>CM069548.1:27504169-32504169 GCA_035773235.1 Eospalax fontanierii | reverse complement strand
TATTAAGTTCTTTACTACATTATATGAGTTGATCTGCACAAAAGTCCTGAGAAAGGTAGTTTTCACTTTTCAGATGAAAACAATTTCAAGTGATAGATTTGGTCGAACATTGAGCTACTAAGTAGTAGAGTTGATCTCTCTAACCTTGGACTCTGACTGAACTTTTAAGTATTTTGTCTGCCAACACCTATAACCCCGGGGACTTTCTGCCTATTGGGCATGCAGGCCGTAAGGCTTTCAATATTGAGAACACTCAGTACCATAATCTCATTGGAAAACGGAAGGAATATGAGTATGTTCTTGTAGCCAGAGTCTGGAGACTGACTTCTGCAACTGTTTCTGTGACATTTCAAGATCTCCATTCTACAGTTTTCCCTTAAAGGAGAAATATAACTTTTGTTTAGTCTTAGCCAACATTCTTTTTTTTTTTTTTTTTTTTTTTGAGACAGGTCTCTCTATGTAGCCCAGGGTGATCTGAAACTACCTTTGCAGATCAGGCTAAACTCACAGAGATCCATCTGGGCCACCACACCCCACTTAACTTTAAAGGTTAGTTTAGCCTGTCGTGGTGGCACAGGTCTTTAACAGGTCGCAACACTCAGGAGAGAGAGGCAGGCAGATTTCTGTGAGATGGAGGCCAACCTGATCTACATAGTGAGTTCCAGGTCGGCCAGGGCTACAGGGAGACCCTGTCTCAAAAATTAAAATAATTGGGTTTTGGAAAACTTCTGTCATTAATGAATATATGATGTACTGTTAAATGTTCAGAAAATAGAATAAAGAAGAGGCAATCCCTGTCCTATAAATAAAACTCTTTACTTTTTGGCAAAGGATACAGACTTTTTTGGGTGTGCAGGGTTGTCTAGCCTGTACCATGTGCTCAGCCTCAGTGTTATTGCTGCACCTAATAGTCTACCCCATTCTTTCTTTTGGGAAACTTGGTTTTACATAATTTCTAAAACCTATCTTGACACCTCATCTTGTCCTTATTGCACTCATGTTGTGTTATAATCATTAACTTGCATGTTTGTGATTTTTAGACCATGGATTCCTCAAAGAAAGCTTAATTAATGTGTGTATATATGTATGAATGAAAGTTTTGCTTGCATGTATTTAAGTGCATCATATGTATGCATTGCCCAATAAGGCCAGAAGGGAGTGTCAGATCCACCGGAACCAGAGTTATGGACAACTGCTAGCTGCTATGTGGGTGCTGAGAACTAAACCCAGGTCCTCCGTAAGAACAGCCAATGCTCCTAACTACTGAGCCATCACTCCAGTTCAGAAATTTAAAATTCTTGAATGGTTAAGAACCATTTGAAAAAGCAAGGCAATAAAGTGAGAAGAATATCAGCTGCAGAAGTAATTTTGCCTATATTTGTAAACAAGGATTCATTAATGAAGTTTGTATACAGCAACAGAGAAATCTGAAATAGTGAGTTTCTTTAATTAAATTTCTTCACTCTTAAGGGTTCTGCTTTATTTTGAAATTGTCCATCTTTTTAAAAATGTGATGATTTGAATGGTAGATAACAGTTGTTTTCCCAGTGTTCGTTCTTATTTTGGAGAATAAAATTTGGCAACCTCCATGCTCCAATGTGCCTTAGTTTATTTTAGAATTTTTTCTAGCCCATGAAATTCTGAGATCAACTCATCACTGTTAAGGAATGACCATCCACATCAGCAGTCATAATACTAGTGTGAATCTCATCTATTTCATTACTTACTAACAATATTCTCTATGTTCTTTTTGGAAATGACTTAGCTGAAGCCTGAAAGTGAATTTGAGCTTGATGGTGCTTAGAAAATAAGAGTCCTTAAAACTGGCAGATGGCAGGAAGGTCAAAAGTAAGCTGTCTGTCAATCTTGAAACAGATGAGTCAGAGAAGCTAAAGTTTCTGTTTATTTGTTACTGTATCACACAAAATTAGTATTGCAATTTTGCTACTCTTGGAAGATACATTTATATATCTCAGGATATATAAAGAGGCCCCTTGAAGGGACTCTTGTTAACGAGCTGAGCAGAGAGTAGGTAATAGTAACAAGTATACAAGCTAATTCTAGCTCCAGCATGTCCATTAACTTCTCATCTTCCCAGGCTAGGCCACAGTCTTGATGACCAGAAAGATAAGCCATTCTTGTCTCTGTCATATCCTAAGTCATCACCTGAATTCTCCATGAGCACAGTAAAATGCTTGATTTCATGAAATATAGGGTAATTTGTTATATAGCATTTCCAGTAAACAGATAAATGGAACAGTGTCTTTAGGCTGTGTATTTATATTTAACTTAATCTAAAAGAATTTGATGATGATTCTGTTATGTAGTTGACTTTTAACCTAGAAAATAGTGCCTCGAACTTTTCTTTTATAGAAATATGTTGACTCTGGGCCAGAGAGATGGATCAGTGATCAAAAGCACTGGCTGATCTTGTAGATGACCTGGGTTCGATTCTCAGCACCCACATGGCAGCTAACAATTGTCTTAAACTTCAGTTCCAGGGGATCCAGTGCCACATTCTGATCTCCAAAGGCCATGCATGACACGGATGCACTTATGTTCAGGCAGGCAATACACTCATACAGATAAAATTAAAATGATAAAATTTAAAAAACAAACACGATGGTTCAGAGTCTGAGCCAATCAGTGAGTTAAATGAGTTTTAGATTCAAAAATTGTAAGGATGTAGGAGAGACTGGAGGAACCTCTTTGCAGCACACTTGTATCTATAATGCTCCCTTCCTTCTCCCTGTTAATGCAGGAAAATGTTCATCTGTGTAACACATGGGTGGGAAAGAAAATCGAAGTGGTATAAGCTATAGCATAAAACTTCCAATGTGAAGCTTGAAGATGAATATTTTTTTCTCTGTTATGTTTGGTTTAACCTAACACATCTTTTAGGCTATGTTTTAACCTTCACTGAAGACACTATAGGCCTTTTGAAATAGTAAAACTGACTCCATTTTGTTCTAGCTGGTTTTTGCTTCACCCTGTGTTTCTGTCTAGTCCCCACCCACCTCCAACTCTAACTGCAGTCAACCAGATAGAACCAGGCAGCCATGAAGGCTGAACCTGTAGTTTCAGGGGGTACATTGTTTCTACAATACTGGGAAACATACAAATAGGCAGGTAGCATGTCCTCTCCCAGCATCTCCATGGAGCCCATTGTTCCTGCAATTCTGAGAAACTTGTTTTTCGTAACTGAAAAGTTTTGCTAATTGAAAACCTCTTTGTTAATGTACCTGCTTCTGGTCTGGTGAAATGGTTATTAGCTTTGCCCCTGGTATGATGTAACTGTGATTTTAAGCTTTATAAATCCCACTCTGCCTCTCCTCCTGATCTAGAGTTCTTTTAGGTGTTAGCCCACTCTCTGACCATGAACTAATAAAGGACTCCTAATTTGACCCAAAACTTTGACCCAAAACTTTGTGGCATTTCTCTGAAGATATTACACCTTTTTCATCTCCTAGCCCTCCCCATGTAGATAACAGATTAAGTTGGAGATACTTGATAAATACCACCACATCTCTATGTGTCTATTTGGCTTTATGTAAGTACTACCTTATCTTAAAGATTCTTCTTTTTAGAGAAATGCTATAGTTTCAGTTTTTGGTAAATTTAATAAACATTAAATATGAAGATATGTCATGTTAAAAATGAATTGGAATGACTTGGAAAACGTTTTGTTTAGCTAGTCTTCTAATTTAGAGTAGAAGTTGGAAAACTATAGCCTGCAAACCAGTTCTCATCTGCAGCATGTTCCTCTATGGTCCATGATTCTAGGAGTATTTCTTTTCCTTTGTTAAAATATGCCTAACAAATTACTATTTTAATGTACAGTTGAGGATAATTAAATATGGTTCCCACTACCATCTCTAGACCTTTGTCATCACCTCTGATTGAAACTCTGTATTCTACTAATCTCTAACCCTACTCAAGACCCTAGTGACCAGTACTCTTGTTGTGTCTATGAACTTGACTATTCAGTGAACTCGTATAAGTGAAATCATACAGTATTTGTCCCATCTTTTGTCTTTTTTTTGAGACAGGGTCTCTCTGTAGTCCTAACTGGTCTGGAACTCACTATGTAAATCATGCTGGCCTTGATCTCAGAAAGATCTGCCTTTCTATGTGCCCTGAGTGCTGAGGTATGTACCACCACAACCACCCTAATGTTTGTCCATTTGTATCTGGTTTATTTGACTTAGCATAATTTGTCATGGTTCATCCATTTATATCAGAACTGCATCCCATTTTAGGATGGAAAAATATTCCACATTTTGTTGATTCATTCATATATTAATGAATTTAGGTGTTTCCAGCTTTTGGCATTTATGAATAATGCTACTAAGAGCATTTGTGTACAAATGTATATGTGCAAGTCTCTGCATTGAACTTGATTTTTGCATTTTTGGTGAGCTATAAAAATAATATTTAAACATATATTCAACTATGCTTTTTCAGTGCCAATCTTGTTCAAATAAATTTTAAAACTGTGATTATGGGTGATTGCAAATTTTCTAAATAAATCTTTCCATTAAATTTATTCACAGGAATCTCCTTCCTTAGCACTAAGAAAGTAGAGTATTTCATTATCTTTTTAGATGAAGTGAATTTTAAAAACCCCTACAAATTTTGGGGAATCACCCTTAAGCTGGCCATTTCCTAAAAAATGATAAAAGACTAAGCCAGCTTTCCCTTTGCCCTAAGATACTAGAGCATTTGTTATCACTTTAGATGTAGTAAAAATTAAAAATCCCCACAAACTTATCGGAGCCACCGTTAAGCTTGCTACTCTCTAAAAATGATAAGAGGCCAGCCAGTTCCCTCCTTATCTCTAAGATAATAGAGTTTGCTATCACTGAAAACCACAAAAGCAGCGTGGCTTGAGCCATATAGCACAAGCAGTTTAGTGAATTGAAAATCTAATTAGAAGCTTGTTTGCAAGTAGAAATGACAATTAAAAGTTTTGCCTGCCAGAATACCCTGGCCTCCACAGAAGGAAATCATCAAACTAACTGTCTAGTTGTCTTTTCAATTATCACAGATACAAACTTAGTAAATTATGCAGTCATATAACCTGACTGCCGATACGTGGACATCATCATCTTGAGAGAAGTCAGACCCCAGATGTTCATCCCAATAAACTTTGGCAAATTGAAGTAACTTACAAAAGTTCCTTGGTCATTTTAAATTGGCTCATATATATGCTAATACTGTTTAAAACTTTATGTTCACTATTGCTAGAACACAAAAATTTACTTGAGCTGTTTAAAACACTTATTACATGTCAAATAGTTGTCCTATCGATGTATTTAAAACATATCTGAAGACTAGTGGGAAACAGGTCTTGCTAAGGGAGAAATAGATAAAAATGGGGATATTTAAAGGAGAAGAGGGAGGGAGGGTTGTACAAGGAACTATGTGGATAAAGGGAAAGAATGAGCTCAAGTGGGGTGGGGCCTTAGGAGACTGATATTATCCAGGGAGAAATGGGGAAAATGGGGAAGGCATGGAGGGAGGGTTAAACAGGGAGACAGAGAAAGAGAGAACAGAGATAAATAATGCCTAGATAGTGTAAAAACACCAGAGGGAAGCATATTAGTCTAACATCTCAATGACAAATTACACATACAATATCGCTACACAAGCCCATGTACATAGCTGAAGGCTACATAACAAGAAACAGTGCCAGACAGGAGAAACCTTCCTTTGAGTTGTTGGCAGGGTGGTCCAAGACACTCCCAAAATTAGGCTATTGCCATTGCCCTCAGAACTTGAAGATAAGAGCATATTGCTCAAGACAGGACATACTTCCAACACGGGATTTAGAGCAATGAAGCTGGAACTGACCTGGAAGCCACTTCCTCTGAAGGCTAGCTTCCATGGCTCTGAAGAGCACTATGAAAGTTGCTAAGGGAGAACATAACACCAGCTTCATGACCAAACAACCACATCAATGACCAGCATAGCACTCCACACTGGTGCAGTAGTGGCACTTTTATCTTGGAGCCAATCAAAGGCTATCTAATTGAACTTAAAGCCAACTCAATGGGAGGAAACTCATGTATGGTTCTGTAATCATAGCCAAATACACATGGCTGAAGAAGTCATAAATCATAGAGAAATCTCCAAGGCTGTAATATCCCTAGACTAATGTAACTTCTTACTAAGTCAAAATATGTATCCTTATATTTAAAGTCAAGTATCCCAGTTACCACTCATCAAAGAAGCTTCTTTTACCCCAGACGGAGACTACTACAGAGTACCACAACTGGTCACACACAGACGTTGTCTGTGAATTGCCCATGCCTAAGCGGCACATCTACAATACAACCTCTACACCTAAGGCTCATACAACATAGAACAAGGGGAAAGAGGACACTAAGGAATCTCTCAACTCTCATTAATGAAGCTCCCTTATGCAAGAGAGGGCCAGAAACACAAGAGATCACAAATGGCCAAAGAATGGCTACTAGGAGATTAGGAGTCTGTAGTGTGGATGCGTCTCCATCTCCAGCACGGCTGTTGTGCTCCAGCCATGCCAGAGAATGGAGGACGATGGAACGGGACCTCAGGTGGCTCAGAGTGCGGCAGGAGTTGTTCCCTCCTGGTAGACTACCTCGGTGAGTAGTTCGGTTATTAGAGCCAATGCAGGGGCTTATATAGGGAGGCCTCCTGACCGTTACAGAAGGCGGGAAAGGTGAGGTGTTGGGGTAAAGGCGGGAAGGTTGTGGAAGTTCAGGAACGAGGAAACAAAACCCAAAAACCTGGTTCTGGTCTAGGGTGGAGGAAAGGAAGATTCATATCTACAGTAGCTTCCTGGGGCCAGGTTATCATACAGGCAGAGCAGGCCAGACACCTGCCATCCCTTTAGGGTATCTGGAGTTGCTTGCCTTCCTCAGTAACCAGATCCCCACACTGCAGAGTTTGAGTCCGTGGACAGGACTCCTATATCAAGCTTCACTTACCCAGGGCTCAGGAACCATTGTGGAAGAAGGGGAAGAAAGATTGTAAGAGCCAGGGAGGAGGTGCATGACCATAGGGAAATAGAATTCTATAAGCTCCTGGGATCCTGCTCACATGAACCTACAGCATGTTCAAGACCCACGCAAACTCAAGCAGACTAAAACCCAGCATAGAACTGGGGAAATGGGCAGCAGACTCCAATCTTAGCTGAAGAAATATTGGTGGCTGATTACTGTTGCATGAGGAAGGGCTAATCTTCTTAAAGTGAGGGCCTCCTTATAGGCTGTCTGGACCTTAGTGGATGAACTTGCACTGAGGATTGTCCAGAAACACTAACTTGACACAATAGGCCTTAACACAAATGACTGAATATATGAATTCCGGGGGGCGGTCGGGGAGGCTGTGGGAGAGTGCCAATGAGGAAGGAGCTCTAAAAGTGATTAAGTTTGGTTGAGATGTTCTGTATAAAATACACAAAATTCTTATGCCTTTTTGTCAATTTGGGGAAATTAATGTCTCTCATGACATTCTGTATATTACCCAAAGTATGTAATTATGTTAATTAATTTATTATCCAAAAATTTAATACATAAACAGAAAAGGGGGAATTAAGGATTAAGTTCTCAGGAACAAATTATACTTTAAATCTTTTTAAAACTACTTATACCTTAAGAATTGGAAGCTTTCTCTAAGTTTCTCCCCTACCATATGTTGTAAAAGCATATTTAAACATAAGTTTCATTAAAACTCATACTTTTATATATACTAAGTTAAAGGTCAACTAATGGCTGAATCTGTTTTCTTTCATTAATTGGAGGCAAGGCTCTGCATCTGTCCTTTCTCCTACATGCCTCCTTGGATGGCAGTTAGACTGGTAAAGCACACCAGAAAACTACAACTTGACAAGCCAGAACTTCTCTTCTTCCGGAATATCTGTGATGGTCTCTGTGCCTTCTCCTCCAATGCTGCCTTGCCCATGCCACCTACTCCAGGGACCTAAGATGACATGATGTTGACGTATGCCAGTCTTCCAGCACACCCTTTGTGACTATTCCGTCACTTGTGATCACCCTGATGGATATGTTTCTTCATTTATAAAACAGAGAAACAAGAACTATAGAAATGACTTTTAGAAAATAGATATAATCTGGACTAATGACTTTTAATTAGCCCTGACAAACTAACTGAACCATGTGCTCTTATGATGGGCACCTGACTTGGTTTCCTTGGGGAACCTCAATTTGCTATTCTACCTTATAATAGGGAATGCATGTGGGTATGCTTGAGAATATATCAAAGCACCTGTCTTCATCGAGAACATGAAGGCTGAGAAAGGATGCTTGCTGTTGTGTATATGTTATTCTAGCTCTACAGATAAAAAGGCAAGAGAGGATCAAAACTTGTACTTTCCCAACTGAAGCTGAAGAAATAATTTTGAATAAAATTATGGGTGAGGCCTGACCCAGAGACACAGTCCCATGGTACCAGTCCAAGACACATTGGGGAATAGGTATCTTTTAAGTTTGGGCCCACTCTTACAAACTAAAGTTAAGAGTCCATCTTATTTAGTCAGGTATTAACTGTAATGTTGACATGCTTATGATTCGTGTGATCTCCAGTAGCCTGCTAAGCATACATATTGAGAATTGTAATCCTAGGGTCATCTACTAAGGGATAAATAGATAAAAATGGGGATATTTAAAGGGGAAGAGGAGGGAGGGTTATATGAGGAACTATAGTTACACAAGGAACTTTACAAGCTTCACTTTACCATTTTTGATTCAGTTTCATTTCACGAGTATATTCACTTTTATATTGTGCTTTGTTTGTAAGTTCTTTGTTTAAACTACTGAGCTGAATATTAAATGAATAAAATATTTTCCCTTATCCAAGAACCGCATATTAACTTACCAGTCAATATAAGAGCTTGCAGATGTCAGGTTTCAGTCAACGATCGGTTCAAACTCTTTTACCAGAAGTTTACGTGGGACTGCAGGACCATCCTGTATCCATTATCTCAGTACGAGGTTTATAGTGGGAATACATCCACATACACTTGTGCACACAATATATACACACTATGTACATATTTAACTAGCAGGATATCATACTGGTCTGCTGACTGTAGAGTGAAGGTTTATGAAAGGAGCAACTATCTCTCAGGGTCATTAAAACTCTTCTCACATGACATATCAAGCCAATTAACAATAAGCAACGTTTCTGGGGGAGGAGGGGAGAAACTCAAAGGGGTTATGGGAAAAAGGTTCCTTGCTCTCTGGTGGTAGCCATCAGGTAAACCAATGGGTGTGAAAACAAGAACTATGAGGGAGGAAGTAGTTCGGTGGTGATGTGTTCTTCTGAGGGTCCACTGCTGATACCAGCAGCCCTCTGTATTCCACAGGACTCCCATTCTGCCTGGCCAGATAAACTGTGAGACTGGAATACAATGCCAAGCAAAGTTAAGTCACATATGGGATCTGGGTGCACTATGGTAACTGTGAAGTCTTAATCCTTAAAAGTACAGCTTATAGCAAGCCTGTCCATCATGGTGTTAGCCAGCTAAAGACGGCTCAGAGTCTTCAGTCTCTTGCCAGGAAGTGGGCTGGATGTCACTGTAGGGTTTTGAGAGCCCTGCATTCTTACACGGTTGATGAAGAATCCCTGTAGAAATTCCATTGGACTTATCCTCAGTGACAGATCTGGCAAAGCTAGAAGAAAGCATGCCACCTAGAGGATCTGCAGAGCAGCTCACATGCACAGGGGAACTCTGTGGACTGACATCTATAAGCTGCAGGAGTCAAAAGGCCACAGATTCCATGTTATTCTTGCCCTGCAGCTTGGAGAAGGGGCAGACTGTCTAACCCCACGGCTACTGCCAAAATACAAGACACGCTGTAAAATACTTCATGAACAATTTAGGTGAGACAAAAATATTCCTGGGATGTAGTAATCATTGCTGGCATAAAAACTTGAGAGAGGGAAGGGTAGTTATTCTATCTGCTTAGAACATGACTGGCCAGTGAAACCTGATAGATAGACCTGGAAGATGACTATAAACCATGGCTAACATTCTCAGAAGGTATGTTAGTAAACCTGATGGACCTGGAAGATGGCTAGAAACCATGGCTAACCTTCTCAGAAAGTGTGTTAGTTGCAGCTTTGTGTTTAAGTCTTTTTCTATATTTTTTATTTTGAATTAATTTGTGTGTGTGTGTGTGTGTGTGTGTGTGTGTGTGTGTGTGGTGTGTAAGTGGACATGTGTATGGAGGTCGGAGGACAACTTTGTGAAGTCAGTTCATTCCTTCGCTCTTTCCATGGGTTCTGAAGATCAAACTCAGGTATTCGGGCTTGTGTAGCAAGTGCCTTTACCCATGGGGCCATATTGTTGACACCTGGTATTTACTTATTTATTTAGTTTTGAGATAGGGTCTTTGGTATCCAAGACTGACCTCAGCCTCGACGTGGAGCTGAGGATGACCTTGAATTTCTGATCTTTCTGCTTCCACCTCCTGAGTACTGGGATTACAGAGAGGTATACACTATTACACCAGTTTATACATTACTGAAGATCAAACCCAGGGCTTTGTGAATGCTAGGCAAGCACTCTAACAACTGAGCTACATCCCTAGCCTACAGCTATGGTTTTAGGTATAGTATATTTCCCATGAAATTATAACTGTGCCATCTGACCTGGCAAATGTGTTCTTTCCCATTCTCCACCAGTGAGCAAAATCAGAATCAGTTTGGGTTTATATAATAGAGACAAGGGTCTACCTTTATTGCATTCTACAATATATATTTGTACTTTACAACGATTGCTATGTTCAATAGACCTGGTGAATAGGAAATAGAAAATTTGTAGATAAAAGGATGGGAGTGGTTCATACTGACCACTGCTCTTGTAGAGGACTGAAGTTTGGTTTCCAGCACCCACATTGGGTGGCTTATCACCTCCTGTTCGTCGAACAACAGTAGGTCTAATGTCCTCTCCTGGACTCTGTGGGTACCTGCACCAACTACAACAGGTCTAATGTCCTCTCCTGGACTCTGTGGGAACCTGCACTAATGAGCACATACCACCTCCTTTGCACTTATACACATAACTTTAAGAAAATAAAAAAATTTAAAGGATAAGAAATAAATCCTATAAAAGTTGAAGGTCCTGCCATGTTAATGTTTCAAGGAGTCCTGTGGCCTGGGGCATATTGGGAAACCCTTTCTACAGAGAGGGGCAAGTGGCAGCACCTTGCACAATCCACCACAGAGATGCAGCATTTGATGAGTCTCTTAGGGTTTTGATGAGAACATATACCGCATTTGGGCACATTGCAGCAAGCTATTTATGAGACAGCCCATAAAGCTCCCGTTTTAAATGAGTCCTGGAATAAGAACAAGCTCTTCAGCTTATGACCCAGCACATCTAACAGCACTGGATATACGCATGCAGCAGAGATACTATTTGGAGACTGCCAAACCACAGAGAAAACTCTGTTGGTTTTGGAAGAAGGCCAGATTGTAATTATTCTTCATTTAAAAAGCTGTTCTTAGCTCACTGCTGGGTCCTGATTGAAGCAAAACACCTGATTTGGGGACTATAAGTGACTATGCTGTCTAAACAACACATCACAAACTAGCTATTGTGTGATCACTGAACCATAAAACTGAGCACACCCAGCAACATTCCATTATAAAACAGAAGCAGCAATTAGAAGACTTGGCCCTAGCAGGTCCAGAAAGCACCATTAAATGCAGAACCACACAGCGTAGACTCATGACTTGTTGGGAGTTGATATAGATTTAGAAATACTCCCACATAAAATATTAGTCACTACAGGCACTTTGTATATAAGATGTGGAGTTGGAAGACAAAATAGAAAGAGCTAAAGAGAGCAAAGCATAGCCATCTAATCCTTCAAGGTAAATGCTTCAGGAACTCTGCCTTCCCTGGTGCTTCAGGAGAAATGAAGGCCCGACTGTAGCCAAGAGAGCACTCCACAGGCTGCAGGAATGGTTTGTACTATTGTGACTCTTCATCACTGTGGCAGCTCTAACCTATGTGGGTTTGGTACCCACAAATACCTAGTTCTTTCCTTGAGAGACTGCGCTTTGATGTTCCCCTTGCAGAAGGAACTGCAGACTAGGATTTGAGGTGAATATCATGTGTCACTTGCAAGCTAAAAGATTTAATTACTGCTATAAGATCCCTGTTACAGACAGTTTTGATCTGAAATGTCATGTTTGAATGTTTGCCTCCTAGCTCGTGGTGCTATTTTGGGAGAGACTGCGGAAGCTTTAGGAGATAAGGCCTGCCTGACAGAAGCAGGTCACTGGGGAGGGTTATTGAAGGTTATACCAGTCCTTGGGCCCTGCCTGGCTCCCCATGCCTTGTCCACTGTGGCACAAATGATCTCTCTACAACACATTTCTGATATCAGGAGCTGAGCTGTTTTGCCATGCTTTCTATACTGTGCTGGATTGAAACCCTCTGAAACCATGAGCCAAAACATTTTTCTTCCCTTAAGTTATTTCTGTCAGATACTGTGATCAGAGCAACACAAAATAACTAATAGGCCCTCCTTAGCATTCCAGCAAACAAGCAGGTGGCTACTTATTAAAGAAGCCAAGTCCTAAAGTTTCTTTGGCATAATGTAGAGGGAGGAATTTAAAGATGATTTTAAAGATGACGAGGATCAGGACATATGAGTGGATTTTTCATTGACCTTAGCCCCTAACTTTTGACTTGATCTAAAGATCAGGTCCAGAGAAAATCATTGGTAAAACAAGTATCACCATCTTCATTCTGCTTTAGTGGCTATTATCTGTAATTGTATTTATTGGGAGCAGTGTAGTTAATGTAGGCTCTGTACTCAATGAAGGTGAGGGATCTAGGCATATTACAAGTCAAACAAATAGCAGCATTTAATGACCCAGAATATCCAAAGGAAAGAGATGCAGTTGTAAAACACAGTGGGCCTGATACCAAATGACCTTAGTTCAGGATGGAAACTAACCAAAGGGAGTCATGCTGCTGAAGACATGAAGGATGTGGATTTTTACCCTGTGTGAAAACAGCTATAGTTTGGGTGATAAATGTCCCCTAAAGGCCTTTGTATTGAAAGACTTGATCTGCAGGAGGTGTTACTGGGAGGTGGTGGTAGATCTTAGGTCACTGGGGACATGCTCTCAGAGGAAATTGTGGATCTTGGGCCCCTTCCTTTTACCATTAGTTTCTTGGCCAGGAGGTACACTGGCCTGTGCTTCTGCCATGGCTATCTTACACTCATACAAGAGGCCCTAAAATCAATGCATCCACCCATTCATCTTTTAAATTTGTGAGCTAAAATGCACTTTTTTCTTTGTTAATAATCTCAGGTATTTTGTTATACGTTGACCAACAAATGAACGAGCAGTTTAGCTTCCTATAGTTTAGAGGTGTTGGCAGAAGATACTAAACACCTGGGTCATAAGCAAAGGTCATTTTTACCCACAGCACAGTTGTCAGTTTATACAAGAGAATGCTTACACTGACTTCTCTTGTTTTCCAAGTCCCAAGGGCTTATGTGAGGAGTCCCATGTACGTTATACATGCAGTGGACACAAGTGAGAAACTCCAAGCTTAGATTTTCCAGTCTTTTATAATGAACCACAAACAATTCTGACCAAGCATTGCTCTGGAGGAGGATTTTGTCTCTTTATTACTTTGGTTAGGAAAGAAAATATGTGTTCTCTGCCTGAGGCTGTTTGTTGCAGAAACATCCTTAAACAACAGAGTGAAGAGATTTAGAACAAATGCTAATAGAAACGGTGTGAAAATGTCCTGGGAATTGTTCCCTAATAAGAATCAAACTAGGAAACCAAACTGACTCACTTTGCACCACACACATACACATACACATACAAATACACATACATATACACATACACAGACAGACAGACAGATGTGAGCCAGTCTTGCAAAGTTGCTCACCTGCTCTCCTCTCCCCAAGATAGCACATAAACCAGGAGGCATTTTAATAAATGTGAGGTCACATAACTTTCAAGAAGGGTTCAGAGATAATATCAGGACAGTCCCCTTTGGCCAATCAAGGACAACATGAACAGGGAAAAGAGAAATAGTCCCATGTTTTGCTATTGTCAAACAACTGTTTTTGAATGAACATGAATTTTCAAGTATTCCTAAAAATGATTTTTGACCAAATTATTCATTTAAGTATTTGCTAAAAGCACTTGAATGACTAGAACAGAGTTCAATAGGGAGGCCTTGCTCACACCATTTACAAAGATGTGAGCAAGGAGCACAGAGTCCATTTGGGACAGTGTTGTAACATGTCAAAGGGAGGGCAGGCATCACTAGAACATGGAGCTACTCAAGAAGTGTACAAAAGTCATCCGATGGATGAGTCTACAAAGTAGGAACACTTAACCCTTCCGCTGATGGCCCATTCTTGCCCTCCACTGGTAAAACCCATTGGAAACCAGAGGACCAGGGAGCCTGCTGATGTGGTCCAAACTCAGTTTCAAGGGGCCTGGGGCACGACAGAGAAGTGGTGGTTTGGGCATGTCAAATGGAAGAAATCTAACCCAACATGACAAGAGCAAAACTGTTAGAAATAACACTTTAACTTAAATATTCTGACTTCCTATTCTTTCTGTGATTGGATAAGTTCTTTTAAAATTATTATTATGAGAAGGAATGAACTAGAAATCAGAAATCAGCCAACTCTTAACACTATACAGTATTGTTTATTTTTATTCTATGGTTTATAAATATTAACGATTTGTTAATGATCTACTTGCTAGTGTCTTCTGAAATTGCTTGATGTAACAGTATCATCAGTGCCATTTCATTCAGAAGGAATGAAACCCTGATTTTTGAATATGCCTTCATTGACATGTGACCACTGAGCTAGCCTGCTGCAGACTTGACCCAATTATTTCAGCCATTTTCATGTTTGATTCTCATCGCCATGGCTTGAGTGAACTGAGTGGCCATTGGTACTGCTGATGAGAGAGTCTTGCAGTGATAGTCCAGGGCTTGCATAGGTGGCCACCGTGTGCAGAAATGTCAGTCTCAAAAATCAGTTAAAAAAATCATTGGACGGGATATGCTGACCCATTCAAATTCACTCCATATGAGTTTTCAGCTGCAGTGTCACTGGACTTTTAGGAAAGTGTGATAGAGTATGGCAGGTATCCTGAAAGAAGGGCTGTGTGTCTTTGGAAGGGGCATGTGGGTGGCGACATCTAGATCCGAAGTGTACAGCAGCACATGAGCTGGAAGCCTGGATCTGTGCCGCATACATTTCCGTGGAAGAGGTGAAGCAAGGCAGATGGCGAGCAAATTTTGAAATTGAAAATTTGTCAACTTTTGTGCAAAAATAAGTAATGCCAAAATAAAGGTTGGTGGCCCATTTTTTTCCATAATATTTAATCTCTAATATTTCCAGTAATGATCTCTATTCCTATATTGCTGTGCATTGTTCATGGCCTTAAAGAATTTCAACTTTAAGAAGAGACTTTCTTATTCAGATTATTTTAAATTTGGGAGGAGTAGTGGTGTGTGTGTGTGTGTGTGTGTGTGTGTGTGCGTATGTTTGCACACATGTGTACACCAAATCTTCTACCTAGAGTTTGTTTTTGATTTTCCTTAAAAAATTGTTTCTAGGGGCTGAAGAGATGGCTCAGTGGTTAAGTACCTGGACTGCTCTTGTAGAGTTGCTGAGTTCAGTTCCCAGCACCCATTTCAGGTTGGTTCACAACCACTTGCAACTTCAGCTCTAGAGGGATCTGATGGCTCTGACTTCTGTGGGCACCTGCATTCATGTGTATACATACACACACACACACACACAATTAAAAAATGATAGAAATATATCTTAAAAATAGTTTACAGGGAATAGGGAGAAGGCTCAGTGGGTAAAGGCTTTCCATGCAAGTGTGAGAACCGGAGTTCAGCTCCCCAGAACCCATATAAAGATGGATGCAGCAGCATCCAGCACTGTTATGATGTAACGGGAGGGGGACGGAATACGCAGAAACTCTGGGAAGGTGGGTGGTGAGTCTTGAGAGATGGCTCCGTGTTTAAAAGCACTTGCTGCTCTTTCAAAGGACTGGAATTCAGTGTCCAATACCCATATTGGGTGGCTTGCAACCACCCATAAATCCAGCTGTATGGGATCAAATACCCTCTTAAGACATCTGGGGACGCTGCACCCACATGCACAAATGCACACAGAGACACTGACATATACACATGATTAAAAATAAAATCTTAAAAAATGTGGATGGTAAGGTCTGATACTGAAATTGTCCTCTGACCTCCAGATGCATGTACCCACACGCATATTTGAGTGAGAGAGCACACACACAAAAAAGCTTAAAAAAATACTTTATAACACTTCACAGTTTCTCATGGAAGCCTGTTGATAGGAATTCATATCTTTGCAGGTCCTTACTATTGGTTATAAATATTTATTACATGACATCTAATGCCATATTTATTATAAGGACCACATTATCTACTTCACTATTGATTTCTATAAAAAGTATCTCTGGAAGTTCTTTCTTCAAGAAAACACTGGCAATCTTACAGTTTATATCTTAGCTCATATTTTATCACCTAAAAAACTTTTGCTCAGCAAAAGTCCACTATTCACATTTTACAAGCTTTCCCACTATAAGATCTCTAATGACAGAGAAGAGTGAATACATGTCTCCTAGTGCTCTGAATATTGCCTGAAGATACTGTAAAGGAGACATTTATCGCTTTTTAAAACAATCTAGAGACAAGGGCTTGCATGGGTGGCCTCCACCCACCCCCACAGTCTCCTGAATATTGAGATTATAAGAGTATACCACCACATCCAGCTTCTCAAATATCACATTTAAAGAATTAAAAAAATGTTTTGCTTATTATTTTTATTTTATGTGTATGAATGTATTGCCTGGATGTGTGTCAGTGCATGATGCAGTGCTTGAGGAGGTCAGAAGAGGGTGTTGGATCCCCTGGAACTGGAGTTATGGACGGTTGTTAACTGCCATGTCGGTGCTGAGAATCGGACTCAAGTCCTCTGCAAAAGCAACTATTACTCTTAACTGCTGAGCCATTTAACTCTCCAGCCCCTGACATTTGAAGAATTTAACAGAACTTGGAAATTTACATGCACACATATGCATATTCACAATATTGAAAATTAAAGCAAACACATATGTATATATTTAAGTTTTTAAATGGTTTACTCATTAGAAAATCTGGTGAAATTGTTGCCACTTTTGTCTTGTGGCTTTGAATATTTCCTAAGATACTGAGACTTGTTTTATGCATGAAATTTGAGATGGACTAGTTATGCAAATTTCCAAATGTGTTTTAGCTCTCCACTGAATAAGTACTCACTGAGTATGTACTATTGATCAGCACTTTACTAAGCACGTAAGTCACTAGAGGAAATTAGACATCTTTATTTCTTCCTATCCCCTTTGCTTAGGATGCTGGATCCTTTTTTGTTCATACGCTGTCTTTCAATCTGTCATCCCTGTTCATCTCATTCAGAACTACATTTCTGAGAAGACAGAAGCTTTCTTTATTTCGTTTCTTTCTTTCCTTCTGCAATAACCCTCCCTCAAGAAGTCTAGCAAACAGGGGTCTGAATTGGCTGAAGCTGGGACATTAAGTTGCAAGGCCTGTCCCTGAAACCAGGCAAAGCTGATGTGCAAAAGGCGTTTGAGAGAAGGCTCATTTCCCCCTGTCACTAGTGAGGTTGAATCTCAATCTGTTGAGTGCTCCCTATCTCTCTCAGCACATCTCTAAGTCAGCACATATTACTAACATTCCTTTGAAGGCTGTGTACGTATAAACAACATTCACCCCCTCCTTCCTTGGTCCCAACACAAACTGAGGTACATTTCCACCAAAACACATTCTGGGAAACCAATGAGTTTATTGAGCTTATGAAACGGAACACTGGGTGAAGGTTTATTTACAGGAATGTGGGTGCTCCCCACCTAGGGCCTCATGGAGAAGTCTTCATCCAATCATGGATGATGACTTCCGGAGAACCTCACAAAATGGAGAGGGGGGTGGGGGACACACAGAGAGACAGAGAGACAGACAGAGAGACCTTTTCGGTCTTCCCCAGGAGTAGGAGAGGAAAGCAGCCCTGAACGGAAGCAACGGGGTCTTTTTATAGATCCTTCATGACTCTCTGCAAGCAAGCAAAGGCGAGTACAAAAGCAAGAATTTGTGGTTAATCATTAGCACAAACTTATTATAAATCTTATAAAGAGTTCCACGATATGGTGATGGATCAGTTTCGGGAAGCCTACTTCACAAGTCTGCTGATTTAAAAATACCTTTTATAATAGAAGAGAAACATAACATCTTATTTCAATAGTATAATGGTCGGTCTGTTCGGATCAGCCTCTATGGTTCACTGATTAGAATACCCTTTGTTAATTTAACATGAAGAACACAGATGTCAGAAAAAAACAACAACAAACCTTTATCTTTAGTAAGAACAGTAAGACTAATGATTCAACGTATATCAAAAATAAAGCTGCAGGGAAAACAGAAACAGGAAAATTAACAGACGTCAGAACGAGGTCAGCAAAGTGCGATCCTCTAACAACACTAGAACACGTATGTAGGCCCCCTAAAAAAACTAGTGAAAGTAGCCATGTTAAAAAAAAAAAAAAAAAGCTTTTGGTAACAAATAATAGAAATCTAATTATACTTTCTTAAAGAGAAAAAAAAGTAAGTTTATTGATGATATATGTAGTTGAGCAGTTTAGAAGTTTAGCTAACTTCAAATATGACTGCATCCAGCGGTTAAAATTTTTTTTCTAGGACTTTTTTTCCTTATTTTAACCAGACCCTTCATACTCCTCAGTCAAGCATTTAACGTTTAATTCTAAATCCTGACAACCACTATGGAGCCTAATTGCTACAGAAAAAAGTACTTCCTATTAGTTTCTCAAGAACAATGGTACGGGCAGGGTTTGGCTTGACCTCAGCCTCCGTTCTCTTCCTAAATCCCTGCGCTGTGTTGTAGCAAGGGGTCTAATTGGCCAAGTCCTGGCCATGTGCCCTTTCTGTTACTGTGCTGGGAGTGGGGGCGGAGTTGTGTGTGGGTAAGGTAGGATGGGCTCAGCTTCACTTACACCACGTGGAAAGAGACCTTTACAAGGGAGACGAGAACTGTTTCTAGAGGAAGTGAGCGACTTGTTTTTCTCACCGTCCACCGTCTTACATCTGAGTTTCCTGATTCTTGTTCATGAGGCCAGTTCACTATCTTGGTTCAGTAAAACTTTCTTTCTTCTTCCTTCTCTCTGAACCTGCAGTGACTCGGATTTGACATCTTTGAAATGCAGTCTAAGGCTTCCTAGTCTCAGTTAGATCTTTATTATCATGGGCTTCTACTAGACTGTCAGGGGGTTAGTATCTTGTCTTGGCTTCAAGCCATCCTGTTCTCCACTGCCACATGACTATGGTGAAATAGTCTCTTTATTAAATGTCAATTTTTGCTTTTAATAACCTCTTTTTAGTACTCATTTTGGCAGCACATCTACTAAACTGGAATGATGTGGAGAAGATCAACATGTCCCCTGAGCAAGGATGACATGCAAATTAAAAACAGAAAACAAAGACTTTTCTTTCCACCTAAGTACTTCAATGAACTCTATTTCTTACCCGACATTTTCAGACTTGATGGCCCAGTGCTCTATACATTATCCTTGGGCCCTCCACCTTGTTACAGTCATACCAGCAAAAGCAGTATGCTCATCTAAATATGGGCTGTACTGTTCCATGGGCCTGGGGTCCCTGAATGAACCAAAAGGAGAAAATGAGCGGAACAACAAGTGTTCATCCTGTTACGATTTCTGATTTGGATGCAATGTGACCAGCTGCTTTAAGGCCATCTCCCCTGAACCCTCCACTATAATGCATTCCACCCTTGAATTGTGAACTAAAATAAACACTCTCTCCCTTAATGTTGGGAGCCATTTGCCTGCCTTGAACTTTGCCCTCGTTTACGGTCAAGCAGGGATCAGTCTTGCTCTTCCCAGTAGTGCTGTGGGAGCAGGGCATTTTGCTATGCAAATAATTTATTCACCTGAGGGAAAGGTTATCTTAGGCCCAAGGCTGAAGATCTTGAAGATCCTTGTAGGAAGATCTGATTTATCATCCGAGGAAAGTTTATCTTAGATCCAAGGCTGAGGACCTTTTGTCAGTAGGTGGTTTGGATAATTTCACATATGTAAACACATGTTTGTTTTTGCTTGAACCCCTGACAGTTGTATTGTTCCTCATACAGTTGTAAAGGTATAATTACGCTGAGAAAAATAAAGTCTGGCCCTCAGTATTGACTGACAGCCCTCCCGAATCTATCTTTTCTCTCTCTCTCTTTATTTCTTAATCTTCACTACCCCCTTCAGGTATGGTTCGATTTCAGCGGGCTGGCTCTGGCACCTTAAGTTGCTTTCATTAGGCTATTGTCACAGCAACAAGGAAAGAAGCTAAGACAGACACCCTGCGGGAAAATGCCATCCCTGACACTGTTTGGGTAAGTGGCAACATGTGAATGCAAGAAATGTGCAGCTGGACTTGGTGAAGTCTCACTGATGGGCGGCTGAGAGGAGACTCTTCCCCAAAAAAGAAGGTAGACGTGAGCAGGTGGGCGGTCTGCACTCTGGCAAAGCCTCAGTCACAGGAAGTCCTGTATGGAAAGAGCAATGCTCCCAACTTTAAAGATGTTATAATGGCAGTGCTGTGGAGTTTCAGACTGGGAAATTCTGGTGGAAAATGGACTTCCATGAAGAAATCACTCTTATCAGGAAATACAAACTTAATTAACTTGTTCAGATTACTGAGACTAGCAGCTCTCCCTGAAACTGCAGAGCTTGCTACAAAAGAAAATTGAGAGGGAGAAATACTGAGATTTTATCTTTTATTTCTTCTCCTTCTCCTCCTCCTCCTCCCCTTCTTTTGAACTTTTTGTACTTCAAATATTTAGTTGCTTTGTTTTAGCTTGTATCTCACCTGAGTAGCCTTTTGTGACCTTTCTTTCTCTGCACCCACTCTATACCATTTTCTTTATTATTTTTCAGATACTTTCCTTCTCATTCACACCTTACTATCTTTTCTTCCTTTGCCCATTACCTCCCCATTTTACTACTTAAATATCATTTATCTCTAAAAGCTATAAACTATATTTCCCAATCAGTAACCTAGGGCTGCTGTCTCTGAACCTTATTGGGAACACAAGTGCCTTCTACACAAACACCAAGACTGCAGTCAAATAATTATATCTGGTACTGAAGCTGGCTCCCCTACTCCATTTAAGAGTAACATGAACTCAAGTGAAGACAACTTGCCAGGACTAACTTAAAATAAAACAGATAAAAGGAGTGGGGAGAAATGGAAAATTAAAACTGAAGGACACATTTGTCCCAACGGATGTGCCAACAAAACAATGAAACACAAAAATATGAGAAAACAAGGCATTTAGAAATGCCTACAAGCTCAGAACTCCTCAGTACCAGAAACCAAAGGTGAAGAGATCACTGAGAAACCAGAACAAATATTTCAGAGTCCTAATTTTCAAAAACAGTGACCATATAGAATTGAATCAAAGGGAAAAAAAATGAGAAAATTAATTTGTGTCTTAGATAATAAAGTCAGTGAGGTAGATGAAATAATTAGCAGTTTGGAGGAGAAAACTATAAATTCAGCAAAGAAGTAGAAACTGAAGAAGAGCCAAACAGACATGTTACAAATGGGAGTCAGTTAGTCAAGTAAGATGGTGTCTTCAACAGACAAGACCAAGCAGAAGAGCGAATTTCAGGGGTAAAGGACAGGACTGAAGAAATAATACTTTTAGAGATAAAGAAAAAATTTAGAAGCATAACCAGAATGTTCACAGGTTAGAAGGAACTGAGATAAAGTCCAAAATCATAAACAATAAGTCCAATGAAATTATAGTAGAAAAATTCCTAAACTTAGAAAAAGAAATGGATATCCAACTACAAGAGGCATTTAGAATCCAAATAGCCATGACCAGAGAAGAACTACTTCATGACAAACCATAGTCAAGATGTCAGAAACACAGAACAGGAAATGATAGTAAAAGCTCTAAGGGAAAAAAGGTAGAGTCAGAATAGCATCCTGTCTCAGATCGGCAAGCTTAAAATTCAGGAAATCATGCAATAATGTATTTCAGTCCATGAAAATAACAACTACCAACCGACATTGATATACGCATCCAAGTTATCTTTTAAACTTGATGGAGAAATGAGAGCGTTTCAGACAATTACAACCTAGGGTGATTCATGACAACCAAGCCAGTACTACAGAGAATAAAGAAGACTTACAAGTACTTCTCAAACCATTCCACAAAACAAAATGAAGGAACACGGTCAATTCTTCGCATAAACCCAGTATTACCCGGTTACAAACACTGGATGCACAACTGAAGAAGGAACAGTGGACCGTTTTTCCTGGTGAACACAGGCATACAAGTTTTCAATGAAGTACTTGAAAACTGAATACAAGAAGGCATCAAGAAGATCATATATCATGACTAAGTTGTTTTCATCTCAGGGATACAGGAGTAGTTCAACATATGCAAATCAGCAAGTGTAATAGAGCATATAAGTATACTTAAGGACAGAAATCACATGGTTATCTCAATAGACACAGGAAAGGCATTTGACAAAGTTTATTATCTGTTATCTGTTCATAATAAAGGTCCTAAAGAAACTAGTAATAGAAGGAGCATATCTCAACATAATAAAGGCTGTATATGATGAACCGATAGCTAACACACGTACACACACACACACACACACACACACACACACACACATACAGTAAGTGGAAAAAAAGTTAAAAAATTGTCCCTGGTTATTAGCAAGTTTGAGGCCAGCCTAGAATGTATGGCTTAAATGCAAAATGCCTTTCCTGTGTTTCCATGTGGCACTGTTTTGAGAGGTTTGCTTTGGAATCATTAGAATATCAAGCCTTACTGGAGGAAGTAGGTTGCTGGGAGCAATCCTTGAAGGTTATTGCCGGGTCTACTTCCTGTCCTGTCTCTGCTGCGTAATCTTTTCAACAGTGAGCAACGTTCCACTGCCATAGCTGCAAGCCATCACTGCTGCTATGCTCTCCCTGCCCTGGTGTACTGTATCTTCTTAAACCATGTGTCAAAAACACGAATCAAAAGAAAGGGGGATCGTTACAGCTCAAGTCTGATTGGTCACAGTTCATGTCTGTCTTATTTTGAACATAGTTTATATAGTTCACCACCTGTGATTGGAGACTTGGCTACTTGTCACAATAGGAGGTCACAGTCTGTTTATGCTTGTTAAGTTGCAGTTAAGTGCATATGGAGAAAGCTCTAGGCTAAATTAACATACTTATAGAGGCAGATTTATGTTAAACAACTCAATTTAGCAAACCTATTTCTAGAAGTCTCAGAATAAGGTCTGGATTTATGATTGCTGTATAGTGTTTGCTAAGTCAACCCAAGATGCAGACAAGATTAGCTGGCACATCTTGATTTCAAAAATTTCAGCCCATAAGTAAGTGAATCTTTGTTTTCATTAATCGCAAGCTGAATTTTGTCATTAATTTTTTTTTTTTTACTTTTAAATTAATTTTGTTGATGTGTGTGTGTGTGTGTGT
Source organism: Eospalax fontanierii (assembly GCA_035773235.1). Taxonomy (NCBI): domain Eukaryota; kingdom Metazoa; phylum Chordata; class Mammalia; order Rodentia; family Spalacidae; genus Eospalax; species Eospalax fontanierii. Next base: position 32,480,522 of record CM069548.1, on the reverse strand, counting down.
GTGTGTGTGTGTGTGTATGTGTGTGTGTGCATATGTTCCACAGTGCTTGTGTGGTGGTCAGAGAACAATTTGTGGGGTTGAATCTCGGAACTGAAATTATGTCTTCAGGCTTAGTGGCAAAACAAAGCAAGACAAGCTTTGAAAATATTTACTTATAAACAGCTCACCTGGAACTCACTGTGTAGACCAGCCTGTCCTTGAACTCACAGAGATCTGCTTGCCTCCATATCCCAAGTGCTGGGATTAAAGGCATGTGCCACCACACCCAACTTCCTTGCTATGTATTTTTAAAAATTGTTTTGAAAAAGGCTGCAAAAGTTTCCAAATGGACCAGTAGCTCAAAATTAGTGAAGATCGCTGGGGTTGGACAGATGGCTTGGTAGATAACAGCAAGTGCTGCTTTTGCAGAACACTTAAGTTTGATTCCCACCGCCCACACTGGGCAGCTCATAACCTCCTGTAACTCCAGTTCAGGGAATCTTACGCACCCTAATGGCCTCTGTGTGGGCACCTGCACTCATGTGAACACATACACATAAATAAATAAATAAGTAGTCTTAAAAAGTTTGGTAAAGACCTCCTGATAGAGATTCCGAACAACCTGAGAAAAGGCTCAGGTGACTTCAACTTGGTGTTTGTACTTTTCTAGAAAATACTGAACTTTGCAGGCTCTGAAGGGTACACTTGTATGTGGAAGTGAGAATAACTCAGCCTCCTTATTGGAAAAATGACTGGATATTGAGTGAAAAGATTTGGAATCCATTCCAGCCTTACTTTTAGTATCTCGAAGTCGATGCATTTGTTCACTAAGTCAGCAAATCCTTACTGAGAGCCTGCTATGCACAAGAACGTCAGAGAGGGCAGGTCTCGGCTTCAGTCCTTTCTCTACTCGGTAGCCAGCCCTTTCTCTACTCAGTAGCCGAGTGACTTTGAACAAATGTGTTTATCTTGAAGATTTAGTTTTCTAATCTTTATCAGATTAGACAGTGGAGACACTGGTCCACTGTACAGTAATTGAGATGATTAGACAAGAGAGTGACTATAAAACACTAATGTCCCCAGCCACCAGTCTGGCTCCTTACTAAACTGGGACAAGCTGGTAAAAATAAGAGATAAAGTGCTGAGAAAAGGAAGGCAACTAGCTGAAAAGCTAGAGACGATGGAAGACAGTTGCCAAAAGACCATCTGACTCCTTGGTTGAGGACCAAGTTGGTTTTTGATTTCTTAAGATTGGTTTTTCTTTTTTAAAATTGTGTGTGCATGTGTTTGGGTGCCTGAAGAAGCCTGAGGCATTGAATATTCTGGAGCTGGATAAGGGTAACTCCAGTCCCAAAGAGCAAGGGGTTTTAAAAGACGAAGTTTAAAGAAGTGTAAACAAAGGGACAAAATTGAAATCAAAAGTTTTTTTTTTTTTAATTGCAGGCTCTAAGTATATCAAGCTTGGCTTTCTTCACTTGATGTGATTTGAACCTTCCAAGAAATAGTTATTAGTATAGACGACCTTCTTAAGCTATGGAGCACATGCTTGGTTCTATGCACATGCAAGAATGCAATGCTTAAAGGCTGTTTGTGTCCACTGCTTATGTTCTGGGAAATTGCTCATGAGCTATTGTTTTACAAAGTCTCTACCAGTAGGACTAAGATACTTTTTCAACAGGGAGTTAATGCTGCTGTATTGTAAACATATACAAGATTATAATTACTATGAAGTCCCCGTTTTACCATAAGACCCTATATCAGTGGTGCTGTAGTTATAAAGAAAAACATGTAAAATCATCTTTCTTGGGAGGAAAAAATATAACATATACTTCCTGAATTTGAGAGCTACGTATTATCTTCTGTTGGGAACCAAAGACCCAGGAAGAGCACAGAGCTATGACTAGACTTTTGATAGATCCAAGGCAAGGGCTGGAGTCTTTTCAGATGTCTGCTGAAGAAAATTTCTAGGAAGCTGCAACAGCCTCTCATTCTTATCTGCTCAGAAATATTAATAAAGAACCCTAGTAACTTGATTGTCAAGCCTGATGCTGAATTCCTTTCTCTTCTAGAAGGTGGTCCACCCCAATAGCGGGACAGAAGAGCAAAGATCTCACTGGTGATCATATGTGCCTTCCCCTATAGAAAGGGAGGAATCAGGACACTGTTGTTTATGTGGAAAGGCAGGATGATCAAACTAAAATCAATCAGGCAAATCTTGAATTTGTCATGAAGAACAAGATGGCCTTGAACTCATGATCCCCCTGCTCAGTCTCCTGAGTATTGGTCTGAGACAACAGATTTTCTCAACTTGAAAGAGAACATAGACATTAGGCTTAAGGAGTTCAGCATTAAGAAATGAACCCTTTGTCTGGGGATGTAGTTCTGTTGGTAAAGTGCTTACCTAGCATGCAGGAAACCCTAGTTCAATACCCAGCACCTCATAGATCAGGCATGGTAGTGTTTCTGGGTCTTGATCAGGTTTATTTTCTCCACCAATTAAAGAATTAAAAGGGGGGGAAGAATCTCAGACATAGCAGGGAACAAATTTTATTGAAAGTAAAGAAATACACATACATATTTCACAACTGGAGAAGGTACTTGGAAACCCCCAAGTAGGTCCTGGGTCTTTTAAGTGCTCTTGGTGGTATGGGACAGGTCCTCTCCCTTTATTTTGGTTGACTAACTTAAATGAAGAAGAGAGGGATAGCTGATAGGTTCCCAGCTCCAAGCAGGATATGTCCAGTTCCAAGCAAGGATATGTCTAGTTCTTTCCCTGGACTTATCTAAACTGATCTTGACCTGTCAGTCAGAAGTCGGGCCCTGATGGATAAAGGAAGCCCAAGCCTTTACCCCAGGTGAAGAAGCCAAAAGTTTGCCATCTTTGTTGTCTATCAATTGTTCTTTCCCTGTCAACCTGTCAGAGACATGGTTAGCTTCTAGTCCATCATCAGTCCATGACTTTAATCCCAGAACTTGGAAAGTCAAAGCTGGAGAATTAGAAGTTCAAGCTCAACATTGGCTATATAGTTTGAGGCCAGCCTAGGGGGCCTACATGAGACCTTATCTCTCTTTCTATCTATCTATCTTATCTATCTATCTATCTATCTATCTATCTATCTATCTATCATCTATCTATCTATCATCTATCTCCTTCAGACTTCAGATGTGGGTGCAGCTATTGTCTGCATCACAGAACAGATTTGTGCAGAAGCCTTGGAATGGAGAATTGTGGCAGAGGCATGAATGCTATACTGTTTTTTCTTAGTGGTAGTTTTCTGCAGCAGGTGAGAAAGCTACTGTGTACATGGATAGACTGTGTAGCAGTCATTTTGGTAAGCTGTGATGTGAGCTCCCCGATACCGTTTTCTTCTTGTGTTGCTCCCTCTACCTACATACCAGTTATTTACAAGAAATGTACATAGTTTGAGCACATTTGAATGACAACAATGTACTTTAGTTCAATGTTTGATTGGACACAAAGAAGCATCAGCAGGTCTCAAGTGTTCTTGAGTGTTTTAGAAGTCTGATGTCAGTGAGAAGAAATGTAACATCCCAAGTCAACAAAGGAAAGTAATTGTTAGGTAGCAATGTAAGGAAAGCTTTGGGTAGTTTGGTAGTATAATAATTAGGGCAGATAATTAGGTTTTCTCATTTTCAAAGATTTATATGGCAGCAAGAGGAAATTTTGATGTGTTTCAAATTCCAGAAGCAAATAAATGTATGTGTAGAGAAACATACCTCAAAATACATTTCTGCTGGGAGAGGCAGTGGCTGCCTACAATCTCAGGCCTCAGGATATTGAGGCAGGAAGGTCCTGAGTACAGGACCAGCCTAGGTTTAGATATCTCAAAAAATCATGGGCTGTGAATGTGATTTAGTGATAGACTGCTCACCTTCCATGGCAAACTGAAACAAAATCCCCCCAATATTTCCTGTACTGGGCATTGAAGATGATAATGTCAGCACTCTGGAGGTGGAGGCAGAATTCTGTGTTTGTGTGTTCCAATCAAAGCCTGGGTTATATAGCAAGACCCTGTCTCAAAAACAATAGTAACGAGAAAATATTTGCTTTTTGTTGTTGTTGTTGCTGTCTTTTTGAGACAGGGCTTCCCTGTAACCAACCTTTGCTGGCCTGGAACTCAGAGATCTACTTGCTTCTGCCTCCCAAGTGCTGGGACTAAAGGCATGTGTCACCACACCTGGCTAAATATTTTCTTTTTAAAGAATGAAATAATCAAAATATCTAGAATTTGAAGGCTAGAGCAAAGTCTTATGACAAAAGAATCTCTTTTTTTGAACTATTTTCCTATACCCAAAAGAGAAAAGTCTCCTCCCGGGGCTAATGGAATACTTATATTAACTTCTTTGTGTCATTGGTTGAAAGTTTTTCTTATTCTTTATGTTTTAAAAACACACCTTAGACAAGTGTAAAAATCACAGAAAGGGGCATATTAAGAAAGCACAGAAATGTTCACGATTTTATCTGTTGATGTAACTTTACTAAAATATTACTAAAAGACATATCATGTTTAAACATGCTGTAAAGTTACATTTGCAATTGTTTGGAGAGTGGTACTTCGGCTCCTTCTCTGATTGTTTTCTAAACACCTAAACACAGTGCTTTCCTTTATTTTGGTCATTCACACCCAGAAACTGTGGTAGAAACAGAAATGACCACCAGGGTGCACTGTAGTTCCACAGTGGAAGCAGGCTGGGGTCCTGGAGGCAATGACAGAAACCTTAGCTATCAGATTATTTCTATTTTTGAAGCAAAGTCTGGTAGAGACAAATATTTAAAAGAAAAAAAGAAACCACTTTGTTGAAGATAATTTCATATTCACTGTGATTTAGAGTTTGGTATTCAGGAAAAAAAAATCATCCAAGAGGGCTGCTGTAGATCTTTTTAGAAAAACCACGCCTTCAATCTAGTTCTGTTAGTCAAAAGCATTTTATTAATGGAAAATGAAAAGATTAGAAAACTCTGCTGAAAATTGTTTCCTATATTATGAAGTTGTTGATGCGTAATACGTTTTCAAAATCCTGAGATAGGCTATATTTATTTTAAAATACATAAACATTTCAACTTTTTCTTTTCTGGGTAGGGCACTTCTTTTCTTTTTTCCCAAATGTTAATATTTATGAACCAGGGGTTGTGGGAAATGTTACCTAGAGGAGCAAAAGCCACAGTTTGTCTTCGTTTGCCCCTAGGGAGTTCAGTCTGAGTGCCAGAGGGCAGTGCCATGGCTGGAGGGACCCAACCCTTCCTTCTTCTGGGTACCCTGCAGTGAAGTGTTTAAAGTGGAAGAAAATTCTGCCCTTTGTTTTATATGCTGACAACCAAGTTGAGCAATGAGGACACAAGTTTCTGGGTCTCTTTGTGCTTTAAAAACAAATGTAGACCTAGAGAAATTAATAACAACAAAGGCAGCACCATAACAAGCAAATGATCTGGAGACTTGCAAACTCCTGATAACATTCACAAACGTATACTTTTAGTTAATAGTATTTGAGGATTTGCTAGTGTTTGTTTTGGCGATGACAGAAATAGCAATGAGGACAGAATTCTCACAAAGCTAAGGGTCATATCATGAAATATTAGGAATATCGTTTTGAAAAAAATTTTTTTAAAACCCTTTAAGATGATGGAAAAAAAATCCATTATTTAATCTGAGTAGTTTGTTTCCTTTCAAACTGTCACTCTTTAGGGTCTGAAAAGGAAAATTAAGCCCCAAATTAACAAGGTTTACTAAGCAGAATAAGGGGAATTGATAGATATTGCTGATAAATTGGGGCCTTTGACAAATGATAATTATAAAAAGAAACACTTGAAAACAAAAGTCAGCAGTAAGATAGTCTCTAAGGTCAAATGAACACCCTGTCACTGGCTCCCAACTTCCCCCGAGTTCTTATTCTACTCTTGTAAATCTTTAACCTTTTGCCTATAGCTGTTTAAGTCTCCTGGTGTCATTTAACTAAGAATCATGACTTTGTTTTTGTTCTATGCACTTTACCAGTTTCTTATTTAAGGGTATTTTTAAATGTCCCTCTCAAACACTTAACTGGTTTCCAAAAGCTTGCTGTATAAATGAGATAAAAATTCACAGAACATTTTATTTTTTCCAGATCAGGAAGTAATTGTTCTATTTCATTTTTTTGGAAAAATATAACCAAAGAATTATTGAGATGACTGAAAAGGCAATTAGGAGGAGCGATAAAATAAGTTTTTTGGGAAGTAAAATGTTCTCCGTGGGAAGATGCTTTTCACTCACCAAACAAGTGGGTGTGGTCTTTGATTTTTTTTCTCCACTGTGGTTAGCTAATTCTAGATGCCTTTCTCCCGAATGACAGGGGTGTGATACTGCTGTGGTGTTAGAATCCCCCAGCCTTGCTTTCTTCATCTGTGAAAGGGGATGAAAATATTTAACTCAGAGATGTTGAAAGCACTGAATTAGTAACAAGTTCATTCCTTGGCATATAATGATGTCCAATATATGATAATTTCCTTCTGTTTTTTTCTTACTCATAGGAACACACAGACACACACAGACACACACACATACACACGTGCGCACGCAAGTTTATTAAATGCCTTTATGAGCATATAATACAAAACTGATATAAACTAACTTGAACAGTATCTAACCTTTCTAGTATACTCCATCCTTTGTGTGCATGTTTGTGTGGTGCTAGGTTCTCACACAAGCTGCCTGTGGACTCACCCATTAGGTGACTAGTTAGATATTAGCAGGCTTGAAGGCCATTGGGGATTGGACCCCCTTCCCTATAATGAACAGTTGTAAAAGCAGGAACTGAAACTCCAGGACTTTGATTACTGGTCAGAAAGGATGGGATCAGAATTAAATATTTGCACTGAGAGGGGATAGGATTTTCTCAACTCTCCGGAAGAGTGTAAGTTTGCTCTTTAGCAGGGGCTTTTCTGGCAATGAACAAAGACACACCACTGGCTCCTCCCTTAAAGAGCTCACTCAAATGGGCCTGTTAGTTGCCGGAACAAGAAAACACCCCTTAGGGAAGCTGCATGTTCCAGAGTCTTTAAACAACAGTTGACTAGAGAGATGACTCAATGGTTAAAAGCACATACTGTTCTTGCAGAGGACCAGGGATGGGGGGCCCACAATCTCCCAGTATGCACACTGAATGGCTCATATCTACTGGGACTGCAATTCCAGAGATGCCTAGGTGGGCACCTGCAACTCATGTGCACAGACACACATTTATACACATAATAAAAAAATAATAGCAGTAAGTCTTAAAAAGTAGAGGCCCGAGAAATGGCTCAGCGGTTAAGAGCACTGACTGCTCTTCCAGAGAACCAGGGTTCGGTTCTCAGCACCTACATGGCTGCTGCAACCATCCCTAATTCCAGTTCCAGGGGCTGACACATATTCTTCTAGCCTCTGTGAGCACTGCACAACACAGATGCACTTACATACATGCAAGCAAAATACTCATACATAAAAATAAATAAATAAATGAAAATAGTTGACACAGTGGTCTCTGGCCACTGCCCTCCCTCACCACTGAAGGTACGCCACTTTACCTTGTAATAAACTTTGTCTACTACACTGTGCTCCGTGTGTCTAGTCTGAATGCTTGCAACAGACATTCATCACAAGGACATGGGAACTGAAGGAAGGGCGGAGGACATCCCAGTAACCTGTCACTGACCTGCAAGCTCCCTCTTCCTGCAGCAGTACTATAGTTTTCTTATACCACAATCATAGACAGGCTTAACAAAATTAGTATTGGAAACAAACCTCTGGTGAGTAGAGTTTGCATTTTACTAATTAATTAATATGCATATTTATGGTTAATTTGGGATTTACTTATATTTTTATGGATTTATATATATCATACATATGGTAATATATCAGTTATATGTAGAATATGACTTGATTTTCATATTGCATATCCATGTGTGCTTTAAGGATGCATTTGAAAGTTTTCAACTTCTGTTCAGTCCAAAAATGGAATTACTAGATAAAATTTGATAGTACTCTAAGCTGAAAAAGAGCCAACTCCCTTTAGCCAAGAGCCAGTAACATAGTGTGTGAAAATCAAAAAGGTTAAAAATAGCCCATTTTTCTTAGGAAAGAAAAGCCCATATATTCAAATTAATGTCATTATTTTTCAGAGAAGTTACTTTGGAAGTTTAGACACCTCTTTCGGTATTTTAGAATTTCAGTCTTTAAACACGTTTTTCAGTATTTGGAACAGTATTGCTATTGTTTCAAATCTTTTAGGTACTCTTTTGGGGAATTACTTTCAGTATTAATTAAGGAAACCTATTTCTATCCAAGGACACGGGAGGCAGGAGCTTCAAGTCAGCCTGGACTATGGACACTATTTCTTTCTATCTCTGTTTCTCTCTGTGCCTCTCTCTCTCTTTCTTGAGCTTACACACATACACATATACATACACACACACAGAAAGAAAGATAAAGAAAATCTTAAAAAAGAAAATCTGAGTCTTATTATTTCGCAGCCTTCTTGTGTTTAGGCTAGGTAGTTTTATCTCCTAATGAGTTACGGAGCTGTTTTGAAACTTCTTGGCACGTTGCTACCTACTTGGAGGGGACATCATTCATACACATGGATAAATTCAGGTAGATTTGTTCATACTAAATGACATGTCTTTTGAATGTAAATATTTATGGCATGAAATAAGGATCCTTTTAAGCTGAAAAACCTCATGAAACACAACTGTAATTATTTAAAAGAAAACCATTGTAAGCTTTTAACCAGAGTCTGCTGTGTTCAGTTACAGAGCCCAGAAACTTCTGAGGGGAAACGAACAATGTGAAACCTTCTGTGCCAAGATCAAGCATGTGATGCTCCTTCACCCTCACATGGACTTAGTTAGTGAGTTGCTGCAGTGCCTTTGTATATGATTAAATCTAAGCACGTCATTATGGACTAAAGTTAGGAAGATGGCATGGTCCAGGTTGTGAAACAGAGGCAGGCAAACAACATGAACTTGTTTGAGGATGAATCCAGACTCTGACTTCACCAAATACATAAATAGTAACAAGGATAGAAATAAAGGTTAAAATTATTTGCAAGGTATTTCTGTTTGGTTATTAATAAAAAGAGAGAGCAGCTAAGAGGAAAGTTCTTAAAAAACAACAAAGAACACCAACATGCCTGCTTAAGGACCTTCATCAGACTGAATAAAACTGGGAAAGTGTGCACAGCAAATGAAACTCAGACACAAGCTGAACTCCTTGGACTGGCCTCCACGTACCACAGAGCTGGCAGCTGGTCTTCAGGGCATTGTGCTGTTGTGGTGTTGTGGTATCCCATCTTCAGACCCTTCGGACCCGGGATACCAGGCTGCTCCTGTTCTATAAAAGTCCAGAGTCTTGACTGGCCATCCACAAGGCCCATCTCCATAAAGCCACACATTCTTTCAGTTTATCCACATTGTCACAGCTGGTACCTGAGCAAGCCCAGGGCCTTTTAAAACTTGAGTAGCTGTTCTCTGCCAGATATGAGTATGGTGTGGTATCTGACATGGGGTCAGAAATTTTCTTCTGTAAATGATTTCTAGGATTGATGTGGTATCTTTCTTAAAAAAAATCTGTCTCTTTGAAAATAAAGTCCATGAATAATTTACATTGCTGCCAAAGATGTACTTGCTTTTATCCTTATTAGGTATCTGGGGATAAGCATCATTGGGCCCCTCAGGCTATGTGACCTTCTGACCGCCATGGTCCTGCCAGGTCACTTTCTGGGAAGGAGAATGGCCTCCTGACATGTCCTCACATTCACAGTCTTGACACAATGCCAGCTGTGATCAGGCAGCTTGAAGCCTCTTGGAAAGAGTTAATTTACACAGAGCAGAATTTCTGGGGCAGATAAAACAGATATGTTATCTGAATTTTAGTAAAACAGTGAAGCAGAAAATTGATGAGATTTTAATGACACCTCCCAAAATATTTATATAACAAAAATAGTTCTACTTTCTGTTTTTACCTCCCTAGCTAAGGAGGTTAAAATTCTTAAGTGAAGGAAGCCAGATTTGAAACACCACATTGGTACATGATTCCATTTATCTGAAATAACCAGAATAGATTGATTGGTAGAGACAGAAAGCAGATCAGTGGTTTCCAGAGTCTGGGGGACGAGAATGGGGCATGGCTATTCAATGGGTATGAGGTTTCTTATGGAGTGATGAAAAAGTCTGGAACTAGATAGTGGTGATGTTTGTATAACATTGTGAGGGTGTTTAATCCCACTTTAAAATGCTTAAAATGGTAAATTTTATTCTAACGTTTATTTCACCAAGCTCTCTTTGGCAAAGCACAGGTGAAATACAAACAAGGACAGTGATTGCTAAGTTGTTTTCATTTATCAATTTCAGTATAATTTTTAGAACAATGAAGAGGCCTCTTGGCAAGGCTCTTATGTTGTATAAAACTAGAAATTGTGGAGACTGGAGAGATGGCTCAGTCATTAAGAGTACGCGTGGCACATTTACATACATGCAGGCAAAAGACTCATACACATAAAGTTAAGAAGAAAACCAAAACAAATACAATGAACATTTTTGTTAGTGTATATTAATTGTATAAATAACAGGCTTTATTATGACATCTGCATATACGCATACAATATACTTGATCATATTCACCCTTGGTCACTCTTCCTGGTTCCTGTTCCCCCTTTCCTCTACTGTATCTCTAACGGTCCCTTCTTTGTTTTGATACCCTCACTCTCAACTTGATATACAAGAGAAAAGAGAGAGAAGACCTAAATCAATAAAATTAGGGATAAGACAAAAGGGGTCATCACAATAGCTACAACTAAAATCCAGGTAATATTTTGAAAACTTATACTCCAACAAATTGGAAAATAAAGAAGAAACAGATGAATTTCCAGACAATTTGACCATTAAAAATTTAAACAAGAAGATATGAACAAGCTGAATAGATGCATTGAACAATGAGCTTGAAGTAGTAATAAGCTCTCCCAACAAAGCAAGACTCCAAGACTGGATGGATTCATTGCTGAAACGATTAGCCTTTTAAAGAAGAATTAACACTAATGCTCCTCAAACTAGTCTATACAATAAAAACTTGACAAAGCCAATGTTATCTTGATACCAACTGAAATAGACACAGCCAAAAAAATAAAACTATGGATCAATATCCTTGCTAAGAGTATAGATGCCAAAAAAAATCCTCATAAATCAAAATCAACAACACATTAAAAAGCTCACATATGTTGATAATTAATTTTCATACCAGGAGTGAAATGATGGGTCAATATATGCAAATCAATAGGCATAATGTAAAAATGTAACCTAAATAGAATTCAGGATAAACATCACATGATCATTTTAATAAATCTTAAAAAAAACCTTTGACAAAAATTCAATGTCCCTTTATGATAAAAGCCCTGAAGAAACTAGGAATAGAAGGATTATAACTCAACATAACACAGGCTACATATGACCAACCTGTAGCCAGCATTATACTAGATGTTGAAAAACTGGAAGCGTTTCCTCCACAATCAGGAGTAAGACAAAGATATCTACAGTTACATTCTTCTTCATGATAGTGCTTAGAATCTTAGGAAATCAAATGATCTCTGTATTGATTATTTTTCCGTCGCTGTGATAGGACACCACGACCAACATAATTTATAGAAGGAAGCATTTATTTGAGCTTAGGGTTCCAGGGTAAGGGTCCATAATGGTAGGGGAAGCATGGTGGTAGGAAGTGGCCTGACCAAAAAGCAGAGTGATCACATCTTCAAGCACTACTTAAAACACCTGGAAGCTTCCTCCTGAAGACCCTTTGATATGATACACACTTTAGCCAAGTAGGAAATACAGAATGGACAGAAAATATCAGTAGCTTTTCTACAAGCTAGTAATGAACTTGCTGAAAAAAGAGGTCAGGGAAACAATGTTGCTTTTTTGCCTTAGTTCCAGACTCAAGCTGAAGTTACCACATTGGATCCCCTGGTTCTCAGGTCTTAAGACTTAGATGGAACTGGACCGATTCTCTTGTCTCCAGCTTGATGGCTGCCGGCACTGGGATTTCTTACTCTATAGTCTCATGAGCCAGTTCCTTATAGTAGATCTACACCTGCAGATCTACATTTATATCTGTTATGTCATCTATACCTGTCTCTCTGGAGAGCATAGATTGTGATAGATGTTGATATCAAGAAGCGGGAGTACGGCTCTAAAAAATATTTAAAAGTGTAGCTACCGCTGTAGAAGTGAACAGACGCTGGGAGAGTTTTAAGGTAGAGCTAGATGTGTGGATGGTAAGGGATATTCTGTTGGTATCTCAGACAGAAACAAGCGCCATAGTTTGGAAACAAGGAAAGGCAAATCCTGTTATCCAGCGCTTGGCCAAATTGAGTTCTAGTGTTTTATGGAAGGTTGACTAGCAAGCAATAAACTTGGACATTTAGCAGAGGAAATTTCTTTTTTCCTCCCTTATTTATTGAAAAAATTTAAAATTAAATAAAAAAATTAGCATACAAAGCAATGGGTTTCAGTACCTATTTCCAGCCATATTTGTTCTCTGATCCTTCTGCAGTATTCTCCCCTGTTGCTGCAGTTGGCATGTTACCGGGTTAGGGGTAAGGCTGGGTTCATTTCCTTAGCCAATTAAAGAATTAAAAGGCAGGAAAAAAAAATCTGAGAACAGCAGAGACCAACAGGCAAGCAGACTTGTACTGAAAGATAAAGAATCACATCCATGCACTTAAAGACTCACACATACATACACACTCTCATACAGAAAGGTGAAGCTTTTCACAAGTGTCCAGGGGATGCAGCAACCGAGAATACAATGCCTTCACCCCTGAAAGGCCCGTGATTTAAGGATTTCAGTGGTTCCCCTCCCCAAATTTTGGATTTCTAAACTTAAACAAAGAAGTGAAAGGTTGATAGGGCACATCTCAAAGTTGAGATATCCAGGGCTACGTGACTCTAAGCAGATCAATTGAAGGGGCCTTGTCAGAGTTTTTTAAAAAATAAGGTCTTCTCTTTAGAGACCAAGAAGAAGCGGGAAGCGCTCTATCTTTATTACTTCTCAGGGGCCCTGTTTTCTTCTCAGGGATTTAGTTCCCTACACTATCCCTCTATGCCCCTTCCTAATTTAGGAAATTTCCAAGCAAAATACTGGAGGAGAAACACAGTTCCTTCTGACTTAGGAAAATGTGAGAAAAGACATGAATTAAGTAAAGGATTGTTAAGTAAAAAGGAACCCAAGTATTTGATTTGAAAAAGTAATCATTAGTCTATCCATATTTTGAAAATGGAGAAGCATACCCTGAAGAGAGCATCAGGGTAAACTATTACTTGATGAAGAATTGATGGGATTATATGTGCAGAAACACTGTTAATTTGAGGCTGAGAGATGGGCTGAAACAAGGATGACTTTTGGAATTTTCTTGGTTGTACAAAACAGGACCATAGAGGTGTTTGACAACAAATATGTGCTGTGCTTAGGTAGAATGACTCCAAAGGTACTGCAGAGATAATCAGGCCTCACAGGCCCAGGGGGCAGGCTGTTTCCTTCTTGACTCCAAAGGGTGGCTATTTCTCTAATTTCAGAAAGCCAGAAAGATCCTATTTGGTGTCTCAGTGCTCACTCAGTAGAACCTCGGCGGATGGGGCAGAAATGCTCAGAGTCTTGGGAACATAAACGCTTCAGTGATGGGGAATACCACTCTAGTGAGTTTGGAAAGCAGAGAGTCAAACTTCTTGAACCTCAAGGTAGAATGGAATTTATCTTGCTCTATTTTAGAATTCCGTGGTACCTACTATTCTCCTCTTTCCTGTTTATCTCTTTGGAATGGGAATGTCTATTCTAGGTCTAGCCTATTCTTCTCTTTAGGAAGCACACAAGTTTTCTGACTTCACAGGCTCATATACAGAGAGGGATTTCACTTTTTAGCTCGTATCATATGAGCACTTGATTTAGACAATATAGGTGAAATTTTGTCCTTTATTTTTAAAAAATTATTTATTATTTTTATTTTATGTGTATGTGTGTATTGCATGCATGTGTGTAAGTGCACCTGTGTCATGCAATCCCTGAAGAAGTCAGAAGAGGCCATTGAATCCCCTGGAACTGGAGTTACAGACAATTGTTATCTGCCATGTGGGTGCTGGGATTTGAACTCGGGTCTTCTGCAAGAGCAGCCAGTGCTCTAAACTGCTGAGCCATCTCTCCAGCCCTGAAACTTTGTCCTTTATAGTTGAGCTGAGGCAATGCGTTAAGTCTTTGAGGCTGTTAAGGTAGACTCTATGTGGCTTAATTTTTTAAAAACTTATTTATTTTATTTTTTATGAGTATGAATGTTTTGCCTATATGTGTGTAAGTGTACATTAGTTGTGCAGTGCCTGAGGAGGCCAGAAGAGGTCATCAGTTTCCTGAAACTGGAGTTAGGAAGATTGTTATCCATCATATGTGTACTGGGATTCAAAAGTGGGTCCTCTACAAGAGTAGCCAGTACTCTTAATTGCTGAGGCAACTCTCTAACCACCAACATCTATATTTTGCATGCCCTAAAGATAAGAATTTCAAATGCCAAGGTGGAATATTATGTGTTGAATCTTTGTGTGTCCTCATAGTTAAATTATGTAATCCTTAACACCCAATGTGACAATATTTGGAAAAGGGGAATCAAGAATATTTTATTAATTCTTTAAGAATTTCTTTCAGTGTATTCTGACCATGTTCACCCCCCAACTCCTTCCAGATCCACCTGTGGAGATGTCAGCAAGTGATGGTCATCCTGATTTGTGGAGACATCAGCAAGTGATGGTCATCCTGACTTGTGGAGACGTCAGCAAGTGATGGTCATCCTGAGTTGTGGAGACGTCAGCAAGTGATGGTCATCCTGACTTGTGGAGACGTCAGCAAGTGATGGTCATCCTGACTTGTGGAGACGTCAGCAAGTGGCAGTCATGCTTCTGCTGCCACGCCATGTCTTCCCACTAAGGACTGTATCTCCTCAAACTGTGAGCCAAAACAAATCTTTCCTTCCTTAAGTGACTTCTTATTAGGTATTTGGTCACAACAACAAGAAAAGTAACTAATATATTGGCCTTATAAAAAGTGGAAGAGAGAGAGAGAAATTTCTCTCTTGTTCAGACTTCTCACTATGTAAAGACATCTGCAACCCAAAGACAGGCAGCTCTTACTAGATACCAGCTCTGCTGACACTTTACTCATGGTCTCTCCATTGTGGAGGACTGTGAGAAACAAGTTTCTACTGCTTCAGTCACTTAACAAAGTGTCTGACACATCATTCATTTATAAGACATTCAGGAGACCAAAGCCAACCAAAGTGAATATGAATTAGATGTTCTTTGATTGGAAAGAGTCACGCTTTCAAATCCAAATTCCTGAGTCACAAATGTACCATTTGGAGTTACTGCATAACAATTTTATGCATGTTTACTTCTAATGATTGCTTAATGGCTTCTTGATACTGGAGGGAGAGGGGTGTGGAGAAGGAAAGATTCACACTTCGACTTGTTTTTATGGAGAAAATCCAAAATTCATAATTGTGCTTTTCAGTAATTAGAGCCCAATGATATCTTGGAATTTGTCTGATATTCATTTTATTGGCTACTCAAAGGAGACATCTCACAAGCCACTTCTCAATGCTACGTTGAATCATGAAGAAGCCAGATGGGTAGGGCTTCCTGCTGTGAGGAGTCTGGGCCTTGCAGTCTACTATGGTCACTCACTTTTATAGATGTCTTTCCTTTTGTCTCTCTCTTTCAGCCCCATCTAGTCACACTAGCCACTTGCCTACTTACTCCCTATGCCCAGGACATTGACATTGGCCCTGTGAAGAGTCTGTGCTTTGCATTTCCTCTGCCTGGAAACTCCTCTTGCCTTCTTTGCCATTCCAAGAACATTGCACAGCATACTATGAATGATAAGAAACTTTGACATCACAGTACACTGGCTAACAGTGGGAGAAACTATTTATAGAGAATCAAATTTATCTTAAGTTTAATTTTAATTTAAAATTTTATTGAATTTTTATGATTTTCGTATAATACTGCTTGATGGTATTTAGATCCCATCCCGTAGCTGAACCTCCCCCAACTGCCCCTGCTCAACTTAATATAATCGTTTATATGTACAACACGGCCTGCAGAGTGTGATTTGTGATCACCAAAATGCTTTCAGTGTGGGTCCATCCACTGGGCCCAGCAAGAGTCCTATCCCTGTGAGACATTGTCTTTCCCTCTCCCAGCAACCATGAATTGCCCAGAGTTAGTGGGCTGGGATTTCATACCTATTTCCTCATGTCTATGCTGGAGTTTCTGCACGCTGTCACCATTGCTGTGAGTTCATATGAGTAACTGAACAGCGTTCTGGAAGACTCTGTTTCCTTGTGGTCATCCACCCACTCTGGCCCTCACAATCTTTCTATCTCTTCTCTCACACTGATCCCTGAACCCTGGGATGCATATTTATTTATTTATTTATTTTAAATAAAGACAGGACAGTCTCAGGATGGTCTTGAACTTTATGGAGCTGAGGATGACCTTGAATTTCTGATCCTCCTATCTCTATTTCCCAAGTACTGGAATTATGAGTATGTGTCACCCTTGCCTGGTCTATATGTCTCTGGGAATAATACTCAGGGCTTTCTGCATGCTACAGCAAGCATTTTACTTTTTTAAAAAATTATTTTTTAAATTTTATGTGTCTGAGTAGTGTATTGCCTGTATGTGTGGGAGTACACCTGTGTCATGCAATGCCCGCAGAGATCAGATCCGCTGTAACTGGAGTTACGGATGGTTGTTAGTTGCCATGTGGATGCTGGGACTCAAACCCAGGTCTTCTGCCAAAGCAGTCAATGCTTTTAACTGTTGAGCCATCTCTCCAGCCCTTGAATATTGCTTTTTAAGTATGTCTTTTCTTTGGATAGGAAAAGTATTGACCTCTTAACTGAACCAGTGTGGTGTTTAGTTTTTTGCCAACTTGACACAAACTTCCTTGGAAGAGGGAATCTCAATTGGGGAATTTCCTCCATCAGACTGGCCCGAGGGCATGTTGATGGGGACATTTTCTTGATTACTAATCACTGTCAGAAGGCCTAGCCTATGGTTGGTGGTGCCATTCCTAGGCAATGACTTGGACTGTACAAGAACAGTAGCTGCATGTGAGCCAGGGAGCAAGTCAGTAAGGTGCATCCTTCCATAGTTTCTGCTTCATGTTCCTGCCTTGAGTTCCTGCCATGGCTTTCCTTGATGATGGACTGCAATCTGTAAACTGAAATAAACCCTTTCTTCTCCAAGTTAGCTTTATCACAGCAACAGAGAAGTAAACTGGATCAACTGGGTAGAGGAATATACACAAAGAAACATTTTGTAAGTGCAGATTCCCTAAGGTGTTTGATTGCAGATTCTTATTCTGTTGGGTGGAGCATGGGGAAGGAATCAGGAACTCCTGAGATACTGTCTAGTATCTGAGCAGTCCTTTACTGTCTTGGTGTGTTTGTGCTACTGTAACAAATTCCCACAGGCAGGATAATTTATAAATAGCGGAAATTTATTTTTCATAGTTCTGGAATCTGGAAAGACCTAGGTCAAGGCTACTGACTTTCTGGTGGAGAGCCTTCTTTATGTATCCTCACATGGTGAAAAGGGGTCTAAGCTAGGACCAGCCAGTATTATCTCTCCAAAGGTTTCACCTCTTAATTATACCACAATGGGGATTACATTTTCACATGAATTTTGGAGGGAGCACATTCAAGCCACAGCATTCCTGTAAAATGCGTGCGGGTACAAAGTGACCCTGAGTTTGCTTTCTCCTTACCACGGATGCTTGGGGTCCTGAATAGAGGTCTGAATATGGTTGCTTATGCGCTATGTGTCTCTGAGATAAGCTGAACAGTGATGAGAACAGAAAGGTCTACCTGCTGTCTTAGTTTATTTTTCAGTGATAACTGATTTGTTTTGAGGTAGTTTCTCTTGCCAGTTAGAGCTGACTGGCTCACAAGCCCTAGACCAGTGAGATACACTTCTCAAAAAATGGAACAAAAATCCAAGATGGATGGCACCTGAGAAGCAGTGACACCTGAGGTTGTCTTCTGGCTTCCACATACACAAACATACATGTGCATGTGTGTCTGCATACACACATATCAACAACACATAGACAGGCATGCACAGGTGTGTACACATAGACACTCACAGCTTTCAACACAGTTCACGATAGACCACATTTGCTTTCCTCAGGACCAAGTAGCCACCTTTGGACCGTGGCTCGCTGTGGCTGTCCAGCACCATGAGAGACTGCTAGACTGCACAGCCGGGGTCCAGGGAAAGATCACAGTTCGAAACTCAGAGTACAGTTTCTACTCAGTGCTTATCATATTTGCACTGAAGCGAGGTTGAAAACGTGCAAGTGAAACCACTGAAAATTGGGTCCATCTGTGAAAAAGGAAAGAAGCCGGAAGGGGCAATGGGAAAAAACAGGAGACAAGGGTATGTAACATACTAATCACAGGAAGTTAGAGCTGAGTTGGATCTTAAAGGACTGAATGCCATGTTGGCCATGTGAATTCAAAAACTGGTTAAGGTTGAATAAGTCTAAGTCTCCTGTTCCAAGAAGTACATGGAGTCAGTGGGGAGTGTCCTGAGCTAAAGACAGAATGGTAGTGTGATTTTTCCTGTTCAGTATGTGTTTTGAGATAGGATATCATGTAATCCAAAACTGACCTTGAACTTCTAATCCTCCTGCCCCTCATCTCTCAAGTGCTTGGGATTATAGGCATGTTCTGCCACTCCGGGTTTAGGCAGTGCTGGGGATCAAATCCAAAGCTTTGTGCATGCTTGGCAAACAACCCACCAGCTCGGTTACATCCTTACCCTCCTGTTCACTAGTGAAGGCCGGCATTTTCCTGTTAATGCTGGGAAGACCAAATATCACACTCATGTGTAGGTAAAGAGTGCTTAAATGAATTCACAAATGTGAGACGTGGCATTGATTTTATTTAAATCATTAGTTACTCAAAGTACCACAAGAGAGAGGTGGTTCAGTGGTTAAGAACACTAGCTACTCTTGTAGAGGACCCAAGTTCAGTTCCCAGTGTCCACATGGTAGCTAACAAGCCCATTCATAACTCTAGTTCCAGGGGATCCGACAACTTCTCCGGACCTCCATGGACATTGCATGACAGGGGTGCACTTAAATACATGCAGGCAATACATGCAGGCAATACATGCATACACATAGAATTAAAACAGTAAATAAAAAAATATTTTAAGGGCTGGAACTCTGGCTGCTCTTGCTGAGGACCTGGGTTTGGTTCCCAGCACCTACATGATGGCTAACAGTCATTCCGTAACTCCAGTTCCAGGGGATCCCACAACCTCTTTTGAACCCCATGGGCATCGCACACATAGGTACACTTACATGCATGCAGGCAAAACATTCATACACACAAAACTAACTAATTAAAAATATCTTGGTATCTACATTTTAATATAATTATTGTTCAGATAATTTCGTGCATTTTAAAATGTATTTCAGAATGTCATTCATAGGAGTTGGGCACAGTGACACGCAAACCTGTAATCCTAGCACTCAGGAGACTTATGAGACCAGCCTGGGCTACATAATAAGTTCTAGACCAGCTTGGGCAACATAGTTTGACCTTGTTTCAAAACAACAACAACAGAACATTATCCACTAGATTTCCAGTGGGGTCAATGACCCAAAAGAGATTAGGAAACCCAGTATAAGGACAATTTTCCATGACATTAGCCTAGACGTGGTGGTACAGCCGTCACCGAACAGAGTAGCCTTTATTCAGGCTGATCGTGCCATTGCCGCAAGACTGTTTACCACCGCTGGTTTCAGAACAATCCCCGACTTGCATGTTGCTCCATATCAGACTCAATTAGTTCTAAAACATGACCTATGCTAGGTTAAGCTGCTAAACTATTTTAGTCAACAAATTAAAGTGCTTTCTTGGGACTCTGGCTAGAAAAGTTCGACTGCTGACTCATAGGCCTTGGCATCTTGACGAGTATGTCCCCCCCTTTGGGAAAGACAAAAGCTCATCAAATGGCTTAGTGTCTCATTAAAGAAAAGTCGGGCATGTTACAGGGTGGGGTAATTTCTTCCCTTAAATGTCATTTATTTGTTTATTTCCCCTACATGTTAACATTTCTCCTTGGACAGTTCAAAAGATATAAATTATTATTGATGTATTTATATTGAATGCTTTAATTTGGTTCTGTGTACATGCTAAATGCTCATAGAAGGTATCAGATTAATGAGTCTGGAGACTTAAGTCTTCTGTTTATCTACTTATTTGGGAAACAGAAGATCCCTGAATTATTCAGCGTAAACTTGCCTGCTCTGTGTAGACAATTGCCTCAAATGTGACCTAGAGCTTCATCCATGAATCTGTAACAGGGGCATAGGAACACTGGCCACCCTCAAAATCCTTGGATAGGTGGATCCTCTCTTCCCTCATTTTTAAAAACATTTATTTATTTTGAGTGTGTGTGTGTGTGTGTGTGTGTGTGCGCGCCATGGTGTGAGTGTGGAAATCAGAGGATAGCTTGCAGGAGTCAGTCCTCCCTTTTCACCCTGTGGGTTCTGGGAATCCATCTCAGGTCAAGGTCAGTCCACAGCTTGGCAGTCTGAGAATTTATCTCTCCTTTATGCATCTGAAAACGTTCTTTCTATTCTTCTCTGCCCTCACTTTGTTCTTTTCTTGACTTCGTCTCTTATCACTGGGTACTTATTTTGTTCTATGTCAGTTATGCTTAGCAATTGTTTCCTAAACTAAACAGAAAAATGAGCACAGCAGTCTCCATTAACAGCCTAGGCCATAATCTAACACAGGGTAATCTAACTGTGGATGGGGAGGCGCCGATCCTGCCAACACCATGTCTGCCGTGACAACTTTTATGCATTATGTCTGAGTACCCTAGTAAAATTACACTTGAACAAAACATTCTGTGGATGAAAGGTTTGGAAACGGCTGAACTTGACACTGCTCTGACATGTTTCCCCACTACACGTTGGTCCTGCAATGTCAGGGGAAGACTTTGTAAACAATGATGAATGTGTGGTAATTGCTACTGGCTTGATCTCTGAAGCACATATGTGTATAGCTGAAAGGACAGGGTTGTGTGGTTAGTGACATGCCTTCAGAGACTAAAACTGGGATGATTAGAGCCCCTTCCCCAGCTTGTGTTAATCAGACGCCTTAGAATATGATCCAAGCTGAAAATAAGGTCTTTACAGATATAATCAAGGTGCAGATGAATTGGGTGATTTGTAATCCAATAACCTGTGTCTTTATATTTTATTTATTGCTCTTATTTTATGTGTATGAGTGCATTGCCTGCATGTGTGTAAGTGTACCCATGTTGTGCATTGCCCATAGGGGTCAGAAGAGGGTGTTGAACAGCCTGGAACTGGAGTTATGGATGACTGTTAATCATCCATGCTGGGAGCCTTTTCTGGGTCCTTTGCAGGAGCAGCCAGCACTCTTAACCATGGAACCATCTTTCTAGTCCCTAATCTGTATCTTTATAAGAAATGGAAATTTGGACACAGAGACAAAGAGATACATAGGAAAATGCCATGCATAGACAGTCAGAGACTGATGTGAGGGATCACCAGCAATCACCAAGGACTGCTGTGACCAGTATAAGCTGGAGGGATGTCTACTTTCAGCATCTATGTAAATCTCTGTAGTTTTAAGCTTTCCAGTTTGTGGTTATTTGTTATAGCGCCCCTGATAAAGGAATGCAAGCCTTTAACCCTTTCTTCCTGGTCTTTGGCTTTCTTCATGATGTTCCCTTACCTCCCTCTATGAGCCTGGACCCCGTGCAGTCCTTCCTGTGCCTTCTACCAGAATCTCTTCTCACTTGTACAAGCCTTAGCTGTGCCTATTGATTTTTGTCTTCAAGAGTCGTCAATATGAAGCCTCACTTCTATTCAGTCAAACCTTCTGGATATATGTGCGATAGTGTGCATATGAAGGTCTTGTGTACCTTTACGTGGACTCTGGGGCTTGAACATGGGTGGTCAGATTTCTGTGGCAAGCACATTTACCAGTTTAGCCATCTCACTAGCCCCAAGGATTAGTTTGAAAACAAACTCACATAAGACATTATGTGGCTATTTTTAAGAGCAAGTATACAAGTTTTAATTTAGTGCTTCTAAACTTGGGCTTTGGCTGCTATTGCTAAAGTTAAATTAAAAGAGAACGGTTAGTTTTTGAACATTAACATTTGTATATTCCCATATACTGATTATTTGAGCATTTTAAAAAGACGGGCTTTGGTCCAGATAAGTATCTATTTCCCTTTTCATTCCAATGTCTCAAATTAATAGAAAATGTATATATTAGTTATTTTTCTCTTACTGTGATAAAACACCATGACCAAGGCCACTTATAGAAGAAAGAGTTTATTTGGTTTATGGTTCTAGAGGGAGAGTCCATAATGGTTTGGGGAGGTAGGGAAGCAGGTCGTGGCCAGAGTAGAAAGTGAGCGATTGCATCTCCTAACGGGTGTATCTTCAAGCAGGCACAGGAAGCAGGGAGAGACAGACTAGAAACAGGCAAGCTATATACTCTCAAAACCCACTCCAAGTGAACTTCCTCCTTTGGCAATGCCACACCTCTTAAAGGTTCTATGACTCTCCTCAAACAGTACCACAGACTGGAGACCAAGTGTCCAAATATTTGGAGTCTATGAGGGACATTCTCATTCAATACATCAATGTATTTTCCAAAATAATATAACCATTGTGGTGGTTTGAATGAGAATGTACCCCTTAGGCTCTACGTATTTGGACATTTTATTTCCAGTAGAGGCACTGTTTCGGGAGGTCTTAGAGGTATGGCCCTGCTGGAGGAAGCACGTCATACGGGGCAGACTTAGAGTTCTTAAGCCTTGAAGGATATCCAGTTGTACCCTGCTTCCTGTGCCTGCTTGAGGATGTGAATGCTTATCTTCTGCATCTACTCCAGCCACCTCTGCCTCCATGCCTCTTGCCATGATGGATTCTTGTCCCTTTGGAACTGTAAGCTAAATATGTTTTTATAAGTTCCCTTGGTCAGTGTTTCTGTCACAGCAACACAGAAGTGACTAATACAACCATAAATCATTATAAAGTGAAGAAAGATACTGCCACTGCTTTAGAAGACCTAGAGAGTCCTGAAGGAAAGGTATTAGAAGATGTGGCTAGGTATAGTAGGACCTGCCTGTAATTCTAGCACTCAAGAAGTTCATGATCTGGAGGCCACCCTGGGCTGCATGATGAGTTTAAGTCAGTCTGGCCTACCTAGAGAAATCCTGTCTAAGAAACCCAAATCCATGCCAGGTATGGGGTACCTCCTCCTGAGTTGCTGGTAAGGGGTCTCCTAGAGGACATTCTTCTAACAATACAGGCTATTGTCACTGCTCTTGGTTGCTCACCAGAACTTGGTGATTAGACCCTATTGCTGAAGACACCAAATACTTGGTCATGGGACATGAAGAGATCAAGTTGATATTGACCAGGTTTCCTTGCTGTCTAGCTTTCATAGTACTGGAAGGCACTATATAAGCTGCTGGGGGAAAAAGACATCAATAGTCTTAGCCAGCTGTAAACTCTATGAGCTACAATAACTACTTGTATATGCCATGGGTTTATGTAACAGTGGCACAAATGTTATGGGTGTAACAAATTGCTTTTAGACTGGATTTAAGGCAAATTCCACAGGAGTAAACAGATGCTTGATATTGTAAATCTGGTCAAGAACCCATGGCTAGGTAGCTCACAGGCCCCAGATATGAACCTACTACAATTATTTTACTAAATGGATATAGTATCATATTGCCCTCTAAATTTGAATCTCTATACCCATAGATTAGTGCAGCTCTCTGACCTCATCAGAAAGATTTCTTTGTGTAATGGATGGTAATCAACACTGAAAATAACAACTGGCTCAAGTACAGGGAAAGAAACATCAACAAGTGGGACATCGATATCACTCCCTTTCCTCCAAAGGCTCTGGACCATTTCAGAGGAAGAAACAGAGAAATTATAAGAGCCAGAGGTGAGGGAGGGCTGGAGCAGGACTAGGCAGGACAGCTGCATTCAAGAACCTAGAGCAGTCACAGTTGTCTGTACAGGATCAAGCCAGTCAATATTCTGGCATGGAGCAAGGAGAGGCTCACGAGTCCTGACACCTAGCTGAGGAACTATGGACGGTTGATGGCTTCTGGGGGAGTGAAAAATCAGCTTTATTTAAGGGTGTGGTTCCTGGTAAGTGGAACATCTTCCAGTGGATGGCCTCACATTTGTAAATATACAGATAGCACAAACTGGACTTATAAAAAATTATAAGAAAAGAAAAACGAGGACATGAAATTGGAAGGGGGAAGGGAGATTGATTTGAGAGGGGTCAGTGGGAGGAGTGGAGGTGAATATGATCAAAATGCATCGTATGCATGTATGAAATTCTCCAAGAATTAATAAAAATATCATATACAAGGGCTGATGATGAGATGATTTAGTCGTTAAGAGCACTGGCTGCTCTTGTAGAGGACTCAGGCTTGATTCTTAGCACCCACGTGGAGGCTAACAACCATCCATAACTCTAGTTCCAGGGAACTCGACACTTTCTTCTGACCTCTGCAGGCACTGCACAACACAAATGCACTTACATACATGCAGACAATATATTCATACATATAAAAATAATAAAAAATCTTTAAAAAATGTTCATGAGTGATCATCAGGAAAATGGAAATCAAAACCATAATATCACTGCACTATAATTTGAATAATTAAAATTAAAATGATAAAAATAACATGGGCTATAATATACATGGAAAAATTAGAATTTTTAAATTCAAAATATAAGTTGGTACACCTTTATGGAAGATAGTATGGAGCCTGAAGAAAAGAAAGAAAAGTAGACAACAGTACAATTATCACATTGTTTAGCAATCCCCCGCCTGGCTGTTTTTCGAAAGGAAATGAAATTAGTATGTTGAAGAAACATCTGTGCCTCCACACCCACTACAGCAGTAGCTAAGATACGGAATCAAAGAACGGGTCAATAGAGAAAATGTGGTCTAGATACACATTGGGATACTATTCAGCCTTTACAAAATCCTGTCATTACAAAATCCTGTCATTTGTAGCAAATACATGAATCTAGAATATATAATGTTGTATGAAGTAAGCCAGGTATGGAGATCTTCAGGATCTCATTCATGTATGAAAACTGAAAAGTAAAAAAAAGATGATTATAGACATACAGAGTAGAACAGTGTGTACAAGCAGCCAGGGAGGACAGAGGTAATAGATGATGTGGAGAGACTAGTCAGTGTACATAATAACAGTTGGCTAAAATGGTGTTCTATAGCACAGCAGGGCAGCGAGACTCAGCAACGTTGTACTGTGTATTTAAAAATAACTAAGAGAGAATCCCGAATGATCTCATCCCAAAGAATAGTTAACTATAGATGTCATCATTTCATTATTGGACATCTATCAAGACATCACTGCATCCCATGAACACTTGCAATTATAATGTGTTAATTAAAATACAAATACAACTTATATTGGGAAAAACACCATGAAATGCCCAAACTGAGGTCAGAACTGTCCTCATGGGCCTAACCTGTCAGGCTGCACAGAGTCCCATAGTTAGAAGTTCCTCTGTTTCATTTAATGTTATGCTGTTGCTTTGAAATTCTTGCTAATATTTTTTGTGCGTGTGTAAGTGCATACATGTGTATTTAGAGGTCGGCTGTCAGCCTTGGGTGTGGTCCTGTAGATGTCATCTGCTTTGCTTTTCTGAGACCCAGTCTTTTATTGGTCTAGAGCTCACTGAGTAGGTGGGCCTGCCTGTCTGTCTCCCCAGTGCTGGGGTAATAAGCACACATAAAAAAGTGCCAACACTCTCTACATTTCTTATTCATGTTCTAGGACTTGAACTTAGGTTCTCATGTTTGCCTGCTCACCCATCTCTCCAGACCCTCTTTTTAATGTTGTGTTGTTGCTGTCGGGGTGTGTCTGTGTGCATGTTCATGTGAGTGCAAGCAAGGGTGGTGTGGATCCTGGTCTTCTGCCTTCTTTGTGACATCATCTCTTTTCTGTTTCACCTCTGAGTACGGCAGGTTAGATAGCCCTTGAACTTTCAAGGCTTCTTTTGTCTCTACCTCCCATCTCCCCATGGGAATACTGGGGTCTCAGATACGAGCTGCTTTTACATGAGTTCTGAGAATCCAAACTCAGGTGTTCATGCCTATATAACAAGTGCTTTACTCACTGAGCCATCTCTCCAGCCTATTCTTCATTTTAAATAAGATTTTATTTTTATTTTAAAAATATTTTGTGAGTGCAGTAAACTTTATTGATGGTATTCAAGAGAGCAGGGCTCTGTAAGCTCCTCCCTCTCTTCTGGGGATCTGGGATGAAAACTGTGAAGGAAGGTACTCAGTGTGTTGAGGGCTGAGCTGGGCAGGGACCCTCAACTGAGGGCCTCTCTCTCCTTCCTGCTGGGGTGAGGGCTTCAGGGTTTCTTACCCCTTGGAGATCATGTGGACCATAAGGTCCACCACCCTGTTGCTATAGTCAAATTTGTTGTCATACCAGGAAATGAGCTTGGCAAAGTGGTTGTTAAAGGGCAATGTCAGCCCAGCAACAAAAATAGGAGAGTGGATGTCACTGCGAAAGTAGCAGGAGACTTGGTCCTGAGTATAGGCCAGGAGGCTCTTTAGGGGGCCCTCCGATGCCTGCTTTACCACCCGATGTCATTGTATGTAGCAGCTTTCTCCAGGAAGCAGGTCAGATCCATGACAGACAGGTTGGGCGTAGGAACATGGAAGGCCCTATCGGTGGTTTCCTGTTCAGTTCTGGGATGACATGACTCCAGCCTTGGCAGTACTAGTGGATGCAGGGATGATGTGCTGGGAAGCCCCACGACCATCATGCCACAATTTCCCAGAGGGGCCATCCATAGCCTTCTGGATAGCTGTGATAGCATGAACTGTGGTCATGAGTCCCTCTGTGATGCTGAAGTTGTCATGGGTGACCTTGGCCAGGGGGGCTGAGCAGCTGATGGTGCAGGAAGCATTGCTGACAATCTTGAAGGTGTTGTCGTATTTCTCACAGTCCACATTCATCACAAACATGGGAGCATTGGCAGAAAGGGCAGAGATGATGACCATTTGAGCCTCCCCATTCAAGTGGGCCTTGGCCTTCTCCATAGTCGCGAAGACCCTAGTAGACTCACAACATTCTTGGTACCAGCATCACCCCATTTGATGTTGTTGGAATCTTCTTCCTAGAAGATGGAGATGATCTTCCCATTGATGATAAGTTTCCCATTCTTAGACTTGACTGCACCCTTGAGCTTGCCATGGATTGAATTTGACTGGAACATGTAGACCATGTAGTTGAGGTCAATGAAGGGGTCATTAATGGCAACAATGTCTACTTTTTCAGAGGTGAAGGCAGCCCTGATGATCAGGTGCTCAATATGGCCAAGTCTGTTCACTCCAGCCTTCACTCTTGCGTCTCAGGGATGAGGCTGGCACTGCATGAGAAAACATAGCTGTCTCTAGAATGGGGAGGAACAGAGAGACTAAAAGTTTTTGTATGTATATGTATGTGTCTGTGTGTTTATGTGCACATGTGTGCAGATGACACTGGAAGTCAGAAGAGAGCATCAAACCTCCTGGAGCTGAAGTTAAAATAGGTTATGAGTCACCTAACATGGGTGTGGAGAATTGAACTCAGGTCCTCTGCAAGAGCAGCAAGCACTCTTAACCATTCACTGATCCATCTCTCCATCCCCCTTTCTTACTAATTTAAAAAAAGGAACTGTGATGGGGCTGGAAAAATGGCTCACAGTTAAAAGTATGCATTGCTCTTCAAGTTCAACTCTGAGCACTCATGTCAGGCAACTCACAACCAACTTGTAACCTCAGCTCCAGGGGATCCAATATCGTCTTCTGGCCTCTGAAGGCACCCATAAATATGTGGCATATACACAGACATACACAGAAATAAAAGATAAATAAATATATATATATATATATATATATATATGGAGAGAGAGAGAGAGAGAGAGAGAGAGAGAGAGAGAGAGAGAGATACTGCATTTTACTTTTATATCAATGCTTACAAATTATATACCTGATCCTACCGGCAGTATTCCCCACCCCCTAAGTGGGCTGCTGGTAACGTTGCTTTACCCACAGGCTGTGATTAATAATAGCTTTCCACCAACAGCTGACTTGCATGAGGCCCCTAGGGATTACTCATGCCTGAGAAAAAAAGCAGTCCAAAGTTTACCGTAATTTTAGGCCTCTCAAACACAACACAAGCATAGAAGGAGAAACAGGAAAAAGAGAAAAAAACTTGCTAGGGTAAAAGCTACCGAAAGTCTTTCTACAATTTGACATTGAAAGGGACCTTGACTGCTCACTCACCCTGGCTGCCTGTAAACACAGCTCTGCCTGCTTATCTACTGTCAACCTTCATGGGAAACAGACCTTCACAACTAGAGAGACGCAGTCTCCGTGGAGTGTGCTAAGTAATCTTATCCAGTGTTGAGAAATGTGAACGGGCAGAGGAGGAAAATAAACAGCAGGACATGGAAGAGCAAAGCCTGAAATACTATTTGATCCTGGAGGGAACATGAGTCAGGAATAGAAGAGACTTAAAAAAATGGTAAATATGATCCTCAGAGAGGAAAATTTGCATTTATCACAAAAACTAAACTGTCATAGGAAAGGAAGAAGCACAGTTAACAAGGAATGTTCAGACATTAAAAAAATGATAAAATAAGAAATATACACTGGGTGAATGAATGATAAAGTTAATGAGTAAGAAGGCCAACTTGACAGCTTCAAATCTAAGATCAGCTTTCTGAGTTCACAGTTGAATACAAAGAGTTGGAAAATGTGAGAGACCTTTATCTTTAACTCATATCT
This sequence comes from Eospalax fontanierii, assembly GCA_035773235.1. Taxonomy (NCBI): domain Eukaryota; kingdom Metazoa; phylum Chordata; class Mammalia; order Rodentia; family Spalacidae; genus Eospalax; species Eospalax fontanierii. The sequence continues at coordinate 32,451,550 of CM069548.1, read as the reverse complement.
CACTCTCTTCAGTAAAATAAAATTAACATAAATAATAATTAACACATTTCCCCAAATTTATAAACACAATCCAGGGTTCAGACAGAAAGGGATGACAGAGTTCCAGTGATATAAAATAACAAAACCACAAAAATACAGAATAGGATGTTTTGGACTGCTCTATTCACAGCTCTGTCATTGTGTTGCTTTATCACCTGTTGAGTAAAAAAATTGTTGAATGAGTGAATGAGATAATGAAATGCCCTTGCAAAGCTTCAGAATTCCAAGCTCCAGAAGCAAAATAAAAAATGTGTTCACAGAGAAGAGAGGAACATATTATCTCAGATAAATAATAATGTGATTGTAGATATGTTCCCTCGACAACTTTAGGTTCTCTCTCTCTCTCTCTCTCTCTCTCTCTCTCGTATATGTACATGTATTTGCATTTGTGTGTGTGGCTGTGGGTGCATGTGCCCATGCATGCTTTTGTGAAGGCCAGAGGTAAATGGATGTCTGCTCCTATCTTCTATCACTTTCCACCTTTGGTTTTAAGACATGTCTCTCACTGAATATGGAATTCATTGATTTGGTTAGACTGGCTTACCAGTGAGCTACAGGGATTCTCCTTTATCAGGTCCCCCAGACCTGGGATTACAGGCCTGCCCTCTGGACTCAGCTTTTATGTGTTGTTGTAGATGAGAATTCAGATCTACATGCTTGTACAATAAGCACTTGACTGACCGAGCTATCTCCTTAGTCTAACAACTGGGGCTCTTTTGACACGTGTAATTTTCATTTTCAGTTTTTCATCTTTCATTGTTTTTGATTGAACTCAGGGCCTTGGGCATGTTAGACAAGTGCTCTATTACTGGGTCACACCCCAGTCTGAGGAAAGACGGTTTTCTTCATAGAATTCATTAATATGCCAAATGATCAATCTAGTACAAGGGGATGGGAAGGAGGCACAATAAAGACATTTTCCATTACTTTTAGAAGGAAGGAATAAAGTAATTTTCCTCCTGCTAGGAAAATTACCCAAGGACATTCACTAAAAAAGTAAGCAAGTAAACTTAAGAGGAAGGCACAGAGTTCAGAAGGAGTAAAAGCCAGAAGTTGTATGAAAAGCAGCTGGAGGCACAGGGATTGAACCCAGGACTTTGAGCATGCTAGGGCTAGCAAGCGCTCCATCACTGAGCTGCAGCCTCCGTCTCACTACCTCTTTTACATCCACACTGTAGCTCACAGTAGGTGTAGTTGCATATTGTATAGCTATTTTATTGAAATCCTGGGCCAAGCTCATAGTTTTCCTGGCCACTATTCGATGCTTATAAAGTCTTTGGGGGGCTGAGAAGTTGCTCAATTGATAGAATGCTCGTATAGCATGCAGGAAGCTCCAGTTTCTGTCCTCAGCACTGCATAAAACTGGTCACGGTGACATATGCCTGTACTTCCAGCATTTGAGAGGGGGAGACAGGAGCACAAGGAATTCATGGTCATCCTTAGCTACATAGTGAATTCAAGGCCAGCCTGGGCTATAGAAAATCCTGTCTCAAAATTAATCAACCAGTTAATCAAACCCCAAATCAAACCAAAACAACAAGAATCATATCAACAAGAAAGTCGTGCAGGCCAGTGTGATTATCAAAACTCCATAACTGTCATCTAATTGTCATTACATAGACATCGCTCAAAAATCATTTCTCCACAGGTTAAGTATCTTAACCTGAAAATCCAAAATGCAAAAAATCTTAAGGCTGACAGAATGCTCAAAAGACTTCAGATTTTGAAGTACTTAGGATTTCAGAATTTTGAATTCTGAACTCAACTAGCTCAACTAGTAAGGTCTATTCAAACCTACCCAAACCTGAAAGACTCTAAAATCATTTCAGATAAAGGATGTTTAACCTGAATTAAAGGTCACCTCATGTAGTTTTTGGATAGCGTATTAGCCATTTTCTATTGTGTCACCTTGATTTTAGTTCATTAACATCTACACATTGCGGGCTCAGTATGTGCCATGCAGAATTTCTCTAGGAACTGGGATAGTATAATAAACTATCCCCAACTAAACCATGAAGTAGCCCAGGTCTTTTATGTAAGGAGAGGAGATACACAATATAAACCCATTATTAGGTGAGCAAGAAAAATGTCATTGAGCAATATGTGCTGTGCCGAGAATTAAAACAGTGATATGATAGAGTAACTGGTGACTAATTTAGATTATATGGTCAGATAAGTTCCCTCTGAGGAAGTCACATTTAAGCTGACCATCTTTTTTTATTGCTGCATACTGTACAATCAACAGAGGCAAAAGCTTGTAAAAATGATATGTCATGCATCATAATTCCTGGATGAGATTACGTAAATATAACCACAAAATACTCCCTGGAGTACTAAGACAGCCTGGTGGATGATGAGTGATAGTCAGAGCTTACATCATCAGGTTTGCTTGAACTAATTCATAGTCTAGTAGACTAAGTGGCTCTGACCATTCTGAGGTTTGGTTAAAAATGTGCCTTGGATACCAGGCCAAATACAAAAGTGTGTGGCTGTACCACCTAACAAGGCCAAGGAACTTTGCAATTTATAATACAGGGTATCTATAGATGATATAGAGTTTGGGAGACAGAAATAGCATAGAGAAAGTTAGAAATTCAGAATTCTTCCTGTCTAACGAATATCAGGCTTAAGTATACTCAGAAATCTTACACGTAGGGGAAGAAGAGTAGTTAGAAAACCATGTACCGCTTTGTAGTTTCTCTGAGGACGGACACAGCAAGCTAGACTGCTTTAGGACTTGATCTCCCACATCACCCTCACTGATTAACTTGGAACACTGAGAAAGATTCTTTAGTGTGGAATGCTGTGAGGTTGAGAGATATCTCAAATGCAGCCATCTTTAGCAAACTGAACATTTAGCATTCATGGTTGGTTCCATAAGAAAATATTCATATATAACAAAATAGTTTTCGCTTTTTGGAGTAGTTTTGTAAACTGATTGTGGAGAAAAGTTCAGTTGGGGAGGTGGCTCAGTGGTAAAGTTCTTGCCTAACGTGTGCAAGGTCCTGACTTTCACTCCCAGTACTAGAAAAAAAAAATTGAGCAAGATTGGAAAGTATCTCATATAAAATTCACATGCATGTGCTTATACGTTTAGTTCCCCCCTTTCTGATCATCACTCCCACATATATACATTATAGAAAAGGCATCCAGTTGCTTTCACTGGTACCCACGGCCAACAGTGACTATGTATAAGATTTGTGACCCCAGGTGGAGGTCAGTCTTCCCTGTCTCCCCACCAGGAGCTGGTTCGGGGAAATGTTCATGTAGTGACTTGGCTGATTATCTTTCCAATACGCTCATAAGGTACTGTTTTTATTTTTAAAACTTTATTATTATTATTAATGTGTATGTGCGGGGGGGGGGGTGAGTGTATGTGTGGCCATGGCATGCATGTGGAGCATGTGGAGGTCAGAGGATAACATGAAGGGTCAGTTCTCTCCTTCCTTCTTTACATTGGTTCCCAGGATTGAACTCAGATCATGAAGCTTGCATGGCAAGCCCCTTTACCTGCTGAGTCACTTTGCTGGCCTAGGTGCAGGTTTTAAATGGCAGTCTTCCATCTATAGTGCAAATAGGTCCTGTTCTTGTCTTTAAACCTGAAATATAGTCAGAGGACATGGAGCTCATAAGGAAAACATGCAGAAGGAGGAAGCCCTCCCTGTTGGTAGTCAGTAAAAAGAGTCATTCCTTCTGAGACTGACGTTTCCCCTCCCCTCCCCTTCCTTTGGACTTTTGATGCATCCTTTTTCTATGTTTTATCCACACATGGTCTTTTTCTTTCCCTGGTCCACGTTCTTCTATCTTAACAATGCCGAGAATGTCTTTCTCTTGAAGTACAACAGTCTTTCTTCTAACCCTCCTTTTACTCGGGCTTCCACAGTCCCCCAGTGCTCCTGCGGTGACGTGGCTGGTACTCGCTGCCTGTGCCTCCATCCTCACATTGTGATTCTGCAGCCTAATGAATATCCCCAGCCTTCAGCTGGAAGCTCCCGTGGAGGGGCATGTCTGGGAAAGGCCACTGTAGCTTCCTTTTGATCTGAGGAATGTTTAGATACACAGAAAAGCTCAAAAGCTCCTTTCCCCGAGTCTGGAAAGGAGTTCCCAGAGGGGTCAAAAGCCTTTCCTTACTTCTGCCGCAGTGAGGACTGAAGCTGAGACTGAGGAAGTTGGAATTGCCAACTAGGAGACAATCCCACTGCAAAGATGGCCCACATGAGGAAGCTGAAAATTCCCTTTCAAGGCTGAGCACACATTTAATGTGTGAAAGAATCTAGCATTATCACTGTCAAGAATTTGTCATTTATGTTCAACAGTGAGACAGATATGTGTTGTCTTCGACAGAGTCTTTCAGAAACTTTCCTCGATTGAGTGGTATGCTGAGGCACAGTTTCCAGAAGAAGCCATGAGGGAGTAGAAGATACAGAGTCAGGGAAGGGAGGAAGCTGAGATGTTAGGTAAAGTCCCTGCTGTGGCCTGATCTCCCAAGTGCTTGTTGTTACCCCACTTTTAGCTACGGGAGTTGGGCTTATGCTCCCGCCCTGCAAAACCAGTAAGTCATTTGGTTATAGGCCATGGTGGGAGTAGAGAAAGGTGAAATTCCCATGTCTACCTCTCTTTTCAGGGTAGGGGCTCCAGTGTCCTGGAGTATGTGTACAGTAAAACATTGAAGATGGGATGAGAGAAGAAGCTGGTCAGAGACCCAAAGCTATATACTCCTGCAATGCCGTAGTTCTGGTGTTAGGATCAGCACTGGGAATGCATATGGACATCTTTAACAATAGACTGGACACAGCCTGGAAGTACTCAGTGATCTTAACTATGCATACTCTCCTGACAGTCCCACTCCTCCCCTCCCCAAATATCTCAGAGAAATCATATATCTTCATGGTAGTTTCAAAGGACTGAAGTTAAATGTGTGATTATTTATGTATGCATCTGGGCATCTATGTAGCTACTTACCTATCTTTGGCTTTTTCTAGTTGATTCACCATATCCATAAATTCCTTACAGTGATCCAGCCAGCTGAAGACTGATAAATATATATATGTGTATATATATATATATATATATATATATATATATATATATATATATTTGGTCTTTTTGAGACAGGGTCTCCCTGTAGCTGGCCTGGAACTCACAGAGATTTCCCTGTGAGTGCTGGGATTAAAGGCATGTGCCATCATCACACCCAGCATGCCTGATAATGTTTGAATAAAATTGTGTTTGTATTAATGTCTACAGACTTTGGGTTGCCATGATTTCTTAAACAATACAGAATAACAAATAGGTATTTACATAGAATCTACATTATAGGAGGTATCTTAAGTAATCTGGAGGTGAGTTACAGTATATAGGAAGATGTATACAGATGATACCATTTTATATGAAGGACTTGGCATCTGCAGATTTTGGTATATGATGGGATCCTGAAACTAATTTTTCTCTTTTGCACACTTGATTATTCATTCATTACTGTTCCATAAGAACTAAATGCATCTCTTTTACAATTTTAGGAGGAACATTATTTTTAAAGAGAATTAAAAACTGAGGAATGAATTGTTCTTAAAACACCATAAAAAATGGAAAAGAGGAATGACAGGATATAGGAACACTTTTTTTTCAAAGATTTAGGAAGAAGTAAGAGATGAGACCATCTCCCCCTTTCTTTGGAGAAGTGTCCTCATGCCCCCTCTCCTTAGTTTCAGAGTTGGCCCTGTTGGGGCTAAGCTAGTTGGCAGAACTCCATCCTATAGAGCAGGCCTTGAGTAAGTGTGACGGGCAGGAATACAGACCCGTTCCTGTTAGGTTTCCTAACACAGAGGGGGAAATGAACCTAGGACTTCAGTTTTTCATTATGCATAAACATTGTCCTGAAAGCCTAAAGATGCGTGTGTGTGTGTGTGTGTGCGCGCATGTGTGTGTGTGTGTCTTTACCTTCTCCCTTTTGGTAGATTTTCCATCTTAGGATATTTAAAAAGCATTAAAATCTAATTGCAGTTATCCTAGTAGTTACATTGGAAGAGGAATAGAGAACTGCAGTTCAAGGAGAAATGGCTGTACTCTGGAAAAAAATGAGTACATGGGGCGAGCCAGGGCTGAGCCCTGGAGGGGCCAAGGCCTGTGACTTGGCTGACAATGGGACACTGCATGGTCTGGGGAAGGTCATGACTCCCATCTGGGACAAATCTATCACACAACACCAAACACATAATTCTCTCTACCATCACAGAATAAAATTGAAATAAACAATGATCATTAGCTAGATAAGAAGACTGTAGTTCAGGACTAAAGGGGAAACATTTGTGGAATTCTCTCTGTTCCCCTAGGAAGATTTCATGACTCTTCTGGTTCTATTTAGAGTTGGCATCACTGCCCCTATTTACTACCTCCCAGGAACAAACACACTTGATAGACTCTACTGAATCGTATCTGTGCCAAAGGCTGAAGAATTACTGCACATTCTGGCATTATCGAGTCAAAAGTAACCCTACTGGCCTGCTTCCTGGGGGGAGGAAGGGAAAGCCTACCCTTGTAGAGGAAAACCTTTTCAGTCCAGGATATTTCCTGATCCCAGGAGCTGAGACCTCTCTAACTCTTCTTATAGAAACAAAAAAATCAAAGCAGCAGTGCTGACCAAATACAGACACTGGGTCGTCTTTGTTACTACTCAGAGCAAAAGATGGCAGAAGCTCTTCCAAACGGATGATTTAAAAAAACAAACAAACAAAAAACACTGGGAGTTTTAAAGTAGGAAGACCCCACTGAAATTTTAGAACCAATCAAGTGCACATCGTGGACATGTACGCTGATGTAACTTTGCCTGTTTCGAGTATGGGGCAAAAATCAATGAAGACAGCACGGTAGCATCTCACAAACACAGAAAGGGCTTTGGAAGCCTGGCAGTGCTTTCCTTTCATAGCCATAGAACATTTTCTATACATGGTTGCTATGTCACAGACTAGCAGTACTAGTAAAAGCAGTGCAGGTGAGCAGGGCATGGTGGTGCATGCCGTTGATCCCAACACTCAAGGAGGCAGAGGCACGAGAATCTCTGTGAGATCCAGGCTAGTATGGTCTACATAACCAGTTCCAGGCCAGCCTGGGCTACAGGGACACCCTGTCTCAAAGCAAACAAACACAAACTCACAAGCAACAGCAACAAAGAATAATTCAGTTAACAGATTAATCTGATATATACATTTATTGTGACTATTTGGAACTGTGTTTACTTAGTTTCATTACATGAGTAACTTATGATTTGTTGGGTAGCTTGGTTGTTTTTTTAATGAATTAATTAATATTTGCAGGGCTGTAGATGGAATCTTGGTTGCTGGAGATGGAACTTTGGCTGTTCATGTGCTAGGCAAATATACTACCACTGAGCAAGACCTCTAGCCACTGGATAGATTATTTTCTGAATGGGAAATAAGATTTCCCGACTTTATTTTTATTTATTTGTTTATTTTAATTAAAAACATTATAATTAAAATTTTTTTGTGTGTGTGTGTATTGCCTGTATGTAAGTGCACGTGTAATCATACAATGCCCCTGGAGGTCAGAAGAGGGTATTGGATCCCCTGGAACTGGAATTACAGGTGATTGTTAGCCACCGTGTGGGTGCTGGGGATTTGAACCTGGATCCTCGGCAAGAGCAGCCAGTGCTCTTATCAGCTGAGCTATCTCTCCAGCCCCCAAGATTTCCTGACTTTAAAAACTAACTCACAATGTAGAGATAATTCTATCTTGCTCCTTATGATGAGAGTCTCTTGGTAGTAATAACATATTTACACTAAAACATAATCAGCACAGGGAGAGCCTCACTCTTTGTTTGCTGATGTTTACCAGCTGAAATTGAAGGAATTCTGACTAGCGAGGCCTTCATTATAATGTCTGCTGAGTCACCACTAAGTATTTCATTGCATTTATTTATTTATACATTACACGTAATGTTTCTGGTAATTAACTTGATGTAGTACGGTGTGTGTTTAGGGTATTTACTTTGAGTTAAAAGACAAGCCAAGGGGGTATGAGGAGGCAGGAGGGTGGGAGGGAAGAGTGATGTGACAAAGAAGCTTTCAGGTCAGGGAACACTCCTGAGTGAGACTGTAATGGAGGGCATGTGGCATAATACATTTGTTAAAACAACGGAATGTAAAATAGATTGTAAGGCACAATTCCAGCCCCTGTGCAAACTGGAGACGTTGGTGATAGTACTCATCAACAGTGGCCCGTTGACTGCACCAAAGTTATCACCCTAGTGTGAAATGTAAATAATGGGAAGAACTATGTGTGGGGAGGAGAAGGTAGAAAGCCTGCGGAGACCGCAGAGCTTTGGATTGCTTTTCCTATATACTTTAAACTGCTCTAAAAATCCCCACACAACACAAAAGAGTGAATCAAGACAATTTAGGTGAGACGGTCTTAGAATATATATATTTTGTAAGCAACAGAAAACAGAGTTTAACTAGAAGATATCAAAGGTAAATTCAAATCTGGGTCTTCTGCAAGAATAGCCAGTGCTCTTAACTGCTGAGTCATCTCTCCAACCTGTTCTTTTCCATTTTAGTGACATAAAAGATTTACTTTCTTCATTACACCAAACCATGGGGGCCAGAAGCTTCCAGGCTCAGAAGTTTTCATTCTGCCACAGTGAGAAAGAACTCTTCTTTTACCTAATGCTTTATTGGAACGTTCCCCATGGGTCCTTGGATAGCTTGGCTTCACCTAACCACTATGGGGAGAAGGTCAGACTCCCATGAGCATGGTCCTGGACAAATCAGGAACAAGTAGGTAGGATGGGAATTGACTGCATTTATACTGGTCAGAGATAGGGTTTACTGGTAGGCAGAAAGGTGGCTCCTTGCATTATTAAGATGTTGAATGTAAGGTGTCAAAGAAACAAATGAGAAATGACTTCGAAGTGTCTGTTTTGAATAGCTCAAAGATGGAGCTGCAGTTAACTGAACAGAAGACCATTATGGTGGCACAGCTTGGGCGACGCCAGGTTCAGTTTGCATATATTATGGTCTATTAGTCACCTAACTGGAGCTATCAAGTGAACAGTGGTTGTAGATGTGAGTCTTCCTCTGGGTGGCCACAGAACATATTGTTTATTGGCTCTAATTCTGGAATATAAACTCTCCCTATTCTGGGACTTTGCCCAACTTTTTCACTGCTCTATCTCCAATATCTAGTAGTAGAATGGTCAGTAAAATTCACTGTAAATATAAAGGAATGGAGGAGAGTTAACTGTTCATCACAACAAAGTAGGTTGATGGAGAACAGAGTACAGTTTGAAGTGCTTGTTTCAAAGTAAAACTGCTTGCCTAGCTGTTACTAAGGAGAAGTTTGCAAAGGCATTATGTAACAAACATGAAGAATTATTTGAAATGAAGAGACGCTTACAAAGCTTCTGTAAACTTTGATTTCGTATTTAATAGGCCACTGCCACCTCAGGGCCTTTGCTTCTGGCTCATTTCTACAAAGTTACTTGTTGGAAATGTGGTAAAGGTTGAAATTAGAAATATTTCTTCTGGTAAACCATATTTTACATACCAGTCCATAAACAAAATGCACACTGAAGCCCGTGTATTCAGATTTATTACTTTCTGAACTTATAAAAATGCATTTTATATGTAAGAAACAAGCATCTTTAAAAAGACAGCTATCACTAAAATGGTGTGTACTTATGGCTTACTATATAGACATGTATGACTGCGTATGACATCCCAGTGGAATGATGGGATTTGACTACTAACACACAAAGGAGGAGTGTTTCTCAGCCCTGAAATTCAAGCAATCTGAACTTGATATATTTTACTTGTTACTGTGATAAAATATGTCCCAACAAATTAACTTAGCTAATATATCATCAATAATCTATCTGGCGAAGTGTAAAGTTTCACAAAGAAACCCCAGGCAACATGTCAATCTTGCTACCACGTTGAGTTGAGCTGGAGATTAGAACGAGATAATACTGGACTGGGGATGTAGCTCAGTGGTAGAGCACATGCCTAGCATGTGCAAGGCCCTCAGTTTAATCACCAGCACAGCACAAAGAAAAACAAGATGAAAAATATACCTGGAAAAGTATAATACTTCAAAGTATCATCACTTTTGTTCTAACCTGGGAAATACTTGGACCCCAAATACTGCTTTGTCACACCCTCCGACCTAACGGAATCCCATATTGTTAGCCCGTGGCTCATTCCCTTTCATGGCGCCTCCCATAATTTGTTATGATAACAAGTCACAAGATTGCTGAACACAGGAGATTCTTAGGTGTGAAAACTGACCAAGGTGGATTGTGTGATGAACAATCACTTAGAACCCATTCCACACATGTGCTTTGGCACAACCACAGGGCACTTGGATTAGATTACATTAAATTCATATGTACCATATATCACACACACAAATACATTCCACAGAGACAATCACACACACACACAACTGTCTAAAAGAAATTTACAATTATTTATACATTATATATACACAATAAAAGATATCTGTTATTCTCACAGTCTGTAAACATTTGGGAAAATGCCTTGTAGAGTCACTGTGGGTCCTTTGAAATGGTGACCATTGCGGAGTGAGGGGGTGAGATGGAGATTCACGTTCATATTAGAATCTCAGAGGAATGGTGGGTGTAACTATGTTTCATTTGATATAATCAATTCATGTGGCCTCTCTGAAATAGTTTCCTGTCTGGGAAAAGGAATGACCAGAAAACTTTTAGCTAGTTATCATTGTAGGAGAAATTGAGAGCATGAAAGGGAATATGCATTTTATATATATATATATATATATATATATATATATATATATATATGGGTTACTATAACAAAACTCAAAATTTCCATGACCTCAGATGTATTTAATATTTTCTACCTAGACATGCTTCAGACTTCTATACCTTGCATGGAGAGTCTCAGGCATAGTTCAACAACACCTTTAAATTTTAGAATATGGTTTTACATTAAAAAATCTGGCATTAAAAAAGATTAGGCTTATGAAAAATATAATAGTTTGACCATTATTATTATCATTATTATTATTAGAAGCAGAGTCCCTCTAGGTAGTACAGACAACCTCTAACTCACAATCCTCCTGCCTCAGCCTCTCAAGTATTGAGATTATAGGCATGTGCCACCCTGTCCAGCTGCCAAGTATGATTTTTTAAAAAATTTAACATAAAATATGCTCAATCTGGGTGTGAGATTAAAAGTATGCCTTTAATCTCAGCACTCAAAAGCCAAAGGCAGGCAGATATTTGAGTTCTAGGCCATCCAGGGCTACACGGTGAGACCCAGTCTCAAAAAACAAAACAAAAACACAAAACACAAAAAGGCTCAAGATCTTCTATAACAGAACACCATTAAAAAAGAAAATACAGGTCCATAAAATATTTTTTTGGACAGCAGCTATTAAACTGCTATGTGTGGTTATCAGTCTGTGCATTAAATGCCTGTATTTGTTGCGGTTCTAAAATTCATGTTTTATAAATAAAACAGTGACACACAAACATTAACCTAATCTCTCATCTAAATGGTGTCACTTTCCTCCTCTTACTCCTTTTCTTTTTACAAATTATATGCACATAAGTGAAATGATCATTTCTAGATTATTATGCAGTATTATAAAATATTGGCACTGAAGGACATTTCGAAGAAAGGTACCTTAAACTCACAATGTGGTTGCCTTAAAAAAAGAATCTCATCATAATTTCTAAACGCTTTTGGGTTGTTTGCTTATTTGAGACAGAGTCTCATGTAGTCCAGGCTAACCTGAATTCCCTATCTAGCCAAGGCTGGCCTTGAACTCCTGATTCTTTTGCCTCACTTCCCAAGTGCTGGGGTTATAGTCATGTATCAACATGCCCAGCATAATCTCTAAAATCCTGTGATGTCCACTTCTCACTGAACATTCCAAAGAACTGCCATTGAAAGCCAGTCATAAACTTGCAAAGATTGCAAATATCATCTGGTTTCATTGAACAGTCTCCAATTCTTACCTCTCATCATGTTTGAGCATTGGATATGACATGCAAAGTATGCAAATTAAATAAATTACAGAAGAGAGCTCCATCAACTTTAGATAGAAGCCAGTTCACTCTACGCTGTTTGGGAAGACACCGGGAGAGCTTTTTTTTTCCTGAGGGTGGGATGTGGGGAAGAAGGACCGTACAAGAGAATTTGAGAGGCACAGCTAATGTGTGATTCTTTGTTTCCACCAGAATTCACAGGCAGACTGATTAGCATTTCTGCAAAGGCTTAGTTGATGCTGTCCTTGTGGCTGCTCCTCTCTGTGTTGTGGTTGTTTTGGTCATGGTTTTTCCACTGGATGCTTGTTCCATTCATGGGGACCGAGGTCATCAGACTGTTGGACTGGTGACAACAACAACAGAGGCACGACTAGGAGAAAGATAAAAGAGAGACTGTTAATCACCAAGCCAGCCTGCCAATCCCTTCTCATCCTGGCCAAACATGCAGACTCGGAACCCACCAAAGAGGGCAATGCCTATGAAAACTGAGGGTTGTGAACCTGAACATTACCTAGAGTTTGGACCAGTCATGGATAGGCAGGGGTTGGGCTGGCCCTCTAGGAGCAAAGGTCTTTTGCTTTACCTTTTAATTGTGTTCTCCAGGTTTTAAGAGGAGGGGGAAGGTAGTCCTCCGGGGGAGAGGGGACTCTTCTAGGAAATGACACAGATATGGATGGGGAAGGGCCTAGAAAGACCTACCTTATCATCAGTGCAACTCTATGTGGTGCTTGGTATCACGCACCTCACTGACCCTCACTGCTGCTCTGGGAGTAGGTGCTATTGATACTCCTTGATGCAGGAGGCTAATGGGGCTCAGAGCAGAAGAAGAGCAGAACTTCAGTAGAAGCTGCAGCTCTCCAGACTGGACTTTTTCTCTTGGGTATTCCCTTGGGTCTGTGTTTAATTTCTGAGAGTTTTCTAACCTCAATCTTCCTTTTCCCTCTAATTAATTAGCAAGCGATCACCACAGCATACAAAATATATTAGTTAGGACCTTTGGGCTAGTCAATCCATTTAGGAACAGCAATTTGAGACTTGTAAACATTTCCAAAGAGACCTCAAAGTTACAGCAGCTAAAACTTCCATTACCAAGTTCCACCCATTCCTACCATCCTCTGGTTAATATGTCTGTCTCCTTTTGGATTGTGAATACTCTGAGAGCAGAGAACTATGTCCATGCTTTCATTCTGTGCTCTGGGCATCAGTCAACTCATTCTGGACATGTATTGTTTCAGAGCTTTACATATCTATTAGCCCACTGAACTCTAAAATCTAGATAGCTGCTTTGCCCATCTAGGTTTGCAGATGTGGAAACTGAGGAAGCAGAAGAGGTACCAGTCACACTTGGGTGAGACCATTCTCAAACACAGAGCTATGGAGTCAGGCCAGGTTGTTTGTTTCTAAGGTTTGTATCTTTGATCTCTACCCTGTTCTGGTTAATATGAGGTAAAGTTAGACAGACATCTTGGTCCAAGGTAACACAACCCAATTAATATTGAGGTCCATGCTAAAGAACTAGAAAGTGACACATCAGTAAGACAGGCTTGGAGGTCCTGAAGGATGCTGTTGGCTTGTCTGGAAACAAGAAAGCTGACTGCAGATGAAATTACAATGTCCGAAGCAGTATTTGCTTTCCTTTAAAAGGCTGTTATTAAGTGTACTATTTAATTGCCTTGAATGAGAGCTTTCTTAACAGCAGAGTTTATGTTTGGCTGGGACTGTGGTTAAAATCTAAGACAATGAAAGGTGTGAACCGGTTTTATGGACTTAGAATGCCTGGAGCTTGTATTTGAGCATTCCTTTTGAAAAGAAGCCACTGAACTGTCATGTAATTAAGTTGGCTCTTTTGGTTTTAACCTTTGAGTGTCTTCTCTGAATACACATTGATCTTCTGCTATGCTGACAATCTGAGCCTCTTTCTAGGTAACAGGATGTGATTTTTTTTTAAACTTCTTGAATGAAAAGGAGCATGTCTGATCAAAGTAGTTGTAAAACTGGAATTGATTGTGCCTGTTGGGTACTTAGGGTACTGATTTGGCTGTCCTTAGAGAATGTTTGCAAAGCAGTCTTACCTGGAAACAATTTTTGAATTTCTTGCTGACAAAATATAAAGCAATTGGGTTTATACATGAATTCATGGTTGCCAAGTTGATGCCGATATAATCCATGAGTAGCAAAAAACTAGAGTAAAAGAAAACAGTGTAATTAGAACTTATGTTTTAAAATCTTCTAAGCAGTATTTAGCCCCAAGATCAGCACATTTCTTACCCAGAAGCCATGTCATATGGGTGGCAGTTAAAATTTTATCAAAAATGTGGCAGGAGAGTTAGAGTTACTTCAGCTCCTTTTGGTTAGAGGGAACTCCTGTGCACAGTCTCAGGAGGGGATTGGCAAGATTATTCATATGACTTGTACAAATTTTGGGATCAGTTATGGGCTGCGTCAGCTAAAAAATAAAATCAACTTTGCAATTTTAATTTTTCAGGGTTGATAAGAATGTAGAGTAGATGTAAAAGATTTATAAATGTGAAAAGCCAAGAAAAACTCCAATTTCTTAACAGGCACCCAGAGTCATACCTAAGTAATTCGCATCGGTTCTTGTCCATCTCGTCATACACGGTTTTCTTCAAAATGCGGCTTAAATGAAGAGGAAACCAGCATAGAGCAAAGATGACAACCAAGCAGAAAACGGTTTTTGCCACTTCTCGACGCTGAAGGAGAGTGAGTGAAGACAAAGATAATACGTTTAGTGTTTTTATACCGCTTGAAATGACCGCATGGACCTCACAGGACCTCTGCTTTTGCTTTTTCTGTTTCTTTTTTTCCTTCCACCACATCCATCTTAGGACATCTGTTTTTTTTTTTTTTTAAATTTTTTTGTGTATGAATGTAATGCCTGTTTGTGTGTAAGTGCACCCATGTCATGCAGTGCCCACAGAGGTCAGAAGAGGGCGTTGTATTCCCTGGAACTGGAGTTAAAGATGGTTGTCAGATGCCATGTGGGTGCTGGGAATCAAACCTGGGTCCTTTTCCAGAGCAGTCCGTGCTCTTAACCACTGAGTCATCTCTCCAGCCTTGGACCTCTGCTTTTTCTCAAGGTAAAGTTGCTAATCAAGCTTTTGGGCAGTTCCCAGGAAGCATGATGGCCTTGGGCTGCTGTTGTGAGGAGAGGTTTTATGCCAAGAGAGGGGTGAAAACTGGCTGGAGACCATCAGTGATGTGGCTGAGTGTGTGCATGCATGTATGTATGTGTGTGGGTGTGGAGTGTGGATGTGTAGAGGGTAAATGTCCTGGAAGAAAGGGTCAGTTAAAGCTTAATAACAGGTAAGTGGCTTTAGCAATGGTGTGTGGGCAACATGGCAGAAAACGACAGGAAAATGGGTAAGTCAAGAGAGACATTTGGAGAACAAAACAGGAGTAGAGACCCAGCAGAAAAAGCCAGAGCCACCCTGTTCCTCCTTTTCTTGATCTCAAAGCTAACACTGAAAACTTCTTGCTTTTATTTATTATTAACTTATATCTTCTGAGACAGGGCCTTGCTTCGTTGCCTTGGCTGGTCTTGAACCCCTGGTTCAAGATCCTCTTGCTTCAGTATCTCTTGTGTTTAGATTATAGGCATGTATCATCATTCCAGAGTTGATTTATTATAATTTTTTTAAGTTCCAAAATTCCTTTTTAATGACATGTAGGCCTCAAAGATCTACTATTTGCAAACAGAAGGATGAGGGTGAAGGGTTATCAGCAGTGATGGTTACAAGAGCCGGAGCATGCTGAGCATGGACTGACTCCAAATGACGCTTCGCAAGCCCTTGAGTCTGCTCATGACCAGAACAGTCATAGGTCAGAAATTATCCACATCCACTGATCTGTGTTCATACTCCTGAAGCATATCACCCCACATGCATTTAGAAGCCTAAATAGGAACATGAAATGTAACCTGTCTGTAACTGGGCTCAATTAATGTCAAAATAAAACTGACTGAAAACAGATTGGAAAGATGATGCTGGCTCCATCACAGTCTTCTAACCCTAAGTCCGGGAAGTCTATTTAGCTGAGCCATCCAGAGAAGGCTTGGTAACAGTTGTCACTAATTGCTGCTCTAGCCCAAAGAACTGTGAGCTTTTAATCCTCCACAGTCATGGGGATGTAGGATATGGCCCCAGAGTGATGATTTCAGAGAAGAAATAAAGCATTCCAATCTGCGGGAATCAGGGCTTCTTAAAGGGTTATTTTTCCCACTTAGAAAAGGATAAAGGAAGGCACCGAGGAAAAGATAACCTTCCCCATGCATAACCTCCGAGGATAAGTTTTTCAGAAGGCAGCATTAATACCTTCCTACAGCATCCGGTATGTATATGTATATAATCAACACCCACTCTTCTGTCTCTTTACCATCACTCAGATACTTGATTGTGCTCTGGCAGCTGGGGGTGGGGTAGCCTATTTGCCTACATGGCCACCTGCACAGCTCTGACACATTACCTTAGTTGGAAACTTGCTGTGTAGGTTCCTGGACAAACCCACCTGAAAGTGAGGGGACAGAGGGCACTGTTGCAAACATGGAAGGGTTCCACATCTTTCTGCTTTTTAAAGCGGAAATGAAGGCAGAGCCGCATTGCTGTTTGCCAGTGCCGAAAGAAGGAACAGCAGAATACCAGGGATCTGGCTTCTAAGTTTCTTTGAGCACCAGAGACCTTCACCGTACCAGAGGCACCTCTGCTTTTTGCAGTGAAAGGAAGAGAACAATAAACCCATACTTGGTCAACATTTATTTTGAGTTTTCTGTTACCAGCATCCAAACACAATCCCTGGCTGATAATATTACCATTATTGTAATGAAGAGAAATTAGACAATTAAGCAAGAAATAAGAACAAGAGCCTTTTATAGCATCAGTGGAAGAGTGGCTGGGCTTTCTACTGCTTGCTAACTCTCCCACAGTCCCATTGAAAGCCTTTGGCCTTACATTGCTGCTCTTACAGTCTTGAGTATGACCAAAGCAAACATCAACTGCATGAGATCAAATCTTGGGTTCTAATTTCCTTTGTTAGAGTAAGTCTCTAAATTACCAATAAAAAGGGCATCTGTCTTATCTACCTAACTTGGAGGACTCCAATAAGAAAAAGACATAGGGGATGGAGAGATGGTTCAGCCGTTAAGAGCACTTACTGCCTTTGCAGAGGACCTGGGTTTGGCTCTCAGTACCCAAATCGAAGCTAACACCTGACCTTAACTTCATTAACAGGGGATGCTCTTCGGGCCTCTGTGGGTATTGTACACATGTGGTGCACTTACATATATGCAGGCAAAACACTCATACACATAAAACAAAAAATAATTAAATTTTTTTTATAAGAAAAACAGAAAATCATTTAAAAAACCTTAAAATGCTATGTAAATGCATTCAATCATAAAGAGAAAAATTATGTCAGCTGCAAGAAAATCAATACAACTGGGGATCATCAGGTAAGAGACATTGCATTATTTCGTACTTTGTCTTATTTGTGGATCCTAAATTTGATATAGGAACATACACACAGACACACAGACAGACAGACAGACAGACACACACACATGGGAAAATGCTTCTACTGAGATTTTCTGGGGAATGGAGGAGTGACAACGGAGGAGAAAAGAGAGGGTGAGGGCTTGGATGTGGTTAAAGTGCATGATATATTTGTAAGAAGGTATCTTCAGGAAACCCATCACTATGTATAATGAGTATACGCCAAAGAAAAAGAAAAATGAAACTTGAATAGAAGAAAAAAATACTATGTAAGTGTCAAGTAGTCAGTTTTCATTATTCCTAATCCTTATTCAATTATTTTCAAAGCAGGCACGACTCTGAGCTTAGACTCAATCATGGCACTAATGCAAAAGGATTCAGCATTTAAAACACCATTTTTTCATAAATCCATTGTGAATTCATTTCATCCACTGCAGGGATAGGAATTAATAATAGCTTAATATCTTCACATCTGAAGTATTTGAAATATTCTTGCCTGAACAAAGTCATGCTAAAGCTTCTTAATGTAATCATTACTAAATGTCAATAAAGGGTAATTGCTACCATTTGTGCAACACATTATATCTTACAAAGCACACATATATACATCACTTGCTTTGATTCTCATAATAGCACTGATTCATACATTATTATGGCCAATTTGCAGATGAGGAGTTGAAGCCCAGAAAAAATCAGTATAGTAGTTGAAGAGGTCTGCTAATGGGGAGCATTGCTCCTGTATGGTAATTATATAGCTAGCTTTAGAGTCTACCAACAACTCACCTGCCTTTCTATGTGGTTGAATGCTCTCATATACTTATCCAGGGCTACCAAGAACTCACATGCAGACTTATTTTTACTCTATGAAGTGATATGCATTAATATTTACTGAGCATCTACTAGGAACTGGGCACAATTAGGTACCTTATATGCCTTTGGAAATCCCCAAATATATTACTTCATCTATCTTATGAGAAGCTAGAAGCTTAGAGTTGTTAAGTAATCTGCCCGAGGTACTATGGCTAGGAACTAAGAGTCAAGTTTTGCCCTCTACAGTCCCACAGCTGCCTAGGGGTAACCAACATTAGTTCCCCGTTGGCACGTTCAAATTCCTTCCAGAACTTTGGGTTCTCCAAGATGTTACCTCTTTCTATGTATTCAATCCTGTTTCATATCATGAGTCTTATCTGAGATGTTGAGCTTTAATCAGATTCATGTCCACTTTCTAACTCCCGATGTACCTTGTGTCTATTCCATTTTCTTCTAAGGTTTTAATCCTTCCATCAAATAACATTTGTTTTCATTCTTCCTCATTCACAACAGCTTCTCTTTCTCCATAATTTCATCTCATGCATATCCTGGCTTTGTGTAGTTCAGGTTCCTTGGACCACACTTCATTCTTCTATTTTCTGCTTTGTGTTTGTATTTTATTCTATAATAGACTAAAAAGCCTAAAAGGGAAGACAGTCATATGCCTCTTTCTGCCCTGGCACAGCTCCAAGCCCATTTCCATGCAGAGACATCAATATATACACATGCTCAGTATACTCTTGGCAAAATAACTGAACAGTTACTGTCTTTAAGCCCTGCCTCTCAGGACCATCTGTTTCCACAGGCGGGATCCCCATTTCGAAAAAGTAATTCCTAACACTGTATAAAGGAAACAATGACAAGAGAGTGTTTTTATTTTTTGGAAATCAGGCTAAATCTGTTACATACAGTGTGGTCGTGTGTCACTTACAGAAAGAGATGTATTCTGAGAAATGACTAGCTGGGCAATTTTATCATTGTGCAAATGTCATAGTGCACTGTCTACCTTCCAGGCTATGTAGTTTAGCCTGTTGCTCCTGGCTACAAATCGTACAGCATACTGCACTGAGTACTGTAGACAACTGTAGCATACTTGTGGATTAGCCTATCAGAACATAGCTGAGTATATGATAAGGAGGGCTGGAGAGATGGCTCAGTGGTTAGGAGCACTGACTGCTCTCACAGAGGACCCAGGGTTGATTCCTAGTACCCACATGGTGGCTAACAACCATGTGTAACTCCAGTTCCAGGGGATCCAATGGCCTCTTCATACCTCTGCAGCCATTGCAGGACTTGGGTGCACCTACATAAATGCAGGCAACACACTCAAACACATAAAATAAAAATGATAAATAAGATAAAAGAGAAAAGATATGGTAGGAATGTAGGTAATATGATTTTTTTTTTGGTTCCGTTTTAAACCCGGAGAGCCACTTTGGATTTGCAGCCTGACTCACAGGCCTGCTGATTTCAGAACAGTCTTTGGCAGGTTTCACAAAGTTGGCAGATTTACCTGTTTGAGATGTTCACTGAGGGCAATTCTCAGGCTGCCATTCCTTCTGTTCAGCATCTCACAGGTCATGAGGGTGTAGAAGATTGCAGTGCAGACCAAAGGCATGCAGAAGTAGAAGCCGAAGAGCCACCAGTCCTTCACATCTTGGTAGAACTGTCCAGGGAGGAGAAGGGGAAAGACAGCCTGTGACAATGGAACTAAATGTGCCACACCTCTGCTCATGTCTCAGTCTTTGGGCTTATGGGTGTCTTTCCATATAGACTCCTTGATGACAGAAAAGAACTTGCATTGGGCTCAGAATTTTTTTATTTTTGTTTTTCAATGCTGGAGATCAAACCCAAGGCTTTGCACATGTTAGGCAAGTGCTGTACAACTGAGCTATATCACCAGTCTATTTTTCGCAACTTCAGATATTATTATGGTTTCATAATAACTTATGAAATTGCATGCTAAGAATTATGAAATTACCCAGATACTTTTGACAGGCTGAAGTTGATTTTAGTTCCACAATGAAATCTCTAATCATTAAAAAGAATACGCTCTTGGGGCTAGAGAGATGGCTAAGGAGTTAGAAGCACATACTGCTCTTGTAAAGGACCTACACTAGGTTCCCAGCACCCACATCAGGCAGCTCACAATTGCTATAACTCCAGCTCCAGGAAATCTGATATTTGTGGCCTTCATGGGCATCTGTATACATGGTCATATAACCCCACACAGACACATGCACATACTTAAAAAATAAAACAAATGTTTTATTTTAAAGAATTCTCTCTTGAAGTTCATAAAACATGATTTGAGACTTTTTAATCTTTGTTTATTGACAAGCCTCAAAATTCTATTAAAGCCTTAACTTGACTTTTGGTTATTGTGCTTGAAGTGTACTTAATATGAATATGTTGTTTGGGAACAGCAAAGGCTATAAATGAATGGCTTATCTGTGTAGCTTTGGTTAATGGGAGTTAACCAAAGTTAACCCTTTGCCTGGTATGCCTGCTATGTGACCCCAAAGCCAGGCAGCTTGAGTTGTCAATAACTTTACTCTTTTAATATGTGCCACCTGGAAACTATTGAGGCAGGCTACTTTATCTGAAGGTTGACTTAGCAATCTCTCTCTAAGGGCAAAGATTTACAAATACCCAGATTATTCAGTTTTATATCTTTTTAAAGGAGAAAACTTTTTAAAATACAAAAATCAGTTTATTGTGATGAATTTACAAATAAAAAAAACAGGCAGCTAGATTAACATGGACATTCAAATTTTAACTTTTTGTATTAAAAAATAGTCAGAACTATATGTAAGTTAGGAAAAGGAGAAAACTTCATACCCTATAAGAGGGAAAGTTGGACAACGCTATCCAAATTCTTCACACTACTGAGTTAACCACCAACTTGGAAAGAAATGCTTTTTCCTTCCTTATGATATTTCTCCAGATTGTTTATTTACTGAGGATAATGCAGCCTTCTATGATAGCTCAGTTCCCACAGTCAGAATGATCATGTTGCTCTGTGAAAACTGGATGGTTACACTCACAGAAAGGAGCTCAGTGGGATATATTTCTAATATGTCAGTTGAAAGAATCTCAGAATGGTGCCAGAAGACATAAAGTTCAAGCAAGGCTTTTCAACTGCTATGTACCAGACCCCTTGGAAATTTGGTGATCATGAGAATCACTCTGAGAATAATAGGGTGTGTGTGTGTGTGTGTGTGTGTGTGTGTGTGTGTGTTACATGCATGCACTTAATGACTGAACTATCTTTCCAGCCCCCCACCTTATTTTTTGAGACAGGGTCTCACTGAGATCTGAGGCTGACTAATTTGACCAGGCTAGCAAGCACAAGGATCTATCTGCCTGTCTTTGCTTAGCTCTGGTTTTACAAGTGTATGCTATTATGCCCAGTTTTCACATAGATTTTGGGGCTCAAACTTGGGTTCTCATGCTGACATGGTAGCATTTAACCAAGTGAGCTGTCTTCCTAGAACTGAGAACAATACTTTCATAAGTAAAATATATATGATCACAATGGAAAACAATGACATTGAAACAGACCTATCAAAATATTGAAAATAGCTGGGCATGGTGGCTTACGCCTTTAATTCCAGCACTTGAGAGGCAGAGATAGGTAGATCATTGTAAGACTGAGGTCAGCCTCAGTGAGTGCCAAGCTGGGGTTTCGGGGAGATCCTGTCTCAAAAAGACTAAAAAAAATTATTGAAAATAAGATTCAGACAAAGGAAGATAAAACAAGAGTCTGCATGTCTGTCAGATGGAATGTCTTGTCTGTTTTTTTTTAATCATAAAAACAAATTATATAACATATGGCTCTAACTAAATAACATAGTGGCTCTAATAACTACCAAAATGTTGAAGCAGCAATTGCATAAATGTCTCAAGATTACCCAAACACGTCTGTATCAGTGAGAAAGTCATGGGTCTCTTAAACACTATTGTGTTTTGTATACATTCAAAATCAGAAGAGATGACAAATTTCAGGGAGAATTTAGTGAAAATAAACAGATGTATTTTCTTTCCCATCTACATTCACAGACTTCTGAATTCTATCCCCGATTAAGTGCAAATTCCCAAAGGAGTTAATTTATTCAGATGTGTCACACAGATGCTTCCGCAGCCTGTCATGTTGCAGAAGGATTTCAGTCTTGAACTTAAAAAGAATCAGAGACTATCTGTTTTGCTTGAAGCGCAGCACAAACATCCTTTGAGGCCTCCACCCTCTACTGTGTAACCTTTTTCCAGGCAAATTGCTGGCTGGGTGAGAATGGTCCATGAGCAGCTGCCTAGGGTCTGGAAGCTGACCCTTGACAGGGCTGGAAGGGGCATCCCACCCCCACAGCAGAGGCCTAAGGAGAAAGGGGTCACATATTTTTCTTTTGAACTGATGTCATCAGCCAGGGACCGGAAGGGGCCTTGGGTCATTCTAGGGTAGAGCAAAGCTGAAGAGTAAAGAGAGGAAGAAGAGAGGAAATAAAGTTTGGAAAAAGACCCGGGCTTCAGACTCAGAATGAACTCTGAAATCTCATCAGTTGAACCTACCTTTCCTCCAACCGAGAGGCCACCCCAGCTGGCACTTGCTCACCTTTACTTAGATGATTACATAGAAACTTCAACCTTTATGAAGTAAGCCATTTCATTTTGTCCATCTCCAGTAATTAGCAGGTACCTCCCTATTAGTGAGTGCTTTTCTCGAGGATACCTAGCCTGCTTATCCACACTTCCCAATTTTATCAGTTAAAACACAGGCTAAGATATCCTACTGTCTTGCTTGGCATTTATGCATACAAATCTTATTTACCCACAAAATGTTTGACAAAACATTTCCCCTGCAAACTGTGGAGCACATATGTCATGGGCAATCACTGAAACATGCCCAGGACTGTAAGTTCTAATGTATAAATAAATCTGGTAAGAAATGAGGTATCATTATTCTTAGGAGCAGGGTTTACTAACTGCTTCTTTAGACTGACATAGTTAAAAAGCCAGCAGGTTTAAGACTTCGATTTTAAGGTTGTCTGGCAGTGTTCATGAGCACTTTTAATTTTAAAACAAGAATTTCCAAGCAGGATAATTGATCAACTGTAAAATCACAAATTCTGTGACTTTTCTGCTTTTAGAAAAGCAGCTTTGAGATGTCTGTAAATGATTAGATGTAGAACCTGAGCAGCATGATGTGGACAACAAAGCATTAACTGATAGTGACTTAGGAGACATAGTTATCTTCTTGGTCCTCCTCAGTGCACATGTAACTAGTTTTGCAAAGGAAATTTTAAGCATGTTTCCCAGGGCACTTAGGCCTGTGCTTAAGCTTTTCAGGGAAACAGTGACATAGTCAGGGATATCAGAGTCCATATTAATATAAGTGCAGTTAAGTAAGTAGCCCTTACTTGCAGTTAGCAAACCCTGCTCCTAAAAATAATGATACCTCATTTCTTACCAGATTTGTTTATACATTAGAGCCTACAGTCCTGGGCATGTTTCAGTGATTGCCTATGACATATGTGCTCCGCAGTTTGCAGGGGAAATGTTTTGTCAAACATTTTGCGGGTAAATAAGATTTATATGCATAAATGTAATGAGCAAATTGCATTTCCATAAAATAAGCTCTTGCGTGTTTGTCGGATGGAATGTCTTGTCTGTATTTTTTATCATTAAAAACAAATTGCATTATGTACATTCACATCTAGTCCCTCTTTCTTAGTAAATTAGCCTTGGAATTCTTTGGTACAGAAAAACAGTTTTTGCCAGGCATGGTGGCACATGCCTTTGCTCCCAGCACCTGAGAGGTAGGGGCAGGCCTGGTCTACCTAGTGAGTTCCAGGTCAGCTGGGGCTACAGGAAGACCCTGTCTCAAAAACCCAACACTTCCCCCCTATAGAAAAACAAACAAAGAAAAGAAAAGAAAAACAGTTTTGTACGATTGTAGGATAGTCATAAGAGTCGGCGAAGTAACCGCTCTATTCAAGCTACACACTGCCAACATCTCCTTTTCATTCAGCTGAAGAACACTGAACTCACAGGGCAGCACACCCAGCCTTGTGGAGATGTCAGCAAGTTTTTGTTTTATTTTTAGACTCGGCTCATTCTATAGCCCTGGCTGGCCTGGAACTCCTTATGTAGACCAGACTAGCCTCAAACTTGGCCTCCTGAGTGCTGGGATCAAAGGCATGTGCCACACGCCTGGGTGGAGTACATTTAAGACAGGGTTAATATGAGGACCCCCTCCCTCTCCAGTTAATCCATTTGAAACTTGATTTAAAATCAAAATGTCAGTTTAGTGAGCCAATCAGTACCTCCATGAACTTGGACGTGGCGTTGAGCATGCAGGTTTTGTGCTGCACACCCCTGTATTCAAAGGGCACCATGACGAAACCGATTGCTTCTGGGATGGCCAGAGTAAAGGATAGAATCCAGATGGAGACAATCTCGATGGCAGTAATCAGGGGAATCCCAATTCCTTGAACACGACTCCAGGAGGCAACGGCTCTGTACCTGAAAAACAAAAACCAAAAAACAGTGAGGCGGGAAAATCAAGATAGTACATTCTGAACTCATTTTGGTTTCAAAGCCTCTCCCCTTGGTCAAAGACCAATCATTGGCTTTTGGGGAATTTTCTGTGAGTCTAGGTGTGAAAAACAATTTGACCCTTTGGAAACAGATTGCCTGGCAGACCTGAATCTAAGGTCTGGAATTCTGCCAATCAGATAGGACATGGTCTGTGCAACCATGAACACTTAGCAGCTGGGAATACCTGCACAAGATTGGGCCCTTCAGCATTCCATCATGATGAGGTAGGCGCCCCTGAGGCCCCACCCTTTCCTGAGGAGCTGTTGGTAGTTCATAGTTGGTAGGGAGGCAGGCAATATCTTCAGTAGTATAGCCGCTGGTCGGTTGCCTCACATTCTGCAAATAACTTTCTACGGAAGCTCAGAAGCACCTCCTAATTAAACTCAATGAGTCAGAGGGAGAGGTAGGGACAGGGAGATGAAAGCCAGGAGGGGACCTAGTTGGGAAGAAGGGATTCAGAAGGAGAGGGAGGACACAAGGAAGGATAATGTGAGGTGCCTATAATTACAATACATTATATATACGTATATATGAAATCCGAAATCATCAAATACATACATAACGGTGAAAGTGGAAAAGAAGAAGAAACCTTGAGAGAGTTTAGGAAGCGGGAGTAACAGAGGTAGGCCTATGTGTTTTAAGTTGAGGGAAAAGTGGATGACGGCAAGGATGGTGAAAGTTACTAGTCCTTTTCATAGCATTAAAGCACTAACACTGATTACTCTTTAAATATTAAGAAAACTTGAAAGATGATCTCCGAAGTGTTTGGTCTTTGAGTGAATAGTGACCATATGTCTTCCATTGTTTCCTTGTGTCACCTACCTTCAAAATAGGATCAACGTGGGCTTGTATCAGTGGGCGGTTTAAAGAAATGTTTATTTATTTTTATTTTATGTGTATGGATGTTATACCTACATGTGTGTAAGTGCACCTGTGTGGTGCAGTGCCTGAGGACAGAAGAGGGAGTTGGAATCTCTGGAACTAGAGTTACAGATGGTTATTAGCCGCCATGTGGGAGCTGGGATTTGAACCCAGGTCTTCTGCAAGAACATCCAGTGCTATTAACTACTGAGTCATCTCTCCAGCCCCAGGGGGCAGCTTTAATAAATAACTAAATATTATTTCTGTAAGTATCAAAGGATAGTTAGATATTTCCCATTATAGTCCTATGCTAGAATATGTGAAACTGAATTACAAGTATCTTCATTCTTAACCTTTAGGGTTTATAATTTAACAGAAAAGAATAGTTCATACAGATTGTAGGATATAAGTGTGACTGAACAACAAATAAGATTTAAAAGTCTCTCTGGCATTAAGAAATCGTGTTTTTCATGAGACCTGCATAAGATCATGTGAGCTAAAATCCCAGTATGTACTGGGGGGCGGGTCATGAAGTTCAACCCCTAGCTGAGGAGCTGTTGACAACTGATGGCTCCTGAGGGAGGGAGAGTCATTCTTTTCAGGGATTGGCCCTAGAGAGACTACTTATACTCTAGAAGATACTCCTACAACCATGTGCAAACAGGCAATGCTAAGTGGACTCAGTGTATTAAACACACACACACACACACACGCACACACACAAAGTTAGGAAGGTGAAGTGGTTGTAGGGGGAGAAATTGGAGGGGACAGAAAGAGGCAGTGGAATTTATTAAAATACATATGTGCATGTATGAAATCCTCAAACAATTAAAAAGGAAATTATGTTTATCATATTTTATACTCTGTGTGTGTGTGTGTGTGTGTGTGTGTGTGTGTGTGTGTGTGTGTGTATGTTGTGGGGGGAAGTAATGTAGCTCAGACTGGCCTAGAATTTACAATGTATCCTAGGATGACTTTGAACTTTTGATTCTCTTGCCCCTGCCTGCCAAGTGCTGGGATTACAGGCATGAACCATTACTTCTGGCTACTTTAATATGTTTATGAGAACAATCACATTTAAAGATTAAGTCTGAAGAAAGTCTGGCTTAGAAACTCTACACCCTTTGACCTAATGTGATGGTCTGATGCTAACTGCTTTCAGACTTACTATGAAGAAAAGACTTGGGATATAATATGATATTTTTGTGGCTTCATTCTTGAAATTTTTGTTACTGTTGTAATAGAAAGGAAACATTTTCCTTTTATAGCTTTTATGGTGCCAGAAGAAGGTGGTAAAACAGACCAAAGTCTTGGAGACAGGTGCATTTGGGTTTGTAGAACATGCTACTTTTTGTTAAAGATTAATCAATAAAGCCAAGGCAATGTGCAAATTCCCTAAATTCACCAAAGGAAACCTTTTATTGTCTATCTTTAGTGTGCTACCTTGGTGAAAAACACAGTTCCCAAGACTAACGATGCCTAATTTGTTACCAAATTTGCTAATAGATTACAACCTACAGACATATCGGTGACAATGGAACTGCTTAATATATTTGCTGATAAAATGCTTTACAAAACATTTTTAGGATAAATAAGATTTATATGCATAAGAGCTTCTAGGAAAAAGACTAGGTTAGCCCTGAATGGAATAAAATGCAGCTGTATAAACAGACCAGGAAAGTCCTTTCATGATATAATCTAAATTGCATCTTCAAATTTATAATTCTTTCTAGTGAGATAAGGGCTGCTGTTTACTTTATTTTCCAGTTCTATTTTCTTTTCTTTGTTGTTTTATTGAACTAGTTCAGCAACAGCTAAAGTGAGTGCAGACGGGATGTCTGTCTCTAGACTGTTGAGTTACAGCTCTTTCTTCTCCCCTTCCCTAGGCTCAATTAGGTGATTTAAACACATCAACTTATCTCAAGAGGGAATAAGAAAGCCAGGTTTCTTAAGTAGGATTTAGGGTAGAAGATGGTTTAAGTTAGACAACATGATGAATCTATTTATAAGCCAACTTCATTCTATACTGTGTCATGAGTTCCCAGAAGTTAGGATATTTGCACCCCATCAGGCAGCTACAGGTCATCCGTACTGTGAGGAGTAGGTAGAAGTCATGAGACAGGGTCTAGTGAGAGGAAGTTAGGTCTCCTGAAAGGAATTACACAATGCGTGTCTCATCCATTCTCTCTGCCCCTCCCCGAGCTGGGTGAGTGGTATTACTCAGCCACACACTCCCACCATAATCTGCTGCCTCAATACAGGCCCAATAGCAAAGGGTCAACCAATCGTGGCCAGAAACCTGTAAAACTCTGAACTAAATCTTTCCTCCTTATAAGCTGATTATTTCAGGTATTTTGTGGCAATGACAGGAATATGGTTACCACACACACACACACACACACACACACACACACACACACAAATCTGTAATCTGATGTCAGTTCAATATTTTCATATAGGTAGAAGTCATTTTGCTATCTGGCTTACTAAATGATTCATAACCAGTCTGGTTCTTTCTTGACTCATACATGGAGAGTTGAAGTATTTTCGATTTGTAATCATCTTGATCTTGATAACAGCTTTGTAGCTATCAGAGCAATTAGAAACAATTATTTGTGATGATAGACATGGGGAAGTTGTGGAAAATAGGAATCCTAGATGTTCCAAAACCGATTTCTTCTGGAAAGTTTATTATATAACATATACACACAAATATACTTGGCTTTCTTGCTTTCCTTTCTTCTTCCTTTTTGAGACAGGGCCTCACTACGTAGCCCTGGCTGGCCTGGAACTCAGTGTGTAGACCAGGCTGGTGGGATATGGAGTAGAGGGTGGGTCTAGGAGGAGTTTGGAGAAGAGTTGAGGGTGAATATGATCAAAATATATTATATGAAATTATCAAAGAATTAATTGAAGCATTTAAAATATAATTAAAATTATAAACCATCTATGCTGGTAATCCCCAAATTTGTAACTCTAGCCTGGAGCCCATGTTTAACTCTAGACCTGTATATCCATTGCCAACTTGGGAGGTCCACTGGCACATGTGACAGGCATCCAAACACCCAAACCAGCCCTTTTTCTAGTCTCAACTGACTCAGGCTCCAAGCCTTGACTTCCCTCCTCCGCCGTCACATACCCAACCCATTTGCAAACCTTGTAAGCTCTTCCTTCCGGACCTGGTCAGAGGTGCCCCTTCTCACCACCTCAGTCATACCATGCTGCCTGGAACACTGTTACTTTCCCAACATCTCTTTGTATCCACCTTTCTTGCCACAGCCTTTCTTGGACAAAGCAATGGGAATGAGCCTACTAAACAGACTGGGCACCCCTCAAGCCCTGCAACAATTTCCCAGCCTTGGAGGAGGCATCCTCCGAGTGCTTGCTCTCTTCCTTTAGGTCTTTAGTGGATGACTAAATTTTTTTTTTTTATTCAGAGATTCACTAGGTAACCAAGGGCTGGCTGGAGCTCACTATGTAGTCCAAACTGACCTTAGATTCATGATCCCCCTGCTCAGCCTCCTACGTACCTGGATTACAGATATGTGCCATGACCACTGTCTAAATTCTGTCTTTAATGGAGGGCTTCCCTGGACATGCTATTTAAAATTTCTGAGTCTCAAACTGGGCATGGTGGCACATGCCTTTTGAGTTCCAGCACTTGGGAGGCAGAGGCAGGTAGACCTCTGTGAATTCAAGGCCAGCAAGGTCAACGTAGTGAGTTCTAAGACAGCCAGGGCTACAGAGTGAGATCCTGTCTCAAAGAAACAAAAACAAAAACAAAAACAGGGGTTAGAGAGATGACTCAGTGGTTAAGACTAAGCTTTAATTCCCAGCACCTACATGGCTGCCTACAACTGTCTGTAACTCCAATTCGGGGGATCTGTTGCTCTCTTCTGTCCTCTGCGGGCATTGCACGACACAGGTATACGTACATACATGCAGGCAAAACACTCATAACGCATAAAATAAAATAATATTTAAAAACAAAACCAAAAATTTCTGAATCCCCTTCTAGAAACATCTTGTTCGAATTACCTGCATTTATTTTTCTCCATAGCACTTCCCACCATGTGTTCAACCAAATGCTGCCTTTATCTATTTTGGTTCCATTCCTCCTTTTGGAACATCAGTCCCACAAGGGCAGCCACTTTGAATGTCTCCAGGACTATAGGTACCAAATAAATGAGCATCAAGCGAAGTGTCTTTTTCCCGGGTCTGTAGTATGTCTTTTTTTCTTTACCATGCATTTGTTTTGACTTTAAAAGTCAAAGTAAGTAGCGTTTTATACTATGAATGTTTTCCTGTTTTCAAGCTAGTCCAGGATTAGGTAATATATACAAAAGCTAATCCTTTCAGAAACACAAAGTCAAATCATTTTAAAACAAGGAGGGACCTTTGGGTTGATAGCGCTTGCCCTTATGTTCAAAATGGGACTCTGAGGGCCGAGTTTTGTCACATCCTCTGCTGGGTCTCCAGTGAATGTGGGCGCCTGGGCCAGGATTTGGGTCTACTGACTCACGGGGGAGTCTTTCCATTGCATCACCTTGTACCCTGTCATCTGATATATCAGAATAAGAGGATAGACTCTGTTTTACTTATGTAAAGTTATTTGTTAGCATGTATGCCTATAAGCAGATCTAAAAAATGTCTTCAAGGCCAGAGGCACCTCATTCATGTGGACTGAATGAGACAGTCACTATATTTAAACTTTCAACAAAGTTAAAACATTATAAAATAAAATTTAGATTAAAAATCTCACTTTAAAATCTTTTGATTTTTTTCTTACCCTTTGCTATTGATAGTCTTATAGTTTAATATGTCCTTTAAGCTGGCGTGGTGGTGCAAGCCTTTAATCCCAGCACAGGGGAGGCACAGGCAGGTGGATCTCTGTGAGTTCAAGGCCAGCCTGGTCTACATAGTGAGTTAGCTGGGGCAACAGGGAGACCCTGTCTCAAAAGATCCCCTCCCCAAAGTACTTTAATCATACCACTTAAAATTTTAGTTTTGTTCTTTTTATATAAAAACTACTCTCCTATATTCTTCCTGAGGCATGACACTTACCAATTTAATGGCTACACATGATAATACAATATTGATACAGTTTCCATGAATCTTTCTTCTATGTGTCACTTACTTCCAGTGTTACAAAGTAGTGAACGACATGTTTGTATATATAGATTTTTTAAATTTTTAATGAATGGGATTACTAAACCAAGGCAACAAAAGATTGCTCAAACAAATTTTTTATTTTTGAGAACCAAGTCTCACTTGTATAGCGTACTCTGGCCTCTAACTTCTGGGGTCTTCTTGCCTCAGCTCCCTAACTACTGGGATTTCAGTCATGTGCCAGCATGTCTGGTTCATGTCATTTAAAAAGAAGTTTCGAATAAGCTCCTGTTGACCAGTGCTTGCTTACTTCAGGTTTATTAGGGTTTTCTTCAGTTTTATAGCTTCCTTAAGGTAAGGTGGCACAGTTATCTTTTCTTCTGCCCATCGTTTATTAGTAGGAAGCGAGCATTTGTGATGGTTGTTTCTGTTTTACATCTTTGCATCATAGACAAACCAACTGTCATACAGAGAACTGGGAGGCTAACTATCATCAGAAAGAATTCTAATAAGAAATTGGGTAAAAGAGAGATGCAAATACTTGGACATTTTGGAGCTGAGATCTTAAGTTGGGCCGATCAGTCAACAGCTAGGATGATACTTTGCCAGTTCCAGGTTTGGCCTGTGACAGACTGGCTCTGCAGTCCTGAGTCTGCCAGAGAGAGGACTCAAGAGTGGGAGGTGAACTCTTCTAAGCTCAGACTTCCAGCTGTCCCTACCACGGGCCAGACAAGATTGTAGATCCAAGAGACAATCCCAGGGCCAGCTGCAAACTGCCTGTCACCCTGGGGGAAGTGATGTGGAGCTGAATCTCTTGAATTCCTGACCTATAGATGGTGCAATCTGATAGAATGGTTGTTTGAAAAGGCTAAGTTTGGTGGTAGGTTGTTATCAGAGAGAAATGAGGTAACAAAACTAACTGATTGCCTGATCTTGACAGTCAAGTAAGATAAAAGATGAATAACTATGTACCCTAGGGAACAGTCCCAAAACGAGTCTCCAGTTGCTCTAGCTGGCGAGTGACTTTGTTCACTTCCTGTCTTTTTGGCTCAACCTCTTCTGCATCTTCACTCTCATTACACAGCAAAGTCATAATACCGAGAGGATAAGGAGAAGACAAGCCCAAGTCTAAGTAAAAATGAGGCCCTTTAGAAAATCACCATATGCTTCTTGTATATTAGGATACCTCTCTGAGAATTGCACCAAGCCATGATTTGAAGTGATGGATTGAAGAGCTGACATCACCTTTGAAGTTTAAAGCATACAAAACAAAGCTGCCTTCTTAATGGATCTTTGCAACTTCTCCAGGTATCTAATTATACATCACTCTGGAATAGTCGTTAAAAGAGTTTTATCTTTTTATAGCCCCTTTCTCCAGACGTCGTTTAACTACAAGTTGGATCTGTATCCAGACCTGTTTATGGTTTGACCCCGTCATCATCTTCTACTTTAAACAGGACTGTTAACTTCACAAAGGCAGCATTGAACTGGCTGCCTTCTGCTCTCCCCAAATAAACTAAAAATAACATTTAGAACTCATCACAGCACGCAAGAAAAACTTCTTTCTTGTTACTAAAGCTGGCTATTCATATTTTGTTGGGAAAAGTTATTCCTTTTAAAAGTATACTTAACTTTGGTATTGAAAAATGCATTGATAAGGCTGTATAAGGTCAAAACTTGTTCTTAAATTTCTTCATCAGTTTCTGAAATATCTCCTTTATCTTTTTCATAGGAGAATAAGGATATAAATGTAAGGTGAGTATGTAATAGTTAAATGTGAGTAGGAATTAGTAAAAAGATTAAGCTGCATCAAGTTCAGAGTTGAACAACGAGAACTCATTCAACAGAGTACAAGTTATAAAGTCTCTCTTACTGTCTTGTCTATTTTGCTCTGATGGAATGTTGGCAGTAAGAAAGGCAATTCTTTAAATTTGATTTCACTGCGTTCTGTATTTTAGCGAGTAATGAGTGAAGAAATTCTAAAGAACTTATATTTACTTTCATTACTTTAGAAACAACTGAGGGAACATTATCATATTTTAAAATTATCCTTAAAATACAATGGCAACTCTTCTCCTGGGGTGGTAATTTGGTTCAGTTCAGACAAGGAAAATATGATTTTACAATCTGAGTTTTTAAAAATCATTTTATTTATTATTTGTATTTTATGTGTATGAGTGTAAAGCCTGCATGCATGTAAAGGCACCCGTATTGTGCAATGCCCACGGAGGTCAGAAGAGGGCATTGGATCCATCAGAACTGGAATTCCAGACAGTTGTTAGTCACCATGTGGGTTCTGGGAATTAAACCTGGTTCCTCTGCCAAGAGTCGTCAGTGCTTGTAACTGCTGAGCCATGTCTCCAGCCCCACAAAAATTGTTTTTTCAAAACTCCAGTTTTCTCTTCTTACTGCCTTTTTCATTGTACAAAAAAGTAATTTTTTTTTAGTAGACTATAATGCAATTAAATGACGTGCTAAGTGAGTGCTGTTCTTTCAGAGGACTGGAGTTTAATTCCCAGGATCCAGGTCAGGCAACTCACAACTCTTTATGACTCTAGTTCCAGGGATCCAACTCTTCTGACACTGCTTTCATATGCACATTCCCAGAGATGCACACAAATATAAATAATTAAAAACAAAAACTAAAATTAATATTAACAAAGAATTAAGTATGAATGTGATTCATTCTCTAATGTGAAAGCTTTTGAAATAGAAATGTCAAGTACATCCCCCTGGTATAAGGCCAAGCATAGAGTCAACAATAAATGAAACACAACAAGAGTAAAGGCCATAAATGAAGGATAAGTTCATTCCCATCGAGAACTCTCCTATTTTAGTGGACACGGCATTTTTAAATGGTTCATCTCCTTGGTCTAAAAGGCAAACCACATCTAGAAATGACTTTTTGGAGTTATTATTTTTCCTTTTCTAAATGAAGAATGACTCATGTTTCGTTAGGTACACAGCTCACTTTTGTGATGGAACGTGAATGGGATGAGGAGAGGAGGTGCCGTGGGGGACTCCACACCAGAACTGGGCGTCGGAGACCTAAGCTGACCATGCACTGCAGCAAGAAGACTTCTTCAATTAATACAAAAAAGGAGTGCAGAGGAGCCAGGCTAGACCTTTAATACGACTGACAATCCACCCCCAACCTTTTGCCTTATTCATTTTTAAACAACTTTATAAATGTTTGATTTGAATTTGAAAATTTTCCTATTAAAATACACTTGTGATACCTGGGCATGGTGGTACACACCTTTAATCCCAGCACACAGGAGGCAGCGGTAGGCAGATCTCTGTGAAGTCAACTTGGTCTACATAGAGAGTCCCAGGCTAGCTAGGGCTAGAGTGAGGCGCCCCATCTCAAAAAAACAAAAACAAAATCCCGTAAATAAATACATACATTTGTGATTATAGTCAGAATGCCTATAAATTCTCTTAAGTTCAGAGTTGTTTTCTATGCTTCAGAGTTATTTATATATTTTTATATGCGTGTACGCTGTGTGAATTTACGTGCACCACATGCATGCAGTGCCCAAAAGGAAGGTTGGGCCCCTGGAACTAGAGTTATAGGTAGTTGTGAGTTGCCATATGGGTGATGAGAGCTGAACCCAGGTCCTCTGCATAAACAGTATATGTTTTAACCACCAAGCCATCTTTCCACTCCCCCAGAGGTTTTCTTTTTCCAGAGATCTTCTATTCCTTATGGTTTGAGATTACTTATTTATTTTTTAACCTGCTTGAGTATAGTGGTCAAGAATAAAGATTGCCTATGTTTGATTACTGACACAAAGCCTTCAAAGTTATGTGGACTTAAGTAACACTTTCAACCCCAGCTTCTCTCTATGTAAAATGGGAATAATTTTGGCATATATCCCACTTAGAGAAAATAATTTCTGTAAAATACAATAGGTCTGGTACTTACCCAGATTCAGGAAATAGCAACTATATATTTTACTACTTATATATAATTCCAGGTAAGATCTTAACTTACTTTTCTCCCTCAGTAGCCAAATAGTACTATTTACAAAGGAATTATTCTTTCCACATTATATTCTGTGAATTGGGGATATGATACATTCTTGTGACTCTAACACCCTGTCTGGTTTCCCCAGTGTCAGTATGTTTGTGTCTTTATTTTAAATATCTAGCAACAGTGCACAGGAATGACACTTTTTGCCAATTGTCAAGGATTACTTTCCCACTTTTCCTCCACATGGTTTCTAGATTTATAGTAAAACGTTTAATCAGATAATGTAATGAGAATATATCTCTAATCAGATACACGGACAAATGCAAGCCAAAATTTACTTACATTAGGGATGTGACAGTTATAATTTCAAGCCTTTGATTTTCAGATCACATAATACTTTAGAAGGCAGCCATGACTATCATAATCCCAGAAGCACTCAATAATACAACAGTTTGATGAAAGAAGAAATTATTTGGGCATGCTAAAGGTGGGAACCACAGAGTGAGAATTTATCAGTGAATCAAATCCAGGTCATAAGTGCTTGTTTAGCTTTTTAGGGAAAAAGTCAAAGTACCACAAGCTACTGCTTAGTCAGTGAGGACCCAAACAGTGGCCTCCGAAGGTATCCACTCCCCCCTCCACTACTGGGGGGTTAAATGTCAGTCTTTCAGTGCTAACACTGTGCTATAGCCCAGCAGAAGGACTTCTTTAAAGCAAAATTTCTTAAGCTTTTCCATTCCTGACCCTTTTTTGATGAGAAATTTTTTATGAGACATCAGGCATCTTTACACATACATAAATAGACAAATAATTTACTAATAAAATATGAATAAATTTATTTTAAAACAATTCCTTGATATATGTATAATTTTACCATTTACTTATTTATTATTGTTGGTTTGTGCATGGTATGTGTGTGGGTTATGCATGTCATGGTGCATGTGTGGAGGTCAGAGGACAGCTTTGTGGAGTCGGTTCTCTCCTTCCACCTTTACATCCATCCCAGTTATTGAACTCAGGTTGTTAGTCAGGTGTGGTTCTCACTTTTACCCACTGTCCCATCCCACTGGCCAATTTTATCATTTATTAAAGATGAATGCAAAACTGTGTACTAATGAGATGAATGTTTATTTTCACATACAGAATTATATTTGGGGGGGCTGGAGAGAGGCCTCAGTGCCTAAGAGTGCTTGAAATTGCCCAGGTTATAACCACAGCCACCTGCATCTTTAGCTTTAGGGGATCTGGCACTCTGTACTAGCCTTTGTAGATACCCCACCCCCAATATGTGCTCACACACAGACACACATACACATAAAGTAAATATGAAAAATATTATACTTCAGTGTGTAGCGCATCTTTAGTGTTTTTTTTTTAGAATTGATTGATATTTTGATTTTATAACAGTCAGTGCTAAGAACGTCTCTTTGCATAACCATATAATACAAATAGCATAAGTATGTTTAGGGCCATTTCAGAAATTGTTGGAAATTTGGTCCTAATTGAAATTTATATAATCATTTTAAAAAATGAAACTCATATTATCAACTCAAATTGTACCTTTAAAAGTCAAACATTCTAACCTAATGCAATCCAAATACATAGTAATTTGATACATGCTGCAGAATGATTATTGGAACATAGTACAAGTGTTTATTTTCTGTAATCAAACCAATGTTTCTCTAAGAGCAGAAACTTTGTAGAATAAAACACTTAAATTCTCATATTCATGACTCATACAGTAGTCATGAATCTGAGCTGAGGTGTTCCACGCAGTGTTTAATAGCATCGTGTGATGTGGCAGCACATGTACTGCAGAACCAAGGTTGCAGCGACGTCACCTGATGCAGCATGGGTAAGCATGGCCAGTGGTACCTTTTCTTCATGACACATTCAATTTTGAATTCATTTTTGGTCACTGGGTGTTCAGAAACCTTTTACTGTTGATAAAATGTCACAACTTCTTCCTCCAATCCCATGTGAAGTTGTGACCAACAGTTTTGGAAGTCGTACACTAGGAAACTTTAAAAAAAAAGTTTTTGTTTTTATTGCATTTTATATGGTGAGTGCACATGTAGGTAGGTGCCCGTGTGGAAGTTAGAGGACAGCTTGCATGAAGTCTAGTCTCTCCTTCCACCATGTGGGGCATGGGGATTGAATTCACGTTGTCAGGCTTGGGGGCAAGTGCCTTTTCCCTGAGTCATCTTGCTGGCCCTAGAGAATTCTTGACAGCTGTTTCTGGGGATTATGAAAAAGACTGAGAGAAGATATGGATTTGTCAGAATTGGATAAAAAGTTATTTTGGTTGAACCCTCCTTTGAAAAATATGAAACATTTTAGGCATTCAAAAAAGTATGTTAGAGAACACAATATTGTCTATTTACTACTTAGTTCAAGCATTTCAAATATAACTAAGCAATCTTTTCATTTTCTTAATAATAAAATTACCAGTGTCAAATACAGGATTTGCATGTCCTAGGTGTCTTTCACAAAGTTTATTCTACTGATGTATTCATTTACAATTTTTTTTTGTCTTAAGGAAGTCAGTTACATATTACTGGCAAGACCCTCTGGGTACATCCTATGTGAATCCAAGGTCAATAATAAATCAGTGAAAGCGTGAAGCAATTCTGAACAGCTGACGCAAGACTGTTAATGTTTCTGTTCATTTGCCATTAGCTAACAATTGCTTTTTGGCATCACCTCTCTGACTCTTCTTTCTGAGAAAAGTGGCTTTCTAAATCTGATAAGAAACAGAAGGTAAAATCGTGTTACCTGTCAACGCTGAGTGCACAGAGGTTCAAGACGGTGATCCCCACAGAGGACTTCTGCAAAAAGGGGAACAGCTTGCAAAGAAACACGCCGAAGTCATTATGGTCAAAAGGCCAGCGTCCCGCCAACAGCTGAAAAGAGAAACGGCCGTACACGGCCACTTAGGTTTCCAGTTATATGACTCAACTTCTAAATGTTATTCGTCAGGTTTTGCAGTTAATACGGAAGCAGTAGACTATTACTGACATTTTTTCTTTAATATTTTAAAGATTCAGCAATTTTTGATCTCAAAGATATGGAGAATATAATGTTACATACTGTAATCATTTATATAGTAACCCTATAGGGGGCTGGAGTCTTGGCTCAGCAGTTAAAAGCACTGGCTGCTCTTGCAGAAAACTGGAGTTTGCTTCCCAGCACCTACATGGTGGCTAACAACCGTCTGTGTAACTCCAGTTCCAGGGGATCTGAGACCCTCTTCTGGCCTCTGTAAGCATTGTGCACACGAGGTGCATTTACATACATGCAGACAAAACACTCACACATATAAAAATAAACAAAACAACTATTAGTACAGAATATGCATTATGCATACCATAGTATACAATTATATTGAATGTATATCAAATATGTGTACATCTTATGTAGTGTGTATGAGACATAAAGTGGTTATAGAAAAGACAAACCTTGTTCTCATTTGAGAATGTCAGTTGCCAACTTTCCAAAAATCAGTAGCTCAAGTCTAGGGTAGGGGCTAACTGCTTTACTGAGCAGCAGGCCATGCAGTCCCATTGGCTCTTCCTAAACCATAGGCAAAACAAACCATTTCAACTAGTGTCACAGAAAGATGATATTATCTCCTCACAAGCAGCCAAAACTGAAGGTGAGAGGTTGTGGAGAATGGAATAACAGAGTGGCTTTAGACATGCTCACTTTGCCAGCTGGTTAACACCTAAACTAAACATTTCCTCTTTGCTTGAGGGGCTGAGTCTACAGAAGACCCATGGTAAGTAGCTTTTTCCATAACAGAAAAATGAAGTCACTGTGTTCTTCTCAGGGTAAATCCATTCTGTGCTGCAAATCTAAAATCTCGGTCAGACGGCGAGATAGGGCACCGGCTAGTAGCTGTGGCAAGTAGCAGCTCCCTAATAGTATTTACTATATAAATGAATACGGTATGTAACATTATTATGAATTATACCAGGAGCCTGAGCTTCAAGAAATGCTTAGTCCTCCAAAGGGGAAGGAAGGAAGCTCACTGCTGATGAATGGTGTCTTCTTAAATTTTTAATTTTTATGTGTATGAGTGTTTTGCCTGCATGTGTGTAAGTGCACTGTGTGCATGTGGGAACCTGTGGAAGTCACAAAAGGGCATCTGACGCCCAGGAACTGGAGTTACAGATAGTTAGGAGCTGCCATGTAGGTGCTGAGAACCCAACTCAGATCCTCTGCAAAAGCAGCAAGTCCTCATAACCAGTGAGCTATCTCTCCAGCCCCAGAATGGTGTCTTTTTAATAGTAAAGCTGGTATTGGTATTCTTTCTAGTTTTTACTTTGTGACTCAGCATTTAATCCTATTCCATTCTGGAAACAGTATTCTATTAACTTGATAAGTTTGTTCATGGTTTTCTTTTCTTTGTTAAGTTTTTTTTTGGTCTTTTCATAACTCTAAGCTGAACTTTACATTTCTGTTCTACTATTTCTGGAGGATCCTCTGAGCTTTAATTTCATGGTCATTATGGTCATGAACGTGATCCCATTTGAAAGAGGAGACCAGAGCCCCACTGACACAAAATATGAATCTTACACATTTTGAGAATTTAGTACACAGGGCACTCTACAATTTTATTATTATGTATGCAGCATATAACTTGATTTCAGAGGTTTTCTCCTTTTAAGCATTCAAATTCCTTCCTTTTATGAGTATTTTTCTACAAAAACTCTTTCAGTTCAGCTTTGTCTTTGGCTTCTTCCTCGTATCACCAAACTCATCTCAACTGGTTAATGAAATTTTCACATAAACTTCTGTCCAAGGACAACCACAGGGCTCTTTACAGAAATACTGCTCTAAACTCTGATGTTTTTCATAAACTTAACAATTTTAGGGTTGGTAGCTGTTAGTTATTAATGTCGAGTACAAGTAAAGACACAGGCATTA
Organism: Eospalax fontanierii; assembly: GCA_035773235.1. NCBI lineage: Eukaryota > Metazoa > Chordata > Mammalia > Rodentia > Spalacidae > Eospalax > Eospalax fontanierii. Next base: position 32,411,679 of record CM069548.1, on the reverse strand, counting down.
TTTCTGGGGTGAATCACTCTTATAGAGACAAGAAAACATGAAAATGACTCTCTTTTTGTCTTTTTGAGACTGAGTTTCTTGGTAGCCCCAGCTGGCCTGGAACTTACTATATAGATCAGGCTGGCCTTGAACCACAGAGATATGCCTGCCTCTGCCTCCCGAGTGCTTGGATTAAAGGTGTGCAGTACCACGCCTGGCGAAAATGACTTTATAACACAATAAAAACTTAATATTTTGTTTGAGAATTATGGTTCTTTGTTAAAGAGAGAGATGCAATCAGACTATGTTGGACTGTACAGGATATGCTTTGGAGTCACTGCTTGCTGTTGACTCAGTACCAAAGCATAGGAAGATACAGAAATCTACACAGCTAGATCTCCCCATTCACACATCCAACAATGAGAGGAAAGAAAGGGTTTTTCTTGTTAATTAGGAAGACTCTGAGATCCTGTGAGGGTCTAAGTGGCAGGTGCGAAGAAAATGTTCCTGAAATTCCACGTGAACTGAGTCTGATTCTTCTAATCATAATGTTAGCCTTTCTTGTTTCAGGCTTGCTTAAACTCTTAACTGGAGTTAGGCATAATGAAAGAGCAGATAGGACAATTTTAGAATTGTGCGGAAGAAAAAGATCATGGCATTGGCTTTTTTGTTATATTTAAAAAAAATTTTTTTTAATGCAGACAGGTGTTGTGACAGTGTTGTATTTTTTCCCTCAGGTTGGAATTCTCTCTGAGAATTATAAGGCAAATGACATATGAAATAAGTTTCCAGAGAGATTTTAGGTATAATTACATTGTAAACTTCTTGCTCTTACATTCATCTAGTCTAAAGATGTGTGGATAGTAATTGATTCAGTGACACTAAGGGAACGTTCAAGCCTTGCCTGTAGAAGATTGTCTTCTCTTTGCTTCCCTTGTTCAGTGCAGTTTCTTCAAAGATGCCTTCTATTACAGTTTGGATCTTGACTATCCCCTAAAGGGCCATTTGTGGAAAGCTTGGTTCCTAGTCGGTGACTCTACTGGAAGGTTCTAAAACCTTTAGGATTTAGCACTTAAATAGAAGTTGGGCCACAGGAAGCATGCCTTCGAAGGGGATATTGGGAGTGAGCCCTCTTCTTCCTCTTTGCCTCCTGTCAGCTCTGAGGTGAACTGCTTCCTTTGCCATTTCTGAGCCAGTTCTACCACTGCGCTGTGCTGCCTCACCGCGAGCTCAGAAGCAGCCAAGTGACCATGGACTGAAACCTCCAAAGCTGTGAACCAAAACAGGCGTTTTAACCACCCCATCTCAAGAACGACTTGCTCATAATCTCTTTCCCATAAGCTGTATTGGAGCAAACTTAACATGTGAAACTATTCTTTCGGCTTGCTCTGTCTAAGCAATCAGGTAAATATAAAAGAAGGGGAAATTAGGGACACAAACAGTATGGTTTGCTTGCTTCTTTTTAAAGAGGTACTTTTGAGTTTTTGAAGAACACAGGGGACATATATTTTTTATTATTTACTAATACTTAAAATTGAAAATATAGTATTTAAAAGGATAAAAATTAAGGGGCATAACAATCTACATAATGTAAAGTAAGTCTGTAAAAGCCTCTAAACTTCCTGCCCAAAGGCAACTCCTGTTAATAACTGTGTGTTTTCTTTCAGAAAACTTGCAACACACATATAAACATATGCTTTTTTTTAAACAAATAGAAACATTTGGTAATAATAATTTTTAAACAGTTTATTGTGTTCTCTTTTTCCTAGGGTAATTTTATGGGAAGCACTATTACCTAATTAGAAGGTCTTGGTTTTTAAAAGTACATTGATGAGACAATTTAAACTGGGATCACAATTGATTAGTAACTATTGAATGTAATATCTAGACCATAGAAAAACAACTTGCTAATTACTTTAACATAAACCAGCTATTATCAAGTTAATGAAAGAAGAAGCTAGCTAGTTTGACAAGCTGTCAACTCAAACTGGTTCAAAGAGTCATTTTGAAATGTGGGAGTTGTCATAGTGTATTTTTATTGTCATAAAAGGAACTGTGAAAATCTCATATTTACGCCTCGTCAAGGGCATCCTGTAGTGCCTAGCACACAGTAAGTACTGAATGGATCAACAATTCCAACTCACCACCAAATCAGTGACTCCACCTCAGGAATTCAGGGTCATATTTTCACATCTTGAAATGACATGCCACAACTTGACTGAGAACATATCCATTCTGTCATTTACTTTCTGTTTCATGAAAGCAGCATTTCCACTATTTTTGTTGAATAAAACAATAGTTGTACCATCTAGTAGGAGGAAGTGGCAGCATTGGCTGAGGAGCGACTGGCTGACATATATCCTGCTTTCAGGGATGGGACTGCCCAGCTTCCTAAGGGCTGCAGTTGGGTGGATGGGGACTGGGAAACATACATATCCTGTGGCTAAAGGCTTACCATGCTTCACCCTTCTCAAAGAAGGGCACTGCCAGACAACAGTGGACAATTGTCCCAGCAGGGGACACTTGCTTTTTCTAACCAAGGGAATCTTTTAGCAATTGAAAACGTGTTCACATCCCTATCACCAACTGAAAACTGGTATTTCTAACACACTTCCAGATGCTGCTTTGAGAACCACTACTCTAGAAGCACCAAATATGAGAGCTAGTAGCCAGTTAGAACAGGATGAGCAGAAAAGTACACAATACAGTCATAAAAAAGAAAAATATCTTCAGAGTTTGGGGCCATATACCTTGTCGCTCATTTGCCTTATTCTCCTAAGGACATCATCACAGAGAGACTTAGCTCAACAATAAGGACTCTAGCGTCTGGGCCTCACCAGCTTAATGTGACCTGTTCATTCCCTGTATTTAGGATAAGTTAAAACCTCATGAGGCTTAAGGCTCAAGTACGAAGTTTACCCATTCCTGTGTGACCTAAGGTAAGCTATTTAACCTTCTTGTAAGTCTCTATTTCTGTGCCAGTCAAATAGGGGTGGTCTCACACCTGCCACAGTAGTGTGGTGACCATTTGAGAGGCTCAAGCAGGATAATGCCAATGCAGGAATTCTGCCAAGGGAACACACCCATAAATGCTATTATTTTCAACTGCTATAATTTGTAATCCTAAACTAAAATGTACCCTATATGTATGACCTAATGAAGAAAAGGGATAAATGTGCTCCTGCTTATTCATTCCAGATGTTAATGTCCCCCACAATTTAATCTCAATATTTGAGTATTATTTGTGTTATCATCATGGCATCTTAAAATGGTACACACGAAACTAGTGGCAGATTTTCCTTTGCTCTCACTTCTTTCCATCCTCTCTGGTGAGGCAGAAGGAGTCTCCTCCTCTTCTTTGTCTCACTCCACCCATCCTAGGTAGGAATGGGGGACGTATAAATGCAGTTGTCAATAGCTAAAAATCTCAAAGTGAAAAAAACGAATGTTCTTTCCCCTTGAACATGAATCAGTATTGGCACATCTGGGACTGGACTGTGACTAGTCTTCCAAGAACGGAGTTCTAACATTTCTTTTCATTCTTTTGTCTTCTGTTTGAAGAACTAGGCCATGGATTCTTTCTTTCTTCTCGTCTCTTCCACTCTTTCCTGCCTTTCTCCTTCCCTTTGATTTGCGAGAGGGGTTGGAATATGCAAATTGGTACCCAGTCGAGGAGTCAGTAGTAAAGAAAAAACACTCTACCAGCACAGATGGAGATGATTACGAAGCCAGCACAGAGTTTTTAATGAGAATATGAGTTCTGGCTATCTTTGATCTCAAGTCAGAAGCTATTAAATCAGCCATTCTGCATGATGGAGAATGGTTGATGTGTCTCCATTCTGCCTTAATTGCTTCAGGACTGAGCAGAGCTTTCATACAAATGTAATAAAAGTTGGCTTCTGTGTCAGCCACACACTTCTTTCATTGCCAGGCTCCTCTTGCCTCCTGACCAGACCAAGAACTTGGAGTAGAAAGGCCGAGAACATGCACAGCAAAAACTTGCATGTTCTGGACTGGCTCAGAGTGCTCAGGAACCCAGGAGACCAAAGAGCCTTTGTCTCAACCACAGACTAGACCTGAGCTCGGTCCTCTGCCTGACCCATGACCTTGACATGCTGGCTAACTTTTCTGTCCGCCTCTATGAAATGATAATAGCTATGGCGGCTGCCTCAAAGGACTACTGTAGGCAACAGCACAGACAGCACATACAAAGAGCTAGCAGAAATATCTGGAAATGTGAACTGCAGTCATTGATTGGTCTATGGCTATCAATCTGTCTTTATTTATTTTTGCTTAATCTTTCAAAGGAGATAGTAGTCTAGTTAGCTTCTGTCATTGCGACAAAATATTTCAGATAATTAAATTTAGGGGAAGAGCTTATGGTGGCTCATGGTTTCAGAGATTCCAGTCTACGGCTGCTTGGCTTCATAGTCTTTGGGCCTCGGCAAGGAAGCACTTTGTGGTGGGGAGAGTGTGCTGCAGCAAGCTGCTTACCTCATGGTCGCCAGGAAGCAGAGAGGGGAAGAGGATGGTCCTGAATTGCACAGGCCCTTTTGAGGACATGCCCTCAATGACCTAACTTCCCTCTAGGACTAGACTTCCCCCCTCTTCCAGGAGTGTCACGGACTGGGGAGCAAGCCTTTTACATACAAGCTTTTGGGAAACATTTAAAATCCAAATTACAGCAAATGGTGAAGTTCATCCACTGGTACAGGATGGTAGCAGATCTCATAAACACAAAAGTTCCCCATTCTCAAGGAATTCACTATCTAGAAGACGGGCAGAGACAGTGTTTTCTAAAAAAGCCCAAAGTGGTGCCCTGTGAGAGTGCAACAGAAAAGATCACTCAGAAAGTTGGCTTTGTTCTAGTGTGACAGACACACTATCTATTTCTCAATGAAAACTGCAGATAAAAAAAAGTACCTACACCATGTGACTGATGTGAGTTCTAAAGGAGTCAGTTCAACCAAACACTTAGAACTGGGCTTAGGGAATGGTAAGCCGTAAACGTTAGTTTTTGCAATGGGCAGATTCTAAGGATCTGTTTCTTATTCCGACGACTTGCGTTAGAAAACATGGAGCTGTTGCTACTTGCTTAGCCACATCTTTAACCACTGAATATTCAGTGTTTCAGTTTTTGCTGAGGCCTTAACTTTTTGGAATATGAAAGACATAGATGTTAATAATAACCACGTGGAAGAGGAAAAAGAACACAGAAAATATTTTTTAAAGACAGAGTTTCAGAACCACGAGGATTTTTCTTTTCCCTAGAGGAAAGAATGTTCACTCAAGATACTGACATCTTATCCTTCAGTCTCAGGCACCTGAGGCACTAGAAATCAAACAATATCTCCTTTGAATAGCTCTGCTTCCAGGATACCCATCTAGAAGTAAAGGACAGGAGACTCTTAAGCCTGCAAGTATAAAACTGAAGGCTCATTGGATGAAAACACTGTAATTTTAAAGAAGAAAAATGAGATGTCATTAATATTGCAATTACACAATTTAGAGATAAATGCATGGGTCAGTACTTAGAGGCGTGGTTCATAACAGAGAGAAGATTTATGTTAGGAAGAGCCCTGGCTTTGCCTGAATAGAGAAAGTATTTCATGCATATGTCATGAGTTGAGCCCTACGATCCGTTGCAATAAAGGGCAAGCAGAGTTAATTACAAAAAGTAAGTGCTCAGGGGAGGGCACATAACAAGGTCTGAAACCTAATGGAAAAATTTTATACTTTATTTTAATCATAAGTAGGACATGCTAGTGCCTATTTAAAACACTCAGACAAAGCATAATAAAACAAAAGAGCAGAAGCCTGAACATGCAGACTTAAGTAGTAGCCTCCTCACACTTACCAATGATGATGGTGGTGATAATCAGGAAAAGCAGAAAACAATGTATTTGAAAACATGCAACTGATAGGTGGATTTAATGTGCAAATTCTTAAGAACTTGAGTTAGTTCTTTATTGCATTATGTCATATGGTCATAATTATCTTGTGTGTAGACAGAAACAATGAACCCATAAAGGTATGGTATGCAGCATGAAGAAAACGATACCATGTGTGTTCTGAAGGAAAGGATGTCACTGCCGCTGTAGCATACACATGGAAGGAACGATATGGAGGTATTTTGAATATCTAATGACAGAAAGTCATTAGAAAACAGACCTTCAGGATTCTAATAACAGAAACATAAATCAAAGGAAACTCAGAATGACTGAGTTGCTAAGTGAGGTTATGATCCTGCACAGTAAAACAGCATGCATCTTAATATTCAAGCTTGGGAAACGTGGTGGTTTCTACAGAACTGCTATGCGTGGGGTAGAGAATATTAAAGTCAGAAAGGCTCACTGAGCACACAGATGGAGGATGCATCACACTAGGGATGGTGGAGACTTGGCCTCTGGAGCTAGTGCTGTCTGAAATCTTTTGAGTATCGATTCTCGGTGTGGCCAGTTAAGAAACGCTGGGCTAGAACTCAATTACCCCCCAAATTCTCTGCTAAATCTTAAGTTGCGTGATTATTTAACATCTGGTTTGAAGCTGGCCTTTCTCTGAAGCTATTGCTTCCATTTATCCTTAACCTGACCACTATCCATCTACCCACCCTTTCCCTGTTCTTGATATTAATTTTGTTGCCTTAATTTCTCGTTTACTCTTCCCAACAGTGATTGCTGTAGTGCTTTGTGTTTTTTTTCCCATCAGAAAGAATCGAGGATGTCAGAGCTTAGGGGATGCCATAGACAAACCATAAGACTGTTTGTATGCTTTGAATAGGTGAAGTTTATTATTTTCAAAGGAAAAGCCAAACCAAATAGTAAATTTACTCAGTGAGCAATAAACACCATGATGTAAACGGTGGTGGTTTGAATGAGAATGCCCCCCACAGGTTCTAAGAATTTGGACATTGTGTCCCCAATTGGGAGGTCTTAGAAAGTGTGGTCATGCTGGAGGAAGCATATCACTGGGGGAGGCTCAGAGGGTTCTTAAGCCTTGTGCTATAGATCTCCAGTAACTCTGCTTCCTGTGTCTGCGTAAGGATGTGAGCATTAGCTTCTGCTCTAGCCACCTCTCCTGCCATGTTTCTCCACCATGATGGGCTCTGGCCCCTTTGGAGCCGTAAGCTAAATGAACTCTTCCTTTTATAAGTTCCCTTAGTCAGTGTTTCCACCACAGAAACAGAAAAGTAACTAAGACAGTAACTTTCTATGAAGTGTAGGAAATTTTCAATTAAGTTGGCTATTTTAAGCTCTAGTCCAAGAGTCTTTACATGTCATTAAAGCTTTTTAAAAGTTTTAAAAATTAGTTTGACATTATGTCTTACAGTTATTGAAAAAGAAGATAACACTAGGTTGCCCTAGTCAAAAGCAATCCAATCTGGTTTTGGTCTTAATGTTCTGTCGTTAAACTCCATGAGGAATGTGCAACTTTTTAATATTCCAGTTAACCAAAAACTGGTGGTGATATTAGTGGATATGCTTTTTGATATAATAAATAGGTCAACATTTAGAAGATCTATATAAATCAATAAACCTCTATTTCCTAATGATCAATGTCTGATATTACAAAACCATATACTTTTAAATAAAAAGATCTATGCAAAGAATGTTGTGGATTTTTAATTGACAGTGTATATAGAAAGTTTATGAATACAGTTTCAGATTCTGCATCAGATTCAATTTTTAAGAACCTGCTGCTGGCAAAATTTTGACACAGTATCAAAGAACAGTCACAGTTATCTGAAAAGGCCATTCATGTTTTTTTTTCCCCCCAAGTACTTATCTTTGAGAGGTCAGATGGTTTCATACTTGTACCTAAACCAAAACAACATAGTTCAACAAACTTAATGTAGGAACTTATAGGAGACTGCAGCTGTCTTTTATAAAATCAGACAGTAAAGAAATTTATCCAAATGTAAAGCAATGTCATTCTCATGAAATAATTTCTTGTTTCAAAAATATATTTTTCCTAAAAATAGGCTAAAATTTAATTGGTTTACTTTAGTTTCATGTGAATTAATGCATTTATATACTATAAAATTCCTAGTTTTTACTTGTAATATGGTGAGTATCAATGGATATAAAGAAACTAGCTGTGGAGTAGTCAGTAATTTTTTTTAGAAGACTTTATTTTTATTTTAATTTATGTATATCTGTGTGTGAGTATGTGCAAAGTGAGTTCAGGTGCCTGCAGAGACCAGAAGATCCCCTGGAGCTGGAGCTGAAGATGGTTCTGGGTTCTGGGAATCAAACTCTGGTCCTTTGGAAACGTGCTCTTACCCACTGAGCCATCTTTCCAGCCCCTTCAAAAATGGTCCAGAGACCAAAAAGTTAAAGAAAACTAATCTAAATAAATAATCCTAAAAGTTTTTTTTTACATTATTTGAGTGTCTGTATGTGTTTGTAGGCATGCCATTGTGTGTGTGAGTGTGTGTGTGTGTGTGAAGGCAACTGCTTCTCTTCTTACCATGTGGGTCCTGGTGATTAAATTCAGGTTGTTGGGCTTGGACCTGATGAGCCATCTTGACAGGTCTCAATAATCTCTTTAAGATGAGAGAAACTCCAAGGGACAGAAATGTTATATAACTTATTTGAGGTCACATAAAGACTTTTGCTATATTTTGCTGGTATAATAAAAATCAAAGAACTTAAACTATAACTCATATTGATCTTAATTGAAAACTTACAGTAAGCACCTCTTTGAACATGTTTATAGCTTCTAGCCTCCATCAGCTTTCAACATCATGATCTGAAGGGAGCGACAGGGTGGGAGACACTGGGATGAACTTGTGAGGAAGCTGAGCCTTTCAGTTCTATAAAGGGAGTGGGATTCTACAGGGGATGCAGGGCCTTTTCCTGTCTCTTCTTGTTTCTCAGGAGCTGTGCTTGCTCTAGGACTCTGCTCAGATGTGGGGAAGGAGGTCAGTACTTGTCACTGAGCTCAGTCAGGATAAGACCAGGAGCCAAGGCACTCACGGTACTCAGAGGACTCAGGGCCACTATACAGCATCAACCAAATATTCTGGCTGAGAAAAATCTCTTTTAGAGATCTTCATGTCTAGTTCTAGTACCAGCTTTCTCTTCTTGGCCAGTTCCACGAGGAAACTAAAGGTTTGCCACTTCACAGGCGTTCACTAGATTTACTGAAAACACGTCGAGGGTAATCCACAGGGGAGGTAGACTGGAGCACAGCTGGGAGGCTGCCTGCAGTGCTTCACCCAGAAGTAGAGCTGATTCAGATTTATGCCTCTGTGAAATGATGTATAGCTAGCATTTTGGTTCTTCAGTTCCATTCACAGAGCTGGAACCACAGAGGCTGATTCCACACATTCTGAGTCTGCCTTCCTCTTTTCCTTTCTCAAATACACGTGGGTGTGTTCTGGCATCTTAGAGATGATCTTTAGAAAGTAATTACTATTTAACACGAACTCCCTAAGATAAATGAACAAGTCTTTTTCTTTTTCTTAACTGAATATGAATACCTAAAAATCTGACCACCTGGTGTGATGCTACCTTTAATTACTTGAAAGACAATGTACTGAACACAGCTAAGCACAGGGTAAAGAATTTAAAACTTATTCAACTTTAATGGGAAAATGGGTGACTTATCAAACAAGTTTTAAGAACACCTGGTTATTTAGCCCCCAAAGACCAGGTTCACTATAAAAGAGAACAAAGAGCCAGCAATAGGCTTCGGTTATTCTGATGGATGTGATTAATACATAGCTAAGGGTTTTGATAAATTTCTTTGGGGGGGGGATGCTAAAATGCAAAATTTGCAGGTGATATTAAAATGAATTTTTCTTTTAGATTCATCTTCATGTTTTACAGCGTTTCTACTACCAATCACCCAGGCCCTGCTCATCTTATGGTAGGGTGATGCAGTGACCAGATCACAACTAAACTTGGAAGTTTTATCTGGCAACCAGCAAACCTGGAACACATCATTTCACAAAAATAACCTCAGAAAGATGGTCTGGAAAACCTCAACCATCCAGTTCTGACTGTTAGAAAATTTGTTATCTGTAATCAGTGCTTCTTAATCTATGCTTCATGGTGTGCCTTAAAATAAATGGCATTTATGATAGCAGTGATCGCAAACACTGAAACCTTATTTTATTTCTTTCTGTATCTTTTGAGATTAATTTGAATGATTCTTAATCTAGCTGTACATGTTTTTCTGGGGGAAGAAGGAGTGACAGATTTTCTGTCTTTAAAGTGAATGTTTATAGGTGTTTCACTTAGAAATAGTAGTGTGTGTGTTCTATTGTTTCAAAATGTTCAACAAAATAATTGAGTATAAAACTTTACTGGTACTGCCCCGGAGACTCCTCCTGGCTAGCTGGTTCTCACAGTACTGAAACGTGCTCTGTAGGCTGCTGGGGAACAAAAGTCAACAGTCTTACCTGGCTATGAACTCTGTGAACTATAATAATAACCAGCATGGCAAGAAATGTCCATGGGAACAACAGTGGCATAATTGTAGTGGGAATAACAACCACTTTCTGATTTGATCTAAGGCCCACTCTACAGGTACGGTAAATCTGGCCAAGAACTTATGGCTGGGGAGCTCACAGCCTCCAGAGGTGAACCTACTACAATTATCTTTATTAAATGGACATAGTACCAACTGCCCTCTAAATTTTATCTCTACCCCTAGATTAGTGTAGCTCTCAGACTTCATCAGAGACATTTCTTTGTTTAGTGGACAGTGGTTAACAGAGAAACTCACAGCTGGTCAAAGTTCAGAGAATAAGTATCAGTGGAGTGTTCAGCCACAATTGGGATGTCTCTATCACAGCTCATCCTCAAGACTCAGGAATGCAGAAGAGGGGACGGAAAGATGATAAGAGCCAGAGGTTTCGGGGTGGCGGTAGATGAGGGAGTGAAACAGTGCCTTCTGGAAACGACAGGACTGTGTACTCATGAGCTCACAGCAGACCTACACAAGGCCTGCACAAGATCAAGATCAAACCATCCAACATTTTAGCATGGAGTGGGAGAGGTTCATGACCCCTCATCCCTAACTGAAGAGCTGTGGACAGTGGTGGTTTCTAGGGGAGGGACAGTCATTTTCTTTAAGGGTATGGCCCCTGGTAGGTTGACCAGATGCCAATGGATGGCCCCACATCCAGGAGTATATACACAACACAAATTGGAGTTGATGAGTTATTTTAAAAAGAAAAAAGAAGAGGTCACGAAGTTGGGGGGCAGTGAAGTGGGGGTGGATCTGGGAGGAGTTAAGGCGAAAGTTGGAGTACGATAAAAATAAGTTGCATGAAATTCTCAAAGAATTGATAAAATATTTTTTAAACATCCTTAGTATTCAGATTAACTTTATTTTATACTTGCTTATATCTTCAGGAATATGTGTAACTTGGAGTCACAACTATCCTCCATTTCTCTGCTTTCTAAAATGCTTAGTCAGTTTGTAAACTGACTTAGGGATTATCTATATGAAAAGAATAGATTTTCTTAAAATGTCAAGATGTGCAGTGGATAAAGTTTATAATACGGTCTTTAAACTTTTACAATTAGAAAATATTCTATCTAGAAAATTCCACCCAATTCCTAATTCTGTACTATGCTCTGCTATAGTTTCCAAAATTTATTAAGTAAATATAAAGTGATGGCAATAAAGAGAATTATGTTAAAAATATATATTCGGTATACACCCACACAGACAATGCAGATACATATGCACACATAAAAACACATGTGAGAATGTCTAGAGATGCATCAGTCACAGTAACTGGAAGATATTTAAGCACTCACCTCTAGTAAAAGGAGGAACTGTGACATATTCACAGAATGAGTCACAATAACAAGAAGGAATGAGCTACTACCAGGCACCACAATATGGATGAGAACCTGGTGCTGAGCAGAAGAAGCAGACACAAAATAATGTGACAGATGATTCCACAGAAATGAAACACAAAAGACAACACGCTTATTCCTTCAGAAGCCAGGAAAGTGATCTCTTCAGAGTTAGGGTAGTGAGCGGAGCACTTCTGGGTACTGACAACAGTCTATTTATTTGAAATTGTTAAAATTCATTTCAATTTGATGTGTATGAGTATTTTGCCTGCACGTATTTAAGTGCAGCATGTGTATACAATGCCCACAGAGGTAAAAGAGAGCATTTGATTCCCTGAAAATGGAGTTATGGATGGTTATTAGTCACCCTGTGGGTGCTGGGAACCAAACCTGAGTCCTCTGCAAAAGTAGCCAGTGCTTTTAACTGCTGAGCCACCTTTTCGGTCCCTAACATTTTATTTCTCGATCTTGGTGATGCATGTGCGTTCATTTTGTAAAAATCACAGAGTCAGCACTTGTATACATTTCTCTGTATGTATATCATTACAAAATGTTTAAAAGCTTAAATTATAGCCCTTAAATGACGTGACACTACTATGATTTTTTATAACTTTAGCTTCTATAAGCAAATAAAATTTGTGCAAACAATGGAACTATGCAAGGAAACACCATTTAAAAAGAGACATTCTTGTGAACTCTAGACATTTAACTCTGAGAGACTGAGATTTAAGTCTTCCTGTAAACTAAAAGTTCACAATGGTCAGGTTTGTTTTCTGTACAGACATTCTGCAAAATTCTTTCATTTGACATAAAACTCATGTGAGATGGAAGCATAACAGTCCATATTTGGCAAATAGGCATGCATCCAGTAGAAAATGATTTTGAACAGTGCGAAGATGTTCAATATTGCTTTAGTTTTAAAATTAGGGATCAGTAATAAAACTTATTAGATTTAATGGAGCCATTTCACAAAATATACGCTTTATCTATAAACCTTTTAAAAAATGGATGATTTCAGCTGGGCCATTCATGGTTATATGGATGGACCAGAAGATAATTATGGTAAGCAAAATAAAACAGTCACAGGAAGATAAGTACTGCATTTTCTCACATGTGGAAGCTAGAAAATGATGGTTTCATATACAAAGAAAATGATAGTGGTGACCGGAAGATGGAGGGTGAAGAGATGGTTGGCGGATACAACTGAATAGGAAGGGTAACGTCTAGTGTCCCACAGCATTTAATTGCAGTTTTCAAAACAGAGAGGAACATTGGTAGCTGAGATTATTCTGCATATTCCCTCTCTCCTCCCCTCTCCTGCATCTCTTCCCCTTGCTTCTCTTCCTCCTCCTTTTTCCTTCCTCTTCCTTTCCCTTTTCTTTTCTGAGACAGTGTCTCATGTAGTCCAGGCTGGCCTTGAGTTTGCCATGTAGCTCAGGATGACCTTGAACTCCTGATGCTCTGGCCTCTACCTCCCGAGTGTCGGAATTAAGGTGTGTGCCACCACACTGGGCTTTATGCAGTACTGAAGACTGAACCCAAGGTTTCACTCATGCTAGGCAAGCATTCCACTAAGTTATATCTCCAGTTCCCCTTATAAGTTTTTATTCAATTATTAACTTGTTTGAAACCACATTTATTTACCCACTTCAGAATTAGTATATTTTTCCTTCTTTTTGCTTTCTTTCCCCATTTTGCTGTTCTAAGCATTTATTCTGCATACTGCATATTTACTTATTTATCTTGCTTTGTCTTGCTGTTCTGTGTAAACGCCTTGAGGGTGTTTTGTTCACTGCTATTTTCCCAATGTCTTTATTACATAGTAAAGAAAGAAAACATAGAAAAGGAAGACCTAAGGAAATTCAATAATTAAATGACTGATTAGCTGCCATCTCCCCCCTTCCTTGTGAATATAAGCTTGATATAGATTAATGAGAGTCCTGTGTTTTGGGCAAGTATTATGAAAACTAAGATTTGACTCGCTTCCATTATTGGTAGTAGTCTCTAAGCTGTTCTAAAAGGTAGGATATTGGGGCTAGAAGGATAGCTCAATGCTTAAGAGCACTGTCTGCTCTTGCCTAGGACCCAAATTCGGTTCCCAGCACCCATATGGCAGCTACAACCATCCATAACTCCTGATACTCTCTCTGGTCTCTGCAGGCATTGCATGCAGTGGTACACTTACAGACATGTAGGCAAAGCACTCCTACACATAAAAATAAATAAATAATTTTTTAAAAAAGCTAGAATGTTAATGCAAGTCTTAGAGGTGTTTAGATTCTGGGAAATAAATTCCACATTTGCATTAACGTTTATGCAAATGATAAGACTTTCTGAGGGCACATTGGACTTTGGGTTCCCAAGTCCAAGAACAGAGTTGGGGCGAGGGCTCCAAAGTTTTCAGATATAAATAAAAATTTCGAAGTTCAAATTTAAAAATGAGGCTACCAAAAATGAACACTAAATGATATATTCAGTTTTAGCATTGAGTTTAGTTTTAACAATTAACTTTGCCGTGTGGGGCAGTTTTTCCAATTTCAACAAGACTTAGTTCAAAATAAAACTGTAGAAGTAGAAAGCTATCATTCTAACCCCCAAGAGAATGCTGTAGACCCAGAGGGCAGTTGTAGAATTTCTGGCAGAATATCAGATCTATTTTGATGGAATTTCTTAAAACAGTCCATGTTTAACCACTCTGGTCTTAAGATCAACTTCAGAGACGGTGCGTTCAATTCTCTCCCATTCATCTTAGTTTGAACCCTTCTTTCTAACTGCATGCACCTTGTATAAAAATTAAATGACAACTTATAGATTAATACTACAGAAACACATCAGAATAAAATAGCCCGAACATCTGCTTTTATTGATCAGAATTCTGGAACCAAGGCAACGTTTACACAAACACTCACACACAGTGTTTATCATGTAAAAATTATTTTCTAAAACTGTTTTGCATCTTTATGTTAAATTTGGAGTAAGGTAAATTCTGCAAATGAGCTCACTCTTTGAGAGGAAGACAATCAGTCAGGCCTCTGTTTAGAAAAGGAGGAGAGAAGAGGAAGCATCTCTCTTTTCTTGGTCATGGGAACAATCTTGCAGTTACAGATAGCTTCCATCCCCCATCACTCACTGTGCTGTGAGCCAAATGCTGAGGGTTACAAAGTAAACCCACATGAGAATAATTACTTAACATGACCATGAGAAAAAGCAAGGAGGTTCCCAGACACAGGAAGCCAACAGTCAGAAGGGGAGGTAGAGCTGGACAGGGCTCTGAAGTCCTTCCAGACAGCAACTTCCTCACAACAAACAGAAAATTGGCTAATAAATTTATCACTCTGTCATTTTATATGTACATTTATTCCTAAATAAGCTAGTTAGCATAATGAAATTTTGCAATTTCCATGCCTTCTCTAAGCCAGAAAAGCAACTTATTTCTCTAAAGAGCAAATAAAACGTTTTGTGATATGAATGTCCACTTTGATTTCTAAATCACTTCTAGGTTTAATATTTTTACTTAAATCACATCACAAATATGCTTAAAGAATGAGTATTGTACAGTAATTTTGGAACGAGATTCTTTGGTTATATATCCCTAAGCAGAGAGGGAATCAAACAGCATAATTCCTGAACCATAGGAAAAGAATTCCTGTTTCTAACAAAACGATGGGGGTTCTATTCTATTGCTATGTGCTGTTCTGTTTCTCATAAGTTCTCCTCAGATTTATGAGCCTCAAGACATTCTGGTTTGCAGGGAAAAAAAGTAGAAATTCAATAAATTCAGTAAGCAAGTCTGTTTTTAGGTCTGGCATTGCATGGGAGAAAAATGTTCTAATAGAGTCAACCGCAATGCCTTTTTTAAAAAACTCATTTATCAAATACTTCTTAAGCTGGGCATAGGAGATGCAATGATAATGGGAATGACAGTGGCTTTCCTCAGGGAACCTGAAGCCAAGCAAACGAACTGGCAAATACAATGGAGTATGTGTTAAATGTTCTCACAGGGTTAATCAAGGATGTCATGGGAGCACACTGGAAGGCAGCAAACCTAGTATGGGTCATGAATAGCTTCCAGACCAAGACACTTTAGGCTGGGTTCTGAAGAACAAAGTGGAACAAACCAGAGGAAGAAGCAGGGAAAGTCACTTGAGGCAGAAGGGGCATCTTGGTATCTTGGATGGGTCAGACTGACCGGAGTAGAGAGAAGCAGAGAAGTGTAGAGAGATGGGTGCTGGGGAGGAGGGGTGGGTGGGTTACCTAGAGGGAAACTGAGTCTAGAATACAAGCAGACAAGCAAGGACAGAGATTTTGAGCAAAGGAATTATTTTCTCTCTTGAAACTTGGGGAGGATCACTTATAGCTAAGTTCATGACTATTACCCTTCCATTGGGGCACATGACAGAGGTCTGCTTTTATTTGCTTGAAGGTGCATTAAAAGGGAAATAACATCATTACCCCATAAGGAATGTGATGGGCAATTTAACCATGAAATTAGTAGGTTCAGGTCACAGGTCCTGTCTTCTGCTTATTCTGTAAATACAGAATCCTTTTGCTAACCCATTACTGTCACTTGAAGGCCTCAGAAAAATCTGATTAGAACTTAATTTTAACAATAGAGGCTCAAGTCAAATCATAACAGGCATTACTGAACATCTATGTTTTGAGGCAGCTGATGTAGAATTCATGGCAATTTATTTCTGAGTCCCAAATTGTCTTGGTGATTTGCTATGTGATGAAGTGACCTTTGTCATTGCCCCAAAGGGATGGATTCTAGAGCACATGATGTCAAAGGCTGGGTGAATCTGGAAAGAACTGGTGCTATGTGAAGCCTCTGGTTTTCACACTACCCAGATCCTGTGCCAGAGCCACACACTAGAAGTCTTGGCTTTCCATTACAGAATACTCCTGATAATTTCATACAGAAACTGCATTTGTTTACTTTCGGTTGTTGTCCTCAGTGAGGAGTGGTTGCTTAGAGCGGTTGTACCCGAGTTACTGCATCCGCCACTGTGACTGACACAGATTCACTTGCTTCACTGTGGTAAACAGAGGCATTATTCGCCTACCATTTTATCTAAGAGGAATCCCAGTTTAAGCGCCTTGCTACCATAAGTTCCTATACCAAACCCCTGGGCTCAGCTTCTCCCTTCTCCCCATGGCCATCTTTCTCATTCTCTCCCAACCCCATATGTTTGCTCCCATTCTTGTTTCTGCTTCAAAGGCAAGGCACAGTGGCTAATGGGAACATCTGTGTGAACATCTGGGTGAATTATTATCGTGAAATGACACGATGCCAAGCCTTAGCCCCCACACAAACTTCACTTTTGAGGCTTCTGCTTCATTACAAATTATAACTCACATCCCGACAGACAATACTACCTGACATAAATATAATCTCATAAGTCACTAAAGAATACACTTATGAAAATCTATATTTCTAACTAATATTATCATTTGCTAATTGGGGATTAGTTTTGATCCCTAAACACAGAAACGATGTTCTAATTGCTTTGCCATTCTAACTTTATGAATAGATTAATATACTTGGCCAAGTGTTACATTTCTTGAGAATTGGAGATATGAGACAATGCGTTTTCCTGACAAATTGAAACCATCCCAGTCTAGCTGCAAGCCTGAGTTTATGGAAGAGCATGCCTCTGCCTTCCCCCTCCATTTTTGTTAGTCCTCTCTTGCAATTATGATATCTGTTTTTTGAACAACTAAAAGTTTGAGTTATCCTTTGATCAATGTAGTCATAGTTACTCTTTGGCTCACATTTGCAAGGCCCTTGCATGTCTGAGAATCCGGAAGGCAAATGGCTTTCATTTACTTTCTTTGTTCCCTCTGCTTCACATTTTGTTAGATTTGTAGTTTTATTTTGTCATTCATGTGTGAGTGTGTGCATGTAAGCAAGGTCCAGAGACATTTCTCTCCAGTTTTTGCTTTATTTCCTCCTATTGCCACATAGACACTGCATACCTAAAACATTTTTTTTCTTCAGATCTGTAAATGCTTAGTGGGCTATATTCAACCTCACTGAGAATGTTATTTAGAAGGAGTGATGGTATTTCTATAAGAGCTGACTCGTGTGTGTGTGTGTGTGGTGTGTGTGTGTGTGGTGTGTGTGTGGTGTGTGTGTGTTGTGTGTGTATGTGTGTGTGGTGTGTATGTGTGGTGTGTGTGTGGTGTGTGTTTGTGTGTGTGGTGTGTGTTTGTATGTGTGGTATGTGTGTGGTGTGTGTGTATGTGTGGTGTGTGTGTATGTTTGGTGTGTGTGTGGTGTGTGTTTGTATGTGTGGTGTGTGTTTGTGTGTGTATGTGTGTGGTGTGTGTGTATGTGTGGTGTGTGTTTGTGTGTGTATGTGTGGTATATGTGTGTGTTTGTGTCTGTGTATGTGTGTGTGTGTTTGTGTGTGTATGTGTGGTGTGTGTATGGTGTGTGTGTATGTGTGTGTGGTGTGTGTGTATGTGTGGTGTGTTTGTGTATGTGTGGTGTGTGTTTGTCTGTGTGTGTTTTTGTGTGTGTGTGGTGTGTGTGTATGTGTGGTGTGTGTATGTGTGGTGTGTATTTGGTGTGTGTTTGTGTGTGTGTTTGTGTGTGTGTGGTGTGTGTGTGTGGTATGTGTGCGTGTGTGTGTGTGAAGCAGGGAATGCATGGTCAGAGTACGGAGACCTTGACTACTAAACTGGGAAGCAGTGGGCACTGGTTCGAGTCTACTGGATGTTCTGGAAGAAGCAGTGACTCTTGATAAGTAGGGCACAGTTCAGAAGAGGTTGGGGGAGGGGAAGAAACTGAAGATACAGAGAACAGTTAAAACACTTTTGGGAATTCTGGGGTCCACAGACCATGCAGAACATGAAAGCCTGGCTACACGGCTAATAACACATGGGAAACAGCTCAGCTATTTGGCGCTTGTTGTTTTCCATCTCACTGCTCTACGGGACATTCCTACACAATTCCTTTCTAAGTGAGAGACTGAATATAATGTTAACAGACAGGAACCTTTATCATGGCATCTCTTCTTGTGACATACTACAATTGTCTCAGCAAGTCTAGCTGCCCCCAAGATACAGTCTTTACATAGCTTACCTCGTTGAATGACAACTCTGACCCAAGACACGTCAGGGTTGAGTAGGTAATGAACAGGACTGGCAGTCATTGACGTAGAACAGAGTTTTTGGTCATGTGTTTAGATCACATTTTCAGATATAAGGCATATTCCACAGATGAATCTCTCATGGAAAAAAATCTATGATTCCCCCTTAACTAAGACTCAAGTAGAGGCAACTGACCTATCTATGACCCATCTCTTCCCATGTAGCAAGTAAAAAACCAAATAGCAATTAAATACCATCACAAACAGTGTTCTAGGGTATCTTTCCAAGGAGAACAAGGCACTCTTAAGTAATAGAGTTAAGATCAAGTATTGGTGCTCTGAGGTAGATTGTCATTCTTGCTCTGTTAGCTTACTGCAGAGAGAACTGGTTCTGGTATTCCACATGGGGAATGTTGAGTTGAAAATCAGAGGGAAGGAATAGATAATGTATGGGTCAAAGAAGCATTTAGAGCAGATGTTTTCTTCATCGGAAGGTAGTTACTGCAGTCTCTCACTATAATATGAGCAAAAGCATCAGAGGCAGCTAAGCCTTGAGCGTTCATGAGAGCACGTGCAATAGATTCCATGGGGCATGACTGTGAAACATGTGCTTTCCAGATGCATTGATTACCCTGTATGCGAGTCTAAGCTGGCCCCTACCTTAGAGTATGTGTAACGAAACTGAAGTCTGAGAACGTTTGGCTCACTTTAAGAACAGAAACATCTAAAAAGAATTCTGCAACTTAAAAAAATCAGTTTCTCTAATAAAAAAAATGGATAGTCAGGTCAAAAACCTGATATGATTGCTAAACAGAATAATAAAACCTGATATGATTGCTAAACAGAATAATAAAACCTGATATGATTGCTAAACAGAATAATAAATGTGGCTACAGAAAACTCATCTTCACGTGCGCGCGCGTGTGTGTGTGCAAGTGTATGTACAGATGGGCTTGCTTATGCAGGTGCATGTGGAGGCTGGATGTTGACATTAAGTTGTCTTCTTCAAGAGCATCTCGGTCTCAGTTTTTTTTCAAGGCAGTGTCTCTCTCTTCAGCTTGCCATGTTGGCTAGCCTGGCTGACCGTTGAGCCCCCAGGATCTAGTTGTCATGGTTAGCTTTATACACCAGTGCTGAGAATTAGGCCCCAATATGCTCAGCAAGCACATTACCTGCTGAGCCATCAACTCAGCCCCGAAAAACCCATCTTTTGCAAGAGCAGATATGACCAACCATTCTACTTGCAAATTAATTCTTTTAATAATGAGGAAGAAAAAGAAGGCCCACGAATTCATCCTTTCAATAGAATCTGCACCTTGTTTTCATGGGTACATAAATTCAGTGGTCAAGTGAGAAGGACAGCTGCCTCCCAGTCGTGCAGTACTGAGGTGGTGAACTAGAAGAGGTCAGAGGAATCCTCAGGTTGATGTGAGAGAAAAGTGAATGTGTGTGAATGTTCTGCCAAGAGGCTGCAGAGCAGAGGAATGGGGACTCTGACCTCACAGTCTGGAAGGATTTTTCCTGACTGTCCGGGACAGAATTCAGAGGAATAGCCTGTCAGGGTCTACTGACCTAGAGATGAGGTTGGTAGAAAACCTGGAGGAAGTCCTTCACTGCTATGGCCTTTTAGCTTAGAACAGTGTGTGTGTGTGTGTGTGTGTGTGTGTGTGTGTGTGTGTGTTTCCCTCTAAGACCAAGATAATTATTTAAATATTCTTAAAAGATTTACTTTCTAAAATTAATGTTGGTTAAATGACTTGCATTACATTTTGAAAAATAGGATTACACATATATATTCCTGTGATGTAAAACCCATGGTCCACCTCGTTACATTGTTTCAAAATATAACAAGGTACATTAAGTATGTTCAAATAAAGATGTGTTAACTTGCATCCATTTCTTTGGGGAGGTAAAACAAATTTTATTAGAATTTCTATCAAATTTGGAACTATTTCAGATAATCCGACTCACTACGGAGTAGAAATGGTTTAGTCTGGCAACTGGTAGGAACACCTTAAAAATAAGCAGGTCCCCTTCCCAGTAGCTGCACATGTGTGGTTTGCCAAGAACCTGCTTTGGGCAGTCAAATTTTTGTAGTACACTTCAGTTGGAACAGTAGCATCTCTGACTTAGCTCAGATATGGTTAATCTCTTGAACAAAAAATGAGCTACTTGACTATTGTCTAAGTGTGAACAATCAAAATAGAACAATAATATTTAATAGGAATCAATTGTAACTGAAGAGTCAAATCCTGACTGAATCATGTGAACTTTTTCAAATCTATCATTAACGAAAGCTGTCACAACAGAACCAAATGGTGAATATATATGGTAACTCATAAATGGGAAATTAAGAACTTTTTAAAAGCATAAAAGTAAAGTTTGCAGCATGTGCTTAACATTTTGAATTAATTATGCATTTTCAAGTTTGCATCAGAATTTGGTTCCAAAACCCAGTTTTTAAGTTCGAACAGGAAACACATGTATTCATGCTATTTGGTAGAAAGAGATGGTATGCAATTTTTGATTATTTGTTGCCTAATTTCTCTACTTTTCCAGAAAGTACATAGTACAATTCTAAAAGCCTTTTAATAATCAAAAATTTAATCCTAGTTCTCATCATTAGTGTGTGTGGCAGGGTCACGTGATTTCACTCTAGTGTTAAGAACATGTATTAAAAACGGACAGAACGCTCTTTTCAGAATTCATTTGGTAAAACTTAATAGTCCAGAAATTTATCATCTAGAACAATTCGTTTCTATGACAGAGGAGAAGAAGAAAAGCGGGGGGGGGGGGGAAGGCAGGGAGAGTTTTGAAGAAAGGGTTTCTCTGGGTTTAGGAAAAAGACATTTCATAAATGTGGTACACATGTGTCGATTTCATATGAATTTTAGTGTACTTAAAACTTTGTAGCAACTTTCCCCCAGTGCAACTACCGTAACAGATGTGGACTATTTTGTTTCCTTTGGCTTTAATTTATTTTGATTAGATTCTCTCTAGAGCAAGGTTGGACACTTACACCTTTTCCCCTGGAAGCGCTCATTTTTCTTCTTTGTCTTTGGATCCCTGTTGCCTAGCTCAGGGGTGGGCACACAATAAATATAAACTAAAAAAGTGAAGTAGTAAACAGGCCTGATTTGAATGGTCTTAATTAGTACTACAATCCTGGCCTGCTAGTGAATGGGCCTCATTATCTTTAAGTCACCCAGATACCGGGGGGAGGCCAGCACACCCTTTAAGTTCAGTCATCCACTTAGACACTCAAAATAAAATAGAAGCTTTCCATGTCAAGTTCTACTGTGGATGTCTGAATTCTGAACAGCAGACCACTGAAAAGGTAACTGAATCTGAAGATGTATTTATTTTAAGTGCTTTAGGAATTTGGTACATTTTACCCTAAAAACTGAACCTCAAAAAATATCCAGTCATTGTCCCAGGATTCTCCATCTAACTAGCAAGCTGATCACATGTCATGAAACACCAGCCTTCTAAGAGTCATCCTTGAAATACTGTTTTGTTAACAGCTGTTAGAAAATAAGTATGCATAACAAATAACAACATCCTAAAAAAAACATTTAAAATAGCAGAAATAATTCTGAGTCACAACAGAGCAAAATTTCATGGGTCAGCAAAGTCCGAATTCCTGTGGAATGAAAGCCTGTGTTCGAACCTACAGATACATCTGTAGTTACTTCCTACCTTAAAAACATTGATGGGGAGATCAATGACCACATAGATAAGGTCTCCAAGGGCTAGGCTGGCAATCAATGCGTTGGGGCCGTTCCTCATACACTTGTTCTGGTAAATGATCCTGAGCAGAGTTGCATTCCCCACCATTCCCACGATGAAAATAGTACAAGATATCACAGTGTTAATGTATTTGAAAGCTGATGTGATTTTAGTCTGCTGTGGGCAATAGCTGTGCATTGAATCATTGCTGGGTAGGACCAAATGAGTGGGTCGATGAGTGGTGCCCAGGAAGTTGAACTCTGTCCCCTGAAAAGAGGTGAAGTCCTCCACGTGATTGCTTAGGTTAGTGTGGTACCGGTCAGGATTATCACTGATTACACTTCCCAGCAGGGCCAGCCAAAAGGATGCCCTGAAGCAAAAGGTGTCCATCTTGATGAGAATGTGAGGCAACGTCTTATTGTGTCGTTTTTATACCTTTTCTTCTTCTACCTGGAAGAAAAGTAGGAAAATTATTTTTTTGCTCCAAGATCTATTTGCTCCAAATGATCATAGTTAATGCCTGTTTGCTGTTTGAATGAAAATATAGACTGTCTGTGACAATTAGATAAGATATAGCTGTGTCAGGTTACCCATAGCAGAACCAAGTAGAGAAGACCAAAGATCTATCAGAGCAAGACATTCTCTGTCCCTGGCTCTAGCCACATCTATGTGTGCATCTAGATCCTAAGATGGATGAAGACAGTTAAGTTTTTCCTGAAAACAGTAGAGCTCTTTACCCAGGCTAGTGAAAACCTGAATCCTTCAAAATTGAGGTAGAAAAATTTTCCTATGGTTGAAAGAGAAAAGTTGCTTCGTGTTGAGGCATAAAAACACAATAACCAAGTTCTACAGTTAAAATTCAATATTCCAAAGTGTGGGCTGTTTTGCATGTGGTAAACAATGAACAAAGGACTAGGGTATAGCTCTTGTAGTCAGTTAAAGAATTCTAAGTGCTCATTTAAATCTGGAGATCTGGTGAACACTATAAATACATTCAAGAATCCAGTTTTAATAAAAAGTGATGTAATTAGGAGCTGGATATTAGCTCAGCAGCTTAGCTCTCTCCTTGCAATATTCATTCTTGCTCCCTCTCCAGCACCACGAGTGAAAGAAAAGGGGCTGGAGAGATGACTCAGCTGTTAAGAGCACCAGCTGTTCTTGCAGAGGATTTGGGTTCGGTTCCCAGCACCTACATGGTGGCTAACAACCATCTCTAACTCCAGTTCCAGGGATCTGATGCCCTCTTCTGACCTCCACAGGTATTACACGCATGTGGTGCACTTACATACATGCAGGCAAATATACTCATACACATAAAATAAAAATAAGAAATAAAATGCTTTTTAAAAAATAGAGAAAAAGTTAATTGATTTAGAGAAAATATTTATTTTGAAATCCTTGATTAATATACAAAATCTGTATCTTCTGAGAGTTGTCTGTCATCCCCCAATCCCATCCCCATTTTATGTGTCAGAAACTACCCATATGATCTCTTCTGATGAGTGACAGGTTTCCTCAGGCTCGTCACACTGCTTGGTTTCCCAGGGGTTATGTATTCCTATTCGATCATAAGCATCCTAACTAGCTGGGTTCATGACATGCCCCATACTGTGCTGAATACTTCATGTGCTAATGCTATCTAACTCACACAATGACCCCATGAAGTCCTTCCTACACAGTTCCATCAGGAAGACAGGGAAACAGACCCAGGAAGGTGCGCATAGAGGACACAGGTGGTAGCTACGTTACAACTCCAAGGCAGCTCTGTGTGACTTCTCACCTGAGCTTTTAACCAGTAGACCATCCCTGCCTGTCATTTTTGCACCTTATTTATCCTACAATGTCTTGAAGATGTCTCCACAGTTTAGATGAACCAACAGACTGGGAGCAGTGGCTAGACATTGTGAAAAGATCACTTGGTGCTTGCTTTGTCAACTGCAAAGGACAAGCGGTCCCTGCTGCCCAGGAAATCTGTTTGTTACCCACCACTTTTAGGAATTTTAACGGTTATCATGAGATATCACCAAGCTCAGGCTTAGTCAATATGTGAACAAGATAAGACATTCTCAAATCATATGGAAGGCATAAGGCAGACACTAGCTGTCATCCTATATACCTTTGCCTCACCCCATTTTAACCAGGAACCTGAAATAAGAATAGCCTTTGATATACAGTATCTTGTATCTCTTATTTCTCTTGAGCTTTCCAAGTGGGGGTAGGTAGGAGCAATATACTCCCTATTTGAGAGAAACTGAGACTTAAAGAAGTTAAGTGACCATATTTACATAGCCCAACGTGATAGGACAGTTATGTGTTATAACTTGGTTATAGGATTTGACTTGCTGTCATGATTAGATGATAAAAATATTGGGTTTTCAAAGTGCAGGTGTGACATTTACCTTGTCATTTCTGCCTGTCCTTAATTATAAGTAGTTTTCCGTTTTTCTTGCCTCATATAGCGTGGAGCATCTGAGAATCAGTGACCTACAAAATGTCATCATTCCTTTCCCATGTGGGGACCAGGACTCCAACCACAAAGCTTGTTGAGATCCACTTCTTTGGACTATGAAGGGGAAGGGAGTTGTACAAATTCTGTAACTTCTTGACTGCTTCATGATTAAAGGCTCCTGGTTTCCCAATCAGAATGGAGTATTTAGTAATAGGTTTCTTAAAACTGAGAGACAGAGGTCTTTTCCAGAAACAGAATGGCTTCATGGTCCTAGGTCCCATGACTCAAGGATGTGATTTCATGAGCCACTGTGCTGTCACTGGTACTGTGCCACTCATGAAAGGTCACACTGGGGCTCTGCAGAGGAGCCTGCTGGTTTGCTTGACCAGCTGATTAGGGCAGGCACTAAGAAGGCCAAAGCCTGTGTGTTCTCCTGATGGTATGAGCCACTTAGCCTTAAAACCAACAAAGACGCTACCAAAGAAATCACTCTGACTCTGCAGACACCTCTATCAGCTCTCCACAGACAGTGAGCTGAACATCTAAGGGACATCTGTCAAAGACATGTGGATACCATATTGTCAGAGTGAAAGAATACAAACCAAACGAAAAAACCCTCTCAATACATCTTCCCCCAGAATGGGGACTTTCCTGTCATCACGGGTTGCAGTCTGTCACAGCTCTAGAGAAGCTACTCAGGATCAAACCCAAAGACATGTGTATAGATTCGGCATTCTTCCTTTTTTGGGGGTGGGGGTGGGGGTGGAGGCTAAGAGTTTGGTGGAGTGTAAAAGCTATTATTATTTGAGTGAACTCAATCCTAACGCTTTAACTGTTTAACATATCCCACTCTCAGGATGAAAGTTCACTTGCAATTTGGAAATTCCAACCTTACCCAAACCACGCAAGTTTAAGGCAGGTAATATACTCGACCTGATTGCCAAGGTGTTTCCCAATTGGCCAGCACTTAAAACAAATGGGTTGGTGGGGGCGGGGTGTATGCATAAATACCTACAGCTGGAGAAAAAAAACAAACCAGGAACTTTTTTTTCAAGTGCTCTGTGGTTTTGCTCCCTGGGTAAGACAAATTAGCCGCTCTCTTTGGTGGCACCCTTTGACTTTAATGTGCCTCCACCTCCAGATCTGACAGGGTGAAGCCATTAGGGTGGTGGAAGCAGAGGCTGATTATCTACAAACAGCCTTAGTTTTCTGCACGTGAAAGGCAACAAGTGCCCTTTAAAGGACAGGGCGGAACAAACGGCCCAGACCTCTAACAGGCGGGTTCCCAAAACTACCCAGAGCAGAGATGGGGTGAGGGTCCACCAGACAACCGTTCTTCACATCAAGTGTCCTTGGCTATCCTTGAGTGTTTGATAAGAGAAAGCACATGAGAGAAAGCTGAGAGGCCAACTCCACACGTAGGCTTTGGAGCAAGCGACCTGGGTGATGCTCCTCTAAGTTTTTGCCGGCGGAGGGGAGGCGGGGCTGGTCGGGACGGGACGACGGGACACCCAGGGAGAATACAGCGCTTCCTTTTCCTAAAGGTCCGAGTCCTGCCCTGAGAGGTGAAATGGTCTTGATCTGTGGTCTAAATTCCAACCGTCCCCTAAACTCCCAGCTGGCAGGAAGGCGCCGGGGCAGGTGGGTGAGAGCCCGGACTGCCGGGTGTCGCCGGAGCTGCGCGCCCCTCCCGGCTCTTCCCAGCTGGGCGCCCTGGGCGGCGACCCAGTCCCCCGCCCCAGCCCCGGTCCCCAGAAGGAAAGACTTGCACCGACCGTGGGGCTCTGCGGGCGCCGAGAGCGCCGGGTCCGCGCGGCGCCGGGATCGGACGAAGCGGGGGCCGGCGGGCGAGGGTGGAGCGGAATGTGGCGGGTCGGTGGCCTGCGCTGCTGCGGCAGCCGGGCTTCAGGAAACTTTCCCCGCTGCAGCTCCCGGCTCCTCTGAGGATCTCTCCGAGCCTGCAGCCTCCCGCGACGATCCGGTGGGACAGACAGACACTCCCCAACCCCCGGCACAGTCGCCAGAGCACAGGGATGAGTGTGCGCGCTAGGCTGGCTAAGGAAAGCAAACTCCGGAGGAACACGCCTACTGCGGTCCTCCCTCTGCTCCCGGGCTCCCAGACCTTGCCCTCTACTCTGGGACCCGACTGCACAGCCTCCTATCCCGCCAGCCCTCCTGGGAGGCAGCCACCGAGCGCACTACGCTACCAGCCCCCCTCCAGACTCAAGGGCAGGAGTCTTTAACTATTTCCTTCCTGAGATGAGGTTGGGGGTGGGTCCAGGAGGGAGGGGAGAGTGTAACAGACCAGACTCAGAGTTAGGCAAGGCCTCCTGAAAAACTCAAGTTCTTTGGGTGGTGAGTGCTGGCGTGTTTGATCGCCCAGGAGCAATTGCAAACAGCCAGGGTGCAGGGTCCCTGCCCCCTGTGCTTGGCCTGTACGTCCTCTAAAGCTTATAGAAAGTTCAGGAACCCAAGTGGACAGCATATCTTTGAATCAAGGTTGAGCTGCAAAACTACAAACCTGAATGAAACCCAAAGCAAAGGAGGAGACTGGAAGAGTCTGTGGAAGGTTCTAGGGTGTGGCTTAGAGAAATGGGAGATGCTCTCCCCTACCCTCAAGCCAAATGATCAGAGGGGGACCCTGCAGAAGATGATGAGTCTCCGGGTCTTTATCGCGGCAAGGCTGTAGCCTTAAGATCGGATACAGGCAAGGAGAAGAGGGCCAGAAGTCATTGCCTATAGCATGTGGGTTAGTCAGGGTTCCCGCAGAAGGCCCGCCGTGGTGTCCTTTCACGCACAGCTGGGTCAGCGTGCTGAGGGAATGTGAGGCTGGAGCTCTGGTCATATCCCATCAGAAATGTCTGGCAGCTTAACAAGTTACAGTAAGAAGCAGTGTCTTACAAGGGTGAGTTGGCTGGACAACGGGCACAGCTTGCTCCCTGTAACTAGACTACAGGAGGCGCTTTAAAGACAGTTCTTGGTGCTTATTTATTTTTTTCTTCCAAGAACCAGCGTCCCAAGAGAAAGTAGAAACTACCACTAGCTTAAGGCCTGGGCCTACTTAGTGGCACAGTTGCACTTTTGTGTAAATTCCGTTAGTCACAGATTCCCTCTTGAAGGTGAGGGCAAAGAGACCCAACCTGTCAATGTGAGGATGTCAGGGATGTCAGAGCCATTTTGCAAAACCAACAAAGAGATCTACAGAATACCACACTGGAAATGACTTTAACAATCATCTAGTTCTGTCGTACTAGGCAGTTTTCTGCCCATTAATCTGGCCTAGCTATAGTTTCACCATGGGTCGGGGAGAGCAGGAATAACTTAGTGTCCTAGTTTGCACTAAAAAAGGGTGGCCTTCTGTGTACACAGCTTGGCAAGCTGACAGTGTTTTCCAGGAAGAAAAGTTATTGCCTCCTAAAAGAGGCAGTTTGTAACTTGGTATGTGAAATGTACTTGTTTTCAGCCCCTGCTTACTTTGTAGGCAGACACACTGATACAGTACAGAATCTGTATAACTAAACATGTTTGTCTGTCTAGTCTCTGATACAGTACACACACCAGCCCCCACCTCCTGGGACAGTGAAGTATTATTCAGCCTTAAAAAAAAAAAAAAAAAAAGAATGAAACTCTGATACAGTTTACACCATGGATGACACTGAAAGCGTCCTATCAAAGTGACATGAGCTGGACACAAGGTGACATCTATTTTCCAAAAGCAAAAATGACAACAATTTAAAGATCTTAATGGGCTTTATTTCTGATTTTAGAATTGGGTGATATTTCATCCCATAAAATAGAGTAAATATCACAAAAGCTAAGCATAAGAAATTGTTGGTTTGTTTGTTTTCAAAGAGGAGCCTTCCTTCACTGTCTCTCCTTCAGTTCCTACCCTGAGTTCCTCCTCAGGCTTCCCTCAAAGATGGACTGTGATGTGGAAGTATAAGCCAAATAAACGTTTTGCTTCTCAAGTTGTGTTTATCACAGCAATAGAAAGCAATCTAAGGCACTTCCTGATCCCATCCCAGGTCTGTGATATTTAGCTGCTTCTTTAGAAGGTCAGATAACAGTTCAGTTTCTGCTTGGTGATAAGGACTTCAGCCTGAGTGACTCCATTTTGAATGTTTGTCTTCTCTGTTTAGGAGCTTGTAAGAAAACTACAGCTTTCTGTATTTATTTTTTACCAAGTGTTAAGGTTCCATTTATATAAGGGGCCTAGAATAGTCAAAACCACAGAGATGTAAGGTAGAAGACTTGTGATTACCAGGGGCCTGGACAATGAGAACTGATTGTTTAATGTGTTTTAAAGTTTTAATTTGGCAAATAAGAAAGTTCTGGAGATGGATGGTGGTAGGGGCTGCACAGCAGTGGGAAGATACTTAAGGCCCATGAACTGTGTACTTGAAAATTGTTAAAGTGATGGGTTTATATTATTCATACTTTACCAGAAAAAAAAATCTTCCTGACAACAAGATAAAAAAAAAAACTGCTTTCCTGTGCTCCCTGTTGATCTGGCCTCAAATTCAGGCACTGAGTTTACTGCCTCTTCTAAGGAAATCTTCACATATGAATAATGTGCTTATGTGAGTCAGCAGCACAGACTTGCCCTAAGGAATGCTTGACCTTGCCTCAGTGCAGGTGAGAATAGCATAGATGCTCCTTAGCTGTCAGAGATTTAGCTCATTTTCTTTGCTTTACTTTGAGGGCAATGACCCAGTGGACTTAAATTAGGTTTTGGTCAAATTAACTTTGCCTCTAGTTACCTCTCTCATTGTAACCAATGTACTTGCCCCACCTCTGCATGTCTGCTTTGTGCTTCCAAGAGGCATGCAATTAGTACATTTGACCAAGCTTTTCTTTAGATTTTTTTGTTTTTCTTTATTTCTTTTTAATTTATGTGTTCAAGTGTTTTGCCTATAGGTATGTTAAGTGCACCTGTGTGTGCACTTCCCACAGAGACCAGAAGAGGGCGTAAAATCCCCTCAAACTGGAGTTGTAGATGGGTTATTAACAGCCATGTGGGTGCTGGGAACAAAACCTGGTCCTCTGTAAGAGCAGCTAGTCCTCTTAACCACCAATCTCCAGCACCAGTTGGCCAAGTTTTTCCAATTTGACTTCCAAACGTTGTTTCTTTTCCCTGGAGGGAAGGTGGACACAGATTGGCAGATTTTCTAGATTTCAGGGAGAGTTCCTTGCCTTCTGGCTGCAGAAGCTCACTAAGTGGAAGATTCCTGTCATGGTATTTACAGTGACTTTGCTCAGCAACTCCTTTTATTCATTTCATTAATGGTAATTGCTGTAGATTAAGATGAACTCAAGACAGCCCTTGAAAACCAATTGTTCACGTTTCTTTGAGCAAAGACTCTTGTAAATTTAAGTTTCTTGATTCAGATATGCAAATCCATTTCATAATTGCTAACTTCTACAATCCTCAAACTTGACATATAGTATAAGATCTGAGTCTCACAACATTTGCTGTGAATACAGTCTGAATTTTCTGAGCTCCCTGGGGGAAGTATAACAGGGAGGATTCAGAGCAGAACCACAAAGATAAAGGTAGAAAAGTTAGTTATGAGAGGAAAGAACTGAGGAAATTTATACTGGCGACATGAGACTTGAAACTGCCACTCGAGCCTTCATTCTGGCTAAGACTGGGTCACCAGTGAACACCTCTGGCTTGAAGGTTAAAAGACAAGTCCCTGTGAATTGTTTGAAACTGTTGGTAAGTACTTTGTTTGCAAAAGGAAATAGAATTGACCCTTAAACAACTTGGGCATGGGGAAAGGTGATTCCTTCTGTCTTAGTCACTTTTCTTGTGGCTGTGACTGACCAACCTGACTGGAAAGAACTTAGTGGAGGAAGGATTTATTTTGGTTCACAGTTTGAGGATACAATGCATCCATGCAGGGAAGGTGTGGCAGCCAGAGCTGCAGGCAGTGTCTACAGTCCAGAAGTAGCAGAAATGAAGGAAACGGTTCCACTCACTTTCTCCTTTTCATTCAGCCCTGGACTCCAGCCCAAGGAATGAATGGTGTTGTCCAGATTCAGAGTGGATCTTCCCTCTCTAGTTCAACCTTTCTAGAAACACCCTTCTAGACACACCCAGAAGTGTGTTGACAGTGATTAGCCACAGGAGAAAAAAATTTAAAGATTATTTTAAAACTTTATTAAAAGTCTCTAGTGACTCTTTTCAGAAAAAAAAATCTATAAACTATAAATGGTTTTAAAAAAATTTCTCATGGGGGCTGGCAGGATGGCTCAGCAGGTACAGGTGCTTGCCATACAAACCCGGCAACCTGAGTTCAATCCCCAGAACTCATGTAAAGATGGAAAGAGAGAGCTGACTCCACAAAGTGGTGCTCTGACTTTTACACATGTGCCATGGAGTGTGCCCCTCGTCATCTCCTATCATATGCACACACACAATAATAATAATAAAGTTTGTCATTACACAAAAGACAGCCAGAATGATGTAAATAAGGTAAATTGCCTGCTCCATGCACAAAGCAGATAATTCTGGTTTATCTCCTCAGTGGGTAAAAAGAAAGTCTTCATTTCTAATCTTATGTTCCTTTCTTGATGCTGGCATTTCACATCTATTTCTTCTTCTTGCACAGCTGGATAATGATAGAGATGGTAAGGTGCTGTGTTCTCAGACTGGTCCAGCTCAGCCTTGGCGGCAGATAGACTCTCAACTGGGCATAGACTGCTTTTGTCTGTCTTTGAACTTGTGGGATCTGGATCCTCCCTCACTGAAGTCTCAGCAGTTGAGAGATGCTGACCTTGGGTTTCTTCTTACTTTTCTTCATCTTCTTCAGTGGTCCTTTCTAGGCTAGCCTGGTCCAGTGAGCAAAGCCATATGGAATCATGGTCTCTGGCCCCATATGCAAGTTTACCTCCTTCAGTACCCTGGGTGTCAGCACCAGCCTCACTCTCTCTGCACAGGAAGGTTGGAAGGTGGCGGTCCATGTTCATGGGATCGCTGTGTGTGGCAAATTGGGATCGTTGGTCTTCGGTAGAGCCTAGCCCTGCATCCTCTGCCATCTCTCCTTCACTGCGCTGGTAATTATTCTAATACTGGTGTGGAAGCTCCTATGATATGAATAGAGCCTGTGACGGGTACAGGCTGTGCATATGTGCTGTATTAAGCTGGAATTCCACCAGGGCCTGTAACATTGCTGCCTCCATAGCCTCTTTCCTCTTCATGAGTATCAGCAAACTCCACAATCTCCATCTTCTACACTGGGAATTTACTTCCTTCTGGTGTTCAAATACATCTTCCTTGGTGATGACATCTCTTGGTGAAACTGTATTGAACAGTTGAACTGTATTGAACTTACGTTGAACCATTTCTATGTTTCCCAGACCTTCTTCATGCTGACCTTCTTGTCTCTTCCATGGGCAGGTGTCACTAACATAGCTATCTGAGTGACCACCCCAGCACCGAGGATGCTGCTGGGTGATGGTGTTTAGGACTATTGACTGTAGCTGGGAATCAGCCCAGGATGTGAAGGCGATTAGGGATGTTCAGCTCTCCTTGTGGTCACTCTGTGCCCCAGCTACCAAATGAACTCTCTAACACTTAGCTTTGAATAGCCGGCTGTTGGTCAGAAGTCCTGTAGGAATAACTGATTAGCGTGTATTTTCAAGTTATGTATATAATAAATGCTGAAAATGTGTGAGAACCAGGAGAGGTCACTTTTTGCTGCCACACGCAGTTTACTGGCAAGATGAACTGCTTATAGGGTCTTAGCAGAACCTGGCTACTCTTCACCTCAGTGGCAACAGGAAATGACGTGTAAGCTTTTACACAAATACGGAATGCACTGTGGTCTATCACATGAAGTTTTGTCTTTCTCTCTATGGACAACATCACCATTCCAATGGTCTACTAGCATTGTGTCTATTTTGATTTAAATTTTTAACTTTTTATAATACTTGTGTATATTTTATGATCATAAATGATAAAACAATTATCTACATATACTTTGTGCATTCATGACACAAAATTTTCTTTTCTTCCTTTTTTGAATATTTATAGCCTTTTTTCAGATAGGAAAACTCAAAAATCTTACCTATAAGTGGATCTATACAGTTCAAACCTGTGCTGTTCCAGGGTTGACCATATTCCAAAGTATTATTTGTAGATGAGTTCTTGACCATTCTAAAGTGTTTTCTTATGGCAACAATGTAGGCCCTGGTCTAGAAACCCCGGGTTATTCAATCAAAAATATACTTAATACATGATGTAGCCCAGTTGTTGGTGATCCCATTGGGAAATCATCAAATCTTAGTGTTACTTATGATGGGATAACCGGATACTAAGTATCCTCTGGGGAGACATTCCATCTTATCTCTTCAGGAGGCCATCCATGGAGAGAGGTTTTTACCCAGATTAAAAGATACTTGAGGGAACACAATGGGATAGGCTCAGGACATTTGCACTATCTTGGATTGGTTCCAGTGTTCCAGTAGCAGTAAAGGCCCACTAAAAAGAAACTCCTGGTCAGAAGAATAAAATCTCTGGCCTGGGTGGAGGCATAGCATTCCAGTTGAGCCAGGTCAACTACCTGGCCTGGGGACAACCCCTGTGCAGGCAAGTTCACCTCAAGTCATACTAAAGAGATAGCAGAATAATACTTTAATGAGTTGGTGAGCTTTCCTGCCCCATCCCCTGCTGCAGGTGCTTATCAGGTTGCAAACATGCAGCCTCTCCTTTTCTTCTTCCTATTTCTTTTCTAAGCATACTTTCCATCACACTCTGGGCTGACCCAACATTTGTTTTTTTTTTTACTCTCTCTTTAAAGCTCCCTTCCACACCACATAGCCACTAGTTCACCATGTGCCTGACCTACACGCCTGCTTTAAAGGGCATCTCCACCAACCCCCAATTTCCCTCCTGCAAGCAGTTGCTGAGATGACAGCCTGCCTGCTCTGAGAGTTTTTCATTTAAACTCTACTAATTTTTTTTTAAGTTTCCATTTGCGTTCATTCATAAATTCTTTTATTAATGAGACTAAGAATCTCAAGAGGGGACCCTGATTTTCCTTGTGTCTCCGAGTTCAGATAAACCAACTCTAAGGTCACTCTTTTGTGAAGGTCACTCTAATTGAGAAATAAGTATTAGATACTGTTAAGGATTTTGAACTGGGGAGATAGCTCAGTCAGTAAGTGTTTGCTTTGTAAGGACAAGGACCTGAGTTA
The DNA here is from genome assembly GCA_035773235.1 of Eospalax fontanierii. Lineage (NCBI taxonomy): Eukaryota > Metazoa > Chordata > Mammalia > Rodentia > Spalacidae > Eospalax > Eospalax fontanierii. The sequence goes on along the minus strand of CM069548.1, from coordinate 32,377,408 downwards.
GATCTCCAGAACACATATAGAAAACCACAATCCCCCAAATAATAAACAACAACAACAAAATAATTTGTAATCCCACGGCTGAGGATATAGAGACTGGACTGATCCCTGAGCTTGCTGTCTAGCCAGTCTAGCCTACTCGGAATTCCTGTGAGAGATCCTATCTCAAATAAACGGGGTGCTGGAGATGTGGCTCAGTGGTTAAAGGCATTGGCTACTTTTGCAAAGGACCTAGGTTCGATTCTGAGCACCCACATGGTGGCTAACAACCATCTATAACTCCAGTTACAGGAGTTTCAACGCCCTCTTTTTGGCTCTATGGGCACTGCATGACATGTGTGCACTTACATACATGTGAGCAATATACTAACGGATATAAGATAAAAAATAATAAATAAAAATATCTTTTAAAAGTGAGGAATGATACCCAAGGTTGCCCTCTGGCCCCACATATGTGTACAAACACATATACATGCACCCACAGACATGTGCACACATGAACATGAACACACAAAAAAATTCATTAATTTTATTAAATGTAAAAATATTGTTTTAGTATGTAGGAAAGTAGTCTTATATTTTACAGATTCTTTTAGTGGGTGATAATAATTTACCTTTCACTTTGAAGCATAAACAAAGACAATGTGAGTCTGACAAAGAATGAAAGGCCTAAAGGATGACAAAACTGGATAGTCATAGCTCCACATTCCTATCCCAAAGAGGAAACTGAAGGACAGTAGAGTTATTCTTCTGCAAAAGTGCTCTGTTGTTCAAAAGAAGAGAGGAACGAGGAATGACCCCAAAGGCAATGCAGAGATCATTAATCAGAGCTGCCACAGTCACCTAGTCACTGCAAGCCCAAGGAAGTCTGACTAAAAGTGGGATTACCTCTGGATTTCAGCAAGCCACGGTGACACCTCCTTCTGCCTCAGGGACAGTATCACCTCCAGAGCTGTTGGGGTGACACTGGGCCTAGAGAGCAAAGAACCAAATCCGAGATGCCTCAGCCTTAAGATCCAGTGGAGTTTTCCATACTATATTTTGGACTTGCTGTCATCTCTTCATTTTTAAAGACTTCTTCCTTTTGGAGTGAGAGCCATTGTTCTGTGCTTATGTGCAGTCATGTTTTGGAAGCACATAGCTGGTCTTTTTTCAGTTTCCCAGCTAGAGAGGAATTTTGCCTCAGGATGAATTATACCTCTAGTCTCATTCAGTTCATGATACTTAAATGACTTTGGACCTTCAACATTTTAGCTGGAAAGAGTTAAGACCTTGGGGACTGTTGAGATGCAATGAAAGTAGTTTTAATGTGAGAAGAACAGGGATTTTGAGGGGCAAGGGTACAGAAAGTTATGGATTGAGTGTTTGTGTCCTCTCAAATTCATGTATTGAACTACTAATTCCTGATTTGATGTGTTTGGAACTGAGGCCTTTGGAGGCATTTAGTGCATGATAATGTCATGGGAGTGGGGCTATCATAATGGGATTAGTGCTCCTATAAGAAGACACACCAGACCAAGTGTCTCTCTTCCCACAGTATGATGACCTACTGAGAAGGTGGCCATCTACCTACAAGCTAGGAAGAACCCTCACCAGAGCCTGACCATGATAGCATCCTAATCCTGAGCTTGCAGCCTTTATGATTGTGAGAAAGTAAATTTTTATTGCTTAAGATGTCCAGTTTAAAGTTTTTTGTTATAGAAGCTGACCTCAGACACCAGTTATATATTTATTTTTAAATTCATTTGGGCATTTCTGATTGTTTTCAGGAGTGTCCAATTTGCAGCCATGAGTGCTTGAGTTGCAGGCTAGACCAACATATTTGTAGATGACAACATCATATTGCAATTTCAAAAAATTAGACCCCTTTGGATATGGATGTGGGTTTATTTAATTTTCCTTCGAACACTTAGTGGGAACATTTTTTATGGTCCCATACCTTCTGTAGTGGATGTTACGCTTGTTTTGAGGGGTTTTCCTAATTTTCATACTTGTGAAATAAGAAGGATGATAATGTAATGACCTCATATGAATAATAATAACAACACTTTTCACATTTACTACATGCATATACACTGTGTTGAGTGCATTGTATGTGCTGTCTCTATACATATTACAACAGGTCTGTAAAGCAAGTACTGTTCTGGGCCCATGTTATATTAAGTAAAACCGAAGCTTAGAAAGTCTAGGTGGCTTGTCCAGGACTATGAACGGTGCTGTAATTTGAATGTGCCCCTCCACATGTCATGTTGATACTTAATCTCCACTGGGTAGTATTAAAAGATAGAGTCTGGGGAAGCGAGTCATGAGGGCTCAAGTGGGAGGATGGATGCACTTACCTGGATAAGAGGTTGGAGGGAACTAGCCACCAGGGCTAACAAGACACCACCTTGTTTAAGCTGTGTAAGTTTCCTAGTAGTGGCCATAGCTACCTAGTAATTCAGAGTCCCCAATCCCTGGTAAATTCTGTAATAGTTCATTCACAAAATAAAATACTGTGGCATGTTATTGTTTTGTAGTCTCTTCACAGTAAAGTTTCATAGGTCACATGGTCACATTTCAGGACCTTCTCCATTATCTCTGTCATTGGCTCTCTTTTCCTGTGTGAGGTATCTGCTGTCCCCCATCCCCCGCCTTCCTGGAAACTCCATCAGTCAATTCTACTGGCTCATTCTGTTGATCAAGGGAGTGGGGATTTTACGTAGCTTTATTTTGTAGGAATACATAGCAATGTAAAGTTCTTTCAAATCTTACTGCTCCACTGACATTAATTCTTTAAACAGCTTTAAAATTCACAGCCTGCATTTTTTGTTCTATGTAAATAAAACACAACATAGTATCTATGGTTGGCAGAAGGCTTTATTATAAAATCTGCTGTTCCTTTTCAATTAATAGAAGAGATAAGATGTTTTGTCTAGACATACAGAAAATAGAATCCAACTCAAACACTGCCAATTTAAAAAATCATGTTGACATTTAAAAAAAAATTCAAAGTTCAGGGAAAGGTCTTTGTGCAAAAAATGTTTCCTTTTTGACAACTGTCTTGGTATCATAGGCAATGTCTGTGGTAGTTAAATTGATTAGAACATGCTCAGAGTGAGGTCAGTCAGGAGTCTGAGCTTCACAGAACTTTCATTTGTCCTTGTCGAGCTGGGGATATAGCTCAGTAAAGTGCTCGCTGTACAAGTCTTAGGCCCTGAGTCTGGAAGCCCAGCATGCACATGAAATGCTGCGTGTGTGCAGTAGCCGGTGCTTGCAGCCCCCAGCCTGGGGAGATAGGTGATTCCTGAGACTTACTGGCCAGCCAGCCTAGCCTAATTGGCAAGCCCCAGGTCCCAGTGAGAGCCCTTGTCTCAGAAAACAAAGTGGGATGAGTGCAGTGTGCACATCTTTTAGTCCCGGCACTCAGGAAGCAGAGGTAGGTAAATCTCTGGGAGATCAAAGCCAGCATGGTCTACAGAGCAAGTTCCAGACCACTAGGGTTACGGAGAGACCCTGTCTCAAAAGCAAAACAAAACTAAACAAACAACAAACAAAAAACAAAACAGAAAAGCAAAGAAGCCAAAACAAGAAACAAGATGGATGGCTCTTAAGGAACTGCATCTAAGGCTGCGTCTGGATTCACACACACACACACACACACACACACACACAGACACACACACACACACACACTGATATAAATTTGTCATTGTTCTAGAGCAGGGATTGCAATTCTTCAGTGTAAAAGGATAGATACTAAAATTTTTGCCTTTGAAGCCATGTGGTCTTTGTGCCAACTACTCAACTTTGTCCCTTTGTCCTTGAAGTTCAAAAGCAGTAATAGACGATATGTAAATAGGGCCTTTTAAGCCTAACTTAAAACCTTTATTTATTTAGTGTGTGAGGGGTTAGGATGTATGCCATGGTACACCTGTGGAGTTCAGAGGACAACTTGTGGGAGTTGGTGCTCTCTTTTTACCACATGGCTTCCAGGGACTGAACTCAGGTTGTCAGGCTTTTACCCACTAACCACCTTGCTGGTCCACTGCAGAGCTGTTAAAAATGTTTAAAAACTTTATTTATTTTTACTTTATGTGCATGACTGTTAGACCTGCATGCTTATAAACACATCCCTGCTGTGTATTGCCAAAAGAAGCCAGAAAACAGTGTCAGAACCCCTGAAACTGGAGTTACAAATGGATGTTAGTCATCCTGTGGGTGCTGGGAATTGAACCCAGGTCCTCTGCAAGAGCAGTCAAAGCACTTAACTGCTGAGCCAGCCCCATGTTCTCCCTCCATCTCTCCCTCCTATTCCTCCTCCTCCTCCTCCTCCTCCTCTTCCTCCTTCTTCTTCTTCTTCTTTGTTATTTTTGAGACAGGGTCTCCTTGTAGCTCCAGCTGACCTGGAACTTACTATGTAGACCTTGATTTCACAGAGATCTACCTGCCTCTGCCTACTGACTACTAAGATTAAAGGCATGTGCTACCATGCCTGGCTCTACAGAGCTATTTTAATAATATTTTATTTATAAAACTAATGCCAGTCTGGATTTGATCTCTCTATTAGTTACTTTTCTCATTCATAGAAGAAGCAACTTAGAGTAGGTTTTATTTTGGCTTATGGTTGGGGGTTCCAGTCCATCATGGTTGGGAAGTCATAGTGGTAGGGACGGCTTGTGGTTGTGGTGGTGCGAATGTAAGGCTGCTTGCTTACATCTGAGTGGATCAGGAACAGGAACTGGCACCAGGCTATACACCTCAGGGTGTGCTCTTAGTGATCCTCTTCCTATAGCAAGGCTTCACCTTCTGAAAGTTCTACAACATCCCAAAACAGTGCTTTCAGTTAAGGAGCAAGTATTCAAACGCATGAACCTATTGAGGGGGGGGGCACTTCACACTTAAAGCATAGTAACAACCAATAGAGCACAGCAAATAGTAGACTAATAGATAACCCTTACTAAGGAAAACCATTTTGATGTTCTTTGTACTTTCTCTGGGGCAACAGCGGTAGAAATTGTTTCCACCTTACTAAAATATCATGAACATTGCACGAGTATATTGTTCCTCCAATGCATAAAGACTTTGTCACTTTAAAAGTTGTAAAAACACGAAGTGTACAAAGCATGAAAGAAATATTTAACCACATCTTTGTATTTTATTTCTCTTCTAGAAGATGCTGCTGTTGACTATTTAGTGCTTATTTTTCCATCAACTTATAAACACACACACAAAAATATGGATACCCACACATTGTTTCTTTTTCTGTTTATTTGATGTAAATGAGATTAGACTATACTTTATATGATATAGTTGCTATTTTATCTAAACTTTTTTCATGTCAGAGTTGGATAATTCTGTGAAACAGTAACTCATAGTACAGATGTTCTAAGTTATTTATTTAGTCTCCACAGTGCTAAAGTTCTTACAGTATTTAATTTGACAATAGGGCTATAGTGAACAATGGTGTACATTTTGTGTGTGTGTGTGTGTGTGTGTGTGTGTGTGTGTGTGTGTGATGATGGGGATTATATTGGCCAGGCAAGTGCTTTACCTTTAAGTGACATCATCAGCCCCAACTCTATACATTCTTTACCGTAATAATGTGTAGGTTGTGCCTCTGGAATTGATAGCTACAAGTAGAAGTTTCCATCTTCAAAGAAGACGTGATTGATTCTCCTTAGGAAGGGTGAGCTCTAAATGTGACATGACAGCTGACAGGACTTGGTGAGTAAAGGGAGAGAGGCAGTCCTGTGAATCGTCCCTATCCATGAACACAAATGTTTATAGGAACAGAGAATATTGTCTTTAAGTGCATGAGTCTATTTAATAAAAATACAATGTGCTTATAGACCTTTACAGATGAAAAAGAACTGGACTGGAAATTAGGGACTCTAGCATCTAGCTCACTTCTTGCTGTCAGGTGGCATGTGATCGTGGTAATGGGACTTGGCCTTTTGAGTCTGTTTCCTCATATGTTAGAGTAACCCAGTTACAACATTCCTTTATCCATGACCATTTCTATTCTTTGTGGCTCTGTGACTCATTTCTCATGGAGCTTCTAATGGTTTTAAGATCAAAATGCATATTTTGGCTATCAAATAGGTATAGATATTTAGGATGTAAAATGATCTTTGTGTTTGGAAATAAAATGTTTCTATTATTCATTGTTTAGGGAAATGGGAAAGAAAGGCTTTAGGGATATTCATTTGGTAGAAGTGTTAATATATCTAAATACAAACCCAAGGCAAAGCAAGCAAACAAGCAAACAGACAAACAAACAAGAAGCAGTTGGCATGTTATCCTGGAGCATGAGGGCAGGGAACATGGGGCTGACAGACAGTACTTTGGTGGTTTTGGAGTAAAGTTTATATTTCAAATCCTAAAGATAATTATAGTGAAGAAGACCCATGGAGCAACTAGTTTATGCTTATAAAATCCCCAGACCCTTAGTAGGGCAACAAATTGGCTTAAAAGAATAATGGTCTATCAGCTCAATCATGGTCTATTAGCCCATGAATTTGTGGGTCAGTGATATAGGCTGGGCTTAGGTGGGAGTTTTTTTTTTTTCTGATCATGGCAGGACGCATTTATAAAGTTGGATTTCCTCTTGCATCTGCAATTAATTAGCATTTCACGTCCTCACTCACTTTTCTGGCTCTTGGCTGGAGTGTGTGTTGGGGGAGCAGCATGTAAGTCGGCCATGTTTCTTTCATCGTCCATCAGATTGCCTTGGCTCCTTCACCTGGTGCTATTAGGGTTCCAAGAACAGCAAGAGAAGGCAAGGCCCAGTGTTCGAATAGACAAGTGCCTACCCGTACCACCTTTGCCAGAGACAACTGACCAAAGCAAGTCACGTGATCAAATCTAGAGTCAGTATTGGAGGGGACTAGTCAAGTATTCCAACCGTTTTTGAAGATGAGCTAGGAATTTGGTGTCGGTGATGACAGCCAGCCTGGATCTAAGGAGTAAAGTAGGAAGAGTAGAATGAAGACTGAAACTTCTCAGAGGGAGCTCTGATAGTTCAGGGATGTTTATTGAATAAATACCCAATTCCACGTGCTCTGATAGGTATAGCAATTTAAAAAATGAACAAGGTTGACGCTATTCTTTTTTTTAATCTTTAAAAAAAATTTATGTGTACGAGTATATTGCCTGCATGTTGGTAGGTGCATCCATGTTGTGCAATACCCACGGAGGTCAGAAGAGGGTGTTGGATCCTCTGGAATAACTGTTATGGACTGTTGTTAGCTGCCATGGGGGTGTTGAGAATCGAGCCTAGGTCCTCTGCAAGAGCAGTCAGTGCTCTTAACTGCTGAACCATCTCTCAACCCCCTGTTCCTGTTCTTAAGATTAGCTTCTAATGAGGAAAGAGAAATTAAAATTGTTGGAAAATAAATCATTAAGTGGTAGGCTAGAGCTATCGCTAAACGGGAATTCAGGAATCATTTTCTGTAAAAGGCTGTCCAGTGCATATTTTTGATTTTGTGGATGATCCAGTCTCTTAAAACTACTGTATTCACTACTATAATATCATGAAAGACACCATAGACTATATTTAAACTACATGGTGTGGTAAGGAAGATTGATGGTGAATCCATTAGGGTGGCTGGAAAGGAAAGCTGCGTTTGGAAGGCTGAGAGGGTTTATGCAAGAGGAATTCAATCCTGAAACAGTTTGAAAACGTTCAAACGGAAACGGCTGATATCCAAAGGCACATGCCGCTCCAGACCTGAGTCTAGGCAAAGGCTTCAGGCTTGGAATAGGAGCGTGTGGTAATTGGTAACTGAAGCCAGGAGTTGGATACATTTCATCTGGAGACAGAACATGAAAAGAAAAAGGCAAAGAGAGCAGAATCAACCCCGTGATAAACTTTCAGTTAGGGCAGCAGCTAGAAGCATGCCAGAAAAAGAGACACTGGAGAAAGAATCAGAATCTGTGACACAGAGAAAGAGTAAAGAATAGGTGGTCGCAAGGGGTCGAGGAACGGAGCCGGGTAGCCTTGGAGATGACCAGAGGCGAGTATTGTTCTAAGGACGTCAGGCATAGCCTTTAGGCTAACTCCTCTGCTACACCCACACTCAAAATAACTGTGTAATTAGAAACAGTGCCAAAGACATGCAGCCTCACTGCTTACTTTAAGTATAAATCCTTTCACTAAATTTATATTTGTCGTTTGTAGAGGGAAAATCAACACCATCTACAATTAGCAAGCATGTTAGGCTTTTAAAGACTTTTCTTGGTAACTTTTGGAAAAGGGATTTGGGGGAAACACTCTACTTGTATTTTTCTAGACTGGGGAGTAAGGGATCAGTATGGTAAGATTTGAAGCAAAGGCCCTTTCCTTTCTTTTTCTTACAGAATGTATTTTCAGTTATTGAATTAAACATTTTTTTGTTGCGTCCTTGTGTGTTTCATACAGAACATCTCCATCAGTCTCGATCATTTTTATATGCCTTTCCTCACTGGTACTCCTTAAAGGCCCCCAACTGGAATTCATATAGTCTTTCATCTGTGTTAAGGTTCTATTTTGTCAAGTTAGTGTCCCCAAATGACCACAGTGCAGGTTTATCCACTGAGGTCTAAGCAGCCTACCCAGAGTCCCTCGCTTTAGGAAGACTAGCTCATTCTCACTCAATAGTAATCAGTTGCCAATATCTCTTAAGCAAAGGTTGGGGTCTGCTACCCATTTCCACAGGGCCATGCTGGTTTTTTGTCTTCTTGAGTTTGCATGAATCTTGAACATGCCAAAACCATTGCTGTAGGTTTGTATGAGCCAGGTCCCAGGAGCTTCTAGGATTCTATTTCCGTATGGCCATGCCCGTCTTCACTGGCTCTTACAATCTTGCTACTCCCTCTTCCACAATGGCCCCTGAGCTCTCGGTGAGTGAAACTTAATATAAGAGTCCTGTCCAGGGACCCACACTCTGCAGATTTCTAATCTCCGTGAGTTAGCCATTTGTGGCCTTTCGTGTTACTGGCCCTTTGTTGCATGCAGGAGCTTCATTTTTCAGAGTTGAGAGCTTCATTAGTGACCTCTTTACCCCTTGTTCTATATTGTGTGAGTCTTGGGTGTAGAGGCCGCATTGTAGATGTGCTGCTTAGGCATAGGCAATTCACTGACAATGTTTCTGTGTGACCAGCTACGGTACTCTGTATTAGTCTCTGTCTGCAGAAGTTTCTTTGATGAGTGGTGACTGGGATACTTGGCTATAAATTTAAGAATACATATTTTACATTTAGTAAGAAGTTACATTAGCTCAGGGATGTGACAGCCTTGGGAATTTCTCTAAGATCTATGACCTCCTCAACCATGCATGCAGTGTTTGGCTATGATTACAGTACCACACCCAAGTTTCCTCTCATTGAGTGCGCTCTAAGACCAATTAGGTAGCCATTGAATGGCCCCAAGATAAAAGTGCCAATGTTGCACCAGTATCAAATGTTGTGCCAGTCATCCATGTGGTTATTTGGTCATGAAGCTGGTGTTGGGTCATCGAGATGTTCTCCCTTGTCTACTTGCATAGTGCTCTCCTGAGCTATGAAAGCTAGCCTTCAGGGGAAGTGTCTTCCAGTTCAGTTCTAGCTCCATTGCTCCAAATCTCATCTCTGACGTCTGTTCTGACTTCAGCAATAGGGCCTTACCTTCAAGTTCTGGGAGGCAATCAGGGCTGTGGCAATAGCCTGTGTAATTTTGGGAATTTCTTAGACCAACCTGGCCAACAACTCAAAGGAAGGTTTCTCCTGTCTGGCACTGTTTCTTGTTATGTAGCCTTCAGCTGTGCACATGGGCTCATGTGGAGATACTGTATGTGAAATTTGTCATTAGGTTGTTAGACTAATATGATTCCCTCTGGTGTTTTATACTAGCTAGGCATTATTTATCTCTTCTCTGTCTCTCTCTCTCTCTAACATTCTCTCCATGCCGTCCCCATTAAAATGTCCCCATTTCCCCATTTCTCCCTTTATAATACCTGTCGCCTAAGGGCCCACCTCTCTGTAGCTCCTTCTTTCCCATAATTCCTTGTATCACCCTCCCCTGCCTTCCATTTAAATACCCCTTTTTATCTATTTCTCCCTTAGTAACACCTGTCTCCTATTCGTCTTCTCCCTTAGGTTCCTTCTTTCCCTTTGCCTCCCCAGTCTTCCATTTTCCTGGTTCCTACAGTTACATCAGGATACATACTCACATACAAGGGTCTGGTGCTAGTATCCACATATAAGAGAGAACACACATCATTTGTTTTCCTGATTCTGTGTTACTTCACTTAGCATAACAATTTCTTGTTCCATTATTTACCTGCAAATGTCATGATTTTGTCTTTCTTTACTGCTGAGTGGAACTCCATTGTGTAAATTACCACATTTTCATTATCCACTTGTCAGTTGATGGGCATTTACATTGCTTCCATTCCTTAGTTATTTTAAAAATAGCAGCAACAAAGAAGGATGTACAAGTATCTCTGCAATAGGATGAGTCCTTTGGGTATACAGCAAGGAGTGGTATAACTGGATCAAATGATAGATTAATTTTCAGTTCTTTAGAGTTCTCCACATTGCTTTCCATAGGGGTTGCGTGAGTTTACAGTCCCACCAGCAGTGAATGAGCATTCTTCTTTCCCCACATCCACTCCAGTATTTGGTTTCATTTGTTCTCTTGATCTGACTGGGTAAGATGAAATCTTAAAGTGGTTTTAACTTGCATTTCCCTAATTGTTAACCATGTTGAGCACTTTTTAAGTTGTTTCTCGCCATCTTTATTTCTTCTTTTGAGAACTCTCTGCTCAGATTTTAATTGGGCCATTTGTTTTCTTGATTCTTTGTTTTTTTTTTTTTTTTTTTTTTTTTGAGATCTTTATATATTCTGGATGTTAAACCTCTATCAGATATGTCACTGTTGAAGATTTTCTCCCACTCTGCTCTTCACTTCCTTGATTGTTTCTTTTGCTGTACTGGAGCTTTTTAGTTTAATGAGGTCCCACCTGTTGATTACTGACCTTAATTCCTGTGCAACTGCCATCTGATTGAGGAGGTCCTTTCCTACACCTATATCTTCTAGGGTACTGACAGTGTTGTCTTCTAACAGTTTCAGAGTTTCACATTAAGGTCTTTGATCCATTTGGAGTTGACTTTTGTACAAGGTGAAAAATAAAGGCCTAGTTTCCTTCTTCTGCAGGTGGAGATCCAGTTTTGCAGCACCATTTGCTAAAGATGCTGCCTTTCCTCCAGTGAGTGTTCTTGGCCCCTTTGTGAAATATCAGGTGGCTGAAGTTGCATGTACTCATGTTTGAGTCTTCAGTTCTTTTTCATTTGTCTACAGGTCTGTTTTTGTGCCAGTACTAAGACTGGAATGATACAGAGAAGGTTAGTATGGCCCCTGCCCATGCCCTTTTCTACTGTTTAATTTGTCTTTTAAAAAATTTGAGCTTTCTAATTATTATTTTTTAAGTTAAAATTATGTGTGTTTATGTGTGGGTAGGTGCATGTGAGTGTAAGTGCCCAAGAAGGTCAGAAGTGGTTGCTAGAGCCCCTGGAGCTACAGCTGTGAGTGGTTGTCAGGCACCTTATGTGGTTGTGGGGAACTGAGCTGTAGTCCTCTGTAAGAGCAGTATGTACTCTTAACTACTGAACCATCTCTTCATCTCTGACCCTTCTAAGTCTTAATGTATACTTATTGATTCTATTTAAGTAATCTTTAATGCAGGGTGTGTTCTGTAGCAAAAGTCTTCTTAATTTTTCATCATTGTTATCTAAAGCTTTAAGACAACAGTTGTGAAGTAGATGAGTTTTCTGATGTGAAGAATTTTGAATCATTAAGTTGGACATGGAAGTACATGCCTGTAATCCCAGCATTTAGGAGGTGGAAGCAGGAGAATCAAGAGTTCAAGTTCATCGTTGCCCACGTAGTGAGTTCAATACCCGATCTGTACTATATAAGACTATTTCAGAAAACAAAACAGAAGAAAATTTAGAATCAGGATTTCATAATTCTTTTCACTTTGTGTTCTCTCCAATAACTAAGCCAGCTTCATGGATATCAGGTAGTTTTTCCATACATTCTCCTTGTCTCCCTGTTCCTAAGATCTAGAGGTGGCCTCATCAAAAGCATGATGGAGAGATTAAACAACACCCCCAAGGACCCCTGCTTACAACTTCTGTTTTGACTGTGTTTGGGAAAATGTGCGTATGAGGTTGTAGAGATGTCATAACAAAACTCCACAGACAGTTTTACCAAGCAAAAGTTTCTATCTCACAGTTCTGCAGGCTGGAATTCCAAGCTCTGAGCAGGCTTGGTTCCTTTTGTGGCCTCACCTGGTGTTGGGCCGATGGTTCTTTCTCCTCATGTCCCCACATGATCTTTCCTTTGTGAGACTACATCTTTGTCCTGTGTCTACATCTTACCTTTCTCTTCTTCTAATAATGCTAGTTATATTGGCTATCATTTATGAACTCGTTTACTTAAATTACCTCTCTTTAAAGTTCTATCTATGTATACAATCACATTCTGAGGTGCTAGCTTTTAGGAACTTAATATAGAAATTTTGGAAGGCATAATTCAATCCCCAAAGGATCTATATTTATACTTTCTATCTTAGCATTTTGCAGACATATTTAGCATACCTTTTTATGTCCATCTCTAAACTCCGCTCCAGTTTGCTGCCTCATGCACTGCCCTCCTGGCTTAAATGTTTTTTTTTTTAAATGTCCACAGTTTGCTGTATGTGTTTCATAAGTGCATGTTTCTTTTTGAAATATTTTATTATTTGTGATTTTTATTTTATGTGTATGAGTGTATTGCCTGCACATGTGTAGGTGCGCCCATGTTGTGCAATGCCTGTGGAGGTCAGAAGAGGGCGTTTGATTTTCCTGGACCTGGAGTTATGAACAGTTGTTAGCGGTCCTTATAGGTACTGGGAATCGGACCCAGGCAAGAGCAGCCAGTGCTCTTAACTGCTGAGCCATCTTCTCCAGCCCCTGTATGTATTTATTTTCTTTTTTATAAACATCTGTGTTTCTGTAGAAATCATTTAGAATAAATACAAAGACACCATGAGTGACACATTTATTTTAATTCATACATCCGTAAAATGCTCTAAAAATCAGCACTTTCCTACATTATTTGTGATTGTGATCAATATCTTCTCAAGTATATGTATTCAATTTTCACATTTTCTTGGAGCACTTTCTTTCCATGCTTTCTTCTAAGTAAGTCTGCATCATGTTTTCTAGGCTGGTGTCTCATTAGTCCGTTACAATTCTGAAAGCATTCTGTGGTTAAATGAGGTGAGTCTGGAGGAAATGGTTACATGCTCTTACTTGTCGTTTTTGTGATGGCACCTGGGTATTACTGCAGGTGAGGTTTACTCATGCTGTGTTCTGTAATTTCCATCTACGTGAAATTTAAATATAATCAGGCCTTAAGGATATACTAAGTTTAGTCACCATTTAATAAAATTGTAACTTTTATTTTGTAACCTTACTTACTTTACTCCTTGGGAGTGCTGTGACTAAGTCAATGATTTGGGGGAACATTTATTTTCTTTATCCTAAAATCTTGTAAGAAGTAAGTCAAGAATTCACAGACATTGTTTCTACTTCTTCCTATCTTGATTCGGAGCCACTTCTCCAATCACAGAACCATGGTGCTGCTAGGTTCAGAATTGAGTCCATTTAGGCTGCCACGAGACACTGTAAAGTAGGTGGCTTATAAACCACAGAAATTTATTTCTTACAGCCCCAGAGACTGGAAAGTCCGGGATCAAATCCTGCATTTTTGGTGCCTGGCAAAGGCTGGCTTCCTGGTTCATAGATGGTGCTTTATTGCTGGGTTGTTAAATGGTAGAAGAAACAAGCGAGCTCCCTTGGGCCTCTTTAGAAGAACACTAATCCCATTAATGAGAGGTCTGCCCTTTTGGTTCAATCACCTTCCCCAAAGCCCCACTTCCTAGAACTATTTATTACCTTGGGAGTTGGGAAGTCAACATATGAACTGGGAGAAGGTAAGGGGCACAAAACATTCAAACTCTAACTGCTTCTGTCTACAGTCCCGTCCCACAATCCTTCGAGGGTGTTTACTGTCTTCTCCCTTGAATTTCACTAAACAAAAACTTGTCATTCTCTTATTTCTCAATAGCCACTGCAAATAAAATCTCATTGTTTATATTAACTATTTGTGTAGTGAAGACTCTGTGTTGAGCTTACTTGCTCTCTGAGTTAAGACAGACAAAAGGATTGGAGCACTTTCCTGCAAATCTTGCCTGGTCTTATCCTCTTCTGCTTTGGAGTCAAGCTTTCATGGTTGCCCGGCCTGGACAACGGTTCCCGCCCAGTCACTTCTCAGCAGTGCCCACTCATCATTCGATCACAGGTGACTCACCCACAGTGGGCTCTTTCTGAACATGCCCAGCTAGCTGACTCTGCTTGTGTCTGACACACTAGGGGCTGGAATGGATTCATTCTCTTCAAGATTTTTAAGTGCTTGTTTAATTATATCCTATTCTTCCCTTTTGGAGGGGGAGGAAAAAAGGAAAAAAAAATAGCAAGAATAATCTCTGGCTCTACAAAATTTAAAAGCTAGATGGGTGTTTCAATCAGACTGCCTGCTTTAGGATGGAAGATTTCCAGAGTATGGAATGGGCTATTTTTTTTTCTGGATATTTATATTTGGTTCATTTACTGAAGTCTCTGGTGAAAAGAAAGAGTTTTTAAGAATGTATTTAGGCTTAACATTTTTAAAATTTGTTTTATTTTTAATTATATGTTTATATGTCTGTGTGTCTGTGTGGGTATGTTTACATGAAGCCAGATTTGGCTCCAGATCCCCTGGAGCTGGAGTTATAAGTTGTTGGGAGCTACCCGACATAGGTGCTGGGACCTGAACTGTGAACCTCTGCAAGAGTACTATGCATTCTTCATCATTGAGCCCTATCTCCAGCCCCTATCACAAACATTCTTTAAGTTTTATAATATCCCTAAGAGAAAATAGGCTAGGTAGAGCAAATCTCATTTTCTTTAATTTTTTTATATATTTATTATTTTTATTTTATCTACATGAGTGCATTTCCTGCATGAGTGTGTAACTGTACCCATGTCATGCAATGCCTCTAGAGCTCAGAGAAAGGGTGTCAGATCCCCTGGAACTGGAGATGATTGTTAGCTGGCATGTGGTTGCTGGGAATCAAACCCGGGTCCTCTGCAAGAGCTGTCAGTGCATTTAGCTGCTGAGCCATTTCTCCAGACTCCTCAAAATCTCATTTTCTCATTAGAGTTTCTCTGGAAACTGTAAGATGAGTCGTTGTGAGTATTTTCTCCAAAGGGATAATGTAATTCTAAAGACTCCCACTTACCTTAAAGCTGTTCTTTAAAACAGTACGGCAGGAACTCAATGACAAAACTGACAAAATGCTTTCAGATTTTTTTTTTTTCCTCATTGCAAAATTGTTTTGAAAAAAGGACCAGTCTACGGTTGGGGAGATGGCTCAGCTGGTAAAGTACTTGTTGAAAAGCACAGGTACCTGAGTTTGATCCCTGGCACCCAAGTAAAAGTCAGGCACAGTGGTGTGTGCTTCTCACTCGGATGTGGGGGACGCAGGAATATTTGCAATGAAGAGTTAAGGATGATAACTTTCATTCACGGAGATGTAGAGTATTAGGGGAAGTAAGTTCAATCAAGGGTCAATTTTATACATGTAAGTTTGAAAAACCCATTAAATATATGAATGATAGGAGGTTGGCAGTTGGGCACATAAGTAAACCGAGAGGAATTATCCAGTCCAGGGAAAGAATTGAGCGGGGTGGATTTGGTTTCATCTCTGTAATTGAAAGCCACGAAGCGGAAGGGGTCATCTTTGGGGAGTCCAGGAGTGCGAAGAAGAGAGGCTGCTGAAGACAGTGCGGGTGCCACGTCACAGAGGTGAGGCTCAGAAAGAGGCTGGGAAGGAAACTTCGGAAGTAGCTGCTGACGTGGAAGAACCGGAAGTGGTAGTGTACCAGGAAACAGGGGGAAAGGTGTTTCAAGAAAAAAGCGATCAGCCATGCCCAGCGCTGAAATACTGCTGAGAATTCTAAACTTACTTTGGTTAGGGCAAGGTGAAGGTCTTGACGACCTTGACCAGAGTGAGTTCGCTAGACTAGTAGGAAAAAAGACAGACAGATGTCCAGTGGCATTGACTAAGTTTAGGTGGTGAGCAGAGACAGTTCTTTGGAGCAGAAAATAGGGAGATATGACAGTGTGTTCCTATTTTTAAAAGATTTTTATTTATTTTCATTTCATGTGTCTGAGTGTATTGCCTGCATGTATGTAAGTGCACCATGTCATGCGATGCCCAAGGAGGTCAGAAGAGGGCATTGGATTTCTCTGGACCTGGAGTTACAGATGGTTGTTAATCGCCATTTGGGTGCTGAAAATCAAAGCTGGATACTCTGCAAGAACAGTCAGTGCTCTTAACAACCAAGCCATCTCTCCAGCCCATGTTTCTATTTTTTATGGAAATGTTTCAGAGTAGAAATCTGAATGTAGTTTTTTTTTTAATGTGTGTATGAGTGTTTTGCCTATTTGTATGTGAGTTCACCCATGTTGTGCAATGCCCAAGGAGGCCAGAAGAGGACATAGGATTCCCCCAGAACTGGAGTTATAAATGGTTGTTAGACATCATGAGCATGCTGGGAACCAAACCTGAATCATCTGCAAGAGCAGCCGGTGTTCTTAACTCTCTAGTCCCCACTCCCAGAGTAGAGATCTAAACTGATTATAAAGAGTGGGGCTGTAATCAAAGGAGTTAATTTACCAATGGGTTTCTGAAAGAGCTTCACAGCACCAATGGATGATTAGGTGAGATAGGGGTGGGTCCTAGGAGGAAATGCAGAGGTCCTGACACACCACTGCTTGTAGATTCTGTAGTAGTACTAGTAGAAGAAGATACTGTTCAGTTGTTTCCCAAATAAGAAATGAAGCCATTAGTTGAAAGTGAGGGGCTGGGCGTGGAGATTCATGCACTTAGGAGGCTGATGCAGGAAGATCAGAAGTTCAAGGCCAACCTGAACCTCACAGAGAGTGTCTGTCTAAAAAAAAAGAAAGAAAGAGAAGATTAAGTATGAACCGATAGATGGAGATTTAAGAAAAGAAGAAAAGACCTGGAATAATTGTGTCTTGTCCTGAGCTTTGGAGGAACAGGAGAGCAATGGACCTTGTAGGAAGAAGCCATGTCAGACTCTCAGGCAAGACAAAGGGCCCATCTGAGATGGGTGCTCACAACACTGAAAACATGGATACATAGTTGAGTGTTCTCTGTCTTTCAGTTGTGTGTAGCAGTGGCTCTCAACTGGAGGTAGTTTTGCTCCCAACAGAACATCTAGGAATACACGGGGACATTTTTGGTAGTTGTCAAGTGGGGAGGGCAGCTCTACTCGCATTAGAGTTGGAGAGCTGCGTGGTACCTTCTTCTGACAGCCATAGCACAGAATAGAGTTTGGATTTACTGCAGATGGCAAAGCCACTAGAAGATTACCAGTGGGTTTCTGAAAGGAGAGAGAGTGAACGCAAGTCCAGGGATGCTGTGAAGCATCCTAGAAGGCACAGGAGAGTCTCTGCAGCCAAGAAGAAAGGACTCCTAGGTTTCAACAGTGTCTGGGTGAGAAATCCAATTCTTCATATTCATAGCATAAACATTTCCCCCAGTCTTAATATTAGGTCAAAATTCAAGTGTGCCTGAAGAACAAAAACAGAGTCCATTAAAAATGAGATCCCGATGCTCCGCCCTTCCATGAAGAGCTATTGTCAATTGATGGCTGCCAAGGATGGAGAACCATTTGTTTTTTGGAGATGTGGGCACTTGTAAGTTGGCTGTGCCCCAGTTGATGACTCATCCACAAGCCTATGTATAGTACTAATCTGACTCCGTGAGTTCAGTAAAGAATAAAAGAATATGAGGTTGGGAGGGAGATGTTTTAGGGGAGTCTAGGAGGAGATGTAGTGGAGGAGTCAGGGGATCAGTATGACCAATATACATTGTATACATATATGAAACTTTCAAAGAGTAAATAAAATCATTATTTTATTAAAAAATTATGTGTATATGAGTGTATTGCCTGAATGTGTCTAAGTTTACCCATGCTGTGCAATACCTGTGGAGGTTGGAAGAGGACATCAGAGTCCCTGGAACTGGACAGCTGTTAGGGGCCATGTGAGTGCTGGGAACTGAACCTGGGTCCTCTGCAAGAGCAGTCAGTGCTCTAGATAACCACTGAGCTATCTCTCCAGCTCCCGGATCATTATTTAAAAATAACTAAATACCTTTATGCATTTTACTGCTAGCATATTTATGCATCATGTTGTGAGGTTACAGGCATTAGGCCTCTGTGCATACTTCTCCAAGTATTTGAAGATATTTATGATATTATGACAGTTTCCAGCTCACTCTAGATCTGGCTGGTCTTGAGGCCTTGAGGATGCAGGGTGCAAGGGGACTTCCTTGTATTTCCTCAAGTTCTGTTGGCACTAGAGTTACCTTATAGGTGGTTGTGTGCATGTTTACCTACCTATCTAGCTGTGTCTCTATGTGTATGTTGATGTACTCCCATCCTAACACGGGATGTATGTTTTAATCAGCACAGCTTTATGGTTTGCTTTAATTGCAGCTTTCCCCCAATTTAGCCTCTTCTTTTAGTTACACTGGCTACTGCAAACAAATTTTAGAATTATCTTGTCATTGAAAATAGTTTGGATATTTCTAAAAATTGTATTGAATTGATAGCTACCAAGTTGACAAAAATCATTACCTTTACCAATGGAATCTTCCTATACATAAAAAGTAATATATTTTGATATTTATTTGGAGTTTTCCAAAAGTACTTTTAAAAATATTTAAACACTTTCTTATGCCCTTGTTTAGTTATTCTTAGTTATATAAAATTTTGCTATTGTAAACATGACCTTTTATTGCATTTGATGAATTATTACATATTTATAATAATGCCATTATTTTTCTAATTTTTCTACACTTGGATCCTGATTTCTTCCTGGTGCTAGGGATGGAACCCAGGGCCTTGTTCATGCTAGACAAGTGGTCTACCAGGAAGCTATAACCCCCAGCTTCCAGCTTATTAGTTCTAATGATTGTCAGTTGATTATGTTGAACTATAACTGCATGCATCTATCTATCTATTTTCTATCTATCTATGTACTATCATCTATTATCTATCTACCTATCATCTGTTCCCTATCTTTGTCTCTCTCTCCTTTCTATTTCTCTCTCTCTCTCTCTTTCTCTCTCTCTCTCTCAGTGTCTGTCTTTGATGTCTAGAGTCACCCCAGACTCTGCTGTGCTTCTGTTCCTTGTTCTATTTGGGGAATGCTGTTTACTTACATCCTCTGGAGTAAACACTCAGCAGAAGATATCCACAGATGGAGAGGAAAGGGGCCACAGTTCACTTGGCTGTTCCCTAAACATTTCTTTAATTTATGATCTAGGGGGCTTTTCTCCATTCTGCTTCCTTCTGTGGGGGCTCAGAGCTTGCAGTCCTCTCTGGTGGACCCTTACTGAGGACTGGCTGTGTGGAAGATCTTTCTCTCACCTTCTGTGTGGATCATTTTTCTCTGCTTTGAACTTTCTAACAGTTGGGTACCATCTGCTTTCTATTTCCTTAAATTTCTGTCTGCTGAATATATTTTTCCTTGTTTCTAGTGCTGTTAGGGTTTTGGTCTTCTGCATTTTCAAATGTGGTTGGGAAAGGAATGAGAAATAAACATATGCGTTTAGCCTGTCACCTTGAGTTGCAAGCTTTCTCAACTTTGGTAAGTGCTACAGTTGCTGTGACTTTATTAGATTCTAGCTTGTTTTCTTTGCTACCAAGCATAAACGTTTTTTTAATTTATTTTTTATTGTTTACAAGTTAATATTAGAGTTCTGTTTGTTATTGTTGCTGTTAACATAACATGAACACAGTTTTGTTGTCTAGAAATATTTCTTATTAATCTTTAGACCCCATATGATGTTTAAATTGTGAACTCATTTAGCTTATTCAAACATTAAAAGATTTGTGCTTTTTGGATGTTGGGGATTGAGTACAGGCTAGGAAATACTCTACCCTTGCATTATTCCCACAGCCCTGTTTTTGCTTAATTTTTATTTATTACTTTTTATTTTATGTATTGAGTATTTGGCTTGCATGTATGTAAGTACACTATGTGTTGGATCCCCTGGAACTGAAGTTGCAGCCATGTGGGTGCTGGGAGCCAAACCCAGGTCCTCTGCAAGAGTAGCCAGTGCTCGTACCTGCTAAGCTATCTCTGTAACCCTCTTTTTATTTTTTAAGAGAAGTTCTCATTGATATATTCAGACTAGCCTTGAACCCAGGGAGGGCTTCAACTTGCCATCCTCTTGTCTCAACTTCTAGAGGGGTTAGCATTGCAGACTTGGTCCACAAAGCCCTTAGAAAGGGTTGTCTTTTTTCTTTTCTTCTTCTTCTTCTTTTTTTTTTTTTTTTGTAACTAACACAGTAAAATCCCACTCTGGAATTTAATCACCAAATAAACTGAAAAAAGGATTGATTACCAACCCTTAAGGACTTGGACAGACTACGCGATGGGGGTTGGGGTTGCTGTGCTCTGCTTAGATACTCACATGGCACATTATGTAATATCATCAAAGGATCTTTGTGGTCCATAATTTGTGTTGTGATTTGTATGTGAATGTCCTTTTTAGGCTCATGTGTTTGAACACTTGGTTTCTAGTTGGTTGTGCTATTTGGGAACATCTAGGACATGGAGCCTTGCCGAAGGAAGTATGCCACTGGGGGAGGAGCAGGATGCCTTATAGCCTGGCCCCACTTCCTGTCCTCTTTCTGCTTCCTGAGTACAGATGCAATGTGACCATCCAGCTTCTTGCTCCTGCCACTCTCCCTCCCTGTCTGCTGTCATAGCTTCCTGCCTTGATGAAGTATATCCCTCTGGAACTGTAAATTCCCTTAAGTTGCTCTGATCTGGCATTTTATCACAGCAGTGAGAAAGTAACAACTGATATAATTAAGTGTTCCCTTGGTACTTCTTAGCTATGAGATCTTCAGCAAGTTCTTCAGAACCAAAGATGGTCCCTGCTTTTCCCTCTCTTCTAGGGTTCTTGTAGTAACCAGATGGGAAGAATGTGAAGGTCTTTTAAGAAACCAAAGTGAGGCAAATGAAAATCTCCTTATACCTTACTAACCATTCTCTCCAGAGATTAGATTTTTAAGTCAGTAGCATTCTTGGGTACCTTAGAGATGACTCTTTGAACTCAAATATTTATCTTTTATTATTAACAATAAGACATTACTATATGAAAAAAAGACATGCAAAAGAGTAAGTTCTTTGTTTAATTAAGAAGAAGAATCATTAGATCTGATGAAAAGTATAGGTTTGTTTTCATTAGTGTTTCAAAATTGTGCTTCTCCAAAGGAACCATTTTGGAGATGTTTTCATACACATATTTGGGAAGTGAGTTAGACGTGTTTAGAATGTGCCTGGTGCAAGTACACTTTATTCATTTAGGTTGGGGTGATCTTTGGAAGAGATGTTTAAGATTCAACTTTTAGTTAACTCCTTAAAACAACTGGTATCACCTAAGCAGGCTTATTCTTTTAATTAGATTGTCTAATTGGGC
Source organism: Eospalax fontanierii (assembly GCA_035773235.1). Lineage (NCBI taxonomy): Eukaryota > Metazoa > Chordata > Mammalia > Rodentia > Spalacidae > Eospalax > Eospalax fontanierii. The sequence goes on along the minus strand of CM069548.1, from coordinate 32,355,797 downwards.
AATCTGTGTTCGTCAGTGTACAGTTTGAGAATTCTGCCCGGTAAGGCATTGTAAAAGAAACAATGTTGAAGTCAGGCCATGAAAACTCAGTATTCATTTAAGCCTAGCTAATTCGCCAGGGAAAATAACCTTGGGGTATATTTATTGAAGAGGAAAATTAAGCATTCTAATGGATCAGGATTAAGCTTTTGGAAAAAAGACAAGGGTTCATTAACAAAAGAAAAAAATCTCTCTTTCCTATCCAATCCTTTTCTGACCTGAAGTTATGGAAACAGAACCTTCAAAGGACAAAGGCTGTTGAAAGTTTCTTTGTGGTGGCTGGAGGGGATGGCATTCCAAAAAAGTGGAACAGAATAATGGATGCTGAATGGAAAACTCATCCTGGTTCCAGTGGGTAAAACTCTGGAATTTAAAAACTGATTTTATCCAAATTTTTGGGATGATAGATGACTTATATGCATGATCAAATGTAGTATATAAACAGATTGAGAATTAATCTAAAATATCAGATTTTGAACATTGTAAGCTCATTTTAAAAAATGATACTTTCAATGCATTGAGAGAATATCCCAGTACCCATATGGTGGCTCATAAATGACTGTAACTGTGCCTTCTTCTGGCCTCTGCAGGTACTGTAGGAATATGGCATACATGTGCAAGCAAAACATTCATATACATTAAAAGAACAGAGTGGATTATTTTATTGATTACTCAGAAAGCACTCAGTATTTTTCTTGATGTCACTTTCTCTCCAGCTATAGTCCTATTTTCTGGTCTCCTTTGCAAATTTTATTTCAAAAATTATCTGTTCAAATCAAGTGGATCTAAGAGTCACTGGGATAAGAGAGACTTGAACCAGTTCAGACCAGTTTGGTCATCCATCGGTAATTATTAGATTCTTTTGGGCACATAATGCTAGCCATTAAGAGGCCAGTGGAGGCTGGCCATTCTTTTATCTCTTTATTACTAGGTGTATTAGTTATTTTCCTGTTGCTGTGATCAAACACCATAACTAAGAGGACTTACGGAAGAGTTCACTGGGCTTACTGTTCCATGGGCATAAGAGTCCCTCATGACAGGGGAGGCATGGCAGGAGGCAGCCAGGGCAGAAAGCTGAGTGCTCACAGCTACAAGCAGACAAAGAAACTGCTGGCCAAGCCTCCATATTCTCAAAGCCATCCCCAGTGATGTGCTTCGTCTAGCAAGGTCATGCCTCCTAAACTGCCACAAACTGCACCACCAACCTGGGTCAAGTATTGGTGAGCATTCATTATTCAGACCACCACAGTAGGTTACAATGAGAACTGATCAAAGAGAAAATCCTGGCATGGGTATAAATTTTACTTATAGCCAGCAAACATGAAAAATCCCAAACCTCAAACTTTTGTCTTTTAGGTATTATGGTCATATCTTGTTTGAGAATTCCATTAAGGCAAACATGAGGAAATGGTAGAGGTGCCATCCAGACAGTCCAGATCCTCTGAACTAGAAATGTGTCGGTCAGTCCTCTCCATGGATTCTTGTCTTGATGCGGGATGCTGAAGGGTGAACAAATGAGGAGAACTTTATTCATATGGGAGTAAGAATTCATGTGCTAAAGCAGACACTTTCAGGGGTAGCATGATGCCACCTGAGAGGGTTTGCTGGTGGGTGTCATAGCTCTAAACCCTTGACAGGCCTCAGGATGCCAGCGGATGGCACGTTACTTGTAAGGAGCAGAAGATCTTGGAGGGCAGGAACTGTGTAGGCCTGTCCCAAGGCAGAATGGAGCTCCCAATCAGGAATGGCAAGTCTCTGGTGGGAATTGGAGGCAGAAGCAGTGGGTGCCCCTAAAGCGGGAACAGTGGGTTTGCTTCTGCCCCAGGAAAGAGTTTCCTGCTAGAGTAAGGAATAGCCTGTCTTGGAGAATAGCTATCTTCTTTGGACCTTCTGGTGAGTTTGACTGACAACTCAGTGTTCCTAGATGATGAGTTTTTTTGTTTTTTTTGTTTTGTTTTGTTTTGTTTTGTTTTTTTCCCAATAGACCCAGGCAGGCCCTGATTGGCTGAGTTTGTGTTTGCAAATATGTTGAAGAAGAACCAGTCAGAGGAGAGCCTCGCAGTCTGGGAAGGGAAGCAAAAGCCCATCCAAACCAGAGTGAGTTCTCCATCGAGGGCCCTGCCCTGTCCGGGCTCATCCCCTCTCCGTTCTCTTGATCTCAGAGGGTGAAAGGGCCAAGTTTTTTTTTTTTTTTTTTTAATCTATTTGGAGCCTCCAGTTGCCACCAGGGAAAAGCATTTGCACAGTTCTAATTGTCCCTGACATTCTACTGTAGCTGTCCCTGGTTCTCAGTGAAGGCCCATCCTACACCTACGAAAAGCAGGGCACAGAAAAACCAGAGATCCTAGAGTGCCCGTTCTGGTTTGCTTCTCTAGTACTCTAATAAAACACTGACCAAAAGCAATGTGGGGAGGAAACCGTTTATTTCTTACACTTCCAGGCCACAGTTTATGACTGACAGAACGCAGGGCAGGAACTCAAGGCAGAGCTGAAATAGCGACCATGAAGGAAAGTTGCTTACACGCTCTCTTCTCCCGGCTTGCTCAGCTGCTTTTCTTATACAGCCCAGGCCCACTTGCCCAGGGATGGTACTGCCCACAGTGATCTGGACCCTCCCACATCAATTAGTAATTAAGAAAATGCCCTACAGACATGGCCACAGGTCAGTCTGATGGAGGAAATCCCTCAGTTGAAGTTCTGCTTCCCAAGTGACTCTAGTTTGTGTCGAGTTGATAAAAACTAATCAGTACTGTGCCACTATGAAGTGTGCAGCGCATTAAATTAAAAAGAGTACCCATCTTCTCACAAAGTGGAGGAGAAATACTTCAGGCAATGTAAATTAGTATAACTACTATTAGCATCACCTGTGGAAACCCATTCAAACTTTGCAAGATGTCTGATATTAAGTAGAAATTAAAACACACCCAAAATGATTTTAGCAGCTTCCTTTAAGTTGTGCAATTTATAGTTCTAACTATAATCTGAGTTTCCAACAAGCTTCCTAGTGATGTTATTCCTGGTCTGGGTCTCTCTTTTAGAGTCCTTCATATTATAAGTCAGTGCAAGTTCAGCATTTCTTCCTGAGTTAATTTCAGTAAATTTAAAGAAATGTATTTTATCTCTGTTTGAAATCTCAATTCATTAATTCTTAATTCTGATCTTTTCTGATGTACACATCAACATTATAATTGCCCATTTGAGTATCATTTTTATCTACACTGTGCAAGTCTGAAATGGAGAATTTTGGTTGACTTTCAGTGGTAAGTCTTTTGTCATTTACCAAATGATTGTTATCAACTTAATAAATTATTTAGAAATATGACTTTTAGCTTTAAAATTGTGCTTCTTTAGACTTCTTGTCTATTTCTAGGTTTATTGTGTTACTGTCTGTATGATAGCAGTTCTTAGTGTTAAATGAAACTTCCTTCCTGATGTAGGACATAGCTAATAAGATTTCCATATCATCCTGGACACAGCTCAAGGCATCCAGAGGCCTGCTCTCTCTCGGACCTTCTCTGCCCTTGCTCAGGGATTCTAGAATAGTGATTCTTTTAATTTTTATTGTTTATTTTAAAGTATTTATTTTTTTTTTATGTATGTGTGTGTACCTGCATGAGTTTATGTGCGCCATGCGCATAAAGGTAGCTGTAGGGGCCCGAAGGTGTTGGATCCCTTGGAATTGGCGTTACAGATGGTTGTGAGACACACAGTGTAGGTGCTGGGAACCGAAGAAAAGAGCAACAAGTGCTCTTAACTGCTGAGCCATGTCTTCCGCCCCCAAATCCATTTTATTAGACTCATCTTTTTAAATGTCACTTTGATTATCTATTTCTTTTAGAGGTTTTGTGGTGGTGATGGTGGTTACTGATGTGATCTGCCAGCCAGCCTTTCCAGTCTTGTTTCTGCTTCAGGGAAACTGTGATCCTTCTTACCAATTTGTTGTTGTTTATGCCTTTCCCCATCAACTTCCCCATAATTGGAGAAGCCTTGTTTATCCTTCAAGATAGTATTGGGATGTTACTTGCGCTCCAATAGGTCTATAATTCTGAAGCTAGAATATCTTTATTGAAATCTCAAATCTAGTACTCACTAGCTATATGAGCCTAGATAAGTCTTTAAACCTTTCTGAATTTCAAAGTTCTCATCTGTAAATGAAGACAATATCACCTATCCTTATAGGTTGTTGTAAAAATTAAATGAGTTAAGGCTATCCTGTAATATACAGTAGACATTTTATGAATACTAAGTAAAATGAATGGTGGTGGTGGTGATGATGATGATGACAATGACAACATAAGTCTTCTCTGATCACCATTCAGCATCTTAGTTCAGTGTTTATTGACTACCTTACTCATATAGTAATTTATTTTTGGAGTAAGGCAGAATGGTGGTTTTTCTTACTCTTAATTATTTAATACCAAGTATTATGTTGTTTTTCAGATATTAAACTTCTTCACAAGGGTAGGGAAATATACCTAACTACTAAAGAGTTAATGAAGGACTTTAACACATCTTGTTAGTGTTTGTTGATTGATAGAATAGACAGTAGTCATCAAGTCAAAAGTCAAGAAATCTGGTTAAAAAGTTGAACCAGTATACTCACTCCTTTCCTAAGATGAAATCAGCCTGAGTAGATGGAGTCACATATGCTGGTGAAACATGAACATCAACCAAAATCCTGTGTCAAATGTTGTGTTTAGTGATTTGGACTACAATGAGCTAAAAGAACCTCAAAGCACACTCGAACACTGCAAGAACACGTTCAGTAACGGGTCTCATCGGCTGAGACAGATCATCTATTTTCCTTTGAGAATTATTCTTTCTGTCTACCATTTTAAAACAACCAATTCATCGGATAGTGAAAAGGATCTTTGTGATTATAGTCATTAGGATTTGGCTAGGATAAGGGAAAAGTTATCAAAAAGCTGTTGCTGCCAGAAACTAATGATTCTGCTATTAATTGACATGTCTGGGCCAAATTATCTTTAGAGACAGTGGTTAAAGTAACAAAGAGGTAATAATTATTTGCTCCAAAAAACTACATGCCCAGTCTTGGCAGACTTGCAATGAATTAAATGTTCAGTGGATTCTTTAACTTTAAACTTAAATGGCATATGAACCACTACCCATTAAATTTAGAAGAAGGCCTTCAAATGGCTAAGTTCAAAGCAGATAAAAAATTCAGGTAATAAATTTTTGGAAACTCATACATTTTCCAGGGTTAATGCTCACCCCTTACTTATGACGATAAATCACCAAGCTCTGCCTGACATTAATTTTCTGAAGCAACCATATAGAATTTTTTCCCAGAGAAGAGGTCTACTGAAAACTTGCAGTATTACCTTGAGCTAGTGACATTGACTTTGTTCTCCAGTTCATCTGCAGAATTAGAACTGAATTCAATAATCAGTAAGGGACATTTTCCACTCTACAATCCCAGTGCTATGGAGCAGCAAGAGCTTTCTCTCGTCTTATTTGGCTGTCTGTATTTCTTCATAGGCTTCATTTGTCTTTCCCCCTGAAACTTCCTCCATCTCCGTTCTCCCTCCCTTCCTCTCCCCTCCTTTCCTTCCTTCTTCCTTCTCTTTCTTTTACACTTCCCTGGCCTCACCTGTCCCCCTTTCAGAGCTCTCTGACTATGTCATTGATCTTGGTGGAAGGCACTGAATTAGGTCCTTTTTACACTGTACATTTGCCCCTCCTCATGTACCGTCTTTGCCCTTGTTTCAGGAACGCAGAAACCAGGGTTACAAGTTTTGCGACTTGCTTTCTGCCACAGAACCGTGAGTGGCGAGAACAGACTCACACCTGAGTGAGTCAAGTCCAGAGTCTTGCTCTTGCTGTTTGTACTGCTGCTTCTTCTCTGCCTTTCCCTCTCCCTGCACCGGTCATCTGTAGCGTCTTTCCTCTTTCTTCTTTACTATGGCAGCAATAGTCACAGGACTTTAAGTCCTTATATGGATGCAATTACTCACAATGTCCTCTAATATAAACATTACATATATATATATATATATATATATATATTTAAATTATATGTTTTTTCTTAAACCATAAATTACCCCCTGGACTCCAAAATTCCTGTAGTCTTTGTAGCTTGTTTTTTCCATTTCTTGAAGTTTACAATTAAAGCAGGGTTTGCAATCAGTTCCTTCTGTAATTCATGTTTACTTGACTCTCTCTCTCTCTCTTACTCTCCCTCTCCCTCTTCTTCATTCTTCCCCCCTCCCTCCCCGTCTCAGTCTTCATAAACATCTGGTGGTCCTGCTTCGTTGCTGGCTGCACTCCCTTGCTTTGTCTCTTGGTCGAAGCCTCTGTCTTCCTGCTGATGTTTGCTCAGCACTTGTCCATGTGCCAGTGTTGTGCTTCTGCAGACACACTTGACTCTCATTCTGTGGAATGAGGGCAAACCCATTCCCCTCTATCTTACATTAAAATGGAACAAGCTCACAGTACCCATAAAGGCTTTAAACTAAATATCAAAGCTCCCTTGCAACCTCATGGGCACTGTTATTCTTTCCGCACACTTATTTACTTACTAAGATACTGGTAGTTCCTTGTATCTTTTGATAGATCTGAAGGTGAAAACCAAATCTATTGCATGCTGCCCTTGGACTGGCCTCTAACTTGGGTTTCAGTGGTAGTGTTTGCTTATAGGTAACTTAAAGCAAAACAGTACCATACTGTTTGCATTCATATACTTTGGCCTACACCTATAGAATTGCAGCATCACCAGCATACATCGCCTCCCTTATGTAAGAGCTCGGTAAGCACATTTAGGTCAGGACAAAATACAGTCTTTAAGAATCAGAGATGGAAACAACTTCCATAATATCTCACCTGATACCAGTTTTCCTTCAATCTAGGGATGAATGCTTTGGGGAAAATTCATTACCAGAAACAAAGATTTTTCTCCCTTGTAGCATTAGTATATTTTTCTTCATAACTTTTTGTAACCAACTTGCTGTGTTTTCCTTTTGTTTGACTGCCAGGAACCTTGGGGCCACTGAGGAGCTCAGCCACAGTGACTACATTATTCCTTGTGGTTAGGAGCTTTGCTTTTTTTTTTTTTTTTAATATTCTAATTGTAATTCTATTTCAACAGTATTATTTTATATCCAACTTTAAAAGAAAGCTATATCAGATTCCTTTCTCTTTTAAGTAGGAAAGTTTAATAACAAATAATGAAAAAGAGTTAGTTCTCTGAAAAAAACATGATTTACTTTTATTTATTTATTTACTTTTGAGACAGGGTCTCCCTATAGCCCCAGCTGGTCTAGAACTCCCTATGTAGACCAGGCTGGCCTTGAACCTACAGAGACCCACCTGCCTCTGCCTCCTGAGTACTGGGATTAAAGGTGTGTGCCACCACACCAAGCTAATCATTGAATTTTTTTAAGAGTCCAAAATATGCTTCTGGTTCTATTTGTCTGGCAGTCATTTAGAACGTCAGTGAACTTCACACCCAAGAACACATATGTATAGAGCCCTATGAGTTAACCTTGCAAACTAAGTCCTTAATTTTGTAACTTAATCAGAATGAAGGCAATGATTTTATGCCTCATTTTTAAAAAAACTTAGCTATGGCCTATGACTTCTAGGATGCTCCTCATCAGAATCTTCACTCTTTCCTGCTTCCATGCCTAATGGGCAGCTGGGTGGGCATAGGGCAGGACAAGGCACCACTTTTCATAAAACCCATAATCTGTCTTTTTGGATCAGTCAGGAGGTAATTCCTATAGTAATGAAGTCATTTATCCTTCCTTCAAGTTTATCTCTTGAGTTAAAGTATACGAATCCCAAGTTTATAACCTACTTAAGTTGTCTAAGTCTTTTCCAGTGCCTTTTAAGAAGCATATGCATGTATATGTATGTATACTATGATATCTATAAACATGATATCTATGTCTATATTTATCTATATCTATACGCCATATCTGAAGGCCACTGGGAAAAACTCAAAGCTAGCATTATAATCATTTGGAAGAAAGTGAAATGAAATATTTTCCTTTATGGTCTAGAACCTATTCTCACTACTACAGATGCCTCCGTTGTCCACTTCTATCCAGTCTTGGACTGGGAGTACCACCAAAAGCAATTAGACAAGAAAAAGAAATCAAATGAATTAAAATGAAAAGAAGTAAAGTCACCTCTGTTTGAAGATGTTCCTGTGCACAGGACGTGCCAATTATATTTAAAAAGTCCTCTTAGAACTGACAAATATATACAGAAGTATAGTATAAAGTCAACACACAAAAATACATGATATTTTATAAATAAGTAATAGTGTAGCCAAAAAAATTAAGAAAAATAATTCCACTTATTATAGCATAAAGATACTTAGGCTAAAGATAGAGAGATGATCCAGTGGTTAAGAGTGCATTGCATATTGTTCTTGCAGAGGACCAAAGTTTGGTCCCATATTGGGTGACTCCCAATTCCCAATTGGTGTAACTCCAATTCCAGGTGATCTGACCACCCTTTTCTAGCCTCTGCAGGCCGTTCTCACATGTACATACCCTCCAACAGACACACATGCACATAAATAATTGTAAAGGAAAAATCTTAACTTTACTTTGGATAAACTTAACCAAAGAGATTAAAGCCATGCACTGGAAACTATAAAACGTTGATCATAGAAGCTGAAAAGATATGCAAATGGGAAAACATCCCATGCTCTTGAACCACAAGAATTAGTGTTGTCTATTTGTCCATCTGACCCAAAGCAATCTCCAGATCCAGCACAATCCTTATGCATCCTCAGGCATTCTTCACAGGACTTGAAAATTCTAAAATTGGTAGAGAACCATAGGAAACCCCAAATAGGTGAAGCAATTCTGACAAAACAAAAGCTTTCACTAAAATACTTTTGTGAACAAACTTCCCTTGTATTTTGACATATCATTCTTATCCAGCTTGTCATTACTATATAATCATAGAATCTGTATAATTTTCATAAGATATCACTGCACTGAATTAAATATGCCCACCTGAGAAGAGTGGCTCTTGTCTATGATTGGACATCCTGGATTTTACATGGTAGCACTTTCTTCTATGATCAAGTGTTTGAAGGTTACCCAGGCCCTGACATTTTCTTTCTTCCTGAGACATGGACAGAGCTCTCCACCCTCACTGGAGCTGTAGCTTCTGAGGAGGTAACAGGAGCGTTTATTTATCCACATAGAATCCTTCAGTTTTGTTGACTTAGCTAATCAGAATGATTGATTACCTCTGAAGAGTTTGTCTTACACCAAATTTCTGCTCTTAGGAGGAAAGATTCTATACTCTCTATAGAAATCTGAGCCTACAAGTCATGACTGAATACCTGGGCTCCCTCTTGCAAATCCCCCGAATCCTCCACTCTGCCTTTCCTGAGCTCCTTTCTCCATATCTGGAGCTCTGGGCTGCCTTCTCACCTCAATGCATGATGTTTGGAGTAGAAATAGTAAATGTAGTCAGGGCTTAGAAATCTCAGTTCTTCAAAAATTAATTCTAAACAGGAATTTAAAAGACCTGATTACACTTCTAACCCCTGTCTGTGTTATAAACCCATGTGACTTTGAGAGAATTATTTAATCTTCAGATATTCTTCATCTCTAAAATGATCAGATCAAACTGGATTCCACCCATCTAACGATGTGTCTCAAAATGGGATGTGCTAAATTCTGTAGAGGAACTTTTCCAGTCTACTCAGAGGGGGAGAGCTGTGTTTTATCCCTTTGAAGTCAACCAGGGAAGAGCCTTCTGGTAAGAACAGGGTATTTGAAGAGATTCTGGAGAACGAGTTTAGCCTGGTTCCTGGTAGAGTGTCCTTTGACTAGATCCTTTTCTACTTTTAAAAATTTCATTTCTTCAGGGACAGTTTTTCCTGTCTTTGGTTCCCCAAGGTTTGAGACATTATGTCACACTGCATGGAGAGTCACTGATCCTTCAGAAGAACTATCTTTGTAACTTGTACCTGAGAAATTGCCCCTCTTGAGCCTGGATCCATTCCTTTTCATCCCAAGCCATTGACAACATTTATTTTGGCAGGTGGTATGTTAGTTGTTGGGAGAGAAAGAAAGGTGAAACTACAAACTTTGTTGAGTCTGAGTTCACAAACAATCAGAAGGATACACAAGTAAGCCTCTGAAATGTGATTAAGGTAAATTCTGGTGAAGATGACATCTTCTGAAAATAAAGCAACAGGGATGAATTCTAGATCATCTCCTCAAGGGCTGATAGTGATAGGTACTTATTTAATGTGCCTTTTGATGGGTCTATAGATGGGGGTGGATAAGATTAGTTCAAGGGGAAAGTTGAACATGAGAAAGTGAGATGCAGGGCAGAAGTTGAATTTAGCAGGGGATCAGTCTAGAATGTGAAAAAGTGGGCAGCAGCTGAATTAAAGAAGGGATGTATTTATTTATTTATTATTTATCCCATGTGAATGGATTTACTAGCTTCATTTCCTAAATTCATACTGACTGTTGAACACAAAGTCACTTTAATTAGATATAGTTCTTTGTTTCAGATTTGAAAATGGATCTGACTTATGTCGTTCAGGCTGACCTGCAGCTCAGGACCATGTCTCACCTTCCTGAGAGCTGGGATGACAGAGATTTGGTACCTCACCTGGCCATCGGTCCCTGTGCTTCATATGATAACTCATCATGGTGGGATCTGGAAGCTTCTGAAGCCTGTATCAAGAATGAAAATGTACCAACACATTTATGGACTTAAATAATGGCATTTAAAATTTTTATTTATTTATTTTTACTTTATGTGTACGAGTATTTTTTCTTGCATGCATGTAAGTGGACCCACACATGCAAACTCACAGAGGCTGGAAGAGGGCATCATATCCGCTGGAACAGGAGTTGCAGCCAGTTGTTGGCCACCATGTAGGTTCTGGGAACTGAACCAGGTCTGCTGCAGGAACGTCTAGTACTTTTAACTGCTGAGTTATCTCTTGAGCCCAATGACTGTACTTTTGATGAACTTTTCAATAGTAGAGTAACAGGTGATCATGGAGTTTACTGTTGTCTTGTAGAGTGAACAGGTACAGGGAATGTGGCTTATAAATAGCACAAGTGGGACTGGATCAGACCAAATGCTTTGAAAAAGTTTCATAAGGATGTGTCAAGGTGAAGGTGAAAATCTGTAGTTGTCTTGCAAGTTACATATTGGCATGATGGTTAGATTTTGAATTGTAAACAATGAATGTCGAGACATCACATTGTATGCCTTAAATATATACAATTTCTGCTTGCCAATTATATCTCAGCAAAACAGAGGACAAACACATCTCTTATAAAACCATGATGATCATGGAAAGAACTATTTTTCCAGAAGCTCAGTAAATTCTTTCTTTCTATCTACCAACTCCAGGGAAATTTGGGCTGGGTTTCATAGCCTGGAAAGACTTTTAATGATAACCTGTTCCTTAGCCGTAGATGGGAAGTCCCTGCTTTTTGAGATGCTCAGAGCAGCTAATAAACACCTGATTTATTTTTCAGTTTCCTTAAGTGGCCATATCATCAGGTAAATGGGATGACAGTTTTCACTGCTGCGGAAAAGAGGTCATGTGCTCCCACTATCCCCATAGAAATCCTGGTGGTGACATCCAGGGGCCTATTCTGAAACCCATGGCAGCCTTTCCAGGGTCCACAGACTTCCAAATGGGACAGACGAGAGGCAGCCACAAGAGCCTAGCCTGCCATTACCGATAGCTATTGCCATCATTACAGTCTTTACTAACACTTCTCCCCAGATTTGAACAAAGGACAAGACGGGGAGATTACACAGGATCCTGAATGCTAAGGAGGGCGCATTAATGAGTTCATCACACCTATTCCTCTGTGCTGACTAATCATAGGCATCTTCTCAGCTAGGCCACCATACCCAGTGGTTTGCTCAAATTAGTGTAGGTATCGCTGTGAAGGCATGTTTTAGATGTGACTAGCATTAAATGTCTAGATCCAAGTAGATCACAAGGTGGGTGGACCTTGCACAATCACCTGAAAAGACTAAGGTTCCTTGTGGAAGGATTTTTGTCTCAAGACCCTGATATTTGCTCTTCCCTAGATCTCGTCCTATTAGCCTGTGCTGCAGATCCAAGCTCTCCAGCCCCACTGTCAGGAGTCAGTTCCTGAGAGCATGTGTCTTCCTGTCAGGTTCTGATTCTCTGGAGAACCCTGACTTACACATTCCTTTGTGGGTCTGTCTGTCTTGTCTTATTGTGCTTGTACCAAACAGTCAGACTGGAATACTTCTGATGGGGGGAACCCGATATCCTCCACATCACCTGGACTTTTTCTTACTGGCATTTCTTTCTCCATGAGGTCAAGAGATTGGCCTGTAAGAGGATAGGGTGCAAAATGGTTCTGGTATCAAGTGAGCCAAGCAGGGTGATTGTTCTGTTTATCATCACTGCTCTCTCTTCCCATCATTCCTTAGCCATAGTCCATCTGAGGTTGGGCTGTGCTGCTCTTTGCTGGGAAGAAGGAATGTAAGCTTCTTTTATTAACGGCTATCACATGGTCCTGACCTTTTTTTTTTTTCCTTCTGAGGAAAGATGGTCAGAATTTTACAGATGACAGCTCAAGATCTCATTTTTGGATTTGTTTTAAAATGAAATAAACCTTTAAATTCTTTGTTAATGAAACCTGGTCTGATTCAGCAGTGTTTCGTAGACTCTCCTGCTGAAGAAGGCACCATCACTTGCTACATGTGGCCAGTAAGCACTTAAAATGTGGTTAATGTTACTGAGGAGCTGAATTTTAAAGTTTTATTTAAATTTAAAATAGTTTAAACTTAAATATTACATAAGACTAGAATTTATTATACTGTTTAGTATATAATTCTCAATTTTTAGTTTATTTTTAATCAAAGCTTTAGAAAATCTTTCTGTTTAATATTTATATTATATTATATATTATGTATTTATAATATATATAAGACTTCTTTTTTTTTTTACTACTTATGAGGTTTTTGACCCAGCACAATCCTTTAGGTCTGTTATGACAGTTTTTATTATTATTAGTGTCTGAGAATTACCAAGAGAAACCATACATTCAAACCACCATAGATGAAGGGAGGGAAAATAGGCTTTTCTGCATTGGCTTATGCATTCTCTCAGTCTGCTCGGGGCCTTCAACTCCAATTGTGGCCTCATCTTCTTAGGAAAAATGTTAGGCTCTCTATATACATATTTTTGGTTTTCAAAAATGTTATAGTTGTTCACAGACTTCTGATTTTTTTCCCTCAGTTTCATGAGAGGAAGGGGTCTCACATTTGAAGCCTGGAAATTGCTATATAGACCACTCTGGCCTTGATCTCACAGAGATTCACCTGCCTTCGCCTCCTGTTTCTGCCTCCTGAGTGCTGAGATCAAAGATGTGCACCACGATACCCATCCTAAAAGGTTTCTTAAAATTATAAAGCACTGGGCTGGAGAGATGACTCGGTGGGTAAGAATGTTTGCTAAAAAAGTGTGAGGTTCAGAGTTTGAATCCCAACACCCTCCTAACAAACTGAACCTAGGCCTTTGCAAATCTGTAACCCCAGCAATGAGTGGAGCAAAGACAAGAGGGTCACGGGGTTTGCTGACTGCCAGCCTAGCTGGGGAAAACAACAGAACCAACATGCTCTCCAAGTTTAGTGAGACATGGTGACTCAAAAGAATAAGGTGGAGAGACATGGGGAGGGCACTGAAGCCTTGGAACATGCAGTTACAAGCATGCCGCTCTCAATATGTGTGCAAACATGACACACACAGTCATAGGCATGTGTGCGCGTGCGCACACACACACACATACACACACACCCCTACACACCCCTCCTGAAAACAGTGTTCAGTTGTTCTGTGGATGCCTTACCTTATGTGCACTGATAAAATTATTCCTCAAAGTGCATGTCAATAGCTGCACTGGTTTTCTGCTTATTATCCCTCAGTTCCATGATAACGTATCGATAGTGTCAGCTACAGTCAGTGTTCACTGTATATACATCCACCTTTAATTGATACTTTTTGTATTAGGGAGTAAAATTTGTAGGATGTGTAATAGAGACTGGAGCTGGACTGCTTGTGCACAGTCTGCAGTCACATATTCATTAGCTTCTAAAATTGATCTGAAGTACTAATTTTATGACACTGTGATGGTGCCATGCAATGCAATGGATAGCAAAGCTGTTCTGGCTTCTGAGGACATGGACAAATAGCATGTAGATCATGCTGACCTAGAGTATCCTGGAATAACTCTAAAAAGTTATGTGAATTCATACTTGAAGGAAAGAAAATGTATGGAAGGATGCTGAGTATACTGACTATGGAAGGATGCTGAGTATGTTTACTTTGTGCCATTCTCCATCCCAGAACACTTTTCCATTGTGTTCATTTTTCTTTCTTTTCTTTTCACCTATTTCTTCTTTCCCTCCCTCCCTCCCTGTCTCCCTCCCTCTCTCTTTCTCTCTTTCTTTCTTCTTTTTTTCTTTCTCTCACTATGTAGCCCTAGCTGGCCTGAAATTTACTATATAGATCAGGCTGGCCTTGAACTCATGGGGATCTGCCTTCCTCTGCCTTTTGGGTGCTGAGATTAGAAACATACAATGCTACATGGGACTTTTCTTTTTGCTGACTTCTAATTCATAGATCTTGCCATTCTTTATGCATCTTTAAAAGCTAATGGTAAATTAAGAGGCGATAGTTTATATCAAAGTCAGGATTTATTTACTATCATCTAAATTAGAAAGTTCTACTGGATCCATGGATTGATTTATCCAATGCCATTTAATTTAATTTGTACATATTAAGTGAAATATTAATACAGTTCCCCTCCATGATGATCTCAACATGGAGTAGATGGAGAGAAGAAGGGTGGTCCTCTTCATAAGAGCCCACATGGTGGCTCACAACCCTCTGTACCTCCAGTTCCAGGGGATCTGATGCCCTCTTCTGGTGTCCATGAGCACTGCATCATGTGGTGCACTTACAGACATGCAGGCAAAACACTCAACACACATAAAATAAAAATAAGTAAGTCTTTAATTTATACTGCTTTACATAGTCATGTGAAACTTTACTAAGTTAAAATTATTACTAATTAATTAATTATAGTTCTGGGTATTAAACCCAGGTCTTGTCCATGTTAAGTGTATTCTTATTATTGAATTATATCCTGAGATTTTTAACACTTATTTCACTATTTAACAAATGACATGTTGAGTTTTTCCAGAATAGTAGCATATATCCCAAAATCTATGTTTAAAACTTTCATTACAGGAAATTTCAGAAAATGTAGGAAGATACAAAGAAAAGAAAAGTCATTCATCATGCCATTGTTCAGGAGGAATTACTGTTGACTCTAGTGTGCTGAGAAGAAGTCTTTATGCATTATTGTCTATGCCTATAGGCCACACAGCCAACTGCATGTTCTTCCTGGTATCAGAAGGGCATCACACATTGTTTTTAATAGTGTATCTCTTTCAACTAAATCTACATTACAGGAAAATGGACAGTGTGATTGTTCTGTTAGGAGCATGACCTTGAGCATCTCAGCCTTGCCACTTACTCTGTGACCTTGAGCAAGTTATACACTTATTCTCCACTCTTTCTTAACATGTAGTGAGGAACTAAAATAATCAACAATGATAATAAATATGAAAAATTTATTATCTCTTCCCAGAGTTTCAACAACAAATGACATAAAATGTATAAAACACTAAGAACATGTGTGGCCTTTGATAACACTCTTTGAAAACAAACCTCTGTTATCTTCCTATGTGACTAATAGATTGGTATTTCTAGGAGTGCAATTGGAACTTACTGAAACAATCTCTCTTTGAGGTACTTTGTGTTTGTTTATAATTTCTTATATTAATACTTTACAAAAAAGGATAGGGGGTGGAGCAGCCTGTAGTTCCACGATGCTCGTTATTAAAATTACTTCCTGAGGGCTGGTCATGCTGACATACACACCCAGGACTGGAGGTAGAGGAAGACAAATCTCTAGGCATTCCAAACTGGCCAGACTAGTCTGGTCTACACAGAGAGTTCTGAGGCCAACCAAGGCTACATAAGACCTTGCCTTAAAAAAATACAGCGAGACAGTGGAATTCTGTGGGACAACATTTGCTCTGGGCTCAGCCTGGTGGTTCTTCTGTTTTCCTTGCTGGAGGTCACCCGTGTGGCTCCTATCATCTGTGAATATAGCAATGGTGGGTTGGTCTAATTGGCCTCTAATGTGTCTGGTGCTTGGTGTCACTTACTGGCGGACCACCCATCTTCAACAGACTAGGCAGGGTTGTTTTACATGGAGGCAAGATTTCAAAAGTAGCAAGAGAGAGGGAAATCTTCTATTTGTGATACTTGTTTATATTTCATGGGTGAAAGCAAATGACATAGGATAGCTCAAAGACAGTGTGCAAAGGGATCATGAAAGGGCATAGATCCAGGGAGACAGGGAGGGGCCACTGTTGTAAGAACCCATTCTAGAGGGTCTAAGGACTGAATTTGGTTTTCTCATTCTTAAGATAGAGATTATGAGTCATATCTATCTATTTGATTGTCGTAATTGTTAGATTATTTGAGGTCTATATTCTGTGTTGTACAGTGCCTAAAGTATACTTGCTGTTCGATAAATGTTAGTGGTATTGCATGCTAGCTTGTGTAAATCTTTGGATAATCAATTGAGATATATACCCGATAAAGACATGAGATGTCATTGGTAAATTACATACTTTGCCACACCTTTAAGAAGAAATTAGATACTATCACTTTAGAAGATAATTTTAATTGTGTTAAGTAAAAAATGAGAATTCATGTTATAATTTACATTTCTTTGATTACATATGTCTTTGCATGTAATTTCCATGTTTTATGCCCCTGTGAAATTCTCTTTTCAAAAAATATTTTAACATTGACACAGAATTGTTTGCATTTAATGTGTACAACATAGTGTTTTGAAATATACACATACTTCAAAATGGTTAAATTCAACCATTGGTTAAACTGAACCAATGGTTAAATTCAACCAATCAATGCATTACCTCTCAGTTCTCATATTTGAGAGGAAACTTTAATATTTCTCCTTTAACATTTTTCAATATATTGCCGTATTGTACCATGTAGTCACCACACTGTGCAAAAGATTTCTTGAACTTATTCTTCCTTCCTAAATATAACTGTGTTTCCTTTGACCAGCATATTCCCAGACCTGATAGATAATTTCTTCAGTGATTATCTGTTTTGTCTTTGTCAATTTCTTTAAAATAAACTGTTAATTTGGGGTAATTTTAGACTTAGGGAAAGTTACAGAGAAAATATAGATTCATTACTGCTAACTTCACTCCAATCTTCATTAGTTTTTCTACAATTGCCTTTTCTCTGTTTCAATGTAGAGTCCTAAATTGAATCAAGTCTATACGTTTACCTAATGCTCTGTGATGTGTGAGCTTTTTAGTCTTTGGTCACCATGGCTTCTACTCTTTGGAAGAGCCCTACTCAGATATTTTGTAGACTGTCCCCCATTTTGTGTTTGTCTAATGCTTTGTCAGGATTGGACAGGGATTATGGGTATTAGGAAGAACATCACAGAGGTGAAATGGGCCTTCTGTCATTCCCGTGGGGCACATGCTGCTGACGAGAACTCACACTGGCATCATTAGTCTTTGCTGCTTTGCTCTGGTAACGTTTGGTTTGCCCCATTTCTTCATTATTTTCTACTTTCTGAACATGATTTCTGAATTATGATTATTAGGAAGTCACTAAGTTCAGCTTCCACTCAAGGCTAAGAACAGACATTAACTCTACCTCTGAAAAAAGGGAAAGGCTTACGTAGCAATACCACAACCCAGCAGTTTATTTTCTCACAGCTCCAGGGGATAGAAGTTCAACATTGGAGTATTGACTGGGCTGGATTCTTCTCGGGTCTCTCTCCTTGGCCTGTACCAATCTGGGGTGTCTTTGTTTATATCTTAATTTCCTTATACAGCTCTCACTCAGATTAGATCAGGACTCATTATAGCAGTTTCATTTTATTTAATCAACTCCTTAAAGCTCTGTCTTCAAGTGCTGTGGATGCTTTGTGCAGAGAGACAGACACTGAGGTTTTTCTTCTAGGAAACAGTTGATTTGTGCTGGTGACTCAGGATTCCCATCACAGCTCAGCCTTTTATCCCCACCTTAGTTCCCCTTTACAGTTTGGTCTCTTTCTCTCCCAAATATGGTAGCATATATTCTGATTGGATGTTGCATACTACATAGTTGTGACAGACAGAGCTATATGTATGTGCCATGTTGCATTGCTTTCCTTTTGTTCTGGGAGGGTTCCCGACACACAAGTACTACCAGATTTTGGTAATGTGTTAACACTTTGGCAGAGGAATTTGGAAAGGACATGATGCAGCTTATAATGGGAAGGGTTTCTTTCTACATATTATTTAAATATTTCTATATATTTGGTCTTCCATTTATTTATGCATTTATCATTTGTATCAGTATGAAATCATGTATACTTCTCTTGTACATTGGATTAAAGTCTACTATGATGTTCATAATTCAGTCCAACTCATCTAGCTAGGCCTCTGGGAACATTTTGTTAGACTCCTAGTCTTTGACATGTCTTCATCCTTTAGTTATTTGTCTCCTTACATTCTGGTCCCACAAGATCGTCTTGTCTGTTTTTTAATGCCCGAGTTCTGGAATCAGCCACTCATCCAAGGAACTCTGGTTCCTTTTTCAGAGAACGACATTTGAAGATTGACTTGGGCCCTGGGTGAGCTAATAGTTGTAATGGGAACGAAATAGCATCCATATTGACTCCAAAATCTCTCTCTCTCCAAATGCTCACGTGAGCTATTAGCACTGTGTGTCTGGTATGCTGCCTTTCTTTCATGAATCCCCAGATGTTCAGCATGTGTGTCCTTTGCCTCTGGCCTTATTCAGGGTGCTCCAGACAGTACACTTAGCAGAACCCCTTATTTATGAAGCTTATCTTCTAGAGAAGTCAGTCAATATATAAGTACAGAAAATAAATAACAGCAAGCATGAGACCTACGAAGAAAAAGGCAGAGCAAGTTCTAGAGAATGATTTATGGGGTGACTATTTTAGATCAACGAAGCCAAGAAAGGCTTCTAGCATGGGTGACCTGAGCAGAGACCTGCGCGAAGACAGGAAGTCGCCATGCAGATGCTGAGAGAGGGGTGCGCTAGGCAGACTGTCAATGTCTGTTTTGTATTGCTGTAACAAAATACCTGGGGCCAAATACTTTAAAAGAGGGTCTAGCGATTGGAAAGTCTGAATACCACAGCACTGATGTCCTAGACAACCAATGTCTCCTCCTGGTTTCATCATGCATGGAGGAGAAACTGAAAGGAAAAGCCCTGTATGCAGAAGGGAGAAAACACATGAGGTTGATTCACTTTGTAAAAAAATCCACTTTTATGATAACTAACCAGGTCCCATGAGAACTATATTGATCCCTTTCAAGGATGGTGATTCATCCTTATTTTGGGCTCACCTCTTAAAGATCAGACACTTCAAAGTATCACTGTATTTAACAAGCTTCCTGGTTATAAACCCTTTGGAGACACGCTCAAACTATAGCCCAGAGGACACAGAAAGTTTACAAACCCTAAGGTGAGTGCATGCTGACTGTGCTGTGGCAACAGTGAAGGGTTCAGTGCAGCTGAGAGGCAAAATGGCGGAGGAAGGACTGAAGGAGGACAGCAGAGCTGTGACGGGCTTTCCTCATGGTTTGACCTTTGGATTTTTTTCCGAATGACACCGGGCTTGTATTGAGAGGTAGTCTGAATGAGAATGTCCCCATAGACTCCAAGTATTTGGACATTTTTGTCCATGGTTAGTGAAGCCTTTTGGGGAGGTCACAGAAGGTGTGGCCATGCCAGAGGAAGCATGTCACTGAGGACAGGCTTTGAAAGTGCTAAGGCCTGGAGGGATTTCTAGTTGCTCTCTATTTCCCGTGCCTGCTTGGAGATGTGAGTGTCCTGCTTTGCCAGCTACCTCCTGCCACCGTGTCTCCTTGCCATGATGGACTCTAATCTGTCTTGGAACTGTAAGCTAAATAAACTCTTCCTCCTATAAGTTGCCCTGATCATTTTTTTTTTCCAATCGCAGCAACAGAGAAGAAACTCATACAGTTTGCATTTAAGAAGATGTAACTCTGGCTGTTATCTGGACAGTTGACGAAAGGCTGAATCTAGTGAAGGCCAATGGCAGTCATCACATGACAGGTGCTTTGGCTTTGGAGCATGGTTGTAGCAATGGAGGTGGAGGGAAGCAGGTGCATTAAAGATAATAAAATCAGAATGATTTCTGGGGACTTCAGTCTGACAGAGGCCAGGTTGTTGTGGAAATCGGAATAGAAGGGATGCGAGGAATTTTTTTGAATTAGGTGTTTAATGCAATGTCGTAGTTAAACTTGTCAACTCTGGGATCAGTGCATCTTGCTCATTTGCCATGTTTAGTAGTTCTGGGATGCCTAGGAATTTATTTAATCTCACACATCATTTATATGGTAGACAACGTTCATATTTACTATAGAGGCTGTACGGGGATTGTAAGAGTTCATATAACTCATGTGTTGCTTAACACACTGTGCAGAATCCAGCCATAGTAAACTAGATGCTAGCGTTTCTCTCCTCACTACTGTCTGTACTGCTTAGGTTAATGCTCAACACCCCCATCATCGCTACCACCCTGAGTCTGTCCCAGTGCTAGAGTATATTTTACTAAGCAGAATATCAATTTCTGGTCCTAGAATTTTGGGGTGCTCAGAGAGTTTGAGTCAGCAATACTGTGAGACTACTACTTTAGATTCTGGAATCTGATGGACATACATCTCTGGTATGTAGCTATGGGCTCTTATGTTTCCTAGACACAGACTGTGGCCACAGGCATTTTTTTCCAAGGTCAGGAAGGGGTACAATGGACAGTCAGATTGCTAAGGGCTCAGGGTCACAGCCCTACCCCACTATTTCAGGTTAGCTATTCTTGTCTGTAAGGAACTAAGCAGGTAGTTGCTCTCTATTTGGACCATACCTGTGTGATTTCCAGTAACTGCACAAAGATAAGATTTTAAGCAGCAAAGATCTTTCCAAAGAACTTGGTGGAGGAGCACAATAACCTGTGATAACAACATGTTCGAAATAATTAAGGTCCCATAATGGCCAGACATTGGGAGTCGAGGGTGTATGTTTTCCCAGAAGGACAATTGATAATAGTCATTCCCCAGTTGAGTATCTCATCCTCAGAGAAAACACTATATAGAGGCCACTACAGCCCCTTTTACTGTTTGCCTGTGAGTTACGGTTTCCCAAATGGGCCCTCTAGGTTGCTTTCCCATCTAGACAGTTTTATCCAGACTGTCAGAAGGAAGAGTGCTCAACAGTCAGGCTGTTTTCAGACATTTGCTGTGAGGCAGGAGTTTAAAGACTTGGTGAATTGCCATCTTATAGAGCGTTGTTAAAAGAACTGCATCCTGTCCATTCTTTTAGAAGGTGATGAACTTGTATGGGCTACTAGGAATTCATCCTGGTACCGAAAAAACTGGCTTACAACCTGGCTTCATTTCAGGATTTACTCTTAGATATAACATTGGTCCTTTTTTGTCCATTACTCTTTTCTCCCTTATTCTGTAGTCCAGTTTTTTTTTTTCAAATTTAATTTTAGACTGCAGAGAAGACCGTAAATATAGCATAGGAATTTTCCTGGAGTTTTTATCCAGCATCTCATAGCAATAACACTAGACATACTCAAGATACAAATGAAAAACAGCGTAGATCCACTACCCTTAAACTACTAAGTTTGTTTGAATTGCTTTAGTTTCCTACCAATGTCCTTTCTCTGTCTTAGGATTCAACCCAAGCTTTCACACTGTGTTTAACCGTCATTCCTCCTTGGTATCTTCAAATCTGAGGTGGTATCTCGTCTTCTTTTGTCTTATGTGACCTTGAAGCCTTCCAAGAGTACTGGGATCTGATCTTCAATTTGACTTTGTCTGATATTTTCTCATGATTAGTTTGAGGTGATGGCTATCTCCCTGTCTTTTAAAGTAATTTATTTCTTTGCATCTCTTCCAGGAATACTGTCTTTGAATACTGTAGAACCAATGCATCTCACTAATGGATTAAATTATAATTGTATACCTGCAGGAATAGAGTGAGTCGATTAGAAAGAAGTTAAATGTTTGTTTTCTTTAATGTATAGAAAACTCTGAAAAGAGAACCAGTAACTACCTTTGGACCAAAATATATCCCCATATACACATATATCCCCCAGAGGCAGATCACAGCTTCCCCATACTTAGGAACATTAGTCAGTACATCAGCACCAGCTTAGGAGCCATTTTACACACCAGATCTTCAACACAAGAGTACAAAAATGCAACAAACAAACAACATGGCACTTAGTAGACTGTCAAAGGATACTGTCTGCAGTGTGAGAGCAGAAATAAGAAGTCAGAAGGTCACCTGGTTGGTCTTCTGTGGGGATGTTTGGGTGAGGCTGCAAACATATTTGTAAATATCTGTCCATATTTGTAAATGACTCCGGCACAGGGGGTATTGATCTGGGGGTTACAGAAACATTTGGTTGAGTGGGCAAATTCACAAACACGGAATCTGAAAAATAATGAGAAGCTGTCTACTTTCTCCACACTGTGTGAGGTAAGAGTCTTCTTCAGCTCATAAATTAGAAGACCCTGTGTGCCAGGGTTACTGCCAGACAATGAGTGAGGAGGTCGAGGTAACCTTGTTGCTCTAATTGCCAAGGCAGTTCTCCCACCTGCACAGTCCATGTCATGCGGCTGTTAAGAAAACAGTGTCAAAGCCAAGCTTCATCTCTGAGCTGTGAAAAGCTCCGAGAATCCAGCTGTTGACTCTGGTCCTAGCCTGCCGTAAACAGTATCTAAATCTGTTTAATCAGTTTCATCTTCTTCTGAAACTTGCTCTAGTCACATAGTCCCTCATATTCTGGACAGATGGTTACTCTATCAACTTTATTAACAAAACCTCTCTTTTCTCAGAGTCTTTCTCCTATAAAGTTTATTTCTTCTCTTTCCAAAAGTGACATAAGCCAAATTAATAAAAACATAAAATCTCAAAGAACAAGTAAAAATCACCCATTTTCAGTTTTACCATTATTTTTGTGAGTGTGGTGTATATACTTATTTGTGTGGGCTGTTGCACATGTCTGTGGGTGCACCTGTGTGTGTAGTGCATGCATGTATGGAGGCCACAGGTGGTGCTAAGAATCTTTTTTATTGCTCTCACCCCTTATTTTTTTGAGATAGCATCTCTCCCTGAACCTGGAGCTCATTTATTCAGTGAGGCTAGCCTGTTGAAGAGCTCCAGGGATCAGCCTATGTACAACCCCGCAGTGTGGGAATTCCAGATATGCACCGCGATGCCCAGCTTTTACATCTGAACTCAGGTCCTCATACTGTGCAGCAGGAGCCTGGCTGAATGTGTATATGACTATTATACTTGTATGTGTATAAGTACACTGTGTCATGCAGTGCCCAGGGAGGACAGAAGAGGAGTTATGGAATTGGAGTTATGAACAGTTGTTAGCCATTATGTGGATGCTGGGAATTGAACCCAGGTCCTCTGTCAGAACAACCAGTGTTCTTAACTACTGAGCCATCTCTCCAGCCCCACCCTTCATATTTTTTAACACTACAAATCATCATTAATGGGGTGGGGATGTAGCTCAGTGGTAGGAACACTTGCCTAGAATGCTCAGGACCTGGATCCATTCTCCAGCATAGAAAAAAATTATGATGAATAATCATTATTTTAATATTTTATTTATTTTTATTTTATGTCTATGAGTGCTTTGCCTGCATGTGTGTAAGTACAGCTGTGCCATACAGTGCCTGCAGAGGGCAGAAGAGGGTGCCAGGGCCCCTTGAACTGGAGTTACATGTGGCTGTTAGCTGCCATGTGGGTGCTAGGAGCCAAACCCAGGTCCTCTGCCACAGCAGCCAGCTCTTAACCACTGAGCCATCTCTCCAGCCCTAGAAATAATCAGTGTTAATAACAAGTATAACGTCTTTTCATTTTTAATCTTGTTTCTTCAATGTCTATATGTTTGTTTGAATGTATATAGGTATGTTAATAATTAGGATTATATTTTATATGCATTAACTTTATGTGTAAGAACATTTTGGACATTTTAAAAGGTCTTATGAAAACACCATCATTGATTGATCTATACCCTTCTTTATCCTTTCTGTTGTTAGCTATCTTAAGTACTTTTAAAACTGAGATGAATATTAACATATGCATAAAATTATATGGGAACAAAATTATTCTATCAAAAATACAAACTTTTTGAGATTCTGTGACTGAAATTTCTAGATTGCTTTCAGGAAACTTCCGATTTCCAATGTATCCTAGAAACTTTGCCTTAAATTACTTTATTTGAGGCATATAAATGCTTTTCAAAGTATATGAGCTTATTTAGAATGCTGTCTGAGATGGATCACTTAGTTCAGTTTTTCCCAGTGGTCGTTGTCCTATGATGTGGGGTTGTCTGTGCTTTAGACTAGAAGAAGGGAGACACAGAGCTGGGGATCTTAGAGAAGACCCCCATTATGAGTGAGGAGCACTCATGAAGACCCCCCCTTAGTGACGAAGAGAAGAATCTGGGAAGCAGGTGCCAGGGGACAGGATGAGGCCGTTTCGGTCAAGCTGTGAGAGCACATATGCCTCAGAGAGTATTCAGAAATGGAAATGAGTGAAGAGCTAAAATTATCCATTTAATTGAGCAAAAAAGGAGGAAAAACCCAACCTGGACTACTGCGGCCTGACCTACATGCATCAAAACCTGGTGGGTTCCCCAGTCCGCCCCCCCCCCCAGCCCCCACGTGGGCCTGCCTGTTTAGTTCCGTTTGGATTTATTATTATTTTTTTGGAGTGTGCATGAAGAGTGAACGTGCAGACATGGACAGCTCTGGAAGCAGCTGGCACAGTCTGCTTCTGGCCACCTGCTTCTGGGGAACAGCAATTCCGTAAACGCAAAGAAGCAAAGAATTGCAGATACTATCTGTCTGCTTTTGAATGGCCATAAAAGGCCAATTTCAATTTGGTTCTTAAAATAGATCAATGTTTTCAACTGACCCATTGCTGAGGAGGCATGTGGAAGATCCATTGCTGTCCACTTGGCAGCAAGGCTGCAGGAGGAAGCCAGTCCTTCCAGCAATGAGTTGGTGTGCTCTCATTTTAGTTCCACCCACCCCCGACCTGTGGCCTTAATAGAAATGGTGCTTTTACTCCTGTGTAAACTTCATTTCAAGTATACATTTGCGATCGAGTTCTTTGTTCACAAACCTAATTTAGAAAGATCAACAGGGAATTTGTGTTTGAGTAACTACAGAGCTAATGTTCAAAGCAAGATATTGGATCCTGGTGTCAACTTGGATGCTTCAGGGGTCAGGGACATTTCTAGGTAGAAGGCATGACCTACATGTTAAGATGTCTTTGGGCACTAACCTGGGAAGGGTAAATAATTTAGATCTGAGAGGGCTTGGGGTGTTCCTTCCATTCAAGATCTTTTCAAACTTAACCTAGGGGAATGTGAGGTAATGGAACAGTAATTACGACAGTGATGCTTTTCAATAGCTGATGATCACAGAGCGATTAGCCTTTTCTAGGCTATGTGCCAAGTGCTTGACAAGTGCAGCAAGTCTTCAGCACAAGCTTCAGAGGTCCAGGGCACTAAGCAATGGGCTGATTGTAAGAAGCGAAGTCTCTGGAGTCCTCTCTCCTCCTCCCTTGCTACGTCTTGGGTCTGTACTGCATCCTGGGTCTGTAAAGCGCCATGCACTGAGCAGTTCTGCACCAGATGTTACATTCCCTTCTCTTTTGGGTGGAGGCTGGCCTGATAGCGGTAGTCTGCTAGGATGGCCACACACCAAGAGAACAGTCTGGACCCTGGTCAACAGATCAGGAATGTCAAGCATGAAGACAGGAAAGGTTACAGGGCTCTCTGGACCTTGGGGGATCTGAGGACATTATATAACCTTCTGAATCATTCTTTGGCCATTTTGTGGTATTTCTTGCTCATTTATTTTGCTGCAGTTCATGATTTTAGTTATGAACTAAAATACTTTTAAAAAGTCTACTTTCCCGACCAACTGAAGGCTGATTGCTGTGGATTGGGAGGTAGGGAGGCATTTGAAAGGAATGTTCTCTTCATCCGAAACCCTGAAGTATACTATCAAGTTAATGGAGAGGAAGTTCTTGCTAGTGGAGAACTGAGTCAGGCTGATTGGGGCTCAGTTTTGTTTGTTCCAGAGGTGGAGAACAGATGGGGTGTTTTTCTCTGGTGTTTATACAGACCCCAAACTTCATAGATGTCTCTAGTGCTATGAGCACCGCTGGGGAATGCAGCATGTCCTGAGAGGAAAGCTAAAATTTTCTTACCACTGTGGTCAACTGAGATGGAAGAGTCACAGGGCGTGAGAGAACCCCACTTTACGGGAAAGGGCGTGGAGGTGGGATGGCGCCCCCTACAGGTAACTGAGGATAAGGCAGTTATTGGTAACTGGAAGTCACCTCCGGCTTCTTGAGGTCTGACCATCAGCTCCTTTCTCATGGGCCCAACTAGGATAATGTTTACAGAGAGAAGAAATGTGCTCAAGAGTACAAGTTTCATACAATATATTTGATTATATTTAGATCCCCTCTCCATCTAGACCCTTTTTATAGCCTCCCTGCTGGATTTCATGTACTCTGCCATATATATCAAGACCTAAGGAGCCAAATTTGTGTCCCCAAATGTTATTTAGTGTGTGTCCATCCACTGAAGCCTGGTTAACCTAGCACACACTTAAAGAAAACCGACCCACACTCTCCCAGCAGTTATTGGTAGCTGACAGTTCCTCAGCTAAGGTTGGGGCTTCTTACTTGCCCACTTCTATATATTATTTTCTGACTTGAGCTTGCATGGGTCTTGTGCATGCAGTCACAACTGCTGCGGGTTCATATGAGTAACTTCCCAGATATCTGGAATACTCCATCTCCTTGTGATCATCCACCACCTTTGGCTCTTACAATCTTTCTGCCCACTCTTCCCCGATGGTCCCTGAGCCTTGGGTAACAGAGATTGGATACAGGTGTCCTATAGAGAGGAAAGCACTCTGCAGTCTCCCATTCTTTACACTTTGGGTAAATGTGTCTTTCTAGTTTAATCATCATCTGTTTTATGTGTATAACTGAAGGCTATATAACAATAAAAAAACCCGACATTGCTAGACAGGGGAAACCTCTCTTCAAGTTTCTGGTCAGGGTAGTCCAAGAGACTCCTAAAATAACACAGAATATTGCCACAACCCTTGATTGCCTCCTAGACCTTGAAGGTAAGACCCTATTACTGAAGACAGGACATACTGTAAACACAGTACTTGGAGCAATCTAGATGGAACTGATCTGGATGACTCCTCCCTGAAGACTAGCTCGCATAGTATCAGAAGATACTATGCAAACTGCTGAGGGAGAAAACCAGTCAATGATCTCTTTCAGCTGTAAAGTCTATGGAACACAACAATGACTGACCCAGCAAATAATCTCTACTGGTAGAGTAGTAGTACTTTTATCTTGGGGGTAATCAACAGCTGTCTAATTGGACTTAAGGCCCACTCAGTGGGAGGGAACTCATGTATGGTACTGTAAACACAGCCAAATACACGTGGCAGGAAATGTTATAGATCCTAGTGAAAAACCTACTTTTGTCCCATCCCTAGATCAACATAATTTACTGTGTTCTAATATGTATCTTTATGTTTACAGATTAGTGTGCCTCTCATCACTCATCAAAGAAGCTTCTTTTTGCAACAGATGGAGACTTTCAAAGTCCTACAACTGTTCAAATGCATAGAATAAGTGTCTGTGAGGTCCCCAGCCCTAAGTGACACATGTAAAATGCAGCCTCTGTACTTATAGCTCAGAGAACATAGTGGAACAGGGAGTGGAAAGAATATTACTGCATCTCTCAATATGTATATTTTAAATATAACATTGATGACTAAATTCAAACTTCTGTATTCTAATTAGGGTATAATAACTACATTATATATGTTAGGCCCATAGGTTTTAAAAAACATTTAAATTCATTATTTAGTTAATTTTTATGTATATGATTCTATTGGCTGCATGTATGTAAGTGCACCTGTGTTGCACATTGCCTACAGAGGCCGGAAGAGGACAATGGATCCCCTGGAATTGGAATTATTGACCGGTATGAGCCACCTTATGGGGGTTGGGAACCAAATATGGGTCCTCTGCAAGAGTAGCCAGTGCTCTTAACCACTGAGCCATCTCTCCAACCTTAGGCCCATAAGTTTCAACCACTTTGGGGTACAATCTAGTAACTAATGAAAGTAAAATTAAATCAGCTGCTTAGATTTGAATCCTGGTTTCAGCATTTATTGGTTTTAGACTCAGATCACTTAGGATCTTTTCTTTTCTAAAAAATATTTTATATTGGGCCAGGTATGGTGGCACACACTTTTAATCTGAGCACTTAGGAGGCAGAGGCAGGCAGATCTCTGTGAGTTCCAGGCTAGCCTGGTCTATATAGGGAGTTCTAGGGTAGGCAGAGCTACATTGTGACATCCTGTTTTAAAAACGTACAAATAAAAAACTTTTGTGCATGTGTATATATCATGTGTGTGTATATGTGTATGTATAAGTATGGTGTGTATGTATGATGTATGTGTGTGTGTGTGCTCGTGACATGGAGTGTGTGTGGAGGTCAGTGGACAACCTTGGGTGTGGTCTTTGCCTTCAGCCTTGTTTCAGGCAGGGTCTCTTGTTTACGTCTACGCTGCTGGGTACTCTAGGCTAGTTGGTGTACAGGGTTCTAGATTTTTCTCTCTACAGTTCCCATCTTGCCATATGAGAGCTGAGATTGCAGATGTGGGATACTGCAGCAGGCTTTATGTGGGATCTGGGGCTCTGCACTTTGACCCTCACACTTGCTTGGTAAAAGCTTTATGCACTGAACCAGCTCCCAGACCTTCATTTGGAAAGTGGAATAAATAATAATACCTTCCGTTGAGGGTTGTGAGAACTGCATGAATGTTTTGTGTTTTTTTGAGACTGAGTCTTACTCTGTAGCTTTGGCTTGTCTGGATACATGAGTCTTAATGATCTGAACACATGTAAGGTAAGCAGTATTGCAAATTAGTATTTTTTACAATTTCATTTTTATTTTTAATTATGTGTATGTGGGTGTCTATGTGTGGCTATGTGCACATATGTGCAGGTGCTCACAGAGGCCAGCGTGTCAGGTCCCCCTGGAGCCACCTGATGTGGGTGCTGGGAACCACACTTGGGTCTCCTGGAAGAGCAGTATGTACTATTTACCTCTGAGCCATCTCTCCTGCCCCTGCTATTTTTCATTTCTTTGTGTTCAAGTTTTATGTAAAAGCAGAGGAAGGTCCACAATAAATATCATTTCACATTCACGAGGATAAGCAAAAACAAAATGAGAAAGAGCAATGGTAACCAAGATGTGAACTGGAACCATCAGACAATGCTAATGGGAATATACAGTGGTTTAATCACTGTGGAAAGGCTGATGGAGTCTTGAAAAGGTGAGCATAGAATAACCATCTGACCAACAATTCCATTCCCAGGTATTACTATGTGAGACTTTTCTTGGGGAGACTGGGCACAAATGTCTGTTCACTCCAGAGAGTGACCTGAAGACAGACCAAAATAATGATTATACCAAAATCTTCCTTGCTGAACCAATGCATTTATTGGGGTCACTAACAGAAGTGTGGGTGAAGGGTTACATACAAGGACAGAGATGCTCAAAGGCAGCTGCCCCACTGAAAGGCCCACCCCAGTACAGGTGACTCAGGAAAGCTGCAACCTGAGAGCTCTCTACAGGACTTGCAGGCAGCTGGACTGGTTGGAATCCTCCTCCACCAGCAGTGGTTACTGCTTCTGTGACCTTGGGGAGGGGCCTAGTGAATCTTGAAAGTTTCTGCTTACCCAGACACTTAAAATTTGTTTACTTCCTGAATCACATGAGCCTCTTTGCAGGATGGAATGTTTCACTGCAGAGGAAATTGCTATGCAACAGGTATATATCCAAAAGAACTCAAAACAGGGACTCAGACAAATACATGAATTCTCACAGAACCACAATTCACAATAACCCCAAAGTAAAAACAATTCAAATAACCATTAATGGGTGAAAAAATATGAAATTTTTTTTTAAGTCACAGAGTAGAATTAAACACTGATACATACTTTTGTATGGATGAGGTCTTAACTCATTACTGCAAATAAAAGAAGCCAAGCACAAAACATCATACATGGTATGACTCCATTTATGTGAAATGGCCGAAGTAGGTCAATCCACAGAGACAGAAACAGATCAGTGACTGACAGGGACTGGGAAGAGGAGGCATGGGTGTAACTTCTTAGTGGCACGGGGTTTTATTTTGTGGTGATGAGATTATGAGTTAGATGAAGACCGTGGTTGCACAGTGTTGTGAATTTACAAAACGTGACTGAATTTTTCATTGTAAAATGGATCATTTTCTGTTAAGTGAAAAAAAAATTGCATCTGAAAAGACAGATAAGTTGTTTCTGATAAAAGACAATAATTGTCTGGTTCATAGTATTTAAAAATTATTGCTAAAACTTTTTTTCATGTTGTCCTTCTTATTTAATTAATTATATAGAATGAAAATTTGCATATAGTGGAATGCACGGAGCTTTAGATGTACAGTTGTTATTAAAATTTCTCTTTGGGAGAGGCAGACCAACTTAACCTGCCTCTCTCTCCCCAAGCCTTGCAACAAACACACAAATTTCTCCACTCACAGTTAAACAGATTCTAGCTAGTTTACTCTGGTTTACTAACAGAGCAGTGGGCAGGGTGTTACTTACAGAACATGGGCACCCACCCTCCCCTCTGCAAGTTCCATTAGTAAATCCACGTGGCTGGGATCTTGTGACTTCCCAGTGAAGGGATCCAAATGGCCCATGGGGGAGGGGAGAAAAGGCCCGGCCTCCTGGTGCCCCCAATTTAAATACTTTTAGCCCCTCCTCTTCTCACATCCAAGGCCAATAGACCAGGCGGGTGGGGCATAGGACTTTCCCAGCTCCTCATCTTTCTGCTCAGGTTGGTCCTGGGTGATACCCTCTGGGAGGGGTGTTTGTCCACCTTTTCCCTCAGAGAATCAATCCACTCTACAGTCCACCCTCTTCTCCGGCCTTTACATTCTTCATGCCCTCCTCTTCTGCCAAAAATTCTTGAGCCTTGGAAGGGGGTGGGTTGGGGAAGACTTTTTTCTTTTTCCTTCATTTCTTGCAAGGCAGTCTCGAATTTCTGGGTTTTATTATCACTTGTTTGGTGACGTCTTTTCCCCTTCCTCCTACTGTAGAAAACAAAACAGAAACATCTTAACAACCAAGACAAAAACAATGACATTCATATAAACCATACAAGTACTGACTGTTACAGTAACCTAACTTATGGGCATAAACACAAATGTTTGGATGGTACCGTAGTAGGCGTATCACATCCACTCAGTAAAACAATTGCAATGGCTTCCTCACTGGGGCCTATAACTTCCCCTGCCACTGGGGGTTGACCTGGCTTACAGTACCAGATGTGGCCGCTGTGCCAGGTCCTTGCACCTTGTCTGTGTTGATTTCCCATCCTCGCTTCTTCAGGTGCACCTGTATATCCCCCAAATGGGCTTCTAAATCTGTAAGGCACTCAGAGGTCAACATTATATCATCTATATAGAGGAACCTTTTCACAGAGGGAGGACAGGGTAATAGGGCCAGGTCCCAAGCCACCATCCCATGGCAAACAGTGGGGCTGTGGAGATAACCTTGGGGAAGCACTCTGAAGGTCCACTGTCCTCCACTCTACATGAATGCAAATTGGTCCTGGGATTCAGCTGCTAAGGAGACACTAGAATGCATGAGCAGGGTCCACTGCTTCATGGAAAGAGCCCATTTCTTGCACCAGCTGTTCCGTTAGAAGGGCACAGCTGCGTGGATAGGAGGCACCACCTTATTTAATTCCCTGTAGTCTACAGTCATTCTCCAGGAGCCATCTGACTTCTGGATAGGCCATACAGGGCTATTAAAAGGACTTTGGGCAGGGTGTATAAACTCCACCCTCTCCAGCTCTTGGATGGTCTCTGTAATTTCATCTGGGCCTCCAGGAAGCCTATACTGTTTGACATTCATCACTCTTCGTGGAGTGGGTAATCTGACTGGTTCTCATCTTGCCCACCTCTGAGTAATTGCTTTCGTTGTGCACACCCTCAGCCGGAACCATGGTGGTATGTAGGGTGTGTCCCAGTAGGGCATCCACCCCCAGGATGTTCTCTCACAAGGGAGAGACGCACACCGTGTACTCCTGAGGCGGGTAATCGCCCACCCTCAGAATAAGCCTCGTACGCTTCACCTGTATAGTCTTATATCTCTACCTATCCATGAGCCCTGGTGTTTTTGGGGATTGCCATGAATCAATGTGCATTCTGATCCAGTGTCCACAAGGGCCATGTGTTTTGTATATTAGTGGAGGACCAATAGATTCTTAATTCAACATGGGGCCTCCAGTCACCCATTATGGCCCTCACCCGTGGGCAACCTTGGCCATCCCTTCAAGGAAGTGGCTGGGAAGGTTCCCATCCCATGAGGCTTCCTTCCTCTGGAGCAGGGGTGCAGTCGGAGTAACCCATGCCTCCTGGTCTCCAGCCTCTCTTACTCTGGTGGTAAATTGCTGGTCAGGTCTTAAAGCCTTCCACAGACTCACTAGGACTGCATTCGGTTGCCCGTCAATTTTGTCCCCAGCGACCCCTGCCCTGCAAAGATTCAGCCACATCTGTGCTCTGGAGACGCGAGTGGGCCCCTTTATGGGGCTTTTGCTCTTTTCCCTTGTGTCTACCCTTAGCACCCTTTGAACCCGGATTACTTGTTGGTCTAGATCATTTAAATTGGCTAAAGCCTCTCCTGCTTCATACAGGTCACGCCCCACCATGGGGCTCAACACTGACACTAAGGCTCCATACCAGTCTCTTAAGCCTTGTTGAATCAGTTTCTTTCTTATGTCTCCAGTAAAAACAGTTCTGTCTGGGCCCATGAACTGAGCATCAAACACAGCTTCCCTCATACCTAGTTCCCTCAATAGCACCTGCCCTTCCTCTATAGTTTTCCAGTCTCTGGTGCTCATGGGAACCTTAGTTGAGGATGACATGTGTCCCTAATGGCTCATATGAGCCAATCCATTAGGGACTGATTTCCCTCATACTGTCTGAAATTATGAAGTCTCTGTCTTAAAGAAGGATTGGTATGGAGATATGAGATTTTATGCAACAACAGTTCATTGAGGACCACTTGGACTGTGATGTATTTCTAGCAGAGAAATACATCATGCCCTATTCAAATAATTGATTTGGTTTTGATTATCAAATTATTGCTTGATTTAGAAATGGACCCATAAATGGAATCAGTACACATTCTTCTGTTTCTGGCTTTGTTCATTCGGCATAATGTTTTTGGGATTCATTTATATAGTTTTGTGTTTCAGTATTTCGCAACTCATGAAATAATATCTTATTATATTAATTTGCCACAATTTGCCTGTTTATTCACCTGTTGATAGATATTTGAATTATTTACAAATCTGTACTGTTATGAAATGTGTTATTAGTAGTTTTGTACAGTGCCTTTTGTAGAAATATGCTCTATTTTTTTTTCTTGGATGAAAATTTAGGAATAGAAGTACTGAATCAGCAGGGGGATATACATTGGCTTTCTCTAAACTTAACTTATACTATAAATTACACATTTTTCCCAGTAGCATGATGAGATCTCACACTGTCCCTCTTTGGCCTATCCAGGACAGATTACCTGTCATTATTACCACTTGAGAATTTTTTACCTGTATGTTGAATATTCATAGATATGTACTTTCTAATAATCTGTCAAGCCTCAATTTGTTTTGTCAAATTCACTTTTTTTTTTGAACGTATGTTTTATTTAACAATATTAAAGCAAAAAACAAAACAAACAAAAAAACACATTTGGCTCAGTTATTTCCCAAAGAATGAAAGCTAAATTCCTTCCTCCCTTACTGAGCAAAACCTGTTGTGAAGAAGCACAATTGTTGACTTCAAGATTATTTTAAGAAGCTAAAATTTGAAATCCAGGAATTGGGCCTTTCCTCAGACATAACACTCATTTGAAGAATTCTTTGTGGTTTAAGCATAGTGCTAAGATTTTTGTTGTCTGAATAAGTGAATTCAGAGTGGAAGGACGCCCAATGTAAGAATACAGAATGAGGAGGAGCAGTGTGTGAGGTGTTAATATTTTGTTTCTTTCAACTGGAATAATTGGAATTCTATGCTATCTACTTCAATTTTGCCTACTCTGTGTTCAGAGTTGCAAATTTTCATAAAGAACTGAATGGAATCTCAAAAATCATTCAGTTCAATAAACTGACAGACATCATGCTCCCAGTGAGCAGGCACCCTTGGACAATGCTTGTCTTCCATTCTGTGGACAATATTGTGTGTTTCTATCACCTTTTTGGCATTCGAAACCTGTGTTTTAATCCTGCGTTTCTAATCAAAAACCATCTTGAAAATGAGGAAACACTCTTCCACTGCGAGCATATTTAGAAAAAGCATAATGCTTTTCTTTTTAATATTTTTATAAGCCCTGAAAGCTTATTCATTATTGTGTGAATAACTCAGAATAACTAGTATTTAGTGGAATTGAAGGGCTAAATTCTTAACTTTAGTAAAAATGTACAGGCTGTTGTGATGATATATTTGTTCCCATCCTAACTATCCTAATATTTTCGTAGAAGCCCTCTGATTTAGTATTTACCTCAAAGGTAGGGCAGTTTTAGAAATTTTAAATATAGATGGAGATACCTAAAAAGATGTGTGAAGAAGCCAGACATGTTTTTCTGTGTCCAGCGAATGTCCTCCCAACAGGAAAAGACAGGCAGACAAGGCACACAGGTTCCTGTCCTCTTGCTCAGTTGGAGTGAATTCAAGACTGAACAAAAGGGGCACCATTAGTGACCTCACAAATCCCCATATACTGAATGATGTCCACATATACAATGAACACGGAAGAACAGCTGTCAATTACGGTTCTGATTTAAAAATGAAATCCTGCTCCCCTCCACTCCCCACTCATGTGCTGAATGCTTGGTGCCCAGCTAGTGATGTTGTTTAGGGAAGCTGTGGAGACTTGAGGAGGCAGGAGCTAGCTGGAAGAGGAGGATAACCCGGGGCAGACTTGTGAGGGTTATATCCGGTCTCTCGTCTCTTCTCTGCTCTCTGCTTAACAACCACTATGAAGTAAAGATCTTCCTTCTCTGTGTTCCCATTACCATGATGTTCTGTCTTTGCACATGACGCCTAGCAGCCACGGACTGAACTCTCTGAACTCAGAGCCAAAATAAATCTTTCCTCTTTTGTTTGTATGAGGATTTTGTCACACTGACCTAAAAGTACCTAATATAGTTGCTATTTTCTTTTCTTAACGTAATTTTAAGGGAACTTGTGTTAATTTCCAAAGATAGACTTTTATGAAGATCGAAAAGTTTTGAATATCAACTCTGTAATTCATGTCTGAATTAAAACTTTCAATTATCCCTTAAAATTTATACATATTCACAATAACTTAAAAACCTTCCCCTTAGTCTTTTTATTGAAATTTTTGTTACATATATTTACTTAATTATTTCTTTGTGTGCGTGAGTGTGCATGCTGAAGTGCCAAATTGCACGTGGAGGTCAAGGGACAGCTGGCAGGAGTCACTTTTCTTCTTCCACCATGTGGGTCCTGGGGGTCCAAGTCAGATCATCTTTACCTACTGAGCCATTATATTGACCCCGGACATTTATTTTTGTTTCTTAAGAATATTTTATTTATTACTTTTATTTTATTATTTTATTTTATTTTATTTTATTTTATTTTATTTTATTTTATGTGTATGGGTATATTGCTGGCATGTGTATAAGTGCACCCATGTCGTGGGTTAGAAAAGGTTGTTGGATCCTCTGGAGTTATAGACGGTTGTTAGCCATCATGTGGGTGCTGGGATTTAAACCCAGGTCCTCCGCAAGAGCAGCTAGTGCTCTTAACCACTGAGTCATGTCTCCAGCCCCTTGTTACAGTTTTTAAAAAATAATTTACAGTAATTTTTTAACTAAACAGTCCTTCCCTCTTAAACAAGGTAAACTTGCTATAATAAATTCTGAGTCCGGACCTTAATAAAGAAACGTTTTACTGGCAAAAACGGAAACACTTGAAATATGTTCTGTTAGTACATTTCTGCTAGTACAATAGCCAGAAACTTCCTCATTATTGTCAGCTTTAGTGAAACTGAAATTGTACATGAGCATTGATTCTGAGACAATCTGAGTTATTATATTATCAGAGAAAATTATCTTGTTGAAGGATAGTAGTAGGAATTAATATCTTAAAATTTCTCTTATTGTTTTAAAGAAAGGCAAACATTATATGATCTCACTTCTGTGTGGGATTTAGAAGTTAAACCTGTAGAAGCTAAGAGTAAAACGGTGGTTACTGAGGACTGATGTGTAGGATGGGACTGGAGGAGATTCATTTCCAGTTTCTGGCTATTATGAAAAGGTTAGCAATAAACACGGCTGAGCAGGCATTTCTGCAATAGGGATATTGTCTTTTGGGTATGTCTCAAGAGTGGCACAGCTCGATGAAATGCTAGGTCATTTTCTAGCTTTCTGAGGAATCTCCACAGTGATTTCCGTAGTGGCTGCCCCAGTTTGTACTCCATCAGCAGGGATAAGCGTTCTCCTTTCCCTTCATCCCCAGCAGTGTTTCTCAGTGTTTGTTTTTTGGATCCTAGACATTCTGACTGGGGTAAGATGAAAAGTTTGCATTTCCATGATGACTTAAGATGTTGAACATTTTTAAAAGTATTTCTCAACCATTTGCGTTTCATTTTTAGAGAAAAAAATTTAGAAAAAAAATTGTGTTTTTTTTTTTTATGTTTAGTGTTTTGAGGTCTTTGTATATTCTAAATATTTACTACCTGTCAGAGGCACAGCTGGTAATGAATTTTTTCCATTTTGTAGATTGCCTCTTCACTTGAATGATGGTGTCCTTTGCTGTGCAGAATCTTTTTAGTTTCAGGAGGTCCCATTTGTCAGTTGTTGGACTTATTGCCTGCACTGTAGGAGTCTTGTTCAAAAAGTTCTTTCCTGTGCCTATAAGTTCCAGTATGTTTTCTGCTTTTTCCTCTATCTGATTCAGGGTATCAGGTCTTATGTTGAGGACCTTGATCCATTTGGAGTCGAGCTTTGTGCAGGGTGAGAGGTAGGGATCTAGTTTCATTCTTCTACATGTTGCTAGCCAGTTTGACCAGGAATATTTGTTGAACATCCTCTCTCCAGTGTGTATTTGTTGCTCCTTTGTTAAAAATCAGGTGGCTGTAAATGTGTGGAATTAAATCTGGTTCCTCAGTTCTATTCTGCTGACCAGTGTGTCTGTTTTTATTACTATTATCCAGCTCTTAAAAAAAAACAAACAAACAAACATGAAATTTGTAAGTAAATGGATGGAACTGGAAACAATCATCCCGAGTGAGATAACCCAGACCCAGAAAGACAAATGTCACACATTGTTCCTCATAGCTGGATTCTGGTTTTGAAACTTTAGCTATGCATGTTTCAATGAGAAAATCCAGAGAGGTCAAAAAACTAATGAACAGCCATAGATAGAATGATGGGAAGCTCCCTGGAAGGGGAGGTAGAATGCAATGGTATGAAGGGAGAAAAGGGAATAATAGCCTAGGGAGGTTTAAAGGGCATGGGGGATGGGAGAGCAGGGCGGAACAGGGAGTGCAGGGAAGGATAACTAGCAGCAGAGGCCTCTAGAAAAAGCCATATGGAAACCTACCACTATAAAACTACTTAAAGTATATACACATACATTATAAAAAGAGATCAAAAGGAGTTACCTTATAACAGGGAGACATTGCTCCCTACTAGACACCATAGACTTGTGAAGTAAAAGCCCAATGTCAGGAATGGACTCCCTCTTTTGAAGCTGTTGCACAGGCATCCCATAGATGTTCAAACAATACTGGTTGTCGCCCCTGCTCTTGGTTACTCACCAGAACTTTATGGTGAGACAGTGCTTAGCTTTGTCTAGGATACACTGTATTTTGTGTTTGTCAATATAATATCAATATCCATAGTTACAGAGTTAAAAGTCTGCTTATTGGATGTTTTACCCATTTAATTCATTTTTCTGTCATTAAATTGATCAAAAAATTATACTTCAGGTCGGTAATACCCGAGTATAAAGGAAAAAAACATAAGAATAGAACTAATTTAAGAGCCTATTGTTGCAAGGCTGAAAGGAAGCTGTTCTTCAGCTCCACTGAACTCTGGGTGCTCCCTTTGACAAAGTCCGTGTGGGCCAAACGTAACATAAGGCTTAGCGTATCTTGCTCAAGAATGTTAGAGAATCTGTAGCTCCATTGTGTGTGATTCATATTCTTGTGACAGAGCTGCCATTAAACCTTTGAGGCCAGTGAAACATGGACCGTAGCCCAAGTGGTTCCAGCATGGGCTTGCCCAGAGAGCAGGTTCTCGGCAAGAGAGGCAGGAAGAGGAGCCAAAGGCCATCTTCGGTGAGCCCAGTATTCAGCTGGCATCATATGCTTGCAGAGGATCAGGAGTCAGAGCAGGACCCTAATTTTTATGTGGTTCTTTCTGATTCCGAAGTTCAGAGAGCAACCTGTCACTAGAATGTGATGTCAAGTTCCTGGTTCCCTCAAAGTTGTATATTCATCTTCTCTTCCGTAATGGCTATTCACAAAAACTGTAGAGTCTCTGGGGGTTTATTAAAAGGAGGCATTTCACACTTTGATTAATAAAGTCTTTTGCATTGCTGTTGTTTTCTGAGGCAGGGCATGATGGTTTTCAGGTCACTATGTGGCTGAGACTGACCTTGAACTTTATGTGTGCGTGTGTGTGTGTGTGTGTGTGTGTGTGTAGCCATGCACCTGTCGTAGCAGTATGTAGCGGTCAGAGGACAGCCTTGAGTGTTAGGCCTTGCCATCTGCCTTGTTTGAGATGGGGTCTCTGCTGGGGGCTACTATGTTTACTAGACTAGCCGGTCCATGAGCTCTTGGGGGTCTCCGGTCTCCACCTCGCATCTTGTTACAGGACACTGGAATTACAAACACGAGTTACTGTGTTTAGCTTTACATAGGTTCTGGGGATTCAAACTCAGGTCCTCATGTTGTTCAATAAGTGCTTTACCTCCTGAGCCATCTTCCCAGAGCCCCCTAACCTTGAACTTTTGATCCTTTTGACTACGCATTTGGAGCTCTGAGATTACAGGCATGCACCACCCTTCCTGGTTTAGGTTTATTCTACTCGGTGCTAGGGATCAGACTTAGGCTTCCTGAATTCTAGGCAAGCACTGCACCAACATGCCCAGCCCATAAACAGTCCATTTAGCTCTTCAACTATCTCCTTAGGAAACATTTCTTTTAAGGGACAGTGATTTGTCCAAATCGTCTCATTTCCGTTCCATCTGAATTTTAGTTCTCAGATTTTATGTGCTTTCTTAGGTCAGCGGGTAGAAAGTACAGAAGTAAAATAAGAAAGACAGACAAAAACAAAGCACTTCTTCCTCCACCATTGCTCTTTTCTGAAGCTTGGCTTTATGAGGTGTCATTCACAGCTTCCTGAACTACAGCCCAGTGCAGCACACTGTGATGGGCGTGCCCCACCGGAAACATTTGGTGACCTCATTATGGGAAGATAGTGTGGGATGGGAGGAAGGGCATGTGGCTTCAGACAAGTTAACCACACTAGCCAAGGAGTGTGGGTCTCCGTTTTCGACATTGGTGTATAACTCAAGATTTTCTCAACAGACATACGCATAAATTCTATTGGTTCTGTGCCTCTGAAGACTGTACCTGCATATGCACCCACCACGCCCTTCGCACAGAGATGAGCAGGTTTGTTATGGAGGTTGTCTTACATGATCATAGAGGCCATCTGCTATTTGCAAGCGGGAAAGCCAGGGAAGCGACTAGAATAATCTGGTTGAGGGTCCAGGGAGTTGTAGCTTCCTGACCATGTCCAAAGAAATTAGAAATGGAGAATCAAGAGCTTGGGTGAGATCCAAAGTCTGAAAGTTTAAGGACCAGCATCTCCAATGTCCAAAGTGGAGGGAACAAAGAGAATGTGCCATCACTGCCCCCTTTGGATTCTGTTAGGGTCCTACCAGGTTGAGTGATGTCTGCCCACACTGGTAACCGGGTCTCCTTTATTTTCACTGCTGATTCAAGCACTGTGCAAGTTAGTTTTAACTGTTGGTGCCAGATAACCTTAAGTCACCTGGAAAGAATCTGAATGAGGAATTATCTAGATCAGGCTGGCCTTTGGGCCTATCTGTGGGGAACTGTATTGTTAATTGAGATGGGAAGACCCACTTTGAGTGTGGGTGGCCCCGTTTCCTGGGATGGGCCCTGGACTATTTAAGAGTAGGTAAAGTTAAGCCAGTAGACAGGCAGGCCTGCAGGACTCACCTAGTCCTCTGCTTTTAACTATGGATGTGACAGCTATCTTAAGTTCCTGCCATCTTGACTTCCCTTTATCATGGACTGCAACCTGGAATTGTGAGTCTAATAGACCTTTTCTCCCTCAGTTGCTTGTTTGTCAGGTATTTCATCACAACAGACCAAGAACTAGAATAAGTTCTCATCTCTACTGGAATAGAGAGATACATACAGGAGAGATGTTTTCCCATAAAAGTAATCACTACAGTGAGTACAACAGTCACAATAGTTACCAGAGGCTTTATTTCTATGAGTCTGAAATAAGTTATATATATAGAGTGTCTGATGTATTGAAATGACTTTTAAAAGGAGAGCTGCTCAGTGGTTAGGAACACAAACCGCTTTTGCAGAGGACCTGGGTTTGGTTCCCAGCACCCACATGGCTCCTAACAAACATCCTTAACTCCAGTTCCAGGAGATCTGACACCCTCTGTGCAGAGCACAAGGATGTCAAACTAATGGGGTTGCTTTCAACTATAGACACCCCAGAACAGGAAGACATTATGCTGATGAAATCAGCCGCATATAGAAAGACAAATATGGTGTTTTCTCCCTTATCTGTGGAAACTGACAAAAGGTAACTTTCATAGGAGTAGCGAGAACAGTTGTGGACATCAGAGTCTGGGAAGAAAGGCAGGAGTCCAAGGAGCAGAGACATGCAGTGAAATGACGAAGCAGGCAATGTTCTACATGACATGCTGCTAGAGTTCACAACTTATTATATATTTCATAAACTAGAAGAAATCAAGTTCTAAACACCAGGAAATAGCGAATATTTCAAGAGCTGGAAGTGCTAATTATTGAAATTTGATCATTAAACTTTGTTTTCACGTACTGAGTTAGTATAATGTACCGTGGTGTCCAAATACGTCTAGCTATGAGTCAATGAGAACATTTAAAAATACATAAAAGGGCAAAATTTTAGGCTTTGAGAAAGAAAGACTCGGATTCTAACTTTACTCTGAACATGGATACCAACTGCAGATCAGTCAAATATAAAATAATGAAAAATCCAGGAGGAGAAAGGTCCTCAAATATAGCCATCCAAGCCATATGGACATGTAAAAAGTATTTTATTCTTATTGTTAACTTCCAAAAGGGATGATCTGCATCTTTGTTATATCTGTTTCCTGGCTCATGACAATAAGGAGTTTCCTCTCCCCAGACCAGCACAGTGTGAGGAATGTTTCACTAGGACAGAAATGCATCATTCTGTCTTACTTATGAAAGAGGAATGAGTTCTGTTACAATAGCAATTTAAAATTTATTGGTCCAATAACCTAGGTATCTGAATATGAAACTTATTATCTTGGTTGAAATCTTGAAAAAAAATTTCTCTGGCTTTCTATACCACTCAACTGCCTGTCCAGTGTCATAGTTTTATGCCATCTGTTATTTGTTTCCTGGACTACAATTGCACTACTAAATTACCATTTCATGTATGAGTTCTTATATTGTGACAAATGACTATGCAATGATTTGATTTCCATTAATAATCCAGAAAGTATGTTTTGCATAGATATAAATTATGCATTCCACATAACAATTTGTTAATTTTATTACAGTATTTGGTTTTGTGCTTGTTGTTACCATGGGAATGCTGTCACAAAATTTACTTCAAATTTGGAGACACGATATTTTCAATATTATGCATTTTTGAAAAAGATCTGAATCTTTTCAGATGTTGAAGGAAAATTTGGAGTAAATTGTCTATAACAGAAAAGAAATATTGGAGAAACATTAGAAAAGCAAATAAAAACTTTGGTTAAATAAATTTCCTGGGGAACTACAAGGAAAGACAGAACACAAGCGTAAAGGATTTCAGAGCAACACTTTTTAGCTAAGCAGAATATAAACATCAAATGCCAACTCCTTTTTGCTGTTGTTGTTTTGAGACAAGACCTCACTATGTAGCCCTGGCTGCTCTGGAACTTGTAGATCAGGCTGGACTTGAATTCACCACTTACGGTTGCTTGCTGAGTGCTGGGATTAAAGGTGTGTGCCATCACACCTAGCTGTAACATATTAGAGGAACAATACAAAACCAAAATTATAAAATCACAGTAGTATAATTTGGAAAAAAATAAGTTATACTTTATATAAATATAAATTATTTCAGCTATAATCCCTGATGTGTGCCAAGCAGAATATGTAGCCTATTATTAGTTTCAATATATAGGCTGGGCATGGTAGTGCACGCCTTTGATCCTAGCACTCAGGAGGCAGAGGCTGGGTTCAAGGCCAGCTTGGTCTACATAGCAAGTTCCAGGCCACCTAGAGCTACAGGGAGACTCTGTCTCAAAAAAGATGATATATACACACACAGACATATATATATATGTACATGTATGTGGGTCTGGGTTGGTGGAGTTTGATACAGGAGTCCTGTCTAAGTACCCACACTCTGCAGACTCTTATTCTCTACGTTTTGGCTATTTATGACCTTTTGCATTCCTGGCCTTTCATTGATGAGAATTGAGATATACATTATAAAATGCATTTTCAACTCATTGTGTTTTCAACACATGAGGGGATTGGTAGTGGACAGCCTTACTGTAAGATAATGAGCATCTGTAAATATTGAAATTGCTGCAGTGAGTTTATTTGCCCAGAAACATGCTATTCTACTATTTTATTGCTAATTATTATAATAAATTGGATGATGACCTTAACGAGTGTGATTACAATTTATTATTTTCTTGTCAATAATTTGGTTTGTAGATTTTATGAGGAGTGATTTTCTATTTTGCAACAGTTAAGAGTGAGAAATAAATACTATACTATCTTTAAAATGTTTACATGAGGAAGAGATGTCCTTTTCTGATTTGTAGGAGTTCCTGAATAGACCAGTGGAAACCTGTTCTTATTAATGGGGTGGGGATCTACTTATCAAGCCAGTCCCAAGGGAGAGGAATTCCACAATTAGGAAGACAACGCCAGCCTTTCAGGAACTCCTAGCCTTGTGTGGAGTTGGTTCCTTTGCAGCTGAACATTTATTGTAAAGCAGTGTTTCTCATTTTTTGCCCTTTTCAAGTTGTGTGACAGTGATTTAATGGCCCAGATTTTGTAGTAAAACAAATAGAGCAACGTAAAACCTACCTCACCTTATGGCAATCA
Source organism: Eospalax fontanierii (assembly GCA_035773235.1). Classification (NCBI taxonomy): domain Eukaryota; kingdom Metazoa; phylum Chordata; class Mammalia; order Rodentia; family Spalacidae; genus Eospalax; species Eospalax fontanierii. The sequence goes on along the minus strand of CM069548.1, from coordinate 32,312,011 downwards.
AGTATGAGAAGCTGGAAAGAAGATGGAAACAGAGCCGCCGGGCACATTCTGTGCATTAGTCATGTTTGTGAGCTTTCCCCTGAGATCTTTAACAGACATGGTTGGGTCAAGAGGCTTCACACAGCATGCTGGGATTAGCCTTAGGCCTTAAGGACAAATATTAGTCAGGCTGACAACTTCCTTGTTTTTGACAGGACCTGTCAGCTCAATAGTACACAAAGTCAACAAAAGTATGTAACCTAGAGATGTCTTCAGATATAAAAATCAGTTCCTCAAAACCAAAGGTTGTGGATGAAAATACAAACACCCCTTGAGTTGTACTCAAACAAAACTTTTTTTTGAAATAAACTTTTAATCATACAGAGGTATTCGAAGATAAAAGAAGAGCTGTTTATGATTCAAGGATGAAAGTCGCTGAGGGTCACAGGTATTTTGCAATAGACATCCAGAGATATCATTAGAATTTGAAAGGACCTTGAAGAAAGACTGGGATGAGTCCCACCTGGAAGCCTCCATCTAAGTGAGGAGGAGAGGGAGGTGGTCTGTGTAGTCTGAAGGAGTCAGCCCTGAGTGCCGTCCTCATTCTTGCTTCTTACTAGAAGCATTTGAAAGCCTGACTATGTGTCAGAAAGATGTACAGGTCTGTGATAGACTATCCAGTCTGACATGTTTATTGGCTTGTGGCTGATCTTGGCTCCACCCTGGGTAAATTCTTTTTTATGTCTGATGGACTTGTTATCTCTTACAGGAATGAAAACCAGGCTTTAATAACCATAGTTGATGTTATTTGGCTTTCTTCTTATAGATACTGAATAAGCTGTCCTCAAAATAGTATCACCTAAAATAGTCTATGTTGTTGAAAAAGATGTTGAAATAAAATTAGCTATAAAAATAAAATGTAAAATGAAAACATAAGCAAGAACAAAGTTTTTTATTTCAGAGTAGTGACTATTTTGAACAAACTACTGACATTGTATGTATTGTATTGTGTTATACTTTGGTGGTTTCTGGAGATCAAACTTAGGGCCTGTAGTCAGGCAGGTGCTATATGACTAATTGGCACTTGGGCCCTTGATATGATTTACTAAGAAAATTTGTTTGAATTGATTAGGGATTAAGATAATATGCAAAAATTATTGCTAACAAAAGCCTATTTTAAGTAATTTCTATTCTTTGTATTTCAAGTTTATATGAACAAATTTGATGATCAAACTGCAGTTAAATATATAATGAGTTGCAGAAACAGAAAAACTAAAGAATAAACTGTCTATTGGAAGAGAGGGAGAAATGGAAAAAATTGCTTTGCAATATAAGTTTACAGTTGTTCTCAAATGTTTCTATGACTGTGCAATTTCGTTTCTAAAAAATTGCCAAGAATTGTATCTTAAGAGATGTGATTTTATAAAATATGTTACTTGATTCAGTTAGTTTTGAATGAAAATATGAAAATACTACCAAATTATATAAGAGAAAGGAAACCGAAGGCAAATATTAAAGATAGAAAGTTGTTTGGCAGCTGAATAATATGCTCTAATCAAAGAAGGATACTGAAGCTGAGTGATGTTTCTGTGTCACAAGTACTACTTAGCAGATTAACAAGAAAAAAAATAGCCCTTAAAGTTAGCTCAGTTGTCCCGTGGAAAATATTTAATAAAAATATCCTATATTTTCTTGGTTAAATTAACGGAGTGGACAGAAGGACTTTTAATCACGTTTATGTTTAGTGGAGAAATATGTTCACTCCAGAAATACTAAAATTGCTTCTTTAAACCAAGAGTAGATGAGGATATGCCCAATTATCATTGAACTTGAGATGCTGGCCGCAGCTACTTGAGAGGAAAACAGAATCAAGGATAAAAACAGGAATGAAAATATTTCAGGATTAATATTCTTATTAAACACACACACATACATATAAATGAGAAAAACCAAAGAATTTATATGAAGAAATCAACACTGCTAGAATTAACAAATGAATTTTACAAATTTCAGAATAAAGTCCTTAAAACTTTGCATAGAAATTATTACTTAGTTATTATTTATTTTCATATGTAAAAAATAAAAACATTCAGTATATGGCTATTAACTTTGAAACCTAGGAGACTGTTTTACAAAATAAGTTTCTAAAACCATAATGAAGAAGGAAATAGCTAAACTGATGGTCTAGAGGCCAGATGAAGAGGTTGGCCTTCAGCTCCATCTTTAAAAAAATTATTCATTCTTACTTTATGTGTATGAATGCTTTGCCTGTGTGTATATAAGTGTACCACATGTATGCAGTACCTGCAAAGGCCAGAAGAAGGCATCAGATCTCCTGGAAATGGAGTTGTGGACAGTTATTAGCAGCCAGGTGGGTGCTGGGAACTGAACCTGCATCCTCTGCAGGAGCTGTAAGCACTCTTAACCACTGAGCAGTCACTCCAGCCCAGGCAGGCTCCACCTCCTGAAAGTACTTGGACTTTCTTTTCATTTAAATAGATTTTCCTCACTCCACACTCACTTTCAATTAAAGTGATTTCCCAGCATTCTGGGAATAGAAACAACAGAACTTTTTTTTCATTTGTATCTCAAGTTACAAGTTTCATAATCCTTTTAGTACATATGTATGATCCCATAGCAGCACAGTGGTCTGACATAAGTCAAATCACATCTCTTTCTTACTTAAATTCTTCCAGTAGCCTTCCATCACACTTGGAGTGAAAGCACTTTCCTGTCTCCTCTGACCTCACTTGTTTGGACTTCCATCCCTTTGTATATTCTTCTCCAGATGGTCCTCCTTTGGTGCTATAAACAACAGTCCTGCTTTCACCTGACTCCTTTTTTTGTCATGTTCCCCCAGAACCATGAAGGAGCTGGCTCCCTTCTTCACCCATCTCAACTCAGATGCCATCTTGAGAGCACCCATCCCTGAGCGCCTTCTAAAGCGTCTCTTTCTTCTTGGTTCTTAGTGTCACCTAAATTCCTTTTTACTTGGTTATTTTACTTATCGTTAGTCTTCACCTGACTGCACTGAATGCCAGTTGCTGCACACCTGCCCCTAGAAATCAGTTTAGTGTTTACCAGGTCCTTGATAAATGCTTGTTGAAGGAGTAAATTAATGCATCTGGTAACGTCTTGAGTTTTTTGATGGAAATCTTACCCTTTTCCACCCTCATTTCTATACAGTCTTCTTGGGCAATTTTACGCACATCTGTAGTTTATTGTGCCATTTCCATTATTCCCTCTAGTCCTGATCTTTGTTTCTGAGATGATCAGAAGCTGTATTTAACCCTTCTTTCTCCCTTTTTATTGCTCAGTTAATTGAAACTTCTATAAGCAAAGGTACTCGTAATCTTTGAGTGTTAAGAGCCAAGGACACATGTATCCATGTAATAGAATACTACTACATTTTAACATTAATTTTATAGAGATTTATAACGACCCTATTCCAAATCCATGGCTTTAAATGTTAGTGAAGAATTTGAAGATCAAGATAATGTTATTGCCAAAAGTCAGAGATAGCTTGTGGTACATCTCAGAATCTCCAGGGAACATGTTTCTTCCTTTATTATAGCTATTTGCCTATTTAGATATCACCTCTGTTCTTGCTAATGTAATATATGTATATTATATGTAATATAATGGTATATACTATATATTGACTCATGGAGAAAAAAATTCACGTACCACAACATTCATAATATAAAAATTTTTAAATATATAATTTTAAAATATATAACATTTAAAATACAGTATTTTAAGTTTTAAAAATATAAAATTTAAAAAATATAACATTCAGTGGCTTTTAATAGACTTATAAAATTATTTTTTAATTTTGGCGGTTTTCATGAAATATGATTTAACAGTATTTCGATCCTCTCCCCTATCTGCATCTCCGCTTATTGGCCCCCCATTTTAACGTACCTATTTTATACATAATAAGACCTATCGAGTCTAACTTGTGTCCCTAAATGTCCTTCACTGTGGGTCCATCCATTGGAGCCTGCTTAATATACCAAGAGTCCCATCCTTGAAAGAGACGATCTCTGCCCCTCCCAGTAGTTCTCTATTGACACAGTCCCCACCCATAGATTTGAAGCTTTTTACCCACTTCCTCATATCTATGCCAGGATTTTTTTTTCCCCTGGTTTGAACTTGCATGGGACCTGTGTATGCTGTGAGCTCTTATAAGTAACTGTTTCCTTGTGGTCATTCACCAGCTCCGGCTCTTACAAACTTTATACCCCCTCTTCCACAATTATCTGAGCCGTGGGAGGCAGAAGCTTCTTACAGGTGTCCTATTCAGGGATGAGCACTCTGCAGTCTCTTAGATTCTCTGCACACTGGACAGTTGTGGGTTTCTATGTTAATCACCATTTGTTACATAAGGAAACTTTTCGAGCGAGAGCTGTGAGCTGCATTGATTTTGCCAAGATAAGGTGTGTACGGAGAAGGCGTGGCCTAGGATCCCTGTGACCCAGGGAAATCTGAGAGCTAGGATGGTGGGGTTGCTAGAGAACTCAGGGACTTAGCTCCTAACCACAGGTCTGGGGCTGGGACAGATCTCAGAGGTGAAATGGTACACCTCCTAAAGGGTCCATAATGTTCCCAGACAGCTCCAGCAACTAGAGACCAAGTGTTCAAATACTTGAGCCTATAGGAGGCATTTCTCATTGAAACCACCATACCACAAAACAGCCTGCACGTAGCTAAGAACTAGTGAGTGAAATTCATCTTAAACAGACAGAGACTGTTTCTGTTTGACTGATTTGAGTCCTCAGTAGCTTTCAGGCTTCTGGTTGACCCTCACCCTTTCAGTTTTGCATCTAATTAATTGACCTTCTGGCACAGCTTCACTTGAACTCTTTATCATGGTCTCTGAGTGGAGCTGTCTGTAGAGTCTCCATGACCTTCTCTAGGGGACCTGCTTAAGTAGGCTGTGGAGGGGTCTTCAGGCTCACTTTCATATTTATGGGTCTAAGCCTCACACAAGGAACTTTAAATACAGACTTCTGTATGACAAATAGCAGTAAGACAACATTTCAAAGAAAACAACAGAATGGCAAAATAATAGGTACAATTTGATACATATAGATGCAGAAGAAAAATATAATTTTATTAAATGAATAAAAGATATTATATGTTGATATAACTATATTAAGCCTATATATTAAGAGCCAATTCAATATCAGGATGAGAAGACAGTATGTGTACTCATAAGAACAACAAGGAAAGAAAATGGCATGTGGCAAAATCTAGTTTTGTTCAAAATTAAGGGTTTGAATTCCATTTTTTTCCCCTATGGTACTGGGAATCGAACCCAGAGTCTTCTGCATGTTAGTTAAGGACTCTACCGCTGAGCTGTATTCCCAGCCTTGTACCTATGATCCTCCTGCCTCAGCCTTCCGAGTAGCTGGGATCACAGGCCTGTACTGGGAACTGGCTTGAGGATTTGAATTCTAGAGCAGATTTGTATACCAATTGGATCTGTTTAAATACCACCAATCAGTAATGACAGTAAAGTACTGTGGCAGTGGGCTGTGCTGAAGGTTCAAGTGTTTACTGTTGCAGCAATAGAAACTGCTAGAGTCCTTTAGGAGGGTAGACTCACAAAACTGATCCAAAAAAACCCTGCTCTCTGTCTTTATGAACACTAGTTCTGGGAATCTATCCATGGTAGTGAAATTTGGGCCTGACTAGGGGTCATGGACAAGGGGTGGACAAAGTTAGGAGTTATGCTTGCTTGTGTGCCGCTGTGGTATATGTGTGAATGCACATGTGTGTGCATATATTTTAATTTGAGTCTTGGTTAAGATTTGGTTAAGTCAAGGGTTTAAAAGAAATGAAAATGTAGTTGAAGCTATTGCTCTAATGTATTTCTAAAGAGGAAAACGTAAACTATATTCCAATATTAAAAATAACTCAGTTTAAAAGAGTAGAAATTAGGATACAACTCCAAAAGAAAGAAAAAAAGGCTAAGAGCAATAGCTTCACAAAGGAACAGCACATAACTATTCCATGACACAGCAAGGCAAGTAGGGGGCCTATTTAGGTACAAAAGAATATTAAATAAAATGAAGAGAAAGCAGAATATAAAACAGAACATTTGCATGATATAATGGCATAAAAATGTACTTATGGATGGACAGTGACAGAATTTGGAGGATAATTTAGAGAACTATAAATAGAACTTAATGCTTTTTAGGTTCTTTTTTCTATAAAATGGGCAAGTGTGAAATTGAAAAACATTCTGTACATATCTAGGAGAGTGTGCTTTACTTGGATCAGACTTGTGAGGATGGATGATTCAATTAAAATGATCATAACTTATTTATGTATAAGGGAAAATATATCTGTTTTTGGAAAATTCTGTGAAACAAAGAGACACCCTTGACTGTGTTAGTTGGATAAGCCAGGCATTGTAGAATGGGCACCTAGCATTTGTGAGTAAATGTTAATCAGACTCCTAAGCAACCAGGCAATGCGTGGTCTTCCTGTGGGAGTGCTTCAGCCTTTCAAAGTCAGTGTGCAAACACACACACAGATGTTCAGGCAGCTGAGAACGCTCTTATTTTCCTTTCCCGTCTCAGTAGTGACATATCGTTCTCAGTCTTCATTTGAAGGTTGCTGGGTTCCAGCATGCTATTGAAGAGCTATCATTTTAAGGTCTCCAGAGGGGCACATGATGACAGGTTAATCTGACATCTGGAAATAATGTCCATCACTGAAAGACTCTCAAGATAAAATACTGAAAGTTCTAATAAGATAACAATATTGGTAATGGAAGGCGAAAGTAAGTTAGGTCTTTATTTTTGCATATGTGTGTGTGCATGTAGGCATGTGGGGGATGTGTACATGTGTGTGCTTATATATGGAGGCCAGAGGACCATGTCAGGTGTCATCCTCAGGATTTTCATCCACTTCCTTTGAGACAAAGTCTCTCCAGAACTCACTAATTAGGCTATACCAACTTGCCAGTGAGTCCCCAAGGATTCTTCTCTCTCCTCCTCGCCAGGACTGGGATTATAACCACGCCCCACTGTGCTTGTCTTTACTGATGAGTTTTAGATCCTTATGCTTAAAATAAGCACTTTACCTACTGAAATAAGTGAGGATAATTGGAAAGTCTCCCAGATATTGGGTGTATGAGATATTTTAGGCCTAAGGATCAAAGGGCAAAATTTTCTGATTAGATAGAGGTGGATCTTGGCTTCTACTTCCCAAATTGATGCTGGAAAGACTGCTTCAATAAAGATATGTGTGAAGCACAGTTCAGTGCAACATGAAGAAACTGGTGGTTTTCAGAGTTCAGGTCCACTGTTGGCTTTAAAACTAAAAGCTCAGAGTCAGGCTGTTTATTTAGGTATAACTATAATGTGGCTCAGTAATGCCACAGTGTATTGTCATAGCAACAGAAATGAAACTAGAACAACAGGTTAGGAGATAAACACAAGTTCTATCCTGGAAAGAAACAAGTTTTTATTTCCAGATCCACGAAGTTTAGAGAAGGGAAGACTCAGTTGAAAGCCACAGATAGGGTCTGTGGACTCTGGGCTGGGAAAGAAGAGGTAAATGGTACGTATCTGTTTCCTTCCTAGCTCTGTGAATTCAATTGGTGAATTACTGGGCTCCTATGTGCCTTGGGTTTCCTATTTGCAAATGGTTGCATATGCTTCACAGGGCTATTCAGGATGAAACAACTTTGCACACTAGGAAGACAGTAGGTTCTCAGTCAGTGTTGTTGGTTTTGGCAGAAATGAGGATTGTAGTTTGAAGGGATGTCTCTGGAGGCTCTGAAATACCATCATAAAATTGAGATCTCTCCAGATAATCTGGGTTACAGAAAGTCTCAGAGCCTGCTGGGTGGGTGAGGCATTTCTACTTATTAGGGCATGTAAGAGGTTTGTGGAGAAAACAAAATTAACCACATCGCAAGGACATGCTGAGAAGTCTGGCTTTGGTCACAGAGTACTGCATTTGAAAGTTTATCATGGCTTGGCCACAGTTCTGACCCTAGTGAGCTGCTGTAAGAATGGACATATAGCATGGGGCTGGTCATTAGGTTCCTGGGGTTAATTAGGTTCTTTAGGCGGGCCCGTGGTGCTGTTTTCCCAAAGCTTAGAAAGCTACAAGTTTCTTCACAGGGCGTAAGGAAAGAGGGTCGTAACAACTCCTCCTTGACTTGGAAAAGAAAGCTACACAGAAACGAGAAAGAAATGTTCTAATGCAAAGAAATCTTCAAAAATCCTTGAAGTAAGAAATGAATGTTTTGAAGGGAGTCAGGAGTTTTGATCTTACTCTGAGGTTCTTGCCTGCATTCTGATATTGGAGAGTAGGCTTGACAATGGGAAGGTATGCAGTCATAGCCACAGTCAAAGCCTTTCCTAAATGCATCCATTTTTGTTTCCTCTTTTCCTTGCTACCATCTTTATTCAGTGTCCCATCTGGCAATGTCCTATCCTTCCTTAACCTGACTTTGACGAGCCCCTCCCTCTTCACTCTCATAGTTCCATTATTCTTCCTCCCAAGCCATGTACTTTGGCTAAACTTCAGAAAGATTGCTCCTTCTGTATCCATGGATGTGTTCTGCTTCCATGCCTTCTTGCATTTTTTTCATTTCCAGGAATATGCTGACACCCAAAGACAAGCACTCCTGCAGATGCTGCTGCATGGAACCTTTTGCACATCATCCTGCCCTCCCCCCTCCCGGTGGAAAGGAGTAGTTGCCCTTCCCTGAACTTCCTAAACAGGGGGGGTTCAGTAATGGGGCAGTAGCACTGTGTGTGTGCTTTAATCCCCAGTGTTCCCCCACTCTCCCTCAACATGCAGTTAAATAATCTAGGGGTAAGGGTTCAGGCCTTATTTAAAACAGTCTGTGAACAAATAAATGTCCCCTTAAATTACCCAAATGATACTATAGAAGGCAGTGCATCAAAAATAAGATAAACGGACACAGTGTTGATGTTTTAGATCACTTTTCCATTGCTGTAAAAACATTTGAGGTCTCCAAGCCCTGTATCTAAAGTGTGTGGTGTCTTCAGCAACAGGTCTGCAGTGGTTTGAATGAGAATGTCCCTCATAGGCTTCACGTATTTGGGCATTTGTTCCTTAGTTGATGGCTCTGTTTTGAGAGGTTTTGTGAGGTGTAGCCTTGCTGGAGGAAGCGCGTCACTGCAGGAGAGCGCTGAGAGTTCTTAAGCCTTGCTAGATGCCCTCTGCTTCCTGTGCCTGCTTGAAGATGTGACTGCTCAGCTTTCCGTTCTGGCCGCCTCCTTCTGCCATGCCTCCCCTGCCGTGACGAACGCCAACCCTCTGAATCATAAGCGCAGATCAACTCTTCCTTCTGAAGTTGATTTGGTCATGGTGTTTTATCACAGCAACAGAAAAATAATCAACACAGAAGTCGGTACCGAGAGTGGACTGTTGTCGTGAAAAACCTGACAGTATGGAGGGATGTGAGGGACTCTGGAATTACGGACTAGAAAGCTGTTGAATGCTGTAAGACTGAAGACTGCTCAACTCATTGTAGCCAGGAACAAAGGTAGAAGGCTAGGATCCAGGGCCTAAATATCCACTTTAAGGGCACACACCCTCAGTTCTTAGAATTTTTACCACCTTCAGTTACCTTTCTCTTCCTACTTCCCCTCCCTTCCCTCCCCTTCCCTCCCCTTCTCTCCCCTTCCTTCCCTTCCTCTTTTTTAAAAAATATTATTTATTATTTTTATGTGTATGTGTATTTACATGTGGGAGTTTATGTGCACTATGTATGTGCAGGAGCCTAAGGAGGCCAGAAGAGGGCCTCAGATCCCCCAGAACGGAAGTTATAGGCAGTCATGAGCCACCTGATAAGGGTGCTAGGAACTGAACCTGGGTCCTCTGCAAGAGCAGTAAGCACTCTTAACTTTGAACCGGCTCTGCAGTATCACCATTTCTTTCCTTCCTTCTTTCTTTTTCTTTTTCTCCCTCCCTCCCTCCTGCTATAGTTAATCTTGACATATCTAGGAAGAAGGAACCTCAAGTGAAGAATTGTCCCCATCAGATGTGGCCCCGTCTGTCGGGCATTTTCTTGATTGCTAATTGATGAAGGAGAGTCTAGCCCACTGTGAGTGGTACCATCCTAAGCAACTGGACGTGGGCTGTACAAGAAATATAGCTAAACATAAACCTGAGAGCAAGGCAGTAAGCAGCGTTTCTCCATGGTTTCTGCTTGAGTTCCTTCCTTGAGCTCCTGTCTTGGCTCAGGAATAGGCTATAATAACCTGTAAGATGAAATAAACGCTTTCCTCCCTCAAGTTGCTTTTGTTCTTGGTGGGGTGTGTGTGTGTGTATGTGTGTGTGTGTGTGTGTGTGTGTGTGTGTGTGACAACAGAAAGTGACAACAGAAAGTAAACTAGATTTTTTCTTTCTTTTTTATTTTCTTTTCTTTCTGCTGGGAATAGGACCCAAAGCCTTGTTCCTAACTGGAGCCTTATCACTGATCAATATCTCCTGCTTATCTAACCAAAACCCATCCCCTTGACACTGTTCTTTCCGTCCCGTAGTCCCCTTAACTTGTCCCCTTTTAGAACTTGTCCCTTACATCGCCTACTGAGCGTTCTGTTTACTGTGTCTTGTCTGCCTCTGCCATTAATTCTAGAAAACTTCCCAGAGTAGAAACATTTTTTTCATTCACTGATTTGTACCAAATGTTGGTGACTCCCCGATACATAGCAGGAATGCTAAATATTCATATTTGTGAATTAAACAAAGTGTGTGTGCCTACAGCATGATAAACATTTCTAATCAGTTCCTAATCCTTTACCATTTAAACCACAGAGTAATACTCTTATGTAAATAATTGTATAGCCGCATTTAGAACGAGAGAACTGAAGTTTATATAATAGGTTAAAATGCTCAGGGTCATAAAATTTAGTCAAAAGTAAAATATTAAAATGATCTAGCTTCTGATGCTGTGTCTTAGCTACTCTCTTAGCCTACATTCTTGCCTATATTAATTTTTATCACTGTTATATTTTTCCATAAGGTTTAAAAGCCAGAAAGCTCTAAAAACTGGTAATGGAGAACAATAACTTCTGTATGGCTTTGTGCCCCCACTTCCCACTTCCTTCTTCAGAAGCAAGAGCTTCCAATTTTCTGAATACTATCCTGATATTTCTATGTCATTATTTCTCCCCTTGTGGTGGAGAAAACACCCTTAATCCCAGCACCCAGGAGGCAGAGGCAGGTGGATCTCTGTGAGATCGAGGCCAGACTGGTGAGTTCCAGGCCAGCTGGGACTACAGGGAGACCCTCTCTCACCCCGCCACCAAATGAGCTGCTTTCCCAGAGCAGATCCACTCCTTGGAGAAAGGTCTCCTTCTTCGTGACACTTAACTGCCTCAAGAACCTACCAGTTCTCAGTTCTGTTGCATTTGGAATCTAGTTTCTAACACTTAGAGTTCTGGGGTAGACATTCAAACCACAGTATCAATGTTCATGTTATTGATACAGAAGTACCGTGAAGCCGGCAGCCAGAGTCAAGAGAAGAGAGGGAGTTTAATTTGCACTAGTGGGCCGACACCTGGATCATTCTGTTACGGTGCCAGCTCCCTGCCCAAGTTTTGGGAGGTGTTTATACCCACATGTGAGGAATGCAAGCAAAAGGCAAATAGCACATGCATATATGATCAGTAAACAAGTGGTTTACAGGTGACATAGGGCCATAAAGGTTACAGGAATGTGGTAGTTTTAGCAAACAAAGACTTCAATCCTGGGTAAGTACAGGGGGCAGGGAAGGTTCCTGTTTACCTCCCCTATTCCTATTTCTTATCTTGGGGCCCTTCCTGCACCAAAGTTTTTTGTAACCATCCGAAGGTTTTATTACCATTATATTTCAAGAGTTTTTAGTAACCATTTGATGTGTTTTTAAAATTTCCAGTATATTATCACCTTTCTTCCCTACATAAATTTCTGTGCTCTCTGGATTACTTTATTTTAAATCTACTTATTTATGATTGTAATTATCACTGTTGGACTGAATGCCTTAGTTCAAACCTTGGTTCAAACCAATGGTTCAGTGCCTACTGCTGCTATGATAAAATACCCTGACAAAAGCAACTTAAAGAATGGAAGAAAAGTTTGTTTGATCTCACAGTCCATCAAAGCAGCAGGACTTGAAGCAGGTGGTCCCATCATACCCACAGTCAGCAGAAGATACAGTGAGTATATGCTTCTTCACTTCTCTTTCTCCATTTATACAGCCTAGGATCCTCTGCCACCTCCCTGAAGGCTAGCTCTCATAGTTTTGGAGAACGCTATGCAAGCTGCTGACAGAGAACATCAATCAGTGGTCCAACCCCAGCTTTAAGGCTTAATAACCATACCAATGACCAGCACAGCAAACTACATTGGAGCAGTAGTGACACTTTTATCTTGGAGTAGTCAGCAGCTAAGTAATTGGACTTCAAGCCAGTCAATGAGAGGCAACTCCTGTTTAGTACCATAAATATAGGCAAATACACAAAGCTGGAGAGGTCATAGATCTTAGAGAAAACCCTAAGTCTGTCCATATCCCTAGACAAATGCAGTTTCTTACTACATGCTAAATATAGATCCTTATATTTACAGACAAGTTATGCCAGTCACCACTCATCAAAGGAGCTTCTTTTGCAACACATGGAGCGGAGACTATTACAATGTTCTACAACTGGTCAGACACGGAGAATAAGTATTTGTGAAACGCCCAATTCTAAGTGATACATCTACAATGGAATCTCTACACCTAAGACTCATGGAACACAGTGGAACGAGGTGTTGAGAGAGCACTAATGCATCTTTCAACTCTCATCAATGAAGTTCCCTCATACAACAGAGGGCAATGAACACAAAGGCCACAAATGACCAAAACACAGAGAATAAGTCTGCAGAGTGTGGGTCCTTGGACAAGACTCCTAAGATAAACTCTACACACCCAGGGCTCAGGGACCATTTTGGAAGAGCCAGAGGAGGAGGTACATGACCATATGGAAACAGAGCCTTACAGGCTCCTGGAACCCTGCTCATGTGAATCTACAGTAATGTGTCAGCATGCACACTACCCGTGCATGTCAAGTAGACAAAAACCCAGCACAGAACTGGGGAAATGGGCAGCAGGCCCCAAGCTTAGCAGAACTAGGGATAGCTGATTACCGCTAGGTGAGGAAGAGCTGATCTTCTTTAAGGGTGTGACTATAGACAGGCTGACGAGACCCCGGTGGATGTACTAAGGGACATTGGATACACTTGATGTGATAGACCTTAACATAAAGGACAGAATGCATGAAATCTGGTGTGGGGGTTACAGGAGGGTGCAGATTGGGGAGAGGATATAAAGATGTTTTAAGATTTTTTTATATGAAATACACAAAAATTCAATAAAAATATACAAAAAAGGGATAAAGACAAAGGAAATATAATGAACTTACAGCATTAGTAGGTCTGGGCAAACATTACCTAGGGCTTAAGTTTTCTTAAGATATTCATCTGATTTTTCCAGATTAATGGTCACAACAGATCTAGGTCTAGAGAGGATTTCTAGGTGGAAATGATACCAGACAGCTCTAATTTCAAACAGGATCCTGGCGGATCAGTAGTAGGTTTAATTCTCTTCAAGGTATGCCATTAAGGTCTTGAGTGAAATCCCTCCAGTTTTAGAGGTGTGGATGGGATAAACTCTACTGCTAACTCAAGGGAGCAGCTAGGCCCATGTTGACATGTATAACCGAATGTCCTAAGCATCCGGTGTGCTGATCTTTATGGTGCCGCAGCTGCTCACTGGCAAATTGTCTAGTATGTTGTAGAGATGTGAAGACAGGCAGACGCTAGTCCCTGAGAGGGACGCTCCCTGCTGGGCTTCCTGCCAGTGTATGCCTGATGCTGCATGTCTCAGCCCTGGATTGCCGTCCCAGGTCTAGCTCTTATTTTTCTCCTTCCCTTCAGAAAGCCCCTGGGATTTGGATGCTTGCTTTTCTTCTGGGGTTCCTTTCCTCCCTGGTGACGCGCCATCTTCCCACCTCCCTTTTCACTTGCTGTCACCCGAACCTCAGCCCTCGGTGTCTTTATTGAAGGCTTTTATTGCGGATCCCTTCTTGTCTTGGGAATCAGTCTGCCCCGCCCATTTCTAATAAATCCCCGGGCTCATTTCTAGTTAGCAGATGAATGAGCAGCGTGTGGATTCATGTAGACTCAATGAATGGAAGTGTTTGTGACATCGTAATGGCTGCATGGTTCTTGAATATTCTCCCTAAAGGCTTCCTACCAAATGACAGTTTCACCATTCTGTAACGTCTCCTTGACTTGAGCCCTTGAAAACCATGTTGTATCTCTGGCCCGTGCCTTCCTGTCCTTCCGGATTTGGTAGTAACACGTTCTCTAATGCAGGGCTTCTCAGACTTGGAAGTGAAAAGGCACCTGGCGAGTTGCCAGAGTCACAGATCCATTTTCGCCATTTCAAGACAGCCACATGTGGAAGGTCTGGGTGCCACTGACACAGTTGAGCCACAGACTGAAACAAGACCAGATCATTGAGAAGGTGGGCTTCCTGGTGGATAGACTGGGGCTTCCTGACCTCCCTGTGACCAAAGTTCTAAGCTAATAGTTCAAGCCCAATTTCCTGCAGCCCATGTGACTCCAGGGGTATGTTCATGACATGACTTTTCTCTTCAGTAGTACTTCTAACTAAAAAGTACAGCCTTGCTGCTCCAATACCACTTGTCTTGTGTTGAATCTCCTTAAAAGGTTCTTTTGGTTCTAAGAAATACTTCCAAGGAGAGCACTAACTGATAGGCCCTCAGCCTAATGAATGACCTAAATTTTCTTACTCAGACCAAGAGTTCTGCTTTCTTCCTAGAGACCCCAGGACTCCCTCAGACTCCCTCAGCTGCCCCACTCCAGGAAAGTTTTCTGTAGAAGTTCAAAGCAGCAATGTCAGAAATAGTTTATAGCCCAAAGGAGCTGTAGACAAGTTCTGCTGATGGATGACTGTGATTTTCTAATAGACCTAAGAAAAATCAGGAGACAGAGCTAATGTAATGTAGCAGATTATATTTCCTTCCTGGAATTCTTTATTTCCTTTACATTGCATGACCCTGCAAGGATAAATATACAGTCATATATCAAATATAACCACATATAACTACTATTATTATTTTGATACGAGAGTGCAATACTAAGAGATAATTGCAACTATTTAAGGCTGGCGTGAGTCATAGTTCATTTTGGGCTTGTCTGACTTGACACAGTAAGCTTTAGGTTTTTAGTCTGCAGGTCTTGTGTCGGGGCTACGTGTTGGAAAATTTTGTTTTCATTTCTTTAACTGCCAGAGAGCCTGCCTTTTTGATTTAATGAAGTGAATTAGTGCTCTTCATAATGTTCTTTGTTTCAAGTCCATTGCAGGGATATTGAATAAAGCTGGTATTCGATCCTCTCCCTCTTCCTCACGTCCAAACCTTACCCCTGCCCCAGTTTTCTGAGTCCTGTGTAAATTTTACAAGGCTCATGTTGTCATAAATGACCATCACACTCTGGAGGAAAAAATAGCACTACGTTTCACAACTGGTTTCTTCTACATTGTGCTAGTATTTAGCTCTAGGAACCTGGAAGGCTGCTTCTTTCACTGGTTCCTTGTCTTGTTTCTTATAAGGTGAGGGAGTTATAGGAACTTATTTTAAAGTATAAAGTTCTATGGAACTAAAATTGCGATAAAGAAATTTAAATATCATTTGAGATAAGTGATCCACTTAAACTCCGACAATTTCCATCTAAATGCTTAAAAGAATATTTCTTAGTGTGTTGGCAGCTTGTCAACTCTTCAAACTTAAAAACAAAAAAAACCAAAAAACCCCCCAAAAACCCTTTAGACATTTAGCTGAAATGTCTGGGCATGTCCCTTAATTATTAAGTGTTTGAGAAGGGTAAATAAATGATGTACAAATTGATTCTTATTTTCTCACTTGAAAACATTGATTTTAGCATGTGAAAACTTTGCCATTTGCCAGTGGTGAGAAAAAGCTACCAGTGCCTTCAAGCAATTTCTTCAAATCAAAATTGAAAGCATCAGGGAGTCAGACCACAAGACAACTTGATGACTCAGTGGTGTCTCTGGCCCTACATCCTGAAAAGATTCTGCAGAGGAAGGCAAAGAACTCTGGGTGTGGGGCAGGGATGTTTGGGAAAGGCTGAGCAAACCAAGGAAACCGTGTCTCTGACATCCATATGTCCATGAGATCAGATAAGTTCGGAGTACTTTTTGTTTTCCTAAGTTATTCTAAACATGGATATTAAATAAAAGTTCAGTATTGGAAGTGGTGCTTCCAGGGTGTGCATGGGCTGAAGCAGACGGGCTGTCCCTGTCGGGGGTACAGAGGGTACTGCTGTGAACTCCTCACATCTCGTTCCATGACATCTATCCTGATGGAGAACAGGGTGGTCCAGCCCCACTGGGAAATCATACAGTATCTATATCAGTTAATGGACAAGAAATGTTTGTAGACACTCTAGTGTGCATCTCCATAAACTATATTTCACAGCATCTCATTTGGGTGTAATACAAGTGTCTAGCATGAGATTCAGTAGTCTTCTCTAGGAGACTGGTCCACAGCCAACTGGGGCCTGCCTTTAACATCTCCCAGAGAAGACAGAGGATCGGGTTGGACATCTTGCAGAGTCTAGGAAGATACTCATCAAGAAGGATAGAACGTCTTTAAGCATCTGGTTTTGTATGTGATGCAGGGGTTGGGGAGGGACCTCAGTTTTTCTATCTCCACTCCCTGTCATCTCATTTCTTGGCTACTGAGGCAATGTGACCCTTCACCTTTCACCCGTGTCACCATAATGGAATGTCTTCTCAAACTTTAAGCTGAAATTAACCCTTCCTGCCTTAAATTGCTTCTTATCAGGTATCTGGTCACAGAGGAGAAAAGGAACTAGTATACCCACCATGTGTTAGGCAGACCTAGTAAGGTTCCACTGAGATGGTATTTTAAAAAAGTTTTATGAAAACACAGTTCACATGCTGTATACCTCATCCCTTTAAAACATAAATGCCAATGGTTTTTATTGTATTTACTATTGTACAAATATCACTACAATCTGAAGTTTAAAATATTTCTATCATCTGAAGGTTGATAGTGTGATTCGCCAATGTAGAGCTTGCAGGAGGCCCTATGTTCAAACACTCAAAGAAAAAGAAAAGATTTTTATCACCTGAAGAAAACAAACCCTCATATATTAAGTGGCTTTCCATCTCCCTTTACCTTTCCAGTCCTAGTTAATTGATAATCTACTTTTAAAATATTTTATTTTATGTGTATGAGTGTGTTGCCGGCATGTATGTAAGTGCACCCATGTCATGAGGTCAGAAAAGGGTGTCAGATATCCCTAGAACTGGAGTTACAGATGGTTGTTAGCTGCCATGTAAGCACTAGGAATCGAACCCAGGTCTTCTTAACCACTGAACCCGCTTTCTAGGCTCTGATAATCTACTTTTTGTCTCTATAGGAATTTTTCTGTTCAGTCAAATAGTTGAGTGTAGAAGGTTTGAAATTAGAGAAAAAAGAACTGTGCATTTCTTTTGAAGAATGAGATTTTGCACTCTAAAATTATTATTTTAGAGAGAAAAAGCCTGAAGGTTCTTGTAAAACATGTTGTATTTGAAATACATCCGTTAAGCATTATATACATAACGTGTGATGGCGGAGTTGTTTGTTTTTTGACAGGGTCTCCCTAGTTCCAGTTCATCTGAAAGTCATGATGTGGCCCAGGGAAGCCTTGATCTCACGGAGATCCACCTACCTCTGCCTCTTGAGGGCTGGGATTAAAGGTGCATGCCACAAGCCTGGTATAAAATATGGTTAACAGAATAGTTTTATTGATTTAAGAATTTCATGCAATTTATTCTGATCATATTCAGACCCCTCCCCATCTCCACCTCCATCTTACTACCCACCCGTATGTTCTCTATTATTATTTGTCTTTTCCTTAAGGCTTCTCAAGTCTAATGTGTGTATCCCAAGTGCTCTTGCATGTGGGTTTATCCCTTGGAGTCTGGCCAACCTACCCGGGATCACTCCAATAAGGAAAACTAACTCCACCAGCATCCATCAAATGCCAACAGATCCTCATCTGGGGCTAGGGCTTCCCAATCCCCCGGCCCCAGTTCATGCTGGGCCCCTCTCTGGC
The DNA here is from genome assembly GCA_035773235.1 of Eospalax fontanierii. Taxonomy (NCBI): domain Eukaryota; kingdom Metazoa; phylum Chordata; class Mammalia; order Rodentia; family Spalacidae; genus Eospalax; species Eospalax fontanierii. Next base: position 32,293,837 of record CM069548.1, on the reverse strand, counting down.
TTGGGTTTCTATAGGTCTTGTGCATGTTGTCGTAAGTGTTTTGACTCTAACAATCTTTCTGGCCCCTCCTTTGGGGTGATCTCTGAGAGGATGCCATAGTGTCCCATTTAGGGTTGAGTACTTCACAGCCTCTTATTTTTGCATATTGACTAGTTGTGAATCTTTGTGTTAATTGCCATCTAGTGCAAGAAGAAATCTTTAGTGAGAGTTGAGAGATGCTCTAATCTATGGGTATCACAACAATTCATTATGAGTCAGTCTAATATATCTATTTAGCAGAATGATAGTAATAGGTGGTTAGTTACTCCCATATATTCTCCCATAATATTCTTGACACTATTGTACCAGTGGGGTTAAATGGCCCTAATAGATATCACAGGCTAGTAAATGAAAAGCCCAATGCTAAGAATGGTCTCCCTCTTTTGGAGCTGTTGATCAGGATGGTCCCATAGATCCTCAAACAATACTGGCTATTGCTGTTACACTTGGTTACCCACCAGAACTTGATGGCAGAACCCTACTGCTAAGACGCTGCATACCTGAGTCACAGAACAAACAAGGAAACACGAGCTGGTACTTGAAACTATACCTCTACCTGCTGGTTCTCATAGTCGTAGAAGGTGCTATGCATGTTACTGGCAGAGAAAGGCGGTCATCAACCTTACATGGCTGTGAACCCTACAATATCAATTGGCTTGGTAAAATACACCCACAAGTGTAATTTTATTGTTGTTAAACTTTAGTGAAGTTTAAGATTCCCTTAATCAGCAAAGGACAACCTTTATTTATTACTTAGAACAATTCTACAATTTGCTGTTAGAAATTTTGGTACTGGGGCATTGGGTAAGGAGGTTGTTGCATAGTATAGAGTCCTTAGAAGACACATGCAGGAAAAAGTAATTTCCTTTCAAGTAAAACTTAATATCTGACTAAAGAAAAAATTATGATTAACTGAGAGTTACATGAGTCTCCAAGTTAAATTTTTTTCAGATAAAATATAGCACATATAGCATTTAAAATTTTGTTCTTCCTTTGATGGACCATGGCACAAAGAGCCCCATGTAATTGTTATTAAATATGTGTGTCATATAATGTGTAAGATGTAGACAATTGTTCTAAGATGTGCAAGTCCTATGGTTTATTCAACAATGCAAAAACAAAACTATAGTCTCTTTACCATTTGTTCTCTCTCTCTCTCTCTCTCTCTCTCTCTCTCTCTCATATAATGAAAGCAGGGAAAATCAGTTATGTTGGCTGTTTGGATTCTGTCAAGACAGGTCTCACTCCTCACATCCACTTAGGGAAGAGGACTCTGACAATGATTTATAAAGAAAGAAGAAAATTTTAAAACGCTCTTTCTGTTGTCTGGGTGTGGGTTTTTTGAGATGGGGCAGGCCCTACTTCCTGTTTCCTGAATAGATCTGCATTTTCAAGCAGCAGGCAAATCTCAAGTTGAAGCTCCTCTTTCTTTCTCCAGTAGGCACCAAGAGGAAGGTGAGAAGGGGAATTTTGCTTCAGAAACATTACTCAGTGGGTTTGGAAATCCATTCAAATTAAGACATGTTCAACAAAACAAATTCATAATTAAGTTAAAGGACGGCAACTTAATGAACTTCCTTAGCTGAAGGAATCAATGGCTTGAAAAAGTACAGGACCAGGATGCTGATGAGACTTTTCAGAGAATGACCATAGATGTATGGCTTAGGACCAGAAACTATGAATGCTGGGAAAGTCCCTGCCTCGTGGGACCAATCTCATCAGTATAAATCACCACTTTCTCAGTTGCACTGTTCATGGTCTTATATCCTTGAGAGATAAATCATGCCTTTGTTGTTTACAAGAGCAGCTGGACTCCTGTGGCTAGGGTGGGGGTTCAGCATACAGGAAACATTGTTGAGATAAGGCTATCTCTTTCTGCAGAGCCAAGAGTGGCCAACCTGGTGAATCTTCTTTCTTACTTATACTTGCTAAAATGCTGCCTTTTCATGCATTTTGCAAAGAACTCCCATGAGGAATAGTCATGGTCCATGGCTGAACCTGAACCTGAACCTGAACCTCTGCATGCCATCATGTCCTACGGATACATGCTTAGGGATAGCTGAGCTGCTGAAGGTGGACGAGAATTTGAACAAGCTCAGAATAGACAGAAACGGCGTGTTCTGGAATATACTGTTCTTTGACCTTGTGAGCTGCATTTTCTAAAAGATGTTTTCCTTCTTCTGTGAATATGATTTACAAGTTGACCACCATTGTTGGGGGTGGAATTTTTTTTAAGTTGAGTTCAGTTATGTTGCATCTTTCATGATTTCAGTGATGTCAAAACAGCCACTGCTCTGAACTCTCGACTGCTAAACCCACTGTGTTTTCTAGTTTGTTCACATTGTCATATATACAAGACGGCTGCCAGATGCTGACTTGCCCAAGGTCCTGGGAACTGATCTCCCTTGTTTTGATCTCTCTTTATTAACTGTGTATACAGTTTCCTTTCAAACTATAGTTTAATGAACCTTTCTGTTTCCTGGTTTTATGAGCTCCTTTGCTCCCCCTCCACCATTTCTGTCCCCCCAGACTGCTTATCTAGTTGGAATTTATTTGATATCTTTTTCTCTCCCCCCTGTCCTATGGGAAAGTGAAAGACTATCCTCTCTTAAACATTTGTAAACTTAGTTTATGCAGAGGAGTCCCTCGGATAATTCAGATTTCACCCCATCAGTTGCCTTTCAAACAGAATTTGCTTTGCATGCTTTAGGACTGTGAGTTATGCTTACAGCATGGGACCAAGAAGCTGACATACATGCTGTATTTCCCAAAGCAAAAGGGGAAGAAGAATGAGGGTGTTCCAGGAGAAGGGCACCCTCAGCTCTCACAGTGAATGTCCTTTGGATCGTGAGCTACGCCACCCTTCATCTTCTGTCCTGTGATGGTGAAAGGGGAGAAAAGAAGAAGAAAAGGAGAAACAAGGAAACCAGATCATGTATTTTTCTCAGCATCCCATGTGGACTGTAGTTTGGGATGTATTCACACTCCCTAGACAGCTTCTACCTTTCTTCCTTTGCCCTGGAATCTGATTTCTAGGCATCTATGTTGACTTGATCTCATATCTTGATTTTCTTTAAAACTGCTGATACTCCCTGGGAACGGGTCCTGCTTTTTGTGATTGATTACGATTTATCTTGGCAGTGGCAGAAAGCTCTTTGTTATGGATTTTTTTTTAATCTCAGGTTCAGGCTGTAAAGAATGGGTCTCTAATGCTGCTGAGTATTTTAGGGGTCAGGGTTGGGAGAGAAAGGGATAGTTTATAAAACTCTCTTTAGCTCCAGACATGCAGGAGTGGGAAACGGGGAGAAAGTTTCCAATTTCATAAAAATTTTGGACAGAGTTTGAACAGGGAATAAGAAAAAATACCCAAATGTAATTTTATAGCCAATTTCCCATGTCTTCATGTCTGCAGGACAACTTAAGAATCTTATACCATTCAGTCTGCTGATGTTCCAAAAGAAATAGGGGACGGCTGGGAAAATTCTTTTTGATGGCTGGAATATGCAAGGTTTGCTATGCCTTTTAAAACTGCAGTCCACTTACACAGCAGGGATATCAATGGCGACATTTTGATGAGCTTTCTGGAAATATGGAGCACAAAGGTCCCAACAAAATTTCTGCTAGACTGGGCACAAATGTGACAGTACCTCCCAGAAATGGTGCTGGGTCCATTCAATAGGCCCAGTAGAGGATCAAGTGGGTTAAATAGTGGTGATTTATGATTGCCTAACTTTATTATAATGCAAAAGTGATTTGTATTCATCAGAGATTACACGTCAGCTTTCAAAGTTTGGTCTTTTTCTGGGCCAGAGATCTGAGGTATGATGCTTTCCCTGGACGCTAAGCAAGGAACTGCAGCTCCCAGAGAGTCATCAGTACTAGAGGGAAGACAGCTGACCCTCTACAGTGAGCTGCACCGAGAAGCTAGCATGTTCAGTGGGTTAGGCACACTGAGTGTATTCTTGATGTACCTCACTTTCAATTTATGATTGGTTTATCAGGCTAAACCGCAGGCATGTTAAGGAGCATCTATATTTCCATGGTATAAAATCTCTGGGTGAGGATTACCATCCCTTCACTCCTTGCCCAAGAGAAAGAGTGAGATGGATGTGGGTAGGAGAGTTAAAGTCAGTTGTCTTGGTCTGTTACAAGGGAGATGAGGATAAGTGTTGAGGTGGGTGACGTCTACCCAAGGCAGCATCCTTCCTCAGGCTGTTCATCTCTTGCCATCTCCATATCCAGGCACCCCTCTTGTTTTCTCTAACCAGAGTGTTAGCATACCCAGAATGTCTTTCCTCTTCGTGATGAGACTCCCATGTATGCTTACAAATGCAGTGGGCTCTGTGTTTTTGGTAGCCATGTTTTTCTATGGGCCCAAGACATAAAATGTCATGAATAAAACTCTGCCTATTGTCAGCTAGAGCCTAGATCTGATGCCATATGGAGATAGATTAAATTAAAGATTGCATTTTAATTCTGAGACTCCTAGGCCATCCATTGTTTTGCTACCGGGACAGCAACAAGCCCCATCTCTGCCAGGTCTCCCATGAGAGTCTACTATTAGATAGAGCATGTACCTGGAGTTTTCCATAAGGATGTGCTGACTAATATTTAGATACAAAGGGCTATGAGAAAAGGTTATAAAGAGAAGATAGAAACCAACCAACCAACCACAAAAATCAAAGAAGAAATTCATTGCAGGGGGCCCAACACACACTAAAAGAGATTACTATTGTCAGAAAGGGAAGTTATTTATATGCATAAAGTGAACATAGGAGTCTCTTAAAAACATTTGTTTAGGAGCCAAAAACATGAAGGACTGATGCCCATGGAAAGTAAGTACGTCAGAGCAGATGTGATGCACTGAGTGGAGGACCTAGAGGAAAACTGTGGGGACTTCTAGGTCAGAACAAGCTGGGATGGAGGGCACCAGGGGACGAACAGGGAAGCAGAGAGTAATGGAAGTCTAAATCCCAGTAACAGGCACTTCGGAACAAGAACACAGAAAGTGGACAGGGAATCTCATAAAAGATTTAAACAAAAGCTGTTATTTTTTTCAGTACTGAAGAACATGCCCTCTCAATGGCAAAGGTCATCAATAAGATGACTGGAAAAAAGGCAAATACTGAGTCATTCTGAATTTTGTGAAACTTCAGAAATACAGATTTAGGAGAGAGATCCTAACCACTTCCATAGAGAGAACGACAGGAATAAGTGACATTCAGGACCCAAGCTGGCCACGTCACGTCACTCAGCTGCTTACCCTCCACATGGGAGATTAGAGGCAGTGGGGCAAGGCTTGGGTTTCAGATACATCCACATCACAAGAAATAAGTATTCTCTGCAAAATAAGACAGCAGATATTTTCAAATAAGCAAAGTGTGCATGTGTGTGAGTGTTCATGTATGCATGGGCGCATGTACATGTGGAGATGAGAGGTCAACCTCAGTTGTTCGTTCTTTGAGCAGTCCACCGTGTGTGTGTGTGTGTGTGTGTGTCTGTGTGTGTGTGTGTATCTGTGTCTGTGTGAGTGTGTGTGTGTGGGTGCTTGTGGTGGGCATCCAAGTGTGTGTGGGCTCACATATGTGTGGGTGAATGCGTGGAGACCAGAGGTTGATGGTAAGTGTCTTACTTGATTGTGCTCCACTTTATTTATTGGCAGTCTTCCACTAACATAGAGTTTGCCAGTCCACTAGCATAGCCAGCGTGCCCTGGGGATCCCATGTCTCCTCCTAAAAACTGCCAGGATCACAAGTGTGCCACTGCATCTGCCTCACTATTATGTGAGTTCTAGGCATCCAAAATCCAGTCTTCATGTTTGCACGATAAGTGCTTTATTCACCGAGTCATCCCCTCAATCATCATTTTAGTTTTTGAGACAAGATCTCTCACTGACCTCGGTATTACCAATTTGGCTATGCTGGCTGGCCAGCTAGCTCCAGAGATTCACTTGACTCTGCTTCCTCAACTCTGGGATTGCAAGTGGGCACCACCAGGTCCAACTTTTAAAAACCTGACTGGGGATTAAAATCAGGTCCTCCTGATTTCAAAGTAAGCACTTTACCACCTGAACTATATCTTTCTAACCTTGAAATCTTTTTTATTATTTGTAAGTCTCCCACAGCTTCTTAGCAACTTATTGAAGGATGTATTCCTTACAAAACAAAGAACTCGGTCAAGAAAGCAGAAGACACAAAATCTAAGATGTAATGTCTCCAACTACAGGAATGAGGAGATGGAATTCCTGCAGACCAGGAGCATCTTGTCCAAGATGATGATGGACAGCTCAGGAAAAATGCTTCCAGTAAAAATGGAACAGATATGTACATGGCAGCATGGGCCAGGCAGAAAATTGAATGGAGAATTGCTGACAGGGCCAGGAAAATGTAGCCAGAGACTAACTGCAAGAAAAACAAATAAAAAAAAGGCAATTTATTCTGAGAATATAGCGCGAGTACTCAGAAAGGGATGGATGTGTGTGTGTCTTGCCAGATTCATATATTGAAATCCTAATCCCCAATATGATGATGTTAAAAGGTGCAGTATTTGGGGGGTGATTAGGTCAGGGAAATGGAACACTCAAGAGAGTACTTTGTAGTAGAAGCTGGAGAGACAGCCCTTCTCCATATGAGTTTATAGTGAGTTATATATATATATATGGTTATAGCACTCTCTATGACTCAGGAAGTGCTTTCCAGACACCAAGTCTGCCAGCACCCTTCGAGCACTACAAAACTGTGAAAAATAAATTCTCATGTTGTTAAGCCACCTAGTTTATGGTGCTTTGTTACAGCAGCCCAAATGACCTGCGATGGAGAAAGGGAATCAAAATACATGACTTGAATCAAAGACGAATAATAGGTGCGGAGTTAAAAAGAAAAGCACAGAATGCCAATTTATCTCAAAGCAGTAACTCTGTGTTCTGAAAATTAGGAAGGAAACTACCTGTCCGGGCTGTGGTTTAAGGGAATAAGGAGACTGGACAGAGATGGAGAGATGATTGGTACTTCCATTCAAACCCCTGCAGCTGTGAGCCACCATAAGGCAGTGCAGAGGGGTGAGAGACCAAAGAGAAGGCTCACCAGAGACGATGCTCCTGAGCTGCCCAGGCTACAGACATTTTCTGGGTGTCACAGTGCTGCAGTCCTTTCAATCTGGAGCGAGTGGTGTTTATGGTGACCTGGAGCTACCATCGGGCCAGACAGTCGGCAGCAAGGGGCAAAAAACTGGGCGATCAGAGTGACCTAAAAAGGAAGTCCATGGCATCAGTGGCGCCTCATGGAGGAGGAGTCTGAGAAGGGAGGAGCCCGAGAAGGGAGGAGCCCGAGTTCTTTCTTTCTGTCTCTTCTTTTCCTCTTCACTTTTTTCTTCATCTTTTTCTTTCCTCTTTCCTTTTTATCTATCTATCTATCTATCTATCTATCTATCTATCTATCTTTCTATCATCCATCTTGAAATACCTATTCTAAAAATTGTGTATAATATCCATACATAAACTGAGAGAAAAATGCTTAGACTTGTACTACTAAATATCAAGCCTTCCTGCCCAAAGGACTCAAGAACAAGTCACACAAGTTCTGTGGGTGACCAACAGTATTGGCATTCACCCAGGAGCCTGTTAGAAATGCACATTCTTGGGTATCACTGCAGACCCACAGAATCAAAATCTCTGGGGATGGGCTCAGGAATCTGCATTTTAACAAGCTCTTCAGGGAATTCTGATCCACTGTGAAATTTGAGAAGCACTGTTCTAAATGTCATCCTTAGGATGTCAAGAGAAAAAAGTGTCAAAATGTCATAGTAGCTCTCCCCTGTGCATCTGCTTGGGAGAACAAGGCTTTATAGCTTTGTGTCGGGGTAGAACTTTATTATGCAGAACTGGGTTCATAAAAAGGACAGGGTCTACTTTGATTGATTAAGGTTGGGAAAAATATGTACTCAGAATAGAAATGATTAAGAGAGGCACAAGAAAGAAAAATCTAGCATGGGTCAAGAGTCAGAGACAATTGTATTCACGTGTGTGTGTGTGCATTTGTGCCAGAGGTCAATCTCGTTTCTCTGGAGGCATCCATCTTATTGTTTGAGACAGGCTCTCTGCCTGGGACCTGAGGCTTGCTGATTAGATGAGGCTAGCTGTCGGGCAAGCCCCAGAGACTCTCCAGTCTCTGACTCCTCAGCACTGGGATTACAAGTGCATGCCACCACGTCTGGCTTTTTACATGGCTTCTGAGGATCAACTCAGGTCCTTCTGGTTCTGTGGAAAGTACTTTTCAAACTGATCTCTCTCAAGCCCTAGTTTGTGAATTTTTGAAAGCAAAAAGGGTTTGAACTCAAATAAAGGTGAGATGTCTGGTGACATTTTTGAACGTTTGTCAATATTCCAATATTTTTCAATTATACTTTGGTTAATGTTGGTGTTCATCTGAATATGACATTGTATCAAGACAGGCTTACATGCAGAAAAGTATTGTTTTGGTCTACTGTGTATTATGTAGTACACAGCAATTTTCTCTGAGAAAAGACAGCCCATTTTTGGAGGGAAGTCTACAGGATATGCTAAGCGGAGGTAAAAACATTCCATTGTGCAGGAGAGTTTGTTCAGCCCAAGAAGTCAACAACTCAATAGCTTGAGGAAGTCCCTGCAACTGACCAGATGTATTAGGCCCCTCCCTCTTCAAGCATATATAAACTCTAAAGCCAGCTGAGAGACATTCTTAAGCAAGCCGAGCTACCTAGAAGATCCTCAGACCAGCCACGCTGCCTTGGAGTAGCTATTTCCTGGAAGGACACTCTCCAGTCTGTCTTGCTGTCTACAGGTTATGAAGGTCACTCCGTGCTTTCTGCCTTTGAGAGCTGTCACCCATGCTGGGTGAAGCAGCTTCTTGAGTCATTTCTGCCCCTATAAGTAACCCCCCAACCATATTCTTGTAAGTAACCCCAATAAAACTCATTGGTTCACACAGTTGGACTTCAGTGGCTTCCTTATTTTGGTCTTTCACTGGTTCCCTATCTAGCTGAGTAGACATTTGTTCGTGTCTTCCCAGGAAGAGTGTCACACTGCATTTGTGGTGGTTGCTTGGACTGATACTAAACAGACTGTGGTGACATTGCTCTTTGGAGAACTGTGTCAAAACACAGGAGACAGCCGGGCTTTGGTGTCCTCATGATCATGACTGACTGAAGAGACACATGATTATTAATACACATTTTATGTACTTTTTATTTCTCATTTAACAGCACAATTTCTGAATTATCACCTTTCTTTCTCTCCTCTTTACCCAGACTATAGCCACTATACTTTTGAGTGCATGTCTTGGATCTTGTCACCCTCAGGAACTATATCACTTTAAAAATATTTTATTCATTATAGTAATTTTATGTGTATGAGTGTATTACCTATATGTATGTAAGTGCACCAGGGTCATGCAATGCTTGAGAAGGTCAGAAGAAGGCCCTGGAACTGGAGTTAGGATGGTGATTAGCCGCCGTGAGGATGCTTGGATTTGAACCCAGGTCCTCTGCAAGAGCAGCAAGTGCTCTTAACCACTGAGCCATCTCTCCAGATGGCCCCAGAAACGACATCACTTTTAAAATCTTAAATTTATATAATCTTTTGTTCTCCTGGCTCATTTTCCCCAGAACCTTCTCTCCAGAATATCCACACGTCAGTAACTCTTCCTGGCCCGCCCACGTCATTCACCTCTCAAAAGCCCCCATTTTCACTGCTAACACACCACACTGTTGAAGCCACCCTCCTCTCTATTTTCTTCAAACACTTCTTTCTACTTCTAATCTCGTGTCTCTAGGGATTATGTTTTTTACAGCAGCCATAGTAATCCTTTTACAACATAGATAAGATTTTTGTAATCCTTACTTAAAACCCTCCCTTAGTTTCCCAAGCCACTAGAATTAACCCCAAGCTTTTCCCCCCAGAGCTACAAGGCTCTGACTGACTGAAACAGGGTTTCCCCTCTAACTTCGCAGTCCCCTGCTGGCCCCTTGGCCACTATATTTTATATTCCCTTTTTAAACTTTCCTCTGTACCCTAGACACATCGATCCAACTGTTTACTTAACACCTGTACTTAGACACACACACACGCACACACACACACACACGCACACACACACACACACACACGCACACACACACACACACACACAACTTGTATGTGTTCATAGCAGAATTGGTATTAATCTTATCTTCCTTGGGGATTCTTGTCACTATTGCCTCCTCCGAACTCTTGAATCCATTCTTTTCCAAATACCACTGCCAGCATTCTGATGAGAGTCTGCATGACCTCCACCTTGGACCACTAGAATAGACTCATTTCTTTGGTCTTCCCCTTTCTATTCTTGCCACTATCCACACAAGCTTCCTTTTCATTTTTTTGTACTGGACATCGAACCCGGGGCCTCACACGTGCTAAGCAATTGCTATACCACTGAGGTACACCTCCGACTCTTCCACATAAATCTTACCTGCCCTATCAGTAATAATAATGTGCATATTTTCTAGAACTGCCTAAATCAAAAGAATAACATGCTTCAGTGAAAGGATGAGAACAAAGGTTATTTATCTGGTATGATTACAGAGCAGGCCTTGGGAGCCTCTTAATGAAATGTCAAACTTATTAACTGTGCTCTTGGCATCCAAAGTGTAATGGTCCAGTATCCATATTTTTCAACTCCAAACCAGAAGATTTGTCTTTCTAATAAACAGTTTAAGAAAAATCCAGACCAGCAAATTAGATGCACATTCAGTACAGTCAGGAAGAGGAAACATGTGGGAACTGATTATGGCAAGAATTCTCTCCTTGAATGAACCTTTTAAAAGTCAAATTAAGAATATGCACTTTAGAGAAAGACAGCGTAAGCCTATTCTAGTCAAGATGCAAACAACGGACGTAGGTCAAAGCTTCTAATGCAGCATGAATACCTACAATTTCCTTGATTTTGACATTTTTTCCTGTTATTAGATAAGGAACTCATGTATCTTGAGTGTTACAGCATCTCTATAAGGAAACGTCTAAGTGGTTGCTTTATAAAAGGACAAACTACCCCAAAGTGGCTTAGGATTCTGGTGGTTTTCCATTTCAGTTGCTCCCACCTGGGCCTTTCCTGGGGTTTCCCACACAATGGTGGTTCCCTGGTGACCTGGTGGGTGAAAGAATGTAAACTGGCCCTACTCACACATCCATCAAGTGGTATAGCTAGTTTCCAGCTGGGTATCTCCCTCGGATGGGTTTCTCATCCTCCAGATAACTGTCTATATTTCTTGATGTGCAAGTGGGAACTGTGAGGCCTCATAAACCCAGCAGGAGAGACATAAATCTCATTTCTCTAAATTGAAGCTGGTCACAGGGTCATTCCATATTCTAGGGAAGAAGATATGTATTCTACCACTCGAGTGAATAACAAAATCACACTGCAAAGTGTATGTTTACAGGGATGGGGGAACTGTTGTGGGTATTGTTACCAACTGTCTGTATGGCCCCACTGCCTTATTTTTGTAGAGAAACATTTTTCTGAATTACTTCATATATGTAAGTATATGTATGTGTGTATATGTACACATATATGTGCCTATAGTTGTGTGTGTGTGTGCATAAAAGTGAATAGATTACATGGCACAATTCAGTAGGGTACATGCATGTGCTCATAGCACACTTCTATGTAAAAGAATGATTCACTAATATGCTGGTATCTATTAGTAAACATAGCAAAATCTGGATGGGAATTGTTCCTGGTTTTCTATTTATTTTCTCTAAAGTCATTTGTAAAAGAAGTCAAGCGATTTACAGCTTCTAAATGTGAAATACATTTTGTTCCCCAGAGAGCCACAAGGCTTAAGTGGCTTAATGTGTTCTTGTGTCTCACACTTTGCAACCAATCACTTAGAAGATCCACCATGACTCGTCCTTGAAAAGCAGTTGAGATTTCATGTCTCCATCTTTTACCTGCCCTCCAATTTCACCTCCTTCAAATGCAGAAGGGATTTCTCATTGAGAAATCATTAATTTGGGTATTGGTCCATATGAGATTTTTGAATGAAATGTGAGCACATCCTTCGCTAACACTACCCTTTGCTCACTTTTGAGGCTCATCATTAGTTCTGGCGAGTTTCTGAATTATTAACTTTGAATTTGTACTTCTCTTAGGAAATATTTTTCTTCGATTTTCCTTTTCCTGCAAAAGAATCCAAAGATGTTTTCCCAGACACATTGGCACTGATTTTTAAGCTTGTGTCTGTCTTGGGCTTTTTAGCCTGGAAGTGCTGAGTTGCGATGGTTGTGGGGGCTAGACCATGTTAGTCATTCCATCATTAAACCACACTTCACTTACTCAGGGACAGCTTACGTTGCTAACTCTTCCAATGAGAGCACAGTCACCACCCCGAAGAAAGAGTGTTTCCAGTGGCTGAAATAGCTATCATTCTGCTCACTGGATTGTATGACAGGTGTTTGAGGAGCCTGTCTACTGCTAGGTTGCCCATATTGTTCTGTGATTATTATCTAACTTCCCGGCCCATAAACAGATTAAAGCAGCCAGGCAGAATGAGGTGGTTGAAGGATGGTTCACCAAGAAGCTCAAGAAGTGGAAATTTGACAGCCTGACAATGCTAGAACCAGAAGAAACAGATAAAGTAGACATAAAAATTCAAAAGCACAGCAGTCTCAGGTACATGAGCATAAACACAAAAGATGTCATTATCAGTACTGTCCAAGAACAGCATTCCATGGCTTACGTAAGGTGCGATGTTTACTATTCATCACTATAGCCCCAGCTTGCCATGTAAAGGTTACGTTGCATTCAAGTAGTCAATTTAGGAAGACATGGTAAGATTTCCATCAGATTGTTATTACTGCCTTTAATCTTATTAGTGTCTGTTCCTTAAAAGTTTAAGTTCACTTAATGGGAACATTAATTGTGCTGCATGACTCACTGACCACCCTTTGTATGTGTTTTTATGGAGTATGTAGAACATGCCAGGCACTGCCTTGGAGCTGGATCCACAATAGGGAATCAAACAAACACTGCTGCTGCCTGAGGGCTTGGATTGCACTGGAATGATGGGCTCATTAAACAAGAGGAAAGAAGAAAGAAACACACATATATGTTCAACTTGAATAGAGGCTGAAAGAGATGTGATGGAGAATTGAGGGTTAAGAGGTAGAGAGTTAGTTTATTTAGAATTACCAGGCAGAACCAGAAACCACCCTCCCGTCTCCCCAGAAGACAGGATGGAGCCAGTAATACAAGAACGGAGAGGCTCAACAGCAGGGATGATGGGCAGAGGATTAGAGGCAGGAGTCTGGCACTCCAGGAGAGCTGCCAGGAGGGCTGTCTGACCAGGACACATGTCAGGGGAAGATGGAATGGTCTGGGATGGAAGAACAAAGAGCCGACCACAAAGGACTGTGCAGAGCCCACTGGGAGTTTGGATCTTTTTTGGAGTCTCATAGGAAGCTGTAAAGGTTTCTGAAGGCAGCCACCGAGTAACCAGCTCTGAGTACTGCTTCTCTTTGCTTTCCATGTATTTGTGGTCATAATGAAGATCTCTGCAAATGTACGATGCACAAATGAATCTTAAACTTAAAGGTCTTAAATTTTTTTTTTTTTTTTTGTCTGTTTGACATAGGGTCTCCTGTAGCCCCAGGTGGCCTGGGACTCACTATGTAGACCAGGCTGACCTTGAACTCACAGAGATCCTCCTGCCTCTGCCTCCCAAGTAATGGGATTAAAGGCATGTGTCATCATGCCCAGCAAAGGACTTAAATCTTAAACAATTTGAGAATCCTCCATAAGAAAAAAAAGATTCAAAACTACAAATCTAAAGTTAGGAACAGAATTGTCCTTGGAAAGGCCCCGTGCAAGTGAGCACCCCAGATCGTAACCTTCCTTATGTTACAATAGGCTCACTCATTTGTGATGTCATGGAATGGCTTTTAAAAATATTTTATTTATTATTTTAATTTTTGTGTGTGTGTGTGAGTGTAGTACCTGCATGTATGCAAGTGCACCTCTGTTGTGCAATGCCTGCAGAGGTCAGAAGAAGGCTTCCGATTCTCTGCAACTAGACTCATGGATGGTTGTTAGCTGCCATGTGGGTACTAGGAATTGAATCTGGGTCCTCTGCAAGAGCAGCCAGTGCTCTTAACTGCTGAGCCATCTCTGCAGCCCCAGAATGGGTTTTATAGATATTCCTGGGTTTACTTGGATCTGATGTCAAATTTCAAGTTGGAGAGTTGCTTGACACACTTACCCTGTCATTCATGAGATGTGCGCCCCCCTCATCTCCCCGCCTCCCACCGCCCCATTGCTTCTGGTGACCTATCCAATACCCCTGATTCAGAGCTCAGGTTAAACTATTTTGACTTTGGTTTTGTACTTGCGTTTGATTTAGAGCGTTATTTTCTCTTTTGTCTATTTTATCCATGTATGCAAGTGAATTCATCTTTTGAAATGACGTGCCTCTGAAAGTCGGCCTCAGAACACAGGAAGCGGTGTAGAACGGAGGGGCAGAGCGGGAGGGAAAGGACCATGAGATTCACGTATGCTACAAGCCACATTTTAGAGATTCTGTTTTCTCCCAAATCAAACATTACTGGGCGTGTTTCAGGAGACAGTTACATTGATCTTCTAAAACTTCATTTTTTAAGATCAAAGACCCTGCCAAGCTCAAGGTGCTGCATTGTGCTGAAGCACCCGGCCTCTTTTTCCGCATTTCTATATTCTTTGAAATCTTACTGAACAGTGCTTCAGATCTCTTACACTATTTGTCAAACAATTTTTTTTTTCTGTAAGAAATACTGTCTATTCCATGAACTGCGTTCTCTTGAGAAACAATGCTGCTTTTTTTTTTTTTTAAATGAAGCATAGGGAGAGATGAGCTGGCTAGCTTATCCCATTCCTAGTGCTTTGTAACAGACGTTTAAATGAATGAGGATGATCGAGTCTGTAGGCCTGGCCTGCAGATATGAGAAGCTGCTGGAACGCGTTGATTGTGGGCTGGCTTTAATTTACTGTGTGGATCTCAGCCCATGATATGCCTGCTTTTCATTTGCTTTCATAAAAGAGAAAGAAACAGAGCAAAAGCTTTCAGAATGACTGGAGTTGAAAAGAACCAGTGCTTGAAGCCCTAAGATTGTTATTTCCATTGAACAATGGGGTATTGTTGTGGAGGAGCCCAGAAAGAAGGAGATGGAACTTGGGAAAGTTATCCTAACATCCTCATTAGTGAGAATTCAAATGGCTTCCTCTCCTAGAAGGTGGGCCTACAGGCACCATGTGATGAACAAATTTAGAACTGGGTGGGATGAACAGGAACTCAAGGGAGCATAACTTCCCCTCCATACTGAGACCACCATCTCTAGAGTTTCTCCACGTGTCTTAACTATTAATCTATTAGAATAAATTGCTCATCCCCTATGTTCCTAGTCAAACACCAATAGTGACTGTTCATTAGATGAGCACAACTTGGAGGGGCCTATGGTGTTACCCTGTGGGCACAAGTAGAGAGAATCTTTTGTTCCTGAGTTTTTATGCTGTGCTTCATCTGTTCAGTGCTGAACCACTGAGGAGTGAATTCAGCCTCCTGTGTGATTTATGGCAGTGTTTAGTCATCAGGGCTTTGGTTTTTAATGTCTTGTAAATAAGCAGAAGAAAGCAAGCCCTGCTTCCATCTCCTAGAGAGGACGGAATGTATCACTATCGTGACTTTAATCTCCTCCTACCCTTTAAAAAGGTAGCGTGGAGACCATCTGCACTGCTTTGAAGTCAGTTTATTTTACTAAATTAAACTTTCTCAGATTGTGCACCCCCCCCCACACTATGCCATGTAATATTTGATTAATTCTGGCACAAGTACACCTGTGTTTATAAATCTCACAATTTAGTCTGCAGATGAAGGAAGTTGGAGTCAGAATTGTGCCAAATTAAGTCTATTGGTAGGGTTTTTTTTTTTTTCCTTGTTTTTGGTATTATTTTAAATTAAACAGTTCCCTGTGTGGATAAATATTTTGGGATTTGAGTAGTAGATTATTAAAGAGACAGCATGTACAATAATTTAGAGCATGGCGTTTTGAAAGAAATCCTTGGTCTACAACTTAGCAAAAGTACTTTATGTTCATGGGCTCCAAGACTCTCAGTTATAGGCTGATGACTCCATGACCACCAGCAATTGCTGTCTCCTGGTATTCATGAACATTTTCTTCCCTGTGGGATAGGGATGAGCTATGATAACCAATATAAGATCACAGAAATGATGGTGCGTGACTTCTGAGGTGAGGTTTAAAGACATCATGGTTTCTGTTTTGCCCTTTCTCTTGAATTTCCTAGTCAAGAGAAAGTCAACGACCCTATTTTAAGAAGGGTGACTGTGCCTGAGAAAAAGACCATAGGGATGAACCAAGGTTTCTTGCTCGTAGCATCATAGAAAACAATCTTGACCTCCAGTGAGGCTTCAGATATTGACAACCATAGCCAAGGTTTGGAGGGCAACCTTGTGGGAGATCATGACCAAGAACCACCCTAATTATTAAACTGCACCCAGATTCCTCACCTGTGGGGAGTGAGGAACAATGGCTATTATTGTTCTCTGAAGATGAATTTGAGAGAGTTTCTTATGTAGTAATGGACAAGAAACATAATGACAATTTCCCCATCGTGGAGTGTTGGGAACAGTAAATGGGACAATGGGAGGACTTTCTATAGGCTCCTGTACTCAGTATTATTCAGAAAGATGAAATCACTACTTGTGAATGATACTTGACCAGTCCTTGTTAGCACTTTCCAATGCTTTATCTGTGTCCCGTGGATTGATAACTCCAGATCCACAAGCTTCTGGATAAATGGTAAGTGGGTTGCATATCCGACACATCTCCTGACCTGCCTTGCGTCCTCTTACCTCATTTTTTTGATTCTGATTCTCAACCAGCTGTGGAGTACTTTTATCTGCAGATACCTGCTTCAGATGTGCCTAGTGCCTCCTGCTCAATGCTGGAGCTGCTCTACTGCAGTCATGTGGCGTGTCTGCATCGACTCTGAACTGTTTGGGTGTCTGTGCTCACCTGGACATGTGGGTTCATTGAGAAGGGGGAGGTGGTGAGCTGTCTCTTGGCTGGAGAATTCTAAGGCTTCTACATGGCTTCTTGGTGTGTCTCTTGGTAAGATCTGTTGCTCAACCTTGCACCTTAAAAATATTTTTATTTTATGTGTATGAGTGTATTGCCTTCATGTAGGTAGGTGCACCTGTGTCATGCAATGCCTGCGGATGTCAGAAGAGGACATTGGATTCCCCTGGAACTGGAGTTATGGACAGTTGTTGGCCACCATGTGGGTACTGGGAATTGCACCTGGGTCATCTGTAAGAGCAGCCAGTGTTCTTCATTGCTGAGACATCACTCCAGCTCCATCAATCTTGAACCTGTGGCGGGGCCTCTTTCTCTGACTCATTCCTCTCCATCCCCTCCTTATGTTCATTGGATTCCCTTCATCAAATGTGCCATCTGTGGGGCAGGCCTGCATATCATTGACTCTTCCTTAGGGATAACCCCTATCTGAGAAAAGAGGCCCGGTAAGAGCTGCCTGAGTGTGGTTTGCTTCGTAAGTGTGTTCTTGAAATCAGTAATGTGATACTCGCTTTATCCCTGTCTGTGGTTTTTCATTATTCTGCAAATAAAACTCTCAAAAATTTCACAAGGTGACAAGGGCTTCCCCAAGCTGAGACCTGTCCAAGCCTCCATCTCTTCTCTACCTTGGCCTTATTATGAATGGCCCAATTCTTTTTATATGACAGCCTGTTGTTTCTGGACAAAGAGCTGGCGGCTTCTTGTCACTTGTTGGCTGAATTGTCACTCTACACTCAGACCTTAGCCTTAATGTCACATCTCCAAGAAGGCTTCTTAGCTGTCATTTTTAACATTTTTAACATCCTTGCTAATTTGAACTTTGCTTAACACCAATTCCACTTCTATTTTCTTAGTGCTTGCCATTTTTTCCTGAATACCAGCTTATCGAGGGTAGGACTGTGACTGTCAAGGCTTAATGTATGATTTAGAAGACCTTCAGTAAATGTTCATTGGATGAAAGAATTTACCTAGGCAAAGTTTTACTTGACTGATTACTTTCTGGGTTTTTTGTTGTTGTTTTGTTTTTTGTTTTTTTAAAAAGTCTTACTCCCTTAAAAATGTGAATAATAGGGGGCTCAGCGGTTAAGAGCACTGACTGTTCTTGCAGAGGATCTGGATTCTATTCCGGGCACCCATATGATGGCCAAGAGCTGTCTGTAACTCCAGTTCCAGGGGAATCAGATGCTCTCTTATGATCTCTGTGGGCACTGCACAACATGGGTGCACTCACATACATACAGGCAATACATTCATACAGACAAAATAAAAATAACAAATAAAAACATATATAAACTATTAACTAATATGTATTGTTTGGGGCCCAGTATCTTCCAAGCTCTTTTTTAAGCAACCAAGATATAGTAAAGAACACAATATATCATACTTGTTATTATATTATTTCCCAGAACAAATTTTGCGATGGTAAAGTTTTTTTGTGAAATTTCATAGAGAAGCAGGTGACATAATTGGGAATTAGTATCAAGTCTAGCTGCAGGAAATTATCAGCAGATTATCCATGGTGTTTTTTGAAGAGCTTAGAGCTTCCCAAGGCTAAGTAGTAGCACTGTGTGACTCGTCTGGGTCCGGCTGTTACTGCAATTTCATTGAAGTCTACAAAAGTTCTTCAGCTTTAATGAAACTGAAGCTCGTTGAACTCACTTCTTACTCAGCCATAGGGGCTGCTAGTGGTGGAAACACTACTTCCCTCTTATTCTAGGATTAGGGTAGACTTGGCCAAAGATGTTGAGTCGTAAAAGATCAGAGAATAATTCTATACTGAGAAGATAAAGGCTATTAGCAGCCTAGAAATTAAGGACAAACCACATTTCAATTCAGAGCTGATGAAACAAGATATATCAAGAATTACCTTCCAGGACAAAATGCAAGGGCTTTTAAATGTGCAATCTAGGCCACTGTTTCTGAAGCTTTGTGGGCAACCTAATTGTCTTTGGTTTCGGCTCAAGTACTGTAAATTTGACATATACTAAAGTGAGAATAATTCACCTAGATCTCAAAACTCACCTGGCAATGATCTTGCTATACTTTCTCAAGGATTTCCAAAGTCATTGGGCAAAATCACATTTTTCTTTAATGCCTGTAAAGGATTCCTTTTA
This sequence comes from Eospalax fontanierii, assembly GCA_035773235.1. Lineage (NCBI taxonomy): Eukaryota > Metazoa > Chordata > Mammalia > Rodentia > Spalacidae > Eospalax > Eospalax fontanierii. The sequence goes on along the minus strand of CM069548.1, from coordinate 32,274,553 downwards.
TTTTTAAATCCAGGTAACAATAACAAAATAACCACAAAAATCACAAGTGGTATATTCTTTCTGGTTAGCAGATCATGTTAACGAAGGGGGTTGTAACGGACTAGAGGTGTCGTGCTTTAATCTTAGGTCAAGTATTTCTTTGATTAATTAGGAGATGATGTACACTTTTTCTATTTGTTGTTGTACAAAGTTATAGTCTGGATATGTGTACCACTGGCCATGAAACTTGGGATATTTAAACCCTGAAAGATCTTTTATTTTAAATGTCCATCAGTAGCATATCAGGCTAAGTGGATCCACTAATGGCAGAGACGTGAACCACTTTCATGGAGTTGCTGTTGCTGTTTGGCAAAGCCAATGGTTTGAAGACATCAGTCCTAATGCAACAATGAAATTATTAAGCACCAAACCCTTTTTATAAATACTTAGATTAGCTAAAAAAAAGTCTTTGGCTAGCCATGTTTGCAGGGAATTTCCTCTGAAAGATGCTGAAAGCCAACGTCTTTTTGATGTTTGCTCGAAGCACTCTGACCTCGATGTGTGAACAGTGTACGGTGTAGGACTTCATTTGCTTCTGAAAGTGCTTTGCATTTTTGCTTTACAAAAGTAGCAGAAAATTACCAGGGTCACTCATGAAACACTACAGCAGCTGACTCCAAGAAATAGGTGTTGCATGACAAAATGAAGCTGCAACCCCAAAGAAATCAATGGGCCTCTTTATTGTTTAAAATATAGTTTGACTCCAAGGGATAATGACAAATAAGTTATGAGTTCAGTTGTATGTAGTGTCTGAGGCCTTGTCAAAAGCAAAAACATCTCCTCTCTCCTTTCCAGCATTTTCTTGAACTAGTAGCTGGTGCTTAGTAGCTGCTCTAGCTCACGTTGGCCTTTCTCAGAGCATTTGACACTGTGATGCCTTCAAGTGGGTGTGATGTGCCTGCAGAGTGGCAGTGAATGAATATAGGAAAGGTTATAGCTCTTTAACAACTGTTTGCAAAGCTTCCAGGGTTCTTGGGAGGGGACAGGAAATGTTAATTTAAAAATAGTGCTTGAAGCCAAAAAGAAGAGACAAGGGAGAAGAACGTACTTCATTTCCTAATCTGTTTGGATTTCCTCTTAGGAGAAGAGTTATGAATGAAATCTAGGGTTAGTATACAGGAAACACTTTTAAGAGACTGTCTGGACTCTCAATCTTTTAGAACTTGTCCCAAATTTGTTTGGAGACAGAGAATCCTCTCTTTAAAAAACACTTCAGAGGGTAGGGAATTAAAGCAGAATCTGAACCATTAGTGCAGACTCTAATGAGCGTCATCATTTTCCTTAGAATACCTTTTTAAGCTTCTTCGATTGTAATTAAGAAAGCAGAAAAGGAATGACCTATGGAATTCATTCATCTTACATTTTGGCTTTGTGTTGTTTATCGTTCTGCCCTTGAATATGTTTTTGGTCAAAGTTACATGCATTTCTTTTCTTTCTTTTTGGGGCAGGAGAGGTCTCAGGTAGCACAGGCTGAATGAACTCAAACTTACTCTGCAGTCAAGGATGATCTTGTCTGTTCCTTCTGTCCCACCTCACAGTGTGAGTGTTGGCAGACCTGGGGATTGAACCCAGAGCCTTGTGCACTGGAGACAAGCATTGTATCAACTATCCTCCATCCTCCAACTCTGATTTTTAATTTTAAAACTTTTCAAAATCATTGTTCTTTTTCTTAAAATTTCAAGTCACATGCTAATTTAGCCATAGCATTTCTGGAAGTCACCAACAGAGCTATTTCTCCTCATTGCCATTGATATATTTTAAACTACTCTTTTAAACTATTGGGAATCTTTTTTTCTTTTTCCTAGTAAAATGCAGTCATGCCTTTCACTTTTCTTCAGGGTGGTTGGGAAAGGTTTAACGTAAATTTCAGCTAAGACAGCTCAGCAAAACAAGGATCAACCTTCTGTACATTTTCCTACCTCCAGTGTGACTTAGATAAAGAAAACTATCTTAAAAGTTATTTCTGAGCTGGGTGTGGTGGCACATGCCTTTAATTCCAGCATTCAGGAGGCAGAGGCAGGCAGATGGCTATGAGACTGAGGCAAGCCTGAGCCTGGGATGGTCTGCATCAGAAGTTCCAGGTCAGTTAGGGCCACATAGTGAGACTCTGTCTCAACAAAGAAACAAAGAAACAAACAAACAAACAAAAAACACAAAGCAACAAAAACTTATTTCTGCAACTCTGCAAATAACACAGAACTAATGCAGACTCTGTTGCATAAAATCTTGCTGCTGTAGTGATCTTACAAAATCTTACAAAAATTTCCTTATTGAGCTGATGGGATTGAAAGCAACCTTCTTCCCTCTTCCACCTCCCCTTCCGCAAGGACGGCTTACTCACCTTGTTCCATTTCCCCCAACACTGATTCCATGTGGCTACTAGGTGACCTTTGACTGCACACTACTTTCACAGACACCTTGTACAACTGCAGAAAATCCACTTTTCCTTGATGAACATTGTTGCTTGGCAGGGGAACTAGGACTTCTGGGAACAAACATTCACCCTAACTTGCCTGGAAGCACGCTGAGTTTCTTGGACTGCCGCTCTCCTCCATAGCACAGCTTCTCTGAGCCCCGTATTCACATCTGTTCTGAAGAGTTGCCTTCTGGCTCCGAGGTGCTTGGATCCTGCTCCTTTTGCTTCTATTTTATTTCTAAATGTCACATGGCTTAATTCCTGCCTTGATGAAAACCTTAAAGAAAAACAATATTGTGTAACGGCTTTCTATTTAAAGGGTTCATTTTCAGGGGAGCATTATACATCAAATGTTGATATATACATTTGTTGAGCAGTATGCAACCATTAAAATACAAACTTTGTAGTAACTTAGGTAAGTGCTCTATTAACAAGTGAGAAAATGAAATTGTGTATACAGTATGCATTGTCATGAGTAAGTTAAAAAAGTAATTCTACTCCATTCTAAGAATTAATGTTTAGAAAAACACAAAAGAAAAGTTACTAAATTATGGTTGACAGTGAGTAGTAAAACCATCTGTTTTAAAATTTTCTGTAGTAAATGTGATTCTCATTCTACCACTGCAAATTAAAAATTTCAACACTTTTCTCTTTTAAGGAAAGCTAATTAATCATTATCAGATTTCTTTTTGTTTACTCCTATGTAGAGGAATTATTGCCAACTCTATGGATGAGAGACAGAAAGAGAAGGAGGTATGAAGATAACAGGCATGTTTAGCTCACCTAATTTTATAGAAAGCATATGAAGTAATTAATACAATACACATTTAAAAAATAACTGATTGAGGTCACTCCTTACACTAGGTAATTTCACATTCTGAATCTTGTCTGGACAATAGAAGACACAGCTTTTCAATAAACCTTCTCTTAATGTAGTTATAGGAAGCTGCTGAAGGTACAAGTTTGAGAGGCTTGGCATGTCAGTCATTTCTTCATGCCAGCAACAACCAGAGATGAACAACTTTTGAGAAGAAGCATTTCTTTTTGCTCACAGTTTCAGACGTTTTAGTCCACCAGCCACTGGCTTGATTATTTCACAGCCCATGGTGAGGCAGAACATTGTGCAGGATCCTGTGGTGGAACAAAGTGACTTGCCTCACAACAGACAGGAGACAGAGAAGACAGCAAGGAGCCAAGATGTACTATTAAAGGCATACCCCTAGCTACCTACTTTCTCCATTTAGACTCTATCTACTGTTACCATTCAGTATGAACTTAGCAATTGGGCTACTGCATTGAGGAGTAAGCATCTTCGTGACCCAGCCTCGGTAGTGCCACTAGGTGGAAACCAAGCCTTCAACACATGAGCCTCCAGGAGACATTTCAGACTTAACCATCAAATCTTAATCTTCAATGTGAGTTAGAGGCATTGAAGAGAGCAGAATGATCTCCAGTGAGCAACAGCATTGGATACAGAAGACACTTCCAGACTTGCGAAGAGTGCCTTTCTTAGTTGTTCTCCCAAAAACTTAACTAAATTCAATGTCTTCTTTGATCTGAAACAGTTTTAATTTTCATTGCTGTATCATCTGACATGCGAAGTACAAGAGCCAAAGAACATGAGAGCAGTTTTCCATATGTCTGCTCTGCCAAAACTAACACACATTGGCAACTGAATCATTCCAAGCAATTTGGAAGTCTTCTATGCCCGGGCAAGGGCCCTTTCCCAACATGAACCAGGGCCGTCAGGGTTGTAGACAATGACCATGCATTGTTTTCACTAGGGACAGGGAAGTGAACTTGGGAAAACATACTTCTAAATATCCACACACAACTAGGAGAGAAATCTTACAGTTAACAAGTCCCCATCTTCTGAGGGCTTCATATTTCCTTAGAGCTAAAGAAGGAGCTAGGCATGCATTCGTGCCTTGATTTTTTGGTCATTTTTGTTGCACTCTTTGGGGATTGCTTTGTTTATTATTGCTTCAGAGGCAGAATTTTCTGTCTTTTTACATGGGGACTAGCAAGAAGATTGGTTGGGAGAAAAGTAGCGTCGTTCACAGTGTTCTTTGTTTCTTGGTGGACTATTCAGCCTTATGGCTTGTGCAGTTTCTTTTTACTGGTGCGTGTGTGTGTGTGTGTGTGTGTGTGTGTTACTGGCTATTGAAATTAGGGCTTTGTACATACTAGCCAAACACTCTACACTGAGCTACATCCCCAACTTGAGACTTTTGCAACTGATGCCAAGTCTATACTAATGATCATAAAGGTGTTTGTTTCTGCTACTACTTTAAACAGTGCTCTCTGCGTTTCTGCCTTCATAGAAGCTTTGAAAGCTAAAGAAGGATATTTTTTCCATGTCAATTTAAAAAACATTTGAAAATTCAGAAATTTACAAAAACACCTTTTAGACTGATAATAGCGTGGAGTGTTTAAGCTGCATTGTGTTTATACCTGAATAAAGACGTAGCCTCTTAGCTTTTAGTTTTAAGACCAAGACTAGACTTGAACTGTGAGAACCACTTGCTCTTTCAGATCTCTTGGAACTGTCTGTGCTCTTGAGACAGGCATCACTCATACTTTTATTGAAGCAGTAATTCCAGTATCAACTGGGGAAGTATAAATTAGGATCCATCCTTATCTAATCGGAGAATTTGACCCTTTCGTTTCAAGACCTAAAATCACACACAATATCAAAGAGACTTCTCTACTTTTCTCACTGTTTGCATTAAGAAAAATACTGCTTTCAGTGCTTTGTTTTAATATGTTTATCGAACATATCTACCCACATTCATTCACTATCTCCAGTGTAGGGCAAGGTGGGGTCCTGAGGGATTAAGGTCAGGTGACCAGGCCAAAGGAGGAGCACATGGCTCAGTGAGTTTGTTTACATTATAAACAGTTACCTTTTGGGTTGCAAGCTTAGGAAAAAGTCATTAGTTCAGATTATGCTCATATTGTAAAAGTCATTCCTGCATTGTAACATATGTTAGTACTCTTTCAGGATCGTTAGTACTCTTTCAGGATTGCGTATCAATATTTGAGCTTTAAAGATGAGGAAGAACTACCAGGAAGTGCAGCTAAACACTGACAGCTCTGCATGGCCCCAGCCTCAAATCCCATGCCGTTACCCCTGTTACTTGTAGCCCCTGTACGATAGGAGCCCGTCCCATAAAGGGGACAAAAATTCACTAAACGTTTTTGTATTTTGTGTAAGGAAGCTAGTCTGAAATTATACTTCATTGTTTTCACAAGATTCCATAATCTCTATTGTTTTGAATGAGAGAAGGATGAAAAAAATTACATTCGGAAATTTCTCTTGTGATCTTATTTTTGGTGGAGTCAGTTAATTTTTCAGTGTTTAAAACCTTGAAAACAATTTTAAGAACAAACAAATAATGGTTTGCTTTACAAATCCTCGCTTATTCTGATATCAACTAACTTTTTAAAAAATGTGCATGTGTGAGCATAGCCTTAATAGTAAACACACTGTTATATCAGTTGACCTTGTATACACGCTTAGGTAAATCTGTGACCACCAGGAAGGCTTTAGTGAAGAAAGAAATCTCTATACTTGTTCATTAGTAATTTTCATAAAAGGCTGCATGGCTATGATGTCAGTGAGTAGTCGCCGGACACACATACACGCATACACACACACAACACACACACACACACACACACACGTGTTTACCCCAATGTTATGGCTATACCACAAATGAAAAAACTATGTTGTTTAACTATCTTCTATTATACTACTCTTCAATACCAAATTTTATGTTTTTGGTCTTTTAGAAATATTTTTGGAAGACCTAAAGTAAAATCTGGACATTGAAGAATGACTTTCCCATGGTTAATAAGTGGTACAGTCAGGACATGCAAAAGCTAAGACACATGCTTTATCTAACCATTATGCCATTGTAGTATGTCTGTGTGTTTATGTATGTTTGTGTGTGTATGTGTGTGTGTGTGAAGAGAGAGATGCAAGAACAAATAAAACACAATTTCCCCTCTCTCAATTTTTTCCATTCCAAAAATAATCTGACTACCAAAAAGGGCAATGAGCTAGGAGTCATTTAGTTTTCTGCCTGAACTCAGTACAACCTGACATTGATCTTCATTATTCCATACTGCCAAGAAGAAAGGAGCTAGTAGCACTCTAAAGGTGAACAGAGATGTGTACAAGCGAGAACAATTATTTTTCCAGAAACAAGACCATTACTTAGAGTTTTAGTTAGAACTTCAGTTCCTGATATTTTAAAAAAATCATCATCATACAATAATTTACAATGAAATCTTTTATATTTGAAAGGATTGGAAAATAATTTAAAAAACACCAAGTGATTTTTCTGTAAAGATCTTAATATGGTGTTATGCAAAAAGGAGATATAAAATTTTATTTTCTGCCACCCCAAATCTTGCCAATTTTGTACAAAATCAAGAAGAAAACTGGACATAAGCCCATGTGATTCTTAGTGTGACCCATAGATTAGCTTCACTAAACAGACTGATTGTGGGCACATTGTGTCCAGATAGACACAAGAACTGAGAGTTTAGAATTCTTTAGTGAAATTTAAATTTAAGTTTAGTGAAACTTAAAGGGCATGCACTTTTGTGCCTGCTAAATCTGATGATGGGGTTTGTGTTTCCTGTGTCATTTGTTTTCATTCTCATTTTCTAGCAGTTTTAAAACAATGTGGTCTGTTTTCCCAACGTAGAGAGTTTGCAAATACTATGCTAAAACACAACCGAGTCATAGTTGTTAGTGGATTGAATTTAAGCATATTGTATGTGAAATATCAGGTTGAAATATGTAAATTATGGGGTTGGAGAGATAACCCAGCAGTTGAGAGTTAGTACTGCTCTTTCAGAGGATCTGAGTTCAGTTCTCAGTATTTATGGGCAGGCAGCTTGCAAGTACCAAGGGATCCAACAAACTCCCTTCATGGCACCACACGTACCTGTGCACATGTATGCACATTCCTACACACACACACACACACACACACACACACACACACACATTCATACACACATAATTTAAAAATAAAATCTTTTTAAAATTAAAAAATATGTAAATTATACTATCAGATGTTTTCTGTCCTTGGTCACATGGGTAAATATGATAGGATTCTGGAGATGCATGAGCATATGGAGTTCTAAATAATAACTTGCCAAAAACCATGGGAGGGTGAAGGCCTACTCATCAGCCTAATAGCTGAATATCTTAACAAATGTGTCTGGAAATCTGTGCTCAGTCTTTCATACAGTAATTATTGTACTTCCTTTATTCCATCTGCATTCCATTCATTCAACCATCCAGCCATCTACCCACTCACCTACCTATTTGTTTATTCATTGACTATTGGACATAAACTATGCCTCAAGGTCATTCTCTGGGTAGTAGGACATAGTTTAGTGACAATACAAGGTCTTTATTTATACTTATTTAAGTTTTACATTTTCCCAAGTATATTTAGAGATAATTTAATGACCTTTTAGTTCCTTGACATACAACCCTTGAGGACTCAGCTCCACTAAAGTCATTCATAAAATATTCTTAGTTGACAATTCTTCAACTCTGATGCCTCTCTTTGCCTGGTCTTATTATATGCTGGCCCAGCTCCTATTTATGGAATGACCCAGAAGTTATCAAATGGAGAAATACGAGAGCACATCAGAGTGCCAAAGGTAAGTAGTGCTCATAGCTAAAGAGGCAGGAATAGTTGAATCTGGCCAAGTTGACAGGAAAATGTGGCCAGAAAGGAGACTTCTGAGCCTACACGAATATCAGTTTGGTTTTTGTGATTTTAGGTTAAGGCTAGTAAAGCATAGGTAACATAGACTGCGAACAGTCCAACCCTTCCAGACCTTATTGCTGAGTCAGCTACCCTGGTGCTCGGTCTGGTGGCGGGAGGGGGGAGAGGGGAGAACTAAGACTGCAGGGAAATTCCTTCTTGAATCCTAGCTTGCAAAGCATAACCTGACATTCCACTGTGTGATCTTTTGGAAGAGTGAGGCATCAACATCTTTAAAGAATAACGTGATCTTTTCTTTTCATGTGGATTTTTAATTTTCTACATCTTGATTTATCTTTAATAGTCCTTTTGTTATCACAAGAGAGAAAGTTTCCATCCTAGATGTCACTCATGATGCCTTGTTGCAACACAGTCTGTTTTGCTGATGGATGTCCAGACAGTGTGGAATGGGGGAGGCCCAGCTCAATCATTCCATCTCCATCTGCTATTAGGCCGGACATATAAACAAGAACACATGTGGAGACTGATGTATTGATTAGAGTGGCTAGGCATTTCTTTCGCAAAGTTTATAGAGCCTCGCTTTTCTCCCATGTGGTGTATATGGGAGAAGTGGAGGAGGTCAAGAGAAAATAAGCACAAGCTAAAGACAGACTTGAAAAATAAGCAGCAACATCTGGCAAATGACTTCCGCCCACGTACATAGGAAGGACTCTCCAGGGCAGCTAATGAGAAATGTTTTTCTTGGCAGTATGCTAGCTTAATGTCCATCAGATCCGTGAATGAGCTCTACTTAGGTTTATATTTCTCTCAGAGTTGGATCTAAAGCCTGATGCTCATAACAACCATTGTAGAGCTATTTTGGAAGCACCAGAAACTTTACTTAGAGGTTTTCAAAAGATTTTTAAACCTTAAAGACCTTATAATTTTTCATTGTTTAAATTTTTGCTTATATCATCCTGGTGAACTCATTATTTATGCTGGAGAAGTTTATCACTCCATTTTTTTTTTTTGCTCAGTTAACACAGATAACATTAAATCTTAACAATTTAGTATGTTCCTCCAGACATAGCAGTGAGGTGCATGACTTCTTTAATTTCTTGATGTATACTATTCACATTAAATGATTAATAATAATATATAAATCTAGAATAACATAGCATGTTATTTTGTATCTTGTCCCTAGATTTACAAAAAGCACGTTCAATCTTTTCTTACTAAGCTGGATTTTTGTTTGTTTGTTTGTTTCAGGCTGAGAAAGGAAAAAACTGTGTGTCGCATAGATAGTAAGGACTAAAAGAAAACAGAAGGTGATAAAATAGAAAATTTTGGGTTTTTTTTTTGTCTGAGTTTCAATAGTGATAATTTCTTGACTTTATGAAACTCTAAAACAAAATACCAGAAACTGCCTTTTTTCATTTGCTACTTACAATTTTAAAGATAAAAAGCTTATAGATTCTATTGTGGGAATGTTGTGACTTGTTGTTTCTCAGTGCAATGGGGATGGAGTGATGTTTTCTTTGTTACAGGGAGAAGCATGGGACAATAGCATGTTCCTCCAGAGGGAGAGCAGGGTAGAATGTCCATTAAATTTCCCATCACACTTCTTTTCCCTCCCTGTATTTCTCAATCATTACCCCTTATGAAATCCAGATGGAAGCAAAGTGATTTACACGTGGAATAATTCTATTTTATTATATGAGAACTGTGAATGTCCCAGTTTCTGGATTTTTGTGACAATGCTTTTTTTTTTTAGGTATAATCTGTTCGCACAGTGAAACCATCTGTTTCTTTGAAGTCATGTACTTCTTGATAAAAAACTTTCTGAAACACTCAAGCACTTCACTACTCATGATCTAAAGGGAAAGAAAAGTCCTGGGATTTCCAAAGGCAGAAGTTACATGAATAGCAGGTGTCTGAACCACTGCCCCAGAGGAACTAAATCTTATCGGTGGACCACTTTCCAGAAATTCTACAGAACAGAGAAATACTGTCATTAAACAAATGAGTCACCCTGCCATGTGTTGTTTTACAAAAAGAGGATAAAGAATATAACTTATGGGTGAGTGAGATGGCTCAGTGGGCAAATGCTCTTGCTGCTAATCCTGATAACATGAGCTTGATCACCAAGGTCCACATGGTAGAAGGAGAGAGAACCAACTGCCAAAAGTTATCTTGTGACTTCTGCGGGTGTGCTGTAGTCATTCACGCTCACACATACACACACACAAAATAAATAAATATAACATGTATATTGCATTTATAATATTATATATTACTATATTTGTGCAAAGAACATAATTTACCACCTTGAATGGAGCCCAAAGGAATTTGGAGAAGAGAACATTGATTACTACTTAGAGGCATTGGACATTTGACACAAGGACTAGGTTTTGAGTTGGTTACTAGATTGTGGGGGTGGCTAGAGGAGCAGCCTAGGAAGAGATAGTTATGGCCAGCAGTCATTTTTAATTATATTCTTTTGTTTTATTGTAGTGCTAGAGATTGAGCTCAGGGCTCTTGCATGCTAAGCAAGTACTCTCCCACTGAACTGTATTCTAGTCCTCACTTATGTGCTGACTTGAGGTCCTGAGATCCTGACTCTGTGTCTGTCTCCATTGGTCCAGATCTAGATGCTCAAGCAGAGTAGTTGAACATCCTCCTTATGTTTGTGTAGTTACATGCAGCTTATAAGAGAACAGCCGAGGGGAGACTTTACTACAGAGATCCAGGATACCCCAAAGAGAAAAATAAATAGGGGTATTACAACCTGCAGAGGCATAGGAATCAAGGTTTGGTTGGTGTTCTGGAACTTTCTAAATGCCTCGTCTCTGCTCTTTGCTGTTTGTAGAGTTACTTGTGCTGTTCTGCTGTGAAATGTGGCTGGCAGTGTTGTCCTCTCCACTGCTCACAGCTTATATACCACAAAACTACCCCAAGAGATTTAGTTTTCTCTTGGTTCTTTCTTATTCTTCCTAGCAAAAGCTAACAGAGAGTTAGATGAATCTATACCAAAATCTCACTGCTAGCCTATGATGTTGAAGAAATTAATTAGTGACAAAATATGTACATAGCAAGACAAATTCATGTACCAGTGAGAAAGAGGAAGAAATACATTTTGTTCAGGATGGACTCTGGCAGTAGTTTAGTTCATGTTCGATAGCCAATAGCTCTGTAAGAAAGGCTTAGTCTCCATCCTAGAGCTACTGGGAGGTGGTGAGGCCATTGGGATGTGGGACCATCAGGAGGTGGGACCTTGGGAGGCCTTAGGTGGAACTAGGAAGGGGAGCCCTTGAAGGAGATTAGGAAAGTCTACTTTCTTCCTTCCTCTTTCCATCTTTGCTTCTCAGCCACCATCAAGTCAGCAGTGGGATCACCCCCAGCTCCCTGCTGTGATGTGCTTGGCCTTCACAGCCCCACCTCAACAGGACCAAGTACACATGGACTGAAGTCGCTAGTCAAAATAAGCCTTCTCTCCTTACAGGTTGATTGTATCTGTATTTTGATACAGTAACAGACTGCTGACTCCCATTCTCTTAGTACAGCTGTGGCATTCAGAGGACCGGCCAAACTAAAATCTCATTTACAACATCTGGTACATAATAGTTCTTTTAGTCAAGGTCAGGGCATGGAGAATCTGTGAAAAATTACTTCCTTAGTCAAGTTCCACATAATTTAGCAGAAATTCTAACTGTAACTTGAATCTTTTTCCCAGACTTACCTTGTAATGCAGAGACTGCTTCTTCTATCTAAAACACAACAATATGCCAAGAAAACTGGCAGTAAGTGATAAACCATAGAGAGGAAAAGCTTTCTTTTCCTGGAGAATTTCTGAGTTTAGCGTTTTCTTTAAAAAATGTGCAAAAAGGTACCTGTCCTGGGTAACTATTTCCCATTATCTTTTCCTCTCCAAATTTGTATCTACTTCATCTCTAAAGAAGATGATATTTGTTACTTGGAAATGGAGTCCTATATATTAGCATTTATTTTTTCTTTACCTGACAGTTTCTGTAGTCATTTCTTTTCTTATAATATTTTATTATTTTTATTTAATGTACATGAGTGTATTGCCAGCATTGATGTGTGTGCTCATGTCATGCAATGCCTGTGGAGGTCAGAAGAAGGCGTCAGATCCCCAGGAACTGAACTTAGGGACAGTTGTTAGCCGCCATGCAGTTGCTGGGAACCAAACCTAGGTCCTCTGCAAGAGCAGCCAGTGCTCTGAACCACTGAACCGTCTCTCTCCTTGGCCATTTCATTTCTGCTCTCTGAAGTATTTGTTAATGCTGAATACCACAATATCTGCTTATCCTCCAAGCCTTTCCTAATGCTTAGTGGTGTTGTATGTATTACTATACACTTACGTACTTAAATTTTATCTATGTGCTAGGTAAGCTATTCTTCCCTCTCAGAGAGGTAGCCAGACTCCAAATTCTCTGCTCTTCTATCTTGAGCTTTGTTTTCTTGTGCAGAATATTTACTCCTCTATTGTGTCTGAAAGATTCAATCTCCTCTTGGAGTTTATAGTCTCAAGAATTCAGTTTCCCATTCCTGAACTCTTTTGTAAACAACCTTCTTTGTGTTCGGATTATATTTCTGATGCCAACCTGAGAATACTCTCTGGGGTTGTCACTTTATTCCCTCCTGGTCTTCCCACTCTGGCTACTACTCAATCCACTAGTTTGGATACAAGGCCTTTTAGAGCCCAGATTTAGCTATCTTGCTTTCTGCACTCTCTTCTTGATCTGGTGCTCCTGCCACTTACAGTTTACCTCATAGTGTTCTTTTAATATTTTGTCCTATACTATAGTTATCTAGTATGCCTCATCTCTGCCTCTTTATTTAATGAAATATTTATGGTCACTTTGTGAAAAAAACAAAAGAAAACAAACATTTTCTCCATTATATAAGGAATGAAAGAGGCTGAAAGATCATTGTTAAAGCAACTGTTTAGAATTTATCAGTCACAATGTCATCCCTATCCCAGGTAGCTTTAACTCAGGGAAGAGATAAAGTGTGATGTGTGGAGAAAGACCAAGGTTCAAATCATTATGATCTATGATTGGGTCCTACTGGCATGCAAATATTTTATCCTTTACTTACTATAGATATAAATGTTCCTCTACATAAAAAACCTAACGAAATTAACTCAGCACTTCAAAGTGATAGTTGTACAATGAAAATAGAATTTCAGTTGTCATTTGCTTGTCCTGGTTTGGTTTCTGTTACTGTGATAAAACACTGTCCAAAAGCAACTTGAAGCAGTAAAGAGTTTATTTCAGGTGATAATCCATCATTGAGGGCAGTTAGGGCAGGAACTCAAGGCAGAAACCTGGAGGCAGGAACTGAAGCAGAGACCGTGGAAGAAGCTGCTTACTGGCTTGCTCCTTCTCCTCTTTTACAGTTCGGGCCCACCTGGCCAGGGATGGCACCACCCACAATGGGCTGGCCGTCCTATATCATCAACAGTCAAGAAGCTGCTTCACAGTCAGGGCCACAGGCCATTCCAATGGAGGAAATTTCCCAGTTGAGATTTGAGATTCCTTCTTCTCAGACGACTCTAGTTTGTGTCAAGTTGAAAAAAACTAATCAGCATATTTGCGATTTCCTGAGTGCTCAAACGGAACACACTGAAATAAGAATCTATATGTCATAATTTTGGTTATTGAAAGGAGATAAGTTACCTATATTACCAAATTGTACCTAGGAGAATACTATTAATAGACATTATTATGGAAAAATGGCATCATGACTTAGAGGACTTGCTTTTGAAGTTGTTTCATATTGAAAGGGAACTTCAGAATGCGTCCTTATTATTATTTTTCACTAACTCTGTCCTTAATTTGAAAAATCTAGTTTATTACCAATTGTGGCTATTGATACTTTTTATTGATACCCTTCTAGTTTTGGAAATGTCATACACATAAGCAATGTTTGTAAATAAAAGTATACTCAATTATTATGTATTGGGTACTTTATCATCATTGTGGCTTTACATGAATTTAGGATTTATTTTAATTATTAAATATGTACATAGTCAATTATTTCTACAGTAAAAATATATGAATGCAAATTCATATTAAAGGATAATAAAGGAGAATTGTCAAATTTATAGATTTGGTAAGATCCTTGACCAGATATTATAAATAAAATAAAAATTATTATAGTAAGACAGTTTACTAAAAAGAATATAGTAGATAATGTTGGTTTATAATTTATTTTAGTTTTTAAAATGTCCATAACAATAACTTATATAATGCTTTATGCAAAGGAAATCAAGGAGGAGAATTAGAAGTATAAACATCATAGAGCCAGGATAATGGTACATTACGAGGAAGAGACTTGACAAAGGAAAGTTTTGGTATAGGAGAGAAATATCTGCAAAAAAAGGGAGGAGATGTAAGTAAAGGAACATTTGAATGGGAAAGACCTGAGTATAATTAAAAACAATGGCAAGGCTCCATTTTCTAGGGAAAATTAAATAAAATAGAAAGAGGTTATCAGTAATCCCTTGGGGCCCAAAAGAGCTGGTTGAGCATAACACTGAAAGCGTAAGAGGAGAGCGAGTCAACTTGTCTCTGTCACAGAAAAGAGATTTGTATATTGGTAATGCTTTGCTATAGGACTGGCAAAAACATTATAGAATATAATGGACCACAGAATCTAAACTTGATAAAGAAGTAAAGAAAGAATAAAAGATAAGGCAAATGAGCAAGATCAAAGAAGGTGTGAAAAAATATCTGTGCTGAGAGAATTGGAAGGAAAAAAATGGTTATGGCCTTACATGAAATGCTTAAACTAGTGTTTTGGGATTGGAGCTGATTCACATGTTGACTAGTCACAAGGTGTCACTGAGGAAGTACGTACTTGGTGGAGGTTACAGGAAACGAGATGGCTAGCAAACTGAGTGGCTGGGTTGTTAAATGGATTGTCCTCTGGAGAGGACAATGGTTTGGAGGGAGGAGAGAAGCAAAGTCTGATGGCTGAAAGAGAGTGGTTGAATGATCTGAAGCCCAGAGTGACAGGAAGTGAAAGTTACACAGTCAAGTGATAATGTGATGACAATTGCCGCTTTCAGAACAGGCATTAGAGACTGAGTGGAGAAATCATGAGGTGTGTTCCGGCTGTCAGCATCTCAGCCCAAGCACCTAGCCATGGTTTCTTACTGTATTTACAGATAATTCAGCATCATTACAGATCTATCATTGGATTTGAATTCCTGCCTACATAGCTGCAGATTGGGCAGAGGAGTCCCTGGGGTGTTCTAGTTTATGTGACAAGAGGAAGCTTGTTTATAGATGTGGAAGCAAATGTTAGGCAAGCAGCCATTTCCTAAGAGCTTTCAGGGGAGGCTGCTTCCTTAGACAAAGCTTGGATGCTTCTGCTTCTCAATCAGCTAGTTTTCCAACCAGTGTGACTTGTGCTAGTCAACATGCAATCACTGTGACAAATGCCTGAGGGAAATAATTTAAGGAAAGAAAGTCTTATTTTGACTCACAGTTTCAGAGGTTTCACATTATGGCCTAATGCTTTCATTGTTTTAGGCCTGTGGCCAGGAAGAATATCATGAAAGCATGGCAAGTGACAGAGGAGGTGGTAGTCAGGAAACAGAGAAAGAGGAAGGATCAGAGCAAGACGTTACCTTCAAAGTAACATTTTTCCTCCAACTGTCTTTTCTCCTGGTTTCTACCATCTCCCAATAATGCCAAGGAACTACTAATCCGTCAATGGATCAATTCATTTATTAGGTCAGAGTCTTCATACTCTAATCACCTTTCAATGATTGGATTCACTTGCTGGGGATCAAGGCTTCAACACATGAAACTTTTTTCGGGGGGGGGCACTTCCTTTCAAACCACAACTTAGGCACAACACAGCAGGGGGTTTTACTAGGGAAGACGACAGCAAGAGGTAAGAAGGGAGACAGTAATTTCATTTCCTAATTCTGTTGCTTTGAGAGTATGAAAAAATAAGCAGTCAGAGAAAGTAGAAATTTGAAGAGAAAGTTCTATGTCTGTAGGACAGGTTGGGGTTAGTTGGGGAAAAGATGAATGGAACCTTTAGAAACAACTTTCAGGTGATGGTTTTGGAACCATAATTCTAGATGGCATCAGAAGGAGGAAGGAAGGCAACAGTGGTAAAGAGGTGGGATGATGGTGTATTAGAGCAGTGTGCTTCTCAATTATAACTCGCCTCAGTAGGATTCAGATAGTCAGTTAGATGATGCATTTTCCAGTAAGCTCATGTGAGGTGGTCACTGATGGGCTTAGGCACTATTTTCTCAAGGAATTAGAACACATGCTTCTTTTACTGGGGAGGAGAGATGAGTACTTTTTAACATTATTTGTTGAAATCCAGGATAATAACATTGATTCAACCTACTATATGCCAAGGAAGTCGTTTTGATAACCCTTTGAGGTAGGTACTATTATCACTCCATTTTACATATAAGTAACAGATACACTTACTCAAGAATATAAAGCTGGTAGAGAGAGCCAGGATTTGAACCTAGGCAACAGTGACCAAAACTGACATTAACTGGACTTCATGAGAGACATGGTTATATAGATTCAAAAGCGTATATGAAAAGTTATCACTGGGCCCTACTAGGCAAAGATTCTTATGTCCTTGAGAAATAAGTGAATAAATGAATGTTTGTTACACTGATCATTTGGAGTATACAAAGTGTGCCATTGCCTGCCTACAATTCTTCGATGATAATTTGCAATGATCTCTTACTTTTGTTAGCTCCCATTGTCATTGACATGTAAGCACAGTTTTAAATTTAAAGTTTCATTACTTCATGCGCTGGTTAAAAGTACCTACTTGGTTATAGTGTTAAACACCTTAGTCCCCTATACCCTGAAATGTGACAGCTAGATAAACGATTCCTTTGTATTCTTTGGTCATCTTTATTAGCCATTCAGGTTGGCTACTTTAGTACTTATTGGGAGTACTCTGAATGACTGTAGAAATTAAATAATCATATTTATGACAGCTTGTACATAACCCCTCCACATGAGACAAGTAGTCTAAATCATATTCTATTGGCAAACTGCATTTTTTCCAATTCAACTTTTACTACATTTATTCCAAAGGGACTTTATAATGAAAGTTAGGAGAGTGTCTTTATTTTGCATAAAGGGAAAAAAAAAACACTATTATTTTTCTCTTTTTCAAAACATCCATTCATCTAGAAGGGAGGTTTTGCCGAAGGCAGGGACTCAAGTGAGGATTGAATCTAGTACAGTGAAACAGGCCATTTCTTAATTCATGCAATATTTAGCTAGAACTTCCTTCTTTGTTTGCCTTATACCCAAAGGTAAAGGACTTAGATGGGTTCCAAAGGTTGTATTTCATTATTAAAACAATCTGGTCTGAGGCCTTTGCCAGAAAATATGTTCACAAATTAAAAGAATAGGTGTCTAAGAATTGCTAAATAATATATCCATTGTCAGTATTAACTTTTAGATAAGTCACAATTCTAAATTCTAACTCTGAGAAAAGTAAGTGAAGTGAGAGATAAAAATCGTGTAAAAAAACTCTCTTTTAGAAAGTTTACTCTGCCTATTCTCAGCCTGGAGCAGCATATCAAACAGCCTATAGAGTTAATTCCATGAACAATTGGTAAAAGAAGCAATATAGTTCTGATCATCAATGATATATAAAGAGTGAGCAATTGTAGTAAAATTCAAAGTGTTTTAATTTATTTTTAAAATATTTTATTTATTATGTTTTATTGTATGTGTATGATCGTATTGCCTGCATGTACGTAAGTCACTTCATGCAATATCTATGGAGATCAGAAGAGGGTGTTGGATCCCCTGGAACTGGAGTTATGGAGGGTTGTTAGCCACCATGTGGGTGCTGGGAATCTAGATCCTCTGCAAGAGCAGCTGGTGCTCTTACCTACCAAGCCATCTCTCCAGCCCCTAGTATTCATTTATTTAAGGACTAGATGATGACTTGTTCCACCAAGACACAATTATCTTCTCCTTAGAAAAGTCTAACAGCCTCTTAACTCAGTTTTGAAAGTTCTGTGCAAATTTGGTCCTACAATCCTCTTGCCATTTTGATCAAAATCAGCCAATGAATTTGATCATATGTAGGTTCATTGCAAAAAGTACAGGACTGAGCAGAAAAGTTAATCCTCTCAGAAAAAATTTCTTTGGGAAAAGCAAGATTTGTAATTGCTTGAACGTTCAAAAAGAATGTCTTATCAAACAATCCAATAACCACTTGTTACCAATGTATTACTTCATGGGTTAAATGTCAACTCTCTCACTACTTAGGTTTCAGAGCATGTAGCTTAGGTTGGTGCATCATTTTTATTAATGATTCACATAGCATTTTCCCCCCTGAACTCATCTTTTTCTTATCTGTAAGTGCCTAAAATATATTAAAGGATAAAACCGGTAATATGTTTCATTTTATAGAAAAATACTATGAACAAAATTTGTCATTTTCTTAGACTGGGTGATTCACTTCCTCTGTCTTTTCTTCAGGCCCTGATATTCTATCTTCCATGTGACCCATTCTCGTGCTGGGGCTTTCATTGAATTTTTTTATTAAACTTACTAAATTTTTCATTTCAAATTTTATTTTGGTTGAGTTTTCTCCAGAATTTCTATCTCTTTGTTGAATTCTGTTTTCAGATTCTGAATTTTCTTCATTTCATGCATCTGTTGGTTTGTATTTTCTTGGTCTTCATTCTGGCATTTATTCATATCTTCTCAGAGTTCCTTGATCAGATTTGTAATGTGATGTCCTGAGTTCCTCCATTTTGTGGAAGGCTACCATCCTGATGAGCTGTCCCTAACTCTGGCAGGCAGTTCCAGGAAAAGCTTGACCATAGGCTGCTCCACAGAAAAATTAACCACAGGAAATACCTCCCGGAATACTGAGATCTGGAAGGTCTCAGTAAATGTCTTCCAGTTTTTATAACCTCTTGCTTACTGCTAATCTTGCCAAATGCTTATCTGGCTTGCTTAATGCTTAACTGGCTTCTGTAACCACTTACTTGCACAACTGCAGGAACAAACATGTCATGCCTGTGTAATCTTGCATAGTTACCTGGTCCATTAGGATGCGATTTTGCCTTTTTAAGCTCTGCTCTCCTCTGAGTCGGTACTGTGCTCTTTAAATCCCAACCCAGAGAGTGCAGTAACTGGCCAGCTAAAATTAAATTAGGCTAATTTGAAACATCAGGAGTCCAAGTGGTCCTTCCCAGGGATCTTGGCGCCATAACATTAATTGCTATTTTGCGTTCATCACCTGTCTGGTATGTCATATAAGTTTCTTTTCTCAAGGAACATTACTATGAGAGTACTAATTTTTGCAGGTGACATATTGCCTTGGTTTTTGTATTGTGTGTGTTTTTGTGATGGGACCTAGGCATCTGGAGTTAGGTTGTTCATTTTATTTTGTGGTATTGATATCTGTGCCACCTTTGTTGAGTATATGTTTAGATCTCTATGCGCTGTTACCCCCACATGTCAGGTTTTGAATCATCTGAGTGGTGCTTGAGGGTCAATATTGAGGCTAATCAATGCTATTGTACAATTGGGGTATCAGAAATGGCGCCAGCTCAGCTAGGGCAAGGTATGACTTCTTACCACAGGCATGAGCCTTCTGTAGCACAAGCAGGTTCTCCCACCAATTTCTCTGAAGTCAAGGTTGTGTGGCAGAGAGACAGAGGTGAGGGTTACCAGTGAAACACACAGGTGTAGGTCTTCAACTGACAATTCTATGTCCAGTGGTTAGAAGGAGGGGAGGGCTATCTTGGGGTGTACCATGGGCTCAGGCACAAGTCATGGTTTGGGGATGGTGTTTCTTGTGGAATGTATGCAGAGGCTGTGCACACAGGTTGTCAGATGCCCAAAAAGTATTATGAATAAAATAATGGAGAAGAACCACAGGAATGTTTTGGATACTGAATAACAAAGAAAGAACTTTCCAGTTTCTTCCAATTCCTTTAAACACAAATCAGTAGGCTCAAATATTCACTTCTAGGTTCCAATTTTTAATGAATGTTAAAGCCAGTCACAGTTGATTGCAATAGTTCAATGCTTATTTCAGAGTTTCTGAAAGATTATTCCTTCCAAGCAAAATAATAATAATAGTAATAATGATAAATTGCTAAGATAATAAAGCATAAAAGGACAGACCTTAAATGCTGAAAGCAAAAGAAATAAGGAAAAAGCAAATGCAGTTTAAAATGTTTTATGAAGGGCCAGTGAGATGGCTTAGTAGATAAAGGAGGCTGCCACCAAGTCTGACAACTTCAGTCCAACAGCCAGGATCCACCAAGTGGAAGGAGAGAACCAGCTCTCTGAAACTGTCCTTTGACTTCTTGTGTCTTGCTGCACTGTTGCTCATGCATGTATGTACACACACACACAAACACACATACACACATACACACACACACACTAAATGTAAGAAAAAACTTTAAATTGGTCATATTTAGTAAGTAGATTCTTCATCAACTCTCAAAATACTTTCTTAAGCTTTATGCTCCTGTCAAAAGAATCTTTAACTCCTTGCTTTTGGAGAGAGTAAAATTATTCTTGGAGACTTTCTTGAAGAGTGTTTTTTTTGTGTGTGTGTTTTGAAGGGAACTGTTCACATTTCTTTTCTTTTGCATTTGCTTAAGGCTGGATAGGAAAATGCAGAGATCAAGTGTTGGCTGAATCCTGCTTCACCTTGTCACAGGTAAGGTGTGGGAGACTGGGAGTCTTCACTGCACTTCTGTTCTCGATGACCTGGAGGCATTTTGCCGCCTAGTTAATAGCTTCTTTCTTGCCAGGTCATTAAGATCCCCTGTATGTCTCTGTGACAAGCTCTGTCTCTCAGGAGCTCAGGATGAATACTTTAGGGGGCGCTGGGGAATTCCTTGTTATCAAATTGATCTCTGAGAGGTGTCAAGAGTGCAGATCTGCTCTGGAGTGAATCAAGCTAATGTAAACATGCGTGAACACACCTTTTCCAATCTGCTCTACTCCTTCTCATTCTCTCTGTTTACCTGAATAACTAGTCACCTCTATAAGACATCAGTTTCTATTCAAGAGAAATGAACTTTAGCTCAGGATTAGATGAAGACTGATGTTGTCATTAAGAGTAATCTTTCAATTTCGGTTGGATAAAGTTGATGTTACCCTAGGTGATTTTTCTATTAGATCTCTAGAAACCTTAACTGAGGTTGTCTTTAAATCAAGTATTTTCCTTTCCCACAACTCATTTTTATTAGTGGCAAGATCTATAAATGAGAAAGCATGATCTTTGGTTGATGGACACTCAAATAGAGAGATGGGACACCAATGCTTTCAGTCCGGAAGCAGTGCTCCCTTGTGCTGGGACTGCTCAGCATGTTTATATCCAAAGGCTGAGCCCCGACATTGCCTGATCTACCTTTTGTTAGTTCCTCTTTACATGTGGGTTTCTGACTCCCTTATTTGGTAACATCCATTCTGATTGAGTGTTGTATAACACAGGATTGCAACATTGTTCTGCATGTATATGCAGACGGGGATTACACCACATTGCCTTTTCTTTGTTCTGGGAAGGCCTTTATTATAACACTTTGACTAAGCGACCTTCATCTTTGGGCTCTGGCGACCCTTGTGTGCATGATAAGGTTGTATTGGGTGATTGTCAAGGTGACTCCAACTTGCTGGGAAGGTGTACTAAAAGGACTGTATTTACATCCATGATTACATTGTTCAATGTGGTATATTAACTGGTCTTGTCTTTCAGCCCAAATAATAATAGTAGCATATGAAAATCAGTAAGTGTGGCTTTTGAGATCGGACGGTTTTCCAGCTGTGCCTCCTGGCCCCCCTCACTTCTCTTTAATCCTGTTTGGTATTTATGATGAATGAGAACAGGGTGGACATCAAGGGGATGAATGGCAATTAAAATGAAAATTTCTATGATAATACATCACCAGGCATTAAGGGCTTATTTATTTATGGTATTGCCCTGGTTTAAAAAGGTTACATTTAGGCAACTTAGCCAGGATCTTGGTAACTTTTAATTAAAATGTGAGGAGTTGTGTTTCTGTTACAGGAATAGAAAGCATTTGACATGAACCTAACTGCAAAGTAGTTGTAGTGGATCTGAAAAAGGAGAAACAAATGTTTAAAAGACTAATGCCTAAATTGAGCAGACTCAGTCTATGCACTGTGAAAAGAAAAATTATGTTGATAGTGGTATAGGAGAGAGCACCAATCATAAACTGTTCACAAGTAACCACAGTTTGGGGTTGTTCTCACCAATGAATGAAGGGTAAATATTTAAAAAAAACAAGTGAATTGTTCTAATAGCACTTTCAGGTTTTCTATTCTATTAATCAAGTGAGAGGAAGTAAAAATGTTCTTGATAGACCTGTAGGAAAGGTATAATATTTCTACACTAACAACAACAGTGGGCAGGAGCCTACTGGGAAGGGTGAATATGAATTGGCTACTCTGGGAGATGGATGAAGTCCTTTGGGTCCCTAGTTGTCATTTAGTACATAGGTGTTTACTCTAATTCACTCACTAGGGTCCACGAATTAATGCAGGCCAGAAGGGCAGTGGTCTGTTCTCCAGGCATTAAAGTGTAGAGCCCCATTATTAATGCTTCTAATAAAATGCTGTACTCACTCTACATCTTTGATCCGTGCTTAAAGACTTTTTTTTTTTTCAAAATAGTCTCATTAATTCTAGCATCATCACCAAGATTAAGGGACTGAAACACTGTGTCATTATCCTGAGGATATTTTAGAGAAAAGGACTAATCCTGGAAGGGAGGGATTTCTTCAGGTCATGGTGAATGGGAAGTGGAAAAGGGACAAGAAATTGGGGCTCCTGAGAGTAACATCAGAATCTGACTTTAGGAAATCTGAGAACTCCTGGAAATCAGACCAACAGGCAGGCCAGGTGAAGGAGTTTATTCACTATTCACAATGGGTGGGAGGCTTACACTCAGGTCATTCTCAGTATTAGTGATGGCCCCCAGCTCAAGATTTTAGGAAAATTTGTAGTTTACTTATATGGGAGAGTTTAAGTAAGCAAGTAGTGTGTATGTGGTAATCCAGCAAGTGGTTACACATTAAAATGGTTATAAAAGGTTTCAAGACAAACGATCACAAGAATGTAGCAGTTTGGCAAACAAAGATTTCAATGGTCTGATTAAAGAAAACAAACAAACAAACAAACAAAAAGCTCCAACAAAGTAAAGGCGTCAAAGGCAGATTCTTCTTTCCTAAGGCAGATCCTGTTTACCTTCCTCATTCTTTCCTTCTTTCTTCCTATCTTATCTTGGACCTTTCCAGGATCCAGAGTTCTTGGCAACCATCTTATTGTCAATGAATTGCATCACAGAATCAGCAAATACCTCTGTTTTCTGCTCACCTGCTTCTTGCCTGAAGTCTTGAATTTGTTAGAAGGGCTATTGGGGAGTTTTGCCTTTCCCTAAGATGACTGAAGGGATTCACTGCTCCCCTGGCTACTAGCACTTCCCTTTTTAAAGGGTCTTGCAAGTCCTCCCTCCCATAGTATTTAAAGCATCATAAAAAGAAATCATGTGACCATACTAGAAAATTTTCCATCTTGTCCTACATGAGTCTATCTCCTAAGCAATTAGGCAGTGGAATGCTGAACACAGCACACAGCTACTTCAGACCATGGGCCTCCCATGAGTAGCAAATCACCAGACCAGGTTGTATTTTGGTCATACTGGATCTTTAGGTTTCCTTTCTAGATTCCAAATAAAGTGTCCATTTCTTCAAATTATGGGGTTTTTCATCTGTACCTTCCATGACACATTGGTCTCCAGCAGACCCCCATGTGAGGCAGGATTCACTGAGATAATTTTAGGTTTTTTGTACTTATAAAAGCATCTATAACTCCAGGTAATATCAACTTGTTGCTAATAGCTAGAATAATCAGATATGAAAAAGGAACCATCTCTTGGACAGAAATAAAAAGATTCATTCTTTTTCTTTATTATTTTTGTGTTACTACCACTGGGTGATTATTGGTTCTTTATTTAAATCAATGATCTTATCAAATAGATTAAGAATATGGGCTTTGGACTGGAGAGAGAGCTTAGTTGGAAAAGTGCTTGCCATGCAAGTATAAGGACCTGGGTTCAAGCCTAAGAACCTACATAAAAAAGCCAGGCATGGTAGTGCGCACTTGTAATCCCAGCACTTCTGAAGTGGGTGCAGACGTGTCCCTGGAACTTGCTGGCCAGTCAGCCTAGCCTAATCAGCAAGTCTCAGGCCAATGAGAGATCCTGTCTAAAAAAACCACAGTAAATAATAACCAAGGAAAAAGATCCAAGTTGACCTCTGCCCTCCACACATATGTATACACACTGATACACATGTACACACATCAGGACACACATGAACACACAGTCATACATATACACACATATCAGCACACATTCACACACACTAGCACACATATGTACACACACCAGCACACACAGTCATACACATCCACACACTAGCACACACATGTTCACACACTCATACAGAGGCAGACATGTGAACACACAGCCATACATATGCACACACACCAGCACACACATGAATACACAGTCATACATATCCATACACACCAGCACACACATGCATATACACAAAGAACATGGGTTTTGTTGGTCTTAAAACTTTGAGTGACTTTGGTCTTTAAGCATCACTCTCCATTTTCTTTTCTCTAAAAATAGTGATAATCATACCACCTCGCAATTGATGACATGATCCTGCAAAGTGCTGCATAGAGTGCACAGATACAGTCAGGTCAATTAATATTGGATGTTATTATTGACCCCTGACACTCTTGATTTATAAATAAAATAATTATGGTTTAGAGGCATATTGAATACTTGAAAGTGGCCACAAATGTCAAAGTTTCACCCAATTCTTTTGCTAATGTCAAAAAGACAAAATAGGTTCTACAGCTCCATAAAAATCTCTATTTTTCTCTTTCTCTCTGTAGGAACCTTTACAATATGGGTATACTCTGGACAAATGACTTTTACCTAAGCCTGCAACCAGAATTTAATCTTGTTTTTAATGTAGACAAGCTCACCGAGCTGTGTGCTTCTCTTGTGACCTGAGCATATGGCCTTAATCCCTCATGACTCTTTCTTGCCCTTAACCCAGAATAATGTTTGAAGGCATATGTGTATGTTTTAAAAACCAAAGTGCCTCACTTTTCTTATTGAAAGCAACGAGAGAAATTGATAACATCTGTTTATGGTGCTGTGTGATGTTTTCTCAATAGAGATCAGAAAGGGTATAATTCTTCTCTGATCAGATAAGGGTCTGACTTTTACTTCCCTGTGTCATGCTGGATAGACTATTTAATATAAGTAAGAGCTAGCCTTTGTGCAAGAGTGAAGTTTGGAGAGGATCTGGAAGGAACAGGTTCTCAGCAGCTCTGGTCCACTTTTGGCTTGAAATGGATGCTAAGAGTCAGGCATTTTAAAAAATTCTGTAATAACTGTAATGTGGCATTGCATAGCAACTATTGCGTATCCCCAGAGATCTAACAGATCCCTCACAGATCTTTCTTCTGGTCTGAAGAACATAATTTTAGTTTCTTAGTGTTCTGGAAATCAGTCATGGAAAATGTGTGTTTAATCACAGCTATCTTAAGATTGAAGCTCTATTTAAACATTTTAGGAAGGAGAAGGCTGTTTCTTGGAAGAGATACTGCAGTTCTATGCTGTATCTAACCATTTAAGATGATTCTAAGAAATCCAGAGGTCCAGATACACTCTGAACTATCCAACATCATTTCTGCAGGTGAGATCTGGCTTCGTTCACTCCCCTTTTCTTGTTTGTGTGCATGTTTATGTGAGACAAGGTATCCCTATGTAGCCCAGGCTGGCCTTGAACCCATGATTCTCCTGGCTCCAATTCTAGTGTGCTAGGATTACAGTGTGGATCAGTTCTTCGGGCCTGGCTTTACTCTTAAAACTTCCTGTGTGTTCTACATTCAGCTAAGGGTGAAACCTGTGCTAGTAGGTGTTGATCTGAGAAGTGTGATAAACCTCATAATACTGGGACCCAGCCTCAGAGATTCTAGATTCAGTAGATCTTGAGGTCCTGGTGATTTCTCCTTTCCTCGGAGCCTATGGCTGAGGGTCTTAGCACTGTATACTGGGAAACACTGCTGCCTGCTAGTAATCCCTCAGGGATCTCATTTTTATTTTTTGCATGTGTGTGTGTGTGTGTGTGTGTGTGTGTGTGTGTGTGTGTGATGGTATATGTGTGTAGGTATGTAAATAATGTGCACATGTATGCACATGCTACAGTCTTCCTCAGCCCTCCAAACCTTATTCATTGAGATAGGGTCTCTCATTTGAACCCAGATCTCACTGATAAGGCTGATTCAACTAGTCAAGGTAGGTACCTTGCTTCATCTTCTAAGGCTGGGCTTTTAGGCAGCCTCCTCAGTCCTTTGACATTTATGTGGGTTTGGGGGCAGGGATGTGAACTCAGGTCCTTATGCACACTAGTAAGCTGAGCCGTTTCTCCAGCTGTGATCCCATTTTTAAATCCAGAAATTTCTAAAGCAGAGCAAAAGTCCCCATGATACACAATATTCTATCTCTTCCAAGCAGCCTTATAAGAAATTTTGGTTTTCTTTTAGATGTGTAGACAAATTCAAAGCAACACTGTTAACAGGGATTAATAGCCTTGAAGGCCACTGAAGATGAACCGCTTCCTGCATAGCTAGCTTTGATGTCCTGGTAACATTAGAAAGGTAAACACTGGCTTAGTTATTCCTTATGATTTAAAGTACCATATCAAAAGGTAGAATTATGGGCTTTGTTGAAGCTCATTAAAACAAAGCTACTTCTGGTTAAAAGAATAGAATGTAAGTTTTACCTCTGTCGGGGTGCAGACCTGACATCTTAAAGGTCTCAAAATATTACGTACTATTGTCTCCTCCTCTTAAGAGGTAATCCAAGGAGACCTATCAATCACTTGGCTAGGATTCCACCCCTAGGAAAGCTAGTCTCTTGAAGACAAGCTAAGGGGAGGTAAGGACTATTACCCCTTAAATGAAACAGTGTACTTGTCCTTCCCAGAAGCCTCTCCCTTGGAGTAGTGCTTTCATTAGACAGAGCTTTGTCTTTTCTGAGGTATAACTCAGAAAAGCATAACGTTTCATTTTCTGTCTTTCTCTTTTTTGGATACTGGCCAAAAGTCTGGGCATGCTTTCCCTAGCACTCCGTGATTTCTCCTTGCTCTGAAGTCTCCTTCCGTTTCGGCTATTTAGTGGCACAAGGCAAAGCTTTCTCTCTTCCTTTTCTCTATCTTCCCTCTTGGCAGCTACCAAGATTTACAGCTTTGGTGCTCCCATTGTTGTTTTTCTCTCAAACTAATAAAATTGACATTGAGCTTCCTTCTGAGTCTGTTTTAAAATGCTTTTATTAATGAGACTAAGAACTCAAAAAGGAAACTTGATTTCCCTGGGAACAGCAACTCCTAACGAGCTTGGGAATGGCTGAGTTCAGATACCCCACACCACATAAAAGCTACGCGTGATGATGCCTGCCTGTGACCCCAGCACGGGGGGGAGGGGGAGCAGAGATAGGCAGATCCCAGGGGTTTGTGGGCCAGCCTGATTACCCCAAATGGCTAGTGAACCCCAGTTTCAGTGAAAGACTGTGTCAGAGACAGTATAGCTGAATTGGCAAATAAGTTGGAGACAGACTGAGGAAGACACTCAGCAAACCCATGGGTGAGTATACGAATGTGGGTGTACACACACACACACACACACACACACACACACACACACACACACGGGCGCCTCTTAGTTTGGGAGTTGGATTCTTGTGAGCACTCAAAAGCCACAGAACTCAGGAGGCAAATGGCCAGAGGCTGTAGCAGACTTTTGGAGAGACTTGTCAGAGGTGCCTGGGAAAATTTCCAGACACTGGACTGGCAAAGCTGAACTTGCCCTGGGGCACAACCTATTGTTTAATTTTATTAAATTTTAAAAAGAATTATCTTTTAGGTTTTCAACCATCTCCTGAGATTTCTTGAGCTACCACATTCCTGTTCAATGAAAGCCCTTTTGACAGAGCCTCATATGATGCTGTTACGTTCAACCCTGGATTTCCTGTTTGCATTGTAATGAAGTACAACTAAATTTTACACGTGTTAAATTTCCCGCAAGTCCCGTTCAGCCTCTTGGGTTTGACATTCCTTGGAGAAATCCCGTGCGCTTCCCGCTTGGGAAAGCTGAGCTGTTGGACACACCATGCTCATGCTTAACTCCTGCAACCAGACTCCAGTATAAATTGTTCCTGGGAGAGGGCAGTGACCTGTGTTTTTTTGAAAATCTTGCTTTTGTTGAATTTCAAGCTAAGTATACAAAGAAGTTTTTTAAAACCCACATGGAAAAAAACAAATACACCAAAAAGAAAGAAAAAAAAGTCAAGTCTTTAGTTTTTTTTCCTAGGGCAAAATGTTACCCATGTTCACTAAACAACTTCAAATATACACAGTAATGAAAATCAGCTTTTTACAGTTAAGGCATTTGCTCGTTAATTAGTGTCACAATGTGACGCATCACTGGCCCATTGGACCCAGTCAGCCTTAAGGTTTTTAGCCCCTGGTGCTAAGATCTTGGAATCTGAAAATGGAAAGACAAGTTGAAGATTGGCATCTCCACCCTCCACTCTTGAACAAGCCTGCTCCATTTCTACCGTTCCCAAGGAAAGACTGAGAACATTCCTCTCTGGAACGTCACTGTCAGTGCCTACGTCAAAGGTGTCCTGGTAAGAACCAGCTTCCAGCTCCACGAGCAGTGCATAATTCTGGAATAATTTCTAGTGATCCATGAGCCTTAACCAAGGAAAAGGAAATCGAGGTGGGGCTAAGTCACTGCAAGAAAACCCCATCCTTGCCCAGAATATTTTGTATTACCAAGTAGTTGTACAATAGGGGACCTGGGTAGAGAGAGACTCATTTTTCAAATGTACTCACTTAGGACACATCAAAATAAGCCAAGTTCCTTGTCTTTTTGGAGAGTCCATTCTAACTGAAGGAAGAGATAACAAAGAAAATAAAAAGTGAATCTTGTAGGGGCTGAGGAGATGGCTCAGTCAGTAAAATGTCTGCCAGGCTAGTGTGAGGACCTGAGTTCAAGACCTGGCCCCCACATAAAAAAAATCAGTAATCTTCACACTGGAAAGGAAGGGAGAGAAGGAATCCTGGGACTTGCTGGGTCACCAGTTGAGCTGAATTGATAACTCCAAGTTCAGTGAGAGATCCCGTCTTGAAAAACAAGGTGGAGAGTGATAGAAAGACACTTGATATTAATCTCTGGTTTTCAAGCATGTATACATATGTAAATACATACCAAAACATATACATACATACACTACACACCACACCCCCAAACTTAATTCATTAATCCATCCATCTGTGAGTCAATCAAAATCAAAATAACTTAAAAATTGAATTTTCTGCTTTGTAGGATACCCAGAACAATGAAAAAAGGAAGTGGTCAAAAAGAGAAACAAGACTGGGTGAACAGATTTTTAAAATAGAAATTAGGAAGGCCTCTCCTAAGAAATGACATTTAAACAAGGTCCTAAAGAAGATAGAAATTGATGTGGGTATTTGGAAAAGCAGCCCAGGCAGAAGGAAGAGTAATTACAAAGGTTCTGAGGTAGGTGAAGGTCTAGCCTTATGTAAGAACCTGGATCATTAGGGCTAGATAGGACCAAACTACAACTAGTTACAATCAGCTAAGGGGACTTAGTTGCTAATTATACATGCTTATCGCTTAGGCTTGGAAATAGAGAATCTTTCTAATCTCTTACTTCTCTTCACCCTCTGTTCCTTTCCTATCTCCTTGTTATTCTATTCTCTGTTTAAAGACTTCTTTCTCTTAGCAAGGAGACCTTAGCATATGGAATTACATGATTGTGGTCTCCTTCAAGGAAACTTTTCAGAGGATGACACTAATGCCTTACAGCCCTACATAAAGACACAACCATATAATCACTGCATGGGAGTGATAATCACATCTGATAAGTCAACTTCACACTGAAAATTACAAATGCTCTGTGCCCTGTAAAACTGGTTCTTGTCTGCTCAAATGAGAACAGAGAATAACCGAGAGGGAGGGCAGCCTTAGGAAGGGTTATAGCTTCTGTGAGGAGGCCTTGGCCTCAGGCAAACACAAATTGGAGGACTAGTGATGAGACAGGGTTTCTGCACGGGTTTTCATCATTAAAGATTTCTTGGAGGTTAAATGTATGTCCCACACTTCATTCATAGCTAGATCATTGTAGGGTGACTTTTATAAATATTTAGGCACAAGCAGTCATAGGAATCCAGTGGTGACAGAGAAGACAGAAAGAAACAGACTAAAGGGGTTCTTTTGTGGACCACAATGGGGAGTGTCTTTGTAGGAGGGCGGAAGAATCCAGCAGAGATTAGAGAGGTGAAAGGCCATGCCCTTTTGCTTTCACGCATTCCTGCAGGGAGATGTAGATAGGACTCCCTGTCATCACTTTCTCATAAAACTGACTCTGTGCCTCCTGGCTGGCTGGTGAGGCAAGGTGGCTATGAATAGTGTGTGGCTCAGTGACAGGGGCCAGTGAGGTCCCTGTGGCCTGTGTTTGCCAATTACTTTCTGGTGAGGACTCCATTGTTGATAACTGTAGGCTTCACTAATGTGATTTATGGCCCGTGAATGTGATTTGTCATGAGAGGAATTATTCCATAGCGACTTTGGTGCAGAGGGGACTTTCAGTTTGGCTTCTTGGAACTCTGATGACAACAAAAAGATGTCCCAAGTTTTATTATGCCACCAAGACTTACAGAAAGACAAAAGAATAAATATAAAGCACAGGTGTCAAGTCTGGTACATAGCTGATGATCCACTGGCTATGATAATTTCAGTAACACATTACATTTAACGTGTTATTGGTTTTTAGTCTGAATCTGGTAGAATTTGTGTGTGTGCTGTGTATAGTGTGTTGTATGAGATATATGCGCTTATTACTACGTGTTTGCATGTGAGCGTGTATGTGCTCGTGTGTTTGTGCATGTGAAGGCTAGAGGTCCATGTAGGGTGTCTTTCTCCATCAAGCTCCATCTCTTTTTTGAGACAGTATCTCAGTGACTCCTAAGCTCAGCTATTGCCTAGGCTGGCTGGCAACGAGCTTTAGAGATGTGTTTGTCCCTGACACTCCCACTCCAGTTTTTATATGGATACTGAGGATTCAAACTCAGTCCCTCATGCTTGCAAGGCAGGTACTTTCTCAACTCGTCCATCCTCCCAGCCCTAAGTCTGGCAGAATATTAATTTAAGAATCAAGTAGTATTAGATGAGGATAAATAATCACATCTGGTAGCATCAAAAGAGAAAATAACTCATCTCATTAAAGTGTAGGTGAAGGAGAGGAAAACATATGCTAAACCCAAACACACTGAACTGAGTTTTGCCTAGATGAAAGAGGACTCCAGCATCAAAAGCAACTGGGGAATGCCTTTGATTCTAGTCTTCCAAAATAAAACCTAGTGATTTGACTTATCCTCTGGTGTTTTCCCACTTCCAAAAAATTCTAAACTGTTCTAAACTGTAATTCATCATCATCATCATCCACGTGTGGGGAAAAGCTGCTGCTTTCATAACGGATGAAACGATGCCATAATCGCATACATGTGGGGATGCAAATGAAGTCCAGTAAAGACAGTTCTGACCACAGATGGGAAATGCCTGTTACTTGAAAGTCTGTTGAAGACATGCAGACACACTGACTTCTCTCCCCTTGGCTGGAAAGCTACCCAGGAATTCGTACACAGGGTGCACTCCAAGATGCCAGGGACACTAAAAAATAAGAATGGGACAAATGGGCTCAGGCCATTTGGGTGGAGGATTGTCTTCAGTGTTTGCCATCTACTGCCCCGTTATCGCTACTACAAAGATCACCCCGGGTCAAGGCAGTAGTCAACAAATGACACTGTTATGCAACAATTCCTTCTAGGGTAGTGGAGAGTGTGGTGGGGGACCTTCTAGGAGCTTGTTAGGTAGCCCTTGAGAAGTTTAGGCCTGACCATGAATACTGGTTATAAGTATTGGTGGCTGGTTATTTTGGTTTAATGTGAAGCACTGAAGAAATCGCATAAAATGAACATCAGAACTTTTAAGGCGCTGCATCAGATCTTAAGTCACTCCTCAGCTACACTCCTGAGCATTTTGATTTCATATCCACGAATGTGACCGACTTTGATGTTTTACCAGAGCACGTTCTTCAAGGAGACATGTGTTTTTCATCCACAGTTCATTCTAACTGCTGCAGGATGCTTTTAAGAACTTAGCTGTCCTCTCTGAACACACTGTTATGGGGCACATGTTCGGAGAGTGGGGAGTATAGCTCTTCCCACTGATGGTGACAAGGTGTTTTCTAGCCTGCAGTGAATGTCTTTATAGCTTGGGGGCCTTGGGATGCTGTCCTCTTCACACCATCTCACTGTCAGGTGTTACAAAAAGGCTGTTAGCACTTGGTACTTCCTCTGGGGTACTGTGAGCAGAGAGAAGGCTAACTGGAAGCCCCATCACAGATGATAATTAACTAAGAAGTCACTTTAGCTACTGCATTGTGTCTCATTTGGGATGTTGGGAAGGAGTTTGTGCTCCTCTAAGTCCTGGAATTCATCATGAATACCTTGGATTTTGTCTGTTCCCATGCCAGCAAAAGAGCTATACTACAGGAGAACTCACTTAATACAACTTAAAATCTACAACTTGAGCCATGTCTCTAGTCCCAGGGGTTTTATTTTTAGGCCTTTTTTGGGTGCTTTTTTCTTGTTTGCCCAATCAAAACATAAGCACTATAGTACTGTGTATGCATAAAGAAATGACTTTTCTAAATGGTATACCAAATGCATATTTTTAAATTTTAATGCACAGCTGATGTAATTTACCTCAAAGGATGGAAATAGTTGTAGTAATTTGTTCTCACCTTGCTTGTATGTAAAAATAATTTATTTAGCAAAAGGCATAGCAAATATAAAGACTAAAATTTCCTAAATCTAAACAATATAATTTTTTTCTTGCAATTAAAAATCTATAGGTAGACTAAGACTGCAAATTCAGTATTCTGATTTAATTTTTTTAAAATTTATTTTTACTTCTGTGTATATGTGTGTGTTTATGTGAATGTATGAGATGTATGTGGGTTCCTGAGGAAATCAGAGCACATTAGATCTCCTGAAGCTGGAGCTGTCTGATGTGGGAATGAAATCAGTCCTTCAGGAGAACGCCAAGGGTTCTTAATCCCGAAATCATCTCTCTAGCCCCGGTTTAGTTTTGAATTGATTTGATTTATTTTATTATTACTCTCCTCTTTTTGATGTTATAGTTTTCAGAATTAAGATCATTCACTGATATGTTCTAAAACTCTCCTCCACAGTTTTCCCTTTAATACGTAATATATATTAACCACATATTAAGAAAGATTCAAGACATTGTTTTTTGAGTTAATATCTAATATGAATGACAAGACACATTGAAAAAGTTCATAAATACCCATATGTCAACAGAGATTAGAAATGAGATAAGCTAGATAACTAAGAAATCACTAGACATGTGTTTCTGCTATGTACACTGGGTTACATCTTGGGGTGGGTTGTTGTCAGGCAGTTGATAGCCAGATACCCACACATTAACACTTGGAATCTTAAAACGGCCAACGGGGAGGATCCACTCCAGTCACCCTAAAGCAGAACTTTTGGTTCATTCTGTTGTAACAAATACCATGACTCAAAGCAACTTGGGTATTTGGCTTACACTTATAGGGAGGTCACAATCCATCACTGACAGAAATCAAGGCAGGAACTCAAGGCAGGGACCTGGAGGCAGGAACAATGGAGAGATGCTGCTTACTAGCTCTATCGCTGGTTTGGCTCAGCTAGCTTTCTCATCCAGCCCAGGTCCATCTACCTGTGAATGGTGCTGCCCGTACTGGACTGAGCCTTCCCACATAGGGGAAATTCCTCAATTGAGGCTCCCTCGTCACAGGCTGTGTGGAGTTGACAATTAAGGTTAACAAAGACAGTCAGCCATCCCCATTTGTAACTAGGGAAGGTCCAAGAGTCTTATTGCTTAGTTTGAAGGCACAGTCAGAGACCACTGGCCAATTGAAGCAAACTTCCCCTAGAAAAAAACAGACAAAAAAACCCCAATGAAATGAACCATAAAACAGGAAGAACATTCCACTCTATTAATAATTCAAAAGAGTTTCAAAAATAAAACATAAAGCAAAAGGAGGAATATCATGACAAAATAATAAAATAATATTTCCTAAAACAAATAGATATGGGATCAGTATGTGGCCAGTAGCATGGCTTAAAGCACTTGTCGACCAGCTATACAGCAGGAGTCTCAAAGCATTTAGTTTCTAAAATTTTCCAGGGAGAATAAACAAACCAAATCATCATTAAAGGAATAAGCAACAAATTATCATGTGACTTACAGCTATACTTGGTACTAGAAAGCAGTGGACTATGTCATAATTCTGAATAAAAATGGTTCCTTAGTTATAATTCCAAGCATGGTCACCATATCAACAAAAATGTAGCCCAAATGAAGACATTTTCACACACATGAAAAATCAAACAGTCGTGCTTTCTTTGGACTCTTTGAGTGAAAGCGTTTTGTTCACATTATGAGCTAAATCAAGACTTGGTGAGTCCAACTCAGGAGAACAGTAGGAAGATCTCAGGTGACAATGAGGGCAGCAGTCATCAGTTGAGATGGGAGCCAAGAAGATCTGAGAGTCCAAGGAGATGGCCTGGAAATCAATATAGGACATAGCAGGCGAGGAGGGGACACAGATGGCATTTGGAAAAGTGAGATATGAATATTGAAATTAAGTCAATCAAGAAAAATGGCAGCTACAGAATTTGGGGAGTGTGGTACACAGAATATAAGAAAAATTGCCACCATTATAGAATCTTTTGGCATTCTTTTCTTTGAAGTGATAGCTACAGAGGGAGTCAACATTGGGAACAATATTAATCTAATTAAACTGATAATTTTACGATATAATGATATTACAAAGAAGGGGCCAGCAAAGGTCAATACTAATAACAAAACTTCAGTCCTATTGTAATGCATCAAAAAGTCAATACTTACCATGCAAAATTGATTAATAAATGGTTGATAACATTGATTAGAATGGTTGATAATAAATGATTAATAATTATAATATATAAAAAATGGAGAGCCCTTCCAGAGTTACCGGTGATTCACTATGGAGAGCAAAGCCGGATGCTGGTGCAGGTCAGAAGTGGCTATTTTTCATTATGTGTGTTGTGTATAACTTGTATATATCGATTTACCCATAGCTGTTCTAGTTTATACCCTGTGTCTCATAATCCATTTGTTTTAATATTGACACTAGACAGAAGTGCCCAGTTTGGATAATAAATCATATGGTCACCTCAGTTGTAAACATTTTGATTCAGCTTGCTTAAGAACAATATATATGTTCATTTGCTATATATTAATAAACAAAGCTTTCCAACAGAAAAATGTTTATGGAAACTGAGCAGTGTCAGGTACATGGTCCCAGAGTGGAGGGGCAAAGACAGGCTGGAACATGATCGCCCCTTTCTTGTCCTAGTCTGACGGTTATGCATATATATATCATAAACACCTTCTCACTCAGTGATTGACAGCCACAGACCCCTGAGTCAAATCAGTAATATTTCAGAAAGGCATATTTCAGGAAAGCATGAAGTATTAAGTACTTTGGGAATATCAAAGTTTCTGACTTAAGAAAAAGAATGCTTTGCTAGCAATAGAGAAACCATTTTTAATGTGTAATTGATCTCTGCTTGTAGTGAGTAAGCAGAAACCTAAATGATTTCAATTAGATTATAGCATAGCCTGTGCTAAGAATCCTAAAAGGGGACGGTTACGAAGGAATGAAGGAAACTCCTGTTCCCCTCTTCTCCATGCATGGGTACTTGGAGAGCACTATAGCGAGCATGTTCATCTTTGGGAATGTCTGCATCCCGAATCCCACGTACAGCCTGGCTTTCCTCAGGGTGTGGGGAGCAGGGTGAAGCGAGGAGCGATGAAGCTGGTGAGGAGATTCTGGACACTAATCTTACTTAACCGGTTGCTCAAAACTGAAAGTGGATTTCATGCAGCTGCAGTTCTCTCTGAACTTGGGTTGAACTAGGTCAACAGGACACTTTTGGGAAGGACAACATATTTGAATGCGTTTCCATTTGTTCTAATCTTCATGAAGATTTTCCTGAATAATCGTACTGTAAGGAAGGAAGAGGACCCGAAACTAGATACCCTTGATTGCTACTGAGGAGAAAACAAAAATTTGGAGGATTGTGTTTATAAGCCTTTGACTAAAGTCTACTACTTATGGGGTGAAAAAAAAGGAAATTTGGAGAAATGATTTGAACTTTTCCTTCTGCATAGTAAGCTAAAAGTTCACAAACTTGTATGGAAGAGTCTTTTATTGTTTCTTTTTAAAAAATATTTTATTTATCATTTTATGTATGAGTGTATTGCTTGTATGTAGGTAGATGCATCTGTGTCACGCAGTTCCCAAGGAGGTCAGAAGAAGTCAGATTCCCTGGAACTGGAGTTATTGACAGTTAAGTTTGACTCCATGTGGGTTCTGGACTAGAACCTGGGTCTTCTGCAAGAGCAGTCAGTGCTTTTAACGGCTAAGCCATCTCTCCAGCCCTTTTTTGGTTTCTTATTGCATGGTAGGTGTTTAAATGTATTTGCCATATGGAACACACTGACAAGAATCATATGAAATGAGCTCACTATGCTCATTTGCAGATGAGAAAAGGGTTTGAACTATATCTCTTACGTCTGATACCATCACACATGGGATTTGAACCTATGTGTATACAGCTGGGAAACCAATGTGCTTTCCACACCATCATTTTGTGGGTGCACACATAGAGCTCTCCCATTTGATCTCTATCAATCATTTTTCCTTCCCTTAGGTCCGTCTTTCTTTTTCTGAAGGCCAAAGCATTTTATCATTGCATCTGACTGATTTTTTTTGGAAACAGTGAATAGGTGATGTGTATGTGTTAGTCTACTTTGCCGATTTCTGTGTTTTGATTGCTATGTTTAGACCATTTGTATTTAAGGTAATTCATGACGTATTAGTTCTTAAGCCTGTCATTCCATTGTTTATTTTGTCATTATTCTTCCTCATTCCCATTTCTCTTAAACTCCCATGGCTATCTAGACAGTTTTGGGGATTCTGTCTTCAGTTATATGTAGTGCTTCTGGGAGGATAGTTTTTGAGAGTTTGCTCTGGGTATTAAAATCTATGTGTGACTTATCTCAGTTTACTAATATTAACTGTTAGTTAACTAATATTACTAATTTTCTCTTTGAGTGAAATATGAAAGCTATTTCCATTGAAATTCATTTGCCCTTCCTACTTCAAATATAACTGTGTCAGAGAGTAAATATACAAATCGTTGATACTACTTACTTTAGTAGGTGGTGTCTAATTATTACTCTATTTATTATAGGCTTTAACTGAAATGGTACCATAGGATGCACCTTCAGAGATCAGACTATCAAAGATACCACTCTGTTGGGATGCTCACTCTAGTGGAAGCTGGCTGTCATTTTGTGAGCAGACAGATGGAGATGCCCACTTGGAGGGAACTGAGGCTTTCTGTGAATAGCTACTTGAATGAGTTACCTGGGAAGTGAATCCTCTATTCCTAACTAAGTCTTGTGATTCAACTTTCTGTTCTTTCTTTTCTTGAGATAGGGCCTCAGTTTGTTATCCAGGCTGGCCATGAACTCCTGGGCTCAAGCAATCTTCCAAGTAGCTTCCCAAGGGGCTGAGACTATAGTGTAAACCACCAAACTCAGTCCTTGATTCAAATTTGAGTGACATCCTGACTGTAACCTCATGTGAAAATCTAAACCACAATTAACCCAGTGAGCCACTCAATTCCTGATCCTCAAAATGATGCAAGATAGTAAATATTAGTTGTTTTAAGTTGCAAAATTTCTAGTAATTTCTTTTAAAAATTATTTATGTATTTATTTATGGATGCATGTATGTCAGTGTACCTGGTACATGCTATATCTGTGGAGGTCAGAAGAGGGCATCAGATCCTCTGGAACTGGAGTTAAGAACAGTTGTTAGCTGCTATGAGGGTGCTGGGAACTGATGCTGGGAACTGGAGCTGAGTCCTCTGCAAGAACGGCCAGTGCTCGTAACTGCTGAGCCATCTCTCCAACCTTCCAATAATTTCTTATGTATATCACATAATTAATCCAAATACCAATTGTGTATGAAGTCATATTAAATACACTAGAATATCAAGGGGAATATGTTTTAACTTCACTGACTAAAAGCTCACAGGTTACCTTTGTCTTTAGAATTACAAATAGTTCTGGACTTTAAACCATTAAGATTAGGCCAAGAAACAGAACACTGAATTGTCTAAATTGTGAAAGATGTTTGTTCTTAATTTTTGTAACTGGAGTAGAGGAGATGTGGGGGCAGGAGCTTCCAAGTTTCTCCATTTTGCCTCTTACACATGCCTTCCCCTGAGGCTAGTGACTCTACTTTTTCTGAGTTTGTTTTTTTCTCCAATGACTGACCTTGATTATACATGGAAATATGCCCAAAACTCTTTGCCATTACAGGTTACAAAATTACTAGCCAATGAACTGACTTTGTAATGATTTATTATTAAACTTTCAAACCATCAGGCATGTCTTTTAAATTTATTATTTGTTGGGTGATAACATTAAATTGTGTAAAGGAAACAGGGAAGAAATCTTGATCTATAAGATAAAAAATATTAAATTTAATCATTCCTTCCCAACTATATCAGTATCTGTACTCCACTATCTTATTCTTTGTATGTGTGCATGATGTGTGTGCGTAAGAATGTACCCCCATTCCACTGTGTGAGCATTGGTGTGTACATGCTACAGTGTGTGTGTGTATGTGTGTGTATGTGTGTCTGTGTGTGTGTAGGTCAGAGGACAACCATGGGGGTTGGTTTTTACCTTCCACCTGGTTTGAGTCAGGGTCTCTTTGTTGTTGACAACGGTGCATGCCAGACTAGCTAGCCCATGATCTTCCAGAACTTCTCTCATCTCTAACTTCCTTCTTTTCATAGGAAAATTGGAATTACAGACACAGATTTTAGCATCCAGCTTTACATGGACTCTGGAAATTTGAACTCGAGTCCTCAGCAAGCACTTTACCCACTGTAACAATCTTCCTAGCCCTCAATGACTCTATTCTTATTTTGTAACTGTTTTCAACTATCTGTTGAAACTTCTGTTACTGTGACAAAGTACCTAGAAGAACAACGGTTGTGTACTATTTCCTCTGATCTGAAACATTCTGTCCTGGAAGGAGGAAGAACGTTCATAAGACTCAGAAAGCTAATGAAATATTTATCAGGCTTGAGAAGCCCAGGAAACTTACAAGACTTCTGAAGGTCAGAAGTTGCAAGATTCATAAGACTTGTCTCCAGATTTATATACACAGTGAGTAATTTCTGGTGGAGATGAATTTCCTGCAAGCTGCACAGGGAGTTCCAGGGCTGGAGCTTTCATGGGTCATCCTCCAGCATAAGCTGGGCTTTTCAGTAACAGCTACCTTTGAGTCATTAATACTGCTATGGAAGAGGGAAAGAAATACCCTTTCACGTATTGTTACTTTTGTGTGCATCCAGTATTGTTTTTCTGCAATTATTTTATCCTTTGGGTATAATCGTTTTCTTATAATACTAAAAGTTGTACTAAAAAAGAAATAAAACTAAAATGAAAAACACAAGACCATCTTGAGAAGTGGTTGCTCTGATTATCTGGTAAAACCTCTATTGGCAATATCCTGTGTGTTATGAAGCTTGAAATTATCCTACAAATTAAAGAATGTTCTAACCTCTATATCTGCTTCTGTAAACCTGATTGCCTATTTAACTGCAATGGAATTTTCCCTATAATCGTCTTAAGATACATTAGACATCTGTGTTAAAAATCACATAATCACAGTTTGAATCCACCAATGGTATAACTGTTGAAAAATGACATGGAGAACCCTATAAAACCTGTTGATTTCTGCAGCTTCAGAGTCCAGAATTTCAGAGGACCAGCTCATTTGGGTCCACTGGTGTGAATAAAGAAGTGAGTTCTCCAGCTTTCTGAGTGAGTGCTTGGTTTCTTGGCCACCTCATTCCTATAACACTTTAAGCAGCTCCAACAGACTCATTGGTTCACCAAGCTAGACTAGTATGAACTGTTTCTTTGGTCTGCTGTTAATGACCTATTTAGGTGACTAGCATTTGTTCATATCTCCCTAGGAAAAGTAACACATTAACAATTTAAATAAAAAGGTCTGTTTGGGGTTCAGTCTATAGTATGTCAGCCTTTTCTCCTTGGCCCTCTGGTAGCATAGTTCATCATGAGAGGGATATGACAGAGGAGGCCTTTTTACTTCATTGATGACCAAAAACTGGGAGAGAGAGAGGAAAGACTCGAGGTCTGAATTTTTTCCTCAAGGACATATTTCCAGCAGACCAATTTCTTCTCATTAGTATCCTCCCAAAGGTTCATCCCCTCCCAGTTGCACCATAGGCTGAGGACCAAGTTTTCAACACCTGGGCCTTTGGAAGATATTCAATATACAAACTATAATCCTGAATATACATGTATTGTCTTTGAATCATCTATCATTGGTTTATGAAACAGATAAGCAATTGCTGGCAGTTTAAGTCTCTTTGTAATGAAAGTACTCGGTAATTTAGGGGGGTGTTGGAGAAGAGATGTCGGTATTAACGTTCATTAGTAAAGTAGAAAGAGATCAGGGGGTAGCGTAGACTAATATCCTCCCTTAAAACCACTTTTCCACACTGCCACAGAAGGCTGTAGTCTGCTGTGGAACTCTTTCTTCACCTCTTCTGATGGCAGTTCTTTACCATTCCCTTTGAAGCAGGACAGAAAGACAGGCAAACTTATGGGTACATGACAGACAAAGCATGAGAAAGAGCACCTGACTTGCCTGTCCAGCTAATGGACTCAAAAAACTTCAGGCAGCAGTGTTAAAGCCCAAATCTCCTACAGAGACATCTGTTTACCAAAAGACATCTTGTCAAGGACAGTAAATAAACTGTGTTTACTTAGGACCAAAATGATAAATAACCTCCCTCTCCTAAACCTAAACAAGCACCCTCATAAATGTACCTCAAAACTTGCTTATAGAAGGAAATTCTTTAATAACCTTGTTGTAAGCTACCTTCTTTGAACAATAAGATTAATTATTGTGTATTAATTAGCAACCTTTGATATAACTCAAGAGACACCAAAATCCCATATAAACAACCCAAGCTTCCCTGGAGAAGCTAGTTCTTATGCTTTGGTTTATCTCATTCTTTACCCAAATACCTCTGTTTCTACTTACTCCTGTGCTTAAGATCTATGTTTAAAACATTTATGATTAAAATCTCTAGCTATAGTCATACTGGTTCATTCTAAAGTTGGTTTCAGTAGTGAAGTTGGGATCCTACTTTTGCCTGAACAAGGTGCCTAAAGGGAAAGAGAACTCTTCAGTTTCATGCAGAGGATGGAGTAGTGCTGTCCCTCTGTTCCTGTCTGTGGTGATACCTTAACTGTCATTCCCTGAAGTGGTGGTTCTCAAACTTTAGTGTGTAGCAGAACCACATGAAAGTCTTGTCAAAACATAATTGCAGATACCTCAAGTTTCTGATGTATGAAGACTGAGAGTTTGCATTTGCA
This sequence comes from Eospalax fontanierii, assembly GCA_035773235.1. Lineage (NCBI taxonomy): Eukaryota > Metazoa > Chordata > Mammalia > Rodentia > Spalacidae > Eospalax > Eospalax fontanierii. Next base: position 32,232,533 of record CM069548.1, on the reverse strand, counting down.
GCAAGTTCCAAAGTGATGCCATTGATGTTGTTCTCTGCTCGACAGTAAGGACCAGAGTGTTTTCAACTTTGAGCTTGGATGGAGAGCCAGGAGATACTGTAAGGACAAGAGTCAAGGAAGCAATGATTGCCAACTGCTTTGCATGTGCTATCATGTAGATAGGAACTGTCTCCACAGGCTCCTGTGTTAAAGATTTGGTTCTCAGTTTGTGGGCCCAATCATTGAAAGGTGATTAGATCATGAATGTTATGACATTATCTGTCCATTATTTTATCAGTGATGGGATCAGAATTTGAACAGAGTTTTGGAAGTGGAGCTCTTAGGTTATCCTTTGAAGGTTCTGTCATGGCCATTCCCATTTTCCTCCTTGATTCCTGGCCTCCATTAGCAGGTTTTTTTTTCTTCCAAGCCCTACCTCTGCCTTTCTTGGGTCTAAAAGTAGAAGAATCGGTCCACTATGGACCAAAACCATGACTCAAAATACATCTTTTTCTTTACAGGTGATATTTCCCAAGTATTCTTGCTACAGAGAGGAAAAGTCTGACTAACAGAGCTGGAACAATGAAAGGAACATGTTTTTGTTGTTGAGAAAAAGGAAGTGAGGAGGAGATGGAGGAAGAGAAGTGTAATGAGAAAATGACTGAGGCCGAGGAGTCAGATGAAGATCAAGACAGTCACTGGAATACGTGGTAGAGAAGTCTAGAGAGCTTTAAAACATTTTTTCTTCATGTTTAACAACTCCTTTTTAAATATAGAAGTAATTTATTATCGTTGCTTTCTTTATGAAATAACATGATTACATTGAAAGATGTTGTTCAGAGAAGGAGTGAATGGCAGAGTCACATTATAGGAACAGTGACAAATGTCACATGATTGGTTGAAGCTTGGTAGTACAGTTTTATCAGTAAACAATATTAAAAATTATAGTAGACATGAAATTTAGAATTTATATTCTAAGAAATAAATTACATAATTTTTAGTTTGAATATTTTATCAGTTTAGTTATTACAGTAGTTTCTACTTCTTGCTGTTTTTTCGCTTCCTAGACTGTGATTTCATCTCTTGAAGTTCAATTAGGGCATAGGTGAAGCCGTACTGGGCTGTAGAAAAGTAATAGAAAAATAACGGCAAACCTCTTAGTGCCTGGCAAGAAAGGTCCAGCATAAGGCCTGGATACCCAGGACCACATGTGGAGTGAGGATCCCAGCTGGGCCTCGGGGGAGGTGAGAGGTCCATTTCAGAGAATGAGTCCTCCCAAGATCAGAATCTGCAAATAACAGAGGCCTCCTCTGTCCCAGGATAAGAGACAATTCCTCTGCCAAATTTTAAAATATAAAAATTCACTCATTTCCTTTAAAAATATATGTGTGTGAGTATATGAAAGAGAGAGAGAGGAGAGAGTTTTCATATGAGGAAATTAAGATAGGCGCTCATTTTTGCTAAGAGTTGAAGCTGTTCAGAACACAGACAGCACATCTGAGACGGTAGGGTGACCATCAGGCTGAAAAAGCACTAGGCTGTACCCTGAGGGGACCACTGGCACATTATTTCCTGTGCTGATCCCTTCTCTCATTGACATTAACAGTTACCTTGGAGAACAACAAAAACATATTTCTTTCATTGCCCCAAGCTCTGCTTGTCAGACTTTTCTAATTCTCTAAAGGTTTGACTCAATCTGGCCTAGTTCTCTGGGGACTGGAGATGCCTCAGCTAGGAGCTGAGCTACATTCTTTGGGTTCTCATATTCTCTGTGTTTATTCTTACAGTTTACTTCCAGTAAGAAGAACACACACTTCAGATCACTGCTTTTAGAGGCTCTTGTTTGTATTCTCATAAATTCATTGAGTATATTATTTGGAGGTAATGAAGGTTATTTTGTTTATGGCCTCCAGATGAAAGCTGAATATTCTTAGCATTCTGAGAAGGGTGAGGGACCCCCTCTTCCAAGCCCCCACACTTTAGTTGGCTAAGATATCAGAGTAAGATGAGGAGGACAAGGCATTCAGAGCTCCATCCTGGTTGTTCGGGAGGAAGTGAGATGGTGACTATCAGACCTTCAACTGCTTGTTATGACCTCTGTGCCAAGGGTTCAGAGACTAAGGAGTTTATATCCTCTGCGTTACAAATTCATATTTTTATCCTATTTGTGCATAAGAGGCTTTGGGTGTGGGAAGTTGGGAGGAGGGGAGGGGAAGGGAGAGACATTTATTTGGGGATTTAGAATGGACATGCCTGGTTCCCACTCCTTTGTCTTTCCCAAGGGCCCCCTTGCTTTATGAACTCATTTGTCATTTCCAGCCCAGACCAATTCAGAACAGGTTTGAATCTCAAAAAAAGAGACAACCATTTACAAATTCCATTTGGAGTTAATGGTATATTTCAGGTTGGTGATTAGCAATGTGAAGAGTCTTTGCTCTTAGCATCTTGTTTGCTTAGATGACATTAGCTCTGAAAAGTCAGATATTAAACATGGAAATCTAAAATGGTGGGTGGTAAGTTAAACCAGTCTCAGCTTTAAGAATTTATCACACAGTTTAGTGACTGCTCGGAGATTAGGTCAACACTGCTGGCCTTATACATAGTGAGCTCTTGCTCAGAGCCAAAAGGTCTTTCAAAGCACCAAAACCTCCTGTCAAAAATGGAGCCTTATAGACATGTCATACAAAATGGGCCTCACTGGAGCTACTGGAGCAAAGCTCTTGTTCTCTGGTTTCTGCCAAGTTCCACAGTTCTTCCTCATTCTCCCTACTCCCTGAAGGTACTTGTTTGGTGTGTTTATGATTGATTGTTTTCTACCCACAACAGGGCAGATATGTGAGCCCCAAGTTCTTTCAGTGCTAGGCATTGTACCAATCCTAACAAAGCGCTCATTTGGGCTCCTCTTAGAAAGCTTGCAATCTTTACTTAACAGAAAATAGGCAATAGTCATCAAAGATGATGACAACTGTAGTTGCAAAAGAGGTGCCTGCTTTAATTATTTATTTATATCTCCGGCATTCGCTTATATCTCCTTTATTCAGATGTTAGTAGATAAACAAATAAAAAGAATTCATCAACCCAGAAATAATTCCCTAAAAAGTTGATATAAGTAAGCATTTATACTAATTCTGAAAACTTTGAAAAAGAATAAGTTATTAAAAAGATATTGGCAGCTTATATGATTGCTGGAGGAATGAAACATTTGAGCCTGGAGTAGGATAGGAAATAGCAATTCAGATTTTCAGATCCCTGGATGAAGAGAATTGATGGGACCAGGTGGGGTATGTTGCCTCTACTTTGGTTCTAACTATCTTTATTGCTAGAAGATGGGACAGGAAGCACAGTTGCTGTGACTGAACTGGGCAGCCTCCTCTCAGTACAGATGTACTATGTAGTCCAACAGTTTCAGTCAAGTTAATGGTGATTCAACTTGATCACTACCTAATTTGTCTTTGATTCTGTCACTATTGCTTTACATACTTTACTGATCTTGAATGCGTCTATATTTGTAATTGCTATATCTTACAACTAGATTGATCCTTTATCATTATAGAAAAATAAGTGTGTCTAGATGCAGTTTTAGACTTCATATCAATTTTGTGTAAGCACAGTTGCCTTTGCTTTCTTTTGGTTACCATTTGCATAAAGTATGCTTTCCTGTCTTTTCATTCTTATGTTTATCTATAATTCTAAAACGAGTTTCTTGTATGCAGCATATTGATGGGCTTTAAAAATATCTCTCTGGGTCTTTCCTTACTTATCCTTATCCGTTTATATTTCAGGTGATTATTCTTTCTCTGTGGTTTCAGAAAGCTGCTGAGGTCAGGAAGTGTGCCCCAGGGGAGTGCCTGCATAAAGAAGGCCCTCACAGACCAAGAGGTCCTGATGAGCCTTTATGTGAAGCTGTGGAGGTAAAGCCTGGTTGGCAGTAGAGACCCCGAGATGTTGGAGATGCCAGAGTCATGAGACATCTGCCAAAGAGAGTGGTATACAGGTGGTGGTATCATCTACAGAGAAAGAGGTGTATGTTGCATGCAGCAAAGTTGAAGGGACTGAGCCATCTAAGCCCTTTGAAACTAAAGTTTCAGACACAGGACATGGAATTATTACTGGATTTGGTGTTTGGCCTGCTGATGTTGCTGTTGCTTTAGCCCTGCTATTTCTTCAATATGTCTCCACTCCTCCCTTTTAGAATGGGAATGTTTATTTGGTTCCATTGTATGTTGGAAGTACATGACTTGCCTTTTGCTTTGGACTTTTGAATAGTATTGATACTGTGAGAGACTATGAAGACTTGTAAAGTTGAACTAAATGCATTTTGCATTATGATATTGTCTTGAGCTTATGGGGAGTGGGGAGTGGAATGTGGTAGTTTGAATGAGTGTCCCCCATAGATTTCAAGAGTTTAGATACATGGCCTCTATCTAGTTTAATGGTGCTGTTTGGAGAGGATCATGGAACCTTTAGGAGGTGTAACCATTGTGGAGGAAGCACATCCCTGGGGATGGGCTTTGAGAGTTCTTAAGCCTTGTTGGAATTCCAGTTGCTCTGCTTCCAGTACCTGTTTGGTGATGTGCTCACTCAGCTTTCTGCTCCGGTCATCTCTGCCATCGTGCCTCCTCACCACGATAAATTCTAATCCTCTGGACCCATAAGCCAAATACATTCTTCCTTCTATAAGTTGCCTTGGCCATGGTGTTTTATCACAGCAACAGAGAAAAATAAGAAATATTAATAGTGATAAAGCCTATAGTATTTATGGGACACCAACAAGAGAACCAATATGTGCATTATGAGATTGCAAGGAAAGAAATGATAAAGAGCCTAAGAGAAATTATTTAAAGAAATAACGGCTAAAAATGCCTCAAATTTTAGGAGTGAAATATAAATGCAGATTCATGAAGCTCAACTATCGTCAAAGAGGGAGTAGAGACTGGAGTCTCAGATGCGGATGTGGAGAAGCTTCCACCAGCCCTCAGTGCCATGGACATGGCTACCACTGAATTCTTTGGCTTATTTTGTTGTCATAAGTGTGGCTGAGGATATTCTGTGGGTCACCACAGTGATCTCTGCTTGTAAATGGCTGATGGTTTGTCAGACCCAGAGGAAATGGAAATGGCTTCACTCTCAACACCCAGGCTGGCCTTGAATTCCTAAACTAAAGCATCCCATGGACTTGTACTCGGACAACAGTCACATGCCACTATGCCTGGCTTTCTGGGCCCGTCTTTGAGTTCTTAGATTACTTCTTTGGCCTGATTAAGTGTGCAACTGAATCTTGCTACAGAGCTGCTTCCTTTCATTCTTTGTGTTCTTTAGCTCAACAATTTCAGGATTTAAAAAAATGAATAATTTTCTTTTTTTTTTTTTGAATTTCTTTGTTCATATATGGTTTCTTGAGACAGGGTCTTCCTGTAGTCCTGGCTATGTAGACCAGGCTGGCCTTAATCTCCCAGAGATTTGCCTGCCTCTGCCTCCCAAGTGCTGGGATGGGATTAAAGGTGTGTGTCACCACGCCCAGTTGTTCCAATTTTTTAATCTGACTTTATTGAATTTTCTCTCTCTATTGTCCTTTGGTTTACTGAATTTGCCTACAATAATCGTTTTGGCTTATTTGTATGGTGGTTTTGTAGATAGCTATTTGGTTGGGATCAGATGCTGTCAGATTACATTGTCTCTTGGTGGCATCATGCTTTCTTGATTTGTCATGTTTCTGGAGCGTGCAGTGATCTGCACATTTGATAGAACAATTTCCTCTTTCAGACTTTATAGTCTGGCTTCCATGAGAAAGGATCTTCCGGAATGGGTGGTTATTAAGGGACCGCATGGGTAGGCTTCCCATAACAGGAGGCAGTTTGTAGCTGAGAGAATTCTTCTTGGCCCTCATTCAAGCACATAGAAGCATGCATTACAGAGGCCATTATACTGGAATCTAGGTCATGAGACTGCATGACACAAGTGCAGTGTCTGGGACAGGGGCACAGTCATACTTGCTACCGTAGTAGTACTAGTATGCCAGAAGCAGGTGCTTATGGAGCGGCCCTAGATCTAAGGCAGGTGGCATATGTGCATTTACGGAAGGGAGATGGCTTCTTTGGAGAAGTGGGCTCCAGCTCAGGTGGAGCAGAGGTACCAGCAGCATTTAGAAGAGAAGAGGACTCAGCAGTGCTCCCTCTTGGAATGAGGCACTGTGGCTCATTTCACGGAACATGCAGTGTTAGTTCCTTCTGATGTGGTGGCTCTTTTGGGGGGCACTATAGCTCCTCTTCGGTAGGTGGGTACAACAATGTGGACTTTGTCGATCGAGTTCTAAGAGACCTTGATGAAAACTACAGGGTGTCTGTGACACAGATGAAGGATGTTGTGGTTTTGCTATTCTTTAAAAAAAATAATTTCTGTATTTATTTTTCTAATTTTGTGTGTATGAGCGTATTGCCTGCACGTAGTAGGTGTACCCGTGTCGTGCAATTCCCTTGCACGGTCAGAGGGGGCATCAGATTCTCCTGGAATTGGAGTTACAGATGGCTGTTAGCTGCCACGTGGGTGCTGGGAATCAAACCTGGGTCCTCTGCAAGAGCAACCAGTGCTCCTAACTGTTGTGCCATCTCTCCAGGCGCCTTCTTGCTCTTCCTCATTCTGTCCATGGGAGGTCATGCTAATGGCACTCCTTTAGGTGCCAAACTGCTCTGTGAGGAATGGTTTGGCACTCCGAGCCCAGTGCTTACTGAGGTTTTTTTGTGTAGTCACCTTGGACTGCTGCATCGGTTCTACACTATTTCTTTAGCTTTCTTGTTATACTGCAGAACACTCCCAGGGCTATTCTATGTGGTTATTTATTCGTTGTTTTGGTGAAAGGGGAGTAAGCTCTGGAAACTTGTAATCTGTCATTTTGTTTATATCATTCAGTTAATAATAGGCCCCTCATAAAGAATTTTTTCTTGATTATAAATGCTATAGATGCTTGCTATGAGAAACAGAATATATTAGATGTTCCAATTTTTTAAAATCTTCATAATTTCAACTGCACCATTATTATCGTTGGTTGTGCTTTCAGTATACTATCTACATGTATATGGAAGTTTTTATGGCTATGCATACAGAATCTCTGTATATTTAGTGAAGTGCTGTTTCAATACACACGCTAAAATTATTTTTATAATTGATTTTGATAAGGTGGTAACAATTTGAATTATAGTGAGAAAGTTATTTAGTAGGTATGAGAGTAACTGGTCTCCACACCTTCATCATCACGAGAAATCATTGATCTTAACAATTAGTAACATTTATTGGAGAAAATATTGCTGTGTTATAATTGGTAGTTACATGACCTCTGAAGATGCTGAACTTTAATCAGATCTTTATCAAGTGTTTATATTCATTGAACTGTATGCTTTTATACTTGTTTCTCTAGTGCCTAATATGGTATCTGGCATTCATAGCTACTCTTCGAATTATTTTTCCATTTTTATATTGCAACTCTAAGACTAAGACTGTTTTTTTGAGGTTTATTTTTTCTTTTAAAGTTATATGTGTGTGCCTGTCTTTGGGTTATGTGCACGTGAGTGCAGGTGCTTGTGGTATTAGGCCAGAAGGTGGTATTAGATCCCCTAGAGCTAGAATTACAGGTGATTGTTACCCACCTGATGTGGGTGCTGGGAAAAGATTTCCTTCCTTCTGTTCCTTTCTGTTCCCTCCCTCCCTCCCTCCCTCCCTCTCTCCTTTTCTTTCCTATATTCTTTTTCTCCCTCTCTTCTTTCCTTCCTTCCTTCCTTCATCCTTCTCTCTCTGTCTCCCTCTTTCCTCATCCCCTCTCCCACTTAACACTGTTTTAAGCACCAGTTATCCTACTGGTATTCTTGCACATAATATAATACTTTGATAGGGATGGAAAGCACAATAGAAAAGAGCCTAAACTCACTTGGGAAGAGGTATCGTGACATAAAAAGTCAGATATGGTAGGATGCTCTTGTATTCTCAGCACAAGGCGAGTGAAGATAGATGGCACAGACCACACACACACACACACACACACACACACACACACTCACACTCAAAGTACTTTGGTGATGTAGAAATTGCAATGTTACAGAGTGAAAGCCAAAATTGTCTTGGGCTAGTTCTCATCTAGTTCTCTTGATCGCCTTTTACTACAGCCTCTGTATGTGGCCTAACATCCTTTCAACTCCCAGGCAAAAGCTTCAGAATCTGTTGACTTAGTGCACTACTAGCTTCCAACAACTCCCAAACCAAGAATGTCATCAGATAGCATCTAAAACCTCTATCAGAGCTTCCCCCTGCTTCACTATGGCCTGCCCATAATTTGTCCCCACTAATTTGTCCCCACTAATTTGTTCTGTGACAATGAAAATTCATGATAACGGCTTCCACAGTGGAGGGTGCTGTTCAAGGTAACCTAAATCTGTGTTTCGAGGCCATAGTCTCTCATACTTGGCTCAGAATAAACTCATTCTTATTCCTTTGGAGTATATTTTGGGGCACCCATTTATCCCAAAAGGAAAAATACAAAGTATTAGGTGCAGGACAATGCCAAGATGTCCCCAGAGACAAATTGGCTGCTAATCTGTATCTTACATAGGAAAATTTCCTTGAACCCCGAGAAAGAGATTTTTCAGCAGTATCATCCTCATGCCTAAGAAAAACTAGCAGACCTCAGACGGCTCCAACAACCTGGGAAAATGCCCATTTTTATCTCTGTTGTTTGACAGCCCAAGTCTCTTGCAATCAGTGCTATTGCCTTTTCCTCCCTAACACAGTTCACCTAAGAGCTCACATCCTAGTCTGTTTTCACGTCTGTCGTTCCTGGGGCAAAGACCCCTGTCATTGGGTATCAGCCTGCTGCACCCACAGACATCCAGAGGAGTGACGTGCATGGGGTCTGCATGGGAAGTGACTTATGGTGGCCCTTTGTTACCTGCTTCCTGGCCTTAAGGTGAGTAGGGTGGTGAAAAAGACCAGTGGCGAGACTTCAGCACTGGAAGTCGTTGTGGCTCAGGCTCTGACGCGCTGGTTTGTATTGAAAAGGCTCTCACTGTTAACTACCTCTGAAAGACTAATCTTAAGATGGACTGTCCCTCCAGAGTTCACAAATCTCCCGATATCAATGTATCAGAACACAGAAGATAGAAGACACAATTGGTATGCTAGCTTATAAATAAGCAATGTGACTGGGATTGGCTACTGGGTCCCTGGCTCAAATCCAAGTCCTTAATGTCCTAGGGTAAAAATACTAATGGGTCTAGGTAGGGGGTCTGAGATGACTTGAGAACCTTTATATAGTTGAAACCAGTTTTCTTATTGATATACCTTAGTTGAGGTAGTTTCTGAATAATACTGGCTTCACCTCCTTATGTATCTTCGCAACTGAGTCTTCCTGTTTTGAGGCACTCCCTGTTCTCTTGACAGACTGACAAGGCATTTGAAATGCTGTGGCGAGACCAGGGGAGAACAAAGCAGAGAATCAGAGGGAAGATAGTCATGGCCATTTGGCTGGCTTTGTAGAAACAACGCCTCCACCTGTCACAGAATTTCCAGACTTGATGGTACCATTAAAGGCTCATGACTTGAGGGCTGTTTTGGATACATTTTATGAAAGATCCTTGAAATGAAGGGGGTTTGTTTCTGCCTTAATTGTTTCTTCTGATTGACAACAGGCCTAGTGTGAATCAGTTTGGAGAGGGAAGGTGAGCAAGGGAGGGCGACTTGGAGCCATGTTGAGTGCGCTCTGTGACAGTACCAGTTTCACTTCACTGCTGTGCTCTGCATTTGGTCCCCTCATAGCACAGTGGAGTTTGATGTTAGAACATCTGGGTCTTGGCCAGATGTGGAAAGGTGAGCAGGAGGCAGGAATTACCAGGTGGGATGCTATTCAGAACTGTAATATGGGGCTCAAACTACTAGTTTTTTTCTGAATTTGGGAAGGACCGCTCTGGAGTCACTTTGTACAGAAAAACAATTATGAGAGGACCTGTTTTTCATTTACTCAACAAATTAATTTCCTCTTTACACATGTAGCTCTGAATTGTTTACCAGTGTTTGGCATTCCTGAAATTTCACAAGCTGCCTTTAAATAGTACACTGTATTTTCAGGCGCAGTTGAAGAACTTAGTGAATTTTGCCTAAATAAAGAGATTCCATTTTATTTATTTTCTGTGTTTCAATACCTTGCCGTACATGAAGATAGCTGATTGGCTGAAGAGGACTTCACTGAAAAGACAAACCTTAGCAGATATTGCCAGTTTTATTGCATGGAGTAGTGAGTTCATGCACAGTTACACTTAAATAGTTAGTTATAAATGTGAAGATGATTGTTAGCCTTTTTTAAAGATAAAAGCTATTTGGCTTCTTTAAAGAACATCTTTCACTTGAAAAATTGGAATCCTTACACTGAAGGCTGCAGAAAAATGAATTTCTTGCAGTTTAGGTTTTTCTTTCCTCAGTGTGTGGATGCTAGTTTGTATGAACGTTTGTATACTAGCATGCCTGTACATGTGTGTGCATTTGTGTGGAGATCAGAAGCCAACATTGGATGCTTTCCCTGATTATTTTCCTCTTTACTTCTCTCTCTCTCTCTCTCTCTCTCTCTCTCTTTCTTTCTTGTTTTTTTTAAAGACAGGATGTTTCACTGAACCTGGAGCTTACTGATTGGCTGGACTACCTGACCAGCAAGTCTCACGGACCCTCCTGTGTCTGATTCCCCAGTGCAGGGATTATAGATGTGCAGCATTGCACCTAGTTTTAAAAACATATGTTTTTAATGTGTATGATAAGTGCACAAGTAAGTGCAAGTCAGTGCAGCCATGTTGTGCAGTACCCACAGAGGTCAGAAGAGGGTGTCAGATTTCCCTGGAATTGGAGTTACATACAATTGTTAGCTGCCGTGTGGGTGCTGGGAATCAAACCCAGATCCTCTGCAAGAACAGTTAGTGTTCTCAACCGCTGAGCCATCTCTCCAGTCCCAAGAAGTGCAGCATTGCACCTAACTTAAAAAATATATAAGATTACTTTATTTTTAAAAAGTATGTGTGTGTGTGTGTGTGTGTGTGTGTGTCTATGTGAGGGTATGTGTATCTGAGTGCACGTGGCCTTGAAAGTCGGAGATATTGGATCATCCTGGAGCTGGAGTTACAGGTGGTTGTGAGCCATGTAACAAGGGTTCTGGGAACCAAACTCAAGCCTTCTGCAAGAGCTGTACACCGTCTTAACCACTGATACTTTTCTCCAGCCCCACCTCTAGGTTTTTACATGGGCACTGGGTATCTGAACTTGATCCTTACCTTACACAGCAAATGCTTTGCCAACTGAGCCATCACTTGATCCCATTGAGTATCTTGTTTTTAATATGGTAAAAGGCATCTTTGACAACAGAAGCATCAGAGCCCCTCTAAATGGATCTCACCAAGAAGGTGGAGAGAACTTGCTAAAATGACAAGCATAAGTACAAATATCAGAACTGATAGAGTACACTCAATTGGGAATGAAGGTCTCAAAGTAACAGAAGCATTTAACAGTGCTGTGAAGGAGTGATGACCTTTGTGGACTGGGTTAGTGTTTACTTTTTGAGGTTTAACTATCTGATTTTAAGCAAGAGTCACAATTGTTTAGAAGAAACTTTATTTTTTCTAAGATCACTATTTTGTCATTTAATCAACAGAAAGATTGAGAGGATGATTTGCTTTTATGAAAGAGCCCAAAAAAGGGTAGCTTTCAAAGTAACTGAACAAAAATCTGCCTTGTAGACAAATCTGGGGGCTAGCACCTATAATAAAGAAGCATGTCATTGCTAGGCTAAAATAAAAAGTCACTATTCTCTGTAAGACGTATTTAAACGACAGCCTTTTATAAGAATATATATCTAGAGTCTAGGAGGGTTTTTTCCCATCTTGTAAACCTGCATTAATAAATTGCCGTCCTGACAAGAGAAAATCTCATATCCACAGACTGATGCAATCATTTACTTAATTTTGGATTTCAATTTGAGTGTCTAGTACGATTTGGTTGTAGTACTGGGTTCCTTACCTGTGTGATCTGTTACCAGTTACAGCTCTACACAACATGATTGGTTTTCCATCTAGAAAGGGGATATGAGCCTTGAGTAAAGCATCATTTAGGCTGAGGAGAGAGGGAAGAAGAGATGCAGAGAAACAGACACCAGGGTAAAGGAGTTGTTCTTCATTCATTGCTAGTACTCTGAATGCCAGGATTAGGTACAATAGTGTTTTCTGTTTTAGACCATGATGGTCTTTATAAACTTAATCCACATGGAATGATTCTTTGTAGTCCCTCAGAAATATCCAAATGGAAGCCTTTAGTCATCCCCAGAGGTTTTAGGAAAGTTACTGAGTACTTTTAATAATATTCAGGTTAGTAAGCAAGGCACCTCGGCAGGTCTGCACCCGGCAAGCTAATCTGAATGTCTCATTTAATATTTGGCTGCCTTTGATCAGTAAAGACAAATCCATACTTTGTATTTGTTCTCTGAATAATAAAAATTATGTACCATAAATTCTCTTAAAGCTACTTGATCATTGAAGCTTTGGAAGGGTCCGTGATATTGCAGGTAGAAATTTACCATTTGTCCCGTTACTTTTGTGACTTGGGAATAACTGAGAAGTCACTCAGGGTCAGAACTGGTGGTGAGAGGGAGTGTGTAAACATTGTAGATCTATAGGCTGCACCTTCTGGGAAGACGGCAATGGGGAACACCAGCAAATTCACTTCTCTGCTTCTGCAACTGCAACTGAACTTTACACTAACATCCTCCAATGGGACATCAGAATAGAAGCATAACTTGGGGTGTATTTCAGGTTAGAAAAATCACTGCAAGAGGCTCACCTATTATTCTTATCTTGACAAAGTTGGGAAGTATCTACCTTTTGTCTCTTTTCATCAATTTCTCCATTGTTATTTTCTCCCAATTCCCTGTCCTCTGAAATAAAATGTTTGTTATTGTTTTTGTTTTGAAACAGGATCTCCCTGTGGCCCCAGCTGACCTGGAACTCATTATGTACACTGGGATGGCCTAGTCCATCTCAGAGATCCACCTGATTCTGCCTCTCGTGTTCTGGGATTAAAAGTGTGTGTCCCATGCCCAGATATCTTCTGAAATAAAATTCTGCCACATTGACATCCACTCATACTTTGATTTTTTTTGTCATTTAGAAGAACCCTAGGGACATTATAATCTGCTATTACCCTGAATGATGAGACTGCCCTCAGTCCTTGAACTCTTAACTTTTCCGGGTTGGTTGGTACATTCTATGCATATTATACAATAGACCTTGTTAAAGCTTCCCAGGCATTCAGAATAATAACGATAATAGGGTTTAGAAACTCAAAAGGCCAGTAACTTGATACATCCAAAATGCATTTCCCTTTGCTTTATTGGATAGAAATAAATGGAGATATGTGGTTAGTGATGATTTTCTTTCTTGATATGGTGTAGTTATTTGAGATGAATATGGTCATCACTTTATATACATGCATTCTCTTTTGGGAGTTTGAGAAGACATTAGTAATTCCTGTGTAAACAGTGTTCTGTTTCACTGCTATTATGCATTTCCCCATAGTTAACCAACCTATTATTTTAAAACCAACAGAAGACTAATAGGAGTGTTTCAAAAGACATTTTACAAACATTGCTCTTGAGACTGTAAAATTACAATAAAATTTATGGAGGGGAATTCATGTATTTTGAAGGAATTAGGCCCATCTCTTTGTGCTCAACGATTTCATAGTTTTGAATTTATTCTAAAGAGACAAAGATGGAAAGTATGTAGAAGAAAACACATATGAAGATATATATATATATATATATATATATATATATATATATGCATTTTCTGTTACTTCTTTGGGTAAAAGATGAAAAGACCAACTGACTCCTCCCTCATAATACTTGATGGTATGGAGCAAATTTTTGTTTTCTGTATTCTATTTCTGTTTAACAATTTTTTCTGCCTTAAATACATATTGATTTTTAAATAAGAAACATGGTATAGAGATTAAGATAAGAGAAACATTTGTTCAGATTACTCTCAATCAGAGTGATTAGCTGTAGTATTCACTTTAAAGGGGGTGTTCATCTTTTTGATTATCTATAAGTTTCATGTTTTTATGCCTGTGTATGTTTATTTTCAGTTGTGAAGTCTTGCCTTGTTTGATTTTACTACTCATTAGTCCAGATCAAAGTGATGGAATAAAAAGAGAAAGCAAAGCCCAGAGTCACAGGACCTTATTGTGGGCTGGGTTTGCATATAACTTTCAGTAATAAGAACTAGGGGGAGCTGGACACAATGGTACGTTCCTTTAATCCCAATCCCAGCACTCGGGCAGCAGAGGCAGATACATTTCTGTGAGAGGCCAGCCTGGTCTACATAATGAGTTCTAGACCTGCTAGGGCTACAGGGTGACCTTGTCTCAAAAACGGGGGTGGGGATTTAATTAAATAAACTAACTTTTAACATAACTTACTTTTTTGCAGAGATTGCTCAAGTGTTGAAATTAAATGAAAGCCAGCAGCAAATCTGTGTGGTTTCTGATTCCTTGTTTTTCCTAGGACAGAATTCAGGAGTAGCATCTGTATGAGCAGAAAACCATCATGGCTTCATGGGAGGATATGGCTTGGTTCATCACAAAGGATTCAAGGTCTTTTTTCTGTTTCTTTCCCTTAGCTTCCCTCACGGCTATCCCAATTTCCTTTTCTCCTCCTCCTCCTCCTCCTCCGCCACTCCTCCTCCTCCTCCTCCTCCTCCTCCTCCTCCTCCTCCTCCTCCCTCTCCTCTTTCTCCTCCTCCTCCTCCCTCTCCTCCTTCTTTTCCTTCAAAGAGTTGGTGATGGAGCTCAGGGCTTCACGCATGCAGGGTGAATACTCTACCAAGATTCAGGCACAGAGTCTCAAAAATTCATCAGCCACAGCACTGGATCGTAATGAGCCAACTCCCACATCCAGACAGGTGCTGAACAGCTCTGTTGCTGTAATTTTCAAAAGCATTTAGACTACTTAATATTTCATGGTCTATGTTGAGGTGATTTGCAAGGGACTTGGGAAATGTTAGTACTTCCTCGTATCCACTGAAGAACTTTAATATTTTGTTTTCGTTTTCTGATCATGAAAACAAACGGTGCTTATTGTAGAAAATTAGGAAAATCCATACATGCCGAGAAAAAAAAACTTGGAATTTTCTGCAGTCCTCAAACATACAGGTAAATATTTCTTAGTAGTCTGTTGTGTATCTTTCTAGTCATTCTTCTTCTATGTATTTATATATTTAGTACAATTGGTATCCTTAAGTTATTGCATTTTATTTATCTTACAAATATGGTATCATTATTCCCCATAGCATTAACATTTCCTCTGGAATAGATTTGACTATCATATTTAGCCAAAGATTCTCAAGAATTCTCTCCTTTGGCCATTGAGTTTATTTACAGTTTTTAATTATAAATAACAACACACTGGACATCCTGCCTTGTTTGCCATGCTCTGACCTTATTCTTTAGGACAGAGTCTTAGAAGTAGAATTTTAAGATAAAATGATATGTTTTCAAAGTTTTAAGTTTATATTACTCATGACATTTAAAAAATTAAATTTATAGAAAATCAGATCCATTTTCTGGGAGGCAACTGTGTTGAAACTGGGGAGATTATGGGGTATTATAACATGAATTTATACTTGGTTCTGATGTTCTGATTAACCATAACGGTTCAGACTCCTGGCAACATTGTTTTAACTCATGTCATAATTCCCCTACTTTATGGAATAGTTAAATAATACCATGCCTTCCCACTCACCCCCGTCATTTAAAGCAAACCAACTGACTGAAGTTTTTAAAGTCCTTTGAAAATTAATTTTAAAAGTGCTGTGGAAGAATATACAATGCCAATCTGGTTGTTTTCTTTGTGTTAGTGAGCCAAAATCAGATGTTTGGACCTCCAGTGGTTAGAGGTTTGGCTAGGAGAGCAGGAGACAATGAGACTGGCCAAAGCAGCATTCACTGTTGAGTGTAACTTCAAAGGTATGCTAAGAGAAAGAAAACTCAGCCAAGAATTTATGGCTCGGTCAGAGGCAAAGTTGAGAGCTATCACCTACTTCAAGGGGGACTCTGGATGAGTTCATATGTATGCATGGCACACTGCAGCAGTCTAACTTTATGACTTTTAATGACTCCGACCACCTAATCACTTGTGAAAGGATGTGCTGGAGTTTGCCTTCACTCAGCTTGACAAGGTGATGGGAGGCATATATCTTCCTTACATGAAAACACTTGTCAGTTGCATCATATTTGGTAAGACAAGCACCAATGTCACCTTGGGGGGAAAGAAAAGTAACTCAGCTGACATCCGATGCATATGAGTTTCCAATATGCTGCAACATAGCCTAATTTCAAGTGAAATATGCAAATACCCCCTATTTTGTCTGTAGTTTTTATTTTCCTGATGCTTTCTCTGAGTGCCACGTCTTCTGCTGATGGAAACATTGTGTAACTTCTTCTGAGCTGATGCATATTTAAATACTCAAGGTGAAGGATTCTCAGCCTTTGAGTGGAAGCAACATGGCACACGGAATGCAAATCTCCCAGTTACCTGTCCTTGTTTTGTTTGTTTTATTTTATTTTTGGACTTGGGCTGCACTTATATAACCTGTTCACTTTAGTTCAAACTCCTGAATTTTTGACTTTTTATGGATAGTAGGTCAGTGGAGTGAAGTCAGGGCTTATTAGGGTTGAGGACTAAGCTGCGTGGGCAGCTGAGGAATGGAAGAGTCAGTGTGGAATAATGAGGAATGGAGAAGGAAGTCAGATCTCAGCTTCATGTGAAGTCTCTTATTTCACTAAATTTTGAATAATAATGTTCAAGCAAGTATATTTTATAATTCTTTTCATGGGTTGATATATTTACTTGATTTTGATTTCTAAACTACTTTTGGAACTATGCCTAAACAACTCTAGGTATAAATGTATCTGAGAGACAGATATTGATTCAGAGGAATGTTCTGAATCAAACTGATGGGGTAGATGGCTTCAGAGTAGAGGAGTTCTGATTCTTAGGGCAAGGAGAAAGTAAGTAGGAAATGGGGCTGAAAACTTCTGTGTAAGCATTGTACAACAAAAGAGAATAGCTCCTGAGGTATGTTAATGAGACTTCGTGATCCACTGACAGATGGCTTCATAGCATCTCACAGAAGAAGAAAAAATGCTTTGCTGACCATTGGATGTCACTAAATGGTCTGTCCATGCCTTAGCCAGAGAGAACTGTCTCTGGAAGACCCTGTTTGCAACACAGTTTAATTTGAGTTTTCCAGGTCACTATAAGCATGTTAAACCCAATTCCCTAGAATGTACTTTTTTTTTGTTTGACTTAACATACACGGAGCAGCAGCCAAATTAGCTACGGCAAATAGAAGTGTGAAGGCTCCATTTTGTGCTCTTTACATCTTTGCTTCTGTTACTCTAAGCCATGTATATTTGTCATTTCTGCATGGTCGAAGTTGACACTTTCCCCCAGTGAAGTGTGCCCACTCTAGAAGCATAAACTACTGAGGGTTTGCTGATCTGTGTAGAGCAAACAAAAGTTCTCTTTACACATGAATATTGCCTTACTTAGAGTTCAATTGTTTTATCCCATGAAGAAATGAAGCCAGCTCATATGCTGAGCTAACTTGTTCCCTCCGCATTCAGCAGCTGGAGTCCCATTGTCAGAATCTGATTCTTCACTCTCTACCCATGAGAACAATTCTATAACTGTAGTTTTTAGAGTGTCAAGGAACAAAGCCTCGGCTGCCTGCAATTGTCCCTGTAGCAGCCTGAGTTATGTATATAGTAACATAGTACTTCCATTTATATTGCTATATTGTAAAGAGAACAGTCTTTCATTCCCAGGAATCTCCAGAATTGGAAGACTCAATGTGAAAATACTGTCCTAGAAAATAATAGGTAAAAAACATATTTAAAAAAATCACTATAATACAACCATGGACAAAGTGGTATGTGACCACTCATAAAAATATGCTTATCCCTCTCCCCAATAGAGTTTACCGTGTTAATGAAAACATTCATTGCTCTTTGGGGCTGGGAGGCCATGTTGAAGATTTTCCATTTAAATTTCAAGGCTTTGTTTCTTTCAAAAACTTAAACTCACAGCTATGTGATATTTATATTATTAATGTCACTTCCCTTTCAAAAGTTGATGGAGGTCAGAGTCTAGTGATTACTCAAATATGAATTTACATTTGAAAATTAGCAGTCTCTTGAGAATGCAGTATCACCATTAACCTGAAATGAAATACGTGTTGAGGGATAAACTTCATTCATCATGCAAGTGTCTCCAAGACAGCTAGGAGAAATGATCTACGCCGAGTTACTGTGTCATCCCTCCACGTCTGATCCATCTATTATATGCTTCCAGCACCTGCTATTGTTCCATGGTAGAGGAGGCAAACAAAGACTCGCACTGGCTTGTCATGTGACTGCTTGGGGTAGTCATGAGCCACGTTTTCTTCTTGTATGAAACAATAACATTTAAATTCTGTGGTTATGTATCATGAGTGTCTGACAGCAGAAACCATTGTGATTGGCAGGTAGTAGATTAAATTTATGGGTTTTAGGCTTTTTTTTTTTTCTTAATAAGGATACCTTGAGAAAGTCCAAGGGAAATGAAAGTCAGTTTTGTCATCTCACACAGATTTCAAAGGCAGGGGGCTAACCCAGGGCTTGAAAGGTCTACATCACACTGCCGCTGTCTAGCCATACTTGACAATGAGACATACTGTATTTGCTCACGGTGCTGGAGTTTATCATGCAAGAAGAGTAATTATATTTGAATTGTGTCAGCCAGCTACCCTAAAATGAAGGAACGTCAACGAATGTTGCTCCAAGGAGAAGGAGATTATTAGTTATAATTATACTCAGTGTCCAAGAAAAATGCTTCATTCCCTCGTTCTGTTGCAAAGGGGAGAGGAAAAAAAAAACCAACCAAGAAATTCTCAATACTTCTCTGTATTTTTTTTGAAACTTTTAAGGTGGCCATTTTTTATAGAAATTTCAGATAAGCTCTCTGGTGTGACCATTTAACTGTCTGGGGATTTGGTTGGTCTGTACATAATTTTATATTCTTAAAATAGATAACACGTGATAATACATCATTAGAGTTCTCTTCTTTGCCATTTGTAGACAATCTCCTTAAAGGGAAACATTAGACAATGGGACAATATTTCTTAATTCATCTAACTGTGGTTTCATCTGCATAGTGCAAAGTATGAGATATAGCTTTAGAGCCACTCATGAATATGGTGATTTGATTTATAATTCCAGGCAAACTGTTTGAGATGATGAACTGAATGCCTTAGAGCATTGTTACTGTTTTTCTGTGTGTGGCCAGTGAGCGCTACCTGGACTTAGCTTCCATGGCTTAAATAAATACACATTTTTGCAGATTATGTCTAGTTGAGACTTAGTTTTTAATGTTTGTTTCTGTAAGGTATTTTATTTTAGTTTTTCCATGAGTGGATCAGAAGGAAAATTTAGGGAATATCGATATTTTGATGAGCTCTCTTTCATAGTGGCTGATATTTGTAACTTCTTTATTATAAATTTGGGATAACATTCTCAGTTCAGCAATTTTTTAATAATGTTGAGATGATCATGTGGTTAATGGACTTTGATTATGCCTGAAATAGTTATTATTGTTCTTACATTATGAGAGTCATCTTCATTTGCAACTACTGACATTTGCATGGCTTTGACAACTTCTCAAGACAATTTCATCCAAGCAGTATTATAAGTAATGGTAAGATGAGTCCAGAAAATGGATTTCAAAAGGGATAATGTTGATGTACTTTCTACAACAACAAATCAGCACTTGACTGATAATTTTCATAATTATTTAAGTCAACTTCCTATGCCATGAAGATACTACAGACAAGGTTTCTGGGTACATCTGGACACATGTTCCTTTGCGGATCTGTGAGGAAAATTTAGAAGGAAAATTGTTGTGTTGTGAGCATGGTTAATTTCCTTCTAATAAAGCCTTTCCCTTTAAATATTGGCTAATGAATGAATGAACACATGTTAATTCATATTTTGAGGTCACCCAGAGCTTTATCTGGGTCATAGTCAGATTAACAGATGTCTTGGGAATGAAATGTGCTCCTATTTATTCTCTTTATATAACTCAATTAGGTAGCAGTATAAATAGTCTTAAATGTATTTCATTCTGTAAAAACTTCAAAATAGGGGCTTGGTAGAGGGATCACTTGCCTCGCGTACTGAAGCCTGTAGGTTATATCCCAAGCACAGCACCCTTGACCTCCAAAAGAACTCCAGAATTTATGATTAAAATTGCGGAAACTTTGTACTAAATTGTGTAAAATATTTATTTTAGTATTATAATCAATGTTTATTTTTACAAGTAAAATGTCTGGTTGGGGTGATTTCTGCATCCTCTTGGATTATTGATAAATTTATTTCAATCATATGATTTAGCACTTGCATGGATTTGTTTGCTATGTTTTCCACTGATATAGTAAACCCTAGAGAGAAAGTGTTCAGAGTGAATGGCTGTGTCTTTTGTGAGTCTGTGAGTAACTACTGGGTTCTTTGTTTTCTTCTTAGTTGGCCCTTAGAAGGCTTCACATGTTACGGTCTGTTTTCCAGGTTCAATGAGCAATCCAAGTTGGAAAGAAAGTTTGCTGCATGACATTCCTCACTGTCTACTTTTGTCAAGTCTCATTGCTCAAAGAGTCCCCATTCTGATGAGTCCCACGCCCTGTGGCATGATGTCTTCTGTTTATTAGAGGCTTGCACCTTGAGCATTCAGGAGAGAGGGGTCTGTTGAAGATGTGGAGCTGGAGGTAGAGGTCCAGGGGGCAAGCAAGCAGTGCCTATACAGATAAACAGAATCTCTGATCAATTTCTAATGGGGAATCATGAATTTCTGCAATTATTTTAAGTGCTGTTTTGGTTCATATTTTATTCTCCTGTCTTTTCCAATGTATCTGACTTTTCCAGTGTATCTGACTATGTAGAAGAACTGCAACAAAGTAATCATAAAAGAAGACTTTCACTTGGTCATAAGAAAGCTATTATAGAGGTATTTTAGATAAACCATAAATGACCATTTATTTCTTAATTTAGGAGATTTGCTTACATTTTCTTATAACATCATTTGTCTTTTTCTTATATATAACAGAAAAAATTAACTAAAGCATTCTGTTCAACCAGAGCTGTATAAACAATGCTCCCTCCTCACTTTATTGAATAGAAACAGTGACTTTTCTATTTCTATTATAACTTTTCTTAGAGTCTTTAAAAAATTTAACCAGTATTAACATTGATTTATGTAACACTTATTAAGCCACCCCTTAGAGACTAAATATTTTAACAGATTTCATAGGAATAACAATAATAAAAATCCAAATGCTTTAACTTTTAATGTACATCTTATTAACGATTCCTGATGCTCTCTTTGGATTTGAAAAGATTGTGTTGGGGTTGGGCATGGTTATTATTAATTCATTAGGGATTGGTAGATCTAGTCTGAGACTCTTCTGCCTTTCTTTGGTCCTGGGAGCCATGGAGAGAAAGGAGGCGAGAAGAGGGAAAAGACAGGGAGGGACAGAGGAAGCAGGGAGACAAAGCCTGAGAGGGAGGCGATGACATTAAAGGTGACACATAGCTATCATGAGCCTCCACAGTCTGAAGGGGAGAATAATGAAGGGTTTTCCCTGCCTTCTGCAGCCTGAGGACAACCCTTTGGCCACATCACCTTTTCTAATCCCATTTTCTGTGTGCTGCATGTCATAATCTGTAAGGCACTGTTTCCAAAAGAAAACACTGAATCCAAACAGTTCCTGGGTCTTGTATTTCTTTGCACTTTAAAACTACATTATGTGGGAAAACTTATTCTTAAAGAGACAGAGGGGAGACATCAGGAAAACAGTATCATGAGTGTGTTGATATTCAAGCAGAGTCATTGGACTCAGTGAATGTTAAATTTAATTCTGATTTATAGTGACATTTTACCAATGAGAGAAAAGTATGTAGTCTCTTTACAAAGTTTTTATGAGAATCCCTCCATGTTAGGATTACCTTTGTATCATGCAATTTAGGGCCCTTGTAAATGATTGTGCTAGAATCTAGCTGACCCTAAGTATGCTAAATTCTGAGGAAATTCCTGGGCTACAGCCAAGTGATTTGGTGTGGGAAGGCGGCATGGTCATTTTCCCAGAGGCTGGGATCTGGAGGTAGCTGTGAAAGGCTGCAGGGTTATACACTTACATTGGTTCATGAAGAGAAAGCGTAAAAGCCAGTAAGAAGCATCTGTGCACCGAGCTCATGGAAGAAGCCACTCATCTTCCACTGCCCAGTGAGTACCTCTGTTAATCACTGAACCGAATGATTCTATAAGACACAGAAGTTTGGAAGGTGAGAAGCATGGGAAGTCTGTGTGTGTAGCTTGGAGGAAGGAGTAGTATTTGTACACTTTCTGTGTGTAGCAGCAGAGAAGGCCTGATAGAACCAACATGAATCTATCTAGTGGTAAGGAGGGACGGGACACGGTTGGAAAACAGGCAGCTTTCTGGGAACAGTACTGATGTCATCTGGCTATAAAGGAGTGTATTTGCCCAAGGGGGGAAAAAAAACCTGTTGGAAGGAGCTTAATGTATTCATTTTACAAGTGTTGATTAACCATCAACAGCTACAAATACTTCAGTGATATAGAAAAATGGTGTGAATGTTTTGGAGAAAAGTCATGACAATTCTCTGAGCAATTTGTTCACTGTTCACTCCTTTAGCACATCACAGTGATGTGCTAAGAATTTATTGTAACATTTTATTATTAAATTTCATTTATTTCTTATAACCATAAAACAAAAATAAGTTGCTCTGAGCTAGGCTACCTAATTAGTAATAGATTACATTAAAGTATAATAAATTAGCTTCTCTTAATAGTTTTAAAAGAATTGAAAAACAATAAACTGCAGAATGAGGTGTTTTTCAATATTTCAAATATTCAGTTTAGTTTTGAAAGTTCTGCTTATCTCACCAAGCTGAGTGGACCTAATTTCTTTGTTGGTTCACTTTGTAGGCTACAAATTTACTCTATGTGATTGTACAATTCCAGAAAAGAATATCTGATTGTCTTTTGGTTTCTTAGGATTTCTTGGCAGGTCCTTAGAGAGCTGGTTTAAAAACCCACAGATACGCACTAGACATTTTACAGTAATTCTGCCCACTGGAGCAGTAATGAGAGTTCTGCCCTTAAAAAATAAAGTTGGAACAGGAATAATAAAAAAGCATCTGCGAATCCAAAAGGAAACGTCTAATAACTTGGTTAAAGAGGTTGATTGACAGCTGAATTCTGATCATCTAGTTCCTGGCTTGGAGTTTTTACCACAAGCAGCCCATGAACTTGGAGAGAGAATGATAAGCCATCTTTCCAGTGGAAAACAATCTTTTTAGTAAGCACTTTTCAACTCAGATTATAATTTAGTTTCGTAATTGTTTTTACCTTTTACAATGGAAACGTGAGCACTCCACAGAGACCATTCCAGGTAACTTATCAGTTCTCTGTCTGTTTAACGAAATTTTGACTCACCGCATACATCCTCCTTTCAGAAGAATTAACGGACACCTCAAGGGATAAACAAACAGAATCACTTGTGTACATTACTAAGTAATTCTCCATTTAAAAATTATTTTGTAGTAAGGGCCTCGGGTCACTTTGTCTCAAAATAGTTTGAGAAATGTAGCAGGCACAATTTCATAATTTCTGGAAACTTTTGCATTCAGACTTAGGTTCATTTTAACGCTGTCAATAGTGGTACAATTTTTTAGGTAATTCTATTATTGGTGCCAGACTTCAGGTT
This sequence comes from Eospalax fontanierii, assembly GCA_035773235.1. Lineage (NCBI taxonomy): Eukaryota > Metazoa > Chordata > Mammalia > Rodentia > Spalacidae > Eospalax > Eospalax fontanierii. The sequence goes on along the minus strand of CM069548.1, from coordinate 32,208,669 downwards.
ACTTATTTACAAAATGAAAGGCACCTCAAGGTCATTAGAATCTATTTATGTTTTTTTTAATGTATGATTATACTGCAATGCCTGAGAAGGTCAGAAGAGGGCGTTGGATTCCCCCAGAAGTTGAGTTACAGATGGTTGTTAGCTACTATGTGGGTGTTGGAAATCAAACCTTGGTCCTCTGCAAGAGCATCCAGTGCTCTTAACCTCTGAGCCATCTCCCAGTCCCCAATTAAAATCTTTTTATTACATTCATTTATTCATATTCTTATTTATCTGTTTGTTTATTTGCATGTGTGTATGTGTATGAATGTGCTACAGTGTGAGAGTGGAGATCAGAGGACTATTTGTAGGGGTCGGTTCTCTCCATCTACCATATGAGTTCGAGAATTGGACTCAGATCATCAGGCTTGTCAGCAAGTGTCTGTACCTGCTGAGCCATATCAGTGGCCCCTAAGATCTTTATAAATTATGAAATTTAATGATATAGATTCACATGCCCGTAACTTAATGTTTATGCAGAAAACTCTAGTTACTTTAGTAATGTAATTGAAAGTTGCTTTTCATTTTAGGTTCACAGTGTTGTTGAGAAAGCCCAAGCATTCTCAGTGATTTATTATTTCATTTGGTCTTGCCTCATTGTCCTACAGTTTTCTTAACGTAAGAAAGGATATTGCACAGTATCTTGAAGTGATTTAGAAAACAACAACAGTTTTATCTGGAATCTATTGGTTACCAGTATCCAAAGGCTAGTTCAAGTGATCTGAAAGTAAAATGTGGAGAATTTTTTACAGTCCATAGTTATTCATTCAAGGATGGATCTATCTTCAGATAGACATAGATTTGTGCATCTAGTGATGTCTACAGGGTTTTATTTCTTTATTTCTCAGCCCCATATTCTTATTGATTTAGTTTTTAGCCAGGTTGTTTATTAATAAAGTAAAAAGTCTGAAGAACACATCCTTTTGAATTTTAATAAAGAAAAGTCCTTTAACAGCAAGTTTTTATAGAAAATGATCAAATACGTAGTCCTTTTGGTAATAAGGAGCTCATTCAGTCATTGTGGTTGAGATGAGACTAGAATATCCTGATTAGTCACATGACAAATCACATGACCGTTTTGTGGTCACAGGCAAGTTCAAATAACTAACTCAGCTCTCCCAAGAAAAGAAAGATTCTCTGATGGTTGGCTTTGTCAACTTGACACAACCAAGAATTGCCTGGGAAGAGTCTCATTGATGAATTGTCTACATCAGGTGGGTCTGTAGGCATGCCTATGACAAATTCTCTTAATTTACTTAACCAGTGTGGGAAGACCCAGCCCACTGTGGGTAGCACCGTTCCCTAGGCAGGGGATCCTGAACTGTGTAAGAGTAAAGAAATGGAACTGAGCTCGAGCAAACAGTCGGGTGAGCTCTTGACATTGGATGTGCTATGAATAGATGTTTGAGGTTCCTGTCTTGACAGTGCCATGATGGACTGAGGCCTGGAATTATCACTTGACATAAATCACTTTTCACTAAGTTGCTTTTGGCCAGGACATTTTATCACAGCAATAGAACTGAAGCCAGGACAGGCTGTTTATGCCAGATAGACATACTGAAAAGGCACAAAGGACAAAATCGAATCACTATAACACAAAGTATGAAGGCCTTTTTTTTTTTTCAATTGAAAATTTAGCCAAACAGATCATCTGTCAATTCAGAGGAGGCGAAAAAAAAAAACCTAAGTTCAAAGACTTTAAATTTTAATTTCGATTATTCACACAAGCGCCATGCCCTGTCTAAACAATATAAAGTTGATCTGCCTAAAACTTTTGAAACTTTGCTTTATAATTTATAGTGTTAAAACTACAGTGTACCCACAATACAACACCTCAGTTTTCCTGGTTTCTAGCACATGCTGTTTGTAACAGTTCTGCTCCATTCCTTTTCTACAATAAAGAACAGAAGTTGAGATGAATGGGCTAACTTAAACATACACTATTAAGTGGCTTATGCCTATTTGTCTTGGGAAACAAAGTAGTCAAATAAAAATGATTTTATTGCTTAACATCTATAAACAGAATGGTTCACTGTTTATATGTTCATGTGCTAATAAAGCTCGAGGGGGTAAAAAAATGAATCTAGTAAAATGCTAGAAAGTTTTAAAAAATGCATTTAGCTTTGTTTTCTTTGAATTCTCTCTGCACAGTTTGTGAACGAGAGGTCAAAGTGGAAAGGTTGGCATGGACAGTGGTGATAACATTCACGTAGTAAGGGCCGGACAGAATTTAATGCTGGTGTGTGGCAGATAGCAATAGTAGCCCAGGCCACTGCGTTGCAGTTTTGAGTTTTTGAAAAGAATCCTCTTGGTTGATGATTTATTACTATTATTATTACTACTACTACTACTATTATTATTATTATTAAAAAGAGTGATTTGGGTGGAAATTTTTTGATAATAAAAAATGAAAGCAATAGACTTTTATCTGAAAGACATTGTAAGCAGTGTAATATCAAATAGTGTTACTGTATTTTTTTTAGGTTGTAGAAGATAAATGAATCTTAATAATACAGAACAAAGGAAAATTCAAGGAATTGTATATGTGGTGCAATAACAGTAGTTTTCTAGATAATAATATCAAAACTGGACATCCATTCGGACTACAGAAGCCCAGAATCCCATCACATGTGGTAGGGAATGGGCAGGAACTGGATCTTTGGTTTTAATTGGCACTTCCCCCTAGGTCATATCTTGCTGTTTCAATTAAATCTCTGGTCTAAAAAAAGCCCCTCACCCCCTGGTACTTGCATTTCATCCTGTAATGGAAAGAAGCCAGTGTTTCTCCAGGAAGCCACTATGTAATGGGAACTGATCCCTGTCTCATCTCTTTCACTGTTTCTCATGTTCTCTCAATCTCTCTTCTGTAAAATCTAATTTCAATGTAAATACAGCTAATTGGATGACATGAGGGAATGGGATTGGTGTTCATTTGTCTGTTTCTCATTATTTCTTTCAATGCGAAGTTTTAAACCTGTGAGGAAAAAGAAACAAGTTGATTTGTTCATGTTTTAAATTTATGTATAGGTGAAACACAGGGATATATTTTGCCCCAACCTCTGCTATTGAGTTAAAAAACTATCATTATTATTATGATTATGAAAAATATCTTGGATTCTCTAATTGGTCATTTATTTATTTATTTAGTGGTACTGGGAATTGAACTCAATTCTTTGTGTGTACTAAGCTGTATTTACAACAGAAATGCACCCCAGAGCAGCAGTCTATGTTACTTTAACCATATCACTTACATAGATTCCAAATGGACAAGGCCAAGGATATTAGCCCCAGGACAGTTGCAGTCTGGCATAACAGGTGGGATATGTACACCAATGTGGTAATTATTAAAAGCATTATGTGAAGGACTGGAGAGATGGCTCAGCGGTTAGGGCACTGGCTGCTCTTGCAGAAGACCCAGATTTGGTTCCCAGCATCCACATGGTGACTGACAACTCTCCATAACCCCAGTTCCAAGGAATCCCACACCCTCTTCAGACCTCTGAGGGCATTACATGACACAGGTACATTTACATATATCCAGGAAATACACTCACACACATAAAACAAAAATAATAAATACTTTTTTAAAAGAGTGTTATGTGAGCATGTTTGGGAGATTCAGAAAGAGCAACAAAGATTTCTGTTAGAAGGTAGCACAAGAAAAACGGTGAAAGATCAGAAATGCAAAACCAAACACATCCAACAAATTGAAGACTTTTGAGCAAAACCTTGAAGATCAAGGATTCAAATGAACACAGCAACAATTTTCAAGCAATGTAATATTTTAGAGATAAGAAAAAAATCTATCCAATGTAATTTAACTATTATTATGAATCTAGTTAAATAAACTTAAATTACTTCCAAGCATTTTCATGGGGGATCTCTTTGTTTTTTGCTTAGCAAAGCTAAAACTTTCTAAGTGTGCCTAAGGAGAGGATTTAGATGAGAGCATGTGGGTCTGATTGTCTGAGACTGCCTGCCTCTTTTGACCTTTTGCTAATTAATGTGACAGTGAACAGCCACTGTGTTCTAATCTTTGAGGTAGGCAGGCCGACATTAGCAAAACTAGGTGCGTTTAGGAAGATGTTGTTACCTTGGAGATACTGTTACCTTGCCATCATGAGCAACTGACTTGTTTAGGCTGATGCTACTGAAATGCTGTTTCGTAAGTGGTTTGATAAAACCTGGGATCATGTATTCTGAAGATTTTAAACACTATAAAGTCTGCTCCCATCATTTTGACCCCAAGAAATCACAATTTTCACAAACAAGATTTTGTGAGCCCTAAAAGAGTTCTTTTTGTTTGAAACTTTGAAGTTATAGTTTTATAAAATGTCAAATGAGCCAAACAAACGTGTTCTTTATTTCTTAACTGGAGCAAAAATACAAGAAGGATGCATCATAATCTTGGGATAGTATCCAATACCTAATTGGATGGTTTGTTTTGAAAGAACTAAATAAGGCTCAAATTTGTAGTTTTGGGTAAAAATGGAGTAGTTGAGTTTAATTAGGGCTTAGTTCATTATTTACAATATTGAAATTTAATTAGAGCAATGCGATAATAGGAAGGCAATGGCAATTGTGATCAAGGAAGAGTCTTCTCCTTTATAACCCTGTAGCTTGGAGCTAGTTCAACAAAGATGGCTGTGAGTTGGCAAAGAAGATATAGACAAGCTATGCTTTTGATTTCTCACTTTCTTCTTTTTAAACTGCATTTACTAATGTGCGTGTATGCATGCATATACACAAATACACCATGATGGATGCATGTGTGAACAGAGGACAACTCATGAGAGTTTGATCTCTCCTTCCACCATGTGGATCCCAGGAATCAAACTCAGGTTGTCAGCCGTGGCAGAAAGCACCTTTACCCCCGAGTCAACTCGCTGGCCACAGTTCTTACTTTTTTTCCGTGTCCAATGTGGAGAGTGACACCTGTTGTTTAAGCATGAATGAAGTAATGTATATAAAACAGTAGCCATTATTTGACATAATTGCTGCTGTGTACTACCCTTTTAAAAATTATTTTATTATTTTTATTTTATGTGTATGAGTGTATTGCCTGCATGTAGGTAGGTGCACCCATGTCATGCAATGCCACTGGAGGTCAGAATAGGGCATTGGATTCCCTGAAACTGGACTTACGGATGATTGTTAGCTTCCATGTGGGTGTGGGAACTGAACCCAGGTCCTCTGCTAGAGCAGTCAGTGCTCTTAACCGCTGAGCCATCTCTATAGCCCCTGCCGTTTATTATTCTAAAAAGCAATTTTGAGACTGTATTGGAGCCTTATGACATTTGCTGATTCTAAACTAAAATAAAGAGAATTCAGAAATGCCAATGTTCTTGAAACAGTCTCCCATATCTCTAGTGGCTGTACAGACTGGTACACATCTTACAAAGAGCTGGTTAGCCATTGGGTAGCTATTTTATAATACTACTGTGCCTAAGAATATATGATTTACAATGTGTGTGTGTTCAAGAACTGAGTAGACAGAAACGACAGCTGCATGGCAGCAGGAGCCCAGTGGAATCAGGAATTGTCACTCTGGTCAACATTGGAAAAAATTAAGAAGTGAGAAAAAGAAAGCCAACTCCCATTGAATTACAACCCTTGCTTCCCCTTATAGACTTTCTTGACAGGGTGACCTATTTACAGAGAGCAGCAACCTCAGCAGATGGTGGGTGGTGCAGGCACCTGGGGTGTTGGCAGGTGGGAACTGCGAGGGAGTCATTCTGTGCTGAAGGGTTTTCAGCCCAAATCTGGTATTCAACGTCCAATGTGCCAAGAGAAGGGATGAAAGCATCCAGTAATGACTCTGTCTAGACTCAGCACATTCAGGGAGTTCCACAGTGAGGCTGTGCCCAGTAAGGAGCACTGACCTCGGGAGTCATATGAGGGAGTGTCACTTATCTCCTTGCTGTGTGGGCCCAACTTCTCCAGGCCAGGGAGAATCCATATACAGGTACCGGGCATGTGCCATCCAACCCCTTCTGTCACTCAACCTTCTCTTGATTACTTTTTGCAGTCATTCTTAGAATACTGGAGAAAGCCAGGTAGGACACACATCATCTAACATTCCACAGAGTGAATTTTGTGGGAGAATATGGATAAATCAACCAAGTTTGAAGTATGAGAGGATTAGATACAGAGGATGATGACTCTTCATTGCTAATCTTAGGGTAACAACTGCTGTATTTGGAAAGTATCTAGAAAATATTTACAGTGTAAAAACATTAAACACTTGATGATAGCATATATCTCAAAAGTAAAAACTTCACGAGTCAAGTAGCAGAAAATTATTTTTAATAAAAATTATAAAAAGAAATGTAACAGCATTATTTAAGTTATGTGAGAAGCTACAATAGTAGCTATAATTATAGTACAAAAAAGTACATTTATGAAAATAATAAAAAGAATATAAAAATGACAATTATATGAAGTAGTATGTTTCTAGAACACTATTTTTGTGTTAATCTAAAAATAAACCTAGAATTTATGGAATTTTTTTCCTCTAAGAGAAACTCCTTAGAAATAGTAATAATATACTGTACATTTTCAAAAGCTAGAAGGAAGGATTTTGAAATTTTTTCATTATAAAGACATGATAAATTCTAGAGAAGACCTATAGATTCAATCTGAGTTTTAGAAATTCTGGAGTCTTTGCACGCATCCCAGCATCACATGGTGGATTCATAGTAACTTCATGTTTTATATATCAGTTAAAAATAAATTATATAATATTACAAAAGGAGAAAGTCTTGAATATGCCTACATCTTTTGTTTGTTTTGTTGTTGTTGTTTTTTTTTTTTTTTTTTTTGCTTTATGTTGTTCTTTGTTGGAGACAAGTTCTCCCTGTAACCCCAGCTGGTCTAAAATTCACTATGTGGACCAGGCTGGCCTCAATCTCACCATGGTCTGTCTGCCTCTGCCTCCTGAGTACAGGGACTAAAGGCATGTGATACCATGCTGGCTTGACTGCATCTTTTAAACTTTGGGGAGAGGAAAAAAGTTTCAGTGTTTTCCTATGAACATGATCATCTCTCTAAGCTCTCAAGTTTCTAATGGCAGGATTTACTTGAAAGTGAGCTATAATTAAATAAGAAACTGGATATATTTCCATGCCCTTCTATTAAAAGCAGGAATGGATAGCATGTGGAAGTAAACACTCTCACCAACCAGATTTATTTATTTATTTTTAAAATATTTTATTATTTTTATTTTATGTGTATGAATATACCGCCTGCATGTAAGTGCACCCATGTTGCACAATGCCCACAGAGTCAGAAGAAATTGTTGTATTCCCCTGGAACTGGAGTTATGGATGGTTGTTAGCTGCCATGTGCTGGGAATCAAACCCAGGTCCTCTTTAAGAGCAGCTGGTGTTCTTAACCATTGGGCCATCTCTCCAACCCCTTATTTGTTTATTGCACAGTGTAACAGAAATCCCACTGGAAACATATATATACTAGCTTTTGTCTAACATTTCTTAGGGAATTGTTCCTTTTGTATTTCTTTGCAGTCCCAAGAATCTAACATCTACTTTGACATTGTTTTCACTGTGTTGATATTTCCCTCTTGTTTATTAAAATAGAGAACATCAGGAAAAAGTCTGAAGATCATGTTCCTTAAGGAATATCCATCAGCTCTTATGGGAAGTTCATTTCAGTGCAAAGTCACAGATCAACTGGTTGGCACCCCATGCCTTCAAGTCATGTGGTCATGGAAAGGAGCAGTCAAGCCCTGAGGCCAACAGCTGTCCTCCCTTTGCTTTAGAATGCAGTACGTACATGGGAAAGGCCTGACTTCTGTGTTCAGACTACCCTTTCTCTGATATTTTTCTAAGTACATAGTATGAAAGTAGCTTTCTTTTCCATAAGGAGGGTGGACTAGGGAGGGAGTTTCCCCAAATCCCAAAGAATCCTGAATAATGAGGCATCAGAACTTGCCCAAGTTCAGTCTGGCCAAGAATCCCAAGATCCTTCTCTTTGTTGCATACCTTCCTGTCTCCATAAATCAGCCTACTTCTTAAGAGTCTTTAGTTTGATTCCTTAGGCTGACTAATGATAGAAAGTTTCTTTTAATTGGAAGCACTGACCTGAAACCAACAGACCTTTGAACTGTAGTCAAGAATTAGGATAGTGAATCCATTCCTTTTATTAAAAAATTTACCATTTGAATCTATTCAATCTATTCACTGCATTTAGAATGCTTCTCCTGGTTTTTCCTTCCTGACCGTCTCCTGGCTTAATGGTGAAGTATACTCATAAATATTTAGCGAGAGATGCATTACATGCACACAAACTTTTAAAATGTTAGCTTATAAATAAATGTATTCAAACTTGTAAAAGTACACATGGAAGATTCTGTTAAGGCTATTTTAATAATGCAACTACTTTAAGGCAGCTATCTAAATAAACTCAGGTCAGAATTTCTTAGTTTTTGAACTATTTTCTATTTATTATTTTTATTTTCTTTGTATGAGTGTATTGCCTGCATGTGTGTAAATGAACTCACGTCATGCAATGCCTGCAGAGGTCAGAAGGTGGCACTGGATCCCCTGGAACTGTAGTTATGGACAGTTGTTGGTTGTCATGTGGATGCTGGGATTTGAACTCAGGTCTTCTACAAGAGAAGCTAGTGCTCTTAACCCCTGAGCCATCTCTCCAGCTCTAGAATTTCTTATTTTAAAATGGAAAGTACTTTGGTAGGTTCCAGTAGAAATTAAACAGTATAAAGTGAATCATGAAATAGGCTTTATGAAACATTTCCCAGATCTTTTCTTTTGCTTTTTCATCTTCTTTTATTTTATTTGAGACAAGGTTTCACTATGTACCTCTGGCTGGCCTGGAACTTGCTATATACACCAGCCTGGCCTCAAACTCACAGAGATCCTCCAGCCTCTGCCTCCTGAGTGCTGAGATTAAAGGCTTTTGCCACCACACCTGGCTTCTTTTCCCACATCTTAATAGCTGTATATATTTTATCTGTGTTTCAGGGATGATAGTTGAATTATCTTTGCTGTTGGCTCAATTTTGAAATTTTCAGTTTATACTAGAGAGAGTGTGGCAATGCTAAGATGAACTAAATTACCATTAACAGATTTGCCCATCAATTAATAAAATCCAATAGACTTAGAATGGTTTGAAAACTGTTTTATACACTAATTAGTAAGAAAGAATGAATAGATTGGATTGTAATGGAAACAACCCACTTTATTACACCTATCTGTTGTGTCTTCCTTGCATTGTCTTCAGAACACATGGAACTTGGCTAAAAAAAGGGAAACAAAACAAACATTGACTTGACTTTGGGCTGAAACTTAAGAGAAACCAAAGCAGTGGAGTTGCTGCTATCGTGAGCTGAGCCGTTTCAGTGGGCTGACAGCTGTCTGTAAACTCAGACCATACAGCCATGGCTGTCAGAGGATCTCCTCCATGCAGTGAGAAAGGTAATGCTCCTCTTTCGACTTCCTTGCATTTCACACTTTCTTTTGGATCAGCCCTATCCCAGAAAGGAAATCTTTTTTGAGTTTTAGAATTGCTCACTCTGATCCAATTTGATTGTTCACATTTGCAATGTGTGTAAATTTATTTGTGTCTAAGAAATTTAAGTCTCTAGGTCTCTTTGACTTAGTATCCTGTGTGTGTTTGCATATGCATGTGTACAATATGTGCATGTGAGTGTGTGATGTTTATGTTATGACTTTCAAACCACTGGGAACACAGCAGAGTGCCCAGGAGGACGAGCAAAGTGAGGGGAATAAAATTCTACCTTCTCAGCCTCAACTCCAGGAAAATCAATTCAGGCAACTTAAGTTCATATTTTTTGAGTTCCATAATTTGTTCACAAGATGCTAACAATGACCAGAGGAAAGAGTGAAACCATATCTTGTATATAGAGTTTACCCTAGAGTTGGAGAGATGGCTCCATTGCATTCATGTGTGTAAATGCAGGCTTGCATATGCTGCAGTTTGTATGTAGTGGTCAGAGGACAATCTTGGGTCCTTGCTTTTTATTTTGTTGAAGACAGTTTCCCTGTTGTTTTTCAGCTAGACATGGCCCTCTAGCAGGCCTGTGAGGTTCTGGATATTCTCGTCTGCTTCCCATATCCTTGTAGGAACACTGGAATTACAGAAGCCAGCTCACCTACACATGGCTGGCTTTTATGCAGACTCGGGGGATTCAAACTCAGGACATGCTTGTGTGACTAGTACTTTTACATACTACAGAGCCATCTCTCCAACTCTAGGGTAACCTCTATATACAAGATATGGTTTCACTCTTTCCTCTGGTCATTGTTAGCACTTTGTGAACAGATTATGAAACTCAAAAAACATGAACTTAAGTTGCCTGAACTGATTTTCCTGGAGTTGAGGCTGAGAAGGTAGAATTTTATCCCCCTCACTTTGCTCATCCTCCTGGGCACTCTGCTGTGTTCCCAGTGGTTTGAAAGTCATAAGCAGGAGCACTTAGCATAGACTGGAGGGATTGCAGCAGCCAAATGAATCCAACTGATGCTATTTTTGTTGAATTTTGGCAGGCATGTAAAGTATTTATTAAAGAGGTTATTCTTATGTAATCTTGTTTTCTCCTAGCTACCCCGTTGTAAGCTCTCATTACAGAACATATATTCAGTCACCAATTGTGTAAGATGTGACTGGAAGCCCCAACCATCGTCCCCCCCACCCCATCCCAGCAGTTCCAGGACAGACACCGTGGCAATTCCAACCAGACTCTCAGGGCCCACTGAGATCTGAGAGACCTGAGAAAAGAACTGGCTTTACAACTTCTTGAATAGATAAGATTCCCAACCCAGTATTCACAAACAGCTGTAAAAAGGGACTGCTTCCTGGCCAGAAGTTTACCTTAAACATCATTCAGATGTCATAGGGACCCCAACCCCCTCCCATAAAAGCTAGAAGGAGGCTAGGGCTAGAGGCTTTTGGGCTGATCTCACTCTCCTAGGGAGTTAGCCTCTTGCACTCTCCCTGAGGGAGCTCTTCCATTCCCATCTGGAGCAGGGCAGGCCAGCCGGGTTCCCCAGAGTCCGGGCCCCAAGATGATGAGGGGAATAGTCTCCCCCATCTCTTTGGGGAGGCTAGCCCTCCAAGGGAGCAGGCATTTCTCCACTCCCAAGTCCGGAGAAGCTAGTCCCATCTGGTCTTCTCTTAATAAACCAGTCCTGTTAGCTCCTTTTGTCTGCTGTGTCTCTTGAACCCAGAACCTTACAAGTTGCAGTTTTCTTAAAGGCATACAAGATTCTTCTTTAATAGTACAAGATGTTTCCAATGGCCTAAGACTGTCTGTATGTGCATTTCTAGGAGCCATAATTGAGTCTCTTTTTATTGTTAAAATGGAATTAGAGGCAAATGGATTTACTGAACCAAAAGCAAAGCTGGAGTGTTTTATTTTTTTATAAATGAAATTTCTGTCTTTCTAGTTCTTTGTTGCTTATTTGTTAATTATAGTAACAGACTTAGGGGTCCAGTCTCATACCTTCACAAAGCTAAAATTAATGGTTAAGCATTCTAAAGAATGCATCACCGACACAAGGGATAGGAATTAGACTTACATTACCATCAATGTATATAAAGACGACACTCTGCATAAGTACCTAACATATGTTACTTTTTATTATTGAGCCCATTCCCTTTGTAGTTGAGTATGGCTTTTGTATTGAGTATTCCCTTTGTACCTGAGTATAGATTACAGGCAATATCAGAAGCAGGCATCTGATTATTGTTTATTGATATATCCTCAACATCTGGGAGAGGTGCTTAATATTTTGCTAATGAATGCTAGGTTATTCTCAGTCAGGCTGCCTATCTGGTACCTCAGCCTTTGACTTTAACTTGGCCCTAGAGGTTTGCTATATGAGTGGACAATCAAACATATTCCCAGCAAATGCTGTGGATTCTTTTCTATGTTCTTAGGATCCATGATGATGTGGGGTGCATACAAATTTGTCCGAAGGTCATGGTCAGGAGAATTCATGCTTTTTGTGCAGAGAAAGTGAAAATTCTTTTCTCAGAAAGAATTTGATTGTAGATACCCATATGGCTTATATTGTCTACACTGAATTGGAGCCCTTTGCTCCAGAGAACCTTCTTTTACAGATAGTCTCTCCTGGAGATAAATAATAAAAGCACACATGTTTTTAAGTTCATTTTAAGAAACATTATCATTTTAACAGCTGGTGATTAAAACTTAGAGACAATGGATCTAAAGAGATGACTCAGTGGGTATTGTGCTTGCCACATGACTGTGAGGACCTGAGTTCAGATCCTTAGCACCCATGAAAATGCTAGGTGATATAAAGGCCTACCTGAAATCTCAGTGGTTGGGAGGCAGAGACAGGAGAGGCCCTGGGGAAGCTGCTATCTAGACTAGCCAAACTGGCAAGTTCTAGATTCAAGCAAGGGACCCTGCTTCAATGGAGAAGGTGTGGAGAAGCTGAAGAAAATATAGGACATCAACTTCTGGCCTCCACATACACACGCCCATCACCTATGTGCACAACACATACATGTCAACATCACACAATCACATACACACACATACATACACACACACCAGATACAAAAAAGCCTAAAAGCAAAACAAAAAAACAAAGTTTAGAGACAAGATATTGAAGGATTGAACATATCTGGAATCTATTCCAGATCAAAGCTGGAAGTTTTAATCTTTATTTTCTTAAAAAATATTTTATTATTTTTATTTATGTGTATGCATGTATGTAAGTGCATCTGTGTCAGGCAATGCCTGTGGAGGTCAGAAGAGGGTGTGAATTCTCCTGGAACTGGGTTACAAAAGATTGTTAGCTGCCATGTGGGTGCTAGGACTCGAAGCCAGGTCCTTTGTAAGAGCAGTCAGTGCTCTTAACCGCTGAGCCATCTCTCTGGTCTGAGTTTTAATTATGATAAATGAATAGAAATTAAAAATCATTTCAGCTGGTTACGGTAGCACATACCTTTAGTCCCAGCATTCAGGAGGCAGAGGCAAATCAATTCCTTTGAGATAGAGGCCAGCCTATTCTTCATAGTGAACTCCAGGCCAGATGGAGCCTGGTCTATTTATACTTTAAGGTAAAAATGCTTTTATGGTTCACATAGTCCATGCTTTCTTGCGATGCTTCAAGAATTAACTTGTTGAATATTAAGAAAATAGCAGAACTAATTTGGCGTGCTTCATAAAAGTACAAATCCCTGTTTTCTTTTGTGGTAATTCTTAGCACAACACACTTTAGTTAGACAATTTTTAAACTCCAGTTTTATCAAAGGTTTCCAAATTCCAGTCACTTAAAAGATTTATGTTGCTTTTCAAGTCAGAAGATTTTTGGATTTGTTTGGTGTTCTAAATAAATCCTGTATTTATTTCTTGACTTCTTATAATCTCCTACAGTTATTTCTACTGTTGCCTGTTTTTAAGTGACGCTTTCATTTGTGACTCAGTGGACTGTGTTTTCAACTTGGCTCTGTTCCCTGCTTTTTTCTGAGTTTTAGTCCTACTAATCACTAAATTCAGTTCTCATTTCTCACAGTCATTTTAGATTGGCACATTTCCCGTCTCTATCCTTATTCTTTTTTATAACTTAAAGTTTCATCTTTTGAGATTTTCATGCATGAGTATTTGTAGTTTGATGATTTTCACCCCTGTCTTTCTCCCTCAGAGCCCTCCCATGCCTTCTCAGTTTTGTTGTGTCCTGCTAAGTCTATTCAGTTTGCTTACATGTGTTTAGATTTGCCGTTTGGGATTGGATAACCTGTCTGGGAGCACTACTATGGTGAGATAGGTGGGGAAGACAAGAGAATCTCTGGAAACTGGAGGGCCAGTTGGACTGGAGAACAGAGACAGACAAGAGAGACGCTGCCTAAAAAGTGTGAAAGGTGAGGACCAGACCCCTGAGAGTCTACTTTCTGTGCTCTTACACACACACGCACACACACACACACACACACAAATAATAAAAGTTAAAAATGAAAGACTTTTTCATACAAACTCTTATACAAAGATTTAAATAGCAACAAAATCCCAAGAGAATTAGTTGTTAGTGAGCTGTCTATAGAAAACATATTAAGGAGTCTCCATACAGGAGAACTATGACACCAGCCTGACACTGACATGTATCAGGAAGGGCGTGGTGAAAACAAAGGTGAAGGTAGAATTCATGTTTAATCTGTCTTAATCACTCTCAAAGATAATGGACAGTCTAAAGCAAAAGTTATAAAAGTACTGAAGGGTTTTAAGCATATGAAAAATAGAATGCATGGCAATAATCATGTATTTTAGGAGGGAGGTACCTGAAACTACACTGTTAGATTCCTTCATTGTAGGTGAAGTGACTGAATTATTTTAGGGCCTACTGTAAGAAAATTTAAAATGTGGAATGTCCATTTTAGCAGAATACCTCAGATTTTACCTCAAATGTAAAACAAATAGAAAGAAGATAGAATTAAATCATAATGTATTGATAATTACCCTAAATTATCAATATATACAAAAGACAAAAGTCTCAAATTAGATAATAATGAATACCTGATTATATATTGTCTGTAAGAATATGCAGACTGATATATAGACTGACATATAATATAAATACAGGTCTGTTAAAATGATGATTAAAAGAATACCATATAAACTGGCCTGGTAAACCAGCTACTTGGGAGCAAAGGCAGGAGGTTTGGGGTAAGTCACTTGCCCAGCACTCACAAAGTCCTAGGTTCAATAACTATATAAAACTATGAATTCAAGGAAAGAATGTTAATATTGGACAAAGCAGACTTCAGCTAAGAAATATGATCAGGAGCGAGGAGTGGTTTGTATTACAAAAGTGTCAATGAATACATAGGAATTTTTACTTTGTGTTTAGATTGCAGTAAGGCTTCTGAATGCATAAAACAAAAAGTGATATAAATAGAAAAATCTCAATTTCAGAAAAAATTAAAAATGTAGAAGATATAATAATACTTTTCATCAGTTTGATCTGATGCTATATATTCTTTAAAATGAACCATATTATGTGCCATAAAACCAACTCAGAAAGTTTTAAAGAACTGAAATTTTGTAAAGTATGCTTTTTATGAAATTTCACAAAGAACTAAGATTTTATGGAACATATTTCCTGGTTTAATTCTTATACATTAAACTAGAAATTGACAGCAAAAATCTTAATTACAAATATGTCATTAAGCAATATAGTTTTGAATAAGTAATGAGACAAAGTGGAATTCTAAAAGCAATGTGAAAATTTTTGGAATAAAAAATGCACACACACATATATAAACTATGAAAAATTGAGGTGCAACTCACTGATTAATAAAAAGAAATTTATAGCTATTCATTTCTGGTATGAAAAGATAACTTCTACATCAGTTTTCAAAATTTCATCTTCAGATACAGAAAAAAACAATGTAAATCCAAAACACGGAAAATGAAATCTTTACCAAGCAGGAAAACAAAATATCTCAGAGTTAAGGGACAATATTTAGTTTAAAATTCAAAGATTTAGTATCAATCAAAATATGAAGTGATTTTTCTTTTTTTTGGTACTTGAAAGTTGATATTATGTTCAATAATGAAAGAGAAGTCAATCTGTAATAAGATGTGGAAGGAAAGTAGACAGGCAGAGAATCTAGGATTGGGGAATTAAAACCATGGGAAACCAGAGTGAGGCTGGCTTGCAAGAAGAGGCTCTTGAGTTGCTACAGATCAGAGAGAAGGAAATCAGGACAAGCACCTTTGAGTTTGTGATCTGAAGATGATGGATGACCTGGGAACACAGCTCCGGTGAGGAAGCGGAGGAGACCCAGTCTGCACGGTGAAAGGCGAATGCATGGAGTTCACCCAGACAGTCTGTCAAGAAAGAAAATGTAGATGGGAAAAAAGAGACAAAACTCACCAGACAATTCCTCTAACTATCTTCGAAGATGGAATATGCCCCACGGAATGAATTAGGGCGTTATCTGACTGCATGGGGAACAGATATGAACCCTAGATCACAATTCTCCAAAGAGTATACACAAAAAAGTTGGAAATTTGGCAACTTTTAGCTTATATGACTAAGTACCGTTAAGTTTCTGGAGTTACATGGCTCCTGTCTCTAGAAAGCATGCACTGGTCTCTTACACCTTCTCCTCAGTCGTCTCGAGTCTCCATAAACTAGTGGCTGGGTTTTCACAGCCATTATAGTTCACAGTTCCTAATTAAAACCACCACCTTCATTTTGCAGAAGAGCAGCATGAGAAATTCAAAATGAAAGAGTTAAGTGGCCCCCAAAGTCACCTATCTGGTCAGTGGAAGAATGTTCCAGAACCCTTATCTTTCGACTCTTAGTTACTTGTCTCCTACCCTGTTAACTCACTAAGTGGCTTAGTTGTCTCTCATGAGCCCTCCCAAGGTGATTTCTGCCTCCTTCCTGGATTTTAGCATTGCCAGATGTCACCTTTGTGTTTTGTCTGGGTCTCTCTCTGACCAGGTTCTCAGTGCTTTTCACGTGGCCTAGATGGTGACCAGAGAGATTCCTTAGACAAAGCAGGAAACTCCACTGCTCAACTCCAAGCTCAGTCACTTTAGAACTTTGGCCCAACACGGAGCACATGAATTCCCCATAAGGTTTCTTTTGTGGAGATTTTTGAGGCCCAAGTGGAATGATGTTGAAAATGACTATCGTGCGTTGCCTCCCAAACTGGAAAATTAAGTTCAGCTTACTGAAATTAGTACCAGATCACACGCTCTCAGTCCCGCCATCCAAAATCTATAGTTGGTCTGTCAAGGGAATTTGAATATTAGGTTGGCATTTACATATTCTCTGCTCTGAGAAGAAAACTGTAAGATAAGAGTCCTTCTTTTTCTTTCACATGAAAATTCACTGAAGTATTTCTTTAAAATTTAAGGGGGGAGGGGCTATAATAACTTCATTGCTAAGTTGTAAATACTGCCCACTCAGAAAAGATCTTCTGAAAACCTAGGGCGATGCCTGCATTAATTTCTTTCTCTTTCTTCAGCCCTCTATCTTGTCCTTCCACCACGTGACATAGATAATCTTACTTTAAAAACAGAAGAGTGAGGGGCTAGATCACTGGCTGCTCTTGAAGTGGACACGTTTGGTCCCAGGACCCACATGCCTGCTAATAACCACTTCTGACTCCAGTTCCAGGGCACCTGACACCCTCTTCTGACCTCCACAAGCATTACACAACACAGGTGCACTTAACATACATGCAGGCAATACACTCATACACATAAAATAGAAGAGTGGGTGATATTTGACTACTGGATTTAAGGTACACAGTGTCATTCTGCTTAGTGTTAGGGATATGATAGCCCTGTGCCAATCTGGAAATCCTGCCTTTTCAATGAAGCCTGATTCCCAAGATAAATTTTATCTTAGAGTGTCCCATCATGTTTAATCATCACAGTCAGTCACAGCATTTTATTAAAGCTGGGCTGTGTGATGCTGCTAAAGAGAGTGAGCTCTGGAACTGGAATGCCATAGGCAATTAAACTATTTAAGGGGTAGTATTCATATGAATGTATGTGAACAATGCCCTCTGTAATTGTCTCTGTAACTTACCCTGTCACAGTCCTAAATTTGTAGCCTTATCAAAACAGTACTCCACAGTACTGAACTCTTGCCATGAAAGAATGCAAATCATTCAGAAATTGCTAGGACAGAGGTGCTGAAGATATACAACTGTAAAGACATTAGTATAGAAGCATAAAATTATTAACATAATTTTGTGAAGTGCTTTACATATGGTTTCTTTTTGCCTCTAAAATGACTATACTTTCACAAGATCCAATTTCCCTTGGTAAAAAAATAAAACTGGAGTCTATGATAGTATTATCCTCCTTGACTTGTGGGTTTGTTCCACTAATTATATCCTTACAGACCATCTTGCAATTCACAGTCAAATTTATTAAAAGTTCATTACTGTGGCTGGAGACTCCACTGGAGGGGAAAAAAGAAAACATTGAATTGAGCTGGAGAGCTGGTGCAGTTATTAAGAGTACTGGCTGCTCTCACAAAAGACTAATACTCAGTTCCCAGCATCCACATGGCAGCTAACAACCATCCTCAACTCCAGTTCCGGGGGATCTCACACTTTCTTCAGGCCTCCATGGGAATTGCATGCATGGGTACACCTACATACATGCAGGCAAAGCACTCATATACATAAAGTAAAAATTAAACCCTAATTTTTTTTAAAAAAGACCAATTGAATTCCCGAAATTTCTTACCATGTTTATAATCCCGTGGGTGATTTCATCACAGATTACACTAGTAGTTATCAAGTATTATGGGAACGACAAGGAGGGACTTTGGACAACACTGTTATTGAAAAATGAGCAAAATGGCTTACATGGTCCTCAGCTTCTCCACTTGGTTTCCATCAGTAGCAGTTTCAGAGGGTTAACACTACTTCCTCTCTAAACCATGTTAGATATTTGTGTGTTTAAGTTTGCTTGCTCAGATGGTATGTAGTCTACCCTTTCCAGCTAAGGTCATTGTATCTGGATGTAAACATTTCAGAAAGTGGTTACAGACATATCCCAGCCTGCAAGTTCCGTGAAGAAATGGTCGAATCTTGAGCAAATTCCACTGCCTCTGCCTGATTTGGTCAACTCCTTTTAGCTCATTTGGATGATTAAACTGAAAGCTTACTTTAAGTACATTCTGCATTTACAAGTGACACTGAAATGGAGAGAGAAAGGAGTTGAAAAAAATCTACCATTTCTTTTAAGTTGTAGGTTTTCCTTGAGTTCCCATAGATCTGGGGTGCACTGCTTTGTACCTAACTTGCAAATTCATAGCGCAACTCAGTTTCCCACTCTTAGTTCTTCCAGTTTGCTTTTTTAAGGCATTAATGTAATAGTAGATATTTCTTGAGCACAATCAGATGCACTCTTTATCTTCAGGATGTTAGATAATATTGACTCCTAGTTTCCTATTCCATTACACAAAAGTTAATGATATCACAAGAATCTTACAGTCTTGCTTGTATTCCTAAGGAAATACTAGAGATATCCATGTTCTTTTTTTTTTTAGCAGTTTCTTTTCATTGTGGTGAAAAATACATAAAATTTATCATTTAATCATTTTACAGTTACAACTCAGTGGCATCAAATACATTGCACAATGTTGGGCTATGTTGTCCCCTGCCATCAGGTTTCAAAACACTTGTCACTGCCCCAAAGGAAATCTCACATCATGTAAGTGATCACTCCCATTCCTCCTTCCCTTTAGTTCCTGGTAACCACAAATCTGCTTCCTACGTTGTTCTGGTTTTTGGTACGTGCCCTTTAAAGGGAGTATTGCCCTGGCAGATGCGATATTAGTCCCTTGGTGTGTAAAGATGCTAATCCTTGATATTCAGGTTGACTGACCATGACCGAGGGTAACTTGGCTTTCCTTACCTGCTTCCTGTCTTTCCCCAGTAAGTTACTCTGTATCACTGTGTATAAATACTATCATCTTCTCCAAGTGTCAAGACCTGGAGATTATAGATCTTAATATCATCAGAGCTAATTTTCTCTAATTAGATCACTGTGAAGTTCTATGGATTGCTGTGTACTCCAAATCTGACCAGGACACGAGACCAACCTGATAAAGGCAGGCAGCGAGGTGCCCCAACTACTGGAAAATTAATATTGATACCATATTTCATTCATGTGTAGATAAAAAGTAGGACTGATCAAGGAGATTATAGAAATAACAACAACAACAATAATAAAATTATGTTAATCATAATACTACAGTTCTTTCAATAAAATATTTTGGGGTCAATTAACATTGAAATTGGATCAACATAGAATAAATAAGTAATTGAATAAAAGCTAATGACATCCATTATCTATTATGTTTTCTCTGACTTCCCTCTAAAACACACGACTTTACTCTGTGTGTGTGTGTGTGTATGTTTGTGTGTGTGTGACGTACACAAGTGTATGCAGGTATGTGACTATGTATTTGTGTGTGGAGGCCAGAGGAGGATGTTGACTTCCTTGGTCTATCACCCTGTGCCTTATTCCTTTGAAATAAAGGTCTCTCACTGAACCTGTATCTTAACATTTATCCTCCTGTTTCAATCCCCCACAGTACTGGGATTACAGACACACAGATGTAAACATGCCCAGCTTTCTTACCCATTGAGTCATCTTCCCAGCTCCTAAAAAGTAAGACTATTTTTGGAGGGTTTTGTTTCTTTATTTTGTTGTTGCTGTTGAGATAAGATCTCACTATGTATCTTGGCTGACCTGCAACTCACTATGGAAACCAGGCTGACCTGGAACTTGCTGTGTAGACCAGGCTGGCCTCAAATTCACAGAGATCTTCCTGCCTCTGCTTCCTGAGTGCTGAGATTAAAGGCACAGGCCACCACAACTGGTCTAGAAAGACACTTAAAATAATTTTTCTCTAAAACTCACCCTACTTTTAGATAATAGTCCAAAGTCACCATGAGCAAGGAGATTGTAGAAATAACAACAACAATAATAATAAAATTATGCTAATCATAGTACTACTGTTCTCTCAACAAAATATCTTTGGTCTTTTTATTAACATTGAAATGGTGTTTGATGATAAGAAATCATTAAGTCCATCAGAGCTACAGTTCTTATTTATAAGTTGTAAATAAGCATGTAAGCAGGGGGCAGCACTCGTCCTTCTCCCTCACGCCTTCTAGTTTGTTTAAGTCTCCAGGAACAAGATCTGTAGTGGTGTCTCCTTCTAGGTGAACACCGGAACCCTCATTCATCTAAATCCTCCTTGAGTGATTGATTAATTGTCCCTTTTCCTTTCATGGTCCATCATTTATCTTAGAAATTATGGATCAGGGCAATTATGAGTTTCTGCTGTAACCCATAAATGAGATCAGAGGCATCTCATATGTCCTTGTCTCATATGTGACTGATGAGGATGCTCGGTGAGCACAATTTCCTTTGTGCTTAGGGGAAGTGTTAATATTTTGTGTTATGGGTCATGAACTGACTGCAGTACTATCTTACTACAGACAGAAAAAAACCACCCACGATTTGCAGGTTGCTGCTATTCTGGCTCTGTTTTTTAGGAGGAGCAGCTTGTAAAAATTAGCAACTACCAGAATTGCTATTCAGAAAAAAAACCATGAGTTTGGCTTACTGTGAGAGACAGATCAATCTTCAGCCTACTTCCAGTATCTTAAGGAGTAAATAGCTACATATTAATTCCAAGTAACAGGTTTAATGGGCTATTAGGTTAAAATAGTAACAGTGTTTACTTTTTATAATGATTTCTAATTAAATCAAGGGGGTTAATTTCTTTCCTTAAAATATAAACGTTTATTATTAAATAAGAAATCTAAGAGTGATGGAGGGACAAGCCCTGTTTCTTGCAAAGTGCTCTCTCTAAGAGTGCCAACTGGCCCAGCCTAGAGACACACCTGTGGAGCCTGAAGCTAATGGGATTTTGGCTCTGTAGGAATATATATATTCTAAATCTTCTATCACTCAAAGGAAGCACATATCACCACATGAGACAGGTATTTTTCAGAAGACAGATATGTTTCATGTGGCCTTGTTTTACCTTTGCTCCCTGCACATACAGTTCCTTGACTGAACTAGTCTATGTTTAAAGAAATGTGATGAGGAATATAAGAGTCTCTGGAATTCTTTGGAATGTTCTGGCTATTTGTGAGAACATTCCTGCCTCCATTTGACTTTCTTTGAGTTACTCATCAAGGTAACAAGAGACATACAATTTCTATGTATCTTACATGTTGGAAAAAACCTGGTGTGTTAGCTGAGTTAATGGTAACAGAGGACCTTTGCTTAGCATTACTTGATGCCAGGCAAAACTGATCTAATTGTAACAATTTTTTTTAATATAGTGATACAAACATTTAACAGATGAGGAAATTGAGGTTTTGAGAAATTTTACATGTGACCCAGGTGAGTGTCTCAGGTGTTGCAGAATTCGGTGCTCAAGCACCCTTCACATCAACATATAAAATCACACCGTTCAAGGGTTGCAAACGCTTGATACATCAATGGAAGGAACGTGGAAACACCATTCACTGATTCTGCTGAGAAAGGAGTCTTCCCTTTAGGGGAGTGATTTATTTGGATTTGCTTCTTTGCCAGTATCCCATACATGTGCTTTGGAATGACAATGTTCTACTCAGCTCAGGAGCACCTCCTCTGAGGATGGACAGTCTCTTCCTCTACTATCTGCAATATGCTTTTTTTCAACTTTGGTAACCTCCTCTTCTTCTTCCTGCTCCTCCTTTTCTTCTTCCTCCTCCTCCTCTTCCTCCTTGTTCTCTTTGTGTGTTTATTTCTGTTGTCTGTTTTAGCTCAGGCTGGCTTGGAACTCGTGGTCTTCCTGTCTCAGATTCCAGAGTGTTAGGATTACAGGCATGCACCATCATTCCTGGCTTCAACTTGTATCTTTATGGCGGATTTCTCTCAAAGGTCTGGTGTCTAATCAGTCTCTTTGGGAGCTGGGCACGGTAGTGCACACCTTTAATCCCAATGCTTAGGAACCAGTGGCAGGAGGATCTTTGGGAGTTTGAGACCAGCTTGGTTTACTTATTGAGGTCCATGCCAGCCATAAAAAGAAACAAAACAAAAATTGTCTTGTAATTCCTTTGTCTTTTTATTTGTTTTTCATACTGGGGAGCAAACCAAGGGCCTTATATGTTCTAGGCAAGCTCTCAACCACTCAGATATAAACCAAACCCCATAACTTACAAACCAAAACAAAGTAAACATAAAACATTCCTCCAAAGGAACACATGAACACACAAACAAAGGACTTTTATATGAGCTCACTGACACTGTGAGCCTCCAGGCAGACCTTTTCCATTCCTGTCTGAAAATGCCTAAGGTCAGGAGAGTCAGAGAGTAAGGAGGTAAATTGGTTTTTAGTCACACAGCTAGCTGAATTTCCAAGCACTGTTTCCTACAAAATATTATTGTAGTATGGGGTGGAGGGGAGAAAGAGAGAGAGAGAGAGAGAGAGAGAGAGAGAGAGGTTTTGAGAATAGAAACCAGAACCTCCATGTTGAATACTTGAAGCTTTTGTTGATAAAGTACGAAAGGGGCTGGAGAGATGGCTCAGTAGTCGAGAGCACTGGTTGCTCTTAAAGAGGATTACAGTTCAGTTCCCAGAACCCACATGACAGCTAACAACCATCTGTAACCCCAGTTTCAGGAATCTGAAGCCCTCTTCTGACCTCTGCAGGCACTGTATGACATGGGTGCACTTTCATACATGCAGGCAAAACACTCAAACCATAACATAAAAATATTAAACAAGAAAGTAAGAAAGGTTAGAGTGTGAGAGAGACTTCAGGGATGAACGGAAGTCTGTGAGGCAGACGGTTGGATTTTTGAGAAAGAGGAACCTGAAAGCATGTCACTGCGTGGAAGGCAGGCTGTGGGGAAGTGCCAGCCCACAGAGTCCCCAGCGCGAGGAAACGCCCTTCACAACTCATCCTTCGTCTCTCATCTCAGCTGATGCTAATGTTATCCATTTTGTATTGTCTTTCAGGGGAATAATAACGATGCCTTCTAAGGGCACACACTTTATTTTTGTGAGGTCCTTCTCATCCATCATGTCATTGGAGCATCATTATTGCTAAATTACGTACAAATGAACAAATCACTTACAACTTGAAACAAAGAGCTAAGACTCTGAGATGCTTAGAAGAAAATTACGGAGGAAGATGCTTATGAATTTTGGGAGTTGGAAGAAGGAAGTAACATTGGAAGTATCTTTCCCACTTGGCTGCATGGAACCAAGAGGCTAGCGGCGATATTTCCTGGTGTCGGGTTAAGTTGTCTTTTGTGTGGAGTGCAATGCATTTCTCTCTCTTTTCTTTCACTCATAGAATACTGAGAACACCAAGGACGCAGGGTCAAATACTTCACAATGGATTGTTTAGGGGAAAATATGCTTTAGAGTAAATATCAGACACAAGCAGTGATAATGATGAAAACTCAGTAGAAATGAGGTAGAATCAGAACTTAGTGATGTGCTGGAGTTCTGCAGTGGGCTGAAAGTTGGAGGAGAAGGATAAGGACATAGATAATATCAAATGTCTTAGTTTGTTTTCAGTTAGTATAACAAAAATACCGGAGACTAGGTAACTTATAAAGAATAAAGATTTATTTATGTCATGGTTCTGGAGTCTGGGAAGAAGCATAGAGTTAGCATGTGCTTGGCCTCTGCTGAAGGCTTCTTGTTGTATGCTATATCACACGGTGAGACTGAGTCAGCATGCTGGGAAGAGTTTGTTTTTATTGCAAATCTGTAATTGTTACAATCTATTAATCTGAATGCTGAACTAATCCATTCATGAGTACACAGCGTTCCCCATAGACCCATGTGTTTGAACACTTCATTCTTAGCTGTGAGCTCTGTTTGGGAAGGTTATAGAACGTCTAGGAGGTGGAATCTTGCTGGAGGAAGTATACCACTGGGGATGGGCTCTGAGGTTTTTAAAGCTTGGCCCCACTTCCTGTCCTCTGATTCCCTGAGTGTGGATGCAGTGTGAGCAGCCAGCTTCCAGCTACCTCGGCCTTGCCTTCCCGGCCTGTTGCCATGCCTTCTCCCAACATGATGAACTCTATCCTGGAACTGTGAGCCAAAATAAACCCTACCTCCCTTAAGGTGTTTTCATTCGAGTATTTTATTACAGAAACAGGAAATAAATTAATATACGTTTCTAATACATGGAGCTTAGGGGTTCACATTTAAATTGTAGTATTTTGATTCTCCCTAGCCACCAAGGAGGAATTGGAAGAAAACAAAATCCAATCTTTCAGTGCTGTATTGTTTCTGTAGTTCAACCCTAAGAGAAAGCACATTAAAGTTACTAGAAGAGTTGATTTTTAGAGCCAGGTTCCCTGAGTTTAAATTTCAACTCTTCGTTATTGCCTGTATTTTCTTGGACAAAATATTTAATCTTAATGCATCTGCTTCTCTATTAGGAAACACATTTATGATAGAATTTGACAGGTTACCACTGGGAAAGTCTGTCCTAAGCCTAGGCAGGTATTTGTAAAGTAACTAAGACAGTGACCTTTTGTGGCCCACAGTATAGAAGACGGGATTCATTTACTTATCCATTCTCCATAGCTGTGCCTTCACATTCTATTGCCCTGTGCACACTATGCTCTTATGCAGCCAGTCTCGTATCTGGGGTCTCTGTAAAGCGCAGTGTGTAAGATGCAGCCAGAAGCTGCGTCGAGTGCTGCACTCACTGAGCAAACTGTGTTCTAGATCTTTTCTTCATTTTGTGCTTTCTCAGATGCACTGAAACATCCAGGTTTCAATTTTAACTTCCATACCCCTCAGGTACAAAGAAAAGTGGGGCTTTTAATTTTGTTTTGCCTTTCAAGAATGTTACTATTCTCCAACTGGCCATAAAATTTGAAACAGTTTTGATGCAAATTTGTAATGTTTCCTTCCTCTTCCTTATTCAAGGTTTTTTTTTTTTCCCTCCCATTTGAAAATGAAAATCATTCTTAATCGCTGCCAGCTCTTTGTTCTCTCCTGTTTGGAAAGGAATGACAGATATTGCTTTCAAAATCAGACCTTTTCTCTTTCACAGAGCTGTGGTGTGGTGTGGATGTTAAATGTATCCTCAAGGGCTCATGTGTTTAAGTACTTGGTCCCTGCTGGTGGCACTTTTTTGGGAGATTGTGGAACTTTTAGGAGGTGGAGCTTCACTGGAGGAAGCAGGACACTGGGGTCCTTGAAGGGGATATGCCCCCTCCTCCCATTCTGGGTTTGCACATTCTGTTACAGTAAGAAGTGAACAAACCATGGGCAGAACCACACTATGTTCCTGCAGCCATGAAGGCTCTCATGTCTTCCCCACAATGACTGACTGTGAGCCAAAATAAGCCTGTTCTCCCTTAACTTGTTTCAGTGATGTATTTTGTCATCGTGGCAAGAAAAGCTAACTAAAACAGTGTTCCGAAATCCTCAGTTGCTTCATTATTTGGGGGTGATGTTTTCTTCTCTTGGCCTATGACATTACAGTAGCCCTGGGCTTTGTCAATAGCTCTCAGGAAACAATTATGTTCCTCAATTTACAATGGGGTGACATCTCAAGTCCATGATAAGAGGAAAATACTGTAATTAGAGAATTCACTTAAGACATCTGGCCTACTGAACATCCTAGCTTAGAAGCACAGTATACTGTAGAATGTAGGTTATCTGTTGAAACATGCAGCTCATGGTTATTGTCCAGCACTGTGAGAAAGTGTTAGACCAGAGGTTAGAGAGATAGCTCAGCTGGTAAAGTGCTTGCTCCAAGCAAGAAGACTTGAGTTTGATTCCCAAAATCAATGTATACAGACAAAAGAAATAGGTGTGGTGACACATGCTTATAACCCCCCTCTGAGGAAGCTGAGATAGGAAGATTCCTGGGACTCAATGGCCAGCCAGCCTAGGCTACTTGGTGAGCTTCAAAGCTCAGTGAGGGAACGTGTCACAAGAGCAAAGGGGGTATATGATATGTACAAGAGTGGTGTCGCCGAGGCAGATTATCTCTAACCTTTCGAGGAACCCACATGTTGATTTCCAGAGTGGCTGTCCCAGTTAGCACTCCCACCAATAGTGAATAAGTGTTCTTCTTTCTTCACATCCTCGGCAGCATTTGCCAGCAGGCTTTTCTTTTCTTTTTTTAAAATCTTAGCCATTCTGACTGGGTTAAGATAAAATCACAAAGTAGCTTTGATTTGTGTTTCCCTGATGGGTAAGAATGTTGAACATTAAAAACAAAACAAAACAAAACAAACCTTACCATTTGCACTTTTTGCTGGTGTTGTTTAATTTTTGTTTTTGTTTTTGTTTTGAGACAGGGTCTCCCTGTGCGTCATCTTTTGAGAACTTTGTTTAACTCCATGCCCCATTTTAAATTGGGCTCTTTTTTTTTCTTGATGTTAGGTGTCTTTGAGTTCTTTGTCAGATACCTAGCTGGTGTGGATTTTTTTTTTCTCATTCTGCAAACTGCTTCTTCACTTGAATCATGGTGTCCTTTCTTGTACAGAAGCTTTTTAGTTTTACGAGGTCCTATTTTTCAATGGTTGATTTTAATGTTTATGTTATTGGGGTCTGTTCAGAAAATCCTTTCCTATGCCTGTAAATAGATTCGGGATATCAGGTCTTATGTTGAGGCCCTTGGTCCATTAGGAGTTGAAGTTTATGTAGCATGAGAGATAAGGACAGTTTCATTCATCCACATGTAACTATCCAGATTGACCAGTACCATTTGTTAGAGATGCTGTCTTTTCTCCAATGTGCATTATTGGCCTCTTTGTCAAAACTCAGGTGGTTGTAAGACTGTGGCCGTATATGGGGAGTTACAATTCTATTCCGTTGATCAACATGTCTGTTTTGTGCCAGTATTGTGCTGTTTTTATCACTATAGCTCTGTAGTATAACTGAATCCCGGGATGCTGATGCCTTTAGCAGTTTTTATTGTTTGGCATTGTTTTTGCTCTCCTGGTGTTTTTGTGTGTTTCTATCTGAAATTTACATGTTTTTTCAATTTCTGTGGAGAATGAATTGCACTGGAGTTTTGGTGGGGATTGTATTGAATCTGTAGATTTCTTTTTGATGGCGTTTCCACAGTATTAATTCTGCAAATCCATGGTATTGTCTTCTCTTGTTCAGACACAACAGAGAAGTTGCAATAGGAACTCACAGTGCTTGTGACAGCATGCACAAGACCTGCCCAAGACCTGACAAAGCTTAAACTCCAGCATGGAGGTGACGTGAGCGTAAATTCCTACACCTGACTGAGGAGCTCTTGGCAACTGATAGCTGCTGAGATGGGGGAGTCAGTTTTCTTCAAGGCTTTGGTCCCTGACAGGTCAACCGTTCTTCTGCTGATGGCCACACATTCGAGTATGCGGACAGCACAGATCGGACTAGATTTTTGTTGTGTTGTTAAAAAACTGAGGATACAGGGTTGTGTGGATTGGGAAGGGATGGATCTGAGAGGAACTGCAGGAGGGGAGGTGTATATGATCAAAATACTTTGTATAAAATTCTCAAAGAATTAATAAATTTTTTAAAAAAAGGGATGTTACCTGAGGAACTGAGGAATGACAGGGAAGGCTGTCCTCTGGCTTCCATGTGCACCTGCACACCTGCCCATATAAGTGCACTTGCACACACACACACACAGATAGAGAAAGGGAGAGAGGGAGAGAGAGAGAGAGAGAGAGAGAGAGAGAGAGAGAGAGGGGAGAGAGAGAGAGAGAATGAGAATATTAGATGATGAATCACTAGTCTGGGAAAGGTTCAAATTTTAAATTAAAAGTCCAGTTTCTTCTGAATTCTTTTGCTTTCACACCATGATTATGCTGAAAAATACTAAGTCTGAGACCATCAGTACTTAAAACCATAATGTGGAATATAATTATCATACATAATAGACATGGGAAATTTATTACTTTTCCTTTGGGGTAAAGGATTATGTTATAATTTATTTTTAAAATTATGCATATTAGCCTGTGTGTGAATTTTTATGTGCTTAGGAAAAGTCAGAAAACATAAATGACAAAATAGGAAAAACAATCATTTCATATTGTAGAATTGTGGATGGCTTTAATCTTCTGTCAGTTTATTTTACTTTTTTTCTCGCTAACAATGTGTGTTGCTTATATAATAAAAATCACTACATACAATGGTCTGTGCATGGCAGAGTGTTTTATAAACTCTTCCTCCAGGTATCTCTATTGAGAAAGTTTCTACCTATGAATGTATGATAGTAACATTTCACAGGTCCAGGGAGGAGAAGACAGAGGAAAGATGAGTTCTCACAAGCTGCATTAGTACCTAGTGAATGGAAATTGCTTTAGTCTTGTTATTTTGTTGGCTTATCACAATAACAATCCATAAATTTTGCTTTTGTTGGATTAGCTTATGGTCTCTCTGTTCTTTCATTCTTTTACTTTGAGATTTATTTTATTTTTAGTTATATGTATGTGTTTGTGAGTGGGTAGGTACATATGAGTGGAGGTCCTGATGGAGGCCAGAGGCATTGGATCCCTTGGAGCTGGAGTTACAGGCAGATGTAAGCTGCTAGATGTAGGTGTTAGGAATTGAACTCAGGTCCCCTGCAAAGCACTATGCTGACTTAACTACTGAGCCATCTCTCTAGGCCTCTGTTCTTTCATTCTTAAGTCATGCAACAAGGTAGTAGTGTGATTAACTGTGTGTTTCATGTGTTCAGATTGTATACAGAAGCCAAGAACCTTGTACTTGTTCCAAATTTTACTCGGAAAATATTCTAAAGAAATATCATTAGTGCCCCAAGTTTTATGGCGTTGAATTTGTTTCTTTGGGTTGTGTGATATGTGCAACTTTGTGGCCATGTTACAAATAACCTGAGTTCCAAGTGTCTATTAAACGGTTTCTCAGGTTGAAGTTACAGTGTTGTTTTTATATTTGAGAAGAAAATATGTCCTCATGGGTGTGAGGCAGATTTTAAAATGCCTTCTGCAGTTAGCTACTGTGTGGTCTGCAATGGTGAAGATAATGCTATCACAGTATTTTTACTAAGTAACACTAGGCAGTTGTAATGTTATATTGTTAATAAACGTAACAGAAATTCCATCTATTGACTTCTCACCATATGCTAGGAGCTCTACTAAATTGCATTGCCTTATTTAGTTCTGAAATCTCCCTTGTAAGTAAACATTATTAACTTCATGTATGGATTAGGGAATTGAGCTTTTGGAAGGTTATGTAATAGGCACCATGAAAAAATTAATAGATGACAGAGGTAGAGAGCAAACTAATGTTTTTTGTCTCTAATGCCTTCCCCCTTCTGGCTTTCACATTATGTCCAAACTTCTTCTAATCTTTGGAGTTTTGGTTTACTGCCAATAAAATGAGGATTTTCAGCTAATTGGACAACCACTAAATTTTGTTGTAACCTTTAACATTCTGTATTGAAATAGCCAAGGGAAGATATTTAATGGCTGAACTATCTTTCCAACCTCCAAAAGATACTTTGTAAATAAAAATATTTGTTTTACCTCATGGTTTTGGAGGTAAAAGATCCAAACAGTATGTCACAGGCTATGATGAGGGTTCTTTGGGTTACAGCCATCTTGGTGGTAATGTATATTCTGTAACCATATAGTCTTTCTCCTTCACCTTATAAAGCCAACAGGACTTAATCATGAGGAATCCACCATAAGGACTAATCTAATGTGATCACTTCCCAAAGTCCCTACCTCTAAACATTGTGTGAGGATTAAGAACTAACACCTTTCAATATCACCAACAGAACACTTTGGGGATCAAAACTCTAGCATGAATTAGGGACAAAGTATACTCCAACCATTGCACACATCATGCATGATCTCTTTTGTTTCCTACAGGTCTTGATTATCTACTAAAGCAGTAGGACTCTCTGGAGGGCATTTTCTTTGTCATTGTATTCGTTAGGATTCTGCTTTGTTCCTAATAAGGAAGTTTCCTCACAACTCTGACTTTGGGGCACCATAAATGACACAAACCACTATCTTTCAACATGTTGTTCCTTAGAGCCAGCTGGAAGTCACCCAATCAGTTTGACAATCTCAATACAAGCCAGAAACCCCTGGAAATGTGGGCTGGGCTCGTCCTTAGCTTGGTTTTGATGGAGGATTACTGTTCCAGCTGAACCAGAGTCAGGACAACTTGCCAAATACATTTAATGTTCATTTTTAGTTTGTATAACCCTAATTATGTTTCCAAATTCACAGGTCCTTTGTCAGAAGCTAAAGATTAAATCCTAAGAGAGCCAGACACTTAATGCATGGCGTATAAGAAAACCAGGGTGTGGTTCAGACTTAACTGAAGAACAATTCTAGTTTCTGGTAGCTAACTCAGATGGACATCCCTCCCTCCCTCCCTCCCTCCCTCCCTCCCTCCCTCCCTCCCTCCCTCCCTCCCTTCCTTCCTTCCTTCCTTCCTTCCTTCCTTCCTTCCTTCCTTCCTTCTTTTTGATTTTTTTTGAGACAAGATCTCCCTGTAGCCTTGATTGGCCTGGAACTCACTATGTAGACCAGGCTGGCCTTGAACTCACAGAGATCCTCCTGCCTTTGCCTCCCGACTGCTGGGACTAAAGGTACATGCCACCATGCCTGGCTAGATGCACACTCTTAACATGGTTATGAAAAGGCCTGATAACCACCAGGTTTGAGAGGCACAAGGAAGACAGCAATGCAGATGAAGATGTCAGATCAGCATCAGTGGTGAAAGGCGCCATGGTTGTTGTGCGTGGGTAGCTAGCTGCGGCAGCAGAGGCAAAGAGAGCTCCCGGTCCTTCCAAAGTGCAGGGCATTTGGGAGCAATACAGTAAAGATTCCTATGCTAAGTATTTCCAATGAGGTAAATACTGTTTAAAGTGCAGTCTGTAAAGTTTAAGTGTTATGTAGCTTTCACTCAGGGTGAACAACTTGATAATTCTGTTATTATGCCATTATTAACAACATACATAAATCTACAAATTTGCCAAGACAGTAATAGAATAAAACCTGTTAGTCCTTTAGTATAGGAAGATACTTTCTTCACTTTTATGTTTTCTGTCTTTCCCATTAAGTTAGGTAATTTTCAAAGAAGCTAGATGTTGCTTTTGGAGACTGAAGCCTTAGGATGCAAATATTAGAAATTGACCACCTTTAATGATGAAGGAAGCTACAAACTGCATAGATACATGATAAACATACATATACATTCTAGATAATCTTGGAACTCAAGGTCACATTTTATTTTCGAGACAAGGTCTTCTGCAGCTTAGCCTGGACTTGAACTCATTATGTAGTACAGGCTACCCTTGAACTCATGATATTCTTATCCCTGCTTCCCAATTAAAGTCTCATTCTGTTTAAAATAATCCTTAGCACTTTTCTGGAAAGATACAGTTTTGCATATAACCAAATAATTAATGTCAATGACTATCCAAACTTATTGAAAGAGGATGTAAATATTTTCTATGATTAGAATCTGTATCAGAAAACTAAAGGATTCTTATATTTAATTCTGTCCTTCTAACTTGTTCTTTCCTGTCCAGTTAAAAACTATCTTTATTTGTTGATAGGTTTACTACAAAATTGAGTGTATTTTAACTGTTATAAAAAACACACATGAATGGAGTAACATATGATAATTTAATACATACATACACCTTGTGCAATGTTTAAATCAAGTTAAAAATAGCCACTTCCTTAAACATATACAATTTAAAATAGGATCTTTCAGGCTCTTTCTTCTGTTTCTTTTTTATGGTTGTTACTGTGCAGAGTACACCAAAATGTCTTATTTTTATCCCACTTTAACTTGCTACTGATTGTTCAACCCTTCTCTAGATCCATCTGCATTACCTATTCTCTACATGGCCTCCTGTGGCAACCAACTTTCCACTCTCTACTTCTATAAGATCAATCTTTTTTAGATTCAAAATATGCATGAGGCCATATTTGGAGGTCTTTTTGTGCCTGGCTTATTTTACTTAAGATAGTACTGTCCGGGTCCATGTATGCTGTCACAAACGACAGAATTTTATGATCTTCGTAGCTGAACAGTGTTTCATCGTGTACATGTGCCATATTTTCTTTACTCCTTCACCTGCTTTTAAAGTTAAATTTTATTGACTTTTTTAGAAGTGTTAACACTTCAAGTATAGCAATGAAATTGGTTTTATTATGAAATGTGCATACATGTGCAGCATTGTGCTTGGATCTAGTTCGTTCTCTCCCCCACTGGTTCCCATCTTCTGCTCCCATATCATATATTACAATACCATCTCCTCCCCTTCTCTAAGTCTCTTTCCCCCTTGTGACCGCCTCACTTGTTGATAGAGTCTTAGGCTGTTTCCATCCCTGTGTACTGTAAATAGTGCTCTTGTAAATACAGAATGCAGATGTCTTTTTGATATACTAATTTCATTTCTATTTTTTGGACCTGGTCTTTTTGGCCTCTTCTCATAGAGATGAGCCTGCCTCTGCTTCTCGAGAGCTGGAATTAAAGGTACACGCCACCATGCCTGGCATTAATTTCATTTTTAAAAGATATATATCTAGAAACAGGACTGATGAACCATATGTTAATTGTATTGTCAATTATTTACAGTAATTTCATACTGTTTTCCTTGATTGTTAATTAATTTACTTCCCAACTCAACTCTGTTTCTCTGTATTCTTACCAAAGCTTGTCATCCTTTGATTTTTCAGTAATAACCCCACTTAGTGGACTAAGGAGGTAGCTTATTGTGGTTTTGATTTGCATCTCCTTGATGATTAGGGATATTGAACCTTTTTTCATAGAACTATTGGCAATTTGTATATCTTCTTCTGAGTAACATCTATTTAGGTGTATTGCCTATTTTTAATTGGGTTATTTTTATTTTCTCTTGCTATTGTCTCTTTTTGAGCTTTTTATATGAACTGATATTAACCCCTTGTGAGCTTTATAACTTGCAGAAATTCTCACATTCTATCAGTTCTCTTTACTCTTGTTTCTTTTATTGTGTAGACGATTTTTAGCTTGATTTTATCCTATTTGTCTGTTTTTCCTTTTATTTCTTGTTTGGTGACCTTTAAAGGTCCTTGGCCATTCAAATGTCCTGAAGCATTTCATCCATTTCATAGCATTTCTCCTAGTAGTTTAATAGCCATAGACCTTACATTTAAGTATTTAATTCTTTTAGTTGATTTTTTTTTTGTAGTTGGTGAAGGATGGGGATCTAGTTTCATTCTGCTGCATATGGCTGTCAGCATCATCATTAAAAAGAAACTGTTTAAGTTTTTTTCAGAGGGTGCTGTTAGTGTCTTTACTGAAAATCAGCTGGCTGTAGATGTATAACTTGACTTCTAGACTGTTCTGCTCCACTGATCTGTGAAAGAACATTTATGAATTTGTCTTGGTGAAAGAATGGAGCTAAGTCCAAAGGTTTTTTTAATTTCACAAATAAAGACTGTAGCAGGGAAAACGGATGCATGGAGAGCTAAGTGTAAGCACTCTACTGGCAATGCTATGCAAGTTGGGCAGTGCTCAGGGCTTCATTGATGAATATTCACTGAAGAATGAATGAGATTTTGTTTCGTGGATTTACCTACCCAATACTTAAGAGAACAATATACAGGCAAATCTTGATACCTACAGGTGACCACGTGTGGTAGAGTTTGGTTTTTAAGTGACTAGAGGCTTTACAGATCCAGTGGTCATGTGTATGGAGTTAAGATACTAGTGTGAACTGAAAGGCAGCCATGGACACTGTGCACACAGAGCAGCAGATAGAGCCTTACAGGGCTGAAGTACAACTTGAGATCTACAGAGTCAACTCTGAGTTTAAAAGAATAGTACAAAGAAAAAGTCTCCCTGGTTCTGAGCCACACTGTGGAGTCCAGTCAGTATCTTATGATAGTCTGTGTTGTCTTAGGGCTGAAAATTGAGAAGTCTTAGTTATCTTCTTTTAGTTTTCTTCTTCCTGTGCTTTCTACTTGTGGAGGCTACTTTCTTCTTTATGGCTAATATATTTAGCTAACAAGTACCCATAGTCCTTCTGTTTAGACAGAATGCCTTTATCAAGAATATGGTCTATATTTTAGCTTCCCAGGCTGAGTCATAGTCCCGCCTTCCTGGGTTCAAGAACAAAAGCACCCTCTTTATAGCTGGGCAACAAAAGTCTCTTCTTTCATCCAGCAACTTGCCATTAGACCAACTTCTGTCAGCAGGGAGCCACAAAAGCCAGTATAAAAACCATTCCAAAATAAAGAAAAGAAGATAATTAAGGTCATGGTAAGAAGCAAAATCAAGGGATGTAGGTATGTTTCAGAGACAGAGAGCTTGGTTAGCAGGTGAAAGACTCTGCGCCTTCAGGCCAGTAAAATAAACATAAAGTATAATATAGATAGATAGATAGATAGATAGATAGATAGATAGATAGATGATAGATAGATCAAGTGTCATATCTAATCAAGGCAGGGACAGACGCCATGAAAGCCAAGTAACAACTTCATGAAATTGGATGTATATGTTTCTCTGTGTGCGTGCGTGTGCATGTATGTGAGCATGCATGTGTAGAGCAGAAAGACAATGTTGGAAAAGTAAGGTTGTTACCTCATCTGGTCAAGATCTTGTAACAGACACAGTAAATTATAAATATTCCCAAACTAAACTTTTACTCTTTGTTTTTTGACACCTTTAACTATTAATAATTAGTAGCTGGAGAGTTGGTGAGAAGGCTCAGTGGTTATTTATAGTTCCAAGGGATCAGACAACTTTTGGCCTCCATGGGCCAAAACGTACACATGTGGTACACTTAAATACATTCAGGCAAAACATTCGTACACATAAAATAAGAATAAAGTTAAAAAAATTTAAGGTCATAAGACCCAACCTTTCTCCTAAAACTCTATTGCCATTTATTATTTGATTCTTAAGGTTGAGGAAAATAAATCTGAGGCTAACTTTTTCTTTCCTGCAAGCTTGTTGTTTATTTGGAGAATTTTTGCAATATGTCCTTGGAATATATATAGAGGGTGATTTTTTTCTAGATTACTTTAGATATGATAGATCCATTTGTTCTGTACATTTATTTATTTAAATTCTAAAAAATTTAAAATTTTTTTCTATTTTCATTGACTTTTGTGCATTTCTTAATCATATTCAGAAGCCCTCCCCTTTCTTCTCCTCAATGACTCCCCCTAATGGATTTCATTCTTTCTGTCATATCTGTTAAGACCTGTTGAGTGAAGTTGGTGTCCCCAGATGTTCCTCAGTTCAAGTTCCTCCAATGGAGCCTGGTCAACCTAGCATCACTCCCTTAGAGACCAACTCTGCCTCACTCAGCGGTGATCAGCTGCCAATAGTTTCTTGGCTAAATTTGGGTTTCTTGCCCATTTCCCCATTTATATGCTGACGTTTTATCTGGTTTTAATTTGCCTGGGTCTTGTGCATGGTGTCACTATTGCTGTAATTTCACATGAGCAAGTACCTACCCACCTGGAAAACTGCTTTCTTATGGTCCTCCACCACCCTTGGCTCTTAAATCTTTCTGCCCTGTCTTCAACCATGGTCCCTGAACTCTGGCAGAAGTTTAATATAGGAGTCCTTTCCAAGGACACACACTCTGCAGTCTCTTACTCTCTACATTTTGGACAGTTGTGGTTTTCTGTGTTGATCCCCCTCTGTTACATGAGGACGATTTACTAGTCAATTGGAGAGGTGCATTAATATTCACTCTCCCCGCTGAGTCACTCTGTTCCCTGAGCATTAGGTATAGAGGTTCCACTGTAGATGTGTCACTTAGGGTTAAGCATCTCACAGATACTTTATTCTCTGCATTTGACTAGTTGTAGAACCCTGTAATAGTCTCCATCTGTTGTAAAAAGAAGCTTCTTTGATGAATCATGACAGGTATACTTATCTGTAAATATAAGGATTCATATTTAGAATATAGTAAGAAATTATATTTCTTTAGGAACAGACATATGGTATTCTCTGGAATCTATTACCTCTCTGGCTGTGTGTATTTGGCTGTGTTTACAGTACCACACATGAGTTCCCTTCACTGAGTGGTCTTTAAGTTCACTTAAGTAGGTGTTGATTATCCCAAAGATAAAAGCACCACTACTGTACCCATAGAGATAGCTTGTTGTGCCAGTCATTGTTGTGGTTGTTAGGCTTCTCACCTGGGGTTGGATCCTTGATTTATTTCCTCCTTTACCAGCTTGCTGATACTATGAGAGCAAGGCTTCTAGGTCAATTCCAGCCATTGCTCCAAATCCTTTGTATTAAGTATGTCCTGTGTTCAGCAATAGGGTCTTATCTTCAAGTTACAGGAGGCAATAAGGGCTGTGGCAGTAGTCTGTATTATTTTGTGAATGTCTTGAACTCTCTTGATCAATAACTCAAAGAGAGGTTTCTCCTGTCTGGCACTGAGTTTCTTGTTATTTAGCCTTCTATACAGCAACCTATCTGTCTGTCTGTCTATCTATCTATCTATCTATCTATCTATCTATCATCTATCTGTCCACACACATATATTTCTGTATGTTTGTATGCATACATATAAGTTATACAGTATGTATACTTTTCAGTAGGCTTTTGAACTAATACATTTCCCTCTGGCTTTTCTCACCACAAGTGTTATCTCTGCTCTCTCCCCCTGTATAACTGCTCCACCTCCCTCCCCAGTTACAGAACACCCATTTCTCCCTTGATAATACCTGTCTCTAACTGTCTCCTTCTTGGACTCCTTCTTCCCCTTCACACGCATGGTTCTTTATATAACCCTCCCCCTTCCCATCCCAGTTAACCCCCCTGCCACTTTCCCCATTGATAGTCCTCTACTATTCCCTTTCTAGGACATTTCCTTGCCCTTTATCCCCATGGTTCCTTTCCCTTTTCCTGATTCCTGCAGTTATATCAGGGTACATCTAAAGATTTAGAGCTAAGATCTACAAATGAGAGAGAACATACACTGCTTGTTTTTATGAGTCTGTGTTACTTCACTTAGTATAACAGTTTTTAATTCCATCCATTTACCTGCACATTTCATGATCTTGTTTTTCTTTACCGCTGAGTAAAACTCCTTTGTGGAAATGTACCACATTTTCATTATCCATTAATCAGTTGAGGTACATTTATGTTGTTTCCATTTTTTAGCTACTGTCAAAAGAGCAGCAACAAACATAATTGGACAAGTGTCTCTGCAGTAGGATGGGTCCTTTGTATACATGCCAAGGAGTGGTGTAACCAGATC
Source organism: Eospalax fontanierii (assembly GCA_035773235.1). Taxonomy (NCBI): domain Eukaryota; kingdom Metazoa; phylum Chordata; class Mammalia; order Rodentia; family Spalacidae; genus Eospalax; species Eospalax fontanierii. The sequence goes on along the minus strand of CM069548.1, from coordinate 32,170,866 downwards.
ATATGGTTTTCATTTTTAAAGAATTCTCCACACTGTTTTCCACAGGGTTGAACCAGTTTGCAATCCCACCAGCAGTGAGTAACCATTCCCCTTGCCCCACATCCTTCCCAACATTTGGTGTTATTTTTGCTCTTGATCTTAGCCATTCTGACTAGAGTAAGATGAAATCACAAAGTGGATTTGATTTGCATTTCCCTAATTGCTAAAGATGTTGAACATTTTTTAAGTTTTTTTTGTAGCCATTTCTATTTCTTGTTTTGAGATCCATAGCCTATTTTTTTAATTGGGCCATACGTGTTCTTGATTCTTTGTTTTTTTGAGTTCTTTGTATAGTCTGGATATTAATCCTCTATCAGATGTATAGCTGGTGAAGATTTTCTCCCACTCTCTGGGATTCCATCTCACTTGATTGGTTGTTTCCTTTGCTGCACAGAAACATTTTAGTTTAATGAGATCCTAATTGTTGATTGTTGAGCTTAATTCCTGAGCACTGAAGTTCAGTATAGAAAGTTCTTTCCTACACCTATATCTTATAGTCCTGCCTATGTTTTCTTCTAACACTTTCAGATTTTAGGTTTTACATTGAGGTCTTAATCCATTTGGAGTTGACTTTTGTGCAGAGTGATAGATAAATAAGGATTTAATTTCTTTCTTCTACATGTGGAGATTCAGTTTTGCCAGTACCATTTGCTGAAGATGCTACTTTTAGTCCAGTGTGTGTTTTTGGCACCTTTGTTAAATATCAGGTGACTTAAAATGCATGCACTCATGTTTGGGTCTTCTGTTATGTTCCATTGATACACCCGCCTGGTTGTGTGCCAGCACCATGTTGTTTTCATGAATATAGCTCTGTAATATAGTTTGAGATCTAGTATGGAAATCCCACAATCATTGTTCTTTGTACTCAGAATTGCTTTGGTTATCCTTGTCTTTTTGTGCTTCCATGTGAATTTTAGGATGTTATTTTCTAATTCTGTGAAGAATGCCATTGGAATGTTGATTGGCATTGTATAGAATCTATAAATTGCTTTTGGTAGGATGGTTATTTTCATAATATTATTTCTGTCAGTCTGTGAACATGAGAGGCATTTCCATCTCCTTCTGTCTTCCTCAATCTCTTTCCTCAAAGATTTAAAATTTTCATTGAATAGGTCTTTAGTGCCTTTCGGTTAGTCTTATTCTTAGATACATTTTGATACTGTTGTGAATGGGAGTGTTTCCATGAACTCTTTCTCTTATTGCTTATTATTGGTATATAGAAAGGCTACTGATTTTTGTGAATTGATTTTGTAACCTGCCACTTTGCTGAAAGTGTTGATCATTTCTAACAATTTTCTGGTGGAATCTCTTATGTATATCATCTGTAAATAAGGATAATTTGACCTCTTCTTTTCCAATTAATACCCCTTTAATTTCCTTCTCTTGTCTCATTCTAGCAAGAAATTCAAGCACTGTTGTATATAGCTTTAATTATGTTAACATATGTTCCCTGTAGTCCAGTTCCCTCTAGGACTTTTACTACTGGATTTTGTCAAAGGCCTTTACTGTATCTATTGATATGATCATGTGATTTTTGTCTCTAAGTCCATTTATATGATTTATTAAATTTATTAACTTACAGGTATTGAACCATCCCCACATCTCTGGAATGAAGCCAAATTGATCATGCTATTATCTTGTTGATATGTGTCTCTATGCAATTTGTGAGTATTTTACTGAGAATTTTTGCATCTATGTTCGTTAGTGATATGGGCCTGTCATATCTTTTTCTTATTGTGTCTTTCTTTATCTGTCTTTGGTATTAAATACTGGCTTCATGGGAGGAGATTGGAAGTTCTCCCTCTGTTTCTATCTTTTTGAATAATTTAAGTAGCATTAGTTGTAGATTGTCTTTGAAGGTCTGGTAAAATTTTGCTGTGAATTCATCTGAGCCTGGACTTCTTTTTAGTCGTGAGGCTTTATATTACTGTTTCAATTTCCTCATTTGTTACAAGTCTGTTTAAACTGTTGATCTCTTCTTGGTTTAGCTTTGGATCTACTGAATTTAAAAATTTATCTATTTCTTCTAGATTTTATTCTAATTTAATAAAGTATAGGTTTTTAAAGTATGCTCTTCTAATGTTCTAGATAGTTTTGTTGTGATGTTTTCCCTTTTGTCTATGATCTTGTTGATATGAATTTGATTGTTCTTTCTTTTGGTTAACTGGGCTAAGGGTCTGTCTGTCTTGTTTATATTTTCAAAGAACCTGCTCTTAGGTTCATTGATTCTTTGTGTTGTTTTTTTTGTTTCTATTTCATTGAATTCTGCTCTGATTTTTATTATTTCTTCTTGTATGTTGTTAGGTTTGGGTATGGTTTGTTCTTGCTTTTGTAGATTCTCAAATTATATCATTAAATACTTTATTTTTTCTTTTTCTGATTTTTTAATGTAGGCACTTACAGCTATAAATTTCCTTCTTAAGAGTGCTTTTAATGTGTCTCACAGGTTTTCTTGTTTTTTTTTTTCTATCATTTTTCATTTAGTTCCAGGAATACTTTAATTTCTTATTTGACATATTAATTATTCAAAAGTGTGTTGTTACTATTCATGAGTTCATGTAGTTACTAAACCTTCTTTTGTTCTTGATTTTTAAGTTTTATTGTGTTGTGGTCTAATAGAATACATAGAATTATTTCAATTTTTTGTATTTATTGAGGTTTGTTTTTGGCCCCAATATGTGATCTATTTTAGAGAAACTTCCATGGGCTGATGAGTAGAATGTATGTTCTTAGGTGTTTTGGTGGGATAGTCTGTTGATGTCTGTCATAGATTTGGTCTTTTCATAAGTTGTCCCACATTTCCTGCATATTCCATTGTGTTTAAAATGTTTTTTTTTCATATTCTTTACTTGAGAAGTCCAGTTCATCAACTTTTTTATCCAGTCTTGATAGTCTGTTTCCCATTTCATTCATCCTGCTTGTGAGACTTTCTCCTGTCATTTCCAATTGGCCTACTGTGTTTTACAATTTTGTCTTCAATTTGGTTTGAGTTTTCTTCAATATTTCTATCTCTTTCTGAATTCACTATTCAAGCCTTGCATTGTCTTTGTCATTTCATTGAGCCATATATTTGTAGTTTCTTATCCTCTGAGTTATTTGAGTTGTTTGTATGCTCTTGAATTCTTTAATCATGTTTATGATTGTTCTTTTAAATTCTGCATCCTGGGGTTTCTCTAGGTGATTCTCATTGCACTACACTTTTGTAGGACCTGTGGGTTTGGGTAGGGACATATTATCTTGGTTTTTCATATTATTTGTGTTTTTGCATTGTGGTCTGGGCATGTGAATTTCTTTTGTTGACTGTGTGTCTGATCTGAAATTCTAGCCTGACTTTCTAAAATTGGATTTATATTGTTTATGTAACTTGATTGATTTCTGATTGGGTATGAACAGTAAGTTAGTCTGTGCTTCAGATTCTTACTTTTGGGTTTTTTTTGGTGGAACAGGATAGTTCCAAGTTGATTGGTCAAAATCTCCCCAGCAGGTTGAAGGAACCTAGACCCAATTCAAGACTATGAGGATCCAGTGGCCAAGTTCTGGCTGGCTAGTCCAGAGCTATCCAATGGGAGGAGCAGGAGGCACCTAAGTCCAAGGCATGAATGGGGACTACATAGGGAAATTCTAACTAGCTAAGCAGGGTAACTGTGAGCCTTGGAGCAGGGAGAATGGAGCTTATCTCAGGTAAGGGAGATCAAGACCCAGTGGGCAAGATCTGGCTTATGAAGGCAAAATCTGTCTTATGAGGATATTCTTGGGGTCTCAGACAGGATGAACAAGAGGGGTCCTTGGCCTGAGGCAGGGATGGAGACAACGTGGGGAGGGTCTAACTAACTAAGAAGAATAGATGTGAACCTGGAGCAGCTGTCGTATACTTTTACAATCATACGACTGTTTCTGTTGCTTTCTTTATATTCAAGACTCTAGAAATAATCAATAATTATTCTTATGTTGGATTTGCTTTTGGTCATTTATACCATTTGTCTACTACAATTTAGAAAATAATCTTAATTTTTATTTGTGTGTATATTTGTGTGTCTATATGAGTTCGTATGTGCCACATGTGTGCAGGTGCCCATGGAGGCCAGAAGAGGGCATTGGGTCCCCTTCAATAAGAGTTACAGGCAGTTGTGAACCACCATGAATGCCCTAGAAACTGAACCCAGGTCCTCTGCAAGAGCATTAAGTGCTCTTAACTGTTGAGCCTTTTCTCCAGACCTTCATCTGTTACAATTTCTATTTTAACTATTCTCTACTAAAATATTGTAATATCTCCAGCAGATTATTTTTCCTAGAAGAAAGTGAAATTACTTTTTAGTTCCATATTTCAATTATTTTATCTTATTTAATATCCTTTATTTCTAGAAGCATAGAGTGTTTTACTGAGCAATATTTCCTTTTTATTTTATGTCTTCATCAATACTATTATCTTGATCTATGTCTCACATGGTCCATCTTCTTTTGGGTAGGAGAGATCTTTTCCCATTAATCATTCCTAAATAAAGAATAGGCTATCCAAGCCTAGAAGCTGTGTGGGAAGGAAGATGGCTTTTACAGTCTCGGGTTATCTTCTTTCACATGCCCCGTGCTTTGTGGCAGAAACTTAGATAACTTGTTAGTTGGTCTGCTGCAAAAGCATATGGAGATGGGCATCCACCTGGAGGTCATGTTCTCTTCTGTTTTGGAGAAGAATCTTCCCTTGTCTATCTCTGTTGATCCATTACTTACCAGTAAAGTGGCCTCTGTGCCTCGACTTTTTATTTATGTATGTGCAAAATCAGATGTAATTACCATCTCCAAGATCTGAAAATATTCTCACCCTACACTTACTGTTTCATTGTACCCTTTGACAAGCCACAGAGACTTTCAGCACAATTGCTTTGAATGCTGCTGATACCAGAGAAAAGGGAGGGGGTACTTTCCAAACAATGTGATTCATTTTTTTCCAGACGTTTTCCTGTTACACACTTCAACCCCTCTCAGTGTGAAGCTCTGGAAAGAATCCTTCTGTTGTTTCTAGAGTCTTCTTTGTCTGTTTTCATACTCCAGAAGTTCTGGAGTAATTTCCTGTTGATTGTCAAAGCAAGGTACTACAAACTTATGGCTTAAAGAAAACAAATGCATTCTCTTACAGCTTTTGAGGTCCAAAGTCTGATTCACATCTCATAGGGCAAAAATCAAGGCATGGCTTCTTTTGCTTATGGTCCCTTCCACTCAAAGCTAGCAATGGTGAGAATAGTCCTTCTCACATGGAATCACTCTTCTCTTCTACCTTGTCTTCCTTTTGTGAGGACCCTTATGATTATACTAGTTTCGTTGGGTATCACCTCCCAAGTTTAAGGTTCAAGGATTAGTAACTTTCATTACATCTGTAAAATTAATTTCTTTTTGTGATGAAATGAAGCATATTCATAGGCTCTGGAGATGATGACATGGATACCTTTAGGGGGACCATTATTCGACCTATGGAAGCCATGCTACTTTCTTCAATGTGGGTTCTAACTGTAGGTCAGTCTTCTTTTATTCTTCGAGTTTCTGGCATGGTGTTGATATTGCTATGTCCTTTTATCAGTGTGTGTGCTTGTGTGTATATATGTGTGTATATATGTGTGTGCATATGTACGTGTTCTGCATATCCTACTCTAGTCCTTGTGTTCGTAAACACAAAGAACATTAACGACTGAACTCTCTCTCTCTAGTCTCTTCTCTGTATTTTGTCTCTGATGACATTTTTTTCCCATGTTCAATGAGAGAACTATACATGGATATTCAGGTCATCACTTCTGTTTTTAGAAGTGCAGAAAATATTTATTATAGAACAGATCAAGTCTATGGTAAGTGGTACCGAGGGTAGAGTTGTATATTAGTAAAACTGCCGTCATTTGAGTTCTTTTGTCTCTAGTTCCATTAGTTTATAGGTTTCCTGCTCTTTTAGGAATTTCCCCAGAAGTTTCATTATCTGGTAATTCCCTATCTCATTCTGTTTCCATCAGTAGATGAATAAATCTGGAGTTAAATTGCCAGTTTTGCTTTTCCCATAAAAATGGACTGGAGAAGAGATCAAAAGCATGTCTCTTTTTTATCAAGTTCACTCAAAACTAATTTGTTGTAGTTCCCCTTTACTGAGCATGAAAATCTATTGATCAAGCACTTTTGACACATGTTCTCCATTAGCTCTGAACTGTGATGCATATTTGGAAGACATCATTGTTTTGGACGGTCCCTAAAGAAAACTGTTTTATTTTTTCCCCATCTATTTTATGTTTGTTTTATGATGTGAAAACTGTTTTATTCCATATTGTATTTAAAAATAATTTCTAGGAACGACTTCTTTGGATTTTGTCCCATTAGTTAAGATTCCCATAAAGCATTTTATTTTCAGTCACAATTTTATGTTTTCAAGGTTACATAGTATTGTGCTATCTGTGTTTTCTCCAGGGATGAGATTTCCAAAGAAATTAGAGTTTTTTGTTTGTTTGTTTATTTCTTGTTTTTACGTGAAAAAGTCCCTGGTTGATTTATGTAATACCCCAGATCCCATTCTCTATTAAGGAGTTTAAACAGCCTGAAGAATAAACTCTCCCAAGTGCCTCTAAGAAAATATATGTAAAGCAATCTTTATCACCCATGCACTATAAAAGCCATTTCTTTGGTCCCCTTAAATTAATATTGTGTTTGTAATGAAGTTATCATACCCTTTTCTTTTATGCACTCAATGACCTAGATTTTTGTTTAGTTCCACAATCTAAACACCATTCGTATCTCCTCGTGGAGCCAGCCCTCTGTGCTGACAGAACACCCGATGTGCTAACTTGTAGCTTGGGCCCCTGATAGAAAGTTTGCTGGGAAGAGTTTTAAGTACCGTCAGTCTTATCAACAGGCTTCAGCGATGAGTGTGGCATTTCAGTGACACTAAGCCGGGAACCAGGCTGTTCAGACGTAACATTCATCACCTCCCTTTGCAGGGCCTACACAGGCGTTCTTGCTCCTAATCTGTACATTTATGGTCTTGGGAATAATAAATAAATAAGTAAAGATGCCTGCTGCAGCACAGTAGGGGACTGGTTGTATCTAGTGGCTGTTGAATTGCACATGTGCTAATTGTTTACCTCGTGTTGTATTGCTCAAGACAAAATAGGAATAATGAATAGCAGCCAGTGAATGTGAAAAAGAAGGTCATCTATCCTTGGGCTCCAGAGCCCACTGGTAAAGAATTTGAAAGCAGGCTCCACATTATCTGCTGACTTTGGCATTGCATACATATTGTGAGATTGTAGAGGTACAGTTTGAAATCTGACTTGGTCTGATCAGTCCAATTTTCTCCAACACGCTGGTTTGAGGAGGATGCAGAGTTATGTATTGGTCTTTGTTGGCAAAAGATGAGTCAAGCTGCCGGGTGTTGCAGGGGCCCAATTCCTTCTAGCAGCTGTCAGAGGACCTCCTAAGTAGCCCACACCAGGGATTGATTAAATAACACATGGGTCATGGGTTCCAGGGGTACTATCAAAGATCACATTATTTAAAATATTAAATACGATGATAAAATACTCATTATTACCAAATGTAATAGGCGACAGGACACAAAAACTATCCTGGGAGCCAGGACATCCTGTAGTCATGCTGATGATCAACTTAAAGTTATTAAAATGTACCATTCTGTTTTTAGTATTTGATTCTAGATGCTAGCTCTAGAGGAAATTTATATTTTTGCTTTTTGAATTACTTTTTCCATTTTGGGAAACTATACAGTGGCAATATATTCTTTAGAGAAAAGTTGTTTCTAAGTTCTTTAAAAGAAATATTTCAAGTTTGGTTCTTCCAGTTTTAAACTCTACTAAATAGGATTTAAAGTTGTATTTAATCCCAAAATTTTAGACTATATTGAATGAGGGCATGATTGGTTGAAATATTTTTGTGGTTATTCATTAACTAATTTTTTCAGGGACCATCTTAAACATGAATAAGAATAACATAATCATTTTAATATGTAAAATCTACCTAAAAATAATCTTTGAATTTTGTAGTTTTGGAACATTGTATGTTACCCCACTAACATGTACAATTTTTATCTTTTATGCAAAAAATATTTTTCAGTGGGGAAATGAAAAGTTAAAGGCCATTTAATAACACAGAATGAGCACTGTTAATCATGTGATGAGTCAAATTAAACTGTGCATGCACAGCTAATACTTCTGTAACAGTCTCTTGAATCATACCTGATTATTATTCGAAACAAATGATTGCTGATATTTGGTTATTTTTCATTCAAATGTTCAAAGAGTGTTGATTTCTGTCGATATATGAGTGAATGCTGGTTTCCATTTACTTTACTGTATTGTCAGCACTGCCTGTGAGTAAAGTTGTTGTCTGCCTTTTGTCTAAAAGTAACAATTAAGCAGGAAGCTGAATTCAGCTGACTGCAGTGTGAGCTGGGGCATGCCATGTAAACATAGTCTGTGCTTTGTAGCAGTCATGAACATGTTTCCCAGTGTTTTCCAAGAGGCCCAAAATTTTTGAAATTCAGCTCTTGTTTTCCTTATGGAATAGTGGCCTGGAACAGAGGAAATGGAAACAATTATTATAGTCAAATAAAAACAATCTCTTAGGTGTAGGCAAAATAGGGGTTTTAAAAATAGGACAATCTATGTTTGATTTTTGTCTGCTTGAGTTTGCATGGATGGATCGCCTTTGCTGTAGGTTCATATGAGTAGGACCCAGGAGCTTGGAGGACCCCGTTACCATTTGGTCATGTACCACCTTCCTGAGTCTTACAATCTTCCCGCCCCCTCTTCCACAGTGGTAGCTGAGTCCTGATTGGGTGAGGTTTAATATAGGAGTCCTGAACAGGGGAAATGGACAGCAGATCCAAAATTGATGATGAAGAAATATTGGCAATTGATTACTGCTGGATGAGGAGGAGCTGATCTTGAAGCAAGGAACTCTAGACGGGTTGACGAAACCTCCATGGATGAACTTGCACCGGGGAACGTCTGGGGATACTAACTTACAGTAGGACTTGCCATAGATAACAGTGTATGGACTCCAATTGGGAAACTGTAGGAGGTGTTGGTGGGGAGGGGGTTATATAGATAATTAAGACTGATTGAGATGTCCTGTTTGAAATGCACAAAAATTCAATTAAAAAAATAAACAAAAATAAATAAATAAATATGAGCCAGGATACAGATGTTTTGTGTTTTTCTCTGTTTTGAAACTAACTTGTGTCTTGCTAGTCAAGATATGGGTCTTGGCTTAAGTTGGTCTAGAATTAGTGGTTGTCAGATCACAGAAGCCCAAAAGTAGTACACATTCTGGCAGTGAGGATGGAAGGTGAGGATGGAGGAGAAGAGACGAGCCTCCTGACGCAGTCTGATTAGATTGCTGCCCTGTGTATCTGCTCACGTGAAGTAGTTAATTTTTTTATGGCTTCCCAAACAAAACAAACACACTCATGGCTGATCAAAGATCTTTTAGGTTGGAGAGACATGGAGTCACTTGTTCAAATGGGCGAGGCATATCCAAACTTTCTTTTAACATACACAATGATGTTTGAAGATGAATTTTAAAGGCTTGCTTGCTTAACAAAATTGCAATCCATTTTTTCCATATGCTTTGTTGTGGAGGTGTGGCTTGGCACCACTATGTTACTAGGTTCTGTGGTGATTTCAGTGTTGGGATGAAATCAGAGTCCTTAAATGTGAGTAGGTGTCTTGCCATAAAAGAAGGAAATCTGACTGGGATATAGCTCAGTGGTGGTGTGCTCGCTTAGCATGCGTAAGGCCCTGGGTTCAATCTGTAGTAGTGCCAAAAAAAAAAAAAACCATAAAAATAAGAATATAAAATAACAGTTTTTAGAAAGAATGGCATCTGATGCCTGAAAAAATAATCCCTGATGTAGAACCAGAAAATGTATATGCTCTCATCATTTACTGGACAAAAAAATGGGGACAATATATGAGGATTTTATGTCTTTTACTTTCCCCATCAGTGAAGGGGAGCTAACATGTCAGGCGCCAGTCACCCTTGAGCCTAATCTGGGAATCAACACAAAAGTTTTCTCTGATCTCCCTGAGGTGTCATAATTTTTCTGTATCTAAAGGATTTATGAGTGTCTTGGGGGAATGACCTCACTTGGCTTTCTAGAATGAGCCCAGGTGATTTTAGGGTGACTTTTTTTCTTTATAAATGAACCATTGATAACTGTTAATTTTCCTCAAAGGATTATTTCTTTCATGAGCCTGAGTGAGGGAGAAAGGAAAGAGGAAGGGGAATGCTTACATGAAAAGTTCTATTTGAGCATTTTAAGAAAACAAAGCATAATGATTGTATGTCTGACATGAGGTGACAAGTTGTCCTGAAACATAGAAAGACAGTGAGAACCATATCCACGACAGTGAATCCTTGTGGCCATAACCCAGGTATCTTCACCCTCCTGGGTCACTCACAGCTGCTTGTGACTGTGGAAAAATAATTAATCACCTTTGACTTTCTGAAAAGTTTGTCCTCTCTTAGATTTCAATTATTTATAAAACCTAAGGCCTATAATTTACTTTTTAATGACGAGATAAATTTTAGTGCACAGTAATATATCTGCTCTCTTCAACTAATCAAGGATTCTTTATTTGTATAATAAAATTGTTTTATTATTTTAGAGAAGTCATCTAGATCTAGAATTGCAGAACCAGATTCCCAGACCACAAAAATAAATGTCCCAGCAGGATGCTTCCACACTCAAATGCTCCCTAGTGTCATCCATTAGCTGGGTGAAGAATGTTTTGTAGTTGTCCAGTCTCAGGAACATTGACTCCATTTCACTCATTGCCTGGACATTAAAACTGTGTATTTTTTATAAGTTATATATTTGTTCAAAATAAAATGCTAATATATAGGTACAATACATATGGACTGCCTATATTCAAAAACTTTAATTTAGTTGAGTCTCAGTCTGTGAGAGGAGAATTTCCCATCTCCAACAGGGATCAGGTTATTTTGAGTGTTTGTTTTCTCCTACATACATTTTCTCAGGCTGTTCTCCCTCTTCTGTTTTGAAAGACTATGTTTCATGCCAGATCTTGGTCTCATCTCAAACTCCTCCCCTTTCAGGAAAGCCTTCTTGAATTGTTAGTTGTGTTCTCTCATCTGTGAGTTTTCAGGTGGCATACACAAAGAATTTCCTCAATTTTGTGCAGTCAACATAGCCTGATAATTAGGCACCTCCTACAATGTCTAGTTCAATGCTAGTATGGTGCTGAGTAACCAGTAAGTGCCCATTATATACTAGTCGATAAGTAGAATGAATGGATGGATGGATGGATGGGTGGATGAATAAATATGCCCTCAACTAGTAAAGTATTTTTATTAGTTTTGACTATAGTATCTGAACACTATTTGAGATGTTATAGGAATAATCACAGGTTAATTATATGTAATTATAAATTTTGCAAGAAGAAATCCTTGTATGTTTTGAGGTAGTCTGGGAGAACAGAGAGCTGTTAGCTATAGAACACAGCAAGCTGGAATTCAGAGCTAGAGGCTGGCAGCTGACAGCCAGCAGGCAGAGAATGGTTGGAGGGGCGACTTCCTTACTTTTGCACACAGCACTCAGGCTTCTGTGGCTGGTGTGTGTCTATTGATGACCAACGTCTAATTCATTCCATCAGTTGCTGAGAAACTTCCTGGTTGCTGTCTGATACCTGATGCGCTCACCACAGAGAGAGAAAGGACTAACTGATCATTCAAGCACAGCTACTGGACTGAGGAGCATTGTGTTTACTCTAAGGGAATAAACTGGCATTATTGTCAGTCCCTGTGTATCTGGCTAATGTGAAATGTGAGTATTCATGAAGATGTCCATTCTCAGGTTTTGAAGCCTGCAAGGTAGAGGACCAAACTCTTGGCTGCAGTACTTAGGTGCTCCTTCTCAGGGAATGTTCTAGACTTCTTGTTCAATGTATTTTTTTTCAATTTTGTAAAAAATGCTTTATCAGTTTTATTTATGTATAAACACAAAGTACAAGCCTGGTCAGTCAACACACAACGGTGAGCACATAGAACAGGACTTATCAAACTTCAAGTGTAAGAATATCCAGAGGGTTCTTTCATCATGGCTACAGTAATTGTTTATGCATTTTCATTTCACAGTTTTTAAAATATCCCACGTTTTCCAGTTGTCTTCTGTCCCAGTCACAGGACAATGACAGGAAGAAAGCAAGCTGATTGAAACAATCCTTGTAAGCAGTTTTTGTTCAACATATCTTAATATTAAAAATTGCTAAAGCCTTAAAAAACTTTTCTATTATTACTATCATCACCATCATTATTATTGTTATTATTATTATTTTAGACACAGGGTCTCTCTGTAGTCCCAGATGGCCTGGAAATCACTATATAGACCTGGATGGCCTCTATCTCACAGACATATGACTGCCTCTTGAGTTCTGGGATTAAAGGCATTCACCACCATACCTAGCTTCTTTCAATCATATTTTAATCACATAAGTATCAGCACATGATTAATGAAGAATCCACTATGTCCCATCAATGGCTTATTAACATTTCCTAGTGGAAATGTGGCCAATTGTTGTTTAGTTCAGGTTTATTGCTTATTTCGGGACTTATTTGCTAATTATTTATTTATTTGAGGCAAATTTTCACTATGCAGCCCAGGCTGGCCTGCAATCCTTTCTAACTCCCAGAGTTCTGGGGTTAGAGACCACCATGTTAGACTCTGAAGTTTTTCATTTAAAATTTTAAATATCTGACAGAATTTGATCAATTGTATGTTGGGCATAATGCAGGCTGGGCCTAGCCAGGCCACCTGCTAGGAGGAATAGAGGAATGGCTCCTGTGGGTGTGGCATTCTGCTCTGGCTAGTTGTGAGACCAGCACCTGGAAAGAACCTGCCTACCTGGGGAGAAACTTACTATTGGCTGTATTTGGGACCCCACCCCATAAGGTCATTGGCTATCCAGGCCTATAAGAGCTTGTGCACCTATTCGATAAACGAGTTGTCAGTGCCACGTGCTTGGCCTGCTTCCCGTCCAACTCCCAAGGTTTGCATCTTAACTCTGCATCTACTCACCCCCCAACCCCTTGGGCTGGCCCCGAGTGCTGTGACCTCAATAACTGGCTCCCAATGTGGGGTACAAACCCACGACCCTGAGATTAAGAATCTCATGCTCTACCGACTGAGCTAGCCTGCAATCTCAATTTGTCAAGATTTCATGCTAGACTGACAGAGGTTCATGTAACCTTTGGCTCTGTCTAGTGATCTGGGGTGTGTAGGCGTGTTACCATGGTCTAGGTTGTGGTCAAGTGTTTCCAGGTTCTTGACCTCTTGTTCAAAGGATTTAAATAAGGGCACATACAGATTGCAGCAAGGTGACATCATTTAAAGAGAAGCAATGGTACAGGTTAGAGAGGAATATGCTGTCAAGAGTGACAATGGTCATGTGAGTGAGGATATCGAGGGCCCCAATTCTTGTTTGGGGTTTCCTCCATGAAGTTCAAAAGAAGGAGGAGTTTGCTTACTAAGGTGCGTGGGTAGTGAGAGTAGTTTCCTGTTTTGATAGATAGATTGGGTCATATAATCACTTTTTTACTGTTCCTGCCCTTTCCTATTGTACATCTGATTTTAATCATATACACACCCAATTACGCACAGACAGATAGATGGTGGTAAATAGAGAACTGTCCCTTAAAGTTTATTTAAGAAACAGTTTTGCCTACTATGCATATGCCCCAAAGCAGTTCAGGCTGAATCAGAAGTGGAAAGTAATGAGAGATTTCTCCTTAGAATGTTGAGAAGTAATGACGTAAGCAGAATAATTATGGTACATTTCCTGTTTTGACAGAGAACTGTAGAACTGCAACTGTGAGGTTTGTTCTTCACCTGGTGATACATATTCTGTAGACATTCTCTCAGTCTCTAGGAGAAAGAATTTGGTTTGGGGATAGCACTTAAAGAAGACATTGACTTCATCCAACTTTTTTTTTTTTATTACAAAAATGTAATAAACAGAATGACCATAGCTAATCTCTTCAAATGCTTATTGAGTATCCTATTGGTCTGTTTACAAACTCTGTACTAGGTATAGCATATGTAATAACCCAGTATCAATTAACTAAGTGGCTAAACACAGTTTAAGAGTTATTCAACAATGAACATCATACATGGTAGACCCAAGAACTTGAACCCAGCTAATCTCAGAGCTGAGCCTCAGCCACTGTTTGTCACTGCTTCTTGAGTGAATTTAACCTCACAGAAGGGTGTTAAAGAAGCCTCTAGGGATGATGGGAATCACTTACACCAAACTGCTATTCAAGGATTTAAGTATAAGCAAGCTGATGATCCACGAGGGCAGCGAACATGCCCTGGAGGTAGTTTTGGGGTTAATTTTGAATGTTTTCTTCTACTTTTAACACCATGCTGATTTAGTTTCTGAATTCCATTGAATGAGTATCCCATGGTAAGTAACTCCAAATGGATGTTCAACATTGAATGATCACAGAACACTTCCACCCTCTTTGCCTCTGCAAAGTCACCACCTCGCTAAGAATTATGGGTTATCCGAATCATTGCAGTACTCTGGCAACCTTGTGTGAGCGTGTGTCATGGAAGAGATTTAGAATTGAATCACTGGCCAGCCCCATTCCCAGCAGAGCAAAACATTCAGCTGTGACACACTGTAGGCCAGAGTTCTCAGTGCAGCAACTTAGCGTCCACTCTTTTTTCATCTTTGAACTGTTTCTTAGTTGCGTTTGCTGTTCATAATGGTCCCAGCTGCAGTGCCCTCTCATGTTCCTAAGCACAAAAAGGCCGTGGTAGGACTTACAGACGCAGGCTCACTAAGGCACGAGTCATTGCCCTATCAGCTGGGAAGCCAATGTTACTGAAGTTACATTATGGTACTTGGAGAAGGGAGGAAGATCAGCTATCTGTACATGAGGTCGTGCAGTAAAGTGGCAAAGTCACATCTCTGGGTACATGATGAAACAGCAGAAAGAACGGGTCTAAATTAGGGGTTCATGAGACCAGAACGGCTTTTAAAAAGCGTAGAGAACAGCGTTGCCGTAAGGCTAAAATTCAAAGAAATTTAGTCACATTACCCAAAGTAGAAAATTGGCAAACCCCTCTGCCAGTGCTACTTTGCACACTGTGTGTGTGTGTGTGTGTGTCTATGTGTTTAGAAGCCAGATGTTAACATCATTTCCTCAATCACTCTCCACCTCATTGCTTTTGAGACAGGGTCTCTCACTGAACTTGGAGTTCACCATTTGGCCAGGCTAGCTCTGTCAAGCCCCAGTTTCCCTTGTCTCTGCCTCCCGAGTGCTAGGATTATAGGCATGGGCTATGACTCCCACCTATGACTCTCACGTAAATGACGGGAATCTTAGCTCAGGTCATTATACTTGTGAGACAAGCTTTTTGCTGACTGAACCATCTATCTCCCCAGCCCCCGGCTTGAACATTTCTAAAGATGATTTTGGCATAGAAAACATTAGACACATAGGCAAGCAGGTTCTGCAAATCCAGAGGCTGCAGAAGGAATTTAAAGACCATGCTAAATGCCGTAGTTCCAATGGTATGCAGAAGACCTCTTTTCAGCGTGTATGCAACTAGCTTGATTAATAAATTACGTGTTGCTGGTGATATGTGAGATGCGGACAATGTCACAATCAGAGGTTCACAGGAACCTAACCCTGTGTTTCCCCCAAGAGCACAGTACAACATTTATTAATCCATCTACCGAGATGTCATAGAGAGGAACTAGCGTAAACAATGAAAATCATCTCTGTGTATTTGCCAGAAATAAGAGAACGCAGTAACCATCATTTGATTTTTCTGGGAATATGTACGCTGGTCTTTCAACTTTTCCTTTTCATTTTCATATAAATTCCATGTAAAATGAAGCACCTTGAGGATGGACAGAGTAGTAATCAAAGGACTTTGACCCCATGTCTGATATCACATGCTTTACAAGGTACTGGAATAACAGGGCTATACTCTGTGTTTTTCAGAAAAAGAAAAGAGACTTTCTTTGAAAAATATGAGGCTTTGATAAGAAAAAGCCTGCATACAGAAGGATTCTTCGATTCTTCGGGAGTGTATTTTTGAAGTTGTTCTTTCAGAGGGCCAGAATCTGAACTTTAATGGTCAGGAAGGTTCTACCCCAGTGAGACACATATGTGTCATCACCCTTGAGGGATTTTATAAAGTGAGCAAAAGTTTGTGACTTAATTAAGGCTCGGCAAATACTAAGTATTTCATACTTATGCCAAACAGAAAGATAAAAATTTGTCATAATTAATCATACCTGAGGCATGGCAATTTTATATATGTATACACGTATGTTTTCACTCACAGAGATAAAATAAGTGAAGGGAAACATGTGAGGGAGCTGTGGAGTTTTGTTGTGATTTCCAGTACTTTTGCCTTATAGAAATGCCTTGGCATGTAGACAAGAAAATATACTCCATTCTGATATGTTTTGAATTCTTCTTGTACCGTCTGAGTTCCTGCTGGACTGAGTTCCAACAATGTAGGCATTCTGTTTTGTTCACAGATGTGCCCCAAAGATCTAGAACAGTGCTCAGAACATAGAAGATGCTCAGTAAATCCTTATTGAGGAAATCCTGGTGTTCCACTGTGCCAGACTGCTGCCACCCTATGCTGCACGCATCGGAGTGGTATTGTTCTTACATGTCAGAGCCTTTTGGAGTAAAGTAGGTCATGTCCTTCTTCCTAAGTCCCGTCTTTATCGTTGTTCTGCTAGGGTCACAGCTGTCTGCTCAGAATGAAAGCAGCTGCCTACCTTACTTGGCCATTGGGAATGTCTATTGTTGCATTCTTTTGCCTTGTTCTGTTCATAGTATAGGAATGTGTTTCTGTAATTTATTCTCTGCCATCATGTGGTAGATTACTTTAAAGAGTGTTAATTTAAAATGCTCTTTAACTTGCATGTTTTCAATGTAGACAGAGTGTGGGGAGGCACGAAGCAGAGCAGCTGTGGGGTTTGCCCAACAGCTGGAAGCTGTGAGGATTAAATAGGCTGCAGTTTTTCTGGTGGTAGGTGCCTCCTTAAAGGAACAGTCTGGTTGGGAAGGAACACACATAAGTGTGCGAAGAACTTTCAAGGCTGGTACAATTTTCTTCCTCGTCAGCTTTGTTCTCAAATGGGGATATTGCTTTGATTTAACAGTTTGGGGGGCTGTAGAGAATGCATATGTTCAGGCACAGCATCATTATTAGTTCTGGGGTATAGACCAGAAATTTGAATATTTATCCCAAGCCATCGCCAACAGAAGTTTAGAAATTGCAAACAGCAGTTGGGTAGGAAAAAGAAAGTGACCTATCACAGCCTGTGAAAACTTGGTGTCTCTTGTTAGGAATATTTCTTTGAGATGCTTTGTATTTCCTATGTTCTATATCTCTGTGCTTAGAGGTGAAATGGAGTCAGCTGGAAGGCCAGGTTAGGCGTGCTTCATTCATGGTACAGTTGACCTCACTGCTAAGTCAAAGTCCAGATTCATCTGAATTTTCCTGTCTGTTCTCTTAGGTTATCACTCTGTTAGAAGTATGATTCTAAGTCACAGTTTATTCACAGAAATTAGACTCGACACAGGCTAAGCAACATTTTAAAAGCTATATGTAGGAGCTGGAGAGATGGCTCAGCAGTTAAGGGCACTGGCTGCTCTTGTAGAGGACCTGGGTTCAGTTTCCAGCACCCACAAGCAGCTAACAACTATCAGTAACTCCAGTTCCAGGGGATCCAACACCCTCTTCTGACTTCTGTGGGCATTGTGTGGGTGCATGTAGGGAATACACTCATACACATATATTAAAAATAATAAAATCTTTAAAAAATTATGTAGAGTTGATGTGGTAATATTACTCTTAAGAACAACAGTAGCTGTTATTGATGAATCTGGGGACATGTGACGGGATGCAGGTGATCAATATGACATGGCCGGTTGGAAGGCGTGGGAGTGAGTGGTGGACTAACCTTGACTGAGTGCTCAGTAGAGGGCAGAGTTGAGTTGGTTTAGGCTCTGAAATCTCAGAAGCATACATGCTTTGTGCTGTATCCTTGGCAATTTAAAAAACTGTGTTTTCTAGGTTTGTGACTTTATTTTTGAATATAATCCCTACAAACCTCCCCCCTAACGTGTATACTGTTTTTCTAGCAAATTTCTCTTTATTCTTATCCATGTAAGTACATAGTTTGTATAATTTTTATTTATGATATGAATACACTTTTCTTAATTCCTCTTTTCACCAATTTTTTCTTTGTAATTTTAATGGTAATGATTGTATGCTGTATGCTATTTGTTATTTTATTTTGCAATTCTATTGTTAGACAGTTAGGTTGCTTCCAAAATCTGCTTCTATGAATAACCTTAGAATAATATGATATCTGCATGTCAACAGTGTTTCCTCTCCTACTCCAAATTTGACTTTTTTTTTTTTTAACGAAACTTTCAAATGTGAGATTATAGTTTCGAAAGATGGTAACATTTTCAGGACCCTGACAGCTGTTAGAAAACTCTCTGTGCTTGGTTCATTCATCTCTAAAATGGGGGTTTAAACATATAAACTAATATTATTAACTAATTTAATTATATTAAATAGATTCAATAAAAGTTGGTTTCTATCACAATAGCCTCCACTATGAATACCATGCTTGATGTTATTTTAACACCAGCTTTATCTTCTTGATTGAAAATGGGTATCTGAATAACAATCCTTTTTACTGATTTCGAGTTTCATACACTCGATTTTGATCATACGTAGATCCCTTTGACACAGTGTTAGTCATCAGAGCGTTCCTGTAGACCTTTCATTTTCTCCTTGTCTTTTCAAAATGATTTTCAGGATGTCGGTTTTGTTCCTCCTGAGTACCAACAGCTCTCGTCTTACAAGAATGATCTTACTTTTCTCCTTTCTCTCCTCTTTTTCTTAGGAAACTTATGCGCTTCTTCTATTTACGTATAATATTCTTATGCAGTATTTCGTGGTGATAAAAGTTAAACTGAAGAAGCAAATGAAGCTCTGCGAAAGGAAATACCATTGTCTCAGGCTCCCTTAGCCGCTATTCAGGATGGTGTGAGATTCTGCTCTCTGGCGGCCTGGAGCTGTAGTTGCAGCCCGGATGCAGCAAGTCTGAAATGGCCGCCCAGGAAAGGAACAGCCTGCTTCAGGATCTGAGCTGGAGAGGGTTGTTAATGCTTTAAAACTCTTCCTAGTGTTCTGGGATGTCAGTTATAACAGTCTTGCTTTTCCCTTATTAAGGAATTGTTTTACAACTCATTTTCTGGAAATGTACCATTTTAAATAAGTGTTTTAAAGACAGCATCTTAAATACTTTCCTTAACCACCCTGCATGCTGCATCTGCTGTCTGATGACAGATACCCAGAGATTTCAGAAGAAAACAGTAAGTTGCCAGATTTGGGCACTAAGGGAACCTCAAAGGCACTAAGATTCATATTCTCTCTCTCTCTCTCTCTCTCTCTAAAACATCTCAAAATGGAAATATACTTCATTTTTGAATTTTTCACTTCTCGGAATTTAGTTCTGTTTTTAAAATAAAAGTCTCCAAAAGGGATTTTCAGGTATCATTTATTTATTTATCAACATGATATAAAGGAAATAAAATTACACTTAAGAGTGCACAGGAAGCTTAGGAAAATACACAAGATATTTTTATGTTTTTAATGGTTGTGTAAAATGAAGTCTTTTGGCCTATTTATGCTAAACTTGTTATCTGACTTCAATTAAAAGCTATAGTCAAGGTAAGTGAATGAACTGCTAAGGCAGAACTAAAAATTCGTAGTTTAGGAATATATGTCGGCATGAATTTGTGCAAAAAGCTAACTGAAAAGTGGAGAGATTTAGTTAATCCTTCCATGGCGTCTGGTTCACATGAAAACATGAACTACGAGGCAATTGACATTGACAATGATGGGTCCTTCTGTTATTTCTAAATAGATAACACAGCCTTCTTTGGACCCTCCCTAAGTAGGTGTTGGTATCTATGTTATTATCTGTCGTCAGAAAGGGGACTGTTAGTGACATGCTCTTTGAAATTGGTTCAGCAGTCCTCCCCAGAATTTGTCCTGTTGACCCCAAATCCAAACAAACAGAATTAATGTTCTCCAGCAGAAGAAGATTTCAGTTGTGTGTCTCTTCCAAATCAAAATTTTAAAGCCCAATTCATTTTTTGAAAGCTTATAATGAGCTCTATGATTCTAAGGTGCTAATTCTAATTATATATTGTAGATATAGATCATTTTGAATTCATATATTAAACAAAACAGTTCTGAAAAAAAACCCACAAAATATATGAAGAAAACTAATATTCTATTTAAAAGCATTTTGACCTTATAGTTAATTTTAAACGATAATAGTTTCTTTTCATGTTTGAGCAGAGTTAATAAAAATAAATAGCTAATATTTACTTTGTGATAACTGTGCTAGGCCCAGTTTGATGTCTTTGAGTGCACTGCCTAACACAATGCTTTCAGTGTCTCATTTTACAGATGAAAAACTGTGCAGAAATATGGACCCAACATCACAGGAAGGGGATGCAAATCCGTGTTACCTGATACAAAGATTCTCTCTTATATCTGATGTGAATTTGTCATGTGAACTGATAATTTTCCATGGCTTACACTTTAAAACATCCACAAACCAAGACTGGGGACAAGGCTCAGTGGGTAAAATGCTTACTGTACACCTGTGCGGTCCAGAGTTCGAAACCCATACACCAGACATCTTGAGTATTTTAATTAAAATCTGTAGAGGTAATCAGAAGGTATTTTATAGCTTCAGTAAATTTTACTATCATCACATTTATCTAAAACAAATTAGACATATACATATATATGTATATATGTAATATATGACCAACATTTCTTTCATATGTTAATTTTTCTGAGAATTTTAAGCCACCAGAATTTGGTGTAGAAAAGGAAATTAGCCTTAAACTTTAGTCTAGTTTGAATCTTCTCTGTGCATTAAATTGAATTCATTTGTTTTCCTCACTAGGAATTAACTGACTTCTTGAAACATATGATCTTATCGTCTTCAACTTCAGATTTGCCTTTCTTTTTCTTGGTGAACCCACACCCCTGAACTTCTGTCCTCACCTAGCAACAGAAGTGAATGTTAGCAAGGGGAGCAATAGCGTCCCCCGGGACACCTGGACATTTCAGGAAGGAAGGTCAAGTCAGAGGAGCGCTGGTGTACCTCTGAAGTACTGTCCCCGCAGACTCAGGTCTGGTTATTCCCCAGGATCAGGAAGCGCTGCGAGGAAGCAGCTTCAGTCTTCCTGAATGACAGCCTCCAGAAGCCCGACTCCTTGCTGACCCTGCTGGGCGCCGGCCTCAGGACCAGCCTGGAGCTTTTGGAGCAAAGAGCCATACAGCCTGAGGACCACCCGCAGAGGGGTGCTCAAGGGATGCTCAGAGAGCAGAACTGAGGGGACGCTGTTCTTAGGGTCCCCTCTGGGGCTTTAAAATGATGGATGGGGCAAAGATGCCAGCAGGAACGTGTCCTGCAGACTCAAGTGTCCCCTCAATTGCTATAAAGCCACTTCGGCTTCAGAGGGTTATACCGCACCTATGGTTATACTGCAAATGTTAATTTGATGCTTATAAAGAAGCATATTCTGTTCTAGAAACCGGAGACAGGAGGCTCTCTCAAAGGACATAGTGGATGGAATGCCTTTGGTCCTGGTTCCACATCCCAGGTTCCCGGAGGCTGACAGCAGCAGGCCCTTGGCAGTGCTCCTTGAGTAAACACGCAACATGCAAAGGGCAAGAAGTGCCAAGACACAGAGACATGAGGTGCGAGGGATGAGGCTTCAAGCCACTTGGTGCCCCTGTTCGCAGTTCATCAGCACCGTGGAAAAGGAGTTTCCTCCACCCAGGCTCTGTCCAACTTACTGTGGGTTCTTTGAGTGTAGGCATCAGGAAGAGCTTGTCTCCATTCAGTGGTCCTTCAAAACCTGTCTGGAACCCCCGCTGCTGGATTCTGACTCTGAAAAGGCAGAGGGGAGTTCGTGAGGCACGGAGAACTGTTTAGAGCGTCCAGAACGGAGAGAGGAGACCGGGCATAAATGGATGTGGCGGGAGGACTGCAGAGCGTGGCGGGAGGACTGCAGAGCGTGGCAGGAGGCCTGGTGGCTGGGGAGATCTGTCATGGGATCAGACACAGATTTCCAGGTCTGACTGCTGAGGCCTGTGGGCAGGTTCAATTTCCTCACCAGTGATGCCGTTTTGCTCCTTGCCTTTTGAAATGCAAACTGCTTTTTTAATTTTTAATTTTAAAGTTCCTGTGGTCCCTGATCAGACCAGGCAGTGGTTCCTAGAATGTGACAGCTGGGGTCAGGAGCAATGAGGATTTGCCTACAGAATCTGAAGGGCTCCATGTAGGTAGAGCTTTTCTCTTATCAGAGTTCAGTGGGCTCTGTTGGCCTCTGTGTTCCTGCCTGGATGGATAATTCCAGCACTCAGGAGGTGTGAGCAGGGGATGAGAAGTTTAAAGCCATCTTCAGCTATCTAGTAAGTTCAAGGCCAGCCTGGGCTACATAAGACTCTGATAATCAAAAGAACTCATACTATTTATGAGGTAGTGTATGTTGTTTATATTACTTTAAGATATTTAAATTTTGATTGTTATTCTTCCTCTAAATAGTAGGAGAAGCTCAGTCAAGACTCTTCATGGATTAACTGATTAGGTCTAAAAACAGTGAAAGAGTCACACAAACACACTGAGCAAATGATCCTTCCTAGTTAGTGACAAATTATAATCTCCTGTGGGATTATACTGCATCCCACAGCTCCATAGAAAACTGAATCTTACTATACTGCCGGGAAAAAAGGATGCATAAAAAAGAAAAAAAAAGAAATTGCTGGGGGCTGGGTCTAGGCACCATGAGAAAGAAGTAAGCTTACCTTTCCCTTCTGCCTTGTATATGTCTCATATGCTTTGCCTGAGCAGAGTTCAGGGGTGTGTGTACTCTTCTATGATTGCACACGTGAATATATGTGTATACGTAACAGTGAACTAAGATCCAATTATCCAAAAGTGTAAAAATTTTTAGCTAAGAATAGGTCTCTAGTGATATTAGCATTGCATTTGTGTGTGTGTGTGTGTGTGTGTGTGTGTGTGTGTGTGTGTGTGTAGTGTATAGGCATGTGTGTGCAGATCTCTGGGCACCCACAGAGGCCAGAGGAGGACATTTGGCATCCTGCTCTATCACAATCTTATTTCCTCATGACAATCCTTCATGAAACCTGAGCTTGGTTAGAGGCCAGTAGCTCCAGTTATCTTCCACCCCCAGAGGGCTGTAAACCAACCAGTCAGTCAGTTCAGTGCTC
The DNA here is from genome assembly GCA_035773235.1 of Eospalax fontanierii. Lineage (NCBI taxonomy): Eukaryota > Metazoa > Chordata > Mammalia > Rodentia > Spalacidae > Eospalax > Eospalax fontanierii. The sequence goes on along the minus strand of CM069548.1, from coordinate 32,147,447 downwards.
TGTAAATTCACTCAACTCCAGTGCCTTCTTTTTCAAACCCATCTTGTCGAGTACCGGGGTTACAGGCATTCTCTCCATCACAGGGCTTCTTATGTGGACTCTGGCACTTGGGCTCAGTTCCTCATTCTTGCACAGCAAGCGCTCTTACCCCAAAGCCATCTGTCCAGCCCCTGTGTCCAGCCCCTGTGTAGCTTTTTAAGAAATATGCTCACTCAGGTTATGTGCTAATAGAAACCCTCAACCTTAACGCATTGCGATTTATTTTAATTTTCATTTAGAATTTTCCTAAATGGCAGTCAACAGCATTTTCAACTCTTGGTAAAAAGAAAATAATTCTAGTTTATGAAAGATGAAATAGTGCCCAGGGTAAAAAGGTCAAAGAGGAAATACTCTACTTGGGTTAAACTCTGAAGATCTGTCTGGTAATTGACCAGAGGGAACTACAGCCATGGAACATACAGATCTTGATTTGTCCAGACAAATTATGATTAATTTGAAAATATTGATCAAAAAGTCTAGGCAGGGACTGGAGAGATGACTCAATGATAAAGAGCACTTGCTGCTCTTCCAGAAGACCCAAATTCTGTTCCCAACACCCACATGAGTTGGCTTATGGTCACCTGTAACTCTAGTCCCAGGGCATCTGATGACCTCTTCTTCCTCCAGGGCCCCCACACACATATGGCATGCACTCACATACACATACACATAAGAAACAAAAATACTAAGCAAATTATAATAGCACTTCAAAACTTTCTCTGTAAGTGTCTATTTATATATCAAGTTACCTACCTGTTTATGACAGATACAGTATAAATTGGCATTCCGCCAAGTATATTCTATATGCAGATGCTTAGGGCAAAACAGTTCCAGAGTAATGTTTGGAAAGCACTGCATGTTTCTTCTGCCTTCTCACTGAGACACTAAAAGTACTCTTTTTCTTTTCTATTCTATTCTTTTCCTTTCCTTTCCTTCTTTTTTGCTTTCATTTTATTTTTTGAGACAGCCTCCTGTAGCCTCAGCTGGCCTAGAACTCACTATGTAGACCTCAATCTCACAGGCTGGCCTCAGTCTCACAGAGAACCACCTGCCCCTGCCTTCCCAGTGCTGGGATTAAAGGTGTGCTGCACCACCATGCCCAACTTTTTGCCTACACGTTCGGGCAAAGAACTCTTTCTGTAGAGCTCCGAGAAGTCTCTCAGGAAACCAATCTACTCGACTTTAGTCACCCCAGTGGTCTCTATATTCACTCCGACTTCTTTTTCAGCAATGCCGATTTTAACAATTGCAAGAAAATAGATGGATTTATTTTAGCAGAGAGCTAAACTTTGTCAACACCGGTATATGGGTATACAACAATAAATTGTGAACATAAAACTTTTAAAGAAACCCTAACCTATTAATACACATGAAAATTTCTAACAAAAGGTAGCAGATTTAAGTAAGAGTTTCTAGACTACATATTTTTGTGATTAGTTTGTTGTGAATTTTAAGGAATTTGTATTTCTTATAATTTAAAGCAATCTATAAGTATAAAATAATATGTGCATACATATTAAAATAGTATAATTATAAAATAATAAATAATTATTAAATATTATTTGGGAGCATTTAAACTGATGTGCAATGTTCCCACTAAAAAAGTTACCTGGAAATGTTCTTTTCTCTGGCACTACCCTCTTTAGCAAAAGAAAACTTCAGAACAGTTGTTAGGAATGCTTAGGAAAATAAATTTAAAATTTCATAACAATAAACCATATTTTGGGACATTTTAAGAACAACTGACAATAATCAACTTGGATTCAAGGAGAATATATGGACATTTTGGCTCTTAGACTACCAAATGGAATAATTTTTTCCAAAAGATTGATAACAATAAACCATATGATCACTGAGAAAGATTGTGAAAGTTCAAGATAAAATTAAACCTGTTTCTGTTTAATACTGTGTGTGAGCTCGAACTCGAGGAATAATCCTTTAACAAGATAATTAGTGCCTCGAACCACCTCAAACCATTTACAACATTATATTTAATGGTAACAAACTGCTGTCACGCTCTGTGTCATAAAAAGGGGGAAAAGAGGTCAGAACTGTCCACTGACATTCAAATTTCAAAGCAATACAGTAAGAAGCAGCATACAGACCAAGAAGAAAAGCAAAATTAGGAGTTTCTGATCATGCAAATTACTCAGAAACCCAAAGGAAGTCTCTAGAAAATCTTCCAATAGTAGATCATAGGCTGACATAGAACACATATGGAAAAAAGTCGATAGATTTTTCCGTGAATATCTCCTCTCTTTTGCTAGAGCTCAGTAACATTAGCCATAAGAAAAAATAAGAGCTGTATATGAAGAAAACTTTAAATATTTGTAGAGTGATGTTGCCCTTCCATAAATGATGGCTGCAATAAAAGGACACGATCTGTTCTAAAGAGATTTATTCAAATAAACAGGTCAGTTCCTTCAGTGAATTTGAAATATGAAGGAATTCCAATTGAAAAGTTGCAGCTTCCTTTTAAATTCGGAAACAATTCTTATAACCGATTAAGAAAAGTCCACATGAGAAAGAGTTGAGGTATTTAAGAAGGAAAAATAATGGCTGGAGGAGGACGTTAGCCCATTATTAAAACTTGATACAAATCCCTGACACCTAAAATGATATGGTCTCAGGAAATAATGAATAAGCAAATGAATGGGAAGAAAATCATGTTGTTTTTCTAAAATCATGCATTGTAGAACAGTAGCATCACAGGAAATTGTTAGGGTTAGACACAGGAAGTCTTTAAGGTCAAATAAACGAAGCTATTTTAAACAGGTTTTCAAAAGCTTTATAAATATTTCATAAATTTTATTTTGGTCACATAAATTACAAGTTTCCAAAAGGAGGATTGAACATGCCACCTTCTCATAAGCATTGAAAGATGATACTTTTCTTTTTTTCTTACCACAGCATTTTTAGAACCATCATTCCCTGAAGCATCCTGTGCAAAAGACTAGCAAAAGCCAATATAGAAATAGAAAGAGAAAAGCTAGATAATAAAGTCCTGCAGCCTCACACACTCAGTGCTATTTACTACCTTCCAACTGTGTTTCTTTTAGTCTAAAATATTGACCTTCTCTGTTTATACATATTCCTCATGGCTTTGAGACAGGGTCTCCCTCTGTAGACCAGCCTGGCCTCAAACTCCCAGAGATGGGCTAGCTTGTCTTCTGAGTACTAGAATTGCATGTATGAACCACCGTATCCAATTTAGCACTTACCTTTTAGATGTTAATAATTATTTCTGATTACTGGCTATAAGTATTTAAAATATATAAACAACACTGGAATACAATAATCTAGTACACACACGTTGGAATACAATAGTCTAACACGCACGCACACACACACACACACACACACACACACATATTTTGTTTTTTGAGAAAGGATCTCAAAATGTTGTCCAGGCTAACCCCAAACTCATGACTCATGATCCTCCTGCCTCAGCCTCCTGAATGCTTGAATTACAGACATGAGCTACCACATCCATCTAAAGAGTCTTAACTTTTATACATATATTAGTGAAGTTCAAAAGCAGGACCTAAGAAGATCAACTGATTTTTGAATAAGAATGATTTAGTAGAAGGGTCCTGAGAATAGCCTGGAAAGCTATTGGGATCCCATGGGGTCCCTAGAAACCATAAAACATAAAATTAATATGAGGCTTGGTCAGAATTTAAATTAGATTGCCCATTTGCTATCATTTTCTGATTCAATGTAGACTATAAAATAATACCAGAGATGAATGAGGTCAAACTATCTTTCTTGCCTCCCGACCCAATTTCCATGAATGTAGCCTCTTGGCAACTGGTGAATAACTTTCTCATCTGTGCTGTTTATTGACATTTCATGCCATCTTGATCTCTTTTCAAGCACTTTCCTCCCTTCTTCCTCCCTGAATCTCAGCCCCATGACAAGACCCTCCTGGGTTGGTTATTTTTACATGTCCTGTTTCTTTGTCCCAGCTCCTAATCCATAAGCAAGGTCACTGCTGAGCTGGGCAGCATGTCTTTCCTTCGGTCCCCTGGGCTGCCTCGGAGTCACACTTCTTAGGTTTAACATATTTCTGAACTGAATGCAGCTCAGAGGTAGAGTGATTTGGGGACATTTCTTGCATACCTTATGGATTTTAAAACCATACCATGGACAGAAGTTTACTGCCTATACTGCAATTTGATTATCACATCCAGTAAGTGTCAAGCTGCTGACTAAATGGTTCTCATTAGCATAACTCGACCTTTCTGCATATTAAAGACAGAACCTTACTTTATCTTTAAAAGAGGATTTAAGTCAGCAGTTCAACCAGCATTATGCAAATTAAATAATTACTTCCAGGTCCTAGAACTTATGTTTTCGTCTCTGAAAATCTTCAGCAACTTATAAACGGCAAATGTAGATCTAATCAAGGATTTAATTGCGGAAGAGGAACATTGTTTTTCTTCTGGGAAATTTATCCATTTGAATTGAAGGAATAAAATTCCAGCAGAAGCAGGAGCAGATATAATATATAAGATTTCTGGTAACTGTATTTCATCTGCTTTTAATATTAGAAAACGTTTATCTAAACTTAAAAATGGGATAACTTTTGTTCTAGATTATTCTTTTTCATAGATTTACCTGACTGTATAAGCCCATATTAGAAAATCTGTGCACATAATTGAATGGTGTTATATTTCAGGCATAAAGATTATCATGTATTTTGCATTGCAAACAAAAGGCAGAATTTTGGAGTAATCAATTAAAAACATATACATATATATGGTTCAGTAATGGTATCCAAGGACTTTAAGTGAAATTGCAATTTAGCCAAGAAAATGCTTCCATGAAATGAGAAACCATAGTGAAAAGTTGTATTTTGTACAATTTCTTGTACCTGATGTGGTTCAAGACAGACAACGTAGATTTGCCATGTATTTCTGACTCCACACAACTGGTGTACACGAGATGAGGGTGGTCTCCAAATTTGCTTTCAGAGGCAGGAACTCTCGCACTACCGTGAGCTGAGGCATTATTAAATCATAAACCCCATTCAGGAAGCAGTGTGCATTTGCCTTCATCTTGTAAGTAAGCAGAAAAGATAGTAAGAATCCTGAACATCATCCATCTAGTCCTAGTGTGTTAAGATAAGAAGAAAAAAAAGCAAGATCAGGAAAAAGGATTTCTGAGATTGGAGGCTGAGGGAAGCTCATTGTCTCCATCTCTCACAGAAGCAATTAAATTGGCAAAAGTTGAACTTGTTAACAAAACCAATTATAAAACACTGATGGTAGTTTTTATTAAAAAAATCTGTGCTGGACATTATACTGCAAAAATCTTTCTGTTTGGTATAGTCTCATACAGTTTTAAACATAGTAGATTTCTGAAAAAAAGAAACCCAAGCTCCTACAATTACTGCTGTCTCAGCACTCTTGGAAAAACAGAAAGACCTATTGGACGTATATAAGCTAATATTTGAGAAGAACAGTGAATTACTTTCCATTAATATTTGGAAAGAGAAATAACCTCATCTCTTTTGCAGGAGCATGCCATTCTTAGGTTTTAAAATTGCTTGTTCTAAATGGCACCCATGCAGAGATCAGACTAAAGATAGTCTAGCTTTAAGAATATGATCAAACCACACTGTATGAAATTCTCAAAGAAAATGAAAATATTTATATAAGTTAAAAAAAGGGCTACTTACAGATTTTACAAAAGAAAAAGAACTCTTCACTGGAAAATGAATTACAGTAATGTTCATATTTATATGAAAGTAAACAATGAAATCAACCACTGGTTACCTCTCAACTATATCTATGATATATATTCTAAAACAAAAAAAATCATATAGGCTTAAGTACCAAATATTTTAGAATGATAAAATAAATATGTTTACAGAAATGTGGAAATATTAATGAAGATTTCTTTTTCTTTTGTAAAATATGTAAGTAGCCATTTTTTAAACTTATATAAATATTTTCACTTTTTTTGAGAATTTCATACAGTGTAGTGCTGAGAGCTATTTGGACCAGAGGTCCAGTTGAAGAGTAACAACGTCTCCATTAACAACTGAGCCAGAGGCCATTTCTGTGATATTTCGGCAAAGAATCTTACTGCTTGCTGCTCATGTCCTGAACATTTACATGAGTCTGAGTTAAAAAGTAATGGACACATCTTTGGAAGAGGAATTTCAAGAGATCATAATATTGAATCTGTGATGTGGTTATAAGTCTACAGTGAAAAAGTTCAAGTGGAACAGAAAAAATACAAAACGTACAGTTTGGGGAGAAAGCACTAGGAAGCTTAATGTTAAAAAGTAACTAATATGGAGAGTTCAAATATAGAAAGGAGGGGAACTATAATAAACCTTGTTGTTTGAACTTGTAAATATCCGTGTGAACTTTTGAGCTATCTATCCATGATGATGATTATAGGTAGATAGATAGAAAGATAGATAGATAGATAGATGGATAGATGGATGGATAGATAAGCTCATGGGCTAGAGATAAATTGATTCATAATAGAAATAGATTCATAATAGATAGATAGATAGATAGATAGATGATAGGAAAATGATTAAAGATGTAAGTATGTGGCTATGGAATTGGTTTGGATAGGTATCCACATTACATGTATTTCGTAGCCTTCGAAACTGAGGGGCTACAGAAGCAGGTGCATTCAAACAGCAATGAACACATCTTCCAGTCAGACTAAGGATTTGATATTAAATGCTATTTTCCATACAAAACTGCACAATTTGAAAAAGGGGAGGGGAATTAATTCAGAGATGGAGGCTGGAAAAACACACTGCAGGATATCTTGTGCTAAGAAGTAAGAAAGTGATAAAAGGATATTGTATGCATGTCGGAAGGAAACCATCTGGCTTATATGGGATCCTCACTAAGTTTAGGGTGATGAGAGAAAATGAATGATGGCAACAGTGAGTTATGCTCCATTGACTGAAATGGGAAGTCTATTTAATACTGAGTACATGAATAAATTAAAAACTGGAAGAGGACCATGATATGTATGTAGTTTCAAAATATCTGTATACAAAATCATCCTTAATTTCCAAGACTAAAGAGAAGCTTTAGAATGAAGAAACAGAGAAGCCCTGTAGATATCACTTGTTTACACAGCATTAGGAACAGGACAATGAAAGCCAGCAGCCATGTGATAGACTTCAGTGAGAGCATTTCGTAATATTCTTTCCACAATGAATAGTCTGATTCCAGTGAAGAAGAAAAAAACAAAGCAAAGCTGAGGGCCCTACTGCAAAGTAACTGGACTACAGTTTTCTCAAGTATCAAGGTCATGACAGTCCAGTGAAAACTGAGGATGTGTCTGAGGCTGAAAGAAACTAAACGTCATGCCAATTGCGTATGTGACTTTTGAACTGGGCCTTTCTGTTTCAAAATACTGTGCTGGAAAAATGTACACACATTTTGGTCTGAGCATTAAGAAGTACCATCCTTGTTACCTTCCTGGATTTGATGGATATGTTGCAGTTATCCAAAGGCACATTTGTGTTTTTAGGAAGTACCCATTAAGGAAACCAGGGAACATGAAGCATCAGCTAAGCAACTTACTGCCAAAGAGAAAAGAAACAGAGATTGTCCTATGCATCAGTCGTCCGTCTAGTTTACAAGTTTGTGATCTTACATAGAATAGATTGTATAGAAAAGCTGAATGTGGTGAATTCGGCTTACAAACCCAGTGCTTAGGAGGTAGAGGCAGCCATACAGTGAGTTTGAGGCCAGCCTGGGCTACATAAAACCCTTGTCAAAGCAAATAAATGAAAAAAAATACAGAATTTTAAAAAAATTGGAGACCAAAGTTTGCCCAGTCGCTAGAGATGGTAGTTGTTCCTAACCTATTGTATACTTCTGGAACCTATTAATCTCATTTACAGCATTTATCTACAGAGTTGAGGGAGCTTTCATTAGGAGCCAACTTGCTTATGGTCTCAGCTTTTAACACTGAGAGACAGATAAGATAATTACCCAAATTTGGTCATCATACCCTATAAAATATATATATGCACCATTCTGTACCCCATATACATGTGCAATGATTATGTGTCAATAAAAAACAATACAAAGATGCTTAGAGATAGATCAAAGAAAGCAGATGCCATCTTCTATCAAAGGTTTATTTTGGCTCATAATTTGAGAATGGAAGTCCACTGTGGTGGGAAAGTCATGGCAGGGAGCTTGAGAATGCATCTACAGTCAGGAAGCTGAGGGAGATGAATACGGTGGCTCATTTCTCTATCTCTTTTTTATTCAGTAATGGTACTGACCAAATTTGGGGTGTGTCTTCTTACCTCAGTTAACCTAATCAAAAAAATCCTTCATAGGCATGCCCAGAGGTTCTTTCCTAGGTGAGTACAAGTTCTGTCAAGTTGACAACATGAACCATCATGTCCAGTAAACAATATGAGTCTCACCTAAGCTAAATTCTTCTAAGAAGTCCAAAGTGCCCACAACTCCAGCTAAGTTCACAGTGCCTCACATCCTGATGGTCTTAATCAACCCTCAAGATATAAACCCCAATCCTTCCCTTGAATTTACCTCAACTGTTCTTCACCATGTTTTTATCACATTTAGGGAACCCTTCTTGATGCCGTTCAACATCATCACATCCTCAGCCCATCTGTTGGCTTCACCAATTTCCTGGCTATTATGGTACCAAGATGCCTCTGAGGAAGTTGCTTCTCCTCCGTGTCTCTCCTATAGAACTAGAGATTCGGTCATATTTCATTTTCCTCAGAGTAGAAAGTGAGCTCAGTACCTTCACCCCTGGACTCTTCCAAACCACTGATCATATACTGTGACAAAGAAATCATGGTCCCTTCTGACTGTATCATCCGATTGTATCATCTCTCACCCCTCTTCGTTGATCTGCTCATGTAATTATGCTCTTGTTTACTCAAGACTTTAACACCTACTTGCTGTCATTTATCCTAACCTAAGTTCTCCCATTCTCTATGTAAATGACCTCGTGCTATAGTTTGGATTCTAGCACATCTCCCAAAGTCTCACATGGAAAGGTTTGTTCCCCAGGCTGGCATTTATCGGTGATGCAGGTAGACCCTTTGAAGTGGGGTTGGGTGGGAGGTCTTTACATTTGGTGTTTTTCCCTTTGAAGCATGTTTCTGATAATGTGCCTTCATAGATCCCAGCATGCATCCTCTGTCATTGCACCTGCTACATTCCTGGGGTATTTCCATTACTTGTGCTTACTAGGATGTTACCTACTCAAGGGATCAGCTAGCTGTATCCTGCTTGTCTTTGTTTTCTCTTATTGCCTAGTCTGCTGACTCTCGTGAATGCACTTGTCAAATGAATGCGTGACTGAATCACAAAGTATAACTGTACTATGTTGGCAAAGGAGTCTTATTTTTAAAAAGTTTTATTTATTTTTTTATGGGTATGAATGTATTGCCTGCACATGTGTAAGTGCACTTGTATTGTGCAGTATCAGAAAAGTGTGCTGGATCCCCTTGGAAGTAGAGTTACAGATAGTTGTTAACTGCCATATGGGCACTGGGAATCGATCCTGGGTCCTCTGCAAGAGCAACCAGTGATCTTAAGCACTGAGTCATCTCTCCAGCTCCAGCAAAAGAATCTTAAATTAAGAATCTTAAAATAAGGAAAGAAATTTTAGCACATGTTGAAGGAACATGATTCAAAGACAGTCAAAACATCATGATGGTAGTCAGGGGCATCCTATTTGCTACAGTAATAAAGAGTAACTGAAGGAAACCGTCACCTTTGGGAGGGCTTCATGGAAACGACGAAGATGGCAGACCAGGAGAAGACAAAGCTTACCTTCTATTTTAAAGACATATCTAGATGTTTCTTCTCTCATGTTTAGGAATCAAATCTCTTTCACAGAAATGGCAAAATAAGTTCCATCTTGATATTATTCACTGAACTGTGATCGATAACTGAAAAGAAAAAAAAATCTTTGAAAATAACTTAGGACCTTGTCGTTCCACATTCCGTTTAACTTATAAACAATAGCAGTTTCTTTACTTCCTGACTCTAGAGGCTGGAAAGCCCCATGGCAAAGTATGCCTCTTTGAGAGGGCCTCGATGCTGCCCTGGTGAGCACATGAGACTGAATGTGCCTGTTAGTCAGAAGCTTATTTCCAAGATAGCAAATCCACTTCCATGACAATGACATCGATCATTCAGGATATCAGAGTCCTCTTAGCTCAGCTACCTCTTAAAAGCCCCACCCGGTACCCGTGTTGCTTTGGTGATTACCTTGTGAAATTTTAGAGAACACACTCAAACCATAGTAGGCCTTGGCACATTCTTATCTTCCCCTTCTTATAAAACAGTCCCTCCTTAGTCCTTACTCAGCTTTCTGATCCCTTTCAACTTGTGTGAGTTGTTACTATTCACATTTTCCTAAAGTTCAGTTTTAAGCACTATGTTAATAGTGCCAGATACAAGGCCTGGTGCAAAACGTGGTCCAGTAATTCTTATTGGATGAGTAAATGAGGACATAAATGGCCTCGGTCTTAGTTTCTTTTTCCTGTTGCTGTGATAAAATACCTGGACAAAAGCAACTTAAGGGAGAAAGAGTTCCAAGGTACAGTCCATCATGGTAGGAAGTCAAGGAAGTAGGAATCTGAAGCAGCTGACCACATCCACAGTCAGAAAGTAGGGAGGGAGTTACAGGTGCTTGTGCTGAGTCAGCTTTCTCCTTTTAATTCAACCCTGGGCCAAACCCAGGGGATGCTGTTGCCCACTTTTAGAATGGGTCTTCCCGCCTTAAATTAACCTAATCAACATTATCTCTCTCAGGCATGCCCAGAAATTAAATAATCCCTCACAGCTATGGCGAGAGGCTTGTTTCCTAGGTAATTCCAGATCTTGTTCAGCTGACAGTTAACGGGAGCTGAGCTATCACAGCCTCTTTAATCAGGTCAATACTTTTTCTTTTCATCCTTTTCTTCAACAGGAATTACAGTCTTTGATCTTAGCTTTCTCTTGTGGAGATTTCCTAGTTGTCTATCATCACTGTGACAGTATTTTAAACACCTTCTCACATGGTCAATGGCAGGCAACACTTTTGTGAGATGTCCTCTGCTGAGTACTAATATATCAGGCTGCAGTTCTACTTTGATGGACCCTGCGGAAACAGGAATCTCAGAGAAGCATTGCTTCTTTAAGTTCTACCTCTTATAAAACTGGGACCAGTTGACTTCATGGTTTTTCCCTTATCACTAAGCTTTCCATTATGTACACTCTCTTGGAAGTGATCTGGCATGTGCGTTCTCTTATCTTATGAAACGTATTTTGATCTGGTTGCTCACCCAGCTTCTTGGCTGTTTTCTTCCCATCCCATTGACTGGCTGAAGAGGAAAATTGCATAAGACTGAAAGCAGCCTAGCTCCCAGGGCTGCTGAGCTAAGGCAGTTCGCAGCCCTGGGGACATCTTCTCCCCAGTGCTCCAACCTCACATTCCATTCTGGTCATGCTTTTTCCTTGTTAATCCTGGCTCCAGATGAAACCCAATTTAGAAGCCAAAAATTCATTAAGCACTGTTCCAGTGACTAGCTTTGGCTCTGATTTTTGATAGCACATAGGATTTTCAACCTATGTGTATGAGCTATCTAGGTTGGCTGTTTGCTAAAAAGTGAGGGCACCATGTTACTAATAATATTCATAACCTGGTAAACTAAAGACAATCTAGCAGAGTAAAGTGATTTACTTGAATGCATTGTGAAAAACCATACATTTTTGGCTTAAGAAAGTTTCTTCTCAAGGGCAGTTTTGAAAAGAGTATACTAAATATGACAAAGATAAATAGCTGCCTGGAGAAACTCATTTACCCTGAAGATCAGGCAAACTGTTCTCTGCACATGTAAGTGACTGTGTTTGGTTTTGTTTCATTTCTAAAGACTCATGATACATTCCAAGACATCTCTCAGAATGTCCAGTCTCTGTTAGGCCATATTCCAAATACCTAGTAACATCTTCCCAAGGCTAGCTCATAAAAACAGCCAATTTTAAGTTCTTGTCTTGCTTATGTATTTGTTTAACATATATTTGTTTCGTTCTTCCTGGGTAAGTGTTGTAGGTACATTAACAAACTAGATATGAGTCTTGTTCATGACCAGTGAGTGAAGTCGGATGACAGGAAAGGAGAAGGGATGATATCAGTCATAGGAAATGTCATGGAATGTGTCTTGAAAGGAGACCAAGCAGAGAAAGACAGAGGGATTGGGAAAGGGACTTTAGGTCTTGTTCTTAGGGAGACAACTCTCAGTTGAGAACTGAAGACAGGAAGGAACCCGTTGGCTACACAAGTTGGAAGCGCATGCTCCCCAGTGGCTCTTGGGTACAGTTAAACTTCTTGTGGTTGCAGGAAAGTAAGAAAATGACAAGAATTGAGTGGAAGGGAGGAGATGATTTCAGTTGGGCCTCGTAAAGCAGACTAAGAAGCTTGGGTTTTCATTCTAAGTCATCGCCAACTTGACAGCCTGGGTATTTTGAAGAGAATGGAGGCAGGACAGAGAAAAGGTGTCTAGTTAAGAAACCACCGCTATTATGGTGTGTTGGAAGTTTGGTCCATCATGCAGTAATGTTCAGAAGTGGGAATTTTGGACGGAGATTGGGTCACGATGGCTTTGACCTCATCAATGAATATGTCCAGTCATGGGTTCACAATTGATAGGCTCCTGAGAAGCAGGAAAATTAGAAGGTGGAGTGTACTAAAAAGGAGTGGGTCCTTGATGTTATGTCCTTGGAACAACATATTATCTCAAGACTCTTCTATCTCTTCCTGTCTATTTCTAGGCCACCATGAGGTGAACACATTTTTTCACTATACCTTTCTGTGGTGATATTCTGCTTTGTCACAGGTCTATTAACAATGCAGTCAAGTGACCTTGGACTGAAATCTCTGAAACCAGGAGCCAAAATAGAATGTTCTTTCCTCTAAGTTTATTATCTCAGGTATTTTGTTACATCAACAAAAAGATGACTAACCAAGTAGAGTCCAGGCAAATGAAGCTTGTGACTGGGACTGAGGAAGCTATGGATGCAGATGGAAAGAAGCAGGCTCACTTGGGAAACATTTAGCAAACAAGTCAGTAGCAGTTATTCTCAGGTGGACTGTGGGGCTCAGGAAACTGGACAAATCAGGGATGGTTCCTCTATTTGTGGGGTATGTTTGGAGACCGGGTTGATGTCAGTGTCTTTCCACCATCACTCTCCACATTTAATTTTTTGAGACAAGTTTTCTCACTGAACCTGAAGCTCATGTATTTGGCTAAAGTAGTTGACCAATGACTTTCAGGGATCTGCCTGTCTCTGTCCACTCAATACTGGGGTTACAGGTTCCTGTTGATGGGCTTGACTTTTATGTGATTTCTGGGCATCCAAATTCAGGTCCTTATTCTTACATGGTAGACACCTTTTTGGTGGAACTATTTCCCTGTTCCCGACTCATTGATTTTTAAAACTTCTTTTCATTTTAAATATCCTTGTTGATTACAGGCTTCGGGATTCCCTCCAAGATTAAATACGGCTCCAGTATTACAAGTAATCACCTTGGGGAAGCTTTTAAAATGAACGACCAAGGAGTCAGTCAGTAGTTTATATTTCATGCCAGACTAGAGAGATTGTGACCCATTTTAATTCACTGACATTCAGTTTTAGGAAAGCTTTTCTTCTAATATAGAAATGTTATTACAAGCAATTAATGAGACTCCTCTTAAAAGTGATATTTTATGAAAAGCATCTAACATTTCATCTAATACAGACTAAACTTAGTCTACGTCCTCAGCTTTTTTTGATTAGGGAAAGAAGTGTGATTAAGATTTGTTTGGGGTTTCAGCACTACTATGGTTACAGAGTAATGGTCAAAAATGTTCTCTCTAGCACACTATTAGTTATTCTATTTCTTGATTTTTTAAAAAAGGACATTTAGCAGCAAGTCAGAAACTGGGATTACAGAGCGGGTGGAGGAACCCAAACTCTGTGAAATGCTTAACCTTTTAACATAGTTCAGCAGTTTAGATTTCTGGCAAAACGCCTAGACTTTGTAAAGCTGCTCATGGCTGCGAAATCCAACCATCCCTTGGTGCTTAAATTACTCTGTATTAAAAGTTGCAGCAATATGAAGAGAGAAAAGGAAGAAGCACCCCCTCCCCCAGTAACTTCAGTTGAGCTCGGTGCACAGTGCCTGTGATAGCAGAGGAAGTCATTTGGAAAGAATGGTAACAAGGAACTTTGGTGCCTTGAGGGTATCAGCTACCCCCACTAAGAGAATGGACTCTCCTGAAAGGGAGAACAAATTCATAATAAAAAGAAAGAAGGTTCTGAAGTACACATGACAAACCAAATTCGTCATGGATTAGGAAGAATTGCTTATTTCACAGAAATACAGGACTGTCCTCATCCAGAACAGTGGAAGACACTGCTCTAGGTACACGTGTCGCAGGCGTTTATTCTGGAAAGAGTCATGTCACCCCGAAAAGCGTATTAAGGTTTCAGTTGCTGACAGAAGTAGTGACAGCATCTTCTAGCCAGAGGAAATGGGGAATTTGCAAGTAGCCAAAAGTAATCACATCTTTCATGACAGCCTGTCATTGTTTAGTATGTGTCAACATGGATGTTGGTTCGAATGCCTCAAGAGTTTCTCTGAAATTTGTGAGAAAACTTGAGTCAGTTGCAAATAAGAAAATGTGGCATGATAATTATGAAAATAACTCCAGATGAATGGAAATCATTGCTTCCCATGTGCGGTCCTCAGAGAGGAGCCTAGTTTTGGAAGATGGACTGTAGATGGCAGATGGATTGTTTCAAACAGTGTTTCAGTGCTACTCAGTTCTCTTCAAGCATACCTCTACTTTTCAAAATCCTTAATGGTTTTAGATGGATTATAAAGCTCTCTGCGAGAGGGACAGATTGTCCAGTGGTTCCTGACTATTTCACCACAAGCTTCTATATTCGGCCTTCTTTTGTGATGCAATATATCATATTCCAAGGGAACACACATTGAGGAGCACTGATATAATTCAGTGTTTGTCACAGCATGTCTATAAAATGTACACAGACCACTATAGGCTCAAGAATCATGGAGAAGAAATCAGACAAACAGAAAAAAGGAGCACCCCAAGAGCTGAAGGTCACACTGAGTGGGCTGTAAAAGTTAAGAAGCCACTCACCTATGCAAAAATCCAGCCGCCGATCACTAGGACTTAGTAAACTGATTAATCAGGGAACTAGCAAAGCTTCCAGGACCATCACAACAGACATGTGAGTGTATCTCATCACGTGGGGCTTTGTCCTATACCTAAAAACTGTAAAGGCATGGGAAATGGGAAATTTTTATCTTGTTCAGTGGAGCATTTTCTTCGGTACTTGACAGAACTGAGATCATAGAATCTGGATGATCCAAATGTATTTCAAGCTATAGAAATTGTAAGCATGTTCCTTTAAGCAAGGCCTTTAAAAGTAACTAGTCTTTCTAAAAAAAAAAAAAAGTCATGAAGCATTATACTTTTTTTCGGTTTGGAATAAAGTATGTTGCCTTTAAAGAGAAAAAAACAATGAATATATGTGAATGTGTATGTGTGTGTGTGACTATATATGCATGTAGGCACACCTGTGTGGTTGTGTATGTACCTGTACATGCATGCATGCCTCTTTGTGCATGTCTGTGCATGCATGCACCTATGTGCACATGTGTGTACATACACGTATGCTTGTGTTTGTGCATGTGCCTATGTGTGCATGCATGTGTGTACTTGTGTGTCTGTGTGAGTGCATGTGTGTGTACATACTTTAACAGCTGGCCTGGAGCAGACCTACTGGGAGCACTGTCACAGCTTGTCCTTCAAGCTTAGTGCAGCCCTTGCCAGAGAACAAAGTGTCCTGAGGCATCTGCTTCAGTACTAGTAGAACTCCTTTGCCTTTACTCCATTGAATTTTTCAGTCTAGCCCATGACGCAGAATATCAAAACATGTGAGAGGCCACAGTGATAATTGCTATGGTTTTTCATGTCTGGGATCTTTGTGGGGATTAACACTTGGTAGCAAGGCACAGGTACATCGCTCAATAATATGCTCTGCGGGATGGGATTTATTAAGAAGAAAACCCACAATGAAAGCCACGCCATGGACTACCAACTTTTAGTCTGAAAACTATGAAAAAAGAACATTTTCTGGAAAGCTAGTCTCCTAAAAACTGGCAAATGTCATGGAGGTCTAGCTCATGTCACGGCAGCGTCCCACCGAGAGTAGCTAGCAGTAGCAGAGGCTCGTGGTGTGCTCCTACTTGCTTTTAATTATTAAAAAAAGCATATGCCACATTGTCAGTCTTTAAGAAAACAGAATCCAATAATCCAAATCTTTGTTTCAAAATTCCCTTTAGGTTTGGAAATATGAGTTTTCTTTAAATGCATTATTAAACTTGCAGCATCACACAGGATCTCACTCTCGGCTCTTGGCTGTAGTGTAAGCACAGTTTCATGACGTCACATGCTCTCATGCCATTATCAACCATTTTCCATTTTTCCTAAAGTACCTTATTACTGAATCCATATCATGGTGATTTTTCCATATCAGTGTTCTTTCCCAGGTTGCAAAACTATCAGTTACATATCTTATTCTGTGCTGAATAGCTTCAGTTGTCAACTTGGGAAGAGGAAACCCCAACTGCTGAATTTCCTCTATTGGACTGGCCTGTGGATATTTCTGTGAGGCATTTTCTTGATTACTGAGTGCGGTAGGCAGGCCCAGCTCACTGTGAGTGGTGCCACCCCTGGGGAGTGATCCTGAGTTGTATAAGAAATCAGGCTGAGCACAGGCCAGAGGAGAAAGCCAGTAAGCAGTGTTCCTCCACGGTCTCTGCTTCGGTGACTGCTTCGACATCCCTTGATGATGAACTGTAAGCTGAAAACTGAAATGAACCCTTTTCTCCCCCAAGGTGGATTTGATCAGTGTATTATCACAGCGGTAGAGAAGCAAAGGGAGAAAGAATTTGTGCCAGGATCATGAGACTTTGCTGTGATCGGCCTGACCATGTTTAGGGAAGATTACAGAAGCATTTGGGACTTTGGATTTTTGAGCGCAGGGTGTGGCAAGGAGATGGGGGAGAAGAATGGAGACAGACGGGCCAGCCAAAACTAGTGTATAAGAAAATGCTCTAAGGAAACCTGTTACTCTGCATGCTAATTAAAAACAAAACAAAATAATGGAGAGCACGGACATACAAATAGAGATACGACCTCTGAGGACACAGAAAAAAAGGCAGACATCTGGAAAACGAGGGGGGCGCCAGGAAAAAACAAACCTATTGACCCCTTGGACTTAGATTTCTGACCTTGAGAACAATAAGAATATAATGTTTGCTGTTTAAAAAAGAAATGGCAACGGATGCTGTAGGGATGGAAGGAAGAAACTGGAAGAGGAGCTACCATTCCACTCAGCCTGTGTGTCGTGGATGTCTGGGGTTAGGGACAAGTCGGCTGGAAGGCGTCCAGGCCCAGTCAGAAAGGGTGGGAACTTACTGGGGATGCTCAAGGAGCAGTTAAATTTATGCCTGGTTTGCATAGTGGAGTCTATTTTAGCCTCAATTTCCTGGAGAAAATAGTCAGGAGCCTTATAGACTGAGCACGTATTCTCCAGCTCTCTTCCCTGCCCGCATGTCCACGCTCCATCTGGGAGGACGTGGCTGGCAGGGAGGAGATGTGAGGACTCATTTTTCCTACTTTTCTCAGACTTAGACCCTTTGCCTGTCACGTCACCCCTTGACAGTCCTTAAGAAGGCTTCATGTGGATGAGAAAAACCAAAGCCAGCCTATACCTTGCCAGGGTGCTCGTGCTGACTTGCCTTGTGGGCAGAACCTGGGTGGATTAGTCAGTCTGGGAATAGCTCCACATTTGCTTGGTGAGAATGGTTCTGAAGTGCATGCAGAAGCAGAGGAAATTTCATCGCCATAGGGGATTAGAGCTGAAGTGGTCCCCTCGTAGCCAGTGAGCGTCAGCCAGTGACCAGGTGCATTTCATTTGGAATGCTGCATTTTCCTATGCAATAGACCCAATACAAACCACATTAATCCAAGTCTTCCCTCATTGAGCACATTATCTGAGTTGCTAATGCTCTTCAGTTTCACAGCTTGAAGAAACTTGTTTCATAGTGTCTGCACATTTTACAGATTAGAAAACTGAGAGCCAGCATGGAGGAGTGACTGCCTCTTTTTCTACTGGGACAGCAGACAGGTTCAGAATGTGACATGCCTGATACCACACTTTAAACCGAGAGTGAATGCACTGGGCTGAGCCTTCATCTTAATGTCTTCTTTCTCCTGGGAAAGGAAGACAGAAATTTCTGCGTTTCCTGGCCTGGGAAGCAGGGGACAATTCCACAGGCCTTTCCGAGCAGTCCATCACCTCTTAGTCTTCCAGGTCTCCTGTTCCCAAGCTGTGCTTTCCCTACACATAGCCGAGAGAACTGGGAGACTTGAGGCTGCACGTTCTTCTGTCTACTGGGTCAGTAAGGCTGTGGCAAAGGGCACCAAGCAACAGCAGAAGTAGTATCAATGGTTCTTTTAAAGGAGCACATTTTGTCCACCAAACACAAAATTTTATGTTCTGAACAGCTGTTTGCTCCAAGTTGCAAGCTTTGAATTCTTCCTAGTAATTTGATTTGATTAGGCAGAAGAAAGCTTGCCTGAAATGAACTTATGAGAGCCTTTTCTGATGGAATAGTTCTACAATTATGAACACTCTTCTAGTCATCCTGATAGTTCTGGATTAAAAACAGTCACAGTCAAAGAATGATGCTTCTAACACTGGGGACCCGTGCTAGGTATAGCTTACATCGACACAGGGGGCCTATTCTTGGTTTATCTTGCATAAACCACCAGTTGATAAGCTCACAATCCAATGTGATAAATTTACTTTCCATGGTATGAATGATATTTTAATATTTTTGAATGAAATTTCACTTCTCTAGAAAAATCAGAACATCAGGCAATACTACATCCAAACACTTATGAATTCCTCACCTGAAACTCTCAGGCCTGAGCTGTGTGGTATCTGCCTCGTAGAAGGACTCTGCATGCCCGCACTTGCTTCTTTGCCTCCCCTGCAACTACCACAAGGTCTTGGGGTGTCCTTTAGCTTGTTTGATATTCGTCTGTATTCATGCTTCTGTTAAACAAAGGCAAGAAATACTCAGTAATCAGAGGACAAAAGTTTCTACTACAGAACCAGGCTAATATACACAATTTGACTGGCACTGTGGGTAGTCGAGTTTGCCCCGTGTAGTGTGGAAACAGATAACACTATTGTCTGTGAATTCTATGATACACATTTTTCTTCATATTTCAGCATCTGTGAAATGAAAAGGATGTCTATTGGTCATGACGAAGTATCTGTTAACTTGGTCATCATCATGCATGTTATACCCTTTCTAATGTTCAATATGTAAAAATGTACGTTGAGTGAAGTTACTATGTATAATGTCTTCAACAAGACTCCATTATTACTCAGTATTGACATGGAAAATGACTACAATATGCAGAAAGATAAGAAAACAAAGCAGCCATCCCTGCTTTTGATTCTAGCAAACCAACGATCCTGGTCAGAAACCTCCACAATTCCTTCTTCCCTGGAAAGAGCCATCATTGCTGCAGGGAACCTAAGAACGGAAAACCTTGCTGGTCTAAGAGGCTTTGTTACATTTTGTTACTGAGATAAGCGCAAAAGTATTCTTCTTACAGGCCAAGAAGTGTAACGAAAGGCAAAAGAAAATGCCAAACTATTTGGGACAGATAAAGAGAAATTTCCAGACACAGAAGGCTACCCAGCCCACCCAGGCTTAAGCAGGTGTTCTCTTATTTGGGTGAAAGTATATATCATTTTTTTTACGATTGCTGTTGAAGTCTAGAAATGGATTTATTCAGGAACTGATGCAAGAAAGGAAAGAGACATTATGTAACTGGATTCAACTCCAAACACAGCCAAGGAACTGTGGGGATTTATAGCCAAGGAGCAGGGTACAGAACAGTGGACACTAAGTGGCTAAGAGAAGACACTAAAGATAGAAAAGTTTGGGGGGCACTGGGAATTGAATCCAGTGTGACACACATGCTCAGAAAGTGCTCTACCACTGAGCAGAACCTCCATCCCTGAGAGAAATTCTTATTAAACCAACTTATCAGGATTCTTACTAAAATCAAGGTAGCACAAATATCAAACATAGGAGATTCTTGCACAGCTGACTTAGCAGAGTTTGTATCAGTTACTCTTGCATTGTTGGAACCAAATACCTGACAGGAAGAGGTTAAGAGAGGAAGGGCTTATTTGGGTTCACCGTTTCAAGAGTCTTAGTCCATGATTACTCGGTTCCATGCTCAGGAGTAGAACATCATGCAGACAGGAGTGTGGCAAAGGAGAGATGTTTCTCGTTTCTTGAACAGGAAGCAGAGGAAAGGGGACACTACTGGACTGACTTCTGCCCAGGACTCTATCCCTATGGGATGATGTCACCCACCTCAGGGCAGGTCTTCCCTTCCCAGTTAATCCTCTTGGAAAACACCCTCATGGACACACTAGAGTCATTCCTCATCAATGTCCTAGATGTTTCTAAAGCCAGTCAAGTGTATACATGATGAAAATTAATCATTACAAAACTCTAGCTACCAAGGGCCTATTCAGACTTGGCAAGGATGGGGATCCAGCTATGGCTTAGTCAGGAAGAGGGCTCAAAGGAGCCTGACTATAGTTTTTTGAGGAGAGTCTTTGCCGAATATATTAATAAAATATTAGTGTCTCTCAGTGGTATTTTAGAGTGAATAAAATATGACAAAGCAAGAAGAACTGTAACACTTATTGTCTGTGCTGGTGGCGTAGATATCCGCTTGTGCTGTCATCTACCTGCCTGTCGAGCTCATTTTCTAGCCTTCTGAACTACAGAACGAAGGAGAAATGGAGGCAGAGGGCACACCAGGTACAACTCCTCCAACCCCAAGCAAAGCAGAGCCCACAGCTATGCTCAGTCTTGTTGAGTAACACAACAGCCTGTTGTACCTTATAAAGCCCGACAAAAGGGACAACCAAAACCAAGTCAAGGTAGGTCTGTGTTCCCAAATATTTCCTAGTTAGAAAAAGGCATTCAGTGAGAGCCCCAACAGTTTCATAGGGAGCCATAACTGAAGGCTGGGTGAACTTGGCCTCCTGCCCTACAGGCACCCAAACCTGCTGTTCAAGACAGCGACACATCCATCCCTTGTCATATGCTATTACTTATAATATATGTCAAAGGACAAATGTTTGTTATTAGCCCAAGTTTCATGGACCAGTTTTATTATCCTTTTTTTCTGGTCCCTTCCAATTTAACAACAATTTTATATTTTGCCTGCCGGCTAGAAAGCTAACTTTTTGCCAAAGACATTTCTATTTTAGCTGTCATGGCCCCAAAATGAACATTTTGTTTTAAGAGGGAACTAGAAAAAAAAAATGACATGCGAGAAGGAAGTTTTAATTTCTTTTTGACGTTTTGAAAATAATTCAAAATAATTCCAGTTAACAAATAGCTGTTTGGTTTAGTCATGTTTCCAGAAAGTATGGTCCTGGCTTCGGTGTGATTAGAAACAAATCCTCTTAGAAAGGGCCTTATTCTTAGTGCATATTTGAGAGGTTGCCTAGCTTTATCTATCTCTGTGCTCAAAGATACTGCAAAATGACCTTGGCAATTTGCAATCATTTGGTGACTATCTGTGTCTCACAGTTACAAACTGTGATATCAACCAAATAATTGCTAGCGTGGGAATGGCCTCATCATATCCTTTTGGTAAAAATCTTTGGCTTCCAGGCCCAATTAGCACATTTTTGTATTGCTAAAACAAAATGGAAATGATCTTTCATCGTCAGAGAGCTTTGAGCAGAAGGGGAAGAAGAGCTCAAGGTATAAGATTACTTTATCCAACAAATGTCTGCTTTCGGTCTGAAGCCGCTACATTTATCTTATCTCTAGGCTATTGTTTATACCATTTATAACTTTCTAATGGTGAGATTTTTGTGATGGAGTTTTGCAAGTGTCTTTGCAGCATATTTGAAAACCAAACTGAAGCAGTCAGTATTCGTTACTACAAAAAGTGCACTTGAATAGAATCAAAAGTATAAGTGGTCAGAAGCTTAGTTGGGTAGAGCCTCGTTAACATAGTTTGAATATTTTAAATTCAGGGTGTTTCCAGTGTTTACAGTGCAATAAAACAAATTTGGTGGATAAAGCATGGTTTATGTAATGTCTGATGCAGAGGGGAACAACTTAATAAATACTTGCTAAATAAATTCTTCTTACTTACTTTTCTTGTCACTGTGACAGAATCCCTGACATAAACAACTTAAAGAGAGAAGGATTTGTTTCTGTCTTGTGGTTACAGAGATTTCAGTGCACAGCCCTTGGCTCTGATGATTCTGGGCACATGGTGAGGCAGAACATCGTCAAGGTGGTTGGAAGTGGCAGAGGAAGCTGTTTACTTTCTGACTGACAGGATGCAGAATGAGGGAGGAAGGGACTGGGGGTTGGATGTAATCTTCTAGTTGGGTGCCACCTTCTGAACTTTCCACAACCTCCTGAAGTAAAGCCACCAGCTGGGAATCAAGTATTCAATCCATGAGCCAGGAAGGAACATTTCATCTTCAAACCACAATCATGTTGTTGACCTTAGCTAGGAAGAGTCCACACTTTGATGTTTCCTCTCAATAATTTGCCAAGTTATAATCCACCTTGTTACTTGGACAGAAATCCTTACTTGCTCTTCTTGTATTTGGATTTGAACATGATCTCTTACCCCCAATGCAAAACTTTTCCATTGCAATAGTCCCCCGTGAATATCATCCTACTGTCTTTAATACACAAGGACCAAAAGTCACGGATAACTTTTAGTAAAACGTAAATATTACCATACCTATTTTATATAGAACATGACTTAAATTCTTAGTTATTAACTTTATATAGTAAGTTCCAACCCCATCTAACATATTACAGATGGCACTTTATTGCAGCTAATAAAATGAATAGTTAAGATTTCTATCCACAAACTTAAATTTCAGAGGATAAAAATCTAACAAGATGGCTCAGCCCTTAAAGGCACTTGCCAGGCAAACCTGACGACCTGAGTTCTATCCCCAGACCCCAGGTAGTGGTGGAAGGAGGGAACTGACTCCAATAAGTTAACTTCTGACCTCTACACTCATGTTGTGGCATGCACGCACCCCTCCCACATCATACACACACATAGCAGCAGCAGCAGCAGAGGTTTTCTTTAAATTTTATGTGAGTGAGTGTATTGCCTGCATGGATGTAAGTGCACTCATGTTCTGCAATGCCCATGGAGGTCAGAAGAGGGCATCAGATAACTTGTAACTGGAGTTACAGACCATTGTTATCTGCCATGTGGGTGCTGGGAACCTAATTTGGTTTCCTGCAAGAGCAGCCATTGCTCTTAACCACTGAGCCACCTCTCCAGCCTCCTTCATTAACAGATTAAAAACAACTTTAAAAACTATATTAGTCAATGGCTTATAATATTAACAGTTTACTTCCTTTATAATATATATAAAATCCATTTGTTCATTGGATTTGCCATTTAAAACTTACCAATTTGGTGAAGCAATCCATAGCCCAAGAAATAAATTAAAAAGAGAAAACTTTTCAATCGACTGAAATAATTTTTTTAACATACAATAATGTATTTATGTAAGCCCTATATATCCAAAACATTGTCATTTCACCATGAAATCAACATAAAAATCACTGAGATTATATTAGCTTTCTATCACTGTGACAATCAACTTATAAGGAAGAAAGACTTGTTTTGACTTGTGGTTTCTGAAGTTTCCGTTTATGTCACTTGGGCTCATTGCTTCTGGGACTGTGACAAGGCAGAACATCCCTGCACATCCTCAGGTCAGGACAAGTTGCTCATGGCCAAGAAGCAGAGAAAGATCAGAAGGACCAGGATCCCAATATAGTGCATGCCCCCAAGTGATGTGCTTCCTTCAGTTAGGCCCCATCATCTCACAATATCACCATTAGCTGAGTAACAAGCCTTCAACACACGAGCTTTTAGGAGACATTTAAACTCCAAATTATAACAATTATAACAGGGACCTTTTGTATTTTCATTGTTTTCAGAATTCCGACTCACTATGTTACTGAAATAATTTTTAAAAGATAATGAAGCCCATGTTGTATGAACCTTGGCTTGCTAGAACTTTGACTTGATGTTATAACAGGGCCTTTTTGTTTTTCAACAGCATTGAAAAGAATAAAGAAAAGAACTCTAAGAAGCAAGGTGATAGATGTCAGCAAGTATGGGCATTTGTCAGTGTGTAGTTCAGGAATCTACTGAATCTAATTCTACAATAAACCCTAACTACGTTACTTTTCAAGGAAACTTAAGTTTAAAAATTAAAGAGGAATTGTAGATGATAGTAAATTTACCTCATAGAGAGTAACTGACTCCAAGCCTGAGTGCAGTACCATGGGCCCTGTTCATTAACTGGGAGGAAACTGTTTCCTTGTTTGTTTAGAGGAATAAAGATTAAACCGACAGTTAGTTGTATAAGAAGAGAAAGTGAACATTTTAACCGAGTAAAGGTGTGATGAATAGAAGGTGGATTACTGAGGACACAGCAGACTGAAATGGGCATCACTGCTAATCCAGAACAGGCTGAAGGCCAACATGGAAACCCTCCAGCAACCTGAAAAATCCAGTCCCTCTCCCAAGCTTACCCTTGGAGGATGCTTGCCATTAGGGCAGGGGTGGAGCAGCTGCCCTCTGACCTGAAGTCCTCCACAGGAGAATCTTCTTGACCTGTAACCTACCAACAGTCAAGCTGACACTTGAAGTGCTGTGTCCCCATGCAGAAGGATCTCAAGTGAAGACATGTTATTTCTCATAAATCTTCAGATACAACTAAATGCAGTGGGAGCACTGGAATAAGACCTTATTAATAATACACACCTATCTGAAGGGAAATTGAAATGAGAGCATGCAACAAAGAATTCAGATGTTAAGGAATAACTCCTTTCTTTTGGAGCAGTGGTCCTACAGACACAGGTCAACAGAATATAGTGGGGGCCAACATTCCTCTTCCAGCAGGCAGTGCTCCCCCGACCCCTGCAGGCTTGTAATGGTTGTCACTGTGGACTGTAACTTTCTTAACAGCAGAGATCACATCTGTTTTTCTCACATTCCTTCACTGAACAAATTTTCATCAAGTACCCACTCTATACCAGATGTCGGAGAAACCAAAGAGTCAAAAACAGAACACTTCTATTTAGCAAACACCCAGACAATTGCAACATGTAATAGATAAGTTTGGTTGGATTGAAATAAGCATTATGGGGAGAAAAACAAAACAACAAAAAACCCAGGCTAAGGCAGATTGGAAGTACCAGTGAAGAGTTTGTGTATTTAGAGAGTTGGGATCGGAAGATATTTACACTGCAACGTAGAGCAATGAGTGAGAGAAAGTGAAAGTCAAGATTTGAAAGACGTATACCAGTTAACCCTATGAATGAACGGAGGGAAGAATTCCAGGCAAAGGGAAGAGCCAGAACCTCCATATTAAGTCAGTGGCATGCCTAGTTAATTAGAGGACCGGTACAGGGCCAGTGTGGTTGGAGTGGATGATGACGTGGAGGGGAAAGGGCGATAACGTCAGAGAGGTGGGGGGCCAGAGAGAGTCCAAAACGAGGACTTAAATTAATCTCATGTGGACTGTGGAGCCAGCAGAGAGGGTTTAGAGGAATGGTGTGTTTTGAACTCAGGTTTTGTTAGAACCATTTATGTTGCTGTCCTAAGAGTAGCGGGGCGGGTGAGAACCACGATCGTGGGAAGGAGGTTGTTGTGATATTCCAGCTGAAAGACATGATAGCCAGCTCGGGACCACACAGGTGGCAGAGGGAGGTCAATCTCTTGATATGTTTGGGACTTAAAGCCAACGAGATTTCTTGTTAGGTTTGAAAAATGAAAGAGAAACATTAGATCTTCCTGGCTGAGCAGCTGAAAATAGAATTGCCATGAGCTGATATGAGGGGACAAGATGGAGAGCTGGAATGTGAATTCAGTTGTGCATACATTAACTCGGGGCTGCCTATTAGAAACCCAGGGAGAAGAAAGATGCAGAAATATCCCCTTTTAAAACTGAGTTCAAATCCCTAGCACTCACGTTAAAAATTGGTCATGGGTATTGATACCTGCAACTCCAGCATTAGGGAACAGAGACAGATAGGTCCTGGGAACTAGACAACTAGCCTAGCAGAAACGGTGAGCTTCAGATTGAGTGGGAGCACAAGACCCTGTCTCAAGAGAATAAAGTGGGGAATGACAGAAGGCAGCTGAAGAAATGAGGGGACTATCCCTTCCCTCTGTATGATCGACAACACCATCAAAACATAACAGAGTAAATCTAACACTTTCAAAAGTGTAGATGTGTATTTATTTGTAGGTCATCTGGATGTATGGCGGTTGGGTGGGCAGTTGTTATAAATTTTACAATGTCAGTGAACACGCAGAGACCAGAGAAGCAGCAAGGAAAGTGATATGGCCTCAAACACACAGGGCAGATTTCTAAATTTTGTTTAGAACGACCCAGTGGAAGATCTCTAGCCATGCGCATAAGTCACTATTAGAACTTGTAAGTGGTCCCTGTGATTCAGAGAGGGCAGAGGTGAAAGTATAGGTTGTTGGTGTTATGATCTTAATAGCCTCTTTGCCCCATCCCCTACATTTGTTTTTCTAGAAAACTTATCTCTGTATTAGGTAGCTTAGCTGTCAGAAGAACTGACATGGATAAATTTTGGTAATTCACATCTTTGCTTTTTAAAAATGAAACTTCCTAATCTAGTCAGAGCTCATATAAGTCTTTGCTCACAACACATCTCTACAAAAGTAATTAAAACAGCGTGAACAGACAACCAGTTTGGTGAAAACCTCATAAAAACCACCCTACTAGTTTGCTTGTGAATGTGGCTTTCTAGATAAATGCTTAGAATTCTTTGCAAGCAAGTATTTGCAAGATAGTTTATGTGAAGACTAATTTCTGTGGGATGCTAAGCATCCTAGAAACATTCTAGCACTGTGTTCTATTATTGTCTGTCTGTAACATTGTGGGTTTATAGTGACTTTTTTTAAAGTGGAAACTGGCACTTCGAATGCATTACTTTTGTGAATTTAATTTAACATGTGGGCTGTATTGGAACTAAGGAGTATGCCGCTTTAATGAATTCACAACGGAGATAGAGGAAAGCAAAAAATACATGTGAGCAACAGTGGTTTAGCTGGCCATTTGACGAAATCAGTCTCACTAATCACTTAGTCTCTTTATGAGACAGAAATTTCTAAAGCATGACACAGAGTAGCTTGATTTGATGTTTTTTTCAAGATCAGATCAGGTAAGGAGTTAAGAAAGTTTGCATCGAGGCTCCCTTGTTTTTCTTCCACTCTAATGTATGTGTTGTTTTCATCTTAATTTTTGTTATGGCTTGGATGTGAATAGCCCTCCAATGAGATGTTGAAGGCTTGTTGCATGTCGGGTGACACATTGAGAGGCTCATGAGGGCACTAATTTTATCACTGTACTAGTTCACTGATGAGCTCATAGTTGAGTGGACTACAAGGAGATGGGGCCTTCTTGAAGAAAATGGGTCCCTGGGAGCATGTCTTTGAAGGGTACACCTTGCTCTAAGATCCTTCTCATCTCACTCTGTGCTCCCTGGCCTCTTGAGGTGAGCAGCTTTGCTATCCCTCCTCACCATGATGGTCCCACAGATTTGACAAGTGACCCTGTACCCAAACCTATGAAATCATGAGCCAAAATAATCCTCTCCTCCTTTAAGGTGATCTTCTCAGGTATTTTGTCATAGTGAGGGAGGCTAACATCTTTGAAAATGTTTTGTTTGGTCTATATCATTTTAATTCCCAGGTATTCTCCATTTACTTATTATTCATTGGTTTTTGATCAAAAGGAGTTGGAATACATTGCTTAATCTTGGCAATGAGAATACTTTCAGGTTTATCATATATTGAATTGTATATTGTCATGAGGAATATGGTCAAACTGAGAAGGAAGCCTGAGTAATTATCATATCTAAAATGATTACAGTACAAAAATCTGAGCAACTAATTTGGGAAGGCAACTAGATCTGAACTTCAGCATCACTTAAAATGCTTATGATTAGAAACTCAACCTTCAGAAGTTTTAATTCCTATCATGTATGACTTTGCAGAAGAGTTCTGGTTCCCTAACTGTGAACATGGCAATGATACACACAAACACATACTTCCTCAAGAAAGGTCAGCATTCTTGCAGAGTTCAGATGAACCCAAACAACATTATGAAGCCTTGCTCTGTGGACAAGATCAAGAAAGTGTGTGTTTAGAAGTAAACCAGATCTAATGAAAAACTTTCCCCCGTTTCCAACAGTGTAATTAAACTTGGCCTTGCTCCTACCACTTAATGAGAGGGTTCTTTAAAATGTACCCTGGATTCTGTGGGCGCCAGACTTCCTTAAGCTTCTCCTTCCATTGCTTCAGGCCAAGTTGGCGCCAAGTGTCCTTATGGGCACCCGTTGAGCTAGGCTCCCGAAGACTGAGAACTCTGAAGCCTCCCATTGTTCATTAGCAACTCCTCTACCATGGCATATCTGTCCAAGTTGCTCTTCTTGGAAAGAAAAAGTACCCTGGAGGAAGAGAACTTTTATTCTTCTCTTTGTGTCCTCTCTCTTCCTTCTTTGTTCTGCTTCAGATAAGGCAGGAAAGGCATCTACATTAACAGGCTAGAGCAAGGGAGAAAAAACCCTAATGCTAATCAAGTCTCTCTCTCTCTCTCTCTCTCTCTCTCTCTCCCTGGATACATATCAACATATCATTTATTTCTCCTGTTGATGGGGAAAAGAAATATGCCCATGGATTTAATATGGATTTAATGTTGCTCCTTGTGTGTCTAAGATAGTTTTCTTATGACTGATTCCTGTACTTTCTATGCTTTAGGACAACTAACAGCTCTCTAAAATGCCTTCTTAAGAAACACAATTACACTGTTAGAAAATGTAAAACTATTAGAGAACCCAAAGGGGCCAGAGCCAAATACCCCAGTTATGAAATGCCTGTTAACCATTGGATTGGTGCAAGCAGTAAATTACACAGCTAAGGATGTCTTAACCCTTATCCATAATACCTACTTCCGTAAACACACTAACCGTTTAAGGAATTTCCAGTAACGGCCTCCACTCACGTAGACATTTGTGTTGAAAGTCATGTAAGCTACAGTCTAGACCCACTAATGCTGTATCTGCTAAAATAATGGCATAAAAAGGCTTATAAAGCTCTAAGGATTTAGAGGCCTGGAACCCAGAGCATTAGCTCATCTGGGTCTGCTTCGTGTAAAGAATGAGCTCCCCAACTCTCCAGGTGAATGCTTGATTTCTCAGCTGCCTGATTTTTCATAACTGTTAAATAGAAACTTTGTACTGTTTGACTAACATCTCCCCATTTCTTCCCCTCAGCCTCAAGTAACTGCTGTTCTGCCTTGTTTTCTGCATAATTGCTTTGGATTCCACATGTAGGTGAGACCATGCAATCTTTCTGCACATGTCTTGTTTCACTTAACAAAACACCCTTTCAGGTCATCTATACAGCAGTAAATCACAGGATTTCCTTGTCTTATTCAGATGGGTCAGTACTCCATTGTGTGTGGAGATATTCCTCATTTTCTTTATCCATTCCTCTGCCGATAGCTATGTAGGTTGAGTCCATCTTTTGTCAGCTGTGAATTGTGCTGCAGCAAACACGGGAGGTCAGATGTCGTTTCCATTGGATGTACACACAGAAGTGGGCGAGCTGGTCATGAAGCAGTTCTGCAGTGTTCTGTTTTCCATTATGGCTGTACCAGTTTACACTCCTATCTCCCATCACATCCTCTCCGGCAGAGGTTGTCCTCTGTGTCTTTGATCCTAGCCATTCTGTACTGTCAGTCTCTTAAAGAACGTAATGCCTACAAGCTCCATACTCCAAGACGTTGACTTTCTACTTCAACTCTTTGAGTCTATCTTTTATCATAGCATAGAATGCTCTCAATTGATTAAGCAGAAAATTTAACATTTATAAGACATTGGAAAAATTTGGTTATTGTTAGTTTGTGGGGGGAGTTTAAAAGAAATCAGTTACTTTACACAGTTTTCTTCTAAGGTGGGATATCCAAATGTATTTTAGCAGTTAATTGACCTGGTGACATGAAGCTGTTTTTATACTTGTGTTAGGGATTCTGAAATCTACTAATTGACAATACCGCTATGATATTCTTGCAGACAATCAAGTTATAATCAGTCTCTAAGCCTCCTCCTTTAGAGAGCTACTACTCCAATCGTAGGGGTGGAAGAGAGAGACAAAGGCTTTAGTAGCAGTGGCCAAGGAAAAGTGGGGTTGGGAAGAACAGATACAGCTAGCTGGGAGTGGGGTCTGCATGTGGCCTGTCCTTACCAGTTTACAGTATTGTGAGACCATTGGCTCTTCTGGAGAGGACCAATAACATGTGGCAAAAAATCTTCTGTAATTTCTCTGTCCCTGAACAAAAGTGAGGATAGCAGGGGCGGGGGGGGGGGATTGGTGCTGGGGGAGGCTGGGAAGTGGGTGGAGGGCTGCATTGGGCACTAACACATGGCTGAACTGTGGTAGATTTTTGAGCTATACAGAAACACAAGGCACTGGAGTCTGAATGATGGGAATTCCATGGTGGTGGAGCACTTTCACCTTCCTTGCTTACTTAGGCCCATGTGACTGACCTTTAGATGAGATCAGGGCAAATCTATGCTGGAAAAGCTGACCAGTGCTATGTCAGATAGGAACGCCCCACAGACCTCAGGTCTTGATTTTGCGGTAACATCTGTAACCTCATCGGGACGCAAGCTGCTCTCTGAGAGCAGTGTGTACTCAACAGAGGAAGCTGTTCCCTTCCAAATTATCAAGAGTGAGACAATGGCAGTAAAACTGTACCCAGAGGATGGAGAATGCCTTTTACCTCTGCCAGGCTTTCCCAGTATATTCTTCAGAGTGCTTATTTTAGTTTTCATTAGTTCTCTTTACGTAGGCAGGGTTTTGGATTGGTCTTTGGAAGGCAAAATGTCTTGCTGTGTCCGCACTTTTGGAAAATTTTCACCTTTTAAATTGCTAATGTGGGTTATGAATGTGAAAGAATATTAATGGTAACCCAGAGCCAAAGAAGTATTCAGTTATTTCTTCTGTTATCCTAATCTGGCTGGCTGGAGCACAGAGGAAATGTGCCTGCTGCCTGCTCTCAGGAAATGTGTTCTCAGATGGGTACATGATACTAAGATGGGTTCCCTGGATAAGATCTCATCTTCATAATAGCCAATGACTAGAGTGCATTTGCATAGAAAGAAAACTAGTATCGGCATAGATAAAGGAATAAATAGATGTCAAATCTGATACAGTACTCAGAGACCATCATGGAAAAGATGGAAGAGGGCTGGAAAGACTGTAAGAGCCAGAGGTTGGGGAGGACAAGGGGAAACTGTTTTCTGGGAATGACAAGGCCACTGGACTCATGAAGTCACAGCAGCTGCGGTTGCCTGCATGGTACCTGCATGCACAGGATCAAGCATTCCAGATTGGCGTGGCAGGGGGTTTGCACAGGAGGCTGGCCTGCTAGCTGAGGAACTGTTGTAACAAATGGCTTCTGGTGAAGGAGAGTCATTTTCTTTAAAGGTATGGTCCCCGGTAGTTTGACCATGATCCAGTGGACAGTCCCATATCCAGGAGTATATGGACCCCAAAAAAAACAACGACAAAAAAGACATGAAGTTGGAAGGAGGAGGGGAGGTGGATCTAGGAGAAGGTAGGAAGGAATAGGGGGATGAATATGATCAAAATACGTAGTACGCATGTAAGAAACTCTCAGAGAATTATGACATCCATTTCCTCTGCCTTTCTATATAGAATATCCACTAGCTCAGAATAATTTATTCTATCTTCTATTTACTTTTTCTTGAGAACATAACAGAAGAAGTAAAAGAACAGGATTGTGGGAAAGAAACTCCTGTAACATAAATGTGATACCTCCAGGCAATGCCATATTCAGCCCAGAGATTCAGTTTTCCTTGGAATTTTTCCTCTGTTCTTTCTTGGTTACGGACTTTGAACTAGACACTTAACTAGTCGTGTTCTTTGCAGCTGATATTGAAGAAAGTGGAATGTGACTGTCAAAAACTCTGTGGAAAAAGAAGCTTCTCTGATGAGGGTTGATAGATGCACCAAACTACAGGTGTAAGTCATTAGCAATTGATCAGGATGGTGATTAACACAAAGATCCACAACTTATCAAGTCAGAGACTAGGAGACTGTGGAATGCTCAGCCCTCAGTGAAACCCCCATTCACATTCCCTCCTCCCAAGGCTAAGGGATCATTGCACAAAAGTGGGCCAAAAGTTTCTAATAGGCAAAGGCTGTGGATGACTAAAGTGAACAGTGTTTTCCACAAAAGGACAATTGCACATATGAATTCAGCAGCAGCATGCATCCAAGCATGGTAGAGAGGTGGGAAAGAAGACCCACCTCTAGCTCAGGAACTATTGGCAACCGAGAGCTGCTAGGAGAGGAAGAGTCAGCTTTCTTTAAGGATATGGTCCCTGGTGTGTCGGCCACACTCCAGTGAACGACTACTGTTCTAGTTTGCTTCCAATTGCTGTGACAAAATACTCTGACCAATACCAACTTGGTGAAGAAAGGGTTTATTTGGCTTACATCTCCCCAGTCACAGTTCATCATCAAAGGAACCCAAGGTAGGAACTCAGGGCAGGAACCTGGAGGCAGGAGCTGAAGCACAGGCCATGGAAGAATGCTGCTTACTGGCCTGTTCCACTGGCCCATGCTCAACCTGCTTTCTTATACAATATAGAGCAGCCACCACAGTGGGCTGGGCCCAACATCACTCAGCAATCAAGAAAATACCCCACAGGCTAGGCCAGTGGAGGAAGTCCCCAGTCAAGGCTTCCTCAATCCAAGTGTGTCAATTGACAGCTATAGCTGTCCAGCACAGCTACACACCCAAGAGAAAATGGACAGTCTAACTTGGAATGGAAGTGGAGTGGAGGTGAATCTTGGAGAAGCTGGAGAGGGAACTGAATATGATTTTTAAAAAAAAAACAGAAAAATGTCAAAGTCCTGTAGGGTCAGTGCTTGACACACACTGTTCGCCCGGTACAGTGTGCTGGATGAATGGAGTGGCATGGCTCAGAGCATCTGCATTGGAGCCAGGATAGCACCCTGGACAGTTTCAGTAGGGACTCAGGACTGTCTGTGTGAAGGTAGGGTTAGCAGGAGATCGGACAGGGCCAGGAGACTTTAATCAGAACAAGAGGAAAAACATTACATCTTTCTTAAAATTCTGAGTAGAGGAAGAAAGGTCTTTATGTGTTAGAACTTGCTTCATTTACAAAATAGTGAGGTCATTGATGACATGTGATCATGGAAAAGTCATCATCATAACCAAATCAGTAAGGATCTGGGAAAGGGCCTACAGAACAAAGAATTGGGGATGTTTTGAGTTAAGGTGAAATAAAGGAAAACTCCATGCTCTAGAGATGAGTCTGGGAGATGAGGAGTTATAGGGCCACAAGCAGACACATGCCTTCCTTGCCCAGCAAGAGCTTGGCCTGAGCTGATGATGACAGATATTTGCTATCTTATCTCCTTAAGATAAGCCTCTGGCTCCCAGCTTAATCCTTTTGGCAAGGAAGAGTGAGGGAGCTAATTGGTTTATAGCCTTGCTGGGCTCTTAACCTATTGGGGAGATACCTAACCTATTGGGGAGATAAACGTAACCCAAGACTCTACCCAGCCTAAGTAAGACTTCCATTCCCCCAGAGAGATGACTATTTTCAAACCCAAAGCCAAGAGAGCAGGAGTAAGTCCACTAGAGAAAGAGATTCGGGTCACCCTGCTTAGCCCAAGATCTGAACACTCCAAATTCAAGGACAGAGTGTCACTCCAAGAGTCCCAGGGAAAATTCCTAAATTTGTGGCATGAGAGAGTATATACACTGATTCCCTGACCAAAGGGATTACCCAGGTAAAGTTCTTAAATGACCAATAACTCTTTTTTATTTAATGCATCTTCCAGAGTTATTGGCATGAAGTTGACAAATAAAAATTGATTATTGTCTCCAGGTAAAATGATATATATATACGCCACCTCTGTGTGACCAGGTAAAAGAAAAGAGAATAAAGCAAACAAACAAGTAAAAATAGACCCGATTCTTATAAGACAAGGAACTAAGGACAAAAGAAATCAATGTAAATGAGATTTTTTTTCCCTCAAAGATTTGGTTAGGCTGGCACCCAGTGACATCACACTGCTTGGGCTGGGCTGGGGTCAGTAGGGTCTATCAGGGAAATGTTCTTGCCTCTAGGATGTGGGCACCACCGTGAGAGCTGGAGGGATACAGTCTGGGTTGCAGAGATGCGATCAGAAGCTGGAGACAACACGAGTAGAAGAGACGGCAGGAACAGAGCAGGCTGTGGAGGCAGAAGTGGAAAGATGGTTCGAGAGCCTGGAGCCGGGACTGTCGCTGAGCATCACGGAGTTAACTGCGGGAGATGCAGCACTGCCACCACAGCCTAATTAAGCAGCACCGGATTGCAGGAAGTTCGCTGATGCAGGAAGTATGCTGATGCAGGAAGTACGCTGAGGAACGCGGAGCAGTCTCCTGAAAAGGGAAGCCACGAAGGGACCTCTCAACCGCAAGATAAACAACAGCAGCTGGGCCTTCCACACCGGCTCAGAACATCGTCAAAGAAATCCTCATACGTGGAAGGAATGATTCCCAAACAGTAGAGACAAGGCTGTAGTTGGAAGGCAGCGGGCCTAGGACCAGGGAATTCCAACACAGCGATACCTCTCATCAGGAATGACACCGGGACTTAAGTCCTTTGATGAATGAGCGGAGCTACTTTCCTCATCACCTGTGAAGATTGACAGACAGACTAAGGGAAACTAGAAACCACATTTCCCCCAAAGCTTAAGAAACACTGCGATCAATAACATCGTGTATTTAATTTTATTGCCTACTTCTATTTTTATTACTTAACTTATATAAACTGCGATCAATAACATCGTCTATTTAATTTTATTGCCTACTTCTATTTTTATTACTTAACTTATATAATTTTTCAGTTATTTTTTAGCTTGTAAACTCACTTGAGTAGGCTTTTGTGATTGTCTTTTCTCTGCACTTACTCTACAATATTCTCCCTACTAGTTGTCATTTGTGTAACCCACATAGTCTTCTCATTTGTACTGCATCCCCCTTTTCTCACTTCCCCATTCCCTCCACATTTTACTACTTAAATATTGATCAATACCTTTAGTTTTAAATATTTTACAGTACGGTCTCCCCATCAGTACAATAGTCTCTGAGCCTTATCAAGTACACAAATGAAGTACGCAGATCTCTTCTAGCAAATATTAACACTGGGACTGATGAATAACAAAACAAGATAACAAAACAGACAAATGAATAAAGTAAAGTAAATATATAGACCAACTTCCCTGATGAACATAGATACAGAATTTTTCAGCAGGATATTTGCAAACCAAATATGAAGAACACATGAAGATCATAATCCACAACTAAGTTGTTTTCATTCCAGGGATGCAAGGTTAGTTCAATGTATGCAAATCAGTAGGTATAACACAGCATAGAAATAGAGTTAGGGACAGAAATCATGTGATCACATCAATAGATGACAGAAAAGACATTTGAGAGCATGCAGCATGCCTTCATGCTATAAGTAATGAAGAAACAATGAACAGAGGAGAGTATCTGAACAGAATAAAGGGCATATATGACAAACTATAGCCAACATTATATTGAATGGAAGAAAATAGAGCATTTCCTATAAAACCCAGAATGAGATGGTGCATGCTCTTTCTGCTGAGATGCTGCATGCTCTTTCTGCTCTTATTCAATACAGCATTCAAAATCTTAGCAATAGACAAAAGAAAGCAGGAAAATTAATACAAGTTGGATAGGAAGAAGTGAAATTATCTCTATTTTCAAATGATGTGATTCTATACTTATAAAAACCCTAAAGACTTGGTCAGAAAATTCCTAGATCTGACAAATATATTCAACAAAGTAGATGAATGAAATTGACATATAAGAATAGATATCTTTTCTATACCAATATTGAACTTGCTGAGAAATTAGGAAAAACATCCTAATCACAGTAACTTCAAAAAAGATAAAATGCTTAGGAGTAAGTATAACCAACAGGTGAAAGATCTCTGGAATGACACTAAAGCACCTGAGGAGGATACTGGAAGGTGGAGAAATGATGTCCATGCTCACAGACTGACAGAATTAACATGGCAAAAATGGCTGTATCACTGAAAGCAGTGTACAGAGTCAATGCCATCTTTGTCAAAATTCCAGTGACATTCTCCACAGAAGTAGAGAAAATAATCCTATAATTCATATGAACCCCAAAGAGACAAAGCAGTCCTAAGCAGATAGAATAATGAAGAATCACAATCTCTGACCTCAAATTATACTACAGAGCCATAATAACAATGGTAACAAGGTACTGTCACAAAAATATCAATGATCTGGTTATACCACACCTTGACATATACCCAAAGGACATCCTACTGTAGCAATACCTGTACATTCACATTTGTTGTGTGGAACACTGGAATATGGAATAGGATCAAGTCCCAGAAATAAACACACACACAGCTAAGGCTCCTAATTTTAAACAAGAATGTCAAAAACATATATTAAAGAAAGACAACATCTTCAATGAATGATACTGGGAAAACTAAAGACAACTGTAGAAGAATGACGCTAGATCCTTCTCTTTCATCAGCCAATTGCAAAATGGATCGAAGAGCTTAATATAAAAATCTAAACCTTGAAAGTGCTTGAAAACACAAGGAAAAGGCATAGGACAGGATTTTCTAAAAAGGACTCCAACAGCACAGGAAATAATCCTAAGAACTACCAAACAGTATTACGTGAAATTTCAAAAGTTTCTGCATATCAAAAGAAACAAGCAACAGAATGGAGAGACAGCCTGTAAAACAGGAGAAAAATCTTTCCAAAGTTTAGCTCAGAGAGGGGCATAATATGTCGACTGTATAAAGAGCTACAAACATTAAACACCCCTCCTGCCACAAATCTTCCAGTTCGTTAATGGACTAATAGAGTGGACAGTTCTCAAAAAGAGAAACTCAAATGTTCAATAAATACTTTGTAAAGTGTTCAATATTCTTAGTCGTCAGGGAAATGGAAAGCAATGCTGGATTACTATTCTATCTCACCCCAGTCAGAATGACTCACATCAAAAAAAACCAGATGATAGAAAATACTGGTGATGATGTGGGGAAAGAGGAACTGCAAGTGGGAGTGTAAACCAGTGGCAATAGTATGGAAATCAACAGGGAGGGTTCTCAAAAAGCACATGAGCCAGGCACAGTGGCACAGGACTGTAATCTGAGAACTCAGGAGGCAGAGGCAGGGAGAGCTCTGTGAGTTCCAGGCCAGCTGGGGCTACAGGGGATCTTGTCTCAAAAAGGCAAAATAAACAAATAAACAAATCACTAAAATATAAAACTATTATTTGACCCAGCTGTATCACTCTTGAGTCTATATCCAAAGGACTCTTAAGTCCTAACACAGAGATATTTATTTGTATATCCATATTTATTACTGTTTTATTCACAGTAGTTAAGAACTAGAACCAGCCTAGATATGCATCAACAGATAATAAAAAATGTGATTCATACATACAAGAGAGCTTAATCAGTTTTAAAGAAACATGAAATAATGGCATTTGCAGGAAAGGACAAGTGGAAATTACTGTGTGTTAAGTAAAATAAGACAGACTCATAAAGACAAATGCAGCTTGGTTTTTTTCTCATATGCAGATCCTAGATTTTAATTTTACGTATGTATTGGGGGAAGACTAGGTCATGAAACAAGAAAGGGGTCCATGAGAGGAGAGCAAGAGCTCCTAGGAGGGGGTAAGAGGTCAACAGAATGCATGTGACATGACAACAGGAGCGGGATATCTGAAGGAAAGGGACCAGTAGTCTGTGAGCAGAAGAGAGAGAATGAGTGTGAAAAGACAAAGAACAAGAAGAAATCATGTGCAAAGACACCCTAGTGAAACCCTTACTTTAAAGGCTAATTTGAAAACCAGTCCTAGTATATTCACCATGAACAATGGTGTGTTTTGGGGGTGGGGTCTGTGAAATGATTATTGGTCTTAATATTTCTATCTCTTGTCATTTAGTTACTCAAGGGTTTGGTGCAACATTAAATAGTTTTGAATATAAAAAATGATGATAGTATTTTCATGGAGACACAGAAGGAGCCTGGCTCTAGGGATCAAAACTATGGATTTAAGTTTAAAATGTTCATCATGCTTTCTTTGTAATTTTACCCAACTTGCAGTCCTTCTCTAATTCCCTCTGTTTTCGTCCGGGAATAAAAACAATGTGCATCTTTTTTCTTTACCCTGAGGATTAAATGAGATACCACTATGAATAATCTTAGGCAAATAAATGGTAAATAATAAATGATAGCTCCTAATAATATATTTTAGAACCTTGAAAGACAATCCAAATTCTAAATTCCCAGAAGAGGTTTTGAAGTGTTGTATTCTTGTTTTCTCTCCTTAGATGTCAAATTTTAGGGTGGTAAAGGCATATGAGCGACATTGTGCTCCTGGATTTTGGGAATTATGTTGAAATAAAAAAAACAGATGATAAACATTCTGATTTAAATCATGAAGTTCAGGACTGTGTGCTGTGCCTCCTCATTGTTCAGCATTAGTGTACCCATCTCTAAAATGGGAGCATTATTACATAATTTATAACTGAACACAGAAAAAGGCTGGTCCCTTAGCTTCTTGGTGTCACCAAGTCCACTTTAAAATACTTAAAGCTCTTCTTGGTATAACTGCAGAACTTGAGAGCATAATGTGTTTCAAGCTGTTCCACTAAAAAGGCCAAGTTTTCTCCAGCTCTGGAAATGTGAAGCAAGGCAGATTCAAGTGGTAAGTCAGTGACACCCAGTGGCTGCTGCTTTTACATTTAGCTTTCTTTTATTTTCAGATTGGCTTTCTCATAGTCTGTCTCAGAACAGATCAAAAAGGTGATGAGAACCAGAAGGAAGGAGAGCCTGTGGCCAAAGATCCCAGGGCCCAGCTTTCCTAAGACGTGGGAACAACAGGACTGCAAACTTGAAAACAGTCTGAGAACAGAAGGGTAAAGTGGGGAGCCATTCTGGGAAGTCCCAGCCCTGTCATTTGCATATTATTGAAGCATGCTCTCAAGCCTTCCCCATCACCATCAGGTTTCCCAAGAAGCGTTCCCTCCAGTGGAGTGACAGGACTACTGCCACACTCCAAATTCCAGCATGTTGGAGACAGTTGGGAACAGTCTCTACCACTGAGAACTTCATTTATCCGATGCCCCCACCCCCAGCCCTTTCTGACACAATGACCGTGGTGGGACTGAAGATCTGCACATATCTGCAGCGGCCTTCCAGCACATCCCCCATTTAGGGTGAATGTGCTGGGCCCCTGCTTGTATGTTCTACTTGTGGCCACTTAGAACCTCAGGAAGACATATATTTCACGTATGTAATGAGGGTACCAAACAGCCTCCTGGGATAGTGAAATACCATACCTAAAGCGTAAAGTGGTGGGTACGCAGCAGGCACTCTCAGCATCGTCCTGATTCTTGTCAGTGAAGGTTCTCTGTTGACCCTGGTGCGCGCCAGCTTCTGAAAAAGGCCCTTCTCTGAAATTGGATGAGCCATTGTAGGTGCTCATCCCACTCTCAGGTGACACCTTGGATGGAAACGGACTTGTGTTTTATAGGGAGTAGGACTGTTTTGAATATAGAGCTAGTGTTAAAATCCTTTGGGATTCCTGGATGAAAGTGTTCAGAGAAATATTATGTCACAAAAGTATTAGCCAATAGTTCATATTGTGTGGACGTTGCACAGCACAGGTAGGTGCTGAGTAAGGCATTACAAAGGGATGACCGTACAGTACAGTAACACACAATGTAGGTGCTTTATCGCTGCTCTCCTTAACTGCCAGATGAATAGGTTCAGTGACTGGATTATTAAACCATGTAAATAGAAATTTTCTATTAAGCAAAGTTCACAAAAGGTGATTTTTTTTTCACTTTTATTACACTACTTTGCTACACAAGATGCTTCAACTTCAACTTGGGAATCAGCAGACTTGAATTTCAGTCCCAGCTTTCCCACTAAGTGGTTGATCCAGGTTCTATAGGTTTTAGCACCTACAACTATAGAATGGTTAGTTGTGTCAGTCAGGGCTTGCTAAGCAAGCAGAACCAATAGAATATTTAGTTATGAGTGGAGACTTCTTAAGATAATCACTGAGGCTGAAGAGTTCCATATTGGCTATCTTCAGGCTGGAGATCCAGGAAAACAAGTAGTTAGTTGCTCAATGCCAGAAGCTGCAAGTCTTAGAAAGAAAGAGAAAGAGAGAGAGAGAGAGAGAGAGAGAGAGAGAGAGAGAGAGGCAGGCCAGTGTAGAGGTGTAAAGGTCTGAGAGGCTCCACGGAGCTTTCGATGTAAATGTGTCTTTGAAGGCAAAAGAACTTGGAATCACATGCCCATGAGTGACAGTAATGGCAAAACACATCTCTCTGAGAAAAGAAAACTCAGGTGAAAGAGCCAGGCTCTCTCTCTGCTCTTCCTTCTATCCACTTCTCAGCCTATCAGATGGCACCACCAGCCTTTAGGGAGGATCTTTCCTTTCTCAGTCTGCTTATCCTCAAACCAGTGTGCTCTGGAAATATCCTCCCAGACACATCCAGCAGTGTGCTCTACCGATTCTCTTTGCCTCTCTCAGCCCAGACAAGTTGACAAACAAGATTATCCATCCCATGGGGAAACACAGAAAGCTTGGATGACAAGACATGGACGGGGCACATGGGAAGTGCTCCCTACCGAGGGCGGAACGGTGGCTCCCACGCTCACCATATGAAAAAGACATTTTAGCAACAAGTGAAAAGTATACATGTATATTTTTTACATGATGCTTTGACATGTGCAGACATTGAGGGATGCCAAAACTATGCTATTTAACAAATGCGTCAATTTGTATACTTACTTTTTGATGGTTTTAAAAAAAACTTAAAATCTACTGTTTCAGAGGTTGTCTCATACACGATAAGCTGTTAGTGATGATGTTCACCATGACACACAACACATCTCTTGAGCTTATTTCTCCCATCTCACTAAAATTTTGTGCCCTACCAATCTCTTTGTCATCCTTCTGCCCTTAATAATTGTTTTTAATTCCCCCTAATCCATCTTATAATGAAATTTAGAGTTAATATCAGCTAACTTCAGCATGATTTAAAAGCAATGGTATGGTCTAATTTGGTATGCATTTCGATATAATGTTGACTCCAACTACATCCAAAGGCATAATACTGTGTATGCCTTGTCATGGGCTTGTTCATGGCTCCTTGTCCCCTGCATGAATACCCAAGTAACAGAAAGCTGATTCAACTGTGGCTCAGCTGCAGCAAAGCAAGCACTGCTCTCGGTGACCTTTGACATGAGGGAAATCTCTTGGCTATATTTTAAACAAGGCAGAGAGTGACGTTCTCTTGCTTATTCGGTATGCCACTGGGAATTTTATTTTGGTTTATGTAAACCAGATGTAGAATTTATATTTTAAACCATACAAAAATACTTCGTTAGAATTAGATTCTAAATTCAAAATTATTACCAGGATTTTTCACCTATGCAAACTTTGGAAGAAATTATTTTTTCCCCTCATTACAGGATGTTCGTCATCTTTGATGTCCAGCCACTAAATACCAGTAATTCCCACCCAATCTTGGTACCAACCAAAAATAACTCCATAACTTTCCAAAATGCTTCCTCTTTAGGAACCAGTGACTTGGAGGCACTCAATCGCAAAGCTGATTTCCTGAACTTCCTACACAAACTGAAACTTTGGAAAGTCAGACTATGGGGAGCAGGACTGAAGAATGGCCAGTCACCAAGCTTCTTGAGGATTGCAAGAGGCAGGACTAACAGTACGTGGTATTCACGTAGGGGAATGCTGGCCATACAAGACGTGGTCTTTGTCCAGTCCTTTCTCCACTGGGAGACTGGTAGAAAGACGGAACAACGGGAGAGGCTATCTGGAACACTAAAGTTCCATCTTTCCCGTTAGGTTCCAGGAAGGGTGGGTACGAAGTCTAAGAACAAGAATCATTTGCCCACTTGACAATGTGAGGATGAACTTCTGTGGGGGTTGGTGGGCAGAAGCTGAGGATCCCTGGGGGAATTCAAGTCACTGGCAGGATTGAGTAGGAGGCCAGAGTTGGTTTTTCTCAGTATCTTTAGCCTGCTTTGGATGTGAATGGGACTCAGAAAAGGCCCCACAGGCTTCCAAGGGAGACCAGCGAATGGTAAAGGAGAGAGACCTCCCTATAGCTGAATGCACAGCTTGGGCCAAGGGCACCTGGGCAGGGAGAGCCGGCCTCTGAAGGTCTGCAGGACCTGTGTGCTGCACAGCCATCCGGAAAGAGTTCACTGAACTCTGCATACTCAGCCTGAGAAAACTCCGGCCTTCCAACAACAGACACAAACATGCACCTGTTTCCACTCAGCCCACACAGGTCACTGTCACCAAAGTGGACTCCTCCTGTCCCCTCTGCTACTGTAGGATCACATAAGCTGCACTTCTGCTTACTAAACTACAGGTGATTCGGGGTGACAATAGAGAGAACAAACTCAGCCTACAGAGAACAGCATTGACTGAAGGATTTTTCTAATTTTTGTCCCAGATGACTCTGATTCTCTTAAGAAGCAGGTGGAGTTTTGTGAGAAAAAAACAGAATTACAAGGGAAACTAGAAGCCTATATTTGCTTTACTCACAGCTAAAAAAATATTTTATTTATTATTTTTATTTTATTTTTATGTGTATGAGTGTATTGCCTGAAAGACTGTAGGGACACCAGTGTTGAAGAATGCCCACAGAGGTGATAAGAGGGTCCTTGGAACTGGAGTTAGCCACAGTTGTTAGCCGCCGTATGCTGGGAACCGAGTACCAGTCCTCTTCAAGAGCAGCCAGTGCTCTTAACCAGTGAGACATCTCTCTAGCCCGTACTTGTGGTTATAGTGTGAATACATGTATCCTTCTATGCTACTGTTAACCAGGAGCCGCGCCTCAGGAGCTTTCATGTGAGCTATGTTGATAATGATGATGTATCATGGTGGTTTAACTTATAACATCAAGTTGGACTCATGTTTGGCCTTAGCATTAATATTTTTAACCAACAAAATCATCTCTTAGGTGGGTGTGCTGGCTCACATCTGTAATCTCAACACTTAAAAGGCTGAGGCAGGAGGATCACAGTGGCTTAGAGGCCAGCCTGAGCTACCTAGCGAGTTTTAAGACAGTCTGGGCTACAGAGTGAAACCTGATCTTAAAACGAAACAAAACAAAAAACTCAAGAGAAACAGAACAGCAAACATTTCCCAAAGGCAGCTCAGGAATTTTCAGTGGGAAAATAAGACAATTGGAATCCTTTGAGGAGAACATGATGTCAGTCCTTCCATCTAACATTCAGGCAAATCGAAACTTAGATGAACTGAAATTTTTCTTTTGGGCACAACCAGATGAAAGAATAGAATATTTGTTTACCTAATATTATTCACATGGGGAAAACTTTTAAAAGTGACCTTCAAGCCCACCTCATGCTTCCATTGTACTCGAATAGCTGAGAAAGTGTTCCTGTGGCTCATCTGCATTTCCACTGGTCACAGGTGGAGTGGCACAAAAATGAAGAGGTAAGAAATGCACAGAAAATAAAATGATCCCCATAGTCAAATGGAGTCACTGAAGCCCCTGAGTCACATGCCTGTGTTCCACACAAACTTCACATAGGTTCTTTACTTCTGGCTGGGTCACAGGCCTGATTGGTGATCTGGGAGGGAAAGTTTAAGCATCATTCTGACCATGGCCCTCTGGGATGCTGCCTTTCCAGCCTCACAGGTTCCCTCCTTGGCCCTGCTGCTGCACCCATCCGTCTGACGGACCTTTCCCAGCAAAGGGGCTTGCGTGTCACGGTGGACCCAACTGAGCTCCCACAGTTATAAATAGATTCTCAGTTGGTCTTGGAAGGATCTGGAGGCACCAGAAATATAGTGGTTCTGGTTGCGGGTGGGAGCCTGAGTCCAGAAAGGGATAAAGGGCTAAGATACAAGTTAAGTTGCAGCTAGGATCTAGAGTTCTCATATAAACAGTGTTGTCTTTCTCAGAAGGGAGCAATCCTTTAACCCTAAGTGATTTCTCCCCTCTTGAATCATTTCATTTCCGCCCCTCTTGCTTTTTCCTGGCAAGCCCAGGATTGACTCCAGCTTTCCCTTGTGGGTATCTTTTTCCAGGGTTACATTGGGTCATGGAATGGCTTTTGATCTGTATAGATTTTTATATTATGTATATGAGTGTTAAAACTGCTTCTATGTAAGTGCGCTCATGTCATGCAGTGCCTATAGATGAGAGAAGAGGGCAGCAGTTTCCCTGAAACTGAAGTTACAGATGGTTGTTATCTGCCTTGTAGGTGCTGGGAACTAAACCCAGGTCCTCTGCAAAAGCAGCCAGGGCCCTTAACCTCTGAGCCATCTCT
The DNA here is from genome assembly GCA_035773235.1 of Eospalax fontanierii. Classification (NCBI taxonomy): domain Eukaryota; kingdom Metazoa; phylum Chordata; class Mammalia; order Rodentia; family Spalacidae; genus Eospalax; species Eospalax fontanierii. The sequence goes on along the minus strand of CM069548.1, from coordinate 32,102,661 downwards.
CAAGACCTCAGGTTTTTTTTAAACCATGTTGTTCTATATCGCTATTTAAACACCACCAAAATTGTGTGTGTGTGTATATATATATATATGTATATATATATATATGTATATATATGCATGTAATACATATAGAAAATAGTAACAATTATAAACTTAAAATAGTTACTAGAAATGTTCATTGTTAAGCAAAATTATAAAGTGAAGGCAACCCCTCCCCCCAAATCTGTATACACTACATGGTTCAAATTATGTATTTTGTCCTGGTTTGCTTCTCCATTGCTGAATAAAATACTTTGACCAAAACCAACTTGGGGAGGAAAGGGTTTATTTTGCTTACATCTCCCAGGTCACAATTCATCACTTAGGGAGACCAAGGTGGGAACTCAGGGCAGGAACCTGGAGGCAGGAGCTGAAGCACAGGCCATGGAGGAGCACTGCTTACTGGCTTGCTCCCCTGGCCCAAGCTCAGCCTGCTTTCTTATACAATAGACAACGACCTGCCCAGAAATGGCACCACCCACAGTGAGCTGGGCCCTCCCGAAGTACTCAACAATTAAGAAAATACCCCACAGACTTGGCCACAGGCCAGCCCAATGGAGAAAATTCCCCATTTGAGGCTCCTTCAACCCAGGTGTGTCAAGTTGACACCAAAGCTATCCAGCACAAATATTATCAGCAGCATAAATGTTTGTATTATTATGCAAACATACAGACAAAACTATAATAACCATATAAGGCCTAACAGAAGTTATAACAAAATATTTAAAGGAGTTTACCTCTGTGATATGATTATGACTAATTTTAAAGGTTTTTCCTGTAATTTTCTTCACTTTAAAAATTTTCTATATTGGTCATATACAAATTTTATTTGTTTTTAATTTGTATGTATGTATGTGCCAGTGTGTGTATGTGCTTTGGTGCCGCAGTGGGAATATGGAGATCAGAAGACACATTGGGCTCCAGGGATTGAACATAGGTTGTCAGGCTTGATAGTAAGTACACTGAGCCATCTTTCTGGCCCTGAATATAAGTTCAACAACAACAAGTAGTTTAAAACCACCAGATAGGGACTGGAGAGATGGGTCAGCAATTAAGGGGACTCAGGTTTAATTCACAGCACACATGTGGCAGGTAACAATTATCCATATTTCCAGTTCCAGAGGATCTGTTGTCCTCTTCTGGCCGCCATGGGCACTGCATATATATACTTATATACATGCAGGCATAACAATCATACATATAAAAATAAATAAATAGTCACCCTCCATAGGACATGTCTCCCATTTCACATCAGTCAGTCTAGAACATTTTCTGAAGTGATGGCAGATGTATGCTGATGCTGGTGGTGGGAAGGAAGACTAGTGCAGGAAGAGCTAAGAAAACAGCCTAGTGTCCACAGGGAGAGAATCTATACTGTTGTTTCACATGCAGAGTGTCTGAATAGTGAACTGCCTGAGAGCTTCACTTAGACAGTTATAAGCTTCAGTGAACTTTGGCATCTCCAAATTGCTTTGCTTTTTAAGAATGCATAGTTTTCTTTCCAGAAAGTACTCTTACTTAGCTCAGGTGCACTTGCTATCAGGAGTCTTACTTGACCCAACTTTGGCTATTGAAATCTTCCTTTCTCTATGAATTTGAATTTTAGAGTTATTTTTATTTTATGTGTACGGGTGTATGGCCTGCATGTGTGTAAATGCGCCTGTGCTGTGCATTGCCCACGGAGGTCAGAAGAGGGTGTCGGAGCCCTTGGAACTGGAGTTACAGACTGTTGTTAGCTGTCATGTGGGTGCTAGGAACCAACCTGGGTCCTCTGCAAGAGCAGCCAGTGCTCTTAACCACTGACCCATCTCTCCAGTCCCTAATCTAATTTTTTAAAAAAGAGGAACTGAACTTTTGGGATCTCATATGATCCTGGCACACCTTGCCATTTCAGCCTCCTAGTCCTGGAAGTGCCTTGTTAAATGCCTGTTCTCATAGACACATCTATCCCATCTACTTAAGTTAGGCAGAATCTGTTTCATTTACTTGCAATGAAAGGACCTGTGGGTAATGTTGCAGATAGACTGGTAAGCCGTCTCTGAGCTCATCTCTGTGGATACCTGGGTATTTTGCCTCGACTTTGGTCATTCAAGGTAAGGCAGGTTTATATAATTCTCCAGACTACCCTTGGAAGCAATCTTACTATTTGCCTTTCGTAGATGAGGATATGTAAGCCCATGTCCAGTGAACTAACTCATCAACTGAGGAACCTTTGATGATGTAGTGCTTATAGGCCAGACTCCAGTGATGAAATCTAGGATGGGGCTATTTTTTGATAGCTTTTTTTCCCTCCCTAACTAGTTAGGCTGGTTTGGTTAACATGATCAGAGAGCATAAAAGGATCCTTCTAGGAACTTCTGCCTAGCCTTTATATCACAAATCTTAGATATAGAATGTGCAGGACAAGCACCTCCTTATGCAAAAAAACAAAACAAAACAAAATCCTGTGGCATCACAACTGGGGGTCTCTCAGGCCCTTGAAACTTTGATGCAGTCACTTTTCTTCAGAGATGCATAGGATTTCTGTGAAATCTTAGTTGTTTCAATGAACCAAACCTGAGTAATTATTAAATTTTTTAAAATTACATTTATTTGTATCTATATATAGTTGTGCATATGTGTGCCTTGGTATGTGTATGGAGGTCAGAGGACAACTTGTGGGAGTTGGTTTACTCCTTCTACAATGTAGGTCCCAGTGATCAAACTCAGATAGTTAGGCTAGGCTTTATCCAGTGAGCCATCACACCTGCCATAGCCTGAGTAATTTTTCATGGAATTGTAAGACAGGTTCTTGCTATGTAGTTCAAGCTGGCCTTGAACTTGGGATCTTCTTGCCCTAGCCTGTTGAGTGCTGGGATTACAGGCATGTGCTACCACACATGTCTGTTTACATATCCATATGAATATATTAATCTCCATGAATGGATCACCGGCTTTCATTTATTTTCCCCATCCCAACAGTGTCCATCAACTGCCTTGTGCTTGGTAGGTTCTCATGAAGCATTTACAATTCAAACATGTATACATTTATATATTTGAGGCCAAACTACCAAAAGTTCAAAGAAGCTTGTTTTCTGCTTTGTCATCATCATTTTGAGAGTGAAAAAAATTAAACCAAAGATGACACAGGACAGAAGTTTGAACAATACTTCCTTTTCAGGGTGGCTTTGAGAATTCCATCAGCCTTTTTTTTCTAAGTATCTGGCACCTGAGCTTTCCTCTTGGCCGCACTCAGTGTGCTTCATGGTAAGGTCTTACAGCATGGAGTTTTTGCTAGAACCCAGAAGATGCTCTGGGCACCACATTCTGCACAGCACTTTCTCTGGGTTATCCTTATATATTCTCAATACTTTGACCTGGGTGTGCACATGTTGGAACGCTTTACTTTTCTCTAAGTTTCAAGTAACTTGTGAATTTTCACAATGTTAGTTAATGTTTCCTGTCAGTCCATTCTCTCTCACTGACCAGGAACCTTTTAATGTCCAGGGAGTGGACAATAAACACAGACTTTCCAGATCAGTCAAGAAGGAAATCGGGCACACAATGCCTTTAGTTCAGGCAATGAGAAAACTACATCCTAACAAATAAAAAAGCAAGAAGCACCTAATTATTAGTAGTAACCTAGATTTCCCTCTAGAAGTTCCTGGGGACTTCTATATTTGTCCCATATGCTCTTTCCTAGGAGGCTCTATATCATTGTAGAGGACACGCCATTTTATTGCCCTCTGAAAGATGACATCATACAGTTTCAAACGATGATGTCCCTAAACCAGTCTTGTGACTTTCAGAGGTCAGAAAATTAGCTTAAAATAACATTACGCTTTTGAAATATCATGACTTTGGTGCTATTATTTAGCTCAAGCCAAATATTTGAAACAGTTAATATTGGCGAGTTTTCTGCTTTGCCTTCTGACAAACAATTCTGATCAATATCAACTTGGGGAGGAAAGGGTTTATATAGCTTACATCTCCCAGGTCACAATTCATCACTTAGGGAGACAAAGGCTGGCACGAAGGGCAGGAACCTGGAGGCAGGAACTGAAGCACAGGCCATGGAGGAACACTGCTTACTGGCTTGCTTCTCTAACCCAGGCTCAGCCTGCTTTCTTATATGATACAGAACAAGCTGCCCAGGGGTGGCACCACCCACAGTGGGCTGGGTCCTCCCACATCACTTGGCAATCAAGAAAACACCCCAGAGACATGGCCACAGGCCAGTCCAATGAAGGCAATTCCCCAGTTGAGACTCCCTCAACCCAGGCATGCCAAGTTGACAGCTAGTAATATGGCTTTGATTTGGTGTTTTTCTTCCTTTTTTGATCATATGTGGACAAGTGTATGTGCAAAGTTTTCTCTCAGCTGAGTGATTATTTTGTTCACACATAGAGACTAGCTGCTTGAAAACAAAGTGACAACCTGAAAAGGTTTCTAGATGAAGTATCTGGGGAAACTGCAGGACCCTCTGATGTCTCGGAGATGAATCTGGGCCTTGAACCTCCCTTACAGGTAGCCTGAGTGATGGGAGGGGGACAGTGGCCTTGCCACACCTTCAAAGGCTGATGGTTTCAGAAATGGCCAGACCCTACACCATCCACCCAACACAGAGCACCCACAATGATATTTCTAGAGTCAAATAAGACGCTGCCTTGTTGCCAACTGGCTACTGCTTGTGATTGTAGGAACAGAAGCTGGAATGATAGTTTGGAGAACCTAGGAACTATATTCTATAGCCTTTAGATATTCTTTCATCGATAGAAGTCTTTATGAAATGTGTTTGTGTTCTTCCTAAGAGTTCTTTGCCTTCAGCTGAAATTTCAAGGCCACTTTCTGATTTGTTAGTGTTTTTCACTGACCGCTAGATGGCAACATTGTTCTTTTATGTTACAGCTTTTTACTACAGTAAGATGAATTTTTATTTTTTTGAAAATCAAAAATTTTTTTAAAAGAAAAAATTAGTCATTTGCATCACTCTAAAATGGAAAAAAGGTTCAACACATTCGAATATTCAATTATTTTTCTGCAATTTCTTACCTATAAGATGTCCTAAACAACATCGTATTTCCTATATCCTAACAGCAGATATAAAAATCTTTCTTGGTGCGTCTAGAGATGGTGTGACCACAGCACTTGCCGACTTTGTGGCTGCAGGAATGTACACAGATATTGGAGGGGTCGTTTTGCCTCGATCACTTACTATTTCTTTTGCAACATTTTAGAGCCATGGATTCCAAAGCTGGAGGGATTGTATCAAATATAAAAGTTCAAGATTTCAGGGACTTGCCTGAGATTCTGATTCAGCAGGTCTGGGGGAGAGATGAGGATTTTTGATCTGTGTACCATGTACTTCTAAACATCAGCAAGGTTGGAAATAGTTTGAGTGCCTTTAACTCCCCCATTCTCCCAGGTGTCCCAAAGCACATGACTTTGGGATGGAATTGAGGTGAGCAGAGAGAAATGGCCCTGCTAATGACACCGCAAAACTTAGTTTTCCCACAGTGGAAAAGAATAAAATTGAGAAACGGTAGAATTCTGCAGAAATAACAACAGACGTTCCAGAATAATGTGTTTCTTTATTTAAGTCATTAAATGTTAGGAAATGTGTCTTATTTAAAACTCATGATTATTTCTGAAAGTTTGGAGATGTTTCCCAGCTACATGAAATGCTGCTTTTCCTCGTGATTTCCTTTCCTTCTTCGCTTTCTTTTCCTGTTTCATTTCCGTCTCTCCTTCTTGGTCTTGTGCTTACTCTTCCCATCTCTGCATTTCTTCTGTTATTCGATCTGTCTCATTATTTACACAATGGTTTAAATTAAAGTGTCGAGACTAATTATCTCTATTCAAATATTACCTGCCTTGAAACATGTAATTCAGTTAGCCTCATAAATTTGTTCTTTCCCTAATAATGTCTGTTTTGCTTAGTTAAAATATACCACAAAGCTACCGTGAGTATTTCAAAATATCTCTATCCTTTTCTGGATTAATTTGTGGCTTTATGTAAAAGGGCCTCACAAATCACAAATGAGAGGATGCTTTCTTGAACAGATTGCTGTGTAGCTACAGATGTGAATTCAACAGTACAGAACAACTTTCTTTCCACAGGAGAAAGCACTAGAATACAACAGTAATGCTCTGTAGTTTAAAAGAAGCAAATCTACTGCTCATAAAACTGCCTACATGAGTTTTTCTTGCAAGAAAGTAGATTTGGGGAAACTTACTGCTTGTTAAATTCCTGTCTTTTATTTCTCTGGTTCTTTTTGAAATGTTTGACCTTGAGGATTAGAGACTTCCTATACATCCTCTAGTTCATTAAAAAGCCCCATTTCTCATGTTTAAAGCAATTGCAAAAAGAAAAAAGAGAATGGAGGGTGTATTGAAGTGTGTGTTGGATCCTGAGTTAGACCCACAGTGCAGAACTTCTGCTGGCACGGGTGCTTGTTTTTCTTAACTGCAGCCCCCGTTTCCCGCTCCCTGCATTCCACCTACCGTCCTTGGCTGCAGGGCCAGAGCCAAGGTAAATCGTTTTAGGAATTTCCATTTGGAAGCCAGCTCTGTGTCTGGAGTCCCCGTGAGCCTGGCCAGCAGAGGGACCTTCAGCTCCACTTAAGGGTCTGGGGTCAGTGAAGGGGAATCTGTGTCCAATAACCACTTATTTTCTTACTTATTCTTTGTTTCTCCCTTTTAAAAAATGCAAGAGAATTACCTGCAGGAAAACATTCAGATTTAGATGAAAACCGACCACCAAGGCAGCCGCTCTGGTGAGAGCTGAACCCTGCTCTTCCCTCCTGAAAAGATGTCAGTGATTTTGATTAGCAGGAATCACTGACATGGCCAATCAACCTTGTTTTAATTTTTAAAAGACACTTGAGGTGTGTTTCATGCACCATGTGCCTGTGCAAACTGAAAAATTAAAATAAGATAAATTTTAAAACGATTTTTTTTTTAAAGAATAAGGACGGAGGGTTGGGCAAGGCCTCTGAATTTAGAAAATGTTGAGTTTTAAATACCAGAAAACCCTGTCCTGGTTTTCAAATGTTTACCTTTCTGCAAAGCTGGTCCACAGAGTACCTTCTTTCTTCAAAAGGAAATTCTGGCACCTGGAAGATTGGGCTGACAGTGAGTATTAAAATGACTTGTTTAATGAGCAGCGTGACTGAAGCATACAGCGAACGAACGCTGGGGAGTTTTCTTGCAAGCACTCGGTTTGGTGTTTATATTTTGTTATGTTGTGAGCTTCTACTGTCCCTTATTTTGACAAGCTATCGAAAAGTTTGGAATGAGGATGGGCAATTTTTTAAGACCTGGTTGCTAAAAAAGAAACGGTGCTGTCCTTACTTGCCTCTCGTCGAACACGAGCTGTGCCATTAAGGGAGAGTACTTGGCAGGAGAACAGCACAGAAAATTCTAGAAGTCCGTGTATCCCTGATGAGCAGGGACCATGATAGATGTGTTTGTTCTTTTAAAGCACTAGGCACCCTCTACCAAGTCAAAGCCATTTACTAAATGGCAGGCAAATTTCTATTCTTGGGGCTGGAAGACTCTGGCCTCCTTCCATCGCTTAACTGCGTGTTTTGCTCTTTTCCGGGTAGAGCTGCGTTTCAGACCACTGCCCCATCCCTGCTCTGAGGCGGCTACCACTGATCTGTACTTCTGTATACATTGGTTAGAGTCTCTCTCTCATCAGACTGTGATTACTGTTTTCTTGCTAGAAAACGAAGAAATTGCCTTTTCTTCACCAGGATTCAAATACCAATTTTTTTTCTTTAAGTGTTTGTCATTTTTTAGCAAAAGTATGAACTTATTTCTCAGTGAGTTCAATTTTCTGTTCCCAAGCATTTAGAATGTGTCACCATTTCCTTTATATATGAAAATAAGGTGTTATGAAATTATTAGCAAGTATTTAATTAAAGGAAACGGGATATAATTTCAAAACTCACACATAAAATGCAGTATAAACCCAGGATTGTAGAACTTTAATTTTTGTGTGTCTAGTAGAAAGAATAAAATTATCTTTCTTATAAAGAGATGGTTTTATTCTCTCCTGCTCAATATAATTAGACTCATTGACCCGCAGACTTTTCTTAAAGCAAACATGTAGCCTGCAAATATTTTAAAGATTCCATCCTTTGCTTTTTGATCCTATAATTTCCAAGATATTTTATATAGTATTTTTTTCTTTGTGTCTTCAAGAGGAAGAAAAGGAGTCTATTTTGTCCACAGACTTGACATGGTTTGCCTGTGTAAGTCCTTACAAGAGTTAAAGACTGGGTCACACTGCAAATATCTGAAAACGAAGTATGTTATTTCCTCCACAGATATTTGTTTGTGTGTATGTGTGTGTGTGTGCGTGTGAAACAGAGAGTGATTGGGGGGGCAGGTAATAAGAGATAGAGAGTGATGTGCATATATGTGTGAGGGATTATGTATGTGTATGATTGTAAGGGTGTGTGCTTGAGTGAGTGTGTGTGATTGTATGTATGTGTGATTGTGTGTTTATAAGTGTGTGAGTGACTATGTGATTGTACGTGTGTGTGAATGTGTATATGTTTGAGTGTGTGATTGTATATGAGTGTGATTGTGTTACTGTGTGTGAGTGTGAGATTGTATGTGCATGATTATGTGACTGCAAGTGAGTGAATGTGTGATTGCATTTGTGTGTGACTGTGTGACCATATGTGAGTATGTGATTGTATGTGTTTGTATGTTTGTGTAAGTCCTGCTGTAAGAGCCTTTCACTTCTTTGACACACAGACCATAAAGAGGAAGTAGTCAGAATAGCCTTGTTTGATTAATTCTGTCTCCATTTTGATGATGAAACCTTGACTTTTCAGTCAAAGATATGGGAAATTTAACCTCTAAGCAAAACAAAATTGTGCTCCCAAGTGAGTAGGCCTTTAGAGCCAGGCAAAGACCCTGGAGCCATGGGAGGAGAAGAGACACTATAGACAGCGAGACCGCAAGCCTCTGAGATGCAGAGATGCTGTGTGCAGGTAGGCATGACTTTTTCAGAGCTCCACCATGAGACCACGCTGACAGAGGTGGTCCCCTGCAGTCCTACCCTTGTTCGTTTATGTTAGAATAGCTGACTGGTCCTTGTCTTTTCATCCTGCCCACTTCTCTTCCTTCTTCTTCTTAAAAGAAAATAACTCTTGAAATGGCAGGATGAATGTTTGCTGGGTTTGATTTGGATGAGTTAAACAAGCCCAGTGAGGGATGAGAGAAAGAAGCTCTATCAAATCTTGTCTTATTCACTGTAAAGATTCCTAGGCTGCCAACCTCAAGTTTAGGCCACAGGTGAGCACTCTGAAATGATGCATAGGAAGAAAACACATTTTAGAACCCAAGAAAGGCCATGTTTTCCCCCAACAATTGTTTCTGGTTTTTTCCCCCTTTCTTCAGATGTCATGAATTGTGGAACTGAACATTTCTTTCATCGCAAGCTGCTGAGATGCCTCCTTTGCCTTGAGAAAAGCATCTGCTTAAAGAGCAGACTTTCAGTTCCCACAGGACCAGGCTGGCATCCCAGTGTGCCCACTTACCCACTAAAACCTTGGTTTCCTCATCTCTAAAATAAAAAATGACGATGGCCCACCTCATGGCTCTGTCACAGAGAAAGACTGCGTGGTAGACAGTGAAGGGAGACACTGAGCCTCTTTTCTTGCTTGTGGTTAATACTACATAGGTATCACTTGTTTTGTTACTTCTCTACAAAGAATTTTTATTATTAGTGATGCTGGAAATCAAGGTGCTAGACAAGCAAGAAATGAGCTCTGTCAGGGCCTGGGAGAAAATAAAGAGCAATTGTAACCTAATTGCAACCCTTGGAGAGTTTATAACCAAACGGCCGAAGTAAGCTCCTAAATACTAGACTGTTCCCAATGCCAGGATCAGGAAAGATAGATATGAACCTTCACAGGAGAACCTACTCCAGTCTGAGGAGCCTGACCCTGGGTAGAGGAAATTCAAATGAAAGTTCTCAAAGGTGGCAAAATGGGCAGGAAAGGATGGAGTCTACTTGCTGAAGGAGATATGGAGTGGTCAGAGGGTATGTAGAAGGGAGGTCAAAACAGGCAGAGATGGAAAGCTCTGTAGTGTTCAGCCACGAAGGTCTGTACGCTACAATGGGGTCTTTATCCTAAATGCAGTGGGAAGTCTTAAGTACTGTGAGTAGAGATAAGCCTTCATTGACTTGCCTGTGTGCAAGTAGCATTTAGTCACAAAGAATGAAGTTGAGTGGGAAAGCTTAGAGAGAGAGACAAGGTCAGTTCAGCAATTGGGGGAGTCACGCTGGCTGGGGGTGTCCTAGGATTATGGCATCTGCCCAACCTAATTTTCACCTTGCACCGTGACAACTTCAGAACAGTCCGTGGCTTGCATTTGTGGATTTCGGAACATTTCCTTCCACGTTCACTTTCCCACTGGTTATCCCTTTGGCTCCTATCAACATCAGTGATTTAGTTTTTGTTTTGTAATGTGGATCTTCAGGCTTGTCTCCTTAGATCTTTTGTGGGAAGAAGAGAGGGAAGGAAGGAAGAAAAGGAAGACCTAATAAAGAGCAGAAAACAGAACCAGGATATTTAGACATCGGACTCCTTTCTTGAAATATATTTCTTATAAAATAGATGTGAAGCATCTGTCCTGGATTTGACTTGACTTGGGGCAAATGCTTCCTTGCTGGATGCTGAGTATGATTTTACCATTAAGTGCATTATAACCTTGTTGAGGGCATGACCCAGATGGCGATGGTATTTTAGGACCAACTCCAGTTTTCTCCTTTGTTTAGCACCTGACTGTATGTGCACACCTGCGTATTTAAACAGGCACAGTCAGAACAAGTTTTTGAGCTCATCACTTCTTCCCGTGGCAGGCGGTGTGAAAGAAGATTTACGCAACCACTTGATACTAAATTGCATAATAGGTTACCCGAGTCCTTTGAATTCAAACAAAGGAAGTCCTCAACCTGATTGGAATTAACCAACCCTGACTTGACTTTCCACTTCATCTTTGAAAAAGCAAAGATAATAGTGATGGGCAGGCGGAGAGCCTGATGGGTGTTAATGGGGGGTTTTCAAGTTTGTCTTGCTTTCCTTAAACTATTACGAAAGAACAAAAAACATTATTTAGAATAGAATCAGTTTCCAGGAAGGGAAGAAAGAAAACTAAGAATTTATTATTAAAGAAAGAGATAGAGCCAAGGTAGAAGGAAAAAAAAAAAAGGCCTTTCTCACATCTCCTAGCCAGGTGCTCTGTGCATATAAATGTTTCAAGTTAAGCTTTAAGATCAAGGGAAAATCTGCAGGGAGCCTTGTTTCCTAGAGGTCTGCTGGCTGGAGCTACTCCTGAATACAGGCTGCCCATTTTTATTTAATTATTAAGGATTAAAGGGGGCAAAGATTCTGGAATGATAGCTCCTTGGTTTTCATTAACTTTGTACAAGATAGTGAAAAGCAGCCTTCCAAGGGACAGTTTGCATATGTATTTCCGGCTATCAGCTTACCTCCTTCCTGTCATCTTGTGTGTACATTTAACGTGAAATTGCCCTGCCTCTCGTGAGCTCAACTGGGAAGAAAGCTGCCTAGTTGCAAGGATTGAGACTCTCTGTGCCTCTCAGAAACCCTCCTGGTTTCACTGGAGAGCGAGTGAAGATGAAAAGAATTTCACATTAGATAGCTGGTCGCTCCCGATACTGTGGGGTAGCAATTGCCTTGGTAAGCTTCTCGCTGTTGCTCAAGTTCTCTGGGCATTCAGTGTCTGAATACACGATCAGGGACAGCACTGCATGTTCACATTTAATTTTTTTTTTCCTTTTTGTTATTGTTGTTCCACAGTGTTTTGTTAAAATAAAAGCATGTCTGAAACTGTTTTCCTAAAGTTTAGTGATAAAGTAACTTAAAGTAAATATAACTGTAAAGAATGCTCATAATCTTGGTGGGTAATTGGGTCATAAGTAGTAGTCACTGCACTGCTGAAGAGCCCAGCCTTCAAGAGTCACCAAATAGTGGCAGTGTTGGAATCCCAGCACTTGGGAGGCTGAGGCAGGAGGACTGGAAGTCTGCATGCAGCCTGCCTGGGTTATAGCATGAATTCTTGGCCAGCCTGGGGGACTGAATGAGACCCTGCCTCAAAAGAAAAGGACAAGAAATACAGAGCAGACTATGGGTTCAATGTCTCCTATTAGGGACAAAAAAAAGAATAATGAAATGATTTCCTAGTTAATGCAGGCACATCTTTACTGGGAACCTAGAGTTCATAAAAACATGAACCTTCTGTCATGCATGCTTCTCAGGTCCACTGCCCCAGAAGCTCCCAGGTAGAGATTAAAAGGCTGATTTTAAGAAAGCCAAGTGACTTGACTCATGTCACATGACCAACGACCAACTGCAAAACTTGGTATAAAACCTGCATACTTTAACTTCAGCTCTTGAGATACTGTGGCTTTAATATTTCACAGCTTTCTTCGGTTTTTTCCCAGGGTTCAGAGCACCACATGAAAAATGGGTAACAATCAGAAGGAAACCCAGCTCGGCAAGCGTCTCTTCTTAGTGTATGCTTTCCACTGAAATTCTTACGTGTTCAGCGCCCAATTTATTGTATCTTATCATGTTTTCATGTTCATGATTACTTAGTATCATGGCTATTTTAAAAATTGTCATGCATATGTTTGTGTCCACAGTCGTTATTACTTAATACTGGGCACAGTTACAGACTACAGAATTGCTCTTTTGCTTACAGGTTATCCTGATCTGCTAAAATGCCTGCTCCTTTTCTTTGAGATGGTGAGATGGGGTAGTGGCCTGGAAATAAAGACTGAAGATATTTAGTGCTCCTTTCTCTGCTTTGAGGATTTATTTTTTTTATTATCATTATTATTCTTTAAACTGTGTGTATATGTGGGGGGTATGTGTACAGAAGTGCAGGTGCCTTCAGACACCAGAAGAGGAAATCGGATCCTCTAGAACTGGAGTTACAGGAGGTTGTAAGCTGTCTGATATGGGTACTGGGAACCGTGCTCAGGTCCTCTGCAACAACAGCATATGTTCTTGATGCTGAACCATCTTTCCTGCCTCTCTTTCTCTGCTTTGAAAATGTTTTTGCATGATGCCTCTTGTTGGTCTGTGACATAGAAGGTGTCAGAGAATCTGAACCTGGGAAGAGCATGCTTAGATGACTGACATCCCATTTTGCTTAATACTCACTGTGTCTTAGGGAAAATCGTCACACATTCTGGGCACAAAAATTAGAGGATGTCAAGCAGAGTTTGCTAACTGTGGGATCTAACTCAGGCGGCTGCCTCTGCTTCTAGTGGGTAAATATGCAAATCTTTAAGGAGATAGGATCATTCACTCCTCGACCATTTTCATGCCGTTTCTATACATGAGAAACATTGTTGGACCATGGCATGCAACAGCCAACTAAGAAAAAGAAATCACTGACCTCAAAGACATTAGAGCCCACAGATGTGGCAGCACATGGAAGGATGCCTGGTGGGTAGGTGGCACCCTGGATCACTGGATGCCTGGATCACTGAATACCAGTACTTCCAGGATCACTGGATTCCAGTGGCAATATTAAGGAATGCTATTAGCATAGCATAACCATCTCCTACTACAACAGTGATGAATTGTTTTCTGTTGAAATTCTTGTTGTCAATGTGAATGGCAAGAATTTATGAGTTACCAATATTTTAATCAGGTTTTCTCCCTAAACATTATTATTCATTAGTATTACTCTGCTTAAGATATGGTTGAGTTATTTGGGTAATAAAAATGTGAAAATAATATAAAGAAAATGAAGCTGACAAACCAATAGCATGGCAATTACAGCTTGGGTGATCTAAAATCAGGCTACAAAAACCTACAAATAGTAATAGGTGTCTTTTTAAATGAATTTTTGTTTCATTTTTAATGATCTGTATGGTATGTTTCTGCATGGTTATGTGCACAATGATAGCAGTGGAGGAGGCGAAAAGAGGGCATAGGATCCTCTTGAGCTGGAATTGTAGGCAGTTATGATGTGCTTGATGTCAGTGCTGGGATCCAAACTCTGGTGTTCATAATTGATTATCAATCTCTCTTAACTGATGAACCATCTTTCTAGACCTCAGAGGTGTTATTTTGGCTGTTTTATTCAGGAAATCTGTTTGAGTCCTATACTAGCTTAGTCCTATACTAACTTAGATTCCATCACATTGGCATAGATTCCTATGAATTCTTAAATAAACCATTGATTATGACTCAGAGAAGACTTTAGTAGTTCCATTATATAAACGTGTAAACTGAGGCTTAGTGGTAAAGCTTGGAACTTTATTCCAAACCCAATCATCTTTCTACTATTTTCTACTTTAAAAATGTTTATTTTTTTTTTATCTTTTTTTAAGGCACGGTCTCCCTGTAGCCACAACCAGCCTGGAACTCACTACATGGACCAGGTTGGTCTAGATCTCACAGAGATTCACCTGCCAGGTTAAGTAGCTATTTGGGAGCTATGTGGTTCTTAATAGATACCTGCTCTTCCAAGTAAATCCAACTCAGAATACAGAGTGAACTGGGGAGTTTTTCCCAGCTCCAAAACAGAGAATTATTTGGAAAAATATATTTTTTTAATTTTATTACATTTAATTTGATGTGTGTATGTGTGTGTGTGTACGCATGTGCGCACATGCCACAGTGTGCAAGTGGAAATTAGGGGAAACTTACAGGAGGCAGTTCTCTCCTTTCACTCTGTGGGTCCTGAGAATTGAACTCAGGTCATCTGGCTTGGTGGCAGGTTCCTTGACTGGCTGAGCCATTTCTCTGGCTCAAGAAAACAATTCTGATGGTTGTAGGTCACTTGCCCATTTTTAGTAGTTTTTTTTTTTTAATTCATTCCATCTGGCAATTGTAGCCTCTTCTTGCTGTGAGTTGGTGGACCCACACACATTCAGACCTCCCACAAAATTGCCAATGTCTGCACATTTTTACTACGAACAGGCATTTTCAGTCAAAGCAGAGAGAAATGAGGCTCTGCCTGTCTGTTGCAATAACATTAATATTATCTCTGTACAGATGCTTTTAGAAGTACGAAGTTAAATGCAGAGCCCTGGAGATGCCTAGAAGCACACACGAGATAAGCACAGCCATTCACGGAAGACCTAAGAAGCTGAAAATTTGCAGGATAAACTTTTCAGCATGACAAAGTAGAGTGATGTCGCCTAGTCCAATATGAGATTGACAGCAGGAAATAATGACAATCAGGTTAGTGGAGGACACATTTGTGATAGAGAGGTGGAAGAGATATGTGTGCCTACTTGGTCAGAATAAGCCAGGATATTATTAACTACTAATATAAAATTAGCCTTGGGAAATATAAAGACTGAAATATGAAGACTGAAGAATAAGTCTGGTTGTAGGTGAACTAAAGATGAGTAGATGTGAAATAAACATCCATTACAGGCTCTTTAACTAGCACGAGTATCATATTAGGTGGATGGTATTTCAGAATACAAAGGAACAGAGGGTCAACTTTGCAACCAGCAGTGACTGCAGAATGGAATATGGTGAGCATACTGGCCTGAGATGGACCTCACAATGGCAGGGAAGGACTGGGCAAGCTCCTAGAAACACCAGCATAAAGCTGGTGTCCAGGAGCTCATTGACCCATTTTACTGTCATCTACCAGCTGCTGTTAACTCACATGAGAAGAGCGTTTTACACACACACACCCACACACACACGTGTTTCTCTACACATGCATACTTATCTAAGGGCAGCAATTCATTTCCTACTTATCCCACAACCTCTATGAGTGACAGACAATTTCCAAGACATTAAAAAAGTATATAAAACAGAATGAATTAACTTACAGGGAAAGGAGAAGAGTCTGGTGCATTGAGTTCATGAGTCCTGTTCATTGTCCCTGAAGAATACTGGGAAATTTACCACAAAGGATACAGTTGAGTACTTCCACCTGTGAGTGAGCAGTAAACACCTGCATCCGTTTGTTCATGGGTGGACACACTACAGGGACTGCATTTACGCCTCATTTTATCCCTTTCCTGAATCCTACATCTGACAGTTTTCTTGCTGAAAATGATGGTGCCAGTTTGATGCTCTGAACTCTTGTAGTTGTCTGAAATCTGATATTATGCCCACAATTTACAATCTTATATTAAAGAGTACAAATGGAATATTTAAGAATACAAAGTGATTTTAGGATTTCAACCATGAGCACTTGGTAGACTTCACTACTTCGAAATTCAGGTCTTCCTTTTATTTTTCATGCTATTAGTTCTCAAATAATGGAGTTAAGGGATTGGAGCCTGGAAATTATGACAGATAAGACTAAATCTTTCCTTTTATCTTTTCTAATACTGGTTTAGTGTATTTGATAGTTGAATCCACTGTTAGGAATAATGACAAGTTATTTACATATAAGAAATTTATTTGTAATTATTGAGTACCAGGAACTAAGAAAAGTTCTGGGAGTGCATGAGGAAGATGAAAATTCTGCTTCAGAGAAGTGCACAGGTAAACTGTGAAGAGGAGCAAGTAGAGAAATGAAAGCACAGATGCTCTAACTGAATCGTGATTGGAGCGTTCTAGAAACTTAGAAAAACGCTGCTTTGGAGAGATGTATGATTTGGGTCTCAAGTCTCTTTTTCTTTTTCTTTTGGTTTTAGAGACAGGGTCTCCCTGTAGCCCCAGATGGCCTGGAACTTACTATGTAGACCAGGCTGGCCCTGATTTCACAGAGATGCCTCAGTCTCTGCTTCCTGAGGCATTAGGGATTAGAGGTGTGTACCACTATGCCCAGTCATTGGGTTTCTTTCTTAATTTTTAATTTTTTTTCTTTTTAAAAATTTTTATTTTTTATTTATTTTAATTTTATGTGTGTGTTTTGTCTATATGTATGTAAGTACGTGCAATGCCCAGAGAAGCCAGAAGAGGGATTCCTGGAAATGGATTTAAGGATGGTTGTTAGCAGCCATGTGGGTCCTGGGAACTGAACCCTGGTCCTCTAGAAGAGGCCTGTGCTCTTAACCACTGAGCCATCTCTCCAGCCCCATATTCTTTCTTTATTCTCATGTGTATATGTGTGTGGTGTGTGTGTGTATAAGCATGTTCACACATGTGTGAGCACGTGTGTATGTGTGTGTGTGTATGAGAGGAAGGCCTAAGTCTGATATTAGAAATCTACCTCAAAGTTTCGTCTATCTTATTCACTAAGGCAGGATCTCTTAAACCCACAGTCTCTCTAGCCAGCTGCTTTCTGGGGACCACCTGTCCCCACACTCTGAAGCTGGAATTACAGGTGAGCTGCCACACCTACCCGGCATTTGCTGGGTTCTAGGGATCAGAGAACTCTGGTCCTCTTGCTTGTGTGGTGTGCTGGATAGCTTTAGTGTTAACTTGACACACCTGAGGGGTCCTCAGTTGGGAAGAAATTGCCTCTATTAAACTGCCTGTGGCTATGTCTGTGGGGTATTTTCTTGATTGTTGAGTGATGTGGGAGGGCCCAGACCATTGTGGGTTGTACCATCCCTATAGTGCCACCTTTGGGCAGGTTGTTCTGTCTAAGAAAGCAGGCTGAGCATGGGCTTGGAGAGCAAGCCAGTAAGCAGTGTTCCTCTTGGCCTGTGCTTCAGCTCCTGCTTCTAGGTTCCTGCCCTGAGTTTCTACCTTGATTTCCCTAAGTGATAACATGTGACCCGGGAGATAGCCAAATAAGCCCTTTCTTCCCCAAATTGGTATTGGTCAGAGTGTTTTGCCATAGCAATTGAAGGCAAACTAGAACATGCAGTACTCATCAGAAAAATAAAGCAAGTAGCATCTAGTCTCAAATGTCTTACAGATCTTTAGTCAGTACTGATACAAGATATGTGTTTCTTTTGTTTTAGTTTTCCAGCTTACAAAGTGCTCTCACATAGATTTTGCACAATGCTGGCACTGTGAACATTATTCTCCCCACCTTCTATATCAGAAAGGTAAGCCACACCTCGGTCTGGTAAAGTGGGCTCAGGGGGAGGGGTGTGTGTGTGTGTGTGTGTGTGTGTGTGTGTGTGTGTGTGTGTGTGAGGGAGCTGGTTCCAAGCCTTGGTTTGGTTTTCTTTGGAGGCCAGACTGAACTTAGGCCTCTGATTTAACCTAAATGGTCTAACAAGGGATGTTCAGTGCATTCCTTCTTTAGCTTTCTGTTGACTATGGAATAGTTTCATGTGTGCTTCTACTGAGGACATAAATGTTCTAGTTAGCTAAAAGGCAGGGGAACTCTTCTGCTGGTCAAGCTCCATGTTCCATCTGGCCTAGTATTGTATTGACAACAGAGGCCTCAAGGGATTCACCAGAGAAGGACATGGTTTTCCCTGCTGACATTAACCTTAAAGGTTAGGTGTACTCTGAGTAGCCCTTTATGACTCTGACATTCATAAATTTGGCCAAACCCTTTATGAATCCATTTATATTCCCTGCCTGTACCTCTTTTGTGATAATGAACTTCATACGTTTATTATTTTCTGTGTGAAGTCATACTTCACTTTATTGGTCCTTAACCAACTTCACTCGGGTTTTGAGGAGTTCTGACTCTTCCTGAGGGGAACTGAGAATTATGGTAGCTGTACATGTATTCAGGTTATACATGATCTCCAAATTCTCCAGGCATATTTTATTTTGTCTTGGACAAGAATGAATGAAATTGCATGTTGTATTTCTGTTGTGGAGAGACCAGTATTTTATTTAAAGATGAGAAGTCTGTCTCCTGGCACATCTTTCCAGTACTTTTTGGAGATACTAAAGAGGCTCTGGAGTTCCCTTAGAATAACCTCATTTTGGTATTCACAATATGCATTTGCATGTGGAAGGCAACTCCGATCTGGCCCTGGGGAAGCTGGAGGTAATTTTTGTTTCTAATCTAAAACACTTTTGGAGAGTGAGTATATGCTATATTATGTTATGTATATTTTAGAGCTGATTGTAACTGATTTCAGAGCATCACAGAGGAGTAGGAGAATTCTGGCCTTGGTGATGGGTGTCCAGTGTACTCAAACTAACTGTGGACTCAAGTTTCCAAGTTTAGGAGTGTAGAGGTTGAGCTACATATTTGTGAATCTTGTGATACTGTGAAATTCTCAGTTCCTACTTCCTTGAACATACCCCAGACTGCCTTTGCTAAAGTCCAGTAGCCTTACTCAGTTCCCCATGATTTAGTTCCTCTCAGCACTGCTGAAAGCTTTTAGATGGATTACATATGCTGTTTTCCTTCTCCAGTAAATGATCTCAGTAATTTTGTGTGTGTGTGTGTGTGTGTGTGTGTGTGTGTGTGTGTGTAATGTCTTCTTTCTACCCATTTCAGAAATCATAATTTTTCCTATCTGTTTTTCCTAAGTGACAGATTTGTTTTAGACTAGTCCTCGTCCTAGTTGGGAGGTTGGACCATAAGCTCTCCCCTGGACCCTTCCTGCTTTACTTAGTTCACCTTGCTAATTGATCAGTACCATTATTGTTATTATTATTATTTATTATTATAGTTGCTTTTATGAAGCAGAGTCTCATGTTGCTGAACTGTTCTCAAATTGACCATATAATTAAGGATGACCTTGAACTCCTGATTCTCTTGCCTCTATCTCCCAAATGTTGGGATGACAGGTTTGCATCACCATGCCTGGTTCATCTCTATTGACAATGTAGATACTGGTCAAAGTCTCTCTATTTTCATCTTTAAGATTGCCCCAAATCCTGAGTTTAATGATATCTGATCCAATTACATTTGTTTATTGACTTGGCTAAGAATTTTATCTTCATGATTTTGCCGAGGAGTTGACATTTTATTAGAAGCACTTTTCTTTACTTTAAAAAAATAAGGGAGTACCGACTTGTGAAGTTCCACCTATCTCAACTCAACACTACCGTGTTCAAAAAATGAACACTCTTCATGAATACCTTTGTGATTCAGCGTTCTCTGGTATATCCGATGGCATTTCAAGCACACAATCCAAGGTTCACACTATGTTGAAAACACGGGAACGCTCAAGTCTACAACTTCATCTGTAAAGTGGCTCTGCAAAGTCCATGCCACAATGTTGTGATGGGAACCAAATACATGGAACATGTCTGACACCCAGACACTTTTCGAGTGACTTATGAATGTCATTTCCTCCCTTATTGCTTTCTAGTTCTCTAAGTAGGCCACCCAGAAATTGAAATAAGAATGGAGCACAGGATCAGAGGTGTATGAAGCTCTGTGACATTGACTCCAGGAAAAAGATTGTTCTCAAACACAGAAGTGTTATACCTGTGAAAACATTTGTAAATTAGACACATCTTATAAAGCTGACCATGATGATGGCTATTGTTTTAGAGCATGGCTTTTTATCTCCGGTCGGCTCTAGTCACCATCAGATACCATGTGGCCAAGTTCTTCCGTGGTTGTGTGGCTGGCATTGACTGTGATGTTTTGGGCCTCTTTCTTCCATAGCCTGCCTTCATTACGCTATTTAAAATCAGGGCCTCCACTGCGTAAGTGACTTTCTTGACAGTTGAGTGGCTCTCTCATCCTCTTTATGCTGTCAGAGATACTGTCTTGAAGAGGCTGATTTTTGCCACATGCCGTAACATCACTTTAAATGGATTTTTTTTTTTCTATTTCTTTGGTATCTTTGGAATTGTAGGAAGAATGTAACAATTTAAGAATGTTAATTAGAAAAGAGGACAGGACTTCATTTCAGAAGTCACAGGTGTCGTGCATGTGTGTAAAGATACTCTTAAGAAGCTCTTAAAGATAGTTTAGGATACAGTAAATACTCAATGTCGTCAGCTCTAAGAAAGCTAGGCCTCCAAGGCTAATGGCCTAGCTCTCTCGCATATCTTCTAGGCCCATATTGCACAGTAGCCACAGTTTGGCCTATATATTCATGCTGAGTGACCGGTGGATTTAGGGCTAATCTTACTGTATTCGGTGGATTTCTGACATGAGTCCGTCAGGAAGGGGGGGGAATGGGCATCAAAAGCATATGTATTTTTACAGTGACTTGACTATAGCATATGGACAGCTATTTTCATTTAAAATGCTTTCAGTAGCTAATGATAGAATTATGGTCTACTGGGTTTGTAGAGGAAATGGCTTTATTTACTCACATAGCAGAGCAGTACAGCTGCCCCTGTAGATAGGAGATGGAAGAAATGCTCCCACAAAGGCTCAGCCACGGTGATCTGTCATCTCAGGGAGGAGTTTCTAATTAGTTGTTTGAAAGACAAACATTTCTCTTTGGTTTTACCAGAGTTCTTTGTTGTTTGCTTGTCAGTGTTTACTTATTTGTTTTGCTGTTCTACAGTTTCCTATGCAAAAAATGAGAGACCCAACATTTGCCATTGGTGGCTTAGAAAAATGCTAAGACCCTCCCTGGCGCTGGGAAGTCTGAACCTTCCCCCAAGCACCAGGCTGGGCTCACCCCCCTTTACTAGAAGTGGTCCATTTCCCATCTCTCAGTATTTATAACCTTCTCTTAGAGAAGAAAATGGGTGGTACTAGGAAGTCATATTAAGATAGAGCATTCAGGCAGCATCAACAGTAAAAGATAAAGACATAATTTAAACTCATTTGGTTGAAAAGATAAATGCAGATAAAAGCCCCATGAACAGAAGCCAAATGCCTTGGCACCGGAAGCTCACAGAGAATGGACTTGGCCATCTGCCACACAGCCTTTCCAGGCTGTTGAGGGCCCGGTCCTGAGTAGAGTGAGTGTCCACCAAGGGTCTCCATCCTCATACTGTGAGTCCAAGAGAACCAGTGGACAAAGCCTTCAGTGGATGGGGTGGGCAGGACAGGCTGCAAGACAGGGACAGGGAGCCTACCCGAGGAAGCCTCAAGTTTTCAAAAGCTGAACAGTAAAAAATAGCCTCAGGCCACAGTGCTCAGAGAAGTTTTTCAAATATGCCCTTTGCTTTTAGAAAGAAAACCTAGAATAAATACCTTTGTCCTTCTTAGTAGGAAAACATCAGTTTTAAGCAGAGAATATCTTTATTTAGAAATACCTGTAGGAATGGTATTGACATGGCCCAGGTGCTCAGTGACATTTTGCTAGAATAGTGTCATGCTTACTGTGGTTCAGATCAATTCATTACACACTGGCTGAGTGTGTCATGGAGCCGGCACTCTGCTAGTTTCTGAGTTAATGAGATGAAAAAGGCAAGGCATGACTCTGGAGTGGCTTACACTGTGACTAGAGGCATTTTGTTCCTCAGGGGACACTGGCAATGTCTGGTGAGGTTTTCGTTCTAATAACTTGGAGAGGTTACTGAAATCTAGTTGGCAGAGAACAGCAATGCTTCTAAGAACAGTGCCAACAGATAAGTAACTACAAGTGCCAGGAGAGGGAACTTAGTTGATAAAGTGCCCACTGTGTAAATGGGAGGCACCTGAGTTCAGTATCTAATGCCCACGGGGCCGGGTGGTGGTGCGTACATCCTTGTAAACCAAGCACTTGGGTTTACTGGCCAAGCAGGCTAGCTGAATCAATGAGCCTCAGGCCAGTGAGAGACCCTGTCTCACAAAACAAAGCAGAGAGCACATGAGGAAGGACTTCTGGGTCTGACCTCAAGCACCTGCACATTCATGTTCTCCTGCACACACAGGTAAACACACATATAAACACACACACAGAAAATGAACAAAAAAGATGGTGAAAAGGAGTCATGCTTTTTCAGTGAGTTTGAAGGGTGATTAAGAATTGGACAAAAGATTGGGGTGAACTCATTGTAAGCAAGAGAAGCGGAGGCCACAGGTAGAATTGGACAGTTCAGAAATTTTTCAGATTGTACCATGTGTGAGGTCGATAGGAAGTGTTGGGCTATGATTCTGGAAGGCTAAGCAACCTATTAACAGCCAAGAGAGTCTATCCAAGGAGTCTGAACTCAGCTCTTCAATTGATGGGGAACAGTTCAAAGTGATGTTACCAAATACTGCACAAAATAATTCACACAGGAAGAACAGTGTTCTCTGTGCTCATACTTAACACTAACACGTCTGTGACTAAAGGTCAGTGTTTCTCCTTTGTAAGACAGTCTCCAGTTCTCTCTATAATGCTTGGGTGACCTACCATTTAGTTGACCTTTGACTCCCTAGTGTTTGATCTCACAGTTCAGTGGTCAAGTTCCACAAGAGGTCAGATGTGAGTGACCCACATCTGACCCACAACTTCTATTTTGGCTATAAATCAGTGTTCCCATTAGCCCTTGAGTCTGATAATTTGCTAGGATTGTTCACAGTGGCCAGGAGAACAGCTACTTGCTAAGCACCAGTTTCGTATGAAGGATATCTCACAGATGTGCAGACACATGGGGCACGGTCAGGAGGCATTTCCTTGTCGAGTTTCGGCAGTGGTCCATGATCCTAGGATGTGTCCCATTTGAAACCAGAGGCTCTCTGCACCCTGTATGTTACTTAGGTTTCCTGTGGTGACGTCAGTGTATAGGCAGGATTGCTTATGCCATTGGCTAACAGTGACCAACTGTACCTCCAGCGCTATCTCTTGTACAGTAGAGACTGAGGGGTCCTGAGAGGAGCCACGGCTTTAATTCTCTAACAATTAACCCTCCTCCTGGGTTTGTTTAGGAGCCTGGTTACTAATTGTCTCATTAGCATATAAAGAGACACAGGGCTTGGTTTTAGGTGCTGTGAGCCAGGAAATGGGAACAGAGAAAATATATTTATTTCACAGATCGGTAGCGATTACATTCTGAAATAAAAAGAGATTACAGAGGCCTGCTGCCTAGCCATTAGCATTCTACTGGCTCCCCTTCATTTCTGGGTCCTCAGTCTCATTCTCACATATACAAGTTTACTTGGGACGGGGGGAACACACTAGGGATGGAACCCCGGGGCCTCATTAATTGTAGGCAGGTACTCTGCTCATGAGCTATATGGTCAAGAAAGGGGAAAGCAGGTTTGAGACACCATCTTTTGCTGGGCATGGTGGCACATGCCATTAATTCCAGCACTCTGGAGATGAAATCAGGTAGGTATCTGTGAGTTTGAGGCCAGGCTGGTCTACACAATATGTTCTAGGCCAGCCAAGGCTATGTAATGAGACCCTGTCTCAAAACACAAAAACCTGTGTTGTCCAGTAACCATTGATGATTTAGGGCCTGACTTTTTCCTTTCGTCTGACTCTGCTGAGTTCATCTTCCTCCTGTGAGGTTTTCAGTCATGTCTGTGGGGTCCTGTACGATATTTACCTTGGTGGGAATTACCTTGTGTTCAGTGTGGTCATTGTTCTTGTGGGTTTTCTATCCTGTGCCCATACATCTTGTATTTGCTTTTCAACCAATTCTGATTTGAGGATATTTGGGTGGGAGCACCCATACATACAGAAACCTTGAAGTTCATAGCACTGGCCTCCTCTGAGGAATTCTTGTCAATCTCCAGACTTACAGATGTACTTTCTAAGCTTCCTTGGATTTTAGCTATGTTGTCATTGGTTATAGTATTTCAACATTAATGTAGACAAGAATAAGGATAAGGATATCTCAACATGATTGGTTAGTAGTATTTGAATGAGATTTTGAAGGGTGTAGCTCCTCCCCTTAGGTCTGAATAAGAGGATGAAAATATTTCACTGCTCCCTTAGATTTTGACGTCCATATGCATATGACGTTCAAGATCAAGTGTTCATGTGTGTGTGTGTGTGTGTGTTAATTTTCAGTAATAGTAGATGCTATTTTCTTCATGTTAAAAGTGAAGAAACAGTAGTGCTGTCCAAGATGTATGGCTAATATGTGAGAGTCAATATTTAGTCACATGTCTACTCTGGCTCTGCTAAGCACAAAATTAAATAAAAAATATCAATGAAAGAGTTTTAAAAAGTGTTTAGCTTCTAAGGCATCGCAATGGTTATTATTTACTGCCAACTGACAGGACAGGATCTGCAGTCACCAAAGAGACCAGTCTTTGGACACATCCACGAGGGGATTATCTGTTTAGGTTAACTGAGGTGGAAGACCCACCCTAAGTGAGGGTAGCAACATTTCCTGGGCTTGAGTCCTGGTTTAAATAAAGAAGAGAAAGCTAAGGGAAGAACAGCATTCATTTCTCTCTTCCTGACTTCTGATGAACTACTTCAGGTTCCTGTCACTGTGATGGACTGTGAACCCAAATAAACTCTTTCTCCTTTAAGTTGTTTTGGTCAGGGTATTTCATCACAGAAAGTGGAAAAATACCTATTACAGACTTGAGTTTTGGTTTATTGTGAGGTTTTGTTGTTGTTTTTTTCTCTCCTTGAGTAGAAAACATTTAAAAGCTTGGTGATTAGGTGTTCGCCTGTCAGAACACTTTGATGTCACTGTCTAAAACAAAGATTTCCTATTTTTCAGTTCCATTTCACTAGCATTCTGGGTCATGACTGTTGGATCTTAGGACATGACTTTTTCTGGCATAAGTACAATAAACAGCAGCTTCTGAATCAGGGAAACTCAATGAGGGTTAGATTACTGGTGGAATTTAGTTTTCTGTATGGTAATTCTTAACATCACTGATAATTACACATTTTCTGAATAGGTAATTGCAAATTGCTTTCTTCTCTTGGAATATTTCTATTGGCTAATCATCTAAAGGCTCATCTAATCATGCTTATATCATTTTGAAATTATTGATGAAGACTTTAGTTTTCTTCATAAAAAATCATTGCACCAACCCATCCACTTTTGCCTGAGCATGTTATTTCCTCAGTGCTGACTGGAACCCTCTGATCCCAGCTGTCACTTATGACAAATTAGAGCTTCCAGGCCCAGAAATGCAGATCCCGTAGGTCACATGTCCCAGAAATGGAAAATGTGATTTCTCCCAAGGGCCAGATATACAGACCATTATATCAACTCACACTCTGAGAGAGTCTCCCCTTTCCAGACTGGCCCAGCATCCTTTGATTGTACAGCATCTTTATCTCTGACCTCCAAGCAGGGTCACTGTTGTAAGAGCTGACAGAAAGCTTTCAGGAATGAGTGAGTGCTTAGAAAAATCAGGTAGCATGCTCGGTCCGGCATGGTGATCGTTTCTGACAACGCTGATAGAGGGACTTGTTCTGTAGCCCATTGATTTCGGTGTCAGGCAGATGAAAAGTAGCATATTGATGAGCTTTTGTCATTACTTTGCCAAAGGTGTCTTGTCAGATAAAAGACCAATAGAGGAAGCCAACTTAAGACAGCCCATCACATCAATTTTCTTGGTGCTGAAGGAAAGAGAATGAACTGTGATATTTAAACTAATCGATGCCTATAAAGCTACTCTTAAACTCTTACAATAAATTGTTTTGATTTGCAAAAAAAGAGAGACTGTGCTGCTACAAAAAGGATAAAGGAAAATAGGCCACTAAAGTTGAAGTAAAAGATTGCTGTCCACACAGACACTGAAGTTACAACCAAGACTTTTAAATGTTTTCCTACATTAAGGTTTTTCTGTGCAGCAAGACAGTAGACAATGCCTTGAACAATTTTTCTTTCCAATATTGTTCCTAAGCACTCATAGCAGAAAGCAAAGTCAGTGTGTATTCTGCATTCTAAACTCAAAAAAGAGCTTCGTGTTGGGGTGCCAGTCACTTCCCCAAAGGGCTTAGAGAGGCGCCCTTGGACAGAATCAAACAGGAACATTTTCCAACCTCCCTTATCTTCTGACCACTCATCCTTTGTTTGTGTATAGAAGACTGGATAAGGGGCCATCAGATAGCTTGGAGGCCTTGTTCTGCTCCTCCCGGAAGCACAGAGAAACAAGCATTTAAGGACTTCTATGAAGCTAAAGGGAGTGGGAGACAAATGACTTCCTCATAAAGTTTGAGGAGCTCACCAAGAAATAGAGGCTTGGGACTGGAGAGATGGCTCAGCGGTTAAGAGCACTGGCTGTTCTTGCAGAGGACCTGGGTTCAGTTTCCAGCACCCACATGCAGCTAGCAAACATCCATATTTCCAGTTCCAGAGGATCCAGCACCTTCTTCTGACTTCCGTGGGTACTGCATGACACAGGTGCACTTACACACATGCAGGCAAAACACTCATACACATAAAATAAATAAAAATAATTAATAAAATTTCAAAAAAAAAAAGAAATAGAGGCTTGTTTCTCACTTAATGTGTTCTGAGCAATGGATTTTGCAGAGTTCTAGGAACAGACACTAAGAAAACATGGTTTGTTGCTAAGTTCAGATAGAGGAGGCAGGAACTAGCCTATGTGATTGTTTTGTGGTTCCCAAGAACAGGTTGGAAAAATATACAGAATATAACTGAGATCAGAAATGGCAGTTGTGAGCTACTGGGATTACTGCAGGTTGGATGATGTTGTGGTGGCCTGGTGAAGGTCAGCTTTTGAATGTGCAGAGTTTTAAAGGCAGTATCTTGGGGTTGAATCTAATCAACAGGGTCTTGAGACCTCTTTCTCTTATTTCTATTTCATAGACACACCATTTTGGTCAGCTTCCCACTGGTGTGACAAAATGTCTAAGGAACTCAAGGTATAAAGAGGTAAGGTTTATTTAAGCTCCGTTTTAGATGTTTCAGCTCATGGTCAGCTGGCCCGTCACTTTTGAGCCTAAAGTAGTACAATGCATCATAGTGGAAGCATGTGGCAAAGAAAGCTGCTTGCCTCATATGACTAGAATTCAGAGAGAGAAAAGGAGAGAGAGAGAAACAGGAAAAAAGTGAGGGTCTCAATATCATCCGGTAGGGCATGGCCGCAATGATCAACTTCTTACTGAACTCCACTTCTTAAAGTATCCACAGTCTCTCAATAGGGCCAAGCTGAGGACCAAGCCTTTAACATGTGGGTCTTTTGGGCACACCCCAGATTCAGACAGGCAATTTGCCATGCACAGGCATGTGAGGAGAGAGATCCTTTCCAACCTTCTTCCCAGCTCTGCCACCAGAGGGGAGTGTAACGGGATATGGTCAGAAAGTACATAAGAAGACTTCCACCCTGAGCCAAGACCTTGGAACCATAGATCTAGAAAGCTTCATAGGTCTGAAGAGACAGAGAAACCTAGGCTTGAACAGAAAAATGACTGGGTCATAGTGTGGACATGTGAAGATTGCAGAGAAATGGGCTTAGACTGAGAAATTGTTCATGGGAGGTAGTGAACCATGCAACTGATAGAAATTACTAGAAAAATGAAGCTTCCTACACTTTTATAAATCAGTGGCTTGAGACTTCGCAAACTGACCCATGACATCATATATTTTTCTCAATATTTTAAGATGAGTAAGCACAGGCTTATTTTTGGTAAGGACGATGGGAAGATTTATTGTACATCCTTCACAAAGAAGCCATTCTAAAATCATTCTTGCAGCAATGTGATAAAATTATCCTATCAGGAGAGCAGAACCAAAGTATCTGATCTCAGGTGGGTACCTCTCCTAACCTGCTCAGGTGGGTACCTCTCCTAACCTGCTCAGGTGGGTACCTCTCCTAACCTGCCATGAAACCGAAACCCAAGACAGAGCCCGGGCTGCGTGTCACGGCTGGCCTGAGTTGCCAAACAGAACTGTGAACAGAATGACTTAGTTTTGTCCATGTCGATACATTTTGTATTATAGTTTGTTCTGCAACCCAAGCTATGACACAGTAATGTGCTATGCTACGTATAAGTCATAAAGAGCATTTAAAATAAAACAACTCCTTGGTTCCATCACCCTAAGACAACGAAGCATGGGCCTAATATTCCATAGAGATTCCTTATTCTGAAAATGTCTGATGATCTAAATAGTCTGATTAAACTGTTGTCTCCCAGTCTATCTCTGTTTCTCTGTCTCTCTGTCTTTGTCACACACACACACACACACACACACACACACACACACACACGGCTGTATATTCTCTCTCAGGACTTTGGAATACTGAGCAATGGCTTATGCTGGGCCCCCTTCCACTCCAGTGCTTCAGTTTCATGGTTATTTGATCAAATTTTCACAGCCTAGCCATGTCCTTGGTCAGGTCAGTGGATCAATTTACTCAAAGCAAGTACTGGGTAGCCACATGGGCACTAGAAGCAAGAGAGAACGCCTCTGTTAACCTTGGTGGAGTGTTAGGAAGACAGATTTTGAAACTGACGTTCACTGTGAAAAATCATGTCTTCTGCTACAACTCTTTTGCCCATCTCACTGTATGAGAAAAAGGTGTTTCCCTTGTATTTATCTCTTATATGGAATTGTTCTCTAAAATAATATATAGAAAGAGAATCAATTCTTTTTTATTTCCCAATGATAGGCATTTGTTCTTTAAATATATTTCCTCTTGTTGGCAATCAACGTTAATCAAATCAAAGTAAGAGATCTGCTTGGCAAGATCGAGGAAACAGTTCTAGGACAAGGAGTCTGCTGACCTAGGTTTGTGCATGGCTCCATCACTGACCATCAGGGGTGTTTTAGAACAGAATTCTTCCTTTGTTTGGCCTCCCATCGTTGAAGTGGGAAAAGTCTGCCTGAACTAGCCTAGAGTGGTGTTCTGGTTTGCCTTCCATTACTATGACAAACCACTCTGACCAATACCAGCTTTGGGAGGAAAGAGGTTATTTAGCTCACATCTCCCTGATCACAGTTCATCACTTCAGGAGCCCAAGGTAGGAACTCAGAGCAGGAACCGGGAGGCAAGAGCTGAAGCACAGGCCATGGAAGAATGCTGCTTACTGGTTTGCTTCCCAGGCCCATGCTCAGCCTGCTTTCTTATACAACACAGAACAATCAGTCCAGGGGTGGCACCACCCACAGTGAGCTGGGTCCTTCCCAGAAGAAAATACTGCACAGACATGGCCACAGATCAGTCCAATGGAGGAAATTCCCAAATTGAGGCTCCCTCAACCTAGGTGTGTCAAGTTGACAACTAAAGCTATCCAGCACAAATGGTAACATGATAATTTAGAGAACAGGGCCCTTCCTTCTGATAGGGTTGAGGGTGGAAAGACACAGACTTGAAAGGGAGATATGTCTCTAGTGTCTTTGGCTTCCAGGAGGAATTGGGTGTACTCATACCATGAAAATCAGTCATTGCCACACTGTCACAAGCTACTGCCGTAGCTTATGTGACCCTTCTGTTCCTCTCGGCTATCTCATTTAACACAATACAATAACAGGCTGTTGTCAGTGGAAATGGCATTCATACAAAGACCAGGAAACTCCAAGTACCCTGTCTAAGAATCAATAATATTAATTTTGGGAGAATAGTCTCATCAGGGACATTTACAAAGTAAAAAGTTCTATTGAAATGTTGGTAGTAGGGGCAATGCAAAGGCCACTGTAAAAATTTAGTAAATAATAACTGATAAAGAATGAATATTTGCATTGACAGAACCATTTGGAGCCAAAAAGAATGAAGAAAACTCTATCTATCTATCTATCTATCTATCTATCTATCTATCTATCATCTATCTAATCAGGGTTCATAAGAAAAATTAACCTAAAATCCTAAATACAGAAGAACTATCAATAGTAGATATATGAGAACTATTTGAAAGAGAGATATATTTCAGTAAAAAATTGAAATGGCCACTAGATATGATGTAATAAACAGGAATAGGCAAATAAATAAAAGGGTGTAGTTGTCCAACTGTTAGTTGTGAAAATAAAAGAAAACAAAATATCTTAACAAGAGTGTTACAATAGGAAGGGTGGGCTGGACAGAGGAGAATGTACCTGCAGAAAATTCCAAATATGCCAGGATTCCAACTATTCAGAGAAAAATCTTTTAAACGTGTGTTCAGCATAAAATAGTAAGTGGACCATTTGACGTGAAACATAGAGCTTTAACCCAAGAGAAGAAAAAAGTAATTTAACCTTGAGCAATCACACATACAACCTGTGAAAGAAAGTTAAAATTAAGGACAGCGAATAAATCAGGTGTGGTTGCATATGCCTGTAATCCTAGTACTCAGGACACTGAGGTAGGAGGATTATGAGTCTGAAGATAGCTTAGGCTATATAGCAAGGCACTCTCTCAAAAACAAACAAATAAAACAACAAAACAAGGGCTGGAGAGATGGCTCAGTGGTTAGGGAACTGGTTGTTCTTGCAGAAGACTCAGCTTCAAATCCCAGTACCCACATGGCAGTTAACAATGGTCTGTAACTCCAGTTCCAGGAGATTTAACACCTTCTTCTGTCCTCCTTGGGGATTGTACAGCACGGGTTCACTTACATACATGTAAGCAATAAATAAAGTAAAAATAATAAATGAAACATTTCTTAAAAATCAGTAATTTTAAAGTCATGATTACATAAAAAACCAAAGTCTCTTACTTTGGAGAACACTAGAGCTCTGTTCTCTCAATGTGAGATGTCCAAAAGAAGAATTAAGAAGCACACCAGGCAAACAGTAATAAAATGAAAGGAAACATAACACTGTTATCACACAAGTAAAATTCAAGGTTAAAAAATCACTACAATAAACAATAATAGTAATCAATTTAAAATGTAGCTCACTGAGCTTTCTATTTCTAACAGCACAGTTATAAACTTATTCCTTTTAACTACACTGTTTTAAAATATATAAAACAAAAAATATATGAAACTATAACAAATCCTATAATAATAAAAGAGATACAATAATCCCAGAATTCAACAGATTAAAATGAACTTTAATACCAAGGCTATAGATTTGACAAACACAAGGTATTTGCTGAATACCTTTAGTTATTAATAACCTGTTAAAGGGAACCTCAACTGAAGAACTGTCTCATTAGATTGGTCTGTGGCCATGTCTGTGAAACATAGTTGTTGAGTGAATATTCAACTGTAGAACTAGAAAAAAAAGTAGATTAGATACTCCTCAGGAAATGTTTATTAAGGATAAAATAGAAAGTAATTAAATGAAGTATAGTTCACCAGCAAATAAACTTTTGCTCTTTTTAAAAGCACTCTTAGGGCTGGAGAGATGGCTCAGTGGTTAAGAGCACTGGCTACTCTTACAGAAGTTTGGTTCCCAGCATGCACAACCATCTGTAACTCCAGGGGATCCACACTTTCTTCTTATTGCATTGTATGACACGAATGCACTTATATACATGCAGGCAATACACTCATACACATAAAATAAAATAAAGTAAAAATAATAAAGTATTTCAAAAACTTCTCTCCCCCTCCCTGACACACAGCACACACAAAAGTCTAACCTGTAGCAGTTCAAGTTTGGAAAAAAAAATAAATAAGTTATAAAAATAATAAATGTATCTTAAAAATGTCAGACAGATATGTAAGGCTTCTAATTAGAGATGGTAACCTAGTAAGAACTGTCCATCAGTTTACACTCCCTGATTCCCCAATGAAGTAGAACAGTAAAAAGCCATTTCAAAAATACATGTATCAAAGCATGGTGTCAGGAGAAGGTCATATAGCACTCACACAATTAAAAGCCAGGTTCCGATCTTAAGAATGGTAGGATTCTATTCTTGCTATTATATTTGCCCAGAAAAATTAGGGAATATTCCCAGGTCCTCAAGAAAAAGACCTTTAGACTGTGCTTTTATTTTGTATTTAGAAAAATGGAAAAGAAAATATTTTCATGCCACGTATGGAAGAATTAGTTCATCTCTTCTGTCAGGAATCAGAGTAAAGCATGTATGTATATGAATGATGACCATCTAAATATCCATATGTGTAATGAAAACTTCTGCTAGTAATGATTAGAATAATGTGGCTGCTATATTTTGTAGCTGTTTGTAATGTGTCTCAGAGCCCAGATTTTCTCACTAAAATTGCATTATTAGGGCCAGACAAGAAAAGCTGCAATTCATGAGACAATAATCATTTTTGCTCTAAAAAATGTATGTACGTGAGTATGTCTGCCTGCTGGCTTGTTATTTTAAAATAGCTCAAGTCAAATATGTATACTTTCAAGTGCTATTTTTGTTTCTAAAACTCCCACAACTTAACAAACGTTACTTTAAAAATTTAAGAATCCAAAATCAGATCCACTCTAAACTATATTTGCTTTTTCTCACTGTGTGTGGACCTCCATCTCTACCTATTACAAATTTCAGCTGCAACCGAGTGTGTTTTTTCAAAGTAAATCTCAGGGTTTTGCAATCATTCTTAGTGATGCGGAACCTGGCAGTCCAGGATCACTGTTATTCTACTTGACATCCAGAAGTGCAATTATCCTCCCATGCAAAGTCTACTGAGAAGCAACTCCTTTTGTATATGTGTGTGCATGTTCCTGTGTATGTGTGTGCACGTGCATGT
Source organism: Eospalax fontanierii (assembly GCA_035773235.1). Classification (NCBI taxonomy): domain Eukaryota; kingdom Metazoa; phylum Chordata; class Mammalia; order Rodentia; family Spalacidae; genus Eospalax; species Eospalax fontanierii. The sequence goes on along the minus strand of CM069548.1, from coordinate 32,069,447 downwards.
ATATGCATGTGTGTATGCAGAGGCCAGAGGACAACCTTCAGTGTCTTTCCTCGGGAGATGTCCATCGATTTTTTGAGGCAGGGTCTCGCACTGGCCTAGAACTCACTGATTGGGCTAGACTGGCTGGCCAGTGAGTTCCAGGGATTTGTGTGCTGCCAACTCCCCAGAACTGGGATCCCAGGCACTACCATGCCCAGCTTTTTAAACGTGGGCTTGAGGGAATCATATTCAGGGCTTCATGCTTGTATGGCAAGCAGTTTGCCAACTGTGTTATTGCCCCAGCCCTCGACCTGGAAAGCAATTTTTTCAACCAATTCTTGTGACAAAATCCACTTGGACTCCAGGTTTTCCTGTCTTTTCCATAACTTCGCGTTTGATTTTGTCAGTCCACCACCAACAGAGCCGTGAAAAATAAGTGTGTACAATTTGTTGCCCGAAAACCATGACCAGTATGGAGCTCTTTCTACCTCACCTGTCCCTGTGTTGTTAGGTTTCTTCCCAGTATTGTCCACATGGCCTTGGGAAACCTCAAAGAGTTCATACCCTTCCTTGAACCCTTTGCTCACTTGGATTGGGTGGGAAATAATTGAACATACTAATTGAAATGACTGAAAGGAAATTGGGTTTATTAATTTAGAAGAGAGTTTAAGCAAGAAATTAAAGTGATAGTTTCTGACCAGTGATTCAACTGAATATTTCATGGGAAATCTTCTTGTGTTACATCATATGACACAGAAAACTACCATTCTAAGACCCCCAATATTGCCTGTCCACTGGTCAGATTTTCAGCTGTCTCCTAAAACTGGACCCCCCTGGTTTGTCTTGAAGATATTGCCCATTGGACATTTCCAAAATTTAAATGGTTATAATTCTTATCACACAAATGTTCCTTTGTTTTTATTTCTTTATCTTAAATTTATCTTTATATGCATGAGGGTTTGTCTGCATGTATGTAAGTGCTTCCAGGCTTGCAGTTCTCATGGAGGTCAGAAGAGAGCACTGCATCTGCTGGAACTGGAGTTACAGATGATCGTTAGCTGTCATGTGGGTGCTGGGAACTGAACCCAAGTCCTCTGCAAGAGGGGCCAGTGCTCTTAACCACTGATGCATCTCTCCAGCCCTGTTTTCTTTTTTAAGAAAAATTCCTAATTGTGCATCACAATGACATGTTTTGCATACTTGGTGCATGCAACATTGCTCTTTGTAGGTGCATATATTTGATGAAATCAAGTCAATGCTACAGTAAAAGTTTTTCTACTCACAACTTGTAAGTAATGGCATTGCCCACAGCTACACAGGAGCAGGGGAGGGTGCAGAGAGAATTGCCAGGGATGTGAATAACGCACTTGCTAGCTAAGGGACAGGAAAGCTCTGTCTTTTCTTTCTTCCCTCTTCAATCTGTTCAAACTTTTATTTTTGCCACACATAATTCAAAAACAGTTTAATGGAAAAACTTCAAGTGTTTATATATATTAGTCCTTGATGAGAACTAGAATGTAAGAATAATTTTACCTATGTGGAATTTAAACTTTTTTATTTATTGGAGGTTAATTTTTCTTTTCACGGGAGAGCACCATGAAATCCCTACAGGCACTGTAGGTTCCACTAGGCATGGTTCTGATAATTCTAAGGTTTCATTTCGAAAAATAAAATGCCTAGTTCTTTCTTTGAAAGGACCAAGTCTTTGCCATAAAAAGGTTTCCTGTGGGTCTAAGTTTGTCATATTTATTCCCACAAAGTGGCAGCTTATCCCCTGGTTCTATTTCCATTTGCTTTATATAGTTCTACTTCACAGTTGCCTCTAGATCTTTGAGGGAGAGTTCCACAGAACGCTCTCTCTGTAAAAGTGTGGTTTATCGTTGGGTCGAGCAAAAGAAGGCATCCGCCTCCAGTGTCCTCAAAACAAGGCCAAATGTGCTCAGGGAGATGGAACTGTGTTTTCCGAACTCATCTGTTCAGGTTAGATTCCTTCACTTCTGTGACTTAATAAACAGGAAAGTTCAGGCTTGCCCTCAGGAGTGCCTGAGCTGCCTGTTCTGCAAATGAGTGTGGTCTAATGATAGCTGTTTAATGCCTTCTCTACAGAGGGAATGAGTCTTATGGAGGTTGCCAAGTCCTGGGTGGCAAGTAAGAAGGGAAAGCAAAATTGTAGCTTCTGGGACAAGTCCATTTTCTTTCTACACATGCCACAGACTGCTTATTACTCACACAAAGGCTAGGGTCATAAAATCCCTTCGAGGAGGAAACAGAACGAACCACAAACTGTCCATTATGGAAGGTGAGCAGGCTACATTACCCTGCTGAGATGAAAGATCTTTGGCTCCAAAAAGTCTCAGTGTTGTTTTCAGCTTGATATGTAGAACTGCTGAACCATCATCTCCTTTAAGCAGGAGATAATAATAAACAGACCAAGGAGTCATTAAAGCCAACCTTGCTCATGGATGACGCTTCCTTCACTTTCCTTTTATTAAATGCTTTTAAAGCTTGCCACCAAGTAGGTTTACAGCGCATTAAAACTCCTACTGAAAGGGCCAGCCTACTATACTATGGGGAAAGATGAAGAGCCATGAACTACTGCATTGAGTTTGTTGGCTAATATAAGGAATAAGCATCTTTGTGGTTCACACTGCCATTATCAGCTCCTCTTGTGGTGTGTAGTTCTTACCACAGTCAATGTGAATTGCAGACAAGATGTGAACTTTGAAGCTACATTACAGATGAAAGGGGGTTTTCCTTCCCAGGGAAGCATACCTTGCATTGTGGTAATGATCTTAAGACCTTCATCATTTGGGAAATGCTGGTCTATCAGTGGGAAGATTTCTATTAGCATCAGTTAATCTTTGACCTTCTTCTATTGCTGTTTGGGTGTCTTCTGGAGGGTGAATTGACACTACAGAGTCGAATCTGCATTAGCTGCCATGTCCTTTAAAAGGATTTCAAATAGCTGCGGTCATGTGTGCTGCTGGTGGGGGTTGTAGGCTGGTTGACTGCTCCCTCCGATCGTTTTTGCACCCTGAATGTGAGCAGGGACTAGCCAGAAGTTGGTGAAAGGAAAAAGAAAAAGGTTGTTGACAGCACAGCAGTAATAGAGTCTTGAAGCCCCGGCTGGGGAATTGAGTCTGGGCTAGAAGATCGGCAAGGGTGGGCAGGTCAAGAAGCAATGAACCTTAAAACAGCTTTAAAAGGAAACAGATGAAAAGAAAGAAGAATCCACCAGGACACACAGAGGCCTAAAAGCAGATGTGGAGGAATCCCAGCAACACTCAAAGAGTGTACATACTGCAAAGGAAGAGGAAATTCAAGGTGGTGGTGATCATTTGAGATTGACTGGCAGTCACAAGATGCAACATGCTATGATAAATGCCTCAGCTAATGAGAAGAGAAAATGGGTAGACCAAGAACATACCATGATTTCACTTTGGTAACGTTTCAAAGCAAACTGTTCAGATTTCTGAAGCACTTCATGCTGTATGCCCCTCATTTTAATATTTAAAAAATATTTTATTTATTATTTTTATTTTATGTATATGAGTGTATTACCTGTAAGTGCACCTGTGTCGTGCAATGCCAGCAGAAGCCAGAAGAGGGTGTCATATTTCCTGTAACAGAAGTTGTGGACAGTTGTAAACTGCCATGTGGATGCTGGGACTCAAACTCAGACCCTCCGCAAGAGCAACCAGTACTCTTAACTGCTGAGCTATCTCTCTGGTGCCATCTGCTTTTGGTTTTTACTGTGCCTCATATACCACAAACAACTTGTCTTCTTTGTCTATTCTCTCATGTTGGGGAATATGCTAAATTAGCCAGAACTCTTATGCTATTAATAATCAAATTTTTATACAAATTATTATATGGAAGTTGGAAATATAAAGGTTTGCAAGATCAATGCTCAGACTTGATGAACCAGATACTAACAAATGGCATCAGGTATCAGACTTAAATGTGGTAACTTCATTCTGCTTTCCATTCTACTGAATTTTCTTCAGTGAGGAGGAAATGCTTCCCTTGCCCACCCCAACACACATGTGCAGAGTTCCAGGCTCATCTTTTGTCTGTTTACTAGCCCAGAAAAAAAAGATATTCTGTTTCCCAACCTCTTTAGTAAAATATCTTTAATATGAATCACTTCATTACTGATATAATATTTTTTTCTACTCTCACATCTGTCACCATGACCAGCATGAGGACAGACAAAGATGTGCAAATCTTTGGCAAGTGTGGTTGCTGCTGTCAGAGGAACTGCCTTAGTCTGCTGTGGTAGCTGGAACAGAATTTATAGAGAATAAAAATTTATCTCTCACAGTTCTGGAGGCTAGGAAGTCCAGGGTCAAGGAACTTGCAGGCTCATTGTCTGATGAGAGACCAGCATCTTTTCCCAAGATTATCCTGTGAATGTTTCATCCTTTAGAAAGGAGTACTCTGTCCCCACATGGCAGAAAGTACAATGCCTAAAACGCTCTAACTCCCTATAGCAAGTCCCCTTATAAAGGTACCTAATCACATTCATGAGGGGCTCCCATGATCCAATAAGCACTCAAAGGTCCCACCTGCAAATCTGGTCACACTGGTCATTAAATATCAACTCATGAATTTTAAAAGAACACATTGAAACCATAGCACTGGAAGGGAGAATGGGCTCTAAGTAGGCTAAAGAACCAGATGTCTGCTTTGTACATTTGGTGGCTGGCAGCTTTTCACCGTCTTGACCTTGCATACTCTGGAGTAGTCCTTGACTAGAGGAAGGCTTCAAAACGCAAGGTTTCCTGGGAAACACTTGTTTCATATGGATGACTGATTCTGGAACCTTACCCTCTAGATGAATTCATTTGTTAACAAGGTAATGTTGAATTTGTGTAGTAGAGAATATGTGGGACTCAGTAGGAGCTGCAGAAATTAGGACTGGAGGTTGTGGAGGAATCCTAAACAATTTACAAGTAACTGAATGATAGAGTTAAGGTTGGAAACTATTAGAGTCATTAGAACCTAATTAGTTTTTTTCTAGTTCTGAATAAGAAAGTTGATGGTAGAATTGGGTTATGTCAAGAACCTTCTGGATACTTTAGATGGTGATGAGGCAGGATCATAGAGCCTAGGAAGTAATGGGCTATTAGAGCAACGAGGGACGGAAGATGCTCACTGGAGATGGAGTCACTGTTCCTCTTCAACACTATGTAGCCATTGAATAGTACCAATACAGCCAAAGCCACTAAAGGGGTCGATAGCTCCTTAGTGCCATTGCCTTCGTGTGGTTAGTGAAAAGTCATCCCTTAATTACCAACATTTCTGAGGGACACAAAGCATCATCTACAATGAGGGTTTATAACAGGGCCGAATAAAAGATCCCAATTTTTCCTGCATGACATATCATATTAGTGACCTTTACAAGAGTAGTGGTTGAAAGGCTCTGGAAGGCAGCTTGTAGTTTTACTTTCCCCTGAATTCATTCTGGGGCCTCTGCAATGGCAAGAGAAGGTGAGAGAAAGTAGGTCAGGGGCTGGGGCTAGAGGCAGAAGGTCCATTGAGAGAACAGGGAAGAGTCCAAAAGTCAGGGTTTCTGTGAGGATCATCATGGTGCGAAAGTATCCATATCTCTGGAGCTCAGCAACTTGGGGTCTGAGGCAGAATCCCAATTTAATATTCTAGGAGTGGTTTGGTGGTATTAAAAGTGATGATACATAAAGAATGAGGGACAAGAACTTCTAGAGATGACAGAATGGTCAGCTTCTAGATGCACTGTCAGAAAGTACTTCATGGAGATAGCACTTAGAAGATACAGAAGATGGAGGATCATGGTTTTTACCCAGGGCAGTTTCACAGCAAAACCCAATTTTATATAAAAAATATGTTTTTCTGAATCATAATAAAGATAAGAGTTCTACTGTTTCTATTATGTAAAGAGTACAAGACACCTTTTCATCAAATTCAAGTTTATTCTAATCTTATTCTGTTACAAGAATCTACTTTGGGACAGACTCTGTGGTGGGCCTGGTGAATTCAGGAAAGCAGCACCCTGTCCCTCCCCTAGGTCCCTACCTGCCACTAATAGTAAGCAGTGTACACAGAGACCATGATGCAATAGGATGTGAAAGCTATAGAAAGAGCCTTGGAAGAGAAATATTTCATTCTTCCTTAAGGTAGATGTTCAATGGAGTGAGTCTTAAAGAATAAAAACTGGTAACAATAACAGCATTCATGAACACAGCACTGAAGTGACAGCCACTGTTCTAAGTGCCTAACATAGATGAAGTCTCATCTCATCTTTAAACCACCTCTAGGAAGTTGTTCTGTTATCCTCCTTGTACAGTTGAAAGAACTAGGAATTCAGCCAAGTGCATGGAGTTAGTAAATGGTGCTACAGCTCAACCCAAAGTGAAGGGACTCTAGAATTCTCAGCCATCATCACCATCCCACACAGGGTTAGCAGGAGTTTCCCCAGAGACCAAATCTGGGAAGGCATATACATGAAACGTATAATAGTTTTATGGAAACTTATCATAGTATCTAATATACAATACACAATATACAATATACAAAATTATTGCTTTCAGAAGATAATATGATTATGGGGATGCTGCCTTGGTTCAATAATTTTATGAGGGAAATTCTGGAGGAAAATGGAAAAACATGATTGTAGGGACAGGAAGGGTTGTTATAGCTGGATACCATCCTCTCTGCCCTGCATATAGCTTTTATTTTCAATAACATCTGAGAGTATTCAATAAAGGAATTTATGGTATATAACATGTAATTTTATTAATAAAGGGCAAGCTCAAGTGCTGTGTTCATCTAAGTTCAATCTGTACATTTCTTATAACTAGCCTCTTATATAGTGTATTGAAGCCTGGAGATAAAAAAAAATGTTCACATTAGATAAGCTCATGAAAAACACAGATTTGAAGGAGAATCCTGAAACTCTAAAACTATTAATCAAAATTAGAGCTCTAGGGAAAACCATTAAGCACAACACACTTCTCGGGGACAAAAAAATTCTTCAAGCAAAGGGATGCTTCCTTGGAAATCTCATGTAGTATTTTTTTTTTTTAGGATCTTTGGCATTAATACTTTACCTGGTGGTCTATGAAGCAGCATTAATACTTTACCTGGTGGTCTATGACGCAGAGCCATTGTCTTTAATATCTTTCTGTTGACTGTTTTGATTGTGATTCCCTTTTATATTTCCTTGTTCTGTTTTCCTTAGAAGCAGGGCATTGGTATGTATGTTTAGATCATACAAATGAGCCACTCGCTCTTATGTTCAAGGGAAGAAGTCAAAGACACAGGGAACAAAAAAAAAGATACCAAGAGACAAGAACATCCTGTAGCTTTTTTTCCTTAATGCAATCTTCCTTTTCAATCTTCTTTGGAGATATGTTGGCAATGAAACTTCATCAAGTCACTCATGATAATTTGGATATTCTTCCGAGTGGACTCTCCCATTTCCTGAGAATTGCATATCTTTGTGTATTTCTTTGCTGTTTCACCACTATTTAACATATTCACTTTCAGAGTACCGCAAGTTACACAGTGATCAGATTCTAAACCGTTAACCTTTTGAATTCTCAGTGCTGAATGTAAATCAGAGATTTTTCATATGATCTTGCTGGTTTAAGCCACTTGGTTTTCTCCATCACCTTGTGCTTCAGTCAGAATCTGCAGCTTATAAATTTTATAATTAAATGAAAGAGAAAATGCACTCTGGTGAAATGTAAAATAAACGAAGCCACAGCCCAGTTTGGGGCTCTCGCTGTCGTGTTGAGCAGATGTCTACACATGTCTTGTTTTGGTGTTTTAAATTGAACACACTGAATTTGTAGAAAGTTCTTTTTTTGAGCACTGCTTTACACACTCCCTCTACTGATACTCCCATGTACAAACACTGCTTCTGTGTGTGTGAGATAGAATTTCCCCAGAGGCTCACAAAGCATTTAATGAAGTGTGAAGCACAAACATTTCATTACAACATATTGTGTACTTTTGCCTTTAATAACTACATTCTTCATCCAAGAAGTCTCAATAGCTTTCAAAAATGAATTACAGTAGTATTATTTTTCCCAGAATATAGTTTTTCCATGACAGCAGCAGCACTTTCCTAAACTATTGTATTTATTAGCAACCTGTTGCCCTTCGACATCGGTGCCATTTTCCTCGACCCTGATCGTGTGTGTATCATTTAAACTTCCTTTAAAAATTATTAAAATAGTTTCATGTTATTGGATTCTCTTGCTTTAACTGTAGGCAATCAGTAGCAAAAATGATGCACTCAAAGGGAAAATGTGAGGCGGACGTTGCATTCAGTAGACAGTTACATTCTCCAGTGTAAGGTATAGTGCTTATTGAGGGATTTTGGCATCCTTAATTGGATACGAATGAAGCATGTGAGCTCTGAGTGCTTTTATTTGATGATTCCCAATTTTTGTGGAGCAGGTAACCCATCTCCTGCCTTTAGTCTCCTCTTTAAGGCATTCTCATTAACTCTTTTGGACACATTGGGAAACAACCAAAAAGAAGTAACTCACCTAATGACTCTGAGCTTTTGTCAGTTAACAGAAACTGATAGTTGTCCAACTTCACAATTCCAAATTAACTTACAAAAATTTTTAAGTGTTCACAGTGTATGTGTAGCTGTGTTCCCTAGCCCTAAATGCTAGTGTTTTCATGAATTCAAACCAAAGTAATAGCAGAAACAGACCGTATGAGAACCTGTGCACATAACGAGGTAGCTGGTTGTCGGAGCAGGTGTTTATTCTTAGTCTGAAATGACACTGGCCCCCCTGAATATCACTGGAATGCTCTTTCACTTTAACTGGCCTCTCCTTTTCCAAGAATCATTGCTTTGTCTCATAGGCTTCCTACTTGATAGGAAGTTTCCACTGATAGTCAGATTCATGGGAATGTCAACAGGAAATTTATGAATTATAGAATTCTAAGGCACATTTGTGCTCCCTTCCTTTCTTTCAGAATTGTTTTTACTAATTGAATTACCAGGGAACTTGGAAAAACAGTTTCCTTTCCTCTGATTTCTTTAGCAAATTCATATTTCATTTAGCAAAAATATATTTATATGGTTCCTTGAAATATTTTGTTAGTATCCATTAAATGGGCAATTTATTACCAATCACTCATTTCACTGAATCTGGTTCTAGAGGATACCTTCGAATTCCTTGTTAATTCTGGAGTTTGACAGTCTGCTACTAACTCATTGGAAAAGGTAGAAAAAAGTCTAGGGAAATAGCATCTGCTTGTTGGAGAGCTGAGGAGTTGGGGCAGCAGTGTCCCTTGGCCAATGCTATTCATATGCACAATAGTCTTTTTAAATGATACTCTTCATGGTTTTAACAATGAAGCAAGTTATTTAAATACTTAATATTGTGAATTTTTAACTATTAGTTGTTTATGTCTAAGTAGTACACTCATTATCTTACCCTCTTAGATTTCTCTAGAACACATTCTGTCAATATTACTATCAATATCTGTGTCCTAAGTTATATGACATTTGATAAAGTTCTCTCAGGTAGAACGTGAAGAAAAAATATCCCAGTGATTTGTAAATCTGTGAGCTTTACACATCATCCATTGTTAAGATTAAAATTTTGATCTATAGAAGTTCTGAACAATTATTCATTTGAGGAAGGGGGCAATTGAATAAAATTTCCATTTTTCTTGTCATACAACCATGTCCAAGCAACTTTTCATCAATAGTGAAAGAAACAAAGGTGTAGCTGGTAAGGACCCCAGTTTCTCTGCCACTTGTTTCTTCATAGACTTTAGGAAAACATGTCACTTATTTTTAATGGGTGATTTAAATAAAAAAAGTTCCTTTAAAGAAATAGTAGGATTTTCATTGACTCTAGTTCTCCTTTGTAAGCTCTCTGTTGCCTTCATTTTGTACATAGTACATGTATTAGTCAGTTATAAAGGGTTTTCATTAGATTGGCTTACATGGTGGTCTAGAAAGTCTGACAGTGGCTGTCTCACTCTGGAGAGGGGGAGAATCCTATAGGTGCTCAGTTCAGGAGGCTGGATGGTCTCAGCAGTCCCAATCTGGCACTGAAGACCTGGAGGACTTCTGGAGAGCTGTTGTTCTCAGTCTACATTAGAAACCCAAACAAGTTGGTTCTAATATTGTCATAGGAATGCCCCAGCAATAGTATAGACAGACTTGCTAGCAAGAGTGAGGGGAGCAGGCAAGAAGCAGTCTCCGTTTCCCTACCCTTCCATCTGGGCTGCCACCAGAACGTGCTGCCCATAGCTAGTGTGGATCTTCCCATTTCAGATAATCCAACCACGAAAATCCTGCACAGGATTACCCAGTGACTTGTGTTTTAGTTGATTCTAGATCTAGTCAAATTGGCATCCAAGATTAGCCATCATGGTACACTTGCCACAAATTCTATCATGCATTTATTTATCAAACACATGCTCACTGGCCAGCTCCCCCTCCAATAGGCAAACAGGAGATACAAAGATGACTAGATATAAATTTTGCCCTCAGTAGGACTCGTGACTATGGAAGATATTGTGGATTGGATTAATCCACATTCTTTCTAACTGGCCCACTTCTACCACATCTGTCTGGGTTTTGTAGAACGGACATCTAAAAATGATATTTCTCTATAGCTAGGATTCCACATAAGCACTGGGCAACTTCAAGTAAGTGCACACCCAGAAGACTTTGAAAATGAAAGGGAGCAATATGAATTTGGGGTCATGTGGAGGGCAAATGACTGATGAATCATTTGGTTTTCTTAAGGCATTAGAAGTACAAGATTCTATTTTTGATCCTTGGTGTCATAGGAACCATGAGCTGCAAGGAGGCAATAACCACTGAATTTCTATGCAAGCCTTTCCCCTGGATTTAGACAAACAGTTCTCTTCAGTTGCACTATTCCTAGACATAGATGACCTAAACATGATTCACTGACTATCCCAGAAACCCTATGCACTATAAAAGGGTATATTATAACCTGTAATATCCAGCATCTTGCTTTAACTCCAGTGGATTCTGTTGTCTACATCAAATACCCCTCACCTTTCCCCTACATTTGGCAATACTTTGACACAAATGACTGGACTATTAAGTTAACTAATTAGTACTACAAGAAAATGAAGAGAAATTTATATGAAAGATGGGAACAAGAGCTATTGTTTCTTTCTTGGGTGTTTGGAAAGAAAGAGCTGTTGATCTTTGAGAAAGGCTCGGAAAAACGGATAAAGGCAAACTTCTGGGGTGGGAACAGAATCTACTTAGTGAAGGAGGAAATACAGAGTAAGATATAAGTGGGAGCAGGGCTGGCACCTGGAAACATAATGAGCAATAACGGGATATAATGAGATAGAATGCGGGAAGATGAATAGGAAATAATGAGACCCTGAAATATCTGTATATAATGGGAAAGGATCACTGATAGATTTGTTCATTTAACAAATGTTTCTTGAGACCCTATGTGTGCCAGGCATTGTGCCAGACAGAGCTCTGCCTCATTATGATTAATTTAGCAGGGAAGTAAAGAATAGGCTTTACTGATGGGAGCACTGAAGGCAGGGAGCCAACAGACTTTTACCTAGTCTAATGAGAGGTAATGATTAGTGGCAATAGAAAAGAAGTTTATTGTATGTACAGTTGGCTTCTTTGCTTACCTACTTTAATCACGTAGTACAATCCTTTGCCTCATTATATTGTTAAAAAATTTAATGTATTTAGATGTATATGATGATCATGGTTTGCTAATGATTTTATGTGTGCATTGTTTATCACTTCTTATGGTGTTTTAAGCATGTCATGGGTACTTGGTGAATGTTTTTTGACTGACAGGCTTAGGAAATCTCCAAATCTACATAAAATTTATCAGAGAGTACTAAGACTATGTTAAACCATGTGCCAGTCAGGTGTTAGCACTGACCCTGATTATTCCAACCCCCATCTCTAATGCAATAGGAGACTTGGCCTTCCTGACCATCTCAGAGAGTCCTTGGATTTTAGGTAGGAGACTAAAGAGGAAGGTTGGGCTTATAAGCCTCTTCTGGTTCTAAGTTCCTGGATTATCTGGCCATCTCAGATATGCCCTTTGTCCCATGGTGAACTACTCTCTGAATTCTTTATTTCTCAAAATATTAACAGCAGCCTCGGTGAAGATTAGACTTTCACAGATGGATTAGAATGAAAGGGAGGGTTTATAAAAGCCAGGCAAAAGCCTTTCAAGTGATCTTAGGAAGTTCCTCTCCTAACTCCTCTTTTGTGCATCCAATGCTCTTAGTCTCTGTCTAGCCATTTCTGTCAGATCCAGTTTAGGAACACATAGCTTAGCCTCTTCTCATATTCTAATATATTCTCTTCTCTCTCTCTCTCTCTCTCTCTCTCTCTCCCCTCTCTTGATTTGATCTGGAATTTCTTTCTTTTCACTTTTCTCTCATCCTCATTAATTTTGTAAATAGAACAACTCAATTACTTTTGGCTTGCTACTATCTCTTCTAAGCCTCCCTTCTTCCTCTAAGGCCATCACCTGTCATGGAGGTTTCCTAAGACTTGGCAAGCTTCTTTGTAATCTGATAACATGTCTTCCTTCTGCCCCAAAGATATGAGTGAAGGAAATGCGTTGCAGGAGAATCCTCTGCTGAAGGAGGACTTGTATCTCGAAGGAGAGTAAAAATAGTGCTGCCAATTGATTGAAAATTATTCCAATAGGATTACAATTTCAATTTTTAAATTGCATTAAACTCTGAAGTTCTTTCCCCTTGGGTGAAAAAAGAGGAAGGGATTGTCTTTCAAAATTCCTCTGAAAAGCCATTGTCTAAAACTGTAAGAAGTTCATATAATTTACTAGTTTCTTCTTCACAGCAATGTTGAAATATCATTTTAAAGGAACAGGTGTGCTTAATAAAATGTAAAATTATTTCATTGCTTTTAGAAGTTTGAATCCAAATATTTTTGCTATAGATCAACCAAAAGCTATGTATATATTTTATATGTTCATATGTAATATATAAAATTTAATATGTGTATATGTGAAATAAATATGCACACATATGCACATCTCTAAAATATCTCCAAAACACAATAAGTTAATTTATTAGATAGTTAAAAATAAACGAAACCAGTTCTTTGCTCATTTTTGGGCTAGAAACTAATTGATTGTGTTGAATAACAAGTAGTGGCTTTTAAACGATTAAGCCAGAAAAGCTCTACAGGCTTTTCTCTGTCTGATGACTTATCTATGTCTTGTTCCCATAGAGACCTATCAGAACCTGGAAAGATGATGCCAGGCAGTGTGGGAATGACTTTTACAATATGGACATGTTCTAAACAAATGGCTTTTATTGAACCTTTCAGCCAAGAAGTTAATCTTATTTTGTTGGTAATGCAAACAAGCCTACTAGGTTTTGAGCTCCTCTTGTACCAAAAGCATATAGCTTTAATTCCTCATAACCCTTCCTTGCCCTTGGCCCAGCACAATGTATGAATGTGCATGTAGATGTGTTGCATATCAAGTACTCCAAACAATGGAGATTTGTTGGAAGCAACAGATTATCTATCCCATTGTGTTAGGAATAGTAGAGGGGATTAAATTGACAACATCTGTCTGTGGTTGTGTATGCTGTCTTAGGTCTGTGGGGGTCAGAAGGGACAATTGATAGATAACAGTTCTTCTTTTCCTTCCTTATTTCATGCTGGATGTGACATTTCAATGTGAGAGGGAGGGAGGCCTTTGTTAAAGAGCATAGTACCAAGATAAGGAACATATGCTCAGAGATTTAAGTACCTCTTGGCTATAATGGCTGCTAAGAGTCAGGCTGTTTTTATTTCATTATTGTCATAATGTGGTATCATGTAATCACCACATGGCATCACCAAGAAAAGACAGTCATTTCTGCTTATACCCTGCCTTAAAAAAACTTTAGAGCACAGAGGCCTCAGCATATTTCCCCTTTGGGGTTAAAGATGAGTTTCAATTGTGGGGGTCTGCACCCCAGCTCAGCCTCCTTCCTGTAGAGACATCTCACTTTTAACTCAGTGACTCACAGTATTTTTCATAACTGCACAGTCATTCTGGTTTTTGGAAAGTGATATGTGTACCTTTGAAGGACTGTTTCCAAATCCTCTATCTTGAACTAGAGACATTTCTCCCAGGTAGTTTGTACTAGAGATTATTTGAATATGAAAATAATACATTTTTACTTTGGAAAGTAAAAAAGTATTTTACTTATTATTTTTATTTTATGAGGATACTGCATGTACGTAAGTGCACCCATGTCGCGTAATGCCTGTGAAGGTCAGATGAGGGCATCAGACACCCTGGAAATGGAATTATGGACAGTTGTTAGCTGCCATGTGGGTGCTGGGAACTGAACCTGGGTCCTCTGCAGGAGCAGGTAGTGCACTTAACTGCATCTCTCCAGCCCTTTGGAAATTTTGTTTTTTTTTTTTAAAAATCATCACATCCAGAAATCATTGTTTTTATTTATTTATTCTGACAAACACATAGAAGTGTGTTTGAATGTTTATAGTTTACATGGTGGAGTCATATTATTATGCAAGCTTGCCTCTAATATCTATCTATCTATCTATCTATCTATCTTTCATCTATCATCATCTATCATCATGAGATCTTTCTTTGACAGTGGATGTTCCTTGAACATTATTTGCTTTGACTTAATAATATATATTCCATATATCAATCCCATAGTGTTGCATATATTTATTTTCTCTAAATGATTCATTTATTTTTATTTTATGTGTATGAGTGTTTTGGCTGTCTATATGCATGTGCACCACATTCGTGTAGTACTTGTAGAGGCCAGAAGAGGACAGCAGATCCACTGGAACTGGAGTTATAGACTCTTGTTAGCTGCCATGTGGGTGCTGGGAACTAAACCTGGGTCCTCTGCAAGAGCAGCCAGTGCTCATAAGCACTGAGCCATCTCTCCAGCCTCTTGCTTCCTACTTTTAAAACATGTGTTCAGATGTCTACATAAGAAATTTCATCTATGTCATATTAAGAAAATCCCAAGAAACCTAATTTCTTCCTCAAAAATGTGGGAAATCTTTTATTGTTTTTGATAAATGATGCCAAATTGCTCTCAGAAACGGCTGCTCCAGCAGTAGCTTAGAAGACAGAATTTTTGCTAGGTGAACGTTTTGTTGATCATTACTCCTCTTAGTCGCTTATATTTGTAATTTTCATACTTTTAATTTATGTGTTATTAGTATGTGTGCATACATGTATGTTACAGTGCTCATATGGTGGACAGAGGACAACTTTGGGGAAATGTTTTTTTCCTTCCGGTCACTGTGAGTTCCCGGCCTTGAACTCAGGGTGTACAAGCTTGTACACCGTGTGCTTTTACCCCTGAGCCATCTTGCTGGCCCAGCTGTTGATTGTTTTTCTAGAAAACACTTTAAATCAGTTTCTGTTGCTGCCAAACAAGTTTTCACATACTTAAGGGATTTAAGAAATACAAACTTGTCATCATACAGCTCCAGAGACCAGAAATCTGAATGGGTCTCATTTGATTAAAAACAAGTTGTGAGTAGAGTTCTACCAGGGACTGTGTCTTTCCTTTTTAGGTTTCTGGAGTCTGCCTACATCTCTTGGTTCATGACTCTTCTGTCCATAGAGCCTGTGCTGCCCAGGGAACTCATTCTCACAGCAGTCAGTCTCTGGTATTAACACCTTTCCCTTCCAAGTCTCCATTTACTGACCCTCGTGATTACATCAGGCCCACCTGGATAATTCAGGATCACTAACTGAAGGTCATTTGATATGCCACCTACCTTCTATCCAATGATATTTCTTTTTGTCAGGTATTGTCACATATCACAGGTTCTGTGGATTAGGATATCAGCATTTAAAAAGACTGGCATTTAGTCCACTACATGTTTCATCTTTGTAAGGAAAAAATACAGTATAGCAAAGAATGCTTAATGGCTTGTACACACAGATTGAATTCTACATTCCTGTTGCCTATGTGCAAATAGATGTGTGTCCTTTTGTGTATGCTGTCTTTCTACGTGAATGACTTTAGAAAAATCCTTATGCTTCCTTCTGCACAATTTCTCCATTAGGAATGGAACTCCTAGGTGAGGACTCTGTAGCTCAGGGACTACAACCCTGGTTTTGTAAAGATGGAACTTCTAACATCAACTCTATTGGTGTCATTTTCATAGCTGTATATTTTGATAAGTAGCATTGACACATGAACTTTTAGAAATCTCCAAAAAGATCTGTATTGGGTTGAAAAATGGTTACATTAATATACTCTTCTTCATAGCACAAGAGAATCAATGTGTTATTTAGATTTTTGTGGCTTTTCTCTCTGCCACTGATGCTCTGCCATGGAAGGCTTCAGACAGCCTTCTTGCTTACAGAATTTCTTCTTAGAAAGGTACAGAGATGTTACAAGAAGAACCAGTCCACTGAACTCTGCATAGCCTTTCTCACAGGCGTTGATTATAACTCTGTTGAGAAGATGCCTTGTTTTGTGAGTAGAACTACCCTATAAAAATCAAAATCTATAGCCAGGTCTAAGTAAAGTGATTGGAATGGTTCCCTTAGTGTAGAGTTGGAAGGGCAGAAAGTGGGAGGGCCAAACACAGAGACTTGACTGCATCAAGACATATTCCAAAGCAAGAGAACAAATAGCCTGTCGTGGTTTTAGCACCTCTGCTTTTCAGAACACAGTTGGATGCAATGTCAACATCAAGGAAGTGACAGAATGAAGCTAACTGGTGTGAAAAAAAAATCTATCCCAGTTCTGAGGAAGCTTCTAAATATCAGTTGTCTAAACCTATTGATAAGCGGGGATGCATTATTAATGAAGCCAGCAGCCAGGCTGGTGCGGCTCAGATGGTTCAAGCATTTAGTAGGGAATGCTTCTGTGAAGTTCTGCACAAAGTAATGACAGTGTCTGTCTTAAATCGAAACAAATGGCTGTAGCAAACTCTGGGGAGGCTGGAAGCAAGCAGCTGCTCTGTAGAGAAAGGCAGAGGGCCACCACCTGCTGAAGACAGGCGGACAGGCAGCGGCCCGCCGAATGCGTGCTGCTTAATAATTCAGGATAACAGGAACCCTGGCTCTTCAAACATGGCACTGCCCCCTCGTCGAGGCCTTTTCATCATCCTGATGAGCTACTTGAAGACTTGGAGGCTAAAGTCTTTCAGCAATTCTCCAAAGCCCAAGACTCAAACTGCATCAAGGAAAAGTTCTCCGTAAATGAAGGGCCCAGTGTTTTCTTCTTTCAGCTCTCTTCTCTTTTTGATCCCTCCTGTTCCCTCCATTCTTTTCTTCCTCCCATCTTTCCTTTCTTATTTTCTTTTACTAATGTCATGAGACTACTGGACAAAGTACTAAGTTAGAAAGAAAAAGCTTTCCACTCTCCATAAACATTTCATGTAGTAAAAGATGCTTGAGTGTCTGATTGGTGTCCCACTAGAAGCATCTGAAAAAAGTCTGTGTGCTGAGTGTGGCTTTTTTCTTGCAGCTCTCCATAGTCACACTTGCAAGTAAAGCCAATTTTTCTATCATTTGAAGAAGAAAGAAACTCTTGGTTCTGCAGAATGAAGACAGCCCTCTGACAACTCCATGGGCAGCAATATGTGAAGCCCAATTCCTATGACTCATAACCCTCTTAACTGCAAGACAGCATCTATGGCTTATTTGGTTACCCAAAGTAAAAACAAGGGCAAAGAGAAAGGTTCATGTACTAATTGAATAGTAATTTTCTCAGTGTTCTTGCCCATTTGTTAGACAAAGATCCTTTTCAATAATGCCTAGACATAAACCTATTTGTTTGGAGGACAGCAGTTGTATCCAGAGCCCTTACAGGGGTCATACTTTCTTTGGAGATGTACAAATAATAAACTATTTTGAGAAATCCAGAAATGCAGCAATCACTGGTTGTTTCAAGTGCTTCAAAAGATACAAACGGATGTGAGTTGTGAAGATGGTCTTGCTCCCTAGGGACAGTTTAGCTGAGATATGACAAGAAGGCAGACACAGAACTCAGAGGACCAGCATCCCATAAAGGAGACAGGACAGCTGAGGGAGCATATATGTGGCTGGAGGAGTGGATGAGCAGGAGCAGGCCTGAGTCAGGTTGGAAAAGGTGCTCTTTCTGTGTGTTGCTCCCATCAGCATCACAGTGTGGTGCTTTCTCAGTGTTCATCCTTCCATGTTATCAGCATAATCTCAGCATAATCTTCCATATTCTCGGCAAAGCCATCGGCTACATTTCCCAGCTTACTTTGCAGGTTCAGGAGAGATAAGTAGAAGACTAAGACACTGGGTAGAGCACAGCCTGTGTGCTCCCGTCGCCCAACAGTTTCCAGTTATGAATAGAATGAAACATCTATTTTAGGTTGAGCAGTTCAATGTGTATTTTTGTTATATGACAAGACAACTGAACATAATTCTTTGAGAAATACCATCACTAGGGTTGTCCTACATTCTGCCTTTTGGATTCAAATACTAGATTTTGAAAGAGAATAAAAGTGATATTGTTTACTAGGAGGGGAGAGATTGCTAAGATTAAAGAGTAAGATTCATATGCATACCTGTTTATCTCATTTAACATTCAAAATGAGATAACCTGAACCTAGAAGGAAAGGAGGAAAACTTTCAAATGTCCAAAAAGCAATAAAACTGAGAATTCTAAGTTTCTACTTCATACCGTCTAAAACATCAGCACTTCCTGTATTCTTTTGAGTGGGATGAGAGTAGGCTATCTAATCATATCTCTTACCAAATTATTAAAAGCTACTTTTATAATAGATACAATTCATTTTCTTGGCTGTCTTCTTTTGGTTCATATCAAGTGGAATACACTGTATTGGGACTCATGAACCAGGCTGTTACATCTGCGATGTCTCCATGTCTACATTCTTCTTGTTTCTGGTGATTTATAGCTTAACCTCTTTTTTTCCTGGTATCAGTGATAAAATATTCATTTCCTGTGAGTAGTGGATAGATTCAGCTGCGTAACTGAATACCTCACAACTAAGTTTAAACCATGGTTCCAGTAAATTTTCCTACCAAGACTGACTGGATCCATAAAAAAACAGCAAAGAAAATAGATTTGGTAAAGTTTTCAGTTCTGCCCTTCTTTTGGCAAAATGATGTGTTGGACGATCTTAAAGGCAGAACAAGGTTCATACTGTTCGAAGACCTGAAGCTCACCTGTATGGCTAATTAGTGGCTGAAGACTAATTTTAAATAGCTTTCCCATTATTATCTCCTGGTACAGAAAATTTAAACCTCTAAGAAGCCATAGAAAAATAGGTATTGTTTTCTTCAAATATCAAAACAAAAGTTTTCTCAGCCAGAGTAAATGAACAAGTCAGTAATATTTTACTTTGACTATTGCCTTTTCACTGTAGAAGAGGAACTTTTGAAAGATGTATTTTTAAGTGTCTTTCAAAGAAGTTTGAATTCGGGCTCCTTGTGGTGCCCAGGAAGTGCAATGAACCATAAATGAGATACATCAAAAGTAAGTTACAAAGAACTTTTTTAATATTAAAGTGATGAATCAGAGTTCAAATTAACAAGTCAAGGAGTCCGCCTGTAATGAAAATCTTTTTCCAACATAACACTTCATTATAAACGGAGTTTTTCTATAATAGAAGCAAGTGTAATTACATTTTTATATATAATTAGGACATTATTATCATTTCCCCATATCAAAGTTCATTATAAGACATCTTCGATACATTTTTCATAGAGCAAAAATAAAAAGAGAACAGGAGTCCTTCAATTAGACTCATATAAGGACATCCGCAGAGACCAAAAGAGACTGATCAAACAATTCAGCCCAGAGGGACCAGGTAGAACCCACGTTGCTTTTATGACACAGGAACTGCTTTTTTTTTTGTATCCTGCATAATTTCTAATTATAGTTTTCACCAGCTTCTATCCATCCATGAGAAATTAAAAGTGTGACATTCTCAACGGCACCTCAGCTTCCCCCAGCATCCCAAATATCACTGTTTACTGGGGTTGGAGTCATTCATCCTTGTGTCTGAAACAAAAACCAGCCAAATAGAAGGGGATTTTACAGGCACAACAAAGGTTCCCCTTTCTCATCATGTTCTAATTAGGGAAACTCAGTTCCCTGAGAACCTAGCACCTTGGAACATTTTTAGAAGAGGATTAAAATAACTCCCACAAATGAAGTTGAATATTTTAAAAGAGGCTGCATAACAGAAATGTCTTAGTGGAATCTGGAAAATTAGTCATATGTCAGGATTTGTAAATGTGTGTAAATAAATTTGATTTGCAAGAATTAGCATTTTAATATGTTCAGAATGAATTGAAACAATGTGAATTTTTCATGTGTAGTGTTACAGTGAATACCGCTTTGGGAGTAGATGAACTGTCTCACGCTCCTCTCTTAGTACCCCCACGTGCAAAATTTCTTTTCAGCTTTCTGAAGACTCCTCACTGAGACGTGCCCCTTGACTTTGTCAGGTGTGTGCACCATGACTTTCAGACGCTCAGCCTACGCTCTGTCTATAGCACTGAGGGTATATGCCTAAGAAAGATTTCTTTATGATAAAGCAATGAGAGTACTAGACATTCAGCACTGGGGGCTGTGGAGAGTCTCTGTCCCTTGATTCAGGGACTTAGAGTCCCACAGATTCCCTTTGCTGGCCTGGACACTGGAGCCTAGCTTCATAGACACAGCTTTTTCTGCTCCCATCCTTTCCTCTTCCATTTGTTCTCTGTCTACAATTCTCAGTTAATTCTAAGAAAGAAATTATTATATCATTTTCTCCATGACATTAATAACTGATCCTTGCTTTAAAGATCTTTTTATGAATATGAATTTTTTGTTTATTTGTTTTATGGTAAATAATCTCAAGGGCCCCTCCCCCTTTTAAAAAAATGGAAGTTTGATAGGAATTAGTTTGTGCAAACAAATGAAGCACATGTAGATTGTCTTCAGAATTCATAATTCAGAAGGTACCTCAAAGCTTCCATTTGATAACTCTAAATGTCTGTTATTGCTGAACTACTACACAAACTTCATAGCTGACTTTGCTGATAAATAGGATTTCGATAAACAGAGAATTTACGTAAGGCAACTTTGTCTGGGCTATATAGGTATAGGTCCTTTTATTAGTGTAATCTTAGTATTTTTATCCCCTCTAAATGCATATTATTTATAGAAATCTAGATGCATGTTCTTTCTTATACAGGCTCCATAGATTTCACATCAAAATGTGAAAGAATGTTTAAAGAGTCCATCATTATGGCAATGATAAATTCACAATGTTTTTTTTATCACTTTACCGCTTCTCAAAGTGAATAGTGAATCAGATGTTAAAACTGGGTGAATGCTGGTTCTACTATTTACTTGTATAATTGTAAACAGAGTTCTTTAGAATGAAGAGTGTTGAGAACTGGTTTGTCTCCCAATTCCTTAAGCCAAATTTAGTGACTGGCACCTAGTTCCTGCATCTGTGTTCCTGCTGGTAATTAAGGCTGTTCTTGATGGTATTGTATTCTGGAGAAAATTTTTGTCATATCAAAAACATTGGCCTGATATTTCTGTATTGTTTTTGAATATTCATGAGATTTCTTTACAAATACTAGAATTTTTCATAAGGAAATAATTTGTTTCCATTCACATTCTACCGAAGTTAAATATTCAATATTAAAATAATAGTAAAATTAAAAGAGATAGCTTTGAATAGTTTTTGTTGTTGCTGTTTGTTTGTTTCTTTTTTTAAGGGAAAAAAATCTATTAAAATGTTTTCTTATTCCTTAGTTTCTCTTTTAAAAAGTTAGCATATTGATGTGGTCTATTTTCCCTAGTATAGAAAAAACAAAGCCTTCAAGTACATTATTTAAACCTAACAAGTTAAAAGTCTACAAATTATCTCTTTCTTCTTCAGTCAGAATAAAACCCATTAGTTTAAGACAAACAGCAGAAGAGTAAGTTGATTTTTTAAAATTAAATCTTTATCATCTGATCAAAGTACTCAGCCACTGTCCTATGTTATGACAAGCAAATGCTTTGATAGAAAGTGAGCTCATCTGTGTTGTAACAATGCTGTCATCAGCCGCATTTGTATGTCTGGTCATTGAAATTTCAGGATGATAAGCAATGAGCTCAGCTCAGTTCTGGTTGTAACTCACTCGTTTACATGCCCTGCTCCTTTAAACTCCACATGCTGTTCATACCGTCACTTCCATTTGTTTATATGAGTTTCTTCCTTTTCATCACAGGCTCTTTGAGGGAAGAAAGTCTTGTGGTGCCTCATAAAGGGCTCTCCCACCAGGTTTCAGCTAAGATTCCACAGCTTGTTTTCTACCTGTTGGTTACTGTTACATGAGCCTTTGCTTGTTAGGTTTAAGTTCTATGGCAGTGACTGAGTCAGGCAAGAACTTCTTAAGAACATAGGAATGCTGGTGGGCACCAAGACTGGCTGACTACAGTTTACATTCCATATCAAACACCCCCGCCCCACCTCCTTGGTGAAAAGCTCCTTCCAATACTTCCTAGGAAACATCGATTAATTTCCTTATTTCTTTAAAGGATGTCTTTTCAAAAAGAGGGAAGTTCCTCTCTTTCCACTTGGTATTAGAATAGAGGGCTGGAGAAGGTCTCTTTTAGGTTATCAAAGGATGGATCCAACTTTAAGAGTCTGAAGTTATGCTGATCCATAATTATGTTGGCTAATTATTCTGTTGTACTCACCGGAAGGAGAGAAGGTAATATATAAGCAGATTCCCACACTGCATAAACTATTGCTATTCCTCCTGATCATGATGCCCACAGTGCCTTTATTGTTCTGTACCATTTTTTTTCTTTTTTCAATTTGTAAAGTGAAGCTAATCTATGAAAAAAAATTGCATTGAAATAAAGTGAGAGAGGAAGCAGCAGCATTTGGAACTGAACAACACGAGAGAAGTACTTGTATTATTGAAATGCATTGCTTCCGCAGAAGGGAAACGTTGGCTGTCGCTGTGTTTGTAATGAAAGGCTCTGCATGTGTTTTAACACTGTACTCCAGATCGGATCAGCTCCTGACACTTGGAAGCCGAGCTCCACTCTTTTTAACCTTCAGCTCCTGGAGGTTAATATTAATCATTACTTTTGACAACAAACAGGTGTACCTTGTTTGCATTTCATCATAGGTGCTGGCTATAAGCAGAGCAACATTCAGGATGGAATTAAAAGGGGGACATTGTATAGCACTTAATGGGGTGTCCAATTCTCAATGAAATCTGCTATTCTCTTGCTCGGGAAAATAGAAAGTTTATGAATGATACATTGAAGTATCTGCTAGCCCCCGTGTAAGAGGAATTTATGAAAACCTGAAGTGATTTTTGCTTTAAGACTGAGTTTGTGGTTTTATGCTTGTTAACAAGAAGTGAATCCTGATGGGATATTCTACATGAACTTTAAACCTTTTGTGTTTCTCCTCTAGAAATTAGGCAAATGATAGTAAACGGTCATCCATAGTTGACTTTGTTACTTAAGTATACAATTACAGGAAAACCCCTTGGCTTCATTTCCTTTCACAAGAGCTGCTCTATGAAAGCTTGCTCTTGGACTCTGCACCTGACTGTGTGCACTTTGCAGTCGTCCAGGGCTCATCCTCACTGGCAGGCAGGCGTTTGCTGGGATGGATACTTAAAGAGTAGCCACAATGCGAATCCCATCTACCGTGGGCTTCAGCCTGGCACAGGCAAAGCACAATAAGATGTTAATGCTGTCGTTATTCCCAAAACTCCTCTGTTGGATTTCCCTTATTCTCCTTCAAGAAAGTTGCTTTGCCCACATTGGGACTGAGGTAACACTAGGAAGCAACAGAAGGGAGTCTGGTGGCCGGAACTCCTTTTACATGGGATTTCGCAGCCCGTCTTCAAAGCTACGGTGTTGCCTCTCAAAGGCAGCTTGGACAGCTGTCACAGCCAGCTCATCTCTTGTCTTTCCTGACCTCATCTAACCTCATTTCATCTATAAGTAATGCCTGGAGTTTCACCAAGTGGATGATGCTCCTGCTCTGATAATGTAATTATTAGGGTCCAGCAGCCGGCCAGTTGGCCAGATGAATATGGCAAGCAATCACTCCCAGACACCCTTAGTGCTTGACAGATGGCCATGTCAACTGTGTTTAAAGACACTGTGTGTGGCTCCCTCTGAGACCCCTTTTAAGCTGAGCCAGCCAAGTGGAGGGCAGAAGTGAAGGACCAAACAACAGAAATGGTAAAAAGCCCAAAAACCAGAGAATATTTACAGGACGGTGACATGGGGCACGGGACACACTAATGGGTGAGTAGATGTGTGATGGCTTCCCAGAAACTGCTCTCGCTGTCCCTTTGTCCCAAATCTAAGGTTCCTCACCAGCATTTATGTGTGTTAAAGACAGTTCCCCTCAGGTTGAACATGCCTTTTGGACAGTCACCATTTCTTCAGTGGGCATCTTTGTGCCAGGTACAGCTGATTCAGTATCCCTACCAGATAGGAACCAGGAACTTGCTGTTCCTTTAGCACTGTTATCACCTGGCAATGACTTTCTGGTTTTCCAGCATCCAGGGCTCACCACTTGCAAAATATATAAGACCTGAGAAGTCATTCCATGAAGCTAATCGGCCTATGACCTCATAGTCAGGTTATACATGTCACTTGGGAGGCTCAGGTGTTACCATCAGAGATTGTTACCTTAGTAATGTACACTTAGTCTTGTTACTACAGAGTGATAGACACTCATCTCCGAATACAAGACAGTAACTTTTACACTGTTTACAATAAATTGTTACCTCAGTGGACTTTATATGCCAGTCACTGCTTTAAACAAAGGCAATGGTATTTTCCCGTCAATGATTGTTTTGAGGTCCATTTTTGTTACTTCCTGTGATTCCCTCATCTAACCTAAAGTCATGAAGAACGTGCTATCAGTGTTTCATCTTAGGTAACAACAGAAGGAAATAGTGCAGAAGGTCTTGTTGGTGACTATCCTTACAAAGGTCACAGGCTACAAGGTTAAAAGAATAGTTGGCTGATCCTTCATCTATTGTATAGGACCCTAGGAACTGAGTTACTTTTACCCCAAAAGAAACCTGATTTTCTCAACAGGTTTCCTCAGAACTGCCCACCTCAGATTGGAGAGAACCGGAGGGCAGGAAAGGAACTGACTATTGACAAAAGATTCTACCGAGGTTCCTTTTTGCTACTAGAAATCACTTTGGTGTCTTGGATATCCAACTTCTTTTCTTCTGCTGACCCATTACCCCAGAAGAATTGTGCATGTCCTAAATGCTTTCCAGGTACCAATATCCTTTAAAAGGACCAACATTTTTCTGTACAGCTATATAGTATAGTTACCAAAGAAAAAACATCTGATGATTCCACTTCCCCTTTGCTGGAGGCTCTCAATTGACATCTGTGCCTGTAGGACAAATCCTAAACACTTCAGCTTGACATCTGCGCCAAAGCCATTCTCCTAGCCACACTCCCCACCTGCCCCAGCCTAAGCTTAGGCAGCCTGAGAGTCCCCAACACTATTGCTTTCTCAGGACTTAAGGCCTCCCTGGCACATTCATCCAGCTCCTCAGCCATTCAGGACATGGACCCCAGAGGTGACATGTGTGCTGGTAGACAAAACTCTTTCTTCCTCAGAGAGCCACAGACCCTTTCATTCCTCCTTAGACATTATATTGCAGATTTTCTGCATGCAGACACCCCACTCCTCTGGCTGTGAGGTCTCAGAGAATAGGGGCTATGTCTCCCTATCAGCCTCTTCGGGATCTAGCAAAATCCCTGCTTTGGTATGACTTATTAAATGAGCAGAGAGATCACAGAAAAGGGAAATTTGCAGTGTCTGCTGCAAAGTCATCAGTGCCCTCTTTATTCATTGTTTGGAAGAGCTTGATGATGAAGTCATCCCGTAGATGATTCTAGAGTATGCAGATACCTTTGGCACGCATCACATTCAATATCTAGAAGATTATTCTACACATGCTTTGAATGTAGCTACAAAGGGCAAAGTAGAACACCCAAGCGGGTCACTTCTTAAGCCCAGAACCTTTGTCCCAATGTCTTGTAGATCCCCTGTTATTAGCAGTGGGTCAGACCTCTCTGCACAGAGCCACTGGCGGCCTTTGTGCACCCCATTATTATTTTCTCCAGGCTTGGAAGACACACAGCAATGCTGTTTGGAAGACTGTCTCTCTCTGTGATGCCAAGATGCTTTAGAACAGTGTTATGATGCTCTGTCACACCTACGATCATTGAGACAAGCCCAGAAGTTAAATTATGAAGCAAACGTTAAGCTTTGAAGAAATTTTTATTTAATCTGTATTCCCCTGTTTCATCTGCACATCCATCCAGCACAATCTGCATCATTATTAGCCACATCAACTTGCCTAAAAAAAAAAGTAAAAAGTAAGACATCTGTGTTATAGCATTAATATATTCAAAGGTTTTTACTTTCATCTTGCAGGCATTAACAGTGTATAAATGTGGTGGAAGCCCAACGTACAACAGCACTAAGTTAGCAAAAGTGAAATGTACTTGGGAACATGCAAGAAAAAAAAGGGGGGGGGAAGCTTGCCAAAGGAACGAAAAGAAAAGAGAAGGAAAGAAGGAAAGAAGGTGGAGGGGACAACCGGGTTTGGAATTATGCAAAAACCGGCGATTTCTCTGTAAATAGAGTGTTTTGCCTATTGCTCCTCCATAGCTTTATTTCTAATTGCTAGCACAATTTCCAAGGCACTGAGGCAGCCCTCTAGCAGTGTGCTGAAGGTGTGTTTGTGCTGCTATGCCCTCTGGCTTGGCTGCCAGCCTATTCCCTTAGATCAGAGCCAGAAGGCAGACTGTTTTCGAATACCGATCACCTCACCCGGACCTAATCCTTTGAGTTCTCTTTGGCATCTATTCCTTCTGCCAGTTTCCTCTTCTGTTCCTCTCTTTTCTTCTGAAGTTGACAACAAAGACATCCTCAGGGCCCTCCTTGATGTGAGACCACTCTTGATGTTATTACAGTGTGGTTTTTTTTTGTACCCTAAAGTTGCATTACTTTTATATTCAGCTAGCACAATATTTGCACACCAGAAGATAAAGAAAATGTGAATGTTACACAGAGCGATAGTTTCTTTTTAATTTGTTCCCTTCCATATTTTTTGATGTAAACCCCTTCCTTCCCTGTCACTCGTCTACATATCTGATCAAGAACCTGAAGGTCTTCCTTTATAGACAATGTTACTTCTATACCTTAAATTGGCCTGACCTGCCACTTTTAATTTTAAAAATATGGCTGTATGAGATATGGATGAATATGGAATTTCTATGAAACACAAAACTTTTGAACAGTTCCTGTCCTCTGTGATAGTGAGTTTTAAAAGGGAAATCTCCAAAGAGCTAATTAGTAGACAAGTGGAGCTGAGCCTGAACAAAGCTGAAGAGATAGCAGATAACTAAAAGGACCTGGCCATAGCTGACAAAAATCAAAGCCCTGACAGAGAGCTGGCAGTAACCTTGGGCTGCTAACTGACAGGGACAATAAAAAAAAAGCTAAAAAACCTCTGAACCTGGTGGAGAATGACAGGCATACTACAGGCTCTCTGAAGAGCACACACCTCAACCCCAAGGAAGCGAAATTTTCCAGAAGGCAAAACCAAAGGCTTTTGCTGCCCACCCTGACTCCAAAAGATATGAACTAGCTGAAAGCAACATTCATGGAAAAGACAGGGAGAGGAGGCCCAGAAGCTTTGAAAAGTTACTTGGAAAGTTCTAAGATGTTGCTTAACTTGAGAGTAGAAAATATCTTTCTGGGGTGCTAGGGAAAAGGGTGACAGCCCAGAAAGAGCCAGGCTGTCTCCAGAAGCCCAGGCAGATGAGTTGGTGAAGCACGATCAGAGAGAAGAGAGTTACTGACCACCAGGACTTAACAAGTCCAACAGTCAACAAAATGTAGTTGGAAAGAGAAGGAATGGCCTTAGGAAGAAACTCAAGGCCTGAAAGTTAAAAGGAAGTTGAGACTCAAGGAAAAAAAATAACAAGGGCCAAAGCAGTTTCTTGTTAAAGAAAGAATTTATGGGGCTAGAGAGATGGTTCGGTGGTTGAGAGTACTATGTACAGAGGACCAGAATTTGGTTCTCAGCACCTAGGTCAAGTGGTTCACAACCTCCTGTAACTCCAGCTCCAGGGGATCTGATGCCCTCTTCTGGTCTGCCAGTTAACTATGTGGGCAAAGAGCCCCATTCTAACACTATGAGACATGAGTCAAAACATAAAATAATAGAGTTAAGAGGAAGTGTTCTTAATTCACCATGAAAAGAGAGGAAGCCAAGGTAGGTTTATATTAGGGATAGGCACAAATGAGCTTTCCTCTAAAATTGTGAGGACGTAAAGTTCAGAAAGATACTTCTGCTCACTAACTGATCTTAAAATCTTCCTTGGGTTCCTGACGTTTCCCCATCTATTTTTGGACTTAAAACCCATTCTACTTAGGAAAGATGCCAACCCGAACAGAGTGCTATAATTATGACAAGGGTAAAACTTGAAAGCAAGCTTTTAAAAAGCATTCTGCTTTGAAACCCCAGTCCTCGGCACATATATTAGGTGGTTTTCATTATCCCTAAATAAGGTCCTAGCTCCAAACATGTTCTCTGGTTCTATATTTATTCTTCCTCATGACGTTGAAATCTAAATTCTTACTGACACATTAGCACTTCCGGGTATGATTGCGTAGTCCAGGGATGTGATCTCAGAGGGAAACAAGCCACCAGACCAGGTGAGCGCTTTAGAAGTATAAGCCCAGGGGACATTTTTTAAAATAAGAGCATATAAATATGCTTAGATTCAAGGAATTGGATCGCCGTTTTCTTGCTCAGATGCCAATGCCTATAAACATACAGTTCAAGATAATAAAAAAGAGATGTATATGTTTTCTCTTCATCTGCAGAGTGTCTTCAATCCTCTGTACACTCTAACCCTACCCTTGGCAAAAGAACAATTTTGGCAAGTTGAAAAAGCTTTTACTTCCCAGAAAAATCTACTCCATACCAAACTTTGGGGGAAAGGAGTAAGTTTCTCTTTTGATTTAGGTTTGAAATTCAATATCTGCTTTTGGAAAAATAAATGTCTACTAGAAGACAGTGTTTTGTGAATATATGTGTTCATTTTTAGAGCTGATTATATCATCTGAAACTGTTGTTCACCAAGCATGGAACTTAAAAGCTATCACAAAGCGCAGCCTAGCAAATATTTAATTTTCAGTGTTCCTTAAAATTCACATCTCTAATTAAAAAAAATAGTATTCTGTTGTTTGCTTGAAAATGATACTAATTCATCCACAGCAGAAGCTGTGGGTTGATTTTTTTCTACAAAAGGAAAAAGATTTGTTTTTGATGAGTCATTTTCAGGCTAAACCAAGGATGTACATTTCCATTACTAGTGTGTTTCTGTGGTTCTTGATCAGGATTCATAGTAATAACAGAGACTTGGAAGGGGATTAGTCTTTTATTACAAAGTTGAGGGTTCCAGAGCCCACAAGGAAGAGAAGCTTTAACTCAGTGGCTGAGCTGGAAATGCAACTCTGACCTGACTCTTCTCAGACCTCTCCCTATTAAGAAGAAATGAAACTCGCTGTCTAGTGCTTATATAATGTGTCTGCTTTGGTGTAAATCCAATCCCACACTTCTGCATTTTTTTTCAGTGTAGGGATTTGAACCCGAGTCCTCCCACATGCTAAGTAAGTGCTTTTACCACTGAGCTACAGCTGCAGCCCTCCTCTGCTTTGATTCACACACACTAATCCAGTGCTCTTCCACTGAGCTCTGTCCTCAACCCGGTTGCTATTTTGACTTCCAGTCAAATTGGCTGTCCAAATACATGTCTAGATACTGCATCTTTCTGTCGAAAGCCTGTATGTTGCTCACCAGGGAGAGTTCTATGCACGATCTTCTGTAGTTCTTGCTTTCATTTGTCTTTCTAAGATGTAGCAGTTCACAAAAAGCCAAAACAATAGTTGATTCTTGGTCCCTGCTCTAGGTCCAACGGTATCTGGTACACACACACAGAGGTGTTCAGAATTTTTTGCAGTTGGTACTGGGTTTCAGTTCTTCATTGAAAGTTCTTAGAATCAAGCAAACTGTGGATTCTTTAGAAACAAATCTCCACATGAATCTTAGAACTTAGGAAGATGATCCTAATAGGCTTTTTGCTTCCTTTTGTAGCTTTTGTTGTTGGTTGTACTTACTTGATTGGCCTACATAAAGCATGTTAATGAGAACCTTTGCTAAATGATTGACAAATGCAAATGACTTCAGCCCTCTCTCTCTAAATAAGTGCACTTGTTTGCATATATTAGACAATTTCCCTCTGTGGTTCTTGATGATAAAACCTGAAATATATCCTAACAAATTGGAAGACAGTTGAAAACACCCTAGCTTTGTTTGCAGTTTAGACAGAGGGAGCTCTAGGAATCAGATGGTCTCTTTTTTTTATTAGCATTTAAAAACACGTTGTTATTTGTATGTATATGTGTGTATGATATGTGATGTGAGAACATATTACTGTATGTGCGTGTTCTTGTGTGGGGGTGTGGGTGTATGCATGTCATGCTTTGTGTGGAGGTCAGAATACAATCTTTTAGTGTCAGTCCTTGCCCTTCCACCTTGTTTGAGACAGACATTCTTACCCCCTTGGGGGAAGTCAGGCTACCTAGCCGGAGA
Organism: Eospalax fontanierii; assembly: GCA_035773235.1. Classification (NCBI taxonomy): domain Eukaryota; kingdom Metazoa; phylum Chordata; class Mammalia; order Rodentia; family Spalacidae; genus Eospalax; species Eospalax fontanierii. The sequence continues at coordinate 32,038,770 of CM069548.1, read as the reverse complement.
GAGCTTCCTTCGACTCTCCCGTCTCAGCTTCCCGTCTCCCAGTAGGAGAAACTGGGATTATAGACACTTGTGCTATTTACTGTGTCAAGCTTTTGAGTGTGTTCTGGGCATCTGAACTCAGGTCATCAGCTTTGCAAGGCAAGCACTTTTCCCCCTGAGCCATCTCCCCAGCCCTAGCTCTTATCCTTCATGGTAGAGCTGCATGCATTGCTGGGAGTATAAAACTGTAGGAACATTATTTTCCTAGTTTCTGCTTACTGCAAATTCCTCAACGGTAACTTCCTTTCAATTTTCATCTTAGACTAAAGGACAAGTTTAATGACAATGCGGCTTTTAGTTTACAAAGGAAAAGGAAAAGGGGGGTGTAGCTTAGTGGCAGAGCGTACATAAGGCACTTGGTTCAATCCCCAATAACAATAATAATAATAACAGTAATGATAATAATAATAACAGAGAGGGAGAAGACAGAGACAAGCTAGCTTTTGGAGTAAAAGCTATGAACATATCCTATGACAATTTTAATATGCTTTGGAAAACTCATTAGAAGATATCAATGTGCTTAGTATAAAAATATTTCTAAGAAATGGCAGAAAGCTATGTAATGGCAGAGGTAAGAAGTACCATACCGTCTTGGCTTTGCCCTATGCTGCCAATGAAACATTTTATTCTTTTCATGGTAGAATCATAGATAATTTCCTCTGACCCCTATTTTCATTCCAGTAATGTTATTTGGAAGCACAAGAAAATGATGTCCAAAATCTTCTGAATACGTTTTATTGATGTGATTGTTGTTTGTTTGCTATGAAAAGGATTGCTTAAAGTGGATCACGCTTCAGTGGGGACTATTTTCTTGGCCATCAAAGTGTATTTACAGAGTTTCTGAAAGTTAAAAGTTCTCATGTCCCTGAGATCAGAGTAACAGTCCTTGATAAGAAATTTTTTCTTTGTATATTTTAAGATCAAGGGCTCTAGTTTCTTTACAAATGGAATAAGTCACAAAAAAGCAATCTGTAAAGATAATACTCCTAATGCAACTAAGGGCTATACTTGTAGAATAACCTCAGCTCGCTTTACTTTTAAAGTTGTTTTGCTTTCTTTCAGAATACATGGTATTGTTTTTTCCAGATTTATGAAGTAGACAAGTATGATTCTCTATGATTATATAACAGGACTCTGTTATATAAAAGAGAATAAAAATTTAAGGTACTTGAATATAGAACAAACCCACTTAAATCAACTCAAAAAAACAGGTTGAATGAAATCAACTAAGTGTTATTTATATGAAGAAAATTGTTAGTGGTGTTTCCCCTGTATAAATGGTGATGAAATTATTTCTTTATCTTAGCTCAGTTGTGTCAATACCACTGAAATGCCGTAAAAATAACAGAAACACTTGTCCAAAAGGTCACAAAAGATTAAAATTAGACTATTTAACTTAAAAGTCCTATTTTAAAGCATTTGTGAAAACTAGTGCTCTAGAGTATGCTTGATTAATTATAGTAAATAGGAAGTTTGAAAGAAGGAGAAAAAAGAGCCAGAGCCAGAGAGAGAGAGAGAGAGAGAGAGAGAGAGAGAGAATCTTATCTATTTAGCTTAAAAATGTTTGTAGAATTTCCTATCAAACCAAGATTTCTTAAAGCAATTTAAGTAAAAAAAAAAATCTCTTATGGAATTGATAACTCCCGGCTCATCTTCTTAAACAGAGATTTGTGTGTCCCAACAAGTATTAAATTATTCAGACATAGCTTGTGTTGACTTAAGTAACTGCATAGTACTCTGACCTGACCATAACAATACTTCTGTTTTCTCCATTGTGTTTGTCAACTTTTTATTTCAGCAACATGTTACTAAAGTTTTCACATATAAGTATTATCATCATTTTCTTTCTATTACTATTTATTTATTTGTTGACTAATAGTAATTGTCAATGGTTTGTTAAGTTTTCCTATAGAACACATTTAAAATATGTACACACAGAGTGATAATGCATAATTATCAAATGCATAATTACCTACATGATTAAGCATTAAGCAATTTGAGTGCGTGCCTATTGGATTGCCAATAGGATACCAGCCATAAATGATTTCTTTAACTAGACTGCCTAAAAACTAACTGGATATCAGTCCTGTATATTCAAATTTCCTGAGTTATAGCATTTGTAAAATGATGATTTCCGACTCTAGTGTATCTTTGGTCGAGTAAATGCAAAATGCATGCACTTCAGAAATAAAATGTGGCACAATAGTATTTGTAATGATTTCATTAAATTTCCTCCCACATTTTTCCACTTCTCAAAACACCAAAACATCACTAACGCGATCCACTCTAAGATCCTCAATTTTGAGGCAAATGCAAGCATGTGGCACTTAAAATTTAGAAATATGCTCTGAGGACGGTATCTTGAGGATGTGTGTTAACACTTTCCATCCAGGTTTGTCCTGCGTGCTTAGTAGTTATTTTCCCATTTTACAGATGTCAAAGTAGAGAGTTCAGTATGTTAGCAGTTTCAGAGCAGTTAGTTCCAATATTTATTAACTCCTGGATCATTCGTAAGGCTCACCCTCATGAGTAGAATGCATCTTTAACCCTTTAGTCTCACCACTGGGAAATACATCCTTTTCTGTTTTGCAGAAACTATCAAAACGTTTGAAATTATTTGGAGATATGCAAGAATAAATAATGTCATGTTCTTGTCCAGTAAGTTTAATGGATGTTGAATAAGACTAATTAATTACTGGTTGATTTGGGATAAAAACATTTTCCACTTAGGTATATTGAATAGAAATAAACACTCTAAAATCCTTAAAGAGAAAGTTAAATTTCCAGGCCTTGCTGGGAATTTTTAAAAGACAAATAGATAAATTTAATTATATATGACAAAGGTGCTTTGTTTCAAATTCAGCTTCTATTTGTAATAGCTGTAATAGAAAAAGAGTTAGAGAGAAGCCACAATATGGCTGAGTGAATTTAAAGAGAAAAAAATGTGAGCCCAGTGTGGTGTGGCACATAGCTTTAATCCCAGCATTTAGGAGGCAGAGGCAGGTGGATTGTGGTCTGCATAGAGAGTTCCAAAATTGGAATACCATTTTGCAAAAAAGAAAACAAAAAAAACCCAACCAACCAAACAAGCAAACAAACAAAAACCAGAGGAAAAAAAATGTGAGAAAGAGCCAAATTAATTTAATGCTATCTTTTGGGGAACGGGCAAAATATAATTTGTGAGGCTTAATAAGATTAGTGACAGCATATAGTTGTCACTAATAGTTAATAGTTAATAACAATTATAGTTAATAACAATTTATTAGTTAATAACCATTTATCTGAATTTCATCTGGGGTTAGTTATAAAAAAATATTTTGATGAAGTTTGTAGGTCTTTCAAAACAATTAGATTTATATCTTTAGTAAAGGCTAATAAGATATGTTTATAATGAAATATATATTAGGGAAAATTTTCTAATGAGGTGTATTGTGTTATTCAGCCAATATTGACAGAAAGTGGGGCTATTAATTACCCCTTGAGTGAAATTTTTCCATGTAAAAATTAGACTTAGGGGCTGGAGAAATGACTCAGCAGTTGAGTACTGGCTGCTCTAGCAAAGGACCTGAGTTTGTTTCCCAGCACCCCCATAGTCTCTAATAACCATCCATTGCTCCAGTTCCAGGGAATCTGAAGCCTTCTTCTGATCTCTGTGAGCATTGTATGAAATGGGTGAACTTACATGAATGTAGGCAAAACACTCGTACACATGAAATAAAAATAAATAAATAAAAAACGTTTGAAATCCAAAAAATAATAAAAAATGAAAATTAGACATAAATGCCTAGTTATTGAAAGCAGGCATAGAATCAGTAAATATTTAAAAGGCAGTCTTTTAAATCAACACCAATAATATGGCAGTTTTGAAGTACTACAGCAGGCGAGTGAATTTCACACATGATTTAAACACTCAGAAAATGAATTATAACAGTCTGATACTTTTAAGAATTGTGTAATATTTAGACAAAACTAAATGCTCTTAAATTGATCAGACATATATTTTATTTTTTAAGCTAATCTGTGTAAGAGTTAGCAAAATTAGATCAATAATGACATTGATTCAAAAAGAGGTTTGTTTGAACTTTGACTTTAGAAATTTTAAGATTATAGATCCTCTTCAAGTCTCTTCTTTCATATATCTAGATACATTAGTCAAATCTCCATAACATACAAGAAGACTTAGATTTCCTTTCAGTTCTGGAAACATTTAGCTATCTTACTCTCATTATATAAATCCTTCTTTACTACTGGGTCTTGCATTGGGAAAGGGGCGTGATAAAAGTCAGAACATTTGAATTTTGAAGGGTCACTTTTTGATATATCTAAATTTTTATACATTCACAAGTATGTGACAATTAGCACTCATAATCAAGGAAAACCAAGCCGACAAAAGTATCTGCCTTTATGTCACCTAACTTGAGTTTCTCCCTGGTTATATTTGAGATGATGAGATCTTTGAAAGCTTATACACACAATTAGTTAGCATGTGTCTGTAAATGGAAAAAAACTAAAGAATCTTCTCTTCTTTAATGATATTTTCCATTAGGGGCCACTTTTAATTCTCCAGCTTTGCTTTAGGCCATGCTTAAATGCAGAAGATTCGACTTTTTTCTTTGAATTCTAGGTCAAACAAATTCAGGCTAGAGGTGTTTTGTTACTCCTATGTCTAAATTTCCTTTATTTTGCTCTCTAGAGCTTTATATTTCTCCCGTCATGGAGAAAGGCCTTGTCAATTTTAACCCCCTAGCTCATTGACAAGACCGGAAAATTTTCTATATCTCATCTGTCTTTATTAGCAACCATAAAAAAGATAAATCTCCTATTTGGAATAGTTGTTCTCCCTGATGTGACTTTTTAATACACTATAACATTAATAAATTTAAAATATATTTACTTGGGGATGGAGAGATGACTCAGGAGTTGAGAGCACTGACTGCTCTTACAGAGGACCTGGGTTTGATTCCTAGCACACACATGGTGGCTAACAACCATCCATAACTCCAGTTCCAGGGGAATCTGACACCCTCTTCTGACTCTGTGGGCACTGCACAACATGGGTGCACTTACATACATATAGACAATACACTCATAGATGTAAAATAAAATGAACAAATATGAGATTTTTAAAACATTTCTTTTTATTCTGTGCATATTTTGCCTGCATATTTATGCATACAACATGTGTACACTGCTTACAGAGGCCAGAGAGGGTTTCAAATCCCCCAGAAATGGAGTTACAGACAGTTGTGAATCTCCATGTGGGTACTGGGAACTGAACCCAGGTACTCTGCAAGAATAATAAGTACTCTTAACCACTGAGCCATCTTCCAGAGCTCATGAATTTTTATCTACCTTAATTTTTGCCTTTTTGCCCGGTTAATTTTATTTGGTCTATGCAGGACTCACCATTCATGAAACTTCTGGAGTAAATACTGGCTTTATATGTATTGCTGAAGTCATCCAATCTCTGATGATTGTAAGTTAAGGATTGTTTGTAGATTATATTGTTAAAATCCCTTAAATATTCCCTTTGACCTCCTTTTTTTCATAATTTATAATTTGTAGGCAAGCATGATCATGCACAGGGTGAATTCTTCTTTCAAAGTGGGCTATCAGTTTGGCTGTGTGCATTAAAAAAAAAACACATTATATTTTACCACATGTAATCTTCCCTGTTAAGTAATCATCATTTAGAGAAGGAAGTGCCCAGAAAATACCACCAAAAAGACTACAAAGGCATTTCGGGGAGGGGAAGATATTTTATCTCACAGAAAGATGGGTTTGGAGATGTAGGACCGAAAAGCCAGCATATTCAACCTTAGCACTGCCAAACGAGGTCCACTGCTTTCCTAAGTTAGTTTCTTTTGGTGCCTTTTGCTCAGGGAAGGGAACTCCATGGAAGGCAGGAGAAATAGGTGGGGGAGGCCCAAGGGGTTCTGTAAAATGTTATCCTTTGAAAGCTCACCTTTTTTCTCTTGATAAGGCTGCATATCTGCTTTTATTTGGTTCTAAGGAGTTAAATGCTTCAGTTGAATTGTTTCTAAGCAGTTGCTTAATTGGCCATCAAAATTCCAAATTAAATGTTCCATGTTTGGGAGATCAGGGAAAATAGTTCTGAATAACATTTAAAGGTTCACAGAGTGTTTTGGATGAAACTTTAGTTCCAATTCCTTTAAATAAATTCACTAATTGCCATGAATGTGCACAAGATTCGGAAGAGAAAATGTTCCGCATAGCAACGGTGGAAAGGTGAAAATGGAAGGGAAAGTTTGAGCACAGGTCCTTACAGTTTGAGCCCGGTAAAGGACATTTAAAAAGTGAATAAAGAATTATTCAAGCATGCTGGTGCAAGTGGAGAGAGACCCTGTGCCTTTTCTTTCGCTTACCCACATGTGTGACTGAGAATGTCTAACAGTTCCCTTTTTCCTCAAGACTTTTCTAGGGACTTACCCGTGCGTTAGGGCTCTGGCACAAGCTATCAAGAAAAGCCGTGAGCTTGATGTCATACAACTTACAATGTATGACTGAGACATTCCATGTTTCCTTTTGTCCTCAGGACTTCTCTGGCAACTGACCTGTGAATCTGGAATAGGGAATCTTCTTCACATGAGACACCACAATGTGGTGTCACTAAGCCACATTATAGTTATACTGGAATAAACAATCTGACTCCTGATTTTTGAGAGTGGACCTGAACTTGGAAGGTACCCATTCCTCCAGCTGTCATCTGGAATTGTGCTCTGGAGGCCAACCATGCTTTTATTCAAAACTGTTTCTTCAGTATCAATTGGAGAACTACAAACTTGGATCTACCCTAAATCAGACAATTTTGCCTTCATGATCTATAGGCCTAAAATATAAATACAACAGCAAGGATTTTTCTCAGTCCTCACTGGTTCCAGTGATAGTACAAAAATGAATACACTGACTTCGGGGCTTTGATTTGCTAATTCAAGCATTCCCACATTCATTCACTGTCTGGGGTGGAGGGCAAATTGGGGCCCAGAGAACTCAAGGTCATAAGCTCAGGTCACAGGAGCACACGGCTCAGCGAGCTTGTTTACATTATGAACAGTAGCTTTTTGTTTGCAAGATTAAGCAAAAGTCATTAGTCCAGATTCTGTCCATTTTATAAAAGTCAGTCCTGCAGGAATTAATGTTAAAATAAATTCATTTTTATTTCTTTAAAAAAGTGAAAATTATGTCCCAGTATAATAACATGATGTCCTATCATGCAATCATTTTCGAGTTAACTTTCATAGATGGACCTGAACATATCACGCTTTCCTTTAAGTAATTCTTTTCAATATTTGATTGTCACATTAACTGATGCATTCATCACAGATTTGATTTAAGTTTTGCTCCCAGCAAACAATGACAATGGGTGCACTCAGCCCGGGTTGAAAGCATTGTAAAAGCCAGCAGCTGTTCTGCGTAAGGGGCTAATTATGCATAATGAGTGTCTAATTTGAGAACAACACAAAGCACATTTCATCTAATCAGCAAAGAAATTGATGTGACACACACAATGCATCTCATCTGAACTTGTTGATTGACCTTACTAAGTGCAAGGATAAGGGTTGAGTGAGAGCCACTCCCCGGCTCAGCTCTGGGAGGGAGTAAATGTTTTTGTGGGAACGATACAGGACCTGCACATTCTCCTGAGGGAATCTGTGTGCCCTGCTATTTCAACATGAACTCTTGGTTTCGGAAGGACGTGCGGCATTATCATCAAAGATCAGTTGTGCTTTCCCTTAACAAATCCACAAAATATAAGGGTATTTAATGGTTTCAATATGTGAACAAGCTCAGAAAATTAACCACAACTTTCTCCTTTAACAACTCATCTCACATTTGTAGAACTCCTAGAGGAAAAAAAATCTGGTACAACAAGTATTTTAAGCCTGACTAAATATGTAAAAAGTTACTGGTGTTGATACCTTCTTTAAATTGTGGAAATTATTTCCAAGAAATAGCATCCAATTGCACTTAGTTCTTATGCTGTAAGCCAAGAAATAGCCTTATTCCACTTGGGAATTCACATAGGCCAATCTGCACTGTGGTCTTTGTAGACTCAGCTCTTTGGGGATTTCTGCCTTGTTTAGCATCCCATCTACAATATCTAGAACGTATATCCCAATGTCTAGCATGTAGTTGGTGATCAAAAGGTATGATGTGGTGAATAAAGGAATGGGTAGAAAGAAAAGAACATGGTTAGCTAACTGCTCTGAGTGATAGTGGCTATTATATGTAGGTAGTTGGGTAGACAATGTCTTATGATTTTCACTTATTTCCTTTAGTGTGAGTGTGCTGTGTGTGGTGGGTACATGTTTCATGGGTGCATACATACATGTGTTTAAGGAGGCCTTCCTCTATCACTCTCTGTCTTTTTGCCTTGAGAGAAGGTGTCTTACTGAATGGGAAGTTCAACATGTTGGGCAGGCTGGCTGGCTAGTGAGCTCACATGATCTGCCTGTCTCTGCTCTGCCAATTCTTGGGTTACTGGCACATGCAGCCATGCATGCTTTTTACATGAGAGTTAGGGATTCATCCTCAAGTCCTCAAACTTGCAAAGCAAGTGCTTTTATCCAATGAGCCATCCCCCTAGCCCCAGTTTCCACTTTTTGCCTTCTATATGATATGTGAGGTGAGACCTTAGATGGTTAAATCATGTACTCTGATGTTATAAACATTTAAGAGGAAATAACAGATACTTTTTGAATCATACAGATTTAGTCTTAATGTATTCCAGATCATTTGTTGTGACCCCAGATCACTTGTCTATAAAATACTCTGGGGCTATGATGTAGCTCAGTAGTAGAACATTTGCACCGGATGTGTGAAGGCCTGGGTTCAATAACCTAGAACTGGAAAGTGAAATGAAAACTTACCATGAAGAGTTGTGCCATGAGATGCCACAATCAACATAAACTATCTGCCATGATAGTCAAATGTAGAACAGGTCTTTGTTGCAGAGCACACGTCTTTCCTTTCTTTAGAGCTATATGTAGATCCTTATTAGATTCAGGTTGAGAATTTGAGTGAAAACATTCTTAATAATGCATTAAAATATTAACCTGCTCTTTTAACTTCACTGTAACCTGTGAATTATGCATCTTTCTGCTGTTTTCACTTACAACTTTAGAAGGCCTATCATCTCGCTTATTTGATCTAGTCTCTTTGCAGAACATATAAACTGTCTCTTGCTTCTGAATTCATCACCCAAATTAAACATAGACACACACACAGACATAAATTTATAGCAAGAAATGATATTGGCACTTAAGGAAATCCCCATTAAACTCAACTGGCCATATTAAACCCACGTTAGAGCCACCTGAACTGCCATCTCCTCTTGACAGGGTAATTATAAGGGTGAATAATGGGGCTGAAGGCTGAAAGGATCGCACAGATGGTGGGAGGGTGAAGACAGGTGTTTGCATAGACACAACTTCCTACTAGGTCTGTCTAACTCAATGATTCTCAGTATATATTTTTTGCTCTACAACTTCCATTTTTATTCACAATGGTTTTACAGATGGCCACTGAGTAAACAGATAAAAATGACAGTAAAGAGTGTTTAAATATTAAACATGACATTGACATGGACTGATCTAGCCAGTGCAGACATAATTGTGTATATATGGTGTCCTTTTGTGATGAAAGGACTCAAGTGTTGAAAGCCATCAGTGGGCATGGATTTGGAAAACTGCAAGCAGCTTTGGCTGCCAAGAGAGAATCATGAAGTCATAAGAATTCTATCTGATCCCTTAGGTTGGAACTGACAGTGAATTGTCTTCTCTTGTCCAGATCACCATTAGAAAGGAATCAGCACATGTAATAGCTTAGTTTATGTCAATATCTTTAAAACAATGTATAGGAATGTGGGAAGACAGTGGGATACACTGGCCCTGCCAGAGAACACACCTAACTATTGGCATTTGTTCAACAGTCCTCGAAACAATAATACTGGAATGTTGAGGTCAGTCATTGTATTAAGAAGTACGTGGATTCAATTCCTAATAGTAGTGCATAAACCAGTTGTGGTGATAGATGTGTACAGTCGAAGAACTCAGTAAGTGGAGGCAAGACGATCAGAAGTTCAAGGTTATCTTGAGCTATACAGTGAGTTCAATGCCAACTTGGGCTACATAAGACCCTGTCTTTTGAAAAATGGAATGCAAACATCAGACTACCTTGTTCAGAATAAAACAGACAAGTAATGAGCATGAAGAAGATGGAAGTTGTACCTTAAACCACATCAGAAGAGAATATTGACATTTGTCCTGATGAAAGCTGTATCAAGTAAGTAGAGAGCTGATGGTCCTGTCTGCTTTATATTATATAAAGTGTTAATATTACTTCTCTTTGGTCTCAACTTCATTCTTCCTGTAACCTAGATTCCTTCTTAAAGGGAAATGGTTACCAATCCTCAGCCTGTGGAAGTCAGATGCAAAAGTGTGGACTCCACAATGGTGGCATGAGGACCAGCAGATGCTGGCTACGTATCGATGACTTACTCTCTCCATCCAGACCATCAGCATTTCAGTACTGAGCTAGTGTGGAATGATGATACTCTGAGCTATGGGAACAGAAATGATTCTCTCTCTCCTCTCTGTAGATATAGATGTATAGTGATCATAGTGAGCATTGTATGTGCACTACCTGATGTAAATGCTGTGATGGTAAACAAGTCCAGGATATGGAGAATCCGATTCTCACAAATACTAGTTCACCCAATATGTTGAAAGCTATTTATGTGATAGAATCCATGGCAGACACTGGGGATAGAGTAATAAGTGAATATACATTTACATGACTCCTGTGCACATGGTGCTTTGATTGGGAATCAAAGAAGAATACAAATGATTATATAGGTATCAAAAGTACAGTGATGTGAGCTGATGCACGTGGAAGTAAACTCTACAGTGAGTACATGGGACAAGGTAAGGAAGAAAAGAAAGAAGAAGAATTTTGAGCTGGGAAGCATGCGTAGGAAGAGAGAAAATGAAAACCAGGGAAGAGTGTTCTGGTCTGAGGGCAGAACAGACAAAGCCCCAGGGTGTCAACATGCTTGGCAAGTCCCAGGACAAATATGAGGATTAGCACATTTGAACTTACGGATTATACACTTACAGGCACGATTATACCCGTCATTATAAGGAATCAAATCATTTCTTATTTTCTGGTGAATATTAGGTCCTGTTCCTGTAAAGCAGCACAGCAACACCAAGGATAACACATGGCACAGTCAGGCAGGACCAAGAAGATTCCAGCAATATCAGTCGTTCATACACTCTAGATGACAGTGAATCAAAAATGAAGTTCCGTTATGTCTACCTCCTTGTATGTACGTTCTATACAATTTATACAGGGGAAAATGGGTGCCCTCTTAAGGTTCTTAGTCTCATTCATATAAGAATTTAAGAATGGACTCTAATGGAAACTTTAGGACAATTGTATTAAGAGTTTAGAATAGGGTTGTAGAAACGGCTCAGTGGTTAAGAATACTGACTGCTCTTACGGAGGACCTGGGTTCCATTCCCCACCCCCATGTGGCAGCTAAGAATCATCTGTAACTACCGTTTTAGGGGATCCAACTCCCTCTTCTGACCTCTGCGGGCACTTCGTGACATGGGTGCACTTACACACATGCAGGAAATACAATCATACACATAAATAATAATAATTTTTAAATTAGAATAAAAACCCCAAGGCAGGTAAACTGTGAATCTCAGCATCTGCTTGGAAGAGGATGGAGAGGAGAAGGAAAAGCCATGATGCTTACAGCCTGCACGGAAGTGAGACAGGGGACAGCTAGCAGCCATGGCGGGAAGAGGATGGGAACTTTAGAGGAAGAGTAAAGAAACCCAAAATGCTGGGGCGGCCCAGAGTGCTAGGGAAATCATGCTTAAAAGCAGACAGAAAGAAGAAAGGGAAATTCACAGAAGTGACTAGGCTTACAGAAAACTACACATCTGTGGGCTGACCCTAGAGTGGGGGTCACAGCAGTGAAACGTCACCATCTTCTTACTGCACTAGATATTCTGCCAATCCACCTTGCTCCAGTGGTCCTGTGACCAGGTGATTGACCCAGCAAAACTGGAATGTCAAATCTCTACCCAGGCCGGAGATTTTTGTTCTATTGGCTTTCTCTTAAGGGGCCCTTCTTGATGCTGTAACACAAGGCTGGCTGCATGTAATACTATTATTATAGTAAGGTGAATGAAGCACTTGATTATCACAAGGAATTTAAATGATAAGAATCAGAGTTGTGTTTTACTTGGGTCACTCATCCTTCCTTACCTGACACGTCAGATGGCTGCTCCAAGTCTGCCTGTTTGTACCTCTCCTCTTTAATGAGCCCATCCAGCTGCCTGGGGTTGCCTCTTAGAACATTCTGCCCTCCACTACTAGCTTGCTGTGCTGATTCTCCTCTCTGCTTCCTCTTGCATTTTCCATGCTGGTTTTCTTTCCCATCTGATTGTCATTCCCCTTCCACCATCCTCTTTTCTACTCTCACTGATGTGCGCCCCCCCCAACACAAAGGAAATTTGCTACTGTTCAGAAGAGATAAGGGAGGTAAATTCTCCACTTTCCCTAGGTCTTTAATGGCACAGAATGACACTAAAAGAATGAGGCAGAGTGCAAGCCTGTTGTGCTATAACAAGGATTTCTCCAAGCTTTCTCAGCCCCAGTTCTTTTTCTAAGGTGGTGGGATTTGAATTCCACTATAGCTAGTACTTTAGATTTAGACATTTGTTAATAGAAAGAAAGGAACTATTAATACATTCTTTAATTAATTTGTATGGGGAGCATGCCATGGTAATCCTGTGGAAGTCTGAGGACAACTGGTAGGAGTCAGTCTACTCCTTCCGGTGATAGACTCTGGATTGAACTCAGATCCTCAGACTTGGCAGCATGCACTTTTGGCATGTATGTGTCTTCACTTGCTCGTGCCAGCTCTTAGCAGCTAGCGCATTTTTAGTATACTACCATCACCACATACACATAAAGTTGTGAAACATCCACACACTCACTCAGATGAGGGGGTCACAGAATTTTAGAATTGGAAGAGGACATTAGAACAATTTAAATAGTACGTTAGTTTGAATGAGTAATTAGATATTACTTACCTGGAGGAGGCCTCTGGCAGTGAGATGAAAGGTAGGCTCAATTTTAAAAGAAGAAGAGAAGAAAAACAACTTGAAGAGAATGGCAACTGACTCAACAGCTCATCAGGCCCATGGGAAGATGTCAGGAGAGGAAGTAACCAGCCTGCAGTGCAGCAAAGAACACAGTTGATGTCCATTCTGTGTCTGGGCATGGAGTGGTGTTGGACCAGATAGGTCTAGCTTTGACATCAGAGATTATGTACCCACATTGATGATTGCAGCATCCAGGTCCCAATCTCACAGAAAAAGGAATTTAAGGCATCAAACCATGGTATTCATTAATTAATTCAACAGTGTTACATACTCGGTGCTGTTCTTGTAAGAGAAAACAGTAGTAACCAAACAGTCTCTGTCCTTGAGGATCTTGCATTCGAGTAAAGAGGCAGGTAATAACTTCTTAAACACACATGCTGCTGCTGCTGCTATCACTATTATTACTAGTAATAATAATGATTAGTACTCATAATGCTTATAATTAGCCATTAGCCACACATGATTCTTACTTTTACATGTATTAGCTCTATTGATTCTGTCATAATTCCCATTTCATAGATCAAGAACAATTGTAATGTGACTTGTTGAGGGTGACATGAGCAACATGTTATGTAACAGTTATATAATGCTACTGAAAAATATGAAGAAAAATAAAAGCCAGTGTATGCCATGTACATATTTGGCCAATGATGGTAGAATAATTTAGAGCTATTACAAGTCTTTAAAATCTGAACTGATAGATCAATATGCCATTAAACTCTGTGATAGGGGTAAGCTGCTTCCTTTATTTTGGAACCCAGATATTTTCATGTGTAAAATTGGAGAAATAAGGCTAATTATATAGGTTTCTATAAGTATAAAGTCAGATTATATTATATAATAACGATAAAGATTTAGCAAAACCCTGGCATATAGTAAATATATGTCAAAGTTAAATACCAAGATTTGAAGCTCAGTAACAGCAAAAAAAGAAAATGAGAAGACAAATTGCTTGTGGCTGGATGTTTCTAGGACAGGAAATAATTGTTTCCTCAAGGATTTAGTTAATTCACAGGGCTGGGGAAGAATATAAGAGATTAAGATTTTTCCATGAGAAATGGACTCTTTGATGAAATCACCATATTCAGCAGAGGAGGGAGACGATTCCCAAGAGGCCAAGAGGCTCAGACTCACTGAATGGACAGAGTGGTGGAGCAGAGAAGCTGAGCCCTGCAGGTTAGCAGGACGTCACATGACCTTGGGGGAAGCCAGGACCTTGGAATGGATCACACAGTCCCTCAAAGTCCTGGAACTCAAGCTTAAAGGGAAAGGTTGGCCAGCCCAGAGCCTTGTTACTCAAAGTGTTTTACCTGGTGATGGATAGATGACTCTTTTTGTAGATCTAAAGAAGAGAACTTAGCCTGAAGCACTGACATCTCTTTGCATTAGCCTCATATAACCTCATCATCCTCCCTTTTGCTCCTTCGCAGACTCACTCTATTCAGCAGGAACCTGGATGTGATTCCTCATGACTGTAAATGAAAAGAAAATTAGTGTCCATAACATGATTTTTGCTTATTTTCTTTTTCTTAACGATCATGTTCTAGACTTATAAACAGTTCTGTCTTTGTGACAAACAATCTGAGATGGGTCAAGTTTATTGGAAGGCTATCTCTAAGGCATGCTGTTTAAGTTGGCTGATCATGACATGGGCCTAATATCCCGGAGATTTCTTTGGTCAAAGAAAAAGACTCTAGGATGGTGACCTCCGGTCAAAGTCAAAATATACCATTAGTTCCAGATCATAACTTGAAAGCAAAGATGAATGTGGTTTGTGCTGAATTTTATAAATATGGTCTTCTAATATTTTTAGAAGTTCATTTAGTCTGTTTAGATATCCTTTTTTAAATGGTGAATGGGTATAATTAAGGTGATAATATTGGTGAACTAGACTATGATACAGCTTTATCAGGATTGACCTCTAACTTTTATGAGTCATTTAATCAAGAGAAAATAATTTAATGGTATAACTTTATAGGGATGAAAAGCAGAATAAAATGTAAAATTTATGTTATGTTATAAAATGCACAGATTTAACACATATCATAACCCCAATGAAAAATGGACTTACAAAAAATACTCTTTCAGACTATTCTTGATATTATTTAGTGCATTTGAGAAATATACAATTAAGTTCTGGGGAAATAAAGTAACATATTTATCATTATTAATATTAATGTACTTCACATGTGAACTTTTATCGAATACCTGAAAAGTAATTTCTGATGAGACACATTGATGGAACCAGCTTTTCTCTGTCCTCCTTGTTTGACAAGATACCCAGTGACTACTTTTGTATCTTTCTAAACAATCTAGAACCAGAATTCTCAACTGCCCTTTTGCTTTTAATATTTTCAATAGACTTGCTTAAAATATTTCATTCTTTTTATTTAAACAAACCTCCTGAGATAAGATAGAATGAGTCACTATCACTGTTGAAACTTGCAAGTTGTATTACAGGGCTTTAAATAGAATAAGTACTTTAATAAGTAGGTGCTCAGTAAATATGTAAATCTCTTCATAGACACCTTCATTGTTATTAGCATTCTCCTCTTTTATTCAAAAGTTCCTGTTTGTTGAATGTGAAGCCATGCTGTCCTGTAATTGATGGAGAATCAACATTTGTTAGTGTTTTGGAACATAGATACTTAGCACAGTTTCAGTGAGAGATTCAAAATGGCAAACTACACACAAAGAAAACGATTAAGTTTTTAAAAAGGAGGGTAGGGTTGGAGAAATGGCCCAGTGGCTAAGAGCACTGGATGCTCTTGCAAAGGATCTGGGTTTGGTTCCCAGGACTCACTTGCTGTCCACAATTTCAGTTCCAGGGACTCTGATGCTCTCTTCTGGCCTCTGTAGGCATTGCACACACATACATGATACACTTATATTCATACAAGCAAAACACTCGTACACACAAAATAAAAATTTTAAAGGCTTCAGAGATGTCAGTCTACAACCTCAAGGGCACTTTGAGTGGAACTGGGATAAAGTGGTTCCTGGAAATACACACATTAGAAGCTCTTGATAAACAGATGACTTGCTCGCAGCACTTAAGCAAAGATTATTACCTCTTTATATGAAAGAGTTTCACAATATTTTTTTCAAGTTTTTAAATAAGTTTTTAGCAAATCAAAAACGTCTTTCTCAATTTAAAATTTTTTAAATATTTGAAGAACCATGCCTTTCTAAGACCAGATAATGCAAGTCTTGAGTATTTGACAAGAATGTTTTTGACTTTGAAAGAATCACATAAAAACCCAAAAGAACTCTGTGGCTTGGCGGATTCACTTCAGGCTGTATTTACTTGGTACCTGGTACAGTGGACTCTGAATAGACCTCTGTTGAATAAATGAAGAAATTTAGTGAGAGGAAGAAAAGAATCTTTTAGAATTTGGGAGTATAAAATCTTGCATAGTTTCTTTACTTTCTCTTCTGTATTAGAGTCCCCTCCCTATGATTTTAGTGCCACTTTCATGACTTAGTCTTGTCAGTCATTCTCTCAAGACCATCAGTTTCACATACCAGGGATAATGGAAGCACTCATAGCTTAGTACACCTCCCTAGGTTCCACTGCCTACCCCATTATTGTGATTTAAATATGAATTGTGTCCTATAAGCTCATGCAATGAAGACTTGGCCCCCATTTCCTGGTGCTTTTGAGAGATGACTAGAAAGCGCTAACCTGTAATGGGTTAACCCTGGTTATTTGCTGTTAGTTGAATGGGCTCTTAGAAGGTAGGGTCTGGGTGTAGGAAGAAGGTCACTAACAGTGTACCTTTGAAGGACATATCTTGTCCCCAACCCTATCCTTTGGTCTTTTTGCTTCCTGTCTACCACAAAGTGAGCAGCTTTCCTCCATCACACGCCTCCACACCGTGATGTTTCTGCCTTGCCACAGACTAAAAATTAATGGAGCCAATGACTACAGACTGAAGTCTCAGTGACCATGATCCAAGACAAATCTTTCCTCTTTGAAGCTTGGTTAGTTGTGGGGTTTTTTTTTTTCAAGTACTTTGTCATGGCAACAAAATTCTTACTAACACATTTTTGTTTGGAATGATTTTCTATCGTCTATTAATAGAAGACTTGGTTTCACTTCTGTGGCTTGACCTCCATTAGTGCCTTACCCACTGGATCAGTTACTTTTCTCATTGCTGTTGTGAAATACCCAACAAAAGTAACTTAAAGAGGAAAAGTTTATTTATTTTTAAATTTTATATTATTATTATTAAAGTTTATGCTTTAAGAGATGATACAGTCCATCCTGGCAGCAAGAGAATGAGGTAGCTGGTCATGTTGCATCCATGGTCAGGAGGAAGAGATAGATGGATGTTTCCTTCTTTTTATTCATTTGGGAGCCCAACCCATGAGATTATGCTACCTGCACGCAGGTAATGAGGGTGGGTCTTCCTTTCTCAGTTGAACCCCTCTGGAAGCAGACTTGCAGACACGACCAGAGATATGTGTCCTAGGTGATTCTAAATCCAATCAAGTAGAAAATGAAGATCCATCACACCCACATAGTTCTAGTGCTGTCATTTTCCTTTTAAGTTAAACCGTGAGTTTCAGTCCTTTCTTTGGCCATACAAACCAGAATTGGTGGAGTTGGGCTGTCCCACCACTATGTTCTGTCTAAGCCTTTGGACTCTGGGTTTCAAGCTAAATTGAAAGGTCATATGAACACTAATCATACTCTTTCCTGCTCCTCAGACAACACTTCTGACAGTGACTGGGGTGGCCAGGATTCCTTAAGTGCAGATATAATGGACGAATGTGTTCTTTCTGGAAGCTTCTCCATACCTCTTTCTAAGGACACAGCCAGGGCTTAAAATTAAGACCCCTGATTCTCTAGTTAGTGAGCTAGAGAAAAAGGGTGAGTTCATGCTTCAGGAGAGTTTCCCAGTATGCCCTGACACTCACCGATGGTAATCTGAATACAGACAATAGACTGGAGTCTGAACATCTCAACCAGAGTACTTCAAAGCCCTAGGCTGGTACCCAGAAACACAGTGCAAGTAGAACCACAGTGTTCTTTCCTTATTAATAGGAATGACAACAGTTTCCAGGTTTGTGGGAGCACTTAGCCAAACTGCCTACTCTCATGGTCAGCAAGAGAGAGAGGGAGGAAGGGGGCTTATCTCAGGCATTGACATGTGTGGAGGCCCTTGCTGGAAGCCAGAGCTCAGGAGACCAGACGTGGTCCTCTCCAATCCTTGGCCATTGATGGTATTGTCCCATGTGCTGCTGTTCTGCTCACAGCTGCTCTATTTCTCTGTGGGAACTGAGGTGAGGATGAGTCACAGGGTACCTCCAAGGCCATGTTGAGAGCAGGCTGGAGTCCTGGAGCCACACTTCCTGGATCTCAAGTTTTATTCTATATATGATTCGGAGTCTCCGGACAGTTTGCTTAAACTTTCTGTAATTCAGTTTCTTCCTTATAAATGGAGATTGCATCATTCAGCAGCTATTTACTGTGCTACTTTGTTGGGAAGGGAACTGTTGTGGGACTGGGAATATGGCCATAAATAGACTAGATAAATTCTCTATCACCATATAGTAAGTTCTAGAAAGGGAATAAACAACATACAAGTAAATATATGGCATTAGGCAGACAATAGCTATGCATAAAGGTAAAGAAAATAAAGAGGAATGCATAGACATTCAAGCATCGGAACAGTCTTCGCTGAAATGACATTTGATCAGAGTCCAGACTGCAGTGAGGAGTGGGCTATCACATAACTGGAAATGCTTTTATGAAAGAACCAAAGTGCAAAGGCCCTGAGCCTGAAGAAATGACATCATCTAGTAAAGGAAGTTGTCTTGAGGTTAAGTGAATTGATACATTTAAACACTTTAAGTAGAGCCTGATACAGAAATCTTTCTGGGTTAATGTCAGTTATTAGTATGATCAAATGGTCTCATATATTTTGGTCCTATGGTCCAGTTGTCGCCCCAACCCCAACCATTCCAATCCAAGGAACATCTCCCTGAAGCTTGAGGATGCTGCCCCCTGCTGAACTCTACAGGTTAACCATAGGTAATGGGAATATGTTAAGAAATGGATACTGAGCCTTCTCCCCTTCAGCATCTTCCTAAGTCAACTCTGCCATTAGCATAGGAATCTCTGAGATTCCCATCACCATATGTCCTGTGTCTCTTCCAAATCCCAACCCACCCTCCACCACTGTGCTATGGATCCAGGACAACTGTGTGCTAGAAAGGGAGATGTCTTCAAACACTAAGAACTGTTGAGAAGGTGCATTGTTAAGAGGCCTGTGTTTTTGTCAAATGGCTATCTCTTTTTTGAGGCCCATAGAAAACATAGAGACACAAAAGTGAAGCAGAGGTCATCAGACTACTAACAGTGAAAAACAAAAACCCAGCAGCTGCCTCAGTATGCTTGCTATTTGAGACTTTTACCTCCTTCTGAAGATTCCCACTCTATAGAAATGGCTTTAATTGAATGCATTTTCAATTTTTCACTTAAAAGTAACTATATCTGCATATGTCTTATAACTTTGTCTATATCTGCAAAATTGGCTAGTGGAAAATTGCCCCTAACACATGCCTTGGTCTGGCTGGGCACCCATTTGTGCTGTTCACAACATGTGGGAGTCTGGTTATCTGTAGACTTGCTCAGTGAACTAATACGACTTTGTTTAACATCCTTAGATATTTCCCTAAGATTATCTATCACTTAACTTTATATTACTAAAATGAAATGCCCAAGGCGACTGACTTTATAAAGAGGAAAGATTTGCTTAGCATCCAGTTATGGAAAGTCTCAAAATCCAAATCAGGAAAACCCTTTGGTTTGGCCTTTGATGTGGGTAGCAGACTCATGACAAGAGTGTATATAGAATCAGATAGTCATATCTCAAACCAGAGAAAGACTGAGAGGCCAGAATCTAACAATCAGTGTCCTTGCAGGGTATACTTTTAGTGAACTAAAGGTCTCCCACTGGGACCCATCTTCTAAAGGTTCCACCACCTCCCTACTGCACCATACTGAGAGGGTTATTCCTTCAACACATGAACCTGTGAGGACCACTCACATCCAAAATACAGTGCATGGCATCCTGTGGTCAATAACAGTAACTCAGTTACAACAGACTTTTACTGAAGAGGCTGTTAACAACCAGACATGAGGCAAGTGCAACCTTGCTAGGACTTACTGTAACCTAGCTACTCTATACATCGGCAGGTTGTAAGGTCACACCCTCCCTTTGACACTCAAATAACAATACTCTGGGTCTCCTCCCCAGTCAGTGTCTTTTCTAATTTCCTTTCTGTACTGTTCTCCCTGGTCTCACTATCTCTGCCATGCTGGTCCAGGTTTAGGCACTGCCAGGCTCTTGTATGGGTCTCCTTTACTTGACCTCAAGCGGATTTCTCTCAGGCAGGGGCTGCTGTTCTCCCAGGCCCAGATTTGCTCCAAGATGCATCCCATGTTGTCCTTCAGTGATGGAGGGTTGAGCTGTGATGCTTTAGCAAACCTCTCGTTCTGATTTGGAAAGAGAATGGAATAGCATACAGAGGATTTGCAGTTCTGGCTTTAGAGTTGCCTGCTCTAAATCCTTTAGCCCAGCCTCTTCTGGGTCACTTGGGAGGTCCAAGTTCTTCCAGTGCGCAGATCAGATCTCTCAGCTCCTCTCTTCCAGTGTGTTGCAGTGGTCAGCTTGAAGTACCAGCAATGCGAGGTTCTTGCAAATACTTCATATTCTGAGTCCAATTTTCTTTTTTCTCTAGTTCTAAACAGAGGAATAGTTATCTATCGTATCGAAATCCTAATCCTGAGTTCCTGTTTTCCAGCTCTGATGAAGCGCAACCTCAAGTGTATCCAAAAGCCTTTCCCTCATGTTCCCACTCAGGTGATGCACTGAAACATGACGAACCAACATTGGGACATATTCCAGCTTCTGAGGCATTTCCAGTTCACTCAGATGAGCCCTGAACACAGCTGCCTGAATCTCACTTCTACAGTCCCAGCCCAGTTCCTTACAGACACAAGGCAAAGACTGGCTGCAGTGACCTCCCTGACATCTGTCTCTGCTCCCTAGCTCTGCCGTGATTTCTCTTACTGCTTCCTGTGGAACAGGTGTCATCAGTGTGCATTTTGTCATTCGCTGTGCACAGATTGGAGCTAGCACTAGGCTGTATCATGGATAAGGATATCCACCCCCAAGTACAGAAAGTTTGGACAACTTGCCCAGTGTTGGCCCAAGGTGGCTTGCCTTTTATGCTGAAGACTGTACAATCCACATCCCTCAGGCCGATGCCACTCTCTTGGTCAAAGGCATTTTACTGTCCATAGAGACCCCTTGACCACTTCATTAACTAGAACTGTGTCTGACTTGTTTTTCCACTTTGAAGGGACTGATTATATGTACAAAGCATCTACCATCCGGTCTAAAAATATTACAAAACAAACACATCTTCATAACATTTTAATATTTCTTATTTAATTTATTATATTATCTTTATAGTATATATCATTATAATATATTATATATTATTATATTTTTATTATATATATTATGTATATTATGTTATTTATCTTTGTTTTTACTGATAAGCTGCTTTCATCTGAGTTTTATTTCTGTATATGCTATAATCATCTTCCACATAACATCAGAACTTCTCAAAGGCAAGGATCATGTTCTAATTTTTTTCTCCAAATATGCTAAGTGCATACAAAATTGAATATTGATTTGATATATTGCTGATAGAAAATAATGGAAAATTGAAGAGCTGGAACAAATCACATAATAGTGTCCTTTAAAATGTACATGTTAAATTATTCCTCACATGGCCAGTAAATGTACAAGCACCATATTGTCAATAATAATTCTAGACTTACATAACAAAGTCTTCTTATCTTTCAAAACAATATGGGAGGAGACGAGACTCTCTGAAGATTCAAAGATGAATAATGGAAAAAGGAAACACATCTGCAGTGTTTTCAATAATTTGAAAAAAGAGCTGAAATAGCATTTTAGGGCTTCTTAGTGGTAATTTGCACACATTAGTTGTTAAATGGTTTTATCATCTGAAACTGTCGCTGGATGTCTTTTTAGGCACTTTATATAAATACATGGATAACATGAGCCTTGTGATTAAAATATATATATATATAGTTTTTGGCTTGATTTTAGAGGCAACTTTTTAATAGTAAAAATCAACATTGCTGCCCCTTTTTAAAATCTTTAATTAATAACATTCCTTTTACCATAGATTAAATGAAATTAAATGAACTGAATAAAAATTCAACTATTTTACCACATGCTTTGTGAGCAAACCTCGTTTTTTGAGAAATTATGCAGCTTTCCGACTACAAATAATGCATGTTCTATCTTGTTTCTTAATGTGTTTTTAAATTTAAAAACATAGAATGCCTGTCAAAGTTAAATCTATTTTGGGAACACTAACATTAGAAGGCAAAGCTTTTCTTGCCACAAGTCATCACTATGTCCTTAAATGATATAAACTTGATCAAAATTAGATAACGAAGCAAATGTTACTGGAAAGTTTCCATTGCTTGCCCATTTTCTCAAAACCCTTTAGAAACTTGTTTATTTCAGCAAAGAATGCCCGCCCCCCATGCATCAGCCTTCCGGAAGCTTCATTTAAATGCCTCTGACAAATGAAAGGCTCCTTTCATGCCGTTTCAAGCCCTGAAGTACCAAAAGGGTAAATAACTTGAAGTATCATTTTTGACTGACTTGGCTTTGAACCAGGCACAGCCTGTGTAAACAGCTGCTCTCCGCAAGATGCTCACCTGCGTCTCTAAACACCTCCCACCCCGACCTGCTAATGTTGGTAACCGTGATAAACACCTTAATTCACTGGATTAATGAGTTAGAGCCCACGGAAAAGGACAAAAACCCATAACTTTTCCACAAACTTAGTTAAATGTCAAGGTTTTTAAAGGCCTAGTTAGCAAGTATATTAGATGAGGTATGTCAGTTTCCCAATTTACGACTCTGACTTGTCTCTTGTGATTCCTCATAGCCTCTAGCCATTCTCCTCTTACCTGAGGCATTCTCTGGCAAAAACCTGATGCTTCCAGTCATTCTGCATTCTTGTGTTTCTTCAAAAATAATTGGACAGGCACCTTTCCATAAACAATCATCATTAGTTATATACGGTACGCAGATAAGAATACCACACAAACATGTTTCAATGGAATGTCTTGAGCCAAATAATAATAATTTGGCCCGCACAATACAGATGTGATTGACAGAGAGGTAATGCACTTAGCACTCTTCCAGAAGGCTCTGAGAATGAGCTCCTTGATGCTCAGAAAGTCCTGCTCCCAGAAAAGTGACATAGACATTGACCATTGAGTTTGTTGCTATTCAATAGCCGGTTCCGTTTCCAGACTCTATGATTAAAGTCATTATAGGAACTGTCAGCAGACAGGGAGAAATGCAAACTGTCACAAGAAGCAACTGTCTGAAATGCTAAAGATTTCCATAATGTTTAACACTGTTAAAGCAGGGATTTTAACTTAATGAATCAACCTAAATAGGCAAAGATGCATGCTTCAAGGATTTTTTTGTGAATGATTATCCCTAACGTCCCTTGTAACTTTGTTGTTGTTTCTGGGTTGTTGTTTTTTTTCCCCTGCAATTCTTTGAAAAATTCTGAGAATAAATGCCTCAAACCTTTGCACTTATAGCCACAAAGCTGACAACCAAAATGAGTTAATATGTTTTGAGCACCTTTTCTTAAAAGAGTGAGTGTTCTCTAGAAGTGACTTAAGAAATCAAAGTTGAAACCAATTAAAATAAAAAGCATATAATTTGCAAGATTTAGCAATTATTTTTAAATTAAAATCATAGTAACTATTATCTTCAACTGAAGGCAATATTTCCAATCCAATGATAAGTCTGGACATAGTTATAAGTTGCTACCTGACCTGGTTTTTTTCCAGTTAACATGAAAATCCTTGACTTACAATTAGCATTTATTGCTACTTTGTAATCTGTGTGTATCCTTGGATATACATATTGCTGAAATGATTACTCTATCAACAGTTGGAATTCATTAAATAAAGACATATAGATTGAATACAACTAGCAAGCGTTTATCACAACAATTGGACTGTGGGTGAGGGGCTCGATTTGTACTGCATTTAAAAGCAAATGAGAAGGTTGAGATTCTGTCTCACACCAAAGGATGCCTATGTGAGATATGCTCTCTTGAATGAGGTCTAGGAACAGAAAAAAGGCATTAAAAGGAAGGCGAGTGAAATTCAGACAAAGTGTATGGTTCCGTTAACCTGCATTGGTTACTATGTTGAGGCGAAGGTACCACTGTATTATGGCTGTCAAGGGACATCTACATACTGAGAGATGTTTGTTGCCTGACTGAAATGCAAGTTTTATCAGGTCACTTGCACTTTCTCAGCTAAATGTGTCACTCCAGCAGTAATAAAATATATTAACAATGGGGCAAGCTAAGTGAGTGGTGTATAGGAACTCTGTAAGATCTTTGACTCTTTCTTGAAAATCTAAAATTAGTCTAAAATAAAATGCATTTGAGCTTAAAAATCAAATTGGAAAATATATAGCTCATGCAATAATTTCGCTTTAATATTTTAACTGAAGTGTTTTATACACCCAGGAAAGACTAAAATCTGACACCAGCTCAATCTTGGTGCTTTTTCCTAATATGTAAACACGTTTGCCTTTTAAAAATAGTGTATACTTTAACCCTATTTGCCAGTGAGAGGAGAACCTCATGCAGTAACAAGAACAGTACTATTCTATTTATTTTTCCTTCCTCACCTGCTATGCCTGGGTTTTGACATTAAGAATATTGTGTTTGATATTTTCTGCATTAACAGCCACTTTAGACTTTCGTTCCATTTTACTTCCAGTCAGAAAGATCAGAAAAAGCTCAAGTTACACAGTGAGAAACTTTATCCACCGAATGTACATTATCCATTCCGCCAGACTGTAAATCAAAGAGTATCTCTTAGGCTGCTTAAAAATTCATTTTCAAATCTGATCCTGATTGTACTTTTATGGTAATTTCATACCATCAATCATCCTTTTACCTTTAGTCTCCAAGTCCACTGCTCTCCCAATAGATCTCATTCACTCCGCCTCATTATCATTCTTTAGGTGAGAAAACAGAATAAGAAACCTTAACAGAAAATGAGAGAAAGATGTAAATTTCTTGAGAAAAGTCAGGTTCACTAAGAAGCAGAGCTAATGATATGTTCTGATCTTTTTTTTTTCTTTTTTGATAATTAAAATATGGGGAGGAAACACATACCTCCCCCCAACAGCAAAATCACATAGGTGTAATCTGCATTCAATACCGATTTCATACCTTATAATATTTTAGACATCACAGTTCTGACTTGATTCTGCTATTTGAAGTGAACAAAAGAAATAATTTTGAAACTCTCTAGAACTTTCTTTTACAGTGTGATGTTTGCTTACTCTTTGATAAGGTCATCCCTTTTCTTGCCTGTCTTTATTTAGTAAATGGACTTAACCAGAGTGGGAATGAACGGCAGGCACTCAGCTAGCTGTAGACATCAGAGCAGGCCTTTCTCTAGGTATAAAAATTCACATGGAGTTATGGGAAATCAATAACATAACTTTGGTTATTATTCTCCATTTGGCAATGTGTATATGCCTGCTCCCACTAACAATTAATCACTGAAAAGGAATAGCATGAGCCTGCCTGTACGTCAGCCTGAAAGTGCTTGTGGCAAGCGAAAGGATTTCTATCATCCAGTTTAAGTCAAGCATTCATTCAGCCTTTTCAGCATGATTCAATTTTATTAACAATAAATGTTATATTTTTGCTCCATTGATTTGAATGCTGACTCCAGTGTAAAGTATATTTCTTAGAGCAACAAGAAATGTAGTAGATAATAAACCCAGCAGCGCACACAGCTCAGCCTGGGTACATTTAGATCAGAATTTAAAAAAAAAAAAAAAAAAAAAAAAGGCCATTAACCACAAGGGAAAGGACTGATTTCTCTGAAATCCCAAGTCCAGCCGCGCTACCGCTTCCCGCGTCTTTAACAAAATGTTGCCATAAACCACAGAATGCCAATAATAGCAATAATCCTTCCAAAGTGGGTTGTTACCTGCAGTTAGTGACCAGTTTCTTAGTTAATGGCCTGGGGGGAAAGGCTTGAAGAAAGCTGTATTCACTGTTTCCTCTCAGGCAATTTAACTGGATGCATTAAACTGCATTTTCATTGGGATTTCAAATGTTTGTGCTCTGACAAGGCACTCTTTTTAAGGCCTTTTGATTAAACCTCCATCTCCACGCACAGTCTCAGGCAGTCCAAATAAGCACCTCTAAGCGTAGGAAAGGGATAATTTGCAGGCTTTTAATTAACCACCTCAATGACAGTCAGAAACACGTGAGAACATATATGCAGATACAATCATGCTGGGCTTCTTTGTTCCTGATTTAAGGCTCTGTGCCATTGGTAAACTATAAGTCACCACTCCATCCATTTCTACAGGGAGATGATGGCCCAGTTGCCAGTCTCCCAGGGTTATTGAGAGGATCAAAGGCAATTGTTTGTGGAAGGGACTGAGAACTGCGCAGCGCTCAGCACCGGGAAACCAGGACTGCTAGCTTCCTTTCCAGCAGTATAACCAGGTGTGCTTAGACGGAGCTAACTGGTTAATTCTCTCATATGCCTGGAGGGTTAAATTTCAACCCTGCATCCCAAAGGGGGTTGAGGGTGCGAGTAAGGCGGTAACCAAGGAAATGAAATTTTAGCAAAAGTCTGAATCCATTCAAATTTATATTGAGAAATTCAAGCTTTAAGGCATTTAAGTTTTGAGGCTTATAAAACATAAACTCCATTTCTTTTGAAAATGTTCTTTATCAGGTATTTTGAGACATATGATTATTAGGTGATAGCTTCTGTTAGATATAAATTATACTTAGGATGCAAATGATCACAGCCCATTAGATTTGGGACTTTGAAAGGTTTACAAGGTGTTTTAAAATTCCACATGTAAATTAATAATAATTCATAATTGGATAAACTGTCCTATACTATTCATATTTGGCATTTGATTTACGTGTTACAGAAGTAATATTTTAGTAAATGTAGGAATAGCTGACAAATGTATTTCAATTCATAATTTGGTATACCATCACTGGAATAGCTATAACTATGTCATAATAATACATTTAACAATTGCCTCTGAGGAACTTCAAAACAATATTTCTCTGCCATTTTTGATACATTGTCTTTCTTGATCACATCTCCAATAATTTTTTCTCCTGATTCATATTTTATATAAATTAATACTAAAATGAGGCATGACTTCCAAAATACTTTTCTCATTTCAAGACATTAATCATAGGTTACACCTCTAGTTTTAAACTAAAATGTGCTTGACACTATTTATATATCAATCATAAATCATTCAAAAACCTGAATGGGTTACATAGTGTTATTTAATTCATCTACTTCCATGCCCTGTTGGTTTTAAGTGAAACATTTCAAGTAGTCACTAATTGCAAACTTTACCCTAACTATAAATAAAGGCAAAAATGATTGACATTACAAAGACAATGGCATGTGTCTGTATGGTCTGCTCATACTCACTAAATCCAGTGCAACCTCAGATTACAAATACTTTCATGTGTGTACTGAGGAAACAAAGGTAAAAGCATGTTCCTTCTTTTGCTCTCTCTGCTTCCACATATGTATGTGTGTGTGTATAGTATTACATTAGATTACATATTGTGTATTGTATTTTCGTGTGTGAAAAACATAGAGAATGTAGTCAAAATCGTATATAGTAAACTTATCAAGTCAAAATTACATTTTGAGGAAAACCAAACATAGACTTGAAATCAGAATAGCCCTCCAAAATCCAAATAGCCAAAGTTCAAACTGGGTCTAACACCCAATTTCTTTTAAATGATATTGGAACAGTAATGGAGGGATATGTTAGACAATGGCAGTCTTATGAAGAGCTCGGATGGAAATGAAGGTGCCACCCTACACAGAGGAATTATTTCACAGGGTGAAAGGGCAGGATGAAGTGAGCCTTGCAGAGCAGACGATTTGAAATCCTCGCCACAGGAACAGGCTTGAACTTCGGTAGAGGACCAGCCCCTTGGGTCCCGCTAGCCCTCCCTGCCCCTAAATGGCCAGCTTCTGGATAGCTGAAATAACTCTTAACAGACACAAAGCCTTTTCTTCTGTGATGCACCCCAAAGAAAAGGCTGCAGGACTATCTCCTCAATTTTCAGTTATGAAAACAGAGGTCAAAGAATCACCTAAGAAATGGGATAGACAAGTGGTGCTGTTCAAATACTAAGATTAGAGCCCCCATACCAAAATACCTGAGAGTTTCATTTGGTCTCCTGAGCAGAACACACCAGGAGAACTGAAATAAGAGCAATACTTCTCACTTCCCTCTGCCCAAGGAAACGCTTCTAGTTTGGTTCCAATTGGCCATGAAGTTGAGTAAAAGGCTATTGACAAGATGAAATCAGAAAACATTGAGGAATGAGACTATATTATAACAGAA
This sequence comes from Eospalax fontanierii, assembly GCA_035773235.1. Taxonomy (NCBI): domain Eukaryota; kingdom Metazoa; phylum Chordata; class Mammalia; order Rodentia; family Spalacidae; genus Eospalax; species Eospalax fontanierii. The sequence continues at coordinate 32,009,981 of CM069548.1, read as the reverse complement.
CAACAAAGTAGCAGAATTTTCCTGGCTTTAACTTTTAATCTCTGTGTGTGTGTGTGTGTGTGTATGTGTGTGTTTACTACTCAAGAGTTTGGTATAAAGTAACATCTCACTCAGAAGTGGCTTCTTGGGATGCAAAGGTTTTGGTGGTGAAGACGAAGAGAATGCTCAGTTGGAGAGTGAGCTGGCACTTATCCTTCAGTGTATCATCATGACCTTGCTCTGCATCTGGCATACAGTGTCTAGTAACTTTTAATAGATGACAGAACAAAGGAATGCATGCTGCCTTTGTGAGATTCTGTGTGTGAAGGGACAGTGGGATAGTAAGATGGATATTAGAACAACTTCAAACATGTACACACATATGACAGGAAAACAGAAAACAGAAGGGGGCCAATGGGAAGAGAAAGACACTCGCATGGCTAGATGGGGGTCAGGAGAGGGCAAGAGGAAGTATATTCAAACCATACAATACAGTGGAATGAAATGTCCTCAAAACCCTGTCACTTTCTACAATGAATATTCCTTAAAGAAAATGTGTCTACCTTAAAGAAAATGTATCTTACATTCTTTTTATTTTCTTCTTTATTTCTTTACTGTTGCTTCCTTAGTGCAGCTACCAGCCCTTATGTAAACCATAGCAATAGCTTTGTGCTTGGCCTTCCTCCTCTCCTGACTGCCCCTTAATTCTGTTCTTTTTCAGCATACCTAAGAAAACATTAAAAAATATGAGCTGCAAGACTAGAGGGATGGCTCAGCAGTTAAGAACACTAACCGCTCTTGCAGAGGACCCGGATTTGATTCCCAGCACACACATGACAGCTAGCAACCATCTGTAACTCCAGTTCTAGGGGAATTCTGTGCCCTCTTCTGACCTCCATGGGCATTGCATGCCATGGGTACACTTACATGCAGGCAACACACTCATACACATAAAATAAAAATAATAAAATACTTTTAAAAAATATGAGCCATATCATGTCACTTCCTCTGCACAAAACCCTCCAGTGGCTTTCTGTAGTACTTGAAGGACATTCTCATCTCCTTGCCTAGGCTGCACAGGCCCTGACTTCTCGACACCTGCCTAAATGTCCTTTATTTCATTCCTTACCATTCCTTAATTACTATGTTCTTGTTATACTGGCGCTTAGTTTCTTCCTAATGCTTCTACAAGCCAACTCTGTTCCCAGTCCCAGACTCATCGCTCCAGCTCTCCTCTTCATGTGTTAGCCCAGGTGCTTACACTGCATGGTCCTCCTTAATCATGAAATTCTCAGTTAAAATCTCCTTGAGCAAGAAGGGTTAGAGCACACCATGTGAACTGAAAATAAGAGCAGTACTTCTTATTGCTGGTATCCAGGGAAATTCTTCTGGTTGGTTTCCAATTGTCTGTAAAGATGGGTGAAGAGCTATTGATAAGATGTAATCAGAAGGGGCTGAAGAGATAGCTCAGTGTTAAGTGCACTGTCTGCTCTTGTAGAGGACTTGGGTTCAATTCCCAGCACCCATAGGGTAGTTAATGACCATCTGTAACTCTAGTTTCAGGGGATCTTACACCCTGTTTGGACCTCTGAGAGCACTGCACGGCATGGATGCACTTACATATATGCAGGCAGTACACTCCCATAAAATAAAAATAAAAAATATTCTTTTGAAAAAAGATGTAATCAGAAAACAGAATTTTGTGAAATGAAAACAGAAAGGAGGCTGTTTTCCTGACCACCCTCTAGGACACCATTCTGATTATTTTACCACACAAAATTATCAACTTCCGCTATTTTCTTGCTGTGTGTGTGTGTGTGTGTGTGTGTGTGTGTGTGTGTGCATGAGGTGGGGATTGAACTCAGGACTTCATGCATGCTAAGAATGAGCATGCCCCACAATCCCTAATTAATTTTCTTATCAATTTTCTCTTTTTCATTAAAGGATAAGTATCAGGACAGTTTATTTAAATGAGTCTCCAGGAGCCAGTACAGTCTAGTATTTAATGCTAGTTTAGCAAAGGATTATTGAAAAATCCTTTACTTCTACTTGAATGAACAAGTAGAAGATTGTCTTGGTTTGTGAAGGATCTATGAGGGAAAACCTTGACAAAGGATGGATTGTTCTGTGTGTGTTTGTCTCTATGTGTCCCAACACCAAAATAACCTTAACACAAGGGGGAAAATCAGTTAAGTATCAGAAGGCACCCCTGCTGATTTCATTAATGATAGTTGTTCCTTTCCAGCCTTGTTTTCGGCCTCTCTTCTGATAAATGTGCATACACATGAAGAATTCAAGGGACTATTTTCTCCTAATTTCTAATCTGTTTCTCAAAGTTTGTGGGTTTTCAGTGTGATTGTTTGAATCCAATCAGAGAGACTTTCTGTGTATCAAGTTTGGAGAACTATTGACAAACTCTGGATCTGGAGTTTACATATCTTTAAGCCTGTTGAATAGGAATTTGCAGTGGGTTGGAGGAAGGAGCATATATGCTGAAGTGGGAATCTGTCCACCCACACTGGTTGGGAAACTTACTCAGAAACTTACTAACACCAACAGAATTTAATATGGTTGTTACAGGAAGTCTTTGTGCTGATGGAAGTATATTCAGGTCTAATTGGGACCTTCTGAGAGTTTAGGGTTTGTGTAATTCTAGCAGGGAGATGTTAATCCCATCACAAACACCATATTCACAGGAAAAGTTCCCTTAGCACTCTCTGCCTTCTTTCCTAAGCTATTCAAGAGAAGTGATTGGTACATGCAAACCTTATAAAAATTTAAACTATTTTGGCACTTTTGGAAATGAGTCACAGAGCTCCACTAAACAACAACAAAAAATTCTCCCGTGAAATTGAGACACCTAATAGGTATTGCTTACACCTCTCTCATAGAAAGCCAGGTCTAGCCAGATTTAGACTAGTGACATTTGCAAATAATTCAAATTCAGAACAAGTCAAGCATCAGCTCTGAGCCCTAGGAATTCGAAGCTTTCTCTAGCAACCCCCAATTTCCAGTTTCAGGGAAGCAGCATCCCCCAACCATTTCTGGAATCGCAAGTAAGTCACAGTAAATCTCTGTCCTGGCTTAGAGAGGAGTGGAGGGTAGGAGGCAAGGTTGTCCATGGTGACATGACCAATCCTGGTGTCGTTAAGACACAGGAGGACCACTCTGCAGGGGATGGCCCCATTTGTGCTCACTGGCAAAGAATCATCAAGCACATAGAGGCAAAGAAAGTCCCCACTGTTCACGTCTGTGTAATGCAGCATGGGCCACCACAAAAGACATTTTCCCCAATAAACTTTGATATCTATCAAGATAGGTCTATAGAACACAAAGCAAAGGATAAAGAATGGTATTTTACATGCTTCTCCTTTTAATGTGGAAAATACCCAATTATAGGCTTCACTGGATATTTGAAGCTTCACATTGGTCTTTATTCATCACTTATTATATGTCAGGCATGAGTACTTCAGATACATGAATAGATACATTCTATTCTAACAACTCTGAGAAGCAGGTTCACCCATTGAAGAGTCAAGGACAGGGCTGGAAAGAGTGAGTGGCTAAAAGCGTTTGCTAGGCAAGCATGAGGAGCTGAGTTTGGATGCCCAGTACCCAGGTAAAAACAGATTGTGGCCATGCAGGTATCTATTAACTCCTGCACTGTGGGGGGTGGGCAGGGAGATGGCGATAGGAGGATTACTGGGACATGCTGGCCACCAGCTAGCTTAGCTCATGGATCATTGAGAGACGCTGTCTCACTATAAGTCAGAGAATGATCTCTGTGAGCATGCACACATGTACCTGCACTCACATGTGCACATACACCATACACATACATTATAATCATATACATATTCACACTCACATACACATATAAAGGAAAAAAACAGAGACACAAAAACACACAAGGCTACATGGCTTTAAAATTGCAGCACTCTGATGAATACTAAAACCCCACTTAATTTATCGTTTTCAGAAAGGACTTGAGCAAAACTAGAGAGGATGTATTGTGTAGTGACCTTTAACCATTTCAGACTCGAGGATGCTTACCAAAGGGCATTGAGAAGGACAAGGAGGAAGACAGACACAGCCTAGACTTACAGGAGGCTTTGGGATAGTAACATGCACTCCCATGCCTAACACCAAGCACTTACAAGGATCAGCAATCTTGCAGACATACCTCTCCTGCCATCAAAAACAAAATAAGGTTCTGGTAATAATAATCACAAAACCAATATATCCTACATCCTATTAGTTATGTGTTTGCTTTGATTTGGATAAAATCATAGTGTGTGCAGGAGGAGCAATCTCACAAGAACTTTTCCATAAGCTGGGTAAGTCCCTGCATCGAGCATGTCACTGCAGTTGCTTTCTGAGGATGATACTTAGGACAGGGTGGAGTGAGGTGTCCTGCAAGGTTCCCCAAAGCAATTCTTTGTTTATCCAGATTTCTTCCAGATCATCCCCAAAGACCTCTCTGCTTCTGTTTTAGTTCACCTATGTTTTATTTACGGCATCTTGCTGAGACCAGGCTGTACAGAAAGGGACTTTGTATTTTGTGACAAGTTTTCCTTTCAAGTCTTCATGCTCAAAGAGAATTGACTACAGGGTGTCAGGTGACCTTTCACTGAGGCTTGACAAACAAGTAGGACAATATGATCAGAAAATAGCTTTATTGGATATCACCTAACAATCACAGAAAATGTCTTAATTTTTCCCTGTATATTAAAAATTAGAGTAATGCTTAGTAAGAAATAAATCTTTAAAAAAAAAATCACCAAGAGAGAGTTTGATTTTTGTCCCCTGTATCATCTTCCCTCCTGGATGAGACAGAAGTAGCAAACAGTATCTTTCATTTCTGCCATATTCTGCTCAGTAGGAAATAATGTCAGCCGGAAACATTAACTTCCTCCTCGTGCATGTTAAAGCGTCCTCATTATCTGCCATGCCAGCTCTAAACTTATTTGAGAAGAAAAAAAAAAATAAGATCTCAGCATGAATCTCATTCTGACTATAGGGGGCCCTATGAACTGTGTTTAAAAATTCAGCACAAAGTGTCCTCATCCCAGGCATGATGCCTTAGGCCTTAAATTTCAGGAGCCACTTTCATGATTGCTTTTCTAGGGAATCTATGAAGGTGAGAGAAGCTTCTACTATGGGTGGTATTGTCTGCAATGATGGGTCTCCTGATTAAGAACTCCATGCATCCACTGGCAGTCCTTGCTGGATATTGTACAATTAACAATCACTTTCAACATTGTCTTAGAGTGTGTACTTCTGAAACCAGTGAACCAGTGTGTTAGTCACACTTTGGTTCCTATGACAAAATACCTAATACAATCAACTTAAACAGAAGAAAGGCTTCTTTTGGCTCAAGTTTTCAAAGGCTTTAGCCCCTCCTCACTCAGCTGTGTTGTCTGTGGAGCACAGCATGCCACAGCAGGGAACACGAAGTGAATAGATACTAACTTCAAATCAGTTAGAAGTGAAACAGAGACAGGAAAGGGCCAGGGTCCTGTTAACCCCTTCCCGAGCACATCCTTCATGGCTTGACACCCTTCTCCTATGCTGTTCTTAGTAAAAAGTTCTACCATTGCCCAATTGTTCCATGGGTTGTGGACCAAGCCTTTAGCACATGGCCTTTTGGGAGACATTCAAGATCTAACTTATGACAACCAATTAGTGGAAAAACAGAAAACATTACCAAATAATTGCAGATCCTGAAAAGAAGCCCAGTGAGAGGAAAAACTTTACCCTGATTTGATATCACATACAACTGTTAAGTTATAGACCTTTAGCTGATACTTTCCCTTTCTTAGAAATCAGACCGTGGTTCATTGAAGTCTTTTTCCCTGGACAGAGTTAATGAGGAAAACTGCTGGCTCCTCACAGCTCTAACGAAGAGTCAGTTCTCTTCCTCCCATTTGTACCTGTGACAAGAACACATGGCTAAGAACAACCTTGAATTATAAATTGACTTTTATCTAGTGATTTCTTTTCTTGTGACTCCTGGTACAAGCCAATGTAGACCATGTGGTATTAAGCTCGTGCCTCCCCTCTCCCTCAACATCTATAAGTCTGAAGTCCCCTTTGTCCTCTGGAATTCAAGGATCTTTCTCTTTAGGACCCCCCATCAGGCTACACATGACAGCTATCTGCCCTAATGAAGTTCCTTTTCAGGAAATGAAGGCTCTCCCTTCAAGACTCCATCTTTCTGCTTTTGATATTATGGTCTACTTCTGCTTATATTCTCCTACTTCAAGGAATAGTCATGGCTGCCCATGGTGCCATCTCTCCAGATAAAGCTCATTGGAAGGATAACTTTGCATCAGCTTCTTTCAGTGAACCTGCAGTATGTTATAACAATAACCACTGCTGGGCAACAAAGAGTTGGGCTATCCTAGGGAATACGCTACCATTCAGGAAGAGAATGCGTATGCTCAGATGTCACATGGTCACAGTGAATGTGGAATTTCCTCTTTTAGATTTGCTCTCCCTGATTTGTCTCAGCTATCTTTGCTTTATTGAATTATATGTTATATCAGTGCAGTGGTTTGAATGGAAATTGTCCCCAATAGGCTCCAAGTATTTAAACCCTTGGCACCCTGTTGGTGGTGCAGATTGAGAGGGTTCTGGAGGCATGGCCATGCTAGAGGAAGCAAGTCACGGGGGCAAGCTTAGAGAGTATATAACCTTGCAGACTTTCAGATAGGTTCTCTCTGCTTCCCGTGCCTGTTTGGAGATGTCAATTCTCAGCTTTCTCCTCTGGCAGCCTCTGCCATCATGCCTCCCCCACTGTGATGGACTCTTACACCTCTGGAACTCTAAGCCAAATAAACTCTTCCTTCTAGAAGTCGCCTTGGCCATGATGTTTCACCACAGCCACAGAAAAGTAGCAGAGACAATCAGTAAATTGCCATGTGACATTTGTGCATATTGAGAATTGACTCTGAGAGCAAGAGATGGTTCCTCTTGTCTTAGACTCAAAGATGTTTATCTCAAGTGTCTCAGACACTGCACATCTTGGAGCTGATTGGCTCCTTGGCCCTATAACAGGGGTGAAGGAGAATAGCAAATAGCCAAGGGTATTTAAAACATCAAACTGGGCCAGGCATGGTGGTGCACGCCTTTAATCCCAGTACTCAGGAGGCAGAAGCAGAATTCCGTGAGTTCAAGGGCAGCCTAGTCTACATAGTGAGTTCCAGGCCAGTTGGAGCTACAGGGAGATCCTGTCTCAAAAAAGAAACAAACAAAAAATATTCACCTGTGAGAAGAGCTAGAATGCAAATCATTTGTAGCAGAGGGTATTATTGCTTATCCCATGGTATAAAAGTGCCTGTGGTAGAAGCAAGAAGCCAGAAGGTCATCCATGGAGGGGACAGAGAGGATGCTCTGCCCTGAAACCTTTCAGCTGAGATCTCCAGTATGACTGTTATAGCAGGACTTCCCCAGTTGATTTTGCTGGATATTAAAATTTCTAAATATCAGTTGTTTGGGTTAACCTTATATGATCTTCCTGCTTCAGTGTGCCAAGTGCTGATATTATATGTGTGCTCTGCCATGTATGGCTTATTTTATAGTTTTGTTTAATCATTTGTTCATTTAAAAAAACATTGAAATCATGAGATTATATAGCCAAGTAGGTTTATTTCAGTGAGTTGAGGCCAACCAAGGCAAATGTTGTTTGCTATAACTCTGGTATCTGACCACGAGGAGAGAATCAGAACTTCACAGATAAGTGCCAGATCCATTTCCAGTTCTAATCTTGGTAACATGTTAAATTATGTAGGTGTAGGCATATTAAGATATATTTTAGGAATGGTAAGTTACATTGTTCAAATATAGACTTACTCCTTTAAATGCAGAACACAGCTATGGTAATTCCCAGTTATTTTTGGCATTTTATTCTTATTCTGTGTTATTACTAAGACCATTTATAGTTTAAATATTCCTAGTTTCTTCTTAAACTTCTTCTACATTACTAAGAAGACTTCTATGTTTGCCTGATCATCAGGATGTTTATTTGTGGCCAAGATCCACCTACCGATGTAACAAAACACTTTAAAGTACTAAAAATGTTACTTGATTTCACAAGAAACAAGAACATGAGGTGTTTCTTTTGCAATTCTAGAATGTCACATGGCTCACAGTGGCACTCCACAAATTCTAATTGAATTATTTTTTAAAATAAGTTTTGTCATTGAAACAAAGCATGACACAAATTAATGGTGTTTTCATTTCACACAGTTTGTCACAGTTTCCTCTTCACATGCTGCAGTAGAACTTCAAATACTAGACTGGAGCTTAAGTCACTTGCAACCACCACTTCCAAAACTGCAATTAAAAAAAAAAATAAGGCTCAGTCAACAAAGTACCTGCCATGTGTTTTAGACTCAGATCTCCAACACTCAAATAAAAAGTACATCATACTCATGTATGATGGCATGTGCCCATGACTCCATTGCTAGAAAGGGGACAGAGACAGGAGTTCTGATTCCTGAAGTTCATTGACTGGACAACCTAGCAGAACCCATGAACTTCAGTGAGAGACCCCTCTCCAAAATTAGAAGTAGAGAATAATAGAGGAAAGGCACTCTACGTGCACCTCTGACTTTCACACATGTACCAGCAGGTACAAGTTTACACCCACAGTAACAAGTATATGTACCACATAGACACATTGCATCACACATACCACAACACACACACACACACACACACACACACACCCACACACACGTAAAAATATACTTTAATTTAAAATTAAACTATTCTACAACATTGAACATATAAGCTTGAGGAGTTTTAAACATTTTTGCAATGAAAAAATTGTACTTGTTAAACCCATCATACAGAAATTGAGTCTAGTGGTTTATGCCTGTAATCTTAGCACTCAGGAAGCTGAGGCAGGAGGATTACCTTGAGTTTAAGGCTAGCCTGGACTATATAGCAAGCTCGAGGCTGGAGCGTGAGACCTTGTCACCGAGTTTGACTGAATAGGCACAGAATTTTTCCATCTTTCTCTACTCTCTAAGTTCAGGTCCAAGCATTCTTTGTTGTGAGAGGAATATTGGATGTGTTTTAGGTTTAGTGGCATCATTGACTTCCACCTACCAGATGCCAGAAGAACTCCAAGTCAAGCCATCCCCAGATGTCTCCGGCCATTGCCAAAACCAGCCCTGGTTGGGGTCCACTAAGTTGAAAAATTACTGGAAAAGAGATCTGGGGGTGGAAGTCAGTGTAAGATTTAGGAAACCTTTTATGTTAGGAAATGATTTTTGTACCTAACTGGATAGGCATGGGGTTCTTTTTCTTGGCTAGAAAATTACACAATCAGTATTGCAATTAAGGGAGAATAAGTTGGAAGTCTATATAACTGTTGCAAGTATGTATCGAAGTGCCCTGGAACCTCGTAGAGACAGGCTGAAGGGAGGCGGCAGCAGAAACGACACCACACAGGCAACTTTGAATGGGTTGGCTTCCACTGTGTAATTGCTAACAAGCCACAGGTGCTGAGCCCCACGAGTGGATGATAGCCTGATTTTGAGAAGAGAAATGACAATTCTTTATCCATCATTCATCCCAAGGCATGCCTGTCATCTCTCATAGCACATAGCGAGTTACCTTTTTATTAGTAGCTTTGGAAATATTTTTGCAGAGAATTTTTCTGCAAAACTGCGTGTAAATGAGACTACACTGGGTGCAAAGCAAGCTATGCACCTGCCAAGAGAAGGAAGGAAAGCTGTGCGTTGGAGCTCTTCCGGCTGGAAGATGAGGGAATGCTTTCCTTTCTGCCTGCCTTCTTTCACTAACCCAGATTCTGGGCCAGTAGCTTTCTTCTATTTCTTTGTTCTCTTCCTTTCTCTTCCAGACCATTTAGCCTCACCTCTGCAAAATGAAATACTTCCTAGACTTAAGATACGAGATCAAGTTAATTTTGTTGCTTTGCTTGCTAATGCAATCTCAGTTTTAAAGGAAGTTTACCAAATGGTTCATCTTGGTTGAATCTTACAGGGGGTGCAGATGTTACCTAAGCATGTGTAGTCACATTCCTGGACCATGGATGTGATGGAATTTGAAAACAGAACTCAGGCGTTCTGACTTAAAATGACATCTGCGGAGTTCTTGGCCTCTAGCTATCTTCCTCTTTCAGTCTGAAAGACTGAAAAGATTCCTCATTTATTCTTACCATGCTTTTCAAACACATTCCTTAAATCACTTCATGAGCAGTCACCCACACCCAATGTCTCACTGGCTCGCTGATTTGTTTCTCTGATCTGATATGTCTTGAAGTCTCGACCTATAGTATCACCTGCTTCCTAAACCCCAGCAACCAACTGGGTGTCAGTCAGCCAGTCCGTGGGGATGTGGAAGCTCTTCTCCCACTCTGTCCTCTACACTCACTTCATTTCCTGGACTGCTCCTTGAGCCCAACTTCCCATCTGGTCCATGACCCAGCAAATCTACCAGCCTTCTTCAAAATCACTTCTGATACCTTTCTCTCTTTAAAGTCAACTGGTTACCAAGTCCCGTGATCATCACCCCCTTTTTGCTTTCTTATTTCTTACCATTCCACCCTTCATCCTTTACTTTGATTATCATCCTGGACGTACATGTTCCCACAGAGGCGCTCACTGTGCCCTCCTATATTCTGTGCCTCTGCTCAGGTCATTATGCCTGCCTAGAATAGAATACCCTTATTCCTAAAGGGCACCTCCAGTTCCCATTTTACGCATATGGAATTCCTCCTAGGAACTGTTTACTTCGGGGAAAACTGCTGTGTGTTTTGCAAGTCTAACTTTGAAGCACTCGGCATTCTGGGATGGTTTCCTGACCATAGTCATTTGCAGAGGGTGGCACCTTCCCCCTCCTCCTCGGCGGGGGAGTTGTCACTTCCAACAGTTTCACACTTTCATATGGGTTTCCTTCATGGCAAAGTTCTGAAATGTGGCTCTCAAAGTTGTTTCCAAAACAATTCACATTCTGTTTTTTAATTTATTTTTATTTGTTTATTATTTTTGAGAATTTCATACATTAGTATTGTCTTTGCATTATTTCCATCCCTCCCAGTCCCCTAACTCCTCCCGTATCTCCCCACTCCCTCTAAATTTCTTGCCGTCTTCTCTGATGATTATTGTTATACATATATGCATACATTTATATATACATTATATATACATACATTATATAACATATATACATTATATATATAATGCACTGAGTCCATTTAGTTGTGTTCCTGTGTACTTCTGTTCAGGGCTGTCCATTTGGAACTAGATAACCTCTCAGGCAGATGGTCCCTGAAGAAAACTGGTTCTCGCTCCCTCGGCATCCTTTGACTGCCTGTAGTTCTTCATCTTGAGATAGGACCCTGTTTTTTAAACATTTCCCATGATTTGTAAGTCATTCAGTATTCTCAAATCAATTTATTTCTGCTTAAACTCTGCAGCCGAACCCTGCCCATAGAATCAAAGTTTGTGACATTTCCTACTGACACTATTCAGGCAATTCCAGGTCCAATACAGAGCGAATTCCTGCCTCTTATTATCATGTTTATCTTTTACTTTCAGATCAGCTCCTTTGATAAAATGAACATACATTTATCTATAGGCACCAGGCAAACACCAATATCAAAAGAAATATGTTCTTTTGATATCTTTTTATTTAACATAAAATTGTATTTTACAGGTTTAAGTTTATAATCTATGCAAGATATAAGCAAATCAGTATTTCATCTAGAAATATACCTTACTGATATAATAAGCCATGTATAACTATTAGTTTGAAGTGAAAACAACTGGAACAAATGGAAGGAACTTTAAACCTGGCAAATATCATCAGGCAGCTCATTGGTGCAAATTAGTTATCCAAGAATCAACAGAGACATAAAAGGAGCTCTGTAGCAAGACAGACAGAGGTACAGATATTTGCTGTTATAACAAGAAAAAGCCAGTATATAACTTGTCTCAAGAAATTTTCCAAGAAGCTTACTACTAATAGGAAAAGTTTTCAGAATATGAAACTACATATATAAAAGCACATTAAGTTAAAATTGTTTGCTAACTGGAATACCCAACTAACTTTTGAGCCATTTGTTTTACGAAGGTAAATTTGCATACAGTAAAATAAATAGGTATGCACACTTCAATGAATTCTGACTACTACATACACCTATGCAATTCACATCCTTAGTGATATTCACAAAATTTCCATTTTGTGGGAAATTCCACTTATGTTTATGACCTGCTAATTCCTCTCCTTCCAAAGGAAGCTATGCTGATCTGGTTTCTGTCATCACATATATTGGTTTTGCTGATCTAAAGCCTCAGACATATGGAATCGCCTAGTAAGGCCTCTTTTATTCTTGTGTTTCTTTCTTATTCTTATTCTTAGTTTTTATTTATTGATTGATTGATATTTCATGTGTATGAGTATTTTACCTGCATGTATGCAAATGTACCACATGTGTGAACTGCCTGTAGAGGCCAAAAGAGGTTGAATCCCTTGGAAATGGAGTTACAGATGGTTTTTAGTTGCCACCATTTGGGGATGGGAACTGAACCCCGGTCCTCTGCAAAAGCAGCTAGTGCTCTTAGCCACTGAGCCATCACGCCAGCCCCTCTTCTGACATCTGTTCTGTATGACTTTGAAATTCATAGATGTTACTGAGCATGCTCAGTAGTTTATTCCCTTTCATTGCCTATTTATGTATCATTGTATGAATGGCCCGTTATTTATTCCGAAATTGATGGATATTTGAATTTTTTCCAGTTTGGTATGAATATAAATAAGCATTACTGTGAAGAGCCCTGCACAAATTTCGTGTACACATGTCTTCACTTGTCTTTAGTAGATGCTACCAGTTAGGATTGCTAAGTTGTAGGCAGGTGATTAGCTTTATCTGAAGCAAAACGTTTTCCAAAGTGGCTGAATGATTTTCTTTTCTAGACAGCAATGTCTGCACATTCCACTGCACTTTCTGTCTTCGTGAATATTTAGCATTGTTGACTCTGTAAAACTTTTTACACATTTTAATAAGTTGAAGTCATATCTCATTGTAATTTTAATTTACATTACTGTGACCGCTAGTGATATTAGACAGTTTTTCATGTATTTATTACACATCTATATACTTTTCTTTGTGAAATATGCTTAAGCCTTTACCATTTTTAGACTGGGTTATTTGGTTTTTAGTAATTGATCTGGAAAACTTTTAAATTTCTGGATACAAGTCATTTTCACCTCTGTGAAACACAAAATTTTCTTGCTTCTTATGATTTGCCTTTGCGTTTTCTAAGTGTGCTATTTTTAAAAAGTTTTGTTTTGTCTGTATGTGTAGGCGTATGTGTGTGTATGTGTGGAGGGCAGAGGACAAGCTTCAGTGTTATTCCTCAAGAACTGTCCACATTGTTTATTGAGACAGGGTCTCTCACTGGCTTGGTGCTCATGAATTAGGTTAGGCTGGTTGGGCAATGAACCCCAGGGGTTTGCCTGTTTCAGCCTCCCACCACTACCACCACACCTGGCCTTTTTGTGTGGGCTCTTGGGGGTGGAATTGCAATGGATCATTAACCTAGTCTAATCTACTCAGCCTTGAAGTTATTTTATATTACTTCAATGTAAAGCCCTCACAACTGTATACTTGCCCCACCCCCATCACAGATGGCATGGCTGCAGTATGTCTTACTTCTTTATATGCTACAAACTCATTACGTATAATAATTATTATTTTATTTAAACATCAATTTTTCTCATATTTTATTGAGTTTTGGGGAATTTCACTTGATCACATTTAGATCCCCTCCAGTATCTACAGCCCCCTTACTAAATCTCACCAAATTTCCTGTACTCTGTACATGTATAGGATATGTATATACATATTAAAGCCCATGGAGTCAGGTTTATGTCCCCCAAATACCCTTTGGTGTGGGTTCATTCACTGTAGTCTGGTCAAACTACCCTTAGGCAAGACTGAATCTTCCATTCCCAGTTGCCATCAGGGTTAGATGTGTGTGCTGGGATTTTGTCTGGCTTGAACTTATATGGGACGTGTGCATGCTGTCACTATTGCTGTGTGTTCATATGAATAACTGTCTGGAATACTCCATTTCCTTGTGGTCATCCACCTCCTCTGGCTCTTACAGTCTTTCTGCCCCCTCTTTTTCAATGATCTCTGAGCCTTGGGAGGCAGAAGTTTGATATAGGTGTCCTATTCAAGGATAAGTACTTCAGTCTCTTACTTTCTGCACACTGTCCAGTTATGGGTTTCTTTGTTAATCACCATATTCTGTATAAGAAGGTTTCTCTGCTGAGAGCTGAGGGAAGCCTTAATCTATGGATATAACAATAAGTCATTAAAAATCAGTTTAATACTATATATATGCTATATATATATATATATCAGAAAAATTGTATTAAGCTCTCTCATGACCTGTAGATTGGCTATGCTTACATTCCTTGGCCTGATACAGTGTAAAGTATAGGCTCCCTCCTATGAAGCAGACCTTAAATTCTATTTTAAAGTAGTTGATAACTCCTATGATATTTGTGCCACTATTTCACTGGTGGGCATATCTTGACAGGCCAGTAGCGGGAGCTTACAGGATTTACAGCTGGGTAAGGCTGATGATAAATTTTCTCTTCTGAGTAGCTGGCATAGTATCTTACAGGACTATGAAAGCGGAGATGAGGCTTCAAAGTGAGCATCAGCTTGATTTCTCCTTGTTTCTTCTACAACAGTGTCTTTAGCAATAGGGTCTTACTGTAAAGTTCTGGTGTATAAGCAGGAAAGGTGGCAATAGTAACTATTGGTTGAGGACCTATGGGACCAATGGTAACAGCTTAATAAGAAGGGATCCATTCCTGGTAAACAGTCTATTATTCTTAAAGAAACTAAGAATACAGGCAAAGATTTATCCACTTCACTTTTGTATTTCTCATCTTTGGTGCTTTCCAGAAATCCTTTCGTGTTGATCCATGTTTCCATCCAATGCCATCCATGTGGAATGCACTATGTATAGCCATGTTATCCTGTACTATGATTCAAGTCTCCTATTGATTAAAGTTCCCAGATTTTACTTACTTGAAATTGTCATCATTTTCTCTTCATTTTAAAATGATTGTTTTCCTTCTCGGAAGGTCTACATTCCCCAATAGGGACATCTTGAGGACCAAGCCTTAACCCCTGGGCCTCTGGGGACATTCTAGGTCCAACTATAAAGACAGCGATCACTTACCAGGTCATCCAATTGTGTCCCGTACTATAAAAGATCATTGAAGATGATTCAAAAGTCAAGAATGAAAAACGAAAAACAGTTTGGAGCTTGGTTTCATCGCCTTCTAATATAAGTATAGAAAAGTAAATTAAAGGGTGTCTTCTAAATCTCCCCATTGTCCTTTTCCAATCTTTAGTCCTTCATGGTTAAGCACTCCAGCACTGAAAGTGGTTTTGATGATGCACTTAATGATATGACTTTGTCCTCCTTGGCATTTCTTTCACTATTATTGAAGTTTGGGACTTACTGATTTGTTAGCAGCAAATACAAATCTAGTGTTTGTCTTTTAAATAAAATCTAGTTATGAAAAAGAGAAAGAAGAATGAGTTTCATTTGAAGAAGTTTGGTATTTAATATGTGTTTGTAGGTTTTAGTTAGAGTATGATAATCTGTGAAAGAAAAGTTCTGTCACTGAAAAATAAACTGAAACTGCCAAATGATTTTTTTACCTTCGTTTAGCAGGTGATAACTTGCACTTAAGTAATCCATTTGGCTAAACATTTCAAATCCAAAGTTTATATGGGGTACCATGGTCTAACTGTGGATTTTAACAGTTACTTCAAAGATAAGCTATATCATTAAAAATTATACTTCTCTACAGTTGACACCACACAGACCACCTCGTGAATAAGACTATGATTCGTCAGCTACAAAACACTGAAGGATTACTTTATCCCCTAGAAGGATCTGTTTAAGACAAATGAAAACTACAAAACAACACAAAGTCCCCTAGCTATTTATCATCAGTATCACTTTCTTCTTTTCTTCCTATGTCTGTGTCAATAGCCTCAACTATTGACTTAGTGACTTGTTTATTACAAAGTGTTTCCTGTAAGGATAGGATAACAGCTTGTCACATTTTCAGAATTTGTTATTGCTTTCAAAGTACATTATGCATGTTGTTCCATTTACTCTTAGGAATTCTAAGAAGATAACAGAACAACGAAAGTTATCCTCAGTTACAAATACAGAAACGGAAGTAAAGAGCTAACTTCCACATGAACTTGGGGTGGAGCTCTAGTGTCCTTATATAAGCATTCGGCCATCAGTGTAGCACACATAAGGAGGAGTTTCATATATTCTATGTTCATAGAACAATGGATTAAAATCAGTAATTAAGCTCAGAGGACACATAACTATGTGCCATATAAATTTAAACATAGTCTATTATGATTATCTTTCAAAGATATGGCAAAGAGAGTTCAAATTTTAGGATGAGATGGAAAATGCAGTCATAAATTAGCCTTTCCTAAACTGGCTTGGTATTTGGGCCTATGACATAAAGATCCAAAAGTCAAAGGGGGGTAGTGAGGGAGGAGGAGGATGATATATATATGAAAAAGCTATAATGAAACCCATTACTTTGAATGCTAATATTCAGAATAAAATCTGAAATCAATGTGTTGAATGCCAATTGTAATGGATGATTTTTTCATTTCTCTGAGACAAAAAAATGATGCTTCTAGATCCTTCTATATCCAGAATGCATATTGTAGGACAAACTTAACTGATCATGTCTACTAACCAGTGCAACTTACCAAGTAATGACTCTTAACCTTCAAAATCAAGCTGGCAGTGCTTGGGTTTGCTTCCCATGCTAGCAATCTTCTTTGATATCCTTCCTCCTTTGCTTTTCCTTTTATTCACCAAGACCCATCCTCCAGCCTACTCCAGCTCAAAGAGACTTGCCTTCTGGGATCCATGCGCTTGCTGGTAAAGCTAACTAGCTGACTTGACAGCACAGAAAACAGAGAAGTATAAGCACATGCTAGGTCAACTACCTACGACTGATGATCTTAACATTCTCTTGGCATTTCTATAACAGGTTGCTTGCTTAAACAACAGATGCTTTCTATAACTATAAGTTTTGCCATGTAGTCAATGATTTTATGAGTGTTCAATTGCCAGAAAGAAATTACATATTATAAAGTACTACTTGGACACCCACATTTTTTTCATAATACTTCCTTGTTACAGCAAGTGTGCATCAGAAAGAAGAGCTCTGTGCTGGTTGGTGATGAGATATTATTTGCTTTATTCCACAGTCATCTTTGTTAGTGTTCAGTATGTATTTGTCTGTCCATAGTATACTAGGGACTGCACCCAAAAGAGAAAATGGCAATCTTTTCCATTTGCTATTGTAATTCATGGAGACTGTAAATAAATGCCCACAATTAAAATGACCGCTGACTCCTAAGCTCAGACGAGAATTGTCAGCTGCATTTTCTGATGGGGAATATGATTGGCTAGGGCACTGCAGGAGGCTGGACCCACATTTTGCTCAGTTCATGTAATCAGAGACCAGAATGTTCTTAACCTTTTATAGGTGGATGAGCAACAAATTAGGAACTTCTAATTGCCCCCTCTCCAAGGGTCCTCTCCCAACCAACTAGCAAAGGTATTAGCAAAAAAGTGTTGCTCATCCTGGGTGATGTTAACTTTTTGTGAAATTAAGAGACCTTTATTTTAAAACAGCTTCAATAGCTAGAGGCATAGAATATGAGACATGTACTCCAGGCTGTAATAATTGCTGGCTGCCCTGGGAAATGGCTTCAAGGCCAGAGCAGTCATGGCTCCATGCAAGCACAACTCTAATTATTGAAGAACCTGTGTAGAGTCTCCATGTTAATCAGTCTCTCAGAGACCTCAGCTTTATGTGGTTAGTGCAGATTTACAGCATTTTTCTTTTCCTATTATTAAAACTGATATTTCACAAGAAAGAAACTATCTCCAGACAACTGTTAAAATGCAAAGTTTCAGTCATAAAAGAAAACTACAAGATTATTCTGAGACTATTCCACAGAGACTGCCAAACAAGGAGAAGAAACAACACATCAAAGACAGGGAGAAAAATTCAAAAATAAAAAGGCATGACTCTAAAATATTAACAAAAAGACTCAACAGTTGGCCCATAGAATCAAGAGGTTATAGTGTAATTAATTTAAGTGCTTGTTATAATTATGGAAATAAACATTTCATGCATAAATGCAAACTGAATTATACATAATTATGAAAGCACCAAACTAATTGGAACATTTGGATGAACATAACAGGAGCCAAATTGCCTTTTAAACCAATGGTGTAGTGCTCTGCATGAACTGTGCATGTACACATCAGATATTAATTAATAACAGAAAGGCATATATTTGGAAATGCATATCTCCCTGAAGTTAGTTTTTTGCACCTTCTGTAGAATACACATACATGTTAAAAATTAAGTATCACAAAATCATATGGAATAAACACAGGGGTGGGTCTAATTGGTAGATCAATGACAGTTGAAGTTTCCAGACTCAGATCTCCCTCCCACTCTGCCACCTGCCATCATCTCAGTGGTCCAGGCTCCATAGGATAATGCGGATGGTTGGCAGGAACTGGCAATCTGAGAAACATGAAAGGATAATAGTACTCAGTTGAGATAAGAAAGATCAAGTATGAGATTCTCCCTCAACAGATCAAATTCCATTTTATTTGGACCGTACCCCACCAGATCCCTTTTGGGATTATAAAAAAAAATATTTTAAATTTTCATCTTATGTTTATGAGTGTATTGCCTGCAGGTATGTAAGTGCATCCATGTTGTGCTATACTAGCAGAGCTCAGAAGAGGGCATCAGATTCCTGGTAACTAGAATTACTGATAGTTGTTGGTCACCATGTTGGTGCTGGGAACTGAACCCAGGTCCTCTGCAGAAGCAGTCAGTGCTCTTAACCACTGAGCCATCTCTCCAGCTTCCTAGCATCAAACTCTTACTCTTCCAGCCTTAGCCTCCCAGGTGCTGTAATTACCAGAGTGCTGCCCAGCTTTAAAACAACTTTTTTGAGGCTTAAGGATTTTATAATAGTTTCCTGAGTCTCTGTAATTGTTGCTGTTGTTTTGTTTTCTTGAGACAGGGTCTTCTTGTAGCCCATCTGGCCTGGAACTCACTTGCTAGGTAGACCAGGCTGGTCCCAATCTTATGGAGATCTACCTGCCTCTGCCTCTCAAGTACTGGGATGAGTTGCTATAGTTTGCCAAGAGTCATCTAATCTGTCTAAATTCAGAACCAATACAAATTCTACTGCCAAACAACCACAGAACTAGCAGATATATCAGAGGCTGGTACACAATGCACTAACAGCTTCATAAGATTGAAAGATGTATTGTCAGATGTTCAAGGGAAATGGTCAGCTAGGGAGAAGCCCAGCTTACCTGAGTACCCAGAAGGCATGCTTGCCTCTTTGTTTATGCAAAGCAACTAGTTGGATCTGGTCTAGGCCAAGGAAGAAGTTGATTGATACCAGTATCCATAAGTAGAGGTAAAAAAAAGAGATCAAGAGTTGCTTTTGTGTTGTTAGCCTTTTTACCAAAGAGAAAACTGGGACTTCAAGAAGTTTAGTAAATGACCTGATGCTTACTTTAATAGTATAGTAAATACATGGACCATTTACGTTCCTTTCTATAAATGCTAGATTTTAGATTCTCCTCTTGTTCTGAATTTTTTTTCATTTACAAGATTTCTTTAATAGAATGGAATGTTGTCCATTCAAATGAAATGAGGTTATATTCTGACATCATCATCTATTTACTTTTTTAAAAAGTTTAGTTAACTTGAGTAAAACATTCTCCTTTCTATTAATCTATATTATACCTAATAATCTTACCCTTGATTCGATAATTATCAGCACCTTAGACCTTAGATAATTTTATTTAATCCTCTTCCCATTGTTATGTAGCAATTATTAATAATCCCACAAACCTGGGGAATAGACTGAGATTTAGAAATTTTAAATGTCTCACTGAGGAATACATGAACAGAAACATAAGTGCCGTAGCAGCTGAACTGGTTTTGGCAAAACCTGTGCCCCTCTAGGTAGAGATTTGTAGCTCTCCTCCCTCATTTCCAAGTCGCTCTCCATTTTATTGGCAGCATTTGGAGACCACCATCACTTATCATTTTGCAGTCTAATAGTTAAGTGTATTGATCAGTTGTATTTCATAGTTTTGGTTGTTAGTTTTGGTCGTCAAACTGATTGGCTTGTGGAACACCTTGAAAATTGGTGAGGCACATTTCTGATGGTGTTTATAGAGAGAACTGGTGTGTGGTGGAGCAACCTGAGCAGGGAAGGCCTGCTCTGCATGTAGACAGTGCCCTCCAGTAGGCTAGGGGCCTGGATGGAATGAGAAAGCAGAAGGGGAGTATTCATAAGTCTGTGACTGCCATGTGGGTACTTTTTTTTTTTTTTCTGTTACTGCTGCCCGTGGATATCAAACTGCAGATTCTTCTTCGGACTTTGAACACAAACTTGAATCCAAAGTTCTCCAGCAGGCTTTCAGGCCTTCTGTCTTGGGTTGTAATGATCCCATTGGCCTGTCTCTTGTTCTAAGACAGCTGCTGGTTTGCCTGTCTCTGCAGCCTGCAGAACACATTGTGGGACTGCTTAGTACTGGATGATTTAAGACAGTCTAATAAATGTCCTCTGTTGGTTTGGTTTCTCAGAAGAACTCTAATCTAATAGTATTCCTCTCTCAGATACAGATCCAGCATTTCATCTGTGAACATTTTTTTCTTTTTTTTAAGATTCATTTTTATTTTGTTTATGTGTATGTGTCTATGTGAATGTATGCTCACATGTATGTGGATGTCAGAAGAGGGTATTGGATTCCCCGAGTTACAGGTGGTTGTGAGCTGCCTAACATCTGTGTTGGGAACCAAACTCTGATTCTCTGGAAGAGCATGAAGTACCCTTAACTTCTGAGTCATCTGTCCAACTGCCATCTGTGAGATACAGAGTGATTCTCTGAACTCGGTCATTTCTCTCCAGCTTCCTCAACTTCATGTAGACATTTCCATCTCTTCCTACTCGCTGCATTTCATCTCCTCTCCCTCCTCTCTTCTACTACAGGTTGAGTTCTTAGAATGGAGATTCAGATGTGATTTATTATATGACTTTAGACAAAAAGATGTGGACTGATGCTGTGCCTTGAGTGGAGTTCTCAGACCTCAGTGTGTTTGCTTTGAAGAATCTCAATTGAAATACAGCAGTGGAAAATAGCTTTCACTATTAGGGAATTCAAATCTATTGACGAACAACTATGCTTTATGACATTGTTACCTGTTTACTGGACCCAAGCAAGCATTTGCTTATATTTTTAATACTTCATAGGTTTTATTTAGAGCTAACCACAAATAGTTATCAAAGGACCATCAATGGACAATCTTTTCATTTAATGGTTGGTTCATTTAAGTTAAAAGCTTTTCCATAGGATTTTAGAAAACCAAAAAGGATAAAAATAATCTATTCCAGTAATAACCTAATAAATATGTTCACAAATAATCACATTAAGTGTAATAGCCAAATTAATATAGTAGACATTAATTAAAGATACTTTCTGTTTTAAGCAGGTGGACAAAATGTTAACAGATGTCTTTATACAACTCTGCAAATTCTGGATCAGCTGTTTGGAGACAGAATATGGTTTTCCACATGAAAAATAAAAATTATTAATAGATGAAATAGTAAACAAATTTGTATGTAAATAAATCTCTACCCAAGGTCAAGAAGTACTGATGTTCTGGGTACTAATTGCCAATAGGTATCATTTACATTTAAAATATATCTCAAACAAAAGTGGCCTTCAACTGAAGAGAGTAAGTCAAAATCTACACTGAGTGAAGAGGTCATTTACTTATGCTCAAGGTTCTTTATGACAAAATGACTGTCTCATAATTCTTTGTCTCCTGTTCTTCTCCTGTATTGGTAAAAGTCTAGGGCTAGGGCTGGGGCTGGTCTACAGTTTCCCATATATTAATGGGGAGTACAGCTGATGAAGGTCTACCCATTCACCACGTGAACAATGATGACAGCTTCAAACCAGAAAGGACACACGGTCATTTTCTGGAAGGAGATTAAGGGAACATGTCAGTCATTATTAGGTTTAGCTAATGAAAGAGTGCTCTTTTTTTGACTAGATAAGACAAGCCTACTTCCTAGAGTTCTTAAGGCTGCTGGAACCATATCTACTTCTCCCCTTCATGGTCCTGGATTTAGGTTTGCCACTGGAAAATCTGGAAAAGTGAAATCAAATGCTTTTATCTTCTTTGAGTTAAAGATTCTCTCACTGGGTGTTCCCTAGGAGGCAGGAGAGCATTAAAACTTGATTTACTTTATCACAAGATTCCACATATGCCACGACAAAGCTTGTTCTTAGCTTCATTTGGGGAATTAGAAAACAAGGATTTGGAAAGATGAACACAGTCCCACAACTCCCTTCCTACCTCACCTGAATCTGCTGCCATTAAAAGAGTTTTTACAGATGCCGATGGCTATGTGTGGGCTTTATTTTCAGGAAGTGAAAATTGGTTGTCTCTGGTCACTTAGGATGAGAAAGGAACAGGGAAAGTATAAGACCTCAGGGTAACTTTGGGATATGAGTCAGGCAAAATAAGATGGAATATACTTGCCAGAGAAAGGAAAGTGGCAGAGGAATTTTAATCATCTCAATTCTGGTCTCAGTACTTCTATATGTTTGCTTATAGATGGAAAGGTAATGAGTCATTTCACAGATTTTGCTTTCTTAATTATAATGTAAATACAGGGGCATGAATACTACTGAAATAAAAGCTGAAGAAGAAGCACATTACAAAATTGGTCGGGGAGCTGCTAAGTATGAATTTAGTATTGTAAAGTCCTAGTATCCCCTTGCTAGATATGACCACCAAGATCATGAACTCAACATCTCCTTTCCTACAAATGGGATAGCTGGCTATTTGTGAGGTTAAATTTATGCAAAATTTATTCATTGTATTAGAATCAGAGTGACTTGTCTCAGCTCAATCTTTTCTATTTGGTTTATAGCTAGAACCAATTTCCAAATAAGAGGGACATTTATAAATAATTGGAGTGTATACAAAAAGACCTTCTCTTGGTAGAGTAGAAGCAATATAGAACATTTACTGTCAAACTAAATTTAGATAATTATAATATTTATGCATAATATGCCCCACAGTTAAACATATGAACTTATATTTAAGTATGTAGTCATTTAGACTATAACTTCTTCAAAGACAAGAAGCTTAAGCCTTAATTTAATTTTGTTTCATTCTGTTTAGTTTCTATGTGAAGTTATATACTGCATAATGATGTTTTGGTCAACAACAGACCATACAGATTATCAGATATACAGATATCGGTCCCATGAGACCCTGGGACCCAGTGATGCCATGCTGTCTTTATATAAAGACACTGTGATAGTTGCACACTAATCACCAAACAATGTACTTCTCAGAATTACATCCCTATTATGAAGCAAGGCACGACACACTACCCAAGTGTGACTGTGGTTGCATTTTGTTAGTGTAAGAGTTTCACTCACCAGCAACTCATTCCTTGAATGTTTCATAATCTAAACCTTTTCTTCCTATCCAATCTCCATGTCTCCTCCACGCATTTGTCTTTGTATCTGTGTCATCTGATAATTTGGATATTTTTATTTGAGATTGTTTGGCCTGTGTCAGGTATTCTTCCCGATGGTCCCCAGGGTCTTGTATCTTGTTTTTAACTTCTTCTCTCTCCTTGCTTTCTTTTTATCAGATGTCATCTATTGTGCCTCAGTATTTTACCCTTGGGTGTTTCAATTATGCATGAATGAGATCTGCCTCACAGTCATGCGTTTCCATTTTCAGACTAAATAACTGCGTGCAGAATGAAAGTCATTGAACTTGAGGGACTCTTGCTGGCGGAAGGTTCATTTGGGTTTCCCCAGTTTTCTCTCCCAGCAACAGTTAGGGGGTCATTCTTAAATCAGCTCTCCCTTCTCTCACTCCACTTCCAGTGGTCAAGTTTTTGCACCCAGATATTTTCAGTCTTTGCTCCAGATATTTCAGCTAAACCTCTTTTCTCATGTTTGTGTATTTGTTGCTGTTGGGTTGTTCGGAGTTTCTCTTCAAACAAGAACTGCTTAATTTGACAGCAGGCTCTCTAGAAGTCTCAAATCAATGACTAATGTTTGGGCAGTACCAATAAATCATTATTCTTCTGTGAAGCCCCGTGGTTTAAATCACTCTACGCTGCTCAGGATTCCGAACTTACCATGCTTCTGAGGGAGCAGGAAAGAAAAACAAGTGAGAAATGTCATCTTTGTGAGTTCTAGAAGGTCTGCACTTTGGTGGTTGGAGTTAGGAACATTTTGTGAATGTACCAAGAATGTAAGCCCCTGGTCCTCTCAGCTCATTCCTGACTAGAACTTTCCATTCCTCACTTACTTACTGTCTAGTATTTGTTTTAACTATATGTTTCCAACAACACAATGCCTGTCTAATGAAAGAAACTCAAAATCAATGAATGAATAAATAAACACAGAAATGAATGAATGGCAAGCATGTAACAACTGTGACAATGAAAAAGCTTTTTATAGATGGGCATTGTGACTCATACCTGTAATCCCAGCATGCCAGAGGCTGAAGCAGGAGAATCACAAGTGCAAGACCAGCCTGGGTTGCACTTAGCAAGATCCTGACTCAAAACAAAAAATATTATTTTATGCCTTTTAACTATGTAATGTAAATGAATGAAGTAAATCTCAAGTGATCAATAAAATAACTGATTCATGAAAACAAGCACAAATTTAAGTGTCTTTTCCCTGAGCATTATTCTTATAGAAAATCTTTTTGAGTTGTACATTCAAAATGTTTAGAATATGTCTATGCTATCTTTCTATTAGAAGGCTTTGATGTTCTTGTCACAGTTAAATTAACATGCATAATTAGAGACACTCCATACGGAACATAATTTTGCTCTGCTTAAAGATAGGATCACCATCTGAGGGATGTTTAGTTAGGCAATTTCATTAGTGTACAAATATTACATAGCATACCTACACAAACAGAGACAACTGTATATTATTACAGGACCAATGTGGTATATGCGGTCTGTTGTTGACCAGTGCCATTATGTGGCATGTGACTGTATCTATTTGCCTGACTAAATAAGGTGTAAGATGTCAACTTGGTGCTTCATTGAGATTTCCTTTCAAGCCTAATCAGTACCATAATTCTTCTCCTTCTACAGAGTCTCAACACTGGCCCAAGCCAGGTAAACAATTCTGACAGTCAATCAACAGAGTATGATCTAGGTTTTCCCACAAGCATAGTTAGAGTAGAAACAAGCACTCTGGCAGAGTATCAGATGCACAGTTTCCAAGTTATCATATTAGCTTCATGATATTAGAGAACATTTTTTGAGACAGGTTTTTTTCTGTAGCCACAGCTGGCCTGGCACTCATCGTGTAGACCAAGATAACTTCAGTCTCACAGAGATTCTTCCTCCCTCTGTTGGGATTAAAGGTATGTGCTATCATGCCTGGCTGAGAACATCTTCTGTAACAACCTGTGTCAAACATTCTAGCAATGCCATCTGCCCACAGTAATGCACAGCCCAGACTTTGAAAATGATAGTCACTGCATAGACAGATGAACACTCTGTTGGCAGCAGAGGAAATGTGACCCAGAATTTGCAAAAAGTAGTACCAAATATAATCAGGAAACCCAGGATAGGCTAGACTTTCCCAGGCATTAGAATTTCATAAAACAGACGATTTCTAAATATTTAAAAGAATAGACTCAGTATAGGACCACCAACTTTTAACTGCAAAGTAAGACTTAGTATATCCCCACACTTCTCACCACAAACTTCTGGCATCATAAAAGGAACGCTAAGTTAATAAGAAAGCAAGGAGAAAAGGTAAGGACTGCTTCATTTCAACAATTCCTATGTGGACATGTCATTATTTTTCTTCTTGTAGGTCCTGGGGTTGATTTCTCTATCTTGGAACATGCATCTAGAAGCTTCCTGGCTTGTCCTCTTCAGTAACAATCTCTTGAGGCCTTAGAAATCTCATAGCTCCTTCTCTTTAGTTCTGGGCTAAGCACAGTACAAATGATTAGATTTTTGCTATCATTTAAATATGTACCCCCCCCCCCACTCTTTGTTAAGGTCTTGGTTCATAGCTGGTGGAATTCTTTTAGAAGGTTCTGGAAACTTTAGAAGTTGGGGCCTAGCTGGAGGGAGGGTTTCACTGGGACTGTATCTTATCCAAGTTCTCCCACGACATTTCTTGTCTTCCATGAGGTATGGCATTTTCTGTATGTCCCTGTTGCCATGATGTTCTGTCTTACCAGCAGCCTAAAATCAATGGCATCAAGAAACGTGGACTGACATCTCTGAAAACATGAACTAAAAGAAGTCATTCCTCCCTTAAATACTTTTTCTCCACAGCAATGGAAGGTTCCAGCCAGTACCACAGTGGCCTTCTTGACCTGTATAAATCCACAGACAAGAACATCAAGAAAACCCTGGAAAATAAAAAAGAGCACATGAAAACTGATCCAAATGAATTTTCATTCATCTTTCAGCTAAATCTTTTAAGAAGCTCCATTATTTTTCACACTGATTGAGTATTGCACTTGAAGACACGCATTTAGACAGTGGACAAAATGTTCATCCGCAGTGGTGTGATCAGCAGTGCTTCTAACAGGCAAAGTACATCCATGTCAACAAAAACAAGCTTTAGAGAAGAAAAAAGCTATCCCTCCAGGGAAACTTGCTGGAAAAGAAACCAACCTACTCAAACAAAGACTGGCTACGAGAGATAGGATTGTTAGTTAAACCATCTTAATGAGATGTACAGACCTGTGTGCTTTTAGATAGATAATTCATATGCAATTTTATTATCTCTCCAGGTTTAATTAAATATTTGCCTTTTGGCTAATCAACAGCAATTAATAAAAGATGCTTATAGGCATGCAACTTATAAGAAATGTTGGCACAACAGCACTGAAAACAGGGGTAAACAATTACACAGAAGAGTGTGGGCTGTGCCATAACTGAGAATATGGAACTGTCCAGGTTCTTCAGAGAAACAGACTGCGTGACATGTTAGAGTGTGCGGGGGATGTGATACTGTGCTTTATATAATGAATCTATAGTTTAACTCTCATCCCGTATTTGGCTGGTGCTCATCCTGGTTCCCAGGACAAGGCTCCTGAGACTCCTCTAATCTGGGGAGTGAAAAGAACAGCAGGAGAACATTTTGTCTAGTATTTGCTCTTCTACCGTAGTTCATAACAGAGTTCTTAACATATGAATAAGTGTACAGTCTTTTCCACATGGCTTAATCTTTGCATCTCTCCCATCTGGTTGTTCCTTTTGTAAAATTCGTGTGTGTGTGTGTGTGTGTGTGTGTGTGTGTGTGTGTGTGTAGAGGGGGGTTGTTATTGCTTGTTTCTTTGTTCTTTGCAGTACTGTGGATTAAACCCAAGACCTTGCACATATGAAGCAAGTGCTCCACCACTGAGTTATGTCCCTAGTCCTTTTCAAATATTTATTTTGAGACAGGGTCTTGTTAAGTTGTCTAGACAGGAAGTGAACTCACGCTATAGCCCAGGCAGGCACTGAACTTGCAATCCTCCAGCCTCAGCCTCCCAAGCAGCTGGGACTACAGCTGTGACTACCATGTCCTTTTGTGATACACTTTGTAATAATCTGGTAAAAATAAATAAACTTGTTCTCTGGGTCTTATAAGTCATTCTACAAATGACTGAAATGGCATAGGGAGCTGTGGGAACCTCCGACATCTGACTGGTCAGATGTTTCAGACACCTAGACTTGTGATGGGTATTGGGAGTAAGGAGAGAACAGAGCCCTTAGTCTATGGGGTCTGACCATAACTCTGGCAGTTAATACCAAAATTGAATTTAATTATAGGATACTCAGGTTGTATCTTCTGAGAATTGCTTGTTGGCAGAGACACTATCCCATGCACATTTCAGTGACTATACATATGGTATTGAACATACAATAGAAGAAACACATTAAGCTTTCCACTACACGGCATATCAAATATACCCTCAGCTGACTCTAAGAGGCTAATTAGTGTTTCTCAAATTGTACTGATTTAACTGTTGGTTTCATCTGATAACATATCTTCACAGCAACGTCTAGAGTAGTATTTGACCAAATATCTGGATACTGTGACCTAACCAACTTGACACATAAATGAAACAGAAATTATTCATAACCTGGGAAGGAAAAAAAGAAATAAGAGTATTTATTATAAAATATGGGGATGTCTTGAACAGATGAATATTCCAACAAGGTAAAAAAATAAACATTTGGTCTTTTCATTAAA
Organism: Eospalax fontanierii; assembly: GCA_035773235.1. Taxonomy (NCBI): domain Eukaryota; kingdom Metazoa; phylum Chordata; class Mammalia; order Rodentia; family Spalacidae; genus Eospalax; species Eospalax fontanierii. The sequence goes on along the minus strand of CM069548.1, from coordinate 31,981,557 downwards.
TGTACCACTTTTCTGCATAGAATTTAAAGAAGGAATCTGACTGGAGAGAAAAAAAAAGTAATAGTGGGCATCTGATTAGAACTATCTGTACTGGAAGGCTGTCGTCATGGATCATGGTTTTATGTATAGACAAGCACTTTTGGAAACTAAAACATGCAAGGTTGTCATTCAGGAACACATAACACGACAAGATAAAAGACACTTACTAAAGACACAAAGAACCGAGAGTCATTTGTTTCATAACTTGTCATAAAATAAATGACTTTTTAATCATTAGCTTGGTGCCTACTAGTTTTTGCCAGTGAGATAACTCTTTTTAAAGTCTTTTCCTCTCAAGGAAGGAGATTCATGATTGATAGTGAGTGGCAGTTTCACTCTGTACATTTGGACTGTGGTAAGCCAATAGCAAGACAGGAAGGTTTGAGTAACTCTCCCAAATTTATTTTGTTTAATTTTAAACCCCTTGATGCTTCTTTCGAAAATGAATTGAAACAAACAGATTCCTAAATCACAGTAGACAATAAGCAAAGTTTGGAGGAGGATGAAAGTCCAGGCACTCAAGCAGAATTTAACCATGGTAGCCCTGATTTGGACATTAATTTTTATCATAACTCATTTGAAGAAATGAATCTACTACTAAAGAGCTTAAAAATCATCACCGATGAGCCCAGTGTGATGGTGCACACCTTTAATCCTAGCACTGAGAGGCAGAGGCAGGAAGATTGATACAACTGAGGCCAGTCTGGTCTACAAAGTGAGTTCCAAGTCAGCTGGGCCTATAGGGAAATTCTGTTGCAAACAAAACAAAACAAAACAAATCAAACCACTAATTATTAAGGGTGGAACATATTTGGGTCACTATTGCATGTTTATTAAATGGACAGAAAAGTGCTATAGGGCCTGGGCTCTGGCTGTTCTGCTCAGACCTTCCTCTCTGGGCAGATCAATTTGAAGAAAGAGGCCACTCCGCCAATATGATGAGATCCAACATGTTGCAGCAAGGTTTAGCCTGCGCAGGTGCCTTTGTGTGACAAAATATGCCCTGCTATCACGTTGAGCTGACATACCCAGAGCTGAGAATAGGGTGTGAACTAGACCTGTATCTGAGGAGTAGTTAGAACTGGTAGCTTTCATTCCTTTCGATAATGGAGTCAGTATCAAGATTCACAACCAAAATGGAAACTGAAAACTTTTCACTGATTCTTTTTTTTTTTCCCATAAAGAAGACAGAGAATTGCCATGCTGTTTTTCTAACAAAAGACTGAGAGAAAGAGAATGTCAACTCAGGCAGAAACAGAAACACAGGAATAACCTGTTCTCTACTCTGACATTCTGCCCACGCTTCCTAGAATCCACACCCTCAACAGCCAGGAAGGAGACAGATACTTTCTGATAAGCGAGATGAGCCATCTTGAAGATTCTCCTTGGCAGGAAGAATGGAGCTGGTTTCTAGATATTCCTGCTTTAATGTGCCACTTTATTCTTTTACTCCTCCTCTGCCCAGTGGTGGTCACAGCAGGGCCTCAGCATGCCAGGAGTTTGACCATGAACCTGAGAACAGCCGTGGGGGTGTGGTAACAGACTAAGAAAAGTAACTTTGTGGCATGCACAACCATACCTTGCAAAAAAAACCAGAAAGCATCCTTCAGGTGTCTTCGTCCTCTGGTATTGGATAGATTGGTGAACTGGTGTATGTTGGTGGTCTGAGTGACAGGACTTCTGGGAAAAGAGAGAAACAGAGAGAAGGAGGAGGGAGGGAGGGGAGAAAGAATAGTTGTGTGCACCAGGAAGTGAGAGGAAAGACGCCACCCTTCCTTTCGCCTCTCTCCCACCTTCTGATGCTTGTCTAGCGCACAAGATTAGAAGACAGAATCATGCGAGGGAACAGCCTCAGCACGACCACTTGTATTTTCGATCCCAGCTGGACCTTTTGTAGTGAGGGGAGCAGCATCTTTTTTACAGAGGATGAAACTTCAGTCTTCCTGAGAGAATATTCTAGACCAATTCTTCTACCAAGTCCGTCTTTGCTGGAGAACTTGGGAGATTTTAAAATGTGGGGAAAGCCTTTGATCTGCCTCAGATAAATACGTCAGGGCTGAGGCTCAATTATATTGGGGCTGACTAGGCACTTTGTGGGTTTTCTCTGTCCATTTGCTTTCTCTCCTTTTTGATTTTTGGCCACTTCACTCCTCATTAGCAACTCCACAAGAAATGAAAGAGGAAATAAAAGAAGATAAAACTCAAGTCAATTGGGTCAGATTGCTTCTCTCTGATTTAACTAGGGGGAAAGTTGGACATTTTGACTATAAAGGCAGTTTGGGGCTTATTTGTGAATTTCAATGACCTGTCTTGTCTGTCAAGGAGAGATCGCACAATGCCCTTCTTACTGTGAGTTGGAGAGAAACTGGCCTTCATAAGCGCTGGCTGACCTGCTTTCTTCTGCCTCTGTCAACAGTTAGGTATTCATTTCATCACTTTGGATTTCGATTTCTTCCATTATAATTTGGACTAGATGCTCTCCATTTACCTAGAAAAAATACCTCATGATCTGGCCACTGACACTAATGAAAACTCATTTGTAACTGAAAGTCCTTACACCTGTCAAGTCTCCTCGTGACTGGAAGGTGGATGAAGTTTGGGGTCATAAGATGGAAGCATAAATCTGTTCTCTTAGTCTTTTGCTCCTTTGCATCCCATTTTACCTCCACCCCGCCCCACAACCAGGCCAGCTTCTAACCAGTTGTTGTTCCCATGCCTCATACTCTGTAATCTTAAGTTGCTTCCTTCCCCATCTTTGCTGCTGGCTGCCTGGCCTTTATTGTAAATACACAGCCTCAGAGTTCAGGTGCTGGCTTCCAATCCCATCTCCCTTAGAATCTAGACCTGAAAGCACCCAATGTTAGCTCTCACTCTAATGTAACATTCATTCTTATTGAGCTCTAGCTCTTATCCTTACAATGCAAACATGCATTTCTGACTTTCTTAATATTTTATTATTGCTGCCAAATTTTGTGCTTCTATGAGTGATCTTTATCCAGAAAACACAGCTTTGGTCCGATGTCATTTTCTAGAGCGTAGCAGAGCAGCTGTACTCAAGCTTGGGGATTCATTTTCACTGTGTCCTAACTTCACTGAGGGTATGAGTTAGGTTTCTTCAGATGTATGCAGTGGTGTTTATAATCAACTATCTGAATGAGTCGGAAAGATGCAAGAATAAAACCTTTCAGAGTAAACTTTCAAGCATGAAAGTAGTTTAATTTCTTCTATACAGCGCATTTAGAGGGATAACTATCCTTCTTCCTCCCCAATCTTTGTACAGTTTTGCTATTTCATTATTAAATATTTTTCACTTATTTTTAAAATACTATGAAATTAAACAGGTCTGCATCTATTGCTGAAAATTACCAGTGGCTTCATTCTGGTTCCTCATTATACACCGAGCTAGATCTCTCTTTCTGCTGCCACTCTTTTCCTATTCTGTTTTACTTTTTCTCCCACAGTCCCTTTGTTTTCATTCCCTCTCTGAAGAGGTATATTGAAGTTTCTGAAGCTTTCAGACACATACCTCATATAAATGTCTTGAGAAATAGTTAGATGCAATGAAGGAACCTTGATATCTTTATAATGATAATTTAATGGCTGTTCTACTTGATGTTAGGAAATTCCTCAAAGTAAAATAGTCAGAATGAGATTACAATATGTGCAATCATTAAGAATAACTGATAGGCAGAGTATAAATCATAGATTAAAATGTGTTCTGACTTAAATTTTAAGCATTAGCTTAAACAATTCTCTATAGAATAAATAGTATCTTGACCTAGATTTTGATTATTATCTTTCATTCAATCCCAAGAAGACCTTCAAGCTCACTTGCCTGAGGCATTCCTAAGCTCCAGGTTTTTCATGCTCATGAAAGAAATATAAGAATCAATCTTGAGAAGGGAGAAATCCTACAGTTTAAAAAAAATCAGTATGGAGTTTTCTCTGTGTATCTTTTAACCAAATCAATCACACTTTTGTAAAATCTTCATTTATTATTATCAATTTATTTGACTCTTTAACCATACTCCATGATACAAAGCAGACTATCATCTGGGAGAATCACCCGTGCTGAAGTGTACGAGAGAGTGCCATGGTCTAAAGGTTTGGGTACCTTCTAAATTCCTACGTTTAAACTGACGGCTAAGGGATTAATTGATGGGACTTTAGGGGAGGAATTGGAATCAGTGTCTCTATACAAGAAGCCAGAGGGAGTGTCACATCCCTTCTGCTACATGAGGACTCATCAGGAAAAAGTCACCTATGAACCAGGAAAGGGGACCATCAACAGACACTGGATCTGCTAGTGTTTTGGTCTCAGACGTCCCATGGTCTAGAACTAAGGGAATTAATTTTTTATGAACTACCACTTTGAGGATTTTTTTAAAAAATAGAAACTTGAATGGACTAAGACAGAGGTTATCGTTTAAGTGGATTTAGGCCAAATAATTTGCCAAAGGCACAATCCCAAATGCCATATTCCCAAATGTTGAAATTCAGACAGTCAAAGTTCCTGACATCTAAAATCCTGGAAGATCAAAACCACAAAATTATAAGTCTTGGAAAAATAAATTTAAAATATTTTGTTTAATTCTTGCTCTTCTTCAGTTCTATGATCCAGACAGCACCAGCCTAAGCATTCCTGCTTAACATTCCAATTTTCTATATTACACTGCTCTGTTCAGGGCACCTAGAGGCCTGCTGCCACGCCCTCCATTACAACACTGGTGTGTGAATAGCAACATTGGTGTCTGCATTGTTCTCCTGTGCACACAGTTACTTCTGAGACAATCAGAAAATGTCTGCTTTAGGCAAATGTAGCCTGATTTCCCTTAAAGCCTCTTGGAATTTCATTTGCTGAAATGGGGGCCATGCAGATAGGTGATAATGTCATTTTTAAACTGCTCTGCTTCATCTTGCCAAATGCCCTGTCTAATCAATTTCTTTGCATTTTCTTCTAAATGTATTGGATGGAATGGAAAACAAACAACAACAACAACAAAAAAAACAAAGTTTATCACTACTATCTTGAAATTTAGTTTTGGCAACTTTGATCACAACTAATTCTAAATTTGTGATTATGGGTTAGCAATACAAATTAAATCAATTTTCTTGGGCAATGTCCACAAAATCTTCAAATAAGTATTATAAAGCACTTTGTTTTCACTTGTCATTAATATATGAATAACTTGCCAAGTTCAATAATTTTTCAGAACCAACAAGAATGTGAATTCATACAGTTGATAAAAAATACTGGGGACAGTTTTGAAAGCGTGTCCATTAGTCAACGTAAAGCATGTGGGAGGCTTTTTTCTATGTCAGATTTAATTCCACAGTGAAAGCCCTAAACAAGAATCCTTCATCACCTAATGTGCTTCCTAAACCAGGAGGACACTTCAACAGGTGTCATTGGATCAGAAAGTCACTGGGCTTAACTCAGAACCTAACTACTCTTCCATCTCCCCTTGGAAAAAAAACTATTTATTGACCACTGTTCACTACCATTTACAATAAAGTAAACAAAATGCAGTTGGATAGCATTCTGATACTGCAAAGCTATTTTTCTTCTTCCTGCCGAATTAGTAACTCAAATATTGAAAATGCTGAACCTACCAGTAAGGAATGGTTTGGGGTAAAGTAAAAGCATGCAAATCAGTAATTGATATCGCCAAAATTTGTTCATCCATGAATGGCACCAGAATTTCTATCCATGTGGCTACATGTCCATGAGCCATTTTTGGGTATTTCATGAATCATAACCATTTGGCACACACATTTCAACTCTGCAAAGAAGCCGTTCAGTAGAGGAGCCTTTACATGTCCATATAACTCTTGTTCAGCTAAATTAAACAAACCATGGTTTGCCAGCTTCCTTGTCTGAATGGACATTTACCAGTGACAAAGTTTGGCCTTCCAGAAATTTTGTAACAATTGCATTTATGTGATGATAAGGGTATGAATTCTCATATGGCTGCTTTTAAAGCTTCCAAACTAAACCATCTGATTAACTGAAGAAGCACCAATTTAACTTGAATAGTTTGGCTTCAGCAAATCTATCAATTTAAGCTGAAGTAATAGAATCTCATAAACGTGCACTCTCACCCATGGTTTTTGTTTTGGTGAATATTTTACAAAACAGTTACATAAGTTTATATACATACACACACATATATATAAATGAACTTGCAAATTAGTTGTTTATGTAATGATGGAAAATTTCCTCAACATTTAAAAAAAAGTCATTCTTCAATGAGAGAAAAATATACCATGGTACCAAATATTGTACTATGCTAAAGAAAGCAACTATAGAAAGCATTTATTTGTTCAAAGTGACCAGTGTCTTTTGAGACAAACCAGAGACAAACATATCAAATTTGATTTTCATTAGTATCTATAGTTTCCCTCTCTCTCTCTTTCTCTCTCTCTCTCTCTCTCTCTCTCTCTCTCTCTCTCTCTCTCACACACACACACACACACACACCCCACTTACTGAGCCTCATCTTCTGAACAGGAATGCCAAGTTAGTCTCTCCTCATAAAAAGCGATTACAAGATGAGGATGCCTTCTGCCTCTTTTGCCAGCACCAGGGCCGCGCCATCTGAATCTTCACGGTTCGTGTGAAGTGCAGTTTTGAATGCCATCTATGGCACTTTTTTGTCCCATTGTCTCTTTTCAACTTGGATTTTCTATCATTAGATTCACTGTCAGATAAAGATTCGGGGGGCATCTTTTCCTTTATCAGATATTTGAGAACGAAGGAATGGCTCCATTAACCTGGACAATCCAAGTTTTCCTCAGGTTCCCAAGTACTGCTAGCATCTATAATGCCTCCCACCTCAGGAGGAATTCCACATTCCCACTCACTACATGATGGTCCAGTTTTCTGTCTTGCCACAAATTCTTCAGAGTCATTCTCTTCAATATGTTTGCTGTTTCCGTTCTGTTACCTTCTCATTACCTGCAGACTTGAAGAATTTACTGCTTCATATGCTTTGGGCACAGGCCCTACAGCATTTCCCAGACTACCCACTTAAGCTTGAGTCCTAGCCCAAGTTCTCTTTCCAGTGGAGAAAGTCAACGGTAGATCAGAACGTCCACTTTAAGAGTCAGGGGCTTTGGCCTCTTATAGGACTGCAGTATTCTAGTGACATCTGGCTACATAGCTGGACTCGTCCTTTGGACTCAGCCAGGGCTTCACTGCACACTGTTGGTGGTCACTTGGCAGAGTCTGGCTCAACCTCGATTTTCTGCTTTTTTTTTTTTTTTAACTGGTAATGACACCATGTCTTCTAGCCAAGTGAAACTTATTAAACATTCAGTTTCCCCAAAATATCATCTTTATAACTGCAAGTCCTCAGAGGCAGGACTTTTACAAGACAAGTCATATTTTGCCATTTTTACAGGTGACCAGTCCTGCTTACAAAGCCAATGTTTTTCCTTTCCTTTATAACTTCAGTTCCTCCGATTTTTATAATTCTCAGCTTCACTTAAAAACTTTTTCCTCCCCCTGTTGATATAGCCTCTCTGACACCTGTAGCTTCTGTGAACCAACTATATGCATTACTTTTTAACTCTATTAAATAATCATCTGCTTGCTAGTTTTAGTGACACTGATAGGGTAAAAAAAATATGTTCATTATAAATGTCATCAATATTTAGAAGAATAAGCCATTGGAAAACCTCCTCAGTTTTCTATCACAGTTTCAACTGTTCCTCTCTGGAGTAGAAAATGATGAAGGAGATAAGGAAACTCTGAAATAAATATATTGACTGTCAAGTTCCTTGAAAGCATTTTATTCCCCTTTCAGTGTGTTGTCGGTGCATCGAAGCATGACACACAAGTGCTCATCTGGAATTTCCACATTTAACAATGTGCACAGCGAACTGAGAATACCTGCAGTAGTTGTTTATCTCATCTACAGGATCACCGCTGCCTCCGTGTCATCTCTCATCCTGAATGATTTCTTAAAAGGGAGTTGAGTTTGGAGATCTTTGAGGCTTACTATGTATTTCAATTGAAAGTCATTTCTTTTTCTATTAGGAAACCAGGAGGAATCTTTAATGATACCAGGTTCTGTTAAGACAAAAAACACTTCCTGTCTATGAATTTTATGCAAAATTAAGTGTAGAAGAAAGACCATTTATTTATGATAAGCTCTTATTCAGGCTATAATTGTCTAGTAAGATATTCTTATGTAACTCAAGGGTCTCTCTCCCTCCCACCCACACACTCCAAAAAGAAAATCTCTCATCATCTCAAAAGTAGATTCTAAATAAGTTGGAAAATAAGTTGTTTCCATTGTCAGGATTGGCCAAGAGCCAAACTAAGCAAGAAACACCCCAGGAGTTTAGGAAGGAGAAGCAGGAACAATTCCAGTGGTGGGAACCAGGCGGAGCAGGCTGCTGTGAACACATTGTTCTTTCTGGGAAGAGGAAGTGAGTTAGAAGTTACACTAATGGCAAGCATAATGTGAAAGACATAGGACAATTTGACTGGCTATTAAAAAACTCAACAATGGGGGCTGAAGAGATGGCTCGGTGATCAAGAACACTTACTGCTCCTGCAGAAGACTCAGGTTCAAACCCGGCACCCACTTGACAGCTAACAACTGCCCTTAACTCCAGCTCCAGGGGATCCAACACCCTCTTCTGTCTTCCATGGGCACTGCATGACACTGGTACCTTACACACTTGCAGGCATAACACTCATACAAATTTGTTTTTAAACCCTCAGCAATGAAAATAATTTTCTAATCATACTGATTGTTATTATCAAAAGGTGCTATCCTATTTATTAATGATGTGGTTTGAAAATTTGAGGTAACAATTCCTATCTGTGAGACATGATTAGCTGAAAGGTGGGAAAGCATAATGATTGGGAGCATGGTGGACTTTGGAGATAGAACACCTAAATAGATGCCTGTGACACATCCCAATTCTTTGGCTTCCTACGGGAGAACTGAAGTAACGTCACAGAGTTGTGTGCAAGGTAGCTCCACATACCAGAGAAGGGTGAATCCTACTCAGATTTGAAATGGTGCTGACCTTGAGTATACGTGTACTTACATATGTGGCATGTAAGTATGCATAACTTTTCTTCTTCACTATAGATTTCCCTTTACTTCCCCACTTAGTGTCTCAGCTGGTCAAAGTTCTGTACTTGATATAGCAACGGGAATATTCATTCTGAATGGATTCAAGCTTTTGGTATTTCCAAAAGGTATGAGATTTCTCATAGTCTTCTATCATAATTTTAATTATTAAACACAAGTTTGGAAAGAAGTTGAAGACTTTTTTGGGTTTTATTTGTAATTTTCTGTTTCTCTTGGTAGGCAAGGCAAATCATTCTAACACCATAATGCCTATCAGGAACGCAGAAACTAGATGGCAGAGTCAGCATCCAATTCAATGGGAACCAAGCTGTTTCTCCTGGTGGAATCATTTCTCATTTTGCTACTAAGAATTCTAACCCAGAACATTCTAGATTTGTGTAGCTAAGCAGTAAATTCTGCAAATGATTTTTTTTTTGTCTTTTTGAGACAGGGTCTCCCTGTAGCTCCAGCTAGTCTAGAACTTACTATGTAGACCAGGCTGGCTTTGAACTTACAGAGATCTGCTTGCCTCTGCCTCCTGAGTGCTGGGATAAAAAGTGTGTGCCATCATGCCCAGCCTAAAATTCTGCAAATGAAATATTGTGCTATATACAGTCATTCCTCATTCTACATTTCTATTCTTGGACCCAAGAAACCTGGCTCTGTGAGGTAGCACGTACATTGATTCCTGGTTAAGAATGCATGTAAGTCTGTAAGACAACACTGTAAACAGAGAAGGCAGCTCTTAGTCTTCATGTGTTTCTCTCCAAAAGGGAGAAACAGGACATGGGTAAAAGCAGTGGATTTATGGACATCAGGAAGCAAATGACACCACATCAATACGAAACTGCTTCTGAACAGCACACATACTCTACTCTGAATGAGGCACTATTAAGTCTACAGATGCTGCTGCTGAAGGGAAGTCCAGTCCACACAATTCAATGGGAACCAAGCTGATTCCCCTGGTAGAATCAGTTCTCATTTTGCTGCTAAGAATTCTAACCCAAAACATTCTAGATTTGAGTAGCTAAGCAGTAAATTCTGCAAATGATTTTTTTTTGTCTTTTTGAGACAGTGTCCAATGTATGTGTTGTTCAACCTCTTTCGGAGGGGCGGGGTATGGAGTGTGTAAATGAGATCTACCCTTCCTCCTGAGGTCCCAATGACAAACTGAGGTACAGTTTCACCAAACCAATGAGTTTATTGGGTTTACTTACAGAACAATGGGTGAGGGGTTACTTACAGAAGTGTGGGTAGCCCTCAAGGTCACAATGAAGTCTTACCACAATCGTGGATGATGATGGCTTCCCCATAGCCACATAAATAGAAAACCCTCTTCTTTTGGCCTTCCCCAGCCTATATACTCAAGACCTTTCCCCAAGCCACATGCAATTAGGGCCAAACTGCCCACCATGGGTTGGCAGGTGTGGCTGGATACTTGGGCAAGGGTTCCATGACTCTCTCTGCCACTTCTTCTATGTGGGGGTATCAGCAGTCAACAACCTCAGCTATGATCATATTTGGCAAGGAGGCATGCTGTGCTCAGAAAGATGCTGTCTCTCCAACTCATAGGATAGCCCTGTGTAACAGCAAGTCTATTGTACTTAGGAGAAAACCCTACCTCCTCTTTGATGGAAGAGATATGCTCTGATCAACTTGATATCAGCTAGTAGTTTCACTGTCTTAGGATATTGTGTACTATTGGAAACTTGGGGTTGTCATTGCTATATAGAAAATGGGTTCTCAACAGCAGTAGAGGCCAGGCCATCCTCAGTTAAGGTACACCCTTGTCACTGTGTCTATCCAAGGGTAGCCTCCTTTCCTTCACTATGATCATACTGCTCATAAATCATAAACTCTGAAACAACTTAACCTCCAGTGGTCAGTAGATTATAGTTACTTGGTTATTAAGACTTAATTCAGAAGGGAGGGACAGGAGAAGATAACGGTTCAAGTGAATATCAGCAAAATACAATGTAAGTATGTATGAAACCATCATGGTGAATCTCATTATTTAGAATGCTAATAAAAATTTTTTAAAAATTAAAAAGTAATATCTTCAGCCCCCTTCTGCTAATTTATTTTATTTTAATAATATTTTTATTTGAGCTGAAGAGATGGCTCAGTTGGTAAGAGCATTTGCTGCTTTTGCAAAGGACCCAGGTTCGGTTCCCAATATCTACATGACAGCTCACAACTGTTTAAATTCCAGTTCCAGGGGATCCAATGCCCTCTTCTGACTTCTATGGGCATTGTACACATGGGTATACTTACATATGCAAACACTCAGACACATAAGATAAGTAAAAATAAGTTTAATAAAAATTAATGAAAATTTTAATAATATTTTTAGGTATTAGTTGACAATTTAGTACAGATAAGCAATGTACCTTGATTATCTCCCCATTGTCCCCCATCACATCACCATTCTGCCTTCACAACTTCTTATGGCTCACTGAGTCCAATTAGTGCTGTTAGCATGCACATGGGTTTGGGGCCATCCAGAGAATTTGTAACCTACTAGCAGTCATACCTGCTAAGAAAAGTGGTTCCCTCTCCCCTGAAACCATCAACTGCCAATAGTTCAATTGCAGAAAAGGATGCATTGTTCAATGCTTAGAGAAAGCGGTTCTTTTGGGTAGGACTTTCAGTTTGCATATCATGGTATCAAATGTTGAAGAGAACTTAGGAAGATTTTTAGATGGGTTAATCAGGTTCTTTCAATAATCTGATATATAAATGGCTAAATATGCAAGAATTTTATTTGATGGAATGCCTACTTGAAGAAGACTGAAAAAGTCAAGAAACTGATGCAATTTTAACTCCGAATAGAAAGGAGAAGATAAAAAAGTGAAGACTCTTAGTAGATTTGGGAAAATCAAGGGAGACTCCTTCAGCTAAATATCAGTCTCAGGAGATACCAGGACTTCTCAGGAACTACTTGGTCTTGGTGTTCCTGCTGTACATAGCCACTGGCTAGGAATAACCCAAAAGAGTTCAAGAAGCCAAAAATTTTCAAACACAGCTCCCAGGGCTCTTCTACTCCTTGTGATTAGTTATCTGTGAAGGATATTCTCATGACCAATGCAATAGATACTAGGTCTTTACTTTCCCAGGGAAAAAAGGTATTATCAACAATTGTAGCAACAATTGTTCATAAAACTACCGAAGTTTTTTACTCTGGTTTTTAATATTCCAAATTCTTTCTCTCTCTATAGGTTACTGCTGTGTCTAAGTGTGTCTCCTTAAATTTATATACTGAAACTTAATCACCAATATGATAGTACAAAAACCAGGGCCTTTAAGAGGTTAAGTCACAAAGGCAGAGCTTTTATGGATATGATATGATACTAATAACACAGTTTAAAGAAGGGGGCTCGTCTGTTCTACTCATAGTATTCCCTTCCAGAGGATCCAGTTAGGAGGGAAATCTTGACCCAGTGATCAGGCCTGAACCAGATACTAGACACACTGATACCAGAGTCTTTGACTTCCTAATTCTAGAACTGCGGGAATAAATGAAAGTATATAAACTAAAAGAATTGCTAACCCATTTCCACTGATAATTTGTTTTCTTTTACAGTTCTTTATGATATCCAAAAAGTTTTAATAAATCACACAGATCCATCATTATCACAGTAATTACAGTAAGATCACCAAGAGAAATCAGTGGTCACAGAACTGACCCCTCAACAAATGTCCTTTCTGGCTGGACCACTCCAGTCAGACACATTGTTTACCAGTTTTACCGATCTAGAAACTCTGAAGCATGCTCAGGGTTAAACAAAAACTTTAACCCAAAATAACCAAAGTCATACACACTGACTGTAAGTTACTTCTTTGTGGCTGTGATAAAATACCATGACAAAAATAAGGGGAAGAAAGGTCTTATTTTAGCTTCCAGTTCCAGAGAGGATAGAGTCTTTCACCAAGAGGAGCAAGAAGCTGTCTGTCACATTTCATCAGCACAGGTAACAGAGAAGGTGAACAGGAAGTAAGGCAAGGCTATGAGCTCTCAAAGCCTGCCCCCTGTGACATATTTCCTCCAGCAAGGCTCCACCTCCTAAAAGTTCCATAACCTTCCCAAACAGCACTACCAACTGGTAACTGTTTTCAGAAACTGAGTATAGGGGCGGAGAGATGGCTCAGGGGTTAAGAGCACTGGCTACTCCTGCAGAGGACCCACTTGGTGACTAAGGACTGTGCATAACTCCGGTTCTAGGAGACCTGACACCCTCTTCTGGCTTCCATGGGTATTGCATGCATGGACACACCTAAATACATGCAAAACACTTGTACACATTTTTTAAAAACCACAAATTCATGAGTCCATGGGGGACAGATCTCCTCCAACCACCGCACTGAAATAGGCCAAAATGCTAGTGCACCAATTTATGGACAGAATGCAATTTTCAAGAGAACCTAAATATTCATCACCTTATACTTTCAATTAATCAGAATTATTGTCCGTTGACTGAGGAATTTCTACACAAGGAGGCTACAGTGGTGTGATTGCTTAACAAGTATAAAGCCAGAGGAAAAACTAAAGACTGAAATTTAGCAGGAAAGCTTTGGAGTCAAGCCGACCAAGTTTCTTCATCAAATGCTTTTGAAAGTAACTGATATTGTCTACAAAGGAATCTATGGCTTTAAAATTTTTAAATTTCAAAATAACTTATTTCAGTTTTAGGGACATACATAATTTTATATGTCTAGACTATTTTAATACAATAAAATCATTACTTATTTGAATTATAATCATAATCTAAATTAGTATATTATACATTCATGCCTTCATTATCTTCATTGGAGCTTAAACGTTACATTGTACTGCTGTTTGGAGGCTACTTTTCGTCTTCCACATGGTTTGCCTTGTGGTAAGTGAACTATGGATATCTGCCTTTCTATTTATCTCACTCTCCCTGGCATATCATATCTACACTCGTTTTTCAAGGTTTGAAAACACACTATAAACTCCATCCTCTCCGTGTATAATCCAGGCCTGCAGCTTGATGGCTCCTCTCCAAAGCGGTGATCGTGGTTGGTCTCAGTAGCACTGAACAGTACTGTCGTCCCAGGACTGGGAGGATCCAGAGAGGGATCTCAGCGATCTGTCCTATGCCAGGTTCTGGGCTCACAGGTTATGCAAACTGGTGGGAGACAGGTATCTAGTAGATTATGAATGATTAACGGAGAGAGATCAGTATCTAGGGATTATGAGTCAATCAAGATGGTGCATTGGAGACCTTAAGGAGGTAATTAGGAGCAGAGAGAACTAGGAACAGATTAGGGAGGGGCAGGCTAAATCCTAGGATTTAGGCCTTTAGGAAAACAAGGGCATCAGTCCAGGTCTGGTGCTGGTACAGATGAGTCACAGCTAAAAAGTAAGAAAGTTTACTTATTTCCTATGTGTGTCTTCACTGCTAGGTGTGAGTTCATGAAGGAAGTAGCCTAGCCTGACATTCTCATCCTACCAGAATATCTCATTTGTAGAAATCCTGGGTGAATGGGTTTAGACTTTGAAGTGCTTAGCACTGTTATTTCATTTCCCCCTTCTGTATGTCTATTTCAGCTTATATTAACACCTTTATATCTAATAAATTGTTTTCCTATGTGACTGCGCTGGGAGTTATAGTAGAATTTTACCAAATATGATGTTTGTCATTTCTTATAACAGTTTTTGAGAAATATCATTATATTCTACATCTTGTTTGTGAATTTACAGCTCCCCTTGCACATACACAGCTATATTTTTTTGTCTTTGGTAAATAAGAAGCTGTATTTCTACATTATGCTGAGAAAGTACTAACATGTTTCCTAATCTCTTAGAATGACATGTGCATATGTAAGTAGCTGGATAGAAATTTAACATATGTGTATTTATTTCCATGTGACTGTAGTCTGGATCTTCAGTGTCCTCCAAAGGTCCATATGTTGAAGTCTTGTTCTCCACCCAGTGGCACTGTTGGGAGGTGGTAAAATCTTTAGTACGTGGAGCCCAGTGGAAGGAAGTTAGAGCCTTTGGAGCGTGCCCTTGAAGAATGGCTTCTTCCTGTCTCTTTCTTTGCTTCTCAAACACCATGAGATGAACAGACTTCCTCCACTGTATACTTTTATCAAGATGCACTGTGCCATTACAAGTCAAAGTGATAGAGCCAAGTGTCCATAGTAAAACCTCTGAAACAATGTACAAATATAAATATTTCCTCCTTATAAATTGGTTTCTTTTAGGTATTTACAATAGCAAAAAGAAGTTGACTAGCATGCACATACACATATAATTAAGGCTTTAAAAGTTATGGATAACTTATTCAAACATTATTTTGTGGGGAGTTGTATCCACCTGTAGAAAATATTGCCATTATAGTTTTATCAATTGTGGAGAAACATGAAACAATAAGTAAAATTTTGAGGATGTATATTTGAGAGTTCATATTCAAATGGTATTTTTTAAAAGTAGCAGATTTAGCAAACATAGAAAAAAGGAAATCAGAAATATAAAGATGCTGAAACACAAAGGACAAATAAGTTTAATACCAACTGATGCTTATAAGATAAACTGTAAAGACAGAAGTTGGTTCTTTGTATACTTTATATACTTTAAAAGAAAAAAATTCCTGCAATTAGATTTAAAATCAAGGAGTAGATTAGATGCCAAACAAATCAGTTTAGGTCTGTAAGTTGGGTCCTAAAGACTTTCCAGGGTTTCTCAAGTGATAAGTTTTAAAGAAATAATTTCTCAGACACTCAGCTTTCAAACCTGCATTGTCATAAGTCTGGTATGTCCACACTGAGCCTTCAGACTGCCACTGTCCTTTGTAAGTTCCTTTTCATTTTGGAAAGTCCACCAAACAACAGGACAATTTGAGAATGCTTAGCTAATTCAAGCACTATTTACTGATTCCACTTGATTGAATCTTAAAAGCTATTTTATAAGTTCTTTTAACAGTAAAACACTTATGACTATTACAAAAGTGCTGTATATATTGGTAAAATCTATAAAAAGTCTTTACATTCTAAATTTAATGAAAAAAATTACTTGCAAGCATCAATACGAAAATGACTTGTTTTACCTTTGAATAGCTACTTCATTGCTCTGCTTATGTAAGATCAATAAATATCGACTAGACTTCTCCACCTGAATTACTGTACAAACATAAAATCTTTGAACCTCAAAAACATTTCACAATCTTCTCAGTGAGATAAAAAAATATTAGGTACTGGTAAATAAAATATTTTTGGTCTCAATTTTTTACAGTAGTGTTACAAAATCTCTGCGTAACAATAGAAAAATAAATGTAATTATTATGCATACTCATTGCCACTTCTTAACTAAGTTGTATAGTTTTAGCTTTCACTTTGAAGGGAATATAGTGTTCTAAAATGTTCAGTGTGAGCAAATGTTATATATAATACCTACAAGTTTGTATTTTTAATATTTAATTTATAATTTTTATTTTACATGTATGAGTATATTGCCTGCATGTGAGGACATCCACGTGGTGCAATGCCCAGGGAGGAAAGACAAGGCACTGGATCCTCGGAACTGGAGTTGCTGACAGCTATTAACCACCAGGTGGGTGTTGGAGCTGAACCCCAGTCCTTTGCAAGAGCAGCCACTATTCCAGCCATCTCTCCAGCCAGCCTCAAGTCTATATTTTAAATTATATTTTGTTATTACATTTGTAT
Source organism: Eospalax fontanierii (assembly GCA_035773235.1). Lineage (NCBI taxonomy): Eukaryota > Metazoa > Chordata > Mammalia > Rodentia > Spalacidae > Eospalax > Eospalax fontanierii. The sequence goes on along the minus strand of CM069548.1, from coordinate 31,964,737 downwards.
TATCTAGCAATTTCTTAATTATGATTAAAAACTTATTTTGGAATAAGCAAGCAAAGTCATTTTTGGCTAGTATCCCAGTGTCCTTTCTATTGCTGTAGTAAAACATGCTGACAAAAGCAATTAAGGGAAGAAAGGATTTATTTGGTTCACAATTCCAGGTTACAGACCATCATTATAAGGATGCCACAGTGACCAGAACTTGAGTATCTCGTCACATCTACAGTCAAGAGCAGAGAATGAATGCTTGCCAATGCTCAGCTAACTCTTTTATGTTCAGTTCAGGGCCCACCCTTTGAAATGGAGCCACCTACATTCAGGATGGGTCTTCCTAATAATCAAGCAACCCAGTTAAGAAATCGGCCACAGACAGATCCAGGAGCTAGAAAACCAGAACCCATTCCATTATTTCATGATGGGATATGGCTATAGAGATGATGAGAGGTGATAATTCTTATCAGCTCCCCAAAGATAACAATAGGCAATTAAGGGCTGGCAACATGGTTCAGTGGGTAAAGGTGTTTGCTGCCAAGCAGGATGACCTGAGTTCAACCCCCAGGACCTACGTGGCAGAAGGAGAGAATAACTCCCACCAGTTATCCTCTGGCCTAGATACTTGTGTCGTGATATAAATGAACGCAGATGTATGCATGCATGCACGCGTGTGCAGGTACACCCACACTAAATAAAAATGTGAAAATTTTAAAAAAGAAAGAAAAGGAAAGGAACAACAACCAAAATGGATAACTGAGCATTTTGTTGGATGAGAAATTTCCAACAAATTGACCTCCACACTGTAGTTAGTGTCTAACCATCTAAGTATCACCCCTTAGCAAATTTCACTGACATGAAAGAGTCTTGTATTTTGACAATATGCATACGGTTCCATTTGGCGAGCATTTATAAGACCTGAAGAGCACCAGGCCTTTTAGAATATCTGTCAATATGGTGAGCTGCCATGATATTTGTGTGTGTGTGAGAGAAAAAGAGAAAGAGAGAGAGAGAAGACAAGATAATTAAGTCTCTGTCTTAGTTACTTTTCTGTTGCTGTGGTAAAACACTGAAGCCAAGGGAATTAATAGGTAAAAGACTTTATTTGAGCTTATGGTTCTAGGTTCCAGAGGAATTAGAGTCCATTGTGGCAGAGAGGCATGGTGAGGTGACCCAAGTAGGAGCAGAAGCTAAGTGCTCACATCTTCAAGCAGGCACAGGAAGCAGAGAGCTACTGGAAATCCAGCAAGGCATAAGAACTCTGAAAGCCCACGCTCCAGCATGGCCGCACCTCCTAAAACCTCCCAAAATAATGCCACCATCAGAAGGCGGAATGTACATATACTTGGAGCCTATGGGGGACATTTTCATTCAGACCCCCACATTCCACTCCCTGGCCCCCACATGCTCATGACCTTAGAAGATGCTTTGTGCTATTGTCAAGCTGTTCTCTGTTGCTAAAACAGAAGACCTGAGACTAGCTCATATATATTTTGCTTGAGGTTCTGGGAGCTGCAAGATTAAGCAGCTGCATCTGGTGAAGGTTTCCTGTTACATTACAGCATGGTTGTGGTGAACATTGGTGTTTGGGGCCAACCTGAAGCTGCCTTATTCTCTCTTGTCCCTGTGTCCGTAATCTTTTACTCATGGGAAATCTTCCTGAGCAAGCCTTACTGGAGTGAGTGAGCTCCTTTCTATTGACTCAGTATGAGTGTTACATGAAGGGGGATTTTCAAGTCTTCCTCTTGACCTTTCCCTTTCTGCATATATTTATAAACTCGGGGGAATTCGTTATAGGAAAGGTTCATGGCCCCATTTTAGTTTTTTTTTAAAAAGAAATAACTCCATTACTTCAAATCTATTAGGCTATTTTGGGTCCTTAGAAACTAACTCACAGTGTCTACTGTTCAACAATCCAAAAGTTTTAAGTGTAGTCCTTTCCTCACTGCAATATCTGATAAATAAACAGAGTTACATGTGAGAAGGCACAGGGAAAAGAGTCACAGCAGCTCTTTCACATAAGATCTGGATCCCAGGGCACAGAACTTTCATTCAAGGGGCTTTGGGTCTAGTTTGGGGATATAGTGAGAGTCAGGTACTATGGATTTTCCATTGTGCTGACAGAAGTTAGACCTCTTAATTACCAGACTTAAGAGATTTTTTTCTCCCTCTCTCATGTAGATCAAATTCTAAGCTATCAGTTTGCTTCCTAGATATGTCATGAACAGTCAGTAGCATCAAAGCTCTCCGTGGCTGTATTATTCTAATGGTCACAATGACCTGACTCTGTGTTGTGGTAAATGCATCTATTCTTCCACTGAGGTTTGAAAATGGAGCCTCTCAGGAATATTTCAGCTCAACTTTTTCTTGAAATCTCAAACCTTTGGCAGAAGAAAAGTTCCAAGGCTTTCTTAGAGACCATAGTTAAAAGGTGATTCATACAGGATTTAAGGACTGTACATTCCGGTGTCTGAAAGATGGAAAGTTTCTATCTTTTAATAAAACCAAACATGACTTCCTTTATAATTGGTCAAAAAAGCAAAGTATTAAATAGAATATACTTACCTTAAAAAATGAATAACACCTGTAGTCTCTGGAAAATGAACCTATTTAGCAAATTTTTTATTTCTAATATATTCCATCCTTTTTGCTAAAGAGCCATCAAAATCCATTCAGAAGGAAAAGTAAGGTCCCGAGAGTTTTCTAGCATATACCAGCAAATTCTCATCACCCTCTACCCTGCCTGTACATCAGCCTTCTTAGAGACTGTTTTTTCAAGTTTGTCCCCAGGACATGATGGGATTCCCCCTTTAAATAACAGATGTGAATATTATGAAAGATTCGGTAAGAAAGAGTATTTAGGATTTATCTCTTCAGGAAAACGAGAACTAACAGTATCGTCATGTAGGGAAGAACCAGCTATATTGAATAGAAAGATATTTCTAAGCAAAATATCTTCTCTATTTAAAAAGCTTAATATGGTGCTCAGAATGCCAGGCTACTCAAAGTTTGTGGATAAGCCCACCAATACCCATTCCATTCCTAAAGTAGCACCCTTTGCTGATAAAAGTTCTGTCGTTTACAGGAGGGATCTGCCTGGGCTATAGTACCAGTTCTTGCTATGACTGAGGCATTTGGTTATTTTTTTCAACGTGGTTACATGAAGGGCCTGGGTTTTGGTTTATGTTTTGAGACTGGAACAGAGAATAAATACTCAGGTTTATTTTGAATTGTCCATTCTCTTGTTTAAATTATCAGCATTATCATAACTAGCTACTCACCCCAAATGCTTGAACTCTTCATCCTTTCACAATGGTCTTTGGTGGGAGCCTCATGGTCTGTTACAGTTTCATACCCGATATATAATTATTTACAAATAATCTAAGTTGATACTTACTGTTTCACAGTAGGACTCAGAGTATCTTTGTTTTGTTTTCCTAGAAGAATCAGGGCATCGGTAGGCAGTTCCACAGACCTTATACATCCCCAAAGAGCAATAAAATAGTACATAAGACCAAAATGCTGTCTGTGGCATCAAGATATGGTTCTCCAACCAATACCAAACAACTAAGTCTGCTGTAGCTGTATCTGGTAAAGGAAATGGACAAGAGCCTGAAAAGGTTGGTCTAGGCATTGCAGCAACCAAAGTAGATTTTGAGATTAAGAGGAACATAAGCCAAAAAACCTGTCGATGATTTGGGGACATGATCTGCCCCCCTAGGAGACTCCCTCTGCTGTGGAATAATGACAGAAGTTTTTAGGCTCTGTTTTGCTATTCAAATTTCAAATCCCAAGTCCTTAGTGAAACGGGTTATAATTTTTTTTTTCTTTTGAGACAGGGTTTCCCTGCAGTCCCAGCTGGCCTTAAACTCACAGAGTTCTGCCTCTGCCTCCAGTGCTAGGACTAAAGGCATGCACTACCATACCCAGCACACCTTGGTTATAATCTTGCTTCTTGGCAAGAACTGTAGTATTCCAATACTAGATATATGACATATAACTCCCATACAAAGAGCTTAATCTGATTTAAATTTTTAGTAAAAGAGAATTAGTTGATTTAGCTATTACAACTTTAAGATGAGTGATTTTTGGCTTGGCTATCATGAGCAAATCAATTCCTTTTTGTCATTTTTCATTTTTGTTCCATATTTGAACTTCTTTTCTACTCCACAATTCTTCTGTCTTAGAATTTCTTTCCTTAGGAAGATTCAGAGGCTGACAAATGAACATATGCTTATCTCCCTTCCATTTCAATGTCCCAATGAAGAAAGAATTTACAAGTACTATAAAAGAAACATAAATAAGTATGACGAAATTATGGTGGGAGATGCCAATGGATGAAAAACTCTAACAGCCCTCTGATGAAAACGTGGAAAGGAGCAAGCTAAAGAAGGCCAGAGGTGAAGCAAGACACAGCCTTGGCATTTCGGTGTATGACTATTCAATGTGAACGCTGAAGTCACTGCTCGGCATCTGCAGATAAAGAAGACTAAGGTTACAGAAGGACTGAAAGTCAGGGAAAGTGAGGTCCTAACATGAGTAAAGGAAATTATAATAGGTTACAATTATCTAAATGTGAGCAAGAATACAGGAAGCTGACTGAAGAGTTCTGCCTCAAGAATCCCATGAAGTATTGGACCAAAAGGTCAAAAGAGAATTAGCCTGATCTGGTGAAGCACAGCTGTAATCCTAGCACTCAGCAGGGCCCAGGAGTTCAAGGCCAACCTCAGCTACATAAACAGTTTGAGTAAAAAGAGTCAGTGGGACCAGTCCTTCACAGGTATTTGGTGAGATGATCATATTCTTGTCTTAAAATTGAGCAGGACCCCATGAAGTGGGGCTAGTGACATGTGAGAAAAGGCCATGGCTATCATTCTAGCTGAAGCCTTTGAAATGAGTATTCTGTTATTATCTCCCTGCCACAGTCCAGCAGCACAGCAAGTGGTGGCAGTTCCCTCAGCCTGATTCTGTGGCAACAATAATCTAGAGTAAAACCCAAGACTGACTTGTGACAGCCACGCTATGTAAAGCAGAAATACCTTCTTTAAAAATATATTATTTTTAAATTTTATGTGTTTGAGTGCATTGCTTGCATGTTTGTAAGTGTACCTGTGTCATGTGATGCCCATAGAGATCCGAAGAGGTATCAGATTTTCCTGGAACTGGAGTTACAGATAGTTGGCCACAATTTGGGTGCTGAAAATCAAACCTGGGTCCTCTGCAAGAGCAGACAGTGCTCTTAACCACGGAGCCATCTCTCCAGCCCCATATCTTTGATGTTTTAAGTCACTGAGATTTGTGATTATCATTGACAATGAAGATCTTATGAAGAGATCACATACAAGGGAAGGAAAATGAAATGGGTACTGGATTTCTTATCATGAATGCTGAGAACTAGGGGCAAAAATCAAACGGTACTTTGTCAGCATCTAGAATGTGCTATAAGAAAATAAGGACAGTGTTAGACATGAACATTCAAATTGCCTGGAATATCCTTTACTTCAGGATTCAGGGTAATTTTCCTATTGGAATTGATGCCCAAGGAGCTTGCACATTGCAGGGACCTGACACATGCCAAAAACCTTTCATCAGAGCAAAGATCAGAAGCAGATACTTTGCATATAGTTAGGTCAGGAACAGCATTCAAATAGTCACATTCTTCTCCATCTTTCTTCAGACTCTAGGTAGAGAAAAGAAAGAATCCATTGGAGGATCTTCTATCTATCCTGTTATTTGTTTAGTTATTCAAAACTTCTACGAACAACTACAATGTTCTTATCCTTACTCTCCCACACTACTCCAGGAATTCATAAAAACAACAACAACCACAATCCTGTTTTCAAGGAGTTCACAATCTTTCAGGGAAGATGGGCACATACTAACTCTACAAATCATCCAAGGTGATGCTAATATAACAACAAAAGCTATAAGCAGAAGGAGTAAGAGCTTTATCCTGTTTAGCGAAAGGGAGACATGTCCCAGAATCTCCAATGCTTTCAGAAGGGCCCAGGTCAGTAGGTGGAGGTGGCACCTGAAGCTAGTACCCTGCACTCAAAGGAACTTTTTCCTCTCTGTTTTTGCTTAAGCCGGTTTGAGTTTTCTGGCACTTGCAAAGTTCTCTGACTGCATTTTCTAGCTTTGAGGAATCTCATGCTAAGCAGGAGAATGAGTCAGAGAACTTCCAGTAGAAAAAACAGGGAGCAGGAGGAATAAGTTCAAATGGGCTGGATAGAGCCTTCCAGACCTACAAGTAAGAGATCCTTATAGAAGGGAGGAAGAACAGAACATATAACTTGCAAACCTCTCATGCAGAAAATCAGTAGACTGGAAGAGAGTCACTCAAGTCAACTGGGGTCGTGTTAAGGTGATTCTGAAAGCAGGAAAACGAATTTACGAGAATAGATGTGAGGGAGGCTTTCCTGATGTGAAAGGTGTGGAGGCACGTTGCAGGCAATCATGATCATCAACTGAAGTCTTACAATGATCAAGTGAATACACAATGTGAACTTACTTGGTTGATCTTACTTAGTGATTCATTATAGCAAATCAAATGTGGTAATATAAACGTGGTTATGGTTATATGCTTGTACCCTAGCTAGAATCAGTTTATGGTTGATAAAATGATGAGGGTGGCCAGACTGCTCTCAGTCTTTTAATGTTTGACACTAGGCAATTAATAAAGCCTGGCTTCCCCGCAGGCTTGTGCTGGAGAAATAGTAAATGACAAGCCTCACTATGTTGCCCACTTGGAGAATGAGCAAAAAGGCTGACTTCCTAGTATGCACATGTGGCAGAAAAGATGAAAGGATGGGCTGAAATTACACAGGATGAACTTAAGTTAGGGTGAACACCAATCCTGAGTTTCAGGTTTAAAAAAAATCAGAATAAACAAAGACAGGTAATTCTCTGAGAACCCTTGAGCTTCTTAATTGACCACAATTCAAAATTATCTTCTGGAGACAGGTTTGGCAAAGGCACCTCCTCTGTGAAGCTGATTCTGGGAGTGGAGAGGAGACTCCTTTACATCGATGGAGAAAGTTGCATCAGGTTAATAGGGATCATGGATGCCAGTCTGTGCGTTTCCTGTCACTCTTGTGGACAAAAGAGAAATACTGCAAGATATTTTGACAAACCATTACCATGAAAGAAGCAGTTTCAGGACACTATCAAACTCGAAGTCCAAACTTCTGGCAGCTCGACTTGAAGAGGCTGCACCTCCTGGAGGCCACGCCCATCCGCCAGCAAGCCCCACCCCTACCCAGGTACCGCCCCCATGCTCGAAGAGTCTTGGAGCTGCCCAATCCAGAACCCAGTTTAAGCCCAACTCCGCCCCCGACAGGCCCGTCGCGCCCCTCTGTTTCCCTGGAGACGCTGTTGGCGTCCCCTGTCTGAGCCCAGCCTCCCCACCCACCACGGGAAGAGAGGCCGCGGCCCGGCGCCCACTTCCGCCGTCCCGTCCCGGGGAACTAGATCAGGGTGAACACAGGCCAGAGCTGTCCCCAGAACCAAGTCCTCCGAAGTTCGTGGAGGCAGGGGCGAGGCTAGGGCCGGTCAGCTCCGGGGAGAGTGAGGCTGTTTTCCCCTAACCCAGGACCACTTCCTCCATCACTGGCCTCAAGCTTCTTGAAAAGAAGCTCCTCTCCATTTACCACCAGAATCGATCAGAAAGAGGAGCAGAAAGCTCTCTTCCTGCTCCTGGGACCACCTGGCCCTCTAAGGAAAAACAGGTGTGAGAATAAGCAGACCAGGGCTTCGTCAGAAGTGGGTGGAAACGGAAAGAAACTAAGACGCTCTGGGCTCTCCGTTTCATAAAAACAGCACCGTCTTTATAAATTTAAGAGAAAGAGCTAATTATCCCAAGTCCCGGTCGTTTGAACTATTGTCAACACACACACATTTCAGTTATTCTGCAGTCTCCTCAATAAGCGATTAGTTTCCTAGAGTCGGCATTTGGGCGTTTTGTTTTTAAGCTCATCTAAAGACATCCTTGGTACACAGAATGAGCCGCATCTCCTGATTTGGGGAGGTCAGAGCACTTATTCTATTTTTAACTTTTCCCTCCCTCTTTTTGCTTCCTGAATTTTCAGCCTGGCCTCTGAAAGCCCAAAGTGATCTTCGTCAGTAATCTACAAAGGTAAGTTCGATGAAACATGGCTTACCTTTAAACACTTGCCTTATTTGATGTTTTGGTTGAATCGCTGATAAATGTCAGGTTCGATTACTTTTTATTTAAACACCTATCCTTTTGTCCACCACAAAGTGCTAGGAGTGTCCAAAAATTATGATGCAAGCAATAATTGCTATTTAACGACTATTTAAACTTAGGTATATGAACTTTCACTCTTTTAAGGTGTATAATCTATTAAATTTCCTCCACACTTTTTTTCATCTCATGGAGCAAAAGAAGTTGTGAATATAAAGTCTTGAATCTTAAGAATGATTTTTACATCATTGGTAGAAAAAAAATCATATTTATTTTCAGTTCTCTTCATGATTCATAGTAAATGAATCATGTTTGCTCTGGTACTGAGTTTATCTCAGTTTTCACCCCATAGTGGCTGGGCCTGGAGATACCAGTCATTCAGCAGAGTCCTTCCCCAAATAGCTGTGTACACAGTAGTCCACCCTCCTTTGTGGTTCCTGTGAGGAGGATCTCAGGGGAGAGTGGGCAGGAGGGTTACTCTTTGAAGAATTTTACTTGGGGGCCAGAAATTTAAACTCACACCGTGGGACACATTCAGCCTGACCCAGAACTCTCAAACCTTTCATCCTGTGTTTCTCCATTCTCATTTGTCTTTGCATGTGGGGGCCAAACTTAGATGCTGTTAACTGCAGCTGATGGGAGAGCCAACCTGCAGATCAAAGAATGCGCCAAATCTTTTCTGAATACCAACAGTGGAATGGCTCCAGGCGGCCTTTTGATCTTTGTCTCAGCCCCTGTGGTGCCACATGTGGCTCTGCCCACTCACTGGCACTGAGGGGAGGGAGACTGCCTCTGGGTCCTCCCAACACACTGCTTCAGTCTGGGTTCCTGAGGCTAAGCTCAGTTGGGTACCAGCCAGAGGGGTACCTCTCCTCTCTTACTCACCTGGACCTGAGCTATTTATTAACCCCCTGCGGTTTTCCCCTGTGGTGATAAGTGGCGTGGACCCTGATGGCTAAGCGGAATGGGTTCCACTTCTGCTGCTGACCTAGGTCTGATAGTGCATGGCTCCAGTGGAATAAATTCCTAATTGCTGAGTCTGGGTTGGAACTCACCTGCCAGCTGGCAATGTTGTCTGGCCAACACTAGGAAAATGGTGTAACTCCTGTTAACAATGAGCAAAAGGTGTTCTTCGTTCCACAGGAAGAACTAAACCCTGAAATGACGGTTCCCTAAACATACTGGCATCTGTTTTCTCTTTTGCTATATTGGCTGCTGTCCTTGCTGCAGTACAGCTACTTCCTACATTCCCATCAGCATAAAGAAGACAGAACTAATAATTCATGAAAAAAGAGGAAGATACTTAGGAAAATGATTGAGTACAGGATCACATTAAATACTGAACACATTTCAACCACTACTCGAAGCATGTAGTTCAAATTACACATTATCTACTGTATAAAATAGATATAACCATGACCATGTATTGATTATGGAAAACAAAATTCCTTTGCCCAACAGACATAGGCAAAGTAGGACATGGGTGTGGAACAAGAAGAGAGAGCCTGCTGGACTTTTCCCCTAATGCGTTGCTGCAACTTTCCATCGTCGATGAGTTGCACACCGTTTTTTCAGCATGCAGTTAATAGCTTTTTCCCCTACTTTATAATTTAGCTCTGACCACCCCTCATTCAGAGTTTGTGCCTTGAGGCTTGCCAGCAGGCCTTGCAATACTTACATTAAACTAAATTTAAGAGTACAGGTGCTCCTGCTGCTCATGTGCTCAGATCAGAGGAGAGCAAAACGAAGAATCTGGCAGCTGAAACTTTAATGGTAGGAAACGTTGACTCAGAATTGAAAAAAAAAATCCACAGTTGATCTGTGTGACAAAGAAGACACGTTCCTTTCCATGTATATCATTTGCATTAGATTTCATTGGCTGCTTATATTTTCCAGCAGAAGTCAGCTACCCCAATAGAGTTTGCATAATATTCTGGTAGGCCCCGAGGGGTGGGGAGGATATATACATCTCATTGGGATGTGTTGGCTGCATCAGAGCTTCTGGGTCTATTCCATCTGTCTTCACATAGCTCATCTTCTTAGACTCTGAGAAGCTCCTTAATGAATCCCTCAAAGGCCGCTATAATAGCACAGAGACTGTGCTATTTATTATTATTATTATTATAAGATGCCTTAGAAAGCCAAGTGGGGCCCTCACAACAGTTTTCACTCATGGAACATGGGATTCCCTGACTGGAGGAAGTATAGTTTTGTCTTTTTCCTTTTTGAAACCCACTAGGGTTTCAATAAGTGAGGGCTTAGAACTGTGTTGGTTCAAATTTACTCTGTAACTTTGGAACACTGTAGAATATACAGTGTTCTGTAGTAAGCTCATGAGAAGGGTGTTTAGGGAGCCATTTGTGTCTCTTCCAACCTGTTGGTGAGGTTTGTTCTATTAGCCAACACTTCTTAAAATATGTTCCGCTGAAGGCTTTCATTTAGTAAATTCTCGTTATCCCGACAAATCAACTAGTGAATATAACATCTGATCAGAAAAAAAAACAAACTTTTTAAATTAAAAAAAATTGTCATTATATTGTCAAAGTTATATGTCATAATACCATCCACTTCTGATGCTTATTCTGCAGAAAGGACTAGCACTTTCTGTTCAGACTGTATGCTTTAACTGTATAATTATATAATCTATAAATGCATACAGTAAGTAAATGTTATGGCTGATGGATCTTATTATGTCTGGACAATAATAGGATTCTGATATAGCTAAAATTAAAATGTTATGCATTTTAAGTATCTAAGCAAAATTTTTGTAGGCCATCTTTTTCTAAAGCAACAATATTGGCTTTTACAAGATTTTCCCTCAAATCTTAGTGCCCCGCCTCCCCTGACCCAGTCCTATCCTCTAATGACTTTGTAGACCCAGAGAACCAACAGCACTGTCTTCACCATGCCTGGACAGCTCTATCACAAGTCTGACTACATGGGCACCCCAAGTTCCACTCCTTCCTGAGCTACAGTCCTCCCCCACCAGATTTCACAGACACCTCCACACTAGCCCCTCTGCCTTCTGGTCTTCCTTATTCTGTGAGTCCAACCTTAAGAGAATCCAGAACACACTCTCAAAAGTAAAAGTGAGGTTGTGTCACCTCCACACGCTAAATCCTCCAATTGATTCTTTCCTCAACAAGAAAAAGAAATTGAGACTTTTTAAAGCAACTTCATGACTCTCCACTGTCTCCCTAATTTTTATTTCTTTGCTTTTTGGTCTTGTTTATCCTCCAATATTGTGGAGCATTTGCATTGTATTTTTCTCTATAATGTCTTATTTATCACTGTCTCCTGTCCTATTTGTTTTGCTTATGAATGCACTGTCTGTTTTTCTCCATATCCACCATCCCAATGGAAATTTCATGAGGTCAGAGATCTTTGTCTTTTTGTTCATTGGTATAGCTTCAGCACCTGGCACAGAGTAGTGGCTCAATAAACACCTGTTGAATATTTTCAAGGCCTAGATTGACAGTTTTACACCAGGTCATCCAGGTCTAAAATGCTGGAGACAAGTGATTTGAAACTCAGAACTAGTGCTTGGAGAAGCTAAGGGTTTAGGGGTTAAAGGTGATGGACGTGGTGGTGGTAGAATCAGGTGGCTTTAGCTGTGTCTGTATTTGATAGGCTATTTTACAACTGAAAGTCCTTGCTACAAGGGATAAGTTTTCTATTGCAGGCGCTCTAGACATCAGGACTGCCTTTCTTCTTACATTGTGCTCAAATTCTTGACACATCTGAAGTGTGAGAGAGAACGTTGTTTTAAACAAGGTTTAAAACCAACGCGTTTTGAAATAATCTTCTATTCTACATGTTTAAGCTTTGTGCCTTCTGGCAGAAGCTGCCTCCTTATTGAGAGTCATTCTAACATCTATCCCTTCTAAGGGAATAAAGTTTTGATAACTGGATTTTGTAGACTTGCCTTTCTCATTGCTCACCACCTTGCACTTTTCAAAGAAGGCTGCCATCATCTCTCCTACCCCACATTTTTTTCTTGAAATGTGACTTGACAGTCTCTCATACGTGGGTGGGTCTGTGTTCAAACATCTTGAGTCTAGACAGGCCTGTGACCGCAGTGGAAATGATGCTATGTGACCTCTAAGCCAGACATTAAGAGAGACACAGCTCCCACCTGATTTTTCACTGAAGAATTGCCTTTGGAGACCTGCACTGTCCCTAAGAAGTCCTGAAACTGCTGTGCTATGAGGAAACCCAAAGCATATGTCCACACCACACATGTGTGTGCTCCACCTGGAGTCCCAGCTGATAGCCTCTGCTACCAGATAAATGAGTGGAGACGAGTCCTGTCTCACCAGCTGGGTTTCTCCAACGTCTGAGTCTTCATCAGGGCCCCCAGATATTGTGAGTTAGAGAAAAGTCATCTTTATTACATGGTGCTCAAATTCTTGACACATCTGAAGTGTGAGAGAGAATGTTTTGAAATAATCTTCTATTCTACATATTTAAGTTTTGTGCCTTCTGGCAGAAGCTGCCTCCTTATTGAGAATCATTCCTAACACCTATCACTTCTAAGGGAAGCCTTTATTTTTGAGTGATGAGGTTTCTGGAAAATATCAATATACTGGTTTCTAGGAAATAATAAAGTACAAGCTATTTCCAATTATTGGTTGTAAGAGCACGAACCATGGAAACTGAGTTATCCAAAAACTCCACTCTTCTATTATAACTATGTACCTTACCAAACTAACAAAAGCTGAATTGTCAATGCACATATAAGATTTTCTCCTAAATCAGACTAGTAATGAGCTATTCAAAAGGCAGAGTGTAGAAGGAAATAATGAAAAATCAACCTGGAGAACCCACTCACTCGGCCTTGCTTCTGAGTAACAAAGGGAATAACTGCACACATAGAGGCGTTCTCACCTCAGATGACAGGCTTCTTACTGCTAATAGTGTCTTAAGGGAGCCTTTGAGGATTCATCCTTTAAAAAGCCACTTCTGCTTATGTTTTGTAGTCCCAAATGACCACCTTTCCCCCACTGCCCATGACTCGTACAAGGCTCGCGGTCTTAGCCAGGCAGAAGCTGCCATGTTCTCCAGGAACAATTCCAAGGTATGTGCCACTGGTTCACATTTCTCTTCCTACAGAATAAAATTCATGTAGTCAGGGATGTCAGTAGTACATCTCAGATTGCAGTTGTCTGAGGAATAAAGATAATACATTGCTCTAAACAAATATTCAAATTTGCTGTTTGGGAAAGCTTGGTGAACCTCTTTCAAATAGTACCAATGTATTTATTTTCCATGTTAGTGGTCATGTAGTCATTCTATTTCCTGACAAATTATTTCATGTTTCCTATAGAGTTACAAGATTTTTCTTTGGTAAATAGTCACAGAGAAAAGAAAGGGGAAGATTTAAGATGAGTGTGTGACCTTTGGCCCACAAGGTGCCAAATGCTGATTTCTGTTTTGGAGGAATGGGATGTATTCTTCCTAGCAGGATATATTGGCAGGCATGATTTAACTAGTGAAATGACACTGGGGCCTGAAAACACATCCACAAACTGCTGCTGCTGGGGAACAGCTTCAGAGCTGCTCAGGCTATCACTGGGGAAACACAGAAGAGAGAACTTGATGCATTTGTCATATTTATGAATATTAATTGAGATTGTGCTACATTGAAATTGCCATTTGTGATTATATTGACTTTTAGGAAAACACATGGTGTACCTACCAATATAACTTCCATGTGTACAGTTGGCCATTTTCTTTATAGACATACTTCTCAATTTCTGCAAAGCATAATGATACAAAATATTACAAGATTTCTTTGTTCTCATATCTAATTTTTGATATTTCTTGGAAAGATCCAAGTCCCTGGACCAAAATAAATACATAACAAAACTAACATCAAGGTTCTCTTAAAATTGCAAGTCAAATACTTGTGTTTTTCTGAAGCTGAGAAATCTTTGAATAGGTATGTCATACATATGTGTGTACTTCTGCTTTAATTTTGAATACTGTGAAATATCTACAAATTCCCAAAAAGCTTATTCTTCCTTTTTACAGTGATGAGATTATGCATTTTTTTCAAAATTAAGGATAGACCTAACTGAGACTCGCATCCCTAAGAGCAGTTGAATTAAAAAAAAGAAAACTCAAAGGAAACATTTTTATTATTAATGTTTAAGGCAAAGATTTTACAAATATTCTTTAATAAGAACGAACTAATTAAAACATAGATATTTAGGGATGCGTAGGACCATATACACAGGATTAGGAGAACTTAACAGCATGTTTATTTTTTAAAGTCTGAAGGATAAATATTCCTCAGTAAAGTCTTTAAAGCTTTTTTGCTTCTTGAACTTCTAATGATGGTTTGATATATATATATATATATATATATATATATATATATATATATATATATATATAGTGTCATTTCACTAGTTAAATCATGCCTGCCAATATATCCTGCTAGGAAGAATACATTCCATTCCTCCAAAACAGAAATCAGCATTTGGCACCTTGTGGGCCAAAGGTCACACACTCATCTTAAATCTTCCCCTTTCTTTTCTCTGTGACTATTTACCAAAGAAACATCTTGTAACTCTATATATATATGTGTATATATATATCTATATATATATACATATATATATATATATATGAATTAAAAAGGGATTCAGTCAAGCATGGTTGTTCAGGATTAAATGTGAACTAAGAATAGTTCACCTGTACCTGAAGCACTCATTAGGCAGCAGTCTGAGCTGCATAGTGAGACCCTGTCTCAAATAAAAAGCAAAACAAATAAAACAACATTTTAAAAACCTTATCCTAACAGCACTTCAGTTGAAAACTTTAGTAAGTTTGAAACAAATCAGTTTCACCTATTTGTATCAAAAAGTTGGTTTTTTAACATATATTTTTATTAAATTTTTTGCATTTTGTACATCTTAATCATATTTAGATCCTTCTCCTATCTCTACCCCCATAAAACCTCAGCAGATTTCATGCATTCTGTCATATATGTTAAAGCCTAAGAAGTCAAGTTCGTGTCCCAGGTGCCCCTCAGTAGGAGTTTCTTAATCCAAGATTCCATGCAGAGAAAAATACTTCAGTAGGGAGAGTTATACCATGAAACTCCATGAACAACATGGGAGACCTGCAAAACTCCACTTGTGTCAGTGAGTTTATTCATTTGAGTTACCCTTCCTATCTTTCTTTCCATTTAACATGTTTGGGAATGACCAACAGCCATGGCAGAACATTTACTGCTGTACCAGTATCTGCCGAACGCTTCCATTTTCCTGGTGATATTTCATGTGTTTGGAAGCTTTTCAGCTTGGTCAGGCACTGCTTTATTATTTCTTTCTACTTCATTTAGGTCTCAGTTGATCAAAGAAAAAGATGACATAGATCATTACCTGGAGGTGAATTTCAAAGGACTGTCAAAAGAAGAGATCGCTGCGTAAGTACAGCCTCCCAAAGGCGCTTTAATAGAAAGTTTGTTTCTTTTGTCTGGATTCTTTATTGAAATTTCACTTTTCCTGGGCAGCACACTTTTTCACTGGAACATGGCATTTAAAAAGTAATGCTCATATTAAATAGTGATAAGCTATATCTATTGATCTTACACATATCAAAGTCTTTAATTTTATGGCTCCCAAAATTCTTATGTTTACCTAGATATTATACTATCAAATTTGCAATATTTAGTTAAGTCCAAGTCATAATTGCTTATTAATCTCCATTTTAAAGTATGTTGCCCCTATCGGGAAGAAAAGAACTTTCAGAAAAAGATTTGTGTGTCTTTTTTTTCCTTGTTGAGTTAAAAAAAAAAAAAACTTAAATCTCTTAATGGTATATTTTGTTCCCTCCATCCAAGAACCCACAAAAATACTGATGGATGAGATAGCTCATTGTTAAATTTAAAAATACATTTAAATTGCTGTGCATGGTGGCTCATGCCTTTAATCCCAACACTAGGGAAACAGAGGGCGGGTGGATCTCTATGAGATCAAGGCCAGTCTGGTCTACATAGTGAGTTCCAGGCTACCTGGGGCTACTGGAAGACCCAGTCTCAAAACAAACAAACAAATGAACAAAACTTCTAAACTGTCTGAATTTATTTTTTAAATGAACAATGTAAATTTTCTGTTTTTACCATTGATTAGGATCTGATCTATGGGACAAATAAAGCAGCACAAAAATGATCCACATAGGTTAGTAAAGAATGAATAGAAACTTTAAATAAAGCTACAGAGATTTAAAACACTGCTTACCTGTAGGCTTAGTGAGTCTGTTATAACCAGTTCTTTAGATACAATCATTGAAGAATAGAAATCTTAAAAAGAGAATGCATTATACCAAACACATATACTGACCAGATGTTTCAGCTACAATATGTTATGCACCAACTCTTTTTAAAAGATTCCATCAGTCAGGCTTGGTAGCAGATGCAGGCAGATCTCTATGAAATCAAGACCTGGTCTACACAGCAAGTTCTAGGCCAGCTGGGGTTTTATCTCAAACAAGCAAACAAACAAACAGGATTTCATTGGTACATTGCTTAATGCTAATTTTATTCAAGAAATATTCCTGCTATTTTTATCATAGGTTTCATACAGTGTAAAATTCTAATTCTCTTAATATACCTCATTTTGTTTAATTTAATCTTTGTCAATTTGCATATCACATGGACAATCAAAGTAGCTCACCTTGTCAAAGGCTCCTTCACAGAATGATAAAGTTCTGTAATAGCTGGACTGGGGATGTATTAGAGTGCTTGCTTAGCATGCATGAAGCCCTGAGTTTGTTCCCCAGCCAGCATAAACAAGGCATGGAGACACATGCCTATAATCCCAGCACTGAAGAGGTGAAGGCAGGAGTTCAAGTTCATCCTTAACTATATAGTGAATTTGAAGCTCGCCTGGACTAGCATGAGACTCTGTCTCAAAAAAACCTAAATAATAATAATAATAATAATAATAACTATTGTCATTTATTTCCATAGACCTATTTTATGGAGTACTGTATACAGTGATTGGGATGTTTGAGTAAATGCTATTTGGATCAACCACCCATTAACTTTCCATGATAACCTGTTGGGTAAAACTAAAGGTCATTACTGTCTGATAGAGTGGTTACTAATTATAAGAAATACATAGATCATATTTATGTTCTGATGTAAATATTATATCTGAATAGATTAAATCAGCTTAAGTGTTAAGAATTAAAATATGAATTACACTCATGCTTCATAAAAGTCAACAAGCTAGAAATTCATATGTGCCTGAGTATTCGGTGCATCCTCACCTTGCAGATGAAGAAAAATTTCAACTAAGAGAATGAAAAATAGACTGTCTTGATGCCTGTTCTTTTAGTAATATTAACAATGTTACTTTTCCACTAAACACATTACCAAATGATTTCAAATTCATCATTGTGTTACAGAAAACAGTAGCACCCAGTAATTCTGGGCATTCACCTTAACGTTGATTATCCCTAACATGCAAATACTTGTCTAGACAAAAGCCATTCTCTGAGACAGTAGATGCAGACCATTAGTATGAAAAGGGCTTGCTTTTGATTGATACGCATTCTAGATCTCACCCTAGACAAACTAATTGAATAACACATAAAAAAGAAAATTGATGAATGATTTCAGCATCTCCCAGGAGTGCCCAGCAGGTGCCAAGAAGAGCTGTGCATATTCTATTAGCCGAGGAATTGCTACATAAAACTTTTTACTAGCCATTCAATTCTAAATAGATAAATTGGTCAACAAGCAGGTATTAAGCACTTTATATCTAATGTGAGATTTTTCAAATCCGGGAGAAATTTTACTAAGTAAGATACTTAGCCCCATCCCGTAGCCTTAACACATATTTAAGACATTGGAGACTTAGATGCAGTAGACAAATAGGGAATGAATGAGTCCCTGATGTACTGTGAGATACAGCTCAGAAACCAAGAGAAAAGCACAAAAGACTGAGACAATAGGATGAAGCTTGTCATCGAAGACACATTTTGAGTTTGTTTTTTATCTACTTAGCACAATAAGGTGAGCTAACTAATAAGTCATAGATCCTCAGCATACAAATGTGTAATGCACAGTAACTGAATAATCTACTTTTCAATCAGGCAAGAGTACTATCACATTCCTCTCTCTAATGCCTTGTTCTTCTTTAAATGGTAACATCAACACACTTGGTTGTTGTTATTATCTACTTTTATTATCTCCAAATAGTAAGCATGGACCATCATAGCCAATGTCTCTTCACTTTGATCCAGAGCAAGTTCTAGCTCATGTTTCTCTCCTACCTTCAACAGCAAGAAGACACATTGCTCTAATACTTCTCCATCTTGTTCTTGCCTTAGTTGACTGAATCCATTTGTAACTGCAGTGCTTGCTGAAAGCTCTCCATTTATCTGGCATCCTTCATTTTTGCCATATTGGATGGTTCTGTTCCTGTCCTCATCTTGTCTGCCATTTTTCACGGCATTTGGTAGAGTGCAGCATTCTCGTTATGTATTTGTGGCTTCTGGTAAGTCTCTTGGATGATTTTCCTCCAGACCATATTACCTCATTTCCTTTGCTTCTCTTTTCTCAAGCTCCCAGTGGAGAAGGAGCCAAGGGCTCCTTCCTATATCCTCTATTCCATCCAAAGTCCCAACTGGGTCGAGTCCTATAGCTTTAAATATTAGCGGAACTCTGAGAGCTACCACACTGACAAATCCCATGATCACTTCACCAAGCTCCAAATTTTGACATTTAACTACCTCCTTGATATGTCTGCTTAAAATATAAACTACTTATCTTAAGGTTAAAATAACCCCAAACTAGATTCTTGTCTGTTTGCTACTTCCCACTCCCCAAAGTCTTTCCCCAAGGCAGCCTTACCTTGCCCCACTTAATCTATCAGTACAACCCTGGTTACAGGGCCAAAATATATCCTATCTTGCTAAGGTCACAAGCACAATCTTCTGACTCTGGAATACGCTTACATATTCTGACTCTATCAAAATTTAGCAGCCAGAATAAAACTTTGAAAACATTAGATTAGGACAGCCTTCTGTCTAAAATGTTCCAAGAGCTGATCTCTTCTGATGTCATCTAAACTCAGCAGACGGGAAGCCGTGCACAGCCTAAACCTTGCTGACCTCTCTGACGTTATGATCCTACTTCTCCTCCATCTGTCCTTCTAGTGTGGCCTTGCTGATGCTCCTTCTTGTCATGTGGTGTGTCACTTTGAATGTGACCATCCCTGGAAGCTCTTTTCCAGCCTCGCCATACAATTTAAATGAGCAATGCAGTCTTTACTAGACAAATCTAGTAATGGGGCAAATCTCATTTGTTTTTCTTTGGATTGGGCAGAATAGTTCGAAGGCAGAGACATCATGCTTTATCTCGTTTATGGAAAGAATTTCATCACATTTGTTTTTTCTCTTGAGACAGAGCCTCACATAAACCAGGCTGGCCTCAAAACCACTCTGCAGCTAAGGATGGCACTGAACTCTCTGATCCACACTCAGATGAGATATCCATTGTGCCTTTGGCCCCCTATAACCTTGAACTCATAACTCTTCTGCCTCCATCTCCAAAGTGACGAGATTACACGCATGTTCTGTTGTACCTTCTTTATGTTATTATGTTTTAAATGTGCTTTATTTCTGTGTCTTATGAATGCCTTGTTTAAGGTCAAATATACTACGATTATTTGACTTTTATATGCCAAATATAAACCTTACTGTCTAAGGTTGTTGATATCATCTTAACCAGTCTTTACCTACTGAGGAAAAGTTATATCAGAGCCTTAATGTACATTGGGTTTTTAAATCTGTGTAATACTATCCAGATGCATTTTTTTCAAGAATTACTTAAAATATCACTTATTACCATATCTTAATTGCTCTGAGAAGCATAGTAATAAAAGTATCATTTATTGATTCAAACAAAAATTTCTGAGGAACAGTTTTTACAACATTGTGAAAATACAAATGAACAAAATCATCTGGGGACAGAGAATGTTAATCTGCTAGATATTATTTTCTGCTTCAAATCCCAAACTTGAATACATAGACAAAAAGAAGGCTGAGACCTGTGTGTTTCTTTGTGATGTTGCTTTCTTTGGGGACATCTTATTCCAGCATCATCAACTGAGCATCACTTTGTGAATCAGGTAATGGCAAGTAGGAGTTCCAGTTGCCATGTTCAGCAAGTTTGCAATGTAAAGAAACAAGGCTGTAGTGATGGGGCGGCTTGCTGTGCCTGATTTCAGAGCTCCAGCACCTAGGTAAAAGCCAAATGTGTCAGTGAGCACCTGTAATCTCAGCAGGGAAGACAGCAGAACCCCTGGAGCTCACTGGCCAGCTGGTCTGGATAAATTGGCAAACTCCAGGTTCAGTGAGGGACACAGTCAAAAAAAATAAAGTGGGAAATGATTGAGGAAAGCACCTCATGTTGGTCTCTGGCCTCCACACACTTGCACACATGTGCACACAGACAAATATATATATACACACACAAACACATATATGCATACATGAAA
Source organism: Eospalax fontanierii (assembly GCA_035773235.1). Lineage (NCBI taxonomy): Eukaryota > Metazoa > Chordata > Mammalia > Rodentia > Spalacidae > Eospalax > Eospalax fontanierii. The sequence goes on along the minus strand of CM069548.1, from coordinate 31,944,028 downwards.
GAAAGAAGCTACCGTTCATTTTCATGTTTTAAAGATTTTTTTCTCTGCTTTCTTTTGTGTTGCTGGTTTAAAGTAAATTAGCATTTCACCAAGCAGATTTTCACCTCAAATCTTAGAATCTTCTTCCAGACATGCTTTTGTAGACGTATTTGCTTCCTGCACATCTGGTCTCTGTGTCTGCACAGTAGCCAGGCACTCCAAACAAATGTAGAGAGTTGAAGATGTTTATTCAGGATCTAATGGTTCAGAGCATCGTTGTGGGAATTTAAACTCCTTCAGGTGTGTTTCTCTGCCCCATTCGTTTTTGTCTGCTTTTGAGAAATCGTTTGGTGTTCTTTCCAAAACATTGTGCTCTTTTGTAAAATAATAGAGTCTCTAAGGGGGTTGGCAAATTAAAACTTCTGAAGTCAGTTGCCAAGTAAATGGTTGCATGATGATTCAATCATGTTGAGTTTTGCCTTTGATATTGTGTTCTGTCAGTATTAAAACAGGAAGAACCTTTTAAATTTCTATTATGGCTGAAAGAGAATCCTTAAAATATTGATATTGTAGCAACTATAAAAATACCATACCCTCGGCCTATGCCTCTACCCTGATCTTTTTTTATGTTAAAAATTGGCAGTGTTATTATAATAACCACTGCCACATCTCGGTTTTTAAAGCAAACCAGGCTATGGGCTCAGAAGTATTCTTTTGCATGTTCATAGTTTCCATGGAAATTACCAGGTCAAGATGCTTTCCAATCAGTGCAATTAGGTGATACCCACCTCTAGATTAGAAAGCACAGTACTATTCTCTTTTGAAACAATGATCTTTCTATGTTAAATAATGAAGAGAATATAAAGTTGTAGATGATAACTTTTTTTCTTCATAGTTTCAAATTAGATTACTTAGAAATGTAGAAGCTTCCTGTGATCTGGACAGCAATTTATCAAGATACACACACACACATGAATATACATATACGTATATACATAAATATATATATATAGAGAGAGAGAGCATGTTTGTAAATGTGTGTATATATTGTATACTTATATGCAAATTTATATATCTTTGAACTCTGTGCCTTAACTAACAATCTCAATGTTCTGCTTATCACTGTATGAAAATCTTATAATACATTTTAACTACTTTTCTTCAGGCTAACATGTAAATGTGTTTAGCAAAATTAAACATGTCCAGAAAATCCAGACAAAGAAAACATATCCTCTTCTTCCCCATACCCCAGGCACCCTAGACAAAACTTGTCTGTTTCACAGCTGAGCCCCCATTTTCTCTAATAGTATGCAGAACACAGTAGGTACTCAATATCCTTTTAACTCATGCTCTTCACATCCAAGCATACAAGCTTTTCCAGGTAAATTCCTTCTGTTTCCACTTTGAAATTTAGTTTTGTAAACAATAATAAAAGTTAATGCTTACTGACCAGTCAAAATGTTCAGATATGATTTCAAGTAGGTCGTCTGCTGTCATTCATTTAATTCTAGAAAAATGTTTACCACTTCCATTTATAGTCAAGAATGAAAGTATAGAGATCCTGATCTACTAGACCAAGGTCGCCAAATAAAAAGTAGAAGAAATGGACTTGACCCTTGGCATTCTGTCTGCACTGTACCTTTATCTCTGATGCTGTCTCCCTCTGGAGTTACCCAGGTCTCCACTGTTACTGTCTTTCTTATTGCCCATCCTCGGAGCTACTCTTTCCCTAGACTTAATAGCATGGCTCTCCCTTGCCCTTAAGTGGATCGCTCCATTAGGTAAACTTGTTGCTCTCCTGGAACACTCCTCTCATCAGAGCACTTACAGTGAGTTGTCCCCACCAAGACCAGCTGGAGAGTGATATTCTGTTTATCTGCACATCTTTGGTACTCACGAGGACCACAGCTCACAGGTGATGGTGAATCAGTGAATGAATGCCCATGGTCTTCAGAGCATGGCACCTGTGCTGTGCCCACTATCCTCTCCTTTTTCCTTTATACCTCATGTACTCACGGTTCTTGATAAGCTTTTTTCTTCCTAGCCTCTAGCCTTGGCTTGCCTTTTTCTTGCTTTATGAGGCTTTCTTTGCTCCACCCTCATCCACACAGTAGAATCCAAAGCTCCCGTTCTAACTCTCTGAATAGCCATGGACAATCATGCACAGGGCTTTGTTTCCCCCTGTATTAATATTTAACAAATTATAGATTGTGACCCATTACAGAGTAGTGATTGTGACCCATTAGTTTGGGGATCATGGCCAGCATTTTAAAAATGAAAAGGGAGTATCATAAAATAGAATTTTTAAAAAGAGTGCATTGCATTCAGTAAGGCTCAATATTGAGAGGCTGCCAGATGTAATGGAATAACAGAACATAGATTTTAAGCCCAGAACTCTCTGAACTTGGTTTTCAGCTTTGTACTTACAAACAGAGAACTGGTTGATTTTGGGTAGGTTACTTAACCTCCTGTATCTCAACTTCTCTATTTGAAAAAAAAAAAAGTGACAGAAGAGATCGTTTATTAGAATGGTTATAAGAGTTCTGCTAATATAAGATAACTGAAATATTTTGGGTACTAGTGCTTTTAAACTTTCATTTTGTACAGTTACATGCATCACATATACATGGACTGAGTTGCAATATAAACGTGTTTCTTACTGTGAGTTCCCAAACTGGAAGTCTTTGAAAGCAATTCTTGAACTTTTTATTCACCTTCCAGACTCTTCTGGATTGGATAATACAACACACTTTTGTTTCTTTTTAGAATAGCTTGATGAAGTTTGAATGTAAGATTTTGTATTACCCAACTGTCAGATTATAACTAGAAAGTTAAAGACAACCAAGGAGGAAGTGTGAGAATGCCCCCACCAGAAATGCTGTAGCCCCTGTGAGGGATTATATTTCACTTTAACCTTCTAGGCAGACTGGAAAATGGGGACGTGATGGACACAGGGTTGCCATTACTGATGAAAGGATACCCATCAGCTCTGTAAAAGATACCAGCACTTTCCTGATATTAAATTCCAAAGTAAAAGTTGTCACACAACCTTAGAACAAAAATGGAGCCATGTAATAGAATTTTGTTCCCCTAATGAACAACAAAATGGTTATTTAAAGTTTGTTATAAATATTACATCTTCTTGGCTAAGTCCACAATTATAATTGGATATTCCAATACAGTTTTCTTAATAATTTTTCTTACTGAGAGATCAGTAAGAACACAGAAGCCTTGAATGTCACATTCAGTCAGCTAAAAGAATTGACATTTACAGGATTTTCCACAAAACAAGAAGACACATGATTGTTTTCAAATCTTCATGGAGCATTTGACAAGGCAGATGATATTCTGAACAATAAAACTTTAAAGAATTATATCAATATACTATAAGGATTTAAATGTTTAAAAAATGTACTCTCTTAAAATGATGGTATTAATTTGGAATTAATATCAGAAATATCTCTGTAGAATCCCCCTAAACTGGGAATCTAGACAACCTATTTTGAAGTAGCCCAGGAATCAAAGAAGAAATCACAAGGCAGATTAGAAAACACTTGAAGTAAAGTAAAAAGAATAATAAGGCATATCAAACTGTACATGAAACCCCTGAACAGTGGTTAAAGGAACATTCTAGCGTTGAAATGCTACTTTCAAAAGTAGAACTGTCCAAAATCAATGCTCTGAGATTCCTTTTGTAAAATTAGAAAAGAATGAAAATTAAAGTCAAAGTTAGAAGAGAGAAAGAAATATTAAAATGAGAGCCAAAAACAGTTGAGAAAATAAATGACGAGAAGAACTTTTTAAAAAGTCACTTAACTGCATCCTTATGAAGTTTTAGAGTATTTTGCATGAAGGGAATATACTAGAAGCTCTCCAGGGTAGGGGACGAGGTTACTATCAAGAAAAGATCAAAGTCGGGGCTGGAGAGATGGTTCAGCAGTTTAGAGCACTGACTGTTTTTGCAGAAGACCTGGGTTCGAATTCCATTACTCACATGGTGGCTAGCAACAGTTTATAACTCCAGTTTCAGGGTATCCAATGCTCTCTACTGTCTTCTGTGGGCACTGCACGACATGGTGGGCTTACATATGTAACACTAATACACATAAAATAAAAATAAATTTTAAAAATTAAAAAAGACCAAACTACCATTACAGTTGTCTTTAAAAGAACCAGGTTCAAGACAAACGGGGAAAAAATGTCTTCAAAATCTACAAGTAGACTTTTTAACTTAGAGTTGTGTACCCTGATAAACCATCGATCAAAGCTGAGGGCAACATCCAAATCTTTCAGATGATGCAAAGACTGACGAGCATCTTTGCCTCTGCAGTTTTTCTGTAACCCATCTGTGCCTCCTAAATGACTATAGTTGTCTTGGGTCCTGGAAGGGGAGATGGAGGTGGAGGTGTGGAGTTCAAGAAAAGAAGGCTTTTCAATCCAAGAAACAATTCCCAACACAGAAGTCCAAAATACATGTGTTCAAAGTTACTAGAGCAAAAGACTGATAAGATTAAGCACACTAGGCTCTTGGTGATGGCTTTACTATAAACCTTTCCCATGTAAAAGGGAGAGGGAGACAATTAGGAAACAAATTTAAGTGTATTCAGCATGCTATTAAATGTAGAAAAGTAGCATAGCATATATTTTGCATATTGTATGTGTTGTGTAAAATTACTAATGTAAGAAAGGAAGCCCTCAAAAATCTGCAAATAAATCATTAATGGTCCTGGTGTCTCTCTCCAGAACTGAAATGCTACATTAAACATCAGGTTCTCACATATGTGTATTTATGCCTTTGCACAGATGCATGAACATACATATTTTGTACTATTGATTTCTTTGCCTTTTCCGGCAGGAACATCACAATCCTTTTCATTGATACTATTTAGATACATTTTGATACCTGGCAGACAGTACCTCTCTGTGTTCTGAATGATCAAGCTTTTCTTGCATATTACTGCTTTGTATGGATTTTAGAATTACCTTGTTAAGAGCCAGGAAAATACTGAGTTCTGAATGTAGATTGTACCAAATTTATGTGTTATTTTAGGAGAATTGATATCATTAAAATATTGAGCCCCACACTAACAAGAACAATGGTTTTCAACAGTGTTAGGTAAGAACAGTAGCAGAATTCCTTCATACATCTGACTAGTGGGGGAGATTCTAACATACTGTAAAATGTAAAGGGCTTTTTTTCCATATAGTTCTTGGTAGATACAAATCACCAACATAGAGAATTTGTGTAGTTTCTCCTTTCTTTAAGCATGAATGGGTTTTTAACATTATTAACTAGTTTTCTAGCATTTCTTAATATGATCATAAAGTTACTAGATTTTCTAATATTGAACTATCTTCTTAAATTCATAAACATTATAGGTTTCATTTGCTACAACTTTGTGCCTTTGTATATGCATATGTGTGCATTTTACATCTCAATCATAATGCTGATCTATAACTTTCCTTTTTATGATCTATAACTTTCCTTTTTATGCACTACAATTTCAGAAAAAAACATTGGGAGGTTTAAATAAGATTAATTATATGCAAAGTACTGAATACTACATCTGGCACATCCTTCAGCATAAAATATAAGGTAGTTATTACAATAATTATGATTATGTTATTATATTATTATAATATATAGGCCATAATACCTTTTTTAAAATTTTGGAACGTTTTGTTCTTCTTGATAAGACTTACAATGATCTCTTTGTTTTTTAACATAACCAGTTATTTTGTTTTGTACGTTTTTTTCCCCTCTATTTTATTTTTTATTTTACTCTTAATAGTCCCTTTCTTAGGATTTCACTATGTTTATTTTGTTGGTTTTTCTAGCATCCGGGTTGAAGTTAGCTTCTTGCTCCTATCAGCCGGTCCTGATTTTTAACAGATTCTCTTCTGTACAGTGCTTTTCCCCATGGTGATGACTTTCTTCTCAAGGATTTGATATTTGGGCATCCTTAAATATTTTAAATATGTGAACATGTCCACAATGATCTCACTTTTAAGCAATGACTAAATTAGAGTTATGTTTACACAATTACAGGTGAATAGATCTTAATGTTTGCTTTCTACTTCCTTTTTCCCATAAGGGAATTCAGGGTTGAGGAGAAATCTTTGCTTAGACAGTACACTGTGTATGATATGAATTTGTGACATTTCCAATATGGCCAGTACACATAAATGTTTCTTCTGTGTTTGAAAAGTAAACATATAATCTGTGTTCATTTGCTGGATAGCTGCTGGACATATCAGTCGGAATCTAATAATCAGCTTGAATTGTTATTTCCCTCAGCCCAGGCAATTTTGAGTACTATAATTTTCCTTCTACTTTATCTGTAACTTTCTGAGAAAAAATATTAAGATACCTTTCTCCTCATTGCTCTGTTAATTATATATATTTTGAAGCTATGTTATTAGGTACAATTTTCCTGACTGCTGTATTTCTCAGTAAATTAATCCATGTATGCATCTCTGAGTCTTATCTCCTTTAATGTTTTCTGCTTGAATTTCTGTTTTCTGTGATATTAATAATGTTGCAAGCTTTTCTTCTGTTGACATTTTCAGGGTTATATGGGAATGCACAAAAAGAGAGATGACACATTCTCTGCATACTATATATATTTGTTTGATGTAGTTTTTACAGTTTGAATTCATGACTATTTTGTATTGTCAAAAAATGCTTCCTTTTTATAATAGTCTTATTAATTCATGATTTTAAATATCATCAGCCATGACTAGTAATTTCTTAAATGTTTATGAAAGCTGCAATAAACTGAATATGGCATTCAGGAGAACAAGATACCCAGATTCTATCCAGTTAAAGCATTAGAATGATCAACTTATGTCTATTTACATTAGTGTACTTTAAATCATTTTCTGGAAGCTTGATCCAGAGTATGTATAGCCTATGAGGAACCCTCATTTCTTGGTTCATCTTCATCATACCCATTTCTCTGTAATGATAATTAAAGAGCATGCAGTAAGAAAGGTTTCTCCACATGCCCTATAGTTTTGTACTTAACCTTTTATGCCTCTAAGTTTGACAGGGGAAAATGTATTCTTGGCCTGTTTTTTTCATGGGAGGAAATTAAAGGATGTTTAATGAGAAGATACACCATTCTTATAACAGAAACATTAAAAAAATGGAAAAATGAGGTCAACTGCCTTTGAATGGTCTGGACTTGACATGTCTCTTTAGTCAAATTACCACAGATTTTTCACCAGAGAAATATAGAATGACAGGATTGGAGTCATCTTAAAAATAATTTACTTTAACTTCTTATTTATTTTATAAAATAAAAGGAAGAAAGGAAGGAAGGAAGGAAGGAAGAAAAGAAGGAAGGAAGGAAGAAGGAAGGAAGGAAATTATCAGTGCTAGCTGATAATTTGTAAAAACATAAATGAATTTTTAAAAAGAGAAGAAATGTTAAAGCTAATATATTTTTCGCATCACAAAATATTGTTACCTACTGAGAAGAAAGGTCATAGTGTGAGAAAAAACAAAGCAGGCTTTATTGTTTACTATTACAGTGCCTTTCTTTATACTATGGAAAAGAGCAGAAATAATAGTTTGTTTTCATTTTTAATTTATATAGTTTTTTTCCTTTGTGTTTTAAGTGTGTCACATTTCTCCTAAATACTTGTCATTCTGATACACACTATTTTTTCTGCCATCATTTTAATAACTTTTAAGTAGTATAAATAAATGTATCTATTTGGAAGTAGAATCAATAGATTATATAGCACAAAACTATAGGTGGAAAGAGTGATCAGTTTACTTTCCCTGAAGAAACCTCGTGTAGTTGTTTAATGTGAAAGCTTTTTTTTTTTTTGAAAAGGTTGAAAAAGTTCTAATCAACTTTTGTACATTATGTAGAACTTCATTTTCTAAACTCTGCAAAAGAAAGTTTCATATTTAATGGGAAGTCATGAATTATTCCATTTATTATCTACTTCCTCCTTTCAAAGACATGATCTGGATAAAAGGCGGGGTGAATAATTTCAAAAAAATACAATGCATTTTTAATGGGAAGGTGCAAACTACAGATTCTCATGACTATTAGCAAGTGTAGAGGAAACAGAATTTTACTTGCAAAACTCATCCAACTCTTGCAAAGATAAAATGGATGACACACTTTAGAGAAAATACAGTGAGCAAAAGTTTTCTTTTTAAGGCAACTTGTTTTTGCTAAGATTCGTTTGTATATACTCCAGTTTTCTGTTTTTATTGTTTGATATTTCACTTAATTGATATGGAAAATTAATAGTTCTTTTGTCTATACAGAGGTACAGAGCACTGAAAGAAAAAAAATAGGTTATATTGTTTCAGAAAAAAATCCCAAATAATAGACACAATAAAACTGCATTTCAAAAGATTCGAGTGGGTGCCTTAATCTGTGTTGTATGCTAACACAAAATTGCCATAAAATTTACATAAAAATATTCAGTTGTCATACCATGTTCATAGCTACATCTGTTTGTAGTCACCATGTATGAAGCTCGTCTTTGTCTCATTCTATTCATGTTTGATGCTTTATTGGTTCACAGAATATAGTGGAATTAGATTACTTATTCAGATTTCTTTTTTTCCCATTATAGACCACAGTTTTGGAACTGTGATTATTTGTTGCATTTCCTAGGATTGAAATCTACAGTGTAATCTGAAAGAAACGAACATGAATCGGTGTGACTGCCCCATTTAACCAAAGGTGTTTGAACTCCTCTTTCATTCTGGCTTGAGATTTGTTCCCTGAAAAATCCTTTAAAAATGGCGCTCAGTTCACAACTTGCTGAAATCTAATCTTTCGCTTACATCATTCTTCTCTAAGGAAGCTTGACGTTCTCAAAAGGATAGGCAAGAGTTAAATCACTTATAAACACGCTGTGTATAACTGACCTCGTCGTCGTCTAAGGAGTTTTCTTCCGTCTTTCATATCAAACTTCAAAAGCGACTTTTAAAAAATGTGGCTAAGTTTGAGATTTTTCAACAAAGAGTGTAAAAATTCTGTGTGATGGCTTTGTGGAAAAATATCTTGGTGCTGTCTTCTACTTGCTGATGGTATCGTTTGTTTATACCTAACTGGTGGTAGACACTGTACTGCAGGTATTTGACTGAATGGAAGGCATTTGAGTGAATCAGTTTTAACAAGGTCTGCACATAAAAATGCCCTTCTATCAGTAAAAGAATTATTTAAAGCCATTCGAAGTGTTGCAGTTCTGTGCTGCCTGTTGAAAAAATATGACTTTTCAGTGATGCCTGGTAATTAGCACCAATAAGATACTTATTGGGTTTATAAACTTATTGGGTTTATAAACTGATCCTTAAAAAGTCATTGGATTTAATGTCAGATATTAGTTCTAACCATTGAATTTGTGAATTAACTTTTGTTTCATGAGACACAAATATTCCTAGTGTCTTAAAATAAAGTCATGCATCTTGAAATGGATTATTATTGGGTTACTGGGAGAGTTTTTGTTGACCAAGATTTAAATGTTTTATTATCTGTTGAAAGAATTATAATAGTAATAGTTTTACCATAAATTGATTGTATATCTCATTTTTTAAATTAAGAGTTGTGCTTAGGTTAAATAAAATTTTCAAATAGCATTTTCTAATTTGTATATATTCCATTAAATTATTGAAAGTATATGCTTTATAACTTTTGTTAATAGATACAAATTTGTACTTTTTCATTTGTATTTGTATTTTCCAAAAATAAAAGCAAAGCACGCATATATAACAGTTTCCTCTAAAGATTCAAGTTAGTAAACTTATAACTGTTTAGAAAATTACGTAACAATTCTATTTAGTAATCCAGTGGTAGATTTTATTTCTTTTTTAACTTATCAAGTTAGTCTAAATATCTAAATTGAATAGAATCTGAATAAACTGAAACAAAATATCTTGCTATGTTAATATTTATATTTTAATCATTGGTAACATTTTTATTTTGATTTTTATAGTTTACATAATTGATGATACCACAATTATTTGGACAGTGATTCTAATGAGATTTCCAAAGACATATAAATTAATACTTGCTACATACTAGCCATTCTCATCTTTGTAAGGAGAATTTTACATAAAATTACAGCAACATATAAAATATATAATGGTACAATTTATAGTACAATACTTATGTACCCAAAATTAGTTTTTAATTTTCTTTTAAATATAATCTATAAATTTTATAAAGAATTGAGGTTGTTATAATGGTTCTGATACCAAAATTTTTACTACATAATTAGTTCTAAGTACAATAATATGAAGAGGTTATTTTATTGAAATATTTTTAAAGTATATGTAAACTGCAGTGATTATATTATGCTCCTTAGATGTCCGTGATTTAGGTTTTGAAATGTCTAAGAGAATCAATAATGTTCATTCTAATTACTAATTCAAACTGTAACGACTAATCATAATCAAAAATATTTTTAAGAATTCCAGCATAACAAAATTCTGTTCTTTGAGATATTAACATGTAGCACTTAAATTTAGTCATATAGAAAACGAACTGCGTTTGTTATTTGTGACCGGTGGATGTACCAATATATATAAAGTATACTTCAGAGAAACCACCATAAAATTCGGAAACTATTGTTCATAACAGTACCTCATTAAATATGGGAATGCTTACTGCTAAAACATGGTTCTAATTTTTCCAGAAATGAGAACTAAATGATTTGAGACTCATTACTCTGTGGTGCCTCTTACTCTGTTCGCATTTTAAGCAGTGGAGTGTTTGCTCGCTGATTTCATAGACATCTATGTGTTTTGCTTTGCCAGATGGATGAGATAGAATATCACGCATAACTTTACATTTATATTATTGAGTACCACCTTATTTGCATATCAATTAAAATAATATCTGTATTAAGATGGAAAATGAAAGCTATCAAATTTGCATGAGGTGACTGCAGTTTGCTAAATTTCCAGTAGATGCCCCCAGAGACCAGCCAACTCATTGAAAATCCTTTCAATTTTAAAAAGATTATTATATTTTTTTAACATCACAACTTTGCTTCTTGTTAGATTTTGAACTGTATAACATATAAAATTCTGAAAGTTTAACTTTCCATTCATTATTTTATCACTCTCCTACATTTATTATAAATCTAAGTAATAACGAAGTAATTATCAGTATTAGTCAAAACTATGATTAATAATTATCAAAAACATAAGTGCACAAAATGAATGCTTTTCATTTTCATTGAAATTCTATGTTTCTTCTTAAAAAGAAGTCATTCTTAGTATTTTTTCTTTCTAATTTCTATCTTATGTACTTATAGAGATAAGGAAATGACTTCTCATGTTTTTTGCTTTGGGGGAAAATTGCTCTAAAAGAATTAAAATATACAGAAAGAACTTATTATTATCAGTGTGTTGAAGCCAAAAAATAAGATTTTTTTTTCATTTTAATCACATGTAAAATCTACCTACATTGGAAAGTAGAGGAAAGAAGAGTGATTCACTTTATTTCAAGGAAATTATATTAACTGAAGCTATTTAAGTATTCATTTAAGTCAATGTAATTATCCCGCAGGTGATTCCAATAACATTTATCCCTCCAATAGAAATGTGAGTCTGTTATAACTGACACAGATAACCCACTGGTGAGTTATAAATATTAACTTATTGGAATAAAAGTACTATCCTGACTTCTGATGAGCTCTTACAGATCTTTTGAGTTTATCTTTGTCAGGTTAAATAAAAATTTTATGATCTTGTTTTAAAATATGGGCCTTTTTTTATTGAACCATGTTTGAAATCTTTGAGTATGAAGCTTCACTTTGGTACCGTAATTCCAGTCCATTCAATGTAGACATATTTTAGATATATTTACCATAGATTTGGGAAGGCGAAAATCCATCTTTAAGTCATGCATGCTAAGAGAATAAATTAAGTTGTTAAGTCTATTTGTTTCATTTTTGAATCTTTTCCTTGTTTGTAGAAGTGTGCAGTTTTTAATCCCTTTAACCTTCTACCAGTGTGTTTCCCTTGAATGGGAATCATATCTATTTAATCTGCTTTTTATGAATGCCACCAGCCATCAGCTCCCTCCTCTGGGAGGGTCACAGAATGATGCTGATCTCTTTACCTGGTCCTGCATGAACACGGATTAGCATGGATAAGGAGAACAGCTTTCGAATCAGAGATTACGTCATAATGGTCAAATTATGTCAATTTCCAGAATCATCAATGCAGTTAATCAGAGCATTGTGTGGAAAGAGGAAGAAGAAAAAGCCCCAATATTTGATGTAGTTGTCAGCAATGCAGAAACATGCAAAGAGTTCTCAACTGGCTGGCAGAGAGAGCTGAGTGTGAATCCCAGCTCTGTGACATACAGGCTTCCTTGGCTTTGGGTAATTCACAGTTCACAGCCTCGCCAGTCGGTTCTTGTTCTTCTTCTTCTTTTTTTAAACCTGTAAGATTAGAAATAGTTTTTTATAGAGTTATAGAGTGAGTTAGAAATGATGGCTACACAGTACCTGATGTATTGTGGGTATTTCATTAGTAGTAGCTATCCAATTTTTAAGGAAAAATTTAAAACCTTGTACTATCTCTGCAACTGTTTATCAGATGCTTCCCATCCCCCAGCACCTCCATACTCACAATGCTGTTGTTCAGGTTTGTCTTATGTCCGTCTCTAAATATTATTTCACGTGCATGTGTGGGTGTGATGTACATACGTGTATGTTTGCATGTGTGTGCACAGGTGTTCATGTGTGTACATGGAGAGGCCAGAGGCTGACCTTGGGTGTCTAACTTAGTCACTTTCTTAAATATTAAGGTGGGGTCTCTCACTTGAACCTGGGTTCCCCTGTGTTCTCACAGGTTCAGTTAGTCAGCTTCCTCCTGAAATTCCTGGTTTCTGCCTCCTGACTGCTGGGATTGCAGCTGGATTCCTATTCCCTCCAGGCATTTACATGGGTTCTGGGACCCAAACTCCTGTCCAGCCACTTTCAGGGCAAGCCCTTTACTCATTCAGTCATCTCCTTAGCCTTCTAGATCTTTTTGAATGTCTGGATTGTTTGGGGAAATTTTGATGTGAATTAAAATAGTCGACAGATCGCCATTGAGCAGTGCATTTAAATCGCATTAGAGCGCATATAGGATGTGCACGGATGAAGTTCTGAATCCAGTCTCCGGCTGTAGCTCCCAGTTCAGAGAAGCCGCAGGTATCTGTAGTGACAAAGAAGGGCCCGGGATACAGATTTTTAGATGGCTTGTGTGTGTTCATGAATGTCACCACTTTACTTCTGGGTCACTTTTTTGCTCATGAAAACTCTCCTCAAATGCTATAATATTAAATCTCTCCATAAATTTCCCCAGAATCTTTATCTTCCCCTTCAGGTCACAGAAATTGTTCTTCTGATGCCTAAATGAAATGTCTTTCAGTGTAGACTAATATTTTTAAGTGTTTTGGTGTGTAATTGAAACCAAAGAATGAAACATGTGGGTCCAAATGAAATAGCAATTTAAATAGCAAATTCCAATTTTCTTTATATTTCCCTTCATATTTAGCACAAACAATGTCTATAACTCAAGTGAACTTTGGCTATGGTTCTCTGCTAAGAAATAGAAAACCTGAGAAATTCAAACATAATGATGGGAATTGACACACACTTTTATTTTCTGAGAGCCAGGACATTTTAATAAATGAAGATGGGAGGGATAAACAATTCACATTAACTATGAAAGTGTGAATAGAAGTCTATTTAGTAAATCCTTTTTTTCTTTCTCTCAACTATTAATAACAAAACTCACTAATGACATACACATTGCATGCAGACACATATGTAAGTGTATGTTCAAATGGAAATTATGTCAGCATAGCTATATAAGCATATTAAATACAGTCTATTTTGAATGTCTTTGTAAAGAATGACCATTTAAAAATTCACACAACATTTTTTAAATGGATTTTAGCTGTATCTTGTGGCTGCTTTAAATCTGAATGATATCTTAGAAATAATCTCAGTCCAGCCCTGTCTTAAACTTAGTGTTTTTTTTGGCCATAGGCAGCAGCAGCTGATCTTAACTAAACTAAGTGGAAATGATCTTATTGAAAATATATTAGGTAACTAATTAGGTGGAAATTAGAGGAGAACTCGGTGCAGAAGAAAAGGCCAAGTCATAGGATCCTTAGACAGACTCCAGATAACAAGAACAGGCTGAGAATCTTGTCAAGATGCCCCTGACACATTGACTGAGCCCCACCCCCTCCTACACCCTGAATTGCTAGGAGAAAGACTGGATCACATCTCTAGGTCAATAACATATCCTTTTACTAGGGTGTCCTTGAATTCTCCACCCACTAAGATCTGACCCCCAGTGGAACTGATCATTTCCATGGGTACTTCAGGGTGCCGGCACCTGTGGAAGTGGCCTCGGTATTGGGATGGCCACATCCAGCTTGCCTGCATCTTCCCAGGCAAGCAAAGAAGGCCCAAGGTGTTACTGTCTGCATTTATGTCCCATTTGGTGTTACAACTGAGGTAATTTCCCATCTATCCTCTAGTGCTTAGTCAACATTTTAATTTTCTTTATTTTGCCCAGAAATCGTTCTTTGCTCACAAGAACAAATGCTAAAAACCATCAATACAAAAAATAGCATCATTTGTTTGAAGCAAGGTTGGAGTTCTAGTCTCTGTACCTTCTATACCTGCTCCAGAACAGATTTCTAGGGTCCCACTCATGTGCCCTTGGGCTCCCCAAGTTCAAGTTCATCATTTTTAATGTCTGTTCAACCATTTATTTTGTCTCTTTAGGAAGTTATCCATTCCCTGTTATCAATCCAGACACCTAGCTGTCATCCTAGCTGCTCTCTTCACCCCAATATCCAGGCACCAAGTCATCCATATTTTGATCACCTAAATGTGTTTCGAAGCCATCTGCTTCTACTGATCCCTCTGCTCTGCCCAGTTCCAGCTGCTTTTCCCATCCATGAGCAGCAGAGTCTTCTTTCCCCCCACCCTGCCTCTGTGTTTACTATCCTCCCATCCTTTCTCTTGGATCAGGTGTGAAGTTCGAGTCACAAACTCAAGGATGCGAAATTGAAAGTCTTTATTTTTTTATAACCTAATTTTTAATTCCTGGCCCTGAGCCTCAATCCTCCCTAGTGTAAAAATCTAATCTTGTCATTTTCAGGTAAAGCTGGGTCACTACGGCAACCTCTCAGGTTGATTCAAAAGCCTCTTTGCCTCACTCTGTGTCCCTATAGAGAATAAGTATTGCGCTGTAGGGGCCAAAGAGCGGGTGGAGTTACTAGATAGCAAACAAATGAGAGTCCGGTTTCAGTTTTAAAAAACAAAAATCGTGTTTTTATCACAAGTACATCTGTGGCAATATTTAGAGCATTCAAAATACAAAAAAAAAAGAAAGAAAGAAAGAAAGAAAAGAAAATCAGTAAAGTTTGTCTGACACTCAATTCTAACTGGGCATCCTGCATCTTATCCAACAGCCTGGGCCAGTGGGGGACAGAGTAAGACAGCATTTACTTACAGGTCTCAATCGGGAACATGTGACTGTCCCTGCCTTTGACTATCTAGGAATCCTGAGATGCAAATAGGGCATATATTAATATACACCTTTACGCATAAGAAGAGATGAAATGCAAGGTCAGGTCACACCTCAGCACTTCTAACTCTAAGAGTGCCACACTGTTCACTGAAATTTGAATGGCCAGTAGTATCCCCAATAGTGAATTTCTTTAAAATATCTTTTAAAGAAATAATATAAAATAATTAGCATACAGAGGTGTCTTTTGGCATCTAATCCTTTTTTTTTTTTTGTAAAATGGTGACCACCTCACAGCTGTTCTACAGAATCGTATGTATTTCTTACATAGAAATTTCAGTATTATTTATTATGTGTCTACTTAGTTGGTTGTATTTTCTCCCTGGAATTCAAATATCACAAAGGCATTGAAAGTATTTGGCCTAGAATACTTCATGGGGGAGGGAACAGGGCCTGGGGACATGGTTCAGTAATGAAAGCACTGGCCAAGCAAACATGAAGACAGGAATTTAGATCTTCAGAACCCACAAAGATGCCAAGTGAAAGCCTGCCTCTACTTTCAGATTCAAGAGGGCATAGATGGAGGATCCCCAGAGCAAGTTTGGATAGTGAGACTAGCCATATCAGTAAGCTCTAGATTTGATTAAGAGACCCAGATCAATGAATAAGATGGAAGAACAATCAAGGATGACTTTGGACATCAACCTTGGGCCACCTGCATGCATGAGCACACATATTCACATGTATACACACACAAATGGAAGAAAAAAAATGAACAGTAGGTGATACATCACAGGAAACCCATAGATACTTTACTTAATAAATATGCGAGACAATCATCTGTTATTTTGCCTCTTTGTGTGTATGACTGATGAAGTTTGAAGCGAATACATTTTTGAAGGTTTTATTTGTTTTCATCTTTTGACATGGGATCATACTGTAAAGCCCAGGCTGATATCAGATGAATGACCCTCTTACCTCATCCTCCCAAGTCCAGAGCTAAGAAGTGAATTACTAATGTACCTTGGTTAGAGGTGAAAATAGTTATGTATATATTTAGTAATAGATTTCAATAAATATTTTAAAACATTCAGTACAGAAGCATTAATGAATGAGTTTCATGAACTTCCAATAATATATAGTGAAACTACATAATGTAGAAAATAAACTGCTTTAATATAAATAGCAAGGTTGATTTTCTCCTGGTTTGCTGGCTTGGTTGCCCTTGGTCTGTTTGGTTGGTTTGCTGATTTAGGTGGGACCCGGTATATGATATACTTTTTAATATTGTCGGTCAGCTAGTTTATTTGTCCTCAGCTCTAGAGCTGACATATTTATAATGCAGTTTTATGCAAATAACTATATTTAGGTAGCTCTGGGCATCTTTCATTAAACTGAAATTGCTCAATTTTAGTGTTTACAGCAAAGGTCTTTTAATAATTCTTTTGCTTCCGCTGAGGAAAAAACACAGGAAGGCTGCTTGAACTTGCAATTCTTTTTAAAAAACATTTTATTTGTTTGTTTTTATTTTATGTGTATGAGTGTTTTGTCTGCATGTCTGTAAGCGCACAGGTGTATGCGATGCTGGGAGGCCAGGTGTGGGCTTGGGGGTGGATTCCCTGGAAGTGGAGTTGGGGATAGTTGTTAGCCATCTTGTGGGATCTAGGAACCAAGCCCCCGCCCTCTGTAAGAGAAGCCGGTGCTCTTAACCGCTGAACCCTCC
Source organism: Eospalax fontanierii (assembly GCA_035773235.1). NCBI lineage: Eukaryota > Metazoa > Chordata > Mammalia > Rodentia > Spalacidae > Eospalax > Eospalax fontanierii. Next base: position 31,926,800 of record CM069548.1, on the reverse strand, counting down.
TCTCTCCAGCCCCTGGAAGGTCCATTCTTAGAGGAAGGAAAGCCTGGCGGGTGGTGAGGACCCACCTGAAGCTCCCAGTGTTTCTCTCGTGTCTCCAGGCACAGGAACTCCTACAAGAAGAGCATCTGCGTGGACCTGCTGCGGGAGGGCTACCACAAATCCTTCACCGAGCTCTTCTATCTCATGGAGCAGTGGGATGCCCTGCGGGAAGCTGCGGCAAAGAGGTCCCTCTTCTGGGGGCAGAAGCCATTGGAGGAGCAGCCCGACAAACTGGATAGTTTCTACCTCTACCTGACCAGGGCAGAGACTGCTGAGAGGAAAGGTAGGCGCAGGGAGGGCGTGCGACCCAGGCAAGATTCCAGACTGTTGTGTATGAATTTGATACATTAAGACAGTTTAGCAAAATTCAACTTTCTTGATAATAGTTTAGTGGACTGGGCACCAGACTGAGGAGACGGGGTCCTGGTGATGTCACTGCAAACATCTCCAGAATTTTCCAATGGGTTAAAACCTTTGGTATCACCATTAATCCGTTTTCTCTTCGTTTCTCCCCATGGAGTGTCTGAATATTGACTTTTACCCCACGGGGAACTTCAGAGCACGATTGCTTGAAAATTACACATGAATTAGGCATTTAATGTAATGAGTTTTGAAAGTTTTGTCATGAAATCCTGATGGTTTGGATCACAAAATGACAGTAGTAGTCACTATAAAGACACAAAAAGCCTTCACTTACTAGGGGAGGTGGGTGCTAGACCGAAATCTCAGCATCTGGGAAGTAAGTACCAGGCTAGCCTGGACTACACAGGGAGGCTGTCTCAGAAAAAAAAGAAGTCTGCAATTCACAATTGTGATTTCAATGGTTAATTACATATTTTCCACAAATGTTTCTTTAGTAAATTCCTTTGTCATGTTCTGATATTTTTCAGAAAGATGATACCTATCTAAAGTCTTTTATAAATATTTTCATTTCTGCCATCTGTATTACAAGATGTATTCTCAACTGCAGGATTGATGTGAAAATACAGTCTTTTGCTGAACTGCAAAATGTGATTTATATATATATATATATATTTCTCAAGAAATCAATTATTGTAAATATATATATGCTATGCACTTGTAAGCAAATAAGTACTCAAATGCCAAACCCCTATATTCTAGTAACAGACCAAAATTTCAAAATGATGCTTCCACTGGAAACAGAAATAACTAATTTAAAATTCACGCATTAGTCATTTTATAAAGTTGAACTTCATCATGGCTACAGTTTAAGCTGGGAGATTTTATTTGAATAGAATAAACATGAGCCAAATGCCTGGCTTGCCATAAAGTGCCAAAAATGAATCAACTGTCATTTGTTATTGGGAAGAACCTAAAAAGCTATGTTGTCCTTTTTAAGGTAGAGCATATTTTAATTCTTAATCTTTCATTAAAGAAAAGTAACTATCCATATAAACAAAGTACTTCTCGGTTAAAATTAAAACTAACAATGTCCCAGCTTTGCAACAGGTAAAGTCCCATGCACAGAAATGAATTTTCTTCACTGAGTGGTCTATCCTGTATTTTTGATAGATAAAGCTACATTTGTTAAATAGGACAAAATCGCCTCTTGTTCAACTATAGGGTTGTCTCCATGCCTTCTTCTTGGATGAGATATAGAAAATTAGAATTATGATAGAAAATATTAGTTGAATGGCACTTATGTAAGCATTGATATAAGCATTTATATATATAAAATTTGTGTAAAGTTTTTCACAGTCCACACATGAACTTTATCAGGGAAAAAACAATGTGATTTGAATAAAGAATGCTTTGGAAAAAGGAATATGCACATTTGCTTTTATTAACGTGAATTAATCCTAAATGTTAAAACATATGTGTACATGTGCATCTGAAATATAGAAATCTATTAGTAGTGTCTGATATGGTCACAGGGGGTGAGCCAATTCTTCTAAAATAGTGTGTCTCTGAACATGCACATTGCTTCTCATTGGAAAGATCAGTAGTCTAGGGTCATGATGAAGTTTACTTAATCAAAGCTGGGGCCTTAACAGTGGTCATGTCAGATCTGTTTTGCCTCTGGAGATTTGCAGACAAGTAACCAAAAGTTATTTAAATTGCTTTTCCCAAAGATCTCTTGCTGTTTTATTATGAAGTTGTTTTAAAGTGACCTAGTGGTTTCCTTTTTGGGTTATTTTCCATTGGCTAAAGTATTTCTTTGTCTCCAGTACAAATCTCACATCCCCCACTGTTGTTACCACTTCTGTGCCATCTGTAACATCATGATTAGAGTCTTGAGCCCCTGGGGCAGAGGCAGAAAAGACAATACTGATCATGGGAAACCGAAGCTATAGACAATGCAAGCGTTATTTACACTTGACTTTAAATTTTTTTACAAGCATTGAGTAGCTATTTTCTTTCTAACAACATTTATTTACTATACACAGAAATCTGTTTTACCCAATTGAAGTTCCATGTGATATCTGTAAATCTGATGCAAAGTAAAAACAATGAAAAAAAATATTGTCCAGTAAAATAAGTTTGGAAAACTCCAGGTTAATTAACACTCAACATAAGCATATTGAGTTATTGTAGCACTTATCAGAGCACTTAACATGCTTTTCTGTGTTGTTATTTTACTAAAAGAACATTAGTAAGAATGTCTCTCAAATTTATTTCACCAGGCAATCTCTTCTTTAGGGATCATAACATCTAAATAACAAACCAACAATAAATATTCATCTTCTAATTTTGCTTGCTGATAGATAATTCAGTAGAGAGGAATAGACTCCTTAGAATGTAAAGAGTACAGACCATAGCTGTAGAGAAAAACTCAGTTTGTCAGTAATCTTCACATATAGAATCTTACATAAATATAACACATGCTTTCAAAATATACTTTGCCTATGGAATGCTAGGAATATTTTATAATAAAGTTTAAATTTTAAAATTAGAAAAATATTTACATACACCTCTTGTTAAAACAGAGGACTGAAATATTTTACCTTCTGACATATGAATAAAGTGACTCTAATTAGTAAATATGTAATATTTTATAAAATAAATCTTAATGGTGTGTTCACACTAGGCCAGAAACATATACATAGAATGTAAAGAAGGCATAGGTTTTAGAAATGTCTTTTTGAGTTTTTGTATTTTGTATGCACAAATGTTTTGTCTGTATGTGTATATTGTACCATGTGGGTGCCTGGGGGACTCACAGAAGCCAGAAGAGGGTGTTGGATGCCTTGGAACTGGAGTTACAGATGGCTTGGTGGGTAATGTGCTTGGTACGGAAGCAGAAGGGCCCGCGTTTGGATCCTTAGCACTTATGGAAAAGCAGGATGTGGTAGCATGTGTCTGTAACCCCAGTGCTGGGGAGACAGAGAGAGAAGTGTCATCAGGGCTGCGGGCTAGCCAGCCTAGCTGCCCCACCCCACCCCCAACACGGTGAGTTCCGGGCTCAGTGAGAAACCACCTAAATGGAACAAGGCAGAGATCGACTGAGGAAGACCTATCTAGCCTCTGAAAGCAGGCACATGGACGGATGTACACTCTTGCACACACATGAGCATACTCACACATATCCCCCCTCAGCAAATGTCTTTTGAAACACTGGAGTAACATATTTATAGCTCTTGACAGTTACCTTTGTGTGTTCAGTCTGTTTTTTCTGGACCTTTTGATTTAATCTCATAGGTATCTAAAAGACGGTTTTCCACAACAATACACCTTTTAGTAACTGACTCTTCTGGTAGTAATGAGCAGCTAGTGTCAATGAATTCTAGTGCATAATCATTATTATCTTTTTAATTTAGTGTAAGATGCAGTGATGTGCTCCTGTAATCCCAGGTCTTAGAACGCAGAAGCAGGAGGATTGCCATAAATTCAAGACTAGCCTGGCATAAAGAGTGAGAAAGAGAAAAAAAAAGTGGAACAGAAACACAGAGAATACTACATATTTACAAATGTGACTTAAGAATAAATGCAAAAAAAATACAGTAAGGTCATAAATTTGTTCATAGTCACCATTAAAGGGGGCTTTAAAGGATCACAGTACAATTTAGAAACCCACAGACATCCTTGTGTTCACTATTGCAGAAGGAGTTAGTGAAACTGACTGACTCACAGTTTAAAAGCATACATTGTGTGTACACATACAATCTCCCATACACATATACGTGACACTATATACCATACGGATACTACTTTGCTAAAAAAGAAAACCAGGGGGTATATGTGACAAGCTACCAACAGTTTGAGTATGCATGTATTTTCAAGAAAACAGAAGCATAGACATCTACTTTCTCAGCATTGCTACAAACCTATGTTGAGTGAAACACTGACATGAAAATATGAAGCTTGCAGATCACCCTGACCTCCACTGCTTGTATACATCAGCTGTCTTATCCCCCCTTAAACTGAAAATCCCTTGATGCCTCCATTTCTTTTCTTTTTTTATTTGCATTATTTTCCCATAGTTAATAAACATTGCTTTATCTGTAATATCTGTGAATAATTTTCAAACCTCCAAAAGGAAAATACTCAATAACACCAAGCATCCTTTTTTTCTCAAAAGAACTGAGCACACTACGAATAGAGATCATCCCTTCTATCTGTTACATAAAGAAGTCCCATTTTAACCAAGTCATTCATCGACTTCTAGTACTTTTAGAATGGGGTATGTTGTTTTGCACATGTACACATCCTTTAATTAATGTGATTGCTTTAATAGTTAAAATAACTTGTGCTTTGCATTTAGATTTGAGTTTCAAAACAATCATAGCTTTAAGAAAAAATAGGGATTAAACGTTGCAATATCAGTGTGCTGTCCCAAAGGATGTGTCCCAAGCCTTCTTTCTAAAGCGCAGTGTGGTGTTCTTCTCTTTTTGAAGGATACTTTGAAGATGTGTATAATAACTTGCATGCTCTGGCCTGTTACTTCGATAATTCTGAAGACAAGTGGGTGAGGAACCATTTCTATGAACGATGTTTTAAGATTGCTCAACAGATCAAAACGGATGGCGGAAAGAAAGAAGCACAGGCCCAGGCCCACATGGGCCTTCTCTATGAGGAGGAAGGTGAGTCTCCAGGGGTGACTGTGGTATGTGTGTGGGGAGAGGTTGTCCTGAGACCAGGCAGCCGGAACCAAAATAGGTGTTAAGAAAATGACCCGAATGTCAGAAATCAGATTACTGCGATCAGAAGGGCATGTGGTTAGTGGACCCAGCTTCAGGATTTCTCAAAGAATATTCCTTGCAGAATTCTTTTCTGGCCAGCGCATGAGCACTCCCTGTGTCCTTCCCACATCCTCTCCTCATCCTCCATCTACCTTTCCCAGGTCACATGCTGTACCATTTTTATTTTTGTGGTGTTTTGTTGTTTTTTGTGGTTTTAACTTTTTGTCTTGTTTTGCTTTCATGGCAGGTTATACTTTGTACATTTTATGATAATTTGAATTTTCACATACAAGAATGGGAAAATGGAAGGTACACTTGATGCTTTACCCAGTATCTCACTCTCTCCTCTAAAAATGCAAAAACAAGTAAATCAGAGTCCATCATGTAAATTTACAATGATTGTTGAAAGAAAAGTTCCCTTAAATAAAACTTCATACTTATAGTTGTAAGAGAAATTGAAATCTAAACCAGACAGGTAAACAGGTCAAGTATTGCCTATAGGAATTTAAGAAACTTACTTATTGGAGGACAGTATGTAGAAAATACGTGAAACAAAACATAGAAGAAGATGAAAATATTTTATGAACATTCTATTTTATCTCTCAAATTCTTTGGAAACACTTGAAAATGCTTATTATTTTATAGCCAGGACTGTAGAGGACTTTGAAACAAAACTAAATTTAAAAAATACTGTGGACTGGAGAGATGGCTCAGCAGTTAAGAGCACTAGCTGTTCCTACAGAAGACCTGGGTTCGAATTCCAGCACCCACATGGTGGCTAATAACCATCCATAACTCCAGTTCCAGGAGATCTGACCCGCTCTTTTGTCCATCAAGGGCTCTGCACCACACGGGTACACTTACGTACATGTAGGCATAACACTTCTACATGTAAAAAAATTTTAAAAAAAAAACCTTTTGTGCTCCTGGAAGTCACAGTTAAGGTCAGTTGTATGCTAGAAGGTGGACTATAAGGTAATCAGGGTCAATCCAGTGTGACCAGGACAGGTGATGGCCAAAAAAATCAGCCTGCAGTGAGGGAACAGGCAGAATGGATTCAAGGAACACATGATGGAACTGGGAGGTGCTGAGGGGGATTTGGAAGATGGATGGAGTTTAGACAAGTAAAAATAGGAAAAATAATAGGATTATACTTTGTGAAAGGAAACAGGACACGTGGAAGCACAGTTAGAGGAGGGGCCGGGCACAGCTTGCTTCAAATGAAAAATGCATCTTTAAAGTGCTGGGAAATCACAGTGGAACAGAGAGACAGGGATGCTGACCCTTGGAGTTTGGACCTGAGCTTCTAAACATTACATACAAGGAAACACGTGCTGTACAATTCTACCTGAAATGCCAAATGTGGGAGGAAGAAAAAGAGGAAGGGAGTGGCTAAAAAGCCACATGGGACGTGACTGAAAGCTATTTAAGAGAGCATGTTGAAGTGTTTCATCGCAGTACAACTTACAATATTTCAAAATAGGGAATTAATAAACACCTTCCATGCTACAGAGTACTATGCAATCATGAGCTTACAAATTTGAGTCAGATTCATTCAGTATTCCGTGGATTGATATATTCAACAAATACTGATTTAGAACCTACTTCCCAGGGTAAAATAGTAAACAAGACCGAGTCCTTGTCCTCATGGAATTTGACTGTTTCTAACTGTATAGTTTCGTATGTTAAGGACATTAGTATTGTTGAGCACTCAATCATGCTAAACTGAAACCCTGTGCCCATGAGCAACCCATTCTCTGTCCTTCTGAGTTTTAAAATCTCTGTCTGAGGTTCTATTAGAGCATTTATATATTACTTATTTTATTGTTTCATTCAATTGTTTGTTCTCTTATTCACAAGTGTTAGAAGGCCTCAGCCCGGTAGTGGCCATAGTTGGTCATCTCATTTGGATGACTGACCCACGTGGCTTGGTGAAGATGAGTTTGGGAAGTGTGATTCAGTGGGGCTGTTATGACGGACCATTTTTGGGTATTTGTATTATTCACCCTTAGATGTTCTAGCCTACGTCATTGATAAAATGCCCCATTTCTGTAATAAATGGAACGTTTTGTCTTTGAACTATTTTAAAGACTTTGCATCTGAAGTCATTCTAAAATTAGTGTTAATTTGTTTTAGAATTGCCTTTTGTCAGACCTAAAAATATGTTTTCTGTGCCTTTAAACAGTGCATAAGTCCTAGAACTTTAAATGTCGTGTGTATAAACAACTAAGTCGTGTTGATGAAATTTCAAGAGATTGTCTGTGGATGGTGAAAATGATCTGTGAGACGTTTGCAATCCAGGGTAGAATTTCCACAAGAAGAGTGTCAAGTAAATGCAGCTAAAGTGGAGCTGGCTCACCTGGCTTCAGGGCTCCCGCTGAGAACATGGTGGTGTCGCTGCTTCCGCACATCTGATCTGATTGGTCCAGACAAGCAAATGGTGGCCCCATAGCAACAGCTAGGCGGCAGCTGTGCTCAGGGCAGGTGGCAGCCCTCTGATTCCATGGGCACCCCCATTCAGGTTACAAGAGGGTGTTAACCGGCAGATGGCAGCGGGCAGGTTGTTAGGACCCAACCTAACAGGCTATCGTCCTGGGCAGGACTCCAGCTCCCCAGGGAGACTGTAGAGCAAATGAGGAACAGGAGCAGAAGCCATTGTCAGAGAGACTGGGCACATGATTGCGGCAAGGGGTGATGTGCAGCCCACAGGCACAAATGTGTCTAGTCCTCACCCTGAGCCCTTTGATTCACCCAGACTAAGTGAATCCCAGTAGACAGATTCAAGTTCCCACTGAGGGGCAAGGGTGTGCTGACGATGGCTGGTGTACAGGGTGGCTTGGTTCTGGTTGAGTCAAGGGCCGGCAGGCTCATGTATCTCCAGGTCAAATATCTGCAGACTTGTGGAGGGATAGCAGGCTTGGAGTAATCATGACTGACAAATTTTTAGAGCAAATCCCTGGCCGTATCTTTTTGAAGAATTGTGATCTTATTTGTAAGAATCTTACCGTGCAAGCAGGACGCACGAACAGGCAGCATTCACGCTGCATCCGATGAGCCCTGGAGAAAGATCTCAGACGACCAGGTGCATTGGGAGGTGTGTTCATTGATTCTGGAACTTGAAGGTCTATCAGAACCACGTGTCAGACCCTAGGGAGGCACTTGACTAGGGAGGAGTCAGATCCTCCTCTGGTATAAACTGATGATGCCAAGATATACAATATTAGCAACACACACCCTTTCCGACCCAGCTTTATTGGTAGGGAGTAGGGGTGAAAGAGTTGCAAACTGGCACGGGAGTTCCCCTCAGCAGTGTTCCCTGTGGAGGAAACCAACCATTCCTCCCTTTCTTATAGGAACCAATCCAAGCCTCCCTTTTTAAAACAGGATTGTTTTCTATTTATGTATGTGTATAGATGTGTGTGTGTGTGCGTGTGTGTGTGTGTGTGTGTGTGTGTTATATGTGTTGTGTGCAAGTGCCCGCAGAGGCCAGAGGAGGGCATTGGATTCTCCGAGAGCCAGAGTTAGGGGCAGCTGTGAGTCTCCAATATTGGGCAAGTGAACTCTGCATTCCAGTCCACCTTCCTCTCCTCCTCCACCACTTCCAGTGGGTGGTTTTCTAGCTATATCCCACCAACGCTGGTCCTGCCAGTCTAGCCTCCCCGAAGAGAGACTGGCTTGCACAGGGCTCTACAGAAACAAGCTAGTTTCTGTGATTATGTCTAACCGGTAAAGAGCAAAGCCTGGGGTAGCTGGAGAGACAATTCAGCAGATGCAAGTGCTTGTCGCTCTCACCGAGAACTCTAGTTCACTTCCCAGCAGCCATCTCAAACTACTCATAACTGCTTTTAACTCCATCTCCAGGGGATTGGACAATCGCTTCTGGGCTCTTTAGTCGCCTACATATATGTGCGCAAACACATAAATAAATAAAAATAAAATAAATCTTTAAAAAATAAAAGCAAACCAGGTGTGGTAGCACATACCTTAATCTCTACACTTGGGAGACAGAAGCTGGAGGAACTCTGTGAGATTCAGGCCAGACTGGTCTACATAGCAAGTTCCAGGCCAGTTGGGGCTACAGGTAGACCTTATCTCGAAAAAAATTAAAATAAAATAAAATAAAAATATAATAGAAACAATACTTGCACCAGTATAATTTAAATTTTCTCTTTATGATTTTGTGTATCTACAAAACATTTGGAAGTAGTGTTGCTTACTTCTTTAACTTACTTAGTTTTATTTCTAATCCTTATAAGATATTTGTTTTCCTGACCAAAGTACTATGATTTCTAAATCTATTTAAATAAGTATCTATAAAAAATTATTCCATAAAATAAAGTACAAATAGGAAATTTAGACATTGGCATGTTTTTCTGATTTATTCTGACCCTGTATTTAGTCTAGAAAATAAAACAAACGTCTTTGACTGTTACTGAAATTAGAGCAGAGTCATGTAAAAAACATTTTAATTACTCCCTGAGAATTTCATACATCTGTGCGAAGTATCTTAGTCATATCTAGTCCTCTCTTTCCCCTCCAACCCCCCTGGATGTCTCTCCACATGTTCCTCTCCTTATTTCATGACCTTTTTTATTTCTTTTTAAAAAATAATCCACTTAAGTCTAATTAGTGCCTGAATGTGGGCAAACGGTGGCCACATCCCCAAAGAAAAATCGCTCTCCTTCCCCCAGAAGCCACCAACTGCCAATAGTTCCTCAGCTAAGGGTGGTGCTCTGGAGCCTTTCCTGGAAACAGAGTCATTTAAATATACACGTTGCACCTGCATTTCAAAATTCCATTGCTCGAAATTGTATTAAAATCAGTTGAATTAAGGCCGAGGAGATGACTCAATAGGTTCAGAGCCTTAGCACCCATGTGAAAGCTGGGTGTGGTGGCGTGCACCTGTAACCCCAGTGCTGGCGGAGGTGAAGGTAAGCAGAGATCCATGGAGTTCACTGGCCAGCCAGCATAACCGAACTGATGAGCTCCAGGTTCACTGAGAGACTCTGTCTTAGACAAATAAGGTGAAAATGGATCAAGGGATCAAGGAAGACACCCACTGTAGACTTCTGGCTTCCACATGCATAATGTGCACATGAACACACACATACACTACACACACATGCACATGTGTACCAGTTTAATAATCAATTAATAGTTACAAAGCAGAAGGACCATGGATCATTAGATGTCATCCTTGACACGCATCCTCAGATAATGGCAATTTATTTCATTTTAAAATGAAATTTTGTGATAAACAGTTTAAAATAAGCTGTCAAAACCAAATAGGAGCTCTGAGCAAATATTTATTATCTTCTATGTGAAAGACCTTTAAGACATAAAACAAGCAAGGCAGAGGTTCATGAGGGGCTTCACTGAGGGATGATTATGTCCCCTCTTTGTGTCAAATACAGGGTGGATTCAAAAGAAAATAGAACACAGACAGTGTACTTGATAAGGCTGGTTGGAGAAAAGAGCTTAGTTCTGTGCCAGTCAATGCCTCTTTCATCCCAGGAATTAATCTTGACCTCTAGTCCTGGCAGACTGCCAAATTCAGGTTGTCCTGCAAGTTCAAAGCCAACTCTGTGAGCTTCAGAACAGATGTCAAAGATCACACCTCTCTAAGACTGAATCTGGAGAGTTCAGAGTTCCACCCTTCTTGAGATGTGGAGGTAAGGAGAAAGTCCCTTTCCCTGTGTATCAGAAACAGAACTGAGAAATTTGATATGTAACTTTAAAATCTGTTTACTAAAGACCTTCTTCAATTTAAAGCAAACAAAAAGTGTGAAATATTTGAAATAAACAAAACCACAGATTAGAGTGATCATGTAAAGGACTTCACAAATTGGTGAGAAAAGCCACTAAATAAAAACAGGAACAAGAGAAAACTAAAAGAAAGTTACTATTTTGAACTAGATAATATGTGTGAAAAAGAGCAACACTGATATTTTTAAATGTGTGTGTGTGTTTGTGTGTGTGCGTTAGTGTATGTGCACCGAGCGTATGCAGGTGCCTATGGAAGCCACAGGATGTGAGATCTCTCTGGAACTGGCAGTTGTGAGTCACTTGATGTGGGTGCTGATCTAAACTCAGGTCCTCTGCAAGAGCAGTAAGTGCTCTTATCTCTCCAACCTCACTAATATATATTTTTTTAAATCACAAGTTAGAGTACTAATGATAGGTCATTTTCTCCTATAATTTTCTAGAAAGTATTCATTGTGCTTCTACTCTATGCAAGGAACTGGGCTAGGAGTGGGGAGTAGATGACTGAAAACATACATTATGAGAAAAGGCAAACCGATTGTTTGATATTTACAATAATGTGAGTATGCTGATTGTAGGATAGGCACTGTCTGTACCAAATTCAATTCTGGAGGGATTCAAGTTGTCTTTTTATTTCAGAGAACATCTACTGCTTGTGAAGTTTTCATAATATAAATGTGTTTCTTACACTCTTCTTTCATGAAAGTCTCTCAGAAGTTCCCTCCAGGCCAACTCAGTCAGCCAGTGTGAAAGAAGAACCAACCATTGGAACAAAAAAGAGAGGAAGAGGTGGGCACAGTCTTTGTCACAGTCAGTAGTGAGCACTGCATGTGACATCTCAGAAAGTGCAGTAAGTTGGGCAGGTACCTTAATCTAGAAATTGGGAATGGGAATATCTGATTTGCTGTCCCCAAAGGCCTGAAAGCATCGTTCTCATCCATTTCTACTGAAACCATTTTTCAGATAGTTTTTATACAACTAAAGACCTCTGCTTAGTCTCCAGAGACATCCCCCAAATACGCAACCATTGTTGAAGAACAGCTTTAGAAAGACTTGTTACTTGTGGATCCATCAAGAGCATCCCCTAATCTCATGGGCTCACAGTATGGCTTTGCTTGCAGAAATAGTTTGTGGGTCCAAATCATGTCAGTATCATTCAAGACTGTGGAATATCCTCAGTATATAATGTCCCTGTTTACCATCTAATGCTCCTGGGCTTCCAGCGTTTTCTCTTTTGGTTATGCCCAAATCATGGACTTCACCTTTTTATTTTTCACTGCAGTAAATGTGACAGTTAACATTGACTTAGACAACACCCTTGTGGGAATACTGATCCTTAAACAAATCCTTGTTCCCCAAGGCAGAAGAAACTCCATTGCCAGTTTTGGTTGAAGGTCAAAATCAAACAGATCTTTCCCACCCAGAAAGCACACTGCAATCCAAAATGAGTGGCAATAATTAGCACTTTTAAAAAATGGATAGTAACTTGTCAGCATCATGTATTTTATAAGATTTATTTTGCTTTTAATTGTGTGTGTGCGTGTGCATGTGTGCGTGTATGTGCGTGTGTCTGTGCGCGTCCCCACATAAGTGCAGCTAAGGAAGCCAGAGGTCAGGTGGATCCCCCTGGAGCTGGAGTTGCAGTCAGTTATGAATCACTCACTCAATGCAGGTGCTGAGAACTGAACTCAGGTATTTAAGAGTAATTCATCCCAAAACATTTATTTTAGTTAAAATAAAAGCCATTTGCCCCCAATTTCCAAATGGTTTGGAAAGTACGACTTTGCCTCCCCGCTCCCCTCCACCCCAGCTGGTGCTGATAGGTCTTGTAACTGTACAAGATCAAACAACTAAGATAGCACAACTACAGATTAACAGTAACTGTTCTCTGAAATAAACAGACTTGGATTCCTCTAGAATTGACTTTGACACAGACAGTGCCTGTCCAACGATCAGTATACTCACATTATTGTAAGGTTTTTTAAAATCATGTTTATTATGGGTGTGTGGTAGATTTCTGTCACTGTGACAAAAATACCTTGGAAAATCACCTTAAAAGGATGAAAGGCTACTTTGGCCCATGGTTTCAGAGGTTTCTGTCTATAGTCAGCCAGTTTTGTTGTTTTGGAGACTGTGGCATAACAGAACATCAGGACAGGAGTACATGACAAGGCAAAACTGCTCACCACATGACCTAGGGGACAAAGAGGAAGGGGGAGAGGCCACAGCCCTTCCAGGGGCTCACTCTGAACAGCTAAGCTTCCTTAGCTAGGCCTGCCCTCCTGAGGGCTCCAGCACACCCTTATAGGCTGGTGAACAAGCACATCCTCTGGAGGGCACTTTAGACCCAAATAGTGGGGTTGAGTTCTTAACCTTCAGGACCTATGTATGTGACTACAGGGTTTTTGTACAATAGATGATCAAGTTCAGTTGGGGACACTATGGCAGGCCTAAAACCAATAAGCCTATGATATAACAGAAAGGGGAAAGTTGGATACAGGAAGCAGCTATGTACACAAACAGACCATTTGAAGACTCAGAGAACACTGTCTACAAGCCAAGGAATGTCCGGAGCTACTACAGGTTGAGGAGAATCCTGAAACAGGTTTCTCCTCACAGATCTTGGAAGGAGGCAAGTCTGAGGGTGTGTTGATTTTGGATTTTGAGCTTTTAGAACCACAAGTCCACATATCTCTATTGTTTTTTCATTTATTTTTATTTTATGTGTATGAGTGTATTGCCTGAACTTATGGAAGTACACCCATGTGATGTGATGCCTGCAGAAGTCAGAAGAGGGGTGTTGGATCCCCTAGAACTGGAGTTAGAGATGGTTGTTAGCTGCATGTGGGTGCTGAGAACTGAACTTGGGTCCTCTGCAGGAGTAGCCAGTGCTCTTAACCACTGAGCCATCTCTTCAGTCCCACCTCTCTATTGTTTTCCTACCATGTTAGGGTACTTTTCAGTGAAAGCCCAAGGAAACTAACACAATGTTCAACACACTGTCAATGATTTAAGTAACAAAGGTATTACTTGAGGGGGGAAAATATAAAGCATATTTATACTTGCTTAGCATGTGTGAAGAACGCAAGGCTCACTTTGTACCCTTGAAGTATAGAACAACCTTGTGGATAATGTTCAATAGTATACTGTCTAAAACAGGATAAACTGGCTTTCGAAAACTTTAATATCTCATATAAATAATCCTTTCTTAGCACTTCTGCTTTTTACTTGATTCTATATTCCATTATAAATGTGATTTTATTTTTATTCTTTAGCATTTGAAGTGAAGTTGATTATTATAGTATTCCATTCTCAGAAAAAAGGGTAAAAATATAATAATTTAATATGACCGAAGATGCCACATCAAAATTGATAGAAATTTCATTGTAATTTCTTATTTGTCATGGGATAACATTTTCCAGTTTATTAGAAAAACAGCCTTAATAACTAAAAGACATGCAAAGGATATATCCATTTTTAGTGTGGTATTTTATTTTTTCTTTCATTTTATTAAAAATTAATCAAGATGTAAGTGCTGTTGAAAGGATTTAAAACTCATCAGATATACAAGAGCTCGACTGGGGCCGCTTCTAGAGAAGCATTGAGGCAGAATGGTGGGGGGGCCTTACTGTGTATGATATGCCCTTTTGTGGTGTTAGAACCAGCTGCGTTGGGCATGTGTTATTTTTTAGAGGAAAACTAGCAAGTGAAAAAAATCTTAGAGACATAATGAGACAGTCACGATGGAGATTAAAGGACTATTATAGGGTGCTAGAGAAATGGCTAAGTGGTTTAAGAGCACTTGTTGCTCTCAGTTCCCAGCACCCATATGGTGGCTAACATTGTCCAGTTCCAGGGGATCAAACGCCCTCTTCTGGCCTCCATGGATGTTTCATGCATGTGATGCACTTATATATATACACGCAAAATACATATGCACACAAAATAAAAATAAATTAACAATTTTTAAAGAGCTATTATTACAGGTCTAGTGACATTGCCACAAAGTGTGAGGCAGAGTGAATTCCATGCATAGATTCAATGGTCATCACGTAGCCAAGGAAGACTGAGTTTTCAAGGATTTTAGATCTGTAGGATGAAATAAACATGTCAATTATATCAATTATAAAGGTCATCTGTGGGATGAAATACATGTCAATTAGAAAGGTCAGTGAGATGACTCATTAAGTAAGGGCACTTGCCACCAAGACTGATGACCTGAATTCAATCTCTGAGACCGGTATTGTTGAAGAAAAAGCAGCTCCTACAAGTTGTCCTGACCGCCACACATACACTGTGGAATGTGCACATGTGTGCACACACACAATAAAAGATAGATAGATAGATGTTAAATTAATGTAGCTAATAGACACTGAGTGACTGTCTTGAGCATCAAACTAAAGAAGTGACAGTATTGATGAAAGTTTTAGGTTGAACAATACACTGAAATTCTCTCTTGACACTCCATTTGCTAATTAACCATTGAATGTAGGTTATTTCATCTCTGTGTATATTGACTTCATCTCTAAAATGAGTACTTAGAGCAGATGGCATCTGCTTTTAATTCACCTCCTGCTCTGATATCTATGACTGCTTACCTGGACATTGAAAGAGTCACCATTAAAAACTGTGTGCCAACTTACTTATTGGGGTGAGGAAAACATTATTTTATGAAAAGTAGCAATGGAACCCTCTATTACCTTCCTTATGCCTCTCTTTTTTGACATTTTAATATTTCTTTTGATTTTTATTTATGTGTGTGTGTGTGTGTGTGTGTGTGTGTGTGTGTGTGTGTGTGCCAGGCATGTGCAGGTATCTGTAGAGGCCAAAAGAATGCGTCAGATCCCCTACAACTTAAGTTAGGGCCAGTTGTGAGCCATTCCACATCAGTGCTTGGAGGCCAACTTACGTCCTCTGGGAGAACACCAAGCATTCTTAACCAGTGAACTGCCCCCTCGTTATGCCTCTCTCTATTGTCAAAAATGCTTCCAGATCTTCAGAGTATTATTTTGAGAGTGAACAGAATTAGTGTCCTGTCTGGTGTCCTGCCTGTCACACATTGACCTTCAGCAAAGTAGCTTCTCTTCCTCTCCCTTGGTGAGCCTGTTGCTTAAAGTAGGGCTGGGGAGGGTCAATGTTACTAGAGTCAATCGGTATCAGGCTTATGATCCCTGGCTCTAGTAAATCTGCGTTTGAAATTGGAGAAAGTCTTCAGAGAAGCAGCCTAGCAGTCAAGGGCAGCAGAGAACCAGTAGGATCTGTCTGTCCTTTAGCTTGGGCACTCCTGTTCTTCTTGCCTTTGGGGGTCTCTCTGACCTCCTGATGTTCCATCTCCTCACATCTCCCCCGACTCCCATCATGTGATCCAGGTTATCTCAGTAGGTCTTCATAGATGATGCCCATATACATGAGGCAATATAGAATGCTTTCTTCGGGCTCATATAATCTCTTCCACCTTGTCTTCAAGATTTTTTTCCCTTTTTTCTGGAAACATTACATCTACATGGACAGCGGTGGCCTTGCTACAGTAATACCTCCTCTGGCACGAGGCAGGCAGAGTTTTCTCCATCTCTGGAGCTCGCTAGCTTTCCTGAATGTCCCTCTTTTTCACTTTGCTACTGGGGCTTTCCATACAAACGAGCTGACACTTTGAAGAGCAGTCCTTGGGTGGAGGGGACTGGGAGAAACAGGAATTGTTTTCTGATGACTAATTTTTTATAGTCAAGATTCTTTAACAGGTGATGGCCAAGCAGAGAAATTATAATGGCAGTAAAGGTTGGGAAAAGTTCGTTTCTATAGCATAACAAGTGGAGACAAATGTAGTGAACTGAGAGCCAGTCCTAATTCCTTAAAACTCGACTGGAAAATAACATTGTTTGTCCTTTTGGATGAATGAATTTTAGTACCATATTTAATCTTCACAGTAATCTAGTTCAAATAGCAATTTGACCAATGAGTAACATGAAAGAGTAATTGAAGAATTTGGCCATGGCTTTGAGTGTGTGAGCAGCAGCAGCAGGTCACACACCTGAATCCAGAATTCCTTGTGCACACATGGGTCCCTCTCATTTCTCTCTGTCACACTCAACATAAACATAAACTGGTTCTTCCAGCTGATTTAGGAATAGCATTTGAACAAACAAAATAAGTCAGAGGCATCTGCAGCATACCTAGTGACTGCAGCAAAGGCGTCATATGGATCTGCACGTATCACGTATTTTTCCCCCCTTAAGAGGTAAGTGAAGTGATACCATCTCCATTGTAAAGACACAGAAACTAGGATTTTGAGATGTTGAGGTTTGTTTTTGTTTCTTTGCCAAAATTGATTTGGATTTTTATCTTACTGTAGTTAATACTAAGCATGGCGTCTAGCTTCTCAACAGATCTTAGGTTCATAATACAGTGCCATGACTTGTAGGCACAATGTTGTACAGTAGATATCTAGGATTGTTCGTCTCCCTGCAGCCTCACTGTACTCTTTAACACTGTGAGTTTATCTATTTTTAATTCCTTATATAAATGTAACTCTAGTTTTTGTTCTTTTGTGACTAGCTCATCTCCTGTGGTATATAATGTCCTGAAGGCTCATCCATTTCACGTATTACCGAGTTGCCGTCCTTGTTTAGGCTTGAATGATATTAGACTATATCAGAGCCAGGATTAGAGCTTATTTCTTCATAACACAAGTTCAGTGTTCCTTTGATTGCCCTCTACCACATCCCTGAACAAATGCCTAGCAGTGACCTTACAAAGTTCCTTCTGGGCTTATTTTATCCTTAATATATGTTTATGAAAATATAATAAGAACAGGCTTCTGAAACAGGACAGGCCCAAATAAAACTGGAATGTAGATACTTTATCTCACTTTTCAAGTCCTCTCTCCTTTGTCAGTGATCAGACCATTTGCTTCCTACTTCTGACCTCAGCCCTAAGCAGTCCAGGATTTCCATGTGGTGTTAGTCGATGTGCCACGCCATAGTAGGCACTAGACAAAACCTGCTCATGACCTAATCCACGCTGCCCTCAAGACTATGCAGACAGCACATTAGAAAGCTGCTTCTTTAAGAAACTTAACTCTGCAAATTAGTACAACATAGAGGACTTCCAGAGATGGAAAGCAAATTTGCAGAACAAATGACAGGTAAACTAAGTCTGTGGGGGCAAGAGGGTTTGAGTGGCTTTGTATATAATGTAAGGTTTTCTGTCATGCTTTGAAACACAAATGGGAGTCAGGCTGTTTACTCATTGTGGATGGAGTACCCTAAAACAGCAGGGGAGACTTGACTGGGGTAAAAGTATTTACAAGGTATTAAGATGTGTGAGGAGAGGTGGGTCGGTTGGGAGAATAAATGCAAAAGGGTTTAATATGCAGACATTGCATGACAAAATGAGTTAGCATTCAGATGTACGGCAAGGGTGGGAAAAATACAGGAAAACATTATATGCAGCATACGTAAGAAGTAGCTCTATTCCATGTGAAAAATACATCACCTAATAAGAAAAATGTTCTGACAATTATAACTTAATATGAAAAACTCCAAGGAGGAAATAGAATGAATTCACAAGAAAATCAGCAACCTTAAAATTAATTTGAGTAATTGTAAAGTGCCACTTAATACTTCTTAAAATAACCCCCCAAAATGTAATCGCGATTCCTTAAAGTACTACTCATGTGTATTGCTGGTGGTAACTGTGAATCATTTAAACGACTTTGGAAAGTAATATACCATTATACAGCCTTTCGAAACGCCGTTAGGAAAATACACAATATGGAAAGTAATTCTAATAAAATAATGGAGATAAGAAAAACGATATTCAATTCTTTACAACTATGTAAAAGTTATGAATGGGTATGAAAAAGAGTATAGTGAACTGAGCAAACTAAGTTCATTTTGAGGGGCTGAGGGTGCCGCTGTCGGCAGTATTTGAAGATTTTCACTGACGTGCTTCAGCTCTGCGGATCTGTTTTGGCCCTTGAAATGTCTCTCACACTGTGCTCTTTCTAGAAGTTGCTTTTTTGTTTTATTGAGCTATATTCTCCAAGTCCTTTTATATTAGGGCTCATAAGAAGGGTAATTACCACCACCCAGCTTTTCCCAGAACAGAGGGAATCCCCAGGACTCTAGACTTTGAGGGTTAGATCAGGAAAGTTCCCAACACAGCAACAACTTGTAAAACTCTCTGTAGATTTCCCCATCAGTGTATCTAAGCCCTGGTCACACAAGTAGTATAACTCAGCAAGGTCACTGGGCACATCTCTTCCCTCTTCATGGTTAAAAAGTCCTAGAGCTTTAGCTATAACTAAGTTAGCAGAGTGCTTGCCTAGTATGGCTAAAGCCTTGGAGTCAGTCCCCAGCACTGCATAAAACCAGCCGTGGTAACGCATTGCATGCCCGTGAGCCTAACTCTCAAGAGGCAGGGGCAAGAAGATTCAAAGTTCAGGGTTATCCATGGATACATAGCAAGGTAGATTGGTCTTTCTGAGACCCTGACCATCAACCAGCCAATCAATCAATCAATCAATCAGTCAATCAGTCCTACATGTCTGCATGTAAACTGCTCTAATATATGCATTATAAATGTGTCCTGTAGGAAACTAGTCCTAAAAGATTCTCTGCCCTGGTTTCCCAGTGAGGAGGTGGGATGAAGAATAAAACCAAGCAAATAAGTGTCTAAAATGAGCTCTGATGACTCCAAACTAGGTGTGGTTGAGAGCCTGGGGCCAAAAGCAGGTGTTTGTAACAGGCTCTTTTCAAGTCCATAAAATTGAACCTATCCTTCAAACTTTTTCAAAAAATCAAGTGAATAAGTTACTTCTATTTAGATGAATTGTTCCTTTTTGGACCATGTCAGTTTATCACTCATCTACTCTGTGAATACTTTGGTGAGACCTTACAATATTTAATGAAGAGATCCTTTTTAAGTATTGATAGCCATGAGAAAATTATACCATGTTTGATCTGTGTTAAAGAATCAAAGTCCAAGATCTTTGAATGGAACTTAGAATAAAAATGTAATTAGGTTACATCCCTAAAGTCTGATATATCTTTAAACAAGCCTGCAAATGAAACTTTATTAAAGCTTCAAATGAATTATTTCATTGCTTTTTTTTAAAATTCATTTTCTTCCCTTTCTCTTTCATGTCTGTGTTACCCACACTGCTGCTTGTATTTTACCTGTCTTCTTCAGAGTGTTTTAATTATTTACTGCTTAACGAGTGGCACAGAGAGGAAGTCTCATCTGGTTCAGAGGAACTGGTTCTGAAGCAGGTTTTTGTGTTTCAAAGCTTTGCAAAGGGGCCTTGGCAGGCTGCACTGAGCCTGTAGCTCTCTGTGCACTGAATAAACTGTTCTTGAGGAGCTGTTTCCTCTGGCTATCTGACTGTGTCCTCCTGACCAGGGACCAGAGGAGCTCAAGGTGACCGCATGAAGCTTTCCAGTCAGTGCCATCAACAGCATTTAATCAAACAAGTGACAATGTTCCATGCCAAAGAAAGGAAAGGGAGAACAGGAAAGGGAAGAGGAAAGAGCAAAAAATAATCAAAACACAGACACCATTGCACCAAAAAGGTACTGAACATCTATGAAGTATGGATATTTGGCAAAGAGGACTGCCCCCAGGACCCAAGCTCAGCCTCGTCATCATGTTTTAGACCTTCAAAGTAAGACTGCTCAGCAGAAGTCTGTGAAAGGGAGGACTGTATTATGATGCTCAAAGGGCCAGCATTTGCAGTGTTCTCTGAAAAGGCCTTGGGCATGGGCACTGAGCAAGGCAATCACCAAGGCTGCGTCTCTAAAATGTAGACACATGTATACAGAACTGATCCATGGTCAAATAAGATGTGTGTGCAGCAGGTCGAGGGGATGGACATGACTTGGGAGAATCGTTTATTATGCCTGGCAGCTGTTAAGTGTTCCACTGATGTGGTTTATCTCCTTCTGTGCTCACCTACTAGAACATTTTAAGTTATGAGTCCTTTTTCTTTTGTAATATACAGAATAGCATGTCCATTATCCACCAACATGAAGACATGAAGGAGGAAGAGTTTATCCTCTCCTCTCTTTGCCTATGTGATCAATAATCAGTTTGGTTTATATTCTTACATACCCTTCTCTTTGCTCATATGAACATATTTAAGTCAGGTTGAATGTAGCTTCTTTAAAATCAAGAGCAACATGTATTTTGGATAAGAATAACATTGCTAAATCCAAGAAATATTCATTAATTACACTAAAGTCAACACCAATTTTATATCTCATCAGACATCAATGTCTGTCAACACATTTTACTTAAGATGTTTGAGCACTGAAGATGTAGCTCAGTGGTAGACTGCTGGCCTAGTATGAACACATTACTGGATCCAATTCCTAGTTTCACAAAGGACTTTTACTACTAATACTACTAATAAAAAATTTTAAATGAGGTGAACATATGGAAATAATGTAATTTATTATATGAGGAAAATTGTTAATTCTATAAGGATTATTAATGGCAAGCATTAATTCATGTTTGTAGATTCTACAGACACTTTAATTTTTTTGAGATAGAGTTTCATATAACCCAGGCTGGCCTCAGACTCACTATGTATCTAAGAATAACCTTGAACATCTGATACTAATGCCTCCACCTCCCAAGGTCTAGAATATCAGATATGCATTAGCACACCAGGTTTTTGTGGTACTAGGGACTAAACCTAGTGTTTTACATTTAATTTTTAAGAAATTTTGATACTCTTAACCTAGGTTTAAGAACAAAGATACTGTATTAGACTTTTGTATCCATGACAAATACTAAGAGAAAAGTTTAAAGGAGTAAAGATTTCTCTTGGCTCATGGTTTCAGAGTTCTCCTTAGGCCTGAGCTGAGGCAGAACTTCATGACCGAGAAAGCATGCTCACTTCAAGAAAGCCAGGAAGCAGAGAGAAAGATAAGAAGGGACCAGGGGGCAAGAGGTATCTTTCCAGTGACCCCAGGGACCTACTTCCAGCAACAAGAGTCCACCTTTCAGTTATGATCCACCAAGGGATTCATCCTTCCATTAAGTTATATCTCTAAGGTTCACTCCCCCAAAGCCTGTCAGCTGGTGAGGAATCCTTCAACACAAGATCCTTTTGCGTGGGCAGCAACACCTCACATCTGAACAATAACGGTACTCAATGCTTCATCCCCAGAAGTCTCAAAACTCAGTCACCAACTGTCTGAGGTTTATCAATATTTAACAGTTAATCCTGTGTACTGATCACAACTCAACTAACTAAAAAGATAAAACAGCAATAATTACTAACAATTCCTCCAGGATCTTTAAATGTTAACGCAAATTTTCTAAATTAAAAAAGGCTTTTGTGAGTCTCTCCCTCCCATGTCCTAACACACCACACACACCCTCCCCACCCCACCCCCACACACACATACACCTGTCTTCTTGACACATTTCTTACTGCCTGGTTTAGTGACCAACAGTCTTTAATGAGTGGATTAGTAGCTATTTTACAGTGCCTGAAATCTCTATTTTAAAGGATGAAGAGGATTCCACTTTTCAATAGTACCTTGGTGCCTGGAGAGACGGCTCAGTGGTTAAGAGCACTGGCTGCTCGTGCAGAGGACCTGAGTTCAGTTGCCAGGACCCACATGGTGGCTAACAATTGTCCAATAACTCCAGTTCCAGAGGATCCAACACCCTCTTCTGACCTCCTCGGGCACTGAACACACATGGTGCACTTACGTACCTGCAGGCAAAATACACATACACATAAAATAAAAATAAAATTAAAATGTTTAAAATAGCACCTTAAACTTCTAAATATCTCCGGGTAGCTCATTGAGAGTTACAGGTATATTTTCCTCCCAGTTTGTTAGGGATGTTGTTGAATTACAGAGCCCAGTCTTTGTCTTCTTGAAATCCCTTTTGTAGTGGTGTGCAACGGATTAGAGCACACAGCAAATCTCTCCCGACAACAGATAAACCATGAAAAGCGCAGCTTCCACCGGAAGGATGGTGTGCCTTCACTATTTCAGTGCAGCACTGTTATAATTATCATAATTGAATGTAAAAGCCGAAAGATAATGTAAATTGTTCCTGCAGTTAAGCTGAAATGGAAAGCAGTGTCTTTTGTTTTTTATACCAGGGCAGTAACATGTTTCTGTTTTTTTCTGCTGTTCAATACTGCTTTAGAAAATACGTGTGTCTACATTGTACAGGATCCTAACTTAGGCTGAAGAAGTCCAGTAGTTCTCGATTCAAATGTAACATAACGTACATAAAGCTTTATTCTTCCTTTAGGTTGCTGTTTTAAAGTGGAATATTTCCCTAAAGTCCTCAACAAATGCATACAATTTAGAACTAACTATGCTTAGGATGTATGCCTGTGTTGCTGGGGAAATGGGCCTTATGGGCCTGTCAAATTATTTTCATACAATTGTTTCTGCAATGTTATTTTTACTGGCAAACGTACAAGTTGATAGAAAAGGAAATAATTAGTTACTTTCAGAATTGCTGATGCATGGAGCTAAAACGGGCCGGGTCTTTGCATCTTAGGAACTGTGACATTTTAAATTACCTGAACAATACTAGCAGCCATCTTTGGACATAATTAGTACCTTGCCTAATTAATGTCAGGGCTGGAGTGAGCCACACTTTATTTATGAAATACTATTTTATTCAGACTTACTCTCACCTTGCTTGCAAACTTTGGATAAGCATGCTGCTGTTGTCTGAGACATGCCAACTTCTTATTTCTCTTTCTTTTTCTTTCTTTTTCTTCTTCTTTTTTTTTGTTTCCCTCCCCCTTCGAGTAATCAATGCACTGCTGAACGAGTTCATTTTAATGCACTCAATCATGCCTCTAATGTTCGTAGCTTACGGGCGCAAGCATCAGTAATGCAGGAATGTTATATGGCTTTAGTTTGGGCCATTTCATAAAATATTCATGGAATCAAAAATGTGCATCAAAATAGCGGCTGGGAGAATTACATTTATGTTGCTACTTTTATGGCAGCTTCACATTTAAACCCATTTGTGTTAATATCTAGTCAATCTTCCTACTTTAAAAAAAAAACTAAAATGGGAGAGATCATATACATTCTCCTTTGCTTAATATTTGTTCTCGACATCTGCTGTGATACAACAAATATCTATAAACTTTCAACAATGTTGTGCAGAGAAGGAGAGTAAGCAACAATTTGGATAATATCCAAATATATAAAATCGTATTTTCTCCATATAGTGTTTGTCTTAACATCCTACCAAGCATCTTGCAGTTTACAGCATTGTCTGGGTTTGGTTTGTATTTTTAAATAAGTGGATGGATTTCTTGTTTGTGCTGGCCTTAGATGAAATGAAACTCCCTTGTAGTACTTTTATTTTAAAAGCACACTTTGCTCGAGGTGAAAACTACAGATGCTGAAGTCCTTAGTGCTTATGTAGATGTCATCTAATTATTAAAAACAATACAAAATAAAACCAATGCTTGGCCTCTGTCTGTCCATACCTACATTGCTGTCTTCACACCATTGTTCACAGTGTTCTCCAAAGATGTATTTTACAATGCTTTTTCATAGTTTTGAAATAAACTGACCACTGATGGCATCTATTGAAGACCGTCTTTAGTTCCCCCATGAAACATTTTGGCCTCCTTTTCTTCCCTGAGTCAAATGAAGCATTAACGGACCATTTCTGCTTGATGTAGAGCCATGCTCTCCAGGCACTTAGCTCAGCCATACTGGACCTATCTCCCTCATCTCGGTCACTACCCTGATGTTGTAGTGGAGAAGATTTGCTAATGATCCTGGTGTCACATGATAAAAAGTCTCTTCCTCTCAGGAGACTTTTAATATCCATGAGTAGCCCCCAGGCCCTCTCTTTTCTGCTCTTGTTTTTATTGAGTTTTATTTTTTGTGAAATCTTGGTTCAATCATTCCTCCCTCTGCCCCCCTTCCTCAGTGGAAAATAAAGTCAGCACTTGACAATTCCAGAAAACAACAGTCCTTGGACACTTGAGTCAAGCTCTCCTATTCTTCTAAGAGATGAATAGTGGACTCTAGTAGATTGCTCCAGGTCCTGATGTATTAGAGTTAATTTGGCCACAAAGGATAGATTTTATATGAACACTTCAAGGAAGTTATAAAGGATGCTATGAGTCAAATTTGGAAATCTGGTTCATTATCTTCATTGATGTTTACACTTAGCTTTTCAAAATCATCAGTGTATTTATAGTCCTTTTCAATATTTCAGTAATATTGTCAAAGTTTTCAGATAAAAGCAGTGTGCATTATGCCTCAAATAACATTAGAATATTTACTCAGAAAGAAAGATAATCACTAAAGTCCTAGTCATAGGCAGAAACAAAGATTGGACAGAAAATCATATCACTGTTAATCCTGCCTAGAGTAACTGTGTATCTAAATTATGCTTTTTATAGCATAGGCCTATCTTTTGATGTTTTAAATCCTATGCTATATACTAATGTACATTTTCAGATTCTGACCAGCCTTTAGAAGTTGGGGTCAAGTTATTTGTGTTCTTTTAGCTATTTGGATCAAATCCCTACTATTTTTTTTTTTTACTTGACTCAAGTAATTTTAAACATGAATCCTGGCATTTGAGAAGGACTAGAAAACTCTTCTGTGTAAGCCCTTCCATTGAAACAGTGCTGACTAGAACCCCAGAGACTGACCTCATCTGTGTGAGGCCATGGGTGGCTACATCTGGAACATCTAAGAAACTCCAGGTTTTCTCACATGGTTGCGGAGAAAGCAGAAGATTTGGATGGAGCTGGTTATCCATCGGGTGCCTTCAGGTACCAACCTGAAGCACAACAGGAGTTAGTGTCTACGTTTTTGTCAGTGGTTGTCAGGGACAGTCTGAGTTGAGTTATAATCTTACAGGCCTGGAAGAAACTAGAAAACATTAACTTAAACTTATACAAGAGATTTATGCCTATGGTTTTATGTTAGGTAACTTAAGTTTCCTAATTTGGTTTGTGGAGTATTATCTGGTGTGGTAAAACCAGTTATATGGGGTTTCCGTGATCTGGGATTTAACTCCTAATCATGACAAATTTTAAATGTGGCTTATATTTTTCAGTCATTTCATCTCTGTGAACCTCCATTTTCCCATTAGTGAAAAATTGGAAATTGAATCTCTCCATTTTACCAGTTTGAGGAAGGCTAAATAAGATGCTGTGTGGAGAAGAAAACCTTTTTTTGGCCAGTTCCTGACCGGTCCTCTAGGAAAGGGGGGTTCCCATTCTCTTTCACTGGAGCATCTCAGGACTCTCCCTCATGAAGATCACAAGCACGCTCTTCTGAGAACTGAATCCTGGACAGTCTTGAACCGAGGAGTTCACTGATAACTAACTTCTAAGGCTCTGGCAAAATTCAAGTTCAAACAAAAATACCATTTCTAGTTATTCCAAGATGGGGTTTCATAGTAGCCAATGTACCAAGACATCCCACCCCCGCCCCAACTTTATTCTTGCTTACACACCATAGTCTGTCCAGAAAACTCAACCATCCCCAAAGACTCAGTAGCACAGGGAAAGTCTGTCTTGTGAAGAATAGAGAAACCCTCTCCAGCCTTTCCACTCTTCAAATCTTTAGTTCACATCCATTTCGTCTACCTCTTCTTGCCCTTCCTTCACCCTCCCATCCCAGTTTTGATGTGAATATCAATTCTCATTTGAATAGTGTCTCATTTGCATGTCATTTGAATTAATTACTATCTAGAGTATCCTCTCTTTCACAGTTATTTTTTCTGGAAATACCTGGTTGCCTCATAGTTTCCTGCACCCACTATTTCCTCTTTACATGGCCCAAAAGAAATATGTGTCTGTTTTACAAGCAGATGGATCCTGGAGGTAAATAAGAGGAACTCTAGTATACCTCTTTCCAGAGTTACAGAGCTGTACTTTGTGGGCAGAAATATAGTTAACAGACGAAACATAACACACACACACACACACACACACACACACACACACACACATATCAGTGCTCCATTGCAGTTCAGAAAAATGAGGGTCTTGGGTGTTTGAAGGAAGGTGTTTCTGCAGAGAGGTGCCAGAAGACAGTGATGAAAAGCCATGTCTGCCTTGGTAAGAGGTAAGGAAAACCCACCAGCTAAAAGAAGAGTCAGCTTAGAGCAGCGAATTCAACCCTCAGCTTTTATAAAAACGTGGAAAAGGGGATTAGACATTATTTTTAAATGACTGCTACTGTATATTTCTTATTATAAAATAAACATATCTTGATAACAGAAACTTGAAAATGCCAATAAGCAAAAATTTAAAAATCAAGAAAAAAGAAAACCAGAACAGAAACCACTGTACCATAACTCTTCCTCTCAGGCATGGTTCTTTACAGATTTTTAAAAAACGTTTTTCTGGTATTTTTCTTTCTTATAAACACCTATGTAATGAAATATTCTTCTGTAAGAATTAATGGTTTTGCATTCTCCTATCTTTTAGTCTTACCGGAAGATTCTAACCAGCACTGTGGAATTTCCCTTTTGTTTAGGCAGCTTTGTTGACACGCCCCCAGCATGAATGACACAGACTCACACAGGCCATGATTTTCCTGAACTTTTTCTACCAGTTACTTGCTGATGACCCACCATGTTCATCTCTTCTCAAAAATACAATTCTTATTTTGTGTGAATTTGGGGGGACAGCATCTCACCATGTAGCCTAAGATGCTCTCATCCTTAAATCGGATCCTTCTGTTCCAGCTTCTTCAGTGCTGGAGTCACAGGTGTGCATTCCCAGGTTCTGTGTGCATTCACTAATAGTAGTCTTAATAACAAAGTCAGTGCAGCAAAAAGGGAGACATTATTTGTAGCAGTCGTGGCTGCAGCAGCTTCAGCCTGTACTATTTGGTGAAACAACTTGAAGAAATGTATGGAGCCTGAAAAGCACTGCAAAGGTTAATATAATCAGTCACTAGAACAACTAATTCTTTCGTTTTGCCAAAACTCATAAACTGGATTTAAAGAATATAGTGGCTATATTTCAGTTAGTTATTAAGTGTTTTAGAAATCCTGCTACTATTATTAACTGGTAGCACAATGTTTATTGAACATAACACTGTGACATACTGAACACTCCAATTAATTACTCAAAATACCATTTTAAATAGTTACATTATAACTATTTCACAGAGTAGTAGACTAAGGCATAGAGGAGGCAGCAATTAGCCTAAGGCTAGGCAAAAAGTAGTAAAGTTAAAATAAAAACAGGTGGTCTGCTTGAACCTGCCCTCACTCTTACTACAATTAGAGTGACCAGATAAGGGTTTTTCTAGTTAGGACCAGATGTAACTATACTGCTGTTGAAGAATACTTAGGTTACAGGATATTGGGAGTGTTTCCAAAGGCAATAAACAAGCAAAATACACTTCACAGCATGGAACTACAAACTACTTTTCCAAAATTCATTACTCCTATTTAAAGAGTAAAATGACTTAAGACTAATTTAGAGTTTAGGATTTGGGAAGCTATATTTTAGACGAAATGATAAGGGTACAATCCGAGCAGCAATTAAACCACATTCTAATCATTCAGAACTCAGCAAGGTACACAGAAAGACACCTTCAAACTCTAAGAAGATGCTTTAAAATTCATTGACAGGTTGATCTGAAATCTGTGATGAATGCATCCTTTCTCACGATTTCTAAGTTCTCCGTAAGACTGAGTGAAGTAATTGCCATCTCTTGGGAAAGTAAAACAGGATAATGGTGGCTGGGATGGGCTCTGAAAGAGACTTTATGGTTCTCATACCGCTCGGCATGGGATGCTGAGCTGAACTCTGAAGCTCATTAAGCCTCAGCTGTCTTCTGTAAAGTGGAACCACAGATGTTCCACTCCACTGGACTGTTTGAGAGTTAAGTAGGGTGCGGATGGTGTTCTCTAAACACTAGAGATGTCATGGCTATTAATAACTATTGCTGGATTTTCACACTGTGTCTAAACATAAACAATCGCAGTCATTTCTACTGGTTGAATTACATCCCGGTAGCAGGATTCTTTCTAGAATTACTGCTGAATCTGAGGTCCCATTAGAGATAGAGTCTTCTCCATTTTAACTCCTTTGTACCCTTAGAAATCCTTCACTTTATCCCACCAGTTCCCTCCCTACCCCCTTTAATGGTAATGCTAAGATACATGCAAAACTTTTGAAAACATATTCCGGCCTGTGCTTTATATTTATGAATGGCTTTTATTCTTCAGGTCAGCTTCTGGAAGCTGCTGAGCATTATGAAGCATTCCATCAATTGACACTGGGCCGGATATGGAAGGATGAGACAGGCCACTTTCTCAACTTGTTGGCCTGTGAAAGTCTCGTGAGGACCTACAGATTGCTTGCAGACAAAATGCTGGAAAAAAAGGAATACAAACAGGCCATCAAAATTCTAATAAAAGCTTCTGAAATAGCCAAAGAAGGTGGGTGGAAAAGAATGTTCTCACTTTGTTTCTTTAATGGACAGACACTGGTTCTCCCAAGAGTGGAGTAAAAATCGTCCTGTTAGGGTGATTATTTCCTATGAAATGCAAAGACAAATACCATCAAATACTATCAGATTTCACTGTAAAACAGAATTAGATGCCTTAGTGCTGACAATGAGAAATCCATTAGTTTCTTGAAAGCTTTATATCCAAAATTACAATCCACTGGGGGTACTGTTGTAAAACAAGGAACCCACAATGAAACAATGTCATTTGCAAAAGCCAGGGGTGTGTGTGTGTGTGTGTGTGTGTGTGTGTTAAAGGTTGTGTATTTTTTTGCAATCTGAGAGACCCTTTATTGTTCATAAATTCCCTATGGCCAGATTTAGGAAATTATGATAAATATTTGGTTAGGAGTCACAGGAAAAGAAAACTGTAATGTACATTAGACCGTTGCCTCTCAGAGCTCTACCTTTGAAGTGGCATTGTCAACATCACCAGGAGGCATGCTCTAAAAGAGATACTCCCCCATCCCAGACTGGTGGTGTCAGACTGCAGGCTAGCAGGATGCCCGCGTGACTGTCATTCACACTCACAGTAGTAAAAGCTTGGGCAAAGCTGCTCACATCCCTCATATTCTGCAATGTCTGTAGCCGTATAAAATTTAACAACAGCAACAACAAAAAACGGAGCATATTTTATAAGCTTTCAATTTTTAACATGCAAAGAAAAATATGCATACACTACTGCATTACTATGTAGTAATTTTCTAATAAAGAAGTTACTGTTTTGAACTAAAGTTTATTAGTCCAACGATATATTTAATTAGTTTATTAAATAACAGAAGACTTATGTAGAGTAAATAGGACTGATTTTGGATGTGATTTTAATTTACTAAAGAATAAAAGTAAACATTTGAACTCATTCTTTCTGTCATTTCATTTTTTAATGGTTTTTGTTGAACTATTCTGAGGAAATCACCATCAATGAAAGATGAATCTCATTGCATGAACTGCCTTTGCATAAGTAATGATCCTGTGAACAATGGCATAAATCCTTAGGACCTCTGTCAAGTGTTAGTAGCAAATTTTGGTCACATACAAAGGTATGCAGGAATTACAATGTACAGAAATGTTCACTAGGAAAAGATTTTATTTCCATTTCACATTGTCTGTATTGTAGGGTAGTTCATAGAGAAAGGAAGGTTACTTGGGCCTCCCCTAACATTCAGAATCTGCCTAACAGTCACCTTTCAGATAGCAGCTAATACTCTGTAAAGGTCTAAAAAAAGAGGAGAAAATTATTTCATATGCCGTAATAGTTTTTTTAGTCTTTTTGAGACAGGGTCTCCTTGTGGCCCCAGGTAGCCTGGAACTCGCTTTGTAGACCAGGCTGGCCTCAATCGCGCAGAGATCCACCTGTTTCTGCTTCTGAAGTGCTGGAATTGAAGGCGTGTGCTGCCATGCCTGGCTGCTGTAATAATTTTTAATAACTTTTTAAAACCAACAATTATCTGTCCTTGTGTCTTCCATATAAGGAAGTATACAGGTTAGAAGGTTACACAGTATTTTATGCACTCTGACAGCAGCTGACATACTTTGCGATGAAGCCTTTCTCCTGTTGTTTCCAACTTTGGTCAATAATACAGGAAACTGATGCATTCCTGGGAAGTACATGCCTCCCACTTTGACTTAGGTAGCACTTAAGGGATACTGACCTCCACTGAGGACTGAATCCTTCACAAGGGCACATGAGGTGATGCACACATTAAGCACCAGTCTAACATAATTCACTCAGCTCAGTGTTTTAGGGTGCATCCAACTTGTGCAACCACAGCTTCCATCCTTCGTAGGTCCAAATAACATTTCATTGTAAGGTATTAGCACATTTTCTTTAGTTACTCATCAACAGATAGACACATGAGATGCTTTTACACTTCAAGCTATTGTGAAGAATGCAGTGAAGATATTTGTATATTTTAAGTGCTTTTTGTGCATTCGTGGGAGTGAAATTGCTGAATTATACGATAATTTACCTACTAGTTTTCCAGGGTTTTTGTCCCACTGACCAGTTCCTCCATCAATGTCTGAAGATTTCCATGCAGCCACTTTCAGTGCTCATCAAATCCATCTTGTTGTTGTCGTTGTTGTTATAGTCATTTTAGCAGATGAAAAGTGAGATTCCTTTGGAGATTTAATCTGTGTGTGTCTCTGTTGTTTAACGATATTACCTATTGGTCATTTGTGTATTTTCAATTGTGTTATTTGTTCTTCTATTACTGGGTTGTGAGAATTCCTTATATATTTTTAATTAAATTTTTGTGTATTTCATACAGAACATCTCAATCATCTTTTTACAGCTGTCCCCATGGCACCCTTCCATAGCCCTCCACTGGAATTCATACTTTCTGTCGCTTGTGTTAAGGCCTATTGTATCAAGTTAGTGTCCCCAGACATCCCTCAGTGCACGTTCATCCACTGGGGTCTAGTGAGCCTTTCTAAGATCAGCTCTTCCTCACCCAGTAGTAATCAGCTGCCAATAATTCTTCGATTAAGATTGGGGATTGTTGTGCATTTCCACAGTTTCATGCTCGGTTTTTGTCTGCTTGAGTTTGCATGGGTCTTGAGCATGCCAAAGCCATTGCTGTAGTTCATATGATCAGGGTCCCAGGAGCTTATACGACTCTGCTTCCATATGGTCATGCACCTCCTCCCTGGCTCTTATAATCTTTCTGCCCCCTATTCCAAATGATCCCTGAGTCCTGGCTGTGTGGAGTTCAATATAGGAGTCACATCCAAGGACCCACACTCTGCAGACTCTTACTCGCTATGCTTTGGTCATTTGTGACCTTTTGTGTTCATGGCCCTCTCATGCTAATTCCTTATATATTCTTAATGCAAGTCTCTCATCAGATATATGATTTGAAAATATTTCCCATTCAGTGTGTTTTCTTTTCACCTTTTTCAGTTTCTGACGTAATTTTTAGCAAACCTAACCTATCCATTGCTCTTGTTTTGTTGTTTGTGATTTCAGTATCATAACTAAGAAAACTGACCAACTGACTACTCCAAGGTCACAGTAATTTATCACAACAGTTTATTCTGAGTTTTAATATCATAACTATATTTATTTTCATATAGCTTAAACCACATTGAGATTCACATTCTGTTTTCATGGGTGTGTTATGAAGAGGTACCATCTTCAGATTTTGCAAACTTGAACACAAACATGCATACACGCATACACAAACATGCACACATGCACATGTGTACATGCATTAGTTACTTTTCTGTTGCTATGATAAAACACCATGACCAAGGCAACTTATAGAAGAAAGACTTTGGGCTTATGTTTCCAGATGGTGGGTCTATAATGGTGGGAGAGGCACAGCAGGGGTTGACTGGAGCAGAAGACCAAGAGCTCACATCTTCAAGCACATATAGGAAGCAGAGAGATCAAATCCCAGTGGGGCAAGGCTGTGAACTCTCAAAGCCCTTCCCCAGTGATGTGCCTCCTCCAGCAAGGCCACACCTCCGAAAGATCCCATTATCCTCCCCAAACAGCACCATCCACTGAGGACCACATAAGCATCCAAATACTTGAGCCTATGGGGAATATTTCTCATTCGAAATACCACACTTTGCAAATCAGACCATAGACCTGAACATAGCTTTGTTTCTTCCTTTCCGATCTGGCACTGTTCTTTCATTTACCTACTTTCTCAGACTAGAATGTGAAGCACAACAATCTTAAATGGAAATG
Source organism: Eospalax fontanierii (assembly GCA_035773235.1). Lineage (NCBI taxonomy): Eukaryota > Metazoa > Chordata > Mammalia > Rodentia > Spalacidae > Eospalax > Eospalax fontanierii. The sequence continues at coordinate 31,893,660 of CM069548.1, read as the reverse complement.
GTCCCAAAGAGCATCCCTGTCGTCTTCCTGATCGTAAGAGTAAAAGTTTTCAGCCTTTCACCATTAAGCATGATGTTAGCCAGGAGGGTTTTCTAAGATGTTCATTATCAGATTCAGGAAATGTCCTACTGTGCCAAGTTTGTTGAGGGTTTTAGGATGAAAAAAGACTAGATTTTGCCAAGTGGTTTTTTTTGCACCAATTAAAATGCTCATGTGACTTTTTTATCTTTCATTCTGTTAATATGGTAGATATTATGATAGTTAATATTGATTTGTATATATGACTCAACTTTAGGCCCTGGAATAAATTCCTCTTGATCATAGTGTACAATCTTTTTTTCGTTACTAAATTTGCTTTCTATGTATACTTAAGCAAGTGTGATTTTTGTTTCCTATATTGATAGGATCCCTTGGTTTGTAAGGTTTATTGATTTAGTTTCTAGTGATGTCTTTATCTTGAGTAAGTCAAAATACTGACTTCAGAAGTATTCGGGAACTATTTCTAGGCACTGCTTTAAGAAACCTGTAAAGGTTAGTATTAGTTCTTCCTCAAATGTTCCACCAAATTTTCTAGTGAGGACACCTGGAACTGAACTTTTCTTTGTAGGAAGTTTTCAATGACTAAGCCAATTGCTTTGCTTGTTGTGGGCCTGTTAGAAATGTCTACCTGAGTTAATTTCAGTGTTTGTGTCTTTCTGAGACATTTTCATCTAGTTTATCTAACTTGTTAGTACTAAATTATCTAGATAATTCTCTTATCATCATTTCTATTTCTGTAAGGTCTATGATTATTTCTCCTCCTTCATTCCGGAATTCATTTTAAAAACTGGACTATTTCTTCTTTTTATTCTTTAGTTTTATTTAATACTTGTTTGTTTTGTGCTTAATTCAATAATTCAGTTTTCTTCCTTATTTTTGAGTGCAGATGTTTGTGCCCATGAACACCCCTCTGTGTTGCTCTACCTGCATCCTGTTGCTTTTTATTGGTTTCATTTTCATTTTTCATTTCTCTCAAAGTATTCTGTGGATTCCCTTGTCATTTCTTTTTTTTTACCCATCTGTTGTTTAGCAATATGGCTATGTCTTTATAGTCACAAGTCCCCTACATTTTGTTTCTGTTACATACTCTTAATTCAACTTGGCTGTGCAAGCTGTCTGCTCAGTGAGGTCTACCCTGACAAACCCGTTCAGAACTGAAACCCGCTTTGCCTACTCCCCCTCAGGCCCCCGTTCCTCGCATCCTGCCCTGCATCCCTAAGTCCTTACCACCATGCAACCTACACACAGTTTCTCCCTGTTTTCTGTCTCTCTCCCTATCTTCTAAAATAGAAGGCTTGATATATTTGTCACTCACTTCTACCAGTGCCAGTATTTCAGATATAACCTTCATTTTTGTTACCGACATTTTTCTGTTGTTTTACTTTATCTTTATTTTCTTGTAACTTTGTCTCACTCGATATTAGGAAAAGTTACCCAGGTTTAAATGATATTTATATTTACTTGTTTATTTATTTAGTGGTGCCAGAGATGGAACCAAGGTGCTTGAACATACTATGGGACATTCTACTGCAGAGTTAAGCTCTTGACCTTTCAAGTTCTTTTCTTAAAACTGATACAATATCCCCCCCCCCCGACTATTTCAAGCAACTACCTTGAAATCTATCAGCACTAGCAGATTTTTCTTTCTCACCTCCTTTTTGTTGACTTGCCCCTCATATATAATTAAATGTAAGTGGTCATGCTATATCTAGGTAGTTGACAGCATTATAGTATGCTTATACCGTTTACATTTTAATTATGGCCTTTCATATGTGTACATCATTTTACTCTGTTCACATCTGTCCCCTTCCCACCTTCTCCCAATTTCCTTCCTCCCTCACTAGTCCCTTCCTTCTCCCGACAGTTCCCTTTCTGCTTTCATGTTACATCTGTATGTATGTTATTAAATCCAGATTCCACATATAAGAGAAAGCATGCAATATTTTGTTTTTCTTCCCAGCGCCATTCATTTAACTCGGCAAGTACAGACCATGTGCCATCAACTTCTGTTTTCCCAGGAGATCACTGTCTACAGTGGCCACTTTCCTTTACTTCATCCTTCCTTTCCCTGGATCCCTCTAACACCACTGCTCATAAACCTACAGCAGAGAAGTTAGGACACTACTGTGTTAGGAGTTATCCCCGAGACTGGATCACTGGCACCATCAAGTCTGCTAAAGTGAGATCTTGTAGTACACCTCTCTGTAGTCAGTGAGACAAAGAAAAGAAAGTGAGGAAAGAAAAATAAAGGCTGTCACTGACATTTGCCATCCTGCTTCCTTGGTATCTTCCAAATGATCTGGGGTTTCACCAGTGGTGACTCAGTGGTGATGAGAGTGTATGCAGCATGGAGAACTAAACTCCTGAAATCTTCTGTGGTTAGAATACGGGGTTCTGAAACCTGAGGACACCCTGCAAAGGCTTAAACCCACATGGATTTCTCAGTGTTTGCATTTCTAGGAGATAAGTGACTGCAGAAGCCAATGGCATCCAAAAGCAGCTCAAGGATAGTATTCCTACATAAAATAGGAACTTGTAATGGTTATCTCAAATATGTTAAATTTACAAGTAACATTTCCATGGTAAATGTGAATAAAGTATACATGTATCAAGTGGTATGATATAACTCTTATTGAGCCATTATCATATGGGGTAGCTCCTGGAATAAATGTATCATAGAAATTAGAAAGGAGACATTCTTTGAAAAAAAAGATGAAGAAAAGTGTTACTCGTGCTTAGCAAAGGAAAGCATTTTTCCACTTCAATATGTGTGTGAACTTTTGGACCAAGAAGTCAAGCTCTGCTGGTCATTCACATATGGGTTTTAACCAGCAGTTCTAAAATGAACATCGTTGGACCAACCGTTCTTCATTTGCTAATCATGAGTCCTACTGGAAATTTAGCTGACTGGCCCGAGTGTGCCACCATTTCACCTTTACACGTCATCAGTCGTTTCATGTGAGCCGTCACAGGCATGTAGGGCAACTGTGTGTCTTTACATTATAGACTAGTATAAATATTCTATTACCTGTGTGTATACAGGGACAAAATTCAATTAAAAAAAACAAAAACAAAAAATTACTCTTGGTAATTACATTACTAATGCATCTTACCATATTGTTTGAGATCCAGATAATGTGTGTTTGTGTGTATTTGTGTGTGTGTGTGTGTGTGTGTGTGTGTGTGTGTGTGTGTGTGTGGTTTTTAAATGCCAGTCAGTTTCAAGGATCTTTGATAAGTGTGTTACGTTTTTTAAAGAATAGTTTTTAGGGGCTGGAGAGATGGCTCAGTGGTTAAGAGCCACTGAGAGGCCGGGTACAAACATCTACACTTAAGAGGCTGCTCCTCCAGAAGACTGGAATTCAATTCCCAGCACCCACAAGATGGCTAACAACTACCTGTAACTCCAGTTCCAGGGGAACCCAGCATCTTTTTCTGACCTCTGAGGGCATTACATAACATGGGTACACTGACATACACGCAGCCAATACACTCATACACATAAAAATTAAAAATTAAAAAATAAATAGGGAGCTGGAGAGATGACTCAGCAGCTAAGAGCACCAACTGCTCTTACAGAGGGCCCAGGTTCGATTACCAGCACCTACTTGGTGACTAACAAACATTTGTAACTTCAGTTCTAGGGGATCCCATGTCTCCTTCTGACCTCTGCAGGCATTGCACAACATGGGTGCACCTGTCTAAATGCAGGCAATGCATTCATACACATAAAATAAAATAATAAATAAAAAGTACTTAAAATAAAGTAAAAATAGCAATTTTTAAAAGGAAGGATAGCTTTGTAGTGTCTTAAAAAATAAGGATTCTGTTTCTTGTGGCAAATCCCATGGTCACTTTTCTGTATCCTCGCTTCAGGGAATGACAGAAACATGGAAGGGGAAGCTGCCTACTACCTGGGGTTAGCCCACTTGGCCGCTGGAGAATATGAAAATGCACTAACAGTGAGTAGAAGTGGACTTCTAACCCTTGCCACTTTAATTGTCATAGTTGTTTATTATAGTGTATGTTACCGTAAGGCCAAAAGACATAGACGGGGCCTGGTATCAGTGCACTTACTTACAGAGATCAAACAAAATAGCAGTAATCTAGAACACAAAAAAATGGGTTCTACTGGTTACAGAAGGTAAGATGTAGTCAAGTGCCATGAATGCTTTATGGACGATAAAAGTGTGGAGTGTGGTTCCCTATGCTCTTATTCATCAGGGACAAGAGGAAATCGGCTTAAATGACAAAAATAAGCAAACAGGTGGTAATTACCTCAGAAAGCCACAACTGACCATAATGTAGAGAATAAGAGACTACAGAGTGCATGTCCCTGGATAGGACTCCTATATTAAATCTCTGCCACCCAGGGCTCAGGGATCATTTCGGAAGAGGAGGTGGAAAGACTGTAAAAGCCAGGGGTGGTGGGTGACCACAAGGAAACACAGTTTTGCAGGTGGCTGGGAACTTGTTTATATGAACTTACATCGATGGTCACAGAATGCACAAGACTCATGTAAAATTCTATCAGACAAAAACCCAGCATAGACGTGAAGAAATGGGGGCTGGAGAGATGGCTCAGCAGTTAAGAGCACTGACTGCTCTTGCAGAGGACCCGGGCTTGATTTCCAGCACCCACATGGCAGCTAACAACCATCCATAGCTCCAATTCCAGGGGAATCCAATGACTTCTGACCTCCATAGGCTTTGCACAACACAGGTATGCTTACATCCATGCAGGCATACACTCATACACATAAAAAAAAATAAAAATAATAAATAAAGTATTTTTAAAAGAAGTGGAGAAATGGATAAGAAACCCCAACCTTAGGTGAAGAACGATTGGCAATTGACCACTGCTGGGGAAGGTAGAGTTGGTCTTCTTTAAGGGAGTGAATAGGCTGTTGGTTGAGGTAGAATTGATCTTCTTTGAGGAAGTTATATGCTAACCAGGCTCCAGTGGATGAACTCACATCAAGGGACATTTGGGGAGACAAACTTGACTCAGTAAGCCTTAACACATCTGGCAGAATGCATGAAATGCAGTGGGGTATGGGAGAGCAGTGGAAGGTACAGCTAGGAGAAGACTCTAAATGTGTTTATGATGTATTGTATGAAATGCACAAAAAATTAAATTAAAAAATACAGCAAAAAATTATAGTATAAGAAATTTTGCTTAAAATGTGACATTTGGAGCAAGATAGATGACCAGCTGTCACTTCACTTCCAGGGGATTCAACACCCTCTTCTGACCTCTGTGGGCAGTGCATGATACAGGTGCACTGACATACATGCAGGCAATACGTTTATATACATAAAATGAAAACAATAAATAAAAAGTTTTAATGTAGCTATTAAACAGTGTAAGTTGCATTGATGTAAAGTTTTAGTGGGCGACGTGGGATGAACAGCAAGAAGAGTGAAGGGTGTTGTTAGTCCCAGATTCTGAAATACCTGCTTCATGAAAAAATTACTATTCATCTATTCTATGACTGGGCTTTGTTTGTCTGGCTGAAATGCAAAGAAGTAAAAATAATCAAGAGTTATGTTTTCTATAACATAAAACTGAGGTCGCTTCTCCTCTGTTTTCTTATCACTAATGTATATAAAATGTAGCTTCCTAATCATTTCACCTACACCCCATGTTTTAATTTACTTGATATATAGTATTAGTTTAATGCTTAGCTTTGAGGATCTCATTGGCTCCTTTATGCTAGCTGGGATTCCTGTATTTCGGCCCCATGTTATTTCTAGCTCCCTTGAAACGGGTTATCAAAGAAAACAGATTTTCCTAGATGACCCTGCTGCTTCATATTTTTCTGTCAGTGATATGTGTTCAGCAGAGCTCTGGTCCAGGTGCTTTGGAGAGCATAGAGACCGGTACAATACATGCTTCCCTGTAGGGACTAATTTAGCGAAAGTGACCAGCTTAGAAACGTAAACATAATTCAAAGCAGTGTAGACCTCCAAATGAAAACAGATGAATGGTGAGTTCAAACACTGAAGAACAGGAGGATCACAGAAGAGCATTTGAGGGGCAAGGTTTCTATATGCAGAGCACACAGGAATCAAAGATCTCACATACACACACATACAAGCTGAACATGTTTTGTGTTTGGGAAGCAATAAATTTTCTGAGGAGAGACAAAATGTATTAAGAGGCCAAGCTGAAAAATTAGAAGCAGGCACAGTATGGCATATTTCTGCCTCAGAAGACTAAGGCAGGAGGATTCTGTGAATCAGAGGCCAGCCTGAGCTACATAGCAAAACTATGTCTCCAAAAATAAAAAGGAAAGTGAAAAAAATAGGTGAAAACTAGCTTATAGATTCATAATTTCTCTCCCAGAATTCCCTTCTCTCTCTGTATACCCATAGCAAAATAAATTCAAGTAATACAATAGAGTTTACAACAAGAAATCTCCCTCCCATCCCCACACTCTTTTTCACAATTCTTTTTTAAAGACAAATATAGTTACAACTTTCTGACTTATCTTTCCAAAATACTGAATATACATCACATATATGTGCATGTAAATGTGTCCTTTTGTTACATAGGAAGCGATTACATTTTACACATTGTTCTGTGTCTTGAATGAACTTCCATAGATCACTTTATTTTTCATTTTTTATAATTTTATTAAGATATGATTAGCAGGTAAATATGTGTTTAAGGTACAAAACATAATTTTTGAGGTATGTATAGACTGGAGCATGTTTACTGCCACCAAACTATTAATGTATCTGTCATTTCATGCATTTTCCTTCTTTTGTGAGAAGACTTAAGACCTACTCTCTTAGCAAATTTCAAGTTTAAGTAGAGATATGCCTCATTTTAAAAAGGGTCACATGAAGTCCAGTTGTACCACAGCAGATTTAATATCCTCCAAGAGGAGGATATTGTTTCCAATACATTTTTTATTACAAAATGTGTTATGGCTTGGGTGTGAAATGTCTCCTTAAAAGACTCTTATGTTAAAAGCTTGGTCCCCAGTGCAATGTTCCAAGGTGGGGCTTTGGGAAGTTCATGAACTATGAGGACACTTCCTTCTGCAATGGACTAAATCCACTGATAGACTCATGGTCTAAAGACGTTATTGAGGATGTGGAGAAAACTGTTAGAGGTGGACTTTAATATGAAGAAATGGATTGACGCTGTCATGATGTCATACACACATATCCTAATACTTTGAAAGCTAAGGCAGAAGGGTTGCTGTAAGTTCTAAGTTAGCCTGGTTATAGATTAAGACTTTGTCTCAAAAAATCAAAAACCCAGTACTGGAGAGATGATTCAGCGGTTATGAGCACTGGCTGTTCTTGCAAAAGACCTGGGTTCAAGATTCAGCATTCAAATGATGGCTAACAAGTGTCCATAACTCCAGACCCCAGGGATCTGATGCCCTCTTCTGGGGACCTTGCACAACATGGGTGTACTTATACACATGCAGGCAATACACTCATATGCATCAAATAAAAACAAATAGATCAAAAAATTTTTAATCAAAAACCTAGGACTGGAGACATGGCTCAGCAGTTAAGAGCACTGACTATTCTTACAGAGGATCTGCCTTCATTCCTAGCATCCACAGGTGGCTAACAACGTCCATGACTCCAGTTACAGAGAGTCTGATGCTCTCTTCTAACTTCTGTAGTCATGGCACAACATGTGTACACTTACATGCATGCACTCATACACATAAAATAAAAATAATAAGTAAAATATTTAATATAAATTAAAAAATTCTAACAAACAAAATGGGTCCTTCCCCATGACTCAACAGGTTAGGGTGCTTACTGCCAAGTCTGACCATCTGAGTTGGATCGCCAGAATCCATGACAGAAGGAGAGAACCAATTCCTTCAAGTTGTCCTCTGACTTCTACACATGGACTGTGGCACATATACACACAAATAATAAATAAATAAATAAACAAGCAAGGATGTAGTTGGAAAATTTCTTAAAACTATTACCCTTAAGGAAAATACAAAAGTTTTTTCTAAGAGTATATATGAATCTCATGTTTACAATCCATGAGCTGAAGAACCTCGGGCAACTCACTTGAGCTCTAAGTCTCAGGTGATTCTAACTAATAAGTATACTTACTGCATTGAATGTAATTGGTTAAATCACATCCCCTCTTCAAAGGGTTCACATCCTAATCCCTGAGTCCAGTGACATCAAATGTAGTTAGCACAAGGATCGTGAAATGAGGTGATTATCCTAGATTAATTAGGTGGGTTCTAAATCCAAACTCAAACACCGTTATAAGAAAAAGGTGGAGGAGGATTTGAAATATAAAAAAGAAAAAAAAGACACAGAGAGGGACCATGTGAGGAATGGGGCTGAGATTTTAGCAATGTATCTGATCAAGGAACACCTGGAGCCACCAGATGGGAAAAAGCGAGTGAGCATCCCTTTCTAGAGCCATCAGTGACTCTGACTGACACTGGAGTTCAGGCTTCTGGCCTTCAAGACTATAAGAATCAATTTCTGTTATTTTAAGCCATTTAGTTGGTGGTAATTTGCCATGTCAGCCCTACAGATCTAATATATATGGTGCTTAGAAGAACTAATTTATATAAAGTTTGAAGGGTGTCTGCATCTCTCAACTCTCATCAGAGAAGCTTTTTTTGTAGCAGGTAGCAATTGACACAGAGATTTACAACTGATGCAAGAATAAGAAACTGCGGAGTGCTTAGGCCTGAATGAGACACCTAAATCAAACCCTTGCCTTCCAAAGCTCAGATATCATTGAGGAAGAGGGGGTGGAAAGATTGTAGGAGCCAGAGGTGGTGGATGACCACAAGCAAACTGTGTTTTCCAGAACAAGCAGGACAGTGACTCATATGGATTCACAGCAATGGTGACAGCATGCACAAGTCCTCCATAAACTCAAGCCAGACAAATTTTCCGCATGGGGGCTGGGCGATGGGTGGATAAGAAGCCCCAACCTTAGCTGAAGAAGTATTGGTAAGTAATAGCTGCTGGGAAAGGGAGCGTCTGTTTTCATTAAGAAAACCAGGCAGCTTGACCAAGTTCCAAGGATAGACCCGTACTGAAGGGCATCTGGAACTCAAATTAGACTGGATAGGCCTTAAAAAGTAATGAAAGAGGATGTGAAATCAGGTGAGGAGTCTCAAGGGAGGGTCTGAAAATGATCAAAACACATGTGTGGAATTCTCAAAAATTGAATAAAAATGCTTTTAAAAATAATGTCTGCTAGCAAAATAAACCTTCAATTATTATCTATTATTATCGTAATAATAATTGTACTAATTGAAGTCTCTGGACTTGAGTAGTGGTAGTGAAGACGGAGGGAAATCAATTCAAAAGGAATAAGGAGTGTAGCTGGGGTAGGGTGGTAGCTCTGGGTACATGTACCTAGTATAAGGGTGTACCTGCTGTAGGGGTGTTGCTGAGTAGGGATGCGCCTGGTGTGGGAGTGTAGCTGGCGTAAGGGTGTACCTGGCGTAGGCGTGTTCTGGATAGGACTATACTTGGTATACAGGTGTTACTGAGTATGGACATACCTGGGGTCAGGGTGCTGTGTAGCGGTATACTTGTGTAGGACTGTTGCTGGCATGGTAGTACAGCTGAGTTAAAGGGATGGAGAATGGCAGCTGTACACTTAGAGCAGATGAAAGCCTTTAAACTCTCCTGATTTTAGAAGGCAGTTGACTTTTGCTGCACTGAAAAAGAGTCTTGTAAAGCCTGGCATTTTTTTTTTTTGTCTTCATTTAACGAGGGCACAAAATGATGTGATTCATGGTAACACTTTCCATGTATGTGCTATATACTTTGCTCAGGTTCACCCCTTACCACACTGGCTGATATCGCACTGACCTCTGCTTTTAGTCCTCCTCCCCCAAAGCTGCTCCCTTCCTACTTGAATGTATTTTAATTTCTGGTTTGAAGGCAATGTCTCTTCATTCTCCTTTGGATCTTATTTTAGCCAGGGTTTTTATTTCTTTTTTTTCATATATGCATGTGTGTGTGTGTGTGTGTGTGTGTGTGCATGAAGGAGAGATCAATGTCAGATAACTTCCTCAATCTCTTTCCATTTTACTTACTGAGGCAGGTCTCATGTTGATACACAGCAGTAATGAGGATGCTAAGCACTCATTCTGGTCCTCGTATTTGTGCAGCAAATACTTTACCCACTAACCCATCTCCCAGACCCCGTGTTTCTGTTTTCTTTAAGAGATGAAAGGACATCCTTCAGACTTTGATTGAACCCCTTTTACTTTTTGTTTCTGGAGCTAGTTAAGGGAACCACGTTACAAAAATAATCTCTCATCTTTTCCCAAATTACAGCTTGCCTTTCTCTCTCAGTCTCCTCTCTGACAGCATTGCTTAGGTCTAATAGAAAATCTGCAACAGGGGAGTGACTTATTTATTTACTGATTATACTCTAAATGAAAATATTGAATAAAATTAAACATTCAAGGATGAGTCCCTAATTGATTAGAGATTCAAACGGCCATCCAATAGCAAAGCAAAAATTCAATATAATGAAAAGAATGTTTTGATCCTTTGTTTTACTCTCTTAGTGTCCAAGTTTTACTCCCATTGCTATGATAAAATATTGCTATGATAAAATATGTGAGGACAAAAAGGCAAATATGGGAGGAAAAAGTTAGTTTGACTTACAGTTGAGGTTACAGTTTATTATTTAGAGAAAGTCAAAGCAGGAACTTAAGGCATCGCATCCACAGTTAAGAGCAGGGGGAAGAGAAACACACAGATCTTTGCTTTTTGATTGTTTAGAATTCAGCTAGCATCCTCTGCTCTCAGTCCTGGGTTCAACCCATGAATGGTGCCTTCCACATTCAGGTGGGTATTTTGACCTAAATTAGCTATCAAGACAGTCTCCTGTAGACATAACCACAGACCAATCTGATCTAGATAAGTCCTCCTTAAGACTCTCATCCCAAGTGAGTCTAGGCTGTGTCAAGATAGCAGGTAAAACTAACCAGCACAGTTGACATACATGTTTCATACGTGTATATCATGGTATTTTGCTCACATTCATCCCCTGCTACTCTTCCTGATCCTAGCCCCTCATTCCCGCTGGTTCCCTTCCTCTGAAGCAGTCATCCTTCTTCTTCTGTGTCTTAGGTAGATGATAGATATTATCATAGAGAGATGATTGATAAATACAAGATGTATAATAGAAGACAGGTGATAGAAGATAGATAATGATAAATAATGGATGATAGATGATAGGTCATAGAGGATATAGATAGATGACTGATAGATAGCTATAGGTAGATGATAGATAGATAGATAATAGATGATGGATAGATGGATAGATGATAGATAAGAAGATGGCTAGCTAGATGATAAGTAGAAAGATGATAGATAATAGGTAATAGATAAAGGACTGATAGGTAGGTAGAGAGATAATAGGTGATACATAGAGAGATTCCTCTTAAGAGATAACATGTAACGTTTGCCTCACCTCTTATTTAAGTCCTTTTCTAACCCTACCTTCCCCTCTGAAGTGTCACCAATATCATCTTCATGCTTTGAAACAGGGACAGTGTTTCTGTACTGGTGTGGCTGTAGAGAAAAGTAAAAATGCCCCCAAATCAGCTGTGTCATCTTGGAACTTGGAATAGAGACAGCCTATTGTTAGTTTATTAAATCTATATACTTTTATCTGCTTATTTGTATTTTAAGTATATAAACTACAATATCTTCAGATTTGGACTCAACCTCGACTTCTTACACATTTCTCACTTCCAGTGTCATTCATCTCTTTAAATATTCCTGCATAACTTTCTTCAAAGAAACTTAGTTAAGATAAATCCGACACATGTTACTATCCCTAATCCATGGTGTTATTGATATGAAAGAGAGGGATTTTAAACTTTTGCTAGGTTTTCTTTATTTAAATACTTGTTTATTAATAAATTATCAATATATGTAACAAAGGAATGTATTGATGAGCATAAGAATGAAAGTTTGGAGATCTACTTCTTGTCATAATTTAAGTACATCCCTGCAATTCATTTGTTGAAAATTTAATCCCCAATAATACACTAATGAATTTGGAGGTGGAGTTTTGGGAGGTAGTAAGACTCGATGAGATCGTGAGGTTGGGGTCTCCATGACAGCAAAGGTGGCTTCATGAGTTTGTTTCGCTGTGTTACGATGCGCAAGAAGTCACCAGCAGAGGCGTCACCACACTGGTTCCCAACCTCAGAACCAAACACCAAACAAATCTCTGTTCTTCGTAAATTACCCATTCATAGTGTTCAGACAGAGCAGGAGGAAACAGACTAAAATACTAGTAAAGGGTTCTTTCGAGTGAAACAAGTAGTGGGGTCTTCAGGGTTGAAGTATCTGATAATAAAGAAGAGTAGTGCGGAGAAATTATGGTTACACTACTAACCTAGATCAGAGATCATGGAGACCCTGACTTTCTTTTCAAAATTATTTTTATTTTTATTTTTTAATTTTGTTTTATGTGTATGAGTGATACGTTTACATGTATGTAAGTGCACCCATGGAGGGTGCCTGGGGAGGACAGAAGAGGGTGTCGGGTCCCCTAGAACTGGAGTTATAGACGGTTGCTATCCACCATGTGGGTGCTGAGAATCAAACCCTGGTCCTCTGCAAGAGCAGCCAGCGCCCATAACTCCAGCCCCATAGAGACGCTGATTCTCTAGAAGAGAAGGCAGCCTACATGTCAGGAACTAAGAAAAGAAATAAAAATTCCCTTTGCCAACATCAATTTCGACTGGTAAATGATCCAAATGATCTAATTTTAGGCAGTATCTTATGAAGTCTGAGGATTTGAAAGAGAAATGCGTTTGACTCTATGTTACAGTTAAGGCTTTCCGTGAAACTGAACCAATCATATTGAAACCCTAAAGGTATTTTAAGGAAAAGAAAGGGCCTACTGTAACATTTTTTTTCTTCCTGTACAGATTTCCCTCCTTCCTACATATCTCATTCTATTTAGTAATTTTAGGAACACCAACTTTATTCAGTTGTTAGTTCATTCTGTGAATTATCTGGTTTCCATTATTTAATAATAATGTAAGCTGGATGGAGAGGTGGCTCAGCAATTAAGAGTGCATGTTGCTCTACCAGAGGACCCGTTTGGTTCCCAGCACCTCTATCAGGCAATTCTAAATCACCTGTAACTGCAGCTCCAATGGGATCTGATGCCTCTTCTGGCCTCTGTGGGTAAATAAATTCAGGTTGCAAGCCCAACACAACACAGACACACATCTACAAACAATTACAAATAAAACCTTAAAAAAAAACTTACAAGAAAAGCAAAATTCACCAGACTGATATTTCATTTGCTTTTATGGCACAGAATTCAGCACATGTTGTACTATTACCTAATAATTCCACATGCCCAGTCTAGCCATCTCCCTGCTTAATACCTTACCATCTTTATAACAAAACGGTGTAGAAAGCTTTGAACATAAGTATTAACTTGTATACATGACTGACCTATATCCCTATCATCACAGTAGCATTACATAGGAGAAATGCAAATAAATATTAGAGGTCAGAAAAAAATAGTTGCATTAATATTACAGCAACTTACAATTTACTTGAAATGTACCCATTAACATTAGATGATATTAATCGTATTTATAAAGAACTCTTAGGTTTCACTAAGTACGGTTAGTGAAATTTTATTTATCCTTTCAACCTAACTAATAGGTGCAAAGTATATACCAAAAGTCATTTCTCACAAACAGTGGTTTCTTGATTTGTAATACTTTGGGGTAAGGAAATAACTTTTAACAATTGTTCCTGATTAGTTTTTTTCTGTATAGAGTTCACTTCAAAGTGTAGAGTAGTAGGCTCTTACCAATCTGTCTGGCATACACACCTTAGAAAATTCTGAAGTAATATATATAAAACAAATTTCCTTTGGGGACACTTTGGTTAATGAGGACATTTTTTTTCACATTAATGAAACTTTTCTCTTTTTAAAATTTTTTATTTTATGTGTTTAAGTGTTTTGCCTGAATATATATATATGTGTGTGTGTGTGTGTGTGTGTGTGTGTGTGTGCATCCCTGTCATACAATGCCCACAGTGTCCTGAAGAAGGCATCAGATCCCCTGGAACTGTAGTTAAGGACATTTGTTAGCCCCTACGTGGATGGTGGGCACTGAACCTGGTCCTCTCTACAAGATCAGCCCGGGTGCTCGTGACTGCTCAGCAATCTCTCCAACCCCTAGTGAGGACACATTTTTAACTGCTACATAAACTATTCCTTTTTTTGAAAAAAGCTATGTGGGGTGGGGGAGGGGCGTGTACACATATGTAAAAGTCAGAGAGCAGCCTGTGGGAGTCAGTACTGTCTCACCACATGAGTCCTCGGGATTGAACTTAGGTCACTGGTTTTGATGAGGCTTCTTCACCCACTGAACCATCTCTCTGACCCATCTTCTCTTCTTTAATAATTCTCAGAGTTCTCATGGATAGTCTTAGTGTGATGAAATAGTAAATGTAAAACCCCAACAGCTAAACTAAAAGGTACTTCGATTTCTGCTAAATATCTTCCCAGAACAGTAAAAGACAATAATCTCAACCTCTCAGAACCAACAGTTTTTTAGAAAATCTACTTTCCTTACATGTTTCTAATTTGTGAGTTTTCCTGTCAGTGGGATATTCAAAATCCTGTAGTTTCTTGCCATTCCTGGAACCTAGAAGCCCCCTGGCCCTCTACTCTTATGTTTAGTACTCCCTTGCCCCCTCCCTTCCTCTCTCCCTCCCTTCCTCTCCCCCTCAGTTTCTCCTCCCAGGTCACTAAAACTCGTCTCTTTTCAGCTTTATCATAGCTGCTTCTCAGAACTCCATTCTGTCCTGAAAATTAAAACTGTAATCACATAATAAACCCCAACAGAACGAGGGCTGGGAGAGAAATAATGCTAAGTGGGTCACACCTGACTAGGGAAAGAAAAGGCAAAGAAATGTGCTTACCTTATGTTTTTCTGTCTTTCATGTGACTCATTTTCTTCACACTTACAAAAAAGAAACAAAAGAAAAAAATAACAAAAGAAAAAAAGATGCGTATGGTAGCTTATACTCGTAATCCCAGAACTTGGAAGGCTGAGGCAGGAGGATTACTCACCCTGGGCTCTATAGTGAGTTTTAGAATAATTAGCCTGGGCTACTTAGGGTGAGCCCCTATATCAAAAGAGAGAAAGAGAGAGAGAACGTGCTCCAATGTTATTCAGCTTTTGAAGTACATAATTTTATTAGTTACTTTTCTTATCACTGTGACAAAATACCTGACATAAATAGCATAAGAGGAGAAAGGTTTATTTTCAGAGTTTTATAGGTATTTTGGTTCATTCTGGTGACTGGAGCATGTGAGAGAGACTCCTTGCCAGGCATGGACCAGGAAGTGAGTGGTCAAGCAGACTAAAACCAGACATGAATGCAGCCTTCAGAGGCCCATCTCTAGTGGCCTACTTCTACCAACCAGGCCTAAAAGTGCCTCAGCCTTCAAAATAACACTACAGGTTGGGTGCCAGGCATTTAAAACATGAGGCTAGGAGAACATTTTGGATTCAAACTGTAATAATGCTAATTGTATGAATCTTTGTGGTAGGTTGTAGTTATTAATATATATCATCTGAATCAGGTTTTTAAACAGTTGCTTCTTTGCACCCTCATTCTTCCCACACACACACCCATTGGCTGCATGTAAATGATTACGGGAGCTTGGTCAGACTCAACGGACACAGATGTTCACATACACAACCAAATTTTTGATCCCTAGATTTCTGCATGAAATAAAGACAGTAAATACTAGTATTTCTTAAAGAAAGCATACTCAGCCTGCTGCTTAGACAATGTGTCTGTGTGTGTGTGTGTGTGTGTGTGTGTGTGTGTATGTCTGTGTGTGTGTGTGTGTGTGTGTGTGTATCAACTCTTTAAAGTGAGGCATTAACAAAGTGTTTGAGGACTGGGGAGATGGCTCAGATGGTAAAGTGCTTGCAAGGACCTTAGTTAGATGCCTGCAATCCATGTAAAAAAATGTCGGGGATGGTGGCACACACTTTTAATCTCAGCACAGGAGAACTAGAGGTAAGGAAATTCCTCCTTGGGGGGCATTGTCCAAGTGCCTGAAAAGTTTTCTCTTTTTAAAAAAATTTAAAATGTATTTTAATTTTATGTATATGAGTGTTTATCAGCATGTATGTAAGTGTATCATATCTGTGCAGTGCTCACCAAGGCCAGAAGAGGGTATTGGGTCCTCTGGAACTAGAGTTTGGTTGTTAGCCACCTTGTAGGTGCTGGAAACTGAACCCAGGTCCTCTTAATCACTGAGCCAGCTCTCAACACAGGGGAACTTGAGGCAAGGAGATCCCTGGGAGGTCACTGGTAATCCAGTGTATTGCTTTTCTGGTTCTGTAATAAAAGTTTATTGACCTATGGTTTCAGAGGGATCAGAGTCCATCTCAGCAGGAGAGGCAGGGCAGGAGGCAGCTGGAGCAGAAGGCTGAGTGCTCATGCCTTCAAGCACACACAGAAAGCAGAGAACTGCAAATGGGGTGAGGCTGTGAACCCTCAAAGCCTGCCCCCCAGTGGCATGTTTCCTCCAGCAAGGCCATACATCTTGAGCCTCTGCGAACAGCACCATCAGCTGGGGTTAAGAACTCAAGCTTCTGGAAGTCATTCCTCATTCCAGCCAGCACAGCCACCCTGCCCTACTTGGCAATCTCTAGGCCTGTGAGAGATCCTATCTCAACAACAACAACAAAGCAAAAAACAAAACAAACAAGGGAAAATAGGGTATAAAGGGGCCTAAAGAATGATATGCAAGGTTGCTTTCTGGCCTCCACACACATGTACACACATGCATGTATATCCCCCTCACCCCCACACACACAAGTAGTTTAGATGATGAACTGATGGAAGCCAAGCTCTGCAGTACCTCCTTGGGTGGCGTTGTTCAAGTACCTGAAGAGTTCTTTCTTTTAAAAAAATTTTAATTTTATGCATATGGGTGTTTCCTGCATGTATGTAGTGAATCAGACCCGTGTAGTGCTTGCCAAGGCCAGAAGAGGGTGTTGAGTCCTTTAGAACTGGAATTTATATGGTTGTTAGCCAGCTTGTGGGTGCTAGGAACTGAACCAGCTCTCCAGCTCCCTGAAATGTTCTTTCTGAACCTTAGTTTCTTCATATGCAAAACAGGGATGATATCCCTCTCTAACACAGCACAGCCCTATGGAAATTACATAAGAAAATATTCTAAAATCTGTGGCCTACAACCTAATACACAGGAAACCCTATGATATAGCCATACATATACATAAAATCATTGTTTGCAATATGCTAGATGACTGTACATCTACAAAATCAAAATTTCTGCTTTTAACTCTGGCACATCTTTATTCATAAACCCATATTCTTATTGGAGAGGATGTTCACTGTGTAGTCTACATGACTAAAGGTGCTTACAATAGGAGTTTATTCTACAGCACATATCACATGATAAGGAGCAGGTCTGTGTAATATAATCTGTAACAATAGCCCATTTAAGTGGTCAAATATTTGAATTTTGGCCTTGGGTTTTGGTGGACAGCTTTTATATCAGAGGTGACTACAGGATAGAGAATATGTGGAGATATAGCACCAGATGACATGGATTTTAGTCCTGTCACATGCTAGATATGTCACCTGACATCAGTCACAACTTTAGGATGTTCAGTTTCACTTGGTAGTGAAACATGGTAGTCAATGGCAGCATCCCTATGGGAATATGAAGGTTAAGTGAAAAAATAATGTGGTTTTTTTTTATTTTAAATGGTTTCCAAATGTAATAATAACAATTCTCCAGCAAGTAATATTTAGTACACAAAGTGCCTGCTTTTTTCTTCTTTTTCTTTTTGTTTGTTTGGGTGTATGTGTTTGTATGTGTGTGCCCTCATGTATGCCATGGTGTGCATGTGGGGGTCGGAAGACAACTTGTGGGAGTCAGCTCTCTACTTTTCCCATGTGGGTCCCAGAAGTCAAATTCAAATCATCAGATTTAGCTGCAAGTGTCCTTACCCACTGAGCCATCTGGCCCTATTCTTATTTTTCTCTTAACTACAGTTTAGTAATTTTATCACATCAATTTACATAATGCTTAATCTTATCTTTTTATTGGCCCTTATTTTTATAATGAAAAGATGGCAGCATTTTATGGAATACTATTTCTTTGAGTAAAAAATGAAATCCTCCCCCCTCCCAAAAAAAGATGTGTGAGCTATATTTTCAATTAAATGTCATGTCTTTCACTATTCCTTAAACAGAACTTGTCTTTACTTAGCAGTTAGGAATCCTAACCTCAAATGTGGCCCAGTGCTCTTGGTTCAAGGGCTGCATGTTGGGGCACTCGGTTGGCAGAGGGACATGGAGGCCTCCTCCTGGTGGAGAGCTGATTATTCTTATCATATCAATGAAGTGAAGCAAGCACCGTTTGCCTGCTGGTGAATTGCAAGGACGTGTGCATGTGTATAACCCAGTATACTGCCAAAGAGAGGGCTGAGCCACAGTAACTGGGAAAACCAGGGACACTAACAGCTGCTCCTAGTAGAGTTGCTAAGAAGACCACCTGAGGTCAGAGAAGGGGTGCCACGTGACAAAGGGACAAAGTGCTGAAAACTGGGATGTTGAACAGGAAATGACTGCTGGGGCCCGAGCTCACACAGGCTTGTTCTCAAGCTGCAAGGCCAGCCATGTAGCCCAGACTGGTGAGGAACTACGTAAGACTGAGCAGGCAAAATGGCCACAAGCTTGCCTAGGCTAGCTTGGCCTGGAACTCACAACAATTGGGCTATCTTGCCTCTGCCTCTGTATTGAGATTACAGCTGTGAGCCACCACACTTGGATATTTTTGTCTTCTTTTAAAGTGCTTATTCTATCAAAAGATAATATCTGTCACTTAAATAATGAAAACATGTATATCATGTGAATTCAGAAACTTGAAGAAAAAATTAAAATTCCAATTTATTTATCTATATCTGTATGTGGTATATGTGTGTGTGCATATGTGTGTAAGCAGGTGCCCATGTGTGTGTGTGTGGAAGCCAGAGGTCAACATTAGGTATCTTCTATAGATCACAGCCTTTTTTTCTGAGACATGATCTCTTGGTGAAGTTGGTGCCCACTATTTCTGCTAATCTGGATTTCCTGTGTCTGTCTCCAGTGCTAGGGTTACAGGTCTATGTTGCCATGCTTGGTTTTCACTTGAGCATTCGAGTTTTGAACTCAAGTCATCATGCTTGTACAGCGAGCACTTTACCCACTGAACCATCTCCCTGGTCCTGAAAAGTCGTACTTTTTAAACAGGAATCTGTAAGTCAAAAATTCAGATTTTCATTAAAATTATGAAATATTTTTCTGTCGAGAAGTTACGTTCATCGCTTAAATCACTATAAATAATTTCCTGGTGATAAAATGTGCTGCTTTTTAAATGTGAAGCTAGTTTTAGATTCTCCAGGGATCTAGAATACCATGTTAGCCAGAACTTCATGACTGTCTCACACAGCTAGGTTTTAAAATTGCTACTATAGTAGCTGTTTACAGAATGGCTGGAGTTTAGCTTCCAGTCATTCCCACTTGCAAAAGAGTATTAAAATTTCTATTAACTTCAAGAGTAGATGAATACAAGAATAATAGTTTTTACTTTTGTTCATCAAAAAATAAATAAATAAAAGGATGAACTTCAGAACCTGAAAATTGACTACTCTAATCAACAGTACTGTACAGCGACATATGGGGCATAATGTATGTATACTCCTTAAAGTTCAAGGCCTAGCATATGAACATGTTCTCTGCAGCAATAAAGCACCCTGCATAGTTCATCAGCAGACTAATTGTCTGACAGACCTGGAGGCAAAAGACACAAAGCACAGCTGTTAGCGCACATTCATCCCTGGGCCTCGGAAGAAGAGGCCCCACACCTGGAGGAACAAGGGGATGGTTATAGGATTAGATGTGTAAGCAGCCAGGGTATGTCTCACACTTCATCATTAGACTTTTTTTAAAATATAGGATCTTGCTATGTAACAAAACAACCTAACTTAGAACTCATCATGTAGCCAGGATGGCCTCAAAGTTTCAACCTGCTAATCACAACAGTTATTTAGGGTCATGGATATCACTCAGTGATAGGTACTTGCCTAGAATGCATGAAGCCTAGGTTTGATTCTCAGCACTAGGAAAAAGTGCAAAATAGTCTCAAATATATCTATAATATAGGCAATTTCTTATCTTCATTTAACAGGCATAATGTGTTTAGACATTTTTCAGAAAATTAAATGCTCAATAAAAAAACTTATACTAAGATCTGAATGAGGCATTAATTCAATATTCCTAATAGTTGCTCCATATACTTTAAAATGTATTTTACCCAATAATTTCAACTATCTGCCTTAATAAGTGCATATGTTTAACTAATAACTAATGATATATTCTTATTTATATATATTATTTATTCTATCTTTTCCCAAATGTCTTGTTGTTCTTTTATTCTTTTTTTGTCTGTTTTCTGATGATGGGCCAGTGATACTTAGAAAAGAGAAGAAAGTAATGAGCACACTTAACCAGTCCACAAAATGGCATCCAGTTCCTGGATGACTGCAAGTGGGTGATGATAGATAGATAAGATAGATAGATAGATAGATAGATAGATAGATAGATAGATAGATAGATGATAGATAGATAGATAGATCTCAATAGCTTTCTTTTGAGAACATTGCAAGGGAAGAGTTTAATATTCCTTTGTATAAGAACATGACATACAGGCACTAAATTAAAATTCAAATGGAATCAAAGGTTGGTGAGGCTGTAAGACAACAGGGATCCCAGTTAGGGATGTAAGCTGGTGTCCATTCTGAGAATGACAGGTGGATAGCATCCCAAGTATACACCAACTGACTCCTGGGTATATATGTCCGGAAAGATTCTTTGGGACATAGTAGAAATTGCTTTTGGGGCAGGAAATGGCATAAGAACAGAAAGGAAAGATGACAGGGAAAAGATTTTTAAAACAATTCAAAGGACAGGCGAAAGACCCGTGATTTAAAATGTATCTTGCTCTAAGAATTGTGACTAACTCGCTTCTATTCATTACAATAAAGAACACACAATAAGTTAATCAGGAATACTCATTGGAACTTCAGTGAGTGTCATCATTCTTGCTCATATATTTTCAAGTAATTTATGAAATCTGACAGCACATTCTTTGAGTTCCTATGGATGTGTGGGCCATGATAGGTGGGCATTTTTCCAACTAACAACCACAGATCTAAGTTTGAGTTTCCCTGGGAGCCAGCCTTGAGAAAAATCTGAGTACTAATGGTATAGGTAGAACGAATTCCATCAGCAGCAGAGTCAGGCAAAAGAAAGAAAACAAGAAGTATTTTGCCAGCCATTTACTACTATGCACGAATGACGTCCAGAGAGATGAGGAACCTGGTTTACGTCACTACCAGTTTCCACTATTCTCTGGGTAAGAGCTACTCCCAAGACACTAAGTCTCAGGCATTCTAGGTTCCCATGAACCCAGACATCGAATAGGAAGTCCTAAGGACTGGCCTGAGCAGTCCATGGCTGCTGAGTTTGTGAGAGGGATACAGCCTATTATATTTCTGCAAATCATTTGAGTTCTGAACTTCCTCTTCTATACCTGTAGGAAGGAGAGCTAAAGCTCCTATGAAAACTAAGTTTAAAAAAAATTAGTTTCTATCAGTCAGTAAACAATCAATAAATACAATTTTGCATATCTTTTGACTCGGGATTGTTGATTTCAGAATTCAACTGATGAAATCATTGTTAATGCGTACAAATATTTAGTCTCAAAAGCATTTGCACAACTAATATATACAGAGATTTAGCTGTAACCTTTATACACAAATTTATAAGCACTATTTTTAACGGCAAAAAAATCCATCAGAAAAGATGTGAAATAACAAATAGGTTAAAGCATTGCTGAGCACCATACAATGAAATGCAGCGTAGCCAACAGAAATTAACAGTAAACATTTTATAACAATAAAAATATTATTGATATGTTGAGCTAAAGAATCAGTTTACAAAACATTGTATATTATGACCCTATTTAAATATGTATATATGCAAACATAAATATATAGAAAATACTGGAAGCATCAAGTTGTTTTCAGTGATAATCTGTGGAAACAGAAATAACAAATGGTTTTAATTTCCCATTGGGGGGAGAATGGGATCAGTATTCCCCACATGTTCTACAATTAACATATTGATTTTTGTATTTTAAAAAAGATAAGCTCTGTAAAAAGTAAGCTAATAGTTCTTTCCATTCCATTGAAATTTAATGGTCTTAATTGATGTTTTCCATGGGTTGTATAGTCTGCCTGTAGTAAAACTCTTCAGGGCAACCCTGGCCATAGCAGTTAGTCACTGCAACATCTCATCTCAGCCCAACACATTAGAATTATTAAGTGCTTAACCAGTAATAAAAGGCTTTGAAGATAATTTCAGGTGGAAGTATTAATATTGGGGAATTGGGGCTGTTTGGGGAAGAGGATTCTGGGCAGAGAGCTGAGACCCTTGCTGACAAAACCAGCAAGATGCCAAGATCTGGAGGGCCCAGGCCCTCTGCCTCCGACTGCTGTGACTGCCGTACCTGGTGGAGGTGGCACCAGGATGAATTTTTAAACTCATTTGTTGAGTCTCATCACAAATCTCCCACATAAATTTTTAATAAAATCCTCATCTGTTCTTCTTACTGAACAATTTAGTGGCATAAATAACAGTTTGTTATTCTTGTCCAGGAGAAATGATTATCAAATAACACTGGAAGCTTAAAACAGAAATCATCTGTCTGCTGCTGGGTGGGCCAGTTGTAGGGAGAATGAGGAAGACACGGGAAGCGGTGGACGCACCTGACAGCAGGCTTTGCAGCCTTTCCAGAGAAAGACAGCAGGCATGCGCCCTTGTTTCTCTTTCCGCCTCTCTCATCCATGCCACAACCGTGGAGCACGGGGTTCCGTGGGATGCTCTTCATTACAATCTAACTGCTCAGCTGATCTGCCTTTTTCTTTTCCTGTTTTCTTTTCTCTTGACAACGAGCTTCCAAAACAAAAAAACTAATATAAGCCTTTTTCAAAAGTTGTGTCTTCGACATACTGCTAAGACCCCCCTAGTCAGTCTCTTTTTGCTTCTGAGGCAATTTTGTCACCTCAGATCAACTCAGTAAATGCAAGAGATAGAGCATGTGAAAAGTACTGGTTATCTGGTAAGGGAGAATGTTTAGAATTTCCAGTAAAAAGAAACAAGAGGAGAGGGACAAAGTCCTTTACATCTAAATTTTCTCCACTGCCCTCTCAGCCATCATCACAGAATAAGGCGGCAGCAGAGAGCCTGGAACCCGGAGTGACAGCGCGGGACTCCAAATGCTGGTCCCGCCATTTCTCATCCTTGAGAAAGTCAATTAATTTCTTTTGTGCCTCAGTTTCCTCTCTGGCAGCACATTAGTGCCTGACTCAGAGCCGTGGTGAAGAGTAAGTGAAATGGCATGGAAAGCACTCAGGTCTGTGTGTGGCATGGGTCCCTGGGACGCCGTAGAACAGTGTAAGTGTGATTAGCTGGGTCAGTGTGAGGACTGTGCTATTCCTGTTGCTGCCACTGGTGACTTCTCAGATCACAGACAATTCTCTCAGCCCCCTGCTTTGCAGAACGAAGACGATATTTATTAATATAACATGTTGATGAAATTCCAATGAAACAGTAAGGAGATAATGGTTTATTGGTCCTTATTATTGTACCAAAAATGATTTAACTATACATTTTCCCTAAATTTAATTAAACATATTCATTTTCCCTATGAGCTTATATTAGCTTACAGCAGAGAGAGTGTTTATTATGTACATTTTCTATGTTTATAATATCATAGATATTAAAAATCAACATTTTCCTTTAAAAACATTATGTCAATAAACATTACTCTGTGTCACCAGGTTTCAAAGCTAAAATTACTTTTTAATTGTTCACTGTAATCGATGACGTGAGAATCAACTAGTGCTGTGCATATAACCATCACCATCTTCAAAATTGGTTTTTAAAATACCAGAAAAACTGTCAAATTGGAACTCGGACATCCTGGGTTCCAGTTCAGGTTTTGCCAACCAGCTTTTTGGCCTCAGTAAGCCATCAAATTCTGTTCAGCTATCTAAATGGCATCACTGTATGACACTATTGCTCTAATCTTGATTGGTTGACAATAGAGCAAATTGTACCAGAAAGATCCAGAAGCTTGAGCCCAGTCTGTATGGTGGCAACATATTGATAGTCAGGTGGGATAAAGGTCCAGACAGGAGAGCTGTGGAGTATAGACATCTCTCTCTTTGTGAGTGATCATCAATGAGAACAAGGAGTGAGTAAATTATTGGGCCTTAACCTGAAACCTGCTACACATTAAGATTAAGCAGGTGGAGGTGTGTTTCTGTTCTATTTTCCTTTTCAGCAGATATAGACGCTTTCTTTACCTACCATTCAAATTGCCAGATCCAGATGTACCATAATGTCTAGGGCGGCACTACATCCCCAAGGACAAATTGACCACTACCCTGTGTCTTATACTAGGAAGAAATTTATTGAGAAATGTCATGATCATGACCAATGGAAAATTACCAGATGCTAGTCTACCCCAGTGTTCTGAGAAAAGGCCTGTCCTACATTTATTTTAGAAACACCTGATCTCCTCTCCACCCCCCCCCCCCCCGTGTGTATGTGGAATGTCAGGTGACTTTGTCAGTCACTCTTCACTTTAATTTTGTGATAGGGTCTTTCTCTAAAACTGGAGCTCACTAGTTCAGGCAGACTGACTGGCCAGCAAGCCCTGAGGATCCTCCTGTCCTCACCTCCCGATCACAGGGACTATAGGTGCTGTGCCTGGCTTTACATAGGAGTTGGAGATCCAAACTCAGTTCTTACACTGTGCAACAAGCACTTTACCAGATGAACCATCTCTCTCTCTCTCTCTCTCTCTCTCTCTCTCTCTCTCTCCATCATTACCAGCTCCCTGTAGCTCTAGCTGAAGTTAAAATTAAATCCTTGCCTGTCAAGTCTAAACTCTATCTCAGTTTTATTTCCATCATCACTGAGTCAGAAGTTCCCACTTTCCACAGCCTTCCATGACCATTTCCCAATTGCATGACCTTGGCCTAATGACTTTATTGTGCCTCAGTGTCCCTGATTTTAAAAGAGATACCTGTGCATAAGGCGTTAAAGAGACTGAACTAATTAATTTGTCTAGTCTTGACAAAAGTCTTTGTTCTTCATCCAGCACACAGTTTTCAACACCTGTGGCCACGTGATTTTTTAATGTGTGGAATTCATTAGCAACAAGTGGGAAAAAATCTTTGTCCTTGTGGAACTTGCATTTCATCAGCAAACAGATAATGAAGATTAAATAGAATAAGCCAGTGAACTAGACAATGTGTTAGACAATGATAAACCCTGTAGAAACCTAGGTGGGAGGGATTACCCCATGGAATGGGAGATGGGGTAGACAGAATTTTAAACAGGTTATGAGAAAAGACCTCATGGAGAAGCTGACACTGGATGACTGACTGGGAGTAGCTGAGGGTCACCAGCAGTGAATTGTGGGAAGAGGATCTTAGGCAGAGGGTGTGGGTAGTGCAGAGTCCTAGGTGGTAATGTGCTCTGCCTGGGATTAATAGGACTAATAGCTCCAGCGAGGCAAAAGGAGAGAACAGTAGAAAGTGAAGTCAGAGAGATAAGGAATGTATCCAGAGAGGACCTTAGAGACCACGAAGGAGACATTTCTTTTTTCTGATTTAAGCATGTTTAGTAGCTGGTGATATATCTCAGTTGGTAGAGTGCTTGTGTAGCATGCATGAAGCCATGGATTTGAGTCCCAGCATCACATAAATCAGCTTGATAGTGCATGCCTCTCATCCCAGCACTCCAGAGGTGGGGCTGGCAGGATAATCAGAGATTCACCGTTATCCTCTGCTATGTAGAGAGTCCAAGGCCAGCCTGAGATTCATGAGACCCTGTCTCAAAAAAAGAAATATTATAATAATAATTAATAAATAAAAATACAAGATGTTCATCATAGGCAAAGGCAAAACATAAAGTATTCAGTATTGGCTAATTACTAATGCGATTATAATTAAGCAATGTGCTTAAAAAATAGCAACATGTGGTAGGCAAAGCTGGAACCTGGAAACAGGAAGTCCATATCTACCATGGATGTCACTGTCAGTGAATCGAGAATAGCTTTAGGCACTTTAGACAACCTAAAGCACAGACAGTCATTGTAAGTGAAAGTCAAAATCGGCACAGGACTGTTCATGGTGACCCAGCAGCAGCAAGCATGGTGCCATGCTTAAAGACTCAGGCTCTGAAGTCCAGGAAACCTAGTTCAAGTCCTTTCTCCTTCACTGTGTAGCTTAGGATAATTCACTCAACCTCTCTGTGCTTTATTTCTCTCATTTGCACGTCAAGTATATTAATATTTATCTTAAGGGCTCTGCAGAGATCAAACATACCACGAGCATAAAATACCACATATGAAAGTTTTTAGTCAACGGTAGAAACTGGCACGGGAGAGAGGCAGGCACCAAGCCACAGGATCTGGAGCTCAAAGGTAGGATTCCCTGATGTAGGCATGCAGATGGCAGGGTGGCAGGACTAAGGCAAAGACCAGAACAGAAAGTGAAGCAAGAAGCACTTGATGGGGAAGTAGAAAGAAGGGAGCTCCAGAGCTGGGACATGAGCACAAATCCAGTCATGTTGACAAAGCCATGATTCAGAATATAACCCATGGCAGACTGTGGTGATGTCAAGTCTCTGTCATTGCTGATTAGAACTGAGGGCCCAGCTGGTGAAGAGATGGAGAGAAGGGACACCATTGATGATAAGCTACTCCAGAAATGACCCCTTTCAAATAATAAATATCTGTATTAATGCTTTGAGAAGTGTATTTTCATACAGTGTATTTTAATCATATTTACCTTCAACTCTGTCCAGATCCACCCTCACCCTCTACCCTCCCCAATTTCATGTCCTCTTTCTTTTTTTTAATAATCCATCAACTCCAATTTGTGTTGACCGTGTGGGGTCATCTACCAGAGAGCATGGTTGCCCTACCAGGAGCCACATCCTTAAAGAAAACTGACTCTGTCTTCCCCTAAAAACCATCAAGTGTCCATAAGTGTCCATAGCTTCTCAGTTAAAGATGGGAATTCATGAGCCCCTCCCTCCTCTGTGCTCGGATGTTGACTGGCTTGATCTTGTGCAGGTCTTGTGGAGACAACCACAGCTGTTGTGAGTTTATGAGTGCAGTGGTCTCTCATGTCCAGGAAACATGTTTGCTCCAGTCCCACCCAACCTCTGGCTCTTACAGTCTTTTTGTCCCCTCTCCTACAATGATTCCTGAGCCTTAGGGAAGAGTGTGATATAGATGTCCCGCTTGTGGCTGAGCTTGTATTCTCTGTGGTTGGACCAGTAATGAGTTTCTGTGTTAGCCACTGATCGCTGCACAAAGAAACCAGATGATCTCTCGATCCCTTCTGAGCTCTCTAATTTTCGGTTTCTAAGTTCTGATAAGCAGTTTGAAAACACCGCTTTTAAAGACAATTACTACTTCATTTTCTAGACCGTCAGAATGCCAGCAGCAACTTGTTTTCACGTTTTATTTTCTAGATGTTATTCCAAAGCCGATCAAAGGCATCAGTTGCAAAGAATAAAATAAATTGCACTTCTAAATAAACTACTAAAGAGTGTTACATTGATTTAAGCTATTTGTGGGAAATATTAATATTTAAAACTCTGTCCAATGCCTCTTTATGACCAACTATAGCAATAATAACTGCCGTTTCATTTCTCCATTCTTCATCTTGTAATACTACACAATAAACTGTGTATAAACTTTTTTCCATAGGAATGGAAGTATAGGAGTTCCGATGCTTATTTATGTTTAAATATCTTGGATTTTATTCAGCCAATAAAAGCCCGCTCGATTAATGCTTTAGTATTCACTCTGCATAGGTTGAGGTGAATAAAATACTGTTTCATTTTTATTATTAAAAAACTAAAACAACAACACTCATCTCCCACTCACATTCCTTCGCTGTAAATTGGACTTTAAGCAGCATGTATTTTGGATTCTTCCCATTTTGAGCATTTTTCGAGCTTCATAATTTGTCATTTGGGGCTTATCTGAAAATATTCTTCAAATAACAAAAGCTATTTTCATAGTTTTTTTTTAAAAGACCCAGTGAAGGCAACACGGCATAAATAAAGAATATCTGTGGATGAACGTTCCCCAGTGGGAGGGTTCAGGCCCCCAAATGTCCCATAGACCATCCACTCTGGCTTGGAGTCGCCCAGGCTATGCGGTGTGACAGGCAGGCAGAGCAGAGGTCACAGGCAAGCATTCCAAAGCATTCCTGAGCCTTTCATGCACCTGCACTTACCCAGGGCCCCAGCCTTGCCCGAGGCTCCCTTCCCGCTTTCTTCTCCACCTCGGCTTATCTTCGTCTTTCTTTGTGCTCCTGCAGCTGTCTCCTCATTCCTAGACAAGTCACCTCCGTCTGCTGTGTGTCAGCGTGGTCCTTCCTCCATAGGCTTACTGAGGAACTCAGGAGATGAGGAATCCTGCGGGCCCCCTGCCTCTGCCGCCATCTCCCGCCTGTCCCAACCGAGCATTGCTCTATGCTGCATTGGCTTGTTTTGTCAATAACCATTTATTTGTTGCTGGGATGGCAGCAGCCATTACATCTGACCTCCCTGTTTCATCAATTATGGATAGATTATTGGATGTGAACATCTGCAAAAGCTTGTTGTCGCTCTCCCCTCCTGGCTGGGATTAGATAAAGTACTCAACTCTTGTTTGTTGTCAGGCCAAAACTCTACTGGGGCGTCAGGGAATCGCAAGCTTAGCAGTGCCCCATCAGAGTACCAAAACCCACTTCCTGTCACCAGTGAATCCCCCAAGAGTCCAGCCATTTATTATTCACACTCATTCCTAGTTGTTAGAACCTCCTTGATGGCATTGCATTTCCAGTCAAAATGGAAATGACTCATAAATTGTTTTCTTGTCTTCTGTCACCAAGGAAGGGTCACCGGCAAAGCAGCCCTCACGTGGAAGCCTTTCTTTTCTGTTGTGTTTTATTTAAAGGATTGTGTTCACACTATGACAGGAAAGCAAGACACTGACGACGTAAATTAGGGTTTACTGAGTTTACCCACAATAATGGCTTGTGGCAGAAAAGACACTGTAGTATATACAGAACAAATACTCAAAAATGCCTTGAGAGGCTCCTTTCTGAGGAAGGATAATCAGAGTGAAATGTTATTGAATCCTGACTTCCATGAGAAGAAAATCCAGCATGAGGGATTATGGGTAGATGATGGCTTTACCACTAGTGGAGAGAGAAACCACCTCTTTGTGATGGGTTCATGCAAAACTATACACGTATTTGTAGTATTAGTGCTTGTTAAAACCTGCTAGGTGGTCCCTTTTACTCACAAATGTAGAGCATTCCAGAAACTTTACTGTGAGCCAGCTGTTTAGTTCAAGGCTTAGTTCAAGACAGCCAAAAAGGTGAAAAAGCAGCCACTGAGAGGTGGAGGGAAAGTCACCAAGTGCTCAGAACACATGCCTCAGACTAGTTTTGTTACCTATAGAGACAACAGTTGTATTTGACTCTCATTATTCTAGAATAAAAGGAAAAAAAATGTGCATTCATTCTATAATCATTCACAAGATACCCTTTAGGATAATGACCACTTGAGTTCACAATGGGGGTAAGTTACTTATTTGAGAAAAGGACTAGACAAGCCATCACATGTTTAGAGAGGAAGTTCTTGTGTCCTTTTGAAATTCACTTATGTTCTCTTAAATTTTATTTACTGAGATTTCAACTCCCCATGATTGGCTAGGGATTGAAAATGTTCACATGCTTCCCAGTTGTTATGAATATGAAGTGTCATATTTTTCTTCATTGCATGGAACTTAAGGCAAGTGTCAGTCCATACCACAACTCATTACAACTATATCAGCTTTTCAATAGGTGCTTTATTATTGATACCTTGCAAGAGTTCTATCTTATCCATTCATCAACATTCAGTATTACCATAAGACTAGGAGGTGGGGGCTGGAGAGATGGCTCAGCAGTTAAGATCACTGGCACCTCTTGCAGAGGACCCGGGTTCGATTCCCAACACCCATATGGTGGCTAACAACTATTCATAACTCCAGTTCCAAGGGATCCAATGCCTTCTTCTGACCTCTGAGGGCATTGCACAATATGGGTGCACTTACACACATGCAGGCAATAAACTCTGACACATAAAATAAAAATAATAAAATTAAAAATAAAAGACCAGGAGATGGGAGTCCAATGGAGGAGATCAACGCAGCAGGGCCCCTGTCCTCATGACACTTACCATCTAACTGGGGCAAGACAAATAATAATTGGACACACAGGGCAAGATGAGAAGAACTTGAATAGAACAAAGACATCACGGTCCATGTGAACAAGCACCAGAAGAGTGAGGAATAAAGCAAGAAAGAGTAGGGCCGTCCTGTACAGATGATGGTTCATGAGTCCAGAGACAAAGGAAACAGAGGTCAGGATGATTGACAATGGGATGCCTACATGGCTGGAGTCAGGTGCTGGGGGTCCAGTATATCCCAGGAGCTTGCAAATCCTGGCATGTTACATGAGCAAAGTGAGCAGCAATGTGCATTTAATCCAGTTAGATCTGACTGTCTACCACTGTCTTTAGTTTCCACAATTAACAGAAAACTGATGGTGGGCGTCTAACAGGTATAGAGCTGTCATCTGCCCCACAGCTTCACCCTGGTGGAGTCTGAGATTCCTTAGAGCAATACCTGATGAGAGGGGAACCTTTTTGCTTTTTGGTCTCACTCTGTTCATGAAATTGCCTGTGTCTACTGGTTTATATCTCTTGCCACAGAAAGAATCAACTCATGGTAGTTTTTCACTAATAAACACAGAGAGGAAAAGGCTAAAGTTATTGAAATACTTGTCCGTTTAGCTCTGGATGGTCATTTTATCTTGCAGTGTTTCTCGGTTTCATTCCTTAGGTTCAAGAAAGAGATTAACTCATAATATCAAATAAAGGGAAGGCTGGACAGACAGTTCAGCAGTTAAAAGCACGGAGTGCTCCTGTAGAGGAACTTGGTTTCATTCCCAGCACCCGCATGGAGGCTAACTCCATCCAGAGGCATCCAGTACTCTCTTCTGACCTCCACAGGCATTGCACAACACAGATGCACTTACATACATGCAGGCAATACACTCACATACAAGCAGGCAATAAAAAATAACAAAATATATTTTTAAAAAAAGTCAGGGGGTGAGTGTGAAGTGTGGTCATGTGCAGACTACAGTGCTAGGAATCTCAAGAGTAGCCAACAGTGGGGCCACACTGCAGGGGACACATTCTTGGGCCCTGGAACGTGGTTGGGAAAGGAGAGTTGAGTTTTCACACTGTCCTTCAGCAGCTGCAATCAGTCAATTCACAGTGTTGACCAACGTGCCTCCTCTCTGGATGTCCATTTATCTTTGAACACCCCTCACTTCTGCCAGTACCCACTGCTCAATGGTCTGAATGTCCTCAGAGGATGTGATTGAACTAACTTATCACTCTAATCTTCCACTGAGCAGAACATTTTATATCAGGCCACGCAGAGAGCTGGACTGCCTATAAATTGACTACCCTTTGGTCAAGGGCCTCTGAGCAAAATATAAAACGAAGCCTCTGATGGGTTTCCTCTGCAGGAGGTCAATGGCAGGAAAATATTTTCTTTTGAGGAGCTGTAAATATAACTCACACTATGATTGGGCTGTACAGGATAAATATTTCTGTGCTTTCTGACTTCTAGTACAGACAGTAGCAATTGAAATGTAGTGTAAACTGATAGCATGTGTAAGATTAATTAATTACAACTTCTAATTGAGGTCATGAAAAGTAGGGGTATTTAACTGGGGCTGGAGAGATGGCTTAGCAGTTAAGAGCACTGACTGCACCTGCAGAGGGCCAGGGTTCAGTTTCCACATGGCAGCTAACAACCTTTCTTAACTTCAGTTCCAAGGGAATCCAACGCCCTCTTCTGACCTCTGTGGGCATTGCATGACACAGGCACACCTACTTACATGCAAGCAATATACTTGTACACATAAAGTAGAAGTAGTAAATAAAATACTTTTTAATAAAGGAAAGTAAGGGTACCTGGACTGTCATCAAAGCCCTAAGACTGAAAAGCAAATGTGCTGTATTTGAAGAGCAATGATCGTTCCATTGATTGCTACCTAACATTAACCAGTTACCACCATAAATTCCTCTCTCCCCTTTATCTGTCCAATGTAGAGAAAGTCTTTAAAACAATATATCAAGTCTTCAAGAGTACCCAAGACTCCACAAATGAAGAGAGTGCATTACAAATTCAATTGAATTGAAATGATTTATTATTTCTTTAAATCTTTTTAAAATTAAATAAAGTAATCTGATAAGGATTTTTTAGATGTATGCATTTGTGTGTGTGTGTGTGTGCGTGTGTGTGTGTGTGTGTGTGTGTGTAGGTATGTGTACACGAGTACAAGTGCTGGGGAGGCCAAGGTGTCTGATCCCCTAGACTGGAGTTTTGGGCAGTAGTGGGCTGCCTAACTTGGGTGCTGAGAACCCAACTTGAGTGTTCTGCAAAAGTTGTATACTCCCTTAAACACTGAGCCATCTCTCTATTACAACACTCAATCAGGATTTTTAAAAAACATTTTTTATCGAATCATTATTGTGTGTTTCATACAGAACATCTCAATCAATCTTTATCCTCTTTTTATCCCTTTTCCCACCAGCAATAACCCCCACCCCAGCCACCATAGCCCCCCAACTGGAATCCATGCATTCGTTCATCTGTGCTAAAGTCTATTGTGTCAAGTTAGTATCCCCCGGTGACCTCAGTGCAGATTCATCCACTGAAGTCTAGTCAGCCTATCCAGAGTCCCCAGCATAGGACGACTAACCCATCCTCACCCAACAGTAATCAGTTGCCAATATTTCTTAAGCAAAGGTTGGGGTCTGCTACCCATTCGCCCAGTGCCATACTGGGTTTTTGTCTGCTTGAGTTTGCATGGATCTTGAGTATGACAAAACCATTGCTGTAGGCTCATAAGAGCAGGGTCCCAGGAGCTTGTAGGATTCTATTTCCATATGGTCACATACCTCCTCAATGGCTCTTATAATCTTTCTGGCCCCTCCTCCACAATGATCCTTGAGCCCTGGGTGAGCAAAACTTAATATAAGAGTCCTGTCCAGGGACCCACACTCTGCAGATTCCTAATTTTGATGATTTAGCCATTTGTGACCTTTTGTGTTACTGGCCCTTTGCTGCATTTGGGAGCTTCATTAATGAGAGTTGAGGACTCAGTAGTGTCTTCTTTAGCCCTTGTTCTATATTGCATGAGCCTTGGATGTAGAGGCTGCATTGTGGATGTGCTACTTAGGCATGGGCAATTCATAGATAATGTGTGAGTGTGTGACCAGATGTGGTACTCTGTATTAGTCTCCCTCCACCTGGTGCAAAAGAAACTTCTTTGATGAGTGGTGACTGGGATACTTGACTGTAAATATAAGGATACATATTTTACATTTAATAAGAAATTATATTAGCCTAGGGAGGTGACAGCCTTGGGGATTTCTCTAAGATCTATGACCTCTTCAGCCATGTGTATTTGCCTATGATTACAGTACCACACACGAATTTCCTCCCATTCAGTGGGCTCTAAGACCAGTTAGGTAGCCTTTGATTGATCCCAAGATAAAAATCCACTATTGCACCAGTGTGGAGTGCTGTGCCAGTCATTGATGTGGTTATTTAGTCATGAAGCTGGTGTTGGACCATCAATTGATGTTCTCCATTGGCTACTTGCATAGTGCTTTCCAGAGCTGTGAGTGCTAGCCTTCAGGGGAAGTGGCTTCCAGGTCAGTTCCAGCTCCATTGCTCCAAATCTGGTCCTCAAGGGAAGTATGTCCTGTCTTCAGCAATAGGATCTTACCTTCAAGTTCTGGGAGGCAATCAAGGGCTTTGGAAATAGCCCATGTAATTTGAGGAGTCTCTTGGACCATCCTGACCAACAACTCAAAGGAAAGTTTCTCCTTTCCTGTCTGGCACTGTTTCTTGTTATGTAGCCTTCAGCTATGCACATGGGCTCATGTAGAGATATTATATGTGGAATTTGTCATTAGGTTGTTAGATTAATATGATTCCCTCTGATGTTTTATACTAGCTAGGCATTATTTCTCTCTCTCTCTCTCTCTCTCTCTCTCTCTCTCTCTCTGTCTCTCTAGCCTTCCCTCCATGCCTTCCCCATTTAAAGTGTCTCCATTTTCCCATTTCTCCCTTGATAATACCAGTCTCCTAAGAGTCCCTCTTCTCTTGAGCTCCTTCTTTCCATATATATATATACCCTCCCTCCCCGCTTCCAATTAAATAGCTCTCTTAGTAACACTTATCTCCTATTACTCTTCTCTCTTAGGTTCCTTCTTTCCCTTTATCTCCCCAGTTCCTTTCCATTTTCCTGGTTCCTGCAGTTACATCAAGATACATACTCACATTTAAGGGTTTTGTGCTAAGATCCACAAATGAGAGAGAATATAACCCATTTGCTTTTCTGATTCTGTATTACTTCACTTAACATAAAAGCTTCTAGTTCCATCCATTTACCTGCAGATGTCATGATTTCATCATTCTTTACCACTGAGTAGAACTCCATTGTGTAAATGCACCACATTTTCATTAACCACTCATCAGTTGAAGGACATTTAGCTGTTCCATGCCTTAGCTATTTTTGGAAAAAGCAGCAGCAAGCATGGGTGTACAAGTATCTCTGCAATAGAATGAGTCCTATGGGTATGTGTCAAAGAGTGGTCTAACCAGGTCAAATGGTAGACTCATGTTTAGTTTTTTAAGAGTTCTCCACATTTCTTTGCATAGGGATTGCACGAGTTTGCAATCCCACCAGCAGTGAATGAGCGTTCCTCTTTCCCCACATCCTCTCCAGTATTTGGTATCATTTGTTGTCTTGATCTTAGCCAGTCTGACTGGGGTAAGATGAAATCTTAAAGTGGTTTTCATTTGTGTATCCATAATTATTAACAACGTGGAGCACTTTTCATGGTGTTTCTCAGCCATTTTTATTTCTTCTTTTGAGAACTCTCTGCTCAGATTTTTAGACCATTTTTTATTGGGTCACTTGTTTTCTTGATTCTTTGTTTTTGAATTCTTTGTATATTCTGAATGCCAAACCTCTGTCAGATGTGTCACTGGTGAAAATTTGCTCCCATTTGGTAGGTTTTCTCTTTATTTTCTTGGTTGTTTCTTTTGCTGTACAAAAGCTTTTTAGTTAAATGAGGCCCCACTTAACCTTAATTCTTGAGATTTAGGAATTCCTTTCCTACATCTATATCTTGTAGGTTACAGCCAATGTTTTTTCCTAACAGTTTCAGAGTTTCAGGTTTCACACTGAGAGCTTTGATCCATTTGGAGTTGACTTTTGTACAAGTTGAAAGATATGGATCTAGTCTCATTCTTTTACAGGTGAAGATCCAGTTTGCCAGAACCATTTGTTAAAGATTCTATCTTTCCTCCAGTGAATGTTCTTGGCCCCTTTGTCAAATATCAAGTGGATGAAATTGCATGTAGTCATCTTTGAGTCTTCAATTATATTTCACTGGTCTATGAGTCTATTTTTATGCCAATACCAAGCTAGTTTTATGACTATAGCTCTGTAATATAGTCTGAAATCTGGTATAGCAATCCCCCCTGCATTGTTCTTTGTGTTCAGGGTTGCGTTGGCTATCTGGGGAGCTTAATATTTTTTCTAATACTGTAAAGAATATCATAGGGATTTTGGTTGGTATTGCATTGAATCTATATATTGCTTTTTGTAGGATTGTAATTTTCACAATATTAATTCTTCCAATCTGTGAGCATGGGGTCCCTCTATCTTCTTGTGTCCTCATCAATCTCTTTCTTTAACGATCTAAAAATTTTCATTGTGGAGATCTGTAATGTCTTTGGTCAGGTTTATTCTGAGACATTTTTTGAGGCTATTGTGAATTTCTTTATACTCTTTCTTCAATGTTTGTTATTTGTATATAGAAATGCTACTGGTTTTGTAGATTAATTTTGTAACCTGCTATTTTACTGAAAGTATTAAGCATTTCTGGGAGTTTTCTAATCATGAATTTTTAAGGTAAAGACAAATCATTGAAGACAAATAAAACATGTTTTAAGTTACTAAACGTGCCAGTATAGAGTGCTAAAATCTCAATCATACTTTTGGAAGGAGGAATGCTATGCCATTTCTTCCAATTCCATCCAAGGCAACCAAGTTTCTTGTCTAAGGTCACACAATGAGATTGTTGGACATTAAGAACTAGAACTCATATTTCTCAATTAGGTCCTTTCTGCCTCACACCACACAGCCTCTACATTATGTATTAGCAATGTGAACTATCAGCATTATTAGCATTGTGAACTATCAGACTCAGTGCTGAACACTGACTGGGTTTCAGGGACAAAGAGTGCATGCTAACGTAATCAATATTTGCAACAGTAAAGTAGGTTACTACCAACTCAAGAAGAGAATTTCAGAATACACGATATGCTATAAAATAGGGAAGTGTAGATCTACTTTTGCATAGTTTACAAGGCACACGCTCAGATATCCTGGGTGTTCACTCAACATAGCATAGCTGTACAAAAGCATCACTATGTTTGTTGCATGTCAGAAGTCATGCCTTTCCAGAGTGTCTGCAACCCTTAAGTGGTAAGAGATTTCCCCTTATTTTTTATTATCTTCTACCAACATCTATCCTTTTCTCCAAGAAGATACTCCTGAATGCTGGTACTGCCCTGACTGGTCTCAGCCTGTTACTACAGGGCTGTCAGAAGTCATTAGCCACTGATTTTTCCGACTAATGTTGCAGCTGATTGTCCACATCATCCTCAGACACTGCAAATGATGCAGAAACATGCTTTCTGCTCACCAACTGTGAAATGGCTAAAGGGAGCTAGAGTGCCTGAAATCAGAATAAATGTGTTTCCAATAAGATTTGACAATGATTTCAAGCTCATAGTGGCAAATTTGACTTCTTAAAATTCCTACTTCTCATATTGGGCAAATGTAAATCTGTATTAAGAACAGTGCTGAACTTTTGTTATAAAAATGGCACAATCTTGGGTTTCTGTAGGGTATGTATAACAGAGTGCTGGCTATGCCACTTTTATAGTGGGCAAAGACACAAGAAGTAAAAAAATGCACCCCGGGCAGTAGACTTATAACTTCTTATTTACAGACAAGTCTTGTGGAATTCCCTTTATGACTTTACGGATGATTTTTGATCTTGGTGGGTTTATTTTGACTCTTAGTCTTGTAGACAAAACTAGAAAGTGTTGAAATGTGGTTAAACTGTAGGGGTTTCACTCTCTCTTATCTCAGAGTACCCTATATCACTATATAAATGTTGAGGTCAGAGATGGGGAAAACAGCCATATTTCAGTGTTGGAAGTTGTTGTACAAAGACAGATTTGTCTTGCCCACACAAAACACAATCTTAGCTAGGAGGTGGGAGCTGCAGATCTTGCCTCGACTTAACCTGTAGTTTTCTCGTGTAGCTCTCTGGTGATTGAGTGGCTAGCCTCCCAGAGGAATACTTTCCAATCAGGAAAATTGTTCAAGCGAAGGCTGCATCAGAGCTTCTGGACGGTGGTGCTACTCACATTGGAGACTGGATAATTCTTTGTTATGGGGCATATATGGTATACGCTACAAAGTGTTTTATCCCCTCCCTAGTTTTAACCCATTATATGCTAGTGGCAATCCTCCCCTGGTCAAACCAACATAAAATGTCTGTCTCCAAATGTTGCCAAATGTCCATACATATGAGAATGACTCAGTTAGATAAGTGTGAGGGAAAATTAGGGTGCTGCCTCGCTCAAATCCTTAGTAAGTACTTTATTTATTTATTTATTTATGGTATGAATGCTTTGCATGAGTCTTTGTATGTGCATCTGTGTCATGCAGTGCCCATATATATATATATATATATATATATATATATATATATATATATGATTAATGTTCACTGGAATTTCTGCAACAGGGTTAGAGGCACATTTAAAGTTCAAGTCACTGCCCCAGGTGATCTTCTAGTACTGACTTGAGCTGTACATGATCAGTGATAAGGGAGGAAAGAAAAGAAGTGTTTCATCTCCCTTCCCTAGGCATAGAAACAAGTGCATCCAGTTTCAATCCCTTGGAATAACAGGAAAACAGCCACCCACTGCACCGCCTTATATGTGATGTGCATTAATCCATCTCATCTAGCTGTGCTGAGAGTAACAAGATAGAAACCTGAGGAGTGTGGTAGTGCACACCTTTAATCCTAGCACTCAGGAGGCAGAGGCAGATGGATCTCTGTGAGTTCAAGGCCAGTCTGGTCTACATAGTGTGTTCCAGGACACAGGACAGCTAAGGCTACAGGGAGAGCCTGTCTCAATAAAACAAACAAACCACCACCAGCAACAAAAATAACCAGAAACCATGGAGATCGTGACTTTTAGATATTTTACTTATTATTTTTATTTTATGTGTATGAGTGTTATGTTTGCATGTATGTAAGTCCCAGAAACCATGACTTTAAAAAATAAATTCCCTCTAAACAGCATTTTTGTAAGATAGGATAAAATAGGGCAGGGGAGATGGCTCAGCGGCTAAGCACACTGACTGCCCTTACCGAAGACTTAGATTCTGTTTCCAGCACTCACATGGTGGCTAACAGTCATCCACAACTCCAGTTCCAGGGGCTCCAATGCCTTCTTCTGACATGCATGAGTATTGCATGGCACAGGTGCACCTGTATGCACGCAAACATAACACACAGACACACAGAATAAAAATAAATTTTAAAAAAGTTTTTTAAAATTCTAAAATGGATGAATTGTCTTGCTTTTCCAACAACAGGCAAATATTTTCTTGGTAATCCAAAAGATAAATTGCAATTTGAATTTTCACTTAATGTGACCAATTCAAACAGTGAATACTTGCTCCATATTACTGGACAGATGAACCTTAGAGCCAATTTTTCTGTTGCTGTTACTGCATCTATGCCGCCTGGCAGGCCTTTTTTTTCCTCTTCATTACATCATTCATTCTCATCTCCTAATGTTTTCGCAAGCTGTCCCCTGACTCCAGGCTCCCTTCCCGCTTTCCTTTGAAATGAAGATTGATTTTCTTCTCTCATATGAAACCTCCTTGTATTTTCTTTGAAGTTCTTAAAAACATCTGAAATTAGCTCACTTGTTAATTTCATTACAAAATCCCTTCCTTGAAATATAAAGTAGGGTGCAAAGGGGCAGGTGCAGTTCTGTGAAAGGTTCAGGACCTAGAACAAATCTAGGCTCCTGAAAAGCTCTCAGAATTTGTGGAAAGACCTAGTGCCTTTGGGCTAAATTGTTATCCCTCTACATAGACTTACATCACAGTATAATGTATAATGTCAATCACTTATTCATTTAGATAGAAAGATCTTTAAAAGCAGAGGTATGCTTTGATAACTAATCACTATCTCTAAGGCATTGTGCTCTAAGAATTCTTCACATGGACGTTGATTGTAAGGTTTGAACACATGAAGAAAGTCAATGACACGAGGGAATGAAATAGCATTTCTTTCAGAGGTGTCACATCTGCTGTGACATCATCTCCTCTTCCTTTTCTCTAACTTTTCCATACAACAGTGACAAGGGAAAGTATAGACAAGCATATGGGTCTTCTAGAAGACCTGAAGGTACAGGAACAGCCTGGAAAAGAAGAAAAGGGAAGGAGGAGCACTCAAGGCTTATTAGATCTTTGAACTGATGTCCCCCTCTTAGATGATCTTGTTATAGTCACAGTGCAGTACACATTGAAGTTCATACAGCAGCATGCCAAATCACTATATATATATATATATATATATATATATATATTTCTCTCTCTCTCTCTCTCTGTCAAGACTTTTTCATCGATCAAAATATTGTATACCTAAGGAGTGTTTATCCCCACCACTCTGCTCTGTAGTAGTAGATTTTAACCATTCAGGTTGTAGCTGTTTCTGACATATTGCCGAAATTTAAGGGTCCTTTAAATTTCCACAGATAATGATGGAGTCCTATGCATTTTCTTATGTGAAGTGTGCCTTATAAAAATGGCTCTACTCTTGGTCTAATTTTTCTTACTCATTTCAGTTGACCATTACTTGTTCACTGTTAATTTGTAGATTACATCTTTTCTATTGTTAAAAACAGATAAGGTACTGTGGTGTTAGACTTTGGTCATTGTGACAGAATGCTTACCATTAATAATTTAGGTGAGGAAATGTGGTTTGGGCTCTTGGTTTTAAAAGTTTTAATTCATCATAAAGAGGAAGGAACAATCTCATCGTG
The DNA here is from genome assembly GCA_035773235.1 of Eospalax fontanierii. Classification (NCBI taxonomy): domain Eukaryota; kingdom Metazoa; phylum Chordata; class Mammalia; order Rodentia; family Spalacidae; genus Eospalax; species Eospalax fontanierii. The sequence continues at coordinate 31,853,114 of CM069548.1, read as the reverse complement.
ACCAGGAAGAAAAGAAGGAATGCCTACACCAAAGGGCTTTCTGCTTTACCTCATGTATTCTATTAGGAGCCTTAGCCTACAGATTGATTCTGCCCACATTCAGAGCAAGTCACACATCCTTCCCCCCACACACACACTCATTGGTCCTCTCTAGAAATGCCTTCACAGCGCACCCAGGGTGATTACAGGGTGAGATTCCTGTAATCTCCTAGGTGCTTCTTAATGGAATCAGGGTAATAAGATTAACAATCCCAGGAGCTAATCATAAATTAGTACAAAACACCTTTATCTCACCCATGATTCATAATCTCATGTTTACTTCTACTAACTTTATAGTCTTTTTCTTTTATTTTAACTGGGCTTTGTCCTATATTCTTCTCTGGTTCCTGCTGAATGCATTTGCCTTCTCATGAGAGTATATTCCGGGACAAAGAGGCTCAGTCTTTGACTTAGACTGGATCCTCCACAAGATACTCAATGTGGGTCTCACGTTTAGCCACAGATGAAGCAAGTCTTTTTCAGCTGTCTATGTCGCTTCTGATCTTAGGGCAATTGTTTAAAGTAGTGTCAAATTCTCTCAAACCACAAATAAGATGGGTTTTCTTTACTCTGAGGAGGGAACCTCCCACCAGGAGATGTTCCTGGTAACTGGTGAGCAGATTTCCAAAGAATATTCATCACAGAGATTACATAGCACTTTATGTAATACCATAATAACCGTATAACAGCTCTTGTGGGGGTTCTTCTTTAATGATGAGAAAATTAAACCCAAAGAGTTTTCCTGGCCTACATGTTTTGGGTATGGCAGAGCTAAGAGCTAAATCTCAGTCCCCTTATTAATTAGCTGGGTGCAGTGGTACATGCCTGGAGTTCCTGCTGCTCAAGAGGCTGAGGCAAGATTGCTTGGGCTAAGAGTGTGAGACTTTCTTGGGGAACAGAGTGAGATCTCTTCTGGTGGCGGGGTGAGAGGGAGAGAGAGCGAGAGAGAGAGAGAGAGACATACAGAGAGAGAAAGACAGACAGAGAGAGGGAGAGAGAGAGGGAGAGAGAGAGGGAGAGAGAGAGAGAATGCTAAGATTGTATATTCATCTTAGGAGATCACATCTGTCTCCATGAAGAAGCTGTATGGTAGCCAGGGGCATGGGAAAGTGTCACAGTGTAAGCCCTGTGTATGACCTGGAAAACCTGTTTTGTGTTATTTCTAATTCTCATAGCCAAAAGCCATAGGCCACAGTCCAAAGGCCATACCACTAGGCTGTAAATGCTCTGAATGTTGCAAACAAGTCATCATTGTAAGATTTCCTAGGATCTAACATCGTGCCTGGGACATGGTGACAGTTTCTACTGAAAAAAAGAAAGAACTATTTTGGGCATAAAATGCATTAATATTCAGCCTTTACTTTGAGATTTTAGAATGTCATCTGGAAAAATGCAGACCCCAAAAAAAGGCTCTATAAAGTCTCTTCTGAAACTAAATATTTTTATACATCAATTCAGTAAGGTCTCATAAATTCAGAAAATTCAGGGCTCCTATCTTCTACCTACATGAAGTCACATTACGTTAAATCAGGAAATTGTCAGCTGCTGAGAGAATGAAAAGAATATTCTCAGGTTATACATAGCTTCATTAAGAGGCCTAAAAATAAAAATCAAGGAATCAAGGTTAATAATCATGTATTATATTTCACAATTGCTAAAAAGAGGGCTAGAGAAATAGCTCAGTGGGTAGAGTTCTTACTGTGCAATGTGAGGACCTGAGTTCAGATCCCCAGAATCCAGGAGGTGTTTGCACTCATCTGTAATCCTAGTGCTCCTATGTAGGGTGGGAGGCAGACACAGGGAAACACTTGGACCAGCTAAACTGATGTATGCAGTGGCGATCAATAAGAGACCCTGTCTCAAATAAGGTAGAAGATGAGGAGTGAAACCTGAGGTCTGAGGTGACCCTCTGACCACCCCACACATGCCATTACACATGTACGCCCCCTTACATACATACAGAGAGAGAGAGAGAGAGAGAGAGAGAGGTTTTAAAAGTGCTAAAAGAATACATTTTGAACATTATTATTTTTGTTTGTTTTAGCATTCTGACCATAAAACAATTAACAAGTTGAAGAGAAAGTGGTTAGACTTTCTCTACAATCATATGCAGACCATCACATTATATCATTAAAACTAATAAAAATTTTGAGAATAATTTTCAAGGGACTGGAGAGATGGCTCAGCGATTAAGAACACTTGCTCTTCTTCCAGAGGAACAAGGTTTGATTTCCACCATCCACATAGTAGCTAACAACAGTCCATAACTCCAGTTGGAAGGGATCTGACACCCTCTTCTAACCTCTAAGGCGCAATGCACACACTTAATGCACTTACATATGTGCAGGCAAAACTCTCATACACATAAAACAAAAATAATAAATAAAATATACATTTTAAAACATTTTCATAATTTAGACCTTTGTAGGCTTAGCAAGAATTCAGTCCTGGGCTTGGTATGTGCTCATGGGTAAATCTTAGCATCAGGCGTCCCATCTAAACCACGGAAAACCTGCTGATGAGATGTCTCCATGGCCTCATTGATATTGTTAGCCAAAAATTAACTTTGAAGACGTAAAGAGGAACGGGAAATGAAAGCAGATCAGGGGAGAGGACTCTCTCGGGAAGGAGACCAGCATGTGGGGAGATGGTGTGCAGGGAGTGTGGATTTAAAACTAAGGAAAAAGAACAAAGGTGAATATCAGTCCTGCCTTGTGCTTAAACCTTCCATGTTGTCTAACTCAGGAGTACGCAGGGCGTTTGTACGCCCAGCCCCAGCTAGCTCACTCTCTCAAATGCCATCAGGGGATTTCACTAATTCTATTTTAGAAAATGTGCAAAGAGGATTTCCATAGAGGCCGGTGGAGATTTCCAGTGTCCTCATGTGTGTAATAGGTTGGGTCATATAACAATAAAGGAAGAAAGAAAGGAGATTTGGGTTTATGTATTTTTCTCCTTCTGACCAGGGAAAGGAGGGAAAAAAATTAGAAAGAAGAAAACTAAAGCACACCAATGATGTCAGTGTTAAATTAAATTAAGATCATATGTTTGGCTGTGGCAGCTGTAATCTTTTGATTATTGAGGAGACTGCTGGTAATGAAGTACATTTGTAAGAAATATTTTTAGTGTGTACTCTATGCTCATAACACTGGAAACAAGCATCTAATAAAATGACAGATTTAGAAGGGGCCAATCACCTAAATTCATTTTTTTTCCAAGAGCTATTTATAGAAAGAAATGTGCTATTTAAACTACCACAGAACATTGTAATCTGCCTTATATTACCTTAGGTAATAGTTCTCATCTTTTAAAATAATGTTGTAAACCATTCAATTATTTATTCACACCTACATTACACAAATGGGAAGGTTTGGAGAATTGGGATGGTGCAAGAAAAATATCATTTTTACAAAAGTAAGACCTCACTGCCACAGCTCCAAAAGATGACCATGAAACACATTTTACTATAGACAAAAATAAACCAAATCAACCTAAATCTTTAATAAGTAAAAAAAGAGACACTAAGAAAGCTATTCATTGTAATTGTTTCTGTTATGAATGAAACATCCATGGATGTGGATGGACTATGTGTTCAGCGTGTTCTTCTTTCTCCTAGGTGCTTCATGATTACAGTGGGATTGCCACCAACCTAACTGAGGATCTTAACCTGGGGAGAGCCTATGAGGCGATCGCCAAGGTCCTGCAGAGGTAAGTCAGCACACCCTTGTCCTGCTGTCACTGTGAAGTCACCCAGCTGTGAAAGACTTAAATTGTTTGAGGTCTGTCGCTTCCCATTACCGCCTGCTTAAATTTTAAGCAGCGTCCTTCTTAAGTGACCCTTTCATCATAAGTTATTTTAAACCCATGTGGTGTTTTTAAGGTGGTGTATCTAAAGTCTTGTCTATTCCTCCTTTGTATTCATTCCTTTTTGGTTTTCTGTATGTTTAGTGATGACCTTGAATGAACCGGAGGGGGAAAAATCAGGTCACATCTCATCAGTTAAGAAAGCAGAGAGCCCAGTACCAGGCAATACGCTTCAGTGGCTGTGGCTCACCTAACCTTTCCCGTTTCTTTGTGAAGGGAAGTTTCCATCTAAGTTTCCCCATGTTTATTCCATTAAGACATCTCTCCTTTTAGCATATCTAGTTAAACCTTTGGGTACCAAACCAATATTCTCAACATCTCAGTAAAAACAGAAAAGTTGATTAAAAGTATACATGAACAGCTTCTGATGCATAGTTTTTGATGGAAGAGTTCATGATTGTCCTTCACTATAAGTGCAACCATTGTGTGCTCTAGTTAATCATCCATTACAGGCTAGAACTATGACTTAAGCCACCAGCAATACCAAAAGTTAAGGTCTTGATTTTCAATATTATATCCAAAATACAGCCTGTTCGTATAGTTCGTATAGCCTGTTCGTAGTGTTGGTAACAAATTCAAAATGTGATCATTTCTAACTTTTTACATTCACATCTCATAGTAAACAAATATAAAGGATGGTGTTCAAAAGGTGAGATTGTTATTGAAAGGCATTTACTGTTTCCATGCCTTATAAACTAAAAGTAGAATCATTATGTAAGTATCATTGCTAACAGAAGAATCACTATGTAAAATATCAATACCAATGAAATGAATCACTATGTAAAATATCAATATCAATGAAATGGAAGGTGTCCTACAAGATACCAATTAAAACTCGTTCATTGCTGGGCAAATATCTTAGGGGCAGACATATTGATGAGGCTGGTATATATTCACTGGCTAGGGAAGGGCTCAGCCATAGATAAAGAAGGCAAGTAACCTGTAAGTGTTGTGGTCTCTCCAGATGCACAGGTAACTAGTCCCCCAAAGACCAACTAAACTATCTATGAAAGTTGTACTTTCCAAATAACAACTAAATGAGATTGGTCAAGTACTCAATTTAATATTATCTGTTGGGAACTAGCAACCCTGTGCTCTCATGTCCAGTTCACATCAGTCATTAAATTATTTGCCTCTGCTCTTATCACTGTCCCAAAGCAGTAGAAAACGGTTGGATTCTTCATTTTACTTTGCAGTGACAAGCCTGACCTGGGTTTGGATGATGATATCAATGGAATTCTGTAACTTGACTATAAAATAATTCTTATAAAGTGAAATGTCTATTGTAACCACACAGCTAAGGAGATGAAAGTCCAGAGGAAAATGTAAAGACCGTCTTTACACTTATTTTTTGAAACCTTGAGGTCAGCTTCAAATCTTCAGCTGTTTACCATGTGTCTTATCTGGAATATTTTAGTCTGTGCCCCCAGAATTTGAATTCCTCATCTATCCAGTCAAAGCTAAGGGGAAAACTGAGTGGTCATCTGGTCAATCCAATTAATTAATGTGAGAAACCAAGAAATAGACTGAGGTCTTCTTAACAATGAGGACAATATTTTCCAATATTCTCATCAACCAAGGAAACAAAACAATGGAGCAAGCTGTATTCTCAGGGCTGGGGAGATGGCATAGTCAGTAAAACGCTTGCTACACAAGCATAAAGACCTCAGATCAGATCAGGTCAGGCATGGTGCATGTGCATGTGATCCCAGTCCTAGAAAGATGGAAACAGGAGGATCCCTGGGGCTTGCTAGTCAGCTAGTCCAGCCAAATGGGTGAACTCCAGGGCTGAGAGTCTGTCTCAAAAAGTAAGGTGGGACATGATTGAGGAAGACACCTGACCTTCCTCTGCCCTGTTTACACACAGAGAATGTGTCTGAATTCTACTTTTATACCGAATAAAACGAATTCCACTCATAAAGAAAAATCCTCTACCAAAGTACAATAGAGCTGTGGATGATTTGTATGTATGGCAGATAATGATCTTTAACTTATTAACATTATACAGTGCACAGGAGAACACAGGGATGCTTCTTCTGAGATCATAGGACAGTGTCCCAGGCTATGAGCTTGCCCATGCAGATCTGCCATTTTGCAGCATTGATACAAAGGAGGGTTCAGTGGAGCATAAGCCTGCCACATTCTTCCAACATTTGTGCAAAATAATTCAATAATATGATATAGTAACATTTCTTCAATCGATCAAAACCAAAAATTCTGGACAAGGAGACAACGGCACCCTGGTTCTTTAAGAAGCTTTGATTTAAATCAAGTCTGTTAAATTGTTAACTCCTTTGATCATTTTTGGAAATCGTTGCTTTAAGGAGTTAATATTAACTTCATTCAGCATGTATGTACACACCTGCAAACACACCTGTACCTATCCTTTGCAGTCCTCAGATGTTCTTTACAGCTTGGCATCAGCATGCAAGAAATACAACATAGCCGAAAGAGAGGAAATTGTAGAGGGGGTGAGAAATAAATCAGATTGTGTGTGAAGCACGGCACCCTCCCTAAATCTCTTCCCCAGCCTGCACAACTGCACCAGTTTCACTAATGGCAGCCTTATTTCTATAACCATGTTTTATCTCTTTAAAGGAAATGGAGGAGGATAGCCATGCCTAAGATAAGTGGGTGTCTAAGGCCATCAGCTGAGTACGCATGAAAGGTGACTTAGCGTTAAGGCTGGAAGCTTCTAAAATGGTTATAAGAATTTATACTTGGCCTTCAATCGGAAAACATACCACATTGTCTCTAGACTGAGGATTTGGGGATCTGGAGCTGCCCATTTGGCGATGCTCAACCCAGCCTTGGTGTTACTCAAGAAGGTTTTCTTTAATAGTGCCCGTGTTTTGTTATTTTTCTATTAGTCTGAATAATATACGCTTCACAAGGGTTTAAGCAGCAGAAAGAAAGCGTTTACAGTGCCATTTCCCCTTACTTGGGGTGGTAGTGAAGAAAAGAATTGATGTTCTAAAATTGCCTTGTGAAAGTACTATAAAAGCCAGCATTACAGCTCATAAAACAGAGAAAAAATAAGTTGAGAAATTACCAAGACGATATTACTATTATGGAGACAGACAGTTCAAGTGCAGACAGAGGGAGGAAAACCCTTAATCTTCCTTACAAAATATATATGTTTGTGCATGCTCATTTAACAAAGTAATTCATTTACTAAGATGCCACAGCTCCTCAGCATAATCAAGGTGGCTACTTTAAAAAACGTAGGAAAAAAAAATCACAAAACTGTGTTCATAAGTTAGTCACAACTAGTCCCTTTTTGGGTTTATTTCACACCGATTGTAAATTTTCTCATAAACTTGAATTAAATTATTGCCTAGACAACTTTCCACAGTGAGATCTTTAAATCAATCCCTACAAAGTTTCCAGTGTGAAAATCACCTTTCTGTTATAGCTGAAAATTAATTTCTTCTTGCTTGAGAGAAATGACACGCCCTAGTAATTTTCATATATTCTCTAAAATGGAACACATCCAGACTTCAATGTGAAATTTGCTAAAAATGACCCCCAAAAAATACATCCAAAACGTTTCTATTAATTCACGGAATTGAGAATGGCTTTTTACATTTTCTCCTATCGCTGATCTCATTTACCTTATTACTTTCATCTGTGGCCCACAAACTTGGTGGCACAATCAACAAACCCCTCAGCGGCTGTTTCATCTCTGCCCTATTTGATTTCTGCTCTCTGAGTAAATGATTAAGTTTTCATGCATTGGTTCAGCCAAAATCTATGTTCACTCAACCACGTCCTTTATTGATTACTTCTACCGCAAACAGTAGGCCAAGTGTGATATGCATAATTGGACAGTTGTCAAGGGACGTGGGTGTTAACGGTCCTGTTTTCCCAGTTGGAAACTGGAATCACCTTGATACACAAATATTCTACGCTGTTTCATTCTCATTCTTTGGACCGAAGAGTCCTGTTCCTCAGAATATATGTTTTTAACTCTCTAAGGTCTGGTTGAATGAATTTAATGATTATGCCATATAATCTGCTGTTCAGGTTGCACCTGCGCACTGCATATAGAAAAACTGGCATTAATATTTGTCTAACATTTTAACCTTGTCCTTGAACTTATACCAGTAATCTGTAGCATTTCTCTAGAAAAAAAACTCTGTTTTTTTTTGTTGTTGTTGTTGATTGTTGTTTTTTTGTTTTTTGTTTTTTGCTTTTGCTTTTCCAAGGAAAGACTAGCTTCTAAATCTGTTTCTAACAATCTACATTTGGAAGCTTTCTAACCACTCTCCATTGTTTATATTTTGGCAACTATATTGATGGCCTGGCCTGAGATGGGACTGCACATTCATTGAGTGCAGTGTATAACTTACAATGCAAAGACTTTTTCTCTAGTGTTGTTTTAGAGCAAGTCCAAGGTAATTTGGAATGCTTGGGAAATCTGTTGCTCCTCTGGGAAAACAAAATAGTTCAAAACACCTAGTAATCATTGTATTTATACCATTTTTGTTCACTGAACTTGTTTTTATGTGGTTGTTGTGTATGTTTTGATTTAACTATCCTCAGCAGGCCAACCTAACCCAAATTGTATTTTCATCAAAAAATATATCAGATTTTTAGGAACATTAAACATAAATGAGCTTTGGTGAGTCAGTTTTAGGTAAGTAGCAATATTGAATTTTCCTTAAGGTTTTAAAGTGATAGATATAGATAAATCTCCTTTATTTATTATTTTTGTTAGTATGATAGTCCAGGAAAGATCTTAAAAAGTAAACATCAGTTTGATAAATTTTGTTTTGAGATAGGGTCTCCTTGTAGCCCAAGCTCGATAGGAACTGATTGTGAAGACCAGGCTAACCTTGGTCTCACAGAGATCTGCCTGCCTCTGCTTCCTGAGTGTGGAATTAAAGGCATGAGTCATACCACCTGGCTGATGAAATATTATTACCTCTTGAAATGTTATTGTACTTTATATTTAATTTTTTTTGTCTTTTGTTTATTGACTATGTTTTATGTTCATTTTATTTATCAGCAGTTTACACCCTCATCTCTTTCAATATATTTTAGTTATTGCACAAGACAAACGTTTAAATTCATATTCAAATTAAAATAGATAGTGAGCCTCTCCTTATATTTTAAAGCTCTATAGAACAATGTCACTTTTCTGGAGAATTGACTTATGTTCATTATGCTCATTGTGATTTTGCTCTGAAAAAATGCACATGGGGACTGGAAAGACGGCTGAGCAGTTACAAGCATACACTTCTCTTGCAGAGGATCTGAGTTCAGTTTCCAGCACCCACAGCAGGAAGCTCATAACTGCCTATAACTCCAGTTCCAGGGGAATTCAATATCCAATTGTGGCCTCTGCAGGCACCTGTGCCTACACACACAAACACACACCTACACACACATACACACACACACACACACACAAATAAAAATAAATCTCTTTTGGTCAGGTGTGGTGGCACACACCTTTAATCACAACACTTGGGAAGCAGAGGCAGGTGGATCTCTGTGAGTTCAAGGCCAACCTGGTCTACATAGCAAGTTACAGGCCATCTGGGGCTATAGGGAGACTCCCCTCTCAAAAAGACCAAAAATAATAAATAAATAAATAAAAATATTTTTTAAAAAGAAAAATTCACATGGAATTATAAAAGGCAATTTTATTTCTACTCTGGAGAACATTGTTCTACCAATAATAAAGAAATGTACGTATGTATGTAAAAGGATGAAAGACTGTATTTGGAACTACCTGAAAGCGTGAGCCAGCTATTGGATCCTGCCCTGTAGAAAACTGACACTAGGCCTTCATATGTATTAGTCAGTGCATTGCAGTCTTCAGCTCTTTGCATAGTGGAAGTTTGCACAGTGAACACTTAGCTACACTGAGTTTTCCTCCTACCTTGTGCCCAACTATTCATGGACATCATTTCTCATCTCCTATCTATTTACAGTCATTTTTTTAAATAAGGAAATATTTCATAACTTTATAAATTCCTCTAGGCTTATAACTTTAAGATTATTAAAATTACTCATCTAGCCAGACATGGTGACATATGGCTTTAATCCCAGTATGCACAAGGTAGAGGCAGGTGGACCTCTCTGAGATCGAGGTCAGCCTGGTCCACGTAGTGAATTCCAGGCCAACAGTGGCTACAGGAAGACCCCATCTCAAAAGACAAAAAAGGGGCTGGAGAGATGATGTCTCCGTGGTTAAGAGCATGGGCTACTCTTGCTGAAGGACCTGGGTTCGATTCCTAGCACCTACATGGCAGCTAACAATAATCCATAACTCCAATTCCAAGGGATCCAGTGCCTTTTTCTGACCTCCATGGGCACTGCACAACACAGGTGCAATTACACACGGGCAGATAATACACTCATACACATAAAATAAAATAAAATATTTTTAAAAGACCGAAAACAGTTATTCATCTAAGAGAACAAATAGAATTCGCACCTTGTTATTTCTAATGTCAGCCGCAACACGTGATGACTTTAAAGTCACATAACGTCTTTAGGAACCTAAGAGAGAAGAATAATAGGAGACAGGAGTTACTAAGGGAGAACGAGATAAAAGTGAGGCATTTAAATAGAATGGGGAGGCAAGGTTATGCAAGGAAATGTGAGAGAAATATAAAGGGAAAGAAGAAGTTCAAGAAAGGAGGGGCCTTAGGAGACTGGTATTATCAAGGGAGAAATGGGGAAAATGGGGACCTTTAAATGGGGAAAGGCATGGAGTGAAGGCTAGAAAGGGAAAGGCAGAGGAGAGATAGACAGAGACAGAGAGAGAGGAGAGAGAAATAATGCCTAGTCAGTGTAAAACATCAGAGGGAATCATATTAGTCTAACAACCTAATGACCAACCCATGTGCATAGCTGAAGGCTGTATAACAAACAGTGCCAGACAGGAAAGGAGAAACTTTCTTTCAAGTCGTTGGCCAGGATGGTCCAAGAGACTCCCCAAATTACATGGGCTATTTCCAAAGCCCTTGATTGCCTCCCAGAACTTGAAGGTAAGACCCTATTGCTGAAGACAGGACATACTTCCCTTGAGGACCAGATTTGGAGCAATAGAGCTGGAACTGACCTGGAAGCCACTTCCCCTGAAGCTGTGGCTAGCACTCACAGCTCTGGAAAGCACTATGCAAGTAGCCAATGGAGAACATCAATTGATGGTCCAACACCAGCTTCATGACTAAATAACCACATCAATGACTGGCACAGCACTCCACACTGGTGCAATAGTGGATTTTTATCTTGGGATCAATCAAAGGCTACCTAACTGGTCTTAGAGCCCACTGAATGGGAGGAAATTCGTGTGTGGTACTGTAATCATAGGCAAATACACATGGCTGAAGAGGTCATAGATCTTAGAGAAATCCCCAAGGCTGTCACCTCCCTAGGCTAATATAATTTCTTATTAAATGTAAAATATGTATCCTTATATTTACAGTCAAGTATCCCAGTCACCACTCATCAAAGAAGTTTCTTTTGCACCAGGTGGAGGGAGACTAATACAGAGTACCACATCTGGTCACACACTCACACATTATCTATGAATTGCCCATGCCTAAGTAGCACATCCACAATGCAGCCTCTACATCCAAGGCTCATGCAATATAGAACAAGGGCTAAAGAAGACACTACTGAGTCCTCAACTCTCATTAATGAAGCTCCCAAATGCAGCAAAGGGCCAGTAACACAAAAGGTCACAAATGGCTAAATCATCAAAATTAGGAATCTGCAGAGTGTGGGTCCCTGGACAGGACTCATATATTAAGTTTTGCTCACCCAGGACTCAAGGATCATTGTGGAGGAGGGGCCAGAAAGATTATAAGAGCCATCGAGGAGGTATGTGACCATATGGAAATAGATTCCTACAAGCTCCTGGGACCCTGCTCTTATGAACCTACAGCAATGGTTTCAGCATGCTCAAGACCCCAGCAAACTCAAGCAAACAAAAAAATCCAGCATGGCACTTAGGAAATGGATAGGAAACCCCAACCTTTGCTTAAGAAATATTGGCAACTGATGACTACTGGGTGAAGATGAGCTAGACTTCCTAAAGTGAGGGACTCTGGGTAGGCTGACTAGACCTCAGTGGATGAGCCTGCACTGAGGTCACCTTGGGACACTAACTTGACACAATAGACCTTAACACAGATGAAAGAATGTATGGACTCCAGCTAGGGGCTATGGCGGCCGGGGTGGGGGCTGGTATTGCTGGTGGGAAAAGCGATAAAAAGAGGACAAAGATTGATTGAGATGTTCTGTATGAAACACACAATGATTCAATAAAAAAATTTTTTTAAGAAGTTTTCAGTTAAACCATTAAAAAAGTCACATAACTTCCTTACAAACATATATCATTGTATGAGAGTGAATGTTGTCATACGGATCCCGAGAGGCTATGCAGGTTGATGTTCTTTTCCTCCCACGGCCTGTTTCAAATGAGCTCCTGCAAACATGCTCTCTGACATACTCTGGTTTCAGATTCTTTTGAACAGCCCCAACAGCAGCATATCACGGTAGATTTGGAGATAGATCTGGTCTTTTGAAACAACCAAAAAATTTGGAGTTGCATTTTAAAAACAGGAAAGAGAGAAAGAAAGAAAGAAAGAAAGAAAGAAAGAAAGAAAGAAAGAAAGAAAGAAAGAGAGAGAGAGAGAGAGAGAGAGAGAGAGAGAGAGAGAGAAAGAAAGAAAGAAAGAAAGAAAGAAAGAAAGAAAGAAAGAAAGAAAGAAAGAAAGAAAGAAAGAAAGAAAGGAGAGACTATTTTGGAACCAGATTCGCTATCTTATTTCTGAACTTTCTTGTTTTTTGAATATTTTGTTTATTTTTTAATTTTCTATGTGTTTGAATGTTTTGCCTGCATGTATTTAAGTCCACCCATGTAGAAAGCCCACAGAGGTCAGAAGAGGGTTTCAGATGCCCTGGAACAGAAGTTACAGAGAGTTGTTAGCCACCATGTGAGTTCTGGGACTTGAACCTGGGTCCTCTGGAAGAATAGCAACTGTTCTTAACCTCTGAGCCATTTCTCCAGTCTATTATAAGCATTTTTTTAACAGTAGGCCAGAAAGGCTTTGGTTAAGTTTCATAAATGCCTCAACTTCAGAGTATATGCCATCCATGTGGAGAGAACTGCCTTCTTTTTCATGCTAATAACCTCTGGGAAAATGCAAAAGAAGATCTAATATTCAAAAGAAAACTAAGATAGAGATTTACTAGATGTGGACATTGAGCAGGTCAGAGATACCCAAGGTTAAGCACTCACTGGTTGCAGCGACCAAGGCCCTGGAACTCCAGAGACTGCCAACTCAGGATTCAATTTCAGGGCAAGATCCAGAAATAAATGAAAGACCAAGGAGGAATAAGTGGGGACTGATGGAGGTGCAGGACACTGGAGAGGGACAGACGGAGAAAGAATCCAGGCATAGGCAACAGTGATGACTCCAGCCATGGGCTGAGGGCCTGAGTGAGGATAAAGGAAGAAGGCATCAGTGGCCTGCAGCTTGGTAGGTGGACTAAACATTATAGACAGTTTAAAATGCAAGGACATCCTCCTTGGTGTGTAGTCCATTTTTCTAATTTAAATGAATTGAGATCATTATTGCCTGCCATGTAAGAGCAAATCTGTTCTTCAATTACTAGACTTGCTGTCAGGAAGACGTCACATGAATGTGCTCAGGTTTCACAGCGGTTCATACAGCTTATAGCAGCCATCACAGTCAACACCACATCCAAGTGGACTGTGGAACTCTTTAGAAATAGGAAACTAGCAATAGGACATCTAGGCTTGTAAAGTTTCTTGGATTTGTTTGACAGGGTCTCATGTACCTCAAGATGACCTGGCACTCACTATGAGACCTTGAACTTCTGATCCTCCTGTCTCTGCCTCACAAGAGCTAGGATGGCAGGCCCATGCAACACAGTTCATTTGGTGCTGGGGATTGAACCTCAGAGTTTGTGCACACGATGCAGACACTGTATCAAGTGAACTGTAACCCCAGCCCCATAAAGTTTGTTCATGCTACTAAGATTAGTTACAAACTCCAAACATCCATATAGCTGAGGTTCCCTCCATTTACCTTGATGCTCAGCCTTCATGTGTGCTACACATTCCTTTCTCCAGCTTTCCATCATCCCTTCCTTCAACATATCTAAATGCCTGCTATATGATATGCGCTTTGCTTGAAAGTATGTCTTTTCTGAGTATTTGCCAGAATATATAATATGCTGCTTATATGTGTGACTTCAGTGACACCTGAGATTTTGCTGCCGAGGGGGGTTTATAAAAACAGCGTTCATTTTTTTATTTATCTTTTAAAAATTTTGTAAAGAGATTTATTGAGGCCAGGTGTGGTGGCACATGCCTTTAACCTCAACACTCAAGAGCAGAGGCAAGTAGATCTCTGTAAATTCAAGGCCAGCCTGGTCTACACAGTGAGTTCCAGGCCAGTCAAGGACATAATGAGACCCTGCCTTAAAAAGAAATAAAAGGGATTTATTGAGAAAATTCATACCTCATACAATTAATTCTTTTAATATATTCAGAGGTTTTAATATATTCACAGAATTGTGCAACAATTGTTGCCATCTACTGTCAGGACCTTTCTATCAGCCTAAATAAAATCCTGTTTGGATTATTAGTTATTCTTCATTTACCTCTCTCAGCCTCTTTCTGTCTCTTTGGATTTGCTTGTTCTTCGTGTGTATAAAATCAATCACACAGTATATGATGTTTTCTGTCTAACTTCCTTCATAATGTTTTCACATTTCATTCATGTTTTAACATATGTCAACACTTTTTATGGCTGAATAATACTCCATTGAATGGACATACCACCTTTTGATTCCTTTGTGAACTGATAAACATTTGAGTTGTTTCCATTAATGTTACTGTAAACGTGTATGAATTTTTGTGTGGTTATGTGTGGTATTAATTTTAGTTGTATATTTTGGAGTAAAATTTCTGGGTTGAATGTTGAGTCTATTATGTTAAAGGGTTTTAAGGACCTGCCAAATTGTTTCCTACAAAAGCTGCACCATTTTACACTCACATCAATAATCCCTGAGGCTTGAAAAGTTCAAGTTTAACTCAGTGAGTACTCCAACAAAGACAAGCCATGTGACTGCTAATGCGTCTTCACACCTTTGAACCTCATTGTCCTGATAGAAACGTTGAATTTTCTTTAGTGAAGATGCAAAATGCCTTCTTTTCACAGTGATGTTGAGATGACATGCTAATGGCCTCTGATTTTGTTTATTCTAGCAAGGGAGAGATGACAGAAGCAATCAGTTACTTGGAGAAAGTTGTGAAAATTGCAAGAAACAACTTCCAAAGCCTGGATGTCATAAGAGCATGCATAATGCTTGGCGACATCTACAACCAGAAGGTGAGCCGAGGCTTCTCTGTGAAGACATTGCACTGTTTTCTGCTCTCCTTTGATGCTCACATCTCGCAGGATAATGTGTAGAACAGCCCAGACTGCAAGGCATAAGGGGGGTACTAAGGCAAAGCAGGGAATGATGCTTCTTCCACCCCTCATCTGCTGGCTGCTGTCTGGGGTGTCAAACGCTGGTGCATGTCTGCCAGCAGGATTCCAAGTGCCTGGATCTGAGGGGAAACTAAAACATTTAAACATAGAAGAACTTGATGATGACTGTTAGCTCTTTTTTATCAGCTTGTGCTAACATTTCTCCTCCCTTTGTCCAAATTCTTGTCTTTTAAACCCATCTGGGAAGTTCCCCTTTCAGCCCCGCCCAGGAGAAGAAATGATATTCCCAAGAGTGATTCCAAAGGAAATTCAGAGTCTGGTTTTCACAGCCTCCCAGGAACCGTGATTCATAAAATGCACTGACTGTCATGCCAGTTTTAGCTTTAGCTGCCCAGGGTCTCCCTTAGAAATTGTATGACGAAGACTGTTTCTCTGGTTATAATTGCTGTTCTGATCATGAATCAGATTCATCATTTTTTAGGGTAATTATATTCTCCAACTGTGTTCACACACTCGGTGTTAATCTGAGTGTGCAGTGATTTAAGGCACTAACGTGGAAGCCTACTGCTTGGGTGACAAGCCCAGCTCTTTCACATAGAAGATCTGGGACTTGCCAACGCTGTTTATACTATTAGATGCTTCGATTTTCTCATCTCTAAGGGTTATTGTAATTAAACCAAGTCACGTGAAAGCAGAAGGGGGCTGTTTGGAAGAAGGAGGGGCTGGAGAGGAGGGAGAGAAGGGGCTGGAGCAGGAGCAGGTGCGCAGGTAGAAGTGGATCAAAGTGCCGAAATGAAGCCCACGATTCCGTACGCTAACTAAACCATTCGTTTAAAAAAAAACAAATGCCGGGCTGAGGAAATGACTGAGTCCTTAAAGTATTTGTTGGATAAACATGAAGACTTGATTTCAGATTGCCAGCGCCTAAAATGTTAGGTGTCCCAGTGCATGTCAACGATGGGAGGACAGGACAGTGGATGCCTGGAGCTAAGCGACCAGCCAGCCTAGCCCAATCAGTGAGCTCCAGGCTCAGTGAGAGACCCTGTATCAAAAAAGAAAATGGAAACTGGTCAAGGGAGACACTCAGAGTTGACCTCTGGCCCCCACTCACGTGTACAAACACATGCATGCACACTGACACATAGCCACATAAACACATATAGCAGAGAGAGGAGAGAGAGAGAGAGAAGGAAGAGAGACACTCAGAGTTGACCTCTGGCCCCCACTCACGTGTACAAACACATGCATGCACACTGACACATAGCCACATAAACACATATAGCAGAGAGAGGAGAGAGAGAGAGAGAAGGAAGAGAGAGAGAGAGAGAGAGAGAGAGGGAGAAAGCAAATCTAAAGAGAAATGAATTGAATTGATACAAAGCAACCTGAACAGTACCGCACCCAGCAAGGGGAGGAGCGTTTTGACCCTTCCTCACCTGGGGACTTCTTTAGAAACCTCTGGACAAGGCCCAGGCCTCGTATCTTAAGGCCCCCAACCTCTTGGCTCCCGCTCCTCCACTTCCACCCCTCCCTTGCTCTCCTGCCTCCTGGGCTCCCGTTCCTGCCCTGATCTAGTCCCTGTGTGTCTCTGTCCCCCTTTCTGCCCTCCACATCTGTGTACTCAGGACCTTCCTCTGTCACTAGGTTCATTTGCGGCCTCTACCTCCCTGGCTCAGCTCTGCCTAGCTGACCCTTTGACCTTCTAATTGGGTTGGGTTGTGCTGAGGTTTACTTTGGGGGAATAGAATGTAGGCAGGGGAAGTCAAGACTCAGTCAAATCGGGCACCACAGCCCACAGTAGGTGAATTGATACTGTTCATCAAAAGACATCTGTCTCTTCAGAAGCACAAGAAAACAGTCATTGCTATTGTTTTACCCTCTTACCAGACAGTACCCTAAACTCTAAGATCAAGTATCCACCTATGTCCCTCATTATAGAAAGACAGGGGGAATGAAACAAACTGTTAGAAGAGAGATAGCGTTACACTTTCATTCCCTCAACAGTTTTGTCAAGAGTTTTTAATCTCACCGATGTGTTTTATTCTCTGGGTTTTAGTTGTAGAGAAGAGTTTAACATCTAAAGACTGTGTCAACTTCTAAAAGTTGACATTTTAACCAATTTATCTCTATTGCAATATAAAAACTAGAAGGTTCCAGGTATTCATGTCTCTTCATAAATATATGTATATATGTATATGTATATACATATACATATATATATACCTATGATAGGTACATAGATGATTCAGATACACAAAGTGATATGAATACTTTAGTGAGTCCAGTATTAAATTATCTAGATGATAAATACTGTAATGTTAAGCACATAACATCAGATCAGGGTTTTTATGGCAATTCACACTTCAAAACAAAGTTCAGCTCATTTCTCAAGCTGTAATTACCTTTGACTTTTGTGGATAACCATTCTTAGCCTTGTTATCATTTAGAAATGTTCTTACCAACATCTCAGGCTAACCCTGAGTTGTTAGACCATTAAGAGTATCGTTTGAAAGGTACATTTCTTTTTTTTTTTCTTGAGACAAAGTGAGACTCTCAAACAACTTAAATGTTCCCTAAATTCTGCAAAGTCACCACCTAAGAAAACACTGACAACAAATAACTTATGTCTGCTTTTCAATGGATGTAGACATTTTCTAACTTTTTAAATGCCTTTATACTAGTTTCATAGCTAAGTAATGTCATAAGGTATTTGCACTACAAGTATAATTTAGCGTTTTCATAAAATTATAGCAAAGCAGAGTAACTACCCTGGGTTTTATCCACCTGAATTTGAACTGTCACCGTTAACAGAATGATAATTCCTACATTAAAATAGTAGAAAAGGGACCAGTGAGATGGCTCAGTGTAAAAACACTTGCCACATAAGTTCAAGCCCCAGAACCCACTGTGAAAGGAGAGAGCAGACTCCAGAAGGTTGTTCTCTGACCTCCTTATGCATGCTGCAGCATCTGTGTCCCCACATTCACACATACACATATCATACACAGAGGAGAGAGAGAGAGAGAAAGAGAGTTTGTACATGCTGAGAAAAATGCCCTTTTATTCTGATCTTACTCACTAGAAAAAGTAACATTTAGACATGAAGAAGGATCCTGTAAGAATCAGAATAAGGCATGAAAATTCTGTTGTATGCTTTGTTTCAAGGTCTGTGATGTCACTGAGATCTTATCCTGGAATTGTCTACTAAGTGCTTGTCAGGGATTTTTACAGTATTAGGTAGAGTATTTTAATCCTCTCACAAATGGATTAATGAGTGCATAAATCTGCAGCACAATCTTAAACCTGTATTTAAGACTGTCAGAAATGACTTCTAGAATCATTTGAATTTTATACTAGAATACTCTGTTGCTTGATAACAAAAGTGAACTGTAGAAGGTTGTACAAAACTTTAGAAGAGATTAGATTTAGATGATAAGCTTTTAAGAGTTAAAATATATTAAGAAAAACTCATCCTCCAAAAGGTATGTATTAAAAATATTTGCATCTGAGAAGAATTAATATTTACATGAGAGTGTTTTAGAGAAATGTTCATTGATACTAGTTCTGTGTCAGTAGCATGTGCATGTAAATATTGAACACAGTTTGGGGTGAGGCACTTATCTGATGATGGAGAGAAAGCACTTTTGTTAAATAAGTCTGTTCACCATTTTAGTCATCACTCTCTCTAAGGACACGCACACCAGCCTCCCTCGTTTCACTGCTGAGTGGCGCTGGCCGCATACAGCCTCCCTCACAGTGTGGGTGCCTGATGACTGACCCGATGAGGGAACCCATCCTTTACGAAATATATCTTTAAATAACTCTGTACATTTAAATATATGTCCATTTAGTTACAGCCCATAACTTTCTAAATTCAGACTTTTACCTAAATCAATAAACAACCTCAGGAACAATAAAACTCAAGAATATAGCCAGAGCAATCAGGTGCTTATATTTCCATTTCATGAAAAAGACTATTCTGGACCCAAACCATGATTCTTCATGCAGGTTACTCTAGGTCATTGGTATCTCTCAGTACAATCTATATTTTCATCATCTTTAGTATTTGTAATTGTTCTTGATATTTAATTGGAATACAAATGACACCCTTGATATGGTTTTAATCAAGTAATCTCTGTTTCATCACATAGTCTATGTTTTACAATATTAATCAGAGAAATGCTCACCTCAACAAACAATAATTATTACTGTACAATATAGAGGAACTCTACCTAAATCAGCAAATGTGGTAGAAGGAATCTCCAGACAGAGGGTCCCCTTAGACTGGACATAGAACATGCAGTGTTTCATGTGCTCTTCCTGTAACCTCTTCGTCTTCTTGCTGGCAGTTGCCTCATTCAGTTACTGTGGTTACTGTCTGAATTCCACCATTATACAGAGCATTGTGGAATTCAGTGGAGTCTGGATTTTATCTGCACTCGTATAAGGCTGCATTTTGTGGTCTTAATGGCCATTTCCTTCACGAACTATGAAGATGACTTGAAATTTTACTGAAAAACATTCTCTCTTGCAAAGATTTCTTTAGAAAGGAGTGTTCAGTCATGTGTTAAAAATTCATTTCTGTTTTCTTCCAGCTGTATGTGTGTGTGTGTGTGTGTGTGTGTGTGTGTGTGTGTGAGTGTTCACACATGTATAGGTTCACAAGTGCATGTGAAAGCAAGGTGTTGAAGTCAGGTGTCTTCCTTCATTTCCCTGTTTAGTACCTTGTTTACTAAAGCAGAGCCTCTCACTGAACCTGGAGCATATCAATCCACTTAGTATAGCCAGACAGCTTGCTCTGGGGATCTCCCCTCTCTGCCTCTGTGACATTGAGATTACAAGTAGGTTGCCATGCCTACCTAGCTTTTACATGGGTTCCGAGAATCCAAACTCCAATCCTCACACTTGCATGGCAGGGGTTTTATTCACTGAGCTTCGTCCTCAGTCCCTCTATATTTTTCCATTACTGTACATGTTTATGATGATATGATTTCTCCATACATACACAATGTGTGAGGATCAAATCGGGCAACTAACATTTCTATATTCTTATCATTACTTTGTGTATGAAATCTTTTGGTGCCTTCCAGCTGTTCATAAAGTACACAACAGACTGGTGTGAGCTCTAGTCTCCTTATGGTACAGCGCAGAGTTCTACAACTACCAGAATGAGTCTGGACGTCACATTTGGTTCTGAAAGTAGGGAGAGGATTGGGAGAAAGGGACAAGGACCCCCAAAGGCTTACAAATCCACGAAAAAAGAAACTTTGTTCTCAAGAGTCTCCACAAGTATAGGTCAATCTTGGAAATAATTTTCATCTTTTTAAAATTTTGTGTGTATATTTTACCTGCATGTATGTAAATGCACCCCGTGCATGCAATGCCCACAGAGACTAGAAGAGGGCATTGATCCCTTGGAACTGAAGTTGTGGACCATTGTTAGCTGCCATGTGGAAGCTGGGAACCAAACCCAAGAGTACTTGAGAGAGCAGCCAGTGCTCTTATTATTGAGCCATCTCTCCAGCCCCCTAATTTTCATCTTTAAGGAAAGGTTTGTAAAGAAGAATTTTAGGAGATTTGGGAGTGGCCGAAGATAACCTCTTCTCTGTGATTCAAATTCATTATCTGTGAAATGTGGATGAAATGTTCCTCATAAGGGTGACTTATGAAGGCTAATGATGTAATATATATGAAGTATTTACTATTGGCTCTGATGCTTTCTCTTAGCTAGGTAAATACTATTATTTGTGGATAATTACTTTTAGGCCAGGTAAGGAGGAACCAAAAAAATCTTGAATTTCTAAAATCTAAAATGTTGCAATGAACTTTGCAAAGACATAATTATTTGAATGAGCCTTTTGTTTGTTTTAGTGCTATTACAGTCATATTATTTTTAAAAAATCTGAAATGCCTCCTGTTCTTAATTGAACAATAGCAAATGCATCTAAGCAAAGAAAAGCAGTGGTCAAATCAGCAGATCAATAAATTTATTGCCACTGGCTTTTGATCAAAGGAGTTGGCTGAAAATGACCTCACCCTACAAGCAAAAACAAAAGATAGGGAGAAATATTTCATTAGGTAAAACCAACACTACAAATAATGGAAATAAAATTCTGTAGAAATCAGCTGCTGGTTCTCACTTCCCCCAACTTCTTTCTGTGGCTATGTATGAGGTTGAACAGTATCAACGGGCCAGTGCCTAGCCACTTTTATCCAAAGACCGCATTTCATATATTTCAATGTAATAGCCACAGCTTTCTGACCAAATTAATTTCACTATATTGAACAGTGAGTAAACACCGCTCCCAGGGAGCAGCCTGTTATATGCAGAGCCGTTTACCATTGCTCTCTCCTCAAGAATGAAGACACTGAGGGGAGGTAAGCAAATCCACAAAGTGGGTGAGGTGGGGACAAGGGGAAATTAATCTCTTTGTCTCTCTAGGGAGAGTACAACAAAGCTTCCGAGTACTTCCAGCAAGCTTTCAACACAACCGTGGAGCTCATGAAAACCTCTCTGATGGATGAAAGTAAAGTGCATTTTGGAATAGCCAGAGCTCACCAGATGATGATGATGATGAAAAGTTACATCGAATCTGCAGATGCAGACAGCCTCAACTGCCTGCTGTCCTGGAAAGAGAGCAGGAGTCACATGGAATACGACCCAGTCCTGGGTGAGGCTCTGGCTCCTGAAGACACTTCAGGTTTTGTAGCATTCCTAGCGGCAAAGTCATTTCTATTGGAAAGGTTCGGTCACCCATTGGTGACTTTAATTTGGTTGGTAATTTTCATTGACTCATTACTACGTGAAAGTCAGGTAAGCTTTCTTGCTGTATTGTACCTACGGTATTAGGAGAAGCATCAACTAGTCGTAACAGAAAAGAGTAATGCTCAGTCCTACCTAATAAGTCGCCATTCTCAAGCTGACTTTTCCTAGTTCTTTTAGAGGCTGCAGTAGGTACTGAGCAGTTATAAGGAATAACTTAGAGTAAGGATCTAGAAATGGGAAATCAGCTTATGCTTTTTAATAATGTTCACTGTCATTTCATATACAGACAAGAGCAAATGCCAGTTCGCACTGGTAAGTATTATGTACTTTACTGGTGGTAGTTAATATTATTAACTTGAATTTGAGTATTAATCTAGAAAATATTTGATAGCAGTGTCTCCTCATATTATTTTTTTCTTACATACATTTTACATTTTGTGAATAATTCAGTCATAAGTAAACAACTAGAAAGAATCTAAGGGTCAGCTTTCTGTGTTAGCTTCATTAGACCTTAGTCCTCAGTTAAGAATTTTTAGAACATGGGGTTGAAGAGACGGCTCGGTGATTAGGAGTACTTGTTGCTCTTGCAGAGAATCTGGGTTCTGTTCCTAGCACCTACATGGCAGCTAGCAACCACTAGTAACTCCATTTCCAGAAGATCTGACACTCTCTTCTGACTTCATCAGGCACTCGACACGCATGTCACACACATACATACATACATACAAAACACACAAAAAATATGAATAAATAAATCTTGGGGCGGGAGAGATGGCTCAGCAGTTATGACCACTGGCTGCGCTTACAGAGGGCCTAGGTTCAATTCCAGCACCCAAATGGCAGCTGAAAACTATCCATAACTCTAATTCTAGGGGATCTGGTGCCCTCTTCTGACCTCCATAGGCATTGCAAGCACAGGTGCACTTAAATAAATAAACAAACAAGGTCAGGCATGGTGATACACACATGCAAATCCCAGCACTCCCCAGGCCAAGATGAGTCATGAATTCCAAGACAGCTTGGGCTACACAGTGAGACCCATGTCTCAAATAAGGAAGAAAATAAACTCAGAACCGCTCATGATCAACCTTTATGTTGCAAAATTATTTTTTTTCATGTCAAATGCTTTATTTTATTATACTTATTTTTCACATAGATGGTATGTGCTGGATAGCTTTAGTCATCAACTTGACACACCTGGGTTGAAGGAGCCTAAATTGGGGAACTTCCTCCATTGGACTGGCCTGTGGCCATGTCTGAGGGGCACTTTCTTGATTGTTGAGTGATGTGGGAGGGCCCAGCCCATTGTGGGTGGTGCCACCCTGGGCAGGTTGTCTTGTGTTGTATAAGAAAGTAGGCTGAGCATGGGCCAGAGCCAAAAAGCAGCGTTCCTCCATGATCTGTGTTCCAGGTTCCTGCGTTGCGTTCCTTCCTTGGCTTTCTTAAAGATGTACTGTGCTTATGAGCCAAATAAACCCTTTCCTCCCCAAGATAGTTTTGGTCAGAGCATTTGGCCACAGCAATATAGAAACTAACTAGAACAGGGTGCCCGTGCGCCATCATACTCCTGTGGATGTGAGAAGACAATCTGGGTAACTTTATTCTCTCTTTACATCATGCACGTCCTAGCGATCAAAGTCAGGTCATCATGCTTGGTGTCAATGCCTTTACCTACTAAGCCACCTTGATATATGCCATCCCTGCATATTAAACTTTTTAATGTAAAGTATTTCTAATAAACTTGAAATAACCTCAAGTGGAATCATGATGTTAAATTTTTGTGGTGTTTTCCCCTTAGATCATTTAGATGAGGCAAAAATCTGTTTTGATATTTGTTTCCTCCATAGAATAAAATAGTAAATTAAGCACCAAAAGATCATATTGAGTTTTAGGTGGGTAAAATACCATTTACCTTATAAAATAAGGAGAGGGGACAAAAGTCTCAAAACCACACAGCCAAGTGAAGTTCTATGTGCCCAACTTTCCCCAAATACTTATAATTATTAGTTAACTACTTTTAGATAGCTTTTTGCCTGCATGGGGATGTTGGCTCCTTGTCAGATATTTGGGAGTTCATCCTGAAACTTAGAGTTACCTATATCTTAGTCTTTTGTGTTTTCTGCCCGGAATAGCAGGAGATAAAGCAGAGGAAATGATCCACATTAGATATCTTACGATCATAAATGTTGAGTTGGCAGAACATGAGCTGCTCTGTTTTCATATTTGTCCTGAGTGATCGCACATCATCTCAATTGTATTGTGAAAATATTCTCTGGTCAGAACCAGATCTTCCTGCTACCACCTTGTTTCCGGCTTCCGCTTGTGATTATTCCCTAAAGTGGCTGTTTTTCAATACTTGTTTCATTTTTATCTCTTTAGTGTTTTTTTTTTTTTGAGACGTTATATTTTGTTCCAAAGGACTTCAAAATGGAAACTAATAATGCATTTCACAGTATGATTCAGATACTGAGAACTCAGCTGCTTGTATTGGGGGCGAGGGTGACATTCCTCAGAGTGTTATGGAAATCTGCCTCCTCACTGATTCAACTCCCATGGCTTAGAACTCTATGTAGAGATGAACAACATCCTTGTAAAAGTGAAAAAAAAATTAATTGAATTTTTGCAGATTTCATACAATATATTTTGATCATTGAAATCCACTCCCTTATCTGTACTATCTTTACTGACCCGTCATCAAAATTCCTGTACTCTAATGTACAGGAGGGAGGGAGGGAGGGGGGAGGGAGGGAGGGAGGGAGGGAGAGAGAGAGAGTCAGGAATTTTGTCTGTCATGAATTTATGTGGGATTTGTGCATGCTGTCACCACAGCTGTGAGTTCATATGAGTAACTGACCAGCTGTCTAGAAAACTCTGTTTCCTTGTGGTCATCCACCACCTCTGACTCTTACAATTTTTCTACCTCCTATTCTGAAATGATCTCTGAACTTGGGAAGCAGAAGTTTGATATAGGTGTCCTGTTCAGGAATGAACACTCTGCAGACTCTTATTCTCTGCACATTGGCCAGTTGTGGTTTTCTGTGTTAATCATCTGCTCCTGCATATGGAAGTTTCTCTGCCGAGAGTTGAGAAATACATTAATCTACGGATATAACAATAAGTCATTAGGACTCAGTTTAATACAATATCTATTTAGAAGAATAATTATCTTAAGCTCTCTCCCATAGTCTGTGGGCTGTCTGGCCTCAGATTTCTAGGCCTGATATCAATTTCAAGTATGGGCTCCATCCCAGGAAGCAGACCCTAAACTCGATTAGAAATTAGTTGATTTTATCCTTAATTATTGCACCAATGGGCATACCTTGCCAGGCCAGTTGTTGTAGCTCATGGAATTCACAGCTGGATAAAGTTGATAAATTTTCTCTTAAAGTAGCATCTTCCAGCACTATGGAAGCTAAACAATAGAGATGAGACTTTGAAGTCAGTATCAACTTGATTTCTCCTTGTCTGTTAAGAAAATACCTAAAAATAATAACAATAATAAAATAAAAATAATTTTTAAATGGAGAAATAATATCCGTACACGTACTCAAACACATACAAAGATACACAGAGAGCAGTGAAGGTGTTAGTAAAAAGAATATAATCTGTCTTCATGGCTGAAGAATGTACGTGCTATAATAATTAAAAGTCTCCAAAAATAATAATCCTCTAGACAAATGTAATTGAGTGATTAATTCTCATTCTACTGAGATATTTCACGTTTTAAGGGATACTTATTTTCTAGAAAATAAAACCTATAGGAAATTATTAAACATGCTTGTTTGCATAGGCATATTTTTAGTTCAAATCTGCCTTTAAATGCCCTAGAATATTCACGAAACTACAACTTTTCCTCTTTTCCATGCTTAAAAAAAAAAAAAAAAACCTTTCCAATGGCTCTACACTTGTCTTGGTTAACGGCAAGCCTCTTGATCTTTTGAACCCCTTCCTTTCACTGACCCTCCCCAGCACACTCCAGCCCACCCCTACCACACAACATTCCTCATGATCACCTTTCTTCCAGCTCAGGTCAGCCAGGAAAAACCTTGCTCCTGCTGCAAGATCCTTCGATGCTAGAACATTCCCTGAGACCCTTCCCACTCGAATGCATTTGCTTCTCTGATCTCAAACTGAACATTACTTATTTTTCTGCCTGCCATTTCATTTCACCCCTTGCCATGACTGCTCAGTTAAAAATATGAGTCTCTCTCAAACACACATCCTGATTCTTGGTATTTCTTTGAAAAGAAGACATGATGTTTGACATCTACAACATCCCAAGTAAATGTTTGTTGAATTAAATAGAATTCAAGATGAGTGTGTGTGTGCCCCGATCATAAGCTGGTTTGCACTAAGCACTTTTGAAACCTGTATTTCATCTTCCTTGGGAAGTCTATGATCCCACTCTCTATTTGGATTACCTTCCAATTATCACATGAATAAAGAAGGATGTTCACCAACCATGATGCTGACAAATCGAAAAAGTACAAAAATGTTATTTGGAAACCTGAGCCTCTTTTAAGTTTTCAACTTTCGCCTTTCTTCTAAGAAGAGGAATCTTTAATCTTGTTATTGAGGGTCCCATGTATTCAGAAAAAAAGCAGATCAAAGATCTGAAAGATACATTATAAAAGTCGTGCAGTTATCAGCACCTGGGAGACTTCCATCCTCCAAACAAATCATTAGCTCAGAGGGCAGGCAATATTCTTTTAAGCAGAGAACATGACCCCTAAGGGAATCGAGCAACGAGAGCACTGAGGTCCCCAGATGAAATGGAACAGTGACTCACCAGCAAACCGCTGTCATCTTTGTGCCTCTCAGAGGGAACACGGCAAGCACAGGCACCTTCAGTCTCTTCAAATTCTGAAAGATGGTTGGCATGATTCACACAGCCCACTTCACCTTCCAACACTATGGTAAGAATAGTTTCTCCTGAATTTAGAAATTGGGAATCAAATCAAGTTTACTGCACCTCAATAAAATTACTCGCTCCTGAAGCAACCTATGAACTTTGGCTGCTTTGTCCAGGATATTAGGTGCTTTTCTTACTTGAAATATTATCTTTACAGTCAAAGAGAAGTTTTCTTTTAAGGAAAAGCTAATTCATTTTGCCTTTGGAAGATCACAGACTCAGATGTGGAACAGCAACACAGAAACAAAAGCTTTGCTTGTTCAACATAACAACAGGGTTAACCTCAATATGTAATTACAGCCATTTAAATGTCAACACTGATAGACACATCATTGATAATAATTATATCAGCAAGGGGATTTTAATGGACTTTCTCACTGAGGCCAAATGTAAATTATATCAGAGAAATAAGATGCAAATTCTGAGCATGGACGTAGATGAAAACACTGGCTGCTTTTAGGAGGTA
Organism: Eospalax fontanierii; assembly: GCA_035773235.1. NCBI lineage: Eukaryota > Metazoa > Chordata > Mammalia > Rodentia > Spalacidae > Eospalax > Eospalax fontanierii. Next base: position 31,825,578 of record CM069548.1, on the reverse strand, counting down.
AAAACACTGTTTTCTATGAAGTGTTATGGAAAAGTTTACGTGAGTAGCAAAATTATCACCCTGGCTTTATGAATCGTGTAATATTCTGTGTGTGTGTGTGTGTGTGTGTGTGTGTGTGTGTGTGTGTGTATGTGTGTGTTCAACACCTGCATGTACATAAGTGCACCCATGTCAGAAGAGGGTGTGAGATTCCCTCTGGAACTCGAGTTATGGAGGGCTATTAGCTGCCATGTGGGTGCTGGGAATTGAACCCAGGTTCCACTTAACCACTGAGCCATCTCTCCAGCCCCTCCTGTAATATTATTAAGGAAAATAAGCAGCATCGTGACTCGATCTCACAGCTCTTGCTTTATTTTGGCTCACCTTGTACCTGGAGATTAGCATCAGGTCATTTTCCTATCATATTGTATGCCCGTGTTTTTCACCCTTTTAGAGAATATGAGAAGACCACGTTCATAACTTCATCCTCATTTCTTCTGTGATCAGATACTTTTCTTGTATCTTAGGAACTATAAACATGAGGAGAAAATCATGGCATTGGACAGCAAATTAGCAAGCATGGTTTTCTTTTAAACTTTCATTAAACATGTTCTTTGACAATGACCTTTCATACAGGTACCTTCTGAATATTGTCACCCCATCCTCTCTGAACTCCAACACAGTCCCCACTTTATGCCTCCCTTCCCTACAAGTCACTTTCCCCCATTAATGTCTTTTTGTTCTGTGACTCACTGAGTTTAGCCAGGGCCATCTGTGTAACCATGAGTGGGCCCGTAGGTACATAACTAAAACTGATGTCCTCCTCCCCTAGAGCCCATCAGCAACCAATAGTTCTATGGAGATGGGCAGCCCTCCCCTTCCCCTGAGAACCTGCCCCATCCTTGATTGATTGTTCACAGATTCAGTCTTGTACAGGCCCATTGTGGGCAACCAAAGTACCTGTGGGATCACAATTGCATTGGTTAAGTTATGTCCAGAAGAGCATTTCAAAGCCCTCTTCCAGCTCTTACTGCCACCTCTCTATCATATTCCATGAACCTTTTAATGGTATAAATGTCTTGTTTAACAGTAAGCACTCAACTATCACATATTCTTAGACCTTAAGCAGACATGTGTCTCTGTATTCACTGTCATTCATTACAAAGAAAGTATACCTTATTAAGGCTAAGCGTAGCATATGTTTATGGATATAAAGAGATATCCAGGAAGAAGCTTGTTGTCATGATAGTTATGCTAAACAATAGCAAGTTCCCTTCAAGGCCTAAGATCTCAACCATGAGTCTTCAACTGGGTTTACATTATCAAGCATGCATTCCCTTCTAGGGAGTGGGCCTCATATCCAATCAAAGAATGATAGGTTACCCTCTAACAGTCAAGACACTATTACATCAGTGGATACATCCTGCTTGACCCAATGGTATTGTATTTTGTAGGGTTCACAACTGGTAGGACTGTGGATGCCTTTTCTCTCCCTGCAGCCTGATTAGCACCTTTTAGGACTATAATGGCTAGCCATGAGGGAAGAAGTTCCCAGTTCAGTTCTACTTGGATTCCTCTGTGTCTTGCAATTAAAGTTCATGGTGTCTTCAACAGTTGGGTGGTATCATCGAATTCTGGTGAGCAACCAAGAGGAATGACAAGAACAGACAATGTTCTGAAGGTGTCTGGGACCTCTGGGACCAACAGCTTGTAAGGAGGTACCCTGCACCTGGCGCTGAAGTTTAATAGCCCATGACTTTTAGGAGAAGCCCTATAAGATCTCTGCCTCTCTGTCTCTGACTCTCTCTCTCTCTCTCTCTCTCTCTCTCTCTCCCTCTCTCTCACTCTATTCCTCCCCCCCCCCTTCTCTTTCCTTCTTACAAGGTAGCAGGTTTCCACTGGCTTTTTTATGCAGCCCTCAGTTGACCTCTGTCTACTCCCAGTCCTCTACACCATCCTAAATGTTCTACCCCTAGGACCGCCCTACGTGTTTGCATATCCCCTGTGTTCTGCCTTCTCACCTCCGGTAACGCACCCCACTCCCTCGGCCCTTTTCTACTTTCTTGGCTTCTTCAGACACTCCACTTTAAACACGTAATCTGAAGATGCCGTGCGAGGATCCGCATCTGAGTCGTTGTGTTTCTGTGTCTGGGCTAGGTACCTCACGCACTATAATTTTTAAGAAAAGTCCACTGTGGACGTGCACATTTTCATCATCCATTGACCAACAGATGAGACAGGCGGATGGGTAAGAAAGCAGGTTTTACACCACCTTACTATCACAGAGCAGATTTTTTTCTAATGATGTACTCAAAAGCATGACACACAAAAGAAGATTCTGGTGAAAAGTCTGATTCAAAGCACTTTCCAGGCTTCTTGGTGTCACTGAGGAGCCACTTCTCAGAGCTTGGTGCTCTGGTCAAGCAATTATTAGCTTGTGACTCTCCATTGAAGTCTCTTTAGCTTTTACTTGAGGTTCAAGATAGCTCACTGATAAGACTTCTCTTTCAAATACTATACCTACTCAATGGAAGCATCATTCGAAAGAAATAAAGGATTTTGTAGCCAACTGAATTTTCATGAACAGAAGTTTCTGTGGGGTTTTCCTCAAATTTAGTTTTATTATCATTATACATTAGACAATATATGTGCCATGTGTAAGTATATGTAATATATATGCCAGCTACAATTTAGCAGCTTTTCCGGGTGTGAGATGCAGTCATATAATCCCAGTATTCAGGAGACTGAGGCAGGAGGACCTTGAGTTCAAGTCAGCTTGGACTTCATAGGGAAAACCTGCCTCAGAAAACCATGAACACACACACACACTCAGAGGAACTCAGAGGAACTCTGAGTGTGTAGAGGCACTCCGGGTTTCAGCCAGGCTGACCCTTGCCAGTTTGGGAACCATCCGCCTCGTGGGCTGGGTTTTATCACACTCCCTCCACACTGTCCTCTCCTCTACGCTGTTTTAGCAACCATGTCCTAGCATCCTGTCTGGAAGGGGTCCTTTTTAAAGGGATGTGTTTGGATTTCCATGTAGTTTTTTTCTTCAGAATGCAGAGACCTTCCAGGCTCAGGGTGGAGAATGTATTTTATCCTACGTAATTTGGGCCCCAATCAGCACCCAATCATCCACCCCAAGGAAGCCTCTGCTCCTAGCTTCATGCATTTTGATGGCTTCCTGGCTGTTTGGCTGGCTTTGAGTTGTTTCAGGCTCCCTGGGTGCATCTTAGAATCCAGAACTAGAATCTCCCACTTCTACAAGGAGCCCTGGTAAAAGTTAATTCTGGAAAAGTAAGAGGAATTCTAAGAATCTAAAATATATAAATAAATAAAAAGACTAATGGTCTTCAATGTATATCCAGTTGACAGTATAATCAGAGGGAAAGGTTTCATGTGGATTTAAAACATAGAAATTTGATTATGCATCTCTAGTCGGCTGCATCTTAAATGATGCCCCCTCCAGATAAAGAATTTGAACTATTCTCAGTGACTACTTGTTACAGGTACAGATACTGATGTTATACTGTAAGACCATGCATATGTGATACAGGATACATCAGACATTTAATGTACTAAGTCTCTTATTCCCACAGTCCTTACAAACTAGAATTCTCTGTGTTGAACAAGTTTCCTCATTTGTAAATGGGTGTAGGGGAATGACTAGAAGGCTTGTATTCTGAATTTCTTTTCCTTTTAAACTCTATTACTCGGCTTCCTGAGAAAATATGTTTTAAGGTTCATTACACTCCAATTAAATTTAAGGAAAAATTGAAAAACCAAAGAGTCACTGTGAATTTTACTTTCCTTTCCTGGTGCTGGGGACCAAGCGCTGGGCCTTGTGCTTGGTGGGCAAGCCCTCTAGCAGTGGCCTAAATCCCCAATCTCTTTATTATGAGTTTTCAAAGCATCATTGCTCTCAGTATGATTTGGAATAGTCCCACATAAACAAATCTGTTTTCATCAGGAGGTTGAAATATATCAATATACAGTGTGGAGGTTGAGAAATAGAAAGGTTTATGAGAAAAATAATTACATGATTTCAAGCACAGTTACTGAAGAGATCTTTAGTTATACTCTGCAATAACTTTGAGTCTTTTTGGAGAAAAAGGAAATGGAGTACAAAATTAAGGAAAACCCCAAGGAGATGAATCCGTGAAGTTGGAAAAGACTCCGTTCAATGACAAACAGTGTTCTTTAAACCCAGTTCCCAGATTTTGTGTGGTGGAGAATTGGGGCTTTGAAGTCAGACAATTTCTTTAAAACCCAGCTATAGTACTGTGTGGCTAATGGCACCGTAGTCTTATCTCTGTTCCTTCAATTACATATGGAAATAGGGATCTTTCTCACCAAGATGCCTGGACCATACAGTGAAATAGCTCACCTGCATAGAAGGCCTACTGCCCAACTTCTCGCTTGTTAACACAATCCTCCTCTATTCTCACCCTCCACTCTCCATGTCCTCAGGGGAGGGGACATTGCTCTCCATCCACAGGGGTTAAATCTTCACTGTGCAAAGCCTGTCACTGTGATTTCATTATACTTGCCCAAGTGACAGCATTGGGGTTGCGGGAGGCTATGTGACTGGGACGCAATCTTAATTAATGACATAGGAGAAGAAAGTCTGAGACATTCCTGGGAAGGCCTTCTTCATTCTTAAAATGCACTGAGCAAGTCGATTCCCTTCTTTCTGACTTTGAGTGTGGATGTGTGATGCCTGACTTTGCTGTGGCCAACTTACAACTAAGCTATCAAAGTGCTAAGGATGGCACTGAGAAAACTCAGAAAAAATCAGAATGCTAACTGGCTTCCCTAGATACTAAATCAACCAACTCTGTAATTAGCATCATTTTGTGGGAAATAAATTTCCCTCTCTGGTTATTATTCTAATTGACAAAAAATTGTATATGTTTCTTGTACAACATGATAGCTTGAAACAGATCCCGATGATCTTGATAGAATTATGAGTGCAGATGTAAATACCGACAACAGAATAGCTCAACATGGGTAATTAACCTGTGTGTTACTTCAGATACTTCCTTTCTTGGTAAGAGCACTTGAAATCTAGCCCCCTGGTGATTTTTAATAGGGTTCATTCCACACACAAGACCTCTGGGCCTAGATCTCCTTCTAACTGAAATTTTGAGTACTTTGGCCAACATCTCTCCAACCCTCAACTTTTGGCTTTTTCAAAGCCACTTATGGTAGCTGGCTGTTTTGTTACCTGAAGCTAAATAAAAGTTGTGAAGTGCTGCTGACCACAATCTAGCATAGAGGAGCAACTGTGGTGATTACTGCTGCCTGAGCAGTGGGCATAATGCCTGGAGCATCATAGTGCTGAAGGAAAATCTTCAGCTTGAACTGTGAGGTTCTTGAAAAAGCTACGTTTCACATCATAAGATTATTAAATATTTTAAATCACAGGAAATATCTCAAAAATCTTAGAGTCCTTCTAAACTATGCTTTATGTTAATATTCCTCTTCCCATGTCACCCTTGGGGCGTGGCTCAGGGGTTTCCAGCACCCATATAGTGGCTCACAGCTGCTGTCATTCCAGCCCCAAAGGGATCTGATGCCCTCTTCTGGCCTCCTCAGGCACTGCATGCATATGGTACATTCAAATACATGAAGGCAAAACATTTGTACCACATAAAATATAAATTAATTATAATAGCTATTTATATCTATGTATATATAATAAGAATAAATTAATCTGATGGAGCTGAAAGTTCTTTAATCCTTTATAGCTACTAAGATTTTTAAATTTTTATTTTAGATAGTTCTCCTGAATACTCTTACATGTGTTATACTTTTATTTATTTATTTTTATTTTATGTGTATTAGTCTTATGACTGTATGTGTGTAAGTGCACCCATGTCGTGTAGTACCTTCTGAGGACAGAAGAGGGTGTCGAATCCTCCGGAACTGGAGTTACAGAGGGTTGTTAGTTGCCATGTGGGTGCTGGGATTTGAACATGGATCTTCTGCAAGAACAATCGGTGCTCTTAACCACTGAGCCATCTCTGCAGCCCCTTGGGATTTAAAAATTATTATTTTTATTTTATGTGTATGAGTGTTTTGCCTACATATATTTAAGTATACCTGTATTGTGCAATATCATGGAAGACAGAAGAGGGCATTGGATCTCCTGGAACTGGAGTTATAGACAGTTATTAGTTGCCATGTGGGTGCTGGGAATCAAATCCTCTACAAGAGCAGCCAGTGCTCTTAACCTCTGAGCCATCTCTCTAGTTCTAGATTCTTTTAGTATTTGAAGAGTGCCTTTGCCTAGAACTTGAGTCAGGAGTACTGTAGTATGTAGTTGAACTCATGCAGGTGGTATGATGCAAAGCTGTTACGGAGCTCTAGATAGGTCAGCACTGGGACCGTGCAGCCATTAGTTACCTTTTCATTGCTGTGACCAATGCATGATAGGCAACCATCTAAGGAATCGTGGACTTATTTGGGCTCACAGACCTGGAGGATACAGCCTGTCAATGACAGGGACTTCAAGTTGACAAGGCTGCTCCACCACAGTAGAAATGTGTACCTGAGTATCTCACCACCACCTCACATCTCAGCTGAACAAGAAACAAACAAAGGGGAATTCCAGAGCTCAGCTGGCTTCTCTCTTCTCCCCTTTGACTCAGTCCAGAACCCCTGTCGTGGGATGGTACAGCTCACATTCAGGGTAGGACACTGCCCTTGGTTCACTTAGTCCTCTAAAAACTCCACTTCTGTAAGGTGTTCCAAACTTCCAGGACTTTTCTTTGTGCAATATGAAGCCACATTTCATTTTTGTTGTTCTTGTACAGAAAAAAAAAAAAAGGTTAAAGTAATCAGTCATTCTGTGATGAGGCTTTTGGAGGCTAAGACTTCTGTCTTCTGAGAAACATGCTTATGATTTCTGAGGACTCAGTAAGCACTGTGGGAGAGGCAGAGGTTAGAAATGCCTGCGAGCCCATGGCATGTAGAAGGGTCTTGTGACTAGTTCTGGCCACTGGGCTAGAGGGAGAGGTCACACTGGGCTTCAGCACAGCTCGGTCAGCCAGAGCACCTGCAGCCGAGTCCTTCCCTGTTGTCCCTGTGGAGGAGGCTTTACTAAAAAATAATGGTGCTACAAGACGGAAGCAGCCTGGATCGTGAAATCTTCATGGAGAGCCGTCTCCCCAGAAAAGCGCTCATCGTGGCGGCTTTATCCCTGTATAGGATACTCCTTTACTCTGTCAAGCCACACAAATGCTGAAAAGCTGAGCCTCCAGAACCGTTTGTCACCATAGCTTTGCTTACACCTGCCCCATCCAGAAGTTCCAGGACTCTTCTCGATGGCTTCCTGGATGGCCTCAGTGAGAACGTTGCCAGTGAGAGCACTGGGATGGACATTTCTCTGCAAGATAGCTGAGAGAGTGTTTGCAGGCTGTTTGTCTGCCCCTTATGTTTTTCTTAAGGCAGAAACTTAAAATAACTGGTGCAAACAAGTTGGATGAGACAGGTGGGAAAGAAAGCATTAAAATATGTTCCCAGGGCTGGAGAGATGGCTCAGCAGTTAAGAGCACTGGCTGCTCTTAAGGTTTGGTTCCTTGTTTCCACAACCATTTCTAACTCCAGTTCCAGGAGATCCTACGCCTTCTGGCCACTGTAGGCACTGCACGCATATGGTGTACTTACATACATGCAGGCAAAACACTCATACACATTTAACTACTTAATTAATTAATTAATTTAAAATATATTCTATGTGTAATTCATCCCTGTATGAAAAAAAAATACACATCTTTTTAGCTACTTTAAATGAATAGATTGTGTAAGTGTGATTCTCATAAATATTAAGAAAAAGCTGAAATATTTCACTGACTTCTGCATCTGATAAGAAAAAAAAAATTTTTTTAAAGGAAACCAAAATAATTCCAAAGGGGAAACAGGCCCCAAAAAGACAAATGACTGCTTATTTGTAATCAATTTTTTTAAAAAAATAATTTGAGTGTGCATTTCCCATTTCTTAATTCAAATACATATCACCCATCTTCATCTATTTTCCACAATGCAAGTGACAAGTTGTTTCCTGAAGAATAAAAGTATTTCTTTGAAAGCTAATGCTCACTTCATTGGGAAATAATAATGTAACTCTAGATCCCTCGGGTTGAAAGATTTTTTTTTTCCTTTTCTTTTTTTCCCCCCCTCTGAGAATCTCCTTCTCTATCTGCTGCCTTGGTTCAATAAAAGAGAATTCTTGATTGCTCACACAAAAACTATCCTTCTTTTAGATTCTGCTCACAGTTCTTGGTAGCTGCTGGTGTGACCAGGATTAACTTTCCAAAGCACATTGAGCTTGCCTCTTCCAAGGAAAATGTTACTAGGCTTCTCTGATCTGGTTTTGTTTTCATTGTTGGTTTGAAATGCTTATGAAGGTTTGTTGGTTGTTTAAACCATAGCAAAACCAAGGTAAATGCTGGAATTGTGTCAGGAGAAGGTTAGTATATAGAGGTCTGTGAGAACCCCATTGTCACCTGACTGTACTTGTCTCATTCCCATAGAGGTGTGTGTCCTGTCTGTGTCCTTTTACTGTGGTCATGGGTTCCACATACTATGCCAATGTAGCTACATACCTCTGTCACAGCTAGGATCTGGGGACAGAAGGATCCTTTCCTACGTACATTGTTATTATTCTGTTATTTCAAAATTTCTTCTGAGAAAAAGGAAGCAACATGACGTTGGTGTCTGAAGCACGAGCATTGAAGACACTCACTTTGCTGGCTTCTGATTCTTTCTAAAGTTTCTCCAACTGGAGGTTTATTTTAAAGTGATAACCTGGTTCCAGAACTGTCATTTCTTTGAATTCTCTTACTCTGTGCTCCTTGTACTTTTAAATTTTTTGTGAACATCATCTTTGTACTATATTCTTCCCTCCCGGTCCTCCTCCAACTCCTCCCACAATCCCCCTGTTTCTTAACTTCCGGTACCCTTCCTTGATGATTAGCGTTACATATTCATGCATATAATCATAGATACACCCCACACACATATTGTGCTGAGTCCATTCAGTGGTTCTCCTGTGTATGTGTACCCACTTGGAATTAGATAACCTCTCAGTAAGCTAATCCCCAGAGAAAACAGATTCCCCCTCCCTCAGCATCCATCGATTGCCTGAAGCTCTTCATCTTGAGGTGGGACCCCTGGAGATTCCCCCATCCCTGATTTTGTCATTACGTAGATCTCGTTAGACTGTCATGCTGTGGAGATCTCATTGGTACGGCTTCCCTATCCTGTCTAGAAGGCATTAACTGGCAGTAAGCGTCTTGTCCCTTGGGCTCTGACACTTTTTCCATCCGTCTTCCTCCATGTTTCCTGGGTCTTAGGTATAGAGGCTGCATTGTAGATGTGTCACTTAGGGCTGGGCACCTCACAGACACTTATTCAGTGCATTTGACCCATTATGGAGTAGTCTCCATCTCTTGCAAAAACCAGCTTGTTTTATGAGTGGTGAAAGGTATACTTGTCTATAAATGTAATATTTAGAATGTAAGAAATTACTTTGCTCTAGGGATGTGATAAAAGTAGGTTTTCTTAGCCATGTGTACTTGGCTATATTTACAGTACCATGCATGTGTTCCCTCCCATTAAGCAGGCCTTAAATCCAAATTAGACAGCCGTTGATTACCCTCAAGATAAAAGTGCCACTACTGCACCAATAGAGATTATTTGCTGGGCTGGTCACTGCTGTGGTTCTTAAGTTTTACAGCTGGGTAGGACTATAGATTGGTTTTCTCCCTTGACAGCTTGCATAGTATCTTCTGATACTATGAGAGTTAGTCTTGTGCTCCTTGTATTTTTAACTCTCGGGAATGAATGTTGTATAATATAGAGTATTTTTCATAACTATGAGTAAACCGCATGCTTTTCATAACAATTACTCTTTTAGAAATTACTTACAGTATCTTATAAGTGACCTTGAAAGAATCACTCCTCATGGACCATGGCACGTCCTGGGTCTGAGCACAACATGCTCCATATGGGAAACTCTGGGTAAGAATCTTATGAGAAGAAATGAATGTATGTATGTTTCTTAATTTTAGTCCCAGCCCCTCCTGCACCCTATCATTTCTGAAATGAATCTTTGAATCACTATGAACATACTTGCACATATTTAATTTCCAAACTTTCGACCTGAAGCTATGACATAAATATAATAGTAAAAACTCTAAAAATATTCACCATCTTCAAATCCTTTAATGCCTATTGAGGTTTTCTTCCTCGTTTCCCTTCATTCTAACCTTCAGTCAGAGATCTTGAGCAGATAGTTCTTTCCTCATGCCCTTTAGAGTAAGCAAAGTTGCATTTGGTCAAACCAATAGGGAAAACTAAAGTTGGTTCATTTATGTGAATGTATTGGCCTCTAAAAAGAACGAGGCACCAAAAACAGCGAGAGAGAAAAAAAACATTGATTAATTTTAGCCTGGGGTGAATCAAGTTTGATTTATCTGCATCAAGACTCAGTGTCTTTTTGTATCAGCAGCTGCTCTAGGTACTTTCTGTGGCTATGATAAAAACACTGACCAAAACCAACTTGGGGAGAAAAGGGTTTATTTTATCTTACATATCCCAGGTCACAGCTCATCACTGAGGGAAGGCAGGGCCAGAACCTGGAGGTAGGAGTTGAAGCACAGACCATGCAAGAACACTGCTTACTAGCTTGCTCCTCAGGTCTGTTCGCAGTCTACTTTCTTATGCAACACAGGACACCTGCCCGGGGTGGTACTGCCCATAGGAGGCTGGGCCCTCCCACAGCACTCAATAATCAGGAAAATGCCTCATTGACACACCCACAAGGCCAATCCAACAGCACAGCAGCTGATGACAAGCAGTTTCGTTTCTTACTAAAAGAAGTTTAGTGCAACATTCTCAGAGGTGCCCTAGCCTGGCTTCTTAGACGCTAACCTCTTGGAAAAGGTATGTCTTTGTGTATTCTACTCTAGATATAAGAATGGGCAAAAACGAAAGGAAATGAAGCTTCAATATCATAGCCAGGAAGATAATTCATTAAAAGAAAACTCAGGAGAACTGGATCAGACTAATCATCATAAAAATTTGAGGTTAGTATTTACGCCATGCAGATATTTTTGGCCAACATTTTTATCATCACTTGCCAACAGGATTATGAAAGGGAGAAATAAAAGCTGTAGAAGAGGAAGATATTATGTTCAGCCTTTAGACATCAGTTTCCTTCCATCAAAATACTGAAAGCTAGTTGTGCTGCATATAATAGAAAAGAAACTATGTTTTCTGAAAGAACTTCATAGGTGTAGATGAGCAAGTGGATGTTATGATCTAATCACAAAAATCCTCCCTAAAAATATAGCTGTCCAAAAGGCTGCTCTTCATCTGAATGAACTCACACATCCATCATTCATTCACCTTCACTCAGGGCTTACAGTTAATCTTATTTGAAAATTTTTAGATGAAACATGAATATAGTCTATTCTTTAGTAATTTGATTGGCAAGGAATAACAAAATATTACAAGCACTGCTTTTTAATAATTTATAACTACTTACATGGATCCACTAAGTTTAGGCACACAATGATATGACTAATTATGTTGAAAATCCAAGTGGATGCTTAAATAGATGACCATGCCCTGAGGCCCTTCCAGTAGTTTCTGCTGTCTCATTTAACCATGCAAATGTTATTAAGCATTCCTGGCTAAAAATCTTCATGCATGTGCAAGTGTGATTGCATAGATAATTATGCATAATGTTGTCACTTTCTAGGTCTAACACAAATTTTTTAAAAAATATCAGTTTTCTACTACATAGTTTTCTCAATAAAATTCAATTTATGAAAGATAAACAAACCAAAAAAAAAACTCCTTAAGATCATCTCTTGACTCTTTACACACCAATATGAAGAGAAAAAAAGATCAAGCCATATACTAAAATTAAAGTAAGATACCTATAAATAAAAGTCCATATTCATGAATAGATCCAATTGAAAAGAAAATTCAATGATTACGATATAACCATAACCATATTTATGTGAACCTGAGCTTGAATAAATCTATACAAACTCAATAGCAGAGATACAAAAGGACTATTCCCAAATCAAAATGCAGATAGCAAAGCTTTCAGGTTTGCACATACCAAATCCAAGTTTATAGAACAGCAGGAAAAAAAAAGTCCACAAAAAGCCCCAAAACTTTTAGCAATGTATACATTTTGGCAGGTTGATTTCTTCCCATGAGAACCACTGAGGAAGCTTTATAGTCCAGAACCAGAACCATGCCTACTGCCACCCCTTGCCAGGTTGGATTTTGGATAGCCCTACATCGCCCGTCACTACCGCCCAATACAAAGTTTAGCTTGCACATAGCTGATTGGTGGTGGGAAAGTCTCTTTTCAATGAGAACCCATCTCAGCTTCCCTCCTAAATGTATAAAGCAGAGAATCTCTTAAGTACGGGAACCAAACCTGTTCCCGTAGACGCTGGTAGGCAGCTTCTAGAAATAGCACTAGGTGCAATGAAAGAAAGAAGATAAAGCAACATTAGATTGATGAGAACCACCACACAGAGCGCAAATTCAAACAGGTTTCAAGAAGCCCCTCAAAGGAGGCACCGTGTGAAGAGAAACTTGAGGAAATGAGGAAGCAAAGTGATTGGGGAGGCAATATCCAGGGAAAGCTAGGGAGAGCAAGTCCAGACAGGGAAACAAGTCTGACGGACAGCCAGTACATTTAGTCCTTTTAACCACCGTGAGTACTTTGTGTTGTTTTGTTTTGTTGGAGTCAGGGCTTCTCTGCAGCCCCAGCTGGCCAGGAACTCATTATGTAGATCAGGCTGGCCTTGATCTCACAGAGATTCACTTCTCAAGCACTAGGATTAAGCCCAGCTTTTACGACTTTGAGTTTTATTATAAATTAATGGAAGTTATCACTGAAGGGTCCAAGGACTCTAGTTGACTTTTCAGAAGGATCATTTCAGCATTCCTAACTGCCAGCTCAGCAGTTAGGAGCACTGGCTGCACTTCCAGAAGACCCTGGTTTTGTTCCCACATGATGGCTGATAACAGTCCTCAACTCCAGTTCCAGGAGAATCCATCGCCCTCTCTGGCTTCTGGGAGCATTGCATGCACAGATGCACTTACATACATGCAGGTAAAGCACCCATATACATATAAAATAAATTCAAAAAGTTTTAATAAATATTTCAAATGCTGTGTGAAAATTGGGTTGTAAAACAGTGGCCATTTTGACCAAACTCTATTACGAGAAATTAACTTTACCCTGTGACATATACATAATTGAACCAAGACTCAGACAGGCAAAGCACTGCCTGTGAAACCCTCTCCTACTTTTCTGTTGTATTCTTACCCATCTAGTCTTTTCACTCTAAGTGGGAGGCGCTTTTTAACATTTATAGTTTGTTTTTTAATATTTTGATTAATTCTTTAAGAATTTCATACACTGTATTTTGATAATATTCACCTCCAGTTCCTCCTCTGAACTCCTCCCAGATCTGCCCCCCAACTTCATGTCCTTTTTAAATTTTTAATTTAATAACCCATCAACTCCAATTTGTGCTGTCCTTGTACTTCTGGATGTAGGGCCATCCACTGGAGTGCAGTCGACATGCCAGTAGTCACACCCCTTAAAAAGTCTCTCCCAGAAACCACCAAATATCCATAGCTCTTCAGTTAGAATTAGTAGATTCTTATCAGGAAAAAAAAAAATGACATTGAAGCCAGGAGTATTTCTTGGTGACTCAAGACAATCGGTTGCATTTTCTATTATACGCAAGTATTTTAAGATGCCCTGTGGAAAATTAAACTTCATAATTAGTCCCAGGCAGTGTCTGAAGGTGAAATTCAAGGTCCTCTTGCACCAAAGTTATGGAGGTGGGGGATTTATTATGAATGTATAATCTAGGGCCCTCATAATTAATGAATACGGAACTTTAATAATGGAACTTAAGAACCTGCTTTCCCCAACCTCACTAATTTTTAAAAAATATTTTATATTACTTTCCTGTGTGTATGAGTGTTATGCCTGCATGTAGGTAGGTGCAATACCCACGGAGGTCAGAAGAGGGTGTTGAATCCTTTGGAATTTGAGTTTCAGACGGTTGTTAATTGATGTGTGGGTACTAGGAATTGTTATCAGTGCTCTTAACCACTGAGCCATCTCTCCAGCCCCCAGCTGATTCTTATCTATAAAGAACTATTGCTAAGTTTCTTAAGACTTTCAGTATTTTGGCTGATAATGCAAAGTTAGTTTTTCCTCCTATGTGCCATTTCACTGATGGGTGTAAACTCATTCAGTGGGTCTTCAAACAAGCTTTTCTTACCTCCAAATGCATTATAAATCACTCTACATAGATATATAGACCTAAAATAAATAAAGCTCTTGAAGTTGAGATAATATCTCATTTGTTTTCTTTCAAATGACCGTGGTTCTGCTGGAGGTGATTGTGGATTCTCAGGTGAAATGTGGCAAGCTTGTCAAATCAGGGCTTTTACTCTATGTGCTCTGTTGTCTGTTTCAGATATCGATTTCAAATCAAGTCCAAATCTTCTTGGAATCTTTTCCCTCCCTCATCCCAACACTGTATCATTACTTGTCTCTTCATAATTAACCTGAAGTTGTCAACTTTACCCACTTACCTTTTCTCTTACAAATGCCTCTGAAATTTTATTTCCTCCACAGGCTGACTTGTCTCTCTTGAATTGTGGCTAACTACAACCCATTTGCCCCACCCCGCCCCACTTGGCAAAAGACAGAACTATTTTCCAGTAGCTTTGCGTGACCACTGATTTTTCACTAAGCTTTATGCTCTCCTCCACATGGGATTTTCCCATCATGTTATTCGTTTTGTTTATATACATTGTAATAAAACAGATTCCAGGGTTTCTCTAGGAAAAGGTTTCCAACATGCCACTGACTTGTTCTGGAAATGTTTCACTACTTTGTCTTAGAACAAAATACAGAAATCCTATAAAGAAGCTACATTAGAACAGGCAGATCTCTGTGAGTCTGAGGCCAGCCTGGTATGCATAGTGAGTTTCAGGTCACCCTACATAGTGATACCCTTTCTCAAAAAAAAACTTTTGGGCTGGAGAGATGGCTCAGCAGTTAAGAGCTCTGACTGTTCTTGCAGAGGACCCAGGTTCAATTCCCAGCACCCACATGGCAGCCAACAATTGTCTGTAACTCCAGTTCCAGGGGAATCCAACATCTTCTGATGTTGGACACTGTATAACATGGATGCACTTAGATATATGCAAGCAATACACTCGTATATACATAAAATAAAAATAAAATCTTAAAAAACAAATACACTAGAGCTGATGAGATGTCTCGGTGGGATGAGGCACTTGCTACCAATCCTAAATTCCATCCCCGGGACCCATGAGGTGAAAGGAGAGAAATGACTCCTGAGAGTTATCTTCTAATGTCCATGCACAAACTCTGTGGGCATGCATGCCAACACAGACACAATAAGTGAATGAATGAAATAAACAAATGCAAAAATTTTAAAAGAAACTATATTACACTCAACATGCCTACAAAATCAGGCTACAGGTTGGCACACTGGATGTTCATGAAGAATGGGGTTTAATACCTCATGTCACAAAGTCATTTTGTAAAACGTCCAATTTCATATTCCCTTTTCCTATAGCTAGACTAATACCATATCCCAGATGCCGTCTTCTCATGGGAATGTCATCTTGAAAAGCACACCACACCACATGAGCACTTTCCTCGCTCCGTGGCTGAAGCAAAATATTTACACTCACGTGACTGTCAAAAGAGCCATCTCCCATCAGTTCAGCCTCAAGCCCACAAAAGGGATGGATTTCTCGTGTGTTCTAGGGGAAACATGGGGTTAAGGTGGACTGTATTCAGGAAGTATTCAAGTTGACTTGCTCCATGGTGAAAGGCTGCACAGTCCCAGCTAATGACTTGTAGGTACTGAATCCTCAGGTCTCTCAGGTGGGCTCAGTCGATCAGTTTCAGCAGAATGATGAAAAGGTTGAGATAAAATAAGCTGACAGTTGCTACTCATTGTAGGCAGCAAACTGTACCCAGGCAGCTGAGACCCTGGGAGCCCTCTTTCTTAAACAAAGGCTTTCAGTGCAGTGAGCAATGAACTCAAAAAAAAAAAAAAAAAAAAAAAAAAAAAACCCAAACCAGAAATGGGGGCAGATTGGCAGCTGGTGACCGACAGGAGGATGGAGAAGAGAGAAACTGGAGAATACAGCGATTGTTGGCTAATTAGAATCCATTCCCACCTACTTAATACCAACCCATTAAGCAGAAAACACCCTTCCTCGCTCTCTCCAGCTACACATGACATTATACTCCAATCAATACCCCCTACTGGCTGCCTCAGTGCCCACAAGTGAGCCCACTGCAAGTTTAAGAATGCAGTAATTGATTTGGGACAGCAAAACGGCACCTCTCACAGCCTATTTTCTGAAGATCCTAATGCAACATTTGTGAGGCCTGGATAAAGCAATCAGACCTGTAAACTGACAGCTGTCAAAAACTAACAAACACAGGAGAAAACCTGAGCCTGCTGGACTTATTTGAGCCTTAATAGCAAACGATTGTGTAAATCAATTTCTCCACTTTGGCAAGAACGACTCAAATAGTTTAAATATCTGAACTCAGTATCAGGACTGTCTCTGTCTCCTACATTCTCATTCTCTCTCTCTCTCTCTCTCTCTCTCTCTCTCTCTCTCTCTCTAAGTGATATGTGGAGATAATAAGCAAAATGTACAATTATCTCACTTTTGGAGCAGTATGTTTAAAAAGAATTATTCATCCCATTTTTAAGATGGGGATTTATCTAACAATACAAATGAATTACTAGACCTGTAACCCAGTGCAATAAGGCATCAGGCATCTTCACACCTTCTTGCTGTTTTAAACAGTTTTCCATCCTTGATACATAGGTTTGGTGGTGCTCAGAAACAGAGTCTGTCCTAATTATTTGCAAACAATACATCTATCTCGAATATTATTTTGCTTTTTTTTCAGTTTTTTTTTTTAACAAATGGCAATATTTTTTCTAAGCTTAGATTATCAGCTTCTACATTTCCTGCAGATGCTATAACTGATATTTTGGTCATTTTGCAGCCTTATGCACTATTTCCAGAATGTTGATCACAATGTTAGTCAAAAGCTTACAGGTGTTAGAATAGAAAGTAAAAAAGAAAATCCATTTTTCTCCCAAGCTATATCAGATGAACTAGGAAACAGATGAGGAACCAATGGGGTTTCAGAAACTGAAGTTTAAAGTTCTTTGCTTGAACATTGCTGTTAGAGACTCCTTTGAGATTTCAAGTACCAGCTGCAACAAGAACAGTCTAGAAAGGAAAT
Organism: Eospalax fontanierii; assembly: GCA_035773235.1. Classification (NCBI taxonomy): domain Eukaryota; kingdom Metazoa; phylum Chordata; class Mammalia; order Rodentia; family Spalacidae; genus Eospalax; species Eospalax fontanierii. The sequence goes on along the minus strand of CM069548.1, from coordinate 31,808,222 downwards.
TGGTCCAAGAAGCAGAGTATAGTGCCATGATTCTACCCATGTCCTCAAATGAGATTGCCTTCTAATTATTGGTTTGTAAAGTGTGTTAGGGGGATGCATGTGTGTGTTTGCATACGTGTAGGCCAACCTTGAATATCACCTTGTGTTTTGAGACAGGGTCTCTCATTGTGATCTAGGACTCACGAGTTAGGCTTGTCAGTGAGCCCTGGGAGTCTCCTGTATCTCCCTCCGCAGCACTGGAATTACAAATGCATGCCACCCTGCCCAGCCTTTTATGTGGGCACTAGGGATCCTGCTCAGGTCCCTGTGCTTATGTAGCAAGCACTTGACTGTCTGAGTCATCTACCTACCCCCTCTAAGCAATCTTCTACCCAATGTGATTAGAATGGATAAATTCTACAGATTGATTCAATTGTTACTTTAAAGCACGTTTCAAACATAAGCATACTTATTTTTATTAGTTACAAGAAAAGCAAACACCAACCGCTTTTGCATTGTACCGCAAAGATCTGCAAGGCAAGGAGCCCCGGAGAGACAGTGCCTTCTTGTGTTAAAATTATGTCCTGATTCCAAAGACAACTCGGTTCATCAGCTTTGCTTCTCAGCAAAACTTATCAAACCTTGTAAGCAATTCAAAAAAAAAGCTCTTCCTGTGTCCCAAATCAACAAAGTTTACTGTTAAAGGCTTAAACTCTGATTTCAAATGAACTGTGAATAAAAAGTGTTGACATCATTTTATGCTAAATTAAGAAATAGAAATGTTTAAAGAAATGACAAAACTTATTATTTGAACACAATTTTGGTTTTAAAACTAGACATCTCAAAAGACACACGAAGCACTGAAAAGGATTTACAGAATTGTAATGAAAACGGTTAATCATTTGGAAAATGTGACACATGGGCAAAGGTTGTGATTGTTTAGACTGTGGGAAAAGAAGATTCCCTAATGACCCAATAACTGCATCCAAGGAGGCATCGTTAAGGAAAGGAGACTTTAACAGATGTTCTCCGTCTACTTAGAGGATGTAACTGAAGAGAACAGACTAGAAATTATAGCACAAAGAGACACTTTCCTGTGATCTCTTGATGATTAGAATGTAGAAATACCTCCCTAATCCATCAGGCAAATTCTGCTGGTTTCAACAAACAAAACATTTTATTGTTGCTGTCACTTAGGAAGCTGTACTCTTTTACAGATGAGGATAGTTACCCCTCAACGAGTTTATAAGGTCAGTGACAACTACACTGAAAATAAGGTTCAAACAATCACACACACATACTCACACAGCTGTTCATCTTGGGCTACTTGGTGTGGGAACCAGAGAGTTCTTGCAGACTCAGTGCTTTCCTGTTATTTCATGTAATCCATTTTTCTGTTGATGGTCCTCAGTCAGATAGAAAAGATTAAATTGGTTTAGTCTCTTTAAGGGAAATTTTAAGGAACCCTTCTTCCATAGAATGCTAGTCCATGTAAAAAGACTAGAGATCTTCTATGAGATCCTCTATTGTACAAAAGACAAAGAAGTTCACAGAAGGTAAAGTATTCTACTGTCTTCGTAATCTCTTCCCAAAGGCCCAATTCTTAATACGATAACCTAGAGAGTTGGGATTTCAGAGTATGAATTCGGGGGCTGCGGACAGGAACACTGAGGTCATAGCACGTGCCCAATGCCAAGGTTGGTACTCAAATGCCTATCTTCAGAGAGAGTGCTACCTTCCCCATCAAATTTTTTACCAATTACATTGTTTTGATTTGTTTTCATTTTGGTACTTTCCAAGATAAATTTAAATTACCAAAAACATTTACCATCTGCCTTCTCAAAAGATGCTGAAAAGATAATGGAACACTGTATTTAGTGTATGTGTATTTGTAGATTTAATGTAGTATAGTACAATGGCTCTCTATTATATAGCACGTAGTATGGTGAATATAATATCTATTTTATATATTATAAATATAGTATATAATACTGATGTATATATACTATATTTGAGATTTCACTCCTTTACCAGAGAGCTGGCTCAAGCTCTTGAGTTAGGTGCTGAATCTATTTTCTATGACTCTTGAAGCAGGTTAGAGATTATGAGACGCCTGTTGCCACTTGTAAGTTGTGCATGAAGGTAAAATCCTACATTAACTGCTCTCTAAAGTTTGCAGTAATCCATGGACCCTATATTTCCCTTTTTATCATAAAAGAATAATGAAGATATTTTTTAAATTTATCAGGCTATAGCCTACAACATGGAATACTATTTTTTTTCAAAAATATAGCCTACAACATGGAATACTATTTTTTTCAAAAATATAGCAGACAAATATCACAGATATTCCTATGGTGCTTGTTCCCTCACCTAGAGTCAGTAGATGAACTTCACCTGAGCTTTAGTTCCGGTCACATCTAAGAACTATTCAAACTTTGAGGAGCCATTGAAATCATTCATTCTTCTACTAAGGCACACTGTATGCAGCTGCGCATTTCCAGAGCACATGCTAGTGAGGCTGTATAAAAGGGCATCACATTATTTCAGATTTCTGTTACAATAATGCACTTCCCTCTGACACTTCAAGAAGGTTCATTTGTATTTACAGGCTTCTTTTATCTTACACCTACTCAGTTTCTCTCTTCCTCCTCCTCCCATAGGATAAAGATTTTCAATGTCTGAGAGAGAGGCTCAGTGGATTTATATAGAGACCTGATCATCATTCATCCAAAAAAAAGGAAGGAAGCGGGTCAATTGGGAGAGGTAGTCAGATGCTGAGCAGGAGATAACCATGAGAGGAGCAGTTTGTGTGCTGGTTTAGACTGGTGTGGAAAGTGTAATGGAATTTGATAGGGATACTGAGATGCAAGGTGTAGACATTCTAATTAGCTTGATTTAGCCATTCTATTATGTAGACATACCTCGAAATTATGTTGTGCCCCATAAATATGTATCATTTCATTTGAAAATTCAAATATATGAATAATACAAAATAAATAATAAAATGGAGGATTACATTGTAGGACATTAGATGGTGATGTATGAAAAATGTAAAGAAAAGCATATGAGTTACTACTCAACTGCGCTCGTGGTCCAATCAGTCCCCTTCCTGTGATGAACTCTGAGACTATATGAGTTTCTAGATTTTTAAGCTTTTTTCAGGCTGTTTGTTTCCTCCTGTTTAATTATGTGCCTGTGAGGATTGAACTTTAATTGATTTAAGTAGCTTATTAAAGTGGTCGCTTTCTGATTAAAGATATGAGGGACAGGACAAGCAAGAGGCAAAGATCACTGAGGGAAGGATGTGAAGAAATGGACATCTCTGTGTCTTCCATGTGCATTAAATCAATATCAAGAATCAACTGGGAGACGGAAAAATAAAGATAGACTTGTAATGGACAATTGTACCACAAGACTCATGAACGAAAGAGCTACATCCAAGATGTCTTTATAGAGACCATGTTTTAATTGACTATATAGCATGTTAAATAACAGGCATTGTACTGGGCATTTGCATGCTGATAGAAATAGGTCTTTAGATATGCTGTGGCTTTTGATTTATATTTTTGTCCTCTGCAAATTAAAATTCCACATTTCCTCTTAGCTATTGGAATCTTTATCTAGCTTGCAGCCAAATCTCTACTGCTTAATTTCTTAAATTGTCTTCACATGCATAGAATGGATTTTGAGGGAGGCATTTCCTGGCACACAGTTGGGTAGATTTCATTTTCTCGAGATATCAAAGTGAAAACATTTCCGAGTACTACTGTGATAAAATTTCATTTTCTGGTAGCCCTGTGCTAGCAGTGAATAACTTGAGATAATGTAGTATTGGAATAGCAGGTTACTAAGCTTTGCTTGTAATGAAGTTCTACTGAGCCTCGAATATAGTGAGTTGGTCTTATGTAATACTTGCCTTTATTGAGTAAATCGTTCATATCATAGTCCTTACATTAACTTTAGTCTAGCAGTTTGGCATGTGCATTTCACAATTTTTAGCTTCACCTCTAAAATTACATGTGTTTTCAACTGTACTATGTTTTTGAAATATTGAAGTTAAGCCAGATTTCCGCAGGTTTCAAATTTTCATTTTCAGAAGTCTTAAAGGAATTTGTGTACAGAATTTCATTCTCTTAATCCATATTCTCAAAACTAAGATGAAAGTTGCATTTCAATATGATGTAGTCATAATATTTGTTTTAAATATACGTGTCTTGATTGGGACAGAGGTCAAGCCCTGCAATACCAGATAATCTAACCTAGCAATTCTTCTATTCACATATAGTTATTGATTTTTATTGCTTCACTTTTTCTTCCAGATACAGCATTGGTAGGCATTTTCTGAACATGCACTTATTTCGAGAAAGGAATAATATCATTTTATTACAAAGTATGTCTGGTGCCATGTTATTTTTCCATAATCCTGTCCCTTTCTCTTGTACTGTGTGTTACACATACACTTTTAACCAGGATGCAAAAGTGTACTTGAATACTAGAATCCTCCAATCCAAGGTTACTAGGGTTTTTTGATGTTTGTGAGAGTCACACAAATACACAAACTTCAGTCCTCTGGGAAGGAAACAAGTTGTCTCTGGTGAGACACAAGGGATGTGGGTTCCAATCATCTGCTATCTGATCTGTTTTCTAATTTGTTACTTGAGCAAATCATCCCACTGCAACAAGAGAGTTATGGCTTGGGCATTGTTTGATGGTGTCCGTCAAAGGCTCAGGTGCTCAGCGTGGCGCAGTCGAAGGGCGGCAGTATCCTTAAGAAGTGGGGCACTGCAGGGAGTGTGTCCATGGAGGAGATTAATGTCATTCTCTTGGGCCACAGTTAGTCCCCAGAAGAGTGAGTTCCTGTAAAGAGAGCAAACCTGGCCCCTGTGTCTCTCTGCCTTCCTGTCTCACTGTGTCATCTTTCCCTTGCCCACCACGAAGCCATCTGCCATATTCTGTTGCAGCCAGGGGGTCCTCATCTCAGACTGAACCAATATAGTTGCCCAATTTTGAGCTTTCAGCCTCCAAAGTATTCTTATTTATAAATGGCCCAATCTTGGGTATTTTAAAATGGCAATAGATAACATACTAATACAAGCATAATGAAAGAATGAAGTTTAAGGACCCTGTTAGGGTGAAACTTTGTGCACACATGTAAATAAATGCTTATTCATCAGTTCGAGAGGTGAATGCTAGAGAAAGACATGAATCATGCTTCTTTGTTTTTTTTTTGTGTTCATGAAATGTTTTAACATTCTAAGCAATATGAATGCAGTGCACCAATGATGGTCTTATAAAGTACACTCACACAAAAACACAGTGTCAAGCTCAGAAAGGGACATTGATTTGCTCATACAATTCCCTTGAAGGTAAACAGTTCATTGTGCTACTGAGATCTCTGAGACATTCTCGTCTCTCCTCACACTTGTTGCCCAAAAAGCACTTTGAAAAGAAATATTCCACTGAGTTCGATTTGGGGGAGTAATGTAGGTTTTAGCAGATTTGGAAGAACATATGGAAAGCTTATCATTCTACCAGTGCCCTTTCATGACGGTTTAAATTTAATTAAAATATTAAAAATCTACTACAAAATATGCTGTTATACTTTTCAGGTGGGAGAATTTTAGAAAGTAGTAGGTAGCTATATACTTTTAAACATTACGTTCTTTTTACCTGCCATACTGAAAATTGATACTATTTTTATTTCACTTAAATATCCTTTGCCTTCTTTTAAAGCTGAAAATTTTTTGTTAGAATTCTGTTTACTAGCCTTGACACTTCACAGAAAGGTAAAAATATATATATATAATATGTTCAGATAGTAAAACATTCCAATTCTGAGAATTTTTACACATCTAGAATCCCAAGTAGCTATAAATGTCATTGCTAAGCTGAGGTGGGGGTAAAATATAACATCTTATCAGGCAAGGAGATTATTTGAATGTAGTGTTGAATTTAAGATTCACTTTCTACCTTCAGCCATGTAGTTATAAAGGGCTCTAAAAGCGGTGGAAATAGCAGGTGGTTCCATTCTCCATGAAAACCTATAAATTCAGTCTGATTTTGACCAGCTTCCAGGTTAGTCTTCCATTAAGTGGAAATTCAGAACCAATGTAAAGGAAGTAAAATGAGCCCTTGGCAATCTCCCCAGCAGCTGAGAGCCAGTGACCGTAGGATAAATAGAGTGATGACCAGATTCAGTCACACGGTGCCTAATCTACTCTAATTACAACCTGGTCTGAAACTCCAGACTACAATAGCCTATTAGGACAAAACTGAAAGAGAGAATCATGTGATCTACTCTTATTTAAAGTAATTAATTAGGTAAATATTAAAATTAGTCATAGATCTCAAATACTTTTACCAGTGGATCTAATTTAAGAAAGTTCTTTATAATCTTTCTTGAATTCAGTTTAGAATGTTATTTTTTAAACTATCTCTGAGCTATTTTAAGTATCTTTTAAAATGTATTTCCTGTTTGTTTTCTCATGTTATACCTAAGCACTGGGAAAATGAGAAATTGCTTTTAAAATTCGGGAAGTGAGTTTGGAGAAATCACACAATAATGGGAACTACAGAATGTAATCGGGGCTGACACTGCCAGAAAACAGTGGTTACAGATCTGTTTTCTAAAGTCTCCACGTAATAATTGTGGAATTAGACATTCTTTTTGTAAGCTTTTTAATTGAACTTTTGCAAATTTGGTGCACAATATTTTGATCATATTTAGATTCCCCCTCCCTTATCTGCACCCTGGTTCCTGCCCCCTCATCAGATTTCATGTATTATGGTATTTTTTTAATATTTTATTTATCTTTATGTGTGTGAATGTACTGCCTGCATTAATGTAAGCGTACCCATGTCGTGCAGTGCCTACAGAGGCCAGAAGATGGGGTCAGATCCCCTGGAACTGGAGTTAGGAACAGTTGTTATCCACCATGTGGGTGCTGGAACTTGAACCCGGATCCTTTGCAAGAGCAGTCAGTGCTCTTAATCACTGACATCTCTCCAGCCATATATGTATCAAGTCAAATTTGTTTAAGCATAGTGCTGGAATCAATGATACTTCATGAAATAGCCCAGAATATAAAAAGAAAACAGATAAATGGTGAAGGCTTAAAGACCAAGGCATTATGCAAGTAAAAGTTGGTTCCAGAGAATAAGGCAGAAGTAACTCACCCTGAAAAATGTTGCCACCATGAAATATTTTTCATTTCCATTGAAATGTGGACAAATGTTTTGAACATCTTCCTACAGCCCATAGCTAAGCTGGAAAATACCTAGAGTCCTAAAACACAGTGTGTTTGCATGCCTAAGAAATAGCAAAGGGGTCAGTTTGGTTTTAGAGTGAGCAAGTCAGAGCTTAAATGATAGGAGAGGAGGTCCCATCGTTGGTGGCTATGGTGATATGGTTAAAGATCAGACAGAGGGGAGGAACTGACAGTGAAAGGGGAAGAACAGACTTACAGGTGAAATATTCTGGCTGAAGCACAAAGAACGGGATCTGCCTCAAAAGCAGCATTGCTCTTTGCTGGGTTTTTCTCTGCTTGGGTTTGCATGGGTCTTGTGCATGCTGACGCCATTGCTGTACATTCATATGAGCAGGTCTCAGGATCCTGTCCGACTCTATATGTATATGGTCATGACCCGCCTCCCTGGCTCTTACAATCTTCCCACCCTCTCTTCCACAATGCTCCCTGAGCTGTAGGTGGGTTGAGTTTGATATAGGAATCCTGTCCAAGGATTCACACTCTGCAGACTTACTACGCTTTGGTCACTTGTGGCCTTTTGTGTTTGTTGCCCTCTGTTGCATGAGGGAGCTTGGTTGATGAGGGTTGAGAACCCCAATATTAGCTGAAGAACTGCTGGCAGCTGATTACTACTGGGTGAGGGAAGAGCTGATCTTCTTTAAAGGAGTGACTCTAGATAGACTGACTAAACACCAGTGGATGGAACCTGCACTTAGGGATGTCTGATGCACTAAGTTGACTCAGTAGGCCTTAATATAAATGACAGAATGCATGAAATCTGGCGGGGAAGGGGGCTCTCTGGGAGAGTGGGGGAGGGGTATAAAGATTATTAAGATGTCTATGAAATACACAAAAATTCTATTAAAAATTAATTTTTAAAGGTAGTAGTGTTGACTTTAGGCCTGAGCATGTCCATTCAAACAAGAATGTAGGCACAAGGTAAGCTAGGTGAGCAGGTGCTTTAGAAGTTTACCAGAGTTATCTTTTACTCGTTCTAGCTCCCATGGAGCATATTGATGCTAGTCAGCTTTCTGCTCCTATGTCAAATGCCCAAGACAATGTATGAAGAGAAAAGGTTTATTTGTGTCACAATTCTGGAGGTTACATTTCATGGTCAGGCTGAGGCATTGTTTCAGGACCTGCTATACAAGGGGCTGAAGAATGCAGATCATAACATCAGGAGCCTGTGGTAAAACAGAATCATTCGCTCGTGACCAGGAAGCAAATGAGCAAAAACGAAAGGGTCCCAGATCCTGGACTTCCTTAAAGAGCACACTCTCCAAATCACCAAAGACTTCCCAGTAATAGCTCCACACTTCCCAACAGCCTGACTGTGGGAAATAAGCCTTCAACACATGGACTTTTAGGGAACATACAAGGTCCAAACTGTAGGAAAAGACAAAATTTATTTTCTAGAATAACAAGGTATTTGTGCTATGTCACTAGATGATTATTCCAAACTGAAGCTAATGAGCCATTTTGGTAGTACGATAGTGTCCACTGATACAAGGGAAGGTCAGTCCACATGTTGTGGTCCCTCTCAACCAGAATAAGCTACTCTTTGAATGCCAAGTGTGATAATATCTGGACTTAAATAGGTTGGGTTTACTAAGTTAGTATTTAAAAGGAAATTAGGGAAATGAAGAGTTTATGTAAAAGAGAACCTAACACGATGAACAATGAGATAAGTGAAGGAAATGTCCTTAAAAGCTCCCCATGCATATACTAAGCATCAGATGGGATCCAGTTAATTGGAGAACTGATAAACTAAAAAATAGATCAAAAAAGAAACAAGACAGATAGAGCCTGTTCATGAACAAAAGGAAAGGTTATTATTGTCAAACAGTTAAGAATCATCAAAGACAGCCAGACATGGTGGTATATGTCTTTAATCCCAACACTTGGGAGGCAGAAGGTAGATTTCTGTGAGTTTGAGGTTGGCTTGGTCTATATAGTATGTTCCAGGCCAGCTAAGACTATAGGGAGACCTTGTCTCAAACAACCAAAAATAAATAAATAAATATCACCAAAGGCAAGGTAAAAGAAAAATTCACAATTCACAATTCAGCAACTAAGGCTATACTGCAAGAAAATAGGGGAAGGGCCACACCCAAAGGCCCAGTGATTGAGGAGGGCCGAGAGATGAGGGTTCCACATAGAAGCACAACATGGTGTAAGCAAAATAAATAGAAAGGAATCTACAACTTTGAAACTTCAGTGTAAAATGACAGAATTCCAAAGATAGAGCAGAGACTTGAAGAGCAGCCAGAAAGAAAAGGTTGTCTTAGAGCAAGACAGCTTGACAGCTTAGCAAGTGACAGCAATGGAAGTCCAGAAACGGTGATAACAACTTCACTATAAGAAATCATGATTGACCTTGAATGGTAAATACAGTAAAATCTGTCTTAAGACCAAGGGCAAAGTAAAGATATTTTCAGAAAAGCAAATCAATCTACTCTCTGAACCAAACAAAGTCAGATTCTAAAGTGCTTACTCAAGGGCAGAGGGACGGCAGAGGAGTGATCTGAAGTTCAAGGAGAGGTGAGAAAGGGGGAAATCTGAGCCCAGACAATAGCTGCTTCTCTAAAAGGAAATACTGGGAAATCTAGTCAGACAGATTTTCTTAAATGGTGGAAAGTGTCTAGGTAATGATGACAGATAATTCAGGATGGACTGACTTCAGTTAAAGAGGTGCAAGGTTCTTCCAGAGGAAGAAGTGAAACATGTTCACTTTCAACTTTTTAAACTTTATTAAACACACATTTAAAGTAATAACTAAAAGAAACCGACCAGTAGAGAGGAAGACAGAAATAAAGAGGCTAAATCTCAAATTAGCCAAAAGAAGAAATTAGTGTATAAAATGAAACACAGAAAAATCATACGTACAAATACATAAGTGACATAATAAAAATAAATCAGCCGTAGAAGTGAGTGCAAACTGATGCTTATATTAAACTATCTTAAGATCTAACTGAATTAGGCAAATCTAGCTGACACTTCCAAAAATCACACTTAAAACCAGAACAAATACCGGAAAAAGCAATAAAGCCTTTAACTAGATAAAACAGACCTTCAAAACAAAAACATGCTAGACACTTAAAAACAACTGCTACATAATAGTAAAAGGCGGGATTTATCTAGAAGACAGAAGAATCCGGAGGGACGTGAACATCTGTGACAAAACAGCGTTTGCCAGGCACGGAAGGGTACTTGGGCACATGAACTCAGAGTGTGCACAAGTCCTGCCCAAGATTAAGCCAACCAACATCTCAGTACAGACGAGGAGGGGCTCATGAAGTCCCACTGTATCCAAGGAGCTGGTAGAACTAATGGTGCTGGGAGACGGAGAGATCATTTTCTTCAAGGGCGTGTCACCGAGAGGCTACCAAGGCTCCAGTAGTCTGTCCTACACTCATGCACAGGCAGGTAACACTAAGAGAACTCAGGGGAAGAAGACATCTATGTCCTGCCTTCTGTGACCTCTTAATGATAAAAATGGTCCCACCTTTTGAAGTCCGATACAAGAGAATACTGACATTTGTGATTTAATTCTACATTCTTCCTGCACAGTCTCCTCTAGGGACTGTTGTGGCAAAACTACCCCCTTTAATGCTCCCCACATTTAAATTTTGCACTTGAGAGAAATTTCATGTTTGAAACTATACACACTTAAAACTAGATTTCTTCCTTTAGGGATAGCTCAATGGCAGAGGACTTTTCCTAAGTTAGTGTAAGGCTCTGGGTATAAACCCCAGTCCCCAAAACTGTAATAACAAAAAACTTGTTTCTTAAAATGCAAAAAAATAGAAAGTCTCTTAGAAAAAAAAATTAACTGAACAATTTCCAAAAATAATGAACTAATGTGATATAAACCTTTTATTAATAAGTCTACACTTAAGGGAGGATTTTTAAATTTGTTTTGCAATCTTGTCATCAGTTACATTTACTGATCAGTTTCACAGATATGTCTGTCCATTTTATTTTTTTTAATTGAACAATATACAGTCTTTGACCGAAAACTAACCATAAAACTAACAACCAAAGTCCACGTGTTTCTTAATAAGAAGGCACTGCTCTTTGCTCTTAGGCATGTTCATATAATGTGCCTGTAAGGTCTATTCTGCATCCACAATTATGATTAGTATATTTAATCAATGGTTCCTGTCCTTATTTGGGTATCAACAAATCAAAGCCGCATGTGCTAATTGGACATAATAACAGATAAGACTTTGGCACTAATATAAAATAATGACTAAGATTTATTTAGGCCTTGCATGTTCTGCCCAGTGCTAAGCAATTTCCTGCCCAATGCTAATCTTTTATTCCTACAAAGACACTGAGTTAGTTATAGGTAGCCTGCTCAGTAGCAAGGACCTTCCATACCCTTCTCTTCTCTGAATAGTGGGATTTGACCAAATAGAGCAAATACCATCTTGCTTCCATTTTCTAAGTTAGAGAACTGAGATCTAGTGTCATGAGAGCATCTGAGTGAGCTAGAATCTGAACTCAGGTTTGTTTGCAGATCTCCTCTTGAAGCACTACTTAGGCCTCGCTTGGTCATGAACCCAAATTTTCTGAACTGGAGATTATCACCCCTTTTAAGATTATGCTTCACTGGAGCTAACTGAAGACTGGGATTCAACTGAGCATATTTCTCTAAAGCAACAAGCAATCCAGTGAGGCCAAAGAAATTGCAGGTCCACTCAAGGAAGCATTTTCCTTCAATTCCTTAAATACTGTGTTAGTTACTTCTCTGCAGCTGTGATAGAAACACTGATGAAGGGAACTTATAAAAGGAAGAGTTTATTTAGTTTCTGGTTCCAGGGGAATTAGAGTCCATCATGGAGGGGAGGCATGGCGGCAGAGGCGGCTGGAGCAAGAGCAGAACCTAAGGGCTCACAATTTCAAAAAGGAACAGGAAGCAGAGAGTGACTGGAGATCCGGCAAGGCTTAAGCACTCTCTAAGCCCGCCCCCAGTGACGCGCTTCCTCCAGCATGGCCGCACCTTCTAAGACCTCCCAAAATAGCGCCACCAACTGGGGACAAAAATGTCCAAATACTCAGAGTGTGTGGGAGACATTCTCATTCAAACCCCCACAAGTATGAAAGAGCCTCTTAGTGCAAAGGAAAGATACATTGTTTTCCACCAAGATGTTCTTGAAATACTGGCATGGAAGAGGAAGTACAATCTGGTTTCTTGGAGCTCTCTCTGTGCCTGGCTCTGTGGGCATAGCCCAGGAGTCTTTTTGAAATGTAGAGGTTCAAGCTCTCCCAGATCTATTGGACCAAAGCCTATATTTTAACAAGATCCCTGAGGCTCTCTGTCCTGGCTATTTGTTTTGTTTTGCTTTGTTGAGACAAGGTCTCCACTTAGTCACAGCTGGCCTGGAACTTGCTATGTAGGTCAGGCTGGCCTCTCACAGAGATCTGCCTGCCTTGCCTCCCGAGTGCTGGAATTAAAGGTGTACATAGCCATGCCCAGCTCCCCTGGGCTATACTGTTAAACCCTCTAAAACCACTGAATGCAAGAGGATGAGAATGCATGATGGAAATATAGTGGACATATTTTTAAAGCTAAAGGAAAGAATTCTTAATGTTTTCATTATAAACAAATGATAAATGTTGGAGAAGACAGAGCTAACCACCCTAACTTGAACATTACACAATGTGTACATGTATCACATGGTGCCCTATATTTCTTATGTTTCCAAAAAAGAAAACTGATGCAGAGTGTAGAGACTCCATAACCAGGTATTTGGGCATTAAACTGAGTAACCTTCAGAGAACGATATTTTGCCAAGTTCCCCTAGTGAGTCCAGGGAGTAACTAGAGTTGAGAACCGCTTGAAATAGAAGCCTGGAAACCACATCCTAGGTTCACTTTTCAGCACTACACTGATTTGAACTAATCAGTTAACTGCTCTAGGTCTGCCTTTCAGTAGAGATAACAGAATGTATGGTCTTCCTGCTTCTAGAGAGTTGTAGCAAACAGACCCCAAAAGCTCCAGGAGCACAGAACACAACCCTAAAATTTTATTTTTGTTGCATATTGCCACAAGTATCGTCACTAAATTCATCGCTTAAATGTTAAAGTCAGCCTGACCTTAAATGATCTAGTGTATGCAGTATAATTTTGTTGAGAAAGTTAGAAATCATGGAAACCACTGAAGATGTGCAAGCTCCTTCAGTTACTCAAGGAATAAGAGAAATATCAGAACTAAACCCAATTCCCAGTGACTGCTGCACAGCATTGATCTTCAGCCCAAAGTGTAACTAAGAGGGTAATTGGATCTGGGCATCACCTCTATGTGAAACCAGCTAGCGCATTCAGCCAGCGCTTCTTAAATCACAGTAAGAATTGAGACTGACTTTTTGTTTTTGATTATGTGTAAAGTGCCTTTGAATCTACAGCTTTTTTCTGGGCCTGTATGAAAAATAGATGCTCTGTCCCTACACCTCTATGTCACATCTGAATGCTAACCAGTGGTAGGCACTATGCTGTCTTCCTCTTGCATCTTTTACAGCTATACTGTAATTACATTCTATAATTAATAGAATAGACTATACAGACTGTAGTCACATTCTATAATTAATAGAGCAAGTTTTTAATGCTAGAAATCAAAATAATATCCCAAAGCATGACTTAAAAGCTTGAGTGCTTAGCTATTTTATCTGATAGAACCTATTTTTTTGTTTATAATTCAGGGCCTATCTTAAAGAAAGGTCAAAAATATTTGCAGTTTCTAAAGAAAAGCACACATGATTTTCTGTCTTGTTTATTTTCAGAATCTGAACCACCAATCCCGACCCTGAGGATTTTACTCAAAACGCTAAGACTAAAGGGCAATATGTAGTTTTAAGAAAAGAAAGGTTTGAAATGGGGAGAAATGCTTGAAAGAACCTATTTTGTGGCTGAAAGTTGGGCATAGTTAATAGGTTAATTTCTGTTTATTGAATAAGAGGGCCCAATGCTGATTGATATAGTAATTTCAGTGTTTGCTATGGCAAATATTTAGCTCATTATCAGTTTTAATAGCATTTTGCAGAACAAGCCTTTTCTTGACATCTAGAAAATACTATTAAATTTCCCTGCATAGATACATTGTTATGACATGCAATAACTACTTGAATATAAAGGGGATTAATAATTTAAAAGGTGTTAACAAATTAGGGCCATCATTAAAAATAGACTTTGAACCATTTTGTAGCAAAATCAGATTGAGGTAATGCTCTGCTCTTATGATAAAGAATTACTGCATTAATTCTGCAAAGTGAACTTATTGCTCCTATTCGTCTCCAAAACCCTGGAGCATTAAAAGACAGGAAGAGTGAAATGATCACTGCATTTTTTTTTTCAGACACACCAGCTCGAATATTTCCATCACAGCTTCATTGCTCGGGCAGACTCATTGCGTTAATGGCAAGGGGGTTGGGAGGGGCAGTTCAAAATGACATCCTTTTCTTTAATTTTGCTCTTAGCCTGTCATCTAAAATTGGGCTACATTTTCTTGAAGAGTTTATAATAATAAATAAAGAATTGTACTTAAACTTGGGCAACATCGGTATTGACTACAGGGCTTCATCCTGTTTTGCATCTGACTTTTTACAGTTTAATCCAGGAATGTGTTTGTGGTGCTCTCTCCACATTGGGTACTCTATTGATAACTGGAGTTCATTTGCCTGCTGGGGTGCTTGAGGTCCCCTAATGAGTCAAGGGAGCAACCAGAGTTGAGACCCATTTGAATTAGAAGGCTGGAAAACTATATTCTAGATTCTTTTCCCCATTCCTACACTGACTTGAACCAATCAGCTAACTGCTCTGGATCTGACTTTTAACTCCTCAGTGGAAATAATCTAGCCTACAGTCTGCCTGCTTCATCACCGCTCAAAACCAAGCATTCTGGGACACCATCTCACAGGAATGTTCCTTTGTCAACAATGCTGCTACTTGAACGTTCAAATTCAGAATCTCAGTTTTCTGTATTTTTGCTTCTTTCTTCTTAACTTACCATAATACATCTTGAAATGTTATCATACTCTCTGACAATTAAAATCTTTCCCAATTGTTAGAAAGCAAAAAGAAAAATGAACATTGACATAAAAACTGCAAATATGATGAGTATGTTCATCAAATCATGGAATCGTGAAACTGAAATGGGCTCAAAAGGTTACCTTGTTCAACACTTCCATTGTAAGGGTTGAAGAAAACCAGGCTGGAGAGATGGCTCAGCAATTAAGAATACTGACTGCTCTTGCAAAGGACCTGGGTTTGATTCTGGGCACCCACATGGCCACTAATAACCATCCGTAACTCCAGTTCCAGGGAATCCAGTGCCCTCTTCTGAACTCCTCAGGCACTGCACGACACAACGTGGGTGCACTTACACATACGCAGGCAATATACTCATACACATAAAATAAAAATAATAAAATGTTTTTAAAAACTGATGCCTAGGGAGGTTGAATATCTTGCCTTTGTCACACATATCTATGAGTGACAGATGGGACTGCTCCATTGATATTTTCACAGTAAGAGTCACACAGTCTGACATTCTTACATTTCTTTTAAAATACATATTTTATTTATTATGTTTATGTGTACGAGTGTTTTGCCTGCATAGATGTAAGTGAATCATGTGCATGCAATACCCTGCAGAGGACAGAAGAGGGAGTTACAGAAGAGGGGTTGTTAACCACCATGTGGATGCTGAGAATCAAACCTGGGTCCTCTGGAAAAATAGCAAATGTTCTTAACTGCTGAACTACCTACCCAGCCCCATGGTTACATTTCTTAAAGCTCCCTGAACACTGTATTGACTATAGCAGTACAGTGCCATGAACACTGGACTTAGTCCAAGTTATGAATGTGTCCTTCTGAAAACTCATTTGACAATATCGATCACCTCATCATTCACTCGCTGTTGACAGTAGAACTCTTTTTCAGTTATGCTCTGTGGATTAACTGAGATTGTACTGTGCAACCATAGCAGACTACAGATTTTTATGTAGATATGTTATGATTAAGAAGGGATGTCTTCTTCCACTAAATTAAGGCATTTTATTGTCTGAGAGGGGAATTATTAGTTAGCAAACATATTAAGAAGGCCTAAAGCAATGGGACAACGTGATCAGTTTTCATTTGGGGAAGTAGAAAGGTGGAGAAAGATCCAGGCATTGGCAATTAGAGCAGATCTGTCAGAGACTCGGGACAGTTGTCAAAATAAGGTAAAGAACATGGAGGAAGTAGGAGCTTCCTGGAGGAAGAGGGTGAGATGTTAAATAATGTCCCCTGGACAATAAAGAGGCACTGTTCCCCAATGCTGAGAGGCAGAGACAGGAGGATCCCAAGGGATCCGGCCATCCAGTCTCACCAATCAGTGAGCTCCAGGGTCAGTGAGAGACCCTGACTCACACATAAGGTGGAACGTAACAGACAAAGACACCAAATGTTGGCAGCCTCGGGCCTCCATCTGCACACACATGGGACACATGGGACACCAGGTGAATGTCTGTTAATCTTTGCTCTAGGGTCATAACAGAACATCCCATAGTGATGTCAAAAGCTAGCAGTGATTCGTGTTATGAAGGAATTCCAGGAAGAGTCTGGAGGAGATCTGTAACACCACATTGCTAGCACAGTGGCTAACTGGTGGTCTCAGCATTTTATATGCAGCATGATTTAGTCAGTGATTCTAAAGGAATTCCCATTGGATTCGCCAGAGGTCTTTCCTTAGTCACTTTAAGTGTCTAGCTATAATAGTATAAATCTGTCCCCTGCCTGACTTCTTCCCAAGTCCTAATCCTTATAATGGTTCTAACCTAACTAGGGGCTGTATTTCTTTCTTGAGCTGCTGATAGGATAAGAAAATAAATAATTTAAAATTTCTTAAACCTTATGATTTCAAACTCTTCCAAAGACCCCTTAAAATGTAGTGTTGAAGTCTATCTATTCAGAAGATCATTTACTCCAGTTCTGAAAATCACAGCAATGGGATTTAGCAATTATGAGATTAACGACTTTATCATGCACCTACTCTGTAAATTATACAAATTTGGTTTTCTTTTCTAATTTTATCAGACAAGAATTCTCTGTACAATAAATATATTATTAGGATAATCATTTAGAAATATTTAGCCCTACCCAACGCCTCTACACAATGAAGCCATCCTCGCACACTGTTAATAGCATAGACTTGCCGGGAGGAATTATAGAACTTAGATTTAACAGAATGTATTGGAATCGAAGTAGAGAACAAGGATTAGCTGTGAAAACAGCAAAAACTAGCAACAATAATGTTAATAGGTGATGAGCCTTGTATATAATGATTTCTTAACCAGATGCATTTCTACATGTGCCAAAATTATTCACTTATTTGAGTCTGATCCTCTGTTTGAGGTTCAGTTCGAGATGCATTTCTACATGTGCCAAAATTATTCACTTATTTGAGTCTGATCCTCTGTTTGAAGTTCAGTAATTGGGTGTTTCTTTAAGTTTTACAAATATTAGTTTTTAAATGCAAACATCAGTATGACAGTCTGGTCATTGATGTATTAGAATTGACTTTTTTCTTTCTTCTAGCATTTAGTTGCCCAGAGCTGCTCTAAGACTGTGAACTATAGTAAATAATACTTTAACTCATATTTAGTCTATTCCTGGGATTCTCTGTTTGCTTTAGTACTCTGCTCCCCTCAAGACTGCAGCTACCTGACCTGTATCTATGTGTATGGCAGAAACTGGATGTTCTGACCAGCAGTTCCCTCTAGAGAGCTGGAGTTTTAAAGACACGTCAGTCAACATTATTGACAGTTGATTTATATCCTTTGAATTTGCACTCCCAGAACAAGCATCTCTTTTCCTCCAACCTCAGAATATCATCATCATTTAGATGATAAGTCAGGGCAAATGCCTAGGTCGCTCATCTTCTGGAAACTGTCTGCCTCAGATGCCCTTGATTCAGGGCCACATGATAAACCAAATCAGCTAAAAGTGCTGGTGTTTACGTAAGAATGAGGAAAGCCTTCCTATCCACTGAAGGATCATGTACTTTTCATACAGGGATGCTTCCAGACAGAAATTACATAGGATGCTCTCAGTTTTGTGAGACAAGCATTAGAGTTCTGTTTCTACACTTAACCCATTCTTTGATTTGAATACTGATGTGTGGAAAGCCAAATGCATTTTGCTTACACGTTTCCTTGTAGTTTCTTTCCTGATTTCTTTTAAATAAATGGGCATTTAACTTATGATTTGGCTTCTCTTGTGAAATTGTCATGCTATTTTTCTTTTTTATAGGTGAATATATAATATTCTAAATTTGTAAAACAGTAAACAATCATATTTTAAAATATATCAGCATGCACATACCATTAAGATATACTTGAGACAACCTGTAATTTATGTACTTGGGAAGCGAAGGCAGGAAGAACTACAGTTCAAGGCTAGCCTGAGTTAAAAAGCAAGACTGTCTCAAAAAAATGTAAAGGGAACCAGGCATGATGGTACACACCTTTAATTACAGCACTCAGGAGGCAGAGCCACGTAGATTTCTGTGAGACTAAGGCCAGTCTGGTCTACATAGCAAGTTCCAAGTCAGCTGTCTAAATAAATACATACGTAAATAGCTACTGGTATAGCTCAGTGGTAGAGCACTTGCTTAGCATGTGAAAGGCCCTGAGGTTGATTCTTAGCATCTCACCAGAGTCTCTCCCCGCCCCACCGCTGCCAGAACCTGGGGTCTTGTGCATGCTAGGCAAGCACTCTATCACTGAGCTGAGCTTCAGCCCCAGACCCAAACCAATACGTTTTAAATAAACCTAAAATCCTTCTAAATTTTAACTGCATATTTTGGTTTTGTTTGGTTTTGTTTATATGAGACAGGACCTCAAAAAAAAATCATGAGGCAGGCCTCAAACTCAATGTGTAGCCTAGGGTGATTTTAAACTGATAATCCTGCCTCTACTCCTGAGCACTGAGATCATCACACCCAGCTTACCTGCATTCTATTTGAACCTACAATATAATGAAATAACACACAAAGCAGATGTGTAATATTAATTGAAGTTTTTAGGGGGTGAGGCTCCTAAATACTGCTGATGTCTAAATTTAAAGTTAATATCATGTCCATAAAAAGTGAGATCAATAAACTGAAAAAGGATGATCTTTATGGAAAAGCAAAGAACAAAACCTTTTTGCACTTGCTGTTCCTCTTAGCAGACAATAAGAAAAACACTCACAATAGTGGTACCTCAGGACATGAGCATCTTGTTTGAACTGAATTTATTCAGTACATTCCTGCTCTTCGGCGCCTTGTCTCCAAGCATTACTTTACTCAACATTGTTAAGAGCCTTCGTCTGGCAGTGATCCTTTTATTGTATTTTGATCATCCATAGATAGAGTGCCAAGCCCAAATGATGAGATAGAAGCAAATGATACCTATGTTTGAACATGATAAAGAAACAAAAGAGGAAAAATGTTAGCTAACACTGCAAGGTATATGTACTCTCTCACACTGACGCAATGGTGTTTTCTTTTCAAAATAATTATTCTTAGTGAAGTACTTAGAAACCAATGAAGCATGGAAATGAATGACAGCAATTTCTTAAGAAACATTTATTGGGGTGACTGAGGCTCAGTGTCTTTATAGGGCCCGATGCTCTCTGCCCCTTGCTCTGTGGTCCCCACAGGTGGAGGCTGTATCTCTCTGGAGTAGCCCCTTGAGGTTAGCTCAGAGAAGTACTTCTGCCTTGGAAGGAGCTGTCAGCCTCTGGGCTACAGAAATGTGCTGTTTTTAATAAGAGTCTTGCACAAGACAGTAACTATGAATTGGAGTCTGTTTTCTCCCCTGTATCACTCTTGAAATAGAACAGATCATAACATGATTGGACACTTATTGCAAAACAACAGTTCTGAGTGTTCAAAATCACCAGGAATTTCAAATCCATATGCTAAACTTTCAAAAGGTGGCTCAGCACAAGTACTTATGGGATGTCTCCTCTGATCCATGTACTTGAAAACATCACTGGGTTGCTTGTCAAAGCAAAACTGCTGCCAAGCGAGAACTGAGCGAGTTCAGGTGGCTGTCACCATCGTCGGCCCTGTGGTTTAACAACAATCAGCTCTCTTATTGAATGCAATCTTTTCTCTAGAACAAAGTTTAGAATTGTATGAGGCCAACTTATAAACATTAAGACCTCCAGATTTGACAAAGGAATGTGTGCAGCCTGAAACACAGAGGTGAAGTCTATAATCGAGTGAGGCAGATGACTTCCACTTTCATAACTCCCTTTAGATAGTTGGTGCCTAAGGTAAATCCTGCTTTTGTGTCTGTCATCTTACTGTGTGCTCGCTGCCCTCTTTCAGGTAGACCCTGAATGATTACACCTTTTAAAAATGTGTCATTTAGCCAAATAGATCTGAAAGGTGTTAGACAGGAACACCTCCTCACTGGGGCACCTTAAGAACCCTCACCCAGATTCAGTTGTTGCTCATCACTTGATGGATCCTACATTTTAGCTTTCCCTATGCTACATTCTGATAAGATCACAGAAGCTGAGAATCTATAACCTGGACTTAGATCCAATTGCCATTAATAAAAATGCCCTGTACTTGGTAAAGTCAGAAAGAGGAAAGAAGTAAATGTTTGTGAAGCACTGGGAATATTCTTTATCCAAGAATAACTAGAGGACTTTGCCACTTTTCAATATGAAGCTATTAAAAGATTATCACTTAGAACATTCATCGTTGGAAGGGGGCAGATATAAACAACACAGAAGAGAACTAATGGGATTCATCATGGCTAATGAGCCTCTCAAACCTAACAAGCTGAAGTTCACAACATTCAAATAAAAACAAGTGAGAGAAATTTGGAGTACCCAGAGTCCTAATTCTGGGTAACCAAGAAGGTGAGCTGAACTACTTAAAATGCAAAAAAAAAAAAATGACAGCTATGAAGACTTCATGCCCAGGAAACTGACATAAATAGGCGAGAAGCAAATGTGGACAAATATAAAATTAACTCCAGATAAACAACTGCAACCCAACGAGAAAACAGCAAATCTTTTTTTATGTGGTGGTCAAATCTGATCACTGATGTAGACAATGTGCATATACTATGTACTTGTATATATGTACATAAATAGATATTTAGTGCTGGTAATCAAACACAGGTAAGCTCAATATCATTGAGCGGCATCCTTAACCAAATATATACATGTATATGTGCATACATATGGTCTTATGTATGTGTGTTATGTTCTGAAAGTGTATCAGAAATGATAAAAATAAGACAAACTATTCTTCAGTCGTACACAGTAATATTAGACAAGCCAGGCAAACTATGTCTATTGCCATTGTGAACTCAAATTCTCATCTGCCTTTGAACCCTGAATTCTTCCATGGCCATTTTAATAGTTAAAAATTTTAAATTGTGATAATGCCTGTGTGCAGAAAGTATCTTCTTCCTTAAAAGGTGTCTGTGAATTAGTGAGTAGAAAGTGAAAATATACGTACACTAATTACAGTGTACATCTTGTCATTTCTTGAATTGTGTTTGTTAGGCCAGGAAGGACTGGTGAAACCATTCTTAAATCCAAGTCTCAGCAAGAACCAAGGGTTAATTTCTGCACTTTTTCTTGAAATCAAAATAGACTATGTCACAAATAACAGAGTAACTGTTCTTGTGGATCCAAATTGTATATTTAACAGTTGCTGCACACATTTCCTAAGGAGAGAATTCTTTGCTATAACATCAGTGGAAATCACAGTAAAGAGATGGCTGACTTTTACAGACTACAGACTTTACTGCCTACGAGACAAGCAGAGAAAAAAAGAAAGAAATTACACTGATCCAATAGACATACTACTGAGAGCGTTCTGTTATATTCCTACCTCACACAGTGTACCACCATTAAACTCACTCATTCAGGGACGGGGATAGAGTTTGGTTAAAACGAATCTACTGTATTAGTTCTGGAGAAAATGATTAAGGTCTGTGGATTCAAAATCAATACGATTTGTCAAATCATCAAAAACCTATGAAAATCGACAGACAGACTTTAATGGAAGACACCAGATGAGAGGAAGACTGATAGAGATGAAAACTGAACAGTAAAGACAAGCAAGAAGAAGGAGTGATCTGAGCCTGAAAACAACACAAAGTCATCGATTTGACAGAGGGTTTCTTTCTCCTCCTGTAACTTGCTAACAGGTAACATTTTTTAAAAACCTTTAAAGGAAACTGTCCATCATAAAGGCATCATTTTAATCAGAAATTCTTATAATGCTTCCCACATTCCTAACGGCAATCAGTTCCACTCAAATTAGTAACTCAGATAAATCACCATTAATTAGTTAATATAAGCCAGCAGGTGGTTTTGAGCCCAGAGACATTCCCTAGTTATTTAAATTATGTATATCACATCACATTAAAGAAAGAAAAAGTAAAAGGGAGCGATGGAGACAATCCTATAAAAATAACAATCTGTTAGGGACAGTGGTCAACCAAAGTCCACACCTTACCCAGAGGAATACAACAAGGTAGCTTTGACCCCTAACTCAAAAAGTATCACAAGCCAACATTCCACTCTAGTTTCCACATTGATTATGCATACAGTATACAAAGTGCTCTTTGGAAGCGTCTTGAATATATTTATTCTAGAAAGATTACAAATTACTAAAGGATGGGAGAGAAGTGTTTTCCATGCATAATTTGTGACACAAGAGAATCTTCCTCATAATCTTTATGCCCTTCTGTTCTTTAATTGACCTACTCTAATTTGTGTAATTGAGGGTGATTTCCTCCCCTCTGCAGCCACCTGCCATCTAAGACTGTGTTTGTAACTGACTGCTATAGAAGACAGTTTCTGCTTAAACTCAACTTGTCTGTGAAGGAGCAAAGTTTCTCAGTCCTAACCCTTCACTCTCAGAACTGTTTCCATAAACAAACAAAGTAAAACTGTGACGGGTTTAACCAGACACCTACTACTACAAAGCATGGTAGACTCCCGATTCATATCCAATTCTGGTCTTGCTAATAGTGTTCATAGTATCATTTGAACTTCATGGGTATACAACAGGATCTCTAACACAGGCAAGTAGAGTGAATAGGCATCTAAACCTGACTAAAGAGCTTCCAATTCCATTTAAACAGACAAGCCAGAATTCAGCGAACAACAATAGAGTAACCTGTTTCCTGTAGAAGTTTCCTGTTTATTTTAAGATCACCGGTTCTTTGGATGGCAGCTTCCAGAGGAAAAAACAGCTCCTAGGATAGTGGAGACACAGTTCTGGATCATTCTTTAGACTGTATTTGGACCTGTGATGCAGAACTCTAAAGTCAAATCTGGGCCACATCTGGAAGAGACAGAATTTACACCCCAACTATACAATTAGAGAAGTGCGGGGTTGGGCTGTTTCCTTTGACATGTTCCTAACCACCCTCATAACTCCAGGTTTGAGAAAGAAGTTGACACCACCACCAGGACTTGCTCACAACAGAGAAAATTACCTAAAAGGAACATTTTTATCTAAACTAAAATTACTCTGGAACTAACTTGATAGCCAGTATCTCATTGATTGCACATGGCAACAGGATCGCAACTGCCCTCAAAATGCATATTGCTCCACAAATGCAAATGCCTAAACTTATAAGGTTGAGCCCACTGGGAAATTGGTCTGAATCCTATCTGGACTCTGTGACAGCTTTCACATCACTGATTCTTGATACAAATTTTTTTCAGAATATTAACAAGTCCTGCATGCTATTGTAACCCTGGATAGTTCAGAGAAGCAGACGCTGACTTTTTGAGCACTTCATGTAACCATACCCTTTGATTTTTTTTTTCCTTTAGGTCTGTAATAATATTGTGACTACTGCTGTTCACCAATATTTTATTTATAAAATCTGTCCTCCCCTAGGGCTGGCACAGAGGATGTACAAGCTTAAGGCTAGTCTATAAACTGCACTCACTCTAGGAGACTGAGCTTTCTCCAACATCAATCGCTGAGCTGGGAGTTTAGACCGAGTGAACTAGCACTGCTTCCCAGCTGCAATATATAAAAAGCAAAGTATCTCTTTGCAAATAGGTTTTCCTGTTGTGGCGTTCTTTATACAAAAAGAGGAATCCATTGTGAGGTAACAGTGTCCTATCTGAGGTATTTCTGATACAGCCCAGTGCGGAAAGGAAAAAACAAAAACAAAATCTAAAAGAAAACCCTTATAACTGACTTTAATGAAAATTTTAATAGTAAATCTTGCGTGCTACAATTTAAAACAGAGTAGTCTCTACATGCTCTGTGCTTTTGATACCTGACTATGCTGTTACCTAAATTATGGAGACCATTAGCCTACCATGAGAGTCATGTAGGGCAAGTAGAAAAGAAATTCTTGTCTATTAAAAGCCCTGAGGTTTCCAAGGACACAGATTGCACCTATCACCTATAATGTAGGTAATTTTCTACCTACAGGGTATAAAACTTGTTTATCACCAATCATTTAATAATGGTCTGGCCTGTAGTTCAGACTTCTGCTAAACTTTAATAACTAAACAGGAAGTGAGGGTTCTCTTTACTTTATCTCTTGTGCAGTTGAGCTTTACATGAGACATTCAACAGAGGACATTGTTTTTGCCCACCTATGTCGAACTGCTCACCAGTCCCATATCTACCACTAGGGACTCTCTGTCATCCTACCAGTATCCTTTCCTCCCTTCTATGCCTAGGAGGCTTTGATTCTTGGCACCAAATCTGTTCTTTCTCACTTGGCTTCGAGTTGCAGTTGTGTTCGCCAAAGGCCTGGGTCCTGCTCCTTAAGATCCTTGACCCGCTCTTATTTTAATGCCCCACCACCACACACACCAACCTCTCCAGATCTATCAGCTCTACCACTGTCTTTCTCACACTCTCTGCAGTATCCCCAACTGTCACCATGACATATGCTTCATCAAAAGCATCCAGACCTTGATATCAGTATTGTTTGTTCTCTGGATGTTAGCTAAGTGGCTAGTGATGATAAATGACCTACAGTCTTCTCTACTTTCTCAATTATGCATGTTTGATTCCTAGAATATATAGAGTGGGAGAACAACTTCTTCCCACCTATGATGCATATTCATATATTCCTCTTAGGGGTAGCCATTAGCCCACTATCTGTTTGCTTATCAAACAGGACTTGAATACAAACTATAAGCCAGGCACTTTCCAGGTCCCAGAGGGAAAAATTAATAAAACACAATCTTCATCTTCAGTGAGCTCATGTACATGTACAGACAAATAAGCCAATGACATGTACAGCTGGGGACAGACGCTTATATATCACATTGTTGGACACAGAGACTGCCTCTCCTACCCTTAGAGGAATTTACTGTGACTCCACATGGGGGGGGGGGGTGTTTCCCGCTTTGTGTGTTAGAACATATAGGAGAAGATGGCTAGGGAAACTTACAGGTATTCACTAAAAGAATCTCCTGCAAGAGCTGACTGAAGAACCTCTATTGTTCACCGCACTTTCCTGTTCATTCTCAATCTCTCTCCTCCACCCTGCTTTTCCCATCCTTTCTTCCCCTTCACTTTCTCTTTTTCTCTCTTTCCTCCTCTCTCCCCATCCCTGTTATAGCTGTACACACTCCCGTTATACACACACACCCTCATCACATATTTCTGCATAGGAGGTAGCTAATAAAAGCTTTATTCGGGACTGGAGAGATGGCTCAACAGTTAATAGCACTGGCTGCTCTTGCAGAAGATCCAGATGTGAGTACCAGCACCCACATGGCAGCTTACAACCATCCAGTTCCAGGAGATCTGATGCTGCCTTCTGATCTCCGCTGGCATTGCACTCACACAAAAATAATAAATAAAATATTTTTAAAGCCTTATTCACCGAGAATAATAACAGGAACAAACAACAATCTAATACCTTGGAATATTACCTACACAGACACAGGAGTTTTCTGAGGACATCAAATACATACTCTTTGTTCTCCTTCCTCCAAGCCATTCTTTCACTGACTCACTATCCTTACTGATAAAGCAACTTGAATGACTTAGGTTCATTGGCAATTGTCCATTCTAGAAAATGAATACTTCAAAGACACATAGCAGGACTCATTCCTCTGGTTGATGGTTCCTCGTCAGAGAAGCTCTCTCTGATGTGGTTTGAGCTATGTCCCTGTGATCAGATCCAGATAGATGGGGTCTACACACTGCCCAGGCAGCTATCCAGGAACTATGCTGTGCCCCTTCATGGGCCAGTATAGATGGAATGCTCTGATCATTTCTATGCAGAGATTTGCATGCAAACTTTGATATTTCAAAAACTAAATAAGCAAAATGGCCAGCAGTTAAGACCACTCAACACCAGGTACTTTCACTCTGTACATGAACAGAAAGGAAACAGAACATGAAGGAAAGCGATAAACTTGGGACATACGAATGGAGCCGAGTTAAGTATTTCTTTGAATGCAATAAAACTGAAGCATGTCTTGTACCTGTGCTTTGCTGCCTTTAGAGCATGAAAGGGAAAAATAACCAAGAAAAAGCAGCTCACTCACTTTTGAACTCTGCAAACCATCCACCTCTAATTCAACCTAACACTGCTAATTTTGGCATTAGAGTTGGAAACGAAAATCAGTATCTGTTTTGAGCTTGAAAACAGAAAGACTCTGCCTTGACCAGGCACTTATTTTCAGTGATCTGGAAAGGAGGTAACAGAAAGCTCCCCTTTTAGAACATCTGACCCGTCCATTCCGATGAAACCTCAATCTTCAAGAAATTAATTACCTACTGCCACACCCCTTTACCCTGCTAAAGCCAGTTAGGACATGTTTTCAAAGGTTTCTTGTAGTTTCTAACGAGGTCTCTGGGAATGTTTTCCATTTGATCTTTAGAGATTTTGCCTGGCCCTTCCTTCTGTGACTAATATGGGTGGACAGTGACCGGCTTGGGGCTAAGGAGTGAATTCTCTTGTGAGATCAAGGTAGAAGCTAGCTGAAGTTTTAGGTCTAACCTCAGAAACTGGCTTTCCATTTCCAGGGTGGTCCTAGTTATTAGTTTCTGCTTTCATTAACATTTCCCTTGAAGGGAAATTATGCCATTAAAAGATGCTTTATATACATAGCTTCACATATTCCAACTGGAACTTCACTCTACTACAACTAACTCAAGGAAAAGGAAGAGAGGAGGGGAGAGGGAAGGAAGGGAAGGAGGAAAAAGAGGCGGGGGATAAATAAACAGATGGAAGAGTGTGATTAGCTCACGGTGACATATACAGGTTTTTTTCGATATTTTGAAGTATTTCTTTTGCTTGTACTAGATTGGTGAACTTCACAAGGTGATAGTTTCCCAGCTCTAATGTCTGCAAGGACTCAACCTGCCCTCACCAAAAGAGGGGAGAAGATCCCTTCTCTCCCCTCTAGAGTGTGTGTGTGTGTGTGTGTGTGTGTGTGTGTGTGTGTGTGTGTGTTTATGCATGGGTCGGGGGAATAAAGTAGCCAATATAAGCTGTGATTCTTTCTCTAGCATGAAGATACTTTCAAATAGTCATCTGAACGTTGTATCTGAGGTGGTATCACTTACATGCCATATATTTATACTAAAACAGCCTCCTGGTCAGAGGCTTTCATCTACAGGCAGAGAGTGGGCTTTTCATTTCAGGGGATCAACTGAGACTTCAGATTTGACATCGTTAGGATAGCTGCATATCTAATTTAAACTTTTCCTACTGAAATTTTAAGCCTAGTGCTTTGAATCCTCTTCTAAAAATGACAGTTTCATGTCTATTAAACTGATTTACTCACACGTCTAGTGTTTTTTATCACATGCCGTTTCTGCCTTGTACTAAGTCCTACAGCAATTGTGAACAAAACAAACACAACATGGAGATTCCTATCAGTCTTTCATTTTTCATGCTAGTAACACAATTCCTTTAGTTCCTTCGACATATCCTTGGCTACTTGTGAGCTATCGTAGAGCATGACCATGCTAAATGGTTATCTGCTATAAACAAGGGCATGTTCCGCCCACCCTACTGGAAGATGGTTTGCATCACCATCATTTTCCCTATTACATCCTTAAGGGTGGGCTAGATCATATTGATGAAAAGATGCCAGCAAGCAAGAGCTCCATACAGCAGAAGTTTACACCTTACTCAATGGGCCGCAGAGATTCCAGACAGCGCGTGTAGACTCTGATCCCTCAAAGACTCTAGATCCTTTCATGTTTTGCTTATACTGCCCCCTTCAGGCCCTGTGGTTATTTATATCCCACCAGCTAAAGGAGAATGGATTTGGAAGAGTTTCTTTTCTAGGTGTGTTCGTTACTTTTCCTGCTGTGGTAACCAAAATACTTGACAGAAACAATTTAAGTGAGGAAGGACTTGTTTGAACTCATGAAGCAAAGGGTTCCATCATGGCTGGGAGGAATGACTGCTAGAGTACCTCGGTCCATGATGACAAGAGCTTGTGGCTTAGTTTCTCATATGATGGTGACCGTGAGCTTGAACCAGAACCAGGCTACAGTTCACAAGGCCCATCCTTAAGAGTTTACACATACCAGCTGGTTCCATAACCTCCCCAAAGCAGTGCCATCAGGTGGGGGACAAATGTTCAAATGCATCAGCCTACAGGGTACATTTTACATTTAAACTATACCAGTTGGACCTCTAAGAGATACTTTTATTGACATTTCTGTAGAGGGACTAATGCCAGCCACACCTAACTGTGAAGGATGGCTGGGAGATGTGGTCTAGCACTGAAACCTAACAGGGAGAAAGCAGATCTTTCTGTGGTGGTTAACTTACACTCCCACAATTCCTATCACTACCTATTACCTATCACAAAAAGGAAGGGGTTCCATCTTTAGTAACCAAAGGTGATGCTTACAAGAAAAAATATAAATATATATGGGCAAAGCAGTTAGCCTACTCTGATTTTTTTTAAAATGAAATGCTAGGATCAGTTACTCCTCATTCCAAACATTTAAGCAAACTACAATGATCTTATCCCAGATGATACTAAAAAATCATTCCATACATGTTTATTTATGCTATACAAATTCCTTGTGCTAGAATTTGTGTTGGGAGGCACGGTTAGGGTGACCATGGCAGATAAAAATTTGGATCTTAAATTCAAGGATTTTTTTTGAGTCAGCCTCTCTCTCTCTCTCTCTCTTTCTCTGTAGCCCTGGCTGGCCCTGAATTACTAAGTAGACCAGGCCGGCCTGAAACTAATAGATACCTGTCTGCCTCAAATTCAGGGATTTTGTGCTCATAATTTGGAGGGAAATTACACATAAAAACAACCAGAATATAAAGTGGAATGAGTGTAACATGTGCTATAGAGGGAAGAGTTAAAGAAGATCCAAAGGACAGAAAGGTCATCCTCACTTGAAAGCATAAATGATGGCATCAAGGTGATCAAGCTGGGGGTGGGGGATGCTCTAACTTGGATATTAGTTCCCCCCGAAGACTTCGTCTTAAACACTTGCTCTCCAGGGTGGCGTTATTGAGAGGTGGTGGGGCCTTTAGGAGGCTGTCATTAGGGGTAAGTCATCAAAAAGCTATTAGGCTCCTAGTTCCTTTTTCTTCCTCTCTTTTTTGCTCACCGCCTTGCCACAAGGAAAATCATTGTACCCCAGCATGCTCCCAAATGACACCCACCAAAAGCCCAAAACAATGGGACCAATTGGTCATGGACTGGAACCTCCTAAACAAGGAACCAAAATAAACCTTTTCTCTACTTATGTTCATTTATCTGAAGTATTTGCCAAAGTAACAATGTTGACTAACATAGGATATTTGAAGAAGATCCTGAAAGGCATATGGTCACATGCAGCTCAGCAGAGGAACAGCTTAAGCAAAGGTCAAAGCAGGAAGGCACGAGATGAACTGTTATCAAAATGAATATTGTCTTAAATTTCCTTACCTGTAGAAATAGTATGTTTAATATGGACTGATGCACTAAATACTAATGATATCAGAAGGTTTTCAAAGTCCCAAAAGCCTTAATTCATCATATTTATCTTGAAAACGTAGCATCCCCAAGTGTGGCACACTCATACACAGAAACATATCACATTCGTATAGCCAAACAGTATAAGAAATGACTCATTAAGTGTGTGCCTACTGTACACAAAGTGAGAGGCTGGACGGACATTTTCTTGGAGTCCAGCAAATACTGAAATCATTCTCTATGTACAAAACTGTGTTGAGTTAAAGTTTTTCAGCCTCTAAAATTTCCCTTAGTGACTTCTTCCAGTATCTGGGATTTTTACTGACATCTCACTTTAAATTGAAGTTATTTTTGTTTTCAGTAGAAGCAGAAAAATAATCTCCTGTAGGACCCAATAGCTCTTACTACTTTTGTTGAATCCCTAAGCACGCCCATTTCCATTTCTCATAATCTCCATCCTATCATTTAAAGGGGCAGTTCACATAATGTAGTTATCTAGTCCATGCACTATGCTTTAAATCTTGCTGGAAATTCAGTCACATTTCTTTTTAATTGAAAATGTGAACTTTAACAAATTTCAAAAGAAAATTTTGCAACTGAAAATGAATTTGAATTCTTTTTTGAGAATATTTCATTTATAGCCACATGTGGTGGCACACACTTTTAATCCTAGCTCTTGAGAGGCAGAAGCAAGTGCATCTCTGTGAGATCGTGGTCAGCCTGATATCCATGGTGAGTTGCAGGCCAGCTGTGGCTACAGGGAAACCCTGTCTTAAAATGACAAAAATAAATAAGTATTTTATTATTTTTATTTAATGCGTATGAGTGTATTGCTTGCATGTATGCACCCTTGCCATGCAATGCCCATGGAAGTCAGAAGAGGGCATCAGATGCCTTGGAATTGGGGTTAGCAATGGTTGTTAGCCACCAACCATGTGGGTGCTGGGAACTGAACCAGGATCCTCTGCAAGAGCAGTCAGTGCTCTTAACCACCGAGCTATCTGTCCAGCCCCTAGTTTGAATTCGTAATTATAAATAAGTTCAGTAATGGGGAAATTAAAGAAATAACAGAATTATTTTAAACTAACAAGTCATTCACAAAGGCTTTAAGATTGATAATATTTATGGAGCCATGGGAATATCCCTGCCTTTGGATAGCACACTAACATAAAGCAAGGTAAAAAAGAAGAGGGCTGTAGAAATGGCTCAGCAATTAAGACCACTTGCTTCTCTTCCAGAGACCTAAATTCCATTCCAAACACCTACATCCAGTAACTCACAAACACCTGTAACTCTAACTCCAAGGGATCTGACTCCCTCTTCTAGTCTCCATGGGTACCCAACATACACAACACACACACAAATGAATTTAATTTTTTTTTAAATAAGCAGAGCTTCTTTAAATAGATCTAATACTATTTTAAGATATACTACTTAAAGTTCCATTAACTATTTACTACCTAAATTTTCAAGTAAAACGGGTTTAGAATTAAGTCTGTGACTACCATTATTTTACACAAGCTCATAATTTTTAATTCTGATATGTATCATACCTAAAGAAGTAATTAAAATGTATATTTATAAATATTTCATCTAAACATTCAAGTATTAATCAAAATATAGTATGAAATTCTCTAGTATGTCAAATCCTTATTAAACTATAACATTCAGAATTTGGATTCATGGTTATCCTTACCGTCATTATCTGCCTGGAACTACATGAGAAATCCCATGATCACTATTATCATTGCTCGTTGCCATAGTGACAATGAGTCCTGGTCTTTCTGGATTTCTGTGTCCATAACTTTGTTTTTATCTTTTCTTCTCATGTCCTCTCCTAACTTCCCAACCTCTGAGATCCTTCCGGTGAGCTGTCAGGAACTCATGGCCAGACAAAGCAGTAGCTTCCTCCGCCTCCTGTCCATGTTAGCTGCGAGCTGGCTGGCTCCCAGAGTCACTGTTTCTCAACAGTGCTCACAAAGCACTTTCTCTCCATATCCTTAAGACCTGTGGGCTCAAGGTGTGATGTTACCTTGACCTCATTACCAGTTCTTTCTGGCTAAAACTCTAGCTGTAACTCTCAAACAATAAAACTACACTCTCCTACCTTTTCTGATTGCATCTATTTTGTTGGGTCCCCTTCTTATCTTGAAGATTTTAGCTCCTGGTTCATTGTCACTCCATCATTTCACCTGATAATTTGGGATAATTTCAACATCCACATCTCCTCCTTCAGTGGTCTAGTCTCCCATCATGTTCACCTGCCCATTCCCATAGTTAAACCTAGGTCTTTTCAATACCCACACCTGCACTGTCCTCCACAAAATATCTCAATCATTCTCCATCTCTAGGTCCTTCAGTTTTGCTCAGTAAATGGGCTCCTACCAAACCTGTGGATGGGTTCTACCACTTTTCCAATTTCCATCAGTTCTCTGATACCAACATTTCTGCTTTGTCCAAATTCCCAGGAGACTAATCTTGGGTACTTGCAAATGAGAAACAGAATTCCTAGGAATTCTCAAAAATTCCACAAATCATCTGCTATATGTTTTTGTCTTTTTGAGACAGGGTCCCTCTGTAGCCCCAGATGGCCTGGAACTCATTATGTAGTCCAGGCCAGCCTTGAGCTCACAGGGATCCCCCTGCCTCTGCCTCCCGAGTGCTGGGACTAAAGGCATGTACCACCATGCCGGGCATCATTTATTATTCTTAAACTGCTTCTAATCATTTTCATATTTTTTACATAGTATCAGATATTAAAAAGATCCATAATTTAAAACATTTATCTGAAGAAATGTTATATTTAGTAAAATTTATAAAGGGCCATAATCTATAGCAAATATTTAATCCCCAGGAAAAAATCCAGCAATATTGCTGACTAGTATTCAAATAAAAAAAATTACTGCATGGAAACTATTTCTTTCTTTAAGAAAACAAAACAAAACAAAAACCAAAGACCTATGATCTACTGTATCCCAGCAGCTGAGAAGTAGAAGCAAGAATATGAAGAGTCCAAGGTCTTTGTCGACCATGCAGCAAATCTGAAGCCAGACTGAACTGCATGAGACCATCTGAAAAGGAAAACAATAAAGTCTATCATCCATCTCTCATGCCTTTTTTTCCTCTGCATTCACCTAGTAAAACTGTAACACTGACTTCAGTATCGTGTAGCTTCTAACTACCTACACTGCTACTTTCTGATCCTAGCTCCAGCCATCTCTTGGGTTTTCGTTATAGCTTCTGTCTCAACAGACCTGAATAATCCTTTAAAATATGAGTAAGATTTTATCAGTCTTCTGTTGAGAAGCCTCCAGTGGAGTAAATGCTAATCTTCAGTGTTCCACAGGAGCGCTCCATGATCTGTCTGAGCTTCTCATCATGAGTATTACTCCCCACCTCCCTCACAGCTCTCTTCCTTCCTGCCCAAGTCTTCCTTCTGCCCTTGGAGTATATTGGTCTATGGTCAGGACCTTTACGCTTGCTGTTTGTTGTTTCTATGCTACTCTTCTCCAAGACAGTCCTATGGATTACTTCCTTTGGAAATTTTGTCAAATGAAACCTGATCAGATTTTTGTTTTAGCTGCAAGTTAATGAGGTGACTCAGCAGGTTTTGAAAGCCTTTCCCATGAAGCTTGATGATCTGAGTTTGATCCCCAAGACCTATATGACAGGATGAGAGGACCAAGTCCCACAAGTTGTCTTCTGACCTCCACATACACATATACACTCTCATGTAAATAAATAATGTAACAAAAAAATGTAATTGCAACCCCACCCCCTCAAACATACATAAATTCCTTGCACCCCTTCCCACCAGAACAGATATGATCATCTCATATCCCTACGTTTTACATATTTATGTATTCTCCATATTTAATCGTTAGAAATTCAGGCTCCACAGGAGCAGTAATTTTTGTCTATTTTACCATTATTTTATCCCCAGCACTTAAAACATAGGCTGATTGTGGGCACTTAACAAGTATTTACCAAGTGAATGAACGACTGATAGAGAATTACAATCATTGAATGGAAAGTCATACTATATCAATAAAATTCATTATCTACTTAAGAAAGATCCTATTAAAGACAGAGCAAAAGTGCCCACTGTCAGTGTTGGCTTTTACATGATTGTGGAGAAAGGAGACATGGGAGAGCTGCAAAAGGGCGGGGAAACTACACGGACACATAGATGCAACTGCTCAACTGAAAAGACAAAGAAAGTAAAATTTTTAAATGAGGGAGAAAAAGAATTCCTTTTACCCCATGTCCCTGCCATATATAGCCTCCTGACTACTGGTATCCAGAGTGGCCCATGTCTTATTATTTCTTTTAAAAATTCATACAATGCATCTGTATCATATTGACCCCCTCCCCCAGCTCCTCCAAGATCTGTCCACTCCCCTTCTCTGCCCACTCATCTTTGTGTCCTTTTTTTTTTTTAAACCTATTGTGTCCAATTCCTCCTGTCCATATACCATTGGCTGTGTGGCCATCCAGTGAAGCATGATGTACATAGGGAATTCTTCTTTGTGTTCAGTTTTGTGAAATCCTAAAACAGCTCTTTAAAAATTGGTCTATTTAAGAAGAGCAGGATACTCAATACGTACTGCTTCTTTAAAAAGTAAAGAAATATGTATGTAGAATGGCAACATTTGTGCAAATATGAAACATAAATATATATTGTATTTATGTGTGAATATAGATTCTTTTAGCCTTTCAAAAATGCATAGAATGTTTCTAAAAAGAATATCCAACAAACGGCAACAGTAGTTGCCTCTAGGGAAAAAGAAATAAGAAACTGGAGATGGAGGAGTTCAAACAGATTTTTCAATATCCATCCTTTTAAAAAATTGAACCATACACATATTTCATCTATGCAAACAATAATTAACTTTTAAAGCAAGAAACATGATATGCAAGAGATAATTCTGTATTTTTAGGAACCTATTATTTACTGTTTCATAATGGATCTGCAAAGCTCTTTTGTAATCTCAGTGCATAGGAACTGCTCTATTCATTTTCTTTCCACAGCTCAAACCCCTTTACCATGTAATAGTTTAC
This sequence comes from Eospalax fontanierii, assembly GCA_035773235.1. NCBI lineage: Eukaryota > Metazoa > Chordata > Mammalia > Rodentia > Spalacidae > Eospalax > Eospalax fontanierii. The sequence goes on along the minus strand of CM069548.1, from coordinate 31,772,988 downwards.
ATGACTATGTGGCCCCAGCGAGCCCTCAGTGATACACATAAAACAGTAGGTTCTCTTAACATAACTCCAAATATATTTGTAAGCCATCTTAGTGAAAAATACCATCCAAGCCTGAGTAAACCCAACAGAAAAGTGTAATTTATGATGATATTTAACTTTTAAAAACAGGACAGCTCAAATAGGAGATACAACTGAATAGGTGATGTGAGGTCAGACACTGTGTCAGGGAAGTTTTCTTAAGTTACTTTAGATGTGAAGATGAAAGGGATTTTATTTAAGCTAATATGTGATTTACTTATTTCACCAATATGTGTGCTGAAATGCTCCAGATTTGGGAACAAACAAACCAAATTTTAAACTACATAGGGCACTTGGGGTTTTATTCCCAGTTTCTTAGATCAGAAGAGTATGAAAATAATGTATGCTATCATCTCGATGAAAGATGGGAAAAGGATAAAGATATAAATAAAATGGGCTTCTTAGGAATAAAGCAGCAACAAATTGGAGCAGGAGAGATGGCTCAGGGGTTTAAGAGAACTTACTGCTCTTGCAGAGGACCTGGATTCGGTTCCCAGCACCACAGCAAGTGTCTCACAACCACCTATAACTCCAGTTCCAGAGGATGAAACTCCCTGTGACTTCCACAGAAACCTGCATACATACAGAGACTCATGAAGGCACACACATAACTATAAAATACAATAAAATATTTTAAGACAATAATAATGGGACTGAAGAAACTATTAAACTGTTAAGAGCACTGACTGCTCTTATAGAGGACTGCAATTTGGTTCCCAGCATCTCGTACAGTGGCTAACAGCCGTCTGTAATTCCACTCCCAGGGGATCCGACGCCCTCTTCTGGCCTCCACGGGCACTACATCCATGTGGCACACACTCTTACAAGCAAAACACTGTACACATAAAATAAAAATAAATAAGTCGGAAAAAATAAATAATAACTACATCAAATTTTCTCCAACTTGATTAATTCACATAGGATTATCTATACTGTAGTCTTCCAGTATTTTTCATGACCAAATATGCCATGCAATGATTGGCAATGCCATCCCATTCTCTAAATCGCAATTATCTCTTCCTGCATAAAATGATTTTAGTTGTAAGATAGAATGCCCTTACTTGAGTGAGGTGGTGCGTGCTTTTAATCAGCACACAGAGACAGAGGCAAGTGGATCCGTGTGAGATCAAGGTCAGCCTGGTCTACACAGAGAGTTCCAGACCAGCCAGGGTTATACAGTGAGACCCTGTCTCAAACAGAATTTTAAAAGTGTTGTCTTCATTATATATATTTTTTGCTCTCACCTAAACTTGTAAGGACAGAAATGTTCATTATCCATTTCAACAGACTTTTAGTAGCCATGTCATATGTGCTGTTCAACATTTTGTTAATATATTTTTTAAAATAGATTATAAACTACAAACCATGTTCATTCAAAAAACATTAAGTATATGCTGTTCATTTGAGACCAGTCTCGTCTACATAGTACGTTCCAGACCAGCCAAAAATCCTGTCTCAAAATAAATAGAGAAATAAGAAAGTTAAGCATATATTTCTATGTTGAAGACATCATGCAAGATACTCTAAGCAGAGGAGCAGATATGTAAATATTCAAAAGAGAAAAAGCCTATAACATGAAAGTTAAAGAAATGATAATTATATACCTAAGTTTAAACCACAAAATGATTTTAAATGACTTCCACCAGTCCATCCATCAATATACGTACACGCTCATAAATATGCATATCTTGAGTGCTGAAAACACGTGCTCTAACCAATTAATTTCTGATTTTCAAACTTTTGACCTACCAATCATGCTAGCAAAGGATCTGAATCCCAGTGAAAACCCCAGCAGGCTGCTCCTGAAATGAACATTGGCATGCATATATATATATATATATATATATATATATATATATATATATCCTATTAAAAGCAGTATTAGTTTTAGAATCTTGGGCTTTTTACTGAATTAGACAGTTTTAAGAAACTGTACATTAAAATATCATTTCTTCTTTGAAGACTATTCCCTAGTCTCAAGACCTTTGCTAAAATAGCAGTATGAATCTCCAGTGTCTCCCCACAAAGACTACATCCCCAGTATCCATCTAATTTGAGCTCTGCTACAAACTGTTCCTAAGCACCTGTGGTAACAAATGTATCTTTCTCCCTGTGGGTACTCAGTGGCCACCTGTTGAGCGAATGAGAAGTGAATGGGGATTGCCATTTGTGACCAACACTATCTAGTCTGCATGAACCATAACCACCGCTGGAAAAGCATTACTTCTGCCATTTGGAGGGAAATAACTCAAAACACTGTGACTTATTCATTATTACACAAGTGAAATTTTAAAAAACATATTTAGACAAAAGATGATTCACCAAGCAGCTGGTTTGCTACTTGACTTCTAAGTCCGAAATGCCAGACTAAGTGGCATTCCAGGAGTTTCTGTATATGGTTTTTTATTTCTCACTGTCTTCACCTTCTCTGAAAAGAATGACGGATCACCTTTCTTCATGGTGTCTTGACTTTAAGAGTGTTGTTTCTCTCATCTATATTTTATGACTAACCCTTGTTATATGTAATTTCGGCTTTGTGTAACATAAGAAAAATGTGTGATATGACACCCCATGAATTAACAAGGATGTCTGGACAAAAGACAAGAAATCTTTTCAAAATGAAGGTCCACATTAAATATCTTGGCTCTGTAGGCCTTCTAGGGATTTTTCTTTAATGCAACAAAAGTGCACCATTTCTGTTTTCAGAAATAGCTTCCTTCAGCTTTATTCCCAGCATGTCCAAAGTCATATTACACAAAGGCTTAGTGTGCACATTAGTGTTTTACATCTGAGAGTCTTACTAAATCCTCTTTTGATCAATCTGATATTGAAAAGATCTATATTGATTTCTTCTACACTTGTTTATGGTATTTATTTTGATATATCTAGGATTAAAAGCCAAATTAACAAGTGTAATCAATTTTCTGAGTGATAGGACGAAGTCCTCTACCACCTTTAGACACATTCACCTAGGGATGAAAAACTTAAGTGAAGATGTTGTAATAAATGGATCGACTTATTCAATCACTGAGCATAAAAACATTAGCCCTGGGACAGTGTTTCTCTCTAAGCACTTTAGGTACTGAGTTGCACTTGTGTAGAGCACCAAGTGATTTGCATTTTTAGAGCAATTTCATGTCTGCCGTGGAGCTCCAATGAAAACATGAATAAATTGCCTGCTTTCCCCTTTTTTCTGACTTTATGAAGCTGAATTCATTAGGGGCTGAGTTAAAATATAATGAAATAAAGGCAACAACTGACATGATTGGAATCCTGGATTAGGTGTCTCACTAGTCCAAACTCAGTTTCCATGGCCAACATACCAGATTAATGGTTTTCAGGGAGATCCCTTGAGTATCTGGCTTTTTTGGTAAGTGCTGCATTAGAAATGGCCTCTGAAAGACAAGAAATTAAACAATTAGACAAACAACAATTAAGAATGAAATAGCCTGGTAAGCAGCAGTTCTTGCCACAAAATCAAATAAATCAACCTGGCTAAACCCAACACGATACAGTCACCGAAGAGGCTCTGTTACAACTTACCTTCCCTTTGGGAATTCATGGATGTAAAGTGAGTAACAGCTGTGTACATGAGTTTAGCATCCAAACTAAGCTGCATTTGAATCTCAGACAAACCAGTTAACAAGTAAAATGCTAACCACATTCCTGGTATAAATATGTTCTCTCTTGGTGCACAGAAACAAATTTTATTTTTACCATGTTTTCAAAGCATTCTGTTACTGCTGCATCTGCTACTGCGCCTTTCCCTGCGCATGCTATTCTGATGCTACATTAAGCAGCTAAGCATAAACTGGAGCCAAGATGTATAAAATAATGATTCACAAACTTGAAAAAGCCAACGAATCACTTAGGATTCTGTTAGAATGCAGACTCTGATTTGCTATATCGGCCTAATATTCTGGAAATGTATGTTTTGTGACAGTGTCTCAAGTATACCAGGCTGGCCTTGAACTTGTGTTTGTAGACAAGAATAGCTTTGAACTTCTGATCTTCCTGACTTCATCTCCTGAGTGCTGAGATTTACAGGTGTGAGCCACAGTGCCCAAGTCAAGTTGGTGCTAGAGAGGGAGTACAGGACTTCATGCATGGTAGGCAAGCACTCTATCAACTGAGCTGCATCCCCAAATCTGAAATTCTCCCTCTAGCAAATCCCGGTAATATGAGGCTACCTAGTTGGAGACCATACTTTGGATAGCAGAAATATTCATTGGCTAGACAATGGTATTTCTTTCTAATATAATGTATCATGATCATTGCTCTTACAAACAATAAAGAATAAAGAATTCCTTGTAAGGAATCAATTAAGATTTTTTTGACGCTTGGTTTTGGTAGGGACACTGTTATGATTCTCAAAGGAAAAGAGAGGATCCTGCTGAGGATGCCCATGTTTACATACGTACATACATATATACATACAGTATCTTTTTTTTTACAAGAATTGCCACATATTGGGATATTCGATTTTTACAAAAACTATATTTTTACATCATTTATACATCCTTCATTTAAAATAGCATTAGTCAATAGATGTTTTATGCATAAATTATAGTATAGTTTCAGACACATATTTATTTACAAACTCATTAGGTTTTTAAATTTAATGTATATTGATCAGTCAGAACTCAAATAAGTATTTTTTTATTGTCTCCTAAATAATTTTCTATTCTAAAAAAGCCCATCATGAAAGAACACAGATATGGGGTGTATTTTCCAAACCCTGTTATTTCATAAAGAAACTGGGAAAAAAATCTAAATTTAGCTAGCAAAATTTTATTTCATGTTGAGACTTCACATAATTTGGCCAGGGAAAATTAAACTTTAGGAATGAAAATGAAATAGTTCTTGCTTTGAAATGACTCATTCTTAAACTTCAGGGAACTATAGAGAATAGGTTTTCAGAGTAACGTGCCAATTAGAGATCGACTTTCTTATTTTCAGATTTAACGAATGCTGATTTACAAATCTTGTCATTTTTTCTTTTGAACAAAAATCATTAAAATGGAATGGGTAAGTTACAATATCAAAACAAAAATAATAACCAATACACATGCTCAGTTTTTCAGTCAACCTTTGTTAGGTCAATTTAGCACAAGGTGTAAGAATCACATCAGACTAAATTATATCACCCCATTTCTCCTCTCCCATCCTTACACTCTTCTAATCATGTATTTGACTTTTACATGTCTTAGGAATCTCACACACTATGATAACTGTGTGTGTGATATATTCGTATGCCTGTTTGTGTGTGTGCATGTATGAACATGTGTATATGTGTGTGCATGCATGTGAAGGTCAGAAGTCAACGTTGACTGACTGTCTTTGCTATCGACCATCTATTTATTTATTTATTTATTTATTTATTGGGGTTTATTTTTTTGTTTTTTGTTTGTTTGTTTGTTTGTTTGTTTTGAGACAGGGTCTCTCCTTGTAGCCACAGCTAGTCTAGAACTCACTATGTAGACCAGACTAGCCTTGATCTCACAGAAATCTGCCTGCCTTTGTCTCCTGAGTGCTGGGATTAAAGGCATGTACCAAACCAGGCCACTTTACTTTTTGAGACAAGGTCTCTCACAGAACCTAGAGCTCACTGATTCAGTGAGACTGCCTGACCAAGGAGCTCTGGAGAGGCACTTATCTCTGCTCCCCTAGCACTGGGATTACAAGCATACAGGACTTTTTACATGACTGCTGGGGATTCAAATTCAGGTCCTCGGGTTTGCACTGCAAGGACCTTACCAACTGAGCCATCTCCCCAACCCCTGTTGTTATAACTTTCATTTAAATAGTCAAATGTCGTTTAAAGAAATCAAGTATGGAGCTGGAAAGATGGCTCAGTGGTTAAGAGCACTGGTTGCTTTTAAAGAGAACCCAGGTTTGAATCCCAGCACCCACATGGTAGCTAACAACTAGAACTCCAGTCCAAGTGATCTGACTGCCTCGTCTGCATGACACCATACATGCATGCAGATATGATAAAATAAAAATAAAGAAATTTAGTACATCTTAAAAACTTTAAATTTATTTATTTATTTATTTATTTTTATTTTATGTGCATGTGTGTTTTGCCTGCTTGTATATAAGTGCACCATGTGTATGCAGTGCCCATGGGGACCAGAAGAGGGTGTTGTATTCCCTGGAACTGGAATTACAAATGGTTGTTAGCCATCATGTGGGTGCTGAGAACCAACTGGTACACTTCCCCCAGGCGCCACTCTCCTGCCTGAGGACTTTATTGTCTCTGGGGCAGATCTGCTACTGAGGAATTTCTTCAGCTGTTGTCTGTCTGAAAATGTCTTTTCTAAACTTCTTTTTTGAATTTTTTTTTTACTGGATCCACAATTCTAAAATGAATGGGATTTTTCTTTCTTTTTTTTTCTCATTGATTTAAATTTCTTAAGCTTGAGTGGCTTTCTTGACCTTCTAGCTGTGTATTTATGAAGTTCACTAATTTTGAAAATTTTTCAGCTATTATTTCCTATGCCCTTTATCAGTTATTGCTCCATCTTCTTCCAGATCTCCAACAGCATGTGTATGGCACACAGCATGTGTACGTCGCACAGCATGTGTATGTCGCGCAGCATGTGTACGTCGCGCACAGCATGTGTACGGCGCACAGCATGTGTACAGAGTAGAGCATGTGTACGGTGCACAGCATGTGTACATCACACAGCATGTGTACGGTGCACAGCATGTATACGGCGCACAGCATGTGTACGGTGCACAGCATGTATATGGCGCACAGCATGTGTACAGCGCACAGCATGTGTACGGCACAGAGCATGAGTACAGAGTAGAGCATGTGTACGGTGCACAGCACATGTACAGCGCCTACCCCTTTACACCCGTTTCAGCTTCATTGTTTCACCAGACATCAACCACCATCTAAAAATATTAAATAAAAAATCCTAGACATTAATTCTTAAGGCTTTTTGAGAGAGATAGTATTTTGGTTTGTGTTTGTTTGTTGAGACAGGGTCTCCCAATAGCCGCTGATGGCCTGGAACTTGCTATGTAGACCAGGCTGACCTTGATGTTACAGAGATCTGCCTGCCTCCTAAGTGCTGGGATTAAAGGTGTGTGCCACAGTGACTGGAAATTCCTGGGATTTTTTTAAATTGCCCAGTAGTGTTATGAAATCTCATTCTGTCTGGTTCCATCCTGCCTGGGACATGGATCATCCATATGTTCAGCATATCTATACTATAGTTGCTACTCACTTATTTAGTCACTTGGAACATACAGTGTCAAGACTATCCATGTGTCAGGTCTATGGGGGTCTGAGAATGAATCCCAGACAAAGGGAAACAGCTGTATTAGTCTGCTTGAAGCTGCCCTACAGTTTATGAAGTAAGTTATTGTCTTAGTTCTTCTTACTTTGAGTGGTTTCTACTACTTTGTCTTCACATTTACTAATGTTTTCTTTTATTGTGCATTTCATATCTCTAACATTTTAAATGTCTAAAATACAGTTACCGTAACTGTTCTAATGTCTTTGTTAGTCTTAAAAACCGTATCAGTTCTAATTCATTTTGATTTATTGATTTTTCTCTTCATTATGCTTCTTGCCTCCCACCCTCTGTAAATTTTGCCTCAATACCACACACTGAAAATTTCATCATTTTTGTGTTGCTGGATGGTTTTCTATTCCCATAAACATTCCTGAGCATCAGTTTAAGATGCATTAAAGTTAGCTAGAAGCAATTTGATCCTTCGAGGGCTTACTTTTATCTGTTATATAGGATCCGAGTGAGGGCTAGTGTTGGAGTACTTTTCACAACTGAGGTAGAACCCAGTAATGAATGCCCTGTGGAATTTGAAAGCAAGTAGTATTTCCAGCTTCCTGTGGACACCATGAACTGTGTCTGGTCTCAGGTTAGAGGTGCTCATCTGTACTTGGGTAAATACTTAAGGTTACCGCTATAGATCTCCGGTTTTTTCATTCTCCAGCTCTTTCCTGTGTGGTATGTTTGTCTCGGTCATTTGGGGCTACTATGTTACCTATAAAGATTACCTTAGTCTCATTGGTTTAAATGATAAATATTGGTTTCTCATGGTTTGAAAGTTAGGAAATCTGAGGTCAGCATGCTTAGCATGGCCAGTTTCTGCTACAACTTCATGTCTGTCTCCTGTCTTTTCTTCTTTAGAAAAACTTTTTTTCCCATTTTTAAAATTTTTATGAGTGTTTTGCCTACGTATGTAAGTGCAACATGTGTATGCACATACCTGAGGAGACCAGAAAAGGGTATCTGTTTCCCTGGAACTAGAATTAAGGACAGCTGTTAGCCACCATGTGGGTGCTGGGAACCAAACCCAGATCCTTGGCAACAGCAGCCAACTGCTGAGTCATCTGTCCAGTTCCTCCTACCTTATAGGTTCGTCAGTCTATTCCTGAGGGCTCCATCCTCAAGATCTAATTACCTCCCAATGGCCCCACTCACTTCACACTGAAGAATAGGCCATCAGCATAGGAATTTGAGGGAACACAGACTTTCAGCTCATGATAGCACTAGTTGCAAACTCCATTTATTTTGGCATCTCAAGACTCAGGCCCATCTCTTCACCTCAAGAGTTTTGCTGGGCTCCACCTTAGCTTTCCTTCTCTGCAACATGGCCTGGAAACTTACCACAGTAAGGAATCCTGGCCAACTGTCGGGATCAGGTAGCTTGTCTTCTGTCTCTCGGGAATCACTGATTTTTGTTGTTGTTAACCAGTGTCTTCAGAATCATTGATTTTTCCATCTTTTTCAGGTCTTGTTTTTATCAGGGAGGGGGCTCAGGAGAGAGGGAAATCTGATGCTCATTAGTCCATCCTGGGAAAAGTACAGGATTTGTTCCAAAATGAAAACAAGAGGAATGAAAGACTGACAGGAAGACACAAATGCTATGCTTATCTCAAAAACACTTGGTGTCAAAACAATGCATGGAGCTGGGTCAGGTCATTAACGTTTATATGTTGGGGCTGGAGAGACAGCTCAGCATTTAAGAGTGCTTGCTCTTTCAGAGGACCTGAGTTCTCTTCCCAGTACCCACATTAGGCATCTTGCAACCACCTATAACTCCAACTCCAGAGAACTCAAAGGACCAAATCATAAGCCAGCATCAAATATACTGAAACTTACTAAAGCCATGCTTCATATGAGAGATTTTTTACTGAAAAACAATCATTTTCATTTGTGATTGTATATACTTTCTCTCTCTCTGTCTCCCTCCCTCCTTCCCTCCCTTCCTCCCACCTCCCCCATGTCCCAGTAACTTCCTTCAGCCTGAATCACAGGCTCACTTGCCTTTAGGGCTTCTCATTTGAGATTTGGGTTCAGCTAAAGAGAGTCCAGTAGTCAGATGGTCAGATTACACTGTCCCTCCACCCAACACTTCTCAGTTCAGTTCTGTAAGGTCTGACATCTATAATTGCTTCTGGATTCTATCAGGTGGTAATCCCTTTTCTAAATCTTAGTCTCTCACTCTTTCCTCCTAACCCATCAACATGATGGGATGCATCTTTTTATGGTTAGTCCCTAGGGCCCTTGATATCCCTTTGTGGTTCCTGAGCCCTGTCTTCATCTTTTAACACTTCATTAAAGGGTCTTGAGAACCCTAGATGGACATGCCATCTGTTTCTATCTGACTGACCACCACTCCTCTATCAAGTGGAGAGACTAAGAGCAAACAAATATGAGAAATAGAAACTTCCATGTGCTGAAAATTTCAGTTGATTAGAGAACAATGCCAGGGGGCAAAATTAGTGTCTGGCTGTGCTCCAGGATCACAGCCTGTATCCCTGACCAGCCATTTCACACTCCATCAGCTACAGAGAAGACCCTGCCAAAGAGCACTACGAGTCTCTGTGAAGCCATCACCATCTTTGAAATCATAATTTGAAGTGTGCATGCTCAGTTGCAATCATTTCAGAGCCATCTCTGTTTCCAGAGGACAGCTTTTATACTGTGATTCTAATGAAGATTGTATGATTGTTATTATAAATAATAAAGCCCTTTGTCAATATCTTTTCCAAAGATATGCTTTCATTTCATTATTTACTTATGGCTAATTCATAATAAAATAGGTTAAAAGTCAAACTTACCTTAGTATACTTTATATTGCTGATGGGATTTCAAAGTTTATAAAACATATAACTCACTAAAATTATTTAACTGTTATTAAATAAGAAGTAAGACTATGCAGTCATTGTACAAAGAATAACTATAAAAATACCAGAAGTGTTTTTTTCTGATTATTAAATGTGAATGGCAGGTTTTCAGTTTATACACATATTTCCTCAAACATCAGCCAAACACGATTCTGTTCAAGATTATAGCCTTTATAAAACCATGTTTGAACCCAAGCAATACAGAAACACCGTTCTTTCACCCTGGTATTCTAGCGTACTTTCACTGTGGATTTTATGTGATTTCAATGCATGTTGGGAAAAAGAGAATTTTATTCTTTTCTGAGAAATCAGTTTCTGAGACCTTTTACTATCAGTGAAAAGAGGGTACCATGTCCACTGAAATTAAATCTGTGGCTTTAAATAAAATATGCTGAAATTTAAAATCAAAGTATCTTCTCCAAAGTAGTGATGACAGAATGCTAAGATCCCCCAGAAAACAGAAAAATTTTTATACATAGTATTTGCTCTTAATCAGCTTCATAAAGCATAATCTGCATTTTATTTTTTAACAAAACCTTCTGAGACACTTTGATAAGGTCAACAGAAAGCACAGCCTTTTAACATTAGGTGATCAACTTTTTGACGATGGCAGGGCCAGCACAGCTAATGGAATAATAGCCTGCAGGGTCCAGCTAAATATGATATACGAATGTAATCAACCTCTGTGATGACTATTCAAAAATAATCCCTTTAGCTTTGAACTGCAACATATATTTCAACAAGGCAAAAGCCATAAGAAGAAATTCTCTGCAGACCACACTGATACAATACAGCCTTCATACACTGCTCTCTTGGTGCTTATAGTAAGTTTTAAATTTAAGGTAATGACTACTGTATATTCATGTGAGCATACAACAATACTTTTGATTTGTTATGGAAAGGTTGAATCCATTACCAGGGATCTCGTCTATAAACCCTGACACAACCTTTACACATGAGTTATTATTTACCCCTTTCTAGAATAAGGCCACTAAAAATGTTCTGCATGTACAAAATTATAAAAATTCATTTACTTATCCAGGGATCAAATTGCCAGGGAGTGGCTCCTTGTTTTCAGTTCAAACTCTTATCAGATCTTCAAAAATCTCATGTACATGTAGTACTGTATTATATGAAGATTGCATATCGTTGTTTTCAAATAAAAGGATGAGAGAGTAAGTTGACTGCAATCCAGCATTGGCTGCCTTGTTCTATCACAGTATAGACCAGGGGATGGTATAAATGAGAGCCTTTCATTGACCACTTGAGAGACTGCCATTTGGGGATGTCTTCACTGTTAGCTATAGAAAGCTGCCCATTTCTACTGAACTGGAAGACAGTATGACCAAATGCCACACTGCAGCTTTTTATTGCTTTCCATAGGTCTTTTGCTAGAGTATTACTGGTCCAGTCTTCCAGCTTCTTTGAAGTCTTACAGATTAAACATCTGAAATCAGACTTAGAGTGCATCACCTAAGTTAGAACTGAACATGAGTGCTTTGATAATGATGGAACCAAGAGTTACCTAGTCGTGTGGAGTTCACCTTGCTTCGAGTGAATAGAGGATCAGAAGCTCAGATGATAAGTTTCAATGCTCCCATATGTAAATTAACCATTGTCCAGATTTCCTAGCACAGACAGCATAGGCATGTAGCTATGTTCAACTAGTAATTGTGGCCCAATGGAGCAGAAGACTAGCAGCATACATAACTCTTTTAAGAGAATCTGCATGGAGAATATTCCAGAGTAAACATCATCAACCTCAACTTCTGGGAAATAGATACTAAACAACTGAGACAAAAAAAATGGAAAATCTATGGATGATTCCTTTAGTTTAAGGTATACTCTTTCATCTTGCCAAGCCAAAAGGGATACTGAGTACAAGACACCAGAGAGGCAGGACACAAGGTTGGAGATGCAGCTCTGATAGTATAGTGCCTGTCTGTCATGCACAAAGCCCCGAGTTTGATCCCCAGCACCACATAAACCCAGCATGGTGGTGCATATCTATGACCCTGGTACTTGGAAAGTAGAAACAGGAGGTTAGATATTCAGGAGTATTATTGGGTTTACAGTAGGTTCAAGGCCAGCCTGGAATGCACAAAATCCTATCTCAGAAAAAAAAAAGTGGCATGAAATAGGCCCAAAGATATTTAGACTTTCATACACATAGTAGAACAAGGAAAACATTCAACTGAAAAGTCAAAAGAAGTTCTTATCTAAAAGAATTGCAGGGTGTGTTAATTCAGAGAAGGGTTATGCTTCTACTGCAGACAGCCCCCAAAGTACAGTTACTTAGGAATATGAGCATTTGTTTCTGCCTCAGTCTCAATGTGGGCATTCTACACGAGCATTCTGGAGAGACAACAGAGTCTCATGGGTACTCGCAGGCGGTGACTTTCTATGTTACTGATCTACACCCGCTACCACGTAGCAGAGTTTCTCAAGCTTGTGCTGTTAAAATGGCTTTCTGTACGGAGGAGGTAGGGCTTGCCTACTGTGTGCATTGCTAGATGTTGAGTAGCCCTGGCCTCCACCTGACTGATGCCAGTAACAAGAAAAACATCTCCAGACGTTTCCAAATGTTTTTAGGGGGACAAAAATCACCCTTCTCCTGGTTGAGAAACATTATTACTTGTATGACAGAATCGAAATGATAGAGAATTGCTTGACATCTAAGACTGAGGAAAGGGGGAAATTCAAGGAGGAGCAAATGCCCAGTGTCTGACACTAGACTCACATACAGAACATGCAACTCTATATGTGTCTTTTGCTGAGAACATAGTTATTTGACCGCTATTAAATATTTATATGCAAATGAAAACAATCTACCAGAGAGCTAAGTGTTGTGGTTTGAGTGTGAAATGTCCCCATAAGCTCCTATGTTTGAACACTTGGTCTCCAGCTATGGTGCTGTTTGGGGAAATTATGGAACCTTTAGGAAGTGAAATCTTGCTAGAGGAAGTGAGTCATTAAGGGCAGGCCTTGAGGTTTTGTAACCTGGTCCCATGTCCTGTCTACTTTCTATTTCCTGCCACAAAGAGCAGTGTGACCAGTCATCCCCCACGCCTGCTCTTCCCCACCCTGGTGAATTGTACCTTTTCTTAAACTGCAAGTTAAAGTAAACCCTTCCTCCCCTTCAGTTGCTTCTTCAAGTATTTGACCACAGCAACCAGAAAAACAACAAATACACACAGTAACCTACTAAGTGGGAAGTAAAGGGAACTGCTGGAGCCATGCTTTATGTACGCAGGAAGGGAAGAGATCCAGGAAAGGAAGGAGATGGGAATGCAGGTAGCCGGTTCATGGTGACAGCGTAAAGGGAGTGAACAGAACATACGCAGGTCTGGGAGTCACTGCAACAGAACCTGAAGAACATCTTTCCTACTGTTCTTTGTTTTCTCTATGAAAATGGAAAATAAGTCATTAGATGAGAATTAAGACTTGGAGGGAAGGCTGGAGGTTTGAGAAAGTAAGAGAAACTGTTAAACTTCCTTCTAATAGAGTCAAAGAGCAGATGAACCAGCATATTTGATAAGAAGGTCTGAAAGCATTAAGCATCCTCCTATTGTCTGGGCTCATAAACTTAAAATGGGGCTTTTCTGCCTGGTTGTAGATTTTTCTCCAGCCCCATCCAGTTAGAGAGTGAAAGAGGCAAAAAAGTTGGGTTTCACTAGGGCTAAAAGGATTTTTTTTTAAAAGTCAAGGCTGTGTGCAAGGGGATCATGACTGCAATGCTGAAATAGCAGGTAAAGCAGAGGAAATGGCAAAATGTGGAGGAACGATGACAAAATGGTGGAAGTGCAGGTCCCTGGGGCGTGGAAGGGCATCCGGGGTTGGGGTACCAGAGGGAGAGATCCAGAAAGATAAAGACAGCATCAAAGACAGGGGAAGGAGACCAAGAAGGGCTGCCATTGGCTGGTAATGCTCAAGTCTGAGTACAGCCAAAGGAAATAATGGCCAAGATGGAGTGAAGGTCAAGATCTAAGAAAAAAACAGGACCTCAAGGAATTCAGACATGAAGAGGAATAACCCCACATGCCTGTTGAAATGACTAAAAAGTATTACCGCAAAGTGGTAAAAGCCAATGATGAACATACTATCCCAGCTGTAAGAAGATCATACTCCTGATGAGTATAATCTGAGTTTTAGGAAGGGAAAGAGAGAGATGAGGCCATCTCCCCATCTCTAGAGCCAGAAACAGTAAAAATGAAAATAAAACAAAAAGGGTTTCTGAGATTTAAGAAAGCCAAAGTTCTGTTAAAACAAGGAAGTAAACGGGATCTCAGGGAACAAGGTGAAGATATAGAGTATAGTACTGATATACCCCAAGAATTCCATTTCCTATATTCAGAACAGAATACAGAAAGTAAGGGGCACCTGAGAACTGTCATAGGCATACATTAGCCAAGGGATTCAAATCAAAATCAAAAGACCAAATATGAAAGTTAAGTAGCAAACTCAAGCACACACATACACTCACAAGCACACACACACACATATTTGCAGCATTTGACTTCATTATTTGGGTAATTTATAGTGCTCTCTAAATTAACATTGGTTCTCAGTATTGTTTTAACAAGTCATCTTGACCCCAGCAGTCACCTGTCTAGTTTTTACTGTATTATATCACAAGAATTCTGTGGGTTTGGTTGGATGTCAGTTAGATGACCCACATCACACTCAGATGGCAAATGGGAAAATCTGAACTGTCAAAAATAGGCTTTCTCACACACTGGATCCTTAGTGGGGCTGGCAGGAAGGCTGGGGCTAGCTGGGACTCTCTACAGCACTCATCCATGGCCATCCATCATAGCAGCTTTGGGGTGGAAGAACTCATACATTCACTTGCTTCCTCTGAAAGAAGTGTCCTGAGAAGCCAGGTGGAGGGTGCAGGGCCTTCTCTGACCTAGCTTTAGAAGCCATGCACGTAGTCACTTATAATACACCCATTGATTTTAAAAGCCTGAAGACTAGCTCAATTTTAAGAGAAGAAATTTGTTGTGCTTTTTAATAGAGGTTTGGCAAAGTCACACTGTAGGAGCATGTGGAGTGGAAGACATGGTTGTGGCCATCTTTGGATTATATAATCTGCTCTAGTGACACATATGCCTTTATCATTTAGGTGATAAAGACTGACATCCTCGAAAAAGCATTCCTAGGTTCAAGCTCAAAACTAACTGGAGCAGGAAAGATGGCTCAGAGGTTAAGAGCAATTGACTGCTCTTGCAGAGGACGTGAGTTCAGTTCCCAGCACCCACATGGTAGCTAACAACTGTCAATGACTCCAGTTTCCTGGGATCCAGTACCCTCTTCTGGCCTCCTCAGGCACTGCATGAGATGGGCACACTTACATACAGGCAAAACACTCATACACAGAAAACAAAAACAAATCCATCAAAAAATTTTAAAATATCTTATATGTTATTTTTATATTGCAAATATTATATTTTTATAATACAAGCATATTGCCTGCACATATGTAAGTGCACCCATGTTGTGCAATGCCCATGGAGGTCAGAAGAAGGCATCAGATCTCCTGGAACAGAAGTTATGGACAGTTGTTAGCCATTGTGTAGGTGGGAATCGAACCCGGGTCCTCTGCAAAAGCAGTCAGTGCTTTTAGCCACTGAGCCATCTCTCTATCCCTCAAAAAATTTTAATAATTATAAACTGTATTCAGGATGCTGCATTGAGTTTATATTTTTTTTCCCTAGGGGAGTCTAGAAGAGCCACAGAAGATAATATATATCAATACGCAGAATATGGAGAAGAAATCAGAAGGTATTAATTAAATAAAAACTTTCTACTAAGTGCCAACTTTGTATAAACTACTAAATATAATCTCCTTTCTCAACCTCAAGAAAAAGTTTAACCTGGTACTTGATGAACTAGTACTGTTGTTACTCTTAAAACACTACAAATTTACTTTCAGATATCATATACTTAAGTATTTTTAATCATGAAGCTATGGTATAAAATGATAGAAAGTAAAATATCTTTCAAAGCAAGTTTTTTTCATTTCTGGCACAATGTAAAAATTGAATTTTCAATTTTTTTATTTCAGATCTTCAGATAATCAAAAAAATGAAACTTAAATGACTCAACATCAAAGAAAGAAGAAATGTAGTGTGTATCCTTAGACTTTATTCCCATGCTAGGAGTAAGTAACAAATAATATAGAACTATTAAAAATGATTATGACAGTTTAATCAAATTTGTATTGCAGTATACTATAAGTTTAGTCTAAAACATTAAATCCACAAAAATAAAATAGATCTCAAACACTTAGAAAGATCAACAGTTACTCATAAAATCAACTGTAAAATTTCTCCTCTTACCCACAAGAAGCAGTGGTATCAAAACTGACATTTTAATTGCTTCTGATTCTAAAAACAGGTACAAGTTAAAGAAACCCTTCATGATGAATAGATGCAAGATAATATTTACTAAAATTCCAGGGGAAACTTTCAACATATATTAAAGGCTTCTAAACAATAAATGTAATTGTGTTATTAAGTACTGTTCAGTTTGCTTTATTGGTGTATAACAAGGGTCTATACGAACATCTGTGATACATTCTTAGCTGATATCATGCAACCTGCTTAATGTACCCACGTCAATTTAGGAAGCCTAGGGAAATCCTCCAGTCTTATGAACCTTTGCTAAGAAGCCATGTGAAAGGGTACACCTGACATGGTCAATGTGAAATTTCTGGAGCCCTTTGGGGGAACTCATAAGTATGTTACCAAGAATAAATATTCTTATTTCTATTAAATCCAATCAATATCAGCTTTAATTCTGGTTACTATTCATGCTTCATAATCGAAGAGCCAGAGACTAATCCTGGAATGCCACCTCACTTTCTAAGAACACAGAATGAAGTACCTGCTATCTACCCCAGGAGTAGCCTCAGAAACAGTGTGGTAAATAGGAGTTAGTGCACACACCAAACAAAAGATCTCAAGTAAGGCATATGAAGCAGAAATGGACTCCTGTGTTTATTCAACCAATCAAGTCAACTTTCACATCATGCTAATTCCTGGGCTATGTCTTGTAGTACTCAAAAGCTTCCATTAATTGTTTTGCCCTAAGGTTAAAATCGAAGTGTGATACTCTCTCTTTAAACCAACTCTAGATGTCTGATTTTAAATAGACATAAAATACAAAATATCATGATGGACTCTTAAGAATGAAGAAGCATTGAGAAAAGCAGTTAACAATCACAGAGAATAGAGCTTCCTACGAAATCACCAGGTCTTTTTGTTCCAAAAATGTCCTGCTTACTCAACTAAAAAGGTGATGCCATCTAGGAATAGACAGGCAGATTAGTGATCCAGGAAAAAAGTCATAAAAAGCCAAATTTATATCACAAATTTTAACGTGTAATAAAGGAAGAATTTTAAAATGGTGGGAGAAGAATGGACTAGTTAATGTCCATTAACTAGATAACCAGTACCCTTGGTTATCTACACAGCCACTATAGAATAACAGAACTGAACAGAGAGAACATTTTTCTACTCACAAGTTAAGATGCAACTTTCTAAGGAAAAATCAAGGCCAGGTACAGAATTAACAACCACCACAGCATATGTGACTGTGTTAGAAAAGCTCATTAGATAAAACTGAAAGATACGAAGCATGGTGGTACACGCCTGTAATCTCAGCACTCAGGGGGCAAGGGCAAGAGGATGACCATAAGTCAAGGCCAACCTGATCTACATAGGGAAGTCCAGGCCAGCCTACACTACATAGTATGAAAACTTATTTCAAAGGACAAAAATATAATAAAATAATTTTTGAGAAAGTAAAATTGAAATCCTAATGACAACGTGGAAGATGTGGTTCCAGTAGCAAACGAAGCCAGTGTGCACAGAACACAAACTTTTAAACTTTAATAAAGAGAAAGATGAGGAAGAGAATGAAAAAAAGAGAGAAGCACAACCTGATAGTAAAAAAGGAACAAAGTTTGGAGCTGGAGCGATGGCTCAGTGGTTTAGAGCACTGGCCGCTCTTACAGAGGACATGGGTTTGATTCCTGCCCTCACAAGGTGGCAACAACCATCCATAACTCCAGTTCCAGGGGCTCTGATCCCTCCAGCAATGAACATGAGTGACTTACATACATTCAGATAATACACTCATACATATAAAAATAACATATTCTTTTAAAAAGGACAGAGTATAACAGGTGATTCAGAAAAGAAACTACATAAGACATAAACTCTAGCCAAGCTGACGACCCGTGCATGGATGAAGGAATACAATCTAACTGTCACAAGGAAAGACAGTATGACAGTTCCTCAGCATGGTGAATATCAAATTACCATAAGATCTAGCAACTCTACATCTATGCATATACTCAAAAAAAAATTAAAACAGAGGCAGGTGGCCTAAGCCTGTAACTCCAGCAGTAAGGGACTGCAGAGAGGGGGATCCCAGGGGCTTGCTGGCTAGCTAGAATGGTGAGCTTCAGGTCCAGTGAGAGACTGTGTCATGAAAAATAAAATGAGGAACAATTGAGAAAGACACCCTGACAACCTCTGGTCTCCACAAGTATGCATATGCCCAAACAAGATCACTGTACACACACACACACATAATCAATCAATCAATTTTTAAATGTTTATTCAGAAGGATATTCCTCAGAGATTACCTATAATATTCTTAACTTGATCACATGGCTCTATTATCCTGAGTCCCTTCCAAGGCCACATTATCATGGTGAGAGAGGATGGTAGAGTACCTCATGAGTCAAGAGGCAAAGAACAAAGGAAGAGTTAGAGACTGGGATCCCGAAGTGCTTTGAGGACATGACCCAAATGTCCTAAAAACTTGTCTCACAAAATATCATTCATCTACTGATGGACACTTAGGTTGATCTCACTGTCCAACTACTACAATTTTATTAAACTAGTAGTAAGTTTACAAAAGTTGACATAGTATAAGAAAAACCATTTCTCAGTAGTACTAGCAACTGAGCTTGGTAGAAAAATATGCTATCTTAGAAGTACCTCGTTTTCCTTTCATATTTTTAGTCTTTGTATTCTGTCTCATGTTTAGATCAAAGGTGATTTACCCCAAATGTTGTCGTACATGATTTGGGTTGGTTTCCTGCCTTGTGAAGTTTTACTATGGCAAACAACATTTTGCTTTTTAACTCATCTTCCAAATATGAAAAATTTCCAAAGTGAACTTTTTAGGGAAACACATAATATAATTAAATCATTTCCCTTGAAAATTACAGGTACAATTTTAAAGGTTATTTTCTTTAACATTTGGATGCTCTTATAGCAATTCCAAATATTAAATTTAAACATTGTGGTAATGTTTCTATAATTCTCATTTTAATATTTATTTTTATTTATTTGTCACTTATTTATTTGATCTTTTTGAGATAAAGTCTCTCTGTAGCCCCAGCTGGCCTGGAACTCACTAAGGAGACCAGGCTGGTCTCAATCTCACAGAGATCTGCCTGCCTCTGCCTCCCAAGTACCAGGATTAAAGGCATGTGTCTCCATGACCGGCATTATTTATTTTGTGCTTATGAGTGTTTTACCTGCATGTATATAAGTGCACCACGTGTGTGCAGTACCCTTGGAGGCCAAAAAAGGGCATTGAATTCCCTGAAACCGAAGTTATGACAGTTGTTAACTACCATGTGAGTGCTGATAACTGAATCCAGGACCTCTGTCTGCGGGAGCAGACAGTGCTCTTAAATTGCTGAGCCATCTCTCCAGCAATAGAATTATATTTCTATAATTCTTTGTTGTGCTATTGAAAATATATAAATATCTACCAGCTCTAATACACACAACAAATTGTCTATGAACATTAGCCTTTACATTTAATTTACATTTATTATTTGAAATGGTCATATAATTTTTTATATTAAGCTAGAAATGCTTACAATCATTATTAATTATTCTTCAATTTCACTTCTACAATGCTCTCATTTCTAGTCCAACACACATGTAGATCTCCACATTTAAAACAGACTGAGATATTTTTACTGCAACATACATATAGAATGCAGATTTCATATTCTACTTGATAAGAAATATTCAGCTAGTAACAATAAATCTGGTAACTTCTTTTTCCAGCTGTTGGTATTACCAATGTGGATTCAGTGAAGCAGCAAGCTTTTCACTTATGTCACAGATTCTGTAAAATGTCTAATGATGTCCTTCTTACATAGGTATTTGGCCATTCAACCTGCCAAAAGCCATAAATTTAGACAAGCACACACACAAAAAAATGGCCCAATATTCAGACTGTTCTAGTTTGCTTTCTATTGCTGTGATAAAACACCCTGACCAAAAACAACTTGAGAAGGAAAGGGTTTATGGTATCTTACACTTTCCAGTGACAGTCCATCACTGAGGGACGTTAGGGCAAGAACTTAAAGTAGGAACTTGGAGACAGGAGCTGAAGCAGAGACCATGGAGGAGAGCTGCGTGCTGGCTTGCTTCTCTTTGGCTTGCTCAGCTACTTTGCTTTTTTTAATATATATTATTTTTTATTTTATATGTATGCATGTTTTGTTTTCGTGTATGTAAGGGCACCACATGCAACAGATCTGAAGAGTGTGTTGGATAGCCTGGAACTGGAGTTATAGATGGGTATTAGCCACTGTGTGGATGCTAGGACTCGAATCCAGGTACTCTGGAAGAGCAGCAAGTGTTCTTAACCCCTGAGCCATCTCTCCAGCCCCCTCAGCTACTTTTCTTAAACAGACCAGACCCACATGCCGAGGGATGGCACTGCCCACGGTGATCTGAGTTCTCCTACTTCAATTAGTGATCAAGGAAAACCCCCTACACAAGCCCACAGACCAATCTGATGGAGGAAATTCCTCAACTGTGGCTCCCTCTTCCTGTGACTCTAGTTTGTGTCAAGTTGACAAAAACTAACACAACCCAGAGACAAAAGTCAGTATGCCATATTCCTAAAAGGATTTACATAACCAAGCATCTCTCTCCTAGACAGAACTTTATACCATGTCCACAGCTGTAGATATATGTATGCACATTCTGATCTTCAATTTGTGGATGTTCATGCATACTTAACAGTGTAGAGATGAGATACAAATGTCCTCAATGAGTCGTGCAATGGTTGGCCTTGCTGTTACTGATAATAGCGAGTTCTTCTCATTTGTGGCACGTTGCTACTTATAGCACTTCACAGCAATCTCAGGCAAACATCTCTCCTATTGGAAGTCAGTCCTCCACGTGTTCCCCCACTGGACTAGCATTCTTTTGAAGGAACATAGACAAAGCCAGCTTCCTGGTGGATTCTGAACAAAAGAATAAAAGTAAGATTATTCACAGCACAAAAGGCATTGATGTAAATGAATATATTATAAGAATTATCTGCCTGGGATCCAAATTAAAATAAGAAAAGAAAAAACGCTAACAATACCAGGGCATGGTTGTGCAACACTCCTTTAATCCCAACACTCAGTAGGCAGAGGCAGGCAGATCTCTGTTCGAGGAAGGCCAGCTGGGCTACATAGTGACTTCCTGACAGATCCTGTCTCAAAAAAATTTTTTTGTTAATGCTAACAATAGTTTAGCTCAATGTGTACCATATTTGAAAGCAAAAAGAAAAAAGTTCACTTGTTGCAAGTGAAATGTAATTTTTTTTATTTTATATGTATGACTGTATTGCTTGCATGTAGGTAAGTGCACCCGTGTCATGCAATGCCCTCAGAGTCAGAAGAGGGGATTGGATCCACTGGAACTGTAGGTATAGGTGGTTGTTAGCTCCCATGGAGGTGCTGGGAATCAAATCCTGATCCTATGCAAGAGCAGCCAGTGCTCTTAACTGCCAAGCCATCTCTCCAGTCCTCCAAAAAAATATTTAAAAAAAAAAAATAAATAAATCGTACAATTTTTTGAGCCAGAATCTACCCTCAGCAGGCCTTCAACTCCCTACAAACTGAAAATAGCCTTGAATTTCTGGTCCTCCCACGTCCACATCCTGAATACTGGGATTACAGACATGCACCAGCACGCTCAGTGTATGTGGTAGGGATCAAACTCTGGGCTTTGTGTATGCTACGGAAGCTCTCTGCCAAGCAAGCCGCATCCCTAGACAGGCCACAAATGGCTTTTATAACACGAAGCATGGATCCTTTGGAAAACATTGCGTCAGAAAGTTAAGCAGATCTTTCAAATGTTGACCAACTTCTTCATACAATATTTTAATTGCATTCATTAATATCACTACCAACCTCATTAGAAAGTGGTTTGAACCTTATCAAGCTCAAGATGAAAGAAACAAGTTTTCTAAAATTCTCATTTTTCACTTGAAAACTCAAATTGCGTTACTTCAAGAAAAAAAAATACTATCCACTGATTTTCTTGAAGTAACAAGTTCACTTTGTTCATTTTGAAGAAAGTGTCTGCCACACACATCCTGCTAGGCATTCTTTGAAGTTAAAATGGTGTTCCATGGGAAATAAAAGCCGCTAGGGCAGCCTGCAGCTCAGCCTCACCAGTGATTTTCCTTGTGCTGAGGTGCTCCGTGCAGATCTCTCATTTGGTCACTCAGCATTTACTATGAAGAGAATTCAGGAATTAATGTTCAGTTAAAAATCAGTGTATTCAAACAAACAGAGTGGCACATGCCTTTAATTCCAGCACTCAAGAGACAGAGGTGGGTGGATCTCTGTGAGATGGAAGCCAGCCTGGTCTACATAGTGAGTTCTAGGCCAGCTGGGGTTATAGGGAGATGCTGTCTTAAAAAGAAAAAAAAAGTTGTGTTCCATTGTAGATATTCTCCACTGTGACTGATTTCTTTGCTTGCTTGCTTGCTTGAGTGCAAGGTAATGAAGAGGCCCACTGACCTCAAGTATTTGGGTACAACTGTCTTGATCATACCAGTTGGCCAACTGTCTTACCCACTGTATTAGTTACTTTCCTGTTGCTGTGACAAAACACTGATGAAAGCAACTCTTAGAAGAAAGAGTTTATTTAGCTTATGGTTCCAAAGGGGCAACAGTCCATCGTGGTGGGGCGGCATGGTGGCCGAGGTGACTGGAGTAGGAGCAGAACCTAAATGCTCACATCTTCAAGCATGTACAGTGACTGAAGATCTTGCAACAAGCCAGTCCCCAGTGATGTACTTCCTCCAGCAAGGCCACACCTTCTAAGACCTCCCAAAACAGCACCACCAACTGGGGACAAAATGTTCAAATATTTGGAGCCTATGAAGGACATTCTCACTCAACTCACTACATTCTTTTGGCATCATTGGGTACAAGTATCAACACAAGGACTTTTTTAATACAGCTATGAAAATGAACTTGACCTTTACAGTTTCCTGAAAGTGTCTTAGAGGTGCCTAAAGTTCTGTGGGTCATATCTTGAGAATCTCTGGGTTACCCAATTTTAAACCATTGTTATCGTCTGTGGAATTTTTTACTATGACTACCTAATCTTTTTCATTTTCATGAAGGGAATACTTCACTCTCTGTTTCCAAAACTCCTAAAGCAAAAGCCATGGATTTGTCTTGTTTTTAATGTATGTATATTATCAATATACCTGCAGAAATTGAAAATGATATATGCATAGATTCTCCTTAGATTAGTTTACTATGATTCAAACTTTAGAAGCAGTCCCAGTATTCACTGAGAGAAAATTTGTTAAATAAGTAGATTTACAAATGGGAAAACTACACAATAAGCAAAAATGAGGAAGAAAAAAGAAAAGAGGGAGGAGGGGGAAGAGAAGAGGATGAGGATGAGGAAGAGGAAGAGGAAAAGGAAGAGAAGACCAAGAATGACGTTCACAATTATTTGGAATCATCACCAGGATTTATTGTTCAAAGAAAGAAAAGAGGACAGCATGAGGAATGATGTATACAGCTTGTGCTATGGTTTGAATGCTTGCATCCTCTCTACAATTCATGCTGAAACTTAATCATAAAAAGATGATGTGAGGCCTTTAAGAAGGGATGCAACCAAAGGACCACGTCCTCCTGGGTAGGATTAGTGTCTTACAATCAAGACTTCACACAGCATTCACTGTGACTTATTTGCTCTCTGCCTCCCATAGTTCAAGAACAGAGCCTCTAGGCTCCATCTTAGCAGCAGAGGAACCAGGCCAGCACCTTGATCTTGGACTCTAACCTCCAGAACAGTGAGAAAGATATTGCTGTTTCTTCTTAAATCACCTAGTCTTCTGTTTTAAGCACAAATGGAGGCTGGAGAGATGACTCAGCAGTTAAGAGCACACACTGCTCTTTCAGGGGACCTGAGTTAGGTTCCCAGTACCCATATCAGGTGGCTCACAACCGCCTGTAACTCCAGTTCCAGGAAATCTGACACCCCCTTCTGGTCTCCAGGAGTACTCACACGCATGTATACATACACACAGAGAGATTCATGTACTTAAACATAAATAAAAATAAAAAATGAAAAATATCTAAAGCAGCACAGATAGACTAAGACCATATGCCTTGGTTTGCTATATGAGAGAAGAATGGATTTGGGATCCTTTTCCTTGTATTTACATTAGGAAACAATGGAAAGAAACAATGACTACAAGTGGTTACAAAAGGAGGGTCAGGAGCTGCAGAAGTGGCTCAGCAGTCAAGAGCGCTGGCTGTTCTTGTAGAAGACCCGGGTTCGATTCCCAGCACCCTCATGGTCACTAGCAACCTTCTGAATTCCAGTTCAAGTTTTAAAAAGAGGGTCAGGATAAAGAAAGACACAGACATGAGGGGAGGCTAGATTTCAATGCATGTTTTAGTGCATTCTGTAAATTTTTGTAATACACAAGTGTATTCATAACTGTCAACCAAATAAGAGATTGAAGATACTTGATATGATCACTTCTCTGAACTGTACAATTTTAAATGTTCTTAGAAAGTTAACTCCTCGTGTTCCCAAATCAATGCAAAATAATTCAAATAATAACTCAGTATAAGAATTTGGACATTCTCAAGAAAGCTTACACATACATGCCTGGAGTCCAGAGGAAATTTCCTCTGCATGTATTCAGAAGCTCACCACTGACAGAGCCCTTGGTATTCAGGCTTTGGGTGTCAGGCAGTGACTAGTATGTGTTCAGAGTGCTCAAAGCCCCAGGTACAGCCCCAACACTATGCTCCACAGCCCCAACACTGCATAATATGTACACTAGAGAGCACACATTCAGACACACATATGAGCAAGACTCTGTTCATTTTTAAAGGGCAAACTGCTCAGATTCCCAAGTACTAAATGCATTTAAAAAAATTTTTTTGTATTACATTTTAGTATATGTGTGTGCACTGTGCTGTGCTGAAGTGTGTGTACGTGTGTGTACATGTGCACACCCACATGACACAGAGTGCATGTGGAGATCAGAGGACACTCTGGAAGTCTGTTCTTTCCTTCCATCACGTAGATTCCAGCAAAGGAACTCATGGTTGTCAGGCTTGGCAGCAAACACCTTCACCCACTGAGCCATCTTACCAACTCCCAAATGCAGTTGTTTATTTGACCAGTTGATTAACTTTCCCTCCCTGAAAGAGACTTTGCTATTTAAAATCTGGTTGGTGAAGGAAAAGCTTCGCTCTATTCATGCATATAGTTCCATAGGCTTCCCCAGAATGTTTTTATTGGTAGCTTCATCTTCACAGTTTAAACTCATTTGGATTCCCTTCCAATACATGTCCACATATAAAAATGAAAAGTGTAAAACTATTTTATTAGAAATATTGATTTTAAATTTAAAACTGCTGAGAATAAATTGCTTGTTTAAGAAGAGCCAGAGGGGAAACTGAACGAGGGTGTTCTGTGTAAATACGCACTGTTAAGCCATGACGTTCTGTTTATCATCTCTGTGAGGAGATATTATACAATCAACTAGAATTCATGTCTCAGAACCTCAGCTGCAAAGCAAAAAGAAATCTGTGGCAGAGTGTCGTCATAAACGATGTCTGTCAAGCCCTTAAATTCATGGCACAGACATCAGCTCAGCATGCTCCTTCCTTCTACTGGCCTGCTGAATACGCTAGCAAATAAATATTTCCTTAGAATAATGTGGTAAACTCTTTTGGATCATATCTGTAATACATTCTGAAGAAAACAGAGAAGGCTTTAAATCAGATCCAATAAGCAATGGTGTAGCCAGTCAATATTTTTCAGCAAGAGCTTCTCAGCCCCAAAAGGCCACCAGTCAATGGGTAGTAGGGATTCTCCCAGGAAATGTTCAAAGGAATCCCAATTAGGGAGGATCTGAGTCTCCTAGCATAACATTCAATAGAGGAACAAACTCTTACTCCCAAAGACTTCCTAGGACTCCATACCACAGGGATAGGTGGCATTTTGAGAAGTTCAGCCTCCTTTAAAAGAAAGGCAAGACATGCTGCCTAGAATTTTAAGAGTAATGTGTTCATTCTTATGCTAGTCAATGGTGTTGATCTGGAATTTTTCAAGAATTATTAAGAAAACACAACTGACTTAGCATAGAACTGGAGAAATGGACAAGAAGCCCCAGTCTTAGCACAGTAACTATTGGCAACTGATCACTGCTGGGTGAGGGAGAGTTGGTATTCCTTAAGGGAGTGAAGCTAAGTAGGCTGACCAGACTCCAGTGTGTGAACTCACACCAAGGGACATCTGGGGACACAAACTTGTTAAGTAGTCCTTAACATATATGACAGAATGCACGAAATATAGTTGGGGGTGGGGCTACAGGGATGCAGTACAACTGAGGGTGTTCCATGTTTGTAAATACTACTGTAACAGAAACTGTAATCTCAAAGCTCAATCAACTTGTTTGAAAGTGTAGATTCTGTTCTTACCACTGAAAAAAAATAAAATCAAGATCAAAATTCTATTGCACCACATCTTTGTTATTTTTAAATAATAGTATTGTGAAAATGACTCTTTAAACATAAAGTACTATGGACCAAGGATTAAGGATAGGAATCAGAGGGTAGCTTGTTGCTGTGTAGACCACAGCCACTGATGATGAGGCTTTCATTCTTTCTCATCTCCCCGCCTTCCGCCTGCTGTTCACTGTTATTCCACCTGAAGGATGGTGAATACATGTTGAGTGAGGGCAAAATGGTAGTTGTAGAATTTTCTAACAGAACCAATTGCTGATATTCCAGAGCAAGTGCTTGGCACTCAGAAACCTTGACAGTGTACTTCCAGGGTTTAAGATGAAATGTGGAATACTTAGTTCTTTTATCTTGTTGCTAGCTTTCACCCAGTTCTGAACACACAGCTGATGAAATTTGAAGTGAATTGTTAACTGAAAAGAAAAGAAGTCTGAGAAATTCTCTTCTGAGTTCTTTGTGTTAGCTCCTTAAAGACCTTGGGCATCCTTCTATTTTAACCAAGGTTCCCCTCCCTGTCTCAACCCCTTACCTTCATCTCCATTTCTTTCCAAAGGCCATTTCATGTCTACCCTACAATGGAATTTTAGAAGTTGTTCTAGTCAGTGGCATCTACCAACCATCCCAAGAAACCTGGAATAAATATAGTGTGACTTCAAATGAGGTCCAAGATGCAATTCAAACACTACATAAATTAAGAAATACATAGAGTCCATTAGGGAAATTAATACAAGATTATTTCCATGAACTAACCAATAATCCAGTCATAGCAAAAACAACCCTGACCTTTTCCTGGAGTTTCTATCTAGATAGGTAATTGAGATAAATAACTTCAGAGAGGAAAAAATGTTGCACACCTATCATTAAGTTTAAGGTGGAGAATAAATGTAGTATAAACTTTTAATACTCATTCAAAACCTCACATGTCAATTTAGAAAATTTTCTGTTTCTGGTTAAAGTTGTGACAAATCTTGACTCAAGAAATCTATAACCAATATATCAATTTCAAGCATGGACATTCATGGTAACCAATTCTGATGGAGATACGATTAATACTTGGTATCAACAACACAAGGTAGGATGCAGAAAGTATGCTAAAACTTTCCTTTTTTGAAGTGCTAAGGATTGAACCCATGAGCTCATGCTGGTTAAGCACATGCTTTGCCAGCAATCTACCACTGAGCTACACCTTCAAGATACACCTTATTTTGAGACAATGTTTTACTATGTAGCCCAGACTAACCTTGAACTCGATAATACTCCTGCCTCAACCTCCTAATAGCTTGATTCCAGGCATGTACCACGACGCCCAGCTTAGATTCTCAATTCAAATTAAAACTGTAGTTCTAGAGTGGGTATGCAAATTAGGAATCTATAGATAAGATACACAAATGCTATTCAAAACAACTTAATAGCATACAAGTATTTTTTTTCTTGTAATGATATGAATAAAATCCAAGGCGTAACATATGCTAAATAAGTGTTCTACCACTGAGTCACACTTAATTCCCCATAGGCAATAGAACCCAAACAACGTGGATGCCATTGACCTCAAGAGTAACTGAACAGAGGCACTCAACATCCTCCCTTTGTTCTTCCCCCGGCCCTTTCTCCCGTCCACTTGTTCCCCTTATTTTCTCACTCTTCCTCCTCATTTCTCCCGCCCCAAACCTCAATGTCTCATCTCCACTTCTCTGTGTATCACCCTTCTGTCTCCTTGCAGGGTTTCTCCCTTAAAATACAATCTACGAAGCAGACAGCTTCAATTCATGTCATCACAGTTCAGTGAACAGAGTATCTCAGCTCTCAGTGTTTGTGTTTATACTCAAGGGAAACAGACAAATCAGCCTGGGTTAGGAGACATGTCTTTATTATACCCATTATACCTTCTAAAATCTATGCTATTCAGAGACCAGCACCATTAGGCAGCACACTTCAGGTCATCGATTCTGTAAGGATGAATTTAAATCATGTAGAATGGGACAGAAATACCCAGGATTTTGAAAGACTAAAGCAAGATTGAAAGCCCTACCCCACCCTTCAGGCTTCCTGTCCCCTGACCCAGACTCTAGCACTCAAAGACCTCATCTACCACATTCAACGCCTGTCCCTCCTTAGTCCCAACTGCAGCGTGACTCCTTGGCATTGTGATTCACATCACTCTCTAGGTTTGACTCTAGAGGATGAGGATGGTTATTAAAAATTGTCTTACAGTCCAAAGGTCAACAAAGAAAGCAAGGGCAAGAGGGAAGGGACAGCTTCAGAGACACAAGAGTTCCACAGTTGCCCCAATATCATTATGCTCACTAGAATAGTCTAGTTCCTTCCCACAAGCTTTCAAAGTTCTGCTTTACAGAAGAGAGGAAGGAAGGAAGGAAGGAAGGAAGGAAGGAAGGAAGGAAGGAAGGAAGGAAGGAAGCCAGGCTGCACTGAAACTGACTGGTAGAAGTACAGATATGGTTAATATTTACAATAATTTATTTTGGTTTTCTGTTATCCTAACTCCTTATGGGGTTATTATAGAGTAATGGTCCATTCTGCTTAAAGTCCAGAACTGACTATGTTGCTAATTTTCTATATGACCTAAGATAAGTCACATCATGTCTTCGCTGTCATAATAGAACTTATGACTAAATCATCTCTTGAACTTCTTTTAGCTGTAACATTTTATTATTCTGTGGAAGTCCTTTTACCAAGCCTTAGCTACTGTGCTTTATAAACTAGACAATGATAAATCCAACACCTTTTGTTTTGCTTGCTAACTCTATTTCCCTAGGGTCCTTCTTGCAATATGGAATTGGAAAATTTTCAGTTTATCCATGTGCTTATTATGTAAGTCTTTTAGCTCAACTATAAAATCAAAATGCTAGTATTACAAACAAAAATCACATTCAATTAATATTTTCCCAGAAATTTTTTAGCCATGTAAGTACAATTAAAATATCATTATAAAACCAGGCACAGTGGTGCAGGCCTTTAATCCCAGCACTCAGGAGGCAGAGGCAGGCAGATCTCTGTGAGAATGAGGCCAACATGGTCTACATAGTGACTTCCAAGCCAGCAGAGGCTACAGGGAAACCCTGTCTCAGAAAGATGCCCTCCCAAAAAAAGGCCATCACAATACAGAATACGTTTCTGATCATGTGAAAGAAAGTATAGGGAAAGTTGGAATGAGGAACGGAATGTAGAACAGTAGAATATTCAGACAAGAGGAAAAGGAAAGCGAAAGGAAGAAGGACGGAGGTTTGGACAACATAGGAACTGAATTTTAAAAGCTGGATCTCTAGACCGGGCATGTTGGTACACACATGCAATACTAACATTTGGGAGGCTAAAGCAAGAGGATCTTGATTTTAAGGCTATCCTGGACTACAGAGTGAGATCTTTTCCAAATTAAAACACACATACACACATACACACACATGCACAGAATCAGTATCATTTGTATTTGAAAGATACAAACTGGGGAAACAACTTTATATCACTTTTCTTATCATACTAAATCCCGAGACAATGAACACAAACCATCTACCTTCATTATACAGATACATGCTCCCCAACTCTATTCCCCATCTTTTCATAGAATACAGAAGTCACCAGATGCTAACCAGGCCCTGGATTCCACAGCCTCCATTATGTACACTACCTGCTGTACATGGCCAATATTTCTGGGTAGATCATGCTCAGGCACAACAAAACCATTCATGTCTTTCCTTAGTGGATAAGAAGATACTTGTTTCACACTACAAGCAACCTGAGATGCTCTTCTTCAGCCCTTTTTGTTTTGCAATAGCAATAAACATTCATACTGAAGCATAAATGTTGATTCCAAAACAATGATGACATCAGTGGATGACAACTCAAAACTGTGATCTATAAGAATTAGAACCTGGAGCTGGAGAGAGATGGCTCAATGGTTAAGAACATGGGCTGCTCTCACAGAGAACCTGGGTTCAGTTTCCAGCACCCACATGGCAGCTAACAACCATCCATAACTCCAGTTCCAGGGAATTTTCTACGCCCTCTTCTGACCTCCATGGGCACTATACCACAATGGGTGCACTTGCATACATGCAGACAATACACTCATACACATAAAAATAAATAAATAAATAAAAAGAATTGAGGACTGAAGGGGCTGGGGAGGTGGCTCAGTTCATAAAGTGCCTGTGATGCAAACATGAGGCCCTGAGTTCAAATCCCCAGCATTCACGTAAAATCTGGAAGCAGTGACACATGTCTGTAACTCAAGCACTGGATGAAGGAAGTTGTCTGAAAAGAATAAAGTGGAGAGAAATAGATGAAGATATTCAATGTGGACCTCCAGCTTCCTCCACATAGACATGTACAGAAGAGCACACCTAAACACACATGCATAACACACACACACACACACACACACACACACACAAGTATCGGTGATCTGTAAGAATTAGGAAATGTAAGGTGAGGTTTCGTGGGAAATGCATACTGACTAGGGATCCCACAAGGGCAGTAGTTCTCAGGTTTAAATAAATTGACTGTGTCTAGATCCTTCCAGTTTAGCTGTGGGCAAAGGTATACGATGAATGTGATGAATGTGTTTGAATGTCTTCCTATTTCAGTAATCACACCGTGTCTTCTGGTCCCAACAAGGCACCTATACAGAGTGGAGCCGAGCTCCAAGTGCTTGAGATGCCTCAGTCCTCTCCAGCTCTATATAACACTCTATATAAGGTGTTACAGTCTCCCAGGCTGCTGTGTCTGCAAAAGGTCTGTATTGTCTGTATCGTCACCCTTGAAGCTCAGGGAGCTGTTTTAACGCTTATCGCTTATCGTTTACTGGTGATATGACACTCAGTTTGATCAGTATTAACTGAAAATGTGACTCTCTACACATTTCTACAGAAGGAAAGGCTGACTTAATTAAAAGCTTAACTAATTCTCCTCCCCTTGACTTCCACACTGCATTTTCTTGTGGCCTGGCTCCTAGCCAAGTCCTAAGGGGCACCAGACTGCCAAAAAACCGGATCCCCAGGTGCAGGGAAGTGAGGCAAATTCGGTGGCCAGGTTATTACATAGTAAAAGCAAATCAGAAATAGACAGGCTTCTGGGACTTACTGGTGTGTTATCATTTGAACTTTACTAGCACTGGAAGTGTCTCACAGTGCGAAGTGGTCGGCATTCACATCTGTGATGATAGAAACGTGCAAATGTTTCTCTCCCACATGCAAGACTTCTTCAAAATATCGAGTTAATCTGTTTTTCAAATAATAAAAGTGAAACATCCTTGAATCAGCAGCAAAGAAACTGCAATCGTGTGGTTCCATGAGAAGAATGAAGATGTATCATTCTACCTAGCAACCTACTAAATTCCTCCAAAACCTACTGTATAGCTTGGAGGTAGAGTGCATAACCTAGCCAGTGCTGAGCCCTAGGTTTAGTCCTCAACACCTAAATTAATTAAAACAATTTCACTTTTTAAATCTTCCTGTTTTTTGTTTGTTCTGTCTTCATGGTACTAGGGACTGAACTTAGGACCTCGCACCTGCTCGGCAAGTGCTCTACCACTGAGCAACATTCCAACCTTCTTTTTTATCTTTTTTTAAATTTAGGACAGTCTCACCAGGTTGCCTGCACTGGCCTAGAGCTCTTTGTAGCTTAAGCTTGCCTTGAATTTATCATTCTTCTGTCTCTGCCTGCTAAGTAACTAAGATTACAGGCCTAGAGCACCAGGCCTAGATCTTCAAGTCATAATATTCTGCTTTCTGAAAGTTAAAAAAAAAAAGAAAATTTCTATGCTTATTAAAAAGATAATGGATAAAGCATTTTTCCCCTTTAACTAAGGATGTTTGCAACAAATGTAGGTAAAATTCTTTTTTGCTGTTTGTTTATTTTTGTGCTGCTGGGGATGGAACTCAGGACCTCGTACATGCTAAGGCAAGCAGTCTACCATGAGCCACAGCCACAGCAAATGTTATTAAAATTCGTGAGCAAATGTATTAAGGAAACATTACTTGAAATGCGAAATATGTGCCAAGTTAAAAGGCAGACAATCTTTCCTTCTTAAGTTCAGGTCTGTCTAAAAAAACAGAATTACTAAAGCTCTACTATTTGTATTTGAAGTCTTGGAATTTCAACAAATAGTTGTAGTTTAACAAAGTAGGCTCCAAAGAAAATAAATTCCTATCATGGTGACCCAAGCCTATAATCTCAGTACTCAAGGTACTAAGGCAAAAATCTTGAGTTCAAGACCAGTCTGGGCTACCTAGGAAGACCCTCATGTCTGTCAAAAAAAAAAGAGAAAAGAGAAAAAATTTTTTCTTTTGCCTGTGTCAATTCGGGGCACATGCTTCTGGGCAGAAGGAATGAGTGGGCTTCTTGTTTGATGGGGTACAAACCATGGGGACACCTTCTCAACTGTGGACACACAGCATCACTTCCTCATTCTCCAGGTGTTCCTCCAAAGGCTGATGAATTTTCAAGGTAAATAAGTGTTTTTCATTCCCATAATTTGTCAAAATACCTAAGATCCAATAAAAGTCAATAGATGGGTTGAAATGCCTCATTTACTAATGTAACCTTCCTAGAAATCATGGTAATAAAAAAAAGACAGCAAAGCTAGAGAGATGACTCAGCAGTTAAGAGCACTGACTGCTCTTACAGAGGACGTAGGTTCAATTCCCAGCACCCACATGGTGACTAACAACCGTCCATAACTCCAGTTCCAGGGGATCTGACGCCCTCTTCTGACCTCCTAGGTCATTGCATGGCTTGGGTGCCTTTACATACATGCAGGCACTACACTCATACACATAAAATGTTTAAATAAATAGAATATTCTTCGAAAAGACAGTATTGGTGGACGGGAAGGGGGCAGTGGTGCCCATCTTTAACCCCAGCGCTCTGGAGGCTGAGACAAGTAGATCCCTGTGAGTTTAGTTTTCAGGGCCACTCAGTGCTGTACTGTGAGACACTGTCTCAAAAAAACAAAAAAATAAAGTGGTAGGTACACATACACAGGAAATGTGGTGACTCATGCCTGTAACTCCAGTACTCAGATGGGGCAGGAAGGTTGACATGGCAAAGCTACATTGTGAAGTCCAATCTCAAAAAAGGAAAGAAATTCTCTCCCTTATTCCTCTATGTTCTTTGAGCCTTTGGGATAGAGACTCCATTGTAGATGTGTCACTTAAGGTTGCATCTCTCAAATCTCATCACAAAGCTCCCTCTTGCAACAGAGGGTGATGAACACAAAAGGCCACAAATGACCAAAGTGTAGAGAATAAGAGTCTGCAGAGTGGGGTGTCCTTAGGCAGGGACCACTGTGGAAGAGGGGTGGAAAGACTGTAAGAGCCAGGGGAGGAGGTGCACGGTCATAGGGAAACAGAGTTTTACAGACTCCTGGAACCTGGCTTATGAGTAAGCAATAGCGGCAGTGTGCACAAGATGCATGCAAACTCAAGCAGACAAAAACCCAGCATAGAACTGGAGAAATGGGCAGCAGGCCCCAACCTTAGCCAAAGAACTATTGACAGCTGATTACCGCCGGATGAGGGAGAGACTGTAGATAGGCTGACTAGACCACAGTGGATGAACTTGTTCTGAGGGACATCTGGGTACACTAATTTGACTCAATAGGCCTTAACATACGTGACAGAATGCATGACATCTTGTGGAGAGGTTATGGGATGGTGCGGATGGGGGAAGAGTATAAAGATGATAAAGATATGTTGGATGAAATGCACAAAAATTCAATTAAAAAATACATTAACTAAAACACAGTCTTGATCAGTCTGAGAGAGAGACACACACACAGAGACAGACAGAGAGAGACACAGAGAGAGAGAGACAGAGAAAGAGAATCACCAAATGGGAAAGACAAGGTCTCTTGTCACCCTTGAACCAAGCATCTAGCAGCAGAATTCCTGAATGTGCAGTTCTTTCTATACCATACCTTCACACTCAGGTTCATACACAAAGTCCGAAATGCAAAAAGAAACAGAAAAGCTCTCTGGATGATTCACTCCCTGCTTCCACAGCTCCTGCCTTCCTGGGACACCGAATCCCAGTTTCTCTTCCCAGAGTACCAGTCTCCTCCAGCCTGGAGCTTCAGCTTGTTTCTGGGGGCCCGCTTCTCCTGGCAGTTCCTGTGCCTCCCTAACCCACTCTGTCTGGCTACTACTTAAATCTTAGTTTTATATTCATCCAGCCACTATTCATGTCTTAGCACGATGCCCCTGAAGCTAAAGCAGTAATCTATTTCACATTCCCCTATATGCATGAGAACCACTTAGGAGAATGTGAAAGGTGAATTATTTTATCTTCAACTTCTCAAGAAATGTTTGATGAATTTATGCCTAAAACCCTAGTAAAATTCTACATTTTTAAAATGACTACTGCAAAAACGTGATTGGCCAAACTAGAAATCTTGTTCTTGGCCTATGATCTCTGTGAGTTTGAGGCCAACCTGGTCTGCATAATGAGTTTCAAGTCAGCCAGTGCTACATGGCTGTATCAAAAAAATGTGGAAGCTTCACAAACACAGTGAATGTAGTGATTCACACCTGTAACACTAGCACACGTTTCTTTCTGAGGTCCTCTTTAGATAATACACGAATATTGCCAGAAATGTATACGCATCAATATTCTTAACAAAAACACGTTTTCTGAAAGGATCTGCAATGATTATTATTGTCTAAAATTTATAGATAAAGTAACTGAGAAAAACAAGATTATTTTCCCATTTTCTAAAAAGAAGAGAAAATATAAGCTTAATCATTGTTCTAAATTCTAACCAACTCCTTTCAAAAATGGAAAAGAACCCATCTTCACTGAGTACCTAAAGTGTACTAAACACTGTAATATCTCAAACAATAATTAAAACAATATGCAATATAGCTCTGCTCTCGGTTTGCAGATAAGAGTAACGACACAAAGATCTTTCTGCCAAGATCTAACTTTGTTCAGTATTTGAACACAAGTCCTTCAAGCTCCAAGCTGGTGCCTGTCATTTCCTCTGTTGTATGCTGACACTGGTGAGATGAAACCAGATAGCAGATAAAGTAATAAAGTAATAAAACAGAATCAATAAAAAGCAAGTTGCAAAAGACTACACAATAACAAGAAAAAGATTCCAAAAGATCCCTAGTGGGAAAAAATTAAAGAAAAACTATTGTATTTTAATCCAAGTTTCAGGAAAGGCAAAGTAGAGGATTCATAGGAATCACCACCCTCGTTTATTTAATTAAAAAGAGAACTCTATGTTTATCAAGAAAGAGAAACAACTCACATGCCCCAAGAAGGATTTCTTATGTGGGTCACAAACTGCACTTCCTATAATGTATTCCACTTTTTCATAACTGTTTCTCATAGGGCTCTATTTCTAGAGCCAACTACAGAGGAATCAAACAATGTACTATTAATATAACAAAAGAGAAATAATGACAGTATCATAATATATACCAGTGGTTAATTTCCTCAGATCACTAGGTTTTGTCGTTTCAAGTCTTTGGTTGATTGGTTTGGGTTTTTTGTTTTTGTTGTTTTCTTCATTTGGTTTTAGTTCTTTGAGACAGGATTTCACAAGGTAGCCCAAGTTGGCCTCAAATCCTGGATCTCAGTACCTTGGCTTCCCAATTAGGACTATCTGAGTCCATAAGCAAAACACTTTCTTTTTATTATTTTTATTTTATGAATGCATTGCCTATATGTAAGTAGGCACACCCATGTCGTGTTGTGCCTTCAGAGATCAGATCGGATCCCCTGGAACTGGAGTTACAGACAGTTGTTAGCCTCTCTGCAGGTCCTGGGAATCAAACCCAGGTCCTCTGCAAGAGCCATCAATAATGTTAACCTCTCCAGCCCTGCAAAACACTTTCTTAATATCAACAAGGGAAAAAAAAAAGTCTGCTATATTTGCCATACCAAATGCTAGTCATTCTTTAAGTGACTCAACCTGGCTAAGTCAGTCAACAAGCATTTATTGAGTGACCACCATGTTTTAAGACCGTGTTGAACTGGTAAGTTCAACAGATCAGGGTTTCTCTGAGGAAATTTAGTTCTTCTGAAAGTTGCCTATGACGTCTTAACCCCGTAGGAACTATTCATCACGAGGCTTATATCAGACCTGGTCTTCTTTCTCTTGAATTAAAGATGATGGGCAAAGCAGCTTTGACCACTTTTAAATTTCATGAACAAACCAGGATCAGGCAACTTCCAGAAAAGTAATATTTATGCCACTGGGTCATTTGTTTCCACCACCGGAGACTAAATTTCATCAGAGAAGCCCTGATATATTGAACTTACCGATTCAACACAATCCTTGGCACATGGTGGCACATGATGGTCACTCAGTAAATGCTTGCTGACTGACTTGACCATTATGAGTCACTTAAAGAATGACTAGAATTTGGTACGGGAGATAAGGCAAACTCTTTTTTTCTTGTTGTCAAGAAAGTGTTTTGCATATGAACTCAGGAAAAGAAAGGAAGGCTTAAACCTAATTTAACAATCAGATTTCAAATTAGAGGAAGGAAAATGAAGTTCAATCACTTAGGAGTCAATTTATTACTATATCTGTCTTCCTACCTCCCTCAGTGTTGCTAGGTCAAGTGTGGGGAAAGCAGATTACTAGAGGTTCCATGTTTTTTTTCAGAAAGCATACAGACTATTTTCCTTGGGTCACCAGATATGGTTTGAGGTGAGTGTTGGGAGGCTAGATGTTACATATATGTGTGCCTTCCAGTGTTGGTTATGCATTATGAAAAACAGTGAGAGATAGTCAAATAGAGGATGTGAGCAAGCTCAGAGCTGAGGCAGGGGCGAGGTTAAGAAACCTGTAAAAGAAGAAACTCTCTGTAAAAAGAAACATCTCCCTGTAGGAACTGACAGAGGACTTGCTTTAATGCACATAGCAAACTAGCTGCATTTGTTGATGATATGTCGTTTGTTCAGAACCAAATTAAAGACCATGAAAGATATAAACAGCCTAGAATACACATCTTTAAAGGAGTCTAAGTTCATTAGAATGAAATGCACTGGAGAAGTTAACAGTAGAAGAAAACAAGAAAAGAAGCTGTCAGGGCACAGAACAAATAAAATTACAAGTGGAACAAAAACACTGGTAAACCACCAGGGACTGGTGTGACCTAAAAAGACTTCTCACTGATGGCTGAGCATGAACTAGGCTCCACCACAATGGTTTGCAGAGGCTTTTCACTAAACCACACTGAAACACACATACACACACACACACACACACACACACACACACACACACACACACACACTTCACACCATGGCACAATATAAACAGACAAGCAAGAGTGAAACCAAAGCTTCATCATGCCAAACTTGTTCAGAGATGAAGTCCGCAAGCATTGTTTCTCTCCTGCTCTTTAGAATGGGTTCTTTAAGATGGTCACAACCCACTAATGACTGACAGTCTAGAGCTGGAAACTTTCATGGCAGAAAGGATTTCTGCACACAGGAAAGATGTTCCCCAAAGGAAAGAGAAAATATAAAATACTGTTCTTCCTGGGGAGAAACCTCAACCCACCTCAACTGTTAACTTTCCCTCCTGCTTCCTCCCACTTGTCCTCAAGCCCAGTCACGTAGCTATCTGGCCATAAGGAAGTTTGTACCTAACATTCAGCTACTCTACCTATTTGCATTCTAACCTCCACGGCATGATTCCTGTCATGCTTGCTCACATGAACACAAATGAAAACTGTATCTATACTGTATCAACCTGTATTTTGGGTCCTGAGACAACACACTGAGGTTTTCAAATGATCAAATTTTTCTCAAAAATCAAATTCAGAAACTCAGAGGGAGTTTTTGGAACGTCTTTTCTACACATGGGTTTCAAGTCTAATTCCACTTCCC
Organism: Eospalax fontanierii; assembly: GCA_035773235.1. Classification (NCBI taxonomy): domain Eukaryota; kingdom Metazoa; phylum Chordata; class Mammalia; order Rodentia; family Spalacidae; genus Eospalax; species Eospalax fontanierii. The sequence continues at coordinate 31,734,037 of CM069548.1, read as the reverse complement.
AAGGTCAGAGCTTTTACCCCTGGTCAGAATGCTAGTTTCATAAAGACCAAAATTTTTCATGCAGCAAAGGCTACCAATTTCTCATATATATTGCTGGGGTCCCTATCAATATCCACCAATATTGACATGCTTTTCATCTAGGAAAGAGATCTCATTCCTTAGTCACATGGATCTGGAAGGCAGAGATTTAGCAAAGGATGCACAAAGCTCTGGCCTGTGGCTTTCTCCTGAGAAGCATCAATAGAATAGAATCCATCACTGCCAGCTGCATTAATTCATAACAGACATTGGTTTGTCTAAGGAAAAGATGGGAATTAATTGAGTCACAGAAAGACCCCTATCATAGATTTCCCCATGCTCCTAGAAGTACCTAGGCTTTATAAGGAAGAGATGGTCAACAATAAAAATGCTAACTCAAAATATGATGCTAAGAGCCTGAATTAAATGGGAATGGGCTGGAAAAGTCCATTGATGGATGAAGATGAGGACATTCTGCATGTATTGACTTGAATGTTCTTTAAATCTCGTTATACTCCTTGCCCATTTGCAGCCCCTCTAAACATTAGGAGAGAAAATGTTAAGGTTATTTTCCCCCTCAGGGAGTGAATAACCAATGTCACTAACCTGGACCATAACAGAGGGATTCTGGGACTGATAAGACACTGCTTCATAAGCAAGTCAGAGCCTACCCAAGTATCAGCATTCTCAGTGGAGACTAGAGCTGCTTATGGGGAAGTATGATTCATTCTGGGATTTGCTTGTTGGGGAGGGGTGTTAATAGAGTATTAGAAAGGCTTTAATTCTGTAAAACTAACAGAAAAGCAGTTCTGTTTAAGTCTCATCTGTTCCCTAGGGCAACAATGTCCCAAGAATTGACTTTCTCCTTACGCTGAACCTGGATTGGCCTCAGTTTCGGGACTGAAAATCTAAGCAAGAAATTAGAGGGCTTCCGATTCTCAAAGTTGCCTATGAGGTTTTAACATTGGGCTTGAGGACCTGTTCTTCATAAGGTTTAAATCAGACCTAATTGTTCTTTCTCTAACGACAAGGCTGGTGGTTAAGTAGCACCAGGCTACTCAGCCACCTACATGGGGCGGGGGAGGGGGCCGTGGAAAGAAACCCATTCTTTAGGAATTACGGTATTTGCTTCCAGTGTGCTTCGTAATTGCCTGGTTCAGTTTGGAAAAACTAGACTCCAGTGACTTCCGGCACTGTGGGGACGACTGGACTCGGCAGGGGTGACAGAAGGGGAGCAGAACGAAGCCGAGTGTGGGATTCACCAGGGGCAAAGGGCATCTGGAGCAAGCACCAACCGCTGGCTTGGGCGCTTCCTTGGGCCTGGGCCAGTGGGCTGCGAAGGCGCGTCCGCGGATCTGCGCGCTGGTCTGGCCAGAAGGGTAGGAGGCTTCCGGCCAGAAGCCGGGCGCGGAGGTTCCGGTTCTTCGCATTGTGCAGTCCCCACAGGCCGCCGCGGGGCGCAGCCGGGCCCGGGCAGGGTGACCCGCGAGCCCCTGTGACCCGGCTTGGCCTCCACGCGGCGGATCAGCCCCGGGCTGTGACTCTCGTGGCTCGTGACGCCCCCAGAGGCATCGTCGCAGCGCCTCCCTGGTGCTGTGGTGACCGCTGTGTCCCCGGTCGGCTGCCTAAGGCCAGGACAGGGAGGGAGAGGAGACCCAAGGAGGAAAAAAAAAAAAAAAGAGGTGGGGGGAGGAGGCCGGGAGGAGGGGGAAGGGAGGAAGCGGTGTCATTTCCACCAACTGGGCCCTTTCCTGACCCAGCCGCTCATCTGTCACCGCTGTCTCGTTCCTGTTATTTACATCTGTCTTTAGCATTCTAATTACTCGCTTTATTACTTTAGCCTGGAGGAATCCTGTAAAAAACAACGGAGATGAGGATCCTACCACACAATAAAACTGCCCAAAATCCCTTCTGCACATTATACAGAGCACTTGAGAATATTTGTGCTGTTATATGACCTCAATATGTCCTTAAATTGATCTTATTATATCTTTCTTTCTCCCTTCTCTTTCTCTGTTGTGTATGTAATGAACTCTTTTAAGGTGTGTGGATAGGGGAGAACACACTGCTCAAGAGATCATGAGAATGAGATTATTTTTTCAGAGGGAGGGAAAGGGTATGGGGTGAGGAAGACCAATGGGTGTTGTGGACGCGCGCGACCTCGCGCACGCGCACGCGCGCACACACATACACCCTGCCCTCCTGTCCTAGTTTCTAAACTCTTGGTTTTATTTTCACTTCTGATTCTTCACACCCAATCTTCTAAGGCTGAAAGAATTTCAGAAATTTAGAGAGGCGAATAAAATGCCTAATGTCTTTCATTATCTCGCATTAATCTCTGAGTCCCCTAAGGTCTCAGGAGGGAGAGTGAATTTAGAGTAGGAATAGAAAGGAAGGGGGGGGGGGTCAAAAATCATGGTGGTTTAATGTTTTTAATGTAAGATTTAGAAGAAGGGTGACTAAACCCCTGGGAGCAAGATTCACTGACAGCCCCAAGACTGTCACCAAAAGCAGCCGGATACTACCTCCCAGAAACTCCAAGACAGGAATGCCGCTCTGTTATTTATTCTTGCTAGTGAAATTATTGTTGCACTCAGTTGCAATTTTCTGGCTGTGCTAATGGTTTTCTTTATTGTGTTACACTAACATTATCTCCTCCAGAAAGAAAATGACAAAACATATGGATTTTTAGATAATTTATTGGCCTTTATACACTTCTGATGGAATGGTTGATAGATAATGTAATAACATGTACATAATTAAGCGGGTTTACTGTACCTTAGTCAAAATAGGTTCAAGGACAACATCTCTGCCTTTAGGCCTAGAGTTCTCTCACTAGGTATTTACTTCCTGCAACCAGTGGAATAAAGAGTCAGGCCTCCAGAAGCAAACAATAAGTATTGAATGTGGGTTTGGAAGTATGAGGGGGAAAGTCACACTGTTGAGTTCTCCCATAAAAGATACTGAGACTGGGCCTTTTTAACACCCACTCTTCTAAGAAAGTTCAGCGCTGACTTAAGAAGAAAAGAACATTCAAGACAACACAGGTCTTCCTGGATAGATGAAAGATTTACACTCAAGTCAGGCAGTGGACCTTCAAAAACACCCTTTTAAGGATACAGAGACCTGCTGCCAAGGAATGTGGAAGACTTATAGGAAATCATTGATAGTGAACTTGGTCACCAAATGCCCCTTAGCCCTGGTTTCTGGAGGTTGCTCATTCAAGGCATGGTATACTTGCTCTTCCAAACTCATCTAAATTACATCAATAACAGAGCGCACTCTTTAATGAGCTCTCAACTTTAAAGACTTGAAGGATATTAACAAGCCGCTTGACAAATGGTGCTTAGAAGCACATTAAAGACGCTGCTAATGGAGCGCATAATGACGGCTAATTTTCGATCAGATATAAATTAGAGCCCCAACAGTTATTTGCCTTAAGGACTTTATGTAAATGATTCTGTTCTGTATAAACTGAAAAGCGAAGAGAGCCCCGCCATTTTGGCAATCCTTGTGGATATGATTAATAGATCTGCAAAAGAACTGGGCAGAGACAACTGATGGCATTTCCATCCAAAAGTCAGTGTGTTTGGGTAGTAAATATAATACTGAGTCCATGTAGGCTTTTTCTTCAAATGATAGCATAAAAGTGTCCTTAGTACCTCCTCTAACTGAGCTAAAGAGGTTCACAAAATAAGAATACCTCGATTAATCTCCCTTTGACCTGCACCTTACATCCAAAACCCAGAAAAGCCACAGTTTTGTCCTTCCCTGGGACTCAAATCTGTTTCACCTGCTCTCCAACCAAACGTCACCCTCAAAATTGGGATCTAAGCCCTATGTATCACTCTTTAGCATCCTGTGAAATTCAGCTCACTGTGAACTTGCTTGAGATCTTATTCCCTAGTTTGGCATGCAATTCATATTCTTGCCAAAGCCTGCAGAGAAGAAGGGATTGGAAGAAAGAGGAGGACAAGAAAGAAGATGAGGAGAAAGAAGATGAGGATATGGTACTGAAATGGGAAGGAGGATGTAAAAGAGTGTCAGAGCAGTTCATATAGAAGTTGGAGGAAATCTAATACTCAATTCAAACTGAAAGCGAAATTGGGGTTTTTGAATTTATCTACTCATTCATTCATTTCTGCTACCTTGCTCTCCTGAATTATAAGAGTTGAGTCTTTCTTAAGGCCTCACTGTGTACAAAAGTGTGCAAGATCTGATTTTCAGCACTTAGTTCCCCCCAACCTATTCCAGCTCTGGTAGTCAATGGGAAGCCAGAAGTAGAAGTCACCTTTACAGGATGTTACCTAGAGCCAGTTTCTTCTAGTTGCCATTATGGGGGAGGGGTGTCTCTTCAAGGGTTGCTTGAAGCTGCATCTGGCTGCAGTTTTCAAGGATACTATCCTCTCCTGAAGAAGGCAAAAGACTTTGCATGAGTGAATTTGAAAAACTTGAAAAAACAAGCCAGCTATATCTTGTCAATGATTGTTGACTATGAATTACAAACAAAAATGTAGCCTTGTTGCTGCAGGAAAGCCAAACATTATTGCATTTCAGTGTAGAGTCTCCGCCTTCTAAATGCAAGATTAAATGCAGATTTGGGTGGATCGTTTCTATGAGCAACTCATCAAAAGCACTAGAACTAGAGTCCACAGAGAAATCCTGCCACAATAAGTGAGCTGTTTCTACCAATGACACCGGCTTCTAAGATTTCCCCATCCATTTGAGAGAGGAGAGAGGGAGAAGAGGGGGGGAGGGGAAGTGGAAGGGTGAGGGATTGAGCACTAAATAGACTTCGCTGGGGCTGATTAAATCATTTTATCTTGCAGTAACTGATACCTAATAGCCATGAGTTAAATGGCGTGGAAGAAGAATGCTTTTCACCATCATTGCTAAGTTATGAAATAGCTTCAAATTGGGATACAATAAATACGATTGTTCTCAGTTTCTATTAAATCTGTCTGCTCTCCCTTCCCAGGCTCCCTCCCCAATTGCAAATACTCCTCCCCCTTAAAGAATAGAGGGAGAAATATCCAGATATTTCTTCTGCTCACCAGTTTAGAAACCTATACCACTGGAAGCAGCCTCCAGCTTCCTTCTGCTTCTGGTCATCTTATATTCTGTGCTGATGTCAAAATCTGACAGGAAAGCTGCTTTTGAAAAATGAAACAATAGTTACTTTAATCACAGCATAAATAACAAAACCATAGAATTCTGGTGTCATCTGGTTTCAAAAAGAAAAGTGGCTGCATTTTCCAGAATGAGGAGTGATTTTTGTCCCATGTCAACTCCATCTAGAGTGTTCCTCCTCCCATCTAGAGTGTATAGGTTGTCCTGTGGAGAAATACTCTGATTTTCTTTCTAGTAAGTGAACACTGATTACTGGTTACTGGGGCAGTTTGGTTCCTCTCTTAGGAATGCCTGGTGAAATGCCAGGTATTCTGGCCACTGCAGGGAAGCCTCATTTTATTAGAACTCCCTGTCCTTTCCTCAAATGGGTGGGGATAACGGGTTATTCTTTATATTCTCCCCATTCTCTGGGGAGAAGGTAGAAATCTGTCGTCATGCCTCCTCAAATGCTCCCTCTTTTTCTTATTCACCTCTGAAATTCTGAGTAAATCCTAAGGAAAAGAATGTATTATTGAAGAAGAGAAGTGACAAGAGGGAAAAAAATCAATAAAATGATTTAGGAAATGAGAGAATGAACCCCTCTGATGGTAGAGTAATTAAAAGCTCTCGGGTCTGTAAGGTGAAGAGATGATGAAAATCCAAGCTGCACACCAATCCTTACCTAACTCACTAGGACAGTTCCAGGGAACTTCCAGGCTTAATTTAAGTGTGTGACTCTCGGAGTTCCTCTGTTCTTCTCTCAGATGAAATTAGATGTCCTAGTTCAGCAGTCAGAGGCCTGGTTCTCTTCCCCTCACAGACCTCAGATTCTGTTCATGGAGGGCTAGAAGCAATTGCCCTTATCTTGGTGTCAGGTGAAGAAGCTCTCACCTCCAGGAACTGAAACAGGAAGTTATCCAGCTTGGGCACCATTAGTGAAACTCTGAGATTGGTACCAAAATAGGACTGAAAACAACTGGTTATGCAGCCTACCCTTCTTGAAGCCCCTGCAAAGTTTGAGAGAGCAGTGCCTGAAGCTCCCAACAAGAACTGTGAATTAGATCTCTTGATCTAATTCTGACCCTTCACTCCTTCTGGGCCCAGCTGCAAATGGGTCTTCTTGTCTTCCATGAAAGCCTGGGTGTATTCTATCTTTGGATCCAGAAGTGCTGCCATCTAGACACCCCATTCACTTCTGAGTGAGAGCAGGATGAACAGGGGCACCTGTAACACACCAAAGGTCAAAGCCTGACAGATGCACTAAGAGAATAAAAAGACGGAATGGTTTGAGTCTTAAGCACAGTTACAAAAGAAGCAAAGGTGGGTTTCCATAGATTGAGAAGAGAAGACTCTTTATTAGTTTGAAGTTTCACAGAGCAGGTTGGTAGGAGAGAAGGAGCACCACTATCAGTGTATCTGTGTATAACTTCGAGAACCTCCATCCATGTGAGTGAGTAGCTGTGACCTCGGTGAGCATGTTAGAAGAAAATACCAGAGTTAAAGTAAAGGATCTTGGGGTCTGTGTGTCTGAAGTATGTGACCTCAAGCCAAGTCCACAAAGGATGTGGTGTGCTTTGGCCTTTCTTCACCCCATAAAATGCACTCCCTGCTTATAAAGTGATTTGGTTCAAGCCAATCCTTTGAGAACCTTTACAACCCAGACAGACCTTATTCTATTACACCAGAGGGCTGCCTAGGAGCCAACTAGGAGCATAAGATGATGTAACCCTGTGACTGCTGGCCTTTCCTCTCCCAGCGGGTGAGCCTACCAATCCTAGTCACCCAAATCAACTACAGTGGGTATGGATTTGAGGTTTAAACCTTTTGATCATTTGTAAAAACATCAGCAACTTTTGTTTTTCAATCAAGATTCCATAGGACGGACTTTGGCATCTTAGAACCATTTCAGAAACAAGTTGGCTTCTTTTGAAAGTATAAAAATCAGCTCTCCAAGTATAATAGTTATTATTTTCTTTCCCTTCAAATTTTTCGGGGAGAAATAAACGATAAGAACACCCCAAGACTGTTACTAACACCCAAAACAAAATTGCTTATCAAGATACCCAAAGAACTCACTATTCTCCTAGGATCAGAAAACTGGAAAAGTTAAAAGACAGAGGAAAGGAATGTGGTGCTGGTGAAAATGTAGGACAAAATTTGAAGATCCCGAGATGCAGGGGACACTAACTCAACTACAGCCAGGGGGAGGGAGGGCGCTAGCTCACTGCCAAGTGACAGCTGGAGTAATGGCTGCAGACCCAGTGAGGGATGGGGGAGGGGAGACTGGGCGGGGTGAAGGGGGAGTAGTAATTACTAGCCGAGCTCTCCCACCCCCCTACTTTACAAGGAACTGGGTCCTTTTGGCGCATCCAGCTGCGCGCCAAGGCCGGGCTGCACGGCCTCAGGGCATCCCAGAGCCTGAATGGGGGTGGGTTGCATGTTAGGGGACTTCAATTCGAGGTTCCTAGAGAATTTCTGAACTAGCACCACCCCCAAGGCAGGGTCCTTTCAGAGTAGTAAAACGAAGGAAGGCGGAGCAGAGGCCACCTCTGGCCAACCACTAAAGCAGGGTGAGGGACCTTGGCTGAAAGTGAAAACTGGATGGTGCGCAGCAGGAAGCAGCCTGAAAAAGAGTCTTTGCAGAGGACTGAAACCTTGCCCCGCAGGTTGAAACGAAAGTAAGGCCAAGTTTCTACCTGCTTCCAGCACCTTCTCTCTGTATCTACAAAAAGTGAGGAGACCCGAGTTCAAACACAAGCCGGACGGAACCGACCCCAGAACTTTGAAGCTAAGCGTCCACCCAGGGATCGCCAGGAAGGGGCGGAGAGGAGGAAGCCGGGTAGGGACGAAAGTGGGCACCTCCTCCCACCACGTCCCTCCCGCAGGCTGGAAGCCTCGCAGAGTCTGGGATTTTTTTTTTTTTTTTTTCAGAATAATTGATGGGTCCAGTTCTCCAGAGCTTTCCCGGGGAGAGCGCGGCGGACCGCGCTAGAATTTAAATAGACATAATTAGTAAACTGCAAGGGGGCGAGGAACCCGGCCTCTTTCTTTCGGGTTTCTATCGGTGAGCCTGGCAAGGCTACCCCAGGCTCAGCGAGTCGCACAGGGCCTGGGATGACTCCCCAACGACTGGAGGGTGGCTCAGCTCCCAACGCTCTCACCCCTCCCTACTGCCTGTCACCCCGCATCCTGGGACCCCGAAGGAGAAAAGAGGGGTTAGGGCTGGCAGAGAACCCAAGGCCAGCAGGTGCAAACCGTCAGGTGGCAGGCGGCCGGTGGGTCCAGGACCTTGATTCCTCCGCCCTGAAGCATTAGCTTTAGAAAGAGAAGAAAGCCTCAGGCTGATGGCGTCCCCAACCCAGCTTCTCATTCTCATCGTTCCCCTTCTCTTCCTCCATCCTCGCCCTTGGACCTCGCTCCAGGCTGCGGATCCGGAACTGCCTGAGCCCAGAATTTAAGCTGTTCGCTTACCCAAGCTCTTAAAGGTCCCGTCCTCCACGAAGTGACCCAAGCTGGGAAAAAGCCTTTGCCTTGGTTCTCTCCTTCATCCCTAGCTCATCGATTTGTTCCTGAAAGGGGGCCTGTGCATTCTTATACCATCTACAGCCAATTAATATTGCATCAACTCTATTTTTTTAAACACACACACACACACACACAAAAGCACTAGAATACTGCACCCTATCAAAGCCATCTATTATTCACGGAAATGTAATTGGAGACCCAAGATCTGTGTGTTATGGAGCGATGGAGGAAAACAGAGTCGTGACAGTATTTCAGAAAGGAAGGGGATCCGAGAGTATCTAATATTTAATTTCAAGTCTGTGGTTTTCTAATTCGAGATTAAAAGCAGTCACGTCTTTGAAGCCAGACAGTTGGTATAAATGTACAGTTAAAATATTCTATTCCACGGTCCCTAGACAGAGCTCTCCACTCGTCCCAGGCTTCATTAAATTTTTATTATCATCCTAGACTAGAGCAGGGAATGAGCGGAAAGACTGTCCATCTAATTGCAATTGATAAAAAGAGAGAGAGAGAGAGAGAGAGAGAGAGAGAGAGAGATCATGCTCTTACAGTTCCCCCTCATTTTAATACATTAACAGTCGTTTTCTTCAAATGTCCAGACTCTCCCAGACCTGTGATACACACAATCACATTATCACACAGATGCATTTTTTTCTACTTTCCAACAGGCACCAGGCTTTGCCCTCTTTTCTGCCCTTTGGAAGGCCTGGGGGCTTGGTGGAAATGTGGGGAGAGAGGGTAGAAGAGGTTGGATTCAGAAAGTGATGCTATAAAAAAAAAGTGACATCAGTTCTTGAAGCATCTGGCAAAAGATCAACGAGAGACAACATTTGCACGAAGCTGGATCTTCCTGTGGCAAGATGAAAGCATATTGTTACTCAAACAAAACAGACAGATTATTACACCTTGGTTGCACTTCTCGACAGCCTTTCCACTGTGTAGATGAAAGCAAAGAGCAATATTTTCATTTATTTTTCTTTCTGACTACTGCCCCCTCCCATCACAGAGACAGAGAGAGAGAGGGTTGTTCTCCAGTCTTCTTGCACAGCTAATCTGTTACTGCAGTGACTGTTGGCCTGTGCTTGTGTGTTCCAGGAGCCAGGGCCCAACAAGGGTACTTTAATTTTTTTTTCTTTGAAACTGGTGTAAATAAACCTTTTCATCTCCAAGCACTGAAAATGCAGAATAAAATCCACAGTTTGCTTTCTGAGCAGCTTCCTATTATCACATCGCCACTTAATTTTATTTCTATTCTCTCCAAGTTAAATAGAAAGACTGGCTCACAGGGGAGCTGCCATGTGCCTACAGAGTGGGGATGTCAAGCAGAGAGACTTGCCGTGCAAAGTTAATTTCAATTCCCGGGGAGGATTTCACATTCCGGCTGGCTCTGACCCACAGTAATTAGCTGAGATAACTAATGATTACTTACTTATTCCTTGTAATTATCTGGATTTAATAATTCGCTGTGTAATTTATTAATTCACTCATAATAGACTTTCAGTACTGGGAATGACTCTTTTAAAGAGGCAAGGCAGGGGAAATTTAGCAATGTTTTTCTCATTGCTATAACTTTGTCTCCTGACAGATGTGGATTTCAGGAATATCAGAACCAACCAGAAACCTTTGTCTTCCTTTTTGTTCCTTGGGGACAGCAATACAACTTTGTTTTGCTCTCCTGCTGTCGCTCCTCCCTTCAAGGCCAGTCAAAAATGTAATGAAATGTTGAGTTCTAAAACGAATCCTTTGCTTAGACATAGACATTATTTGGGACAAATAATTGCAAATGCAAATATCTACACTTACCTAGAAATTCTGAGGATCACCCTCTGAACAGTATACCTTATAAAGTCAAGTGACTTTGTTCAATGATAGTGCCATGCCTTCCTCAGAGTGTACTTATGCATAAAAATTAATTGATTTATTTCAAGTTCAAAATAAAACAATTCACCTTACCCTACCCACTAAACTTGCCAAGGTAATTCTTGGCAAAGAGAGACCTCAGGAACTGCCCTTCAAATAAAAATGTATATGCTATTATTTATTTTTATTTTTTAATCATGTTTTGCTATTGTTTTGTAACAGGGCCTCACACTGGAGCCCAGATTAGTCTGGAATTCACTATGTAGCCAGAGTGGCCTTGAAACTTTTAGCAATACTCCTGCCTCAGCCTCTCAAGTGCTGAGATTAAAAGTATGAGCCACCACACCTGCGATTTGTTTACAAATGTATTTTATAGAAAATGGGAGAGTACGACAATTATGTGTAAATTCTAATTCATTTGCTTTTCCATATTTTCATTGTCTTTCCCTGAGCAATGTGTCAGTGAAAAAAATGACCATTTCCCAATTGGTTAATGTCAGATATCCAAGAGAAAATGTATTCTTCCTGGGTAATACGATGTTATGATAGGAATGCTACCTAGATATCAGCCAAAGTTTGCATGATATTTTGGGGTTTTTTTTTTCTGTTTTTGATGCAGCATAAGGAGCCTACACTGACCTTGAATTCTCTAATCAGTCCAGGCTGGTCTTGAACTCTTGATTATCCCATCTCAGTCTGCCAACTGCTAGGATTGCAGGCATATAACACCATGCCCCAGCATAAGATCTTTTCTTTTAGTCGCTTATCCATTTCAGCTTGGATTTACATGGTCATATTAAACAAAAAGATTAGATAGCTTGCTTTTAGAGAAGTTAACAGAAAGAAACTACAAAATTTTGAAATATCAAAAATTTAAACTCACTGGGTTGGATGCTAAGTCAGTTCATAATGTATCTCTTTCCAAAAAGTCAGTAGCTGTAGGCATTGAGAAAAATAGAAAATTAATGCTGAATGCTGGTGGATTTGACTGATCTGACAAAGATTTCAGACACATTTTGCTGTGTACCCCAGGTATGTTGAAAAACCAATGCAAAGTGGAGATTTCTCAAGAACTTATACATGATTCAGTCTACTCTTACCTTTAATTTCTTTCTTAAGATCAACTTTTGTTCTCTCCAAATATTTGGCTTTGCATGGCTCTGCAATTCTCGTTCATTAAAACTATTTGTTTTTAAAAAACTTCTAGAGTTCCTATAAAACACGCATTTAGACAGTCTCTAAGAATGAAATTATTTTCATCTTGAAGGCAAAAAGAAAAGTTTTTTACACCAGAAATAACAGACAAGATGAACGTGGAGTTTTATTTTAAGACCCAAGAACATAAGAAGCCAAGAATACCTCGTAGATTAGGGGAAAATATGGGACTTCAGTCTCAAATATTGAGAAAATAGCTGCCATGAAACTTCATAAGAAGCTTGGCCATGCAAGTATACTTGTAAGTTGCTGTGTACTTTAAATAAGGACCAAAAAGAATAAGCACCTATTTTATTTCTGTTCATAGTATTTCTCAATCTCTACCACTTCTACAAAAGTTCACTTAAAGAGGACTTATTTGAAGAACTGAGACACTAGTATACTGGTCTGTCTTCTTTCACCTAACTTTTCTCTTGATGTACAAGATTATTCCTTCAATTAAAATCCACATATGGAAAGGGAGAAAGTATTATTTAAGAAAATCATTTTACCCCAGATCAAAAACTGTGGTATGTTACACACTGAAGTTATATCACGCCTCTAGAAAGTGGGGCAGGAGGACCATCCAAAAAGATTTTCAGGTGGTTAGCACTGTGGAGTATAGCTGAGCCCTGTGGTTGCTGACCATGGTGCTGAAATTGTACTCAGCAATTTTGAGATTGGAGGCTGGCTGATTGAAAAGACTTCAGGAAAACTGACTCCAACGTTATGGGGAAAAAAATGGAAGGTGGAACTTTCAGCCTCCAAAACCTGGGAATAAGACCAGACATTCAATATTACTCTATCTGAATCCGCAGTTCTTTCTCTTAAAACTCTACATTCCAATGTTTTCTTGCACATCTATAGAGTACATCTCATTCTGTCTAAGTGGACACTGAATTTTGTTCTTTGGGTAGATACTTTGTTTCAGTTATAGAAAAAAAAAGGTCCCTCCACCCATTTGCTATCTAACTTTCAAAACTATTTTTGTTATCTTTAGAAATAATTATCAGTTTTCCAACAGCATTTAATACCAACTTGAGCCAATAAAACAATTTTCATGAACTCACGGGCTACTTTCTAAATCTCCTCCAAATAAACACACCATAATAGTTTCATAGGGGGGCGCACATCACAGGTGAGAAGAATTACCTACAGTGGATAACTTGTTTTCTTCCTCTTGTTTGATCTATACATTAGTAAAATTTTCTCATGCTGCTTAATTGTAAGAGCTATGGATAATGTAAAAATCTAAATCAGAGCTTTCCTGGAAAAAACAAACTTTGAAAACTTAATATATTATTGAATTATTTGTGAGGAATCTGGAAATTATTAGACTGAATGAGGAAGTATCTTTAAATTAGGACAAGAAAAAGAAAGGTCCATTCTAAATGGGCTGAATTCCAAGGCCACATTAATGTTTAATAGTCTCCCACAAACTCTTGTGTCAGATCAAGTCACAGAAAGGGGCAAAAATTTGTTCCTTTCAACCACCCAGGATTTCTTTCTCAGCCATAATCTGTCTATTGAAATAATGTTAGCTTCCTTAAAGGTTATAAGAAATAGAGAGAGGGACAGAGGAGAGCAAGGCAGAGATTTTATTCACATGCCAGCAACCCAGGTATTTTTTACTATGGCTCCAGTCATTGATCTCCAGGACAGGTGGATGAACTCAGAATTGTGGGGAACCAGCCCCTGTCCTCAGTCACTATGTCCTGCTCCCCCTACCATTGCCACACCCAGTCTTTCACTGCTGCTGAAAAGTGAGCTGAGCTCCTTTCTTCCTTTGCCCCATGGGAGATGGGAAGGAATGGGTGAAATAGTTTCCATCTGACCTTGGGTTTATAATATTCTTTTTACAGAATCATTTCAAGTCTTGAGAAAAGACTCCAAAGGAGGTACCTAGGGCATCATAATTTCACCTAAGCTAAAATGCAAAGCACCCTGCGAGATGAGCTCTTACCATTAATATATTATAAATCCTGTTCTTTCATACTTCCCAGAGAAATACTAGGTGCAAGTCCCACTTTAATAATAGTCACTCCCTATAAACCAGAAAAATGTGCTTCTGTCTTAAAAAAAAAAAACACCAAAATAATTCCCATATAAATGATTAAAACAGCATCACGTTTTAAAAGTCATTTAATATTAATAGCATATTTTAATGAAAAAGCAGCATACTTTGCCAGTAAAACATTAAAATCATCTCTTCAATGAAAGACAATCAAACAACACTCAAAATAACTTAATACAATACCATCATAAATAAACCATCTATTAACAAAAACAAGAAACCAGGTCATATACAGAACTCAAGACTTTGGAGAGCCTCAAATGGAACAGCAATTACAGCAAAACTTGTAAGAATATATCTATATGTGCATTATTTTGAATGAAATATTTACAATAAATATGGTACCAATCACTGTGTACCTATATTTTTGTTCCAAAAGGATTCTACCAAACAATATGAATTTACAAGCAGTGCACTGTCTCTCTTATAGTTCAAATTCTCTACAAACAAACCTCCAAAAAGGAAAAACTGAATGATTCCTATAAACGTCAAAACGTGGCCAGCAAAGCAATTGGAACCTGGAAGACTGAAATACCTTGGTGAAATCTTAGAATCTGGAAGAGTAAGCACCAAGTGGAAACCATACCTAAAGCTGGAAAATGATACAGTGGTCATGCTTCCAATTGCTTGTTCTTGCTTGTTCTCTTCTGTTACAGATGTGTGTGTCTCTGCATGTATGGGGGCATGTAAGGGTGAGAGAGGGTGTGTAGTGGGGACAATATGGGAATCCCCATTAAATATGTAAGGAAGTAAACAATACTCCAGACAGTGAATCAGGTCTGCACAATTAAGACATCCATTACTGAGTGTCAACTCACAAATCAGAACACTACCAGTTTAAAGAAATTAAAAAACAATCTTCATTCAAAGTGAGAATATACAAATAGGCCAAAGGGAACACAGTCTAAGAGGAAAGCTGAAAGAATTCAGTAAACTTACCAAACAAAACATTGTTGAGCATCACTAGTTATTCGTTTCCCCGGTTTTGTTCTTAGACTAAAGAAGTTCAATTAATTAGGATGTGCACAAAATTAAGTTGCCAGAGAGATAAATTAATAATTTACAGAGGGTTGTTCGGCGATAATCTAATAATAGCTTTCAAGATCAGTGATCACAGCAGGCGAAATTTCTTTCTTAAGCATTAACACCTCAGAGAAGGAAGGGGGTATGAACCACAATAAAAAATATATATATATATAATATACAGTGTAAATGCAGAAAATCTGCCATCTTTTTTTAAATTCAAAATACTTTAGAGATGTCTCTATCACATTAAGCATCAACTCTAGTTTAGAGTTTCAGTCCTGAATCAATTTCTATTTCTGAAAAATAGCTGCAAAGTGTAATTTTAAACTTGAACAAAGGTGACGTCTGTAAGAATAAAAACAAATCTTACTTGCTCTTTCTAGCCGGTTTTTCAAAGGCTGTCCCTCTGTCTTCCTGCAAACAGCCAGCTCCACGCTTCCTCTGACGAAACCGAGGTGGGGTTAAAAGGGACAACTTCGCCGCAACTTGACCAATTCCCATCTTTTGATTTTCTTCACTTTGAGGAACCGATTCACGTTGACTGGGCCTCTTTCACGCCTTCTTCAATCCTCGCGTTCTCTGGATTCACATTTACGGAATTGTTTCTGATCGCCAAAAGTGGAAAGAAAAGAGGCAGGAGAGAGAGGAGGGGGAGAGAAAGGGGGACGAAGAGAGAGGGCCATCCCTGGAGAAACCAAGGGTCCCTAAATGCCGGCTGAGTACTTCATTCTTTTCTGTTTCTGCCTCTGGTTGCAGAACCAGACGCGCACCACGTTTTTCTTAAGATCCAGCTTCTCCGCGATGGCGGCGATCTTCTCCGAGGAGGGCCGCGGCTGGATGGCGAAGTAAGCTTCGAGCGAGCGCTTCTCCGGAGCTGCGATGGACGTGCGCTTGCGCTTCTTCTCCGCACCGCTGAAGAGCTCCGGCTTGGTGAGCTTCTCGCGGTGGGATTTCTCAGCCTCCTCCAGCCACGCCTGCAGGATGGGTTTGAGCGCAATCATGTTGTTGTGCGACAGCGTGAGAGACTCGAACCTGCAGATGGTGCTCTGGCTAAGCGATCCCACGCCCGGGATCTTGAGGTTGGCCAGCGCGGAACCCACATCTGCCTGGGTCACTCCCAGCTTGATGCGCCGCTGCTTGAAGCGCTCAGCGAACGCCTCCAGGTCCCGCGGGTCTGCATCCACATCGCTCACGCAGCCCATGTGCGAAGGAAGCCCGTGCGCGTGGGCCATGCTCAGGGCTGCTTGGTGCATGGGGTTCATGGTGGCCATGTGCGGCGCGTGAGCCGGCGTAGACACCACCGTGCCGTCGGGGCCCGCCATGGCTCCCAGGGCCAGCCCGGGGCTCAGGTGCTCCAGCAGCTCGCCCTCGAGCGCCTGGTGCGGCTGGTGATGGTGGTGGTGATGGTGGTGGTGGTGGTGGTGGGTGCCGGCCAGAGCAGACGGGTGCGAGATGGGCACGGATGAAGAGGAGGCGGACGATGTGCAGGGAATGGTGTTCATGGTGTGGTAAGTAGCGTCCGGCTTGAAGGGGCTGTGGTGGGGCGGGTGGTGGTGGTGGCTCTTGCTCTGGGAGACGATGTCCACGGCGGCCAGAGCCTCGGCCCGGGCCAGCAGACTCTCATCCAGCCCGCCGAATATATTGCTCTGCAATTGCAAGTAGAAGGCGCACATTACGCTCAGCAGGGAATTGTGCACGCTCTCCCGGAAGCCCCGGCCCAGCGCTCTACACCGCCACCGGGCCTACAACATTCCCAGGACGCTAAAATAATAATAATGACAATAATCCTGAAAATAGAAGCTGAGGAGAGGAGGGAAGCCACCGAGAGAAGCCGAGAGCACAAGAGGAGGAGGAAAGTCAGCAGACAACACAACACAACACAACACGCGCACAGGCAGCATCCCAGGTCATAAAAATTAATATGAAAGGCAAGACCCGCTGAATACTTAAGAGAGAGGGGGGGAAATTGGTTGGAGGTGTGGGGTGATTTGCTGTGCAGACATGAAAAAAACATCAAGCAGATAAAGGAGGCTGTCAAAATGTGCCTTTAAGCGGTGATTATGCAGACATACGCACCGGTGGGGTTGGAAGACAAGCTCTCCGCATCGCCTCCGAGCCCCCGCCGCCGCCGCCGCCGCCACTGCCGCTGGAGCTGCTGCTCCGGCCTCCGCCGCCGCCGCCACCGCCGCCGCCGCCGCCGCCAGTGTTGCTGGAGCTGCTGGGGGAGCTGGCGGAGGGCGCCGCGGGCGCCGACGAGCCGGGAGAAGCGCTGTGCAGAGCCGAGTACTTGGGCTCCACGTGCAGGCTGCTGCCGTGCGGCATGCTGAACGCCTGCTTGCTGTTCAGAGACATCATCATCATCTTCCCCGGCGCTGGGCGCTCGCTGGAAGCGCACTCTGCTCTCGGCTACTGGGACCCTCCGGAGAAGTGCCCCGGCGAGAGCTGCAGACCCGGACCGCCTGGCAAAGTTGTGCTCACCCGCCACCGCTTCCCGGCTCTGCTAGCCTCCTCTCGCTACGCACTCCGCTCCTCCGTCGCCTTCTCGGTCAGTCTAAGCTGGTGCCCGGCTCTGGGTGACGCTGACTTCAGACCTCAGCGCGCCCCAAAGTGCCCCCCGCTCCGCGAGGCCGCGGAGTTATAGTCGCCTCTCCCCGCGCCTGCCCGCCCCCTCCCTCCCCTCTTCACTCCCCCGCCCTCCCCTGCCAGGAAGCGATGGCTCGGGGTGGGTTTCTGCGTCACCTTGGCTCCCCTCTGGCTCCCCCCTTGCTGTGGTCCTTTCGGTTCTCCTGAACCCGCCTCTCGCGCTCCCCTACTGCGCCCACCGCCTTCCCTGCCCCCGCGCGCGCACTGATGTCGCCGCCCCTTCGTCGCGCCGGCGACTCCTACTTACGATCCGGCCCCAGCTCAACCCCACCCAACTGGCCGGGTCCGCGCTTCAGTCACCAGGCAGTGCCTACTACCTAAGGGCCAGCCTCCAGCCCCTCCCGCTTCTTCGGCCAGATTTCCGCCCCTCCAGGAAAAGAAACTCTCCCAAATAAAGTTGCAGTCCAAGCCTGCCTTGGGTGCAACTGTCCCTGAACTGTGCGGAGCACCTTATCTGGCTGCCTCCTCTCCCGCCCCCAGTTTACCACTAAGTTTCAGGGGCCCTCCCCTCCAGTCAGCTCCAGTGACCCTGATCCCCGGCTCCGGGTCGCTGCTGGGGATCCAGACCTTGCAGCCACCCCGGGTCCTCGGCACCGCGCTGAGCTCCCGCCTCTATGGGCACAGAGGTCAGTGTTCCACTCAGCACCCCCTCGACCGGGTGGGTGCCTAGTGCAAAAAGACACCAGTCGGCCGGGCTGCAGGGCTTTCTCTCACTCAATTTCCCTCAGCTCTCAGCGGATTGGACAGCCTCACAGCCTGCTAGGGTCGCCTATGCGCATGCGATGCCCCCCTTTATTGGCACCCCCCAACACACGCACACATTCCTCTTCCCCAACCCCGTCTCTTCCTCCACCTCCTCCCTGTGTCCAGTACAAGGCGAGTTGGGACTTGGGAGGATCCACTGGCAAACGCTGCCTCTGGATTTATTATTCTTCATTAGCTACAAAGGAAGAAGGACAACAGACTGAGGAAGAAATTACAGAGCGCATGTGCTGCCAAATGCCACCTGCACAACACACATATTCATTCTCTCTCTCTCTCTCTCTCTCTCTCTCTCTCTCTCTCTCTCTCTCTCTCTCTCGACTGGCATAAGCCCCACTTAGCTTTATGTCCGCTGCAGCTCCGCGCCCAGCCCAGAGACACTATTTTTAGCTAACACTTTGCTGGCACTTCTGTCGCAGAGCACACCACTTTCCTAGAAGTGGACAGACTGAGTTCCAGTTGCGAAAGGAGACGGTGGCCCTTCCCCTCCCCACTCCCACCCCTACAAACACACGTAAACAACCTCCTCTTTTCCCTCCTTCGTGTTTTGATCCTGTCTCTACTTTCTTGTGATGTTGGGGGCTGCTTTCACTTCCCCAGAGCGAGGAAGACACTGAGTGCAGACGCGAGCGAGAAAGCCCCGCGACCCCCACGCGGGAACTCCATGGGTGGTCAGTCCTGGATGGGGGTGACCGGGAGCAGGTGCAAACACTGGCAGCCTTGGGAAGGCGAGCAGGTGCGGGAGCAGGCGGCAGGCCTGAAAGGCACTGGCGAGGACTAGGACAAAAACAAAGTGGTGGAAGGCAGCGTGGAAACGGGAGACCCTTGGGGAAGTCAGCACCCAGAAGCCCTGTGGCGGTAGAGGATAGTGGGATACCGCCCATCCTAACCGCACCATCCAAGGGGCAGGTTCAAGTTCAAAGCGTTGTTCTGAATCCGCTACAGGAAGCAGCAGCGGAGATCGCGCTGTGGCTCTGTCCGTGGTGCTTAAATCTCTGCAGCTTTCCTTCGCCACTCTCCCAGTTTGCCTTTCTCTTCCCCTGTGTAAACGAAAATAATAAACAGTAGCCAAAGGGGATTTCTGCCAGAAGTGTTCCCCAACCGAGAGCCTGGAGAAGCCCGGGATGGGACTAGGAGAAGAGAGTGTTGAAATGAATGATCATGGTTGTGCTGGATCGTTCGAGTAAGTGCTTAGGTGTTTAATTTCTACCTCAGAAGCCAGGATAATTTTCAAGAAAATAAAAAAAAATAACATTGTACAGCTCTCTCTGTCTCAAGCTTCGCGAAATGAAATAAATCAAAGTTAAAAGCTTGAGTATCATTTAATTATAGTGCGAATAGCGCTTTGAAAGAAGTAGAACAACATCTCTAAACAAATTATGACTGGGCCAGGAAGGAATTATTAGATTGAAATTTCATTTAGGCTCGGGAGACACCGCGCTTCACTGTGTAATCTGCGATGCCTCATCTGATTTGTATGCTTAATTCAGCTTGACGAATTTATTAGTTTTCATAATAGTGAAAAAATTGAGCAGCACTGTGGGCTAATGTATTGTGTGTACTATAAATTGTATGTCATCGTGGAAAGGCTGAAGTCTATAGAAATCTTTTATTAATGTCAGTATAGGAGAGAGAATTTTCGTGCACGCCTTGGAGAGAGGTTCACACCAAATTCTGCTGCCGATGTGTCTCACTGGCCCATTAACATATCGTCATACTAATTAGACCACTTCATCAGTGATATAATTTCAAACTTCAAATTATGTTCTAATTAACAAGGGTTGTCCAATTTGCTTAATCTTCAAACGGCTTTGAATGGTATAATTAGTATAAACTGTTGAGCATCTCAAAAGCCTAATAAAAACCCATAGAAATATTTGGGTGTGCTTCTATCTGTACTGGGTAAGGGCCAAAAGGCCAAAGAAATTGGAACAGAGGAGGAAAAATAACAGGAAGATAAACGTTTTTGTCCACTGAGTTCTCTCAGATTATTTAGAGAGTGAATCACAGGAGAAAGTTCTGGGTATTTCAACTCCTAAACAGTGTGTTTATGGGTTTGAATAAAGGCACAAGAATATCAAGAAGGAAAAACCACATGGGGAAAAATTCTTCTCTTTCATTAGGTGCCTAATTAGATGTAAAGCAAAAGCAGCCCCGAGGAGTTGCCCGAGCATTATTGTGGCAACAGTCTGCTGAACTTGAATCACAAAATCAAATATTTGGGGTGTTTTGAACCTCTCCTTGTCCCCTCCTCTTTCATTGAGCTTAATTACTTGCAATAGTTATATTAATGTATGTTGTCACCTGGGAGCATTGAGAAATGCATATCGTTAATATGAATTAATCTTGATTTTAATAGCAACTGACAACTGATCTCCAAAATGCTAAACACTTGTCACCACTTCATATGGTAAATAAGGTAGTATAATAAATTCATGAAATAGAGAGGGTGCATTTGAAACGACTGGACGAACTTTGCTTGATATGAGAGTTATTGACTAAAACGAAGCAAGAAAACTCCCATGAGACTATTTTCCTGATTATGGAAGTCCACATGTTATTAAGTTAACTTTAAAATAACTTTTTTCATCTTTGAGACATTTTTCCAGTGGTACTTCTAATTCCAGACAGAAAACGGACACCCCTGCTCTCTAATTATCAAGTGGAGATTAACATGTGATTGAAGAGTAATTCAAGAATTTATATCCATGTATTTCCTATGCCTATAAAACGCATACATGTTTAAAAAGTCAAGTCAGAGTTAGACTTCTTTTCCCACTCAAAGTGAAAAATGAACAACAGTGAGTGTGTTGCATTAGAGAGAAAATGCAATTCTTCCTTCATCACCGAGACTCGCAGGCTTGCAGTCTCTCCCTTCAGGGAGTGTCCAGAATACCAACATCCTCTTGGTGATATCAATAAAACCCATTTCAGTCTTGCCCACAGGCACCGGGCGGCAAAGTGCTTCAGTGACTGTAGAATGTAGAAGCTGCTCGTGGGGGAGAGAGATTCTACCCCCAACCCCCACCACTCGCGCGCACACACACCTCCACCTCCAGTTAGCAAGGGCCATTTAAACTACTGGAAAGTTGAAAATAAACCCAAGAGGTGGAAGCAAATGAAACCTGCATAAGAGCATCTCAAGGTATCCTCTTCCCCAGCCTCTATCCACACTTAGTGCCTCTGCCTACCACATACCTATGTAAGTAAATAGAAACCCTGGACACATTTTTAAAGCAAAGGGTTAGGAAGTGTACCAGTTGTGTGATTACAGCTGGAGCCCTCTTTCTTCTGGCTCTGCCTCTTTGTTTAACAATAGCTTCTGTCCCATCCACCAGCAGAGGCAGACAGATGTGAACTGCCTCCCTCCAGGCGAAAAGGAGTCGACCAAGAATTCCTGATAGTTGGTATTGGAGTCCCCTTCAGTACATACACCCTCCACCCAGAAATCAACCAATGCCTGAAGCCATTCCAAGGGGAGAAATCATTGTCTCTTCATTTCTGGGTCCTAATTCTATTACAATTTTAAGTAGTGCATTCATATTTTACTGGACCTAATGTATTTTATTAAAATTTAATTTATTAAGGGCAGTGTGATTTCTCTGTATTCCAAACAGAACTGAATTGGACTATAGTAAAGATTTCTCAAAAAACAGATCTGGTCCTATTTTGTGCGCCATCCAGTGCTTGAGTTAGATGGACACTGATGAAGAAAAGAAGGAAAGATGGACTCTCAGGTCCCATTTTCCACATTATAGGGAATGCAAGGAGATCAGCCAACCCGGTCGACTTCTGATTCTGCATGGAAGATGAGTCCCTGCGATCTCTAACTGGACATTGATTTGAGATGCTGGGAGGTGGAAGGGCATGAAATTCCTAGGCCTTAGCTCTTCCCAGAGGAGGAAAGAGGAAATTATTCCCCAAACCAAGACTTCTGAGGACTCCCAAGGATCTATTGCAAAGCCAGGGTAGAAGGACAGACACTTTGAACATTGGATGTTGAGAGAGGAATCTGATTTTGCCCAAAAATCTTCTTGTCTACTACTGCTGTTGTGTGTTTTTAACAAACTTTGCCCTAAGGAGATCAAAAGAAATCCCTCTTTCCCGTGAAGATGCTAGGCACCCTTGGCCTTAGGAGGCTTACACATCCAGCACTTCGGGATTCAAAAGTGCTCACAGCCTTCCCCACCCCTCCTCAGTCTTCTCCCCGACCCCACCACATCAAAGAATGTCAAAATCCAGTGATTACTAGCTAGAGTGTGCTTTGACGGTTGGGAGGAGTGAGCCTGGGCCAGCAGCCTATAGTCATCGCACAAGGCATGTGTAAGGCTGGGTAACTCTGGGCAGAAGACAGCCGCCAAGTTGGGGACAAATGAGGCAGGGAGGTAGAAGAGAAAACAACTGTTGCCTGTTTTCCTAGTGGAGGGAAAAAAGCGGGAATGCGTTTCTAGAAAAATGGGTCTCTGGAGATGGGATGGGGAGCGGGGACAGCTGGCAGTCTGGGTCTGACTGATGCTTTCGAGGCTCCGCCCTGAGGTTAGAGCTAGTAGGTTTGCTGAGGCGGAGGGGGACTGGGAATTCAAACGCAAAGACAGCTGCTTGGACCCGCTTACAAAACTAACCTTGTAAGCAAACAAGAGGGGAACCTCAGAACTAAAATTTGGGCAGAAAGGACCCAAGTTCTCCTCACTTAGCTCGGAACTCTAGAGAGCAGGGACGCAAATCCGCACTACTCCGCAGGGACAAGAGGGCACACACTCAGACATGCGCGCTCTCTCTCTCTCTTCTCTCTCTCTCTCTCTCTCTCTCTCTCTCTCTCTCTCTCTCTCTCACACACACACACACACACACACTGACACTCCGGCACACTCACCCAGAGGTGCACACGTTGCTTCTCTCCAGTTCTTCCTGGGAGCATTGGGTTGCACAGGCCCAGCTGGTCGTTCCCACCTCCTCCGGCAGGCTCCCCTGTGTTTACTTGCTGCGCGAGTTTTTCCACTCAGGGAATTTCCACAGTCCTTGTATTTACCTCTGTCCAAAGTTAAGTCCAATCACAAAATCAAACTTAAAGTATTGGAACAATCAATGAAGACTTTTGCAGTCATTGGCGCCTTGCGCTTCCTGGAACGAAAATAAATGCAAGAAATCGAAACTTAATTACTTGAAAGAAATCCAGAAATCCCTTTGCATAATTTATCCAGTCATTTTTAGTAGCTTTTGTATTCGGTGCCGTGTATGTGAACTCTATACTTTTGGGTATGCACCGGCTTCCTTATAGGTAAGGTTCCTTGAGGCTCTCTACCCTCCCCCACCTCACGAACCTCAGCCCAGACGTCGGGCCCTGCTGTCCTCTCCGTCTTCCTGCCTCTCCTCACAGCTGGCCAAGTTAACACGTCTTCTCAGACCATAACCTCCAGGCGGAATGCTGGGCATAGCGAAACAAACTTTAAATCTCTTCCAGTCTCTCCCTAGTATTTCTGCTCCCTAGGACTGTTGTGCTTGACTTCGTGTGAGATGCTTACTACTATGTCTGAAACCAGGTCCTGTGGCAAATGCCTACAAGCCAGCTCCACTTAGCTAAGGGAATAGGGTGCTATCAGAAAGTGCCATTCTGCTGGTGATGAAAAAATTAATTAAATGGTAGACTCTTTTTCTTCTCTCTGAGACCCCCCCCACACACACTTTTAGTGTCATTATCTTCTTAGCAACCAAGTACTGTGTATTTATTCTGACTAAATTACTCTTCCAGTTTTTAGTTGGACCACCAAATCTGAAGGCCAGTTGTTTCCCTCTAATCTCTGTTCCTTCCAAACTCACCTCTTTCTCCTCTCATTTAGTTTCTAGTTAAGTGAAAAATCTTCATAGATATAAAGTGTTCCAACCTTCCAACCAGGGCACCAAATAAAAGAGATGCTTCCATGTTAACCCTTGAGATGCTGGCTAGGAGCCAACAGCTTTTGCCCATACCATGACTCTGACACTGGACACCACTGGGAATTTAACCATTTGATGATGACTAATGGTACAGTCGGTGGATTTCTATCAGCAGACACTACCTGAATCTATTAGCGTGGTGAGGGTAGCTCCATGGAGGCAAGCTCTTTCATAGACACCTCACAGAAAGCTGAAGTAATGTTATGAAAGAATGAAAAATACATTGGGGAACAGCTTGGAAACCGAAGTACATTTTGATTTAACTTACATTAACAGAAATGTAATGTAAAAGTGAAAGGATCTAACAAAACCATTAATAATTAAAAAATAATTACAGATAGTCTGTCCTTACTATTCATAACCACTCAACACTTTAGACAAAGAAAACGGAACACTCTTAATGGGAATGAGATGTGAGCAGACTGTTAATGAGAAGTCAACTTCCAGTGACTGGGCATTCGTCAAAGGAGACGAGTTTTCCTTGTTTCTCCCATTCCACATCTTTGTATTTCCTCAGTTAGACCCTCACCTTGCATCAACGTAAACACTGAGTGCCCAGGTTTATACAACAGAGATCTCTTAAGTAATAAGTTCTAAGAACCAGAGGCTTGTCTATTACTGTCCTCACTGACAAGTACTGATAAGTGCCTGAGAAATGCATGGCTCTGTAACTGATTGGACAATCCCACCCCACAAGGGTTAGTTCCCTGTACCTGTTGGTAATCTTTTTCTTACAGACCAGTTGCCAGACTTTTCTACTCCCCATCATAAGAGTAGAGCTCTAGTTTTTCTTTTAATGCAGGAACGTATTTTTCTGTTGCCTATATTTGATTTATTTTATTCCCAATGTGTATCTTTCAGTATTCAAAGTCTTAGAGTAGTGTTCTTCATATATAATCAGGCTGCAAACCTTTAATCATACACTAGACCTTTTTAAGAGGTGTTAGGAAGAAGACACAGTGACTGTTTCTGATTTTTCACTGCATATTCTCCTTTATTTTGTTTGAGAGACACATGGGACTGCCCCTACAGCTCTCTGTTGCTGTTCCAGGCACTGGGAAGAAATCAAAGCCACTTGGCAGAAAGCAAACTTCACTGCTTCTTTCCAGAGATAAAGGGAAAACTTACAAAAGGAGAGTTTTGCAGACATCCAACTGGAATTGAATCAAGTCAGGACTTCAGCATCTGCTGGGAAGCCACCAGGAAGTAGAGACCCACAATCCATGTCAAATCTTATGCATCTAAAGAATGTAAAGCCTCCTTCCTTCCTTCTCCATCCCCAGATGACTCAGAAACAAAACAGCATGGCTCTTGTAGTAAACAGAAAAACCTAAGGAGAGATGCTAATAGGATGACTGTGAAGATTATAAACACTTCTCAGCTATATAAATATGAATTCAGTAAATAAAATATGTTAAACTCCTTGTAGACCTTCTTCTCCCACACCTCCTCCTCCACCTCTCCCTCCTCCTCCTCTTCTCTTCCAAGTGCAGTACATACTGGCAACTAAGACAAGCTTACCTTTAAACACTTATCTTTTGTGCATTTTTGTTTATTATTATTATTATTATTATTATTATTATTTGTGTGTGTGTATACATGCAAGTATGTATTTGTCATGGTGCACATTTTAGCAGCTGTTTCTCTCCAACCATGTGTGTCCCAGGGATTGAACTCAGGTTGCCAGGCTTGGTAGCAAGCACATTTTTCTGTTGAGTCACCTCCCAGCCCATCTTTTATTTTTTGAAATATTATATAAGGCCCAAGGTTGCCTATAAATCTCATATCTGCAAAAGTGTGTGAAACAAACAAAATTATAATATTTGTATCCCATTCTCTTTCTTTCTCTCTCTCTCTCTCTTTCTCTCTCTCTCTTGCCCCCCCCCACACAGGGTTTCCCAGTATTGAGACAAGGCTAGGCATTATCTCACAGAGATCTACCTGCCTCTGCTTCCAGAATGCTGAGTTAAAGCTATGTTTCAACATTCCCACCTTCTCTCTCTCTCTCTCTCTCTCTCTCACACACACACACACACACACACTATGCATATGTGTATGTGCACATGAGTGCAGGTGCCTTAGCAGTCAAAAGAAGGCATGGAGTCTCCTTTTACAGATGGTTGTGAGCTGTCTGACATGGGAGCAGGGAATTAACTCCAGTCCCCTGGAAAGAGCAGTACTCACTCTGAACTGCTAAGCCATCTCACCAACCCCTGTCCTCTTCGATATGCATGTGCAGATTCCCAGGTACAGTTCAACTGTGTGTGTTATGGTTGAAGTTGAAGCTTTGGACCTTGATTGATTTGCATGATAGAAATCCAGAACATCAATTTGCCCTAGCATGATGACAGGCATGCTGTATGTAAAAGCGTAAGAGAATTCTCTTCCTCAAAGCACAAATACTGTGTATTTTGTGATGTCTGTCTTGTGCCTATTATAGTCCTTCCTTCAGTCCAAAGTTAACATTATCAATATTATGTCCATTTGACAGTTTCTTTTTTAAAGAAATCGATTTATATTTTTATTTTATGTTTGACTGTTTTGTCTGCCTGCATATGTGTCTGTGTACCATGTGCATGTAATACAAGTTGTTGTGAGCTGCCATGTGGATTCTGGGAACTGAACTTGGATCCTCTGCAAAAGCAGCAAATGCTCTTAGCCCCTGAGCCATTTCTGCAGTTCCATTTGATGTATTCCTAGCCTGTTACTCTATTGACTTCCTGTTTCTTCTTCTTCTTCCTCCTCCTCCTCCTCCTCCTCCTCCTCCTCCTCCTCCTCCTCTTCCTCCTTCTTTTTTGGCTATAATTTATATTCTTAATCTAGACCACACAAGCAGTCATCACTATAGTGACTCTGTAGAGAATCTTTTTGTGTGTTTGTTTTATTTTTTTTGATGCAGGGTCTCCCTACAGCCCCAGTTGGCCTGGAACTTGCTGTGTAGCCCAGGCTGGTCTTGATCTCAGGGATGCCCCTGCCTGGGCCTCCCAAGTGCTAAGATTAAAGGTGTGCAGCATTGCACCCAGCTTCTGTGGGACAGCTTGATCTCTTTTCTCCCTTTTCTTCCACATCAAAAACCCATTTTCTTCATTTTTTCCCAAAGACTGAAGATCTTACTAAACAGAATAAGGAAAATGGGCTAATTTCACTTTAAATTGTGATTTACTATGTATGCACACTATCCATCTGTAATAAAGATGGTAGCTTCACACTTAACACCCACTACAGTTTCCTGGTGTGACTGGCTCAGTGCGGTCTGTGAAGCTAAAAGTTGTGTTTCCAGACTTATAGCTTAGACGCCAGCTGTGACCAAGAAGCAGACATGTGAGTCATATACTATCATATGGTGGAAGAGGAGGGTCATTTTTCTAGAGTCAAAAAATATAGGCTACTGAAATGGTGTCTTCCTTCTTCCCCTCCTTCCTGATTGCAGTAGAGTGCACACGTTTCCTGGCAAGCTATTTCAACAGCACGGATTCAAGAGGCATTCGTAAAGTTTCCTGTTTAGCCTCTACTTCGGTCTTTCCTCAGATTTATAAACCTCTCTCTCTCTCTCTCTCTCTCTCTCTCTCTCTCTCTCTGCTCAAAATTGACATGGTGGTTTCCACTTCTCACAGCTAAACCCTGACTGGTACTCCAGGCCTGACATTGTCTCAGTTCTTCACTTTTTTAATTCAGTTTTAAATGGCAGCCCATCTCATTCCCTGCAGAATCTATTGCAAACATTTTCTATTTCTACGATCATGACTTTGAAGCTCTAACCTCCCCTCATAACTTAGTCACTGTGACAAGCACAGTGAATTCTATTCATGAAAGTCATGCTTGTTCTCTTCTGAATATTCTTTTTACTTGACCCCATTGATAGATCACAGATAGAGAGAAAAAAATACTTGCATCAATTAAAAGCACAAAGAAAAGGCTTGATTATACAAAGTATCCTTGAAAAACAGCTTAACAAGAACTCTAAAAGGAAAGTTCAGTAAAGGACATAAATGGGCATTTGCAGGTTGGTAGAGTCAAGATTTAGATAGAATTAGAAAGATACCAAATCTTACTAAGTAACTATACTGATTAAAACAGTAGCACACCACTTCACAACTACGGGCTTCCTAAGATTGGAAAGGAAGAGAATGCCAATAGTTACTAGGAAATACGTGGTAGAAACCGTAAAATAATATGCATTTGTAAATATTGGTATGGTCATTGCAAAAACCAAATTGGTAATCTTTAGTCAAAACACTTGTGACAAGGGGGTTCTTGTTCCTGTTGTTTATAATAGAAGACAGATAGAAGCAGCAGACAGAAACAACTCAGGACAATAGAAAATGACCTTAAATGATTGAGCAAAAGCTGAATAAGGTCTACAATATAATATCATTGATATATATATATACACAAAATGGTTGTATATCTTTCAAATATATCTACATCTAATATATAATTATATATAAGCAAACATATGTATGTCTTCAAGGATACATCCAGTTCATTAGAGTAATGTTTTAGTCTTTGATACTGTACCAAAACAGCTGAGACTAGGTAAATTTATAAAGAATAGAAATTTATTTCTCACAGTTCTAGGAACAGGAAATCCAAGATCAAGGTGCTAATAGGTGAGGGCCTGATCTATCTGCTTCCAGATGGAGCCTTGTAGCATTCTCTGGAGAGGAGGAGTACTGTGTCCTCATATGAAAGAAGAGAAGTGAACCCACTTCCTCCAGCCCTAATGAAACCCCTCTTCCAGTTATAAGGGCGTAGCCCTCAGGGCCAAAATAGGTAGAAAGCAGTGAAAAGGTAAACTTTTCATTGAGCATTTAGATCATCTTAATCACTTGAAGGACTCACCTCACCTTTTTAAATTTTTTTATATTTTTTTCCTTTTTTCTTTTTGTAGTGCTAAGATTAAACTCAGAATCTGGATTTTTTGGTTTTGTTTTTGGTCTTTTTGAGACAGGCTCTCCCTGTAGCCCCAGCTGGCCTGGAACTCACTATGTAGACCAGAAATCCCCTCTACCTCTGCCTCCTGAGTGCTGGGACTAAGGGCATGTGCCACCACACCCGACTGAATTCAGAATCTTATCCATGCTAGGCAAGCACTCTACCAAGAATATGCTATGCATCCCCAGTCCAAGGACCTATCTTTTAATACTACTATATTGACTATTAAGTTTCAACACGTTTATTTTGGAGAAGATACCCTCATTCAAAGCACAACAAGCATCTACACCTGGCTAGGAGAAGAGACACTGGGAAATAAAGTCACTAAGACTCACCACATGCCATGAAGACTTTGTTTCCACCTATGAGGAGTATTACTTCTAGCTCTCTCTCTCTCTCTCTCTCTCTCTCTCTCTCTCTCTCTCTCTCTCTCAGACAGGGTCTCGCTGTATAGCCCTATCTGTCCTAGAACTTACTATGTAGATGAGGCTACTCTTGAACTCACAGAGATGGACCTGTCTCTGCCTCCACCCCAAGTGGAATCTCAAGGGAAAAAAGGAGTGGGCTTGGTGATTCAAACATGTAATCTTAACAACTAAAAGGCAGAATCAGGATTGTAAACTTGAGGCTAGCCTGAGCTCTATAGGGAGTTCTAGGACAGTCTTGTCTCAAAAAAAAAAAAAAACCCATGAAGACAAATATATTCATAATCATGAAAATTTGAGACAGTCTAAATGTCTAAAAATATAGAAATAGGTTAGTTACCTAAAGTACAGTACAATCAATCTAATAAGGAATATTCAGCCACTATTATCATATTTTCAGAGGAATTTTAATAATATAGGAAAAGCCGAAGCAAATATAACATAAAACAATGTGGGTCTTATCTTTGTTGTTCAAAGCAAGTGCATAGACTTATGGGAAACAGTAAAAAGATGCTTTAATTTTCATGTTGCATTGCTAGGGATTTTAATTTTCTAAATTGTCAACAAGAAGCTTTTATTCTCCTTAGTACCAGGCTTATATACATTTGTAGATTTAGATATTTTTCCCTAGCTTACATGTTTTTCGTAGAACATTCATTGCCTCTCTTATATAAAGCACTGTAAATAAGTGATCCATCAGCTGAACTCCTTCACTATCACTAGCTTCCATAATATTTATAGATTGGAAATGATGTTTCACCGATGCAAGGGGGTATTCTGCCATCTGGGTTTTGTAGTACATCAAAGTAGAAAGATACGTCAGCTCATAAAAGAAGTCAGTCTCGACGATCACGTGCTTAGTTAGGCATACCACAGTGTGACCCTCTAAATAGGGGTTCACAATTTCTCCTGCAGTTCATACTGTCTCCACTTTGTCTTGTGCTGACCAAGATGCTTCCAAGGTCTCTAAGATAAAGAACAAGAAGGGGTCTATTACCAGGCTTATTTTCACCCTTTCTAAAATTTATTACAGAAAGCATGAATATTTGGAGAACTTCTTGTTCACTAGTTGACATTAATTTGAAAAGTAACACCCAGTGAAGGTTAGATTTATGCTCAAGATAGTACAATAATTTCACTTTGACCACTCCATGGGCTACAAGTACACGGCAAAGTTAGATGCGGACAAAATGTAAGAAATACAAGTCCCCTACTAGCATGGGGAAGGAAGATCAGTGGCTCCATGTTATACATATCATTGAGAAGAAGACAGGGCATTCAGTATCTTACTAAAGTAAAACACTAAAGATTTCATGCCCACGAGTATCCAGAAAGTATCTGATTCTTTGATTAGAGACATGGATTCAGTTATCACATCACACCTTGAGACAAAAGTCCAGTTCAAACTGTGTCACTATGTGGACTTACTCTATTCCGTTAATGAAAGTTCAAATGTATAGTGAACCATACACATGGTTGATTGGTTTTAATCTAAGATGGGAGTTATATGAGCCGTATTTCACTCTTTAACATGTCTTAGTGTTCTTTATTTAATAACTGACCACAAATTACTAATTTAAGTTCAAATAGTTCTTCAATTGGAATTCACTATGGAGGAAACTGAAAGACTAGAAAATTCTTTCTTATTCTCTTTTCTAAATTAATATTTTTATTTAGTCTCTATTTAGTATCTATTTCATAGATGTGCTGGGCATGGTGAATCCCAGCACTTGGGAGCCAGAGACAGGTAGATCTTTGTGAGTTCAAAGCCACCTTGGTCTACAACGTGAGTTCTAGGCCAGCTGGGGCTATAGGGAAACCCTGTTTCAAAATGACCAAAAATAAATAAATAAAAATAAATTTAATAGATGCATAGATTGTATTTTGATCATATCCCCTCACCCTGCTTCCTTCCCTACATAGCCCTGGACCCCCCTCAATACATATCTTCTTCTTTCTCTTTCTTTTCTTCTAAATACTCCACTTAGCACAATTACTGCTGCCTGCGTGCAGTGGTGTGGAGCCGTCCACTGGACCATGGGCCACCTGCCAGAAGCCACATCTTGGAGGAAAAGAAATGATACCCCCACAACACAGTAGCCATCAACTGCCCATAACTACTCAGCTAGGGGCTGGCCTCATGAATCCCTCCCCCATTCTTGCTGGAATGTAGACTGGCTTGTGGCAGGTAACCACAGACGCTGTGAGTCCATGAGTGCAATGGCTCTTCACGTCCAGAAGGCGCGTTTCTTAGCACTCCTCCCCATCTTCCAGCTCTTATGCTTTTTCTGCTTCCTGGTCTACATGATCTTCTCTGAGCTTTAGGGGTAAAGGGGGTGAGGGTTGATATAAATGTCCCACTTAAGGCTGAAAACTCTAACCTAACACTTAATCTAAGTCACTTATTCTCAGCACTTTGATCAGTTATGATCTCTGCATTAATTGCTTCCCATTGCAAAAGGAAGCATCTCTGAACAAGGCTGCCACATTTATCTATGGGTAGAAACACAAATATTACAAAGTAGTTCATTAACATGACCATTTAGCCAAACATCAGTCAGTAGAAGGTTTTCCTCATAGGGCATATGACTTCCCCAACCATGGGCTTTTGACCAAATTTGCATTACCAGGCATGAATTCTCTCCTGTAGAGCTGGTCTCAAAAAGCAGTTGGTTCACACCTAACAGTCATACCATTGTTGCATCAATGGGCATATTTTCCTGGTAGATTGATATTGCAGCATGTGGGATCTAGCACTAGGTAGTATTATTGATGATTTCAGAAGAGGGGAAGCTTGTTCAGGGAGTCCATAAGAGCTATTCATGGAAGAATATATGTAATAGCTTGTGAGTCTAGAAAATGCAGTTGAGTTGTCTGTTGCTCCCACAGCGACAAAGCAATTACAAAAATGAAAATTGTGAAGACAACAAAGAACTGTAGAAGCTATGAGCTTTAGAAGAAGTAAAATTTCAGATAAGCCTTTTCTAGTCGAAGTGAGATCAAAGGCTCTCTTTTTTTTTTCTCTTCAGGGGATATTTGCTGATTCCAAACACAGACTACACGCCACATGTGGCATAAGCAGAGCGACTCAACTAGGGGAGAGAAGCCAGAAGAACTTTTGTGGCTGCTGGTGTAAAACACTGTGGCACCAAAACCCTGTTTTTCCCCACACAGCATGTTTTCTGAGTACTGGGACAGCTGAGGAGGGAGGTGAACCAGAAAAGCAGAATAAAGCATTCAAGCATTCTGTTGTCTTGTAACCTTAAAGGTCAAGTCTTACTACACATGGGACTCATGCTGGTGGGAAGCCAAAAGGTCACATTGCAAACCTCTGATGAGAGAGAGAGTTGCTAGGATCTCTGAACCAAAGCCTGGGCTTGGGCCACCTTTGAGATGTGGGACCAGAAGCAACTATTTTGTGCAAGACTTTGTCTGCATAACCAATTTGATCAAGAAATGTATTAATACAACTCATAGACCCATGTAAGGTGTAGTGATTTATTGATGGGAATTTAGAATGATGCATGGAGAAGAGGTACTTACCTCTTCGTCTATTATGTGAACCATAGTAGATACCAATTCTTATCATTCAGATTCATGAGCCATCTCTTCATGTTTTTTTAACTACTAGAGATGCCATTTCTCACTAGTTCTGTACCCCCACTGTACGGGCAAAGCAGCTCTGTGGATCCTGTTTGTTAGAACAGTGGAGATACTCTTCCTGGTGCAGTTTACTAACTGCACCATTTATTGAATGCTGCCTGCTCCACGTCATTCACTTACTCCCCCTGAATACTGAATTCCATTCACTCTCTCAAATGATGTTGTCCTATCTTGTTAATGACAACCTCAAAGTTTTAGCAATTGTGTGCAGAAAAATGCAAGTTACAATTTTCCTGATGCTATTAAAACTATTAAATTTACAGTTCAGAAACATATAGAATAAAGGTAAAAGTAACATATTTTCTGGGATATTTTCTCTTGAACTTTTTAGACACAGTTAGTTTCTAATGGCCCTGCTGGCTTGTGATTTTTTTTTTCAGTATTGCTAATATGTTTGTCTTCCACATTTACCACTAGCAGGAAGGTGAGCGAGGTCCACATGGCTTCTGCTAACTCCAATACATATTTATATGTCTCTCATCCAGGAGAACATGGTATTATTGCATCTTTCTGGGAACAGAAGCAAGAAAAAATATTGGTCAGAAGGGAGACCACAATGTGAACTCAATTCTCATATAAACTCTCTGAGACAAAAGGATCCCCAACATGTATACAATCTGCAAAGAGCTTGGGGTAGCTGTCTTGAAACAAGGGATGGAAGGCAAACAGTAAAGGATATTCAGTTCTTCTGCTCCCCCTTCCCCACTGCCCTAGGATGTGGTAGACTAAAGTTAACATTGTGGTCATAAGAGATATGAACAAAAGTCACTACATAGACAATTGCCTCAAATTCAAAGGTTTTCAGTGGACAGTGACAGCCCACAGCTCTGAACTCATTGTGTGTAATGCAATAAGAATACCCAAAGGCAGAGTGTCAGCAGCCTTCTAGTTGCCTAATCTTGTACCATTATGTGAAAGAAATATTACATTAGCCAGCAGCAGTGATCAAATCATCGGACTGCCCTCCTGGAACATTTGCCTGACCCCCATGTGTAGAGCAGAGGATCTGAGATCACATTGATGACAGTAACAGTGACCAGGGTCTACACAGGTCCCAGGACAGGCATGAGATACATTGTCTGGAACACCCCTTCCAGCAATAGCAGAGAAACTAGAAAACAAAAGGAGGTGCTTTTAGCATCTAGAACCCATACGAAACAAGGTCTGGGCTCAGCAAGCCCTGCCTACATCCCACGTCTGTTTCTGGCCAACCTAAGGTTGAAACCTTCAAAGACAGTTCTCCAAAACATGTGGCTCCTGAAATGGTATCCTGTCCAGTTTACTTTAGGGAAGAACCATGACAAAAGATGGAGATGTTGTAAACAGTATATCAAATTAAAGGAAAAATCATGTTAAGAAATAGGACCACATAACCAAAAACAAAGTGGCAGGGGGATCAGATGATGAACTGGACCCCAATGAGTGTTCCACATACTTAAGTGATAAGATATGGGCTTTTGAATAAGCATGATTAATCTGGTTTAAGCAATTATATGCCAACTTTAACCTCTAAAAGACCAAATGTAAATTCTAGAAGTAAATATAGTACATGTTATTAGAAGCTTAGTAAGTGTACTTAATATCAAATTATGCTAGGCTGTATTATTTGTCTGGAAAATGAATCTGGGCTAATGAAGAGAAAAGAGAATGAAGATACAGAAAGAAGCTCGGGTTCCAAAAGCTCTGTGAACTTCCAACAAGGTAAAACAAAGAAAAAAATACTTAAGCAATCATAGCAACACTTCTGAAAACAAAGAGAACATCTTAACATAGCCAGAGGAAAAAACATATGAACTTCAAAGGAACAGCAAGACTTACAGCAAACTTTTCAAGAAAAATATGGAATAAGATGTCAAAAACACTGGAAAACAATAACTGTCAATCTTTAACCCAGTAACTGAGAAAATATACTTTAAAATGAAGATGAAATAAAGACTTTCAGACAAAGGCTTAAAGAATGTTGCAACCAAACCCAAGCCAACAAAGTTCTGAAATGAATTATCCAAGAAGGAAAGTAGCCAAAAAGGCAGGCATTGAAATTCCTAACAAGCAGAGAGCATGATAAAGGATTAATATGAAGCAAATACAAATGTCTAAGAATTAAAGTATATGACAATCACAGCACAGAAGAGTAGGAAGGGATTAAAGTGAAAGTGTTCTAAGATCCTTGTGTTACTCATTAAACACCAATGTACAGTAAACTCTACTAAGTTAAGAATCCATGGTGTAAGCTTGAGGTAACTATTAAAAGAGAAAAATATGTAAAAGGAGAGATGAGCATTTACATTTGCCCAATGAACCCCAAAGAAGAAATGAGGGGATAGGGAACAATTTCCTGAAAGAACAAACAAAACTAATAGCAATATGAATGATTTAAACAGACATGGACCAGTAATCACATTAAATGTAAATGAACAAAATATTTCAATTAAACAAGCACCCTCTAGTCAAGTAACTAGCAAGTTTTGTTTCTTTTCATTGATTCTTTTTGAAAATTTGTTTTTTATTCCATGTGTATGAGTGTTTTGCTTGCATTTTTTTATATAACTGCAGCACATGCATGCAGTGCCTATGGAGGCCAGAAGAGAGAGTCAGATCCCTTGGAACTGAAGTTATGGACACTTTTTAGCTGCCATGTGGATACTGTGAACCAAACCCAGGCTCTCTGCAAGAGCAGCTAGTGCTCTTAACAAATGAGCCCTCTCCAGCCCCTTTTTATTAATTCTTTGAGAATTTTATACAATCTGTTTCGATCATTTTCAGAACCCCTCCCTCATCCCCCTTCCCACTCCCCCCCACTTTATGCACTCTATTATTTTTCTTTAAGGCCTATTGGATCTAAATTGTGTTCCCCAAGTGTCTTGGCTGTAGGTCTATCCCCTGAAGAGTGACGAAGCTAACCCGCATCACACCCTTAATGAAAACGGACTCCCCCTCTCTCAGCAGCTATCAATTTCCAGGATTTCCTCAGCTGGGGTTTTGGCTTTGTGCCCACCTCCCCCTCCATGCTAGGATTTGGTTTGGGTATGGCAAACATTTTTATGTTAATTGGTCAAATAGTTTAAACTTGAGGGCAATGTATGTGCCTGGTTTCATGTATAAGCCTATTTGATGCCTATTCTTTATTGTTCGCAACTCTTTACATAAGTAAACATCATTGTATGTTTAAAGATTGTACAGATCAGATAAACCATATTTGGCTCAAGAGGGACTTTGTCACTCTCTGCTCTAGACAGTGATGAGAATGGCAGTCATAATGAAAGTACTTATTTAAGGCATATTATGTACATAGTTATAAAACATATGTGCATAAATTCACTTTAGCTTTATATCCATAAAATAAAATATGTACTGCTATAATGTTTGTCTTACCAGAGAACAGCCTGAAGCACAGAGAGGTAACTTGCTCACCTACAGTAAAAAGAAAAACCAGACAACTTAGCTCTAGAACCAACCTTTATTGAATAATATTTGTAGCTCACATTTAGCCCACAGGAAAATGACTACAACATGTATACTTAGAAGAATCTTGCATCCAAGAGCTAGAGAACAGGTACATCTAGGGCCTGAAATACCCTAGATAAGGTTCAGTTTCTGGTAAGAATCAATCATTGGCTATCTTCATTCATATTGCAAAATCCAGGACTGTTGATGTATGCCATATTTCATTGTATCTTGGAATCCATTTTTCTTTACCAAGTCTAAATTTCTTCAGTCTTCACATGAAAGTCTATTTCTAAGAAACCTATATCAAAGTATGACATTGATTTTAAAGACAATCTCCTCCACTGTTAACACCACTTGGGTAATCGTACAGATAAGGCATGGATCTGCTGTAGCATGTTAACCTACCAATTTCTTCCAGTGTTGAAAATAGTTTGCGAGTTCATAAAGGCATAGTTTACATTTATACTCATAACATTTTTATGTGTTTAATAAAAAAGGCAGGAATCAGGAACAAGACTAGGATACTGAGGCATCAAAGAGGCCCCCACGTGGGGAAGGAAGCAAGAGCAGAGACTATAGGCTCGTTGTAGTGATAGAAGGGGTCAGTCTGGAGACAGTCAAGGTAAGGAAAACTCAACAGCTACTCGACTATGGCAAACACAAGTCTGTGTTGCTGAAGAACTGACAGGCCCTTGGGGAACTGAGACCAGACATAGCCTACCAGAGCTCCCTGATGCCGATGAACAGTCCCCTTAATGGAGTTGGCCCCAATGCAAGTTTATATCCATCCACAGAAGAATGTGGTGATCGAAGCGAACCTCAGACTCCCATTCGCAGAATCTTCAATCACGTTTGTGGTGTCATGGTTTAGTTTTGACATAATCTAAGCATTCCACCAAGCAGTTGGCAGCTTTTGATTATTCAACCCCATGTTTGGTCTCAGGATTTCTCCAAAGATTTCCTTTCTCCTTTCGTGTTGCCAGAAAAACTAGACCAAAAGACAGGGACAGTTATTTGGCAAGAGTCTCAAGTTGCAATGGGAACAAAGAATGACAAGGAAAATTAAAATTAATTTACGTCTGGGGATTTTATAACATCTCATAGTAAAGGGAAGGAAATTGCAAAGTTGTAATTAAACTTCTATACCTGACTGGAATCAAATTCTTTTTTCTGTGTTCACAGAGGCGAACCTTCATTCACTTAGTGGGTCCACACAGCATCCAGGGAGTTATGTAGAGCTGTCACTGTGGCATAAAGCAAAGTGAAACAGGAGAATGCACTTCTAGTTATTCTGATGCTTTGGTACTTCTTTCCAGAAGGATTCCTGGTCAAAATAATGTTCTAATATTTTAGGTATTTTTATTTCTTGTGTATGCTTGTATTGCCTACATGTAAGTAGGTGCCCCGGAGGTCAAAAGAAGGTGTCAGATCCCCTGGAACTGGAGTTATGGACAGTTATTAGCCAGCATATGGGTGCTGGGAATTGAACCCGGTCTGAGTAGCCAGTGCTCTTAACCACTGAACTATCTCTTCAATTCCAAATAATATTTTAATATAAAACACTAGTGCTCATTTAACAGCTAAAATAATTTTAGAGAGAGATAATTAAGAGCATAAAGGTATTATCAGACACATGTTAATTTTATTGGTAAAATTCACTCTGTAATGTCCTTTATTCCAGGCGTCTTATGTTTGATGCTTTTCCTGACACATTAGGTAATACTTAAGTTATGACTCTAAGACAATGCTTTTCAGCATCCAAATGTGAGTCCCTAAAATGTGTATCTGACATTTAACCTCAAACAAAAGTTTATGACATCATGCTACCTGATTTTGTAATTTAAAATTTTTGGTCATTTGCCTTTTTTTTTCTAAAGGTAGCTGGGTGGTGAATGCCTTTAATCTCAGCACTTGGGAGGCAGAGGCAGATGGATTGAGTTCAAGGCCAGCCTGGTTTACATAGTAAGTTCCAGGCCAACTGGGGCTACAGGGAGATCCTGTCTCAAAAAAAGACCAGGGGAAAAAGAGGTGTAAGAATAGTATCTTGGCTAGTTATTTGTAAATTCTATGTCTCTTAATTGTGCCCACTTTCCTTTTATAATTGTTTTAATTTAAAATTTTATTTTATGTGTATGAGTATTTTGCCTGCATGTATAGAAGTGCACCCCTGTCATGAAAACGTTGCAGAGGCCAAAAGATGGTGTCTAATCCTCTGGAATTGGAGTTAGGAAAAGTTGTTAGCTACCATGTAGGTGCTGGGAATTGAGCTTGGGTCCTCTGCAAGAACAGCCAGTGCTTTTAACCACTAAGCCATATCTTTAGCTCCTTTTTTTACAAAGTCTTTGTAAGATCACCCTCACCAGTGCAGGTTGGATGTCATCCAATCCATTCAGGTGCCAAATCAAGCAAAAGGAAGAGGAAGGAAGCATCTTTTCTCTCTGAATGAACTGGAATAGCCATCTACTCCTACTCGCTGACATGGGAGCTCTTGGTTTTCAGGTCTTGGGACCCAGAACTGAATACCATCAGCTCCCTTGGGTCTTTGAATGTGGATTCGATTATAACATCAGCTTTTTGGGCTCTCCAACTTAAGATAGCAGATCACAGGACTTGACCTCTGTAATCATGTAAACCAACCAATATAATATATATGGTATATGACATATATGTGTGTATGTTTGTTCATATAATACAGTATATATTGTATGCATGCACATGTATGGCCATGTATAAGAAATCTGTCAAAGTGTGTGTGTGTGTGTACATGTGTGTGTGCGTGTGTGTGTTTCTGCATTGTTTCTGGAGAACCCTGACTAATACATTTCAGGGGGGATTTGCATTTTTAATAGAGCCCTGAAATTATATATGTAGTTTCAGAATGTCCAATATTAGCAAAAAAAGACAGTGGTAGAAAAGAAATAGACTTTAAATTATATAATACAAATGATAATAATTCCACTTACCGGTTTCGGTTCATGTGATAAACTAAGACTAAACTATTTAAGTTCACCTGGAAAAACAAGTGAATTGACCTAGTACTACCTAAGCTACGACCATCCGAGCACACAGATGTAAAACGGAAGCCAACTGTCTTGCTACTATGACATGCCTGGAAGTATCTACATGCATGTAAGACTTTTGGGAGCTCACACACTTGCCCAAGGAAATACATATTTAATTTGGGCTGGTTTCTTAGACTCTTAGCAGAAGCCAAACAGCTGATAAACTAAAATCATTTGAACTTACTCATATTGGACTTAATACCTCATTAACTTATTTTTTGCAAGTTTGTGGATAAAAAAGAAGCATGGTTTAAAATGGAGGAAAATATGAAGGATGTAGCTGCCATTCTTTCTTAGGGAAAGCTCTTTCTCACTCAAGCAATTTGAAATGGCAGCAATTAGTTTCTTAGTGAGAGCTAATCCCTGGCACAAAGAGAAAAACATATCATTTTAGATATAGAATCAGCCTTTGATTTGATCAGAAAATTCCTAATCTGAGGAAAGAAAAATAGCTTCATGGCCTAAGTGGGTTAGAGAAGAATACCACAAATGTGAAATGTTGAGCTTTGATTAGGAATAAACATGATTATTATCTTGCTACCACATGGTGATTTTCCTTTTTTCTCCTTCATTCTGTATGTCTGCAGGGTAGTCTATAAAATTTAACCATGGGGAAGAGGACAAGCTAGCCAAGGGCTCCCTGTCCTCACTCCTCACTTAACTCTTCTTAACGCAGGATTCTGGTGCTAGGCATGGTGATGCACACACTTAATCCCAGGACTCAGGAGGCAGAGGCAGGTGGATCTCTGTGAGATCGAGGCCAGCCTGGTCTAAACAGCAAGTTCCAGTCTGGGGTACAGGAAGACCCTATCAAACAAACAAACAACAAAACCAACCAAACAAACGATAAAACCCCACAGGATTCTGAATGGCCTGGTTAAATGTAGATTCCTGTAGTCGGAGGGGGGAGGTAAATCACCCGTGTAAGCTGTGGACAGAACACCTACCATTTTAAAATTTCAAAGACATTTCCAGTCTGATTCCTTTGTTCTTTTTTATAGGAAATAAACTTTATTACCTGATCCTCTGAAATGATATAGCCAACAATCACAGATATCCTTTTTTCTAAAACATGATTGTATATTCAGAAACTAAATATGGACACACTCAGCATTAGGAATAGTGCCTTTATGCCAAAGTTGCTACTGGAATTATGCAGCTTTTTCCCCAAATTTTCAGTTATGGAACTAATTTTAATCAAGTGCTTTTTATTCATCTCCAGTAATATGAAACAGTATTAGCACTTCATCTCAGTTTCTTAGTAAAAGAAAAACAAAGTTTATTTTTGCTTGACATCTTTCAGAAACTCAAAATGCTGACGTTTGATTCATGACTTTTTGAACTTTATAAATGTATCATATGTTTACATGTGAAGACACTCTATGTGAATATATGGATATACACAATGAAATAGAAATTTGGATAATTATTCAGAAAAAAACCAATATATGCTCTCAGTCTGTTTCCTTTCATGGGAGACTTAGTTTAAATTCTCTAGGTCCACAACTTACTGTATGTATCAATCTAAAGGATAAATTAAACAGAAATCAAGGATGGGAGAGCCATTTTTCATAGAGAATGGATCAGAGTGATGAAATAAGATATCATTGTCTTGTTCCTGAATTACAATAAAATGCCTTCAGGTTTTTCTCATTAATATAATGTTGGTAATAAGTATGTTGTTTATAGTCTTTATTGTGTTTGAAATATGTCCCTTATGTTCCTAATTTCTTCAGGAATATTATAGGAAGGAATGTTTGCAAAAACTTTTTCTGCATCTATAGAGAGGACCATTTGATTTTTTATCCTTACGTCTATCTATGTATTGTATTATATTTATTAATTTGCATTTGCTTTTGTTTGTTTAACACAAATGAAAAATTTAGTAGCATAGGAGCTCAGATTTTAATCTAATGGAATAAGAAGAGGCTGGAGAGATGGCTCAGTGGTTGAGAGCACTGACTGCTTTTGCAGAAGACCCAGGTTCAGTTCCCAGTATCCACATGGAACTTAACAAGCATCTATATCTCCAGTAACAGGGGATCTGACACCCTCTTCTGACCTCTGATGGCATTGCACAACCAGGTGCACTTACATACATGCAGGCAATACACTCATGAAAGAAAATAAAGATAAGACATTTTAAAAAAAGGAAGAGACTAAAGAAAGGATCTAAGACTGTGACATCTCAGGAGAGGAGCAGGTGCCACTGGGCATCCTCACCTTACCCCAAACACTTAGACTGGAATTCAACTTCTGATCCACTTACTCAATTTTTCAAACACAGTCTGTGTTGTTATGGACTATATCCTTATCTAACCCTCACAATTCATCTACTTTGATCTTGTTTCAATTATATTAAGTTGAAAGGCTGTCACCTTACAGTATATCTAGACAACATGATCGTCATACATCAAAAAATGTTAAAAAGTCTTTTGAATAATAAAGCTAAATAAATATAGATTGTCATATGTCCCTGGGATGGCACCAACTTGGTCATGGTGTATGATCTTTTTAAAATTTTTATACGTTTAAAAAATATTTTATTATTTTTATTTTGTGTGTATGAATGTATTGCCTGAATGAATGTAAGTACATCCATGTGTATCATGCAGTGCCCTCAGAGGTCAGAAGAGGGCATTGGATCCCCTGGAACTGGAGTTATATAGGTAATTGCTAGCTGCCACATGGGTGCTGAGAATTGAACCCAGGTCCTCTGAAAGAGAAACCAGTGCTCTTAATCACTGAGTCATCTCTCCAGCCTGTGTATGCTCATCTTAAAGTTTTCTTAAATTCTATGTAAAAAAACTTTGTTGAGAATTGTTGCATCCGTGCTAATCATGAAAATTAGTCTATAGTTTTCTTATAGTGTGTTTTTACCTGACTTCATAGAAGGAGTCAAATAGTGTTCCTTCCTTTCCTTCTCTGAGGTATACTTTGAGGAGTACTTGTGTTAGCTCTTCCTTAAAAGTTGGTTAAAATTCAGCAGTGAATTCAGCCAATCCTGGGATTTTCTGGCAATGCCTAGAAAAGAAAGGAAACTTATCAGCCAACGGGTGTACACAGTACCAAAAGCACCTTCCAAAGGTCCTGGGGAAAACAGTATCTGAGATAGCCCTTAGGTGCTGAGGATAGAGAAAGTCTCCTTCTAGCCCATCTTGTTTTGATAGTCAGACCCAGGGCATTCCCTTTAAGGCCTTGGGCGTTTAGCTGCTCGGCCCATCTGATACAGCTGACACTTTTCTTCATTTGCACCATGAGAAGCCAGCGGTGAAGGTTCTGCACTGGAAAAATTTAGACTAACTGGGGGGTTGAGTTTTGTAAAAGATAAAGTTTTTAAACTGAGTTCTTTAAATATTGCTTATATTTACAAATTTTCCACATTTAACCTATTGATTATTGAAAAAAGGGTATACTTATCACTTTCTCCTGTATTTTTGTATATTTCTTGTTAAGCATTTGTATGCATTTGGAGGCCTTTTTATGATTAAAGGCATGTCATTTAACAATTTATTAATTATTGTATCTTTCATTTATAATGAAGAAGTCTGTTTTCTTGGCAGTGCAGATTAGACTTAGGAGTTGTACATGCTAAGCAAGTGCTCTACAATTGAACTACATCCACAGCCTCGTGAAACAGCCTTTTATTACTGTATGATGTCATCCCTCAATAATGATATTTAAGGTAAAGTTTATTTTGTCTGAAATTAATATATGGACATTAGCTTTTCTTTCATTAATAACTAAAAATATATAGGTAATATGAATATTATATGAATGACAGTGCCCGTAGAGGCCAGAAGGAGGCATCAGATCCCTTGGAGCTGGAGTTGGAGGTGATTATAAACTGTCCAAACTGTCCACCGTAGGTACTGGGGACTAAACTTTAAGCAAGATATTTCCAACAACGTTAAAAAATAATCTCTCTACCTTTCGGCAGAAACATGAGTCACCACCTAAAGAAGTCTAAGCTGACACCATGGCCCACTTGGCCCACCTATGGCTGCTTGTTAACTGTCCTACCTTTCTCGTTATGGTGTCTGCTCCAGCCTGCCCCCCGACTTCTAGAACAATATTTCTGCCGCTCTTTTTAGCTTCATTTGTCTCTCAAAATTCTTCCAGATTGAAATCTTTTGAGGCCCTTTGTGCCGTCCACCAACTTTAATATCATCTACATCTTTTCTTACATTTACTTGATTTCAAGTCTGTTTCTCTGAACAAGATGAAGAAGTGTTTCAATGACAAAACTTATAACCCACCCAGTTTTATGTTCTCAGGGTTTGGCATATACTGTATTTCTAAATAAGTGCTTATCATCATCATTATCATCATTTTGATGATGGGGTTAGAACATTCACATAATGTTAATCATGTGATTTACCACCAAGTTACACCCCAGCCCAACAATAAAAGGAAAGATAAGAAAGCGATTTAATTTGTTAATTTTTTGCTGATTAATATTGTTATTTGACAATCTTGTAC
The DNA here is from genome assembly GCA_035773235.1 of Eospalax fontanierii. Classification (NCBI taxonomy): domain Eukaryota; kingdom Metazoa; phylum Chordata; class Mammalia; order Rodentia; family Spalacidae; genus Eospalax; species Eospalax fontanierii. The sequence goes on along the minus strand of CM069548.1, from coordinate 31,689,878 downwards.
CTGTATATAACATATTCTGACTACTCTCTCCCTTAACGTCTTATCTCTCTCCAATCCCTATCAACCCCCTTCATCTTTCCCAGATTTAAGACTTTTGGGTTTTGTTGTGATCATTTAGTTCAACCCAAACTACCTATGTAACTATTGGATTGGAGCTATCCTCTGGAACCTAATGGAGTCATCAATAGTCACAAGTGAAGACAATGACTTCCTGAATCTATCAGCAGCAAATAGTTCACCCGTGAGGGGTAGGACCCCTAAGCTCCACCTCCACCCATGTCAGACTGTTGAAGGGTCCATTCCTATGCAGACCCAGTGCAGATATCTGCAGCCTCTGTGAGTTTATGATTGTGAGTTTATGTCTCTGTCTAACCTAGAAGGTCACATCTCTCAGCTCTTCTCCCTGTCTTCCAGTTCTCCAGTTTTCTCTGTCCCCATTTTGGCAATGTCCTCTGAGCCCTGGAGGGGATGGTATATGTCTCATTTAGGGCTGAGGACTCATCAATTCCCTATTCTTAGCACTTTGTACAGCCATCGGTCTCTTATTAAGGTTTAGGAAAGCATTTGTCTATGGGTATTAACATAAATATTTCGGAGACATCTTGACACTACTGCAGTTTAGCTAAGCAACCCTGTTTAGTCCTGTCCTTCACCCCCACCCAACCCCTGAAGGTCTGGTATCACCTCTGCTATGAACTTTTGACCAGGTTTACAGTACCAGACATGGATTCCCTTCTGAGGAGTGGGTCTCAGAACTAATTAGAGAGCAGTTGGCTACCTCTGTAACAGTTGTACCACTATTTTACAAGTGGGTACATTTTGCCTGGCAGGTTGGTCTTGTAGATCATAGGATTTACAGCTGGATAAGACTATTGATGCATTTTATTTCCTATTGGATGTCCACATGTCAAAGAATGAAACTAAACTCTTATCTCTCACCTTGCACAGAAATCAACATTTTTAATTTTTATTTTTGTGGCACTGTACATAGAACCCAGGGACTCCCACATGCTAAGCAGCACCTTACCATGAGCGTGTATATACACACACAGCCCTAACAGAAGCATTTTTCAATATACAGTTTAAGTAGAGCAAAGTGCTTTTAAGTGGGAGCACAGGAACAATGAATGGCTTAAGATGATTGGGAAACTTAGAGCTGAGAATGCAAATTAGAACTTTAAACGCCAGCACTATCACATGTAGCTACCTAAATAAGCCTAGGAAATATAACATTGAGCAAACAACTAGACAACTGATAGAAACAGATATAAACATTTATAAAGGCCATATTATGTTGTTATAAATTCAAACACATATGCTATCAAACACACAAGATATGAAAATATGGGCAAAAACAATGTATATTCAACTCAGATAATATAACTTTTTTTTTATCTTTGAAGCAGAGTTGATCATCTAATACAACTTATAGAAGGAAAGGAAGATGATCTCATAGAAAGGTACAAAGAGCACTTGTTGCTCTTCCAGAGGACCTGGGTTCAATTCCCAGCAACCATGTTGGGCAGATCACACCACCTGTAACTCCAGGTCCTGGAGGATCCAATGTCCCTGACCTCCATGGGTACCTGCAATCATGTGCACATACACACACACACACACACACACACACACACACATATGTACACAACTAAAAATTTTTTTAATTTTAAAGGAAAGTTACAAAGGCGACAACAGAATGGTTTCCTAAAAAAAAAAAAAAACACACATTCTGAAGCAAATAGAATAAAATGTGAACGTGGACTTCACCTATGTGAACAGTGGTCTCTGACATGAGCAATGAGATGGCTCTGAGCTGATTGCCATCCGTCATTGCAATAGTGAACTGCACAAGCCTGGCTATGTACTTGTAGTTAGAGTAAAATGAAATAGAAATGTGATTTAGGGCCTCACAAGATGCTTATCTTGTTGGGTCCACTGTACTTAGGTGCTATGCCTGCGTCTGCAGGTCCTGAGGCATAATTTTCCTGAGTTCACGTCAAGGAAATGATCAGGCTCAGGGTCCCTGAGTCACACTGACAGAGCAGAGAGAAGCCAGGTAATAACTATCAGAGGGGCCTGTAAATTCACCAAGGGAGTCTAGTCTGCTCTGAGGACTGTCCAGGTTTATTAATCTGATTAATATACACTTTGATGCATATCATTAACCAGAAATAAGGATTACTTAGAGACTATAAAGCCCAGAAAATTCTTTTTTTAAATATTGTATTTATTATACTTATTTTATGTGTATGAGTGTATTGCCTGCATGTATCTAAGTGCACCCATGCCTTACAATGCTTGCAGAGGTCAGAAGAGGCAGTCAGATCCCCTGAAATTGGAGCTACTGAAGGTTAATTAGCTGCCATGTGGGTGCTAGGAATCAAACCTGGGTCCTCTGTAAGTAGTCCTCAGCTAGTGCTCTTAACAGCTGAGCCATCTCTCCAGCTTAAAGCCCAGAAAAATTTTAGCAGTTAGCCAGTGCTGCTGACTTGTGATAGGCAATTTTATCTGTTTCCATTAGAATTAATTAATTCAACAATTGTCTGTTGAACTGGCAGTTCCCTCATTTCCTGGAGATACAATGATACATTTAACCTCTAACTCAACTGACTGAGCTTATTCTGCAACAACCTAGGTGGTCACAACATTCCTGGGACCAACACATTAAGGTTTGAAAGGTTAGGTTGAAGCTTTCTTGGTAAGATTACATTCCAATATTACATGCCTTTGTGCAGCCAGCACTCACTTGACCCTAACTGTCCTCCTGTCTCCAAATCTGTTCAGCCATACTTCACAGTGGCTTAGATGACAACTACAGTTCACACAGTAATGACTCTTGTATAGAGTCTAACATTAAGGAGGAAGGATTTACTTTGGTTCAAAGTTTCTGAGGGTAGAGTCAAAGGTTTCATGGCCCTACACACTTGGGAAGAATATTGTTGTGGTGGGAGGGAATGTTGGAGGAAGCCATTCACCTCTTGGTGGATAGAGGAACCAGAGATGGAAGAGGTGCCAGGGAGAAACACAGATCTCAAAACCATGTTCTCAATGATCCCCTTCCTCTAATTGGTTCCCTTCTAATGTGTTTGAAACCTCTCAAATAACACTGTCAGATGGGGAACAAACCCTCACACATGAGCCTGATTGGGATCACTTCCATACAGTTGGTAAAGTTATTCATTGTGCTGGTGCTTACTAAGTAATTGCTATTATTTGGAATGCTGGGGGTTGAACCCAAGGCTTTGCACATGCCCGATGAGTGTGCTATTACTGGACTATTTTCCCAACCTGAAAATTTTTTTGTATAATAATGTACACATATAGTATGACATTTAATAATACATAAGAATGTATAACAAAAATCGCAGCTTCTCTTCCTCCTATGTCTTCTTCTTTTTTAAAATTACCATTATAGTTTTGGCTGCTGCTTAAGTAAAGGCTACAGACCCAGGGGAGGGAGCTTGGAAAACACTTTGTGGACTTGGCTTCTCTCTTGCATAGAAGTCCTTACTCCCTGTCTTCAGCACATAACATTTTTTCTTTTAAAATTTTTAATGTATTTATTTTTATTTTATGTATATGAATGTTTTGCCTGAAAGTATTATGTGTCCATGTCATGCAACGCTTGTGGAGGCCAAAAGAGGGCATCAGATTCCCTGGAACTGGGGTTACAGACAATTGTTTGTTAGCCACCATGTGGGTGCTGGGAACCGAACTCAGGTCCTCTGCAAGAGGAGCCAGTGCTCTTAACCACTGAGCCAGCTCTCTAGCCTCAGTTTTCGCTCATGTTTAGCATTGTCAGTTTTTTGAGGGATGGGCTTATCTCTACCTTGTTGATTGTTTTATTTCCTGCACATAGCACAATGAACGCACCATTGTACATGATGTAGTAGATATTTGTAAAAACAATTTATGTTATCAGTAACAAGTGTTAATTATAAAATGAAACAAGATTATTTATTTACTATAGCACGTGCCTTCAGTACTCAACCCAAGACCAACTTCCAAATGTATTTCTTTGCCCAATGGTTTCTCTGACCATCTGAGTCTCAGATGCAAGGAACTAATGACCATGACCACTACCACCAGTAAACTCCTGTGATGGATGGGAGTCAGGGTATATGTACTCAGTTCCCTTGCCCCTAGGATGGGAATCACTCTAAAAAAATGTATCCTATGTTTACTCCCAGGATTTCAAAGCAGGATTAAACTTCAGGTACCTATAGTGACAACTTATATGAAAATATAAGAGATATAGCTCAGAGGTGGAGCATTGGCCTAGCATGTGTGAGGCTCTAGGTTCTATTCCCCAGTGCAGAAAGAGAGATAGAGATATATAGATAGACTGACAGAGATAGAAACACAGAGAGAGAGGAAGGAAAGAGAGAGAGAAAGAGAGAGAGAGAGAGAGAGAGAGAGAGAGAGAGAGAGAGAAGGAATGCGTTATAGCTGACACCTATGTCCCAGAGCCACCATTCTTGTCTCTACTTGGTCTCACTGGATCACATACCTGTCCATTAACTAACCAATATTCCTTATGCTTTGACTGGCCAGACTGTAAGTCACATGTTAACCCCTGGAGTCAAGAGTAGAATAAATTCAGTCAGAACTACAAAGATTGAAAATGAGAAAGAAAAAAATTAAAAGAGGGAAAGGCAAGGAGAAGAGAGAAAAGGAGGAGAGCAGAGTGGAGGGAAAAGAAATGGAGAGGAAAAAGGGAGCCGGGAGGGGAGGGGAGGTCAGGGACCACTTCCAGAAACCACCGTGATTAGATGTGAAATAGCCAAAGAACAACTACATTCCATTATAGGCAGGGGACTGCAACTCTCTGAAAATAAAAAAACTTTTTTTTCATTGCAATTTATAGCTGATCTGAATTATTTATTAGACCTTCTAAGGAAATAATATTTCTCTGTTTTAAACTTTTCCAGAGTCTAAAATGAAAGATTTCTTTTTCAAGTAAGATAGATATTTTTCTTTGATTGGAACATGGTAACATCCATCCCAGGGAGGCCAGAGGCCACACATTTGGCTTTTGGAAATGTATTGAAATATTATTCACCTCTGCAAATATACCTGAATAGACAGGCTTTCTCAAAAAATAATGTTTTAAAGAGTTTTCATAAAGAGATAAATATTTTGAAGAGCTGGGCCCTGAAAGTTAGAGGTGTCAGCAACTCAACACTTGGAATTCCTCACATTGAAAGTTCTAGATTTGGGGTGGGGAGATAGCTCAGTAAAGTGCTGACCATGTAAGCATGTGGACCTGAGTTGGATCCTTAGAACTCACTTAAAAAGCCCTTGGGAGCAGAGTCACTAAGGAAGAGGAGCCAAGCAGACCCTGGGTCTCACAGGCCAGCCATCCTAGCCAAACTGTCCAGTCCAAAATTATGAGGGGCTCTGTATCAACAAGGTGGACAATTCCCAAGAAACAACACTCAAGGTCGTCTTCTGGAATCTGAAGTTTGTCTGGCACCGTACAAGGTTCTGCCTTCCACTTCCAGCACCACACACACATAAAGTTCAATTCAGAGCAGAAAAATCACCTTTGCTATGAAGTGATCCATTTTCCCTTATGATGAAGAAATGCTGAGTAGGAAATTAGAATATGGTCTGAGTGGCCATTTTTCTATCTTGAAGGTTTATCAAAGCAAATGTCAGTCACCAGAGGCCCACATGTCCCTCCTGGGTGTACAGGAATCCACAAGGTAATCAGAAAAATAAATAAATAAACAAACAAAAACCTTCGAACTTGCTGTGACCATGTTGCAACAATTTTCAGGATTTCATTGTTTTTTAAGGCTGAATATTATTCTATTATACACAAATACCACATTCTCTTTGTCTGTTTATTGATGAACATTCAGGTTGATTCTATTCTGTGATCAACATTTCTATGAGCACCAGTATGCAGATACCACACACATACCTGAGATCTGGCTGTTAATCTTGTTATGGGTATATCCATACGCAGAATTGCTAGACCGAATGAGACCTCTATTTTTAATTTTTTGATGAAAGGAACTAGTTTTGCTATACAACCCCTCCCCTCCTCTTTGTATGTGTGGTATACTTGCAGTGTTTGGAAGATGTCTGGTGTTTTTCTCTAGTGCTCTCTGAGTTTCCAATGGAACATGGCCTTGCAGTGAGCCTGGAGGCCTGCTAGGCTGGTGGGCAAGAAACCCAAGGATCTTCCTGTCAACTCCTACCCAGTAGGTGGGGCTACAGGAGTATGAGGCCCTACCCAGCTTTTAACATAGTGCAAGGGATCCAAACTCAGGTCCTAATGTTTGCACAGCAAGTGCTCTTACCCACTGAACCATCTCTCCAGTCCATGTCATTAGCTTTTAAGCAATCATAGGAGTTTGTAAGTAGACAAGCATTTCACGTCTATCTATGATTTGCATATAGGCAAATGAAGCTTGCCTGAAAATAGTTTCATTCCAGGATGCCAAGCAACAGGGTCAGAAACCCAGAAGCTTCCCGTCACCACTCACCTTGCTTTCTGTGAACTATGAAGTTAACGAAATGTCTCATTAAAAAAAAAATTCAGCAACTGAAACTGATTTCGATCTCAGCTTATTGTTTGTTAACTTAAGGGAAAAATTTAAAATATTGTTTCATTTTTAATAACCCTGTAAGTCAAACTTTGGCCCTAGTGGAGCAGAGCCTGCCCACCACTACTAACGGGAAAGCCAGTTCATGAATGGGTGGTTCTGTATGTGGCCAGAACGATGTGTTCTACTCTGAATTTTCACCGGTGAGGATTCAATTTGCATCCCCTAATGGTTTCATTGCAGTCATGCCTAGAGGCACAGGAATAGACTGGATTTTGTATCGCTTTATTTTTCTGACTCATGAGGGAAAAGAAAGATTGAAGCCCTTTCTGATTTGGAAAGAGGGAGAAAAGTCTCCCTCTGCCCTCAAGTGCTCTCTCTTTCCTCGGCTTCCTAAATGTCACTCCCCCTGAAAAGAAGGTATTCACAGCCTTAAACTCCTTAATTTATCACTAACATTTTCTTTGCAGAGCAATGACAGGGTAGGCAGTCGATGGTCCTGTCAGCCCCGGTTCCCCGTGGGGAGGTCACCCGGCAGCAAAAACCATCTCAAGCATAGGGAGCCACACAGAGGCCAGCCCTAAATGTGGGCTCCATTTTAACGAGTCATAGGAACCTCTCTTATTTGAATGAACATCCCCCTAATGAAATGTTACAAGCTATCTCATAAATGACCTATCTCTCAAATCCCAAGCCAATGAAATCAAGACTCTTAAGCATCAGTTTGTAGCATTAAAATATTTTATTTTTATTTTTATGTGTGAGTGTTTTGCCTGCATGTATGTATGTAAGTGCACCCATGAGTATAATGCTCGAGGAGGCCAAAAAGCACTGGGTCTCCTATAAATCCCCAAGGATTTATAGGCAATTGTAAACTACCATGTGGGTGCTGAGAATCAAACCAGGATCCCCTGCAAGAGATGCCAGTGCTCTTAACTTCTGAGTCATCTCTTCACTCCCAAGTGTCATTTTTCAAAGTTTACCTAAGTTAGGTACTTTGTGGACTGAGCACAAAGGCTCAATGAACCACGAGTGTCTGTTCTTCTAGTTCTGCAGTGATGAGTGTGCTTTCAAGAGTGAGGGATTAGAGAATAGCAGAGAACACATCTGTTACTTTATTCTTTTAAACGGAGAAAGCTAGTTTTTCCGCGTGGATGGAAGGCCAGGCAGACTTCCTTCTGCCCATCCTTAACTGTGCTGCGCTGTGAGGATTTGTAGGTCAGGCCTCAGGGCCACCAACTGCAGGAGCTTCCAGGCCTTTAAGGCCGCCAACAGAATGACCCATGAGCCCACAATGCTCTGCCTGCTTTGGCTCTAAGTATCAATTTCCTTAATGTGCTACAAGCCTCCTCCTCTTCAGTCTAAGAACCCACCAGGAATAACTACATCATGTTCTCCAACCCTGAATCCTTCAGCAACTTCTACAAGACTAGGCTTCCAATCATGCCTCTTCACCTCAACACTGATCACTGAAGGCTTTGTTCGGCTCTTAGTAGTCTGACCCAATGCTCCTTTCCTTTGAGACAGGGTCTCATGAAATTCTCCAGCCTGGTCTTGAAGTAGATCTGAAGTTCAAACAGGCCTTGAACTTATCATCTCCCTGCCTCAACCTCCCAAGCAGCTAGTGGCCTGTGTCCCCCACCCTCCCAGATCCAGCATAATAAGGTATTTCAAGTGTTCGTAAATATCGAGCAGAGATACTTCATGTGATAGCTGCAGGGTGTTTTCTTCATACAACTAATTCCATTGTAAAAGAGATTTCCCCCACCCCAAAGCAACGTATAACTATGCTATTATTAAAGAAAAGACTTGACCATTTAAATAAAACAAGCATGTCAGAATGTACCTGATGTTTCCTTTAAAAAATTAAAAATTCTACTTATTACTCAATCAATTCAATTAATTCCATGAACTAAAATGTGAGAGAAATATGATGTCTGAAGTCATTTTTATTCATGGCGAGAGACTATGAAGATTCTTTTGACAAGCCATTAAAAATCTTACAAGTGATGTTTAAAACTTATGAACAAGAGCTACTCTCATTTGGACATAAAATGGGGACTTACCAATTAGACAGTCAGTTCTACATAGAAAATACAAGAACTGAGACTGAGACCCCTGAGCCATTCAGAGCTCACTAGATCTTTTCACTTTCTCCATCCCTCACTTGGATGATGAACAGCTGAGGAATATAAATACTCAAAGTTCAGAGGCTCCGAGAATTCTCAGCCTCCTTCAGCTGCTTCACCTAGAAAGGAGATCACTGTGACGCTGACCATCCCAAAATAAACAGCAGAGAGAAGACAGAGGGTGTGTTTTTATTCATGTGATTTTGCAGCAAAAAGAATGAATTGTGTTTTTCAAAGTGTGTGCTTTCAGGGAATGAGAACTGAGTCAATGCCTTCGAATGCCTTCATTTGTCTATTGTAGACATGGTGTTTCAGAAACCAAATACAACCAGTTTCGTTGACTTAGCATCCAGATTCTCCAACCACCTGCACGTTCTTGCAGTTTTCCTCTTTCTCTGGTTTTCAAACTGCAAAGGAAGTCTAAGAGCCATTATTTGCCCTTGTATGTTTTCATACTTATCCCTCTGCTCAAATATTTCAAAATTCCCCGGTTCTTTCTTTGATGTATTTATTTTTATTGTTTGTGTGTTTGAGCATTTTGTGTGTATGTGTGTAATGCCTATGGAAGCCAGAGGAGGGTGTCAGACTCCCTTGAACTGGAGTTACAGTTACAGCTGCTAGCCGTGTCAGTGCTGGGAACCATACACGAGTTTTCTACAAGAACAGCCAGTGTTCTTAACTACTAAGCCATCTCTCAGCACTCCCCCACACAGTTCTTTTATGAAAGCATGCACTTGCTATACTATCAAACATTAATTTCATATAAGAAAGATTCATTGAGGGGACTAGAGAGATGGCTCAGCGGTTAAGGGCACTTGTTGGTCTTACAGAGGACCTAGGTTTTATTCCCAGCACTTAGTTGGTGGCTCACAAACACATGTAAACCCAATTCCAGGAGTCCGGATGCTTTCTTCTAGTCTCTAAGGCACCAGGCACACACATGATATGCATACATACATGCAAGAACTTATACATACACATAAACTAAAAATAAGTCTTTTATAAACAAAAATTCATTCAGAAAGCAAGAACACCTAAATCTATCAACATCCTTACCATTTTGCCAAGCAGCAGGTGCCTGATCCCTTTCTTCCACTCAACCTGTGAGGTCTTCTCACTGCTTTTGAACAGCCAACAGCAACCAAACTATCTTGGGCCAACAGCACCACCTACTGGTTATGCTGGTAAGTTACTAAACAGTTTTCGCATATACACAAGCCATGTTTTTCCTCAAAGCTCAGTCAACTGTCATGGAAATTTCTCTTCAATAAACAGATTCCCATGCGATCTCAGACACCAGAAGCCACAACCACCACTTATGCTAAATCACATCCCTACAGATCTCTGACTTCCTTTACCTGGCCCAGTCTCGACCCGCTGTGTAGATGCCTCCAGTTGGCCTTCTCAAACTCTGTCTGCCATCAGCAAAGATCGCTGTATCCTCAAGGTCTTCTCTACATTACCAGCACCTCTGAATAAAACTCGGCCTTCGCACAGCCATGCGTATTCACTGCCAGCTGCGCTTCACCTGTCTTCCTCCTCCTCACACATCTTTGCTTCCTCTAAAGCTCAGCCATGGTCGCCGCGCTGAGCTTTCCTTCTGTCACTGACTTCACAATCACTTCCTCTTGGTCCTTAATGATTCTCATGTCCAACCTCATGTCACTCTCTCCAACACTGCTTTTCTAATCTGGGGGGATTTCAACATCACCAAGAAGATCTTTAAGACGAATCTCACCTCTCAGGCTATTAATATCCTCTCCACTTGTGATTTTGTGTATCATGCCACCCGACCCACCTGCTCTCCCAGTCATACTACAGCGCGCCCTTCAGAATATCAGTTTCAGATATCAGGCGTTCCCACCACTTCCCATTTCACCAGCTCCTTCTAATCACCATGGGAGGAACACCTATCCATCAATATGAGCATGTATCCTTCACTCCTCCTGTCCTTGTTTACCTTTCTTCAATTGAGGCTCCCGCAGTTCAGTATGGTAATCATTACTCTACGTGCATCCCAATTAGGTTCTTTCTGTCCCACTATGATATTGACTTGTTTCTAGTTAAATCCAAACCTCCATCCACTCCTATTTATGCCTGGATTGCCAAAATTGGCTGAAAGAAAATCTAGTCTTTGCTAGTATATCTTCAATCCCTATTATGAACCTGACTATGGTGGGGACTCTTACTACTTTTGGTTCCAGTCTCTTCTCTTCCTCATCCATGGAACTATTTTCGATCCTTCTTTTCCCCTCGGACCTACAACTTTATCGTCATTCTAATTCTTTTCAGTCTCACTGCAGTGACCTTGCCTTTTATTTTTTTGAAGAAAACAGAGGCGCTTAGATGGAACGGTCTCATATTTTCCCAAGTTCAGAAACAGTCCTCCCTCTGTTAGGCAGAACAAAGTGTCTGAGCTAATTTAAAGGAAAATTACACGTATAAAATGGGTTTCCACATCTACTCAAGAGCAGCCTGTCTAAATTTGTGCATCTTCTCTGCATCTTTCCTTCTAATTCCATCATTTTTATATTTAAAAATAAAGCTCTACCTTGACCATATGTCCTTCTTTACATACTATCTGATTTCTCTGCTTTCCTTTATAGCAAAAACCTTCACAGCTGAGGGCCACATCTGTTGTCTGCAGTTCCTGTCCTACGATCTCCTGAACCAGTCACAGTGCAATGGACACTAACAGTGACTTCTAAGTCCCACCTCCTCCGTTATGAACAGCACTATTCTCATCCAGCCACTCCCACCTTTGTGAAGGGCTTCCTTTGCTTTCCTCTTTTAGTCCTTTCTTGTTCCTCTGCTCATATCCTTGCTGTCTCCTCCTTGCCTGTCAGACCTCCACACTCAATGGTACCCGAGTACTCAGTCCTCTTTTATAATTCTTTGGGTAATAGCATTCAACTCTTTGGTTGCATATACCTCTAAATTCCAGACTTTTTATGGAACTCGAAACTCATATGCTCAACTTCCTGCTTGATATCACTGACAGACGTCTCACCAGTGTTATACCCAGAACAATTCAGGATCCCACCCTTCACATGGACAGGCTCCTTGCCTGTGTTCACTCACAACAGTAGATGGCAGCTCCATTGTCCCAGCTTCTTGAGTCCTCTCCCACTTTCTTCCTTTGTAATCTGACATTTTTAAGCATACACAAAAATAAAGTAGATAATAATGATTCTGTTTTTTTTCTTTTCTTTTTGCTGAGACTCACATCTAATTAATACACAAGCCTGTACTAACATCAAAGAATATACAGACCACTTAAAAATAATAATAATCAGCCACCATTATAACCGTCTTCAAGCCATCACTGCTTCTTGACTAAACTACTTCAAGAGCCTCCTAACTCTCCCCTTGATTTCTGCCCATGCCTCTATATTTCAATGTAACAAACAGAAAACTCACAAAAAGCATATCACAACCGAGTTCAAAGATCATGATGGTAGTACATGCCTTTAATACCAGCACTGAGGAGGCAGAGACAGGGTCTCTGTGGGATTGAGACCAGCCTGGTCTACGTAGGAAGTTCCAGGCTACCTGAGGCTCCAGAAAGATCCTGCCTCAAACAAACAAACAAAAAAGATCTATCCACCTGGTTCTCAAAGTAGCACAAAGCTCTTCTTACAACTGTGTCCAATACCCCCTGGCCCACTGCCACACAACTTGCTTCCCCTCTCTGCTTTCTTCTTGCCTCGACTCCTTTCTGATCTGATTCACTGACTATTCTCTCCCTCTGGGGACTTCCCACCCACTTCCTCTTACTGAAATGTTATTCCTTCACATTATCTAAAACTGCTTAAATGCAACCTTGTCAGCAAATCTGTCCCCAATCACTGTACATAGTACCATCTTTTGTATTCTCTTCTTGATCACTTAGAGCCTGAATTTGCTTTCTGTATCCCTTTCTTTTTTCCCATTTTCCTTTCTTTTTTCTATTTCTCTTTCTTTTAGTTTTTTTTTATTTACTTATTTTTATTTTATGTGTATGAGTGTTATGCCCACATGTACCTGCACCCATGTCATGCAGTGCCTGCAGAGGCCAGAAGAGGGCGTTGGATCCCCTAGTACTGGAGTTATGGACAGCTCTTAGCCGCCATGTGGGATTTGAACCCATGTCTTCTGCAAAAGCAGCCGGTGTTCTTAAGCCATCTCTCCAGTCCCCTTTCTTTCTTTTTTAGCAGTACATATTTATTTTTTAAAATCATTTTATTGAATTTTTGTATATTTTATACAGAATATCTCAATCTATCTTAATCATCTATATACCCTCTTCCCCTTTCTTTTTTTAAAAGACAAGGTCTCATCATCCCTTTCCCTGGAATCAGGGAACACTAAAGAAGAGGGGTGGAAAGAATGCCAGAGCCTGAAGCTAGGGTGAAGAGCTAAGAAATTCCATCTTCTGGCCATGACAGTCATTGCAATCATGAACAGAGGTGGGAGGGGAATGAGAGAGGCTGGGGAGTGAGAGTAATCAGAATGCATTACATGCATGTGTAAAATTGCCAAAGAAAAGTTAAACGAATAAAAAGACAGGGTCTCCCTAATCAAATGTCTGTGATCCAGCCATTCTCCTGACTTAACCTCCAGGGGACCTTGGGGCCACAGATGTACACTATTGAGTGTCTCTTCATGTTCATTATTTCCATTGGCTGTATTTACTTGTTCTCCCTACTAGAACAGAAAATCCTTGAGAGGAAGCACTTCATCTCGTTTCTTTTTGTTTAATTCAGTTGTTTCCAGTCGTGCTTGGTGCATAATATGAATTAAATAGTCACCAAATAATTCTCTTCCTTTCCCTATTCTTTATTTCACTCTTTCCATTCCCATCTCTCCTTTCTTGGTTCACTCTCTTTCATTACTTCTCTTAACATGTCTCAGTCTTCATGGAATAAGGTATTTATGAACCAAAGATAAACACATCAGAACACAAGTGGACAACTGATATGTGATCACAGTGAAGCACCTCAAGGCGCTGTGGAATGGATCTGTCCTCCTTCAAGCTACTCAGGTTTTCTAAAGTTAGACAATGCACTCTGAATAAGGCTTTGAAGTTACCTTATTCAGCTTTGTATTACTGTAGCAAAACACAAGATAAATCAGTTTACAGGGACGAAGCATGGGACTGGAGAGTTGGTTCAGCAGTTAAGAGCACTTCTTGCAGAAGACTCCGGTTCAGTTCCCAGTACTCATATGATGGCTAACAACTGTTGGTAACTCCAGTTCCAGGAAATTCAACATTGTCTTTTGACTTCCATGGGCACCGTATGCATGGTTCCCTCACATACATGCAGGCAAAGCACTCATACACAAAAAAATAAATAAATAACATTTTCAAAGGTGAAAAATGTATTTTGGTTCACAGATTTAGAGATTTCAGTTTAGGGTCCTTTGGCCTCGTTACTCTTGGGCCTATGGCGAGGGAAAGCACAGCAGTGCTGAAGCAATTGGGCATCGTATTAGCTCAGCAACCTGGGACACACACACACACACACACACACACACACACACTCCTAACAATGCACCTAGCAACTCGGGATTCTCACCTGCATTGAGCTGCACATGCACTCTGCTTCAAACAATGGAATGAGTTACTCACCCCTAACAATGCCTTAGTAATTACCTTTTTGTGGCCGATTTCCATTTAAACATATTTTAGAATGTATCTGGATACTCTGAATATGGAAGACAAGAGGGCCAATCCAGCTTGAACTAGTTTTGAGTGCATGCATAATAAAATAAACTATGTCCTCAAAATGAATTTTCAGGGAAAATCTTCCATTTGTCATTTTATGACTACACATATTTGAATGTACATATGATTAAAATCAGATGCATCATACAAAAGGACAGACATAATTGAGCTTATATAACCCAAGCCTGTCAATCAGAGAACTACTCATGCTGTGTCCCTTAGTAAGCAACTCTCCTCCTCCTGGACCCATTTAAAAAAAAAACTCAAATAACAACATTGAGGACTCTAACTGAAGAAACCCACTGTTCACTTGTGGACTATCTGATATGTACTGTCCTTTTGCTCTTTGATAAAGTCTCCTTTGCCGCCTTGCAATCTGTGTGAGATAAGACACCAAGACCCAGGCAACACCTGGTTCAGACAGTAACCTCCTGGTAACAGAACAGGAGTTCACCCATCACTTCGTGGTAGTTAGAAAGCAAGAGAAGAAAAAGAGTCTGAGGTCTCACAGTCCTATATGAGGCACTTCTCAATGGCCTTCGCTAGAACTATCCACTGGTTATTTTCTTTGTTGCTAAGATAAAACACTCTGATAAAAGCAACTTAAAGGAAAGGGGTTTATTTTGACTCACAGTGTCAGAGGGATACAGTCTGTCACGGTTGGGAAGGGATAGTGGCAGAAACAAGTGTCTGGCAGGTATGTTACATCTGTACTCAGGAACCAGAGTGAACGGGCAGTGTGGTAAGGCTTTAAGGCTTCAAGATCTTTCTCCAGTGACCCACTTCCTCCATGGAAGCTCTACCTTCTAAAGGTTCCAGAAACTTCTCAAACAACATCACCAGCTAGAGGCTAAATATTTGAAAATTTAGGCACTTTTCACTGTCAGATCACAAAGCGCCCTCTCCCAGCAGTTCCAAGCTGGTTACTAAGCTTTAAATGTATAAGCCTCTGGTAACATTTCAAGTCTAACTATGACAGGCATGTGGAGGTGAGTTTGTTATCTTTGTCCTAATCATAACAAAGAAGCCCAAGGAAGGTGGTGGTGGTACTATATGTTCTTGTATTGAAGAAGATTTCATAAATTTTACATAAAACTGGAGAAACTACAAGTACACAGTAGTCATTTCCAGCATCCTCAAGTCCTCCCCAATACTTCGCCCACATTGAACTTAGCCTATGACCAACAAGTTCAGCATTTGAGATTTTTAAAAAATTTTCATCGTTCTCTTTGCATTTGGACTAATAATGTAACAATATTCATCTGTTATCTTTTTATAATAAGTTTAGCAAATAGTGGTTTATAAGTCTCAGATGTCCATGACTATTTGATCACTCTCCTTATGTGAATCAAATAAGATTAAGGAACTGTGGTCAGTATCTGATTTTTCGATGTGAAGTAGACCAAAATCAGTGTGTTGCGTTCAGAAAAACAGGCTACAAGGAATACAAATACATCCTCTACTTAAAGTTTCTTTACTTAAAATCTTTGCTTTTTAAAATTTCTATAAAAGAATAAGGAAACAATCTCCCCTTAGTGCTGCCCAGAAAGTTAAGAGAACTGTGTTAGATGCTCACAAAGGGCCACAACTTCTGCCTCCAATTAAGTACTAAAATGAGTTAGAACCCAACTCATCATCATCTTTTTCTGTCTCCTTCCCTCTGAATCACCACCCAGTTATGAAAACAAGTCTCCATCTTCTGGTGTCCCTCCAAAGGCTGAGTCCTCCGTGAACACTGGAACTGTCCAAGAAAGGAAGAACTCCATCATGTCAAGGGCAGGAACAGTTTGGATGCATTTTGCCTATTGGAGGACATTGCATTTGACAGAGTCCCTTGTCCAGTAATCCCTGGTCACTAAATCTTTTTGAATCATGTAGATTTCGTTCTACTTACTTTACTGGATGTGGTAGATTCCAAACACCTGCATTTCCACTTAGCTTCTAATTTCAAGTGTTTGTGTTGGAAAATACATTTCAAGCAGTTACCTAACAAATATACCCAAAACATAGCTCAAGGTGGATAAGTGAGAATATACATCTCAAATAGACACAGTGAAAAGCAGAATTTTCCAGTCTGAGCTAGAAAATGTGAAAGGGAGGAGAAGTGAGCATGTGTCTGGATACTTTTAGTATACAGTTCCCCTTAGATAACTAAGTCTTCTGAAACACAGTTTTTTCAATATGCTTTTTTTCACCTTCAATATCATGATCTAATGTTGGAAAGTCAGACATTTTACAAAATTAACCAGATCATACTCCGACTAGTTCATAACACTTTATAAGCAAGTCACTCCTAATTGGATCCTGAAAAAATAAGATTTAGATTCCTAGGTCCTAAAATAAGGAAATTAGCCCAACTGTAAAATATGTAGGCCCCAAACGTCCACTTGCTGTTGGCTTTAGCACGGAAGCACAGTTCTGCATCTTTCTACTGAACACAGCCATAACATGCAAACAGAAAAGTGCAACTATCAGGCCTACAGGAAATTGCATCTTCTCAGAGGTCACATTTGCTGAAACTTTCGAATAAGGTACAAAAGGGCAGGAAGACCAAAGACCCTGGTGGAAATCAGAACCCTGTCCCCTGAAGCCAATGGTGCAGTGGGAAATAATTTCATATCCTCATGCCTGGATTTTAAGTGCAGAAAGCAATATAGTGTGGCAAAAATATGGAACATAAATTTAATAAAATGAGTTTTCTGAGATGGGGCACTGCTGAGCTTCCCTAATTAAACTTTATCCTCATGTTAGGGCAATTTTCTTCTTTTTGAGACCAGCCTATACTTTATTTCTTAACTCCCTGTCATTCTTCTTATTGATAAAGTAATTATTTTCTGCTAAAACCCACGGACAGAGCTCATAAGGAAATGCTGCCTCGCCACACTGCTATATTGTTGAAAGATACAAAGAATGAATATCTACTTTTGGACGGGAAGTAAAATCAGCCAAACGTGACTCACCATGGTCAACTGTGACCACCATTACAACTTTAACTAGATTTTCTGGATCGATATTGGGGAAATGTTCTTTTTAACATGAGAGAATAATGTTTGCCTCTGAAGAAGATTTAAATCAAATGCTTTAGAATACAATATTAACCCATGAGATTCAGGGAAGATGTCCATCAGAGGTCCTTGAATACATTCACTCATGTCAGAAAATTATAACTAGACCAGTGACAACTGCTAAAATAAAACCACATCACAAAAACAAACTGATTTTTCAGCTAAAATTACTACCTTCAAGGAAATATATCTGCAGTGAAAATAAACTTGCCATTCACATCACTGTGAACTACTACAAAGGAAAAAAATCTATATCAAGGTTCACCATTAAAATAATCTTTTCAGCTACTAAAAAGCTGGCTAGTTATATGTTGAGCGCCACGCAGTAGATAAGGACCCAGTGCCAAGCAGCTCTTCCACAATTTAAAGATCTTACAAATCACTTGTTCCATTGGTTTATGTTTTGACACACATAAGGAATATCTAACGGTGTTGGCAGCAGACTCAGACTAGTTATTTGAAAAACTAAGAACAATTTGCATCTATACTTTGTTACCTAACCACTCCCCCTTTGTCTACCCAACAGTACATCTATTACTCAAGAAATGAGTTTTGCAAAAGACAGAGTATTTACAAAACACCTGTCATATGGAGACAGGAACAAACTTCAAACCTACCTCCCCAAGGACAGGGCTGAAGTGTATTTATTGGGATTAAGAAACAGAGGGGGCTGTCTGAGGTGTGGGGAAAGTTGATGGAGGTAAGGAAACATGAAGAAACCTGTGTTCTGTGCATGCAGAGCCAAACTTCATAGCTCCTCATACATTAAATGTTCAGAAGAAGGTAGAGCATAAATTTGACATGTACAGTTAAAACAAAGCAATTCATAGTATATAATAGTGTCGAGTGCAGGCTGAGGTATTTCAGGCAATATTGGTTGGTGTGCCCAGCACCAGCAACACAAAGTGAGTGTGTTTTGCATTCAGTACCAGAGCTTCGGTGAAGTTGAGCCCTGAAATGCAAGTCAGCACTGTCAGAAACAGCTCGAATTCCTTGCACATTTGAATGAATTCTTAGTTGTTGCACAAACTCTTTACTGTTGCCCAATCGTCCTCAAACCCCACATGCAGTTATGCAACCCCATCTGGAGTGATGACCTCCAGTTTAAGAGACGCTAAATTATAGCAAAGTTAATGGGAATGTTCTGCTCAGCTTCTATGATCTCCAAGACCAGTGACAGACGTGAGCTGGAAACAGGAGTGCGGCTGGAAGGATTGCTCCAGGCTCCCCAGACGCCATGTTACATAAAATTGTTATAGGAGACCACAAACATTTTAAAGCCACTTCATGAAATTGCCCATCTAACATTAATTTGCTTTCACTGATTATTTTTTCACGAAAATGAAATGCCTTCTGGGGTTTTATTGTTCTGAAGGGTGTTGGAAACTGTGTAGAAAGAGAGTGAAAGTAAAAGGAAGAGGTAGAGAGAAGAAGAAAAAAAAAACAACCAAAAAGGGATGCATTCATCACCATTGCAGCTGTCTTCCCAGATATTAAAAAAAGTGAGCACAAATATAAGTAGATTATTTGCTTTGGGCTATGTTAAGAACCTAAATAAAATGATGCTGAGTACCACTTCAAGTCATGTCTTTCATATTCCAGTACAGGCTCTGTTAACTTGGAAAGGAAGAATAGTACAATTTTCCAAGTGATCTCATGTTCAGGAATATTTTACTCACTATTTTAATAAACCTTTGTTTATGCCTGGAGGTGCCATTAAATTACCAGCCAGACATTAATCTACAGCTTGCTGGGGATGGGTGTGTATGCACTGATTATTCCTGGGCATTTCACTTGGGGCTCACTCCTCTGTGTATACATAGCTACTGGACAGGAGATTAAAAAGGAGTGTGTGGTTCATTTGTATCCCAAGACCGTTCTTGTACCAGACAGAGAGATAAAGAGCTATTTATAATGTGGATCAAATAATCACAACAGTAGGCTTGTGAAAATATTTGCCCTCTTCAGAGGCTTTTTGTGGTTACAATACAACATAATTTGATTTATTTTTTCTTTTTAGAATTTGAAGAAGTGACTGAAAATAGATGATTGGCACTGAATAGTACAGTTTGTGCTGTTGTAGCCTATGGCTCAGGGCTTGGCATACAGTCAAGGGACATACAGGTAAGGGACCAGGTGAGCAGATGTACCTGAGAAGACGACCCTGACTTTGACTTGGGTAAATATATGTAAATTGCTACACTCTTCAGAAATCACTCTCAACTTTCCTGAGAAATCCTACCTGAATGGGTTTGGTGGGTTAACTCTAATCACAAAATTTAGATTATAAATAATACACTATATGTCAGTAGCATAGGTTAATGGTATTGCATTTATTTGATATGGGATCTTGATTTTTTTCCCCAATATTTAAAAAAGTAAGAATATGGTCAAGTGGAGACTCCATAGCTCTAAATCTTTTTTTCCAACATTGTAACACAAATCAGAGTACAGGCATTCTACCTGATGATTTAAAATGTATTTTTATGCTGCTTTCAGGTCCTGAAAGTAAATATCACAGCAGTATGATGAAAATCAGAAAGTGATACTAGCCAACTGGAGCCATTTTTCTCTGCCTAGTGGAATACAAGGAAGTATTCTTGGCTCTGAGAACTGAAAGGTGTGGCTTCCTGCAGTGGCTCCCAGGAGTCATTGCTATCTCCTTGGATGGTTGGTATAACTTTGAAAATGTGGTTACTGGAGGTATGTTTCATTCACTTTTAAAACACAAGTGACAGAGGCTGAAGAGGTGTCTCAGAAGTTAAGATCACCTGCTGCTTTTGCAGAAGACCCAAGTTCAGTTCTTAGCACCCACATAGGTGGGCTCACAACTATCTGTAACTCCAGCTCCATGGGATCCCTTTTCTGACTTCTATAGGAACCTTTCACTCACATGCACATACCCACATGAAAACACACACACACACACACACAATTAAAAATAAAACATATCTATAAAAATAAAATATAAGTGAAAGAAATCAATGAACCAAGTAAAATGAATGATAACTGAACTTCTCTGATATCACTAAGAATACAATAAGTATTTTAATTACTCCTAATTGTGTCTGTGTGTGTGTGCGTGTGTGTGTGTGTGTGTGTGTGTGTGTCTATAAACAGGAAAAAAGTATTAGATATCATACAAGGGGAAATAAGATTTTTAAACATTTTATGTATTTGAGTGTATCGCCTGCATGTGTATGAGTGCACCCATGTTGTGCAGTGCCCACGGAGCAGAAGAGAGCATCGGATCCCCTAGAACTGGAGTTATGTACAGTTGTTAGCAGCCATGTGAGTACTGAGAACTGAACCTGAGTCCTCTACAAGAGTAGCCAGTGCTCTAAACCACTAAGCCATCTCTTTAGCCCAAATTTTTTTAAATTATGTGTATATATGTGGGGGAATGGGTTGTGCGTGTGAGTGACATGGTGCTGGAACTCCAACTCAGGTCCTCTGGACAAGCAGTCTTAACTGATGAGTCGTCTCTCTAGCCTACTAAATACTTTGTAAGAATGCAGATCTGTCAATATTTGTTGGCTAAATGAATTGTTTTTACTTCTTTTTCTCTTTTTAAAATCACTTTAATATGATTAATTCATAAATAAAATCATCCCACAGCTAAATTAAGATAGTACACAAACACTTGCCCAGTTCCAGTCTCTATGCATCTCAGTGAACTTTCACACAGTTAGACTGAAGCAGTGGAGCCTTGCCTAGGATTTTACACTTTCACTATCAATTACATTTTTATATAAGAATTATTTTTTGAGAAAGGGTCTCTTTGTATCCCCAGAACCCACTATGTAGATCAGGCTGGCCTCAATCTCACAGAGATCTGCCTGCCTCTGCCTCCTGAGTGTTGGGATTAAAGGCCTGTACCACCAAGTCAGGTAAGAATATCTTTTCTTTGACAATTTCATGCTTGTGTACACTGTGTCTTGACCATACCCAACCCAGCTCCGCACTCCCACTCCCCAGACACCCACCAGTGTGTTCCACCTTAATGTCCTTTTTTTTTTCTTTTGTTAACCAACTAGAATTAGTGTTTCCTGCTGGAATGTTGACTGACCTTGTTGGCTTGACCTTGTGCAGGTTACCATAGCTACAGCGAGCTCATATAGGCAACAACCACGTCCTGTCCCAAAGACAGCATTTCTTAGCACTCTTCCCATCATCCAGCTCTTGCATTCTTCCTACACTTCTTTATTACTAATTTTTATTTGTGTGTGTATGTGTGTGTGTGAGTGTGAGAGAGTGTGTGTCTCTCTTTGTACCTGTATGCGGTAGCACACTTGTGGAGGTCAGAGGACAATTTGCAAGAGTTCTCTCCTTCCACTATGTGGGTCCTAGAGAACAAACTCAGATTATCAGGCTTGGTGGCAGGTGTGTTGACCCACTGAGCCATCTCTCTAGCTTTGTTTTTACTTATCAAACATTATGTCATTATGATAGTTAACTTGGCTGGGTTAATGGTTACCCAAGTATCTAATAATACATCCTTTTCTGGATATGTCTGTGAGGATGTTACTAGAAGAGATAAGCATTTGTATCAGCAGCCTAAGGAAAGAGGATTCAATGTGGTAGGCATCATCATCCTCAGAGAGCCTGTGCGAAACACAAAAATGGAGTAAGAGAGAATTCACTATCTTTTGTTGAGCTGAGATATCCATCTTCTCCCGCCATCAGCAGTCAGAGCTCCTAGTCCTCAGGCCTTCAACCTAACACTAAGTTACACTCAGTTTTTCTGGCTTTCCAGTTTGTAACTGGCAGATTATGAGACTGCTCAGCCTCTATAATTGTGTGACTCCTTCTTCTGGCCTCTGTGGGCCGCTGTACACATGTGATGCACTTACACCTATGCAGGCAAAACACTCATACACAGAAAATACCAAATTAAAAAATTTTTAATTTGAAAAAGAGAAGACATGTCTGGAGAGATTGCTCAGTGGTTAGGAGCACTGGTTGCTCTTGCAGAGAACCTGGGTTCTGTTCCCAGCACCCACATGGCAGCTAACAACTGTCTGTAGTTCCAGTTCCAGGGGAATCTGACACCCTCTTCTGACCTCTGCAGGCACTGCACAACACAGGTGCACTTACATACAGGCATGCAATATACTCATACACATAAGATAAAAATAATAAAATTTTAAAAAGAAAAGAAGACAACAGCACAAGTACAAGAGCACAAGACTGAAACCATGCTTGACGTTTTGGGGATGTCTCCTCATAGAAGACAGACATCTAAGGAGAGGAAGTCCTGGTCCTCAGGTGGGTTTGTTTCTATTGCACATTCAAGAGCTCTCCTTGGATCCCCCAGCTTTTTTGCTGATGGGTCCAGCACACCTGGTCTCACAGTTCATAGTGGTCAATGGTTGATCTCCTTTGTTAATGGAGTATTGGAAAATACTCCTCAGCCTCTGTGGAAGACTTTTGTGATGGTAAATTTCCATTATCAACTTGATTGTATTAAGAAATGTCCAACCAGGGGCTGGGGAGATGACTCAGTTGGTAAAGTGCTTGCCACATAAGCATGAACACCTGAGTTTGAATGCCCAGCACCTACATTAAAAGCCAGATGTGTGACAGGATACATCTCTAATCACAGGCTGTGGAGGCAGAGGCAGGAGAATTCCTGAAGCAATCTAGTCAATTGGTGAGCTCCAGATTCAGTAATAGTCTGTCTCACAAAATAAGGTAGAGAAATAATTGAAGAAGACACTGGACATTGACCTCTGGCCTACATAGACACACACACACACACACACACACACACAGACACAAATGTGAATGTGCACCCATATACATACAATCCCTAAACATACACACAGAAAAAAAAAAGAAAGAATAAAAAATAAATGCATAAGGAGTTAGCTAAGCACACCTTTGGATGTGTTTGTGAGGCTGTTTCCAAGGAAGATTAACTGCAGTGGAATAATATATTTATATATTTACTATGTTACAAATACGCATATATATGCATACATACGTGTAAATACAGCATGAAAGAAAATATCACTCTTTGAAAATTAAGACAGAACTTAAAAAAAAATTTTTACATCTTTCCTGAAAAGCCACAGCCGTAAGTCTTATCTATAATTTTCTTATCTTGTGTAATATTATTAGTATTATTAGATACTTGGATAATCGTTAACCCAACCAAGTTAACTATCATAATGACATAATGCTTGATAAATAAAAACAAAACTAGAGAGATGGCTCAGAGGGTCAACACACCTGCCACCAAGCCCTAAGTCTTATCTATAATTTTCATTTTTTTAGGGTACAATAAGAATTTTAAGATAGTATCAATGTTAAGTCCTCAGTGTTTATGCATTTGCCCAAATGTTTTGCAGGTGCATCAACCACATGCATATAGAAGTGTTTTTTTTTTTCTTTTTGTGGTGCTGGGGATCAAACCCAGGACCTGGCACACATTAGGAAAGTGTGTGCTCTGCCACTCACCACATGCCAGTCCATAAAGCATTGTGTATATGAGTGTGGTGTGAGTGTGTGTGTGTGTGTATGTTTGTGAGTGTGTGTGAGAGAGAGAGGGAGAGACAGAGAGAGATGTCTGTTTATGTGTGTAGTATATGTATGTGTAGTAGCATGTGTGGGCACGTGTGTGTGAATGCATGCTGAGGCCCAAAGTTGACATCAGTAGTCTTCTTCAGTTGCCCTCCACGTTATTTATTGATGCAAAGTCTCTGACTGATCACAGAGCTTGCCAATTCCAGCTAGCCTAGCCAGCCAGTTTGTCCTCAGGATCCCCTTTCTCTGCCTCCTAGTGCTGCGATTACAGACCCCTCCATGCCTGCCTCGTTTTTATGTGGGTTCTAAGGATCCAAACTCAAGTTCTCACATTGCCATAGCAAGCACTTCACCACTGAGCAATCTCCCCAGCCTCCATAAAAGTACATTTTAAGCAGAGTTTCCAAGTTTTTCTACTTAATCTTCGTAGAAACAATAAACTTCTGTATTCACGCTCCATTCTTCTGGGCAACATTTACTCAAATAATGTAACCCAAATACAACTACAAAAGACTTAAACTGGTTTGGAAACAAATCCAATTGACTCTTGGTAGGAGAATTGTATTTTTCATGAGAGACTTCACATTAGCATAGATGAACAACCCCAAAAGAACTCTTAGGTAGAATTTAAGAATTAGAAAGTTCTGTGCTGAATCCAAATTTTATAGCTTCACTGCCTAACTGTCTGACCTTCAGTTCTTGATTTCATAAAAGGGAACATGAGAATTATGGTTTCCCAAACTGAGTGTTAAACAATTTGAGGCGATCTCAAGCAGTTCTTGATATCCCATAGCTTCTCAATAAACGCCCACTTCCTTCCTGAGGAGAAAAAAAGATACACTTCTGACAGCACCACACCATCCCGTCCCTCACCGACTCTTTCTGCTTATATTATATTTAGATAGCAATGATTTACTGAATAAATTTTTGAGTGAACTGATTTCATTGTAGGGCATAAAGTTTCCTCAGGATGGGCTTAATGTGGTATATCCTAATCATCTGAAGTGCTTTAGAATGAATAAAACTACTTGACTTCTCATTTAGAACACAAATGAAGTATTTCAAAAGTTCCATGGTCAACATTTTTGGGCACAAATACTTTCCACACCTGCATTTCACTCCTTTCCTTCCAGAAGAAATTAGAAATTCGAGCCTGGACAAAGAGGAAAGAGGAAGGTTGGGACTTAACACAACAGGCTCTCTCTAGAGCCTCTGTTCCCCTGCTGGAACTCTGCTGCACTTAAGAAAGTATTTTCCTTTGGACAGACAGCCATTCCTGTGAAGGAGTTTGACCTAATGGGTCCATTCTTGAGCCCAACAAGGTCCTGTCCTGGTCATCAAGAAACCCACCCCCTGTGTTAGTCCTTTATGCACTTTTATTTGAACAAGAGGCTGGGGAGGCAGCATGGATCACTTTCCTCGTAGAGGTGTTATGAGGATAAATGAAATGAAATTCATACAGCACTTTAGGATGTTCTTATGAAATGCACCTTTGTAAATATGAAGTATTCTAAAAGGCCAGCATCCACAACTCCTATTTAAAATAAAAATCGCTGACAACCATTTCAGCCCTCGAAAGTAAACACATCAGCTTGAAATTGAAGTGCACTTTGCCAGGAGCATCAGGCTGATGGCTTATTTGGGTCCTTACCACAAATAAGGCTAAATGTTAACATGGATAGCTATGCACAGTTCTATCCTCCACCCTGCCCTGCGGTTGGAAAGCATCTAAAAGCCATGACTTGACCCTGAATTCTCTGGGACCTGAGAAAAACCTGACAGTGTAGTCTAACTTGAGAAAGTTAAAGTTAAAGGTACCCCGCCCCGCCAGACGGCAGTGGCTTTCACATCTGCTTCTGCGATTATCATCTCAGGCACATTAAAGCCATCCCACAGGAATCTGTGTGAGGACAGATCAAAGAAACACTCTAGGAGACTTTCAGTCTGGAAACAGGAGAAAAGTTCTCATCCTTCAGGTGACTGTGGGGTGGGAGTGAAGCTATACTCCTGGAGCACGTGTAGAACTGTGTATATGTGAACACCATATACTGTCCACTAACAGTACACTGGGAAATGTTCTAACATTCAGGAGACACTGATATATTCTGTATCTTAGCAAGGAAAACATGTCCCAGGACTATAGACCAGTTTCACCTCTGGAGTGCAGAGGAAATGACAAGGTATGCTCTGAGAAGAATGAGAAGGGAAGCCAATCTGAGTTGGTAGGAGGCCAAGCCAACACATGCAACAGAAAGATCTAGGAAGAAAATGAACCTTAAAGAGTAAAGCCCTGGGCAGCTACGCGTGTGAGACCCGGTTCTGCAGTAAAATAGAATAGTCACAAAGACACAGCCTTGCGAACACAGGCATCTCAGTAGGAGGCAGAGGTACAGGGCTGGAGATGTGGCTCAGTAGTTAAGAGCACTGGCTGCTTTTGCAGAGGACTCAGCACTTACATGGTGGCTAACAACCACCTGTAACTCCATTTCAGGGAATCTGATGCCCTCTTCTGGCCTCTATTGGCATTGATTGCATGCCTGGGTGCACTTAAATGTAGGCAAATATATATTCAAGTAAAAATAAAAATAAGTAAGGAAGGAAAAATTCGTAAAAGAGACAGGCATTAATGTCAACTTCAGGAGAGAAACAGCTTCTCAAACAACCATAGCTGCTGCTGTGTGTCTGCCCACTTTGAACTCACAATGTTCTTATGCCCATGTGTCTTCTTCCTATAAACATATAATGGATGGAGTATCCTTTTTTAAATTAGCAGAAGAAAAATACAACTAGAAAATAAATGGTGAAGGCCAGTGTGGTAACACACTCTCTTGATCCCAATACTCAGGGGGCAAAGGCAGGCAGATGTTTGTGCTGGCCTACATGAGTTCCAAGCCAGCTAGGACTACGAAGTGAGACCCTGTCTCAAAAGAAAAAAGGTGATTTCACAGGTGATTGATGATTCACATACAAATATTGCAAGTAATATCAAAAAATTAAGTGCTTGCTGTGAGAGATTTGAATATCAAATTTAGAGATTTTGATTTTGTGTGTGTGTGTGTGTGTGATTGTGGACACATGTGTTTATGAAAGCCAGAGGACAACCCCAGATGTCATTGGGATTGAACTTGGCTTCTCATTCTTTTCAGAGCATGTACTATGCTGACTGAGCTATTTCTTCAGCCTGAGAATCTCATATTCTTTTTGGATCTGTTCTTGTATAACTTCAGAGACAGTATTAGCAGTTTTATGCTTTTACTTCTATGTGGTTTTGTTCATTTGTATTTATTTGGTTTTGTTTCTTTTTCATTTTTATTTATTTTTATGTGTATGAGTGTATTGTCTGCATGTATATAAGCGCACCTGTGTCATGCAATGCCCATAGAGGTCAGAAGAGAGTGCCTAATTCCTCAGGAACTGGAGTTATGGATGGTTGTTAGCTGCCATGTGGTGCTGGGAAACAAACCTGGGTCCTCTGCAAGAACATCCAGTGCTCTTAACCTCTGAGCCATCTCTCTAGTCCCTGTTTATTTTTGTTTTGTTTCATTTGTTTGTTTTGAGACAGGGTTTCTCTGTAGACCCAGCTGGCCTGGAACTCAATATGTAGACCAAGCTGGCCTCAAGTCTCATAGAGATTCACCTGCCTCTGTTTCTCAAGTGTGAGGATTAAATGTGTGCACTACCACACCCAGCTGTATTTATTTGTTTTGAGACAGAGTCTTGCTGTGTAGACCAGGTAGAACTCCAATTTGCTCCCCATCTCACTGCCTCAGTTTCTCAAGTGCTGGAATTACAGTTCTGTGCCACATTACCTGTATGTTCCCCCCTCTATTGTGAAATGAAGGAGCATATTTGCCCTCTGCAAAGATTAAACAAAGGCATGAGATGTCTTACTGTCATTTTATTTCCATCATTAAAAAGTCTGGAACTTTTACACTGTCCTGTTCCTAACCACATTTAGGATCACTATTGACGTTTCTTCTCTTACAGGAGAAACACAAAGGGAAAAAGAGGAAAGTTTTATTGACTATTAACTTTATTGCTAGGTACTATATTCAATTTAACCTTCACTGCTATCTAATGAAGTAGATTTTATTTTTATTTGTTATTGCTTTTTGAGACAGGTTAGCCTTGATCTTGCTGTGTACCCGAGGCTGGCCTTGAATTCCTGATCCTCCTGCTTCCACCTCCCAAATGCTGGGATTGCAGGGATGTACCAACACACCTTAATGTAGGTGTGATTAACCAGGACACGTGTCATTTGAAACTAGAATGGTCACTTAGATATGAGATATTACTAAGGTAATATGAGATTTTTAATGCAATTATTTTGTGTTTGTTTTAAGACAGGGTCTCCCTACTGTCCCAGCTGGCCTAGAACTCACTATGTAGACCAGGCTGGCCTTGATCTCACAGACCTCTGTTTGCCTCTGCCACCTGAGTACTGGGATTAAAGGCATGTGCCAGCATTTAATGCTATTCTTTTTTGTTTGTTTGTTTGTTTGTTTCAGACAGAGTCTTCCTGTAGTCCCAGCTGGCCTGGAACTCACAGATATCTGCCTGCCTGTGCCTCCCGAGTGCTAGGATTAAAGGCAGGTACCACCACACTCAGCTGTTTAATGCAATTCTTAAAAGAAACAACAATATCCTATCTTGCCCATGATTTTTGAGCAATCAAGTTTGCTGATATTAACCCTGTGCCCTGATGATTCAGATGTATCGGTGAAGAAAAGTACAGTCAGGTAATTTATTCAGAAGGTAGAAATGGAGTTTGAGGGCTTCAGGTTTCCACTGTCTCTTTTCAAGGAAGATATTTTAAAATTGGTTTTAGAAGTGTATTCATGGCTAACCACCACTTAGCCTTTGAAACAAATCTTCAGGCAGATAGCTAAAGTAATCCTGAGAAAGTCATACAGCATAAAAATGGAGCCATTTAGAAGATATTTGTTCTGTCTCTCTTTACGACTGAGTTCGTCATTGGAAATCTAACAAGTGAGAATGCTACTACGTCATGTGATGGACTCCAGCTGCTTATACTGTGTGACTAAGCACGTTATCTTCAGAAAAAGACCAGGAGCAGACTACTCCTTCTTTCAGAAACAATTTAAAACACCAGATTTGTCTTTGTTATAATGTTAGTTATTTCATAAAGTCTCAAGGTTTATAAAATGTTGTTTCTTGGGTTAACAGAGGTATTTAAGTATGCTTTCTACAACATATAATTCAGATGGGACCCATACTGGGAAGAGATCCAACTATTTGTCAGATATCCCTACCACTTCCTCAAGCTTACCCAATAACCCACCACCAAAGGGAATGAAGATCTTGTTTTCTGTCCAATTGCCAGTCTTCCCATCAAAGCAGAGACCCAGAACCATTTTTAAAAAGAACTTCCAGTTTAAAACACAGTGATAACAGATCTGCTGGAGAGCCTTCTGGGTATTTGGCTACCCCAAACCAATAGATTGCAGAAAAAAAATATTGTTTTGTAAGTGATATTAATGCTATCCTCAGAGCTTCATATTTATTCTGCTATCATTTATTGATGACTAATGGCTAAAACATATAGCCCCTTGCCTTTCCTCACTATTCATAGATTAGACTCATCAGTGTCCTTTTGAAAACCACTGAGACAATGCAACTATTACCTAGCTGAAGTAAAGAAAGAAACATTACCTGCCACTCAAGGTAGAGACAGAGATGTGAACTGGCCACCACAGGTAAGCACTAAACTCTAAACACTCTAATGACCCATTACTCCTAAATACCTAGTGTGGGGGCTTACCTCTCCATTTTCGCTCCTAAGACAATGCTTCTAACACATTCCATATCCTCTAATGTGGTTTCACAAGACACTGGTGGAATATAGTGGTCAGCAGTAATTTAAGAAAAATAGGGGCTGGAGAGATGGCTCAGTGGTTAAGAGCACTGGCTGCTCTTGCAGAGGACCTGGGTTTGATTCCCAGCAGCCACATGGCAGCTAACAACCATCTGTAACTCCAGTTCCAGGGGATCTGATGCCCTCTTCTGACCTCCATGAACATTGTACAACAAGGGTACACTTACACACACATGCAGGCAATACACTCATACACATAAAAAATAAAAATAATAAATAAAATAGTTCTTAAAAAATGAGAAATAGTCAACTATGGTGACATAGATCAATAATCAATGGGCCAAAGAGGGATGAGGCAGAGGGATCATGATTTCAAGGCAAGCCTGGATTGTATGGCAAGATCCTTTCTTAAAAACAATGATAAATTTGAAAACTGAAATACTGGAAGTAGGTAGATGGTTAAAAAGAATATCTTACATGATTCAGGAATAAATAACAAGGACATAATAATTGAAACATCTCAAAATTTTTATTAATATGCTGGTGACTTAAGGAAGGAGATTTCCCCTTCTTAGTCCAATCTTAATGTGAAAATATGTGTTTTATCAAAGTATGTTTACACTGCATTCAATTGATAACTAGCACATGGATAATGAAGAATTGCCTTTATTTTTCAATGAACTCCTACAGGCTTATTTTTGAATTGTTAAGACAACTCTAGGGGCCAGTGAAATTGCTCAGCTGGCAAAGGTGCTTGCCTGGAAAGTCAACTTGAGTTTCATCCCTGGGACCTACGTAAAGGTGGAAGGATAGACCTGACTCTACAAAGTTGTCCTCTGACCACCCCATGCATACAATGGCACACACATGCACATCCATATCACGCACACACATATACGCACAAAAATTTAAAAAGTGAAGACAACTCTAAGCTGTTTAAGTTTTACATTTTCTCTCCTAAAACTAAGTTCTGTATCTGATAACCTTCAAATCAAAACAGTTTTTCTGAAAGGGCATTCCCACTGTCACAAACATGGGAGAAAGCACACTGTGGAGGAACTGTGGTTGTGTGTCCCAGTTATATTACTGTATTGTTTATAATTCTTTAGGAAGGGGTTAATGGGCTCTTTTGAGTATAATGGACATGTGGGTGTAGGATTCTTTTTTAAAATTAGATTTCTAAGTCAACAGAAAGTAATAGATTTCTGGGACTGGAGAGATGGCTCAGTGGTTAAGAGCACTGATTGCTCTTGCAGAGGAGCTGGGTTCAATTCCCAGCACCCACATAGCAGCTAACAATCTCCCATAACTCCAGTTCCAGTGTATCTGATGCCCTCTTAAGTCCTCCACAGGCAATTGTATGAGTGCTCTAACATACATGAGGCAATAGACTCATACACACACACACACACAAAAAAAAATTAAATAAAAAAAAGAAAGTTGTTGCTTAGGCTTATATCTTAAAATAGTTTGCCCATGCATTCCTCTAGCAGTTTCAATGTTTCTGGTCTTTATTAAGATCTTTGATTCAATTTGAATTTATTTTGAGGCAGTGTAAGATATATATAATTTCATTCTTCTGAATGTGAATATCCAGTTTTTCCAGGACTATTTGTTGGAGAGACTGTCTTTTTTTGTTTTTTTTTGTTGTTGTTGTTGTTTGTTTGTTTTTTGACACTTATATCAAACATTTATGTGCATTTATTTCAGGGTCTTTTTTTTCTATTCTGTTGGCCTGCATGTCTGATTTTATACCAGTATGTATCATGCTGTCTTTGTCACTATGGCTCTATAGTATAATTGAGATCAGGTATTGTGATAGAAATAGCAACGCTTTTTTAATTTTCTTTCTGTTTAGAATTACTTTGACTACCCAGGATCTTTTGTATTCCCATGTAAATTTTAGGATTTTTTTTCTCGTCCTTTTGAGAATCTTATTGGAATTTTGATGGAAATTTTTAACCTGCTTTTAGTAATATAGCCATTTTCACAGTTTTTATTTTGTAGTTCATGAGCACAGGTCTTTCGATCTTCTACTGTCTAATGTCATCTTCAAATTCTTTCTTCAGTGTCTTAAACTTTCCATTCTGGAAGTCTTTCACTTCCTTTGTTAGATTTATTTCTCATTTGATATTGTGTGTGTGTGTGTGTGTGTGTGTGTGTATCTATGTGTATCTATCTGTGTGTGTGTATAATATACGCATGTGCATGTGTACATGTGTGCACACGTGCAGGTACACTTGCCTATGTGTGTGGAGGCCAGAAGTCAACATCTGTGTCTTCCTCTATCACTTTTCACCTTTATTTAGACAGGCTCTCCCTGTAACTCCAGTTGGCCTAAAATTCACTACACAGACCAGGTTGGTCTCCGGAGTGCTGGGATTAAAGCCATGTGTCACCATGCCCAGCATTCTCCACCTTATTTTTGAGACAAGTTCTCTCACTGAACTTGGAGATTGTTGTTTCAGCCAAACTGGATGGCCAGTGAGGCCCCAGGATATGCTTTGCTTCTGCCTTCTCACTCTGGGGTTACATGGCTGCATGGCCATGCCCAGCCTTTATGTAGGTGCTGGGAGCCCAAACTCAGGTAATAGGATAATTTGACTTCTTCTTTTCTTGTTTGTATCTTTTTTTCTTTTTCTGTCTTATTGCTCTACCTGACTTTGAGCACTATATTAATAAGCAGAGAGTGAGTGGTTACCTTTATATCATTTCCAGAAGAAATTCTCCCAGTTTTTCCTCCTTTGGTATAATGTTGGCTATAGGTTTGTTACATACAGCCTTTATTGTGTTGAGATATATTCCTTCTATTGCTAGTTTCATCAAGACTTTTCTCACAAAGTAATGCTGAGCTTTTCAAATGTCTTCTCTGTATCTATTAAGACCACACTCTTCAATGAGATGTTGCCAAAAGCAAAGAAAGAATCTCTAGCCCATTCCAAAGCTAAAATCAACCAAGAAGGTAATGCCGAGAGGCCTCCAAAGTCCCCCAAAGAAGATTTACATATCACTGGCTTTCTGGTGGCCCAAACACTGTAGCTCTGAGGGCAGCCCAAATACCCTCAGAAGAAGAGCACCCCTAGGAGAAACAAGCTTGGTCACTATGCCATCATCAAGTTGCTCCTGACCACTGAGACAGTCATGAGAATACAGAAGACCACATACTTGAGTTCACTGTAGATGTCAAGGCCCACAATCATCATATCTAACAGGCATAAACATCAGGCCTGAGGGTGAAGGCATATATGTTCATCTGGCTTCTAATTATGATGCTTTGGATAATGCCAATAAAACTGGGATCACATAAACTGAGTCCAACTGGCTAATTCTAAACATACATTTTTCCCATAAAGATGATCTTGTGATTTCTGTCCTTAAATCTGTTGATTATTGTACTACATTTGTAAATACACCTTTGTTGAACCAACTTGTACCCATATTCAAAACCAACTTGATAATAATTTATGAACTTGTTAATGTCTTCTTGAATTCAATCAGCAAGCATTTTGTTGATAATTTTTGTCTATGTTCATTGGGGAAATTGGTGCATAGTTTTCTTTTTTCGCTGTGTCACTCTCTGTTTTAGACATTGGGATAATACTGTAACAATCCTAGCAAGAAAGAAGATATTTTAAAGAGACGTTGTACTTTCAGAATATTGAAACAATGGACCCCAAAGATTTCACATTTCTCCCAGGAAGCCCAGGCTGAGAAGGGAAAGGCTGGACCTCTAGTGTCAACCAGGAAGAGATTCCCAGGAAGAGATTTCACACAATGCTTACAACTGACCTACCACTTCACAAGACAGACTAGAGCTGAGCCCATGGTGAGTCAGTGATGGGTGGGACCACACCTTGACTAAGACTGCTTAGTTATGCAATCTGTTCTTCCCTCTGTTTGAATCTAAACCACACATTGGTACCTCTACAATAAACTGGAGGAAGGTGTGTCACTGGACCTTTGTATTTGTCTCTCTTCCCAGTGTGGCCAGATTGAATGAATAATATCCTTTCTCTGCTTTTCATTGTTACCTTTTTCATTGGCATCTTAGAGACAGGTGGCTGAGTCTACCAACTAGGGGCTGCCAGAGTCTAGGCTTTGACCCTAAAATCTCCACTAACAATACTGTCTTCAGTACTGCTCTTGTGGAAAATTTAAGATGAATTTATGTTAGCTTTTCCTTAAAATTCTGGTAGAATTCAACAGTGAAATCTGCCCAGTTCTGGGCTTTTTAGGACCAGGATTCTTTCAAGTTTACCTCCAATTTTAAACTTCTAAAATTCCAAGAAAATGGTGACATGTTGAAATAGAATTGATTCTGTAACAATCTTTCCTGTTATTGTTAAACATTTTTAATAGACAAGTGAATCATTTTTTTCAAACAGAAATGAATAACTGGATCAAGAAAGTCTAATTCTTGGTCTTAACTGGATTATATCTGTCTTGTGTACCCTACTGCATTAATTCTGCTGCCACAGCTTCTTTTAAAAATTATTCTATTATTTTTTGTGTATGCACATATTGCCTGCGTGTATGTAGGGGCACCCTTGTTTTGCAATGCCAGTGGAGGTCAGAAGAGGGTGTTGGATCCCTTGGAACTAGAATTAAGGACAGTTGTTAACTGCCATGTGGGTACTGGGAATTGAACCCAGGTCCTCTGAAAGAGCAGCCAGTGTTCTTAGCTGCTGAGCCACCTCTCCAGTCCCCCTACTACTGCTAGGTTAACTTCTCCTAGTTCTCTTTACTTTGTTTCATTCAGTCATATGTCTGTCTACTGTCTCTCTTCTCTGCTTTGCTATTGATCTTGGATTAGAGTCATTATTCTACATTTTCTCTACATTCTAGAAAGAAACAAAATAAAATCATGCCATCCTCTGGCTACCTGAGGACTTGACTTTCTGGGAATAGGTGCTAACTTACTTCCAATGATATACTTTTGACTTGGCATTTCTATATTCATTTTCAGGAACTTGATACCGATGTGGAGTTGATGTAGGAAAGTGCACCAGAGGATATAAGAAAGCATCACACTGCCTTGAAGAAGACAGATCTAGAATTTCTATTGGAATAGGAAAACTTAACAGTCAAAAATGAAACTTAAAGAGTCTTAACTTTTTCTTACCTAAGGTAATACAGTGTAGGAAGGGAAGAAATAACTTAGTTTACAAGGTCAAAGCTCTGTAATAGGATAGATGATACATATTTTGGTTTTCCTGTCACAGCTTACCTCTGATGTGACAGTGACAGTAGTCATAGACATTATGTTCATATTTTATCATCACCTCGTTTTACAAAAGCAGGATTTGGTCTAAAGATTTGCTCCCCTGTCCTCTGCAATATAAGACCAAGAATATTAGATTTTTAATTTGGAGATGTGAATTTAAGAACTCTGATTACAAAATTGGGAGGTTATCACTGACCTGGTCATTCAAACAGAAATACAAATGCATTAGCTGTTAGAGGAAGAGTAGACTGATGTTTCCCTAAGGAGATGGTAATACTTATTTTCTTCCTTATTATTCAAAAGTTTCATTCTCATTACCCAGAGTCTTCAGGATCAGGAGCCATCTCACAATTGATGCCTAGAGGTTTAGTGCGCTGAAAAAAATACTCTGAACAGATACACCTGGTATGATTCTATTTTCAGCACAACTCTTGATTCTTTCTTCCTCCACATATGTGCCTACTTGATTTACCAAGGCCAACAACAACAACAAATTCCACCTTTAGTGTGCTATTTAACAATCTGTCAATGATCCCATTTGTACTCAGCATAAGATCAAAGGATTGTTCGAGTTGAAAGCAATCAATCTGGCATTAGTCAGGGTTAGCAATTCATTCTGAACACCCTTTAGACCAAAAAACCCTGCTTATTTCTCTACTTTTTAGAAATGCATAGCATATTTATTTAAGATTAGGCTTGTCTTTAAGAAATAGAAAGTTCAAAATATAGGCTTGATTCTGGGCAGCATGGAACTCGCCTGGCTGCTCTGGCCTATTCCCATCTTGCTGCTCTGTCAGTCTTGAAAAGAAGATGGATGCAGGGCAGTCAGTCTCTGTGTCTGCATTCCAGCCATCAAGACGAAGGAAGGAACAAAGAAGTACTGTCACCTCTTTAAAGAAACTTTCCAGAAATCAGGATTTCTGAGTTCAATTCCTCTGCTAGAACTTAGAGGAAGTTATGAGTGTTCTTTAGCTACCATGTACCCAGCTGGAACTAGGGATTCTGATTCTGTGCTGAAGCCAAAGAAGCCAATGGACAGTGGGTGTTGTCTGCCATCGGTTGCCAGGTTGTTGGCTACCATGGGTGCCAGGTGTTGGCTAGCACGGCCAGGTCCCTCGGGGGCGGGGGTAAGGAGGCGCAGAGTCAACGACACAGACCCTGGAAGAAAGTGGAGCCACGATCTCATTTAATTTTAGAAAAGAACAGGATTTATACTTTGTCGGGCTTAGGGGAGGTCTTTATCTAGTCATTTGACGTGTTTCATTCTGGTAGGTCCTGAACACCTGACAATCCGAAGTTCATTGCTCTCATTGGTCCTGGATGGCTGCTAGCCTGGGAGCTTCCCAGGTTCGATCCCAGGAAGTGTTCACTGTGCACGCATGCTCAGTATCGGTTCTGGCTTGTATTAGGCCAGAAGGCCGGGAGCCTGCCTGACCTTGCCAGAATCATCCTACAAGTGGGAGACCGCCCACAATCTCTACTGTTGGTCTGATGGAGCAGCACTTGGATAGTAAGCCCCGCCTATTCTTTGGAATGTGTACCCTTGGGGAGCTCGATGGACCTTGAATAATGCATATGTCTCCAAATTGCAAGAAACACAGGCTGCCCAACTTTTTTTTAGATCTTTGTTCTTTCTTAAATTGGACTTAAAACTCCAATGAATGCCCTATCGCAGGGGACAATCAGACCTAGCAGCTCTATGTAATTTTCTAGGAGGAGATAAAAATCCCCTCTGGAGAATTTTAATATATTAGCCATTTCTCTTGGGACTAGCAAACGGGCAATTATTCCATACATAACCTTCATCTGCCCTAGAGGAGTACAGGCAGCTGTCTTTTTCCCTCAAAGCCAACATTTAAAAAATTTACCCAGGTAATTAGGATACATTAATTTTTTCCGGTAATGTAAGATAAAGTGATCTATTTATTTTAAACAACAAAACCCGTGTCACTCACGCCATTTTCTACACATGCACATGAGCTTTCTTCCTTTCCAGTCACCCCTTCATTAATGGTGCTAAGTTGTGCCTGCTTTTCAGCTTACCTAGTCTTCTCAAGCACGTCTCTGATACTGTTATGCAGTGTTGGCTTTATTTCTTTTACTCTTCCTATCCTTCATCATTTATTAATGACACAGATTGTGGGATGAAGAGATGTCAACATTACCATTTTTCTATATTTACAGGTATAATAGCGTCATTCAAGAGGATCTGTCATCTAATAGCCCTAAACGAGCCCTCTCTTTCCAGCTACATTTCCCTCCATTATTTACTGCGCCTCCCAATAGCTTATCATCCGCTACCGTCTACTTTCCTCTTTCCCCTTAATTTCCTGAGACAGATTTCCACTTAAGAGATGGAGAAACTATTAGATGGAGAGCTTCTACAAACCACCAGAGCATAGGGTCTTCTGCAAAGAGACATGTTTACCCACTGTGGTTTAACAGAATGACAAACCCAGTTACTTCCCATGTGAAGAAGGCATAATCACATTTGAATTGAAGGAATCAACATGCATAACTCTCACTAACACAAGTACAATAGAAACTAAGTGCCTAAATTCCTGTGCAGGGGAAGGGAGAGCAGTTATATTGCTAGTCTAATGTAAAACATAGTTCCTTGTATTTGAGTTGGAATTTTCATAACTATTTAATATGAGTCTATAAGTTGTTCTAGAGGGAAGCAATATCAAAGAAGAAAATAGTATTCTGTCTCTGTAAAACATTTTAGTATTGCTCAGAGAAGTGGGTTGCTAGACATTTATTTTGGAAATTATCTAGCTAGCTACAGAATGCTTTCAAATTATGCAAGTATTGGTAGTATGCTGTTGTAACTGACCATGCCACAATACATCTTTATTTTGGCTATATTTAGGATATAGAAAAAGAAGTGAGCATTTTCTTTCATTGTAATATCATGGAACTAATGATATTCACTAGTATAAAAAAGCATTCCCTGATCAAAAGAGATATTCTCAAGTATATGTTTGGCTTGGAGATGACATATGTCCTTATGGAACTTTTCATTAAATTTTAATTACTTCAAATAACTAAAAAAGAATACAAATAACATATAGTCTCTCAAAAGAAAAATATAAAATAATATTATCATGTTGAAAGTATTCACAAATTATCAGTGAATAATGAATTACATGGTTTAACTATCAAACACTATCATCTAAATTACATTCTATGCATTGCAAAGTGACATTTTATTTAACTTGTCTGTTGAGGTTTTATATTTCCAAAGTCCATGGTCCAAGCTAAGACTTGAGAAATTCTGAAATTCTTTTTTCTTGACATTACTGGGGATTGAAACCAGAACCTTAAGCATGCTCGGCAAGTACCTCCTTCTTAACTTTTTATTTTGGCACAGGGTTTACCAAGTTTCCCAGGCCTTGAACTCACTCTGTAGCTTAGGGAGTTCTTGAATTTTTTATTCTCCTACCTCAGCCTCCCAAGTAGCTGCCACAAGGCTCCAGTTGAGAAATTCCTGAGGGAGAATATGGGTATAGGTTGAATTTAGAAGCATCATGAGGACATGAGTGTTGGTGAAGTCTGGGCAAATGATTACAGCAGAGGCAGCCAAAAGACGCACATGGAAATAACTATTTGCTTGACTTTAGATCTAAACAGTAATAGAGTAAATTTTAATCTTTTCACTTATTTTTCATGTATCATCCACTTCATATTATTACACATATGTTAGGTTCAGACTTATTTGCCTGATACGTACTTTTGTAACTTCAGTGCATGCTTACTGCTATGGTTTGAATGTTTGTGCACCCTCAAAATCCTCATGTTGAAATCAAATCCCAGTTTGGTGGGTCGTTGGGGAAAAATTAGAATCACGAAAAGGAATAAACTGAAATTCTCAGAAAAAGCCACATCTATATTGAATATCTTGCAGACTGACTTTGGCTGACTAGAATCACAACTGTGGAACAATGGAGTGTGACAAATAAAGGAAAAAGTACTTTGTAAGTCATTTTCTTTGGTACCTCTTAATAGCCATTCACTATCAACTACCATATTAGACTTAAAATCCCCATGACTTCTTGATACAACTTTTGTAATATATCACTAAGTTTGACAGAC
This sequence comes from Eospalax fontanierii, assembly GCA_035773235.1. Lineage (NCBI taxonomy): Eukaryota > Metazoa > Chordata > Mammalia > Rodentia > Spalacidae > Eospalax > Eospalax fontanierii. The sequence continues at coordinate 31,650,737 of CM069548.1, read as the reverse complement.
TTCTGACCTCCACCAGCCCAAAGATAAGAATGATGAAGAAAACATAAGAATCTTATAGAAGAGATTTTCATACCTTTCTGTTCATAAAAGTTTACATATGAACTAAGCTAAGAAGATGGCTCAGTTGGGAAAGTACTTGTTGTACAAGTATGAGGACCTGAGTTTGAATCCTTCATACCCACTTAAAAAGTTGGGTATTAAGCCAGGTGTTGTGATACACGCTTTTAATCCCAGTACTTGGGAGGCAGAGGCAGGCAGATTTCTGTTGTATTGAAACCAGTCTGGCCTACATAGAGAGCTCGAGGCCAGCTGAGGCTACAGAGAGGCCCTGTAGATGTCATAACACACACACCTGTAACCAGAGCACTGCACAAAGACAGGAGGATCCCTGGACCTCCTGACCAGCCAGCCTAGCCAAACTGGTAGGTTATAGGTTCAGTGAAAGAACCTGTCTCAAATAATAAAAGGTGGCAAGTGACTAAGAAAAACACACAATGTCAACTTCTGGCCTCCACATGCATGCATAGCCCCCATATGTCACACACACATCCATACACAAACAGCTCACATAACCTGCAGACTGCTTGACTTTGGCTGAGTAGAACATCATGACTGTGCAAAAAGGAAAAGTTCCAGGTTAGAGTCAAAATTATCTTGAGCTAGACCAGTCCCTTTAAAAACCATTTACATTTAATCTTTGTAGCTCATCTAACATTCTCATGGCTATCAGTGAAATCCTTGGACTATATGCTAAACTCAGTAGATATCTAACATTTACCAACTTTAAAGATAAAAGTGCAATAACAGCATCTGGAAACTATAGAAAAGATTTTTCCCACTTTGCTATAGTTTGCCTACCCATTACCTCACCAGTATACTGATCAAATGTATAGAATGCTGTGTTATATAGCGATAAAAGTTTCTGGAACCTCTGTTACCGGAGTTGGGACATTTCCAGCTCTAGGTTATTACAATGGACTAGGCTTCAGCAACCATCCTAGAGGGATGAGTGGTGGTGAAGGCAGTCACGGAGCTGTATTCTCAGTCTGGCTGCACTATAAAGAATTGAGGGCCCATGATCTAAGCTCTGTCTTTGAAGTGCTCCCAGCAGTCTTAGGGTTCTATAGGAAAATGAACAGAAGCAAGAGGTGGGGCTTTGGTGGTTAGTGTTCTAGTCACTTTGGTGTAGTAGTGGTCTGGCAGACTACATTGGGCCATTACCTCATGATGAGCCATGTTAAGGGGTTTGTGGGTACCATGAAAAATCACTGTTGTTTGGGGGTCAGTTTTGGTTCTTTGTCATAAGAAGTTTATCAGTCAGGCCTGTTCTTGGAACCCTAGGTAACTATGAGGGAGAGTAAGTCAGGTGTATTAAGAAAGATGGAGTCAAGCAAAATGGAATTTGTACGTTAGACTGGGATCTCCTTCATCTCTTCCATGGAGGAATATGTAATTCAGGAATAGGAGGTCACATTTTCTAGCCACAGGTTACTTATATAAACTTAGAATAAACTTTTTTCATATTTCTTTTATAATTCATTGATATTGACAACATTTGTTGTGGGAAACATTTATGCCATGTCTACACTGAATACTGGGACATATGAGACATGAACCCTGTGAGTTATATGTGTTTACACTAAACATTCAGAATATGTGCTTCCAAACAAAGTAAATGATATAGATTTTTTAATTTTAATTTTAATGTGTATGAGCATTGTGCCTGCTTGTATGCGCACCTGTGTTATGCAGTGCCTGTGGAAGACAGAGTCCATCAAACTGGAGTTATGGATGGTTATTAGCCACCATGTGAGTGATGGGATTCAAACCCAGGTCTTCTGCAAGAACAGTCAGTGCCCTTAACTGCTGAGCAATCTCTCTAGTCCCAAATAGATAATATAGAAATGAAACCAAAAAAATTGATCCAAGAAATTTTCAATGTGTGTGCATGCGTGCGTGTGTGCGTGCGTGTGTGTGTGTGTGTGTGTGTCTATGCGTTACTGGAGACGGAATCTAAGGCCTCATACATTCTAGGGAAGCACTCTATCATGAGTTATGCTCCCAACCCTACGAAAATTTGACTTCTCACATATGATACAGTAACAATAAAACAACTACATGAATATAACTGGCAATAATTCCAAGTCACGCTACATATTTTACATACATTTTCAAGAGCTCAACTCCATCAGGCACCCTTTCTGCCAACAGAGAAAATAAGTCAGAGAGAAGTTATTTGCTGTAAATAAAGAACTAGTAAATGACATAGCCTAAATTTGAAAGATGTTTCATTACTTGTTGAATCATCTGAGTAGATGAATAAAGCCCCCATCTCTCAACCTCTTATAGAAATACTATCATTCTTGGTTTGCCATTGTAATAATTTCTAATTCTATGCCAACTATTTGAGCTGTTAAGTAAGTTATAGGAGGGTTACTGCTTTGGACTGAAATAGGCCCAAACATACCAGGTTAAAACTAAAAATGAAAATGGAGTTATGCTGAAGTTCCATGCTACCAAACTGAAACTAAGCTGTTTTACAACTAAAACTCAGAATTAGAAAGATAACTGTCAAATTTCCCAATTATGCAAATTTTGTTTGATGTGATAATAAAGTTCTTTCTGTTCTAATCCTCATACAGAAAAGACAGCCTAAAGGAACTGAATGTTAACTAATCAGTTATTTTTGTCTTCTCTGTCTCTTTGTTCCTACCTTACGAGACAAATAACAAAAAGTTAATGACATGAATAAAAGGACCTATCTGTGCCTGGGAATGTACGAATGAGTGCAGTTGTCCACAGAAGCCAGAGGAGGGCACTGGAGGCCCGGAGCTGGAGTTAGAGGTGGTAGTTGTGAGCCACCTACTGTGGGGGCTGGGAACTGAAACCAGGTCTTCTGTAGCAGTAGTCAGTGCTCTTAACTGCTGAGCCATCTCTAGCCCTCTTCAAAGGGTTTAAAAGATCAACTAAAATGTTTTAGTATGCTAATTTGGAGGGGGGGTGTTTGTTGTGTTTGATTTTTTGAGACAGGGTCTCCCTCTATCCCCAGCTCTCCTAGAACTCACTGTGAAGACAAAGCTAGTCTCCATCTCATAGAGATCTACTTGTCTCTCCCTCCTGTGTGCTGGGATTAAAGGCTTGGGCCCCTAAGGCCATTCGAGTATACTAATTCTTATCTAAGAACCTTTTCTTTTGTAACTAGGGTGGTTTGAGGTACTTTTTACAGGTTAACAAGTTGATAATATGAAAACAAGTCAAAAGGCAAAGGAAAGTTTACTATACATATGTCACAAGGAAGTCAAGGCATATGTTTCAACAGTGAACCTTTGAACCTTATTTTTCTTCATTGCCATATTAATAGACTTCAGTCTGGCTGCTAACCACTGGAAAAACAATATTTAGGCAATGACAGTTCTACAAGGGCCAGATAAGTGCTAATTGTTTCTGAGCTCCACCTTAGGGAACTCAAAAGTAGAGGCAGGAAAAGGAGAGTGCCAGAGATACTGGTGAAGAAGGTGGTGCACTGATCAGGGTCTTTGTCATGGAAGGCTGTGTCTCCCTTCATTTCTTCTCCGGCTAGAACATGACAACAGACCTTGACCAGGTAGAGCTATTTCCCACAGTTCTGTAAACAGATGGATTACTTTTCTATAAGTTAAACCTCAAAACAATTTCCAGGCATTACTGTTGAAGCAAAGAAATAATGAGGAGGGACTTTACATATTCTGATGTAATCTGAAGATCAGAAGCTGTTCTGGAGTCTGTCAGTCTAAAGAGACGTTGTTTAGCAGTTAGCATCTTAATCATTTAGGCTCAACTCCTCTTTGGAATTTACAGTGCTTGGGCAAAGGGAAGGGAATTAACCTAGAAAGGGACAGAAGTAAAAGGAAGTTGAAGTAACTTTTCAGAGTAAATTTGCAAAGGAGTGGCCCCAGGTACACCACATCTATAAAAAAGAAGAAAATGAAAAACATTGCAGTTTGAATGTGCAAGTTGGGAGCCACCAAGAGAAGACAAAGGATTGGCTGCTCAAAAGCATAGTTACTGTGCAAGTTTCACCTGCACTCTGTCAGAAGCTTGGAAATCTGACCCTCTCAGCCTCTCACAGTTGATCAAAATTAGAAATGCTCTCTCATGAATATGAAACCTATTATGTTCCAGACAACAGGCTGGGAAGGTAACAAACATTATTAAGCAGAGAAGTAATTAGTTACAGAGATGGAAAAAGCACTGGGTAGAATCTGATAAAAGGAAATGAGAAAATGAAATGGACTATTAATTACAAAATAAAGCAAAGAACAAATAGGAAAAACAGAACATAAATGGGTGGTAAAATTTGGAGACTAAAAGAAACTAATCTTGATAACTGACTAGCTGTAGAGAAGCAAAGGAGGCAACTAAGGAATATGTGTGGCTAGAAAGAGTTACACTTTCAGTCGTTATAGTTATATAAATCAGTGGATTTCCCCATGGCATTTCCATGTGTGTATATATTGTGCATTCTCTCTTGTCCTCCTCTGCCCTAAACCTAACATACCATATTATGCCCTATGCTAATATTAGGGCCCCCTTCCTCTTCTCCTCCTCCCCACCTCCCCTTCCTACAATGGGATCTTACTGTATCTTCCAGCACATGGTCAGAAATGCTCCTGCTCAGGCTTCCTACTGCCTGAGGCTGAAGGCACCACTACTTTAAGCCTGTTTTGGATGAGTTCGTCACACAGCAATAGATCAGTAGAACGAAGTGCAATTATTCAGCACACTGTCTCAGCTTTGGAACCTATCTTTAAGCATCCCTGTTTTAGGTATTCTTTAAATAAATTCTTAAACTGAGGTTGGAGGGGTGGCTCAGTGGGAAAAGGTGCTTGCCACCAAGTTTGATAACCTGAATTCTGATCCTGAAACCTGGTCCTTTATAAGAGCAACCAGTGCTCTTAATTGCAGAGCCATCTCTCCAGGCCCTTCAGCCTCTAAAAAAAAAAAAAAAATTCTTTTGTTTTTAAGTTTAAGAGAAGTTTTATTAAGTCAAGAATTCTTAACAACCCCCACCCCTGCGCCCCAAAAGAAATCCTTAAACTTGCCTTGTACTCGATCATTGCTAGAATGGCTCCCAGACCTCAGAGGAATATTTTACTTCTTATTCTGATTTATTACAAAGAATGTTTTTTGCCTTCATTCTTGCTTAGTCTTTCCAGCCTGTGTTCCTTTACCCATTTGGAATAAGAATTCTTTCTGTGCCATTTTTGTTTGAGATAGGGTCTCACTATGTAGATCAGGCTGGCCTCAAACTCACAGAGATCCACCTGCCTCTTACTCCCTAGTGCTTGGATTAAAGGCATGCACCACCACACTGGATTATTTTGCTTGCTTGTTTTTGCATTCTGTGCCATTGTATGCTGGAACTACGAAACCAGTTCTTAAAGGATACAATGAACATTGTATTAGCTACTTGTCCTTTACTGGAGTACGTATTCTGGCTATGGATTTGTATATAATGTTTATGCCAAAATGACTATCCATGCTCTGTACCTGGACTAAGAGCAAGATACCACCAATCCAAACCTACAATTTCTGAAATGAAAATTTATTTGAAAGGAGAGAGTTAAACTCAGTGCAGCTTGCCTGAAAACAAGTGTTTCTCAGGATTAGTCTGCTGGACACACAGAGGCTACTGTTGTTAAGGCCTGAGTTCCTCAATTTTGTATAACGCTGCTACCTTGATGAGCTGTCACTGACTTTTGAAGGCAGTTTTAGGAAGTTTAACCATAGGGCTATTCTAGGAAGAATTAACCACAGAAAAATACCCCCACAGAATCCAGAAGGTATCAGTTAATGTACAACTTTTATAACTGCTTGTTTAATGCTTATCTTGCCCAGTGCTTATCTAGCTTGCTTAATGCTTACTTGACTTCTGTAGCTACTTGCCTGCCTACTATAAGAACAAATTTATCATACCTACTACAGGAACAAATATGTCATACCTGTGTAATCTTGTATAACCACCTGTCTATCAGGATGCTTTATAAGCCTGTTCTCCTCTGATTCAGCACTGTGCTATCTAAATCCCAGCCCAGAAAGTGCAGTCACTGGGCAGTTAATAAATTTGGCTGATTTGGAACATCTGGAGTCTGAGTGGTCTTTCCAAGGGGTCCTGGCACTGTAACACTATAACTGTGGTCTAAAAGGGGTTGGGCTTCATGATTAACTAGTAGTGAAAGACTTGACAGTATTGTCAGTATGATATTGGTTTTATAGGAATAAAAGATACAATACTGAGGAGTCATGGAGTCTTGCTTCACAGTTCCACAAAGCCACTGAAGCCAGGCATTGTCAGGCAGAGGCAGAGTCCCTACAAGCATGCCTTAAGAAGTCACTGCATGATGTTGTGAAGTTAGATAAGTTTCAGTGGAGATCCCAGGATATTGGAGATGTTAGAACCATAGATGTCTACTGAGGAAAGCTCATGCAGGCATAGTGTGAAGCCAGCCTGAAAGAGGCTATGTGTATTGTAGCTGGCAGAGCTAGAGAGGTAGGGCTACCCAAGCCCTTTTTATAACAGACAATCCCATTATGAGTCCCAGATGCCCCAAATGACTTTGCAGGATTTAGTGCTTGCCCTAATGAGTTTCATTCTTACTTTGGTCTGAATTTTCTTTACTGTGCTCCCATTCCCCACATTTGGCATGGGCATGTTTATTCTGTGGCATAGTATATTGGCTATGTAACTTTTTTTCATTTTATAGGAGAGCTCACAGTTAAGAGATTGTCTTGAGTCTCAGAAGAATTTGGGCTTTGAACTTTCAAACAGTGTTGGAACTGTTAAAGACTACGGGGACTTTATGATGTTAGATTGAATATGTATTTCATTGAGATGGTCATAGCCTATGCATGGGAATAAGGTAGTAAGGTTATGGATTAAAAGTGATGTATTTGTGTGTCAAGTTAACAAGGAATGAACTTTAGATTTTTAATCTTGGTTGTCAACTTGATTGGATTTTGGACTAATAGACACCTCTCTGGATAGGTCACTGAGGATATTTCCTGAAAACATGAACTAAAGTGGGAAAACCTTCTGTTGGAGGAGACTATTTAGGACTCCCCAGCATTAATTTACCTCTTTAGCATACAGAAAAGCACTCATTGTTTTGGAGATTCTAGAATTTTTGGGAGATGTATAACAGAAAATAGGAAGAGATCAATACATGCATTTATTATAAAATCACAGTCCCTGTTTCTCTTTCATTGTTAAGGTACCCCCTTCTAATTAATCACTCTCATTGGTATATCACTGAACTTCAAGAGAAGAAAACCCTCTGATCTACATCTCTCTAGAGGCACCATGTTCTACCAGTGTTGCAAAATGTGACTCAGTTGCCCGTATTCCCTGAGGCAATTTTCTGCACTTGATTTGGCCTAGGAGCAGTTATTTATTTGCGTATAATGAATTACTCTCAAATTTAACAGCTTAAAACATGGTTTCCAAGTCAGAATGTGGGTATTGCTTGATTGGATGCCTGACTACTATTAAGATGCAGTTGTAGTTGTTTTAAGATTTCACAGTGTTTGTAGGGAAGTAGGGGGAGTCCACTGGAAGCCTTAGGTCCTGGCTGGCTGCTACAGAACTATCACTTACATGCCTATAAAAATCCCAAGGAATGAAAACAACTTAAAAATATTTTTAGGGCCTGGGGTGGGGTTCAGAGAAAGAATTTCTATATCGGGTGGGTTTTGTTGGTTTCCCTCCAAAAGGAGGAATTTTAATCTTAGAAGATCTGATCACTCCCTGACAGATTCTGTTTACTAGAAGCAAGTCACTAAGTCCAGCTCAAGAAAAAGGAGTCACACTGGGGCTTGGAGGTAGTGATCCATCTTAGAAATTGCCAACTTTAGCCTCAATGCCCACCTTTTAAAGTTATGAAAGAAAGTTCCCAGAAAAAAAATCTGCATCTTTAACTGAATCTCTTGCAAGCCTGATCAACAGAGAACTTTAATGATTATGAAGAGTTTGGAATCTTGAAAGGATCAGAGCCTACTAACTTGGGCTATCTTTAGCTCTCTAAATAGTCATTTCTTGTCCACCTCTGTGTCTGATCTAACATCGTATGACTAACAGACATATTAAGTTAGTAGATCATTCTTCCACCAACAAAAGGATTAAGTAGCCTGTCAGAAAGCTTCTAAGATCTAGAGCAGAATTCTCCCCAGTTTACTATAACCTGCCTCTCTGATGTCTCTATCAACATATTTGAAGTGTCTTGATATATGACTTTTTTCTTTGTTCTGTTCCTATGAAAACTTCATGAATCTATTTCTATGTTGGAACATGGAATTTGAGGTGATCTAAATCTATGCTCCTGAACCATCATCATTCATATTTGGCTCCAGAATAAGCTATGCCCTTTAGGTGAGAGTTGTGATTTTGCATTGACAAACTGAAGTTGCTCTTGCTGAAGTCACTCACAGCTTGAATGTAGTCAAATCTTCTCTTCGGTATTTGGCTTGTATGGCTGCACATCTCTAACCTTAACTCTTCTTGCCATATCATTTACATACTTACCCGAATTCTTGACACTCATACATGCACAACAGGAGTCTTAAACTGTCCAAGTCCAAAACAGAGCTCATGATTTTACTCAAAATCTGTTGCATTGTTTTTTTTAATCCGATTTTATGGGGTTGGAGAGATGGCTCAGTGGTTAAGAGCACTGACTGATCTTGCAAAGGACCTGGATCCAATTCACTGCACCCACATGGGGGCTCACAACCATCTGTAACTCCAGTTCTGGGGAAATCCAATGCCCCCCCACCCCACTCTTTTTAACCTCTGGGAGCAACAAGCATATATGCAGGCAAAAACTCATGCCCATAAGGGTAAATAACTAAATCTGTAAAAGCCAAGTTTTATAATGTTAGTAAAACAAAACAGCAAATTTCTCAATCCCCAAATTTAAGCCACTAACCAAACAACAAATTCATAAGAAATTAAGAATTTAAAAATAGTTTTAAGGATTACAAGTGACTCAGTAGTAGAGTACTTAGCATTCATGAAGAGTTAGGTTCTACCCATCGCACTATTAGAATAAAGGTCCATTAAGAGAAAACTCTTGGTCAGTAGAATAGAATCTCTGACCTGGGTAGAGGCCTGACATTTCAGTTGGGTGGGTCAATCACATAGCCAAGGGACCACCCCCAGGAAAGTGGGTTCACCTTAAGCTATCTAGAGATAGGTGGGATAACTGTTTTAATGAGATACTGTACTTCTCCTTCCCAGAATTTCTACTTCCTGGGCTAGTCCCTACAAGGCTCCATGAGGTTGTCATGAGGTTTCTTAGGTTATGACTCAGACAGGTGCAACTTTTCTTTTTTATTTTTTATGTCTCTTTTGGGTGCTGGCTAGAACTTACATATGCCTTTTCTGATACTCAGGGCTTCCGTACATTCTCTATAGCCCCCTCCCACCACCAGGTGATGGACCTCCATGCCATAATTCAAACAGCATGGTTTTTCTCCCATCTCTCCTCCGTTTTCATCCTCCAGGAAACTACTGAGATTCCCAGCTTGCAACCAGGAGTTTTCTCTTAAATTATTTTCTTAATGAGTGCTCTCCAGTAAGAGCACCACAAAAGTAAATAAGCGTGTGTGTGTGTGTGTGTGTGTGTGAACACAGAGCACGGGCTGGATATGGTAGTTCATATTTGTAATCCCAGCACTTGGAAGACTGCCCTGACTTTTGAGGTTAGCTTGGGCTACTGAGTAAGGCACTGCCTCAAAAATCCAAGAAGTAGAAGCTGGAGAGATGGCTCAGTGGTCAAGAGTGAGCACTGACTGCTCTTTCAGAGGAACTGGGTTTGGTTCCCAGCACCGACATAGTAGCTAACAACTCCAGTTCCAGGATCTAATCAATGCTCAATTCTGGCCTCTGCCAGCTTTGCACAAAAAGTGGTGCATTTATGTACATACAGGCGACACACACATAAAAATAAAAATTAAAAATAAATTAGAAAAACTAAAATGAAACAATCCTACGCCCCCACATTGTGAATAAAAAAAAGTTCAGTGATATCATGACTTAGGCAACATGCATTAATCATATGATACAGTAATCATGAAAGATATAGAAAATTTTACATGTACAAGACCTAGAATCATAGCAAATCTAACCATATTATTCATTCAGGTAATTCTTTTTCCAAGTAACATTTGTTTTTCCCTGTGGATGCATGTATATGGTGATGGAGATCAAAAGATGAATCAGATGTGCAACCTGTCATCAGTGATTCTATCTAGACTGGACAGAGGCTAAGGGTTAGAAACAGAATGATTCTTTCCTAACTAGAAATGGTGAAAAGCTTTATGAAGGATTGTAGTTTGAATTCTGCTGCTGTGATAAACACCATAACCAAAAAGCAACTTGGGGAGGAAAGAGTTTATTACATGTTCTAATTCCCAGCTCATAATCCATCACTGAGGGGAGTGAAGGCAGGAACTCCAGGCAGGAATCTGGAAATAGGAATTAAAGCACAGACCACAAAGAACACTGCTTCCTGGTTTGCTCAGCTACTTTTCTTATATAGTCCTGACCCACTTGCCCAGGGATGGAACCACCCACAGTAGGCTGGACCCTCCTGTATCAATTACCAGTTAAGAAAAGGTCCCATAAACATGGCTACAGGTCAGTTCAATGGAGGAACTTCCTCAAATGAGGTTTCCTCTTCCCAGGGGACTCTAGTTTGTATCAAGTTGACAAAAACTATCCAGTGCAGAGATATCTGTGTAGGAACTTAATGTGGGATTTGCTTTGGAATTATGGAAACATAAAGAACATTCCTTGAGAATCAAACATTCAGAAAAGGTACAAAAATGGGAAATCTCACCTCAGATTGTAAGAAGGGGCTCAACAGGAAATGAGAACGGATAAGCACACCAGGGTATGTCAGAATGAGTTGATGTGAAATAGAAGAAAATAAGGAATCACTGAAGATCTTTGAGTACATCAGTCCCATACTTCTAGAAATGGGTAGAGTCCTTGGAGATAACCTGTATTCCATGTTATATTCTAAATGTTTGTATTATTCTCAAATTCATGAACTGAAGTCCCAATCCTCACTGTGATGGTATATTAGGAAGTGGGGTCTTTGGGAAACAATTAAATTATAAGAATGAGCCCTCAGAATAATATCAATGTCCTTAATATAGATCCCAGAAGGTTCACTAGCTCCCTGTTAACATGTGAGCACACTGGGAAAACAGAGCCATCTATAGGAACCAGGCCCTACTAAATGCAAGTTTTTCAAATGCCTTGCTCTTGGACTTCCTAGCCCCTAAGACTGAGATATAAATGCTTGTGGTCACCAGCTGTATGGTGTTTCTTGCTCTTGCAGTGCAGAGGCACAAAGACATTTTATTCGGATACTTTTCTGTACACATCACCTCTTCTGAGTAGTCTTACCCAGTTCTGTGATATTAAGGACTACTTGTGCTTAATACCAAATTTATCTCCAGCTCTGAGCTCCCTCTGTGAACTTATTAGCCAATTGCCAATTCCCACCTGAATTTCTAATTGGCATTTCAATATTATTTCACAGAAATTCTGCTTTTCTCCATCTATCTCTCCCATCATTTTGAATGATATCAACATTCACTCTCACTCATGGATCTAGTATAATTTAGGAGTCATTTTTGATTTCTCTCTTTGCTTGAATCCAATCCAGCAGTAAGTATTGTAACATAACTGGAAATTACCTACTTTTCTTTCTCACTTTCACTGACTCTCTGAAAAAAAAAATCATCAGAGTCTATCCCTTGGAGCCCATCCCAACGGGCTCACCTCCTTTTTTTTAACATTTCTCCTCCATACAGCGGCTAGAGTGATCTTTTAAAAAATTGTTTATGTGTATGAGAGGTTTTGCCTGCATGTGTGTAAGTTATCGTGTGCATGCAGTGCCGGTAGAGGGCAGAAGAGAGCGTCAGAACCCATGGAACTGGAGTTACGGATAATTGTTAGCTGCTGCTTGGGTGCTGGGAACCAAACCAGGGTCCTCTGGAAGAACAAGTGCTTTTAACCACTGAGTCATTTCTCTAGCCTTAGAGTGATCTATTGTCAATTTGTTTTGAGACAGGATATCCCTCTAGCCCCAACTAGCCTGCAACTCACTATGTAGAACAGGCTGGCCTCTGCCTCACAGATCTGCCTGCCTATGCCTCCTGAATGCTGGGATTAAAGGTATGCATCACCATACCTGGCATCTTTAAGAACAATGTTCTTTCTGTGTTTAACATTTTCCTGTACTTTTAAACACAATTAACTGAAATTTAGTAATTATTACTTGGTCCACAAAAGCTTACATAATCTGATTTCTCTGGTCCCTGCTCCCCACAAACCCAACTCCTGGTTCTCACTGTTTCTGAGTCAATTGGGCTTTTTCCATTCCTTCTATATGCTGAGGTGGCCCCCAAAGCTGTCCATGTTCCAATTCCCAGAACTTGTGCTTTACATGACAAAAATGATTTTATAGATGTGATGAAAAGGATCTATAGGTAGGGAGGTTATCCTGGACTATCCCAGTCTAACTGAAGCCACAGGAAAGCACTGAATCAGCAATGGCATAATAGAAATACACACACTCTGATTTGAAAGCCAGAAGTGCAAAGTCAAGGGTTTGCTATCAATCCTCAGCTCTCTTAGCCTGCAGCTGTATCACCCCACCACATGGCCTTCTTCTGGAGTGTCTTTACATTGTCTTCCTTTCATGTCCATTTCTGTGCCCAAATTTCTCCTTTAAATCAGAATACCAGTCACACTGGATTAGGGTTTACTCCACTGACCTCATTTTTAACTCAGTTACTTGTCAGGAGTTCATTTCCAAATAAGGCCACATTTGGAGGTACTGAGAGCTAGAACATGAGGAGACCTCAATTTACCCATAACACCACCATCAGAAGATTATTTCTAAGTGAAACAGAGAGGCTGGAGAGTGACAGCCAGACTGATTTCTTCCAAAACTTAGTGGGCCTTGGCTGACTATGAAGCTGGAAGTGCAGAGCCTAGGAATGTAGGCATCTGGAAAAGGCTGCTCTCCCCTGGAAACGTCAGGGACACATAGCCCTGCTGACATGTTGATCTGAGCTCAGTGGCATACATTCTGGACTTCTGGGACCCAGAACTATAAAAGAATAAAGCTTTAAGCCACTAATTTTGTGGTGTTTTGTTATAGTGCCAATAAGAAGGCAGTACACATGGCAAGGTCACTGCCACTTTCAGGTTCTGACATGCATTATACACCACTAATATTCTGAATGTTTGTGTATGCTTTTCCAAATTTATATCTCAAAATCATGACTTCCCAGCGTGATCGTGTTCAGATGTCAGGCCCTTTGGAGTTGATTGAATCATTAAGATGAAACCCTCTTAGGTAGAGACAAGAGGGTTTCTCTGTTCTCTGCTACATGAGAACACAGCAAGATAGTCATCTGCAAACCAAGAAGTGGAGCCTCACCAGACAGATCCATGAGTACCTTGATCTTGGGAGTTCTCCAGGAGTGTGAGAAATACATATTTGTTGTTTAAGCTGCCTAGTCTATGCTAACTTGGCATAACAACCCCAAGCGACTGAGTTCTCATCCTTAACTGTTCAGTTAAAGTTATACTCTATCACGTGGTATTTCATTTTTATCATAGCCCTTAGTGCTTCTTGTTACTTTTTTTTATCATAATTAGAACACAAACCATGTCTTGTCTCCCATCTTGTAAGTTAGGATCTAAACTAGTGCCACTCAACAAATATTTGCCAAGTCAATGGATGACCATTTACTTATGCCATTTGAGAAAAAAATATATGTACACACATATATATTTTTTATCTCAGGCCCATGGGATAGAATTCCGATCAAAGAGCTGGAGAGATTTAACCACTGAGAGATCAGTGGTTAAAAATGTATAAAGCTGGGAATGGTGGTATGCACCTTTAATCCCAGCAACTGGGAGGGAGGCAGGTAGATTGCTGTGAGATAAAGGCCAGCCTGGTCTACACAGAGTTCCCAGCTCGCTTGGGTTACAGGGAGACACTGTCTTAAAAAAAAAAAAAAAAAAAGTCCTGTTCTTGGCAGAGGACCTGAGTTCAGTTTCTAGCATCCACATCAGGTGGGTCACAATTGCTTAATTCCACCTCCAGGGAAGCCTCTGGCCTCTGAGGGCACATACCCAAACACACACACACACACTCCCCCAGCCAAAACCAACTTAAACATAAAATATCTTTACAGGCAATAGTAACTGTTTATAAATACCATGAAAAATAAATCACATGCAAAAAAATTGAGAGGCCATTATAGGACTAGCCTTGTATTATATATGTGTAATTCCAGCTACTCAGGAGGCTGAAGCAGGATTCCAGGTTCAAGGACTTGGAACTTAGTGAGATGCCCCCTTTCCCCCGCCAAAAAGGCTGGGGTTATAGATCAATGATACCATGTAGTGTTTGATAAATTGAAGATCAGCTCCCAATACCACAAACACAAAGTAAAAAATTTTAAAACTAGGTATGTTTATAGTAATGCATATGCTGTTCATAATTTGTTGAAGACTCACATAGTTTGAGTCAAATCTCTCATGAGATTGGATAGTTTATTTTTCTTACCTTGTGTATGATTTATTTACATGCTCCAAATACCTGGGAGGGTTTGACTTCCTCCACATATTCCCCACCCCGACCCAGTTCTTCTAGAAGTGATTGGTAATTCAGTGATCCTTCCTGTGTACACTAGCTCTTAGGTTCTTATACTGAGCATGTTATGTGCTAGTTTAAAACCTTAAAGTTTTCTTTAACAAAACCCAAACCTTCATTACAATGCAAGAGATTTCATCATAAGCCTTTTCTCTCCCTGGCTAGTCTAATCACGTACATCTTTTGACATAAAAAGTCAAACTCCTTACCTGTGTTTCCACGTATCTGGCCATCCTTCAGATCTCAGGAAACTTCTCTAGTCTAGATGAGAATCCCATTCCCTTTCTTTCCATCTCACAAATTGCTGGCATTTTTTGTGTGCACACGTATGCATGTTAGTATGTATGCGTGTGAGTGCATGGGTGTGTGCCTAAGGCAGAGGTTGATGCTGTGTTCCCTCAATTGCTCTCCACTTACTGAGGCAGGGTCATTCCTTGAACCCAGAGTTCAAGTCTTGCTAGTCACTTTGCCCTGGGGCTCCCATCTCTACCTCCCAAGCACTGGGATTACAGGCAGGCCATCATACTCACTGCCCATTTACTCAGGTGCTGGGGATCTGAATTCGGGTCCTTATACTTGCACAGCAAGTGCTCTATCCACCGAGCCACTCTCCCAGCCTGGCATATGGTGGAGGCACAGTTTCTTTACAAAACAAGTATCTGTGATGGTTTTTATGTGTCCTCTGAAAGTTCATGTATTATAAACTTAATCCTCAAATTATAGGACAATATTTTCTGGAGGTGGGACCTTTGGGAAATAACTAGAATTAGCATGCTGATAACCAGAGAGCCTTTGAGATCCCAACTAACACACTGCACAGTTGTTTTGTTTCAAGTGACTCCATTGTTATAATGAAGCATGAGGCCCTGACAAGATGCTGATACCATGTTCTTGGACTTTTTCCACTCCCCAGAACCATGAGGCAAATTTCTTTTTTTCTAAATAAAGTACTAATCTCAGGTATTTTGTTTGGCCTTTTTTTTTTTTTTTTTTTTTTTTTTTGAGGCAGGGTCTCATGTAGCTGAAGCTAGCCTTTAACTCCTGATCCTCTTGCCTCCACCTTCTAAGTGCTGAGGTTTATATAGTACTGGTGATCAAACCCAGGACCTGTGTGCTAGGCAAGCACTCTTACCAACTGGGCTACATCTCCGGATATTTTGTTATAGCAACATAAAAAAGTATTTGTTGAGTAAACAATTTATCATGTCATTAGTGTTTTTCTATGCTCGTTTTGACTGGGGATGTCAGATGAGGTACTGTAACAGTGAAGATGGAGAAGATAAGAACAACAGCCCAGAGTGATAGTATACACACCTTAATCTCAGCCAATGGGAGGCAGAGGTGGGAGTATCACTGAGTTTGAGGTCATCCTGGACTATTCAGTGACATCCTGTACCCAAAAAAAGTAACAGATTGGTAACAGTCATTGGAGAGACTAATGTAAGAAAGCAGCAGAAATGGGTTTTAAGGTGTGAATGGGAGAATCACATCAAATTCTTAGAAGTTGTCAATAATTCTAGTTCTAGCGGATCACAATTCCATCTTCTGGCCTCCATGAGCACGTGCATGCACATGGTGTACCTAAAACTCAGTCACAAACACATAAATAAGGTGAAAAAAACCCACTTAAGGTGAGGCAGGAAAAGGGTGGTTTGTGAAAATTCCCAAAGAAATGTCAGAAAAGCAAAATACAATAAACATCACCCAATTGCTTTTGTTGGTTTCTGGGTATCATTTTCCTAGTATCTGATCTCGGGTTTTTCGTATTATTAACACTGATATTTAAGTTGGATGACTCTGAAATCCCAAGAGATACAAACCCACACCACCCTCTACTAGCTAGCACGTCTATACAGGGAGGCCGATTCATTTCTCTGTAGAGACTGAAGGGCATCTAGATGTTGGTGGACGATCTCAGAACTGCTCACTTACTGGGGGGAAAAAAAAAAGAAAAGAAAAAAAATCAAACAGGAAATTGCCTTTAGGGACACTTTTACTTGGAAAATTACAACACTAGTACAAGTCAAGCCTTACACATTTAACATCTGCTTGTTGAAAGCAATTCGTAATATCAAAATTAAACATGTTTACTTTTTTCCTCACAAGAACACAAAAATTATGAAGGGGAACTTAAACAGAAAAATTTAAAAAGGTAACACAATTTTTCTCTTAGTAGTCCTTGGGTAGTTATGACAGAAGTTTCCATCTTTTGTTTCTAGTATCTGCTTCTGCCTCCCCCTCTATCGGACCGGCTTCCTCCACGGCCACCACCTCTTGGTGCTCCACGGCTTGAACTGCTGTAGGAATCACGTGGGGGAGGGTACCCCCTCTCCATAGAAGGAGGAAGCCCTCTTTCTTGTCTGCCAACTCGATCACGGCCACTTGAGTAGAGGTCACTTCTGCTGCTGGAGTAACTGTCTCGACTCCCACCATATCCGTCACGTGAGCTGCTGTAATCATCATAGCGACTGCTTCCACCATAAGATGGCGGCGGCCCTCTTGTGGGTGGAGCACTACGTGAGTTACCGTAACTCTCATATGAATCTCTGTAGGAACCTCCACTCGGATGATCTGAATAGTCACGATCCCGACCATAGCCATCTCTATCACCATAGCCTCTTGAAGGATAGTCATCACGTGAACTGGAATGACTGTAATCACGGTAAGTATAATCTCTTGGTGGTGGTGCGTAATCTCTGGTATCACGAGAGCTTGGGTAATCTCTGCTGGAATAGCTATCTTTCGTCGAATATCCATCATCTCTCGGGGACAAATAAACATCTCTGCGAGAAGGCAGGGGTTCCCTTCGTGGTGGGCCTCCGTAACTATCTCTGCCACGTGATACAGGTGCTCTTCCTCCCATCCCACTGCTGCTTCGAACTGGTCCTGAAGGCGTTGATCTTTTAGGTGGAGGGCCGCCGCTTCGTGGTGGTGGTCCTCTTTTTACCGGAAGTGGCCCCCTGGAAGAACTCATGTTAAAGTTCATGGAATAGCCACCGTCATCCATGTACCCTCCACGAGACGGGGGACCCCTAGCTCCTCCACTTCCTCCTCTGAGACCTCTGGGAGGGCCTCTGCTTCTTGGAGGTGGAGGTGGTCCACGACGACCACTTTCAAAGGATGGTTTGGTGGCTTGCTCCACCTTGATGGCTTTTCCATCCAAGGACTTCCCATTCATATCTCTGGCTGCATCTTTAGCATCTGCTGGGCTTTCAAAGGTGACAAAAGCAAATCCTCTTGATTTGTTGGTTTCGCGGTCTTTCATCAAAAGTATTTCTACTATTCGTCCATACTTGCCAAATACTGCCTCAAGGGCTTTCTCGTTTGTTTCTGTATTGAGCCCACCAATGAAGAGCTTCCCTGGGCGATCTGCTTCAACCATCTTTTCTTCCAGCCGATAAGAGTTGGTAAGGACTGAAGATCTCAAGCTCCTATGAGCTTGCCAACTGGGCCTTCCAAGTAGCTCAGCACCGGCGACAGCTGCTGGGTCTCAGAACAGAACAGAAAAGCTGCTAGGACTACTGCACACGAGCACCTGTGAATATTATTGAATTAGTTTCTTGAGGCTGCTGTAACAATGTACTACAAATTGGGGGTGTGGGAGGGCTTGAAACCGATTTTCTTGTAGTTCAGCAAGTTTTTAAGTAGAAAGGTGAGGCTTCTGCAGGATTTGTTTTTATTGAAAGTTCTGAATGAAAATCTGTTCCATGTCTCCCTCTTAGCTTTTGGTGATTGTCAGCAACCCTTACAACCCCTTGGCTTACCTCAATCTAGTCTCTGCCTCCACCTTCACACATGCTCTGCATGTGTCTCTCTTGCATACCTCCATACAATCATCTTAAAAGGACAGCAGTCATTGGATTTAGGACTAGCCTTAATCTAGTATGACCTCATTTTAGCTAATTTTATCTGGAAAGACATGATTTCTAACTGATGTCAAATTCTGAGGTTTCAAGAAGACATGAACCTTAGAGAAGACACTATTCAACCGTTACTTAATTTGGAGAAAGGATATATGTACAACAATTAAGCTATGGAATCTGAGTGGTCATTCTTATTATCTGGGTAGGTTCTAAATCCAATGACAAACATCTTTGTAAGATACACACAAAAGAAAGGTAACGCTGAAGATGGATGCAGAGCCTGGACTAGTGGAACCTTGAATCATGGAAGCCAGGAAATGCTAACAGCCACCAGGAGCTGGAAGGGCAGGGCAGGATTCTCCTTTAGTGCCTTCAGAGGGTAGCTAACCCTCTAAACACCTTGACTTTGTTCCTCTGCAACTGTAAAACACAAATTTCTATTGTTTGAATGTATCCAGTTTGGGGGCACTTATAGAAGCCCTAGTAAACAGATACAGTCCTTGACAAAATGCAATATTGTTAAGTGCCATTCTTGTTAAGTACCATTAAAAATATCCTTCTATTGAGTTAGATTCTGCTCTTAACAGGCCAAAATCTTCAGTAGAATTTATGAGCGAAGTTAAGCCAGCTTGCTATTTGTAATGACTTTTTAATATAGAAGTATTCAATGACTGGGTAGATTCTTTAACCTATGAAATTACTATAGGATTTTGTAGAAAATAAAATTATGTTTAAAATTTTATTTCCTATAACCCCCACTTACCTTGTGACTACCTTAAAATAAGCTTTTTATTTCATGTGCTTCTCTCTTTGCCTGGTAAATTGTTTAATGTCTCCCTATTAAGTTCTTTTTAATTTCGAGATTAACTTTTCTTCATGCTGTCTGGAGTATAATTACACGGTAGTGGGTCTGTGCAACGTACAACAGATATCACTACTGCTTAAAGCAGCTTAGCGTTTGCATAGCAAGTCATGTCATCAAGATAAAGCTAAATAGAGGAAATTGCATGATGAGTCTCTTTCAAGCTTTGAATGCATTAGAATTAAAGTCTGGCATCACCAAACAATCTCTTTCCAACCTTACGTTCCATAGTAAATCATTCAAATAGCTGATGCCAGGCTCCTTCAAAATGTCCCACAATACTTTGTTTCTTTCTTTCTTCGGGAGCATAAAGAGGAAGACTTGATGCACGGAAGCCCATTCATGAAACTATGTCATAGGTCGCCAGAAAGCAATGCAAGAAACCGGGGGACCGACATCAGGATCTCCACCCTCAGTCTCGCCCCTCACTGCTTTTGCTCTGGGGCCCCGGGCCCCCCTTCCGTTGTCCTGTTGCTCTAGTCGGTGAGCTCTGGGGTCAGGCAAGGGCCCGCACGCACCACGCGGCCTTCGGAATCGCCCGCCCACGGGTAGCAGAGGGCTGGGGAGGAGCCGGGATCTCTCACTCACCACCCCCCCAGGGAAGATTTGCCCCATCCAAGCGGTCCTCCCCACTCCCGGAGGCGGGCTTTTGGCTGGGGAGGCGGCCGGGTGGAAAGGCCCGGGCAGGCCACCGACCTGGCGGGAAGGCCCGGCCCGCCTTCCCCGCCTTCCCGCCGCAGCAGCGGATGCAGGAAGACGGGGGTCCGGCCAACCTGGACGTCTGCTCGGCCACCAATTTTCAACCTACCCCTGGGGCTAACGCTTCCCCAAGTAGGAAGCCGCTTTCCCGCGCCGATCGCCACACGCGTCTACCTCCGCTGCTCCCGCCGAGAACCAGAGGCCGCGAGTGGCTTCCCCTCCCCCCGCGCAACGTCAACGCGACGTCGGGAAGCGTCGTAATGCCCCGACGATGCGCGCACTAGGACTCACCAGCGCTCGGCCTGCGCAGCTCCTACTGAGAAATCTCAGTCCCAACTTGCCGCTGGCCTGCTGGTCCCTTGGGGGTCGGGGTGCAGTAGGTGAGGGGTTCTCGGTGCAGGACTGTTGCGGGGCTGCGGGCGGCGGGGACTACAGACTCATTGCTCTAACAGTCTCGATGCTGGGTGTCTGGGGCTCCTCATCAGGCTTCCCCGCCCCGGTTCTCTTGAAACTTGGCCACGTCTGGATGGACGCGGGTTCTATTACTCCAACCCGGTGGCGGGTCCACCTTCCCCAGCTGCCTGCGCTTTTCACACTGGCGCATCTTCGTTCTAGCTCCCCTGCGCAGGGGAATGCTCGGCCGGAGCGGCTATGGCGGGAGTGCGCTTCTATTTGGAGGCGCGTGGTAGTGATGGCGGCGCTCTGTGAGGCTTTCCTGTCACTGGATACTACTACTCCCAGCCCTCCTCGGAGCCGCCCGAGCCATCCCTCCGTTCTTTAGTTTACTAGAGGCAATTTGACTTGCTCTGCTGCATGTCTGGAGGGACCGTGGAAAGTGTGGAGACGCCCCGGGCATTAAAAGATCGCAGCTTGGAAAGCAAGCAAGCCAAACAAATAAACAGAACCCACCCACCCTAACAAACATGAGGCTGCTGGAGAGGATGAGGAAGGAATGGTTCATGATTGGAATAGTGCTGGCGATCGGCGCTGCGAAGCTGGAGCCGTCGGTGGGAGTGAACGGGGGTAAGTGTCGCACCTCTCCCGGTTGCACCGCCCGGGGTCCCACTTCGGAACTCAGCAATGGGTCTTCCGGAGGAGCGGCGACCCTGTCTGCGGTGCAGGTGTCTGCCTCTCACACGCCCAGCCCAGCCCAATGTGCTCTTTGAGGCTTTTGGAATTGTTCTTATTTGCTAGCCATGAGGGAACTTGTGATTAAGAATGGGGCAAAGGAATTTTAGTGCAGGTTGCCTTTTCTGCCAGCTATCAGCGACTCTGCTCAGTGCCAGGGACTGAGGCAAGAGAAAATGAAACTTAACTCCTTTTGCTTTCAAAGTAGCATCCTTTCCCTAGGGACGCCAAGTTGCCAGGAGTTCCTTATCAGTCCTGGAGTGGACCTTATCATCGAGTCTATTTCCGACTCCTCCCCTTTACCCCCCCCCCTTTTAAAGGGGGCGGGGGCGGGGGGGCAAGGGAAGTAAAAGTAAAAGACACTCTCTGGCTCCAAACTCAGATTTTGTGGCCCACATGTTGCAGAGTGGTGATGCGCTGCAGTTGCTGACACTCCAGAAACTCCCAAGCTGACTGACACGTTGCACTCCTTACCGGACACGGACACTACTTCCGTGTGCTGTTGGGATTTAGTGCTACACCAGCAGTCTAACAGATGCACACTGTATTAGACTAAGTGTGTGTGTTTTGGCAAGGAAGTGTGAATGGGTTAACCCCACTCAAATCTCTGAATACTGGAAGCTTTGTAATGTGGCCTGTGGATGCTGGTGGGAACCTGGAGAGTGTCATTGGCCCTTTTTACTCCCTCCTCCACCTTTAAACAACCTTGTCCTTATTTTTATAGATTAATCGAATTTCTTCAATTCATTTGTGTCTTTGACCTTGTGTATCAGATTCCAAGTTTATTGACAGATTGAATACATGCCCTAAAATGGGCTCAAATAAGGACAGAGAAGAACACACTCTTTTTACAAGTAAGAAGTACCCAGGAGAATATTTGAAGTTGTTTGTACCTTCTTGTTAAAACCTAATGGAAGTGAATGAAACGATCTCTCTCAAGAATAGTGATTCCTTCCTTCTTTCCCCTGACTCCCAGTTTCTGTATTTAGAAATAGCTTCCAGAACATTTTGAATGTAACTACTTAAATAATGATTGTAGATAAGAAAGCTTTTTATTGTTTAAAATTCATTTCTTAAATTCAACGTAGTGTAAAATGTAGACTATGCATATGTATATTATATACATAATTGGGAGATAAACCTATTGGTACTCATTTTTTACCCTTCTGAAGCCACCAGTTTTTGATACAACCTTTCTGTAGCTTTCAGGAAATGTAGAAGGGTGGAGATTTTGAGTTCTGTTAAATGAAGAACCTCTTTGTCCCCAGAACTAGCTGGGTTGTAAGAATTAAAGCTCAGGTGTCTTTGGGGTGACCTTCCTTGTGTGCTTTACTAGCTATCACTTCTGTTTGCTCATTATTGATAAGGAATTCCTGGTGATGTATGATCTTTAGGTCTACAGGAGCTAGGTTGGGCAAAGTAGCTTTTGCCTCTATTTCTCTGAATGCTGTGTGGACAGGAATGTTGCTGAATGGTGAACTGTGTCCCCAGGGCTTCTTGCTGTGACAGAGACAAGATGGATTCTGTAAATCTTGTTTGTTCTGTGGACTCTGCCAGTACATTATTGTGTCTTAGAAATCCTGTTTCCCATTTTTCACCAGTCCATATGGTATTAATATAGGATTATTTCTTTTCTTTTCCTTCCTTCCTTCCTTCCTTCCTTCCTTCCTTCCTTCCTTCCTTCCTTCCTTCCCTTTCTTCCCTTTCTTCCCTTTCTTTCTTTCTTTTCTTTCTTTCTTTCTTTCTTTCGTCTTTTTGAGAAAGTTTTTTTTGAGACAGGGTCTCCCTGTAGCTCCAGCTGGCCTGGAACTTGCTGTGAAGGACTGGCTGGCCTCATTCTCACAGAGATCCACCTGCCTCTGCCTCCTGAGTGATGAGATTAAAGACTTGGTGGCCCAGCTTATTTTTCTTAATTATAAAGAAGGGTGTTTGTAGCTGGAGGTAATTTATAAGATATTTTAAGACAGCATGCCACTTTCTTTTTTGTTGTTGTTGGGATGCTGAGGAGCGAACCTAGGGCCTTGCACATGCTAAGCACAAGCTTTATCATTGAACCAAGTCCTCAGGGTCCTTCCTTGTTTCTTTTGTAGTTGCAGATACTGAGGCCTAAGGCCAGTTAACTCTCATCAGAGGTTAAGTGAATTTAAGGAAGATAGGAGACCGGGGCTTCCTTTTTTATCATACCAATGGCAAAAATCTATAATAATGTTTTTGACAAAGAAGAAATAACCATTATAAAGAAAAGACCATTATATGAGATAAAGACATTCTTCATACACTGATTTTTAATCAAGAGGAACAGGGCTGACTCAGTAGAATTTTAACAACAACATATTTTTATGTGATTTCTTCTATAGCACTCCATATGTAAGTTACTTTTCTTTTTTTAGGTTTTATTCATTATTTTGTGTGTATGAGTGTATTGCCTGCGTGTGTGCAAGTGTACCCATGTTGTGCAGTGCCCTAGGAAGTCAGAAGGCACTGAATCCCCTGGAACTGAAGTTAGGGATGGTTGTTAGCTGCCATGTGGGTGCTGGGAATCGAACCCGGATCCTATGCAAGAGCAACCAGTGCTCTTACCCTCTGAGCAATCTCTCTAGCCCCATAAGTTACTTTTCTTGAGGTGAGTTAAACAACTAGAATTTTCTTATAGGTTGTTAGACTGAGATCTTTGTATTTCTGTGGTCCCACCTGTAAAAACCTCTTAAATAAGAAATAAAACTCCAAATTATATCAAATAACGCTTTCACTGCTGTCCCCTCAAATCCAACAGAGATTAAGGGAGGAGAGAAATAGCACTGAAAATACTCCTCTTATCTTTCTCTTTAGAATGCTGTACAGTATGTCTTCTGTGTCTTTTAATCACCAGGTTCCATTTGTGGGCTGTGGGTACTGGGGAAGTAGTTTTCAAAACTCAATTAATTTGTGTGTGTGCACATGTGCATGCAATGGTGTGCACGTGGAGATGAGAGGACAGCTTGCAGGAGTTGATTCTCTCCTTCACCGTGTAAGATCCTGGGGTCAAACTCAGGCTGTCAGGCTCAGTGGCAAGTGCCCTTACCTGATAAGCCATCTTAATGGCCCAGGAATGTGATTTTTTTTTTTTAATGCATTCACAATTTGCAGTTGAACACTTTCCTAGACATTCTTTCAAACAGGAAAGTGTTGGCATTTTTGAACTTGTTTTTGAGACATGTAATTTACCTTTACCAGGATTAATGCTTCAACAATTTAATGACTAATTCAGTTTTTTTGTTTGTTTTGTTTTATTGATGCTGTGGATTGAACCCAGCTCTGAACATGATTCTCATTCTGTTCCTGAGCTTCATCACCCCTCTTCAATTTACTTTTCCCACACTCAACTGGTGAGTTTTTATAGAAGGAAATTGTTGGATATAGGAATCCCAAAATTAGAGAAATTGAGTAGCTTTCCAAATGGGAAGAAGTATAACAGGTGTTTAGCTTAGAGAACTTAATTTTTAGTTTACTATGCTTTTTACTCAGTTCCATTTCTTTTAAAAATAAAGAACAAGGTTAAAAATAAATAACTGTGGTAGATGTAATTATAAAGATTCCGAGGTGCTGCCAGTCTAGGAGAGCCCCAAGCTATGGCAAGCCTTTGAACTCTAGGGGTTCAACACTGTGTTCTTCATTTTGGGAAGAACAAAATTAATTACTTTGGAAATACAGAGGACTTGTGTCCTGTCTACTTGTGCCTTAAATTATTGACATTAATGAATCCTAGAAAGGAAACTTTTGTTTTTTCCACTAGAAAACCATTAGCAGAAACATGCTATAAACTGAATCATATGCCTTTAATATCTTAGAATAACTAATTAATTATTTAATTTTTTGAGACAGAGTCTCACTATGTTAGCTCTGGCTGACTTGAAACTCCTAAGTGGACTGAATAGTCTCTAATTTATAGAAATCCTCCTGCTTCTGCTGAGATTAAAGAGGCATGCACCACCACGCCCTGCAGTCTTAGAATATTTTAGACAATGCTCGGAAGTGAGATTGACTTTAGTGACGGCTTTGGTAGAAGGGTAATAGTTCCTTGTATTCAGGATTCCCAAAAAGCTTATTTTTTCTTCCCACTAAAAAGCATGAGTTTTAGAGCTCAGAAATGCTTTCATTCTTTTTAATGGCTAATTTTTCTTTTGATTATGTAACCTCATTCCAGTTTTTTGTTGGCAAATATTATTTGAATTATGTTTAAAGGTAAAGGAAGAGCACTTACAGTCTGAGCTCTGTATTTAAGATCTGAAACTAGTTTTTTCATGACCTGAAAAATAAAATTATTAGCTTGAGTGAGAATCAGGTGTGTGTGCGCGTGCGCGCGCGCGCGCGCGCGTGCGTGTGTGTGTGTGTGTGTGTGTGTGTGTGTTAAGATAACACTGTGTAGCCTTGCCTGCCTGAAGCTTGCTATGTAGATAAGGCTGGCCTCTGCCTTTTTTGTTCTGGTTAAAGGCATGTGCTACTACACCCAGCCAGATACCATTTTAAATCATAGTTTCAGCTCTTTCCTCTGTTTAAGTATTTGCTGAACTTTTATTTCTGCCATGGGTGACCTCTAGTTCAGTTCTATGTTTCCAGCTTGGACCATCTGTTAGCCTCTCAGTTGAGCCTGTCAAGGAGAGGCCTTGGGTTCCTCTTTCTCCCTGACAGGTACATTGTCAGTAGCCCTGGAATATCCTCATGTCCTTTCTTGGATTCGAATTTCTTAGATATGTATCTGTTATAACAAAAGTCAGTGTGCCTTGTCTTTAGGATTTAAAGCATTGAAAGTTCAATGCTTTATTATTCTACTGAATTATGTCAGTTGATAGTTCTGGGCATTTATTTTTATGTGTGTGGAATATCGGAAAAACAGCTTCTTACAAAGTAAAGTTAGTTGGGGCTCACAGTATAGCTCAGTGGTAGAGTTATTTACCTACAATATGTAAGGTGTTGGGTTCAATTCCCAGCACTTCCAAAATAACAACAAATGATAGTAAGTTGAATGCTTAGCTACCCCAAGGAGTCATGCAGTCCCACTAAATGCTACACGCTATATATGGACATGTGTCTTTGGACCTGTCTCCCATTTTTCACTTGCAGCCACACTGCTAAATGTGAACCCTCCCACCCCCTGAAATTCTGGAGGCACCACTGTGGACAGAGCCACAGTGGGCAAGAATGAGGTCTCACAAAAAGCCAGAGACTGACAATGCCTTGAATTAAAAAGAGCAAGAACTTTACAATCCCAGGGAGTGATTCTACTTCCAAATTGAGTCAGTGTCCTTGTCTTTAGATTCTGCTCCTAAATCATCCTCCTCAATTCTTTTTTTTTTAATATTATTTTTATTTTATGTATATGAATGTATTGCCTGCATGTATGTAAATGTACCTATGTCATGCAGTGGCCATGGAGGTCAAGAGAGGACATCAGATACACTGGAGCTGGAGTTAAAGATGGTTGTTAGGTGCCATGTGGTGCTGGGAATCAAACCCTGGTCCTCTGCAAGAGCAACCAGTGCTTTTAACTGCTGAGCCATCTCTCCAGCCCCTCTCCCCAATTCTTGAAGAAATATATCTGTTAACTACTCAGATACATCTATTCACAATTTTAAAGATAGTGTACCTCTTTTTTATTCCCCAAGGAATGCCTTTCATATTTGTTCTTTTGTTCTGTTTTCCCAAATCCCAGAAAAATGGTGATTATTAATGCCAGGTATATGAAATAGTTTCTTATGGTGTTTGAGGAGATCTTTGTTTCTTTCATATTGTCCTACAAATGTTTGAGACATAGTAGGTGTTTAATGAGTATTTGTCTATTTAATGAGCAGTGATTTGTTTCTGAGTTCAGTCATTTACCCATTTATCAAAAGTATCTTGAAATATGGTAGAAGGTTTCGGAGGATGGGGTAACCATGATTATAGTTCTGCTATTTGATTTGGAACAAACCACTGAGCAATAGGTTGCTTAAGAAATACATCAGAATGACAGAAATGTATTTTCTTACGGGTCTGGAGGCCAGAAGTCCAAAGTCAAGATGTTCTCCAAAGGCTCTGAGGAAGTAGACTTTATTGCATCTTATAGCTTGTGGTGATTACAGGTACCCATGGCATTCCTTAGTTTGTATTATATATCTGATCTTTGCCCCTGTCTTTGCTGTGTATGTCTCTATACAAATATCCGTCTTGTAAGGATACAGTCATTGGATTTGTAAACATAGTTCATTGGTAGAGTGCTTGTCTAGATGAGTGAAACCCTGAGCTCTGTCCCCACTGCTGCAAACAAACAAGGAAGCATTGTCATTAGATAACTAGCTACCTTATTGCAGTAAAACCTTATCATAACTTGATTGCCTTTACAGGGATCCTGTTTCCAAATAAGGTCCCATTCATAGGTTCTGCGTAGACAAATTT
Organism: Eospalax fontanierii; assembly: GCA_035773235.1. Taxonomy (NCBI): domain Eukaryota; kingdom Metazoa; phylum Chordata; class Mammalia; order Rodentia; family Spalacidae; genus Eospalax; species Eospalax fontanierii. The sequence goes on along the minus strand of CM069548.1, from coordinate 31,623,051 downwards.
CAGGGATACACTGCTTAATCCAGTACAGAAAAACTGAATAGTTATGTGTATACCAGAGCTTCTCAGCCTGGACATTATTGACATTTGGGGCATGGTAATTTGGTGAAGATATTGTTTTATGCTTCCCGGGATGTCTAGCAGAATTCCTGATCCCGCCTATGTGAATGCCAGCAGTGTGCAGTACCACGAGAAATGGGGCAAGCAAAAAGTTTCCTTCCATGGCCAAATATTTGGGTGGGATGAGGGTAGGGGATCAATATTAACTGCTTCTGGAGAACCAGTTGTACAGGTATACTTGCATATTTTTGAAAAACGTTGGTTTGTTGGTTAGCAGTAATACTAGGTCTTATATAAAGGTCACAAATGAGGCTTTCAATATTAGGGTTGCCTTTGTGTTTCTCACAGCATTAATCTATGTACAGAGGGAAGGACCAGGCCTGTCTAGTTTACCACAATCACCCCTGGGCCTAGCAAAGTTGATTATTATAATCATAGTAATATATTATTAGGCATTCTATGTTTGCCCCCTCATTCATGTAGTAAGTGCTCAGTACATGTTGATCCAATAAATACTGTTGGGCAGGACCAAGTGTGTGTATGAACGCACACTTTTCTTTATGGTATCCTAGAAGCAATAAAATATTTGCTAAATTCAACAGGGGGACTTCTCTGGTTCTCATCTTACATTCTGGGGTATTTTGATTGTTACATCAGTAGTGATTCTGTATGGCCGTACTTGGTCCGGAAGCATATCTGAAAGCTGTTGCTTACCTGCTGTTTGGTCAGCTCTTTTATTCTTTTGGTCTGAGGATAATGTGCTAAACTAGAAAGCCATGGTTTTTACCCTTGAAATCCTCTCTGGAGTAAAGCTGTATCTCAGCAAATGCTTAGTGTGGGGAAGTCAGAACATGAGGGTGCAGCACTCATATTGAAAGTATTTTTGGCTCTCCTCTGGTAGAGTCTCCCTTCATTCCAAGTTATCAGCTGCGAATGCTTTTCTAATGGTCACTCATTACTCTCTTTTTAGGACCGCTGAAGCCAGAAATAACTGTGTCGTACATTGCTGTTGCAACGATATTCTTTAACAGTGGACTGTCATTAAAAACAGAGGTACTGTCACATGAAGAGCAGTGTGGAAAACCTGATTTGTACTTGGTGTTTTGAAATTTCAGATCCTTTGTGAAGCCACCTATAGTCTGAAGTCTTCTCTATGACAGGAGGTATCTATGACTGTGGCAGTGTGTTCCTTCTCCATTTTACAGTTGAGCAACATGGGCCTATAGTTGGGATTAGAATGACTATTTTGTTATTGCTTTTTAAAGAAAATATTTATTTATTATTTTTATTTTATGTGTATGAGTGTGTAAGTACACCTGTGTCATGCAATGCCTGAGGAGGCAGAACAGGGCGTTGGGTCCCTTGGAACTGGAGTTACAAGTGGTTGTTAGCTGCCATGTGGGCCCTGGGACTCGAACCGGGTCCTCTGCAAGAGCAACCAGTGCTCTTAACTGCTGAGCCATCTCTCCAGCCCCTTTGTTGTTGCTTTTTGATGACTAGTCGTCTTAATGAAGAAAGTGGTATGAAAAATATCCTTATGGAGAGATGTAATCAAGGAAACGAAGAAAGACTACAATAATATATCTCATCTACTCAGAAAAAAAAAAGATATCTGGTAATATTAGCAATTAAAAGTATATTTTTTAGCCAGGTTTGGTGGCTCATGCCTGCAATCTTAGTATTCAGGAGACTGAGATAGAACCATTGCCATGAGTTGAGGCTAGCCTGGGATACATAGTAAGTTCCAGGTTAGCCTTGGCTGCAGGGTAAGATCCTGTCTCAAAAAAACCCAACCAAAATGTATTTTTCTATTAAAAATTAGTTATTTAAAATGATACATCTAGACATAAAATTATGAGTATGTTTTTGTTATGGCAGTGAACTCAAGTGACTGCTTTACATCTTTCTCACATTACCAAAAGACGTGTAGTGTCACTTGCCTGCTTGGCACACCGAGCTCTTGAGCTGGTTTCATTTCTACAACCTTCGTGAATCATCTTTTGTTCCTAGACTCATGCTATCAAGCAATGTTTGCTATGTCAACTTTAAACCAAATTTATTTTTTTTTAAAAAAGCATATTCTTCTAATATATTGATAGTTCTTTAAAGAGAAACATTAGTAGTTTTCATACCAAGTCACAGCCTGTTATGCATATAGGTGATGCTATTTACTGAACCAGACTTCACTGAAGGTGGAATTCTCCTAGAAATAAAGATGTAGAGGCACCTCTACATCCAAGACAGGAGCGAGTAGGACATGTGATCCTTTTTATATTTACAACAGAGAAAAAAAGAGAAATACTGGTTTGTTTCTGAAGAAACTTCATATAGTTATACAAATTCTAAGGGCAGGGGAGTTGGCTCAGTGGATAAAGCATTTGCATGTGAAGACTAGAGTTCATACTCCCAGAAACCACATTAAAAGCCAGGTGGCTGTGGCAGCCTACCTGTAATCCCAGCATGTTGGAGGCAGAGATGGCATCTCCTGGGCAAGCTGGCTTCCTGGATGAGCCAAGAGCTCTGGGTTAAGTGAGATACTCCATCTCAGTAAATATCGACAGTTTTTTGTTTTTTTTTTTTCAGACAGGGTCTCACACATAGACCCTGGAACTCCATATGTAGATCAGGCTGGCCTTGAACTCATAGAGACCCACCTGTCTCTGCCTGCCCAGCCTCCTACCTCAGTAAATAAAAGTCAAGAGTGATTAAGGAAAGCATTGACAACCTGAGGACTCTGCATGCAAGTGCACACACATGTATGCACATCCACATATGTGTACTCACACTCATACATATAAGCATGCTAAAAATACATATTCTAATATACTTATAGGTGGGAGACTCTTACTATGTCAGGAATTTCTTTTTAACAAATTGCTTTAAAAGTTAAAATTCTGATTCAGCATCATGTCTATGTATTTTATCTACTATGATTTGTTTGTTAAAATATTTTTTATTTGTTTTTTGACAATTTCATACTTGTATACGATGTACCTTGGTCACATTTATCCTCAATTCTTCCCTCCCGCTTCCCCTGGACCATCTCATGCCTCTCCCACTTTCATGTGTTCTCCTTAAGTTGTTTGTTTGTTTGTTTAAAACCCACCCAGTCCCGTTAGTGCTGCCTGCATGAGCTTGGGTAACCTACCAGCAGCCACGGCCATGAAAAAGAATTCGCTTCCTCTCCCCCAGGAGCCATAGTTGCTAATAGCTCCTTAGTGAGGGGTGGGGCATCATGAGCCCTCCCCTGTCCATGGTGGAGTTATTGACTAGACTGATTTTGTACAGGTCTTAAGCAGACAAACCATAGCTGCTGTGAGTTCATGAGTGCATGTCATGAACTGAAGACAGCATTTCACAGCACACGTCCTTATCTACCTGCTCTTAGCATTCTTTCTGCTCCCTCTTCTGCAGTGGTTCTTTAGCCACGTAAGGGTTGATATAGTTGTCTCATTTAGGGCTGAGCATGCAGCAGTCATTTCTTAGCACCAATGAGTCTTTGGCCACTGCAGGAAAGGGCTTCGCTGACTAAGATTGAGAGCAGACTATGTATAGGTATAAACAAAAATATTTAGAAGGCAGTTTGATGACATGTCTGTTTAGCTAAACAACAGTAGTACATTCCCTTCTCAAGGTCTATGTCTTCCCCACCCCTGGGCTTTGGCTAGGCTTACAATACTGGGCATGAATTCTTTGCTGTGGAGCAGGCTTCAAATCCAATAAAAAAGTGATTATCTCCATAATAGTCATGCCACTATTGCACAAGTGGGCATGTCTTGCATAGTAAGCTGGTATTCTGGTATTCTGCGGCTCATGCTGGACCAGTCAGTTGATGATTTTTCTCTCCCTGCAGCCTGCACCTTCTGGTACTATGAAAGCTAGCTAGCAGGGAGGAAGTTTTCAGGTCAGTTCCAGCTTGATTTCTCTATGTGCTATAACCAGGTGTTTTCAGCAGTAGGGTCTCACCTTCCAGTGATGGTGGGTGATGAAAAGCAGTGAGAGTAGCCTGTGTTGTTGGTTGTGGGGGGTGGTTCTTGGCTTCCCTGACCAATAAGGAAGTGGCTTATGCTTGGCACCAAGATTTTCATTTCATAACTCATAATAACTCAAGTCTTTTGGGGGAAGCATTGTCTACCCATGCAGGGTACCCCCTTTCAAACTTTTTTAGCCCTTTTGAGACAGGGTTTCCCTGTAGCCCCAGCTGTCTTGAAATTCACTATGTAGACCAGGCTGGCCTTGAACTCACAGAGATTTACCTGTCTCTCCCTGCTGAGTGCTAGGATTAACAAACTTTCTCTCTCTCTCTCTCTCTCTCTCTCTCTCTATATATATATATATATATATATATATGTGTGTGTGTGTGTGTGTGTGTGTGTGTGTGTGTGTGTGTGTGTGTGCCAGGCATTACAACTTTAATCCTGGCATTCAGGAGACAGAGGCAGGTGGTGCAGGCCTTTAATCCCAGCACTCAGGAGGCAGAGGCAGGCAGATCTTTATGAGATTGAGACCAGCCTGGTTCTACATAGTGAGTTCCAGCCAAGCTGGAGCTATAGGGAGACCCTGTCTCAACAAATAAAACAAAAAAGCAAACAAAAATCTAACCCCCCCAATAATAAATAAATATATATATATTATTACATTTGGTTTCTTGAGACAATCTCACTGTGTAGTCTGGAACTTGCTGTTTAGGCCAAGCTAGCCTTGAATTCTCAGAAATCTGCTTCTGCCTCCCAAGTGCTGGGATTAAAGATGTGTACCACCAGGCCTGACAGGGAAGATCATATATATATATGTGTGTATGTGTGTGTATACATATATATACGTATATATGTAAATTAGCTTATAAAGTAGTGGGTTTCCAAATAAGGATTGTTCCTACATTCCTAGTTTTGGTTAAGCTACCTACCCACTCTCTTTTCTCCCCCAACCCCTACTCCCATCTTTATTAACCCTCGGTATCCCCCTGCTTTTATATCACATTTGTTCTACTCTTCCCTCCCCCAATCCTGAGCTCTTTCTAGCTTCCTGACCTCTATAGACACTCCACTACCAGCATACAAATCTAAAAATTCAAAGTTAGTATGCACATGTGAAAACATGCAGTGTTGTCTTTCTGGGCCTGGGTTACTTCACTTAGTATATTTTCTAGTTCTACCTGTTGTCCTGTACAGCTGAGTAAAATTCTGTTGTCTAGAGGTACCAGGTCTTCATTATCTTCTCACCAGCTGGACATCTAAGATGATTCCATTTCCTAGCATTTATCATAGAGCAGCAATGAACCTAGATGTTTGAGTATCTCTGTGGTAGGGTATGAAATCTCCTAGGTGTGAGCCCAGGAATGGTGTACTTGGTCATATGGTCATTTTAGTATAATTTGAATGAAGATTAAATGTAGTTACTTGTTTCTTAGGTCGTTCCATTAATGACATGGAAAGCTTTAATTTCAATAGGCTTTTTTCACTCTAGCCCTCAGGTTGTTATAAATCTTTTATTGGGAGTATTTTTTGATTAGTGTATACTGTTTAGAACTGATAAATTGTATCAGCAATTCTAAATATTCTCACTGGTTAGTTATTGTTCTGAAAATAACTGATAGAGAATGGGCTTTCCTAAATTTACCAATTGCAGGCATTTAATAAATACTGATAAGAAATAACTATTGTTTGAATAGGCTTTTTCTGTGAACACCTGAATTTTACAATTGGCTCTAAATGTAGGCAGAGTGATACAGAAAGGAATCTGCCACATGGCAGTGCAGGTCTGATCTGACTTGGAGGTCTTCCTGCTGGCCTTGGCTAATGCTCTTTGTGGAGCAGCTGCCTTACTGAAGTCCTCTGCTTGGGACATTACTTTAACTATGTCCCCTGGTATCTATTTAGTGGCTACAGCTGTTATTTATGCCATGGGAAATCTGGCAAGAAAGAGACTTCATGTCTCTTGTTCCTTGCCTTCTTACTTAATGCTGTTCTGTAAAGCAGCCAACTTTGTGGTTACAAGAATTGAAGGAGAAATGTCACAGTGATCCACATTTCTCTAAGGACCCACTTCTGTAAGCACCTAGGAAGCCTTCAGAGTTACCAGCTAATTTGGATGTAATGCTGAAATGCTTTTATCCTTTGCTTTATTTGGTATCTAAGTAGCCATCAGAGCTGTTTCCTCCATCAAAGACCCTTTTCAAATCAATACAGCAGTAAGTCATTTTCAAAAGCCATTTAAAAATATGCTTAAAATGTGCTGGATTACACAGTGTAAAGACTAGAATCCTCTCTAAGCACCTCTGTTTTCCTGGACAGCCAAACAGTTCTGAATCAGGAAGCACCAGCCTTGTTATTTATTTTCTGGTTAATCCTAAATTAATTTCAATTGGAACTATGGTTTGTATATCTTATTAGGTCCTAGAATAGTGTATTTTTGTACAGAGGAGATAGTAAATTATTGACTTGAATTTATTTGAAAGCATTTGTGTTTGTTCCACTCAACTTTGATTTATATTGAACATATCATGTAATGTTACTTACATTGATTTAATGATATATAATCTAAAATTAGTTTATTAATTTTTTTGTGTGTCTGTGTATAGTATATGCATGTGTTTGTGTTTACATGTGTGTGCATGTGCATGATATGCAGAGGCTAGGAGTTGATGTCAGGTGTCCTCCTCTGTTGCTTTGCCTGTGGGGCCGTCTTCCTAGCCCTCACCTATTCTTTGTTATTGTTGCTTTGCTTTGTTGCTTTAAGGACTCCACCTTTTCTACTATTCTTAAAATTTGTTGGGTTTTAATGGAATATAATATAAATATAAATACTAAATATAAATATAAATGAAAGTGTTTCTAAGTTTATCTAAAAGGTATTCCTATTCTTTTTAGCTGTGAGACTCATTACATTATTGAAAATATATTTTTTGTTTGTTCTGTTTTGTGACACAGGATCTCAAGTAGCCCAGGTTAGCCTCAAACTCACTATGTAGTTGAGGATGAGACTGAACTTCTGATTCTCCTGCCTCAACTTTCCAAGTGTTGTACTTACAAGTGTGTGCCACCATATCTGATGTATGTGATTCTGGGGATTGAACCCAGGGCTTCCTGCATAGTTCCAAGCATTCTACCCACTGAACAGCATCTCCAGCCTAAAGTACCTTTTTTTTTCTCTTGGTGTAGCTTATGATGTCATGGTGGAAACAGGTCTGGGCTTTATTGATAGTGTGCCAGAAAGGGCATTGACCTGGCCTTCATTGTGTAGTTTTCTCAATTTTCCCAGCAGTACAGTAGGAGGTAGTAATATCCACCTGTTGGGGTTGTTGTGGGAATTAAATGAGATAACCTATGCTACTACTTAGGTCAGCTTACAATGTGGCATATGACTATTTCTCAATGGATGTTAAATAAACGTAATGAAGAGACAGTAGGTAATCCCTTTGAATTATAAATCTGTTATTAAGGAGAACAGTTTTAGAAATTAATATTTGTATATTCAGTACATCTTGCCAAATTGAGGCCTTACAAATTTAGAATAATGAGAGAGATTAATATATGCAGTTAAAGTGTGCTATGTCCTACTCAGTTTTTAAAAGATTATTTTTGAATCTAGGTGAACGTACATCAACAATTTTCAAGTCTATACAGTGTAAAGATGCTTAGCTGATACTGCGTGGCCCAGAATTTTACAGATCTGATTGTTAGAGCATATTGTATATTTGAAAGAAATTAGATCGCTCAGAAATTTGATGTGGAAATATTTTATAATTACTCTTTTTCTCTTACAGCCCCTTTCTTATGCTTTTAAAGAGCTGAGCTATGGAGCAGTTAGGTCGTGCGATGTTATTTTGGTAGTGAGCTCTTTCCAGAAGTCGCTTCCTTACCTCTTGTTTTGTGTCCTTCACCTTTCCAGGAGCTGACTAGTGCACTGGTGCATTTAAAACTGCATCTCTTCATCCAAATCTTTACACTCGCCTTCTTCCCAGCAACAATATGGCTCTTTCTTCAGCTTTTATCGGTCACATCCATCAATGAATGGCTTCTAAAAGGGTATGTTTAAACCTTTTGAAGAGTGTTCTTTTAATGGGGCATATCCAGTGACATCATTATTTCTATGGCAACTGTATACAAAAGGGCTTCTGTGTGTTATCTTACAAGAAAGAGAAACACCTTTTCACCTTGTCAGTTAAAACAATGGTGTTTCATCAAAGACATTTGTGAAAGAATTGTTTAACAGAATCTTAAAGCAGATTCCTGTGCCTAATGTTAAGATTCCAGGGTGGACAGTTTCCAGGCATTTTAAAGAGTAGGAGAGGGTCCAAGCAGATGGCTCAGTGGATAAGGGCACTTGTATAAGCATATGGACCTGAGTTCAAATCCCCATCATCCATGTGAACGGCCAGATGTGACTAAGCACACCTGTTACCCCAAGGTAACAAGAGGCTCAAGACAGGAAAATTGATGGGGCTCGTTGGCCACCAACTCAACTCTAGGTTCAGTGAGAGACCCTGCCTCAAGGGAATTATATGGAGAGCAAGAGAACAGGATACATGATGTCCTCTTGTGTACTTCGCACCTGCATGCACAGTGTGTATATAACACACACACACACACACACACACACACACACACACACACACATGCACACACACACGAGTAGGAAAATATGGGACGACATTAGAGAATTTCAGATATGTCCGAATGTAAATGTAGGCTGTCAGTTGGTGCCTTTACTTTGCCATCTGTGTTTTCAAGTGTATATAGATAATGGCTGGATCCTAAAGTTTATTTTTTAAATGCATAATAAAAATACATGTGTGGGACAACTACTTCATTTTTCAGTTCTTTTTGATGTTGATGTTATTGTTGATTTAACAGTAGATGTTTTCTTTCATGAAAAATGTTACCATGTTTAAAGAAAAGAATTTAGCAATTAAAAAAATCAGTTACAATGGTTTAAAGCTATCCACATTTCAGCATCATGGTATAACTGCTAAAACACTGATCAAAACACTGGGACCAAAGGTTGTGTTCTGACACTACCCCTGACATGCTGTGTGACTGGGCCAAGTGTTTTATGGTTTGGAGCTCAGTTTTTCTGTATATAAAATGAGGCTAACCATATTTTCACTCCATACTTAATAATGATGTTGGGTACATCAACTTTTTTCTGCCCATGGTGTCATTTTTGTTCCTACTTATCCCTTACCCAGATGTTAGAGAAAGTACAGTGGGAAAAATTGGCTGTGTGCCCATGTATTGGCCTGCTTGGGAGACTCAGAGTTGTTAATTCTCAGCAAGAAGATGAGCAAGGGAAAGATAGGCAATGTGGAAGAGAACAGCAAGGCAGTGGGGTTGGTGGCCAGGCTGGTGATTGAATTGCAGAGTTCTTGGGGAAGAATGTTCTAGGCAAAGGAAACAAGTGTACAAAGGCTATAAAGACAGAAACAAGTCCTGTAAGTAGGTTCAGTAAAGCATCCCAGTGGGCATATCCTGGCCTTGTGAGGCAGGATAATAGGATTTGGAGGTGAAAGTGCACAGGAGCTGGATGTGCAGAGCCTTGTCAGCCATAATGTTCATAGGAAGCGACTAGAGGGTCTGGAATGAGGAGGCATGAGGTGATTTGATTCATATTTGCAAGTGACTTTTGCTCATAACGTGGAGAGTAGATAATGGAAGGAATTGAGCTGAAGCCAGGAGATGAATGTCTTCTCTCCAAGGGATAAGGTGGGGCTGTAGTGGTGTGGCATGATTGATTATAAAACCTCAGGATTCTCAGGACCTGTGGATAGATACGTTGTGGTAATCGCCAAGAGGGACTTCAGGGCTTTAGGGCTGAACCATGGAGGTGACTGGCAACTTCATTTACTTAGCTAGGGGGACCCAGCTTAGGAGTAGAAAGGGAACTAAGAATTCAGTAGTCACCAGATTGAACTTCAGAGAATGGACAATACTTTTCACTAGCAGCAAGCCCAAATTCCACTTAAATAAGATGGCATCATTTTGGGACAATAAGGTATTCATGTATATCAAGAATCAGGAGTTCCTGAGTATGTGCCAGGCATAGGACATACATGGAGTAGGAAGACACAATTTTAAGTTGTTTTCAGGAAATTCCCAACCCAGCTGAATACATAGTACATATATGTACCTATATATTATGTTATATGAATATATGGTGAATGATATGATACATATCAGTTAAAGCTCAGCAAGTGGTGTGTATGCTGAGAGCAGAGGGCTCTAAAATGAGGCATCAGTGGGAGGCAGAAAGTTTCTTTATGGTCAGCTAAGCAGAGTCAAACTACTGGGCTGAGGAATTTGGACTTGAAGCTGTAGAGGAGGGAGAGCTACACGAGCTTAAACAAGAGAGAGTGTGGGCTGAAAGGTGGGAACTAAAAGATCGACCTGAAAACATGGCATACTTTCAGTGAGAGTAGCACTCAGGATCCTTGGGTGCTAAATGAGATAAGCACATCACTCTCATTAGGGGTGCTAAGGGAGTGCACACCAGGTCTACCTCCTTTAGAGAAAGCTCTTCCCAGGTCCCTTGTTCTCCCTTGCCCTCCTAATTTGAGCAGGCACACTAGAAAGTTAGTGTGCTAGTTTGCTTTTCTGTTGTTTCTGCTGTGATAACACCATAATCAAAAGCAACTGGGGGAGGAAATTTCATCTGACAGTTCCAGGTAACAAACAGTCCATCACTGAGGAAAGTCAGGGCAGGAACCTGGAGGCAGGAATGAAGCAGACACCTTGGAGGGAGGCTGCTTACTGGCTTGCTTCCTCCTGGCCTGCTCAGTTACATTTTTTTATACAACTCAGGCTCAGCTGCCTAGGGATGGCACCCCTCACAGTGGGATGGGCCCTCCTACATCAATTAGCAATGAAGAACATGCCTCAGATGTGCCCACAGGCCAGTCTGATGGAAGAAATCCTCAATCAAGGTTTCTCTTCCCAGGTGATTTTTAGTTTCTGTCAAGTTGACCATAAGCTCGAGGGAGTTCAGACCTTACCTCAAGATCATAGTAAAATAAAAGCATCCTGAGCATTCTCCTATGAGGCCATATTACAGGGACAGAGTGGAGGCAGAGCCATTCACCATGTCTGTGGTGTCTAGATTTGGGTCAAAACCTCTGATCAGGGATAGTGGCAGTAGTCCTGGGAAAGAACAGCAAGTTGGTGGAGTAACCAGTTTATTTATAAGGAGCAAGTGGAATCATGTATCTCTCCTGATTTTTAAACTAGATCATGAGGTGACAACTAGCTCCTCTGGTAAATTCGGAGAGAAAATTGACTTTCTAAAAATTGTGTAACTTTATTCTGGAAATCTATTATATAGCACATGGGCTATCAATAATAAGGTACAATATCTACTTAAAAAATTCTGCTGGGAGTCAGGTATCTTTAATCCCAGCATTCAGGAAGCAGAGGCAGGTGGATCTCTGTGAGACTGAGGCCAGCCTAGTCTACATATCAAATTCCAGGCCAGCTGAGGCTACAGGGAGACCCTGTCTCAAAAACAAAGGCAAAACAAAAGAACCCTCCCCCAACAGAAAAACAACAATGATAAAAGTTTCTGCTGGGTATGGTGGCATAGCACTGGAGAGCATAGCACTATAGAATACATAGAGCACTCAGAGGATTGGGGCTAGCTAGTTCAAGGCCAGATCATGTCTCAAAAATCTAACCAACTAATCAATCAATCAGCCAATCAATCTATCAAAGAAACAAAAACAAATCTTCCCAAATCCCTTTGTTATTACCACTTTGAGTGACAGGTCTCACTGTGTTGTGCAGGCTGGTCCTGAACTCCTGGGCTTGTCCCCTGACTGTGCCTGTATCCTCTGTATCTTAGGTGAACGTTCCTCTTAGTCAGGCTGAAGGTGTATTCTATATGAATTCTGAAGAATATTTTTACTTTTAGTCCTTAGATATACTATCGAGTTTCATGTGTCCTGCATGCAATTTATTTTCTACACTTAAGAGAATGGTCTCACTGTCATGATCATGGGAGTGTGAACATAATTAAATAAAGACCAAATGTAAAGCAGATACTAGAATTCACTATAGGCTCTGAATCTGAGAAGTGTGTGATTTCCTCATGCCTATTTCTCTACTAACATTATAACATGAAAATGTCACTTATGAAATGGGAGTTTAAGAATTGCTGTTCTTATAAAGAAAAAAGTTGAAAACATAAGTTTCTGTTTTATCATTTTGAGGCTTATTTTATACCAAAAGATCTTCTATAAAAATGTAAGGAAGGGCTGGAGATAGGGCTCAGTGTCAAGAGCACATACTACTCTTGCAAAGGACTCAGGTTTGGCTCCCAGCACTCACATAGTGGCTCATAATTGTCGTTACTCCAGTTCTTGGGGGTCTGATGCTTTATGGTCTCCATGGACAACTGCCTGCACATGGTACACAAGAACTCATGCATACAACATACAAATAAATTAAAAAAATAAATCTTTAAAGAAATATAAGGAAGATTTTTTTTGTTGTTGTTGTTGAGATAGAGATTCACCATATGGTCTGGGTTGTCCTTGAAATCATGATCCTCCTGGACCACAGGAATGTACCACTGTGACTATTCATAAGGAAGATTTCTATGAAAATAACCTGTTTATATTACCCATTTTGATTTATCTTTCAGTGACTTCACTTATTATAACCTGACAGTTTACTTATTCCCATAATTAAAAGGTTTTTTGTTTGTTTGTTTGTTTGTTTTTAATAAGGTAGGATCTCATATATCCCGGGCTGGCTATATATTTGAGAATGACCTTGAATTACTGATCCTGCCTCCTCCCTCCACCTCCTGAGTGCTGGGATTATAGGCATACCTGATTTTCTGTGGTGCTAGGGATCAAACACAGGACTTTGTGCATGTTAGACAAGTACTTTACCAACTGAGGTACACTCCTAGACCCTCAAAGTTTAAACAACTTAAGAAATAAAAGCACCTTAGCCTGTAGAATGTATGGAGCGCTCAGAGGCTCTACACTTGCCACATCTAATCCACATTGCCCCATATTGCCCATACTGAACATGGAATGTGTGTCAATAAACACTATCTTACTATGATTGCTCAGATCCGTTATTTAGAATGAATATAGAGGAAGTTATTTGTAAGTGGATATGAGGAACTATTTACAATTGGATTTTCTTTTATTTTTCAGTTTGCAGACAGTAGGTTGCATGCCTCCCCCTGTGTCTTCTGCCGTGATTTTAACCAAGGCAGTTGGTGGAAATGAGGTGAGTCATGGGGCTAACCTGATTTAAACACAAGTTTGTGCTGTGCTTGTATTTTGTTCAAGACCTGTTTTGAACATTAAGGAATCGTATTGCAGAAAATTCATGACATTCACAGCTTATGAAAGGCATGGTTGTTTGCATGTATGAGGATGATGCTAAAATAGATGATGATGAGTAGAATTTAGGGTTTCAAAGAGAAGAGCAAGGAAGATGACAAGTAGGGATGCTGATTCTTCATCCTCCAACTCAGTAGGAAGTTAGGAGATAAAAGACAGAGGAATCAAAGAAAGGAACCAGACTCACAGACATGCAGCTATTTCTTACTTCAAGAAAACAAAACAAAGCAAAAGATAATAAATTAAATGGGTAGGAAAAGATTCAGTATGTTTACTGGCAAATAAAAATGAGAAACTAGGATACATTTCTGGGATGAGTTCAAACAAATTACCCAATTGCTAGAACACTCTGGCAAAGTAATTATGTTGAGTATTGAGGTAGCAACTGTCCATTTGAGAAGCTACTGATTAGTGGTTCTTCCTTGGCTGAAAGATCCTATGGATTCATCGTGAGCAATCTTTCTTTGCAACAAGTTATTCCTCCTTTTTCGCCTTCAAAGAAAATTCTCTCGGCCGAGATGTAACAGGGTTCTTGTCACTGCTCATGGGACTGCTTTCCAAGCACCCTACACGATTTTCATCCGGTTACTCTTTCTCAAAGCACTTCATCCAATGCCTGCTGTATAATCTATCTTTTATCTTTCCATTATCTATCTCTGTCTCTGTTTGTCTGTCTATCTATCTAGCAGTCAATCATCTACCTATCTCTGTGAAACCATCCCCACACTCAAGATAGTGAACACATCCATCATATTCCGTTTCTCCATTTGTGTTGCTCTGATGGAATACATGAAACTGGGCAATTTACGAAGAACAGATTTACTTCTTACAGTTTGGGGGTCAGGGAATCCTAGGGTTGAAAAACCTGCATCTGGCAAGGGAGTTCTTCACTACACCATCCCTTGGTGAAGGCAGAAGGGGAAGAAAGAATGTATTTAAAAAACAAGTATGACCTCATAGCCCCAAGTCTCTTTTTTAATGAGAATTAATTCATTCTTGAAGTTGGAGCGCACATATCTTAAGCAACTCTTGTTACAGTGCACTTTCCAGCATGGTTGCATTAGAGATTAAATTTCCAGTGCATAAATTCTGGGGAGCATACTCAGCTTTTTTCCTAACCTTTTAAAAATATTTTATTTATTATTTTTATTTTATGTGTATGAGCATATTGCCTGCATGTGTAAAAGTGCGCCCGTGTCATGCAGTGCTTGTGGAGGTCAAATCCTCTGGAAGTAGAGTCATGGATGGTTTTAGCCACCATGTGGGTGCTGGGAATCAAACCTGGGTCCGCTGCAAGAGCAGCTAGTGCTTTTAACCACTGACCCATCTTTCCAGCCTCCTCCCCCCTTTTTTTTGAGCTGGGTTCTCTTATATTGCCCAGACTGATCTTGAAGTCCTACTCTTCTGCCTTAGCCCTCCTAGTAGTTGGGATTGGAGACATATTCCACGACATCTGTTTTGGGGTAATGAGCATCTGTGTACACATTTTTACCTGAGCATATGCTGCAATTTCACTTGGGAAAACTTATTGGTGGAATGACTGGATCCTTTGGTAAGTTTATGTTTTAGTGCCTTTGGTCCAAGAAAGAATTGTCTTTGTATAGTTTTAATCTACTAATAGCTCCTGAAATAGACAGTTTTTTATCAATATAGAACATTTTTCTATATCACAAATGAATGTTTGAAGTTTGGAGGAAAAGCACTTTTAGCATTTTACATTTTAACTACTAAGGAGTGAGAGTTCTTATGAGTTTAGTCAATACTTGGTGTTGTCGACCTTTAAATTTTTTGCCATTCTAATATATCAGTAATGTTATCACATTGTTTTTTAAACTTAATTTGTATTTCCCAGTGGCTAGTAATGTTGAATATCTTTAAAGTGCTTATTACTCTCCATCCATATGTCTTTTTGGGCAAAATGCCTATTGTGTATTCTGATGTAAAGGCCTTCATCATATGTGTGTGTGTATACATATATATTTAACATTTTCCCCAGTTTATGGCCTGACCTTCTCATCTTTTTACCATCATCCTTTGATGTTCCAGATGGTCATAAAGGCAGTAAAAGGTGCTTGGATTCTGGTTATATTCTGAAAACATAACACATACTGAAGAATTGTTTTTGGAAAGTGAGAGAAAAGGAGTCAGGACTGACTCTAGGGTCTTTGGTTGAATTGGGGAAAGGGTTGCTGATATGGAGATTGTGTCTATGTGAGAGCAAGTTTGGGGAAGTATGAGCCTAGAGATGCTAGGCAATGGTGGGATCCCTAAGGACTCTAAAATCTCAGCCAAACCTACACATTTATTCCTTGCTCATTTTGCATGCCCAGTGTGAGTTAATGGGAAGGCCTGTTGCCATCCCCAAAGATTGCTAGTAGATTGGAGGTGGCATCATCTGGTTGGTGCACTTGGGTGGAATTTTCAGTAGCAGAGAGGTCAGGATGGCTTAGTGGGGGAGGAGGAAAAGGAGGGAGGAGGAGGAGGTGGAGAGAGGGAGGAAGAAGAGGAGGAAGGTAGAGAAGGTGGAGGAAGAGGAGGAGGAGGAGGACAGGGAGGAGGAGATTTATCAGAGAATCACAAATGGAATCTTCACCGCCTAGGCTGGCAGTTATACACGAACACTTCTCACTGGCCAGAACAAGTCACACATTCTTACCAAGTGCTCAGTGCATTTCATCATTCATAATAACAGGAGGGAAGGCAGAGTGTGTGGATGGAGAACACAGCTGGGTAGAGGGGTACATGTGGGAACTCTTTCTTGATGACTTCTTAGTGGATTAGGAGTCAAGTTCAGCAGCTGAGCGTGATGCTGGGGGAGGTGGTGTTGGTATTTGGGAAGAAAGTGTGCATTTACTGTCTAGAAGTGTGGAATGGTTTAACTTAACTATGGTAAAATTCTGAACAGAACAGAGGACCCAACTGAGGTCCATAGACACACCAATAATGTCAAGACAGGCTTCATGTTCATGTTTTCTTTCAACCCAACTGCCTTTTGGGGATAGGAAAATAATTGGCAAGATTAGATTTAAGAAGTTCAGAAGTCTTCCATTTTCTTAGCATGAATTTAGAGCATTTGACTCTTTTAAAGTATATTTACATATTCATGTCCCAGTAGATACTTAAATTACTTACCTTTGGTTGCATATTGATATTGAGGAATTTAGAAATGGCAAGGGTACAAAAGGCTTTGTTTTCATGTTGGTCTGTGATGTTTGTAACATCCAAGTTGATTATCAAACAGCCTTTAGACTTGGAGATTCATGATCTTAAACTTTCAGAAATGAAATTTGTGGAGACCAGTTTGATTTCCTCTTTTGATGTGAAGTCAATGGACTATTTCATATTGTTACTATATTAAAAAGAAAATAATCTACAAGTAATAATAATAGATGATTTTGTTGTGTTTAATTACGGGGTAATTGAATATAAGCTTTTGTCAAAGTCAATATAAAATTAATCTTTTATGTAACATTGGGGAAAAAAACATCTAAGGATGGGAAATAAGCATGTTGTATACCTGAGTAAAAGATCCAACAGCCGTGTCTGATGTTGGGCACTGAAGACTGTGATTCTATTTCCTTGAATGCTTTGCCCTGTCTTGCATGTAGTGGCTCAGTACTCAGACGGCAGCTAGACTAAGATCTGGACTGCTCACCACTTGAAAGCCACTATTCAGGTGAAGCAAGTTGGTGAGGAGGAATCAGGTTTATTTTAGAGCTGGCAACTTGGGAGGACAAGGGGCCTATATCAGTTTCTCAAGGGTGCAAAGGGCATTTATAGAGAGGGAAAGGAGGAAGGTTGCATGCTGAGACGCTGAGTGGAGTCTTTGTCATCCAGTGTCCATTGGGTCCTATCCCTCCATGCCCCCACCCCCAGGACATTGGAATTGACCTAATGAGACCAGTTCTTGCCAGTTCCTGTATTTCTTTAGTCAGACAGATTGCATTTTTTTCAAGTTAAACTTTATAACAATTTACATGCTTTATATTAGTTGATGCATAGAAACAAAGTGTACAGAGGGACATTACAAAGATCAACAGGTGATTAGGGTCTGTAAATCTGTAGATAGATTAACATTTTAACCATATAGGTTGCACTTGTTTCAAATTTAAAATGCCAGCCAAAAGAGAAGGGATATAATACAGAATGGTCAGAAAGGGAAAATGGATTTCAGAAGTACAAAAGGAAGGAGAGATGAAAATTACTCTGTCAAGAACAGTTCCCTCAACATCACAGCAACATTGCTGTGGCACATCTCCTTGCAGTACCATCTTTTCAAACTGTTCTTGGCAGTGATTGTGACATGTAAGAAAACCTTTTCCTTCGGGGTTAACACTTTTACATTTAGCGCATGCTCTTGTGTATTTAAGTTCTTATGTATTAAAATTAAGGTTGTGTAGCATCTTTGTTTTTTTTAATGAATTGTGAATATATAATCAGATATAGCAGTGTCATTTTATTTAAAAAAATGTTTTTTAAGTCTTTTTGAAACAGGGTTTCCCTGTAGCCCCAACTGGTCTAGAATTCACAATATAGACCAGGCTGGCCTTGAACTCACAGAGATCTGCCTGCCTCTGCCTCCTGAGTACTGAGATTAAAGGCATGTGCAACCACACCCAGCCCTATTTTTTTTTAATATTTAAAAAATTTTATTATTTTTATTTTATGTGTATGAGTATATTACCTGCATGTAAGTGCACCCATGTCATGCAATTCCTGAGGAGGTGAGAGTTGGATATTGGATTCTCCTGGAACTGGAGTTATAGACAGTTGTTAGCCTCCATGTGGGTGCTGGGAATCGAACCCTGATCTTCTGGAAGAGCAGCCAGTGCTCTTAACCACTTTAGCCATCTCTCTAGCTCCAGCAATATCATTTTAAATGATGTATAGACTTGGTTGGCCTCAAACTCACAGAGATCTGCCTGCCTCTGCCTCCTGAGTGCTGTAGTTAAAGGCCTGTACCACCACGCCTGGCAAATTATTGATTTTTAAAAGATTTTGTCATGGGTTGAAAGAATTTCTACATCTTTTTTAACTTGCAACTTTTACCAAGTGATATGGGAATATTGGGTGTCTTTGACAATGATGGAGTCTTTCTTGGGGAGCTAGGGTACTGGAAACAATGGTCACTAGAGCTGCCCTGAGCCAGTGGCTTTTGAGTTCTTATTTAGTGAGTTGAAAGAATGGAATATATGAACCACAGATGGTGAGTTTCAGAGGACAATTTATTATAGATTCCTAGGTGGGAGCAAAAAGGGAGGGAGGGAGGGAAAGGAGGAAGAAAGAGAGAAAGAGAGAAAGAGAGAGAGAGAGAAAGAGAGAGAGAGAGAGAGAGAGAGAGAGAAAGAACACAAGCACAGAGCTCCTGTATGGCAGAGGGGTCCCAGGAAATAGGGCACGATTGAACTTTTGATCCAGGCTTTTTTTTTTAATGTTTTGTCATTTTTGTTGTATGTATATGAAAGTATTGCCTGCATGTGTGTAAGTACACTTATGTCATGCATTGCCCATGGAGGTCAGAAGAGGGCATCAGATCCCCTGAATTGGAGTTATGGACAGTTATTGGCCACCATGTGGGTGCTGGGAACTGAACCTAGGTCCTCTGCAAGAACACCGAGCCATCTCTCCAGCCCGACTCCGGGCCTTTTTAAAGCACTGCTGGCAGAACCTGGAGTGAGATATTATGAGGGATGAGCTGGTCAGTCTAGTTGGCCTCCAGGTGTCCATGTGTCTCCTCTTAGTTCCAGTCACCTAGTCAGGAATACCATTAGGGAGAGGTGCTCTGAATATCTAGGCAATAACAAAGAAACTGGAACTAGAACTCTCTTTTGGCATATCTGGCCTCCTGCTTGTTGATATTTTAGGGTCCTCACTCTGCTTGACCAGCTTCTGTCTTCTGGCCTCCTCAGAAGTTACCTGAAATGGTTTCTGTTTATGTACTGTAGCTTATTTTTGTTTCAGTGAACCAACTAGAATTTATAATGGTTTTTAGCTGCAGAAGGAATTTCAGGTGTGTGCACTTCAGTGTGTTTACACTAGAATGTAATGTATATTATAAGTAGTTATAGTTTTTTCACTTATTTGTGTGTGTGTGTGTGTGTGTGTGTGTGTGTGCGTAGGACATGAGTGTGCCATAGCATGTGTGCCACAGCACTCCAGTGGAAGTCAGAGGACAACTTGTAGGAGTTAGTGGGCTCTGGGGCTTATATTCAGGTTATCAGGCTTGGTGGAAACAGCCTTTACCCTCTGAGCCATTTCTCTGGCTCAAACAGTAGGTATTTAATAGATACTTTTTAGGGTTGTAATTGACTGGCTGTTTGTTTTGTGACATATAAGTTTTAAACTGTCTGTATTTAAATGCTGGAAACATGGTTAGATTCCTTTTGCAGTTGTTATTTATTCATTCCAATATTTTGAGTAGAATTCCTCAAAATTGCAGTAAACTGACAGTTTAACCACCTGGTAGTCATGGTCATTTCTGTTTGTGTGTGTGTCTGTCATTGTGTGTGTGTGTGTGTGTGTGTGTCTGTGTGTTCTTGTGAATTTACAGTTTCTTTTTTAAATACTAGAAAAAGTAGTAAGGTTAGAGAGTTAACCTCATTGCCAAATAGAAGAAAATGGTACATATTTCATTATAATGTGGGAGCCATAAGATAAATACTTATTCATTGCTGGAAAACATGTGCATTTGTTTAGTTAGATTTTTGTTTCAAGTGTAAGGTTCTGTGATAAAAAAATTTTATTTTCTTCCCCAGAAGCCTCTCAAAGGTTTTAAATCTATAAGGCTTGCTAAGAGAATCATTATATTTAAATCTAAGTCACTTATGCCTTACTGTAACTACCATAGGGATTCTTTTTATAAAAGAAATTTATCATTTAAAAGAAGCTGGAAAATTATCCCCTTCTGTTGAGACAGAGAGAGAGGGAGAGAGAGAGAGAGAAAGAGAGAGAGAGAGAGATCTGTTTTCCTCACTGTTGTTACAAAGATACTTTATTCACCCACTTACGCTGGTGTTCAGTGAAGAAAGCGTTCAGGAAAAGATATAAAAAAGATATACTCTCTGCTTTTCTCTCTACATTTCTTCTTCTGGAAGCTGAGATCAAGAATTCAACTACAGACATTCTTCAAAAACCTGAAGAGTGTGCGCTCTAACTCTTGGATGAAGTTGCAGAACCGTGTAACTGCCATTTCCAGAGTCTAGAGTCAAAATAGGAGAAAAATATAAGTAAGGATTTCTGCTTTCAAGTTTCTGAAGGGAAAAAGAAAAAAGCAAAATGAAGGAGAGGAAGGAAGGGAGGGAAAGCACGGGGATCCTGTAAGATAAGACGGTCAGGCAGGCTGGGAAGGAGTCTAGCCAGGTCCAGGCTAGACCTGTTACCTGCGTTTAAGGCTGAACCTAGAAGTTGGAGCCATAGACATAGGCCCGTTCACCAATAATAGCAGTGCTCTGGGTGCAGGCATGCCATTTAGCTTTGCTTATTTTTGTTTATGTCTCAAGATGAATTTCTTCAATCAGTTGCATGAGCACCACCTAAGTGATTAGAAGAGCAAACGAGTTCTTCTTGTGTCCCTCTGCCTTTCTGATTCAAATGTCTGCCTGATGGATGGGCCTCAACAGTTCTCCTCTTTTCAAAGAATGAAATCCATTTTGCCTGCAAGTGTACATAACCTTGTGTCCATATTTCAGAGCATCATGAACACCTCTATGCCCACCATCCAGGTTCAGAAACAGAATCTGGCATTTAAGCCGTTGTTAAACAGCTACTTTACCTAAGACTTCATTTCTCCCATAAGGAGAAGGGGAATAAATAAGCTCTGGTCAGTCACAGAGAGCAAAACAATCTTTGTCTTACCACTTGCAAAGGTCATGCAACAGAAGACAGGCTAACAGAAAAAGCATAATAAATTTATTTAACCAAAGTTTTACATGATATGGGTCAAGGAAGCTTCAGGAATGATGACTCAAAGGCCCAGGGGAAACTGTTTTTATGTCTGAAGCAAGAAGTGTGAAGTTTTGGAGGAACATGGCCAGGTGTACAGGAATATGACTCAGTGGGAACGAATGTGGCAGGGGCTCAGTGAGGTCTGTGTCCTCAGCTTTGTTTTAGTGTCTCCATGACTATCTTTGATAGCTTGTCCCCAGGTTTGGAGCAGAGTACCTGACACATGTAGATCTTTAGGGGTCAAGGAAGGAGCTCAGCGAGTGACCTTTCTAGTTTGTGTGCCCTGCTGACTAGAAAGAGGGAGGAGACAGGAGGCTAGAGACCTTGTTTCTGGGTCCATTCTGTCTCCTTGAACTCTGTAACTATACTTCCAGGGTACTGTGCTGAGCATTCTGGGAGTACTCTGCTTAGCGTTTTTAGGAGTGCTGTTCTACGTCCTTGGGAGTACTGGAGTTCTTTGTTGTGCATCCTTGGAGGTATTGTGTTCACTGTCCTTGGGGGTACTGTGTTCAGCACTGTGCTTCCTTTGAGAAGCATTAGAACCTCTAGTTCATGTCATAAACTGCACAAGAATAGGAACAACAGCAAAATCATTTTAGGTTGACCTTTTTCATTAAATGACGATTTTCTTACTTTAATGTAGAAAAGTTCTAAAGATGCTGAAATGGATTGAGTTCCACCCAGGTTAGGAATCTGGATTGTGTTTGGCTACCAGGAGGTGTTAGGTTGTAGTCTTGCCTAGGACAGAATTAAGACAGTGTGATCTATCTATCTATCTATCTATCTATTTATTATTCTTACTTATTTTTAAAGACAGTTTCTGTCTGTGGCCCCAGCTTGCCTGGAACTCACTATATAGACCAGGCTAGCCTCAGTCTCACAGAGATCTGCCTGCCTCTGTCTCCTGAGTGCTGGATAAAAGGCATTGGACTCGAATGAATCTTTTAAAGTAAAAACATAATGAGGTTGGTATTTTAATTATATAGTACTTATGACTGAATGATTTTAGACTCTCCTGATAGACAACTGAATTCCAAATGCATTTTTAAAGAAACTTTTTATTTATTTTTACTTTATGTGTATTGCCTGCCTGCATGCCTGCAGAGGTCAGAAGAGGCTTTGGATCCCCTTGAACTGGATTTACTGACGGGCAATAGCCACCATCTGGGTGCTGGGATTCGAACCAGGGCCCTCTGCAAGAGCAGTCAGTGCTCTTAACTGCTGAGCCATCTCTCCAGCCCCTCCAAATACATTTTAAAGAAATATTTTGATTTGGGGTGTAGAAGGATGCATGTGCATACATGTGTGTGTGTGTGTGTGTGTGTGTGTGTGTGTGTGTGAGAGAGAGAGAGAGAGAGAGAGAGAGAGAGTGTGTGTGTGTGTGTGTGTGTGTTTAGTTCCATCAATGGGTTTGGTGTCTTTTCAAAGAAGATTTAAGAATGTCTCCTGAGCAAAGAACTTTATTACATGTGGTGAACTCTTTAAGTCATAGGCGAAGGTCATGATTGCCTGACTGTATTTAAAAAAGGTTTTCTGTCTGCCTGGAAAGCAAATGAAGCCCTCATTACTAACTTTAAAAGTACAGCTCTGAGACTCTTTGCTAGAGGTGAAAGATCAAGATCATCACTGTCCAAATGGAGAGTGAAAGTTCAATTTCTGGCTTATCAGTGAGGCATGAAACACTTCAGGGTTATTTTGCATTATCAGTAGGGAGTTGGTCTTGCTAATCCAATGCATGAAGATAAGGTTCATTGAAACATTTATAAAGGCAGTTAGAGCAGATCTGATCAGCAGAGGGAGGACTTGGAGTGAGAAGGAAACTCATCTGTCAGTCACTGTCTCTCTTCAGCAGTCACTCTTAGCCATTCTTTCTATTCTTTGCTCTCTCTTCTGTTCAGGGGGTTGCCTGTGCTTTTGAGGATGGAGGGAGGTTAATGGCATCTGGCAGGAATCTGATGGCTGAAAAGGCTGTCAGTGTTGAGCCTTCTTTGCAAGCCAGCAGCTCTTATCAGTTTCCAGGCTCATGCACTCACTGGGAAATAACAGTTTTCCTTGTAGACAGATAAGCACAGCTGCAGCTGTGTCAAGAAATTCTGTCCTTTTCTTCCATCTGTACCCTTAGCTCAGCCTCACCTTCTGACCTAGAAGAGGATTTTTAGAAGCACTAGACAGAGCTGACTGGGTTTAGTTTTAAGCTGCTTAAAGTTTATTTGAAGCATACTTTGATTTCTCAAGATTTTTGTCTCTTACTCAGACTTTTCTCACTGAACCCCAATGCCTTCATTTTATCCTCCATTTCTACAAGTGTCCCCACATGCAGGGGCCAAGTCTCAGTTCTCGCCTCCATTAAGTCTTTGACACCATGGCTGGCCACTTTCCTTCGTCTTCCTTCTGCTTCCCCAACTGCTCTCTCCTTTTGTTCCTTTCGTGTCTTGTCACTGTCGTGTCTTTTCTTCCTGTCTGGCTTCTTGCCTGCTACTACAATGAGAATGTATTTCAGTGACCTGTTCTTGAAATGCTTTCTTCCTCTGCCACATTCCTACTTCTAAGTTCTTCTCTTGATAGCTAAAGCATGCGACCTGCACTTTTGGGTTGAGCTGTGCCTCAGATTAGGACTCCTCGATCTTCAGGGAGTATTTAAACAACTCCAGCTTGACATGCTGTGGCACAGCAGCACCACTTTGGCTGCATTCCACCTACTGGTTTCAGCAAGCCCTGGACCCTTCTGCCCCTTCGTTCTTCTTTCAAGGAGCAATCATAACTGAATGCTTATTTCATGGGATTGCTTACAAGGATCTCATAGATTTGTATGAGGGACTGTTTGCAAATTATGAGGGAGCATGTTAAGCTGGCATCAGTTTTGTCATCAAGGCAGAGCCTGACACCCATGAAAGTAACTTGGATTTGACTTTATTCTTATCTTCCCCCTCTCTTGCCATCCCTCCCTCGGTCCTTCTGTTTTTAGATAGGGTCTTGATATGTTGCCTCTGGCAAGGAACTCATTCTGTAGTCCAGGGTGATGTCTAACTCAAAGTCTTCCTGTCTCAGCCTCTTGAGTGCTGGGATTATAGGAATGTACCACTATGGTCAACTTTATTATTTTCTTAATAATTTCATTCTTCTAAGTTCATTCATTTACTTTATTCATTAAGAATATGTGTTGGAGAGCTGGAGCGATGGCTCAGCGGTTAAGCATTGGCTTTTCTTGCAGAGGACCCAGGTTTGATTCCCAGCACTCATTTGGTGGCTAACAACCATCCATAACTCCAGTTATAGGGATCTCATGCCCTCTTCTGACCTCCATGGGCATTACAGGTGCACTGAAATACATGCAGACAACACACGTATTAAAAGTAAAAATAATAAATAAATATTAAAAGAAAGACTATGTTGAATGCTTGTTGTAACTTTCTATATATCTTAAAATTTTTAGTTTAAATTTTATTTATGTATTTATTTTTATTTCATATATGTAAATTTTTTACCTGCAAGTGTACCTGTGTCATACAGTGCTCGTGGAGGACAAATGAAGGTGTTGAATACCCTGAAACTAAACTTATGGACAGTTGTTAACTACCTCATGGGTGCTGGGAACCAAATCTGGGTCCTCTGCAAGTCTGCAAGAGTATCCAGTGCTCATAACCACTGAGCCATCTCTCTAACCCCAAATTTTCAGTTTAATAATCTGTATAAAACAGATAAGCAGTAAATTATTAGTATAAGATGATTAGTGTTTTAAATAAATTTGTATGATGATGGGTGTTTTAGTAACTTTAATAGACTGAGTAACTCCAATTTATTAATTTACATTATAGGTTCATCTCAGTATTTTTATTAATATTATGTTCCTCTCATAGCTAAATGTTCAAGATAGATATTCTAAGATGACACTTTCTGTGGATGAAAGAGCATGGAAAACCAAATTAGTTCGTGGAAGATTCTTTTTAGATTTGGAACTACAAGGATTGGATAGATGTGCTGGGTGTTTCTCTTAAAGTCAGTGCCTGGAAAACCATCCTGGCTCCACCCTGAACGGGCTGAAAGCCACAGGTGCCAGGTCTTCCCTACAGTTCTGCACGAACATTAAATTCTTGTTATTAATCTAATCCTCCTTTTCCATATCAGAATGTCTGTAGGTATTATGACCAACAAAGTATCTTTTTGATAACTGAGTTTATTTTGATTTTTAAGCATCAGATTTCTTTTAAAGGAGGACTTTGGACCCATTAATGACTTTTAAGGAAACAGTAGTCTGAATGACAATAAACTTAAAACTATTCTCTTAAGTAGTTTTGTCTGACTAATACTCATTCTTTTTCTATCTTTTTTTTTTTTTTTCTTTTTCTTTTTCTTTTTTTTTGGCTTTTTGAGACATGGTCTCGCTATAGCCCCAGCTGGCTTGGAATTCACAGTGATAAGCCTGCCTCTGCCCCAGAGTGCTGGGATTAAAGGCGTGTACCACCACACCCAGTGATTTTCTATCTTTTAATACAGTTTTATTATCTTTACTTTTATTTTCAAATTCTGGGCATGTACCTTTTTGGGGTTCTGTAGCATATCTGTGCATCAGTTACCCGCCGGTAATGGTAATGGTACATTTGTTTATATTTATGAAGTTGTTTTGAAAATAGAAGGCAATTTCTCAATAACTTAACCAAATTTGATGTTATGGAAATGTAACTAAATTCATTTTAGAAGAGAACTTTTTCTTTTGGTTCTATCTCTAGCTCTGTGGTCTTGGGTATTAATTGTAGATGTTTATGCTTTCTCAATTCATTGTTTTTATGAGATTATAGGCTCCCCAAACTTTGTACTTTTCTTAGGAAGGGGCTTGGTGTGTGGTTGATTATTATAAACATAGAAATACTGGAGCCAGGCTTGGTCTTTGCTACAATCTTCAGAATAGACCCTTTAAACTTGAA
Source organism: Eospalax fontanierii (assembly GCA_035773235.1). Taxonomy (NCBI): domain Eukaryota; kingdom Metazoa; phylum Chordata; class Mammalia; order Rodentia; family Spalacidae; genus Eospalax; species Eospalax fontanierii. The sequence goes on along the minus strand of CM069548.1, from coordinate 31,596,777 downwards.
CTTCTGAAGATAATCAGGTTGTGTCTTTTATTTTTTATTTTTATTTATTTTTAATTAATTAATTTTTAGTTTTATGTGTTTAAGTATTTAGCTGCATGTATGTAAGTGTACCATGTGTGTGTAATGCTTATGGAGGCCAGAAGAGTGCGTCAGGTCCTCTGGAACTGGAGTTATGGATGGTTGTTAGTTGTCATGTGGGTGCTGGGAATCGAAACCAGGTCCTCTGTAAGAGCAGTCAGTACTGAACTGCTGAGCCATGTGTCCAGCCACAGGTTGTGTCTCTTAAGTATCTAATGAGCACATTCTGCAATAAGGATACAGGCAGTGCTAAACAGAAAGTTCAGACATGGCTTAGTGCCTGAGCCATCTTATTGGGAAAAATAAAGGTTTCCCCACAAAAAAACCAAAAAACCCCCCATGTTTTGGAAAAAACTGATCCCTGAGAGTTGTAGAATGGATATGCTCACTGACTGGTGGCCTTTCTGCAGGAAGTGTTCCTTCTCTCTCCACCAGGGCCCTCTCCTCCTTCCTTGTTCAAGGCATCTTTAGCATAGTGTCCTATGAAGGCCTGTGTGTCTTGTTGAAGCTCATGTCAAAGTTGTAGTCTCAGGACCTGCTATGTAGGGGCATAGTAAATCACCTTCATATACATAAATACATGGATATTTGTTCAAATAAATGAATATTTTGGAAGAAGTTTTTTTAAGATTTCTATTTATTTATGTGTATGTACATGTATCTGTGAGAGTGTATGTCATTTGAATGTGGGTGCCTGAAGAGGCCTGAAAAGGGCATCAGATTCTCTGGAACTACAGGTATAGGCAGTTTTAAGTGTCTGATGTGGGTGTTGGGAATCAAATTCAGGCCTCCTGGAAGAGCAGCAAGCATTTTTGACCATTGAGGCATCTCTCCAGTTCTGGGGAAAAAATTTAAAATCCAGCCCTATAAGTACCTTGACTTAAATATATAATATTAAGACAATAATTCATATTCATTTATACTTTGTCCTATGTTAAGTTTTTATAGAAAAATCAATACTGATACTTGTTGAATTATTTTTTGGTTGTTATAGAAGCCACTTATAGAAGGAAGAGTTTATTTGGCTTATGTTTCCAGAGGGATAAGAGCTCATCATGGTGGGGAGACATGGCAGGAGGCAGCTAAAGCAGAAAGCCAAGCTCTCACATCTTAAAACAGTGGCAGGGAGTAGAGAGAGAAAATGGAAACGGGAAATAGCCATCTACTCTCAGAGTCCAACCCCAGTGACATGTCTCATCCAGCATGGCCACATCGCAAAGGTTCTATGACCCTCTCCAAAGTTCTGTGACTCTCCCAAACAGCACCACCAAGTAGGAACCAAGTGTTTAAATACTTGAGCCTATGGGGAACAACACTCATTCAAACCACCACATTCCACTCCCCAGTACCAACTTCTACATTACTTACTTTTCTGTTGCTGTGTTGAAACACCATGACCATGGCAACCTATAGACGGAAAAGTTTATTTGGCTTATGATCCCAGAGAGGTATGAGTCCCTCGTGGTGGAGGAGACTTGGCAGAAGGCAGCAGGAGCCGAAAGCTGAGGACTCCCATCTTCTAGCCGGCACAGTAAGCAGAGAAAGAAACTAGAAATGGGCAAGGCTAAAGCCCACCCCCAGTGACGTGCTTCCTTCAGTAAAGCCACATCTCCTCACCCTCCCCAAACAGAGCCACCAACTAGGGCTGAGTATTGATATACTTGGAGGCTATGAAAGACATTCCTTGTTCAAACCACCACACTTGGCTGCATCTTACAATGCATCTAACACCTGCTCCACTAGCACAGGTAGCCACATCCTTGTGGTGGAAATCCCCTAGCAGGCTGGTCCCAGGCCTGTAAGTAAGAAGCAGTACTTTGAAAGCTTTGAAGAAAATGAAAGATTTCTATAGTAGGTAGAACCTAGAGAGGACTTCTGGGTTAGTTGTACATTTTCAAACCTATTTTTTTTATTTTCTACTTTTGGTCTTTTGGAGATCCAGCTGGCCTGGAACTCACTATATAGACCAGGCTGGCCTTGAACTCAGAGATCTGCCTGCCAATGCTTCCCAAGTGCTGGAATTAAATGTGTGTGCTGCTATGTCCGGCTATTTTCAAGCTTATTAAATGATGAAAAGCACACAATTTTAGTAGCTCAATAAACCCTCTAGTCTGTCTGCTTCCCTTTGTGATTTTGGATTACCTTAAACCATCTACTTAAGTCAATATCTTCTGTGGATTTGGAAATTAGAAAATAAATACATGTTTCTTTTCCTTTGTTTAGATTTTTGTTTAAATTTAATTTTATTCATTTTATTTTATGTATATGAGTGTATTGCCTGTATGTATGTAGGTACACTCATGTTTGACCACAAACGTCAGTAGAGGGCGTCGAATCCCCGGAATTGGAATTATGGACAGTTGTTAGTTGCCATGTGGCCGATGGGAACCAAACCAGGGTCCTCTGCAAGAGCAGCCAATGCTGTTAACTGCTGAACCATCTTTCTAAAAACAAAACAAAACAGGATCTCACTGTGTAGCCCAGTCTGGCTTAGCGCTCACTGTATAGCCCAGGCTGACATTGACCTTGAACTTGAGATTCTCCTACTGTAGGTTTCCAAGTGCTAGGATTACAGGCCTGCTGTTACCAAACGTGACTGATTTATTTCCTTTGTTTGTTAAATGGCTGGAGAAATTGATGCTCTTTTTCTTACTTAAAATAAATGGTGATTGCTCTGAGCACCCATGCTGGTAGCTTATACAACCACCTGCAACCCCAGCTCCAGGGGATCTCACACTCTCATCTGGCCTCTACAGACGTGCACACATCTGTCCTACATTCACACAAACATTCACATACACATAAAGATAAATTTAAAAAAAAACTTTAAAAAAGTCCTGGAGAGATAACCATTGGCTCAGTGGTTAAGAGCACTTGCTGATCTTGTAGAGGACTTGGATTGGGTTCCTAGCACCCACACTGCAGTTCACAATCATTTGTAACTCTAGTACTAGGGGGTCCAACACCCTCTTTTGGCCTTCATAGGCACCATGCATGCACATGGTACATGTATCTAAATGCGTGCAGACAAATACTCAAGCATATAAAATAAAAATAAATCTTTTAAAAAATGATGGTTACTCTATGGAAGGGTCCGTCTATCTAGGATTAAAATATATGAGAAAACTTCTTTAGGTCATTCATTATGGCAAGAATATTTTACATTATTGTGCATATTTTATGAAGTGCTCTTATCTGTATTTTTTTTTCATTTCCCCAACAATTATATAATATATGTATGATATGTTGATTTTTAGTTGGGCAAATTAGGATGGAGAGGCAGGCAACTTGTCTCATGTCCCACAGCTGGGATAACCTGATTTTTTCAGGACACTTTCATCCCATTATACATTATACTAAGTCAACAAAACTCCACAAATTGGCCACATAGGGTCCCAGTCTTGTCTTGTTCCTCATTAAAAGTGAGTGGCTTGATATGTGAACAATAGATATCAGTGTATTATTAAAACAAATCGTGTTTATAATTACTAAGGAACAAGTGTGACCGATTAAGATTGGTCATGAAGGAGAGTCCTCAGCCTGTAGCGATCTCTGTAGCTGAAGAAGACTCACAGTTTAGAAAGTGACTTGTTGTAATGAGAAGTTCCAGGTTCTTTCCCAAAGGCTAGGGCATTTTCAGAAGACTTTTCCCATGGGGTCAAGATAACAAACTTTCTAGAAGATTTAAGATGATGGGTCAGATAGAAGGGGTGTGCTAGAAGTCCTGTTTGCTGACCTGATCACTGGGATAGCTCTGCCTCTTTGGGGAACAGATGAATAGACTAGCTGAACTTGCAGTTCAGCCAACAATTGAACTGAAAAGTTGCTTCCATGTGGCAAGCTGGTTGCAAAGTAGCTGCTGTGCTTGTAGATACAGTGGCTGAGTGGTAGTATAAGTGGTCAGGGCACAGACCGTGGCTGTGTGTCCTGCATCATGACAGTGAGAGAGCTGAAGGCAGAGTTGCCGTGTGTGTCTCAGTGCTCCAGTTCCATAGAGGATGGAGACACTAAAAGCAAAGCTGATGTTTCCTTCCATACTTCAACATGAGGGGAGCTCTGTCCTGAGTTTGTTTTGGTTCCAGAGACCCAAACTCTACCAGGAAGCCAATCCTACCCAAAACACAGCCCCAAATGTATTCTGTTGAATCAAATTTTACAAATGGTATCTGAAACTGTAAGACATCATGCATATTTTTTTTCTTTAAGTGTTGTTTAAATAAAGAGAAAAAAATTAAGTAGTGTCAGAAACCCTATTAGTACACACCTACCTTCCCCTAAGCCCACTGCATTGATTAGGTTATAGGAATATTTCCTGAATATATATATATTATATAATCTTGTCAAATGATTAACATTGTGAACATATGCTGCAAATTACAAAACATTCTGTTATTGCTATTGCTCTTAGAAGACTGGCTCATAAAATAATTGTGATTGGAGAATCTATTGGATGTAGTTAATTGGCAATAAATTAATCATTGCTCTTGCAGCCTGTTTGAATGGTCTGCAGCTCATTGTCTTATTGACTGATGAATTATTACTTTGAGGGCAAGGAATTCAATATATTTTCTCTGTTGGTGTAGAAAATTATAGTTTTATCATGCTAGCTGAGAAAAATTTACAATTTTCTCTCTGAGACTAAGTTGCTTCACATGGCCCTTTTTACCCATAAGGTTGGGAAGAAAGAATTCAGAAGAGTCTACCTGATTTTTTTTTTTAAACTCTTCAGTTTTTCGTCTTTTTTATTTTTATTTATTTATTTTTATTTTTATTTTTTTTTTGAGACCGGGTCTCCCTGTAACCCCAGCTGGCCTGGAACTCACAGAGATTCTCTTGCCTCTGCCTCCTGAGTGCTGAAGTTGAAGGTATGCACTGCCATACCCAGCTGTCTTTATAGCTTTTAAATTTATGCTTGAAAAAGTATAATGGCTCACACTTAATCATCCTTAGAAGGCTGAGGTGGGAGGATTGCCATGAATGTCAGGCCAGCCTGGGTTATGGAGCAGACTGTTTCAAAAAATAAATAAAATGTTTGTACCTCTGTCTTCTAGCATCTCTTCTATTTTTCAATTTTCCCCCTTCTCCTCCTTTCCAACCTTGGGTTTACCCTTCTTCTCTGGTAACTGAAGTTTTTATTTTGCTCATTATTATAGTGTGTGTGCACGTGTGTGTGTGTGTATGTGTGTGTGTGTGTGTGTGTGTGTGTGTGTGTGTGTTCAGGCCCACATGTACCACAGCATACATGTGGATGTCAAAGGACAATTTGCAAGTCATTCCACCAATTCCAGTATAATCCCCAGTTCTGGGGATTGCAAGCACTTTTACCTACCAAGTTGCCCTGCCAACCCTCTGACCTTTTTATTTCTTCCCCTAACCAGGTCTTTCCAGACTAGACTTCCTTTAGAAGGACCCCACATAGCTCCTGGTACCTTTGTTGTTTCCATCCTTCTTACCATCATTGCTGCCCTCTGGTCATAGTCATTTTAGATCGAAGTGGAGCTTCCTCAGAGTTGTCCAAGTCCTGATCCTGGACTTTTAATGGTTGAAGTAGTCCTGGTTCAACCTTCTTCCAGAAACTTCCATTCTTGGGCAGCCTGCTCAAGCCATAGTACTCTCTGAAAGCCACATAGGAGAAGGAACCCCTTTGAACACTGCACTGCATGTAGTATGCATAGCAGCTGTTCCCAGGATTCACCAAGACTTATCAAGTCATGCCGCTTTGGTACCAAGGTGTCAGGAGATTTTCTCGGGGCTGCCCTGCTCTGCATTGCTGTGACCACAGCATCTGTCCAGAGCTTGCTGCCCTTGTCTTGTTCCTTTGAGAATTTCTGTTAGGTGACCTCCTATTTTTTGGAGTGCTTCCAAAGTCTTCCCAAAATGAATCATTTGTATGCTGTAAGGAGTCAGATGATGATCCAAGAGGAAACTGAACTATGTTTATAACATAGTTATAATGATCTCAAGGGGTTGGGTAGATGGCTCTGTGGTTGTTTAGGTGTTTGCCATCCAAGCATGAAGACTAGACTTCAGATCCCCAGAATCCACATAAATGTGGATTTGGTGGCCACCTGTAATCCCAGCACTCTAAAAGTGGAGTTGTTTAAGTGTTTGCCATCTAAGTATGAGGACTAGACTTCAGATCTCCAGAATCCACGTAAATGTAGGTTTGGTGGCCATCTGTAATCCCAGTGGAGACAGGGAATCTCTAGAGCTAGGTTAGCTAGTCAGACTGGTCATTTTGTGAGCTCTGGATTCAACCGAGAGGCTGCGTTAATGGTAAGGTGGACATTGATAGAGGACCCACTGGAGACTACTGACATCAACCTCGGGCCTTCAGAGACATGTGCACATGTGTGCCAGTGCACCTGCCCTCACATGATGTGCCCACACCACACACCACACACCACACACACACACACACACCACACCACACACACCCACACACCCACACACCCACACGTGCTCATGCACTGCTCCTCCCCCCAAATTTCAAAACATAGTCAAATGAAATCTTAAATTCTCCCCTGGGTGGGGTTCTCTGTATTAATCTGGGGAAATTGGTTCAGTTATTCTCATGAAAGACAAAGAGTAGCTTTCATAAGCTACTGCTATTTGGATTTCTCTTTCTCTCTCTGCCTCTGTGTGTGTGTGTGTGTGTGTGTGTGTGTGTGTGTGTGTATGTGTGTGTGTACATCATGAAGTCTTGGGAGACATTTCCAAACAACAAAATATAATATAGTAGTATAATATAATATTGGAGTTACACTGAATATGGTTCAAATTAATATGTTATCTATCCAGTAGATAATTTATTTGCCATGTTACTTCTTGGGACTGATAGTGTTCAGTATAATAAATTCCCCTTGATTGTCTTGCACTTTCTCATTAGATTCTTCCAGAATGCTGCTGAATAATAAGGAATAGTTTTGTTATATAGCTACTGTACTTTTAATATGCAACACAAAACTTCAGACATCTAGGGGGAATTTTGAAACATTTTTTTTAGAATTCCTTTTGCTAATGTGTTCTAAGATTGATTTTATGCTCCTTAAAATTATCTTCATTTCCCAAATGCTGGTGATATAAATGTGTGACTGGCAGTGCTCCTTATAAACTTTGAATGTCTTTAGGCAAGGACACAGAAAGACGAAAAGATCTCTTTGTGTTTTCATTGTCTTTGAATTTTTATGATATGTTCCTAACAATTTAAAAAATTGTGGTAAAATATGCATTACATAAACTTTGTCATTTTAACCATTTTAAGTTTTTTATTAGCATATATTAATTGTGGAAATTTTCATTTTGTCATTTTCATACATGTCTATTTTTTAAAAAATATTTTATAAATTTACACATGTTATGTGTATGAGTATATTGCTGCATATATGTAAGTGTATCCATGCTTGCTGTGCAATGACCACGGAAGTCAGAAGAGGACATTGGATTCCCTGGAACCGGAATTATGAATGGTTGTTAGCCTCCATGTTGGTGCTGGGAATTAAATCTGGGTCCTCTGCAAGATTAGCCAGTACTCTAAACCACTGAGCCATCTCTCCAGCCTCCCCTATTTCCTAAAAATTAAGATATTTTATTTTGTGTTTGTGTGTTTAGTATGTGGAGGTCAAAGGATAACACTCAGAAGTAGGGTCTTCTGCCACCTTATGGGAAGGGGTGGGGCATATGGAACCCAGGTCAGAGGCCTGTGCACAAGCCCCTCTACTGACTAAGCCATCTCATTGTTTTTTTTTAATTTATTATTTTTATTTTATGTATATGAGTGTATTACTTGCATGTATGTAAGTGCACCCATGTCATGTGGTGCCCTCAGAGTTTAGAAGAAGGTGTTGGATCCCCTGGAACTGGAGTTATAGACAGTTGTTAGCTGCATGTGGGTGCTGAGAATTGATCCCTGGTCCTCTGGAAGAACAGCTTCCTGTTCTTAACTGCTGAACCATTTGTCTAGCCCCACATCTTGTCTATTTTTAAGTCCAACCACCTTGTTTTTCAGTCCTCAGCAGCAACCACCTCTAGAACTCATTCATCTTCCTAGTAGAAACCGTGTGCACATTATACAGTGAGCCTCCACTTTCCTTTCCTCCACATTTTACAGCCACCATTCGACTTTTTATGAATTTGACTGCTTGGGAAACTTCATATAAATGAGATCATATAATATCACATATTTCTTATGTTTTACTTAGGAAATTGGTTAGTTACAAGTGCATTATTGTTGCACAATATTGTCTTATGCTCATGAAAAATTTCACCTGCCATAATAATTATAGTGGATGTTAGAGTTGATACAGGATAAAATAGATATTAGAGTTTACTCTGAAAAAGGCTGAAATCTCTGCATCTAAATTATATGTCATTAAAAGATAGTTACAACATAAAGTAAGGCATTTCTCTTAACAGTAGACCCGAGATGAGCTTATTGATGTTTTTAACAATCTAGCTAGTTTTCTGTCACCCCGTAAGAACAGTATGAATATCATATGTAACAGTCAGTTTCACTTATTATCTAAATCTGCAGTCACATCTTAGAAATAGGTAAAGGTGACTTTTGGATAAAGAATCAGAGTTTTGAAATCAAACAGTTGTTGTATTTGGTTTATATACTTCTATGTAGAGCAAATGGTAGAAATGGTAGTTTTCTCTTTTTTTTCCTCCCCTCTGGCTATATAAGTTTTGAGAATTGAACAATAACCCATAAACATGTATTAAGATATTGATGATAATTTGTTGCCCTGTGAAAAATATTGATGATACCATGACTACAAAAATAACATTTTTATTCTCGTCTTTTTACTTTTTTTGTTTGCATCAGGTCTGCTTTTTGGTTTCTCAGAGGCACTTTCCAGAAGCCCAGTTTATGAACCCTTTCCAGGAGATTGATGGTGAAAATTCTTTAGGAAAAAAAAAATCCCAATTAAAAAAAAATAGGGCAGGGAGTTGGCTTAATGGGAGGCGTGTGGCTATATTCGCAGCTCTCTGACACTGCCCCATGATTCTGGTGTGCGCCTGCAGCTGACAATTAAAACCTTTGTTTTAGCAGTCATCACCCAACCCTAACAGATGGGTGAAGAATTAATCTGATTTGTGGTTTTCCCTACAACTTTCTCCTACTTTTTACAATATCTTATGATTGACACTCAGTGAATTCTTAAAGATGATTGATGGGCCTAAAAGAACTACTCTATATATCCCATTTAAATCATGCCAGAGTAAAACCACAGAACAGAGGTACTCTGGAAGACCTCTATAGAAATTTGAGGATGATTTTGGTGGAGGAAAGAAATCTGCTAATACTGTAATGTTTTTTCCCTTGCCAGGACCCTCCTTGCCTGGTGTCATTTTTTGAGCTCTCTGGGGAGGAGATTAGTCTAAAACAACAAAGTAGCCAGATGTCTGGTTCTAAGAGAGTCCCAGAGGCCAGGCTACAGTAGGCAACAGAAGCCGCATGGGGCTGAAGATCAAAGATACCTGCGAATTACTTATGGGCACATAGTGTGTGTCATTCCCATTATTAATAGTCGGAGAAAATTTGTCTGCCTAATTAACCCTTTTGTTGGAATAGCCTTAAATTTTAGTGAGTATATTTCTATTTGGATATATTTTGTTTTGTGTAGTTAGTTGGGAGAAGTTTGCGGTCCTCAAGCCAGAAATGAAAAGCTTGTGCTTGATTGAAATCTCTTAGCTGTGGTTCTTATCCCAAACAGATAAGCCATCCAGGGTGCTATTAACTGTTATGAAAGAAGTGAATATTACAGTTCTAAGTTAAACTAAAAACCAATGGCTAGGCGCTACTTGCCTCATATGTGCCCTGAGCTGTTCTTCAATCCCTCATCCTTTCTTTTAAAGTGCTGTTGTTTCAACTTTCAACTGTTTTAGGGCCCAGGATTTAGAGAGTACAGCTCCTTGGTTTTTAAATGAATTCAGAATAAATCCCAGTGGTGGGAAATCTGTACCTTATTAATCGTAGAACTCTTACTTTTCACTCCAGTATTACTAATGAAATGCTAATTAAGAAGCCTTGTCCTTTTTTTTTTTTTTTACCTATTTACTTTATAGGTAGAGTCTTATGAATTTGAGAGATATGAATACATCTCCTATTTTTAGGTTGTTCTTAATTCTAGAGCCACTAAAGGCTTTTAACCAAATTCATTCCAAGGAATAGGTAAAAATCCAGTTAGGACTTTTGACCTCTTGGGCTCAGAGTATTGGCAAGCAGAATAAAAGACTTTGGTTGACCTTCTGTTTGTTTCTGTTTCCGTTCAACATTTTAACATAGCTACAAGAGCCAATAAAAGCCACATTCTGGCTCTTCTTGAGATATCATCATAAACTATTGTGATCAGAGCACGATTAGCCAGCTTTAGTGCTTAAAAGTGCTTCAATGCATTCTTTAAGACCTAGTAATGTAAACTTGGCATGAAGGTTGTAAAAATGTCTTGAAATCTAATTGGAGATATGTGTTGGCAATGTAGAGAGTTTGTATAGAGTTTGGTATAGTGGTCAAGTGTTCATTTAACTCCTTGAAGAAAATGAAGCTCCTAAGAGCGATTCATGGGGAGTAATTGATTTATCTCTCTCTGAATTTCAGTATTGAAGCATGAATAAAGTCAGCTTCTTTCTTGAAAAACCAAAGCACTACTGGGTTTTGTTTTTGTTTTTTCCCTCTTCAGAATGGGATTTCTTTCTTTTTTTAATGAGCCAAAATTTTCATTTGTTCATTTCTTGCATTTGAAGTATTCTTCAGTGGTATCCTCAGCCTAAGATTCTTTGCCGTTCCACAACTGCAGCCAACCACTTTATGGGTTTCCTCTCTCAGCCAGGTTTTCAGGGCCTACTCACTTCCCTAGTTCCTTGTCATCAACCTCAGTTAGGTTGATTTGGTGCTCAGCACAAAGGGCTTCTACCAACTTGACATACACAGGCTCATCACAATTGGATGCAAGCACACAGAGATGGGTTTGGCACCAGTCTAAGGCTTTGGCAGCTCCTCAATTCCCATGCCAGGCCACCATGGATGAGTGTGGTTTTCAGTCCCTTTTGTAAAGCAATATTAATGTCCATTAGAGCTCCAGTGGCACCGTCTCCTTTGGCCATTGCAGTGGCTTAGAGGTGAAGGCACTGGAGTCTCTACCTGGGCAGGGACAAGGGGATTTGTTGTTTCTTGTTTTACACTTTACACCCATGTTTCTGTTCTGGGCTATATCCATTCCCAACAGTACCCCTTGCTGTCACTAAATCAACCTGCTTATCTGTCTTCTTGGTGTGAATCAGTCATAGCCATTGTGCCATAAGTACTTATCAGCCTCAGTGAGTGGATTATTTTAAGCAGGGGCTATTTAAAGAAACACAGCTTCTTTCAGTACCAGTGTTGCCAGCCCCTTGAAGTTGATTACAGCTAGATTTGCTCTGAGTTTGAGGCACGGTCCTAGGACCTAGGTCCATTAAGAGATACAGCACCCACTCTGCTGTGTTCTTGTTTCTCTACTTTAGAGAATTGGATACCTGAGTCCCCTCCTCTCCTCACCCCAGATGCGTATGTCTAATTTCAATATTTCGTACTTAATTTTATCCTTGATGGAAACACTCTCTGCAAACAGTCTCTGAACCTGTACCAACACACACACACACACACACACACACACCACACACACACACACACTTTAAATTGGCCTTTGTTAAGAAGACTAAAAGGTAACTCTCTTTTGGTCTTGTTATCTATTTCCTTCTTTAAATATTTATTTTTATTTTATGTGTATTTCTGTATTGCCTGCATGTATGTAAGTGCCCCCGTGTTGTGCAATGCCCAGAGAGGTCAGAAGAGGGCGTCAGATCCCTTGGACCTGGAGTTATGGAGAGCTGTTAGCTGCCATGTGCCATGTGGGTGCTGGGATTTGAACCTGGGTTTTTGTAGGAACAGCCAGTGCTTTTAACTGCTGAACCATCTCTCCAGCCCTACTTCTTTCTTAATAGTACATATTTATCTTGGGTTGCTTCAATGACTCCTGGTGTTCTAATATTCTCTCTCCTCCCCTCCTGTCACATCCCCTCTCCTGTTCTCCCCGCCCCTTCCCTACTCAACTGCAACCCCAACCCCATTTACTTTATGGACATTATTGCATGTATCATTTCTTTGTATGACATTTCTTCCAACACTGTGTACAGAGAAGTGTTAAATATGCCTTACATAGTATATGTTACTGAATTTAAGGAAGTGAAAAGTTTTCTAGTTCCAGATTTGTGTGTTACATATTGTGTGTGTGTGTGTGTGTGCGTGTGTGTGTGTGTGTGTGTGCGTGTGTGTGTGTGTGGTGTAGAGCTTTGGAGCTTGCTGTTTATGCTAGGCTGGCTGGCTATCTGGCTCTTGGGATCTGCCCGTTTTTTCATCACTGACTGCCACCCCTCCCCTCCATCCGTTCCCCTTTGGTTTTAGGTACTGACAACCATGCCCAGCATTTTAGATGGGTACTGAGGATTTGAACTCAGGTCCTCGTGCTTGCAGAACAAGTGCTCTTACCCACCGAACCATCTCCCCTGTTTTTTGTTTGTTTGTTTGTCTGCTCTACCTTGTTCATTTATAGATTTCTTTATATATATTACTTCCTCCTCTACAACATTTAGGTTTTTCTTTTTCTTTGTTCTTTTGTTTTTGTATTTCTTCATGCCATCTACGAAGGGTTTTGATTAGAAATAAGAACTAAATTGTAATATCAGGCAAATAAAGGTCTCTTTTTGTAACTTAATATATAATGACTTAGTACTTGAATGGGTATTGAAGTAGAAATCTGTAAACTTTGACCATGGAATTGCATGCTAAATGAAAATGCTTGTGATATGAATCAAGTTGGTTTTGTTAGACTAGGATGATTTTTTTATGCATTTTAATTTCCCTTTATTTGAAAAGTTTTGAGGTTGAGCACACAATGCTGACTTGAAAAGTTTTTTGATTAGTTTATTTACTTCTTATTTGTTTAATAATTTTCTCTAATTAAATTAGTTGTAGTTATCCTCACCTGAAGTTTGGAGTAATATCCTTGGGACTTTGCTACTGTTTAGAATGGTGGTATTTGATGCTAAGCTGCCTTGCAAGACTCGGGAGGAAAGTAGGTAAAACAAATCTTCGCTCAAGGGAGGTTCCTGTCTCCTGTGCCACATAGGGATGGCAAGTTACTCAAAAGGGCAGTCGTAGAATGAGAGTTAAGTCTCGGGAACACAAATGTTCAGGTCTTGAATATTTGTAACTTCTAATGATTGCTAAAATAATAATCATTTTAAAAATTAGAAAAATTAGCTTGTTGTCACTTGTGTCTAATATTTGAAATGAGCTATTTTTCTTTATTGAGAGTAAGATTTACATAATTAAATATGAAATAGAACTAGAGCTGATAGATAATCAGATGCCTAAAAATAATGTTTGGGAAGCTGGTTTTCCTGAAGATATGAGACTCAGTTATTGTAGCCTGGGGATTTTGCCTAGGGAAAAATGTATGTGCCTCAACAGCTGAAGGGCTATTCAGGAAGAAACAAAGCAAGATGGCATCTATTTCAACGTGTAATTTCGATATTTCATACTTAATTTTTGTCCTTGGCAGAAATGTCAGAATATACTAGCTGCAAACCACCTCTGAAGCTGCGTCTACATCAAATTGAACTGGGTAGGTAGAGTCCTTGAGAATCCAGTAGTCCTCATTGGGGAGAAGAGGCACCTTTCTAAGTAACTCTCTGGAGAGAAGGGGATGCTCTGGTAGAATCAAAATGAATGTGTGGTTCATTTCAAGGACAGAAATGTACAGCCTGCAGAGTTGCTAGTGGGGTTGTGGCAGAATTTTACAGTGGTACATCATACTTCAATATAAATAAGACTTCTTTTCACAGATTTTCTATTTATACTTAGTCCCACTTGCATTTTAAATAAGTCACTGACGTTCAGTATTTATGCTCAATTTTTTTTTTTAGCTCATCTAAGTTGAATTGGTCATGCTTGAAACAATTCTCAATCCTGACCTTATTGCCTTCACTGCCATGATTTTAGAGGCCAGATGAATCTGCCTATTGCATAAGTTGCAACTTATGTTAGAAGTTCCTTCCTACGAATGGAATAGCTGCATTTCTATTTTATATAAATGTGTCTTTCTTTTGTTTACCCTAGAGTGGAAGTGTGCCCTTTTAAGAAATAAAGTCTGGCCCACTATTTATTGTGCTACCACCACATATAGCTATTGTTTATTGTTTTTTAATAAAAAATCAAGTTTCTATATTTAATGACTTGAAAGATCTATTACGTTTTGTCAAGATGTAAGAATTTACGAAGAATAAAGAGCCCCTGGAATCCCCAAAAGATCAAGAAGGGGGTGTGTATAATTTTGTTATTTAACACATATGTAAGCATTAATATTTATAATGGAGTTTACTATTTTGTTTTTATACGCCCATCACTGTATAACATATTATACTGTTTTGAGACTATTAAATAGCTCAAGATTTACACAGAGAAGAAAACATTTTTTTTAGGATTTTTCTCCCCTCTTTGATTTAAATTTTTCCCAGGTGTTTATGAAGGAGCAAACTAAATTCCTTCCTTCCTTTCTCCTATAAAGCCCTGTCTAGTGTGTATAGACATAAGGAACTGACAGGCTGCTGAGTGGCTCCTTCATCTGCTAACATAATGCAGAAACTGTGACTGCTAGGGAACAACCATGAAAATCGGTGCCATTGTAGACATGGCCGTTAATTTTTACATAATTATTAGAATATTCATAAAAGATACCAGGTTGATTGGCTGAAATAATAGTGTTAGTTCCTTCACATTTAAAATTCATAGAAATGGTAGATAAATACATTTTTGTTTGAATAGGAGATTCATTTTTTATTAAAATACTCATAAAACTCAAAATGTAACATTCCTAGAAATTCTTATTTAGAAGTACTTGATCAGTAGAAAATGTTCTCCTAGCCAAATTGACAGTTTCATACCCATAAATAATGTTCTTTGGGACACTTCTAAAAGTACTTTTTCTGATGTTAAGTTAAATGTCAAATCATACACCTTTTTTGCAACCTTCTAAAAGAACAATTTCAAGGAACGAGACTATTGTGTTTGATTTACTGGAGTGAATTGCATTTTGAAACATGCGTTAAGGTTTGAAGATGAGCTTGTGTGATAAATGTATCTTTTCTGTGGCACAGAATTTTTGGATTTCCCTTACTTTAACCATATTGAAGTTTGTAAAGAAAAATCGCACATAAAGCAAATCAAAGATTCTAGATTCTGAGCAGCAGAAGCATAACAGCACACATTTCGCCCATGTGGATAATGAAAGGCATGTCAATGGGTTGCCTTCCACTCCCCCCACCCCCAAGAATCTTCAATAGTAATACAAGATTTGAAAACTGAAAAATACATCTTTTTCAGTTCTCCTTCAATTATAGTGATCTGTGCACACATTTCCACACTGTGATCAGTGTGCTTAACGGCTATTCTTTCTTGGAACTTGAGGGTATATTTAAATAGGAATAAAAACAATATTGAAAGAAGACAAGATACAGGGTTGCCCTTATTTTTATTTTTATTTTTTGACCCCCTGAGGAAGTAGTGTTGGCCCTCTGCAATACCTCAAGTCCTTCGAATTAATGGAAGAATCTTTAGACAACTAGCTAGTGACCAAGCATTTAGCTTCTCACCAACTTTTGGCTTTTATATTTACATATTTCCAGTCCCCATTTGGGTCTCCTTCCTTCCTGCTCCACTGCAGCAAAATGGCCTTTAGACAACTCAACTTTTAGAAAGTTAAAAGGCAATAAGTCAATCTCCTGGAAAGGATGCAGAAACGCAGATTCAAATCATAAATAAGGAAATGTGCTCAGTACATTAAACAGACAGAGAGAAATGGATTTCTGTCTTTTGTAGTAAGGTAATTGGGCACCTCTGCTTGGCAGGAGCTGGTGCTATTGAGCCCGCTCTAGCTGCCACAGGTTGATGGGCAGGTGATAAGGCAGCTTCCGCCAGGGTCTGCACAGGAGGCCTACCTAATATGCTGTCTGCCCTAAGGGCCTATGGGAACACAGTTGGATTATTATGTTAATGCATGAGCCCGCTGCCCTCTTCCTATCCCAGCTGGGTTCCCTGTTGTTAGGAACTGCTTTGCACTGACAGTGGAGTAATATGCTTCATGATTGAAAGGGCAAAGGGGCTTGAAAGAAAAAAAAAAGAAAAAGAGAATAGGCCTGCACAAATATGCAAATGAGGGAAGGAAATCTGTGAGAAGGTTTCACTCTGAGCGGAGAGGTAAAGTTTATGAGGAAGTTCTGGTGCTCTGTAAAACTGTGCTTTACTCATTAACTGTTGAGTTCTGTCCTTACTAATGTTGGTATCCAGAGACGTGTATCTGGAAGTGTTTCTAAAATGCTTCAGTTGCCGTATTTTAAATGAAGATGATTGAACATGTTGGTACCATGTGCTGACAGGAATGGATTTTTTGCACCTTTATACTAGTCATCCTTCAGTTGTTCTACTATATTTTATAGAAAAAAAACCCCTTAAGATACTGAAGGATTTTATATTTTATGTAAAGCGACCACTTTTATTTCTTTTTATTTTTGATGCAGGTTTACAAATCAGCTTGAAGGGATTTTTCAGGAGTGGGTGGGGATAGAGGTAAGGAGATGGTTGGAATATTTTCTTGACTTTATGAACTTCATATGAGTGGAATTTCTTTTTAATATATTTTATCAATTCTTTGAGAATTTTGTGCAGTGTATGATCCTTTTCACTGCTGTTCCTGCCCCCGACTCCTCCCAGATCCATCTGCACCTTCCCACCCGCTCCCAACTTCATGTCTTCTTTATTTATTTTTCTTCTAAGTAACCAAGCTAGTCCAGTATGTGCTGCCCACATACTTCTGGGTATAGGGTTACCCACTTGGAGCATGGTCGACCTCCCAGGAGCTACACACTTAATTGACTCCTTCCTCCAGAAACCATCTACTATCAATAGCTTCCCAATTAGGGATGGAGCTCATGAGTGGGTTAAATCAAAATTTTTAATGTTGTCACCCTCACTTTTTTGAGGAGTGTGGGTTTTGATGTCTACCAACCAGTTAAACTTATGGCTTTAGTAATTGATGGCTACTTCTGGAGTTACTGTTAGAGAATGGATGAGCTCAAGAAAGTTTCCAAATACTTCCAGGTGCACAATTGTTCCTAATTCGTGTGTTTATCTAAACCAGCTTAGAATGACAATATATGACGGAGAATTTAATTAACATTTACCTACTGCATGAGATAAAGGGCATTTAAGGGTGATGTATGCAGTGTGTCTGGTGCATCCGGAAGGTGGGGAAGTGGGGTGACTGTTATTCCTACCGGTGTCTTTCCCAAATCAGCATCCCAACTTGCATTAGTGGTTGTTGGTAGATTTACAAGGAAGAATTTCAGAGAGATTCTTAAAGTGCAGGAAATTTGGGCCAATAATAAAATCACCCCTTATATCTGAAAGAAAAGAAAGAAAGAAAGAAAGAAAGAAAGAAAGAAAGAAAGAAAGAAAGAAAAAGAAAAGAAAGAAAGAATCCACATGATTGCTTTCATTAAGATGTAAGTTCACAAGCATCATACAAATATAGTAATGAAAATTTTGTTGATGCTTGAGGTTAAATACCTTGTGTTATGTCAGAAAGGCGATTCTTTTCTAAAAAGATCATTATGGCTGTGGAGATGGCTCAGTAGGTAAGAATGCGTATGACACAAGCCTGAGGACCTGAGTTCAGATTCCTAGCACCTGTGTGACAAAGCTCTCCACCTGTATCCCCAGGACGATGTGTTGAGGTCAGTGAGACTTGCTGGGCAGCCTGTCTAGCTGAGAGACAGTAAGGCCAGGTTCAGTGAGAGACTCTGTCCCAAGGGGATAAATGGAATGTGATAGAGCAGGACACCTGACATGATTCTCTGGCCTCGGTGCACATGGGTGCACACTTGCACATTATTCCCCTCCCCCAAGAAGTAGTTATGCATTTGACTTTAGAATAAAGATGAAAGGGACTAGTTCTCTCTAAACAATCCTTTGTAACTATTGCAAAATCCTCTTATAACAACCCTGTATTACCTATTTAATTAACATATTTGGGGTGTATGTGTGTGGCATTGGCAT
Source organism: Eospalax fontanierii (assembly GCA_035773235.1). Taxonomy (NCBI): domain Eukaryota; kingdom Metazoa; phylum Chordata; class Mammalia; order Rodentia; family Spalacidae; genus Eospalax; species Eospalax fontanierii. The sequence goes on along the minus strand of CM069548.1, from coordinate 31,578,545 downwards.
ATGTGTGTATATATAGCCATGTGTGTATTTATGCACGAAATATATTTGCATGTGAATATACGTAGCCAAGACTAACCATATCTATATATAATGTTTGCATCTGTATCACAGAATCAGAAGTCTGCTTGGGGCTATCTGAAGAAGAGCTCTAGCTCAGGGCATGCTTTACTACTGGCATTTAAAATCATGTGTTAAGTCTGAACCATAGTTGTTAGGCCTGAAGAAATTACTTTAAAAGAAGCAATAAGCCCACAAGGTAGATAAAGAAATAGAGAAAATGTTATCCCCTGTTTTACATCCTCATTCCCTACCAATCAATAGTGTAGGCAGCGAGCCCTGCTTGTCTTAAGATCACATTTATCCACAGCCATGCACATGGGAAGAAACCAAATGCTAAGGAAATCATGAGGTCTGCCTTAGGAATGCCTGGTTTTAAAGAAAATCCTTGTTTTCTTTAAAGTATGTCCAGTCATCTCTCCCTCTCCCTCCCCTCTACCCACTTGTTCTGTAGCCCAGGTTAGCCTCAAGCTTGGTTTTCATCTTTTGATCTCCTGAGTACTGGGATTCCACACTTGCATACTGCACTCAGCTGCTTCTTTAACGTTTAAAAAAAATCACATTTATTTTATTTTGTGTGTGAGGGGGGCACTGTGCTATGAAATGTATTTGGAAGTCAGAGGACAGTGTGTGAGGGTGGGTTCTCTCTTTCCACTCTCTGGGTCCTAGGGATGGAACTCTTGCTGTCAAGCTTATCAGTGGCGAGTGCCTTTATCTGTTGAGTCATCTTGCTGACCCCATACTCAGCTTCTTACAGTGGCCTTGGCTTTGACACTTGCTGTATTCACTTATTGACTGACATTTTCTTGGGTCACATCTTATATTTCCCAGTTTCTCAGACGTAGTAGGGATTCATCACATTCTTCTTTTTACGTGTTTGTTATTTATTTATTTTGTTTTATGTTTATGAGTATTTTTCCTGTACATAAGTGTACCTATATCATGTAATGCAGAGTCAGAAGATGGTGTCAGATACCCTGGAACTGAAGTTACAGATGACTGTCACCATGTGGGTGCTGGGAACTGAACCTGAGTCCTCTACAATAGCAGCCAGTGCTCTTAACTGCTGGGTTATCTCTCCATCACTGTTGCTGCTGCTGTTCCTCCTCTTCCTCCTCCTCTTCCTTTTCCTCATCCTCCTCCTCCTGTTCCTTCTTCTTTTTTGAGAGGGAGTCTTCCTTTAGCCCCAGCTGCTTTGTAGACCAGGCTGGTGTCAGTTTCACAGAGATCCACCTGTTTTTGCTTCCCGAGTGCTGGGATTAAAAGAATGAGCTACCTCACCCGATGTTATCATCTTCTTGACGAACACTTGAGCTGATGTTCAGATTTAAGGAGGAGTCCACACCCCTGGACTGTGGCTCTGGCTTCTCTTGCCTCTCCTGGTACTGCTCCCCAGGAGGCTTATACCATATACCCTTTGGTAGCCACTTTTCTACAGGAGTAAACCAACTGTGCCTCTTTACATCTTCCTGTGTCTATCTCATCAGAGACCTGAGGAAGGCCAGGTTCAAAAGGCTGTGTAAACCCAGGGAAATCCAGGCCAAGATGAAATGATAATTTAACTTCTAAAAATGAAGAAAAGAAGAAGTCTAGAAAGTGATAAGAAAAGCAGCACATTCCCTGCAAGTAAAACACCAATTCACCTCTGTCTCTCAGGGAGCTTTGGACACTGACTGGTTCCTGTGTTCCAAACCACAGTCCTCCTGGAACTGTTAGGGCCTCTCTACCATAAGTTTGTTTTCCTCAATGATGGTAAAAGCAAAACTTTTAAAAGAGTACTTTTCTACAAATCTCTTAACTATTAAAGAATAAAAGTATAAATAAAAGTTATGATTTTAAAATGACAGTGAATTATAGTGTAAAAAATAAACACTGAATATTGAAAGACTTTCCTCATACTCTAGTGTCCTTTCACCTGTTGTTAATTATTATTATTATTTTATGTGTGGGTACATATGTGTGCAGCACATTCATGTGTATTTGGTGTATGTGTGTATGACCAGCGACATCCACCTTTTCATGTGCTTGTGGAAGCCAGAGGATGACAACCAGTGTCCTGCTCTGTCACTCGCCTTCTTACTTCCTTGAGACAAGGTCTCTCGCTTAACTGGAAGCTTGTTGTGTCAGCCTGGCTGACTGGCCATAATCCCAGAACTACTTCTCTGCCTTCCCTTGCCAGTGCTGGGATTACTGGGCTGCTTGGCCATGGCAGGCTTTTCATATGGTTGCTGAGTTTCTGATTATGGTCCCCCATGCTTGCTCAGCAAGCAGTTTACCCACTAACCCATCTCCTTAGCCCTCTTCTTTCTGTTTGAAGACATTTGCCTCTAGGCTTTCAAATTACCAGGAATTTAGTAGCTCTATTTTTGGATTTCTAATTTGGCAGATCATTATTAATGATTCTGATGACTTAGTAATGGATATAATGATATTGATGATGATATAGTTAATAGTATCTGGTATTTATTAATCATTTATGATGCCAAGACTTTATATTACTTTCATTCATATAGATTCCCACAAAATTATTGTAGGTGTGTACTAATGTTGTACCCATCAGAGGTTATCTATTCAGCCAAGGCAAACTGGTCCTTGCATATATCCTGGCTGTCCTAGGCAGTTAGCTACATGGTAGAACATTTCTCTTCCCCATCTACCTTTTCCACCCTTTGTTATGCCTTGTCTTAGTCTGTTTTCAATTGCTATAACTGAACACCACAGGCCAGATAATTTATGTAGAATTGAGGTTTACTTAGGGCATGATTCTGAAGGCTGGGAGGTCCAGGAAACAGAGCAGCAGGCATCAGCTCAGCCTCTGGTGCGGACTGCTTTCCTGCTAAGTAACATGACAGACATGAAGAGTCAGAGCAAGCAGCTGAGAGTTATATGTATAGCCAAATAACTCCTGTAGAAACCCATTTATCCATGAACAGCTTGATCATGAGAGTAGAGCTGCCATGACCCAAACACCTCCAAACTTCATAGCTTCTCCACTCGACCGTGCTGGAGACAAAGTTTCCAATACGAACCACAGTGTGTCTGCGTTTATCCTTGTGCAGGGACGGTGTAACACAAGGTGTATTCCCATCACATGGGTCACAGAGGTTTGATCACAAGGTCATTGATAAATAAGGAAAGAGAAAACATAGTAAGGAGTACAGAGAACTGGGTTTTGAAGTTTTTTGATTTGTCTGTTTTTTTTTTTTTTTTTAATGTGTACCAGCTTTTTGTCTGCATCATATGCATGCAGTGCCTGCCTGCAGAGACCAGAAGAGGGTGTCAGACTCCCTGGAACTGGTGTTGTAGATGGTTATTAGCTGCTCGGTGGGTGGGAACCAAACTGGGGTCATCTGCAAGAGCAGCTGTTGCTCTTAATTATTGAACCATCTCTTCAGTCCCAAAGCTGTTTTTTGTTTTTTCTTTAATTTTAGGATTTTTTTTTTAATTATGTGTATTAGTATGTCTGTGTGTGTATATGTGCACATGAGTGCAGTGGTCATGGAGGCCAGAAGAGGGAGTCAGATCCTCTGGCCTGGAGTTACAGGCTGTTGGGAGCTGCCCACTTGAGTGCTAGGAACTGAACTCTGATCCCCTACAAGTGCAATACATGCTCTAACCCACTGAGCCATCTCTGCAGCCCCACAGAGAACTGTTTTTAAACCCTGTTTTTCATGGTTGGCTGACAGTGGAATTTAGTTACTTGATACTATTGCATATGAATGGTCTCAAAGGAAAAAGTAAGAGTTAGCTTACTTCATCTCTGTGTTTTACTAGTAAAGCATATCAGCAAAAGTTGTGTGGAAACTGCTTAACAGGAAGCAGATGGCAGAAGGAAAGGAATTTTCCTTATGTTCTTAAAAGATACGCCTAGTTCCAGAGCTAGCCATATGCTTTGTCCACACAGATAGTGAGGATGAAAAAAGAAGCTTACCAGGAGGACACTGCATGTAGGTGATGACCTTATGATAAAGCCCAGCTTTGCACAAGGAACCTACCAGGGAAGTCTGGCTTACAGCAGGGTCTTGGATTTTGTAGAAAGAGCTTGTGTTGGTTAGTTTTTGTCAACCTGATACAAACTAGAGACACCTGGGATGACTGTCTTACCTGTCCATTGAGGACTTCTCTCCATCAAATTGACTTGTGGGCATTTCTGTAGGGCATTTTCTTGATTTCTCATTGATATAGGATAGGGCCCACCCCACTGTAGGTGGAGCCATTTCTAGACAGATAAGCCTATGCTATTCAAGAAAGGGAGCTGAGCCATCCAGAAGAAGCGAGCCAGCGAGTGGCCCTCCTCTGTGGTTTCTGCTTCAGTTCCGGCTTGGCTTCCCTCAGCTGTGGACGGTGGTGACATGAACCCTTTCCTCCTCAAGTTGCTTTTGTTATGGTGTTGTTCACAGCAACAGCAGCAAATCAGAACCAAGCTCCAAATATAAAAGCTTACCATAAGAGATGAGAGTGACTCCTGAAGCTGCCAACATTCCAGTGATCTGCTTGAGAAGACTCTAGCTAAGTTGAAAGTTGGTGTATGGCCTAAGCTTTCCTACTGAGTAAGGTGTTAGCTTTGCAGAAATGATATTGCGGTTCACACTTTCTTTTTATGAGCATGGGTTTAGAAGTCCAATCTCAACTTCATCACTGAAACATTTACCTTTGTTTCTTGACTCAGGAATGCCTCTTACAAGCTTATGTTCGCAGCACTTGACTTCCAGCTTGTGGCGCCCTTTTGTAGGCTGTGGGGCCTTCAGGAAGTAAGGCCTGACTGGAGGAGGAAGCAGGTTACTAGTGGTGGACCTTTGTTGGTTTAGTCACCTCTGGTTCCAGCCTATGTTCTCTGCCTCCTGGTCTACTGTCGAGTGAGGAGCTCCGTCACATCCCCTGCCAAGTTAGAGCTGCTCCCAATGTCATGATGGACTGTAATCATTTTAAACTTTGAGCCAAAGTAGACCCTTCCTCCTTTGTTTCAGTCAGGTCTTTTGCCTGACTGAGGAAAAAAGTAATTAACACACAGTTTCTCTGACCTTTATTGGAAAAATAGAAGCATTCTCATTTCAGGTTATTGTGAGAGTTAAATAAAGTAACACTTGTCTGGAATATAGGTGTTCTGTGAATGTCACCTTTGTCCTTTTTATGAAATGCTATTTTGAAGAAAAAGTTAAATGAAAGAAATTAATCATTCCATTAAAAGTTTTGGGGTCCAAATTTTTGTTTGTTTGTTTCCTCTCTCTATTTTTGAATATTGATTTTGGAGACAACATTTTGCTCAGGCTACCACACAGTCTGGCCTGTGATTCACTCTGCAGCCTAGGCTGGCTTCAAACTCTAGCAGTCTTCCTGCTTCAGTCCCCTGAGTCCCAGGATTACAGCCATGAGCCACCATGCTTGACTAGAAAAACAGATTTTTGTCTTTTGCATTGTGTCTTCTTTAAGACTGTGAGCTACTGATCTGGGGAGAAAGAAATGAAATTCAGTTTGGTTAATAAAACCCTTTGGAAATCAGTTTTAAACTGCAATGAAGCTAGGTTAAATGGGAGCCAAGTGGGGCCAATTCCAGGGGTTTGGAGGTGAAACAATTTGTTTTTATACTTGTATCTGTGCTTTTACTCTTTTAAATCTCATTTCTAGTCCCTTAGGTTCCATAATAAAGTCTTCAGTACTATACATTTTTATTAAACATCTTTTTTTTGGACTCCCAATTTGCATTTCAGATAATATAACAAAATGTATGTGTTTCAGATATTCACTGCATAATTGTGATTAGAACATGTAATCCCTCAAAAGATGTTAATTGCAATTTAAATTCACACTGAATTTAATTAAGTGAATTGGGGATTAGCAAGTAGATGGAAGGAGTAGTTAAGGGAATTCATTTTTTAAAAGCATCCACATTTTCTTCTCTAAAAAAAAATCATAAACCTCTTTCAACTTTAAGATTAGAAGGATGAAGGAAGTACGGAAAAGCAGCAGCAGGTTAAAGGACATTGTAGGAAAACGTTAAATCAAGCTGGCAGTTTGGATCTTGAATTTCAGCCAACTGTGGGTAGAGAGAGAGGGCTGACTTTACTGACCTCATTTATAGTCGCCAAGAGTCTTTCTGAGAAAGTTCACTCATCTGATGTCTGATGTAGATTGCAGACTGAGAGCCTACGAACTGAGGAGAGTGATTGGGTGGGAAATGCTAAATTCACCTGATTTTTTTCAACCTCCTAGCCAAGGGAGTATTGTGTGCATGATCAGATTTAAAAGGAGCTTTGCATATAGGCAGTGCATTTGAGTAGTGCTTTCTATGAAGGCGGCACTGGGTTAGAAATAAAGAAACTGCAGCTGACTTTTTTTTTTTCCTACAATAAGGAATACTAAAACTAAAAGACTATTGAAAAGTGTTGAGGGACCAGAGAGATGGCTCAGCAGTTAAGTACATAGACTGTTCTCACATAGGACCTGAGTTCCCAGCACCCACATCACATAGCTCGCAACTGCCTGTAACTCCAGTTGTGGAGGATCTGATGCCCTCTTCTGGGTCTCCATGGGCACCTGCACTAATGTTCACATATCTACATGTAGGCATATATGCATACATATAATTTTTAAAAATCTTATAAAAGATGTTAAACAATTGTGTCTTCCAGTGGTTGGGAGAAAGAAGAATTTAATTATTTGATGTTGGACCAAAACCCAGTTTTTCAAAAGGCTACCAGAATGTGATTATGCCTAGAAAACCTCACATTGTTCATAAATTTTCCTCAGGAATAAATTTTAAATCAGGGTATGTTTTTAAGATTGCCTAAACACAATTTTTGAAGTAAAAGTAGTATTTTTACCTTGAAGTCATTTATTTTCTTGTGTGTTTAGAAATAGAAAATATTAATCTTATAAAGTTATTTTCAATGAAGTCACATCATGAATATGCTATACAAATTTTGGGGGTAATGGTTGGGGAGAAGAAGATGGAAGGGTAGGAGAAGAGAGCCTGGGGGTAGGAAGGGACTGCATTTTAATTGCACATAGGACCACCTAATATTTTGTTGGGTTTTATAAACAAATTTTAATTTCTTAATTCAGTTTTGAGACAAGACCTCACTATATCCCTTAAGCTGACCTTGATTCTCCTGCCTCAGTCTCTCAAACCCTGGGATTCCACATGCGTATCACTGTACCCAGCTTATAGATAATTAGACAGCAACATCGAACTTAAAAGCAACATCTTCCATTATTGCTCTTGGGGACCTGTTTCAGGTACAGATTCAGATGGGAAACTCTGTCTTTATCTTGTAAGAAACTGTATCCTAAAATTGAATCAGGAATTGGAGTTGCACATATGGAACAGACTTCTTTATCTTTTTCTTTTTGTGAGGAATAGGTACGGAGGTGCATTTTTAAATGATTAGATAATAAACTTCATTTTAAAGGAAATCAGAACTATTTGTAACCAAGATACTGTCTGTGGTCTACAGTATTTAAACCTTTATCTGTCTTGTTTGCAATCTGATATCAGGCCACACAATGTCTTCGTTTATTTTCAATTTATCTTCCCCCAGAAATGGCCACTTGGATAATGACCAAAGATTCTTCTTCTACTAACATACAATTACAGCTATTTCCAATGAAATGACTCTTTTCATTTTGGATTAAGTTCATATTATCAAGTAATCACATGCATAAACATAATTTTGGAGCAGTGCTGTATAAAGAGAAAGACTTAAATGTATTCACTCTTGTACAGCACATTGCATTGTGTCAAACTCCAACCAAATATAATCTTCCACTGTGGCTAGATATCCTAATTTTATGTTCCTGGATGGTTATTTTTCTTTTATTATAAAACCATTATAATATATCTAGTGATAATCTAGAAAATATAACCAAAGTATTTCTTTACTTATTGATATCCATATTAATTTTTAGTTGTATTTTACATGTGCTTTTGCCCTTTGTGAGTCAATTTTTTTTGTTATTTAAAATAACAATATTATGGTCTTTTTAGCTAAGTTTTTGGTTGGCTTCATATTATTTTCTTAGGTGAGTTTTTAGAAGTAGAATTGTCGAGTCAAGTGGAATATGTGGACATTTTTAAGACAGTTGAAGATGTTGATGCCTTACTCCCAGCAAGGCAAGAAAGGAGCAAAGTTACCCCTTTCCTGAGCCTTCCTCAGTCAGACACATGATTAGTTTCAAAACCATTGCTCAGCTGGTAATGCTACTCTCTACCCACAGTACCTTTGCTTTCTCCTTTCAAAGCAAGCCTGTCCGTGTTGTAAAGTTGAGGGGTCCACATACTATTTTGTAGAAATGTTTATTTAATAAATATTTTTATTCATCCTACTCCCTTTCGAATGCTCACATTTTCTAGTGATATCTAGAGAGTGACATTTAAGAAATTCTCCTATTGCTTTATTATATAGCACCCCAAAGCAATAATATTCATTGTAGTTGCTAAATGTGCTGTTTAACAAGGTAGATACCTATAGAAGGACCTGGGGACAAGGCCTTTAAGCTTTTTTTTTTTTTAAATCATATCTCAAGATCTTAGAGACTCTGAACTTATAAAAGAACATTTAGGTTACTGTTATTACAGTGAAGCCTTCTGACAGTATCTTCTTGGGCCATTCTATTTTAAAGAAAGTCACTTACAGATATAAAAGGTTTGACCAGAGGAAGCCTCAGGTTGTCAGAGTTGCTTATACACCGCTCTTCAGCTGTGCCTCTTTATTAAATCATCTCCTGGCAGTCCATTAGTTGTGGTGCTGCCGCTATTGCGTGGCCCACTAAGCTAATATACCTTCAATCACTAACAGAAGGATACCCTTAATAAAAATTTGAAGCCGATTTAGTGCTTCGTTGCATGCTGACTAGTGTTTTACTTTTAGTGTGTCTGTCTGATTTTCATACTGTATATTTTTGATATTCATGTATATCTTATCTACATAGCTTGTTAGAATCAAATAAAGATTAATGGCCTGGAGAAGGAAGAGTATTTGGAAGCTCTGCCTTATAATTTCAGTTTAGGTACTGCCAGATATTATGTGATCTTGAGCAAGTCACTTTTCACCTTAAGCCTGCTGTTCTGTCAGGAAGTTGGGAAGATATTCTCTAATTCTTCTTTCAGTATTGTTCTGTTATTTGTAGAGAATGTAAATAGTGCTCTGTTGAGCCTAACACTTTGAAACTTGTTTATTAACTTCAGTCATGGTTTATTTTAAGTTTTTGATTTATTTTATGTGAATGAGTATTATGCCTGCCTGTATGTAAAGTGCACCCATGTCATGCAGTGTACATAGAGGACAGAAGAGAGTGTCAGATCCTTTGGAACTAGAGCTATTAATGGTTGTTAGTTGCCATGTGTGTGCTGGGACTTGAACCCAGGTCTTCTGTAAGAACAGCTAGTGTTCTTTACCACTGAACTATCTCTCTGGCCCCTCAACCATGATTTTTATAGGCTATAAAAAGAATCTCTGTGTTCTGTACTCTATGCAAATTGGAGTAAGAGAATAGAAAAAGGAGAAGATCCTCATTATTCGGTAGATAAGAGAAAGCTTAGTTAAACTCAACTAACTTAAAAAAAAAGCTGTTTCATAACCTTTTTTGAAAAGTAAATTCAACTAGTTTTTATTTTGGTTAAAAATTTAAGTAGTGAGCTTATTTTGTATCATTCACTTAGCAAAATCCAGGTCATAAGTAGTTACTGATTCTTGAAATGTATAAAGAGTCTAGGCCTGGTAAGGGCACTTGCTGAGAAGCATAATGACCTGAGTTTGTGCTTCCTTCCCCTCATGTGGTGATGGGAGAAAACTGATTGCCAAACCTGTATTGTCCTCTGACCTCCATAGGTGTTCCACAACACATGTGCGCAAACACACACACACACACACACACACACACACACACACACATACAAAATAAACAAACAAATAAATAGTCTAATTTGATAATTATTGTTTGTTTGGAAGTCGGTGTTATTTTGCCAAAACAGTGGTAGTCATTTAGAACAAAGAGGCCTGACCTCAAACAAGGAGAGGACCAACATCAGAGATTGTCCTCTGACCTCCACAGGTGTGCTGTGGATCATGCATGCCTGCTTCACACACAGGAATGGAATGCACATGAACATACACATATCATGCACACAAAGATTAAAAAGACTTATTGTGATCACTCTTTTTTGTGTGCGTGTGCTAGAGACAGAACTCAGGGCCTCCTGCCACACCCAGCAAACATTTTACCTCTGTGCTATAGACTGGCTCACCGACCACTCTTTTGAAAAATACTTATTACATGTGTTTATTTATTATTATTAGGGTGTGTGTATGCACACGTGCAGACCACAGTGCACTTGAACTGCAGGAGTCAGTTCTCTCTGCCATGTGGATCCTGGGGATTGAATTCAGGTCATCAGGCTTGGAAGCAGTGCCTTTCCCCATTGAGCCATCCCACCTGCCCGGGACCACTCTTACAGAAGCTACTGTACTATCTTTTTGTTCTCTGATCTTGTTGACTTTTTTGATTTTGTTCATTTAATTAAATCCTTCATCTTCTTCAGAACTGCAGTTATATTTAGCAACCTAGGTGCGTTTTAATTGTGATGTACTAGTGGGTGTTTGAAATACTGGACCATGAATGAGCATGAACTCTGGTGGCAGCTGAGGGCAGAAGTGGATACTGCAGAGTGTGTGCAGGACGGGAACCATTCCCTTGGGGATACTTTCAGAGCTGCTTAGTTCTTTAGTGACCCTTTCTACCTGCTGTGGTAGCTTTTGATTCCTGAGCAACCTAAGATGGAGAATAGATACTTGTATAAGGAAGGTTAGTTGGGCCTTATGTTTTATATTTTGAAGGATACCTAGGTTTATATATCACCTCATTTAATCTTACAAAATTTTATGATGTTCCTGTTGTAATTTCCACTTATTAAAATGAATGAACATATTTTTAATTTTTTTTCTTTTTAACAATGTGTTTATGAAATCTTTGAGAATTCGGACATTTTGATGATATTCACAGCTGCTTCCCCTAACTTCTCCTAGATCCACCCTCCACCTTCCTGTTTCCTCAGTGTTCTAGTTTGGTTTTCTGTTGCTATGATAAAACGCTGACCAAACCTAACTTTAGGAGGAAAGCATTTCTTGCATCTTACACGTCCTCCTTTGTGCATCTTTGAGGGAAGCCAGGGCAGGAGCCTGGAGGCAAGAAGTCAAGCACAGACTGTAGAGGAATGAGGTTTAATGACTTACTCCTCCTGCCTGTCCTCAGCCTGCTTTCTCATGACCCAGGACCACCTACCCAGGGATGGCACCATCCACAGTGGGCTGGGCCCTCCCACATCCCTCAACAATCAAGAAAATGCCTCACGTAGATGCCCACAGGCCAGTCCAATAGAGGAAATTCCCCAGTTGAGGTCCTCTCTTCCCAGGTGCGTGAAGTTCACAACTAAAGCCAACCATGACACCCCCAACCCACCTCCCAACTTTGTGTACTCTTAAAAAACAAAAGAATAGCCCACTGAGTTCGGTTTGTGCTGCCCATATATTCCTAGGTATGGTTCCATCTACTGGAGTGTAGCTGACCTACAAGTGACCACATCCTTAAAGAGGACTTTGCTCCCCCAAAGTTATCAACTGTGCATAGTTCCTCAGTTATGGATGGAGGCTCATGAGCCTCTCCCCACTATACTAGAATTTTGACTGACTTCATCTTGTGAAGGTCTTGGGCAGGCAACCATAGCAACTGTGGGTTCATAAGTACAGTGGTCCTGTCATATCTAGAAGACACTGCTTTGTTCCAGTCTTCCCTGATCCCTGATATTTAACAGCTCCCCACCCCTACTTCCTTGATGATCCCTGTGCCTTTTGCGGTAAGGAGGTGAGATATAGATATACATTTGTGGCCAAGCATTCAGAATCAACCACTTATTCTCTACCCTTCAGCAGGTTGTGAGTTTCTGCATTAACCACTATCCACTGCACAAAGAAACTTCTCTGATGCAATCTGTAAGCTGCCCTAATCTATGGATATAGAAATATAAAATTAATATTATGTCCATTTAGCAGAATAATAGTAGTAGGTTGGGATCTGTGAGCTCCCCAACCATGGGTTCTTGCCCAGATTTCAGTTGTAGGCATGGATCTCCTCCTGTGCAGCAGGTTTCAAATCCAGTCAGAAAGTGGTTGGTTACCACATCATATTGATGCCACTATTGCACCCATGATCATGTCTTGCCACACTGGTCATTATTGTAGTTCACAGGGTTCACAGTTGGGTAAGACTGTTGATAACTTTTATCCCCCAGCAGCCTACATAGTTCCTTTCATTGCCATGAAAGCTAGTCTTCAAGGTGGAGCTTTCTGGTCAGTACTGACTTGATTTCTCCATGTCCTGTGACCAAAGTGTGTGATATCTTCAGCAATCTGGTCTTAACATGTAGCTCTGGTGGACAGCTGTATCAGTTACTTTTTGTTGATATGATGAAACAAAGTGACTTATGGAAAAGTTTATTTTGGCTTATGGTTCCAGAGGGAGAATTCATAATGACAGAGGAGGCAAGGCAGCAGGCAGCTGGAATAGGAAACTGGCTGGTCACATTTTCAATAGCAAACACAAAGGAGAGCAAACTGGAAGTGGGGTGAGACTATGAACTCTCAAAGTCCACCCCAGTGACATACTTCCTTCAGCAGGGGCCACCTCCTAAAGGTTCTATAACCTCCCGAAACAGGGCTAGTAATTGGGGACCAAATGTTCAAATATCTGAGCCTTTGAGAGACATTTCTCATTCAAACCACAGCAATCAAGGGCAATGGCAATAGCCCATATTGTTTTAGAGGGTCTCCAGGATATCCCTGACCAACTTCAGAGGAAGCATCCCACACCTGGCACTGGACTTTTTATTTGACCATCTATGACTTCCAAGAAGAGCATTATCCCCTGTGTAGGGTAATGCAAACTTTTTAATATGAATATACACATATATATCCATTCATGTATTCACACATATATCCATATATATATTCACATATATATGCATATAGAGAGCTTATAAAATAGTAGGCTTCCATATGGCTTTCTCAGGCATCCTTAGTGTTAATTATCCCAACCTTCTTCTGCCCTACCCTCCCATTCCTTCCCCAATTGCCCCCATCGTTCCTCTTTCCCCTTTATAGTATCCCTATAAATGAACATATTTATTAAGAAGATTTTAAAGCTGAGTAGGTGACCAAGTCATTTTGAAGTCAGGTCTTCTAATTATCATTGCTTTTCTAGTATTTCAAAATGCCCCTTTGTGATCAGTTTAAATTAAAAGCATGCATTTAATATGAAATCTTTAGTTTTTAGAACATAAAGTATTAGGTTACTTTAAGAAATAATGATTTAAAGTATTTTTACAGTTTACAAGTAGAACCCTGAATTTAATCTCTCTTCAGTACTAAGTGCAGATAATAATTCTGTGGTTTTGATTTGTTTCTGTTTTTTTTTTTTTTTTTTTTTTAGGCAGGGTCTCCATATAGTCCCAGCTGGCCTGGAACTCACTATGTTGAACAGGTTGGCCTTGAACTCACAGAGATGTGCTTGCCTCTGCCTCCTGAGTGCTAGGACTAAAGGCATGTACCACCATGCCTGGCTGTTTGTTTTTGTTAAATGTAGTCTTACCATTTATTTATTGGAATTTTCTTTATAAGTCTTAAAAGTAACAAATGTGAAAAGGTTATGCCTTAATGTCACAGATTTAAATTTTACAAGTTCTTTGACTTAAAAAATTTTAAAGATTTAAAAGATCACGTTGGAGAGCATGGAATTACTAGGAGATGGTGAAAGGTGGGAGACAGAATGAGGGTGACCTTCTTAAAATATATGATATGGTTAATTTTAGAAAATATATGAAGTTAGAATAAAACCCTACTCCAGGCAAGGTATAGAACAATGTTGTGACAAAAACTCACGTTGTGTCTTTTCTCTTTTCCTCTACACGTAGTTTCTACTGACCAGTCACTTGATTTCTACCTGTTTCATTTTAGCTTTTCTAGAATATTATAGCAATGGATTCATTGGATTTATAACCTTTGTGTTTGTTTACTTTCACTTATCTTAAAGCTTTGGTGATTTATCTTTATTGTTTCATGTATGAGTAATTGACTCCTTCTTTCATGCTGAGTAGTACTATATATATAGTATATTATATATACTATATAATATATATAACACTTGGAGAGTGTTATATATATTGTGCTGGATCACTTTCATTGTGAATTTTGACACAATTGGGTTGAGGGAGCCTCAGTTTGGGAATTGACTCCATTGAACTGGCCTGTGGCCATGTCTCTGGGGTATTTTCTTGTTTGTTGAGTGATGTGGAAGGACCCAGCTCACTGTGGGTGGTGCCACCCCTGGGCAGCTTGTTCTGTGTTATATAAGAAAGCAGGCTGAGCCTGGACCAGGGGAGCAAACCAGTAAGCAGCATTCCTCCATGGCCTGTGCTTCAGCTCCTGCCTCCAGGTTCCTGCCCTGAGTTCCTACCTTGGGCTCCACTACTGATAAGCTGTGTGACCCGGGAGATATAAATCAAATAAACCCTTTCTTCCTCAAGTTGGTTTTGTTTAGAGTGTTTTGTCACAGCAATTGAAAGGCAAACTAGAACACACACATGCGCACACACGCACACACATAAAGATCATTTATCCACTCAACAAGTTATGCCAAGTTATGAACTTTTGGGTCACTGTTGTCACTAAGAATTAGATAAAGGGGGCTCTAGAAAGGGGCCAGGACAAGATAAGTCCGCAAGCATACACCCTTCTCACCTCCTTTCGCCACCTCCGTATAATGCCCCCACATAATGAGTGGTTAAGGGGTTTGTCCATTCATCATCATCTCTGGAAATGCCCTCACAGGTACATCCAGAGGTGCCCTTGGCTTATTTTCTGGGCTTTCTGTAAGCCAATCAAGTTAACAGAACTAACTAACCTTCTCAGATAGTTTCCAGGTTTGAGAAATTACAAATAAAGTTTGATATCTAACTACAGGTCTTTGTGTAGATATATGAATAACTTTCTTTTTGGTAAATATCTGATGGTGGGTGGCTAGATGATATGGTTCAGTACATAGAGAACTTTAGAAGAAACTGTCAAAGTGTTTTCCATAGTGACTATGCTATTTAGACCTAGACCAGCAATGTAAGAGTCCTCTAGTTGGCCCACAGCCACATCAACACTGAACTGTCAGTTTCTTTTTAACTTTTTAGCCCTTCTGGTATGTACATAGTGATATCCTATTGTGATTTTAATTTATGTGTCTCTATTAACTAATGATGGTTAGCCTCTTTGCTTATAATGAAAAAAATCTGCATATTTTTTTCTTGCAGAGCTAGAGTTTGAATCCAGTTTGTCACTAATGCGAAGCCAGCACTTTTACACTCCAACAGTGTATCTCTTCCTTAGTGGAATATTTATTCACATCTTTTTTGATCAGTGCATTTATTCCTAAGGTAGTCTTCACTGTTCAGTTTAGTGTAGCTTTTAATTGTGTTAAAATAAAGTAGAATGACTCTTCAGCTTGTTTTGTTTTCAAGAAAACAGTCTTGAATAATAAGCAGACAAATAAATACAATCTATTTTTCAGTAAATTTTACTCAGTTGAATCAATTTCTACTAAAAACCTTGTAGATATTCTAAGATTACATTGAATCTATAGATTTGTATGAAGAGATTTGACATCTCAAAAACATATCTCTTAAATTATTTTATTTGCATGTTTCTGGGTGTGTTTATGTGTGTGTGCACATGTGTGCAGGCATGTGCGTACATGTGTATACACATGTGCCTGGATGCCAGAGGTCAGCTTTGCATGGTGTTCCTTAGATCGGCTGTCTACCTTGCGTTTTGTTTGGTTGGTGTGTTTGCTTGTTTTGAGACAGAGCCTCCCACTGGGAATCTAAGCTGGGGTGGCTGGTCAGTGAACTTCAGGGCTTCTCCTCCCCAGCCCTGGAATTATAGTCACACACCACCAAACATGACTTTTCACATGGGTACTGGGGATTGAACTCAGGCCTTCATACTTGTACCACAACCATTTTGCCAACTGAACCATCTATCCAGGCTCCTGTTTAGGAATTTAAGAAATTTTTCTTGTCAATGCTTTATATGTTTTGTTATTCAAATTTTGTGTCTGTTTCCTGTTTTATGCTATTTATAAATAGTATTTTAATTAACCTCAAGTTCAGATTATTTATTGTTAGTATATAGAAATATATTGGTTTTGCATAAAGATTTTTATGTTCTGCATCTCTGATAAATGAACTTGTTATTTCTTGCTTTTCAAGTGAGCAAAGATGATAAAATTTGTGAATTGCAGGTTTATTTAATTCTTTCTGATCTGTGTGCCTTTATTTCTTTGTGTTGCATTATTTCATGGCTAGGATTTTTAGACTGTCAAGATAAAATTCAAATCAGATGAAGAAAGAGAATTTGAAGTTTATTATTTTATAAAAGAAATAAATGCAGACTATCCAAGAGGCATGGGAACCCAAATCTAGAAGCACAAAGGTAGACTGTTATATGTTGGCTTTTATAGCAAAAATGGGAAAATTGTGTAACCTTGGCCATGGTTTGTCACAGCACTGGGGGTTTTCAGATAATGGAAGATTGACTAATCATTATTTTTGCCAGCTTTTGAAGGCAATTTAAATTTCATATATGATTATTGGAGGCATTTATAAGGAAAACTCAAGTTTCTTATATATTTGGAAATTAAGGTCATTTTCATGGTGTAGCTGACTTGTTCTGTTTGGGGAACTTTTATTCCTGGTCTTCATTTTATCTTGCCCTATCAGCGTTAAAGTAGAAGTAGCCATGAGAAGATGCATCTTTTATTTTATTCCTGATTT
Source organism: Eospalax fontanierii (assembly GCA_035773235.1). Classification (NCBI taxonomy): domain Eukaryota; kingdom Metazoa; phylum Chordata; class Mammalia; order Rodentia; family Spalacidae; genus Eospalax; species Eospalax fontanierii. The sequence goes on along the minus strand of CM069548.1, from coordinate 31,561,621 downwards.
GAGGATATTCAGGCTTTTACTGTTTAGTGTAACTGTTCATGTTTCATAAAGATGTTTCCACTAGGCAGAGGATATTCTTGTTAGTTCTAGCTTTCTGTGTATGCATATTTTTATATACATGTTTTGGGACATGTATATATGTATGCATGTACAAACAAGAGGCTGAAATTGTGCTTCCCTGATCACTGTTCACTATATTTGCTGGAGCAAGGTCTCTCACTGAGCACAGAGCTCATCATTTGTCTAGCTACCTAGCTTGCACGGGGGATCCCCTTCTCTGTCTTTTCAGTAAACACTGGGATTACAGATGGGCCGCCCCACCCAGCTTTGTGTGGGTGCCGAGGATCCAGGCTGTGGTCCTCATGCTTGCACAGCAAGTGCTTTATCTGAGCCATCTCCCTAGCAAATTTTCCTTCATCTTGTGTATTCTGGATGTGTTTTCACAGAATTAATATTATTTCTTCTTTAGATGTTAGATCAGGGGCTGATGAGATGGATCACCAGGTAAAGGTACTTGCTGCCTAGTCTTATGAACACACGGGGTGAAAGAAGAGAACTGACATTCACAACTTGTCTTCTAATCTTCACATAGGCACTATGGCGCTTGTGTGCAACACACACACATGCACACACACACACATACACACAAACATCCAAATTAATGTAAAACCATTTAAAAACGTTAGATTAGGATTAGAGTCAGAATGCTTGTCTACAATGTGCATAACTAGATTTGATCCTCAGCACCACAATTAAATAGGTACATAAATAATAAATATTTGTATGTTAGGTAGAATTTCCCAGTGAAACTATTTGGTCCTGGTTTTCTTTTTGAAGTGCTCTTTGACTCCATAGGAAGAGGGTCTAGTAGCTCTGCACTTTCCTGGCTCTCACCCTATGTATATCCTGTCTATTAAAATTGTTAGTATCATACTTTCAGCAAACTCTGAGTTTTTCTAGAGTTATTGAATGCAAGGGGATCATAGGAACCCTTGAATTTATAGCCACTTGGTCAAAGGTATGGTTGACACAGGAATTCCTACAGTGCATCTTCAGCTTAAAGTAACTTCCTTGTGGCTCAGGGAGCCGTCAACTTGTGGAGTGTGGCACCAGCTCCAGTTGTCAGCATTGGAATTGGGTCTGGTATGCCCCATTGGTCTTGTAACACTTGGATTCAAACAGAACTGTGGCCATTACAGGATAAAACTCACTAATTCCTTCCCTAGAGACCCAGTTTGTGATTTCGTATGCTGATTTTCTTGTTTTGACTTTGGTAGTTTCTGCTCATATCTCTGTTATTTTCTTCCTGTGCTTATTTGGTAATTAATATGCTTCTTTTCCCGATTTGTTATGCTTTGGGAATTGTGCCATCTTTCTTGGACTGCAGTACCATCGCGGTTGCAGCTTGATGTTGGTGGTGTAGCGATGACACCCAGGCAGTCAGCAGACGCCACACAGGGGCGTCCTTCCCTCCTCTCAGGAGCCAGTTGTTCAGTGTTTGCCGGCTCCGTACTTGTAAAGTTAGTTCAGAAAGGAGAGGAACTTTTGAAAAACGTGATTTTTGAATATAGATTCTAAATCTAAAACTCTGAAGAGATTATGCAGCCTCTAATTCTGAAGACAAGAAGCCTGGGGCATATAGTGACCTCAGTGGTATCCTTTTTGAGGAAAAATGCCTTGATTAGATGATCTGCAGTTGTCCGTTGCAGTCCTGTGACTCTGTGGTAAGTTATTTCCCAGAAGATGGTGGGAAAGCTATTTTATTGCTAATGAAAAGCTGATGAGAGAGTTATTGCTGAGGGATTGATCCATTGCCCTCTTAAGAAGCTCTGAGATTCCCAGACCTAATGGATTGAAAAGAGCAGAAATAACAGAGTTGAGTAGCAAAAGTCTAAAATTTGTATGAAACACTAGATTGCTTTGACATGGGTTGTCACTTATGTTTTGTGGATGCCCTTCTAAACAAAGTGCCAGGGGAATTCTTGGCCAGATTTTCTCCTAGTGTGCTGAGAGCTTAGTCCATGGTTGGCATTGAATAGAGCTTCCATTAATTGATCAGATCAGAGAAATGCTTGTTGTATATCACTAAGAGACACTTAAACAGCCCCTTCTAAAGGAAAGACCAGTAGCTAATTGCTAGGCAGCCCTAACTCTTTGATGCCATTGATTTTGTTAGGCTGTTGTGATACTGGAACCCTGGACCTAAGCCATGACTCCATATACTATTTAGTTTTTGCACTCTGAGAGTCTGGTTTTATAATTTGCTTAACAAATTTGTGTTGAATGACTGAGTAGAGGAGTATTTGTCTCTTCTTTTTTGTCAGAGATATGAAACCTGAAAAATTAAACATCAGGAATATCAGGAAACCAGCATCATGAACATGTAATGAGAAGCTGTCTGTAACATCTCAGGGATTTTTGTCTAGCTTCATCTTAGACATTTATGTATATGGAGTTGAAAAGTAGATATTTGGGGTTGCACCACAGTTTTGTCACTTTCAGTAGTTAGTGGTGATACAATGAAGAAGACTATGACGGTTCCTCTTGATATGATCCTCAGTCCATTCAGTTTTTAGTCAGGCATTGATTGAATACCTACTGTGTACACAGTGTTATGTTGTCTTTGCCCAAAGATTGACAAGAGTGAGTCTCTTGGGTTCTAATTGTGCTTACTATTACTATGTTATTCTTTTCCCCCCATTCTAAATGTATAGCAATCTAAAAACTGAAAATTAGGGAAGGGGGCTGGAGACATGACTTGGTGGTTAAGAGCACTGGCTGCTCTTGCAGAAGACCCAGGTTTGATTCCCAGCACCCACATGGTGGCTAGCACCCATCTGTAACTCCAGTTCCAGGGCATCCAACGCCCTCTTCTGACCTCCATGGGCATTGCATGACATAGGTGCATTTATATACAAGCTGGCAATATACTCATACACATAAAAAAAAAGTTAAAAAAAGAAAATTAAAGAAGAGCACGAAGGAAAATATCCATAATCTCATTATCCCACATAATTACTCTTAGCATATTTATTTACAAATTTTAAATGTAAAAATTATATATATATATACATATATATATATATAATCTCTACAAATGTCTCATACATGAGATAGATAGTGGGGCTGCAATAGAGGGTACCTGGAGTTGACTTCTACTCTGGCTGTGCTGCCAACCATCATGACCTTGGGAAAGACCTTCTGCCTCTCTGGAGTTCTGTTTCTTGATTACAAAGGGATTGTCAGAGTATTTAAGGATCCTTCCCACTTGAATATTCTGAAATCATTGAAACTGAACACCTCTGAAGACAGATTTCAGGAGGATGAAGCCAAGTGCATTTGATTGAGTCCACATTCATCTCAATGACAAAGATATTTAAAAGTCTCCAGGAACGCAAGTATTTCCTGCTAATATCATTAGATTTTATTATTGCAAATCAGCTTCACTGAAAGGAACAGTTTCTCCCAGAGTCAGAACCACAACCTGAATTCATGGACTTATTTGAATTGATAAATATATTTTTAGGAAAATGTAAAAACAATTCTTTGAGGCTTACTATGCCATTAGAAATAAATACTGAATCTCGACTGTTTTAAGTGCATGATATTCTATCAGAAAGCATACCAAGGAGAAAAGCAAAGCACCCATGTGTTATTTGATTCTTTTGGCACCTCAAGAAAATTGATTTTGCCTTCGCTCTCCAGCTCTGAGCATATTGTGAAAATGTATTTGGTATGCAAGAACTGATGTATATTAGGCACCAAAGCTTTAAAAGTGTTAAAAGGCAGCTGGTTTGTCTTCCAAGGGTCAGTTTGCACATTAAACGATTTTTGTAGAACAGTTAAGATGCCCGTCTTTTACCATTTTGTGTTAGGATTTTTTGCATGCATTTTAACAGTTATTTAAGGGTCCCTATGTGCTTAGAAAGGAATCTGAATATATGTGCCTTTAAAAAAAAAAAAGCCTTGCAAGCCTCACACAGTGTCGGCTGTTCCATCCATACCGTCAAATAACTAGGAGCTACAGTTGGAACAATATGTAAAAATACAGCTTGTGAAAGATTTCCTTTATTAACTGTCATCATCTGCAGAATATATGTTCAAATAAACGGTGTGTAATAACTAAATTTGAGATTAATAGGCCCCTTAAGAAACAGCGAAGTCATTCAGAATAGTCAGTGAAAAATAGGCTGTGAGCCTGTGCCGCACGCATATTGTCCTGTTGGTGTGTTCCCCCTGCTCTCCCCGGTGCCGTTGCCATTTGTCACTGTCGCCTGGCTCGGTTCTCATTAAAACACTCTTGCACAAAAGCAACTTAATTTTCTTAAGAGAAGAGGACACCTGATTCAATTTAGCACCCAGAAACAGTAACTTGAATTTTTTTCCCCCTTGCCTGAATTGAGATGAATAGTTGCAAACAGGAACAGCAACCCTGGTCCACCTCAAGATAAAGGATAGCATACAGTGTTCCTCCGCCGTGCTATCAAGATATGGACCTGTAGAAGCAGGAGAGAATTGTAGTTTACTCTTGGAACAGCAACTTGATAATAAACACTTACTCTTAAGTTGGTTATTTATAAACATTAAAAAAAACCCAAAACATACTTGTGTTAATGCCAGCCACATTTTAAAATTAAATGATTCTAAAATGAATCAGCGAATGCCTTGTAAGAGTACTGTAATCTTTAGTTAGTGTTCTTTGTTGGAAAGACATATTCAGTCTTGGTTTTAAAACACCATTGTGTTTTATAGCCCTTCCTGCTTAAAAAAAGAAAACCAACCCGATGATAGATATAAGTGAAATTCAATTAGGAGAGCTTCCTTAAGGTTAAGCTTGTGTGTAGCCTCACACTTTAGTTGCTCTTCTGTATTTATCTTCATGGACTATGGTTCAGTATTACCTAAGTGTGATGCACAAATGCTTTGCCCATATTTTACTTGTTATGATATGTATACAGGGATGGTGATGAGAAGTGGTCAGCAGCTGAAAACAGCAACCAAGTTGCTAATGTGAGGAGTATAATAACTTTGAAAACAGACAATAAACTTTTTCTTTCTTTTATTTTTTGTTCTTGTTTTTGTTTAATACTTGTTTCTTGAGACAGAGTCTTATGTAGCCCAGGCTGGCCTTGAACTTGCTCTGTAGTAGAGGAGGATGACTTTGAACTCCTGATCTTACTTCTTCCACTTCCAGTGCTAAGATTACAAACAAGAGCACACCACCAGGCTGAACCAGGCAGCACACTTTTCTTAATCATTTTATTTGAGTTTAGTTTAGTTTTTGCCTTTGCATGTCACTTTAAAAATTATTTATATTTTTTATGTGTATGGGTGTTTTACCTGCATTTATGTAAGTGCACACATGTGTACAATGCCTATGAAGGCCGAAAAGGGTGTTGATTGCCCTGGAACTGGAGTTAAGGACAGTTGTTAGCCACCATGTGATTGCTGGGAATTGAACTCTGGTCCTCTACAAGAGCAGCAAGGATTCTCCACCTCTGAGCCATCTCTCCAGCTGCTGTATATCACTTTTTATTTATTTTATTTTTATTGAAAATTATTTTTATTTTATGTGTATGAGTGTATTGCCTGCTTTTGTGTATGTGCACTTGTGTCATGCAATGCCCATGGAGGTCAGAAGAGGACATTGGATCCCTTGGAAATGGAGTTACAGATGGTTGTTAGCTGCCATGTGGGTGATGGGAATTGAACTGTGTCTTCTGCAAGAACAACCAGTGCTCTAAACCATTGAACCATGTCTCCAGCCCCCAATGTACACCACTTTTTAAAATGCCTTAGAAAGGGTTGGAAAGATGGCTCAGCAGTTAAAAACACTGGCTGCTCTTACAGAGTACCTGGGTTTGATTCCCAGCACCACATGGTAGCTAACAACCATCTATAAATCCAGTTCCAGGGAAATTCAACAGCACTTTCTGACCTCTGCAAGCACTGAATGAAATGGGTGCATTTATACATGCAGGCAGTACACTCCTACACTAAAATAAAAACAGTAAATTTAAAAATAAATAAAATGCCTTACTAATAAAGAATATTTTGTGTTTCATATTTAATTGAAGACAAAGGACTGAAAGTCATCCCATGATGCTTTGGTCTGTATACATTATTCCTTTGAGTCTCATTCCGGAAGGAAATGAACAACCTGACCAGAAGCTGAAGCCATACAGCCCAGGAACTTTTCCAGGATCAGACAGTTTAGCTTTGGTCTCTGATAGCCATGACCAACAGTTGGCTTCCTTATTTGTAGATCCATTGCCACAGGAGTAAGACATTGTGCCAAATAAAACTCATTGCACTTACATTCATATCTTCAAAGAGGCACTATTTGCCTGTTGGTCCTTCATTGTTTGGCTCTTGTTTAGGTACATGATCATGTCAGTCAGGCCTCAAGTAATAGAAGAGTAGACTAAGTGTGGCACAAACATGCTGGAATTTATTTTCCTCACGTACTAAGATGACTGGAGGTAAGGCTGCTGGCCTTTGTCCTATGCCTCAGAGGTAACAGAGTGTCAGAGTCTGCTGTTGTAGATGTAGGATAGTCCTCACTGCTCAAGGCAGGAAGACAGGGTGAAGGGACAGTACCACAAACTAACCTCCCAGGTCTCTACCATTAGCATATCTCAATTTATATATCTCATTGGCTAGAAGTTTGTTGCATGGAAACCCCTAGCTTTTTCTTTTTCATGTGTACTGTTTGTTGAAAAAGCTGCTTTCCTTCCTGAAGACAGATAGTTTGATATTCTCTCTCCGCTTCTTCCTCTCCTTCTTCCTAGCTTCCCTGCTCCCCAAACAGATGCTCACACCACCAAGGAGTGGAAGCTCATTTTATAACGGTTAAGAGGGAAGTTGCTTGGTCTTATCTCATGGACCATTTGTGCAAGTGCATATCTGGGGGAATGGGCAGACATCTCACTATCTTGTTGAGGACTGAGTTTCACAGCACAAGTTGCTTTTCTTGAGACTGGCCGTTTGGATAACTCACTATGGAGTATTAGGGGTTAGGCTCTGTATGTCTAAAGTGTAGCACATCACTAGGAGTTAGTCTTTTGGCCTAGTTGTTAAAATATGAACATTTTTACTTTTTATTTTTGACTCCTCCCATTTTTTACATTTATTTATTTATTTATATATTTTGTGTGTGTGCCTCTATATGTGTATAGATGCAAACATGCCACCAAGTGTGGTGGTCAGAGGACAGCTTGTGGAAGTTGATTCTCACCTTCTACAGGGTGGGTTCCAGGGATCCAACTTAGATGGTCAAGCTTGGGTAGCAAGTATGTTTTCTTGCTGAATTATCTTGCCAGCCCTACTTTTGGCCTTTTGTCCCTACATTTCTACCACCCTTCACTGATTGGAAAGATCATCACCTTATAGACAAGGAAGGAAGATCTGCCTTTTGGAGCTGAGGAGGGGCATTGAAGGGTTTCACTGATCTGTCTGTGGGTCATAGGATTGACTGTAAGGCATAAAAATTCCAAAGGCGTTTTGGAGAAGGAAAGAGATAGTCATTACAAGGGTCCAAGATCAAGCTTTGGAGATAGACATGCCCTCGGTTAGGGAGGCAGGTGCCACTATCAATGGTAATATTTGGTGTCTCTGAGAAATACCACCCAGAACTTTTTGCAGCCTACTCGGACCCTCTATGACTATGCTTAAGCTTTCTGGTTTCATCTTCATCTTTTTATCTTCCATTTTGGAAAAATCCAGTCATTTTTTACCATCCTAGAGGAAGGAAAGCCTGTTCACCTAAAAGTCTGTCGGCTCAGCTGTTGTGACTGGGAAGGGGAGTGAAAGTTGGGGAGATGCTGGTTACATGTTCTGCTCTTTCTTGCTCCTGGAAACAGCAGCCACAGATGTCATATCTAAGAGAAGAAAGTTCGTCCCATAGATGCCAACCACGTGCCCTGCTTCCCCTCCTTACAGACGATAGAAGGCCAGACTCCTTTTTCTGTTGTCTTTGTAACACACAGAAGAGCAGCCTTGGCCAAGAACTACAGACATGATCTTCTCTGCTCTTGGAAACACACAGAAGAGTCTAGAATTACCAATTACCACATTTCCTTCTAGAGAGTTCTGAGTCCTTGTCCATCTCCCAGCAGCAGCAGGCCACAGGGCAACAGAGTCTGTAGCAGTTACTTGGGCTTTGGAGCCTAGAAATGCTCCTTATATCTTGTGAAAACTTTAAGGCTTTGGCTTTCTTATCCAGGGCTTTAATCTGACCTAGTGTTTTTCATTTTGTGTGTTGTAGGAAGGCCCATTCTTCTTACCACTGGGTAAAAGTTCTCTTGTCATGTTCCTCTCTCCTAATGTTTATAGCACTTTATTAAAGGCATCTCTTTAGCAGGGAGGTGGGGGTTTAAGGGTGGGGTGTTGGTTTTATCTGGGAATTTATTTTGTCCCAGGCCATCAAAGTGGCCTGAAAGCAAGGTTTTCTTTGCCTCCTTCAGGATCTCAGGAATTCCACTAGACCTCTTTTGATCTCTTTTCTCTCTCTCTTTTTTTCCCTTTAGTTTGCTAGTTTTGAGTCACACAGTAGTATAAGTGCAGGCCCTACACTCCCGCCTGATGTAGGCCATGTTTTATTACTTGAGTTTGGAGGTGGCATATTCTAGCTGCTCCTATTCAGATATAATCCCTTTTGCGTCTACTCTGCTTCCCCCAAATGCTTCAGCCCACAGCAGCCAGCTCCTGCCTTCTTTCAATACGAAAATACCTACAGCATCAGCTTCAGGGCTTTACCACTCCAGCTTTGCCCGCCTATGTGTCTAGAACTTGCTTCATTTTAGTCCATGTTTGTAGTATTGTGTTACTACAGTGCTTCGTTGAATGATACCGGATATAAGGATTACAGACTTGAGACGCTTTCCTGCATTCCCCTGTTCTCCAGCCCAGCCCTCCCTTCACAGCTGCTCCATCAGGTCTCATAGTCTTCTAATTGCTTTCAGTTACAAAAACAGTCACATGTTTGGTAAATTGGATTTACTCATTGTTATTAACTAACCCATGGTTCTTTGGTTCTTTCAGTTAAATCTTCATCTTAAACCTTAAACTCTTTGTTTGGACTGCTATTGCCAGAGTTTTTTCTATCAAAGCAATCAAAAGTAAAGGCAGTGTTCTCAGGCATTATTTGACTAATATGGAATTGATATAACCTTGAATTATCACAGGATTGAAGTATACTTTGTCCAAATGTCCGAGAAGCACCTCTCTACCCCCCCATCTTTGCTGTTTCTAGTCAGGAAGCAAGTACCTGTCTCTGGTTTAATGCACCTTCCCTGTTCTTGCCACTCCATTCTAAAGATTACACCATGCTTCTGAGAACTGTCACAGCATGTACCCTTTGCTTCTATGGCAGCCAAGCGTAGAATATGGTCCCTCAGTAAACATCCAGCATGTGAAGGTGATGTTGTCTTGCTTCTTTGCAATTTCTCTTGCCCTCCTCTTAGTTTGCTTGTAAGAATCATTCCCATTCCCAACTCGAGAGGAAGGAGAACAGATGAGCTTTCTCCCCTGGAAACAGAAAACACTCCTTCTAGGGAATTCCATTACTTAGTCTTTGTAATTTCTGGTCTCCAATTATGCAGCCACAGGGGAAGAGAGCCCTGACCCAGTGCTGAGGTATATGTTCGGTATGTTACTTGTGGATAATGGGGTAGTTACCACATATTCTCTTACCTTGAAACATTATTAGGGATTCTAGGGACAACCATAAATGTCCCTTGTTAGCATTTTAGCAAATATTTCCTTGTACTATAATCAGGAGTCAGGCTATTCAACCGCAAAAGCCAGAAGCTTCAAAAAATTAACTTGCACCGAATCATTCATACTCAATGTAGGTAACAGATTTTATTTTATTTTTTTTGTTTAGTGGACTTATAAGAGAAGGACAGAGAGGACTAGCACTAAGAAAAATTTTGATATACTGTCATAAGAGAAAACTTAGGTAGGCCCCAGCAGCGTTCATATATTTGCAATGCATTTTTAAAAGGGACTAGACATATTTATGTAACTCCAGAGCATAAAACATGGTCAGTACACTGAAATTATAGGAAGTTGTGAGTTTTAGGTTTTTCCTATATGTATATATCAATGGAAATAATTCCTTTTATGACTCTGAAGCTCACCATCCCAATTGTCTTCAGGTTTTAAGAAAATTTAAATAACTACAGGTAGATTATAAAGAAAGTTCAATTTTACCAAGTGACTTAATAAAGTCATGTTATATAATGAAACATCAATAAAATACCTTATTGGGTATACCAAAAGCAATCTATTATCTAAAAACGCAATATGATAGAAGCCACTCATCTCAGTATTAAGCCAATGTAATATGAACATTTTTCTAGTTAGCATCAATCTAATTGCCCATCCAATGTGATTATCCCAAATATACACACACTTTTCAGATGGAGTTCATGAGAACATTGTGTAGGACCTGCAGCTCACATCTAAGATGTGCTTGTTTCTTCATTCTTTCAGTTTTTGATTCTGTAACATTTATAGAAGGTTTCTGTGAATCAGGTGCCATTGTAGGCAGTAAGTGTGCAACTCTGAAGAGGTAGGACAAAGTTCTTGTAATGCAGCATTCTAGAGGGGGCATGGGTTTTGAAATTGTTCTAGCAAAAGAGAAAGCAACTTTATTAGTCAACTTTGTGTCATAGCAATAAACAAATTAAGAAAAGATTTATTTTGATTCATGGTTTCAGAGGCTCCTGGTGGCCTCTGTTTCTTTGTCCCAGTGATTTTGGGCCTGTGGCAGCCAATGCATCAGGACTGGACCATGTGGCAGAGAAGGTGTCTTTACCTGAAGTGAAAAAGCGAATCAGGAAGGGGCCGAGGTTCCAGTAGAGAGCCACATCCCTAGTACTCTCACATTCAATTGCTCCATCTCCTAAAAGTGCCATTTGCCTTCTAGTGGCACCAGAGCCTGGAGACCAAGCTTTAGCAGAAGGCCTCAGGAGAACACTTCAAATCCCAACTATAGCAGTAAAGAATGAAGCATTGTAGTTAAGAGCCCCAGGACTTTCCCAGGTGTGGTTTCTGAACGCAGGAAAGAAGAAATTCATATTCTAAGAGAACCTGGTGGTGTAACTCAAAGGATCCTGCCATCAGAACAAATTATCTGTGGCCACTCACATCTGATTGATTTTAGTTCATGAAGCTTACATTTTTATAGTTAAAGATTTTAAAAAACTATAAACACAATAATGAATTTTTATTGTTATTGTTTTTCAAAGCCAAATGTTTGCATTGCTACCAATACTCCAGGAAAAGACCGATTGTTCATCTAATGGTTTTCCAGTACAGTGACATATACTTCAAAGGGTGCACAGTCTACAACTGGTGAGCTCAGCCGAGGCACCATCAGTGTGCAGAGTAGAAGCTGAAATCTTAACTTTCTTTTGAAACAAAGCACTGTACTTCTGACACAAAAGGGGTCAAAAGGTGGACAGTAAATGGCTTATCATCTCCTTACCCTGAGAGTCCTGTTGAAATATAAAAAGATAATATATTTAAAAAATTAAAGCCAAATAGGCTTTTGCTTGGTTATGGTGTGAGAAATCAAATCCACCTTCCTGAGTCTGCCAATCCTTGGATTCTGCCAAATAAAATAACTTATTAGGAAAGGTAGCTTTGGAATTTCAAGACATCTTGTCTATTTCCATAACTCTGCTAATAAATGTGGGCATGCTTGTGATGAGCTTAGTCATATTCCTTCCTTAGAAGACCTTTGACTGCAGTGGGGCAGGGAGACATGTAATTCGAAAAAGTGTGACAAGTGCCAGGGCAGAGATAGGCTCAGAATGTTCTAGCAGCAGGCATGGGGTCATTCAGGCCACCTGTAAATGTCATGTGTGTACAGGGTGATTGAAAAATGAAGGATTATCTCCAAGCTGACTTGCTAACTGAAAGGTGGCTGTTTTCCCTTCTCTCTCTTTCCTTCTTTCTTTTCCTTTCTTTCCTTTTTTCCCTCCCTCCCTCCCTTCCTTCTTTCCTTCCAAGAAAGGGTGGGGAATGGGGTTTGTCATTTCATGCCAGAAAGCAAAGACATTAGAAATAGCATGATGTCGCAAGTTTAGGAAAACTGGTAGTAGTTTAATGAGGCGGGGAAGGAGCTGGAGTGTTCTGTGTAGGGAAGGCAGGTACACCATTGGCCGGGCAGGGATCCCTCCTTATGTCAGAGGACATTCGTGTCCTTTATATAGCAAAGAACTCTACATTTTTATTATCACTCTCTAAAACTCTTGCAATCTAATACTCACATGTACTGCCATTGTACAGTTGAGCCTAAAATCTGGGTTCAGTGGCTGAGTGTACCCAGTCTTCAGGACACAAAAATCGTAAATCAACAATTTCACAAAAACTGTCAGTTTACTGCCTGGGAGGGTGGCGTAACTGAGAGAATTCAAATCTGTCACCATTGTCAGGAAACAACAAAGAAGGAGAAGGCCTGTGGCATCTCGGAGTGCAAGACATCTCACTGTGCACCACCATCCTGACAGAGCGTTCAAGAACACAGCCAATCCACATTAAATAGTACATATATTTCGGTTACAGAAGAGAACTGGAGAGACTGAGATATGACAACTCCATCTCAGGAATAACAGTCATTTAAATATATATATATTTTTCTTTTTTTTTTATGTGTATGTGTGTATTGTCTGCATGTATGTAAGTGTGCCTGTGTTGTGCACTGCCCTCGGAGGTCAGAAGAGGGGGTCAGATCCCCTGGAAGTGGAGTTATAGACAGTTGTTAGCTGCCGTGTGGGTGCTGGGTACTGAACCCAGGTTCTCTGCGAGAGAGATGGCTCTAAACTACTGAGCCATCTCTAACTCCAACAGTGATTTTTCTCAACTTTGACTTCTGAGCCTCTACTTCTAATGATTTCATGTTTCTTCAAGTGCTAGGCAGACCCACTTGCTATCTACTGTAAGGTTAGGAAAGGCACTGAAAATGAATTTGGAAGGTCCTCCAATAGGAAGCCTGCATATATTTTCTAGAAAAAGAGAGAAATTCTTTTAAAGTACAAAACAGCTCTAGAGACACAGACTGTTGGGAGGACCGTGTGTGCAGGAAGGAAGGACATGTGTGCTTCTGCGCTTACCCCTTCTCAGTGATGTGTACCCTTTTGTTTCCCTACACAAAACACTTTCCCGGATTCATCCATAATGGAATTCCAGGAAGATGTTGTGTTGCTGTAGTTTACAGTTGTCACCTGTAATCTTTTATTTGACTGAATCTTTTTTCCCCCTCACCTCTCCCAGCACAACACAGAACACCATATGCCACTGCCCGTGTCAGGAAGCAGAGATTTCCCTGATCTGTGCTTGTTGCCTATGTTGATGCCACAGAGGAGCGTGGGTCCAGTGCCATCTTTTATTGATAGGGCCAGCCAAGAAGGAATCTAATGAAATTATCAAAGCTTTGAATTAATTATGAAGTGGCATAGGAGAGCCAAGCTCTCTGGAGCCGGGATCTCATTACCCATTCATTCCCGTTGCATCCTCCTCTGGAGCAGAAGGCGTTCTCTGCTCTTAGCTGGGTTTTGGACTTTATTCAAACTTGCTAAACTGACATCCTCTTTTTACTGCAGTTCGTGTCCGTTACTGTCTATAATAATTAATGTAATCCTGCTGTGGACCTGACGGACACGGAAATAGATTTTTCTCTACCCTTCTTTTGACCTTTTAGTTCTTTTTCTTTCTCTCTTATTTTCTTGTACTCAATCAGATGTTGTACAAGTTTTTTCCCTTTGGGGTAATATGAGATGCTTTCAGGACTGTGGTATAGCTTCTTGGGACTGCCTTAAATTGAGAGCTGTGTTGTGTCTCCTATGTAGCTCAAGGATGTTTTGGTAAGAGCAAGTTAATTATTTCTTCTTTGAATCTGAGGATCAAACTGCATGTTTTCTTGCTTGTTTCTCTCTTAGAAATAATGGCTTAACAATAGCTCTCCTGGTCTATATGCTCTCTTATTTGTGGTGCTAAAGCGTGCTGTGTGGAGGTGACTGCTCTCACCTGGTGGTAACAGTTCATCGGTTGGGAGCACTTAATGTTTTTGTTTTGCTATTCCTGTCTCCCCTTCTTATCCTAGCAATGTACATTTTCTTGGTGTATAACTCAGCCCCTGGTTATCCTAGGTGTAGTAGCAAAATCACTAAAAATAAGGTTTTGATTTACTCTTGATGATGGTTCTTCTGGACAGTCATACAGGTTTGCAGCATCTCTTGGCAAGCTTATTCTGCCTGCATCATCTGAGACCCATTATTAATGAATTCATAGGCTTCAGCCTATCCATCTTAGCAAACTATAGGTCACTGGCAATCTCTGGAAGCATTCACTAACTTTACTTTATGGAGTCCGTGTTTGAGGTTTTGAATATCAGGGAAAGAGAGAATGATAATCTTTGTTTTTCCTGTTCCTGTTTGATTTCAATGAATTTTTCCCCCTGTTTATTTTCTCCATAGGCAGCTGCAATATTTAATTCAGCCTTTGGAAGCTTTTTGGTGAGTATACATGATTTAACTTTGCCTGTTTTAATTTTTCTTAAGATATTGATTTGCACGAAAGATGTAATAAAAACTGAACTTTTTTACTCTCTCATTAAGTATGAAGTTCTGGAACCTTTGCATGAAGAAAATTAGTAAATGAAAAAACCCCAAATGTTCTCTTACAATATATTTTGAAGGCTTGGGTTTAATATTCCATTTAATGGATTCAAGGAATCAATTAAAGCACTATGTATCTCCTTATAGGGGCTATGTCAATATATTGATCATTTAATGAGGTCTTTTAGATTATTATTATTTTGTGTCATGGGACTAAGGATTTTGAGAAGGGAGTCAGGCCCAGCTGGTCAGAAAGGGAATGCTAATTTACGTTTGACATGCCATTTATTTTCTTCATTTCCCCATCAAAGAAGCTGCAAACTGTCTTGGATACTTTGAGACATTTTTATGGAAAAAAGAAAACAGATATGGGTATATAATTAATGGATAATTTGCAAGAAAGTGTGGTAATTTTAGAGGTTGTAATATAAATTATATATAAAAAGATTCCAAAGTAGTTCAGCCTTCACAGACAGAACCAATATAATTAAAAACATGTTATTTTAGTATTTGAATCGTTATTTTTAGAATAAATGTTATCACAAAGACTTGATTTGTGTCATGAAAGAATGAAGAAAGAAACTATTTTCTGTTAATTTAATAATGGTGTTGGTACCCCAGAATTTGCTAACTTATGAAAATAAATTGGAATATCTATTTTAGATGCAAAATCCATTTATAGATCTGTAGTGTACTGACTTACAGATGCTTGAAAGGAAAATCAGTGGAACGGAAAATGGCTTATGAATCTAGACAAAATATCAATTATGTGTGCTTAAAGTACTCTGTCACTTATTTCTGTATTATATGTATTTAATTTGTAGCTAAATCTTTTAAACATGTTGACCAGTGTTACTTCCACAAAATGCTACCCAGTTTTAAGTTCTGTTGCCTTCCAGAACTTTTAATGATGTAGATATACTTAGAGTATATCCTAGTTCTAAAGACACTGTGTTTTGGTTCTTGTTGTTGTTTTGTTTGGATGTTCTTGTAATGGCATATTTTTTTGTAATGACATATTGGGTTTAGAAACAAAGTAATCAAGTCTATTTAAAAATAATCTGTTGGTTGGGCCTGGTGGCTTATGCCTGTAATCCCAGCACTTCAGAGGCTGAGGCAGATTGCTACAAGTTTGAGGCTATCCTGGGGTACATAGTGAGACTGTGTCTTTAAAAAAATGAGAAAGAGACAGACAAAGAGAGAGAGGGAGAGAGAGATATTTGGGGATCAACTTAATTTAGACTTAGCAATATTTTGTTGTCATTATTTCATTTCTTCAAGTATTATTCTCCAGGTTGTCATAATCATTTCACAGAATTCTATGTGTAAAATATGAATTTTCTGGTTTGAAGTTACGCACATCCACTATGAAACATGGCTTCTCAAGTTGGGTTGCACACTCTTGAAAATATGGTGGTTGCTTACTGAGAAAATAAAATGATGTAATTATGTGACTGGCTGAAGCAAAATCCACTGTCTCTCATCGGAGAGAAGCTGGCGCATACAGTTTGAGCTTCACATTGGCCACTGGCACAGCTCCTGTGTTTTTCTGCCAGGCCCACATGCACGGTGAGGTCCAGGGGTCTAACTGAAGCCTAGAGTTCTTCAGGAATTTTGTTTGGCTCCTTTACTTCTGTGCTGTGCAAACTTTACCCCTATTGTTCTGATGTTTCTTTCTTCACTTTCTTTTCTTACCTTAATACAGCTGGTGGTTCAAAAGTTTGTATTGATGTCCTGCCACACATAGGTAGTTTTCAAGTAGCAATGGAGGGTGCAAAGAAATACAGGGTTGGTCCAGCAGGTTGTGGATGTGACACAGTAAAAAGAAAACCATATCAAAGTTAAAAATCACACAGAAGATGTTACTTGACAGATGTGATGGTCAGATAAACACACAGGCAGCATACACTGAATACAGAGGTCTGACTGAAGGCACTTCTCCTTGCTGAACCTTGAACTATGGGTGAGTCTTAGGTAGCAATAGAAGATACGATGGCCTGAATAATGGCGGGAAGGCAGAAATGTCTTCTTCTCATTTTACATTTCCTTTCTCTTTTCTTAGCCAAAGGGTTTGGGAATGAAAATTGTGATTAGCCTTATTCCAGAGTAATAAGAGATAATTCTTTCTTTTCTGCCCTGTTCTTCAACATAATTACAACAAAACTTGGATTTTGAAATATAGGGCTGAACTATAACAGAGTTGGAGTCAGATCCTTGATCAGAAAAATCCTTATAAGTAACAATGACTTGCTCAAGAAGAGTTGTTTCTCTATTACATAAACTGTAGAAGATGCCTGTCCAAATATGATGAACTGGCTTCGTCTCTCACAGGACAGGGCTTTTTGCTCTGCCATTTTCCTTTCTCAAGGTAGCCTCATGATCTAAGATAGCTGCTGGAGCTCTAGCCAAACTATCTAACTAGTAAGGTAAAAGTAGTAGAAAAGGATAGAAAAGGCCTCTAAAAGTTAAGTCTCTCTCTCACTTTTTAAATAGCATTCCCAGAATTCCAGCACCATACTCCTGATATTTTACTAGAGAACTTAGCCACATGGTCATACCTCAACATTAAAATGTGGAGTGTTAGCAAGATTTCTGTTGCTGAAAGAGAGAGTAGACAAGGGGCAGCTAGCACTCTCCATGTCTGAAAAATAGCACAGTCCCCAAATGTTTGAAGAAAGAGTTTCTTTGTAGTTGAAAGACCTGAGAACCTTTCAGGGAGAAGTTGGTTGCTTGAGTTGGGATTAGGAAGAGGACTTATTTTACGGACGAGACATTCTGAACTATAAGTCATTCATAAGGACATATCTTTATGTGGCAGTTTTCTTTATAAAGAAAATTGATCTTCAAATCTTATGATTATGGGTAGTAGTATGTGTTCTGGAGGCAGATTAGGTTTGAATTCTTTCTTGACTGAATAATAACCTAACCAGATACCTTCTCTGCACACAGTGTACTCTAGTGATAGCATCTACTCTATAAAACCATGTTGATGGTTAGAAGTAATGAATAGAAAATGCTTTTGTGATGTAGAGGCAGCTTTGAGATAAAATCTAGAAGTTGTTCTAACTTCTGCTATTAAGATGTGCGTGCGTGTGTGTGTGTGTGTGTGTGTGTGTGTGTATCTGTGTGTGAAGACTATAGGCACCCACCAAATGATCTCTGCCAAGCTTTATAAATTCTGAAATATCAATGACTGTTCTCTGACTATGAGACAGGGGGCATATGTGCACATGTGTATGCACAAAAGGAATAATCTCTCATAACCGGAGAATATGTGTGCTAGAATCTGAATATAGTCTATATTATGTTCTCAATCAGAGACTATGTATTATAATATCCTATTACAGATATTCTAATATATATTAGAATCTGAGAAGAGTATTTCAGATTATTTCACACTTCTTAAAAAACTTTGAATGAAAGGCTATTATTAGAAGAATTTTTGGAGAAAGACCTAAGGGTATTTTTGTTGATTTTTTAGGCATCTGGGTATAACAAAGTATGGTACATATTTGTAGCTAGTTTAATAATGTCCCAGGTCTAATTTAAAACACAATAACAATAACTTTAAGAACTAATAGTTACATAAAACTTTTAAAAATGTAGCTACACTGATAGTAACTAATGATAGATGAATTCAATTTACATAATTTTCAGACCAAGAGAATATTTTGAATTGTGTCACAGAGGATTGCTTTAAGTTAAGGAGATAATGTCATTACCTGTTCTGTTTATTTAGTTCTTCAGTTTACAATAATAAGTGAGTTGAGACTTCTTCTTGATGAGGTTTTAATAAAATTTGATAGCTAAGTGTGCCCTGAATAGCTAAAACAATATCAAAATGCACACATATGTATTCTGTGTAAAGCCATGCGTTTCAAGAGTGTTATCTAATATGTTGCTTCCTCACCAGAAGGAGGCTTCTTTGCTTTTAGAGACTGACTTTATTTTTTTTTTTTAATTTTCAATGGAAAATTTCTTTTACTTTGTGGAAAAAAGTTTTCCAAAATGAGCTTTCATTTATCTGATTTGTTAGAACTTTAGCATTTTTCATTTGAAGGCTGAATTTAGTGTTTCCGTGTCTCCAGGATGACAGGTTAAATTTTAAAGGGTAAACAGAACATCTTTTCTTCTTAGGCTCCTCCTAAGTTGTCGTTTTGGTAACTCCTATCTTAATGGGAAACCCCAGTCAGTAGCAGAGTTGTTCTTGCCAGTGTGTGCAGCAGCTGTGTCATGCAGCGTAGGGGCAGTTCTGGCAACATGAACATACGGATTTCTGAAACAACAGCAAAGAGTTCCAAGATAAATCATCACAAATGTGTGATACCAAGTCCATACATGATCTGTTAGCTGCTGCTTACCTTTCCAGCCTCTTCATTTTGCTATTTATTTATTTAGTTAGTCTTTTTGAGACAGGGTCTCCCTGTAGCCACAGATGGCCTAGAACTCTCTATATAGACCAGGCTAGCCACAGTCTCAGAGATCTGCCTGCCTCCTGAGTGCTAATATTAAAGGCATGTACTGATACCTGGCCCCAACCTCTTCATTTAAAGTGTCAAGAAATTGGTTTCTCCTCCTCCTCTTCCTCCTCTTCCTCCTCCTCCTTCCTCCTCCTTCCTCTTCCTTCCAACTTCCTCCTCCCTCCTCCTTCCCTCCTCGCTCCTTCGTCCTCCGTTCTCCCTCCTCCCTCCTCCCTCCTCCATCCTTCTTTACTCATTGATGTTCTAAGAAGAGTCTTTCTGTGTGAGGCCGGGCGTTCAGGGCGTTCAGAGCTCCGCAGCTTACACTGAGGAAGTAGCCAGCAAGGGTTCTCTTCCTCACCCAGTTGATCTTTCATTCTTCCTTTCTCTGGCTGGTCGCCATTACAGCTTTATAGAAAGACTTTTAAATAGTTATATTAGCAACGTTGCTGAAAGAAAAAAAAATCCCAAACACTAATGTCATATTTTGATAACTTGTGACATATTTATTACCATTTATTTCTTTCTTCCTTATTTTAAAATACACTCAGTATGAGTTAGAAAGGACGCGAGGAAGGAAGGAAGCAGATTAACTTTGCTGCTCATTGACTGTTGTGTGACACTGCTTTGTAAAAATTAGACCCAGAATCTCAGATGCTCCTGAAAAGATGGAACAGTGGTAGGAGACGGGCCGGCATTATTTTCCTCCCTCCTTCATCCTCCCTTCCTCCTCCCCCTTCTTCTCCCTTGCTGTGTAACCCAAGCTAAAACTCAAAATCCTCTTGCCTAAGTCTCTCAAATGTTACAGTGTTAAAGACATGTTTCCTCACACCAGGCTTTTAATTTTTTTTTCTTTCATTTAAATCTGTTCATGGTTATGGAGAAGATCATTTTGCTTAATATCGAGGACTGTTTTTTTATTATTGTTTAATTTTCTTAAAATCTCAACTAATCTTAATAATTCACTTGGGATCTCGGTTTAGTCTTCAAAATTCATGAAGTTTATTTTCATTAAACTTAAATGCCACAACAAGCAACTTCTTTTTTAGAGAGTATTTGATGCCATTTGAGACTTATTTTCATATTAAGGACTTGACAAGACCAGATTTGAAAGGCCTGTTTGCCTTTACAACTTGTCTGAGGAACTTCTCTCTTTACAAAGTGGAAGCTATCACCATGCGGTGCACTTCATTTGATTACCTTTGGGGACAAACAGGCATCATGAAGGCTGGATTGCCTTTAAAGAAAACTTTTGATTCAGGGGCTGGGGCAGTAGCTTAGTCAGTGAAGTGCTGAGGTAAAGTACTTGCCACATGAGCCTGAAGAAATGTCATCCATCCTTAGCATTCTCTTCAAAAACTGAGGTGTGATGGTGTGTGCTTGTAATCCCAGTACTGGAGAGGCAGACACAGGAAGATCCTTGTGACTACTGACCAGCCAACCCAGCCTATTTTTTGAGCTGAAGACCGGTGAGAGACTGTCTCAAAAAACAAAGTAGACTGTGCTTGAGGAACAACACCCAAGGTACACACACATACACACACACACACAAACTCGCTGGTGGGTGCATCCTCCAAACAAATGGTTTCAATATTGTTGATTCATTTAACAGATTGAAGTTACCCAAAATTCCGTGTTGCAAAATGGGCAAGGTTTTATGAGGCTTTTCTAGTAACAGAACAAAAAGTTGTAAATCAAAACATTAAAAATTTATTATTATTTTTATTTTTGTGTGTATCAGTGTATTGCCTGCATGTATGGAAGTACACCCATGTAGTGCAATACCTGCAGAACTCAGCAGAGGGTGTCAGATTCCCCTGGAACTGGACTTACAGATGGTTTTTAACCACCAGATAGATGCTGGCAATTGAACCCAGGTCCTCTGCAAGAACAGCCAATGCTCTTAACTGCTGAGCCATTTCTCCAGCCCCAGTCAAAACATTTGTAAAATTTATTAGTGGAAATGCTAGGTAGGTGAGTTAAAGAAAAGTGGGGAAATCTCTGTTACAGGCCTCAGATACTATCTGATACACTCTCAGCTTTTTGGCTAGTGGAGACTGGGTGTCTGTACGTCCCAAAGGATTTACCTAATAGTCACAAAGATCTTAACCTGCACAGGGGCAATAAGTGTTTAAAGATGGTCCAAGATTTGACTCTGGACTTTGATATTCCAAACTCCAGAATCACTGAAGTTCTAATCAGTCAGCCAGGCTTGTAGAAGGCTCAGTGGAAGACACAGCTTTTCTAAGAACTTTGGTTCATATAGGATAGAATTAACTTTAATATACTCAGTGGCCATGAGTTCAAGACTTACTTCTAGGTACTGAAGCAGAAACAGCAACAAAAAGTAGCAATAAGATTTAAGAAGCAAAGTCCCATCCGTGCAGTGTTTCCCCATTCAGGCTCCGTTACAGGTCTTGCCACGTCAGCTGTTTGTTAAATCAAACTCACTTTTAAATTTTAAATTTACCTCAAGCTTAAACTTCAGAGCAATGCTATAAAAAACTATATTGTTATGAATAGAAGTAGCAGATATTAAATCACATGGAAAAAAGCTGCTATTACTTTGTAGCTAAATCCTGAAGCCTACACAAGCTGCCTCATTCCTGCCCTCCTTTTCTGAAAGGTGAAATTAGCACTGTGCATGCCAAGCAGAGAACATTTCCCTCTGCAGTTGGAAGCATTGAAAAAGATTTGTGAGCTTAAGCTTATCTTGAATTCTCTCTCCATGTTTCCTTTGAATCTCCTGGTTTTGACTTCCACCATAAATGGTACTGTTCTCTCAAGTCTTTCTCAATCACTTCATCAAAGACACAGGTTAAAAGCCACATGTGGGGCTGGAGAGATGGCTCAGCAGGTAAGAGCACTGGCTGCTTTTGCAGATAACCTGGGTTCCATTCTCAGCATCCACATGGCAGCTAAAACCAGTTCCGGTTCCAGAAGATCCAACACCCTCTTCTGACCTCCACTGGCATGACATGACACAGGTGCACTTACATACATGCAGGCAATACACTCATGCAAAAAACATAAAAATAAATAAAATGCTTTAAAAATAACATATGTGAAGGGCAAATGAGGACTCTCCCAGAATCAGGGACTTTGGCAGTCAAAGAATGCCTATATCTCTTTCATTGATTCTTTTTTGTCTGGTGCTTATCCAGCATTAGGCATGTTTAACCAAGTGCCACACATGTTAGTGGAATTAAAAAAATGTTATATTGCTTAAGAAGGGGAGCCCTCTTGTTGAGTTTGAATTTGTTTTTAAAGCAAACTGTTATCTGAAGTACAGTCATTGTAAATAAAAAATGGTCTTGTTACTTAATAAAAATGTACACAATGTTTACCTAGTCCATTTTAGCAGCATAATGCTCTGTGCTCCCCGACAGGACTTCTGTAGCAAGTAAATGCATTAGTCATGGTGACCATTTTTCTTGCAAATTTGTGACATAGATTTAATTATAGGAATGACCAGCAACTTCCAAATCTAATTTTGGTGGAGGCTGAGGCATTTTTTTTATTTTAATAATGATGGATTTTTTTAAAGCAATGATTTCATTACTATTTAAAGAAATCTACTAGTATAGAACTAGCCAATTGACTGGAGTTATTTTATTACCCTTTAACAAATGCCATGTACTTTCATTTTTATTTTTATTAATTTTTAAAATGTCATCATTCCCAAACTGGAAAAGTATTTGCTCCCTAAATCCCTTTCGCGCAAAAGTAAGTAAATATAAATTATTCTGGATGTTTGTAAAGGCCCTCCTTAGAAGCATGACCCTAGTACTTGGTTAAAACCAGGATTAAATTTCCTTAATTTGAATCCAGCCTACTGGAGAACTGCATAGTACTATGACCTTCAGGAGCAATGCTCCCCAACTTCTAA
This sequence comes from Eospalax fontanierii, assembly GCA_035773235.1. Taxonomy (NCBI): domain Eukaryota; kingdom Metazoa; phylum Chordata; class Mammalia; order Rodentia; family Spalacidae; genus Eospalax; species Eospalax fontanierii. The sequence goes on along the minus strand of CM069548.1, from coordinate 31,538,645 downwards.
TGCACCTCTGCTTCATCTCCTCCTCAGTAAATCTCTGTGATTAAATCTGCTCCTCCATTGTAAACATCTTTCATTGACTCGCTTTCTTGTAGTTGTTGACAGAAGCTTAAAAATTCAGGTCAAACTTGCTGAGATGAAATGTTTAGACATTAGAATTAGCACATGTTGGGTGTTCGATTTTGAGTTCTAGCACAGGCACTCGTGTAGTGCAGCCTCAGTGAAGGTAAAGGATATTTCTGTTCCCCTAGAAAGTTCCTTCCTGTAGGTTTGCTCTCAGCACACCCCCAACCACTCTCCCCCTAAACTTAGCCCCTAGCTGCCAGTGAATATTTTTCCTGTCTAGGAAAAATATTTTGCCTCTTCCAGGAAGTTCTGAGTGGCGTAACAGAGTATAATTGCCAGAGCCTGACTTCTTTCCAGTAGCATTCCCTTTTCTAATTCTTCTCATATCATTGTACACACCAGTAGCTCATTCTTTTTATTGCTAAGTCATATTATATTGCTTATGAAGTTGCAGGTGATTGGTTTTAGGTTGTGTGAAAGTTTGGGTGTCGAAAGACTTTCATAGGCCTGTGTGTTAAAGCCTTGCTCTTTATGGTGCTGTTAGGAGGTATCTTGGATCTTTTGGGGAAGGGGCATTGTGGGAGGTCCTTAGGTCCCTGAGGAGTTATAGGACCCCTGGCCATGAGGTGTGCAGTGTGCTCTGCTGCACCCTCCCTGTTGCTGCCATCCAGCACCCCAGCAGAGACCTGAAAGCAATGTGGAACCTCTAAAACTGGACCAAAATAAACCTTTGTTCTTTATAAGTTAAATAATATCAAATATTTTGTTACAGTGATGGAAAGCTAACAGCCTGTTTCTTGTGTTTAGTGATTGTGGATAAAGTCACTATATTTGTACATAGACTTTGTATTAACTTATTTTCCTGTATCAGGGAGTACAGAGAGAAGTGGCTGGGTCATAAGTTATGTGTTTCACGTTACAGGACACCACCACAATGTTTTTCACAGTAGTTATGCCATGCTTCGTTCCCAGCAGGAATTTATAAGGAATTCAGTTGTTCTACATCCTTACCAGCCCTTGACATTAGTTTTTAGTTTTAGCTGTTTTCATTGGGTGTGTAGTGATATGTCATCAGAGCTTTAATTGGCTTTTCCTCACTGGCTTAATTTTCTGATGTGCGCTATCTAAATGTCTTTTTTGATAGTGTTATTGTTCATATTTCTTTCCTATTAAAAAATGAATTGCTTTCTTCCTTATAATTGGGTGCGAGTCTTTAGGCATATTTTGGACACCAATCACTTATCGGATATGTATTTTATAAGTGGTTCCCTCTAGTCAGCATCTCGTCTTTTTATTAACAGGCAGTTTTGAGGGAAAGTCCTTTTTATTAGCTCCCCTCTGTCTATTTTTTTCCGTCATAGTCCATGCATTTTGCCTATCTAGGGTTTTGGTTTATTCAAAGCCATGAAGATTTTTCTCCTCTGATTTCTTCTGTCAGTTTTACTTTTAACTTTTTCATTTAGGTTTGTGGTTCATTTGGAGTTAATGTTTATAGATGATGTGTGTGAGTTGGGATTCATTACTTTTCTTATGATTGTGAAAGTTTAGAACTTTTATGTCTGTCAGATTTTCCCATCTTTTCCCTGGTGAATCTTCTCCATTGCCTTTATACTTAGGATGTTCTTACCTATCACATTGTCAGACATAAATTCAAATGTATTTTCTGTTAGTTTGTAGTCAAAATGAATATCTAATACATTGAAAAGCAACTCCCATCATCTGGGGTTTCTTTAGATACAAATAATAATTTGAGAACATGCCATTTTACTCAGGATATTATTGGCTAAAGAAGTGATTTCTCTATGTTGCTGCCTCTACTACTGTTTTCCCCGTGTCCAGTGACATATACACTTGTCCCTGAAAATAATTGGATTAGTATTCATGGCTGTTAAAAATTGTCTCTCTAACTTAAGATATTACATGTGACATTAATACAATTACTTTTTTTTTTTTTTTTTGAGACAGGGTCTCCTGTAGCCCCAGCCTGCCTGGAACTCACTGTGTAGACCAGGCTGACCTGGAACTCAGAGAGATCCACTTACCTCTGCCTCCCCAGTGCTAGGATTAAAGACGTGCCACCGTGTCCAGCTAATGCAATTACTTAAGACAAAGTTATTTAAAACAAAATGAGATGAACATAGAGGATGGATTGAAAATTATAGATGCCTCATTTTCATTTCTGTCTACTCAATTTGTAATATTCACACTAATCAACAATAAAATGTCCCTAACTTGCAGGATTATGGATTTAGGTGAATACACCTGAAGGTAATAGAGAACTCTTTAAAAATGACATGTATCATTCTAAAAGCCTCAATAAGTTTGATTTTAACTTTTAGTAATTGAGCAGGTCTTTCTGCTCAGGGAAGGAGATTCTGCTGATGGGGTGACTTTGGCATCTTGGAGTCAAAGCATTTTCAGACTAAGATGAGCATTGATTCTGTGTCCAGTGACTGCTGTCTTCTGAGCTTATAGCATCTATGTATCTTTTTGCCCTAACTCCATTTCTTAAAACTTTTTTAGGTGTCTTTTTTTGGTGATGTTTCAAATAAGTAGACTCATTAAAATGAAAATGTTCACTCAGCTTACACTTCTACTTTATAACAATACTTGGTGTACTGGTCAAGATTTGTGTGTTTTTAAAAACCCATTCAGGCAATTCTCTTATATGTAGTTATTTTCCAAAATGTTCTTTTAAAGTGATATTAAAAGAGGGTACTATTGGTTTTGGTGATCTGCAGGAGTTAAGGTGATGAATTCTGTCTTTTTTTTCACAATCTTCAGAGCATTGCAAGATATAAATCATCTCGTCATATTTACAGTTTACATGGCTTCCTATGCCTCAGGGTCTCTGTGGCTCGTGTTTCCATACTACCTGGTTGGCTCTCCAGAACTCCTTCCTCTTCCCACTTGGCCACATCCCTTCAGTGTCTTTCATTCCAGTATAAATTGTTGATTCACATTTCTGCTCCTTTCTCTAACACGTGGGTATATGACTCTGCCTTTTACTGCACTATTCCCATCCTTTCCATTTTAGCCACTGAAAACATCACAAGATGGAGAAAAGAAAAGTTTCTGTCTTGCATGGTGTGTGTGTGTGTGTGTGTGTGTGTGTGTGTACCTGCACTTGTGTGGAGGTTTGTGTGGAGGCTTGAAGTCAGTATCCAGTGTCTTCCTTAATTGTTCTCCTCATTTTTTTGAGACAAGGTCTTTCAATGAACCAGGAGCTATCTAATTCAGCTAGGCTGTCTGGCCAGTCGACCCAGATCCTCCTGTCTACTTATCTAGCCTGGATTTGCTTGTATATGCTGCTTTGCCTGGCTTCTTAAAGTGGTGTCTAGGATCGGCAATGTGGAACTTGGGTCTTTATGCTTATGCATGAGGAATCTTGACAATGGAGACATCTCCCCAGCTCTCAAGCCTTTTAAGAATGGTTGTTTAACTTTTAGAATGTGTGTTAGTCTGGTTCTACATCATACATATGAAACAATTGAGCCTAGGTACCTATAAAAAAAGAGCGTAGAGACCGGAAGATAGCTCAGCAGTTAAGAGTGCTGTCTGTTCTTTCAGAAGACCTGGGTTTGAATCCCAGCACCCACATGATGGCTAACAACCATCTCTTAACTCCAGTTCCAGGGGATCCCACTCCCTCTTCTGTCCTCTTGGGCATTTCAGGACATGATTGCACTTGCATATGTGCACACAAAACACACGTACAAATAAAACAAAATGGTTTTTTAAAAAAGAGGTTCGTTTTGACTTGTGTTATCATCAAAGTGCAAGGTCCAGCGACCACATTTAGTGATGGCCTTCTTCCTGACAGAGTCCTCAGGTCATCATCACATGGAATAGTCAGGGAATGTATGTGTGTGTGTGGAAAGAAACAAAAAGAGAGAGAGAGAGAATATGAATATATGTATTAATATATTCATAATATATTCAGGTCTGTCTCTTTATAATACCATCTAATAGTCAGTCATGGGAGCTCCACCATCTTATTTAACCCTAATTTCCTCACAGTGCTCACCTCTAATACCAGGTCAAATTAAGTTTCTACCCTCTTAACATCTCATAATGTAGATTAAATTTCATCACATGGAACTTTGAGGGGCATACTCAAAATATATCCAAACCAGAGCAGAAAGACTTGCCATCTAAATTATATTTGGCTAGTGGAGTCTAAACTTGGGACCTTCTTTTGCATGCCTGACCTCCCCTACCTTCTTGTTAGCCTGCTGCTTTTTATTTCTTTACTTTGTTCTTTTTTCTCTCTGTCTTTCTTTCTTTTTGTTTTTGTTTGTTTAGTTTTGTTTTGAGACAGGATCTCACTACAAAGCCAGGTAGGGTTTGAACCTGTGATCCTTCTGACCCACTTTCCTGCATTCTAGAATTGTACGTATTCATCACCACCCTCGGCTTATTCTTCGTGTTGTAGAAGACTTGTCTTCTGGCTGTCTTGTGTTATCACAATGTGTGTTGCCTGTCTGCAAGATGGCAGGTGTTCACATTCTGTCTGGTATGGCTCTGTCAACTACATCTGTAGACCCTGACAGACAATGAGCACTCAGAAACATTTATTAAGTAAATAGAAATTACCCTGTGAATACTATTTTAATTTATTTTCTTCTAATATACGAAAATTTAAAATATCTGACACATGGGGGTCAGAGAGATGGTTCAGCAGTTAAGAGCATTGGTTGCTCTCTCAGAGAACCTAGATTTGGTTCCCAGCATCCATATGGTGGCTAACAATCATCTGTAACTCTAGTTTCAGGGCATCTGACAGCCTATTCTTGCCTCCACAGGCATTGCATACATGTGGTACACTTGTATACATGTAAAACAAAACACTTATACCTATAAAGTACAAATAAATTGAAAATATGCAATTAAAATATGCTCTTTATACAATGGTATGTTGAAGTAGTTTGACAAATATCCTAACAAAACTATAACTCACCATATATCTACCAAATTTTCCTTTGCTACATTAAGGTGATTTTAAATTGTAAGCTTTTAAATTATAATAAAGCATATGCATAGCCATAGAAACTTGTGTTATTTCATACTCAAAAAAACCAATTCCCATATCTTTTAGAATATTTTATTTATTTTTATCTTATGTGTATGAATGTATTGCCTTCATGTATGTAAGTGCACCCATGTCATGCAATACCCTCGGAGGTCAGAAGAGGATGTCAGATTCCCTGGAACTGGAGTTTCAGATGGTCATTAGTTGTGATGTAGGTGCTAGAAATCGAACCCAGGTCCTCTGCAAGGACGCCAGCGCTGTTACCCACTGAGCCATTTCTCTATCCCCTCCCATATCTTTTTATCTTCAATAATGATTTCTAAAAAGTAGAGTAGGTCAGACTGTCCCTATGTAATGGATTTCAAGACCAGCCTAGTGTACATAGCAAGTTCCAGACCAGCTGGGGCTACAGGGAGACCCTGTCTCAAAAAGACCAAAAACAAAAAGAAAAAAAATTACGTTAACAAGTGAAATCTTGAGTTTTAAGACAGTACAGTAAAAAGAAACCAACAGTATTCTAGTGACAAGGTGAAAATATAAGTACATTTGAAAAAATTAAAGAACTAATTCATGAGCCAGATGTGGTAGCATAACCTGTAATCCTACTACTCTAGAGGTTGAAACAGGAGGATCATGAGTTCAAAGCCATCCTCTGCCACATAATGACTTTAAAACCAGACTGGGTTAAAGAAGTGCTGTTCCCTCATCCACCAAAAAAAGAACTAACTTAATGATGCTGTAAAAACTAGGTCAAGAATATATTGAATTGGCTTTAGAAGTACTTTAAAATGATAAAAACATAAAAATGAAAACAGAAGAAAGAAAACTGGAAAAACTCCCAAGGTGATCATGAAGGTGACTTGAATTTGCAATGTGATCTGACAGCAGAGGCACGCTGATGCAGCTCATTCCTTAGAAGTGTCATATTGCAGCTGTCTGCTGCTGAGGTTGGTTGATTCATAACTCGGAATATTGCTGTGACTTTGATTTTACTATCTGGTCACAGGTTAAAATTCATTGATCGAAATTTAGAAAATCAGAAAGATGTGACTAGCTAGAGGAACTTTGGCAAGTGGTTAGATAATACATTCACATGTATATCATTATGTTACCATGATGATGTATTTATTAATTTATAATTATATAGAATAAAAGAGGAGATGACCCTTTTCTCCTTTTAAAAAAAAAAAGACTCAGCAAGTCAGGTTTTACTTTTGCAAAAGGGTGACTTGTGTGGTCAGCAAGTACACACCAGACTCAGAAGCTTGGGGGGCTTTAATCCCTGACACAAGAGAACTGTATTTTTTCCCCACTGGCTTGGGTTCCATCTCACAGTCTTTCCTGGTTAGCTAGTTTAAAAGAATCAATGTGAAGGGAGAAGAGCTTCACTATTCCAGGCCATCCATCTCAGGAATGCACCAGTGCCTTTCCTTAAGCAAAAGTCTTAGAGAATATGGTGTGATTAAAAGATTAGAATTCTACAACAATGACTGGCACAGCAAACTATATGGAGCAGTAGTGGCATTTTTATCTTGGGGGTAATCAACAGCTACCTAATTGGACCTAAAGGCTACTCAGTGGGAAGGAATATATGTGCAGTACTATAACATAACCAAACACATATGACTTGAAGAGGTCATAGATCTTAGAGAAAACCCCAACACTGTCACATGCCTAGACAAATGTAATTTCTTACTATGTTCTAAATATGGATCCTTATATTTACAGACAAGTATGCCCAGTCACCATTCATCAAAGACACTTCATTTGCAATAGATGGAGACTATTATAGAGTTCTATACTGGTCACACACAGAGATTAAGCGTCTGTGACATGTCCAACCCTAAGTGACACATCTACAGTAGAACCTCTACACCTAAGACTCATGAAACATAGTAGAACAAGGGGTAGAGAAAATATTAATGCATCCCTCAACTCTTATCAATGAAGCTCCATATGCAACAGGGCAATGAACCCAGGTCTCAGGGACCATTGCAGAAGAGGGTGCAAAAGATTGTAAGAACCAGAGGAGGAGGTTCATATGGAAAAAGGGTCTTTTAGGCTCCTGGGACCTTGCTCATATGAACCTACAGTAATGGTGTCAGCATGCACAAGACCCATGCCAACTCAATCAGACAGCTGGCAGCAACATATTCATTGGTGTGTTAGTGAGTGAATAGTTGATCTGAGAGTATTTTGTGATGGAAGAACCAGGAAATGCAAGGAGTAGAAATGGGAACTGTGGTATCACAACCAAAGAGGGTGAGTTTATTTGAGAGAATAGCTTTGAGTGAGATGATTAAGTGTTTAGCTAATACCTATAAGCTAACTGTGTGTGATAGACATGGCTGGTCAGTTGACACAAATTCTTGGATCTTAAACCAATACAAAAGTGTTTAGACTGACTACGAATTCTCCTTGCCTCTTGTTTTTCTTTTACATTTCTGATGCCATCTTCTCCATGGCCCAGCCTCCACTCTTCACCCTATCATTCCCATGCATTTGTCAGCATACTTTGAACTTGGAGTTCATTCAGCTATGCTGACCAGCCGTTGACTTACAGCTTCAGCCTCCCCCGTACTGGGATTATAGACACCACTGCTTCACTCAGCTCTGATGTGGGTGCCAGGGAACTGATCTCATGTTTGCAAGGCAAATACTCTACTGACTGACCATCTCTCCAGGCCATAACTTCATTTTTCTACCACTCTTGTTTGTTTATGTTCATTAGGTTAAAACTTCATTTCCTTTTTAAAAATAATTTTGATCCTTCTGACAGTAATTAAAAACAGTGATAATTAAGCAACGAGAAAATATTTAAATGGAATAGATAATTTAAATTTTATTCTGATTTCAGGGAAGATAATTTTTAAAGTAAAAGTTAAAATATTGTCATCAACGTAATTTCATTCCTCAAGGGATGGAGTAATGAATGCCATTGAGTCCTGAAATTAAATTAGGATCAAAATACTCAGAAATGAATAGTTTTCATTCTTTTAAAAACTTCTTCCTATGCTTTTGAAAATAATATAAGCAATTTAGCTTTTATGCCAAACAGAGGTTCTGTTATCCTTTCTCATACATGAGCATCATCACATTAATGCTAATTTGAGTTATGTGTTTTTATTGAGAATAAAAATAGAGCTTGTTTTAAGTCTAGATTTAAGCCTGTGGCAGACTTCTACATCAGAATTAAAACCCTAGGAATGAGGGATCTGTATAGAAAGTGTGTGTGTGTGTGTGTGTGTGTGTGTGTGTGTGTGTGTGTCCATTCCTTGGACTAGCTTTATAGCACTGTAGTAATTATTAGCCATGGGATCTGTGCTGCTAACGGGGTACACAGTTTGAATGTTTTGTGATAATTTATGGAGTTGATTATTCCAGCCTCAAGTGGAAGCTTAGCAGGAAGAGCAGCAAATGGTAAATCTTTGTCACGGTCCCTGGAGCAGCATTTCCGTAGGAGGCTCTGAGTTATGTGGGTCTCAACCTCTTCTCCTCCCCCAGTCCTTCTGTAGCTCCTCCTTCTCCTCATCATCATCCATTCAGATAATGTCTGTTCAGAAATCACAGGTCCCCGGAGAGGAGGAAGGAGAGTCCTGTTATAAGCACACTGGATGCAAACCTTTCACCTTGCTGTCAAGGTGACAAATGCTTGTCCTTAAGGGAACACTGGAGGTTAAATCACCAGTGTTCCTCTCACTTATCTTCTTCTTCATACCACCAAGCTCTCAGCCAGATTTGTAGCTAGAGAATATCAGAAAACCAGGCCACTCTTAACCACTATATACCTTGTTCAGAACTATATTTTTGTAAGCTCAAAGTACTAACAGAATTATGTGTTGGTGTCTAAGTAATTAGAATTTGATTAAATTTGCTATGGCTGTACATTTTTATTTTAGGGTTTCTTCAGAAAGAAAAGATTGGGGAAAGAAATATTTTAATTTTGAGAGACAGTGTGGGAATTTCATATACAATTGTAATAGCATGATCAAATATTTGATTTATTTTTACATATGTATGTGGTAAGAATGCATGCACCATCACACAGAGTGACAGACACCAGGATGGGAACTGAGACTGGCTTTCTTCATCTATCTGCCTTGTCTGTCCGTCTATCAATCCTTCAATCAATCACTCACTCAAGATAGGGTCTCTCATAATCCAGGCTAGCCTCAAACTTGCTATGCCTTGTGGTAGGATGCCTTTGAACTTCTCATTCTCCTGGCTCCACTTCCAGAATGCTGGGGTTACAGGCATTTGCTATTGTGTCCAGTTCATGCAGTGCTGAGAGTCAAGCCCTGGGCTTTGTGCATGCTAGGCAAACACTGAACCAGCTCTGCCATATCCCCAGTCCTTCTCTATCTCCCTCACTACATTAGATCCTAGTGTTATTTTAGAAGCTAAAATAATGCTTTTTTAGAATGCTGACAGCAGTCACAAATTTTTATTGTAATTTGTGGTAGGAGTCTAAATGCATGAGAATAGATAGAAATTCTTCTGCATTACAAAGAATACAGGAAAATATCTAAAGGGCAGAAATTGATCAGTGGTGTCTGTGCTGTCATCTTTTTAAAGCTACATTTAAAATATTTGGGACTTTAATTTTCCTTCCCCTATACTAATCATATTAGTTGTTAGGTTTAGGAAGTATTTTTAAAAAGATTTCACTGATTACCCTGAACCAGTTGAGGCAAAGTAGGTCTGCTAATGTAGACTGCTTAAAATGTCCATTAGTACCTGTCTTGCCATTTAACACCCTGGAGGTCAAGCCTTTGGAATAAAAGTTGTTTATAAATCGGTGGCATTATTTTCTAAATGAAAAGGAAAGGCTGAGGTAGAGCTAGGCAGAAGGCTGTACAATTAAAGGTTTTAGAGATCTGTACTAATTGTGAAGCAGCACTGTTCTTGTGACTATAGAATAATCTTTAAAGATTCATATTCAGATTCATGTTGTATTCTTGTCTAAAGTCCTTTAATGGGGGCTGGAGAGATGACTCAGGATAAGTACACTGACTGTTCTTGCAAAGCACCTAGGTTCAATTCCCAGCACTCACATGACTGCTAACAACTGTCTGTCTTTAACTCCAGTTCAGGGGGTCCATCACCCTCTTCTGACCTCTGTAGGCATTGCACACATGAGTGAACTTACATATATACAAGCAAAACATCACACACATAAAAGAAAGAAATAAATTAACTAAAAATAAAACCCTTCTATTTCTTTCTCGAGATAAATGTCAACACCATTTTATGACTTACAAGGTCCTGAATGGCCTATCCCTGTCCAGGTTTACCCCAATGCCACCTTCTAATCTCTGAAACCTCTCTCCTGAGAGGAGAATAGTTTCACTTAACTAAAGTGAGAGAACAAAACCGTATCTATAGCTTAATAATTCAAAATATGTATGCCATGTAGAGAAATCGTCATGCCTCACTGAGAAGTACATCATTAAGTGATGTCACTGTAGTACAAACATCACCATAGGATGTGCTGACATAAACTAGATGATCATATCAGTAGGCAACATAATTTTATGCAGTCTGTCATTGACTGGAAAGTTGTTAGGTGGTGATGACTATGGGAAAAACAAAGCAGAAGGGTTTTCAGTTGTTTAAAAATTGGTAAATAATAGTATCACTTATGAATGAATGTTTGAGTAGACACTTAGGTGAGGGAACGAGCTATGGAAGACTGAGGAAACGGTGTTTCAGAGAGCACGAGAGCTGAAAGTATACACGTACCCTGCCAGTTACTTTTGTCAGCGACAAAAAACTCGATATAAACAACTTAAACAAGGGAGAGATTTATTTTAGCTCATGGTTTGAGAGAGTTCAGTATGTAGGCCTTGCTTGTTGATTCTGGGCCTGTGTTAAAGCAGACATTGTGGCTGTGGCAGCCTGTGGCAGAGACTGTTTACTGTACAGCAGACAGGAAGCAGAGAATAGGGCACACGGGAGGTCAGGACAGGATCCAGCCCCCAGTTCCGCTTCTCCCAGTATCTCTCTCATACTTTTTACCTCTTCCAAATAATGCTGCTATATTATGAATCCACCAAGAGACTCATCCATTGACAAGGTCAGAGCCCTCAAGATCCACCACTTCTCCATAGCCCATCAGTTGGCAGCCTGCACTCAATTCATGAATCTGGAAAGACATTTCATATGTAAACTGTAACATACTAATGCAAGAGAAGAGCCAGGACAGCAGGGGCAGAGGCCATGGTGGTAGAAGTAAACTCAGTATTGCTCCTGAGTCAAGCTCATCAAGACCGCAGGGCATTCCCCCAGGTTGTTCCCTGAATTGCTTTTCAGTCTCTTCATGGAGTTGGTACCAGTGAATTACTTCTTATTCACAATGTTTCTGCTTGAATATCACTTTCTCAGAGACCAGAATCTTTTCCCGAGCACTCCTATACACGGTCCTGTTCCTTCAAAATGCTTCTCGAAACCTGAACAATTATTTGTGCAATCTTTCAGTGCCTACCCTCTACCACCAGAAACTATGTTCTGAGGGCCAGGACAATACTCATTTATATCCCATTGTAGTTCCCCAAATGTAGTCAGATGAGACAGCAAATATGTTTGGGTTTTCTGAATAGCCCAGGAAATCTTTTTAAACAACGTATCTAAAAAATGTTAATACAAGTAAAAATATTCAAATGCATTACTCTGTTTCTGAAATGCTCTGTGGTTTAATCTTTGCTGGTGACTCCAGTTGGTCCCTGCCTTGTGAACAGTCTTCTGGTGCATTTACTGTGCTTTAATCCTACAGTATTGTGCTGCCCTCAGAGCTCAGGGAATGTTTGGATCTATGCTTCCATGCTAAGGGGCCCCAACACTGCCATGCTTTCTAACTTAGGCTTTCTGAGTTTCAGCTTCTTTCCTTGCTCTAAGTTAATCATTCTCCCTCAGTCATCCAGCCAAGGATCTGCTTCATGCCAGGCTGCACTACACTCTAACCACACCTGGTGAAAGGACAGTGTGTGGTGTGCCAGCTGAGGAACTTGTTTTCCTTAGTTGCTACAGACCCAAAAAGCATGGTGTTAAAATTGGTTTCAAAAGGGAATAGGTTCTGAAATAGAGAGAGCTTTGTCTTCATGATATTTCTCATTCAAACTTCCTAATACTTGAAAAACAAACTGAAAATGTTATGCTTTACTGATTTAATTTTACCTTACATCTTCTCAGGCAAAGAAAAAGATACACTTGGTTTAATATTTTCATAATATTTCTGGGACAGAATCTTATTTAATGAACAAGATTGCTTTGACAAGTTTTAATTCATTCTGAGTAAGAAATTATAACATTAGGAGCAAGAACTTGTAGGGAAGAAACAGTAGAAAGTGAAATACTGAGAATGGAAAGTGGAAAAGGAGACAAACATCAGGATGAAAACTAAATCTGTGTCGTAGTTTAGTTTAGGAGCAGGACCTTACTTGTTTCATTAATACCTGACAGATCACAATATCACATCACAGGACTTAGAGAAGTCTAGTATGTAATTTTGATTATAAAGCATCACTAATTGATTAAGTTTTGTGAAGCCAATTTTTTAAAGGAAGGTGGGAAAATAAGTATGTTTAAATGACTCATTTGAAATACCTGGAACTGAAATGATTTGATGTTTGAGAGTCATTGTCTGCTATCTGAGAGCATCACCTTATGTAGAAAATACCATTCTATGGCAGTCTTAGATAAGTTAGGATTTTCCTTTTATATGTGTGTACATATAAAATATACCTAAAGGAAGTAGACATGTATCCATAGCCTTTCAGTATCCCTTCTTATTCAGCAGAGTTGAGAGTTGAAAAATTGTTTGTATAAGAGATATTTACTGAGTGTTTTGTTATGTGCCCAGAACAAGGCTAGATATGGGCAGGATTTGTGCTCAGGTGGAGTTGACATCCTTGTGAGAAGACAGGCAACAGATAAAAATCAGTGCATTATAGTGAGCTCTGAAGGAAAGACACTGAAATGACAGGAACCTGGAAAGTAAGTGTTCATTGTTATTTTAGGTCCTTTCCCAACTACTCTTGATTTTTCCTCCTCTCCTGAGATGATGTCTGTGTGGAAGACACCAGCCTTAACTAGTCCATATGAAGTTGTATAACTAAAAGTGAATAATGTGAATTTTGGCAATAGATTGACTAGTAGTCAAAATTTGGCTGCTGTTTGTTAATATGTATACAGTTTTAATTTTGATCACATCTGAGCTAAGCTGAAAAAGCCTCATGTTTATAATAATGAGGTATTAATGAACTTAAAAGAGATAATTGTATTCTTTACAGATGCTTTCTGTCATCAAACTTAGTTATTTTTCCTGCCTTTACACTGAAATAGGTACTCATTGCAGAAGAAGTAGATTCTTTTATTTTCGTTATACATAGTGTTAATCTTTCCAACACTCACACACACACACACACATACACACACACACAATAACAAGTGACAGTGTATAAGTAACTTACTTTGAAATTTCCCTGATAAGATAAAGGAAAATGCTTTCCAAGAGATCATGTGAATTACTCCATCTCTTTTAGGCCAAGTAATTATATTCTATAATGTAAGTTTTTTGTTAGATGGACAGAGTGGAAATAAAAGGTGACTATAGAGATAACAGCATCCTTCAAAGCTGACTGAAGCAGGTGTTAGAAATGCAGATGAAGCAGATTGACTAAAGGCTATACAAATTTGAAGTGAAAACACACTGGTGTGCACGCAGTGCTCTGCACACATGAAGTTTCAGACAGTTAAATTATTCATTGTATTGTGTGAACTAGTTCAGGAGTTAGGGAAAAGGTGCCTTTTACATTTAAACTGTCTCTTCCCTTCTCCCTTTTATCTGCACTTGACAAGCAAAATGAACTTCATTTTGTAAGTTTTAGTCCAGCAAGGGAATGATGGGCATCTTCTCCCACCCCCAAGCCATATGTAAATATACCTAAAACAGCTAACAAGATAAAACAATAGAAATAAAAACGTATTTTTTGGCCACACTTGATTCTTAAGTAATGAAAGTGACAGATGCTTTCACCATCAGCAGCAGCATCATCTGTACCATTAAAATACTTTTCAAGTTCCTTTATGGTAATTATTTTGTGCTAAATCAGAAATTAAAAAAAATTTTTATTTTTTGCCTTATGATTTTATTTACAAGTTCTTATTTGATTTGCTTTAACTTGATTTTTTTTTTTTTTAAAGAGTCTCTCTGTAGACCCAGCTGGCCTGGAAGTCATTATGGAATCCAGACTGCCCTGGATCTCATAGAGATCCACCTGCTTCTGCCTCCCAAGTTCTGGAATTCAAGGCATGTACCACCATAGGTGGCTGAGTCCTGATTTGAAAACAAGTAAGCATGTAGTATGTAGTTTTGGAGCAGAGTTAGCATTCTAAGAGAAACATCACAATTCCCAGAATCATGTCTTTTCTCACTTTTCTCATTCTCTTTGGGCTTCTGGGCTAGCTGATTTGTACACTAGTTGCCATGCCGATACATACAAGTTGCTACTGTCAAAATACCTGCTGTTGGTGAACTCTAGTCCTCTCAAGGTTCCTAAAGCAGGCAGGCACACTTAATAAATACTTAATCCTCATTTTTGAGGCTAATAAAAGCTATGAATAATATCATTCCTTTTAAAATATTTTATTTCTGTTTAGATTCATTGTAAAGTATCAAACTCGTTCTTTAAAAATGTACAGGTTTAAAAAAACTTTCTTTTTGGCACTGGGATCAAGATTATCAAGGGCAAAAGTCTTGGATTAGAGTCTGATTTCCATCTTTGATAGACAGTGCAACTTTGGACAAGTTAATTAGCATTTTCTGATCCAAATTCCTCTAAATGTCCAATGAGGATCGTAACTCTACCTATCCCTAGAGAGTGCTGTAAGATCGACTATAAAGCCGTGCGCCTGGCACACTGTAGGAGCTCTGTGTGTGTCTGCTCCCCTTTCAGCTGGGCAGTAGCTTTCCCTTCCTACTGCCGCCTCTGCTTTACCCTCATTTTAATATAGAACCATTTCAGAAGCTGTAGAGCTATACTCGAGGCTCAGTATAGCTTTCAGTTGGCTTTGTAGTTAAAGATTTGGGGGAGGCTTTTGAGGCATATTATTACCTTTAATTGGCACCCTTATCTAGGGAGAAAATCAGTATTACATTTGGAGTCAGAATACCTATTTCATTTCCTGACTCTGTATACTGATTTTAGGACTATAGACAAGTCATCTCAAATACTGAGCCTTGTCTTCTCATCTGTGGAAATACTAGAATGCATCATCTGTCTAATCTTTCTGGGTTACTGTAGAATCCGAGGAGATGATCTATGTGAGATATTTTGTAATACTCAAAGTTCTTAAAGGTGAGTATTGTCATCCTCAGATACGTCATGTGGACTTTGTTCCTACTGGGACAGCTGCAGTATGGAATATAAATATGTAAAGAAGATTTTTTTCTCTGTAAAGATTAGCTGCCATTTCCACAGCAAAGGATATCCTTTTGTGTGTGCCTCTACTAATAAATTATTTTTTAGTGTATACCTTTTTTGGTGTAAAGTTCACCCTTTTAGTGACTATAATTGCTTATGGTCATATAATCTACACAGCAGTCAAAATGTAGAATTTTCCAGCACCAGAGTTTCTCTGTGGTCCTTTGTGGACATGGTACCCTCACCTCCCACCAGCCCATGTCACTGACTTCTAGAGCTGAGTCATTATATAGTGTGTGTGTTTTTAGTTTGACAGATAAGACTTGTTTTCATGCTTCTTGTTTGGTTGGTTTTTTTTTTTTTTTACCATTTGAGATTTCTGTGTAAAGTTCACCTTTTTTAGTGTATAGCTTTTTTGGTTTACCTTTTTAAGTGGCTATAATTGTTTATGGTCATATAATCTACATAACAGTCAAAATGTAGAATTTTCCAGCATGAGTTTCTCTGTGGTCCTTTGTGGACATGGTACCCTCATCTCCCACCAGCCCATGTCACTGATCATTTTTCTGCCTTGCAGCCTTGACTTCTAGAACTCAGTCATTATATTGTGTGTACGTTTGGAGTTTGACAAGTGAGACTTGTTTGTTTTGTTTCTACATTTTCTTACTTTTTGTGTGTGTATATGTGGGAGTACATGCATGCCACAGCGCACATATAGTGGTCAGAGGACAACTTGCAGGAGTTGGTTTTCTCTCCTTCACCATGCAGGTTCTGGAAATCAAAGTCAGGTCAAGAGGCTTGGTGGCAAGCCCCATTATCCACTGAGCCATTTCACTGGCATTGGTTTTGGGGTTTTTTGAGACAGTATTCCCTATAGGGGTTGCAGGTTTAGGCTCACCAGCAACTTGTGAACCTCCTGCCTCAGCCTTCTGAATACTGAGATTACAGGGTATATCATAACACATGGCTTTCAGTGTGCCATTTTTTTTCCACATTTACTTATTTTCTGTGTGTGTGCCTCTGTGTGTGTGTGTGTGTGTGTGTGTGTGTGTGTGTGTGTTTGTGGTGTATGTGTGCCATGGCACACTTGTAGAGATCAGTGGAGAACTTGCACAAATTAGTTCTCTTTTTCTACTGTGTGGGTTCCAGGGATTGACCGCAACACCTTTGCCTACAAAGCCATTTCATTGATCCTTAATATGCCATTTTAAATACGATTATTTCTATTTAGAACTAAGCATGTTTATTGCACATAATTTTCTTAGAGGAATTTTCAAGTTTGATTTCTGAAGCATGCTTTTCATTCCGTAAGAAACGCTGTTTTGCTTCTTTGTTGCTCTCTTGCTTGTTTATTCATTAATTTTTGAGACAGGGTCTTGGATACCTGTGGCTGGCCTGGAACTTGCCGTGTATTCAAGTTGACCTCAAACTTGTGGTGATCCTCCTGCTTCTATATCATGAGTGCTGAGATTACAGGTGTGCCACCATACATGAACTCAGATAGTTGTAGATACCTTGAGAGTACAAAATATTCTGGAATTTTTGCCTGTATATGATCATTTAAAAATTCCTTTCTTTGTTCTTTACATTGGAAATAGTTAAATTATCTTTTAAAAATATCTGTTTCAGGTATCAGTTTAAAATATTGAATTTTTTTTTTTTAAAGAAGAATATTTGAAATGCATTTGCTGGGGGTGCTGGTTAACCACATAGTGGTTAACAACCATCTATAAGTCGAGTTCCTGAGGATCTGATGCCCTCTTCTGACATCCACAGGAATTGCGCACATAGGTACACTTACACACAGGCAAGAAAGCACTCATACATATAAAATTTAAAAATAGATAAATAAAAAAGAAAATTCATTTGTCCCAAGTTTAAATAATTATGAAACCCTTTAAGAATTTACAAAGGTAATAGGAATTTCCACATAGGTATCAAATTAATGCTTAGTGCTGCTAATACCATATTGAAATTACTAGAGGACTTTAAATTCTGAATTATGAAGAGTACAATAGAAATTAATACCAAACCTCAAATGATATTAAGAGGTCATAAAACACTGGATAATCTGAGAATAGGGGGACTGTTATTCCTACAAAATTGAGAGCTGTAGGATGCTTCAGAAAAAAAAAATGATTTAAAGTCTCCTTTGCACTAGTTTGCATCAGTCAAATCTAAGCACTATTCATATTTTAAAATCTCTATTAATAGGAATATGGGAAGTAGGCAGTTGGTGATCTTTATTTTCATATTCAACAGTCAAGTCTCTGGCTTTTTGTCTTGTCTCTGCTTGACTATACTTAGCTGTTGGTCTCTGCTCTTCATGCTTGTCAACCTTGTGGTAACAAGGTGGCAGCTGCTGTGGCTTTATGCAGTGCATCCCTACCCAAGATAGAACCCAACAAGAAAAGGCATTGCTGGTAAGCTTTCCAGAACAGCATCCTCAGGAGGCTCTCAGAAGACGTTTCCTAATATTTCATAGGTTACTGCTAGATTGCAGGATTTTTGCTTCTATAAGGAAAGGAAAGGGAAGGGAAGGAAAGGGAAAGGGAAAGGGAAAGGGAAAGGGAAAGGGAAAGGGAAAGGAAAGAGAGTTGGGTGTCTATCACAGGAAATAGACTTTGGATTAGAACCATGCTTTCTGGCCTCTTTCTCTTGATTGCTCACTGTGGTAATTTGAATGAGATATATCTCTCTTAGGCTTCAGGTGTTTGAATACGTGGTCCCTGGTGGTGGCACTATTTGTGGAGGTTTAGGAGGTATGGTCTTGCTGGAGGAAATACATCACTGGAGGTGACTTTGAGAGTTTTGCTTTGCCCACTTCCATTTTTTCTGTGCCTGCTTGAGGATGTGAGTGCTCAGCTTTCTGCTTTTGCTACCCTTGTCATGTCTCCTCAGCCATGATGAACTCTTACTTTCTGGACCAATAAACTCAATAAACTCTTCTTCAGTATGTTGCCTTGATCATGGTGTTCTATCACAGCAACTGAAAAGCAACTAATATACACGCATAGGAAACAGTAGCATTTAGTGAACATCCTGAGGATAAACTGAGGAAGGACTGCCTCATACTCTGAGGTCTCTTCTCCTTGGCCTTCTCCAGTGCATTTGAGGCACAGAGTGGGTGGAAATGGAAGTGGTTTGGACTAACAATAAGTTGTAGCCTAGATTGAGTATAGTTTGGCCCCAATGAAAACAAGGCCCTAAAAGGGACATCTCTATTAACCCCAGAACCACTGCCACTAAGGCTTAGGGAATATTGTGGAAGAGGAAGAAAGAATGTAAAAGCTGCAGGATGGGGAGGAGTGCTGTGAAATGCTGTCTTGTGGATATTACAAGATTGTTGCATTCATGAACTCATATTATCTGTGGTTACCTGCACAAGATTCACACAAGATCAAGCCATCCAAAATCCTGGCATAGATGGGGTAGATGGTCTCCAGACCCTAACTCGTACCAAGGAGCTATTGGTAGTGGATGTTGCTGGGGGAGAGAATCATTCTTTATTCTGGATGTGGCCACTCTTAGGGTTCTCATAGTCTAGTAAATGGCTCCATACATATGGGCGTCAGTAACTGGATTTAGTGGGTTATCAAAAAATAAAAATAAAAAAGATCAAGAGGGGGAATGATGGCGGTAGATATGATCACATATTCTTGTAAACATATACAAAAGTATTATACACTCTCAAAAGTTATATATATATATATATATATATATATATATATATATGTACATACATGTATATTTTTTGAGACAAAATCTCCCTGTAGCCCCAGCTCGCCTGTAACTTACTAAGTAGACCAGGCTGGCCTTGAATTCAGAGAGATATGCCTGCCTCTTCCTCCCAAGTGCTGGGATTAAAGGTGTGTGCCACCATGCCTGTCCCTAAGAAATAATCTTTAAACAAAAGTAAAAATGACTGCTATGTAGCAATTACTAGAACCTAGCATAGTAACTTTCTGCTTTAAAAAATTTTGCATTAGAATATGCTATGTTTGGATTTGTCCCAAATCCACACATTTAGTCATCTTCCCAATGAAGTTAAATACATAAACAAAATTCTGCATTGTTTTAAAAGTGACATTGCAAAGGAATTGGAAGACCTTTTCTTTTCCCTCCAGACTATATAGAATTAAGAGCAAATCAGTAAAGATAATCAAGTAATTATTTTCTAGTCTTTCCATAACTCAAATAGGATGCAAGATATTCGAATATATACCTAATTAGGCTTATAATCACAAGAGAATATACCCATTAGATAGAAATTTAGACAGATAAAAATGAACGAATTTTCTCTATTTTTAAACAATCCTCAGTTCTTCGTTGCCTTCAAAGTTACTTCTGCCTTTTAGATATGTACACTTAAATACCACCCCGCCCCATGCATGAAGCTGACAGCATTTCCTACATTGATTTTTTATCTGTAACACTCTAACCATCTCTCAAACCTCATTAAAGCCCTTTTCATCATTGGTCTGACTCCATTAGTTATGGCAGCATCTCAAAATCCAGTTTCCTCAGTAAATTACATTATTGTGGTTACCAATTCATTATAAAATGATCAGAGGACTAGGAAGGAGGGAGGGAGGAATTGACATATAAAGACAGAGCAAAAGATTAGAACTCTTGGCCTAGAAAGTAAGAATTCCCGGGCGTGGTGGTACTCATAATTGTAACACTTAGAGGAGGCAGAGGCCAGAGTTTGAAATTGTCTTGGGTGATAAAGTAAAACTGTATCTCAAAACAAGAAAAGGGAGGATGGGAAAGAAGGAGGGAGGGAGGGAAAAAGAAAGAAAAAGGAAAGAAAATTTCAGATTATGAATGGCATGGGTGAAATGAATGTTGACCCAGACAAAGACATAGAAGTAGGAATTGTGAGGCAGCAGTCTTGAAGTTTTCTGGAAGAAGCAGAAGTGAAAATTCCTAAGTAAAACCCAAAAACTAATTTTAAAGAGCTTTAAGTGAGTTTATTTCAGAAGTCATGAGAAACTAAGATATAGCAAGTCTTGGAATTAAGAATCCTAATTAATTGTGTTTTGCTGAATGTGATTTCTTACTTTTTCTTATGTTCTGTTTCACCAGTTAGGAAAGGTAGTATGTGACCTAGAGAGACAATCCCTTTGCTATTTTCATATATAGGTATAGCATGCAGATAAAAGACAGTAATCCAAGCCCCCCAGAGAGTATATCACTAGAGGCCACATCTTCTCTTTATCCTTGCAGTGAAGTCTCTGTAAGTTCATCGCTATATACTTAGTGCTTTTGGACTGGGTGTGATGGCTCACATCTTTAATCCTAGCCCTCAGGAGGCAGAGGCAGGTGGATTTCTGTCAGCCTTGTTCACAGAGTAGCTACCAGGCAGGACTAGGGAGACCCTGACAAAACAGATAAACAAAACCAAAGTGCTTTTGGACCTTAAGTTCATAGAATTAAGAAGTTTAAGATTCACTAGGCCTATAAATATTGGAAAGATGTAGAAATATTCATTGTTGATGGGTGTGTATAGTACATCGTTTTTGGTTATGCTTTGTATGCATAATGTCCAACTTAGGCTCATGCTTTGAATGCTTGACTTCAAAACATGCAGAAATGCTGCTTGGTACCTTTTGGAACATGGAGAATAGGTGATACACATCAGCCATTGGGATGGGCCTTTGAAGGTTATGCCCACCGCCAGGTTGAGTCTATCTTAGTGTTCCCTGTTTGTCATCATATGAGGAAGTGGAAGCTGTAACTCTGTGGCTGCTCCAGTGGTCGTGCCGTCCCTGTCGTGGTAGACCATGTCCTCTGATCCCATGCCCCAAAATAGACCTCTCCTTCCTGAAATTCTCTATGTATGGTGTTTTTATCAGAGGAATAAAAAAACTAATACAGAAAAATTGGTACCAAGAACTAGGTTTCTTTCTGTGGTAAGCCCAACCATGTGGACTATAGGCTTTTGGATGTGAACTATAGGCTTTTGGAACTAGTTAAATGAGGATTGTGGAAAAGTTTGGGGCTATAGGCTAGAGAAGATCTAGAATGTTGTTAACTGAGCATAATGGGCCATTCTGGAGAGATTTTAGAAGACTAGAACACCAATAAATATGCAGGTAGTAAAGGTCTGGTTTGTGTTGTTTCAGATAGGAACAAGAACTCTATTGGGAATTGGGCTAGAGGCAATTTGTCTTTGAGAGACCAAAGAATCTGACTATATTCTTCCTTTGTCCTAAAAATATGAATAAAAATTTAAAAATCTGAACTCAAAAGCAATGGGCTAATTTATTTGGTAGAAGAAATTCCACATAGCATTCAGCATTTAGGTTATAGTGTGGTCATTAGCTGGACCCCAATTTATAGTAAGAATTCAGAGAACAAAGCAGAGCAGAAATTGTGAAAAACATACTTTTGAGAGGAAAGATGCTTGAATACACTTAACGTTGAGGGCAAAGCAATCATATGCAGAGAGACAATAGTTTTGGAGAAATGAGTGTCTTTAAAGAGAAATCAAGGACTTTGTACTAGGACAGTAGGAAAGTGCCTTCAGGGCAAGATCCTATCCATCCATGACTCTAGAGTATAAACATGCAAGCTCTTTTGAAAGACATTCCTCTAAAAAGAGTGCCTTAGGAGATAGGGATGCCATTTAGAAGTGTTTTTTCTGGTTCAACCATAGAGAAACTCAAAGGCTGCTGCAGCTATGGTCCGAGGAAAATTGATATCAAGAAATGGAGTCTTTGCTGTGATAAATGTGACCATATGGTCAATTGAATCCTAAACCGCTAACAGAATGTAATGCTGAGTTTACAGACATGCAGAATGTGAAAGCTGTGGAATTGTGAAGACTGGAACAAAGGTTCCAAAGAAAAGCGGCGAGGATAGGCAGTGCATGGCAGGATCAGATTCATTTCATAGAGCTCTGTAGCTAGTTGTGTGGGAAGCTGTGAAGCTGAAGCCTAAGATGCACTGGATACAACAAGATGTTGAAAATGCCAGAATGCGGAACATCTGCTGAGGAAAACTGCAGGCACTAAGTAGATCCAGCCCCAGGGAAAGGCCAGGTGTGCTGCAGGTGTCAGTGCTGTAGGGGTGGGGCTCCCACCATTGGCGCCCACACCATTGCCACCATGTGCCCCAATGCCGGACATGCAGCTGTAGGTGTAACTTTTGCCCTGCTAGGTTTGGCTTTGCTTTGTTCTCTCTTTCTGTGTCTCTACTTCTTCCCTTTAGAATGGGAATACTTAACTCTATGCCATTGTATACTGGAAGTATGTAGTTTTCTTTTTGATTTTATAAGGGTTTCAAAGCTAAGAAGAGCTTGCCTTGAGACTCAGAAGGAACTTGAAACTTTTAATAGTGTTCACACTATTAAAACTATAGAGAATTTTGAAGTTACACTAAATGTATTTTGCTTTATAAGATGACCATGAGCTTTTGGGAACCAGAGATCAAATGTTATGAATTTGAAAATGCCCCTCCTCCCCCAGTGGTACTCTTTGGAAGGTTGTGGAACTTTGAAACCCAGAACTGGGGTGGTGGGATGTAGACCACCTGTGACCAGCCTTGGAAAGTTATTCACCTCACTATGGCCCCACGCATTCTGTTTCCTGGTCTGTGTTATGTGAATAAGCCATTATCATATACTCCCATCATTACTGACAGATGTCTGATCTGCTTTCCCTGCCATAAGTGACCATGACTCTCTGAAACTGTGAGCCAAAATAAACTGAATATTTTGTTGCAATGAGAAGAAAAGTTAACTAACACAGATGATGGGGCACAGGAGAGCTGCTGGTATACAGTTGCTGGTAGGCAGTTAGTGTTGCTTTCCTTTATTTCATTTCTTTGTTCCTTTCAACAAAAGTGGCACAAAGGTCTCATAGGCACAGGAAATACAAAGCTTATTAATAAAGGGCCCAAAGTCCCTGTCCCCTTGTTTATATTTGGCCTCTCTCCTTGTATCTTTCTTACCTTTGTTTCTGTAATTAAGTCATCCACCATTACCTAGGAAATGAACCAGGCCAGACGCTGACCAGAATTTGGAGTGGAGGGAGGGGAGTGTGAGGGGAGAGCACAGAGCGAGAGGGAGGCTTCTGGGCGCTGAGACTGCTGAAGTGCTGAGAGTCAGGACAAGTGGGCAGATCAGAGTAGAGGATGCCTTTCCAAACAGGACAGTTGTCATGTGCTGTCAGAGGTGCTCATGATCTCTAAGAACAGTACCCGTTGACCACTGCTGAGTGAATTTCTGGTGCCCTTTCTCTTGCTCATTACTCTAGGAGCAGATTTTAGCTCATCCCAGTTCTGGAGCCATTCAGCTCCTTTGCTTTATGAGTACCTTAATTTTTGTTTCCCTTAACTTTTGGGAGATATTTTCCTTATTTTTAGCCTTGTTTACATTTCTATCTATAAAGAGGTACTTCTGAAATGTCAGCATATATTTTGTGCATGCATTTTTATTCTCTGTTGGCTCATTTCTGTTTCTTCTCTTTTTTTTCCAATATCTAAAAGACCAGGCTGCTTTGTACTTAGGGCGAACACGTGTGTGTGTTTGTGTGTGTGTGTGTGTGTGTGTGTGTGTGTGTGTGTACATATATATAGGTCAGGGAGGTTCTTCTTGATAGCCTCTGTTTGTGGATCTCTGAGATGTGAACTGCAGTTAGGTCCAACAGACTTTGAAGCCTACTAAATAGTTTTGGTTCCTTGGAACCAAATTTTGGAAACATTCTACCATTTAGGATTGGGATTCTATCCTCTAATAAGAGTGTAAGTGCTGAAATTCTGAGCCCACATCTTTTTTTCCATTCTCATTCTTAACACAGACTTGGATCTTTTACGTGTTTGGTAAGAGTTTCCATGTTTATTGTATCAGTGACTACTAATACCTGAAAGTCTTGATTTTCACTCTCACATTTGTATTTCTACTGATGCCTAGAAACCAGAACCAGATTGACTGTGAACTTTTCCTGGTCATGTTCCTGTCCCCGTCTCTCAAGTCCCTCTCCAGCTACTGCTCCATCGTGCATCTCTTAGAAGCATAATTTGAAGCAACTGATCCCCTCCTCACTTTAGACGACACCTCACCCCTCACCATCGTGGCTTGCGGTGACTGTGCCCCCAGCCCTACACTCTCCTCAGCACTTGACACTGCTCTTGGAGTCCAGTAGCCTCCATTCTTGGTAGTTCTAAGACCACTGATCCCTTGCTCTTTGTAACATGTTTTGCTGCTCATTTGCATGGCTTTCCTCTCAGGGAGCTCTGTCTATGTCCCTGGATGCTCCTGAGTTTCCTTCATGAGTTCTCTGTTCTACTTGACCTCTAAGAGTTAGAGCATCACTGAGATTAGTTGTCCTCTAGCCTCTCTTCTACATCTAGTGCCACCCAAGGGAAGTTCATTCAATCTCAGTCTTTTTAAAAAAATATTTTATGTATATTCTTTATTGAATTTTTATCTGAAATTATTTGAATTTCATGCATTCTGTCATGTATGTTGAAGCCTATCGAGTTAAGCTTTTATACCCAGATGTCCCTTGGTATATATACTGCCACAGTGACATCTTTAGCTCTCACTTATACAGCAGATGGCAGATCTGAATATTATCATGCCTATTTGATGCCTCACTGGGATATTGAATAGACATTTCAAACTTGAGGAAGTCTTGCCTTCCTCATCTTTAAACTGTATTTCTTCTCTATTTCTTTTCCAGTCAATGGCTCTATGAGTGTGTGGATTTAAGAGTGTTCTTTGATTTCTTCTTTTCCCTCACTCTACTTCCCATATCTCAGTCATCACAAAATTCTATCGGATACCCTCAGCATGCCTCTTGAGTTTATCTCCTCCTCATCTTTACAGTCACTATCCAGATATAAAATGCTATTAACCCTTGTTTATTGTGCTGTAATTATCATTCCCTGAGTGGTTGCCATGCTGCTGTACTGGTCCTGCTAAAATTTGAACTCCACACGTAGGCTAATCTTTGTAGAACTGAAAAGTTAAATTTTATAACCAGCTTCTCTCAACTCTTTTCCAGTTTTTAAACTCCTTTTGTTTTCCTGTTATTCTTAGACTAAAATCTAGACACTTTAACTAGCAAGGCTCCCTATCTCTCTCTGTCTCCTCCCATGAGTGCCATCTCATCCCACATTTCCCCGTCCCCAGCACGCAGCCACATAAACTTCCTCTACTCAGACATTCCATGTCTGCTGTCTCCGCAAAGCCCCTGCGCTGGCCATTGTCCATGCTCAGCCATTCCTTCCTCAGGTCCTTGTTTGTCTCCTCCTTGTCACCTGGCAGCTCCTCAGTGGCCTTCTCTGAGCACCTCTCCAGTACTTCCTACCACATCTGCCTCCCATTTTATCTTCCCAGCCAAGTTACCACCATCAAAAGATACTTTGTCCATTTCTCCAGATTCTGTCAGTCCACTAGAGCATAAGCTCTCAGAGGGCAAGGTCCTTGACTGGCATTTCCCTCCTGCCTCTTTGCTGCTTATTTTGTGCTTACAGCCTGGTGCGCACTAAAGATCTGCAGCGTAAATAAGCCATTTTCCAGGGCTCAGCTAGAATGGTCTCCGGTGCTGGAGCCTTGCCAGTCACTGGTCTCTGGTCATATAGGTGTTCCCAGACAGAGTTTCCACTTTCCTTCCGTGGCTATGCCATCTCCCTTTCTTCCTTCCCTGTCTTCCTTCAGGATGGATTGATCTTTTGTTTGCATCTTTAAAGTCTTCATAAAAACCACATTTCATCTGCCTTATCTTTTGATATCATACACCAGAGATTCTTTTCTGATCTCTAATAATTTCAGCATGTTTTGGCCCATAAGCCTATTTCTTATTATATCAAATTAAAGGACTTCCTGATCACTGACCCAAAGCTTGTCTATTTTTCTTATAACAAATGTTCCACTGTAGTAAGAAGTAAATCTAGCCTAGATTGTTCTTTGGTGTTTCTGGCTGTCTTGATCTTCATTTTTTTCTGACTTCTTTTGTGATAATAAAGAATCTTTTTGATGGTATTTCACTAACTATATCTTAAACCAAAACCGTCACTAAATATTTAAGTTGTAATGGATGCCACATGTGTACTTGTAAGAGTATATATGCAAAAGTGTATGTAGCCAGTACCATTTCCGCGTGGCTTTTTCTTATACCCCAATTGATACTTCATTACCAAAATAAATGTAGAATTGTAGGACACAGTCTAATGTCAAGAAATGTGTCCATTTTTCAGTAAAGAGTAGAATCATTTCTCTAGTACTTGTCCACAGGCACTGACCCAAAAATACAGATATCATCCTATTTTCAGAAATGTCAAGATGATCCTGAGTTTTTGTGTTCTGATTCATTCATGTTACAGAAAATACTGAAGGCATATTAATAACTTTTATTTCTTTTTTTAAAAAGAAGCATTTGAAGTTTTTATTATGCATATGAGTGTTTTGTCTGTATGTATGTGGTACATTACTTGTGTGCAGTGCCCGTGGATACTAAAAGAGGGAGTCAGATCCTTGGAAGTAGAGTTATGGATGATTGTTATCTGCCATGTGGGTGTTGGGAACCAAGCCTGCATCCTCTGGAAAAGCAGTTAGCACTCAACCACTGAGCCATCTCTCCAGCCCTTCAATAACTCTTCTTGTTATTGCTTTGTCTGGCTTTTCCTTCAGCTTTAGTTCCCTGTCTTGCTTTGTATTGTTAAATCCCACCCCAGAGAATTCTTAAGGGTGGTTCTAAGGTACCCTGGTTTTGAAGCTTTATCAGATGTATTCACTGTAAAGTGACTGCCTTGTCATTCTGATAGTCTTTTATTTGCTCTTGAACAACCCACAGAACTAACAACACTGCTTCAGTATTAATGGATTGGCAAGGAGCTCTGTGGGAATGACCCCCCCGTGTGACTTGAACCTGGAAAGCTTGTCAGAGTGTGTTAGGAGGTGGGTAGAACAGAAGAGCTGAAAGATTAATTAGAGAGTGAAGGATGTCCCTCAGCTCCCAGCAGCTCTCCCTGGTGCAGACTGGACCATACACCTAGACTCTTGAAGCTGAAGGATATGTCCCCATAGTGAGGAACAGGAAAGTTACCTGCGGTCAGTTGTATACATTATTGAGGTTGGATTCTAACAGACTTATCTTCTTCTGAAATTCCTGGGTGACTTTGCCACTTCTTGTAGTTGTTAAGCTAGAACAAATTCCCAGATGTCTGAAAACTTTTCAGATATTATTTTAGTTGACAAATAGTGTACAAGTGGCCCTGCTTCAAAATGAGTATTATTTAATCCACAGTAAACCATCTTTTAGTTGTTACATCAGTCTTGACTTTATTAAAGTCAAAAGTAATGTTTAGGGAGGATAAAATCATAAATATGATTCATAAATACTTAAAACAACAACAACAACAGAGCTCCTGGTTGAATAGAAGTCCCACTTAGAATTGCAGTTTATCATTGAAAGAAAAACTTCTGGGATTGAGCGTAAACCAGTTTTAGGAAAGAAATCAAATACTATAGAATTTGAAAATCTAATTTGGCATATATCAGATTAATGCCCCGTAAAATCGCAAAGTCTGAATTCAGTTAGCTCCGTGTTTGACTTAATTCTCTTGTTTACTTTCCTCCTTTTTCTTTTGTTATGTATGTTTAAATCTCAGTGACTTTTCCTTTTATGGGTTTAAACATTTAGTGCTGAATTTATAAGGAGGCTTATCCCTCCCTGCTTTTTTTTTTTTCCCCAGCAAACTTTTGAGGAAGTAGTGGTCAGGAATTTTTCTATGTGTAAAATTACTCTTTTTATGAATATATACATAAACCAATGTGCATATTTTTTACTTGGAAATAAGCAAATATCAAAAATTTTGTACATAGACAGCAAGGTTGATAAAGGCATGTTTATGTATTTGTGTCCTAATGTGCTTTTTGTGTTTTAAAAATATGCTGTAGTTGATTGAAATAAATTTGATTTCAACTTGTGCCACACAACTGTAATTCCTTCAAAAACATGTCAATATGCAGTATATTTAAGGTGATGTCAGCAACAATTCTTTCTTTATTTAGACTAATGTAATCTAAAACTATCAACCTTTTCTACTTTCACGAGCTTTTGACTTTCATACCATAACACATAAAATAATTCATTTTACTTAGAGATTTTGGTGAAATGTCCATCAGTGGAGGGAATATTTTTATTTAAATGTGCACCTTCCAGTGAGATAGACTTTACTCCTAGTATCCGTGCTGCTTTCCATGGTCCTAGCCTTTTGAATAACTCTGGTTTAGTTATTCATCTGTTCACTTGAAATGTAATATAATGAACCCCTTCTCCAGTCAAAGAGTTGAGTCAGGCAGTGATTCATTTGGGGAACATGTCAAATGATAGCAGAATCTAACTATCTTAGTAGTCTTCTCCAGGGGGATATGACTAAGCAACCATTTAGATGACACACCTAAGCCAGAGAGAAGAGTTAACTCGTAGTGAAAGGATGGGGTAGAGAGCTTGTAGATTGTTCTAGAATGAAAATAAACCAAATGCATATATACTGAAAAGAATGATCAGTGCCTCAAATTCAAAGGCTAAGTTGGCTTACTTTTATAAAAATGTCTTATTGGTTTTTATGAATGTCAAGCTCTAAAAAGTCCAAATTGAGCAAACAATAATAAAACACAGTCAGTTGATATATATTACACACACACACACACACATACACACACACACACACGCTAGTCATTTACATGTATGGGTGGGAAGTTCAAGATAGAAAATACATTGAAATATTGAATAAGTAAACTAATAACATTCTAGCAAGATATTCTTGCTGTGCAATACATAAACACTTGTTTTGATTTTTCATTTAATTCCATTCATTTTTAACATGAGAGCATGTTTAATGTTAGTATATGTTGGGTGAAAGTATATAGCAGTATGTGGGGCTGCTTGTAACAGCTCTGTTCATTTGTTAGTGAAATGAATTGTGCATCCATTATGAACAGTATTAGGAGCACAAGAATTAGGGAGGCACAACATGTAATCAGATGAAATATTCCTTGCCTGAATGAGCCTCGGCTTTAAAAAGGGAGAGAAGGAACTGGAGAGTTAGCTCAACAGTCAAGAGCACTGATTGCTCTTGCAGAGGACTTGGGTTTGATTCCCAGCATCCACACAGTGGCTGACAACTGTCCACAACTCCAGTTCCAGGGAATCCAATGCCCTCTTCTGACATCTGTGAGCTTGGCACAACAGGGGATGCATTCATACACAAAAAAATAGTAAACAGAATATTTAAAAATAAACAAAAAGGGAGACATGTACACATACATATATGAAGTATAAGACAGCAGAAAGTATGTGTTTGAACAAGGAACATGGACTAGAGGAACAGGAGACACAGCAGCATGTGCGTAAGTTCAGAGATGGAGAGAGGACGATGGAAGGCATGAGGAATGGCTTTGTGAAAGTAGATGTTGATGAGAGAACAATATTCCCTTTAAACATGCCCCATAGCTAAATAAAGTTCATTGATGTCTGAGGCATGAGTTTTAGGATATAGATTCTCTGTGTACTTTCATGAAAAAGTGTGTGGAGAAGTGAGATCACCTGGGAAAGAAGATGGATTCAGATAGAAGTTGTCTTTGTAACTTTTCTAAGTTCTGCCATGTTTTCATTTGATCATATGGTTCATATTTATACACTTTCACGATTAGGCTTGATGTAGACTTCCTTAATCAACATATTGCCAAAGATAAAGTTACAGACTTTTGTCTTTGGTGGAGGAAGAACTCACCTACTACCTTCTCTCTTTATGCTCTTTGGTTAAACCAGTCATACAGTTAGTAGCTTATTCAGTGTCTGCTTCTCACACTGGACCCAAAAGGCAGAAGCTAACTGTCTACCCTATTGTAAGGTTCTGAGAACCAGTCTGAAGAAATGGTCTCATGGAATAAATAGGTGTCATCATGAAAATGCTGACCTAGTACAGTTGTTTGTATTTTTTTTTTCAAATGCATTTGTGCGTCTCCCAAATTTTTTAATGGAATGTTGTTTCTTATCTTTGGCCATTGCAAAGTTTATAAACCATGTTGCCATAGAAAGGAAGAATCTGAAACTAGTCATATCTATTTGTTTTTAGGATAAATATTAGTAGAATAGGTTGTTGAAGTAAAGAATGAAAACATGTTGTAATTGTAATAAATGTGACATTCATGGTATAACCATGGATTGTGAGAAGTGAGAATGTGGGGCTGACTTTCACCAGTCCCCAGCATTAGTAGAACTGTCCACATGTAGTAAGTTCAAGAACATTTGCTATCACTCTGGTTAGATTTTTCCCAAATAGTACAGAGTAATAGTGACTCTAAATGGAAGGATTTTCTGCCTTTATCCTGCATTTATTGTTCATTATATATAACATTTTGATGAGATTTTTAATTTTGCTTGTAATTTAAAATGGGGTTAGAGACTATCAAGCCTACTCTGCAAGCTATATATTACTGAGTTTTTTTGAGGTGCTCTAGGCAATTACTTTTTTTGATAGGTGCCCACACCACATTGCCTTCCATGAAAACATGTGCTGTGTACTTTATATCCACATTATGTTGCTATGGGCTTGTTTGGATGGACTTCATAGTAATTTATGCCTATTTTAGCTTTCCACATTCAGTACTTGAATTGTACTGATAACAGTGCATTGTGGACTTTTGTAAGCTAGCCTTTCTTTTTGAAGTTACTCAGTGTTCTGTGCACCTGTTCATTCCTCAAGAATCATTTCTTCACCCTGTGCTCTTGGCACTAGCACAGTCTGCTCCTTGGGACAGGGTAGACAATTTCCATCTTTCTGGATGGGTCTGGTGTGGAAAACTGCATCTGCATGGCAGGTTAAACAAAGAGCATCAATTTAAGTAGATAACATAGTATGTAGAACACCTCAGTGGACTCTCTCTCCTTAATGAGCCATGTGTCATACTTATGTTCCTTCTTCCTGAGACTCATTTTCATTGCTGTAAATGGAGATAATAATATGGGTTATTATAAAAGCTCAATTTTTTAAATGTATGTAAAAAGTAGGTGCCTAATTTACACTAACATTTAGTAGTTATTCATTATTACCCATCATTTTATTTCGTTAACTTGTTTGTTTTTAAACTATGGAGGGTGGGATAAGAGGAAAGTATCAAAGGAGACTTCTTTGGTGGACTGACTTTAACTATACATTTAAGCAGTGGTCAAAATCTGCTAAATGGAGAACAATTCAGGAGAGAGAATAGCATGTTCAAAGGACCTGAGGCAAGATTGCTATGTTTTCAGAGAATTGAAGGTCAGCCTGTGCTCCTTGAGCTCAGAAAACAGACAATAGCTAGGCTAAGGCCAAGGTATGCAGGACTTACTAAAGAGGTTTCAAGGTCTGAAGATTTTCATCAGAGAATCAATCACTAGATCTCAGGCTTAACAGGGTTATTCTTGCTTTACTATGAGAACTGTTTAAAATCTTCCATCAAGAATCAAGTATCTGAGCTGGGGTAGATCAGTGGTAGATGAACAGCCTTGGTCAATCCCCAAAACCAAAATTAAAAAAAAATAGGAGTTGTGAAACTAACTGATCTCTAAAGGGTGTTCTAGGAAAATATTGCTGGATATTTTTGCTAAATTACCCTTATGAGCAACAGTTTCTCAATCAATAGTGAGTGACATAATTGACCCTTCTGTTTTCTAGTTTTTCAGTAAACCTGAGGATCGTATTTCTGTAAGTGCATGCATGTGTACATATACATGAATTTCAGGGTCGGCTGCTAGGGACTGGATTATATAAAAGTCAGATAAAGTTTTATCTTCTGAAGGCCAGTATGTCTTTTTCAAGGTCCCCAGACATTCCTAAGTCAAATTAGTAATTGTCATTACAAGCTCTCATTAGGTGAAAGGTAATTAAGAGCATTTTACTCTCATAGGCTATACCAAGAATGCTGTTCATGATCTCTTTCTCTCTGTCTCTCTCTCTCTGTCTCTCTTTCTCTCTCTCTCTCTCTCACACACACACGCACACGCACACACACACACGCACACATACACATCTCTCCCTGTAAGGAGCTGGCTAACATGTTTTTCTTTCTTCCTTTCTATCTCTGGCCATTCAACATCTTGAGGTATGGCATGTATGCATAAGGGAGAAGGAAATGAAGTGCATTTACCAGTCCCTTTAATCTGTGAGGTACAATGACATAACATGATGTTCATTCTTCACTTGAGAATACAGGGTATTATGTTATGAGTCACAGCTTTATCATGTGGAGTCAAATTTCAGAAACTGTAACGTTTCAGCAGGCTCCTGTATTGTTCTCTGTGTCATGATGAGTGCCACAGTTGCACATGTACACAAGGATAGATCACAGTGAGCATCCCGAGTTCCTTTTGCAGATGTCATATCTCCACCATGACAAAATTCCCACAAGATTTTGAATTATTAATGCCTTGGAATCTGTGGGATTCAGCAGATATGTTCAGTGTTATTGATGGTAAACTTTGTCTCTTTTATTTCTGAGACACATAATGAAATAAAGAGACCCTCAAGTAACCACAGTTTAGTGTTTAGGCTAATTTTGTAGGGGCCAGCAGGCTTTGGCCTTAATGTGGCCAAACACGATTTTTCTCTCTCACAGC
Source organism: Eospalax fontanierii (assembly GCA_035773235.1). NCBI lineage: Eukaryota > Metazoa > Chordata > Mammalia > Rodentia > Spalacidae > Eospalax > Eospalax fontanierii. The sequence goes on along the minus strand of CM069548.1, from coordinate 31,505,514 downwards.
AGATTGGAAGTAAATAGAGAGAAAGAGAATTGGCACTAATTTATGAACCCTTCTCGCCTTCTCAGTGTGGTGCACCCTGTGAGGGCAAGGTGCTCTAATTACACTTCCCCTAATGAGAGCTTTTAATGACACTTACTGATTCAAGTTAGGGATGTTTGGGGATGTTAGAGAAGATGTATTGACTTTCACAAGACAAGACTTCATCTGCCTTTTGTATAGTTCAGATCCTAGCAGCTGACTTGCCAACATCGAACACCTCACCCCAAGTATCTAAGTGAACTTCGGGCTGAGGGGCTGATATACACTTTATTTCGCAGCTCAGATTAGGTCAGAGAGTTCAGGAAATCTATTTGCTTTTAGCAGTGTCTTTACACTTTTTGTGTCTCAGTGATAGTCACACAAACTTTTTCTGTTTAGTAACAAGAATAACCCATAGTTTAGAATCCCCTTTTTAAAAAAGAAACATTGATCTGAACCATAACAAATGGGTGCCTGACATGGTTTACCTCTTCACATATTTGTAGTGTTCAGATTTGGGTGCGCAATATGGCAAAGTTCTGATAACACTGTTTAAAATACGCATATGAGAATTGTAATAAAGACTGAAATTGGAGGAGAACTCGTGGTGCATGCCTTTAATCCCGACACTCAGGAGGCAGAAGTAGGCAGATTTCTATGAGTTTGAGGCCACCTTGGTCTATATAGGGAGTTCTAGTGTGGCCAAGACTACAGAGTGAGACTCTGCCTAAAAAACCAAAAACAAACAACAAAAATCATTGATATTGCCATTGCAGTTAGATAGGAGCGTGTTCTTTTGTGTTGTTGATTGCAGTAATTAGAGATAACGATAGTGTTCTATTTCGGAAGGATAGAAGAAAGGTTTTAGAAATGATTTTGCCATAAAGAAGTAAACATTTGAGGTGATGGATATGTTTATCCTGATTTAAATATTGTGCAGTGTACCTCATAAATATGTGCAATTTTTTAATGTATCAGTTAAAAATAAATTTTAAAAAGGAATTGACAGTGATTGGTAATTGTACCAAGCCAAGAACATTTCATGATCTCTGTCTTTTTTGGAGCAAAGCAGAAAATTTCTTTATAAGTCCATATGGTATATTGTTTATGTCATCTTTTTCTGTTTCTTGGTTTTTGTTTTTGTTTTCTGTTGTTGCTCTATTTGTTTTTTATATCACCCCAAATGGCCCGGAGCTCACTCTATAGATGAGGTTGGCCTTGAACTCACAGCCTGTCTCTTCCTCCTGCCTCCAGAGTGCTGGGACCACAGGTATGCATCCCCAGCCCCAGCTCTGCCATCTCTTTGTAAATGTTAGACATTTCAGTTATACAGCATATAGGCACCTACCTGTTTTTTTGTTGTTGTTGTTGGTTTGTTTTATTTATTTTTGTTTTGTTTTGTTGATGCAGAGTCTTGCCCTGCAGCCCAAGATGGTCTAACACTTCCTTTATAGCCCTGACTGGTCTGGAACATACCATCTTAAGCTGACTTTGAATTCATGATGCTCGTACCTCAGCTTCCCAAGTGCTGTAGTTATAATCACATGCCACCACACCTGGCTTCTAACTAATACATACAATACTTATAATACTTATAATATCTGTCTTCTAAATGAAAATAGATTACGTTTTGCTTGCTTTTCTTTCTCAAGTTGCTTTAGTTTCAACTGTAGCTCCTTTTACTTTATATTTTTCACATTTACAATTGTTTTTTAGAATTTGTTTCACTTATTTTTATTATTGGGGGCATAGTTTGAGTACCATAGTATACAAGTGGAGGTCAGAGGACAACTTTGTGGAGTCAGTTCTTTCCTCTTCTCTTTACTTAAGTTCTGGGGATTGAACTCAGGATCTTAGATTTGCACATCAAACACCTTTACGCGTAGTCATCTCACTGACCCCAACAACCTTTTTTTTTTTAATTTCTTTCTCGAAATTCTTTTTATGTGTTGGGGGTGTGAACAGGGTCTCACTATATAACTGGGCTCACCTGGAACTCACTATGTAGACCGGGCTGGCCTCAGATTCACAGATATCCATCTGCCTCTGCTTCCAGAGTGCTAGGATTAAAAGCATTCACTGCCACAACTGGCTCATTCTTAAAATTCTTTCTGGAAAATCTGAATTTAGACTTAAAAGCAAAAGGTACTTCTAATGCAAACAAATTTGAGTAAATTCAAACAACTGACAAGGGATATAACTGTAGACAGGAATTGACTGCCTCCAGTTTCCTTGGCTCATCCTGATCATAACCTTTGAAGTTCTGAGATTCTGATTGAAATATTTATCTTTAGCATAGTCTGTATCTTATTCCTACACCTCCCTATGCCTAGTATATTTTAAGGCATAGTAACTATTAGCATTAAGAATATCGTTACCAAATAAGGCCTTACTTGCTGCCCAAGGCACATAGGTTTGGCAAAAAAATGAAGAATTTTATCCAGTGTTACATGACATAAGACAGGATGTGTGCTCAAATCCCTGTCCCTTGGGAGTTGATATGTCTGATGATACCTTAACTCTTGATTGAGTACAATTGAGTCTCAGGGTTTCTACCACTTTGGATTGACATTGTAATTTCATAGTGAGCACCCTTCTCCCTTTACTGTAGCCCTGGTTCTGAATCTAAGGTGCTGTGGTCTGAGACTTTTAGTTCTACCCCTCACAGAGTCATCTTAGGTTAGACTTCAAGGAACTTCCTTGGACATGTTCTGTGTAGCATTTCACTCAACACTTAGAAATTAAGGATTATTCTTTAGAAATGCTTAGTGTTAGAAGAAAGAGCTTAGCTTTATTTTAATTTAGACATTTTTTTCTTTTGAGGAGACCCTGATGGGGTTCAGAGAAGTAAGAAAGTACCAGGGGTTGATTAGTGCAAGGGAGCTTGGATTGCTGCTTATTTGCTAGCAGTTATGTTGCCAGAGTGAGGATTCTGTCTTCCCATGACCTTGCAATGGTTACAGTCTTGGGAATGGCTCTCAAGTCCTGGAGAGATGCTTCAGGGACACACATTATAACTGTAAGCTGCTTTTTAGTAAATGCCTGGCAGGAGGTTGTGGCCTGTAGAGCAAAGGTTTGGTTTCAGTGCCACAATCAGTAATTGAAACTATAAAACATGGTTGCCTTCTGTCAGTTTCTAACATAGTTTCAAGTCAACAGGTTTGTTTGTAACTAAAGAGCCCAGTTTCACTGATTCATTCATTTAATAAATTTAATTTACTTGTTCATTTAATAAACACATTTTTATTGATTTTTTTTGGAAGGCATAAAACATATTTTACTTGTTGTATTCTCTACTTTACCTTCATATAACAGAATCTAGAATATTTTCAAAAAATTTTAAATTAAGAGGTTGATACTATTTTCATTAACATAATATCTAAAACTTTTTAGCTGCCTATCGATTGCATTCAGCTGACATCTATTAAGCTCTATTTTACTTGGCAAGTGTACTAAACATTTACACTTAAATTATTTCACAAATCTTAACAATAGCCCGATGAAGGAATAGTTATTTGTATTTGTAGCTTTCTGAGTGTCTCAGATTTGTAGGGTTTACTAGTTTGATAGCAAGGTTTGTAACACACTGAAATCCTAATTCCAAGCCAGAAGTTCACATTCATATTATCTCCTAATACCTTTGTGAAGAGTAGGTGATGCCGTCTGTGATGCACATCTTGAAGACAAAACTGTTTTCATCAGTATTTTTACTACTAAAGTGAAATACTTTGTATAAAACCATAAAGTTGCAGAAAGGTAAGAAGTAGGACCTAAAATCCCCTTTCTTCACATTCATTAAATTTTTTTTTTTTCCACACAGGGTCTCATTCTGTAGCCAGACTTATTTCAAGCTCATGACAATTCTCCTGCTTCAGTTTCTTAAATGCTGAAATTACAACTATGTCCCACTGTGCCTGGCTTGCTCATGATTTGGATTTTTTTTTTTTTGAATATTTTTTTTGTTGAATTTTTGTGTATTTCATGCAGAACATTTCAACCAGCCCTAATCACTTTATACTCCCTTCCTCATTGGCACCCTCCCACAACTCTCTGTCATTTGCGTTAAGGCCTATTGTGTTAAGTTTATGTTCCCGGACAATCCTCAGTGCAAGTTCATCTGCTGAGGTCTAGTCAGCCTGTCCAAAGACCCTCGCTTTAAAATTAGCTCTTCCTCACCCAGCAGTAATCAGCTGCCAGTATTTCTTCAACTAAGTTCCATGCTAGGTTTTTTGTCTGTTTGAATTTACAAGCGTCTTGAGCATGTTGACATCATTGCTGTAGATTCATATGAGCAGGGTCCCCGGAGCTTGTAGGATTCTATTCCCTATGATAATGCACCTCTTCCCTGACTCTTATAATCTTTCTGCCCGCTCTTCTGCAATGGTCCCTGAGCCCTGGGTGAGTAAAGCTTAATAAAGGAGTCCTATCCAGGGACCCACATTCTACAGACCCCTAATCTCCATTTTTTGGCCATTTGTGACCTTTTGTGTTACTGAGCCTCTGTTGCATGAGGGAGCTTCATTAATGAGAGTTGAGAGGTTCATCAGTGTCCTCTGTACCCCTTGTTCTATGTTGCATGAGGCTTAGGTGTAGAGGTGGCTTGAAGATGTGCCATTTAGATTTGGGCAATTCACAGACAGGGTTGATTTTATAGTTGAGCTCATTAAATGTTTTGTCTCTGAAAGTGGCTATTCTAAGCCTTGAAAAAATATAACTTGTTGTTGGATGTGTTTCCTGTCCTCCACTGTTCAGGAACTATTAGAAGATGTGAAATATATGCATAAATACCTGTGCTACTGAGAAGAAAGTGATGAGTGGTATGAAAGAGACACAAGGAGCTGGGGTATGGCTCTGATAGAACACTTACCTAGGGTGCCCGAGGCCTTTGATTCAATCCCCACCATAAGATGGGGGAGGGGGAGGGGATGAAAGAAGGAAGAACAGAGACGGGAAAAAAAGGGGGGAAATTTTTAAAGTATTTGAAAATTGAAAGGTATTTGAGTTAGACTTTGAAGGACAGATAGCATTTGGATATGTGGGAAATAGTGCATGCCAACAGAAAAGAAAAGAAGTAAGTGTATGATCTAGTGAGTGGTCAGAGTTCATTAGGCTGGAAAAGAAGTCTTGGAAGGGCCAGGATAATAGAAGGAATCAACAGGTGCACATAACTCAATGCATGCTCAAGTGTTAGATGAAAACGATTCTAATGGTTCTAATGGTTACTGGTCCTAATGGTGTAGTAGCAAAGAAGGGAGGTCAGAAAGACAGAGGACTGAAAGGAAAATAGCAACATGTTCATAACTGGGAATTAGTGAATATAAGGCAAAGATGTCCAGGTCTCTAGTACATTATTCTTGGCAACTTTTCTGTGGGTTTGAAACTTTTCCACAAACACTTTGAATGACAAAAGATTCAAAAGACTTAAACACCTAATCAATAAAAGACAAACCATCTAATTAAAAAAATAAAAGTGTTTGTATGGGGCTTGATAAAGAAAACTGACTCTCCCTTTCCCAGCAGGTACTAGTTGTCAGTAGATCCTCAATTAGGGTTTGGGGGGCCTCTTGCCTATCTCCTTGATCCATGCTGGGTTCCTGTTTGGCTTGGGCTTTCATAGGTCTTACGCATGCTGTCACAAGCATTGTGGATTCATATGTGCAACTGCCCTGTAATGTCCAGACAGCGTGGTTTTCCTTGTATTCATCTAGCACCTCTGTCTCTTGAAATCTTTCCACCTGTCTTCCACAGTGGTCTCTGAACTTTGGGTAGACAATAAGATAGGTATCCCATTTAGAGCTAAGCACTTTCCACCTCTCATTCTCTGCACATTGACAGAGTATATGACATGAAATGCCACAAGAAAATGAATGGATGACCAATAACTAAAAATATGTTCAACCTCTTAGGAGTTAGAGAATTTAAAGAAATTAGATCAATTATCTGATTATATGTATTGGAACCTTGGGCCTGTGCATACTAGGCAAGCACTGAACCCAACCGCTCCTAACACCATTTTTTTATTTAAAGTATAGTTCTCTTGCAGATATCTGGGAAAAGGGGTGTTGTCATTGTCTGTGATTGCTACAGGAATTAGAGATAAGGGAGAAGGTCATTTCTTTCAAGTGCCCCACTCCCTTCACAAGGGCCTCCTCCACTGTCACATTCTTTTTTAAACCTTTTATTTTATTTTGTATACGAGTGTATTGTCTACATATTTATAAGTGCACCCATGTCATACAGTGCCTGTGAAGGACAGAAGAGGGTGTCGGATCCCCTGGAACTAGAGTTATGGACAGTTATTTTTTAGATGCAATTTTATATTTAAAGACATTAAATGAATCATGCCAGGTATGGTGGTGGTGCTCACCTTTAGTCCCAGCCCTCAGGAGGCAGAGGCAGATGGATCTCTGTGAGATAAAGGCCAGCCTGGTCCACATAGTGACTTCCAAGCAGCCTGGGACTACAGAGACCCTGTCCAGAAAAAAAAAAAAAATTTGAAACAACTTATTTGATTTAAATGCATTTGGCCTATTTTTCATCTCTGAGTTCTGGAATTTTCTTAGAAGGAGGTATTATTGTATATTTAAAATTGCTGCATACGTAGGACTTCTCAGTGCATGAAGAGAGCCGCTATCCAAGCCCTTGTAAGAAGTGTTTTGCTTGCTTGTTGGTTTGTCTTTTTAGTATGCCATGTTAACTGCTAAAATTCTTCTTGTCATTCACCCTGATACTGAGCAGTAGAGTTTGAAGTCAGTTTTTAAAATACACAGAGCTCACCATTTGATGTTATTCTTTCTGTGATTCCTTTCATAAATGTGTCAGTTGTGTACCACCTCCCTATAGTCACTAAGGATATAGATGGGAAAACAGCCCTAGGCTCCCCAGCCACCCATATGAAATGTGTTGACTGTTGAGTGAGGCAGGTCTGAGAACGAGTCACTGCCCCCTTTCTATCAGTGCCGTCTAAATCCAGGAATTGCACAGATAACAATGGGACTGATTAGAAATAGATCACACTACGCAGACTTTGAGCAAATGGATCTCCTCCCCAGAAGAACGATTTCTGAAAACATAAGTGGAAAATTATTTTATACTACTCACAGCACTGCTACAGTGCACACAGTATGTCTACTGGTCCTATCATAGTAATAGTTTTTGCTAGGTAAAAGCATAACCTATGTAACCAAGTCCTTTGCTGGATTAGAACTTTTTTAAAATCTCCATGAATTTACAAAGACCCAAATGCCTTCATGTAAGGATTGGAAAGGTTTCTTTCATTCAGGATTTAGAAATTATTTGGGAGTAATTGTCTGCAAACTATTGATCCTACAAATGCTTCTTAAAGAGTCAATGAAAAGCTTGCTTTTGTAGATTTTTAGAATTGAGGACTAGGCACTCTTACACCAAGCAGAGAGCTGTTGTAGAAAGAGGTATAAACTGCTGTCTGGGTGATGGATAGCGTGGTTGAGTAGCTCAGGGGCTAGCTTCTGGAAAGAGCCATCTAAGGGTAGCTTTAAGAACATAGCCTAGGGCTGTAGTGGGCTAAGTATGTGGTAGAAACAGAATTTACTCCTCTGGGGAAGGGAAGACTGATGGCCCCTGTCTGTCCAGTGAAAGAGCAGCATTGACAGTGCAGAATGGGCGACAGCAAATCTTACTTGCCTCCACTGAACTTTTTTTTTTTGGTGGGTGAAGGATTCAAATTATGGAGTCTGTTTGGAATGAGTTGTCTGTAATCTCTTCTCATCCCTTGAGAGAGAAATAGAATGAGTAATTGAAGCAGACCATAACAGTAATTGAGACAGATTGAAAGTGGAAATGAGTGATTAACCTTGAGCCTCCTCCTGACACTGCACATGGTAATGTCAGAGCAGGTTTCTGGGGGTCCTTAGTGGTTCCGTTGCGCAAATGCCCATTTAGCTCTTATAATTAACTTTAAGAGCAATGTTTCCGCCTTAACTTAAATTTCGGATACTTGTTGCTCTGTTTTATATCATTCTACTAATGGAAGTTGGTTACTGAAGGGTGACAGCCAAAGGCAGATTTACTCAGAAGTCAATGAAGCACCCTTCATTTGCACAGGCCCCTTCCTAGGTCCTGAAATTAATTTTACATTCCATTCCTAAAGAAGAACCCTCAAATTGCATAAACTTCAGTTCCTACAAAGCCTAGCTCTATGCTGGCAAATTCTCATTACAAATGAGCAATCTGACATAAATTGAAAATTCTGATGAAATGATAGCTAGCATTTCTTTGCTCGAGAGATTTTAGAACTGTTTACATTTAATAAATGCTCAGGTGTGTAGTTATATCCTATCTATTTTCTGAAATTCTAGGTATTAAAATAAACATTAAATTAACTAATTCTATATGTTTTTATAAGTAATTATTTGCTTCCTTCATTAAAGTATTAATTGTATTGAAGAGAAAAGGAAAAGAAAACCTCCATGATATAGTAATAGTAATAATGATACTAGCATAGGGTACAAGTTTATACCTTTGTGTATACCAGTACATTTATGAATATAAATCAAATGGATTAGCTTCCAATTATGTCAACAGACTTTTTATACTTTGCACTGACATGCAATTCACCTGTCTTTCAGCACTATCAAAATTAGTATCCCAAGTGCAGAGTGATCATAATGTATTTGTTGAGCTGATACTCAGGTTATGGTGAACTGGATTGTTTTTAAAACTAAAAAGAAATGTTGGTAGGATCTCTTTGGTTTGAAAAAAAGTAAAACACATTATGTAAAGATGATGCTTTATACATTGGTGGTAGGTAACTTTTGGGAAGCTGAACCTTCTAGCTTCCCAGATACTATGTAATTATCTCTTTTCAAGTACAAATATACTGTCCTAAGCCTAGGGACACAGTATTGCTAGATTACTAAATGCATAATTAAACTCAGACAACCTATATGCCTCTTTTGAAAAGAAAGGGTATCTTCTCCTTTGTTTTTATTGCGGTTGTTGATTTTCTTTTTCTCCTTTTGCTAAGGCTGTAGGTTGGTCATGAGTAAAAATTAAAACTAATATATGCCTGGTTTCAGGTGAATTTTTATTTGCTCAGTACTACTTATTATACATCTATCTGAAACTAGTCCTCAGATAGCTTCCTTCCAGTGAATATCAAATTTTGCTGTAAGTGCCTTTTAAGAGAAAGGAGGTTACCTTGCTTTTGCTTGCTCACTAGCCACACAGTATATATGGACATAGACAGCTATTTGTGTAGTATGAATCACTGAATGAACTTTGAACTGCATAATCTGACAAGAGCCAGGTCATCTTGAAGCTATCAGGAATTTTATATTTCTCCACCAGCAGTAATATATTTGACTTCATCTCAGTTGGTAGAATTCTTAGAAGCAGTCAGTGAGTATTGACCCTTATTGCCATGCTCTAGAAAGAGTAAAAAAATATAGAAAGGAATACGTTAATATAGAAGGAAGTATTTCATTACAAGAATTAAAATTGCACAAATAACATTTTTCATTCAACCGAATATTTCTCCAATTTGGAATTTTCGTCGTTGGAGAAGCTGATTTCTCCCTTTTCTGAGCTTCTTGGTTTCATAGGCAATTGAATAAGACAAAATATTTGTATCATTTTAGGCTATCTATCATAGTTTTGAACATGGTTTATCCTACCACTGGCAGCAATTACAGAACTGAGATAATTAGTAGCTTTCCTATTGGTGGTCTCATTTCCCAAAGATATGTTTATGCCATTGATCTCTCCAAGGCTCCCCATGAGTCTGCTTCAGTAAACAATGTTAGAACTGCCAAAGTATGTATCTGTAAATGAAAGACTATCAGTTTTGACAAGAGTGAGCGATAAATAATTGCTGAAAACAACATAGCCCTCTATAAACACTGACTAATATGGGCTGTTTTGAACTGTTGGACAGTATATATCTGAACAAATAGCATCATAATGGTTCTGTGAGTGGAACAGTGGAATGGAAGAAATTTGGGCAGCATTCCTCAGTTCTGCAGCTTTGTTAGAACAGTTCAGACAGTCTCCACAGGAAGTGGACATTGAGGTCAGAAGTTGGGTCAATGCCTTTTAATTGTGAACCTCCATGCTGCCTCTGGGCTTAGGTCAATAGCCTGAGAGGCTCCGTTTGTAGGCTCAGAAGGGTATATTATGGGGGCTCAGGTGGTCGGCTAGACTTTTCTAATGCTCCATTGTGAGTAGCAGATTATCTGCTTTGCAGATTATCTGATCTTCTATCACCAGCCTTCCCATTGGGCTTTTGGTTGCCAAGGACCGACTGCCATGTGAAGTGCAGTGCAGTAGGTTACAACCAAGTCCATGTGCAATCCCATCACAAATCCAGATATGAGGCAGTCACGCACTGTTTTATTCAATACTTTACGCTTTTTTACTTGGTATTTTCTCTACCTTAATCTATATTCTCTAGAGTTGACTAAACCTCATTTCTTTTATTCTCATCTCCAAGGAATCTTGAGGCTTGAAATCAGATATGTCATACAGTCCATGCAAAATGGAATGATTCGAACACCTTTCCTTTGTTCTCATTTTCTGTAATGTAGGTGTACTGTTACAAAGTAAGCTCATTTCTTCTCTGGAAATTCATGAAGCCCTTCAGCCTATGCTGTCCTTGGTGTGCTGGTAAGCAGCTGTGGTTTGATCAAAAGAGAGGTTATCTACATGAGTCACAGTTCCCATGGATTAGGAAAAAAGGGCTGTATTGTGAATTATGTTTTTATTAAGGGCCAGAATATTCACATCATGTCCCAGTTTCTTACACAGAGTAAAAAGGAGGGAGATGGAGACAGAGGCAGAGAGACAGAAACGGAAGATTATCATAATCTCAGTGGTCACGTGGGAAGTATCCCTGATAAGTTATTGATGAGCAGATTCCTTCTTTTGACATAAGAAAATATCCTCATGTGTTGAAAAGAAAAATGACATTCTCTTAAATATTGATCTTTGTTCTTATCACTAGATCATGCCTCCCTGCCAACATACTGCTTTCCCAATCAGTCCTTTCCCCTAAAAAGCATTCTCTTTGATATGTTCCATCAGCCCTTGGTTACGATAAGATAAACAGACTGATGGTTAGAAGCAATGAACAAGAATATTTGTCTATAAGGACCCTTTACTCCTTTTTGTTTTCCTTCTCTAATAAATGAGTTTGTGTGACTTGGTTTTATATTAAGAGCATTCCTTCTTCCAACACTATGTTATAAGCCTGTGAACTATGAATTTTGTGGGCAATTTCTAAGGCCTTTCTTCTTCAAAGGACACTAATTTCACATTCTCTTGGGTCAAGCACTATTCTAGGAGCTTGGCATACAACAACTGATAAAACAGGCTGTTTTTTTTTTTCCTCATCACTGTAACAAAAATAACTGAAAGAAACAACATAAGGGAAGAGAAAATTATTTTGGTTCACAGCTTGGAGGGTGATTATGGCAGAGGAAGTTGGCAGCTGGAGCAGCTCAGTCCACTATGGTGTCAGAAGCTCCCAAAGTGGCCTGTTCATACCTTGTCAAAGCAGGATGTAGAAAGTGGTACCAGAAGCAGGACTAGGCTGTCACCCTCCAGGTTCACTCCTAATGTTCAGTGCCCTCCCCAAAGTTCTCCAGCCTCCCCAAACAGTGCTTCCAGCCGGGGACCAAGTGTTCAAGCATGGGGATTATTTCAGATTCAAACCATAATGAGAAGCAATCAAGAAAGAGTAAGCCAGTATAAAACATAAGAAGAGTGGTTTGAAATAACTTTTATTTTCATGAACCCGATTCTTCCATAGAATGTCCTTTGAGCCGTGTGAAGGAAGATAGGAGTAAAAGAAGTAGTTGAATGCTGATACTGGTTTTCTGGGCCTTGGAATTCTGTGTTCCTTCCCTTGTGGCTGGCAGTTGAAGAGGAAAACACTGACAATTCCGACTTGACCTTAAGTGCCTCACTCCTGCTCAGGGGACTCCCTTTAGGAGTATAAGCTGACACCACCTTGCCTGGGCTTCTTTCAATCAATAACTTGGCAGAGAACACTTGATAGGAGCAGGGAGACTGATAAGAAGGAGAGCATATCTGTTGGCACAAATGGAGCCATAAATGGACTGGTTTCTAACCAAGACTTCAAAGGAGAAGTAGAGGAAGGCAAAGATGGCCAAATGTGAACAAAGTCAGTTGTTTTTGTTTCTGTTTTCCCTAAGGCATGATTTTTCCCATTACTTGTGTTCAGAAGAGAAGTCAAGTTGTTCAATGCTTTAAAGAACTTTGTTATTCTAATTCTTAGAACAAGTCTCTTGGGAGCATGCATTTTGTGGCCTGTAAATCTACAGTGGCAAAATTGTGTTAATTTGACTGACTAGAAATACTAACCATGTTATAACAAATAACTGCCAGAAAGAATTCTCTACCATGCCCCATGACTTTATTTTAATTGATTTTTTTAAACTTTCTGCTTCTGTGATTTTTGTTTATTTTGACACATATTTATTAAATGCATGAAGGAAATTGTTTTACAAATTATTTTTAAGGTTTTTATCTTGTTTAAAATTAGGGTGGGTTAACTGTTTTTCTTCAGACTTACTGATCTTTTCATTTTCAGACTTGATATTGCTGATGTAGCTTTTGGGGTCCATTATATCCACATCAGCAGGCTATGCAATTATACTGTATGCTTAGCATGATTATTGAAGGTTTCACAAAGACTTGAAAGTCAAAACTGAATGTGATTGATTGCTGTGGGATATGTTCCTATTAGAATTCTTGAGCTGTCATAGAATAAATCACTTACTGTAATATCAAAGATAACACCTCGAATGTTGTTTATTTTATGATCTGTCGGTAATCAAGCCTTAGAAGTAAGCCTCATGTGTCTGCTGTAGAGCCTTCATATTATATGAATCTCAAGGTGAAAGTTCATGGAAACATCATTTCTGACAATAGAAGTCACTTGTCAATATTACCTATAAAGACTTAAGCAGTAATGGACTTGGGAGATGGCTCAGATGCCACATGAGCTTGAGGACTGGAGTTCAGATCCTCAGCATATAAAAGCCTCGCTGACAGCCTATTATAACCCTAGTGCTTGGGAAACAGATACAGGGAGTCCTGGGGACAAGCTGGCTAGCTAGACTAGCTGAGTCAGTGAGCTCTGGGTTCATCAAGAGGCCTTGCCTCAAGTAAATAAAATGGAGAGCAGTCAAGGAAGACATCTGATGTCAGCTTGTGGCCTCCACATGCATATGCGTGAGTGTGCCTACACACATGTGAACACATATACACACACATCACGTACACATCCACACATATTGTGAGTGTGCCTACACACATGTGAACACATATACACACACATCACGTACACATCCACACATATTGATTTATCCTCTATTTTCTTCTCTGCATTTTCCTGATCACAGATGTTTAACAGTGAAATTGTTCTGTTGTTTTCAGATGTATCTGTCCCAATTCCCATAATACTGTTAACCAACATCTTCTGAGTGTTTACTAAGTACTGTGTAATTAGCACACATGAATTTATTTAATCCTCACAATAACAACAAAGGGTGGCAGAACTGTTTTCGTGTGGTGCTGAGAAAATTAAGGTTCACAGAGGTTAGCAGCTTCTTTGGTTTACACAGACAGTAAGCAGTAAATGATAAGGCAAGATTTGAACTTGGTGTCCATGCTCCAGCTGAGAAGCTTGCATGAGAGGTGCTCTTCCTGCCCCCTCCTTCCTGCCCGCTTTCTCATTTTGAACATACTAATAATGAGTAGTGAGCAGCATAGGAGGCAAACTAGTACGTAGCAGTCAGTGCCAGATCAATGCTGCAGGTATTCAAAAGAAAACAAAGATTAGCCTAGGCAGAGTAGCCCTCAAAATACCTCATCTTGATTTACCCACAGCTGAGGTGCCTGGCGAGCCCTTTAAGACTCCCTGGCCCTGAATGTTAATACTGGCAGCTACTTGATTGACTGCAGGGTCCTGATTTCTACATATGACTGCAGGTTCTGATGGGAGTGCTCACGATTCCAGTTTCCTTCCCACTGATTTGGGGTGTTGTATATTTTGGGAAACTCTCCATTTGTGGAACTTTAACATGCAACGTAAATTGAATATACACTTGGTAAAATATTACACAGTGCCAATTTAATATTGTGGATTTATTCAGAAAGGAAGGAAGGAGAAAGGGGATCATCTTGTGTCCGTATATGCTCTTTAAGACTTACTGTTGCAAAATTTGAGCCTGAACAGAATGGTCCTTTGTTTTCTTCACATACTCAAGTCAGTGCAGGGTTATTATCTTTGTAGAAAGAATAACTTGCTAATTCAATGTCAAAGGCTGGGGTGGATTAATTTCACCTGAATGATTGTCAGCAGCTTTGGAGATTTTTAGCAGTTCTGGTTAAGGGAAGCTGTCGCAGCACCATTGACAGAGCATTTGTGCCTCTAGCTTTCAAACTCTTCCTTAGCTGTCAACACTTGGGCACTTTCTGGAGCCAGATCCTCTCATGCTGTGCACTGCCTGCAGCTCGCCAGAAGCTCCACTTTGACTAAAAGGGTTGGTTTCTCATCTCCTACCCCTGCCCTCATTTAGTTAAAAACCTGCTTAAAGTCTTCCTTTTATTCTCAAAAGTACATGTGCATTTGTCATCTCTTAACCATTCATATGTCTAGGTAAGGGGCCCTAAAGAAACACTAGACATCTTAACAAATAATTGATTAGAAAGGAATCTGGCAGTGTTAATTGTGAGCTATTGTATAAGGGTATAATGAATGCCAAAGCAGAGTTTTCTGGATCTTTCCAAAACCTGGGTAAAGTCCTGAGCAAAGGTGAGCTGAGGTGAAACTAAAAGAGTGAGTGATATATTTTATATATAATATATATTATATATATATATTATATATATACACACATTTTTTTTTTTACTCTGACAGGCTTTTGGATTACTTTTGTCACTTACTATAGTTCTTTGATAGTGCATTAATGGCTATGTATGTTTTGTTATTGATTTTATTTTGCTTTTTTAAAAAAATATATTTGCCTTCCTGAAGCCACTGTGTGACTATTTATCAGACATAATTAGTAAGGGAGGATAGAGAGATGTACCACAAGAACCAGTGAATAAAGGGAAGTCTACATGTTTGATAAAACAATGAATTCTCTAGTCAACTACCCTATGATAGCACAATACAGTCTCGGAGACTCTGACTAATTTATATTTAAATGTTCCTTTTCAAGGAAGACTGGAGAAAAGAGCTCTCAAATTTTATTACATGGAAAACATTACAAATAGTTTTAAAATAGAACTGGCATTCTCTGTCTTCATTGAGGAGCATTCCACGAACAATTGAGGTTTTGTGAACCTGTACTATCTAACACATGAGTAAGTAGCCACATGTGGCTAATTAAATTTAAATTTAAATTAATTTAAAAATCAAATGGAATTGAAGTTTCATTCCTTTATTGCAGGAGCCACCTTCAAAGCTTAATAGCTGCATGTAGCAAAGGCCGATGCTTCAGATTACAGAGCATATTATAGAAAGTCCTATTTGGTAACAGTGTATTAGAGAGTGATAGGGAAAACTAACAGAACTACGTGTTTATTTGCTGTCCTTTTCTGTTTCTTTTAGTCTGGAGTTTTAGTTACCGTTTTAAAATACCCTTTCATGAATACAGAAACCATAACTGTTAGAAGAACTAATATGAGAACTTTAGTATTGTATTGATATGATTGCTAACAGTTCACAGATGTATAAATACATTATTCCAAGAAATGCCTTACAGATGAGCTAAAAGCATGATATTAGTATGGAGAGCAAAATATGCCTGCCTTACAAGTTAGGCAGAAGAGAGAAAAGAAGTATGAATTAGAATTATGTGAAGCCTGGGGCTGGAGCTCAACAGTTAAGAGCACTGGTTGCTCTTACAGAGGACATGGGTTCGGTTCCCAGCATCCATACGTTGGCTAACCATCCATAACACCAGTTCTAGGGAGTCCCACACCTTCTTCTGACCTCTGGTGGGCATTGCATGATGTGAGTGCACTTACATACATGCAGGCAAGATACTCATACATGGTAAAATAAATTAATCACAAAAATTTTAAAAACAATCATGTAAAGTCTAATTTAAAGCTGAATAAAATATGTAATGATTTTCCAACCCAAGAACACTTTCAGCATAGGAAACTTCGAATTTTTTAAATATTTAATTTATCATTTTTATTTTATATGTTTGAGCATATTGCCTGCGTGTAAGTGCACCCATGTCTTGCAGTGCTTGCAGAGGTCAGAAGAAGGCATCAGATCCTCTGAAACTGGATTACAGGGAGTTGTTAGCCTCCATGTGACTACTAGGAAATTTAGAACTTGTGTTGTGCCACAAAGGACAAAGTAAGACCAAGAAAATCTGGTGGAAAATATAATGAATTAATATTTCAAATTCTGGGCCTTGGAAAAGGCTCAGATCTTGCAGAGAACCTAGGTTTAGTTCCTTTCGCCTGCATGGGAGCCAGCTAACAACGGTCTGTAACTCCAGTTCCAGGGTCTCTGACCCCCTCTTCTGGCTTCCATTGGCATTGTATGACACAGGTTCACTTACATATACAGGCAAAACACACATACACATAAAAATAAAGTAAATAAAAAATTACAAAAAAATCCAGTTCAAATTCAAAGCCAGGCATGGTGGCTCACACCTGTAATCCTACCACTCTGGGAAGATGAGGCAGGAGGACGGCTACAAGTTAAAGGCCAGCACGGGCTACATAGTGAATTTCAGACTAGCCTCACTATATAGGGAGACACTGTCTTTAAAAACAAAAACAGACAACAGCAACAAACCTGGGCTTTGTAGCACACACCTTTGATCCCAACACTCTAGAGGCAGAGGTAAGTAGAGCTGTTAGATCGAGCCCAGACCCTGTCTCCAAAAACAATTACCACCACCCCAGCAAACACACACACACACACACACACACACACACACACAATACACACACACAACTGAGAGAGAGATATCAAACTCCATTATCGATATTTAATTTTATAAAAGGAAGCCAGAATTCAAATATAAATTCTTGAAAAAAAGTAATGTCTGATACTTCTGCTATTCAGTATTTATAAAAATGTAAGATAGTGTTTAGCTTTTCAGTCTCATTCTAAGATTATAAAAGATATAATTAATGAACTTGTGAAAGGCTTTGTCAATCATGTATTTACTGAGTCTTAAGCTATAATCATATGATCTTTATATACAAGTCTTAGAATTAGAATAAATGGACCTACTGATTTGTTTGCTACCCAGAGCTAGCCTCCTGTGTTTGACTGGTCTGCCTCACTGTACACTGTCCAATGATAATGAAGTTAAGAAACCAAATGGAAAGATGCTTCCATTGTGGCTTTGGTGGCGGGAGGGAGTTTTGCCATTGGTTTTGGTTTCCTTATACTGTGCGCTCAGTGGAAATTTAGAAAAACCAAACTAGCCCTTTTCACTGCTTTCGCTTTGGACACTCCATTTTAGTTTATTCTGTCAAAGAAGTTCTTGTTAAGTGTTCCAGACCTACTCTGTTTATGTGTCAGACATTGTTGATTTGGGTAGAGACAAATAGAAAAGATTTTGTCCACTTAAAAAAAAAACTTTTATTCTGTGATTGGCTCTTTTTAGAAATATAACCATCCTCAGTCTACCCACTAATATAGTTACAGCAATGAGTGAGGCATAAGTATACCTGGCAGTGTGGAGGAATTCAAACAGAAAACGCATGCATTTTCTCCTAAGGAGCTCAGGGAAGGATTGGCTCCAGTGGTGACGGTAGTATTAGTAATAGTTGGAGTGACAGGATCAACAATACGTCATAATACTCCCACTAGGACTATTCTAGCATTAGCCCAATACTTTCTATTAATTATCCAATCCTCACAGCAGTTTTGCTGAAGTAGGTATTATTTTGTTCATTTTACAGCTGAGAAGTTCCGTGGGCTTTGATTATTTAATAAAGTCATAACTGACAAATAAATGGCGGGGCTATGTTTTAGTTTGCTTCTCCATTGCCATAACAAAACGACTTGGAGATGAAAGGATTTATTTTACTTTACATCTCCTAGGTCACTGTTCATCACTGAGGAAGCCTAAGGCAGGAACTCAGGGCGGGAACCTGGAGCACAGACCATGGAGGAATGCTGTCTACTGACTTGCTCTTTTGTCCTGTGCTCAGTCTGCTTTCTTATACAACACAAGACCACCTGCTTACAGCTGGCACTGTCCACAGTGGGCTGGGCCCTCCCACATCACTCAGCAACTAAGAAAATGGCCCACAGACATGACCACAGGCCAGTCCAATGGAGGCAATTCCCCAACTGAGACTCCCTCTACTCCAGTGTGTCAAGTTGACAACTAAAGCTACCCAGCACAGGCTAGTATTTGAGCATAGGTATCCCAGCTGCACTGGAAGCATTGTGAGCAATTAGGAGGCTGGTGCCACGATCAAAGAAAGAAAGAACAATGTTATAAATAAGGCCATAACCGTGGGAATGAAAAGAAGCAAATATATGTGGGGAGGTAATGTCACAGATGGAGAAACCCTTGAGTAGTGAGAAGTAGGAATAGGTGACGAGAGGGAGAGAAATTAAACATGGCTCCTGATTCCTAGTTTAGGGGCCTTTGTTAGATACAGTAAAATAGATTAGAAATGCAGATACAGTGCTATAATACACCATTGTGGAAATCGACTCTGTGCACATGAGTGGGCCAGTGCTAGGTAGTCAGTGGGACTGGAAATTCTTCCAACTTCCTGACCAGCATTTTTTCACAAAGACACACCAACTCCAATGGAAAATACCATGCCTAAGAAAATCTAATTATAAGAAAAGTACATCTTTGTGTAGACTGCCCTCGGGCACCCAACGTATATTCAGTAATGAAAAGTCCTCTGATTCCATACAGCCATGTCATATCTATAATAAACTTGCCTAATAAATCAGGAGTGTCTCATACTCATGAGGAGGATTGTTCAAAATGAAGACATGATTTGCTCAATTCTCAAGTGAATCTTCATAGTCCGTCTGAGCAGAGCTGATTTACTGAGGGAGCTGGTCTTACAGGGTGGTAAGGAGAAAGCAGTATCTCTTCATTCCTTAGCGTCCCTTCACATTTGCCCCACAATTTCAGTCCTCTTTCCTCTTTTTGGGTAAGATTTCACAGTGAACTCATGTTGTCCCTATCATTTTCCAGTATTAAAATATCCAGTCCACTTGGAGAAAACAGGAGAATGTCTTAGGTCATAAAACTTAACCATATGTGAAAAGACTCGTCAACTCCATTTCATAAAAATTAAAAACATCTGTTTCCCCAAGCCACTATTAACAGAATAAATGGTAAGCCCCACTGCTCAAGAAGATATTTAGAGTACACACATTCTTTTCCAGATATTCAGCACAAGACTTGTACCTAGGCTATATAAACAACTCATATAGATCTATTAAAAACTAGATGACACAGTAAAAAACTAGACAAGGATTTAAATAGACACATCATAAAAGATAATTTCCAAGTATTCAATAAGCATATGAAAAGAAGCCCAGTATCATAATTCATCAGAAAAGTGAACATTGAAGCCACAGTGAGATACCATTATATCAAAATAGCTAAAATTCAGTAAGACTGTCGATAACAGCGGTTACTGTGGCTCTCCAGTGAGTGGAATTTTCGTCCATTGCTGATGAACATAAGTGGAAAATGCTTCTGGAACTTTGGCTACTTGTTTGTCAGCATCTGCTTATGTTTAACATAGGCCGGCTTTGGGGCTTATCAGTTCCACTCCAAGATACATAACCGGCAAAATGAATGTGTGTATCCACCAAGAACAGAATGTTCATAGCAGCGTTCTTTCTCATGAGCTAAAGTGGAAAAACTCAAATGTCCATCATTAAGAGACACAGAAATAAATACTCATACAATAGAACGAAAAATAGACGCTTTAAAGCATAGCTGACTCTCACAGAAGTAGTGCTATGTGGGGCGTGGAAGGAGTGATACCATGGGGGTGTGGAAGGAGTGGTACCACGGGGGCGTGGAAGGAGTGGTACCACGGGGGCGTGGAAGGAGTGGTTCCACGGGGGCGTGGAAGGAGTGGTACCACGGGGGCGTGGAAGGAGTGGTACCACGGGGGCGTGGAAGGAGTGGTACCACAGGGGGAGATGTGGAAGGAGGGGGGCCACGGGGGTGTGGAAGGGGGGGCACCACGGGGGCGTGGAAGGAGTGGTTCCGGGGGGGTGTGGAAGGAGTGGTACCGGAGGGGGAGATGTGGAAGGAGTGGTTCCACGGGGGTGTGGAAGGACTGGTACCACGGGGGTGTGGAAGGAGTGATACCACGGGGGGAGATGTGGAAGGAGTGATTCCACGGGGGTGTGGAAGGAGTGATTCCACGGGGGTGTGGAAGGAGTGATTCCACGGGGGTGTGGAAGGAGTGGTACCACAGGGGGAGATGTGGAAGGAGTGGTTCCACGGGGGTGTGGAAGGACTGGTACCACGGGGGCGTGGAAGGAGTGGTTCCACGGGGGAGATGTGGAAGGAGTGGTACCACGGGGACGTGGAAGGAGTGGTTCCACGGGGGAGATGTGGAAGGAGTGGTACCACGGGGGCGTGGAAGGAGTGGTACCAAGAGGGGAGATGTGGAAGGAGTTCATAGGGATGACTTCATGTATGTGAACTTCAAGGTAAGAAAAATTATCCCATGATAACGAAAGTCAGGTGCTCTTGGCAGGACAGACTTCGACGGGAAAGAAGCCTCTTTCCTTCAAGCCTGTCTAGCAAGGAACCAGATTCCTGACATCTCCCTTCATCTCCCTTCTCCAAATTCTAGGGCACATGTTTTCCATGTAGTTCCTTGAGGCTCATCTCCCTTGCCTGGTACAGGGATCACCTTGGGACATAGGATTGCTATTGGAAAGAAGATTGATGTTATTTCCGCAGATCTTCCACTATTATATAGAACTAGAAAGTGGATGTATTAGTTACTTTTCTTGTCACTGTGAACAAATAAATACCTGACAAGAAACAGCATAAGGGCAGAAGGGTTATCTGGGCTTGCTGTTCGAGGGGTTCGGTTCATCACGCAGGGAGCGGGAGTGGAGGAAGCAGCTCTCAGCTCCAGCCCCTGACTCCTCTCAGCTGCAGGGAACAGGAAGCAGAGAACAGGGAAGACCAGAGCTCAACTGGCTTTCTCCTTTTCCACTTTTTATTCAGTCCAAGACCCCAGCTCATGGGATGGTACTGGCTTTGTTCAAGTAGTCTTCCCTTCTCAATTCAGTCTCTCTGGACGTGTCTAAAGGTACGTCTCCTGGGGAAACCCAGTCAAGTTGAGGATGAAAGTAATGAACTATGGCAGAACACAATTATTGTTTTAACCTCGAAGACAAATGTTTTCTGTGTAGAAGAAGTAATCATTTACTCTCTCTAGCTTTGCTAGTTATAGATAGAAACTCTCATTCAGGGGCTAAATACCGTACAGTTGTTTTCACTCTTAGAAACTCCCACTTCAGTAATATTTAGGGTGGATGGTGAAGACTGGGAAACATACACAAACCCACATGCATTCTTGTGCACAAAATTCCTGAGATTTTTCTGGGTAACTAAAAATTTCTGTGAGTTTCTATTTCCATATTTGGAGCACCTAACTTACATTACCGATACAACAATGAAATAAAATTATATGTACCCAAAATCATACACATACTCTTACATCCACATGGTATGTTTATTATGCACAATTAGTTTTATTTCCTTTCTTTATTCTGTCTGGACAACGTGACCTCTCATTCCTCTTCAGTGAATAAAATAACTTCAGTTACAGGCTGTAGGTGGAAGGGTCGGGGTGTAGGATTCATTATAGAAATTGTATCACTTCCTTTCAGGTCTTGTTTCTGGACACTTTTAATAAAGACATGCCATATTTGAAAGTAAATCGGTTGTACTTAAATAGGTATGGGCTTAGAGTTTGAAATACCTGCCTTCATACCTGAATTCCACAACTGCTTCTTAGCCATTTGTTTTTTCAGAAAATCTGCTAGAAGACTGGAGTGTCAGGGGTCATTATAGATAAGGCCGTCAGGGAAAGCATTAAGAGACTTGAAAAAAGCAAGGGAAAGGGAGAAGGTGAAAGAGAGGAGTGTAGTGTTCCCGAAACTATACCTAACCATGTCGAGAATGAGGAAGTCAAGTACTATATTGAGTGCAAATAACAAGATTTCTTGTTAACTATGTTGTTCCTGGGCAAGTAATTTACCCTTTGAAACAATAATCACTGTAAAGTGCAAGCAACTGAATATTTTCTTCACATTTTGTGTATTTAATAAAATATGAACTTAAAAATCCATAGTAAAAGATTTTCAAAATGGCCCCAGGTCAGTTTCTGAATTTGTAAAATGTTTAATTAACCATGAATGTAAGGCACAATGTGAAAACCAACAAGGTATAATAATTGTGGAACTGTAGCTTTATTCTTTCAAAGGCAATAGATTAGTAACAAGTGGCTAATTTGATGTGTCATGGGTCTGATTGTCATGAGCTAAAATATGTTGGAATTTTTCATTTCCAAGCTGGCATAACCCATTTGTTAAAAAATCAGAGTTGAGAAAATATTTCAACATTTGTAGAAGTCTGCTTTGCTAAATTATACTGTATATAAATGATCAGCAAATTGTGCCCACTTTAAATTTTAAAAATAAAGAAACTGATTTGGTTCTCATCTGTTTCATATTTCCTAATGTCTTAGTATTGATTTTTTAAATATGCTTTCAATTTTGCAGAATTTGGCAGAATAATGTAGCCTGTGATATAACCCGTATAGTAATGACAAAATGTGCCTGCCATATCCTCTTTAAAGTAATGTAAAATTATTATGTCACTGGCTACCTACCAATATTTATATGGCAACTGAATAAGGCATAAGAAATTCTCCCAACAAATGTTGAAAGATGAGGATTTACATTTAAGAACATGTGATTCCAACTTTTAAATGATATTTTTATGTACTGTAGTTTTCTCTCTGCCTTTTGAAAACATGACGTTTAGGTGTTTAAAGCTTGTCAGATACCTTGCAGGAAAGTAAATAAACTCATTTCACTCCAAGAAAGTCATTTTTTCAAATTTTCTCAAGAACATTTATGTAGGTAGTAGGAGAGAACTAGAGTTCCTTTTCATGTTTAAATACACAACATACCAGCTGCTACTCCAGCTATCCACTAGAGAAAGAGAGAATAACTAAATTTCCACAGCAATGTATAGAACTAAATGTATTGAAATCCCAGTGAAAGCTTTCTCTGTGTTTGGTATAATAGGGAGAATTCCATAAGATATCTCAGATTGTATTTTCCTCACGTTAATCTTCATAGTTCGTGTGTGTTCCCAGGTCAGTTTGTAAGCATGCCTCGTTTATTTAGAATGAAAACTCACACCTCAGAAGCCAGCCAGGTTTGGTAATTGCAAGACATTTTATTTCAAATAACAAGACTACTCCTTGTTGTAAACACCAAATCCATTGAATTTGGTTCAGAGAGGTTGGAGCCTGGTGACCCTCATTTGTTATTTTCCCTTACATATATAAGAAATGAATTTGTATTCTAAAGTCGGTGGTTCTGATAAGCTAATATCAACCTTTCTAGTGTCTGCTTCCAAGGCTTTTTCCCTCATTTTATTTCTGATTTCATTTCAAGTGTGCTTTTAAAATTCATTTTTTATTTGTTACAAAAAGTCAATATATGTAATTGAAAATTACTCATTTTTTTCTCATGGATCTTCCTCATTTCACCTATGCTGAATTTGCTGAAAGGACACAATCAAGTGTTTTTGTTCCTCTTAAGAAATCCCTGACAGGCCCATGACACTGGCTACTGCTGTGGCTGTACATTTCTATACATAATTGATGACCTGCGGCCCACTGGTACACAGCAGTATAGATTACCATACAGTGAGGAGGGGCTAGGTCTTTGAATTTTCCGTTTCTGAATAGAAATAACTCCTTGCTAACAAAAATTCCAGGAGGAGTTAGTTTACTGTAGTAATAAATATTCTTCAGAGAACAAAGCATTCACCAGCATTGGAAGGCCTGGACAGACTTACGATGCCAACTTTATTATCCTGTCATACGCTCCAGCTGGGGCTCAACCTAGTAGCACTGGGGATGTTTGGTTTCACTGACAGTTTGGTTATGTCACTCTAAAGGAAAAGTTTTGGTGCTAAGGAAAGTTAATTTCCAAACAGTACAGTTTGAAGCATTCCTGGATCTAATTGCCTTTTTCTGTTTCTTTGATCTACAGAAGGCAAGAAGGCTTGCAGATATACTGGCTACCTTTTCATGAGGGTTTTGTGAAAGATTCTTGTCGTGGAGTGCTGTTTTCTGTCCCTTTCATTGTGGGCTCTCAGTATGTTCCTGTAAACATCATGAATGCGCTTTCTCATCTACAGGCCTTTGTCCCTGTTTCTCCAACCCTTTGCCCCTCAACTCCCGACTCCAGACCATTTACTGGTACCTTCAGCCTATCTTTCGTCCTTGGCCATCCAGACTCAGTCTAGTCTCAAATTAGTGCTCATTGCTTTTAGGATCTGTTGCACAGCTGGGTGAATTCTGCAGTGGTCTTTCCGCAGCCCCAATGTCCAGCCTTTCACTCTTCTGGTGCCATCGCTGAATTGTTAGCTGGCTCAGGGCAGAGACTAGATCACCTTTGCCATGATTTTTCCAAACCTTTAGAATATGCCCAGCTTGGCATAGTAGGTATCCAAAAATTATTTGTTGTTGAAAACTTCAAAGAGCCTAATAATATAAAGTGGAACTTTAAACATAAAAATAACATAGATTGTTAAGTTAGATGAGAACTTGTTAGAATTTATACTTATCCTAGACTTTTACCTTATTTTTCTAGTCTTAAGGATGCTGTGATAGAGCTGAGGACAATGGTTAAGAGCTTATCTAGCATGCAGGAAGCCTTGGGGCAGATCCCAGTACCAAGTAAACCCAAGGGTGGTCATGCACCTCTACGATTCCAGCATTTGGGAGGTGGAAGCAAGAGGATCATAGTATGGGGTCATCCCTGGCTACATAGCAAGAAATAAGCATAACTGAAAACGTTAATTCAATTTAAGCACTGGAAGGTGACATATTAGAGTTAGGACTGAGATTTTAGACTACATGCTTTATTTTGAGATAATTCCTTTTTAAAAACATAAATTCCCAGAACACAGAATTTCTATAAATCTTTACTGTCTTTTAGTGAATATTTATCTAGATAGTTCAATATAGCAAGAAAAAATTATTTTGGGGCCCTTATCTCTTTTATTCTCAGAAAACAGTACATATGTGTAAGCTTTTCCTCTTTTAACCAAGGAAACAGTTACTAAGGCTTTCATGTAAAATGACTGTATTAAAGTTGTTTTTTAAATACTATTTAATTCCAGAACATATTCTGCAGTTTAAGCATATTAAAAACAGCATGCTAATTAAGCCTTAGTTTGAAAATTGGTTTCTTAAAGTTGGTAAATTAGTCACTGATTTCTAGGAGACATAATTTTGAATTTCAAGTCATGTAAATGGATAGGTCCATAAATGCCTTTTTTATCCATAGAAGAACTGAGCTACCATATATAGCCATAGATTTGAGATTTATCAAATCCTGACCTCAAAAATCACTCTTGACCTTCAGCAAATTAGCTAACCTTTGTGTGAAGTGACTTCTTCATCTGTAATGAGGATAGTAACTGTACCCATCCCTTGTCTTGTTTCAGAACTTTGTTTTACCAGCCACGTGCATAGTGTCTTGCAAGTGTGTTTAGTAAATACTAGCTATTGGTGCCGTAATAATTATTAGTCAGTTCTAGAAACAAGAAATTCTTCCTTCATTCAAAAAACGTGATTGAGAGGTTTAGAGAGCTGGTTCCGTTGGTAAAGTACTTGATGTCCAAGCATGAGGATCAGTGTTCAGATCCTTAGCACTTGCATAAAAAGCTAGCCATGGTGGCATGCACCTGTAACCCCAGCACTAAGGATCCAAAGAATGGGATGCTGCCTAGGCCTTGCTAGACAGGTAGTCTTTCCAAATGGGTGAGCAACTAGTGAGAATGCTGTCTTAAAAAATAAGGTGAAGAACAGTAAAGTAAAATACTCAACATTGACCTCTGACCTCCACAAGTGTCTGCACACATTCACACACACACACACATACACACACCCTAGACTGAGTCTTATTCTGTTCCAGGCATAGTTCTAGGAACAGAAAATAGAAGATGGACCAAAATTAAGCATGGTCCCTTCCATCCTAGAACTTAGGCCAGCAAAAGAGACATAGGCATAAATGATTCCTCTGTAGTTCAGGAGATCGAATCCAGGGTCTTGTGCATACTGGGCAAGCCCTTTATCACTGAACAATATCCTCGGCCCATGAAAGAGGTGCATAAATACAGATGGTCACAGCTGTGATGAATGCTACCGCGGAGGTCCATAGTGCCCCAGCCCACATATTCAGTGGGGAGTAACAGCGACAGGAAGGCCTCCTCACTGTTTACATAAAGGAAGTTGATACCTGCATATGGAAGAAAACACAGCTCAGTCAACCCAGGGTTGTCAGGAGCAGATCATTCAGAAATAGTAGCTATTTAATGAGTAGGTGGGAAACTAGTGAAAGATTGCATTTCAGTGTATAGACTGTGTTGGCTGGAGCCTCGCAGAGTTAAGTAGCAGGAGGAAGTGAGAGAAATGGCCCATTCTGAGATCCAGCATTATCCCAGCTAAGTGTTGAAAGCACAACACTCGCCGTCGCCCACGCTAGATTCCCTCCGGTTCCCTCTTCTACTTGGACTGTCCCATCTCTGCCTGTAGCAACCCCAGTGCACTTGATTTGCCTTAAGCTCAGCAGGCTACCCTACCCATAACAATGCCTCCTCCAAGCTCCTGACTGCATCTCCTGAAGGGAAGTTCCAGGTTCATGTCAAATCATAACCAAGAGGTGAGCAGATTTCCCTCATGAACAGCATCCTCAAAATTTTTTGGACTCTTTACATTCATACCATTGCTTAGGACCACAGAGAGCTTTTTAATATGGGTTTTATCTGTCTGTATTTAGCATATTTGAAATGAAAACTGAGAAAGCATTAATTTAAAAACAATGCCCAAATTTATGATATATAAACATATTTTTTATGAAAAATACAGTCTCTAAACAAAATGAGTGAGCAAAGTATCATTATTTTACATTTGAGAGATCTCTTTTATGCCTCACTTAGTATCAGACAGCTAGAATCTGCTTTTTTTTGTATTAATTCTGCAGCATCACATGTCTCATAGCTTCTGGAAAATTCCATGTGCTGTTGTGAAACCCCAGAAGTAGAAAAGGCAAACAAAGTCATCATCACTATTATTCCGAAGATAGTGTTTAATCTCACTGACATTCACAAAAGGCCCAAGAGACCTTCAGAGAAGTCCCGAGATCTCTGAAGCACATTGTGAGAACTGCCATTTTAAAAACAAAGTGTGATTTTGCAATAAGGTGATTTTTTAAGCCCAAAGACCCTCCATCTGAGCAAGCATGCAGGGGCCCAACAAGTTGAGGTGGAAGGACCAAGGCGGTGTGGCGCTTTCTACTCCTGCTTTTCACCCCTTCCCATCTGTCTGCATTTGAACCCACTAAAAATTCCAGATGTGTCTTAGTATTGTTAGAGACCCCCGTGTTTAAACACTCCAGCATTTGGAATTCCAGAAACTGGATCTTTCTGCCTTGGTTGCTGATGTAAGGCTAATTCCCTATTCAAAGTAAACTGTGAGTTCTGCATGCTTCCAGTGAGCATCAGGTCACTTTGCTTTCTGTGACACAGCCTCACCTGGAGATTGCTGTTTCACTGTGTTTATCTCTCAAGAAGTCTGATTTGTGAGGCTATGGAGCTAAAGTAACAGCAGGGTTGTTCATCTCTGGGCCTGTACCATTCGGAAATGCCCCGACTTCCTTGTATTTTCGAAGGTGGCATAGAAGTGCTTTCTGAGGCAGTTGAAACTGTTTGGAGTGATGCATTGCTTACAAATGAGTTTGGCATCTTTCCTTGACATGCTTGAAAAACAACATTCCTTAACCTGAATTTTGTTACATTTGATAAATATTCATTTTCATTCCTTTTAATCATACTGTATACCTATAATACAGTATAATACAGTCCACCCCCACTGTTAATGAGGGTAAATTCTACCCTTTTAAAATTTATCCTAATCATGTTTCTACCCATGCAGTATTAAGCACTTTGTTGTTGGTAGGTTTTTTTTCTCCCCCTTCACAGTCATAAAAGTACCCGCAGAGAGGAGGACCATGCCAGTGGGAAAAGACTACTACAGCTAACCTTTGTTTTCTTTTTTGAGCCAGTTGCTCATTACAAACAATTCATACTTTTGACCAATGTACTTTATGTCACAACTCAGTGCCAACACTTGTTCTTTAAGGAGGGGCAGGCATAAAGATAAAGCATTCTAGAAGGACAGATCACTGCACTCCATTTTATCTAAGTTACTTGTGAAATGTGTCACTCCTCGGAAAATGGTTAGGAGCCTGTTGGGCTCATTCAGAGGGCACAGATGAGTGGCAAACTAGCCACATGAAGAGGACAGGCATTCTTCAGCTTGCATAGAAGTATATAGGAATATGGGGGGCCTGTGTGTTTGTATTTTCATCTTAATTGAGTGCATGTGTTGTCTGTTTCTTATGTTGGCCCTTTTATTTTCTTAACCTGTGATCGACTCCATACATTTACCGTAACAAGCTGGCTGCCCCTCAACAAGCAGAGAGAATGAAACTAGAATTGAAGATTACAGTATGCACTCTGACATAAGAAATTACCTAATGGAAAATTCTTTGGCAAAAAGTACATAATTTCTGGCTTATTTTATTCTTAGATGCATAAAAACATGCTTCAAGAAAATGTAATATATGAAGATTAAACACACACAAATGGGGAGGATAGGATGATGGAATTAGGGAAAGTAGCTGTGTCTTCTTGAAAAAGATCTCCTTTTAAAACTTTGCTTTAACATTATGTTGTTTTTATTAGGACAGTGGCATTAGATTATAAGTACAAAATACTTAATATGTATTTAAATACACAGAATCAACCACAGCAGTTTGTCAAGAGCAGAACTTGGCAGTGATGCTTTATGTGGAAGGTACCACAGCGCCACCTAGTGCCCTGGGTTTTCTTTTGCATATTTTTGAAAATTAAAAAATTCAGTGACTACATTTTAAATCAAATATGGCATGAAAGTATGTGGTTTAAGCAATATTACAAATACAGCGGTATAAGCCAATACTTACTAATGTAATTGAAAGTGTTAAGTGGAACTCTACAACAATATTCTATAACAAATCTATTATAAAAATTTTCTGACTTAAAAATAATGATTAGCATTTCCAGTTCACAACCAGAAATACTCATTAGAAGATTATTGCAGTGTAGGTGAATTAATGAAACTACTGGTGGGCTTTTTTTGGCCAGTGCAAGAGCTTTTCCTTTAATTTTATGTCATTTTACAATCAATTACAGACCACATTCCCAGACTGCTTCTAAAATTGATGAATTCTATCTTCAAATGTCAATTAACACAATATACCACAGCACTTATCAATTTCAGACAAAATAAAAACCACTTATATGATAGAATTATGAGGAATTTATAGATAAATT
Organism: Eospalax fontanierii; assembly: GCA_035773235.1. Taxonomy (NCBI): domain Eukaryota; kingdom Metazoa; phylum Chordata; class Mammalia; order Rodentia; family Spalacidae; genus Eospalax; species Eospalax fontanierii. The sequence continues at coordinate 31,475,800 of CM069548.1, read as the reverse complement.
CTTCAGCTTAAAAAAATAAAATTAGTCCAACTAAAATATGAAATATACTTAGAGATCCTTTTTTGAAAAGACCTCTAAGAAATATAGTTAAGTAAGGAATGATAAAGAAATCCCTGTGCAGAGTTTAGTAAATACCATGATTGTCTTAAGAAAGCTATAAATTTGAGTAATTTGCAAAGGCTAGCTTTGAGGCAGGTGGGTACAGGAATGGATAGACACTGGTGTGTTATTTTGTTTCTGTGAGGGGTCCCAGAAATAGTTAATGTCTCTTAGTTTAGTAGGGTACTAAAAAGTCTTTTCGTCTTTTTTACTTTTATGTACAACTAACATTTTTCTAGTGGGATCCTTGTATTTTATGTAAGGTCAACGAATATTAAAATAATGAACCATTTTATTTTTCCTTGTAATACTCCATATTAACAGTACACTGACCGATTCCTTTTTGTGTTTTGGTTACTGATAATTCTATCATATGAACTAATGGTTGCAATGTTTAAAATTCTTATAGGTACTCTCAAATGAATCATAATGCTAATTAGTCATTAGATATACTCAAATCCTAATTAGTTAAAATACTTTGTGACTTTATAGCTACCTATTAGTGGAAATCTATTTATAAGCATAAACTGTATTGTTTTACTTTAAAAATCTAGTGGTTCTTACTAATGTGGTATGCACGGATTTGGGGCTTTTTAACTGTCAGAGTGTGTAGAAGTTGCCCTCTACTGGGGAACTGGAAAAATTATATTGACATAGATTTTTCAGTTTCCTTAAAGATTCTTAGTTAAATGCATTTGTGATTTTTCCAGGGATCACTTCTCACTCTGACACTTTTTAAGTTCCAAAGATATGGAAATATTTAGCAGAGTATATTTTAAAATAAATGTCTGACTAGGTGTGATTCTATTGTTCGGTTCTTCATACCAAAATTGACATGATCACAAATGAGAAACTCCAGTCATAGTTCTTAAAGATACATGCTGTTACAGCCCAGTCACTGCTTTTCTTCAAGCCTCCAGTTCAGGCAGGCCTTGGGTAGCACTGTCCTGGTGAGGTTTGAAACTCAGGATCCATCACTTAGGTTGTTGATAACCCTGGTATCATGTTTTTCTTCTCCTGCCCACTGTATTTAATTTTAAAGCATATGTCACTAACCAAAAACATTGATGATAAGTGTTAGGCAGAGGAAGAAAAGACAGTCTGATACTGAATCCTGCCTCAATTTGCCTTGTGGGTAGGGAGGACAAGATTTTGGAATCAGTGATGCTCGAATGAGAGTCTTAGAACCATTGATTAACCCATGTCCTCTCGACTAGAGTCTCTCTGAGCCAAAAAGTTGAGGCTCAGTTTTCTAAGCTGTAGGAATGGTTCTAAGGAATATTGCAAAAAAATGGGAGTAAATCAGACTGCTGATACGTGAGACAACGCAACTGGAGTCCACCTTGTACTCGGTATTGATTGGCACAGCCAGATCCAACAGCAGATGTGCTGTCATTTAGACACATCCAGAAGGAATGGTTGAGTATTGCCAAACCCATTCATTTCATATGAATAGACGGTCTGATTTTTTGTCTGTTGTTTATATTAAAGGTCTAGAATAAGTCTGAACACTAGTTTTGATTAAACCGTTATTTCCAATGCTTTATTTAAAAGGAAATCAATTTCTAATTATTCTAGAAGGTTCTTCGCTTTTTAACACCCAGAGGCCTGAATTAAAATCTGCTGTCCCCAACCCACACAGGCCATTGCCCTGCGTCTCTTTTCTCTCCTCTTTGGCCTTCATTCTGCCCCTAATCTCCACCCTACACATATCTACCTTACTCTTTGTAAAACCTTGTAGACATGTTCTTCCTAGCCTTATTAACACCCATGGGCTTTTTTTATTTAAGAACACCTGTTAAGATTTGATTCTCTTCAAAAATGTTTCTCTAGTCTGTTCTAATTTTGTCTTTTTCTTTTTCTTTTTGCCTTGTTTGTGTATAATAAATAATGTAGTACAGGCAATAACTCTCAGGTCTTCTGTGTGTGAACTTTGCTCTACTCCACTTGTTTATATGAGTCTGTGTTATAGACTCGAGATGGAATATGTAGCCCCTTTAGGTGCTAGTTCTGTGTTTTCATGAGCTCTGCAGCTACAAATGAGAGATTTCCCCTTCCTCGGCTTCCCAGTCTAGAAAATGAAATAGCAGACTAGCTCTGATATCCTTGATTTCCCAAATTTTCAAGCAATTCTTTTAAGTTACTTTCTACTGCATGTATTATTTTTATTTTGTGGGAGGGTAGGGATGTGTGTATGCCATAGCACATATGTGGAGGTCAGAGGACAACTTAGGGAAGTCAGTTCTCTCCTTCGCCCATGTGAGTCCTGGGAATTGAACTCAGGTTGTCAGGCTTGGTGACAAGAGCCTTTAACCTGCTGAGCCATCTAACCAGTCCTCAAACAACTCTAACTAGTATGTAAACTCATGATGGTAGAGACTATGGATTCCATAGCAGGATGCATTCATGTTCTCTCTTCTCTCTTCTCCCTTCTCCCTTCTCTGTTCTCTCTTCTCTCTCTCCCCGCCAAGTCTTCTATTTCTGTACAGTACAATACAATAGAACCATGACAGCACCTTTGTCAGAAGTATGTTTGAGGACTGCATGAGTTATATGTATAAAAAGCATAATATATGCTTATGATACATAGATAGTAAGCATTCAACAAATGTCAGCTAGTCTCATCATTATTACAAAAATAAGGGTCTTAAAGCACTTAAGAAAATGTGTTTCTCATGGAGCAGGTAAGCTGCTCTCTGAGTGAATCATTTGTAAAATTCATTCGTTTGTTTACTGGTTCAGAAAAAAAATTAAATACTTATTATCAGCCAGGCATTGTTCTATTGTAAATATCAATACATGGAGTGGCAGACACACATTAAACCAGAGCAAATAAATATGCACTGTTACTCCAGTGATCTGAAAGGTTATTTAGTGTGTTAAGTTTGTTCATTCACACAACTTTTGCAGAATGTGTTCTGTGTGTGTGATATATTATATATTATTAGAAACTATTTTGATTTTTATTATATATCTGGTGTTGGTTCCTTACACTTCATCTCCTGAAAATATTTTCTTTTAAATTTTCTGTCCTCCCTCCCCTCTTTTCAATACCTTTTTGCCCCCTCTGGACCAATCCTGACTTTTCAGCTTCTATTTTGGTTTCTTTTCCTGAAGTCTGCCTCTTCACTCTTCTTATGACTTAACTATATTCTCTGTAAGCCCCTTGTTTTTCATCTACAAAATTGGGACAATAATGTGTTTACTGGGATTTAAAATGAAATAATATTTGAAAACTACTTAGCATAGTCCCTAGTATATAATATTCCTCAGTGACTACTGGCTGTTGGTCCTATGGATGTGCCATCAGATAAAAGAAGTGCCACTCGTTTCCATGGATACATTTCAGGCCATAGGTGCTGTGACCAACCATGAGTAATGAGGAATCACATTAGAAAGATGGGCTTCTTGAGCAGAGTGTTTACTGTGCTGATAATCAACCAACTATTTGCATATCCCTAGGGGAAACACAACTACAATCCCTTAATTGCAGTTGTGTGCCAATGCTGAAGGTCTACAGGCCCAAATGAACATTCAACAGCTAAGATCTTGCCTTTGTTCCAAAAGTTTGTGTTTTTATCATCTAGTTTTTAAAAACTCTTTCACTTAATTTCTTCTTGCTACCTCCTAGGACTATGGTATACAGATAAGCAGTTTCAAGAAGCTTCTTTGGACTTACTGCATTTTAAATATGTAAACTTAGAAGATATTTATTTGAAAATACAAGAAATTCCTATATCCATCTTATTTTGGGTGGTAATTGAATCTCAGTTGTTTTTGTCACTCTTAATCTGGATGGAAAAGGCCAAGTCAGCAGTTGACTTTGTCATATAGGATGGTGAGTTTACATAGACAGAAAAGAAGATCCATTATTCAGTATAAAAGCGGAGTCGAGCATGATGGCATGTGCCTGAGGTCCCAGAACTTAGGCAGTAAGCGGCAGGAAAGGAGGATCAGGAGTTAAAGGCAGGCTTGGCTCTAGTAGCAACATGAAGCCTGCCCTTGCTGCATGAGGTCCTGTATCAGAATAAAATAAATACTAGGCGAGGTGACACATGCTTTTAATACCAGAACTCAGGTGAATCTCTATGAGTATGAGGCCAGCCTGGTCTATAGCATGAGTTCCAGGCTAGCCAAGATGATATTAAAAAGCACACACACACACACACACACAAATCATTAATTTAGACACTTTTTCATCCTTCCCATCTTTCACTCTATTGGTAGTAATTAGTGATATACGTGTTTTTCCTCTTCGTGTTTCTATTTGTCCTTTATCTGGAGATGAGGGCCTTAAACTTCACTCCTGTTTAGCACCCTAATTTCCCCTCCTGACTCTGGCCCTTCCCTTTCACATTACCTTTGGCAAGAAGAACCATCTTCAGATTAGAAACACTGAAGTCAATATTGGAAAAGGAAAGTAGGTCTAAGATAAACAGACTGTATCTGCTGGCCCAACAAATGACCTCATTGGGGCCTGAGAAAACATTTGTGAATGCTGAATCTCTGTCTTTGACAAATCATACAGAAAAGGGAGCAGATCAACAGCTGGAGATGTGCAGATGTCACTTCATATATCAGAAAAGGAAGAAAGTGGATTGTAGGCACTAGTAACTAGTCATTTTAATGTCAGTCTGGAGAAAAAGGAAAGATTGATTAATTACACAATGGCTAATAAGGAGTTACAAAGGAATGCGCTGTGATGTTCTAAGAACTAGCATAGGTTCACTCAAAGTCAAAGAGAAAAGCCTGTTATACTTTTCTTTTTGAAATATAGTTGTTAATTCAAAGCAATACTATCAATCAGAGATCTGCCAGCCATTGCCCATGGGGCACTTGTGGCCATTCTGTTTGTTTACCTGTTGCCTTTGGCTGCTTTCCAGTTACAGTAGCTGAGTGGCGTGATTATAACAATATAGCCTAAGATAATTATCTGTCCCAGCACAGCCTCTGAATCCATTCATTCTGAATTTCACCACACCTACAAATTACCTAGGGACCTTGCTAAAATGAAGATTATGATATGGTAGTCTGGGGCATAATCTGAAATTTGATAAGCCCATTGTTGCTAGTCCTGAGACCACGTTTCAGTCAAGCCAGAGTTAAATTTCAAAAGGACTCTTAGCAGATTCATCTATTTAAAAAGAAAATGAATAAAATGTGAGTTGGACTTCAGTTTCATTGACCTGGATCTTGCTTTTATTTGAGTCATTATGTGCAAGTGTCAATGTTATCCTAGAGGAAAGTTTTGCTGATCATTACAAAATGATGGCCTAATCATCTTTTCCTTGTGTGAGGATATTAACCCAGTGATTATATTTAAAGGGAGTAATAGTGAGCTTGAAAACATGTGTGATTAGCTGACCCAGTGTCCACTGAGTTTACTGAACACTTCCTCTCCGAACGCCCTCTGTCTTGTGTTTCAATACATTTTTGGAGTAGAGGCATGAACTATCTTTTGTTCTCTGTGATCTTTTCAAGGCTGTCTGAATAGAATCTTCCTGAAGGGTAAAGGGCTGCCGCCTGTTAGAAAAGATCTAGGTTCCTCTTTGAATCAGTATTCTTTCCTGTAATGCAAACCACTGAGGAGGCAGGCGTCTACCCAAGCCCATCTGCATCAGTTACTAGAGTTGAGGATGAGAAGAATGAACACCAGCACTATACCCCACTTGCTTTGCTGTGAGTGATTATAATCCTTTGACTCTTTTCCAAAAGTCTTGGGTCTTCTGGTGTCACAAATGAAAATGTAGTCTATGATGTCACTGGCAAAGAATGGCAGACCTTGGGCCCTTCACAGTTTCTAATGCCCTTTCCGATTAATGTACCACAGCTCTGTCACTGATGCTCTCCTTTCTATGTACCCATCTTCCCCTCTGTTTAAAAAAAAATTATTTTTCTGTGTATGAGTGTGTGCCTCCATGTATGTCAGTATACCTACCCATGTCGTGCAATGCCCACGAAGGTCAGAAGTGTCAGATCCCCTGGAACCAGAGTTACAGGTGGTTGTTAGCCACCATGTGGGTGCTAGGAAGTCAACCTGGGTCCTCTGCAGGAGCAGCCAGTGCCCTTACCCACTGAGCCATCTCTTCACCTCCCCACATCTTCCCCTCTTTTTAATACAACTCACTTTCTACTTAATAAAGTTCTTAAGGGAAAATCCCCTCGCTTTTCTGACATCAGACATCCACATGCATGTTCGTCTGTACGTACTTCATTCTCTCTTGTACAATGAAGAGCTATTGCTCCAGCCCCTTTCTACAGAGAAGCCCCCTGCATCTGTGTGAGGCGCTCCTCAGTGCTGGGTGTAGTTAGGATAGGCCTCTTCCTGCTCTTTACGAAACCTCCATTCCTCTGTCTCGTTTTGTCTCTTTTCCATAAAACTTTTAAGATTTGTTTTTATTGTTCTTAATTATGACTATATGGGGAGGGTGTATGTGGACACTAGTGCAGGTGCCCATGGAGTTCGAAAGAGTATGATGGATCCCTTGGGACTGGAGTTACAGGAAGTTGGCAGCTGCCCAACATGGAAATAGAACTCGGGCCCTCTGCAGGAGCAGAACACACTCTGAACTGGTGAACTAACCCTCTAACCCCATTTCTGTAAGTTTTGAAAATCCCTAAGTTTCTCCTTTGTAAAACAAACCAACAAAACCAGAAATGTAGACTTGCATTAACTCACATTCATTGCCCCCCAGTTCCTGCTTTGCTTTCTCCCTGTTACAACTTGCTCTCTTAGGAGTTGTTAATTCTCTCTTTTTCTCTCCCAAGCCCACCCCTCCATCCTCCCTGCCTTCCATCTCACAGGCCACTCTTCACTACCTACTGCACTAGTCACTTCAGTGCAGTGGTTTCCCTCAAGCTCCCACTAAGCTTCAGCCTATGTGTATTCATTGACTTCTCATCTCTGCTGTAGCAGGGAGCCGCTAACTGTGCTGGGCACCCAGTTGGTTTTCTCCACTGCCTCAGACTCAACTTTAAGCATCATGCCTATATAGCCAGCTCCCTACATCTCCAGGTAAAGGCTTTACAGATTCCCCAAACTTACTGTCATCCCCAAGAAAAATGAATCTGCTCATCTCCGGGGCCATCCTAGCTCAGCAATTAGCTCTGTGAGCTACTGTTTGGTCAAGAATCATTTAAGCAGAAAACTAAGAAAGTTTCTTTCCATTCTTCCTATCACCCTCCCCTACTCTGAGCTGACTAGTATGTCTGTCTTCAAGTACTTCTTACATCTGTTGTGTGACCCTCTTGATCCCATCTCTCTTTTGCCACAGATTTCTGACCCATACTCGTGGCTGCACAGATTCTTCCAGTGACTTCTCCAAACTTTGAAATGAACTCTCAGCTCTTTACTGTGGATCCCTGGAGGTTTCTGCTTCATTGGGCTTTTCATCTCATCTCTCAAGCTGCACTGCCCACTGTACCCCTCCAACCACTTTCAGCAGGTTCTTCCCACCTCCAGCACCTTCATCCACCTTTGTGTTTTCCTCCCCAGCTTTGCTTCAGTCGCCACCCCAGAGCACTCGGAGTTCCCTGAGATTTTGTGTTGAGGGCTCATCCCGTTATTGCTCGTCGTCCACCTTCTCTGAAAACTCAGAAGACATGGATCATGTATGTGTCACTCACCACTGTACCTCAGCATCTGACAGGGCCTGATCACTAAGTGTGTTGAATGTCAGCGGCATATTGAAACCTAAAAACATGATAGGCCAGTCTAACAGGACATTGTTTCAAATAAAAATATGTGTTAATTTCTGTCTGAAAAAAAGTCATGATATTTTGAAAATAAGATGGTAGGAGTCTTTCTTTAAAAAAGTATTGAGACTGGAGTAGAATACAGTAGGTGGGCTGCTTTCTGTAATGAGGATCCCTCGTGGATGTGGACCTTTCCCCCTGCACAGTCACCACGATGTCTGCCTGATGTGTAGTTGTTACAGCAAAACTGCTTCATAACTTTCTCTATTAGGAATACAATAAGAAGTCCACTTGAATATTACCTTGTTAGTGAATCCCGTTGCTGAGAGAGGCACATTGACATTGCTGTTGCTGTGTTCTGTTACAGGGCTCCTTTTTTGCATGTGACTGAATGTCAGTGCTCAGACTTGACACGTCTCCTTTCCACTACAGTCATTGGAATGTATTCACACAATGACTCACATCAGAGGTGTAAATGGGTTTTTAGAGAGTTTTTAAGGAGACAAGAGCCATCACTTTACAGCTTGAGTTCTCCAGGTGTTACAGTCGGAAAGCTTTACGTGCCAGCCCAGTTGCAAGGATGCTAGATACTGTGACTTGATCTTGACTCTTCAAAGGGGGTCACATCTTTGGCTAGAAGTGCTCATCCACCTTGCCTTTGGTTTTTCCACCTAAGGATTTACTTAGGAAAGAGAAAGGAGAAGAAATTAAATTGAAACCTTTGTAGACTCAAGAGGAAATAGCATGTTTATTTGAATTTCCTCTTTTAATGTATTTGTGCACTTCATGTAAAACATCTTGATCATCTTTATCCCCCTCCCCCACCCCTACCACACTATGCCCCACACACACACAGGAGTTCATGCATTCTATCATATGTGTTACAGCCTATCGAGTCAAGTTTCTGTGCCCAGATGCCCCTTGGTGCAAATTCACCCACTGGAGTCTAGTCAGCCTATCTAGATTTTCTCCCTTAAAGAAGGCAGCTTTCAGTATTTATTGCTATCGCGGTTTAAATTTGAATATACCCCTTTTACCACTGATATTTTCAAAACCTTGGTTTAGAAAAATGTATTAGCCATGTCACACAGTGACTTACTTCTGTTTGATTCATGTCATCAAGAGCCATAGTGAATCTAAGCTTTTCTCTGCTTTAGTCTGAAAGTGTAACCCTGAAGAAACAGCTTAAGATTGCAAAGACTTTAATTTAAATAATTAAATATTTATTTATTTATTTATTTAGTGTGTGTGTGTGTGTGTGTGTGTGTGTGTGTGTGTGTGTGTGTGGCGCGGATAGGGAGTGGTACATGTTTGGAGGTCAGATAACAACTTTTGTGGAGTCAATTCTCTTCTTCCTTTGTGTGGGTTCTGGGGATTGAACTCCTGCCATAAAGGTTGCATCATCAGGCAGCAAACCTTTCCACTGAATCATCTTGCCAGCGTCCCCCAAATTACATATATATGCCATTCAAAAGTACAGGCTCCGAGGTTGAAGAGAAGGTCAATTCTCCACCTTGCCTCTCCACACTTCATTCACTGTGTCCCAGGTTCAGTCTCCTTACTTTGTATTTGGAAGTGATAATAGTACCTGCCTCAATATGGTTATTGTGAGGATTTCAGAAAATAATACACCTAAAGTCCTTAGCACAATATCTGACATGAGTACTTCATCCTAGCTGTTATTATTTTACAAATAATTATGATTGCTTCACCCAAATTTACAGTGCTCTTATCAGAGTCAAGGTGTCCTGGCTGACTCATTTCCAAATATAATTGAAAAGTAGGTTTCACACAATCTCCAAAGAGAAATAATCACCATCTCTTTCACACTATTTCCCTTATACCAATGTATTTAACCTTACAATTCTTTGTGTTGAACTGTGTCCATAGGTCAATAGACTTACTGGGCCATAGAAACCATGTTGGATTCATCCTGAATCTCCAGTGAGGAGCATGGTGGTTGTCATATAAGTGGATGTTCAATAAATGTTTCTAAAAATTGACATGAAATTGAATGACTTATATAAACTGAAATGGCCAGATATTTTTTATTTTCACACTGTTTGTAACACTTAGAATTCCTTCCAAATTCTGAACATATTCCAAATCATTAAAGACAGTGGCCTTCCGGGCCGGTGAGATGCCTCAGCAGGTAAGGGTGCTTGCCATCAAGCCTAATGACCTGAGTTTGATTCCTTGGACCCACATGTTGGCAAGAGAGAACTGACTTCTACAAGTTGTCCTCTGATCTACGTACATGCACACACACATTTGTGCACACACATGATAAACAAATAAATTAATTAATGTAATAAAAATAAATGACATTGGCCACTTATTTTATTATTATTGTTGTTATTGTTATTATCAAAGTGCTAGTGATCAAACTCAGAGCCTTGTACCTGCCAGACAAGTGCTCTAATATTGAGCTCCATCCTCTGCCCTGGACAGAAGCCATTCTGAGTTAAAATTAATTTGGGTATCTGGTACTTCTACTTTCTGAAATGCTGTATTGAGAACCTGCTTCATAGACACCAGTGGAATTGATAATCCATGATGCTTGTTGTAATGAGATTTAAAAATATGGCCCACAGATTAAACTGTTGTTCTCCCTGTTGCCAGTAGCCAAAGTTTGCATAATAAACAATTCTATTATTCAATAATAAAGTAATTGTATGAGAATATTCACATCTGTATACCCCCAAAAGTCACTGTTGTAATCAGTGGTGAATAAGTTGGGTCCCTTATGCCACATCCACAACTGTGTAGTAACTGCAAGAACAGAACAGAAGACTTCCTTGTAAACCAAAGATTCTTTTTCAGTGATTGAAAGTGGTCCCAGACCTGGATCTTGGGCATAGTGCTGTCAGTCTTTCTGTTATGGTACTGTCTTATTTGTCTGCCTGCCCACTTCGACTCTCTTCTCTCTCTCTCTCTCTCTCTCTCTCTCTCTCTCTCTCACACACACACACACACACACACACACAGAAGCATACTAGCATACTCTCAGACTCTGAAATTTGCAAATTCCAAGTAGAATACATTAATGAAAACATGAAATGCTTTTTGTGGTATAAATTATAATAAAGCACTGAGCAGTGAAGGAAGAAGAAACACATAATCATCTGCCACTCTCGAACTGAAACCTGTCATGTTAACTCCCAACTCAAATACATACTTTTAGAGGTTTACCTTCAAGAAACCTAAAAGCTTGTATCCTGCCTCATCGGCAACAGCCTCAAACTGTTCCCTGTCATTGAAGAAAACAAATCTTTTGCTCGTTTCTGCCTGGGGGAGGCAGAGGGACCGAGGTGGTCCTGTGTGGCTGAATTAGATGAAAGACTTCCCTTCTACCATGGAGACACGGAGTCTAATCAAGTGAAATGAGTTTTGAGATCCCAGCTCATTTCCTAGGGGAGATCAGTTCACATTACAAAATCACGACATCTCATTCATCACAGCTGACGTGGTCTTTGCTCAGGAGAGGACCCCAACTGGGACTAAACCACCTGTCTTCTCTCAAAAAGGGGCACTTTATCCAAGTTACAGTGGAAAGCCTTGGAATGAGAAGGCTTGCCAGCCTCCGGCTTCCACCCATGTGGGATGTGTGCGATAGGGAAGGGAGTGCGAGTTTAAAAGAGGAAAGGTGCGTTCAAGGAGCGTTGTGTAGTTGAAATTTTAGTGGTGATCTACAAGTAGTCATTGCGGGGGACATTAACGTGAGGGTGGCGGACACACAACTGGGGCTCCCCCTTCTTCCCTCATGTTGTTAAACAGGAGTGAGAAGACTAGCATTCTGACACATCAGAGTTCAAAACGGGGAGGAACAAAATGTATTGTGCTTTCCAGGCCAACAAATGATCATTTCACTTTCATTTCTTTCAGGGCATCGTTATAACGCCTCTGCTACTGCTGCTCTTTGTGAGTATTTTGATACTGCCTTTCATATCTTTTGTTAGTATCCTTTATTAAATGCCATCTCTTGAACTGCAGATGTGACTCAGTGGTAGAGCACTTGCCTAGCATGCACAAGGCCCTGGGCTTGAGCCCAGCACTATGAGGAACAAAAAAAATCCCACAAAGTCATCTGAAAACCTTTAAGAAAGGTCTTTAGAGTAAAATTGAGATTTGGGTTCTTTGACACAATTTGACATCACATTTTGAACCTTTCTTCTAGTGGAGTCAGAAGTATTAACTCACAGATATAGAAAAGCCCATAATCTCTTAATCCAAGGGCAGCACCCCATCTCAGTTATTAGGCCTCCAACACCTGAATAAATCATGAATTATTATAAATTAGTGACTTGTGGCATGGGTCACAAATGTGCTGTTCATTATATTCTGCTTAGTATAGCTAAAATGACCCAGTGTTTGATAGTTTCTGACAAAGAGAACCTTGAACCAAGGCATCAGAGACAGTTTAGATCCCAAAGCTGATGCTGATTCCCTTACCTTGGAAAGACTACCTTAGCATTTCATATGTAAAATGGGAAACAAAAACACCTAATGCAGTCTGTCCCCCAAGAAGAATGAAATGTGCAGTGTTTTTAAAAGAAAACTACAAGTAAATAAATACAAGTCACTGGGTAACTCAACAAAATTTGTTCTGGAAACAAAAAATGCTAATTAACTGTCATTTCTTTTGGTGTTAAGTATATGAGAATTAGATGAAAGAGTATAATAGAAATTAATGTTATCTCATGCTGAGCAAAGCATATATAATCATGAATGATACCTAAAATATTTTATGAACTGTGCTTCTTTTCACACAAAGTCTTCCAAGTATAAATCACTCCACTTCTCATAGAAATGTAGTGGGGATGGCTGGGAGTGAAACAAAGCTGTGTGACCAGCACTATTTGTCACTGAATTAAAACTGTGGGGGAAATTTATTTAATTATAGTGTAATTACCCAAGTTGGAATTCAATTAGAGTAATAGAGTGAGAGTCTTGGTTTCTTACCAACTGCGTGGGAGGTACAGAGGGCTAGATATACTATCAACCAGTTGGATTCTGCATCTTTCATGAAAGATATAACCTTCAAGTAATAAGCCTCAGCTTCACTTCCCTCCCTCCTTCTGAAGTGCAAGGTCAGTAGAGTCAAGTTATCATAGCAGAAATCTCATACATTTGGACTCGGCCAATTCAAAATTTGTAGCAAGTCAAATTAGTGGATATTGGCATGAGCTTGGGAGAAATGACTTCCTATATTCCTATATGCACACTAGATGTGAGGGACTAGAATCATCCATTAGTGTTTTCACCAAGAGTAATATGCCAGAAACAGTCCTCAGCAGGCACAAAACACAGGCCAGTCTGAGGGTCATGGGAAAAGCACAGAGCTCAGCACCTAGCATGTGCACAATAACAGATTGCATAGCCTGGGTTTTGTACATTGCAGAATACAGATGCCTCTTATTCATTTGACTTAGCTAAGAAAAGAAGCAGGTAAAGTGCTTGCCAGGCAAGCATGGTGACCTGAGTTTGATCCCCAGAACCATGTAAAAAGCCGGTATGGTGGCAGTGCTTGTAATTCTAGCACTGGGAGGAAGACCGATCTCAAGAGCTCACCGGCCAACCAACCTGGCCAAATTGGTGATCTCCAGGACAATGAACAGACTCTGTCCAAAAGAAGCCAAGAGAAGGTGCAGAGCAACTGGGGAAGTCACCTAAGGTTGACCTCGGGCCTCTGAAAGACACATGCACACACATGCACAGGCACATGTACAAATACAAGCCTACATAAACACAGAGATAAAGGGGCAAAGTTTCAGCTACAACTAGGTTGCTGAAGTCTCCGGTACCCCTCTTTTGATTAAGAAACCAGAGAACTCCCCTTTCCATCCCATGCCATAACAAGACGTTTGCTCTGTTGTTAATACTATAGCATCACATTATTGCATGTTTTCTTCTACTCACAGACCCATGAGCTTATGAGCTTTAGTTGATTTGATATTTTAAAACAATAGACTCCAAGAATATTGAAAAACACTCCAAGACCCTCAACTGAAAAAGTTCAGTGCTTCTCTTCTGATCCAGTGGGCTTTCTTGGTAGGTTTGGAAGTGTCATTCCACATCAGTAGATAATTCTGTGGTCCTGACTTTTAGTCACAGCATGATATACACACCTTTTGTCTGTCTAGGTTATTGTACATTTTGCAAACAATGAGAATTTATAAAACACTTGGATTACAGGTCTACCAAGCAAGTCAAGAAACCTAGGAGACTTAAAATATGAACGCATTCCAGAAAAATCTGTATGTTTTTTCTCAACACCCTTATTATGAGTTGAATTGTTGCACCCCAAAATATTTGTTAAAGTCCTGAACTCCAGCATACCAGAAAACGGCCTCATTTGAAAACAGAGGTATTACAAATACAGTTAGTTCAGTTGAGGTCTTAATCTAACGTGATCGGTGTCCTGATGAAGAGGCAGAGACGCACAGGAAGGACACCATGGCGGCAGGGGCTAGATTGCTACAGCTGGAAGCCAGGGAAGCAACACCAAGGATGCTAGCAGTCTTCAGGTTCCAAGAGACAAGAGAGGATGCTCCTGTGTACATGGGGAGACACGGATGTGCTTGATTTCAGATCTATGCCCACCAGAGCCATGAGACAATATGTTCCTGTTGTTTTACCCTGCCTCACTTGTGGGCTGTTCCTGAAGCCCAGAAACTGAAATAATCCCTGAAAATTTGTATCTTCTTGCTTTATGATATTTTGAAGATGGAAATTTCCTTAGCACAATTGCTAAGATGATTTCTGCTGGTGAAATGTCAGTTCCTTACATTACTAAGCTCTTCTCAGAAAGTGCTCTTAACTCTCTGGCTCCAGCTGAAATCTGTCCACTGAGTCATGCTCCAGCCGCAAAAATCTTGCCTGCCGCTTAGCCTTGCAGTGGGGTAAGGTGTTGTTCTTACTGCTCATGCCTTCTCCATAAAGTCTTCCATTTCCTTTGGAGGCTATACAAATGCATCCACGTGTCTGTTCCCTTCCTTGCTGTAATTGTTAGTAGAACCCCAAGTCTTTCCCTATCGGGACAGAAATGTGTTAACATCTTCCCATTCCTTTCTTCTTAAAACTGCATTGGGATTGGTTGATGATGTCTTCATAGTTCACATAACTGATCCTTCGAATAATCCAAGCTCAAAATTCTTGACCCTATACCCTTTACAACTCAGCCATTCCTGTAGGCTGAGCCTTGACTTAGTTACTGATAATAACATAAAATACCTTCTCTGACCAATAGCTCCTTACATTCACAGCACATGCCCCAAGTCAAGTATTTTCCAAACTGAAGCTGGAGAAATGGCTCAGTGGTTAAGAGAACCCAGGTTCGAATCCCAGCACCCCCATGGCAGCTAACTCCAGTGTGAGGGGAGCTGATGTTCTCTTCTGACCTTCACAGGCATTGCAAGACATGGGCACTCTTAACAACATGCAGGCTATATGTTCGTACACATAAAAAAAAAATTAAAATTAAAAAAAGAGAATTCTGCAAACTCACTGAAATGACCAGTTCGTTTACCTGATCACCTTTATACTGCCTCAGCATATGCCCACCTTACTCATCCTTACCATCCCATCTCATGTAGCTCGATGCTCCCTGCTTAAGTCTCTTCAACACGCTCAGCCCTGCAGTCTTCTTATCTAGTAAATTGTAACTCCGTCATTACAGTTACCCAACATTACAGGAGTTATCCCTGACATTTTTCATTCTTTCAGTTTTACTTTCAAGTTCTATTTTGAACATGTTTAGACTGAGCTGCCTTCTAGACATCCAAGTAGAGACATCAGATAAACAGTTGGTTTCATGAATCTGTAATTTAGGGGCAAAGTCTGAACCAGAGATACTCCTTGAGAAGAGAATCAGTATCAAGGGTGATTTCAAGTTTGACTGGAAAAGAGAGAACGGAGGAAGGAAATAGCACAAAGTCAGGCTGTGGGGTGTGCAGTATGAAGAGATCCACAGAGAAGACCGAGGAATGGCCATTCTGCCTGTGGGGAACACTGTGAGATTTTGATGCCCCCGGAAGTCAAACTGAGAATGTGTTTCAAAAGATATATGGAATGGGGTGCCAACTGCAATAAAATAAATTGCCTATTGGTGGTCTTAAGAACCTTCAAATAGCTATCTCATTGGAATTGTATAGTCAAAGCCTGACTGAAGTGGACTTGTAAAGAGTGAAACAGGAAACATTGAGAACAGGTGTGTGTATGCCTTGATCCTAGCTCTTGAGAGGCCGAGACAGGCAGATCTCTGTGAGTTCAAGGCTAGTCTGGTCTACATAGTGAATTCCAGGACAACTGGGGCTACAAAATACCCTGTCTCCAAAAAAAAAAAGAAAGAAAGAAAGAATAAGAATAGCTGATAACTTTGGTAATTTTTGCAGTAAAGGATAGAAAAAAATGAGCATTAACAGAGTTAATAAAGGATTAAGAGCCGCTTCTTTTTTTAAGTTAAAAAATTAGTTATATATTTGTAGTAACAGAATCAATCTAGTTCTACTGGAATAAATAGATACATTTTTAAAAAATGAAAAAGAATTCTTGAGTCTACTCTTTGAACTGTAGAAGTAGAACTCTTGCACAAAGGGGAAAGTATGGCTCCCAGTCAGATAATTCATCCATCATAAGGAGCAGGAAGTCATGGTATAGGAGCAGAAATGCAAGTAAATTAGTTGGTATGACTACAGGGGCGTGTGTATGTCTTTTCTGGTCATTTTTATCTCCTCAGGGAGATAGGCTCCCACAAAGCTCCCTCTTGCACTTTCATCAGGTCTCTGGCCAAGTATCATTTTAAGACAAGACACATTTTTTGACTATTTCATATAAAATAACATATTCTGCCCTCGCCCACCTCACCTCCACTATACTTAATTATCCTGAATTAACCAGGGTTCTCCAGAGAAACAGAACCAGTTGGGGATATCTCCTTCTTTATCATAGTCTCCATCTCTCTCTATCTGTGTGGGTGAAGAATATATATACATATAAAAGTTTATATATGAGATTTCTTATCACAGTTGGCTCATGTGATTATGGAAGTCTAGAGGTCTTGCCATCTCCTGTGGAGGAGGCAGGAAGGCTACTTGTATCCTTCAGTCTGTGTCTAAAAACCTACAAACCATAAGAACTGATGGTGTAACTTTCAGTCTTAGTCCAAATCAGAAAGCCTGAGAACTGAAGGATGGGGGTGCCAGGACTCCGAGAGACCAAAGACCTGAAAACTAAGGGCCACATTTTCCATTTCCAAGAGCCAAAAATGGGTGTCCTAGCTAAAGAAGAGAGAGTAGTTTGCCCTTCTCTGCCTTTCTGCTTTAGATAAGCCCTTCATGAATTATATGAAGCTCTCCTGCATTAAGATAAACCTCTACTCACTTACCCCATGTTAATACTAGTTTGTTCCAGAAACATCCAGACACACTCACCCACCCCCAAGTCGTGTTTAACTCGTTATGTGGGCATCCACTAGCCCACTCAAGTTGACATGTAAGCTTGGCCTTCACACGTTATCCTTAGCATTTATTATTATATAACATCTTAATCACTTAGTAATTTGTTTCGTATCCTTCTTTTGCACCTAAAATATAAAAATCACAAGAGAGCACAACTTTAATCTGGTTTTGGTCATCACTGTAACTCCAATGCTCAAAACAGAAGCCATTCAAATAATTGTTTTTAACTTATAATTGGATTAAAAAAAATGAATACAGCTCTCCAGAGAGTTGAATTGGGCTATTTTTAATGTGAGTGTTTCCTTGTTTCATGCTCTACCATTAGGGTGCATCTTGTTGTATATTTTTAAATATATTTTTATTTATTTTTATTTTATGTGTATGACTGTACTGTCTGCCTGTATAAGTGCATGCAGTGCCCTTGGAGGTCAGAAAATGGCATCAGAGTCCCCAGAGTTGGAGTTACAAAAGCTATGTGGGTTCTGGGAACCAAACCCAGGTCCTTTGTGAGCGGCCAGTGTTACAGTCACTGAGGCATCCCTCCATCCCTATTGGTGTATCTTTGAGAGGAATGGTGCCTTTCTCAGTTCCTGGGGAGCTTGACTTGGGGCCTTAGAATCTCAGAACAGATACCAAAGCTGCCTAGACACTGTGGCTTTTGGGGTTCTTGACTTAAAAATTTGAAGAATGAAATTAAATTCATGGCCCATAGAAGGTGAATTTCAGAGAGGTTTATTGTCAAGCCATAGATGAGTGTACAAGAGGAAGGAGAGGGGAGAGCGAGAGGGTGTGCTGGGAAGTAGGGCTGATAGCCTTGGGGGCTTTTAAGGACGTAGGCTAGAAAATGGGTTGAGGCATGGAGAGAGGGAGGAACTGGTCAGTCCAGATGGCCCAACTACAAGGTGTCCAGGTGCCCCTTCTCAGTTCAGTCATGTCCTCACACACAGCCTCTAGCAAAGCTGCTCATTTAAGAGAACAGATAAACAGGATCAGGACTCAGAGCTTTCTCCTGGCCTCCAACAAAGACATTCTCAGAACTGCTGCTTTAGGCTCCTGCCCTGTCTGACCAGCTTCTGCAACAAATCTCATCATTGTTATGAAGCAACTGTAAGGGACTTTACTTTCCTTTAAACTCTTTCTGTAGAGAGGTGGCACATGACAATGAAAAGGCACATTATGGTAAAAACATGATTCAACTTGCAGCCAATACCACTTGTATAGCAGTTAGCTTCTGTAACCCTTTTCAGCCTCAGTTTTTATCTAAAAAGAAGATTAGGAGAAAATGAAATGAATTAATTTATGTAGAAGTGTGCTGTAAACTATAAAGAACCATGCAGATGTTAACTATCTAAGTTTTACATTTCATGTGGAAAATAATCCTAGGAAAGCCACCAAGGCCACCATCTCTCATTTGAAATGCAGTAACCATCTTCCTTGTAGTTGAGACCTTAATACTGGGCTGAAACTGCAAGATGCTATAAATCACATATGATCTCTAATCTTAGAATCTTATGCATAGAGGAGTCCACTGTCCATCTGGCTGATGGTGAGAGCAGTGAAAGGATTCCTGAAGTACCACATATGTTCAGGCTGCTATAATACAAGCATAAACTGAGTGACTTATAAACAAGAGAAATGCCAGGTGTGGTGTAGCACACCTTTAATCCCAGGCGGCTCTCTGTGAGTTCGAGGTCAGCCTCTTCTACCTAGCAAGTTCCAGGACAGCTGAGGCTATAGGGAGACCCTGTTTTCAAACAAACAAACAGACAATAAATAAATAAATACATACATACATACATAAGAGAAATGTACTTCTCGTTTTGAAGGCTGGGAAGTCCAGGATTAAAAATAGCAGAATCTGTGTCAGGGAACCCTCTCCCTTGCTGTTTTTGTATAGTAACAGGTAAGCAAGCTCTCTAGGGTGACTTATTTCTTTACATGTGTGCTTTACTGACATATACATACACACACACACACACACACATATATATATATATGTACATAATGTGCATGCAGTGAGTTACAGATGGTTGTGATCTTCCATGCGGGTGCTGAGAACCGAACCCAACGGGGTCCTCTACAACAGCAGCCAGTACTCTTACTGTTAAGCTACCTCTCCAGCCCCTACAGTGACTTTTATAAGGATGCTAATTCTACTCAAGGTCTCATCCACTCTCACCCACCTCTAATACCAGTACCTTGGGAATTTCTACATAGGAATCTGGGGAGACAGAAACATTTAGAACACAGCAAACACAAAGTACTTTTGTGTCTGTTCCACCAGTTATCTCAATAGCAAATATCTTTTCTGATTTTGACAAGGGCAGAAATTGTCTTTATATATTTATGATCAAATGTGCTTCTATCTGTGAGACTTAATGAAGGTCTTGTCCAGCTTTAAATTACTGAATTTATGAAGTTATTACTTGGTTTTTTATAGAACAGTGTTATAACTGGTAAATGTCCAGTAGATTTTGACTTCTACTGAGCCAGAAATTTGTGAATCTTATTCAGTACCTTAAATCTCTAGTGCCAGTATTATATAACTGCTTGTTGGAAGGAAGACAGTAGGAAAGTGGGAGAGTTGTGAACAAGGAGATGCTCTCAGATGGTCAGTGAATGTTAGAAGGTTAAGATACAGCCTGCCTCCTACAGTCTTAACCTTTATTTTCTGTGAAAATAAACTACACTTTTTTCAATAATGTTAAACAAAGTATCTGTCCCTTTACTCAGTGCTTGGGCATCTGCTGTGCACTGTGAATATTACAAAGCTGATCAGACACTGATCGTTCCCTCCCAGAGCTTATAGTTTAAGAGAAAAAAATAGGATGCAGGAACAGATAATTAGAAGTCATGGTAGAAATTCTACATATTACAAATGTCAATATTATAAAATTTCAAAAGAGATTATTAAATGGGAAGCATTTCTTGAGATCATTTTACATGAATTTTTAAAATATTGTATTTATTATTTTTATTGTTGGTTTTTGAGTGTATTACCTGCATTATTAGGTAGATGTACCTGTGTCATGTGGTGCCTGCAGAGGCCAGAAGAGGGCATCAGATCCCCTGGAGCTGGAGTTATAAATGATTGTTAGCTGCCATATGGGTGCTGGGAAGCAAACCTGGGTCCTCTGCAAGAGAAGCCAGTGCTTTTGACTGCTGAGCCATCTCTCCAGACCCTTTTACAAGAATTTTATACTAAAAGAAAACTTGTATTTGAGGAGCATGAAAAAGTAGGCAGACGCTTCTGGTGTTTCTCAAGAAATCCGCTTTTTTGTGCACAGAGTTCTGATGCTATTCTGTCCAACATCACTTAAAAACATGCACATCCTTCTTTCCCTGAGATGTTGTAAACACTAACATTGTTTAGCAACCGTGACTGTATTCTTTTTCAACAGCACACAGAGTTGAAGCTTGAAAAGTTCGGTTGTGTGATGGTTAGGTAGCGGGTGCCCCCCCTTAGTAAGTGGGGCACCATTGCCTCTGCTGTTACATCAGCCCATTTCATATGGCTTGATTTCCTAGCAATCTGGCCCCTCATCAAGTAGATAGATATTTATAAGTCCCTGTGATAATGGGACACTTATATACTCATACATTTGTGAACACATGCAGAACACATATGTAAACACAGTACATACTACCAGCCTCTGTTTCTACCAGGTTGTGTTTTATTGATCTCTTCAGTTAGATTCTCTTTCAGAGGTATTTTTAATTGAATTTTTGCAATTTTCATACAATGTAATTTGATGGAATTTAGATTCCCTCCCCTGCCTTCATGTCTCCCCTCTGCCCCCATGCAATTTAATGTACTCTCATACGTATATAAAATATGGCCTATAGAATATGATTTGTGTCCCCCAATGTCTTTCAGTGTAGGTCCATCCACTGAGCCCACAGAGTAACATCCCTATGAAACACTGTCTTTCCTCCTCCCAGAGCCATCAATTGCCAAAAGTGCCTCAGCTTGAGTTGGGATCTCTTACCTACTTCCCCAGAGGCCTGTGTTCTCACACCACTATATAAGACACTTTGCTTTTCCAAGTGTATTCGTTACTGTCCTTGCTACTCTGACAAAATATCTGACAAAACAATGTAAGGAAGGAAAGGTTCAATGTACAGTCCATCTTGCAGTGAAGTTATAATTCAAGAGCTAGAAGAAGCCGCTGATCACATTGCATCTATAGTCAGGAAGTGCTGCCCTCTCCTGTGGTTTCTCCTGGGGCCCTGGCCCATGGTAGGTAATTAACGTCACTTAATCTAGATAATCCCTCATAGGCTCGTCTCTTCAGTTGATTCTAGAACCTGTCAGGTTGACACTCAGTATTTAACCATTGTATGAGGGTAATGGGAACAACTAGAGTTATGACTATCGAGTAGTTATTGCTACAGATACTTTATGCATAAGCCCATGTGGCCAAGGTGACCACCTTTCAATGAAAAAACATAGGTTCTAAGAGGATTCCTCATTTGTCCAAGACCACACACTGGTAAAGAGGACAAGGCATGGCATTCCGCCCTGGGTTCCTCCCCTTGAATGCTCTTCCAGGTTATATTTAGGACGCTGCCTCTTTGGAGACACCATTCATTTTGAACCCTATTATCAGCATGAAGGTAATATTTCCTGAACTCATATAGTCTCAATAAAATGTGAGACAAAAAGGAATAGATTTAAGTATTGCCTTAAAGAAACCAAACATTTATTTGGGTAAGCAGAAATAAGAATATGGAAGAGACTTAAGAAAATGTTAATTACTAATTTCTGTGATTCAGACTGTGTCTAAGAGTTCATTGAAGGGAAAGGTCCACACGAAAGCTCTAAGCACCCTTTGAGCCTGCAATCATCATTCATTGCTCTACACACTAAAAGCCTGTGATAGACATTTCAACTCTCCATCCTGTCACTATAAACAGAAGCAGTGTGTCCAACTATTATTATTGTCCTGTGTGGTAATCATTCTCTTTTATATGTTCCCAATCATGGTTGCATGTCTGTGAGATGTATAAAATGTTCCCAGACAAGCAAAAGGCATATAAAGAGGAACTAGCCATTGGATTATTCCCAGGGGGTCACAGGGAGAAGTTCCTCCACCTCCTACTTAGAAATGCCTAAACACTAATCTTCTCTTGTCTTCTGTGAGTAAATTACACAGAGGGTGTTGTTGGAGCCTTTTGTGAGGCTAACTTATCTGCAGATAAGTTGTAAATGCTTCTGCTAGTGCCCCCCCACATACACACCTTATTAAATCATACTGGGGAGGAAAGAGAAGGAGGACATTTGAGAAGCAGATTCAAAAACTCTAGAGATAACATTGATAACTTCTTCCTCTCTTAAAGACCAGTGACTCAGATGCTGATTCCACCACTGACCTTGGACTTCTCTGACCTAGCTGGAACTGCCACAAGCAGCAGTTTTCTCCCTTGTCCCACCCCAGCACCAGCCCCTAAGGGGAGCTCCCTCATCAGGGAAGAGCGCCTGAGTGGGAAGACACTGTATGCTTGCTGCTCCCCTTGTCCCCTTCTGAAGAAACTTTAAAAGGCTTCTATTTAAGGGACTGTTTACCAGCCTTTCTGGTTCTTTAGCCAAACTCCAGATTGGCAAGGTGAAATGGCTGTACTCATAAAGTAGGGAGCAAAGTTTGTTCCTAGATGCCTCTGAGGACCTCAGCCTCTAGCCCTCTGGCTTTCTCTTTGAGTTAGGAGAAGCCAATTCACAGTTCAGTAGGATACATTTTAGTTTACATGTTTTGAGTAACCAGTACCTATGATGTATCCATAAAGTTCCCATCAGGACTGAGGGTATACCTCAGAGGTATAGCATGCATTTCACCCTGATTTCAATCCCTAGAAATACTAAAAGAAAAAAAATTCCATCAAAGTAATTGAAAGGTAATCTTTTCATTTTACAATTTAATTAGCATTTAATGTAAATGAACACCCAGATATTAAGCTAAACAGAATAAGACACAGATAGGAAAATACCACATGACCTTACTTATATGAGGAAACTGAAAATATCAAGCACAGAGAACCAGAATATAGTGGAGAATACCAGTGTTCAGGAGCAGAGTGCAAAAGCTAGGTACAACCTACAGTTTCAAGATGAACATGTTGAGACCTAATTATTATAGCATGGTG
This sequence comes from Eospalax fontanierii, assembly GCA_035773235.1. NCBI lineage: Eukaryota > Metazoa > Chordata > Mammalia > Rodentia > Spalacidae > Eospalax > Eospalax fontanierii. The sequence continues at coordinate 31,452,407 of CM069548.1, read as the reverse complement.
ACTCTAGTTAAATGGTTAAAATTTGTTAAAAGAGTAGATTTTAGGTATTCTTACCATGTCAACATAAGAGAACTATGTATGCTGATAAATGTATTAAATAACCTGATTATAACAATCATTTTATTTTATCTATATCCAATCATTACTTTGTAAACCTTGAATATATAACTTTTGCCAATTATGCCTCAATTAAAATGAAAAGGATAAATGAGAGCATAAAAAGGAAATCGTATTTTACATGTTATTTTTATCTTTTAAAGAATCTTTTAAAACCTATTTTGCTCTTTATTTCTCAGAGAAGAAAAAAATACCATGTACTTAGTTATTTTTTTAAAAAAGACTATTTCCTCTTCTAAATACGCACTCTATTCAGTAATCCAATTTCAGTTTGATGCAAGCAATTGAATCAATGTGGCTGTCTAACAACCATATTCCTCATATTGATAAAAATCATAGTCATTTTTACATGGAATCTGTCACCTGGCATACACTCAATTTGGCAGTTTCATGTAAGCAATCAGTTTAGTTTGCATGTATCACTGAGAGAAGGACGAAACTGTAGTTGACGGGAAAGGTAGCAATTGGGAAGATTTGGGGAGACGCTCCCTGTGATGCTGGTCATTGTGACAGACAGTAAACACAGGCATTTATGGTGGATTTATAAGAAAGTTAGATCCAATATTAAGCAAGCCTTCCTCTCTTCTTCCCCCACGGCTGGGCCCTGTATCTATAAGAGGAAGGTAGAATCTTTTACTATGTCTAAAGCTACTTCCTGATTTTTCAGCCAAAAATATTTGACCTTGCCATTCTACAGTATAAACTGTAAATAGCTTTTCCTAGTCTCGTGAACATGGTACTAATGAAAGTGAAGGCCAGTCATCAAGGGTGAATTATTTAATACAATAACGTTTTAATAGCAGAGAAGAGACACAAATAGTAGCAATGCCTGTGGCTAATGGATCTCCCTGATAGGAGATAAAGGCTGATTACACAGCAGAGCAACTGAAGACCTGGAGCATTAATGACGATTTACAGGTCAGCTCACTTACAGGAGTGATTTAAAACGCACCATCTGTTTTCTAATGTTCAGTTGATAACTGTGATTCAGCAGACAGTTAGCGTCTCTTCATCAGAACTGTCACTTATTTGTCTTTCTGAACCTGGCTACCAACTGAACTCCCAGATTCTCGCCAAGTGAAATCGTTATTAAATTGAATGTGCTGAGAGCAGTCAACCCTGCTCCTCTGAGCCTTTCTCTGCCAGGTTGGAGAATTAAACCCTGATGCCCCGAGGCATCCACTGTGTGTACTGAATAAACTTCTCTGTGGTGCATCTACCCTGGTACTAGTTCTTGAGTGTTGAGAAAAGTATCGCTCCAGTGATTTTCTGTGTCCTGTGACTCAATCAGATCTCAGTTGAGAAAGGCCTATCTCCCCATTTCCATGGAGTTTTCCACCCCAACCATCACCCACCAGCAAGAAGAGTAGTGCTCAGTTTTGGCTTCCATTCCTGTCCCCTCCCCCACTTTCTGAGCCCTCTGGAGTCAGTATACAGTAGAGTGAGGGAATGAAGTGTTGAGGGCTTTGGAGCTGTACTTCTGGATTCAGACCCTGGTGTGTCACTTCTAGCTGTGATGGCCATGTTCAACTTACATACCTATTAACCACTGAAGTGGGATTAATAATTAGACTCACTTCAAGGGATCACTGTGAAGGTCAAACTTTTTGACATATGTATTTAGACTAGTGTCTACCACATAGAATTCTACAATTGATGTTGCTTTTGATTTCTGTATTTATTTTTAGTTTATGTTTATGAGTATTCTCTTTGCATGTATGTAAGAACACCCCACTCATACAGTGCCCCCAGAGGCCAGAAGAGAGTGTTGGATTCCCTAGAACTGGAGTCACAGGCAGTTGTTCGCTACCATGTATGTGCTACGAATTGAACTGGGTAGGTTCTCTGCAAGAGCACTCAGTGCTCTTAACCACTGAGCCATCTCTCCAGCCTTTGATTTTATTATTGTAAGCATAGGAGGTAACTGGGAGGAGGGAGGACAGGCCTGTGAACTCCTAAGACTTTGTCAGGTATTGGTGTTGGGAACACTGTCGTCAGGCCTCTTTTCTCCCTGTGTATGACAGGCATTTACTAATGGACACACATTTGTTGAACACCGGATCTGGGCTAGATTTGTGATTCCCAAAGTGTGAACCCAGCACAGCCCGTGCAGCACAGCACTGTTGCCTGGGAAAGCTCGCCGGGCTTGCCAGAGCCCATCTGTGTCCTGTTGTCTGAGTGTTGCCAAACAATCAGCTTTAACTAGCCCTCCTGCTGTTCCTGAGCTGAGGACATTTGAGGAGCACTTCCCCAGTGTAAACCATGAGTGTAAACCAGTGTTCAAACTTGAGGAGCCTGCAGTCTCCCCGAGAGAAGGATTTATAAACGAGAACAACTGAGGATTCTGAGAGGTACAGTGGAAACACAGAGAGCTGTGGTTCCCCAAAGGGGAGAGGAGCGAATCAGCATGGAGCGGGGGGCAGTGAGTTTAGAAAGAATTCCCAAGGAATAATGCTTCAATTCTATCTTGGAAAAAGACTAGAACTTTTCTCTTGAAAGCAGGAGAGGATGAAATTTCCCAGGGAAGTTTGTGTGTACTGGGTGATGGGCAGGTCTGCTCACAGACCTCACCTTTTTAGAAAGCAGCCCTTGAGAAGAGTTTACACTTCGTCCACTCCACTGCCAAAGCCCTAGCACCTCGTGTGTGCCCTTGGCTACCATGAAGCACCCAGTCTCTGCTGGAGTGACTGAACACAAAGGACTTAAACTCCCACATTTTGAGTTTTCATATGTCATTTCTTCTCAGTGCAAGATATTAAAGCCACAAAAATCACGTATTTGTGATTTCTCTTCTTTGCAGTACAATATTCAAAATTAGGCAATAACTAGATTGTTTATGTGATGTATCTTAAAGCTTGGCAGTATGAGACTTTATCTCTCAGTCTGCCAGGATAGCTCGGTGAAGCCCCGGTTACTTGCTTAACTTAAGGTAGTCCTGAACTTGCGAAATTCGCCTGCCAATTACAGGTGCTTCCTCCAGTCCACCGAGGAGGAGGTTCTCCATGATTCCCAAGGTCCGGGTATCCACATCGAATTCCGCATTAAAATTAGAAACAAATATTCCAGCAGCATCGTTCCCTCCACTTCAGTTAATATCAGGCCTGCATACAAAATGACTGGGATTTGCACTTCTCTGGTCACGTTCTCATGCACCATTCCAGATGCTCAGTGCTCTTTCTTCTGGATGCCAGGGTACACTTCATAGCATCAGAAACTTCCCCGAGGAAGCCTCTGAATCTTCACACTGACCACAAGACAGGTCTGGTGGCCAGTTCAAAAGAAAGAACTTGTGCCAAATTAGACTCCAGCCCTAAAGTTTCCTTCCTTTCATAGCCAGTTCTAAGAAAGCCACCCTGCAAGGATTTCCTTCCCAGCATCCCTGCCACCCCTCCTCTGCCTTCAGAGACCCAGCTAATTACAGCACTGGGTAACTTAGTCTCATCCCTCATCTGACAGGACCCCAGACCAGGGTCACTGTAACCTGTGCTTCTAATCAATTCATGGGTCCAGAGTGTTCCACAGGACAAGGGAAACCTGGAGATCATGGACAGCCTTCTCAATCCATTGCTGTCTTCTATTGTTTCTGTTAATGTGAAGTTTCTAAATATTGAATATAAAATGGCATAATATTTGATGTATGGAAAATTTAAATACATAATATTTTTAAAATATGGTTAAGATAAATCTCCTTTATGTAAGCCTGCAGAGGGACTAGGGCTTCATATAAATGTTTCTTATTTTCTATTTTATTTAGTTAATTTCTTATTGCCCAGTGCTAGGGATCAAACCCAAGGCCTTGTGCATGCAAGACAAACACTTTACCATTAAGCTGTATCTCCAGCACTAAAAACATTTTTCAAACTGTAGAGAAAGGGGAGGCAAGAATGTGAGAGCTGAGCCATGAGATTCCAGGTAAGAACTGTCACTTTTTACACCATGGTTCTAAGTCTGCCTCCTCCTGCTCTCTCCAGACATTCTAAACCATACAAAGCACTAAGTGGACATCCGGAACTTCAAGACTTTATTGTTTGAAGTTTCTCCAGTACTTCAATCAATTTTTTTCAACTATTACATCAGGAAGAAATTTAGAGTTGCTATTTATGAAGAGAATATATGTGTCAAGTAGTTTCTACTTCAGATGCATACCTGGTTTAAAATAGAGTGTAATTATTGCCTTTTAACTCTTTAGTTATACATAAAAGAAGCACCTAGCATCCACAGAGTAGTCATGGGCTGGGATGCTGTATTCTTCCTCAGCCTCATTTTGTCTGTTTGACTCTCTGCATTCTTTACCTTACATTGTTTATAAGACCTAGAGTTCAAAGGGGGTTGTTAAATTGAAATCCAGTAGTTGGTGATGAAGCTAGTACTAATTGCGTGCAAGTCCACTGAGAGTGGGACACATATTTTGAATATATATAGATTGGGACTGAGAATAGTTACAGAATTTTATGAAATTTACCAAGGTGAAGAAAACATTTTCTTAAACAATCCAGGCACAGCTCAGAAATCAAAGCTGGACATGGTGGTGCACAACTATAATTTTCCAGCATTTGGGAGGCAGGGGCAGATGGATCTCTATGAGATCAAGGCCAGCCTAGTCTACATAGTGAGTTCCCAGCCAGCTGGGGCAACAGACAGACCCTGTCTCAAAAAAAGAAGTGGAAAGAGAAAAAAGATAGGAGTTATAAACCTTATTAGGGCATAGAAATTTAAGATAAGTATATTGAAATTTAAGTTGAAACACAGGGGGACTGGGAAACATGTCTCAGTGGGGAAAGTACTTGCCATGCAACATGAGGCTCTGAGTTCAAATCTCTGGAACCCACATAAAGCTGTACACAGTAGTACACATCTGTAATGCCAGCTTTCCTACAGTGAGATAGATGGGAGGCTGAAACAAAATCCCCAGGAATTCACAAGCTAGCTAGCCTCATGTACACCGCAGTGAACGTAAGGCGTGGGCCAACACCATGCCCCCTCTGAACTCCATACACAAAGTATGGCATACACACATGCATAGAAACACACACAGACAGGAAAATCTGTCCAAGGTGCTGGACAGATGGCTCATCTGTTAGGAACGGGTATTGCTCTTGCAGAAGACCTGAGTTCTGTTCCCACATTGGGTGGCTCACAACTACCTATAATTCCAGCTTCAAGGGATCCAAGGCCTCTGGCCTCCGTGGACACCTACACACACACACACACACACACACACACACACACACACACATACACACATACACAAAACCTAAAAATAATAAACTTTAAAAAATAAAAAGAGGGACTGGAAAGATGACTCAGTGGTTAAGAGTACTGGCCACTCTTGCAGTGGACCTGGGTTAGGTTCTCAGCACCCACATGCTAGCTAATAACTGTCTGTAACTCCACTTCTAGGGGATCTTAGGCCCTCTTCTGGCCTTTGCAGGCATTGCATGCATGTGGTGCATTTATATATATGAAGGCAAAATACTCATACACATAAAATAAAACTATATAAATAAAAAGGAGATTATGTTTTAAGATTTCTTGTGTGCTAAAACTTGTCTAAAATGAATTACAAAGAATCTGAGACTGATTTTGACTTGAAGGAAAGTTAAAAATTGTTTCATTTGCATAAATATACTAATATGTAAGAGAATGAGATGTGCTCGTTTATTCTTGGTATCGAAATGGATGAAATAAAAAATCACATTATGACTGTAGGCGAAATATCATGGTCCATGTTGCTGTGGCACAAAATAGCTATTATCCAGAAACCTATTAAGAAAGCATAATTTAAGATCATTACACACCTACAGTTTTCCCTTAATCTTAATTTTCCAATAAAATCATGTGTTAAAATGCTTATTAACCTATTTTAGGTTAAATTTAGAAAATTAGCAGTAACTTCACTTGCTCTATGTTGATTGCCACCAAATTTTTGGTGCATGTGAAAAATTTATGGTACTGGAATTCGTCTACTGTATTATTGAATTCTCAGCACTATTTCATTATTGGTTCAAAGAAAGTCTAACTCATGTTTCCTGGTTTTTCAGCTTGGCTCATCCTCTTCTGTGCCTTTTACGTCTATTTTTTCTCAGCTTTTCATGACTGTTGTGGTTCCTCTCATTATTGGACAGGTAAGGCTACCCTTCCTTTATAACTATGTTTTTCTATATAATTTATACTGTGGATTCTTTTTTAAAGGTTTATGTTTAACTTTTAGTTATGTGTATGTGCGTGTGTCTCTGTGTGTGGGTATGTGCACATGAGTGCAGTGCCCATGGAGGCCAGAAGAGAGGGTTGGATCCCCTGGAGCTGGAGTTACAGGCAGCTGTGAGCAGCTTGATGTAGGGGCTGGCACCATTCCACACTCTTAACTGCTGAGCCATCTCTCCAGCCCCCACAAAGTGTTAATTCTTATGTAAGTTCAGGGCAGTTGAAAGAAAGGATATTCAGGAGAAGACAAACTAAGTGAACAAATAAAAAAATACGTCAGCCTCACTTTTCTCAAATATTCATTTTTTTCAATATATTTTATTGAATTTTTGAATACTTCATATAATACACCTTAATCATATTTAGACCCCCTCCCCTATCTGCACACCCCAGAGCCCCCACACACACTGAATTTTATGCATTCTGTCATATATGCTAAGGCCTATCGAGTCAAGTTTGTATACACAGATGTCCCTCAGTGTGAGTTTACCCACTGGATCCTGGTCAGCTTATCCAGCCTCACTCCCTTTAAGACCATCTGCTCCTCATCCAGCATTGATCAACTGCCAATTGTTCATCAGCTAAGGTTGGGACCTTCTGCCTGTTTCCCCGTTTCTATGCTGAGTTTTTGTCTGGTTTGAGTTTGTATGGGACTTGTGCATGTTGTCAGCATTGCTGTAAATTCATATGAGCAAATTTCTAGAAACCTGAAAAGCTGTTTCCTTGTGGTCATTCACCATCCCTGGCTGTTACAGTCTTTCCACCCCCTCTTCCACAGTGGTCTGAGCCCTGGGTGCATTTCTGCTTTGCAGTTAGTTTACATATGGGAATTTCTGAATAAAATCTGAAAGTTGGATCTTAGAATATTCACATTTTTGTTAAATTAATAGAAGTTCTTCTATTGTAACTTCCCATAACATGATATTATAATTTAATTATAAGCATATAAATTTTAAAACAAAGATCTTTTGTGATTGTTGGTTTGTTAGTTTGGGAAATTTAAAACATAAGAAGCCACACTCATGGAGAACAAACAGAGTTTAATATACAAATGAAGTAAGTGGGTCTTAGACAACAGTATAATAAACTATCTTAAACAGATAGACTGTTAAGAGCAACTAGATTCTAAATTTAGTTCGCCCTTCATTTGCTGTGTGACCCTGGGCAAGTCATCTAATCTCCTTAGCTCCCAGTTTATAGTTTATCAAATATTACAATTATAATACCTACATTAAAGTATCATTGTGGCAAATTAAATGAAATATTCATGCATATAAAGTTCTTAGATATAGTCTGACATTCTATAATTTATGTTGTCATCATCATTATCACTCAGATTACCTATACAAACTGAACAGGCAGTAGTTCTTTCAAATGTTGCCTATAAATATGATCGATATCTGTGTAGGTAGTACTTAACGACTCTCTTCAGCTGGGTTCTGTAGGCAGTATATTCTGAGAAGTGTTTCTGTGTAGGAAGTCTATAGAGATATGGCCTTTGGGAGGGTGAAGGAAGCCAGGGGGAGGGTACTTTCCCAGAAAAGGCCTCCATTGGTCCCATGCAGAGCTCTGAGGCTGGACCAATCCCTCAGAGTGCTCCTTGCTTAGGGCAAGAGCACCTAGTTTTACACCCTTGGACTGACCAGTCCTTTCAGGCTGGTCTCACTCACACCCCTAAGAAAGCGTGACAAAGAGACTTTCATCCAAATAATATTTTCAGACCAAGAGCTGTAAGCCCCTTGTTCCTGGACAGGTGATTCTGTACAGAACACAAACATATCCATTACGTAGACAAGATCTTTTTACATTTTAACTGTGTGTCTACATAAGAGACCAGATTTAGCATGATTGTGGAAGTTTAAAAGCGATCAAAGAATACCACCTAATTAAATGTAAAATGGCGCTTGAAAAAAATATCCATCCCCAGTGCTGTTACATAATGAGGATCTTGAATAATTATCTCCTAACTGTTTCTCTAGCCTCCACCGCATTTCCTCCCTCTGACTTTCCTGGATTTTCTCAAGTTCTGCTTACTTGTGATGGTCTTTCTGCACACTTCCCACCCCAGCTTACTACTCACTGGGCTCTCGAATTCAACTACTTTGAAGTATGTGATAGTGGTGCCCTCAACTTATTCACAGTAGAGCCTTCTTCATTCCTTTCTCAGCCTTCCCACCATGTGTATTTATTTTGTGTGCTTGTTAACTATTTCTCTCCCTGGACAACTTTGAGCTTCATGAGTCAAGAAGCCATGTTTATTTTGCTTCTTGTTACACTCCAAGACTGTAGCTATCCAATAAATAGAAGCAAAATGAATGAAAATGTGAAGGGTTCTGTCTCCGTAGGGGTGTGTTTTGTCTTCTACCTCATCTAAGCATTCTGAGCTGTGTACAGCACTACGATGTGTTCATATGTACTTTCTTGTTTCTGAAAATAGTTCCACATAATAACTTGGAGCACATAATTCCTTTTAATGGACTTTGAAAATTTCCATATTAACAATAATTTCTTGACTTAACATATACGAACAAAAACATATATGCCCCAATGATTCAAGTTTTAAATGTACAAAATATTGTTCAAAGAATGTTTCCCCTGGGAGAGAATAATAAGTTATTAGATTGCTCATTCTTGTGGGGCCCAATAGTAAAACACTGAGTAAATTATAAAACAGCAGTCTGGTTTGGGTAGCTTTTTGTTACATTCTCCGGGTGCCAAAGTACTTTGGTAGCTTTATGTGGTAAGGAAACCTGCATGTTTGAATCTCTCTTGTGTTCTGATCTCAAAAATGGATAGTCACTCGCCATTAGTCAGCCATGCCTCCTTCCTCTCGTTGTATCCTTACTCCTTTATATCCTTGAAGTCACTAAATGCTACCATTTCTGCCTCCAAAATCTTTCCTATCTGGCACCTGCAGTTCCACTCACACTGCAGGAGAAGGCGACATACCTGGTCATCTCTTGTCTAAGTCATTACCCCTCCTGAACCAGTTCATCTGTCCTCGGTGTCCTTGATCCCCATAACGCACTTGACCGCCTTCAGCATAGTCTGAAAAATGAGTCAGCTCACCTTATCCTCTTCTTTCCTCTTTGTAAGAACTAACCCTGACTCCTCTGCTCGTGAGTTCCTTGGTGCGCAAAGCCCCTCGGTGAGGCCCACTCCGCTTCTGCGCCATGCCCTCCTCCCTCTCCCCTTCCTACAGATTTCCCTTTCCCCAAGCTGCGTTCACCTGTTCTCCCACCCGACCCTTAATGTGCCCTTCGCTCCCCTGTGCCTTTATCTTTCTGTTCTCTTCTCCTCTGCTAGAAACTGCTCATTCCTACAGACTGCTCTGACTCCACTGGCCTCTACTCACTTTCAGTTCATCCATGGCACCTGGCTCCTATGTATCAGAGGTGATCATCTGTTTGTGAACTTCCTAGAAGCAGAGGCTGTATCTTTTTAAATTTTTCTGTCTCCTTGCTTATAGAAGGAACTCAGGACATATTTATTGGCTGAATCTGTCAATTCATGTGAATGGTGGTCTCCGGAGGTGACTATTAGCAGGTGTATTGAATAGTGTAGTCAGGAGGAAGGATTAAACTATACAAAAAGATTGACAGTGGAAAACTTTGAACTTGCCCACAGGGGCCCGCAGCAGTAATTTTTACTACATTGCTATTTGCTCAGGATTATTTTTTTTTTTGGGGGGGGGGTCTCTGTACTGTAGCTACTAGATAACAATGACTTTTTTCTTTCCCAGCAATCACTTGAGAAACAAATTTTGAAAAAATTAATTAAATACAGTTGTTTGTCCCTTAGTATCTAAGGGGATTGGTTCCAGGGTCCTCCACTGACAAAATCCAGGAGTGTTCAAGTCCTTAAAATAGCATAGTATTTGCATTTTATATATATATATAAAAAGTATCCTCCTGAATACTTTGAAGCCACTCTAGATTGCTTTTAATACCTAATCAGCACAATTCAAATGCTATGTAAATAACTTAGAGAATAAAGATAAGGGAGAAAGCCCATACAGGTTCAGTACAGAGTTAATTTTTTTCAAATATTTTTAATCCAAGAATCTACAGGTGAGGAGGGCCCTGCCCAAGAGCACTAGGAACAGAGGAGAAAGGGCTGCATCTATGAGGTGACTGTATCAGATGAATGCTGATGCATGGACAATGAGTCTCGGGACCTTAAGTACTGTAAGGAAAGAGGGAGGGTTTCCGGAACAGGCCTCCCCACCGCAGCCATCTGCTCCTGTGATCACACCTTTCTGAATCTTGCACTGCATTGTATAGACTGTAATCAAGTACAATACTTGCTGCACTTCTAAGAAGTGTATTCACTTTCAGGCATTGTAAACATGAATTTTTATTGCTAAAATTTTCTGGCAGGAGGAAATACAGAATGCTAAGGAAGGGATTCCATATGAAAGTGCTTTAGGAGTAGCTGCAAGCCTCTGTGACCCTGAGGATCAACCTCAGGCACAACCTGACAAGGCTCATATGCTCCAAGCAGTAATTCTTCAGCTTCATCAAGAGCTCCATCAGTGGGCCTTACTGTTGCTTTCCTTCTGACCCAGCTTAGAGTCCATGATGTGGCATTAGAGTCACTCCTTTGCGAACATTTTCAAGTCCTTCACCCTTTTCTCCCTTTGTTGTATTTCCTTGAAAAGCCTCGTCCCCAGTTCCACCTGGCCACCCACTCTGTGTGCACTGGAGCTGCCGTCATTGTCTTTACTCCTGACCACACTTGCCATTTTCTTATCTCACTTTGTCTCCGTTGTACTTCACAATCTTCAAGCAGCGTCCTTCTTCTAACATACATCTGTCTCATCTTTCTTGAAATTCATGGCCTCAAATAAAATGTCAGGCAAAATCTCTGTGAAGCTCTACTCCTGGGTAAGTTCTTTTTCTGCTCTTCAGGACTGTCTTATCCACCCTGTTTCCAAAGCCCTTGCACGTCCCTTCAACTTTCCCACTTGGCCTCACCACTGCTTGATTCTCCAACATCTCATCCTGCGTCCTTCTCTGGAACCTTTGCTCTCTGGTCATTGCCTTTGCTTGGAACACCTTGCTACCTTTTACCTCCCAAGAAAGACCCTTCCTCAGCCTCCTCCAGTGGCTGCCCCATTGCCACAAGTCACAATCGGGCCATATAATTTGCACTTTTAGTACATATCATTTCCTGCATCTTTGTTAGTTTACTTTTCACTGAGCTCCACAACTAGAGTATAAGCTCCCCAAAGACCTGGTACCTTTCTGCCTAGTTTGTCTCTACACTGATCTTGAGTCCATGCTGTTATATGACTTTTGAGGACCTTGTGGGAAGTGCTCATGTGTTGGGCATAATGCAGGTTGGGCCTCTCGTGGGCATGGTGCTCCACACTGGTTGGTTGTGAAGCCAGTTTCTGCCAGAACCTGGAGAGAACCTAATCTACCTGGGAACAAACTGCAATTGGCAGTACTCAGGACCCCACCCCATAAGGCTTTTGGCTAACAAGACCTATAAGACTCTCTGCTCTTTCTTGAATAAATGAGTTTGCAGCAGACCACCACTGCTGGCTTTCCGCTCAACTCCTGGAGTCGGTGTCTTGACTCTGTGCCTACTCACCCCCTCCCTACAGCAGAGCTCCTTCGGTCCCCCTCGGGCTGGTTCTGAGTGCTGGGACCCCCAACACTCATGTGCACTCAAATACCAGGCAACTTAGTCTAGTTTCTCAGTTGTAATGAGGAGAGCCAAATTACAAAAGGAAACATTTCCACAAGCTGTTATATGTACCTTTTAAAATGAGATTCCTATCATCTGTTAAACAAACAAGAGGAATTGGAGGGATAAGACTAGGCATGTGAGCTGAATAAAATTTCCTGAACCTTTTAGTGATAATAACACTATCAAAATTCAACTTTTGATCATATTTCTGAGGGTGAATTTCATTCCTCTGTATTTTCTCTAAACAATACTTCCCTTTGGTTGGAGTCACTATGCATTTGCTCTGATGTGTGGGAGGCTTAGTGTTTCAGCACTGGCCAGCTGCACCCAAGACTTCAAGCCTTGCTTTCATATCTGTAGACACAAGGACAGGTTTCTGCTGTAGTGCTGTGAGATAAGCATAGTTGTTCCCAGATGATTAGGAGATGGCTGCTTCTGTCAGTTCTCGAAAAAAGGACAATTTGTGGCATGATCGTGTTTTTACATCCTTTCTGACAAAGTCTTCCAGTATATCTAAGAGCTTGTGACAATACTTCTTTTATGCATCATATTTAAGAATGATTTATGAATAGATGTTAATGAAACTGAATTTCTACCACCTTTCATTATTTTCTATCACCTTAGCTAGTTTTCAAAGCATCAAGGTAAAGCCCACCTTCCCCCTATAAATTAATAATCTATGTGCATGCCTATATACTATCATTCATGCATTCTCTGGTCTTCCCACTCATGATTTGTTTCACAGTTTGAAATCAGCCTTTCATATTAAATGGGCATCATCTATAGCTGAACTTTGTGTTTTAATTAATCCTGGTATAGTTGTATTAAGCCTGAGCTGCTTTCAGTTTCATTGTTTCATATAATTGTGCTGTGATGTTACATTATGCAATGGGATGTTCTGTTAAACAGTGATAGAAACATCACCAAACTGCAACCTGAAAATGAGACTAGTAATCATTTAGCCATTCATAGGCTCTATTTCTAAAGCATTTTATGTTTAGTTACTTAATCCTCAGTATAACTCCTGTTACACATCCATTTTACAGATGAGGCATAGGGAAGTTAAGGAATTTGCCCAAGATGTCAGAGGAAGGAATGGAGCCAGGATTCAAGGTCATGCACAGTCTGGCTCCAGCCTGTACCTTGATCTGATACCAGGTTCTCTTGGGAAATCAAGATCCCAGTCCTCCTCACCCACAAATCCCAGTCCTTCTCACCCATGTGACTAGCCTTTTACCTTTATGTAAGATGTCTGGACTCTCTGTGCCTCTGTTGTCAACTGTATCCTCAGCAAGATAATGTTTCTACCATTGTTTTTATGAGAAACAAATTAAGTCACAGTCGGAGTTTTCCAGAACTCCTTATTCTGATTATTACTTATTACTAGTTATTAGTAGTAACATTATTATTATAAGTAATCTTATTATTACTAATGGATGCTTATTATTCCCATTTATGATATATAATATGTTACCATACATTATTCTTTTTGTAACACATGCTAATACTATGTTAAACCTAATCAATATTTAATAAAACATTTTAAGAGAAAAGTGTTACAAAAATTGGGTTTGGCTTCATCTCTCTTATAAGACTCTTTCAATGTGATGTTAATAAAGGGACAAACCTCTTTGTGAAAATATATGAATTCAGTGCAATAGGAATGAACATTGAAGGATCTGAAGCCACCATGAAGAGAAATAAATTTTAAAACTTGGGCTTAGAATGAAGAATTATCTATCATGTATCCTCAGTCCAAATCCAATTTATAAATGTAAAGACAGAGCAGAAAGAAAAAGCAAGGAAATAGCTTGATCAAAAAAAAAAAATTAAGAAAACTAAAATGATGGATATTACCCTTCACAGTTATCTTGGTACATCAACATTCTTCACCTAAGATAGGTCATTTTTTACTGGTTTCAAGTTGAAGTTGTATTATAATTGATATGAAACCCAGCTTATTGGAAATACAGTCAAGTTTAATTCTCCTCTTAATCTTTCCTGCTACCTAATTTAAAGTAAAGAAAATAAAAATATTGAAGGTGAGATATTAAAATGAAAACTTCCTGTGGAGGAATTTTTTTTCCTTTCTCAGAGAAAAGCAAACAAGTTCATGAGACTTTGTCAGTTAATTGTTAATGCCTCAGTTTGTCTCAGCAACAAGGACAAACGTATTTAGTCTGAGTTCTGAACGAGGTACATACCTGTCTGCTTTACCTGGATACCTCTTCCCACCTCATCTTGATTTGTCTTTCCCACATTTCTCTCTGGGGACAGCTTCAGGATGCACAGATCTCTCTAGCAAAGTCTTATTTCCTCTAAGGCCACTAAAATTTTCAATAAGGCAAAAGAAGTCTGGAGAATTTTTAAGTGACAAGAATTCCTAAGAAAGAGCGAATGACTGTCAGAAGTGTAGTTGCTGGACTGAAGGGGGTTGCTTTCTGGAGCTTATGGCCAGACCGCACTTTCAAGGCGTGTCAACAGTACTTCACTCAGATTCGTTTATGAAGTATTTTAGCACTTCTCTAGCTACGCAATGCAAAAGCAGCTGCTCTGTGAACTTAATCTTAGAGCAGGATGGGAAGGCTCTGTGGAGCCTGGCAAGATATAAAATGCTTTACTTGGGAGATGCAGCCAGATCTCCCAATGCGGCTGAAAGCTGGAGGACAGATCTGCTCTCCTCTAGGGTGATCGCTTCCCCTATGGGTGCTTCCAGTTCCCAACTTTTCAGTTGTTTTCATCAAGATTAAGTATGCAGCATTAACCCATGATGTGTTTAGGCTAGGACGGTCTTAACTTGGGAGCCCTTGTTTCTTGCCATATTGAAAGAATCCCACCCTACTATGAGACAGAGTGCTTTGTAATGAAGTTTTGAAAAGACTATTAGGTTATCTAAATCAAATCACTGCTCATAAAATTGATTGATGATTGAATGTTTGTGTTGGCTTTCAAATGGCTTTGGCTTTCCAGTTCCACCTCATTCATATTTATTTGTTTATTTTGTCAGAGGGGCCTCGGTGGGGAGAGAAGATGACACTTTATCTTGGGAATCAAGATTGCACATTATAGACTTTTGCACAAAGAAGGCTTGTATTCTTTTAATTATTGTATATTAAAGTAAGATAAATGTTGCCACAGATATCATTATCTCTGTGCATTTTCCATTTGTTTTATTTTCTAAAGAAGTTGAACTAGGGGGGACTAGAGAGATGGCTCAGTGGTTAAGAGCATCGGCTGCTCTTGCAGAAGACCCAGGTTTGGTTCCCAACACCCACAGCTTACAGCTCTAACAACCATCTGTAACTCCAGTTCCAGGGAATACACTCCCTCTTCTGACTTCCATGGGCACTGCACAGCACCAGGGCACTTATAGACATGCACACAAAATAAAATAAATAATAAATAAAATATTTTTTAAGTTGAACTAGATTTGGGACTACCAGCTATCTGTGTAGTCAGAGGTGATGAAGTGAGCTCCCATGGTATCATGTTTGGACGTGGGGCCATCTTATCACCCAAGATTCCTCCAGCGCTGTGGTTCAGAATTCATGTTCTGTACATCAGTCCATAACTCTGTGTGATAGAACTGCCCTTATTTCTCTACACTGCATTTTTCCGCCCTCGGAAATTTCACCAGGTAAATTACCATGGTTTGAGAACTCTTCCCTGCCTGTTATGTTTTATTAATAGTGTTATTTCTTTAATATAAGATCCACTTTTTAAGAACTCCTAACCACTGTGTATCCTTCTGTAGCATTTTCCATTTCATTCCTGCCACACCCAGCCTTGAAGGTTTTGTTGCTGTACCTTGTACCCACTGATCAGCTTTCTGCCAAGACTGTATTTACAATCCGTTTACTCAGGGACTGCTTGAGATGGAAGAAGTGTATCCAGCAACCATTCATTCAGAGACTCAGATGAGGTGCTGTGTTTCACATTATTCTCAGAATGGACAGCCCCTAGTGCCCAAAACCATGGATAGACCTACTAGAGATTTTTTCCTGTGAATATATATATATATATATATATATATATATGATAAAATTTAATTTCTAAATTAGGCCCAGTAAAACATTAACCATAACAATGATAGAATACAGTTGTAATAATAAACTACAAAATGTATTTAAAATTCATGAATTGTTTCTTGAATTTTCACTTACCATGTTAAGAGTGAAGTTGAATAGGCAGCTGAAACTGCAGAAAGAGACCAACTTTAGTTGGCCAAAAGAGACAACTTTAGTATATTTTGCTTTTAATATCTGTAAAGCAGTGCTCTGTTATGAATTAATCCTTTATGGTGACAGAGTGGCTGCCAACAGAGCCCCCTCGACCTTAGCAGGGGAAGTTCCCCGACCTCATTATTGCTGATGGATCCCTGGTAACTCAGCCTGTTGTGAAATCTCACATCCAATTATGCAGGCTAATGAGTGAGCCAAAATTTAGAATGTCTCAACTACCGTCTTTATGATAGTTGCACAGCTTCTTTCAAAAGTGAAACAAGACTGTAAGCAGTCTCCCGCTCTCACGCCCAAACAGAAGATATCATCGGTGTTCAGGCTGTCCTGATTTTAAATATCTGATTTGATCTTAAAATAAAAGGGAATTGCATTCTGACTTTATATTTTACCCGTCCTTTTGTAAAAAATTTAGAGTAGGTTTATTCATTTTTAAGTGTTAATTTTAGAATTCTGAAAGCATACAAATGGCATTTGTCTTTTGGATTCGCAAAAAACTCTAGATATTCAGAGTGTGAATTATTTAAACTCCCACAACACATGCACTTTTGCTTTTCAAGTATGAGTTATAATTTAATTAAAAACTTCTGGTGCATTGCTAGTGTTTTAAATATTAATATGTTCCATGGATCACTTTCGATTATCTACTGTCTTGAAATTCTTGAAGATGTCAGATTTTTAAGGTTCCCAAAGTTGCACTTGGAATTGTCTGTTGAGGCAAAGGGGACTATGATAATTACACACATCCATTAGGATCAGCAGAGGAGATAAACTTTGGGGAGGCTTAATGGGCATGCCTCGGTGACAGCTAGCAAAGAGCATTTGGCATGATTAAGGATGGATTTGAATGCAGTTGAAAATATACTCTCATTATGGGCACCCAGTGGAAGTTGCACCACAAATGTTAAATTCCCCCAAAGAAGAAGTATGGCAGGGACACTGAAATCCACTGTGGCCATCATCCAAGTTATTCTCTTCCCTTTCTGTCTTTGTGCTGTCAGAATCACTTTGTGATGCCCCATTCAACCTCCCACATCTCTGAAAAAAGTCAACCTGTTGATCTCTGTGTTTCAGATTGTCCGAAGATACATCAAGGACTGGCTGGAAAGAAAGAAACCTCCTTTTGGGGTGGTCAGCAGCAGCGTGCTCCTCATGATCATCTACACCACCTTCTGTGACACGTTCTCCAACCCTCACATTGACCTGGATAAGTTCAGCCTGATTCTCATACTCTGTATAAGTAAGTTGGAAGGCAGGATGCCCTGACTGTCCCCCCAGCCTCCTTGGTAGCATTGTGAAGCAAATGCGACTTCTCTGAATTCACTTCTAATGTTAATCTGATTTAAAGTTAATACTTAGCTGATATTTTGGTGACTTTATCTTATGTATTTGTTCTTTAGAAAGACATCACTTATATACTTGCAGTCTTACTCTTCTTTGCTTTTTATGTCAAATGCACCATTTTATGACTTACAATAGCTTGTGTTAGATGAGAGAAGCTTTAATATGTATCAAATTCAAATATTACATTGAACCCTTTGTCACCAACTTATTTTAAGTTTGAATTGACCTTATTTCTTACAGTTATTTAAAATGGATTTATAATATATAGTTCTATTATTGCATGTATATAATAATTTAGCTACATTGAATAATATGTAAATATTTTCATCATATTTTCCAATAATGCACCAAGAAATGCACTTCACTTTCAAGAAATAGCAGACTATAAATGTTATAATGACTAAGGCTTAACAAAGAACATTTTGTTCTGTTCATCCTGTCACTCCAAATAGTCTGGTATCAAATAATCTTTTGTTACTAAACATCAAGATGAATTATTTCAAAGTACACGTTTACATATACTTTGTACTGTTAAATTCTAAGTATAAACCAGTTTTTTTAAGTAGAACAAATGAAATTACCAATCCAAATCAGAGAGAGTTCTAGATCTTCCCCTTAGATGTCATAGATTGTGTCTGGGAAGATCAGGTTAAATCCTATTAATTTATGATTCTAGCAATTTAGTAATATTTGTTTCTTTCCTGTAAGTTTTAGGTGAAGCTAGGCAGTCCATTAGTTACGCTACAGAATGCTTTTTGCTACTCTAGATTCAATTCATTGTTTTTGTTTTGTTTTTCCTTCAGTAGTTTCTATTCAACTGAGTTTCATGCTTTTGACCTTCATCTTTTCAACAAGGTAAGTGATTTGGTATTTCTTTTAGTCACCTGAAAAGAATTATATGCTTTATTTGGCTCCTGTCCTCTTTTGCCATCTGATTTTTCCTATCATCTGACTGGCCAGTCTCTCTCAGTTCTGCTACCTTCAAACTGTAGACATCAGCAAAGGGTCTGTCCTGGGCCCTTATCTCATTCCTCTCAAACATGCTTAGAAAGCCTGCTCCATTCTCCTGGCTTAACTGGAAGCTTTCTGCTGATGTTTTCTTAACTTGGGACCTTGTGTCCAGAGTTTCTCCTAAGTTCCAACACTGTTGTTTCTTTCCATATGGATATCTTCCCTGGCTGTCTTAACAGGACTTTGGACTCGTGATATTTAAAATGGAATAATTTAGTGGTTTTCCCTAGAACTTCTCCTCTTCTCTTATTTTCAATATAACATCTTTTATTTACTCTTTAGCAAGTTCATACATGTGAACAATGTGTCTTGATCATATCTGCCCCCCAGATATCCCCAGTAACCTTACTCCCTTCATGGATTTTCCCTTTTCTTTTCCTTCCATAACTCACTGACTCCTATGAGTGCTGCCAGTTGGAATGTTGATTGGTCTTATTGGCATCATCTTGTCCAGGTACTATAGCTGCTGTGAGATCATGAGTTCAGTGGTCCTGTTATGTCTAGAAGACAGCATTTTATATTTTTTTTGCACAGCATGTCTTCCACTCCTCTAGCTCTTACATTCTTTCCGCCCCCTCTTCCGAGATGTTCCCTGAACCTCTTTTTTTTTTTTAATGGACCCACCATCTCCACACTTATCAAACCAGAGTCCTTCATATCATTATTTTATGAGAAATTCATCTGCTCCTGTCATATTTATTCTATTCCCAATGCCACTTCCTTTTTTAGGCTCTCAGTGTTGTTTTTTTTCTCTAGGCTATTATGAACAGTATCATACTAATAATTCCATTCTAGGTTCAACTTTTGCTATGCATTTCTTATGGCTTCCAAAGACTCAAAAGTTCTGGTAGCCACAGGCATCTTAGCCAGAACCTGTAAAATGAAGTTCATTTTGTAAGTACATGGCTCTTCAGTCTATTTTGCAGTTAGGGAGAACCATGAGCATTCATGCTGCCTAAGCTTTAGGTTGACATAAAATCTTTGCCATTTCCTGGAAGAACCTCATGCTTTTTGATCCCTTGCTGAGGCAATCCCCACATGCAAGTTGGTCTTCATGTCCTAGTCCATCTTTCCTAGTGTGCATGTGTACATTTAAGAGCTTTTTTCTACTGTAGCATGGGATGATCTGGTGCTTTCTACTAGCCTACGGTGGCCTCAAATTCAAGGCAATTTTCCTACCTCAGCTCCCCAAGTGCTAGGCCTAGATTCTCTTTCCTTTTAGCTTACTTTAAATGCCACTTTTTCCACTAGTATAATTCATTCAATACAAATTACTTAAGCTTCTGAAATTAAAAGATGCCATAGTGAACGCTTCAAAGAAGAGATGATTCTGATCCTTTATAAGTTTTCAGAATAAGTATGTGTTCTCTTAGGACTAAGGTCAGCCAACCTGTGGCCTAGTCAGACAAAAGAATGTACTTTCAAAGAGAGTGCTAGAGTCAGCTTCATGGGAGAGATGGTCATAAAGAATGGCTAATTGTCTAGCCATCAGAGATGAGGAGGCCAGACTTTTGTGGGAGAACAGCAGTAATACATATATTGACATATCTGTACAAACAAGATGATGGTACAATAGAAGACAAAAATTGAAAGTTGTCTTGGAGTGCAAGTGATGACAGTGAGTTGCCACACGTGGGGTAGGGGAGGTCCTAGGCATCTATGAGGCTGAAGCCCTGTCTGCTTTTCATGGATGGGTGCGTTTAGGCCTTACACTAGGCACTTAGCTTTTAGAGCACTTGGTATAGCACTAAGCTCATTGTTCCAAGTCAATAAAAATGTTTTGATTGATGTAATTTAAAGCATTTTTCTAAATTTGATGTTGTAACTCATGAAGTAAGAATAAAGCCTGGAGCCACTGAGTCAAGAGAAAAATGTGACTTACTTGGGAAGCCAGAAAGTGGGAGTTATTTTAAAATTCTTTTTGTGAATAGCTTATTTTTGTGTCAGTTTAAAAAGATGTTTGCCATTCAGTAGCTATGTGTTTGGTGTTCCTATGGTAGAGATAGTTCTCAGAGCCAGTCATTCTGTCCTATATAATTTGTAGATATCCTGTTAGTGACCAAAAAATTCCTTAAAAACTGCCTTAGTTTCATTTTCTGATGCTATTATAAAATACCCTGACAAAGGCAACTTAAGGGAGAAAGGACTCATTTGGGTTCCAGTTCCAGATTATAAGCCACCATTACATGGATGTCAAGGTGACAACAACTGATCACATAGTCAAAAGCAGAGAGTGGTGAATCAATGCATGCATGCTAGTGCTCAGTTCATTTTTCCCACTCTTATGTATTTTAGTAACCCCTGCCTGGGAACAGTGCCGTCCACAATGTCAGATCTTCCTGTGTCAATTTAGTCAAGATAGCCCCCACAGACATGCCCGCAGGCCAGCCTAATCTAGATAATCCTCCATTGAAATGCCCATCTCAGATGATTCTAAATTGTGTCAAGTTAACAATTAACACTCTCACAGGGCCAGGCTTGAATCCCAGCACTGGGGAGGCAAAGACAGGTAGATCACTGTGAAGTGGAAGGCAGCCAGAGATGATCTACATAGAGAAGTCCAGACCAGCTGGGGCTACATAGTAAGACCCTGTCTCAACAAAAACAAGCAAAACAAAACTAGAGTATAAGGTTTCCACTGCTAGGATTGCTAAAGGACTTAGGGGGAGGGGCGTCATGACTGTTTGAATTCAAATGAACAATTCTCAGGATGCAGTACACTGATTGTTCATCAGGACTCTAGTCTTGGTCCTAATTCTCTCTTTTATTCTGACGGCCCTGGAATTCTGTTGTTTCAGACTTCTACTTAGCTCACTGTTAGACTCCCTATTACACATGGTTGTGTAGCTTGGAAGTGGTCTACAAGCTGCATGCTAGCACCTGCCATAGGGATTGTACATGTGATATTCAATGTAAATCTGACAACAACACAATGTTATTATTGTCTTTTTATAGCTATTTTGCAGAGGAGGACCCATAGTTTTAAGGTTTAATTTAATAATTTTCCAGAAATCAAATTATAGTAGTTTAATATTGGGGGCCATGGGCGCCAGATGTTGGCGGGCACTGGCGGGTCCCTCGGGGGAGGGGCAAGGAGGCGCGGAGTCAAGGACACAGACTCCAGGAGAAAGTGGAGCCATGATCTCATTTAATTTTAGAAGGAAACAGGCTTTATACTTTTGCCAGGCTTAGGGGAGGTCTTTATCTGGTCGTCTGACATGCTTCATTCTAGTAGATCCTGATCGCCTCTGATGATCTGACGTTCATCACTCCCATTGGTCCTGGATGCTGCTAGGGCCTGAGAGCTGCCCCAGGTTAGGTCCCAGGAAGCATTCACTGAGCATGCATATTCTAGCCGGTTTAGGCCAGCAGGCCAGGAGCCTGCCTGGCCTGGCCTGAATCATCCTACTTCCAGGTTATATACCTAGAACTGAAAACTATTTCCATTTAATATTTGCAAAAGCCTTTCAGCCTTTACCATTGCCTTAAAGTAGTATTTTAACTACTTTAAAATTTCATAATAGTTATTTTAGCATTTATTTTTATTTTTTATGTGTATGAGTGTATTGCCTGCATGTGTGTTAGTACACCTGTGACATGCAATGCCTGAGGACGTCAGAAGGCGCCCAATTCCCTGGAACTGGAGTTACGGGCACTTGTTAGCATGTGTAGGTGCTGGGAATCCAGGTCCTCTGCAAGAGCAGTCAATGCTCTCACCCTCTGAACTGTCTCTCCAGCCCATCAGAATAGTTATTTTATTGAGTTCTTCCAGTTCACACGCACACTGAAATTTGTCACAGATATGGAGAGTTCTCACTAGGTCCCACGGACTTGTGCTCTGCCGAGTTCCATCTCCTTTTCCTGCCTTTGCTTCTTTCCTACTTGAAATTGATTAAATCTGACTCTCAGTAATCTAGGACCACTCTGGGCATGGAAAGACAACTGTCGTGATGAAATCTGTTGTTTTTCATTCTGCTGAGAAACATTCTGCATTCTGATGACAAGGATTGGTTATAAAGCCAAGTGAGACTCAGTCTGGAAAACTCGGCTTCCTGCACCCTCTGGTTCCCGGGTTAGACTTTCTTAGAGTTCCTGGCCTGGCATGTCACCATTCCAGTGAGCATTTAAAATTGATTTGTAAATTATTATTCTACGCTCTCATTTGTCTGTCTTCAGAATAGTGTAAGCGTATAAATTCCAGCACTGGAATCACATGAACTTGGGTTCAAGGCCTGTTTAATAAGTTTATAATTTTTATCAGCTTCCTTATGAAAAATATAGAGACAGTGTATATCTCAAGAACATTTGGAGAATTAGGTTCTAAGTACATAAAACCCTCAGCACTTAGACCCAGCACAGAGTAAGTATTCAATAAATATCAGCTATAGTAGGATATTTGTGATATCAAAATAGCTTCTATTGCATCAAAAATTAATAATAGCAGAGAGGGAGTTAGCTGTTCTAACTTCGTAATATATTACATGTTCCTTTTCTCTGTCACGGTTGCTAGGAAATGAAAGTTGATTCATCAACCTCGAGTCAGCCATGTACATTGACCTCAGCTTTTGCAACTTTGGAAAACTGTCCCAGTTTTTTTTTTTTTTTATGTTGAAAAAACTTTGAAAAAGATAGCAGTACTTAGTAATCTTTTTAAGATGTGTGAAAGATAGTTTGTTAAGCTGATACCTGGGTGGTCATGAGAGTGACTGAATGCCTTAAGAAAGGAAAAGGAAGAAAACAAGTGTCCCAGCAGTTGCGTGGGAGTTTCAGTCCTTATCTGCACATTTTCAACCAGTCTCCATTGCCCCTTGCCACAGTCCTCGGAGGAGGAGGGTGGGCTGCAGAGACTGAGGAGGAAGACAGGCTTTATTATTAGTGCCAAGTCTGTATACCCCTTGGAGGTATGTGACCAAGCCTTGGAGCTCTGGGTAACTTGTTTAGTGCCACACACAGCTAAAGACTAATGAAATCCTTCAAAAAAGAGAAGAAAGAAAGAGAGAGAAAGAAAATAAAAGAATAAAGGAGAGAAAAGAAAAGTCAGACCCAGCACAAGCACAGAGGCTAACTAAGGAATGTATTGCACGGAAGTTTCCTCCTCTGAAAACAGCAGGTTTAGACAGAACTCTCTCCAAGGACCTTTTCTGCCCCACATTCTGTGCTTCTGCTAAAACCTGACATGCCTTCCTCTGTGGGTAGCCCAGAGGAAGACAAAATAAATACTGCGAGGAAAACACTGACTGAAAGCTTTGTTAGAGAGAATTTTTAAAAGATCAGTTGGGAAGAAAAGACAATAACCACCTGAGGGGGAGCCAAAGTGATCAAAAGAATGATAAAAGCAGCATAAAAAGAAAATCAATATTAAAAAGAGATAAGGTGGCATTCGAAATAAAATGTAAGTGATTGCTGTCAAGAATGTGAGCTGACACAACTACAGCAAATCTAGCGGTCACTACTTCAGCACGGAGGCAAGATGTATCATCTTTCTATGTATTGTGACCTTGTATCTTGACGCCATCCTCCACAGGCTGTGACCCAGGGCAGGCTACTGACCCAGACAGCTGCCCTCACCCACACTAAATTTTGAAGTCTTTTGGTTTTGTTTTTTCTGGCTTCTCTCTGAGAAGATACACTGATCCCTCAGAATTTGGGGCAGGTTTCTCCCTAGGTTGTGACTTCAGGGATGCTAGGCTTCCAAAAGAACAGGACAGAAATACTACATACCTTCTAGGACTGTTCTGAGAAGACATGCCACATACCAAGTGTTAGAAAAATGCTCACTGATGTCCACTGCTGTGGTCACTTACTGCCATGAGTGAGGGGCCACATGGACATCTACTCTGGGTACTTGCCTTAAGAGCCACGCCATGGAGATTGTTGCTGGAGAGCTAGAGCCACGTCAGCTCCAGAATGAGAATATGATGAGCACCAGTGTTTAGGTCTTCTCCCTCTTGCTACTGGAGTTTGTGCTCTGGACTACAAAGCAGTGTTCTAGCTTACATAGCCCAGCCTAGCTGCAGTCTTCTAATCTGAGCAGAGCAGGAGAGCAGCCCCACATGTATCCTCTTGAGCTATAGGGGGAGTGAGGGACAGGCAGCACCAGGTCAAACTGAGCCTCCTTCACCTGACCCACCAGAAATGAGCTGTGATCTGAGTAAAAGCAAATACCAGACAGACCTGGGTTCACTAAAGGGAGACATGCTGCCAGATGCTTCAGAAAAAAAACAGCAAACTGCTTATAAAGGGCAGGACAAGACAGAGAGGCATTTGTGGTGTGATGGACCACACATGCATTTCTGGGGCCATCCACAAACCCAGCCACTTGGCTGTGCTGTGTGTGCTGCCGTCGCACGTGGCCATTCCCTCCTGTAGGGAAGTCTCCTCTTGTAAGCCGACTGTCCTTCCCATTCTCTCATCTGTATCTCTCAGCCTTTTCTGGTTTCTTTGGAATTACCTGAAACTCTATGCAGAGAGTGAACTCTTCGATGTGACTTTCTACTCTCATGCTCTCCCTGACAGTTTCTGTATTTTTTTATCTACCTGTTTTCTACTTTGCTTCCGGCTCAGGAGACAGGAAAGGACACTCACCCCACCTACCATCTGGTCCCCTCGAGCCTCTCAGGAAACCCAGGTTCATCAGTTTCTCTCTCTGCCCCCTCCCCATTCTCCACCCCCTCTCCTTGCACTTCTTTCTTCTTTTTGCCAAGTTTCTTGAAATCACAGTTCCTTGCCAGGACTATAAACCTACCACATGTTAAGATCAACTTGCTTGACCTCTCCAAGCCCAGTGGCTGCCTCTTCTGTTCTGTTCCCATTCATGACCCGATGTGCCACTCAGTCCTGAATGCTCTGAGATTTTGATGTTCCATACCTTCTTCTCTCTATAATCAATAGTTGTGACAGTAAAAATGTTAAACAGTATGTCTTTAGAACTTCTAATGTGAAAATTCTTAACAAATATTGTCATTTCTCCTCACACTACCCCTGAGCAGCAGATAATATTCTCATTTTATATGAAAGAAAAGGGTGGTCTAAATTTAAAATCCAGTGTGTTTCCCCCCAAAGCCCACACTCTTCAGCTTTTGGGAAGGAACATTAGCGGCTGCCGTTCCTGTCCTATGCTGTGCCTCACATGACTCCTGCTCCTCCGCAGGCCCTTGTAGCTCCCTGCTTACTGCTGTCCTCACCGCCTTCAGTCTTGGCCTGTGCTGTTTGTGTGCTCACTTCCAAAAATCAACTCTGATCGTGCCGAGTGAATGCGCAGTCCTGTCTCACCAAGTCCACACTCCTGTTCACAAACCAATATCTCTGCACATACATCAGCGTGAAGAATCTGCTCTTCGCCAGCTGTGCAAAGAACCTATACTGCAAGTTCACCATCCCTAAGCTCCTAGAGGGTTCTCTGTGCTCCGCTGTCATATATATATCTTTTTCCTCCAAGCTGTAGGAAATCCTCCTTTCAGTGGAGAATCTCTCCTGCTCTTACTCTTGCCCTTTCTCCCCTTCTCTCTCCCTTTCTCCCCCTTTTTCTCCCCCACCTCCTGCTCTCTCTTTCACATACAGTATTTATGTGTGCTCCTTTCATGTCATAACTCGGGCATTTGCCTAAGAGCTCCTTGACCTCATTGGGCTTACCACAAGAATAAAGGGATGAAAAAAATCAGTTATGCAGCATGATATTTAAAGAACAAAAGGACTATCTATTGACACACAGACATGAGGTCATATGTGGAAATATTAAGGCCATCTTGTCATACTCGAGTGGTATGTATACGTAAGGAGCCTCACCTAAGGACTTCAGTTGTTATCACAAAAGAACTGGAAGGACGGCTGGTTTGTAAACATGAGCATGTATGCCTTTTCAGTAGAGAAAGGACCGAAGGCCATTTAAATATTCTATTGACACTACTGATGGGCTGGGTTGAAGAGAGACCTCTAGATCCTGCCCTCCAATGAGTGAGTGTAAAATGAAGAAAGCAGGACATAGGATCTATTGAGGGATTTTTCTAAATAGAGATTAAGATTTGTCTCCCATCAAAAGTTATACATGAAGGAGGGGGCTAGAGAAATGGCTCAGTGGTTGAGAGCACTGGCTGCTCTTGCAGAGGACCCAGGTTCGATTTCCAGCACCCACAGGGCAAACAACAACCGTCCATAACTCCAGTTCCAGGGGATCTGATGCCCTCTTCTGACCTCCATGAGCACTGCACAATACAGGTACACTTACAGATATGCAGGCAATACACTCACACACACAAAATAAAAATAATAAATATTTTAAAATGTTACACATGGGCAGATGAGGTTACAAAGGGAAGCATGGACTCACTCATTAGACATCAAGTAGACACAGGCTTTTGAGACAGACATGCTTAATCTACTTTTATAATAAAGATAAGAACTCTAAAAAGAAATTCCGCTGCGGCTCTACATTTTGATCTAGAGTAACTTCTATCACCAGGCTTATACAGAAGGTACTAATGTGAAGATGGATTCCACATTTGATTTAGGATGTCTTGGACTTTGTGCACATATATTTGCAAAAATCCTTTTTCTGCCTCTAGGAATAACTCAGGTTTCACACCAGCAGACACGGTGGCTATTGTCTTCTGTTCGACACACAAGTCCCTCACATTGGGTAAGTGATTCACCACGTTACAACTGTTTGTTACCCTCATGGAGTTACATCTTCTGGTTTTAAAACTCAGAAATTTCTCAAGTTAAATAGAACAGGTGCCGTCCGTTCTGTTAGACAAAGAGCAACACCAAAGAGACTCGGCCATTGTGCTGAAATGCTGTTATCTGATCAGACCAACTTCTAGGAGCCTAAATTAAATAACACAGAATTTAGCTTAATTCATAATAATGTTTTCAGTTCTCGTTAGAAAATGACCGATGTGGAATGCACTGGAGCCAGGGTGGGGTAGGGGAGGAGACCTGTCTCTGAAAAAGGAGTTGCCAGAATCCCTGCTTCGGAAGGCTTTTGGGTAGCCCCTGGAGTTCAAATCAAGGTGGAAGTAATGTCATTACTCTCATTTGATAATTGACATTAGTTTGAAATTCATTTTTGAACATTATGTTGTTTTCTACAAATACAATTTAGTTTTCATTAACTCGATTGGATTAACACTGAAAGTGAAGTATGTATTTATTTAATGGAAAAATATTAAAAAGAAAAGTGCTAATTTCTACTTAGGCTTATCCAATTTAACAACATTATTCCAATAACCTCTTAGACATCCGGAATCCATGTTTTCAGTCATTAAAATTCATTAAGTAATCAGAAACTTTATTGAAAATGCATCATTTATAAACTCCTTAGGGCTGTTGTAGTGGTATGTTGTGGTCAAAACTCATTGTATTAGTTTGCTTTCTGTTGTTGTGATAAACACCATGACCAAAGACAGCTTGGACGGGAAAGAGTTTACTGCATCTTATATTTCCAAGAGACAGTCGTCACTGAGAGAAAGTCAGGGCAGGAGCTCAACGCAGGAACCAGAGGCAGAAACCACAGAGGAACACTATCACTAGCTTGCTCCTCCTGGCCCAGCTGCCTTTCTTATATTGCCAGGGATGGCACTGCCCATAGAGAGCTGGCCCTACACCTATCAGCAATCAAGAAAATGCCTCACAGACACAACTACAGGCCAGTTCAATAAAGAAAGTTCCTCAATTGAGGTTCCCTCTTCCCAGATGATGCTAGTTTGTGTCGTATTTACAAGACACAAACTAGCATCATTTGGCATGTGACTGAGTCACTTACAGGAATGAAGAATCATACATACTTTTAATTAACTTATGTTAAAAACATTCCTTCTGTACCTAGTACAGTGTTTGGTAGATCATTGATGATCAGTCTGTGACAAAATGTAATTCCATTCTGCATAGGTTTCTGGGGACTAGATGAGGTTTCTTCTCAGAGAGCTTGCAGTGGTACCCAGTACTCAGTGGGTCTCGGAACCTAGTGCTTTTGGTACCCAGCACTCACAGGGCCTCAGAACCTAGTGTTGTGGCACTCAGCACTCAGTGGGCCTCTGCACCTAGTGTTGTGGTACCCAGCAGTCACAGGGCCTCAGTACCTAGTGTTGTGGTACTCAGCACTCAATGGTTATATTACTAACTGTACTGGTTGTAACTGTGTTGCCGCTTCCAGGGATCCAGTCATATGACCCTGTCTTACAGATTTTCAGGTTAGTTGTTGACCTCAAAGAAATCATCTCACTTCTGTCCATGTTCTACCCACATCTATGCCACATGTGGTGTTGCAAGTCTTATGAAAACTAAGGCCATATACAAAAGCAGGGGCAGAGGTGGATGATGCAGGCATCAGATGAGCCGTGTTCTTAGAATACGTGATTAACAATGGCTTTCTTAAGTGCCATTGTTAAGCCTGGCCCCTTCCTAGTGACTTCCTGTCAACCGGAAAGCCAGAGTGGATAGTTTTTCTTTCTCCATGACCTTCTTCTGTGCTGGTACTAGCTGTGTTGAACAGAGTGTGAGAAGCACACCCAGAGGCAGGGTGGTCCAGTGTTCTTTCACATTTTTTTTCATTTTTCTTAATTTGAGGGTCCTACCCTTTTGTTATGCTTTTCTGAAAGCTGATTTGCTGTCCGCAGACAAGTACTCTAAATACAGATCAGAAATAGTTGTTTTGATGAAAAGGATCAAATGAACTTGGATTTGTGTTTGCTTTCAAGTATTCTCCCATGAAGTAGATACTTAGATCCTCCAGTGATGCTAAGATGCCAGTCTGGTATCTAGTAAGGAAGTAATGTAAATCTTTAGCTGTTGGACATCTGGACAGACATAAGCTGTCTGGGATCTGTAAGACCTAAATATCTGACCTGGCCTCAGTTTCTATAAGTCTAAAATTAAAGAATTTTATTTGCAGTTCAAACGTCATGCCGAGCCTGGACCCTGCTAACCTCCCTCCTGCAGTCTCCTTGGTAGTGCCTCTTTGGTGCTCTCTTTTCCCACACAGAGCACCCCTAGTTCCACACATACCCAGGGGGATTAGGTGAGAACTGGCTTGTAAAGCCCTGTAAATTTGTTAGACCCATTTTCACAAGATCCCTCTCCCAGTGGTCTGATGTCCAAGGGCAGGAGATGTTCCTTACTGGTGACTTGAGCTTCAGGCTAGTCATTATCAGCTGGGAATCCTTATCTGTTTAGAAGTGGAACAATATTACATTCAGTGTGGGAAAAATATCACATTTCAAAAAGTAGAGGGAATTTTTGCATATCAGAGTGATTTTTTTTTGTCTTCTCACACAAAGGTGAAATAAACAGATTATAATTTAGTTTGACACTTTAGAAATATATCCTTTTCTTTTGAAAATGCTGTAATTTTATTTCTTCCAAATACACACACATGCACGCACACACACACACGCACACACGCACGCACGCGCACCCCTCAAGTTGACTACATTAAGGGAAACAAAATAACAAAATACCATTTATTATTATACCTGGTATTAGTATTTAAGAATAATGCATTGTATATCAAGTGGCACCTTTGTAACCAGTGATCCAAAACTCAAAGCTCTGACCAGAGGAGGTTCCTCGGGGTTCTCTGCATGCACCCTCGGTTTATCTTATTGTTCCTGTCGTGCCTTGTCTTGGTCTCTTCCATGGACTTGCATCTACACACATGCTGAATTTGATTCATTGCTTTTATTAGAGCATTTGCCATTGATTGATTAGTTCTTCGTATTAGTACTTTTTCTATTGATTGATTGCAGATGAAGTGACTATTTGACCTTTAATTATGAGGCTTCCTATTGAAAATGACATTGAGCTATGGCTTCACATAATCCATCTGGAAGGCCTGACATGATGCCATTCCCTGGAGTTCGTTCACTGAGAAAGGAGGCCTGGAGGAAGTGCAGAGCCATCAGCATGCTTCATCTAAAACAATACTACAGGGCTTGTTTGCTGCGCTCCTAGAGCTCCAGCTCAGGGTCAGAGGCAATTTCAAGACAGCACGGGATGCCATAGAAGGCACAAGCTCTCCCCAGTTGTTCTCTGGTGTGTTAGTGATATCTGTGTAATAATGGGAAGATATTTTACATAGCAGAGGTCGAAGAGCAGCTTTTCCCCTAGTTAGGAATGGCTCAGTGCACAGTCAATAGATTTCATCAAGAAAGAAATTAGATTCAAGATATACCAAGGAATTGGTATTTTACTTTTATTTGTCTTTTTCTCTGGGGGATTCAAATCACTTTGCTTTTCTAGAGTTTCAGTATACATAGAAAACTTTCTTATACCTAGAAAAAGGACAATTCAGGATGTTTGAGGACCTTAGATCAAGAATATATTTATATTAGTTTTTAGTGTATTTAAGAAGCAAAATAAAAGTACATAATCTCAGAGCATGTCCGGCCATTGACAGTCAAATAGTGAGTCTCGATCTTTCCATACATGAAAAAGCATTTCTGAATTGAATGCGTGCTATTTAAAGTTTAAATTGAGTGCCATGATCAATGGCTTATAAATGCTATTTATAGACACTTGTGTACAAAGGCAAGTCAAGGCAACTATTCCTCACATTGTCACACACTTCCTTATGGGTCTGTGGTCACTGCTGAGCTGTGGCAACACAAAAAGCTAAAAGAATAGAGATTTGAGGTAGATGTAGAATTCAGGAAAGTAGGAAAAGCACAAACTTGGTTCTACGCTAGATCAGAGTTCCCGTTTCTGAGCTAGAACAAATCACATAGCTGCTGTGTCTCTGGTTCCCCATCGCTACAGTGTGGTGATAGACAGGGTGACGCCCACTCTCCCAGCTTTAAGTTCCTTCGAGTCTCTGGTTGATATTTCCTCTCTATAAAATGATAGTTTTCCTGTTCATCTAAAGGAAAGTTCTTGAAATAAATAAAGTCATTGTTACAAGAAAGGAAATGTAGCTCTGGTTGTTTCCTAAAGAGGCTATAATAAACATCTTCACAAGGTGGGGAGATGGCTCAGTGGGTAAAGCACTTGCCACACATACCTGAGGACCTGGGTCTGAATCATCTGAACACATGTAAAGCTGGGTGTGGTAGTGCGCATCTGTAATCCCCCATGCGCCTATGTGAGACAGGAAGTAGAGACAGGAGAGTCCCCGGAGGCTGGTGGACCAGCCAGCTGGCAGATGAGGCACACAACAAAAGACCCTGTCTCAAGTGAAGTAGAAGCAAGGACTAGCACCCGAGGCTGTCCTCTGACTTCACATGTGGGTATATACACGTACAAATGCACACACACACGTCACACACACAACATGCACACAGATTTTTTTTTAAATCTCCACAGTCTCCAAAGAGTGCCTTAAGAGAAACAAAATTCCTTTTTTAATAAAAGGATCTTTAATTCAACTTTATTGCAAACTTTTGAAGAATGATAAAGGATGACCTCCAACTTGGACTGAAAATACTTAGTAACATTTTGGTCACTTTCTCTAAATGGTATTCCACTTCTTAGTGGAATTGAAATACAGAAGTTTGAGTTTCTTTACTTAACTCCTATAACAAACAGACTGGTTCTGTGTTTTATAAATATGAGGCCTTGGCATGGGCTTGAATTGTTTTATTGGTTATTTATCAAGAAAATTCTGAATACATTCTACATATAAGATATTTTCAAAATATTTAGAATTTGTAATTTCTCCTACATTGTTTCCATGTGACCCAGTTATAAACTGACAGTCATTTCCTATTTTTCTTTATTCTAAACAAAACACTGCATCCATTTTCAAGTGGGTCTGGTGTGTGTGTATATTTGTGTGTGTGTGTGTGTGTGTTTGTATCTATGTGAGTATGTACACTCACATGTGTATGGGTGCCTGTGGAGGCCAGAGGAAGGTGTTGTAACCCGTGGAGCTGGAGCTATAGATGTTTTTGAGCTGTCTGGCATGGGTACTGGGATCTGAACACTAGTGCTCACAACTGATCAGTAAGCACTTAACTGCCGAACTCTTTCCTGTTCAAGTGGGTCTTGATACAACAAACTGACCTTTTGTAAGGCAATGCTGTCTATACTCCATTCTTGCCAACTAAGCCACAGTGCTTTTTAACAAGACTTAAAGAGGAAACGTAAATCCAGAGCAAAGATAGAAAATAGAATCTCGGAATATAGCCATAAATACATTTTGTTCTGAAGGCTGTCTCTAGTTACAGCTTTAGAAGGGAAAGCAGTTGTGGAGGCTCTGCCATTTGACAGAGTCTTAGAGATGCACTGAAATTAGGAACACAATAGATTTTACCACCATGCTAAAGAAAAGGTATATCTGTCATGTTGTGCTATTTTCTGATAAAAAAAAAAAAGACCTACTTTCTCTAACAAAGTTATACACCTATATTCCTTTGTGGGTTCTTTTGCTTTGCCTTTTTTGATGTATGAAAATCATTGCTAACCCAGCTAGATTTTGTGGTCAAAACTGAAGAAGCACCAAGTTTCTTTGTACTAAGTCTGAGATTCAAGATAATGAAACTTGGCTGAGCTTCAAGTATCATTTACACTAACACCATGGCTGATGTCTCCACACAGACCAGTACCCTAAAGGCCCTCACTTCTCTTCTGTTTCTATATATGTGGCTGTCAAATGTTTAAATCCACAGCCCATGTTTATGAATACATCTTACCATGAGATTCAGAAATGATTTTGCAACTCACTGGAATAGCTCGTAGTCTGGGACTTGACTTTGGGAGAAGGCTCCATTCCTTCCTCTCATGGTGACTATGTTGGTTTAAGCTGCCTTTTTTTTTTTCCTTTTTGAATTTCAATTCAAATTTCTGAGCTAAAAAAATTCAAAAGAAAATTATAAATTTTAAGTTATAATTCTAATTCTTGTTAATACAAAATTGTTTTCATTTATGTTATTTTTTTCAACTTACATAGTCATCTGCTTTTCATTGATTTATTCAGCATGTTTTCAATAGTACTAATAATAAAACAACAACAAACATTAATCTGGTGCTTAACAGGCAAATTTTATACTAAGTGCTTGTTACATGAAGGAGCTTGCTTTGAAATACAGTTATCTATGTGTTAGTTACTGGGACAGCCGGTTGCACTAATGGAAAATTCTCATTGGAGTGTTCAGCTCCTGTTGTATCAGAAAGGAAATGCACCAGAGGCAGGTACAGCAGATACTCTGTTAACTAGAGATTTTACTGATTAGCATAATGAATTCAGAAATGGGTTTGAATTGGTGAAATTACTGACTTGCTGTTTTGCATGATAATTGTCAGGAGTGGGCTGTCAATAATATTTGGGCTGCCTAAAACTTTTAAAAGCACTGCTCACCTGTCATAAGAATCCAACCAGTCCCATAACCTGCACATGAATTCTTCAGGGATGCCCAGCCTTGATCTCTACTGGGTGTGGTGGTCACTCCTGGGGAGGATCTGTGTTTGCCTGAGGTTTCCCAGAAGGGTCAGAAGTTCTTCTCTGGCATGTCACTGTGTGGGAACTTTGGGAGAGGTTTCTGCAAGGTTCTGTAGAATATCTGGAAGGTCAGAACTCAGACTGCCAGTTTATGGCACAGGTCCTTATCGACTACTTTTGTGTTTGACCGAAATACATGTTGAGTTTAAAAAGACCAGGATGGGGCCATGTTTGTTTCATTACAACCTTCTGGCCAGCATCTAATCGTCCTCACCTTAAACTTATTTGGCTATCACATCATCCCCTCAGAAGAATCCAGTTATTCATCACCAGCTTGGCATAGATCACTTCCTAACTCCAGCTCCAGGGAATCTGGTACTCTCTTCTGACCACCATGGGCAATTGTACACACATGCACATACTCACACATGCACTAAATTAAAATTTAATCTTTAAAGTGTGAAAGCTGTCCCACAATACACACTGAGCTCCCACGCAGCCCCCAGAAGTGCTGGCACCAGCATGACTTAGGGAGGCTTTGACCCAGCAGCACAGGACTGGCAACTGTTAGCGGTTAGTAGGAGACAGGCCGAGTCCACCTTGAGTGACTGCTTGTTATGTTTTAACCTGCCTACATCAGGTACATTCCATCTCATCGTTAGTGCGAAGGAGATACAGGTGACCCAAATGCCCTCAACAACCTAGTACTTCACAAAACAGATAAAGGATGCCCCTAACTCAGTGGGCCTCGGCCCTGCTTTCGAGGAACTGCCCACTTCCTCCTTCTGTGGCTTCAGGGTTTGATGTTGTCCTGTCTAGGAGGAATCAAAACCTGGCCCCAGGTTTTCTAACCTGCAAACAAGGTTCTTATATTTTTAGCTAACTTGAAATATCCTTTTGTGTTCCCTTTGTTCTACTCAGCTAGACCACGATGTGTGGCTGTGGAAGGGTTGCCAGCATTTTGTAAGGTAGAGTTCAAGTGAAAGAAAACCACTTAATGCCCGTCATGCCCAACACTCCAAAAAGTGGGGCTTGTTTTACTTTTCTTTTTTTTTTTTTTTTTGCTTTTTATTTTATGTGTATGAGTGCATTGCCTACAGGTATGTAAGTGCACCTGTGTCGTGTAGTGCCTGTGGGGACAGAAGAGGGCATAGGATGCCCTGGAACTGGAGTTACAGATGGTTGTTAACCACCATGTGGGTGCTGGGATCTGAACACAGGTCTTCTGCAAAAGCAGCCAGTACTCTTAACCTCTGAGCCATCTCTCCAGCCATTACTTTTTTTTTATGTGTATGTAGTATGTATATGTATGTACACCCAACATTAACATTAGGACTCCACATGCACACATGTACAAATACACTTATCCATACTCACGGGCCTACACATATGCAAACACACATACATGTACATACTACGTACACAAACACATGTAACCAGATGAAGGCATGAAGGTGGAGGTCTTGCTCCTCTGGGCAGATTTGGACCCTCCTGCAGCCCTCAGCAGTCTCCCTGCCCAGAGTTGCTGTCTTGCCTTTTCTTTGTTTTTAACAGTTTTATGCAGCCCAGCTGGCCTCAAGCTTAGCTATGTAGCTGAGGCTGGCCTGAAAGCCTGCTCCTCCTGCCTACACCATCTGTGTGCTGGGAGTGCAGGCACGCACATGTGTGCTCTGTGGCCAGAACTTTAGCAGTGCTTCAGAGCTCATCCTGTATGCCTCCAGAGGACTCCGATGAGTCCTGTAGACTACTACACTTGAGACCAAAGAAATACACCTTATAATAGTAAAAACAATAGAAGCCTAATAGCTGTCATTTGGAGAAGTGCTTGCCCTATCTCTCCAGTCACCTTTTGATATAGTTGTTTTAACCTGAAGAGTTTTAAGGTAAAATCACACAGTTACCTGGCTGCTAGGTGGTAGAGTCAGGATTTGAACCCAGGACTGCGGTAACAAAGCCCATGCCCTGGGCTGGGAGTGTGGTCAGTGGCAGAGCTCTTGCCTAATACACACAAGACCCCAGGTACCACCCACACTGCCAGGTAGAAAAATAAAAAGGAAGCCCACATCCTGTCTTTCATACCAGCAGTCCTCTGGAAAACGCCTGAGTGTAGCCCATCAGCTGGCTGTTTGCTCGGTGTGGATGACGAAGCAGGGCAAGAGCCAGGAGGGCCGCGTGCTCACATGTCCACCTCACCACAGCAGGGCTTCTCTGCGGTTGTTACCTGTTCTAGTTTCATTTCTGTGACTGTGATAATGCCCTGACAAAAAGAAGATTAGGGGACAAAGGTATTTATTTTGACTTAAAATTCCGGGTCACGATCTATCATCATGAAGGCAGGATCTCAGCCACATCACTTCTTCAGTCAAGAGCAGAGAGAAAGGAATGCACACATGCCCACTTGCTTGCTTGTTTGTGCTCAACTGGTTTTCTCCTCTCTCATACAGTTCAGGACCCCCTGCTTAGGGAATGGTGCCACCCACATTGGGCTGGGTCTTCCATGTTAAGTAATTAAGACAATACTCCAAAGACATGCCCACAGGCCACCCAGTGTACACCATCCCTCAGTGAGACGAGACTCTTCCCAGGTGAGTCTAGGTTTGGGAAGGTTGACAGTGAAAGCTGTCACACCACATGACCGCATCACCCTGGAGCTCAGTGACCGGGAGACATGACACATACTGTACAGTGGCACTACCTCAGGCTGGATATTCTTTTTCCAGTCTGAGACAAAACATTGCCTTGCATTAAGATGTCCTCTATGCATGTAGATCTTAAGACTGGCTAATGATTTTCTTTTCAATTAATGTGAGTAGTTCAAACAGGTGAATATAGTTCTGTGAAGGAAGTTATTTTGCCTCTATTAACCCTCTGGTAGGTGGTACCTACCAGAGAAATGTAGCCAGATGTGTCATGATTTTTGTATTTGTGTCACTGGCTACTCTTTTTGACAATGAGGGACAACCTGGCAAGATGATTTTGTCCATGAAAACATAGTATTCTTTAAAGTGTGTATTTTTATTGCCCCCAATATAACTTTTCTAATAAAATCAAAAATACCAAAGTCAAAGCTTTTATATAACCCAGTTAATGAAAGATTCAGAATAGGACAGTCACAGATTTAGTTAAAATTGAAGTTAAGAATATTTAAGAGTGGGAGGGACTCACTAGACCCCACTCCTTCCTGAGAATTCATAGGCAGTCAGTGGTTGCTACGGGAAAGAGAGATCTTCCTCGTGTATAACCATCGGTCTGGTAAGTTGTCCATGTTCCTGTAAATAACTAATCCTTACTCCTGTAAGTAACCCTCATTAAATTTATTGACGCACACACCACAAAAAAAAAAAACAATCTTTATTGCTGTTTAATGTCAGCTCTTAAGAGTTAGACTTTTAATGTCATAGTCACCTGTCACAAAGTGGCTGCAAAAAGATGAATTGTACATGGTAATGATCAGTTCATGTGCACCCCGTATTTCTGAAAAGGACATTCTGTAAGAACTAAGGGGAGCACAGCCTGTCACTCTACATCTTTCTAATTGAGGCCACTGCTGAGTCCAGGACAGTCCACAAGAGCCCATTTCCCAAGACTTCCTGTTCATCCATGTATTCTCTGTCAGTGACAGAGGGGTTTGCTTATCATTATTATTAATATTTAGAAAGTTTGCCTCCAGCAATACTAAAATGTGCATCACAGAACAACACTTGTTTACCACGTTTGAAGTGAAGGCTCTCACCCTGGAGATCCCATTCTCTTGAAGTCACTGCTCTCCATCTCAACTTGCAAACAGAGACAGGCGAGTAGCGGCCCTCCTTTTAGAGCTGCAGCCCAATTATTTACTTGTCATGTCTCTTCCCAGAAGTTCCCTTAATTGAGCTAGACAGTATAAACCATAGTGCATACCACAGTGCATACGTTTAAGGACAGCCAGCACCGTGCTTTACAGTAGAGATGAAAATGAACCTGCCTCTGTGAAGCAGAGGGCACACACCCCGTCTCTTTATCCCCAGCTGCAGCCCCATCCATGCCAACAACGATGTAAAGTCAGCTACCCACTGCTCGAAACTGTAAGGCACTTAGTAGGCTTTTGACAAATGACTCAGGATAGGAGAAACGCACACACGTGTGTGCACACACACACACCAGCATATGCACACACATAAAAACTCCAAACAATTCATTCAGCAAATAGTTATTTGGTGCCTACTACATGTTAAGTCCTTTCTAGGCCCTAGGGGTGCAAGAGTAAACAAGCACAATGCGCTAGCCCTGCTGAGCTTCCTTTCTAGTGAGGACGAGCAGGCAGCCCCTCAGACAGGTAGCATGCCAGATGGTGGTGCTGTGGAGAGAAATGAAACTCCAGGAGAGTAGAGCATGGGTGTTGCTGGGAAGATCTCGGGCTCAGAGGGCACATTGAATCTAGCATCTGAGAGAGAATGAACATCTGGGTGTTGCAGGGAAGAAGACATCAACAAGAAGCAACAGTGAAAGTTAAGGAGTCAAGGCATGGGGGGGGTCATGTAGAGAGCAGGGGCAGGAACAGAACTGAGGTGGGAGAGAATTAGAGCAGGTCAGGTTAAAAGTGCTGTGCCAGGACCGTGCAGGGTTGGACTTGGCCCCACTGCTCACTGTGAAGACTCGCTTTTTCTTCAGAACAAAAGGGGAAGCTCCTGGAGGGTTCTGGATGGACCCTTTAAAAAAGTGCACGTTCAGGCTACGCTGCTGAGTGGGTGGGAGGATGCAGCATGGAGAGCTGGGAAGAACAGCGCTAAGCCCTTGATCTGAACATCAGCAACAGCAGTGAAAGACCACAGAAGTCTGAGTGTGTTCTGAATGCAGAACTAGTGGGAACTGCTACGGATATGTGTGCAGGAGAGAGCAGGAATTGATGGCCTCGCATGAGGGGCTGCAAGCATGCATTCGACTAGGGAAGAATGCCGAGGAGCAGGGCTTAGTGATAGGAAAAGGGTGTGGGAACAGATCAGGGCTTCAGCTTTAAGCATGCAAAGTCTCTGGTTCTTTTCCACGTTTGGTGCAGTCTGCAACTGTGGTCCAAGCTGGAGTGTGCAGCCTGAAGAGGCCATCTGAAGCTCTTGGACAGGATGAGGTCACTTGCAGTGGACAGCTAGTGTGGACAGCTCTGAGGACTGAGATTCCCTAGATGGTAGAGAAGATGAGGAATTATGTTGACAACAAAATGATATGAAAAGCTTGATCAGCCAGATGTATGGTTCTACAAACCTGCAAGCCCATATTTTTCTCCACTCTCATACAGTTGAGTTGAACTTGTCAGAACGTAGCTGCAAAGATGCTCTGAAACACTGAAAGACAGGCCTGGCATTTATTTGGTACCCACTATGTATTAAGTACCATACCAGGTTCACTTGTCTAATTATCTCGATGATATTCTAACAGCTGTACACAGTGGTCATGATCTCATCCAAACTAGAAAACCAAGCCTGGGAGAAGTCAAGCAGCTCATCCCAGTGCAGTGAGTATGTGACAGAGCCTGCATGTGGTCTGTTGGGTCCCTCCACACACCACCTGTTCCACATCTCTAGCATGCCTGGCTCTTTAACCTGGCTCACTTTAGACTCATCTGGGAGCTGTCTAGGAGCAGGCATGCCAGGAGCCTCCCCACACCCAGGAGTGCTCTCTGTGTGGATAGACAGGGCACTCTGTTTTATAAAAGCATACCACCACCCCCCAAGAAGTTCTAATTCCCAGCTGAGGGCCTGACATTATACTTGCTGACTGTTTTATGCATTCACACTCCACTGTATTCCAAAGTAGGACCATGCCCACTCTCTTGTTAACAAAGTTGACTGAATAGTTTGTGAAAAACCAAAATTATCTGTACCATGACTAAGTATGTTTAGTAAGTAATCAAAAAAGAAAAAAAAAGAAGTTAGAAAGTGTCATTCTTTCCCAAATTGGCTCAGGATATTCTCAAGATTTTCTTCCAAGTAGATGTCTTCTAAATGAGTTCCTTACAATCTTTATGTTGTTAAGACTGACTAAAGGTGGGGAGTGGGTTATCAAAACAGCTTCTAGCCAGGCTAAAACACAGAAAGAAACCCGAATTAGCCTTTTCTTAAAAACATTTATTTTATCTTTATTTGTGTGAACATGAGTGCAGTGCCTGCTGATGCCAGAAGATGGAGTCAGAGTCCCTGGAGCTGGAGTTAGAGATGGTTGTGAGCTGCCTGGCATAGGTACTGGGCACTGACTGTGGGTCCTCTAGAAGAGCAACAAGTGCTTTTAACACCTCTCCAGCCTCACTGGGTTAGCCTTTTTAAGAGAGATAAATCTAAAGATAAATAGCTGTTGTTTCTTCTCCACTCAAAACTGAGATTTTCGTTCATCATAAACACAGTACCGTCA
Organism: Eospalax fontanierii; assembly: GCA_035773235.1. Taxonomy (NCBI): domain Eukaryota; kingdom Metazoa; phylum Chordata; class Mammalia; order Rodentia; family Spalacidae; genus Eospalax; species Eospalax fontanierii. Next base: position 31,412,048 of record CM069548.1, on the reverse strand, counting down.
AGAACATTACTGCCAGAAGATGTTTGAAGGCCATGTGGATAAAACAAAATACATATTTAAGGTAGCTTGAATTTAAGTCAGAACTTACTAATTTTTATATTAGTAAGACTGGATAAAAGTGGGGAGTGGTAAATATTTACCATTTAACTAAGATTTGGGTTTCTTCCTGAAGTTCCCTTGGTCTAACAATGCAACATTTTAGAGAAAACTAAGTTTGTGATTAGAGGTAATGGAATCAATGAAAGCTCATGTCACATCATCAGCTCCTCTTTGTCTGAGATTTGAAAGGAGTAATTGCTTTTCTTCAGTAATACTGAAACACATTTAAAAAGTTCTGTAGAGTAAAACAGGCTTTCCAGAGCTGATGAGATGGGGCCTGTTTGCATTGGTGATCATGTTAGAGTCCTGTGACCTTGTGGCATTTTTAGCATGTGAAATTCTTGCTCTATTTTTGAGGGTTTCACATCCTGTAAGTGTGAATATTAGACAGATTTTTCTCCTCAGAATACCAGCAGGTCTTCATTCACAGCCTCAAAAAAGGAAATCCTCTCCCTATTTCCTGTCCACCTAATCTCCGGAAACATGGCGGCCACTCCTAGAAGTTACAGCCTGTATTTGTAGGGAAGGCTCTGTTAGTCAACTCTTTAATTCATTCCTGAATTCCCTTCCTGCCAATTACTCCTACAGTGCTGTCAGACAGGTGAGGGTGTACCTAATCTTTTGAGGCAGCAACCTTCAGTTGGTAGAGTTAAATGTTTCATTGTCAACATCTGCTGAGCTGGCTCAGGCCATTCATTAAGCATCTTTTCCAATGAGAACATACTGGTTTCAAAACTGAAATAATACCAGCTGCTCATTCTGGTCTTTTCATACATCTTTATTTACATAAAACTTTCAGCAAAACAATAGGATTATAGCCCAGGTAATTGAAGGCAGAAAGCCTATCTTTAATTTTCTTAATGGGCTGAAAATGGCCATCAAACAACCTTGGTTCAAAGTAAGTAAATGTTGCCAACCTTAAGTACCTTTGTTCAGAGAGATGCCCCTCCTCCTTTCGGGCCTTCCCTGTGTAGTAGTATTTTCCTTAGGTTTTCACTCTCCATTACTGTATGTTAACAGCATCACAGATCCCTGTTTTAGATACCTGAGTCCTCGAGCAGATTGCCATTTTTGAGCACGTAGCTGATGAAGAGCACAGTCTATAGGGCCAGTCTGTGTTCACACCATACCTGTCCTGTTGCTGAGTGTGGCCTAGGGTAATGCTTTCTCCACCTCTGCCTCAGTTTCTTCATCTGAAAGATGAGGGTGGTAATAGCAGTTCATTCACATTAGAAGCGGCTGGTGTGTGTCTGTATGTGCTCTCAGAACAGTGTCCCTCCCAAGTACTGTACTGCAGTCACTATCCTGCCTAACAAAAGAGATCCGGAGATACCCATGAACTCCATATGTGGCTTCTGAAACCCAGTCTGCAAGAGGTGTCATTGCCAAAGACCACGGTGTGAACATTGTCCTTTTTCATAAAGGTCTTGCTAATTGGAAAGATTGTTTCTCCTCTTCATAGTGACCTTAGACATCTATTCTATAACCCTCAATTTATTAATTTTCTTCCTTTTTCCAAACCTATTGCTTCTTTTTAGATAAAGGAATTTTTTTAAATTCAGGCTTTAATATATGTAGGAAGGCTACATCTCAGAAAGTTTTACTTAAGCATCTGTTTAGCGGAGCTTAGTGGCGCCTGCCTACCCCAGTAAAAGCAGTTCGAGCTTAATTAAAGTCTTTTCAGTCACACAGGCAGAGATGTAGGCAGGAGAGCAATACTCAGGCCCAATGAGGAAGACAGGTTGGCCTTAGGGGACAGAACAATGTCTGGGCTTAGTGTGTACAGTCTGTTTGGCTGACATCTCCTTTGTCGACTTCAGAGTGTCCCTTCCCCTGTGAGATGCCACCAACAGAGATGACCATAGGACATGTTCTGGCCTGAGGTTGGAAGTTATCATCCCTTTTTGAGTGTCTCTTAGATTGGTGCAAGGTTGTCCTGTTTCCTGCCAGAGGCACAGAAATTGCCAGCCTGCCCAGAGCTGCTGCTGCCCAGCTTAGTGTTCAAGAGTTTGGATATGGTAAATCTTTGTGGCTTCCATGGAACTGGACATGGAGCAAACCACTAGAGAGTTCCACCTCACATATGGTGTCTAGCTGCTCCTCATTTTGGGTGCCTCTCTGGTTCTAATAAAGGCAAAGCAGAGACTCTGATGCTGTGTAGCTCACACCAACAATAACGTAGCAGGAGTTTCTATTATAGGCAGAAGCCAAAAAGAGCAGGGAAGCAAGTCAAAAGCCAATCAGAGGCAAGGGTAAAATGGCCCACGCTACACATTAGATTACGTCAGCAAATCAAGCAGAAGACCCGTCATTTAATGAGGGCCAGTGAGAGTGGTCATATGATCTCTGTCATCTTATCCCCCTTCCATAGGAACTCTGCAAAAAGTTTGACTTGTCACCCTTTGGAAGGTTCCAGAATGATTTTGAGAAAGTTCAGGATGATGGTTGAAATGGAATTCTGAGATCCATGCAGGCTACATACCATCTAGACCAGAAAACTACCCAAAATGGGGGAAAAAACATTAAATAACTGTTTACCAAATTCATTTTGTCACCTATCTCTTTTCCAGTCATCTGTGTGTACTGCATTTTCTCTCTTCCCTGTGCTGTCATTTGTTACTGGGTAGAATGTGCTGTCACCTCACTTTGGCTTGCTGCCCTCTGTATTTTCCACCTGTTAAATGGGAAGAGTGCTGGCTCTGTGATGGCAGAGGTTGTGTCCATGTGCTCACCCAATCCAGAATTGTCTGGCCCATAATAGATGAATGATAACTACATACCAGACATTGTGCATTGTCTCACTACCTACTTATCTTTAAAAAAAAAACATAAATTAGATTCATTTTACCAGTGTGAAAACTGAGTTTAAATAGCTTGCCCAACCAAAGTCACACAGTAGTTATAGGATGGGATTCCCACTCAGGAGTGTCGCCAGCCCCAGACTTCTTAATGCTACATTGTGCAGCCAAAGTAGACCACTGATAGAATAACTGAAAAATTGGGGCTAGAGAGAGCAATAAAGTACTTGAGGATCTGAGTCCAATCTTTAGTACCCATATACAAATTGGGCATGTCGATACATGCTTGTAATGTCAGCACTGGGAAGTTAGAGACAAGCACATCTCGAGTTCATGGGCTAGCCTAGCCTAATAGGCAAACTGTAGGTCCCATTGAAAGACCCTGTTCAAAAGACAAAGTAGACAGCTCCTGAGGACCAGCATCCAAGGTTACCTCTGACCTCCCTATGTACACACATAACACATATACACACAAAGAGTAGTAAGTGATGACTCCCCACATGAAGCAATAGGTTGTTATTACTGACAGTTAGCTTACTTTAAAGTAATCCTGAGTTTGTTTTAACTGATCCCAAGATCATGGTTAATGCCTTATGGCATTATTTCATGCTCTAGAAACTGCATAATTGCCCTTTGTTAGTCATTCAGATAGATCAGTGCCGGTGAATGGGACTTTCTGTGACTCTTCTGTCTCTAAGAGAAAAGGGGAGGGGAGTTCATGTTCACCAACTTCTGTGCTCAGGAAGGGGACATGGAAACATCATTTTCTGATGTCTGAAAACAGGAGCTGTGTCCCACAACCGCTTCACTAGAGTGCATGATGGTAGCAGAGACCTAGCTTGATGAGTTTTAAGGGCAAACAGGAGCTTTCTTAAGAGATTCAGAAGGGAAGAAGAGAGAGAATTCACATAGCAATGGGTAACACATTTGGTTGGTAAACTTATGGATGCTTCTAGCTAAGAACAAGCCAAACAAAAAATGGGAAATCGCCATGACAACTAAAGAGGGAAGCAGCTGGATCCCAGATAGGCCAACAACTCTCTTTAGAACTCAGTGAAACTCTGAGCAAGCATTTAAATGGGAATCAAGGCATGTGGATTCAGGAGGATGAACCTTTGAAACATAAGTGAGGCCATTGGATTATCTCTTAGCCAAGTGAGAAAGTCAGTGTATTGATGTATTACTTTTCTTACTCTGCACATCAATATTTTTTTTAACTCCATGTTCTTAATCAGTCCAATTTCCTTTCCTTCTTCCACATCAAATATATATTACACTTCTCTCAGAGGCACGTATATGGTTGTATTCTCTTTAAAGTCTAGGGAAATAACATGTATTTGTTCTAAATCCTGAAGTATTAGCTCATTTTCTGAAATAATTGTTTATGTATTGTGCACCAACCCCACACTTAAATACTGCAGAAGAATTAGAGAAAGAAAATAGTGATGGCATAAATCGAATGCTAGATCATATGATGTAACAGGAAGAATGTCCTTCAAAGGACAAATCAGCAGGAAGGCCACCTTCCAAGCAGAAGAAATTATAAGGTGAATCTTGAACCCATGGGCCTAGATACATAAAGAGAGGGGTCAAGATCTGGGTGGGTCTTAAAATTCTAGGCTTGAGCCAAGGGCAGCAAGTGACCTGTTAAGTTTAGTTTAATAGAGCCCACAGACCCCAGTGATTAAAAGAAGATTCACTGGGGTCCAGTTCTTCCTTAGCTACAGATGGATAGTTAAGGCAAATTACTTAATTGTATAAACTTATTAAACCTCAGTCAAGTCTGAATGGAAAAGTGGCCACCTAAGTCCTAGGACTGTTGCGAAGACAGACCATGATAGTACAGGCCAAGCATCTAGCATGCAGTGGTGCTTTCCAAGTGGTGGTAGCTGTAATTATCTTTTACTAAAGTTGAGTAGGTAGAAGATTTGATGAATGGCCCCTGGAAACTCATTGCAGCTTCTGAGCAGGGTATTGGCTTTAATTAATGTGAGTTTTGAGAAGATTAATCTGGCTGTGATTTGTAGGATTGATGAGGGGAAGAGCGTAGAGAAAGGGAGTCAGGTCAGGAGTCCTAACTGGTCTTAGCTTGACTTTCCGAGAAACTGAACTGAGGTGACAGCAGTGAAAATGGGGAGAGACGAGAACCTCAAGAGTTCAGGACTCACTCTGGAGGACAGCAGGCTAGGGGAGAGACAAGAACTTCGAGAGTTCAGGGCTCGCTCTGGAGGACAGTGGGCGTTTTCACGGTGGTCCTCAGTCTCCAAATTGTAGAAAGCAGGTGAGCCAATGACAGTAAGGACCACATGAATGCGACACTCGTACAACTGCAGGAAGTTGATGTGGTCAGGAAAGTTTCCAGAAAACAGCGTGTGAGGTAGGAACCTTGTCTGTTCCTCCCACACATCCACAGCAGGTAGAACAGAACTGACAGAGAACAAGGTCTTTAAAGGGAGTGAGGGAGTAAAGAAATACTCTGCAGCTACAGGTACTTGTAGGTAAACTCTCAACAGTGATGTGGTTATGTTGTGAGCAACAGAGCTGCCTTCATGGAAGTTCAACAAAGTCCATGTGTAATACAGTAAGAGAAATAGCTGTTTCTCAAGAGTAATTTAAGAAATATCCATCTAACACAAAGTAGTAAATGTTGAAACTTGAGCACAGTACAAAGGGAATTTTCTAATTCAAAGAACGTAAAATAAACATATTTAAAATAGGGGAAAACCTTGTTCTTGTGTGTGCTGTTTTATCCGTTCCATCCTGGGTATAGGATAAAAGAAAGCCCTTACTTGCTTGTTAGAAGAAGAAAGCTCCTACTTGAAGTTCTTGCTTGGCAGATGTCAGTTGAAAGCTCTGTTTATGGAATATGCTGCAGTGTCAAACTCTGTTGGATAATTTTAGACAAATGTGTCATGTGTGACATGGAAATATGGCGCACTGTACATTAGTGATTTCCCAAGTGTTCGGATCAGGTAGTAATGTGCTGAGAAAGTGCTCTTTATCTATCCACACAGTGTGCTCATAGAGCAGTGGGGAATGTTTTCAGTGGAAATTACTTTAGTCAGAAAAAGAATCCATTTACAATATGCACTTTCTAACATCTTTCAGACAATGCATTGTATTAAAGAGGCATTTTTGATTAATGTTTTATAAACATTTTTCAGCATGACAGCTTAAAGTCCCTGTAAAATTGTAAATGCGTGCATAGTGTTCACTTCCATAAAGTCAAACGCCATCTGATAAAGTCTGGTTGAATCCTGTCAACCATGGTGACACAGAATCAGAACCTGGGAGCATTAAAATTAATTTGCTTCATTTATATTACTGCAATGATAGCAAGATGAAAGAGTCCCGGATTTAAATTTTACTTTATAAAGAAGACTCAAGTAAGTTTGTTTGGATTTTTAAGTTATTGCTGGTATTTTTTTGTTTTGTTTTGTTTTTGTTTTTAGTTAATAAATGGAGTAAAAATGGGGTATTGGTCTGCAGAGTAACTTTTGATGGAATTTGGATTCCATTGATTTCACATGCTCTTTTGCAAACACCTGCTACACACTCATCAAAGATGAATAAGAAAGACCCATGCAACTCTGATGATGGAAACATCAAGATGCAAGTTGTGATAAGAGCACAGAGAATTCCAGGCTTACGTGGGTCACATGGAGGAGAAAGGCTCTACAGGCCAGCCTGGAGCCTGTAGGCTGGCTTCTCAGAGGAGGCGGCCTGAGAACAGGATGCAAAGAGGTCGGGCAGGCTAAGAAACAGCAATAAGCACCTAGACAAATGGAGCTGAGAGCAAAGGCCTAGGATCAAGGCTGAGTGGGATGCCTGGGCCAAAGTGAATGGGGAAGTGCCTGGAGGCACCCACTGAGGCTAGAATGCAGAGGTCAAAAAGCGAAGAAGTGGAGAGATTTAGAGGGAGATGAGGCACAAGCTTGGGCTGGGTCACTAGTCTCTCTTGTGTTAAGGACTCCTGTGTGACTCTACGTAAAATCAGACTGCAACTAGAATGTTCACCGTGGTCTCCGTAGAAAATGCCAAAATTCAGACACAAAGCCAAAATAATCAACTCCTAAGAAGGAAAAGTTTCTTTGGGCTCATGGTTTCCAAAGTTTCTGTCTGTGGCCACTTAGCCCTGTCTCTATGAATCTGTGGCAGAACATAGGGTGGGAGAACATCATAGAGTGGTCTGCTCACCTCATGGTGGCCAGAAAGCAAGCACAGAGAGAGGAGGATGCCAGGGTCCCAATGCCTCTTTAAGGGCACAGCCCCAAGGTATTAGTCACTTTTCTGTTGCTGGGATAAAACATCATGACCTATAGAAGGAAGAGTTTATTTGGGAGCTTACAGTTCTAGAGAGGAAATCCATCATGACAGAGAAGGCATGGCAGCAGGAAGCAGCGAGAACAGGAAGCTAAGAGATATCTCCAAGCGCACACAGGAAGCGGAGAGAGCAAACTGGAAGTGGGGCAAGACTGTGAATCTCAAAGCCCACCAGTAACGTGCTTCCTCCAGCCAGGAAACACCTAAGATCCAAACTGTTTGGAGCTAGTGGAATGAATGAATGAGCTTTCTAGTGAATTGTTAAACCCGTGAGGGAAGAGCTAAGAGTGGTATAGTAGGAGGCACAGTGGATTTTCTCCAATTCAGCTTGAAGATCACATTTTGACAAATTCACTGGCAAGGTATCAGAAATCAAGTATGCTGAATATGGTGGTTTGGGGGACCACATCGTGTAGGAGAACATCATAGAGTGGTCTGCTCACAGCCTCTCTGTTGCTACAGTTGTTGTCCAGATATCCCCGGAAACCTGGCAGACACCCCAAAGCAGACATAATAAACTCTCAGCTGCCAAAGATTAGCATCACAGCGTGGCCAGCTAAATGGGGAGTCTGCTGTCACATCTTTCTGCCCTGCCCTTTTCTGACAACCCAACCACTGAGAGCATCCTCTGCTAGGTCACCTGCTGGAAGGGCTGAAAGAAAGCAAGAAGAAATGAATGCTGAACTAAACAGACTGAGAGGAATTCTAGTAATTGGAAAAGAAAATAGGTATTTGAATAATTGAAAACTGAGGTAGACTTTAAGACCCAAAGAAATAGCACGTGACTTGAGTCACTGGAATGTCTCAAAGCCCACTTAAGAGGTTGTTGGGACATACATGGGACACACTGAAGGACTTATTCTCATTTCTGGACACCAAGCTTTTTGCCTCTGAGATATAATTTCCAATCATATTTTTAACAGTCACTTAGAAGTGTTAGGGATAGGCAATTTGATTAACAATTATTAAGAAAGTATTGTAGGCACATAAAGTGGTAGGAAGAAATTGCTATTTAATGTGACAGATGTCTGCACAACTGCAAGTCATCATGGAGTCCTTCTTGTTCAAGTAAGGCAAATGACCATACAAGGCACAGTACCAAAAAAGGTCATCACTGGGGGCTGGTGCGATGATTCAGTGATTAAATGCACTGGCTACTCTTGCAGAAGACCTGGCTTGGGTTCCCATCATCCACATGGTAGCTAACAACTGTCTGTAATTCCACTTCCAGGGGATCCCATACCTCTTTCCGGCCTCTGCAGGCGTTGCATGACAAGGATGCACTTACATATATGCAGGCAATACACTCATACACATAAAATAAAAAATAATAAAATATTGTTTTAAAGACCACCAGGATCTGTCAAGAAAACAGAGTTAACACTTCTAGTAAGGCTGGAAACATGAAGAGGAAAGGGCAGCTGTGGGAGCAGGAGTGTAACTTCAGGAAGCGGCTGGGGCTGGGGCAAAGGCAGGGAGGTGGGCTTTTCAGAACCTTGTGTGCTTGGAGGAGGAAGTGGGAACAGGGTTTCCAGGGAGGTCTGAAGGTCACAGTGAGCTCGGTGTGGGAGCCAACTGATGATGCCTCGTCAAAGTCCCAGGGCCAGCAGGACGCAGAGCCCTGGGAAAGAAGGCCCTCTGCCCCTGCCATCTCCCCAACTCCCACTGTCAGGACCCTTTAGGGAGCAGCCAGCCAAGAGGACTGAAGTTCGCAGAGTCCCTGTGAACAGAGGGTGTGTTTGAAGATGAGAGAGAAGATCTGAGGGAACTTCCAGCGCAAGAGAGTTCAGACCTTCAGTTCAAAGAAGGTCGAGGCCACCAGCATACTAGAAGTTTCTAAGTCAAGCCTTGGCACTGTTAGGGTGGCCGTAGCAGTAGCTTTGCCTTTCATCCAGGTAAAAGACTCAGCAGCATCGCCTGTGTGGGGAACAGGGGAGTTCAACCCTGTCTGCTGACCTGGAGGAACTTTGGGCGGAAGTCCAGGGGCTGAGCTGCAGACGTTGGGCTGCGCTGAGAGCACGTTCATGCCAGGCTCTCTTCAGTGCCCAGGCATCCCAAGTGATGGTACCCTGGGCAGTCCCTACAGAGTGCAACTGCTGCTTGCTGTGGTCAGACCCCATCATGGGGACTTTGGAGTCGACGGTGTCTGTCTGTCTGCTTTATCATAGCCAAGGAGCCCTCTTGGGTCACTTATGTTTAGAGATACTCTCTGTAGTTGGTTCTGTCAACTCAGTAAAGCAGCAACACTTGGCACCTCGCTTCTCTTCTGAATATAAGTTTGCTGGAGAAAAGCACAGAGCCTGGATTCTTAGCTATAGAAGTGTAACTCAAGTGACTGGGGTGACAGTTTAGCCTTCTTTGAAACTAGAGTCAGAAAGCGTGCTCTGAATTTGTTTGTTTGTTTGTTTGTTTGTTTGTTTGTTTTGTGCTGGGTCACTCTACATATCTCTAGCTGGGTCCGAACTCACTAGTAGACCAGGCTGGCCTCAATCTCACAGCAACTCACCTGCCTCTGACTCCCAAACACTAGGATTAAAGACATGACCACCATACCGGCTGCGCTGACCTTTTTAAGGACGAAGCATCCCCTGCTTCTGTCATTTGTTCCCCTTTCCGATGCTGCACCTCAGGAACCCTCCTTTTTGGAGGCCATCCCCCTGGTGCCCTCCCAGCAGCCCCTGGAAGGACAGCAGAGCTCATCAGACCTCCTTATCCAGCTTATGAGCATCATCCCTTTGGACCAAGGGATGAAGAGCTTTTTTGGAAACAGGAGTTTTACTCACATCTTAATATTCTCTTATTACAACAACCTTCCAGGGCTGTAGTTGCTAGTGAATTTTTAAGCATTTTATATCTTTTAAGAAAGAGCACTTAAATTTTGTTTTGTGGAGGTTTTTTTTGTTTTATTTTGTTATTTGTTTGGGGTTTTGTTGTTGTTATTGTTCTTGGTTTTATATTAGTGCGAACACAGAAATTAACAGAAGATATCTAAACATATTCTCTAGAAGCCCTGGGAGGCCTTCATATTCAGGGAGGGTTAATATCTTTGGTTTATGGCAGTGATATATGAGGCTGTGAAAAAGAAAGCAGCCATGAAATACATTTCTGCATAAAGCTTTGAAATTTATTAGAAGGTAAAAATAATTGAAAAGGCTGAGCCTTCCTTGTTGTGTTATAATAAAAAGTTATTTATGTGCCACCATCAGACATGTTTAGGAGCCTGGGTCCTTTTCAAAGGCCGTTCTCAGAAAAACAAGAAGAAGGCTGAGCTATGAAAGCTATTTGGTTGGAAGAGCTGACATATGTACACAGCAGTTCTGAAGAGCATGACCATATTAAAACAATTGGTAATAACAGTTAAAGTGCTAGTGTCTGGGCTTTGCTAGCTGTAGAAACAAAGGCATGTTCTGTGGCAGTTGCTTAGAAAACAGGCACATCCTGCCCTTTAGAATAGAATACTGAACTCACTATGTAGTATTCATCTATTTGGGTTCCATTAAGGCCTTTGCTTGGGCACTAATTTTACAGTGCATCCATTGCACACAAAATTGCATGAGCCTTGCTTGATGAATATAAAACATTTTGGAGTCCTTGGCCAAAAGAAGAACATGCAGAATTGGGGGCACAACATGTGCTTAGCATAGCTGAGGCACTGGGTTCAATCCCCTGTGTCCACTCAGCTAAAGCATCTTCCCACTGTAACAGGCTGTTCCATACATCACCTGCCCCTACCTTTTCAACTTCCAAAGGTGAGTTTTGGGACTCTGAAATGGTGCCAGACTCACCTGACTGAAAAGCAACAGACTAAGGCCAGGTGTGGTGGCACACTCCTTTGATCCCAACACTCGGGAGGCAGAGGCAGGTTGGATCTCTGTGAGAGTGAGGCCAGACTGATCTATGTAATGAGTTCTAGGACGGCCGGGGCTACAGGGAGATCATGTCTCAGAAAGACCAAAAAAAATGCAACAAATTCACATGCCACTGAGCAAGAGAAGATCCATTTAACCTCTACTTACTAGTCTTTTCCACCTTCTTAAAGCAACCTCATTTCCTAGCCTTCCTCTTCCCTTGAAAGAGTTGTCAGTTTTCAGTGAGAATTACCAGAACCCTGGAACACTGACTATATTTCACTTTCCATCTGCTCTAGTTAGAACTTAGAACTTTGTGTATGTGATAAGAGGAAGATGTATTGACTTCTTAAGACTTTCCTGTTTCAGTTCTAGGAATACATGTGGGGAAATATAGTTATAACCTGCTAGTTTTCCTGGAGCATATCTTTAATTTGACCAGAGCCTGAATTTACCTCTAAGCTTCCTGTCTTTGTTTCACAGGAATTCCAATGCTGAAGATAGTGTTCGCAGGCCATGACCATCTCTCATTAATATCTGTGCCCTTGCTCATCTACCACCCTGCTCAGATCCTGCTGGGAAGTGTGTTAGTGCCAACGATAAAGTCTTGGATGGTGTCAAGGCAGAAGGTAAAATTCTAGAAAGCTCTGATTTGGATCCAGATTAGATTGAAATGATCTTCTCATATCTGAACAACTCATACACTTAGGTTTTCCTGGCATATCATTGTTCTCAAGTATGTATTTTATTAGTACAGTATAATCATGGAGCTAGGGAAGTGACTAAATGGGGAAAGTGCTTGCTGCACAAGCAGGAGGACCCAAGTTCAGAACCCCATCCCCCATATTCGAAAGTCGGGTCTGGCGGCTTGCCACCCTAATTCTGAGAGATGGAGACAGAAAGATCCTGGGGACTCACTGACCGGCCAGTCTAGAAACCAAGAAGGTCAACAAATACACACACACACACACACACACATACACACTCATAATAATAATGGTTTGTGCATTAGTGCATTCAATTTGAACAAGACAAACAAGTGTTAAATGTCTCATTGTTATAGAAGACATTCAAACAATATGTAACTCTTTAACTCATTTAATTTGGAGATCATATGGATGGAGAGTTTAAAATATGGACCACCCCCTCTTCTTGTGCACTTCCTGTGCCAACCGCAGTCTTTCACCTCTAGAACCTGAACTTATCTGGAATGCCAATTTTACTTTAAATTTTCCTTTGAATGGTCAAAGTGTGTTTGAAAGTTAAAGCATAAACATTAACTATCAGAAGGGCCCACACAATAGTAATTTCAACACAGCTAGCACAGAATATTGTTACATATTAGGTCTTTTGGATTTAATTTTCTAAATTATTAACCAAAATAAGTAAACCAGTGATTCAAAGACATTTAGACTATTCACAGAATGTGGTAATACCATTAGAACTCCTTTCCAGCGGCTTGGACCTCCGAGGAAGAATGTTTGTCTTTACTGTATTAGATGGGCTAAACTTCTCAGGTGGGATCACTCTTAGAAGGCCCACTGTAAGCTGTCAGGACCCTACCTGAGAAGTTTAGCCCGTCCAATACAGTCACCAATCTGGATCCTCTAAAATGAAGAAATTTAGCTGAGCCTGGTGGAACATGCCTGTAATCCTCACTACCAGGAGTCGGAGGCAGAAGGATAGCAAATTCATGGCCAGCCTGTGCTGCACAGTGAATTTAAGTCCAGCCTGGGCAACTTAAATGAAATCCATCTATCTCAGACTTAAAGAAGCTACCGTATAGTTCAGTGGTTGAGCACTTGCCTACATGTATAAGGCCCTGTGTTTAATCCCAGGACTACAAAAAAAAAAAAAGCTGAAGAAAAGTGTTTGAAAATCCAAATACACTTGACAACAATATGCAGTGACACTAAACAGAAAATGAATCAGAGTGGGTTTTCCTTCTGAATGTGGCAAAGCTTTGAGACTAAGTTACCATGCTATTTATTTTCTCTTTTCACTAAGCACTAGAATTATTAGAATAACCCAGAAGGCCTGGAAAATTTGACTATTAAAATAAATACAAAGAATCCGCCCTCAGGGTATTCATGACTGTCTCTGATTTCCAAGCAACACTAATGAGACCCAAAGCCACTGTCTTCTGCGGAGCAGAAGTGTATGAAAAACCAGGCCAGGATGGGGGAAGATGACACGGTCTGCTGGCCAGTGAAGTGGGAGTTAAGCCTGTGTTTAGAGGTTTGGATTATTGCTGTATAGTACATCTGAATGTGTGTGCCAGTCAGCTTTCTTTTACTATTATAAATACCCAAGACAGTCAACTTATAAAGAAGGAAGGTTTATTTTGGCTCACAGTCTTGGGAGTATCAGTCTGTAATCAGCGGATCTGTTGCTTCAGGGCCTGCGCGAGGCAGTACATCATGGTGGGAATGTGTAGAACAGAATTCCTGGGAAGCAAAAGAGAGAAAGAGACCAAGATCCCATGATCAGTCCCCTTTGAAAGTGCATCCCCAGGGACCAGAACACCTCCCACTAGGCCCCTCCTTGAAGGGGCTGCCACACTAAGGACCAAGCCTTTGACACATGGATCTTGAGGGAACATTCTTCTTCCGGTAGTCTAAATTACCTGGTATGAACTGATGCTTCCACTTTGTGGTGCTGTCCAACTCTGAACATGTTCTCATTTCTTATAGGGAGTGAAGCTGACAAGACCAACAGTATAACTCAGGAGACACACTTCCTGCAGCCGTGTATATATGTACAGGACTGTACATACAGGCAATTCCGAAGACTTGTACTTGTGAATGTTGCTTTGATGCATATTTTATTTTTTTACAGAAAAAAATACGATATACCTTTTAAGTGCCTTAAAACGTTTTTAACAAGAGCATTATTTCCAAAACATATGCTGTTGGTTGGTTACTGTCAGGGGTGGTATAGTATTTTGAACTTATTTTTTTTTCCTAAGACAGAAAACAGTCATACTAAGAAACAAAAAGCTAACGGGCTTCCCCTGTATCACTTTTTGTGCAGAACAACTCTGTGATAGTGTCTGTACTGTTGGAAATGAGGTCACACTATTGAGAGAATATCCTTCTGGTGACAGTGAAAATTTCCAAACTTTTCATGCGTACTTTGATTTGCTGTGCGATTCTTTTTTTTCTGCAACTGTGACATGACTCTTCCTTATCAACTCAGCAGGGGTCACGGAGCAACTGGATGCTGAAAAGCACAAGGTACCTCTGCATTCCTTGACATCGTATTTTTTAGACATTCCTTCAAATAGTTCCCCTGCCCCCAGAAACTCTTCCATCCCATCATAGGAGCGTGTGGGGTGATGTCTTAAATTTATTATAAGCTGCTTCAAAGAAAAGGCCTGATGTGTGCTATGAAGTGTAGAATGTAGAATATTGAGGTAAACTGCACGGTTTACTTCAGAGGTTTTTAATTATATCTCAATGTTTTCCTTTATCTCCCATAATTTCTTGATTTCCCAACACACTTGCACACTCACAACAGCCAAATGCGATACACAAAAAATATCACAATCAGTTTGAAAGCAGCAACAATTAACAATGGATTATGTTCACTTCCCACAACTGGGACCAAATTCTTTTCCTGTTACACAGATGTGCCAAACACTTTCCAAGCTGCCCCTGTTTGCAAGAAACAACCCGTTACTGTTACATGCTTACAATGAGTGCACTTAACATTTGAGACAATTTATCTCTGAGAATTTCCTTCGCTGACTTGACAAATGTTTGGGAACTTTTTTAAAAAATCAAAGCATATTATCTTAGGAATCAACGTAAACATAAGTCATAGATGCAAGCATAAGTTTCATCCACCCTGCCTAGCTAGGTGTTGAGAATGTTGGGTATAGAAAATGCAAGACCATTCATTAACCAAAATATCAAGCATGGCTAATCCTGAATAGGACACCATTTCAAAGCAGTGTCTGGTACTGGCCTCTGCTATGACCAGAACTTAAACTGCACCCAAATAGAAAACAAAGCAGTATAGTGAAGGAAGACACCTTTTCCATGTTTCCTTAACGTTGTCCTGTCACTTCGTCTCATCTGTCCTCGATGTGGTGGACAAAATTACATCATGAGACTCACTGAGACCCCGCTGTATCTTCAGCAGCTGTCGTTGTTGCTGGACCCACAACAACAAAAATTCATTCCTTCAAACTTTCCCAAGCTTATCAGTAAATTGATTGTTACTGCCAGGCCTTTGTTTTTGTTAGATTCAGAACCTCATAAATTCACCAGACCTTCCAAAGATCCATGCTGAATGAGCTGTGGGTGCACTGTTGGGAGAATTACTTTGTCTAAAGTGACACAACTCAGCTTGACGTTGTGATGCTTACCTGTGGAGCTCCGAAGCACTCTCGTGTTCCTCTTCTATAAGCTTCTGTGAGTTTTAGAGTAAATGGAAGTTGTCTGTCTGCCAGAGCTATCATAACAATCTTCCCTTTTTATTTGAATATTGATTTTTCCTTCAACTGATCTACCTCTATTGTCTAACACCTGTAGAAGGTGTGATTATGGGATAAAATTCAGCCGAAAATGCTGTAGTAGTGTTTTATCTTTTGCTTTAAAAAGGTCTTTTGTTTTCAAATAATCTGACTGACACCGTACATTTTGGTGGCTTTGGTGATATGTCTATGGCTACTTTTTTACACGAGGACTGTAGCATATTTTTCCATAGGGAACAAAAACTAAAATCAAAATTTATTTTAATTCGTGCTTACTGGGATTTAAAATATCTTATTGTGTTTACACACTGTCAAATGGCATTTGTTTTGTCTAAATGTATTTATAAAAGGAATACATTAGATTATATTTATGTTACTCATTTTTCCACCTGGACTTTTTTTTAAATGGTTGACATTTGACTTTTTTTTTTTTAAGGAATGGTAATGATAGTCTTTACACTTGTTCTTTCTAAGTTTTAAAATTCTGTGGATTTTTTTGTAATTCTTCCCTATTCTGTTTTAAACTGACACACTTCTGGTTGACATTCAATATTTATGCTAAATACCAAATTTTTTCTAAAGGATGGCTAAGTAATGAAGTGGGTTATTTATGATGAATGGAAAAAAATAACTGATTAAACAAAGAGATGTTTGAAAAATCAGAAAGTCTGTGGCTCATTTTCTGATGCACTCACCTTGCTTTCCAAGGCTTTCCGGGCTCTCTGCAGTGCCCTGTGGGGGACAGACCTCCCCCCCAGGTCCCCGTAACCGCACCTGTGCCCACCACAACCGCACTGTGAAAACCAGAGGTTGCCCTTGCTGGTACAGGAGAGACATGTCCTCTGTAAACAGAAACACTGAGGAACAGGAAGAGAACAACAGAGAAACACTTGGAACAGGAAGAGTGAAAATCGGGCGATGTCGACTTGAACCACCCTTTTTATATTTTGATTATTTTGAAATCCCGTTGTGGGCCTATGGGAGGTGCCCGCGGGGCAGGGATATAAAGATGATTACGATGTTGTGTATGACATACACACAAATTCAGTTAAAAAAAGATGAAACTTTCACATGCCTTTCCCAAACCCAGGGATACTTTGATAAGCAATACTAGTAGAATACTAAACTTCTGTATTCTTGTGTTTCTTCTTGCTTAGAATCCTCGTCCCTCCAGAAACATAATGGAAATGCCACCTCTGGCCTTCATGGGTTCCTGGTCAGTGCCAGGCTTGTCGGAGCCCTTGCTATTCTAATTGTTAATTGGCCTGTCTGTCTCCTCCATCCCGGCATACATCTCTGGTGTCCTATTGTTCCTCAGGTCCAGAGTAATAGCCAAGAGAAGAAAAAAGAACCACAGGGGAAAAAAAAAAAAAAACGAACTGTGTGTATGGACTTTTCTTCCAAACTGTGGTCTTAATAGGAAGGACACAAACCTTTGAAATTATGAGCACTCTTTCCTAAATATAAATCATGAATAATTTACAAAGAAAATGGACCTTATGTGATACTTCTGCTATTTAAAACCAAACTTGACAGGCTACTAAGCAGGGACCTGCATCGCTTCTAGATACTAACTCTCCAAGGCAAACAACTTTCATCTTACCGGCTTTCCCAGAACAATATTGACCCTCATAATTCAAGCTACACAGGTTATGTTGATCTGAATTAGTGAGTACTTTATATACATAGACAATAAAGGGTTTCCTTACTGAAATTCTGATATGCTACAGCACTAGATAAACATTTTAATCATCATTTATAATCCTCAATTTGTACAGAAAGTCTTGTAAGACTCAATACTTATTCAGAAATCTTACCATACAGGATAGTTTTCTCAAATGTGGGAGAATATTAAAGAGGCACGTGTATCACTGTGAGAAGCAGCTGATGCCAGTGTGGTTATGAGTAAGCGGCACTGACCGCCAGATGAGCCCACCTGCCTGGCGTTTCCAGGCCTCACCTCACTGCAGTGGCCCTCCTGAGTGCTCTGCCCACCCACTCATAGAACTTGGCCCTGTGGCTCGTTCCGTACAGAACTCTGAACACAGCAGGCGTGGCCATCGGTCTCCATGTAGAATCCCGCTGACGACTCTCCCGGTGCCCACCTACCCTGTCACCAGACCTTCCTCTTCCCTCCCTCCTCCTCTCTTCCAGCCCCCAAGTTTACCAACACATAGCTAGCACAGGTGTGCTCTCTGACTTCTTCTATGTGCCTCAGGGCCTCCTTGTAACAGCCAGGGGGTGCTGTACACCACCATCTCCCCTGAGGGCATATAACCTGATGGAAGCGATATAACCTGATGGACTCTCCATTTTCCTCTCGTTCAGACTGACCCCCTTTCCTGAACTGGTTATTGGGTGATGAGATGGCTCAGCGGGCAAAGGTACCTGCCACCAAGCCTGATAATCTGAGTCTCATCAGGACCCACGTGATGGAAGGAGATAACCAACTCCTAAGGATGGTTCTCTGGCTTCAACAAGTGTGCTGTGATATACAAACATATACATACACACTAAATGTGATAAAATATATGTCAGAGAGACACATTTAAGTGAGCTACTATTTTTTCAGCCTATGAGATTGAAGAAAGGCTTAAACTTTAAACTTTCAAAGAGTGACAAGATTATGGGGAGGGCACTCATGTCCTGCTAGTGGAAACATAGATGAGATGGAACTTAGAGAGAGCTATGCAGCAGCACCATCACAAGTTTAACTATCTGTGTCCTTCGACCTAGTTCTTTTATTTCTTGAATCTACACTGCAGAAGTAGCCAAATGTACAAGCATCTATGGCAAGAATGTTTTCTGAGCTTTGATAAGACCAAAGGCTACTCATGCTATCCAAAGTAGGGAAATGTCTAAACAGTGATACATTATAGAATACTTATCATCCATGAAAAGGAAAGAAGATAATAAGACTGGACATGGTGGTGTACACATGTCATCCCAGCACTTAGGAGGTGGAGGCAAGGAGGATCAGGAATTCAAGGTCGTCCTTGGCTACATAGTGAGCTAATGTTCAGCCTGGGTTACAAGACCGTCTCAAAAAAAAAAAAATGAAGATAGATTGTCTCATGATAACTATATGTAAAGGAGGAGGAAAATTAATTTCAAGGGAAAATATACATTTAAAAAATTCTATTTACAGATCCCACTTTTAATTTTTTATTATTTTTATTTCATGTGTATGAGTGTATTGCCTGCATGTAGGCAAGTGTACCTGTGTCGTGCAGAGGTGCCCTCACAGGTCAGGAAAGGGTATCAGATCTCTTGGAACTGGAGTTATGGACTGTCGTTAGCCAGGTTGAACCCGGGTACTCAGCAAGAGCAGCCAGTGCTCTTAACTGCTGAGTCATCTCTCCAGCCCCAACAGATCCCATATTTTTACTAAATAGAAAGACATGTTACATGTATAGGGATACTATTCCATCTACTAAAAACAAGTTTTGGACTGGAGAGATGGCTCAGTGGTTAAGAGAGTTAACTACTCTTACAAAGGATCAGAGTTCAATTCCTAGTGCCCACATCAGGCAACCACCTGTTCCTCCAGCTCCCAGGGGCTCCGGTGTGTCTGACCTCCACAGGCACCAGACTCATGTGCACATACCCACACACAGACACATGTATACATAATTAAAAATAACTCTAAAAATAACCCACAAGTTTGGACATAGAATGAGACCTGAGGTTTATAAAGTTCTTCCTTCTGATTCCAGGTACTTCATATTAGCTCAATCAACCTTCTCAGCTATGGTTAAATTAGGTAGAATTATCCCCATTTTACAGATGAGGAAGTTGAAACACAATCTAAGTGGCTCAAAGCCACAAAACTAATAAATGGGAGCATTTTAACCTCAGCTTGAGTATATTTGTCAGTTGGTACTCACAGGAAGTAGGAATATGGAGGAGATGTTTCATTTTTCATTTTGATTTCATTGCACTTTGGAGGGGTTCAAATAAGCATGTAACACAAACCTGCTGTTCTTGAGAAATGGCATGATTCACCTCAGCCATGGCACATTTGTCAAGCGAAACATGGTTTGCTTGAAAAAGATGAAGCATCTAACTACAACCCAGGTCAGTTAGGGCAAGACAAGACAACAGGCTTGTCCTACAAATGTGAGGGATTGGAGGGGGGAGGAGCCAGGGGGAGATTTTGAGCTGGAGTAGATAGTTAGGGAAGTGGGCTGAAAAGACCAAGGAGGGGCAGAAAAAGAAAGAAAGACGGCTTCCAATGCAACTGGAGACTGAAAACACATCCGGGGATAACTGCATGTGAGTTGTATGTATGTCATATGAATCTGTGTAGCATATACAAGGACCTGGGTTCTGTCCCAAGAGCAGGGGGTGGGCAGAGGGGCATGGTGTCAGGAGAGGGAGAGGGAGGGAAAAGAGAAGCCACACCCAGTGAATTAGCGAGACATGACCCAGTGGTCAAGAGCTTTAGTCACCTTCCTGGACATGTCCTTGGCATCAACCTCATCATCATCGGCACCAACACCATCTTTATGATTATCATGATTTTTTAAGCTATTTACAGTTTTTGCCATTCTAAAACATCAGATCCTTCTCCCCAAAAGATAAAGCACCTCTGTCAAAAATATGCTTTACATGAGAGCCCTTCGTTTGTTGAGAAATAACGAGGTTCAGCATCCACCAACGGGTGACAGAGGGAAGCGTAAAATGCCGCCAAGCTGCAGGCGGGAATTCTGTGCACAAGCTGATGAGAAGAGGACTCAGAAATCTCAGAAAGACTTCCCCCAAAACGTGAAATTCATCCCAAGCCACTGCTCTCTATCTCAACATAAAACATGTGTTCAGGTGGGTGGGGGAAGGACAACGGCATATCTAATGCCATTCTGGTCTGTGGCAAGGCTGGTTCCCTATTAAACCCCACCCTGGCTAGAGTCACACTCCCAATGCCCTGTTAGGGAAACAGAGTCAGGAAGATGTGTGCATTGACTCTCACATCCCCAGAAGATCCCTATTCTGTGGACTAGTGCTCAGTTCTTAATTCTTTAAATCACTCCGGGAAAAAGCATACTCTTGACTATCTGCATTGCATAGGTGAAGACCCTCAGGCCACTAAGGCAAGTGGCAAGTTCCAGTCTCACAACTCTTAAAAGTGACAGAGTTGGGGTTCAAGCTCAGACTCAGACTTTCCTGGCTTCAGTCTGCCACATGCCAAGCCACTGAGGAGATTCCATGACAGCCCCCAGGTGCCATGGTCCTTGAAAGGTCTTATATTTTTCATATTTGAAAATTCTCAAGGCAACAATGACTCTGATCTCTAACAGAGCTCTGCAGCTAAGGTTTGATGGCTAATTCTGATGGCAACTTGACAGGAGCTAGAATCACCTAGGACACAACTCTCTGAGCATGTCTTTGAGGGAGTTTTTAGGCTGAGTTAATTGAGGAGTTAAATGTGGACCGCACCATTCTATGAACCCTTCATGCTAATGCAGGACTGAATGAAAAGGAAAATAAATCAAGCCAAGAACCAGTAGTCATCTCTTTCTGCTTCCTGGTCGTGGATGCAGAGTGACCAGTTATCTCAAGCTCCCGCCACCACACCTTCCCCATCCTAATGGACTGCTCCTTCAAGCTGTAAGCCAAAATAAATCGCGCCTTAAGCTGCTTTGTTCTGGTATTTGGTCAGAGCAACAAGAAAGATAACTAACACACAAAGCACTGGCAAAGGTGTCATTCTCTCTTACTGTGAGATTCCACACAATAGGAAGGAATGATTGTAGACTTTTCTGACATGTATACTAGGTCTTAGACCCATTGGCAGGAAAAGATAACATGTTAAGGAATTAAATCCTGAGGAAATTGATCATTTCCTTGTTCCTGGCTCGTCCATCTTCAATTCCTCACAGCCATGTGGACCTGTGCTCACGGAAAGTTCTAGACTCTGGGTCTCTAAGATCCTAGAGAGATGTCAATGCAGTCACCAAGGCAGGTTTTTCCAGCATAGCTAAAAACCTCTTCCTGTATCCTTTCCGCCATTAAATGCCCACCATGACTTCTAGTCCTGTTATTTATTGTGTCACGTGACATGTGGCATGTGACAAAGCCCTGTTGTCCCCAGAAGCAATTCCATTTCCTTCCCTAAGAAGCCCTGTGCATGTTGAAGATGGAGCAGAGTGATGCTTAACAGAGTTCACGTCTCTGCTCACAAAGCCAAGGTTACAATTGCAGAACATCCCATTGTTAGGGGGAGGGAATGAGCTCATCCCTGCAAACACAGTACCTGGCACTTGCTATGAGCTCAGTGAGTGGCAGCTGTTACGATTATTCCACAATGAATGGGACCAGGGCAAAGCGAATTGGACGTGTGCAGTCAGACCTCAGCTGACTGGCCGACATCAGCCTCCAGTCTGCATGACTTATAACCTCTGTAAATGCCCTCTTGGGGAGTCTATTAAATGTCACTAATCAAGTCAGCAAGTGACCAGAGCATGAGTCTCTGCTTCATCAGTTAATGAAGACACTGGATTCTGAATTTTAAGACGACGTTGGCAATTCCATGCTTCCAACAGATGTCCCAGAAGCACAGAGGGGTAAGGATATCCTGAAAGGTCTCTGAGGCCCACCTGTGCGCTCTAGTCTATGCCTTTTCCTATCTGTTCCAAACTGCCCCTGTGTCTGCTGAGGACCACCTCATCATACAGCTGCAGACAGCTGCCCCTCTGCAGGTCCCACTCACTACCTTGGGAGCTCCTGAGCAGTCATTCTGGGATCAGCGCCCTCCCTGAGGGTCACTCTCTGAATTTCAACTGTGTCCGAGCTGAAATGGTGCTTTTCTATTCTATTGGGAGCATCCTCAACCAGCACTGGCTCTTCTGTTCCCTTCACATGGCTCTTTAATGTTACCATTTCCAGGAATCTGGGTCTCAGATCTTTCTAGTAATCCCCATGTGAATGTCTCCAAGCTCCTCTAATTCCACGTGCCTGAATGAAAACTCAGTAACTTCTTTCCTTCCTGCATTCCATCCTCCCCAAGCCAGCTTCCTCTGTCGGCATAGCAACCACCTGCTTCTCCTCCGAAACCTCCCATTCCACTTTCCATACCCAGAGAGTTTCCTATTGCTCCATCTACAAAGCCACCCTTAATCTCTACCTCCCTCAAAACCTCACTGACAGACTTAAAACGCCTCAATGTTCATTTCTCATATAGAAAGGCCTCTTTGACAGCCTATAAAGCTGTCTGCTGGCATGTATTAGTCATCTACTATGTGCCAAGCACCCTGCTAAATGTACAGATACTTTATATTATGCTCTTATCCTTATTACAGTTTTGACACTGATGTAATCATTCCCATTTACAGATTAGAAAGTAGAGGCCCATGAGACCAAATACCAAGTTGCATGGCTCAGAAGTAGCAAAACCAGGTTCCCCTGGGTCTCAGATGTAGCCATCCTCTGTGCTTCTGACCACCTCTACGCAATTTCTCAAGCTCTTCCTCAAATTCACCAGCACAGTGAAACACCAGTGCTTACTTTGCCTATCTGCTGAGTCTCTTCACTTCTTAGGGTGTCAGTAATCAATTTGTACCAAATTGTATCAGTCCACATGCCTCCCTCTAAATCATTAGTTTCAATGGGGACTATCCTTTTCTATCTCTCTAACCCTGAAAAGCGACAGAATGCTTGTCTGGTAGGAGGAAACGCAATTGAATAATAGGTTGCCCAGAAGGTGGTTCCATGTTGCCTTTCTGATTTCAGAGGTCAGGTGTCTCCAAAGGGTTAAACAGTATCCTTGGAGAGTGACATGTAACGTAATTGTCAATCGATGACCAGGAGTCAGTGTACTGATCAACATGTGCAGGCTCCTAAAAGGACTTTTTAAAAAATAAAATGAATCAGCACCAAGCTGTGGGGATGACTCAGTTGGTAAAGAACATGTCACCCAAGCATGCAGACCTGAGTTTGAGTCCCAGATCCCACATGAAAAGCTGAATATGGTACCTTGAAATCCCAGCAGGGCAGGCGCAGGAGGACCCCGGGGGCTCGCTGACCAGCCAGCCTGCCCTAATTGGTGAGCCCCAAGCAAATGAGAGAACCTGTCCCCCAAAAATGGATGGCTCCTGAAGAATGACACCCAACATGCACAAACACATGCACCCACACACACACATACATACACATGCACGCAAGAAAAAAAATCAGTACTAGTAATGGCAGAACCGACCCAGAATATTTGAGACTTTCATACATCCCCTCCAGACCCACGTTCCTCATGGTCTCTCTAGGCTGTAGACATGCAAAGGTCCTGAGGAGGCTTGGGCTCAGATACTCAACTTGTAAAGCGTATACAGCTTCTGACTTCAGGTAAGTCACACAGGCCTTCCATCTGTGTCCTCCCTCTGTCTTCCATCCCTCAGGACACAACGTACCATGATGTGCTCATGCAGAGACATGAACCATTCAACCCAGTGCTCAGAATCTAACTCCAATGTATCTGTATGAGGAGGAAGCGTGGGCAGGCGCTAGAGAGATCTGGCTATAAAAAGGCGCAGGCAGCTGCTTATTGCAAAGGAAGCCCTACATCAGCCCTTTACCTCTGGGTCACCGGTTCAAATCCAGCCAGGCTTTGCCTGACAGAAAATCATTACCAGCTATGTGTCAGGCCATTTGACAGATGGGAAATGAGTTTCTATCTCCGTCCAGCCGGCAAGTGTCCACATCACACTTGGCACTAAGCCGCTTTCAACTCTGTGGAGACAGAGTGGAAGTCATGTGTCGTCACCCCCGTGTCAGGCAGGACTCTGAGGTCAGACGGAGCCTGCATTTTGGCATCTGCACGGGACCTGACAGCTCTCTCTTGCCTCACCCCTTTCATGAGCACTTTATTAATCAGTTGCCTTTTTCTCTCCCTCTGACAGCATTGTTTAACAGGTCGTTTGAAGTAAGAGAACAACTGAAAAAAAATCTGAATCTGCACAGCATCAACACAAAGGCGCCAAAACCACCACAGAAAATATCTGAGGACATTTTTATCCTGAAGACTAAATTGAACTCAATCACTTGAAACCCCCCAAATTAAGCATTTTAATAACAAAGGAAAACTTTTCAGTGGGTCTTATGAACAAGATCTACCTCCTTCCCTCTGGGTTCTCCCAGCACCACAAGTGTGTGGGGACACAGGGGGCCTGGAGTCTGGCTTGATGACTGCCCAGTAAGGTGGCTCCCACATGGGCTCTAACTTCACTTCCCGGCAAATACAGCTGGCATCCTGGAAGGGCGTGGCCGGAGCAGGGGAAGGGAGTCAGGGTCTCCGAAGAGTGACCTGGTGTCTGGGGAGGGCCCGTCACGTCATCGGTAGCCTGCATTAGTACGCTGTTCTGTGTGCTCATCTCAGACCGCGCACTGGCACACCACCTGAGCTCCCCCGGAGAGGTCTTAGCTGGACGGGGCAGGGCTGGCTGATCTAGGGGGGTCGCTAGGCTTGGGGCTACTGAGCAATACTGGCAAGGCCAGGCAGAGCGGCAGTGCGGCTCCCTGGATGAGCAGCATTGTGAGTGAGCTTTCCTTACTATCCAAACATCCGAAACGAATCATCTTATAAAGAAAGAAGGTTCGTCTGGGTTGAAAGTTTTGGAAGTTGGCCCCACTGCTTTTAGGGGTATGGGGCCACAGTGCTTCATGGCAGGAGCTTGTGATAAAAGAGACTGTTTACCTCACGGTGGCAGGAAGTGACAGAGAGAAAGGAGCTGGTGCCTCTTCAAGGGCACGCCACCGATAACCCAACTTCCTTCAATCGGGATCCACTTCCTGAGGGTTCCACCACTTATGGCACCATGGACTGGGGTGAAGCCTCTAACACCTGGGCCTTTAGGAAACATATTCCGAATTGTTGCAGGTGTATTACTCTCTGCTCTAATAGCCTCGAGTCATCTCAAGTTTAGAAAGACAGCGCTTCCCTTCCTGGGCACAGACCGGCCTGAAAAGCCTCCAAAGAAAATCTTCAAGTGCATACGCACTGTACTTTTCTTCAAACACCTGGAGTGAGAGGATCTCACCTGTCCCTTGATTGTTGTGGAAAAAAGCACAGCATGGTTTTGCCTAGCTCCATCCTCCCAACTCCCCAGGCCCTCTCCTGGAGCTATGAAACCTGACAGCCCCGTGCAGTGTCAGCCTGAGCCTTGGGGAGCTACATCAAAGAAGCTGCCCTTTTAATTCTTCCCAGGGATTGCGGCGGGGTGGTACCTCCTGCGTCCTGTGTGGGACTCTAGGGTTCATTCATCCCCCAACTCAAGCTCATCTCTGTGGTAGGATCTTCCAAGCAACAGCTAAGAACAATGAACCAGGAACTCAGCTTATCATGTTTCCGTCCCAAGAAGACCTGCTTCCTCTTCCTCGCTGCCCCTGGTGGTTAGAACAGTTCTAAGTGATCCTCTGATCTGGACCAAACCTCTCACTTTCTCTTGCATAGCTATTTCCTCCTAGACGGACAGGGAGACTCATATATGACTCAGAAAGTAAACCAAACTCGGAAGGCTCTGGGAGCTTAGAAGTCTCTGGGAACCCGGGAAACAAGATCCACCGGGAGCCTCTCCAAAGTTATAAAAGCAGTCAGCAGAAAGATGACTCTCTGATCATCAGAGCTGCCTTCAGCTTGTTCAAGAAGCTCAGGGGATGCAGCTTTCTTGAGTTGTCAACTGTACTGGGGCGGGCTTTTCAGTGATGCAGCAGTCTTGAGTCATAAGGAATCCAATACACTCCATGTTCCTGTAAGTCCTTCGCTAACCTAGGCTTGGCTGGAATGGTTTCTTTGGGGGAAACATGTTTGTTCATGTCTCCACAGATAGTCACATAGCATCTCACCTCATTTGGAAGAACTGAGGAGAAAAGAGCGGCACATAGGAAGAGA
The DNA here is from genome assembly GCA_035773235.1 of Eospalax fontanierii. Lineage (NCBI taxonomy): Eukaryota > Metazoa > Chordata > Mammalia > Rodentia > Spalacidae > Eospalax > Eospalax fontanierii. The sequence continues at coordinate 31,385,624 of CM069548.1, read as the reverse complement.
CAAGAGAGCTCCCAGAAGCTCGAGCAGCAGGCTGGGCTCTTTCTCACATGGAGGATTGTCCTACTCCACTCCCCAGAGTGTCCAGAAGCAGTGTAGTGAAAGAAGACCCCCAGGCCTAGTGAGCATCTCCTATTCTGATGTGACCCTCTGGCAGACACACGGTATTGTTAACTGGAAACAGTTTTTGTAGCTGTTGCATACCGGAAGTTTTGAACATAGATTTCCTACTGGACCCAAATGGCTATGGCCAAGGAAACTCTAACCTCAGGGGCAGGCTCCATGGCAACATCCTTCCTGGATGGGGGTGACTCCCATCCTCTTGGTGAGAGTCAATTAACTAGAATGAGCTGAGAGGCGACCTCCTGGAGCCACATGGTGAGCACCGCCCAAGGCTCCCTCTTTGCTGCTTCATGTTTGACCTGTGCGTCAGTGCCTTTAGGCCACCGATGGGTTCTACTGGGCCCATTTGCTGTTCTCTTTCTTCTCCCAAGAGCCCAAAACCTACCTTCATTGCAACACCCTTCAGGCTCTGTTAATGAGGAATAGCAAGTCCCCAGTGCCAATTTCGTGGGGTGGCCTACTGCTCACATCTGACTGACCACAGAGTGGGAGAGGATTGTTATTAAGGGGGAGTGATCCCAAAGAGAGGCAGGACTGTGGTTCAGGATATCTCGAGGAGCCTTGTCTTCTGGATGGCTGTAATGCGTTCAGAGAAGGGTGCCTACCAACACCCAGCAGAGACTTCCCGGAGTCACCTACACCAACTACACAAGCAGCTGCCCTGTGCAGGAGAAGTCAGGGGGCTTGCCTTGATTAGCATCATTAATGCCTGGTTTTGAGGGCAAGCAAAGCGTAGCAGCCTAGTCCCACCTGGTGCTCAACCTGGTGCAGGGTAGATGCTCAGGACAAGAAAGAAATGGTCCTGGGGCTGGAGAGATGGCTCAGTGGTTAAGAGCACTGTCTGCTCTTGCAGAGGGCTGGCATCCACATAGCAACTAACAACCATTCATAACTCCGTTTCCAGGGGGATTCATCACCCTCTTCTGACCTTTGGGAGCATCGCATGGGCAGAGCACATTTACAAGCATGCAGGCAAAACACTCAAACACATATAAATAAATACATAATAAATTAAATAAATAAATGAAATTTTAACGAAGGAAGTGGTCCAGTCAAAGCCCCAGCACGGAGGCTGAGGCCAGCTCAGATTACTCCACCTGGCTGTGGTGTACTGCTCTAAACGGGAGGGTGGTAATGACACCCACCTCTTGAGGCTGTTTCCAGAAGAAAATGAAGCTACCCAAATGAGGGCAGGATGTAAACTCTCAAGGGTGACACAGTGTCCAGATGGGAGACTTGAGTGCTGTGCATCAAACATGCTGCGGAACCAGACTGCAGTGGCCGAAGAGCCATTCTAATTGATCATTTATTGCCATTCAGCTCACCGACAGAAATCCAGTAAGAATAACCTTTTCCTCATTCTCCCTGAGCCATGGAGTTCAATGAGCTAGTTTCTTTTCAGATGGAGTGTGTGAGTGTGTGTGTGTGTGTGTGTGTGTGTGTGTGTGTGTGTGTGTTTTCTCCTAAATTGCACTATGTGCAAGAGATGTCATATGACAGCTGGATGGCTTTGAGGGGAGTGCTTCCTACCAAAGTAGATAGCCCTGGCTACACAAAACGTGCACGGGGTCCTTCAGGACTCAGACTCGGCCTGTGTTACTTGTGCTTATTTACATATGGACTGAGAGCTCCACAGGAACCCTAGTTTTAATTGTTTGCACTCCCAGGCTTCTCCTCTGACCCTCCCCAGCTCTTTTCTGAGGATTTCCGGCCACCACTCTCTTGGGCTAGAAGAGCTGAAGCTGAGCCTCAGCAGAGGCAGAACTCAAACCAGAGATCCCCACACCAGGGCCTCCCAGCCATGCTGGGGTGATTCGCCTGATCCAGTAGGACAGAGCTCACGCAGAGAGAAGGGGTCTGGATCTTTTCAGCAACCATCTGCATTTCATGTGCACAAAAGGATGAAGATGATGACAGCGTTTACGTGCCTCTTTTTCTAGCTGTGCTTGTGGAAGAATGAGGAATGTCCCAAGTGAAGGCAAAAAACCTACCCTGAAAATTTAGTTTCTTTCTCTCTCTGTCTATTTCCTAGATAGAGCAATAAAAATATATTTATAAATATTTTCCAAGACTGCCCTCTAGTGGAAATCTGTGGGCAGTAGCACAGCTTACAAATAAGGACTTGGGATTCTTAACCTCTGAGTAAAAACAAACGTTGAACTGAGCCCTGCTTCACACGTGTTCTGAAAGCTTATCACACCCCTTCCAGCCCCTCCCACCGTGCCGTGCCCTGACTGGAAATGAAGGCTGCTTCATATCTTTAAAAAGAAATCGTGCTTCAACTGCATAGCATGTTGTGAGGATGATATTTTAAAACTGCAAGAACGAGAAAGTGTGTCTGGAAGGACAACGGAGATCTGCCTGTTGTGTCCCTAGACTGTGATGTGCGAGGGGCCGAGTGCTTTTATTTTGGCTGTGGAAGGAGCCAAGGCTGCAAAAGCATCCAGCCCCAGAGGCCACACACACTGCTGGGTTTTCACCTTGGAGGATGTGGGACAATGAGTCATTTGTGCCTCTTCCTGGCTGTTCCTAGCCAAGGTCAGCTTTCCCACTGGAACCAGCAGCCTGGCCCAGTGCCCAAGCTGTCTGGAGCCTTTTAGCCGTGCAGAGCCTAAGGAGAGGTTGGGTTCCACAACTCCCCCAGTCCCACTTCCCCCGCGGGGCTCCAGTTCAGGCTCTGAGGTAGCCCTTGTCCACGTCATAAAACCTCATTCACTCTGCTCCATTTGGCAGGAAGAGCCTCCTGGCGGAGGCCTGGGGAAGTGGGCCATGCTTTAGAAAGGTTCCCAGCTGAAACCTGTGAGGAGGAGTGGCTTCTGACCCTTCTCTCCTTCCCTGGTGAGCTCTCTAAAGACAAGAATTCTTGTCGGTTAGGCTGGTTCTGGTACCGCGAGAGCCACTGCTAGCACCAGTAGTAGCCAAACCGCTGCCTTTCGTGTTTGTGTCCATTTGACAAATACATTCAAGAAGGCACTCTGTACCAGGCACTGTCTAGACTCTGATCAGCAAGACAGACAAGGCCCCTGACCTCCTGGAAATTATAGTCTAGTGAGGGCAGACAATATGCAAGTAAATATATCATTTCAAGGGCTATGAAGGAAACTGACAAAGAATAATGGAACAGCCAGTGGTTGCCCATGTCGATGCAGGATTCAGGCAGGCCTTTCTCTGAAGGTCACACTTCAGTACCTACTGTGCGCCAGATATTAGCTATATTTGAATTTGAGAATACAGAGAAAAAGAAAATGCATTTTATCATCCCCATTCAGGTGTGAGAATTGAATTTAAGGGATATGAAAGCCCTTGCCAAAAGCCTATTGAGTTCATTAACAGTACCATAAAGGCTTGACTTTAGTCCTCTTATTCCCGTGTGCGTGTGTGTGTGTGTGTGTGTGTGTGTGTGTGTGTGTGTGTGTGTAGTTTTATAGAAACAAGGGCAACTCAATGAAATCCCAACATCCCTCTGGGCCCAAAGGTTTTATGTGGCTGCACTGCACAGTATTAAGGGGATTAATGGCACACAGCTCAATCTATTTCCCAATGCCTGAATGAAGAGCTCTTGCTAAGGCAGAGTAAAGACAGAGATGGTGCATTGGCCTGCATTCAAAGAAATGTTTTATTTCATTAGCTCTTGGTGGTAGAACCAAATCTAGAAGTTGATTTCAGAATCCCTGTGAGGTTTAAGCCCTGAGGCCGGAAAAGGAGGAGGGTCACAGGCCAAATGCAGAGAGAGCATTTCCTTCATCGCCCTTGAAATGATACCCACCCATATTTTGTGGGACGGTAATGAAGAACAATGATGGGCAGGTAAAGGATAGTTGTGCTGTGCTTGGATCTGACTGACATATTGGGCTTCCATGAAGAGTGTGTTTCTTTTGAGGAAGGCTTTCCAACGCATGGCAGAGAGAGAAGAAATAGGTAGAAGTGAAAGCCTGGATGAATAATAACCTTTAGCATCATGGTTATTCCAGAGTCAGTTTTGAAATCAGAGACTATTATCCCTTTGCCTTTGATCTACTCCTTAAAGACAGGATTCGGGTCTTATTCCCCTCAGTCTCCAATATAAAGCATGTTCCATAGTAGGTGGTTAGTGTTTACCTCAGTGGCCCAAATTAACTGGGCTTCAGTGATGTCTCCTTCATAAGATTTCTTCTATTTAAACACCTCCTTTTAAGAACATCCCTTTTTCTCAATGTCCAGCCTCTCTGGGTCAGTGCCAACCAACTCAGAGAAGGCTAGGCAAAGTCTCCTCCAAGGCACCTGAGAAGCCTTCAGGAAGTACTGCACACAGGCAGGAATCCATGTTGCCTTCCTGGGGCAAGTTGTTTTCACACTTCTGTTTCACAGCCAGGAAGAACCAAGCCCATGCTGGAACAAAGAGGAAGGAATGTGTGCCTGACAACATGGCTCTCAGAGGCCTAGGAGACAACACTCCACAGATGCCTCGAATGACCTAATAATATGACTTGTTTCTGCCACATAATCCGGGCCAAAAGGCTGAGAAGCAATTCACTTATTTCTGAATCTATTCAGTGTCTGCCTCCCATGAAGCCTGTGAGAAACACTTTGGATTCTAGGAGAAAACAATCTTTATGATTGTTCTCTTGGAGTTTATGTCCATCGGAGGGCAAAGCTGTGGTTCTCAGCCCACTTTACTCTAAAGTGGCTGTACTTTAGAATCACCCAGAAAGCTATTTTTTGAATATATATGTATGGATTCCACCACCAAAATGTCAAATTTAGTTGTGCTGCAACCTTGAAATCAATGTTTATATCAGGACTGTTTGGAGTGGGATGAGGAGGGCTCTGAGGGTCTGTAGGGAAGCTTCTATTCTTTCCAGTTGCATACTTGGATAATCTTCCTCTTCAGTCCCTTATTAATATTGGGGCCTCTGCATTAGCCAACTTTCTGTTACTGTACTAAATACCTGAGATAAAGCAACTTAAAAGAAGGGAAGGCTTATTTTGGCTCACAGTCAGTGTTTAGCTGGTCCTATGGCCTTTGTGATAATGGTTGCACATGGTTGAACCTACCTACCTGATAGCACCTCAGAAGCAGAGAGGGAGAAGAAGGGACTGGATTCCCACCCCCCCTTCAAGGGCCACACCCCAATAACCTAATACCTCCCACGAGGCCCCACCTCTCAAAGTTCTGTATTAAGCTGAGCACCACACTGTTAATGTATGGTGGGTTTTAGGGGGCCATTCAAGATCCAAACTAAGAGCACCCTAGAACCAGGCTGAGGAAAAGTTTACTACTTGCCTTGTGTTGCTTCTAGAATTTTACCACACATAACATTTTACTTTTATCTCCTTCATTTCCCTGAAAGCCAATCCCTGCCAATTGAGGTCAAGCAATCAGGGTTTCAAAGATGTGAAGTCTTTGCCTTCAACTTCCCCTGGCTACTAATTGGCTGTCTTTGACTTTTCCCCTTCTCATTTACTGCTTTTTCTTCGTTGCTTGATCAGTAGCTTCTTAGTTTTCCTTTATGGCTCTGGAAGATAGCAATGACCCGTGAGTGGGAAGGAAGGACGTTTCTCCTCCGAAGCCCCCATCTGTCCTAGTAACACACAGCACCTTTCTTTTTGCTCCTCCTATTTTTCAACTCCAGAACTATTTTCCACAGCAACTCCATTCTTTAAGCTTCCTCTGGCCACTTCTGCCACTGCCGCACAGAGCCCTTAGAGGAGAGAAAGGCCAGGCTGCCATTGAGCTACTGAAGATAGAAATTAGGTGCCATAAAACTCTGTCTTTACTCAGGTGTGCAGACAACCAGATCTGCAAATGCCCCACCAACGCATTAACAAGAGAAAAAATGTTTGCTTGTTTCTTTGCCTGTTTAATAGAAAGGAGGAGTTGACTTGCAGGCTCAGTCTGGGCAAGTAGAAACTCAGCTTAATCAGAGGGCTGGGGCTTATACATGCCCCACAAATAATAATAATAATAATAATAATAACATAATAGTACTAATGCCTGTGCTACATTTGGAGCTTGAAATGATCAGTGACATTTCCCCTGATGAGGTTAAACAGCGTGGCTCCTGAGGCTGCACATTTGCATAATAAAGATCAGAAGTCACTGCCTTCTACATCTCAGTACCAGCTGCCTGATGTCCTTGATTCAGGGACACCACAACCAATGTACTTCCATATGAAGTCCTGTGCAGTGATTCTAATCTTTGCCTTGTATGTGAAATGTCAGCATTTTTTTTGGTCTGGGAGAACAACAAATTATGTTTCTAAATGAGAAGGTGCTGTCTGTAATGGATAGTATAATCTGAAAATGCAGAGGCCACATCTGTGACCCACAGTGCTAACCTAGCAAGCTCTCGTCTATTTTTCCAGCCTATCAGCTGATAGGAAAAACATCCCTTTAGATATAATAATTAATCATTTAGTCAACATGGATATCCCTGTTGGTCTCTTGCCTCTCAGACAACCCTGCCTTGCCTGTCTATAAATCAAAGGAATACATTCTTTAATATCCCATAGAATATATTTCCAGGCAGCCTCTTTCCTCTATAAAGTAACAAAACACTTTGCAAAGAAAAAACAAAATGATCGGTCATGAGCTGGGGGAGGAAGATGCTCCAAGGTGCCATTTGAAGGAAGGACAGTGTGGAGCCCAGAGAGAGGGAGGCACTGTGTCCACCACGGCGCAGGTAACACCTCGCAATCACGGCACTTAGCTAGGAAGTGGGATCAGGGCGATCAGCACCTTCTCCGTCTAGGCGCACTGACTGACCGCTGTCCCTTTGTTTTCTCTCCTTTCTTCAGTTCATTCTGGGTCCTATCACAGACTAGGCCACACCACAGCCTGGCCTGCCACATGTGCAAGTCCTACAGTCCCACCATCCTGTCGGGTCTAACAGCAGCTGTAGGTAAACCACCCTAGCCCCTTTCTCTTCTCTATTCCAAGATGTCTCCAGATCCACAGAAATATTTGCAACACCCAAAAGTTTTACCAAAACAAATGCCACCAAGTATGGTGGAAAGAAATGTGGACTGGGGAACAGGAAAGATGGAAGGAGTTAGCAGATTATCCCAGACCAAATTGTTTGACCCTGATGTCTCCAGGGCCTTGTTCTCATCTGTAAAACATGCTGCTGATGGCTCTGTCTGCGCTTGTCAGAGCGCTAAGCTTTAGGCCTCCAGGAAAAGAGAAAGGAGGATCAGGGAGGAAGAAGGAAGTAGAAGATAGAAGCTTTTGCTGTCTTACGTATTAGGTTTTTAAAAAGTCAAAAACCAAGGACTTGGGGTGCAGACTCTTTAGTCGTTTCCTTCCCCGCCACAGATTGGAAGGGGAGGTCTAATTTCAGTTCCTTTCCTGCCAAGAACTCCCTGGAGCCTTAGTCTGAGACACAAAATCATTTCCTGCCCTGAAGAGCTGCCCATGGAACTCTTAAGTTCACCTCTAAGGAGGAAATCCTCATAGTCTGGTTCCCAAGCTTCCCAGAGCTTCCAAGATTTTATAGTTAGCATCAGTGTACACCAAAAGCTGGTTCTAATAACACAAGTATTGAACTTATTCACTCATTTAACAAATATTTATTGAATATTCAGTATTTAACATACACTGGCAAGTAGCAGTAAACAGAACAAAGCTCTTGCCTTTACAAAGCACTCTAAGTCTGTGGGGAACAGAAAATACAAACACAAATACACCATTCAGGCAGTAATCAGAGACGTGCTATCACAAAGCAAGGCAGAGGCACAGAGTACTGAGAGGTGACCATGAACCAGAGGAGTCTCTCATGAGGCAGCACTGGAACCAAGCTCAAAGGTTTATGGTTGGGGGAATAAGTTCCAGACAAGAATGTAAGAGCCGTGTGGGGTCCTGGGCTTCATGGAAGCACTGGGAATATGTGGAGCCAGAAACAGGTGATACTGGAGACCAGATGTCTAAGGATCTAGTCAGCCCCATAAGGTATCCAAACTTTTATTCTAAGAGAGATCAAAATCCATCAGAGAAGTCAGAGACAGTGTGACATGAACTTATTTTTGTGATATTTGAAGGTGCTGGTTTTCCTGGCTGCTCCAACCATCATTGCCAATAGAACAAGAGTTTCAAAATACTTATGTTTCCTCTCTGCATTTAAAAGGGATAACTTAGTCTGTAAAGTGCTTACTGCACAAGGAGGAGGACCCGAGTTCAATACCCAGCACCCATGTAAAAAGCCAGGTGTACCTCATGCACTTCTGATCTCAGTCCTATGGAGGCAGAGTCAGGAGGATCTCAGAGGCTCACTGGCCAGCAACTCCAGCCTAGTCAGTGAGCTCTAGGACATAGGACAATGAGAGTCTTTGTCCCAGTAACAACACCTCAGATGGTTGTCCACTGCCCCCCCCACTCCACACACACACAGAACAGAATAACCAAACCACCCATACATTAGCCTTCTTTTGCCATGAAGATCTTCATGGTTATCAACTAGAAACTGCTGGGATTGTTCTGCAGCCCCTTAGGGCCAGATGGAGCAGAGAGCCCCGGAATAGCTGGAGTTCTCAAGTTTAATAAAGGAAAGTTTAACTCAAGAAGAGTGGAGTTCTCAATTTAATAAAACAAACTAATCCAAAGGCACTTCAGTTGAATTAAAGACATGCTTAGCCATCACCACTTGGAAGAGAAGGATAAGCTAGAGTGAAATAACATCAAAATATTCTGTGTTCCAGAAAGTCTGGTTAATAGTGGAAATCCAAGACAGGAAGGAGAGACTAGCCATCATCTGTAATTTATTCATAAATCGCCAGCCCTCCTCAGACAACTTTTCAAATAAATCATGACACTTGTTTAAATATTTATTGGCTTGATGACCTATTTTTTTTTGGTTAATTAGATTTTTTTTTAAGAAAAAAAACATTGTACTGGCAAATTCATGCAGACAGCCCCAGCAGAGCCATAGCTCTGTCAAGCTATAGTTAACATTGTTGTGATTTACCAAAATTGTATCTATGGTGCAGAATTAAGTGGAAATATCAGAAATAGCCTCTGATTGCACACAACATTAAAGCCCACCCCTACCACTGAGTTATGATTATTATGTGAGCACAGTGACTGTGAAAATATTTGTTTAAAATATAGACTTTTTAGGAATTGTTTTTTTTTTTCCAATATTCTCCTTTAAATGTGTGTTGAGCCCCAAATCTCCTTTATTCCAAGAAGAGGTTGGCTGCACAATTCTGTAGCTGTTCTTACAACACAAAAAAAGCTATTTTAAGATGTTGTATTTTGGCTCCTTTGTTTTTTGTTTTTTTCCCTTTGAATGGCTTTGTTCTTCAGTGACAGCCTTCAGATTAAGTTCGTACTTCCTACATACTCCTCTCTGGCATTTCTCAGAACTAAGCTTAGAGAACCTCAAGAGCACAGTCACCAAGGGGTTCCAGGTAGCTTGTCAATGGACTCCAGCTGCCCTCACTGAACATTTAGTCTGAGAGTTTCGGCAAAAATCTCTGCTCCATGATAAGAATTGCAGCCAGCCAGCCAATAATGACCACGAAAATTGGTGTGGCACGGTGGCCTCAGGCAGTCAGGACGTGGGCTGAACATAGGACTACAGGAAAACATCACTTTAGACATGATAATCTCTTTTGTATGTGTGTATGTGCACAATCCTGTGTGTGAGCCTATGTGCGTGTGTGTAGGGTGTGCATATGCCCATATGTGTGGATGTGCTTGTAGAAGCCAGAGGAGAAGCTTGGGTATCATCCTCAAAAATGTTATTCACCACCTTTGAAACAAGGTCTCTCATTGGCCTAGAGCTCGCCAATTAGGCTACAATGATTGGCCAGTGAGCCCCAAGGATCCACCCCTTACATGGAGATTACAAGTATGCACACCACACCATATCTGGTCTGACTTCTTACAGAGGTAAACACTTTACCAACTGAGCTAGCTCCCCAACCCTATGATAGTCTTTATAATTAAGGAGTTTTCATGGAACAGGAATAACTTTTTTGTGGCCAAAGAATGGGCTACATATAAAGACAGTATTGCTGCCGAAGGAGGCCATTGAGAATGGTGGCATGGAGGTCACTGAGTTACAGGTAAAGTGCTAGGTGTTGTATGTGCACACATTTGATCTTGCAAGTACTGAAAGTATACTTTTTTGACCCACTCCTCTCTGATGATGCTGAGCTCAGAGATATGCCTTAATTCCTCTGCATCAAACTTACCCCATCTGGAGAAGAGAATGCCTAAGTCTGTGAGCTAGCTACTTTCCTCACTGCTGTGACTAAATGCCTATCAGAAGAATCTTATAAGAGGAAAGATTTATTTTGACTCACAGTTGCAGAGGAATTTCAGTCCAATGTGGCAGGGAAGGCAGGACGGACATTGTGGCCGTGGAGCTCTCCGTACCTTTGCTGAAGGCTCTCCACACCTTAGCAGACCAGGAAGCAGAGGACAGCTCCAATTCTCAAGGCCCACCCTCATCATGACCCACTCTCTCCAACCAGGCCCCACATTCCTAAGGCCCCACAGCCTTCAAAATAGTACCACATTCTGGGGGCCAAGTTTTCGAACCAAGAGTCCATGGGAGGCATTTCTGATTCAAATTGTAAATCCCTGAAACCCAGAGATTCCTCTCACTGTCTTGTGTGCTCTATAGGCGGGGTGACTCAGGGAAATCCCTGAGGATAATCATCCCCTCTTTCTACCATCACATAGGTTCCATAGCAGGAAAATCATCTAGCTAGAAGGAGTAGTGAATTAAAGAGAGCTGCAAAACCTTTGCCTCATCTCCCACCAAAAGTGATATCTATTGCCTGGCCCTTTGAATGAGGATTGGTCTTGCAGCTTACTGTGACCAATAGTAGTGAGTGGTGGCAGAACTTCCAAGGCTAGATCTTAAGAGATCTGGAACTTGGGAGTTTGGAACTCTTCTCTTCCTCTGAGAATGTAGCTGCTATGATGTAAGAAGCCACAAGCAAAGCATCCAGTCACTTCCTATGTCCATCCGCATCCCAGCCAGCAGCCAACCAGAGCTACCCAGGGAGTCATGGTGGAGACTGCAGCCAAAGAAACTCCAGCTCCACCCAGGTGACCCTGGAATCATGAAAGGCCAGATTTACCTCACACCTGTGATCCCAGAAATTGGGAAAGTGAAGCCAGAGGATTATCATGAGCTTGGGGACATCCTGAGCTACCTACTGAGTTCTAGGCCAGCCTGGCTTACAGAGCAAGACCCAAGAGAAATAAAAGGAAATTAGTGGTGCTAGTGGTTGTCTTTATCTACTACATTTTGGAATAATTTGTTCTCTATCAACAGATGACCAAAGCACTAGAGCATTCAGTACACATACACAAACATACAGACACACACACACACACACACAAACACATTCTCCTCTCTTGGACAGGAAGATCTCTAAGGTGTTGCCTGATTGGTGCACCTGGTGGTGTGGTGGTGTGGCCACTAATGGGATCCTTCATCTTCATTTTCATGAAGAAGATGTACAGATGTCTTTTAGGAGGGTTGGGTATGTTGGAGAGTCATTTGTGCCCCCCACTGGAGTACAGTATATTTGTTTCTTTTCATAGCATTCCTAGAACATGTTCATTTGTGAACACACAATTTACCTAGGTCTTCATGTGCTTAATGATCCAGGCGGGGGCTCAGTGTGGCCTCACCCAGGATCTAGGAGGGCAGAATCTCTCAGTAAATGCCCAATGAGCTAAAGATGACTGGAGAAAAACAGTAGGAATGGCATCTTTCCTCCACACCTGATTTATGAAAAGTGTCTTTGTTGTTGAACAGAAGTACAATGAATGCTTTGTTCTCCTTGGAAAGTTACTGAGCTTATTCCTCATTAAGTTATTGAGTGCTAAATGTGAAAATATATGAAAAATTCTTAACACCCAACTTCTATGATTTAGGTCCAAGATAAACAAATATCCTATCCAAACTGGTGGGATTTATGTTTGCATATTACGATAGATGATGGCTCTGCGGCGGTTTACCTGTGGAAGAACAGCTAACCCCAATTATCATAAGCGGATACCAGTGTGTGTGGTCTCAACCTGCTGTTTGGATGTCAGGTAGTACCTGTGCAACCCTTGCTAAATCAAATGAGCTTCGTAGAGTTAGGACAGCAGATCATCCATGTGTCTTCATCCATGACACTTTCTTCTTGACATCCTCTGATAAATCAAGTAACAGCTGTTTATCAAATTCTGAAGATAAGGTCTTTTATTTAGCCTGACCTTTGGCAAAAGACAATATTGCCTGCAAGCTGCTGGGAAAAGCAAGTCCTTCATCAAGTGTAAATGGCTGGGAAATCCCACGTTCATTATTACATGTGACAGAAAAGCTTGTCCCACCCTAGGGCTGATGACCTTGTGCATCTCATATACGTTTTCCCAAAGACGTGTTCCAGCAAGCTCTCTAAAACTGTGCTTGCTTTGGATGCGTTCCTATGGCAGATCTGCCAGGCTGCTGTGCTTCCAGGAAGACAGACTACCTTCACCTTCACCCAGCCCTCTGAATCTGATTCTAACTATTTTTTCAACTCAAGTTTTGAAAGGAAAACTCCTCTTTGGTTGGTTTAGAGAGGCAAAGTGAGGGAATGAAGCCTTTTTATTTTCCCTTGCAGGAGCTAAAACTCCAATACAACTTTTTTCAAAGGGTTAGAGGAGATCAGGCTGAGACACTGCAGAGGACAGAATGCCTATTTCAGCGGGTTCCTTAAGGCAACAGAGGAAGCTTAGTGGCCACAGGAGTCTAGTTAATGAGCGGGTTATACAATATTCATTGTGTTGAGTTTAACTCTTCAAACAGAACGTCTAATTGCAAGAGGGGAAAAAAGAGGCTAAATTACAGATGTTAAGACAACAAAGCTGGAAAAGAACTCCCTCTGTTGATAAACCTGTCCTTTTGCTGCTTCCTCCCTGACTGCACACTGACAGGAGGCGCAGTGGGTCCCTGGCCTCATCAGGAATTCTCATTAGCTCTGTTTTGACTAAGACATTCTGTGGAGGCCACTGAGGGACCCAGTGCAAGGGTGTCCTCAGAGGACTGTTTTCTTGCTCCCCACAGAAGGAGAAAGTCAGTTATATTCTGGTTGAACCAAGACAAAGCTGTTTTTCCCTGTCTTCCTGACACACACAGTCTCCCAATCACTCCTGGAAACAGCATTCATAGCACTTCTGCTTGTGGCAGTACTGAGTATGCAGGTAGCAAAGGCCAGTAGCCGGGGCCATGGCCAGGCTGGCTGACCAGCAAGTCAGGAGTCTGACCTGGGAAGCCCTGAGCTGGGCCTCCAAAGGGGCACTGGCTCCCTCAAGCCCAATTTCAGGCCTTAAGTTGGTCTTGCTAAAGTATCCCATACCACCCTTTGCAGTACCTTCCTCTACTCTGAATTCCTTGTGCTTTGACTCAGATAAATGAATGGCATAATGCAGTGTGGGCCTTAGCCAGGTCACCTGCTATGAGGACTAAGGGAGTAGCTCCTGTGGGCATGGTGCTCCACTCCAACCAGGCGTGAGGCCAGCTTCCACCCTGCACCGAGATGATCCATCAGGAGACAGATTACTATTGGCTGCAGATGGGAACCACCCCATAGGGCGACTGGCTAACCAAACTAATAAACCCCCTTGCACTTCCTTGAATAAACGAGTTTGCTGTGGCTCGCCTTCCACATGCTTCCACCCAGATCCCAGGTCTGCGTGTGGACTCTGCGCCTCTCACCCACTCACGGCGGAGACCCTGCGTCCCGCTCGGGCGGGCATTGAGCAGAGGGACCCCAACAGATAAAAAGCTGGCGGAGAGTTTTGATGCCTCTGACTGGCTCCTGGAAATGCCAGAGGGGTGGAAGTCAAGGCTTGCATTGGTTGCCTCAGCCCTGTTTCCAGTGAAAGCTTCAGGGAACCAAAGGTGCTGAGGCTCAGAAAGATGAGCACAGTACAGGGTAAGCCCCGTCACGGACCTATTAGAAACTATCATCTTGTCCTAGAAAAGAAAAAAGAAGCTGGTCTAACCCCCAGTTTTTTCCAAGACTTGCAGCTTACCTGTGTTCCTTAAAGATTCCCAGGCAGCAGGTGAAAAACAAGCCTCTTGCTTCCTCCTAAGACAGCTTACGGTAAAATATTCAAGCAGGTATACATGCATTTATCATTGATATGGATGAGGTAACTAATGGAAACCCCACACAGAGCATGGGAGATACTGTAAGAATAAATATGGGGTCCTTTAAGAGGCTTCCAAATCCAAATAGAGGATTATGTCATTTCTGATGACTGAAAGCTTTGAGGGTGTCTCTTTATGGTAGGCCATGTGCAGGGAAGACCATTTAATCTTACTGTAGGCTCCAATAAATTTAAGTAGGAATATTATACCATATTTTATTTTGTGTTCTATCTCAGATGTCAAAGGACAAGTAAATCAGTAGGCAGGTACATTTTATATTGCTCATTGATCTAACCACTGGGACCACACATGATGTTTTGAGGCCAGTGTTTTGAAAAAGGAAAGGAGCGGGGAGAGGAGAGAGAGATTATTAACCAAGACTAAGTGGGAAAACAAATCACTAAAACCATAAATTTTCTGCAATTGCCGATAACTTCAAGAGACACAGCATAGACTGGAAAAGCTGGTATTGATCAGGACAAAGACATTTTGTGTATATCACGCCCTGGCCTTCTCTCTGACTTCAGTTCCTAGTCTAACAGCGCTCTCTTCCCAGCCTGACGCTTACCACTCTGGGGTCAAAATACCACCTCAACCCCTATTCCAGCACACACACTTACCTGTTCATCTTTATCCAAGAGCGGACAAATTTCCAAAGAATTAACGCTTAGATCATCCTGAGTCCTAAAGGGAGAAAGTGGAGGGCTGAGAGGGTTCATAAAGCATTTGAAATAAAAGCAATATTTTCTGCCACTGCTGTATGTTTTCCTGAAAGCAGATTTCCCTGGACTAACTCCTGAGTACGGATGCCAGAGGGGAGAGTTGTGGGGTGTAAGGGTTGTTATAGTAGCAAAGAATTCAGTAAGTGCTGTCATTTGTCTAGCATCTAACATAAAATACACATTTATATAGCATATCAAAAGTTTAATTAAGAATTTTAAAGTATACTTTGTTTATTGCACACAAGTCAGAATTCAGTTTCCCTGAATGATTATCATACCCAGCTTTTCTGACCAGTAACTCTACTATCAGGAAGATGCATCTTATACTTAAGAATAAGTTTGGACAAGATCATTTTTTTATGGTCAGTTTCCCAACACCCTAGTTGTGAGACTTGTCCTATCTGATGGTCCACCTCATCAACTACTGCCTATTGTGGGTGCTTGGGCTAGAAACAAAGTACTACCGGGGAGTTTTCCTGAGGGTCACAAGCCTCTCCAGCCGGTGGATATCCAGGAATGGGTCTAGGACTGGGTTGCTCTCTCCATTGGGTTGCTGACCATAGCTGCTTACAGTCAATGTGTGTGAAGGTGTTAGAGACAGTCTCCACATCTTCAGGCAACTTTGTCACCCTAATATTGCCAAGAACAGAGCGTGCAATGCCCTCATCTGTGATCCTGTAAAGCAAAAGCAAAGACATTTGAGACTTTCTGTGGAAGCCAAGCAAAGACCTGAAGACACCCCAGAGAGACAGTATATTTTTCCTGTATTAGCTAGAACAGACAACTATGACAACAGTGGTAAAGAGTGGGGACTCTAATGTGCTTTCAGGACAATCGTTAAATTTGATCCACTCAGGAGTGTTAACATTAAAATGATCTGTCTAATAATACGAGGCCCTATTTCTTATATCTTTTTAAAGAGCAAGTCTTTGACACTTCTGGATTTGCACATTCTTAACAATCACCATAGAAGAAATACAGAGACAACTGGTCCATTCCCTGTATTAAAGGAATCCCATAAATCATATTTTTAAGGCCCTAGATTTATTTTTGATGTAATATTAATACTACAAGTTTCTCTGGAGATGCCAATGACTTGGGCATCTGCTATGGGTGGAGACAAAAATTACTGCCCTCTACTGGCCTTCCACCATCTATTTCCCATCAGTATCTGACTAATGTGAGGTCCCAAAGCAACAGAAATAGCTGCACACAGCACAGCAAGCGGGCCCGAACATGTTGTAGAGGCAGATTATTGTCTGGGTTCATGCCCCACTCGGCTAATTCTGACTCTGGGCAAGCCCTTCTGGAGAATTAGTTCCTTCATTGTGAATAGAGCTAGTAATGGTACCTGAGGCACGGAGTTAAGGGTCAAAGTCAAATCGGTGATACGGAAGCAGGAGAGAAGCATGGCATTTGGCACATAGGCAACAAGCACTGAGGGTTGACTGCAGTGATAATTAAATGACAGGTGGTATTGACAGTGCCCAGGGAGGCTGCTCTTGCTGCTGCTTGGTGTTCTTTTGCTCCAGTGTTTTCGTCATGTAGAAACATTGAGCAAAAGAGTGTCTTAGCCTATGCTCACGCAATAAATGGACAGGCTGGAATTTCTGCCTGACCTCTCATGGATTCAGACACTTCCCACAGGCTCACTGCGTGCTGGACATTGCAGTGGTGACTAGGGATGCAGGAAGGATGCCGATATGGAATCATTCATAAACTCAATATCTAGGAAGAGAGATCCTTGTATGTCCAACTGTAAAAACTACAATATGATGAGCACTTTATGACCAGAGCTAATGAAGAATTCCCTTGTTGCTATGGTATGAATATGCCACCCCCAGCCCCAATTCATATTGAAACCTAATCCCAGTTAAGTAGTAATAGGAGATGGATCCAATAGGCAGTAAGCAGGTCACCAGGGATTCATCCCCATATAGAGATATTTAAAAAGGCTCGAGGGAGTGTGTTTATGACTTCTTCCATGGGAAGATATGTAGAGGGTACCATCTATAGGATACCATCTGGCCCTCACCAGGCAGACACTACCTGAACCTTGACCAGGGACTTCCTACTTTCTAGAACTGAGAAATGTATTTCTATTGTTTTAAAAATTGCCTCAAAGAAGGCATTTTGCTATAGCAGCCTAAACTTAGGCACTTGTCTACCAAGAATCATGGGAAAAGTTTCACCAAAGAGCCATCTGAAATGCACCTTGGAAGTCATGTGACCTAAGAACAGTTTAGCTTGAGTAATGTCAGAGGGAAAGCATGGAGATGTAAGGCTGCTCATACCTAATGGGATGGGGGAGGGCCCAAGGTGTCCCGAGGGTGTATTCACAGATGCTGTTTTTGTAGAAACATAATAATCTTTTTCTTTTTTTTGGTCTTTTGGGACAGGGTCTCCTTGTAGTCCTTTCTGGCTTGGAACTCACTTTGTAGACCAGACTGGCCTTGAATTCACAGAGATCCACCTGCCTCTGCCTCCCAAGTGCTGGGACTAAATGTATGCACCACTATGCCTGGCCGTAATTCACTCATACTGTTCATTATATTGGTAAACTCTGATGTGTTGTTTGAGCTCACTGATTCTGAAATCAGGATTTCCCACCCCCATTTCAGACCCCATCTTTCTCACAGTGTCCTCCAAGGCCCCTCGTCTGGGGCTGAGCTTCCCTTGACTCAGTGGTAGGGAGGGAAGAGAACTACAAAACAGCACAAGAGTGAAAATATTGTGCCCTTGAGAACAGATAGAAAGTTTTTCCAACAGCAGTTACTATTACTTGTCCCATGATATGAAAGTGCCTACAGTGAGAAGAGAAGTTCAGCCTTGGGAGCCCAGTGCCCCATTTGATCTTCTCTCTGTCTGCTGTTATTTGTTCTTTTACTTAGAAGCCTCACCCAAAGGGACACTCTTCTCTGCCAGAGACTCTCTATTGGGAACTCCAACTGACTGCCTTAAAAGAGCTTCCCGAGTTGATTTCTGCTGAATTTTCAGTGCCTGATTTGAGGATATTTTTTCCATCATCTATTGATCTATCTATCATCTATCTACCTACCTACCCATCCCTCTGTCCCTTCCAATTTATTCTTTTACTTTGACTTGCTATATATTTAATAAAATCACTCATTCAAGACCAAAAATGTGGTTATCATAGATCACTCTCCAGACTGTACAGAACAACTCTTTTCTTCCATTTTGATAAACCATATTTTTTTACCAACCAAATATTCTTATTATTAAGAAATTTATTGCAAAGCTAGGCATGGTTGTGCATTCCTTTAGCCCCAGCACTCAAGAGGCAGAGGTAGGTGAATCTCTGTGAGATCAAGGCCAGCACGGTCTACATAGTGAGTTCTGGCCGGATGTAGCTACAGAGGGACTCTGTCTCACAAAGACTGAGAGAGAGAGAGAGAGAGAGAGAGAGAGAGAGAGAGAGAGAGAGAGAGAGAATTTATTGTACTTTATTAGATGGCACCCCCAATGGCACACACATACAAATAAGCACACAGTCCTTTTTCCTTTGGGAATCACTAGGTTTATTAACTAAATGGATGGGAACAGCAGGAGCAGAGGAAAAGACAGTGGATGACACAATAAGCTCACCCTGTCAGCCACCTAGGCTGGCATCTAAGACTTCAAGGTGGTGGTACTAAGCTTCCTAGGAGTTGAGTTAGGCATCTGAAGATCTGATGGCTCAGTGTGATGCTTATATTGAAGGCTCATTGTCATCCGGGTCCATATTAAAGCAGACCTGGCTATGCTTCAGATTAGAATGCAACATTTACCTGACTTGTAAAATAAGATACAAGGCTTTGAATGTGGACCAGGTAAGCAGGGTCTGCTCCAGGCCAACTCTCAGAACCTGCGATCTCTACTCTGCTTTTAGGATGACTGACTGACTTGGTGGAAAAAGCTGCACTGAGCGCAGGAGAAAAGGTATGGGGGCAAGAATGAGAAGGGAAGGTAGATGCTATTGATGCACTGTTTTACATTTGTGGCTGGATCTATTAGTCTGAGTAGAAGTAGGATTCTGGTTGGGTTCTGTATTATCAAAGAATTGGAGAACAAATAAAGGAAAATGGGAGACAGTAAGTTAAGGATTAAACTCAGCACAGGTAAGTCACTGAAGCCTTCATGAGTATATCTGCTCAAAACCTGAGGTAGAGATAATTAGAAGGGCACACATCATTAGAACTTTCAGGCAAACCAAACATCGTGTAGCAGGTTAGGGGACTGTTTGTTTGAAGCTTATTTTCCTCCTTCTCCTCTCCCTCCTCCTCTTCATTCTCCTCCTTCTCTTCCCCCTCCTCCTCCTTTCGAGACAGGGTTTCTTTGTCATCCCAGCTGGCCTGAAACTCACTTTGTGGATAAGACTGTCACAAAGATCTACCTGCCTCTGCCTACTGAGTGCTGGGATTAAAGGCACCTGCCATCCTGCCTGGCAGTTTTGCTTCCTTTTGTCAGAGGTTCCTGGGCCAATGAAATACAAAACCATGTGCTGAGCTAGGGAAAAGTTGATTCCCAGTAAAGCACTCTCTTATTCCTCACACTCTTCTTCAGTTGCAAAGAATCATCTTCCTACTCTGGAAAATAATAAAAACTGGATGAGGGGCTCGGAAGTAGACCAGTTTGTAGAGTACTTGCCAAGTACACAATAAACCCGGGGTTTGATCTCTTTGCATAATCTGGCATAGTGGTGCAGGCCTATAATCCTAGTACTTAGGAGATGGAAGCAGGAGGATTTGGTTCAAGGTCATCTTTGGCCACATAGTGCGTTCAAGGCTAGTCTGGGACTTATGAGACTCTATGTCAAAAGAAAAAAAAAACAAGTATATTTTAAAAACTGGATGGGTTTTTAACAACAGGAGGAAGAGAATGGAGGATAAAAACAGGACAAGGAGAAAGCAGAGGAGGAAGGGGAGAAAAAGGAAAAGAAGGAACAGGAACAGGAGGAGGATGAGGACGAGGACGAGGAGGACCAGGAAAGGGAGAGGCAGCTCATTTCTTGAGGGACTCCCGATGGAAAGCCAGCCGGTGCCTGGAAAGCACAGAGAAGGCATGCGCTCTCTTCTGGTTTCACAGCATAGTTCTAACTTGATAATTCAGCTTCATTTGGTGGGTTGAGTCAACAAAGCGTGTTTGCCGCAACAGCACAGAAAGAGTAAGTGGTCCCTCCTTCTCAGGTCATCACTGTTTCTTGATGAATGCAGTAACAAAAAACAATGATAAAACCCTCTCATTCTGAGTAGCAGTGATACTTACGCAGCACTGTATAAGTTCTACACGTAGCACTATTATCATATGCCGCGTAACCAGCAGGTTACTATGATGAAGCGCTAACCTAACCGCCTTGTACATATTGCCCTTTCATTCTTATACAACATTATGAGGTACTTGGTGACATTATACCATTTGTTTTCTTTTGTGTGCTGTATCCATGTGTGCACTTGTGCATGAGTATGGGGGTGTAATGTTTGTGTGGGTGTGGATATGTCAAGGTCAGAGGCCAGCTTTGAATGTATTCTTCAGATGCTGTCCACCTTGTTTTTTGAGACAGCGTCTCTTACTAGTCTCTCCCTCCTCTCCCTCCCCCCTCCTCCCCCTCCCCCTTCTCCTCCCCCTCCTCCTCCCCCTCCCCGTCCTCGTGGCCAAATGAGGGAGCCTTAGGGATCCGCCTGTCTCTGCCTCCCTGCTGCTGGAATTACAAGTTGGCTTCCGTGCCCAACTTTTCTTTAAAAGTGGGCTCTAGGAGCTAGACTCAGGTCTTCATGTGGCCCAGCAAGCACTTTCCCTGTTAAGCTATCTCCCAGTCCTGTTTTCTTGTTGCTATGTTGTGCTAGCTGGCCCGAATGAATTTCTGGACCCATGTGATCCTCTTGTGTCAGGTTCCTTCGAACAATCAGGAGAATACCCCACAGACATGGCCACAGGCCAGTTCAGAGGAGGAAATTCCCCAACTGAGGCTCCCTCAACCCAGATGTGTCAAGTTGACACTAAAGCTGTCCAGCACAAATATCAACGGACCCTGAAAACACAGTAACTGAAATAAACCAGAGGCAAAGCAAAAAATACGTGATTTCACTTTTGTGAAGTAAGATATCTAGCCTAAGAAAATGTATAGAGACAGAAGAAAAGGTCTGAGGGCAACAGGAGCTGTTTTGTTTGCTTTTTGTTTGTTCATGCTGGAGACTGAACTCAGGGCTTCATGAATGTTGAGTATTTTATTTCATTTTTTAATTTTAAAAATATTTTATTTATTTATTTTTTTATGTGTATAAGTGCATTGCCTGAATGTATGTAAGTGCAGTGGTGTGCAGTGGCCTCGGAGCTGAGAACAGGGTGTCGATCCCCTGGAACTGGAGTTCTAGACAGTTGTTAGCTGCCACGTATGTGCTGGGAATCAAATCTGTGTCTTCTGCAAGAGCAGTCAATGCTCTTAACCACTGAGTCATCTCTCCAGCCTCTTTATTTCTATTTTTTTTTTACTGCACATATCCACAAGGTGATGATGCTATAGTGTGCACAGTGAAATGGTTACTATACCTAAGCCAATTAACATATCTTTTCACTGAGAGATAAATTTTAGTTATAAATAATGAGAAAAAGCATTTCACATGCATGATACATAAAGGTTGTTCAGGGTAAACATATTTATGTCTATAAGATATATTTGTGTCATACAGAAATGATAAGCTTTTATAATGTCACTGCGTTCTCTTCTTTGATAGAGATTACCATCAATATAGCATTAACCACTGTGTGGTTTTCATAATACAAAAACAACATGTTTCATTTTGACCAATTAGTTGCTTCCCAGGACTAAGCTACACTTTAATTCAGGAAGATTCATTTTGGGACAAACACAATTTGGGCCATTCCACTAGATCTCAGGCTCGACTAAGACTCTCATATGCATACTTGGAATCTTGTCAGCAGGTAGGAAAGACCTGCTGGTGTAAATGGTGACTTGGTAGGTGCTAGGGTGCTGGGACTGAGCTTGGATGTGCCTGGGACACGTGTCTTCACAGGCCATGGGGCTGGCGCCATGGGGAAAGGCAGGTGAGCAGGAAGCCCGACACAGAATTGTACGAGCCCAGTCTACCAGGGAGGTCAGGACTCTCATCCTGCCCTTTTCTGTGACATGACGAACAACGGCTTCAGTTCACATCCTGTTTAAATCGATGATATGAAGTCTTCTGAGATGTGACTGACCTGAATCCTAGGCTCTTTTTGCTTCTGAGGTAATTTTAGTGTTGTCTCTCCAAGGTCAAGATCAAAAGGACAAGCCAGGCTAAAGGATGTGTTTCATTTCTAAACACTGAAAAAAAAAAAAAAAACCCAAACCCTTTGCTTGTCTATCTTTTATGTCTTAAATGTGTGTGGTGTATGTTCTTGTAAGCGTGGGTATGTGCATGCGTACATGTGGGTTGGAGGGCAAAGGTGGGCATCAAGTGTTTTTCCTGGACTGATGTCCACTTAATTTTTTTGAAGTTGTATGTGTGCCCAAGTGTGTGTGTATGTGTGAGTGTGTGCACGTGTGCATGCAGCCAGGTATGTGGGTGCCCGTAAAGGGCAGAAGAGGGTGTCAGATCAAGACACCTAGTGTCAGAGTTAGAGGTAGTTGTGAGCCACCCCACCTGGGTGCTGGGAACCAAACTTGAGCGGTCTACATGAGCAGTGAGCATTCCTAACCATGCCATCTCTCAGTCCCATCATTATTTTTTAGAGACAGGTCTCTCACTGAACTTGAAAGCTCACCAAGTAACTAGAATGGCTGGCCCACAAGCCTCAGGGATCTCCTTCTCCCTCCATTTGCATCCCATTCTCTGGCATTAGGGTTATAGCATGTGGTACCAGGTCTGGCTTTTTACGTGGGTGCCGGGATCCAGACGTAGGTCTTCATGCTTGTGCTGCAGGCATTTTATGACTGAGTCATATCCCCAGCTCCCCTAAAACTTTCCTTCTCTTAAGACAGCCTTTTTGGCTTTAATTATTAAGTCAAGTAAGTAATAGCTGAAAATATTTGTATCCTAATGTGAACTCCCTACAATCTGTCTGCTAGCCAAGGGTCATGTGAGCCTTAATACACCCACAGAAGGAGACACTCCACAGTGCACTATGGTCAGATTGCATGACATATGGCAACTTGAATGACTGTCTTAAGTCCACAATTGCAAAGTACAGAGTTAAATGCTACAAAACTTCTGTCAACTATTAATTATTTACAGATTAAATTCCCAATGCTTCAATATTCCCTGGTCCTTTCTTTGTTCTTTTTAATTTTGTATTACTACTTTTAGCAAAGAGAAATTACATGTGATATTATTTTACTACACTCATACACATAAAATAAAATAAAAATAATAAATAAAAAATATATATTTTAAATGTCAGTCGAGATAGCCAGTAATGCAGAAAAAGGACTCTAGAACATTTAGGGTGGTCCTAGGCATTTTAAAATCTATTAGTTTTACGCCCAGGCATTGTTAAAGTTTTGCTATTATTTGGCTCTTAGGAACAATGTGAGGCGATGCCCCTTTAACAAGTGGATTTTATTTATCTTCATATTTTGTTTATTATTTTTTATTTTATGTGGGTATAAGGGTATTGTCTGTAAGTGCATCCATGTCCTGCAATGCCCACGGAGGTCAGAAGAGGACGTTGGATTCCCGTGGAACTGGAGTTAAGGATGGTTGTTAACTGCCATGTGAGTGCTGGGAATCCAACCCAGATTCTCTGCAAGAGCAGCCAGGGCTCTTAACTGCTGAGCCCTCTCTCCAGCCCCAGCAAGTGCATTTTAAAATGCAAAAGCAGAGGCTAGAGAGATTTACTGGTTAAAAGCACTGGCTGCTCTTGCAGAGGACCTGGATTTGGTTTCCAGCACCCACATGGTGGCTAGCAACTGCCTGTAACTCCAGTCTCAGGGGATCTGATACCTTCTTCCAACCTCCGTAGGCAGTGCACGACACAGGTGCACTTACATACATGCAGGCAATACACTCATACACTTTAAATAAAAATAATAAAATTTTTTTTTTAAAAAAAAGAAAAGGTAAAAAATAAAACAAAAAACAAAATCCTGCAGTGACACTCGCTATGACAACTGTAGATGAAGGAAGTAGTCCACACCCAGTCATCATGTCCTGTGCCACCTTCTCATCAGCATCTGTCTACCTGAACCCTGAAAACTCATCCTCTTACCTGGGCACACACTGTCCTTCAGGCTGGGTGGAATAGCTTCTGACTAGGGGTTGTACAGACTCATCCTTTGTACAGTCTTTTCTTCTCCCTGCCTTTCCCCTAATGAGGAGAATAGCAACTGTTACCACTAATCCTTAGTGTCAACAGGAACCGTCCTTCTGTGTCTAAATCCAACCTAAATCGCATTCTTTTTCTCTAAAGTCACATTCAGACCCCCAGTTTCCAACTGTGGCTTTGTTCAAGGCTGGGAGAATGACTAGAAAGAGATGGACCTACTTCTGCAGGTGTTTGGGACTGCCATCCTCTCTATCTTGGTCTCCCTGCTGAGGGAAGGATGTTTGAATCCAACACATAACAGCATGCTTTGTGCCCTGATCAATGTGGGGTGAGCACGTTATCCCTGGAAGTGGGAGAGACACCCGAGAGCAGGGCTCCTTCCCACACGTGTTGCAGTAAAGATGGATTTCATGAACTTGCGTGCATTTAAAAATTATCTAAGCTGGATAGAGTGGCTCATGCCTATAATCCCAATAGTCAAGAGGCTGTGGTGGGAGGATTTTGAGCTTGAGACCAGCTTGGGCTATCTAGTAAGATTGTTTCTTTGTTTGTTTGTTTTTTTTAAGACAAAACAACCCACAATCACTCCCGTGGTAGCACAAAAAGCCTATAGCTTGGAGGTCTCAAAGGCTCAGGGCTCCCCAGAAGGCAACATCAGCACCAGCCTCATTGCAGCAGTAATGGAGTAAAGAGGAGCAGACTTAGAAGATGGTTTGTAGGTAGCCTTAGTAGGATTTGGCGGCTTACTGACTGCAGGGTGCCTCAGAGAACTCTAGGCTTGATGCTGAGAGTGAAATGGGCTGAGCACTCACTTTCTAGTTCAGAAAGAGAAATGGTCCCATCATTAGGCCTGGTATCCACTTTAGAAAGCCCTAAAGGGAGTCACTTAATGAGCAAAGGAGACCAAGCTTCTTAGGCTTTCTTTGCCTGTGTAAATGAGACTACAAATATTCAAGGGATCTGACCTAGGACTGTAGTATTCCCAATACACAGAATGAACTGAAATGCATTAAATCCAAGACCTCTGAGACTCTTCCACTAAGATGGAGGAAATCTTAATCTCCCACTAAATCATGAGAAAACTCTAAGAGGTCTGAAAAACGAGGGGAAAGGCCTTTCCATCACTTCTCTTTGCCTAGTTTTCTGAGCTCATACCACCACTGAAGACTGTCAGGCATAAAGCTTGCATCCAAGGGGACTAAAGTCTGTATCAGGGCTGAGGTCTTCACACAGAAGGTTCAGTGTCTCTGTGGCTCACCTTGTGGCTTACCCCTATGAGGTCTTCTCTGGTGGCTTCCCCTGCTACTGGGAGAGTATGGCTGACCTTGACTCCACTCTGCTCCCGTTCCAAGATCTCCCCACCTTTCTTCCTCCCAACACTTGCCCCTGACCCCTGGTCACTTGGAATGATCTATTCTGGCAGGCAGAGAGAAACCTATGAACCCTGCTGCACAAACTCCTGAGACAGGGGCTCTCAACAGAAAGGGGTGCAGCAAGACAGACGTCACACCTAAAGGCTCGATACATCACCTCCCCATTCACTCAGCTGATTCTCCACCCCACAGTTCACTCAGTATTTGTTGTTGGAAACCAGGAGTCTGCCTTTTTCTAGACCTGGTCAACACTGCCTGCCATCTCTACACTTTTTGATCACCTGACAGTAAGGCCCATGCCATGCTCCCCATAATGCTGAAGGTACCAGGGCAGTCACCTGCTCACAGGGAGAGTCCTCCATTAGAGCTGAACCCCAAACTCTCACAGGGAATCTGACAGAAAAAAAAAAGCATAGAAAGCAACTCTATAGCAATGTTGGCCAAAAGAAACAGAATGTAAGCCACATGCACGATAGAATTTCCTAGATAATAATTTTTTTTTAAAGGACAGTTAAACTAAAACTAATGATAATTCAGTATAGTGGAAATATTTAATATGTAATCAGTATAAAATTATCAGTAAGATAGCTTGCATATTTTTACAGTAAGTCTTTGGTAGTCAGTATATAACTTTTATTTACAGTACATCTCAATCTCAGTGCAGACTAGCTACATGCCAAGTGCTCAGGAGTCACCCAGGGTGGTTGTTACCAAAACAGGCAGCACGCACATGTGCCTTCAAGGAAAGTGTATGAGCATCAGGTCTGACAGCTGCATGATTCCATGTTCCAGATGTGTAAGATAAGGTGATGAGTCTGGAAGAATAAGACAGTAAATATTGCAATGCAGCACGTACGTACAGTGTGTGCACAGAACCGGGTGCTACTCAAGTAGTCAGTAAAGTACCTCACTGATACAACACTGTGAGGTCTGCATTGTTGTTATCCCATTTTATGGATGATGGACTGGCGCTCATCTTTCCACAGCTTGCCCCAAGTTCCCAGAGCTTTCAGGTTGTGACTGATAGGGGTTCCCACAATGCTTTGCCACTGAACAGCATTGTATGCTCACCTCCAAAATAAAGATTCAGACAATCCTGTACCCATATGCCAAGGTACTTGTGACATCTCAATGAGGCAGAAAATGTGCAGTTAGCATGTGACACAGGGTATGATACTCAAGAAACGTTCAATGCACACATCTCCGGAAGGAGATGGTGAGGCTTGTACTCACACAGTTATTCCACAGTTCCCCAGGAGCTGGGAGAGTGTGTGAACACGAACATACAGAAGCAAGAGCCAAATCTGGAGAGAGGGAGAACAATGAGCGGGAGTCCAGCCCAGTTCGCTGGGAAGGCCTAGTTATGCGCTCCTAGAAAGTCAGAAAGCATCGCTTTTCTATCATGTATCTATTTAAGGTCATTTCATACTAGTGGTCGGCTGGACTTGATCTATTAACAGGACTAAATCCATTACACTATCATCCCTTGGCCCTGACTAGAACGGTTGTATTAATGCCACACACAGGAAAGTCTTGCAGTGAGTTCTGTGGTTATAAATCAGACATTGTGTGTCCTTTGGCAAATCTCTTAACTTCTCTGGGTTGCCTCAGGTATGAAATAAAATGTCCGAATTGAATACTCTCTGATTCCTTCCAGTGAGAGAACTGCACATGCGCGTAATGCTTTACTTAGCCACAAAATAATTGTGAGCTGCTTCTAAAACATCTTGAGATGACATGGATTAAAGTGTGGCCCATAAGCCTCACCTCACTGACACCTTCCTGCGTCAGTCCTGGTTTAGCTGCATCCTCAGAGAGTGTGATGCTGCCTAGCTCACTGTTCCAGGCTGGTTTCCGAGTGAGCAGACCTTTTCCTCACATTTCCAGATCTCTGCAGATGAACACATCTGTGGCAACGCATCAGGACATCTTCTCCCTTCATAATGGGATCATGAACTTCCATCAAAGTTGACTGGTCCACTTTTATATGACATTATAGGACATTGGCTCCTCTAATACCTTTATTATAATAAGTATTTTAGTGTTTAGGTAGATTTTTTTTTAATGATTAAAAGTCTCTACAGAGTTCTGGAGTGCTGGGACAGTCTGTAAGAAAAGGGAACTTTCCATGATTCTCCTCAGATTCAACAATCGACACTTAGCAGCCAGGTGACTTCTACCTTTTTTCTGGGCTGCTTTACACTTTCTAAAAAGCAGAATAGTTTAGTGCTTCTGCTCTACCCACTTATTCTCTTCTTAGTTCTCCTGTTAAAGAGCAATACAGACAGAAGTGGGGTTTTCATTAATATAGGGTTTTCTTTCTTTTTTTTTTTTTTTTTTTTGAAGTGCTAAGGGTTGAACCCAGGACTTCATCTGTGCCTTGGCAAGAACTTTACCACCTAGTCCTACATTAACATTTGGATGGTTACCATTTGGGAAGTAACATGGACATACTTTGCTAATATAAGAAAGTACCAACCAGATCTCCTTAGAAGGTGATATTTTACTTGAGGTGAGATAACAAGATAAAGAAGAAGAAAAAAAAGCTCTGGCCAGGTATGGTGGCACATGATTGTCACCTGAGTGCTCACTCAGAAGGTTGAGGCAGGATGATTGACAATTTGAGGCCAATTTGGGTTATAGAGTGAGTCCAAGGCTAACATAGGCTACATAGTGAGATCTTGCCTCAAACAAATAGCTCTGACGTCAAGTGGCACGCTAGTTGTGTGACCTTAGGCAAGTTCATGCTGAGGAGCCCCAGTTTCATCTATAAAATGGGGAAACAATTGAGTTCTCACAAGCAGATAGAAAAGATTAGCTGCACTAGTGGTGTCAATAGTGAATGAAGCTGTTGTTGGGAGGAAGATAAAGCCAGGTTACCTGAGTCTGAAGTGCCAGAACAGTTCAATTAGAAGGAAGGGAAGTTGTAAAATCTTGACGTTCAGGTGGAGTTCGGATAGACGGGAGGGGTGAGCAGACAATCACCTGGAGAGGGTGAAGGTAGGAGGGTCTGCTGTTGATTTTAACTATCCAGACATGAAGTGATGCTCCCCTGCCACGCTGCTGACCGGCAAGAGAGGAAACTGAAGTAAAAGGAAGAATCCATAAACTTCGGAAGCTGCTTCTACGGGAGTGAAGGATCAGAAACAACTGGCATTTAGAAAGCTTGCAACAACAATATAATCAATATAGCAACTGAGAGGGAGAAGTTGGCAGCATTCAATGTTATAGATGATGGAAATGTAGTCATTCTCCAGTCAACCTTCACTAAATGCCAACAAGTGCAGGTCACGTGCTGGGGGCTTAAAGATGAAGAGCAAATAATCTGTCTGTCTAGGGCTGGTAATGGACACGAGGGCAGCAGCAGAAATTACAATGAGAGAAATGACGAGGAGAGATGTGAGCACATGCTGTCCCAGCAGCACGGAGAGAAGAGATCGTGGAGTGGACAGAGGCTTTCCCTCTCCCTTTCAGAAACCCCCAATGGTCAGTTCCTATGACTGGATGCCAAAAGACAAGTCTCAAAGGCCAGAGCTGAGGAACTCTGGAGAACCTCCCTGTCTGTCTGTGAATGCTATGTAGCATCACTGTGTGTACCCTGCATCGCGGAGGCCCTTGGCCCACCACTGCCCTGGATTGTAGCTGATTGGCTTTTAGGTATGCTATCTTTCTATAAACCTAGTTCTAAGCCCCTGCAGAGTTGGAATCATCTTACAATTGTTTAGTCTAAATGCACTAGTACCATAGCACAGTACAGGCACACTGTGTAAATCTCATGTTAAATAAGTTACCAAAGAGCTGGAGAGCTGGCTCAGTGGGTAAGAGCACTTGCCACACAAGCATGAGGATGTGAGTTTGGATCATCAGCACCCACATAAACGGTGTGACCACATGCACCTATATCCCCAGAACTAGAACTTTGGAGGGTGGAGACAGGATCACTAGGGCTTGCTGGTTGATAATCTAGCTCCTTGTCTCAAGGGAATATCTTATTTCCTAGAGAGTGACAGAGGACACCTGTTCTTACTGCCAGACTTTCAGGTCGCTGTTGGGATGGACACTGCGCGAGGAAGTATGAGTTCCACCAGTCCTTTGAGCACGCCTCCACTTCATGAGTGAGGCCTTTCTTTTATTTTAATGTTTTAAATTTTTATTTCTTTTATTTTATACGCATGAATGTTTTGCCTACATTTATATAGACAGGTACACCATGTACATACAATGCCTGTGGAGGCCAGAAGAGGGCCTCAGGTCCCCAGGAACTGGAGTGATGAATAGTTGTTAGCCACCATGTGGGTGCTGGGAACCAAACCCTAGTCCTCTGTAAGAGCAGCCAGTGCTCTTAACCACTGAGCCATCTCTTCAGTCCAAGGGTGGCCCGTCTTCACAAGCTTCCTGCATCTCAAAAATATTTAATTATTTGCTTCCAACCAGGACAGCAATCCAAGAAGCTGAAAGGAGAAGTACCAGACTTCCTGAGGCTTCTCTCTTCATTCACATAAAATCGCTCAGCTAAGGTGGGAAAATCCAAATGGAAGCAGCCCCCTGAAGAGCTCTGCAGGCCAAGTCGACAATGCCACTCCAGTGCCATCCACCGCATCTCCCGCTGACTTATCCCCATCTCTCACGGGGTAATGGAGCAGCAATATTTGGCAGCAATACACCTGTATTTTCCTCCCAAAGCCCAATGCATGTTTACTGGAGGAAGAATTGGTTTTTGAGCTGGGGACCCGAGAAAGCAGATGGCCCACTTCTGAAGAGTAAGCATTACCCCTCCCAGTCCCTGAGAAGATTAAAAACATAGAAGACAGCTGGATTTGCTGGCTGCTAGAGCTGGGCACTTGTCCCTGGGAGCCTGTGACTCTCAGGCCTCCAAACCCAAACTGGACCTCTGTGATTGATTCTTAGTTCTTAGGCATTCAGGAACTCTGGAGAGAGGAGGGCAGATTGTGGGCTTCCTCAGCTTCCATAATAGAGCCAATACCTTACAATAAGCCTTCCTCTGCATGTTCACAATCTGTATCTCACTCTATGGATATATTTATACATCTTCTGTTAGGTTTGTGTCCCTGGAAAGTCTTAATACACATGTTACTGTTTTATTGATATTATTTTAAAGATTTACTCATTTATTTATTTGTAAGTGTATGTAATGTGTCTGTGTGAGTGTAGGATGGAGGCCAGTGGAGGCATTGAGTGTCTTCCTCTGGTCCTCTTTGCTGTGAGGTAGGGTCTCTCCCTGAACCTGGAGCTCATGTTTTCTTAGTTAGGCTAGAAAACTGCGAGTCCCAGTGATCCTCCCATCTCTGTCTTCCTCTAAGCTGGGTTTTCAGGCATGTGCAGGACACTCAGCTTGCTAACTGGGTGCTGAAATCTCATGACTGCACCGAAATTATTCTTAACTGTTGAGTCATCTCTCCAGCCCCCTATTTATTTTGTTTCGATTTTGGGATTTTTTTTTTTTTTTGGTAGCTCAGACCCATGAAAAACTAATGATTGGTCCAAGATCTGAGCTTCCTAGCAGCTCAGTAAAAGGACCAACTTTACCAGCGGCCTATTTCTTGTTACCTTAATGGAGCTATGAAGAGAAATGGACTAAAATAATGCAAGGTAACTAGATGGAATGGAAACTGGCTGGAGGACCCCGAAAGGATACTGATCGTCAGCTTCACCTTATCACTTTGATGGAGCTCTCTGAAGTCTCTCCCTGGGTGAAGAAGGTGTGGGAAGGATGCAGCTCTGGCCTGAGGATGACCAGCCACTGGGCAGATCAGGCAGACAACTGAATGACAGAATGATGATGAAAAATGATCTTGATGGGCCAGAGCAATGAGCTGAATCTAACAAGACGAAATTAAACAAGGACAAATGTTAAATGCTTTTCTGAGGTCAGGAAAAAAGGCACAAATTCAAAATGGAGGAGATGGCTCACCAGCAGAGAAGACAGAGAGAGAGAGAGAGAGAGAGAGAGAGAGAGAGAGAGAGAGAGAGAGAAAGAGAGACTGACTTTAGGTTTTAAACTGAAAACATGCTATGAAATAACAAAGCAGAATTAAAGTTTAAGTGCAATTTTGTCTCCTGAGTAAGAGATATAATTATCCCTTTACTGAGATCAGAAGTCTACCTTTGAAATCAGACTCTGAGCATGTTGCTTTATTTCTATGGAAGGCAAAGTTCATGCCGTCATTCAAAATAATTTTTGGTAAAACAAAGGAATGGTCAATAAGCTCCTCTACTGGCACAGCTCACAAAATCTTGTAAATATCGCAATACTGCTCACAAATAACTTTTCATGCTGGCCACTGTACGAGCAGAACAGAATAAGCACACGTGACGGAGAGTGCATTTAGCCAGGTGCCTTATGGACTCCAAAGCATGCATTGTGGAAGCGTGAGCAGAGTTTCATCTTGAGGGAAGGTTTTTGGCAGCATCCTCCAAGAGCTGAAGGGCTGACAAGAAAGATTAGGCTTGTCCGCAATAAACCTGAGGGTCATAAAGAACAGCATTTGAAAAATATTCAGTTTCTTAAAGTATCTTCTCTCCTTAAAAAATTGATTTTACCTCAGGCTGGGTAATTCAGAGGTAAAGCATGTCTAACTTGTGCAAGGTCATAGATTCAGTCCCTAGCACCATGAACTAACTAACTAAGTAACTAAACAAATAAATGAATGTAAATTAAAATTGATTTGGCCATTATAATGTTTGGAAAAGCCACAAGACAGTCTGAGCAAAGATCATACAGCCAATATGTGGCCAGGACACAATGTGTTCAAGCTACGGTAAGGAAAAATTTCAATTCTATATTAAAAACAAAAAACTCTGCCGGGCATGGTGGCACATGCCTTTAATCCCAGCACTTGGGAAGCAGAGGCAGGTGGATCTCTATGAGTTCAAACCAGCCTGGTCTACACTGTGAGTTCCAGGTCAGCTGGGGCTAGAGAGAGACTCTGTCTCAAAAAGACCAAAAAGTCTCCCCCAAAGCCAGACCCGTACAAAGACGGCACCTCCAGATTTTTCTATAGACAGTATCTACTACAATGGTAAAATAGTATTTAAGTGGTGGCTTTCCAGGTTTTCAGCCACCACCTGGAATAAGATGGAAACAAAAGTTGAACACATTAATGATGACTCCACTTGTCACACTTTGCTTTCTTCTATTTAATCCTTTTAGTACTGATTTTTGCCTACTAAATTAATTTTACTTCCCATGCGGTAGCATAGAGTGACAACAGCCTAGGAAATGATTGTGTGCGTCTGTTTGGGGCCGTGCCCCAACTTCCAGGAGGACGTAATAGCTGCGTCTCCAAAGCGGAATAATATAGTTTTATGATTAAAAGACTCAGTTGAAATGTATTTGTCTTTTAAAAGATTATTGCTTTCGTTCTCTTGTTCTGGCTTACTTCTCTTTATTTTTAGTTATACATATGTGTGCGTGACTGTACGTGGGTATGTCAAGTGAGTACAGACACCCTAGGAGGCCAGAAGAGGGAGTCGGATGCCCTGAAGCTGGAGTTACAGGCAATTGTGTGTCACCTGTGTGTGCTGGGAACCTCTCTCAGGTCCTCTGCAAGAAGAGTACATGCTCTTAACTGCTAAGCCATCTCTCCAATCTCCCTACTTTTCTCTTGATTCTTCGATTCCCAGTCTTCTTCCTTGTTTGTTCTGTGATGTGGAGCATCCTTTATTCCTTTACCTGAATAACGATGAAGACAGCAAAGTATAGAGCGAAGTTAGGAAGACGGTGACAGTTTAAACACAGCTGTTTATGTATGCTGCCTTTT
The DNA here is from genome assembly GCA_035773235.1 of Eospalax fontanierii. Taxonomy (NCBI): domain Eukaryota; kingdom Metazoa; phylum Chordata; class Mammalia; order Rodentia; family Spalacidae; genus Eospalax; species Eospalax fontanierii. Next base: position 31,352,244 of record CM069548.1, on the reverse strand, counting down.
CTTTTCCAAGCAGTTACAAATCCTCTGCTCACACTAACAACTACTCCATTGTAGTTATCTGCACTGAGTTAAGAAATTTTGTTCAATGTCTTGTGAAGAGTAACAGAGACCATGATTATGACACGGGCCAGTTGGTTCTAGGAATTAAGACACACCAGTGCCAGAGACAGAGCCTGGACCAAGGGAGCTACCAGAAGGGTGTTCATGATGATTATCATGATGCTATTAGGATAATCCTTTAGTCTAGAAACTTACCAGTGAGACTTTCTTGTGGTTTTGATGTGTGTAAAGCCCATACTGGCTACAAAAAAATAATAATAATAAAATTCACACACACCCCCACTTGGTGTTTCAAGGATTTTACCTCAAGTTAAAGTAACCGGACTATTGCTGGCTACCTTTTCTTTTTTTAACTACAATTGGTGCTCACACTTCTAGTTTTCCTCATTATTTCACTGGTTCCCAAGTCTCTTGGATCACCTGTAGGTTGTTTTGTTGGTTAGGGCATGGCTTAGTGCCACATGACATGGGCCTTAACCTTGGGGAGAAAGTCTTCTGTAGTTTGGTAGATTCTGTTTCTTACCTAAGAATGTTCTGAAGAATAAACCAAACATGACCCTGGTTGCAGGTAGACCTGTCTCTGTAGTGTACTTTACTCTGAGAGCCTCAGCACATGTAGGCTTTGGCTTCAATTTACTCAGGGGCAGGGGTAAAGTTCCTGGAGCCAGACTGCTGGGTAGAAACCCCAGCCCGCTGCCTACAAGCTGGGGCGAAGCTGAGCAAGTTGTTTCCTCTCTCTGTGCTTCAATCTCCTCCTTTGTGAAGGGATCAAGGCCTGTTTCTTGGGCTCTTATGAAGATTAACTGTGTTGAACATATGTAATTATTGTTGCCGATTCTGTTAACTCTCTGAAAGTCCTTTTTCTTTCTCTTTGCAGTGTACAGGAGGGAACTGCACAAAGTTTCTTTACCTTTTAGTCTTCTGACACCAGGGACTTTTGCGGGGGCGCTTTTGAAAACCTGTTTCCATAGAAGTTGTAATATGTCTTACTTCGCTCTGGTCAGCATGTTGACAACAGTTCCTTTCTCTCCACAATTCCCGTCACTTGCTCCTCATATTCCTTTTCTCATGGTGAACTGAGTGAAAGACACATCTTGAGGACTTCCTTGGACTCAGTTAGAAAGGGTCCAGTTCTTGGTGGGGGGCTGGGCAGCCGTCTTCCACCTGTGGTGGGGAGCTTGTAGCTGCTGCTTTTCATAGGACATGCCCCTGGGGGCGGAGCTGGATTACTAAGATCCCCTTCAAGGCCCACCCCTAGTTCCTTCAACTAGGCCCCGCTACCTGGAGTGACTACAAACTCCCCAAACAGCTGGAACCAAGTTCGAACACATGAGCCCACAGGGGACATTTCAGTCTCAGCTGTGGCATTCATGAATGAGCATTCCTACGCTGAGTCCAGAATGGACATCCCTGGTGTTTCTTCTAATGTCTCTGCCAGGCAAGCCAAAAGTGCCTCAGCCGAATGAGCTTCCAGCAGATCTAAGGAAATTAAGATCCAGTATGCATTGTAAGTAGCTTCTTTGCCAGTGATCTTTTGTTGTTGTTGTCATTGTTGTTGTTGTTTTTCCTTCAAATATTCAGTGATAATGGGCCTGGTGCTGAAGGTGAAAGCTGGGTTCCCTCTGGCAGCATAAACATCTTAGACCTAAGGTAAATTGTTGAAGGGCATCAGATAGCGTTTCTATACAATGACTTGTCAACAGCAAACCAGCAAATGAACCAGTCACTTCCAGGCACTGGAAATAAAAGCCAAACAAAACCCAGCTCTGCCGTCAAGGTGCTGCCAATGTACAATCACCAAGATACAGCAAGTTTCAGCTTTAAACTCTTGTATATAAATGCCTGATGGGATGTAGGACAGAACGCAGGATGGGCCTTAGCCAGGTCACCTGCTATGAGGAATAGAGGAATGGCTCCTGTGGGTGTGGTGCTCTGCTCTGGCTAGTCATCAGACCTGCTTCTGCCCAGCATCTGGAAAGAACCTGCCTGGGGACAGACTAGGATCGGCTGCATTCGGGACCCCACCCCATAAGGCCATTGGCTAACCAGACCTGTAAGACCCTTTGCACTTCCTTGAATAAACGGTGCTTGCAGCAGCTTGCCACTGCCTGCTTCCCACTCTGCCCCGCCCCCAGTGTTGATTCCCCACCTATTCCCCCACGGCGGAGACCCTTCATCGAGCTCAGGCTGGCACTGAGCACAGGGACCCCCAACAATGGGAAACACATTCTGTTCAAATTCCTTAAAGGACCCAGGTCTTTCACCAGGTATCCAAGAGGTCACAGAGTATGGTATGTGAACAGCCTCCTCTCACACATGCCCTTCTCCACATGGGAAGCTTGAGGAATGGGCAGCTTGATAAAATACACACATTGAAGCTCAGCGATCGTGCTTGTCTAGCATGTACAAGTCCCTGGGCCCAATCCTCAGTACTGAAACGAAAAGTGAAATGAAACTCAGAACAGGGGTTCTTGGAGAAGAATGACGTCTGAGCAGTTTAGGAGGGGTAGGGGGTAGGGATTCAGAACTGCCATATAAACGTTAGTCTCACAGATGAGGGAAGACCAAGACAATGTTAATCTGGGTGTTTCACTTCATTAAAGAAATGAATGACAGCCGCATAAGTAATTGTATAAGAAGTCTGTGTTCGTTTTTAATAAAAAGGATAGATTTTAAATCTACTGATGACTTGATTCTTTAACCTGGTTTTCCTTTTGGTTTACACTAACTCATTTCTGCGATGAAACCACAGCTCTAATTGGGGAGAAGTCTTTCTCTTGTAACCTCTTATCCATTCTGACTTTTAATTCAAAAATTTTTTTACGAATATGGTTTGCCTATTTAAATGCATCCCATACATGCAATGCCTATGGAGGTTAGAAGAGGGCGTTGGATCCCCTGGAACTGGAGTTATGGGATAGCTGTTAGCTGCCACGTGAATGCTAGAACTGAAACTGGATCTTCTGCAAGGACAGTCAGTACTCCTAACCACTGAACCATCTCTCCAGCTCACATTCTAACTTCCAAATACTTTCCTTTGTGATCCTGGATCAAACCCAGAGCCTCATGTATTCAAAGCAAGCACTCTGCCAACTGAGCTATATCCTCAGCCCTTAAACACTTTTTAAAAATATATACTTTTAAACATTTTATTATTTTTATGTGTGAGTGTATTGCCTGAATGTATACAAGTGCACCTATGTCATGTAATGCCCACGGAGGTCAGAAGAGGGCATCAGATCCCTTGGAACTGAAGTTACCACCATGTGGGTGCTGAGATTCAAACCTGGGTCCTCTGTAAGAGCAGTCAGTGCTTTTAACCATTGAGCCAACTCTCCAGCCCTTAAATGTTTCTTAAAATATATGTTTCACCATTTCTCCATACATGCAAGCACAACATGGTACTGGATTGGGGTCTTGACATCCTGGAGTTTTCCTCACAGTTCGAAGTGATCAGTTTCAATGAAAAGGTTAAGTTTTTGTTAAGTGTTACAGTAAACTGAAAAATAAAAAGACCAAAAGGGAAACTATAATCATCTGAAATAAAATGTACTTCACATGAAATCACAACCAGCTCAGTTGAATTTAAGTGGACTGTAGAGCAACTGGAAACAAGTTTGTGTTGGGGTGACAGAAGCGGAGTGCCTGCACCTGTGGGTGGCATGACAAGAAGCGGGAAGCCACACATGCAGTGGGGGGGGGGAGGGGGGGTTGGCATATGGCTCGATGTGTTAAGTCAGGTTTTGTCACTGTGACCAAATACTTGAGAAAATCAATTTACCAAGAAGAAATTATTTGTCTCAATTTTTTCAGTGATCAGAAGGCCCTGTTGCTTTAGGTTTACAGTGAGGAAGAACACCATAGTAGGAAATGCGAGGAAGCAAAGCAGCTCACCTCATGGGGGCAGGAAACAGAGAAAAAAAGGAAGTGGAGATCCAATAGTACTTCAAGTTATGTCCCTCCACCTCCTGAAAGGTTCAACACCTTCCAGCAGCATCACAAGCTGACCAAGCCCTTTTGACATGGCCTTTAGGGGACATTTAAGATCCAGACAACAACACAGCATATTTCACTCAAGAGGCACCCATCATTTCAATTATCCTTAAACATCTGAATGAGTTCAGGTTACAGGACGAGATTGAGCCAGAGTTGGGCCAGGGAGGGAAAGGAGACTCAGGTTCATGGCCCATCTCCATTCTGTCCTATGTGTCCAGGCCTGATGGTGTATAGCTTCAAGATGTTGAGACCCAACTAAGGACAGCGGGGAAAAGTCTGTTGAGAAGTAATTAGAACTAGGGAGATTCTGGAGGGAAAAGGCAATTATTTAAGAAACGGACATTTAAAAAACCACCAGTGTCTGCAAACAGTGCCTGCACACACAAGCTGAGGCAGTACTCTTCCTTGGCCTGGTGTGTGATGGCCTACTGGCCACCCATTGATCGTCCCTGTCAAGCCAGGACACAGCAATAACAAATCACTAGCAGCAACATCACCTTTGAATGTGGAAGACAACAGTCTATGTGTACACCTTGGGACCATCTATAACCTACTACCAGGTGAATAGAAGGAAAATTATGTATTGCTTTAAACGTATGTTAGAAGAGGGAACGAAGGGAGCCCAGCACTTAAGTATGTGACCAAAATAGAGTGGTTATTCTGGCTGCAGCGACTCCCCAGTTGACACCGGCACCTCACTTAGCCTTTGCTTCAGGCTTCTTCTTCTGGAAGACCTTGTTTAGTGACCACCAGCGGAGAATGCAGGATTAGTTCAGTAGCTCAGGGGTCAGAGGGCAGGGGTTGAACTCCATGTGGCTCTTCTACCTGAGAACTCCTAGAGGCTGGAAAAACCATCTTAGAAACCTCTGCACCTGTGCTAGAGTACCAGAGAAATGGGGATGAAGCAGACTCCACCAAAGATGTCATGGTCAGAAGAAAAACAAGCAAACTCAGGTATCTTTCAACAAGTCTGCATATTCATTTTGGGGGCAAATAGGTGTGTAAAGTGCTTTGGATACAATGAAAAGCAAGTCATAGAAACCCAGTGTAAACATTGTTTTGAGGTTACATGCCCTATGCCTTTGGAATACTTTTACACAAAGAATGGTCTGATACATATCAAAGACTATGATCATCCTTGTGGACACGAGGTATTTGGGGGTTTGATGTTTACCTGGTCTATGGAAAGGCTATTTTCACTTTCTGTGGGTTTGTTGTTTTTTTTTTTTAAATCTAGAAATATATTAACTGGGAACTTGTAGGTTAACCTGGCACAATCCACCTAGACCCAGCTTCTGAAACCATGAAGGAACTGTCATTACTTGTCTTTAGTCTAATGAAGTGATTAGGAACACACATTCTGTCTTGACAGCAGTCTTACCAAAGGATTCGTTTTTGACTACAATGAAAACTCACTGAGTTCTGCTTCTACATGCTTACGGAAAACTGTGAAGGATATCTTTAATGCAAAGTTAACACATGGTTAATTTTGTGTTAAATGAGTTACACTACAATACTCAAATATTTGGTCAAACACTGCCTTAGCTCTTACTATGTAGGCATTCACTAAATGAGATTAGCACTTTAGGAGCAGACCAAGTAAAGCACCATGCCCCTCATCCTGTGGGTGGGCCTCATCTAGCCAGGTGAAGGTTTTAATACAAAGACTGACATCCTCAGAGGAAGAGGGAAACCTAGCAGACTGACCTCAGGCTCAAACAGCAACTCTCAGCTGCAGGCCAACCCTGAAGATGTGGGGCTTGGCAAGCCTCCAATTATGAGCCAGTTCTTTCACCTGCCAACAGTTCTGTTTCCACAGAGAAGCATGATGGACATACATACTGTGGTACTACTAACATTTGCCAGTATTTTTGGTTTTCTCTCTACAGTACACAAGAGGATTATACTTTCCTAGAAAACTTCAAGCTGTAGCCATGTAACTTCTTTGGCTAATAGGAAGAGGAAGTGACTGGTGTCAAGTATAAAAAGCATGTAAGAGCTAGGGAATGCTTCTCCAGGGATGCTAAGCTGTGTGTCCTCATGTGGAGATGTAGAAACACAGGTACTGCGTCCCCAGGTGGCTGCAGCGAGTGGAGCTTTACCTACTGGCCCCTGCAAATGTGATGCAGAATCACTGGTTCTAAACCTCTAGGATCTGGAGGTTGTCTATGACCCAGGGCCACTGTCTTATCCCATAACCTATTCAACTGTAACCTTATAAATTCTTAAGTTTTCTTCATTGTTGAAATTTTAATGGGACTTCTGATATACACTGATTACTGATTTGGACTATTGTATGTATGCTGTGGTAATAAACCCTCTACAATTATTTTATGTAATCTTTTCACAAACTGAGCTCTTCTTTAACCCAGTTATATTTTTGCCAAACCCATCAGCACCCAATTCCATTTACAAAGCTCAGACTAAATGGAATCCACACAGATTTGACCATTTTTGTAAAGTAGGTCTTGAAAACTACTCTATCCCAACTCTTCAAGTGGTATATGATTTTATGAAGTTCTAGAATGTCTGTGTTTCAATCTATGTAACCCTTAAACTACTAAGAAAGGAAAAATCCTTCAACACTGCAGAGGTATCAAAATGGTTTTCAAATTAACAAATTAGCATGGCAGTTAACTCTGAAAATGAGGCTTTTTGTTCTTGGTTAAAAGTGTGTGAATACAGGAATATGAACCACATGAGCCTGTGGAGGGACAACAAATAGATGGAAATAGAAAGATTCAGAATTATCTAGTTTTCTGAGTTTATCTGAAATAGCAAAGTATGCATACAGCTGAGATGATCAAATCTATTTAGAGCAATTTTCACAGTTTTGGCACAATTAACAAGACACCATGGAGTACTTTATCCAACAAATATCCAAACCTGCAAGTGAACCCCTGTGGTGGCTAACTGTAGTTATCAACTTGATGCACCTGGGAGGAGGCAACCTCAACTGAGGAACTTCCTCCACAAACTGGCCTGTGGGCATCACTGTGCAGTATTTTCTTGATTACTAAATGTTACAGGAGGGCCCCGTTTAATGTAGAGGGCATCACCGGGGGCAGATGGTCCTGGGTTGTATTAAAAGGTAGCCAGACATAAACAAGTGAAGCAAGTCAGTAAACAGTTCCTCTGTGCTCTATGCTTCTGTTTCTGCCTCTAGGTTCCTGCACGGAGCTCCTGACTTCCCTCAATGAGACTATGACCTGGAAATTACAAGATGAAATAAAGCCATTTCACTCTCAAGTTGTTCTTGGTCATGGTGTGTATCACAGTAACAGAAAGCAAACTAGGACAACTCCCACTGTTCATGGAGGGTAATGGTCAGTGTCCTATTCTTCTAACCTGTACTAGGGGTAACGTGTTCTGGCCTACAGCTGCTATTCAACGGATGCTGGCTTCCAACACCAATTTTTTTCAAATCCTTACCTCCCAGCTACCTCTCCTATCTTTTCAAGAAAGGAAGCAGCCAGAGAGGAACACAGCAAACACCATTTTGGGCTATCTTGTGTCCTGGCATACATGGGATACATACTGTCAACACTTGCCCCAACTTGAGCAAATGAACTCCAATGGAGAGTCACAGCTGAATGGTCAACGGATATACTCAAGGCTGCATTGCCATGTGTTGGTAGAATAGGCAGCAGATAGTGAGATTAAGGCCATGCTAGATACTCAGATCCAAGAGGTCACAACTAACCTTACATGCTTAGAAGACTGGCTCAGTGGCACCTAGAGGCCACTTTGCTAAAAACAGCCAGGTAGATACTGCTAGGCAAAGCCTCCTGAGCAAGGTTAGGTGAGAGAAAAACTGCAATTTATCTCCTTTTCACCGATCATGTTTGTGTGAAGGGGAAAAACCAAAACAATGAACAAAACCCAGTTGTTAATATAGTTTGGCGATGGAGAATTTCAAGGCCACAGCATGGGCGAGTTCTGTCCGGACTACAAGACCAAGACAATACTCCTGATGACTGCCTGCTCTGAAAAAAAGCGTCAGCACAAAGATGGGTATGTCCCTCCACAGTGAGGGAATGGACTGGATCCTTGGCCTGGAATTCTGTCATCCGAGCCCCAGTGTGATTATCAAAGTCAATTCTGCCCCTAGAGCTTGCTTCTAAGATTATAACAGCCTCCAGGGTGATAAGCTTCACATACAAGTTGAAGAAGCCGAAGTTTCCAGACCTTAAGGGAATCCCTTAAGCATTTGTTACTGTTTGTCACCTAATTAGGAACTCTTAACACACATTACATATTGCCTTGAACAGGAAGCTTAGATGTGAACATCTCTGAACACTGAGGGGGACATGAAAACCAGACCACACGCCTGCCATCTGTACTTGCACTTGTCAACAGCTATGTTTTGGGATAAACACTCTTGAAGTAAGAATCAATTCAATGAAGTTGGAAGATTAGCCAAGGAATGGCTCAAAGACCAAAACAGAATGTGAAGTCAGATAGTCTAAAAATTCAGCACAATTTTGTTTCCCACTAAACTTTCTGCTTTATCATAGCCCAAGAGAAAGTGTAGTTAGGGTTTGGGGCCCAGAGACAAGAAGAATGTATTTACTCCAGTGAAAAGTTCTTCACCCTAGAACAAATGTCTTTTCCACAATCCAATTGGAAATCATATACTGACCTCTAGGAAACCACAGTTAAGAAAAAAGTAATTTTAGCATTTATACTGTTTCACAGCTCTGCCATGTGAAGATGTACACAGGGGACAACTTGCACTGGTCCAAGTGCATAATACAGCCTTTTATTACCATAAAAACCGTAGCATTTCCCAAAGTCGATCTTGATTAAAAGCAGTTCTATGGATGAAAACACTGCTCTACTGTAGAGCTATTCAACTGGAAATGGCAAGGGGGAAATAAAGACTTACATCTGGAGGAGAGGTCAGGGAAGAAGTGAGCAAAAATAAGATGCTCCGGACTGGTGGGAGATAACAGAATTGCTTTCAGAGGCAGCTGATGTGAGTGAATGAAGGGCGCAGTAACCTGGCAGCCCCACATATTCTACAAAACAAATGAGATCGTGTGTGTTCCACTCGGGCATCCATTTTCTCCTTAAAAGAAGTCATTTATAAAAGAGCAAATTGGTGATTTGTACTTATACACTGGACCCTTTTCAAGCCCCTGTCAAGAAGTGATAAATTATTGAAGCACAGCATAAAGTGTTTTATTTTCAGTGTGCACACGGCAAAACCTTCTGAAATGTTTTTCTTCACCTTTCCTGGTTTATTAACTAAAAAATAATTGTTTCCAATTACTTTCTGATCTTTAATAAAACAAGACAAATGCCACATCCACTTCTCTAGAAAGAGCACACTTTCCCTCCCTTGTTCCCCATTCTGCCTCAACATTCCAACCAGGCAACTGATGTAAACCACACCCACTCCTGACACAGGGATTCTGCTTATACTAGAGGGAAGAGGAAGACCCAAACACCCTCCATACAATCCTCCAGTGTTCATGCAGCCACGTCACTGACACATTTATTGTTTCTACAGACTGTCGGGTAAAGCATGAATACATCATGTGAACCCTCAGCAAGGATCACATCACCTGAAGGAGCTGCTGTGCCAAACAATCTGCAAGCTTGATGCTCTTCCCTTGGACACCTCACCAGAACACCTCTTTTTTCTCATGGCCACTTGCTACACAAGAGATAGGAAGTATTCTTTCCCAATCACAGCTTAGTAATGGAACCTAGGTGAGTTTAAACATTCTGGGATTTGCTCTAATCAACAACTGCCAGAGTTACACAGGAATAGCTCCTCCTCCCCTGTGTGGACACACTGAGATTAGAACGATGTCTTTCTCCTTCTGAAAAGGAGAAAAAAACAGAAGTCTAACAGCACAGGCAGAATCGCAGGAGGCTGTTGACAGGAAGGTTTTCATGTAACTACCTAATCTAATATGGTTAACCTTATAATTTCTCCATCAAATCAACTGAGATTCACACTTCTTTTGTGGAACTGCCACCATTAGATTCCTAATTCTATTTTCTATCTAGGTGACTAAATCAACAGCTGAACTCCTGACCTCTTGGCCCCTTTTTGTAACTCCAAACTGAGACTTTATGTCTTTGTAGAACATTCTCACACGACTGTTTCAAGTGGTGTGCGGATGGTGACAACAGAGCTCCCCCAGGACATCCGAACTACATGCTCACACACGCTATTTAGCCAGCTATTTGAATGAGGAATAAAATTACACTGCTTGAATCTTAAGTTAATCTTGAAGGAAAGATTTTTTTTTTTTACTCTTTTAGCATTCTGTACAGACAGAAGTGAAGGAAAATGAACAACAAATGTGAAATCTTTACAATTCAATCCATAATTTAACAACTCTATCTTATCTATAGGTCAATGAAAAAAAAAATCACTGACCACTATGAAAACGGGCCAACTTATATAACAAGAGAACCAAAAAAATAGAAAAACATTTCATAGACATCCAACTCTGAAAAGCACTGCATCTGTGGTGTCTTCACATCCGTCTCTTCTGTGTACTTATGTACAGCACTGAAAAGACAAAGAGAAGCCGTCACTCTTAAGGAAGGTTTTCACACCATGCAATGAAAGACCACCCTACAATCAGTTTGCTGCATCTAAACCCAGGCTTGGTATATTGCATCACTGCATTAAGTCTTATCTGTACATGAGACTGAGTTTTTACAAATTATGATCAGGAATTAAAAGTGCCTAGAATCTAAGAATATTTTCAAATTAACTGCATCATAATTAAGCTTTGAGTTAAGCAAACCTTCCAGGCTAGATTTCAGATTAAGAATAAATCCAGGTTAGATCTCAGACTAAGAATAAATGGCACATGGGGCTCATTGGTTAAGAGCCCTGGATGCTCTTGCAGAGAAGTTGGATTGAGTTACCAGCACCCACATGGTGGCTCACAGCTCTGTTAACTCCAGTTCCAAAAGATCCAATGCCCTCTTCTGGCCTTAGGAGCACCAGGAACACATGAGGTACACATACATATATGCAGGCAAAACATTCATACACATAAAAGTAATCTTCAAAAACAAAGAATAAATAGCACATTTCCATCCATCTCCCTTGTATAAACTATAAACTTGCTGTTAACTTTTAAACAAAACTGAGAAGATTTTTTAAAAGTAGCAAAGTCTGGGCTGGTGTGGTGGCTCACACCTTTAATCCCAGCACTCAGGAAGCTGAGGCAGATGAATCTCTATGAGTTCAAAGCCAACCTGGCCTACATATCAAGTTTCAGGCCAGCTGGGGCTACAGAGAGACCTTGTCTCAAAAAGACAATAAATAATAAGTAAAATTGCAAAGTCCTTATTCTATTTGCTGTCACTGTTAACCTTTGTTGTCACCCAAGGTTTCACTCAGCTGTCATACCATGTATCCCTCACTAAGCACAGTAGGACATGCAGTACATGGAGATAGGACAAACTGGGGCCAGTAGTCAAGCTATCACAAAGGTGTACCCTTCTCCCCACATCCATGCATCCTCAGATACTGACAGACTTATTCAAGTGAACAGTAGACATTTTGGTCAAAGAACTCAGCTTAACCAAGTAAGCCAGGATCCTTTCTAAGAGGCAAATGTGAGCTGGGAGTAATAGGGCCAACTGTCACTGAGCACAGCATGGAGAGTCTGCACAGGGGACCATCAGAGCATGAGTGAAACCACAGCCAGGGAAACTAGACAGGTCGGAGGTGTGAGGCCTACGCGGAGCACCATCCCGTCACCTGCTGTGAGCAGCTACTGGCAGCTGTTCTGAGATGAGAGATTATATTTTCCAGAAGAAAGGGAAAGTCAAGAAAGAACACAAAAAGCAGACAAAATTCTATTGAAAAGCAATCAAGACATGTATATAAATGTCAGGATATTTAATTCCTGACAGTCAGATCCAACTGTTAAGGCTGCTGAAGATTCCCCTTACTCAGAAGTAAAGAAATCAATTAAAAACCTAAACTCAAGAATCCTAGAGCTCCACTTGGGGATGTGATTAAAAAGTTGGAATTAGCCAAGGGTTAATTCCTATTAATTCTGATATTTCACTCTTCCTCAAAAATATTCAAATATGATTTTATTGACAATTTGTGCTTTGAAGTGAGATTAGTTAAAAAATGACCTCAACAGTCACAACAGCACATTAGTTGTTAAAAAACTGGAGAACTTCAGAACCAATTTCCCATTTTGTCATTTCTGACAAATTAAAAAGCACAAAGTTCCACAAACAGTACTGAATCTTTAACAGAAAAAAGGACAAAGGACAAGCTAAGTATCAAGGGGTCTAAAGAAGGCAAAAGAATGGCCCCCATTCCCTAATTTCTAAACTGCACTCAGAGAGTATAATAAATGCTACTTTAGAGAACAGGGCCCTGGGTCAGTAAATCAATGCCCCTCAGTTCTCCATCAAAAAAGCAGTGAAGAGAATTTCTAGTTCCAAAATTCCACAGAAAATCCTATTTCTACTTTAAAACTAGAACTTGTTTATACTGAAGAACTGAGATAAAAGTATTTAAAAATTACTTAAAATAACTAACATTCAATGGAATTTTTAAATTATCTAGAAAATCCTCTAGTGTTTTCAGTCATAAACAACACAGGCTTATTGTGGCAGCTGTGCATGTCTGGAGTGGAGAACCATTACCGTTGTTCCCCCGAATGAAGGCGTCCCCATACTTGTTCTTCAGCTGCCCATTCACATACTCTTCTGTCTGCTCCAGGGCTATGTTCATGTAGCCATCTAGGCATGCTAGGACTCCTGGAGAAAGATTCAGTCAGAAACAAGACATATAAAGTAAGAAAGGAATGAAGATTATAGGGTATATCTTAGAACTGACAAAGGCTTTATTCATTATCTCTCAGATGCATAATATAAAAATTCACACTATAAACAAAACTCAATAGACTTAAACACAAAAGGAGCCTTTACTCTGCCAATCTGAATGAAGGCTAGACGCATATAGCCAGAGAGGAGTCATGTGTCCACCACTCCAAGACAGGCAGAGACCATCACTTCCCTTCTCGTATGTGTGATCACCACAGCAACTTTTAAAGCTTTCACAAAAGTAAAAGAATAAGAATATTCCAACCAAAATGCCATTCTTTGGAAGTCAGAGACAGAAGCAGCAATTATGCATGGACAAATGATCCTCCACTCCAGTGACATTTGTTACTTTAGCCACTAAGTGAAACACGAATCTGGCAGATTTATTTCACTCTTTCACAACATCTACGGCAGCAGATGAATGTACTACGGGGTTAAGAGGAAGTCTCCACAATCTGTTAAAATAATGGAAGCGGAGACAGCAGGTGCTCCTGAAAGAACATCTCAAAGCTGTGACTCACAGTGAAGAGCAGCTTGAGAATACAGAGCAACATATTGCATTATAACACATCCCATTCTGTTTTGTTACAGTTATAATATTTTAAAATCAAAACTAATAGAGAAAAAATGGCTAAAAACATTTTACAGAGCTTTCAAGGAAACAGTTGGAGTGAATCATTTTAATTGTGTGAAGGTGGTACAAATTCAGAAAAATCTGACCAGATGATTATTTTTTTAAAGATGAAATCTTAAGGCTGTAACTCTCAGTGTCTAATTTAAGAGGTATTTTTTAGCAAAACAAAAACATACTACCGAGTCAATTCAATTAACCAAGTCAATGCTTTTATTTCAGTCTTCACTTCATTGCTATGCTCCTCACTCGCTGCATCTACCCCCATTATCCTCTACACAGAAGTTTCTTTTCAAAATTGTGTGTGTGTAATCAGAGCACAAGACATTAACCTAGCAGAATTCTATGAGAAGCTGTAAACTTTCAAAGAATCCACTTGGGCTGTAAACTACTAAGGACAATTATTTCCTAGCCAAAGAAAGCTAAAGACACGACTTTCCAGTTTGTTTCTGCTAAACTACCTTACATTTGAACCACATTTGTAAACTAGCAAGACGTTTCTAGGACTGATGTACCCATATGTCTGAGAATTAGTAAGAAGGGTTATTTCCAAAGTCTATTGGTCAAAACATCTACTTTTATAGCAAAAATTTTAAAAGAGGGGGACAGGGGAATGTAGCTCATCAGTATAGCATCTGCCTAGCACACATAAAGCCCTGGGTTCAAGCACCAGTACTACAAAAATAATCAAACAAAAATCTGCTCAGGTGAGTTATAACTCCCTCTCTAAGAAGAAGATACATAACAGAAAACAAGGATTTTCTTCAAAGTTAAACTGCCACAGAGGGCTGTTTTCTTCTTAAATTATTTAACCACAAAATAAGTTCATTCTTCAGTAAGGAAAATTTAAAACATTTTGTCTTAATAGTACAGATACCATTTCTCCTTCATTGAAGGAGAAAAATTATGGTTCCTACCCAAGAGAAAAATATGTTCAATCTCATTAACAGTTATACATAAAATGAAGTATTATTTATTGATAATTAGATTGGAAAAGATAAACAAAAGCTAGTATAAAGGTTTTGAGAACAAGGAGAAATCCAGGGCCTAAATGAGGACCAGCTGACATACCCAGAAATCCTAGCTCAGGGGACAGGTCCTCTGGATAGGTGTTTAATACAAAGTAAAGTAAAACAAAACTCCTACTCTTAAGCAGTTGTTGATAACAGAAAAACTTAGCAAGCACCTATGTATACATCAATAGGAAATTCATTAATAAGAAAACCATGGCACACTACACAAGGATTCCTACACACCCATTAAATCTCTATAATCCATCACAGAACTAAGTGTATTGTTTAGTGTAATAAAAATATCAGGGTGCATATATGACTGATTTCTTCTCTGTAAAGTACAGCAGAATCAAAACTGGGAAGGTAGATTATATCTAAACAGTAGAACCCAGGGAAATAGTACTTATTCCTCCAACATATTTTTCAATATTTACTTTAAATTTCTTAAAAACTGAAGAAATTTATACAAGAAGCTAAGATAGCTGACCTCTGAAAAAAGTGGGTGCTGCTGGGGTGGATGTGGCTCAGTGGTAGAGTGCTTGCTTAGTATGCACAATGCCAATGATCACACAAACACCCAACCCACAAGCAAAAAAAACCCCAACCAACCAAAGTGAATGCTAAGAAAATACTCAACACAGTGTGTATACCTTAATCAGCTATTAAATATGCTAAAATTTCCTACAAGTCTATTATCTCCCTCTTTCGTGTAAGAATGACTTTTAAAATCTGAACAAAATCTGGATCAATGACATTCCCTTAATCTTGCACCAAAAAGCTACTGTTTATAATATAAACAAGCTCACTGAGCCATGTGCTTGTGACTTGGACGTATGATCTTGATCCTTCAGAACCCCAATTTGCCCTCCATCCCAGATAGTGAATGAATGTGGGTATGCTTGTTTAACACATCACAGTGCTGAATTTCATTGAAAGCAGTGAGAATAACTGAGAAGTCTGTTTGATACTGTGTATATGATGGTTTAGGTCTAGGGATCAAAGGGCAAGATTCTCAGATAAGAGTCCCTAGTTCCTACCTCCCAAATTGTTGCTGGAAAGACTGTTTCAATAAAAATATGGGTGAAGCACAGTTCTGTGAGACATCTGAAGGAAGAGGTGGTTCTGAGAGTTCAGGTCCACTCTTGATCTTAAAACTAAAAGCTCAAAGTCAGGCTGTGGCTTTTTTCAGGCATAACTGTAATGTGGTCCAGTAATGCCACACTTAAGGTTCATCCAAAGTTCATGGGTGAAAACTGAACAAGGCATTGCACACAACTATAATTCTAACATGGGGGAGGAAGGGAACCAAGGCAGGAGGATAACGTATTTGAGGGTAACCTAACAAGATCCTGCCTCAAAAAGCAATCAAACAAGTAAAACACTGCCAATGTTATTAATGTCAATAAGTAAAAGTGCAAGACAAAAGTGACCTTTCCCAGCCACTGCTGGGGATGAAACCAGGGCCTCAGACATGCTGGGACTGAATGGACCCTCCTGCTTCCACCTCCTAAATGCTCAGATTTCAGTGACTTCTTCACCGGTGTCTCCTCACGTTTGGCTTTGAGCCTAGATCCTCACTTTCTGGGTAGGATACAAGTGATCTCAAAGATCTGTGCAAACAAACTGAAAATGTTCTGAAATGATTAACTCACTGTGGACAGGTGGTATGCTCTTAATAAAATTATGTGTGCATGTATGGAAAGAGGAAAAAGCTCAAGAGATTACTGTCAATTATTTAGAAAAGATATGAAAACTCTACAAAACTCTGCTAATGAACTAATTATCCATATCTGTTAAATAATCTAGGTTATTTAACATACCTTAATTTAAAGATTCAGCAATTTTAAAAATAGAATCTGATACTATTCCATCCACACTATCAATTTCAAAGATTCTATTGTTGAGCTGTTGGGAATCAAACCCAAGGCTTTATGCTAGGCAAGAGCTCTATTACTGGCCTATATCACCTGCCCCATAACACACCAAATTTGACCTTTGGTGGTCTCTCCTAGCTTTTACTTGTTTTCATTACCTTTTTGGATTTTTGTTTTTATTTAGTTTTAAAAACAGTATCATACAGTCTAGGCTTGCCTCAAACTCACTATGTAACTGAGGCTGGCCTCAAACTCCTTATCTTCCTTCTTCCTCCTAAATGCTAGGATTATATAAGCATGTGCACCCACACTTGGCACTCAGAGCTCCTTAAAAGTATTCTCTATGGGGTTGAGGGATGATGGCTCAGTGATTAAGAGCACTGGCTGCTCTTACAGAGGACCGGAGTTTGGGACCCAGCACCCACATGATAGGTGACAACTATCTGTAACTCTAGTTCCAGGGGAATCCAATGCACTCTTCTGACCTTCACAGGGATTACATAACAGGGATGCACTCACATATATGCAGGCAATATACTCATACACATAAAACAAACAAACAACAAAATTTTTTTTTAAGTATTCTCTATTAAAAACATCTTTGAATAAACCACATATGACTGGAAAGGTAACACTATAAAATGATACTGTCTGAAGAGTTGCTTGCTAATCTTGAACATTTTTGCAGAAACAAAAGCTGGTGAAACAAGGCGTTCTTTGTTATGTATGTAGTTCTTCATCCTGGAGCTGACTGGGACTCCCTGGCCATTACTAAGGAACCTGGGCAGACTCGATTTCATAACAGAGACAGAATACACTCAAATAGTACAAGTCAGAAGCACACACTGCTGTCAGAATTGTCACTCTAAAAGAAACCACCTAAAGATAAGAGATAAATCTGTGGTTTTAGTTTAGTGGGTACTAAGAGCTTAATAAAAATCAGCAAGTCACATTCTTTTTTATTTTAATTATACCCATTAGGATGAAACATGAAAACAGTACCTCGATAATCCACACCAGAATTTAATTTTACCACAACTGGCCGTCCAATGATTTGCTTTAAGAAGTCACTAGGGGTTTGCTTCCGCAGACTCATTTTAATAGTCCTGGTCAGAAATAGGAAAAGGAACAATAAGAATAAGACAAAAGTTAATTATTCACCAAAAAGAAAAAACCTTGGGCCCTTAATCTATTTGTAGGAAATCGGTTGTCAAAGGGCTGAGCAGGAAGACTCAGTTATTTTTCCTGTGTACCACAGCTAGCATGCTGTCAGTACTTACTAAGCATTCCGCATGCATTATCTCACAGAGTTCTCACAACAACCCACAGCATAACCCCATGAGAGAGCTCTGTTTACAGAGCAGCCACTCTTAATCACTTGTCCTGCTGCGTCACAGGCAGAACACTCATTACAGCCACTACTACCTCAACTAGCTAATGAACACTTAGAATACTTGTTTTACGCTGAAAACTCTTGAAACCTGTAACATTTACTCTTTACAAGAACCCTGGGGAGAAATCAGGATATTCCCATTTTGCTGATGAAAAATAAAGGAATAGGAAGATTAATTTGCACCAAATTATGGTGAAACCAAAATGTGATACAATATTAAGTTCAAACCAGTCTTACTTTAAAATCCACTTTACCAACTAGGCACATTCATGAACTAACACCCAAATACTTCTCTGTAAAGAATAACTAAAAGCTAATAAATGAATAAGCACTTCATATATATTGATTCATGTAAGCCTCACCATCCAATGAGGTAGGTATTATTCTGTGTGTGTGTGTGCACGTATTTGTGTGAACGTGTTATTCACATGCATGCCTGTGTGGAGACCGGAGGTTGATGTGTCTTCCTCAGTTGTTCTCCATCTTAATTTTTGTCTCTATTTCAGTATCTTACTGAACTGGGAGGTCACTGCTTTGGCTAGATTGGTAACCAGTCATCACCCTCAACCTCTGGATCTGCCTGTCTTGGCCCTCCAGTGCTAGGATTTCAGGCCCGTGGTGGTTCGGGCAAGGGATCTGAAGTCCTTGTGCTCGGTGGACAAGCACTTTTCTGACTGAGCCATCTCCCCACCTCTGGAAAGGTATTATTTTTATCCTCGTTTTACAGATGAAGAACTAGACACAAGAAGCTGAACACTCTGCTCAAAGTCCAATATGGTTAGCAGTCCAGCCATGCTCTTGTAAGCCCATGCTCTTAATTGTAGCTTAAACATCCTTCTCAAAGTTGCTAATGCAGCCAAAGAGTTTTAATTGCTGGACTATGACTGCAGCAGATGTGCTCTTAAAACTTCAAGTGTTAAGAGTCTAAAATACGGAAAGAGAAAGCATTATACTGCTAAATGAACTGTGCCAGACACATAGTTGACCATCACCGCTCTCCAACTTTGTTATTCAATAGCTTACCTCTCTAAAATATTTCAGTAAATAAATGAAAACACTAGTCACTTAAGCAAAAAGAGCAAAGAGACTTTGGAAATTAGTTTTCCAAATAAAATTTGGTTGCTATACATGACCAAGACGTAAACATTAGTACAGATACAACATCTTAAGGACTCTACCCAAAATTCAAGATATTTTTGTTTGTTTTGGTCAAAACAATCATTGAACATTCTTCTACAAATAGTACTCCATGTATATTTACCCAATGATCTGAATTCTACATTAGTAGCATTATTTGAAGATGTTCTCCAAGTTAATCCAAGCAGAATTAGCAGTTTGGGCAAGATGAAATGCTAGGTTTTTCAAATGTGTACATGTACACACTGTGCAAGGAAATTAAAAAATGTTATAGCCTGGCACAGTGGTGGTAGCGCACACCTTTACTCCCAACATCTGGGAGGCATGGGCAGGTGGGTCTCAGTGAAGTGGATGTTCTACATAGTGAGTTCCTGGCCATCTGGGACTACAGGGAGACCCCGTCTCAAAAAACCCAAACCCAAACCCAAATAGACAAAGAACAGGTCAACATATCATATGCCAGAGTTTTGACCTTAACTTAGAATTTAAATACTTGTTTGAGGGAAATGATTTGAGGGACAATAACTGAAAGAAAATAATCATCTTTAACCAAAAGGTCAAAAATATAAATTTCAGAAATTATTATTTGGACGATTCACAGCTGCTACGTCCAAGGTTTGAAAGATTAAAAAAAAAATCATCAACTGATTATTTTGCTCAGCAAATTTTAACTTTTTCACTGAAGTGCCAGCTCATTTTCTTAGCTCAAGTCTTAACAGACAGCTAAATTATAACTACTATTTAAGACTCAGGCCACACAGCAATTTTATTTATGCTGTTTTGAGTTTAAAGAGAAAAATGGCAAACATTGTAACAAACTCAGTACCTTCAATGAGTTAGTAAAAACAAACAAATCTCATTCATCTATAAATCATGTTATTTACATCTTGCACATGTCCTGTTCTGTGGATGAACACTTCTAGAGACTATTAACTAAGAAGAGCTGGTAGAGACTCATCTGAGCATCAGAACTATTTCTGATCACACATGCCAAATCCCACGACGCCAGTTCCTTCACATACAATCTGAAAGAAGAACATTGATTTTTGCATTTTAAAATCCACACCAGGGGCTGGAGAAATGGCTCAGCAGTTGGGTGCACTGGCTGTTCTTTCAGAGGATCTGGGTTTGGTTCCCAGCAGCTACACAGCTACTAACAATCAGTCGTAACTCTAGTTCCATGGTATTTGGAACTAGAGTTTTGGAACATGGTATTTGAGGTCCTCTTCTGGCCTCCACAGACACTGTACAACACAGGTACACTTTAATATACGTAAGCAAAACACTAACACACAGAAAATGAAATTTTTAAAAAAAATCTCCACCAGGGGCTGGGAAGATGGCTCAGTGGGTAAAGTGCTTGCTATGCAAACGTGAAGATCTGAGCTTGGATCCCCAGCATCCATGTAAAAGCTGGGTATAGTATATATATAACTCTAGTGAAGGGATAGGGAGTGGGACAGAGACGGGTGGGTACTAGGGGCTTGCTGCTCAGCCAGTCTAGTCAAAATGATCGGGTTTAGTGAGAGACCCCATGGGCAGCAATAGAGAAAGATGTCTTGTAAGTTAAGCTCTGGCCTCCATATGCAAGTATATAGATATACATCTGCACATATACCCACAAAAATACATTTTGTTAAAACCCAGTGTACTGGGTAAATGTAGAGATTACTAATTTTACCTACTCATAACAGGATTTATACTTTAGGATGAAAAAGAATTGAAAAGCCAAAAACTATAGAGTTAAAAGTTAGTGACAGAAAAAAATACATAGGTTTGACAGTATTCATTGCTTTAAAACTAGTATTAAAAGGTACACTTTCTGTACCTTTTAAAAACCCAAAAACATATCTTCTAAACTTGCCAACCATAACACCTCAATTAAGCCTCATTTTTATTCCAATTAATATCAATCTCTTCCTGAAGACAACATGTGAGACTTTCAGACACAGGGCAAGGATATAACAGGTAAGAATTGACCTTGGGCCCTTGGAGTTTACACTCCAGAGAGTGCAAAACATATAGAAATAGCAAATTTCACAAAGGTAGCG
Organism: Eospalax fontanierii; assembly: GCA_035773235.1. Taxonomy (NCBI): domain Eukaryota; kingdom Metazoa; phylum Chordata; class Mammalia; order Rodentia; family Spalacidae; genus Eospalax; species Eospalax fontanierii. The sequence continues at coordinate 31,331,260 of CM069548.1, read as the reverse complement.
CATATTCAGGTAGAGTTCTATATAGAGAACAATGAAGACTCAGCCAGACATGGCACATCAAAGGAGGCTTTCTGAACACTTGAGCTAGAACGAGAAGTCTTAGCAAAGGCACTGGATGTTCTGAGTTTAAAGGTAAAATCTTTAAGGCAAAGAGGACACAGCTGTGGAAGACAAAGTACCACATTCATTCATGGGAAACACAAACTTGAGCCTCTGGATCAGTTTCCCCAACTTGAATCATTTGAGTCATTAAGAGATTCTATTCAGTAGGTCTGGGGTAGGACCCAGGAATCTGCACAATCCCAAGAGATTTCCATGAACTGGCAAGTTTGGGAATACCGTTGCCAGTGACAGGTTTTAAGCAGAAACTTGCTTGGGTTCTGCTTCATGTTTCAGGTGGAAAGGAGACAGACTGTCTCAATTCTGAAATCCTATGGTTTGGCATTTCTATTCCACACAACTATCTACGTTCTGTATTCTTCATTTTCTAAAATTTTTAAACTAGGCTTTTTTCCCCCAAATGACAGCAAGCCCCATGAAAGGAGCTAAAGGCAAGCCACTCATTTGTTCTCTAGATTATCTACATTCTGCTAGATCACCTGAAAAAGATTCTTTTGAAGTTATCTGGGAAGAGTGTGGTGCCTCAAATGCATTTTATTCATCACTTCAGGAAGCCATATCCTTTACATTAGTCCTCATTAGGTTTCCCCAGCACTCCCTGTCACTTAATGACTTGCCCATAAATCCATTTTGTATGAGTAAATTGCTCTTGACATCACAATTTTTCCCATCACTTGGCTCAAGTAATTTTAAGTTTTCATCTTTTAAATTGGATAAGGCAGAAAGAACAGTTCTGACAATTTCTAAGCAAGAGACAAGATTCTCGAACCATAAACACCAGAAAAAGACTTCCTTTTTGCCAGGGTCACCTTGGTAAAACTTCTCCCTTCAAAATTAAAGAACAGTCACTCTCTGAGACTCTGATCCCTCCCCTGTCTCCTATTCAGGCTTGTTGTAAATGATCTATTTTCATAAGTGGCTATTAAGTCAAGGCAGTATATTTTCTGTCAGAAGTTATGAGAAGATCTACAAACTGATCTGCAGTGACCTTATTTTTTTTTAAGTAAAAGATTAAGGTGAAAGAGGTAGGGGAGACTCAAATATTATTCACCCAATCATGTGCCAGGAATGTTGGATTCAGTCTTGCACAGGAATTTTAAGCTCTTTGCGGATAGGAAAGATCTCTTACTGGTAGCCCCAGTACCTAAGTAGAGTGACCAAGTCTATGGAAGAGACATTCAAAGCTAGTGCCAATCAAAATACCTCCCCATTCGAGCTAAACTACAGGTATAGCTAATACAGTATCGTGCATGAACTTCAACAGTTACTAACCCTGCTGTTAGTAATTATCAAATAATAGAAAGAGAAGGGAAAAGCAAAAATGTCTGTGGTAAAAAAATGAGCCACCCAGGTCTCTCAACCTGAGGTGACTCTTGTGCCTCACCCTCAGGGACATTTCGAGGTGTTTGTAGACAGTCTGCATTGTCATGACAGGGGGGTGGTACAGGAGGAATCTAATGGACAGACCACAGACGTTGCTCAGCAGTCTACAATATAGAGGACAGTTCTATATAATGAAAGATTATGTTGGCCCAAATACCAACTGAAGTTCAGAAAATTGCCAACATTGCCACCACCAAAACCATTGCTCTCTGGTCTTAAAACAACCAGGAGTTTTGGAAAAATCAAGACTTAGCAAAGGAGAATCAGATAATGGAGTACTTAAATTAGTCAGCTCTCCAAAACTGTGGGCTTCAAATTTGTGGATCCAATCAACTTAGGCTTAGACCTAGTAAAAAAGTTCTAACTGCATCTATGAGGGTTTTATCTGTATAAACCCCATCCCCAACATGTCACTAGTCCCTAAACAATACTATATCACAAGCACATACACTGTAAAACACACTGTAAATAACCTAGAGGTGATTTAACATATATGGGAAGACGTGCATAGCTTATATGCAAATATAACATTTATTTAAGCATCCATGGATTTTGGTATGGGAAAGTCTGGGACCAATCTTTCAGATGCTGAGGGACATTCCCTATTACTTATTGTTGGAATATTTTATTTCAACATAGAGATGCTGAAACAACCATCAGAATCTCGAAGTGGCTGCTATTCTAAATAAAGAATTTCTAGTCCTGGACCCAAAAGATCCCTTCTCTATCTTTCAGTGTTACTGATCCCTCAGATTCTAAAAAAGAGAGGATAAGGCAGGGGATAAAAGCATTTTTAGAAATTATAGCATCTAGTAGGCCACCTTCAGTGGGAGAAGACTGATGCAGTAGATTGAGGGTACTCACTTGGGAGGCAGGAAACCTGAGTTCTAATCCCAGCTCTGTTACTTAATTAGTTGTGCAGTTTAGGAAACCCATCAGTCCACCTCTCATGGCCCCAGGCTCCTCATCTGCAAAAATAAGGGAGTTAGGCTAGATGGCTACTGATGTTATCTTCCTGCTCTAGCACTCGGTTAGCCTGCCTTAACTTGGATAACACACACACACACACACACACACACACACACACTGTGAAGATTCTGCACAAAATTCAAGCAGCTAGAATAGTAGACAATACAACACAAAATAATAAGGTCAGAAATGACAGTATATATCTATCATTCCAACACTGGAAAGGATGGAGGCTCATGAGTTCAAGGCCAGCCTGGGCTACACAGTGAAGCTTTTTAAAAAGCAAAACAAATCCCCCCCCCCCCCCAAAAAAAAAGTAATAGTTCCGAAGAGAAGCCATGCTTTGCGACCGCTAGAAATACGAAACTGCGGTGCCACACACCATCAATGAGACAGATTACTAAAACTTTAAGAATCAATCTGGCAAATGTGTAAGAACCTTAAATGGTCTTTATTAGACCATCTAATCTAGTAATTCCTCTTCTGAGAACTAATCCAAAGAAACAGTCTGAAACATCTGAGGGTGGAAAGTGTATCAGTATTACACGGTACGCTAAAGAGACACAAAAACTCAACCATTCAAACGTGTCAGAGTCCAGGGAAACAGCCGGGTAACTTATGGGTCTCAAGGGGCCTGCCAAAAATAAGAAATGATACCTAGGAATACCTTTTAAATGAAATGAAAACGAAATATTACTGGGGGGGAAAAAAAAAAAAGACGGAGCAGAAACTGGCGCATGCAAGAGGAAAAGAGATGCGAGGCGGAAGCGTTGTCCTCACTAAGGCCCTCTGCGTTCCCAAGGCGTCAAGGGGTGGAACACCAACCCAATCACATCCTAACGGGGAAACTGAACGAGAACGAGGCGCAGCGCTGAGCAGTGGCTGGAGCGCCCTGCAGGGCCCGCCCCAGTCGCCGTCCAGTTTCCCGCCAAGCCGAGTCGGCGTCAGGCCCCCCGCGTCCGAGGAGCCGGGCTCCAGGGACCTCCGGGCCGCTGCGGCGCCGCCCAGGCCCGCGTCCTCCCGTCGTCGCCCGCTCCCGCCGGGCCCTTCCCGCAGCCCCGCCGCGGGCCTCAGGCCTCGAACCCCGGGCTGCGCGGACGCGGACTCACCTCGCGGCCTGGATCCGGAGCCTTCCCTGCAGGTACCTCACGAGCCGGGCCTCCGCGAACAGGCGCGTAGAAAACCAAAACCGCAGGCAGCTGCGCTTTCTCGCCTGAGCCAATCAGTGCCTTCCTAGACTACGGCAGCCCGCGGAGACCGAAAAGGCCGGGCCGCGCTAGAACGCGCTCTTCCAAGAATAACTGGTTTGTTTAGTGACAAAATTGGCGCCCTGGGGTTGAAGTTAAAAAAGCATCCGTGTTCTGCTGTACTCTGTTTTATACCAGAAAGTAGAATACAAAACCGAAACAACAAACCAGAAAGTTAGAAGTGATCTTCTGAGTAAGATTTCTTTACGGTAAGATATACTTTCAAGTCATAGGAAACTGAATTTTATTGAAATAATGGGTTAAGCATCCAAAAAGATGCTTAAATAATTTAAAACAAATAAAAGCCTCAAGTCCTCAAACCCGCTTTTGCATATTAATAGAGCTATGAGGTTTAAGTCATGATTAGCAAGAGATTGTTTCCATAACTGTTAATAAAAAAATTAAATCACTTAAGTAACTGAATTATAATGGCATAAATTGTATGAAATTATAAACTAATTATAATTGAAAATTACATGCAGGTATCATTGAAGTGCTGCTATGGGAACTTGGTTTGGAATTTTGCATGAATTCTTAGTAGTTTTGTTATTAAAGGAAAAGAAAAATATTACACCAAGACTTTATATTCTTCCCCCAGCTTAAAATATGTACTTCAATTCTGTTTATGAATTTTAACAATTGACAAAGTTACAATGTCATCAAACAACAGATGCACACCCCTGTTAAGTGTTAGAAAATTTAAGATACAGAATTGTCTTCTAAGATAAAAAGATGAGTTCCTTCTTTAGCTAATGACAAAAGAAATGAATCTCTGGTTGGTATCATGGACAGAAAACAACTGAATGTGATTTGACAAAGAACACAGATATTGATTGCAGACATTGGTAAAGCTGTATTTTAAGTTATTCTTTTAAAAAATATACTCCAAAAGCAGTTCATCTATGAATGGTTTGGGTCTAGGTTCCACACAAACGTGCATCACATGATAGTCCAGAGAGTGGACCCCTTTTCTGCTGCATCTCATATTTAAGTTCTTGAAATATGAAATATAAATTTAAGAACAAAAGCAGCATTTAAATCTAATAACTATTTGCAAACAACAAACATGCTATTTATAGGTCTGTTCCTAAAAACCTTCTTTGTAAAAAAATATTTATTTGTATAAATGTTTTGCCTGCATGCATGTAAGTGCACTTGTGCATGCAATACCTGTGGAGGCCAGAAGAGAGAGTCAGATCCCCATGGAACTGTAGTTACAGATGGTGGCTAGCCATTATGTGGGTGTTGGGAATCAAACTTGGGTCTTCTATAAGAGCAGCCAGTGCTCTTAACTGCTGAGCCATCTCTCTAGCACCATAGCTCATTTTTTTAGGTGCTGAATAATATTCCATGTGGATGTGGCAGAGCTCATTTATTCATTAACTTGCTGAATATCATCTTGTATTGTTTCTCAGTTATGGCAATTATGAGTAAAGGTGTTAGAAATATTCTATTGTAGTTTGTTTCTCTATTGCTGTGATAAAACACTGACTCAAACCAACTTTGGGAGGAAAGGGTTTATTTGACTTCCAAGCAACAGTCCATCTTGGAGGCAGGAACCTGGAGGCAGAAACTGAAGCACAGATCACAGAGGAACACTGCTTACTGACTCACCCTACATTCTTATACAATCCAGAACCACCTACCCAGAGGTGGTAGGCCAGGCCTTCCCACATCTCTCAACAATCAAGAAAATGTCTTACAGACATGTCCCCAGGCCAATCTCATTGAGGCAAATTGCCCACCTGAGGTCCCCTTGTCCCAGGTCTTTCAAATTGACAACCAAAGCCAACTGTGACATAGCCCTTTGTAGGTTTTTGTGTGGATATTTTTTAATTTATGGGGTTTTTTTGGGAGGGGGTGCCTATAGAGGCCAGAAAAAGGTGTTGGATACCTTCAAACTACAGGCAGTTGTGAGCCACTGGACCTGGGTGCTAGGAACCAAAACTCTAGTCTTCTAGAAGATCAACAGCTCTCCTAACCGTTGATCCATCTTTCCAGTCCCTGGAATTAAGATTTTAATTATTTGGGCAAATACCAGATTATTATTGCTGGATTGTACAGTAAAGGAAGAGTATGCTTAGTTTTATAAGAAACTGCTGAGCTATGAGAAATGGCTGTACCATTTCACATGCCCATCAGCAATGAGTGACAGGCCGTGTTGCTCCACTCTCTTGCCAGCATCTGATGTTTCCAGTGTTTTAGATCTGGGCAGTTCTGAGAAGTACACAATACAATCCCATTGTTGTTTTAATTTACAACTTCCTAAGGGACAAGTGATGGGGTGCATCTTTGCATGTGCTTATCTTCCATCTGTACATCTTCTTTCATGATGTGTCTGTTTACATCTGTGGCCCAGCTTGAATCAAGTTGTCTTTTTATCGTTGAATTTTCGGAACTCTTTTTAGACGCTAGATAACAGCCCTTTACCAATATATCTTGCCTGGTCTAAGGCTTCTTTTCTCATTCTTTTAAAGCTATCATTCCTAAAATAGACGAATGCTACATAGTCTGCTAAGGCAGACTCTTGCCATTTCATTTATTGTGCAGTTCTACTGTTCTTTGTGTCAATTATTTTAAAAGTGTATTTGTGTCTGTATACAGGTGTGTGTACATATTTGTACATGTGTATATTGGTATGTGTGCATGTTCAGACTAGGGGACAATCTTGGGTGTTGTCCCTCGGGGTCTTAATTTTTGAGACAGCGTTTTTTACTGGGACCCAGGGCTTGCTCATTCAGCTAAGTTGGCTGGCAAGGGAACCCCAGTTATCCACCTACCCTGCCTTCCCAACACTGGGTTGTATCTTGGGCCACTACACTGCTTTTTATGTGGGCACTGAGGATTATGCTCCTCAGTCTTTATGCTTGTGTCGCAAGCATTTTACCAACTGAGCTATTTCCCCAGACCCATACCAGTTCTTTGTAGCCTTTGAATAGCTATGTGTCCTATTGTTATGGGATGGTATCAGATCTAGCTTATTTTATGAAGCATTCATGTGTGGGTGATTGGATGATGATGATAATAAATACAGATATTGAAACTGACTGTTCAGAATTCTCCAAAGCCTATTTTAGCATCTAATATCAATGTTATACTTCTGCAAACACTGACTGGCCTTGTTCAAAAAGTGCAGTAACTAATAGGACAACCTTCAGCCTGAAAAGTACCAGCTCTGATATTTTTCTCCAGTTTGGGGAATCTTGGTCCACTCATATACTATTTTCAAAGGATACAAAAATTATTTATTAAAGCAAATGAGAGGAAAGAAACCCTCTAGTCAACTTTAAAGTTGAATATCTTCTGAGTAGTAGCCTAGGTGGATTAACTGATGTGCAAATGCCTTAGCAAAGGCAATGTCTTTTGTTTTTATCTAAAAAGAGATTTCTGTTCTATATCATGAATACTTGATTTCACCTATAATATTTAAGATTTTCAAAAAATGTTTGCATTTCAGGGATCATCATTTTAGTGTGACTTGAATTTCAAGAGATGGGCTTGGGGTCTGAATCCCTGTGTGCAAGGTCCTTCACATGCTGGGAGGCTTCACACTGTACCGTGAACTCCAGAAAACCTTCCCAGCTGTAAAATGCACTGAAATCGGAGTGAAGCTGTCCTTGTATTTTAATCAAGATGAACTTGAAAGGTGAACATTATAAGTGGGAGAAATTATTTATAATTTGGTAATAAAAGTTTATGTCTAATACTCCAAATTTCATACATCTGCTATGCGCTGGCCCTGAGATATAAAACAATTGAAGTTGCCTTTACATTTGGCCTTATATGAAAGGTCATAAATTAGAATGATAGCATTCGTCCTCTTTCTGAGCTCAGAAAATTTCCATATTAACATCTTCACCTCAAATATAAATGGTTACCAGCTACAAAGAAAAGAGTTGTGTTGGCCTTTATGAATTACAGTTTACGTTGGAAATCTGTAGTGTACACGCTGGCTATTCAGCTTTCAGTGGTACACACCGACTTCAATAAAGCCAATTCTGCCACAGTGAAGCTAATTAAAACTGTATGGACAATTTGAGTAAATAAAATACAGTATATAAATCTTGGGAATATTTTAGATATCAGTAAATGGCTGCTAAGGTATGCAATTCTATTAACTCTTAAAATTCATTTTTATATCTTCCAAGGTTTTCCCAGAATTCCTCCACCAAGTTTACTGGAAATAAACTTGCTTCCAGTTTTCAAATGTTTCTTATGTGGTTTTACCTGATAATGTGAGATTTTTAATTTTTTTTCTAGAGAAAGAAAATGCACAACTCATTTTATTATGACATGGAATGACTATGTTTATTCCAAAATATTAATGAATTGGACTAGTACTTTGTGTTTAGACTTTCAAAAAATGTTTATAGCAAGAAACAGATGTCTTTAATTTTCCAGTGTGGAATATCAAATCCATATGCTTTTCTGGTGTTGGCTGCTTTCACCAGCCCACTGGTGTAGTTAATACAGTGTTCTGTAAACAAGCAGGGTCAGGCTCAAGAACAATTCTAGAATCCCTTCCTCCACAGAGAATGCAGAACTTTAAGACCAAACATTAGTTCTCAGTAACTTTTAGCATTAGAATCTATTTTTCCCAATTCTGGACCAGAGAACACAGTAGAGATGAAATTTATTACTAGGTTAGCATAGCCTAGTCCATGCAGACTGCTATAACAAAATACCATCGACTGAGAAATATATAAACAACAAATATGATAGTCACAAGTTCTCAAGGCTAGGAAGCCCAAGATAATGACACCAAGAGAGTTGGTATTTAGTAAAGGCTTGTTCTGTGTCATTGATGGCACCTTCAAAAGCCTTGTTCATGTGGTAGAAGTGGGCAAGGAAACTTGCTCCAGCCGTACTAATCCCATTTATAATAGCAAACCCTCATGATTTAATCACTTTTCAAAGGCTCCACCTCCTCCTCCTTTTTTCTTTTCTTCTTCTTCTTCTTCTTCTTCTTCTTCTTCTTCTTCTTCTTCTTCTTCTTCTTCTTCTTCCTCCTCCTCCTCCTCCTCCTCCTCCTCCTCCTCCTCCTCCTCCTCCTCCTCCTCCTCTTCTTCTTCTTCTTCTTCTTCTTCTTCTTCTTCTTCTTCTTGTTATTATTGTTGGTATTATGATAGTGAGGGGCACACAAGTGCTGTGAGTACAAATGTGGAGGTCAGAGGACAACTCTATGCTGTCAGTTCTCTCCTTTCACCTTTACTTGAGCTCTAGAGTTCGGACTCAGGTTGTCAGGTTTGTGAGGCAAGTACTTTTATCCTCTGAGCCGTTTCACCAACCCATCTTTTGACTTTCCAAGACAAGTTCTTGCTAAATAGCCCAGGATGGTCTTGAAGTATCCCAGTCTGATCTCTATCTTACCTCTCCAGTGCTGATGTTATAAATATGTGCCACCATACCCAGTAACCTACCTTTTAATACTATTGTCTTAGGTATTTGATTCCAGCATATGGATTTTTGGGGAAGACCCGAATCTTCAGACTGTAACAGAATATAACATAAGCTCTATAATCTCATTTTTTCCTAAGTCATTGGCTTTTCTCTTTCACGTATCAGAAAAAAACATATATTCCTACAGCCATTGAGTTTCTCAAATTAAGACACACATCTGGGGCTGGAGAGATGGTTCAGTGGTTAAGAGTGCATCCTGCTCTTGCAGAGGACCGGAATTCAGTTTCCAACAACCACATCAAGGAGCTCATACCTGCCAGTGACTCCAGCTCCAAGGAATCTGATGCTCTCATCTCCCTCTTCAGGGCTCTGTGGGCATCTGCACTCACATGCACCTGCACACACATACATACACACATAATAACTAAATAAAAATAAAATCTTTATATAAAAAAGAACCACATCTCAAGAACAAATTATATATTTGTTTCTGTTGTTACAAAAGTTGTCTCAGTATCTGGATACATTTCCAGAAAGTCAGCCACATACACAGGATTAACTGTCTTCCAGAAATATTGTCCTTTTCCCATCTTTCCCAAAAGAACTGGAATCCAGATGCAGCCTTGGTAGGCTGAGGCAAGAGGACTGCTTGAACCCGTGAGTTCAAGGCCAGTCTAAGCAATGCAGTGAGGCCCTCATCTCAAAATACAGATAAGAATTGGAGAATTAATCACTCCTTCATAAATTATAACTAGAATGTTCTCTTACTCTGAAAGTCTTCTATATGAAATCAGACGAGGCAACTCCTAGCAGCCTTCATTCTATTGGAAGAAGAGGCAAGACCTGTTGATTTAGGCTAAAGAGCTGAGATCATGTGTAGAGGATACAAATGATGGGGAGGATAAACACAGCTTCCAATGTAGTCAATGACCAGGACAGATGCTCCTGGGTTTACTTTCATCTCAGTGAAAGTAGTGAGGTGTTGAGTAATTGGCCCAGGCATTGGCTAGATTAGGTTGCATCCTAACATTTCCAAATTGCAACCTGTTTCTATTTAACTTTTACATATTTTCTGTCTGCTTGGCAAGGGAAAGATGCTCCTAAATATAAGTAGATGAATAAAGTCCCAGGATAAGATTCTCTGAGTATCACAGATGTAGTAACAATTAAATAAAGTCTGGAGGAAAATGATGTCCCTTAGTGGATTCTACAGGAATTCAAATATTAGCATGCCTTGACCTTTACTCTCTCAACCCCAATCACATACAATTAATAATAGATATTTTTCCATCAATGATTAAGTATCTGAAACTGATGACTACAGCCCAAGTCTCACTTTTGTATCCTTTCCTATTCAGGAACAGCGAATACCTCAGACCGCTCAATGACACTTTGCACTTTTCTAACCAAAGGATGTACAGTTTCCACCTGGCTATAAAAGTTCACTACTGAGGGCTGGGAAGTCAGCTTAATAAGTAAAGTGCTTGTTGTATAAGCATGAGGAACTTGAGTTTGAATTCCCAACATCCATGTGAAATAAAAAAGACTGGTGAATTCCAGGTTCAGTGATCGATCCTGTTTCAAAAACTAGGGTGTATAAATGATTGAGGAAGACACTTGACATTAACCTCTGGCCTCAACACACACATACACTGAACACACACCTGTACGTATATGAACATGCGTATACATACATGCATGTGACATACATATATACCAAAACGTTAACAATTAATTACACAGTAAGGAAGACTACTAGAATATAATAGATACCACCTACACCCCCAAACTCTTCTAGTTATTTATAATTATCCTAGTGTAATTTCTTGAGGAAACTATTCAATGGTACATTTCAAGTATTCAAAATTCAAGAGAAAATGGATTCTAAGGAATCCTATTATAAATAAAACTGCTCTTTCAAAATAGAAATGAAAATTGATTTTATTTTCCTGGAATGTGTGTAAGTGTTTAAGAGACTATTTTTATTAGCTGGAGCAGAGGAAACCTTGGAAAATCTTCTTTTTCCATCTTTGAAGTTCCTTCATTCCTCAACCACTGGCCATTTTCCTTTGGCCTAGCTTACTTAACTTTGATATTACTTGGCTAAATAATTTGAATTTTCACACACAACTTACAAGAAATGTGACATAAGAAAGAGTGGAAGATTTTCCTGGACACACGTGCTAAACAAAACTTGGGTAGAGAATATTTAGGTTCCTTGACCATTTGCAAGTTCAGTTCTAGTATTACAGCTGAATATACACATCTGACAGGGGTCTGCAGGACTGGAAGGATTGGCAAGAATGCCGCCGTAGCTTCTCTCATCTCACAGTCAGAGAGGGACGTGGCAAGTCGTAGCACAGAACGGGAAGGAAAATCTACTAGAAGACACACTAGAGGCAGAGTTTCCATAGCAAAGGACTATGGGGAAGCAGAAAAGCCCTACTTCCTACTGGGAGAAAGCAAGTTTCAGGGCCAGTTCCCTCTGTCTTTAATGGCCATATGTGTGCTGGTCAGCAGGGGGAGCCCTTTGGGAAAAGCTGTTGTGCCAGTCAGTTTCCATTACTGTCACAAAATATCTGAGATACCCAGCTTAAAGAACGGAAAGATTTATTTTAGGTTCTAGTTTCTGAGGCTGCATCCCATGACCATTTATCTCATCGTTCTGGGCCTGCTGTGAGGCAGGACATCATGACAGAGAACATGGAATGGAGCAGAGATGCTTACCTCATGGAGGCCAGAAAGGATAGAGGGCACAGAGTGGGAAAGGAGAGGCTGAAGCATCAATAGTCCATGTTTCCAATGTCTTAACTTTCTTTCACCAAGACCCACCTGCTAAAGTTCCATCAGTCCCCAGCAGTGCCATACTTTGATAACAGTTATCCTCGACATCATCCCAAGGTTTCCATGCCAATGTGATCCTCTTGCCCTAGGCCCTTGAGAGACATCTCTTGACCATGCTTACCAAGGCATCTCTCCCGAGGGTCTGCCCATCTGACCAAGCCTTGGTTCTGAGCTCTGGAGTTCTACCGAATCCATGCTCCCCTCCTCCAAAGAATGTATCTGTTCTCGATTTCTTCCAAGATTTTCAGCTAAATTGACATCATGGTGAATACCTTACAAAATAATTTCTGAGAAGAGAATAATAGTGGATCCAATATAGTTTGTTCCACTTATATATTAATAAGGAAGTTTAATTTAAGAAATCTCTTGGGACTGGGACGATGGTCTAGTGAATAAAGCACTTGTGTATGCATAAGCACCAGAGTCCAAATCCCTAGAATCGCATAAAGCTGAGTAGGCATGGCAATCACATGTAATCCCAGCAGAGACAGCAGATCCCCAGGTTAGACTAACTGAAATTCATCTTCTCTGGCTTCAGTGAGGGACCCTCCCTCAATGAATAAAGTGGAGGGCAATAGAGAGAGAAAGCCAATGTCAACTTGGGGTCTATACATGCACTCTATACATAAGAGAGAGAGAGAGAGAGAGAGAGAGAGAGAGAGAGAGAGAAATCTCTTAATCTGAAATGCCAGCATCAATGCCAGTCATGGGAGATAGTGCAGGAAAGCACAGATATAATAGCCTTCCTAGGTGAGGAGAATGATGTGCACACATGCCTAAAGGTACAGAGCAGCCTCCAGTTGTAGCAGCCTGGAAGCAGGCTATATTAGCCTTTGCTCATTTCACTCAAATCGAGGCAGAATGGCTTATGATAACAACTGGTTTCCAAATAAGTCAATTGAAAAAAATAACCAAAGAACTGGCACAGACATTCTTCAAAGAAGATGTGTGGTGACCAACAGATACATGAAATGATGCTCCACATCTCTACTCACCAGGGAAAGTACCTGTTATAAGGGCCATTCTTTAAAACAAACCATAAATACTGGGAGGATTTGGAGACATCAGAACCTCTTTGCACTGCTGGTAGGATTGCCAAACAGTACAGCTGCTATGGAAGCAGTATAAAAGTTTCTAAAATAAATAAAGACACACCTGTCGTGGCCTGGGATGATGACTCAGCAAGTTAAGGCTCTTAGTGCCAAGCCTGGCTACCTGAGTTTGATCTCTGGGACTCACATGATGGAAGGAGAGAATTAACTCCACAGTTGCTTTCTGTCTGACCTCCATAAGCATGGAGAGAGAGAGAGAGAGAGAGAGAGAGAGAGAGAGAGAGAGAGAGAATGAAAAAATTTTAATGAGCCTCAGAAATCCCTTCAGAGCATCATTTCCCACTGCCACATTATTTACTGTAGTGAAGATATGCTTTCCGCTTGAGTCCATTATGAGACAAACGAATCATAAAGCATGGCATATTGTACACTGCAATGCTTTTCAAGCTTCAGGAAAGAGATGTTAGCATTTGTAGCAACAACGTCAACAACAACTTGAGAAAGCAGTCAGTTACAGAAAGACAAATTTCACATGATCCCAGTTATATGTCGTTTCTACTAATGTAGAAACAGAGAGTCAAAAATCAGGTTTCCAGGAGCTAGGGGAGAATCCGGTGGGGAGTGACCTTTCAGTAGGTGTAAGATTTCACTTGTGGAAGATGAAGTTCTACATGCATGCTGGGCAATACTGTGCGGAGTTATCAAATACTGTCCTTTTGTAATTGAGCTCTGTTAATATGGTGTGCCTCTGGTTATATGTGTGCATGCATATACTTGCTACAATAATAGCAATAAAATAATAATAAATTAGTATAATAGAAATTATAATAAAAATAATAAGTAATAGTAACTACATAATAAAAGGGAAAGAAGGATATGAGCTATATTTTACTTAATTTTAATGTTCCACATATTTATAAATCAAAGCATTTGAACTACTCCTGCTACCTTGAAAATCATAACACTCATACACACACACACACACACACACAAATTGGTGACAGCTATTGGAAGATCCCAAAGACTTTCAAGATGAGCATGCCTGTGATTATTCCTAAGGAAGTAAATCCAGTTAAATCACAAAGATGATTCATTATTTTATTAATACTCCTAGCAGTCTATCTATCTATTCCCTTACTCCTTCATTCTCAGCTGGAACCCAGGCCTTTGCACATGCTATGCAGGTGCTCTGCCATTGAATTCCACTTCCACGTTCCATGTTAGCATTTGACATGTCTCTTCAGAATGTAGTTATTCTCCAGCCACGGACTTGAGTTTGAAGGGCAGGTCTTCCAAAGAGGATTTGGGTCTCAGCTCATGTCCTGCTAAACCCAGCAAACACCTTCTTTACTGCTGTTCCAACACATTCAAATGCAAGTCAAAAGGTTATTCCAGGCCTGGAAAAACTGACGTTTGTTAAATATGTGTTTTCACTGAAGACAGATCAAGAACTTAGGGCAAATATAAACATTTAATAGATAGGATTATTGCTCTTAAGGAATAAGGCAAGCCCTTAATGAGATGTGATCATTCTTTTTTTTTTTTAAGTTTTATTTGTGTTATCATAAAACTATGGCAGATTTCCTGTAAATAAATGGGAAAAAATTACACATTAAAATAAACTCAAAACTTGCCTCTTATTTCCCTAGGAAAAGTGCTCACAGATGGAGTTTTCCAGGTCACGTCCCGTGTCTGTCTCTCACTCTTGCTCTTCCCCAGCATCATCTACACTACTTTTTTTTGGGGGGGGGGTCCCAGCACTCAGGAGCTGCCCAAGGGGGACTGAAGGAGCTCCGCCATGGGGGAGCGGGGAGTAGGCACAGAGTCAACACACAGACTCTGGGAGTTGAGCAGAAAGCCAGCAGTCATGGTCTGCTGCAAACTCATTTATTCAAGAAAGAGCAGAGTGTCTTATAGGTCTTGTTAGCAATAGCCTTATGGGGTGGGGTCCTGAGTACAGCCAATTACAGTTTGTTCCCAGGTGGATAAGGTTCCCACCAGGTGCTGGGCAGAAACTGGCTTCACAACTAACTGGTGTGGAGCACCACACCCACGAGAGCCATTCCTCCATTCCTCCTGGCAGGTGGCCTAGCTAGGCCCACCTTGCATTATGCCCAACACTGTGTACTTGAAAGTTCTTAATTATTCTTTATGAAGATCTTTATATGTCTATGACTATCAAATGATTTTCATGGCAGCATAATACTCAACTGCAATTTAGTTAATTCTCTCATTGTTGAACAACTATGTATTTTTAATTCTACAGGATTTGTAAGAACACATTTATTTTTCACTTTTGGTCCTCTTGAGACAGAATCTCCCTGTAGCACTGGCTGACCTGGTACTCACTATGTAGGCGAGGCTGGCCTCAGTCTCACCTGCTTCTGCCTCTTGAGCTCTGAGACCAAACCTATGTGTCATCATGCCAGGCTTACAACACATATTTAAATAGGTGTATGTGAGCATGCTATCCAGATATGCGCACACACACACACACACACACACACACACACACACACATATGCAACCATACATATATAAAATTCTTACCTGAGTGTTTTCTTAGATAGATACTCCATGGTAAAATCACTATTTCCAATAATTTGCACATTTGATTGCTATTATTATTTTTGTGGTGCCAGGGATTGAATCTGAAGCCCTGTGTATGCTAGCCAAGCACTATACCATTGAGCTACATACCCAGAGAGAGATTTGAACATTTTAAATGGTATTTTTTCTATACATTGTTCCTTAGGAAAACCGAGTTATGCTACTTTTATGATAAATAATGCACAAGTTCAATTGCTTTCAAAAATAATCTACATTGTGAATATTTGCTTTTCTGTTGTGTGGCTTATGCTCCTATAAAGCAAAGAAAAAGCCAATCACTATTATACCCAAAGCACCTAGTCACACATCTAAGCTTGTGACTAGGGTGTGTAATTCTCCATATTTTATTTTTACGCTTATTTATTATGTATGTGTTTGTGTGTATGTGTGTGGTTGCATATGCTGTGGCTCATGTGTGGATATCAGAGAACAACCTGAGGGAATCAATTCTCTCTTCCATGTTTAATGTACATTCCAGGGATTGAACTCAGGTACTAATTTAGTACCTTTACTTGCTGAGCCATCTCTCCTGCCCTGTGTATTTATTTTAAGCAAGCATTGAACTACATGTGCTTCAGACTCTACAGGGCCTAGAATTCTCTGCATAACATTTGGTAAGTACTTCCTATTTGCCAGCTGTTTCTTTGAGCATTTTACCTGTGTAAATCAACTGAGCACTCATATAAATCCCGTGAAGTTACTGTAGTTATCATCGCCAAGCTGTAAACTGAAGCTCAGAAAAGTAACCAGCCCAAAGTTACGTGGCCAGTAGATTACAGCTCCAGAATTTGTGCCCAGGAAACTGTCCTCCAGAATTTATGAGTGTTAACCACTCTGATTTCAACTGTACAGATGTGATTGTACAACTGGCACATCTCAGAAGCCGTGGGTCAAATAACTAACTTCTTTCCACTTACCTACTATTGTATTTACAGCCACCATGTGAAACAGCAATACTTTTATTACCTTCCAGTGGCTATGTGAGAATTTTGAACAGACATGGGTTTTCTGGTCCAGGATATCTCAAAAGCTTGCAGTCAGTGGATAGCTAAATCTGAACCTAACAGTGGGATGTGTAGTTGGGGGCTGCCTGGGCCTCTCTCTCTGTATGCTCACGAAGCCACTCCTCCTAGTCTCTCTAGTAGGTTAGTTGCACTTCCTCACACCTTGGGTGTCTCAACAAGCACCATACCATTAATTGAAGACTTTCTGAATTGAGTACTCCAGCAAACAAGTTGATATCCTTTTATGATCCATCCTTAGAAGCTACAGAGTGTCCCTTCTGTTAGTCAAGATAGTCATGAATTATTTCCAGTCCTGTGGGGGTGGTGAGCCCACCTCTCAATCAGAGGAATAGCTAGCTAAGTCACATTGTAAGATAATATGAGAGATGGGAGATCTTATTGCTGCCTACTTTGAAAAATACAATCTGCTGCATAACTGTAATTTCTTTAGCTCATGAAACGTGCTTTAAAAGTCATTTCGCTGCAGAGCTGATAATGTGTGTGCTGATTCATTCCTGTTTGTCAGCAACCTGCTCTTCTGATTGATAGAATGTACTTATGGAATGACACATTGGCAGCATGTATTTACAGGATGGTGGTATAGTTTATGGCTCTAGAACAAAATGAACCGACTAGCCTGTATGTAAATGGAGCCTGGGACCCTGACCTCAGTGTTCAAGACTTTCAAGTTACCTACAGAATTTTAATATGTTCCCTGCTTCTAAAAAATTATTCTTATTGCAAAACTGTTTTTTACTATAAGCAGGAATTAGAGGTAGCCCTGTAGACTGTAACAGCTATGATTCCTCGTGTCTGGCCACTATTACCCAGTCAAGCGTATGCCTCTGGCAGCAGGCCAGCAATAAAGAGCCAGGGGCACAAGGCCAAAGGCAGCTTGACCTCCCCCAGCTCAGGGATGCCCACTGCAGGGGTCCCCTTTTCAGGTAAGATTTTGTTTAATAAGGAAGACCAATTGACAAAGAGGTTTGAAGGCTACAATCTTATTTACTCCTTGGCTATAGGTACAAGAGGTAGAGATCCCCAGAAGGGAAATGTTTGGAGTGATTAAGTCACTCCTTTGCAGACTTGGGGATGTCAGGTTTCTTACTGTTAGTTTCTTTTATAAATCTTGTCATTGATTTCAAACTAGTGGAGTCCCAGGACTCTGCACGCTAGATAGGTCAGCAACTCTGGTTGGTAAGTCACTACTGTCTTTCAGCGCTAACTGGTCCCAAGTGGGCTGAGGGAGTCAGAAACTACCCCAGAGCATGATTTACCACTTCCAGTGTGACTGAGTGCCTCTGCACCATTTTATATACCAGCATGACTATGATTTCAAAATGAAGTGCTATCCCTTCAGGGCACCTGAAGCATAGCTAGACAGAAGAGCTTTCTAGCCCTAAGTCAGACTCAACCCCAAAGAGACTAAGATCACCCGACTGGAGAAGGATCGTTAAGTCACAGACTCCCTTAAGTGCTGATTGGATTTGATGCTTAGGATAGGGATTCAGTTTGGCTTTGAATTGTGATTCCCCTAGTCCAGCTCTGAGATAATTTTCTGGGTGATGGCGTCTGAACTGCCATTTCCTACATCAGCTTCTACACACTGTCATTAGTTTGACATTGTTAATTTTTGTAACATGGTCTGAATTTTCTAAGAGAGGAAATAAGGGTTGAAGTTCCCCCTTGAGAATATTCTGTTGATAAATCAGAACATTGCTTTGTTGGGCTAGAGAGCAGAATATCCTGAATTCCTATCTTGTAACACTAAAGAGGATTCTTTGCCTTGAAAGTCAACGGAGCCTTGTCGCCTGTCTCAATTTTATGTCTCAGTATTTGCAAATGTTGAGGGTAACTGACCTCACCTGGACTGTCTTCTTCGATGGGATAGCCCCAAAGCAAGTCCTGCCAAGTAAGGCTACAGGAGGGATTTACAGCCCCTCACAGACAGCAGATGGGGCATGCTTGAACTCTGGAGAGGGTTATTTTTGCTCTTGGTAATTGGATAGTTGGTTGTAGATCCAAGTTTTGCTGGTCTCCTGAGAGTGTGGTGCTTCTTGTTTGAATTAATCCATTAATCTATTTGTGGATTTCTATCCATAAGTCAAAGGGTCTGGACTTAGTGGAAAGTAGATAAACACCATACATACTGCTATTTCACAGTTTACCTGGGAAAGTTATAATGTGCGGTCTACACAGCTCTGTGTTCAAGCAAGACAGGAAGCTGTGTGTTGTTTCTATTCATTTGTCAATGTGATACATACAGACATATTTATATTTCAATCAATTCTGAATGAAGAAGAAATTAATTCCAGCCAATGAAAGGTTCTCAGTTTGTCAGCTTTAAGAAGCTGGATTATCTGAGTCTTTATGAGGCCTTGGAGTAAGCTGACTGCCAGGCGCAGCTGGGTTGCTTTGTTCTTCATGGGACATCTAGGATAACCTCACGTTGATCCTGACGGTCACTCCTGCAGACAGAAATAAAAGAATCTGAAATTTGATGTCCTCTTCAAAGCTGCAAGATCAGAACAAACTTCTGACATGACCCTAAGGGCAGCATTGAGAAGCTCTGACTTCCTTCACAAATGGACAGATGGTGGCTCACCCTCTCTGAATGCAAGGCTGTTGAAGAGTTCCATTTAGGTCTTTGGTTATAAGACCTCCCCCAGACTCGAAGGGCTTCTGTGTCTGGGCTTATTTGTAAGCACAGTTTTCAAATTTGTAAAAGGCATTTGGTTACAGGGAAGTTTCAGAGTCTCTTGAATTCTTTTCAAAAATTTTTATGTGGTGAGGTAGAAACCAACCTCTACCTCTCGTGACTAAGACTCGTTATATCTCACTTGTATGAAGCAGGCAAGTCACATACACTCTAGTCAGTGAGGATTTGGAGGTAGTCTTAAAAATGCAAAGATTTCATCCAACACAAAGGCAGCTTCATTTGTGAACTGAAGGTGAATTGTGGGTTAAGTATTCCTTTGCCGCTTTTCAGACTGGACAACTAAAAATGAAGGGCTCAGACCATTGGCCACAGCTCATGATTTACTCTAAGTGCAAGTGTGAAGTGCGTGCATTCATAAATCTTCCTCCAGTTATATTTCCTATCTGAGCTATGCCAGACAGATTTTTTTAAAGCCTGAATTTGAAAAACTTAAAAAAAAAAGCTATCTTTTGAAAATTTGCTTATATAACACTCAGTTAAGGAAATGTTTATTTTTTCAAATAATGTCATTATTCGAAGTCTACCTCCTTGCCTTTGACAGGAAAACAGTGTGCTTATCTTCATATTTTCATAATGAAAACTCCCCAAGCTCAGGCTACTCTGGCAGATTTACAACCTTTGAGCAGGAGAACTGACAGGCATTTTAATACGAAAGGAGATATGATGTCCTTAATGCAGAGTGATGTCACTTCTAACAAGGCAGAAACAGCTTTGTATAAACTTGCAACTACCATCACAGTCAGCCTTAGCTAGGGTAGAAGAAACCTTTTCACCTCCAGAGAGGTCACACATGATACAGAAAAGAAGAGGCCTGAGACTCGGGTGCAAGAGCAGTGTGTGAAGTTGTAGTCACTAGCTTATTGTGGATGTATATTGGCCGCAGGAAGCTGAAGCCAGGACTGTCCAGACAGACCTGACCTTGAGAAGGGACAGAGTTAGGCGTGGTACTCAGAGGCCAATTAAAATCCTCCAGAGAGTGTTCCCAGGAAAGCTGGGTTGCCTGTTGACCACCTTCTCTTTCCCCTTCATTATCCTACCTCAAAGTGACCTCATAACTTGAAAGTGGTATCAGTCGTTCTGCTGTCATTGGCAGGGTGTCCCCATGATTACACGCAGAGCGATGACGGTAAGCAAATGTCACACATTTGCCATCTTTTATTTACAAATGAGACCTTAAAGATTTAATATCTTATGAAGGAAAATCTTAGTTCTGGCTCTTAAAAGAACTTTAAATTCTCAGAAATTGCTGTCATAACATCCTTGTCCTAAGCCCCTACTTAAAACTGCTCCTGACTTCCAACTGAGGAGGGAGACTTTTTTTTTAATGTAGTTGAATTCTTGTGATTTTAATACAGTGTAACTTGATGGTAGATGTCCTCCTCTCTCTGTACCTCCCCTTAGGACTTTATCAGACCATCTGAGAAGCCTGCACTGTCAAGTGCATCCTACATGGGCGTGGCTAGACGAGGTCTTTGAAGGGTTATTTCCCATGATGTGTCAGGATACCTCCCATCACGTGAGAGAAAGGGAAAGTTGGAGGGTTCTCATGAAAAACTCTAACACTCAAATGCGGGCTGGGTTCTCACTATTCAAAGACACTTTCATTTGTTCAGCTCTACTCTCCCAGAAGTACAAGGGTTAACTTAAGAACTTAGAGGGTTTTGCCAGCTCAGAGGATAGCCAAGCACTTAAAATTTGCCAGCATGATTAAATGTACTTCTTCTTAATTAAACTTAGGCACATTCAGCCATCTACACGCTTAAAATTAAGTATCAAAGATTTATTGTATGAGGGAGCCAAACAGCAAAGGCAAGGGTCAGAACTGACCAATATCACAAAGGACTATAATTTTTTATTATGTTATTATCTAATTAATTTTAATGCACTGAGACAGTGACTATAAGCTTGGGCCGGCATCTCTGGGCTAGCTTCTCTCCCTGCCACTTACAAGTTACACAATGTGGAAATGTTAGCTCATTTCTTCAGGTCTCAGTTTCATCATGTGTAAAATGGGAATAATCACTTTACCTTTCACATCTTCTTTGTAATGATGAATTAAATTGAGAAACGCTAAACCAGTCATTTTGTTCAAAGCATGGTTGCCTATAAAATGAATGTGAGCAATGTAATAGGTAAAAACTACTATTATCAAAAACAGATCAAATATCATTTTAGGTACATTTCTTATAATCTCATTCATATTCTTCAGGATATATAGAACTATCCTATTTTCAATAGGTATACAGATCATAATAGAAATTATTTTTACCTGGTGGCTCCTTAAAGAACCACACTTCAACCTACATGATAACACACCATGACCAAAGAGATGGCTCAGCTGGCAAAGTTGAATGAGGCAGCACATGCTTGTAATCTCAGTGCTGGGGAGGCAGAGCCCGAAAGATCCCTTGCTACTTATTGGGTAACTAGCCTAGCCAAATCTGCAAAGCTACCAGCCCTGGGTCCCAGTGAGAGACTGGTTTTTTGTTGTTGTTTTTTAAAAACAAAACAAAACAAAACAAAAAAAAACCAAGGTGAACAGATTCTGAGGAACAACAGTCAAGGCTATGTACACATGTGTACAAACATACTCATGTACCCATGCCACACACACACACATACAGACAAACAAACAAACAAATAACAGGGACCTAGGATCAGGCACTTTCCTGACTAGTGAATCTGACATAAACACGGTCACAAAGCTGTCTTCAAGTCAGATTTGCTACCATCCCTCAAATCTGCTCTCTACTCCCCATGAAGACGCCAACTCAGAGGCTCTCAAATTTTGGTATACTCAAGAATATCACGGAAGCTTATTACAGTTTTAGAGATTCTGTCTCGGCGAATTTGGACCGGGGCTCAGGCAGCTGCAGGCTTAATAGATGCCTCAGGCAACTCTGGTGGATGCAGAGCCTTGTGGTGCATAGGAGCCATTACTTCTGTTTGCCATGAATGAGAGGGTGACCCTTGAGGAAATCTTTAGCTCCTTTCTCTCTTATGTGAAGACTTGGTTTACTTTCCATTTAGGAGGTACTTTTAGGTTTGAAGTAAGCCAAATTAGGACTGAGTGGGGGAAAGGCAGATTTCTTTGAATTTTTTAAAGTATTTTTTTGTTATACTGATTTCACTGATTGAGGAGTGTGTGCTAAAACATGCATGACTGTCAGAGGATAACTTATGGAACTTGGTTTTCCCCTTTCATCATGTGGATCAAACTTTGTTGTCAGGTTTGACAGGACGTACCTGTACCTTCTGAACCATTTAGCCAGCTCCAAGGAAAATCTTTACTCTTCTCTTTCTTAGGTTCTAGGGGGAAAAAAGATGAGCACTTACTTCAGTGAGACCAGTAAGGTCAGAAAAGTTACAAGAATGTGCCTAGAATCTTGATACAATATTCATGACTGTCCATATGGCTAAAGGATCTTTTGTCTTTGCCTCTTTCTTTTTTATAAACATATTCAATTTTGATTTATTTATTTTTATTTTATGTGTATGACTGTTATAACTGTATGTATGTGAGTGCACCTGTGTCATACAGTGCTCACAGAAGACAGAAGAGGGCATTGGATCCTCTGGAACTGGAGTTATGGGTGGTTGTTAGCCACCATGTGGGTGCTGGGAACCGAACCCAGGTCCTCTGAAAGAACAGCCAATGCTTTTACCCACTGAGCCATCTCTCCAGCCCCCTGTCTCTTTTATTCTAAGTGAACAGTAGATAGGAGGAGAGACATTTTAGAGTTTGTAGAGGTATAAAAGTCAAACAGGAGTCTTTGTCCATGGATGGTTACTTGTCTTGTTGCTGCCACAAAATACCTGGCAAAAGCAATGGAAAACTTTGTGTTAGCTCACAGTTTGAAGGTATAGACTGTCGTGACAGGAAAGTTAGCATGGCAGGAGCTTAAGGCAGCTGGTCCCACTGCATCTACAGTCAGGTGGGAGATGAAGAATAGTGCTCAGCTCACTTTTTTTCTGTTCAGCCCAGGATCACAGCCCATGAAATGGTGCCACACACAGTTAAGTGGGTCTTCGCACCTCAGTTAACCTAGCCTACATAATTCCCTACAGGCATGTCTAGAGCCTTATCTCGTAAGCAATTTTAGATCATGTCAGATTGATCTTCAATATTAACCATTATAAGTGACAAGATCACAGGAAGCGTTCCATCTCTACCCATGACCCATGGAAGCAGAGTATGTAAGACTTCATGGCCTACATGCCAAATCAGTACTTGCCTGTCAGTTTTCCTTTCTTTGTCATTTGTGTGTGGTTGTACATGTTCTGAAGAATTTTACCCTTCTACAGAACACAGTAGACAGTTTTATCAGTGAAACACTAGATCAAAACTTGGATTAACATTTTATCAGTGTTATCACAGTCTATCAATGTGACTAGAAGAAAAGTTTTACCTTCTGGTTTCTGCTGCTCTGTAAGATGTGTACAAGTCATTCTCCATTCACAGGACAAAAAAGAAGCAGCATGATGTGAAAGCAGCAAATGAGTGAAATCATAGGACAGACTGATGCTTTAACAGCTGGAGACCAAGGTAATACAGAAAACTGAAATTTTCTATCCGAGTTTCCTAAACTGTGGATCCTGGCCCCATGTGGGGTTGTACAACTGAGTACCAAAAATTTGACAACAGTGAAAGCTTTCTGAACATGAAATGGCCAAAAATTAATTCAAAATCAATCTGAAGTGTTGTTGGCTGCGTCTTGTTCACAACCACACTGCAGCATTGGTTCTGAACGCACAAGGTGCTTTCATACATGCAACACCTGTGGGAACAACCTGAATCACCTCTGCTGGGGTTTGAGATTATTGTATATTATGAATTACAGTATTTTTACTGTCTATACAAAGTTTTGAGCTCCTGTGGCTATGCAATGGTTTAATTACAGAAAACAAAAAGGTTTAATATTTCCTTATTGTCATTTCTCAGTACTTAAGTGTTAAGTTAGTTTATTTGGGGGCTGTGTTGTGTTAGAATGTTTGATTTTAAGAATTGCTGATTGGGTAACTGTGTTGAGTTTCATAAAAAAGTCAATAAAATAAATTGTGGTTTGAGATTAGGACAGAATTTCTAGCCTTTTCTGAAATGGCCCTAAATATCTTTCTGCCATTTTATTTTATATATTTATGTGAAGTGTCATTCTCAACACTGACGATTATAAAATCAAAAGATCGATCAACTCCCCAAAGCATTGAAGCTGCTCTGTGTTCTGCAATAACAAATATTCAGCCAAGATTTAGCTTTTTATTAAAAATAAACAAGCACATTCATCTCATTATTATGCAAGTTTGCCACCAATGTTAGTAAGTGGTAAAATTATATGAATTATTATATGTATACTAAATAATTGTCTTAAAATAGATTTGTTAATGTTTACCAGCAAATGTTTGATTTGCATATCTATCTACCTGATATTATTATATATTCTAGATCACATAAAAATTTCTTAGACAAAAAGGGTCAAAAGTGGGAAAAGTGTGAGAATCCCTGTACCAGAGCAGAAGCCCAGGAGCACACACCTTCACAGAAGCCAGTGCCAGGTCAGAAAATCTAAGATGGAATTGATGAATTCCTGTGGACTCCATCTGGCTAGCTAGAGAGTTAAAAATGCCAGCACGCAATAATTACATGAAGAAACGTTAGACATTTCTACCCATAAGGGAAATGCAAATCAAAAGTACATTGAGATTCTATCTCACTTAGTCAAAATGGGCACCATCAAAGAAACAAGCAGCAACAAAGGCTGGTAAGGATTCAGAAGCTGTGGGGAAAGGAACCCTCCTATACAGCTGGTGAACATGTAAATTAGTACAGCCATATGGAAATCAGTATGGAGATTCAATTTTTTAAAAATCCTAGAGTGAGAACTACCTTATGACCTAGCGCTACCACTCCAGAAGGAATCAAAGTCAACATGCATCAAGATACCTGCACATCCACATATATTAAATATTCCACATTCATCTGGAATCAGCCTAGGTGCCCATTACTAGATGAACTGATAAAGGAGTTGGGGTTTAGATACACAATACAGTATTATTCAATCATAAAGAATGAAATATATCATTTGTAGACCAAAAAGGATATGCATAATCCTCACCCCCAGCGATGAGTCCTGCATGTGTTCTCTCCTATGTGGAATCCAGAGAGATCTGAATAAAGATGATATGAAAGTAGAAAAGAGGATTATTTGGACAGAGGAAAGAAAAGAAAGCATGAGAGAAAGAGAAGAGTGGGGGTAAATATGACTGAAGTTTGTTACATGCATGTGTGAAATGATCACAAAGAAACCTTTGTTTTCTTTAGTGCATACAGTTAATGTGTACTAAATAAAAATTTTAATACTAGCAGAAAAGAGGTAGGGGGCAATCTTAAGGGATATTCACATGTTCATGAATTTTTCCTCCAGAAGAGATATCAAGTTCTCATCATGAAGACTAGAAGAAAAATATCCCCTATTGCTACTGGTGGTGAGAGGAAAAACATATTCATTTTGTAACAGCCCAGAGCACTATTCTCTTCAATAAGACCTGCCTCAAGGAAGATCATTTCAAGAGTCCAATCAAAAGGACTTTTACTGACTGAAGAAAGGTAAGCACCTACCTCCACTAATTTCTCACCTTCCTGTTTCATCCAAGAGGGAAGAAAAACTTGACAGGTATTTGTGAAGGTCACAGCTCAAGGGCATGGGATCACTAACATTTCCCTTCACTCCACATCTTACCAGTGCCTTAACAAATCTCCTCTGAAATATCAAGGTATTTCACCTGATGTAATTGCTCTTACCAAGTCTTATTTATACAAATGTCAAAACAAGAGGAGAAACACATGGGATGTCTCCATCTATAGCAAAAACTAAACAGCCTAACTCCTCTCTAGATAGGCATAAAACTTTAAACTATTTGCATGAGCTCATTTACTGTGTTCCTTTTACCTAGCACATCATGTTCTGCATTCAACAAAAAAAATAACAAGGTATATTTAAAAAACAAATCAGTTTGAAAATACAGAGTAAATATCAGCACCGGACTTAGAGATGGCAAAGATTTCAGAATGACGAGACCCAGTCATT
The DNA here is from genome assembly GCA_035773235.1 of Eospalax fontanierii. Taxonomy (NCBI): domain Eukaryota; kingdom Metazoa; phylum Chordata; class Mammalia; order Rodentia; family Spalacidae; genus Eospalax; species Eospalax fontanierii. Next base: position 31,304,827 of record CM069548.1, on the reverse strand, counting down.
TAAACCAATTATGATTAACATCTTACAGGTTCTAGGGGGAAAGTGAACAACATACAAGGACAGATGGGCAATGTAAGCAAAAGATGGAAATTCTAAGGAAGAATTGAAAGGAAATGCTACATCAAAAACCACTGAACCAATGAAGAATGCTTTCAAGAGACTTTACAATGGACTAGACACAACTAAAGAAACAATCAGTAAAATGGAAGATGAATCAAAGGAAATTTCCCAAAGGGAACTGTGAAAAGAAAAAATACATAAACTGTATAGAATGTGTGAGAATACTGGGGCAACATGGTAACACTGTCAGTTTCTTTATGAGGTGAGAGTTAGTCATAGAGATTTGTTGTTGTTGTTGCCATTTGCTATTATGTGTTTCTGTCATTATCATTTATTCTTTGTTTTTCATGCATTTGTGTGATCATGTTCCAGGTAGATTTGCTGAGGTACTACTGCCTCACTTGTAGATGACACAAAAGCCTGCATGGGACTACTCTCAGGGTCCGTGAGCAATCATAGACTATGGGAAGCTAAACTGTGAACAAAGCCTCAGTCATTTCTTTTCCCATCCTCTACTGTAGCCTTCTCCCCATGAGGCTGTAAATGTGAGTCAAGAGAGAACCGCCAGCTCAGCAAAGGTAGGTGACCTGAGATTTGGGTGATCTGTTCAAATTGGTTTGTTTGTTTGTTTGTTTTGGCATTAACTTGAACCTTGGTCTGAAAATACCATTCCCATCAAATAATGTTCCTTCCAACTAGATGAGCTTATCATAGTGAAATAGTTTTAAACCACTTTATTGTAATAAACTCAAAAATAAAAACATCACACAGCTAGATTAAGGTAGCTGATTCAAACAAACACTTGCCCAGTCCCAAACTATACATGCCAGTGAATTTCTATACAGCTAGAATGACCATTCTGAAGCATGGAGCTTTGCTTAGGGTTTGACACTTTCATTAGCAATTATATTTCATGTACTTATCCATCACAAAAAAAGAAAAAATGACAGAGTTGAAACTAGGAAAACAATTAGCTTTATATCCTTTCATGACTCGTGTGTCTTTTACTTCATTTCATCCTGTCCTCATCACCTAACGTTGTCCTTCCTCGGTCTCCTTTCTAAATGTTATACTATACTCACACTTAAAGCTGTTTACATACAAACATGTGTATATTATAGGTTAGGATCCCCACAGGAGGGAGAACTTGGGATTTTTTTTTTCCTTTCTGAGTTTGGGTGACCTTGCTTAATAGGTCACCCTACATTCTAAGGCCATTCATTTTCCTCAAATTTCATGATTTCATTTTTCTTTACAACTGAATAATATTCCATTTTCTCTATGCTTCACATTTTCATTATCCATTCATCTTTTGATGGACATTTAGGTTGGTTCCATTTCCTTACTATTGTAAATAGAACAACAATAAATATGGATGTGCAAACATCTTTATGGAAGGCTATCAAGTTCTCTAGGCATATGCCCAGGAGTGGAATAGTTGGATAAGAAATACTTTTAAGTGAAATGGTAGTTGCCTCCAAAATTCAAGTGGCAGGAAATACAAAAGGCAGCCATTGATCCTTTACTCTAGAGTGGTTGTATTGATATGTGTCAGGCAATCAGGTCCCTAAAAGCTTCATCAATATGAGAGGCCCTCAATTTCTATGGCATTAACCTCCCACTCTTTGTCATCCATGTGCATTATTAAGTGCCCAGGATTCTTGAAATCTCTTGATCTTGTCTGATTAACATAATCTTATCCCTATGACTGACAAGCACAATGCCCTGTGTAATGGAAAGATAGTCCTGTTCCTAGTGAAGTGCAATATGACAGAGATGAAAGCAGGCAGAGCACTGAGGCCAGGCCATGCAAACGTGCTTACTGCATTGTTAGGCCCTCTGAGAGCTGCTCCATCAGGAATTTCCAGACACAGAGTAGATTAAAAAATGGAAATTTATTTCTCAAAGTCTGAATGTTATGAAGTTCAAGGTGCTAGCACATTCAACTTCTGGTGAGGACACTCTTCTGGTTTCTGATGGCTTCTGTATTCATCAGAGTTCTGTAAAGGAACAAAACCAATAGGATGAATATATGTGTTAAATCAGCTTATGTTAAAATAATAACAGTTGTCTCAGATCTGAGAAGCTGAGGACCCCATAGTTCCTTGGTCCTTGAGGCTGGGGATCTCGGCAGTTGGAGGAGTCCCACAGTGGCTGTCTCACAGAAAACTCAGTAGTTGCTCAGTCCAGGAGGCTGGGTGCCTCAGCAGTCCCAATATGGTGCTCAAAACCTAGAGGGAGAGCTGCTGGTTCTTAGTCAACAATGGAAGCCTGGAAACGATGGTTCTGACATGCCCAAAGGAGTCAACAGCAACTGCAGCGACAGGATAAATTAACTCAGTGGTAAGAGAGAAGGCCAGATGAGTGAAATGCAAACAATTTTCTTTCTGCCATGCCATATTTTTATCTAGGCTACTACCAAAAAGCACCCCCTACATTTGGGCTAGGTCTTCCTACATACATTAAGTCAATCAGGACAATTCCTCAGTTGACACTCCCTAGTCAGGTGATTGTAATTTGTGGCAAGTTGACATTCAAACCGACCATCACAGCTTCTTTCTGTGAATCCTCACACAGTGGACAGAGATGATCTCTCTCATGTTTCTTCTTGTAAATATGTAATCACATTCATGAGGGCTCCACCCTCAAGATCCAATTCCGTCCCAAAGGCCTAGTACTATCACCCTGAGAATTTAGGCTTCATTACATCAATTAAGGTGGGAGACACAAAGAATCAGCCCCTGACACCATCTGTATCCGAGGTAAAACCATCATGGTCCTGAGAGTCTGGAAGCATTGTTGCTGGGTGTGCTACAAATACAAGACCCTGATGGCTCTTTATACAATTACATCTTAGTGCTGTGTCTGTACTGAGCAGACTAGAGGGATGAGGTTGCCTATCCTCCTTAGCAAAGAAATCATTTAGAAGAACAGCAACAACTTCCCCAAGTTCAGTCTTCCTCTTTCATGCAGCCCTCTGAATACTTAGAGGCCCTCTGAATACATAGAGGCCCTCTGAATATGTAGAGGCCCTCCTGGCCCTCCTGTGTTATCACTTTCTTTTCCCTTGTTAAAATTGGTGATTGTGTTATCACTTTCTTTTCCCTTGTGAAAATTGGTGATTGTGGGAACCAATCCAAGTGAACATGAATCTGTGGCTACAGCTCTTTTGGTTGAATGAGAAAGTCCTTTGTGTCTGACTCAGGAATCTTGTCCTCTACCAGCATCCATGAAACTGTGGCAGAACAGCTTTAAAATTAGGCAAGCCTCAGGCCCTTCAGGATTCTTTTCAACCACACCAAGGCAAGCTGCTTCTTCTTGGATAATAGCTATCGAGAAGAAAATCTTTGCTGAGCCAATAGCTCTCTGTCAAGTATTAGAAGCTTGGTAGCTACAGTAAAGCTGCCACGTCTGACCCAGGAGCTCTGATTAGACCTATTCCCTGGGTACAATTGCCATAAGTGGTTCACTGTCATCTCCCATGGTTCATCAGATTTTCACAGAAACTAGAGGGTTAGCTCAGAAGAGGATATTACAGAAACCCCTTCAACTTTGACAACAGCGTTAATGTCTGTTATTCTTCAAGATTTGTGCAATTACTCTTACCATTGTTGAGGGCTAAGGCAGTTTCAGGAGCTCATATACAGCCAGTGGGTCTCATTCAAGGAAGGCTTTGCCCTCTCAAGAGATATAACTGTTACAACCAGAAGATATCATTAGCATCTAGTAGGTAAAGATAAGGGGCCTGTTAAACATCCTCTAATGCCCAGGAAAGCCCTCCAGCAAAGGTTGCCTGGTGAAACTTTGTGCTTAGCCCTTCCTACCCCGTTGACCCTGACTCTACAGAACAGGCCATCCATTCAAAAGTGCTGCCCAAAGCAAAATATTACTGTCTCCATTATAACTCTGGAAGCCACACGAATCTTTGAAAAGTAGGTGACCCAAACCCCTGAACCTCCAGTAGACAGACATGTCTTCATATGTCTCTTTTAGTCCAAGAACTGCGGTGTCTCTGGTCTCCTAATATCAGTATCTCCTGGTGCGCGTAAATGATGGTCTTTGAAACTCTAAGCTTTATTCTTTCACTAGTGTCCTTTTGCCCTAGCAAATTGCTTGCTCCCTCCAGAGCACGACTAGAGGAAGTTTTACTATACAATCTTGTAGTGATCTTGTAGAGTCTTTCCGATAGAGAATCCAGGATCAAAGAATGTTTGTTAACTGACTTCAACCTGGAGGCTTCTTGATGGAGTACTGTCTTCTAAGATGGAAGGCAATGCTAGTCATCTGCTGAACAACTCTTGATTTTCAGGTTATCCAAATCAAGCACCAGCCTCATCAGTTTCCTGTTGCTATGCATCCCTGAAAGGAGGCACTCTCATTCACCCTGGGGCCTTGCTGATCATAGTGATAATTATTAGGTCTACGTTCCTTGAATAGTGAAGGACTGTCACCTGGTGTTTTGACAGTTTCTACTCCTTTTACCACCACAAATAAAAGGCGTACAGTTTCACAGTAGCAACCCCCCAATGTGAGCCCTAGCCTGTAGAAAACAGCTGCCTTTGAGCTTCTAGAAGGTGCTAGTGGCCCACCCCACCCTATCCCGTTTCCCATGGCATCCTTATTGCCATGCAAAGGGAGTCCTTTGGGAAAGCATAACCAGGTGATGGCACCTTACGAAGAGAATCCATTCTGCATGCTACTTCATTGAAATTTCTAACCCTTTTCTCAGAATTAAGCCAAAAGAGTTCCAGTGTCTCAAGACTGGGGAGATAGCTCAGTAGGAGATAGCACAGCAAGTGCAAACATGGTTCCAAAGGAACCAAAGACTCCTATTTTCTACTTCTAATCAAGATAACCAATACAATGTATGAAGAGGAAATCAAGGAGTAAGGCAAGATTACCTGAGCTAGTTTTGTCCCGTTCACCACACCACAGCCCCTAACAAGCATCTTCTCCTACAGCAACTCTCTAATTGTTCCAGACAGTGCCCTTCTTCTAGTTCTATAAGTTCCACCACTTGTGAGCTGGCCCTGGGTACTGTATCATTTGATGCAGATTTCCTTTACCACAGTTCACACCTTTGCAAAGAACCCTTTTCTAAACTTGATTACCGACTGGGATGTCTGCTGTTTCTTATTGGGATGCTAATGCATAATGGTAGGGACAGGAACAAAAAGGTCATCCTCAGATTCCCCCATTGTAAGTCCTAATAATTCTCAGAAGATCACCAATAAATGTTCTTTAGTCATACATAAAAATAAAAGCTGTATGACTGGCTCATTGGTCTCCTCTGAGCAGGAAATAAAGGACTTCATTTATCAGTCAGTCTGAGGCTCATCAGGAGAGTCCCTGGGGCTCAACTAGGCACTTCCTGGGCTGGGATGAAATGCCACTGGTATTCCCACGGGGAGTAGATGGAGCTCTCATTTCTACCATCTGCCAGAGAAGGATTGGAAGCAAAGAGGTAATGAAAACAGCTAATTTACTCTTTTTGGGAAATTAGGCAAATCCCAACATTGATTTTACAAAGGCAAAAAGAACATTACTATGTGGCAAGCTTCCACAAACACTTTTATCCAAATGTAACTCAACCAATGTTAGCATTAGAGGTGGGCAGACCAATATGCTAGCCATTTTCCATGTGTGGCTATTTACATTTGAATTAGTTAAAATCGAATGCAATAAAATGTACAGCCCCTCAACGACCGCAGTCATGTTGGAAATGCTCAGTGGTTGTATGTGGCTAGTGGTCGCTATACTTCACACGGAGTGTTTCCGTCATTGTAGAACATTTTGGGGCTACAGAATTGCTCCTAAGAAAGTCCATTCCATATTGAAGTATCATATTTATTGAATTTCTAAGAGAGTAAGTTATCAGATACCAGAAAACTTTCTTTAGAGATTCATTTATTTCTATGTATATGAGAGTTTTGCCCACGTGTATGTATGTGCATCGTGTATGAAGTGCCAATGGAGAACAGGAGAGGGTGCCAGATTTCCTGGAGCTGAAGTTAGAGATGGTTGTGAGTTACCATGTGGGTGCTAGGAAATGAACCTGGGTCCTTTGAAAGAGCAGTAAGTACTCCTAATTGCTTAGGCATCTCTCTAGACCTCCAGAAAATTATTTTAAGTATGAATGGGTTAGGTACATATGGTGGCTAGTGCCATCATTCATCTGAGGCAGGAGAATTGCTATGAGTTCAAAGCCAGCCTGGGATACATAATACTATAATAAGATCATGTCTCAAAAAAAGTATGAGTGTGTTAGGTCATATACCAAAGTAAAGGACACCGTTTTTGTATTGTATTGTGATCTTTAGAGGATAAAAGGATGAAATTGTAAGGTATTTATTTTCAACTTTCTTAAACATATTAAACAAAGCAATTACTTAAGACTATATAGTTTTTACCCCAGACATTAATATCAAGAGCAGGAGAACTGAACTGACTTTAAAATTAATTATTTTATGGAATTAAGTCTTTAAAAGTTTTAAATAACATATTCAAGATAAATTTTGTTTTAACATATTAAAGGGAATTTGCTTGCTTGCTTGTTTGAAGCAGGGTCTCTTGTATCCCCAGCTGATCTGGAACTCACCATATAGACCAGGCTGGCCTCCATCTCACAGAGATCTACCTGCCTCTGTCCCCTGCCTCCCCAAGTGCTGGGATTAAAGGCATGTACTACTGCAGTGAGCTATAGGGAATGGTGTTTAAAGAAAAGCATGAAAATAAATAAGTCAAGCTAGTCTGCCCATCTGCTCCAAGTACAGAATAACTAACATTTTAGGTACTTATATCTGAAATTTGTTGGAAAACAAGAAAGGGAAGCATCAAGCATTCTAGTCACAATAAAACTACTTATGAAAAAAAATGGGGAGGGAAAACCTGGTCAAATATTAGAGTTCCAGTGATCTAAAACATTAAAATGGGTTGGTATACAACTAAATCAAAATGAAGAGTAAGTTTAGCATTAATGCAAGGCCTTTAAGTGGCTTTTGTGTGCACCTCAGGAGTATGTCCTTTACACATTTCATATGAAACCACTTGGCAATAGCTTGCTTTTAAACTCTGAAAGAGAGGAGCTAGGGTTTTTCTTAGAAGGGCTGTCATCATGGTTGGTTGTAGAAACTTCCTGGAAAATATGTTAAATGCCAGACCACACTGGGGGTGGGATGCATTGAAAGTGAGCTATTGACTGCTTCATGCTGATGTGCTGGTTTTCTGGAAGAAAAACAAAACCCAGGGACATAAAAAGGAGGCAAATTGAGATCATTTTGGATAAAGTAGACTAAGATTGGCTGTATTTTTTTTCAGGGAATATTTTAAATCTCCTTTAAAGCTCCTTTGGAGTTTAAGTTATAGCCTGATGTGGATGCTGGGATCTGAACTCTAGTTCTCTGATAAGGTAGTAAGCATTCTTACTGCTGAGCCATCTCTCCACTTACTTATAATGAATACAGTTCATGTTTGTTATAGACATATTAGTAAACAGAAGAATGTGAAAGTAAGAAATTCAGTCTACCTAGAGGTAAAACTTACTGGAATATGGGAAATGGTGCTCTTTAGGACATAATTTTAGAGACCTTGCTGAGCATGAGTGGGATATCCAAACAATACTAAAGATGAAGCTTGGAGAATCTGAAGATGTCATGTCCTAAGGGCCTGAGGAACATGCACTCAGCGCCTTTGATTCCTCTTAAGTTTAATTTTCTATCCTGATGAAAACTTTGCTATTATTACACTTCCCCAGAAAAGATAAACTCATGCCTTAAATTTCATAATTTATTTAGATATCTTACGTTCTTTTAACTATTCTATCTCTAGTCATGAACTTATGAAACTTCTTTGAACTCTTAAAAAGCTACTCCCCCAAACTCAGCAGTGCACTGACTTTTAGAGCTGTGCAAGAGGAAGAGGCTGGAGAAAGACTTGTACGAAAGGATGCAAACCGCATCCAGGAGGTCCAGGTTAGTAGCTGTGAGAGTCAGTTTTGTAATCAACTTGGCTATGTTTTTGTGTCCTAAACACCTAGTCCATATGTTGTTAAAAGGTACTTTATAGTTAGGTGTAACATTTACAAGAAGTTGACTAAGTAAAAAGCATGTCCTCTTTTCCTTTTCCTCTCTCTTGCCCTCTGCTTTTTATTCACCACTCTGGGGCCCCTTTCCTAGCCCCACAGCTAATAGTTTCTTTCTAATTTTAGGTCTTTTTTTGTATGAAAAATCATTTTAGGGACATTGGAAATTCAAGGTACTGCTCAACTTTAGAATACATAGAATAATGTAAAAGATATATGAAAGATTGTATCTAATTTATTATAGAACAAGGAAGCTTGGTTTATATAGATTTTGATCAGTGGTATGCTAGTAAATGTTTAACAATCAGCTCTCTGGAAAAGAGTAATAAAAGCTTCAATGTAGCTAGGTCACTTTGGAGGGTGACATAAGGGGACTGTGAGCCTGCGCTATATAGTGAGACCCTGCCTCAAAATTAGCATCGTCATCTGATAGACCTAGCTGATTTTCATAGTCAATTTCAAAAGCAACTGATGTGATATCATTGTCATCGTTACATTTCTGTTGCTGTGATAAATACCGTGGCCAAGGCAACTTATGGGAGAAAGAGTTTATTTTAGCTTACAGTTCCAGAGGGATAAGAATCCATCATGGCAGAGAGGTATAGCAGCAGACATGGTGGTAGAAGCCAAAAGTCAAAAGGTCACATTTCCAATAGGAAACAGGAAACAGAGAGGACAAACTGGAAGTGGGGCAAGGCTATAAATTCTCAAAGCCCACCCCCAGTGATGTGTTTCCTCTAACAAGGCTATACCTCCTGAGGATTCCGTAATGTTCCCCAAATAGCATGACCAACAGACCAAGGGTTCAAATACTTGAACCTATGAGAACATTTCTCTTTCCAACCACCACAGTCATTAAACACAGCTGGCAAGAGATGGACAGTTCTATGTAAGATTTTCACAGTACAGATAAAATGGATGCAAATAACCCTAAGGATATAGATCATATATCCTTATAGGAAGTGATGTGTTTATGGTTTTGTTTCTAATATAATTTCTCTAATTGCTGTATTATATGATTTTGTTTTTAATAATACATGTGTTTAACAGCTACAAAAATCGTAGTCTGTAACCATCTCCACCCTCAGCCTATTGACAGGGACTAGCACCCCACTAATCCAGGCTGTGGAGGGAGCAGCACATCTCCGCTATCAGCAGTACCACACTGTAACTCTCATGATTCCCAAGGGCACTGGTTTGTCTGGCTGAGGCTCACTGGGGGAACCGAAAAGGCTCCTTAGCAAGGCCAGCTGCTCCAGTCTGCAATCTGCATTAGTTTCTGTGAACCAAGCTTCATTTTCTCCAATGTAAGACAGAAAGTAATAGCAGAGTAGGCTCCAGGAAGCTGGCTTTCATTTCCCCAGACCTTTTCCTGTTCCTTTAATGTAATATCTTTGCTGGCCAAAAGTGCCTAGTCATCTTTGCTCAAGCTCCTAAATCCTCTGGCTCTAGTTTGCTTTATTTTCAAACCTTGTTATCTCACTTGTCCAAGTGAAGTTCTTAGTTTTGCATGCATTTCTTATTTTAATTAAAAATATTTTATTTATTGTTTTATTTGATATGTATGAGTATATTGCCTGCACCCATGTCATGCAATGCTCATGGAGGTCAGAAGAGGGCATCAAATTCCCCTGGAACTGGTTGTTAGCTTCCATGTGGGTGCTGAGAACCAAATCTGGGTCTTCTGCATGAGCAGTCAGTGCTTTTAACCATTGGGCCATCTCTCCAGCCCCCATTTAAAATTTTTAATTAAATCACATCTCCTTATTGTGTGTGTGTGTGTGTGTGTGTGTGTGCGCGCGCGCGCACAGGTGCCACAATGCACATGTGGAGATCAAAGGACTTGTGAGAGGCGATTCTCTCCTTCCACCATGTGGGTCCTGGGGATTGAATTCAGGTCATCAGACGTAGTGGCAAGTGCCTTTACCTGCTGAGCCATTAGTGACCCTTATTTCTTACTTTAAAAAGCAAACATGACTTTCAGGAGGAAAATATAATGTGATGCTTAATCTGGAATGTCAACTGGACAGGATGTGAAATCATCTAGGAGACACACATCTGGTCATATCTGTGAGGGTATTTCCAGAAAGGACCGATTGACCTGGGAAGACCCACCTTCAAAGTAGGCAGCAGGTTCTAACTGGCAGCTGGTCTGCCTCTGCTTCTACCTGAGCAAGTGTGGCTATGGTTGCTGCCCCGTTCGTCCTCTATAATCAAACACCTTCCTCCACCTTCCAATGTAGACTGAATACCAACAGTTCTTCAGGAATCTTCTAGACCTTCAGCACTAGATTGGGATTGCTAAGGCATCCAGCTTTGTGGATGGAGAAACTACTGGTTTCATCCTCTCCAGTTTGCAGCCAGACATTGTTGTACTCCTGTCATGTAAGCCAATCTAACAGTTCCTTTTATACACACACACACACACACACAGACACACACACACGCACACTTGATTGGTTCTGTTCCTGTAGAGAACCTCTCTTAATAGAGATCATTACATTAAAAGTATACAAAATGACCCTACCTGCCGATAAAAAAACAAAAACAAAAACAAAAACCACTGCTAACATTTCTTTTCTTTTTGCCTGTTCACCAGGTGGCTCTGGGGCACTCACTTGAACTTGCCTAACCATTAACAAGGTTATTATTAGCAAAGTTCTAGGAGGGAGGCCAGCTTAAGATTTTCTTTCTTTCCATGAGAGTAAAGTTTCCTGGCTCCTTTCCACTTATAAATTGCTGTAACTAACAAAGGATTATCCTTCCCATTCCCATCTGGATTCCTCCATTTCCTCCTCCTGTAACCTTTTCTCTTTTTGAGGCCTTTCTCTACCAGTCAGGCAGAACAGGGAGCTTGAAGAGCGACACAGTGATACTTTTGAGGCCTGCAAAATGGCTCAACAAGTAACAGTTCTTGTCATGGAAGCCTGATGACCTGGGTTCTATCCCTAGAATTCACGTGAAAGTGGAACGAGAAAAGTAATGCTCTGGCTCTACAAATGCCACACATGCACCCACATACATACACACATCACATGCGCACACAGACACACAACGATTAAGGAATAAAATAAATTTTAGGCATTTAAATGACGGCTTTGTGATAGTGTTTCCTTTTCACAGCCACCACTGCTACACATCCTTATCTCCAGTCCACAGTGAGGCTTCATTGTCTGTTTGAGATTCTGTCGCCCTCACAGCCCGGGAAGTTCATAGCTCTGGGCAGAATGCCCTACACTTCTTTTTTAAATCCTTCTATGCGTGCACTGTGGTACCTATATTTGTATGGTCTGCTTGAACAGGAACTTTCATTTTAAATAAAGATTTCTAAATCCGCAAAATTCCTGCGATTCTAGTTTCTGTTCTAACAAGAAAATGAGCAGACCAAAAACAGTGTGCGGTGATGAAGGATTTCCACAGAGACAGTTCCCTGGAGGGAAACACGAGGTCCCCCTTTGGTGGTACTGGCCACCAGGAAGGCTCTTCGCTGACATGCTGGGGCACTTGCTTCATGCCCCATCTGAGCCGGGACTGGACTGGCACACTGCCTTGTTGAAATTGGCTGTGCACCTTGTTGAAGTGGGCACGCTGCCATGCTAATTGATGGGTATGAGTGCAGACATGCTAGGCACCGGTCCACACGTCAGACATGGGTGGGAAAAGGGCTTCAGCCGAGGGATGTCAAAATAGTCCATTGTGCTGACTCTGCACACCAGGGCCAAGGAGAAGATGGTAGCAAGATGACTGTAATCACTCACCATTTTTAAGAGCCTCAAATAGCTGAGGAAAACAAGGAAGACACAGCCTAGGAAGGACAAGGAAGAGGTAGCGCATTGACTTTCAAAAGAAAGATGTGGCACCTGGGATACAACATTTTCATCCAAATAGCTCCTTGGAGAGAGTAGCAAGAAACCAGAACCACTGTTTGGTGGGGCTTTCAGTGTAGACTTCTGAAAGTGAGTGCCCATCCAGTTTCTTGTCTGCTCCTGCTTGCCCTGGGCATCCCAGAGTTCCACAAGAACAGCCAACGCAGAACAAGAGTATCCAGCAAGTCAACCCTCCATCCGAGAGCTTGCCCATCTTGTGTCTTTTCATCAGTTGCATATTTTGGAACAGAACAGTCCTACTATTGGTAAGGTAGGTCAGTAAACAACTCAATTTTTGTGCCCATGTTAGAAAGAGAGAGACTATGTCAGATGCTAGAGAGACTTCTGAATGCACATTAGCACAGACTACCCCATAGTTCCCTCTACAGCTGGCAGCAACTTTCTCAAATGACCTAGTGATTAACAGCCCAGGAGAAAATTCAACTGAAAGACTCCAGCACTTCAGAACAGAGAACCTGGGTTGTCACAATACGGGACTGGATAAACGATTTCACAGTGTGGGACCAGATGGATGATTACCTTGATAACTGGTGACTATGAAATTAGGACCTCAGTGTAGGCACATAGCTCAGCATTACATACAGGGCTGGGCATAGTGGCACACATTTTTAATTCCAATACTCTGGAAGCAGAGGCAGGTGGAGTTCTGTGAGATGGAGGCCAGCCTGGTCAGCATAGTGAGCTCCAGGCCAGCTATGGCTATGAAGAGAGCCTGTCTCCAAACAAAACCATCAAGACCAAAACACAAAGAAGAGTTGATTGAAGTTACTGAAGTTCAAGAAAGTATCTGCTTGAGGACTTTAAGAACATTCATTCTTTTTATTGTAGCATCTCTCCTTGAAATGAATGTTCACAGGCTAGAACATACTAGAACACACTAGAGCATGGGCCCAACCATTCAATCTCCCTCAGCTTTCAAACTGACTCTTTTCTCTAACTTCTCACCTTCTGCAGAATAGAAATAGAAGAAATCATTGCTCCAACTCCAGCTGTGCATCATTTCTCCCCTCATGAGTAGAAAGATACCTCATTTATTCTGTTATTTCAATTCTAAGACAAGAGAGAAGTACTTTATTTCAGAGAGACATAATGTCCAAAGTTACAGTGATCATGTTTTACTCACTTTTAGGATCTTTTTTTTTTAAAAAAATGGCATCTTTAAAAAGCTTACCTAAAAGAAACAGAGTAAGATGGGATCGTCTTCTTAATCTCAGTGAAATTAAATTGATTGCAAATCAGGTTCTGATGCATTTACCACAAGACTTCAATTGTTCACTTCAAGCCAATGGGAAGGCATTGAAGTCAAGAAGAAAAGTCAAAATAAAAGCCTTTGTTTTCTGCTTGGAGAGAAGATTGAAAGATCAGAGGGACGCTCATTGTGTTGCATTTATTAATAGGCAAGGAAAAAATCATTTGAGCTTAGTGGTTCTACCTCTAATGCCTTCTAATTTGGGATATATTCTATGCATTTACATATTAACATGTGTCCATGATTCTCAGTAATCTCATTAGAACAAATTGTGTATGTGAATAGTTTCTTATCCTGGACATGACATAATTTTTTATCGTTCCAGTCAGCTTTCTAAACTGACTGTCACCCCATACAGTTTCACACAAATCAGCCTGTTCATGAGGAGCTTTGAAAAGTTCCAGTTTGGTGAGAGTGACAGGTGTATTTTTCAAACATTTTCTCTTCATGGCTAATTAAAGGTCAGAGAATAGAAGTAGGTCACTTTCCCTTCCTACTTTCCCTCATAATTTCTTAATCTGTGCTGCCTAATAACCTTTGAAATTCTAATTCCACAATTACTTCTGACATTCTTAGTGCTTCTCAGAACCAGAGCTCTGTCCCAAGTTTCTTTTTATGATGTCTACTTTGGAAACAGAGGTGCTGAGTGATTAATGACAATAAGCAGGAACTCCTATAGGAAAAAAGAAATGAAATGGGAAATAATTGTGCTTTGCAAGGAGGCTACTTTGAGGTCTGAGGGAGTGTCTTGGTGATTGAGCCAAGCCTAGCGTGTTCAGTTCTCAGGGTTCTATCCCGGTCCCAACAATATTAATAACAATAACAAAAAATGTTAGGGGAATGAGACTTGCAAAGAGGAGGATGAGGCATCATGGGAAGAGGAGATGGAACAGTGTTTCTAGGCAGGAAAGGTGGAAGAACACATTGGTCCATGGAGCTGTCCGAAGGCCACTGCAGATGGGACGCAGTGAGCCACAGTGACGTGACTGCAAATGAAGACAGCCACCATACCAAGTGGGTCATGCAGCCGCTGGAAGGGACCAGGAAAACTATTGCAGAGACTTGGGCAGACATGATTTGATTCGTGGATTTCAAGGGGCCATTCTGTCTTGCATAGAGAACATACCAGAAAGCAGAGAAACAACGGCCTTGGGGGAGTAGCTAGAACGCTGTCCCTAGCACCCAGGTAGAAGTCGGAGCTGGCTAGATCAGACAGCTGGCAGCAGTGCAAGGCATCCAGAGGGAAAAGATCCACGGACTTTTCTAGAAGAGAGCTTACAGGGCCTGCTAATGGAGAGGACGTGGGAGACAAGAGGACAGAGCTCTGTATGACTTGATATGTCCCAAGCCCTCTGCTGGATTGGGCTGGCTGGCTGGAGCCCCTCCCACTAGTCTGCCTTTCTGGTCCTGCTGCTCACTCAGCTGGTCTCACTTAAATCTTGTCACCGTTCACATATCCTACATGGAGGATTTTGATTGGCTAGGTCTCAGAACTGCCCCCTATTAGTTGAAGTCTGGGCTCCTGCTGGACCATGGGCTTCTGTCTTGCCTTCAGAGTGAGAATGGACTTTAGACTTTCAGCCTCCTGTCCCTCAACTTCCCTTGCTTTCCTGCCTACCATGTTGGCTGAAACCTCTAACCAACTGTGCTTTGGAGTCCCCAGATCTGCTGAATAGTCTTCCAACACAGTGCCCAGATTGACAGTTCTGCTCATCTCAAACGACAGTCAGATAATGAGGCCTGGCTTCCAGAGGACAGATCCAGGTGACATGTGACAGAAGTCACATGCCACTCCTCTTCTGGAAGTCAGATAGGACTTGTACCATAGATGTAGGCAGGGTTAAAAAGGAGCCTCACACACCACATATCCTGTTTGGAGGTAGTGTGGGCCTCCGCTCCCTGGGCTCCTTGAATTTTAGGATCAGGCCAACCCAATGAATACAGGAAATGAGCTAAGGATGGAGGGATCCTAGAGTAGGATATCTCTGGCATAACTTAGATCTTAGAAGCTGGTGCAGGGGGGGAAAGAGGTTTGTTCTTTTGGTCCCTCAGAACTATTTTGTAGGAGTCTAGTTTTTAGAGGTCACTGAAACTGAGTGGCTTCTTTCTTGAAAAAATCATCCTGTAGATAAATAATAGCCATCCAGAAAAACGTCTTTCTTCTTGCCTGCTTATGGTAGGAATAAACAATCCTCTTCACTGAAGTGGGCTCCTTAATTCAGTGGAGCAATGGATACGAAGAACAGGCAGCATGTGGTGTTGACAAGGACCTTCTACACGCCATTGCTGGGGGCATATCTTGGCTGTAGCTCTTGCCTCATCCCAAGAGGTAGACAGTTTGTTTCCTGGCAACTCTTCCCCTGCTCTTAAGACACGCTTCTTCTTCAGTTTGAATAACATGGGTCATGTGAGATTCATGAAGGTCAAGAGTCTATTCCTGAGAGTTTAGAATTTGGGAGTGTGAGGCAAGGCCTTTCTGAAGATAGACAGTTTAGAGACAAGTGACAGAGGAAGCAGGGAGGGAGAGGTGTCCTCCTTTTATTGCACCCATTAAGATGCCACAGACGTTTTCTTTGATGGGCAACCTCATTTTTTTTACAGTCCAGAGTTCTAATTTGAGTCTGTTGTCCATTTTACACCTAAGTACACTGAGTCTTGGAGAAGTAATAATTTGCATGAAGTCACATGAGTAGTTATCGACAGAACCAAGTCTTAGATTTGGGCCTTAGAGACTCCAAAATTTTCTGTAATGTACCTTACAGACCATTTATAGAAACATACTAAAAGCAAATTTCTATTGGTTGACTATAAAAAATAAACAATGCTATACTAGCCAAATGTAAGAAACCAGCTTCTAAAACCTGCTGTTTTAATGCAGTAATCATTAGACAGTGCATTGAAATATTTTAAATTGTTTTAAAATATGATACACAAAGAAAATGTAACAGCCCAAACCACCCATTTTATCACAAACACAGTAATCAAAACATACGTAAAAATCAAAGAGTTAAAAATGTAAGAATTGTCAAACCACAGTCTTAAAGGGAGGCTCATACCTCCCCAAGCTTGGCAGGATCAGTGTTCCAAAATCTATAGCTTCATAGAGAATTGCAGTCACAAACAATTAACAAGCTAGCCAAAATATGAGAACTAGGCATTCTTTCCAAAGCCCCATAGAACATTAAAATTTTTTATTATGTATCAGGCCATGAAGAAAATTTTAATAAATTCTAAATCTTGCATAGAGCCACATTCCCTAATTATTAAGCAAGAAAACTAATGTTAAGAACAAAATATAAACTCTAACGACATGGGGAAGGACTGCTTTAATAATGTCTGAAAAAAGAACTTTGTGGTACGCCTGCGTGTGTGGTTTTGACTCTACCACTAAACTAAATTAAACACAGTGTGGGTTATAAAAGGACTCATAAAGCAATGTAATTTTTATGTATTTAAAAGGAAACTTGTATGTGTATACATACATATGTATATGTATATTAAGTGCCTAAATGTGTTTCTTGAAAGAATGCACAAGGAACTGTTGACATTAGCTATACTAAGAGAGAAAGTACAGGTTAGAGGTAAGGAGTGATCACTATAGACAATTAAATCACACATGATTAAGAAGGTACCAAACATTCATGGCTACAGATTCTTTCTAAATCCCTACTGAGTAATTTTTTAAAGTATATTATATAGCAGGCCGTAAAGAAACTTTAATAAATTCTAAATACTATATACAGACCATGCTGTTTTTTGTACTGTTTGCATTTTCCCTCTACCTAAAGAAATATAAGAAGAGTATTTTAAATTAATTTATTGTTGAAAAGAATCACTAAGAAAAAAGTACAAAAATTGCCCAGGTTGCCCTAAGAACTCCCCCTCCCCCTGGCAATACACGCACAGATATAGTCTACATAGCGGGAAAACATTTTTAAAGTCATGAAATTAAAGCACAGTATTTTAAAAATAATTGTTTATTGTCTCCAAATTTTCATATGATGCATTTTGATCACATCCAGATCCTCAACCTGTCCCCACTCCCCTGCCCCCAGATTTCATGTCCCCTGTTATTATCTATCCTTTTATTTTATTTATGTAACTTTTGTTTTATTAAAGACCTATCAATTCTAATCCATGCCTCCCCAGTGCTTCTGGTGTGGGTCCATGTCCTGGGGTGTGACCAACCACCCTCTCCTCCCGAGGCTGAGGGATCATTTCAGAAGAGAGGGCAGAAAGAGTGTAAAAGCCAGAGGTGTAGACAATACAAAGAACCTGTGTCGTCTGGACACCACAGGGTAGCTGCACATATGAGCCTACAACACTTACAATAGCATGCACAAGACATGTACAAAGCCAAGCCAGAAGGGGCCTGGCATGGATGGGGTAGGTGAGCAAGAAGCCCTAGCTCTAACTGAGAGTCTCTAAGTGCAATACTTTTTAAATGATGATGTATTAAGCCCACCCATTAATGAAAATATCTGGTCAAGTTGAATTTAAAGAAAATCCAATTCTGTGTTATGTATGTAAAAATGCTCAAAAAAATAAGGATTTGAGCACGTTCCCAGGAGCCTATAAGACTGTTTTGTTGTGGTCACACATCTCCTCTCCTGGCTCATACAATCTTTCCATCCCCTCTTCCACAATAGTCCCTGGTCCCTGGGTGCGTGAAGTTTAATGTGCGAGTCCTGTTCAAAGACCCACACTCTGAAGACTCATTCTCTACACTTTGGCCACGTGCAAACTCAATCAGACAAAAATCCAGCCTAGAACTGGGGAAATGGGCCGCAGCCTCCAACTGTAGCCAAAGAACTATTGGCAGCTAATCACTGCGGGGTGTGGGAGAGTTGGTCTTCTTTAAGGGAGATACTCTAGATAAGTTAACTAGACCCCATCTAGATAGATGATAGATAGATAGATGACTACATAGACATGTATACTTTCTTCCTCTAAAACAAAGACTAGACTATTTTACATGAACTGTTAACTCTAATGTTTTCAAACAAGACCAAGGATGTTAACCACTGGGGTCCCCACCCTGATATGGGTCCCACTCAAGATCCCTGGCAACTGTGACTTTCTTTCCATGACACCGTGTGCACCCCAGGAATGCACTTATGTGGAAACCAGGCACTGACTTGCATACCACTCTAGACTATGGTATTTGTAGCTTGGAGTGGGAGAGATGTACATAAGAGATCTTCAAATTCTTAAGGAAAAAATATCAGTAAACCATGAAATCTTCATGTTTCTGTGGCGATCCTTCTAAAATGGGGTTACCCTTGGTTCCTCAGGCTTCCTTCCTGGAGAAATAAGTAGCTCATTATTTACACATAATTTTCAGCCAATTATCAGGAGGCACCCAATTAGAAAATATAGTATAAAATTTGACCTTGATTTTAGCTGAAGTTGAGATAGGAAAGCATAGGGAAAAGTTAATAACCTGGGACTGTATTTGGTTGGGGTTATATACAATGTCTCCTTGTAATAATGCACTTGGCAGTCTAGTCTCTTCACTTGCACTTACTATGTGCACGCACCCCTCTCTAACAATGCATCTAACAACCTTCTGGACACCCTCCCCAACACCCACCTGAACTGAGTGCACAAACTCTCATCTCTGAATAGTGTAGATTTCCCCACTCCTGGAAACCATCAGATTTGAACAGTTTCTATTCAAGTGTATTCCCAGCATATCAGTGTGAAGAAGAGAATGGCCAATCCTGCCTTAACTGGGTTAGGGTTCATGCACAGTAAGACAAAACTGTGTTCTCTAGCAAATATCTATTAAAGAACTTCATACATGAGCACTGTGTTAATCTCACTTCTAGCCTTCCCTCTCCCCTTCCTATTGCTCCCAAGCTCCTCTAATCCCTCCTGATTTTGTGACCTCTTCCTTAATTATTATTATATATTTATGTAACAACAGTTAATAACTCAGTTATATTATGTACTTTATAAATATCATATACAATATATATTAATATATGTAACGGTAACAATATAATATGTATTTGACCTACTGAGTTCATTTAGTGGTGCTATATGTAAATGTGTTTAGGACTGATCACTTGGGATTATCTAACCTGTTAGGGAGCTCATCCTTGTAGAAAACTGATTCTCCCTCTCTTTGCAGTCATTGATTATCTTTAGCTCTTCATCTAAAACGGTGACCTTATGAAATTTCCTCCGTCCACACTGGCATCTCAACTGGTGTTGTCAATATGCAGGTCTTGTTTAGGCAAACATATTGATGAGATTCCCTGGGTACAAGTTCCCTGTCATGTCTAGAAGACAATATCTAGTAGCAAGTTCTCTGATCTTCTGGCTCTTATCATCTTTCTGCCCTCTACTGCACAATTTTCCATAAGCCTAAGCGATAGGGGTTATGTTACAGATGTATCATTTGGGATTGTGTCCTAGTTACTTTCTACTGCTTTAATAAAAACACTGACTAAAAGCCATTTGGGGAGGAATGGGTTTATTTTATCACACATTTCCCAGGTCACAGCACATCACTGAGGGCAGTCAGGGCAGGAACTCAGAGCAGGAACCTGGAGGTAGGAGCTGAAGCACAGATCATGGAGGAATACTCCTTACACTTCTGTCTTATGCTCAGCCTGCTTTCTTATACTCCTAAGCCACCTGCCCAGGGGTGCCACCACCCACAGCAGGCTTGGCCAAATCATTCAACAATGAAAATCATGCCTCATAGACACACCCACAGGCCAACCCAATAGAGAAAATTCCCTGCTGAGGTTCCTTCTTCCCAGATGTGCCAAGGTGACAACTCAAGTCATTCAGCACAACCAACCCATCAACTTGACACAAACATATCACTGTTAAACACAGCCTTTCCATTTCTTGTCCCCAAAGTAGGATATTAATATTAATATCGCAATACAAAACATAGTGCGACTTTGAAAGTTCCACTGTGGTGATTTGAGTGACAATGGCCCCCCATGAGCTCCTGTACTGTTTTGGTGGTTCTGCTTTGGGAGGCTTCAGGAGCTGTGGCCGTGCTGAAGGAAGCAGGTCACTGAGGGTAGGCATTGAAAGTTCTTAAGCCTTGCCAGATTTCCAGCGGCTCTCTGCTTCCTGTGCCGGTTTGAAGATGTGAGAGCTCTTCTTTTGGTTCTGGCCACTTCTTGCTATTATACCCCCTAGCCATGATGGACTCTGATTCTTCTGGAACTGGAAGCTCAGATAAAAACTTTTGTAAGTTTCCTTGGTCATGGTGTTTTATCACCACAACAGAAAAGTAGCCAATAGATCATGGGGCAGTCCCAACCATGTGGGTTTTGGGAGGAATGTGGAAGACTGGAAGCTTGGACTAGAAAAGCTGGTGAATGCTGTAAGCAGAGCTTAACCGGATGTTCTAATAAGAGGCTGAGAGCAAAGTAGTTACAGAGAGAATAAGGACTTAAACAACAGCTGGGATGTTTTGACAAAGCATCTGGATGCCTTTTGCCCACAGCCTAAGAGCTTGCTTGAGGCTAAGTTGAAAAGCAATGGACTAATTTCTTTGGTGGAGGAAATTTCAAGACAGCGTAACATAGAAATGGTGGTGTGGTTATTAAAGGTGAGTGTTATGCAGATCTACAGGGAAAAAGAGCAAGTGGGGCAGAAAGAAAGGCAGAATATATAGTTTGGATTGAAAAAGAGCACTAGGAAGATTCATGTTGGAGCCAAGGCCTGTGCTGAAGGAGAGGCTCCCTCTGATAAATGATTAAGGAAAGGCCTAGAGATTTCTTGTAAACAATGGAAGGAGTACCTTCAGGGCAAGACCACACTCAGCTAAACCTCTAATTTGTGAAAGGAAAGTGTTGGAGGGGTTTTTAACTCCTAAGGAATCATAGGACAGAAAAGCTGCTAATGTGGATGAAGCAGGCGGGAGTCAGGACAGGCCAGCAGCCTAACTTGGTATTGTTGTCCACCTGATGCTGGCTTTAAAGGCATGAAAGATGCAAGTGTGATCATTTCTTCCTCCTAGCCCCTGAAGCTACAGAGCGTGTAGCAGGGGTATTCCTGCATAAAGAAGGCTCTGACAGAACAAGAGGCCCTGATAGGCCTTTGTGTGAAGCTGTGGAGATGAAGCTTGGTTGGCAGTGGAGACCCCAAGAATGCATCAAGATGTTAGAGCTGTGAGACATCTGCCAAGAAAAGCTGCATACAGAGAGTGGTGCCAGCCCAAAAGACAGATGCTGCTGTATGCCGCAGAGCTGGAGGGACTGAGACATCTAAGCCTTTTGGATATGAAGTCCAGAGAGTCAGACATGGAGATAATGAATGTGTTTGTCCTGCTGGTTTTCAGCCTTGTTATGGTCCAGTATTTCCTCACTATGTCCCCATTTGTCCTTTTTGGAATGGGAATGTGTATTCAGTTCCATTGTATGTTGGGGACATGTAATATGTCTTTCGGTTTTACAGGGGATTATAGTTAAGAGGCTTCTTTGAGTCTCAGAGAAGACTTTGGAGTTTTAATAGTATTGAGATGGTAAAGACTATGAGGACTTTTGAAGGTAGACTAAATGCATTTTGTATTTTATATGGTCATGAGTCTACAGGAACCAGGGAGTGAAATGTGTGGTTTGAATGAACATGTCCGAATGGGCTCCAAGTATTTGGCCATTTTGTGGCCACTGTTTTAGGAGGTGTGCCCATGCTGAAGGGAGCATGTCACTGGGGGCGGGCATTGAGAGTTCTTAATCCTTGCTAGACTTGCAGTTGCTTTCTCCTTTCTGTACCTATTTGATGATAACAATGTTCTTTCTGCTCTGTCCACCTCCTGCCACCATGCCTCCCTGCCACGATGGACTCTGATTACTCAAACTCTTTCTTCTGTAAGTTTCTTTGATCAGTGTTTTGAATCACAGCAACAGAAAAGGTAACTAAGACACCCACAGTCCTTAAAAATTCCAATACTTCAAAAGTCCGGTGTCTTTTTAAAAATCCAAAGCCTCTTAACTGTGGGTTCTGGCAAAATAAAATAATAAAAACCAAAAACAAGTAAATGCTTTCTTATTTCAAAAGGGAAGAACTGGGCACACTTAAGGAAAACCAAAGCCCAGCAATGTCGGTCAATGTCAGCGCTCCAAGATTTATTCAGGACCTTCTGAGATGCAAAGGGCTTGGCAGCTCTCCTTCTCTGGCTCTGCAGTCCACAGCATACACAGCTTGTCTCAGAGGTTCAGGCCGGCTCTACTCCACACCTGCTGCTGCCCTTGGTAATCCCACACTTCTGGCAAACCCAATAAGCTGGGATCTTCACTGCATCTGAGACTGCTCCTTCACCCGTGGCCCCTCCTGTCCTCTCAAGGTGCCAGGCCTCAGTTTCTCTCCATGACCCCTCCAATCCTGGGTGGCTTCACTGCAACTGAGACTGCATCTTTACCAGTGGCCTTTCCTGGCCTTTTACAGTGTTAAACCTCAAATTTATTCCATGATGCCTTCACACCTTCAATACCAGTACCACCTGGGTGACTCTTAGACATTGCAGAGATCTGCTGCCAGTTTGATGAGCAAGCTCAGCCCCCTCTGGACCACAGCGTCTGGTCTGTGTGTTGATCCTGAGGAGATACTTCCTAGAAGGTTTCAGTTATGCTGGTTTCTTGTTACTCAGTTGATTTTTTCAGCTCCAGCTGGCTAGCATTGATTATCCAAGTAAAGCACGAAAGGTTTCACTTCCAAAAGTTATAACTTCAAAATATATCACACAAATAGCCCTGGTAGAGTTTGTTTCCTGTTGAAGCTTCATTAGCCAGGCCTCCATTCACACCTACTTCGTCACGATCTCTCAAGTTCCTACAGAACAGCTCACTGGGCTCTAAGCACTTCTCCAGACATATATGTTCAGGTTCGTCACAACGAAAACCCTCTCTCATGACATTTCTGTCCCAGTTACTTTCAATATGATATGTTACTTTCAATAAAGCTATGATAAAAACACTGACCAAAGACAACTTGGGAGGAAAGGGTTTATTTTATCTCACATCTCCCAGGTCACAGCTCATTCCTGAGGGTAGTCAGGGCAGGAACTCAGAGCAGGAACTTGGAAGTAGGAGCTGAAACACAGATCATGAAGGAATGCTACTTACTGGCTTGCCCTTATGGCCTGTGCTCAGCCTACTTTCTTATACAACCCAAGACCACCTGCCCAGGGATGCCACCACCCAAAGTGGGCTGGGCCTTCCCACATCACTCAGTAACCAAGAAAATACCCTACAGACATGGCCATGGGCCAGTTCAAGAGAGACAGTTCTCCATTTGAGCCTCCCTCTTCTTTGTCAAGTTGACGACTAAGGCTATCCAGCAGAGGTTGGGCAGCCTACAGTCACTTATTCTCTGCATTTTGACCAGTTGTGAATCTCTGTAATATTCTCCATCGGCTGCCAAAAAGGAGTTTCTTTAATGAGAGGGGAGAGCTACACATTCTGTGGATATAAAAATAAGTATTTAGAATATAATTAGAAATTACATTGGTTTAGCAAAGTGGCCATAGTAGGCTCTCCTCTAAGGTCTATGATCTCTCCAGCCACAGTTGTTTGACTAGGTTGGCAGTCCCAGGCATGAATTTCCTCCTATTGTGTAAGCTTTATATCCAATTATACAACTGTTGGTCACCCCCAAGATAAAAGTGCCACTATTGCATCATTGGGAATATTTTTCTGGGCCTGTTACTGTCGTGGTTTCTAAGCTTTAAGGATGGGTAGGACTATTGATTACTTTTCTCCCTTGGCAACTTGCATAGCACCTGATACTGTGAGAGTGGATGCTTAGGACGAAGGTTCTAGGTCAGTTCCAGATGGATTCTTCTAAGTCTTGTGTCTGAAGTGTGTGATGTCGTCAGCAATAGGATCTTATCTTCAAATTCTGGGAAGCAACCAAGGACAATGACAATAGTCTATATTGTTTTGAGTCTCTTGGACTCCTATGACCAACAAATAGAAGGGCGATTTCTCTTGCCTGGCACTGGGATTTTGTTAGATCACACACACACACATACACATACATGCATACACACGCACTAGATGTATATGAATATAAATATATATCTATATATTTAAGTAAGCTTATAGAATATGTGTCCCTATGACTTTTTCTGAAATCCTTGGTGTTATTTACGTCTCCGTCCTTCCTGTCCTCTGTATTACCTTCTTTCTCCCCTCAATTTAAGTGTCCTCCCCCACTTTTCTCATTTCCCCTCGACAGCACCTGTGTCCTACTCGCTAGAGCTCCTTCTCCCTCCCCCTCAGGGTCCCTTTTTGCTTCCCTGGCTTCTGCAGTTACTTCGGGTTATATACTTCATCTAATGATTCAGAGCTAGGTTCCACAAACAGGAGAGCACATGCAACATTTGTCTTTCTGGGTCTGGGTTACCTTACTCAGTATAATATTTGGGAGTGTCCTAGTTAGCTTTAATTATCATCTCTACCTAGCCCACAGTCCTCTAAAAAGAAAACTTTGATTAAGGAATAGCCTGGATCAGATTTGGCCACAGGCACGTCTTTAGGGAATTGTCTTGATTAATTGCTACAGGAGGGCCTGGCCCACTGTGGGCAGTACCACCCTTATGCAAGTGGTCCAGGGCTATATAGGAAAAAGAACTAGTCATGAACCTTGCAAGTAAGCCAGCGGGCAGTGTTCCTCCATGGTTCCTGCCTTGACTTTCCTTGATGATGGACTGAGATGTAGAAGCCAAATAAGCCCTTTCCTTCTCTACGTTGTTTTTGGTCAGAGTGGTTTGCAGCAGCAGAATGAACCTAGGGTAATCCACATGTCTACTGAGTTAAGCAGGCTTCTCAACCGGGAACACTTTCAACCATGCTAGGCTGATTTGCATACCTGAGCCTGATCATGAAAATGACCTTGATTGGTTACTCTCTTTGTTGACATTTCCATATTCTCAACTATAGTTTGTCCCTAAAGGGGGGACAAACTTAACTTAAAGAAATGCGAGTCACATTGAGCTAATTTATGATAGAATCTCTCTTAACATGAGAGAAATGACACAACCAGAATTAACAGAATTCCAGCTACTTAAGGGGTCTATCTGTGAACCCAGGAAATTTCTGTATTTCTGTACTAATTTCTGAGCAGAGTATATGGAAAATTAGCTGGACACGCACACACACACACACACACACACACACACACACACACACACACAGATATCTGCTAGCCCACAGACTTCATTTGTTGTACTATCACTACCTTTAATCCTGTTAAAGTGGCTGCTTCAACTTTGTCATTCAGTGTGGGAATTGCAAAATAGCCTTTAGCAAACATTCCCCCAAGCAGCAATGACTGCTTTAAATACCCTTCATCATTTGGACCGGAAGAAGCCCATGAGTCTGAGTGGAGGAAATGCATGCCTGACATCGAGTGCTCTATAAACCTATTTCATGTTTAAGCTCTGGTACAGCGCTGGGTAGCGCATCAGTTCTGGTCAGTGCCAGCCAAATTTGCTGTCAATAATGAGATCAGACCATGACGGGGGAAAGATTGCTGTCTACTACAGAAA
Source organism: Eospalax fontanierii (assembly GCA_035773235.1). NCBI lineage: Eukaryota > Metazoa > Chordata > Mammalia > Rodentia > Spalacidae > Eospalax > Eospalax fontanierii. The sequence continues at coordinate 31,279,028 of CM069548.1, read as the reverse complement.
ACTGCTTCTTGTTACTGACATTACTTTGCTGCTCTCTGACCTGCTTCTAGGGGCGATGAATAATATGACAGGCTTTTGTGTGCTTGTCCAATAAAATATATTGTTCCTTACAGCAAAATGAAACTGGATGTTGAGGCTCTGTACAGTACACAGGTTGACATTTTCTTAGCTATTAGCTGGAATTAATCCTGTTACGATGCTGTTTAGATTTGAAAAAAATAAAATAAAGCACACACTTGTGTTTTGGAGGCATGATTTCTGAGTCTCTAAGGGCTACTCCACTCCATCCCGTTTTTCTGTCTTGGAATTATAAGCTTAATACCAAACACGGGAGCTCAAGGTTGTTTTAGAACCTCTTGTCTAAGGAGTTTACGATCTAAATTCCACGGATCCTTTACTTCAAAATTGCAAAGAAAATAAGAACTAATGTGAATGGTTATTGTAAAAAAGACTCCATTAAATAGTCTCTTAACGTTGACGTGAAATGACAGCCAGGGCAGAGCAGATAAGGAGTGTCTGTGGGCACAAAGGAGTGAGGAGTGAGAACCATCGCTATCGAAAAGATTAGGAGATTCCACACACACCCCCGCCGAGAAAGAAAATTAGATAAGGAAAACTTTTTCGTGTTTTCACATGAATAGTTAAGAAGAGAATTTCACAGGATTCAGGAGAGAATGAATCCAGGAATTGATGGGCACTGGCAGTGACGAGCGACCAGAGAGAGAAATCCCTTTGTCACTCCCACCACACATAAATGTTGATGCCAGAGAGGGGTCTCTGGAGATCTGCGTGTGGAGCGCAGCACATCCAAACCCAAACCATCTGGGCCAAGGATTTTGATGAGCAAACACGACAATCCCTAAGTAGGGTTAATTTTTTGAAATGTGGGGGAGAAAGACAGAGAGGAGAGAGAGCGGGAACGAGGAGGATGAGCGGCAAGGAGTGAGCGATTGTCCGCAAGATGTCGCCAGGACAGAGCTTCATAAGTGTCCCCTTGGCCTCTTCATTCTCTGGCGTTCTTTATCAAGAACCAGTGATAGATTCTTGGTGAAATTACCATACAGTGTGTTCTTTTTCTTCATAACATTACTCATGTTCCTACCACAAACCCAAGGCACCTACTGTGAGCAAGACCTTCTACAGAGAAACAGAAGAAAGAAAACACAATGCTCTCCTGGTGGCACTCTCCTAGAGTACCATTCCTCGGCCAAAACATTCTCATCCATCTGTCAACTCGAAATCACCGAGTTCTCATTTTCCCCCGTTAATTATTTAACAGTGCTGGGTTGGAAGGCTTCTTAGTCAAAATGGCAGCCTGTTGGAACAGACAACAAAGGTGCCTATGGGTGACAGTGTTTTCATTTTAAGAAGCACCTGCCATGACCACAGCCTCTTTCCAAGGACCCTTTCTGTAAGACAGTGCACAGCCAGGACCCAAACTGATTAGATTAGGGATGAGTACTTGATGAGCGATTCAGATGTGTCCAGGGACCTATGACGGAGTCAGGCACAGGAACTCTCCCCTGAAGGACTTTGGACAAGAGTGAAAAGTGCAATCAGGAACTTTTTTTGAGAGACTTGTGCAAAGCACTCAGAAGCAGTGGACTGGAGAGGTGAAGGGGCCGGAAGGAAAACCCAAGGGTGGTTTGATGATGAACTGAATTGATGTTCCTTACACCCTATACTTGCTAAGTACCTCTCCACGTTACCTTGTAAATGGGTCAGATTAACACACTTAAATACAATATCCTGCCTCTGACATGCAGTGACCTCCCAGATTTACCTGCTTTAGTATGTGCCTGTCTGTCATTCCCTTTTTAAAAGATTCCAGCATCCCTGGACCATCCCCAGAAATGCATTTGAAGTGGTAGGCCTTTTCCGTTCTTTTATGGAATCTGGTCCCTTCTTTCTCACCCAGGATTCTTCGTAGTTTCTGCTTATCAATTCCTGTCAGCATGGTGCCATCAATCTAGCTCACCCATGGTTTCCTACAGTATGATGAGTAGTTCAGGAGACTTGTGTATTGTGTGGTGGAATAAAGCCTGAAACTTGATAAACCTCTGAACCAAAATAAAAAAGGTTTTATGTTATTCCTACCAGACAAATGCAAACTTGGCTCTTGTTTCTTCTCAGTGGGATAGAGCTGGGAGCGGGGAGGGGCGGGGATAGCAAAAGAGGTGAAATCAGGTTTCCTGCCTTTGTATATGCTTATATCATTAACAACCTTTCATTTCTTTCCTATGGTGCTAGAGATAGAACCCAGGGCTTCATATATGCAAGGCAAGTGCTCTATCACTCAGTTACATCCCTAGACCCTAGCTTTTAATTCTTGAAATAGTTTTCTATTTATAGAAGAGTTGATCAAATAGTATAGTTTCCATGTACCAGATTTTCCTTTTACTAACATTTTTTGGTACATTTATTATAAATAATGAACCAGTATTAATGTACTATTAGTATAAAGTCCACAAAAACCCTTAATATACTTCTTCTGGGCCAATTTGTTCTCCAGGGCACCATGTTGCCTCCATGTCTCCTTAGACTGCTCTTTGCTACAAAGGTCTTCAGAATTTCCTTGATTTTAACCCTTGCAATTGCTGAGTCGTGACCAGGTACATTACACAGTATTCCTTCGCCAACATGTTCTTAATGATTTTCTCCCAATTGGAGTGGAGTCATTGAATTCTGGGGAAAAGATCATCCCATCGCACCAAAGCTCAGCATGACTTAGCACTTGATGACCTGCTGAAGTACTGTGTGCCACATTTCCCCACTGTACCATTACGCATCCTGCCTTTTCACACTGTATTCTTTAAGAAGTGGTCAGGGCTGGCTCACATTGAGGAGAGAGTTATGATCACCTCTCTGAGGGAGGAGCACTCACATGACTTATCTGAAATTCTATTGGGGATTTGTTTGTGTTCCTTACTAACGTACTAACTCATTTTTATATAAGTGCAGACACGGATATTTATTATAAACTCTGGGTTATCATCTAATAATATACTATATAGCCAAGGATAACCTTGAATTCCTGATTCTACCTCCCAAGTGCTGGGATTACAGGTCCCCACCACGCTCAGCTTGTGCAGTGCTAGAGATGAAACCAGTGTTTCATGTATGCCCGACAAGCACTCTACGAACTGAGCTACACCTCTCGCCTTCAATTCTACTTTACTCTGTTGCTTAAGATCTGACCGCTAAGAGCTCTTTCAGTTTGCCCCGTGATCCTTTGACACTCTCCTATCAATTTGTGTGTATGTTTGTATGTGTTTTGCAGAGTGCTTGGTTTCAAGACTTCTTTGCTTTCTGGAACTGCTAGATGCTCCTGACTCATCCTGCGTATTTCCTGTCCCAGTCCAATGGTCAACCATTTCTCTAAAGAGTTATTCTGGATCCTTTTTACTGGAAAATTACGTTAGACATCAATCCATAAGATGTGCTTTCTGTAACTGAGGTGCTTTCTGCCTGAGTTTTGGAAATAAAATTTATTTGAATGCACCCAAATTTATGTGTGGCTTATGCCCGCTTTTGTGTGTCAACGGCGCAGCTGAGTTGTTGCAATAGAAGATTGCAATACAATCTTTTTATAGAATGGTCTGTCACAGTGATACAGGCCTGCTATTTGTTATTTGGAATACTAAGGAAGGAGGACTGTGAGTTCAAGTTCAGCCTAGGTTACATAGATTTTGTCTCAAAAAGAGAAGAAAAAAAATGAAAGAAGGAAAGAAGAAAGGAAGGAAGGAAGGAAGGAAGGAAGGAAGGAAGGAAGGAAGGAAGGAAGGAAGGAACAAAGGAAGGAAAAGGTATGTCAATCCCTGGGGTAGAGAAAAAAATGTGTAAACAAAAGCAGTAACTATGTACATTGACTCTAATAATTTACTAGTATGGAGACGTTATCAGGAGTAGAAGCTATGCTTACACCCATCAACTGATTAACTTTACAATGCTCTACTGTACAGTGTTCTACTGTACTCTCTAAGACTTATGCATACCCACTCCGGTCAAATCAGAAAGTCACATTGGGATATAAAAGCTTATGTGGTTCCAATATTTAACTTGGCAATAATTTTTGTAACTCCCTCATGAATGCTAGATTTGATTAGTTCTTTGGAGGGCCTATAGGAGACTATAAAATATCACCCCCTCTCAAGATTTACATGAATTCTCTTGAATTTGTCCTCATTCACCTTGACCTAGTAACCCCAAATCCAGCTCACAAATTCGACAGTTTTTTATTAATATAAAAGAGGTAAAATTATATATTTTTTCCTATAAAGCTTTTTCTTTTGATGTTTGGCATTGTAAGTGACCCTTTCCTCTGACTGGGTACACACACACGCAAACACACACACACACACACACACACAAGGCATGCTGTAGAGAATGGAGTCTGTTGGAGGTATGGATATAAAGAATTCACATTTCCTGATGGATTAAGTCCTTGGGTTATTACAGGGTTTGCAAGTAAAGCAAGAACCTCCAATATAAACAGGTGAAACTCATCAAGACAGAGCCCGAGCCTTCTCCCTTCTGTGTTATTAAAGTCATTAGCATTTATAAAGGCTGGTTTTTTTGTAGAGTGTTGTGATCATGACCCAATGGCTACGTGTCCCTTCATGACCTCTGAGGCTCAGTGGGAATTGGGACACCAAAATATTCTGAGGCCTTTGAGTCCTGCCATAACTCCCATTTCATTTCTCAGGATTCCATGATTTTCTTCCCAGTGTTAAGCTGGTCAGGCTGAATGTTCAACTCATCAAAGCCAACGTCAGGCTTAAGCATTGCACTTGCCTTGCAGTTCCTCTGCCCCTGCTGTAAGAGATGTTTTAGCAAAGCTATAGACTCTTCCTGTTCTTTATGCCTTGAGCTAAAAATTTGGCAACTAGAGGGGCTAGAGAGATGGCTCAGTGGTTAAGAGCACTGGCTGCTCTTGCAGAGGACCTGGGTTCAGTTCCACATGGCTGCTAACAACCACCCATAACTCCAGTTCCAGAGGATCAGGAGCCCTCTTTTTGACCTTCACGAGCATTGCACAACATGGGTGCACTTACATACACGCAGGCAAGACACTCATACACATAAAAAATAAAATAAAATATTTTTCAAAAAGAATTTGAAAAATGTCTTGGTTTGCCTTTGCTATATAAAAAACAGAGCTTCTCCCATTACTGCTGTAGCCATGGCTCGAACTCCATTAGAAGAACTCTTCCAATTAAAGTCTGTCTGCTCTCAGGCATCTGCCTGTCACTATGGCGCTAAAGCACCCTTCTTCACTTTTCCTGAGCCCCCTTTCTTTATCTCCACTCTGGCATGACCTGCTTCTTCCTCCAAGAAAGTCAAAAAATTAGATAAAAAGAAATCTCTGGGAGCTGGAGAGATGGCTCAGTGGTTAAGATCACTGGCTGCTTTTGCAGCGAACAGGATTTGATTCCTAGCACCCACATGGCAACTAACTATGCATAACTCTAATTCTAGGGGCTCTGATGTCCTCTTCTGACCTCTATAGGCATTGTATGCTTGTGGTATACTTAGATGCACATAAAACATTCATTTTAAAAAGAAAAAAATCTCTAGAGAGATTAGCTTTTATTTTATCTTAATCCTCCGATATAGAACTATGGCCCTACCTATTTTGCTTAATCAAAAAGCCTGTTCCAGTGTTTTCCCAATCAAAAGGATGGTCTCTCTGAAAATGAGTCCTCTTTCTCCTTGGACTATAATAGGCACAGAGCCTCAGAAGATTTAAAAATTACAGAGTCCCTACTAAAACACACCTTATTCAAAAATGTCATAAACATATTTAATAGGTTATATACTAATTTGAAAATTTTCCAAGTTAACAAACCTACCTTCCATCACTCTATCGGACCCCCAGACTTACCCCAATGTAAAAAGAGGGAGGGAGGAGAAATGTGAGATAATTACTGATCTAATGCTTTTCAGTTTCTATTCTGCTTTGGTTTGTTGATTGGGTTCCTTCCTTCATTAGCCTAATACCTGCTTCAGTTCTTATCGTAACTTCCACCTCTGGCTGAAAGTTCTTTCCTAGTGGGCTATCTCAAGCTGCTGCCCTCTCCGCTCCACAGTGTTTTACACAGAGCTGATAATAGCACTTAGCACACAGCTTTGAAAATTTTCACCCTGGGGGAATGTATTAGTCACTTTCTGTTGCTCTGATAAAACACCGTGCATGACCAAGGGAACTCATAACAGGAAGAGTTTATTTAACTTACAGTTCCAAAGGCGCAAGAGTCCATCATGGCCGGGAGGCATGGTGGCAGAGGTGGTTGAAGTAGGAACAGAGGCTAAGTGCTCACATCTTCAAGCAGGCACAGGAAGCAGAGAGTGACTGGAAATCCAGCAAGGCTTAAGAAGTCTCTAAGCCGGCCCCTAGTGACGTACTTCCTCCGGCACGACCACACAATCTAATACTTCCCAAAACAGTGCTACCAACTAGGGACAAAATGTTCAAATACTTGGATCCTGTGGGGGACAGTCTCATTCAGACCATCACAGGGAGGTTGGATGACCTTTACCCCTCCCCCACTTTCTAAGATCTCAGTGACAAACCAGAGTTCACCCTGGGGAACCAATGAGCTCATCAGAGTTAGTTACAGAGAATGGGTGAGGGGTTACACATAGGATCAAGGTTCGCCCTGAGGCAGCCACTCTGGAAGGTCTGTACCCAGCATGGCTGATGGTCTCCCTAGGGCTGTACAGATGGAGCTTCCTCCCGCTAGGTGATACTTCTCTATATAATCCAGCCTCTACCTAAGACCCTGAGGCCACGTGCATTTGGGACAAAACTGCATACTACTGGTTGGAAAGACCGACTGGATGCTTAGATGAGGGTCCATGACACTCACCTTCCATGAGGGAAGCCAACAGTCAACAATCCCAGTTGTGATGAGTTTTTGCAGGCAAGCTCAGCTGAACTGAAGAAGGCATCTGTCAGGAACAGGAGATACCCCTGTGCAACACACTAAAGTAAATGATGGACATTTGCCTGTCCAGCCTCTTCTCCTAGACTGAAAACCCAGGGCAGCAGCATCTTTGTTTCCATAGCACCTGATGCTTAGTGGGGACTCAGGGCAAATTCGCGGACTCTGCAGAATTGAAGCTATAGGTGACTGTTAGATGAGAACACCTGGGCAAAAGCGGAAGCTTGAGGTAGCAAAGGTTGTCACCTTTGCATGCTAAGATGCAGCTATGTGTGTGAGACTTTTGTGTGTGAAGTATGAATGCATACATGAGTGTGAAGATGTGTGTTGTGAGTACGTAAGAGGGAGTGTGTGAGTGAGTATGTGTGTGTGAGTGTGTGTGTGTGTGTGTTTAGAATCTGGATATACGTTTCTCCTCTCTTCCTATCACAATCCACCCCCAACCCACCAGATTCGTAGAAAATTCCTTTTTCTCCCTGGACAGCTGCTTTTCTCTCCACTCTTTAAATAAGTAAAATATCTCATTTTACTGTTCTTATTTCTTTGACTTTAGACAAAATATAAGGAACTTAACCTTAATTGAACTCAGAATAAATTGCTATTTCTTTCATGTTGCAAGCAACAAGAATGGTTTATTCGAAGAAACGAAGAATCTAGCAGCATTGTTCCTTGAAAACAATAGCATAGCCAAGATGTTGAATATTTACCATCTGCCAAGGACCATTCTATGCGCTCACTTTCTACCTACTGCTCAATCTTTCTAGAGTGTTCCAGATGGATGGGTATTCAGTCAGCTCTGCCTGAGTACTGCCTGTGACAGAGAAGGAACACTTTAATATAAATGCAAAATATAAACTATTCATGGGTAAATTATTACAGAATGAAAAAAATGCCAAAAAGCTACAGTTCTCTAACATGTTTATTTGGCAATTACTTTTTTTTAACATTTACTTATTTAAAAAAAAAACTTTACTTATTTTTATTTTATGTGTATGAATGTTTTGCCTATGCGTATGCATGTGTACCATAAATACAATGCCCATGGAGGCTAGAAGGAGGCACCAGATCCCCTAGAACTGGAGTTACAGATGGTTATGAGCTGTCATGTGAGTGCTGAGAACCGAACCTGGTCTTCTACAAGTGCTCTTAACCTCTGAGCCATCTCCCCAGCCCAATTTGGCAATGATTTTCATATGCAAATTTGTTTTGATAAAACTTTTTTTTAAAAAAGGTTTTAGGGGTTGGAGAGATGACTCAGCAGTTAAGAGCACTGGATGTTCTTGCATAAGGTCTGGATTCAAATCCCAGTACCCACATGGCAGCTAACAACCATCTATTACTCTAGTTCCAGGGGATCCAGGACCCCCTTCTGGCCTCTACATGCACTGCATGATGGGTGCACTTACATTCATGCAGGCATACTCACACATAAAATGTAAAAAATAAATAAATAAAAATCATAATTTGTTTTGAGACACCTAAGTTTTCCTTTTTGTGCCCTTTTTAGTTGGCTTATGTCCATGGAAGAGAACACAATACAGATAAAAGAGAGAGAGAGAAACCATTGCATTTGCTAGTGTTGCTGCTCCTTTGGGGGTGAAAAATAAATTCAAACAGTGGGCAAATGATCTTTTTAATTTTTCAGTTAATTTCCCACACAGATTTGTAAAAGCTACCGTGGTACCACTTTCTCCCATTACTTAACAACAGCCGAAATCTGTTTGAAATGAACTGCCAGCAAAGTTGGGACACAATAAATCATACTAAATAGAGCAATTTCTTTGATATTCAATCCCCAATTAAGACGGAAATATCAATTGCAGCTGTGAGGTAGGTTTAGTTTGTATTTATATCACAGCGGGAAAAGAAATCCCAGAATCCTTTTAAAGAGAATTTTTAAAGAGACTTCCAATTGCTGGTATTATACAAAACTTGCAAGTACAACATCGTAGGAGAGGACAGCAGCGCCACGAGAGAGTAGACGCTGGAGTCAGACTGCTGAGCTAGGTCCCTGCAATCCCAGCTCTTTAGGATGCTGAGGATGTTGAATGTTCTTAACATCATGCCCAGTGCTCTAGGCACTCCCAGAATGCTAAGGGTATTTTCCTACTCCTGTGAGATCCTTTTAAAAGCATAGGCAGAACTTGGGCCCAAGAAAAAAAGATCGCGATCTACGTCTTACACTCCCAGGTTTTCTGTTCCCTCCAATGTGCCCTAAAATAAACAGAGGCTGTAAGTGAGTGGTGATTAGTATATCAAAGTATAATAAGAAAGACCAGATACAAGAAAGTGCATGAACATTTTAGATAAAAAAAAAAAATGACCAGGACCTATGTCAGGTAGTAAATCGTAACTTTGAGAGTCCCTAAAAAGGCCTGTGTGTTCAAAATTTGATCCTTGGTCCACATGCTCTGGGAGGTGGTGGAGACTTTCAGGAGTAAACCAGGTAGGAGGTTTTAGAGTGGGGATATGCCCTTTGAGTTGCTACGGGACCCAGACCTCTTCCTCCGATTGTCTTTCATTCTTGGACATGGCTTGGATTTCTTCTTTCACCACACAATCCTTCTGTGATGTGTTACCACAGGCCCAAAGCAACAGAAACCACTGGTCACAGACTGAAAGCTTCCAGACTGTGAGATACAATACAATACAATAGAGTCTTTTAAAGTTTATTTACCTCAAGTATTTATTACAGTAACAGGAAGTTGATTAACATAGAAGGGATGTCCACAAGTCAGAGATCCAATTCTGGAATAGTTGTGGAGGTAAGAGCAGAAAAACAGACTAAAGCGACTTTGAAACCAAGCAATGGCTTTATGAGACCATCTTTGTCATGGAGGAATGATTAGGAACAACCTGAATTCAATCCTGTGTTTTCTCTCTGGCAGATCATATCAAGTACATCATTTAAATTCTCTAAGCCTGTGCACTGGGGAGATGTCTCAGTTGGTAAAGTGCTTGTCATGTAAGCATGAGGATCTGTGTTCAGTCCTCAGAACCAACATGAAAAACTGGGTGTGGGAGTATGTGCTTGCAATCCAAGTGCTGGGAGGAAGAAAAAGTGGATCCCAGCCAACCCAGCTTAGTCAGTGAGCCCCAAACCCCAGTGAGAGACCTGTCTCAAATAACAAGGTGGATCATTCCTGAGGAATGACACTCAAGGTTGACCTCTGACCACTACACACACAGGCATGTGCTCTCTCCCCCATGCACACACAAATTCTTCTAACCTCAATTTCTTATAGTAATGTATTTTTTTCCGACTCCTATAGGGTTGTTGATGTTCTATATGTGAAAGTGCATTGTAACAAAATCTCAGAGCACTATCTAAGCAGCTGCCACATTTTATCACTATTAGCCCTGTCTTCTAATACAATTACTGACTTCCCGAGACTGAGCAAGCAGGGGCTTAGGAGGCTGACGCAAAAGTGACCAGCAGTATCTGCTAAAAGCCAGCACTGGCTTTGTTTTTCCGACTCAAGAATCTATCTCAGGTTAGACACGGGACCCAGGCAAGCAAAGTCTCGTGCAGTGAGTGGTTTCATGTTTCAACATATTTTGGATAAAAGCATCCTGGTCTGAAGCACCATTGGGGGAAAAGCCAGTTGTAACATGGGCTTCTAATAATGTTATGTTAGTTGTTGACCAATTCTAATTTGTTCATGCTCACTGATACATAAATATATCATTTGTGAACATACACATATGATTAATAAGTAGTTTTGAAAAAGCATTTGGGACATTCTATCTCTCATTTGTATGAAATCCAATGGTTCCCAAAGTCAGTTCTTCAGAAAAATGTATGTTGACATGACAGCTAAAATGGATGCTGTGAATATAGGCATTCAGAATACTCCTTTTATGATTTGGATCATACCCCCAAGCCATATTTCCAAGTAATGGCCGGCATTACCATTTCTTTACAAAGTGATAACTGAACAAGTTAACAGATTGCCAACTTGGGCTCTTCCTGCTTCTCATCCACAAGAACACTTATGTCATTATCCTGGGTTGGGTACTCCAGGTGGACTACTTTAAAGATCCCACTGAGGTTCCCACTTCTTTTTTTATTTCTGTCAGGTGGATTTCCACCTTGTCCAACTGAGAAGAACTCCCTGATCAGCAGTTGACATAAGGAGAACAAGATGCTCATACGTCAATCACACATGTGATTTATTTCACTCCTTTAATGATCCAAGAAGAGGGTTTTAAAATCCAGTCTGTGTCTCAGTAATTCAATTTGTGCAGAGGAGCAGGCAAAGCTTTAATTCTATCATTAGTTTCATATATGAATGTATTAACTGTGTTGCTGGAAGTACATTAGGTCCATAGAGTGTGAATGTGGTAGATAATAAAGACTCCACCTAGAAGACTGTACTGTTCCCACGTGAGGACCCAGAATATCTTCTTTACGGAAGGCAGTTTGGAGGACCCCAATCACTGACCTGCATGCTAAGATTTGAAAGTACGTTCATCTCAAGACTTCTGTCTTCTAAGCAAGCAAAGTCTGGTTTTACATACCCTGCCCACACATATCTTTACGAAAATATATCTTTCACTCACTGTCTGGGCTCCACAGAAAAAGTCAGCTTGCTTCTAGTAGTAATTAAACCAACTGCTGTTGTAACGCTTAGCTTAGGTTACAATTGCTTGTTTGGGGTCTATAAGATCATCTCTTTTTTCCTTCAGAAGCTTAGCTACTGCTTCCAACAATTGCCTGGAGTTTGTAAAATATCGACATCACTTCAGTTTCTGACCTTTGAACAGAGTGACAGAAGACTTTCTGCGGTCCTAGCAGGCATGTCTAGATTGTGTGTGCTGGTTAGTTTCATCAACTTGACACAAACTACAATCTCCTGGGAAGAATGAACCTCAGCTGAGGAATTTTCTCTATCACACTGGCCTGCGGCCATGTCTGTGAGGCATTTCCTTAATTGTCCATTGATATATGAGGCCCACTGTGGGCCTGGGCTGTATAATAAAAGTAACTGAGCAAGTGCAGGGGTAGAAGCCAGTAATCAGCACCTGCCATGGTCTCTGCTTCAGTACCTGCCTCCAGACTTCTGCCCCGAGTTTCTACCTGACTTCCCTCAATGATGGACTGTGCCTTGGAAGTATAAGATGAAATAAACCCTCTCCTCCCCAAGTTGTCTTTGGTTGTGGTTTTTAACACAGCAACAGAAAAATAACTACAACATTATGTAATTTCACCTTTGCAAATACAATGTATAACCAAGTCAGGAAATAGCTAGTGCTTCTCTATATTGTGAGTAGTGTTGGCCTGTGTTTCTTATAAGCGAAGAATCCAAATCCTCTCAGAAATGTTAGTATTGTGCTAAATGGAGAACTGACCATAAAGGGGTAAAAGTATGTTGTACCAAGATGGGGTGTTCCCTGTTATAAATATAGCAAGCACACGTTTGACTATCTTTCACCTTGACTTTATTCTTCCATGAGGGCATTTTCCTCAATTACTTTTTTCCTTTAAAAAAAAAAGGAAATAGAAGATACATAGAACTGGGTGTGAGTATTGCTGTCCACAAATATAATTAATGAATTTTCTTTCTCTTGTGTTACATAACAGACACACAACAGTGCCGCTCTTGTCTTGAACGGTGGGAGCTGAAGTCCATAAATTACAAGAAAAGAAAAATAACAAAAAGGAAGAAAAGAAGAAATGTAAAGGAAAAGAAGGCCAAGTATAGCAGAGCCTTTAATTCTAGAACTGGGGGAGTTATGGGCAGAGAGAGGTAGATCTCTGTTTGTTTGAGGCCAACTTGGTTCACATAGCAAGTTCTAGGCCAGTCAGGGCTACATAGTGAAACTGTGCCAAGAGAGAAAAGAAAAGAAGGAAGGAAGGGAGGGAGGGAGGAAGGAAAGAAAGAAGGAAGGGATGGGAAAAGGAAGGAAGAAAGAAAAAGAGAAAAAAAAGAACATCGATGGGAAAATTATTTGGTGAATAGGCAGCATCAGGTAGTTCTAACCTAAATCACCATTTTCTCAATTATTAGAGCCATTGTTAAAGCAGGAGAGGGGACAGGTTCTGCCACTTCCACTTCCAAATCCTCAAGGCCAAACATTGCTCAGGCCATCTTAAACGGTAGGGCACTGGCTTAGCAAAGACCTGATGAAAGCACATCATGACAGGTTCTTTCTTCTTCGAGTACGTGACAGCCAGGCTGTGAGTGGGCTGCCCAAACCAGCTTGCTCACTGGTGGTGGGGATGCTGGTGATGAAGACGCAGGAGAGCCTGACACCAGGAGGAGGTAGCCCTAGTTACAGACATGAGGACAGCCCCATCCCTTCACGACCTTGCTTGTCCCTTGCATGGCCACAAACGCAAGTCATCCCTGAAGTGAATTTGCACATTTATTTGGCATTACTTTACATTATTTTTTTAATAACCCAAAATGTGTTATTGTGCTCTTGAAAAAAACCAGTTGAGGACCTGGAGAGATAAATCCAGTTACTCAGAATACATTTTGAGAAGGCAGAGTGAAATTCAGGCCCAAGTTTTACTCACTGTAAAACACCGTCAGTCAGCACATCTTGCTGTGGGTCACAGTACGTGCACTACCTGACCCTCACTACCCCATCATCCTATCTCCCAGTCCCTCCTTTCTCTTGTCCATTCTTAGACCTTCTGTCCTAGGGCATGAGAGCTGCAAGAAGCTAAGGAGCGAGTTCCTTCACTCCCCTAGCTGGGTATTTATTTAATTCCCCACATATAAACTCCTTGTCTTAAATTATTTTAATGTATTTATTTTTATTTTACATGTATGAGTGTTTTGCCTGCATGTATGTAAGTGCACCCAAAATCATTTAAGTTTGAAGTGTCCTCAAGAATGAATATCTCAGTGTCAGAATCTGCCATAGCAGAAGCACTTTGTCCATAAAGCTAAATTTAGAAGTTATTACCCCGAGTTGTCCAAAACCTTCGTTTACTCTGTAGATTTCAATAGAAAACCCTCCATTCTGCTCTCAGCCCCCACCTCTCACAACATGCTGCCATAAAGTGCCCTGGAGTACAGTGGTGAAGAATTGGGAGCAGTCTGTGTCAATGACAGGGCTAAGCAAATGATGACACATCCATGCATTATAATAGTATGTAGTCATAAAAAAGGGGTTTTACCAAGAATGCTTAATGATTTGAAAAAATGATCATGAAATATTAAGCAAATAAAAAATATTTTAAGAAAGTTCAATATATCTACCGGTCTCCTGTGCCTATTTAAATTTTAATTAATTATAATTAAATAAAATAAAAAATTTAGTTCTTCTGCACATGAGCACATTTCATGACTCCACAGTTCTCTTCCCGGACAGTGCAGACTTAGAACATCTATTCTCTGCAAAGCTGAGGCACCAGTATAGAAGGCTTCATTTGTTCCTATCTATGCATGTATAGGAGGATTTTAGAAGGAAATATGCCACATAATAATTATGATGATCTTTAGTTGGGTAAGTCAGGCAGATATTTTCTACAAAGAACAAGTAGTGAATATTGTAGATTGTGTGAGCTTCTGCACAGTGTCACAGTGATTGCATTTTGCGATCATAACAGGAAAACAGCATGTAAGCTAACGGGCACGACTGTGTTCTAATAGAATTTTGTGTATAAAAACAGGGGAAACCCAGTGGATGTCTGTAACCTCAGCACTTAAGAAGCAGAGGAAGGTCAGAGGGATGGCTCAATAGGCCATCAAGCCTGACAACATGAGTGTGATCCCAGGACCCACTTGGTGGTAGGAGAGAACTGACCCTGAATGTTGTTCTTTCAGCTTCACATGCATGCCAAGTATGCACACACACATACAAATAAGTAAATGTAAAAATCTTACTTTAAAGAGGCAAAGACAGGACCATCACGAGTTTGGGGCCAATAAAGGATACACAGTAAGACCCTGTCTCAAAGCAAAACAAAACACCTAAGCAAACAGATAGGTACTTTACTGAATTTGACCCATAGGACATATTTGCTCATTCCTGATTTAAGTAATTAAAACAGACTTTTGTGTTTTTCTATGTACTTAATCATATTTAAATTTAAAATATAACTCATATATCTTTTGTTTTAAACTAGAACTCACTTGAAAAATGCCACACATATATGCATATATATATGCATACTATAGTGTCATGGGTCCCAGGCCACCTGCCTTTCCTTTTCAGAGGTTTAAGTTACTCATAATCTACCATGGTCCAAAATTATTAAGTGGAAAATTCCAGAAATAAGCAATTCATAATTTTAAAATAAATTTCATTATAGTAAATGTAATAGTTCTGTTTTATTATTAGTTGTTGTTGTTAACCTCTTAGTGCAACTAATTTACAAATTAAACTTTCCTACATATATGCATGTATAGTAAAAAAAAAAAAAAAAACATTGTGCATCCCAAGTTCTGGACAATCCCTGGATTTTGTACCCAGGGAGGGTCTAGGATTAGGTCCAGCGCAAACAGATGAAATATTTGCCAAGCTGTCCTGAGCTATTCAATTTCTTGCACCCATGCACATATACACACACACACATACACACACACAACACACACATACACATTCACAACACACACACACACACACACACACACACACACACGGTCACGTCCTCCGCACTCTGAGTCCTCCTTGCCAATCATGCATTTCGCCTCTGCGTCTTTCTGCACTAATGCCCTACTGGGACATTATTTTTCTGAATTTTCTTATTACTTCTTCAAGGATAGTCACGGCGTTTGTCTCTGGGTTTTCCGGGGGGAAAGGCATGCCTGAGACACAGTTCCTGGGAGAAGGCAGTCTCTGCACCATTGTCCCAGGGGCTCCCCACAGGTGTCTTCCACAAGTCTCCCCAGGTCACCTGTCATACATAGTCAAGGCCAAGAGACACTCTGTGGGCCTAGGTAAATGTGGTCTCCATTGAACCCTGGTCTGCGTGCCTAGTGGGTGCTGGCAGCTTGCTACTTGGGCTGTGCCCAGCTCTTCCTGGGCTGACCCATCACCTTTCCACACCAAGCTCTTGGAGTCCTGGGAAGAGTTTCAGGGACAGAGCACTCTGGCTTTCACTACAGTAGTTCCAGGTACACCCGTTCAGCATACTGGGATTCTAAGCTTGGTTTTGACCAACAGAAGATTCTGTTCTGCTGGTAGCGGCTATTGCGAACAGGTGTGGAGAGAAAGCAAAGGTAATTGCCACAAACTGACCATAGCTTTGCATCATTATTTTTAAATGATAATCATGGTGGGTTTTTTTTTAAATTGTGAGTTAATGTTTAAAAACCAAAAGAGTTCAAGCCCAAAATTAGGGGAAAAAATAGTAACAACACAAGTATGTCTCTGACTTCTCGAAAAATCAGAAGACTGGCAACATTTATCTCACAATCTTTTATGGCAGCAGTTAGTTAACATAGTTAAGTATGGATGCTGTCAGCGTCCCAGTCCCACTTCCTCTTTCCTGGCCCTCTCCATCCATTCATGTTGGTTTCTGTGGTCACTTGAGGCTGATGGCTGGTAAGGCTCTTACCTGTTCCCAAAGTCTATTGGATTTTCATTACATTTATGGTAATTAGTACTAAAAATAAAGCTAGAGTCCTTTCTCTAAGCCCGGAGGTGTTCTTTCTAACCAATGTCATTTGGGGCTCATGGGAATCCTAGGATTGCTCTCTGAGTCTCCTTTGCTTCCTCTCTACTTCTAGGCAGAGGGTGAGTGTACTTTCTGAGCCTCATTCTCATGGTTTTTGAAGTGGTCATGGCCAGAGAGTTAGAGCCAAAGTGACAGGAGTGATTTCTGGGCCCTTAGCATATTCTCTGATCTGCAACGTTGGGCTCTCACTTTTGCCTAGAACAGAGACTGAAAAGTTTAAGATGGTGTTGCACTGCTAGAGCATTGGTCCCTACATGAGTCATTGCATTAGGCAGAGCTCGCCAGAGGAACAAAACTGAAAAAAATAAGTATATATTACAAAGGAAGTTTGTTAGATTGGCTTACATGATACAGGCCAGGTAGTCCAACGATGGCTGTCTGCTCACTGGAGAGGATAAGAAACTGGTAGCTGGCCAGATCGTGAGGTTGGGTACCTCAGCAGTTCCAATCTAGCACTGAAGGCCTGGAGGATTCCTGGCGTGCTGCTGGCATTCGGTCCTCATTGGAAGAAGCTGGGTTCTGAAGCCAGAAAGGGTAGTTAGCAGCAGCAGCAACAATGGCGTAGATGCACTCGCCAGCAAGAAGTGAAGGCCAGCAAGCAAGCAGCACTACTCCCTCAGATCTCTTTCTATCTGGGCCACCACCAGAAGAGGCTGCCCACTCTGAAGGAGGGTTTTCCACCCTCAATCAATCCTTCCTGGAAATACCCTCACAGACCCACCAGAGGTGTGTCTCTTAGCTGATTCCAGAGCCCGTAAATTTAACAATCAAGATTAACAACTGCACGCCACAACAGAAATCATTTCCAGCTTATGCTTTGTGAGCAAGGAATGAAGTTGTGTTGCCTTAACCAGCTGAGACGTGGGTTACTTGTTATTGTTCTATAACCTAGCCTATCCTGACCACTTCGGGGTTCTGACTGGAAAACAACAGTCTCAAGTCCTCAGGCTGTGCTCTCCAGACTCTACTTCATTATCCAATCACAACTCTTCTTTCCCTGAAGCCCCTTCCCTTGAATCTAAGCATCAAGTTCAAATATCGTTAAACCTTACTGCTCTCGTTTCATTTCGTGCTGTTACTCCACACTTGAACTTCACCACCTTCCCCCTATTATATAATAGATTGGAGGTCACACGTGTTCCCACATTGAATAATTCATCTCCCCAGAATGTCAGTGTTTCATTCAGAACATTTATTTCTTTCATTTTAATATTTTATCATTTTTGTCCTAAATGTATGACCTCAACTGGTTACCATGCATTTCGTTTCTTCTTGTGTTAAATATTTTAAAAGTTTCAAAGTACAAACATTACTCATGGAGTATAGGAAAAAATGCTCTGGTTTAGTTCTGTATTCTTTCATTGTAACTGGTTGTCATAAGATGATTCTTCCACCCTTCTCACTTCTTTCTGCTTTGGCCCCAGTCTTCATCAACCTTGAAATATTTTAACATTTGGCATTTGGCCACAGTGCCTGTTGTTGGAAGGCAAACTGTTTGGCATTAAGACCTCTGGTCTTTTCCCACATTATGATACCAAGGCTTTTGAACAGTACCAGGGTTAGTCCCTTTGCTGAGGGCTCATAAGTGACAGTCATGAAGCACAGACTAGAGAAGGTTTAAACACTGAAGATCATTACCGTGGTTTGGATTTTGAATGTCTCTAAAAGACTAATGGATCAAAACACTGGTCTCTAGAGTTGTGCTGTTATGAGTTGGTAGAACCTTTAAGAGGTACATCCTGGTGGGCCGTCTTCGAGTCGTTGGGGGTGTACCCTTAAAGGGGATTATAGAACTCCAGCCCCTTCCTCATTTTTCCCAGTATAAGCGGTTTCTTTCTGCCAGGCTGCACTGCCTCACCACAGACCCAAAGTAGCAGGCCAAACCAATGTAGAATCTCAAAAAATTTGAGTCATAAATAAACCTTTGTCTTTAATAAGTAGACTGTCTCCTATATTTTTTATGGTGATAGAAAGCTGACTAACACAATCATGCGGAAAGAAATGGAATCAATCATTGTTTAATGATAAGCTCCAACATACAGTGTGTCTACAAACACTGGACTTTTATAAGAACTATAACCCCTATTAGTCCTCCAGCCCACAATAAGACAACGGAAAGGCAATTTGTCAGCTGTTCAGTTTTCCTAATGCTTCCAGGGGCAGGAGGTCCTGGGTACCATGAAGGTTGCGTGGAAGTAAAGAGGACAAGTTGTGGGTAAGAGGTGAACCTGGCCCCTCAGCATGTTCCCTCACTCCTTTGTACAAGAATTTGCTTTTTCACTCTGTCAGGGACATGTGGTATAGTGGATCCGCAATGCTTTGTCTGGATGACCTGTCATCAGTTTTAAATGACTGTATTTAAATAAATGTTGCAATATCCAGCATCTTATTTTTTATAGGGTCTGCTTGCATTTCCCCCCTAAATTCAAACATGCTAGATGGACACAAGATTCACTCTCTTCATGGTTTTCCTCAGTGGATTTCATCACATCAAGCTTATCAGGGGTTTCAAACCATTACCAGCTGCTATTACAGAATACCACAGACGGAAGAAACAGAAGAAATTTACTTGGCTCATGGAGGCTGGGAGATCTAAGATTGAGGTCCACCTCCAGTGAAGACCTGGCATTCTGTTATAA
Organism: Eospalax fontanierii; assembly: GCA_035773235.1. Classification (NCBI taxonomy): domain Eukaryota; kingdom Metazoa; phylum Chordata; class Mammalia; order Rodentia; family Spalacidae; genus Eospalax; species Eospalax fontanierii. Next base: position 31,259,808 of record CM069548.1, on the reverse strand, counting down.
CCTGACGGAAGGCATTGAGAAAAATGGGGCCACACACCCCCTTTTATAACTAATCCACACTCGTTTTAGTGGTGAAGGTGAAATGTCCCCTGTGGGCTCATGTAGTTGACCATTTGGTTCCCAGCTAGTAGAGCCATTTGGGAGGATGACGGAATCTTTAGGAGGTGAAGGCTTCATGGAGGAACTGGTTCCTTGGAGGCAGGCCTTGAGGTTTTATAGCATAGCTCCACTTACTGTCTGCTGTCTCGACTTCCTGTTCTGCCAAAATGTCAGGCGAGGAGTCCCAGCTGGTCTGTCCCTGCTTCCGGTGTGACTAGCAGCATCCAGCTCCCGCCACCTAGCCATCCCCGCCAGGCTGGACTGTAGTATCTCCCTAAAACTGTGAGCCCAAAGAACCCCTTTCTCTCTTAAGTCTCTTCCCACCAGTTTCTGTCACAACTAGAAAAATATCTAATACATTTGCCACGATGGCTGCTCTAGTCTCATCGCTCTCGCCCTGACAAAAGCAGCTGAGGAGAGAAAGGGTTTATTTTAGCTCACAGTTCCAGGTCACAGTCCATCACTGCAACAAAGTCACAGCACAGGAGCTTGACACAGTTAGTCACATCACATCCACAGTTAAAAGCAGAGAAATTAATCCATGTGCATGTAGTGCTCAGCTAGCTTTGTCTACTCTCATATAACACAGGGTCCAAAGCCTAAGGAATATTGCTGCCTGCTTTCAGGCTGAGTCTTCTCAGGTCAGTTGAGGTGTGATCAAGACAATCCCCCACTTACTTTCCCACAGGCCACCCTGATCTAAACAGTTCCTTACTGAGACTTTCTACCCAGGTGATTCCAGGATGTGTCAAGCTAACCATTAAAACTAAACATCACAATGGCCTTAATCCATTCAGGATTGCAGATCCTCAGTGACCAAATCGCCTCCTAAAGGCCCATCACTAATCCTGTTCCAATGGCAATTAAGTTTCAACATCAGGTCTGGGAAAGTCTTCAAACTGTATCATCTTGTGCTGCCTAACTTCCTACATTTTATGGGCCACAGAACCCATCTTTGTCCTGTCACCCACATCTGATCCTCTCCCTATACCACCTCATCTCACACACTGCACACAAGCAGCGCTGAGACGAGTGGTCTCTTTTTTGTTCTTAATGAACCAGACAGGGAAGTATCTAATTAATAGGCTCAGCAAAATCCTCCCCAAAGATGGGATTCTCAGACCGACCACTACAGAAGCAGTATCTCCTCTATCACCACACTTGATCACTGTTGTTTTAACTGAATAATCACCTAAGAATCACACACACTTGCCCTCTTCGTTTTAAGACGTTTAAAGTGAGAATTCTATAACTCAAACTTAAGCCCTAATAATCTTAAGACAAAGAAAATCATTAATGAAATATAGCAATTCAGCAGAAGTTGGCTTTGTAGAAATTGAATATTCCAACATTGGACCCAAAAGTCCAGGGTCCAGATTACTGAAATGCTGTATTCCGGGCACATGTGCTGAGTTACAGCACAGACAGACAGACGCTCCTCTCCACATTCCACAGAGCTCTCTGACTATTTAAGGCTCCAGTTTCTAGGAAAGAATCAGTAATTTCCTATAGCCAAAGAATAACATCCTTTAAAGTTCCTTTATATGTTCTTCATGTCTTGACCTTGGAAATTTCTCCATTTCTTCTTTATTCCAAGGATGTTAGATTGTTTCCTTTCCCAACATTTTTTTTCTATTTTTTTTTTGTTGTTGTTGTTGTTTTTTTTAAGACAAGGTCTTACTATGTAACCCTGATTGGTCTGGAACTCTATGTAGATAGACTAGGCTAGCCTTCAACTCTTGGTGCTCTGCCTCTTAAGTGCTGGGATTAAAGGCATGTGCCACCATGCTTAGCCTTTCCCACCATTTCTAATGTTTGGGCAATAGCAGCTGATTTTCTCTGTCTCTATCCAAGTCCCCTTCAAAAGCCCTTTGTATGTAGATCGAGTGCAGACTGTTCTGTACTGATGCTAAGTCTTGTTAGGAGCCTAGTGCAGCTCTGTGTGGTATAATCAGTAAACCACACCCTGACCATCTCATCCTGCTCTTGGGTGGCTGCTTTACAACCTGGTGAAGCTTCCTGATAGAGAGGCTCAAAGACAATGAGTGGAGCAACTGGTTTACTGCCTGTTAGTGTGAGTCAAATATCTAAATGGGACCTGGACCTTCTCTTCTTTATAGCCTTCCTTAACATCTGTTCATAAGCAGCTCCTCTCCCTCCCTCACTTTCCAACTCTCCCCTCACTGTTTCCTTAGAAAGTGCTTCACCAGGGTCTGGAGAGATGATGGCTCATGGTTAAGGGTAGATATTGCTCTTGCAGAGGACCTGAGTTTGGATCCAACACTCACATCAGGCAGCTCACAACAGCCTGAAACTCCAATTTGGGGGGATCTGACACCTCCAGTCTCTCTAGGCACCTGCACTCAAGTACATTTACCTCCTTCCTTGTATGTGCATATACATTATTAAAAATAAAAATCTTTATAATGCTTGACCAAAGTATAAATTCAGTCTTTGCATCACCTTAAAATACACCCTTTATGAAGTGAAAATATAATCCAGTGTAAGACTAGAAAAGACTCATAACTTCACCTTGAACTGCAGACTAAAACATCAGGTTTGTTGTTGGGGTATCCAGTATAAACACTGGTATCAGACCTCTCTCTCGGAGTGCTCTAGCACTAAAGTGTTTATTTAGCTCACATTTTCGTTTTAGCTGTGTTAGCCTTAGCTTTGACAATTTGACCTTGGACAATAGTTTCATTATTGCCATTTAGTGATCCCAACCAGCCACTGAATCTGACCTTGGCTTGTGTTCAATTATCTTCCCAAGTGTCCACTCTCCCTACTAGTCCAATTATCTTCCCAAGTGTCCACTCTCCCTACTAGTCCAATTATCTTCCCAAGTGTCCACTCTCCCTACTGGTCCAATTGTTCTCAGGAACTCTCATATTTGCCACATCGGCTGCTGGAAAATAAAAAGCCTGGGGAGAATATCAACACTATTTTCAGTTCTCATAGCTACCTATGTCTGGGCAAAATGTTCATATATGAATATCTCATTTTAAAATGATATCAAAAAACACATTTCACAAACAACGGAACTTAATTGCTCTACCGCGCCATCTAGTGACACTGCACATTACACTGTGCAGCCCAACCCATCATCCCCCATTGGAGACTGTTTTCCTAGAAATGTTTAGAACCTAAACAGATTGCTGTACTGCATTTCCACAAGTTCCTACTGTGTTTCATACACAGAGCACATGTGAATATGATCAATGCAAATAAGGCTTCGTCCAGTATCAAAGAATACAACATCTCTTTTATTTCAGAAATGTATTACAATTCTTCGTGCTTCTAATTTTTCCTCAGACTAGACATCATTTCTGCCAACAATTTGTAGTCTTCACACCAAATACTATATATTGCTTATGAGTCTTGAATATTTATGAGGCTTTGACCCAAGTGGTTTGAAATGTGGTAATTTCTTTGAGTTTCCCCACTGGCCCAGGAAAATGGCTGCTATAGTATCTACATCTCACATTTGTACCTATGCACAAAAAAGCATACTGTCTAATGTTACACAGCTAGTAGATACTTATATTTCCTGAGTACATATTATTTTTTCTTTATCAACATTCCTTTGAAAAACTTATTTCAAAGAATAAGAAACCTGTTAAGTTTGGTGTGCATAGGGGAGGTGGTAAGTTAGAATATCAAACATGGCTGGTCTAAAAAGTTCAAAGATGTTACTTCTTTCAATTCAGGTTGATGAGAATTTGGGTTCCTTCTCAGGCAGGAAGTAGGCTACAATGACTGGAGTTTTGTCATTTAGAAATAAGGCAATCTCTTGTCTGGGACTCTGCCTAAAAGAGTGACACCCAAAGGTTAAAGTATCTAGCTGAGACAAGAGTAGACAGTCAACATCGTAAGATGATAACATGAGGCCATAGACTGTGGAAGTGACTTTTAAAACCTAAGGAAAAAAAAACTATGCTGCCTGAGTAGTACTCTTCCCAAACAGAAAGATGCTCATGACCAAACTTAGAAAGTGGGCCAGGAATGGGATCATGTTTACCCACAAGGGATGAGACTAAGCCCACAGACATTTCCTTCAGATAAAGAGGTAGGCATGCTCTGATTTGGGTCTGGAACAGTTTGCGAGATGCTCTTTGGCCTTGAATGGTGTATTTTTTACTGAATTTTTGTGTATTTTATACAAAACATCTTGACCATCTTTATGTTCCCTCCTCATCTGTAGATACCCCTAGAGCTCCCAGATCTTATGCATTCTGTCATGCATGTTAAGAGCGACCAAGTCTAGCTTGTGTTCCCAGATGACCCTCACTGCAAGTCATCCAGTGGGGTCTAATTAGCCTATCTAGAGTCACCCCCTTAAAGAAGATCGACTCTCCTTCACTCAGCAGTAATCAGCTCCAGTAGTTCTTCGGCTAAGGTTGGGGCCTGCTGCCCATTTCCTCAGTTCTATGCTCTGCTGGGTTTGTCTGACTAAGTTTGCATCGGTCTTGTGCATGCTGTAAGTTCGTATGGGCAAGTTCCCAGAGGCCTGGAAGACTCTGTTTCCTTATGATCCTGCACCAACCCTGGCTCTTACTATCTTTCCACCCAAATGATATATTTTTGAAGTCTGTCCATATTTCTTTGAATTAATTTCATACAGATAGACATAGACCTATTCAGTGTACTGCCTCTTAGCTCCAGGGCTACCCTTTATCATCTACTCTCTAAGAATGAAGCTGAACCCCTATTTTTAAGATCACCTGAACCCCCGTAAGCATTTCTCTCCTGCTCTCTAGCATCATGTGATACATGTCAGAGTGCACAGAAGGTAGAGTAGAGAAGGAAAGATTCTCCTTCTTCATTCAGACCTGTTTTTGTCTCCAGGATCCTTTGGGATATGTGGTGTCTCCTCCACAAGCAGGCTTTCACAGCATGCAGTAGCCAACAGCACTGCACTAATTACTTGTCTTGTTGCAGTAAAATACCTGACACTTGTACTTAAGGAAGGAGGGGTTTCTTTCCACTCACAGTTCAAGGGTGCAGTCCATCATGGCGGGGAATACAGCAGCGGGAGCTTGAAGCATTTGGTCACTTTACACTTACGGTCAGAAGCAGAGAGTGTCAAATGCTGGTGCTCAGCTCACTCTCCTCCTTTTGTTCAATCCAATACTCCAGCCTGTGGAATGGCCACACCTGCATTTAGGGTGAGTCTTCCAATCTCAATTAACCTGATCTCGAAAATCCCTCACAGCTATACACAGAGACTCATCTCTTGGTGAGTCTAGATCCTATCAAGTTGACCATCGGTATTAACCTTTGCAAGTGCCCAAAGACCAGAAGCTTTCTGCAATACTTCCTAAGCGACTCTGCAGTAAATTCAAAGAGGTTCTACCTTCCTGGAGATAATGTCTCTAACAGTCTAGGGAGGAGGTTTCCAGAAAGTTCTACTGACGAGGCATCTCAGTGGCTTGGCAGCCGTCCAATGAATGTGGCCGTATTCTCCTCAGTAAGAACTGTTCTTCCTTGGGTGCTAATTTCAACTATAGAGTTATACTTGCTGTTCCTGAATTAGGTAGAGTTAATTCCATTTTCTACTAGCAGATTCCTTACTATTTTGATTTGTATTATAACTATCTTTTGCAGCGCTGGAGATCGAGCCCAAGCTTGCACACCAGGCAAGCACTCTACCATTGAGAAGTATCACCACCTCTATCATTAATCATTCTTTTCATTCAGAACTCCCTGCTTGGGTAGTTGTCTGGTGTTTCTCTCTCACGGTGCTAAATCGTCATCACTGATACAATGAACAAGTTAGTGAAATTCATTCAGCTTCCCAGAAACCCAAATTCTTTAAGAGACCAGTAATCAACTATGCAGCATAAGCAGTCTGTTGGTTATATACCAACATTTACCACTGTAATGAGGAAATCAGATGGTTAGTTTTCACATCAACCCCTTGTAAGTCTGGGTATTTGCAGTTTTCCCTTAAACCCATCAAATCTGGATGTCTAAAGAGATCCAGTTCTAGACCTGCAGTCAGATGGTGACGGTGAGGACCTTCTCAAAGCACTGGCACTGGTTTGGAGCCATGCTGCTGCTCATCCGACTCCTCTACAACCTCTGCTTCAGGTCTTGAAGTTACAAGGCTAATGCTACTTCACTACGTCAGAAGCGATATAAATTTGCCAAAATGGAAAATTGTAATGATCCAGGAAACAGCTTTGTCTTCTGGTTCACTTGCTTTGTGGTGAGCAGAAGAGGTTAGAATAATATGATGGTTACTGACAATGAACTTGACCTACCAATGGATCACAAGCCAGGCGCCGTCACTGTGCTGTGAAAGCAGTCCGTGGATCTCTCTGAAGGCTTATCATTCAACCTTATAGACTGGAATTATTCTTCTGCATAAGAAAGAGATATAATGTTAGCATTCTTTCCCCCCAAAGACTTACTAAATCTAGTCTGTAAAGTGTAAGGAATTAAATGTCAAAAGACATTTCTACTTTGAATTTGTAGTATAAACTTGTTTTTAATCTGTTGTTGCTAGCTTCAAATGCAAGAGTCTAAAATAGACCTTGACCATATTAGGTCAAGAACTTCATCTCGAAATCACATTTTTAAACAACTGTCTGGCATTGCTTACATCAAAGTCACTCTATTCAGAAGCAGAGCAAAGCATCTGGAATAGGACGGTGTCTTCTCATAATTGTAGAACTGAACCCCTCATGCACAGTGATAAATGAAAGCTTCCGTTCTTGGAAGGGGATGCTTTCTTTCTGTTTCTCTTCCCTGCATATCATCCATCATTGCACATCATAGACCCACAGAACTAAAACAAACTCATTACATTCCTTTAATTTCACATAGAAAGAGAAGGATCCTTAGGGGTTCACCCATTTGACTGACAACCAGAGCTTGGAATTTAAGATGATCTTCAAAATGGTTTCTTGTTTTTCTTCTATATATACTTACTATGCTTCTCCTTTGAGCTGCAAATTGCTCCTAAAATGTCTCTACTAGTGGAAAGATGGGTTCTTACATTAAATGTGTATCTATCCTAATACGGAGGACTGTTGCCATACCTTACCTTTAAAAAACAAGAAACTACCCAACAGATAAGCTGGGCTGTTTTTAAATTAAACTTCACTGTGTATTACATAGAATTGATTCTAAGAATCAGTCTTGTGGGTAATTTCTGCAGACCAGTAACCTTATTCGCTATTAGTTATGATTTATTGTTTGTTTGATTGTTGCCAGACGCAGGGCCTCTCACAGGCTAGGCCAACACTCTACCACTGACCACAACCTCAGCCTTACATGTGGGTTCTTGGTGACTCCATTCTCTTCATTTGTACGCTCTCAGGAGATGGCTCATTGAATACTATTGTGCACTCTCTACTGTGTAGACTAATTCTCTATGATCTGTCACTTATGTGTGTTTGAAATAAGGATGGGTTCCACTCACGGGGTTGGATTACTGGGAATTTTAAGGGACTCTGGACTTTCTATGCCATTCACAGGAGGTCTTTTCTGTTACTTTGAAGCTTTCCTTCAGTGGGACTGCATGTATGTATGTGCAGATATTTTTGTGAATGTCACTCTCTGGATTGCAATTGTCCTGATTAGACTTTTTCCTGTCAACTTCATACAACTTAGAGTCACATGGAAAAGGGGAATTCCAATTGAAGAATGTCCTCAATCTGATTGGCCTGTAGCCATGTCAGTGAGGAATCTATTGATGATCAATGTGAGAGGGCCTTGCCCACTGTGGGTGGCACCATCCCTAGGCAGGTAGGCCTGGGTTATATGAAAAACCGGGCTACAGAACAAGCTAGTAGGCAAATTCTCACCATAGCCTCTGCTTAAGTTCCTGCCTCCAGGTTCCTGCCTCGAGTTCTTGCCCTGACTTCCCCTTAGTGATAGACTAGTATCTGGAGGTATAAGCTGAAATAAACTCTTTCTTCTCCTGAATTGCTCTTGGTCAGAATGTTTTATCACAGCAATGGAAAGCAAACCAGAACAGCAGTACCCGCCACACATGGCAGTCCTTGGTAATTTAGCCTCTTTTCTGCCTATTTTCTCTCCTCTTCTTCCGCCATGAGTCGTTTAGTTACAAGTTGCTCTGAATATCAGTCTAAAGACATACAACCTAGAACCAAGGGAGAACCAATTTGATCAGCTTCATTTTCAAGTAGGCATTCTGTAGAGCCCCCAAAGTAGCAAAGCATTTTGGTATTTTTACTTTACTTTATTTATGCTGATATTTTAACATTTACATTTTTCCCCTTTTTTCTCAGAATTTCATTGTATTTTATTATACACCAACTACTCATATTTTAGTATTTTGTTAAGAAAGCTGTACTCACAAGCTACATGCTTTTAAAAACATCATTCTAGATTTTTTACATATAAGATGGAATGATCCAGAAGTTAGGACCATTGTCACAGATGTGATTTCTATTTGGTGATATAACACAGCCTGAAAAATTACTTGCACACACACCAACTCTCAAATACAGTAAAAATGCAAGCACAATAAAGGTAATTGACAATGACAAATAAGGAATGTAATTTTTCTTGGCTGTGCTTCAGAACTTCAAGGTCAATGGCCTTTGTCAAAACACAAAACAGGAGTTAAGAACAGCTGTATCTAGGAGAAGGGAAGCTAGGTACGCACCCTTTACTGATGGGCACATATTCACACAAAGTATCCACAACTACTCTCTTTCAGAAAATTGAACTGAATTGAAAAAAAATGTTGTGGCTTCCTGATGCAGCTTGGGTCAAGTCCACAATCTTACTTCATCATTTAGAAAATAAAGTTGGCATGGAGCTCCACAGCAAATCCTATTTGGGTAAATGAAGCAAAATGCTTGACTTGTCCTGATGCCTCCTGTATTGGAAGCATTTTGTAGACAAAGGAGTGTTTCCTAAAACGACATTTGCGTTTCTATAACAAATTCTTTGGAAGGAAAAAAAGAAGGTAGAAACTGGAATCTATTATCTTTTCTACTAGTTCAAATGGCAGTTAGAAAAAATGGAAAATATCGATTCAGATGAAGTTTCTGACTCTATGTGATTGTTCTGATGCCTCTCTAGCAAGGATAATTGAAAGCTGACCACACAAAACTGTCCTCATTATATTGATATGAAAGCCTACATAAAAACCAGTGCATGCATCACGAGAATTCAACTAGCAAGCACTTCTCAACTTTAACTAATTCTTGTTCTCACCACAATATGTTCTTTTGAGCCTGTGAGTCCAAAGATCTTTATGCTGACATGAAACTAAACCTACAGCCTTCTCATCCTTCCAAAGCGTAACCTACACTCCAAAGCATTTGTGAATTATTTTGCTTGTGTTCATGTATGCATGCCCATATTTAAACATCTGAGAGTAGGCAAGGGTTAAAAAAATGCAGACAGGGTATGCTGTATCACAGCTGACAGCCAGAACTGTTTGCTAATTTGTACTCGTGTGTGAAGTTTGAGCTGATGTTACCAAACAGCACTTGTTGCAAGAAAGAGAGCTCGTTTGTTCTGTATTCTGTGTGCCAGGTGCTTTATGTAAATTCCACTGGATTTAGTACTATCCTCAAGGAATATGTATAGCTAATGTGGAGATAGGGGAAGCAGCTAGTGAGATTAACTGGCTTGACCAAGGCTCTGTAGCCAACAAATGATGGAAATTAAATTGGAACCTCGATCTTTGTAATGCTAAGGCCCATTCTCCTCTTAAGCTTCTATTTGTTTGTTTGGTGTTTCATTATAAAAATAAAGAAGAACTGGAGAGATAGCTCAGCAGTTAAGAGCACTGACTGCTCTTGCAGAGGACCCAGTAACACAAGTAACACACTTGTAAGCTAACAACCTTTATGTAACTCCAGTTCCAGGGGATCTGACACTCTCTTCTGACCTCTGCAGGCATTATATGACATAGGTGCACCCACCCACATGCAGGCATTACACTCATATACATAAAATAAAAATAATAAATAATAAAAAAGAATAGAAGTAACAGATGCTACTCAACTTCTGATGGGGTTACAGTTCAATAACCCCATTGCAAGTTGAAAATATCATTCGGGGGCTGCAGAGATGACTCAGCAGTTAGGAACACTTAGACCACTTGTTGCTCTTTCAGAGGACCTGAGTTTGACTCCAGTACCCATGTCAGACGGCCCACAACTGCCTATAACTCCAACTCCAAGGAATCTAAGGCCATGTGATGCATACAACACACACACATGCACACACACACACACACACACACACACACAGGAGTTAGAGAGATGACTTGATAGTTAAGAACAGGAACTGTTCTTCCAGAGTTCAATTCCCAGCACCCACCTTGCATGGTCCACAGCTACTTGTAACTCCAGCTCCAGGGAGATCTGATGCCCCTAGCCTCCATGAGCACCTGTGCACACATACACATAGTTAAAATATATCTTTAAAAATACATCATTAAATTAAACATGTACTTGATACACCTAACCTACCAAGCCACAGGCCCCTACAGTGATGGTTGATCTCTCTAGCACTGGTGGGGTAGCCTGGGAGTCCCATCTCCCAGCATTGCCAGTGTTATTAAAAGTTCCCTTGAGAGAGTCAGACTAAGCTTAATCCCTCCCTCCCCAAATCCTGCGACAAACAACCAAATTTCTCAACTCACAGGCAAATTCTAGCTAGTTTACTTGGGCTTACTAACAGAGCAGTGGGCAGGGGGTTACTTACAGAACACGGGCGCCCACCTTCCCCTCCGCAAGTTCCATAAGTAAACCCACGGGGCTTGGATCTTGCCACTTCCCAGTGGTGGGATCCAAATGGCCAGTGGGGGAGGGGAAAGGGCCGGCCTCCTGGCGCCCCCAGTTTAGATTTTTTAGCCCCTCCTCTTCTCACATTCAAAGTCAAAGGACAGGTAAGGAGGGGCATAGGAATTTCCCAGCTCCTTGTCTTTCTGTGCAAGGTGGTGCTGGGTAATACCACTCAGTCTGGGAGGGGTGTTTGTCCACAGTTCATCAGTCTTTTCCCTCAGAGAATCAATTTACTGTACAATCAGCAACAACCTTATGACTTATTACGAGCCCAAGAAGAGTTCAAACTTTAAAATTCAATATATGATTTTCCATAAATCCACTTTTTTTTTGCATCTCCATAAAGTGAAAAGTCCTATGTGGAACCAGAGCTGAGACCCTCTGCATATGCCATGGACCCCTTTCCCATTTAGCAGGTGTTTCTCTGCTGGGTTTACGTCAGAGATTCTGTGTTTCTGAATGAATCCATCACCGTTCACTCCTGCCCTTCTCCCTTCTCGAACAGCTATCACTAGCCCAAAACTGTATCCATTCATGGTGCTGTATTGCTTGTATTCCATTCATATGACTGTGCCTATGAGAAAGTGTGATCTACTGTTTCTCTTTCTATATCGGTGGCATCATGGTATGTATGTACGTCTTGAAATTTGTATCTAAAATTGTATTTCAAGGCTTACTCGCATTGACAGAGTCCCAGCATGTAGTTATTGTTTGTTGCTGCTCTATTGCCGCCGCCTCCTCCTCCTCCTCCTCCTCCTCCTCCTCCTCCTCTTCCTCCTCCTCCTCCTCTTCCTCCTCCTCCTCCTCCTCCTCCTCTTCCTCCTCCTTCTCCTCTTCCTTCTCCTCCTTTCTTGTGTGTGTGGATCCACATGTTTATACATGTGCTGGAGGCTTGAGGAGGACATCGGGTATCCTGCTCTGTCGCTCTCCACGGTATTTCTTCAAGACAAGGTCTGCCACTAACCTGGAGCTAGGCTGGTGGTCAACAAGTCCCAGAGATCCCTCTTGTCTCCACCCCCGCAGTACCAAGTTATAGGCATGCAGTCACACCCAGCTTTCCCTGTGGGTGCTGGGATCTGAACTCAGATCCTCATGCTTGTACTGCAAGCTCTCTGGCTTTCTGTGTCATCTCTCCAGCCCTTGTTTGTCTTTCCAACTGTTCTTTATCATTTTATTGTTTGGTTATTCCACAACTTCTTTCTCCATTTCCTGGCAGTAACTCTTAAAAATGTTTCCATTATAAATAATGCAACGATGAACATTTTTTTCTACATACCCCTTTGTGAGCATGTACCACTGTTTCTCTAGGAAATGATTGTACAATAGAAGTGGAATTTGACAGTTCTGAAGTGTTTGCATTGCTATGAATTGTACTGCGTCTCCTCCAAAATTCATCTGTTGAAGTCCTAAGCTCCAGGATGACTGTATTTGGTGACAGGGCCTGTAAGGCAGTGATTAAGGTCAGATGAGGTTGTACGGGCAGGACTGTGAACTGATAGGGTTAGAGATCTCATAAGAAGAGGCACCAGCCAGTTTGCTCCAGCTGCCAATGCACATAAAGGGCAGAGGCAAGCTGTCTGAGGACAAGGGGTCCTCTACTAGCAAGAAGAGAGGCTGCACCAGAAATTAGTCTTTGCTGGCCCATTGATCTTGAACTTCTAACCTACAGAATGATGAAAAAAATGCATTTCTGTTGTCTACAGCACTCAGCCCATGGTATTCTCTTACGGCAGCCTGACAGACTAATATATGCATCTTCAGATGTTTCTTTCTTGTAATGCCAAGTTGTTTCTGAAAATGCACCGGCCCCCACCTCTCCAGTAACGAAGATCATTCTCATGACGTTCAGGCATCACCAGTGAGTGGCCTGCCTGTGACCTTGGCACTACACCAGGCCAAAGGCTCTGATTTCTTGAATTACATCCACAGTCAAGATATGCAGGAATTTTGCTCCATAATGAAGTGTAATCTTAGCTAAACTAAGTGTAAGAGGTGTTTGGGTGGATTTGTGTTTCCAGTCTCTTATTTAGCAACAATCCTTCACAGTTGAACTTCTTTAAAATAAAAATGAGACATTGTTTTGGTTTCTTGTATATCCAGATTAATCACTTCCAATCTCGTCTCTTTTTCTTTGTTTTTAGGATTGGTTTTGCTTTGAAGCAGGGACTTGCTATGTAGCCTAAGCTGACCCCAAACTCACAATCCCCCTGCCTCAGCCTTACTTATATACGATGTATACATATGAGCATGTGTATGTGTGCATGTGAATGTCAGAGGGCAACTTTCAGGAGTCTACCATGTGAATCCTGGGGATCAAACTCAGATCTTCAGACTCGGCAACAAATGCTTTTACGTTCTGAACCATCTTGCAGGCCCTCAGAATTTTTTCAAACATTTTCAACTCGGGATGCTTTAAACTGTGATTAGTTCTATATAGTTAGTTAATGTTTGGGGTCTTTTGTTTGCTCGTCTCTGTTTTTCTTTAGACTTTATCAAAGGCAGTGCACAAAAGTAACTTTAACACATTTTCTCTTGGTTTTCTTAAATGCCACTTCGTATTATTTTACTGCATGTTCACATGAAAATATTCAGAATGGCCAGTGAACTAGCTCCAGGGACAGAGGGCAGATCTGCCACTGGCTCTGTGTTCTAACACCTCACTACTGGAAAGAGAACTCACGAGCAAACAGGCCTTGCTGTTGTGGGCAGTCCAACATGATATACTAGGCGAGCCCACCGGGGCCCTTTTCCCAGTGTTATTTCAAGCCAGCTCATGTAGAATTGTCATCTCTACCTCTACAATCGCTCTTTAGTTCATTGCACATGAAAAGCCTTTAATAAAGGGGCCCAAACACACGAAGGCTAGATTTCAGAAGAAGCTTCCCTGATTGGCCCTCTGAAATCTCTGATATCTAAACCAGCAGAGTCACAGATCACTACAGGAGCTCAATTCAATTAACCTTTCCCACCCCCCAACCTCCTCCCGGAGTTTAGAGATCCTTTACAGCACTACCTAGCATAGCCTGAGAGGGAGAAATGTCTGTGGCAGAGCTGTTCACAGTAGCTAAGTGATGGAACCAACCCTGGGAACCAAGTTAGGTGTCCAGCGACAGCAGGGTGAATACTGAAAATACAGTATCATACACAATAGAATTTTCTCAGTTAGAGAGCAGAATGAAGTTATGTCCTTTTCAGGAAAATGGTTGCTACTGGAGATTGTCATACTAAGTAAATTAAACCAATATCAGGAAAACAAAATCATGTTTTCTCTCATCTGTGGTTCCTAGATTTTATATAGTCACATAAAATCATATAAGTGTATATAAAATGAAAATAGAAATGAAATTCTCTATGGAAACAAAGGAGACAAATGGGAAGGTGAGGGGAGCGGAACGGAAGGGCGGGAAACGCGGGAGATGGGCTCGGGACATGTTTGGTGTACAATACACTGTATGAACATTTTTTAACCTTCAAAATCAGAAAAAGGAGGCAAATAACCAATCCGCACCCAAGGGGCTTGGTACTCAGATATTTCAGCTCTTAAGAATCCTAGAAAGATGGGGCTGGAGAGATGGCTCAGTGGTTAGGGGCACTAGCAGCTCCTGCAGAGGACCTGGGTTCAGTTCTCAACACCTACGAGGTGGCTCACAACTCTTGGTAACTCCAGTTCTCGGAAAGCCAATGACCTTTATGGGTATTGTGCATACACGGCACACTTACACACGTGCAGGGAAATGCTCATACATATAAATAAAGATAAATAAATCAAAGAGCTTTTGATCCTAGAAAAGGATCTTCCAGTAAAGTAAGGCAGACTTCTCTATACGTAAATCATTCACAATGAGAGAGTGTCAGCTAGGCTGTCAGGCCGACTGTCACCTGTTCCTGTGATGATGAAGGCTCACAAAGTCCCTCCTTCGGGTGGCTTAGGCACACACTAACTTACTACCCCAGTGGATGTCCCAGTGTATCCCAGGGGCTCCTGGAATCCCTGAAGACATTTAGGCAAACTACCAAGTCAAAAACACTTTTATAATAATCTCTGGCGTTCTTGCCTTTTATGATGTTTGGTGTGTGTACTGATTGTACAAATGCAATGGCCAGTGAGACCACTCATCCCACAGCACCACCAAGGCCCTGGCTCTAAAATGCACTAGACTCTGCCTTCTTCATGCCACACAGTTGGAGAGGGACATGCCACTTCCTATCCTGATGAACTAGTAGAGATTGTTGTTTTTATTAAATCTGCGCACTTGAACACACAAACCCTTGAACTACTGCATCCCACGTACCACAGCTGGCTCGGGACAGCCCCAGAGGGCTTGTTTGCTGAACTAGCTGGTGTTTCCTTGTGACATGAGCATCTTGACTTGAACATTATGCAAACTATTCTCTCTCTCTCTCTCTCTCTCTCTCTCTCTCTCTCTTTCTCTTTCTTTTGTGAGTTTTGTTGTTGTTGTTGTTTTTTGAGATAGGGCCTTGCTATGTAGCCCTGCCTAGCATGGTACTTACTATGTAGCTCTAGGCTGGCCTCAGCCTTGTAGCAAACCTCTAGCCTCAGCCTCTCCAGTACCTGGATTACATATATGTGCAGTCATACCTTGCAAACTGTAGTTTTCCTGACCAATCTATTTGGCATGTTTCTTTTTTCTTATTTTTTCCTTTCTTTTTGATTGACTGATTGATTTTAATGTGAATGAACATTTTGTCTACATATATGCAAGTTATTTTGTGTACATGCAATACCCATAGAGGCCAGAAGAGGGTGTCAGAGCCCCTGGCACTGGAGCTACTGACAGTTGTTAGCCACCGTGTGGGTGCTGGGAACTGAACCCAAATCCTCTGGAAGAGCAGCCAGGGCTCTTAACCACTGAGCCACCTCTCTAGTCCCATATTTCTTTTTTAAATGAAGTGATTCTGTCACTTGAAAGAAAACAACAGAATTTGTGCTGGCAAGGATAAAATTCAAGACTTCAAGTGAAACTTGGAATTTTCAAAACCCATATTTACAACCATCAGCCTGATAACCTTTCAATATTTAAAGATTTTTTAAAAAATGAGTCTGATCATGACACTAATAAATGTCTGATATCATACTCTGAAATGGGATCAGCATTCAGAATTATGCATAATTTAGTAGGCCAGCATTTTCCAAAGGACCAATGCACGGCAGGACATCATTTAAAACAGATTTAAAAGCAACAAAGCAGGAGCTGTTTACTGATATAGTTTCAGATTCCACAATGTAGCCAACCTTTTAAAAAAAACCACCGCTTGTCAAATTGCACCATGGTATCAAAGCAGAATATTCACAAGTATCTGATAAGGCTATTAAACTGTTCTTTTCTTTGCCAACTATGTGTCTGGGAGAAGCTTTAATCCAAAAAAAAAAATAATAACAATAGTAAATACAAAAGAATGTCTAAGAATCTTACCGACTTCTATTGAGCCAGAGATTAAACACTGCAAAACGCAAAACAAAGCAGAGTATACTGGCACATCCCTGAAATGTTGGCCCTCAGGAGGCTGAAACAGGAAGATATTAAGTGTGAGGCCAGCCTGGGCTACATAGAAAGACCTTGTCAAAGGAAGAAGGAAAGAAGAGAGAGAGAGAGAGAGAAAGAGAGGGAAGAGGAGGAAGAGGAAGAAGAGGAGGAAGAGGAGGAGGGATGGAAGAAAAAAGTATAATGTCATTTTCAATAATTAAAAATGAAGCAATTCTTTTCATTAAGTGATATATAAAAATAATGAGGTTTATCATTTGATTTGAATTGAATTAGTAGATAATTTAAATTTTCTGTTTTAATTTCCAGTTCAGTGATTTTTATACACATAAGAAAAGCTCTTTGGTGTCTTCAGTGATTTTTGAAAGTTATAAAGGGATCCTGAGGCCAAAGCTTTTGAAGACCATTGTATCAAGCCATTAGAAAGTCAGATAAAGTCTCATTTTCTACAGGCAGGGTTCACACTGTCTGAGAGTTCTTGATGGTGCACAAGAGGTGCAGAGGGCAACTTCTTTAGAAAGAAAATTATCTGGGAAGATACTTGTTCATATTACAAGAGGATGCAGAGCCCGGCCAGGATCTAGTCGCAGTCACAGGAAGAGCCTTGTGTGATGGGGACTCGCTGGAGTCCACTGTGGTGGAAGAACAGGGCTCTGCTCCCATCCTCACTTCTACCTTATTGCGCTTTCAACTCTACCCCAGCCACCCCCAGTATTCTCCATCCACCTTCCTCAGCAGTCCCAACATCAGCATCACAGGAGGATCACATGACCTACCCAAGTAGGCTCGGAGCTAACTGACAAAGTATCTTTTCCCTCTAGGTTTCAAAGCAGAAGGTGAGTGCCTTTTCTTTTTTTTCTGGAATATTTCCCAATAGGAAAAACATTTGAAATAATACTGGACATTCAAATATGACTACTATCCAAATCTTTTATGAAGGACAGAGGAAACGGTGGAAATGCAGGCTTTCTGTATTTGTTGTATGAGCTATCCTGCAGAGAGATAAAAAAAGGTCTATTCCAGAAGGTCACCAATGGCAAACCAAAGAAATAATTCCATCCAAGTCTATTTTAGTGAACCTGGGGAATCATTGGAGTTATTACAGGAGCATGAAGATAATTGCATTACCAAAAAGCCCACCCCAGAATGGGTGACAGCTGACCAAAGCTGCATCTCTCAAGCTCCCCACACAATGTGCAGGCCGTTTCACTGAAGACTCTCCTCTTCCTCAGTACTTATTTACTGCTTTTATAACCTTGGGGTAGGGCCTGAAAATCTTAAAGCATTCTGAGCTTCATGAGCCATGTGAGTTTCATGAGTTCCCTGTGTCTGTGAGTTAGCCTCTTATCTCTAGAAAGGAATGTTTCCATTCAGAAGAAACAGCTATGAAATAACATTGATTCTGTATGAAACAAGAGTGTGGAAAAATAATAGTCACCTTCTATAATTCCTGTAATAGCATCAGATGCCACACACACAACAGATTCTTACAGCTTAACCTTTTCTTCCCAAGAGGGGTATTCTGAGATATTCCTAGTTTTTTATTGATCTGTTTAATTAATATAATATATTCCTTGATAATAAATGAAGCAAAGTATTTGTCGTAGTAGCTACAATGCTTCAAGTGTGGGCCAGCCAGGGAATAATAAGGGACTTAAGTGAAATTATTTTTTAAAAGAAAGAAAGAAAAAAAAAACCTTTCTTTTTGTCAGTTTGTTTCAGCCAGAGCAAAGCTCAAAACTATTTGGACTTTAATAAGCAGTGTCTCCTCAGGTATGTGGTACATTGCTTCAAGCACTAACCTTTGCTTTGTTTGGCGCATGGTGCAGTGCGTCGACTTGGCTGGAGTATTCCCAGATGTGTGAACAGACATCTCACCACAGTGTTGCTTTGAAGGTATTTTTTAGGTGTGAGCAACGTTAAATCAGGAGAGTAAGGCAGTGACGTTGACGGGCCTCTAATCAGTTAAAGAGGAAAAAGACTCAGATCCTTAGAGGAAGAGAAATCCTCCAGGCTACCGTCCAACTCAAGCCCAGCTTCAGTTCTTCTTGGAGCTCCAGCGTGTGGCCTGTCCTGAAGATTTCACACTTGCTGGCCTTCACAGTTGCATGAGTTAACTCCTTAAAATGCATCTCTCTGTGTCAGTCCGTACATATGCTGTTGCTTCTGTTTCTCTGGAGAATGCTAATTAATACCATTGGGAATTCTTACTTGCCATGAGTTCTCTAACATTGCTAATCTTCATGAGGATTAACTAAAGAAAATGATGATTTCTAAGAGAACTGTCTAGTGCATTCTCCAGCGCAGTCACCACAGGTCACATTGGAGATACCAGGGTTAAAACGTACCTAGACTGTGTACAAAATAATCATTTTTAATATACTGGATTAAGCAAAATAAATTCTTAATTTCCAATATCTCTTTTCTTTTCTGTGGTGTGGTTACTGGTAGTTTTAAATTGCCTTCATGCCTCCCCTTAGGTTCAGACAGGACAGGTCTGAACTGGCGTTTCCCTGGAACCTGCAAACTTCATGGTTCACAAAGGTCTCTTTCCTCCCTTTGAATGACTATTACCTAATCAGTCATTCAGTCATTGATGCCTCTGAGATGTGATTGGTCTAAGAGCAAAGGTGGATGTAGCCAGGTTCAACTGCCAAGAGACAGATGAGAGTCAGATACGGCAGGCAAATGTGTATTAGTGGCTATTCTCACAGATGACAGGATACCGTCACTCAATGCATAATCACGATTCCAAACACCAGTCTTGACATGTGCAGTAGGAACAAGTGTGAGAAGGGTTCTCACAGTTGTTTTGTTAGTAAACCATCGTGTGACAATGTGTTCTCTTTGCCTTGGAGTCTTTAATGCATTTGAACTGTTTTGTTATGCCTCATAAATACGATTTTATTGGAGTAAGCTGTGAAGGAAGTTGGCCAGTTCCAGCGAATGCATTTGAGAATTTCAGAACTCAATTCCTTTTTCAGCTATGTTCTCATATGGCCTCTCGGACCAGTGACACTTTTGTGTAGAATGAGGAACAGGGGGCCCATTAGTGAGCTGGTATGAGGCACGCCCATTTTCTTCTTATTTGGGCTGTGGTAATATGAACAAGATGGTCTTTTGGCCCTTGTTCTTTTGTGAGATCAACTCAAAACAAGACTAAACTTTTATTTACAGTAAAAACATCTTAACTTCCCTTGCAGCTCTTCTGACCCAAGGTTTTACCTTATCAGTTGTAATCTTATGCAGTGCGTAAGAATCACTTAGGTTCCCTAGCAACCCAAAACAGTATATAAGGCTTCTATAAAGATACTTAATTGTGAGTCTTTCTGAAGAGGACTACACCTATATTCTCAGATGTGCCTCATTCTTTCCCTGGTCTGCTCTCTTTCTATTAATCCCTGTTCTTAAATCTGCTAACAGTGCTTTTCAGTAAATTCCAATTCTCCTTAACTTAATTAATTGATTAATTAATTAAAAGACTGGACAAGTGGTAAAGACTAGTTCTAAAGCCTGATAAAGGCCCAGGCTGAAGAGTGCAGAGATGGCTCAGTGGGTAAAGTGCTTGACCTGCAAGCTTCAGGACCTCAGTTCAGAATCCCCAGAACCCATGTGAAAAAGCTAGGTAAAACAGTGCAGATCTCCCCAGTGCTGGGGAGGCAGAGGCAGAAGGATCTCTGGGCTTGCAGACCAGCAAGTCTATTTAAATGAGCAAGCTGTAGGTTCAGCGAGAGACCTTGTCTCAAAAATAAGGTGGAAGGGGGTTGGAGAGATGGCTCAGTGGTTAAGAGCACTTCTCTTGCAAAGGACCTAGGTTCGATTCCCAGCACCCACATACATGGTGGCTAACAAATGTCCTAACTCCAGTTCCAGGGGATCTTACACCCTCTTCTGACCTCCACAGGCATTGCACAACATGGGTATACTTTTATACACACAGGCAATACACTCATACACATAAAAAATAAAAAATATGAGGTGGCTCAGCAAGTAAAAGTGCTTGCCATAAAAGTCTGAGGACCTGAGTTCAATCCCTGGAAGCCATGTAAAGGTAGAAGGAGACAACTGACTCCTGATCTCTACACATAGGTCATGGCACATATACACTTGAACTTAGACATATATATCATACACACATATACACACACACACAAATAAAAATAATAAGGTGGAGAAAGGATTGAAAAAGACACCTCCACATGCACGTGCACACATGTGCAAGCATACCCGCACACAGACCTGTACACACATATATGTATAGACAGACAGACAGACAGACACACACACACACACACACACACACAAAACCCAAAGCCCAATTTGGAGGTGGGATTGTGGAGAAGAGAGCAGAGCAGGAGAAGTGGGATTGGCATGGGAGACAGATGAGGGCTACAATTTCCAGTTTGCAAATCTGGTGATCCACGAAAGCCCCTCACTCCTCTGCAACCTCATGTGGAAATGGAGAACAGCCTTGCTTAACGCCATCTCTCAAGAGTTCTGAAATTTAATGGATCCAGAAGCTGCAGAAATTTGTGACTGGAAGTAGAAAGCAAGTGCAGAGTCGCTCCTGGAGTTTATCATCTTTATGCAGAAATATACTATTTTGACTGAAATTGCCAGAAAGCTCAGAGATCTCTATATCTTAATCCATTAATTTATCCTAACCAATTCTTTTATGTACAGTAACTATCTGTGAGAAGCAGTTCTTTGGGGACACTTAAAAATCCTGTATTGACTAGAACTTAGACTCCAGAGAATGAAACTAGGATGTGGTATCAGCCTTACCTATAAATGTCTAGAATTTGTAGTGTTATGTCAAAGGCTTTATATTATTTTAACATTGCTTTGAATTTTGCTTTTTTTTGCCTTAACTAATGGGAAGGAAGAGAAGTTGAGAATTTATCGATCTGGTGGACTGAGATGCTCTAGAGGTAAAATAAGTTCGATGTGAGCATGTCATGACGCCAGTTCCCAGCGTAAGAGGGCATTTTCCTTTGCATAGCACTCAGAGGACAACTAGGAGCATGTGAATCATGCAGGTGCTGTAAAGCAAAGTTGAGGGAGCTGGAGAGATGGCTCAGTGGTTAAGAGCACAGATTGCTCTTGCAGAGAATCTGAGTTCAGTTCCCAGCACCCATACTGGGCAGCTCACAACCACATGTAACTCCAATTCTGGGAGATCTGATAGCCTTTTGTGGCCTCAGTGGGCACTACACTCATGCACACACCCCCCCCACACACACTTTCAAAAATAAATAAATTAAATAAAATCTTTAAAAAATGAATGCAAAATTGGCAAAAAGTTAAACCAAAAAGTTAATTCTGGTGATATAATGTAAAAGCAAGACTTTTTCTCCCCAATAGGGTAATGCAGCAATGTAACATTTTTAAATAGTCTCATTAATGTCACTCTGTAAAATAACTAGCAACTCAGAAGATAGACTGAGGACCATATTAATAAAAATGTGAAGCTGGTGTGGTGCTGGAGGGATCACAAATGGAGAAGGAATTGAATTAGAATACATAAACCCCAGACACACTGGAGCAAAGGATGAGCTCAATGAAATGAGTTTAATAATGATAAACAGAGAACAGCTACCAGAAGACAGTAATGATTCACTGTGCAAATGAAGCAGACAGAAAGGTCTAGGAAGGAAGACAGAAGAAAAATATGGTCTTATGTGGAGTGCTTATTTTTAAAGACTCATCAAGATGGATTGAGAACTGAGGGCCCACATGAACTCTTCATGTGTTTGAGGCCTGTGACTTCATATGTACATTCTCTTGGTTCTTTCTTGGACCCAGCTCATATTCCCCAAGTGGGAGAAGGTTTGGAGTACAAGGTGGTATGCTCTTGGAGTGGTAAGAAGGATGAATGGAGGGTATTAGAGTGACTCAATGAGAAGAAGTGAAAAGAATGTTCAGGATTTTCAGGTAAGGAGCCCACCTGAGGGATGGTGTCATCAGAACAGGTGCCTCCTACAAGCCTCTCAATTGGGTATTTACAAAGACTGGCATATTGGCTTTACGGGGTGCCTTCTCCCACATTCTGTTGCCATAATAGAATACCTGTGTATTAGTTACTTCTCTCCATGCTGTGACAAAATACTTGATGAGAAGGAACTTAAGGGAGAAAGGCTTGTGGTGTGAGAGTGGAGTCTATGAGGAGAGGGGAGACGGGGCAGCAAGATGGCCAGTCACAGGGCATCCACAGTTAAAAGCAGAGAGGAAGGCTGGCAGATGTTCCACTCCCTTTCTCCACTTTATTCACTCAGGACCAGCTCATGGAACTGTGTCACCCACATTCAAGGTATGTCCCCCATCCTCAGAAAACTGGAAGTACCCCACAGCCACACCCAGAGGTCTCCTAGGTCATCCTAAAGATGGTGAAGTTGACAGCGAGAATTAACCATCACACTGAGATCGGGTCATTTATAAAGAGCAGTCACTTGTTTCTCACAGTTCTGGAGGCTCTAAGAAGATCAGAGGACCCACATTGGCAGGCACTGCCATGTTGCATCATGCCACGGCAGAAAGCAGAAGGGGAAGAGAACAAGAGCTCAAACAGAACTTCATGTCCTTTTATAATCAGCATCAATCCACTCGTGAGCTTAGAGTGTCATAACTTAGACACCTCCCTTAAGTGTGGGTGGGTCTCCATCTCCAGCGCGGCTGTTGTGTTCCAACTGTCCCAGAGATGAAGGACGATCGAATAGAGCCTCAGGTGGCTCAGAGTGCGGCTGGAGGAGTTCTCGGGATACTGCGTTGGTGGGAGGGGTTTATATAGGGAGACCCTTCTGGCTGTTACAGAAGGCAGGAAAGTTAAAGGTGGGGTCTTTAGGTAAAGGCGGGAAGGTTGTAGGGCTGACGTGGAAATTAGGAACGAGGAAACCAAACCCAAAAACCTGGTTCTGGTCTGGGGTGATCTTGGTGAGGGAGAAGAAGATTCGTATCTACAGTGGCTTTCTGGGGCCAGGTTATCGGATCAGGCAGAGCAGGCCAGAGTCCTACCTTACCTTCAGGGTATCCAGGGTTGCTTGGCTTTACTCAATACCTTTTACAATAGACACAGTCCCTGCACATAAGGCCCCACATCCCAACACTGTTGTATTGGGGATTTTGTTTTCCTTGGGATGCAGGGTCTTAGTATGTAGCCCAAGTTTGCTTTGAACTTGCTGTGTAGCCCAAGGTGCCCTACAACTTGTGATCGTCCTGTTTCTACCTCCAGAATGCTAAGATTACAGGCCAGGACTACTGCACATGGATCTAATATATTCTCTTTGAAGATCACATTCAAGCCATAACACGGATGGGTCAGCAGTAATTGTTTGACTGTTTTTGTGAATGACGTTGTCTTTCTGGGTTTATCCAGTTATAATCAATGGATGAAACATTCCTGGCTGACCCTCTTTTCAACCTAACATTTTGTGTATTTTACTCAGTGCTTCCCAAATCTTCCTGTATCCAGTATAGTAAGAGCTTTTTTTCAGATAATGATATGTATGCCAAAAGCTCAAGCCTTGCTAGATATGGGATATTTGAGGACTAGATTTGCATTTCAAAAACATCTGTCCACATGATGTGGGTATGGATGGCCAAGCGTGAGGACTGACTGAGCAGACACTCAGAATTCATTTTGAGTTCTTAGGTATAGAATTTATGAAGTTGCTAAATCCTTGAGTTAGATTTATAGTTATCTTTTTGATAAACTTGGTGGATTAAAACAACTCCCTTTTGGAGTAGCTCCTTGTAATTTGACTATGCTCCAGTGGATGGCCTCACACCCACGAGAAAGAAAAGAGGGCATGAGATTGGGAGGGGTGGGGAGGGGGGTGGATCTGAGGGGAGTGAGGAGTGAATATGATCAAAATACATTGTAAGAAATTCTCAGAAAATTAATAGTAATAGTGTTTAAAACCCTCCGTTTTGCTATGTGAATATCTATGAGAGTAGTTAAATAAATTGTCCAAATGAATAGAAATATCAATAAGCGCTATCTATTAATTTGTTGATTGATGAGCATAAGCAGGAGTGATAAACAGCTGAAACTCGGAACAGAATTTATCACTTTCATCACCTTTAATGACTGTTGACTTCAATCATTTCACTCAGCATGAAACGGACCTCAGAATTTACTGCCCGCTTCTTGAGTGCTGAGAGGCTGAATACTCAAGGGTCTTGGGGACCTGCAATAAATATAAAGTATTTTTCCTAGGCTGATTTCTCACAGCTAGTTTCGCTTAAAGGCTCTCGTGAAACTGCATCCAAATATTGGCTTTGAAGTGCCAAGAATGGATGGGAAAAAACCTGTACAATGACACATAAAAGTTAGGGCAAATCACTCTGACTTACATGTAACTCCATTTCCTTTTCCACAAAATGAAGGTAATAGCAATTGATAACTCTTCACATCATAAGGTAAATTAACAGGGTAATAGCTATAAACTCACTTGCACTGTACTAGGCTAAGAGTTCTAAGGAGAAGGATGTCAGATTCCATAAGTAGCACATTTTAAGCAAGAGAGGAGGTGTCAAAACTCATAGTGATTAAATAGCATGTGTCATGCACTCCATAAAGCTTTAGCTCATAATATTTAATTTGCTGAAATACATTATTAATAAAAACCTGTATTTAGGCATTTAAGCCCAAAGTCTGCTGGGGAATGCACATTATTTTATGTAGGGTTCCATGAAGAAATGTCTGTAGGGATCATGCCAGTTTGGCTAGAGCCAGTGTGTTGGACATGGGCTAGCCTCGAAGTTCTTGGAGATGCACAGTACTCATTTGAGATAGAAATTTTCAGCAATTTGTTTCTTTGAATGAACTATATTGTCTTTCTGTAGAGGGAGGCCAAGTGAAATCAAAAGAACTTATTAGTGTTAATGAAACTATTAACAAACAAATAGGTGAAGGGGACATTAGGTAGACAGGTGGACTCTCAGAAATAAAAATAAGATCCTAAGCTCTTGCTTTCCCTTAACCATTTGGGCTTCAGGTAAAAGAAACAGACAGTAATTCATAACTACAGTGCAAAAGTCAGTCATGTTAACTAATTTGAACTCCATAGAAACTACTATATAAATGTAAATATCTCCCAAATATTGGTTGGTTCATACAATCAACTTCCTAACATATCTATTGTCAATTATTATTATTGTTATTGTTAATAATTGATAAAGATAATTATTCAGTAAAACAATTGACTCACATTTCATATTTGGCACCATTTTATATTAACAAAGTATTTGTTGTTTATCTGAAATTCTAATTTCACTGGCACTGTATATTTATATTGCTAAATTGAGTGATTCTAACACCTGATTTTTTCTTTTAAAGCAATGAACAGATGTAATTGCCAGAGAAGTGAGGGAGATGAAGGGTGGCTTTTCAGTCCTGGGATCACGCCATCATCCATAGCTAGGAAGAGAGAGTAACCATGAAAACTGATTTGGAAAAGCCAGAAAAGTAGGTGGAAATATTCCCCCAAATGTGATGCCTTAGAAGAAAAAGAAAAAGAAAAAAGAAAAAAAAAACCTAGACACACAAGGAGATTGAGACATGATTGCTGGATTGGCAACGCGGTGATCCTTAGAGGCCCAGCCAGGGCAGTTCCAATGAATGTAGGAGAGAGAAAATAAATTAGTGTAGCTTGAACAAATACCGGAAAGAGATTTGGAAACAGCAAACAGTAGTTGCTGAGAAAATACTGACATGAAGGAGAGTTGGCAGAAACAAGATCCAGAGAAAACTTTAAAAATGTGAGACTGGAAGGGGAGAGATGGCTGAGCCGTTAAGAGCTCTCACTCACAGAGGACCCAAGTTCAGTTCCCAGCGTCCATGTCAGGCAACTTACAACTGTTTGTAACTTCAGCTCCAGGGGAACTGATGACCCCCTTCTGACCTTAGACAGAACCTGCACTCATGCGACACAAATACATGGACACATAACTTTTTAAAAATCCAAGACTAATAACAGCCTGCTTGAATTCTGAATTGTTTGAAAGAACGTGGTTCTCATTCTTCATCTTTATTTTTTACTTTTATTTTCTGTGTTTTACCTTCTATTATATATATATATGTATATATATATATATATGCACATTTTTAAGTATACAATATGGTTGTTAACTACAGGCACAGTTTTGTATAGCAGATAGAGACTATTTTCATCTTGAACAGAGGAAACTCTATATCCTTGAATAGCGCCTTCTCATCTCCCCCAGCCTTGGCAAGTACCATTCTTCCCATCTCTGACTTTGATTATGTTAAATATATCATTTAAACGCAATCATATAGTATCTGTCCCTCTGTATCTGCCTTGTTTCACTTAGCATGATATCTTCCAGGTTCATACATGATTCAAATGCCAGGATTTCCTTCTTTTTTAAGGCACAATAATATTTCATTATGTGAATATATTACAAGGATAAGATGATTCTCACACTTTGTGGAGTGTGCCAGAGGGATTGTGATGACATTTGCTAGTTGCCAGGCCCTGAGTTTCTGATTTAGTGGGTCACAGGTAAACTTGAGAATGGGCATTTCAAACAAGTTCCCAAGAAGCTAACAGATGCTATTGCTCAGAGAACCACTGAGACTCTGACATGTACATGATATAAACTCATCGCCTGCTGCCACCAGTAACAAGGGACAGGAACAAAGCCAAGAAATTCAGGAATGTCCAGCTTTCATACTGGGAGTCTCTCCCCAGGATCTGGCTCAAGATTTGTCCCTCATGTTAAAGGAATACCAACATTACTCTAGGTTGGGGATGTAACCCACTGCCAGTGTCCTTCCCTGGCAGGCAGGAGATCCTAAGTTCAATCCCCGGTGTGAAAAAAGACACAAATATTATCCTAAAAGAATATAAGTTAAAAGAATATTATGAGATTACAAAAGTGACAAAAACATCATATTAGAACTTCTGAAGTCCATTTAAATCATGAATAAGAAAAGTTTGTGGTTTTCATTTTATTTGGAATGTTTAGCTAATTAAACAGAAAACAATCAATATGCACATTGTAAAAGGAAAGATAAAATTATATATGTATTTACATACGATAGGATTGTGATAAAAGTTTCAAATCACAGATCAGCAGATTTGATAAAGTATGTGCATAAAAATCATGGACCTTTTTCAATATGAGCAATAGCTAATCATGGACAGAAATTTATTTTGAACTAACCTTTAAGGCATTATATATTATTAGGGTTACATAATGTAGATATCAAAAGTTTAAATGCTTGGAAATAATTTACATTGACTTCTAGTTAGTAGTTACATATATTGGCTTGCTTTTTGTTTTTTGAGACAGGGTCTCCCTGTAGCTCCAACTGGCCTGGAACTCGCTATGCAGACCAGGCTGGCCTTGATCTCAGAATGCTGAGATTAAAGGAGTTACACCAGCACACTCAGCTGGTAGTTGTATATCTGAAAAATAAGAAGATAAAGGATCATCATTGTATTCTTTTTTTATATATATGTTAAATAAGGAAAACATTTTAAATAATTTATTTATGTATCTATTTATTAATTTGTGTATGCATGCGTGTGTGTAAGTCAGAAGACAATATGTAAGAGTTAATTAGTTAGTTAGTTAGTTAGTCTCCTTCCTCCATGTAGGTAGCAAGGATTGAACTCTGGTCTTCAGGTTTGGCAAAAAGTGCTTTTATGGGCTGAGCCATCTTGCCAACTCTTAAATAAGGAACTTTTAAATAGAGATGTCAAAAATGCTAAAAACAAAATCTAGTAAGTGTGAGAGGACACTGTTGCTGTATTAAATAGTAGTTTATGTACTTTGCTGCACACTTGAAATACAACATTCCACAATACAATTTTAAACCTGAAATTTCTTCTTTAAAACAATGAAACAAGGGAATAATGGCTAATGATATTTTAATAATAAAATGTATAACCTATATGGAAAAAAGAATCCAAAGATAGAAAGCAGGATTTAAACAAGAAGGAAAATACCATTATGGGAGAGACGGTAAGTGATAGTTCTGCTCCTTACAATGATCAGTGTGTAATTACGATGCAGTTCCCACTAGAATCATGTTGCCATATCTTAGTCCTTTGGTGTAACAGCTTCTAAATGTGCTTCTCAGTTCTGAAAGTTGAGAAGTGTAAGATCAAGACTTGGGCAGATACAATGTCTGGAAAGGGTCCATTTCTTGGTTTATGAATGGCACCTTCTGCATGCTAGAAGAGGTAAGCCAGATCCCCCAGGGCCTCTTCATGAAGGCAGAGTCCATGAATAAGGGCTCTGCCCATCCAATCACCTTGTGTTTTGGACTTCAATATATGAAACTTTCAGGAACCATCACGAATAGTCAGACCATCACAAATAACTTTAAAAAGATGTAATAAATGAATTTAAAATTCATACAAAGATTTGGATAAATGTCCATGAATAGCAGGCTAGAAACAGAGAATTTCCTTGTAAGTCTTAACCTATAACATAAAATAGCTGTAATCAAAGTGAATTAAAATAATGGAAAAGTTTATAAATAGGTCAGAAACTGACCCCCAAATACAAGTATATGAGGGAATTTTAATATGGAAAATAAACTATTTTGATTCAATGGAGATAATTTTTTTCAATACTACTATAAAATGGCCATTGAGCTGGGAGAGAGCAAAGATAACCCCATCTCACACAAGCCACAAAAATAAGGTTTTGATGGTAAAGAGATTTCAACATAAAAAAATAAAGACTAAATAAACATAAGCACAAAAGGAAATAATGACCTGGTTTAAATATAAAATTTGTACTCAATGGCATGAGAACTCAGGAACAAGGAAACTAAATAGATTGTGGCTTCACCAATAATTTAGAATATGAAGTCATTTTTTGCAAAAGACAGAGCCTCCCTGACAAGAGACGGGAAAACACAGGTTGCTTAAATGTCTTTGTTTTCAAACAAAAGCCTATGACAGACAAGCATGCCCACTTTTCTGTTTCTGTAGACGCTTAAGGAAAGACATGCAGTCTGTTTGTGGGGTGAAGATGGAAGGAACTGGAACATTTCCGACATTGTCTTATATGACTGGTATATGTTTCACTTTTTTTTCAATTAGCATAGTTGCTGTATGCAATTTTTTAAAAAACAATAGTTTTAAACATCTAGGCATATTGGAAGTAGAAACACAAAGATGGGTCACTGGTTGTCATGTTACGGTGACGGGGAAAGAGGACAGACTGAAGGTCCGAGCCATTTCCTGGGGACTGAAGCACAGGCAGAGGGCGGGGCTTAGGAGGGATGCATGCTGCATATGGCACCTATACACTCTATTTCCACCAACTATGGTTGCGGTGGGGGAATTAGAGCGCTTTAAGCATCATGGTAAGAGTCCCTCAAAGGCTGTCAGGCTGTTGGTTTTTAGACCTCTAGTTTCCTTTTCAACCCATGGAAATTGGACGTTTTCTTTACATGTTACAGGGCTGAAATGTTGACTACTATTTTTTTTAAAGGGAGGAGTTTTAGAAATTAACTAAACTTGATGAGATCCAAGGGAATAGACTGAAACCTGTTTGCTGGAAGTCTTTAGGAAAGTCATGAAGTGGATTCATTAAGTGTTCGCTCTAGCTGCTGGACAGATCTTTGTTGAAAGATAAACGGTCATATTTTTATAAATGGGTTCTCCCCCAAATGTAATAATTCAGGTGTGCTAGGAGTTAGAATATGGGGAAATATTCATTTTTTGTTAATTTTAATAGCATAGACAAACTGTCCCTAGAGGATGGCTCTGCTTTGGATGTTAAAGCCTCAGGGAAGGTGGTTCTCCAATGAACTGGATGTAGCATAGGATCAATGGGAGAACCATCTTCTTTCTGGGAAGCAAGGGCCAGGGTAGAATTAGAAATGCAAGAGACAGACCTGGGAGATGGCTCAATGGATAAAGGGCTTGGGGTGCAGGTTTAAGAATGGGAGTTTTTTAAAACCCATGTTTTTAAAAAACATGTCTAACAAACATGGCAGCCCACCTGTCAGGAGGTGGAGACAGGATCCCCTGGGCAAATTAGCTAGAATAGCCAAATTGGCGAGCTCCAGATCAGTGAGGGACCCTGCCTCAGTAAAATTAAGTGGAGAGTGATCAAGGAAGATAACCAATGTCAAGCTCATGTCTCCACGCACACACACATACAAATGTGCACACACCATACACACAAAAAAATGCAAGAGACTTCCACCAGAAGTGCTGAGATAAAGGGCTGAGGGCACAGGAAAGCCTTGACTGTGAATCTGATCTGACACCTATGGAAGGAGAGCAGGCAGGAAGGAGGGCTGAGATAGGATGGCCGTGAGTGGGCAGCTCTCGGTGTCAGGCAGCTCAAGGGAGGATCTTGGCACAGGCTGCCAGTGGGAGGAGGTCTGTCCTGGCAGAACAGACAGGCACTGTTACTCTTGACATTCTTAATCATTTAAAGGAGAATGATTTCAGTGAACTAATACTGGAATGGTTTCCAGTATTGCACTGCATCTGGAAAGTTCTACACGAATCCACTCCTGGTGCATTTTAGGCCTGTGTGAATGGCTTTTCCACCGTTAGGAACTAATGCCCCCACAAGCACTCTGAGATTTGCTTCTTGAAGAGAAACTCAGATGAGGGATGGACCTCTGAGCTGATGTCCTCAGACCTTTCTTTACAGCCAGGGTCATGTGCAAGGGTGTCTCTTCACATTACAACTGAGCAGGAAAATATGAAAAGGCACCCCTAGGTTATTTAACACATGTGTGTGTAACATTGTCAATGAATAAACAAAAGACTTTTTAAAAGAGATAAAAGGCACCCCCAGAGATTACCTAGCCTCCACATATACCTCGCTTATGGCTATCCTGCAAAATTGTTCTTATCCCCACTTGCCAATCAAGATTGAGAGACTCTGGAGACAAAGAGCCCATGATCCCTGAAAGTTGTCTTTACTGGCTCTGCTTGCTGGAAAGAAGTTACTCCTTTGAGATATCAGGACTCTATCCTGCACAGCTCATAGCTGTGGGGCTAAGAAGTTAAATGTTCCCTGTGAGTCATTAGAAAGGATAGGAAGACAATAGAGACAGAAGAAATCGTGCTTCCACACCTTGGTTCCCAGTGCTAAAAGTTCTTAATTTTGGCAACACACTTCCTAAGCTCCTTAAAGAAGTCTCTGATTTGATGATTCCACATCCTGGAGACTCTGGTCACTCCCGTAGAGAACAGCATCTATGCTCACACTGAACTTAAGTCAGCAGAAAGCTGTTCTCATCATTTTGAGGCTGACCACATTTGAATGATGGGATTAGGGGTACACTGAATTGACTTCAGGTTTAGAGGCTCCCCTTCATGGGTCTTCTGTTGGATGTTATGTTATGGGAAATTCCACAAGCTCAAAAAGAAAGAAAAGAAAAAAGAAAACCGATGTGAACTGAGGATCTGTGGGCAGCAAAAGCAAACTTATAGCAGAACAGCTGACCATTCAGATAGGGATGAATCATGGGCACTTAACAGATGGAAGGCGCCCAATATAGTCTACTTGCCACCAAGTAGCAAGCTGGTTTCCTCTGGAGATGGTGCCATACTGCGATTGTGTGTTGGTATCTGTTGCTGGGACATTGGACATTTAGTCACAGCAATAGCTGTGGATCAGAGGCGCTCATGCTGTTACATGCAGGGTAGGCACCATCGTCTCTCTCTACACCTGTTCCACTCTAAGCATGACAGATCCAGGCAGCCAGTGACCATGGCAATTTGCTTATTTGCCTACTCAGTGCCTCTTCAATGGTACACGCTATCTGGGAGAATTGTAGTGTTCTTTCAGCGTTTCCAGGAGCTATCCAACCATAAATTTGCCTCATCTCCTAAAGTCCTTATGAGGGAGTTAAATCCATTGTCTTAAATGAGTGCGCTACGCCCATGACCTCTGTTTATCCAGTCTTATGTTTTAGCTTCTTTGATTAAATACCCTGAATAGCAACTCAATCCCCTGGCTCCAACCATTCCACAATATTTCATCCCATTTCTTTGGAATATAGTCTTCTCCCCTTATCAGACCCAGCTTGACCTCAGCAGATATGCTGAGATTTAACCATATTTATCCATGTGGCACTAGAAAAAGAGGATACCTGCATTGAAGGAAGAGGCATATGTGGCAAAATTCTTAATGTAGAGGACGGGACATTCCTCTGGGCCCTGAGGGCTCCAAGCATTTGTACAGCCACGGTGTATTCAGGTGATATCCATCCAATGTCCCCACTCCATGTTTCAGGGTTCCAACTTTTCTCAACCAGAACTTTGATCTTAGCCAACAAACTCAACCTGACTATTTAATCTTAACAGTCTGTGACTCTATTAAGTGCTAACTGCATACCTTAGCTGTTCTCAGTTTCTACCAATGAGCATACGGGCTGCTTTTACCCAAAGAACCTTCAGTTTTCCCATTTAGCTGTTTTGGGTCTCCTAATTCAGGTTCATTAAGGTAAAAATCTACACATTGTGAGATGTAGATGTACAGTTTGATCAGTTTGGACAAATGGATTCAGCAGACACCACAATCAAAACACTGACAATCACCCTGAAAAATCCCCTCATCGGGCCGTTTCGTAACTAGTTCTCTCCTCTCTGACCCCAACCCCTGGTAACCAGTGATCTGATTTCTGGTACTGTGGTTTCTTAAAAGTGTCATGTGAATGGAATCACAAATGAGCTCTTTTACATCAGGCTTTTCCCACTTTGATGCATTTGAGTCATTCATGCTCCTGCGTGTATCAACAGTACATTCTTTTTTTTTAAACTGCTAATAGTATTCTATTGTATGGCTGTATCAAAATATGTTTATCCACTTCCCATTAAGCATTTGATTTGTTCCATTTTAGTGAATGTGAAAAAAGCAGCTATGAAATTTCATATCCAAGTCTTTATGAGAAATGGTTTTCATTTCTCCTGGGTAAATAGTAGCTAGGAGTGAGGTTGGTGAATTATTTAATAATGTGTGTGCTTAAAAATCACCTGGGAGATGGCCCTCTAGGCATAATTGTAGGGATTATCTTGGTTAGGTTAACTGGGATGGGAAGACATACATACAGTGATTCCAGTGTGGATGGCCCCATTCCCTGGGATCCTGGATTGCTTAAATAGGAGAGAGAGAGAGAGGGTGCTGCAGACAGAGATTAGCCATTAAAGGTTCAGGCTCACAGCCTAGACATCAAAAGGGGGCACCAGCATTCATCTGCTTCCTGACTGTGGATGCAATGTGACCAGCTGCTTTTCATTCCTGTGGCTTTGACTTCCCCACGGTGATGAACTGTGCCCTGAACTGTGAGACAAAATAAACCCTTACTTCCTTACGTCTTTTTTGTCAGAATACTTTATTACACCAGAAAAGACACCTAGTATCTGTGGTCTTTATAAGCCCTCCGAAGCCCTAGAATTACTGAGTAAAAGCCTTCTAAGACTGTTGTCTTCCTGCTCCTCATTCCTTCATAGCTTTCCAACGCCTGAGGTTTTGGAAAGCTGGTGGGAGCTTCAGCAAATGGACCACTGACTTCTGTGTTCCACGCACCGTTCAGGACAGAATCCTCCTTACAAGTCAGTGAGAGAGTCCGTTCTCAAATCTTGCCTTCAACCTGTTTTCTGGGATTGATCCTCATTTCATCGGATATCCGGGAATTGGATATCTGAAGGAATTAAAAATGTAAAAGATGTATTGGATGAAACACCAGGGGAGATAAAGGAGTGAGTGAGCAGGAGCCCCCAGATCATGATGTGGATTTGAGATCTGTGAAAGGAAGTGGGCAGGAACAGGTTCCTGAGGAGTATCTCTGAGAAAACCTCAGCAGGGCACCCCAGTCATTGCTGGTCATCAGAAGAGTCCCATTGGGTAAAATTGCTAAAGTCGTGCCTGGAAACAGCCCCTGGAGGGCATAACCTTGGAGCACACCTCCTATTGGATTCCAAGGGTACTGCAGCTTTGGTCTGTCTCAAGGCAAAGCAGGCTTCTTTGAAGGCGAAATCTAGATGGCCCCACCCCACAGTGGCTACATTATACTTGGGATTACATAGACAATGATGGATGGAGACAGAGCCAAGAGAGAAGGAGACTCAGTGGATGCATATCAAACAGGGCTTGCCCGGCAATTTCTTCATCTGTAGTATTACTGGCTATAGCTTCTGTTACATATAGTCAACCGAAGTTTGAAAGTACTAAGTTACTATTTCTAGAAATAGACAATTCCTAATTTTCAAATAACCTCTCTTACAGTATATTGTGATAATTGTTCCACTTTATTGTTAGTTGCTGCTGTGAATCAATTATCATGTCTCATTTATAAGTTAAATTTTATCATAGGTCTTGGAAGAAGCAAGAACCATTTAGAGTGTGATATTCTCCATGAGTGGAGTGGGTCTTGGGTGAGGGGATCTGCTGTAGAGTGGACACCCTCCCCCGCATCATCTCACTGAATCTCTTGTTGATTCAATATTTCCCAGTTAGAAAATGACAGCGAGATCAGCCCCTACTTCACAGGAGAACCATTTTTCAGTCTTACATGAAACTAACTCTGACCCTATTTTACAGTTAAACACACACACACACACACACACACACACACACACACACACACACACCAAAGCACCAATCCTTTAAAATCATGTCTTTAAATAAAACAGTATTCTAGTCTTTCCCATGTCTGACTCATCCTTCACCCAGTACCAAATATATCTCCCAAAAATATTTCTCTGCACACATTTTCTCTTGAATAACCTGTTAACAGGACTCGAGGCCCCATCCAGCTCTCCAAACTCTTACTATTCTTCTGTACAAACCATCTGCTGCCAGTCTCCTTTTCTTGAACATAATCATGCTTCCTCTAAGCTGTGCCTCTGCTTACAGCATGCCTCTCACTAAAGACAAACTACCCAAAGTCAGTCCACCAGTAGATACGTTATGTGTGGCTCACATAGTGTCTTGATTTCTTTTATTAGCATTTTTAAAGAATCATAAATTTCATGACAAGTCTTGATGTCTTCCTGAGACACTGGAAGGTCTGATAACACAGGGTCCCCATGGCAGTATTCAGCTGTTGCGACACAAGAGCCTCCACAGTCTCTCCCGCAGGCTCATCTGATGTGGGCCCCTCGTAAGCATGTGAGTCTGCAACCACAGCTCCTTCTTTCTACCAGCAGAGAGTACACATCCATTTCTGTCGTCTCAGGACCACCTCCTTTTCCTGGTCACCTATTCCTAAGTTCCCATCTTCTTCCCTCTGAATGCTTTGCAATCAGCAGAGCTTCTTTTGCAATTAAGCCTCCCCAGGATTCCATTTGTTTTTGTGTCCCGATTCCTCCAGTTCCCTAAGAATGGACCCTGACCCAAGCACTTAATATTTCATACTATATAAGCAACTAATAAGTGTTTATTAATGACTCTGCCTTTGACTGACACAGATAGTATTTATACTTTGCCAAGGGTTGTTATAAATCTAACCCGAAACAGCTTAAGAAGAAAAGAGGATGACCCCTTCCCTTGACTTGTGAACTGATAGAGCATGAGCCCCAGAACAAGGCAAGAATACAGCTAGAGACAACCCAAACCAAGCACATGAATGCCACGGCTCTTGATTTCTCTTCCACTCTGGGTCTTCATCTTTTCCCCAAGTTTCCCTGCATGCCTTAGTCATTGTGTTCTCCTCCAACTTCCGGCAGGACTGTTCACTCTGAAGATGACATACATGCTCTGCAGTTGTATTTATAGAATGTTCTAGTTTGCTTTCAATTGCCGTGACAAAATACTGGCCAAAACGAACTTGGGGAGGAAAGGATCTACTGGGCTTATATCTCCCGGGTCACAGTTCATCACTGAGAGAGCCCAAGGTAGGAATTCAGGACATATCTGGAGGCAGGAACTGAAGCACAGGCCATGAAGAAATGATGCTTACTGGCTTGATCCCCTGGCCCATACTCAGCCTGCTTTCTTATACAGAACAATCTTTTCAGAAATGGCACCACCCACAGTGGGCTGGGCCCTCCCACATCACTCAACAATCCAGAAAATACCCCACAGACATGGCCACAGGCTACTTCAATGGAGGTGTTTAATTCCCCAGTTGAGGCTCCCTCAACCCAGGTATGTCAAGTTGACAACTAAAGCTACCCAGCACATACAGCAAGCTCTCTATTCTGCTCAGAAACTTCCATGGCATTGGATTATTCTGATGAAATATGTGCCTCCTTCTACATGCACGAGACACGATACCAATATGTATGAATTCAAGACCATAAAGAGCAACTCTAAAACAAAAGGACATGTCTTAGTCCATTTTCTGTTGCTATAGTAAAATACCAGAAACCAGTAACTTATAAAGAATTGAAGTTTATTTGGATCATGGTTCCAAAGACCAAAAGAAGTCTAAAAGTATGTCAGTAATGTCTACTTGGCATCCTGTGAGAATTTCTTACCATATCTTAACATTACAGAGGGCATTCCATGACTAGACAGAGCAATTATTCCGCTCCTACCCTTTCTTCTTCCTCTGAAAAAACCATCCATATGATCACAGGGACCCAGTCTTCAGGACTTCTAACCCTACTCACCTCTTAAAGGCCCCACCTCCAAGTACCATTAACATATTAATTTGGAGATTCAGTTTCCAACATAGGAAATTTTAAAAATATTTTATTTATTATTTTTATTTTATGTGTATGAGTGTATTGCCTGCATGTGTGTAAGTGCATCCAAGTCGTACAGTGCCCACTGAAGTCAGAAAGGGTATTGGATTTCCCTGGAACTGGAGTTACAGATGATTGTCAGCCACCATGTGGGTTCTAGGATTCAAACCAGGGTCCTCTTCAGGAGAAGCCAGTGCTCTTAACCACTGAGCCACCTCTCTAGTCTCTCCCCACAACGCGTGAATTTTTTAAGGGACACGTTTAAAGTATAGCAGGATATGTTTCGTAGAAGAAAGAAGAGAGTAAGCAGACCTAGCTAGTAGTAGATAACCACAAGGTTACAGCCCATTGACGATAATGGCCCTCCAAGAGAAATTACACCCCTTTATATAGCACATAGCAGTTATGTTTTGTGTGATTCATGATTTTCTTTTTTGATGTGGTTTAGGATACTTGTCTTTATTTTGGATTAGTTTCTTATTTTTTATTTTAGCAAATAAACTCATGTACTTAGTTTTTAATGGTCCATAATTATTTTAAAACAGTTCCTTATGTACCAATTTCTGCTCCCAGAGAGAACTATTTGTATGAATTATATACATATATATGTTTTATATATATATATATATCTGTTGATATATAACAGATTATATATATATATATATAGCCTGCATGTATGTAAGTGCACCTGTGTTATGCAAGGCCTGCAGCTGTCAGAAGAGGGCTTTGGATCCTTCTGGAACTGGAATTATGGATGGCTGTTAGTTGCCATGTGGGTGCTGGGATGCAAACCCAGGTCTTCTGCAAGAGCAGTCAGTGCCCTTAACACTGAAGCATCTCTCCAATGCTCCATTTACATGCCTTTAGCTACTGTTTCAGCTCTAACCTTATTCTTAAATGACTGGACTGCATTGCTTTACTTTCCTTTTGAAACATTTAGACATAATGTTTCAGCTGCCTAATCTGAAGGCAAGACTCCAGCTCTCTGCTTACTCTCTGTACTCTCATACCACATCTCTTCTTACACCTCCCCCCCAGCATCCTATTATGAAATTTTTGAATTAAGCTATTCTCATGACTATGAAAATCACTTCTTGTTCAATTGCTCTGTTTCCTACAGGGAACTCCTGCTGGCTTCCAATGCAACACTCATGCCTTGTTCCCAGACTCACTCCACCAAGCTGCATCAGTGTTTTTAATATCACAGATGCGTCAGACAACCTTACTGTCATTTTGCTCTTTTTCAGTATGTCCCTCCTGGACTCTGCTGCCCTCTTTCCAAGTGGAATGAACAGCTATTGCCCAGGATTTCCCAGCCCCATCACCCTTGGAAATTTCCGCTACCTCTCTCATATGTTGGATGCCCAGTTTCCTCCTTTTGGGATTGTTCTATCATGTTGGTGGGGCACATCCTACAAGAGCTTCCTGAAAGAGAAATAGAAGTCTTCGTGTGTCATTTCTACACAAGATCCTTGATTGATATTCTAGATGTGTGGAGAATTATAGCTTGATGATATTTTTTTTTTTAGCACACTCATCACAGGCATTCCTACTTTGTCTTCTTAATATGATATCTAAGAAAAAGATCTCTGGAAGAAAAAGAGTGGGCCGCTGAGGGAAGAGCATTCTAGATGATAGTTACTAGTGCAAAGAGTCATGCAGGGAGACACAGGAACAGACTTAGTCTAGTAGAGGAGCAACAAGGCCCAAGAAAATTGTGGGAGGAAGAAGTAAAGGATGAAATGCAAGAGGTGGTCAGTAGCCAGATCCTATCAACTTTACATTTTTATAAACTCTGGCTTTTATCGCCAATAAGCTAGAAAGATCACAAAGGGAGATAAGAAAGAAATGTCATCATCTACATCACGGATCCCTCACATGGATTAAAAAAGATCACACTGGCTGCTGTGTTGGCAGAAGCATACAACCCAAGCAGGACATGACTCCTGTGAGCCACCCAGGCAATAATAAACGTGTTCCCAGCCGATGGGATTCCAGTTAGTGACAGGAAGAGGGTTGAAAAGCGTTTAGCTTCTGGTTGTGCTTTGAACATGGAGCCAACAGGATATGCTGGTTGCAACCATAGGATGCTGACACGGGGTTCAGGAAGAGAGGAGTTCAACGGAACTCCAGTGCTCTCACCCTGGAGAAACGGAAGCAGTTGTTCACTGAGATGGAGGAGTCTACAGGGAAGATGCTCAGTTTGCGACATCTCAGTTTGAGATACCCTATTGGATATCTGCAGGGAGATCTCAGATAAGTAGTTGGGTATCTGAGCTCTGAGAGGCCTAAGCTAGGTATATAAGCTTGCAAATCATCAGATATAAACAATGACAAGATGGATGTGATGAAGGAGTTTTTGGATACAGAAAAGAGAAGAGGTCTAGGGACTGAGACAGGAGCTACGTCAATGCATTAAGATTAGAGAGCCTGGGAGACTCCACACAGGAGATGGAGAAGGAATGGCTGGAGAAATGGAGAGAAGCTCGGGAGGCAGCTATACGCAGCATGAAGTGCTTGGCTGCTGACTGAGAGCGAGTATAGGGCTGAGACTCAGGAGCATGGAGGTCCTCCGTGTGCAGCAGCAAGCACGGGGTTAGAGTTCAAGAGGAAGTTCGGGAGAGGCACTGGAGATTAGAAACACGGACAACCCTTACATTGTGTTCTGAGTGGGAGCAGAGATATATGAAAGAAGTGTGTGTGTGTGTGTGTGTGTGTGTGTGTGTGTGTCGCATATGCATGCCCAGCAGTGTATGAGGAAACCAGAGAACATCGGTTGTTCTTCAGAGACTGAGTCTCTCACTGAACCCAGGCTGGTGGCCAGTAAGCCCCAGTGATCTTCCCGTCTCTGCCCGACAGCACTGTGGTTACAGACACACCCAGCTTTGTACATGGGTGCTGGGATCTGAACCCAGTCCCTCATGCTTGCACTCTTACACCCTGGGCCATCTCTTCAGCCTCTGGTTTTCGTCTTTTAATGGGAGACACTATGACACAGTTGACTGGCCACTGAGGTAGGTGAGAGATGGAGGA
Organism: Eospalax fontanierii; assembly: GCA_035773235.1. Lineage (NCBI taxonomy): Eukaryota > Metazoa > Chordata > Mammalia > Rodentia > Spalacidae > Eospalax > Eospalax fontanierii. The sequence goes on along the minus strand of CM069548.1, from coordinate 31,219,746 downwards.
AATGATGAAAGAAAGAAAAGAACAGAAAAGTGCTGTGACTTGTAAGCGAAGAGGTGAGATCAAGACAAGTAGAAGATGGCCTCGGCTCAGGGGATGAACAGTGTGCACACCATGTCCCGCAGAGTGGAGCAGAGACCTGGTAGGAACGAGCAGAGAGGCCTTCAGATTGCTCTCATTTTCCTAGTGAATTACAAGATTAAGGACAGTAACTTCAAGTAAGGGCGAGAGAAGAAATATTACAGGACAGGAGGAGGAGAAATGAACTGTGGTAATGGGGCAATGACTAGACTAGGAACACATGATGGGAATCCCCGAGGGGCACAAAAGGCTGACCAGAGGCGATGCCTCTTCAGAACCAGTAGAGATCAGTGTGGCTTTTCCTTCAGCCACCTTAAATTGCACACGTGTACAAATAAAAAAGGTACAGAGCTACGTAAGCCAAGACTGCAGTCTTATGAAGAAAATCCTTATAAAAAGAAATCAATGTTGGGGCTGGAGAGGTGGCTCAGCAATAAAGAGCACTGGCTGCTCTTGCAGAGGACCTGAGTTCAGTTCCCAACACCCACAGGGAGGCTAACAACCATAGTTTCCAGAGCACCACAAAGGTCCCCAGTGGAACTGGACCTAAGTTTCCCGTAGTATTACTCATCCGTCTTTTCCCATGTAGTCTCCTCTCTCCCACTTGTTCTTTCTGAGAGTCTCTGCAAAATAAATTCCTTATATCCAAGGCCTTATATCAAAGTCTTATTTTGAGAGAACTTAGATAAGGCCATTGGAACTGGGGACTGACTTAAGGAGGTGCACTCCTAATGGTACAGAAGCAACACAAAGCCCACTGATGGGAGGAGGCGATGTGGCGGTCAACCTTGGCATTCTAGGGAATCATACTGAGCAAAATTTCTATCTGTGGTGCTCTTGGAAAGAAAGGTAAAAGGAGCAGCTTAGTTTGTGCAGTAGTGATAAAGCTACCAAAGTTATGGGAAAAACAGTGTTCTGATTTTATTAACTGCCATAGAAGAGTTGGGGGAGAGTGATAGACTTACATGGTCCAACTAACAATGCAGGACACAGTAACGAAAGCCAGGAGGACTTCTTGAATGCCTCTAATGACATCCTTATTTCTTGCAATTAGAGGTGGACAATTCTGAAAAATCAGACCCCAGATTCAATGGAGCCACAACATAGATGAGAAGAGACAGTTTAGACAGGCTCCTTCCACAGGAATTAAAGCTCCGGAATAAGGAGGTGGGTCCTACACACCACTGGGATGTGGGTATGGAGAACCTTGGACTAGTTTCTCTGAATCATTGAGTCTGGCAGAAGGACATAATACCCTGTGAGCTGAGGAGAACAGTCTCTGTTTCCCTTCATCTCCTCTGAAACAGGGCCTCACAGATAGTGCTGCTCTCCCTCAAGGTCAGCTACTGCCTGTCTTCATTGCCTTCAGAAACTAGGGTCAGGTCTCAGCATAGCCTGAGTAAGAACGCCCCAGCTCTCCTGCTGACAGAGATGCAATCGTTTGTTTAAAAAAAAAATGGTTGCAACAATGTCCCTTAATCTAATTACTCTTCTCCTAAGCAACTTGTCATTCTCTTGAAGCAACAATGAAATCTAATTCTCCTCCTCTTGGATCTGAATGTTTACTTGCTTTAAGTGATCATATAGAGCAGAAAGAATGCTGTGTGAGTCCCAAAACTGAGTCTGAAAAGGTCACATAGGTTCTGCTTTTCAAGGGGATGTTTGCCTTTGTGTGTTTGAAAGATCATGTAACAATGTTCCATGTTCTCACAAGCCACATGAAGAGCTAAGGTACTGGTTGATGATGGTAAATGTGCCTTCACCTTTTTAAAGATTTATTTATTTATTTTTATGTGTATGAGTGTTTACCTGCATATATACATATGCACCACATGCATGTTTGGTGAGATGGTTGTAAAGTACTATATGAGTGCTGAGAACCAAACCTGGGTCCTCTACAAGAGCAACAAGTGTTCTTAACCACTGCACCATCTCTCCAGCTCTGAGCATACATTCTTATTTTTGTCTTGTGTATACAAACTGCTTTTGGAATAGCCTTGTGCTAATTGCCTTAGTCTGTTGTTTTGGGGACTGCATTTCCTTCATTATTCACTACCTGGCTTTTCTTTCTGTTATGATATAGTCTGCAGGAATCCTGGTCACCTTGGCATTCTGCAGAACACAATTCTGGACCATTATATTATTGACAGAGTGATACTTGGAATTGATTTCTAGGAAGGAGAAAATGTACTGGTTGCTTTAGTACAACAGTGTATGCCAAATAGTGAGGAGCAAACCCTACCATTTCTGAAGTCTATCAACATCAAGGAATATGTTAGGTCTCCAACAATCCAGGAACACATTCGGTCATTCTGCCTAAAAGAGACTCTGTATAGACTATCTGCTAAGGCAGGTCTGTGCTTGGACAGCTGGTTTGAACTCTCAAGAAAAAAAAATCATAAATGTACAACCAAGCAACAAAAACCCACCCTTGAGAATATTGCTCCTGTACATTTATCAAAAGACTATTCAAGAGACTATTGCTATGGGAGCAGATCTGACTAGCCTCTTAAGACTGAAAGGTATTAATTTGGGGGGTAATAACATCATACATGACTGAATGATTGTTTTCAAACCCTGAATGCATGTTGAACCAATTACCATGCATGTAATTGCTTTTTCGTTTGGGGTCCACAGTACCTAGAACACAGGAATGGTAATGAAAGAATGTTAAGTAGAGTTGACTCACCACAGTCCCTGTGGACCATTAGTGGATAATGTGGGCTTTTTTGTTGGAGTTTTTTTTAATGGTCTGTCTTACTCTGTAGCCCAGGCTGGCCTGGAACTCAAAATATAGTCCATACTGATCTCAAACTCATGACAGTCCTCCAATCTCACCTTCACAAATGCTAGGATTATTGTAGGTACCAGATTCCAGGCCTGGTTATATATTATGTTCTTAATCCTATTACTTTAGTCCCTTCCTGATTAAAGGTATTGGTCTCAGGATATGTAGAGAGAAGAATTTTGCCACCAGGATGTAGCACAGTTTTCATTGTATCTGTACTAATGTTTCTTCCTGATGACTTGGGAATCTTCGCATTGATAAATCAGGAGAAGCTGGGAATCCCACTGGCAAGGACATGTAATTGTCTTGAAGAGTTGAATAAGGATGACTAGAACTTTGGCGATTTATGAGATCATCCCTTATTGCTCCTATGTCTGGTAAATGCAGAAGTGACTTAATCAAACATGATTCAGCAAAAGTGAGATTGGCAAAAGTCAGTTGCTCACAGATGGAGGGCTGTTCATTTGCTGAGCAAGTAACTTGTATTAGTGGATATAGATGCCCAGAATCTAGAACAGTTGATAGAAGAGATCAAGAGTATAAACTGTAGCCTGGGGACTGCTGCAGCAGTCAGAACTATGACTTGGTCCAGTCCATATACTCTTGTACTTTTGGATCTTAATATTTTTTTCTTTTTTTTTCTTTTTTTTCTTTCTTTTTTTTTTTTAGATTTCAGTCAACCATCACCTTAAGATATTAGCATCAAGATAAGCCTAAGCAGGGAGTAGACATAACGGTCACATTGATGCTCTACTCAGCCTTGTTCTACCTTATAGTTCCTCTGTAACTGGAGCAACATGTCTAAAACCCCGAGTTTCCTATTTGGAGAATTATAACTCTGCTTTCTTGCTGAGGGCTATCTCAGACCACAATTAAAGGTAGCCTAGAGGTTCTGGGTTTAATGCCTCCAAGGTCAACCCTTAGAGTCAAGAGTCAGAAGACTTCCCCTTCTGATGGACTGAAACATGTTCTACTGGGTTTCTCAGAGGATTCCATGTAGAAATGAGCTCTGGGTGCTCAGCAAGCTAGAACTTCTGCTTGATACATCCTTAATAAATATTTTTTGCACTTTCCTTCCATCTCATGAGATTTCTGACATCACCACATAAACTTCATATCTGCATTTGGAGAATGCAAATGAAGATGGTGAGTTCTCTTTATAAGTTCAGCTGTTCACCTGTGTCTGTTATTTGCTACAAATGTTGCCAAGAAATTTGCCAAGAAAAAAAATAATAGATAAAGGTCAGTAGGCTTAGATAAGTCACATTTTAGTAATACTAAAAATGTGGATAATAGCAATTTCCACCAGTTTATAAAGGATGAAGAAATTAGATTGAAGAAAATGCAGTAATGTATGCGTATTTGTTAATTTTCTGTTTCTGTAACAAAACACCATATCCAAGGCAGCTTATAGAAGGAAGAGTTATTGGACTTATGGTTTCAGAGGGATGAGTCCATCGTGATGGCAAGGAATGGCAGGAGCAGCCACAGCAGAAAGCTGAAAAATGAAAGCTCACATTTTCAAAAAGGTACAGAAAGTCGAAAGAGAGGGAGTGAGAGAGAGGTTAGAAATGGGACAAGGCAACAAACTCTCAAAGTTCACCCCCAATGCTGTGCTTCCTCTTGCAACAGCACACCTCCTAAACCTCCACAAACAGCACTACAAACTGAGGCCAAGTGTTCAAATATTTGAAGCCAGTAGGAGACATTTCTCATTCCACCCACCACAGTACATTAATGCCATAGAAAGTACAATATTTATTAACTATAGAAAGAGTTGGCAAGGCTGTCAACTATCCAGGGATTAGTTTGAGATTGCTGCCATTGGCTAAAAATAATGATTAATGAAGTCAACACCTTCACAGTGCAGGTAAAATTAATGTGGTAAGTTGAATTTAATAGGTGTAGTGTTTTTCCTTTAAAGTTGTTCAACTATCTGGGTAAGTTATGTCCCGTCCCCTTTAATCTGTCCTCTTCCTGGAGATTTTTTTCAGACACACAGCTTCATACAGACACACACTTCTTTGTATTTTAAACATTTTCAAAGTGTGGCTTTACAGATGAGTCCATTTGGCAATTCAGGCAGTATTGCCTTTGGAAAGCAGCTTACGTAGAAATCCACACTGAGGGCAAGTCCACAGTAGTTCTTTATCTCCTGCACATATTGGGAAGCCCTCCAAGAATGATGTTACTAAGGCAAATTTAGAAGGGCCTCGGCATTCACAGAGGAAACTGTCAGTAGTGTCCAGAAAAAGCCAGAGTGGTCAGACATCAGGACCAAGCAAACATTGCTCATCTGAAACCATGAAAAATATGTGTGGAATAAATCCCATTGCATTTGTTTGCAATGTAACAGAGCATTAGTTTCTGAAGTCCAATGATGTGCAGATTCTCTCTTCCTATAGGCCTACTAAATACTCACATATTTCCCATAGTTGTCACACACAGCCTTTGTTGGCTGTTTTGTCTGCCTAGTGCTGTTTGGAACTTGTTAAACAACAGTTCTCTCACTCCGTTTCATCCATGTGGTTCTAATGCAAAGTTCTCCTGATATACCCTGACCTCTCAGCTCCGTGACAGGTACAGGGCTATGGATGGCTCCCATGCATTATATATAGACATATATTGGCTATAGCTTCAAGAGAACTAAGCCAATTAGATGCTTTCTCCAGGATTTCGAAGTAGAGCTATGTGGACAAGCAGAGCTCCTTCTTGTCCAGTGATGTGCCCTGAAGTGGTTTTGTCACTGTGCTACACACGGAAAGCTCACACAGAGGGTAGAAGCCAAACTGCGGAGGTTCATGATGCTGGTGTCAAGTCCTCTGCTCCAGCTGTGAGTCCCGACTGCCCCACTGCGCCTCTTCTCTGTCTCCCGGGCTTTGCCATGCCTCCCCTCTCTTTCTGCTGGCCTCTCTCCAGTCTGATATCACTCCTCTTCCCCATTCAAAGGAAGCCACATTGAGTTTCTGTTCTTTACAACTAAGAGCTCTGATTATATACCTCATTGACATGTTCTGCTGTTTCGCTAAATAGTTATAAAATCAACTACTTAATTAGACAAGAACTCTGAGGGCTTTCTGATATCTCAGCAATTGACTTTTAAGGAATAAATGGTGCCTTACTGGGACTGTTTTCCACTGGAGTTCTTTCTCCTCAGGCCTGTCCAGCTCAGATACTGACTACGCTATTGACGCTGCTGGGATGGCTCCAGGGTATAATCGAGGAGGTATCTCAATGTGGCAAAAATTCTAATGTCGGCTGCAGTTTTTGTCACTGAGCTGAAATACCACTAATATCCCAGGAGCGTCTAAGCAATTCCTACTCTGATCTTTTTTACTCCAAAGGTGAAAGGTTTTTTGGTTAATGCTCCACTTTTTAGATGTAAGGTTGACAATTCCTTTGGATGCAGTTCTGGAGACCTGCTTCCAGGTTAACTTTAGAAGCTCTGTTTAATGTTCACTGGTTACTTCCTCTGCTCTTAATGCCTTTGGGGTCACTATGAGGAGAGATGAACTTCAGCCATTTTCAGTCTGTCAATACGTTCAAAATTTAGATTTAAGAGGGAACATACAACTGCTAGAGCTTGGGTCCCATAACTACCTTTCTCTAGGAGATGTGCAGACTATCTACTTTAGTCCTTAAAAAATCATTCCCTGGTGGGGTTCCAGAGGTGGATCAGCAGTTAAGAGCACTGGCTGCTCTTGCAGAGGGACCTGGGCAGCTCCAGTTTCCCCCTCTTGTTCTCCCACTATCCTTGGACATAGACTAAAACTACCCTCTTAGCCCTGTGTGGAGATGAGCACTCCAAATCCCACTGTGCCCATTTACCTACACTGGAACTATCTGAAGCGCCTCCCACTGCTGCAGGGCTAGGCTTCTCAGCCCTTTAGTAGGGGCCCAGACCTTTGCAGACTGCCTGAGAATACCTGAATCCAGCCTCTGCCTAGAGAGCTTCCCAGATTGTGCTGTGCCTGTTGGCTAGAGGGGCCCAGACCTTAGTTGGAAGCCTGACAGCATCTGATTTGCCCCTGACCTGGGCCTCTGGGGAAACCCCTGAGTAGCTGGACTAGAGCCATCTGGTGACTGCAATAAAAAAATCAAAAGAGAACAGAAGCCTAGATCAACCAGCTTTTCATACCCAATAGAACAACTAAGGCACATCAAGTATACAAACAAAATGAGACTTAACTCAACAAAGGAAGGCTTCAGTCTCACACCAGAATCACAAACAACAAAAGAACTCATATGACAAAATCATAACTAAAAAATAATCATATTAAATACAAAAATAATACATCCCCAACAAAGACCACCAGTCTTATAGAAGAATTCTACAATGAGAATCCCCTACAGATAACCCAAGACACAGAATTTAAAAGAACAGTCATAAACATGATCAAAGAACCCAACTAATTTAAAGAACACACAAACAAATAAAAAACTAAAAAAAAAAAATAGGGATAAAATCCTGACTGAATTCACAAAAGAGACAGAAATATGAAGAAAACTCGGGCTGAAATGAAGAAGGAAGTGAAATACTCAATAAGCCAATGGAGAAAGCCACATCAATAGAATGAGTGAAATGGAAAACAGAATATCAAGACTGGATGATAAAGTTGAAAAATTGAACCACCCAAGCAAAGATTGTGATTTTTTTTTTAAACACAGGAATAGAATATGCAGGAAATGTGTGAAACCATGAAAAGACCAAATTTACACATCATAGGCATAGAGGGAAAAGAATCTCAGGATAATGGTATTGACCAGATCTTCAATAGGATTATAGAAGAAAATTTCTCAAAATTAAGGAAAGACATGCTCATATACATATAAGAAGCACATAGAATACCAAATAGACAGAACCAGAAAAGAACCTCCCCACAGCATATCATAATAAAAACACTAAACGTACAGAAGAAAGGGAGAATACTGAAAGTTGCAAAAGAAAAATGAGTCACATATAAAGGAAAATCCATCAGAATTAAAGCTGACATTTGATGCAAACTATGAAAGCCAGAAGAGCCTAGACCAAAGTATTCCCAGTTCTAAATGACCATACATGTCAACCCAGAATACTTTACTCAGCAAAAATGTCTATTATAGTTGAAGGGGAAAGAAAAAAATCTTCCACACTATTAATAGGCTGAAAGAATTCATGTCCAGAAAACCCGCCCTTCAGAGAATTCATGAAGCAACGCAAAGAGCTAAAGAAAATAACGACTATACCCAAGGAACATCAGAAAGAAACTAAATGAAAGTGCAACTGTGAAAACATAAAGTTAGACCAAGAATGCAAACAGAAATGAAAATGACAGGAACCAATACACGTCTTTCAATACTAACTTCAAATATCAGTGAACTGAATTCCCAGGTCAAAAGACACAGGCTAGTTGAATGGATTAAGAAACAAAATTCATCTTTTCATTGCCTGCAAGAAACTCATCTCACCTTCAGGGACAGGCACTATCTTAAAATGAAAGGATAGAAAAAAAAAAATGTCCCAAGCAAATGGCACTAAAAAACAAACAGAAATTGCAATTTGAATATCTAACAAAATAGACTTCAACCTAAAACTAATCTGAAGAGACAAAGAGGGTCATTTCATTCTGGTCAAAGGAACAATTAACCAAGAAGATATTACAATCATGAACATATATGCACCAAACTCTGGTGAACACAACTTCAGAAAAATAGTACTACAGGACTTTAAGACACAAATTACTCATAACTCACTAATAAAAAGGGGCTTCAATACCCTCACTCTCTCCATTAGACAGGTCAACTGGACAGGACAGAGAATAAACAGAAAGACATCTGAATTAAACAATACCATTCATCAAATAGACTTAACAGACATCTACCAAATATTTCACCCATATGCCAAAGAATATACTTTCTGTTCAACACCTCATGGAACTTTCTGCAAAATCAACCATATACTGGGACACAAAAAAACCTCAACATATACAAAAAAATTTGAAATAATTCTATGCATTCTATCAGACCACAATGCAATAAAGCTTAAAATCAACACCGGAAGAAGCCCTAGTAACTACACAAACTCTTGGAGATTAAACAATATGCTCCTGAATGATGAATGGGTAAAAGGAGAAATTAAGAAAGAAATAAAAGATATTCCTGGAATTAAATGAAAAGGACACTATAACTCAACAAAACTTCTTTAAAACACTTTGAAAGCAGTTCTAAGATTGAATTTTATAGCTCTAAGTGTCTACATTAAGAAATCAAAAAGAACACAAATAAATGACTTAGCATTGTAACTCAAGACCCTTGAAAGGCAACAACAAATGAAACCCAAACCAAGCAGACAAGAAGAAATAACAAAAATCAGTGCAGAAACTGATGAAATAGAAACAAAAAATCAGTGAGTCCAAGAGATGGTTCTTTGAAAGAATAAACAAGATAGACAGATCTTTAGCCCAGTTAACCAAAAGAAAGAAAGAGCAACTCCAAACAATAAAATCAGAGGTGAAAGAGAAATATCAACACAGACACCAAAAAGATCTAGAACATTATGAGGAAATACTTTAAAAACCTATGCACTATTAAACTGAAAACCTAAAAGAAATGGATGTATATCTAAAATCATGGGAATCACCAAAGTTAAACCAAGTAGAAATCAACAGTTTAAACAGACTCACATAGGGAAATTTAGACAGTAATACAAAACCTTCCAACTAAAAAAAGCCCAGGCCCAGATGGATTCACAGCAGAATTCTACAAGAGTCTAAAGAGAATCTACATCCAACACTACTTAAATTACTCAAAAAGATAGAAACAAAGGGAGAACTCTCAAATTCCTTCTATGAGCATACACATACAGCCAAAAAAGAAAGCTACAGACCTGTATCTTTAAAGTCGATGCAAAAATTCTCAACAAAATACTTGCAAACTGCGTATAGACACACATCAAGAATATCATCCACCATGATCAAGTTGGCTTTATTCCAGAGATGCAGAGGTGGTTCAATATATGAAAGTCAATACATGTCACAGATTATATAAATGGTCTCAAAGACAAAAATCACACAGTCATCTCAATTGGTAAAGAGAGACCTTTGGCAGAAATTCAGAGTGCATTTATGTTTAAAGTACTAGAGGGATTTGGACTAGAGAAAACATATCTCAACATAATTAAAGCTACATACAAAAAACCCACAGCCAGCATCATTCTAAATGGAGAAAAACTGGAAGCACCCCATTAAAATGAGTAAGCAAACAAGGCTGTCCACAGTCTCCACTCTTTTTTAATACAGTGTTTAAAACTCTTTTTAGAGTGATAAGACAAGAGAAATAAATTAAAGGAGTACTCATTAGAAAAGAAGAGGTCAAATGATCCCTTTTTGTAGATGATATGATATTAAACCTAAAAGATGCTAAAAATTTCACCAGAAAACTCCTAGAAATGATTAACACTTTCATTAAAGTGGCAGGTTACAAAATTAGTCTCCAAAAAATCAGTAGCCTTTCTACATACTAATAACAAACAACTGGAGAAAGAGTATGTGGAAACCTCCCAATTTGCAGGAGTCTCAAAAAAAAAAAAAAAACCTCATAGTAAACCTAACCAAAGACAGTAAAGATCTCTACAACAAAAATTTTAAATCTCTAAAGAAGGAGATTGAAGAGAATACCTGAAGATGGAAGGACTTCCAATGCTCTTGAATTGAAAGAATTAATATTGTGAAACTGACCATCCTACCAAAAACAAAATATAGATTCAATGCAATACCAGTTAAAATCCCCATGACTTTCTTCACAGAATTAGAAAAAAATCCTAAAATTCATATGGAATCACAAAGATCCCAGATAGCCAAAGCATCAGTGAGCACAAAGAGCCATGCAGGAGGGATTATATACCAGATTTCAACCTATATCAAAGAGCTATAGCCATAAAAAACAGCATAGAACTTGCACAAAAATAGACCCACAGATCAATGGAATGTAAATGAAGACCCAAAGATGAGTTCAAGCAATTTCATCCACCTGATATTTGACAAAGGGGCCAAGAACACTCACTGGAAGAAAGACAGCATCTTCAGCAATTCGTGGCTGGCAAAGCTGGATCTCCACCTGTAGAAGAATGAAACTCAACCCTTATCTTTCACCTTGCACAAAAGTCAACTCTAAATGGATCAAAGACCTCAATGTGAAGCATGAAACTCTGAAACCATTAGAAGAAAACATTGGGAGTAACCTACAAGATATAGGTGTAGGGAAGGACTTTCTAAATCATGCAGCAGTTGCTCAGGAATTAAGGTCAATAATCAACAAGTGGGACCTCATTAAACTAAAAAGCTTCTGTACAGAAAAAGAAACAACCACGGAAGAAAAACCCACTGAATGAGAGAAAATCTTCACCAGTGACACATCTGACAGAGGTTTTGCATCCAGAATATATAAAATAAACAACAAAGTAAAAAAGAATCGTGAAAACAAGTGACCCAATTAAAAGACATGCTAAGGATCTGAGGAGAGAATTCTCAAAAGAAGAAATAAAGATGGCTGAGAAACATCTTTAAAAGTGCTCAACATGGTTAGCAATTAGGAAATGCAAATTAAAATGACTTTAAGATTTCATCTTACCCCAGTTAGACTGGCTAAGATCAAAAGAACAAATGATACCAAGTGCTGGAGAGGATGTAAGGAAAGAACACTCATCCACTGCTGGTGGGACTGTAAATTCCTGCAACCCCTATGAAAAGCAGTGTGGAGAACTCTCAAAAACTAAAACTGAACCTACCATATGACCCTGTTATACCACTCCTTGGTATATACACAAAGGACTCATCCTATTGCAGAGATTGTTGCTGCTCCTTTCACAACAGCTGAGGGATGGAAGCAACCTAAGTGGCCCTCAACTGATAAATGGATAATGAAAGTGTGATATAGTTGCACAAAGGAGTTTTGCTCAGCAGTAAAGAAAGACGAAATCATGACATTTGCAGGTAAATGGATGGAACTAGATACTGTTATACTAAGTGAAATAACAGATTCAGAAAAACAAACAATGTATGTTCTCCCTCATACGTGGATCCTAGCATCAAATCCTTATTTGTGAGTATGTATCCTGATGTAACCACAGGAACCAGGAAAATGGAAAAGAACCAGGGAGGTAAAGGGAAGGAAGGGATCTGAGAGAGAAGAATAGACGGAGACAGGTGTTACTGAGGGAGAAATGGGCACAATGGAGATATTTAAATGGAAGGGAGGAGGGAGGAGGGAGGGCTATACAAAGAACTTTGGGGATAAAGGGAAAGAAGGCACACAAGAGAGATGGGACTGTTAGAGACTGGTATTATCAAGGGAGAAACGGGAAAAATGGGGACACTTTAAATGGCCAAGGCATGGAGGAATGGTTAGGCAGGGAGGGAGGAGAGACTGATGCATCGCTAACGTGAAAAAAATCAGAGGGAATCATATTAGTCCAACAACCTACTGACAAATTACATATACAATATCTCTACATGAGTCCATGTGCATAGCTGAAGACTACATAACAAGATACAGTACCAGTCAGGAAAAATCTTCCTTTGAGTAGTTGGCCAGGGCAATCCAAGAGATTCCCAAAATTACATAGGCTATTGCCACATCCCTTGATTGCTCCCCAGAACTTGAAGGTAAGAACCAAGTGCTGAAGACAGAGTGTACTTCAGACCCTAGATTTGGAGCAATGGAACTGGAACTGACCTGGAAGTCACTCATAGCTTTGGAGAGCACTACATAAACTGCTAAGGTAGAACACCAATCAATGGTCCAACACCAGCTTCAAGACCAAATAACCCCATCAATGATGGGCACAACATACTACATTGGTGCAGGAGTAGCACTTTTATCATGGGGGCAATCAACATCTACCTAACTGGACTAAAAATCCACTCAATGGGAGGAAACTCATGTGTGGTACTGTAAACATAGCCAAATACACATGGCTCGAGTGGTCATAGAGCTTAGAGAAAACCCCAAGACTCTCATATCCCTAGACTAATGTAATTTCTTGCTATGTATAAAATATGTATCTTTATATTTACAGAAAAATATCCCAGTCTCCATTCATCAAAGAAGCTTCTTTTGCCCCACACAGGGACTATTGTAGAGCATCACCACTGGTCACATATGTTGTCTGTGAATTGCCTGAGCCTATGCTGCACATCTACAATGCGACCTCAACACCTAAGGCTCACAGAACATAGAACAAGGGGTAGAGAGGACACTAACGAATCTCTCAGTTCTCATTAATGAAGCTCCCTTGTGCAACAGAGGGCCAGGAAGGCAAAAAATCAAAAATGAGCAAAGCATAGATATTAATGAGTCTGCAGAATGCTGGTCCTTGGACAGGATTCCTATATTAAATTTCACTCACCCAGGGCTCAGGAACCATTACATGGTGTGGAAATATTCTATGAGTCAAGAAAGAGGTGTATGACCAGATGGAAATAGAGTCCTACAGACTACTGGGACCCTGTTCATATGAACCTCTAGCAATGGTGTCAGCATGCACAAGATCCATGCAAATTCATGCAGACAAAAACCCAGCATTGGGGAAATGAACAGCATACCCCAATCTTAGATGATTACTGCTGGGTGAGGAAGAACTGATCTTCCTAAAATGAAGGACTCTAGATAGGCTGACTAGACTTCAGTGGTTGAACTTGCACTGAGAAGCATCTGGGGACCCTAACTTGACACATAGACGTTAACACAAAGGACATAATGTATGTGTTCCAGTAGGAGGAATGGGAGGGTGCCAGTGGCAAGGAGGTACAAAGGCGATTAAGGTTGATGGAGATGTTGTATATGAAATACACAAAAAATCAATAAATTTTTTTTTAGTGCAAGCTTAGTATGGTGGCACATGGCTTCAATCTCAGCACTCAGGAGGCAGAGGTAGGTGCATCTCTGTGAGATAGGGGTCAGCCTGGTCTACCTAGGGAGTTCTAAGCCATCTGGGGCTACAGAGAGATTCTCAAAAAGACAGGGAAATGGTAACCAAGGAAAACTGAGAAACTTTTGCTAGGAGGACTGTAGACTAGAAAGTGAAGTAACCACCAGTCTCCCGCAGCGAGCTTCTGGCTTCTCGAACCAGTGCAAGTGAATATTAACAGCTTTGGCACATGCCATACCAACCTGGCATGTGCAAATAGGTGAGATTATTTCTCTTGAATATCCCACTTTCACTTTCCAGTTTTCTTAGCTTTAAGAAGAATTCCTAGAATCTTTCTTCCCTTTCTTTTCACTCTTTTTTTTTTTTTCATTTCAACAACACAAAACCGTATTTCCTCAGATTCCCAAAAGAAATCCTTCTTCTGAAACATTGCCTTTCTGGGTTCATCTTTTCAAATATGGAAAAGTTGTATGTTTTGGTGAAATATTTTAAATGTGGATATAACTGAATATGCACCTGGAAAGTCTTCCTAGAGAACGATCAAACTTGAAATAGCGTGCTGTGGTAGGCAGGATAATGGCTCCGAAAATATGTTCTCATCTTAATCACTGGAACCTGTGAATATGTTTTCAGATGTGGCCACAGGAACTTTGTAAACATGAATAAACAGAATCACGAGACAGGAAAAATTAGCCTGGATCTGGACAGGGCTAATGACATCGCCAGGGTCCTTACAAGTGAAAGAGGAGACAGAAGAGCCCTTTCAGAGTGATGTATCACAAGAAATTCTGGGTCACCATGCTGGCTTTGAGGATGGAAGAGACTCCACCAGCAATCCAGCAGCCTACGGGGCTGAAAAGTCAGGAAACATTCTCCTGTGAAAGGATTTTAGTCTGTAAGACTCACTTCTGATTTGTGACATCAAAGATTGTAAGACAACAAATTTGGTGTGTTTATGCATCTGTAAATCTTAAGATTAGTAAGTTCTTATGACACCAATGGAAAATGATATAGTGGTTATTCTTGGGAAGTGGGCTTTGGAGAAAGGCCACTGAGAGGAGAGATTAAGGATCAATTCTTCTGATCTTGGAGGAGTTTTTAAAGGTGTCATTTCTATGCTAAATGTTAACTTTTTGGGTGATGTCATACTAATAAACTATTTTAAAAACTCGCTTTCAAAAGATAACATTGAATTTGAAATTATAGGTTTCCTGAGGGAAGATTTTTTCTGTTTACTATTTATGGATTTCTTTTAAATATATATACAAGAAAGTTGTATTAGTCCCCAAGAAATCTGGGGACTGGAGAGATAGCTCAGCAGTTAAGAGCACTGGCTGCTCTTACAGAGGACCTGGGTTTGGTTCCCAGCCCTCAGATGGTGCCTAACAACTGTCCATAACTCCAGTTCCAGGGGCTCTGATGCCCTTTTCTGACATCTGTGGCATTGGCTGACATGACTCACTGGTAATACACTCATATATACAAAATTGAAATAATAAATAAAATAATTTAAAAAAAAAGAAATCTGGTGACCTGCATGGATGTTTGTGTGTGTCTATATACACACATTTATTTGTTTGTTTGTTTGACCTACATAAAGGTTTATTTTCCTCTCCTTTTAACCTGGAAATCAGCAGTCCATAGAAAGGAGATCCAGGGCTAGTTAGAGACGTTGAGGTTATTCAATTCTCAGGCTACAGTCTCTCTTCTCGATAGTCTGCACACATGGCTTCCATTTTCAAGTTTGTTTCATGACTGCAAGATGACCACAGGTGCACCGACCATGACATTAAGGTTCCAGTAAGAAGAACAGATGCAAGAGAGCGTTTCAGATGAGTCAGCCCCGCTAAGGAGCATTTCAATTTTGCACTGGCAATAATCTAACCTCATAGCCATCTCTGTCCAAAGGGAGGCTAGGAAGGGTCAATTTTCAGGTGGGCGCATTGCCACCTCCAACAAAATCTGAATCAGAAGCTGTTTTGGGGAAACAACCAGCAGCTTGGGTACAGGCTTCAGTGATGAACAAATCATAAAGCAGGTCCTTTGTGACTATGTCTTTAATGATAAGTTTCCTGCCGTAATCAACTGACCTTAACTGAGACATCATAAACATACATGACATAAACATTTTGTAACCCTTCAAAGCCAATCTGTTAAAAGCAAGAGCAATAAAATTTAAAAACCTAAAAACAATCCATTCCATTATGAATATGTTTTAGGATATCAACTGAATAAATTTAGCTTTCAAGAAAACTTACTAGTTTAAGATGAACTTCCCAAGGGCTGTAAACTACCCCTTGGTTGACCCTGTATGTATAATTTATGTTACAGCTTTTTTGTCTGATTAGATGTTGTATAGATCTTCAATGGAGTCAGTGATCAGAGGAGAGTTGCTAACCATGCTACTTGAGTTTAGGTAACAGGCAAAAGTTACTGAAATCACGGATGGACTGGGTGACTTGTGACACTCCAATGTTCTCAGGCCAATAGACATATGAAAGCTATACCGCGCAGGCAAGAATTGTGGAACCCTGTTGGAGTTCAGGAGCCAGCCAAATACATGCATTTGATCACAAAAGGCCAAGTTTCTTATCCCAGGACCTATGAGGGATTCCATGTATCAGCAAGACCCTACAGACCCACTGAGCTAGAGGTTGGCTTGAGAGTATGTGAAATCCTAGAGAGGGCAGTGTTTCATTCTGAGTCTTAGAACTAAGAAAAGAACAACACAGACCATCTGTTTTGACATATCTACTAACAGCTCTTTGGCGTATAGCATTAAAACTGTTTACAGTGCCTAATGCCGATGACTAACAAATAGGAGCCTTGTGAAGTCTTACACTGTGGCCGTGTACAGGAAGAAGGCTCTAATCTGACAATCTCACGGATCTACCTATCCAGGTTTAAGAGGACTTAGAGGAAATAGGGCAGAAGAAATCTGATTATTTTGTCAAAAAGGTCCCAAGAGAAAAAAAAGGTGACAAAGTTGCAACATCGTGTTCATCTTTATAGAGAGCTGGGATTTATGTGCCCAGAAAAGCATTCCGTTTGAGGGCCTTATCAGGATGTTTGGTCCCACCTCCTGTCTCCTGTCCCTCTTGTGGAGGGATAGCCTGCTGTCTAGCTTGTATGTCTCCGAGTGTGAGTGGAGTGAGTGTACATCTCACACAGTTCTCCACATCATCACTGGGGTGTGAGAAGAAAATATTAGAATGCTTTAAATTTATCTTAAGAAGGGAATTGTGCAATATCATGCTGTGGGTTCATGGCCACGCCATCTCTCGGCAGGAAAGCTCTCAGGAGATAGAGTCTCACTGCAGGAGCCTTCTCTGGGGGGACCAGGGCTCCCTAGCACAAAGAGGCTGTTTATGATACTGCTCTTTCCCTAGTTTCCCCAGTGTGACTGCTTATGTATGCTAGATTTAGAGAATTTGTAGATGATGATATCTATCTAATTTATGTAGATCGACCTTCATAAAATATACAAATGGTCTTGAAAGACTACAAAAAAAGAGAAAGCCCTTACCGATGAAAAATACTATTAAGGTAAACAAAAACAAACAGTGTTAAGAGTGGAACTGACATGGTGTGCCTAGACTAGGTTGTTTTCAGCCATGTCACAAAACAATGACTTGGGAACTAATCAGAGCTAACAAGAGGTTGCCTTTCCAAACTGAAAATGTCCTGAAAACTATCAGAAATAAAGGAGTGTATCTGCTATTGTATAAATAAACCTCATTTAGCTGTGTCTATCAAGTTTCTATGTGTCTGTGAAAAGTATTTTTCAATTATGACAGCCCATAAAACCAATGACAGAACAAACCAAAATGAAAAATAAACCTTCAAATTGCTATTATCCCAAATATGAAAGTACAATCTTCAAAAAGAGTGAAGCGTGGTCAACCATATTTTGCTGGTTATAATGGCATTTTTAAGGAACAATGAATGTCATGATTAAAAATTATTAAGCTTTCATTAGTTTATTTCAATTTGAGTTCTTCCTTTCACCATATCTATGCCATCTGTGTTTAATATATAACATATATTAATGTTGCAGTACATGCATAGAACTAAATAAGCATATACATACTCAGGAACTGCTGTTCAGTGTTTCATTTACTATTGCCCATGAAGTCAAAAGCATTTAGAAACCACTACCAAAGATCATAGTGAGTGTTAGTGATTTGCTCATTAAACAATCCTATCCTTGTCAATTTGGTGATCCTCCTGGATAATTGGGTTAGTCAGCTTTCCATTGCTGTGACAAAATACCTGAGGTAAATACGTAAAAAGAGGAAAAGTTTCTTTTGACTTATGATCTTAGAGATTCCACTTCATGTCACTTTGACCTGTTGGTTTAGGGCTTGTCAAGGTGAAATCACTACCTCATAGCAAACAGGAGGCAAAAAGAGAGAGGAAGAGGCTGGGGTCCCCGAATCCCCTTCAAGGACCTGTCTTCCAGTGAACTGACTTCATCATCTCCCCCAGCACCACCAGCTGGGGACCACACATCCAACAAATGGGCTTTTCATAGATGCTTAAAATCCAAATAATAGCAATGACTTAATGCATTTAATCATAACCTGTCAGTCCTTGCCGCTCTCAACAGCGGGACTTGAAAGTCACCATTCTGTCACTGCTGAGGATTACCATCAACACTTTCTTCTTGTATTGCGATGACTTCAGCAGATGCATGGTCCCCACTGCTGACGTCACTGAAAGCAGGAGTAGGACGGAGGCCATTGTCCGCTTAATGACTTGTCACCCACACCTGAGCAGCAGGAGCTGCCCAACAATGTTCATTTAGAAATGAAGAGCAAACGTGTGTCTAGAAGTCCCTAGGGACTCGTGGTCACAGTGGGAACCTTCACGTTTTCGTATGCTGGCGGTAAACCCCTCAGCACTGATGATTCTCATGCCCAATCCTGCAGGCCATAGGAGATGGCTCACTTCTTACACAACCAAAACAGTAGAACACCCAGCAGTCTAACACATTCTCACGTGTTTCCCTAGACAATTATTGGGTCAGGCACAACGATTCGTGTGATTCTCAGCTAGACTCTTACACACATATTCATGTCCCATGTGCTTATATATAAAATAAACAACTATAGGACATATAAGTGAATGATGATATATGGATTTTAATATCCTTAAATGACAGCTTTAATATTCAAAATAATCCTAATAACTCACCATTTATAAGTGACACAATGTATTCTAATCCATTCCTTGGCGAACTGGCTGAGACTTTGCTTTATGTGTCAGTCAGGATATTTTATTTGACTTCAACCATGTAGTTGATTCTCTCTTTTCTTCCATCCTCTGTCTCTCTCTCCACACTATGTCAAAATCGTTTTATTAGAATATCTCTTAGAACAGGTGTGTAGGATAGCTTTAGTGTCAACTTGACACACCTGGGTTAAAGAAGCCTCAGTTGGGGAATAGTCTCCATTGAACTAGCCCATGACCATGTCTGTGTGGTATTTTCTTGATTCTTGGATGATGTGGGAGGGTCCAGCCCACTGTGGGTGGTACCACCCCTGGACAAGTTATTCTGTATTGTATAAGAAAGCCGGTTCAGCATGTGTCAGGGGATCGAGCCAATAAGCAGCATTCCTCCACGGCCTGTGCTCCAGCTCCTGCCTCCAGGTTCCTGCCCTGAGTTCCTATTGGGCTCCCTAAGTGATGAACTGTGTGAACCAGGACATATAAGCAAAATAAACTTTTTCCTTCCCAAGTTGGTATTGATCAGAGTGTTTTGTCACAGCAATAGAGAAGCAGACTAGAACAAGGTACATAGTTCCTTTGGTTCCTAAATAATTTCCCAACTCACAGTCACATATCTAGTAAAACTGATTTGTTTTTCCCTTTGGTCTTTTTGAGACAGGGTCTTCCTGTAGCCCCAGCTGACCTGGAACTCACTGTGTAGATCAGGCTGGCTTTGAACTCATAGAGATCCACCTGTCTCTGCCTCCCAAGTGCTGGCATTTTTATGCCACAATGACTAACATAAAACTGATTTTTTTTATTCATTTGCCTTCATAAAATAGCGATATTTTAATACGTTGAGGAAAATTTCTGCCTTCTAAATTATTAAAAATAGGTGAGAAATTGGTTTCAAAAAGAAATATGTTCTTTTATTTTATAATTTCTGCACCAATTTTCCTGTGCTTGGTGCTTGGGTCGCCTTAGCACCTTACTTTTGACTTTAAGGAAATAGTAACAAGGTAGACGGTTAGCCGGGCTGGGGGATGTAATCCAGTTGCCTTCTGGGTATGGTCTCCACTTGTCTTTCATTAATGAGAAATGGGTTGTGTGGACCCTCACAGCCTCACATTGAGAGTCTGTCTCCTGGTGACCTCTCACCCATATAAAGGCTCTGGGTTAACGTATGCTACTGGAGAGGAGCTGAAAAGCCAGGTTCTCATACCGCTGGGTTAAGTCAGACAAGCAGGTGTCACACACATGGCCTCTGCTCTGCTCATGTGGAAATGTCAGGAGCCTTGGGCTCATCCCAAAGCCAAGTAGCAAACCCACAAAACTGGAAAAAACTTTGTGTAGCAACTTATGTTGGGATTTTCATTCCTCAACAGAAGATCTTGATAAAGAAACTTACTCCGTCAACCAGGATTACTGAGGAGGGATGGATAGTCAACTTATCTTTAAAGGCTTCATCAGGCGTCTCTGAGAAAAGAGCACTGAAATAACAATATGTCCCAGGGGTCTGAATTTGGAAGATGATGAAAATAAAGGATGGGGGGGCAGTGTTTCTTATCTTGTCCAGTCACTGGCTACACACAGCAACTTTGCTAAAATTAATAATTTTATGATAATAAAAATATATTGCCATTTTACAAAATATTTGGAATTTGTAAGCTTTATTTTGTTAATTAATTTTGTGTCTGTGTCTGTGCCTGTGTGTGTGTGTGTGTGTGTGTGTGTATGTGTGTGTGTGTGTGTGTTTGTACATGTAGTGCCCATGGAAACCAGAAGAGGGCATGAGCTCTTTTGGAGCCAGAGCTACTGGCTTTTGTGAGCCTCTGATGTGGTTCTGATCTCTAGTCCTCTGATAAAGCAGCAAGTACTCTTAAATACTGAACCCCAAATTTGGAAACTTTTTAAACTATGGTGAAGAAAACTTAAGTTATCTGAAATCCCACAATTTGCTTATTCAAGCCACAAATTCACAGAATGGTGGCCCTCTCTTCATAAACAGTAGCTTCAAGTTGGTTTCTGACAGTCCCTTTCTCAATGCCTTTTGAATAATAATTTTGAAAATTCAATTTTTTTTTAGCATTTGAATTCTCATTTTCACAAACTTCTCCCCAAAGTATCAAATGCGAATACTCCATGCTGCAGTTTTAATAGCTGTATAACATCTCATCTCATTTATTAAGCCATTCTTCTTGGAAATATATGAATGATTCATTTTTCATTTTATAAGTAATACCATATATAACATTTCTTCAACTGCATATCTTATTTTCTATGGAAAAATTTCCTAAATTTTGGGTTGCTAAGTCAAAAATATTCAACAATTTGGAGCTAGAAAGATGGCTCGGTGGTTTAGAGCACTGGCTGCTCTTGCAGAGGATCTGGGTTCTGCTTCCAGCACCCACATGGAGGCTAGCAACCATCAGTAACTCCAGTTCCAGGAGTTCTGATGCCCTCATCTGGCCGCTGTGAGCATTACATGCATATAATACAAGCAAAACACGTACAAACAAATAAAGAGCCTTCAACAATTTAAAGACTGAATTACACAGTGTTTTACTGCTTTCCTGAAACTGCAGCAGTTTTCATTCTACCAACTGTGAAGTGCCTGTCAATCACAATGGAGTCCCATCCTTCCAAATATCATATATTCTCATATTGATCAACTTTGACAAGTGAATCAAAGCGTGTTTCTTTTCATTTACGTTTTTAAAATATATTCATTGGGGGCTAGAGACATGGCCCAGAGTTAAGAGCACCGGCTGCTCTTAAGGAGGACCCAGGCTTGATTTCCAGCACCCACATGGCAGCTAACAACTGTCTGTAACTCCAGTTTCAAGGGTATCCACCTCCTCTTCTGATGTGCAAGGGTACTACATGACACTGACACACTTACATACATGCAAGCAGTACACTCAGACACATAAAATTTTTAAAATGTGCCTTTAATCCCAGCACTAGGGTGGCTGAGATAGGTAAATCTCCGTAAATTTTAGGCTAGCTTGGTCTGTATAGCAAGTTCCAGGCCAGCTGGAGCTACAGGAAGACCCTTTCTCAAAAAGATCAAATAATAATGATAATAATAATAATAATAATAACAGTAGCTATAGCTCAGGGTACAGTATTTTCTCAGCCTGGGTAGGGCTCTGTGTTCAATCTTTAGTATTGAAAAAATTGGGGGAAAGTTTGTAAATTTTGACAAACTATGCATTTGACAAACTGTATTTTATAAACTAGTCTGATAAGTGGTGTTTTTGTATTAATTTGCATAAACAGCCTCGATTTGTCAGCAAATTGCACTTTACATCTACAAGTAAGTATAGCGCTCTTCTGAGCTCCAAGAGTGCAGAATATGGACCAGACACTGGCTTATGACTGAAAGGAGACAAGACATACAAACATGCAATTACCCAAATGTGTGAGTAACTACAGTTCTGTGATTAAAGAGTGGATGTGGGAGGAGGGAGACTTCGCCAGTGGGTTCGTGATGATTTCTCTTTCCTTCCCTGTGCTAGCCTGGTATTTTCTCCCTTTACCTTGGGACTGGAATTATATAATACAAGGACAGTTATTTAGCTTATACATCACATGGGCATATGTAAACGGTCATTAATCTAAACACTACGTAGAAACAAGCGAGGGGACCTCTTCACAAAATAGACCAGGCTTTCTGCTCTGCCGAAGAAAATGAAAACTGAGGAAATATTTCTGGATCAAGTTCAGCTTACAGAAAGAAAATAGAGCCAGAGTTCTCCAGGTAGATAAATAGTCTCAGGGAAAAAACAAGAATACAGCCAAATCACCAGCCTCAGTCAAAGAAAAGAATGGGATACAATATGTTCTAAGACCCCTTTTCTTGTTCCTGGCCATTCTCACTCATCTGGGACATGTCCCCCATCCCTCACCAAACATTCTTCATAGGTTAAGCAATATTTCTGAACACTTTACTTTTATTAACACATTTGATTTTCATAATAATCTCTGAGGTAAACACTATTTATATTACACACACTCACACATACATGTAACAGATGTGGAAACTGAGGCCCCAAGAGATCATACAACTCTCCTGAGAAACTGGACGGAGGGGAAACTTCATGCATTGAAGCTACCACGGGATGTGAGCAGAGTGGGGAAGGAAAGGCTCTGAATGTTAGCCTGAGAAGAGCCTATGGTAACTGTGAGGAAATGTGAGGGACAAGGAAGGAAGAAGACGGACAGGGTGTCAAAGAAAAAGAAGAGAGATCACCATTGGGTTCTCCAGGTTTCTGCTGTAGCCATTTTCACTAATGTTTCTTTACGCAGTCACTGTGAAAATGATGTGGCTCAGTAATCACTTAGGCTAAAGAACCACCAGATAAAAAGCATTGGCCTTTGGTTGAGATTAACTTTCTGCCCCCAAAGGGAAATTTTCTAGAAGATGTCCTTTACCATGTGCACACTGCAAGTAGGAGACCTGTTGGGGGAACGTGGAAATAAATACAGACACTGTGAAGACTTGGGGTTCCCTGTTGAACTCTGTGACACCTCAATGTTCAAATGGGTCTGTTCACATAGTACCTCCAATACCACTTTCCCCGTGACTTTAACTCTTTGGTTCTTCCCTGAGATGACTATAGAGTGGGGACAACATGACATGGTATGATTTGACAACTACTGGAAAATGTCCTGATGAAGAACTTGGTATCAGGAAGGAAAACCAGATTGTTCTTCAAGAGCAAGCAACACAATTAATATATATTGCATGGAGCAGAGATGTGCAGAATCATCATGTTGAACATAGTAATCTGATTGAGGATAATAACACAGCTAAAGGACCAATATCCCATTTAAGGCAAGGTTGAAAGAAAGCTGAGGGAGAGAAAGCCAGTTTGCATTCCATGCTTATTTGAGGGCTTGCTAAGCGCTGCCCTAGGACATGAGCAAACTCTACACCTGCTTTCATGGGTTCCAGGGCAGGGCAAAGAGGTTATCTAAAGACAACTGAGGAAAAGCAGTCTCCTTAGTCAGGCATCCCGTATTCCAGGCCATGGGCAGCATTTGCCTTTCATTATGCCATCTTCCCGTCTCAGGCTGACAGATGAGACGACCTTCTCCTATCTAACTTACAGAGTAGTCTAGAGAATACTTGGAAGCCTCTCCATATACATCTATTTTTTTTCTCTCCAAGGCAGGAATTACTGACCTCAGGACAACCCACCAATAGCTAGACTCTGTAGACCTGAGATGGTGTGCTGGAGTCCAAGCACCACATGAACTTTTGCTTTCTTCACATTGAGACACTTTACCTTCCCATCCACACCAAGCTGTCATTTGCCTTCTCTTTACTCCAGGTCCTCAGAATGCATTTGGTGGTCATGCCATGTGCACCTTGCCCAAGTTCTGGTTTATACGTGGAAAGCTATAGTAGGTGATGAGTCCATCCTGAATCTCCAGCTCTCAGCACCGGGAATTCATGTATCAGCCTGCTTTGATCTCTAAACAGTTCCTGAACTGGGTCTGTCCCTTCTCACTGAGAGTCTCTATGGGTAAAGGGTGAGGACTCTTTCGGCAGTTTCGGCCTCTGGTAGATACTACACACCATTCACACCTGATAACACTTTTCTTATTCCTTCTCATCATTTAATCTCACTGAGTTTTGAGTTCTCATGGGCTGGTCAGGCTGGCTCCAGGGGTCTGAGTTGTGGCACAGTTACTCTTATCTTGATCAGCAGGCATTCTAGTCAACCAAGTCTCCACTATGAGGTAGGATGGCATAGCCTCTTATGAAAGAGATCTGTTTTAACCAAGTCAATGACATTGTACATATGAGCTTCATTCATGGCAGCCAGTGTGTCATCCCTTTAATTCTTCAAAACCAACAGTGGCTGTTGTTTTCTATGCCAGACTTGCACAGCAACAACTTTGCAACGCTTCTGAGGGTGTTAAAGATAAAGCAGGTAGGCGCTTGGCACCCAGCAGACAATAACCCAAGGCTGACTGCTGCTGGTGCCACTCGTTTGTGTTTTGTGAACATCTAAGTACACGTGTTGAATTACTCCTAAAGGAATATCAAATAATTACTGTCCATAATAAGTAAGAGAAAAGGATAGAAGAGATTCTTTTCCTTGGTTCAAATGACTCTGCCCAGTCCAGTTTCCTAGCTGATCATTTGTCTTCCAAATTAGACCCAGGTACCATCTATTCTAAGGTGATATGTATTCATGGTTAGCTTAATATCAAAGTCTAACATTGTAAAGCAGAGATTTAAATCCTGTGTGAGAAGGGTTAGCATCCCTGTGGATGCTTAGGATCAAAACACTCTCAACTGCCTTTTCATGAGCATCTCTGAGGTGCATCTGTCAGTCCTAGGTTATTGTCCATTGGGTGGTGAGCACATTACCTGCTTTGTCTTTTAATTTTTTTATTTTAAAACTTTGTTTATTTATTTTATGTGCATGAGTGTCATGCCTGCACGTGTGTAAGTGTACCCATGTCGTGCAAGGCCCATGGAAGACAGAAGAGGGCGTCGGACCCCCTGGAACTGGAGTTTGACAGTTGTTAGCTGACATGTGGGTGCTAGGATTCAATGGGTCTTCTGCAAGAACAGCCAGTGCTCTTCACCTCTGAGCCATTTCTCCAGTCCCTGCTTTATCTTTAATGCTTTCAGAGATCTTACAAGATTGTCACTGTGGAAGTTTTACATATAAAACAACAGTCATTGTTGGTTTTAAGGAGTTAACGGGAAGACAAATTGGCTGCCATTCAATAACGCTCAGAGCAGCAGGGTCTTCAGGATTCTGACCACTGCTCACAGTAATTGGTACGCACTCTGGGGGCATATGTGTGCCCATTCACACGCAAGCACACACACACCTACACACATATATGACAGAAACAAAAGCTTCATAAAACAATACTGCTGTGCCCAGAATATGATTTGTCCCCTTTAGAATTCATGCTGAACTTTAGTCCCTATTGTGAAGTTTTTAGAGGGTGAAATTTTAACCCCAATATATTAGATGTGTGCCTTTGGGAGGGGATTAAGTTTAGGCCAGTTCATGAGGGTAGGGATACTGAACACTACTGGCTATGCAAGAAGAACAGAAATCAGAACACACACGTCTCCCATCTCTTGCTGTGTGATGTCCTGCATCTTCTTGGAGCTCTGCCAGCAAGAAAGTCATCACCAAATGCAGCCCTTAACCTTCAGCAAGAACAGCGAGCCACACGAGCCTCTTTCTTGTGACTTACGAGTCTGTGGTATTGTGTAATTAGCAACAGCAAAAGGACTACAACAGACACCCTATCACACAGATTTAGTCTGTATTCTAGTCCTTTGAAAAGCTAGGGCAGACAGAAGGTAAAAGGCAGCTTCATGGGGACTTGAAGATCACGTCCGTGTGTGCATGTATGTATGTGTACGTGCGTGTGCATGTTTGCATGTGGGATGCAGTTGTGTGAAGAAGCGCCATCCTCAGAAACTTCATCCACCTCCATTAAAATAGAATGTCTCCCATTGACCTGGAGCTCATTATTTAGGCTAGACCAGTGCATCTTAACCCTTGAGTCATCTCTCCAGCCCCACGATGACCCTTAACAAGCAAAGTGCAGTCATCACCATCCTCATTGCCATCCTCACCATCATCACCCTGCTTTCCTGTCATGGACAGACTCAACCAGGTATTTTCCTGGTATTACAAATATAGGCTGCCAGAGCATAAGACATTGCTGATACTTTGGGGACTATTTTTGATGCTTTGGTTAATATATGATGCAATATGGCTTAAAGATTATGTTATATTAGGAATATACAAAACTTGGTTCTAAGAACAGCATTTTTTATATTTTTATTTATAAATTCTTATTTTATGTGTATGAGTATTTTTGCCTGTTTATATGTAAGTGTACCACATGCATGCAATACCCACAAAGGCCAGAAGATCCCCTGAACCTGGAGTTACAGACAGCTGTTAACCACCATGTAGATGCTAGGAGTCAAACCTGGGTCCTGTGGAAGAATAGCAAATACTGGTTCTACTGAGCCATCTCTTCAGCCATGAAGCAGCATTTTTTTTTAAAGATTTATTTTTTAAATTTTATGCTTTTATTTTATATGTGTAAGTGTTTTGCCTACATATACGTAACCACAACATGTGCATGTAGTGCTCACGGAAGCCAGAAGACAGCACTGAGTCGAATCCCCTGAAACTGGAGTTAAGGACAGTTGTTGCCTATTATGTGAGTGTTAGGAACTGAACCTGGGCTCTCTGGAAGAGTAGCCAGTGCTCTTAACCACTGAGCCATCTCTCCAGCCCCTAAAAAAGATTTACTTGTTATTTATGTATGTGTGTGTGTGTGTGTGTGTTTGTGTGTGTGTATGTGTGTGTATGCATGTAAGCATTGGTACCCACAGAGGCTGAATGAAGGAGCCCTTGGAGCTGTAATTACAGACCACTCAGTGTGGGTGCTTAGAACAGAATGTGGGTCCTCTGCAAAAGCAGTATACACTTTTAACTGCTGAACCATCTCTTCAGCTCCAGAAACAATATTTTTATTACTCAGAACAAAAGCTTGTGAGAAACTGAAATGCTGAGTCTGTCCGTGAGGGAAAGCAAGGCAATGCTGATGTTGATGGTGACAAGGATGATGATGACGACAATGACCGCACTTAGCTTATTAAAGAGTCATTGCGGGGCTGGAGAGACGATTCAGGGATTAAGGGCACTGGCTGCTCTTTGAGAGGACCCGAGTTCAGTTCCCAGCACCCACATGGCAGTTAGCAACTGCATATAACTCCAGTTCCAGGGGATTCAATGCCCTCTTCTGTGGGCACTGGACAACAC
Organism: Eospalax fontanierii; assembly: GCA_035773235.1. Classification (NCBI taxonomy): domain Eukaryota; kingdom Metazoa; phylum Chordata; class Mammalia; order Rodentia; family Spalacidae; genus Eospalax; species Eospalax fontanierii. The sequence continues at coordinate 31,191,932 of CM069548.1, read as the reverse complement.
AGGTACACTTACACAATGCAGACAATGCATTCATGCACCTAAAATAAAAATAAATTAAATTTTTTAAAGGATCATTGTAAAAGTTCCCCCAAACCCAGCACCAAGGTGCACGCCAAGAGAGAGAAGTGGTGACTTCTGCACTTTCTTCTTGGGTCTATAGATCTGTCACGTGGTAGAGTTGAAGGTGGGCTCAGGTGTTGGGCATGAGACCCAGACTACTGGCCTGATGTCAGCGTTTCCCAACTGTGCAGCCTCAAGTACATCATCTAATCTCTCTATGCTTTCACCTCATCTGTGATGGAGGCATTATTCCAAATCAACTGTCCTTGGAGAGGATCATGTGAGATTACATTATATGAGTATCTGTAGTCTTGTTATGAGGGCCTCTCCCACAATCCATGGAGCATTTGTCTCTCCTAAATTCCTTTCAATGTTTTTATGTTTTAAAGGATGAGTCAGATACTCAGCAGTGCAATGGAAGAGAGTGGATCTCTGCTTTTGCCTTTTCATTCTCAGGAAGATTGAACTGATCATGTTCCTTTGAAGGACTCCCTTTCATCATTGATTCATGGGTAACTGCTTTTATTCATTTGGTCAAATGTTTTTAGTGATACCATAAACATCCAGGTGTCCAGTCACTCTAACCAAAGATAGGACCTTGACAACAGCTGTAGCACAGTGAGTCATATGGTTCCCATTCTCCTTCTCTCCACCCATCCACCTCTCTTCATCCAAAGTAACCTTCATTTCCTTTTCTCCTCAATTATTCCAGAGTCTAGAAACATTTTGACTGGATGCAGTAGAGTTCAGGCCCATGTGAGCTAAGTTTCAGCTATATCTCAGGTTAGCTAGGTTCAGTTTCCAGTACCCACATGGCAGCTGTTTAGCCTGGTTCTTCCTTCCTTGGCAGATACAGGGAATGAAAGTACCAAGAATGTTACAGGCAATCAGGCCATGCATTCTTTCATAAGTCAGCAGAATGATCTTCTGATGTGGTTTGGATATGTCCCTAAAATTCATGTTTTGGAAGTCTAAGTCTCTATAAATATTTATTTTATTTATTATTTTCATTTTGTTGTATGAGGGTATTGCCTGTGTGTACGTAAGTGAACCTATGTCATGCAATACCCACAGAGGTCAGAAAAGGCTGTCAGATACTCCTGAACCTGGAGTTACAGACAGTTGTTATCTACCCTGTGGATGGCTGGGAATCTAACCTGAGTCCTCTACAAGAGTAGTCAGTGCTCTTAACTGTTGAGCCATCTCTCCAGCCCCAGAAATCTATTTCTTTAAATCAGAGATGAGGCCATTGGAAGGAAGTTAGGTTTGGATGAGGTCATAGGGAGAGGCTCCCAAGATGGCATGAGTTGAAAAAGGAGGAGGAGGAGGAGGAGGCGGAGGAGGAGAAGGAGAAGAAGAAGAAGCTAGCAGCTTCCATGCTACCATGTTATGGTACAGCATGAAGCCTCACCAGATGCCGAGTAGATGCAAGCACCACAACCCTGGACTTGCCAGCCTCCAGAACCATGAGTCAAATGAACCCCTGTTGTTTCTAAATCACCTGACTCGGGCATTATTATAGCAACAGAAGCCACCCAAGACAGTTTTCCTTTCTCTCTTCCTCTGGGTGTGTGTTCAGTCTGTGCCATACTCAGGAAAACAACATATGGAAGCTGGTGAGTGAAGGGATCTAGCACATGGTAGCTTGTCTCTGTTTAGTTCTCAGAAGCTCAGTGAAAGCTATTCCAAGGAACGTGTCCTTGGCTGAAGCAGGCTCTGTATGTCTAGATTGTCCTAGCAGCTTCCAGATCCGGAGTTGCCGCTGAGTGAATTGCAGTAGTCACAAGCTGGTGTGTGAAGACTTAGTGATGTGATCTTCTTGTATCAGAGGGACAAAAATCCCTTAGCAGAGATTTCAGAAAGTTTGCCCTGCGGTCAGCCAGCTGACTAGTGCCTTCTGTTTTCCACTCTTTCCTTCATCTTTCTCTTCATCCCACTTCTTCCCTGGGGTTGAAGGATGGCTACATAATTTCTCTTCATGGAGAGTTAGCTTTCCATTATCCACACTCATGCCACTGAAAACCACTATGCTAAGTCTCTCAGCCATCAGACACAATACACAGCCCCAGAGCCTTCTCTGACCCCTCCTGCATATTCTCAAAAAGCAAGTGACTACATATGCATTATAAGAGTAGCTAAGCCAACTACGCAAACATATGCATTTCAAAGTTGTTCATAAATTTGGAATTATCAGAGCCACCACTCTCCTCTCTCAGGATACTAATAAAATTTTTATTTGAAGACTATTAAATTGTTCTTTAGCTTTCTCTTTTATAAGATAAATCATCTCATTTTTCTCCATCTGTAGCAAGAATAAGAATCACTCCACCTCCATCCCACCCCTGGTCCACAGATTATAGGGTGCAATAAACCCTGTCGAAGAAATTGATCCTGCAGAAGCACAAGAAAAATGAGTTTCAACACTCCTGCCAAGTGCTGTCAAGGATAGATGATGACACTCTTGTTAGCAAGATACCATTGATAGCCAAAAGTAAGTTCAGGATCTGGTTTGGAAAGATCTTGGGAGTTAAACTGGTTACTACGTTGATGTGGTAAGGTGGCAAAATACAGGTAATAGGCTCTGGAGTGGGAAAAAGAAAAAGGTCTCTCAGGGAGAGGGAGAGGCTGCCAGCAAGGGCCTGAGGTAGAAGCTGGCCAACCTGAAATGCTCCATAGTACCAGTCCCCGGAAGAACTTCCCTTTGAGACCTGTTATTTTAGTAACAGATTCACTTTACGTTGCCTCCAAGTCATGCCAAAATCTTCATCCACTGACCTTAAACTCTTACTATAAGCGACTCCTACAGACTCTGGTAAAGACTGGAGAGCTGAGAACCACTGTTGAATCATCCATGCTACAGAGTCTGCCATCACCTGGATCCTGCCAAGAGTGTGAGACTGTCCCCAAGACAAGGAGGGACACTGAAGTAAGAAAATATCTCTCAAGTCAAGCACGAATGTATACAACCAGAAACCCAGCACCCAGGATGCTGAGGCAGAAGAATCATGAGTTTGAGGTCAATCTGGGTAGTGAGATTGTGTCTAAAGAAGGGAGGAGATGGAAGAAAATATAAGAAAGAGAAAGAGGAAGGGAGGGAGGAAGGGAGGGAGGGAGGGAGAGAGGAAGGAAGGGAAGGAGGGAGGGAGAGAGGGAGGAAGGGAGGGAGGGAAAGTAAACTAAGCATGTGGGAAGAGGCAGGGCAGGGGAGCAGAGGTCTGTGTGATGCACTGGGTTGAACAGTCACTGAAACTGGGAGGTGAGCACGGCCGAAGTGAGGTCGCTCTTTCAACTTGCCAATGAGTTTGAGTTCTCTGCTCCTTCACATGCCCAGTACCTAACAATGCCTTGAAAAACACCAGATGTCTAGTAATTGATAATGGTTGTTGAGACCAAAATAGGAAACAAACAGACCTGTATGGGTGAGAAAATCCTAACCAATTAAAAAGTCAAGTTTGAGTTCCATTTCTTGTGGATGTCAAATGTTATTACCTTGGAATCCTTTATGATTCACCTTCAAACTGCCCCAAGAACCAAGGAAACTGACCATGCCTGAGGATTATCAGCTCCTGGGTATCTCAGCCCCCATCTAGAACAAGTCTGGGGTTTTAGCTTTGACTGCTGTCTGGAGCCCCTGAGTGTATGCCTCGCTTCCTGTGTCTGAAGTTTTTCCTTGGGGGTGACCTGGCTGCTGGAGCTGCATTACTTACAAGTCTCAAGGGTGAGCAGAAGGGGTGTCACCGTGTCCTATACCCGCTGTGCCTCTTCCCCAGCATGGAACTGAATGGACACTGCTCTTCAGGGCGTCACTGAAACCCTTTCTTGACATCATCACCTCTTTTATCTGCCCTTAGCAGTATTTCCTGGAAGAATTTCCTTAACAAATCACTTGCTTCTAATTCCTTGTCCAGTGAATAATTATCACTTTGGGGAACTGGAACCAAGACACTCTGACTGTCTTTTCTTACTAGATGACACTCTTTAGGCCTTGGAATTAGTAGGATTCTGTTGATAGAAACACAAACTATCTAAGGTCTGTTCAGAAGAAGGCATGTAATATGAGATTGGGCTCATTCAGATTATTAGAAAATCTAACTTAGACTGAATCTCTAGGAATAAATCCCTGAAGAATTTTCCCAAACAGCTGGTCAGGAGGGGCAGCGGCCCACATGCCTGAAGAACGGACTACATCAAGCTGATAACAAGAACACACTGTTGCAATCATCATCTGAGGATCAGGAAGCCACTGTCATCAAAGCTGAACACTTTAGTTTTCATGAAAACCAAGTCAAGATACGGAAATACTGTGGTACAAAAACCATGTGATCTATGATAGTCAGGAAGAAGAGTTAAGTAATGGGAATGTGGCCCTGTCACACCTCCACTCCCCAAATTTCAGGATAAAATCAGAACATAATTCATAACCAGAAGGACAAGTCTAGAGAAGTCTGGAGATGCAGGTTTCTGGTTTTCAGCTTGTATTGCTACACAGAAGCACCAGAATTGGGGTTGGAATGGATGTTGGGTGACCGCCAGCGGATCTATCACAGTATCTTTCATAAACTAGTTTTACATAGTCACTTTGAAGGTAAGGGATTTACAGCAAGCAGCATGCAGTAGCAAAAATGCCCGAAAGGGATTCAAGATGTGGCTCATGGAGAGGAGAATTTGCTCTTTCAGAGGCTCCAGGTTTGGTACCCAGCACCCATGTCAGGTGGCTTACAACTGCCTCTAACTCAGCTCCAAGGGATCTTATGCCCTCTTCCGGACTCCACAGGCATCTTCACCATGTGCACAGACACAGAGACACACATATATCCATGTAAGTAAATAATAAAATAAATTCTTTTAAAATGTCCTAAAGAGGCTGTAGAGATAGCTCAGGGTTAAGAGTACTGGCTGGTCTTCCAGAGGACCTGGGTTCAGTTCCCCAGGACCCACATGACAGCTAATACCCATCTGTAAAGCCAGTGCTAGGGGGTTCAATGCCCTCTTCTGGCCACAGTGGACATTACACACATGGAGTGCCTTTATATACACGAAGGCCAGTCATCACATAAAAAAATAAATCAAAAAATGTTTTAATGTCGTAAAGAATTCCCATTCTTTAATGCATAATTATATCATTCTTATCTTCTTACATATTTAATACATATTTCCTTGTATCCAGTAGGTAAAATGGAAGTTGATTTATTTTTATTTGTTTATTGTATGTGCATGTATGCCACAGTAATGTGTGCAGGTCAGAGGACAACTTACAGGTTTTCACCTCCTACCATGTGGATCCTGGGATTGAACTCAGGTTATCAGGCTTGGTGGCAGCTGTCACCTCTCATTGAATAATTTTACTGGCCCAGAAGTAGATCTTTGTTGACTGGATTTCTTTGTTCATTACAGAAGCAAAGTACAATAAGAAGTCATTGAGGCCTAACAATTTTACTCCCAGGTAAAATTTTGATCCAAAAGAATCAAAAACATATGTGTACGCAAAGATTTGCTTGCAAATGCTCAAATAAGTATTTTCATAGTAATCCAAATAGACACAGTCCCAGTGTCTATTACCAATAGATAAATAAGGAAAATATGGCAAAATGCACAATAGAATACTGAGGAGAAAAACAGAATAAACTATTAATGCATGATATGACTTAGATAAACCTCAACAGTGGGTTCCGCAAAAGAAGCCAAATACCTTAATCCCTGCTGTATGATTCCATCCATCTAAAATGTCCAGAAAAAAGAAAATTTGTACAGACAGGAAGTAAGCCAGTGGTAGCCCAGGCCAGGGGTAGTAAGAACACTGGTTAAAAGGGCCTGAAAATCCATCCACAGGAGGATCCCAGCAAAGGGGGGAAAGTGTGAAAGCTGGATTATGCTGATGGCTGCACAACGCTGTGAATTTCCTAAATGTCGTGAAGGATGTACTTGAGATGGGTGAGCTTTACAATATGAAAATTATATAGGAGCCATTAAAACGATGGCTTGGGGATCATGTACACTTACCAAGACTACAGAGTCAGCATATAGCTAATCACTGGCAATTCTGATTCCAACTGAAGTATTTACAAAAGGTTTATGTTACCAAACACAGGTCCTCTTCCAGACCTGTGATAAATGAAAATAACATGCACAGCATCTCCTCATCTCAACACTAACCTCATGCAAATGGACCTACCTCACTCACTGTTGTATTTAAGTCGTATGTGCAAGGGCATGTTGTGTGTGAACTCAGTTGTAGACACACTCTTCATCACTGTGTTCTGTGGCAAAAACACCACCAAACAAGCTGGACTAGCAGGAGCCTTTAAACAGGAAACTTGGTTTGTTAAGCTGAAATATTAGCATCACAGATGCAAAAGTAGAGACTTGACCTACATCACAATGTTTAGGTTGGGTTGTGTTTCCCAAGAGTTTCTGGAGCATTAGTCCTGAGAAATGTACCTTCAGAAGGTCATATTCCGGTCCAGTGAGCTAGGGAAAAACATTTTTTTTATTTATTTATTTTTTGTGCAGATGGAGAGATTGCAGAGACTCAGAGAATTTATTGACCTGTCATAGGTTTTAGGAAGTCTTGAACTACAAGCAAGCAAATAGACTTCAACACGGAGTTTCTGAACTGATTTGTCATAATAATTGCAGTATCAACAATAATAATACAGGTGTTTATTTACACTTACAATAAGCCAGTCACTGTTGAGCATCATAAACACATTTGCTGTCTCCTTATCCTCAGTGGTACTATGTTAGACACAATTATCTCTACTTTAAGCAGGCTACAGTAACTCACACCTCTAATCCTAGCACTGAGGAGGCTGAGGAAGAAGGAACATGAGTTTGAGGCTAGCTTGGGATTCATAGCAAGATCTCATCTCAAAATAAATTAGAATATATATATATATATATATACACATATATATACATATACATATACAAAGATTTTCTTGCGAATGTCCAAAGAAGCATTTTCAGAATAATCCAAATAATTAGTCCAAATGACTATTAATGAATGGAGAAATAAGGAAAATACAAAAATACAATAGAATTAATAGAATTCTGTTCAGGAGTAAAATGGAATACACTATTGTTATATGCTACGATTTGGATGAACCTCAACAATGTATTCATTGAAAGAAGTCAGATAGTAAAGTTTACAAAATTTAACATGCAACAAAATAGGAAAAGATAGGAAGGGTTACACTGTGATGTCCATTCATTCACATTGGAACAGGAGGATAATCCAAAGGCATTGAAGGTCATGTCTAGAGTTTAAATGTGAACATGTTTCTATTCTGAATCTTAATTCATTCTCTCCTAGTTACTATTTTCATCAAAGAAGGGGCGGGGGGGGGTGACACAAGATGTATCTCCCCAACTCCAAAATCTGTTATCAGCATTCCGTGGATTAGTGTGATCATAAGTCCTCAGGATTTTCTCATAGAGCTGATAAAATCCCAGAAAATCCAGGTAGAAGGCACAGTGATGTTCATCACAGCAGTAGCTGTTTCTGACATAAATGCCAACAAAAGGGTGATTTAATAAGTGATGGCATACCTAAGTCCACACAGTGTTGTGTAGTCGTTCAGTTTCAGGCTTTGAGACCTAGGGAGATAGATCAGAGGATAAAATACTTGCCACACAAACATGAGGTCTTGAGTTTGGAAGCCCGGCACCCCCATAACACTGGGGACTCATAGCCCACCTGTAATTCCAGTGCTCAGAAAGCAGAGACAAAGGATCCCAGGAGCAAGGTGGCTAGCTAGACTAGCTAAATCAGTGAGCTCTGGGTTCAATTAAGAGACCTGGCCTCAATGAATAAGGTGGAGAAGGATTAAGGAATACTCAACCTAGGACTTACACAGACACAGACACATACACATGGATATACACACTTGTACATACATACATGCATACATTCATACCATATGTACATACACATGCAAAAACTCAAGCTTTGAACATCATTCAATAATATAATAAAATGTTTATAACAAAATTTTATATATGTATAGTATGTCTGAATTCTATAAAACAAAGATTATTATATCTGATATGCATACAAAGAAAATGCAATCTAAATGTTAAAGATGACTTGAAACAAGATTAATTAATGTGATACATTTTGTCTCCCTTTTTGCATTAGTGGCTGTCCATAATTTTTCTTGGTGGCCTTAACTAATTAAATTATTGTGTATTTATAATATCCATTATGCTTTAGTTAAAAACAAAATAAGTATACTAATAGTGCCTAAGTTTTTAAAAATTAATATATTTTCTAAAATGTTAAATTAAAGGTATTTGTACTTTTGTTTTGTTTTTGCTTTTTTGTTTTGCTGTTGGTTTGTTTTGCAGTGCTGGGCATCTACCAAAGGTCTCAGGTATGTGTACAAGTGCTCTGTCCCTCAGCAGGCTCCCTCCACAACTCTAGAGGAACATGCCTCTTCCTGAGACCTGTCAAACAAGATAATCCCAAATTCAGTGTCTAGGTGAACTCCTTACTAATCAGGTAAACTTGAGGAAGGATTAATTTCTTTTGTCTCCATTTCTTAATATCTAAATTGGGACAGATAACAGAACTTTTCACATAGGGCTGATGTGAGGATCAAATGAAGCTTCAAATATCAGGAACACCAATTGAATTCTCTGCCATCGTTCTGAATAGCTTCACAACTGGAACAGGACACAATAGTCTATGAGAATGTCACCGATATGCATAATTTCCAGGGGAAAAAATGCAGACTTTTTGACTTGTAAGCCAAAAGTAAACTTGCAATTTGAATCTTCTATGTGATGTGGTCCGTCGCTTTCCACAGGGAAGCATAAAGCAATTGGCAATTTCTAATACAGTGCCTGAAAGAGGTCATTTGTCTGGAGTTAGAGAAATACTTTGTGGGCCAGTGAAAAAGCATGAATACCATTTTACCTTATAATGCCTACATTTCTTCTTTTTTAATTTTAACTTTTTTATGTGTATGAGTGTATTGCCTGAATTTAAGTAATTGCACCTGTGTCATGCAGTGCCTGCAGAAGACAGAAAAGGATATCAGATCCCCTAGAACAGACTTATGGATGGTTGTTAGCTGTCTTTGGGTGCTGGGCTTCGAATCCAGGTCTTCTGCAAGAACAACCAGTGTTCTTAACCACTGAGCCATCTCTCCAGCCTCATAATACCTAAATTTCAAGAAAAAATCATCATGGACAAAATGTGGTGAAGAACTAGAGTGTACTGGAAAGGCACATTGCAAAACATTTATCATAGTTTGCTTCCTTATAGTACAAATTAGGAGGAATGTAAATACACATCGACAAAATACACAAATGAGGGCAAAACTCCTGCCTGCGCCTGAGGTAGAGTATATCAACGCTGGTCACTACTCCACCTCTCAGGACAGCTATAGCTAGTCTTGGGTGGCAGGAACACACCCTTGCTTTACTACAGTGTGTCATAAATGCATACTTCTATGTAAATGTGTCTATGTGGCATGATATGAAACAATGCAAGCACAAGTCAGAGTTCCTGGGTAAAGCCCATAGAGACCAGGTTAGTACAGATGCTCAGAATCTTGCAAAACCATCAGATGCCTGATGCCACAGTTTGGAAACTGAAGTAGTGGACCAGGGAAGTGAGAACTACAGCTGATGTCCAGTAAAACAAAAGAATCTAAAAGCTCTTCCTGCCTAGGCTGAAGGCCATCCCATAATTTTCCAATGTTTTTACTTCACTGACTTGGGTTTGAAAATCACAACAGACAACATTCAATTTGCTGAATGCTTTCTAAGTCACTCTGAATCCAGACAAAGATATTACAAGGGAAGAAAACTGTAGAATAATATTTTTCATGAGCAGAGATGAAAAAAATCCTCAATAAAATATTAGCAAAGACAATCCAATAAGGTATAAAAAGAATTACATATCACAATGAAATGTGATTTATGCCAGATTGGCAAGGCTTGCTGAACATTTGAAAAATCAATCAATGTGATCCATCATATCAGCAGGCTAAAGATGACACATTTGTTACAACTGATGAACCTGCATTGACATATCCTTTTCTTCCATAAAACTTACATTATCATATCAATACATATAAGGGGAAAAATCTAAGAAAATCAAACACTCAATCACATTTCACAATTCTTGAAGTATTAAGAAATGATGGAAAATCCATCGTCTTCATAAAGAATTTCTATAAAAACTCTGTGACTAGCGTGATACTTAATGGTGAGAATCTAGAAGCTACCCCTAGATGGGGAACAAAGACACCCTCTCTCATTGCTGTTCTTTGACATTGTCCTGGAAACCCTGCCTAATGGAATAAGACAAGAAAAAGGAAATAAAAGGTATACAGTTTGGTAAAGGAGATGTCAAAGTGCCTTTCTTGTAGATGACATGATTATTTGTGTAGGGAATCTGAAGGAACCGACCAAAAAATGGCTAGAACTAGTAAAAGATTATAGCAAACTATATTCTTGCTGAATAGAAAGTTAATATATATTGCTTTCACACATTCCCACAATGGCCAATCAAATATATATGCTTAAGTCTAGCAAAATGCATGCAACACCTTTATAAGAAAACTGAAAACCTCTTTTGAAAGAAATCAAGGCATAACCAAATAAAAGATATTCCATGTTCGCAGATAGAAAATCCAGTACTCTCAAAACAGCAGTCCTTTCCCACTTGCTGGATAGACTCACTGTAATGCTGGTCAAGATCCAAGCAATTTAGTGAATATAAACAAATTGATTTTAAAGTTTTATACAAAGAAGCAAAAGATGAAGAGTGGTCAACGATATTGTCCAAGAAGGTCAAAGCCAAGAGACTATATCACACTTTTGATTTAATATAAAGCTATAATAATCAAGACAGTATGGGCGTTGGTGAAAAGAGAAACAGATTAATGGAACAGGATGAATAGCTTGGAAGTAGACTCGCAAAAATATAGTCATCAAGTCCTGGATTTGATTCCCAGGTCTGACTAAACCAAGGATGGTAGCTCATGCCTATAGGTCAGCTCTTAGGAGGCTTATAATAGAACAAAAAATGGGTCAAAACAGGCTGGAGAAATGGTTCAATGGTTAAGAGCACTGGCTGCTCTTGCAGAAGTCCCAAGTTCAGTTCCTAGCATCCACATGATGGCTAGCAACCACCCATAAGTCCAGTTCCAGGGGATCCAATGCCCCCTTCTGGCCTCTGGGGCATTGCATGCACAGGTGCACTTACACACGTATGCACAAAACATTCATACTCATAAAATAAAAATCATTTTTATATGGGGGAAAAAAACCTTAACAGACACCCTACCAAGTAAGAAATATACATAGCGGTAAGGAGTTGAAAGATGTTAAGCATCAAATTTGTCATTAGGAAATTACAGATTAAAACAATGATAAGAACTCAACTATTAGATAAGACCAAACTACATTGATCTCACCAAATGTTGGCAAATTTATGGAGCGATCAGAGTATTTGTTCATTGTTGGTGGGAATGCAGAGTGATATGTCCACTTTGAGAGGCAGTTTGACAGTTTCTTACAAAACTAAATGTACTATTACTATGTCATCTTATAATCACACACTTTGACATTACCCAAATGACTTGAAAATTTATTTCCATACAAAAATATTGTACACAGATGTTTATAATGGCTTCATTAGTAACTGACAAAACTTGGAAGCAATCAAAACCCTCTTTGGTGGATAGATCAATAAACCATGGTACGTCTAGACAGAGATATACCCAATAGTAAAGGAAATGAGCTGTTAAAGTATAACAGAAACTTTTTGAATGTTGTTAGACGTTCTCATAATAACTATGTGGTTTGAATAAGATATCTTACCCCCCTTTTAATTATTTTTTATTTATTATTTTTATTTTATTTTATGTGCATGAGCGTTTTGCCTGCAGTATGTAAATGTAGCATGTGCATGCAATGCCTATAGAGTCCAGAAGAGGGCAGTGTATCCCCTGGAACTGTTAGTCATCATGTGAGTCCTAGGACCTAAATCCAGGTCCTCTGGAAGAGCAGCCAGGCCTCTTAACTGCTGAGCCCTGTCTTCAGCCTCCCTTCCCCTCTTTAAAAATACTTTTTAAGGGCTGGAGAGATGGCCCAATGGTTAAGAGCACTGGCTGCTCTTGCAGAGGACCTGGGTTCAGTTCCCAGCACCTACATGGCAGCTAACAACTGCCTGTAACTCCAGTTCCAGGGGATTCGATGCTTTCTTCTGACCTCCATAGGCATTGTATGACACAGGTACAGTTACACACATGCAGGCAATATACTCATACACATAAAATAAAAGTAATGAAATATTTTTAAAATACTTTTTACTTTTTGAAATTAGCTTCTTTCTAAACACTGATTGACTGTTGATGGGTTCAGTCTTGTGGAGGCCCATTGCAGGCAGCTAAAGCTGAGGGAAGCCATGACTGCTCCATGCCCAGAAGACAGCATTTCATAGGCCTTCTCCTTGTCTTCCAGCTCTTACAGTCTTTCTACTCCTCTTCCTCAATGATCCCTGGGCAATGTCTTGTTTAGGGATAAGAACTCAACCACCATTTATTCTCAGCACCTTGAGCAACTATTACTCTCTGCATTTACCACTGTTCATTGCAAAGAGAAGCTTCTCTCCTTGAGGCTGGGAATAGCATTCATGTAATGATAATAACCATAAATATTTAGACAGCAGCCTGGTGCCATGACAATTTAGCTAAACATCCCTAGTAAATTCATCCCTGGGGCCCAAGGCCTCCTCCGTCATGGGTTTTTGACTGAGTTTAGCAGGCATGATTTCCTTCTTGTGGATTAGGCTCCAAATTCAAGCAGAGAGTAGTTTGCTACCCCACAGCAATCGTGTCCCTATTGTACCAGTGGGTACGTCTTGGGTTCACAGTTGGGTGAAGCCACAGATTTCTTCTCTTCCTCAGCAGCCCATCTAACACCTTCTGGCACAGAAAGACCTCTACAATGAAAACTTGAAGAAACTCAAGAAAGAAATTACAGAAGACACTATGTCCCCATGCTCATGAACAAGAAGAATTAATGTGAAAATGGACATCCTACCAAAAGCAATCTACAAAATTAAGGAAGCATGCAAGCATAAGTGAGGAGCACCTCCAAGCCAGGAAAGAAGAGATCATCAAGACTCTGTCCACTGAGGAAGGGGCCACCAAACAAAGCCCCTCTTTTGTCTGTATAGTGACCACAGTCATTAAAATACAACGAGCCTTTGTTTAAAAAATTCCAGGCACAGAAAAAAAAATCTCAAAATGTATATGGATGTACAAAACCTCAAGGATAGCCAAAGACATCCTGCACAACAAAATTCTGTGAGAGGCGTCATCACATTTAATTCCACATTATAATACAAAGCTATAGAAATGTTTTAAAGCATGATCGTGGCACAAAAGCAGACATGTATATTAACAGAATGGAATAGAAGTTGCAGATTCTAAGTCCACACAACTCTAGCTACCTGATTTTTTACAAAGATGCTCAAAATACACATTGGAGAAAGGATAATATCTTTTTTTTTCCTGTCCTTTTCCAGCCGTCACCCAAGCCCCACCTGCTCTTGCTGCCAATTTATCCTCATCCTTGAATGGAAACCTGAGGTTGCTTCTAAAACCCCCGACTCCTGACACCCTCTTTCCGACTTTGTCTCCACCATCCAATCTGCTACCACGATCATCCAGTCCCACCCTCACTCCGCCCCTCCCTCACCTTATGTGGTGCTTGCATTTTATGTAAAGAATGTATTCCTGGAGACACCATCTCATATAATTCAAACCTTACATATTTCAAACCTATCTTTCCCACCGGACTGAATATAAAGTGTGCGGGAGGGAGACCATAATCTTAGAGTGCATAAATCTGCAAACGTTGATACATATATTTGCTTTAAGGCGGCTTTTTATTTTCCCTCTATTTTCTCTAATATTTTGAAGTGCTCTCTCTTAAATTAAAAGCACAGAGCATTATGGTGGCTATTTGGCCTTCTCACTAGAGATTTAGCACATCTAAGTTCTGTTCCAAAGCCCCTAAGTTTCCTGAGTGTTTTACAGCTCTTCACTTGATGAACTCTTCGGTGACCTTGTTACAGCATTACAGGTAGGACAGAAAGAAGATTTTAAATTATAATGGCAGCAAATGTTAAAATAACAGTGAGAAGCTATCGGATCAGTTATAGCTGTCTCATGCATATAAGTCCTAGTGGAGGGCCTAGGCCCTGTCGTATGATCAGTGTAAACATAGCACTATAGCACGCCTCACCTTCCCCGATACTGTGTGATCCTGGTGAAAAGTTATTGAGTTGGCAGAGAATCAAATTGTCTCAAATTTTGAACATAAAATGAAACTGTCAGTACTTTAGATAATAGCAATATAATAATTTTACAGAAGCCCAACAAAATGTATCATATAAAAAGAAAATATCTTTCTTCTTAACTTAGCAGTCAAGGATCTTCTGGCTTCTACCTACATCTCCAGCTTGATTTTTGCTTACCTTCCTCCCCAACCACACTGACACTTCCTTTTGTCCACTCTAGAGAATTTTTTAAAATCAGTTTAGAAGATGAGTTACTGCAGATAAGCAAAAACAAATAAATAAATGAATTCATTGATAATTGAATCCACAGAAGTAATTATTGTTAATAGTTGAGCTTGCTGGAGCTGGAGAGATGGCTGAGTGGTTAAGAGTCTAGGCTGCTTTTGCAGAAGACCCAGATTCAGTTCTCAGCACTCACATAGTGGCTAACAACCATCTGTAACTCCAGTTCCAGGGAACCTGGTGTCCTCTTCTGGCCATCGTGGGCATTGCATGCACATGTTGCATTTACATACATGCAGGCAAAACATTCAGACATATGAAATTCTAAAAAATATTTGAACTTGCATACTCAAGCTATGTATGTGTATAAGGAAACTGGAGTATGCCAATGTGCTCATGTGTATTTTTTTAATTGAAGAGCAATGATTTGATAATATTTTCTGGAATGTTGCCCTTTTATATTATGATGCCATTAACCATTTTCTGTGATCATTTTTAGAAATATACATAGGCTTCCACTATTTCTCTGTTCCATAATAGACAAGTAATTTTGTTGTTTTGAACATTTACATTATTTTGAAAATTCACCTCTTCTGAATAATGACAAAAATGACTTTCCTAGTTGTTAAATCTCTGCAGTCTCCATATTTTTTTTTTCAAAATAAATTCCTATAGACTTTCTGGGACAAAGGAAATAAGAAATATCAAAGTTTTCAATGTTTCCAAATTTCTCTGGAAACTGGGAAACAACACTCCTTCCCTTCAGTAATATCTAAGAGTCACTACACACTCATATGCTGTGAGCTTGTTAATTCACCTATTTTCCAAATTCAAATTGTGATGTAAGAAAAAGACACCAAAGACATACATCGACCTGTGTTTGTTTTCTGTTTTGACTTGTCTATTAGGGTAGCATGTTGGCAAGCCCTCAGAGGACATCACTCACTCAACATTCCTCAAGTCTCAACTCTTGAATGCACAAGAGAGCATATATATAAATCTCTCTTGGTACAGAACTTCATAGAAACAGGCTATTAAATGTTAAAAAGCATTTATTAAGTGAGATATCATACATTTTACTTGCAACCTCAATAAAAGATATTTCCTTGTCCTCCTGTGGATAGACTTATTCATAACAATTGATGGTATGTCTGAGCATGTGTGAGTGCATGCGTCCGTGTGTGTGTGTGTGTGTGTGTGTTGTTCTACTTTGATAGTTCAATTTTTCATTGATGGATATGTTTCTCAACTTTAGTTGGTGCATTTTGGATATATCAGTGCCCTTGTTGGGACTCAGTCCGTTCTAGTAAAACAAATACTAAACATGTCATTGAATTTTCCTCCTATCATCCAGTACTCAGTGGCAAGGTCATTGATAAATTCACACACAGTGGGACTCAAGTCCATCTGTGAGATAATTACCTCTTCCCTCAGCCCTGCTTCTGTGTCTTCTGAGTGAGGTTGTCACCATTTTACAATGAGTTTCACCTAAAGTTCTTTCTATTTTCACCATAAAATTCACATGCATGCTCCTTTGTAACAAACTCCCAAACAAAAGAAGTATAACTGATAACTGACAGACTAATAACAATTCCTATTCTCTCTCTTTTTCTCTCTCCTACAAATATCCAGGAGTCTGTTAAGGGGTATTCAGCTCATTATGGAATAGATTCCTTTGTTTATCTAAGTCACTGGCATAGAAAATGGCCAGTTAACAAACATCTCCAACCAAGAGTCTAGGAAAAAGCCTTGTAACAAATATTCTCAACAATTATTGTGGAAGTGGCATCAACATCTATTGTGCTCTTCTTTGGGATGCTCCCAGATCTTTTCACTGCCAGAGGACAAGCCCCACTGTGGGTACCAGTCTTTAACCTGGGGACGCTTTCCTGCAGTACAGTGTTGACTGTTACTTCAGGCTCTCAGTAAGGGGAGATTATTGCCTTTTCCGGGGTAGAGAAGAAAGGAGGGAAAGAGGAAAGGGGATGACTGTAAGTGAATAACCCTTTCTTGCAGGCTCATTCAAATGTAAGGGATCACAACCTAGACATCACCCTCTCCTTTCCCACACCATGATTAATAGAATTCTTCTCTTCAATTGCAGCTTCCAGCCAGCATACCTTTGAGTTATTATAAATACCCATTTCCTTTTCTTGGGCTTTTTGTAGATCATGCCTAGAAGCTACAAGTGGCAGGGGACAGGAATCTGATTTTGGCTATCGAGAGATATAATCCAATTGGGGGTTTGCCCTGAAGAGCCGCACACTAACTGTGATGGCTAGTTTTTGATTGTTAATTTGACACAATCTAGAATTACTGGGAAGAGAGTCTGGATGAGATATTGTCTAGATCAGGTGGTTATGAGCATGTCAGTGAGGGATTTTCTTAATTAACTGGTATGGGAAGACCCACTCTGAATGTGGGCAGCACCATTTCTGGGCCTTGGGGTACTGGACTATTAGCAGTGGAGAAAATGAGCCAAGTACAAGCACACATACATTCATTCTTTCTCTCCTCTTAGCTGTGGTTGTGACTAACCAGGTTTCTGCTGCCTTCGCTTCCTCACAGTGATGGACTGTACTCTTGAACTGTGAGCTAAAATAAACCCTTTCTCCCCTAAGTTGCTTTTGTCCCAGTATTTTATCACAATACAGTAAAGAAACTAGGACTCCAACTATGGCACTAATCACAGCCCTATCTCATATGAATACTCAGGACACCCATATGTGGTCCTAAGGCTCTCTTCTCCCCCAACCGGAAGTCCTAAATCAAATGTTGATTAACTAAAGGTGATGATCAACCAAACCCATCTTTTTCTGAAAGCTGACTGAGGAAATATTGAGAGTCCTACAAACCATTCCTTGGGCCAATAGAACTAACAGCTGCCCATTTGGGGTAAAAGTACATTGGTTTTCTCCATCTTTTTCCAATTCTTTTTTTTTTCTGGAAGAATTAAACATTTTTAGAGCTTGTCCTTTTTCCCTATTGATCAAATTATTTTGAAAGTACCGAACCTAGGGTAAAGGACATGACCAAGTGTTAAAGGAAAAATAATTCTTGGTGATTGTAAGGGGAGAGTCAATAGACCACAAACAACTGATGTGTTGTGTCAGCTAGTAGACCAGACGCCATCTGACTTATGAGACTGAAGGCTACACTCCCAAATGAACTTGGCCTCCAAGAAACAACACAAAATTCCACAGAATTGTGATCTCCAGACCATCCTCTTTCATCAAAGTCTTTCATGTCATTATTTTTCAAAACTGAAACTAACCACACACATGGATTTGGTGAAGACTCGACAGACTAGTAGAAACCAGTAGGCGCATCACACCAGGGGTCACCTCTTACTACTTTAACCAAATGCCAGGTACCTAAGGGCAGGTGACATGAACTCTCCTTCTGGCCCACAGAACTGACTTTGCTACTGTACCTGCTCTGTCCTAGATAGAATAATCTTTCGTGAAATGCATCATCCCAGAGTGCTTTGCTGTGAAAATGTATAGCTCTAACATTTCTGTTGTTTTAATGATATATTGATGTAATACATTATCAGAGCAAGGACAACTCATGAAATATGAGAAGAATGGTACCATTCAGAAAATGAAGGATTTAAGCATAGATTCATTAGAATTACAGGATAATAGTCAATATGCTACTGTGAAAACTATAATTTTTGTCTGTTTTCCGCAGTTAAATAAACATCTCCCCACTCATGTCCACTTAGAGACCAAAGTCCCTAAAACACTGGCTACTACATTATTTTATAAACTCTTTATACATACTAACAATGCTTCCAGTGAACCTTGGGTCACCGCAAGCTCATTGTATTCAGTTACATTGTTTTTACTAGAAAGTCCTCCTTATTTAGCCCCAACCATAGGAAACCGAGTAACATTGACCTCTGGACAGTCAGAACACCATATCATCTCTCATTACAATAATCTGAACCCCAGTCATTGCTCAACATTAATTATTGCCAAGGCTATAATGTTTTCTTGCTACTTGACAGTTGATCTTCATCCTATCATTAACCTTAGGTCAATTTAATCCCAACCTCCATTTTCAGCAGTATACAAACAATTTATTTTTGCATTTTTTTCAGTCGCACAAAGACAAACAATGTCAGACTCCTCTGCATGGTTTTATGTGTTACAATGATTAAACATTTTTAAAGACATTCCAACATCAAAGTGTAAAAAGCACTGAACAATGCGAGGTCCAGAAGAAAGATGTCATCACAGTTTATTTTCCTGGAAGAGAATCACATAAGGAGAGTAAGTATAGGA
This sequence comes from Eospalax fontanierii, assembly GCA_035773235.1. Lineage (NCBI taxonomy): Eukaryota > Metazoa > Chordata > Mammalia > Rodentia > Spalacidae > Eospalax > Eospalax fontanierii. The sequence goes on along the minus strand of CM069548.1, from coordinate 31,173,038 downwards.
ATCAAAATATACGGCATTTCAGGATTATTCTTTGCATTCAATCCAGGAAGATTTCTAGGCAGTATCCACTATACACATTCTCCACTGTGGTCATCACTTGTATTCTACAAGCCATGAGAGCAAGATTCAACCTTATCTGCCTATAAGATTTTCTTTTCTTTCTAGAAATCAGAAGTATGAACATATAGGAGAAAAGAAGCTGGAATTCCTGCTGAGAAATTTATTTGATGTTTTCTATTCTTCTTGACCCCATGCTTATATGAAATGCCAGAAATAACAGTTTGACACAGCAAGGGCTGTTGAAACAATAGTGCTTAATGTGTTGAGCTGACAAGAAAGCCAGCCTTGTAAATATAATCACATCCAATTGCAAGTTCAAGAAATGCTTTGTAGAACTTTGTTAAGCTCTTCTCTGCTAAATACAAAATTGAAGAAAGCGTTAATTTAAAAAATCTAGAAAACAAGTATTTTCATAAACAAAGAGCTGTTTATACATTCACATATCAAATGTATTGAACAATGATTCAAATCAAAATAGCAAGAAATATAATAAACATAAAAGGAAAAAAAATCCTGTCTTTATGCTCTGATAAACCTTTACTTGGATTTAATTATGTACATGTTTTATCAAACAATTAAGAGAAAAATGTAATGTCTATTACAATTGTACACTGTGACAGAGTCATAACATTAAATGAAGATATTTAACAAATTTTCAGGGTACACAATGGCACTTAGTCTCTTCCTGTGCACACCATAAAGGAAAAACTGAAATGCCTCACCCTTCGCAGGAAAAATTGAGATATTTACCTTTACCAAAACTATTTACTTAAGACAGAAGGGATGTGGCATATTGCTCTCGAGGATTAAATTTTTTCTGTGTAATTTTCCTCATTGTCCAATTGCTTCTAGCTTACTCTTAAAGAAAAATGTGAGGTTGAGGGTCTTTTGCATACACAAGTGCATTAGGGTTAGATGTCTTTTCAACTGCCTTGAACAATAAATAAGTGACTTTCAGAGCCATTTCCATTTTACCTTGGTGCCTCAGAGCAGTTCCCAGGGAAAGCCCTGGAGTCACCTTCTGTCCTTTGGTTATCAGAAAGCTCAAGGACAGTTGGCCTGGGTGTGTGTACTAAAGCCAATTGCTTTCTCACTTCTGGGAAAGAAAGGTCCAGGGACGGGATGAAAGTTTCCCTTTGTTGCCAAACTTAGAAATTGCCTGTAAAGCAGGTGGACAGTAGGAAGTCTCACTGCCATCCTGGCAGACCAGTGTTCTGTGTCATGACCCTGCGGACAGATTTGCCCTCTGTTCCGTGGGAACCAGAGACACAGGCACGCAAGGGCAAAGCTTCTCAGAACCCTCGACAGTCTGGAGCAGGCAGATAAGCCCACAATAACTCCTTAGCCTTAAGAGAAAAGAGCTTTACATACTCAGACCTCAAACTGGCAGAGGCCAGAGGCGTCACTTTGTCACTCTATACCAATTCCTAGAAAATAAAAATGTTAGCAGGAAACCTTGAAAAATTAGTTCAGATTATAGTGTAAGAACAGAATATAAATGAACTATATCAGTTCATCTTGACGCAGACCTTTTTCAGGGGCCAACTTAAAATCTCTACTTTAAACCCCAAACACACAAGATTTCTGTCTACTTTTCCTTTTCTCCCAAGTTTCCTCCACCCCACCCACAATTTTAATTTGACTTTATAGAGCACACAAGTAGAGAATTCTGGGTAATAAAAAAGAGTGTATGTATGAGACTTACAGTGACCTTTAGTAGAATACTATTTAGTATGGATCATACAAGCCTGCAGACTACAGCTGGCTGGTCCCATAGCAGATGTAGTTAAAGATGCATTGAGATCTCAGAAGCCTAACAAAAATCCTAAATTTGGTGAATACTTAATCATTAGATTATCTTAAGTCATTTCACAGTCAAACACTGAGTTTGACTGAATAAAGAATGTCCACATTGTGTCTAAAAATGTCTAAATTCAACATATCAAGTAAAATAATTTTCTCTGTAAGATAATCTGCATACCCTCAAAGGAAGAGGAGTTCTCATTCCTGATCAGCTGCAGGTAAAGATGGGCTTACTGGGCTATCTACAAGGAGAAAACTGTCTTGGCCTTCTCTAGTTCCCACTCTTGCCTTAGGAACAACCATTCTGAAGTAAACAAGGACTGATCTACATCTTGATGTAGGTGACAGGAATGAGGACCACCTTCCACAGACATCAATAAAGGAACATCAGACAAGTTACACCTCCTGCCTGTCCTTGACCAACTATTAACAAACCTCAGTCTTCAGAGACTGCATTAAAGGAAGCTCTGTCAAAGCAGCTCACTCTACATGGAATGTCATACTAATGGAAAAAGAAATGTGAAGATCCTCCATATAGCTCGGTAGATACAGTGCTTGCCTAGTGTGCACGAGGCCATGACTTGAGCCTCAGTACCACATACACCAGGCGTGCTAGACCCTGGTACACCCCTGTAATCAGCACTTGAGAGGTGAGACAGAACCATCTGAAGTTCAAGGCCATCTTCACTATGTAGCAAGTCTGATGTGAGCCTAGGATACATGAGACCCTGTCTTAAACACAGACACACAGACAACACACACACAGTATGGTATGCATGCACAATGAAGTTTCATTGAGTCATACAAGTAGAACAAAATTATGCTATTGCAGGAAAATTAAGAGAACCAGAGATCATCGTGTGAAGGGAAATAAGCCGGACTCAGAAAGAAAGAACATATTTTTTCTCTCATGGGTTAAATCTAGGTTTAAAAGAAAACATGAAGATAACACGAGGACAATTTGACAAGAGGAAGGGAACCAACAGAAGGAGTGGAGGGGCAAGAGAGGGTCATCCGGGTTATGAGTAAAGGACATTACATGTAAGTAAACGCCATAAAATAGGCGCGAGTGTGGTGCGGTTCTTATGCCTGTGAGTGTGAGAGTTCTTACGCCTGGGGCATTGCAAGCATATGACTCAGCCTTCTCCCCAGCTACAGCAGCGAGCCAGTGTTGATGGAAGGAGACCGGCCTCTCTTACGGTGGGCGAAGTGATGAGTTCTAGCAATAGATGGTGCTGGGATGAGCCAGTCCAGGAAAGTGCTGGGATGAAAATCACACTCTACAGTGGATTGTAAAAAATCCCACACCTCTGATCACGCCTGTTCTCTAATTTGCCTTCCGGCGTCACAACCTGATGCACCTACTATAAGCCTGTATCCACAAGCCAGCTTGAGCACAAAGCTCCATTTTCACAGAGTCTGCATTCAGTCACACAAATCCCATGTACAAATGTTGTTCTAGTCATCCAAACATAAACCTGATAGGCCACACACAGTTAAACAGAAGAGCGTGTTATAAAAAGCAAATCGTGTAATCTTCTAGCAAGTTTCCACTGAATGTCAACTATGGAATCCACTCAAATAAGCCACAAACCAAATCGAGATAAAGTTACAGATACACTAAAGTTCTTTATACACTTTTCCAAATTGTTTTCTAAAAGGACTCTGATAATTGCCCCCCCCCGCCACAGCAACGTCAAAAGATCCCTACTTCGTTATATGTGATTAGCTCAATAAAAATCTTAAGTAAAAATAAATTTCCTGGGTTTAAAGTGGTACATGCCTTTAATCCCAGCACTTGGGAAACAAGTAGGTGAACCTCTGTGAGTTCAATGCTACCCTGCTCTACATGGTGAGTTCAGTCAAGCCAAAGCTACATAGTGAGACTGTCTCCAAAAAAAGAAAAAAAAAAGTGTCACACAAGTATTGTATTATGTAAGTCCAGAGGGTCATGACTTCAAGTCTTTGCTATAGATGGCAGGGAATCTAGATGACGGGCCACTTGAGGATAGAGCCTGTTGACTTAAAAATAATAGACGCAAAGGAGGTAGGCAGGAGACTCACAATTTTGGGTTACCGTCACCTAGTCCCTCTCACTTAAATTCCTAAATCTATGGATGTGAAAATTCCCACCACATCTATGATTCTCACACAAAGAGAGTCCCTTTCTCCCTTCTCATGTTAAGTGACTCTGGCTCCATTGAGTTCTGTGAAGTGAGCCGATAGGCCCATGCTCATTAGGCAACCAGAATTCCCACAGCCAAATCTGATTGGACAGAGATGCTTAACAGGATGCTGACCAGCAAACTCAAGCTCAGCAGATTAGTGCTCAGTTAGGATGCTTTAGGCCACTTAAACTGTGGCCATTTTAAGTAGAGTTCATACCATGAAAATTCAAAGCTGGCTTTATGGAGGAGCAAAAGTTGAGAGTTGCAGAAGGACGGCCTAGAGAGATGAACCGAGGAGGATATAGACAATGTATTTTTTTACTAATTAATTTACTTATTTATTTTGGATTTTTTAGACAGAATGTCACTACAGAACCCAGGCTGGTCTGAAGTTGATATGGTCCAGCTGGCCTCATGTGTCTTCCTATGTCTTTAAAACAAGTGTTCCTTTTTAGGAACCAACCCTGAGGACAAAGCTCTTTCTGTCCCTGCTTTAAGATGCACTTCTCCTTCCATACCCTCTTTTCAACATCTCCCAAACCAGGACTTACCATACAATTATTGTGTAAACTTAATGTGATCATTTTCCCCTTGAAAAGTTGCTGATTGATGGAGTTTCTTGTATGTAATAGCTTCTCAGAACTAAAGACCATATGACAGAAATGAGGACATCCAATAACACACCCAGATGTGTGTGTGTGTTAATTTACTCCCCATGTTCCCAGAGTTCATCAGGTTGGGAGAAGGTATGACAACAGGTGGGGAAGACAGAGCAGTAGGAGCAAGAAGCCGGCTGATCACATTTCATCAGAGAGAAATAAAACTCCAAAGCCCACCTCTACTGATGTACTTACCTCCTAAAGGCTCCATAACTTCTCCAGAGAGCACCTCCAACTGGAGACTAAGTATTCAAAAACATGAACCTATGGGGGACATTTCTCATTCTAACCACCACAAGGCTCTTCAATTCTTGAACAGTTTTCATCTCTAGCCTCTCCATTACTAAATATGTTGCTGGCCTTATGTTCCATTACTCTCTAATTCCTTGATATTTGTTCCCTACAAACGGTAACACTGCCCCTTGTAATCAGAAGAGAGCCACAAAATCAGGAAATTAAGACCCAGAATGATCATCCACATTTTGCTACACGTTCCATTCAGCTCGCCTAGTGAGAGAGTCCATTACTGTCAGGGCTCCTGAGCCCGCTTCAGGCAGCAGTAGCTCTTCATGTCCTTGACTTTTGAAAGTTACAGGGCTGTTATTTTGTTACATGTCCCACAACTTGAGTTTGTCTCTTGTTTCCTTGTTATTAGATTCAGTTTATGCATCTTTGCCCGGAAAATCAAAGGAACGATGCCACGTTCTATTACTTGCCTTCGATCAGATGGCGCATGAATTCGGTTTCTCCCATTACTGATGATGTTTGCTTTGATCACTTGATTAAAGTGGTGTCTGCCAGGTTTCTTTATTTTAAAGTCATCCACTTCCTTATGTTATTAATAAATAAATCTGCCACTCCTCATCAATCTTTTAGTTTATTTGTTAGTTTATAACAAAATGGATCCATGACTTCCTTATTCAATTGCTTATAACCCATTCCTAATCTTATCTATTTATGTGTTTAAACTGTCCCAGACCTGGCTGGGGGGCCCTTTGGGATGGTGTCTGAGTCCCTGTGACATGCTGCTATCATTCTCTAAGCAGCCTTGATTTGTGGCATTAGTAAGACATCTTGGATTCATCTTGTTCTTTTCTTACCAGCTCTTAGATCAGTCATTTCTCTAAGGAGCTGTCGGTTTTCAGTTGAGAACAATGTCTGGAAGCCACATTCTGAGACCTAGGTGTGCTTGTGTGAGTGTGGCAATGTTGATCAAGCTCTCAAGCTCTCAGCGGCCACAGAGGAGGAATGCACTTATGTACAAACACATAGAAGCATGTTTATTTTGCATGCATATATGTGTATGCGTGTTCTTATGTGTGTGAGAGTATACATGAATGCCTGAGCTATCACTCGCCAGGTACCATACACTTTGTTCTTTGGGGCAGTTTCTCTCACTGATTTGGCACTCGCCAAGCAAGCTAGGATGGGTGACCACCAGTGAGCCTCAGGAATCCACCTGTCTGTCTCTCCAATGCAGGATTACAAGTGATGCCATGACACCTAACTTTTGTTTTGCATGGGTTCTAAGAATCAAACACGGGTCCTCTGGCTTGTGCAGCAGGCATTGGACCTATTCCCTAACCCACAAATACACATTGACATCTTAACTTTTTTCTAAATTTATCTATATATGTTGAAAGCTGAGTCTCTACTAATATCATCAGTCCCGGACCAACACTAGTGTTGATGCTAATGTCCTTCTTTTCTGTGTCTCCACGTCCCTTCTACACTTGAAAATACGACTCCCTGGTTATTTCTATGATATCAAAAACCTGCAGTTCCCTCCTTAGCAGGGGCCCACCTTGCCCCACTCATCCTCCGACAATTTCTGCTGAAGTGACTCCTTCTCCCCTGCATGGATAACTTGCCACTCTGGGCCAGAATACCCTTTGTGAGGAATGAGTGATCCTCTCCAGACCACACCCTAGATTCAGACACTACCTTGTTCTGCCTACCTACCTAACAACTTATGTTAGGGCCAAATTGTTCAGGAAGAGAAAGAAAAAGCAAACAAGAGAATGGAAAAGAAAATAAAGAATGGGAGGATGAAAATTCAAAGAATGCTCAGCAGACATATTGAGAAATACTATGGCACTGGAATGTGACTAGGATAGGAAGATGTGTTCCAACAGGTTCCACCATGTGTGTGTGTGTGTGTGTGTGTGTGTGTGTGTGTGTGTGTGTCAGAGGGGGGGCAAGAGACATACTAGATGAGCTTCTATATTATCTCCAGTATAAAATTTTATTTTTATTTTATGCATATGAATGTTTTGCCTGAGTAGTGTTCCTCATGCATGCAGTACCCATAGAAGCCAGAAGAGGGCATTAGATCTCCTGAGACTGCAGTTACAGATAGCTCTGAGCAGCCACATGGGTGCTGAGAACCTGACTGATAGCTAATCATATTTAACATCTTTTTACATACTTACAAGTGGTCTGTACATTTGCTTCAATAAAATATCTATTTCCCTTGCCCATATTCAATTAGATGGTATCTTTTTTTACTATAAAGTTTTGAGGGTTCTTTATAAATCTAAATAGTAATCCTTGGTTGGGCATATGGTTTTCAGATATTTCCTCCCAGTTTGTAATTTGACTTTTAATGCCTTTAACAGTGATTTGGAGCAAAAAGTATTAACGTTGATGGAATCCACCTTATTATTTTTTATTTTTCATACCATCGATTCAAAACTGAGCCAAAGAACCGCTTCTTCTCCCTAAATCCTAAATATTTCTATTCTATGTCTATTCCTGATCTTTAGTAGTTTTATATTTTGCATTTAAGTCTGTAGTCCCTCTTGAATTAATTCATATCTACGGTGACAGGTTAAGTTTGGGGTTGTATTTTGCCTATGCATGCCTGCTTGTGCATGGTGCTAGAGCACCATCTGTTGAAAAGACTTTCATTTCTGTACTGAATTGCTTTGCACCCTTGTCAAAGATCATTTGAAGTTGTAGTGCTATACCCTTGTAATCTCAGCACTTGGGAGGCCAAGGCAGGAGAATGAGGTTTTCAAAAGCGGCCTGAGTTGCACACTGAAGTGTTGTCCTCAGAAATGACACAAGCAACAAACCTCAGTTCAGCACATGGATCTATTTCTTCACCTCTATTCTGTTCCATTTAGCTATGAATTAATCTGTCCACCAAATCCCACAGTCTTTATTACTGTAGCTATGTCAAAGTCAAAATTGAGTAGACTGATTCTTACTATTTTATCCTTATTTTTCAAATTTGTTTTTAACTATCCCAGCTCCTTGCATTTCCACATAATTTTTTTCAATATAATCTACAAAAATCTTGCTAAGATTTTGATAAGGGTTTAATTAAAGCTATGTGTCACTTTTGGGGAATTTGACATCTTTAAGTCTTCTAATCTATGAGTATGGTAAATTTCTCCACTTTTTGAGGGAATATTATTAATCTATGTCTCTCAGATGACATAAAAGTCCTGTTCATATTTTTTCTCCTTTTTATTTTATGTGTACGAGTGTTTTGCTTACATATATGTAGATGTATCACATGTATGGAATGCTTATGGAGGCCAGAAGAGGGCATCAGCTCCACTGGAGCTGGAGTTAGCAACAGTGATGGCCACCATGTGGGTGCTGGGACCTGAACCCAGGTCCTCTGCAAGAACAGCAAGTGCTCTTCACTACCAAACTTCTCTCCAGCCCATTTTTCTTTTTTAGCAATTATAAATGGTATTGCATCTTGAATTTCAGTGTCCATGGGCTTATTGCTAACATGTAGACTTGAATTGATTTTTGTATGTTTATCTTGTATCCTGCAACATTGATAAATTTTCCTATTAGTGCTATGAAGGCTTTAGAATTATTCTTGAGATTTTCTGTGTTTGAAAATGGAAATGTTTTTTTTTCCTTTTCTTGCTTTTTACACTAACTAAAAGTTCCAACACTACGTTAATAAATGTGATGAAAAGAAACCTCATTGATTTATTCTTCACTGGAGGAGAAGGTATTCATCTTTTTTTTTTTTACTTTTTTCCATTTTTTATTGAAGGTTTATGAATTTCATACAATATATTTTGATCATATTTAGACAGTTCCCCTAATGCATCACCTATATTAGCCCCCATCCCATTTAATGTATTCTGTTATATATATTAAAGCCTAGTGAGTCAAATTTGTGCCATCAGGAGTCCATCCACTGGAGCTGGTTGACCTCTGCAACCTCACAACTTTAAAGAAAACTGACTCTCCTTCTCCCAGCAATTATCAGTTGCCAATAATTCCTCAGCTAGAGTTGGGGCTTCCTACCCAGTTCCCCATGTCTATGCTGAGGTTTTATCTGCTTGACCTTACATGGTCTTCTACATACTGCCACCATTACTGTGAGTTCATATGAGTAACTGCCCAGCTGTCTAGAAGACTCTGTTTCTCTTTCCTTGTGGTCATCCACTACCTCTGGCTCTTATAATCTTTCCAAGTCCCTCTGCTGCAATGATCTCTGAGGCTTGGGTGGCAAAGGTGTGCCATGGGTCCTATTCAGGAATAGGACCCTGATAGTTATTAGTTATTTATTAGTTGATAATTATTAGTCCATTGCTGATTTATATCTTGATTCCATTGTGATTGAGAACACACTTTGAATTTTTATTTGTTTGTTTGAATTCGTAAGTTGAGGCTTATTTGGAAGTCAGAGTATGGTTTGTCTTGGTATTTCTCCCATAGATACCTGAATGTATTTTCTGTTACTACTGGATGAAATATTCTGTATGTTTATGTATTAGCTGATGGTTGTATTGGTTACCATCACCTAATAAAAACAACTTGAAGAGAGAAAAAAGGCATGTCCTCTTCAGGCACAAGCACTCTGCAGTCTCTTACTCTCTATGCATTGCCAGTTGTGAGTCTCTGGGTTAATCACCATCTGCTTCATGAGGAAACCAGTAGTCTGGAGGTCTCTGGCAGGATGATCAATAGAGAACTTAGGACCAAGTCAGGGGTGAGGGCAGAGTTGGGGAGGGTCTAACTAGCTAGGCAGCATAGGTGTGGGCCCTGGAACAGGAGCTCATCTTTTTAGCATTGAGTACAAGGTTAGCTAAGGCTTCTAGTTTGTTTATCATTTCTATATTTTATTTTTATTTATGTGTGTGTATATGACCGAAAGAGAGAGAGAGAGAGAGAGAGAGAGAGAGAATACCAAGTGTGTGCATGTGTCCACAGAAGCCAGAAGAAGGTATCAGATCTCCTCAAACTGGAGTTATAGGCAGTTGTGAGCTGTCTAGTATGGGTGCTAGGAACCAGACTTGGGTCCTCTGGAAAACATCAGCAAGTGCTATTAACCACTGAACAACTATCCAGCCTCTAAGGCTTTTCTTGTGAATATGTACTTTTTTGTTTTGTTTTGTTTTGTTTTGTTTTTTTTGAGACAGTATCTCTCTGTAGCCCCAGCTGACCTGGAACTCACTATGTAGACCAGGCTGGCCTTGAACTCAGAGATCTGCCTGCCTCTGCCTCCAGAGTGCTGGGATTAAAGGTGTGTACCGCCATGCCTGACTCTTGTGAATACTTTTTATAAAGTTGAGAAAGTTCTATTCTGTTCTGTTCTATTCATTGAGAAATTTGAAATTTTTAAAAAATATTTTTATTATTTTGGAGGCTGGAGAGTGGCTCAGTGATTAAGAGCACTGACTGTGCTTGCAGAGGACCTGGGTTTGATTCCCAGGACCACATGGTAGCTATCAATCTTCCAAAACTCCAGTTCCAGGGGATCCAATACCCTCTTCTGTTCCCCTCCAGCACTGCATGACACGGGTGCACTTACACACATGCAGGTAATACACTTATACGCATAAAATGAAAATAATAAAAAAATATTTTTTATTATTTTTATGTGTACTAGTGTATTGCCTGCGTGTTTTTAAGTGCACCCGTGTCATGCAATGCCCTTGGAGGTCAGAAGACAGTGTTGGATCCCCTGGAACTGGAGTTATGGATGATTGCTAACTGCCATGTGAGTGCAGGAATTGAACCCAGGTCTTCAGCAAGAGTAGCCAGTGCTCTTAACCACTGAGCCATCTCTCCAGCCCCTTGTAGAGAATTCTTATGAAAAAGTATTGAATTGTGCCAAATGATTTCTTCCACAATTGATACATTCCTGTGGGTCTTCTTTTTACTTTATTAATAGGATGGATTATTTTGATTGTTTTTCAAATACTGGTCTACCTTCCGTCAGCAGACAAAAAAACAAACAAAAAGAACCTGTTCTACGTTGTCTTCACTTCCCTCTATTATTTTTCTGTTTTCAATTACATTTATTCCTGCTCTTTAATATTTCCTTCAATCTCTGATTTAGATTTATTTTTACTTTTGTCTTCTAGAACCTTCAGATTAGATTATTGATTGGAGACATATCTTTCTTGTAGTGGTTCTATGCATTTAGTGCTATGAATTTCTCCCTTAGCACTGTTTCTACTGAACCTCATAAATTTTTGATGGTTTGTTTTAATTTTCTTTCAGTTCAACTTAAAAAAAATTCCTTTGAGCACTCCTGTTATCCCCATGGATTATTTAACAGTGTATTGCTTAGTTCCTAAAGATGCTTAATGATTTTCCCATTATTAGTCTGTTACTGATTTATACTTTGATTCCATTGTGGTTGAGAATATGCTTTGAATTCTTGCTTGCTTTAATTTTTTTGGTTCCTAGTTTCAGTTGACTGGGTTTGTTTTATAATGTCCAGTTGTACTTAACAGGAGAAACAGGGAAGATTATGTCCACCCCATACTTGTGAAAACAATTTTATTTTTATTTTATGTATATGAGTGCTTTGCCTGAATATAAGTGTACCACATGTGTGCAGACCCATAGAGGCCAGAAGAGGGCCATGAATCCTCTGGAATTGGAGTTACAGATGGTTGTGAGCTGTCATTAGGGTGCTGGGAACTGAGTCCAGGTTTTCTGGAAGGGCTGCCAGTGATCTGAACTGCTGAGCTACCCCTCCAGTCCTGAAAAATGGAAGTTTTAAGATACACATTTTAATCTTTCTAAATTGTCTTTAAGTTGCCATCAGTCAGATTGTAATCACAACATAGGTGTTTATATTTCCATAGATGTCCATTTGATCAAGCCCTTTTGTAGTGGATCTTTTCTCGGGGGGACACATGCTCTCATGTAGCCCAGGCTGGCCTCAAACTTGCTATGTAGGTGAGGATGATCTTGAACTTCTTCTAGGATTACAGTTATACACCACCTCATCCAGTTTATTTGATACTAGGGATTGAACCTAGGGCCTCATGCATGCTACGAAAATACTCCAACAACTAAGTTACATCTCCAGACTCTACAGTGAGTCATTTTAATCAAGTCAGGTGCATTGTGTGTTCAAAGGCTTAGCCTCTGAGAGAAAAAAAAAAATGACAGACATAATAAGTTCTTTCACAGAAACTTGAAGGAAAAAGGATTTCTTTTGGGTCAAAGGGAGATCCTTCCAGAGCACAGAGAAGGGGAAAAGGAAGTAGATAAATTATTAAATATTATCAGCACTGACTACCATGAATGCCAAACAACCCACCTAGTGATTCATTCCTGGTGTATTCAGGAACTTGTATATTAACAGGTAAAGATAAGTTCGCTCAAAAGTGTAGGAATGGGATGGTTATTTCTGCTGTTATGACTGAACAATCACATTCCCTTGGCATTGCAATCAACAAAGCACTTAAAGACCACTGGGGAAGAAGTATGAGTTCCTGTACTTTTCAAAATCCTTCTACTGATACTTCCTAGTAAGATCAGACAGATGCCAGCCTCAACACTTGCAGAGTGGGTGTCAGTATGCTGGAAGAAAATACAGAGACAACAATGGAACTCTCTCTTTTAAAATGCCACATCACTGGGCTGGAGAGGTGGCTCAGTGGTTAAGAGCACTGGCTGCTCTTGCAGAGGATCTGGGTTCAATTCCCAGCATCCATATGGCAGCTAACAACTATCCGTAACTCCAATTCTAGTGGATCCAACTCCCTCTTCTGACTTCCACGGGCACTGCACAACACAGGTGCACTTACATACATCCAGGCAATACACTCATACACATCAAAAAATAAAAATAATTTTAAAAAAATTTAATGCCACATGACCAATATTGTGAAAGCACAAAAGACAATTTTGTGTGGGACATTCTGGGTACAAATGACTCTGCCCAGAAAAGTGACTTATGAAATCTAGACACTAATTGGGATAAAGTTATTTCTTTATAGTATGTGATTAAAGTATTATGTATGAAAAAGTCTAAAAGAATGCTTTTGCTAAATAAAATGAAAAATTCAAGGCAATAAGAAATTAGTGTCCTGTTGTTAAATTTTCAGCATGATTTTTTTCTGGCACTCCATTAAATTATGATATATTTATAATAAATTTTTATCAGTTTATACACTTTTTTCCTTGCAATCTATATTTATGGGACTTTTATAATGTTCATTTACGGTGAAATGCACTTATGATAACATTTACCTCTGTATTAGTTACTTTTCTGTTGCTGTGATAAAACATCACAACCCAGGCAACTTATAGAAGGAAAAGTTTATTTGACTTACAGTTTCAGAGGGATAAGAGTCCATCCTGGCAGGGAGGCATGATGACAGGGGGGGTCAGGGCGAAAGCTGAGTGCTCACATCTTCAAACAGGCCTAGAAAACAATAAACCGGAAGTAGGACCAGGCTATGAACTTTTAAAGCCAGCCCCCAGTAGACATACTTCCCCTACCTAGGCCACACCTCTGAAGGTTCCATGACTTTCCCCAAACAGAGGCACCACTGACCAAGCATTTGAATACTTGAGTCTAGGGACGACTTTTCATTTAAACTGCTCACCCTCTTCAGCATTTTACGCACACAGTTCAGTACCTTTAAATACATTTATGCTGTTAAACAACTATCACCATCCCTGTTCCCTATCTCCAGGATCTTTTTATCTTTCCACAGTGAAACTCTGTCCCTGTTAAATGATAAGTCCCTATCTCCTTGAACTGCCCAACTGCTTTCCGTCTTTATGAATTTGCTTTAGACACCTCGTAAATGTGAAATCATGCAATATTTATCAACGCATAACTGGTTTGTTTCCCTTAGTATGTCTTCAAAGTTCATTTGTGCTGTAGTGTATATCCTTTTTAATGCTGAATAATATTCCATTAGATGTGCCGATCACAGCCATTCACGCACTGATAGACATTTAGGTTGCTTCTGCCTTTCTGTTATTATGCATAGTGCTGCTATGAACAAGAGAATCCAAACATCTGCTTGAGTCTGTGTTTTTAATTCTTTTGGGGTACACACTTAGAAGTGGAATTACTGGATCTTATCAACTTAGACTGAGTAAAATCCAGTACTTAAAAATAACCTACCTCAAGGGGTAGAAAGATAACTCAGTAGTTAAGGGCACCAGCTGCTCTTGCAGAAGATACAGGTTCACTGCCCCGCACCCACACGGTGGCTAACAACTGTTTGTAGCTCCAGTTCCAGGAGCTGTGACCCTGCTCTAACCTCCACAGATGTTGCACAACATGAGCACACTTAGATGGGAAACAATCAAATACATAAAATTAAAATAAATAAATCCAAACAATTTTAAAACATAACCTACCTCAGGGTTGTAAGTGAATTAACACACTTAATTGTGGCCCTTAAAACATTGCACACCCCATGGTAATTTCCCTGTCAATGTTGGTACATGTACTATTATGTAAACAAAGATATTCTTCTGGATCTTGGAAAGGGGGTAAGAGAATCAAACAAATTCATGAGTGGCTTGTAACCAGTGGGCTAGACAAGAGTCCTCCAGAGCAAGAAAATGGGAGCTAGTGGGACAGGAAGTTGAGCCCAAGAACCCTAGAGCTTCGGAGGTGGAGTGATGCTTCCAGATAAAATCAAAGTCGAGAAGAGTAAAGATTTAGGAAGTCAAAATCCAGGATTGGTGGCCTGTAAGAAATTAAGGGAACGTGAGATGGAATGTTCAATGTGTCCTCAGGTAGGAATGGAATCAACCCAAGTGATGGCCGGAAATGAGCTAGAGAGGAAGACAACGAACAGGAATTCCTCCAAAATCAGGAGGGTCACTTGGAGACCTGAAGACTGTGACACCTCAGATGGTTAGAGGTGACAACACAACTGCATCATCAATGCACGAATCCACAAGATCTCAGGAGGAAGTTGTTAAAACATGGTAGACTAGATACATGGCAATGAGAAACATTTCTGATAGTCATTCACTTTGATGTCAAATGAGTTTCCTGTGAATACTATCTTGATAGAGAATCATGGATTAAACACTAAGTTTATCCACATGTTTGAGTTTGAATAGTTTAAAAATCCATGTAATAAATGCCTTGAATTATTTCCCGAATAAATGTGGAATGCAGCAAATATCCCAATAACTCAATGAATCGATGGTCATTAGACATGAAAGAATATATTTGCATATTGAATAATAATACCAGATAATGGCTTGACTTTATGACTCAGATTTAAAATCACATAAAATAAGATAAAGATAGCATTCAGAAGTCCAGGACTATTTATTTCTATGCTCTCCCCTGGCCTCCATATAAAACAAAACTATTCTTGGCCAGTAGAAAGGTAACAAGTTAGTTAGGCTTGTCATAAATTAACTCCAAACAGCAAAGCCAAATATTCAAACTCAAGTTCAGAAATGATCTCTTGGCTCAGACTTCAATAAGCAGAGAAATGACAGTGGGTTAATCCTGTACTCGTTGCAGGGACCAAAGATAGAGATGTGGTCCTGATTATTCCCAGAAACAGAAAAAAAAAAAAAAAAGCAATGCTTGTGTGGAGGTATTCATGATAAATACGTGGAAAGGACATGATTATGAGAACGGGAACAAATTAAATTACGGCATGAGGACCAGAACAATAATTTAAAGAAATCCCTTACCGATGAGAATAATCACAAGCACTCAATGTGTCCTCAGAGTTGGAGCAGGAGGGCCAAGCAGCTGTCCAGCCTAAATCCTCCTCTCCATAAGAAAGTACTGGCTGTGGGAAAAACTGCGGCCCAGAGACTTCTGAGAGGCTCTAACCATCACATTCCCTTAGAATCACAAGAAAGATGGTTAAAAGAGAGATTTGCTTCCCCAGAAAGTGTCACGGGAAATAAAAGTCGAATGTGACACTTTATGTAATAGATGACTATGAAGGAAATGCCATTAAAGTCCCATATTTTAAGCACTGTAGCCTTAGAGTAGGAGAGTCATTTTCCTGCTCCTACCACAGTCAAGAGGAGCCACTAAAAAATAATTATTGGCCATGAGGAAATGAAAACACTTTTACTAACAATTTCTTTTTTGAAAGGGAAAGGAAGAGAAAGCATTCAACTCTCAAGCTTTTAAAGTGATATTGAATTCAATAAGCAGAAATAAGACTAATGTTTTAAACTGGCTATATTATGGTCAGTTTAGGGGAAAGAAGAGAGAAAGATGGTAGGGAACGGGAAGGAACAGAGAGAAAACAGGATGCATGTATCAGCTGCCACTGTCTCGAAAACTCTGCAGCTCTGTCCCCCTGCTCAGCTCTAAACACATGCCTGTTCCTGATCACCTAGAGACAACCACCCATCACCACACTGTGTCAGGAAAACAGAGTTGCTCCAGGCCTCCTCACGGGCCCTTGGTTCCTAATATCACCCTCACACTATCTTAGAACGCACAGCACTTTTTATTTTCCTGCAAAATTCTCAGCTGATTAATCAGCTCCCGTTTTATCTTCCTTTTCTCCATGGGCCCCATTTCTTCTTCAAGCCTTCCTTTCTACTGCAGAGAAGACACTACCTTTCCCATGTACAAGATTAATCTCTCCACCCTTGTTATGGGAAGTTCTCTTATGGTTCTATCCCTCAACCAGTTCTTTTCTTTCTAAGCACTCCAATTATGGAATAGAAGCGATATGCTATGGTCTGAATGCTGGTGTCTCCACCAGGTTCATATGATGAAGTCTTACACCCAAAGTGATATATAGCATTAAGAGATGAGGCCTGCCCTTGTGACTGAAATTAGTGTCCTATCCAAGGTGGGACAGAGCTGGCTTTCTCCCTTCCTCTTCTAACATGTGAGGCCTCAGCAGAAAGGCAACCTCTAGTAAGCAAAGGAGGCCTCAGTCACACCCCCTCTGCTGGCAACTGAGTCCCAGCCTCTAGAACTGTGAGCAATAAATTTTTGTTGTTTATAAATTATCTGGTCTAGGTATTTTGTTACAGCATTCTAGATGGCCTAAAATACAACAAATAAAATGTTAGTATATCCTTTGAATGCTCACAATCCATCTACAAACTAGATACAGATACTTTCCTTCTTTTAAATCTCAGGGTGAGGTGAGTCAGTGATGCTCCACAAGTAGAGGACAGCAGAGTGAGAATTCAAACTCAATGGAACCTTCAGTCTAGGGCCCAGTCCACCAGCGGGAATTTCTTAGAATTGCTATAATAGAGCATCCCACCTGCTGAGCACACTTCCCCAGCTGGGTTGGAAGATACTGAGTTACTTAATCCCATGACTCTCCCGAAGTAGAAATATTGGGTCTCCTCCTGCCAAGGATGATATCACCCACCTACCTTAAGTTGCCTTAAAAGTACAGCCATTGTTCAAAAGGGTGATGCATCCAGTGAGGTTGAGCATTGCTAGGGAGACAATTCATCTCAGTTTGCCCATCAATTTACTGGCTTTTAGCACACCCAGTCCTGAACAAACAGCAGGGACAAGGCACCTAAGAAAAGCACTGGTCCTCTGTGCTGTCTGCCTGCCTTTTATCACCATGTTCCAGCACTCAGTATATATTTGTTTTGTCCTTACTAGAGTCAGGAGCCCCACAGTTGAACAATCTATGCTGCTGTTTTCAAAGTGCTTACAATCACGTGAGGCAGATGATATATATTCAAATGAGTACAATACACAGTAAAATATGCTGTCTTTTTTTTTTTTTTTTTTTTTTTGGTCTTTTTGAAACAGGGTTTCCCTGTGATCATAGCTAGCCTGAAACTCACTATGTAGACCAGGCTAGCCTCAATCTCATAGAGATCCACCTGCTTCTGCCTCCCAAATGCTGGAATTAAAGGTGTGTGCCACCACACATGGCTTTTTAAAATGCGAATTTTAAAAACGAAACACACAGAGCCTGCAAGATAGTTCAGAAGGTAAAAGTGCCTCTGCCAAACCTAAAAATCTGGTTTCCATCCCTAAGACCAACAGAATGGAAGGAAAGAACTGACTCCAATTAAGTTGTCCTTTGACCTTTACACCACCATGGCATGCAGAACACACACACACACACACACACACACACATACACACACACACATGCACACACACACTTCAAATGAAAATGTTTTAATTTAAACAAACACAACTTGAATCTTGTAACAGTGGATAAGAGTTTCCATTAGGGTAACCAGCAGACTCAAATGTAAAGTGAGCAGCCAAATTGAGAAGGCAGTTGAGTCACTGGATTTGGAGCCTAGATATAATGAGATAGCAATACAGCAGACAGTGAGGATGGTGAGGAGCAGAGCAAAAACAGCAACCAGTCTCTCTCTCCCAGCTGTGCCAGAGGACTTCTGTCCCCCACGATGAGCCACTAGCTGGTACCATCTTGCTCTTCCCACCACTAGCAACTACAACCAGAACACTAGACAAAAATAAATCAACAATTAGACATCAGACCAATGGCAATTGTTCTCACTAAAGGAATTGATTATAAAAAAGAAGTAAAGATGGGCATGAGACCCAGCACCCAGCCTGGAGGCATTTCTGGACCCTGGCTTCAGAAAACAAACCCAGGCAAGTACTGTGCTTAGGCTGAGCTGAGGGGACAAAGATCACAGGAAGCTTACACCCCTTCCACCTCTGCTCTTACTCTACTTTTTCTTCAAAGCACAAATCACCAGCAGACATTATCAGTCTCCCTAGACTCTGTCCTCCGAAGGACGGGGCAGAAAGACTTGGCATTTTATTTCCTGCTGTGTCCCTAAAGTAGCGTGTGTAATAGATGCTTCATTAATATTCTTGAATGATTGAAACTAGGAGTAGATAATGAGGAAATAATGTCAGGAAACACAGACACCATGATCAAGATTGTAGAGGTGAGTGGAAGAAGAGGCCGTAGGTACCACAGTGTTTAATGAAGGGTATTTTGCAGTGAAAGAACATTCGTACATGAGACATGAACATATTTGAGGGGCTTCATAGTGTCACAGTGTCGGAGCCAGTAACTATAACCTCCTAAGACCCCTCTTAAGACTAGAGGTTGGAATGCCAAAGGTGAGGAACTGTAGGAGCTAGAGACTAGCTCAAATGTTAGGGAGAGAAAAGTCCACCATTTCAGGTCACTTTGTCCCCGAATAGTCTATCACCCCACACTCTGCAACTTCAGATAGACAACACACATTACTTCCTCACTTTCGCAGTTCAGGTTGAAGAATGCCAAACACTATTTCTTGACTTACATGTCTGAAGCCTCTGCTGGAAGGATTGGAACAGCTGGGTACTCCCAGGCCCCTCTGTTTCCATGAACCTCTCTGGTGGCCAGCATGGGCCTTCTCACAGTACAGAGGCCTCTGACTTCTTACATGGCATCTGGTTCCCCAGGAAGGAAGCACGAGCTCCAGGCTGACTTCAAAGGCCTCTGATGTCATTTCCACTACACTTGAGTCTCAAGGCCAGCCCAGATTCCTGGAAAGAGAAACAAATTATTTTTTAAAAAGGATTATTCTAGGTCTCTATTTAGGCTAACTAGACTCCAGTGAATGAATGTCACTGAAGGACATCTGTGTACAAATGCTTGACCAGATAGCATTTAACTTATATGACAGAATGCATGAAATCTGGTGGGTGAGCTTTCAGTGGGTGCAGGGGGGGGGGCAGATGGGGAATAGGGTCTAAATTTGATTAAATTTTATTATATGAAATATATAAAAATTCAATAAAAAGAATTGTTTTCATTTCTTTTTAATTTTAAAAAATATTTTATTTTTTATTTTTTTATTTTATGTGTATGAGTGTATTGCCTGCTTGTATGTAAGTGCCTTCATGTCATGCAACGTCCATGCAGTGGGCATCCAGTACCAATCCTTTGGTACTGGAGTTACACATGGTTGTTAGCCACCATGTGGGTGCTGGGAACCAAACCTAGGTCCTCTGCAAAAGCAGCCAGTCCTCTTCATCACTGAGCCATCTCTCTAGCCCCTATTTTAAATATTTTTATGCATGTGGTATGTGTCTGTGTGAGCGAATGGCACATGTGTGTGGGTGCCTGCAGAGTCCAGATGAGGGGGTCAGATCCCCTGGAGCTAGAGTTAGCAGATGGTTGTAAGATGCTTGATGTGAATGCGGGGAACTGAATCTGGGACTTCTGTAAAAG
Organism: Eospalax fontanierii; assembly: GCA_035773235.1. Taxonomy (NCBI): domain Eukaryota; kingdom Metazoa; phylum Chordata; class Mammalia; order Rodentia; family Spalacidae; genus Eospalax; species Eospalax fontanierii. Next base: position 31,152,965 of record CM069548.1, on the reverse strand, counting down.
CAGCAAGGGCTCTCAACTGCTGAACCATCTTTCCAGCTTCCTTTCCTCTTTTTTCATGTGTGTGTGTTATGTGCATGTTTGTAATGCATGTTTACCTGTGTGTGACACACATGTGGAGGCCAGAGTATGATGTCAGGAATCTTCTCAATTGTTCTTCTACCTTATAGAGGAAATATCTCTCAAGAAGCCCAGAACTAACTGCTGATAGAGTTAGTCTTGCTTGTCACTTGCTCTGGGGATCCCCTGTCTCGGTCTTCCAAAGTTGGTATTACCGGAGGACAGTCACACCCACCCACCATTTATGTGGGCTCTGGGTCCTTGTGCTTCTACCAGGCCCGGAATCATGATTCATGGTGTGTGTGGAAACCTGCATGTACATCGAGAGCCGTTGTTAGATAATTACTATTATAAAGAACAGTTCAAAATCATAGTAAAGGCCAAGATGATTATTGTCCTGAAAGCTCAAGAGGTCAAGAAGCTGAAAGGCTGTGATATTCTTTATGAAAACACCTGAAGGGTGGCAAGCCAAGGGCAGGAGAGGTTGAAGTCACTGAGGGACCAGGACATGGGCTCCACACGTGAAGGGTGAAGGTGTGAGGATGAAGAACGGTTGGCAGAGGAGGATGGTGGACATCAGAGTAGAACTCAGTAGAAGTATTGCATGCACTTAGCAAAGTCCAAGGAGGGGAACCCTTGCCTCAGACTAGGAACAAGGATAGTGTCCTCTCTTAGAGAAAGCTAATAAGAGGGTTGTGGCATGATAGAAATCCATGTTGCTTTTTAAATTTTTTTGATTTATTTTTATTTTATGTATGTGAGTGTTTTGTCTACATGTATGTAAGTGTACCACATGCATGCAATGTCTGTGCAGGCCAGAAGAGGGCATCAGATTTTCTGAAATTAGAGTTACAGAGGGTTGTTAGCCACCATACGGGACCCAAACCCAGGTCTTCTGCAAGAACAGCTGATGTTTTTAACTGCTGAGCCATCTCTCTAATCCCCATGTTGCCTTTAAATTGAAGAAAGAGACCAAATTAAATATGCAATACACTCGTACACATGAAATAAATAAAATAATAAATAAAATAATTTTTTTAATAGAAAGCAAAGTGAGGGATTCCTCCAGAAAAAAAGCAGATGACAGAAAGATATAGTTGGGTAAAAGTAAGTAGTGAGATCTTGCTAAATGGTTTTGGGAACAGAGAATTGCTAAGGAGCTGTATTTAGGACTCTGTTAAAGGGAAACCAAGATGGAGAAAGTCAAATCGCAACAAGTGGGCTGGACTGTCCATCACTGTTGCGTCTACTCAGCCAGGAAATGGTGAATGCATTATCCAGGTTGGTGTCCAGATATTACATCCCATTGTTTCTGAGTTCGGAGTCATCCTTTCATTTCCTTGGGTCTTTTAGATCAGTGTTAAAAGTGGTAGTAAGGGGCCAGGTCAGGGAGAAAAGCAAGCAAGCATGGGTTATCTCAGAAAAGATTCACAGAGCTTAGTAACAGGAGCCCGTGTCATGGTATCGGATTGTAACTCCACGTCTCAAATTCTAAATACCATTTTTTCCTCCAAGATAAAGGAAATCAGTATTTGTTCTATAAATCTCCTCAGTGAATTAAAGATGCATGCTCTTGGCCTTTTCAGAGAAGGAAGGCAGTGTAAGAAGTAAGGTATTCTTTGACGTTTTTGTTGGTTAAAGGAAAACAGAGCTAACGTCATGTCGCATCAAGGGTATTTTGTGTTGCTGTTACACACCTTGAGTCAATGGATCACAAAATATTTTACATACAAGTTGCTCTCTCAGTCTGCAAGCTGAGCAACAGTAAGTCCAGCTCAGTCCAGTACCCTCTTCTATAAAGAGGAACACACTGACCAACTCTGAATTTTCATTATCTTTCCCAGGGCATGTTCAGTTTTGATAGTCTACAGAGTTGTTCCCTGGGGGAGCAATGAAACACAGTCGTTTCATCTGAATTATGTTAGAGATTTCCCAGTTTATTTTGTGTTTTGCTTTTCCAATTACAGAGGCAAATACTTCAGTAGAACTTGATATTCAATGAGAAAGTTCATTCATAGCATTGAAGAAAAACCTAGGAGAGTGGTCTGACAGTTGCCAAGCTCTCTTGCCTAACAAGCCTGGGCAGAACGTCATCTGGCCACTGCCAGCCTTCTTCTCAAGACACAGAAAAGACTTGCTGAAGATAACCCAGTCAGCAGCTGTAGAGAAGTCCCCCACTCCCTTTTGGGCATAAACTCTTCCCAATTCAACCCAAACCACACCCAACCTTCAGGCTAAAGCTGGGGGAAAAAATAGTTTAATCAGTGTCCTGCATCTTTTTCTTTCTTCCTTTTTTTTTTTTTTTTTTTTTTTTTGGTTTTTTTTGATGATTTAACAAAATTCTCCATCTCAGATCTTGAGAAATGCCTATAAAGCAAGACACAAGAATTGTGAGAAAGAAGTCTCTAATGTTCCTCCTCATTTTCAAAGGATCTTTTCACATTGTCCCTAGGGCATCTAATACTTAGCATACTTTGCAGCAACCTCTTAGTTCAAGTCCAGGCCTTTAATGCCAAACCAATCCATTACACTTTCTTTCTGGAGCCAAGCATGGCAGACATTTGCTTTTTATCCATCTACTCAGTGTCTGTACACCCTACTTCCTGTAACTGCAGACAGCCACGTTCACTCATTCTTGGTCCTCACATTTCAAGGGCATCTCTCCACCCGGGCCTATGATGGTCAGTGCATTGTGACACTTTCTGAGGCACTCTGACCGGGCGAAGGTAAAGTAAAGTCAGAACTGAGACACAGTGAGACACAGAGAAACTTCTGGGAAAGAGCCTCTCTTTCTTCCCATACTGAATCTGAGAGGGCAAAGAGGTTAGAGCTATGCTATTTTGTTACAATGGAGAGTCTGTGAAATCTCCCTCAGGAGAAAGAATATCTGAGAGGCAGAGAGAGCAAACCAAGGTCTGAAGATGTGCTAGACCTCTGAATCCAGGAAGGCCTGTCGCAAGCCAAGCCCAGTGCTTCCCCAAAAGCCATTAAGTCATTTTTTTTTCCTTATGAGAGAACTTCCCAAAATGTTATAGTGTGGATCTGGACATGCCCAAAGACTCATGTAGTAAAGACTTAGTCCCTGGATTGGTGCTATTGGAAGGTGGTGGGACCTTCAAGAGGCAGGCCGTAATGGGAAGAAGTTAGGACCCTTGAAGAAGACTGTGAGGCCTTGCTTTCTTCCTCTTTCCTGTTTTTTGGCCTCCCCACCGTGAGATGAGCAGTTTTGCTCCATCTTGTGCCTCCACCATGATATGCCACCACAGCCCCAAAGGAAGGAACTCCAAACCTGATCCACCTCAGTATTTGTTACAGTAACATAAAGCCAACAAGTCATACATGCTTTCATCTCCATTCCAGAAACCTGTAAGATGCCTGATACAGTTATAAGTTCTTTCTTCAATATGGTAAAGTGATTTTCCTCTTGTACTCTCCGATGTATGTTCCCAGGTAAGAAATCCCCATTTTATTAAAGATATCCTCATTAATTCTGTGCATCCAGTGTTGAAACGTAAGTTCTTCTCACTTGCACAGAATCTTCTGTATCTTTCTCTTCATCTCCTTCATTCACTAACTATTCAGCAGTGGCCTCTCACATGGTCAGTATGTGCCTTTCAAAGGCTCGAGCATACATTTCTTGGCTTCAGTGAAGAAAGGTGATATTAAGGCAAGGTGTAACCCAGGATGGAGAATGTAAAAGCGACTCCAAACAGAGCCCGGCCCTGATGGGAAGGAAGGATTGGAGGCCCCCAGCACACTGAAAGCCTTTGAAGATCTTCCAGGAGGTACAACCGTGGAGCCAGGAAGTATTTTCTTTCCTTCATGCTTACTTTTAATCTTTTTTATATATTAGAAAATGAAGATTTTTAAATAGATAAATATTCATTTAACACGAAAAAAAACATGTATGAGTTTGTACTATGTTCTTTATACTTTGGGGCTTTGGGGAAAGAATATCTAAGTGTGACAGAACTTTCATCCAATGGGAGAGGATGATGAAAAATAAATTAAATGGGGCTGGAGAGATGCCTCAGTGATTAAGAGCATTGGCTGCTCTTGCAGAAGACCCAGGTTTGGTTCCCAGGATCCACATGATGGCTAACAATTGTCCATAACTCCAGTTCCAAGGGATCCAACTGGATCTGACGCCCTCTTCTGGCTTCTGTAATGCATATGGTACACTTACATACATGCAGGTAAAACACTCATATACATAAAATAATAAATAAATAATAAATGGATTGAAAAACTAAGTAAAACATACATAAATGTCCAAGAGATGTTATATTTTTGTGTAACTATTTCATTCAAGTTGGAAAATTCTACCTGGAAAGATGACAGAAGCTCAAACAACTTAAAAGCTGAGGAAGCCCCTCCTCAGGGTTATAAAAGCAGTAAGCAGATGCTGGCAGAGCGGAGACTCTTCTGTAGAGCTGCCTTATGTAGTACCGGAAGCTCCAAGTATGCAGCTTCCTGGAGTCATCAGCCATGCTGGGTGGGCTTCTCATGATGTGGCTGCCTCTGCATCACCCATGTTCCTGTTAGCAACCTTCACGATCACTCTTATAAGGAACCCCAATAAACTCACTGGTTCAATAAGCTAGACCTGGGTGGAATGGTTAACTTGGTCTGACATTAGTGCCCAATCTGGAGTGAACTGATGCTTATTCACATCTCCCCAGGAAAAGTCATGCAACACAGATGCTCATATGAAGGTAGGGATGATTGGCTGGAGTTGGGTGCTCTCTGACAGAAAGCCTCGCTGTTCGTAGAAGCATGAATTGAAGTAGGCTGTGCTTTGCATAACCATCCAGCATAAAAGCATTCCAAGCAGAGGCGTCAACAACTGCACTGTTCCTGAGAGCGCAAACTTCTCCATCAGGAACTGAAAACTCAGGGGTTATACTCTAGTGATGCACAAAAATGTTCTGACTTCCCTTATAAACAGAAAAAAATTTTTTTCAGGTAGTGTTTTAATCTGAGATATTTGCACATTCGTTTTATACTAGTATAGTCATAAAATATTTTATTTTTTTAATGAAGAATAGGCTTACAAAAGTCAAAATGCAGTCTTGGGTGTTACAGTTTGAAAGGCTGTGAGATGGCTGGAGAGATGGCTCTGCAGTTAAGAGCACTGGTTGCTCTTGCAGAGGACCTGGGTTTGATTCCCAGCACCCACATGGTGGCTAACAAACATCAGTAACTCCACTTCCACGAGAATCCAATGCCATCTTCTCACTTCCATGGGCATTGCATAACACGGGTGCACTTACATACATGCAGGCAATACACTTATACACACAAAATAAAAATATTTTTTAATGTGTTTAAAAAAAAGAGCACTTGCACCTGGGTTCAGTTCCCAGCACCCACAAGACAGCTCAGACACATTCATAACTCCAGTTCAGGGGCTTCCACTCCTGGACTCTGTGGGTACTCACATGGCATATTTACATACATACAGGCAAAATTAAAATAAATAAAAAATACATTTTTTAAAAAGCAGGGCTCATTAGAAGAAAAGCAAAGCTGACGAAGGAGTCGGAGTGAAAGGGATGGCAGACAGTGAGGCAGGGGGCAGGCAGGAGAGCCTCAGGATGTGGCAAGCTATTTGGAGTTAAGGAGGAGTGGACGCTAAGGAAAGTAACAAAGAAACCAAGTGGCTCTGAATCTGACACCGATGAATTGGAACATCGCACATTACTGGCCATTTCAAAAAAAAGGGCTTCTATTGACTTCTTCTTTCAGAGCTTAAGTGAATGACTTCTTGTGGATACCAACTGTCCCCTGAATCTCAAGACCAGCTTCTGCTTCATCGGAGCTTGATGGTTTCTTCTGACCTTTCCCTCTTTCTATCGTGGGCAAGAATAACAACTTAGAGTGACGTCGTAGCACTTTGCAATATTCAGACGCCATAAAACTACAAATTGTTGTCATGATGGCTAATATAATAAGTAATAACACATCTGCCCGTGAAAGGACTTTGGCTTGGTCACAAATGACCTTTCTTGCTGGCTCGCCTACCTCCTGTCCATACCCAGCACAATCAGGAATCTCTCAGCCACAACCAATATTTCAGGAAGGATTTGTCACACTGTATTGTGAACTTACAATGTTTATGGTATTGCTCGTGGCTGCTCATGTACTAATACCCGTGATATTTAAAGCTGCTAATGGTGAGAGCCTGGGCCACTTGCTGCATGGCCCCTTTGCTGTCCTACATCTTGGGGAGACAATTGAGGTCATCTCTCATTCTCTATGGAGCAAGTTCATATTTAACCTGACCTGCTGGAACCAGTGCCTGAGCCGGTGAGCTGGGAACAGCGTTGCCAGACCTGCAGGTCCTTCGTAAAGCTAGCTGTTTAAGCCAGGAAGCTTTTTTTTACACCTTTCTTCTTAGAAGAAAATAAGTTAGAATGCCTTAAAGTCTGTGAGGTCAAAGGGGCTTGAGGACTTTTCCAGAGCTTCTTTAGGAAGTCACGTCTCATTACAGTGTCCTGTGTGGGCAAATGCTAAATGAAAAATAATATAAAAAGACCCCTGAATTTTAGGGGTAGAGAGGGCTTTCCAGGAAGAAGAACAATTGGTTTTAATGGTACCTAAGAAAAAGAGAAGTTCTCCTGGAAGGACAAAGGACCCCAAGTGTAAACTTGAAAGACAAAATTTAGTTTCAGAAATAATTATGTCAATAAAAGGTGTGTGAAATTGTGTACAGAAAAAAAACCCTTGTTTTTTAGCACCTTTTAAAACTTTATTTATTTATTTCTGTGTTTATGTGGTATATGCACGTTTGTGTAGTGTGTACACATGCATAAGGATACATAGACATGTATGTGGAAGCCAGAGCGCTCTACCTCGCATTTGCTCCTCCAGGACTCTCTACCTCATTTTTGTCTGTTTCACTTAACCTGGAGCTCATCACCAGGCTGCCTAGACAGTGAGCTCCAGGGACTGGCTTGTGTCTGCCACCTCATCCCAGTGCTTGGGTTACAGACACTTGACACTACATCTGGCTCTTATGTGGGTGCTGGAGATCTGAACTCAGGCCCTCATGCTTGCATAGCAGGCATTTTTCACCATCTGCACCATCTCTGTGGTCCATGTTTTAGCATCTTTCAGTATCTCTTTTTTGAGCCTTGTCTGATTTCTGATGGACATAGCCTCCAGATGGAAAAGTCCGTGGGTGACCTAGAGAGTGCTCTTTCGGGAGGTTTTTTTGTTTGATTGTTTGTTTTTTCCAGCTATAGACTAGTTTTCTGTGTAACTCAAATCCAAAGAGAAAGAAATAGAAGTACTGTTAATAGACCACCTTGAAGACTTTGATCATGAAACAACAGGTTTTGTCTTTGCTCTGCTTCTTTCATTTAAAGTGATCCATTATTCCAAGTAAGTATAATTTAGATCCGAATTGCTCCCCAAAGGCTCTTGTGTAGAGGCTTGATCTCCAGCACGGTGATACTGGGAGGTAGCAGCACCTTGATGCAGCGGGGCTTGATGGGAAGTTAGGTCACTGGGGGCATGTCTTCCAGAGGGATTGTGAGTCTCTTGTATTTTCTTCCTTTTTCGCTGTGTCCTGTCCTTGAGATGAATGGCTTTCCTGTGCCACCATAATTCTACCATAGCACATTGCCTTGCCCAAGACCCAAAGCAATAGGGTCTGACACCCCCACAACTGGAAGCTAAGCTAAACCTGTCTCTTTAAAACTTGATTATCTCAGGTGTTTGTTATAAGCCAGGAAGCTGACTAACACAGGGAAGCAGGAACTACAATCTTGAAGGACCCGGAAGAAAGTACAAGGAATCCTGAAATGCCTGAGCCGTGCAGTTGAAGGCAGCTTCCCAGAGGACTGGCATTTACAGCTGGGAGGTCATCGTCCCGCCTTTTCACATGTGCACTGAGTCTGGCCTCGGTGCAGGCACAGCAAGACTGGAAGGTGAACAACAAAGATGCTGGAGAGGAGACTGGGAAGTCCTGGGGCGGCTCTCTACCAATATTTGGAGGATAGGCATGTAACTAACATGAGTGCTTTGAACACAGAAAAACAGAGGATAGGCATGCTTGGCTTTTTCTACTTTCTTTTATTATGGTAAATACACGACTTAAACTTTACCATTTTCTCTATTTTTTAGAGTCTCGCTCTGTGGCACAATGTATGTCCACATTGTTATGCACAAATTTATTGCCAAAATCTTTTGTTTTCCCAAATGGCAACTCCAGACCCATTAAACAAATCTGCTTCTCAGGCCCCTGGCAATCACAATTCTCCTTCCTCTCTCTGTCAACTGACTATTCAAGGTATCTCACATAACTGAGACCAGACAATATTGTTTCTAGTGTGCCTTATTTCACTTAGTGTAATGGCTTCAAAGTCCATGTTGTAGCACAGACAGGACTTCCTTCCTCTTTTTTAAAAATTTGTGTTACTAGGGATTGAACCTAGAGCCTCACACATATTATACAAGTACTCCACCACTAAACTACAGTCCCAGCCCTCCTTCCTTTTGTAAGGCTGAATAATATTATATTGCACACACACGTATATGTATATACACTTATGTGTATATATTTGCCATGTATATCACATTTTGTTTATTCATCTATATGTAGATGGATATATGGGTTTTTTTTCTACCTTTTTAAGAAATTTACGTTTATTGGGATTGGAGAGATGGCTCCATGATCAAGAACATTCGCAGCTCTTGCAGAGGACCTGAGTTCTGTTCCCAGCACTCACGTGGTAGCTAAGAGCCATCTTTAGCTCTAGTTCCAGGGGATCCAATGCCTTCTTCTGACCCCCTCTGGCATTGTACACACATAGTACATTGAGATACATGCAGGCAAAACACTCATACACATAAAAACGTAAAAATAAATCCGCTGGGTGTGGTAGTACACACTTTTAATCCTAGCACTCTGGAGGCAAAGACAGGAGGATCTCTGTGAGATTGAAGCCAGCAAGTTCCAGGCCACCTGGGGTTATATGGAGACCCTGTCTCAAAAAACAAAAATAAATACAAAAATTCACATTTATTTATTGTGTGCATGCCTATGTGTAGGCTCTTGTGTACCACAGTGCGTATGTGTAAAGGTCTCTTCTTCCACCATGTGGATTCCTGGGATCAAACTCAGGTCGTCAGGCTTGGCAACAAGGGCCTACACTCACTGAGGTACCCCACCGTCCCTGTTTCTATCTTTTCATGACTGTAATAATGCTGCTATGAATGTGGTTGTACAAATATCTGATTGTTTGGGTTTTTAATTCTTTCCGGTATATACTCAAAACTGGAATCACTGAACCACACAGTCATGTAACTTAATTTTTTGAGGAATCATAGTGGGTGTAGCACTTTACATTCACAGGGAGAAGTTCACAAGGTTCCTGTCTTTTCCATATCTTTGCTGTACTTTTAAAACATAATAGTCAACCTAACAAGTGTGGAGGCCAAGGTTAGATTTTGACTGACCCTAAGAAAACACAATCTTACATCAAGCTCTATCCAGTTATGCTCTGCCTCACTACTTGGGTGATAAAGTTGAAGTTATTCCAAAATAGACAATCCATGAATCTGGGCACCGAATTTCAAGGCCTCGCTTGTCTGTGGTTTGCTCTTATGTATGCCAAATAAGAACAACGTATGAATGACACAATTTGTTGGGATTTCTATATATTTTGAGGGGAAGTCATAAGCAAATGACCACAGACCAACCTATAGATATGTTCACGCCTGGCATATATATGCCCAAGCCTGAAAATTTCTCAATGAAATTCAAATCTGTGCTTCTCTCGAAGCAAGGTGAGAAAACAGGAAAGTCATGGGCCCCTGGTCTTTGGAGGGAACAACCAGAAAGGCTTCCTCATTGTGTGACTTGTTCCACATTGTGTGATTCACTCCAGCCCAGCCCAAGGTATTTATTTAGACAAGTGACCTGATTAAGAACCAAGGGTGAAATAAAGTGACTTATTTATTTAAAAAGTTGGGGGGGGGCGGCTTTCAACAAGATACAAGCTCTCTGAGCAAAAATGCATCTCGACATCAAGATGTTATCACCTTATTATTTGCAATGCTCATATGTTCAATTATCTTTCTAATAGCTTCTAATAATTTCTAAATGAAAGTAACTGGCAAAATCTAAGGTGTTAGTTGCCATGAGCTTTTCCCCTAAATAACTGTGATGCATCCTTAGTTATTTGTCTCATGGGTATGGGACTATGGCTCTTTTTTCATACCATACACCCACATGTAAGTGGTGTGGGCTAATATTCGCCATAGGTATGCATGTAGTATTGTTATCATGAGTGTTTCTGTGCTGAATTGAATGCAGTCAGTCATCCAACACAGTAAGTAGTAGTCACATAGGCTTTGAAATAATGTGTGATTAAAACCATTCATTCAAAGTGCATGGAGACAGCTTTGTTACATAACTTTAGTCCTTTGAAGGGTAAGAATCCAGCCCCAGATTTGGTTAAACATCATCTGTTTGTTTACATAGGCTTTGTGTTATTTTGTTTGGGTATAAAAAATAATTTTCTGAATGCAGAGTCATAGTTTGTAAAACTGTTTGGTTCTCTCTCTCCCCCTCCCATTTCTCTTGCCTATCTACTTTAGACAGACAAAGAGAAGTGTTTTAAGGGAAGGTTAGTCCTCACTCACAATGATTTCTTTCTATAAGACTATAACAGAATTGGAAATAATCCACTGTGGATTATGATGTATGACAGACAAATGCCAAATAATTCTAAGTCATTTATTTGTTTCAGGCACAACGATAGAAGAAGGAGAGGGAGAAATCACACGAACGTCAACAAATGGTTCATAACTAAAATTTTTAACTAAATGAATGCCACAATGCCTAAAATTCCTGTTGCAAAAGTCACAGCCATGGGATAAAGCACGGGGACCCAGAGAGCAGAAATAATATGCTCAGACTTTTCCTCTAGTCGCAAACACAAATGAATATCCATCCCCTGGGAGTCTGGGGCCAGAGCAGGAAGAGGTTCCCAGGCAAAATTTCTTTGAACCTTGCCCCTTGACCTGAAGTTCATGCCAAGCTTGGACCTCACAGTACATTCCAGCCACCAGGAGCAGCAGCAGTATCTTGGGTTCTGTGATCAGGGATTCAGCTAGACTCCACCTGCTGTGTATTAATGGCTCTGCCCTATGGTGGTGCTACTGGGAGATGATGAAAGTTTTAAGAGGCAAGGCCTCATGAAATGTCCTTAGGTCACTGGAAATATGACCCCAGAGGACACTGTGAGACCCCAGCCCCTTCTTTTATCTTTGCTCCTATGCTCATGATTTAAGGGCTCTTATTCTGTCACACATTTCACAGGCCCAAACCAACAGCCGACTGAAGTCTGGAATCTTCAAAATTGTAAGCTAAAATAAACCTTTCCTCTTTATAAGTTAATTAGCTCAGGTATTTTGTTACAGTGGTCAGAGCGGGTTAATATACCACCCTAACCTAATGTAGAGTCGCTATAATAATCCCATTAATTATCCTCTTCTTTGATGAGAAAAACCAAGATGTACGGTACATATGGACATGTCTTAAGAAAAGTTTGTTTTAAATCATTTGAAAGTTAAATTGCTTAACTTTTCCTAAACAAACATATGAACAAAAGGACATTTGCCAAAAAGCTAATCATAGTCACCCTACAGCTTCTGGATACTTCTTCTGTATTCCTATTGGAAAAACATGATAATGAGCTATTTATACTGCTGAAGTCACTGGCATTGACTAGTTCATTTATTTATTGCTGTTTTCTTTAAAAAATTTAAATTACAGTAATCATACATGTTTCATTGTTCAAATACTTGGAAAACAAAAGAGGAAAAAAATGAACAACTCTCATTATCTCATTGGCTGTTATTTGGGGAGAATAAAAGCATGAGGAGGCCTTGGGAAATAGAAAAAGGACATATTTTGAATGAAAAAAGATTATACAGCGCATCCACTGGGGGAGAGTAGGTTTGGGTTGGAACACCACAGTGGTTATTTCTGGGTACTTAAAGGAACAAGGCTGAGCTGGTGAGATGGTTCAGTGGGTAAAGGTGCCTGCTGCCTGAGTTTGATCCACATGGTGGAAGGAGAAAACTGACTCCCCCAAGTTGTCCTCTGACCTCCACGTGAGCACGATATACACCTGTTCAGACATACACTTACATACATACACACACATAAATAAATGAATGTAACAACAACAACAAAAAATCTGAAGGTTCAGAGACAGGAAATGGTACCCAGGAAGTTAAAGAGGGGGATAGGCAGAGCACACATCAGGACTAGGTCTGGATATCAATGTTGCCCACACAGCAGTTTGGCTAAGGCCACCTTGAATTTTCACAGGGCAGAGATGGCCTTAGATCCCAGTGGACCACAGTTTTCCTTTGGGCAGCTGACTCTACCTAGTCATCTGCCAATGCTGTGCTTAGTATGTAGCTGGAGTCCATCGTTACCTCTCCCGTAGCCCGTAGCTTCATTCCCTGTTCTCAGAGTTCTTGGTTTGTCTGGAGAATTTCTGTACTTAAAGTAAAAAGAAAGAAAGAAAGAAAGAAAGAAAGAAAGAAAGAAAGAAAGAAAGAAAGAAAGAAAGAAAGAAAAAGAAAGAAATCTTTCAGGTTTATGGGAAATAACAAAGAAAGGTTAAATAAATTAAATCATAAGCTGCAGAGCTTTGTAAGTGCTGCTGGGTCAGGAATAGTAGCTTTAGTGGCTGCTCAGTGGCTTATGTAGTGCCTGGCACATAGTACCCTCCCATTGACTATTTGGTGAATGAATGAAAAGGGCTTTTACCAGTCTGGAGTCAGGTAGAAAGCAGAATTCACCCCAGATGATTTGAATGAGAAGTCTTTACTTTGTGCATGTGTGAGTGCATGTGTGTGTGTCTGTGTGTGTGTGTGTGTGTCTGTGTGTGTGTGCATATCTCTGTGTTTGTATATGTGTGTGTATATATGTATGTGCAGAGACCAGAGGCTGACATCGAGTGTCTTCTCCTCTTATCACTCTCCAATTTATTTCTTGAGACAGAGTCTCTCACTGAACCTGAACTTCACAGATTTGGCTAGGCTGGCTAGCCAGTGAGCTCCAGGGACCTGCCTCTTTCTGCTTCCTTAGTGATTCAATTACAGAATGAATAACTGCATTTTTACCTGAGTGCTGGAGAATCTAAAACATGGGTCCTCATGTTTGCATGGCTACACTTTACCAACTGAGTCATCTCTCTAGCACACAAATGAGAAGTCTTTAATGAGAACAACATTTGAAACTGGGAATGGTGGTACTGTGATCTTAGCACTTGAGAGTTAGAGGCAGGAGGATCAGGATTGCAAGAACAGCCTCTGCTACATTTTCAGGCCAAAGTGGACTACATGAGACTCTATCTCAAAAAAGAAAACAAAACTTCCTACGGAGGAGGGCAAGTCAGGTTAAAGGAGTGAATGAGAACGAGGGGAGCGTCCAGGGACTAGCAACGACAGGCCCTGACCAATCCAGGGCTGACCAATCCAGAGCAAGTGAAGACTGTATCTGAAGTCCAATGAATCAGAAGCAGCTAATGAAGTGCTAAGAGGCTGCATTTGTGCAGGAAGAGAACCGCAAGCATCAGGCATCAAAGCTGGGAGAGAGAAAGGACAGAAGCCTCCTGTAACGCCCACACACACCCCGCTCTTTCCCTCTTTACGTGTACCTGCTGATGGCCAGACCCAAATGTGCATCAAGGCACCAGGGAGCATGGGTGATGCAGTTAGAAAAGGTCAGTTCCTGGAGCCCGGAAGAGGGCAGTGAAGGGAGGTTAATTAGGGGTATAAATGTGGGAAAAGCCTACTTCACTCATGCACAGGGAATGCACTGTCTGTTTCAGCCTGTTTTCCATCCTGGTTGCTCCTAGAGATGACTTAATTCTCTTTAACATAACAATTGATATCTACATGGGAGTTTACACTCTCCTTTCAGGGAACTGGAAGCAAGATTTCCTGGGGAGAGTACCCCAGGACCCCGGATTTCTCCACTCCTATGAGACAAAAGCTGGAATAGCTTGGAGGCTGGCCCATCTGTTCCTCTGGTTTCTACCTGATTAATGTAAGATGACTGAAACTGCAGGAGAATTGCCAGTCATGTAATTAAGACATCTATGCACCCCTTCCTCTCAAGTGATCTAATTGTATGCCCTTGCTTGAGCCATGCCTCAGTTTCCCCAGCCATAAAGTGATCAAAGAAATGGTCCAGAAAGTGGAAGTGAGAATGAATTTGTCTTTGCTGATATAGTTTGTTGTTGCTTTGTTTGCTATAGGTAATTATGTTGACCCTCAGACATAAACACTGCTGGACAAAATGGTTGTACTATGAATAAGTCACAGCAAAGCTCCTCGGACATCTTAATATGAAGATGGCTCTCCAAAGAGCTGGAATGTTTTAAAAGAGAAGAAAAAATAAAGGAGCTAGCAACCTAACCTTTTTCTAAAATAATAAACAGCCAGGCACAAATGGAGCTTGAACCTCCTGGGGCACAGATTTCCAGAGGCGTGACCTTTGGAAATTAAGTAATTCCTGTGATGTCCGTTGTCTGTTTCTCAGGACACCTTTAATAAGAACTTTGTGACAGTTCTGTTCTACCAGAGGAGGTTTACATGGGAAAGAGAAGCCTCCTGTAGGTTCTTATACCGGAACACTTCCGGGCCAGGCCTCCACTTCAGCTCTGATGCTCACTAGCTTCTTGATCCACCTGCCAGGCTATTTACTGAAAGGACACTGGCTGAACCAGTTATGCTGCAGACCCAGGACAAGGATGTGTATTGTAGTTCATCCACCCTGCTTCTTCCTGTTGTTTCAAGCAATTCACAGGAGTCTTTTATTGTCCTATTGTCTCTCAGAGAGGGACTCCTGAATGCCACAAGATGGAGACTGAGGCTTCAAAAACTGTCTTTGCCAAGGCATTCATCCTTCCAAAGTGAAAATGGCCTGAAGACCTGCCATACAGGGTAGATTCTGTTGGGTAACTCATGTTTCCTGCTTTCAGGGTAACAGATTTGCACCAATGGTGTATACTTATGAACCCACCTGAAAGACTTTCCAAGACCATTGGCCAAGGCTGCATGGGCTACTGACTGACAGTGAATTGAGAGCTAAAGGTGGGGTACATAAGCACTTTTTATTTGTTTGTTTGTTATTTTTATTTTATGTGGATGAGTGTATTGCCTGCATGCACTTAAGTGCACACATGTGGGACAAAGCCCACAAAGGTCAGAAAAGGATGTCAGATCCCCTGGCACTGGAGTTATGAATAGTTGTTAGAAACCATGTAGGTGTTGGGAATCTGACTCCAGTCCTCTGCAAGAACAGCCAGTGCTCTTAACTACTGAGACTTCTCTCCAGTCTCCTACAAACACTTTTTATGAAGGTATAAACACTTTGTTTTCTGAAATAAAAGTTTCTGCTTAGAGGATGCGATGTCTTCTTACCCATCCCCCACTAATTTCGTATATTGCTGTCACACGCTTCTAAAATTCTGCTTTGGCTCTCAGGATGTAGGGAAACACCTTCCCATTATTTTACATATGAGCTCCTAGTTTCTGGAATAGTGGAGCATTCTCTAGCACAGGTTCAGTAATGTAATGTTTTAGTCCTTCAATTTCCTCATCTACAAAACACCAGGTCCAAACCAAGTGCTCCTTCTGCCCATAAAGATCTGTGATTCTAATCAATTTGAAGCTCCAATTTTCTCTCATTAAAATATCAAAGTATGAGACTAAATGATGGCAGAGATGGAGAGTGTAATAAATAGCTTCATGATAGGACCATTTGTTGCTTTATATGACAGAACTTGTAGCCTAATAAAAGAGCATAGCCAAATTCAGGAAACAAAAAGACACAACTGGAGCTCAAAATAACTTACTTTTCCCTCCCATGAGATACACAACTACATAAAACCTGACATAAAAATGGACAGACATAGAAGTGGAATTCTGCAGAGTTAGGATCAGGAGGACAGAATACAAGGGAAACTCACAGGATGTTTCTTATGATTTTTAAAAATTATACATATATGTGTGGGCATGTGCATGTTGAATGCAGGTGCAGGTTAAACAAGGCTGCTGAGAATTGAACTCGGGTCTTCTGGAAGAGCAGTACATGTTCTTAACCAGTAAGCCATCTCTCTCCAGCCCACATAGGAGGCTGTTTGATTGACTTTCACTTCCATTTTATTTGATGATCCCCCAAATATGTAATCATTAATGTAACACATAATTACAACATATGCAAAATATGTCATAAAATAATTTTCTGGGCATGTTCTGTTTTCTAAGGATGGAGTTGCTGAGCAGGTCACAACCTTGTCAGGATGTCTTAGGTATGGAGTAGAGAGGTTGGGGACCCAACGTGATCAGCAGAGAGGGAGAGATGACATAGAGAAACTGAACCAGAGCTGATCGCTGCATGAAAGGGCTAAAGAGAAGTCCCAATATAAAAGGGGGTTTGCGAGACAAGATAGAGGGAGACTGGGTCCCTCAACAAAGAAGTATACTAAAAATTAAACAGAACTGGAATATAGCTCAGTGACAGAGTTCTTGTCTAGCGTGCTTGCAGCCCTAAATTCAATCCCTAGACCTGTGGTGGCTATGGAGAAGGGAAGTCAGTCAAATCAGTTCAAAACTACCTGGAAATTGGGGGGCAGCTACGTGGGGGCAATCTCCCCTCATCCTATCAAAGAGGCCTGAAGAAGCAAAACAGGTAGAGATGTTAAAGATCCTGGAAGGTTTGAAGGTAAGAGTTTTGTTTCTAGCTGTTGTTCAGATTAGGCATAAATACAAAAGGCCTGAGAGAGCCATGCCTCAGAAAAGACAGGGTAGACCAAGTGAGAGACCTGGACTGCCAATACTGTGACTTTGTACTTGGACGTGTTCTCCTAACACAATGAGTTGAAGAACCAGTGAGAAGATGCTCAAAGTAAAGATTCCCAAACCCATGTCTTTAAATAAAACACACTAAAATGCCTAGACATGTTTCCCTCTGTTGGGTGCACATCCACAATCCCTCCCCCACCTTCCTCACTGCCCAAGCTAGAGATCCAACTCACAACTGTGTGCATACTAGGCAGGCTCTCTGTCACTGAGATAGACCCCCTCAACCTCATCTATTACTTTGGAAAGTATGGTTTATTCAAATCCTAACAAAACTTGCTAGTCTTAATCAGGCCCCACCTCCTAAACACAGATTACAGCCAAAAAAAAAAAACAAAAAAAAAAAAACAAGCCTCCCCCATTCTGTAAAAGAAGGCTGGTCATCATCACCAGATACTGATTTACAACATGTGAGGTCCAGGCCAAGAGAAACGCCAGACTCATATCTCTGCTTTGGGACAGGCGTTCATTATTTCACATGTCAGACTTGCTGCACTTTTAGGGTAAAGAGTATTCCGTCTCAACTCATGAAGCAGATGACTGAGGCCTGGGAAAGAGAGAGAAGCTCTGACTGGTGTAACTTCCCTCAGAGCTCTGAGGCTGGAAGAGGCTGGAGCCCTCTGCTTAGAGGAAGGATCTTCTCCATATGGGTAGAGAGCCTGTTTCCAAGAGGCTAGCTGAACACTGTGGTCCCGGCATCTCCTCCGATATCAGAAGGCTACAGACCACCTCTCCCTCCAGGGGTTCAGCACCTTTGTACCTCAACTGGGTTCTAAGGTCTCTAGTAAAGCCTCCATTCAATCAATCACTCAATCAATCCTCTTTCTCTCTCTCTGTCTGGTGTTTTTGAGACAGGATCTCTCTGAAGTCCCAGCTGTGCTAGAACTTGCTATGTAGAGCAGGCTGGCCTTGATCTCACGGAGATCCACCTACCTCTGCCTCCTGACTGCTGGAATCAAAGGCCTGTACCACCACATCTGGCTTGGTATTGTATCTCTTGATGCTTCTTTATTGTATTACTTATTAAAATTGTGCAGCTTTTAAATTAATTAATTTTTTTTTTCTTTTTTTTTTTTTGAGACAGGATCTCACTATGCAGTCCCAGCTGTCCCGGAACCCTTTATGTAGACAATCCCAGGCTGGCATCAAGTCTCTCAGTCTGCCTCTGCCTCTGCCTCCCGAGTGCTGCAATTAAAGGCGGGCTCACCATGCCCAGTTTGTACAGCTCTTTTTAAGCTAAAACTTTTCTTTCTACCTTTTTATAAACTTTTTGTTTGTTTTTGATTTTCGTTTTGTTTTTGTTTTAGCCTTGGCTGTCCTAAAACCCTCTATGAAAACCAGACTAGTCTTGAACTCACAAAATCCACTTGCCTGTACTGGGATTAAGGGTGTGTGTGTACCATCACACTTAGCTACTTTTATAAACTTTTAAAGAGGAATTACAGATTTTGCATTTGATTAATATTTTTTTAAAAGTTTGAAGACTAAATGTTGCTAAAAATCACAGAAAAGGAACACTCGGAAATCTGTCAGAAAGTCTAAACATTTATTCACTGCTATTCAATAATCAATGAGTAGTCTGTTGTATTATTTATTAATTTAATTTTTCCTGGAAAACAAAAAGTTTACTTTAAATGGTCATTTATTATAGAAATCTCTGAAATGTCACATAATTCTCATCTTTTTAAATAAAATACACTAAACAAAGTTTACCTATGTTTTTCTTTGCTTTTATCTTCTTTTTTAAGCATACAAAAAAACAGATTTTCTCATGACATTTACATATAAAATACTGGTTGACTCCCCCTCAATCACTACTGGCTCCTCTTCCCCATTCTTCCTATTACCTGTGCCCATTTGCAATCTTCCATCCCCAGTATTTAAAAAAAAAATAATTAATGTATTTATTTGGGGTTTGTGTGTGTGTGTGTTTATGGTCATGCAAGTGCTATGGGACATGTGTGGAGGTCAGAGGGCAATTTGTGGGAGTCAGTTCCCTCCTATGTGGGCCCTGGGGATCGAACTCAGGTTCTCAGGAAAGGCCTTTACCAATTGAGCCATCTCACTGGCCCATTTATAAATCAGTACATTACACAGTTTATGAAAAACTAATTATAGTTTTCAAAACAAAACATTTTGTGACAAGAGGCACATTTCTCTACATTTGAGCCAATCTCTGTAATGTCTGGCTTAATAAAACAGAACTGAGTTCATTTATCTGCTTCTGCACTTGATCTGTTATCATATATCATCTTTTGGTTGAAGATGTACATGGAGGTAGGCTGAGGATGTGACTTGGTGGCAGAGTACTTTTATAGCATGCATGAGACCCTAGATTTGATCCCCAACACTGGCTTCTCCCCCCAAACTGTTTTTAAAAGAAATAAAGAGGGGGCTGGAAAGATGGTTCAGCAGTTAAGCGTTCATACTGGTCTTTCAGAAGATCCAGCTTTGGTTCCCAGCACCCAATTGGGCAGCTCACAACATCTGTGACTCCAGATCTGGGGGATCCAGAACCCTCTTCTGGCCTCCAGACTTATAAGAACATATTTACATTTATACATACGATCTTTAAAAATAAGTAAAAATAAATCTAAAAAAGCAAAAAAATAAAATAAAAGAGATATACATAAGAAATCCCAGCCTCACACAGATATGTAGTTAAAAGATGGCAAAATTTAGTAATAGTCTTTTAATTTTATAATTAAATAAAGATAATTTTAATAATCTTTTGAGGTAGCTGTATCTTTCTTTTATTATACTAATATGTATTGAGTGGTAGTTTATTAAAAGCTGCTTGTAGTGTGGAATCTGAAACCATATCAATGAACTTTTCTTACTGTTGTGCATTACAATCCATTGATCTATTTTACACTTGGGATAACATCATACATGGAGTATTTGGAAAATATTGATTAGCCTTAGCTATGTAGATCTTTCAAAATGTTAACACTACTTCAAAACAGTCACATTCATTAATGTCACCATGGATCTCATAAAACAAACTATTAGGAAGCTGGTAAATTCATGGTAACACACACAAGTTGTGCAAATTTTCAATTATAAGTACAAATATTACCATTGCTCAAAAAAGTATTGTTTTGTATTGTTTTCCTTGAAATTATAGGTTTGCTTCATTTTTTTTTTTTTTTAAGATTTTGGGATTGGAGAGATGGCTCAGTGGTTAAGAAAACTGGCTGATCTTGCAGAGGACCCAAGTTAGGTTCTCAGCACCCACATGGTGACAAACAACTGTCCATAACTCCAGTTCCAGGGAGTCCAACACCTTCTTCTGTCCTCCATTGGCATTACACACATTTACATACATTCATGCAAAACACACATAAAATAAAAATAAATAAATGAAAAATTATAAAAGGATTTTATTTTTATGTGCATGAGTGATTTTCCTGCATATATGCAAGTAAACTACATGAATGCAAATGCCTATGGAGGCCAGAATAGGGCCTCAGTTTCCCTGGAACTGAAATTAAGGACAGTCAATTGTGACTTCTGGGACCCTAACCTGGGTCCTCTGTAGGAAGAGCCAGTGGGCTTAACTGCTGAGCCTTCTCTCTAGACTACACTCCCCATTTTATAAATACCCAAGTCTGAGTTTGTCTGCCAGTCATTCTTACAAGTACAGATAATGTTCCATGAAAAAGATGACTATTTCAAACAATCTCATGAGTGATTTTCTTCCAGACAACTGATATACCTCAGCATGTGGCAGAAGTGATTTCTGTACCTGATGCTTTGTCACAAGGAATACTTAAAAGTTTTGTCTCAGGGGTTCAGATTTAATAAAATTAATAACTTTTACTGCTCCAATAAGGACATACTTAAATGAGTCTTCCTTTTTACTTCTCTGAGTTCTTGTGGTGAAGAATAGAATGACTAATCAGAATTGTAGTGTCTTTGGCTTGACTGGTACAAGCATTTTAACAGTCACTGCCTTGACATCCTTAGTGCACAAGCCAACATGAAGATAAGGACAAATAACGTCTTAGATTTATTGTTAAAATTGCTTTTAATATTGATGATGATGATGTTGATGATGTGTGTGTGTGCATGTGCTGGGCATGCCATGGCACACATGTAGACATCAGAAGACAACTTGCTGGAACTGATTCACTCCTTCCACCATGAAGGTTTCAGAGACAGAACCTAGGTTGACAGGCTTGACGGCAAGTATCTTTACTTGCTAAGCCATCTTGCCAGCCAGTATTATGAAAACACTTTTGACCGCATAGACAGACCCCTCTGCAGACCACACGCTATTCTAGGAGATATGCTCCTCTGTCTACCCACCTTTAGCAATTCTTGGGCTTAAGTGGAGTTTACACCTGTGAGCCAGCACTTAGGAAACATCTTAGAATGCACAATGTTGAATAAAAATCTATTTAACTCTCACATTTGACAGATGATGGAGAGAATACTATGACTATTAAGAAATATGTGGTCTTAAAAGCCTAGTGAATCAAATATAATATTTCAGCCTGGTGCTTTGATGAACAGTAACCCAGGCTTATGGTTCATGGGCAGGTTCACTCAAATTTATTTATTACGTTTTTATATTATTTTTGAAATGTATTGTAATTTCCAGTATTTATCATCCTAGTATTTTAGATTAGTCAAACATTAAAATTAGCTTGTGTCCCTCAGTGTACAGCAATTAAGGAGGAGATGCAAATGGCCTCAAAGAGCAAAATTGTGTATGACAGAGATACCAGCTTGAGATTTAAGCAGAACATACTTTATGTTTATTTCCATTTCCTATTGTTATACACTAATTCAAGTAATTTTTAGAAAGAGGTGGAGGTATGAATACATTCAATTTTAAAATGCTTTTGGCTGTTGATAAAACACCTATATAATTAAAAGTTGACAGCATTTGCCTGCATGCCTTTAAAAGGTCGCAGGAAATGTTCTCTGCTTTGAGGAAAGGCCTAAAGTGTGTTTTCAATTACAGTATACTAAACATTGTGGAGTCATTGCAATTCTGGAAAAGGTGGTGTGTGTCTATGCAGAGTAATAATCCTAACCACCTAGCAAAGGTTCTCAGAGAGGGATGGAGGAGTGTTCTAATCACCGTGTTAACCCCTTGTTAGGTGTTAGGAGCCCACAGACCCAGGGCAATGGTCCACTAGGAATGGATGAACTTTGATTTATCATTCACACATGAATTTCAAGACTAATGCATAGCCCAAGTCATGGGAAGCTGAATTTGATGAGTTGATAGTATTTCAAATTATAGTACAAGGAAACTTAACTACAAGATTTTTTTTTTTAAACCAGTATATTTGGAATAGGTTTAAGGTTGCTGCTCTGTTCTAAACTTAACTGTTTTAGACTGAATTCATTCGAGCAGGTGTTTAAACCTTGCTTCAGAAAACATGACTTAACACTGGGATCCTGGATCTGTTGGGGGGCATTAGCATTACTTTTTAAGCTTCCTTAATAAGGGTGTACAATATTAAGCCTTACTGCTATTTTTAAAGGGGTTCACCTGAACTTAACACCCATGTCTCTTTTTAAGTACAAGGCAGAAACTCCAAGACTCAATAGTTATTCATGTCAACTTATAGCATGACATTCTAATGTTCTGTGTCTTCATGCTTCCACCTTCTTTGATGAAAATGTCTATTTAAAATTTGGTAGGAAAATATTTAACATAATAAGATGATGAGTCAGTTTTTTAAACTCAAAAGGGAAGATGTAGTTAAATAATGCACTTTTTTTTGACTCTATCTGACTCATGACATATAATGTATTCCATCCAGTTCAAAGTTTCCTCTTACAAAGTTTTATGAAACAACTCTTCTTCAGACCAATTTTTTTACTTCAATTACAGTAGCAGATTTTGGAGTTTAAATCATTAACAACCTCCCAGTGAACTTCTATCCAAATGACTTGCAGTCACAAAGGGAACGGTTCTTTTTCACTGAGTACCTTTTGTAAGGCGACCCATCTTTTTCTGTTTTTCCTCTTTATGTGTCTCTTTGAAGCAAGACGTGTGATTTGTAAAGTAATGAAAGTATATCGGTTAATGAAAACTGCTGTAGTGGGCTCATGCAGCACACTGGGATTGCTTCAGGCTAACTTCAGCTACCTGAGTTGTACGAAGGCGAAAAAAAGTAAATTTCAGAAGTCAAGATTGCTGTGTTCACGGTAGGAGTATCATGTAGCAGTCAAGTCAACCATCAGGGGTGAACTAATCTCAGGTCCCCCCTTTCCCAAGGACCTGTAATTTTCATTTAGGCAGCATTCTTCAAGTGTTAACTCCACCGGACCCTCCAAAACTGGACATTGATTCCATCCACCTACTGACCTCACCGTATGCTATCTTTTAAATTTTTAAAAAACGATTTATTTCCACTGGAATGTTTTGGGAGAGTGTGTGGGAGTCTGTAACCTCCAGACTGAAGGTGATGGGGTGAGAGAGTGAATCTCCCAGTGACAAAAGCCTGAAGAATATTATACAGAACCAAGTGTAGCTTAATACACAAAAGAAAGTGGCTAAATCAACCTATTTCCTTAAAAAAAAAATCCGTAAAATAATGATCGAATCGTTGTTCCAGGAGCGGAGAAAAACTTTTTCACCACCCCCCCCTCGATTGGAGAACTAGCGGGATAAATTCGAAGAAGTCCATCCCACCCCCGCACGCGCGCCCCCCTTTCTCTCCAGACAGAGCGGTTGTAAATGCGAGGCTGAGTCCGCCCTGAGAGCCTTAGGGCACCTTCCTCTTTGCAGCGTGTGTGTGTGTGTGTGTGTGTGTGTATAGCTCTCGCTCTTTCCCTCAGTCTGTGCCTCTGTGTGTGAGTGTGTGTGTGACAGGGAGAGAGAGAGCGAGAGAGAGAGCAAGAGAGAGAGAGAGAGAGCGCGAGAGGAGAGCGAGAAAGAGCGAGCGAGCGAGAGAGCGAGCTGTGAGCTGTGCTGCCGCCGCCGCTGCCCTTTGATCCCGACATTAGTGTTAGGGGCTCGGAGACACAGAGCGCGGCCATAGACACCGCCGCACCGGCACTCATTTATTTATACCTCCTATCACACACGCGAGCACAGGACACACACACACACCTATCAGATCTGTTTCCATTGAAGAATATTAACGCTCGGGGACAAGCCAGGTGCACGACCAAAAATTAAAAAAAAAAAAAAAAAAAAAAAAAGAAAGGAAAGAAAAGAAGAAAACCCCTCTTCTGGCTCCAGGAAACAAGCTTCAACCCATTGCACACACCGGAGAGAAGGGGTTTCCCCCTGCCCGCCCCCCAACTACCTCCCCGCTCCTGCCAGTGTCTGCCTGTCTGCCCCCACGGGGGTTTATTTGATCTCACATTAACCAAGGAGGAGAATGTGAGAAAAGAGGGAAAATGCCCAGGAGGAAGCAGGAGCAGCCCCAGCGCCTTCCCTCACGTAAGTCATCCCTTCTCCACGTCCTCTCGTGCCATTTTCTCGCCCTCCCTCTCCTCTTTCCCCTCCGCAGCCTCCGCCGTTGTTTTCTGCATTAGTTTAGGGTTACAGAGGTGAAACTGACAAAGACACAGCCCGGGTTACTCCTCGCCTAGGTCTATGCCGAGGCAGCCATGTTGGTGATGATCAGCCCCGTGCCCTTTCTATTCTCTCTCTCTTTTTCTTTCTTTCTCTCGCCCCCCCTCTTTTTTTTTCCTTGAGATCGGGCTTTTCCCCCCTTTCCCTCCCCCTCCCCCTCCGGGGTGCGGGGGGAGGGGGCGAGAGAAGGGAGGAGGGGAGTAGTGTGGATGCCGGGTTTTTGTCGGGGTGGGGGGGGAGGTGGGAGAGGTTGCAATCTTAAAAAAAAAAAAAGAATTCCGTGTGGATCCTGGTGCCCGAGGGTGCGGGGTCGGGGCACGCGGAGGACCGGGGGCCGTGACATGGCGTTTGGGGGTGTCGGGGCGAGGGCGCACGGCCGCCCGCCGGGCTGGAGATCCGGAGAGGTCCGTCTCCGGCTAAAGGTTGCGCTGGGGTGGGTCGGCCCCGGAGCCGCGGGCGGCTGGAGCAGGAGGAGGCGGAGGTGGAGGCGGCGGCGGAGGAGGGGGTCGGGGCGGCGTGGCGGGAGCGGCCGCCGAGGGTGTTGGGGGGCCCAGGGCGGCCGATCGGGGGGCGAGGCCGGGCAGCGGAGCGGATGTGGGGTGCGGGAGCCGCGCCGAGGCGGAGGCGAGGAAGCAGGGCGGCTCGCGAGGTCCCTGCAGAGCCGAGGGGAGGGCGGAGCAGAGCTCCTGGCCGCAATAAAATGCGGGGTCAGTGGGAGCAGACGGAGCCCGGGCGACACTCGGGCTCGCAGACCCCCCCCCCCGCCCGGCCAGCCCGAACAGAGTCCGGGACTAAAGTGCATCCCAGCCCTCCCCGGCCGCAGCCACACACAGCAACTGGAGACCCCGCCGGCGCGGCCGGGTCCGCGTCCCCTCCTCCACCCGGGTCCCTTGCGCCCCCCTCCCGCTTTTCTTTTGCGAGACTCTTAACTTTTCCCCACTCCCTCTCCGGCTCCCCCCCGCCACCCCCCACCCCCAAGCTCTCTCCGCTTGGAGTGTTCCGAGATGCTGCTGAAGCTAAAAGTGAAGGAGAAAGAAGCAACTAAAAATATCCCCCGGGGCCGCCCGGCTCCTTGAATGCAGGGGAGAGGGGGCAGGGGAGAAGGCGTGGGGCGGGGTGGCGGGGAGGAGGGGACGCGGGAGGCGCCGAGGGAGGGGTTGGGGGAGACGGAGGGTCAATTTCTCTCCCCCACCCCCCCTTGCGCTGCTCCCCTCTCCCGGGCGGTTTGGCGCTGCTCGGAGCCCGATCCTGCAAAACCCGGGCTGGGGGCGGGAGTGGAGCCGGAGCGGCCGCCGGCCCCGGTGTCAGGCCGACGTGGTCGGTCACCTGAAGTTCACGGAGGGTGGGGGAAGGGTTAAGGTTATGGTGTCTCGGTGTGTGTGTGTGTGTGTGTGTGTGTGTGTGTGTGTGTGTGTGTGTGAGCCTGTGCGTTTCCGCTGCAGACAGGCCAGCGCGATCGATCTCCCCCTCGCCTCAGCTCCGTGGCGGTGCGGACCCGGGGGGCGGGAGGGCTCGAGGGGGCCGCTGGGCTGCGGTGGCCCCCGCGGGCTCTGTGTCACCCGGGCCGCAGCCGAAGTAGCGAGCAAGGGCACTGGCGGACAGGCGGGCAGGCAGTCCGCTCCGCAAACAGTCCTCTTTCTTTCCCCTACCCGGTACGCCAGGAGTCGACGCACAGGGCTGGGGTTGTGCTTTTTTTCCCCCTTCCTTTAAAAAAAAAAAAGCCCCCGTGCAGTCCTTTCTTCGCTTGCCCGCTAGAGGTTCTGAGGATCATATCACATATGTAATATATATGCACATAAAATCACTTGCAGGCGGCTGCGTGTGGAGGGAAATTTTGTGCGAGGAGAAGGCGGTGGAGTCGGGGCGGGCGAGTTGGGAGGCTCCGCGCTGCGATTCACAGAAAACTCGCAGCAGTTGGTGGAAGTGTGCGTGCACATGGCCGGCCGGTCCCTGTGCCCGGCTCTGCTCCCGGGCGTGCAGGGGCCGAGGAGGAGGCGGGCATCCCGGGCGGGGGCGACCGCAGGACGCCGGCCCTGCTCGGGCAAAATGGGCTTCAGTGTGCTCCGCGAACTTGCCCTTAGATGGCAACTTTGGGCGCTGATGAGCTTGTGTGCGAAAACCCGGGCGGTGAGGTTATTTGGTCATTTTCCTTTCTTCTCCCCCCCCACCCCCACCCCCGCTTAAAAAAAAAAAAAAGATACTGGCGGGGTGAGAGGGAGGGTGGGAAGGAGAAGGGATTTATCTGTTTGGGCTGTGGCGGAGATGGAAGCCGCCCCTCCCGGGGAGTGCACCGCGGTCGGGCAGCTGCAGCCTGCCCTGCCGGTGACCTTGACCCTGACCTCGTGCGACTACCCTCTCTGTCTGAGAGGAAATTCAGGCTCCATTTTAGCTCCAGTGTCGGTGGGCCTCTCCTGCGGGTTGGTGCCTGTTGATGAAGTTGAATTTTAAGAGTGGGCCCTTCCACGTTCTCTGATTGAATACTGTTATCTGCTCACTTAAGAAAAAAAAAAAAAAAAGACCTTCTTGTAGTCACATTAAGCCACTTTTACCAGAGTAAGAAGCAGTTTACCTTTGGAAGCACCGTAACTTTTTTTTTTTTTTTTTAAGGGAAGCCTTAATTTTCGAAGTTTCCACTTCTCTTTGCATTGAATGGATTTCTGTGGATGTGTGCTCCCTTTTCTAAGGGGGGGTTTACACATGTTTTATAAGCAGTTTGCATTTTTACTAAGAGCTATTTCTGGGCAAATGGTGTATTTTGCAATTCAGTCACTGTAACCCGGGGCTTACTAAGTGCCCAGTAAGGATGGGAGAAACTTGCATAAGAAATATTAACCTGGGTAAAAATGATTCTTAATTTCTGTTTAATGCAGAATAAAACTGTATGATCTATGTTCTAGTATTAAGACTGAACTGTTTGCGTATGAGAAAAGACTGCTTTCTTCTCTGAGAGAATCACTATATCAGCGGTAAAATACAGTTGAGTCTAAGGATCAGAGTTCCCTGATAGAAGTCATTCATGGGTTTTAAGAAGTTATATAGGGGCAGATTTAAAAGTTGACCCTTAAAAAAAAAAAAAGTGGTGTAGGTAGGGAAAGGAGGTGATAAAGGAATTGCACTGGGGTAATTTAAGTTGCTTTTAAAGCCAAAGAACCTTTCTGAATAAATGTAGATGTTAATAAGGCTGCTTATTGAGATGTTGATTAAGAATTGATAGAACTTCTAAACATTTAAAAAGTACCAAATATAATGCATATATATATATATGAACTTGTGCTGTCTGAATCTATAGAAAAGTTTGGAATCCTTTTTGCTTCCTCTCAGCATTCTCCTTGTCTTTGCATCCACCAGCAATATAACCGAAGAGTTCTAAAGTATAAACTGTTGCTACTTCCAGATGTTTTCTATGCATTGTCTATTTCTCACGTTAAATAATATTATCCAGGCACAGTATGGCTCTGCAAACCCACTGTCCTCCCACTTGATGCCATAGACACCGGGGAACCTGGAAGTTCCACCCAAGAGTGGATTAGTCCTGGAAATCCAGACGAGCACTTCGTATTATCTGATACCAAGTCTGGGGTGAGCCTCAGCCCCTGGCACTGAGTCCCAGCAATTCCCCAGGCTGGGCTCTGGCCTGCTAAGGTTTCTTAGCTCCTTCTGTTCAGCTAGACACCCCTGGGACTGTTCAGAACCGAATTAGCTTTGGAGCTGGGCGAGCCTTTAACCTGACACTACTAACCTAAGCCTTGGGTTTCTGATTTAAAATTCTACACAGTCATTTCCTCCAGGCCTCAAAGTATGAGTGTGTATGTGTGTGTGTCTACTTGCTTATGTTATATGGGCCTCATACATAGGCCTAAAATAAAAGGTATGTCTTCTAGAGATGAATGGTGACCCTGGTATATCTACACATCACAGAGAAATTCTGTAGTAACTTCTAGAGGTGCCACCCAGCTAAGGATATATATTTGAGGGGTAGGTTTAAAATTTATTCAAAATAAAGCCTCTATTTCTGGGCTTAATGTGATAATTTTCATTTGGAGATTTGAAATATGACTCTACTGCTGTTGATGGTTCTTTCATTAATAATAAGGTCCAAGGTTGTATTCAGAAGAATGGCTTAGGGTCCTTTGAGCTATAACATGTGCCTACGGACCTTCAGCAGAATCCTGAACTGAGTGACTTAAGAATGTCCATCAGACTAAGGAAGGAAGAGAAGGAAGATGATGCAGGGGCTGTTGTTGGCACCTTATTGGCATTATTACATTTGAGATCACTGTTAACAGGGGACAGGATAAGGAAGCACTTTCTTCTGCACTTACCGCATCTGCACTTATTGCCCTTCTGTAGGTGGCAATAAGCCCTTAAAATGTTTTATTCATTTATTTGTTTTTATTTTTATGTGTATGAGTGTTTTTTGCATGTATGTATGTAAATGCACCTGTGTCATGCACTGCCCACAGAGACCAGAAGAGGGCGTCGAATTCCCTGGAACTGTAGTTACTGATGATTGTTATCTGCTGTTGGTGCTGGGAACCGAACCCCAGTTCTCTGTGGGAACAGCCCTTGCTCTTAACTAATGAGCCATCTCTCCTGCCCGGCAATCAACGTTTTTAAGATTTCTCCATTAGCATCAATTTACTCATAAATACATTTGAGTTTAGATCTTGCTATATTTGTCATTGGAAGTTTGCCTGATACCTATTCCTGATGGCGAGTGTGAAGAAAAGTTAGTAAAACAGTTGTTTTATTATTCCAGTATTTTCACTGTTTACTCAGTTATGGGTCAAGACCAGAAAGGATTATTGTGTTCTTCATTAACAAAACTTTAATAAACTCTCTCTTTGCTCTCTAGTAAAACTAGGAAGCAAAATGACTGGAAAGTAATAGGGTCCCTTACTTTTATTTTTTATGAGACTTTTTGTTTGTTTGTTTGGTGAAAGAAAAGGAATGTAACTCTTTCCCCTTAGTTATTCTTACTAATTTTTGTGTTAACCAATCCTAACAGTGGCAGGAACCATGTGGGAAAAATTTCAGTGTATGACAACAAGAACATTTCTCAGCCCCTGTCAGCCAGGTCTAAATGATTCTGAGGTACAAAGAATCAGTGTAGGTTGAAGGTGGGGAACTTTGCTGTTTGTTCTCTGAAAAGAACATCCATTCATGCTTAATACTAAGAAGGCTATCACCACTGTGTGTGGTGTGTAGAGGTTGCTGCTAAAATACAGAAGATTGCTCAAAAATCACATTCCTTCTAATGCTTCAAAATAGTTTCTAATAAAAAAATTGATTTTTAATTTATCTGTGCTGCCAACTCTAGAGATGACACAGCTGGTGTGAGTTGACAAGTCTCTTGGCCAAAGTGTTAATCAGTCACTTTGGAGATGTGTAAATCGGACAGCTTTCTGCTGGCGTTACTGCTTGCTGTGCATTTGGTAGTTCAGAGTCTTTGAAAAGTCTCTCTTAGAGGGTTCCTAAAGAGGTACAGAAAACCTCTTCATCAGGAGATTTGCAGAAATCAGATGGACTCAGGTTGTGGGCACATCCAAGGAAGACTGCATTGGAATTACCAGGCAGATATCTGGGGTCAAAAGTTGGTTTAAAATACAAAGACTCTTATTAATTACATATCATTGTGGTCTTGTAGATAAAGCTGGATTAGAAATACGTGATGCTGAACTGGGTTTTTAAACAAGTTTTCTT
Organism: Eospalax fontanierii; assembly: GCA_035773235.1. Lineage (NCBI taxonomy): Eukaryota > Metazoa > Chordata > Mammalia > Rodentia > Spalacidae > Eospalax > Eospalax fontanierii. The sequence goes on along the minus strand of CM069548.1, from coordinate 31,122,757 downwards.
AGTAATCCCAGTAGTTTGGGTTCAGATTGTGTCTGGGCACAGTACATTTCACAAAAAATGAAGAGTTCTCTCATCCAGCATCACTAAGTCTGTTCACGTAAATGTAAAGTGGTACTTTTGGACTCAGAGATGAGCATGTGTCCTGGTTGATTTGAGTTGCTATAACAAGACACCTTCGGTCAGGTACTTTATAAACGATCGATTTTGCTCTCAGTTCTAGAGGTTGAGAAGTTCAAGATCAAGGTGACCACAGATTCAGTGTTAGGTGGCAAAGACTCCCATCTGCAGCAGTTCCCTCTTGCTGGGCCCTCATGGTGGAAGGGGTGACTAAGCAGCTTGGGGCCTCGTTTATAAGGGCATTAAACACACTCATCATTGTTCTAGCCTTATGACCTAGTCAACCAGGCAAGGCCCCACCTCCAGATATTATCTCCCTGCATGAAATTTCAATGATCTAGGAATGGGGGGGCGTGTGAACATTCAGACCACCAGCCAAGGTCTGAAGGAAAGGATGGAGAAGCCCACATTGCTACACTGTGAAGCTTGCTTAGGGGCCAGCAGCAGGGGCCGAAAGGCACCATCTCCCTGCCACGAAGTTAAAATATCTTTTAGCCTCCATTTGAAGTGGCCCTGCCCTGTATTTTTCATTTCTAAGTGTCTACTGGAGTAGTAGGCTATAAGAGGGAAAAACAAACAAAATAAGCTGGTGCTGATCTCTCTGTTCCGAGTGATGTATTAGTAATTTTCTATAATTTAATCAGACTGGTCGCAGAACAAGATATGACCTACAGAATAGGACTTTTGGGGACGTTAAAGGATTTCTATCATGAGGGTTTTTACAAGGCTGTGGGCTTTGCGGTGAAGGAATAGATTTGGGGTTTTCACTTATTGGAAAGGAATCTAGACTGGGCCTTGTTCTGGTAAGATGTGTGTGTTTTTGTTCCTTTGATTTCGTTACTTACTTTAGCCTCCTTAATGTGCCCTAGAATCCCACGGTGGGGGTACAGCTTGCGAGTATGCTGCCACCCTCTTGCTGTGCACTCTTTCCTTCTCCTACTTTGGTGGTAGGTGTAGCTCAGTCATTCATACCATCTAGGGCTAAGTGTACAAAAAGCTTTATGGTTCCTGATAGCCGAGATGTCTTCCATCCTATTTTATAAGAAACTAATGTGCAAAGCGCGGATCTTAAAAAGAGCTGGAAGGGTTTGATGAGTTCAAGTTGTTGACTGCTTTCTCCCTTCTGTTTGGAAGTAACCTTTGTATTTCTACCCTCTGTAAATTACATATTTTTTCATGATACTGGGAACAATGTATGACTAGGTGCTGAATTCTGATGGCTCTTATCACCCTCTGGGGACTCACCTTGGATAGAACTGATGTAGATTCTAGGGTATTTCATAGCATTAAATCAGACTTTGGCTTGCTACTAATCTTAAGCCCCACGGGTGCATATTGCTGTTTATTTTCTAAAAGTCAGCTTCACTATGCACACACACACACACACACACGCACACACGCACACACAGAGGCTGTATTGTACCTAATTTTATGATATGCACAGTGAAACATGCCCCTAGTCTGAGGTCAGAATGTGACTGTTAGCAGCCTTGCTTTTTCATAGAGTGACCTAGAGTTATAGTAAATGCAAGTAGATTCTGTGTGCCCTAAAAAGGATATTGTTTCTAACTGTCTAATCCCTTCTTATTAAAAAGCAGCCTCCTGTCTCTGTCATTCTTAAATGATCAGGTACTCTTTGCTTCTGATTTATTTTTTTAATCCACCTACTAAGAGGTGTAACTTAGTGGTAGAGCACTTACCTAGCATTCAGGTTTGATTCCCAGGGCTGGGGAAAAGAAAAATCCAAACTCTGCCAAGTTCTATGTGCCAGTAAGGAGTTAATGCATAGACCTCAGAGTCTGGAAAAGTAAACCGTATTACCTTATGACTTCTCTGCTAATTTCTACATGGGTCAGAAAAGTGGTTAGGCCCCATTAGAAGGGGCTGTGAAGGGCAAAGGAACGTTTAGAGAGAGGTGGGGTTCTCAGGGTGAATTGTTTTGAGTGCTCTGAAGAAGTTGGCCTTCAAAGGGGACTGAGGAAGGCCAGGAAAAAATGATCTTTTATGTGATTGATCAGTAGTACTCAACTTATCTGAGCTTTTGAAACAAGCTACTGTATTTGGGGAGGGTGATAGATTTTTCTCAGGTTATATAGTCTGGTGGTGGTTTTTTAAAAAGCTCTTGTTGTGTAACGAGAGAGAGACAATCCTTTGTGACTTTGGCCTCTTTTCACTTTGCTATATACTGTATGAATAAAGTAAAAACAAAGCGCTCACGTGCCTTTGAAGTTCACAGAGTATCGGTCAAGTGCACACACTCCCGTGCTGGGCTGTTCAGATTCCAACTCTGCCACTGGCCAGCTGTGTGACCTTGGACAAATGACTAAACTTCTCTGTCATTCAGTTTCCTCATCTTTAGTTCCTATATCATAGAGTTATCATAAGGGTTAATTGAATGTATATAAATGTAATATGCATATACAAAATTATGTCTAATCAGTGTCTGCTACATAGAAAGACCTCAATAAATATAACATGTTATTAAGTATATGAAATGTGTTTCTTTAATTAGATTGTGATTAGTCAAGCATTCTGATCTAGAACTTTATGGCAGTTTCTATGTTTTTTATTTTTGTTTTGCTTTTCATAGATCTCATTAGTGGGGTGAATAATAATAATATAATATGATAAAGTTCATTTACAAAGCTATTACTGTAGGGCTCGGCTAACACTTGTTCTGTAGGTCAAGAATATTATAAGAGGCTCTTGCTAAAGGAATGAGTTCTTCTGTGTATGTGATTTGGCCAGAATTATTTCTAAGTTGTGTAATAACCTTATGAATTATGATGGGAATTTTATTCTAAAGTGAGAAAGGTATATCTTCCTATGGTGACTTAGAGTGAAACTGAAGAGAGAGGGCAGGTGTATAATAAAGGTTTGTTGAATCATTCATTCAATAGGCAGTCAGTTGATTAAAATGACAGATAGGAAATTGACATTTGGTTTTTCATATGTTATGTAGGTCAGAGTTCAGAGTTCGCACTGAGATGTAGGGGTCCTCTGTTCTTTGTAATCACAGGGAGCTAGTCCTAAAGAGTATTTCCAGTGGATCTTCAAGTCTTGAGGGATGTGTGTGTGTGAGAGAGAGAGAGAGAGAGAGAAAGAGAGAGAAAGAGACATAGATCATGTCAGAGGTTACACACTAGCTCTCTTACTGGTGTATTCTGCCCCATACAGTATGTTTAAAAACTTGAGATAACGTTTTGGAAATTGGAGATTTTTCATACATACAAAAAAAAAAAAATCATCTTCCCAGCTTCTTCTGAACACTTGGAAGAGCAAGCAGCACTGGGCCCACCTCCCCACATGGCAGCAATCTGCTGTAGTCAGTGGCGGCTGTCTCCCTTCCCCAGGCATGTGCTCGTCAGTCTGCCACAGTTCCTGCCACTCGGCCACCATGCCCACATATGTATATACACCTGCCCACCTCCCCCAAGGCTCTTCCCTTGCTGTCCTCACAGGCATTTGGATTAGAGACCATTCTACATTCTGTAGCGTTTTCTGATCTTTTAATTCAACACCATGTCAGAGATAACTGTGAACCGTATTGCTGGGTGGTGTCGAAGTAAGGCGAGGGTTAAGATCCTGGTGGTGCCACACTGTAGCTGTGACAGTAGCAAGTATCTGCCATTCTCTGCCTGTTTTTCTCATTTGTAAAATGATTGAAGACATAGATTCTATGAGGACTGCCTGAGCTTATACATGTGGATTTTTATATATGCATGTCCAGCATATAGTAAGTGCACAGTAAATGCTGGCAGTGCTAATACACACGTGATTTGTGTTCATTGCAGCTAAGGGTCTCTATGGGCTTGCTCACACTGTGCTTGGAAATAAATTAGAGATTCTCTTGCTGCCCTTCAGCTTCATATCACTGTTAAACAGCTTGATAGTTCTGACCTGCATTTGCATGTTAGATCACCAGTGGGATTAAAAGATACAGACACCCCCAGACTTAATTCATTTGGCTCAGAACTAGTCATTTTTCTAGAGCTCCTTGGTGATCTGAATGAACAGCCAAGGTTGAGGATCCCTGAACTAACCAGGACTCCCACTCTGAGATGATGTCATCTCGGCCACATAGAAAGATATGGAATGCTGAGCCAGGACAGGTTAGTGACCATACTTTGTTAGATCTTAAAACCTGAAAATTAGCTCATAGGTTTGAGTAGCTGGCTCCAGCTTGCCCTGCCTGGAAAACAGGCTCATGGAAGAACCTGAGTTGAGCAGAAGGTGGGACTCCAGCCTCCTGTCATTAGCCCCCATCCCAGAAAGGCACTGTCTTCTCTCACTCTTTCCCATCATCAAGAATTCTCATGAGCTCTGTGATCTTGGAAAAGTCTCTTAACTAACCTCTGTGTGCTTAAATAACTCCATCTTATAAAATAGCTACTAGTGTGTTACTCAAACATTCTGTTCTTCTTTATGCTTGGTTTCTGAAGCAGGTTTATGGATATTATCTGTACAAGGAGGAAGGCAGCTTCTGCCAGTCATTGGAGGAAGGGAGACACTGAGCCAGAGAGAGAGAAGAAAGTAGCTCAAAGTTACCTGTGCCTGCACTGTCAAACAAGAACTACCTGACAGGTCCTGAGACCAGAGCAGTGGAGGGCTATGAGATCTTTCTGGGTCTCACTGTTTAAAAGTGTTTCCTTGGTGCCTTCTGCCCAGCTGAGAGATCCTGTTCTGCCTGGCTCCTCAGGTGCTGATGGAACATATGGATTTCTGAGATTCACGAAAACAGTCACTAATAGTATTTCTTTTCTCAAAGATTCTAGATCATGCCCATGATTCTCCCTTCTAGGAGAAATGGAACTCTAATTAAGAACTTAGTGCATCTCAATCTGACCTTAAGAAAGAGAAAATTTAAGTTAAAATGAGTTGCTTTCTGGCATTTGTGAGACAAGAGAAACTTCACAGTCCCAAAGCATAATTTGTCTTTGACTGGACCACTTGATCACAGAAGTGACACTGGTCTGTCAGTGTTCCTCAAATCCTTGTTCATAGGTGAAATAGGATAAACAACAACAAAAAAAGAGTTTTATTTATCTGTTTTGAATGTGTGGTTTATTGTTTATTTTTTAATTAAAAAAATTACCATCTGACTATGAGGTCCAGGTTGGCTTTGAGCTCATTACATGATCCATCTGGCCTTGAACTCATGCTCTGCCTGCCTCAGTCTCCACAGTACTGAAATTGCCCATATGTCTTGTCAGGTCCAGTTTACAAGTGGTTTAAACAGGAATTCAATGGTTGTGATATAGCTAGCAACAGAAATTTTTGATGAGATGAGGACCCTTTGAATGAAAAAGCAAAGCAAACGAAAAGCCATCCAATTCTAAAACAGAAGATTCTGTGTGTGAAGTTGCTTGCTTAGCACCTGCCAGGAGTCACTGCCTGAGGAACGGGATGTAGGATGCGGAAAAATGTTGATTAATATGTAATAATCTATATTGGCTTTTGAGGGTGGGACTAGAGGTGGAGTCCACGTTCTTGTATGTGCTAGGCAAGTGGTCTGCCACTAAACTCCATCTATTTATAGCCTTTATATTGGCCTTTTTAAAAAACAAAACAAAACAGGGTCCACAACGTAGCCCCGGCTGATCTGGAACTCATACAGACCAGGTGGGCCTCGAACTCAGAGATCTGCCTGCCTCTGCCTCTGGAGTGCTCAGAATTAAAGGCATGCACCCCTATTCCAGCTCTTACACTGGCTTTTAATGAGAAAAGTAACACATGCTTAGTACAAATAATTAAAGCTAGGGATAAATATTTAGAATGTAGAAATTCTCTTCTCCCAAACTTCCACCCCCAGAGATAACTGCTGTAATCAACAAATAATCTTTTAAAATTCAGCTTCTGTTTCAAGTATGTATGCGTTAGCACAGAGTCAGCTCACGTGATTTAAGTACAGTATTCGGAACCAGGGTGGCAACATCACTCTTGTAAATGGATGAACTCACATCTACTGTATTGAATCCAGATTCAGTGCTCTGATTTAAAGGGGGGAAACTGATAAACCACTCACCAGAGGGGAACACAAGAAGATTTTTGTAGGATCTTAAAATCACCATCTGACAAAGGAATTATTACGGCATTTGGGAATGTTTCATCTGGTGGCCAAAAATAGGAAGTTCTGTCAAGTACAAAGAAGTAATTGAATTGTCATCCATGTTCGATTATCCGCTTAGGTGGTAACTGATACTTGACTCATCCATTCCTTTCTCATCTGCCAGCGGTAAGAGAGTATTCACTTCCAAGATTATGGATTTGCAGTTTAGAGCATGCTGTGGGCTCCTTGGACTTTAAGAGTCACATGGACAGAGAAAGACATACAAAAGAGTCACTCAAATTCAGCCTGAAAAATGTTTTCATAGCCAGGCATGGTAGTGCATGCTTTTAGCCCCAGTACTTGGGAGGCAGACAGGCAGGCAAATCTCTGTGAGTTTAAGGCCAGCCTGGTCTACATAGTGAGTTTCAGGCCAACTGGGGCTACAGGAAGACCCTAAAAAAAGAAAGAGTTTTCATAGGCATAGTAACTGTTCAGTAGAAAATGTTCTAGGACAGATAGGGTAGGAGGTACAAAAAAAGATAATTTTTATTTGAGTAGATGAAAAACGTGTTGAATAATTAAAACAATAAACAACAACAGAACTCCTGTTCTGTTGGGTGTGATGGCATATGCCTGTAATTCAGTGTTTCAGAGGCTGAGGCATAAGGATCATGAGTTCAAGTCCAGCCTGAGCTATACAGAGACACTTATATTTTAAAGTCAGACACTTATATTTACCCATCCAACCAATCAATAAACATGCAGACCATCCCCCAATACCTCAACAACTGTCCTACACTGAAATAAATTCTGCGTACATGAAGAAGATGGTTTAACCTGTCAGGAATGGTTTTCTAAGAACATCTATTAATTGCAGTGTACAGTAGTGAGAAGTTTTGAACTCTAAAATAATCTAATTTTATGAAAAAGAATTCTACAAAGGAAACAATGCTTTGCTTCATTTCTATTAACATACAATTGGAAAACGTTTCCTGCCTCAAGGGAACACCTCTTTCAATGTACTGAACCATTAGCTTTTAGGCCGTTAGGGTATGTGATGGGTGACAAGGTGGCACGGTGGATCAGTGATGATTTGAGATCGACTGGGAGCGGAAGTTTCCATACTCTACTCACTCCTTGTTTAGGGCAGGTACTTGAGCACTGAAGTTCTGTAAAACACCTGGCCCACACTCCTCTCCTATGTTGTACTGTCAGAAGTTACATACAGATAGACATGCTAACAAACATGAGACAATATACTGTGAATTTGATGTGTTAAGTGTTTATGGAAACACAGTCTAAGAGTGATGGACAAAAGATTCCCACAGAGGTGTGGCATCCCAAGCATCCTCAAGGAAGGGGGTATTTAGATGCTGAGCAGAGAGAACATTCCAAGGAGACGAAATGATACCAGCCAAGAGAGGTTGAAATGCGCCCCCAAATGGGAGGGAACCATTAAAGAAAGGAGGCTTTGCAGAACCAATGGGTCCACCCTGGTGATATAAGGATGGGGCCAGGGTAAAGGTGGCCGGAATTGGCTCTCCAATTGTCCTGGCTAGGTAAGGAGGTGTGCCTACAGCTCCGAAATCAGCTGTGGAATGTGGCCCACCTGTAATCCCAGCAAGTGGGAGACAGAGACAGGATATTCCATGAGTAAACTGGTTAGCTAAAGAAGCTTAATTGATAAACTCCAGGTTCAAGAAGAGACCCTACCTCAGTAAATACAGTGAGGAGCAATCAAAGAAAACATCTCACTTTAACCTGACCTAATGCATGTAGACACATGTGCATCTGCATACGTGTGCACACACACAGGAGAACATGCACACCACACGTGGGACTAAAAAGCTCTAGTTCAGTGTTTTCCCCTGAAGGTCGTAAAATACATGCTCTGTGCAAGAAATAACAGGTCTAACTTATACTTACGTAATGAAACACAGTGATCAAAAGGCCATCTGAAAACCTATTACCCAGTCTGACAGGTGTCAGTAATGGTGGACATGTCTGAGGGGCCTTCTTTGCTGCTTCATGTCTGCCAGCAGTTTGTATTATCCTAACTTTAGTTTACTGTTGCCTCTGCATTCTCTTTCTGCCTTTGGAATTTATAAGCATAGTAGTGTACTCTATGCCTTCTGTACCTTGGTATCTTCATTCCTCAATTGCCTTGTTAAGGTGAATCCATGTTGATGGATGAAGCCGGGCTGCCTTCATTCTCCTAGCTCTCTACTACTGTACTGTAGAAACACACCACGAGGGCTGTTCATTTGTTTCCACCTTTTACTGTTATTAGTGGTTCTTCTGTAAACATGCACATACATTCATTGTGGCCCAAGTGTTAACATCTCTAAGACATTAGTTCTCAAACTTTGGGCCTCAGGCTCTTTCTAAGTCCCCTGGAAGTTAATGAGGTTTCCAGATAGCTTTTGTGTATTTGCATTGTCCTGTTAGAGATTAACACAGAGAAATGTTTTTATCACTAAAAATAATTCTAACCTAGCTATAAACAACATATTTTTCAAACTGTAGAAATGATCTCTGAAAATATGGTTTTTAAACAGCATATTTTTAATGAAAAAAAAAATTTAGTGAAATAATTGGCATTTTTGTATGTTTCTTCAAATCTCTAGTGTCTGGCTTACTGGAAGACAATTAGATTCTCCAGTCTGTTGCTGCGTTCAATCTATTGTACCAGTTAGTGAAGAAAATCTGCTTTCATGCAGATATGTAATCAATTTTCCATAAAAATGTTAGGTATTGTTTGAACTATACCAAGCTTCTTAAAGGTTACTTGTGTTGAATTAAAACATTACAATGGACTTTCCATGTCTGTTACATTTCCGATCTACTGGGCTGTCTGTGCTTTGACTGGATGGTTGTACACACAACATCAGTACTGGACACCTGGGAAATACTGGCTCCCTGAACTGTGTAGATCTACAGAATGTTGATATGCCTCATTGTGCAACATACAAATTACTTATATCAACAGGAACATTCTCTGAAAAGTCTTTAAGTGTAGTATTGGGAATCTGTCAAGTTCATAGTGTCACATACAAAAGTTTTCCAAAATCTTAATGGTTGCTTGAAAGCATGAATCTTATTGGCTAAAGATACTGTCAGCTTTCCTTGAAGTATCAGCTTCATGCATTCATTTCCAAGAAATTGTCTATCAAAGGCTCACATTTGACTGACCATAATTTGTCAGTTATCCTTTCAATTAAAAGTAATGCACCATGAAAAGGTGGTTTGTTCAGCTCTTAAGCAAACAGTTGTATGTGTCCTTTTAACATAGCCTCATACTGCAGTAATAGTAGAAAGACAATATTATATACAATATTACATTACATACAATATCAAAGAGGTGTTTGCTCAAAGATTAATTTTCAGTAAAATGAATAATTTTTACTGCTTTGTCAAAGACATTCTTTTATGAGTATGAGTGTTTCGCCTGTACGATGTTAAGTGCACCCATGCTGTGCAATGCCCACGGGGGCCAGAAGAGGGCATCTGATCCCTTGAAACTGGAATTAGAGTGGGTGCTAGGAATTAGACCTGGGTCTTCTGCAAGAGCAACCAGTGCTCTTAATCCCAGAGCCATCTCTCCACCCCCTGCCAAGGACATTCTTAAGTGAAGCCCGCAGGGTTTTTCTGTTCATTTATTTTGTTTTGGAGACAGGATCTCACTATGTAAACCAGACTGGCCTCAAACTCACAGAGATCTGCCTGCCTCTGCCTCCCAAGTGCTGGAATTTAGGTATTAAAGGTATGTGCTGCCACATTCAGCTATCCTTTTTGACTTAATGTGCTAGTTTCTTCATTGTGTGCAAGAGCAAAGCATATACAGTAATGACCAGTGAGGTTTGACTCCACTGCCTTGATTTGAGCTGAGGTGCCAGTAGTCTAACCAGATACTACCTTTGCAAGGTCAGTACAAAGGCCCATGGAGTGGAAGGGGCAAAGAGTCTCATGGAACGATTACAAAACCAGTTTTGATCTCCAGGCTCCCAGAAAGGAGCTCAGTCTGAGAACTACTGTCCAAATTGTCTAGGCAAGAGTAGAAATGGCAAATCTCGAGCGCTTCTTGAGCTTTACCCAATGCTGCCATAATGCAGCATCTTTTCACTGAAGACCCCAAAAGGCAGCAACTGTAGGATGAGGAACCATTGCCTCACAAGGATTCTTAAGCCTTTTCTGAAATTTCCTCCCGGTAGCTTTGAATTTTGCTGTTCTAGTTACAGATCTGGGTGAAAAAATGCCTTTTACTAGATATTGTTTGTTTAACGTAAAAGTAATGTTTTAAATTCATCAGTTAAATGATCTCTTCTCCGTAAATACAAATGTAGCATTGTTGGTCTGTGATGATGCACCAGGTTCATCCAGCAACTTCCTGGTTTCCTTTTGGAGGAGAACTGCTTTGATGCAACTGGTGTTCTAGTTACTTTCTATTGCTGTGATAAAAACACTGACCAAACCAACTTGGGGAGGAAAGGGTTTATGTAGCTTACAGTTCACAGTCCATCATTAAGGAAAGCCAAGGCAGGAACCCAGAAGAACGTGGAGCACAGGCTAGGTTACTGGCTGGAGCACAGACTTACTGGCTTGCTTCCCTGGCCTGTGCTCAGTCTGCTTTCTTATACAATACAGGACCACCTGCCCAGGAGTGGCAGCACCCACATTGGGCTGAGCTCTCCCACATCACTCAACAATCAAAAAATGCCCCACAGACACGGCCATGGGCTAATCTAATGGAGACAATTCCTCAGTTGAGGTTCCCTCTACCCAGATGGGTCAAGTTGACAACAGAAGCTATCCAGCACAACCATCCCAACTGATTTACCTTAGGAGTTGCAGTAACACACAGGAAATTGCTGAGGTGGTCCTGTCTGAGAACTGAGGACGGTTGTGATTTTTTTTGTGCTCTCTTCTTTCCTGGGTTGTTCTCGTTGTCTATTGTTGACTCATTCCTTTGGTCAGATTCTGGGTGCAATTCCCTTGCATCTCCCTCATCTCGTCACACTCTTCACCAGTCTTGTTGACTCCACTTCCATCATATCTCTAGAAGGTCATCATGCCACCTCCTGCCACTGCTGTAGTTTAGACTCTTATTTTTCTCCCAGCGAGAATTGAAGTTGTTGCCAACATAGACATGCTCAGCTTCTCTTTCCCCCACTCCAGCGTTTATAATCTGTCCTTCATACTGCCACCACAACAGGCTTTCCGAAACACTTCATGTATTCCAGGTAGCTCTTAAGATCTTTTAGGCATCCCTATGAGAATAAAGTTTGAACTTCTACACTCTGAAGATATGTCATCTGAGTTCCCATAGCTCTTCCCTCTGCCGTCCTAGATCTGAATGATCGATTCTGAAAATCAAGTGTATGCCCTCTGACTTCGGTATATTCTATATTTCTAGAATGACTGGGTGACTGCTTGGTCCAACGATACCCTGCTTTGCACTAGGCACCAGAGAGGCCCTTCTTCTTTTTCTTCTTCCCTAATATGGTTACAGTTATTGGGCAGAGTGAGGCGACTTCTTCCTAGTTCACGTGTTTTTGTTTTGTTTGCTGTTGTCTTTATTGACTGAGCTTTTTTTAAGAGCATGGATTACTTGCTTGTTTTTAATGTTTTTTTTATTTGGTATATACCTGGTCTATAGTAGGTCCTCAATAAATATGGATAAATAAATGAATGGAGGGAAGAATTTAAAAAAAACAGTCACAAAATCAAAGAGAAGATAATACACGAAATTGTTTAAAAAATGAAAGGAAAGAAAGAAAGGAAGGAGAGAGGAGAGCAGGAGAGAAGAAAGCAAGGAAGGAAGGAGAGAAAGGAAAGTTCAGAGTCACAAAATCAAAGATAAGACGTGTTCCCTAAGATTGTTGAATGAATGACGACCGGAAGAAATTAAAGACGGGATGTAGAATCAGAGGGCTTTGGTGGGAAGAGCTTAGAGACTTGCCTGTCTTCCTTTTTCAGGAATGGGAGAAGGCTTTACTTAAATTGTGAGTCTGGGCTGTAAGGAGTCTTGAGTCGTGTCACGTACATTCTTGTGAAGGTGGCCTGGAGATGCCTGTAGGAAGTCATACACCTCAGGAGAGACTGGGCCAGAAAACCATGGCCCACAGCACAGGGCTACCACAGTCTCAGAGCAGTAGGGGAATGCCTGTGGTCAGGAGTCTCTGGTACATTCCAGGCTGTAGAGTCGCCCTCCACTATTTGCTGTGGCTGCTTTTCTGTCCTCAAATTGTGCCAGGACTGTAAGATTTTCCTGATGACTGGGCACATTTTGCATCTGGATTCTATGGCTGTTAACAACCAACAGTTTCCTGTCGTCTTTGGTTGAGGTGACCATGATATAGTGCTAGGAGCAGCATGGACGCCCTGAGGTAAGCCTTACCATCCAGCATAATGTACCCTCGGGCAAGACTCCTGGGTGTCTGGGAAGAAGGGAAACGAGAAACTACTATTGATATGCCTGGGTTGATATGTCCACAATTCCGATGTGCCTTTATAATAACCAACAGATTTACAGATCTTAGGAAGCTATCGTAGAAACAAGAGGAGAGCCTGATACAGATCAGATGGGCCTGGTGCATATTGAGCTGAGATTTAATAGAGAGTCTCTGGGTCCAGAGCTTGTTTGAACCTGGTGTATTTCACCTTTCTTTTTCATACTCTATGAATGCTTCTTAGCTATCTAAAAACTTCTTGGGGCTTTGTTTCCATCAATTCGGTAAACTCTTACAGGGGTGTGTGTGTGTGTGTTTTAGGGAGGAGAACCTGTAGGTGTCTGTTGATTGTTGTTTATGATTTGCAGTTTCCTAGGTCTTTGACTACAGGAGCACTGTGGATGGAGAGGCAACTCAGGTTGCTTTTACCCTCTGAGCCATGTCCCTTTGCTGGCCTGGTACTTGTATTTTTAAAAGGTTATTTAAGGCCAGGATGTAGCTCAGTTGGTAGAATGCTTGCGTTCATTCCCCAGTACCACATAAAACAGGCATAGCGACACATGTCTGTAAAGCCAGCACTGAAGAGGATCAGAAATTCAAGGTCATCCTTGGCTACTTAATGAGTTTGAAGCCAACCTGGGCTATAAGAGACCATCTCAGGAGGGGGAAAAAGGTTAAAAAAATAACCACCAACAACAAAAACAGAGGCATGTGGGAAGAGTGTATAGCCTGCAAGCTTATAGTCAGATTTCATTACTGTTGATCTTAATGCATAAACAACAAAACCAGAAAACAAACAGAAAAAGTAGGTTTCCTGTAAGTAACTCCAAAACCTGTAGATTTAAAACAAAGCCTGACCAGTTGAGTACATTTAAACCAAAAGGCCTCTGCAACTAGCATACCTCAGATGAGCTTTTTCCTATTGCCCAGTGCATTTCCAGTCTCTCCTTTTCAAATGTCAACTATTCATGGAGGATAAGCTGGCTGACCAAATTCCTATAATACCTGTCAGTGTAGTGGAGGACTGCAGGCAGTTCCAAGTTCTACCAGACAAAAAAATGCAGTGTGTTTATTCACATACAAAACTAGGGTATTTCCTTGATTGGAGATTGACCTGTGCCTAATGGGAGTGGTCACTGTGGGGCTGTGTTTTCGTATACCAGAGGAGTGTTCTTGTTTTGGTTTGGGAACAGCTGCCTTGGGGTTGTGGCTTATCTCAAGCAACAATTGAGCAACCCTGACGTTGGGTACCACTTGATGAGTTTCTAGAAGCATGGGGCTTTGTTGAGAAATGGATTGAATGTCCTTTCTGGAACATTACTGTTGATGACAGTGAACTTGAGAATAGGCTAGCAAAGCTGTCTCTGAAAACCCTAGATGGCAAGTCTAAGGGAGGCCAGCAAAGACAAGGAGTCAACCTCAGGATTCTTCAGAAAGGATGAAGTCGAAAAAGCAGCTGCGCTCCAAGGAATGTTATCAGCTGCAGGACGTCCTGATCCTTGGAATCACCTTAGTTTTAAAGGGGTTTTACCTTCCATCCTTGACTTCTTGTGTGTACCAGGAGGCGAGTGGAGAATACATTGGATCGCTTGATAACAGCCCTGGCTCTGAGCCTGGACTGAGTAAAGGTTAAAATTGTTGGCCTGCATCATAGCTTAGAGTTGAGTTTGCATTAGGCTTGTCCTTGTGATCTGTTGTCTAGTGTCATGGATTTTTGTGCATGACCAGTGAAAATATTTTCCCACAATCAGTGACACTGTTGTCCTTTTGTGAGCATGTGGGGCTTGGGTAGGTGGTGTGTGACTTCCTCTATATCGTATATGTTTTTAAGTGCGAATACAAAACAATTCCATATCTTTGCTCTTGCTAAATTGTTCATGCCTGCATGGACTTTTCCTTTCTGGATACTTGTATATTTTTAGGAGATAAAAGTGTACTGTGTGATGTTTTCCTTCGCCAGACAGGATTGTGACTGTGTTCCCTCATAAGGTGCATCAGGCCAGTGCTGTAGGTATACGTTCCTCAAAGAACTTCATCATTGTGTGTGTAAGCTAAGATGTCAGTGCCTAGCCATTTATCTATCTATAGAGAGCTGTTTCTTGGGCTACAGAGTACATTATTATGTTATCAGAGTCTTTTTTTTTTCCCTCTGGTTAAGTTCTGGGTTTTTTTTTTTTTGATCTAGTAAAGATTTTCTGATGATTTCAGTAGTTTGGTAATTTATTGTTCGTCTTATAACAGGTATTGGTAATGTGAGGATGAAAACATTTATACAAGAGGAAATAAAAGTCAAGGAAGCAGATAATCGACCGATTTATCAGCCTTAGCAGACAATTTTTCTGATAACGACATGGTAGCCATGGTAAATTTACTTCTGATTGCTTGAGGGGATGGATTCTATATGCTTTTTGTAGCATGGAGGTGCATGAAAGGGTAAAGGAACAAGCAATCTGTCTGTGGACTAACTGCGGCTGTTTTGCTCCCTAGATCGGCCTTTTGGCTAGTGGATTCATGTGATATTTTGAACTCTCTTGGGTATTCATTTGCTACAACGGCTGTAAGGAGGAGCATTTTTTTCTTGCTTAGACACCACTAATTTTGGGAATGCCTTTTTACAACTCCTTCACTTTATTGAAATTTAGAGACAGTCAAAAACAACCTGTTAGTCTGTTTATATCTTTCCTGCCTCAGAATTTAACCTCAATCAACCGTCAGTGGATCAGTTCTGGAAAAACCGTGGCCACCTTAGCAAAGATGACATTACTGAGTATGACAGTTAGTTTTACTTGTCAACTTGACACAATCGCTGATCACCCGGGAAAAGGAGTCTCAAATGAGGAACTTTCTAGATTTGGTTGGCCTGTGGGCATGCCTGTGAGGGCTTTGCTTACTTGGGTTAATTGAAGTGGGAAGGTCCCCCCAGAATGTGGCTGAGTCCATTTCATGGGCTGGGCCCTGGCCTGAATGAAGGAGAGAGAGAGAAAGAGTTGAACATCAGCAAGTACGTGTTAATTCATCACCCTGTTTGACTGTGGACGGCTGCTTCAAATTTCCACTACCTTGGCTTCTCTACAGCGGTGACCTGTCACCTGAATCGCGAGCCATATAAACCTTTTCTTAAGTTGCTTTTGTCAGAGTATTTTATCACAGAAACAGAAAATAAAGCTAAGATATTAAGGATATAGTTTAGAACTCAGAAGTGAAAAAAATCTAGAGGACCAAATTAAGTGTGTTAGTTTTCTGGTGCTGTCATCATAAGAAGTCATCACAAACTGGTGGCTTAACTTAAAACAAATATTTTGTAATGATTTGTGTGTGTGTGTGTGTATGTGCATGCCACTGGTGTGCATATGGAGGTCAGATGACAACTTGCAGGAGTCCTATTCTTCTGCCATATGGGTCCTGGGAACTGAACTCATATTGTTGGGTTTGGCAGCTAGCTCCTTTTCCCACTGAGCCATCTCATCAGCCCCAAATTAGTGGTTTAAAAAACACAAATAGATGGTTGTCCAGTTCTGGAGGCTAGATGCTCGTGTTCAAGGTGATAGTAAGGCTGTGTACATTCTGAAGGCCATAGGAGAGTTGGAATCAGCCTCATGATTCTCTCTAAGCTTCTGGAAGCTCCTTGGCTTCTGAGACCATGTCTCTAACCTTCCTGTGGTGTCTTCCATGGCACGTCTGCCTCGCTGTTCAAATTCCCCCTATTAAATTGTATTTTATTTCTCGTGCGTGGAGGATACAAGAGTGCGCCCCCATGCAGAAGTCAACTTGCAGGAATCCATTCTCTCTTTTACCAAGTAGGTTCTGGGATTGAACTTAGGTCGTCAGACTTGACAGCAGCCTGCCCTTACCTGCTGTGCCAACCCTGCACACAGTTTTAATTAGCTCAGTAATTGTCACCTGTTTATTGAAAATAATAACTACAAATTTAGAAGAAAGAGCTTAGGGCATAATAGAATTACCAAAAGTAATTCAAAAGGGACTGTTACGATAAGAATCATAACCTTAAATCCACAAGTGGGATTGGGAAAATGGCTTAGTGGGAGATGGCACAGGCGTGTGCAGTTCGGATCTTCCAGCAAGTACATAAAAGCCGGGTGTGGTGGCACATTCCTGACTTTCCCATTCTTATCATCCCCTGCTGGGAGGCAGAGACAGTAGGATGCCTGGAACTCACGGCCAATCAGTTTAGCCAGAACAGCACACACAAACCTGCAGGTACTCGAAACAAATTAATACGGGTATAAGCTGTTGAAAAGTTCCTGTAGCTCCTGAGACACAGCCATGTATTAGGAACGTAACAGTAATCTCAACCTGTTGTGGTTTTGTGTGCATGTACTCTCAAACCCCATCAAAATGAAATGTAAGGAAAAATACTGAGTATTTGATGGGCGTTTTCATTTTTAATTACTTGGAAAAATTGTTATTTTATTTTTGTCGTGTTGCTCACAGTCTTCTAGACTGAAGATTTCCTTTTCAACCTGGCTTTGTCACTCAATAAGCGCATAGTGTGTAAACTGTTAAGTTTTTGGAACTTTGTTTCCCATGAAATTTGCTGATGAATATAAAAATGCTTACCGGAGTAGCAAGGCATATTTTCAGGGCTCTATTCGCTCACTCAGTGGAGCTTTATTGGAAGGTTGCTGTGTGCTGGGACTCGTTCTAGAATTCACTCAGTCACTTAAAAATGATTGACAGGCACCATGATGTAGTAGCATAAGCACAGCCTTCGGATTGGGACATCGGAATTCACCCATCTTGCCTTTATCTGTCAATCAGCTGTGGGATCGTTTCTATCACTGTCCATCTCCAGGTCTTGCCATTTGAACAAGATCTCCAAAGTCCCCAAACAGCATTTGAATGGTTTCTGATATCCCATACTGTTATTAGGCAATTCTGGCAAACTTCTCTGTGCTTTAGCTTTCATCTCTGAAAGTTTGGGATCGGGAAGGTCATAGGACTAGCAAGCACTGTCTTGCTTTCTGCTTGGGAGTAACAGTAGACGCTTTACTGAGTTCATGGCACTCTGCAGGGTGTTCTCTTATGTTGTTCTTATTGTTATTATTGTATTTTTTGTTTTCTGAGACATGGTTTCCCTATTCCGTATATCCCCAGCTAGCTTAGAACACTCTATGTAGACCAGGCTGGACTTAATCTCACAGACGTCCTCCTTCATCCACCCCCTGAATGCTGGAATTACAAGTTTGCATTACCACCATGCCCAGTATTTTCCTCTGTTTTTGTTTCTCCAAGGACGTGACTTATAGTTCTGGAGAACATGTTTTCCTTGGGAAACACCCCATACTTTAAAGTAAAGACCTTAGGCACAGTTGTGTGTAAAAAAGAAGGCAGAATTCATGGAAATATTAACTTGAAGAAATTTGAGGTTTCCTAGAGGGGGCCGCAAGTCCTGGGACCTCCTAGGGTGCTGCCATCTCTTCTTGACCTTTTGTTAAGGAAACTGGTGACAAGTTTTCAAAATACATTTCACGTTTGACTCGAACAGAAGTCTGTCATTATATATTATAATTTTGAAGGTAATTTTAGTTTCTCTTGTTGACAGGTATTGCCTCTCTGATCATTAAGGCTATTATTTCTTTTCACTCATGCATTTGACAAATAATAACTGAGTTTCCACTTTGTACTTTGCACGGTTGGTTCTAAGTGATGAGGACTGAGTAACAAAGCAAAGTTCTTTTTAGCAGTGGTGTTCGAGTGGTTACCTGAGAGCTGAGAATTAGTCATGTGGCTCTTTGGGAAGGAAAATAGTCCTGGCAAAGGGAAGAGCAGTTGCAAATGCCCTGTGGTGGGAGCTTATATCCCTAGGCCGAGTGAGGGGTGGGTAATGATTTCATGGGTATGCCAATTACATAGGGTCTCGAGGTCCAGGATTTTATCCTGACAAATGCTAGAGCCATCGTGGAGGCATTGGATGGTAGTAAAGGAATCTGATATATTTTTGAAGGCTTTATTCTGGATGCTGGTTGAGACTAGCAGGTCAAGAATGGGGATAGCCACTCCCACAAGAAGGCCAAAGCTACTGCTGTGGCTCAGGTGACTCTGGCTGCAGATGAAAGTTAGAACCAACATTGTCTGTGAATGGATTAGACACTGGATCTGAGGGAAGGTGTCTGTGGAGTCTACGCCACTGTGCTGGGAAGCTGGGTGACTTGCTCGAGGAACTGGCTGGTTCTTTGGCCATGAGAAGATCTACCCAGGCACTTTGTCTGAGAATAGTGAACCTGGCTTACCAACTGGGTTGGAACTCACTCATGAGTGATATGCTCATTTTTGTACTTTCTTCCCCTCCACCCTGAATCATTTAAAATAATTATTTGTAAGTAGCATTTTGTTGTTAAATACTGTCCCTGGAGTCCCCCTTCTCAGGTGTGGCCTCTGCTCCCAGTCTGCTTCTCATTTCTCCACACCCTCCCACCACCGCTTCCCCAGCTGAACTGGTGACAGGAATCTGGTTGTATCTGCCATGCCACCTTGGAGGTTTTAAAAATGTTCCCCTTGGGCACCTGTGATCTCTGAGTCTTTGTCCTGGCAGCCGTGTGCTAGTGGTGCTTTTACCTCAGACAGCGAACTGCAAGCCCTGAACGCTCCCCAGGGCTCTTCCTTTCTGGCCTGTTTTGTGTAGGAGATGGGGAAGGCTCCCAGGCCACAAAAGGACCATTTAGACTTTGGCATATAGAGCAGCCCAACTGCGGATATGTTTTGTGCCTCACATCATAAAATTGGTGCAGAGCAGCCCTGGATGTTGCAGAAGAAACTTTTATTAAGCGGCATGGAGTGGGTGGCTTTTGTCTTCCTGACACCTCTAGCCTGGCCTTTCTTCTGTGACCCACATTGAGCCCACTGTAGATAGGTCTGCCTCCTGGCTTCAGTGATAGGCCCGGGAAGGGGAGCATGGCCTCCAGCAGGCCAATCAGAAGGGGGAAGACCTTTCACTAGTGGATAATCACGGAGAGTGAAGACCCAGAACTGCCCGCAGCCAGGTTTTCAGCCTCCTGGGAAAAGTGACCTGCGAGAAAGCAACTAGAGGCAAAGGAGAAAGCGCCCGGATGGTGATGGTACTTGCTAGTCTATCCGGTCCCAGCTCGTGTGGCCCTTGCATTTTCGTACTGTCTGCCACGGAGAAAATGCCCTTTCCTATTATCTGACCGTCATTCACCGCTACAAAAGTCCAAGCTTGCCTCTGTGAGCAAGGCGCACAGTGGGAACCCGAAAATGACTAACTCCCGTCACTCAGCATCTCGTGGTGTGATGTCCAGGCCTGTGGGTGCCGGCCTACCTTTCATGAGTCAATAGGTAGTATGGTTTTAAAATGGGAAGAATTCAGAATCCCGGTCTCCCCCACCCCCCAATCATTAATTTATCCAACATATACCACCTGAGTATTAGCTTTCTCCACAACCAGCTTGTTTCGGTTTGGGTTGTTTGCAGAGGAACAAGCCTGCATGTGAATGATTTTCCAATATCTATTAACATTTCCAGAGCAGCCTGTGCCATTGAAATTAACCAGCCCCTGTTTATGTCCCCACAAATTAAGCTCTTTGCCTTTGGTGGCACCAGCTGTTGTGACTGAAATGCTTGTGCAGTCTTTGCTCCACTGTGGATTATAACCTATGGGGTCAGACTTTTGAGCATGTGAATGTGAGAACATTTCCTGAGCCTAGTAGGAAGTCAATAAGTGTTTATGTTAAAGCAGCATTAGCCCGGTCTGGGAATGTAGCTCCTTTGTAGAGTGCCTGGGTTCAATCCCAAGCAGCATGTAAACTGGATGTGGTGACAAACACCTGTGATCCCAGCTGTGGAGAAGTGGAGGCAGGAGGATCGGAAGTTAAAAGCCATCCTTATTTCATTTCTGTTGCTGTGATAAAATCCCTGACCAAAAGTGACTTAGAGTAGAAAGAATTTATGTTAGCTCACCATTCCAGATTGCAGGCAGCAACTGCAAGGAAGCCACAGGGGCAGGGGTTTGAAGCAGTCAGGAACAGGGAGCATGAAGGCATGTACATGCATTTGCTTGTGCATGGCTTTACCATGCTTACACAGTTCAGGAATGGGGGGGAGGTGACCTAGGGAATGGTACCACTCACAGTGGGCTGAGTCTTCCTGTGTCTATTAACCAAGACGAACTCCACAGACATGCCCACAGGTCAATCCAATGTAGACTATCCCTCATTGAGATTCTCTCCCCAGGTGATTCTAGGTTGTGTCCAGTTGATAATTACAACTAACTATCAGAGCGAGTTTGAAACCAGCTTTGGAATACACGAGATCCTGTCTCAAAAAAAAAACAAAAACAAAACAAAACATCATTGGCATTGGTTCTGCTGATAACTTTTGTAATACAGCTCCTGCAACTTTACAAATTACTTTTGTATAAAGTTGTATGTAGAAACTGGTTGTTTGGTTTGTAGCAGGTATTACAGGTATAGTTGATGATGCTGATAGAGATGTGTGACCTTGAAAGGCAGGTCTAGCTATTTACCTGCAGATGTATATTAGGTCAAAAAGGAGAGCTTGGATGGTCTTTAGATGAAAATAAGCCAGTTGGTACATAGCAGGTGAACACACTTGTGGGGATGTTAGAGACATTCACTATTGATCCAAGTCAGCCCCCACTAATACTAAAAGGCTGATCCCCACTCTGCTTGGAATCTGCTGGTTAGAGTCATGTGCAGGGACCACTGGTGGGAATGGCAAGTGGGTAGATCAAGAAATGGGACTTGTAGGGTTCGACCTACACTTGCTTCAACCTAAGTCAAAAGGCAGGAAAATTAATAGGTTTCTTGTACATATTCTTTCTCTGTCTGCCCCAATCTTTCTGAATGAGTGTGTCTTGAGTTGAATGTCAGCTCAATTAAATGCATCTGCCAAACACTGTCCAACTTTGAGAAGGAAGTGAGGTGCAGAGGCATTTTCTTCTGAGAACTCAGCAAGAGTTGTAGATATCAGCTTACCTCATTGCTGCTTGAGAGCTAAATTATAAATAAATGTGTTAGGTGGTGGAATTTTGTTTTGTTTTACCCAAAGGAGAAATACAATGTAAAAACAAAAATGTATTCGGTATATTTTTACTCTGTACTGTAATTGCACCAGTATTATTTTTAATTCTTTGATGTTCTGATTTTTACTGGGAACACACACACATACTCACACACACACACATACACACACTGTTGTGTTAAAAAAAACTGACAAGAAGCAAGACAAACTTGACAGTCAGAGACAGAGGCTGTTGGAGAAGTGACAATGGAAATAGCTTCTTTTTCTGGCGGTTAAAAATAATGTGTTTACTAGAAGTTATTTGCATTGGCCATTTAGAGGCTTCCCTGGGATGCCTCAGTTAAGAAAACTGTGAAAGCTGTGGGAAGCCTTGCCAGGACCTTGCTCTGCCCTGAGATTTCCTAGGCTGATTCCATGCTGGTTGACAGACAAGAAGATGGAGGTATCTTGCTGTAGGGAACTTCTTGGATCCTGAGAGGTGGCCATCCAGACTTGCATGTTCTGAATTTGTACTCATATTATTAGGCTAAAGAAGCCGAGTTCTGATGTCCTCAATGGATGTTGGCAGTAGTGCCCATAACAAAGTAAATACACTCCCCGAGGAGGAGAAAGTGGGCAGGCAAAAAACAGCACAGCTTTCCCCTCAGTTGTCCTTGGTGTTGCCCCCTCTGGAGAGGGTCTTCCCACTTCAGTCAGTCCTTCCAGGAAATAACGTCATAGTCCCATCCAGAGGTATATCCCTTAGTTGATCCCAGTGCCAATCAAATTGACAACCAAGTCACGGTGATTAATAGGCTTTAAAACTATTCTCTATGTATTCCAGTTTGACAGTCCAGAGGAACATGTTTCTCAGCAATTGAAGAATGGATACTTGAGAAACACCCAGGCATTTTAGGAGACATTTACTATTCTGGTTAGGATAGTCTTCATTCATGTCCACTCAGAGCAGTTGTTTGGGGGCCATGCTTTGGCAAGGTTGGGAAATGACCTTACATGTATTAGTGGTTTGTTTCATTCAAGAGTGTTCGAAGTCCTTGTCACTGTGTGATGGGATGAGAGTCTGATTGACAACTTTTAGCTTCTGGACCACTCACCTGTTTCAGGGAGGATAGTCTGCCCTGTAGGGTATAGGGGAGTTAGGAAATGTAGTTTGGTTTTCTGAACTTTTCCATGAGATGCCGTGACTTCTGTAGGCTGTAGAGTCAACTTCTGACCGCCGTGTCGAAGAAGAGGCAGAAAGGGAGTGGGGAGAGTGGAGTACCGGAATAAAGGCCCTCCCTTCGTGAGGATTGATCTCCAGATGAAGAGTGAATGCTGTCTTTATCTAGGAGAATCCCGTGCTGATTTCTGATTCAAGAGACTGGAAGGATGGCTAGGGGTGTGAAGGCAGCCTGCCACTCAGAACTCTCTGGAAGCACCATCCTGGAGTCCTTTCCACAGACTCCTCTGGTTTACAGAGACACCCTGGGCCAGGTGTCCTGAGATTTGGAGTTCTTAGTACTGACATTAGCAGTAGGTGGCCAGATGGCTTTGAGTTAACTGAACCTTCTGCGGCTTTTATCATCTCAGTAAAACCACAAGATTGGACATGTATCTAACTTTTTTTTTTTTCTCAAGCAGGGTCTCCCTGTAGCCCCAACTGGTCTGGAATTCACCATGTAGACCAGGCTAGCCTCTCTCACAGAGATCTCCCTGCCTCTTACCTCCTAAGTGCTAGAATTAAAGGTGTGTGTGTCACCATATCTGGCTATCTATAACTTTTTAGGTTTTCTGGACTTTATTAGTTGAGGCTTAATGCATTGGTTCAGGACGAATCTTGACTATCCAGTCAAGTATGAAAATATAATCCTGGAGTATTTAATTGTGAATCATGTATTTTTTTTTTTTTTCATGTCATGAGTGTCAATAAAGATTAAAGAAGAGATAGCCAATTAATTCCTACTGTAATGATTCTTAAATCGTTTACTTTTCATACTATTTATAGAGGATGTTCCATGTGATTCTTTTGAAGCATGAGGTATTTAATATAAGATCAAGAAAGGTGGTTTGTGGGGCTGGAGAGAGGCTCAGTGGTTAAGAATACTTGCTGTTCTTCTAGAGGGCCCAGATTTAATTTCCATCACCCTCATGGCAGCTAACAACCATCCATAACTCCAGTTCCAGAGAATCTGACACCCTCTTCTGGCCTCTGTGGGGCAATGCATGCAGGTACTTACATACATACAGGCAAAAAAAAAAAAAAAAGAAAAGAAAAGAAAGGTGATTTGTGAAAGATGCATAAAGTTAGCTCTACTGTTGTAATTGATGTTGACTGCTTGGGGTTTGGTCACAAGCACCCCCACCTCTTGAAGCCATTGGGGAGATGAAGGTTCAGGGTCACCAACAATTTCAGGACAGTTGAAAAATGTGGAAATAACTAAGAAAGGGAAATGTGGCAAATGGCGAAGAACCGGACTGGTTTTAACAGAGAAAATTCAATTTTATCTGCCTTTTTTAAAAAAGCAAATTCCATTTGATATTTTACATTTTCTTGATAACTTAATAAAGAATCTTGGAGAGGAGTTGCAGAACTTTAGCTTAGTGAAAGAGAATTTGTCATCTGTGACATTTCCTCTCTAAATAGCCTGGGAAGATCAATGTATTAGCTTGTAGTTCGTGTATTGCTGCTTTCCCTTCTGAAAAGAAACAGCGTGTGATGGTGGCAGAGCTTAGCACAGTGAGGTATTTGGCTCAGTCCCTCGACACTCATGAAGCTGCTGGGGAACCAGGCATTGTGGTAGGCTCAGGGTGGGGTATGTAGGTAATGGAACACAATCCTGCCTACAAGGAGCAGCATTTTAGAGAAGCTGGCAATGGGTGACTTAGGGCCATAAGAAGCCGTTGGAAGTATCAACAAAACAGAATGTTGGCCAGGCACTTAAAATATGCTTGGAATCCGGCTGTGTGCTGTCACCTGAGTAAAGCCACTTCCATCCTTCTAGGTTTCAGTCACTTAGGTGGTCTCTTGCTTCACCTTTCTACCTACCTACAGCCACAGGACAGCCAAAGCAGTTCACTCCTCTCCCAGAACCCTCCAGCCCCCACTGCCAGTTTTGCCAGGTGTAAAAGACTGGTCAGTAGCAGACTACTGTTCTGTACCGCTGTGTACACACACTCATTCACAGACATTCTTGCACACACAGCACACCTCGGCTCTGAGGCCCCACTCTGCATTCGTGCTGGCTCTTTAGAAGCTTCCTTGGAAGAACACTATGTGGTTACTTCACAGTGGTTCTCTCTGTGTGCAGATCTCCCTCCTGGGCTCGACACCTCCTTTATGTCTTTGCTCATAGGTCACCAGCTCAATGAGCATCCCCTCCCCAACGCACACACGCACACACGCACACACACACACACACACACTCTGTCTAAAACTGCACCTTATCTCTTACCCACTGCCTCCCATCCGCAGGATTTTCATTTTGTTAAATGCTGTTCCATTTAGAACAGTCTAAAACAATGCCTGGCATGAACTGAGCCCTCCATAATTACTTGTTGAATTACGAGTAAGGAGAGACTAATTCTGACTGAGGGACAATTGTAAGGAAGGAACCTTGGAGCTGCGCACAAAAGGATGGGTAGATTTGGACTGGCAGCTTTTCTGAGGGAAAGGTCTTCCAGATAAATGTCCTGAGCCAAGATGGAAACATGGCAGAGCTCACCCGTGCCCCTGGAGGGTCATGGTGGAGGTAGATCAATATATTAATGAATGGAAAATAACTCATGAGAACTTGTAGTGGAGTGAAGGAACGAATTCCTAATCACTGCCTCTAAGCACACAGCAAGCAAGTTGGTGATTGAAATCAGAACACTCACACACAAGTGGCCTGCATTTCACGGGACATGCTGTCACTCGAGAAGTCAGTAATATCAACAATGTTTGCTAATGTGACTTGATTTTTATGGAGTACTGTTCTGTTTTCAGAACATGGTCACGTGCTTATTAGAATTTAAGCTTCATTAGAACTGGTGAAGAGAGTTCAGTAGGTATTGTTTACATGTTCAGAAAAGCTTTTTAAAAACTCACATTTTCTGCTCTAGGAAATGGAGCCTCAAACTAGCTAGGTGACCTTCCTGAGGTCACTGGGTTAGGACATGGGGAAGCAGCTTCCCACTGTGTTAGGTCTCATGGTCAATGCTCTGCTGTTCTGCCGGGCTGCTCTCCAGTTCCCACACCATCCTGAAGAGACTGGTGCTTGCTTTCCCCAAGGATTCAGTCTTTTCTGTTGTCCTTAATCATAGAAAATAGCAGGATTTTCATTTAGTCACTTCGTTTTTATATGTATTCGAAAGTGTTATGTGTATGTGTGTGTGCCTCTGTGAGTTGATGTGCACCACATGAGTGTAGGTGCCCACAGAGAAAAAGTCGGTGTCAGGTCCCCTGGAACTGGAGCTATAGGCCGTTGTGAGCTGGGCGACGTGGGCATGGAAGCCAAACCTGGTTCCTCTGCAGAGTAGCAAGCACACTTAGACACTGAGCCACCTCTCCAGCCCCAGCTACTTCTGTGCCAGATCTGTTTTTCCCATTTCTTTTTCCAGTTTATCTTATCCCGAATCACCACTGAAAAGATGAATTTGTAACGTGTGGGTATGTTTGCGCCTTTGCCTGTTCAGCGTGTTCTGTTTACCTTTGAATCAGTACCTGGCACTCTTTCCAGGCACTCTGCTGAGTGCTGTCTTCTGTGTGGTTCTTGGGTGGAAGGGAAGAGAACGCATGTCATCAGTCCCCTTTTGAGAGCCTCAGACAAAGTGGACGTTCACTTTGGGAGTAATCTGGTCTTCTTGATTCCCCCCAGATCTTAGTAGACAGGACGAGACCGAGGGAGAGCTCAGCGAAGGAGAACACTGGTATGCGAACTCTTCAGAGACTCCATCGGAAGCGTCTTATGGCGAGGTCCAGGAGAACTATAAGCTGTCCCTGGAGGACCGGATCCAAGAGCAGTCCACGTCCCCCGACACCTCCCTGGGAAGTGCCACCCCCAGCAGCCACACACTGGAGCTGGTGGCACTTGATGGTGAGGTCCTGAGAGACTCGCTGCAGTGTCAAGACCACCTTTCCCCTGGAGTGTCTTCTTTATGTGACGATGACCCACCAGGTTCCAACAAACCCCTAAGCAGCAACTTGAGACGGCTGCTGGAGGCTGGGTCCCTTAAACTTGATACCACAGCCACGGCCAATGGCAGGGTGGAGTCCCCCGTGAACGTTGGCTCCAGTCTGTCATTTTCCCCACCCTCCCACCATGCCCAGCAGCTTAGTGTCCTGGCCAGGAAGCTGGCCGAGAAGCAGGATCAGAATGACCAATACACTCCAAGTAACCGTTTTATATGGAATCAAGGTAAATGGCTGCCGAACTCAACTAGCACCTGTGGCCTGTCCCCGGATTCGGCCATCCTCAAATTGAAAGCTGCAGCCAATGCCGTTCTCCAGGACAAGTCTCTGTCTAGGACAGAAGAGACCCTGCGGTTTGACTCCTTTTCCTCCCCCTTTAGTTCCCAGTCTGCCAGCTCCACCTTGGCAGCCTTGTCTAAGAAAGTGAGTGAAAGGAGTCTGACTCCGGGTCAGGAGCACCCACCTCCAGCCAGTTCTTTCCTGTCCCTGGCCTCTATGACCTCCTCTGCAGCCCTTCTGAAAGAGGTGGCTGCCAGGGCAGCGGGAAGCCTCCTAGCTGAGAGAACATCTCTGCTGCCTGAGGAGCCTCTCCCACCACCACCTTCTGAAAAGAAGCCAGAAAAAGTCACACCGCCACCACCACCACCTCCGCCTCCACAGCCACAATCCTTGGAATTATTGTTACTCCCAGTCCCCAAGGGAAGAGTGTCCAAGCCCTCCAACTCAGGTATGCAATCTTGTTCCGTCATGTCATAGGTCTTTGACTGTAAATTGCCTGTCATGTCTTCCTTTTTGCCTTTTTGGTTGGGTTTCCCATGTAAGAGGAGGCTGAAATAAAAAAAAAAAAAAAAAAACAAGGACGCAAGAAAATACTTAGAAGCGTAGTAATCTTTCATGTGTGTGTTACATAAAGCCTTCACAAATAGCTGTGGTTTTGAAAAGTAATGAATAATCTTAGAGACATACAGAACTCCCTCTCTTTCATGCATTTTTTTTCCTCTTACCAAGTTCAGGCTAGGTCCGTACCAAATACATTTAATGGGAAAAGATCAAAGCATCTCTGTCATAGAGAGCAAGGCATCACCGAACATAGAGAAAAAAAAACCCACTGCTTTTGAAATAGTGGACAAGGGGAAGCCCTGCTGTTTCTGCCACAAATGGACTTTTGTATAATCAGTAACTACTCTGCCCTAATTTATCACAGCGCACACTTTTATGGTAGTATTTTTATTACTTTTTTATGGGATTTAAGCTTTGTTCATTTACGCTGTTCGATGGTAATTTCTTGTCAAATAAGAACTCTTTAAAAAATTGTTGTCAAACAGAATGCAAGCATTTCTTGCGAAGGATTCATTTTGTTCAAATCCAATCCGATGCTGAACGTGACTGCGTGTGGCAATGTGAGCTGTGGAGATGGTCTTTCCCAAGAAGTCCCAGTCACCTGCAGCATTGGTCCTCCAGTCAGATCATCTGAAGGAGAGGTTTAGTTACTGCTCTTCCCACTATGGCATGTTATGCACTGGTTTGCCCTGAAACCATACTTGTGATAAATCCCTGTTCTTGGGATAGAGGTATAAGATTTCAAAGGTCTCTTCGGGAACTCTTGTAAAACCGGAACAGGAAGTAGACTTCGTTACTATAAATATCATCATTGTGTGCATCCTGACAACTGTCAAGCATTTGCGCTTTGGGACGGCAAACATTCAATGATTATAGTTAACATTAATTTGATATATATGACAAATCACCATTTAAGATACAGCATGAGCTAGGTGCCACAATTATAATCATTTAAACTTGTGTAGGGCCACTGAGATGGCTCAGTGTGTAAAGGTACCTGCCACCAGATCTGACAGCGTGTTCAATTCCCAGAACCCATGTGGTATATAGAGAAAAGCGACTTTAAGAGTTGTCCCCTGACCTCTAGGTATACACCTTGGCATGTGTGAGTACATACACACAGATAAATAAATATAATACTTCAAAAAATTTGCATAAACAAGGTGGGCATGGTAGTGCACACCTGTAATTCTCAAACTCCAGATGCTTATACAGAAGAATTGCAGATTTGGGGCTAGCCTGGGCTTCATAGTATAACCCTGTCTCAAAAAAAAAAAAATGTGTCAACAGTAGAGTAGAACAAGGCAAGTGGGTGTCTGGGACTTGGCCAACTCAAAGTAAGGCAAACTGTTTACTACTGAATTTTTAAAGAGTCCTTAAGGTCCCCAAGCATTTACCCATTCTGAGTTTCATTTCTTACCTACCATGAGAAAGGAGAGAAATGGGCAAAAGTAGGAAACAGAAAGTGCAAAGAGAAATGGGTAATTTTCCAACAGGATAAATCACTCTTGCCTTATACTCATTTAATTTGGGGGTAACAGCAAAGGGAGACGAGGTTCTGTGTCAAATGTTGTACAAATATTCTCTTTTTCTGCTTATTGAGTAAATAAATTTATGAATGGTGTTTACATTATACATTAATCTGGGCACTAGTTACTTGGAAAAACCTATACAAATTTAAGAATAAAGGACCATTGACAGGAGGCTTAGAAAGAAGTGACTGATAAAATCAGGTCTCCAGGAGGCACACTGTAGCCCTTTGTCGTTTTAAAGTGGTCTTAGCTAAGACAGGCAAGAACTGTGAAATACTTTTTCATTCAAATGATCAGATATATGCATTTAAACAGGAAAAAAAAGTCAAGAGCTTCCAGTTCAGGGTGGAATTTTTGTTTGTTTTGTTGTAGGATATGCCCTGGGGCAGGAAAGGGGAGAGGTGGGGCAGAAAATGTGTTCCCTTTTTAGTTTAAATGTACTTAATTCATGCCAACATTTGTGGGGTCTTCTCATTAGAATTTAATGTGGAAGATCTATAGGAAATAGATCTTTTCTTTTTACTGAATTTATTCTGCTGCTCAGACATTTAATATTTTAATAATAAATATTCAAAATTTTCAAATCTAAAGCCAGGAGGGGAGTGGCAAGACAGCTCAACAGGTAAAGGCACTTGCTGCCAAGCCTGACAACCTGAGTTTGATCCATGAAATCCATATAATACAAGGAAGGAACAGACTTCTGTAAGTCTGTCTTCTGATCTCCACATGTACCACACACAAACACATATACACAAGTGAATAAACAAACAAATAAAAAGGAAAGCTCCTCGCATTTGGGCTGCATAATTGTCCTACCAGTCGACTTGTGCTGAACCTTCCTTCAAGTTTCCCACATCTCTGTTTGCAATCCAAGGCTTTGGGAAACAGCTCCACTCATAAGGGAATTGTATTCAAGATTACTCAGTTTTTTTTTGTTTTGTTTTGTTTTGTTTTTTTAAATAACTGCATGTGAGAGGAAGGATCGGAAAACATGATGCACTTGAAATTGTTTCTCAAAAAAATCTTATGGGTGGGTCTATCTGGGCACACATCCTCCACTCAAGTTCTGTTTACCGCATAGATTGGAAATACGAGGGTGCACCTGCGCTCCCTCCAGAGAAAGTGAAGGTGGCCACTTTCCAACCCACACTGCATTATGGGCTAGGAGTTCATAGAGTATCTCATTTTCTTTATCTTTGTATCATCTAGAGACTATTTCTTCTCATTCAGAACCAAAGTGAAAGGGAACACTCATCTTTCCCTTGGTCCTCCCTTCTTTTTTCTCTTCCTCTTCCTCTTCCTCCTCCTCTCCTTCTAGCTATACTGTTGGTTTCTTGGCAACGTGGAGGCAGGATTCAGATGTGACTTGACCTTCCCTGAAAAGCACTGTGGGAGTGTGATAAGAGCCTTCGGTCATATTTCTAAACCTTTCTGCCTTCACCTTAGAAACAAATCAGTTGAATTCAAAATAGGTGAACCATTGGGTGCCATAGCTCAGTTAATAGAGTTTCTGCCTAGCTTGCTCAAAAACCCTGGCTTCAATCCCCAGAACCATATAAACCAGGTGTGATGGTACATGTCTGTAATTCCAGGATTCAGGAGGTAGAGGTAGAAGGATAAGAAGTTCAAGGTCATCCTTGACTACATAATGAGTTTGAGGCCATCCTGGGCAACCTGAGACCCTGTATCAGGGGAAAAAAAAAAAAAAAAGGATAAATAGGATAGATGGACTGGCTTATCATAGCAGGAAAAGAATTTCTGCTGCCAATGACTTAAATAAGCAAATAACAATCACTTCGCCCCCCCCAAAGAGAAAGAAACACCACTCACTGTCCTGATTTCAAGCAAGGCTTCCCCCACCCCCCCAACCCCCCCCCCCTTTTTTTTAAAGCTGTTTCTCAAAATGTTACAAAAGGACATATAAAGTTGATTCTAGAGTTCCAAAGAGCTGTGTGCCGGGGAAGCTGATCCTGTCTTGAGTAATTTAGACAGCAGCATTGCTTTGACCTTCTTTAGGTCAAGGGAGTCCAAGGCATGAAAAAACAGTGTGTCTTAGGTCTGGCTTTATTCCTCTTTTTTTGAGCAGGATTCCGTTGTTGGCAGGTCATGGTGTATTTAATTCCTTGAGAGTCCAGCACTCAGTAGCCTTTCCACCCCTCCGGAGAGACGTGACACACTGGAGAGGGAGTTTTCTTTCATGTGACCTGCGCCCCCAGCACATGCTATACCACTCCTCTGAAAGGGGACATGATAGAGTGAAGATGATGTCCGTTTGCTATAAAGATAAATGTCACACATTGACTTGATTCTCTTTGAAGCTACTGTTCTCTTGCAGCTAAGAATAAAATAAATGGTTTTGATTTTCAAGACAAAGTTTTTTGTAGAAGGCCAACGTGTGTCCCAGGATACCAGGTTCCTGGTTAAAAGAAACAACAAGGAGAGTTCCAGAGAGAGAGTCAACACATCATCTTGTATGGAATAGAATTTGCATAATTTTAGGAGCAACCGGGTCCCATGTAACTGACAGCCAAAGTCTATTTGCAGAATCAGTCCATAAGGGTTTTCTGTTTTCTGGCTGTTGTTTCCTTTTGTATTTATGGGGTGTTATTAAAATTATTGCAAAAGCATACAAAGGCCAGAGAAAGAGATGACCTCTCCTGATACTCCCATTAGATCCGTGGTTATTATATAGCCTTGATCTGAGCATGATCACACACACAAGCTTGCTTAGGAAACTCACTTTTTAACCAAGAATCAGAAGTGTCTGTTGCTGGTCTCAAATATTTTGTGAGTGACTTAAATGTCCAGTGGCTGTACATCTCAAGTTTCTTTCTTCGTCTTAATGTGTACTTGTTAAATATATATTGATAATGTCAGTATCTGTAACAGATAAACATTCCTAGCCATTGCTGTTTTGGGAGACATGTCCAGGAAATTCCAGAAAATATTTAAAATCCAGACTGGTAAGGTAGCTCACTTGATAGTGTCCTTGCATTCTGCCTAATGCTTGAAGCCATGGGTTCAGCACGGCAGAAACTGGTCAAGGTGTTGAATGCTTACAAACCCAGCTGGTAGAGACAGGAGGGTCAGACAGTTCAAGGTCATTCTCAGCTGCATAACAAGTTTGGAGTCTACCTGGGCTACTTGAGAACCTGTTTCAATAAACAAACAAATCCCAAATTAAAAAATGATTTAAAATCTATGTATGTAGTTAGAAAGGAAGGAGATTTTATCCTGCACCAGTAATGTACTAGTAAAGTCTGTAGGACCAATGTGTTGTGGGCGATGCTGCAGGATTCTGCACATCTCCTGTCACCTGGCATCTTGAGCACCTTCTCTGTGTATGGTAAGCGCTGTGTACACATTCACCTGCTTGCAAAGTACCTGACTTTCTGCACATTGCCACCAGAGGATCTAACTAGAAATGTTTGATTTTAAAGGCTACAGATTTTAATTCATTTTAGCATTATCTGAGCTCATAAAACCTTCCATGATTTATT
This sequence comes from Eospalax fontanierii, assembly GCA_035773235.1. Taxonomy (NCBI): domain Eukaryota; kingdom Metazoa; phylum Chordata; class Mammalia; order Rodentia; family Spalacidae; genus Eospalax; species Eospalax fontanierii. The sequence goes on along the minus strand of CM069548.1, from coordinate 31,090,103 downwards.
ATTATTATTGGCCTGGTTTTGTTACTTTGTAGATCTATGTGTGGACAATAGAGTAGAAGACCAACCTGGGAATTAAAAGATAGGCTCTGATCCCAGCCCTGTCACTAACTAACAGGTCTTCAAGCATTCCACTGTACCCGTTTCATCATTGCAAACTGAGGTGTTTAGAATTGTCCCTAAGGTCCCTTCTTTTTGTAACATCCCTAACCTTTACTTATTGCTAATTTCCTAATTCTGCTCAGTAACTCAAACAGGCGTATTTTTTGCCTTCATTTTTGAATTAAATACGTGGCTTCTTAAAGTTTCCTGTCAAACCTCCCCTCAGATTGTGTCTGCTTTGTGCAGAAGCTGTCGTCCATTGTGAGGGTTCATGTGGATCATTAAACTTTACCAATGATGCATTTTTCATATAAGTTGCTCGTAGTTCACTTTTGGAAATAGCTGAGGTGTAAGTGCATGATCATCTACCTACTTATCCACCCATTCATCCAGGACATGTCTCTGTGTGCTGTGTGAGAGGCATGTATTCCTGTGCTGATGCTGGCTCCACTGCAGCCTGCCCCATCTTTCCCTTCCATTCCGGCACTCATTTATTTCCTTTCTCTCCATTCTCTCAGCCCAGCCCTTTTCACTTAGTCTCATTACAGTCCAGCACACTTAATCATGTGTCGAGCTAGCACTGTGTAGAGTACTGGAGACTCACAAGATCTTCCTGAGCCCCGGCCCCAGCCACGCCCCCCTTCACCCTCCTTTCCTTCCCTTCTATCTTTTTCCCTGCAGAGCTGGATTTGACCATCTAAAGTCCATCTAGGCTGAGCTGCACAGTAGGTTCCTGGACTTTTATTTCCTCAGAGCTCTAGCAAAGGTCTCATGTTGGGTCGGGGCCCCGAGCTATGTATTCACTGCACCATAACAGCTGTTATTTGCATCTGCTCCGATGCTGGGTTTGGGGCCTGAGAGGGTATGTCTAGTTTATCCTCATTCCTCACACTACAACTACCGCTTCCAAGGGCTTCCATTTACAGCGTGACAGCCGTTTTAGGTAATCCATTTTCTTCTATTCCACTGATATTATTGTCTGTGAAGAGAACATGCTTTTTCCAACAGAGCAGATTAGCGACTCTCTGTCCCACTGGGTCTGTTAGCATTGGGTGGAGTTTAGTTTTGTTTGTAGTGATATCTTTGAGGGAGGTTGTTTACTAGGCAGTTGCTAACTAGGTAAAATTATGAACATTGTCGTCTTGTTGCCTCAGGAATGTACGGTTCATGCTGAGGAAGTGGTCATGTTTCCCTAGGGTCTAAATTTGAATGAAATTTATAGCTGCTGGTTCCCCGAAAATGGTTTGGCCTATGAAATAGACCGCATTTGTTGCCCCCTTCTCATGTCATTAACAACATCATGTACACATGGAATATGTCCTACTAAAATGTGAAATTTCTTCCTTGAAGAAGTTAAAATGCAAATGTTACCAGAAGGTGATTACTGGCTCAATTTGAAAATCAGTTGGTGCATTCTGGTGACTTTTATCATTTGGCTTCTGTTTTCTTCCTTTCTTCCTTTCTTGTCATGGTAGCTTAAAACTTCCAAATAAGGGATAGGGAGATGGTTCAATCAGTAAAGTGCCTGTGGTACAAGCATGAGGACCTGAGTTCCATCCCCCAGAATCCACATAAAAATATGTACCTGTTACCCAGCTCTGGGAAAACTGAGACAGGCAGATTCCTGGGGCTCACTGGTCACCTAATCTACTGAGTAGACAAGCTCCAGCTTCAGTGAGAAACTATGTCTCAAAAAAAAAAATAAGGTGGAGGGGCTGGAGAGGTGGCTCAGCAGTTAAGAGCACTGACTGCTCTTGCAGAGGACCTGAGTTCATTTCCCAGCATCCACATGACAGCTAACAAGCATCTGTAACTCTAGTTTCACGGGATCCAATACCCTCTTCTGTCTTCCGCAGGGACTACAAGACACCAGTGCACTTACACATAGGCATAACACTCATATACATAAAACAAAAATAAATTAATTTAAAAAAGAAGGTGGAAAGTGATTGCGGGAGACACCTGACACTGGTCTGGCCTCCACAAACACACTCACGTATGTGTACACGCACACAATTCTAAATAGTTACAGACTTGCTGTGTAGTTACTGATTCTTCAGCCTGACAATGTTCGTTTTTCCACTTAGTGCTTTCTTATTGCCTTCCCGAGGTATACCAAAATTTTGCAGTCAGTTTCTTCTCATTGGGTATTATAATTTTCTCCTAGTCTATCTAAGGACACTCTAATTCGTACACAATTCATATGTATTTTGGTACTGATTAAAACTAAGGCAGCATAGCTCCAGGATGAAATAAACGGCTTTATGTGGAGTACTAATATGCAGGGTTTATTATACTTATGCATTATTTATTTATGGAATCAACTGAGTTTCTACATGCCAATGACCACTTAGCGGACAGTACCAGAAAGATTCTGGCATAAGATAATGCATTGCAATATACTTGAAAAAATCGTTGATGAGGGTTGGGTCTAGGGAGGTAACAGGTCAGAGAACCTGTTGAGCATATTAGGCAAGGCAAATGCTGGAGGATTCTGTAATCTGGCAATGTTCATTTTTCTACTTTGTGCTTTCTTATTGCCTTCCTGTGGTATACCATGAAGTTGCTGGATGATGTCTCAGTTTTTCTTTCCTTTCTCTGCTAGTTCTGCAAAATTACAGTTTCCGGTTTCAATAGTGGGAAACACTTCCCTAAGACAGAGATCTGTAGTAGTGTGTTTGTGTGTGTCTTGCTTATTACTTTGATCTTCTTCTGACCTAGAACAGACATCATTATCATTTTCTCTCTCTACTGCATGACAATAATTTCACCTAGAGGCCTGATTCGGCCCTTTCTCTCGAGTTTGTTGTGCAGTATACTGGGTTTGGGACTAAGATATCAGGGTTGGAGAAAAAGACAATGAAGGATAGAAAATGAGAAGTGAAATTGGGGATGGGATCAGATGAGGCCAGATACTCAACAGAAATGGACATCAGGGACAATCTGGGCATTTCTAAGAGAATGATGTGGGCTTCCAGAGCAGAAGGAAGCCCTCAGTACCTACCCCTGCCAATCAGCACACCGAAAGTAGACTTCCAGCCTTGAAGGGCATATGTTCAGTTAGAGGATGTCTTTTTCTAGTTGCTTGGTTGAGCCAACTGGTATTACTCATACCTGTATTAAGATTAAATTGCATTTTTTGAATCTCCCAGCCTGATTTTAGAGCCTTTCTAGATCCATCCATTTTAAGTGGCCTTTGGCATGTAGAAACTGAGTTGACTCAATGAATAAATAATGAGATTATCTTAAAGTATACACTTGGGAATCTTTCCTTTAAAAATCATAGAAGTAATGCATGTATTTAAAAACTCAAATAGTGCGGAAGGCTGGAAAGAAAGACACAGTCCTCCAACCTGACTCCTTCGCCTCAGTCTTACAATCTCGTAGGTGTGCGTTCTGGAAAATTTCGTGCAAATGGAAGGATATCGGTGCGTTTATCATTGTTTGCTTCATGTACTCGTGCTTTCCTTCCCACTCCCCCTCTTTTCTTTCTTGCTCAAGTATTTCAAAGCAGATCCAGGACATCATATCTATTTGATTGTAAATCCCTCCATATTTGTACATCTCCAACAGATAAGAACTTTGAAAAAAATCACCACAATTCTACTTCCTATCTTAACAGTATCAACAATTGCTACATGGTATTATGGAATCCTACAATTTCCTCTCCCATTTCAGAAATGTCTTTTACCACTGTTTGATTTAAACAAGATCCAAATAAGCTTCACAACTTGCATTTGTTTTTGTTTATCTCTTACAGTCTTTTTCCTTTTTACCTGTAATTCCTTCCCTTTTGTGGGTGTTTGTGTGTGCACATGTGTGTGGATGCATGTGAAGGCCAGAGGTCAATATTCCATGCCTTCTGATAGGACATCTATGAATTACTGTTGTAAAAATTTAACCAAGCCTCTAACTAACTGGCAACTTATCAGAAATTAAAGTACTGGAAATATATATATATATATATATATATATATATATATATATATATATATAAAGCCAAACACATGGTCAAATTTAGAGTGTAAGGAATACCTCAAGACAAATGACCCAGTTTCTTTAACACATAAATGGCATTTTTAAAAGTGAAGGGAGGGGCTGAGGGAAAAGCTCACTCAGTAAAGTGCTTGCTGCATAATAAGCACGAGGACCTGAGTTTGGCTCTCCAGCTCCTTTGTAAAGGCCAGACATGGCAAAGAGGGCAGAGACAGGCGGATCCCTGGAGCTCACTGGCCAGTCAGCCTAGCCAAAGCAATGAATTCCAGGTTCGAATAAATAAAAGTATAAAGAAGCTGGCAATGCAGTTCAGTGGTAGAATAGGCCTAGGTAAAATTCTCAGGACCTCCCCAGAGACCCCCCCTCCCAAACCCCAACAAGCAACAATATAACCCCAACAACAACAAAATAAGCCTAAGCCTTCAACTGTACCTATTTTTATTCCCCATACTTCCACATTGCAGAAGTTAGTTGATGGACCAGAAATTTAGCAATACAGCATCAGGATGGGATGCTTTCTTTGGGGGATGGTGAAGAAGACAGATAGATCTAAGCTGCACTCGGAGGAAACAGTTGATTTGTTTGCTCCCCTGAACCCTGCAAGTGTTCATAGTGGCCCAGTGTCTCCCTCCCTACTCTAGGCAGTCGGGCCCCTGCAGGTCAGAGAAAGCAGTAGACATTTTTAGAGGCAAACAGAGGAACAGACATAAGAAGATAAAAAAAAAAATACCTGACCTGAGGGCCCCCTGATGGCTAAATTGGTAGCAGCCTCTGTCTGCATGAGCCACAGCTAAACAAGTCAGCAGTAGGGATCCTGAAATGTGTCTCCATTGGAGGCCAGCATGTGAGGTTTCGGCCAGTTGTTTGGTTTTCTGTGGAATGGTATGTTATTCTCTTCTATTTGACTATCTTGGTTTCTCACCCGTTTCCAAGTGGGAATTCAGACACAGACTCAAGCTTACCTCCTGAATTCAGGATTTTCTGGCTTTGGGTGCCTGGGTCAGGCTCAACTGGAGATGTCCTCTTCAATACATGATGGCTTTTGGAAGTAAGACTGTCACAGGCAGGATGAAAGGTGGTCAAATGGAACCCAATGAATGTAGGTTTCAACCTAAAAAAGCAGCAGTGAGCCATGTTCTCCATGGTTACAATCTTAGAATCAGCAAAGAAAAAAACCTAAGTCAGTTTTAGTGCTTTTTATATAGTGACACGTGCACATCAGTGCCAGATACAGTGTGCCTTTTTGTTTCCCTTAATGTTCCCTTTTTTTGTTTGTTTGTTTATCTCTCTCTTCTAAGCCTCAGAAGAAGAAAGCGGAAAGCCTTTCCAATGTCCAATATGTGGTTTGGTTATAAAAAGGAAGAGTTACTGGAAGCGGCACATGGTGATTCACACAGGTTTAAAAAGTCATCAGTGTCCGCTCTGTCCATTCCGGTGTGCTCGCAAGGACAATCTCAAATCCCACATGAAGGTAAGCCGCCTGTGGATGGACCCCTGGGAGAAGCTGATACAACCAGGTCCTCTGTGCATGATTCAGTGCAAGAGGCTTCTCCACTGAGAGGGGGCACTGTGGTGGAGCATGCCCAAGATAGTGCTGCGTTGTAAATAGAGTGCAGGGCATCTTCCTCAGGAGACAAGGAGAGCCCCCCTCAGCCTTTGGATCAGATTTTCCTCGAGGCTGTCTGTGCTTGAAGCAGCATCTCTTGGGATGACACCAAAGATCCAAGAACATCATTTTCAGCGTCTTATTAAAAACAGTTGTGAGCCTGGGGAGACGGCTCAGTGGTTAAGAACTTGTCAGGCAAGTGTAAGGACCAGAGTTAGGGTTCCCAGAGGCCACCTAAATGCTGGGTGGGTGTGGCTGCCAGCTTGTAATTCCAGCCTCCCAGAGTGAAAATGGGATTCCCAGAGAAGCTGGCTAGCAAGACTAACCCTATTTGCAAGCTCTGGGTTTGAGAGAGAGCCCATGCTCAACGAATAAAGTGGAAGAGTGCTGGAGGATGATTCCTGGCATCAACCTCAGGCCTCCACATGAACACACACACACGTGCACCAGCGCACACGTGAATATGAGAAAAAAAGAAACAACAAAAAAAGTTAGGAAGCTCAAGCCTGCAACACTCATAGAGAGAATTGACTAGAATCCGTGTATCACTTTTATACAAAATGAGGGGAGATTTAGTAATGTAGAAAACTTAGCAGACTTCATTCATACTAAAGATTTTTCTCAGCTTCAGGAGGAAACTCATGAGATCACAAGACCTTATGAATTTGCCACACTTGAACTGAAACCTTATTATTGATTTGCTAGCCAAACGGCTTTGAGCAAGTTAACTTGACTCAGTGTTCTCGTCTGCTAAATGGAAATAATAGTGTTTGGAAGAGGTGTCGTTAATGTTAAAGCAAGTAACAGTAGCAAAATATGTGATCCAGAAATGTTAAGTGGCAGGTACTTGATTTTAAAAATTAGAATTGAATATCTTCATCAGAAAAATGATATTTCATTGATAACTCTCACTGTGGTTGGCTGCTGACATTATTTATACAATGCCTTTTTTTCTGACATAAGCATAGTATATTTTTGCTTATGTTGAAATATTGTACTCTAATCTTTGTGAATAGATCAGTAATCAGTGTTCAGAACTGTAGATCTCAAAAGTGCCATTACATAAAATTTCTATTGACTTTAGGAAATAGCTTAGATTTTTTTTTTTAAAAAGTAAATTTGTGATGTAACTTATTTTCTAACATTTGCCTTTTTCTCCTGGGAGTATCAGGCAGGCCCTTCATCTTCAGAATTCATTTAAGTAGGTGTTCTGGTTGGCTGGATTCTACTGAGCCTACTTTGTTATTGCCTTAGCCCCCCTTGTCCTCTGTCACCTCTTCCCTAAGTAAAAACCTCATATTTTAAACTTCAATGTTGGATTTCGTTAGCAGATGGAGACTTCAAAAAGAATACCTTTAAAACTAAAACTTGTTTTCGTGGCTGGGTCCTAAACTGTGTTTAGAAATCAGGTCTGGCGAATTTAAAGCTTCAGCGAGCAGAAAACTTGCATCTAGCCTGACACCTTGTAAGCTTGGTTTCAGCTCAGGGTCACTTAAAACAACCTATTTATAAACCCATGGAAAAAAGGCTGGGTTTTCAATAGCAGGAACTGCTGACCCTGAAACTGCCGGGAGATGAGCTGGTGCCTTGATGACACAGGCGGACGGCCATGACTGTTGCAGATGAGAGCCTCCCGGGCCCAACGGGTCGAGGGGTGCTAGAATGCTTTCAGAACAAATCAATAACCACTACAATACAGCAGTTGTGTGAAATCACTACTTTATTCAAACTCATGGTGTCCTAACCTGTTGAGCTATGACTCGAGCTTTTGATAAGGGAAAGTGAAAAGAGCTTATGGAGTTTAATTTTATCAAAGGTTTACCTTCTTCTGCTTGCTTTCCTCCTCCCTGCTGGCCTTTAAAAAAACTTTTTTTATTAACTGTAATTTAACTTTGTAAAATTTTCCAAACGTAGTCTATAGAAAAATGTTGCAGTGTGGCCTTATGTGTATACATATTCTGTTACATTCACCACAGGCTAAGAATGTCCGATAGATTTTTCTAAAAGGAATTTTTTCTAAGAAGCTGAGGGTTAAGACCTGATTCTGTGTGATCTTAGCTTAGTTAGAATCTCAGTTCTATGACTTAGGAGCTGTGAATGTTTAGTAGTATCATTGAAGCCCGAAAAACCTTTGTTACTACTAATGGAGATAATAACCATACCGTCTTTCTCATGGGGTTGTTATAAGAGTTAAATGAGATCATTCACACAGAGCATTTAATACAGTACCCACTGTTACAAAGCAGCCTTTAGAAAATGCAAATATAGTAATCATTATCCATCTGAAAATGCATTAACGTTTACATTTAGAAATAATGAGTATTTTGAAATGCTGTAAGAAATGACTCCAAAATAAGTTTTATTGCTTTTCTTTCTTTGTGATCTATCTTCAGGCTGAGAATTTAGAAAAACTGATAAAAAAGAATATGAAATTGACCATTTATCCCATCCCCCAGAAGTAGCCGTTATCCTCCTGACATATAATCTACTCTATTGATTATATTGATTTATGTCAGAAGAATGAAAGATTCCACTTTATTTGTTCAACTGATGTAGTACTTATTGTGTTACTGTGTGGTCCTAGGCACTGTGCATTTTGTAAGCTTGTCTTTCCTCCATAATATACTGTGCAAATGTTTTTATGACCAACTGCAGGAGGAACTTGTAAATGCCTCTGGCTTCCTCCCGGTTATCTTAGATTTCCATTAAGTCTTTTACAACTTTCCTGGATGAGTGAGCATACAGGAATTATATGTGAAATTCATAAGCTAAAGCCTAACGAAAAAGGTGAGGACGGCTGCAAAGATAAAGAACACTCATGAAGTTGTCAAAAAAAAAAAAATTGGATGAGAGGTGACATGTTGAGTTCTGTCCCTCAGAGGTCCAGCATGTGGAGAGAGCTGGAACCCCTCAGGAGGCCCCCAGTTGCCTGGGCCACATCCACTCTGAGTAGGGCTTTTCCAGAGAGTCTCCAAGTCCGGAAATAACTTCACCCCCAGTAACAACAGCTACCTTGATGGATCTTGGACAATTGCATCCTATAGACCAGCATTTCTTCTCATTAGAGACCCAAGAGGTGTTTCAAGTGTTGGGCTAAAGAGAATCAAAATTCTAACAAAAAAGAGCTCGACTGTCAGGAAAGGAGGGGAGGAGCGGCATCTGGAGGGGAGTGACAATGCTTGGCTGATGCCACAAGGGAACTGTAGTCCCAGAGGGAAGGTGTGGTTCAGATAAATGTACAAGCCCAAAGCCAACCCGGCACTGTTTTGTCTTTCAAATTCCACTAGTTTTTTTCAAAACTAGATATAACAAGGTCAAGGTCAAGCACGCCAGAAACCCCACAAAATCTAACGTAAGGACTCTTCAGTGAAGGGCTCCTTTTCCAGTTTGGTACCTGGTGTCCTTTTCCATCTTCCAAAGCAGCTTCCAGAGTTTCTGTTTTTGGATTAGCTCCTCTCTGGGGTCAATAGATGTAAGGACACTTCTGAAATGGAATCTGCCCTGCTGCACCCAGCTTAGGGACACAGAAGCTTTCTGTCCAGTGACCTTTAACTACCTGGTTCTGGGCATGCCTTTGGTGACACCTGTCTGGAGCCTCTAAGGTGCCTGATCCTGAATGAATTGGCTAAGAAACTGGTGGAAACTTTTGGATTCTATGGTAAAGAACAGGAAGGGGCCGATTTATAGGCAGGGACAGGCCCCTTTTCTCCACCCCGAGCCCTGCTGGGGTGCAAGACTTTGTCACAACTTAATTTAAGTTTTTATGGCTATTTCTGTGAAGAAATTCAGACTTAGAGGGGCCCAGAATATCTTCTGTTGTTTTTTGCAGAAAGCCACAGTGGGGTGCTGTAGCAACGGGATCCCACGATTAACTTTTAATTTCTTTGCTTTTGTTGGTCACTTAACATTATTTAAAAGTATGTTTTGGCTGGTGAAGAATGCTTTTGGATTTCGTTCAGAAGGCATAAACAGCTGTAGTAAAACTTGCTCTCTTGGAAAAGAGACTCAAGCAAAGTGGCCAGGTGGTACAGAGGGTGAACAAATGAGCCTTTAACCTTGCTGAGACCCGGGTTCAAATCCCAATCAGATCACCCCTGACCAGTGGAGTCTTGGTTTTGTTTTGAGTGCCAATCACTTAACGTTCTTGTTTGTCCAGAGCACACGACTCCCCCAAATCATTTGGCGCAAATCAAACCATTGGCAGTTTCTACTCCAGGGAGGGCCAGTCCTGAAATAGCAGGGTGTAGCAGGTCAGAACTGAAGCGCTCTGGCAGAGATGAATGGAGAAGTTACAAGTTTATGAACACCTGCCAGCTTGAAGCCTGGCGCAAGCTAATGCAATGATTTCCTCACTTTTTCAAGCACTAAATTTGGTAGTTACAGGAAGGGGAAAAAAAAAGTTTCTCACAATTTTACAGGTATGCAGGCAGGACTGGAACTGAATGCAAAAGTCTGGCTTCATTCCTCAGCACAGGTGTCAGGACCTGGAGCACACTGTAGCCATTTTTGAAAACTTGATTTCTGAGAATGCTTAGGAGGGTCAGACCTTGGTTTTCCTCCTGTTTTGTTTTCTTCCTAGAGAATTTTACTCAAGGCACTTACTTCTTCAGGGGGGCTCAGTCTGCTCATTTATGAAGTGGGAATACCCGGGAGGCATAATTTAAAAAAATATTTTCTTTTATTTTATGTGTATGAGTGTATTGTTTACATGTACTTAAGTGCACCTGTGTCATGCAGTACCCTTGGAGGTCAGAAGAGGGCATCAAATCCCCTGGAAATGGAGTTACAGATGGCTATTGCCTGCCATGTGGATGCTGGGAATCGAACACAGATCCTCTGCAAACACAGCCAGTGCTCTTAAACACTGAGCTATCTGTCTGTCCCTGAAGACACTATTTTTTCTACATCTTTAATTATCCAAGAGCTGCATGTTGAAAAAGTAAGATTGTCTTGGCAAAACATCGAATTCTCTGGGTGACCGTCACTGGGCACATGCAAAGGATTACTGGTATGAGAATTACTTGAAAGGTTATGTCTTTTGATCCCTAAATAGTAATTATGAAAGTTTGCCCTGTGTTGAGTTTTATGCTATTTTCTATAAAGATACCCAAGTGAGATCAGGTGACTGGCTTGTTAGGAAGACTCTTATCCAAAACAGCATCGGCAGCTGTGAGCTGGGCTGTCATGGTAGACTCTTAGCTACTGTGGACCCACCTTGCGTTTAGGGGTTTAACTTTATTACCTGGAACATCATAATGAAAGACTCCTCTGGACCTTTTCTTCCCAGACCCCGTGCAGGATGAGGAAATTAGTGATGCGTGCTTGGATAGCAACAAGGCGTTTTCCAGAACCTCACGGTGGCTAGCTCACTCTTCTTGCTTCTCCGTCAGGTTCATCAGCACCAGGACCGGGGAGAGACCTTTCAATGCCAGCTGTGCCCTTTCACTTCCTCCCGCCACTTCAGCCTGAAACTGCACATGCGTTGTCATCAGCACTTCCTGAGGACAGAGGCCAAGGTGAAGGAGGAGATCCCAGACCCAGATGTCAAGGGATCTCCCCGCCTCAGTGACAGTGGCTGCCTGGGGCAGCAAAGGGAAGGAGGAGGGACAGAGCTAGTGGGGACCGTGATGACGTCTAACACTCCAGAGAGGACTAGCCAGGGTGGGGCTGGCGTCGCGCCTTTGCTGGTGAAGGAGGAACCCAAGGAAGATAACGGCCTGCCCACCTCCTTTACCCTGAATGCTGCTGACAGGCCCGCCAACCACACAAAGCTGAAAGACCCCTCCGAGTATGTGTCCCACAGTGCAGCAGCTTTGTTCAGCCAGGACATCTCGGTTAAGATGGCGTCCGATTTTCTCATGAAGCTGTCAGGTACTTGCATAGGGTTGTGTTTCTCTCTCTCTTTCTCTCTATCAATAAGATGGTAGGAATAGATGATTTCTAGGTGCCCAGAATTCTAATACTTTACACTTCCATGGATTTTCTTTTCCTCTCTCTCTCCCTCCCTCCCTCCTTTCTTCCCTGCCTCCCTCCCTTTTTCTTTCTCACCCCTTCTCCCCCTTTCTGGTTCCCGCCTCTCCTTCCCTTCCTCTCACTTTTTTCAGTTTTTGCCTTGGTGCACCTTTGGAAATAGGCATTGCTTCTCCTTGGGTCCGGAAGCCATAAGGATTTGCCCCGTCCCCACGCCTTTGGGCCCTTACAGTAATGGGATAAGTTCAGAGGGTAAGCTGTGTCTTTTGTTTCCTGTGACCTTGGGTCTAGTTAACTTGTCTCTTCTACACTGGTTTTTCTGAAAGCACTTACATGTGGAATTTCTCCTTTTTTTGTTGTTATTTAAGTTCTTTACTGTTTTAATTTCAAAGCATTTTGAAGAACATATGCAAAGTCTACAGTGAGGAATTACAGACGTTTCTGGTTCAAGCAGAGGTTATAGGTTATCATGAATTTTTTCAGGATTTTTTTTTTTTAATTGGGATAAAACATGCTTAAGATATAGTGTCTTAAACATTTTTAGGTGTGCATTTTAGTGGTGTTAATACATTTATGTTGTTGAGTAGTCATCACCACCATCCATCCCTAGAACTGTGTTCTGTTCTCAGACTGTACCCATTTAACAGTTAAGACTCCCACCCTTCCTCTCAGGCTCTGGTAATCATGATTTTACCTTCTGTTTCCATGAATTTGGCTGTTCTAGGCATCTCTTATAAAGTAGAATTTAAGAAAAAATTTTAAACTTCCTTTTCCAACTGCCCAAATGCCCTTTGAAAAGAAGATGATGTAAGTTACAAAAATAAATTTTTAGCTGGGTGTGGTTGCGCATGCCTTTTGTCCCAGCACCCAGGGGGCAGAGGCAGTCAGATCTCTGTGAGACTGAGGCCAGCTTGGTCTACATAGCAAGTTTCAGACTAGTCAGGACTCTAAAATGAAACCCTGTCTCAATCTCTCTCTGTCTGTATATATACATATATATGTATGTGTATATGTGTATGTGTTTTCTTACTATTGACATTGTGCTCAATTATCAGCTGATTATACATTCTTTTTCTTTTTCTTTTTTTTTTTTTTTTGGCCTTTCTTTTCAGTGATTTTGGCGAACCAGTGATTACAGTGGGCTGGAGAGTTAGTTGATAGATGTTTTTCTGATTTCACTTGGAATAAGGAATAAGACACGTTGCGGACCTATGCTGTTTTTAAAAATATGATTTTAAAATTTAAAGGTGTTGTAGAGGGTGGAGAAAGGTCGGTTGAGAATGGGTTCTGTCTGTCAGTGAAGGTGGCAGTCCCCACGATGATTTCCAAATGCCATTTCAGCTCTCTGGAGATTGACAATACCCTTTAAATGGAGAATAATTGGTCACCGCCTTCCTTTAAATGGACTGCGAGTTGCATTTCACTAAATGTCATTGCCAGGTGAATGAGAGACTCAGCTTCCCTCTGAAGTCCCTTTGCTCTGTGACACTTCTGTCGGGTCTTTTGGAATGTCCCCCCTCACCCTGATCTTTGCTTCTCAGCAGTGGGATATATGAGTTAGGAAGACAGAAGAGAGGTAAGGGATGGAAAATGAGGCATCCAGGAAATGATCCCAGAAGGAAGGGATTAGCCCACAATGCTGTGAGAAACTCCACTGCCAAGGGCCAGTCATAGGAATTCGTTTCATCTGACCCTGGCACTGAAGAGCTGTCAGGCCCTAGGCTCCTTACTTTGCTGCTCTCTCCTTTTTCAGTCCTGTCTCAAGGAAAACAGGCTTTTACATATTTTGAGTTTTATGCTTAATTTTCTTTTCCTTAATTATGAGGGAAATGCATACTTCTCTTTGGCTACTCTGATCATTTAAGATGTCACCTGTAGGGAACACAGACCTGGTGGTGACTGCCTATAATCCCAGCACTCTGGGAGAAGGCTCCCTTCATTTTCTAGTGAGTCAGAGGCCAGAGTAGGCTCCATGAAAGCCTGTCCCCCAAATCCTTAACAACAAAGAAGAAACAAGATGTTATCCATAGGAGTCTCCTTTTCTGGGCACCTGTAGTACAGTCTCAAGAAAAGGACATGAAATGCTACAATAATTTAGCATAACAGCTTGGTGGATGTTTCCTTAATAGACAGGTGCAAACTGAGTTGGGGTACCCAGCACTTAGTAAGGGGCTATAGCGAGTGAGGAGGGAGCTGGCAGGTGTGATCTTTGGCTATAAAACACTAGTGTCTAATATAGGGCCCCTGCCGGGCTCAGCTCTGAGCAACGCCCCTATCAGACGTCAGACTGTAATTAGCTCCAGGCCTTCCCAGGGAAAATAAGAGAAGCCTTTTGACTGCTTAGAGCCAGAGCTTCGAATAGCAGAGAAAGAGGGAGAAGCAATTCTTAGGGTGGGATGAAGCACTGTGTGCCAAAGCCTTATATTCTGTGATCTGTTTTTTTAGTGGCTATTGATAGGGAGTTGTTTACGGTTTGGCCATGGGAGTATTTACTGACTGATCAATTGGCATAAGAAAACAGATAGGGAAGGCACACTGTTTATGCAAAAGGCCCATGCAGCTATTTTATGGTGGCTTACTAGAGGTCCTGAAACCTGACTTGTATGCACTGTTACCTAGCAACCTGTTATAAAGTCACTGGGGAGTGAGATGCATCGGTAATTTTTTTTATGTGTGTGCATATTTGGATGTAAATGTAAACTTGGACTGTGGAGGTACAACCCACAGGAGGAGAAGTTATGTGAAAAGGAAAGGAATATAATTTTCTGCACAGATCCCCCCCTCCAACTGTGTGGTGGTTTGGGCTCTACCACTGTCCTTGTTGTGTGTTCTACCTGATTCTCTTAGTGGCTGTCATTCAGAGACAAAAAGGTCAAGTCCCTGGGTTCTCTGGCTGAGTTTCTAGCTCTTCCTGTCCTCAAATGTAGTGAACTAGTAGTTAGCCCTAGGCCCTGTCCCTTGGTGTCATAACAGCGTCATTGTTCTTGCACTCATTTTTTTTTTTTTCCCTCAAGGCTCTGTCTGTGCACCTGCTGGTACGATAGGGTGCAGCTGTTTGTGGGCACCGAGTCTGGGAGTCTCTGTGCCAGCCAGATCACTGTCTGTAAACTGGAGCACAGTGACAAATTCAAGCGTGGAGACACCTACTTGTTTCCAAAAGAGAGAGAGAAAACACTTGATGCTTTCTTGCCCGGTTATTAAGGGGAGTCATTCTTGCTCCTTCGATTAAAATGAAGCATAAAGCTGACTGAATGGGGCCCAGTGAGGTTCAGAATTGCTGGGTAGGATGCATTTTTAAATGCACTCTAAATGCTCTCCCCTCTTTGGAGGTTTCCTGGTTACATGCTTGTGAAATAAAACCCCATCGCTGAACCACCAGCTATTTTTCCCAGACTCCAGTCTTCATATTTCTTAGTCCTTTGAGGAGAGTATGGTTCCCCTGACCCAGGCTCACCATCATGGTTGGTTCAGCTTTGACTGTTAACTTTCTACATCAAATGAAAACCAAAAAAGAATTATGTAGAATTTGCTCAGGGTTTGGAGCCAGGAGGCAGGCCTTCCAGGGCTGGAGCCCTACTGTTTACACAGCTCTTTCCTGGAAGCCAGAAGACTTATGCAAATTGTTGCATGACAGGGTGACCCACCCCAGGTCATGTGACTGGGAGTGTTCCAAGGAGAGGTGCTCACCCAGCCATGGGAAGCTTCTGTTCCTGCTGATCGTGGGCCTGTCTCCCATAGTCAGCAACGGTTCTTAACCTTTGACTGCAGATTAGACCTACCTAGGGAGTTTCTGTAGAATGCCAAGGCCCAGAAATTATGATTTAATTAATTGTTCTGGGATAAGCCCCAGATTTGGTATTTTCTTTGCAGTCCTCAGGTGATTCTAACAGGTAGTCAAAGCTAAGGTTGACTTATGTGAAATATAAAGTTGACACCTTGGAGCTGGAGATAGACACAGTCGGTAGATCGATCGAGTGCTTGTCTAGAATATGCGCAAAGCCCCAGATTCGATCTCCAGCACCATGTAAATTGGGAATGGTAATGCATGCCTGTAATCCTAGCACTTGGGAGGTAGAAGCAGGAAGACCAGCTCAGTCCTCAGCTATGTAGAGAGTGAGGAACCAACCTGGACTACATAAGACCCTAACCAAAAAATAATATAAGGCTGGGTGTGGTGGTATGTGCCTTTAATCCCAGCCCTTGTGAGGCAGAGGCAAGCAGATCTCTGCGAGTTCAAGGCCAGCCTGGTCCACATAGCGAGTTCCAGGCCAGCTGGGGCTAGAGGAGACCCTGGCTCAAAAACACCAAAAGTAAATAAGTAAACAATAAAATGAATGAATGATAAAAATAAACCGAAACGAGCAAAGAAACCAATTTGGTGTCTGGCACAGTGTGTTTCAATGTAGCTGCAGCTTCTCCAAGTAAAATTCTCTCCCCTCATGTTCCCTCCCAGTCCATATAAAGGGCATGGTGATGTGAGTTAAGTCCAAGACATTTCCCTGAATGTCAAGGTTGACCTTAAGGGAAGACCTGGGTGAGTCATGTTCATTGAACTTTATGGTTTTCCTCATGAGGCCTTATGACAGGAGATGTCCAATTTGAAAATTCCCATCCCAGACTTGGTGCTGAGAAGATAGCTGGATCAGTACAAAATGCTTACCAAGCAAGCACAAGGACCTGAGCTCAGTCACCAGCAAACATGGAAGAAGCCTGGTGTGGGCCTGGTGTGGTGACAAAGAATTTATAATCCCAGTGCTGGGGAGATGGAGACAACTGGACCACTGGGTTCTGCTGGCCAGCTGGTCTAGCCTAATTGGCAAGCCCAGGCTCAGTGAGAGACTCTCTCAAAAAACAAGGTGATTGACTCCTGAAGATGACACCCAATGTTAATCTCTGGCCTATACATGCAGTCATATGCATGCTCCCCCTACATATATGAACACACACACACACACATACATACACACACCACAGAGACATACCCAAAGAGCTAGGAGTCCTCATCAGACACTGGGATTACAAGTTGCCTACAATTTTCTTCCATCATTTGTCTTTCTGCAAGAGGACAGTTTTCAAGATAGAGAATTTAATTCTAACTCTTCAAATTATAACCAAGCAGTTGACAGAAACTTGGCACCTCATTTGTTGGCAGGGAGTATCTTTTTGTCCCTGGTTTTCCAAAATAAAAGATATAAGTCATTTCAACTATTTTAAATTTGGAAACTGGCAAAAAAATTTTTTGTGCTGTCTCCCACATCATATTAATTTCATAAAATCGACACCAAAATAATTTTAAGTAGGAGAGGTGGATCTTCTGAAGTAGCGGCTTACTTTCTGTCTCCTGGAGACAGTTTGCGAACGCAGGCACTTGCTAAATTGTTTTTTGGTTTATTAGTGGCTCAGCCATAAAATGGCAAAAGTTTTCAGGTAGAAATAACGGATCTAAGTGTTGGTCTCACTGCTTGCTTCTTCCCAGAGGCCTTTGTTACAAAAGTTCCATCTATTGCTCAGGATTGGATGCATCTGGGGTGACATTCTGAAGTATGGACACCTGGCAGGTCTCCTGCTGGAGAGCAGTGGTTGGGAAATTCCTAGTGAACCAAGTCATCCCCTTTGCCTTGTGGCTCTGACTGACCTCTGACGCACCTTAGCAAGTGGTTTTCCATGTCAGTTCCACCTTGTGCGCTTCGCACAGCGTCTGTACCCAGAGTCTCGCTCGTCTCCATGTGGGCCATAGTTCCTGGACTGGACTCTTTAACAGTCTCCTTTGTGTGTTCGGTTTAGCTGTTCTCTTCAGTCCTGCCTTGTTTCCTCTCCACAGATGCTCCCTGCCCACGTGACTAAGTTTCTCATGTGAGCATGAAGGCTTTGTATGTCAGACAGCCCTAACGCCCTTTTGAAACTCTGGATTTTATTGAAGCTGGTGATTCCTCTGGGAGGGAAACTGTAGCTCTATCTTGCTTTTAATGACTTGCTAATTACTGCTGGGGACAGGTGTGATGATAAGCTAGTGAGGCCTGGGGTTGTACACAAAAATGCTGACACTTATATAGATGGAGAGACTTGGTGGCATTTACGTACTGCTTTTGTGTCGACTTTGTACAGTACTTAACTTTGCATCGCTTGGCTTCTTTGAACCTCATTACAACCCCTTAGGTGAGTACTGTTACCATTCCCAGTCTATAGATGGGGAAACTAAGAAACAGTAAAGATCTTGCCCATATTCACACAGCTAATAAGGGGCCACCCAAGCCGTGTGCTGTCCATGTTCCTTGCCCAAGGCCATCTGTACCCCAGATTACAAGATGAAGAGGCAGTCACACAGGAAGCTGACTCTTTTCTCTGCCCTCATCTAAAATATACTGCAGGTGTCTTTAGAAGTTGTACTAACTTTGTGTGTGATAATGTGGATAGATCAAAGGACCTTATGCATATCAGGCAACTCCCTAGCACTAAGCCATATTCCCAGCTCTAGAAATTATCCTAGGCCTCTACACATTGAGTGGTAATAGTAAGGCCAACTTGCATCTCCACAGAACTTTTCCCATGTATTTTGAAATATGTTACAACGAAAGCACGTAAAGGATCCAAGATTTGGGCTCAGAAACAGGAAGGGGATCATGACTGCAGTTCAGATCTTCCTTTCATCACACTTCTCCATCGAACCTAGTCCTAAGATTGCCATCAGAACACTTCTAAATGTTTAAAATTGCACTTTATTTATTTGTTTGTTTATTTGTGTGTGTGTTTATGGGCACACATGCCACAGTATGTGTGTGGAGGTCAGAGGACAACTTGCAGGGTTAGGTCTCTCTTTCTACTGTGTAGGTCCTGAGAATTGAACTCAGGTCATCGGGCCTGATGACCTATCTCACCATCCCCAGAATAAATTTTTATCTTGATAGACCCTTGGAAAAATTGACCAAAGGTTATTGTGTGTGTAAAACTGAAGCTCACTCTTTCTTCTTCTTTCTCATAGAAGTATTTTCTTGTTTAGCCTGTTGTTGTCGTTGCTACTTCTGCTGTTATAACCACGATCATTAATCAGAAGTGTTTGCTGGGAAGCAGGCACGGTGCCAGCTATTTTGTGCAATTCTCATTCAACCCTCACGGCAGCACGAGGAGCTCAGTGATACTAAGTCTATTCTATAGATGAGAATGCTGAGACTGTAGGTAGGGTTGTAGCTGCAAGCAGTGGAGCAAAGATTCAGCCCTGGCTAACTACAAAGGCTTGGCTCATGACCACTTAATTAGCTATTACCTAATTTTTATTTCTCAGTTGAGCGAACTGTCTTTTGACCTCCGTCTGCTTCACTGTTTATTTTCCTTGGCTTCAAACCATGGCATCATTTCCAATGCATGTGCTTTTAGTCACTAAACTGGTTACTTTCTTTTTTTTCCTTCTCATGTCTTCAGACTGTGTCTATATGGTCACTCCTCTCATGGGCAGCCTTCACTTTATACTTAAGACATTTGCCCCTCCACCTGGGACCACCATCCCAGCTCAGCTCTCCCGAGCAAGGCTGATGTTCCAGTACTTTCTGTACATGTTTGACCCTGTCTGACTATTACTGCTTTTTTTTTTTCAATTTTAAATAGTATCTCATGTGTCCAACTGTGCCTCTGAACTCCTGATTCTCCTTCCTCCACCCCTTGAGTGCTGGAATTACAGATATGCTCCACCATGCCAAGTTTATGTGGTGCTGGGGCAAAACCTCAGAGCATCATGCATGCTAGCAACTACTCTATCAACTGAGCTACATGCCATACCTGGTGAGGAACCACTGCTATGAGGAAAAATGTGGGCTATAGATACACCGTCTCACTTCTGTCCTTCGGCCTTCTTTCCTGTTTTTCTGGGGTCTGGTCCCTTGGACTATGGGCTTCTACCTGTTTTTCACCTCTTGGGAGGAGCTGGGCATCAGGGAGGAAATTGCTGGCCATTTTTCAGTTTACCACAAACCCTGGTTCTTCAGACTCATGATGGTCCACAATGACCAGAAGCATTTACACACAGATCTAGGAACCAGAATGTCACCATATTAATTTAACATGGCAAATGTAGCAGGCAAAAGGTGATGTCTTTTGGAATAGGGAGTCAGGCTGTTCCCTGAAAAGCATTAGAAGGATATCATCCAACCTTTGGGGTTTCTTGCTTCTAGTCTTCATGCAGATGACTCCAATACTGTTCAGGCGTTTCATTCTATAAATGTGTTAATAGCACGAATTTAAAACCCAGCTTTCTTTTGCATTTACTCGAGACTTGAGTGATTTTCCAGGACTTGTCCTTCCTGCTGTTGACAAGAGAGACATCCTGTCTGTTAAGAGCATTACTGCACATGGCCACTCTTGCTCGTTATATGTGGATTTTGGTTTGTTTCATTTTATTGACTCGCAGTCTCATGTAGCCCAGGTTGTCATTGAACTCTCTGTGTAGCTGAGGATAACCTTGAATTCCAGATCCTTCTACCTGTACCTCCTGGTGCTGGGATGAGAGGTATGTGCCATCATGCCAAGCCTCACATTTTAATAGCCTGTGAAGAAAAAGCTTATTCCTCATCTTGTGGCACAATCCACTGTTACTCTTGACCTGTCTCTGTACCTTGTTGACTCCATGTCCATAGTCATAGCTGTCACAGGGAACATCTGAGGACTTTGTTTTGGTGTATAGATCCAGAATTGTAGCCAAGGAATAACTCTATGCTGGGAATTAATGAGAAATACAAGACCTAACATTTTGTTTTTATTATGTTTCTGAATGATTTGCACCTGTGTTGTACAATGCCTGCAGAGGCCAAAAGAGGGCATTGGATCAAACTGATGTTATGAACAGATGTTAACCACCAAGTGGATGCTGGGAACTGAATCTGAGTCCTCTGTAAGAGCACAGTGCTCCTAACTGCTGAACCTCTAATATAAGACTTAAAATTTTGCCAAACACTGGTTATGATTTAAGGCCAATTACACATCAAGAGTTAAAAATATTTAATGTTTAAAGTATTCAGTATACATATAGTATACTTCCTACTTAAAAGTAATATTCCATTCTGATTATTATTTAATTAAACATGGCCTTTTGTATGCTTTTGGAAGACAGTGTATTTTTCTTACCTCAAGTGCATCAAATTGTTGAAGGATCCCCAGGTCTCCTGTGTTCATATGTGCTGACATGCCACTACAGGACAGCTTGATAGATACAGAACCTGGGTTGTGGTTGATTTGTAGGACCAAGCTCTGAGAGTCCTGATTCTGTCATTAACAAATGAGATTTTAAAAGCTGCATCATTTTCTGGGCCTGAAGGGGGTGGAAACAGTATTGCTTTTCGTACTGAATTGACTTTTTTAAAACAATCTTAAGTTAGTCTCAATATTTAAAATACATTTTTTTTTTTTTTGGGTCTTTTGAGACAGGGTCTGTCTGTAGCCCCACCTGCTTCCTCCTTTCTTCCCCTCTTGAGTGCTGGGATTACAGATCAGATATGCTCCACCATGCCCAGTTTATGTGGTGCTGGGGCAAAAACCCAGAGCATCATGCATCCTAGGCAACCACTCTATCAACCGAGCTACATGCGCTAGCTGTTATTCTGGGGTCTGGTCCCTTGGACTGTGGGCTTCCTCCTATCTTTCTGGCCTGGTTGCCTGGAACTGGAACTTACTATGTAGACCAGGCTGGCCTTGATCTCACAGAGATCTGCCTGCTTCTGCCTCCTGACTGCTGAGATGAAAGGCCTGTGCCACTTTGTCTTGCCCTGAAGTGATATTTTTTAAAAATGTAACTATTTTTCAAGTTTACATTTACAGCATTTATTTTTTTAAAAACTCAAGCAATTAGATAAAAAAGTTATTCTAGTGCTAGGGGTCATGATCTTTACAACAATATTATTGTCAATATATCTCTAAATTTACTTGACTAGCTGCAGCTTAAAAAAAAAATACTGCTTCCTATCAGGTAGGAAGAAGGCTCATGCCTGTAATCCCAGCACTTGGGAGGCTAAGGCAGGAGGATTTTGAGTTCAAAACTGGCCTGGACTGCCTATTAAGGCCCTGTCTCAAAAAATACAAAACCAAACCAAAAAGAAATACTGCTTCATGCAGGGAAGTTGTGGAAAACAGAAATAGATTTTTTAACAGCTTGTCTTGTAATCACAGGGTCCCTTTAATTAGATTTATTCAGACACTTGAAAGAAAAGTTATAATAACAAAGCTTCTACTTCAGAACCAAGAACATTCAGCAACTGCAGCATTCCTTATAATAAACGACTGTTAAAAAGCATCCAAAACTGTCAGCCTGTACCAAAGCTACCTACTTGGTTATTATTGACCTATTATTTGGGAAAAGGTTTACTTATTTATTTTTATTTTATGTGTTTTAATGTTTTGTCTGCATATATATAAGTGCACCCATGTGTGCTGTGCCAGCGGAGGCCAGAAGAGGGTACTGGATGCCCTAAAACTAAAGTTAGGGATGGTTGTTAGCTGCCGTGTGGGTTCTGGGAACTAAACCTGGGTCCTCTGCAAGAGTAGCAAGTACTCTTAACCCTTGAACCATTTCTCTAGTCTCTGGGAAGGTTTTTAATCACTTTAGATCTTAGATTCTTCATTTGCCACTTGGGGATAATATTAAGAGCAATTGCAGTGGCCCATGTATTGTGAGCTGTAACTGACAGGTCCAGCTACATTTATGTATAATATGTGTGCATATTTGCCTGTCTTGTGTTGTCTGCTAGTCATAATCAGAAGCCACCCCCCAGCACATGTTCTAGAACATACCCTGGCATTTAATTTGAGCAGGTATGCTTGGGGGCAGCTGGCAATGTCTAGAGAAATTTTTTGTTTCCATAAGTGGTAGGAGCTACTGGCACTTAGTGGGTGGAGACTAGGGATGCTTACAAATACCCTGGAGCGGACAAGACGGCCTCTTGTCCAGTAACTTATCCAGTCACAGCATCAATGACGCTAAGATTGAGAAGCTGATTTAAGGCTTACATATGGACTCCAGTAGTATATAGTGTTACAGTGACATGCGCACACAGGTTCAGGTTTTTACAAAGATCAGTGCAAAGCAAAGACCCTTCTTTATTAATGACGTACTAGTCTAATACTCTTATGACAGCAGGCTAAACTACATTATCAGAGCTATACAAAAGGGATTTAATCCATCCATACAAGTGAGCACACTAGTGATCTCTAGTGATTTGGCATTTTATCTGTAATCCTGATGAGGATACACATTTTAAAATTAAATGTTAAATTAATTGAAAGTAACTTTAAAAATTTGTGTTTTAGACAAATTAGTTGGAACCCCTGGAGCATATCCTAGGGTTCCTTGGAGCACTTAAAATTTATTTTATTTTATTTTTATTTTACATATATGACTCTATTGTCTACATGCATGTAAGTGCATCTGTGTCACTGCTTGTGCCCAGGGAGGTCAGAAGAGGGTGTCAGATCCCCTGGAACTGGAGATGTTAGCCACCATGTGAGTGCTGGAATTCAAACCTGGGTCTTCTGTGAGAGCAACCAATGAACCATTTCTCCAGCCCCTTTGAACACTTTTTGAAAATCATTTATCCCAGGTTCCATTTTCTGGTCTGGCTCTGGTTTAGGATGAGGTAGTAAATGTAATTCCCAATAGCTACTCTTTTCCACAGAGCAGCTCAGCATTCACTAGATTGCCAGACTCCAAACAAAAAGATCTTCATCTTAACAAATGCCCTCTGCCTTCAGTAGAAGGAACCAAAAACACAAGCCTGAAGCATCTGTGTGGCGGTCTCGTTCTCTTTCATCTAGTCAGCCAAATCATCCTACCAGGAACTGCCTCTTCCCTTCAGGTGAAGACGTCCATCTCTCCCTTTGTCATTAACAATTCTTGTAGCTCACTTGACTCGCAGTTACTTATTTTCAAAGGCCTAGGTCAGTGTCCTTCTTAAAGGAGAGGTGCAGTGCATTTTCAGTGGAAGCTCTGCAGCCTAGGGTATCTGTGCCTTAGCTCTGTAGTTTGTGGGGTTCAGTCTGGAGACCTTAGTTTCCTCTCCTATAAAATATTTGTATCCTTCTTTATGTACTTGAAGATGACTTAATCACCTTATAGCTATTTAAACGCTAGTTATGCTCATGATTAAACCAAAGAATGGTCGTTATTTTTTACATTTATTTATTATTTAGTGCACATGTATCATGCCATGGTGTATGTGTGGTGGTCAGGGGACAACTTATGGGAGTTGGTTCTCTTTTACCATGTGGCTCCCAAGGATTGAACTCAGGTCATCAGGCATGGTGGGGCACTGTCATCCACTGAGTCATCTTACTCCTCCAAGTATGGTCTTTAAAGAAGTTGTATGGAACTTTCCTTAGGGGGAAAAAGTCCTAGAAGGAATTTCCTTATGGGCTGACAATGTCTTGTACAGAGGGGTTACTTTAGAACTCATTAATGCCTACTGTTTAGAACTGGACAGGTGGATGATTTTATCCATTCCCTCTCTTTCCTATGTATGTCTTTATCTTGAGTTGGTCATAATCCTCATAGAAGCTGATCTGATTCCCTTAAATAATAGACCCTGTCCATCAACTACATGCTCTTACAGATGTACATGATTTATAATCAAAGTGGCTCAGCTCCTAAAATGTTTGGAACTAGCAGCAAGAGAAATGTGGCTTCTTGATTAGTAGGGCTTCCTCATGGTGTTAAGTGTAGAATGTCGGGCAACTTTGAGATACATAAACAGAAGTCAAGGCAGGTCCTGTGAAGGCCCATTATGAGCTGAGTTCCATATGTGCACAGCTCTTTCTATGTAATAGAAATGAAGTAAAATCACAGCGAGTCATAAATCTTTGCTTTTCTCCTACTGATCCCGAGAAGGAAAACATCTTTAACTCTACATTTCTCTGTACATGTGGGTCTCTTAAAAGTAGCATGACTTAAAAGATGACAATTATTCGGTCACATTAATTATGAAATACAGATTTCAGGTACTATTCTCAATGAAAATATTTCTGGTAATTGAAAGAAAGCAGGCTGGTCTTCATACCTCTATTTTTACATCTTCTTTTTAGTCCCAATAGTTTGGGAAATAGCTTAGGCAAGTAAGTGTTTCCCAAACGCTTTTCTGTTGTAGCGTTAGCTAGATTAACACTTCATCGGCAGGTCACAATACTATGTCAGTGTTGACAGTCAGAATGAAGACCAGGAAGGCAGTACTTGTAAGTTTATAACACAGCAGCACACAGCTTGTCTGTGGTTTCCAAGTGTCTTACTGAAGGCCTGTGCAGTCCAGGTTGCACTGACAATGCTAATTTCTCTCTTGTATTCATGAGTCTCAGATAGCTTGTCTTCTGGCTAATGCTCCTGGAAAGTACTGACGAGAGTATCTGCTGGACATGGCCACGTGCTCTGGAAGCTGGGATCTGCCTCAATATTTTCTTTTTCCGAGCCTCATCGTAGAAGGCTTCTAAATAGAGGATACGGCACGGAAGCAATTTTCAAATGCATAACCCGTTCACTTTGAATTATTCCTTCTAAAAGAATCAAGAGGCACACACGTAATAAACACGCGATTACTGTCGTGACTGAGTATGATGCGCTGGGGAAAGGATTTCATAAAGGCTCTGGAAGAAGCCGGAGGGAAAGGGCAGGCTTTAGTGTGCCACCACCAACACTCCAGGAAGCATCTGGCAAGAAAGAGGCTAAGTAAACAGAGTCCTTTTAAGGGTAACCTTCCCGATAAAGTGGGAAACACCTATCTGAGGATGACTCTATAGACTGTCATTGTTTCTGTTGCTTTAAGTTTTGAGAGCTTTGTCCCCAGAGGACTAGGTTTTATGTACTTCCCTTAAGTTTTTCAGGACTTGTCCTTTGGTGATGTTAGAGTACGCACGGTTGTGTAAAGGTATCTCAGTGAGCGCTGTGGGTAGACAGCAAAACTTTGAACTTCATCTCAAAGATCTTACCTTAGTATAATGATAAACCCGGGAAAGCACTTCTGACTGCTTCTGGTGGGTATTTTCGGAGTTCTTTGTTTTTGTTAACCATAGGTTATTATTAGACTGCTGTGAGATGTCACTACTTTTGTGCTAACACATTTTATCCCTCCACAAGTACGTATTGAGCCCCCTGCATGAGCTGTGTTCTGTGTGTTTGACATGTACTAAGTCTGAAACAAAGACGAGTGTTTTCATGAAACTAGAGTTAAAATAATTGACTGTCAAGGACCATAAACTGGAAAACATTATATAGTATGTGGTTCGTTTAGTCTATTAAGGCTGTCATAAAAAAGCACTGCAGACTGGGCATCTTAAACAACAGAAATTTACTTCTCACACTGTTGCAGGTTGGAGCCCAAGGTGAAATTGTCAGCAGGTTTGATTTCTCCTGAGACCTCTCTTCCCAGGTTTTAGACGGTCTCCTCCTTAGGTCCCCATGGGTCCTTTCCTGTGTAGGTACATGCCTGGTATCTCTCTATAAGAAGAGAAGGAAATGGTTCTCATGGAGAACCACTGACATTGCATTACAACTTTACTCTCATGCCTCATTAAGCCTTCATCACCTCTTTTTAAAAACCCTAATGTAAACAGTCATATTGGAAGGTTGGAGGTTCAACATACAAATTTGGAGGGGGCACAATCAGTCCATAACAGTATGTTGTTAGGTGGCAAGTATTAATATTTGGGACAATAACTGGTTTGAGCAAGGTAAGAAGCATTGGGGGTACAATCAGATGGAGGTCACAGTTTCAAATAGAATGGTCAGCGTGGACCTTGCTGAACGGGTGGCATCTGAGCAAGGGCTTGGAGCCTCAGCTTTGCTACACTACAACTATCAGATGGCGATGCAGTATGGAAGTCAGCGATGCTGGGCTCTTCTCCCAGCTCTGCACAGTTGTAGTAGTGAGACTTGAAGATGTTCTTGTAGCCTTCTGTGGCCCCATTTGCAAAAAAGCTAGCCCTTCTGAATTGATGATTCCAGGGTATGCACCCTTAGAGGAGCATGAGATGGAGAAAATTACTATGCATTGTATATTGGACCAGGGCATAAGATGTTTGCTTCAGGACTCACTTTCTTGTTGTTTGTTAAGGTGTAATGGGCTAGGCCCACTCTAAGAAGAGTTATTAAGAATTCTGCATTGGGCTGGGGAGATGGCTCAGTGCTTGAGTGTTTGCTGCTCTTGCAAAGGATCTGAATTCAGTTCCCAGCACTCACATGGTGGCTCACAAGCATTAGTGATTTCAATTCCAGGAGCTCCAATGCCCTCTTTTGGCCTCTGAGAGCACCAGGCACATGTGCAGTGCACATATATAAATACAGACACACAGGCACGAGCGCATGCACACACACACACACACACACACACACACACACACAGAATCCAGAAACAAACTTTAAAAAAACAAATTCTGTGTTTGAATGTGAACCCCCCTCACAAAAGACACACACACTGAAGTCACCACACAGGCCTCTGATGGGGAAAGAGAGATGCCTTCAACAGTGAAAGTGGAGGAATCAGCTGTCTCTCTCTTGCGGCCCTTCATGAGCAGTATGCCCAGGGGAAAGGACTGGCACAGAGTAGCCAGGCCACAGAATCCATCCTATAACAGACCTGTTAGCTGTCCCCTGACTACCATCTCCATACCACCTGTCCATGCTGAAAATGGAAGGAGGACATTAGTGGAAAAGCAGATAAAATCTGAATAAAATCTGGAGTTTAGTTCATAGCCACATTAATTTCTTAATTTGTGTGTGAGTGTACGTGTGTGTGTTTAGTTAAAATGCTAACTTAGGGGAATGCTGGGTGGAAATCTGTGTGGAAACCCTTAGAACCATCTTTGCAACTTCTCTATACATCTAAAATTGCTCCAGAATAATTTTGTTTTTCTTAAAAAGCAAAAGCAACCCCAAAGCCCATTTTGGAGGTGAAGAACACGGGCTACAGACATAGATTTAGTTTTAGTAACCAAAAACACAATACCAAGTGTATGATGCACTGTGTAGCGCCGTCCATTGGCTACGAGAAGGACATGGTGGAGCTCTAGTCTTGCTTTTCTCTTTGGCAGATTCTCCATTCTCACCTTACCCGCCCCAGGGTTTGGCTTTGGATATTTCCTCCAACGCATGATTTTATTCAATATTTGATGGCAGAATAATTGGCTGAGCCATTGTTTCATAATAGAATTAGCTGGAGAGTGTGTTAATAGGTCAGGGAGGCGACAGCATTATCTAGGGAAGACATTTAGTGAAACCAGGGAAAAAATGGACGAATATTTTGTAGAGACAGCAGTTCTTAAAACAGTCTTAGGTTCATCGAATGCCGAAACCCACACCCAACTAGGTCCAAGGCTCGTTTATATAAATATACAGGGATGTACTCAGGGCCAGCCTATTTTGGTCAGATTGTGGCCCCTTCGACTGTTAAGCACTAGGCGATTATGCCTTCCATATTTTATTAAGTACAAGGCAGTTCAGAGGGGGAGTGACCATATAATATATAATTATGTACATATATATAATATGTATAATCCCTGCTTTCCGTTTTCTTTTCTTTTTTATTGACAGCTGCAAACCAGAAGGAGCCTATGAATCTTAATTTTAAAGTGAAGGAGGAGCCCAAGGAAGAGGAGACCTTGCCTCGGTCCAGCTACGTATTCAGCCCGGAACCGGAAGTGGCGACCCCTAACGTCTGTGAGGATACGTTAAAGTCCCCGGAAGGGAAGGCGAATGTGCTGAGGAGAGACATGTCCGTCCAGGCTGCCTCGGAACTTCTTATGAAACTCTCAGGTACCCGAATTATTCTGAATTAGCCCCATTCTGATCACTTCATGTTCAAGACGACTGGGAACTGGACCTAACTGCTTGGTTTACATTGACCCGATGATGGCGTCAGTGTGTTCTTGAGCTGAATTTAAGGAGTGGGTGGGTGAGATGCTTGACTTAAGTTTCTGGGTTGGATGTAAGAGTTTGTTCGTTTGTACCTATCTTAGATACAGTCTTCTTTTCCCGAGTGTTAGTGCAAAAGGTTAAACGCGGCTGGCGTATGAAACCATTTAGGCCATTGCTTTCAGTGAATTCTAATCATTCACACACTTAAGCTAATCGATCAAAATACCTTCTTCCTTGTGAGAGGACCCTGCGTCTTCTGTGTATTTATACTATATTCCTTAAGGGCCATTAAAAATATTTTCTTGGCTTCATAAGCTGTTGAGGTGGCACTTGAAGTAATTGCCAACAGAGTAGCAGTAAGAGATTTTAAGAACACAGGATTTCCTAATGGAATATTACAATAATTAACCTATTCTTAAGATGAATGGCTAATTCTTCACTAGTCTCCAAATGGAATCCCGACCTATTAGACATAAGGAAAAAAGGGTTATAATTTGAAACGCTCACATTTTGGATTTGGGGGAGCAGTTCTCTGCCCGGTCTGTGCAACGAGTGGAAAATATAGTGTCTTCAATGGCAGGGTATGACTTTCAGAACATGGAAGAAAACACTCTATTGGTAATACTTGTCAAGTCATGTCCCATCAGCTCACTGCCTCCTGAAGTTAATTTTTAGAAACTATATTTGAAATGCTAATATGAATCAAAGCTGTTTTCAGTTTGGAACTTGCTGTGCTTGGGGGATGAAAGCAAGAAATGTTAGCGGGACTCCTCTGTGATCTGTAATTTCATCAGCAATTCTGACGGTGTTTCTGGTTGACTAGTAGGCTGGAAAGTAAGAAATTAATAGTGATTTACTTAGAGTCATTGTATCAGAACAGTTGAAATTCCTTTATCTGCCAGTTGGTGGGGTTAAGAATTCTTGTCTTTGATGTTAATTCAAAGCACACTGGAATTTGAAGGGAACATGATTTGCTAGTGATAAAGCATGATGGAATCATTGCAGTCTTATCATAAGTTTCCATTTGCTCAAACGTTATAGTGATGATGTAGCGTCTCCTGCATCGATGGAGGTCTAGCAGGATCCTACTGCTTGCTCAAAGCTGGAAAGTTTAAGTAGTACTGTTAAAGCCAACAAAATTTGATGTATTTGTGCCTCCCCCCATGTGTCAAAATATCCCAGTGATGTAATCCTCCCTTTGTTGTTGTTATTTAATCAATTCAGAGAGGTTACCCAGCACTGTTTCTTCTTCTATAGCATAGCTCTCACTGTACAGTGATTTAAACTCTTCTCTGTCAGTCCCCTCCCTGAGGGTAGATTCTACTGGGTAATGTTACTGTTTCGGAGTTTGCTGTGCAGCTGGTAGGTGAGCAGAGGAGGCTGAGACTGTACTAAAAGATATTTTTGAAAAAAAAAAAATTTTTAGGACAGATGTTCTTTAAGGGAAATATTTTATCTTAATCTTTTTGGATGATGTGATTTGAGAGACCGAAATACGAAATTATTTCCTGGATAATAATGAGGCCTCCTAAAGGAGAAATGCAGCCATGAACATTTAATATTTGTGGGCTGTGATGGCTCTTCCTAAATGTGTTTGCTGACTTTTATTGGGTACATGTGCAGGGGCTTCAAAAGTAGCTAAATGGACAGCATGGTCCTGTTTCTGAAGGGCAGTCACCTTGCTTTGTAATGTAGAGACAAAAACTTCTTTGAAGATTGATTAACTCCCCCCTGGGAAGAAATTCCCCAACATACTTCGTGCAGGAGACTTAAGTCAAAGACATCCCCATCAAATCCCCTGCCCTGAGTTTGCTGTGGTTTCTTCAGGAATGCTTTATACTGTGTTCTCTGAGAGTATTAATACTGTTTTTTTTTTTTTTTTAACTCCAGGAGTTGCTGAGGTGGCCCTTGAAGTAATTACTAATAGAGTAGCAACGAGAGTTAAAAAAATTTCTTTTTACTTAACTTAGTTTTATTTTTCATGTGTATGAGTGTTTTGCCTGCATGAATGTAAGTGTACCACATGTGTACAAATCCATGGAGTCCAGAATAGGGTGTCTGATTTCCTGGAACTGGAGTTACAGATGGTTATTGGTGCCATGTGGATGTTGGGAATCGAACCCAGGAGTGCCATAAGAACAGCTAGTACTCTTAACTGTCATCTCTTCAGCACTAACAATAGGAGATTTGGAGTGGGGGTCTTTTTGAGACTTGAGTCTCCCTGTAGTATAGTCCCAGCTAGCCTGGAACTAATTATGTAGACTGGCCTTGATCTTTCAGAGGTCCACGTGCCTCTGCCTCTGCCTCTGCCTCTGCCTCTGCCTCTGCCTCTGCCTCTGCCTCTGCCTCTGCCTGTCCCTATCTCCTGAGTGCTGGGATTAAAGGCATGTGCCACCTGGCATTATAACAGTTTTTTTTTAAGCATAGAGAACTTTCTAATGGGGTATTCAGTAAGTAAAATACTCTTAAGATGAATGAATTATTCTTTATTAATATCTAAGTATAACCCCAGCCTGCTAAATCTATGGAAAATAAGCAGTAGACTCCATTCATGAGATTTACATGCAGAATTTATTCATAGTATTGCAACACTACAGCACACTGTGGTCAAGTGAACAATGTTTTTCTAAGTCCTAAGTTAAATGAGTGGGTTAAAAACAAATGTCTTTTCATTCCAAAGCCATGAGGTAAAAAGGACTCAGGCTTTCTTAGAGGTAAAGTGGATATTAAGCTCTGTGTAGTGAAACATACCTGTAATTCTCATGCTAGGGAGATTGTGATAGAAGGATTGTGATTTTGAGGACAACCTGGGTTATATCATGAGACCCTGTCACAAATCAAAACAAAAGAAGTGAAAGTTGAAGTTTCTTTTCACTAACAGATTAATGCTCTTGCGGGAAGGAAGATGCTGGAAACGATTCCCAAGTTTTCTGTATTCAAGTTGTCATTTTCACAGTTTGAATTTCATGCCCTGAAAGATAACCAAGTAAAGGACTCCAAAAAAGGAAAGGAAGAATTCATTTCCCAAAGCCTCTGTGCAGCTGGTCAGGGAGGCTGACACACCCAGGTCTGTGTTGTAGACCTTCCTGTGGACAGGGTCCCTGTGGCTTCCCACCCTGGCAGGTTCCCATTTACAACCTTCTGTCACTCTGTGCAAAATCTTTTGGTCAGAAAGATCTTGGGTTAAAAAAAAGGTTAGTGGTTCCTTCTTAGCCAATAGGAAATCTCCATTCAGAGACCTCTAATGGAGATCTAAAAGCTCAGACAATACCAAACCCTGTGTAGACTTTTCTTCCTATACCTTCTAGCTATGATAATATTTAATTTGTAAATTAGGCACAGTAAGAGATTAACAATAGCAAATAGAATAGTTATAAAAATTATAATAAAAGTTGTTTAAACTTATAAATGGTTTATTTCTGGAACTTATCATTTAATATTTTGGGAACTCAGTTGACTGAAGATAATTGGAACCATGGAGAATGGAAACCTCAGAAAATGGGGAACTGCAATATTAGAGTAATAAGAATGCATGGATGGGCTGAAGAGATGGCTCAGCGGTTAAAAGCACTCTCTGCTCTTGCAGAGAACCCAGGTTTGGTCCCCAGCACCCACATGACAGCTAACAATTGTCCATAACTAGTTCCCGGGGGATCAGGTGCCCTCCTCTGACCTCTGTGGACGTTGTATGACACAGGTGCACTTACATGCATGTAGACAATACACTCATACAGATAAAATAAAAATAATAAAATATTTTTAAAGAGAATGCATGGGACATACTCTCCCATTTTTAATGCTAATTTTCTTGAGATTAGAATCTATGATATAAGCCCTTTCAAACTTTTCACTGAATTAATAAGAAGAAACTAGTCAACAGTTTCAATTGCCCTGTTTCAAGATTGAAATTAACCCGTGTTCCATAAGGAAGAATGCTTGGCACATGGCCCAGCTGTGTATCACATGAGACCTTCTTATGTGGAGAAACTTCCACAGGGACAGAGCTTTCCAAATGGACACTTATGTTCTACATTGAAAAATTAGATGAGCTAGAGTCTAGGATAAACTTTTAATTTCCTATATGTTTGGGAAAATCTCAGTTTTCTTTTGTACTGTGGTTTGAGTTCCATTTCCAGTTGTTAATTGAGAAGTTGAGTTCCTGACAGCTGGACCCAGTAAATAGGTTACCATAAAGAAAGCATCCCACTCTGAGGAAACCACTGGATATCTGTGACGACCTGTTGTTATGTGACACACAGCAGCCAAAATCATCAAAGTTCCCTGCTAAGCCTGTGGTTGCCAAAGATAATTCCCAGAAGTCTTCATTTAAAGAGGCCCAGACAGTATGAACTAGTTAAGGTACCTTTAAACTTTGATGGGCAGAGTCTGCATACCCTGCAGGTTTCTACCGTAATGTCTTACTTACAGATGTGATGTAATGCTGGGAACAAAAGAACGTTTTTCTCACTGTGTGCTTTAAGAAAAGCAGTTAGAAGCAAAGAGATAAACAAAGGCCCTCTTCCCTCTTTGGGGAATCACATGTTGACATGGAAATGCATGTGTAAAATGTATCGTGCACAGTTGAGTAAACCAGGAACAAGCAGCTCAGAATGCCATTTAAGAATAAGAATTCCAAGACTGGAGAGATGGCTCAGTGGTTAACAGCACACATTGCTCTTGTAGAGGACCGGCATTCAGTTTCCAGCACCCACAATTTATGGCTTAAAACTACCTATAAGTCTAGCTGCAGGAAGATCTGGTACCCTCTGGTCTCCTTTGGCACCTGCACTCCAATGCGTGTACACACAGACAGACAGACATGCACACACGCACACACACAGTTAAAAATTAAAATAAATCTTTAAAAAGAATGAGTATTCTGGGCTGGGGAGATGGCTCATTGGGTAATAGTGCTTGCTGTACAAGCATGAGGACCCTGAATTCAGATCCCCAGCACCTAAGTAAGAAGCCAGGCAAGGTAGTGCACACCTCTAATCCATTTTGGCATGCAGAGACAGGAGGATCTAACCAATCATTGAGCCCCAGGTTCAGTGAGAGATCTTATTTCAAAAACTAAGGTGGATTGTGATAAAGGAAGACATCTGATATCAATTTCTGACTTTCACACTTGTATGCACATAGCTCGTGTGTGAATGTGCACGCATGCACATGCACACACACGAATCCCAGTCTCAACAGAAGTTGAGAGAAGTTGATTACTAGAGGCTGGGAAGAGTAAAGTGGGGACAGGGAGAGGTGACTTGATGGCTACTGGTTTACAGCAGCAAGAAGTTGTAGATGCTGCTGCACAGTAGGGGACTATAGATGACAGTGACATTCTGAACATCCCAGAAAACTAATGGAAAGGATTTAGAACACATTCACCAAGAAAAATGTTTGAGGTGATAAATATGTTTTTAAAGACTTATTTTGCTTTTATTTATGTATTTGTGTGTGTGTGGTACCTGCAGAATCCAGACAAGCATGAGATCCCCTGAAGCTAGAATTATAGGTGATTGTGAGCCATGGAATGTGGGTGCTGGGAACTGATCGTGGGTCTGTCCTCTGCAAAAGTAGCAAGACCTTTTAACTGCTGAGCCATTTCTCCAGCCTTGAGATGAAAATGTTTCAGTTGGTTTAAACATTATATATCAGGGGTGTGAGCAGTGAGATGTCTCAGCTGGTAAAGGAACTTGCTGCCAAATCTGGAGGACCTGAGTTCTGTTCCAAGAATCCATATGGTAGAAGGAAAGAACCAGCTTCACACCTTCTCTCCCAAATCACTGTTAAAATATTTAAACATTAGATATTACAAATTGTATTTGTGCTTTAAAACATCACATGGTATCTAATTAATATGTGTATTTTTTATATTTTTACATATAAGTTAATTGAATTGCATTTTTAAAAAGAATATGAAGTTTAGAAAATAGCTGAAAAGCTGGAGTTATTCAGAAACTTTAATGAAAAAGTAAAGATTTAAATTCCTCTTACATAGGAAATAAAACTGCATATTAGGCCATAATTTGATGTAAATTTATTGGTTTTCTTATTTCTGTGCTTACCAAATGGATTTATATCCACTTCTGGCTTACGTTCATTTATCTCTGCCTAATTCTGGAAAGGAATGTAAATTATAACTGCCTCTTCTCTAGAAATTCAAGAAAACTCTGGCTTTGAAACATACAGTAGGGTATGGTGTTCAGGGAATACTCTAAATAAGATCAGACTTCCGTCCTGGGATGTTTACACGCAGGATGCTATAACTTGACCGTGGTGTAAATGTGTCTCCCAAAGGTTCTGTGTTGGGAACATGGTCCTCTGAGCCAAAGGGACCTTGAAGAGGTGGAGCCTAGCGGGAAGCAGTTAGGTCATTAGGAGCGAGCATGCCTCTGGAGGGCTTCCCGTAGTTCTTAGGGCACCAATTAGTTGTCAAGAGAGTTGTTTTATAAGAGTAAGCCTGGCCTTGTGTCTGTCTGGCATCCTGTCTTGCCGTGTCTCATGTCCCTACTGCCAGTTGCCTTGAGGTCCTCACCAGAGCCAGACCACTGCTGGCATCTGCTCCTGGAGATCCAGAGTTGTGAACTAAGTAAGCTTCCTTTATAAACTCCGTAGCTTCTGATTTTTCTTTTGAACAATGGGAAATAAACTAAGACCCATATAAACTTAGGAGAGATGAAGTTTTAAAGTTAATTTAATCTCTGAAGTGGGCTTAAATGGAGTGGAAAGGGACCCAAGGATTGACTTTCTGAATGGTTTTAATTAGGAGCCCTTTGGTTATAAATAGTAGAAACCCTCTTCAGTTTAGGCAGAAAAGAGAATGCAACCAAAGATGCAGGCTTGGGATTGACTTATGGATCTGAGGAGTGTGGATGAAGCAGGGACTCAGTGCTCCACTGAAGCTTGAGACTCCAAGATATCCTGGATCCCAGAGGCCTTTGTATTCCCCTCCTCCTTGCTTCTCTCTAGGTATCCAGATGGATTTAGTTACTCAGTCCCCAAGTGGGAAGCAGTGATTGTGAAGTTTTTGAGGTTACCTCTTAAGAGCAGCCAAACAGAACTTTCTTGAACCCAGTTCCAAATTCAGAATGATCACCTCAGCCTAGACTGGGACCCACCAGTGGACACTTCTCCTGTGTGTAGAGGTTAAAGGCCCGTTAGCAAACTTAGCCTCCACTCTGTAGCCCCATAGTACTCCTGGGACGCAAAAGAATGCCCAGAAATGAATCTCTAGGTGGTCAGTCCTAGGAAGGATAGAAAACAGGAAGATGTGCAGGAACTACCACACTTCGAGGAATAGGTTGTGATAATGAAACTGTTATTTTAATACTGAATGTAAATGTGTGTAGACCTTTGGAAACTGCTTTCCTTTTCTTTCTGGTAGTTTCCATGGAAGCCTGCCCAGCCCGGGACGTGGCCTGGCCATTCCCAACTCTCAAAGCTTCTTAGGCACAGCTTCTCTATGTTTGTCCTTAAACCAGAGAAATTACCCAGGGCTGGAGGAGAAAGAAGCATTTAGACTTTTGCATTCTTGAGGCTCACTCTAGACTGAGCTGGAACTCTAAGGGTGAGGCCCCTGCAGCCTGTGTTTTGACAAGCCTTCCAAGTGATCCTGACAGCTAAAGCTTTCCAAGCAGTGTGCTGAGGAACTGGCCACAGAAAAGAAGTTTCGTCTATTGAAAGCACTGCTTTAGATTGAAGAGCAGGGAGAACACAGCTCTGTTAACTGTCTCTGTTCCTTCAGAGAAAGAACCATCTTCAGTAGCCAGTCCTTTTATTATGCAACGGAAACTTTCTTAGAAGGTGCATGCATTCAATAAATCAAGGTAGCACTCTTGGTGAGCTTCAGATAACACCACTTGCTTCGCATTCCATGCTGTGAAATTTCAGGGTTATTCCTGAGCAAGGTTTTTAGAGAAAGTCTGCTTACCCCATCGCCAACAGCATCACACATATTGTAGGCATTTCTGTTCTGAAGAATTTGAGATAAACGAAAGATTTTGGCTAAATTATTTTTCAGGTGAAAACACTTCTCTGTTCTCTTTGCTCTTTCTCCTTTGGAAAATTGTAACGTGTTCTTTTGCTACTTTTAATTTTTTGAGACTTTTATACATGAATACACTTACATTTACATGCAGTATACTTTTGAAACAGTGTGCCTTTAGTCACTCTTAACACCACGTGACATAATCAGCTCATGAAGGAAAAAGGCTTATTTTGGCTCAGGATTGGAGCTAGGCCATGATCGTACTAGATACTTTTCTTTCACTGTGGTAAGCACCATGACCAAAAGCAACTTGTGGAAGAAAGGGTTTAATTCATACAGCTTATGATCATTCTATCTCTGAGGTGAGTTTCGGCAGGAACCTGGAGCAGAAACTGAAGCAGGGACCGTGGAGGAACGCTGCTTATTGGCTTGCTTTCTTTAGCCTGTTTAGCTGTCTTTTTCTTAAAACAAAACAAAACCTTCTTAAAGATTTTATTTATTATTTTGTATGTGTGTATGAGTGTTTTGCCTGAATGTGTATAAGTGCATCTGTGTGTACAGTGCCCATGGAGGCCAGAAGAGGGGGTGGACCCCCTAAAACTGAATGAAGTTAAAGACTGTTGTTAGATACGATGTGAGTACTGGGAACCACATCCAGGTCTTCTGCAAGAGCAGTCAGTAATCCTAACCACTAAGCCATTTCTCCAGCCCCTCCTCTACCTTTCTTATACAGCCCAGATCCGCCTGCCTAGTGATGGCATCACCCACAGTGGGCTGGGCCCTTCTGCATCAATTAACAATTACAGACATGCCAGCTGATGGAGGTAGTCCCCCAGCTGAGGTTC
Organism: Eospalax fontanierii; assembly: GCA_035773235.1. Taxonomy (NCBI): domain Eukaryota; kingdom Metazoa; phylum Chordata; class Mammalia; order Rodentia; family Spalacidae; genus Eospalax; species Eospalax fontanierii. The sequence continues at coordinate 31,052,730 of CM069548.1, read as the reverse complement.
CCTCCTAGCCAGTATATCAAGTTGACAACCAAGGTTAGCCACCATAATGACTGATGGCCCCATTACCTTGGGGCCTGTGAAGAGCCAGCGGGACATCTGGCAGGGGTGCAGGACAGATTAAAACCCCTCGCCTCATAGCCAGGAAAAAAGAGGGGAAGAGGAGTGGCCTGTCCTCCCACAGTCACCTTCAAGGCCACACACCCCCAGTGACCTGAAGATTTCCCATTAGGTTCAATCTCTTTAAGGTTCCACTACCTCCCAACAGTGTCTCACTGGGAAACAAGCCTTTAACACAGGGGTCTTTGGTGATGGGCAGGATATTAGAATCCAAGCTAGAGCATAATGTGTCTTCTGTGGTAATCTGTGAAGATGGAAATTATTTTTTCATTTTATTTTAACATCATTGCAAAATTTGTTTTCATCAAACTTACAAGTTGCCTAATTAGTAGTGGAGAATACAGAAGGTGCATTGTTTTAAACCTCATTTTACATATTTCCCATGATTCCACTTGCCTACAAAATGCTGAAACTAGAGCTTGCTCCTGAAATGACTAAGGAGATGTGTTAATGAATCGAAGTAAAATGTTAAGGAATAATTTAGATATATAAGTAGAAAGATTTTTTATTTGCTTCATTAATGCTTTTTCTCTGTCACATTCTTAGATATACAGCTCTGAAGGATTTGACAGGATGAAAATGACAGTGGTATTGAAATTGAAAATGATTTTTTTTTGAGCTCATGAAGAAATTTACTGAATATGGCATTGTACTAAAGATTCATATACTTTAGATTGTGCTTTAGAAAAATTTTCTAGACTGAGTTGTTTTAAAAGTACTGTCTCATTAAAAGAAAATACCTTTATTAAGCCAAGTGTGGTATAGGCATATACCACAGGCTATAGGCATAGTTCAGGGAAGATGGAAGAAGCAAAGAGACAAGTTCAGAGCCAGCCTGAGCTACATAGGGAGACAGGGAGACCTTATCTTAGGGGGGAAAAGCCAGGCACGGTGGCACAGGCCTTTAATCTCAGCACTCAGGAGGCAGAAGGAAGCAGAATTTTGTGATATCAAGGCCAGCCTGGTCTACATAGTTAGTTTCAGACCAGCTGGGGCTTTGGAGAGACCCTGTCTCATAAAACCAAAACCAAAAATCTTTATCGAGAGCTGATGAGATGGTTTAGTCAGTGAAGTGAAAATCTGTTTGATCCCCAGAACCCACATAAACACAGCTAGCTTGAATTTATAATCCCAGAACTGGGAAGGCAAGGACAGACAGATCCCTGGGGCTCACTGGCCACCCAGCCAAACCCATTTGGCCAATTTCCTGCCAGTGAGGGACCCTGCCTAAAAGAAAATGGAGAAGGTGACTGCAGAACACCACCATACACATGCATCTCCACCATGAATCTTTCCTGAAATATCAGTCACATACCATAAAATTTATTCATTTAAAATATGTAATTCAATGATTTTCAGTGTATTCACATTTATGTGACTATTAGCACATCTAATTCCAAAATGCTTTCATTGTCCCTAAAAGAGCCTCCATACATATATCAGCAGTCACTCTTTTCTCCCATCTCACTCCCTCAGTCAAGTGAACCACTAATCTCTTGTCTGTTTGAGTAGATGTGCCTCCTCTGGACATTTTATATAAATGAAATCATATGATTTGAGTCTTTAAGGTCTGACCTCTCAGCATTTTCAAGCTTCATCAATGTTAAAATGTAACAGTTGATTATTTTTTAAGTTATATTTTATTTATTTTCTTTTGTGGAGGGGCACACATGCGTGTGTGGAGGTCAGAGGACAGCTTGTGAGAGTTGGTTCTTTCTTTCCACCATGTGGGTGTCAGGAATTGAACTCATGTGGTCAGGCTTGGTGGCAGGCACCTTTACCTACTAAACTATCTTACTGGCCCTCATATACCAATTCTTTATTCATTTTATAGCTGAATACTATTCCGTTGTGTAGACAGACATACTGTATTTTCTTTATCCTTTAAGAAGGATGTGGCTTACATCCCAGTCTTTGCTGTTATAAATGCCTTTGTACAAGTTTTTGTGTGACATGTTTTTAATTCTCTTGGGCATACACCTAGGAATAGAATTGGTAGCTCAAATGGGAACTCTGCTTAACGTTTTGAAGAACCTCCAAGTGGTTTTCCAAGGCAGCCAGATCACTCTATAACCCCTCTAGTAACAAACCTATGAGGTTTCAGTTTCTCCACATCTTTATGAAAACTTGTTACTGTCCATCTTTTTTATTATTACCATCATAATGGCATGACCGGATAATTTCACTGTGGTTTAGATCTGTGTTTTCCTAGAGGCTGATAATGCTTAACATATTTCTATCAGCTTGTTGAACACTGGCACAATCTTTGAAGAAGCATTATTTAAGTTCTTTCCTTACTTTTTAAAAATTGGGTTACTTTTTTAAAAATCTTGATGTGTGAAAGTTTCTTATATTCTGAACATAAGCCTTATGAGATAGAGGATTTGCAATTTTTTCCTCATTTGTTGGTTTTTTTTTTTTATATTCGTGATGGAATTACTTGTAACACCAAAGTTTTGAAATTTTATATAGTCCAATTTCTTGTTTCTTTGTTGCTTATGAGCACCATTATATTTTCTATAATTCTAAAAATTAAATGCAGACTTGTTAAATATGAAAAGGAAAGCCCATCTTTTATTAGCACAACATCATTTAATTTTCAGGGACAGTAAACCTATGAAACCTAATGATTGAATTATACCTGTTGAGTTGAGTTGATTTCTCGAATTTTGTCTCCATTTTAGCATTCTGAACTTAAGATGGGAACCAAGAGTCTTTGCATGCCAACTTTCCAAGTGACACATAATGAATGTGACAAGCAGAATGCCTCAGCCACTTTTCTCACTGCCACATTAACTTTCTGAGCAGTGTTCTTTCTCTTTCAGCCACCTCTCTCTTTACATGTGTATGTGTGTTTGTATATGTACACACACCGCCCCCACACACAATCCATAAACTGGTGAAAGAAGCTAAATCTAAATTAAAAGGAACTATACTTTTTAAAACACCCGTAAACACAGAGAATTGGAGATACTTAAGTATCAGATTTGTATTTTTTGTAAATAAGGACTAGATCACATTAATGAGATAAAAACTTGTGTTTCTATACACAAAGATACCGTTTCCCATAGGTCTAGAGATCTTGTTAAGCTTAGAGGGCATACAATGCTGTTATTATCCTGTTCGTTTAAGCAGGACAGAGGGAGAAGTCTCTGTCCTCAGCTCTGGAAGGCTGACCCCTCCCGGGTGAAAGGAGTCAGGGAGAGCCTGCTTCTAACAGCCTGTCTCATTCAGCCTGTCTTATTACATGAGGCACCCTTCTGTTATTTTGTAATTCCACACACTCTTTACAAATTCTTGGACTCCCATACCTGAATGGCTGTTGATGCCTGTTGTACCCCATCCATATGGAAGCTTTTCAAGCCCCAGCCCTGGGGCCAGTGCCTCTGCACCTCCCTTTTCCTCTTTTAGCCCTCTCCCCTTGGGCCACCCTTTATGCTTTCTTAACCAGCTTCCTCCCGCCTCCCACATGAGGCCTAGATTCAGAAGTCCAGACTCAAAAAGGCTCTTGTTTTATTATCATTTCCCTCTTGCATAGCCACATATGTTAATAGAGCCATGGAAATTTGTATTGGCTGGTGTTCCCAGAAACCAGGCAAGAACTCTGCAAGGAATTTCATAGGCTACGCCTCCATTCTAGATGCCTTTTGTTTGGCTGTCTCTGGACTGGGGCAGGCTGGAGTCTGGATTCTAGGGAAATGGGATAGGGTTGTACAGTATGACTGGGGTGATAGTGAGGGATGAGGGAGTCCAGATTTTTCCAAGAAATATGTAACAAAAGAGCTAGGAAATGTGCTTGCAGGTTGGGGTAATACCCTGTCTTGCATGCTGTTTTCTGCTTCAGGGACAGATTTCTACAGACGTCCTCTTAGGGCTAACATACTGTGGCATCAGCAGTTTACAAACAAGCCGGTGGCAAATGCCTAATGGTGACAGCACTAAGCAGAGCTTAATTATCCCAGGACTCCAGTTGCAGTGTAGACACACAGATCTGAGTAACCGAACACTGTTAAGGCTCTCTGCTCAGCAGTGTCCCTGCCAAGGGGAAGCAGGGATCTTGTGCTGTTCCAGTCAGTCAGGTACCTGGCTTTTTCCTTACTCCACTCCCAACCTTGTTCCCGAAGACATGGGCTGATGAGGGGGAGCACAATCCGTATTTTCTTCATTGATACTAGAACATTCTCATTCTGCAGTGGTTTTTCTTCTCATCACCGCATTAACCTTCCACCTTTAACTTATGTCCAAAGAAGGGAAAATTCGCATGTATAATTAAACCCTGTGTACTCCATGCCCATCTGTGTGCATGCTGGCATCACAGACCTACCTCGAGAAGGGAATCCTCACTCCTGAGTAACCTGCCCTATGCCAAGTGACTGAGTCACCCTCAGCAGGGACTCTGCAAGGGGCTGTGCAGGGCTTGCCCACGCTTGCACATTCTGGAAGCTAGTCGCAGGCAGAGTAGGGGAGATAGGTGCATTTCCATTGGGCAAGAGACTATCCATGTTAGCCCAAGAGAGAAAAACTTTCCCGAAGAGATTATTTCTGCTTATGACTTCTGTTACTCTTTATGATGACAAATGATTTAATAGTGATGTTTTCTCTTGGTCAAAGTGTGAGGACTATGGTGTTCTTTCTGAAGGGACTTCTGTCTTCCTTCCTAATAATTCTTTTATTAATTCCACCCCTGTGTATGTTTTCCCCACACTTAAATCATCCTGCATTTGTGCTGTGGGTTGATTTACTTCCTTGTTTCTAAATACTGGGTAGCGGCTGGAATCGAGTGTTTCCTGGTTTCCTGTGGTTCACCGTATGCTTGTAGGGTTCGTGTCCACAGGGAGAGAAGTGGGGAAGGCAACAACAGAGTATGTGCATAGCCCATCATGGGTTCGAAGTCAGGTGGTGAGGGTCACTGTTTAAAGCCCTAGTTAGGAGCCCAACTCCTTTCTACCATGACAGTCCTATCTATTCCTATCACCCCACCAGTCTACCCTTACCCTAAATATGTGCACATGCTTCCTGGTTTGGCCTCCAGAAACTCTTCCTGCTCTTTGGGAGAAGAGAGTATTCTTGGACAGCATTATAGAGGTTTCCCGTGCTCCACAAATAAGAGACTACCGGTAACTGAGAGCCCCTTTAGTCAAGATGGGAGTTAGAGGAGCAGGACACAGCCTAAGGGCTGAGGACCAAGGAAGAAGTTGTACCCATTTGCTGGATCAGTTCTAATAGTGGAATCATTTTGTCTTGCTCTGTGGCACATTTAAGCATTGGCAGGTGAGAGGGGAGTCATTTAATCAGGGTTGTCTTCTTTAAATTCCTTATGCTAGCCACACAGCATTTTGCAGTTTTGTTTTAGGTTGAGGGGATTGCTAAGTGTGTATGGTTCTGGGATGGAACCTAGGACCTCACACCTACCAGGCAAAGGCTCTACTCCAAGCTACACTCCCAACCCTGCCACCTCTGTATAACCCCATCTTCATTCTGCTTATTTTTCCTACAAGCATTGTTCCTACTAGAAAGCTTTTCCTACCTGGCTTTCAGCGTTCCTGGGTTCTCCCAGAGCTGAAGCATTGATTCTGCATGTAAAAACAAGTGCTTGATTATTAGGCCTAGTTATGTGATTGAAACATCACCTCCCCTCATCCCCCACAGAATCTGGTTAACTATTCCCTGTCTCCCACAGGGGACACCAGAGAGGACAGGACACAGGAACCAGGGGGAAAGGAAATGAAAATGAGTCCCTCGCACTGCTTGTAAGAAGCTTCTCTATAGAAAACATTTGGAAAAGATTGTTGAAACAGAGCCTGAATTCATTAAAAGGCTTTCCACATACTCCATAGCTCCAAAACTCATGAGAAACATAGCATCCCTTGGGGACATCCTGGAGTCCCACTCCACAGTCCAGTGACTCTCCCCCACAGGTACCATATTAGGGGCCATATCAAAAGCAAGGGCTTATTTATGTTTGGTTGTTAGGGCTTTGATTTTTGGCAGAAGTAGGTGAAGTTTTCTTTGGGTTTGATGACTCCTGTCTTCAGCACCCTTCTACTTCTCATCCTATATTTCCATTTCTTTTTAATGGACTTTCTGTTTGTTTGTTTTACGTAAGTGCCTCTTTATATGTGGGGCCTGTGTCCCAGGACCTCATTGGATGACCTCTGAAGCTGCAGACAATAACAAATTCTATGTCCAGGTTTTTCCTATATGTACATATCTGTGAACGAGTTAGAATTATGAATTAGGCACAGAGAGATTAACAAAAACAACAATAAAATAGAACAGCTGTAACAATATACTGTTATGAAAGTTGAGTGAATGTGGCCTTTCTCTCTCTCTCTCAAAATACCATGTGTATTATATTTACCCTTCTGGTTGATGACAGATAAAACTCTCAAAAGTGAAATCTCAGAAAACAAAACCACAGGTAAGAGGGAACTGCTATATTTCACTCACTCATTCATTCATTCATTCAATTCAGGTATTTATTGAGCCCCTACTATTTTCCAAGTCTATTTTTGTACACTAAGGATACAAGGTGAGCAAGATAATTCCCTTCTCCGCATTCTTGTCCCACCATACCTATTGTTCCTTCGCTCTCACTCTTGCTCTCTCTGGTTTCAGTCTCCAGTGTCATGGTCCGTAGGTAGCAGCGCCCACCTGACCAGTGCCCTTGGGTAGTCAAGGTTTCTTAGCAGTGGGATGCTTGTGCGAGGATTGGTTATTAATTATATTAGCAAAATTAGCATACTGTTATACACTAGCATATATAATTATTCCAGTATGAAGGAGCAAGTTTTAGCACCATCTAAGAAACGATGTAAACTGATTTGCATATATTAAAGCTTTTTGGTTATCAAGCAGTAAAAAATACTTGGAAAGTTTAGTAAAAACTTTCAATAAGAAGTAAGTTTGTTGGACTAGAAAGATAGCTCAGTTGGTAAAGTGCCTACCTTTCAGTCATTCTGACCTGAGTTTGAGTCCCAGAACCCATTAAAAAAAAAAAATTGGCCAGGCATGATGATGTGCACATTTAATCCCAGTGCTCAGAGACAGAGCAGAGCCAGATGGATCTCTGTGAGTTTAAGGCTAGCCTGGTTTACATAACTAGCCAGGCCTGCCAGAGCTATATAATAAGACCCTGTCTCAAAACAAATGATCACACACACCCTAGATTCGGTGACACTTGATTGTAAACCACGTAGATGCTTGGGGTTCACTGGCCACCCAGCGTAGCCTGCTTGGCAAGTTCCATGCCAGTGAGAGACTCCGTCTTTTTAAAAAAAAAAAAAAAAGGAAGGAAAGAAAGAAGTGGGTGACACCTGGAGTGAGAGCTGTGGCTGTCCTCAGTCCCCATATACATACACACACACACACACACACACACACACACACACACACACACACACACAGCACACACCCCGAAAAGAAAGACGGAAAAGCAGGAATTTGGTAAAATTCCTAGTTATTAGAATAAAACTTCATTTTCCCCTTTATCTCTTTGGGCATTAAGAGATCCTGTCCTTAATAATTTGTGCATAAGCCAGAGGCCCTTGTCTTTTGAAGCGAAGTCAGAATTCTTCTGAATCTTCAGGAATTCTGTTTAAAAATCTACATTCATGTGGACATAAACACACCAACATCCTGAATATACATAGTACTATTAATCCCAGTAGAGGAGGTGGACAGGGCTTGAGTTATTAAATAGCAGAGGCTAATAATGTTGTTAAGTAGCTTTAAGGTTAGATCAGATTCCCCCCCACCTCCCATTTGTCTTTTTAATGTGAGACAAGAAAAGAATATTCTGGAAATTGATGAAAAATAGGTTAATATTTTTTAAATGAGATCATTTGGAGTGCTACCAAATGGCATATGCACAGTGTAAATGTGCCTCTTTAGCTAATTGCTAGTGAAATTATTAAAAGAAATGAAAACAAGATGATTGGGTGAGGTTTGAGGTTAACACTGGGATGCTTAGAGTTCAATAGATGACATTGGGGTCACCTGTATTGGTGCTGGGTTGGCTGAGCTTGTCTTCCTGAGCCTCCAGTAACTGAAGGATTTTAATTCTTTATTTAAAATAATATTTTATTATGTATGAGTGTATTGCCTGCATATATGTAAGTGCACTTGTGTCATGCAGTGTTTGCAGAAGTCAGAAGGGGGCGTTAGATTCCCCTGGAACTAAAGTTATGGCCAGTTGTTGGGTGCCATGTGGGTGCTGCAAATTGAGCCTGGGTCCTCTGCAAGAGCAACAAATGCTCTTAACCACTGAGCCATCTCTCCAGCCCTTAATTCTTGATTTTGATTGGGACAAAAAGTGAAATCTGGTACAGAATTTGTTAGGTTAGATGGACATATTGAGAGTCATTAGAATCAAGACAAAACCTTGCACTGGAGCTGTGGGTGTAATGTGGAGCATCAGTTGTATTATCTCAGACAGACACCTGTTAAAATGATGACTGGTTGGTGCGATGATGCAATGGAAGATCACTTCAAAAATCGACAGGAAGCTGCAAGTTCTTTGAGCTGGCAGAGAAGAGCATATGTCCTGTTGCAAGAGAATGTCAAGTTCTGGCCAACTCTTTACTGCCTTTAAAGTTTGAACTCAACTTTATTTTTTAGGATATAGTTGTTCCTTGCAGATTCAGAATGATTAATAAAACAGTGCACCCGGTGTCCTTGGTGTGCTTTTAAAAACTTGATTCCAAGTTGTTCCTCTGCTCACCTCTGTTTAGGTGTGGGTTCTTGAATTCTTCAGATGCATGTTAACACTCCTTACTAAGTCTGCAGGTATAATTACCGATATGGGAGAAAACACTGACTTGTAATTTTGGTGATCATATTTAGAAGTCAGTTCTGGTAACGTATCTTTGAAGTAGTTTTAGAAATCAAAACTGTATAGGAGAGAAGCAGAAGGGAAGAGGAAGAGAAATACGAAAAGACGTAGTGCTGTTATTTTAAACAAAATTCTTCCTTGTGTGTGCTCCTATAAAATTGATGTCACAACTTGGAAAAAGAGTAATTTAGTTAATGAATTAATTATTTAACTTGGCACAGGTCTTTAACCCCCCCCCCCCAAAAAAAAAAACTGATTTGGCCTCATGGTTCTGTTTAGTTACTCCTACACTATTGTGAGTGGATTGTGGTGTGTGTGTGTGTGTGTGTGTGTGTGTGTGTGTGTGTATTGGAGGTCAGTGCATTGGTCTTCTGTTGGAAGTAACCATTTTAGAAGATTCTATATTCATGAGAACTGGATAGAAGTCAGCTCCACCAATGCTTCCTTTCTGGGAAAGTTTCCTCTCCTCCCCTAGGAAAAGGTGGCTAATATGTCCATTGGAGAAACAAAGCTCTAGTCAGAGCTCCTGGTCTCTTTGGGGGCTTGACAACAGCTCTGGACAAGCCCCCATCAGAATATCATTCTTCAGAGCAGGACGGAGAGCTTTCTCCTGCTCAGGGCCCCTGTCCCCTGGCCACCATGAGAATGAACCCAGGACCATAGCACCAAGCATGTAATTCCCATGATGAAGCAGTCTAATACTTAAAGAAGAAAAGTATGAACACGCACACACACACACACCCACACCCTATTCTATGCTGCAGCTTTTTCCGAGAGAGAGACACTGGGTTGGTAAAAGCACAGAACAGGAGGCTAACCTTGAGCACCCAGCCCTCGGGGTCTTCCACCTCATCGCTGAGCTCTCACAGCCCCTTGCTGTAGTTCCAGGGTGAGGGATTCAAGGCTGCAGGATGCATGCCTGTTTCACTCCTGTGTGCCTTCCCTCTAAGAAGGAAAAGCTCAGCATCAGTCTGTAGAGTCACAGCTCTCTTTACACCTCTGTCCTTGGCCTCTGCTCCTGTAGATCTGGGGCTTAATTGTTCTCAATGCAGCCAAGAAATCCAGCCTGACTCTTCATTCCATTTGGATTTTGACAAGGGCAGGAAAGCAAAGCCAAGGCAGCTCATCTTTATCAGACGCCAGTGTGTGCCAGGCCCTGCATGGAGATGTTACCTTGTAATCTCACTTCTGCTTCCTGGTCATTTGTTTTCCTCACATGGTGCTTTTGGCTGTATGGTATTTCACTAAGCATCAAGCAGCTGGAGTCAGTGTTCCTATGTGGAAGGTGTTTTTATGCCTAACCAAGACCTTTGTATCTTTGAGGCTGGTAAGCTGGAGCTGAAAGGTTTTTCTTTACACTAATCTGGTTGAAGATGTATTGCTCTAGAAAGTGAATGTTTTCTGTGTGGCACAGTGCTTCTGGCATTGCTTCCAGAGGCCCTTTGGGCTCCTTATTTGTGTGTGTATGTGTGAAGTGTACCTACCTGTGCTCAGGTAGATCAACCTCAAATGTTATATCTCAGGACGCCATCCATCTTGATTTTTGAGAGTGAGTCTCTCATTGGCCTAGAACTTTCCAAATAGGGTGGTCTGATTGGCCAGTGAACCCCAGGAATCTCCCACAGGGATTTTAAGCACATACCACCACATCAGGTTCTGGGGATCAAAACTCAGGTCCTGTGCTTTCAAGGCAAGCATGTTACCAACTGAGCTGTCTCCCCATCTCCAGATTCGTATTGCTCTGAAACCTTGTTCTGGATCGTGGTCCTCTGCAGGATGGAGAAGGAAAGTTCACTAACACTGCTTATGTCCGTGTCCCCAGGATTTCATCCCTTCACGTTTTAAGTCTGCAGCACACCTGAGTGTCTGCAGGCATCAGCACGAGGAAAGGGGGACAGCAGTGTATGTCTACCGTGTGCCTGGTGTCAGGTGATGCATGTGACAGACATACATTGGATATGCCAACCTTACAGGCATATGCCAAATGTGCCAGCTGCACTGGCCCTGTGCTGACTCATGACAATGGGAGGTATCGAAAGAACCAAGTCCACCCAGAGAGCTCAGTCCAGTGGGGAAATGAAGAGGCATTTGCAAGGTCGGTACAGTCTAGAACAAAGGAGAGAGAGAATGCCACTTAAGAAAGCTTTGGGCAGGCTGCTCAGACAGGGCACATCTAAATAGAGGTTTGCAGTCTGAGTAGGGGTTTGCCAGAGCACAGAAAAGGTACACGGCAGGAGGGGCACAGCCTTTTCCAGTACCGGATTGTCTCCATGTTTTAGGGGCAGGAAGGCGGAGAGAGGAGCGCTGAGAGATGATGGGGTTGTGGGGCGGGGCCAGGGGACTGTGGCTTTTAATGGCTCACACTAGGAATCATCAAATCATCGAATCATCGTATGGGTTCATGGTCAAGGGGAGGAACACGGCTGTCCCTGACCGGCCTGGAAGCAGGGAGCAGAGTTGCCTAGTGCCCCAGTGCCCTGTGTCTTTGGGGACTGTTGCCAGGCTACTGCACTATGCGAAATGATCTGCTCCCTCTGCTCTTCTCTGTACCTCTTTTCCCCCCCTCTGAAGAGTGGGTAGTGGCAGTTCTACCCACCCTCTGCTTTCTGCCTGCGGTCCTTTGTTGATCTCACCCAGTCCCGTGGCCTCAGCTGACTTCCCGACTCTCTTGTCACAGGGTGTTCTCTTCCTGCTTGTAAGCCATCACAGCCTCCACTTCCCAAAGGCATCCTCCAGATGAAAACTTTCCTCTAAATGTCCCCCTAGCCCAGTCCATATTCTCTGCTTTCCTGATTCATGTTAATACCACGATCCAAATCTTGAAAGCTAAATTTGGTAGACTTCAGCTTAGATGGATCACCCGTTCCTTACAGTTCCTCTCACATCGACCTCTTCATTTTTAGGTCAAACTCTGATCCTCTCAGCCACTAGTCACTCTCCATTTTATCACTGGAATTTGTGTCAGTGACTCATTCATTCATTCATTTAAAATATTTTTATTTTACATGCATGTATGAATGGATTGCCTGCATGTTATAAATGCATCCATGTTATACAGTGCCTGTGAAGGTCAGAAGAGAGCATTAGATCCTCTGGAACTGAAGTTACAGATGGTTGGTTCTTGACTACTATGTGGGTGCTGGGAACCAAACCTCAGTCCTCTGCCAGAGCAGTCAGTGTTCTTAACCACTGAGCCATCTCTCCAGCCCATTCATTCATTCTTTAAAAATATTTATTTTATGTGTATGTGTGTGTGCCTGAGTGTATATATGTGTACCACGTGAATGAGGAGCTAGCAGGGGTCAGAAGATGGTGTCAGAGCCTCTGGAACTGGAGTTATAGGTAGTTGTGAGCTGTGACATGGGTACTGTGAATTGAAATGTGCCCTTTCAAGAGCAGTAAGCACTCTTAACCTCTGAGCCATCTCTCTAGCCCCCTTGCTCATTGATTTTTGAAAGTGTCTCCCTGTGTAGCCCAGGCTGGCCTAGAATTCAGGATCTTCTTGCCTCAGCCTCCAAAGTGCAAGGAGTTTGCATGTATGTACCATGGGTGACCATCACACCTGACTGTCTTTTTGGCCTTGGTTTCAGTTCAGGCACTCATTGTTTCTTACTTGGATCTTTACAGTAAAGTCTAGGGACTGTGGCCACTTGCATCTCCCCCACCCCCAGATGGCCTTTGACTTTCCCACACCTTGTCCTCATGGAATCCCCATGGTGTACAGCTTCCCAGCCCAGCACTGTGTCTCCAGGTTTATCTCTGGAGCAGAAACGGAAGCTCTTCATTCAACTGTGTGTTAAATAGAAGATTTGACTTCATCATCAGGAGCATAGCCTGCAGAATCCTTTCTTTACAGATTGATTGTTAAACTCTTAACATCAGAAAGTAAAGTGGGGGATCGAAGCTAAAGCCTGAGCTGGAGAGGGAGAGCAGGAGTGACAGCCACTGAGTACAGCTGCCACTGGGAAATGGTAAAGTTTGAAGGTGGATAGTGCTGATGTTTGCCCAACCATGTGATTAGACTTAATGACACTCAAGTGTACACTTAAAAATGACTAACATGGAATGGGGAGCTGGAGAAATTGCCCGTCTTTGTGATGTCCGAGAACTGGAGTCCCACCCCAGCACCCTCTGGCCTAGCTGTTGCAGCACTGGGGAGGCGGAGACAAGCACGTCCCGGGCTCGATGTCCAGGCCTTCTAGCCTGATTGGTAGCTCCAGGCCAATCAGAGAACCTGTACCAAAAGGGGGTAGATGATATTTCCAAAGATGACGTCAGAGATTGTCACCTGACCTCTATATAACATATTTAAACATGGAAAAATGGGAGGCTAAGGAGACAGCTCAGCTGTCAACATCACTGGCTGCTCTTGCAGAGGACCCAGATTCAGCTCCTACCTCCCTATCAACAACCATCCCTAATTCCAGTTCCAGGGACCCGGTTCCAAGCGCCCTCCTATGGTCTCTGTGGGATTGTACTCACAGGTGCACTTATATACATGCAGACAAAACACTCATATATATAAACATTTTTTAAAAAGGAAACTGGTTTAAATGATACAGTTTATGTTTCGGATATTTTACTTCAATAAACAGAAAACTCAGCCATTTGAGCCAGAGTGAAAAAATGAAAGTAAGAGTTAAGCCTGATGGCATTGGCCTGTAATCTTAGCTGCTCGGGAGACCAGCAGGAGGATCATAAGTTCAAGGCCTTCCTGAGCTACAGAACAAGTCCAAGCCTAGCTTGTTCAACTTAGTGAGACCTTAAGTAAAAAATAAATAGTTAAGTGAAAAGTATAAAAAAGGGCTAGCTCAGGGATAGAGTACTTGCCTCGCATACACAAAGCTATAAATTTAAACCCAGAGAATGAAAGGAAGGAAGGATGGCTGCTTATTGAAGACTCGAATGAGACTTGGGCCAGGGGTGTTTGTTTGTTGAGGCAGAGTTTCACAGATGTACTGCCCTAGAACTGGGTAGCACAGGCTGGCTCAAACTCAAGATCTTCCTGCCTCTGCCTCCCACTTGCTGTGATTCCAGCCATGTACCACCTCTCCAGGGCATCCAGATTATTGAAGGTTTCTTTGCAGAAGATCGCACTTCTGCTGCCTTGATGATGGGATGCAGAAGGGACCCATCCTCGCCCAAGATCAAGTAGTCTGAGAGGAAGCAGCTGGAAGTGAGCCCTGTGCTTCCCACAGTGCGGAAGTGTGCTGGTGGCCCGCTGTCTGCAGCATCTCCCCTGTAGGCGCACACTGCTCTGGTGACCAAGCTCCTGCAGAGGCACGTCTGATCTAAACCTGGCCTCTTCAGCCATATAAAGACTGTTTCTCCTGGCCCAGACACATCAGTTCCCACGAGAAGGCTGGCTGAGTTTAGTCTTACATGACACTACCAGTGACGCTATCAGGAAGATGGAGAGGACCTCAACAGTGGAAGGCAGTAGGCCACAGGTAGGAGAGGGTCAGTGGAGGGACTTAAGTTGCCCCAGGCTTTGGGGAGCTCACCAAGGTGAAGGGAACTTCGGGGAAGGCATGAAGTTTGCCACTAAGCCAAAGGCATGTCATCAGAGGAGCACCCATAGGCAAATCCCAGCTGAGAAACATCTACCAGCCCAGAGAGGTAAAGCCATTCTTTTCCAAGGCTTTCTCACCCCCCTGCCCACTGCTTTTCTGCTCCTCCCTGCTGGGGGCAATCCCAGGGCTTTTCAGGAAGGAGACCAGAGCCATCTTCCAAGGAAGATTGTGCTATAGGTTGTGCTATAGCCCAGTGTGTAGCATTAAGCCTGGTTTCTGAATCAAGGCTGCTTTGCTGATTAATGGGGCTGTGAGTCTTAGGTTAGCTGAGAGTTAGGCTACAGGCCTTGCCTGAGTTTTCATCCAATGAACAGAGGAAGAGCCTGTCTCCTGGATAAGTTCAAAGAGACAGTGAGCTACAAAAATAGGCTTGCTTTTGTCACACTCTAGGAGTGGCTTATTTAGGGCACCAGCTCTTCCCCTTGTCTCCCCTGGAAGCAGATTACATGATGATCCCCCGCACTTCAGCAAGAGTCCAACTCCATTTTCCATTTGGGTTACTGGTCTCACTTCTCCTCACACCTTGTTTCAGTTTTACTTTTCCTTTTAGAACAGTGGTTGTAGTCTCCCCTGCACGCACCTAGATTTAAACTGCTTGAGGGCAAGAACCTTGTCACGATTTTCTCTGTATCACACAGGTCATCTGTCACAGTACTTCATATAAGGCTGAGATTAAGCAGGTTGGAGAGTGCCGGAATGACGGGTGGATGAAAAGGCGCTAGTGGGAGTCGGTATGGGAGTAGAGGACAGCATTATTCCCTTTCCTCCTTCTCTTGCATTTTGAATGGGATTTATCCAGTTCACAAATCCACCCTTTCAATGCTGCTAGACATCAGAGGCTATGTCATTCCACACATCTCTGTCACAAACTGGACCTTCTCTCTATATAATTGTTTTTCATAAAAAAAAGTCAATGACAATTTATCCATATTTGTTATGGGACAGTAGCCAGATATAAAGAAGCATTGCAGTAGATAATCACAATCTTCTTCCTGTACATCACCTACTGTTAACATGTATGTATGTATGTTCACATATGTGTGGGTGCACATGTGTTCCTCTGGAGCCATCCATCTTATCTTTTAGACAGAGCATTCATTAGTCTTGAGACTCATCAAGTAGGCTAGACTGGCCAGAGAGCCCTAGGGATCCATTTGTCTCCACCTCCCCAAGTCTGGGATTATAGGGGTGTGCTACTGTGCCTGGCCTTTTTACATGAGTCCTAAGGGTCAAATTCAGGTTCCTGTGCTGACAAGGCAAGCACTTTGCTGACTGAGCCACCTCCTTAGTCCCCCTTTAGCAGTATTGATCACTTGGGATAAAATGAACATTTGTCCTTTAAATTTCTAAAAAGATTCAACCATTGCTGTCTGTGTAGAAGAGACAGGTCCTGGAAGTGAACCCTTGTCCAGGAGGAGGCAAGTGGAAATGGGTAACTCAGCTATTGTTCTGTGAGAATTCCCCAGGCAAACAGGAGTGACCTGGGCTGGGCACAGAGTTGGGTATGGAGCAAGACACCTGTGTTCCCAGGTCAGCCTGACTCCTGGTCCTAGGCAAGCCTATTCAGGACTCTGGCTGAGATGGTGATTAACTAACTAGAGGGGTGGGTCCAGGGTGGAGCATTAGAGGAGCTTTTTCTTTTTTACTTTGGGTGCTGTTTAACGTTTTCTTTTCCTTCCCTCACCCTTTTTTTCCTTTCCTCCTTTTTTCCTTCATTTTTTGGGGGACAAGGGGTGAAAACTAGAACATGGCAGAAACTTCAGAGGAGTGCCTTTCAACCAGAGTCATTCTTTTCCAGCCTCAGGAAAGTGAGCAATGTCTGGAGTCATGTGGGACGGGATATGTGCACATGTGGAGGCCCGAGGTTGGCATCCAATGTCCTCCTCAGTCACTGTCCAGCTTATTCTTTGAGATAAGGTCTGTCAGTGAACTTGGAGCTCAATTTAACCGTCTGCACTCCTCCCCCAGCTCTAGGGCTACAGATGCCATTCACTGTACCTGGCGTTACATGGGTGTGGGGATCTGAACTGAGGTTCTAAGGCTTGCACAGCAGATACTTTGCCAACTGAGACATTGTTAAAAGTAGAGTACAGGGCTGTTGGTGTCTAAATATCTCACAACACGCGGCACAGCCCGCCACAACAAAAATCATCCTGCCCCAAATGTTGTTATTGCCAAAGTTGAGAAACCCCTTTAAAAAAAGGTAAGGAAGCACTTGGAAACTGCATGGGAAAGAAAGAACCAGAAAGATATCGATTGTATTATGTTCCACTTGCTCAATGCGCTGTCACTTTGGAAACCCTTCTTTTTGCCTCTGAAATCCATCAGGGAGGTTAAGAATGCTAAAAGTTTTTATTGGTGATCAGTGCTTTGTGCATTTTCAAAAGGTCAATTGACGAGTTGTCATAAAAAAGGCAGAGAATACTTTCATGCAAATCATACTTGAAATGATCCCAAGTTGATTTGAAAAACCAATTTCATTAAAGTCAGTGGTGCAAATAGCCAGGCAGTTTTTAATCCAGGTTCAAACCTGGGGGTGTTGTAGTGTGGGGGGGCGTAGATTGTGGAGCTTCTTTCTAGCTTTGCTGTCAGGGTGCTGATTTTTTTCTTTTTAAGTCAATGAATCCCTTTGTGTTTATCCTGGCATTCCTGTGTGTGCGTTTGCGTGTGTGTGTGTGCGCGCCCTCAGGCTTTGGCATGATTTGCAGCACGAAGGTCGAGGGTCAGGAGGACATTGTATAGCTGCGACTCTGACCCCACAGTGAGTTTCTAGAGATGAAGTACTTCGGGAAGCATGAAGAGGGGACTGTGTGCTGCGATGACTCTCGTGGGGGGTGATCCAGCTGGAGATTGGGATGGTTGTGGGGTCACCAAGTCCTAGGGTAGGGAGGAGCCAGCACCCCAGAAAGCAGCAGGCAGAGGAGCTGACCTGAAACTCAGAAAAGCTTTCTCTACTCCGTGACTCCTTCCTCCCCGCCCCCCATTCCTCCTTTTTCCTCTTGTTTCTCTCTCTTCTCCCTGGCCCTTTTCTTCCTTCTCCTCTGCTTCCTCATTTCCCATCTCCTCCTCCTCCTGCTTTTCATGACTGACTGAATCAATAAACTCGATTTCTGAGGTGGGGGAAACAGTCTGCATGAAGACGCGGAGGGGGAGCTGAGCTAAATTAAATATCACTGTTGCCTGAAGTTCAGTTGTTGACAAAAAAACAAACAGTTTTTCCTGGGAAGCAAGTGTAATGTCAGGAAGGAAAAAGCACAGTTAGCATTCTTGTTACATAAGATCACATTGATGGCAACAGATTAATTTTAATCACTTAGCTTGAAGTGCTCTTCTACCTTTTTCTTTTTATTTTCCTGTTTTTTTTTAAACTGCTAGTCAGTACACCACACATGAATTTGACTTTCATTCCTGCCTGACTTTGAGAGGAAAGCATCCTTTCTTTTTTTCCTTTGACCAGCCAGCTTGCAGCAGTGAACTTTCCCCTTTCCCATTGCCTGTTGACCTCAAGAATCAGCTCCCACAGTCATATGCTCTGTGAGTCCCCTAGCTTTGCTGTTCTAAACCTTCACAAACTCTGTAGCTTGTTGTCACACCTGGTCCAGATGTTTCTCATACCCAGCAGAAGCTATAGTAGAGGGTCCTTTGTCACCTTGCACCTCTTTGGCCTGCTGCAGCATAGCCCCAGGCTCTGCCTTCTCATGATCTTGTCCAATTTTGTCTCTAAGAAAAACATTTGTTGTTGGCTTTAGGGTCCCTTTGGGCAATCCATGATGACTTCAATCTTGTAATCCAATCATATCTGTGAAATGCTCTTTCCCAAATATGACCACATTTACAGGGTAGGGTTGGGACATGGGCATGTCAGCTCTGCCCTGTTACCTGTCTTTTATCTCACTGTCAAATAATCTTTGTTTTTAGCTTCCACAGTGCCGTGTGCACATTAGCTACTAATAAATATTTGCAGAATTGAAAGTGTGACCTTATATTTAAATGGCCCAAATTAATATCCTGGACCAACTGTCCTACCTTGTTTCAAGTGTGTTCTGTCCTTAGCTCTAAGGAGCACATGGCCACAGACACTCCAGCCTTGTCTGGTTCACATCAAGCTGGAGCATCTGGAAGCCCTAAAGGAAGGGCGGTTTTGAGTTGGACTGTTCTTCAAATCTGCCATTTTCCTGGGTGTTCATTCCTGGGCCACAGTTAACTTCCTAGGAGGCCTCAAGGGCTGCTAGCTTCCTGCAAGATATAAATGTCTTCATTAAATCAACCCTGTTTAACCTTTGTTAATATAGATGCCTTCCTAGAGAGAAAAAATGATATGAGCTTTAAAGATAGAAGGAAGAAGTCATAATATGAATATGCTTGCACTTGTTTGATTCCTTGAAATTGACTAAGCTATAAAATGAGGACAGACTTTGACTGTGTTCTCTGCAGTGGTCACCACAGAGAGGAATGGTGTACATAGGATTGTCTGGAAACCCCTGCCAAGAATGCAGGCCAGGGGCTGAGACTTCCCAGCTGTCACCTGTGGGACCTTGAAGATTTCTCAGGCTAAAATGTTTCCTGCCTCTTCTGCATTGTGGTTTCAAACAGTGCTATTTGAGCGCTCACCCCTCAAATAGTCCCTTATACTAATAAAGCCCTTCTTATTTTATTCCCTTATTGAAGGGCGTTTGGGTTGGATATAATTTTACCAATATAAATACACAAATAAAGCTACAAAAAGACTCTTCTCTAACACAAACCTCATAATCTTTTTGTGTATAGGATTAGTAACTGGGTTGGATGGGCATGCATCTCAGGGTAGAGCGTGTGCCTTTCACTCACCAGGTTCTAGGTTCAGATCCCAACAATACAGACAGAAAGAAAAAAAAGACACAGAAACTGAGTTTGGTTCAGAATGAAGAACGGTCATGTTTTGTTTCCCTCGCCCACCTACTTGCAGCGGAAAGCTACAAAGAGATGCAGATGGTGAGGGTTAAAGAAGAGCCCATGGAAGTGGACATCCAGGACTCCCAGGTCTCCATGTCGCCTAACCGGAATGTTGGCTACAGCACTTTAATGGGGCGAGAAAAGAATGAACCCTTACAGAAGCTTCCAGAAGGCAGAGTTCCCCCAGAGAGAAACCTCTTCAGCCAGGACATCTCTGTGAAGATGGCTTCCGAGCTTCTTTTTCAGCTATCAGGTGGGTTCAGTGTGGGAAAATGTCACTTGCTGGGAGCCTTTAGTCACAGCTCCTTTCTAACAAGGAAGCAGCCTGCTCAGGAGGACTTTTTGAAAGGCCATCTGATTCTGGTTAAATGAAGTTTGCAAGTGAGATTCCCGCCACATCTCAAAGAACTTTTTATTTACAATTTGTGTATGTGTGTGTGTGTGTACATGTGTGGAGGATGATATGGAGATCTGAAGACAGTATTCCGGATTTGATTCCCTTCTACCGCTGGAGATCAAACTCAGGTCATCAGGCTTGGTGGCCAGTGCCCTTACTCTTTGAACTATCTCAGCAGCCCCACACTTTGTTTAACATATCGTCAAGAATCATTTAGAATTAGAAATCTGTGCAGTTCTGTAATCATCCCGCTGTCGAGCTCAATATGCACCCCTGGTGAAGTTTGAACCATTCATTTTATTAATGGTGTTTCCTTTCTAATGCAAAAAAGGTAAAACTTCAGTGAACTCCAATAGTGACTGAATTACTACAAATTCCAAATTAGTCTTGTCTGAGTTTTATTATATTTTGCTAAAAAGGAAAAGTAAAATTATGAGGACCATTTCCAGTTAGAGCCTAAGAGAATATTTTCTGCAAGTCAGTTTTTTCTACTTCGAATACCTGGATGCAATCTTTCAGCTCAGCAAGGGTCTGGATAAAATGGTCCAGTGTCCTGGTACCTAAGTTGTTCCTTCTGTCAACCCTTCCAAGCTCATACTGTTTGTCTCCAGAGGATTGGAGATTCTGTTATTCCTTGAACATGAATGAGGCTGCTTATTTTTATACTTAACACATTCATAGTTTTTTGGGTTTTTTTTTTTTGAGATACGGTCTCCCTTTAGTCCCCTGCTGGCCTGAAACTATGTAGGCCAGGCTGGCGTTGATCTCACTGAATCCACCTGCCTCTGCCTCCTGAGTGCTGGGGTCAAAGGTGTGTGCCATCACGTCCATTTAAGATCCACATTTTGATAGAAACGCATACTCCTTATTCATAATCAAACATTGGTCTTCATGCTGAAGTTCATTCATCAATAGTTCATTAGTAATGTTTGCTAAGCCAAACACCCATTAAGTGCCTCATTATTTAAAGCACTTGCTCCCTGCCCCTAAGAAAAACACCAGGCTAGAATCTGTGTGCCACCATAATAGTTCATCTTCCCATTGGCATGGTGACATCTCCACAGCTGTGTGACTCTCAGATGGTACTGAGAACCATAAAATGTCTGATAAGCCAAACACCCACTAAGTACCTTATTATTTAAAGCACTTGCTCCCCACCCCTAAGAAAAACACCAGGCGAGAATCTGTGTGCCACCCTGACAGTTTGTCTTCCCACTGGCATGGTGATACCTCCACAGCTGTGTGACTCCCAGATGGTGCTGAGAACAGTTGTGCCAGGTTCTCAAACAAGAATTGTGTTTGCACAGATCTCCACAGTAGTGGAAATCATTCACTCAGTAAACTTAAGAGTCTTGACACAGAGATTTTTTTTTGGCTGACTCTAAAACCACATGAGATGCTGTTTCTCTAAAGGCAGAGGCACATCCAACAGCATAGCCACTTTGATAACGATTTAAGAGTTAAAATTAGCCAAAGTGAGACCTAAGGCAGACGCTTTTCAAAGAGTCTGTCTCTAACAGTATGTTATCATAGTCTCTGATCAGCTAAAACCCTTGGATCTGAGATTCTCACCCTGGCACTGGAATGGCCTGGGCGACCCCAGACAAGTCATTTAGCCCAATTTCACAGTCCCAACAAGGATACTGGTGGTCAATCTAGATTCTTTGTTGAGAAGGCAAGAAAGAGTTGTCCATGTAAACACATACACTGGGGCTTCTGACCAATCAGATGAAGGTAGGCAGGGCAGCCAGTCCAAAACCTGTTCAGAATAATCACTATGATGAACTTTTACATTTACCTTGCCATAAAATCTGAAACCCTTATAGGCTTGGCTAGTTTTTTTGCAGAGGAGAGGATAAATGCTTCCAATAAGCCACTGAGAGCTGTTATGGTCAGAGTTGAGTCTCATATTTGAACTGGATCATGGAGGCTACAGTTCAACTTGGTGTTCTTGAAAGCTAATTAAATAATTTCTGACAGCTGATAGATACAGACCTCAGGACGCAGGAGAAGAGGCCTTACCTCTTCTTGTCTAATGACATCGTTCTATTCCTGGTGACATTTATTAGAATAAGTAGTCAATGATGCAGCACCACGAACTCAACTGACTGTTCTTATTTCTCTTCTCTGAGGAAGCCTAACAGCACGGAACGTGTAGAGGGCGTCATGACAGCCAGGGGCAGGACAGTTGCCACAATTGCAATTTGAGGACAGAATCAGAGGAAAGCAGAAATGTTCAACTGGGGAAAGATGGGCAGAAATAATTGACCTGTACACATATCAGCTTTGTGTGTGTGTGTGTGTGTGTGTGTGTGTGTGTGTGTGTGTCTGGTGTGTACTAGTACATACAGAGGCCTGGTTAAAAATCAGACAGCACACCTGAAATTTACTGACAGTTCTTTTGATGAGTGTTTAATGAGATACTGTTGTGGATACTGTCCACATGCTTTTGAGTCATCTTTCCCAATAAGTCAGAGAGGAGTTAAGTGTTCCAAAAAGAAAATAGCAGAAGAATAACAAGAATGCTGGGGATTTCTGCTTAAGACCGACTATTCAACCTAACAGGCATGTTTTTTTTTTTTTTTTTCATTTTTGTCTCCTCACAGAAAAAGTAAGCAAAGAGCACAATCACATGAAGGAAAACACCATCCGGACGACCACCAGGTAGGCCAGTGCTGTGTCTGTGGAGCTCCCCTCTCTGGCCACTAGACCCATGTCAGACACTTACTGAATACTGTTCCCCAAACTGCTTCCTTCTGCTGTAATTCAGAGGACTTGACTCTTTGATAACATTTTCTCCTGGAACTCACTTGGTGGAAATAACACTAAATCCAGAAATGATAACCAGAGAGATTGCCATTAATATTTGTTAGACATCTTCGAGGGATCACTTCGCTATGGAATTTTCCATATGCCATTGATTTTTCTTTCTTAAGTTATTTATTTATTTGTTCTTTTTGAGAGAGGGTTTCCCTATAGCCCCAGCTGGCCTGGAACTCACTGTGTAGACCAGGCTGGCCTTGAACTCACAGAGATCCACTTGCCTCTGCTGGGATTAGAGGCATGCGCCATCATGCCTGGCTATTCGTTTCTATTTTAGGTGTATGTGTTTTAATTTAATTTATGAATGTTTTACTTACATTGGCGAAAGTGCTCCACATGCATGCAGTGCCCACAAAGGTCAGAAGAGAGCGTCAGATCCCCTGGAACTGGAGTTTCAGTGGTTAACCACCATGTGAGTGCTGGGAACTGAACCGGGGTCCTCTGGAAGAACTCCCAGTTCTCTTAACTGTTGAGCCATCTTTTCTCTAGTCCCTAGTTTTTATTTCTTACAATAGTTTTGTTAAGTAGATATTATTAGCATCTCTGCAGAAGTTTGTTCTTATTTATTTTCCTACTTTTTGGTACAGGGAATTGAAGTCAAAGTCTCTTGTGTGCTAAGCAATGCATTCTACCTCTGAGTTGTCCCTCCATCTGTCAGAAGTTTCTAAACTAGAGTGGAGGCTGGGTCTGGAGCTTAGGAATCCACATGTGGTTAAATCAAGGTTCTTACTGCAATTCTGTTCCTCGCTGGCCCTGTAGCTGGGAGCTAATTGCATGTCACTAAGGATTTCCCACTGCTTTAACTTGAAGCATTTGCCAGGGGACAAGGATGCTTAAAGCAGAAGGAAGATAATGCTTTTAAAAAGTTGCAAGAGGTGAAAGGTAAAGGTACTTGCTGCCAAGCCTGATCACCTGAGTTCTATCCCCACAACTCACATGGTGGAAGGAGAGGACCAACTCTTGCAAATTGTTCTCTGACCTCCACATGCATGCTGTGACATGCTCACCCTCCCCTACTGAATGAACAAATAAATAATCAAAGCAAACAAATAAATAAGCGTTTTACAAAAATTTTGTGAACTGGGCACCATGGTGTGCATTGTAGTCCCAGCTGCTTTGGGCTGCTAGGCAGGAGAATTGTCTGAGCCTAAGAGTTTGGGCAGCTTAGGCAACATAATGAGATCAAGCTGAAAAAAAGAAAAAGCAGGAAAGTGGATACAAATTACATTGTGAGCAAGGACATTTTCTGTTCGGCAAAGGCAGCTGAGTGGTCGGTGGTGTGGGCTGGCCATCAGTCTGCCATCAGGGACAAGGAAACAACAGTCAGTAGGCTGTTCACACAGAGCCTCAGAGGACCCACCTCCCACATCCCAAGGTGAGTAGGTAAGAGGAAGCAAACAAACCTGTAGAAAAGGATGCATTCTCTCAGTACAGGACCACCTCCTTCCTGAAACCTCTGCAAGGCAGGAGCTCCAGGAAGAAACCAGATGGGACTTACAGAATGGGTCACCAAGAGCAGGGAAAACTAGTTGTAGGCTCCCAAGGTATCTTTGAGTCAAGGAACTGGACAGAGTTGGATTCTTCTGATTGGAACAGTTGATTGGTTTTGTATTTGTGAGTGTGTGTGTGTATGGTGTGTTTCACTGTATATGTATCTTTTTGTCTGTTTATGTGTGGTCACACATGCACATGTGTAGAGGTCAGAGGACAACCTTGACTGTCATTCTTCAAGTGCTGTCCACCTTGGTTTTTGAGACAGGGTCTCTCATTGTCTTGGGACTTAACAAATAGTCTAGACTGGCTTGCTAGCAAGCTCCTGGGATCCACCTGTTTCCATCTCCCACACACTGGAATTACGAGTGTACACCAGCTCTCCTGGCTTTTATTTTGCATGGGTTCTGGGGATTGAACTCAGGTCCTCATTCTTACAATGGAAGTACTTTACCAACTTAGTTATCTTCCCAGCCATGTGCTTTCAATTCTTGATCATAATAAATGAATGGTTTTCTTTTTGGTGTGCTATGAATTGGCTTCGTCATTCACTCTCAGACATGTGGCTAGAATTCTCTAATTTGGGATTTTCTTTTCATCCCAATTCATTGGGATTCAGGAATATGCAGTATTAGACAGAAATGAACAAAGCCAGCTTGCTTCATCCTGAGCTACATAGTATTAGGAAAAAGAATATTTTTGTCAGAGAACAGAAGAATGATATCCTTTGTGTCTCTGAGTAGACACAGATAGGCAAGTCATGTGACATGGTCCGTGAATTGCCTTGGGGCATGAGTCTAGGTGTGGAAAGCCTGTTTTGTCTACGATATTATATGCTCAAGCAGGAGATTAAGCTTATATGAATGTCAGCTTGCCTCCTCCACGTAAGACTGTAGACTGTCTACTGTCGTCTAGGGTCTAATCACAGACAGACTTGGCTAGGTTGGTACTCATTTAAGCACAGCAAGCTAAAGATAATACATGCTCATTTTAATTTGTTTCTATAGTATTCTTGAAGTGTTACAGTATATGTTCCCTAGAAATGTAGTCTGAAGCAGGACTTGTCAAGAAGTACTTTATCTAGGAAGTACTCTCAGATGGAAGGGGAGAGGCAAAAGAGGAAGGGGAAGCAGTGTACGAAGGTTGTGATTTTGGCTGGAGTCTCCTTCACTTCAACTCCCCAGGGAGCTGTGGGGTGGGACATGCTCTAGAGTTAAGGCTGCCTCCAGGCAAGGGGACCAGCTCTTTATACACCCAAAGCCTTCACTAGCATGAGGTCACCCCAGCAGGGGAGCTGTATTTTCCTAGTGGGGGGCTTCCATTAGGAAGGGTTCTCGCTCAGAATGCTGAAAGAAGGACTAGGCAGGTCCTCATAGCATTCCCATGGAGGCTTCTGCTGGTTGTTGAGGATGAAGATGATGTTCTAGAAAGGTGTATAGCAAGACCACGTTATTCTAAGCTTTATGAGTGTTCTGGGAAGAGGTAAGAAGTTTGAACTAGTCTTTGAGCAACTGAAATATGCCTCCAGCCTAAATTGTCTTGGCTGGAACTGAAGCATAATTATAGGATAGAAAAGATTTTTATTTTTAACCAAAAATGAATCAATCGTGAATTCTTTCCTTGCTGGGAGATTATGAAGAAGCAGAAATCCAACTCAGATCTTTTGCCTGAAGCAAAGAAAGAGTTGTTTCCTGGGAGTCCCTGACAGGATGCAGGGCTTGCAGACTCCTTGGTCTATAATTCTACCAAATCCTGGGCGTGCTTTTATTTTCTTCTTCTAGTAGACACCTTGTTCAAATCCACAAATAGATTTCTTTTTTTTTTTTTTTTTTTTTAACTTTCTCCCCTATTACTTCAAGTGGAATGTAGAATCAAGCTGGGTCAAGAAATTGTCTCTCACTTAGCTGCTATCAGGAATAGAAAAAGATGCTTGCTCTCTGATTTTCCTTTTCTAATTCTTGCTTTAAAAGAAAACTTATTTTGTATGTACAAGGTCAGGATGTGGGTTGTATTTTAGGGTAGGATTTTCGATACATTTTAAAGTAGATTTACATCAACTGTCTTCATGTCTCCATGTTTTGAAGTACTTAGTACAGTGTTTGTTTAGTGTTGTTGTTGTTGTTTTATTTTTATACAGGCTCTCGCCATGCAGCTTAGGTCGTCCTGGAGCTCTGAATCCTCCTGCCTCAGTGTCCCGAGTCCCAAGGACTATACCACCTGGCTCATTTGTCACAGTTACCATGTTTGATTTCCTAGAAGAAGCCAAGTGTTTAGAACAATGGTTCGCAAGTGAACCCAAGTTCAGAATTTTCAAACTTTGTTACTAGACAGTTTAATTATGAAGAAAGCTCTGAGCTGCTGGCCTGGCAGTGCAGAGAACAGCCTTTCCCAGCTGTTCTCATGCTGGATGCCCAGGCTCCTCTGCCCAGGATATTTCCTGTTCCTATGTCTTGTATAGTTATGGGCCACAGTATTAAAGAAAGTCGCTGTCTCCCTGACCATCATAAGCCCACTGCTCCCTCCGCCCCAGTTGTTTATTGTTATTGATTTGCATATTTGTTCCATCCATAGGAACTGTGGATAAGTGTAGGTATCTCAGATGAAACTCACCATAGCTTTCAGTTCCCATTGCTGCCATCAGGGAGGCCCAGGGTATGGGTTCCCATGCCTAACACTAGGTGCACATGAAACCCGAGACTGAGTGCCCCTCACTCTCGTCCCATTGAGTCCTCCTCCATCTCCATCCTCAGTGCTGCCCCTTGTACATACCTGTGTTATAAAAAAACATCAGAAGTGAAGAGCAGAAAATAACGTGAGACAGCATTCCTGGTTAGCAGTTTTTAAAAGCAGGTTTAGGTGAAGCTAAATGTTAAAACTAATAACTAGCGAGTTTCTGGCTCATTGGTTCCAAATACACAAATGTGTGGTGTACTCACCATGGCTGCATATGTGTGGTGTGCTCACCATGTCTGTGTATGTGTGCGTGTGTTCACCATGGCTGCATATGTGGAGGCTAGAGGTTGACATGAGGTGTCATCTGCTATTGCTTTCTACCTTAATTTTTTATGACAAGGTTTCACACTGAACCTAGAACTTACCAATTAGGCTAGACTGACCTAGTAACCCCTCAGAGAGTCCACCTATCTCCACCCCACCCCCAGCACTAGAATTAGAGACATTGTCCTCAACTTCTTCATGGTTACTGAGGATCTGAACTCAGGTCCTCATGCTTGCTTGTGCTGCAGGCACTTTACCCACTGAGCCGTCTCCCCAGCCCTTTTTAGACAGCATTTTAAGAACTGTTTGATTGTTTTTGTTTTGTTGTGTTGTGCTGGGATTCGAACCCATGGTCTTGTACATGCTAAGCAAACACTATCATTGAGCCACATCCCCAGCAAGAACTGGTTTGAGAATCCCCTTTTTTTAAATCCTAAGAGCTTAGAATCAGCTCAGTAAATTAGAATCATGTTCCCAAAAGTAAAGGAGAAAAATAGTCCACCAAAAGTATACCATATAGCCAGGCAGAAAAATCAATTTACTTAGCAGTTGGAATGCTTGGATCATGTGGTCTAGCCTTGATCTTGTCCCTGTGCCATCTGTACGCTCATGAGGGCATCTCCACAGAATCTGTCCTTTAAATGCTAAAGCAAACCATCCTTTTACCTGTTTGACCTTCGAGTCTTGAAAACTCAAGTGTAAAGAAGGCTGTGGGTCTTCTCAGAAAATGTGCCCTGGGTTTGCCTAGTGCCATTCTATCTGACAGACAAGCTGAGGAAAAAGTCCCCACCAGACCCAGGAAAACAGAAGGACAGAAAATGGATGAGTCCAATAAAATCCCAATTTTTCTATTTCTTTTCCCATCACAGTCCTGGTCTCTACAGGGAACAGATAACCAGCTATTATGGTCATTTGGTAGATGAAAACACATGAGGCATGGTATCATAGCCAGATTCCAAAGTTTAATGGAATAAAAAGAAGACCCCATCTTTCGCCATGGCCCATCACCCAGCCAGATGCTGGATAAGATCGAAGTAGGAAAATGGAACCCTAGAGGAAGCATCAGATAGCTCCTGGCAGGTGAATTGGACATGCTCAATGTTGTGTAACACCATGAACTTGGAACAATGGCTGCCAAGAACCCTCTCTCAGTTATTTGTTCCCTCTTCTCCCCATTAATAATTCAGTGTCCGGAGAGGTATCAGATTGCAGGCCCAGGACACAGAACTTCTCACACCTGGCTTGCTTTATTCTGAAAGCAGCCACGTGTTTGCCTGAATTGTCCTTTTCTCCGTTGCTAGACAAAAAGTAAATGTGGAGAACTCAGAGAAAGACAGATTCTGTATCATGCTGTGCAGACCAACATTTAATTTGCCCAATTTTCCCAATCTGAAATGCAGGCTATTTTTCTATGATTTAGATAATGGGTGGAAACCAGTGTTTACTAAAAAGACATATCCACTTGGAAGTGTCCAATATAGAATTTTCCTGCATGATGGCTTGGATGCATGCCCTTAAATATTTATGATTCAGTAATAGAAATTGCACAAATTTGTAAAAAGCGTGATGTGCTGCCTCCATTCACGTAATTTTCCCTCTCATTTCTTTGGAGAACCTAAGAGAATAATACTCTATTACTTTAAAAGTGAAAAATGACCCAGAGAACACTAAGACTGAAGCAATTAAGAGAAGACACGGGAAGCAGAGCAAATGAAATCTGTGATTTTGGGTTGTCCTCTAAATACCCCATTTACTGTTCATATTTTGTAACTTTTAAACTTAATGCCAATGCATTTAATGTTAAATTAGTACTGATTTCATGGAGCCTCATTCAGTTAGGACACTCTTAAATTTTTTGGTTTTCTTTTTTACTGATGGTTGTTTTGGGGCCACATGGTATCTGTGAATTTTCAAGGTAAGTTTTCTGAATACACTGCCATTCCAAGAAATATTGGAATCTTCTGTGCCTCTGTTAGTCATCAACCCCCTAAATGTGATGCCTTTGTGCAGATTGCAGCCTGATAGGTTGGTCTGACACGTAGATTAACTTGAGTCTTTTTGTTAGAAATATACCTTTTAAGTTTCCACTTTTGAAAGAAATTAAAACTCAATCTTGAAAATAGTTTCTTAAGCATTTATGCATACATAGACCTTGAAAATACTTTGTGCATTGTTGGCAGTTGTATTTTTGCCCTCATTCTCCAGTCTCTTTTAGCACCCATATTTCTGTCCTCTGCTGGCCTGTACATACAGCCTCTGGCATGTTCTTTCTCATTTGTGGCAAGAGTGCCCCGTCAGTCGTTGAATAACGTGCTCCTCGAGCTACTGGGTGCTGTGCGGCCCTGAAGAGGCAGGGTTAGAGCTCTGAAGAGGCCCACAGTCTTGTCTTCATTTCCCACAGACTCCTGACCGTCTTCCTTGTTTGGAAAACTCCTGAGCATCTGGGATGAGGTCTAAATGTGTAAGTCTCTGTTTAGAGAATCTGTGACAGGCCCTGCAGCTGGGGACAGAACCGAAAGGTTAGGTGCTGACTTCAGCCTGCTCTTATCTGGGATTTCCTCTGGAGCGTCTCCAGGGCTCTTACTAGAAATGGAGCAAGTAGACGGAGAGCCGACCTTTCGAAGCGAAGCAGCTCCTGCCAGGACACGGGGTATCCGTGTTGCATGGATGCGATCCACAGCAATGGCATGACCTCCCACCACTGCAGGGAGGCAGGGCTCTGCGGTGGCCACCCTCCACAGAAAGCCCCTTGTCCTAGCTTCTCTGTGAGGTCACATTCCCCCTGGAGACCTGGTCCAGCTAGGAGCCGACATTTCTCACATCCGGATGTGCTAGGTTCTGTTCTTTGGTCTGCGTGTGGCTTGGGCTGTACTGACTTGGCTTCTGCAGCCTGACAAGGCCTGCATTGTGCTCCTTGTCCTGAGAAGTCTCTGGGCTCCTTGTGGATGAATACTGGAGCCCGCCCTGAACCTTGGTGTAAGGTTCTATGCCCATCTTTAGGATAGCCACACTGTATTTTTCAAAGAAAATGCGGAGTGTTGCATATCTATGTATATGGGGGGTGCCCCTAAAATGCCCTGCTTTTCTCCCGCCATGTTTGCTCTGTGGCCTCTTCCTTCCACAGCATCTGAACTTGTGAAACCTGTCCTGAGGGGTCATAGCTATAGACACAGTTGTTCCTGACCATGCCTTTTACACAGCCTTCTCTCTAAATTCACAGTAGAAAAGTCTCAGTCTTTTCAAAAGTAGTGGATCCTAAGTAGTAAAATGTCAGGGATTTTGTTTGAAGTTTTCCAGATAACTGATTTTTGGAGCATACAGGAACACTTCCAGAAATACAAACAATCACTTAGAATATTACAGCTCAGGAGAGGGTCACTGTCAAGTTAGTAATGAGTATATTTGGTGCATTTCTTTTTATGTATTTATATCTGCCTATAAAAGTGAAATCCTTACATAGACACAGTTTTATCCCATTTCACCTCAGATATATTAATAAAATCTTTCTAAGTCAGTTTGTGTAACTCAGTATTTTTCTTTTGAGGTTTGCCTAGTATCATTCAACATTTGCATGAGTCGTAATTTACTTACTCCTGTTATTGAATATCCAGGAGACTCTCCCTCCCTGAAGTTGTCATTACTATGAACAGTGCTGAGATAAAATGACTCAAGAAAACACTGGGCTGGGGAGAAGGCTGTGTGAAACATGCTTGCCAGACCACCATGAGGACCCACGTTTGGATCCCCATCACCCTCATAAAAGCAGCGCTCACCTGTAACCCCCCAGCCCCTGCCCTGGACATTAGACTACAACAGACACGCATTGACTCCCAAAGGAGAGGTCAGAAGACAACTTTCAGGAGTCAGTTCTTTCCTTACACCTTGTGGGTGAGAAGCACCCTCTGAGCCATCTCTCCAGCTCTCCACTCCCAGATCTTGTGGGTAGATGGCTCAAAAAACAAAGATATCCTCCTGATGTAGTGTCACACCTTACAAACCGCACAGCACCTTTACCTCTCCTTTGTTGAGAAGTTTCTGTCATCAAATGACCTGCTCTGGCCAGAGGCCACCCATGTCTGGGAAGCAGAGAAGGAAACACACGGTAGTTTCCTTCTCACCTCCCCAAACCAAACCGGAAACTCTGGTGTCTGTATGAGGAGTGGGAAGACTGTGTGCTATAGCTCCTGTCTGTCCACAGCCCTGCTTAGCAGCCACCCAAGCTGCCAGGCCAGCCTCAGTTTTACATAAATGTCCAGCTGACCTTTGCCAGCATAGAGATTAACTCAAGTTTTGCTCTCTGCGGTCTGTTTTTTTTGAAAATGTGTGAGCCCAACATCGTGGATGAAGGAACCCTGAGCTCATAGGGGGTCTGTTTTATGTCATTTTTAAGTTTGAATAAGGAATTTTCTGTCTCAGATACTATTAATTACTTTCCTGTTGCTGTGATAAAACACCATGACCAAGGCAACTTATAGGGGGAAAAAAAGTTTATTTTGGCTTAGGGTTCTGGGCTTACGGTTCATGGCAGGGAGGCGTGGTAGCCAGGATGGATGCTCAGAGAACTTTAATGGCATCTTGAATGGCAAACATGAACCAGAGAGGGCAAACTGAAGTGCCAGCAACTGTGTTCAAATACTTGAGCCTATGGGGGACATTGCTCATTCAAACCACCACAGGTGGTCAGGATGGAAGCTCATTGCCTTCAGTCCTGGGTGCTCTTCTCTCTACTCCTCTGGCCTGCCATTCAAGGTTCTTTTCATTGTGGTGAATATGTACATGATCTCTCATCCTCATTTCTGTGGTGCTTGAGGACAGGACTCATGAGTTCCATTGGAATGGTGTTCTCTCTCCTTTTAGGTTACTGTCTTCATGTCACATTCCATCATTTATGAATATGCTACCACACACACACACACACACACACACATACACACACACACAAGAAATACTGATCACCTGTTATTCTAAGTTGTTAGCAAATAAATTAACCACAGAAAATAAGAAAAACAAATGAGCAACTCCCTCAGAAGGGAGAAAATTAATCATGTATTCAAGAGAATTAAGTTGAGACTTGGCGATGTCATTCTTGCTAGTGTGCATGAAGCCCTGGGTGTGAGTCACAGCAGCACGTAAGCACAGGTGAGGTGGTTCAAGCCTGTAATCCCAGCACCTCTGACAGGAAGGGAGGTAGGAGGATCAGAAGTTCAAGGTCATCCTCGATTACAAAGCAAGCGCTGGGCCAGCCTGGGGTACATGAAACCTGGTCTGGAGAGATGGAGAGGGAGGGAAGAGAAAATTAATTTAGTTTGAAAATGAAATAAAAACAATAATTTTAATAAGAAAATCTCAAATCTGGAATGTTTCAAAACCCAAAAGTTTTATGTACAAACATATGGCTTGTACATCTGTCATCAGGTCGCCATCAAAACGCAGGTGCATTAGAAATATTGTATACAGTTACCTTCCAGTGCGGGATATATAGAAAACCAATGAGTTTCCTGTTTAGATTTTGCTTTTGTCACCAAGATACATCTCTGTGTATGAGCAGATATCCTAAAATACACCCATGTCTCAAGCATCTCAGAAACACTCCATATATAATATTATTTGATTGTTTTAAAAGTGGGAAACTGGAGTGTGACTGTGGCTTCGCTTTTGAAGTTCAGGCATATTTTCACGTCAGCTCTTCCAGCATCTTAGTTTCTTTTGCCCTTAAACTCCTTGAGGAAGTGTAGAGAGGATAGTTATAAGGAATTCAAGCACTCACCCTCTTCCTTATCTCTGAATAATCTCATCTTCCATGTATGATATGTTTAAGAAGCTTTAAAAAGAAAACTGTTTGGTTCTTCGGCAAAGCCTGTAATCTGTTCCTCTTAGTAAGCTGCAGCTTTTGTTTGGACATTTCCAGCCTGTTCCTTCCTTCAGTTTTGTTATCGAGACATGGACGTTCCATATGGAACTACCTGTATCCACTTTCATTTAGTCACGTCTACATGCCATGTGGTCAGAAAGTCCTTGGACTAGTATAAAATACATCCTTGGGATAACTTTGTTCCATCTCCTGTCTCTTGTGGCTTTTGGAAACATGTAAGATAGTTTTCTCAATGAGGCTCAAGTTGACTTAAGAATGTCAATGAAGTGTGGGTGTGTAACTTCTGGACTGTGTATCAAAAAGCTGAGTGATTCAGAGAATGGAGGTTTTAACATATCCATCCAGTGGTTTTAAGCAACTGTATAGTGTATCAGTCCTTACAAAAAAATAACATTTTAGGCCTGGAAGTATAGTACATTGGTAAAGCACTTTCCTAGCATGTACAAGGAAAGCCCTGCAGAGGGAGAGAAGAGAGAGGGAGAGGGAGATGGAAAGAGATGAGGGGATAGAATGGACATGGTGTATTAATAAATGAGGAAATGGATGGATGGATGGATGGATGGATGGGTGAATAAACAGGGTGAGTAAGCATGATGTATCAATACATGGGGCTCAGGATGACTGGAAGGGTAGAGAGATAGAGAATAGTGAGTATCACATATAAATGTACAGGGCTAAGGAAGGATGGATGGATGGATGGATAAAAAAGATAGTGCATGGAATATGAGTACTTTGTGGTACCGTGGGCAGGAGGAAGGCCCTGTTCACAGGGGGGACAGGAAGCTGTCTAATGAGGTGACTCAAGAGCTAAGGTCAGTTGGAAAGGTAATCAACTGGCTCTTACAGAGCTTTTCCACCCCAGGCTGGGCCCGCCAGCTCTGTTCTACAGTATATAGTCTCTCCAATGTAGCCAAGTCAGATAATTTGTTCTTAAAGTTTCCTTAAAATAAAGCCAAGGGAAAATTAGCGCAAATCCTTTTAGACGTATTTTCTACCTAGATCCTGTAGAAAAAAAATATAGAAAGCATCATAAAACAGGTAGCCTTATTATATTTGTGGCTGAGTAGATTATCAAAAAAAATTTTCTTGAAACTATACTTTTTTTTCATTCACTAAAGAAATCTATGTGCAGATCTATAGGTCCCTATGCGTCCTCAATAAAAACTCATTAGAGAGCAAAATCTCTTTTTGCTTAGTCTCTGAGATTATTATTATTGTTGTCTTTTAGAAGGTGAAAATTAATATTTTTAATAAACTTAGTTTATTAATATTTTTAAAAATAATAGTTTTTTAATATTTTAAAAAACTTAGCTTTTATTTTCACTTAAGTGTATGTGCTTGTGTATGTATGCCACGTGTGTGTAAGGTACCTGAGGATTCCAGAAAAAGGTGTCAGATCCTCAGGAGCTGAAGTTGTAGGTATTTGTGAGCTGTCCAACATGGTTGCTGGGAACCAAACTTGGGGGTTCTGTGGAAGAGTAGTAGGTGCTGTTAACCACTGAGCCATCTCTCCAGCCTACATTTTGCTTCTTTAAAATCACTGTGTCAGTAGTTAAAGTGAAGTTATTTTTAAAGGTCTTTCTCTGGGGGTGTGGGAGTGTGTACATGTGTTCCTGTATGTACATGTGTGAGCTTGTGGGTACATGTGTACATATGAGCTTGTGTGTGGAAACCAGAATTTGACATTGGGTGTCTTCCCTGGTATCTCTCACTGGACCTAGACCTCACCAATTTGGCCAGGCTGTTGGCTGTCAAGCTCCAGGGATCTACCTTCTCCCCCATCCCAGTACTGAGATTACAGACTTTTGCCACTGCACTGGCTTTTTCAGTGACTCTTGGAGATCTGAATTCAGGCCTTCATGTTTGCATAGCAGGCATTTTACTGGCTGAAGTCATCTCCCCCCACAGTCCAGATTTGTCTTCTAGATTGTACTTCTTTCTGTTTTCTCCTTATCTTGCTCTGTCACTACAGTCAAAGTGGGAGTTCCTGTGATGCAGTTCAGGGAGGGAGGTTTTGAGCTGATGGGCTTTCTGCTCTGCATGAAGCCAAGCTCCCTGCTGGCCCTCAGATGTTAAAGGTGGAAATATTTGTGCCACAACCCAGCACTTAGCAAAATGTATCACTATTTAGAGCCATAATCTTTTATGGACTGCTTTATTATTTATTGTAAATCTTTCTTTCTGCAGCCCTGTGCTGTTGACCCCGTAGCCTGTAGTAAGGCCTGGAATTGTCCACTCTGGATGACAGGACTGCCCCTTCTTATCTTAGCTCTTAGATTTGCTACAGGGAAAAAAAATGATCATACACATTCAACAACTGTTTCGCTTTTATCCAGAAATGAAACTCAAATAGATAAAAGTTTTATAAGATGTCTTTTCTAAGTAATGAAACAGAAAATGTTACAGAGGATTTTGGCTTTTGGAACTTCACACAACTCCTAGATGTTGTTACTGACTGTTTGTGGACTATTTAGATGAATTAACCAAGTCTGCCAGATAGCCTGTCTACATCCAGAGCCAAAGGGAATATGCTGTGGTAGATAGTAATGCTGTTAAATAAAAATGAATGATGACCCCTTCCCTACTAGGTATTAATTACAATCCCTGCTGCCTTCCTATCAAAACAACCAAAAATACAATTCTTTTCTTTTCTTTTTTTGTAAGGTATATATCATGCTTTTATCTTTTTTCAGTTTTTCCCTCTTTTTATTTCCTTAAACTCACTTTTTGTAAAAAAATAATAATAATCTCATGTAGCCCAGGCTGGCCTTGAACTCATTATATATTGGAGGATGACTTTGAACTCCTGGAATGGGAGTCAGGCTCCACGATGCCTGATTTATATGGTGCTGAGGATAGACGCCAGGGTTTAGTGAAGACAGGGGCTCTACCAGTTGAGCAGTGTCCCCAGCTAAGGCTGGAGGGCCTTCTGAAGAAGGGCCTTTTCATAATAAAATCACAGAAGATTAGGGTAGCTGGAGAGTCAGAGAACAAGGGCTGTGAGACAGCCACAAACTGGCTTGTTTTCAGGAATAATCTATAGTGGACCTAGGTTGCCAATTCAAGTATTACACAAATGTACTTCACAGTACGTCATCATGTCTGGTTTATTTCACTTATGTTTCCCTCCTTGGGAAGGGGCAGTCCTGAAACACTCCCCTCCCGCCCCCCAACACACACATATACAAGCAATGACTGTCAGCCTTACTACCAGTTACCCAAGATGCTTTGAGGACTGCAGAGTCTGGCACCAGCCAGAGCCGCCAGATTTCTGCACTTCATGCAGCCTGCGAGGCATGGATGAAGGAAAAAGCTTGTGGCATCTCACACTCCCAGAACTGCCCTGTGCAGCTGCAAGCTACAGATGTAGGTCTGGTCCCCTCAGCACAGAGCTGGAGGAAAGATGACCATGGCTACAGGAAAGCCTAGCCCATGCGGCCAGTGCTCTGCAGGGCAGGCTCCAGGAGTGCTTTTCCTCCTAATCATCTTGCAACATGGTGTTGCTCTGCAGGTAACACACAGCCATAGTGCCACTGTGAGCCTTATCAGGGTGTATACCTCATTACTCTTCCATCTTTTGTTTTTTTTGTTTGAGACCAGGTGTCACTCTATGGGCCTGTTCACTGAGGCTCTGCAGAGACCAGCTTGCTGTCAGAGCAGTGGGTACAGGTAGTAAACACAACTCAGAATTGAAGGTTGACCAGGCCTGGGGGTTGCAGAAGTTTTAGAAAACTGGGACCTAGCTTAGCTTTTAAAGAGATAAATAATGACCAAGGTCTATTTCACATCTCAGTTGAAAAACACTTGCGTCTGCTGTCTAGGAATGTGCTGCTGAAATGGCTGCTCCTCATCCTCAGTTCCCCTGTTTCTTCCTTTGTTATATGTATCTAAGGACTCCTGGGTCTGTGATTTTCAGAATTCCTTAGGTATTCAGAGACCACGGTGGAGTGTGAAAGGTGAACACGCAGTAATAAAGGCAGACTGTCTGCATTCAAACCCTGCCTGGCCCTGGCCCAGATAACTCCTTAACTTATCTGAGTCTCTTCATCTGGATAGCAGGGATAGAATGATGGTAGCTATCAACATAGGGTCCTTGGAGGATTATCTGAAGTCACGCCAGAGACAGTATTAGTTGCTGTTGTTTATTGAGCACGTTCTACGTACTCAGAACTTCAACATGAATACCTTACTGGACCCTTACAGCCCTGCTAGAAAGGTGGTATTTTGGAACCTCTCTCTCAACATTGGAACAGAGGCTACAGAGAGAACTTGACAAAAGTCACTTAATTAAGTGGCCAGTATGTATACCAACCTGGTCAGACCTTTAGATTCCAAACTGTTAAACCTCTGTACCCGCACTTTCCAGCTGTTCAACCTCTGTGCCCCTATCAGTCTCAGCTGTTAAACCTCTTTACCCCCACCTCCCAGCTGATAAACCTCTGTGCCCCCTCCTTCCAGCTGTTCATCCTCTGTATCCCCACCTCCCAGCTGTTAAACCTTTATGCCCCCACCTCCCTCACAAATGCAGAGCATTCCATGGTGTGCCTAGCCTGAGACTAATGTCACAGCCTAGTATCTTTCTTTGTAGATAAGGCCTATACTGCCCTGACTTCTGGAAGTTTCTGCATCAAAACTTACATGCTTCTTTGATGCAGTTTGGTGTTCTGCATGACTCTACTCACTCGACTGCCTCTGAAGAAATCTTTCTTTTCTGTGCAGAGAAAGCTGGCAGATGTTAGAAAGTCCCTTGGAAGGTAGCTTTGCTCAGTGATCAGCTTCCCTGAATTCAGCAATAGCATGGCTGCAGTCCTTCCCCACGAGAATCTGCACTGTGGAAGAGGGTGGGAAGATGCATTCATGTGCCACACCACACCCTAGCAAACCTTGAAGGCTCTTCTCCCTGTGGTACATCGTATACCTGCTTCTGCTTCTCCTAGGACCTTGGGGGTTGGTGTAAATGGGCCTGTGCTCTGCTCTGCCTTCCGACTGTTGTGTTTAAAGCACTGGCCACTGTTGACTCACAATGCCCACCAGCTTCACTACTTGTAATGTGTTTCTGTGGTGGCCGCCTGGCTAGTCTTCTCAAGCGCCCTCGGGCCTCTGTCCGTTACCCTGTTCAGGCACACCTCCCTGGTCATACAGTGCCTTTTCCTGTGTAGCCTCAGCCACCAGTCCCACTTCCCAGTACTGCATAGGTGGTAAGTTAGCACATCTTCTCACCTAGATCTGCCGACCTCTTGAGATCCCCAACTGTAGTGTGACTATCATGTTTCCTTTCCTGACCCCACCCATCACAGGTACTCACTAAATGGTTACTTTAAAACTGAGGCAATCACTGGTGATGGCTGTAATAGTTACTGTAGAAATGAGGGCAGGGCACACAGTTCTCAGTGGTAAGGGTATTTGTACATACACTTTCAATGGCTACTCTTGGGATATGAGGTTCCTTAAAGGAAGGTTCTGTCACATCCTATAACCCCTTAGATTTCAAGGTAGTCTCAGCCAAGTGTAGTGTGGCAAGCATTCAATCCTAGCACTTGGGAGGTAGAGGCAGGAAGATCAGGACTTCTGGGTCATCCTAGACTATATAAGAAGTTCAAGAATAGCCTGATCTACATGAGACTCTGCCTCAAAAAATAATTAATTAGTTAATAAGAAGTCAAGGTAATTTCTACAGACCAGTCCATGGCCACATGATAGCTCACCCCTGACACACTCCCTGCTTATCGTCACTGTTTCCCATCCATGAAGTGTTCCTTCGGACACCTTAACCTTCTGTGTGAGCTTCAGAGATGACGGGAATCAAGCAGTGTGTGTGTGTGTGTGTGTGTGTGTGTGTGTGTGTGTGTGTGTGTGTGTGTGTTGTGTGTGTGTGTGAATGTTGTGTATATGGTGCTGTGTATGTGTTTGTGTCTATTGGGCATGGAGACACCTGATCCTCACACATGCTCAGCAAGTACTCTACCAGTGAACCAGAGCCCATCCCTAGAATCAGGGAATCTCAGGCTCTGTGTTTGACCAGCAATCCTCTTACCTCCATAAAAGTTCTTTGATCCCTAACAGTTTTCTTTAAGCAAGGGTTGAACATCAGTTTAATTAATCCCAGCAGTTAACCAAAACTTCAAAGTCAGAATGGCTTCTCTCCCATTGATGTTAGAATGGCGTCTACACAAAGGACTCCTTTTGTTAAATTGTGTGAAAAAGTTGATTAATTTGTTCTCTCTTTTGGGCTACACAAATAGACACTTTTTTTTTAATGCCTTCTGTGCTGGGCACAATGGTGCATAACTTTAATCCAAGCACTCAGGAGCAGAGGCAGGCAGGTCTCTGTCAGTTTAAAGCCATTTTCGTCTACACAGTGAATTCCAGGCATGCCAGGGCTACAGAGTGAGACCCTGTATCAAAACTAAACAAATAAGGCTAGAGAGATGACTCAGCAGTTAAGAGCACTGGCTGCTGTTGCAGAGGACCCAATTTCAATTCCCAGCATGCACATGGTGGCTAAAAAATGTCTGTGAGCTCCAGTTCCAGGCAATCCACCGCCTTCTTCTGACCTCCTTGAGCACTGCATGACACGGGTGGGGTCATGCACATAAAATAAATAAAATAAAATATTAAAAAATAAATAAGTTGCTACTATTTATCGAGTACTTACTGCATGTGCCAGCACAAAGCACATTCTGTGGACTCCAGTGTAATCCTCACAGCTCCTCTATGAGGTGTGGGTACTGTTAGTATTGTCCCATTTATAGACAAGAATCGGGAGCTCAGAGCAGTTAAGGAATTTGTGCAAGATCACACAGCTTCAGAGTAGTGGAGCTGGAGTATGAACTCAGGCTGTCTGCTCTGGAGTGAAGCACTCAGCCACCTAGCAGGATCGAGTAACCTTTAAAGTGCTTATGTCACTCTTGTGGTATTTGGTATAAAACTATGACTCTGCCACCCCTGTCCTGGCTGGCTGTTGCTGACAGCCTATAGCTTGTGTACTTTTTAGACCTGTTTCAATGATTTATTGTTTAATGTACAAATAAAAGATATGCCAGGCCAAGTCAAGTTCAGTCTAGCCTAACAGTCATGACTAAAGTATATGATCTATTGATATATAATTTCCTTTAAAAAGAAAAAAAAAGGCTACTTCCACTTTCATTTTAAACCTGCCTCTTTAATATTTAATCACAGTACCATAGTCTTTTGCCATGTTCATTAAAACAACACCAGATGTGGCAGTCTTGGGCTCCTCTGCCCTAGGATCTGCTCTTTGCCCTATTCTGTGGTTCTGCAGAGCACTGACCCATCAAGCTGCAGTTGCCCTGAGTTCTGGGAAGGTCTAACCAATTCAGGGCCCTGCTGGAAGGCAGGGGTGGGACTGAGGAAGAGTCCCTTTGTAACACTCCTCCCTCTGGGCTCCAGAGAGACAGGCTCAGCTGGTCTCCAACTTGCAATGGGTGGCCACAGCCCAAGGGCTTGGGGACTTCACTGGCTGTCATCCTTTGTCCTCCAACCTCAGGGTGATGACAGTTTCCTGCTCCTCCTATCAGGGGACTGTGTAACTAACTGCTCATGGCCTTGCCACCCTCTGGGTTCATAGGTCCTCTGGTTGCATTTTCTCTGAGATACAGGAATAGGGCTTTCCATTTTCTAGGAAACACTCAGATGGATACTGTGTATTCTCATGTGATTGTAACAGTTACAGTTTACGTTAGGGATTTAGATGCCAGATGTCAGGTCTGGGTTTGAAGTACCACATCCTCACTCTCACTGGCAATGATGTGAGGGGGAAGCCCTGACAGGCAGTATCTAATACCTGTGTTCTTCTAGCTGGGTCTCACTAGAGGAGCTAATGTTGCTGAGATTGAGATTGAGGCTGTCCCTTTCTGCAGTCTGGATCATTTCTTGCAGTATGGTCTCCGTCTATGTCTCCCATAGAGTCATCCCAGTTCCAACTTCAGTTACAGTTTCTGTGGGCTCCACCAGTTGTTACCTGCAGTGTAACACCCCAAGCCTCAGCCTTGTACACCTCCTGTGTGTGCTGCTAGCCCCTGAGAGGCCAGGTTAACAGGTGGTAGAACAGGCAGGCCAGTTCTGTCTCCACCCTGGGAAAAAAGCACAGAGAATCCCTTTCTGATTTTGGCCTGGCAGTCGATCATCATCTGGGTCTGGGACTTCCAGAAAAACATTGAGCAAAGGAGTAAAGCCAGCCACAGAGCTGTACCCTGGGTATGAGTTTCACTGTGTTTCAAAGGTGATACTCAGGGGCTGGGGAGTAGGCTCAGCGGCTGAGAATATTTACTGCTCTTGCAGCAGACCCGAGTTTGAGTCTCTGCATCCATGTTTAGTAGCTCAAAACCACTTGTAACTCCAGCTCCACTGGATCTCTCAGCCTCGTCTGGCCTCCATGGGTACCCACACACATGTGCATATACATACAGACACATACCACATAAACATAAATGAAAAATAAAATAAATCTTTTTTTTAAAGGTGGTACTTTCTTTATGTGTATACCCTGGATATAAAAACAATGCCAGAGGAAACTTGTCTGATACATCTAGCTTTCTTTTCCTCTGTTGGAAGTGGTCTTATTTGTATTCCTTAAGCATCATTGGAAACACCACACTAACCAGTATTTTATGTGTATGTGCTTGGACCCAGATGCTCTGGGTGTCTTAAATAACTTTAATTTACTAAACTTGGCTCCTCCTCCCCCACCCCAGCCCTTTCTTTTCAGAAGACACATTTAGACAATCACCATTCACCTCCAATTCAAAAGATCTGCTGCCCAGTGACTCTGTGCTTCATGGAAGAGCATCTGCTCCAGGTAAGGACACATTGTTGGCTTCCTTCTGTGATTGGCTGGTTAAGAAAAACTTTTCTGAAATGTAGGTTTTCAGAAGCTTGCAGCTCAGGCCTTGTGGGGTGGTAGAAAAGAGGGAGGAATGTCATTGAAACTGACACAGAAGTTTGCTAAAATAAAATGCAGACAGTGATAATCTCTTTATCTTTTAAGAGCTGATTGTCTCTTCTTTGTTGATAGGTTGTCTGCAGAGTGACTCTCTTTTTCTTTGAAATTGTGAAATACAGGGGTTGAGGAGATGACTCAGTCAGTTAAGTGTTTGATGCACAAGCATGAGGACCTGAGTTTGATTCCTAGTATACTGAGCACAGGCTGAAGAGATGATTCAGTGGTTCAGAATACTGGCTATTCTTCCAGAGGACCTGGGTTTGATTCCCAGCTCCCATGTGGTAGCTAACAATTGTGCGTAACTCCAGTTCCAAGGGATCCCACGCCCTCTGGTCTCTTCAGGCTATTGCATCCATCTGGTGCACTTACATGCTTACAGGCAAAACACTCATACACAAAAAAAATAAAATACTGAGCACAATGGTGCACGCCTGTTCTCCCAGTGCTGGGAAGCAGAGACCAGAGGATGCCTTGGACTTCCTGGAAGCCGTTTTCTCAAAGCAGTGAACTTCAGGTTCAGTGAGTGGCCCGGTGTCAAAAACCATAGTTGGTGGCTAGAGAGATGGCTTAGTGGTAAGAGCACTGACTGCTCTGGCAGAGGACCTGAGTTCGATTTTCAGCACCCACATGACAGCTAACAACCATTCATAACTTCAGTCCAGAGGGTCTGATGCCCTCTTCTGACCTCCATGGGCATTGCACGACACAGGTGCACTTACACACGTGCAGGCAATACATTCATTCACTTAAAATATAAATAATCAAATATTTTTTAAACTAAGGTGGAAACCAAGGAAGACACCAATACCAACCTCTGACCTCCACACACATGCAATGTCCGCACTCAAACATGTACGTACACATACATGCACACAAATAGTATAACCTGAACATTATCAGTCTCATAAATTGTGTTTCAGACATACAGAAAGCAAGTGGGGATGGTCAGGGGTGAGAACTAGTTCCCACAGCTCCTGGACTTGGTGAGGAAGGGGCCTCCCCAGTGACTGCTTTGTTTCCATAGAAGTCACATAGCTCATCTAGACAGTCTTGCCTCCCGGATTCCACCTCTCTTCTCAGTCAGAGTGCCCACTGGATGCGTTCATCCATCCCTGTAGTCTCAGCCATCACGTCATTTCCTGCCCATTTTTCCCTCTTCGTTTCTCTTTTCCAGGTAAAGGAAGACTGTGCTTGTCTTTTTGATTAGTAGTGTAGCTGGTTGTCTCTCAACATTTATGTGTGTATTCTCAGTGGTTTGAGGGTATTTGAGAACCACTCAGTGTGGACCATACTGTCTACTCATCCCTCCCACATCCCTTCTGTACTAACTGTTGAAGGACTCTCAGAAGCCCTTGTGATCCCTGTCCTCATTCATCTGGGAGAACAGAGTGAGAGACTGTGGCTGTGTGTGTGTGTGTGTGTGTGTGTACAGAAGGCTCCAGGCA
Source organism: Eospalax fontanierii (assembly GCA_035773235.1). Taxonomy (NCBI): domain Eukaryota; kingdom Metazoa; phylum Chordata; class Mammalia; order Rodentia; family Spalacidae; genus Eospalax; species Eospalax fontanierii. The sequence goes on along the minus strand of CM069548.1, from coordinate 31,009,288 downwards.
GGCCTGTTGGCCCTATAACTTCTTCTAGGGTTAAGTCCAAGTATCCTCCACATCTCCAGGATCCTGTGTCACACAGCACTAAGAGTTGAGTAATTTGCAAAGCAGAAAAGTCAAGTAGGATCTTCTGAAGTATTGGTGTGTGGGTGTCACAGGGATGTGGTCAGTGCTACAGAGAGCGCAAAACCAGCTCTGTCGTTCTTTAACCTTGCAATGGCAGGTCCAGATAGCTATCTGCATGTTTTTTAGCCCTGTAGGCAGGGCCTTCCTATTCAACACCCCGAAGAAACATGCTCACACAAGAAGACATGATGTAATGGCTGGTTCCAGAAGTAGAAGGAAATTCTGTTTAGTTTTATATCTTCGTTCTCAAACTGGGCCTCTTGGAACTGCTGTTTACTTTCCACAATGTCATTTTGAATTGCTGTCTCTCTGGTCCCCAAAATTATTGCCCTGCTGTTAAGTTGATGGATTGTGACTTTCTAATGTCAAAATAACTGCCTAGGAATTGCTTGTCAGAGTGCTGTGACCCATACAGCCAGCATCCCATGATGTATATATAAGCCCTGCATTGCTGCCATCATGTCTGGCTTAGTGATGTTTAAAGAAGGGCTTATTGGAGGGATTTGGAGGTGCCAAACTAGTGTATGTTTAACTGTGTGAAGGGGGCTTTCTGTGGTTTCCTTGATAGACTTACATCACACTTTAGATAAACTCACATTTAAAAGTTAACTCTTATTTTGGAAGAGATGAGGTGTGCCTAACAGGGATTTCAAAATATGCAAATTTGCCCTTATAAAGAATAATCTATCTGTTGTACTTGAACAGAGCCTTTCTTTAGGCAATGGAAACCAAAATGATTCCTATGTATTTACATTTTGCTAAAATAAATGACTAAAAAGGTAATTTGTTTGTTGACATGGAAGATGAAAATACTTTGGAAATCAAGAGAGATTAAATTAAGAGATTTAAAACAAGAGAGACAGCCTGCAATCATGAGACAATATTGTAAAGAAATTCCCAGTGATCTGACTAATGGAAGCCAGTTTGGATGGACCACAGTTTGCAGTGCACAGACATTGAAGAAAGTATGCTTACCTCAACTCTGGGCTATATTAATGGCCCTTCTATACTTGTACCAGCTTCCTAGGCCCTTCATCCCAAGTCTGAAAATTAGAGATACCTGATCACTTCATCTTAGTTACCTTCTCATTGCTGTGAACAAATACCTGACAAGAAGCAGCTTAAGGTTTATTTGGGCTCACAGTTCAGAAGATACAGTCCGTCCTGGAGTGGGAGCACCATGGTGGGGACAGCTTGGTCTGTGGTACCTGCTGAGGAGCAGAGAAGAGACTGCCAGTGATCTGCTCATCCGTTTTCTCCTTTTTCCTTTTTTATTTAGTATGGAACCAACCTATGAGATAGATGTTGCTGCCCACATTCAAGACAAGTATTATCTCTTCAGTAAATGCTCTAGAATAGCCCTCAAGGACATACCCACATGTGTGCCTTACCGGTGCCCAAGGTGTTCTTTTTTTTAAAGTTAGATTGGCTCTCTGCTGAGCCATCTCACCAACCCTGAAGGTGTTTTTAATCTCATCAAGTTGACAATTGGAGTTAACCAGCCTACCTACCAACCAGTAGTTTTTGAATGAACTGTTTTTAAGTCCACTCCCATTAAATGTCTTAAGAGGCTATTTACATTTGACAACGAGGGGGAAGTTCATGAGTTTTCTTGCAGAAATATAAATGTGCTTGGTGATGAAGTGTTGCTCCAGTGCTGTTGTTGAATGTTACATTAAGCAGTGTGATGTATTGTATCACCATCCTGAAATCACAAAAAGTATGATGTATGACACTCAGAATATATCTAGACAGGAAAGATCAGATAGATGTTCTAGAGCTCTACTTAGGCTTGCTCATTTCAACACTGGGAATGAGGAGATAGCCTCTCCAGTTGAGGAGCTCAAAGCTCCGGAATGGAAGAGTTGTGATGCTTATAAAAAGTGTTGGACAATCATTTGAACAGCAAATTGTTGAGTCCCTGGGGAATATGGGATTCAAAAGCAAGAGCTAGACAGGGTTCTTCCAGCCCTAGGGTAGCATTATCGGTGAGGGCATGAGTAGACACAAAAGGAGGAAGAGCCAGAAAGTTGGCTAGTTTGGAAGACTGATCCACTATGCTATGAGCAGGTTGATTTGAAGAATGCAAGTAGCTATGTACAGTGGGGAAGTCAGGAAGGAGATAACTGTCCTTTTAGTCTGCCTTTTTACTGGCTAGGCAGAAAATAACTTGTTGGTGTATCAATAGAAGCTTCAAGGTCCTTAGGAACCTTCTCTTAGGCAGTTAAACGCCACCATTAAAATATTATTACGACTCTTTATTTGCTTAGCAAACCTCTTCTTTCTACAGAAAATGCAAGATAAATGTCAGTCTAGTGAATTATCGTAGAGTCCCAGTTAGTGAAGACTATCATTAATGAAGTTCAGTGTGCCTAGTGACAATCTGTGAGACCCCGGTAACTGCGACAAATGCAGCAATATTTCAGTAATAGGCCTTGGTGTGTACTTCTAAGCTCGTGTAGCTTGGTTTTGAAATGTTCCCCAAATGCCTCAGGGTATAGAAGACTTGGTTCCCAGCTTTACAAAGAGGGAGATGGTAGAACCTTTAGCAGATGAAGCCTAATGTTAGAGCAATGGAGATGGTCCCTTGAAAGGGATATTAGAACTCTGGCCTAACACCTTGAGATGAAATAGCATTGCCACATCCCAAGCTCCCACCATGATGTATTGTGCTGCCACAGGTTCAGGGTATCAGGGCCAAGCAAGCATGCACTGGAACCTCTGGAACTTGAGCCACAATAAACCTTTCGCCCTATTAAGTTGCTTTTCTCAGGTTAGAAGCCTAACACACATATGCTTTTTCAGTGGCATGAAGTCCTTTCCCATGTGCTCTCCCAGGAGGGGCACAGAGCAAGGGACACGCTGAGTAAGAATACACTTAACATGGAAGAGCTCTGGGCCAGGGGAACCCATGGTAGAATCTGTGTGTGAGACTGAGGCCTAGGAGAGAAGGAGTGATGCAGTGAGTGGGGTTAGCAGAACAGGGCGGGGTTGCGGGGAGTGGTGGACTATGAAGAAATCGAGAATAGCACAGTTAACTAGGCATTTGCCTTCAGCAGGTGGTTTCAGCAGCTCACAGCTACCACCATCGCAGAGTAAACAGAATAAGCACAGAGCTTCCGGTGTCCTGGGCTTCGTTGTTGCCAATATTTCTAGACTGGCTTTCCTGAGAACCAGGGGCTACTCAGGAGCCCAGAACTAACATTCTCTTTCGCTCTGAGTACCTGAGACAGATAGTATCAGGAATCCTTAATAAAATCATAAGGTAAAAACCGCTGTCCAAGGGATGTGGGAACGCAGTACCCTTAAAGCCCTGAATGGATTCCTGAGTGCACCGTGGGCCATGGTCCTGCTAGTATTGATTTTATAGACGAAATAAAGACTTTCCTGGTATGTGTGAGATAGAAATTACAGGCTGTGTATAATGCAATGTGCTTTGTTTAATTTATAGTGGTCTCACTTGTGCAAGATTTACATTAATAGAAGACTCTGAAGCAAGATGTTTTTCAGGGTAGACCCATTACAGTGGTACCTGCCGTTACATACGTTTTCCCATCATCTTGCAATAAGCAAGGGCTATTAAGGGAACGCCTCAGTACTGCTTCAAAACAATGTGGAGCTTCAATTCTGTATTATTATGATTTTGAAATCACAGCAGGTTTGCTCTGCATTAAGCTGAAAAACAAAAACACAACCAGAGTGGGTGTGAAGGAAAATGTGGGTCTCCATGGGATTCTTCCATAGTGCTTGGAGTCTCTCATGCTTCTGTTTGTTATTTCAGATGGAGCCTGGAGTTAGATGATGTGAAACATTTGTAAATTCCTGCCCGCATTCTCTCTTGCCTTAAAAAAACTCTTTTTGTTGTTATTTATAATATATCAAAAAGAAGAAAAAAGTAAAGAGCATTAGTGCCCATCTGAAAACAAGCTTTTTTGGTTAGGCAGTGGGAGAATTTAGTTTCCTTCAAGACTTAGTATGACAGTCAGAACTGGATATCCAGCGAAAAACATTGGCTTAGAAACTGTCTGAGGGACTTTGGGAGATGGCTAAGTCAGTAAAGTGCCTGCCCCACAAGTATGAGGACCTGAGTTCAGATCTCTAGTACCCACATGAAAGCCAGGCTTGGTGGCCCATGTCTGTAACCCTAGTGTTGGTGGGGTGGAATGGATCCCCAGACCTTCCTGTCCAGCCAGTCCAGCCAATCAGTTACTTCTGGGCTTAGTGAAAGCCCCCGGCCCCATTCCATGAAGAGCAATAGAGGAAGACACACAGTGTCAAACTCTGGCCTCCACACACATGCATACATGTGCCTACATAGCCACCATATACATGGGTACACACAAACTTGTACTAATATACGACACAGGTACACACACAAACACAAACACACTCACTACAGGGAGGGAGGGAGAGGAAAGAAGAGGGAGAGAGAGAGAAAATGAGAATTTGAGATTCATTGTCTGCTGCAAGCCAGTTCTGGATCCATTTTCTACTCTGTCTCCCCATCAGTCTAATTGCAAGTGATCCTTGGTCATATATTGTGTGGTTTGGCTTTTACATGTTCATAGTATCATTATGTGTTGAAGATTTAGTCTCCAGTTGATGGCACTCAGAGGGATAAACAGAATCTTAGGCGATAGAGTGGAGTTGAATAGGAAGATGTTAGGTCACTGTTGGCATGCCTGAAGGAGATAATGCATTCTTTCTTTCTCTCTGCTAAGCAGCTTTACTCCAGTATATGCTCCTACCATGGTGCACTGTCCTGCCACAGGACCAAGATGACAGAGCTAGCTGGTCGTGGACTATATATCTCTGAACAGTGAAACAAAATAAATCTTTCTTCCCTATGAAATGTTTGTCTTAACTATTTTGTTATAGTGCCAGGAAGTTAACACACCTACTTTTCTGAAATCTAAATAAATGGTATATTATACCACTGGCAAGCCACCCTTCCCCTACTGTGTTACTGACTGAATTGGAATGATTTCTCTTAGTAAACTGGAAAGGTACATTTTAATGTGTGTGTGTCATTTTCCTCTATGCCAAGACCTCATGTTGTACCAAGAGATAAGATAGGTAGACAGACAGAAGATAGACAAACACAAAGATACAAGGCTGTTCTGGGTTACAGTAAAGTGTTTCATTCAATTCTGTGTCAAACACAGTCGATTGTTTTTAGTTTCTATTAAGTCACAAATAATAGAACATTGGTTGTTGGTATGGACCATTTTTTAAGTTAAGCTACTTTTTAATGAAACAGATTCAGTCTATACAGAGAGGGAAGCAAACATATGAAGGATCTTCTATGCCAGGCATGGAACATAAGATATCTCACCTAATTGTGGAAACAACTCACTGAAACATAGGAATCATCCACAATATACAGATGACTACATAGAGGTAATAGAGGTTCAGGAAATTAATAATTGATTCCAGTCATGGAGCTGATGAGTGGCTGCATAGAAATTCAAAGCCAAATTGCATGGTGCGTTTTCTTTCTTTCTGCAATGTTGTAAGTGAACAGGAGAGCTCACCTTCCTTATGGCAGTCCACACACATCCCATTCCAAGCATCCCAGACGTTGGCATTGCACTAATTAGTGAACTACCTGCTCTTAGTTAGGAATAAAAAGTAGTCCTTCATGTAAGCTACTTTGAGGCATTGATTATAAGCACTCATGCTTAATAGAATTCTAGTTTTTAACTTGCCCACCTCCATATTTTATTTTTATCTCTTCTTTTAATGCCTAGTAATTTCATAACTATTTTAACTGTGTCTTCCATTTGGGAATTAGGTGGTTGTTTTCATTATTGTTATAATTATTATTATTGCAGTACCAGGGATTTCATGTGATATGTGCTACGCAAACACTCTACATTGGAGCTATATTCCCAATCCAACTCACAAACTTGAAGTTTATCCTGGCTTGTGGAAATAGTTTTCTGAAGCTGTGTTGCAATTCTGTGATTAAAATGTGTGCTGAACTCTGGCGATCTGGTCAGCACTGCAAAAGGAAAAGTTCTACACTCGGATTCTGGAAAGCTAGGGTTATTCCCATCCTAGTTTCCAGTAGAAAGAGGTTAGAAGGTCTCCAGGCTCCTCTGCATCCTGTGATGTCAGAGTTCTGCCTAGTCAGTGATACTGTAGCTTTAACCCTAGTTCCTTTCTGTTCAGTGGAAAGCCAAAATTGTATGCTGGTACAGGAGAAAATCAGTCTACCCCAGGGTCTTTCTCCCGCCTCTTATTGCTGGGGAGGGGAGAAGTATCCACTGTCACCCTAGAACACCACAGTGATAGGTGGTGGTATTGCTTGGGAGGGGCAGGGCAGCTTCTAGGAAGTGGAATGTTCAGTTTGCTCCTGTGGCTGATTGCATGTGTAAGGAGTTCTCTGTGTGAACTGGGGAATTAACACATTATTTCTGTACTTGTTGAGGCCATTTGGCTTATTTACAAATAGGGGAGTCTAGGTGCCATGTGGGTGCCTGCAGGCTGCCAATGGAAACACACATTCACTTCAGACTCTTGTCAGTGAGGACAGTGACAACAGATTTCAGCTTTACAACCTGTTTGTAGCTTGAACTGGTGGCTCTGAACCAAGGAAATATAGATTGATACTCTGCCTTTCTGTTCTCCTGCAAATCTAAGATCTCCCATGTCACACGAAGCATTTCTTGGTTATTCTTGGCAGATAAGCTACAGTCTGGGCAGCTGTTTACTAGAGGGAGAAAGTTTTGTAGTTATGAATTTTCTTAATCTAATAATGTTTTTTTTAAGGCTAAAAATTGTGTGCTCATGACTAGCCCCATCTGTCCCTTACCAGCTGGTTTGGGCTCAGTGTAGGTGTGTTCCAGTAGGGAACTGTTGACTCCATTAAATACTATTTGTAGAGAAAGGTCTTTCATTAGTCATTGTCAGTTAGCCTTTTGCAGACGTGTAATTAAACTAGTTAAATTGTTGTTCTCTACAAGAAAACAATTGTGCATGTATACCCTGAAGGACAGTGTTTTGTTTTGTTTTTTTAAGGAGAAGGTAGCCCCTCAAAAAAGAAATTAGTGTCCATTTAATATGTATCACCTGGGAACTGGAAAGATGGCTCAGCAGTTAAGAGCATTGGCTGCTCTTGCGGAGGACTCAGGTTCGGCCTCCAGCACCCACATGGCAGCTAACAACTGTTCTAACTCCGGCTCCAGGGGATCCAGCACCCTCTTCTGGCCTCTGTGGACATTGCACATACACAGTACACTGACATACATGCAGGCAAAACACTCATACACATAAAAAAGTAGTTTTGTATAATTAAAACACCTCATGTATGGTACCAATAACTTTAAAGCCACAGAGATAGTGGACAAAACTGTTTGGCAAAGCCGGCTCTCCTCACCTGTAAGGCACGCGGCTTGAGTCATATGATTTCAGAGTTAATTATCAATGCTTTCATGTCTGTACTTGGTAGGAAATGGTGGCATCCAGCAACCCCTTGGAACTCCAGTTTGAGGACTTGACCTCTCAGGTACAGGTGACTCTCTAGGGCTGTGGCAACTTTGGCCTTGGCTTGATGTGGTGTCTTCTAAGCAGATCAAATATGTATGCTCACACACAGTATTCTGAACACTATTTATAAGGCCTCAGCAGTACCTGATTGTGGTTCAGTTTTGCAAAGACTATTTAGATGCCCCCAGAATGAAAAGTGCTGTAAAAAGCCAAATTCTTTAGTCTGTGTAATGGATGATGGAGAGGATTTGTTTGAAAATTGTGATGTAGTGACCCTGGCTTCAGTTTGGGACTGGCTAATTCAATCTACAAGGCCTTTTTTTATATATACAATGTGTTCTTCCATTCCTTTGCCATCAAAAATACATATTCTCATTTCATGCAATTTATTCTTTGTGTTTATCCCTTTTCAGAACAGCAACTGCCCTCCAGTAGTCAGGGTTGAAAAAAAAAAAGTCATTCTGCTCACAAACTAGACCATCTATTTTCATTCAAACAAATCCATTTTGTTTCCCATATGTAGGACAAATGACTGCCTCTCTGTCAGAAAGACAACCCCACATCACACGACAGCCGTTTTTAGACATAGTTGTTAATGGAACAATAGTCAAGGGGCTCCCTCCCCACATACCAGTATATTCACTCTCTCTCTCTCTCTCTCTCTCCTCTCTCTCTCTCTCTCTGCTGTTTCATTTATCAAGTTACTTAGCATTGCTGTTCTAAACCAGAAGTGCAAAAAGATGGTCCTTCTTTGAATTTGCCTAATATTAGGTTCATCACACCATCCCTGGGTAGTCTGTTGTGGCATCCCATGTAAAGGTCCCTGGGGTTCTTTAAATTCTGTCATTAAGTCCATGTTAAAAAGTTTGGAATTATTTCAAGTAAAAATTTTCTCATCTTTGAGCTAACAGTGGTTTTTAAAGAACCCTTTTATTTATTTCATGAGCTTCTTTTTAATATGATTTTCTTGAATAGTTTTGTATTTGTTCTACATACAGTACCAGGTCACATCAGAGCCTCTCAGAAATACTTACAGGAAAGTGTGTGAGACAGATTTGAATTCAGAGTGAATTTTTGTGGAATTTGAGCAAGCCATGAAATGGAAATTTCTTTTTTTCCTTTTAAGTTATTAAAAAATTGTGCATGACATTTTAGTCTTGCTTTGGAAATATGTCCCACAACGCATCTGACACTTTCTGAGTTGTCTCTTACTCGTGAAGAGAGAAAATTTCCTTTAGTTGCCAGGCTCTGTGCCTCCTCAGACATACAGTTTTCTCACCCCCTCTATAAGAGCTGAGTCCAGAGATGGTCCTTGCTGGAGTTGGAAAGGTCCATACAGACTGGGCCGTTTCTTTTCTTCCTCCTCCTTTTTCTTCTTATTTTTTGATTTATGTGTATGAACATTCTTTCTGCCTGTATGTAAGTGCACCATGTATGCACAATGCCCACAGAAACCAGAAGAGTCCCTGGAACTGGAATTATGGACAGTTATTATCTGCCATGTGGATGCTGGGATCCAAAACTGGGTCCTCTACAAGAGCAGTTAGTGCTCTTAACTGTTGAGCATCTCTCCAGCCCCAAGGACTAGGTCATTTCTGTACTCTGAAATGATTTTGTATTTTGTCTTACCTCGGTTTAAGCCTTCCCTTTTCCTGTTCTGAACTGTTATGGGGCTTAAGTAGAGCTAGATTTGCATGAAATACACTAATGAAAAATGCAAAGAAGAAATGGGCTCTATCAACAGAGAACTGTAATGCCCCGTGTAAGTGTGTGAACTTGGACACTAATATCCCATTCTAGGACTTTAACCTACAAATAGACTTGAGCAAGTAACTCTGAAGTGTGAAGACTGTAAGATGCTTTGCAGCCAGACTAGAAGCAGCCTAAACATTCATAGCCTGGGAACTGGTGAACTAAAAGCAAGCAGAGGTCAATGGAAAACTCCACAGCCAGTTAAAAACAATGAGGAGATGTAGGAATTTATTTCAAAAGATGTCCAAAACATAATTGTGAGATTTAAACAAGAAAAAATATCCTGGCTCTGGGCAACATGTTACATGATCCTATTTGTAGTTTTTAAAAGGAGACTGTACTTTTTTATGTGCACATTATGTTTGTATATGTATAGATAACTTTTCCACAGACAGATAACCTGGATAGAGAGTACCACTGAGGAGCACAAAGATGAAGCCAGTAGGTGAGAGTTGTTCTTTTATTGTTTGGTATATGTTCTCCACTCTTTTTCTTGTTTTGGTTTGTTGTTGTTTGAGATTGGCATTTATATACATGATTTGGAGTCATAGCAAGTAATCTCAATATTAAGTGGATTACTAAAACTAATAAAGGAACAGTTCCTAGTCATTTGTCTTCAATGAGCTCCCCCACCTAGAAGCCAGAAAAAGTTAAATGAGTTTTTGGCCAATTGATTAAGGACATAAAGCAGGGCTAGCTAGGGAGGTAGCGCATTGGGTAAAGTGCTTGTTGCATAAGTTTGAGGGTTTGAGTTTGGATCTCCAGCATCTGAGAAGGCCTGGTGGTACACATCTATAACCCTAGCATAAGGGATCCCAGGGACTCCTTAGCCAGGTTCAGTGAGAGACTGTAAAAAATAAAGCAGATGGGGCTGGAGAGATGACTTAGCAGTTAAGAGCACTTGCAGTTCAGTTCCAAGCAGCCACATGTGGCCCACAACCCCAGTTCCAGGGGTTCCCACACTCTCTTCTGACCTCTATGGGTATTGCATGTACATGGTGCACATGTATACATACATACATGCAGATAAAACTCATACACATAAAATAAATTTTAAAAATAAAGCAGACAGCAATAGAGGAAGATACCCCAAGTCAACCTTTGGCTTCCTCAAGCGTACGCTCAGGTTAGTGCATCCACACACATAGAATGCCTCACAGAAGAACATAAAGCAGGTTGCAAATGGCCAGGAATGGTCTGGGACTGTTATTTGTCAAAATGTGTATATATGAAAAAAGATCAGTAAAGTGTGGAGATGTTGACTTTACCTCAGTTTAGTCGGGGTTGCAAGAGATCTCTACTTACAAACTTCTAGTTTTATAATGAACATATTCTTATAATCAGAAAATATCAGTAAGTTCTTGTCATTTTTAACAAAGGGATAATTGTTTTACATGTTCTCATACTGAATGTTCAACACCAGATCTCTGGAGCTTTCTGTCATGAGACCATGCCTGGAGACTTAGACAAGATCAGATTTAAATATAACCCCAGAAACGTGATAGACCGGGATGCAGCAAGAATGAATGGAGATACTTTGAGCTGGACAAGATGAAAATGGGGTTAAAAAACTGCTTAGGGACTCTTAGGAGCATAGAATCTACCCTAAGGTGTTGAAGAACTGTGTTTGCTGTGCTCCTTACTGCTCTAGAGTTCCCCCTTACTCTCTACATGCATGTTGTTCTTGGGTACCTTTTCCTTATCTTCCCAACTGGGACTTTCCAGTCGGAGTGACTCAGCTTGCCTCAGAGTAGTTTCCCACCTTAAGTATCTTGGAATGAGTCACTCGGAACAGCCAATGGTTTTCTGACTTCAGTGGAATCAGGTTCAGGGACATGCAATTGCAGGGTGAATGGGTGGGCCTAAGCACTGGGGCTCATGAGGTTATCAGGAAGATCAGTTGCTTTATAGGGATGGGAAGGAGGCCAGGAAACAGTATGATGGGAGAGTGGGATCAGCCTGAGGAAGAATGGTTTCAGTCAAAAGATTAAGTTCAATTCCTGGCTGCCAGTCTTCACTAGAGTACAGAGGCAGGAATTAATTGGTGATGTGGGTTTTAGGTAACCATTTTGTGGCAAGATGACTTAAAAAGGCAAAATGACTCATACCTATTTTTTTTTTTCCTCACTAATTTTGTGTGTAGCATGCAGGCAGCTGCCAAGAGAAAAGTAGAGGAAAAGTTTACTCAAAAAAGAAAAGAAATGCATGTTCGTACAAATGCTTTTAACATGTAGGCATGTTTTCAGTATGTGAAGGTTATTTTACCACTATTTTTATTCAAATTGTTTCCCATTTTTCTGAAAAATGTTAATTTTTAAAGCACTTCAGTCGATCTCCCAACTGTTACTCTTTATCACTCAAAAATGTGGTATTTTAAAAATACCATCACTGGTGTCGTACTAAGATCGCCTTGCGTGCCTTGCCTTTCATAGTAATTAATTTTTTTTAAGAAAAGGCATTTGAATATGAAACAGAAAAATGAAAGCTCACCAGGACGTCCATAGCTGTTGTCCCAGGATAATGGGACCAGCTTGTGGGTTTTCGTGGGTTTTTTGTTTCTCCCTCTCTCTCTCTTTCTCTTTCTCTCTCTCTCTCTCTCTCACACACACACACATGTATGCAAGCACACATACCACACACAAAACTTTGCTTCAAGTTTTCTATACTAATCACCAAACATTTTTATAAAGAAAAATTGAATTTATTACTGGAAGTAAGAGCTTAAGGAAGAAAGATAAGATCCAAGATCCAGGATGCTTTAAGTTCTAAGCCATAAGCATAATAATGATTTTGGTCATATGCAGAATAAGTCTTTGCCAGAGGCTCTTAAATGTCTTGTGTAACAATGAGCAAATTTTGGTAGTCTTTTTAGAAATCATAAGGCTACACATATCCCAGAAGTTTTTTTTTTTTTAAAGAACTGTGAAATACTCATGAAATACAACTATGGCCAAAATCACACATATCTATTTGGAGATTTATCAAGCGTACCCAAGGAAGGATGCCAGTTTGAGAGTGGTTGCTTATTTTTAACCTTACAAGGGAGATGAATTAATTAAATTTGCCCCCAGGGTACCAGCTCTTATAAAAGAGACGTGCACCATCTTCACTAAGTTGGTTGTCAAAAATAGAGCGTCTAGAGGAACCATCTGTGGTGGCCTTGTAGTGGTCTCTTAAGTATCATTGACTTGTACTTAATTAATAAAATCGTGGCTGCAAATGGAGAGTATTTTCACTAGTTAGATCAAGAAGTCTAAGGAGCTTTCAGATTTATGTTGCATCTATTTAATTTCTACCAAAGAAGTCACTTAGAAAAGCCACTTCAGTGGCCACACCCAGGTCCATTGATTGTTTCCATTCTTCTCCACTGGGTACAGAAGATACTGGGACACTTAGAAATGAGTTTCAAATATAAAAAGATCCAAGTATCATTGACTATTTAATGAGCCATGTGAGAAGCTTATGAGGTATGTGTACATCTTGGAATAAAAAGAAATTTCATTCATTCATTCTGCGTGTCTGTGTTAAGCAATTGTTAGGTATACTTTAGCTTCTGGAAAACAGTAGTGGGTAAGCCAAAGCCCCTGTTTTCATGAGATTTATACCCTAGAAAGGAAAACAGACAACATATACCCCCCATAAGTATACAGCTTATCTGTTAACACTGTCATCCTTCATTTTCTGTTGCTATAACAAAATACTTGAGTGAATAATCTATAAAGAATACAGATTTATTTGACTCATAATCTGAAGTCTTGGAAGTTCAAGAGCATGGTCGTGGCATCTGCCGGATCTGGTGAGGACTTTTCTCTGCATCAGAACATCGAGGGGCATCACGTGCTGAGACAGTGGGTGTGCCAGCCTGAGGCTCTCTTCCTTTTCTTATAGAACTATCAATGCCACCATAGGGGCTTCACCTTCAAGACCTCATTTAATCCTAAATGCTTCCCAAAGACCCTATCTCCAAACCCATTAAATATGAATTTGGGGTTAAATTTCCAATACATGAGTTTTAGGGGGACACATTTAAATCATAGCAGACATCATGAAAAAAACTAGTAGTCAACTCAAAAAGCAGGCTTGGGCCGCCTGGGTAGGTGCAGTTCTCCAAGGAGGTACAATTCAGACAACTAGCTCGAGCAATGCCCTGCCATGTGGGAACTGTTCTGGTAAAGGGGCCTGTCATGAAGTCTAAAACACGGCTGAACTTGGGGTGGGAAGGAAAGGCTCTCCCTGCAAGTGGGCAGAGCGCATTGTAATATTCCAGGAACAGTGCTGTGATCTCACTTCTGTGGGATTTTTTTTTCCCTGACTCTTTCGATTAATCTTTAAAGTTCAAGTAAAGCCCCCTGAAAATCTGAATGGAGACAGAGGCCTGCATAGAGATCAGTGAGGTGCAGAAGGCTCACGGGCTGAGCTTCTGTGGAGAATGGAGTCTGTGCACGCACCTTTAATGATTAGCTATTTGTGGATGATGAGTGCTGCCCAGTATTTATCTCATTTAATTTTTTTATTTATTAAATTCTAAAAGAAGTGTTCTGTTTCATTGTTTGGTTGAAATTTGAGTGTTTTTCCCTCTTAATCAGTTAAAAACCTGCATTCTCATGGGCAAAAAAGAAAAGTATTCCAAGCTTATTATACTAGCAATTAAAGGCTCAGAAAATTACAGAACTTAGATTTTTTAAAAAGACAAATCCATTATTTAGAGTTTTTTCTAGAAAAGAAAATGCCTTCATAAGAAAGGTGAATTTAGCTTCACAGAATTGCTTTCACATTATTTATACAGAGCTATGGTAGGGAACTCGGAATTGGCCGATAAAACTACAAATTACTGTAACTGATGCTTTCAGAATGTGCCTAGAGGCAATTGTGTGTGTGTGTTTTGCTGGTACTACTACTGAAAGGGTGATTTACCATCCCCCAAACCACAAATGATGGCATTTTCTCAAGGTTACACTAAATTATATTGTGTGAGACAACAACATCCGGGTATTTACGACGGGATTCCCGAGTGTGTGTTCTCTACCTGTGGCACTGATTTAGAGGCACTCCTGTTGGGTAATGTGAATCTCCATCTTTCAGAAGGAGGGATTTACGTCTGCCTGACTCATGGAAGAAGTACTCAGTCAGGAATTGCTTTGTTTGCCATGCTTAGAAAACTACCAAGAACCAAACCATTAAAAGCCTAACTTGTGAGGAAATGGACCACAAGACCGCAGGGCTCTGCTCTCGAAGACTTCTCAGCTAAATATACCCCTTCCCACCTCTCTCCATAATCTTCAGGTGTCAAAGCCACCTTAAAATATTTTATTTAGGAGCTGGGGGTAGCTCAGTATGCAGGAGACCCTGTGTTAGGCTCTCCCCACCACACAAACCAGGTGTGGTGATGTATACATGTAAGTCGCGCACCAGAGACGTAGGGGCAGGAACAGAACTTCAGAGTCATCCTTAGCCGGAATACAGAGTTTAGGACCAGCCTGGGTTACATGAGACCATGTCTCCAAAAAGTCTGAGAAAATGTAGATTACCTCTGAAGACTTGCTTTTATATAAATCCATTGTTTGGTTAATGTGGTTTTAAATGTATTTCAGCATAACTGATGATTATTAGCCAGTGTAGAGGTCTCTGAACCAATCTTCAGCCAAGCATTCAAAGGCACTTTTCTGAGATCCATAGGAATTCCAGACTAAGTTTCCATGATTAAAATAGGCAATGCACTCCTCAGGCAATACTCACCTGAATTACTTCCTCAGTACTGAATTATAGTTTCTTCCTGGATAATGCAAAACTCAGAATTCCTAGGAGAGGGGCAGAGGGTGGAGGAAGAGAAACTTTTATAAATATTGTAGTCACACCTGTTTTCACTATTGTGTACGTGCATGAAGATTGTGCATGTGCATTAATTTCCTTCTAGAACACTGGTCAGAATCTCTAAGAAGACTTTGCTGTTTAGAAATTTCGAGGCCAGTGTGGATAAAGGTGTTTTTTGTGTGTGTGCCTGACCTTTTATAAGTTCAATCCCTGAAACCCACATAAAGGTAGGAGGAGAGAACCAACTCCACAAGCACAACTTAGAACAAGTTGTAACAAAGAAAGGAGGGGAATCAAGTTAAAGGGCATCCAGTTTGACAAACTCTCTTTGTTGTTGTTGTTGCTGTTGTTATAGATAAATAACCTAACCTGTTTATTAGTATGTGAATGCATTTAAATCATTTTTGTTTGATTGGAACCAAGAAAAATTTGCCATTAGACTTCTGAGAAATCATTATTAGCTCAAGCCAAATGCTATTATACTAGTTCAATAAAGGTGTTACAGTCTTGGGGAGTTAGATATGCTGATTTGTAAGGAGTCCTTTTGGTCAGCTGGAGAGGCTCCTGTCTGCTTAGAAGGGAGACAAAGAAGATGTTGCCTGGTTGGACTGAGTGGCTGATGTTCCCAAGATGGTAACTTCAGTTCTGTGCCTCTCAGACTGAGCCTGAGACACTCTGCAAATTCCGCTGTAGATAGTGGGTTACTCCATGATGGTTAGTGTGAAGCTGTGCCACTAGAGTGCTTTTCTTTGCCTCTTCCTAATGGTGACCACTTTAGCCTTGTTTTGTTCCCATTGCTGAGTCTGATGGGATTACAGTGATACCTAAGAGAAGAGAGAAGAGATTTTTAAATCCGTCCTAGGAAAAGCCATCTGTTGTTAGACATTAATAGACTTGTTAGAGGTGTTTTTTCAACTTTTTTTAATGAAAACTTAGAGTAAATTTTACTTGTTTGTGTGTGTGACATACACACTAAGTGATGTTGTCATGTATGTCGAGATAGATGGGTAGTAGTTAATGGGATGATAGAAGACAGGAAAGAAGGGAAGAAGAAGAAGAAGGGATGGAGGGAAGCAAAGAACATAGATTCACAGGTAATAAAATTACCTTGGTGCACGTGCCATTTCTGACAGTTTCTAGTTTAGCTTGCTTCTCCCTTCCCCTCCCCCTCCCCCTTCCTCTTTTTTATTTTTGGAGACAATGTCTGTTTATATGACCCAAGCTGGTTTTGGACCCTGGATCCTCCTTCCTCAGCCTCTGAATTTATTTCACCTTTAGAAATTAATAACATTGGTTGAAACCCACTCAATTCATTTCATAATGTGTCAGGGGGTCACCACCAGATGTCTGAACATCAATGAGATGACCAGTGAGCAAAGCCCAGCTCCCCACTTTCCCGTCCTCATCCAGGAGTCAGAACAGCCCCTGGAACCATAACTCTTGTTTTACGCCGGTGGCTTTGGGTCTCCCTGAGCAAGCTGGTCTGAACAGGCACATACCAGTGGTTCCCGGTTCTCATCCGTTTGACCTGGTTGCGTTCTTCCTAAACCAGCCTTTCCAGCTGTGACAGTACTAAACACAGACTAAACAAAAGCTGTTTCCCAATGTAGCCTCCCAGTATTCCACTTCTTGTCTTAGTGGAATGAGAAAATTTTAGGGAATCTCATTGAAGAACAATGTCTTAGAATTGCTTTTCGGAACCTTTAAGGTGATGGTAAAGTGCATTTAAATGAGAAGAAAAAGATAGAGGACATGTTTACTTCATTTTGTTATTTTAGCCATTAATTGAACTCTCAGATTCCTCAGTAGCTGAAGCTGCTCTTCGGTTTAACACCTCCTTGGTTTTAGGTGACTAGGGTAGTACCCAGCCTCTATTCTTACTCAGTGTATTAGGTAAATGACAGGTGACCCAGTATGTGGCCTTTGACTTCCATTTTTCAAGATGTCTTCTTCCTTCCTCTCTGCCTTCTCCCCACCATGAATGATAAAACAATGCAGTTTGGAGGTGGCTGGAAATGGTAGGTTGCAGTAATCAACGAAGCTTTTAAAAGTGAATGCACTGAAAGGGAAGAGAAGGTAGGACTTGCATTCTGCCCACTCCAGAAATGAGCAAATAGAATTTTCTCAATTAATATGTAATGCGATCTCTATCTAACCCCAGGGGCATTACTTCTGCTATGTTGGTGAAAATGAACATCAGATTGATTGACTTCCCACACCTGACAGTCATTAGTTGTGCTGGGGGTGCTGGGGATAAGTGAGTTGAAAGAAACAAGGTCGACAGTGGCGTCTCGCTTAGCACTGAAGTCGTGTTGCAGGACAGGTGACAGAGCCTGATTCCTCTCTGCGTAAACCTCTTCCCTACTCTGACAGGGACCGGATTTTCAAGATATCATTTGCCTTAATTAGCTGATCTCGTAGAATGCGGACAGGCTTCAATTCATTAAGACAGATTCAAGGCTAAATCTTAAGGGATTGTCAAGCTAGAAAAACCTGATTGATGACTTAAAATGCTTATCTGTTTGGGACTATTTCCAAAGGCTTCACTTATGGTACACCTATAATATATAAATACCTACAGAGATGGTGCTACTAATAAGAACGTATAAATTCAAAAGGATATTTAGTAGGGAAATGGTCTTAATTCTAAACTATCTGTACAGTTTCTGTAGGAGAATCCTGTTTATCCACCAGAATACTGTTGGTTCTTTTTTACTTCACTTAAGTCATTATTTCCATCTTAACCTTGGATAGAGGAGGTTGGAATGATTGTTAAATGTGCTTGGAATTATGCCCATGATTTTTTTTACTACCCTGTAAATTTTCTTATAGAAAACTCAGTGAACTACTTAACTTAAAAAGTAAGAGTCATCTCCTACCCCTTGTCCCTGGTCACCAGGGCACCATTGTCATTGAAAGTACTTTAAGGACCCACTTGTCCTTCTCCCTGCTAGAATTTCAGTCTCAACTGTCTTCAGCCCTGCAGTTCACCCGCCATTCGTGAAGGGTTTTCCACTGGGAATGAGTTTGTCCCAAGAGATGTCTGGCAGAACCTGGAATCATTTTTATCTATCTTACCTAGGGAGCAAGAGCTACTGGCATCTCATGTGTAGAAGCTAGGAATGGTATCAAGCATCCTTATAGCCAGGCATGGGGACACCTATAATACCAGCTCCTCCAGATGGGGCTGGGAGATCGAAGGTTTGAGGTCAGCCTGGACTATCACAGCAAGAGCATGTCCCGATACAAAATGAGAAAGGACCAGAGACGTAACTCAGTGGTGGAGTGCTTGACAAGCTTGTATGAGGTTGTAGGTTCAGTTCTCAGTACTGCACCCCCCAAAAAAGGGTGGGGCACAGGGCAGGTATTGTAAGTGGGGAGATGTACCAGTGGATAAGAGTGCTTGCTATGAAAGCAGAAGGACCCCAGTTTGAATCTCCAGCACCCATATAAAAAGCCAAGTGTGACCATGTATACCTGTAACCCCAGCATTGGGGGATGGAGACAGACAGATTCCAGGAGCATGTGAGTGTGTTCATGTGTGTTTGTGTATGTGTGTGTGTGTGTGATCCAGAATGTTAATAGTGCTGAGATTTAGAGACTTTATTTTAAGCCTTGACAAATATATATAAAGGCCACACTGAAAACCTAAACGAAATGACCAGATAGACGCACTAAGTGCTAACGAAGCCATGCTGCTTCAGCCACGCATAAACACGAACTTCTGGAAAACGTTTACATTTCTAATCACACTTTGGTTATTTAACGGCTCTCTTCACACATGTCTCTTCTTTATTATTTTATTTTGTATGAGTGTATTGCCTGCACGCGTATAAGTGCACCCAAGTCATGCAATGCCTGTGGAGGTCAGAAGAAGGTGTCCAGTCCCCTGGAACTGGAGTTATGAACAGCTGTTAGCTGTGGGTGCTGAGTACTGAACTCCGGTCCTCTGCAACAACAGCCAGTGCTCTTAACCCCTGAGCCATCTCTCCAGCCCCTATCACACTTGTCCTATTGTATTTAAAACAGCTATACAGGGACTGGGGGATGTAGCTTAGTTGGTAGAGTGCTTGCTTCATAAGTACAAAGCCCGGTGTTTGACCCCCAGTGTGAGTGGAAGCAGGAAGATCAAAAGTTCAGGGTCATCCTCATATAACATATCAAGTTCAAAACCGGCCTGGGCTACAAGAGACTTAAACAAACAAACAAACCATCAATTGTCTTAGTGATTCTGAAATTATTTAATGTAATGGTGATCTAAAAAAGTAGGTATCACATGGGACAGCATTTTCCTCACAAACTTTCACTAACATCATGCAGTACGAGTTTCAGCACAGGGTGTTCTGATAAAATTGGTGACTGTGTCAACTATGGTAAAGATTCAGTAGTTGTTAAAAACACCAAAATAGCCATGGCTTAAATAAGGTGTAAATTTATTTCTCTTTCTTTTAGCAATCAGAGTCCCCCAGTCTATGGGGTGGCTCCTGGGTACTCAGGTCCTACTTAGTGGTCTGCCAAATGACGTACCACTGCCATTTCTTAGTGTCATGTGGCTGCTCTAGGCCCCACCATCATAGCCCTATCCTGAATAAGAGAGAAAAGAAAGAGAGACACACAGAGAGAGAGAGAGAGAGAGAGAGAGAGAGAGAGACACTTTCTTCAGGGCATAAGTTGAAGTGAGGCTTCTGAAACTTCTTCCACTTGTGACCGCTTTTCACCTCCGGAATTTTTACATGACCTCAAGAATACAAGTATGTAAACTAGATACATCAATAAAACATTCATAGAGATTTATTTTAAAAGAATTCAGTGGTACAAAGTTTACCATTTGTTATAAATGACATTGAATTTGCATATTAATGAGATGGATATACTTGTGTATCTAATATAATCCAATCCAACAGTACAGAAATTTGATATTTAATACTGAGGACTGATAACAGGAATTTTTTTAATCTTTGTTTTATATAATTAAACCATTATATTTTTGTAAGAGCAGAAAACTTTGTGTATGGAAAAAGCACTGCAGTTCATAGCATGCTGAGGTGTTGCAGGCAGAGCCCGGGCACTGCATGGTGTGAGGTCACGCACAGTGCACAGTGTGCATGTTGTGCACAGAACCAAGGCTGCAGTTGAGTCCCATGATGCACCATTGCCAGTCTGCTGGGAATGCCCAGTATGCACTCAGATTTGAATTAACTGTGATTATTATGCATTCAGAAACCTTTCACTGTTGCCGGGTTTTTCACAACCTCCACACTCAGTTACCCAGCCCAACTGTGGTCACAACCCAGTTTAAGAAGCTTTGACCTAACGGCTGTACATATTTCTCATGGTCCTGTTGTCTGAAATTTGGTCACTTGACCACCTAGGACTTAGAGCCCCAGACAAGCAGTGTTTCGTTGGGCAGCCATGTGCCCAGCTGAAGTTCAGGTGTCAGAAGGCCTCCAGCTGGCTTTGCCTTGGATTAACTCAAGGTCAGGAATTCAAAGGCACATTAACAATTCCCGTGAACCTTTGGCCAGGGTAGAGGTCACAGGCTGTGACAGTGTCTACACTGGCCTGTTATTTCACTGCTAGCCTGAACAGCCAGGACTCCTGCACATGTACATTGCTGCTGATGATAATGCCCTTGTGGGGTTGTGGGGATTAGAGGAATAACGCGGAAGCACTTGAAGCAGCGTCAGCCACAGAAAGTAGTGCCGTGCACCATCATTGCCGTGGTCGGGGCGTCTGCCTCTGCCTGCATAGTGCGCCTGACGCCCGCTCAATTGAGCCTCAACTTACCAAGCAGCAGATGAATGTCTCGTTCTTCCATTTGGTTTTTTTTTAAGGTCTCAAGTACTTTCTGTTACTTTGATTCCGTTTTGTGTTGTAGCTGCAACCACCACCCCAATCCCTCCAAAAAGCACCAAAATAGAGATTTGATTTGAAATGAAGCTCATTCTAAATTGTGCTGACTCCGTGCCCCATGGCCATCATCTTCCTGACTCAGAACCACATGGAAGGGCACAATAAGAACTCACCGCAGTGATGCTGCAGCCATTTTGACAACTTTAAGCGGCCCTGCGTCATGTTTGTCCACGTTTTCCCAAACGCCAGTGATTTTTCCTTGCTTCCAACAAGTTAATTAAATTCACCACCATTCTCTCTGTCTTTCTTGTTTTGGAGTATGTTTGTGTGTGTGATGGTGCAAGTGTAGAGGTCAGAGGACAACTTTAGGTGTTAGTCCTCTCCCTCCACCCTTTGGGTTCCAAGAATCAAATCCCGGTCATCAGGCTTGGTGGCAAGTGCCTTTAGTTGCTGAGCCACCTTGCCAGCCCTGATCATTCTTTCTTTATTCCTTAGTAAAGACATTTTAAAGTTGTAGTGGGAAAATTGTAACTTCTGAGTTACATCATAGCAGCTCAGATTTCAGCATCCTGTAGTGACACCTATCCTTCTAAGAGCCCTGCTTCCTCGACTGTAAGAAGCAACCTGACTAGCTCAGCAAGTCTTTGAACACACACACACACACACACACACACACATACACACACAGAAGAAACTTTGTATTGATGATAGAAGGTAGTTTGGCCATTTCTTTAAAATTACAAAGCTACTTTGGAGTGTGTCCCACAGGAATATAAACACTGGGAGGAGGTAACCCCTAACCCCCCAGGAGGGATCCAGGAGGAGAGAAGCCACCTGAGGGGAAGGAAGCACAGAAGGACCCACTGTATACTCAGATAAAAGGGAATGCTGTTGGTGCTGGGACCTGTGCACACTACAGAAGGACACCAAAGAATACAGTGGGACCAGCTCCAGGCACACAGGTGAAAGTCAGGAAGGTTGGACACAGAGCCACAAAGCTGCATGGCTTCATCTTAAGTCCCTCTGCTTTCGGGCAGCAGCAGAAAGCCCACCACCTCAGCTTGTTCCTTTAACCTAGTCACTCTGCTTTTTCATGCTCTTCTGGAAGGTGAGCTCATGCTGGTTACTGTGGGTCAGAGTGAGGGCCTTGGCTCCAACTTGCCTCCATCGGATTCCCCTCATTCTCATATGGCCACTTCTTAATTTCACTGCTGTGAATTTTGGAAGCACATCTTCCTATCTTACCTGCCCATGAAGTGATAGAAACACACAAGAAATGCACACATTGCTTCGCTGGAGCAGGACATGTTTTCCGTGTATGTACAGTAGCATATCTGCCGTGAGTGTGAGGTTGGTGAGGGCAGCTGTGTTCTAATCCATAAACCTTGTCTTAGACTTCTTCTCAGGTTCTCAATGAAGATCTAAAATTAGCTCAGTGTTCTCTAACTTAACCTGAGAGGGGTTGTCAAAAGCTTCCACGAGATCTTAACATCTCACTCTATCCCCCAACATTTCTCATTGCCTGTTGGATATTCACAACATAAAATGTAGGATGATGGGGCTGAAGAGATGGCTCAGCAGTTAAGAGCACTGGCTGCTCTTATGGAGGACCTGGGTCTGGTTCCTAGCACCTGCATGGTGGCTAACAACTGTCTGTAACTCCAGCTTCAGGGAATCTGGTGCCTCCTTCTGGCTTCCATGGGTATCACACACAGAGGTGTACTTACATTCATATAAAACATTCATATTTATAAAAATAAAAATAATTTTTTAAATTCTGCAGAATGATTTTGTATCTGTTTAACCTCTAAATCAGTGAGAGGGAGCCATGAGTGACCCATTACAGACCTTTACTCTTTTTCAACAGAAAATGATTTTTAAAAAGCTCTTATAGATAGCCATTTGGAAGTGGATGTTGCTTAGGCCAAATTGGGTCAGAATTCTTCCTAGGCTTGCTAGTATTGTGAGTGTTCCATGGGAGGGCGTGTCTTAACAACAGCGCAGTGCGAATTTGCAGAGTAAACCTTTCTATGTATACTACCCTTGCATCTTCTTCAACTGTAACATGTTACTGAAAGGTGATTAAAAATTAGTAGAGGACTGAAGAAACAAACCTTCCAGTTTCAGTTCCTCTAAGCAACAGAAGAAATAAGCCATCCTTACCCACTTTCTTTTTGAAATACTAATATAGAAAGGAAAACAGCATAGAAGAAGCAGGTGGTGATAAAAACCGATTACCTTCTGCTGATGAACAAGCTCTCTGGAGAAGGGCAAAAGCCTTTTTTGAGGAAGGGGCTGTGAGTCCTTTCTTAAAGTCCAAATTCACAGACACAGTGGTATAAGAGCAATAGGAAGGCCTGAAAAGGTCAGTGTAATCTTTCTAGCTCAATTCTGACAACGTTCAAGAACAAAAATCTGTACTTACAACTTCTTCTGGTACATAGACTCTCTTTACCTAACACAGAAACCCAGATCCCGATTTCAACATCATAGGATTTGTTTGTGAGGAACTCTTCAGGACCTCTGGCTTTTGCTTTGGCATATTAAATTATACTAGATCCCCAGAACCCACATAAAAACTAGGGCACAATGGTACACATCTGTAATCCCAGTGGTGGGAAGGCAGAGATAGGTGGATACCCAGAATCTGCTGGCCAAGCCATTCTCAAAAATAAGATAGTGAGTGATTAAGGAAGACACCTCTATCCTATACACACACGCGCACACACACACACACACACACACACACACACACACGAATTGAACTAGGCAAAAGCTTTTCCATAGACCTTTCCAGATATTGGCTATATACATGTTTTTAAAATGAGAGCTGTAGATAAGATAACTCTAGTTTTACCTGAGATTATCTCCTGTAAGATTAGAATGTGGCCACATTTTCAGCCCAGGAAACATCAACAGGACCTAGAGGCAGATTCATCTGCTGAGAAACCAGCCATACGCTGTTAAAATGAGAACATGGCAGTGATCCAATTCACAAAGGAGAATTTGTGAGTTCCCATATTAATATTAGATGCAAAAATCTTTGTTCATGCACCATTAAGGTTACAAATGTGCACATGCCAAAAGTGGGAAATAGCAGAAAATAAGATTCTCATGGTGACATCTGTTCTCCACTATAGTCCATGCTCTGTAGTACAGTGAGCAATTTGAAGACTGATTCGTTATGCAGAGCTCTTGGTATGTAGTGTGATTAATCTGAACTTCAAGCATGTGGGGAAGCAAGGGATGTGGGGAGGGGGAGCTGAGCCTAACCCAATTCCCACTCAGTCCGGATTTCATCGTGCAACCTCAGGCAGGCAATTAGCTTCTACAGCCCGTAAATTCTCTACAGACTACGGAATAATGCACCTTTTTCTAAGCGTTCCCTAGTTCATAGAAGGTGAGGCAGAGAGTCTGTTGAGATAAAATCTCCAAAGGATGCTGAACCTTTGCTATCAAAGGTAGAGACCTTCTGTTGCAGGTCAGAAAGCTAGGCACCACCAGGGTTTCTCAGCCTCCTCTCTGGGACAGTTATTTACATTAATTTACATATTTCATGTATCAATGCATGTTTTCTTTCTTGCCTACAGCTAGTGAAATTTTCATCAAATCCCAAGTATTTATTGTCAAGATCTATGTAAAAGGGGAGAGGATAAGAAAAGAAACTTCCAAAGATAAGCAAATTAGAGTGTGTAAGAAAAAGGTGCACACTTGTAACCTACAGCACACATAACTAGAACATATTGTATTTCTAGGGCTGGGAATTTAGCTCAGTTGGTAGAGTGGTTGACTAATTTCTGTGAAGCCCTGGGTCAGATTCCCAACACCCTGTAGACTGGGTGTGGTGGCACATCCCTGTAACCCCAGCACTCAGGAGGTGGAGGTAGGAGGATCGAAGTTCAAGGTCATTCTGTTACACTGTGAGTTCCAGGCCACTGTCTGCTACTTGAGATCCTCTCAAAATAAGAATAATGATAATATCTTTGCATTTCCTTTATGGAGGAGGAAACCATTCCATAGTCCATATTCTGTGTGTGTGTGTGTGTGTGTGTGTGTGTGTGTGTGTGTGTGTGTGTGTGTTTGTGTGGTGTCCAGGCTAGCCCTGAACTCAGAATCCTCCATCCTCAGCCTTCCAAGTGCTGGAATTACAGGTATTCGCTACCACACTCAACTGCGTTGAAGTTTTTGTTATTTATTTGATTCTCTTTTCAATTTAAAAATCGAAATGGAAAGCAAATGCCTTCCTAAGAATACATGTGTCTCCTTTTTCTGCTCTGCTACTTCAAACTTATACCATAAAGTATTAAAAAATATCCCTGGGCTGTTGGCCGTTTATGTTGATGGTACATGAGCCACAAATCCACTTGTTACTCTTTCTCAATCCTGAAATAATTAAAAAGAAATGACCGATTGATTTTTCTTTTGTTTGTGTTGGTAATGGCAGTGCCCTAACACTCATTTACACAATTGCTTCTTCAAACTCCATGCTAATAGGACATCATTTCATTCTGAGTAAGATCAAATTGTCATTGACTCTTCCGTATTCTAACTCCATTCCATTCTTCAATAGGGACACCTATCCCGTCTTGTTCAAGACTTCTGGTAGGGTTGTTTTGATCTGAAGCCATGAAATTCCGTGCCACTTGTCACCTAGGAGAAAGGGAAAGTAAACATGTGGCATTGGGGCCTGGAGAGACAACTCACTGGTTAAGAGCAAGTACTGCTCTTGCAGAGGAACCAAGTTTAGTTCTCAGCACCCACATAGAGCAACTGACAACAGCCTGTAACTCCAGCTCCAAGGATATCCAACACCTCTGGCCTCCTCCAAACGTGTACTCATACACAGACACACATAGATACACATAATTAAAAATTAAAAATATATGCAGCATTGGCCTTTTTATCACCAGATCCACCAGCCTAGAAGATTCTCCAGGGCAGCAGCTAATAACACTTTTCTACTTTGACACAGATTAAAGGTCTGCCGAGTATGTATTCTTCCTAGTGGAGCATCCTGGGTTCAAATCCCACCTTTGCTTCTTACCAAATAAGAATACGCTAGTTCTTTCATCATTCTGAATTTTTAGTTTTTGCATCTAGAAATGAGGATGATAACAAGATCAATCTTTCTGTGCTGTTATGAAGATTAAATAAAATCATATATGTAAAAACAAACAAACAAGCTTTGCTTTAATGTAGTGTCCAGAAGAAAATAGGTACTAAATACATCTTAACTGTTCATCCTGTTTCAACTACATCTAGACCCACAACTTTTTCCTCATTAAAGAAAGCATATGTGGGGCCAACGAGATGGCTCAGCAGGTAAAGGTGCTTGCCGCCAAGCCTGATGACCTGAGTTTGTTTTCTAGGACCACAGGGGGGAGAGGAAATTGACTCCTGCAGGTTGTCCTCTGACCTCACACATTTGCTGTGGTATGTGCCCGCCTTCACACACACACTAAATAAAGTTTTTTTAATGTACAAAAGCATCTGGATAGCCAAATAATTAGAATATAAATTATACAGATGACCTGCTTATCTTGAAAATAAAATGTTTGCCAAGTGTGTTCTATTATTGATAACCAGATGATGCTAATTAATCTGCCGTATCTCACAGGAAATATGAGTGGTCTCATCCCTCCTCTCCTTCCTAGCAGGGCACTGCACTCCAAAGTTTTATGTCCTCCCAAAATTCATGCATTGAAATTCTCGTCCCCAAGATAAGGGTTAGATGATGAGGCCTTTTGAGAGTGATCAGGTCATGGGATGGGGCACTCTGAGTGGGATTAGTGCCCTTCCTTCTAATGAGGCTCAAGCAAGACCCTGGGCTGTTCCTTTCTGCTATGTGAGCTTAGCTAGACACCTGTCTGTAAGGAACAAGCCCTCACCAGACTGAATTTGCTGCTGCCTTGGTGTTGGCCCTCTCCCCCCAGACTGGAAGCTGCACATTTTGCTGTTTATAAGTCTTCAGTCTATGCCCAGAGGAACTAACAAAGAATTTCCCAGCCCTGTCTGTGACTCTCCACGTGGAGAATAGGTAAATCAACTGTAATCAGCCAACTAACAGAAATTCCTGCCATATTAAAAAAACATGTAATTCTGCTTAGTCAAATAAATAGTATTTCCAAGTGAATGTGAAAAAATAATTGTGAGTTTTTTTAAGTGGCACAATTATAGATTTTATTGTATGGTATTTTCCAAATTAAAAAAAAAGCGTGTATTACTTTTTTGGACAGAAAAAATGTAATAAATATTCCTAGAATAAAAAGAAATGCTTATGAACTGTTCTTCCCTTTGAGTTTTCTTATCAATTGAGGGGGCAGAGCTTGGTGACTAAAAACAGTTGTCCCTCAGTATGCTTAGAGGACCATTTCCAGGACCCCACTATTGTGGTCAGTCCTGCCTTCAGCGCTAAATCTTCCACCAGCTAACATAAATGTTACAATATGCTAAAATTCAAGGCTGCAAGAAAAGCAAAACAGGATGTTCATGTTTTCTCTGGATACCCAAGTCAGTGGATAAGAAGCAGTAGGTTAGAAAACTTGAAACCCTTTATAATGGGAGGAATATTGAGGCATTCAGGGACTGATAAGGTTTTGAGGAAATTTAGAAATCGTCAAAGGAACCGTTGATAGGATCAAGGCTTGTCCATAAGAAAAAAGAAAAGGGAAATAATTGAGAATACCAATGGATTCTAACCTCAGTGAGAACGAGAACGGTGGGGCCCCTGGAGGTTTGTTTGCATAGTACTTCAAAGTGACTGTGACATGAATCGGAAAAAGAAACATTAAGTATTTTATTTGAATGCAGGTGGTGTAGATGGCTCAGCACATCAGTCCAGGAGCAAATGAGCTTTAAAACCTCTGTAATGTCCAAGATGTTTTCTAACTAGAATGTTCAGTTTGGATAGTTTATTTATTCATTTGTTTATTTTTGCAGTTCTGAGGCTCGAACCCAGGGCCTTACGTATGTTCAGTCCAGAAAGGTTAATTATTTTACTGTGTTGATTTTCTATTTATTTCCTTATTTAGTCAATTAATGTACATTTAGCATCCAGTTCCACAATAAATAAGAAAAAAGGAAATTCTCCTAATTTTTTAAACAATGACAGTGTTTTCCCTCAAGATGTTCCAGTGTCTTCCTGAACATTATAGTAAACAATGGAAGAAAATTTCTGAATTTATAGATTTCCATTACCTAGTCCAGTCTTGGAGCAGTCTGCATTTATTTGAATGCTGCTGCTTCTTTAGGAAGACTTGAAAGAACGGTCACTATTTTGTTTACTGGGCAGATGCGAGCTGACCTGAAAAAAGTTTGACTGAAATTTACAGAATTGGTGCTCAGGATTTGGGAGTGTTGGGAACTGGGGGTGTTGGGGCAGGCTGTCACTTTGTGGCTTAAGCCGACCTAGAATTCACTGTGCAGCTCAGGCTGGCCTAGACTTCCCAGCAATCCTCCTGCCTTAGCCTCCCAAGGGCTGAGATTATGGGTCTGAGTCAGATTTTTTTGTTGTAATTGTTTTTTAAGATATGTGGGCATGTGTGCTGTGGTGTGCATGTGTGGCAGTCAGAAGACAGTGTTCAGGACTCATTCTTTCCTACCATGTGGGTTCTAAGGATTGAATTCACATTATCAGGCTTGGCTGAAAGCCCACAGAACCATCTTGCCAGCTCCAGAATTTTTTTTCTTTCTTCCTTTCTTTTTGGTCTTAATGAGACAGGGTCTTTGGCTGGCATGGAACTTGCTATGTAGACCAGGCTGGCCTTGAATGTACAGAGATCTGCCTGCCGCTGCCTCCTGAGTGCTAAGACTAAAGGTGTGCGCTGCCACGCCCAGCATCAGCCCCAGAATTTTTATATGCAGTGTATTATTCAGATTTCTGTTTCTACAGCAAATAACTGGGGAAACTGAGAGAAAAGTGTTTGTTTGGGCTCACAATCTTGAAGGATCTAGTCCATGATCCAGTAGACCCATTGCTTATGGGCCTCTGATAGGTCATATTGGGAGCAGAGGACACAGCAAAGCCACTGCCCTCAAGGGAAGCCGGACAGTAACAAGGGCAGGAGATGGGTCCCACTGGTCCCTTTAAAGGCACACATCTTCCGACCTGAAGACTTCCCAGTAGGACCCACCTGTAAACATTCTATCACCTCCTGTTAGTTACTTTTCTGTTACGATTCCAGGGGAATTAGAGTCCAAAATGGTGGGGAGGCATGTTGGTAGGAGATGGCTAGAGCAGGAACAGGAAGAAGAGGCTCACATCTTCAAGCAGCCACAGGAAGCAGAGAGTGACTGGAGATCCGGCAAGGCTTACGAACTGTCTAAGCCCTCCTCCAGTGACTTGCTTCCTCTAGCAAGGCCGCACTTTCTAAGACCTCCCAAAACAGGGCCACTAACTGGGGACAAAATGTCCAAATATTTGGAGCCTAGTGGGGGGCTCTCTGATTCACACCACCACCTCCCAATAGTGGCAAGCTAGAGACCAAGCCCGTAACACCTGGGCCTTTGGGGGACATTTAAGATCTAAACCGTAGCATGTAACATTCATCAGCTGTGTGGCCAGAGAGGAGGCAGGAACATAAAGGAGACAGACTCTACTCACTCTCTCCAGCAGGCCTTGGGGAAGCATTTGCATGGCTTCCAGCAAAGCCTTCTTTCATATTTTCCCGTTTAAAAAAGTTACGTTTGTTTCTTTGTGTGGGGAGGGGCCGAGCCACTGTGCTCTTGTGGAGGTCAGAGGACAACTTGCTGGAGTCAGTTCGCTCCTTCCACCTTGTGAGACCTGGGGATCAAACTCAAGTCACCAGCCTCAGCGACAAGCACCCTTACCCCTGAGCCAGTGCAGTGATGTCGGCCTCCTCTTCCTCCTCTCTACTTTCTTTTGTTTTTTGAGACAGAGTTTTTTTTATAACCCAGGCAGGCCTTGAACTCATGGTGTTCCTTGGACTTCGGTCTCGCCCGTGCTGGCATTGCAGGCATGGACCACCTGGCTTGAGACTTACTCAGATTGAGATCGCAGATTTTTCTGGGTGGGATAAATTTAAATTGGTAGATTTTCCTCTTTGGTCTTACAGTTTAATACAATGAATTGGCTTTTAGAGTCAGACAGATAGCCTGCCACTTACAGCTGGCTGATCTTCAACTCCACCAGTCTGAACCTGCTGATAGATAACTTTTTTTTTTTCAAATGGGAATGCTAATACTAATGCCTAAAGCATAGTGCTTTATAAGGTTAAATACAATATGGAAAACACACAGTATAGGACCCAGGACAATGGTAACTCTTCTGTAAATGTAAGCTGTTGTTTCAATTATACATTGTCTCCTCAATACACTTTTAATAGACTCTAATGTTGTTTTACATGGTGAAAAGAAGCTACCAAATGGGGTCTTTGTCAGAATTGTGTTTAGTTTAACTCCAGAGACTTAACCAAATGGAGATCTGTTTTCTCTTACAGTGAGGAATTCAGAAATGGACAGTACAAAGTGCAGCTCTTTGAGAAAGACATCAAGGGCTCAGCTTTTGAATTTTCTACTCTTCCTCGTTTATTAGTGGCTTTCATCTTCATGACTGAAAGACAGCTTCAGGCATCCAACAAGATGCCCAGGGTCAAAGGCAAAAGCCCTTTTACATGACTGTCCTTAGGGGTTATGGGTAGTGGCGGAAGTCAGAGAAACTCTGGGTAGGAACTTCCGTTCATACCTCATCATCCAGGACTGGGTTTCACGCCAGCCTCTTACAGCAGTGGAAGCTGAGGAGGAAGGCATTTGTAACTAGGCATGCTGACACCCCTCTAAATATACTAGTTCTGCTCAATAGTGAGTGATTATTAGTATCTGCCAGACCTCTCACTTTCACCCCCACCCTCAAAAAGAAAGAAATCATACAATTTCCAGGCTTGGTAATTTTTTGCCAAAAATTTGTAATGTCCTCAACATTGAGACATGATGAGAACATTTGCTAGAACTTTTAAATCCTGCCATCATCCTTGTAAAGAGAGGTGGTCACTGGCCTATGTAATAGTGCCCAATGCACTTTAGATGTGAGAATTGACGTTTTCAGTTTGTGTCCATGCTGCAGGGTAAAATCAGGTTACTGTTTGACACAATGGACATGACTGTGGTGATGCAGCTGGTCCTGGCTCATCTGCCATTGAGCATGAGGACTGTCTGAGCTTGGAGATACAAGTAGAAAAGAAATAGAGACACTACATCCTTGGGTTTCTTTTTTCAAAGCTTACTTAGAGAAGCAACAGACACTGGTTAGATTCTGGCAATGACTGTACATTTGGATGATTTAGAGATGGTCAAGTTCCATATGCGTGAACTCCTTGGAATTAGAAGTACCTAGTCCCAGACATTAGAAAATGCTAACAAATTAAACTTGCATTTTCTTCTCTTGATTTTAGTAATTTATGTTCAGAACTAGGTATAGAAACATGGTTCTTTCTCAGCTTAATAGAGTACAAGTGAATCAAATTTTTGGAAACTGTAGGCCCAGTGCTGAGCAAAACAGTTCCATACAAACTAGGTATGGTGGCTCATGCCTGTAATCCCAGCACTCAGAAAGCTGAGGCAGGAGGATAATTAGGAGTTTGAGGTCAGTCTGGGTTACATAGTGAGTTCCAGGCCAGCCTGGGCTGCGGATGAAATCCAGTCTCAAAAACAAACAGCATGCTATCCAGCTAGCTGGCTTGGGTTGATCTTTACAAGGCAACTGTTTACTAAGAACCAGTTGCTCAAACCCTTGTTTGGCATTGGCTTCGCATGGCATACAGGGGCTTGAATGAGAGCACAGTCAAGGAGATCTCAGCTCCCAGACCACTGGCCAGATGATCTGAAGCAACCATTTGGGCTTTCTTAGCCTATTTCTTTATATGTAAGAAGAGAACATTGAACCAGGTGGTACATAAGGTTGCTTCTTGAACTAAGGTTCGAAGCAGGATAGAGACTTGGTTAGGTTCTTTGGAAACCCTTCTAAACCTTATGCAATATGCTGAGTTCCCTTGGGTGGGAGAGGTCTTGGAATCACTGTTCTATATTACCCCTGTACAAATAAAGGAGCTGGATTTAAAGATGTATAGGCCCTCTCCTTTTCTGGTGTTCTATAGAGTTTGATAGTGCTCTTTCCCGGTTCAACCAGAGTTAAACCCTGGCTTAACTTCTTCATTTTCCCAAGACCTATACATGCATCTCACAAAAGTAGTTAGGCAAAACTATCTTGCAAGTGTGTTAAACATCTAGGCTCCAAAAGATGTTCCTTTAAGTTCCAAAAGACACCCGTCCCCCACCACAATCACGGTTGTACCTGCCATGCCTGAGAATCCCTACCTGGTGTTTTTAGTTGGTCACAGAATGACAAAAACTGTTGTTAAATACTGTTATCCTAGCAGTTTGTCAAATGGTTACCTTGACTAGAAAAACCACAACAAAAAATAATACTTTCAGAAAGTATTTGAAATGATCCTACAGGGGAAATTGGTCACACAGAGATTCACAGTAGGGAACCTTATAAGTCTCTTATGGGCTTCCATATGCAACAACTCTGGGTTCTTGCTCAGGACACTAGTGATACCAGACCTGGTAGCACAGGACACCTTTGCCAGCCAGCTGTGAGCATTGTGGCCACTGCTGCCTGGTGCAGTACTTAGTCTCCACCTCTGCTGAGGTCAAGAGGCAGATATTGGTGTGTTGCACTAAGTGGAAATGATCCTAGGAAATTATTTTAAGACCTATAAAAGAACTTTGAGCACTTGCATGCAGATAACCATCCCCCAAGAGGCACAAGCTGAGGCAGACTAGGAACTTCCTTGGCAGCCTGAACAAGGGGGAACTTGATTTAAACAGAGGTGGGGGGTGGGGGTGGGGGGGCCAGGAAGGATGAGCAGAAGCAGAAAGTGACATGGCCTGCCTGGAACAAGACATGATAGGTTCCCGTCTACCCAGGAGTCCAGAGTAGGTCAAAATTCAACTTTTGAGTTCTGCTTCAAAACATTTGGTTGTGCTGATGAAAGGGAGAGCTGATTAGGACTCCGTGTGTCAGGATAAAAAAACACAGGCAGCCCCAGAGTCTCTTGCCCATTAAAGCCAGCACTGCTTTTGTGGATCTGGGCAATTATTTATGTGTTGAGTTCATATTTTGAACAATCTTTTACTTCCAGTTTTACTCAAAGCCTCCTTTGTGCACATTTCTGTTACCAAAGTCAGGTGGGGTGATAGTTACTAGGGAGGATTGTTCTGTAAAGGAACAGAGCCTTTCCTCCCCAAAGCAAACACACCAGCGAAGTCGTACTGTGCACCAGACAGAAGGCCAAGGGTGTCAGCATCGGGAAACAAACTTTCTCTTATGTACCTCCCACCACTGTTTTGAGATTTGTGTTTTAAGTATATTTTTGTGTTTATTCATTACTGAAAATGCTCCCTATATGGCAACAGAAGGCCCAAAAGACTTTTATTACAACTACCTGACCTCAGAGGACCCTGACTTTTAAGGCATACCCATCTGATCATCCTCTTGATTGTCCCTGTTACTGATTTTTGGCTTATTGTAGGTTCTAATCTCTATGCCTGGAACATCCTAGGCTGGCCCTTTTGAGAAGAGAGATGGGGAGAAATCCTAGGGTCTATGAATTATTGCCAAATCAGCACATCTGCTTGTACCTAAGAACATTAAACTCAGAGCCAAAGAATGGGAAGAAGAGATTAATCCCTGCTTTGTTTAATTTGTAATTTGTAAATTTGTAGAATTTGACATTGATTTCCTGCGACTTAGAGGTGCCTCATTTAGACTGGGGTGAGGGGGTCTAGTTTTCTCAACCACTAACAAGGTGACTTAAGGCAGTCACTTAATTTCTCTGGGCCTCAATTTCCTTGTATGTAAGAAGAGAGGCCTAAACAAGATGACAATTCAGGTTCCTTCTTAAATGAAGGTTTAGAGTAGGATGGAGACCTAATTACTAGGAAAACCCTATGTAACTTGAAGGGTGCTGTCAGGTGGGAGAGGTCTTGAGTTAATTATTCATTTGGCCTTTTTGTAAATGAAGAAAGTGAATTGGAGGATATGTGGATCCTCTTCGTGAGTCTACATTCTGTAGTGTTTGATAACACCCTCTCCCCAATTCTACAGTATGGGTTTAACCTATGAACAGATTTGGGTACGTATTTGTTGGATTTCATTTTCCTAACCCCTGTGTATCAAATAAGACACATTCCCCTGGGTCTTTGGGTCCTAAGAAGCACAGTTTGTACTTCAAATGCACTACATTTTGGCTAAGGAGGCCACTTCATACTGAAT
Source organism: Eospalax fontanierii (assembly GCA_035773235.1). Classification (NCBI taxonomy): domain Eukaryota; kingdom Metazoa; phylum Chordata; class Mammalia; order Rodentia; family Spalacidae; genus Eospalax; species Eospalax fontanierii. The sequence continues at coordinate 30,974,967 of CM069548.1, read as the reverse complement.
AAGGAGCCTCAGATAACTGTCTAGGAAGGGCTGAGAGACTGACTGACACCGCACGCACGGTGAAGGTGGTCCTGCTTTTCCAGCCATTCCCCAAGGATAGAAATGCTTGTGCCTGAGGCAAACACCTGTTTCTTTCATTGAAAACAAAACCTAGCTGTGTGTACAGCACAGTGGTTGAGTGCGTGTTTAGTATGTGTGAGGCCCCGGGTTCCATTCTCAGCACCACAGAAAACAAACAGAAACTCTATTTAAGGACAAGCAAAAGCTCTAAATCATGCTCAAAGCAAAGACTAAAGGTAGAAAATTAAAGAGAAAAGCTCCTAACTGCTTCCTACCAAATAGTCAGAAGTCTATGAAGTAATTTAGATATTCCAGAAATCCAAATAGAAATGTTAGAAAAGAAAATGTTTTGCAGGAGATAAAATCCTATGAGACTGTGTAAGAAATTATTAGACAACCGTTTTGCTCTAAAAGAAGGGGAAAAGATCTTAGTGTACAATTCATAGCTACTTACAGTAATGAAGCAAACACTAGGAGGTGTGGGAATAAAGAAGAAAAGCAGAAATTTTTAAATAATACGCATAGCTTGAACTGTCTGGAGACTTTGGAACTAATTGAAAAGCAGTTCCTTTTCTATTTTAGGTATATATTATATTTCAGTAAAAGAACATTTTAAAGCAAATTCTTCACTAATCTAAAAGAAGCTTGTAAGGTTTTTTTGTTTTGTTTTGTTTTTTAAAGCAGAACCAAAGATGTTTAAGATGGAAATGTGTTCAGCTGATTTCACATTTGCTGCTGTTGAAAGTGCAGATAGAGTCCTTTAGAGGATGCTGGAGAGCAGAAATAAAGCTTATCAACAGTTAAAACCTGACAACCCAAGTCCTAAGGCCAAGAGTGACCATGAGAGTGAGTTCAGTTAAGAATGGCAAAGTAATTTAGAAACCCAACAGCAGTTTAAAAAAAAAAAAAACACAGTGACATATTCCTCACAGAACGTAAAGTCCAAAGGCAGCCATGGACTGGTGTTCATGGAGCCACTGAGCAATGCTATCGTTGCTCTGATTTTTCCGTCATGGCCTTCCTCCATGCTTGGAAGTTGGCGTGCATCCTTGTGCTTCATATTCACAGACTAGCTGCCATCTCAGGTGGTACCTCTGTGATCAAGGCATGGGGAAGAGAGCCCAATGGCTCAATCAGATCTCTCCAGGAAAGCGAAAGCCTTTTCATTAGCCAGCACTTTAACACTTGGCCACACCAGCCATCTCCATGGTGGGAAAGGGCACGGGAGAAGGAAAGTTAGAAATGTTTGGTTAACAGTAATCCGTGTCTGCCAGAGAGATTGTCTTAAACAGAATCAGCTTATAGCATGACATTACTGAGAAGAAAGGCCGTAAAACCTTTGGGGTTTGTCTTGGGACTGGAAGCATTTCTGCTAATAGAATCATAAGAGCATATCTCTTGAACTCAGTTAAAGCACCATTCATAAGGCAGGTGCCTTATTTTCCACCCTGAATTGGCAATTGACCTTAATAGCTAATGCTAATAAATTAAGTATGACAGTCAATATATTAGTGCTACTAAATCCCCAGTTATTCTTACTGTAAAATAAGGATAATGTTTATTCCCTGTCTCCCTTGGATTTCTTGGTCACTCACCTTTCTAATGGTTAGGTGCCAAACACCTGCTGTGTCTCAGGCAGTGTGCTAATGCTGAGGATGTACAAGTAAAAGCTATGAACCCCTTCTCCCAGTGGCTGTGCATTCTGCTAGGAAAAGGAAACCAGGAAACACGTGTCCTAGGCACTGTTGAGCTCTACTGTGAGCTGTATGTGATACAGAAAATAAGTGCTAGTCACTGAAGCAAAATACCTGTGTTGATCAATTAATAAAGAAGAAAGGTTTATTTTGACTCACAGTTTCAGAGCTTTCAGTCCATAAGCAGTTTACACTATTACCTTGGGTCTGTGGTAGGCCACTCATCATGGCAGAAGTGTATGGTGGAACAACACACTCAGTTCATAGCAGCTTAGAGGCCAAGGGCAAAAGGGACTGATTCCAGTATCCCCCTCGGGGACACGCCACCAGCAACCTAATTTCCTCCCACTAGACTCTGCCTTCTAGTGGTTTCACCTCCTCCCACTAGCTCTGCAGGGTGGGGACAAAGCCTTTAGTATGCAAACTTCAATACTATGTAAACTGATACTGCAGCGGGTGCAATAGGGTGGTAGAAATGCTTCCGGGTGGGGAAAATGGCTAGATTTGCCTGGAGAGTGTGAAAAGATAAAATATAAGATAGGACATGAGGGACTGGAGAAATGGCTCAGCACTTAAAGAGGACTGGGGTTCAATTCCCAGCACCTACATGGCAACTGACAACTGTCCAGAATTCCATTTCCAAGGGATCTGATTCACCCTTCTGACCTCCACAGGCATTGCATGACATGGGTACACTTACATACATTCAGGCAACACACTCATACCATAAAACTTAAAAATAATAAATAAAATAGTTTTTAAAAAAAATAGGGCCAAAAAGTGAGTCTGTTGCCTGAAAGGAGTGGTGGTGTGGTAACTTTGAGGAAAGAACTCATTGTTTAAAATGCATCAGGGGCTTCCTGGGGAATAGTTCATTCCCCAGGGTCAAGCAGCTCACTCTGGCACACTTGGGTAGTGGGAGGTGAATCAGGGAACGGTAGATGGTGAAGGAACTCAGAAGACAAGGGACCAGATCTGGAGAGTCTGGAATACAAGAGAAAGCATGGTTAGATCTGTGCCTCAAAAGATCTTTTGTGCACAAAAGTGGAGCATGTTGAAAGGGAGAGACTTCATAACCAAAAATGTTGTAGAGAGTGTTACAAGACTATTGATAAGAAATGATGATTTGATTAAGGTAGTAGCATTCCAGAAAGATTTTTGAGGTAAGAGTGACAACTTTTGGTGACTACCTGGATGTCATTAAAAGATATAAGGGGGAAGGCATCAGAAATGACTGAGGAGGCTGGAGAGATGGCCCAGTGATTAAGAGTACTGGCTGCTCTTGCAGAGGACTTGGGTTCGGTTCCCAGCACCCACATGGCAACTAACAGCTATCCATAACTCCAGTTCCAGGGGATCCAACGCCCTCTTCTGACTTCCTCGGGCACTGCACAACATAACGTGGGTGCACTTACATACGTGCAGGCAGTACACTCATACACATAAAATTAGAATAATAAATAAATAAATTTTAGGAAAGAGAAATGACTGAGATCTCTCACGTGGCATTTGGGGGACACTGGTAACAGGAAATTTGGAAGAACATGGTCTTTGTGGAGCTTCATTTCCACATTGTGAACATGGGCTCCACGTCGTCATCAAAGCATAACACCTCTTCCACTGCCCTGTCACCTCAGCCCCAGCCAGAGGCATTCCAAGGCTAAGGCTCAGATGGCCTGGGATTACCTGGCTCCTACTTACGAAAGAAAGACAGACTGTGCAGTAAATGCAAACACCGGGGGTTCAGGAATCATGCCCAGGTATACCTGGGCTTGGTCTGGACACAGGACTGGGCTGGCGCTTCTTGGGCAGCGTCACCTTGACTCTGTCCACCGCACTGAGCCTGCAGGGTGCTCTTCCCACTCAGCTGCAGCGGTCTTTAAAGTTGTCATTACTTTCTAAGGCCCCGAAGGGACCCGGTTGCCTTATGATGCTTCATCTTCTCGAGTATATGACTGATACTTGAAAGAGTTATTAAGAGACTTCTTCATTTTAATTGCACCTACTTGTTGGGTCTGTGACCTGATTAATTCATTTATTGTGAATATATTAGAAGACCCTGCACCATCTTGACCTCTGCTTATAATTATTACTGTCATCCTCCTTGGATGCACTGTTTTGATTATGCACTTAGAAGGAACTACTTAAAAATGCCTTCTCATCACTGCGTAGCTGAATTACCCACACTCAAGCTCAAGGACAGTCACCCAAGAGTGCTCCTTATCTTCAGAAGTCCCACCGACCTGTACCTTCCTCTTCACCTTCCCTTCCCCCCAGTTCCACCCCTTGCTTTTTACAAGTTCTTAGTCAGGTATTCTCGCTTTAAACAGACTAGCTCTTCTCCCTAAGGCCCAAAGAGCTAAGTTTTGACAAACACAGATCAATCAATAAATGTGTTTTATCAGTGTTGGTATTGCTGGCGGGTACTGCACTGTAAACATCATTGCAATTTCGCCACGGTTCATCCTTTCTCCCCGTTCCAAATGTGCATTCTTACTTGTTTCTCTCCTTAGATCACACTTGGCAGATCTTCATTTGAATGAGCATTGATCCAGTTGACTCATCTGAATGCAGGTGGAAACCTGTATTTGGAAAGCACTTTTAGTGGAATTGTGTGAAATCCAGTACTTTCCTCTCTTGCTTGTCTCTGCTTGGATCTTATGGAAAGTTCCTAATTTAATTGTCATGATACTCAATTCTGCAATATAGAACTGTGCTTTAAGAAAATTCACAGTCGCTGGGCATTGTAGTAGCACATGCCTTGTCCCAGCACATGGGAGGCAGAGACAGGTGGATCTCTGTAAGTTCCAAGCCAGCCTGCCTACACACTGAGAGTTCCAGGCCAGCTGGTGATACACTGTGTGAAAAAAAAAAACAGAAACAAACAAAAAATATGGACGACTCACTGTAACTTACTGAGCAAAAGGACAAAATATTGACTCACTGTATTATCTTGTTCTTCAGAGCTGGCCCAGGCAAGTGAACCCTTGAAAATGTCCCCTTCCCTCATTTTGACATCCCATCTGTCACTTGTCTCCTTATATGGCTGCTGAAGGGATATTTGTATGATTATGGTTCACTGAGAAGAGGCACAGGTCAGAAAATTTAAGGAAATCCTATAGATAATCATAAGAAAATAAAAATTTTCTAAGATGCAGGCTGGAGAGTTGGCTCAGCGGTTAAGAGCACTGGCTGTTCTTGCAGAAGACCCAGATTCGAATCCTAGCACCCACATGGCAGCTAACAACTGTCCTTAGCTCCAGTTCCAGGAAATCTGACACCCTTCTCACAACACGGGTGCACTTACACACATGTAGGCGTAACACTCATACATGTTAAAAAAAACCTTCTAAGATGCAAAGAGAGTGTATTATTACTGTGGGCTGATTTCATTCAAGGCTGTGAATTCATAAAGATTGTTTGTCAAGCCCCTTTTTGTTCCCAGATGCAACAAGATTTTGAGGGAAATCTAGTGGGTACTCTTGTTATAGGAGCATATGCAGTGGTCGTCTCTAAGTCTATTTAGTAAAGTTCCTTATGAAAAGATTTTGCACAAGCTAGAACTTAAAAGCCAACCTTTTAAAATAAGGGAGGGTGGAAATTTCCGTGCAAGGTTCTGAACTGTTCATTTTCACACAGGAATCTGGGATTTAGACTACCTTGTTAACAGGCTTGTAGCAAGCATCTACATTTTGGAATTTTATCATGCAACACTACCATTCACTCATTCAACAAGTATCTGTTGAGTGCCTTCTGTATACTAGGCAGGGTGCGTGAGTTCACTGGACTTTGGTGGAGGAAATGCTAAAGACCCAGGTGCAGTCGGAATCCATTTGCCACAACAGCTCTGGTCAGTGCCCTTCATAGAAACAGGAAATGAGCATCACAATGGTCACTGCATCTCATTTGTAATTCCCAGCTACACTCTTGGAGGAAGCCTCTGCTGACGTCCTCAAGGTTGGCTAAAATGCAAAGCATTCCTGTTGCCCTGAGTTTCTCACAATGCCTTGTTCTCTTGGCCCAGAAACAGAAAAGATAGTCCTCGAGGCAGGAAATGGATTGCCGTCCTGGAAGTTCAGCGATCAGCTCTTTCCTTGTGATGTGTGTGGGAAAGTGTTTGGCCGACAGCAAACATTGTCTCGACACCTGTCGCTGCACACAGGTGAGTGGGGGCCACAGCTCCAGCCTGCTGCACTCCTCCCAGACCTCTCTACCAGCTGGAAGTTGAATTTCTTTAAGGGAGTTGTTACAGAAAGTGTTGGAAACATACTCATCCTGACCTTTCAGGCCCAGATACGTAGGGTGTGTTATTAAGACAGGCTTTTCTGTTATATTGAAAAGGCTCATTGAGTTCCGGGAAGGACTGATGAGAAAGGATACCCATCTTTAGGCATCTCCAGGTAAAATTCCTGAATTCCATAAAGAATGGATTAATCTCATCTTAATGGTTCAGGGGATAGAACTATATCCAATCTTCTCAGTGTCAACCTTTCAACAAAGTTGTAGTTTATCAAGAAAGGGTTTAATTTACAGGTAAGTATGAATGCTAAGAGAGGGTTGTGTGAGAGAGGCTTAGGTAAAGGACAGTTGTTTATACTCTAGGTGCGTGGAGGTTTAAGCGGGAGATGCTCTGTGCAGGAGCTGGGGGAAAGGAAGAGACCATATTGGTGAATAAACAGTTTCTGCCTTTATTTCCATATAAAACAGGCAAACAATGATAGATTCTGAGTGCTAGGACAGGAAAGGCAACCTAGTTAACAAAGAAGTAGGAGTAGTAAATAGTAACCTCATCTTCAGAAGTATGACAGGGTGAAAAGAAAAGATGAGAAGTTGCCTCAACACTAAGAATCAGGCAGATACAAATGACAGGACTGAGGTGTGATGAGTGGTAGATGACGTGAGAGGCCGGGTCCAGTTTCTACCACCAAACCAAAGAGAAGACTGCAGTCAGCTGTTACTATGTTGACATTGAAAATCAGGTTTCAAACATTTCCAGATATATCTTATTTATAGGAAGCATGAGAACAAGACGATTGATATAAGCCGGTAATGTTGACACACACCTGTAATCCCAGCACTCGAGAAGCCAAGGCAGGAGGGTCTAGAATTTGAGTGCAGCCTGGGGCACACAGTCAGACCGTGCTTCGAAAAAAAAGAAAACATCAGGTACCTTTAAACCCAGCCCTTGGGAGGCAGAGGCAGGTGGATCTCTGGGAGACTGAGGCCAGCCTGGTCCAGTTAGTGACCAGGCAGGCTGAGACCAGGGAGACCCTGTCAAAGAAAAAAAAAAAAAGATAAAAGTTACTTTTTGTACAATTATGCAAGAAGAAAAACAGAGTGTTGCTATGACAAGATTATTTTGACCTTTTTAAATCTCTTTTAATTCCACTAAACTCAAACTTTAGTCATATGCTCAGACACAGAGAAGACTGTAACATCTTTTAAGAAATGAAAGTTTTAAGGCCATGTTCTTTATGCACACTTAAATGAAATTTAAAGTAACCATATAACCAAAGATGATTAGGATTAATAAAAAGGAAGAAAATCAAAATGCAAGTATCAGACATCTAAAGGGAATGAGAACACTGTATACTTACAGCTAAAGCGTGTAGTTTTATGCTGTGTGCAGCTAATCACTCTACTCAGAATAAGATGTATAGAAAAACAAAAATAAGGGAACTTCACACTTACCTTAAGGAACTAATAGAAGAACAACAAGATTTAGACAGCTTACTATGCCTAATTAAGAAAGGGAAACAGACATATTCAAATTTAGGAAAGAAAAGGGAAAGCTACTAACAGGTGATAGTAAAGAATTATTGTTGCAAGGTGTGGTGGTACACACCTTTAATAGCAGTACTCTGTAGGCAGAAGCAGGTGAATTTCTGAGTTCTAGGCCAGCGAGGGCTACAGAGTGAGCCCCTGTCTTAAAATAATTTTTTAATTAATTATATTATTGGAGAATAAAGATACCTCATGACTTTTTTTTAAGTGTAGAAGTTTGATGAGGAAGTAGAGAGATGGCTCAACAGTTAAGAACACTGGCTGCTCTTGCAGAGGACCCGAGTTCAATTCCTAACACCCACATGGTGGCTAACAACCCTCTGTAGCTCCAGTTCCAAGGTATCCGATGCCCTCTTCTGACTTCTGTGGGCACTGTACGACCTGGGTGCACTTATATACATGCAGGCAATACACTCATATTCCGTATACATAAGAAAATAAAAATAATAAATAAAAAATTCTTAAAAGAATTTTTATGATAGGTAATTTAAGCAAAAAATATCAGAATTGAGCCAAGAGGCAAGGGGAACTTGAATAAATTAGTTACCAAAGGGGAATTTGAGAAGCTGAAAAAGGAAATGCTGTTAATAAAGGAATTATGTCTAGAAGTTCTCCCAGATGAGTTCTTTCTCAGCTTTTGAGAAGAAGAAATTCTAGTGTTATTAGACCTTTGCAGTTGATAGAAAAACACAGAAAACTTCTAGCGCACTTTATGGAGGAAGCAGAACCTTAATGCTGAAGCAGGCGCAGACATTCCAAAGCAAAGAGCCGCCCCACCCACCCCCCTTTAGCAGGCCACACTTTGGATGCTGGGGACCATCTGTCATAAGGATGGTGTCTTATGTTTTGTGTTGGAAACGTTTTTCCCCTGTGTTCTTCCTGGTGAAGTAAATGAGAGAAGTCTTTTCTACAAGACAAGCCCAGAGAGAGATACCAAGTGGCTTTAGGGTTAGAAAGTGAGGCTTGTTCTTCGCTGTGTCTGCGCCATCATCTGTGTGATGAGATCAGTGCTGCTTCTTGTACTTATAATTTGCTTGATTAATCAAATGAATTCAGAATGCCACTCTAGAAATGCTCCTGAAACGTTAGTCAGCTTTATGACTGAATTTCCATTAAGAAATTAATTGAGATTAAAAAATTTTATTTATGTAAAAATGAAAAATTCCAATTAAATTATTTTACCGTCATTTTTTTCCCCTTTAATTTCATTAGTTTTTATTTCTTGGCTGACCCAGGCTTGGCGCTTAGGGGAAATGATGAGGCCTCTTTTATGCTCTGTTTCTACAATTGCTTATTTCCTTTGCCTTCCTTAACTCAGGCCTGCCCAAGAATAATGCATTGGGCACGCCCGTGTTCTCATTTGTGTTTGTAAAGACACCCTCACATAGTGTCCCTGTGGAGCTCAGTTTGTCATGATGAGGGACTAGAGATGTGATGTCCAGGAAAAAGCAGAATTGTACAAAAAGAAATGAGGAAAAATTCATCTGAGACCCCCGTGAAATAGCACACAGCGCACTGTACGCTCCTAGGTCGGGTTACCCTTTGGTCGCCAGAGTGTTGCTTTCGGCGTCTGTATACTACCTTGAATTAGTATTTGGTTTGGTCACTATAATACTCCCAGTTTGAGCCTCAAAATCTTGTCCTACAGATAGCTGCCCCGAGAGATCTTTGTAAGTGTTGATATCGGAGGGAACTGGGAAGGGTGTACACAGGGAGGATTTCAAGACGTGACCTTGGTGTCTCTGTAAAGGAGGTTTGGACCATCTTTTCTTGGTTCCTTTAAGTGATCTCTTGCATTTTTTTTTGAGAGCAATTTTGGTTTCTTCCTGTTCCTTCTCCCCCAGAGGAAAGAAAGTACAAATGCCACTTGTGCCCCTATGCTGCTAAGTGCCGTGCAAATCTGAACCAGCACTTGACCGTGCATTCTGTGAAGCTGGTGAGTACGGACACCGAGGACATTGTCAGCGCCGTCACCTCAGAAGGCAGCGATGGGAAGAAGCACCCCTATTATTACAGGTGAGTCACACGTGGAGCAGTGTCTGAGCTCAGACCCCTTCCTCTGGGCGCTTCCTCCTTGCCTGCCCAGGCACTTTCCTCAGTCATGTGCTGGAATTCATTGTAATACGTTCTTTGGTTCTTTGTTTACAATGAACCTGCACTTTTAGACTCCTGGCAGGTTCAGGTGGCCCTTGCAGAATGAATTAAAAGGGAAACAGTCTGAGAGGTGGCTCTGTGGAATGGGACTCCAGGGGAGTATCAAGACCCTGGAGATGGTTACTGTTAGCTCTGGTGTGGCTCCCCAGTTCAGAACTGGGCGTTCTGCTACTGCCTAAGAATTGTAGGTGAGGAAAGGCACGGAAAGTGAACCTGTGAGCTCCGAGGCAGGAACTCAGGGACACTGAGTACTGTCTCTTGGTAGGTTGCCCTTAACAAAGTACTATGTTCTGTTCCATATTCAGCCTTGATATGGTTCCATAAAACCCCCAAGCTGTCAAATCTGGCCCTAGAGATATTGGTGGAAACTTGCTTTGTAGGGCACCTAGATGGATTGATGGCTTCTACTGGGAGCTGTCACAGACAGGACTGCTTTTTGCTTGGAGTGCCACAGGGTGATCTGTATGTGCTCTGCTCCTTACACTGAAAGGTTTCTAGAGGCAGAGGGAGACTTTGGGCGGGGGGTGCGGCATGCTGAGTTTGTCAGTGGACCCACCACTAAATAACTTGGCGATGCTGCCCCGCATCTCTTTGCCTAAAGGAGTCCATTAGGGGATGTGCAGCATCTGGAATCTGTAGTTTTTAATTAACTTTATGATTATTTAGCATCGTTATCGCATGTATGGGATTGTTAACATTATGCTGGCACCTAATCTGTTTGGCACAGTGACCACTTCAGAGGCATCCCAGCAGACCGAAGAAAGTCCTGGTACTGTACCTTTTGGTAGAAAGAACACATGTGTAAATGCACAGCTCACTTTAGAAGTATGTGCCTCTTTCGTCACGCTCCCTGTTCTTGCCTTCTTTTGCATAGCTGTCACGTATGTGGATTTGAGACTGAGCTCAATGTCCAGTTTGTCAGCCACATGTCACTCCACGTGGACAAGGAGCAGTGGATGTTTTCCATCTGCTGCACGGCTTGTGACTTTGTCACCATGGAGGAAGCAGAGATAAAGAATCACATTGGCACCAAGCACACAGGTAACCATCCCTCCTCCAGCCCCTGCACCCCACAGGGGCTGGCACATGGCAGAAGCATCGTTCCTACTGTGTCCTTCCATAGAGGGAAGGTCTGTCACAGAGCAACAGAGCCACGTTGCCCTGGAGTCATAATGTCATGGCTTAGGTAGACCTGGGCCTCACAGATCTGAATGATGCACTGGTCTGTGGGTGCTGTTGAAAGGCACTGAGCTATGTACTTGATCCTTACCTAGTCCTGGTCCTCATTGTTGTGCATAACAGTCTTGAAGCTCTTCTGTTGCCCCAGGCTTGAGCCTTGCCTGCTAGGTCTTATCTAAGCCCAGAGCAACCCTTTAATTAAGGTGAATTCAGTCATTTTCACAACTGAGGCTTAACCAGGGTGGGGTATTCCATCCAAGGTCAGTAATTAGGATACTAATTCAGAACCTCATCTCAGAACAAGTTTTGCCACACAGCCTTCTGTCTGTCCCTTACTATTGTGACAGCCCTACCTGTTTTGCTGCACCAGGGCACTGCATGCCCAGTTCTGCAGACTCTGGTATTCTCCATAACGACACATGGCTCATCGGTCCAGACTGCTAGTCTCTTCTGAAACCAACCTTACAAGACTTAGCCATTGTTCAGCTTTCATTGAAGCCCCTTGCTTCTCTGGTTAACTTCTTCCATTTAATGGTGTTAACATTTTGACTTCAGTAGGCAATTTCACCCTCACAAGTGATGGTTACAGATGACACCACCATGGAGTCATTAAGTGAGATTGAGGGGACTCCCCCTCTAACCCCGCCAGCCCACTCTTTGTGATGCTTATGAATTCAGAGCTGATGTTGTTAACTGCAGGTCCTGGGTATGGGGTCAGCCCTTCACATCATTGGCTCTCGAAAGAAGAAGGGAACTTTCCCTAACAGTGGTGCTGACGATGTCCACAGTGGAGAAGGGTCTCTCTGTGCTTCTCTGGCTGCTCTGGCTCAGTGGTGCCAACAGCAGTAAAAGCTTGTTTTTGTCAGTAAATTGAGCAGCTATGAATTGGAGGTCTGCAGAGAGTCATTATGCTGAGTGAGAAGGTGCCATTTTTACAGTTGGTTGTCTGACCGTAACCACATTAGCACCATGGGCAGTAGGTGAGCTGGGAGACCCATGTGAAAGGCAAATTAAATTCAGCGTCCCTGGACCGCCTAATGGAGAAAAAGGCCAGCCTCTTTCCGATCTCCACTGGCTTTGCAGTACTTCCCTTTCTTTGTCTTTTTCTGTTAAGCCCTTACTCTTGTAACCTTCTTCACCCCAACGTGTCCCTCAGCTTCCCACCCCACACCACAGTCCTCTCTAGCACCCCCTCACCCCAGGAAGAAATTGGACTCAGCAGCACTTGTCTTCCATAGAAACTACACGTTCACAACTAACCTAAGCAAACACACCTCCTAATTACCACAGCACACACAGGGGGGACCTTGTTTCTTCTGAGGTGACAGAACTCCAGGGTTAGCTGGGAAGAATGTTCTCACTTGCTAATACAGAGAGCCAAGAGTGAAACACATTAAAGAAGTTTCTTTTGTAATTTAGTGGAAGTTTCTTACATTGTTGCTATTAGAGTAAGATGAAAATGTTATTTTTAAGTCTGGATCCCAAAAGCCTTTTTTTCATATGCACAGATGGTAAATGTTTCAAACGCTCAGACCATACAGTTTCTATCATTTTGACTCAGCTCTACCATTAGAACTAGTAGACAGAAAACACACAAATGAATGCCCATGTTCCAGTAAGACTTAGTTTACAAGAACAGGAAGCTAGTGACGGCCCAAGGGCTATCATTGGCTCACCCCTGTTATAAGTTACTAGCTTCACAGTGAGGGTTTCTTCTATTTAGAACTGTTTTGAATTTGACCCAAAATCTATTCATTTAAACCTGCATTAATAAGCTGTGTTATTGTACAGTTATCTAAGGCAATATTTATGTTGTGTATGTATGATATGTATTATAATATATGGTCTTGAGTGATTATTCCACTCCATACTGGTATCAGAACCTCACAGTAGGAAACTTCCATCCTCTTCTTTCAGGCTTTATGGTATTGTCAGATTTCTATTCTCAGATGGGCTCAAAACTTTACAGTGCATTGTTATTTTTTGTATAAGAAGTAATAGTTTCATTATCTTTCAAAAATATTTAAATAAGAGAAAAACTCTCTTCATTCTGTTGAACTAGTACATCTCTATACTGGGCACCATTTTCCTGCTTATAACTCAAGTCTGCAGGTGATGAGTTTCTTCTTTTTTGGTTTGTTGGTTTGGTTTGGTCTTTTTTGAGACAGGGTCTCCCTGTAGCCTCAGCTGGCCTGAAACGCAATGTATAGACCAAGCTGGCCTTGATTTCAAAGAGATGCACCCTCTGCCTCTGCCTCCTGAGTCCTGGGACTCAAAAGTTATGAGCCACCATGTTTGGCTTGTTTTGTTTTGTTTTTTAACCTTTTAAAATGTCAACTTTGTTTGCTCTTTGTTTTTTAAATATATCTTCACTGGACCTGTAATTTTAGGTCAATGATCTTTCAGTTTGGGTTGTTTTTTTCTATGTTGGTGTTTTATCTTTATGAACCACCTGTGTGCAGTACTCACAGAGACCAAAAGAGGGCATCATATTCCCTGTAACTGGAGTTGCTTAAGGTTGTTAGCCATTGTGTGGGCACTGGGAACAGAACCCAGGTCCTCTGCAAGAACAGGCAGTGCTCCTAACCACTGAGCCATCGCTCCAGCCCTGATCTCTCAGTTCTTTAAATGTTTCCTTGGTGTCTTTTCACCTGGATCAGTTCCTGTTGGACAGTCTGCTGGTTCCTCTTTTGCTCCTTTATACATAGCATGCCTTTTTTTATTCTGGCAATTCTCCTGGCAATTTTCTTTTCTGTTTTACTTCTTTTTAAGACAGGGTCTTAAAAACTAGCGTTGAACTCAAAATCCTGCCCCAGCCTCCTGAAGGACGGGGTTATAAGTATACATACCTGGCTCGTCATGCATCTCATACTTGACATTCATTGAGCTCCTTGGGTCCTGGGCTTTATGGTTGCCCTTGAATTAGAAACATTTTGATCATCTCAAATAATGATTATGCCTTGGTCAACCCAGGACCTCTAAACAGTCTTCTGTTAAGCATCCCACAGTTCACTGATGCTCTTTTCCTTTGTGGGGGTTAGGCCTCTTTTTTTTCTGTTTATTTTCAGATCTTTTCTATAGCTACAATCATCAGGTTTACTGATCTTTCTTCCGCTGCTGTCAGCTCTAGTGATGCTTTCGTTGTGTTCCCATCTGTAGACATAACATCTGGACTTTCTTCATATCGTCTGTCTCCACATAACTTTTCAGATATATGAAATATAATTATAATGTTCTCTGCTAAAAATTCTAACTACTCTGTCAATTCTGAGTTAGTGTGATTGGCTTAAAAAATGGATTTTCCTCTCCATTTTGAGCTGTTTTTTCTTCTTTCTTTTCATATCTGATCATGTTGACCTCCCCGGACCTTCAGTTCTGTGTGGGGGTCTGTCAGGCTCCTTCTAACGTCCCTTCTCCTGTCCTGGAACCTGGGAAATATCTTCAGGCAAGAAGCTAAGCAATGTGGGGCTTTCCCCTTTGTTCTGTCTCTCAAGGACCAACTTCTTCACTGCCTCATGTCCAGTGTCGGAAAAACTGTTGTTCGATATATTTTATCCAGTTTTTTATAGTTGTTTCAGTAATGTTATTAGATCCAATTCCTGATGTTCCAACTTCAGGAGACACTGAAGTCTCTTGACACTAGATTTTAACGGCTTATTGACTTCTTCGTGGCTGCCTTTCAAAGAGAGCCTAGTGTGCTGATGAGTGTGGACACTGGAGTCAGACTAGCTCAGACTTCTTACTGTCACTTAGTGTAGCCATGTGAACTGTACCAAACTGCCCTTCTGTAAAATAGGAGTAGTGCCTGATAAGGTGTATGTGCACGTGTGCGCGCACTAGGGATTGAACCCAGAGCCTCATGTACACTAAGCATATCTCTGCCACTGAGCTAGAGCTTCAGACCTAGAATTTTTATTAGGCTAAAATGAGATAGTGCATTTTACAATATAACACGGCTCTGGAACTTGGTAACTTGCAATATATCTTACTTATTATTGTCATTTTTAATCGTTGTAAGGCCTCCATAAATGCCTGCAGACGCAGACATATCTGGATCCTGAGTTCCAAACATGCCCTTTCCGGGTGTACTAAAATCAGGTTCCCAGTGAGTACCTGGAAGCAGTGAGCTCTCAGATAATTACACACCATCCCAGGACCTGACTCCCCACCCTCAGCCACCATGGTTATGAGGGGCTTCACCTCCCAAATAACAGAGCTGCTTGTTTTCATTTTTCAGGGGAAGATAGGAAGACTCCCAGCGAATCAAACAGCCCTTCCTCATCCTCTCTGTCAGCTCTGAGTGATTCAGCCAATAGCAAAGATGACTCAGACAGCTCCCAGAAAAACAAGGGTGGTAACAACTTGCTGGTCATCTCTGTTGTGCCTGGGAGTCAGCCCTCACTGAACAGTGAGGAAAAGCCAGAGAAAGGTAAGGGAGGAGGTAGACATGGCCTGCTCACCCTGCCCACTCTAAGGAAAACAATTAGGCCTAAGGTGCAGTGTAATGTTCACTACTGAAAATTCGCCCTTTCTTTTGGCTTGTTTTGTGTTCAAATGTGGGATGGAAGAACGGGAAGGAGGACCATGACTCTGAAGCTGGATATTTAGCTCTTTTTAGCACAACATTATGGGGGACTGTGCCTAGAAGGCTGTACGTGTTGGGAGATGAAGGGTTGCCTGCCTTCCTCTCCCTCCCCCCACACCTCTACACCCAGCTTCGGTCCTTTCAGGGTTCGAATGCGTTTTTTGCAACTTTGTCTGCAAGACGAAGAACATGTTTGAGCGCCATCTGCAAATACACCTCATCACCCGGATGTTTGAGTGTGACGTGTGCCACAAGTTCATGAAGACCCCCGAACAGCTGCTGGAACATAAGAAATGCCACACTGTCCCCACCGGTGGGCTCAAGTAAGGAAAGCAAGTACAAAATCTTTTATTGCGTTGTTACTCAACACCCTCCCCCTGACCTACCCCAGCCCTCCCCTGAAGGATTTGGGGGTCACCGAGACAGGGAGCTTGGTATGAGGAGAGTTAGTCAGAAAGCTCTGCTGCCTCAGGGTGAATGGAGTTAGAATGATCCCCGAGGGGTCAGCATTAGCAGGGGAGCCACTCCACAAGTACTCCAGGGCTCATAGCGAGGAAGCAGACATGTCCCCACAGCCCAGCGTTAAAAGATTCATTCTGTGGTGCCTAAGTTGGGTTCAGACTTGATTTTAATGGACTCAGGGTTAGTGTCCCAGGCAGATGTCAATCATTATTCAGTGTTGCTGCAAGTCATTGTGTCCATTTTTCAGATGGCCTGACATATTTAGCTTCTAAGTAAGCTCTGTAACAACCCACAGTCCCCAAATTAGAACCATGGTGGTTTGATCAGACCGGAGGTAACGGTGTGCACGCAAACATCACTTGCTTCATGTCTTGCTGCAGACATGCCGACGCCGTCCCCAAAGATCTAGACAAGGAGCATCATCCTTAACCAATATTTGCGAGAAGCCCTCTGGCCTCAAGTGAGACCTGTCAGTTATTACCAAACATACAGTGTGGCTAGTTTGGTCATAGGTGCTAAAGGGCACATGAGGAATAAAACATCATTTCCACCCTCAGGAAATTTATGTCCTAGCACTACCAGAATTTAATCTTCCCAGTTATTCTGAAATCGGGGTCCCCGTTCACAAAGCACTTGGAGTGTAGTAAAGAGAAAGAAGCATAAAATAGTTGAGCACAGAGAAACATAGTCATCAAGGCATTTTTGACTGAAATTCCAATGTAGTTAAAAGAATGAAAAAAATGCCCCCCCCCCAACATTAGGGGAAGGGCGAGAGATCTTTTCTCTCAAAAACATTTTCATCATTGAAACTCACAACCCGTCAAGGGTTGGCATGCCTCTCTATATGAGGGTTGGAGAAGCCCAGAAGGACCTTGGAACAAAGTGTTGCAGATGGAGCAGGGCTGACTGGTCAGGGCTCCCTCTGCAAAAACCAAAGAGCTGGGAAACAGTGTCTACTGGAGAGTCCATTTTTATCCATTCTTAGGCGCTCATAGATGGGAGGATGTAAGGAAGAAGGCGGGTGATTATAATTCGTTCAACTAGTAGATGGAAAAATGACTAGCAGGAGCTTATTTGGGAATTTTGATTTGTTTTGATCCTGCTGTCCCTATATAAAGATTTATAAACTCTTTATTTCAAAAGAAGAAACCTGCTTTCTGTGGATGGACTAATATCATTGTCTCTCAGTAGCCCAGTCACAACCATTCCACTGTGGCTAAGCCAGTTATCTTTCAGTGCCCTAAGCAGTCCTAAGCCTCTGAACCACTGGGCATTTGATGCTTTTATTGAATCAGACCCTTCCCATGTGGAGCTAACTATCCCCTGTGTAAAAGTTCATGTTGTAGGATGACCAAGTAGAAGAATACTTTGGAAAAAAAATTAATAATGCCTTCTGGCTACACAATGAGTCTTTGTTTTGTTTTTTGTTTCTTTTGCCATATCAAAGAATTAATTTGCTTAAGAGAGTGTCTTTAAGATAAATAATGGGAGCACAAAAAAAAAAAAAAAAGGCAACAACAACAACAACAACAACAGAAAAAATCCCTTAGCACTTTGCCTAAGCAGCGAAAGAAAGATTGAGCTGTGGGTCACAGAAACGTCCTTAACGTGAAACAGACCGCCGATGTCTAAGTTGCTTTTCTGTGATGGAACTGCTTGTACTCTATATCCTGTTCATAATGCAGATCAAATAAGATTATACTATTATTTTTCTTTTGCCGTAGCTCAGGACAGTGGTGAGTTTCAGACTCCTCTAGGTAAGGCCCAGCTTGGCGTAGGGGTTGTGTGTGCACTTGACCTGGGAATGGGCTTTATATTTCTGTGCACTCTTCTGTGAGCTGAGGTTTAAGGGCTAACGGCGAGCTTGGTGCTGAAGAGGCAGTGCACGGTGCACCTGATTGTGTTGGGCTCTGCTGAACTCCTCTCCAACCCTCTGAGGATAGTCCCCTCCCAGGCCTTGCATTGCTGGAGCCCAGTCCGAGCTGAGGCAGCCACTCAGGCATCTGCATTCTTTTTGGAAAGAGAGCATACTTGCTACAGTTATCCTATAAGCCACCGACTCAAGTCTGGCAGCTTCCAGAAGGGAAGCCCAGCAGCTTTTGCAAACATACCTGTCCTGTCCCTCGAAACCCCTCTTGACAGCAGGAGGATTGTTAGTAGCTTAATCCACTGGTGGAAAGAATGGAGAATTCAAGTCACAGAGAAACCTGGGCTTTGTCATAGAAGATACACCTAGAGCCCAATCAGGTGCTAGAGCTGAGATTCAATCAATCCACTCTTCCCGAATCTGCCAAAATTGCCTATAACAACTACTCAGATCATGAATCGGTATCCCTGAGTGCTTACCACCTGCTGAGCACCGTAGAGACTGCAAAAGAAATGTCAACAATCTTTCTGCCCTCTGCGAAGTCATGATCCAGTTAGATCACTGGTGTTTCTACGGCCTGAGAGTGTCCTGAGAGTGTCTTCAAGCTCCCGAGAGCAGGCTCCTTCCTCCCTCATTCCTCACGAGTAGAGGGGCTGTTTCATGGACTTCCTTCTCCCGGGCCCCTGCCATGGTCCCTACCTCCCTTTCCCATTGAAGATCCGATGCTTTAGGAGATGACATTCTGAGAGTCCACATGTCTGTGTACACACATGCACACACGCTTGCCACATGGGCACACAGAGGGACACACATAGACCTTTTCATCCTAACACCCCTTTAATAAGCACGACTCTGACCCCTGTGACTTTCTGTTTGCTGGAGGTAGCTTTCCCCTATAAGCTGTTCTGTGAAACCTCTTAGCCTCTCTGCGTGTGCTTGGTGTGGTGCATGAAAAGTCGATTCTTTGTGTTGCTCCCAGCTAGAGGGGAGGTCAGGAGGGCCAAACCTCTGCCATGTCCAGATGGGGGTGGGGGTGGGGAGGGCCCCAGGGGCTGGGTGGGGGCTGGAGGGAAGCACCAGCTTACAATGCTCCCCACACTCTGCTCCTCTGTGAGAGCTGGCATCAGCTGGAGCCCGGAAACCAGCTAAGTGGACCACACCAGAGCTCCTCATTAATGAGGACTGCTCTGTCAGCATTGAAGCCAAGCAGGGCCATCTGAGAGGTGGCAGGGCTGGGCAGGCCAGACCTTGGGCAGTGCCAGGGCAGGCTTGGTGAGGAGGGGAGACACGTGGTTGCTGTGGGACCCTTCTGGCTGAACCATCCTTGCGTTGCTTCCCCTGGCAGGTGTCCATTCTGCATTTATTCCACCAACCGCCCCGCTGCCATGGAGTGCCACCTCAAGACCCACTACAAGATGGAGTACAAGTGCCGGATCTGCCAGACGGTGAAAGCCAACCAGCTAGAGCTGGAGACGCACACCCGCGCGCATCGCCTGGGCAACCACTACAAGTGTGACCAGTGCGGCTACCTGTCCAAGACCGCCAACAAGCTCATCGAGCACGTGCGCGTGCACACTGGGGAGCGGCCCTTCCACTGTGACCAGTGCAGCTATAGCTGCAAGCGCAAGGACAATCTCAACCTGCACAAGAAGCTGAAGCATGCCCCCCGCCAGACCTTCAGCTGTGGAGAGTGCCTGTTCAAGACCACACACCCTTTCGTCTTTAGCCGCCACGTGAAGAAGCACCAGAATGGGGACGGCGCCGAGGAGGACAAGAAAGGCCTGAGTCCAGCCCCCCGAGAGCCGGCTGGGCCCGGAGCCCCACTCCTGGTTGTAGGGGGTGCCCGGAGTCTCTTGTCCCCACTGTCGGTCATGTCCGCCTCGCAGGCTCTGCAGACCGTGGCCCTGTCAGCTACCCACGGCAGCAGCTCAGAGCCCAACCTGGCACTCAAGGCCTTGGCCTTCAATGGCTCCCCACTGCGTTTTGACAAGTACCGGAACTCGGATTTTGCCCATCTCATTCCCTTGACAATGTTGTACCCCAAGAACCACTTGGATCTCACATTCCACCCTCCCCGGCCTCAGACTGCACCTCCCAGCATCCCCTCACCCAAACACTCCTTCCTCGCCTATCTTGGACTCAGAGAAAGAGCAGAGACTGTCTGAGGGCAGCCACGTTCCGTACCAAAAACCAAGAGACAGAGACAGGAAACAAACAAACAAACAAACAAAACCCACAAAACTTAAACACAACCCCAGCAGGTGTATGTTGCTGCAAAACTTACAGGCCCCAGGGGTCTGAACCACATGTACTGTGTATCTTTAGTAAGGAATAGAGAGTTGGCTCTGTGTGTATACCTATTGCATTGACCTGAAAGCTGCTTTAGCCAATCTTCAGAGAGGTGATCTGCTGCCTGCTTCTACCTACAGAGGCATGCCTACTCAGCCACCCACTCCCAGCCCTCCGTACTTCTCTCTGAAAGGAATTTTGTCTTGTTAAACCCTAAAGAGAGTGTCCTTAATAGCAATCAGCACTTGTAAGCTTCTCTACTGGTGCATTGGGTTTTCTGTTGGGTGAGTGGGGTGTATGGATTGGGAAAAAGAAAGTTGTGTGTGTCTGTGTGTGTGTGTGATGCCATAACATTTCTATCGCACATTCTCTTTGGACTGAGTTCTTTAACAGTGATGAACATTTTTTTCTTTCCTTCCTGTGTCATCCCCAACTCCTTCATCACCTTTCTCTTGATTTTACAGCTACAGAGTGGTAGGGCCTGGTGTGTGTTTAGTGGCTGAAGGAGTGGCAGACATCTGCAGTGTGGCAGGACATTTCCAAGAGAGTTATTAAAGTCTGCAGCTCGGATCTCCTCCATTTAGAAAGAAAATGGAAAGAATTGGGTGACAGATTTGTGAGAAGCGTCCTGCGGCCCTGCAGCTGACATCACAAAACTTAAGTGTACTGT
Organism: Eospalax fontanierii; assembly: GCA_035773235.1. NCBI lineage: Eukaryota > Metazoa > Chordata > Mammalia > Rodentia > Spalacidae > Eospalax > Eospalax fontanierii. The sequence goes on along the minus strand of CM069548.1, from coordinate 30,954,223 downwards.
GTGTGCACCCACACGAAAACAGATTGTTTGGTGTGCACACACACAGAGTTACATCACTTTTAAAGGGCAGGTTATATATGTGTGATGTGTTAATTCAATTGTTACCATTATTTGCAGAAAAAAAAATTGTATGAGTGGAAAATTTTATGGTTAATAAATCCAGCCAAGGAGATTAAAGGGGGTTTGGATCAATTCTGGGTATAAATGCTCAGACTAAAAAAAAAAAAAAAGAAAGAAATGGCAGTTTTGCACAGTGCTTTGGTCTTGCACTAGTTCTTGTTTCTCATCGGGAAAAAAAGAGTAAGTAAAACAAGAGGAAGAAAATGTACCTTTTTTATGGAATGAGTAGACTGTATGTTTAAAAATTTAGCCACGACCTCTTTAACATATAAGGACACAACAAAAAGGTGCTGTTTACTCCTGCGCTTCAGTTGATGCCCCTGTGGAGCTCCCACTGTTTGCAGAGCCTCTGGCTGTAGCTGTATTCCATTCTGTTAACGCCTAGTACATAGATGTTAGGGGCCTAACGCTATACTTATTTAAAGCTCTTATTTTGTGGTCATTAAAATGGCAATTTGTGTGCAGCACTTTATTCAGCAAGAAGAAGGCGTGGCTCCATTGCATAGCCCTTTGCTTATCTTAAAACATAATGGATGATTTAAAAAGGAAAAAAGAAATCTTTGGTTGAATATGTTCATTGCTTGTATTTGTAAGACAGCAGAATTTCCAGAATGCAACAGGAGGAAATGTGGTTTGTATAAGAATGGGAGGTTTGAAATGTAGAAGTTTCTATATTATTTATCTATTGAAAAGCTGGCAGGAGGAACTCTTTCCCACCTTGTATTACCGTAGAAGTGGGATTTCCTTTTCATCAGTTTCACCCCTGGTTTTTCTTCCTCTAGTCAAATTGCTTCTGAAAGTTCCCAGAAGTTAGTGCAGTTCGACAGGAAGCCAGAAGACTAGACGTCTATACACGCCCGGGCTCCCTCTCCCCTTGCAGCCCCCGTCCCTTTTCCACACCTAGTAAGTGTCTGCACTTCCGTTCCCCAGCTTGTCATTCATCCATGGGTGGGGAGCCTGCTCAGTGCCCTGGCAAACAAGTTTACACTACAGAGTCCGCAGGGCAGGGAGACCAACCAGCTAGACAGGAAGCTCCCAAAGCCTCAGTCCTTCTCCAGCAGAGACCTTTGTTCTTGGCCTTGTTTGAAATACTGTTCAACTTGCCATGTCAATATCTCAGTGAAAGACACTATAGATAGTTCTGGACAATAACACCTCCAAGGTCACTGGGTTTATGGGTGGGTTTATTGGGGGTTTTTTGTTGTTGTTTTTTGTTTTGTTGTTTTGTTTTAAAGTCATGTCTTTATGCCCATTTAATGGAGAATGTGCCACTTGGCTTAATAATGTGTTTTCAAAACTACAAGTTCAGTGATGACAGGGAAAGGGGGCCAGAGCGATCCCATGGAGACTGGTAGGTAGGAAAGGTGACTCACGCAGAGTAGGTTAAGAACCTGGATGAGTGGCCCTGAAAATGAGGACCCTGGGTTCCACAGCCACGTGTGCAATAAGAGGTCCTCGAGTAGAGGTGAAAGGAGATGTTTACTGCTCAAATGCCCTGCTTTTCACTGCTTCCACTGAACTTGTATTTGAATGCTTAGTAATGCTTAATATAATTGGGCAACTTTTTTAGCACTTTGGAAAGAGTCATCAATCTTTCTGGTAAATTATAAAAAGTTTTCTGAGTGAGAAAAGGTGTGTTTGGAGTTTGTTTGACTTTTTATATTATTGTTGTTGTTAATAAAGAGAAAAATCTACAGCATTTTTCAGATTCCCCCTAGATAAAATGTACCCCTGAATCTGGTTTGCAGTTTGATACTCAGGGAAGGATGTGTTCTGTAGATATCCTTTCCGCTTAAAACACTAACATCTTTGAGAAACTCACCTAGCGACTAACTTCAGTTCAGTTTTCACTATGCATTCCCCCATGAAAGCTGACTTGTTTTTCCGTGTAGTTATGTGCTTAGGATTCTCGGCATTTTTTTTCTTCTATCCTTTCTTTTTTTTAACTTCTCATATTATTGTCAGATGATCATACTGTTGAGGTTTGTGTACATTACTGAAAATTTGTATTGTATAAAGCTTTTTGCATTACAAGGCTGTACAGGGTCATTTTGACAGTAACTGGTATATTCCTTTGCATCTTATGTTGCATTGCCAATTTCTAGTGTATCCAGTTTGAAAGTATAATATACTCTAATTAAAAGAAAAGGTTGGCTATACTCTCGTTTCTTTTTCTTTCTTGGTTGCCATCCTTGACTACTTGTTGAGTCTCAGCATTTGTTCAACTTCCTGTGTTCTGTTTCTTTTTTCTTTTCATGTATTTCAGGTTTCTGAAATGTCCATTCCTAGATACCACTCTTACAAAGTATAAGTTTTGAACAGTAATGGTTATAATGCAGATGGCTACTGTGCAAGTCACTGCTGTCAGTTAAGGTTGAAAGGCAACCAGTCTTGTAGGATGATGGTAGCGGGCTCCTTCCTGCGGTTATTTAGTGACATATCAAAGTGTTCAGTAGCCTTACCTTCTCCTGCCTAACATTATTTTATTGACTTCCGTAGCTAAAATGAGGAAAAATACAGATGAATCCATTTGTCTTAATAAAGTTCAGCAAGTAGGAGATTTTAATTAGGGGGAAATGGTGTGTTATCCAAGCTAAATAATAATCTATCTAAGTGCAAGAAGTCATAGTTTGTCATTCAAGAGAGGGTACCACAAAAAGATCCTGAGACCAAAAGAAGAGGGAGGGAGGGATGGATGGAGGGAGAGAGGGAAAGCATACTGATAAGTGAAAACAATTTTTAATCTATTTTAAAGTTCTATCTGTGCGAGACCTTCCCTTGAATCTGTGATGATTGATAAAAATATATAAAACAGCAGATGAGAATGTTCAGCCTGGCTCACAACTTGCAAGCTTATAAATATAATGTCCTTTGCTTATTTCAAGAAATTGTGAGCACTTTAGCCTAACATTTAAAGTAATCAAATATATTCTTTAAATGAGGTAATGTAGAGGAAGCCACTGTGTCGATGACAGATCACCAATCACTGTTTCAGATGAAAACATTCTCAGTTTTGTTATGGGGTGAGTGATGCTCATTGGAAATATTAAAATAAGCCAGATTTCTTTGCATTTTGCTAGCACTCCCTGCAAGAGTGACTTTCCTTTTTTGTACACAGACACACACTCCATGACACACACACACACACACACACACACACACACACACACACACCATAATTACCTTACATATTCCCTGTAGATGAGAACTACCAGCAATATACAGAAAATTCACCTTGGAAATCCCTTCTCCTGCAATGGGTTTCCATTGACTTTGAGAAATGGTCTGAGAACAGAGCCATTCAAGACAGAATTCATCTCTACTTATGGATGGGGCACCTCCATTCCAGACACCCTTCTGGCCTTTGAATTCTGATCCAACATCATACTTTTTCTGCTGTTAAATGCTACGAAAATATATTTTAAGCCTAGACTCAAGGGCATGTATTCTAAAAACATGCCTGTGGTTGATGGTCAGTTTCATAGCTACCACCAAACTAGGCCTAACAATCTTTCAGAGGTTCTGGTTACTGAAGAACAGGGAGAGATGACAAGGTTTTTTAAGCGAGTTAGAAGCATCATGTTAGAACTCTGCCAGCCGTCACAGGGGCTGGTAGATTGCAGGAGCAATGCGAAAGGGAAAGCTCACCTCACTGGTTCCCTCAGTGCTCACGGCCCATGACCAGGAAGGCGGGCCAACAGGAACTCAGGGCATGTGGAGCAGGGCACGGCTGCTGAGGGATTTCATCTCTGCTTCTAAAGAACAGAATATCAAACTAAGTGCGGCTTAGAAGCTGTGAGCAAAGTCCCAAGTGCAGCTCAGAGCCTGTGAGCAAAGTCCCATGGTAAAACTGCTCTTAATTAAAGGTTCAGGCTTAGTCCCAAAGGAGCAGCAATCCGACATTCAGCACCCATCCTGCCAGCATTCTTAACAACTGCATTGCCTTAGAAGAGGCTTCCACAAAATGGGATTTATTTGGTGAATCATCACAATTAACCAAGCTGGCAAGTGTTCTGGGTTGAGTAAAGTTTGGTGACTCCTGGGAACTAAAGGACCCCAATCCCCCACCACTCCCCTGTTCATAGTATGCACAGCATCACATTACGCACCAAGACTTCGTCTACTATCTTGATGAAGTAGACCTCCCATTCATAACTCACGGACTTGGATCTGCAAACCGGACAGTCCAACTCTGTTCTTGTTGGGAGAAGATTCAAAAACAGGAAAACCAATGACTGTATTGCTTTGAAAATTATTTTTGAAATGATTAGGGTAAGTATTATAATTAGTTCTCAATTTTTAATAGAGTTAGACTAGAGAGTCTAATTAACACTTCAATATTAATTCCCCCTGGGCGGGGTGGGTTTCTGCTCTGTTCAGTGAGAACTGTCTGGTTACATGTTTTCCAACCAGAAGGGACATTGCCAGAGAGTTGAGGCCTGGCTCAGTCAACAAGAGATCCAACTCTGCCTTATCTCACAAAAGAGTTGAGGGCTGGGAAAATGGCTCAGTGGGTAAAATGCTTACTGAGAACATGTGAGGATCTGAGTTTGAATCCTCAGTCCCCATGTAAAGTCAAATGTAGTAGCACACATCTGGAGCCCCAATCCTTCCACAGCAAGGTAAGATGCAGAAACAAAAATCCCCCGAAGTTTGTAGCCAACTAGGCTGGCATTTTCAGTGGCCAGCAAGAGACCTAGTCTCAAACAAAGATCAATGCCTGAAATTGTCCTCCAACATCCCCCCACTCCTCCCCACACATATACATATAAGATTGAACTGGATGATCTCTAAGACCCCTTCCCACCCTAATAGATTACATGTAATAAAGCATGATTCTTTGATTCTTTGTAAACAAGAAAAAGGAATTGCAAGGCAGAATTCTTGCAGGGCAGTTAGAAGAAATGACATCTCTATGTTTTCAAGCCACAGTGGGCTCCAGGATGCGGAAAAAAATGACTAGAAATATTTATCTGCCCACTTCAGAGTTTGGGAGGTCTAACATTGCTCTCTTCTGATGGCAGCTAAATCACTATGCTTAGACTATGTCTTGAGTCATCTGGAGGATGACTTAAATATGCTTTGCCGCTCTGTTAAGTGCTCTGTCTGGCTGAATGAGTTAGAAGCAAGCTATATGAAGATGTTGAGACCTTTCCTCCCCCACACCTTTCTACCTCTAACTCCACCCCTCTGCTTCGCAGCACCCATTGTTCCACCTGCTCCTGATGACTAATGGGACAGGCAGAGCTCTCTTCTAAGCTTGGTTCAGTGTTTTCTATAGAATAATAAATGTCTTAGCAGGTGTCATAAAAGTCATTTTAGTTTTAACACAATAAAGGAATTGCTAAAATTATGATTAGAACCCTCACCCCAAGAGCTCTAGGACATTATGAAAGTTAACTCCTAGGCACTTCCTGTGTGTTCACAGAGACACAGGGAAATAACTGGTCTACCATCACTATCAGACTATATGTACCTAACTGGAGCAAGCCCAATATAAGACTCCACCCAAACCATCCCAGAAAGGTGGGTTTCTTCAGCCCTTAATGATGCTTAGGAAGACAGAGTACATCACCTGGCTTCCATCTTTAGGTTTCTTTATTCTAACTGCAATTCTTAGTTAATAGTCCATAGATACTACAGTGTGTATTACACAAGACCATGAAACCACTCGTCCTCTGTGCCACACTTCAAAGCAGAATGTCTGTCAGAATATTCTCCATTTGATGGGTCTGTGCAGAATTTGTGTTTATCAAATATGTCTACCATCCATCTGTCTACCTACTTATTAGCCAGCTAGCTAGCAAAAGCAAAATCTTGAGAAAAGGGCTTCTGAGCAATCATTTAGTTTGGAAGCAGTTCCAGTAATATAAATGGGAAACTAGAAAGAGTGAAACAGGTAGAAAGAAGAGCCAAGCTCAAGGTGTACTGCTGAGATGGTCATTGCTGCAGACAACTAGAGTGCCACCCCTCAGATGATTCTTGTAAGGTGAGTCAGAATTGCTGGGCCAAGGGATAGAAGAAGGACAGGACAGGTGTAACACTAGAGGGTTTTAACTCCTTGGCACCTTCAGGTCTGTCTATACTTGGAATGGCTGAGTGGGTTCCTGTGGGTAGCCACAGAGGCACAAAGCAAGCCTGGGCAGAATGCAAGAGGCACTCAGTAAAGTTCAGGTGAGGTCCTGTCAGGAACACCTGGCCACAGCTGGTTGCTTCCGTAAAGGCTGGGGAAAAGTGAGATTGAAAATGCAGAACAAGAATTGTCCAAGAGAATGAATATTCCTTCTTTAAAAAAAGGTAATGCACTTGTGTGGGTGGGGGGTGCCTGCCACAGTCTATATGGAGGTCAGAGGACAACTGCAGGATTCAGTTCTGTCCTTCCACCATGTGAGGTCTGGGGATTGAATTCAGGTCAGGTTTGGTGGCAGGTGCCTTTACCCACTGAGCCATCTTACCAGCCCCAGAATTACTGTTTGCCATGAATATTACCAGTGCTTTAGTTCTTTGACCAATACTGGTTCCTTATCCAATCTGAGGCGTTAGCTCAAAGCTCCTCCCCTGTCCTCCCACTCTCAAGAAGAACTGATAGACTTTGCAATCAAAGACAGTGTGGGGTTATGATGCTAAGGAGCAGAAGTGCCGTGTATATGAGAAGCAGCTGCAAGCCCCTTTTTTTCCCATGGCTGTGTCTTTAGAGTCTTTTACCATTTGGGATCTGTTTGGTTGGTTGGTTGGTTGGTTGGTTGGTTCTTGTCTTTGTCTGCCTGTCTGTCTGCCTGCCTATCTGTTTTTCTTCCGGTGCTGGGGATGAAATCCAGGACAAGAACACTACCACTTATCTAGAACTCCAGCCCTGGGGTTTGTTTTTTGTTTTGTTTTTCATTTGTATAGAAATCGCCTAGGATTCCTTTAGAGAAGCCACTTGATACGGATGTGAGATGTATTCTGCCTTGGGTAGCCTCCTTGAGTTCAGAGAGCCCACAGAAGACCCAGGGGAAAAAAACATCACACAGTTCCCTGGGACCAGCATCAAACCTCCACAAAATGCATCGAGGTGGTTCTCATAGGTCCAAGCTTATTATGAGTTTAGGTCCAAAAATGAGGTTGGGAGGTAATGCCCCCATTAGGAATTAAAAGACTAGCCTTACCTGGCATTTTCTCAGAATATATGATTCCTTCAAAAAAATTGGGGTTGGAAAGGGAGTATCCTCATGGAAAACAACTAATTGAAATTTTAAATATTCCATATATAACTAATAGTCCTCTTACTGATGGAAGATTGTAATAAACAGGGACTGATGGGTGGCCAAATAGATACATACAGAATGCACAGAGGAAATACATAAAGCACATATAAACATAAATAAATGTGTATTGTGTGTGAGCATCCAAAAGGAAGACCGTCGATTTTGCTTTCCCAAGTTTCATATTAAAAGACAATATTTCTCTCTCATTTTTCCTTTGTGTTGCTGGAAATAAAAACAGGTTGATGAAAGAGGCTAACATATGAAAAGAATAATTAAGGGTCAAAGAAATCTCATTAATCAAAAGATCCTCTTGCCCATCTTCCCTACAATGAAACAAATGGACACAGCAGTGGGTCATCTCTGTGCTATCAGTCAAAGCCCCTTCGCTTCGTGGCATCAGACAATAGGCACTGCAGCAGCAACAGCTAAATATGCAGACATCTCAGTTACACAGAGAGGCCATGTCTCTTGTTAAACAAGCAGAGTGATAATTTACAGCTGGTGAAGGACTTTTAACAGTTTGGCTTGTCTGCCTGTAGATAAGAAACTAAATATGCATACATATGAGTCTGTGTTATAGAGTTTTATGTCTAAGGATAAGCTCCAGAATCACCCATAATCCATTGCTTCCCTCATCATTATTCTCCATCCCTGTGCATCAACTGTCCCAGATGACCATACTCAAAAGTCCAAATCTACTCTACCAACCACTTCTCTCACACAGATTCCCCGTCTACAATTTCCTCTACTCTTTGTTATTTCATGAGCAGCAAATATGTGGGAAGTTGTATACTAACGAGCTGGGAAGAAATGGAGATAGATAAGATACATTTCATAGCTTAAAGAATTACCAAGGTACATATTTGAGAAAATACATTCTAATAACAGAAAACAGCTGTGAAAATTTTGAATAGATGTCTACTACATACATCTACATGCATATAGTAGCTACCACATATATGTAATACATGCATAATCAAGCCTATGTTGTAAGATTCTATGTGTAAGGATAGAAACTTTGGCTTGTGACGAGCAGGATGAAAAATAATGATAAGGCAAAAGATTACAGGTGATACCAGGGCTCACCCCAGTGTAGAATCCTATACGCAGAACATACATGTGCACATGTAGGAAGAGGCTCTTAGAGGATTGGGTAAACAAAGTACAGTCTGGAGAATGAGGAGAACTTTTGCAATCAGAAACATGGGAAGGACATTCCAGACTGAAAGAACAGCTTGCGCTAAGGCAAGGTGAGAAGCTGCCTCGTGGATTCTGTTGTACTGGAAAGACTACAGTGAGACCAAACAAAGCCAGCTTGTGGAGGCTTCAAATCGCCTGTCAAGGAGACTGAGCTCCACTCAGCTTCCAATGAAACTCCTCTTGTTAGTGTTAGGTAAGAACAACAAAAAGTGTTGAGAAGAACGGTATGACTGAACTTGACATTTAGAAAGATAATTCTAGTGGCACTAAGAATGGATTGTTGAAAAGGCAGAATAAAGCAGGGGCAGGGGCAGAAAGATGAAAGTCCTAATGTCCGACAGTGAAGAATCCTCCGTCCAGGCCCCAGTTTACTATGCATAAGAGTCTAACAATGAGGTTCCCTTTCAAGTATACCATTTACCACAAATCCCTTAAGTCCCATAAGGGTACACCCATTCTCCAAGGCACAAAATTTGGGGCCCACTTTGTCCCCCTTCTGTCCTTGTTCTTTCCTTCTCTTCCTCCCACTCTTTGAATAGCAAGTCCATCACAAATCCTTGTTTATTTTATCTTACAACCAATTAATAACATTTAAAAACATTTCCCATTTTTAAAATCCTACAGGAGGCCACTGGGTGTATCACAATAATTCCCTTTCTGTATGGGACATTCTGGAAAAAATGCTTATTTCAGAGTTTACAAAGAAGTTCAAGATCATTTGGGCGTGGTGGCACAGGCTTTTTAATCCCAATACTCCAGAGGCAGAGGCAAGTGGGATAGAGGCCAGCCTGGTATACACAGCAAGTCCTCGACCAGCTGTGGTTACAGTGAGACCCTGTCTTAGAAAAAACAAACAAAAAAGTTCAAGATCTTTGCCTGTAGGTGTAAAGATGACATGTAAAAACGGGAGAGAGATAATAACTGTAACTATAATCAAACCACAAAGATCTGAACGCAGAATCTCGGAAGATGCCAACTTTAATGGGGGAGAAGAGGTCGGCAGGAACCTCAGAGAATAAGAACCAATCAGAAGTCCTATCCAGGGACATGAAATCTCATCCACCCATGACTCAGGGATCATCGCAGAAGAGGGGGCGGAAAGATTGTCAGAGTCAGGGTTGGGGCGTGAACATAAGGAAACAGAGGCTTCAGGCCACTAGAAACTTACTCATATGGACTTGTAACGACAACAGGCACAAGACTCACGGCTTCTCAATCAGATGAAAACCCAGAACAGGAATAAGGGAAGTGGGCAGCAGGCCCCAACCCTAGCCTGGGAACTATTGGCAACTGATTACTCCTGAGTGAAGGAGAATAGATCTTTTCCAAGATCTCTAGATAAGACTGACTAGACTTCAGTGAATGAACTTGCACTGAAGGACAACTAGATACAAAAGCTTGACTGGATAGAACTTAACACATGTGACAGAATACATGAAATCGAGTGTGGTGGACAATGGGGGATTGTGGGTTAGAGAATGGGTCTAAATTTGATTAAGAAATATTACACGAAATGCACAAAAACTCAATAAAAATATTTTTTTAAAAAGAAACAATCAGAAAAGCCATAGTCAACACACAGTCCCATGATAGGATTCTATGAACCTTGGCAAAAGGATGCGTATGGGGAGGTTGAGTCACATGTGGCCTTTACCATGACAATGGGCCTTGAGGACCTTTGAGGATATCATTTCAGTGACAGCTCAAGAACAGAAGCCAAATTTATTAGGTTAGAGAATAAGTTGGAAATGCTGGCATGGTGAGCACCTTTAATCCCAGCAGAGGCAGGTAGATGTCTGTGAGCTCGAGGCCAGCCTGGTCTACATAGTGAGTTCCAGGCCAGCCAGGGTTACCACAGTGAGACCTTGTTTCAAAAAAAAGAAGAATGAGTTAGAAATGAGGTGCCAAGGAAAAAAGTCTAGCTTCATATTAAGTTTGGTAGTTCAAAGAATAAACCATGTGTATCCAGCTATTGCCCCAAATCCCAATCGTTCCATCCTCTTCTAAATATTTTCTCATTCCTAACTTCACATTCCCCCCAAGAGGAGAAAACTAGACTGCTGGCATTATCCTGCCGCATGCCACACCAATTCTTCACATCTCCTTGGGCTAACTTCATCTTTGAAGTGCAGGAAGTCTGTTCTGGGACCAACCCTGAACTTACTTGCTGTCTGCCAGGACCAGTGTCTGTCGGCCAAAGACATCTGAGGAAACAGAGCAGACTGCATGAATGCAACACAGTTCCGTTCTCTAAAATACAAAAGTCTAGAGAGCGGCAACGAAAAGTCAAGGGAGAGAAAGTCACCTTCTGACCATGACCAGAATCATAAAATAAGAGTAGTTCCAGTCTGGAAAAAATGAAGATTTAGAAGGGAATGCAGAACTCCTCTGCAGGCATGAAGGAGAGGACCAGAGAGGCCAGACTCAGTCCTCTAGTTCCAGAATATCGGCTACAGGGCAAACCGAGCAGGTAAAAGGTCGTTCAAGCTGACACCTCAAGCAGCCTTTTGTGCGGCATTACAAGCCTGACTTTTGTGGAGAGAGATGGCTCACATTGGTCTCGGCTGCATGCTGCTCTTTGGAGAGAATGAGCTCAGTTCTGCTGCCCACACTGGCTGCCATCTCACTAACAGGAAAAAAATAACCTCCATCAGACAGAATGGGAAGGTACTGGGTTTCATGAGACAGAAATGAAATAATCTGGTTTTTATTAAATATGTGAAAAGTATTAATTCATGCCAGAAATACAAATATAAACATGATCATGTTGAAAGCATTTATTCTGACGGGGACCATCTGGCAGAGCTTTGCAGACCACGCTTTGAGAAGCAGAGCGTATGTGTGTCACCATGGCGGGCTCTTCCATTAAAGTAGCAAACCCAGAACTAGTGAAGCTTTCAGGGCTTTAAGGGGAGTACTTGGCAGTAATGACATCTGCTAGATATTTGTCACGTGTTATTTTAGAAGTGGACCTGTTTTTCTTAATCCTGTACAGGGGATGGTTATTATTTCAGAATTTCTCTCTCTTTAAAAGTACTAATGAATTTTTTCATTGGGCACCTAATTCTAGAAGGCCGTTCATATAAATACATAGAACAGTAGTTGTTTAAGATTAAGAATGGAGGAGCTGATGGCATAACTCAGTAGACTGGCTGCCTTCCATATGTACCAAGCCCTGGGCTTATTTTCCAATACCCTATAAAAGGGGCATGGTGAATCAGGCCTGTCATCTCAGCACCTGGAAGGTAGAGACAGGAGGGTTAGTAGTTGAAGGTCATCCTTAGCTACATCATGAGATCAAGGCCAGCCTGGGATACATGAAACTCTATCTCAAAAAACAAAACAAAAAAAGGAAGAGGGGAATGTCTGAGATGTAAGCAGCTATGATTAATTATAGGTCAGGTTAACAAAAAATGGAAAATAATGAGATTATCAAAGAACTCTATGATTCTTGTTTCTGTAAAATGCAGTTTTAAAAACCTCACACTTGAGTTGGCAAGATGGCTCAGCCAGGAAAGGCACTTATCACCAAGCCTGACGAGCTGGGTTCAATTCTTGGAACCTCCATGTGGAATGAGCAAACTCACTCCCACAGTTGTCCTCTGACCTCCACATGTGTATCATGGTACACATGCACACATACTCACAAAATATATGTAATGTTGACAAGTAAAACCTCGCGCTGTCACTTTTTGGCAGAAGAAAAGAAATAATGCCTCGGAATGCACTTCCCTCCCTCTGGAGGTGAGGCGTGCACTATTTATGTACTGAAAGAAGAATCCTTGCATTCCAGAAAGGAAATCATGCCAAAGGCCGTTTGAAGGGGTGGCCTCAGCCTCTGAGGATCCAAGTGGACCATGTTTACCTGCCTCATCTCTTCTGCCTTTATTTGCCCAAAGACATTTGCTGTCTGAACACCAGGCCCAAGTTTCACTTTTTCCAAATCCTCTTTCTTTATATCACACATTCTTTCCAACGAAGAGACCTAGTTCTATTGAACAAATTCCTCAGTCTAGAAGAATAAGCATCTGGAGAGGTCAACAGAGGTAGGCCTTGATTGATAGCCTTTTTAATTCTTTTGGATTTTTATTCTTATATTGGTTCCATGAAGGCATACATACACACACACACACACACACACACACACACACACATACAAGCACATATACACACACACCCTGAAGCTCCATGGTTGTGTATGAAGTCACCCAGAAAGACCCCATTAAACAGCAAACAGTATTAATATGCTACACTGCATTCCCAGCAGAGGCTACATAAATCTCAAATTCTAAAACAAATAGGGCCTGACCACGAGGAGCTTAGTATTGGTCAGGGTACTGAGGCTGCACTCCTGGATCCCTAATGACCTCGTAGGCAACAGCACCATTCAGATCACACAGGCTGCCTATGCCCAGTGCTCTATCTATCATGTCAAACACTTTAATTCGGATAACACAAGTGGAAGAGAGCGCCTTTGTGCGATCCAAATCCCCTAGGAGAATTTGGACTTCCTATAATCGTTCCAGTATCTCTTGTCCCTTTAAAGGTTTGATGACTATTTTCAATAATTTTTAAAAGGTAATACATGCACATGATTAACCAATTCAATATAACATTTCAGGAAATGTAGAAAGAAGCATAACCTTCTCTGGTTCTAGTCTTCTGCCTTCGTTTGTCCCAAGATGCTACGGTTGCTTGGTGGCAGTATGCTGAGTCTTTCCCAAGTCTTAGCCTTTTGTGCTATACTCATCTCTAATAGGCAGACCTACAAAGCCTAGGACTAACTTCCTCTGTTTAGAATGTGGATCTCTTGGGAGAGGAATGGGCTGTACATGACAGACATTAAGCCCAGTCCTGACCTGCCCCAAGCTTGATTACTAAGCTGTCTTTTCTGTCCACATCCATCATCTGTTCACAATAAATCATCTAGTAACAAACTAGTTTTCAGAATGAGTGAACAAACTGCATGCCTCCTATAAGCTGTCAACCTTAAAAGAATATTTAGGTATCTGTGGGGGTGATAGCTGAGTAAAGTACAGAGAATGAGACTTACAGAGAAATGGTGGAACCTGAGAGCATCCAGTTCCATTTTTTCATTATAGTGAAACAGCACGGTGGTGTGCACCTCTGATTCTAGCACTCAGAAGGCTCTCATAGGAAGACCAAGAATTCAAGGCCAGCCTGGGCTATAGAGTGAGACTCGGTCTCAAAAAAAAAAAAAAAAAAAAAGTAAAAGTTGCCTGGATTTGGGTGATGGGAAGTAAGAGAACAGAGGCACAATGAAAGATATTTGTTTAATCAGTAAAATTAGTAAGAATTATTATGCAACTCATGTTAACCCAAGCCAGTGGTGTACAGTCTCATCATCAAATCACAAAACAGTAGTTTCATATATAAAAATAAATACATATTTAAAATTTTATTATATAGTTCATATGTAGGAATAATTTGTCTTAGTCCTCCATGAAACAGTAAAAAGGAGATGACTTTTATTTTTATTTGATTTGATTCTATTTTTTGTCTTTTTGAGACAGGTCTCCCCAGCTAGCCTTTAACTCACTATGTAGACCTGGTTGGCCTTGATCTCACAGAGATCCTCCTGCCTCTGCCTCTCAAGTGCTGGGATTAAAGGCATGCACCACCACGCCCAGTTTAAGAGTTGACTTTCTAATGTATATCCAAAATTTTTCTAGCTCTTCTTTAGGCATTTCTTTTTCTTACTAAACTGACAAGAATTCTTCCAAGACTTAGCCTTCCCTTTTACTCCATAACTTCCTAAAATTCTTCCCTATGCTTATAGCTCACAGTCCCTCCTCTCTCACTGTAGCTTTGTGATTTCCTCCATCCCATCCTACATTCAAATGAAGATAAGCCCAAGCCCTCAGACTGATGGAGCCTGTCATTCCCAGGAAAAATAAACTTCCAAAATCGACTGGCACGTAGCAGTAGCCTCATGAAACTCCAGAACACCAAGGGAAGGAAAAAAAAGATAATCCTACAAGGTGCAACAGGAGTCAGAGAGATTCCTTGCAGAGGAGTGAGATTCTGATTAGTAGCAGACTGTTCGTCAACCTCAGCAGTGTCCAGAGAACAAGCACTCCGGGAAATGGATTATCTATTTTCCAGTGGAGAAGAGAGAGAAAAAAGAAAATCTACCAAAGGATACATTCCAGCAAGAATAGAAACGAACCCACCACGCACTCATGGGTCATAAAAGCAGGCAGGGAGTCTATTTTTGTTGTGTTTCGTTGTTGCTGTTTGTTTTTGTTTTGAGATTCAATGTCTGATCATTTGTTACTCTTGAAGATTTTTATCTTTGATTCGACTCACACTTAGAAACTCTGAGCAACATCAACCTATGTCTCTTGGCGATCCGTTTCTGGTATTTTTCTTTGACTTTCTTCATTTTCTTGACCAAAAGTTACTGTATTCTGCAGCCTCCTCTTTATCTTAGTGTGTTGTTACTTCAGAGCAAGACATCAGCATTTGTGTTGTAGGACATGTGGAGTAACAAGACGCTGAATCCTGGGTGTTTGGTCCTGGGCTTCTTACTTTGTTTAAGGACTTTTCTGACAACATATTGGTGGACATCATCTTCTTTAGAGAAATTGAAAACCTTATGGATTCTGTTAGCTCTTTTGTGTCCCTAACTGCTAAAGCACATTAGTGTCTGTCACCCCAAGAATATCCTTCTCTCCTTTTTTTTACAGTAACCAAATGGAGGACACTCAGATTGGCATCCACAATGCAGCCTCAAACAGACTTGCACTTTCTCTCTCTAGTTCTCCTTGGTCTTAACAAGAATGCCCCTTACTCAATAGCAGCCACACTTTGCCATAGGTCAAGACACCTGCTTCATGGGAAATCCTTGTTTGTCATTCCCACCACTGACTCCAGTCATATAACCTTTCCACTCTTCACCCAACAGCAACTTCTATGGCCATAAGCTTCTCATAGAAGGTACAAAATTTGTGCTCATCATCTACTTTATTGAGTTTCTGACAGCTTGTGGCCAGGAAGGAGATCTCCAACTTCATCCTGATTCAGCCAACCATCTAGGAGGCGCCATGAAAAAGAAGCTGTGTGTTTTATTTTTAAAATTAGAAAGTAATCTTATCCCAAAGCTTAGGGAGAAAAGAAGATAAGAAAACATAATTTAATTTTCTATTTTTATTTCTTTCCATTTACCTTTGTATAATATGTCAATATTACAATGTTTATAAAATATTCTCAGATACATTGTCACTATCCAGAATGACAGAACACACACACAAAAAAATGTGTTTTAAGGGGGACCCACAATTGGAGAAACATTATTCCCATTAAGACTTAGAAATGCATTTCTTGCCGCAGAAGTTGGCTGCCCTCTAACAATGCCAGGGGGTCTGGGGAAAGCTGGCAACATGCATTTGAGTAGACTGTCTTTCTTCTTCTCCCTACCAACTTGAACTAAGTTATGGATTTGTTGACAAAGAGAAGAATGAAGATCAAGAAAAACATTTTAGATCAGCTGATATCCTCAGAAAGAGACTCAGGGGATGCCCAGGTGTGTAGTCTTGAGGACCCTCCCTCCTCCGACGTAACATCAGGGCCTCTGCTCTGCCCAGCAGGTCTTCCATGAAAGATCTTATGCTCCACAAAGGCTTCTGTTGAGAAACTTGCCGTGCTGTTCTCTATATCATATGCCATGAATTTAAGGCTTGGAATCTCTCACTTGAACTTTTTTACACCATCCCTCATACGTGCCAGAAAAAGAACAGCTGCCAACAAGCAGACATTTTCCTGTCCCTAAAAATAAAATGCTGGCAACGCTTCATGCCCTGGTGCCAAGATCTGGCCCTTCCCAGATAAACAATAGATGGCCAGGCCAATGAGAGGCAAATACTTGTCCTGCAGTAGGCCTGTGTCTAGCTGGAAATGCCTAGGCTAGTGCCTTCGTAGCAACAGACTAGGAGGCTGTGTCTACCACAGCTGATGGCAGGCAGCTGCCTGCACCCGTCCTGGGCCAGGTGTGGACAAAGGGAATGGCTTCTAGTTACACTAGAGATTTTGACCCAGTAGAGGTCACAGAGGCCCCATCAGGTCCTTTCCCCAGAGTCACAGGATGCATGGTACAGGCCTGCCTGGTTGTTGCTGGACAGAGAAAGCTCCCTAGAAGGCACGAATTTCATAAGCATCTATCTGCATTTGTCACTCGTCACCTGTCAACACCCTTCATGCCCAGCCGAGAGCCCTCACCTGGGAGACACACACTCAACAAACCACCGCAATGTAAGGATGCTATAATAACAGCTAGCTTCCCATTTTAATTGTCCCTCCCATTCTTCCAACCTCCTATAGGACATGTTCAAGCCCCTGTACCTTGTCATTAGGGTTCACATCTTCCCTACACCATTAACTTGAGTTTTTGCTGGTTTAGGGACTTAAGAGAGGGCTAAGAGGACGTTAGGAGAGGCGAGGGCCTAAAAATAGCAAATATTCACAGGCATAATCACTCCATAAACATGCTTCCAAGGAACAGAATGCAGGGCCGACCCAGATGACGGCTGTCACTCACCCAAGTGTCACATCATAAATAAAACTGAATGAGCCCATTCTCCGGCAGAACAGAAGTGAAGCCTGTTCACGCTATAAATATTTATGAAGTCATAGTTCTCACAAGACTGTATTTTTCCAGGTAAGTACTCTTTGATGAAAAAGTTAGCCAGAGTTTTCCTTGTAATTATGCAATAATCACCATAGCTTGTTGGTGGGTATTTCATGAAACGGAAAAAAGAAAGAAAAAGAAAGAAAGAAGAAAGAAAGAAAGAAAGAAAGAAAGAAAGAAAGAAAGAAAGAAAGAAAGAAAGAAAGAAAAAAAAAAAACAAGCCCCCATCCCACGAGGCTTTTATATGTGAAAATCTCATTTATGCTAGCCAGAGTTTATTGTCACATAAACTCCAAGTCCAGTTGGTTCCACTCAGGCCAGGAGCCCAGACAGATCCTTGTCACCCAAGTTCAGGCCCCTCCCACCACCCTTGCTGGGAGAGATTTCTCTTATGCGCTCGAAGTCTTGTCTCTTAGTAACAGAAAAGAATGTACACTTCACCCTATGTCTCTGCTCATTGGAAAAAAATTCTCAGAATGTGTGGATGTGTGCTTGGGTGTCTCTCTGGGTATTTATGCACAGTTCACCGCTCTAGCTAATTATTCCTCCTGATTGCATTAGGAACAGCACCCCAGAACCCTGACTATTACCCCACAGTTTCTTCATTGCTGTCACATTGCCATCTTTCTGCTCCCAGGACTGTCCCACACCCCCCCCCCCTCCATCAAGGCACTATAGCAGTCCTGTGACCCAGAACTCCCAAGCTATTGTCTCCATTACAATACAAGCTAATTTTCCTGTCACTTTGCAGCCCACAGGTTATTCATCTCCCAAAGATTCCAGTGCCCTTGCCCAAGTCCACCAAGCCTGCCTCTTTCTCAGAGTGGCATTTTGCCTGAGATGTGTCCTCCTCCAACCCTCAGCTGCCCCTGGTCCCATCACATGCACCTAGCCCCACAGGGAAAAGTTGATGATGCTTTGGCTCCCGCCAGCAGGAAGGCTTGTTCCACAAGGAACAAGCATCTTCGGTTTTGCAAAAATGAATCACAGGCTGCCCTGACCACCCTATATGGGGAAGACAGGGCTGCCATGTATGGTCTGTGCTCAGTGCCACCCACCTCTCCATGTCACTCCTAGCTCTTTGCCAGGACAGCCTGAGTCATAAAACTCAGCGCATTCCTTAGGCATTGGGTCGTCTTTCCTTGTTATTACTTTGCCTTTGTTTTACACAGCACCTGGTTTCATTTTAAAAACCTAAATAAAATCACAGAGTCAGGATGCGGGTAGGAGAATGGAAGACAGGAAAAAACGAAGGAAGGGAAACCTGGGTTGGAGGTGAGGAAGAAAAGAATAAAATTCCCTTAATTGGGAAGTCCCAGGGAAGGACAAAGGGAACAGCATGTGAAGGGAGTTGGTGAGAGAAGAAGCCACAAATTCATTCCATTGGACCAGAGTCCTTTTTGGCTGCCTGAAAAGTGCCCAAGTTACCCCCTAACCCCTTCCTTCCATTAGTCCACAGTTCTCAGAGCCACTCTTCTACTTACACACAAATCATGCGTCCTCCTTCCACCTTGCAATCTCAATAAACTCACAGGCTAATCTTTGATAAAAACCTAAGGATCTTTCCAGACACATCCACGAAGATTCCTTAAACCTGCCTGTCTCCGTTTTCGTGGGTCACAAACCCTAAGCCATGTGTGAGAGAATATTTTTTCCATAAGCAAGCATTTGTTTTGTTCTGTTCTGGTTTTCCTATGAGGGTAGGAGGAATACGACAGACACAGAACAGACCCAACAGTACCAATGTGACTGGTCACAATGAGTTTCTGTGGTCAGGTTATTTCTGTAACTTCATCTGTAAAGCTGTTGACATTGAGTGGGATGTGATGGCCCGCGCCTTTAATCCCAGCACTAGGGAGGCAGAAGCAGGACAGATCTGGAGGCCAACCTGGTCTACACAGCCAGTTCCAGGCCAGCTGGGACTACAAGGAGAAACTGTTTGAAAATAAATAAATAAATAAATAAATAGTTGTTGACATTGATTTTCTGAATTGAAACAATTCTAATACGCTATGTCTTGCACGCAGCGAAAATCCAAACGCTGAGAGCAGAAAAAGCCTTGCCACAGGGAACCGGTAAGTGTTCCCTCGGAGTGGAGAACAGTAGAACCCTTAGGTACCAGCCTGGGAACCTACTACCCAAAGGCCCCCAGCTCCCTCTGCTTGGACTGTCCAACCAGGCTGGCCAGCGCAGACGTCCAGGAGGTTCCTGAGCCGCCCTGGGCTGTATTTTCAATGCACTGTTCTGGCGAGCTTAATGGAAACCATATGAAGAGTTCTCGGGAATCGCACCAGATGGTTCCGGGGAATGTATTTAGCTCAACCTGGGGCTAAAGGACAAAAATAATCTCTGGGTTGTGGGGCGCTAGGCGAGGGGTGAGGGAGCGAGTTTTAATTATCTCCGTTCAACAGAAGTCGGGGTTGGAGGCAGTCCTGACCTGGGACATCGACAGGCCCGCGGCGGGGCGGGGGCCGGCGGCTTGCCGGAGGTGGCTACTTCGGTGACCGCCCCTCCGGGCGGCCGCTGGCAGGGCTGGCGGCTCCTCCCTCCCTCTCGGCGGCGCGATCGCGGGGCCGGGGCGACCGCGGCTGGGCGGAGGGTGTCGGAGCCGGGAGCGAGGAGCACCGCGGGGCGGAGCAGACCCGGCGGGAAGAGGAAGCCGCGGGGCCGCGGGTAGGCGGACCCGGCCGGCCCGGGGATGCGCGGCCTCCGGAGGGCGCCCGGCGTCAAAGGCCGCGCCCCTCAGCTGGAGCCAATTTGCCTCCTGGCGCCGTCCTGTGCGCAGGAAAACCTGGTCCTGGATGGCCTCCTCGATGGCTCAGGACGCAAGCAAACCTTCCTCCGTGTCCCCGCGCACTCCCCAG
The DNA here is from genome assembly GCA_035773235.1 of Eospalax fontanierii. Lineage (NCBI taxonomy): Eukaryota > Metazoa > Chordata > Mammalia > Rodentia > Spalacidae > Eospalax > Eospalax fontanierii. Next base: position 30,934,144 of record CM069548.1, on the reverse strand, counting down.
GGGCAGGGGACACAGTGGGTGGTGTGGAGGCCACGGCGGTGGAGGCCACACATCACTGTAAGGTTCTTGCAGAAGAATGTGAGTCTGGGTACTTGTTTTCAAGGAGCATTTAATCATGATGATTATAACCAGAACTTCCCCTCCTCCTTCTGTAAACACACACACACACACACACACACACACACACACACACACGAAAAAGAAGGAGGGTGAAGTCCAAGGAAGTTTCTAGCAAATTCCTTGCCTAGGTGCACACTCTGCCAGGGCCCCCCCCCCCCCCCCCCGTCTCTAGGTGGGTTAACTCCGAGGCCCAGGTCTGTGGCTTCGTTTTCCACATCAGCTATGTAAGTACAGAGCGCCTCCCTGACCATAATCAGAGGAGTATCGATCGGTTTCTGAGTCCTCGGACGAGCCAAACTTGTTTTCATAATCCCATTGTCGCTGAAGCTGGAGAGAGAAAAATGGCCCGATTGTCAACACTCGCTCATCCACAAAGATCACTGTCCCCACAGAATTGGGAATTAAACTACCTCTTTCAAACCAGACATCATTTATGATCAAGGACTGGCATGGCTTCTGCATTTTCTTCCATCTTTTAAAAAAACCCTTTCTGTTTTGTATGTTGCGCCTCAGTCAGGAAGGCCCAGATCAATGAGGAAAAATTTGAAAACTCAATTCCCTTGTCTACTGCCCCAATTGTCCTTCAATTGATAAGAGCCACCCCCGCCAGACCCTCTCATTTCTCTGTCATTTCTTCAGTCCAGACAGTCTTTGTAATGGGAATTCTTTGCTTTCCAGTTTTGCATCGTGAACTTCTTCAAGTTAGGACCCAAGAATATAAATATTTAGAGGACAGTTATCGAAGGCACTAGTCACCAAGCAAATATTTTTAAAAGAATTCTGTTAATGCTGTAAGAACAGCTGTTGGTCCTTCTTCCCCTAAAATATCAGCACCTGTTTCAAAATAGTACATTTTGCCTTGTCTCATAAATAAGGAGTCATGATATTTTACTCTTTGACCAGGATTCTAGCTAGGTTCAATATTTTGCAAATAAGGGGCTCATATTTACTGCATGTGCTGAAGTTCATGAGTGTATTAAGTATGTGTGTGTGTGTTTGTGTTTATGTGTGTACATACTTTAGACTGCTAGTTCGTCACAAAAATGTAATGTCACTTGTCAAGGATGGTTGGCTGGAGCTGGAGAGATGGCAAGGAAGGTGGTTAAGAGCACTTACTGCTCTTGCAAGAAAACCTGGGTTCCCTTCCTAGCACCCATATGGTGGCCAACAACTGTCTGTAACTCCAGTTCCAGGGGATCCAATGCCCTCTTCTGGCCTCTGCAGGCATTGCATGACATGGATATTTTTACATCCATGAAGGCAAACACTCATAAAATAAAAAATAAATAAATAAAATTTTAAAGAATGGTTGACTTAAAGAGGCTACTGTTAAGTATGGAGAATTTGTTTAGGGGAAGGGTCAGGGATATCTTACAGAGGATGACAACTGTCTCTTAGAGCAGCTGTGACACAGATTGGCAATGGAATTGCTTGGCTTCAGTGCAACTCCACTCAGCAAGAGGGAATTATTTAATAACAGTTAATCATCCTCTCAAACAACTCCCAGGAGGCAGCTAGTAGTAAACAGACTTTCAGGAAATGATCTTCCCTTCCCAGAAGTGAGTACTAGCCCCACAGAAAAGGCAGGCCCCTAACTGCATGCACAATGAACTATTCCATGTATCCTCAGCCTCCCGTGCCCCCAGACAGTTCCATCTACAGTGCTGGCTTCAGGTGCTCATAAGGGTCACTGGGAAAGCAGTCAGATCCTAAAGCAGAAAGTTCATTTCTGGAAGGTTATCATTAAAATTAACTAAGACCCAAGGTGAGCCAAGGTGAGCCACCCAGTTCTGTCCTGTTAGCTAAAGTCATCAGATTTCTTTGGTGCCCCTAGACAAGCCTTTTCAAAGTGGCATGTGCATATATATCTGGTGATTCTTGTGACAATCTTAGATAGTACTTGAATAACGATTTTATTTTAATGATCGGGTTATTTTCTTGTCCCTAAAACACATAACAAACCCATGGCATCACAAAATTACTTAGAATGAAGCCGAGTTTTTAAAAGAGAGATCCTAATTTTTAAAAATCATAGGATAACAAAAATTGTTGCTTTATAATAATTAAAGTCAATAGGGTAAATACAGAAAACACTTTTTATTTTCTTTTCATTTATTCTCCAAGAGCTCCTGCTAGAGTTTCTCTCTCTCTCTCTCTCTCTCTCTCTCTCTCTCTCTCTCTCTTTCTCTCTCTCTCTGTCTCTTTCTCTCTGCAGGTGGGGGGGGGCTGTGCATGTGAATGTGGAGATCAGCAGACAACACTCAGCTGTCACTCCTCAGATGCCATTCATCTTGTGTTTTAGGGCAAGGTCTATATTGGCTTGGTGCTCTCTGAGTAGACTAGTCTGACTGGCCAGTGAGCCCAGGAATTTACTTGCCTTTATCTCTCCAGCACTGGGACTAGAACCTGTGGGCCCACAACGTGTCTTTTATATGAGTTCTGGGTATTGAATTCAGGCTGTCAGGCTTGCAAGGCAAGCACTTTACAAGTGGAGCTATCCAGCCTCTTTTGCTAGAATCCTAAGACGTAAAAGGAACCTCATTTTAATATTTAGTTAAAAAGTACTGGGTTTTGAGGAGGTTCAATGAGGCCAGTCAGAGCCCTGGCTAGGAGAGTCGTACCAGGGGAGCTAGGGACAACAGACAGTAAGTAAGATCAAGCAGGTTGAGGATGGTGGGACTGGGATATTAGGCACCCAGAGTGGGTCCCCCAGCAAGGAAGGACAATCTGAGAACTCACTGCATTTACCATGAGAGGCAGATTCTAACAGCTCCCTGACTCTTGGATAGGAATTCCTATCCGGGGAGCCTCTCTGAAACTTGTTTCCTAAACAGCCAGACAGGTCGGTGCAAGAGTCCATGATGCTTCAAGGAAGTGAGCCTCTCTTATCAGAACAGCCTGACCTTTCACATGATTATAAATTAAGGAATGAAGCTGGGCCTGGTAGCACACTCCTTTAATCCCAACACTCCAGAGGCAGAGCTCTGTGAGGCTGAGGCCAGTCTGGTCTTCAGGCCAGCTGGGGCTACTGGGAGACCCCATCTCAAGAAAACAAACAAACAAACAAACAAGTAAACAAAGCAACAAAATAAATAAAGGAAAGTTGCTATAGCAAGGCTAAGCATTCCATGTAGCCCTGGAGATACACCCGGAAGCCCAGAACCCACTGTTGAAATACAAGTGAAAACATTCTTACCTGTTTCAGGAGGTTTTTCCCTCTGCTTTTGTAATTCATAAGGATCTCAAAGCCAGGCTTTTTGGGTCTCACATCTAGAGTGAAGAGACATTCAGTCCATAAGTGCTTTAGAAGAGCAGAGTCTACAAAGTACCCAGTAGGAAATTTGCTTTTTTATTTATTTTTTTCTCTACTGGGTACTGAACCTCAGTCGTGCACGTAGATCACTGAGCTACTTTTTCAGCCCTCTTTTTACCTTTTACTTTCTTTTATTCTTTCTCTCTCTTTCTTTCAAGTTTTTTTTTTCTGTTGTTTGCTTTTATTTTTTGAAACAAGGTCTCATATAGCCTTGGTTGGCCTTGAACCCCTGAACTTCCTGACTCAGCTTCCTAAATGCTAGGATGACAGGCATTTCTCAGATTGTCCTTTCTTGCTGGGAGACCCACTCTGGGTGCCTAATATCCCAGTCCCACCATCCTCAACCTGCTTGATCTTACTTACTGTCTGTTGTCCCTAGCTCCCCTGGTACGACTCTCCTAGCCAGGGCTCTGACTGGCCTCATCGAACCTCCTCAAAACCCAGTACTTTTTAACTAAATATTAAAATGAGGTTCCTTTTACGTCTTAGGATTCTAGCAAAAGAGGCTGGATAGCTCCACTTGTAAAGTGCTTGCCTTGCAAGCCTGACAGCCTGAATTCAATACCCAGAACTCATATAAAAGACACGTTGTGGGCCCACAGGTTCTAGTCCCAGTGCTGGAGAGATAAAGGCAAGTAAATTCCTGGGCTCACTGGCCAGTCAGACTAGTCCACTTAGAGAGCACCAAGCCAATATAGACCTTGCCCTAAAACACAAGATGAATGGCATCTGAGGAGTGACAACTGAATTGTCTGCTCATCTCCACATTCACATGCACAGTTCCCCCCCCAAACCTGCAGAGAGAGAGAGAGAGAGAGAGAGAAACTCTAGCAGGAGCTCTTGGAGAATAAATGAAGATAAAATAAAAAGTGTTTTCTGTATGTACCCTATTGACTTTTTATTATAAAACAACAATTTTTGTTATCCTATGATTTTTAAAAATTAGGATCTCTCTTTAAACGGACTTTTAAATTTTTTAAATTTAATGTGGATTAGTGTATTGCTTGCATGTAGGTGTACCGTGTCATGCAATGCCTGTGGAGGTCAAAAGAGGGCCTCAGATCCTCTGGAACTGGAGTTATGAACGGTTGTTAGCCACCATGTGCAGAGAACCTGGGTTCTCTACAACTCCAGTCAGTGCTCTTAACCACTGAGTCATCTCTCCAGCCCGCTCCCCTCTTTGATTTTTTGAGATCAGGCTGGTCTCAGTCTCACAGAAATCTGCCTCTGGAGTGCTGGGATTAGAGGCATGCAGCACCATGCCTGGCATTCTTCTTAGTTTTTTATTTTGAACTAGTGTTTCACTAAGTTGCCCAGCTGGGCCTGAATTACAATTCTCCTGCCTCAGTTTCTTGAGTAGCTAGGATTATAGGCTTATGCCATGAAGCTTGCCTTAATGCTCTGAGATATTTTTTAACTCAGTAATTCTCAACCCTCATATGAAGCTTTCCCATCCCAACCTCAGCACCAATAACTCCTCACACAATGCTTTTCTTTCAGAACTGCTGAGAGGCCACTGTGGCTGGTGGATCTCTCCCTCCTGTCCTAACTGACCCTACCTTCCTCATTGTCAGGACACACAGAATGACTATGTCAGGAGGGGGGAGGGGAAGCAAAGGAGGCCTTCTTAAAGGGCCTCTGACTCTGGACGGCATGGAAATATCAGATGCAGATACAACGGAAATAAAGACTGTGACTGGGTGCAGAATAGTAGCTTATTATGGAACTTACATGGTTTTCTGTAGTATAGAGGAGCTTGAGACTTAGCCATAGAACCCCAAACTTGATGTACCTGGAAAAAAGAGAGACATTAATACCAACCAAGCCAGGCATGGTGATACCTGCCTGAGATCGTAGCCCTGGGGGGCCTGAGGCAGGATGATTCTGAGTTTGAGATCTTCCTGGGACACATAGCAAGACTATGACTACAAACAAAACAAACAACAAAGCCAAAAAATGACTGGGGTGATGGCTCAGTGAGTAAAGTGCTGTGAAAGCAGGAAGACTTGAACTCGTCTCTTTAGCACCCACATAAGAAACCAGGGAAATGGTGTTTATAACCCTGGTGTGGGGAGAGGGGTAAGGAAATGAGCAGTTGGGTGGACAGAGACATGTTTCCCTACAGCTCAATGGCCAGGCTGTCTAGCCAGTCAGGGAGTGTTCAGTGGGGCCTTGTCTCATATAATAAGGTGGAGAGTGATAGAAAAAGATACTCAAGTTGACCTCTGTGCCCCCAAGCACTTGTATATACACATGTGCCATACACACATGCACAATCACTTTCACGGTAATAGACATCTAATAAAATTCCCTTATCAGTTCTGTTCTCTCCCATTCAAAAGGCATTTTGATACTGCTGTCAAAATTCACTCTAGTACGCAACGGTAAAATGGAAAGACAAAATCGGAGGAAATATCTGTAAAACAGGACAAGTAAAAGAGTCCAATCCTAATATGTAAACAGTTTACACAAATCACTAAAAAGTTAATGACCCGAATAGAAAAATGGATAAAGGATGGGACTGGAGAGACGGCTCAGTGGTTAGGAGCACTGACTGCTCTTGCAGAGGACCTAAGGTCGGTTCCCAGCACCCACATGGTCTGTAACTGCAGTTATAGGGGATCCAATAACCTCTCCGGACATCCATGGGCATTGACACAACACAGGTGCACTTACATACCCACAGACCAAACACTAAAACACATAAATTTTTTTTTAATTTTAAAAAAGGAAAACAGGCCAAGGAAATACACAAATTTCATTATTCATGGATTCCATATTTGCAAATTCACCTGCTTGCTAAAATTTATGTGCAATCCCGAGGTTAATGCAGCACTTTTGAGGTCACTGAGGAGCATGCACAGAGTAGCAAAAAAATGGAATCACCTGCCATGTGCCTTCCCAGATGAGGGCCAGCAAGGCCAGCCAGACCTTGTTTGTGCTCCTAGGTAATTAAGTGTCTTTTATGTAGTCTATTTACAGCTGCATTTTCTGCATTTTTATGTTCTTTCATCGGGGATCTTGTTGTTTAAAATGTTCCTGATCATTGTCCTGAAGTGCTGTGTAAGATTTCTAAGCACAAGAAGGTTGCAATGTGCCTCACAGAGAAGTCACCTGCATTAATTAAGCTCCATTATGATATGGTTAGTCATAAGTTTAATGTTAATAAATTAGGAGCATATATTAAATGAAGTGTCATCAAACAGAAACGTTCATAAAAACAAAGCTACATACTGACAGCTTACGAAAACATTGTGACTAAAGACTTGCAGGAACCTAACTTTATATATCCCATAGGAGCATAAAAAACATAACTACTGGGACTGGAGAGGTGGCTCAGCAGTTAAAAGTGCATACTGCTCTTCTAGAGGACCTGAATTTGGTTCCTAATATATCAGGGTGCTCACAACTGCCTGTAACTCCAGTTCCAGGGAGATCTGATGTCTCTGGCCTCTGCAGACACCTGGACTTACATGCACAGACCTACACTCCAGCCCCCCCCCCCAATTAAAAATAATAAAAAATAAATTTTTAAAAAGTACAAACCACTGGGGCGGGAGAGATGGCTCATGGGTTAAGAGCATTAGCTGCTCTTACAGGGACCTGAATTCTGTTCTCGAACCCACACAGCCAACTCACAACTATCTGTAATTCCAGGTCCAGGGAATCTGACTCCCTCTTCTGGCCTCCACGGACATTGCACACATATGGGCACTCGCATATATGCAGGCCAAATATTCATACACATAAAAACAAAATAAAATTTTAGAAAAACCTGCTTTCTGGCCCTCAAACTTCACTTCTGGGAATGTACTAAGATGAATTCAGAATTATGTAAGTCTATCTGCAAATTTTAGCCATCAAAGTACTGTTTATAATAATTATAAATACAAAAAAAAACCCTAAATGCCTACCAAGTGAAAAATGAAACATAAAAGGCAAAAGAAAAATACTAAATGCTTGCAGATATGGGACATTTTAAAAGGGATTAATTCAGTCAGTGGGATACTATGTATTGATTAGCTATGATTTTGTTAAATCTGAAAGAGGTCCATGAAAACATTGAGTGATAAAAGCAGATTACAGACATCAAGGTCCAATATGACTTGGTCAGTATACTGGGCACATGTGTGCATGTATCTTTATGTATATACAAGCGCATAGAGTTTTGTAGGGGAGATCACTGTGTAAATTGAGAGTATCCCTGAGGAAGGGAAAAATTTCCTCTAATTTTTGCTTCTTTTCCTTCTTTGTTTTGCAGTGCTAAGACTTGAACCCAGGGCTTCCTCATGTGCCAGGCAAATTCTATATCACTGAGCTACACCCCAACCCTGTTTTTTTCTTTTGTTTCTATTTCTAGTCTCTTCATTGTATGAATGTTTACAGAGACAAGCTGGTTTTGTTTTTACTGTCACTATATGTAATTATTGCCGTGCATGGGAAGTGGGGGAGGGGTGATAAAACATAAACTGACTGCTTGTTTACAGTCAGTAACCCTGGTTACTTTTGTATGCCCTAATTAGAAGCTACCTACGTAGTAAGTACACAGAAATAAATGTTTAATGAATGAGTATTCCTTTTTAAAACTCGACCTCTTTTAGTTTGTTTTCTATGAACAATATTCGGTGTTCAATCACTTAAGCACTCTACTAAAAGATCACCAAGAAGTGTTGGCACATACCACTTTATGCTTCACGTCAAGTGGTCTTGTTATATCGGGAAATCCTCCTGCATGTAGATGAAGAGGGCAAGTCAGGATGAAATTTCTTACACTCACAAATTACCCACACTCACATACACTGCCTTTGTTTCTCGTTAGCCCTTTAGCACTTAACCAACAGAGTGTAAGACATCGGGCGAAATGGTGACTGGCGTTTAAATTCATTGTAAACCTTTAAGAGCTATGAGGTGGGCACACACTTTCGTGTCTGGAATAGTCTTTTGGGATCCACAGCTTAGAGGGAACTAAGGCTATGCTAACTTCCAAGGCTGTACAGTTCCCTTCAGGGCCTGGAAGCTCAGGTAGATCTATAACTTCCACACCCTTAAACTGACCTAGGTTTCACCATACAGTTCAGTGATTTTCAACAAGCTTACCAAGCTATGTAACAACCACTGCAGTAATCCAATATTAGAGCACTTTTATCGCCCCAATAAGCTGCCTCAGGCCCATTTCCAGTTAATACCTGTTTCTACTAGAGTCCCAGAAAACCACTCATCTATTTTATTTATATCTTTTCCTGTACTGGGCATTTCATACAAATGAATCTTGTAGCAGGTAGTCTTTTGCCTAGATTTTTTCACCTAGTATAATATATTTGAGGTTATCAATTTTGTAGCTGTTTTAGTATTTTGTTCTTCAAAAAAATTACTGAGGAGCTAGAGAGATAGCTCAGTGGTTAAGAGCACTGGCTGCTCTTACAGAGGACCTGTTTTGGATTCCCAGTACCTACATAACAGCTAACAACCATCTGTAACTCCAGTTCCAGGAGAATCCAGCACCTTCTTCTGATCTCCATAAGCACTGCATGACATAGGTACATTTAAGAATTACTGAATAGTATTCCATTGTATGAATATATCACTTTGTTATCCACTTACCATGTAAGGTTGCTTCTTGTTTTAGCTACTACTAAATACTTCAGTCAACATTCATGCATAAGTCTTTGTACAGACATTGTTTTTTGTTAGTTTGTTGATTGGCTGGTGGAGGTAGTGGATGGGTAGTAGATAGGTTTTGAAATAAGGTCTCTCTATATAGCTCAGCCTGATCTTGAACTTGCTAGGTATCCCCAACTGGCTTCAAACTCATCATTCTTCTGCTTCAGCCTCTTGAGTGCTGGAATTACAGGCAGGCACTATCATGCCTGGCCCTAAACATGTGTTTCATTTCTTTTCTGTAAAATCCTAGGTGTGGAATTTCTGGATTCTGTAATATATTTATACTTAACCTTTAAAAAAAAAAAACTGTCAAAGTATTTTCCAGAGTGGCTGTGCTGTTTTATATTCTCACCATCAATGAGGAGAGAAAGTTTCTCTCCACATCCTTACAACATTTATTACTGTCTGTCTTTGGGAAGATAGTTTCACTAATGGATGTGAAGTAGTAGCTCATGTTTCCATTTTTAATTAAAATTAATTAACTAATTAATTAGCTTTATGTGTGTACATGTTTTGCCTGTATGTATGTAAGTGTACCTGTGTTATGTAATACCCATGCATCCCAGAAGAGGGTGCTGGATCCCCTGGAACTGAGGTTGCAGACAGCTGTGAGCCACCAAATGGGTGCTGGGATCTGAACCCAGGTCCTTTACAAGAGCAGCCAGTGCTCTAAACTGATGAACCATCTCTCCAGCCCAGGATCTCATATTCCTAATTTCTATTTCTCTAATTACTAATCATGTTTTATTATCTTTGTGTTTTTATTGAAAATAAGAAAAATGCTGGAAGGGGGATTTACTTGACATAAATATCATCAGTCTGGTCACTAGGTGTGCGTTGGGGAAGAATGGGTTTTGGTTATTTCTTGTTTGTACTATTTTTTGCTCTTTAGCAGTATATATTCTTTGAACATGATGTGTATTGTAGAGGTCTTTCACTTCCTTGATTAGGTTTATTCTAAGGTATTTTTTTCTACACTGTTGTGAATGGGAGTGTTTTCCTGATTTTTTTTCCCCAGCAGGTTTGTTGTTTGTGTACAGGAAGGCTACAGATCTGTGTATGTTAATCTTGTATCCTACCACTTTGCTGAAGGTGTTTATCAGCCCTAAGAGCTTTCTGGAGGAGGCTTTGGGGGTATTTTACACATAGGATCATGTTATCTGCAAGTGAGGACACTTGAACTTTTTCCTTTCTTAATTGCGTCCCTTTTACCTCCTCTTTTCTTACGGCTGATGCTGAGCCTTCAAGCACTGTATTGAACAAGAGTGGAGAAAGTGTACATCTCTGTCTCATTCTAAATTTTAGAAGAAAAACCCTCTATTCACTCCGCCCCTGCATTTAGTATAATGTTAACTGTAGGTTCCTCATACATAATCTTGATTGTGTTGAAGTATCTTTTGTCGGTTCCTTTCAGGGCCTTTTTATGCTGGTATACTTTTTAAAAAAGATATCCTAAAGAGTTTGACATTTAACTAAAGTTAAGAAAAGTCCAATTTCCACAACCACAGTGAAAGCAGATGGATGAGAAGCTGACGCCACGCAGTCAGCTCTGAGTGCTCCATTTCTAGTGAGTCTTTTTCTCTCCCAGCTCTCTCTCTGTAAGACTTTAATAACCTGCTTCAGCCTTCCAGAGGCTTGACTAGCTTTTTGTCATTCTTTCAAGAATGAGATGACGTAACCATTAATGGGAAACTGATATGATTCTGTAGTAATAAAACATCTATGAAATATAATTTTGAGGCGTTTGGTATATTATGAGAAAAAATTGACATCAGGTTTCATGGTAGACCATTGCATAACATATTTATACACATATGAACACCTTTTAACCATCATTTTTCCAACTCAGCTAGAAATGTGTCTCATTTTCTTTAGCCTTTGTATGGAGAGAAACACCAGTAAACTTTCAGGTTTTGGAATGTGGTTGGCTAATAACTTCTTTTCCTTGCAAGTTCCCACTTGACAAAATAGTACCTATCTCTGATTTCCTTGAAAAACTGAGCTCCTCAAAAGTTTCATGAACACAAAACAATGATGAACGGTGAAGACAAACTGCTTTCCATTTCTTGAGTACTGTGGTCTTAAACTGTATGTACCCAGAGGAAGGGAATTTAGATGAAACATAAACGTTAGAACAGCACTTAACCTGTAGTCTATGAACACCCTGTGAGGATTCAAGATGTTTGCATTTTGAGGATAAGAGTCTTTTTGGAAATTTTTCTGAAGATCAGAGCTTTCATCAGATTTTTCAAAGTGTCTCAAAAATACAATGTATCCTAGAGAGACAGTTGTTAACCATGGGGATAGATTACAGAACAGATATTTTTCCTCAGATTTATGTAAGAATCAAGCATTCAGTGGTCTACGTATTAGATGTACGTTATTCCATCACTAGTAAATTTCTTGAGTGTGACAGCAGTGTTATAGTTATGTGAAAAAGCACCCTTACTCATAGAAGACACACTAAACAGCATTTGAAAATAATGCTATGTTGCCTGTATTTACCCCTAATAGCCCAGCAAAAAAAGCACATGCAGGTATCAGTATATAGAAATCCAGGGCAGGCAAGGTGGCTCAATGGGTAACTGTAATTGCTGTCAAGTCTGACAACCTGCGTTCGAGCCCCATGACCCACATGGTGGAACCAACTCCTAAAAGTTGTCCTCTGACTGACACACCATGGCACATTCACCCTATGCTCTGCCCAAAATAAATAATTAAAATGTAATAAAAATGTTTTTGAGACATTCAGATAAAGTAAAATGTTAACAAATGTGGCAAATGTTAGAATCGATGAGTCCACAACAGAATTCTGATATTGATGATCATACCCTTTCAATGTTAGTTTTAAGTTGCAAATAAAAGAATAACACATTCATTTATCTGCTTTAACTTCAAAATTATAAGAAAGCTATTACCTATCTAAAGATGGCTAAAGTCAGGCATACACACACACACACACACACACACACACACACGCACACACTCAAATTAGGAAAGCCTGGCATGGGTATCCCAAAACACATTTGAGCTATAATTAAAGACAGACCCAAGAACAGTACTTCATCTTTTCCTGTCGACCTTCTTAATCCAACCCCTCTCATGGGCAGACCCTGGGTCTGCTCACACAGCCCACCCCAGTCACCACTATAGTTAAGGGTATAGCTTTAAACTCACAGACAAAATCAATCGCAACCACCCTTCATCCATGTTGTGACTGAATAGGAAAGTGCATGCAATCACAGATGGCATCTTGTGACCTTCTTAATAACAGGCTTGGCTGCCAAGGTTCCCTTGTGTCCTGGCTCTGCAGGGAATTTGGAAACTGTTGCCTTACACTTGAATATTTTCCAGCAAACATATTTAACCATTTATTAGTCAGTTTCCTAATTTAAACTGGAGAGAGCAAAACAGAATTCCCAACACCTGGAAGAAACACTAGCGTTTCCTGAGTCCGGAGGCCCATCCCGGGATTCTTTGGGGCCTGCCAGCAAAGGTTGGCCTTAAATGTCTGCATGATGAGGACCTCAATTCCAAGCCAAGAGCTTATTACTCTGCCTAGCTTTACTGGTGGCCAATGTGATCCTTTTTCTACTCTATACCTTAAAAGAGATGTATGGACTTCTCACAGCAAAGCATGCAAGTTAACCAGAAAAAAAACCCAATGAAATCCAAGTATGAGAAATTTCCTCTGGAGGCTGGAGAGATGGCTCAGTGCATAAAAGTACCAGCTGCTCTTCCAGAGGACCAGGCTCACATTCCCAGCACCCACAGGCTAGAGAACAACCTGCTGCAACTCCAGTTCCAGGGGGTCTGTTGCCCTCTTCTGGACTCCATGGGCATTGTATGCGTATGTGGCACTTACATACATGCAGGCAAAACATTCATACACATAAAAATTAAAATTCAAAAGAAAGAAAAAAGAAATATTCCCTGCTGACCGCTCACTCCTCAAGTAAATGTGGACTCCCGAGGCAAATGAGGCTTGTGCACATCTTCTTGTTCCCTGCTCTGCACACTCTGGGCATCAGTGGCCATCAAGTTCTACAGCAGGATGGAACATGATTAGGGGAGGGGGCAGTGTGACCTCCTGTCCCCCAAGATCCTGCGGGGCAGCTTGCCTTTGCTGGAGTTAGAAGACAAACAAGAATGGCCCCAGGGAGAGGCGATGCAGGCTCTCCTGCCAAAGCTTTGTGGAGTCCCAGTTCTCCCCTAGTTAGAGCAGACCTGTAAGGGCTTGTACCAGAAGGGAAGTAGTGAACTCTGTACCTGTCAGGCACTAGTAAGGTGAAGACAGGTGGAGGAGGGAGGCCCATTCTCAGTGTATTTCTGGTGAGGGAGGAGTGGCCCAGTGGACTTCTAGAAGCAGCCCAGTCGATGGGTGGAATGTTTCGTGCAGTCACAGAGAACTAAATCTCTTTTGCAGAGCCGGTGGATGCGTTTCATCCTGTGTTATCTCCCTGAACAGCGGAGGGCAGTGAAATCTTTCCCGATGGCATCATTTCTAGATGTCAGAGGAGAAGGAACCCTTGGAGAGATGTTGCTCAGATGCGTCTGCAGGGAACGAGCAGGCCTGGGTGTGAGGCTGCCGAGCTTGCAAACTTGTGCCCAGAGCCCTCTGTTCTCAAGCACGCCCTAACCTTCCCGCTTCTACTTCCACACTGGGCTCTCCACCTTCAGAAGGAGAAGCTTTGGGAATGATCCAAAGACAGCATAAGGGGACACATCCTAGACGTCTGATCAAAATAAAACCAGCAAAGCTTGGAAGCCCCGAGACATCAATGCACTACTAAGAAACGAAGAAAAGTCTTTACCTCAGGCCTCAGCTGCTCTCACAGGACCAGCAATTCTCCTGCTCCCTTTTCCTCTCACCCCAGACCGTATTTACTATTTCTTACTCTGACTGTCCTATTGGGCCCTTTGGCCCACGCTCATAGGCTCACGTCCATCTCACAATGTAAAATGCATTTTGTGCAATTTCAAAAGTCCCCTGCAGTCTTTAACAGCCTCGACACTGTTCAAAAGTACAAAGTCTCTTCTGAGACTTAAGGTAATCTATTAACTATGACCCTCTCTTAAATAAAAAATAAATGACATATTTCCAACATACAATGGCACAGAATAGGCATTACCATTCAAAAAGGGAGGAATGTAGGCATAGCGAGGAGAGATTGGACCAAAGCAAAGCTAAAACTTGAGCAGTACAAACACCAAATCCTGTAGCTTCATGTCCAGTATCTGAGGCTTCAGCTTCAAAGGGTTTAGATAGCTCCACCCTTCATGCCTGTAACATACATCTCTGTCCTGGGCTAGTTCTACTTCATGTATGCAATTCTCTTTGGCAGATCTCTCACGGCTCTGGCATCGCCAACATCTTGGGGTCTTTACCATAACTCAGGCTTCACCTTTAAAGCTTCAAGCAATGGTCTACTGGGGACTCAGACCTTGCCTGGCCTCAGTGGCTATCTGAAATCATGGAGGAAGAACCCATGACTCCTTCAGCTTTACATCTTTCTTGTCTCCAAAGCCAGTACCATGTGGACAACATTGCCAAGTTCAGCCCACTTAAAATGGACCTTCACCTCCTTAGACCATTTTAGCAGCAGCTTGTTGCTTTCTAGAAGCAGGAAATCCTTTCTGCACTTCCCTTTCACAAACTGAAGCTTTAGATGCGTGGGGTCTTTCCCTGATGGCACCTTTCCTATCTTTCCAATGCAAAGTGAGAAGCTTTTATTTGGTTGAGCTAATCTCATCAACAAATACAGCCTCTTCTTTAGCACATGACTATACTATTAAGCTTCCTATTGCTCTTTTCCTCTCCAAATGGCACATTTTTTTTTTTCATTTCTTTCTGTCCCATTTGTTGTTCTATCTATTGTAGGTCTGCATAAGAGTAATCAGTAGCAATCATTCCACAAATTCAACCTTATGCTGTGCTGAAATTTTCTAAAGCAAAGAAATTAGTCTATTCCTTTTTAACTTAGCCTCATGTAACTTCTTATGATACAGGCAGAATGCAACCAAAATCTTTGCTAAAATAGTCACATGAATGGCCTCTAATCTAGTTACTAAGAGAGTCCTTGTTCCCCTCTGGAACCTCATTATCCAAGCATTCACTCTCTACGTTATCCTCAAGACTTCTGTCTTCCAGGCTCCTGCTAGAATGGCCTGTTAAGCCCTGCTTACAGAGTCCAATAGCTTTTCTAGTCCAAAGTTCCAAAGTCTTCTACATTCCTCCAAAAGTCAACATGGTCAAGTTTGTCACAGCAACAACCTCAGTCTCAGGGCCAACTTCTTAATCGAATTTTATACGCATATGTATATGTTTCATATTTGGGGTTTGCCTGGCTTATCTTCTTAAACCCATTAGAGAACCTAGAACTAAATTTATGCATATGTGCTACTCAGCCATTTCACTTTTAAAGTATTGTAATTTTCATGACTGACATAGTAGGGCTGTAGTTTAGGGTTCTAAAGGCTATCTTTTAAAACACCCAATTGTGAAATGTTGTCTCTATAAACTACATTCTAACTTAATGGGACTGGAAAGAAGGCTCAGTGATTAAGAGCACTGACTGCTCTTGCAGAGGACCTCGGTTTGATTCCTAGCACCCATGGGACGCTAACAGCCAACCATAACTCTAGTTTCCCCATGGGATCTGAAGCCCTCTTCTGACATCCACAGGCATTGCAGGACAGGAGTGCACTTACACACGTGCAAGCAATACACTCATACACATAGAATAAAAATAATAAAATATACTAAATAAAATATTTTGTAAAACTACATTCTAATTTAAAAATGTAATTTATAAATTATCTTTTGGAAAAATATTATAAATTAGAAATTGATTTTATAAGAAAGTATCATGGTGAAAGAAAAAAAGTCAACAATGATCACTGTTTGACAATTATGGGATGTGTTTAGGCTGTTATTCTTGTGTGATTAAATATCTAAGAAAATCACCTTAAGGAATGAAGGATTTATTTTGGCTTACGTTTCAGAGTTCCATTCCATGGTTGGCTTGTGCCATTGTTGTGAGCCCATGGAGAGGCAGAACAAAATGGCTCAAAGAGTGTATGAAAGAGCAAAATTCCACCCCATCGTGGCTAGGAAGCAGAAAGGAAAGCAAACCTGAGCCAGAAAACTTCTTCCTTCTCCTTTCAAGCCCCTAGCTGGAATGCGGTACTCACCAAATTCAGGTGCTCTTTCCCCCTCAGTTAAGCAAGTCTGTAAATGTCCTCAAAGACACATCCAGGAGTGTCTTTGTCTAATTTCTTAGGATCTGTGGATCCAATCAAGTTAATAGACAAGGTTGACCACCACACAGGGCATCTGCTTTGTGTTGAGCCCTGTGCCAGGTACTGAAGATTCCTGAACAAGACAAGTTGTTCCCCTCATGAAACTTATGTTCTAGAAGGATAAAGAGGTAACAAACATACAAATAAATATGAAGATATACAGAAAACAAAACTGATGTTAGGATAGAGATTAAAAGGGAAAGAATACAAAGAATTTAATTTTAGGGGCTGAAGAGATGGCTCCGCTTTTAAGAGCACTGGATGCTCTTGCAGAGGACCCAGGTTCAATTCTCAAGACCCACATGGCAGTGAATAACTATCAGTAATTCCAATTCCAGGTGATCTGATGCCCTCTTCTGGCCTCCACAGGCACTGCATGGCATGGGTGCACTTACATATTGTGCTAGCAATATACACTCATACACATAAAATAAAAAACAATAGATAAAAATTTTTAAAAAGAATTTAACTTTAAATACGGTATCCAGGAAAGGCCTCTCTGAAGCGATGTGCATTTAAATTCCACAAGGACACAACTCAGCAGAGCTTAGATAATTGTATTCCAGAAAAGAACAGCATGTATAAAGATCTTGAGGCAAGAAATGGCTTGGCATTTCCAACAAAGACAATGTAGCTGGAACAGAGTGAGCAAAGCTTTGAGGAGAGATAAAGTAACACTGGAAAGACTGGAGCATTGCATCCACACACAAAGCCTTGCAGACCTTGTGCGGGAAGTAGGATTTTACCACAAGTCTGACAGGAAACAGAGTAGCACTATCTTGTTTATACAATAGTATCTATCTCCCTGTGCAGAGACTGGATTGGGTTCCCAAAACATGGTTTATGAGACATCCTATTTAGTTCTTACCGCTTTCTGAGGTTGTTTCATATTGGGAGAAAGTGTCGTGAAAGAATTAAAATGGGATGCTACAAATGGACATATCTACTCTTGAAATGACACTGTAGATTACGTGTATCTCCCTTCCTTTGAATATTATTTAATTCTTGTCAATATGCTCCTAGACGTTGTCATCTTGTGTATCCTATAAAAGTACATACATCCCGTGTGCTAAGAAAGTAGTTCTGGGAAGCTGCTCCAGAGACTTGGAATTTGTGCTCTGTGGGCGGAAATATCCTATCCGTGCTGTCATGCAAGGTTTTGGTATGTTCCTGCATATAAAACCCTTCCCAGTACATATTATATCTTCCAAAACAGCAAGAATGAGAAAGACTAGTCTACCCTTTGCAAAGCGAAGGCAGGGCCTTCTAGAATCAGTAGGGAGAGGGAGATGGCACTGAGAGCAAGAGAAAAGAACGTTGTAGCTTGTAGCAATAGGCCCTACTGACCTGATATGCATCCCACCATAGGGCTGTTTGGGACAGAGAACAGAACAGAAGTTTTTGACTAAATGAAATGTGCTGTTTCATTACAGCAAAGTAAATGGAAAGTTGATTGGCCATTTGTTGATTATGTTTTATGATACTTGATTTTTTTGTTGTTGTTGTTTTGATTTGTGTGATTTTGGTTTTTGGTCTTTTTGAGACAGGATTTCCCTGTAGCCCTAGATGGCCTGGATCTCACTATGTAGACCAGGCTGGCCTTGAACTCACAGAGATCAGCCTGCCTCTGCCTCCCAAGTTCTGAGATTAAAGACGTGTGCCCCCACACCTGGCATACTTGATTTTTACTGTTACTGCTCTGTTCTTGAATCTGAGAGGTGAATATGATAGACCATATGCTCTGGTCTAGGAAACCAGGTCAGAAAAGCCACAACCAGATCAAACACTCAGGAAGAAGAATCACATTAATGTAAAATGAAATCTGCTTTAATGTAGACAGAATAAATAGGATGGAGCTCTGAAAGGATGTTATGAAAAAGAGTTTGAAAATCTTTTTTCTATAACGATTATGAAAAGACCATGGGGCAGGAAGGACAGGGAGATGGCTCAGTTGGTTAAGAGCCTGCGGTGTAAGCATGAGGACCTAAGTCTGGACACCCAGAACACTTGTGAAAGCTAGGCAGAAAGGCACATGCCGGCAATTCCAGAACTGGGATGGCAGAGATAGGAGGATCCCCAGAACCTTTCTAACTAGCCAGTCTGGCTGACACAGTGAGTTCCAGGTTCAGTGAGAGACCCTGTCTCAAAAAATAAAATAAAATAAAGTACAGAGCGTCTGAAGAGGATGTCTGACATAAACACTTGAGTCCATGTGCATGTGCACACCTGTCCATGCACCCATTGCATATGCACCACACACACTCACACACACACACACACACACACACACACAAGCAATCCACCTGGGCTGGGACATAGCTCAGTTGGTAGAGTAGTTGCCTAGAATGCATGGATCCCCAAACCCATAAAGATAGCAATGTAGTTCATGGCTACAATCTAGCACTTGGGACACAGAAACAGAAGGATTTCAGCTACTTAGCGCGTTTGAGGCCAACCTGGCTTACATGAAACCCAGAAAGATAAAAAAAAAAAAAAAAAGGATCAAAGAGGAGACAGAACAAAAAATACACATTGCCTACCGATCAGGTCAATAATTGCTTTGCGGCTACGTTATGCTGGAGACTTCTGCCCGCCCGTGGGCCTGCACAGCAGCCTTTACAAACCGCAGATGATCGCTGGGGCTAATCTCTCTTCTGAAGGACACAAACAGCATTATAAACAGAACGGGATTATACTCTCTGCTACTCAGATCAGATGCACTGCCACCTTGCCTGCCTATAAATAGGCTGGTTAATCTCCCCAACCTGAGCTCACCTATCTTTAAGCTATTGTAGTGTGTTTCAGTTTTTGTTCTTTACTGGAAGAAAGTCTTTCCTGACTTTAACAACAACGCAAATGGCTGCCTGTCCTATCATCTTGCATCAACAAACCAGAGAGGAACATTGAAGTCCCATCTCAAACATACTCTTCCCATAAAGTCAGCTTTTATTAGGAAAGCCAGAAGAACAGCAACCATCCAAGGAAAACATTAAAAACTTTTATCTCTATTAGCTAGCAAATACCCAGAAGGTTACAGAATAACTTTCTACCACCCAGCCCCCAATGCCCACATATTAAAACTTTAAATACTCATAAAATGGCAAACATTACAGAATATATAATGCAATACTTAAAGTTTTAATTTGTGATTATAATTATCAGTTGCATGAGTTCTTCAGAGACTCCCCGAGAGATGGAAATTATGTGGGAAAATCTATTTCCTTTTCAGACTCAGACTTGCTGGCAGAATGGGCAATGGTACCCTTCTCCCAGGGTACTTAGAGGTGTGGCTAGGATGTGGCTGGCCAGCCGAGGAATTCTTGTCTGAGCTGTCTGACCTCACATTGAAATATGCAGGGAGGAATGTCCTTTCCAAGAGGAAAGGGTGAACTAATGGCCATGTCTTCCTGGTCCTTCACCCCCCACTACAGGTTGAGATGAAGGGCTCTAGGACTCCAGACATGTTAGAACCCCAAGAAGAAGGAACTCTGTATTCCTGGAACAACCCCACATGGACAATCGGCTCATAGAATAGCCACTTTGGCCTTTCTATGAAGAAAGATATTCCTTTATTGTGTGAAGTAACTGGAGATGGGGTTTAACTTATTATAGCATTTAGGGCTAACCTAATTAATTAAAGCAAGTAAATTAGTAAGTATATTTGTAATTAGTAAATATAGTTGGCATTAGTAAATATAGTTGACGCTGCAAATAGCTGCCATTTTTACAAACACTGTATCCTGGGTGAAATGTGTTGAGCATGTTTACTTCCCTGCTGGAGAGACTGTGCCTTCTTTTTTTTTTTCTTCCTCCCAAGTGCTGGGATTAAAAGCCTGCACCATCACCCCTGGCTAATTTGTGCCTTCTTAAGCAAATGGAAGTCTTACGGACTACAATCAAGAACCTAAACATAGAGAATGACGTCAGGAAGACAGTGGAATAGGAATTTTCTATCGCCGTTTCCCTAGCAAAAGTTGATGATATAAAAGCACAGATTCCAACCAAGATAATCGCCTCCGCAAGAGGCCAGGCCCAATGGGGAGGTTTCGGAAGAATGCTGAAGTATAAGAAGACTCCACAGCAGATTCATTGAAGGCCAAGAAGACCTGTGTCGTTTGTCCTGTGTAACCCTCTGCCAAGGCAGTAGAGTCCAGAGCCAACAGAAACCTCAGTCAGATTCCTTCATGGCAAAGTAGAGGGTACTGAGTGAGCCCCTGGCTCCTCCTGCCATGAGGAGGCCCACTTCGTCCAGACCCACGCAGAGTCCTGGGATGATCAGCATTGCCGGGGCTTGCGGGAGGCCAGAGCCCAGGAACAGAGGCAGGAACTCACAGCACCCAGAGCCTGGAGACCAACAAAGGACCGTGGATCCAAACTCCTGCTTCAGAAATTCTCCAGGAGGCCCACTCGGGTCTGCTTGTAATGTGTCACCCAGAGGTCACCTCAACTGACCCACAAGCAGCAGTGTTCTACGTGCCTTGCCGCCCCTGCTCCACACGTCCAGGCCTTGCTGGGGCCCCATAGAAAACAAGCCTCTACAGGTGGAACACGGGGACAGTTAACCAACTCTGAGGGACTGAGAGAAAGTACACAAATTGGGGCATTTTCCATCGGGAAAACAACAGACTCCTGGCATCTGGTCTGGCTTTGAGGGTTGGAGAGAGGGCATACAATCTTAAGAATTCCCACAAAGATGGTTAAGGTTAGGGTTAGGGTTGGGTGAGGGTTAGGGTTGCCTTAGGATTAGGGTTAAGGTTGGGTTAGGCTTATTTTAAGCAAGTGCAGAGAGCTACAAGGTAACACAAACAACCTGGGAAAAAATCAGGAAAACAGCATAAAACAGAAGCCAAAGAGTAGAAATTTTAAAAAGCAGATTTAAGTCAGAGGACACACAGTGTGCTGATAGGCAGGGCAAAGAAGACTATAGACTTACTGTGCAGCATGGGACTCTAGGTAATATTATGTTGTGTTGAGGACTTTGCTAAGTGAGTACGTTTTAGCTGCTCTTGAGACAACCCTCCCCCAAAGGTAACTATGTTGATATGACAGAATATTAATTTGTTTCTAATAACCTTCTTACTATCTGTCTGCATCCCATAAGGTCACGTTATAAACCTTTTTTGTACTCAATAAAGTTAATTTAAAACAGATAAAAATTCTGGCACTGAAGAATACAATGAATGAAGTGGAGAAATGCAGGAAAGAGTATCAAGAATTCATTTAATAAAGCAGAAGAAAGAATCCAAGGCAGAGAGAAGTCGTTTGAAATTATCCAGTCAGAGAAGACGAGGAGGGGGACCGGAAGAGAGGGATGAGGACAGGAGAACGGAAGGAGGACTTATGAATCCTCTCCGAGAAAACAGATATGAATTATTATGTTAGTGCCAGAAGGAAAAGAGGAGAAGCGACAGATTAAAGAAATGATAGCTGTAAGCTCTCCAAATCTGGGGATAGAAATCCAAGTATGGGAAGCTCAAAAGTTCCTAAATCTGAACCAAACAGGACTGTACTGAGAAACATTATTATCAAATTCTCAACAATCAAACATAAAGGGCTGGGGAGACATCTGAGTTGGTAAAATGTTTGCCTTGGAGTGACAGGACCTCAATTTTCAGAACCCACATAACAATATCTAGGCATGGGCAGTGTGTGTTTGTAATCCCATCACTGGAGAGGTGGAGACATATGGATCCCCAGGACCTTCTGGCCAGTCCAGCCTATTAGGAGAATTTCATGTCAGTAAGAGATCCCGGCTCAAAATACAACATGGACAGTGCCTGAAGAATAGCACTCAAGGTTGTCCTGTGACCTCCCCTTTCATTACACACACACTTGCATACACATGCACACACACACATACACACACATACACAAATCAGACACAAAGAATTTTGAAAGTAGAAAGGAGATTTATCCTGATTTCAGATTCTATTACAAAACTGTAGTAGACCAAACAGAATCGTATTGGCATGAAAACAGGGACACAGAACGGAATAGAGAGATCAGAAATAAATGCATGTGTGTATTATTAACCGATGTTCAACAAAAGCCACTGTGGTGATTTTCTTTATTTTGGGGCACAAATATCTGACATGAATCAACTCGGGAAGGAAGGGTTTATTTTTAACTCTGATCGAAGGAGGGAAACTCTCCATCCTGGTGGCCAAGGCATGGCATTAGGTCACTGTTCACATTGCCGCAACAGTCAGGAAGCAGAGCACAGACAGAAGTGGAGGAAGGTATGAAACCTCAAGGCCTGTCCTTAGTGACCCAGTTCCTCTAGTGAGGCTCTGCCACCTAAAGGTTCCACAGCCTTCAGCACCACTAACTGGTGTTCCAATGTTCAAACATATGAGCCTGTGGAGAACCTTCCTCACTTAAACCACAACAGCCCTCAAGAATACATAACAGAATGGCTGGAGAGATGGTTCAGTGGTTAAGAGCACTGGCTACTCTTGCAGAAGACCCGAGTTTGAATCTCAGCACCCACATAGTGGCTAGCAACCATTTATAACTCCAGTTCCAGGAGATCTCTCTCCCTCTTCTGTCCTCCAGGGATACTGCAGGACTTGGATGCATTTACACATATACAAGTATAACACTCATACACATAAAATAAAAAAATAAAAGTAAAGTTTAAAAAAGCGAACTTACGTTTATGAAAGTGTAAATCTGTACAGCCATTGTGAGCACCAGCATTCTCTCTCTCTGCTTCCTGATTCTGGATGTAATGTGATCAGCTGCCTCCTACCTCTGCCACTGTGCCTTTTCTGCTCTGATTAACTGTTTCTCAAACCATGAGCCAAAATAAACCCTTCCTTCCTCAATTGTCTTTGACAGTCACAGTAATCACAAGTGTTATTATGGAGTATAAAGAGTTCTCAAGAAAATTAAAAATAGATTTACATGATGCAGCAAATCCCAGTATCTGGGCATATATCCAAAGTGATGATGTCACTATTAGGAAGGGCATATGTAAAGTCCTCTGCTCATAGCAACATGGTTAATAGCCAAAATACGAAATATTTTAAGGGTTCACTGGCAATATGTGATACCACCTTATGGTGATACGTGAGTAAAAACAGTTTGACTCTTAGCATCCATTTTAGCCAAGAGAGGACCCAAACTGCTCTCAGAAACTGTTCCTTCAGAATTCTCTTGGAACTGTGCTCTGGAACAAAAGTCTTTCTCTCTTTTTATGAAACAGTATATCTAGCCTGAAATGGAGAAGGAAAAGTGAACATTTACTTTAGAAAGATTTTGCCCTTTTTGACCTCTACTGATCTAGAACAGCACCCATAAGCACAAACAGGTGTCATTAATTTAATACCACCTATTGTTTGCAACACAAGTAAGATAATCTGTTGCTTCCAATGAGCATCTGCTGCTTGCAGTACTTGCTTGATATGCAAAACACAGACAATCACACATTGTTCTGGGTCAAGGGCAAGGAAGGGTCATGAAGGATTAAAGCTACAGGTCACAAGAGGAGCCCAAGGTTTAGTAAGTGTGTTTTACATTATAAGCAAGCTGAGAAAGTGTTAAATAATCTCAAAACATAAGATTAATTTATTGGCTGCAAGGTTAGGTAAAAGTCATTTGTTCTGAGCATGTCCATATTGTAAAAGCCATTTCCACTCACTGATGAATAAATTTGCTAAAGAAAATGAGGCAGATACATGCAATGGAACATTAGCCTTTACAAGACGGAAATCTTGCCATGTGTGGCAGCCTGACAGAACACAGAGAGTGTTACACTAAGTGACATTAGGCAAATACTACATAATTTCACTTATGTGTGGGACCTAACAATCAAACTCACACAGACACGGAGTAGAAATGGTGGTTAGCAGGGGCTATGGAGTGAGGGAAGGGAAGTGTTGCCAAAGGGTCCTGATCGTAAGTTCTGAACACCCATGCGCATTATTGGGACTACAGCTAATAAAACCGTGTTCTCCAAATCGACTAAGAAAGTAGATCTCAAATGTTCTCCATATACACATATACACACATCACATGTATAGACATACACATACAGACACATAAGCACACATACATACTATGCAGAAGCATATACACATACACACAAATACACATATGCGCACACACACATAAACATAGACATACACACAGACACAAACATATACACACAGAAGCAGACACATGCATAAACAAAAATATACACAAACACACATATACATACACAGATATACACAAACATACACACTCACACATGCACACATACACAGAGCAACATAAATGCATATACATACACACATATGTGTGCACAAACACATACATACATATACATACAGACTCCTACATGCACACATACACAGCTACATGGAATGATTGATGTGTTAATTAGCTCTATCACAATAATCATTTCACAGCACCAACACACATCAAACACCCTGTTATATAGTCTAAACACTTGCTGCCTTTGGCCACCATACCTTACTGGGGAGAACCAAGAGTGTGTTTGGGGGAACTATGTACCGACCTTTGCCATCTTTGGCCCCCTGGGAGCCAGCCTTGCCGGGATTGTAGGCAGATCTCCTCATTGGTGGCATCCTAGAAAGACAGCAGGAGAAAACATTACAGGCTTATGGGCTGACCAATCACACGGAGCCTATGAACTTAGAGGAATTTTTATCTATCTTCCGTTTGGTTTCCTAAACTTTTGTTACTTCTTTTTCCAAACTCCTAACCCTCACCCCACACACCCCTTAAATCAACCCAAGTTGAAAGTTTGCACCATCTTTAGGGATTTGCCAGCTCTCTGATTTGTCATAAAAGTGTAACATTTTCATCTTCTCTGCATGAAAAGCTCAAACATTAAGTTCGTAATTATTTCTGCAGGATTTATGAGTGTTTCTCTAGGGAGCTGCTTTCAAAATAAGATAAGTGCTGTGCATGGACTAGGAACAATTACAGTAACTACACTGGCTTCCAAGTAAAACCAAATGGCAGTAGAGTAATGCAGAGACTCACAGATGTGTTATCCTCTGAACACATCTGTATCTCAGTTTCCCCGAATCCTGTTATGACATCCCTTTCCACCAAGCTGGGCCTTATGTGGAAGGATGAGACATTCTTCCTGGACTGGACATGTTGACTCCTAGAGTTTGACTCCTTGTGGTAATTCACCTTGGGGCCTCTGGTTAAGAAGGGAGGGCCTCCAAAACCCCGGGACCGGGAGTTGTGGCAAGGATGAGGTAGTGTGGAATTGATGTCTGCCTAAAGAGCTTTAATCTGTGCCTACTGCCCATGTATTCATATACAGGCCGGCCCCATTCACCCTGAAGACGGCGCCTAAAGGCCCACCCTACATCTTTCTCCTACCCCAGGGCAGCAATCATCTGAATCCTCTGAGAGTATTAATGTTTCAAATGCAGTTTCTGAGTCTAGCCCCTTAGTGATTCTTTTTCAGTAGGTTTGGGGTAGATGGTTCTGATAGAGACACTGAGTTACTTTCCTGATTTCTTTGATTTTCTTCTTATACTGTGATATATATGCATATATATATATATATATATGTTACTATGGATGATTTTTAAAAACTCAATGACTGTTTTTAAAACATTATGTAATTAGAATTATGTAATATGTAATGTATTGTTTCCCTGGCTCAGAATGCTCAACCTTCTGTTTACTATCTCAGGGTATAAACCTAGTTGGTTAACATTCATTGCTATATACTATTATATAGCATTCCAGTTGCATGAGCACAATATTGTCTACCCAACAGCTGTAGATGAGGCAAGATGACACAAGAGACAGAGGCAGGTGACTCTCCATGAGTTCAAGGCCAGCCTGGTCTACATATCGAGTTCTAAGCTAGGCAGGGTTACATAATGAGACTCTATCTCAAAGCAAAATAAAGTGAAACAACAGCAAAAGGATGCTCACAGGTGACATGCAAATGGTGTTGTATGCTATAGGTGGGATTTGGGTATCCTCAGATTTTGACGTGACATCTGCAGGAGTCCTAGAACACATTCCTCAGCAGCCTGAGAGGCAGACATCACATTTATTCTGTCTGGCTTGTGGGGTTTTTGTTTTGCTTTGCTTTTTGGTTTTGTTTGTTTGTTTGTTTTTGCTTTGTTTTGAAAAATGCTGATAGGAACATTTTTGTATATGTCTCTTGATGTGTGTATAAAAATAGATATTCAAGAGCTAGAAAGATAGCTCAGTGGCTAAGAGCACTGGCTGTTCCTGTAGAAGACCCAGGTTCAAATCCTAGCACCCACATGGTGACTAACAATCATGCTATAACTCCAGTTCCAGGGGGTCCAACGCCTCTGTCCTCTGTGAGCACTGCATGACACTGGCGCTCCTACACATACACACATGCAGGCATAACACTCATACACATAATAAAAGCAAATAAATAAAAAAGAATTAATAAAAATAAATGCACATTCAAACGAGCACAAGCTGAGTTGTAGAACAGCCTCAGTGTTAGAACACCAAGCCATGCTCTTGTTTTTATTTTGTTTTGTTTTCTTTTCTTTTCTTTTTTGAGACAAGGTCTCTTGGTAACTCCAGCTGGCTTGGAACTCACAGAGTTTTTGCAATCCATGAACATGGTTTATCTCTGTTTACTTAGAGCGTCTTCATTTCCTCTCAATAATTTATCATTTTCTGCCCATCTTTGGTTACATTTGTTCCTAGAGACTTGAACTAGGTGGCATTTTTAAAGCTTATTTTTACCTTATTAAGAAGTACCAAGTTTCCTTTTCCTCTCTTTTTAAAGCATTCATGAGAATTTTATATCATACCATACTTTCCTTTATTGGAAGAATATTTCTGCTTTCTATATGACTCATCTCTTTTCTACCTCCGCAACAACACGTCAATACTTGGTGTTTGTCATGTGACTTCTAAGGAGTGTTGGCATTGTACCGCTTCATTTAGAAGCACAGCCTGGGACCCTGTTGCTTTTTCAAGGATTTGTCTCTACAAGTGCCAAGGCAGAAAGGAAGATCAATGCTTTTCATGTAATTTGAGACTGTTCTGAAAAGCCAGTCATAGTTATAACATTTCTCCTAAGCTTCAGTGAACCTTTATTGGGAGAGATAAGGGCTGAGACTGGGGAGTCAGCTTAGTTCCAGGGTACAAAGAAAAGTAGATGGAGTAAGGTCCAGGGTCTACTAAGGAGGTAAGTTATCGGAAGCTCCTGTTACGATATCAAGCTTCATACCAGGCTAGAACAGATTTTTCACCCTCTTCCAAATCAGGCTTTCACATTTCCCCTTGATTTTCAGCATTATTCAGAGTACATATGGTTTCAGAGACACACAGCTTCACTGCAGCCTCATGCTCATAGGTTTTGAGAGCAGTGGCTTAGAAACCTGTATTTTTAACAAGAACCAAATATTTTCATGAGCAAGTAATTGCAGGCACTATCCTTGCTCTGAAATACTCTCATGTGTCTGGGAGTGATTCGAAGAGTAAGAGTGATAGGAGTGATGGAGGGATGGAGGGATGAAGTGATGGGAATGAGTAAGAGTGATGGGAGTGATGGAATGATGGAGTGGTGAGAATTATGGAGTGATGCGGTGAGGAGAGTAATGAGAATGAATAAGACTGATAGAGTGATGGAGTGATGGAGTGATGTGAGTTATGGAGTGATGGAGTGATGGAAAGATGGAGTAAAGGGATGATGGAGTGATGGGATGGTGGAGTGATGGAGTGATGGGATGATGAAGTAATAAAGTGATGGAGTGATGGGATGATGGAGTGATGGAAGAGTGATGGAGTGATGGGATGATGGGGTGATGGGGTGATGGGACGATGGGATGATGGGGTGATGGGATGATGGAGTAATGGGATGATGAGATTGAAGGGAGTGATGGAAACAGTCTGGCTTCTTTCCCATTTCTTTTTCTTTCTATTTTTAAGACTGGTTTGTAAGAGAAAAATTTCCATTTCACATTTAAATTGTGAGGAAGATACAGAGATTTTCCATTTACCTCTTATGATCGTTAGTACTGTTAACTTGACAGAAACTGGAATCACCTGGAAGATGCTCCGGACATGCTCATGGGGGGTATCTAGTCTATCAGTGCAGATGAGGAGACCCACCCTCATTCTGTGACTAGCATCTTTCCCTGGCTCAGACCCTGGACTGTGTAAATAGAGAAAGAGAACGGCAGCGTGCGTTCATCCCTCTGCGCTTCCTAATCACAGACGCTGTGTGACCAGACGCTGCTTGACTTCTTTGAACTATAAACCAGGGTAAATAAATCCTTTCTCCTTTAAATTTATTTTGTTAGAGTATTTTATCACAACAGCAGGAAAAGAAACTAAGGCACCTATGCACAGTTTCATATTAACCCACATTCCCCACCGGTGTGGCTCATTTGTTACAGCTGACACTTGGTAATTACCCAAAGTCTAAAGCTGGTGTTAGGCTCCCGTCTGGGTGTCAGCAGTCCATGGGTTTGCACAATGTACGCATCCTTCAGTACAGTAGCACACAAGATATTTTCACTATCTTAAAATAACCCCTGTGCTCCAGCTCTTTATCCTGTCCCCTCTCAAACAGCCTGTGAAATTCACTGATATTTTTACTGTCTTCATAATATATATATATATATATATTATATGTATATGTGTGTGTGTGTGTGTGTGTGTGTGTGTGTGTGTGTGTAGCTTATTTCAAGTTTCATTTGGTTGGCAGTATACAGTATTTCAGGTTGTTTTTCTTCAGTTGGTAACATGCATTAAGTTTGGTCCGGGTCTTACTATGATAGATCATTTCTTTTCAGCATTGAATAACATTCCATTGTGTGAATGTGCTTCAGTTTACCCACTGACCCTTTTAAGGACATCTGTGTTCTTTCAAAGTTTTGGCAGTTACCAATAAAGCCACCATTAAAATTTAAGTGCAAGGGTCTTTTTTGCATAAACATAATTTTTCAGATCCTTCAGCTTACGAAGAGTGCAATTGCTAGATGCTATAGTAACAGTATAGCTTGGTTTTTTAAGATACTGCCAAACCGTAGCTGTGTTAGTTTGCATGTGTTTCATTTTGGCCATTCTTTAAAGATTTCTTTATTTATTATGTGTGTATATATATACACACACACACATATATATCTTGTGATTGTATGTGCATGGGTGGGTGTGGGTGTACTTGCCTACATCTATGCATAAAGACCAGAAGAGGGCACCAGGTCTCTATCTCTTCACCCTCTGTCTATTCCTTTGAGGCAGGTCTCTCCCTGAATCTGGAGCTCAGGTTTCCTAGCTAAGCCATCCTTTTGTCTCTGCCTTCCTTGCATGTGGAGTTACAGGAATATATGGGACATCCAGCTTGTTACAGAGGCACTGCGGTCTAAACTCTGGTCCTCATGATTGTGCAGCAAGTGCTCTTAACCACTTGCTTTCTCTCCAGCCACGATTTTGGTTGTTTCAGTTGGTGTGTAGTAGAATCTCATTGCTGTTTTAATTGTATCTCCTTGATAACATGTATGTGAAGCATCCATTCACATTCTTATTTGATGGATGTGTATTTCCTTTGATAAGGTGTCTGGTATTCTTTAACTCATTCTAAAATCACATACATTATTTTTTTCTGTTATCATACTTTAAGAGTTCTTTCTATATTTTGGGTAATAGTCCTCTATCAGAATAGCCATTATCAGATATTTTCTCCCAATTTGTGACTTGTCTTCACATTCTCTTGACATTATATTTTTCAGAGAGTTTTAAATTTTAATGAAGCCCAATTTTTAACTATTTTGTCATGTCTTTAATTTTGTAACCCCCAAACTACAAGGTCGTCTAAGCTTTATGTCCTAGAAGTTTTACAGTTTTGTACTTTACACTTAGAGCCATTATATCTATTTTGAGTTCTTGACTATGGCTGTGACTTCCTGGGCCAAAACCTGGAACAGTGAGCTGAAATAAACCTTTTCTCCCCCATGTTGTTTCTGTCGGGGTATTTTACCACAGCGGCTAACAACAAAATTAGGATAGACGTCAAGTTTGGAAGAGCATGTTGATGTGATTGAGTCTTCCTAACTATGAGCAAGCAGTGTCTTTCTATTTATTTACTTCTTTAGTTTTCCTCATGTGAGTCTTATACCTATTGTAAGTTTTTTGTTTTTATTTTTACTTACAAATTTAACGTTTAGGACTTTGTTAACAAAAATTGCATTATCCTTATTTCAAATCCCATTCACTTGCGGCTCACATACAGGAAAGTAATTACAGGAGTAACTATTATATAGGAGGCTTTTACTTTAGCTTTATATTCTGCAATCCTATTATAATAATCTCTTATTAATTCCAGAATTTTTTTGTTGCTATTGGCTCTTCCTGATTTTCCTCATTGATTATCACGCCATTCTCAAACTTTTCTTCCTCCCTTTCCAGGCTGAATATCTTTCGTTTACTTTTGTCTTACTGCAGTTGGTAGGATTTGCTTTTAAATTTCAGAACACGTTCCATCTATCTATCTATCTATCTATCTATCTATCTATCTACTTATTTATGTGTTTCTACTTCTTTAGGGTTGACCTCGAACTCACTAGGCAGACAAGGCTCGCCTCAAACTTGTGATCTTCCTGCCTCTCCCTCCCCAATGCTGGGATTACTATCTCCCTTTACTACACCTAGCATTAGAATATTTTTAGATGAGCAAAAATATATTGAAGATAGTCCAGGAGTTCCCATTTACTGCACATCCAGTGATATTATCTTACATTAGTGTAGCACGTTCAGAATGGTTAATGAGGCAGACACTATTGACTGGAGTCTGTATTTTATTCAGATTTCCCCAGTTTTTCTCTATTCCCTTCTCTCTCCAGGGTCCCATCTAGGATGTCAGATGGAACTCAGCAGTCATTTCTGCCTATGTTTCTCAGCAGTGACAGTTTCTTAGACTCTCCTTATTTCCATGACCCTGACAGTACTGAAGACTCTTGATCGGGTATTGTGAAGGATGCCCTTGAATTGGACAGTTTTCTTCGAGGTTATGTGACGGTCATGTGTTTTGGGCAGGAAGACCATAAAAGTCAGCTCTGTTCTCACACCACATTCTAGCAGCAGTATAATGTGGCTTGTCATTGTTGACATTAACCTTGATCAGCTGGCCCCAAACCATGAGTGAGTGTTTGTCAAGATTTTTCTTGATAAGGTTCCTCCTTTCTTTTTCTGTATTCACTGGGGGAAAGTCGTCACACACACCTCATGCTAAGGGGTCGTGAACTATGTTCTATCTCCTTGCCAGAGAGCAACTACATAAATAATATGAATAAATAACTCTTGTGCATGGGGGGAATTTGTCCTCCTCCCATTAATGTAGTTATTCAGTCATTTATTTATTTAGGTATGGACTCATGGATATTTATTTGGAGTGCTGAATTCTAATAGAGTAGTATTTAATTTTCTTTGCTCGACATCTTCCATTTTTAGCCACTGGGAGTTTTCATTTATCCCCATCATTGTTGTTTAGGTTTTTTTCCACTTTAACACTCCGTGGTACTGCAAGCGCCACGCTCATCATGTCTGTCTCTGCCTTTGTCTGAGAATCCGTCATTTCTCTTAGGAACCCTGACTCCTTTGTGCTGAAGAAAAGTTCTCAGAGGATTCAAGTTCCTCTCAGGTAAAGGTTCACTTTGACATGGCTGAGCAGTCTTTTTCTTCCAAAGAACAAGGAAATATACCCTAACCTGTATACAGATATATCCATGTATATCATTATCTGTATCTATATTACACTAAACATGAACCTAATTCCAATCATTATGGCAGGGGTCATTTCTAGATTCTACTCTTATCTTTTACCTCCCATTACAGCAAGACACTTGGCTCCCACTATCCATTAATACTTAATGTGTATAGTGGTTTCAGAATTTTTACTCAAGGCCCATAGGAAACAACTTTGCCAATTATAATAAAGTACTTGTGGGGCTGGAGAGATGGCTCAGTGGTTAAGAACACTGGCTGCTCTTGCAGAGGACCAGGGTTCAATCCCCAGCACTCACATGGCAGCTAACAACAATCCTTAACTCCCGTTATGGGGGATCCAACATCCTCTTCTGACCTCTTCCGGCACTGCATGACATGGGTGTGCTTACATGCATGCAAGCAATACACTCGTGCACACAAAGTAAAATGAAAATAATAAAAGATAATAATACAGCACTTGCACGCAGCTCCTTAGTCTTTGTGATTTTACAGATTCCACCCATTTCCAGGGTTACTTACATTCACTTTTAAGCCCCTCCTCTCAGGGAGTTTATTTCATATACCGGTAACATATTTAGGTTCATTCTTTCCTATTTCTTGATTTTCTTAGCTTCTTCAACCTCCTCAATAGTCTTTTAACTCACATATACTAAAGTTTCTTCTTTGTGCTATTGAGTGCACGGATCGTGACGGTGTTTAAGGTCGTGACAGTGTTTAAGGTCGTGACGGTGTTTAAGGTCTCGTATTCACCACCACAGTATCACACATAAGGTTCATGCGCTTAAAATAACAGTGTGCTTCACCTGTCCACTCTAGCCCATCCTCTGGAGACACTGATCTATATTTAAGTTTTGGAGGTTATGTCCTTGAAATTATACAATATGTAACTTTGATCAGAGTTTTAAACTTAGAATCTGTACTCAGGACTCATCCATAGCTTTTCATAGCCTGATACCACATTTCTTTTTAATCATTGAATAATGTTCTGCTTATCTAATTGCTAACTGGTTCCTTTCAGCTTATGTCAATTATGAATAAAAGCACCATCAACATTCATGAGCAGGTTTTGTGTGGATGCATAATACGTTTTTATGCTCCTAAATACCTAGGAATGTGATTTTTGGATAAAATAGTAAGACTATGTTAAGTTTTGAAAGACACTGTCATTCTACTTTGCTTTTAAAAACAACTTGCTTCGTTTAACAGATAAATAGGTCCTGTTTTCCTAGGGGCTTTTTCGCCTCACCAGACTATAAGCTCCCTGAAGGGCCTTGTGGGTTTTTAGATCTGATACAGACAGAGTATCTGGCTTAAGATCTTAAACATAGGAGGATCCAAATACATATTTGACTAATGAATGAATAAATAAGAGCTTTGAGACTTCAAAATGGTGCTTGAGAGGGTGGAAGTGCAGCTCGGTGATGGAGCATCTGCCTAGAATAGCAATGCTCTGGCTTTAATCCCACCACTGCAAACAACAATGAAAAATTATCCTGGACTAGATGGTCTTAAAATTCCAAAATGCACCCTTCCCTCATGACAGACAACTGAGGCTAACACTAACATTCTTATTAGTGCAAGTTCCACACCACACTCATCTCCATTCTCCCAATACCAGCTGATTCTTTCTGCACATTTTGAATTTGATGTATTTGTCATTTAAAAAGCTGAAGAACCAAATGACTGAGACTTCCCAGAACTGTCGTCTTCTTACACAGTGTTTTAGTTTCATTCTGTTGCTAGGATAAAACACTCTGACCAAAAGCAACCTAGGGGAGGAAAGAGTCTGTGTCAGCTTATAGTTCATAGTCCATTCTGCCAGCGTGGAGGAAGGTCATGGCAGGAGCCTAGAGCAGAAACCGGGGAAGAATTCTGGCTTCCTCTGACTCACTCACAGGTTCATGCTTGCTGGCTTTCTTATACAACCCAGGACCACCTGCCTAGGAATGGTCCTGCCCATGGCGCAGAGGACCATCCCACATCAATTAATAATCAAGACAAGCCAACGCAGATGTGTCCACAGGCAAATCTGATCTAGGGATTTCCTCAAGGGAGATTCTCCTGTTAGAAGACAGTAGGCAGTGTCAAGTTGACAATTAAAGCTAACTAGAACCCATGATGGAGTTAAGGGTATCTTCTTAAATACAGGATAAATAACATGAACAAAAAGTATTTTGTTCTCTCTACTTCAGCATTTCCCTGGCTTAACACATCTTAAGTGATTACTCAATTTTCATTTCAATAATCCTCTTTACACCCAAACCCAATTCCATATTATTCAGTCACACCTATAGAATCTTTTCAAGGAAGACCTTATAACACCATAAAAATGTCTCTCTACAGTCTTACATTTTTAATCAAACAGCTTTTGCTTTGAACTTTAGAAGACATTTGTCCTCTGGGCTAAAATTAGCAAAGAAAAAGATTAAAAAACAAAAGCAAATATAGCATACAATCAGTGTTTCTCAAATGAGCTCAGTCTGTGCTGCGCCTTGTTGCAGCTCCTTAGCCGCTGATGGAATGGCAGTAGCTATGCAATGAATATATTTTTGTCTGAGGTTCTGAAAAAAAAAAGCACGTAAACTTCACAAGCCTGTGCCCTTTTGTGGTTTGCAATGTCATGATTGCCTTGACTGAGACAATTCGCAGAGTGATCACATTCTGAGTGGGAGACAACTTCAAATTCATGTACATATTCATGAACATATACCTGCATTTTCCAGGGCTATTAAATTTTAAACTCTGCTGCATGGATCTGTTTCCAGAGTGGACCCAGGTAATGTATGTATAAAGCTCTCCCTATGTGGCCAAGAAGGGCTTTAAGTGGCTCAGAATCAGCAAAGGGATTCTGAAGTCAACTGAAGGGTCAACACTCTTGAGAGCTATTACAACTAAGACTGTTGAGAAAAATTAGACAGTGCATTCAACTGGAAAGCTTTTCTGAGACATCTCAGCTCCAAGCATTTGGATTTCATGATTTGGAAAGACCTGGAAGGCCAAGTAACTATTATTTATTTTCTTAAAGGATTTTTGTTTTTATTTATGAGAGTGTGTGTGTGAGATACGCCCATATGTGTGCAGGTGCCTACAGAGATGAGAAGGTATCGATCTCCTAGGGCTGGATGTTGGGAACAGAATTCTCCTCTGTAAGAGCAGCAAGTGTTCTTTCTAACCCATTGAGCCATCTCTCTAGTTCCATAATTGATATTTCTTAGGGATGTATATGGGTTATTCCCACACCTAGAGTTGGAGCCAATAATCCAATGGATTTTTCAAATCACTTTCTAGACTTTGACTATTTACCAATTAACACCCAGAGGGTCAGATTTCATAATGAGCTTTTGCGCTTTCCCAAGTCCTGACTAACCCTTTCTGCTCTTGCGCGGTGAGCTCTGTGCTCTGCTCTTGCGCGGTGAGCTCTGTGTACCTGGTGAAGGGCTGGCAGTTCTGCGCTTCTTTGCTCAGATGCAGATGCGCACTGTTTCCACAGAGCATGTTCTGCTTTCCCATTCCCCACAGAGTCTTGCTTCACTAAGACATTTCCAGAAATACTACACTCTTTTCATTCACCGTGAGATGCTGACAAACCTTCCTTCCCCTGAGCTGAGTGATTACAGCTCAAATGGTCACAGAGTCAAATTGGAATTAACTTTTGAGTGTGGGCCTATCACAGGATCTGGCTTCCCAATAAGGCCTCAGAAGTGATTTTGAGCCTTCATCTCTTGCAAGCATCCAAAACCCAGGTGTGCTCTATGGGAGAAATTAGTTGACACACCCACCTCTGCTCTGGGGGAACTTTTCCATTCCTGTAAAGGAAAAAAATTTAGGAAACAAAGTGAAATTCTCAGAAGCAACTCTGTTGAGAAAAGAAGAAAAGATCTACATTTTAGGCTCAGCTGGTACAGCGCTTGCCTGGTATGCAGGAAACCCTGGGTTTGACCAAGTGTGGTGGCTCATGTTTGTATTCCCAGCACTGGGCGGCAGGGGTAGAGGCAAGAGGATCAGGAATTTAAGGTAGTGCTAGGCTACATAGTGAGTTTGTGGTCAGGTATGAGATACAGGAGACCCTATCAAAAGAAAAAAGAAGGGGGAGAGGAGGAACAGAGAAAAGGGGGGGCGAGGGAGGGAGGGAGGGAGGGAGGGAGGCTGGCTGGCAAGAGGACTCACAAGACCCACATGGTGGAAGGAGAAAACCTACTCCTGCAACTTGTCCTCTGACCTCCACATGCCCTGTGGCAAATGTGGACACTCAGTACATTCACACACAGTGTCATAATTACAAAGGTCACAAAATATCTACATGCTAGTCAAATCCTCACATTCATATTCCTTCGGTCACAAGTAGCTATATGTCATTTGAGAAGCAGTAAATGATGAAAGGGTCATAATTTTAGCTGGTAACTGACATTCTGATCTTCTTCCCATTGACGTTTACACAGGAAATCAGATGGGCTAACATCTCTGAGTCTCCCCAGCCCTACAGTACCCCTTTCTTCTAATAGCACCTGCCTTGGATAGCAACACACCCAGATGCACATTACAAAGGAATCTTACTGTTTCCGATCTAGGGGCTTCTGGCCAGCTCTTGGAGCCAGTCGGTTGTAGGTAGACTCATCTAGTTGCTTTTCTCTGTAACTGCCTGAGTATGTTGTCACTGAAGAATCAGACCACCGTGTCTCATCCTGCCACAGTGCTCGGGCCTTGTGTCTGATCATCTCGAACTCTTGAGAAGTAAGAGGACTAAAGGGCAGGAGAATTTCTGGTGCCAGGTAGAAAAACTGCGACATGGTTATGGATGGGCTGTTCCAAATAACTTTTCAAGCCCTGGGCATAATGAAGAACTCATTTCCTAATAGAAGCAGGATGCTATTGACTGGACTGTCCAAGCTTCTAATTCTGACAGCTCACAGAGAGAAGCTTAACCCTCTTAGGTACAGTTGCCAGGCAACAGGTCACAAAATTCCACAAATATTACCTCCTCTACAAACACATGGATTTTAAAGAACAAAATTTGTAAGCTATAAAACTTCTGATCATTGCTCTAAGAAATATACTGCTTCATAATTATGACAAAAAAGCACTTGACAAAATTGTTTGCTTAGTATGACTACCATAAATAATGTGCTAAATCTTGCTGATGTTGGTTCAAGCTCCCCCTTCAGGGGGAGCAAGAGATAAAAGGACCGTGCCAAGTATTCCTTCCCCCTGAAGACCTAGCCTCTCAGTGTCTGGAAAAAAACATGATCTGTTTGTGATGTCAACAACAGCAGGTGACTCAACAGCTTCTCATGTGTCAAAGAGCAGTGATGTTCCTGCTGGCTGACAGGACAACCATCACTGGACTGTTAAAATAACCAGGAGCCCACAACCCGACCCTGGAAGTTCTGATGTAATCATCCCAAAGGAGAGTTCAGGCACAAGTTATTTTTAAAAAGTCAAGTCCTGGAGGATTCTAAGGATTTGCCAGGGTTAAAAATCAAGGTCATGGCAGTGTCGTGGTGAACTTCTTTGAGGTTGAGAAATCGTAGCATTCAGCCTTTGACGCAATGATTTCTTCCCTTCTCTGTTGAGGGCTCTGTATGCAATTAAAACGTCCACCTATCCACACTTCTCCGGATCAATGAAGGATTCTTTGACAAATCAAAATGAAATTGATCTTTCAGTGTTTGTTCTTAATTTTCTCAACTCCTGGAGTGGTACTTCTCAACTTTTAGTGTTGGATCATGTAACCTGTGCATTCTTTTTAAACACAGCTTGGGGGGGTGGGGTCTGCCTTAAGTTACTGATCAGTTGCCATGGGAGTGGTGTTCGCAATCCCACCCCTCAGGTAATTGGATTAGCACCTACAAGTCACATTTCACAAAATAAACCATCAGCTCTGACTTCAGAGACTTAAGTATGTGGCAGACCCAGGAATCTGCATTTTTAATTTTAAAAATATTTATTTATTTATTTACTTAGTTTTTTGTTGTTGTTGTTGTTGTTGTTTTTGGTCTTTTTGAAACAGTTTCCCTATAGTCCCGGCTGGCCTGGAATGCCTATGTAGAGCAAGCTGGCTTGAACTCACAGAGATCTGCCTACTTCAGCCTCCTAAGTGGTGGGATTAAAGGTACCCACCACCACGTCTGACTTATTTAGGTTTTTTAAGACAGAGTCTCCTGGTAGCCCCCACTAGTCTGGAATTTGATATGTAGATCAGGCTGGCCCCGTCTCACAGAGATCCATCTGTCTCTGTCTCTCAGCAGTGAGATTTAAAGGCATGGGCCACCACGATCAGCCCGATTTATTTTATTTTTAATTATGTTATGTTTGGAGTGTATGTGCATGCAAGTGCAAGTACCTATGTAGGCCAGAAAAGGATGTCAAAGTCCACTGGAATTGGAGTTACAGGCAGTCGTGAGCCTGATATTAGTACCAGGAAGCAAATTCAGATCCTCTCCAAGAGCAGCAAGTGCTCTTAACCATTGAGCCATCTCTCAGTCTCTGCATTTGTATGTTGTCATTGATTGTGATGTGATCTATCCTTGAATACAGAATGCTGGTTTTTAGATTTCATTTTTATTTTACATGCCTGTATGTATGTATATGCACCCATGTAGTGCAATGCCCGTGGAGGATCCCCTGGAACTGGAGTTACGGACAGTTGTTAGCTGCCATGTGGTTGCTGAGATTTGAACCAGGGTTCTCTGGAGCAGCGAGTGCTCTTAACCACTGAGCCATCTCCCTAGCCCTTAGTACAGAGCACTGTTTTAAGGGAGGATCTTAGTCCTTTAAGGTGAAGTTGGCATATTGCCTGGTGCATTTCTCTGAAATTTTTGGCAAACACTGAAAGTATGTGACTTTAGGGGCATCTTTCCTTAAAATGTTGACATTTTGAACATCAGCTTCTTTGCTCCAAGAAAAACACTAGACGACAGGTTGGACTGCTATCTCTCCTGAGGGCCTCTTGGAGAAATCCAGATGAGGTAGAAAGAAGACATAGCTACAGAAGTGGGCCCCCCAGCTCTTTTCAACTCACACAGTGTCAAGGAGTGGCTGTGTGTGTACTTGAACCTTTGTTTATTTAAGTACAAATGGTGATTTTACTTCGCAAACTCTGCCAGCAATATGTATCGTTTTGAGATAGGACAAGAAACTAGACAAATTGTGAAAGACAAGTTGTAGAAAATGTTTTCAGATTTTCTTCTCAAATTACAAGCAGTCTATAAACAAATATGGAATATAAGATCCTTTAAAAATAAATCATCATGTAAGTATGCTTTATTACCAGTCATTATCCTGTTCTCTGTAATGCTTTTGTTTCTATTTCTCCTCCCAGAATCAATTATGATATCATTTTAACAATTATAACCACTCCAGTGGTGACACTTGGGCTAGAGATACAGCTCAAGAGACCCAGAAATAAATTCTTACAGTCACAGCCATCTGGTTTTTTGACAAAAGTACCAAAAAAAAAAAATACACTGGGAAAAAAAAGACAGCCTATCTAACAAATGAAGCTAGGAAAATTGGATATCCACATATAAAAGAATGAAAATAGATCTCTATATTAAAATATTACCTTGTACAAAAACCAACTCAAAATGGATCAAAGACCTTAATGCGGAACCTGGAAATCTGAAATTGAGGAAACACTTTAGGATATAGCCACAAGTAAGGACTTTCTGAATAGAACTCTGATAGCCCAGGAAATAATAACAAGAATTTGCGAATGGGGTTGCATCAAATTAAAAAGCTTCCACACAGCAAAAGAAGCAGTCATTACAGTGAAACGGCCTACGGAATAGGATAACATTGTTGCCAGTTATTCATTCAATAGAATTAATATCCAGAATATATAAAGAACTCAAAAACTTAAACACCAAAATGATCCGATCAATAAATGAACAACTGAATGGAACAGACACCAGATGAAGAAGTGCAAATAGCCAATAAGCATGTGAAAAAATGTTCGGCATCTTTAGCCATTTAGGGAAATGCACGTTAAACTAAACTGAGATCCTTACCCCAGTTGGAGTGGCCATTGTCAATAAAATAAATGCTGGTTAGGAAGGGGTAGGGGAGGAACCTTACACACTACTGGTGGGAATGTGAACTTGTGCAGGCTCTATGCAAACCAGTACAGAGGCTCCTAAGAAAAACAAAAGCAAGACTAAATTGATTCCGCTAAATGCCCAAGGGAATCGAAGTCGGCCTACAGCAGAGACACTTGCACATCCACCGCCCTGTTCACAGTAGACAAGTTACAGAATCAACAGATGAAAGGATAACATTTCAAAATACACGATGGAATTTTATTGAGCTACAGATGATATTCGTCAGTTTTAGGAAAGTGGAGGGACCTGCATATCTTTCTGTTAAAACATGTCACTGTCACAATCACATTTCCTTCATAGGTGGAAGCGGGGCATGAAAGTAAAGGGACTATCAGAGGTGTGGAAAGTGAAAGGAAAGAGTGGGGCAGAAGGTAGAGAGGGTCTCAGAGGAGGTGAATATGACCAAAGTACATTATATGCATGTATGGAAATGTCATAACGAAACCCATTACTTTGTGCGGTTAATACGTGCTAATAATTTAAATGTCTCAACTACCTACTCTAGGTGGAAGCATAGATTAGTTCGTCAGCCTGCTAAATGTTGAGAGGCTCTCTGTTAAGAACGTGGACTTGCCGCAAATACATTGTTAGAGTGGACAGAGCATTTGGTTTAATTCTTAACATTGCAATCAATCAGCCAGTCAATTAAATGGGATATGTTAATAAAAAAATGTTCATATGAATCCTAAAAAAATCTTACAGTTCTTTGCTTGTATTTTATCTGTATTCTTACACACTGATGTCTGGGGTTGATGTGCCTGTTCTGGCTCCTGCACTAGAGTCTGCACTACAAACTTCCTTTTTTGGGCCAGTGAGATGGCTTAGTGGGTGAAGGTGCTTGCTGAACAAACCTGGAGACCTGAGTTCTATCCTGAGACTCCACATAAAATTAGGAGAGAACTGATTCCATAGAGTCATCCTCTGGCCTCCTCACATATGCTCTTCTATCATTGCACACACAATTAAAAGTTTTTAAAAACCTTTCCTTTTGTAACTGAACTATAGTGAGTTGTGCTTTTCGGTCACCAGTATATTAAATGTGACAAAAAATCTAAATATTGCAGTGACAAAGAACTGGAGATGGTATTAGTTAGGAAAAACAGCTAAGAGACCTCACGCCATGTGAAACCAGCGAGGAGTGTGTTAACCACCAAGTAAGGGAGCCTTTGGAGGGCAGGTGCTGATCAGGCTTCTCTAAATGTAACCGGTTACTCTAAAGGTGTCAACAGATACTAATTTGAAAGGTTTCATGGTGAAAGAGCAATTAGGACAAATTGGGATAAACAAGTTTCTTAGCTGTAGGGCTTCCCGGAGCTTTCAATATTGCAATGTACATTGTACATCTTTAAAAGGGACCTAGATGCAGCTTTTCATAAACATTTTTTACCACAAACCTCTTTTCATGGAGACATCTCTGGGGACAGCTGTGCTCTGGAATAGTCAGGAATTAGAAAGGCTGGAGGCATCTATAACAGAAAACAATGACTAACCTACAAACTCTAAAATTTATTAGATTATAAGTAGATCTCTAACCTAAGGCACTGAAGTCTGGCAAAAGGGTGAATCCGGCATATCTTAAAACCTGGGAAATAACATCAAGCAGTAAATATATACAAATATACTTACTGACCCATATATCTATGACCCATACCCAGTATTCTGGAAGGTTCTTCCATGTCCCTTTCCCTCAAAACAACACACACACACACACACACATGCTACCTGACAATCACTGTCTCAGTTCTGTCACTGTAGACTAGATGTGTCAAGCTATATTCTCAAAAGTCAGAAGCCCATTGATGTTATTGGAAGATGAAACCAGGAAGAGCCAAGGTAAGAAAAAGACCAGCCAAGACTAACTTTCCTCAGAGAAAAAAAGCCTACGTGAAGACAGAGCATCTATCTCAGCCCAAATCTGCCTGTTCCCTATGAACTGCATGTATCTGGCATCTGGACGGGTGTGTCTCAGATCTGAATCAGCATACATATTGCGCAATAATAACTGTTTGAATCTTTCATCGATTATAACTTAATTCTTGAACTGTAGAGTAATTTCTTCATGCTTGCCAACTGCATGATCTGGACATTTTTAGTAGCTCTCAAAGACTGTGTGGTAGCTGGTCACAGGAAATATGGAACCACGTGCCAGGGGAGAACAAGGAAATGAAAGAAGGCCAAACAGCAAAGGAACAGCAAAAGAAAACTGACAAAATGATGAGGAAATTGAAAAGGAAGTGGTTTTTTTTCCTTTGCTTTCTGTACTGAAGTTTATTTTTGGTTATGTTTACTATTTGAAAACTGAAACTGATTACAAATGGTATATAACTTGTGATCCCAATTCTGTTTAATAGAAATATACACTCATGTCTATATTTAGGAGGAAAGGACAGAGGCTTATTATAGCTGAGTAGGAAGACAGTATGCTTTTTATAGTTCAAGTTCTTTCCTTCAAGGATACACATTGGCAGCTTTGGAGCTGGCTCCACGATAAAATGCCTGTCATGCAAGCATGAGGATCTGAGTTCAGATCCCCAGCACCATGTAAAAAACCTGTTATGGCACACATCTGTAACCCCAGCATTGAGGAGGCAGAGATGGGTGGGACATCTGGAGCTTGCTGGTCAGCCTGTGCAGCCAATCAGTGAACTCCAGGATGAGTGAGAGACTGCGTCTCAAAAATAAGGTACCAAGTAATTGAGCAGAACACCTAATGTCAACCTCTGGCCTCCACACGCAATGGGTATAACCATGTACACACATACACATGACAGAGAGAGAGAGAGAGAGAGAGAGAGAGAGAGAGAGAGAGAGAGACTTTGGAATGGCCACACATTTTACTTTATTTTATTTTTAATAGGAAAAACTTTTATGTTTTTAGATTTTTTAAAATTGAATCCTTGTGTATGTCATACACCATATCTCAGTCTTAATGAGCTGTATATCCCCTCCCCCACCCCCACCCCCAGAGCCCCCCAACTGGAATCCATGCATTCTTTCATCTGTGTTAAGGTCTATTGTGCCGTTAGTGTCCCCAAATGTTCCTCAGTGCAGGTTCACCCACTGAGGTCTAGTCTACCTATTCAGAGTGCCTCGATTTAGGAAGATTAGTTCATCCTCACCCAACAGTAATCAGTTGCCAATATTCCTTCAGCAAAGACTGGGTCTCCTACCCATTCCTCCAGTTACATGCTGGGATTTTTGTCTTCTTGAGTTTGCATGGGTCTTGAGCATGCTGAAATCATTGCTATAGGTTCGTACAAGCAGGGTCCCAGGAGCTTGTAGGATTCCATTTCCATATGGTCACTCACCTCCTCACTGGCTTTTACAATCTTTCCACCCCCTCTTCTGCAATGGCCCCTGAGTGAAACAATATGAGAGTCCTGTCCAGGGACCCACACTTTGCAGACTCCTTATCTCTATGCTTTGGCCATTTGTGAGCTTTTGTGTTCCTGGCCCTCATTAATGAGAATTGAGAGATTCATCAGTGTCCTCTTTATCCCTTGCTCCATGTTGCCTCAGCCTTGGATGTAGAGATTTCATTGTAGATGTGCCACTTAATGGACAATGTGTGTGACCAGTTGTGGTACTCTGTACCATAGTTGTGTCTCTATGGTACAACAGAAGCTTCTTTAATGAGAGGTGACTGGGATACTTTATATATATAAGGATATATATTTTGCACTTAGTAAGATGTTACGTTAGCCTAGGGATGTGACAGCCTTGGGCATCTCTCTAAGATCTATGACCTCTTCAGCCATGAGTATTTGGCTATGATTACAGTACCACACATTAATTTCCTCCCATTGATTGGGCTCTAAGACCAATTTGATAACCATTGATTGTCCCAAGATAAAAGTGCCACTACCACACCAGTGTTGAGTGCTGTGCTGGTCATTAATGTGGTTATTTAGTCATGAAGCTGGTGTTAGGCTATCAATTGATGTTCTCTCTTGGCTGCTTACAAAGTGCCCTCCAAGGCTATGAGAGCTAACCTTCAGGGGAGGTGGCTTCCAGGTCAGTTCCAGCTCCATTGCTCCAAATCCAGTCTCCAAAGTATGTCCTGTCTTCAGCAATAGGGTCTTACCTTCACGTTCTAGGAGGTAATCAAGGGCTGAGGCAATGGCCTGTGTAATTTTGGGAGTCTC
The DNA here is from genome assembly GCA_035773235.1 of Eospalax fontanierii. Lineage (NCBI taxonomy): Eukaryota > Metazoa > Chordata > Mammalia > Rodentia > Spalacidae > Eospalax > Eospalax fontanierii. Next base: position 30,889,802 of record CM069548.1, on the reverse strand, counting down.
TTGGGCCATCCTGGCCAACAACTCAAAGGAAGGTTTCTCCTGTCTGGCACTGTGCATACACACACACACACACACACACACACACACATTGGAATGGCCACACATTTTATAACTTTTCTATTTTTGGTGGCTAATGGCTTTAGAATGCCTTTGCAAATTCCTGGAACACTTTGACAGGAACCCATCGTGGACTTGTGAAATGGTCAAATACTTAGTTCAGTGACAAGGTAGGGTATACATTATAGAGTATCAAAGAAAACAATGTTTCTTGATGACAGGAGCAGTAGGAATCTCATATATTTCTTTTGTTTGTGGATTTCCAAGGCACTGAGGTAAGGCAGAGTTGGAAGACTGAGGAATAGTTTCTTGTTTTTATGGACTATGGAGGTTCGGGAGGGTTGTATAATCTTTGAAGAAGTTTCCCACTGAATCTCACTCAGACAGAAGGTCAATAATTGTATTAACCTCTTAGGGTTACCCATACCAAAGTGCCACAACCTAGGTGGGCTTAAAACAACAGACCTGGAAGCTGCTGCTTGAATTCAAGGTGTTGTCAGGGCCATGGAATTCCTCTTGAATTGGAGGAGAATCCTGTCCCTCCTCATTGCTTCTGGTATTTGCCAACTGTCTGGCATCATATAAGAATACCAGTCATATGGTTTAGCACTACCCAATTCCAGTATGGTTTCATTTAAATTGATTACAATACGGTCATTAAATGTGATCACATGTGAAGATACTGAGGGACAGAACTTTGCATAATTGGGGGGGTGGCATAATTCAAAACATAATAACAACAATGTTATATGATAGGTAATAAAATATTCTGAGATTCAATAAATAAAAACATTTTTATGTATCTCTCTCCCTCTCTCCCTTTGTGTATATGTGTGTGTGTGTATGTGTGTACACCCACAAATACATGGTACCAAAAGAGTTATTGGACCCCCCTGGAACTCACTCACCTTTTGAAAAACAGCAATTGCTCTTAACTACTGAGCCATCTCTCCAGCTCAAAATGAATCTTTAAAAAAAAGACAGAGATAATATGATTTCTTGGTATAAAATAAAGATGTAATATGTTTAGTATATGGTTCTAGAATTAAGTAGACTGTTAACTTTACAAAGTAAGATCAAGAATATCATACAAGTTTATGTTCAAAGAATCTATCTGATAAAGGCTAATATCTAGAATACATAAGAACTTGTACAACTCCATAACAAGAAAGACAGATAATCCGGTTTAGAAATAGGTAAAGGACTTGAATAAGAATTTCTCTAAAGAAGATACTTAAATGGCAAAAACTACATGAAAATATGCTCATTACTAATCATCAGGAAAATGAGACTCAAACCATAAGGTGAAATCACCTCACACCTTTTAGCATAGCCATTGTGAAACAGAAAGTGATGTCTGTTTACAACATGGAGATTATTAGTGAGGATGTAAAGTTGTGTTTGCTCCCTAATACAGGATAGAGGTTTCTCAAAAAGCTTTAAGTTAAACTACTATATAACCCAACAATTGCACTTGTGGGTATCCAAAAGAACTGAAAATTTCAAGTGTGTGTGTGTTTGTGTGTGTGTTTGCTGGTGTTTACGAATTCCACATTAATTTACATTTACAGCATTATTCACAATAGCCAAGATGTAGAATGCCTATTGACAAGTGGATGGATAAAGAAAATATAATATAATGAAATGCTCAGCCTTAAAAGGAATTCAGTCTTGAAAAAGGAAATTCTGTCATGTGCCACAGCATGAATGAACCTGAGGATGTTATGCTAAATGAGATAAGCTCGTAACAAAAAATGCTGCACAATTCCACTTATATGAGATATTTAAATTCAGAGAAACAGAAAGTAAAGTGGTGGTTGCCAGGAGGACAGGTTTAGTGGGTGCTTAGTCTACTTTGTGCTGCTGTAACACTAAGGCTCAGACTGGGCAATTTATAGCAAACAGAAATTTATTGGTTTGAAATTCAGAAAACTGGGAAGTCCAGGATCAAAAGAGCCAGAACTGAGGAAACAGCTTCTTAAAGGGGGTGGGGGAAGGGAGGGAGGAAGGGAGAGAGAGAGAGAAAGAGAGAGAGAGGTTCTTTTATAGGGAACCTATTATTTCTACAATATTAGTCCATTCACTGAAACCAGAGCCCTCATAGCCTGAATAACTCTTTAAAATTTTTGATTGATTTTTATTTTCTGTGTATGAGTGTTTTCCCTGGATGTATGTAAGTGTACCCATGCATGCCATACCTGCAGAGGCCAGAAGATAGTGTCAGAACTGGAGTTACAGGCAGTTGGTGGTTATCATGTGGGAGCGAAGAACTGAACCCAGGTCCTCTGTGAGAGCACCTAGTGCTCTTAACCACTGAGCCATCCCTCCAGCCCTAACTCTCAAGGTTTCATCTCTTCACAGAGACAATCTCAGGTTTAGGTGGTTTGCCTTGTGACTTTTCAGCTTTAGGACGTGACCTAAACAATCATTCTGATTTTTAATTTCAATGAAAATGAACTACAGTATTTTTTCAATACTTTATTGGAAAATGGGCTTTGTGTTGGATAGGTTTACCCAACTGAAAGGTAGAGTAAGAATCCTGAGCTTGTGTAAGGCAGGCCAGGCTAAGGTTCACAGTAGTTGTATAACAAATGCATTTTGACTTCCTAGGGTTGTTTGGATGTGTGGTCCCCAAAGGACTTAAGGTGGGGCTCCAGAGTGGTGGTATTGGGAGACGTAGTGGGAAGTTTTTAGGACATTGGGGGCATATTCTGGAAAGGTAGTATGAGACCTGACCTCTCAGTCTCTCTGCTTCCTGGCTTGAGGTGTGACATCTCACTTCCACATCTACTTCCAAGATGTCCATTTGCTGTCTTCCCTAGCAGTAGGTTGATAACAGGCACCACAACTTGGACCTCCCACACTGGAACCTTCATATAGCTTTTCCCTTATGTTAGTTGCATCAGGTATTTTGTTATAGTAACTCTTAGCTGACTAAGATACTTAATGACATTTTCAATTTACACTGATCTTTTTGTGACATAATGTCATGGTAAATTGAAGAATATCCGTATTGTTACAACAGTAATTGAATTTCCAGCACAAGCTGTTTGGTGCACATATTCAAACCATAGCAGTGAATATAGTCATACAGAGTTGGGTCAGTTCAGAGATCCATCAGACAACATACTATTATTGTTAATATATGTAATTGCATACTTGGAAATTGTTGTTAATGTGAGTGTGTGTGTGTGTGTGTGTGTGTCCCCTAGTAAAAGACTATAGTCAGTAAGCAAAATATTTACATAAATAATTTGTTTCTAATCCATGTGTATTGGTTTCTTTTCTGTTGCTGTGATAAACTATCCTGTCAAAATGTATCTTATGACATAAAGGGATTATTTTGGCTTAGGGTTCCAGATAGACAGAGTCCCTCATGGTGGGGAAGATATGTAAATAAGCAGGGAGTTGTGGTGGCAGGATCGGGCATGGCTGACCACATTTCATCCACACACAGGAAGCAAGAGAGAGAACAGGAAGTGGGGCAAGGCTATAAAATCTCAAAGCCCACAGCACGTTCCATCTCTTGAAGCATCCATATCTTTCCCAGTCAGGGCCACCAGTTGGGGACCAAGTGTTCAAACACATGAGCCTATGTGGTTATATTCAAACCACAGCTCCATGTAATAGAGTAATTAGGAGAATCTGAAACAAGTCACTCCTTTATCTTCCAAGTGATTTATTCAGGGTAACAATAAATGCTGCTGGGTCCACCCGGACCTCAGGCTCAGGAAAAGGAGCTTTACAAATTGTTCTTGATTAATAAGCCAGGATTTTATTTATACTTTATTAAACCTCCTCTTTACCCAACTTCAACTGAGGTGGACTCTGATTCTGAGTGACCTCTCCTGAGACTTTTCTTGTGATCTCTATTGCTGCCAAAAGTTGAACATACCAAACATATTTCTATCAAGAATTTGTAATCAGCAACCAAGAAACTGAACTATTAAATTGAGCTAGTTGAGCCTTTGATAATCTATATGAAAGTCATTTTCGACAGAGTCAAGTCTAAAATGGTACAGAAAAAAGAGAGCGATGCTATGCCTGAGTTCTTGGGGCTCTCGATAGAGAGCTGCCCCCATTCCTTTGAGTTGGGCTTCTGCAGTGTGAGGATGGTGTTACTGCATGTGGAAATGTCTCTTTCTGGTTTTGTTTCATTTTTTATCTTGCTTAGTGTTCTCTGAGGTTCCTGGATCTGTGGTTTGGTACCTGTCATTAATCTTGGATCATTCTCAAGCATTATTATCTCAAATGTGTCTTTGATTCTTTTCTCTCTTCTTCTAGTATTCTACAACTTGTATGTTGTATATTTTGATATTTCCTTTGGTTCTTGAATGTTCTATTCTGTTTTATCATTTTTTAAAATTCAATTTGTGAAATTTGCAGTAGCTTCTTTTCAGATTTACTGATCTTTCTCAGGCACATTGAACCTGCTCACAGATATTTCACTAGTAAGACTATCAAAACTACCTATTTCTAGATTTAATCATCTACGTTAAATATTTGTTTTATCTGCCTGAAATTCTACTTTTCTATGTAACCACCAACCCGCTTGTCGGGAGCACTGGTTTTTCTTCAACTCCAAGTGTTTTCATTCAATCATAGTACCTCCACATCTTTGACTATGAACACCAGTCAGCCAAGCCAGCCAAGTGCTTCCTTGAATCCTTGAGAACTGAGTCTCTGGAGATGGGGCAAGTCCTTCCTCTGCTATACTGCAGACTGCCTCATCTTGAGCTATGTGGAACAACCTGGGAGGATGAAGCTAGAATGCAGAGGGGCCATGAGGAGAACCCTCACATTTGTGTTCTTGAAGCTTCTGTCTTCTGACCCTTCTCCTGTGTGGTTAGATGAGCCAGTTCATTCTCCTATTTGCCTAGGTCAGTAGGCTTGTCATTTCTAGTCAAGACTCTTAGGTAACACAGAAATTGATATAATGGGGTTTTGTTTTTGTTTCGTTTTTAATGTCTAAAATGCTTTCTTTAAGTAGAAACAAACAAGTCAACTAGAAAATACTTTGAGGCGCTGTTCTTTAAAAGAGCAATATTAAGGATATTAAGTTACAGAAGAAAGGACATAATATTAAAATACTGAAGACTTTCCCATTTGAATTATGTGCTGAGTCCTTTTCCACTCTGTACCACAGAAGTATCTATAAATAAGAATATCTGTCACAGAACTGAACTATCTTATAGAAAGAATGAAATAATATTCATGAAGTGCTTACAATTTAAGAAATGGGATTATTTGAATCTAGTGTGTGCTATGCATCACTTTTAGGAATGACGACGGCCTTAGATTTACTTCCTAATATCTCTAATGTTCAATTTCCTTCCTTTTAGAATGGAGGTTATATTATTTTGGGGGAGCTCCTGATTTAACCTAAAGTGATTCTACCAGAAAATGGACAGCCAGTTATTGGGCAACATTTACAAGAGTTGACTTCCATTTGAAAAGTGGTTTTGTATGGAAAGCTTTCCCGTAGGGACCAGTGGATCCTGAATGTAGGAATGAACCACAGGCGGGCAAATGCCTGGCTAGACTGTTTTGTGATAGCTGGTAATGACAATTAAAGTAATTGTAGTTGTTTTCAGATAAACATTGGTTGTTATAGCAAAATGTCAATTTTGGAGCTCGGTTTGCCATATGACACATGTTTTCCTCCCTATAGAAATTAATGATAATATTTTTAACACAGCTTGTCTAATCATACTTTTTTTTTTTTTTTTTTGGTCTTTTTGAGACAGGCTGTCCTTGTAGCCTCAGATGGTCTGGAACTCACTATGTAGACCAGGCTCGCCTCTGTCTCACAGAGACACACCTGCTTCTCTCTCCTGAGTGCCAGGACTAAGGCCATGTGCCACCATGTCTGGATCAATTATGTTTTTGACTAAGGCAATTGGCCTATGAGAGTTTTTGTTTTCAGGGAAGAATTATCTTTTTAAGATGAAGGGAGCTTGTACCTGCTTAATCTTTATAACCACCATAAGCAATAACTACTATTTTTTCTCTAATATCTAACACTTACTATGACCAAGTACTACATGTATGCTAATTTAAAGTGCTTTTACAGCTCCATGTTAATGTTATTGCATTAATTACTATCTAGTTGCTATTAAAAAATAACAGACAAGAAGAGGCTTAAGGGAGAAAGGGTTTATTTTGGCTCATAGCAGTGAGAGTGGTTCTAACCATATGGCAGGGACAGAAGGTGACTGGTCACACTGCATCTAGTCAGGAAGCTGACAGAAACAGAAATGCCATCAAAGGCATGTCTAGACATGTGTCACCTAAGTGATGAAAAAGTCCAGTCAAATGGACAATGAACATCACCACCATGCTGCTACCATTCTCGTTTAACAGAGTCAAAAGCAAGGGACGAGGAGACTATGTGGTCTGGACAATCTGAAAGGAAATACTAATCTGCTTCACAGAAAAAAGTATGATTAGACAAGCTGTGTTAAAATATTATCATTAATTTCTATAGGGAGGAAAACATGTGTCATATGGCAAACCGAGCTCCAAAATTGACATTTTGCTATAACAACCAATGTTTATCTGAAAACAACTACAATTACTTTAATTGTCATTACCAACTATCACAAAACAGTCTAGCCAGGCATTTGCCCGCCTGTGGTTCATTCCTACATTCAGGATCCACTGGTCCCTACGGGAAAGCTTTCCATACAAAACCACTTTTCAAATGGAAGTCAACTCTTGTAAATGTTTACGTGTAATACTTATAACACCACAGCAAAATAGACTCACAGGTGAGGGCGAAAGGAGGATTCTTGAGTTTAACAAAATGAAGCATAGATGTGAAGAGAAAAACTTACAAATACTTTACTAAATTATTCTCTCTAGAATAATAAATAGAAGAAATAAAGGTGAAATTGTTCTCCCTATCGCAGCCAGTGACAAAGTAATGACAGAGGACAGAGGCTTTTCTAATGTTTTTATGACTATATATATAACAGTTAAAGGAAATGCATGACTAAATTCAATGCCAACAGAAGTCATTCTCATCTACCTTCTTTACAGTGAAGTGTGTACCCCATTGCCACTGACACTATACCAATGGCTGGTCTGCTGTTCCCTGTGATAACTCACCAAGAGAAACTGTGAAATGTCTTCTTTGGAAGTTTGTAACGCTGGCTTTTCATCTGAGAGGATGTGTTTAATGGTTGCCCTTTCTCAAATCAAGAAAATCAGTTGGCTAACTTTTAAAGCTTTCCCTAACCTACAATGCATAATACCTGTATGCCAATCCCAAAGATCTTACAAAAATATCAAGGAATGTTTGTTAAAATAATACTCAAGAAATCTGAATTCACAAAGGAATCAGTAGAATAAGTAACACTAGAAGTTGACAAACTGTAAAATAATTCTAAAGAGTTCAGAGTACAGTATGTTGAAACTTCTGGAAGGAAATTTCATTCAAGGGAGAAGTTTTATGGCTAGAAATACTTTTATTCAAATGTACATAGTTGTAACTACCATCAAATAGTATAAGACATTCAAAGAATTAAACATTCAAAAATCTTAAGGACAATCATAAAATATCACAAGAGCGTGATGACAGTAATAAGAAAAAATTTAAACCATGTATAAGATTCATGTAACTTTGGGTATCTATGACTCTAACATAATAAAAGCAGTATACCAACATGATGGTGAAATGGTGTTCCTGAATCATCTCATTTAATCCTCTCCAACTGTATAATGTTATCTGCTAGCTCCACTTTGCCAGGTAAGGCACTGAAGCCTCCAGGTTAGATTACTTACTGAAGCTTACAGAGGTTGATCTGGTTTAAGGGTAAACACACAATCCAGCGCCAGAGCCCAAGCTCTTAGTCTCGGCGACAACTTCCTCTATAGGACCAATTTTGTCTTTCACCATTGAGAAAAAAAGCAGATCAAAGATCTAGGAAGATGGCTCCGTCAGTAAAGTGCTTACAGTACAAGCTTAAGGACCTAAGTTTCATCCCCAAGACCCAAATAAAAGCTGGATACAGTGGTGTGTGCTTCTAATCTGTGCTGGCAGTGGAATTAGGAGGATCCCTGGGGCTTGTTGGTTCATTAGTCTAGCTGAACTGGTGAGTTCCAAGTCCAGTGAGAGATGCTTTCTCAAAACATAAGGTGGACAGCAATAAAGAACACACTCCATGTTGACCTCTGGTCTCCATATGCATGGATACACACACACACACATGTACATACAGCTCTAATATGAAGTAAAGTAGTCAAGGAAAAACAGAGACCTTTAATAATGTTCAGACTGAGTAACCTCAAATTGTCCCAACTCTGCCTAAATCTCTTGAGAATCATGGGCCCACATTTGTAGCTGATTTCCCCTTTTGGTTCATGACTACTGTGGTGGCTTGAATAAGTAATGTCCCCCACAGGCTCAAGTAGGTCAAGTATTTGAACACTTGGTTCCCAGTTGATGGTACTGTTTGGTGGAGGTCATGGAACCTGCAGGAGGCGTGGCTTGCTGGAGGAAGCTCGTCATAGGGGTGGGGGGTGGGCTCGAGAGTTCCTAGCCTCGCTCCACTTCCAGCTTGCTTGCTCTGCTTCATGCTTGCTATTGAAGATGTGAGCGCTCAGCCTCCTGCTCCGGCTGCCTATTGCCATCCCTCCCTCTCCCCTCCATTCTGGACTCCTCTCTGGAACCATAATCAAAAATAGACTCCTCCTCCCGTAAGTTGCCTTGTCATGGTATTTTATCGAAGCAACAGAAAAGGAATGGATGCACTGCCATGGTGTGGAGGCCTGCAAGTCTAGCTAAATAGACTTCAAAATGGAATTCACATCATTTCAGCTGCTTTTTTACACTTCAGAAATTCTTAGAATAGTGTGGTACACTAAATGCCAACCTGACCGTCAATTCTCAGAAACCAGGTCTAGGTTGTTTTGGCCTCAAATAAGATTTCAGAAATGTGGTCACTCTGGCTTATACTTTCTCTAGCAATTCAGAGAACACAGAGTTAAAGCAGTCGTTTTAAAAGGTGTACGCTCTTTTCTTTCCTCCTCAGCTTTCTCTGCTTCTGACTTAGGAGAAGAAATACTCTTCTACCAAGGAACGAGAAAAGCAACGAGTCAATGACATGCAGTGGGCTCCTCACAAATCCTGCCCCTGCCTAATCATGCTGCCCACATCCAACTTCCTCTAAGTGTTTAAGCATGGGTCACAAATAAGCCAAGACACAATCAAAGAATTACAATATAAACACATAGGTGATATTCTGAATATTAAGTACTGTAGGAAACTATGTAAGATGATTGTACAGGATCCATTTTATTAATCTCTGCTTTTAAAAGCTTTCAACAATAAATCCGCTGCTAGTCCTGGGGAGAAGTCCCCACTGAGAACCTTTCTCTCCATCAGAGGAATCTGCTTTTGGACAGTAGGGTGAGTCTTGAAATGTTCTAAGACATTTTCCTGAATAAGGTTCCACATCCAGACTTTCTGCTGCTTCTGTCGCTTGGTGATCATCTTCCCGCTGGCCAGCATTCGGTCTCGGAATTCTCTCATGAGAGCCCACATTTCATTGATGCCCTCCCCGCTTCTGGTGGAAATGCGGATTACCTATTGAAAAGTCAGAACCAGAACTGTTTCATTTGAAATAATAGAAAACATTTTCATGCAGGCTAAGATTTGCCAATAAATTCTTACAGTTTATGGAAACAGATAAATGATCCAGATGAGATTTTATAGCTCTGTCAAAGTAAATATACTGACATGCACTGAGGTAATGTACCTAGGATTACTAAGGGCAAGGCAGAAATAAGACATTGATTTAAGGTCAAATTCTTTAGCCCAGAAATGTATTTTAACTCAGGATGGCTCAAATAGATGGTCAGAGACATCCCGGAGGACTTGTGAGAGCCACAGGATGAGCAAAGGCAATGGTAGGGAGGGTCCCCTGGGGTAGGAGCGCCAGAACACGAAGCCAAGCTGAGAGAAGAGCACTATCCCGCACCCCCCCAGCCTTGCCCACGCCAGCTAGTTCGAAGACCTGAGCATCCATCACCTCCATGTACAAGGTGGCCATGAAGGGGTGCCTGGGGACAACAGGAGCCCGCAGCAAGAAAGAGCCACTACTTGCACTGCGATGACCACAGCTTATTCTTTAATGACATGGCATTGTGCGGATAAGCCGTAGCATCATTACTGCTGCATCAGTCCTACAGAATTTTTCTTTACTTTTTTAAAGTTACCGAAAACATCATCTAATGAGCACAATGTGAATGAAGTTTCACAATCACAAGCCTTTTCTCTGCCACTCAAATTCCAGTAGAGATAATCAAATCATTAATTGCTCCATAATGGATGGTTCCTTTCTGATTGAATTTGCTATCTGTCTCAAAAGGCTTACATCAAGTACTGAGTAGTCTCATCTATCAGCTCACATTCTAGGTTTGACATCCTGTGGTTGAAAGATCATATTTAAAATCATGACTACATACTCTGATTTTGTCACATTTTTAAAACTGTAATCTTCACATTCAAGCAAAGTTTGATTATATGTCCAGTCTGAGACCTACCTCCTCTCTATTAGGTATACAGTCCACTCACAGTGAGAAACGGGGACGGCGATGCAAACTAACCTTTGGCCTCCAGATTTCTGAGCCTCTGCGGAGTAACTTCAGTGCGCTCACATACTCCGCTTGTATCCTTCGGGCTGGCACAACCAAGTCTCCATCAGATTTAGTGATAACGACCAGATCCGCCATCTCAATTATACCCCTTTTAATACCCTAGGGAGAACAGCAGAAGAATCACATTTATCAGAAACTTAAAAATATTACTTTAATATGTATGAGTGTATTTTCTGCACCCTTGTCCTACAATGCCTTCAGGGGTCAGGAGAGGGAAACAGATCCCCTGAAACAGGAGTTATGGATGGTTGTTAGCCACCACATAGGTACTAGGAATCAAACCCAGATCCTCTGCAAGAGCAGCCAGTACTCTTAACTGCTGAGCCATCTCCAGAGCCCCTTATCAGAAATATTTTAATTAATCACAACTAGCACAAGAATGGGACAATCAGTTAATGGCATGATGTCAACGTTGTACACTTCACTGACTTTTTTTTTTGTCTGTATCATCCTAAGGCCTAGACACCAGGAATCATAATTATTTGACAGAAATTACTTAAATGCATTGACTCTTGGGATATGGAAGCCATATGTAACATCTTTTCTAAACCTAGATACTAAGATGATGAAATATATTCAGAATTTAGGTAAATAAATGACCAAGATACAGCATGACTGTATGGCAGGAGGCAGTTCACACCATCTCCCTGAGACAGGAGTTAGCTTCCTGTAGGAAGCAAGGCAAAGCTCCATGGTGAATTACAAGCTGGTCATGTAACCCAAGAACAAGAAAGGGAAATGACTTGACCAATAGCATGCAAAATGAGTAAAGGAAGCTGAGAGAGTGAACAAAGGTGACCACAATGCGTGATACTCCCTACTGGGTGAACAGTTCATGATCACTACAGGTGGGCCAAGGGGCACACAAAGAGTGTGTGGGCCTCTCACCAGTTTGGTCCCTGATGTACTCAAAGCATGACTGAGCTCAATAAAGCTATCCAGACCTATCCAGTTCCTACTATAAGTCCCATAAAAGACCATTAAACAAGAGAGCATGATGGCATTTCTCTCTTGGGACAAACCTACCCATTTAAGAGTTCTTTCCCCAATCAAATCTACTTTTGTTTGCTCACATTTCTGCCCATGTCCTTGATCTTCATCAATGTGAGACAATGCATTTGGAGCCTTGGCTTGGTGATTCTGATGACTGTTTATCATTCAGCACCTGAGTCCCTCTCAAAACAACCCACAGCATCATCATGAGTGCCTGGGACCCTCCCAGACCTCGCTTATGTGTCTCTTCTTCACTGGTTAATCCATATTTGTAGCCTTTATCATAAACCTGTAATGAGAGAGCTTTCCTGGAATTTGTGAGCTATTCTAAGAGGAAGTGGGAAGATTCAGATTTGTTCAGAAGCATAGGTGGCCTGGAAGCCAGCTGGTGTCTGAAATATGAGAACTCTGTGGAAGACCATGCCTGTGAATCCGTACCAACGCTTGTTGGCTAATAATGGAACTGCATTGGAAGAGGGAGAATACTGTGCTATTCTACAATCTGTGAGTTACAAAGTAACAGCCCGTGAAGAACGCTTGAGCCCAGTGTTCTACAAACACCCGCGACACAATGGCCTCTTTGGCCAAAACTCTCCATTCATTCCAGTAACTTCCATGCTGCATATGGGAAATTTAAGTTATACGAATAGCTCAAAATCATACCTGTGTTACTGTAAGTTGAGAAAAAATACGTAGAGAATCTATCTGAGACTACATACTTCAGCTAATACGAACGGTGCTTTTCCCTGCACTACTTTCGATCTAATTTCCCACAACACTACACTACAAATTTGTACCTTCATAAGGTATAGTGGGACGGGTCAGGCATCAAAGTCATTACCTGCAATTCATCTCCTCCTGCTGGCGGCAGCAGCAAAACAAACATGTCAACCATGTCAGCAACAGCAAACTCCGACTGCCCCACACCTGAAAGTTTAAATCACAACTTTAAATAAAATATTCAGCTATTGCATGTTTCCAGAGTCACTGGCTCATTTCTACTCCTCATGCTCACTCACAACACCTTTAAACTTCTGTTGCTATAACCAAACACTGGACACTGGCTACCTGATGAGAACAGAAGTTCATTTGGCTCAGAGTTCTGGAGGCTGGCATGTGTAAGAGCATACATTCAGCATCTACTCAAAGCACAACATGGGAAGACCGAGCAAGCATGCTTGCTTAAGTATCTCTTCTTGAAAAGCCACAAATACACAGGGTCCCACTCTCACGACCTCATCCCACCCCAATCATCTCCTGAAGGCCCCACTTCCAAATGCCAGTAACATGAATTTGGGGGTTAAGTTGCCAACATAGCATTCCTTTCCCCCACAGACCAATGCTTTGGATGGTGACCTTACAGACCCTCAGTCTCGCCTTCTCTCAAAGCTTTCTTGGCTTCCCTTTTATCAGTGAGCAGCTTGAACACTATTAACTCAACTCTAGTCTTAAACAAAGTCTGCCTTTCGTCCTTATCCCTATCCTGCAAACCCCAATCATGGATCAGTCCACCACGCACATTCTCTCCCCTCTAAGCATGTTGGAGAAACCGCTTGACCGTGGAGAGGCACCACTGCAGTGCCACGGTCTCCAGAATCGTCTCTGCCCTCCAGGTAGAAGCTGTCCCTACCCGTCCTCAGTTTCCTTCCCTGATTCTCACCGTGGCACCTACTTTACAGAGGAAACCAAGGAAGCAACCGGCTTCTCCCATCCTCCTCTGAGGACAATGCGGCCTCAGCCTTCCTGGCTACTGTGCATTCTCTGTGTAAGAAGCCCTGCCAGAGAGGAGCCTCCCATCTCTTCCTCCTCTTCTGGGCTAGCTGGAGGTAACTTTCCTGCTTCCCAATTTCTGCTTCTTCTCTCCCCTCTTCCTTTCTTCTGTTCGGAGGGACAGAAGGAAGGACACTCAGAGCTTCATGAGCTAGCTGCCCTTCAATCATGAGCAGTCTTGAGGATAGAAACTAAGCACTAAAAATGGAGAACAGATGGCAGAGGCATCCTGGGACACTAAGGACATTGAACTACCCTTACTCTGAACCATCTTCCTACAGGCTTCTTTTACTTACAAGAAAATAACCTCTCTCTTACTTGGGTCATTATTACTGTGAGTATCTTGGAGAAGCAGCTAAATAACCTTTCAGCTAGCATGCTGGTCGTTTATGCTCTCTACTCCTTTGATTGTCCTACTATCATTCAGGGAACTTCCTCCATCCAACCTTAAGTGGTAGCGTTCCTAGGACTAGTCCTGGCTACCCTTAGGGACTGAATTAGACCTTGGTTTTCTGCTGTGTTAAAACCCTAACCCTTAATGTGACTGTGGATGGAAACAAAGCCTTTAACAAGTTAAATAAGGTCATAAGGATGGGGTTCTAATGCAGCAGGGCTGGTATCCTTGAGGGAAAAGGAAGAAACACAAGGGGTCGCGCACACACAGAGCAATGTCCATGTGAGGACACGGCAAGGAGGCAGCTGTTTGCAAACAAGGAAAGAGAGCTCAAAAAAAACAAAATCCTCATCCTGCTGTCATCTTGACCTTGGACTTCCATCTCTCGAACTTTAATGAGGCACAAGACTATTGTCTAAGCCACCGAGCCTGTATTTTATGACAGTCCTAGCAAATCAACATGGCTATCTTTCATTTTGTCTCCTACTTTCCTCCATTTACCTTAAGCCAGTTTCGTAACTTAGTACAAAACTATAATGTATGTTTGCAACTGTTAAGTCTGTATTTCTGGCTCAGTCTTCCCAAGACACACTGTCACTTGGACACCTAATAAGAATGTCACATTAATATATTCATAAATGAACCTATTGCTTTGCTCTCTTCAAATCTCCCTTTTCCCAGCATTCTTTTTGTGCGTGTGTGCGTGGTCTTTTTGAGACAGGGTCTCCCGTAGGTCCAGCTGGCCTGGAAGTCACTATGTAGACCAGGCTGGCCTTGAACTCACAGAGATCTGCCTGCCTCTGCCTCCCGAGTGCTGTGCCGTCAACCAGGATCCTCGGCATTCTTTATAGCTTCAATCCCTCCTCCTCCCTGTCTTTTATATTTAGTCATGGATGAAGCCCTGCCTGCTTCTCCTCAGTGCTTTTTAATGTGTATCATCCTCTCCAGTCCTACTTCTTACCTTGTTTGGAGTCCTGCACTTCCTTTCTTTGGTACCACAGTCTCTCTCCTAACTGCTTCCCTGTCTCATTCACTCATTCTTCGCTACCTCCAAAGTTCTCTCCAAAACCCACATCTGGCTGTCCCCTGCAGTAGCTCCCACTCCTTTCCATCAGATCTGAAGACCCTGGCGGGGCACATAAGAACAATCCGACCTCGGCCGCTGCTCCCAGCCCTCTCTTATTTCCCTGAATGAGCCGTGCTTGCTCACTCCCGGATCTGTGTAAACGCCCCTTTACCCCACACTGTCAACTCCACTCTGCCTTCAAAACTGCATTAGCCATCACCTCCTCTAGGAAGTCTTCACCGATGCCCTCAAAGCTGGCATAGATTGTATCACAAACATTTATCACACAGTAACCCAAAAGACTGTGTATCGAAAGGAATGTGCATTTCTTGAAGTTTTCCTTTTGATATAATATAATTATGCTAAGGATATAAGAATAAAACACAATCTCATAATCAAAAGCTATAGGAGTATATGAATTTTCCTAAGGAACACTGGAGACATGTAGTGTGCTCACAGGAAGCAGGTGCTGTGATTTGCCCCATCTTCACCATTCTCTGGCACAGAACATGTCGGCTTATGTATCAGTTATATACACACAGTTTACGTTCACCTTTTAAGTGGTAAATGGATCATAGCCTCACACTCACATCACCTGTGGAACCCAGGGTGGGCTCTTGTATTTAGTTATACCTTTAGTAAGTTTCTGCTGAATAAACTAAATGGAACCAGTCATCATTCATCTTTAAATAGCATTCCTTATGATAGTACATTCTCTTTATGAAATAGAGTATCACACTCACCCACAGTTTCAATAAAAATGATGTCATATCCCCCTCCTTCACACAGCAGAATAGCCTCATTTGTGGTCCTTGTCACACCTCCTAAAGTTCCACTGGTAGGAGAAGGCCTGATGTATGCGTTTGCATCTCTTGACAGCTCAATCATTCGTGTTTTATCACCTAAGAGGGATCCTAAAACACAAGTTACGTTTTACAATCACGGAACAGTCATAAGGACCCACTGTCAATCAGCACATTCCGTGAAGACATGCTTTATGACATTTCTTCCAAAATCTTAAGCTGTGTTTGGCGTTATTAGCTTTCCTCTGAATCACATATATCATCATGCTGTATATTCACCGTATATCGCCATTCCAGGCCCCTGAAAACCGATAAGGCCTTCTCACTGACCAGAAATTCAAACCTAGATCCTTCAGCCCAAGCACTGAAAGCGCGCAGACCCCAGTGTTACCTTCCCCAACCAATTTCAGCTTCCACCAGTCCCAAGCCAGCCCTCCCATCCAGCCTGTGTGGTCTTTTCACTGCCATCTACCCTAGTGTGTCTCCTCCTTTGCTGGCATTCTCCTGCCAAAGGCCCCCTGTTCTGTCTTCTTGCCCCTAACTTATGAGAGGTCAGGCTAGGGTCTACATCCTGGCTCGGCTGTCCGTGGCCACGTGATTTGGGGGTTAGCTTGCATTCCTGAACTCCTCCTCTCTTCAGCTTCATAACAGGGACACTAAGTCAGTGTGAGTCTCCAACGAGGTTATATATAGCGATGGAATGTGTTTCAAACCTGTTAACAAAAGCACAGACCTTATCTATCTACAGTCCTCTGTTCATCATCTTTCTGGAACTTTTTCGTGACATGTCCTTTACTACAAATTTCTACAGTACAGTAACTGTTGCTCTGCAATCTGCCAGGATCCTAGAAGACTTAAGAGAACTTAGGTGATCCTCCTCTTTCTCTGACTACCATGAGTGGCCTATACTGCCCATTCTTTTATTTGTATAAATGACATTTTCTCAGCCTTGTGCAAATGCTGTGCAAGTGTATCTTGAAATCACCCTTAGTCCCACTCTGTTGTTCCTAATCCCCTTGCCTGAAGCTAGAAACTTTGGGGTCTACACTGACCCCAAAGTAAGTTAGAAAGATGGAAACTATTCAGTGTTTGGTTTTCATATCTATGTTTTATTTCTTTCACATAGCGGTTTTCAACTAAGGTCAATTCCCATCCCCCTAGGAAATCTATACTGTTGAAAGACACTTCACTTGTCACAAGTGGGGGTGGGATGCTGCTGGCATCTACTAGACAAAGGCTGGGACGCCACTAACCACCCTTCAGTTTATAGGACTGTCACTATCGCCAGCAAAGAGTTGCCTGGCCCCAGAGTCACCAGGGCCAGGGTTGAGAAAATGTGATACAGCTTAAGTTCCTTGCCCATGAGACCTTATCTTGAAGATACTGTACACTGACTGCTAAACAATGTGCTCACAGTAGACACTCAAACACCACCGAAGGGAACTGACTGTATTTCTTTGTTAACGGTAGTGTTTGAGCAAACATCAATATTTCAAAATTCTAAAAGAATGAAAGGCCCGGAACCAATGCTGCCTTTCCTGCTTTCCTGCTTTTGCCATATGATTAGAAATGAGGTGCTGTGCAAGTCCAACCTGAATTACACCTTGCATAAGGGCTCCTCTTTTAAGATGGAGGAGATGGAGAAGTCCCTTAAAGATATGCTCTTTTCCTTTAGGACTCCAGTTTAGAGTCTTCTGATAAGTACTCATTTTGGAGCACACACCTCAATTGCTTTATTTACTTCCCATAAAAATTTTTCCTAGAGTAATTTTCTGCATGAAATCATCCCAGTGGAAGTCCACAATTGCCAAAGCTATACTTCATTATCCTACAGCTACCATCACATTGAACACAGCATTATGTAGTTACTCTTCCATATAATTGTTTTTGCCAGTGAATCCAAAACTGTTAGTTGTAGACCCCCAGGTGGTCTCAGTACTATCACAGGGAGGTTTATGAATCCAAAGCACAAGGACAGACCAAGAAATCAACGCTTCTCAAATTTTAGTTTTGTGCTGTTTTCCAAACATATATACTGTTGCAGTAAGGCAAAAAGTCCTATTTATAGTATTCTGCATGCATTTTTCTTTCAAAACACATATATATATATATACACACATTTTTAAATGCTGAGAATGACTTTAAAAAGAGAATAACACCCTTCATCTTTGTTCTGAGAAAGGTTTGGAACCACAACTGAAGAAATGGTTCAGTCAGTAAGTGCTTGCTTTGAAAGCATGAGGAACTGAGTTCGATCCCCAGAGCCCATATAAAAAAAGCCAGGCTTGGAGTGTGTGCTTGTAATCTTAGCACTGGAGAGTCAGAGAGGTGGATTCCTGGGGCTCACTGGCCAACCAGCCCAGCTGCACATATGTCCACGCATAAGCATGCATACTCCTTTACACATATGCATTTACACACATACACATGCAGAGAGAGAGAGAGACTGATTAGGATTACATAGCTATGTGCTATGCTACTTTGATCACAGGATGTAACATCAGTTCTGCTATCAACTACTCCCTCATGCTTGTCTTCTTTTTCTGTGGTGAATACCCTGGAATGTGGAGATGGAGAGGAAATGGCCTTATCACCTATATGAAAATGAGGATCACTTATTAAAAATCCCTCATCAACATGCTTAATATATTTGTCTTTACAAAGTTCTTAAACCATAAATAAACTAGACAACATATCAACATGGATTTAATCTTGAAACTCACGAGTGAAATTTTATTTAGTGTTAACTTTCCTATTACAGTGAATCAAATCCTTCGAATGTTCTGAGATACATTTTTTCAGTGTTTACTTCTCTACTAACCTATGGCTCTTGAAATACCTTGAAATATGATTATATCTCTCAGAATACCATGGTATACAAACCATTCTCAAAGTGGCCTGTATTTACCCTCTACAACACACATTTCATTGTGATAGCTTGTCTTTTTCTCTAATAAGAGATAAATCTGTGCAAGGCTAGGAGTACTCTGTCATATTCTCCATTCTACCACACGGTGCCTTTGTGCTTACGCCTCCCCTGTAGAAGACACTCTTTAACACTTGTTCACTGAATAACTGTAATCTGAGCAGCTTAAATCATGAAGAGCATAAGGGAGGAAAACGTTTCCTGAGTATTTAGAGGGTATGCTTTATGTTTTCTTTAAATGATCCTCTGGGGAACTAAGTTTAGATTCATTTTATCTCTGATGAGCTGCAAATTAAATGTTGAGTGATTGCATGACCTCATATCAGTAAGTAATTGCTGAATACTGTTCAGTGTACAGTGGACTATGCTAAGTGCTGTTGGGGGAATAGTAATATATTACACAGTCCTTCCAAGAGCTTTCTCTTTCACTGGCTATATAATAAACAAATGACAAGTTATACAGCAGTAAGGTTTTGTTTTGTTTCTTCCTCAAAGCTTATAGAAGAGGTGCTACATTACTCTGAAGAAAACAGCGGGTGAGAGGGGGCCAGTTTCTGAAGGGCGCAGGCACTGGTGCAGGCAGGAGAAACAGCAGACTGGAGATGGGCCCAGCCTTAGACGTGATCACCAAGGGGTGGAAACTGGCCTTTGATCAGCCTCAGCTTCCAGAGTACCTGTTGTCCCACTGAGTACCGATGAGCTACCTACAAGCAAACTGATCTCTGTGGAGTTCAGTACTCCCTAAGTCCCTCTCAGACTTCCCACTTGACTCGGCAAAGCAGGAACGGTTCCTTCCACGAGCCCAAGCTCAGCTGAGTTCACCTCGCTGCTAGTTCCCACTAACCGGTACCAGAACTCTTACCAGTTCCACAGCTGTAAAAGCACCAGCCGTACTCACCGCCGCTGGTGCACGAGGAGGGGTCCACCGCGAGCACGGATAGCTTGTGCCCTTTCTTAGTCAGCATTTTCCCAAAATATTCTATAAAGGTTGACTTTCCAGCACCGGGGGGCCCGGACAAGCCTAGAGTGAAAAGAGGTCTTCTATAAACGAAACCAGCACTAAGAGCAGTTCTATTGACTAAAACATTAGATTATCTCCTACTTCCTCTAATTTATTAAAGTCATCGTGCATTTATTTTAACATGCTTAAAGCAGTCAAATCCATCTCTTTATGTAATTGTTGAGTAATGGCATGACAAGAAGAAAAAGATTCTGGGTTCCATCTGTTTATAAAATTCACCTTCACAAAATAGAAAATGTATTTTGCCTTTTTCCTCTAATGCAGATCTTTTTTGGACACACCCACTGCCCCTGTCTCAGTGTGCTGATTTCAGTGTCTGCTCTGCTCTCATCAGAGTGGGTAATTATTCCACCAATTATTCCCCAATTCTACTTCTGCCCACTGGAAAAACAACTCATTCTCCAGAAATTCCCAGTGATTGAGAAAGTAATTTTCTTTATAATCATTTTTTTCTTTTATTTCACTCATAACTCCAAGAAAATATCATATAAAGGGTAACCTGAAAAAAAATATTCAGAAAAGCAGAGAAGCCCACTAGTCGGAGTCAGTTAAGCCTGGCTGGTTAAGAGGCAAACCCTGGCATGGTCAGGTCAGCAGGTGTCATTCTAGTGCTGCCTCTGATGAGTTCTGTAATCTTGACCACACTGTTCAACCTCTCTCTCCTTGAACCTCAGCATCCTCTGCAATACAGTAACTACTCTAACAGTGTCAACCTCTGCAGGTTAAGAGTTAGCTAATATTTAGTGCAGAGTGTCACATAGAGTGCAAGGCAGGAGAGATGTGTGCATTCAGTAGAAA
Source organism: Eospalax fontanierii (assembly GCA_035773235.1). Taxonomy (NCBI): domain Eukaryota; kingdom Metazoa; phylum Chordata; class Mammalia; order Rodentia; family Spalacidae; genus Eospalax; species Eospalax fontanierii. The sequence continues at coordinate 30,869,312 of CM069548.1, read as the reverse complement.
ATATTAAACACAGCCATTTAGCAATCTTCAAGAGTATGTGCAGTGTATGGTGTGCTTAGGTTCCTATTATGTACAATTCATGGAACCTTCCTGTCTTAAACAGTTATAGGTGCTGAATAAATATTTGTTGCTTTTATTTATGGATGATGATAATATAACTACAATAAAGACTTGAGTGTACTACGCTCAGGGGAGAATATCCAGAATATCACAGAAAAGGTATGTGTGGGTTACTAAGTTACTCCCAGATGTTTCTGGGCCATTTCTCTTCAAGAATCTCTAAAACCTAGTAAGTAGACACTTCATCATAGCTGGAGTCTCTCTCTGGGGACTTACTGTTCTGTCTGTCTACAACATATAAAAATTATGAAGATCCAGTGTAGTACTCTCAAAATGAGAGTCCCTCTGTGAGGGCAGAGGGAGGATTGTGACAGGTACATGTATTGATTGGATATCTATTTGTGAAACTGTCTTTTAAGCATTTATATCCATTACTGGAGAAACAAGGAGGCTGAGTCCTCATGTTAGCAATACATTACGATATAAAAGTTTAGCGGAGCGTCAGCTTTTATACGTATTTCTCATTACCCAGTTTCTGCACCTCAACCACCATTTCAAGCTGTTTTTATCAGGCACTGGCTCACAGCACCTGGCTCACTGTCATGGGGCACTCTCACTCCACCTGAACTGCCAGGCCTAATTTTTGCTGATCAAAAAATATCTAAATTATTCTAAAATACATGATTTAAAAAACATAACAAGCTGACTTACAATCTCAAGACCAAATCAAATAATCCAAAAAAATCAAATGAACATTAAAATACAGATAGCAAATTAGTATTTCTCCTTTAAGACACATCTTAGTGTAGAGCTGGCTGGGTTTGGAGCCACTCCCAGAAGCTTAATAAAAAAGTATCTCAATGAAGTGAGTGTTGGGTTAGAATCATGCCTGCAGGCTGAGGCAGGAGGATGGGGTGATAGAAATCAGCCTGGGCAACATGGAAAACTGAAGAAAACAAAAGAAGAAAAAGTGAGACGTGTATAAAGACTAAGGAAACACCAAAGAAGTGGAAGTTTGAAATGTGGTCAGGATAACCAACAGCGGGCACACCACAACAACAAGTTGCTGAATGGGAGGACAACTGGAAGAAGGAGCAAACTGGTTAACAGTTCTTCTTCTGTATAGTTCTGTTCTGGAAACTACAGCAAGATTCTTGCCAGAACAGATTCCTTTTTTTAAAGATTTAAAAACAATTATTCATTTATTTAATGTGTATGAATATTTAGCCCACATATATGTAAATGCACCCATGCCATGCAATGTCCATGGATGCCAGAAGAGGATATTGGATTCCCTGGAACTGGAGTTACAGATGGTTTTTAGCTGCCATGTGGGTGCTGGGAACTGAGCCCAGGTCCTCTGCAAGATCAGCCAGTGCTCTTCACTGCTGAGCACCTCTCCAGCCCCACACCACAGAATTCTTATTCCCTTAAAGTACAGAGGCTTGGTTCAAATAGTCATGGCAATATTTTCAATAGATAAATATTAATACTAGAAAAAAATAACATTTAAAATTCATCTAAAACATCAAGAAAAAAACTTCATTTGATTTTAAACTATGACTTATTGCAAACGAAGAAAGAGTTTAGAAAAATATTTACTGAGCAACATAAAAAGTAACCTGACCTACTCGGAATGTTAGGGGCTTTCCTTTGTTTAGTTGTTCCTGTTCTCGGTGGTAGACTAAAACTCTCTGAAGGAGAACCTGGGCTAACTCCTTCTTCCTAGCGTGAGTTGATTCTACAAGAGTGATGGCCTCTGCTAAGCGAGCTCTTTGCCCTTGGATTAAACCTGTATAAAGTGTATCTAAAAATCTTTGTTCTTTATCAGAAAGTCCTTCTATGCTGTCCTTTAAGGTGGCTTGTACACATAATGTTCTCCTTAGACCATTTGACAACAGCATCCACTTTGTACAACGAAGTCCAAGAGACTTGAGTGGTGGAACACAAGAGATTCCTGATCCGAGATGAGTGCTTGAGTGCACAGCGAAGTGGTGACGACAGAAAGGTGCTCTTAAAAGGCCTTGGAGGAAACACAGGTGAGGGTGCGGTCGCAGCATGGGAATATTCATTCTGTTTGTAACTAGATGCTTTTGGACTCAATGTGATTTGAGTCCTCCCTAGAAAAAAGAAAAATGTATTTTTGAGTTCAACTGACAACTAAAATGATGAAGTAGAAAAACTAAAAGTATAATGATTTTCCTACCTTGTGAGACACAAATCATCAGGATTCTTGACAGTACAAATGGATGAATTTTCGTACTAAAACTTAAGAGAAAGACTCCCTCCTGGGCCCCAGTTAGTATTCTGAGTAATCCAAATAATGAATTCAAATCATGAAACTATTTGCTCTATTGTAAAATGGAATTCACATTAAGATTGCTTTAAAAACAAAAGCCAAAACAGGGCATACAAGATGGCTCAGAGGGTAAAAGTGCTTGCTGTGTAAGCCTAATAACCTGAGCTCAATCCCTGGAGCACACAGTGAAGGAAAGAATTGACTCTCAAAAGCTGTCTTCTGACGTCCACACAAGTGCTATGGCAGGCACATGCCACCCCTAACATACACACACAATAATTAAAAATAAATTAAGTTGGGTGTGGTGGCACAGGCCTTTAATCCCTGCACTTCAGAGGCAGAGGCAGGCAGATCTCTGTGAGATCAAGGTCAGTCTGATCTACATAGAGTTCCAGGCCAGATGGGCCCATAGGGAGACCCTGTCTCAAAAAGACCTAAATAAATAAATCATCTCATTAGAGTAGATATATTCAGTCATGTTTTTCTTACATTCATCTTAATGATTTCTTTGGTCAACATAGCCCATTCTGAAGAGCATAAAAAAGATTCTTTAAGAATTCCTCCAATGCTGGCCTTCTATTCATTCTCTACAAAAGAAGTGTGATTAGCAGGGTGGCACTCAAGGCTCAAGCTTAAGACACACGCATGGACTCAGAGTCCCTGAATAACTGGCTCAAGCACACAGTCATCAACAATAAGCCTTAATGTGAATGAACTGTGTGGGCGGTGCAGCGAGCAGACCAGTGCATCTCACAGCCGGTCAGCAGCACCGAGAGTTTACTCCCTTTCCCACGCAGCGTTTCAGGTGAGCACACCAGCTTTGACCACCACAGAATGCAGTAAGGAGCTTTCTAGATTTACTGATAGTCTCAGCACAACTTCCTGTTCTATCAGGCACTGACATGGTATTCTCAGTCAGGATGGAGCAGAGATTATGAGCCATGGCTGCTTATCTCTGCCACTAAATGTTGTTATGCATTGGGCAAGTTATTCAATGATTCTGGGATTCAGTTTCCTCTGGTGTAGTCAGAGGAGGTAAGAGAGCAGGGTGGTTGTGAGGACAAAATGGCTAAACTCATGTGCAAAGCCTGGAGCAGCTGACAATAGCTTGTGCTGTTATCATAGCCATTTATGAAACACTGGCAACGCTACATCACACACCTAACTTCCAACGGTAAAGTATGCATAACCTGCCCGGTTTGGGTTTGTAAATATTGGTTTTCTTGTACCTTGTGGCACACTAAGTTATATTTTGCTTTAGGGTATTTTTTCTGCTTCAGTGTCTATGAATATGAAATCAGTTTGAGCTAATGATAAACACTCTATTAGGAGCAAAGAAGAAATACGTTAAATTTCTTAATTGGTACAACTATAATTACTCATTGATTTTCCAGAGACAACAGTATGTTCTTCTATTTCGAGGAAAGTTTTATAACTTCTATTTACACAGAATTAGTCTTATTCTAAAAGGACAATTTCTTCAAAATGTGTGAAAATTTAAAAATCCATCACTACCTTCATACACTTAAAATATTTAGGGGCTGGAGTGATGGCTCAGCAGTTAAGAGCACTGGCTGCTCTTGTAAAGGACTCGGGTTCTGTTCCTAGCACCCACATGGCAAATCACAGCCATCCTCAATTACAGTTCCGGAGACTCTGACATCCTCTTCCGGCCTCCACAGGCACTGAGTAACATGGGTGTACTCACATATATGCAGGCAAAACACTCACACACATAAAATAGGAATAAATTTAAAAGAAAGACAAGAATGATAGTGATGGCACATAAGGTGCTGACGATGGTGGGAGGTGTCCACAGCTGGGTTTTGAACTGCCCCCAGGGGCTCCTGTGTTTAAGCACTTGGTCCCCAGCTGGTGGCAGTTTTAGGAGGCTGTAGAACCTTTGAGTGGGGCCTGGCTGACACTTCACTATGGGAGGGTCTTAAAGGCCATGTCTGCTCTGCAAGTGGTCTGCGCTCTCAGCTTCCTGGGTGATGTGAGGAGCCCCAGCCTCGCTTCAGCTGCTGAACTTTCTTAGCCAAGACAGACTGGAACCCTCTGAAACCTCAAGCCAAAATGAGGCTTTCCTCTTTCTTTTTGTGTCTGGTAAGTGTTTTAGTCACAATGATGAGAAAAGTAACTGATATGGTGCCATCAACCTTTATCTTCTATTTCTCAGGTTAGCTCTAATAAATTACTATCATGGCCTTAGTCACTTAAAAACAAAAAAGATTGTTTTTCCAAAGTAGGGTCACATTACAGGTTCTAAGGATTAGGATGTGGACATATCTTTTTGGAGGCTCCCCTTGAATCTACCACACCTTTCTAGGTAGGATATTTCATTATCTTAAATGGTATAATCCTAACACTTCAAGAGCTCACAGAATAAGACATCATATCCAAACAAGACAAGAGAAACAAAACAAAAATAACCACTCCTCTACCACCCCGCCTGCAAAACAAAACAAAACCAACCAATGAAGTGCTGAAGTGACAGACAAGGTTTGCAGGAGCCACCTCTCCCTTGAGATTTTAGGTCATGGAGGAGTCAATGCCAGAGCTAAGTCTGAAAGAACGAAAAAGCTGAAGAAGAATGAGGCAAGCTTTCTGGTGCAAAATAAGAGTAGGTACTTGGTTTCTTCCTTGCCATCCCTTAGAAGACTGTGAAAGTTAATGCATCAGAAGACGTGTGTACACAGAACTAGTGATGGGACATGGGGTTTGAACTAGGATGTAAAACTGAAGCCAAGGAATCATTTTCTGTCTGTTGGCAGTGAACAAATGACTGGGTTATACAAGCAACACAGTTAACCTTGTGCATTTAAGAAATACATCAAGAAGCAGAGTCTGGATACTCTGGGGACACACTTCGGTTTGAGAAACCTGAGCCCACAGCAAGGAAGCAACGGGGAGGAGGAGGACGGAGCCATGAGTGAGGCATTACAGGACGGAAACAGAAGCCAGGTTAAAGTCCTTCTTGCCCCTTTTAGAATTATCAAAGCTTAACATGGAATTTGGTATGCTGCAAGTACTTAAAAACAACAATTTTTAAGTGTTTGTTGACCTGAACCTACTTCATTCTCCACTCACCTGGTACTTTAGAGTTTATAAACCATCTTCAAATACTTTATTTCATCCAATTCTCCACTTTCATGAAGACAGTGTGATGATAATTATTAGTCTCATTTAACAGAAGGGGAAACCAAGAATGAGGTAAGTGACTACAGTCATAATCAAGGCCAGGACTAAAATCCAGAACTTTTAGCTCCTTACAGTATTTCTTCTTAATAAACTATGTTGGTATAAGAGAGATGTTCTTTGGTTAAAAGGAAGTAGATATTAGTAATGTCCACCTTCCAAAGTGAGGAAGAAGAATTTTTTAGTTCTAATGATGACAGTAGCATTAAGAGGGCCCAAGGAACAGAGAAAGAGGAGATGCTCCCAGGAAACAAGAACATTCATATTACCAAATCTAGTTCAAACACCCTATGAGGAGATGTTGCCATATGTAGTCTAAAAGCAAATTAAGAGTATTTAAAATATGTCCTTTTTATACTAATAAGACTTATCACAACTACTTCTTGTTTTCAAACAAGTCCAAAGTGATATACAAAGAAAGAGATGGGAAAACCCAAATAGATTAGAAAGCATTCATTCTATATATTTATGAGCATTTACCATGTGCCATACAATTAGGCTAGCACTGAGAATGCAACTGCTGCCCTCATGAAACTCACATTCTAGTTAAAAGAAAACCAAATGGGCTGGAGAGAAGACTAGTGGTTAAGAGCACTGGTTGCACTTGCAGAGGACCTAGGTTCGGTTCCCAGCACTCACATGGGGGTTCCAGGGGATCCAATGCTCTCTTCTGACCTCTGTTAGCACTGCATGATATGAGTGCACTTATATGCAAGTAGGTAATATACTCATAAACCTAAAATAAAAATAAAAAAAAATTTTAAAGAAAACTAGCCTGCTGTCAGTCTGTCTGTTGGCCAGTGTGGTTGGATCTGAATAAGCCACAGGGAAAATTTGAGGATATGGTCAAAGGCAGGCTGAATCTAGGGCCTTACAGATAGATGACTGAAAGAACTTTGAGTAAGATGGGAAGCTGTAGGAGAGACATCGTATAAAAGGCTCTCCAGGTGTTTCATGCAGAATCTCAAAGGAGATAATGGGGGATGAGGTGTAAGAGCAGAGAGAGGAGGTAAGTGAGGGAATTAGAACAACTATGTCAATGGGAGTTGGTGACTTGGACCAAATGGAGGAAGGTTGGAGTCCAGATCAATTCTGCAGGAGCTGTTATTAAACAACATATGGGATAGGAAAGGTAGCACGAAGGCTGAGATAAAGGTCTGTCCTGAGCCACAGAAAGCTGAAGACTGTGGGAGGGGAGGTTTGAGGTACAATCAGGAGCAGAGGACTTACATATTCATTTTAAAAAATCAATTCAATTGAAAACAATTTTTGTGTGTCTGTGTTTGTATGTGCATGGGTATGGTTATACCTGCATGTGTCACATGTATGCAGAGGCCAGAGATCAACTTTGTGTGACTTCCTTGATCACTCTCTATCTTCTATATCATGGAACAGTCTCTTAGTGAACCTAAAGCTCACTGATTTGGCTAGTTAGCAGACTTCTTTGGGATCCCTGTCTCTGTCTTCTGAGTGCTGAGATTATGGGCTTGTCACCATACCAGCCAGGCCTTTCCATGGAGGCTAAACATCTGGACTCCAGTCCTCACACTTGTACGACAAGAGCTTCATTCACCAAGCCATCTCCCTAGTCTCAAATTTAATTTTTGAGAAGTCCTACTGGGAAATCCAAGTGGGATACTGGGTGGGCAGCTGCATTTATCAGTCTTAGTCTGGTAAGACTAAGGTAAAATTTGGGAATCTCCAATGTTTAGAAGTCACTTAAGTCCATGAGATGTAGCCAGGTGTGATGGTGTATATCTTTAGTCTCAACGTTTCGGAGGCAAAGGCAGATGGGTCTCTGTGAGATCGAGGCCAGCTGGCTGTGGCAACAGAGAGAGCTTGTCGCAAACAAAACAAAATCCATGAGATGTAAGTTTATTTAAAAGCTGGAATTGGAGAAGGTGGATAACTTTTTTTCATAAAACTTTACACATTACTGTCCTATGTTGTTTTTCAGCAGATCATATTTGTGATTCTTAAACAGCAGCATAGTCGGGCAGGCTGGCACACACCTTTAATCTTACCACTCAGGAGGCAGAAGCGGGCAGATCTTTGTGAGTTTAAGGTTACCCTGGTCTCCATAGCGAGTTCCAGGCCAATCACAGATTACATAGTGAGACCCTGACATTTGTAAATAAACAAACAATATATATAGCATACTGTTACAGTGCAGAATAATGACACCCCCGACCATGTCTATGTCTGAATTCTAAAACCTTACGAACATATTATATTACTTGGCAAAGTGGACTTGAAATATGCTAATAGAATTCAGGTTATGAGTCGGCGAGACTTCAGATAAAAAGAATACTCTACTTAATCCAAGTTGACTCAATGGACTCACCAAGGCCCTTTTAAGTGAGGAGGGTGGCAGAAAAGGAGAGCAGACCGGTATCAGGAGAGGACTCAGTCCACCCCTGCTGCTAGCGTTGGAGATGGAGAAAGAGGGCCTGGAGCCAAAGACGGCGCAGCCTGGAAAAGCTCAAGGAAGCAAAGCAGCCGCCCCCGCTGGGACGCCGGGATGCAATGAGGGTTAACAGCGCCTCCATCTTTGCCCACTTCAATTCATGACCCACCAAACTCCACGAGACGGCGCATAAGGTAAAGGCGATTTTGCCATGCACGCCTGGAGACCGGCGTTGTTCCCGAACCCACGTGAAGGCGGAGAAAACCAACCTCAAAACCCTGTCCTCTGACCTCCACGTGCACACCTTCGCACGTGTGCTCCCAACACAAATAATTAATAATTAAGGAAATAAATTTGTGTTGTTATAGGCTTGTGATAATCTGCTACAACATCACCAACAGCAAATTAATGCAGCTGCCATAGCAACCACAAAATCCTTTTTCAAGATTAGAATTCAGAATTTTTTAATGAGACATATCTGATAACTACTCATAATTTAATTATCTTTGCCATAACCTGTAACCTGCTTCATTCTTCATTCAGATTTCTTCCTGAGAATCAACTTGATGGGTCTTTTACTATTATTCTAACCTTCAGTGTTACATTCAATATATGGATGTCAACTTCTAAATCAGACATAAAATTAGCATACATTCTTTACTAAAAACTACATACAAGGTAAAAAACAGGTGATCAGCATGTTTTAACTATGCTTCTACACACACAGATTTTTATTACGCAAGGATCAGAAGTACAACAGTGCTCTCAAACAATGTGTTGTACACAGGCCACTAGTGTATATATTCTGTCATAAAAATTAGAATGTGTTTTGCCCAGTTTTTGTTGTTGTTGTTTTTTGGCTGAAAGTGTCTCTTGAGTTCAAATAGCATCCAGGCTGGGATTCATTTCCTCCAACTTCTCAGGCAGTTAAGAATCCTAGTCAGTGCCAGCAGCTTTGTTTCTGTCTAACATCTAGCACCTGTCTTCTCATCTTGAAATTTATTAGTAAACGTCTCACAACTACTTCTCATCACTCATGTTGGCTGACAGTGTTCCTACAGAAAAGGCAGTTATCTCTTCTTTATATCTTGAGATTCTAGAACAGTGCCTGGCACACAGTAACCTGTCAAAAATTTTGTTTCAGAGTCATCAATGAAACTTTATCTGCTTGCTGTTGAAGAAAAATTATGAAGAAAGGTTGTCTACACAATAAAACCTGTGTGATCTGATAACCTACTGAATTACTAAAAACATTCTGCCCCTCTGAGCTCCCTGCTTTGAATCAAGGCATCTTTGACACCTTATCAGTCTTCTAAAAGAGAAATTAACTGTGTAATGAAGCAAACCCTATGGCAAGAACTTTACTTGATGGAAATATGTTCATTTATACTGATGCAAGGAAGTAAATTTTCTAAACAAGATAAATAAAAACTATCTACTAAAAATGGTATAGCTTTCTCTAACACATAAAATAGTGATTTCCTACAACAATTTAATGGCAGTCTTTCTCAAAATCCATGCTATCTGACAGGTTTATTCTATTGGCAAAGTGCTTTGCCTCTTGATGCCAATACAAATATTTCTGTTTATTTTATTTTTGAAGTAGGGACTCCCTGTTTAGCTCTGGTTGGCCTAGAACTCACTATGTAGACCAAGCTAGCCTCAAACTCACAAAAATCCACGTGCCTCTGCCTCAAGAGTGAAGGGATTAAAGGTATGTAGCACCATGCCCAGCCTACCAGTATAAATCTTAAAGGGCTGCAAGTGAAATGAAAGAAGCAAGAAAAGGCTATCATAGCTCCCCTCCCCCCCAAAAAACTAAAAAAGCAATCCAGATTCTGTTCTGACACTTTCAAAACTCTGAGGGCACTAGAGAAATGGCTCAGTGGTTAAGAACACTTGGTGCTCTTGCAAAGGACCCAGGTTTGGTTTCCAGGACCCACATGGTTCACAACTTCGTAACTCTAGTTCCAAGGGGGATCTGATGATGCCCTCCACAGACACCAGGCACAATATGGTACACATGCATACATGTAGGTAAACATTCACACATATGAAATAACAAATCTTAAAAAAAAAACTCTGAAAGCCATGTTTCACAGAGTGTTTACTGTGTATGAGACACTGTGCATATATCTCCCTAGTTATTCCACATAATACTCTTACAATAAAGGAGATCCTATTACACGGGTGAGCAGGCTCAGCAACATGAGGCCTCAAAAGTTCTGGAAGGACTTGGGGATCCATGGATTTCATAAATATAGATCTAAATGGTGGTATCTCAAGAGAAAACAAAACATTTCTTTCCATTTGAATGTGAAATGATTATGGCTGGCTGTTTATCTTTCCAATTTGGGGGGGTTTATCCTTTTGCCAACATTAGAAAAGGGTTTCTGTTCCCTATATAAAATTTATTGGTATGAACTGCCAATAATGTGTTAAGTACAGAACAGATTTTAAAGTTTTTCATTTCACAGAAAATTCATGCCTGATAAATTCTTAACTCAGCCCCATTATTTTGTGTATTGAACTGATTCTAAAGGAGACAATAAATTTCTTTGTCATGAACATAACAGGGCCTCCTTATGAGCAAATTTCTACCCCTAATATCCATGTCACAGGCTGAAGAGAAAAATAAGTTTGCAATTTTATTGACATTCTACTACACTCTGTCCTTTATATAGCGTAATCCTGTAGGTAGGGAGAAGGGCTTTCCACCTGCTCATATAACTAAGCATCTTTGCTTGTTTTTTGAAGGAAAGAAATCAGAGAACTTGGCCAATAATCATATCAAATTGTTTCAATTAACTGTCATGTTTCCGACAGTATGGTTTCATCCTGTAATCTGTAAGAGAAGCACCACGAAAACACGAAGTTCTGTGGCATTTACAACATTCAGCAAGTTCCCTCAAAGAGCTGTCATCCCTAATAAACCCAAATGTCAGTTTCTTAGTATATAAGGAAAAATATCAAGTAAGCAAAAATACTGAAAAAGGTTATCATCACTTCCTGCTATGGTTTGGCTCTTAAGTGTCCTCTGAAGGCTTATGTGTTAAAGGTTTGGTTCCGGGTCTATGACGCTCTGGGGACAGTAGAGTCTCTAGAAAGTGGAGCCTCCTGGAAGTCAAGTCATTGGGAGTGGCTCTTGAACGAATACTGGAATCTGGCCCCTTTCCTCTTTCGTTTCTGACAACCACGAGGTAAGCAGCATCTCTGCTACATGCTTCCATCATAACACGCCGTGCCGACACAGCCACAGCAGCAGGAGCGATGGTTGGGGCCAAAATTTCCAAAACATGAGCCAAAATAAACCTTTATTTTTAAATTATCTCAGAGATTTTGCTACAGGAACAGAAGCTCCCCTGCTAGAATGTTCACATGGATAGTAACCTTTTAAGATTCACATCTGCTTTACTAAAAAAGGTGTAGTACCCATTCCTTCATCCCCTCATTCTCCACATTTCTCTACAATGGTTTTGAAGCTCTGATTGTATTCCCACAGGAAGGAATATATTTACATCATCCAACACACACACACACACAAATATTTCAGCAAATATTTACCCCCTTTACATGCGATGCACTCTAATATCATCCCATTTTTTTTTTTAATGCAGGTTGCAAGCGCAATGTGAAGTTTAAAAGATCCCAGGGCACTGCAGCCATCTCTGCAACCACTGTTCATCTTCCATACCACCAGTTTTCCTCATGATCTTATTACTCCGTACTTAAATGTTCCTTTTGCCTTAACAAAAATACTAGAAAAATGCTTTTCTTTGAGTATGGCAATCATTCATTCATTCATTCAGTAATACTTTTTGAGAAGCTACTATATATGAAGGGCACTGCGCTAAACCTTGGGATACACTGACATATGTCTCAGGTGTGACTTCTGGTATCAAGAAGTTTACAATCCAGCTAAGCCAGTCAAGTAAGCATCTCCTAGTCTTTAGGCATTCTTTTGTCCACCTCTCTGGCTTACTTCATTCCCCTCCTCGGTTTTTACGCTGCTATAACCATTCCTGTCTTCACACAGATCCCAGAGAAGGCTACACTCTTTTACACAACGTGGCTGTCAGCCATGATGCTCTTTCTATCGGAATGTCCTCTTGTTCATCATCTCAGAAATTCCTCCCCAGCCTTCAAGAACCAATCAAGAGTCTCTTCGCAGAGCGCCAGGGGCTCCTTTCCTGATTGCTTTAGTTCACTCCTATTTCTTGCTATCCTGTACTGGCCACATTCCTCTGACAGCCCTTATCACGCTTCACATTGGTCACTTTTAAGATGAGAGTCTTTTATAGACTGTAAGCTTTCTTTACATACAGTTTACAGCTCACACAATAAAAAGAATGCATGCTATAATTTTATATAGGCCCATCACTCCGTATTACACTGTTCATCTGATATTTTGAAAATATGTACTTTTACTTTTATAGTAAATATACATTTATAAATATATTTTTAATTTGATTTCAGTATATAGATGTTATTTTCATTATCAATTTGCTTAACAGCAGTGTCTGACATGGGATATTTATCTTGGCATGAATATTCTTAATTTCAGTAACTACCTTGGCCAGAAACACATACAGGATTTCCAAAATCAATATAGTGTCTGTGATGCAGCACAATTCATACAGGCTGCAGAGTTATTCCATATGTTTCTATTTCTCAATGCTAATAGCTTTTTATTTGGGAGTTAAGTTGTCAGATGCATCTTCCACCCTTACACAAGACTTTACATTCTTCTTTTCAAATGATTTCAGGAAGTTTTTGCAGAGTAGAATGACTTTCTTAAGTAAGCAACTGTTAAATAGGGTTTAAACGTGTCACTGCTATATACTGAATTCACGGAGAGCTTCTCCGAAGTTCCCTGTCCACTTTTCCTTTCACTAGGCTTCCAGTACATTCACATTTCCAAAGTTCTACTTTGAGGTCAATTTGGGATGAAAGCTTCCCAGTTTTCTAAATTCTGTCACCATTCCCTCCGCTCCCACCCTAGTTTTGAATCTACATACTGCCAGGGGGCTCTGAGACGAGCTCTAGGACCTGAGCAATCTCTTACACTCACAAAATCAAAATGGGCCTACACATGAGGGTAACCATGAGTGGGAGTGAGTGCGCACGCACAGGCCTGGCATCGAGCAGGTGCTGATTAACTGTAAGGAACATTCTTCTCCCTTCCCATCTTCTCCTCCTCCTCTTGGACTTTACAGCAAGACTCATCTTGAAATATGAATGTGGGCTGTTTACTCTATTCAAATTCCTAGGGCAGTGTTTCCAAACCAGACCAGTAGTACTTAAAAGCACGCCCCACTCCAGGTTTTCTGAATCAGAAACTGTGAAGTGAGGTCCAAAAGCACATGTTCTTAAGGCCTCCAGTTTGACAACTATTGCCCTAGGAACAAAGTTCAGTCGTCTTTATGACATCAGAGTTTCTGCCAAACCACTTTCCTACAATCACATTTAAACCTCCTCTCAGGAGAGCTTACTTATTGTCCACAAGCCCACCATTCACTTTCCCAGTTTGGGATTTTAGTCAAAGGCTGTGTCTTCCTCTTCTGTGACATTTCTCCTACCCTGCCTGAATTTCACTGTTTTCTTACAGCCTTTCCTAATGATCCTACCCTTTGGGATTTTCTTCCATTCTTTCATACCAATTATTCTGAATACTAATTTATGTGGTAATCTACATGGATCACTACCTGGCACACAGAGGGTTAACTCAACTGCTTGCCAATTACATTAAAAATCAAGAAAAAAAAATCACATAAAAAGAAAGACTTTTTGTTCTGTGTTGCAGAAAAAAATGGATCTTTGTAAAAAGAGATCTACAAGGATTTATTTATTTGTTTTTGAGATGGGGTCTCCCTGTAGCCCTCAGCTAGCCTTGAACTTGCTTTGTAGCCCATGCTGGCCTCCATCTCACAGAGATCAGCCTGTCTCTGCTTTCTAAGTGCTGGGATTAAAGGCGTGGGCCACAAGGAGGAAGTTAAAGCAATATTTACAAAGCCATTTTTACATATAAGGAAAAAACAAGTTTTCCTTTTTCCTACATGACAGTCAGCTGGGTAACAAGTTTCAAAGCCCTCACTAACTCTTCCCCTTCCAAATATGTTCTTCTGACATCTTCAGATTTCTTAAACAGTGATTTACATTCCTTATGGCTATGCAACTTTTCATGTTTATTTTGTTCCTTCTAATAGGTTCAACCCTTGAAAGAAGCATCAAAAATACTGTTTCTCTGAATGTGTTTTCTATATAAAAGAACATTCTGGACATCACAGATGATCCTAAAATGTCTCGCTTCTCCTTGAAAGTTGGTTTTCCACCAGCTTGCAAGTTTTACAGTCTCTTTGTTCTCCAACATATATGCATAACAACACAGTGGTTAAGAAAGGCGATAAGAAAACTCTTGTCACCTTTTCATGGCTTAGAGTGTCTTGCGTGTTTCATATGAAAAATACATAGTTGAAGATAGGTGTCCTCTGTGGACGAGGTCTGCAGCCTCTGTCTAGACATTATTTGACAGAGCCTAGACACTGTGATTTCTATTTTGAATCCCACTTTTATATCCTGTTTTTTTTTTATAACCTTTTGTAACCCCCCAAAATTGGTGTTAATTTCACCCTTTGGTGGACTATTGCTCCTTTTCCACAGCCAGAGCTGGGTTAAGTGATCGCATAGTTGGGAGGCGACATGGACCAGCTATTTGGCCCAGTCTACCGTCCTGGGGCACCAGGGCAAGCTCACAAGCCGGTCCACGACCATGGGGATCTTAAAGGTTTACAATGACTTTTTTCTTGAAGGAACAGGCGAGCTTACCCTCTGCATCCACTACCACGCCTGACCACATACATCCCGCCCCACCATCAATTCAGCCACGTCCCCTTTTCACGTCCCCTTTTCACGCCCCCCGCGAGCCTCCAGGGGGCGCCCCCGACAACAGGGCTGACCCTAGGCCGAGGACGCGCCCGCCCCGACTCCCGGCCGCCGCGCGCACGTCGTCCCGCACTCACCCACCCAAGGCCACGACGCTCCGCCCCGCCCCTTCCGCCCGCTCCATCCGCCCCTTCCGCCGGGCGGTGGCGCGCGGGCGCAGCACGCGGCGAGAGGCTGCGGGTGCATGCGCGGGGCGGTGGCCGGCCAGCGGCGGGAAACGGGCGCTCTCCGAAGGGCGGTGGGTGGCGTGGGACGAGTTCACCACCTGTAGGGCGGCTGAGCGAGTTCCCGGATGGGCTCCGAGCCTGCGGCCTCCACGCTGGTGCCGGGCTCTCTGCCGCCCTGAGGCCTTCCCGGTGACCGCGTCCTTCTCGCCCGCCCGGAAGTCCACAATGAGGGGTTGCTGGCGAGCTGGGAAAGAGAGCCACGCTTTGCAGAGCGGCTTGCCACCTGTGGGAATATGTGTTCTGTAAACTGGGGCGTGGTTTGAATGGCCGCCGGATCCAGTTGTTTCTCTTAAGAATCGACCTTCCTCGTTCCTATTTACTTTGCCCCAAGTTCAAGGGCCCGTGAGCCGCAGCGATTCCCTGGAGAGTCGCTCGAGGCGGGAAAGGGTCTCCCGAGAAAAGAAGATGAGAATGAACAAACGTAGTATTTGCTACCTAATGCGGGATGGAATGGTAATTAATTTGGGGGGGGGGTTAGGGAAAACGTTCCCAAATGCTAGACTCCAGATAACATCCGTTTTCATCGACACGGTTTTCCCGTTTTTGCTTAAAATTAGCTTTTATCAAGGATCTGTTTGTGATTAGTTTGTTCATTTAAAAACTGGTTCCTAACCTTTACCTGATTTTTGTTCTACAAACTAAAATGCTTTAGTGCATGTTGCTTTTTCTCTTTATTTCGCGTGTTTCCGAATTATTCACGGAATTTTACTCCTTTGTAAAGTGTTAATAATGCTCATAAAACAACTGCTGGTATTAATCCGGACTGAGGAAAACTTGAACATGCCCCTGAGGCTGTGAGAATTATATCTTTGTGTAGCATTCCTCCCAAAATGTTTAGCCTGAATCTCATTGTGAGGAGCTATTTAAATATATTCAAATTTTTATTTGTTTGAACTTCAGTGTCAGAATCGTGAACGACAACGAAAAAACTTGACTAGTCCATAAGGCATCTGTGAGCAGGCCTAGGTAGGGCTTGCTGTTGTTGTTTGGGTTGTTTTGTCTTGTTTGTTTTGTCCCTGTAGCCCCAGCTGGCCTGGAATTCGCTATGTAGACCAGGCCGGCTTCTCAGCTCACGGAGATCCGCCTGCCTCTACTTCCCGAGTACTGGGTTTAAAGTTGTGTGCTATTTCGGGCAACGACTTGGATTTGTTAGAAATGATGATCTTTCCAGAAGAATCCTTATGTTCTTAGTCGATGTAAGATAAGATAGGTCGGAGGTCATATTTACAAATTTCAGGTAACTTAGAATAAAAGTGGAGAAAGCAAAAGTAGAGCCCTGTGTCAACGAGTGTTCTTTTAACTCTTCTGTAAGTTTGGATTTTTATTTAAAGTTGGTAAAAAAATTGTATTTAACAGTTACTTAATAAACATAAGAAAGAACATGAGAAATACAAGGTTCATTGTATAGTAGTTTTCTTATAATTTTAAACACTGCCCTGTGCCTAAGAACTGTGGGAAGGCACTTGAAAAACGAGTGCCCTCATAACAGGCCTCACATTTGAATCCATATAGTGAAGCCCATCCACCAACCAGAGTAATGTCTGTCACCCAGTGGTCACTGCTTAGTGCTATGATACTGTGTTAAAATAAGAGTTCTTGTAATCAGTTTCAGTATATTTTGGGGGGGAGGGAGATGCTCATTTCAACAAATATGAGGAGTTGCTGTGTTGCAGGTGTTGTACAGGTTCCCGACCCTCCTAATTCCAAAATCTGAGCATGCTCAAGTCTTTTATATAAGATGGCATCATATTTGTATGTAACCTACTTAAATCTTTAGCATGGTCAAAGAACATAAAAGGAAGAAAGAGTGGGTGTTGTAAGCAAGAGAGGTGAGAAATCATGTCATCCAGGGGGCTAAGGGTCAGAATACATGTCATACTCAGATGTGCCTCAGCTTCCTTTCGCAGTGAATCACCATTTGGGAATCTCGGGCTGTAACGCTAGACCATAATACTCTGTTCTGTATTAGTTTTCTGTTACTGTCCTCCAAATTGCTACAAACTCGGTAGTTTAAAAGAACCAAATTTATTTTCTGTGGGTCAAGGTCCAGTGCAGGCCTCCTTGGCTGAAGTCAGCATGTTGGCAGACCTCATTCTTTTGTAGGGTCTTAGAGGAGAGTGTTCTTGGTCTTCTTTGGCTTGTAGAAGCCACCCATATACCTCGGTGTATAGCCTCTTTCATCTTCGAAACCAGAAGCATCAGTAAAAAGTTCTCTCCTTTAAAGGATTCGTGTGATTAAATTGGATCCATTTAGGTAATCCAGAATAATCTTTGCATCTCCAGGTCCTTAATCATATCTTCCAAGCCCCTTTGGATTTTGTAAGGTAACATATTCACGTGTTCTGGTGAAGGAAGGAAAATCTGTTAGGGAGAGGCTTTCCCTACCACAGTCCACGCTTCATCCGGCAAAGATTCAAGTTTTTAGGTAAAACCCATCCACTCCCAGAGGACCTCTGCCTTCCCATTTCAAATCATTACAACATCTGATCTGAATGTCCAAAGATTAAGTTATCTAAATTTTCTAAATTAGATATGGGTGAAGCTCTGAGTCTAAATCTATCCTAGGGCAAAATTATTTTCCCTCGGGACCTTTGAAACTAGAGGATGAGTTCTCAGCTCCCAAAGTGCAAAAGACAGTGGTGGAACAAGCTATGGAACAGCAGTCCCAACCATCCCCATGTAAAAAGAGAAAGTAAGGAAACCGGATCACCAGCCCCAAACAGCTTCCACAGCCAGCCAGTGTCCACCACATGTCCAGGCCTAAGATTTATATCCATGGTTTGCTTCTGATGAGGGTATGGATGTCTTCAAAGGGCCATTATTCAGACTATGACAATCTGTACTATATTCTTTAGGTTTGCTACTTTTTCATACTAATTTGCATAGTTCTGAAGCACTTCATTTTTTTACATTAGCTTAAGTCAGGTGGTTATTATGATTTTCCTTACATCAATACTTGGTCAGTACTTGTGGAACTCACTGTTTTAAGGAGCTGTAGTGTAAATCATGAGAACTAAAAAATATGCCATATAGTTTCTGTTGGCTGGAAAAGAACACACTCCATTTCCTATTCAAGTCACATGTTGTCTGCAGTTAATTTATTCCAGAATTGTTCATTTCTTTCAGGCCCCAAAGTACTTACAGTGTTATTTTACAACTCCTTAGGATTCCACTTTACACCTTTTCAGGATGCTAGAAATTCATTTTTGCCTCCCAGCAGGTGGCAGCAAATCAGTATTCAATAAGGTATAGTAACATCTTAATTTTCTTGTCCAAGAGAAGAGCAAAAAGAATGTTGCTGACAAACGGAATTTGTGATAGTCTGATAGTCTATCACCAGTTGGGAGAGTATAGCTGTTATATAACTAAACTTTACTGTCTAATTATGTGTAATTATGTTGATATCATTTTCCTGGGTTTTTTTTTTGTGGTTCTATTTTGTAATTTTCTGGTATTTTGTATGGGGATTTTGCATCTGTATGAGTGATATTAGCCTGTAACCTTTTCTAATATATACCAGTTTTTCTAAAACATTGTCATTATTCTCTTATATTCTAAATTTATGTATGATTGACACGCTATTTAAATGTTCAGTGAGAGGACTGGCGAGATGGCCTCGTGGTTAAGAGCACTGACTGCTCTTACAGAGAATCCAGGTTTGTGTCTCAGGACCTACATGACTGCTAACAATCCTCCATAACTCGAGTTGCAGGGGATCCAACGCCCTCTTCTGATCTCCACATGCATTGTATGTACATGATGCACTTACATCCAAGCAGGCAAAATACTCATATACATAAAAATAAGTAAATTTTAAAAATGTTTTTAATGTTCACTAGATTTCAGAAAGCCATTTGGTTGAAATAAGTTACAGTCCTATGATACTGCCATAGATAAATATAGTCTATCCATAGCCATTAATATCCACCAACACTATTTCAAAATTTTGGTAATATAGTTAAAATATTCTTACAGAGAAATGATGTCATTTTTCATGCCTTTATTAGGAGAAAGAAAAATCATCCATCTAAGTTGGTCTGCAAACTGGGACATGAGCTGTCCAGTGCATAGGCCATTTTTGTACATTCCACCAAATTCTAGTGAAATTAATCAAAAAATAAAAAGGAATTCAATTAGCCATATCTGAAGGAGAGGAACACTCTCTCCAGGCATTAAGATCAGGCAGTACCTGGTACCATCTGGAGCCACGTTTGGTCCTGACAGTGGGGATGTTGCTACTAATGCAGTGGTTGCAGCCAGGGAAGCAGCTGAGCACTCTCAGTGCACACAGTAGTCTCCTTCCAACCCCAAATATGAATGGTGCTAAGACTGAAAAGTCCTGATGAAACAGTAAAAGAAAATACTATAAAATAATTTAGACAAATGAAATCTGATATCAGAATAAGTGAATAAATTAAAAAACAAAACTGACCAATGAAGAAATGGAAAATATGAACTAATAATTTTAAATAATTTACAAAGAAAAATCTAGGTTTAGATGGTGAAATCTTAAAACAGTTGGAGAACACATAATGTCTTTCTTACATGAACTTGAAAAATAGAGGAGAGAATAAAGACAGCATATGTCATAATAACTGAGACACTGGGAAAACAAGTTACTGTATACTGTCACTCATATACATACAGATGCAGGGTTCCTATACAAAATAGTAACCGATTGCACACACCAAAATAGAAAAGTACACCCACAAGCTGGGGTTTGTTCCAGAATGTAACTTCATCCAATGTGTATAGATCAAACCTGCTTGGTGGCACAGGCCTTTAATTCTGGCTTCTTGGGGTTGAGGTAAGATCACAAGTTCAGAGCCTGTGTGGGCCACAGAGGAAGCTGGGGAGACCAGTCACATTACTTAGTGACACCCTCGCCCCCAAATTTTTTATAAAGTAAAAACAGGATTGGAGATAAAACTCAGTGGTAGAGTGCTTTCTCAGAACGTGCAAGGCCCTACTTTTCAGCCCTCAGCACATACATAAACATTCATTAACGTAAAATGAGAGAAAAAAACAAGCTGGGCATGGTGGTCTGCACTTGGAATTTCAGCACGTGGGAGGCTGATGCAATAAGATTGTTAGTTCTAAGCCAGCTGAGTTACAAAGTGAGACCCAATCATAAACAGTAATCAAATGATGAAATCATTAATAAAGGGAAACATCTCAATGCAAAAAACAACATTGGACCCAATATATGTCTAACTCATGATGAAAAAACCATAAAACTAGAAATAAGAACTTTATTTCATACTGAATACCTGTGAATGGCCAACAGCTACTAGCATGCTTATTGGAGTGTCTGGCCTAGGACTGGCAACAAAATGAAGTCATCTGCTCAGATGGAAAGAAAGGAAGAGTCAAACTAATGTCCTATACATAGAAAATCTTTTCTTAGACCTGCTTGTCGGTGTAGACCTTTAAAATGTACTCGGCTTAATAATACTAGGTCACAGGCTGAAGACTCTGGATAAAAATATTTCTACATACTAGCAAGCAACAGTTGAAGCATGAAATTTTTTTAATTATATTTTAAATTTTTTATGTATATGAGTATATTGCCTGCATGCGTGTAAGTGCACCTGTGTCGTGCGATGCCTGTGGAGGTCAGAAGAGGGCGTTGGATTGCTCTAGAACTGGAGTTATGAATGATCATTAACCACCATGTGGGTGCTGGGAATTGAACCCAGGTCCTTTGCAGGAGCAGTCAGTGCTCTTAACAGCTGAGCCATCTCTCCAGCTCCAGAAGCATGAAATTTTAAAACAGCATTATAAATTCTTAAAAATATATTTAGTGAAATGCAAGGGCTGGATTTTGAAACTGCAAAGTTGCTGAAATGAAAAACTAGGCAAATAAAGGGAGTGATGTACCTACTCATATGCACCAAGACGGCGTTCAGGGCTGTACGACAAATATGAATTAATTTATTAGGATTGAAACTATGCAAAATATGTTTTCTGTCCACAGAAGGGAGAATCACCAGAGCTCAGTAAGTCGAGGCACACATCTTCCAGATTGTTCAGACTGACTCTGAGGGCACTTTTTTCTGCACGGTCAGTTGGTCCACAGGGGAAGTGAGTGTGCCTGTAACAAGCGGTGCCACATTCTAGCCAGTTTGCGCTAGTTCTGCTGTGACCTGGACTGTGGAAACACCTGTAGCTGGCTGTTCTGCCTTTGAATGTGGCACCCAAAACCGAGTTATAGCATACTTAAAATTCATGAAATTGCTGTCCTTTCTTGTTTCTCATAGACTGAAAATACCGGACTGGTGACTGTGTTGACAAAACAGAAAATCTGTTTCTGGACAGCTTTTGATGAATTTACTAAGTAGCCAGTGAATGTAGATTGTGTCTGCCTCATGACATAACTTCAATGAACAAACCTATCTTGTGAAACCTACCACTTTCATGAAGAAGCATGGCTTCAAGGGAGAAGGAGAGCCTCCATGATTTCCTCTGCTAACTAAATGTTTCTTTCATTCCGTTATTCTCACAAAATAAATTCATTTTTAAGAGAAAATTTCCAGCATCCAGATTTGTGCTATCTCTTTAAGGATTTGTAAAGGTGTGTTTGTTTCATAGACCTTTAAAGAGGGTTTGGAATTATAAATCACTTTTAATATTATAAGCTTACTTTTCAGATTTCACTTTGTAAAGTTCAGAAGATCATCCTTCCCATGTGTCCTTCCCTTTTTCTAAAACATTTTTATTAAACTTTTTTCCCCCCGGTCTCTTGCAGTGTTTTAACTTTATGCTAACTTCCAATCATTGTGAAACTGATATTACTATTTTGGTATAATTTTCTAAAATTTCAGCGCATGTCTTCTGTTCTGAAACTCTTCATCTTTTGAGTTTGACTATAAAAGCGAAATCAAATGTGATGATTTGTTTACCACTTACCACAGTTGAGTGTTGAATTGTGGTCACTACCTACTGTATCATACTATTAACTGTTCCCATATGATGTACAAATTTCACCACATGATGGTACCACTGAAATAAGCCATACACTGTTATTATTTGACATTAAGGTCAGACCTAAATATGTCTATAGAAGGTAATTTTTAAAAAGATGATCTATAAGGAATTACAGGCTAAGGTATCTTTTTAGAATGTAAGGAATGAAAGATCACAACTGTAAAGGGGGTTAGAGTACCTGACTCATAAAAGTTAAAAATAAAGAGATAAGGGATGAGCCTTTGTATTCATAAAGTATGTGGGACAGATGTCAAAGACTTTCCACGGGAAGGAAAACACCAAAGGAAATGAATTAAAGCACAGCAGGTGACTTTAAAAACAAAAAGAGGCCAGCTGTATAGTGTAGTAAGTAGTTCAGGGTCAAATGTACAAGTTTTCCAGTAAGATTCCATGGTAAGTGTAAATGGTGTAGCAGAAATTGACGACTGAAAGATTTTAGAGAATCCCTAACAGACATTGCTACTTCTTTTCTTGCCAAGACAAGCATTGTATTTTTTCCTGCAATATCTAAGATATAACCTACAGTGGAAGAAATGAACATTGCTTTTAGAAACTATGGAAGCAAATCTCTACACACTGTTATTACAGTTGGTAATGTAATTTAATTGTAATATAATTTTGGATTAGCAGAATCAACATCATCTGAACTTGTTAGACATGTACATTCTTTGGGTCTATCCCAGACTTAATGAATCAAAAACTCAGGGAATGTGGCCTTTCAGGTGTTTCAGTTTCACTCAAAAATTCAAGATCTACTGGCCATTAAGGAAAAAAGATTCACTGAAGCATTTGTGACATAAAATCACCAAATATTGCTGTTTAGTATTAAAGGAATAATAAGCAGTTAATAGAATATCATCTAGGCATTAATCCATGACTCTGTTGAGTACTTTTTAATAATGGAAAATGCCTATACTGTAACATGGAAAGACAGAATATAAAATTGTTCTCAGGACTGGGGACATGACTCAGAGAGCAAAGTGTCGCTGCTCAAGCATGGCCTGAGTTTGGATCTCCATCCACACAAAAACCAGGTGTAGTTTATGTATCTGTAATCTCAGTGTTGGGGGGTCCAGAGACAGGTGGATCCCCAGAGTACAGCTGAATAGGTGAGTTTAGTTCAGTAAACAGTCCTTGTCTCAAAAAAATAAGATGAGGAGCAATAAAGGAAGAAACCGAGATCAGCCTGTAGCCTTCGGAGTACACATGTCCACACTACACACAAGAAAAAAAATTCTTACTACTGCAAAACAAAACTACCAGTGATTCTTTTGGACTGTTTTGATTATATGCACATTTTTATTATCCTTGTCTATGACAGATATTTTCACTAAACCATCTTGCAATCATATTTTTTTAAAGTTATCAACATGGTGATTAAGGAAGGAGAAAGCAAGAGAGTCAAGTGGGAATGAGATGAAAATGAAGATAGTTCCGGCACGGCCAAGAGAATAAAACTCAGTCTGAAATAGCACTTGACTGACAGCAGCTTGCCTTGTAGAAACAAGTTCCTCGGCCTGTAACTCCCAGATGAAAAATGCTGTTTGGAAAGAAAGTACTTCCAGTACCACAGACTGCAGCAATGTCCAGTCCTGAGATGGGCTGACCTGCTGACTAGGGAGAGTTCTGCCTCCTAGTATCCCTTGCAACAAGTTGTGCGTAGCTTAATGTATAAGCAACCTCCCAGCACCAGGCTAAATTTGTTCCAAACTTGTATAAATTGTTGTGAGAACTGTTCAA
The DNA here is from genome assembly GCA_035773235.1 of Eospalax fontanierii. Taxonomy (NCBI): domain Eukaryota; kingdom Metazoa; phylum Chordata; class Mammalia; order Rodentia; family Spalacidae; genus Eospalax; species Eospalax fontanierii. Next base: position 30,845,452 of record CM069548.1, on the reverse strand, counting down.
AACAAGTTACTTCACCTTCATTGTCCCCTTTTTCCTTTAAAACTCCACACTTCCTTCCCCTTAATGGAACACTTGTTTGCACCTGTCTCCTGATTGATAAATCTGTTCTATACCCAAAGAAAAACCGCCCTTGCTTTTATTTAATTTAACTTAGTTGATGATTTTTTTTAACAGGAGGGAGCAACAAAGAAACTTTCCAGTGTCCTAATTAGATATTCTTGCCTTTAAAAAAATGTTCCTTGGAAAAATAATGATACACATGACAGGCCAAAAACATTCCAAATAAACAAAGCATTGCCATCATGGTTCTTCCTGGAGGGACACAGCTGATTTTTGTTCAGTGTTGAAAGAAGTAAAGGCAAAAAAATTTGATAGTGAATGAAAATCGTACTGTAACACTACATTCTTCCAAGCATCATTAGTGAGAATATCAAGTATCCTAAAGTAATACTTGGAGAAATATCTTTAAGTTTAGATATGGTTATTACTCCCGGCATATCCTTTTATTTTGTTCTATTTATTTTTGCTTATTTAATGTATGTTTGTGTACACATGCATGTGAAGTCAGAGGACAGCTTATGAGAGTTGGTGCTCTTTTTCTACCATGTGGGTCCCAGCTATCAAGCTCAGGGTATCAAGGCTTTGGAGGCTGGTACCTTTACCTGATGAACTGTCCCTCCAAAGATTCTTATTCCATACCTTTGTTATTTGAATTAGTAACCTGACTAATAAATTAGGCAAAAAAAACTCAGATTATAATTTTAAAGGATACCATCTACCTAGCTGCCCACCTGCACATATATATATTATATATCTTGAATGATGTGATTAGGTTTTTGACAAGGAGCTGCAGAATATGTGCTAAAAACTGTATTTAGGGCACTAAAAACAGCAAATGTGGGTCACTTAGATGGCTCAACGGGTAAAGGCGCTTGCCCATGAACCTCACAACCCGAGTTCAATCCCTGGGATCCTCATGGTAAAAGGAAAGAACTGACTCCTGCATGTTTTCCTCTGACCTTTATATATGTATTATGTGTGTGTGTGTGTGTGCATGCACACACACACACTACACATTAAGTTTAAAAAAAACTTTAGCAAGTTAAAAACATACCAAACAGACATTCATATCCCTAACAGAACAGGATAAAGATTAATACAAAATGGTTGAACAAGGGGAAAAAAGCAATCATTTGGAAATTTAGTGATCTTGCAGGAATTGCTCTAACAAAATCTTAGGACAAAAAGGAAATCAAAAGCATAATGATAGATCCTTTAAAGAGAGGGGGAAGATGGGAAATAATGAAACTAATGGAATGTGCAAAGATGAACTTAACCAAATCATTTAAATATTTCCATTATTAAAAAACTAAATTATATGACATATTCAACTATATACATTAGAAAAAGAACTGTAGCAACAAGGAAGTATGAAATACAGAGCAAGTCAAGTAAGCCAAGAGTTTTGTCTTTGGAGGAGACTATGAAAATACCCTGGAAAAAGCACACACACACATACCCCTTAATGCTACCTAATGCTAGTGCATTAAGAATGAGAAAGGGGATAGACACACTTAGCTATGTTTTTAAAACTTTTTTATGTGTATGAATGTATTGTGTACATCTATGTAAGTTCACCTGTTTTGTGCAGAGCCCCTGGAGGTCAGAAGAGGGTGTTGGATCTCCTGTAACTAGAGTTACAGAGGGTTGTTAGCCACCATGTGAGTGCTGGGAATCGAACCCAGGTCTTATGCAAGAGCAGTCAGTGCTCTTAACCACTGAAGTATCTTTCTTACTCCCCTCCCCCCTTTTTAAATTCTAAAATAGATTCCCATTTCTAATAGTGTGGTGGGCTAGATTATTCAGACTAGCTGTTCCTGCTAGAGGGAAGAAGAGCCTAAAAGTGATGGGTAGCTAGCACATACAAATTCTTTAAAACATTAAGATAAGATACTAAGGTGTTCAGGACAAGTCTAAATGGAGAAGGCATCCCAAGGATGTTTGCAGAACACTGAAACTGCTGTTGTTCTAAAAGCATTTGCTAAACCAGGCTTTAGGCCTCATAGAGGATAGACAACAGAAACTTACACCCAGGACTGATCAAAGGTGAAGTTCTAAAAGAAAACTCTTCTCATAAAGCCATGTTCTTGACGGATATTTGCTCAGGCCAGGAGTGAACCTGACCTATTTCCACAAGGAGAGTTTCATCAGTTCTAGATACAGCAGCACTAACTAGGAGATAAAAACCAACTTGGAGGGGCTGGAGAGATGGCTCTGTAGTTAAGAGCACTGACTGTTCTTGCAGAGGACCCAGGTTTGAATGCCAGCACCCACATGGCAGCTAACAACCATCCATAACTCCAGTCCAGGGGATCTGATGCCTTCTGATCTTGGCAGGCATTGCCAACATGGGTACACTAACACACATGCAGGTGTAATTCTCATACAAATAAAAATAAAGCATTTGAGATATGGGAGAAGAAATTATTCAGAATGCAGAATAAGAATGTCTACCTCACAGCCAATCAGAGTTCCAGTTGAAAAGGAAAGAAACGGGTATAGGACAGAGATAATGGCCCAAGAGAATTTTCTAAAAATAGTGAAAAACACCCTAAATCACCTGGATACATGTTGTAAATGCAGAAAAATAAGATTTAAAAGAGTTCAGCTGGGAGGGAAACATTATCTCCAAAGCACTGTCAGTTAGACTGGCAGTAAGCAAAGGAGATAAGGAAATATCTTTAACATGTTAAAATAACTCATCTAAAACACTTTTTAAAATTTATTTTACGTGTATGAGTGTTTTGTCTGCTTGTAAGTGCACCTATGTCATAGAATGTCTGAGGAGGCCAGAAGAGGGCGTTGGATTCCCTGGAACTGGAGCTACAAACAGCTGGTAGCTGCCATGAGGGTTGCAGGTTGTGGCATGGAGTAATTCTCCGAGGGACAAGTCGTTTGCATGAACTGTGGACAAGCACCTCCCTCTCGGGCCTGGTGGTACTTACCCAGGACTACCGTCTGGGAGAAAAAGAGGAGTTGGGAAAGTCAGACACCCCTCCCAACCAGCCCATTGGCCTTGGATGTAAGATGGGGCGGGGCTAAAGGTGTATAAGCTGAGGGTGCCTTGAGATGGGCCCATTTTTCCCCTCCTTGCCATTTTTGGTCTGACTGCCAGGAAGTCACAAGATCCAAGCCTGGTTGTGGATTTACTGGTGTAACTTATGGGAGAGGGGCGCCCATTCTTCTGTAAGTAATCTCTTACCTACTGCTCTGTTAGTAAGCCCAAGTAAATTAGCTAGAATTTGCCTAGCTGTGACTTGGGGAATTTGTGTCTCGCTTGTAGTAGGGCCTCCGAGGGGAGGAATGGACTAAACTTAGCACCTCCCCGGAGGAATTTTAGCAACCCGAGTACCAAAACCCAGGTCCTCTGCAAGAACAGACAGTGCTCTTAACCACTGAGCTATCTCTCCAGCCTGAAACCTTTTTTTAAATGTCATTTAAAAAATAAGAATGTCATTTTCAAATAAGAAAACAGAAGAGAGTTCACCACCAGTAACTTTTCCCCAAAAGAAATTGCATAATTTGAGCAGAATAAAACATGATTCTAAAGGGAATCTAGTAGACAAAAGAAAATAAAAATCAAGGGAAAGGCTAAAGTGTATAGATAAATGTGAAAAATAAACATTGAAGGCAAAAATACTTATACATAGAAATCAAAATGGATAAAAGACCTAAATGTAAGACCAGAAACTAAAATTCTTACAAGTGAGCACAGAGAAAAATTCCTGGACATTGTCTTTGCGTTTTGTTGTTGCTGCTGTTCTTTCTTGATTTGTTTTTATTGGGGGAGGGGTCTTTTTATACTACATCAAAATATCCAAAAAATAAGAGAATAATTGGGACTTCATGAAACTTATTAAAAGCATCTGCATAGTAAAAGAAACAATAATAGTGAACAACATTGTACAGATTAGGAAAAAAGTATTTGCAAACTGCATGCAGACCTGTTCCTGACTTACATGATTTGACTTATAATTTGTCAATTACAGAGGATTTATTAAATACATCTTGACTAATGATGGGCTTATTACCATTTATCCCTATCTTAAGTCAAGGAGTATCTGATAAAAGGCTAATACCCTAAATTTATGAAGTACTCACGCAACTCAACAGCAAGTCCAAACCCTTTGAACATGAGGAAACACCCTGAATAGATGTTTCTCAAGAAAAGACATAAAAATGGCCAATGGGCATATGAAAAAGTGCTCAACATCAGTAATCATGAAGGAAATGAAAATGAAAACCATAAGACACCATCTCCCACGTTATCAAAAGTAAACAAATGTTGGCAAGGATGTGGTGATGAAGAAACTGCTGATGGGAATGTAGATTCCGACAGCTATCATGGAAAGCAGAGTGGAGGTTTTCAGAGAAATAAAAAGTAAAATGATTATATGACCCAGCAGCCTCTCTTCCTAAAGGAGATCAAATCATCACCACTTAAAGGTTTGTGATCCCATATTCCTCGAGTGCAGCATCATTTGCCAAGGCCAAGATAAGTAATCTAAGTGTCCCTCAATGTAAACATAAACTGTCATATGTATCACATACACACACATCACAGGTGTAGATGTGTATGTATCTTAATGTATATTGTGCCCATAACTAACGGAAACTTAGCAGATTAGCTCACCCTAACAAATCAATCAAAGCCCGCTGTTACCTTTGCTATGTAACCGACCTGATCACCTCTTTCATCATTGCTGGCTTCTGTCTGGTAGGAAGTTGAAGTTCCAGTGAAGGAATCTTCTGGTCTTGTATGTGGCTTCTTCTCACTTCTCTGTCCACGCCATAAAATCATGCTTTCTGGTGTCACATACACATGCACACATGAGCAAAGAGTCAGATAAAAAGCTGTGTATAGCATGAAATTTTAAAAAACTATTCAAAGATATAGAGATAAGGGACAAAACTGGTTTACCAAGAGACCTCCCTTCTAGTTGTTGGTCAGAGTGGTCCAAGAAACTCCAAAAATAACACAGCCTCTTGGTTATCTCCCAGAACTTGAAGGTCAGATTCTACTGCTGAAGACAGGACACACTTCGAACATAGGACTTGGAGCAATGGAGCAGGAACTGACTTGGAAGCTTTGTATCTGAAGACTAGCTCTCATAGTTCTAGAGGATACTATGCAAGCTGCTAAGGGAGAAAATCAATGGTTCAACCCAGGCCTAAAGCCTATTAACCATATTTACTGACAAAGCAAATTACCTCTATTGGTGCAATAGTGGCACAGTTACCTGGGGGGTAACCAACAGCTATCTAATCGAACTGTTATATGAAAGGTATGAAAGCTCAATAAAGACATTTTTAAACATAATATTGTCTAGTAGAATAAAAAGGACATAGTTTTAAAACCCATGGAAATAATAAAACATGGTTCTGAGATAAGAAGCAAAAGGGCTTGAATGTTAGAAAGGTCCTTGTGATAAATCATTAACTTTAGACTTCAGTAAGTCAAGCATCTATGCAGTTATTTCCATGCTAAACAACAATAATAATAATAATAATAATCGGGGACACTAAAATGATAAAAAAAATGGATAAAAAATAAAAAGATCCAGTATACACCAAAGAAGACCTGGAAGTAAAGAAAAAGGAAAAAACAAATCACAGATTAAAATCGGTTAAAGTGTTTTATGTAGACAAATCACATTTAGTATAAACAGAGCAAATGATCTCATTAAAAGACAGGGATTAGTAGACTGGCTTTCTAAAAATTAAACTACATGCTGCTTACAAGGGACATACTAAAAGTCAAGAGAACAGAAATGTTAAGAGAGGAAAAGCTTGTAAATTCAAGATGGGTGGATTAGTTGGTAATATTGTATTAATGCTAATTTCTTGAGTTTTAAAAAAATTTTGTTTTTTAAAAAATTATTTCTACGTGTGTGTGTGTGTGTGTGTGTGTGTGTGTGTGTGTGCCCATGCACACATGCACCCTGGAGCTGTACTTATAGGCAGTTATGAGTTGCCTGATGTTGATGAACCCAACCTCAGTTCCTCTGGAAGAATAAAGAGCATTCTTAACCTGTAAGCCATCTCTTTAGCCTTTGGTGGCTTTTGAAGCAGAACTTCATATAGTCCAAGTTACCTTTCAAGTCTGTATTCAGCCAAGTTATGACTTTAAACTATTGATCCTTCTACCGTCCTCTCCCAGCTCCTAGGCATGGCTAGTTTCTCGGTTTTAATTAAACCTAAGGTAACCTTAGTGAATGATACATGACAATGAATATTTGTTTTGAGCAACCATTTGTGAGATGAAGGTAAGTTACATACAGAAAGGAATGAAATCAGCTCCATTAAATCCTCAGTGTCATCAACAGAAGCTGAAGCCCAATGAATGAGGCAGGCATCTCAAAAAGTTTGGAAAATCGTGGTTGAGCACCCCTAATCTCCAATTCCAAATTCAAAATGCTCCAAAACGAAACATTTTGATAGCACGTGTGAAAAATTCTGCACCTGGCCTCATGTCATGACAAGTCAGGTGCATTAAAAGTACTGCATAGAATGACCTGCAGATTATGTGTGTAAGAAACCTAAGTGGATTCTGTGTTTGGACTTGGGCCCCATTCTCGAGATACCTCATACAGGTGAAAATGTTCCAAAATAATAAAAGCTAGTCCCAAGTATTCTTGATAATGGATTCCCAGTGTGTTTTAGCAAAATCAGCCACACAAAGTATAAGGAAACTAGCCGAACTAAATGAAATAAAAAAACATAAAGAACAGCTAGGCCAAAACTTGGATCTTTGAAGGAGATCAATCAATTCACAGTCTCTCATGAGATTAATCAGAAGCAAAGAGATAAAGCACAAGTTAACACAATGAATATGTTGGGTCTAGCTCAGTAGCAGAGTGCTTGTCTAATATGCACAAGGTACTGAGTTTGATCCCTGTAAAATAAGTGACCAACAACAACAAAACAAGCAAACAAATAAAAAACCCGCAAAGACCCATAAAACATAAAGATATCACATATAGAGGATATTATGCTAAACTTCATGTTTATTGGAAATTTCAAATAAAATGGATGAATGCTTATACAAGATATATGACTAAGCACAGCTAATGAAAAGATAAACAGACTTGCTAGGTGTGGTGGTGTATGCCTCCAATCTCAGCACTCAGGAGGCAGACACAGGGGGAGCGCTGTGAGTTCAAGGCCAGATTCTCTTGCAGAGAATCCAGATTCAGTCCCCAGCACCCACATGGTGGCTAACAGTCATCTGTAACTCCAGTTCCAGGAAATCCAACACCCTCTTCTGACCTCCGTGGGCATTGCATGACATGGGTACACTTAGGCTTATGCAGGCAATACATTCATACATAAAATAAACATTTTAAAAAGGAAAAAAAAACATTTAAAAAATCCAGATGTCTTCACAATAAATTCCACAATAATAAGGGAAGGAAGGGATTGAACTTTGCACGAACATTTCCAAAGAATGAGCTTGTATACATAAACCCTAATTAAATACGAATAAATTAAATAAAATATATGAAAAATATATTCAACACCAAGTTGAGGTTGTCTCCAAATAAAGATTTGAGTTTTGTTAGAAAAACCAATCAATAAATTATAGAGAAATACTAGCTACCAATATAAAACTTACAGTTTATCCTAGAGATACAAAGATGTATTTTTTAATTAATTTATTTATTTTTATTTTATGTGGATAAGTGCTTTTGCCTGCATGTGTGAAAGTGCACTGCATCGTGCAGTGCTTGTGGAAACCAGAAGAGGCAATTGGATTTAGAACTGGAGTTATGAATGATTGTTAGCCACCATGTGGGTGCTGGGAACAGAGAACTTAGGGCCTCTGCAAGAACAGCCAGTGCTCTTAACCACTGAATCATTGCTCCAGTCCTGGTACAAAGATATTTTAACATTGATTTGATTTAACAAAAATTATTTTGATAATATCAGTGTAACATTGTTCCCTAAAATTTGAATTTAACAAGAATGGGTGGTGTCTAGTCATGGTGGCATGTTCCTGTATTTCTAGTCACTCGGGATGCTGAGACAAGAGAATCACTTGAATTCAGAATTAGAGGCCAGCCTTTGCACCATAGTAAAACACTATCTAAAAAGAAAAGAAAAAAAAATGCCTTTCTTTTTATTTTCTCTAAACACATAGGCAAGCATTCTACTGCTTAGCTACACCTCCAGCCCCAACTACATTTCTTTTCATGTAATCAGATGGTCAGGAGGTTTTTCTTCTTCAGAGGGGATCTGTTTGATTTAAGGTATTTGCATTTATAAGGTTAATGTATTATATATATCAGTGTTAAATAGGAAGATCAAACTATTTTTATTTCCTTTAAAAACTGATGTGTGTGTTTGTGTGTGTGTGTGTGTGTGTGTGTGTGTGTGTGCACATGTGCCACGGCATGCATGTGGAGGTTAGAGAACAACTTTGAGGAGTCAGTTTTCTCCTTTCACCTGTACTTGGGTTCTGGGATCAAACTCAGGTCACCAGTCTTGCATGGCAAAGGTTTTACCTGCTGAGCAATCTCTCCAGCCCTATTTTTATTTATTGATGGTATTTATTTAACAAGAAAATTTAAAAGCTAGAACCAAGAAGATGTTTACAGAGACTCTTGGGATCTCCTTGACTGAATCACCATGTAATTTTGTTAGTCTTATAAGAATATCGGATTAATCAACTGTAACATTATTCTTAATTAAATCAAAGATTTGAGTGTTCCTTCCCAGAAAGATAACATATACATACTGCCACATGGGAAGTCCATTTAATGCTTGAAAAATTCCCATTAGGTAATTGCATTTATTACTAACTAGAACGGCTTGACTAGTCCCCTGGTGTCATAAAACACTCACCTCTCTATGACCAGATTCTAGAGCCTAAATAAGGTCTAACCAAAGAACAAGAAGCAATTTTTAAGTCTGACAAGTTTCTGTGTATGTGTGGTATAGGAGATTGAACCCAAGGCCTCACACATGCTAAGCAAGTGCCCTACCACTGAACTATCCCTAGCCCATTGACAAATTTCTTAAATAGGAAGTCCATAAGAAGGTCAAACATAAAACAATTTGATAAATATTAGTAACTTTCCTTTATGACAACAAAATCAGTCAGAAATCACAGTTTAAAAATGCCTGGTTCATGATACCAACAAAAAAACTGTGTATGGGGCTGGAGAAATGGCTCAGCAGTTATGAGCACTGGCTGCTCTTGGAGAGGACTTGGGTTCAATTCCCAGCATCCACATGGTGGCTAACAACTGTCCATAACTCCAGTTCAACACCCTCTTCTGACCTCTGTGGTCATTGCACAGCATGGGTGCACTCACATTCGTGCAGGCAATACACTCATACACATAAAATAAAAATAATACATAAACAATTTTAAAAATAAAATAATAAAAAAGCTATGCATGGAAAAGCTAGTATCACAAGCAACGGGAAAGGAAGCATTATTTAATAAATGTGCTGGGAAGCAAACATGAAGGCCTCTTTGAAGTAACCTGTAGGGCCTTGGTAGAAATCGGAGAAGAAAGCAAATCTGAATGCATTTAGCCTTCCTTACCAGTCCCTCAGTAAAGTGTGATTCCCAGATTGACGTCTGTTTTTACTTATTTGGAGGTGGAAAGGAAATACAAACAATGTTAGCTAGAATTATCTCCTCGTTTCATTCTTTAATTAAATAGACAAAGAACACTTATTTTTATGAATAAAAAATTCACATTGGGACTTTGGATGAACAGCCCTGTAGGGCTGAGAGGTGTCCCAAAGGTCAGTGTATTAATTAATTACTTCTCTTGTTGCTGGGATCAAATAGCTGACAGGAAGCAGTTTAGCAGAGAGAGGATCTATTCTGGCTTACAGTTATGAGGGAGCACAGTCCATCATGGAGGAGAAGACATGGTGATAGGCATCTCCATGGTGACAGGGTGTGCAGCTAGGGCTGCAGAGAGTAAAAGAAGGTGGCGTTGGGCTGTTAAACCTCAAACCCTGCCCCCATCCACTTCCTCCAGCTAAGTGCCACCTCCTAAAGGTTCCACAACCTTCAGAAACAGCAGCACAATGTGGGTACCAGGTGTTCCAACGTATGAGCCTTTGGGGGGCATTGTACATTCAAACCCCAGCAGTCACAAGGCTAGGCGAAGACTTCCATGACCTCGCCCAGAGCAGTAGCCCTGCTTGACAAACATATACATAAACCCAATCTTCAAAATATATTTATGGGTATATGCGATAATACACATAACCGTAAAAATTTGCACATATGTAAAATAAGAAAGCTTGTTCATGTTTAAAGGAAGCTGGTCACCTGTCTTGGGAGCTTTGATGTGCCAAACAGAAGAAACACCTTGAATACCTTCCTTATGGACATGTATACACTCACAGGTATGAAGAAATATATATGTATATATATTTTAACAAATAGAGTTGAAAATTAGCATTTAAAAGTAATAGCGGGCTAGAGAGATGGCTCAATAAATAAAGGCTCTTGTCACCAAGCCTGGTGACCTGAGTTCAACCCTGGGACCCACACAGTTGAAAAAAGACCCAACTCATGAAAGTTGTCCTCTAACTTCCACGTTTATGCTGTGGCATGTGTTCTCTCTCTCTCTCTCTCTCTCTCTCTCTCTCTCTCTCTCTCCTTTAAAAATGAATGTAATAAAAATGAAAGTAATAGTAAAAACATACTCTGCTTCTTTACAGAGCAAACAGCCCAGCCTTGTTTCTCACTGACCCTCCATGCCGAAGACAACTATGAAGTTGGACCAGGAAGCAAGAGGCAGCCCCAGGGCAGCTCTGACAATGTGAATGTTAGAGAAATAATTTTGATCCCAGGACTGGGGAATGTCCAACATCTCCATCCAGTTATAAATGTCTGTTTCCAAGAGCATCGGTAGGGTCAACAACTTCATCTCAAAGACTTCTGGTAAAAATATAGAACTTAAATTAAGGTTGTCAAATACAGCAAAAACATTGGAAATCAATATAATATTCAGGACATGTTTATACTAAAGTTTTTTTTTTTAAATATCTGAAATCAAACTTAACTAAGCATCCTGTATTTTGTCTGGCAACCTAATCTAAAATATATTTTGATGGGGCTGGAGGAGTGGCTCAGAGGTAAAGAGCACTGACTGCTCTTGCAGAGGACCCAGGTTTGGTTCCCAGCATCCACATGGCAGCTAACAACTTTTTGTAACTCCAGTTCCAGGGGAATCCAGTGCCCTCTTCTGATCCCCATGGGCATTGCAAACCCCAGGTACAATTACATACATGCAGGCAATATACTCATAAAAAACAGAAATGATAAAATATGTTTTAAAATATAAGTAAATAAAAAAGAAAACCCACTGTCTGTGTGGTGTGGTGCATGCCTTTAATCCCAGCACTCAAGGCAGAGGCAGGCAGATCTCTGTGAGTTCCAGGCCAGCCAGGGCCACATAGTGAGACCTTGTTTGAAGAAAGAAAGAAAAAGAAAGAAAGAAAGAAAGATTGATTCATCGATATTTTTAGCTACTGAAGTACTCTTTTATTTTACAAAACGCTCCATAAAATACTATAACCTTCCAAAATAATTGCCACAATGCAATTAATTCAGTCTTTAACACACTGTTGTAGGTAGACAGTACTGTGTACAGCATGCTGGACACAACCTCAGCACGTTCCAGACAGCCCGTGTTTTTGAAAACTACATTTCTTTGAAAAAGCTCAGACTGTTTTCCTTCTCATTCAGGAAAAAAATTGCTCAAAGTTAAGGCAGAAAATCACACAGAAGCTCTTCCCTCAGCCAAGATGAAAAGCAGTACAATGTATTTTAACAATTGTATCTGGTGATCAACTTTAATTTCTAAGAAAGTAATACATTTTTTAAAGATTATATTGAGTATGAGCTGTTGCCCTGAAGCACAATTCAATATTTATCAAATTCTTTGTGTATTTTTGCTGAACTTACAAAGAGAAGCTTTGGTCTCAGGTGACTATTGTTCAACTGCTTGTGATAAATATTCCCGGTGCCTTTTACATCGAATCCAAATGGACTTGTTTTGTTTCTTTTCAATTTCACAAGAAAAGGAGACAGGACGGAATGCTGAATGCTTCTTTTTTGATCTCCTGAACTAGTTCAGCTGGCGGGAATAAGTGAGAAACGCCTGTTGATTTAATTAAAGTACCCCATTGGCTGTGTTAGCCTGCCTTCCCACTGATAGTGCTCGCAACTGCACTTATAAAAGGATCAAAAGTTGTGCGTCCCATTGTCCTTCATCTTTCTAGTCTATTTTGACAGCTCTTGGGAATATGAGTCAATTTTTCGAAAATGGTTTATTGTAAGCCTTGCAAAACCCATTTCCTACTTGATGCCTTAAATCATTATTTTCTTCCTAGGGCTGACTGATGAAATATCTCCAAAATATCTCATTCTTATTGATTTTGATTCAAATTGCTGACTGGAAAGAGAACTTACCTAAGGCCAGCAGTCTCCGGGGCAAGCTGCCTAGCCTCCACAATGAGGCACTTAGCCACTGCCTGGAGATGACCTTGTCACCTCCATCTAGTCTCAGCTTCTGGTCTCAAAGGTACACAATTCAGGTTACCCTGCCTCTAGTAAAGGCTCATGCTAGGCCCAGTCTCAGAGACTAATGCATGTGACCAGAAAGTCCATAGTACATCCTTGTCAATCATTCTACAGGCAAGTTTCTATGGGAGGTCAAAGTTCAGAAGAAGAATAAGGTGTTATCCGTGACTGGTGTTGTCTCTGTGTAACACCTGTTCACCAGCCCATTCTACATAGACAATACCAGTTCTCACTGACAGAAATTTTTTAACATGTGATTAAACAATCGAGTGGCGTTCTGCAAGGGTATATTTCTTGTCTTTAAAAAAAAAGATGTATTATTAATAGATTTATGTACATGTGCATGTGTCTGTGGATGTGCATGCCATGTGTATGGGTGCCCATAGAGACCAGAAGAGGGTGTTGGATCCTGTGAAACTGGAGTTACAGGCAATTGTGGGCTGTCTGTCATAGGTGCTGGAGTTGGGATCTGAACTTGGGTCCTTGGGAAGAATAGCAAGTGCTCTTAACCGCTGAGTCATTTCTTTATTCCTTTGATGTTGTTATATACAGCAAAGCTGGAGGGACTGAGTCCTCTAAACCCTTTGGAAGTAAAATCCTGGAAGCCACACATGGAGATACTGGATTTGGGGTTTGCCCTGCTGGTATTTTGTCTTGTTTTGGTCCAGTATTTCCTCAGTATACCCCCATTCCTCTGTTTTGAAATGGGAATATGTATTGGGTTCCATTATGTTGGAAGTATATGATTTGTCTTTTGATTTTACAGGGGCTTTAGTTTAGAGAGTGCTTTGAGGCTCAGAAGAGACTTCGGATCTTTAAATAGTATTGAGATTGGTAAAGACTATGGGGACTTTTGAAGGTGGGCTAAATGCATTTTACATTTTATATGGTCATGAGCCTATGGGGATCAGGGATTGGAATATGATGGTCTGAATGAGAGTGTCCTTCATAGGCTCCAAGTATTTGGACACTTGGACCCAGTTAGTGTGGCTATTTGGGAAGGGTCATAGGACCCTGAGGATGTATGGCCGTGCTGGAGAAACCATGTCACTGGGGGCAGGCTTTGAGAGTTCTTGAACCTTTCTGGATTGCCAGTGTTGCTGTGCTTCCTGTGCCTGGTTGAAGATGTGATCGTTTGAGCTAATGCTCAGCCACCTCCTGCTGCCACGCCTCCCGCGCCATTATGGTCTCTCTCTGGGAACCATAAGCAAAATAAACTCTTCCTTCTATAAGTTGTCTCAGTCATAGTTTCTTATCACAGCAACAGAATAATTACTAATACAGATGTTCTGTGTGTATTAGTACATGTGGTGCATGTGAGTGAATGCACCCATGTACATGCATGCACAGACCGGGGGAGTATGCCAGGCGTCTTCCTCTATCGCTCTCTGTCTTATTGCCTTGACAGAAGGTCTCTCTCTGAACTGGGAGTTGCATTTTTTGGGTAAGTTGACTGGCCAGAGAGTTCGTGAGATCTCTGTCTCTCCAGTGCTGAACTTAGAGGCATAGAGCCACGCCTGACTTTTTCTACAGGTGCTAGGTATTTGAACGCAGGTCCTCACACCTGCAGAGCAAGCACTCTTGTCCCACCATGGCATCGTGCCAGGCCCCCTGTGGTGTTCTTTATAAGTGATTTAAAAACTATTTGATTTATTTTCATTTTATGTGTATGAGTGTTTTGGCTACATGTATGTAAGTTCACTATGTGCATGCTTGGTGCCCATAGAGACCAGAAGAGGACATGGGATCACCTGGAACTGGAGTTACAGACGGGTGTTAGCCCCCATGTGTGTCCTGGGAACTGAACCTGAGTCCTTTGGAAGAGCGGCGACTGTGCTCTTAACAACTGAGCCATCTCTCTAGCCCCCATGAGTGATTTTTAACAGTCCAGAGTCTAGCCATGTTTTTCTCTTTCCATGTTCTGGAGCAGAATATCTCACCTCTAAGAGGAGAAACTATATGAGAATCGAAATCCTGTCTGTCTTGCTCATCACTTTAGACCTAGAATTAGAACTGTGCTTTAACAGAGTGGGCAAAAATGTGAAGAAAATCATCACACAAGGAACCGAATGGAAGAATAAGTGAATAATATGCCTGAGTATTCCTACAGCACACAGCCGCTGTTAGGACAGAACGTGGGCCAAGTACTCATGCAGTGTCTTCTCAAGGAGTTCCAGGGAGATAGATCAAACTACCACCCAGAGTTTGCCTCTGACTTACCAATGAGACTCCCCAACGTGTACACAGACCCCCACATGCACACATGCATTATTTCCTTTTTCTTCAGTATTTACACAGTTTGTACTAATAGTCTGCAGTTTATTTGTGTTTATTATGTTCTAAATCATATACTTGGGAAGGCAGGGGATGGCTTATATTCAGTCTGCATCAATAGGCTAGCTTTGTGCCATGACACCTCCATATTAATAAATATCGTTTGGGGTTTTATGAGCCAGCTCTGTCTCACAGTCACAGGAGGAATAAATAGCAACTTGGGGACTTTGTATAAAGGACTGTTTTGGAGGGATAGGTAGCTTTTCCAGTATCCTGAATTCACTCCTTCCGGGGCTGGACCACTGTGCATCACTGATGCTCCTAGGCCAGCTACTGGAAGAAGATGTGCATGACTTCCTTCATGTTCATTCTGTAAAATTGAAAGTTAAGACTAATATATTCAATTTCATAAGAATCTAGTCACATGCTTAATAATCACCATGTTCCCAAAAGCTGTTCGTCTCTGCTAAGAGCTAATGGTGCCGTTTGTCTTGATTATTGAATTTTATATATTTAAATGCTATTTGCATCTAGTTTAACATTTTGTATTGTGCATTGTGACAGCCAATTCACAGAAGTAAATCAGTTACTTAAACATATATACAAGCAATGACGGAAATCGAGATGTAAATAGGAAAACAATGTAAATGTAGGTAACAGTCAGAAATCCTATGCAAATCTGGAATGCTCGGCTGTATTTGCTAGAATGAGTGAATCTTGATGAATATGTGAAAATTGGATTTTGTCAGACCGGCAATCAATTTGCCCCCGGTATCTATTGCATTGTCTGTTGTGAAACTTTGTTAAAGAATGGCAGGAAGCCACTGAAGCCTTTGCATTGCTTTCAGAGTACCCCGACCTTTCTCATAAACCAATTGAGTTTTTCCTGAACAAGCATAAAATAATGCTTTCAAATATGAAGTTGATAAATTGTGTCATTTAGAAGTAGAGAAGGAGATGGAGACTGAAGTGAGATGATTCAAAGTTATGCACCCAAAACAAATACAGAAGTTACCCTGGGGCTGTTTCTAAAACCAAGTGTAGGATTAGCGATGATGCTCAGGAGGAGACGCTGATTCCATCTTGGAGTGTCTTAATCCAAACGGGCTGCTGTATGTCATGCACTATTGCTAACTGTAGCATAGAAGAGCAGTGTGAACAGGAAAGTGCGCCAGCTTACACTGGGGAAGAACTGGAGTTCCATCAGCACTTGGCAGAAATGTTCAGAAATCCACAAAAGACGTCACCGCAGCCAATGCCAGGAACATCCATCACCTCCCAATGTCTCCCGCCTCCTTACTCTTCAAGCTTCTAGCCCAGGGGAACAGTTCCCCTTTCTTTGTGGGACTTCTCATCAAAGGCCTCATCCTTAGAGCAACTGAACATTTTACAAATACACGCACACACACACACACACACGCACGCACACAAGAAAAGAAATGCCTGAAAGAGAATGTTCAGTGACTTACTGGCTAGGTTATTGTTCTCCCCAGACAAGATTTTGTGTGTGGTTAGCAATGACTTTGCAAGCCAGGATGGTGGCTGGAGGGAAGACAACAATAGCAGTAACCAGTGGGATAAGACATTGTTGCTGAATAAAACCTGCTGTCCCATCATCCCTTATGGCATTCCAAGAAAACGATTGGTGAGAGTACTTTTACATTCATATTGTTGCCATCTCTGTCTTTTAAGCAAGCTTTGTGAAGAAATTGGCAGCAAGTGTACACCTCCTTTTCCACACAGAAGTGAACAGTCCACTGAGGTGAAAATTGTTTGCTCATGTGTTTTAAACCAGGGGTGGATAAAAGCCTTTCTCCATGACACTAGTATTAGCATTTGTTTTGAAAGGCGGTGTTATCAAGTGGCATACTTCAGTGATGGTTCCTACGTCCTACTTTCTGTTTCAGCATATAAACTTTGTCATTTCAAATACTGTAGATACCAAAATTTCTTAGGAAAATGAAACCATGGCATAAAAGTCTTAATGAGTTTGACTGACACTTGTTTTTTTTTTTTTCATTCATCAGAGAAATCAATGGAATTATGGGACATGGGTGTATGACACACAAAACCAAAGCCAGCACAAGGTAATAAAAAGAAATCAAGGTGCTGTTCCCACATCTGGAGAAACACTTCAGATCCATATGAAGACAAAGTAGAAAACCATTTTTCATCCTCTCTGAGATAAAAACAGAACATTCTAGGATTAAACGTTTTTAGATTTTACTGGTACATGTGTTTCTCTGTGTCTGTGTGGACATATGTGTACATGTATGTGAGGCTGTGCACACCTGTGATTGCACTGAGGTCGGAAGAGGGCATCGGGTGTCTTCCTCTATCTGTTTTATTCCTTTGAGCAAGGGTCTCTCCCTAAACCATGCTCGGAGTAGGGGGCGGCTTGTCTTTTCTTGGCTAAGCTAGAAGCCAGAAAGCCCCACTGACCTTCCTGTCTTTGCTCCCTTTGAAGTTGAAGTTACAGGCACGTACAAGATGCCCAGCGTGGTATGTGGATGCTGCGATCCAAGCTCTGGTTCTCTTGTTTTGTCCAACAAGTGCTCTTAACCACTGAGGCATCTCTCTAGCTAGTTCTTGACACTGCTGAGGAAGAAATCTACCACCTATTATAACAAGGTCATGTGGGAATTGTGCATTTGGAGCTAACAGACTTTGGTTAATTTCAGTCATCCTGATGACTAATAACTGATTAGAACTTTCTATTTTAGTAGATATAGAAATAGAAAAGAAAGCGACTGTACATGGGCTCCAACCCCTGCCTCTAGCTCTTCATCTTTTACTGTGCTACAGAAACCTTGCTGAAAGATTACAAATAAGATCATGTTTCCCTGATAGGAAATTATGATATGATTATGATTATGTTCATTACAATTTTATGAGTTATTATGAAGCAAAAAATAATATATTTTAAATAAACCTTGAGGACATTATGCTATATGAATTAATCTAGAAACAAAAGGACAAAGTCTGATTTATTTTATATGAGGAACTTATAGCAGTAAATTCATACAGACAGAAAGTAAAATAGAGGTTAGCAGGGGTGTGGGAGACAGGGATGGAGAGTTAGTGTGTAACGGGTCTGTAGTGTGTTGGAATGATGTAACAATTATAGAAATAGATATTTATTTAAATTTTATTTTTATTTTATGTATATGAGTGTTTTGCCTGCATGTATGTAAATGCACCTGTGTGTGCAGTGTCCATGTAGGCCAGAAGAGGGTGTAGGATCCCCTGCAACTAGAGTTACAGATCATTGTTAGTTGTCATATGGGTCCTAGGTACTGAACCCTGGTCCTCTTCAAGAGCAGTTAGCACTCTTAACCACCAAGACATCTTCCCAGCCTAGCAGTGTGAATCTTAATATCACTGAAGTCTGTTTTTTAAAGTGGTCAAAATGGCAGGTTTTGCTCTACATATTTTACCATAGTTAAAAAAAATCTTATTACTATTTTAAAATTATAATACAAGGGCATGGAGATATTCCCTAAATTGATACTCTTAGGAGTGCCAGGCACCCAGTGTCTGGTCTATAGATGCTGGAAGCCAGCTCTGCAAGTTCTTGCTGGGATCTTTGAAGCATTGTTCCTCCAGAATGGAGGAAGTGACAGGAGATAGGAAGGGATGGAGATAGGCCTGTGAAGACCCATTTGTATTCATTAACTTCTTATCTGTGTTTCATGTGATCGCTGCAAATGCCAATGGGTCTGCAGATGTCCCCTGATCTAGACACGGCTATACAGTACATTTGATGCTTTTCTTCTTATGAAGAAAGCAATGAAATCTTGACTAGGAAGGCACAGAGCAACAAGATAATCCACCCATGTTTGCACCACCTAGAGGGAGTCACCATTAACAACTCGTGTTATTAATTCAGCTCTCTGTTTGCTAAAACATTTATACATACCAGCATCGCCATTCAGTACATTGTGTTAGCCTGGTTTGTAAAGTATCAGTACACAACAAACTTATTCCCATGTCAACAATATAACTTGTTTGTTCTTTGTGATACAAGGTCTTGCTATGAAGCCCTGGCTGCACTGGAACTGCTATATAATCAGGCTGGCCTCACACTTCCTGAGATCCACCTGCCTCTGCTTCCCAGGTAGTCAGATTAAAGGTGTGCGCCACCACACCTGGCCTAGCAAATATAATATTAACATGCAGATCTGACTGCCTTCCCAGACTCTGAAGGTTCAGGAAATGCACACATGTGCTTTGCTCTCTTTTGCGTTCCTCTATTTGGTGCATGTCTCAAGCAAGTATTTCATCTGCCTTCCTGTCCCTTCACTGCTGCTTCTGAAAAGCAGAGGGTTTACTCCTAATGAGGAATTAAAGCCATGAAGGACTTCGATTATTGCTCTGTGGCAGATTGCTTGCCTACTGTGCAAGAGGCCTTGAGTTTGATCTCAGCTCCTCGAATAAAATATTAAAAAGAAACAAAAAGTATGAGCATATCATGGAAATTTTGAGAATAACTTAGGCAAAGGGGTATGTCTTTGTTTGAGAACATGTGGACAATTAATTTCACTCAGAGGTATAATCTAAGCTACAAACATTTCTGATGGAGTGTCATAGGAGGCCACTAGTGGACAGAGGGGTGAAGATGACATACATCAAGAAGCACAACTAGCCTAATTCTTCAAAAAAAATTGTTGTTTTTGCAGTGCTAGGAATTGAACCCAGGGTCTAAAGCATGCTAGACAAATGCTCTACCACTGAGCTATGCTCCCAGCTCCTGTTTTGATTGATTGATTACATATGTTTCCCCTTTCAATTTGCCAGATCATATGGGCAACCTAAAATATGCTACTATTTCTTTTTTTCCTTTTTAAATTTTAAAAAAATTTTATATATAGGAGTGTGTTGCCTGCATGGATGTAAGTGTACCAGTGCCCGACGAGGTAAGAAGAGGGCATTAGATCCCCTGGAACCAGAGTTATGACCAGTTGTTAGTGCCATGTAGGTGCTAGGATTTGAAGCAGGGTCCTCTACAAGAGTGGTCAGTGCTTTTAACTGCTGAACCTTCTCTCTAGTCCCTATTTCTTTTTTTTTTTCTTGCCTCTGCCTCCTGAGTGCTGGGATTAAAGGCATATGCTTCCACACCCTGCCCCATTTCTAAGGAATGAAGACATTAGTCTCATAATTCCCTAAGGGGGTTTTTGTTGCCATAAACAGCATACGCAAACAAGCACATCCATCTGCTTTCATGAATAATATTTCAGGAGCAATAGTTAACACTGTTATTTTAACATTTTAGAATTTTTCAAGTTCAAAATAAAGCCAGGAGCAAAATCCCCAAAGGAATACTTCCTGCCTAAAAATTAATTGAAATTCTGTTCTTTAGTTAACACAGAAAGAAGGAAATATGCATTTGCTAGCATGCAGTCATTTTAAGTGAAAACTGAAATTATTTTTATCTTCTTCACACATGCTTAGCTGTTCTCTCTCCATATGTGTACAGAGAAACATATACATGATTAAATAATGGTCAGAATGTTTCTCAACAAAATGATCCTTTCCAGAGCCCCAAAGTGTGTGTATATACACATTCATATATACATATGACCTGAGCAGACATATTTTCTTTTTTAAAAAAATTTTTTTTTATACAGGGTCTCCTTGTAGCTCCAGCTGGCCTAGAACTCACTATGTAGACCAGGTTGGCCTTGAGCTCACAGAGATCTGCCTGCCTCTGCCTGTTGAGTGCTGGGATTAAAGAAATGTACCACTACACTCAGCAAGCAGACATATTCCTTAAGTCAATGCATATAATGCAAATTTAACAGAATGCAAACATACATGTTTTGGGAGGGAGCTTTAGATTTGGAAATAACTAACAGATAATTTATCCAATCTGTTCATTTTATAGATGAAAATAAAGAAAACTGCACCTAAAGAAGAAGCTCGGTTGAGTTGCCTAGGGTCACACAGCCATTGGTGGTCAAAGCTGAACTGAAAAGACTAAGCATCTTGGTTCTTCTGATTGTTAACAATTGATCAGGGTTGTCTATGCAATAATGGCACTCATGCACATATAAAATATGCAATATTGTATTCATTGTCTATATTCTCTTCTTGCATCCAGTCCCACAGATACTTCCCCTCCTCTTAAGTCTGAGGCAGCAACTTCCTTGAACTCTTAGGGACTCATACATGCCTCATGCTAAGCCTTGACCAGAGATGCAATTTTACTCAACTCCTGTGCTTACAAGAGGGTGAGCTCTAGGAGTTCGGGAAATCTTCTCACCCTCTTGTTAAGCATACAAAACAGATGTTTATTAAATGGTGAGTATTGATACGAACAACTAGAAAACAATCCATTCAGACTTAGCTTCTTTTTCCCCATTGTTGGAATCCGGGTCACTTGTCCTGTGTGTGTGTGGTGAGCACCCTGATACTTGGGGGTCTTCAGAATGTCTGTTTAAAGACTAGTTCTCCCCCCTCCCTTCCCTCTCTCCTTGTCTCCCTTCCTGGTGTTGGGATTGAACCAGAGTCCTCACACTTGCTAAACACAGGTTCTGTCACAGAGCTATGCCTAGCCTCTAAAACTGATCTCATAATTATTCTGTATCTGACCATAGGGAATGGTGTGGTGCTGGTCACATTCAGGGTGAGTGTCCCCATTAGCGAATCCTCTCTGGAAACAGGTTCACAGACATCCCCAGAGATGTTTGACTGATCTCTTAGGTGCATCTCAGTCCAATCACCTTAACAATCGGAATCAACCATGACAAATAATGGTTCAAAAGTCAGTGTGTCCTCAACATAAGAACAAGATTCTTCAGATGGGATCAGATGAAAGCAAGATACCCGGAACAAAGCACAAGGCTAAAGGACAGGTTATACTGAATGACTCTCACAGAACATCTGCCTTAGTTTCATACTGCTGCTTTGAAAGTTACCAATACCCCGGTGGCTTAAATCAACTCAAATTTATTACTTTATATACTTCTAGAGGGCAGAAGTCCAAAATAGACTAAAATCTAAGTGTTGACAGGTTCATGTTTCTTCTGGAAGCTCTTGGAGAGTCCCTTCTTGGCATGTTTCAGCTTCTAGAGGTCATCTGCATGCTTTGGCTTATGTCCCCATCCTCCAGTTTCAAAACCAATGGTCTAGCTCCCTCCCATCTTACTTTCTCCTTTACCAAATGCCCTTCTCTGACTCACCTCTGCCTTCCTCTGCTCCCTTTGAAGATCTTGTGACTGGATACTTTGTTAACTTAGTACACCATATTAGAATGTTTATAAAAAAACTGATGAGATGGAGATTCACAGACCTATCACTGGATTTCCAGTGTTAAAGATAGACCAAATTTAAAAATACTGGTAATCAGGCTCGAATCAGTTTCTCTTCAGCAATCCTAGACAAGGAAAACCTTTATCAATGCCTTTGAAATTCTTAGGGGGGAATTGTTTTCGATCTGTGCTCCAGCTGTCAATCAAAGGGTGATCAAAATTTAGAATGTTTTTCTTTCTTTAAAATACACACACACACACACACACACACACACCACACACACAGACACACACACACACATATATATATATATATATATACTATGTGTATGAGTGTATTGCCTGCATACACCCATGTTGTGCAGTGCCTGCCGAGGTCATAAGAAGGCATTGGATCCCCTGGAACTGGAGTTATGGACAGTTACTAGCTGCTATGTGGGTGCTGGGAACCAAACCCAGGTCCTCTGCAAGAGCAGCCAGTACTCTTAACTGCTGAGCCATCTCTTCAGTCCCCCTAAAATATTTTCTTAAAGCTTACCTTCATGTTCATTGTTTGTTTTAGAAAATAACTTCAGTGGGCTTCAGAAAACAGAAAGTCTAGAAGACTTGAATGTGTGAAGATCCTGGTAAAACTCAAAGATATTGGGGCTGGAGAGGTGGCTCAGCAGTTTAGAGCACTGGCTGCTCTTACAGAGGACGTGGGTTTGATTCCCAGCACTCACATGACAGCTAGCAACTATCTGTAACTCCAGTTCCAGACACCCTTTTCTGACCTCTGCAGGCATTGCACGACACAGGGACACTTACATACATGCAAGCAAGAATACACTCATACACATAAAACAAAAATAAATAATATTTGAGTTAAAAAAGACTCAAAGATATTATAAAGGAACAGAAGGAAAATGTATCAATCAAGGTTCACAGAGAAAGAAAGGAGCCAATAGGCGATGATGAAAGATTGAGAGATGGTAGAGAGAAAAACAGAAAGTGGACAGCAAGATATAATAGGTAGGTAGAGGAATAGATAGGACATAGAGAAGTGGTAGATTGATAGATACACAGAGGATTAGACAGATGATAGATAGACAGATAGATAGATGATAGGTAGACAGAAAGGCGAGTCAATACAAGGAAGCAGCTAGGGTTATAGGACTGTCATGCAGTTCTGACATCCTCAGGACGGCCTGTAGAAAGCAAACCGCGGCAGGTGTGAAATCACAGGCTATCTCCACATGGAAAATTTTCTTTTCTCTATTGCAGAAATGTTGGCCCTGTTTTGAACTCTGCATTAACCAAAGACCTATCCAAAGAGATGTCACATGTGGGCAAAAGAAAGGGAATCAGAAGTGGTGGTGTGTGGTGCCAGAGAAGGCAGGAAGATGGTGAGTTTGAGGTTAGCCTGGATTACCTGGGAAGACTCTGTCTTAAAGAAACAAATAAACAATGAAACAAACAAATTATAGAGGAATCTAGAACTATAAGAAAAGAAATCCCATCATCAGAAAGTTATGGTTTATTATTTATCTTGTTTAATTTTTATTACGTTAAGTGTGTGTACACATGTGTGCATGTGTGTGTACGTGTGTGTGTGTGTGTGTGTACAGACCTGTGTATGTCATAGCACACATGTAGAGGCCAGAAGACAACTTGCAGGAGTCAGTTCTCTCCTTCTACCTTGCAGGTACTAGGATCGAACACAGGCTTGGTGGCAAGCACCTTTACTGAGTCATCTTGCCAGATCTGTTTGGAGACAAGATCTTATGTAGTCAAGGCTGGCTTCGAACTCACTACGTAGCTTAGAATGCCTTGAACTCTAATCCTCTTGCCTCTAAGATTAAAGGCATGTGCCTGTCTGGGAGTTAGAGTCTAAGTACAAAGCAAACTAAAACAGTAGAACGCACGGAATGACAATGCCTTTGAACTCGATTCTGGAAACATTCTTTACTGAGGGGCTCAATTAGTTGATATTGGAACCAGAGAGCAGGGAAAATTGGAGCTCACTGCTTGGCCCCAGGATGCCTGACACAGCTAGAAGACTGCAGATGGTGTTTATTGCTTGGAACACTTAGCATCGACCTGTAGACAAATCACAGAGGACTCAGCTCAGTTAAAGGAACGTGGTATAAATGCATCAACCTTGACATCATACACAGAGAGGTTCCAGTGACAGTGCTGAGAGGGGAAGTTGAAGGCCAGGTACAAACCTTGTATCTTCATCTCAGAATGGGGACAAGTAAGAGGAGCCATGTGCAGTCAGTGCGGGGAGGAATGGCTTAAAGGTTTGAAGACACGAAGCCTGTGAAGGAATGCTGAAGTCCGCAGGAAGGGGATGTGGGGGCCATGCGAGCTAGTTAAAGCCTCTGTCAGGAGGAAATCAATAAATAAAGTCTAGAGTTAATAAACCAGAAATAGAAATAGCAGCTTATTATTTAGAGCTGTGGAGATAGCAACCCGAAGGAAAACAATAACAAATGCTGGCAGCGAGGCCTCAGGGCAGCAACGTTGGAAGTGAGGACAGTACAGCCCTGGATTGTGGCTTCCAAGTCAGGTCTTTCTGTAATATTTCATTGCGAATTAGTCAAATGCATATTACATCTATTAAACATTTAAACAAATGTATTTAAAAAATTTAAAAGCCCCAAATAAAACCAGGGCCATGAATGGTATGGAGAGGCGAGATCAGGCACAAAGTGATTACAGTATTTACACGGAATCCGGGTGATCCGTCCTACTGCCTCACCACGTCTACAGTTAACAGTGTCTGCAGGAAACGCCCCAAGATTCATGCTTGGAGACCTGGGTGGCAGGTCAGCCCAGCATGAGCACACTGGGAAGGCTACAGAGAGCGGAGGGCATCGAGGATCACGTGATAATAAAAATAGAACTTGACCTCTAGTCAGTATCTGTCTGTGCTGTCCCCAGCTGTGGCTGCCTTTGCTCACTCATCCGACAGCTTGACTGATGTGCGAGCCCTGGGTGAAAAAGACCATTTTGCCAAGGACCCCGCTTCTGTTTGAATGCGAGCACACACTGCAGGTGACTGAGGCTCTTGTTGGAAGGCTTCCAGGCTGTACTTCCTCCTTGTAATTTCCTGGCAGCTCTGCTCCAACATTAGATGAGATCTTGACTCTTGGCAGAGGTCTCTATAAGGATGTACCAAAGAAATGCTTGTATGACTGGAAGCCGAGGGAAGCTGTGCCCCCTCCCCTCTTCTCTCCTTCCTCCCTTCCTCTTCCTCCTCCTCCTTCCAGTCTTCCTCCTGCTTTTCTCCCTCTCCCTTCCCTCCTCCACCTCTCCCTCCCCTTTTCTGCCCCAGCCTGGGGTTTTTATGGGACCAGTCCTCCTACTCTGGTCTTCTGCTTTCTTCTGCATTTGTAATTTGCATGCGTTTGTCCTTCCTATATGCATAATGCTAATGTTTTATTTTACCACATTTGCATAATGGTCAGATCTGTTTCCCTTTCTGGCTTTTCTTTCTTCATCATCTCGGTGTAAAGCATTTTTGGACAAGGAGCAAAATGCTGCCTTTTTCATAATACTAGGGATGGATCTCCTTGAACTCTTCCGCAGTTGGGTGCTCTCTCTCCTTTCTTTGGCCTGGTCCAGCATTCTGAGTAAGAGCTTGTCAGCAATTAAACTAGCTCTAAGTGGAACTGAGGCAGCCTGCCCAGCAAAGGGAAAGGGGACAGCAGAGCCCCATCCCAGCAGTGTCATTTAGTTAGAAACCAGACTGCCCTGCACAGCTGAAACCAACATGGCTCACCAAGACGCCCTACAGCTGTACCCTCTGCTTCATAATCATCGCTACCCAGCAGAACTGGCTGGGCCCATCATTCATCTGAGGCCATGACACATCTGTAAAGGATGTGAAGGACAGAAAAAGAAAATGACCCCTCTCCTGGACTTCCTCCGCGTATTCTCACATTAATAATCCTCCCCTCCATGAAGCTGGCCCATAAGAGAAATGGTACATCTCCTGGTGAGGGCTGTTTTCTCCTACATGACAAAATACTCTTGTCATCAGCAGACATAGGGTCCCCTGTGCAGGTTCTTGGTGTCATCAATAAAAGAATTTTAAAATGAGCTCCAGAAGGAACAGGAGTTTTTGTTGTTGTTTGGTTTGGTTTCTTTTGAGTTACAGAGAGCAAAGAAAACTGCAGGGCAAAGTAGCTGGAGACCTCAGCCACTGACTGGAGGACAGAGAAGGGAAAGGCAAAAGAGGGAGTTAGGTTTCTGAGCTAGAGTCAAAACCCTGGGCAGCTATGGCAATGCAAATCTTCTCTTCCAGAGTCAATGCGTGGTAGGAGATCTTCAGAGAGCGCGTGTGCTGGTTAGTCTTTGTCAGCTTGACACAAACTAGAGACACCTGGGAAGAGAGAACCTCAACTGAGGAATTTTCTTCATCAGATTGGTCCATAGGTCTGACTGTAGGACATCTTCTTAATTTCTGGTTGATGCAGAAGGGACCAGCCTTCTGGGTGGTTGCATACCTCGGCGACCTAGGTGTCTGAGCTGCTTAAGAAGAGCAGTTGAGCAAGGAAAGGAGAAGCAAGCCCAGCAAGCAGTGTTTCTCCATGATCTCTGCTTCAGTTCCTGCCTCCAGGTTCCTGCCTGAGTTCTTTCCCTGGCTTTCCTTACTGATGGATTGTGAACTGGGAGTTGTAAGATGAAATTAACCCTTTCTTCCCCAGGTTGGTTTTGATCAGTGTTTTATCACAGCAATAGAAAAAAACTAGGACGGCATGAGAAAGCCCAGGGTCAGGAAACCGAAAGATGAGGAGGAGGAGAAGGACGAGCAAGGGGAGGAGGAAGAGGAATACTTTCTGAATTAGAACTCAGAATACAGGAAGGTTTCAAAGTCAGTCTGTGAGCAGCTACATGGAGGAAGGCTTCTGGGGTAAAGGAACACATGTCTCAATTCATGTCTGCAGGTATCTCAGTTTCTTTCCAGTCCTGGCTTTAAGCTGGTCATTAGGTTGTAAAACAGGATTCTGGACCTTAGGAAGATCCGGACAAAGGGACAAAGGAAGCACCTGCTGTCTACATCAAAGGGTATTATCAGGCCACTGACCAAGCCATTTGTATTCTGACCAGGACCAAACTATTTGTACCAGAGGATGTCAACATACTGATATATTCATATGTCCCTAAGGAGATCTCTTGTATGGGAGGCACCTGCCATCTATATCAGAAAGGATGTTATCAGTCAAGGTTCATGCCCTTTTATGTACCATGGGGAGCTGACGTAGATATTCATGTGTCCCAACTGGTGCCGGAAGCAGCTGGCTGCAAATGGCCTTGTGGTGGTTTGAACGAGAAGTGTCCCGCATAGGCTCAAGTATTTGAACACTTGGTCAGTAGGTGGCACTGGTTTGGGAGAGTCATAAAATCCCTGGGAGTTGTGGCCTTGCTGGAGGAAGCGCGCCACTCGGGGTGGGCTTTGAGAATTTATAGCTTCGACCTGCTTCCAGCTCTCCATTCTCCTGCGCCTGCTTAAAGATATGAGTACTCAGCTTCCTGCCACGCCTCCCCTCTGTGATGAGCTCTCCCTCTGGAACCATAAGCACAAATAACTCTTCCTTCTATATTTCCTGGGTCATAGTATTTTATCACAGCAACAGAAAAGCCCCTTTCTCCCTGCCGAGCCTCTTCTATCACTTTCAGTCTGGAATAAAACTCCTTCCCAATTACTCGCTTTGTCTGTCTCTTAATTCTTTCTCTCACAATGACACAAACCTAAAATACTAGGTAGAGGTCTCAATCTGACCTCTCTCTCTCCCTGCTCCCTCCCCAGCTTTCATCACTGGCAATGGAATCACTGCAGGCAGGTGTGTAAGAAAAGAACAAGGAAAGAACTTGTTTTTCTCCTTCAGTGCTACTCAAAGGCCAAGAAAATGGAACTGAGGGATGGCTCAGTTAGTAAAGTACTTGCCTCATAAGGACATGAATTCAGATCTCCTGCACCCATGTAAAAAGCTGAGCACTGCAGTACATGCCTATAATCCCAGCACTAGAGAACGGAGAAAGAAAGATCTCTGTGGCCCACTGGCCACCTGGTGTAGCCAACACAATGCACTCCAGGTACAATGAGAGACCCTGTCGCAAAAAACAGGCGAAGTAAATGAGAAAGATGCCTGATATTTACCTTTGGCCTCCATTTACATGTGCACACACATACAGATGAATATGTACACTAAATAAACAAATGCTGAAAAACCACTAACTGGATGAAGGCCTGTCTTAGTCACTCTCATTGGCAATTGTACCAAGTCATAGCCCTAAAGATGACCACATTTGTCAGCAACATAAAACACACAGCTTCCTTTATTCTAAACGAAGAAGTAGGGTGTTTCCAAAAGCATGAAAGTGGAATTGAACTTTATTCTACACCAAACTAAGAAGCAGGGTGTTTCCAAAAGCATGAAAGTGCAGTTGAATCAGAAATTTCCCAAGGAACTTCTGACTCTCATTACCTACAGAGAAAACCAAGCAATACAATACAAAGTCCCTTTAAGAGTTAAAAGAGCTTGACTGATACATAAAGCACAAGCCATGTTTATTTTAGAAACTAAAAGCCTATGAAACTTTGATTTTAAAAGCTCAAACACAGTTCGGTAATTCCATTATACACTTTGCATTTTGACCTGTGGTATAATTTAAGGGGAACTGGAATACGTATCCACAGCATTGTGGCGAAACAATTGAGCATCATACTGTAATTACATTATCTAGTGTAAAATGTACATCAAATGTAATAAGCACACTGTTCCCTCCAGCTTTAAAATAGTACCCTTTACATTACATTTAATTGAGGACAAATAGAAGACAATCATCAACTTAGAAAACTATCGTGGTGTGAATGTGAACTGTCCCCAGCAGGCTCATGTATTTGAATACTTGGTGGCATTGGTTTGCAAGATTGTAGACTCTTTGGGAGGTGGGAGTCTCCCTGGAGGAAGTTGGTCTTCTGGGAGCAGGGTCCTGAGATTTATAGTCCAGCCTGTTGAGACGTGAGGATCCTGCCACCACCTGTCTTCCTCACCATGGTGGACTTTGCCCTCAAAGTATGAGCCAACCTAAATCCTTCCTCCCTGAGTTTCTTCTTGTCAGATATTTAGTTGCAGTGATAGGAAAATAGCTAATAAAGAAAATTGGTACTGAGAAATATGGCTGTTTCTGTGGTAAAGATGACCGTGTGGTTTTCAGGTCTTTGGAACTGTTTGGGGGAGGAATGTGGAAGAGTTTCAGAGGGATTGTCTAGAGGAATCCTAGAATTCTGTAAGCAGAACTCAACAAGCAATTCAGGGAGGAGTATAGAAAACCAAAATGACAATAGACATAGGAAGCGTAAGGATGGAACCCATGAGACTGCAGAGGGGACAAGGATCCTATCAGGAGCTGGTCTAGAGTCAGTCAAAAGTAATAGACTGGGCATGGTGGTACATGTCTTTAATCCCAACATCGGGAGGCATAGACAGGAAGATCTCCAAGGCATTCAAGACCAGCCTTATCTATATATCTCCAGGCCAGCCAGGGCTACATAGTGAGACCCTGCCTCAACAACGACAACAAGAAAAGGGACTAATTTGTTTGGCAGAGGAAATTTCAAGACAGCAGAGTAGTCAGGCTGTGACACGCCTTCAGTCAGTTTTATTGTGTGAATTCTAAGCAGAAAGTAGAGGCAGAAAAAGTACAGAAAGATGAAAAATGTGGTTTGGTGAGGAAAGGAGCGTGGACAAGTGCAAAGATGTAGATAAAGAGGTGTGGACAAAGTATCTGTAATCATTAAAGCATGAGGTCAGATGAGATTAACTGAGATCAGTGCTATGAGGCCTTAGGCAAACACCTAAACTGATTAGACCTCAGTTCTGCACAAAGACAGAAGATGGTTAGTAGGATAGGTTGTGAGCCTTTATCAGCCATAGATGGCTCTGAGAATTTAATAAAAGCAATGGCCCCATCGCGCCTACTTTCTCAGGGAAAATATACATTAGTACATATGTGAAACATTTTACATTCAGTGTCAGGGTCTAACCCTGACACATTTGTGGGTCTGTGGGCTGCATGATCACTCTGGTCCCTCCATTACCCGCATGCTGGGCTATTTCAGCTTAACGGTGAATTAGGTGGGGCCATATTGTCTGTTCTTTTGGAAAGCCCATTACAGTGCTATTTTCAGAAATCTCCTCAATAAACTCTTGCTTCATTTAATGTGCATACTCTTTCCCTGCCCTTCATACGTCTATGGTTTTATCAAACTACCCTAAAGAGGTAGCACCTAAGAATTTAAAGGAAAGTTCAAACTGTATGTTCAGATTACACACGTGTTCCATGTGGGAGAAAAGGAGTCATGTTCAAGTTTTAAAGGATAAAAATCAGATTTAAAGTAGGTATTTCTGGGATATGCATTTGTAAGAGTTGTTTTTCTCAATGCTTTGACCACAGTTCTGACAAGGAGCAACTTAAGGAAAGAAGGGTTTGTGTGGCCTCGTGGTTTGAGGGTACAGTTTATTGTCGTAGGGAAGTATGGCAGCAAGTACAGCAAGGAACATGGGCCACCTGGTCACATTGTATTTGCAATCAGGAAGCAGAGAGAACTGGATGCTAGTGTTCAGCTCCTCCTCTTCTTTGTCCTTTTAATCAGTCTGGAACGCCAGCTAGCCCATGGGATAGCGCCATTCCTATTCAGAGTCTTCTTACCTCATAGACACACCCAGAGCTGTGTTTCCATGGTGACTCTAAATCCAGTCCAGTTAGCAATAATGATTAACTATCACAATTTTCCTCTGTGGACAAAGTTGTCAAGCATTGAGTGAGTTCATTGTCCATTCAGACAGGCACTTATTGAGTACTTGTCATCTTTAAGATCTGCAGTGGCCGCTGGGAATTCCAAGGAATGAGGTACAGTCCTTGATTCAAACTGGGACTAGTGGAGTTTAGGATTATGATTAGGAAATCACACTGGGATTATTTATTGCCTGAAATAGTGTTATGGTCTGTTGTGGTTAATTTTGGCTGCAACTTGATTGCCAATGAAAAGACACCCCCTTCTGGGTGAGTTTGTAAGAGTATTTCTTGAAAGATTAACTGATGAGTGACACCCCTTCATCAGAGTGGGTGGCACCTTCCAGTGGATGCTCAAATATAATGAAGTCCAAGAGAAAAGCTGATTTTTTTTTTGCCTGCCTGTTTTTGCTCCCTGATGATGCTACTGCCATTGCTGCTGTCATCCTTCACTGACCTGAGACCCAGCTCCCTGGCCTTCCAGCATAGACTAAAGACCCACAGCTCTCCAAGAATCCTTCAGGCCTTTATCACCAAATTGGGATTGCTGAGGCATCCAGCCTTGTAGACTGAACACATACTGAGTTCTTAGCCTCTCCCATTGCACATATGGCCATTATTGGACTCCATCTGAATCATGTAAGCCAATCTAATAAATCCCTTTGTTGCTCATATTCAGTCAGTTCTGGTCCTCTAGTGAGCCCTGGCCACTACATGGTCTGAATATAAAATGTTCTTAATAATAGGCTCTTGTGTTGATCACTTAGTCTTCAGTTGATGGCATTATTTAGGGAGGTGCTGGAAACTTTAGAAGGTGGAGCCTAGTGGAGGAACAAGGCCAGGGTCCTTATAGGCCATGCCTTGGCCAGGTCCCTGCTCTGCTTTTCATCTGCTCTGAGGTGCTCTCACTCTCCTCTCCTCTGCCACATGCTCTCACTTCCACGACACCTTGCTTTCCCACCTTAAACCCAACCTCAGAAACCATGAGCTAAAATACATCTTCCCTCCTCCTAAATTTTTTTTTTTTCTGCAAGTATTTGCCACAGCAATGGCAAACTAACACAGAGGATATATGCTCTGTGGGACCACAGTGGAGAGGCTCCCCAGACTGCCAGAGAGGGGGCAGGAAAGGTCATTTACAAATACATTTCTCATGTGTGTAGTGCTGAGATTGGAACCCAGAGCCTTGTGTATGTTAAGCATCTTCAGCCCCACTACTCCACACCCTCAGCCCTTGCAGATCTTTCTTGAAGGATGAGTTAGACTTCTTCAGGCAGCAGGACAGCTTCTTACATAGAAGGCAGTGTAAGAGAACTGGACTGTTGGAGGGCTGGTGAAGACAAGTATGCTAATGTGACTGCATCTTGGGCCTGGATGGGGATTAGCAAACAGACAAGAGGGCCACACTGGGAAGGGTGTCTGTGTGCGGTGCAAGCAGGCAACATTTTATCCAGGTTTCATTGGACGTGTCCTACATAATGACAGATAACAATTTCTGAAAGATTTTCCTCAGCACGGAGTGACATGTATTTTATATTTTAGAAGTATAAAGACTGGAGCGATGGCTCAGTGGTTAAGAGCACTAGCTGCTCTTGCAGAGGACCTGGGTTCGGTTTCCAGTAGCCTTATGGCAGCTAAAAAGGTCTGTAACTCCAATTCCAGGAGTTCTGACACCTTCTTCTGACCGCTGCAGACACTGCGTAACATGGATGCCCTTACATACATGGAGACAATACATGCATAGATGTTAAAATAAAAACAATAAATAAAATATGTGAAAAAAAGAAATGGTATGAAAGATAGATTGAAGATCGGGAGACCTGGTCAATTAATAAACACGTGTTGCATATTTCTTTTAAAATAGATTGCATTTATTATTTATTTATTTATTTATTTATTTATTTATTTATTTAGCACATATGTGTGCATAGTTGTGTGTGTGCTTGTGTGGAGGCCAGAGATCAATGTTTGGTGTTTTCCTCAATCATTCTCCAACTTCATTAAAAAGTTTTTGAAATTTACCTTTATTTTGTGTGTATGAGTGTTTTGCCAACATGTGTGCAAGTGCACTGTGTATACATGATGCCCAAAGCAGACACTGATCCCCTGGACTGGAGTTATAGATGGTTGTTAGCTGCCATGTGGGTGCTTGGAACCAAACTTGGGTCTGCTGCAGGAGCAGCCAGTGCTTTTAACCACTGAGCCATCTCTCTAGTCCTCTACCTTATTTTTTGAGACAGGATCTCTTTCTGAACCTGGAGCTCATCAATTTGGCAAAACCTGTGGGCTAATGCATGTCAGGGATCTGCCTGTCTCTGCCTGGCCCCCTCCATTGGGGCCCAGCTTTGAGGGTGCTGCGGATCTGATCTCAAGTCCTCACGCTTGTTCTAAGGTGCTTTCCCAACTGAGCCATCACTTCATCCCCCATCACTGACCTCTTGTTTAATACTCTCTTGACATGCTCACACCCAATAGAGCCCTATTTTCACATGGAATTTTGTTTGTGTGCTGGGGATTGAACCCAAAGCTTCATATAGTCTAAGCACGTGCCATGCCAGTGAGTTATATCCTTAGCCACATGGTAAGTTTTGATTTTGACAAATATTGTTTATTAGTAATGAGATTTTTGAGGGAGCCTTCTGGCTTCATGTCCATTCATTAAGATTTGGCTTTTATTCTATTTGTGGTCCTGGAGATTGAACCTAGTGTGCTATACTACTGAACCATAAACCCCGGACCCCCAAAAATCTTTATTTTTAGACAAAGCCTTGCTAACATGTCCAGACTGGCTCTGAACTTGCAATATTTCTGATTCAGCCTCCTAAGTAGCTGGGGTCACAGGTGTATGCCACCACATGTGGCTTAGGATTTATTTTTAACCATGATTTGAACAAGGTATTGCTTATATGAGATTTTATGCACCATGCCTGTGCCCGAAGACATGTTCCATTTAAGAAATTCCACAGCCAGGGCTGGAGAGATAGCTCAGCAGTTAAGAACAGTGACTGCTCTTGGAGAGGACCTGGATTCAGTTTCCGGCATCGACATGGCACTAAGAACCGTCTGTAACTCCAGTTCTAGGGGATCAAATGCCCTTGTCTGACCTCGGTGGGCATTGCGCAATACAAGTATACTTACCTACATGCAGGCAATACGCTCATACACATAAAATAAAAATAATAAATAAAATAATAAAAAGAAAGACCACAGTCAATTGGTTTATAATATGTACAGTGTGAAGGTTACTTTCCTTGAGCATTAGTTTGCCTTCTCTGGAACAAAGAGTATCAATGCTAAAGACACCACACATAGCTTCAGATGTTTGAATATCTTATTTTATAATACAAAATTTTACAAGAAGGATATGGGAAATCCACGCCTGGAGTCCCAGCTACTTGGAAACTGAGGCAGAAAGATTGACCAAGACCAGGAATCTAGGGCCAGCATGGTACCTAGATTGGTACCTAGGGCCATGCCAATGATACCCTATCTCAATCAACCAACCAACCATCAATCAATCAGGCTGGTGAGATGATTCAGTCAGTAAAGGCATTTGCTTCAGAACCTGATGGCCAGAGTCTGATCCCAGTACCCACATGGTAGAAGTGGAGAATCAACTCTCACAACTTGTCCTCTGACCTCAAAGGTCATGGCAAGTGTTCA
Organism: Eospalax fontanierii; assembly: GCA_035773235.1. NCBI lineage: Eukaryota > Metazoa > Chordata > Mammalia > Rodentia > Spalacidae > Eospalax > Eospalax fontanierii. The sequence goes on along the minus strand of CM069548.1, from coordinate 30,810,859 downwards.
CACACACATACACAAAATAAATGAATAAGTAAATAAATAAAAGATCAAAAATAAATGAACACAACTTAAGAAAATTTCTGTACGCTACGGAATTAGGAATGCCATTTGTGTGTGGCCAACAGGATGCTTTATCTTTCCTCAGCTGATTCTGCCACCCTGTGAGGCCACTTCCATAGCCAGACCCTATTGCAGAGGATACCCAGATTTGTAACTTATAAAAGGTCCATGATGAGAGACAAGTTCCAAAGGGGTTTCAGGTGGGCCCAGTGACAGAGAAGGACTCTGGACCACTACAATTGACTGGTCAAGTAAGGAACAAGGTAAGGAAGTAGGACGAGCTGCTGCTGTCATAGCTCTGGACTCCAAATCCTCCCTAGCCCGTGTTAGTTCTTTTCTGTTCCTTACATGTCTCCTTCACTGCAGCCTGTGTCCTTGATGCACCTTTGTTTGGTCCTCAAGTGATCTCACCCATCTAGGGTGAAAATCATAGGAGGAAAAAACCCATTCCTTAGTATAGCAAACAAAGGATCTTTAATGACTTGGCTACTTTCTAAGAGCCCTATCATCTAGATACACAGAATTCCTGCTGTTCCCAAATGTGTCTGATGTCCCATTTGGCAAGTTCCCGAGAGGTGCCCTGGATGGAGACACAGCCACAGATCCGTGGTATGTAAGAGGCTTCTAAAACGCTGAGACTGATTGGGACACTGGGTGAACATTTAAGAGAAGGGCAGTCAGAACACAGCCTTGGGGACCCCCACAACACTATTAAACAAAGCGTTCTTCTCTATTAATTATTCCATTAAGAAGAACACTGACATTTCATAGATTAATTTTAATGGGAGTATTTAATGATTGATGACACCAGTTTTAGCTTATGGGTAAAAATTTTGGAACTAATTATACTCATTTATCAAAGCACGAAGATGTTCTCTATGTTTTTCAGATTATTTCCCAATGCAGAGTATGTATATCATAATAGTCTTATGTTCTAAAAGTTGTAATTAATGTTTGGATCAAGGGTGACTACAGAAGGGAGGTCTTGGGCTCATGTCCTTATGAAAAGTGACAGTGAGGTCCAGTAATCAATATTTATTGCTCACCTATAGCACAGGACTGAGGTTTTTCAATTTAAAAGTTCTTTTCATATTTTAAAGGGAATTTGATCAATGCTATTTTCTAACTAAAGAAAATTCACAATCTTATTTAAATATAACTTCCATGCCGTACATATAACTTTAATATTTTGAACTTGAGTCATTACAGTCAATTTTCAAAAATACCATACCAATATAATCATATATATATAATAACAGCAACTAATACTTCATAGCATTAAACAGGCAGTGGGTATCAACAGAACTTAATTATTACTGATCTTCACAACACCCCCAAAAGGTAAGCCTTTGCATTTTTGCAGAGAAAATCTGCTCTCAATACATCTGGAGAACTTTCTAGAAAGCATTTAGAGAGAAGGCACAGGAGCTGGGACTTGGATGAAGGTCTTTGTACTGAAAGTCTTGTCTCCCTTCCTTAGTTCATTCTATTTGCAGTCTCCTGAGTGATAGGAGCTGGAGTCTGGAATAAATATAGAGCCCTCCCCCCTTTTTAAAGATAGATTAATGTCACAGTTCATTAGGATTGGAGTTGTGCCGGTTTGAACTTTAAAGTATTTTACTGTCATATGGGGATTAGCTTCAAAGAAATGTCTGAGTGGGGTTACACTTAGTGCTTTATGCTTAAGTAGAGTTACACAGCTTATAAATGTTAAATTGACTTATCTTGCCTACTTCCTCCAAGAATGAAAGACCTATACTAACTTAAGTTTTTAAATATATTTAAGCAAGTGCCAAGTGCAGGGTGGGGTAGCAAAATTGGTAGGGACAAGTTAATGGCCCTTACTAGATACAAGCGGGTTATTAATATACAATGACTGCTGACAGTAGAATGAGCTATGTATTTAGGCAGTCACCCAGGTCACCCAGTTACGGATCATACACTTCCAAAAGTAGAACAGAAGACTTCCATGTCCTGACCAGAGTAGATAAGATTATACTACAAAAATAAATCCTTGCCTACAAAGGGAAAACAAGAATTTGGGATGTAGAACTCAAGCATGTATGTGTCCTTCTTCTTTCCCATGCCACACACACACACACAGAAGCTGCCAATCATACATTCAGTGGAGTTCGGGATGATGTAGAGATAGAGTGGCTTGAATCCTGTGTGCTCAGTAAGTTACACACAGGCTGATGGTGGGAGTGTCAGATCTGGTGAAACATCTGTTCGAAGTGGAATAGCCCAGGGTCAAATCAGGAAGAAAAATTATTTTAGAGGAACTAGGGATGTGGGTTCATAGTTTGTCTAGCATTCACAAGGTGTGGGCTTTATCCCCAGTATCATATAAATAGCACATGGTAGCACGCACATGTAGTTCCAGCACTTAGGAGATGTAAGCAGGAAGATCTAAGAAATTCAAGGCCACCTTTGGCTGCAGAGTGAGTTTATGACCAGCCTGGGATACATGTGACACTGTCTCAAGGAAAAGGAAAAAGAAAAAAAAAATTTATTTTAGGCATTGTTATGGTTAACTGTCTTTGTCAACTTGATGGAATTTAGAATCACCATGGAAACAGAAGACCCACCATAAATGTGGGTAATACTATTCCACGGGCTGGGTCCTAGACTTAATAAACTGAGAAAGTGAGCTGAGCACCCACATTCCTCTCTTTTCGTTTTTACTACATATGCAATGTGATCAGCTTCCCTAGATCCTGCCACCATGACTTTCTCCCCGTGATGGCGTGGACCCCTGAACTCAGCCCAAATAGCCCTTCCTTCCAAAAGCTGCTTTTGACGGTACTTGATCCCAGCAACAAAATTAAGAACTGATACAGGACCCTCTTCCCTCTTTCTCTGCTGATGGTGATGGTACCCCAGGACCTTGAACATGCTAGGTACTCTACCATTGGGCTATGTCCACAGCCCATGAAATTATTTGAATATTAAAAATTACAAGGGTAAGATGAAAATGAATATTTGTAAGTACAGGGACTGGAGCGATAGCTCAGTGGTTAAAGGCACTCGCTGCTCTTGCAGAGGACCTGAGTTCAGTTCATAGCTCCCATAGGGTAGCTAACAACTATCTGTAAGTTGAGTTCCAAGGGATCTGATGTCATCTTCTGGCTTCCACAGCCATTGCACACATGGGTACACTTATATACATTCTGGCAAGACACTTATACACATAAAAATTTAATTAAATAAAAACCACTTAAAGGACTCTTGAAAGCACAGTTATTTAACAAAGTACTGGTAGATGATCCACTTTTTCTTCCCTCACCTCCCGTCTGGTCTTTTGGTCTGTCCTCTTTCTTTATTGCAATGTTTATTATTGCTGTTGGGAGATTTGAATTTTTCTTAGGTTTCCAAACCATCTACCATATCTCACTGAAAACCCTGTTACCTCCCCCTTCTGAGTGCTCACTAGTGCATTTATGAGTCCCTCTAGGACACTGTCACCAGCAGCCAAGCTACCATTAAGCACTCACTGTGTGGCTCTGGGCCTGGTATTAAATGTATCTCACATGAGTACAGCCTCACAAGAGGCTCCGTGAAAGTGACTGTGGCTTTCCCACTTTATAGAGCGTTATGATTCACCTGCCTGTTTGAGATGGTACAGGTACAGTGTTGGAGCTAACACCAAAGTCAGTCTCAGCAGCTGAAAAGTTACTCATATAAATGTACAGTAATGGTGTGCACGCATGAAAAGACCTTTAAGCTCACACCAGACAGAAACAGCAGAGCGGGAGAAATGGGTAAGAAGCCCCAAGCTTAGCTGAGGAACTGTGACCACCCAGTGACTACTGGGAGATGGAGAATTGGTTTTCTTTAAGGGAATGACATCAGAGAGGTTGACCAAACTCCAGTGGATGGACCCACATCAAAGGACATTTGGGGACACAAACTTGGCTCAATAGGTTTTAACATACACGATAGAATGCAGGAAAGCCGGTGAGCGGTAAGGAGGTGCAGATACAGGAGGGGGTCTAAATAGGATCAAGATATGTATTGTTTGAAATTCAGAAGAAAAATCAAGAAAAAAAGGTCTGTCTCAAGGTCGGGGTGATGGTAAAGTGATTGCCACAGAAGCGTGAAGACCTGATTTCAGGTGTCCAGCACCCATATTAAAAAAAAAGAAAAAACAAAGAAAACAACAACAAAAAAAACAGGCATGCCCTCACACATGGGTAATCCCAGCTCTGAGGAGGCTGGAGAGAGGTAGATTCTGGGGCTTGCCGGCCAGCCAGGCCCCCCAAAACAGGGAGATCAGGTGCAGTAAGAAAAAGAAAAAACTGTGGCCCTCGCAGCAACACGCCACTCTCACATTCAAGTGTTTGTTCTTGGTCCTCACATCAAGACCAGGGAAAAGATACATTCTCCGGTGTTCCAACACAGTGGCTAGCCATGAGGACCGCAATGCAATGCACTCTCCTCTCCTCCCCTTCTGTTCTATGTTGGATTAAATGAATTGTGTTAATTTGAGATCAAGAGGAGGAATTTTACAAGTCCTCAGCTTTTCAGTGAGTATTCCTGAGAGAAGTCATCCCAAGCTTTAAATACAGCAAGTCCCTGTCCTTACTACAGGGCACAGAGTCTGAATGGATTGTGACCTCTTCATTTCTGTGGCTCTGACTGAGCTTCCAAGTCTACAAAGCGGTTTTTCAGTTTTGGTACTTAGAAACTGTAGGCTGGAGTTGTCCCTGTGGTGCTTCCTTTGGGGACTACTTCCTTGAAAACCATTTAAGAATGATAAAACTGGGAGCTGGAGAGATGCTCAGCAGTTAAGAGTGCTCTTTCAGGGCATTCAACGCACTAAGCAAATAAATCTAATTTAGAGCCAAAAAATGTTATTTCTTTTTAGTAAGTCCTGTAAAAAAATGCAGACAACTAAAATACAGTTTTTAATGTTTTTTTAGTGTTATACCTGTATGTATGCAAGTGCACTCATGCTGTGCAGTGCCTGCAGAGGACAGAAGGTGTTGGATTCCCTGAAACTGGAGTTCAGATGATTGTTAGTAGCCATGTGGGTGCTAACAGCCCCTACAATACAGTTTTTAAAGAAATACCTATAGTTTTAAGACCCTGAATGTCAAAGAAGACAGATTACGCTAAATGAATAAGTAAATTAATAAATGAATACTGACTGCTTTAAACGATTTTACAGTGATTATATCAACTATTTCAAGCTCATAGTCCCTGAAGATGGTGATGGACAAGTAGCTTTTCAGAGGTGTGTGTGTGTGTTTATGAGCAAATATGTGTGTATATGTGCGCATGCACGCTTGTGCATGTACCTGTGTGTGTGTGTGTGTGTGTGTGTGTGTGTGTGTGTAGGCCAGAGGTTGCCACGTGTCTTTCTCAATTGCTTTCCACTTCACTTTTTTTGTTTTGAGCCAGGGTCCCTCACTGAACCTGAATTTGGCTAGAGCGAACGGCCAGTAAGCCCCAGAGATCCTCTTGTCTCTGCTTTCCCAGTGTTGGGATTACAGGTGTGTGCCACCACATCTGTTTTTTTAGATGAGTGCTGGGATCTGGAATACAAGTCCTCATGCCTGCTGGCCAAGAACTTTGCCCGCTGAGCGAGTCATCACCCTAGCATGCTCAATGATTGGTTGCTGCTTTATCTGCTGCTAGTGAGCTTTGAGAAGAGGCTTCTGTCCCATAGTCTAGAGCTGTAGGGAGAACAGATTTTTTTAAAAATTCTTTTTCTTATGTTTAATTATGTGTGTGCGTGTGTGTGTGTGTGTGTGTGTGTGTGTGTGTGTGTGTGTGTGTGTATGTATGTCTGTGTGGGTATATGCCCATGAATGCAGGAGCCTGTGGAGGAGGCAACAGGTGTTGGATTCCCAAGAACTGGAGTTACGGGTAGTTGTGAGCCACCTGACAAGGTTCTCGGAGCTAAACTTGGGACTTCTGCAAGAGCAGGCTTTGCTCTTAACCAGTCATCTTTCCAGCCCCAAAGAGAACAAATCTCACCTCCTGGTACCATATCCTCTCTTGCTATTCTCCCTGTGACCTCACTGCCTTCTATTCAGTCCATTTGCTGGATGTGCACTTTTTCTGCATATTGTTAATGATGTTCTAATATCTGCGGAAGAAATTTGTCCATATTCAAATCTAAGAAGAGACTCTCAAGCGCTTGGGGATTCTAAATCAACAAGCTTTACTCACGTCATTTTGTCCTCTCTTTTCCTCTTTTTCAAGTTCGTTTTATTTATAAATCATCACAACTTCTGTGAATGGAACTAGAAATTGTTCAGAAATCCCTTAAAGCCCTGAGTACAGGGAATCATTAAAACACACAGATAGAAGATTCACATCTATAGAAAACACAGAGCTCTGGATAATATCAAGTTATACCAAGCCCCAGAAGGAAGCCCTTGGCCCTTTGCACATCCTTTCTCTGGTCTGGGGAGGAACTGGTGATGTTTCTTTCCCATTGTCTTCCTCTTCAGATCCACCTTCTTCTGGGTTCTTGACAAGTTTGATTTTTGTTTCTTCACTACGCTGGGTGTCCCATCCTGCCTTACGCTCACGCCACTGTAACCTGCACAGCACCTTCTACACTTAAGAGAGAAATGTTTATTTTAGCTCACAGTTCAAGTTATTTTTGTCAGGGTATTATCATAGCAACAGGAAAAGAAACTAACACGTCCCCCAAAGCAAAGACTACCTAATTACTACCAAGTGTATGCCTATTACCAGATTTCAGCCTCCTCTGCCCCTTGCTGGTTCAGCTGTATATCAAACCGTGCTTGTTGAAACTCTGGTTTCTCTGAGTCTTTCCTACTCTCTGTTAGCTCTTTGCTATTCCTTATATGTCTTCACTGTAGCTTATGTCCTGGGTGCATGGTTGCTCTTCAAGCGATCTCATCCATCAAGGAGCTAAAACGTTTCATTCTTCAGTATAACAAACACAAGATCTTTAATGACCTGGACTCCTTCCTAAGTGCCGTATGAGCGAGCTACACAGATTTCCTGGCACTCCCAGACGCATCTGGTTCCCCCAACCTATGATTTTATGTGGTCTGTGTGGTGCATATTTTCATTCCCCAGTCTCTTGTTAGCACACAAAGACAGCTCAGAGCCATCATCTCCTCTGTGCATTGGAGGTCATCTTGAGAAAACGGGATGTAGATGCTGAGACTCTTGGCCTGACCAGAAGGTTCTCTAATTATTCAAATGTCTTCTGTTGTTCAAGGTTCAACCTTAAATCCTACTTCCTCTGTAAAACCTGTATCAATCGCTACTCAACCAAGTCAAAATTATTTCATTTCTCCTGTTTTTTTTTTTTTTTTTTTCTTATTTTACAGAAGTTTATGTTTGTAAAGGATATGGGAGACTTAACCTTATATTTTAAAGTCAGGTCCTAATTAACATGATAAATCCTGTACTAAAAAGCTGACTTTGAACAAGAATTTTAGCTTCTGAGCTAATTTATTTATATTTAAAAAAAAATGACATGAGTTGCTGTAGTCTGGATCTTACACATCACTGTTGGGTGACCTTTTACCAAAAAGATGTGAACAAATGTCTGCTCATTCCAGATAGGATAGATATGACAGCCGAAGTAATGCTTCCATCCAAGTATAGCTTGGCGAACTATGGCATCTATCAGGCTTACTAACAGAAACATGGTGAGGAATTACTTACAGGAGCATGGGTGACCCTCAAACAGCCACACCACTGGATTCTCACCCCAGTGTGGATGATGACTTCCTTAGGCCTGCATAGAGGGAGTTCCCCCTTCAGTCAGCCTTCCGTACTATGCCATAGGAATTCTGGGGCAGACTTACATACAGTTAGGAGTGGTTGGAGACTCACGCAAGGGTCTAATGTGGTACACTCTTTACTCCCTCCTATGAGGGGACACCAACAAACGTGACCTATGGGGGTTTGTGGGCAATAACACTGTTCTGATTAAGATGGAAATGGTGGCAAGCGTGGAAAACAGCATTTCTTAAGTTACCAGCAGTGGATTATGCTAAAGGCTTGGTTCTCAGAATCATGTTGAAATGGTAGTAAAATCCTTAAAGAGGTGGGACCTAGTGGGCGGTCTTTAGAGTACTGGGGTGTGCCTTCAGAGGGGACAGTGCACCCCAGTCCCACATCTCCCTTGCTGCCTGTCCGCGAGGAGTGAAGGTTTGTTCCACCACATGTTCCTGCTATGACGTGCTGTCTCTTCTTCCTTATAGAGGCCTGAAAGCAAGAAGTCTGCCCAGTCACGTCATGGACTGTACCCTCCACACAGTGAGCCAAAATAACCCTTTTTCTCTTTATAATTCGGTTGTCTCAAGCACTTACTGTAGCACTAGAAAACTAATACAGGAGCTAGGGATGGAGAGGATCACAGATTCTTATAAGAGAGAAGTGGAAGCCCTTGGTACAGTGCCTAGGCCGGGGACCTAACCCTCAGGACAGGTGACAGCTCTCTTCCTTCTTTCTCAAACTCAGTGAGGACAGGATTTTAATTAAAAAATTTTTTAATTTATTTGTATTGTATGTGTATGAGTATTTTGTCTACATGTATGTAAGGGCACAGGAAGAGGGCATCGAATCCCCTGGAACAGGACTATTTAGGGTTGTTAACTGCCATGTGAGTGTTGGGCACAAAACCCAGCTCCTCTGCAAAAGTAGCCAGTGTGCTTAACCGCTGAGTCATCTCTCCAGTCCCAGGGAGGACAGGATTTCTAACTGTACTTTAAAGGCAAGTAGGTCTTTAGCAATGGCCTGTTGAATCAGAGCTTTCATTGCTTTCCTTGCCAGACTTAATCAAAAGACTTAATCATTTACTAAAGAGCTGTAGGGGCTTTGCATATGTTAAATTAATCTCGAGATAACCCCAGGAGGCTGGCTTTACTGTCTCCATTTTCACAGATGAGGAAACAGATATAGAAGAATTAAGAAGCTTGCTGGAGCTTGAATTCTATAAACGACGGAGATATGGCTCCTGGCCCTCCATCTCAGTCACCACAGCTACTGATTCATGGTGACAGAAACAAGACTACTCAGAAACAGTCCACACCGCCTTCTTGTTTTAACTAGCTTCATTTTTTTTTTTTCTAGTTAACTAGATAAATAGTTGCTTTGATTTTTCTCATTTCTTTTACAAAAAAATTCCCAAAGACTTACTCATTAACCTCCTAGGGGTGAGGATAATGGTTTTCATTAACATTTTACCAGAATTACACAGAATGGCCCTTTAACACAAAAGGCCTCTTTATGCACCATGCTGCAAACCCCAGGGGTCTCTACTTAGTAGGTTTCAAAGTACCAGATGATCTCAGTGTATTATCTGGTATATCTTCAAAGGATATACTCGCCTACCTGGTTAGGTGACCAACACAGAACTCGAAGAAAGCAAAAAGCAGCCTTCCACTAGGAAAGGGGTGAGCAATTCTGACCCAAGCTGTTTATTTTTAAATTTCCATTATGCTTCATTTGTAGTAATTTTGTTAAATCTTTTCCATTTGCACGTGTGTATAGTGTACATGAGCAGGTGTTCACAGAAGGCAGGTGGCCCCAGATGAGATGGGGAGGAGGCTATGTTGTCTCCTGGCCCAGGTTTTCTACACTTGTTACCATGATGTCCTTCAATTTTATGGCTGTGTACCAAGTCCAGGAAAGGATGTGAAGAAGAAACCACACCATTTATTTGGTGAAGAAGGAACGCAAATATCTTCAATTTTTTTCGTAAAAAAAAAAAAAAAAAAGAGGGCGGCAATCATCCCAATCCAAAAGAACTGCAGAAGTCATTGTTCTCTCTTGTACAGTCTCAGTTCTTAGTCTATACTCCACCTTCGTTCGGTTCATCATACCTGACATCCACATCTGCAATTTAGAAATTGATCCTTCTGGCTGACCAAGGATATTCATCAACAATTGTTGCTCATGTATTCCTTACATTAAAAAGTTTACAGATTCATAGGCCAATGACATGGGTCAGTGGTGCTTGCCACCAAACCTGATGACCTCAGTTGGATCATAGGGACCACGTGGTTGAAAGAGAGAACCAACTCCCACAAGCTGTCCTCTGACCTCTACGTGGCCTGTGCACCTCCACCCAAAAAATATTCAAAAAAAAATTTTAAGTTTACACAGATTTTACTGTCCCCGTCCCCTTGATTTTTCAAGTTTTACAGGTCCTTCCTCTTTTGATTTGAAGGCAGTCTGCTCTCTTCTTGATTCAGGCCCAGTGTCTTGATATTAATAATTTAGTTTTTTGTAATCTGGCAGAGTACTCAAGATACCACATCTTATTGATCCAAAAATTTATTATGCAAAAAAAGGAAACAACAAAATTTTAATCAAAGTAAGCAATAATGACAGGTTTATTTAAAATTTTCCAGTAGAGAAAAAAACCCACTAGTTTTGGAATAAAAGTATTCAATGTACGAGAGCAAAAGTGAATATAAAAGATTAACGGAAGAAAAATAAAACCAAACAGTACAAAACCAAAACAAAACAAAAAATTTAAAAAGCCCGAAATGGATTCAAATAGGGATCTTCCTTAAATTCTGCAAATAATGAACAGAGTTACTAGGTTTGGCAAACAATTTGCTTGAAAATTAAAGCCTATTTCTGTACTGTAAACTCCATAAAAACTGCTTATTAAATTCAAGCATTTCATACACGGGGTATTGAAACACATAGCAAGCCAATTTTAGAACAGAAGAATTATTCATTTGCTCTCACAGTTATATGAATTAACTAGCTGCATAACTGTTTTGTGGAGAGGATGGGACAGAAGAAAAAAAGTAGAAAAAAATCTCTAAAAAACTGAAACACAGCAAAATTCAGACACCAGTTTGTTTTTTTAAGGCAACAAACTGAACTTTACAGTATATTCTACATTTGTGGTTGTCATTTCCCTGCCCCGCCCCCTCAGATACCTCTAGATTCACTAGTCATTAGACTATTCATACCCTCCAAATATTCTCTATATACATATTTAGCAAAGAGCATATGCCTAACATCACTCTGACAGCAGTATAGTCAGCATACAATTTTAGAAAGATTACTATGTAGATCATAGAGATTAACCTTTACTTTAAAAACAAACAAAAACCATTCATTACTAAACAAATAGTTTTAAAATATTATGAAAACCCATGAGACGATGATTCAACGTGGGCTCTGAACCTGATAAAAACACACTTCAGAAAGACTAACTATTAATGCTAAACTTCTGCCAAATGATGACCTTAAAGTGCCAAACACAGAAAGGATCTCTCAGGACCATTTTTCAAATAGATAATTTGTCCCTGGCTTGGCCATTTCTTCTTTAACTATACACAGAGTCCTGCTAAAAGTCTGCCTTCTAGTTGACTTTACAACAGAATGTCACATGTAAACTAAACAGGTTCTTGATATCAACAGTATGTTACCAGGTTTTGCAATTTCTCAATCCAACAGTTGGTCACAGAGGTCAAGTATTATCAAGGCTCCTTAGTCAGTTCTTCATCCTGTCTGACGCATTCATCCTTCAAGTACATGCAAGGCTCAATAGTTTGCAAGAGACAGAAGGCTGTTTAAGACACTGATGAAATAGGATTGTGAGGCGAACCCATCTGGGTAAGAACTTTATCCAGCCACTGCAGAGGGCCATGCAGGTGTATCTCAATCCAGCAAGGGGTGCTAGTGACATCCTGCCGATGGTATTCGGCTCCCCAGCCCTAGGGGAGAAAAACACACTGGGTGTCATTTAATTTGCTTAACTCAGTGCTTCAGCCTCCTAAGTAAAAGGCCCATAATGTCAGAGGTTCTGATTAGAATGGTAGCGATTTCCCACAAGAAAAACACACATCACAACTACATGAGTAATTTGGTGGGTAATTTTCAGAGGATGGGTGCTGGCCAATGAAAGTCTAGCTAGACTTCAGATTCAAAATTATTGTCGTTGGTAATCAAAGATTTAAAATATATTTGAAATCTGTTTGAATAAAGACATTTTAAAACATACTCATTTCCCATGACACTACTGCAACACTAAAATTTTATTTTAAATCCTTTCACCCCTTATCAAAGAAACTTCTCTTTGCAACAGATGGAGACTATTACAGTGTTCCAGAACTGGTCAAATGCAGAGGGTAAGTGTCGGTGAGACACTTAACCCTAAGTAACACATCTTCAATGCAACCTCTACACATAGGATAAATGCATCTCTCAACTCTCACCAGAGAAGTTTCCTTATGTAGCAGATGGTGATTAACACAGAAACCCACAATTGGCCAATGTGTAGAGAACAAGAGGCTGCGAGTGTTCAGCCCTGAATAGGACACATATTTCAAACCCTTGACTTCTAAGGCTCAGGGATCATTGTGAAAGAGGAAGTGGAAAAATTGTAAAGAGCCAGAGGGCATGGATGACCACAGTGTTCCAGACAGCTGTCAGCTAATCATATGAACTCCCAGCAATGGTGACAGCATGCCCAAGTCCTATGCAAGCTCAAATCAGACAAAATCGACAGACAGGAAGAAGCAGGTAACATATTCCAACCTAACCTAAGGATCTCTTGGCAATTGATGGGAAAGGGAAAAGACAGTGTCTCACAGGGATGGGACTCTTGGTGGGTCAAATGGATAGACACAGTGAAGGACATTTGGGGACTTTATGGCTATATTATATATATTAGACAGTACATTAAATTGGGCAGAGGCACTTGAGGGAAGGGGAATCTAAATACCATCAAACTATATTGCAGGAAAATCACAAGAATTCAATAGAAAATTTAAAAATTTGTATTTATTTACTTATTTATCTTATTCTATCTACCTACTGAGACAGTCTCACTATGTAACTCTGACTAGCCTGAAACTTGCTATGTAGACCAGGCTGGTCTTGAACTCTGTGAGTTCAAAGCTAACTGTTTCTGCTCCCAAAGTGCAGGGATTAAAGGTGTATGTATATCACCACCTCTGGCTTTATTTATTTATTTATTTATTTAAGATTTTACTTTTATTTTGAAATTCTGTGTATATATGTATGTTTTGAGTGTGTTTATACACATGAGTACAGTGCTCTCTGAGTCCAGAAGAGGGTGGTGGATTTGAGGGCAGTTGTGAAATGTCCAATGTGAGTCCTGGGAACCAAACACAGGTCCTATGCAAGAGCAGTATGCACCCTTAACCACCGAGCCATCCCTCTGGCCCTCTCATTTACTTGTGCTTGCGTGTGGATGGCGGCCAGGTGGACTTTAGGTGTTTTCCTTAGTCACTCTCCACCTTATTTTTCTTGCTGAACCTGAGCTTTTGCTGATCAGATTAGACTGACCGGCCAATATGCCCCAGGGATCCTAGCTCAGTTCCTCTGTGCCGGAATGAAGGTACACAGTACCACTCATTAATTTTTAAATTTAATTTTATTATTACTGTGAGGACGTGTATGCGCTGTGTGCGTGCATGCCACGGCACGGATGTGGAAGTCAGAGGACAACTCTGTGGAGTCAGTTTTCTCTTTCCACCTTTGCATGGGTTCCACAGACTAAACTTGGGTTGTCGGGTTTGCACAGCAAGTACGGAGCAACCCACGGAGCCATCCTGCCACCCCTTAGTGTTCTGTCTGTTTGTTTGTTTGATGGGTTCTAGGGATCCAAACTCAGGTTCTTAGGATTACATGATAAACATTTTACTGACTCGGCCATCTTCCCACCCTGTATTAATCAATTAACTTGGAGACATGGTTTGAATTTGCAGCCTAGGCTGGCCTGAAACTCACTACATAATCCCAGCTGGTTCAAACTCAAGGCAATCCTCCTGTCTGTCTCCTACCTGCTAGGATTATAGGTACGGCCACCATGCCTGGCTCCCCTCTCCCCATTTTTGTGGCACTGGGGACTGAACACAAGGCCTCTCACATATTAGGCAACACTCCACCACTGAGTGACATCCCCAGCTCTGTTAAAGCTACTATTAAATTCTCCCTTTATCATCAATGAATAAATAAGACAAAGGTGATATCAGATTGACTTGGTTGATGAAGCTCTGCCTATCAGCAACACAGATCTCTGGATCCTTCAGTCTCCCCATGAAACTGGCTAAAGAGCCAAGTATCCCCAAAACTCTTACTGCTGCCTTGAAGCAACAGACTCCGTCATTCATTTGGACAAGGTCATATGCTAGATGGCTTCAGAATTACCAAATAGGGAAATAAAATTTTGCAGAAGTCACCATGAGAGCCAGTGTGGTAGTGTGTGTGCCTGTAATCCCAGCACTACTGAGAGCCTGAGGTAGGAGGATCATGACTTCAAGGCCAGCCTGGGCTATACAGTGAGTTTTTGACTAGCCTGAGTTACACAGAGAAACTGTCTCAAGTTGAAAAAAAAATGGCATTGGTATGAGTAGATAAAAGAACACAAAGTTCTGAGGATCCTTGTTTCATGAACACTGGTACCTGGCTCTATTCATCGCTGCCACCTACCTTCTCCAGCAGTTTTACAAAACACATCGGAATATGAGAAGTTTTAGGAGAAAGTTAGGAAATATGAACTCTGCCTGTGTGTGTGGCTACATACCCGTGCATCTATCTATTCATCAGCAGCTATCATACAGTTACCACACAGGTTTATCTCCTTAGACAGTGTGTCCTCGCAAGGCAGGAGCTTAGATCTGACCTCTGAAATCCAGCACAGTCACTGGCATGAACCAGGAGCTCTTCAGACATGTGCTCAGCTAAGTTGATTTGGATTTTTCAGATATGGGAGAGTTTAAGACACAAATAATTTATAAAATGCATGTTTTTAGGGTTGGAGAGATGGCTCAGTGATTAAAAGTACTTGCTATACTTCCAGAGGATCTGGGTTCTATTCCCAGCACCTACAATGGCAGCTAACAACAGTCCCCAACTCCCGTTCCAGAGGATCCAGCATCCTCTTCTGGCCTCTGGGGGCATTGCACAACATAGAGGCACTTACATATATGTAGGCAAAACACTCATACACATGAAATAAGAATAAATTTTTAAAAGTGTTTTAACACCAAAATTGATCATGTCAATTTTGATCATAGATTTCCTATGAGTGTTAGTAGAGGATCTGCATCCCTTTTCCAGGACCTGAGTAGGAGCGTAACAAAGAATGGTGTTGCAGAAACCATGTCACTAAGTTTTTTTTAAAAAAAAGATTTACTATTTATTTATGTGTCCTTGTATATGCATCTGCACATGTGTGTAGGTGCCTACAGAGGCCAGAAGCGGGTGTCAGATCCCCTGAAGCTGGAGTTATAGGTGGTTGTGGGTTCCCTGACGTTAGTACTGAGAACCAAGCTCCAGTTCCAGAGTAGCAAATGCTCTTACTTCTTAACAGCTGAGCCATCTCACTAGACTGTTACCAGGTTTTTAAATTAGGTTTGTTTACTCTGAATTCTAAGTCTGGCTTCCCAGTCACATTCATCACATCTTACACAGCTTCCAAGCTAGTTATATTAAGTTCTTTTATGCTTGTGATAGAATTAAAGAGAGGAGGCCATACACATCTTGAAGTGGTACTTTAGGCATTTCTGTTAAAAAAAATATTTTATTTATTAATTTTATTTTATGTGTATAAGTATACTGCCTGCATGTATGTAAGTGCATGTGTCATGAAATGCCGTGAGAGGTCAGAAGAGAGTGTCAGATCCCCTAGAAATGGAGATATGGACAGTTGTTAGCCACCATGTGGGTGCTGAGAATCGAACCCAGGTCTTCTGTAAAAGCAGTCAGTGCTTTTAACTGGTGAGTCATCTCTCCAGCCCTGACTTCAGATATTTCTCTCATTTTGTGTCATTTCTCTGAAATAGTGCTAAAATATTTGCTGAAAGAATGAGATTAATACATCTCAAATGTATAGCTTTGCATTCTAACTACCTTTTGTTAGTATAAAGGTTGTTCTTGGTTGTGTAAATTATTACCATCTACAAAAGTAACAGTTAAAATTGATTAAGTAATCAATAGGAGATGAATGTAAGGAGAAAGCTAATTGGAGAATAGGAGCCATAAATTCTTCAAGAATTCAATAATAATAGCGTCATCAAGGGATCTCAAGAATAATTACCACAATCCAAGTCCATCCATCCCCATTTTACAGATCAAGAGCATGAGGCCCTGAGAAGAGACTCTGTGCCTCAACCAGTTAAAAGGACAGTTGCATCTAGAACTGCTTTTCAGCTCACAACAGTTGTTCTTTCTTACAAAAACAAATAAAAAACCACTTCGGCAAGTCACTGTCTTCCTTTTAAAAATCATCTGAGCCCATATGCTAAGTCAAAAATGAAACAGCACTTGTGAATAATGAATAAGGAGAGTCTCCATGGTCTCATCTGTCCATGACATATAGGTCAACCTCTTTAAGAGGCAAAAACCCTCCTTTAATATTAAAGAGGTGCCACATTCAGCTATGCGGTAGGAAAAAAAAAGTAAGACAGGAAAGATACCTTTGATCTAGAAGATGATTAACAAAGTAAGGTTCCAAAATTATCCTTAGTAATAAACACATTACTAAACAGGTTTAACAACAAGTTAGGTGAGCTTTTGAAGACAGCACATGAAAGGCGAGTGCCTCACCCACGTTTATGATTAGTTCTCTTTCTCAAAGTGATGCAGAATGAAAATTGATCTTTGAGACTTTGGAGACGAGTCAGTTACTAGAATAATCAGATATTCATTTTTTTTTTCACATTTCAATGACATCTTTTAAACTCTTATTTCTCACTGGCACAAGAGGCTGAGACAATTTATTATGAACAATGTCTTGAACCTTTTTGGTTCTTAAACCTTACAATACACTCTTAGAGCAAAGGGCAAGTGCCTTACCAATTTATGATTATAAACAAAACACAGGAAATACTTTAAAAAATTTGACCAACTAAAAATAATTTCCAGTGTAACTATTATTTAACAATTTTACATTTATTTGTTTGTTCATTTATTTACTTATATAATTTGTGTTTATACACGAAGGTCAGAGAAAAACGTGAGGAGTCTGTTCTTTTCTTCTACCATGAAAGTCCTGGGAATTGGACTCAGACCATCAGGGTATGAACTGAGGGCCTCTCCCCCACAAACCATCTCACTGGTACTTTTGAACTTTTATGTTTTGCAAAAAGGTCATGCTCTTATCGTTGATCCAAAATCAGTAAGTATTATTATCATAAAAATACTTTAAAAAGGTGGGCATGGTGACGCAGGCCTTTAATCCCAGCCCTGGGAGGCAGAGGCAGGTGGATCTCTGTGAGCTTAAAGCCAGTCTGGTCTATCACCAGGGCTACAGAGAAACCCTGTCTCAAAAAGACCAAAAAACCCAAACCAAACCAAACCAAAAAAGAGAGATAAAAGATGTATTTATTCAGCACATCTCGTAAGATAATCACGTATTTAAGCTGCATGTTAAGCACATACGTTTTGTCTATGGTATTACAGTAGCTATGGGGCTGGGGAAATGGCGCCATGGGTAGAGTGCTGCCCCAGAGTATCAGAGACCCTGGGTTCAACCCCAATCACCATCTAAAATAGAGTACTAGTATTCCAGTCACTTCAGAGGTAGAAGCTGCACGACTGGGACTTCAGGCTCACCCTCAGTCATTAGACCCTGCCTAAAACAACTAAAGAAAAGTCAAACCAGTGAAATGGTTCAGGGGGGAAAAGATACCTACTGCCAAGCCTGACAACCTGAGTTCAATCCCTGGGACCCACACTGTAGGAGGAGAGAATGGACTCCCACAAGCTGTCCTCTGACCACAAGGGTGCAGTGATACATGTATGTGCGCGCGCACACACACACACACACACACACACACACACACACACACGACACAGTAGCCAAGACAGTGCTATTTAGATAGGGGAAATGACAGTAGAAACAGGTAGTGACATTTAACACAGCATTTCTATGTTCCCAGGACAGCCTCTTGGTAACTGACACTCTTGTTAAGATGTTGAAAACTTCCTCCATGATAAGTCTGCTGATGTGGACATACATCAAGAAGACACAGATTTAGATATTATGAGAAAGCACAGGAAATGTGCCACACATGTACTACAGGGATCAGAGCTGCTTACCTTCACAAAGCTCATGCGTATGGTACACATTTTGGTGAGCTCATAGACCGTCTCAAAACCATGGTTCACAGACTGTGCCAGTAACTGAGCAAACTCCTGGTTGTTGAAAATTTTCAAGCTGCACCCACTGGGGATCTTGCAGACGGTCGTGGGATGAAATCCATGGTGGTAATTGCAGTTCCGACTCTGCACGAAGATGCTGCTGTCACTCAGGCATTCAGCATACACCTCTCCACCAACATAATAAAGGTGAACACCTGCAGGAAGACAAACCATACCAGTTAGCTATCCTAGCTGTAAGGCATGGGGCGGCACCAAGATACAAGTTCATGCACGTTTAAACTCGGGGCTAGGTATACAGGCATTCTCTAAGTCCTGAACAACTAACACAACTCTAGTTAACTATACCGTCCTTCTGTTAACAAGTGTGTTTAAGAAATAACAGAAAATCTCTCTCAAAAACAACAACAAAGTATAACACTTTTATTTTGGTATTTAATGCCCTGCTTGGCCATAGTTTAAAGTGTTTTCAAATTTAATTATGAACTGCAAGGAAACCTGGAGTTTATTGGAGGATCCTACGTGTGTTCACTCTATACAGTCTCCTGCATTTATGCCACAGTTAAGTTTCTGAGAAAACGGCGGAAGAGAGGGCAAGTCCGGTAAAGGCGGGGGAAATGCCACTGGAAGCTGCAAGACAGATCTCATTAAAAATAAAACACTTTTAAAACTAGAAAAAAATGTCATACTGTGTGAAATAAGAGCTCACCTACTGAAAACCTCTTCTTTAAGAGAACGCTTGGAGTACAGCAATAGATCTTACCTTCCTTTCAAAGAAAGGAAAAGGGTGTGGCCAAAGATGGAAGGAGAAACAGACTCTACAAAGTTGTCCTCCGACCTCTGCATGGCCCCCTCTGCCCACATCACACACACAAAATAAAGAAAAATCTAAAAGAAAGAAAAAGGGGAAACCCCCACGACAAAGGCTGATATTAGAGGTGATACAGCGACCTGGCTTTAAATGAAAAGCTTAGTCCACAGCAGTGACTGTCTCAGAAATACCACGTGGTGCTTCTCTGGACACGCAGGGATTAGGACTTCTGTAACAACTGACCTGCTGTGGTAAAAAGGCATTTTTTGGTATGATATAGAGAAAATTAAGAGAAAAGATTTTCCCTTTGATTCCCCTTGATTATAAAAATAATTAATTTTCAGCTTTAGAAAATTTAGGCAGTAAATAAAAATACTGAGATGTGGAAAATATCATTCCTTTAGGAATGAACTGTTAATAGTCTAAATCTAAATCACTGTATCCAGTTCTACATATTATTAGTTTCTTTGCAAACTTTTAAATTTCTGCACATAACAAATTTAAATTTAAATTTCTATGTATACATAACAACTTGTTTACTGATCTGGCTAACAGTCAGTGGACCACTGTGATGATACTAATTTTCTGCTATTATCTGAATGCCATGATAAATGTCATGGGACAGTTTTTACTAATATTCATAAGAGAAATTCCTGGAAGTTAAATCACTGGATCGAAGGCTTCTGAATCACTTTGCCAAACGACTTTCCAGAACATCTGTATCGGTTTACACAACATCAGCAGTGTGTGCGCACTTTGCTCATCCGACCCACACAAGTATCGAACCTGAGCTTAAACAAAGGCAAAAGTCACTAGTCCATAGCTGAAAAGTAATGTGACTGCTTTAACTTGCACGAGGGGCTGGTCATGCTCTCATGGTTCATTAGCCGTTTGGGTATCTCTTGTAAACTCACTGCCTCTGTTTTTTACCTATTTTATCCCACTGGGGTTCAAGGGTTTGTATTATTTTTTTATGAGCTATGCATTTAGGCCAGATATAAATAATTTATCTCACATCTCTTTGATCCTCTTTTGTCTTTCAATTTTATTCATGATATGTATTTTTTAACCTAGAGAAGTTTGAAATCCTTTAGTCAAATTTCTTAGGATGTTTGTGGAACTGGAAGACTTCTACCTCTTAGATCTTTAAAATGTTTGCCTTTTTATGAATATACATTAATCATCCACTTGTGGTATGAGGTCAGGATTTCTCCCCACAACCCCCAGCCTTCTCCAAAGCTAACTTTGTACTGAAGGACCATTAGGGGATTCTACCGTCCTGTTATGATCACTTAACATTAAACTTTTATATACAGTACAGTCTGAATTTAATTTACTCCACTGTTTCATCTACACTTTACTTATAGTTTTTCAATGTTTTATCAGCCCTCATATAAAAATTTGTTTTCTTATGTATCCATTAAAAATTTTAGATTATTCTTATTTATTTATTTTTTCCAAGTAATACTGGATATACATCATCTAACTTTCATAAAATATTATACTGTGGTTTGTTTTAAATCACAGAATAATGTAGGAAGAATTAATACCCACTTAAATGCTTTCACAATATTAAGCCATCCCTTTAAGGATCAAAGACTACCTATTTATCCAATTTTCTTTTTCTCTTAGTATAAAATTTGATTTTCTTTAATACAATTCTCATATATTATAGGCTGAGATTATTTCAAAGAAATTAGTGCTTTCAGTTGCTTCAAGGAATTTTATTTTCTAACTAGTTCTGTTTGCCAGGTTAGGGAAACTGGAGACACGAGGTTCTTGATAAACAGAATTTCACACACACACACAACACTCGTCCGTAAGCCGGCAAGAGCGAAGTGAAACAGACTTGTAAACTTCTAGAAGAGTACAGATTAATAAAAGTTTGCTGGAAAGTAATTTGGCAGCATATATCAAGGACTCTGATCTACTAGCTTCATTCAGAGAATCTACCCCAGGAATATTATCAGTCAGCCATGTCAGCTACAAGGATGCTAATCTTGCCATCCTCCCACTACCTATAATTCCGCACTGTACCCTCGGGCATCTGGAAGAACTTTAAGTAATAGCATTCCCAGAATCCCCATTTCCTTCCTAACTTTTTAAGAGGAAATTGTTCCACAGCTTTTTATGGCTTTGGGGGAATAGTCACCTTACAATTTAATGCAAAATACATCCCCCCCCCGCCCCCGCGACCAAATGTGTTTACATAGAACTTCAGAGGTTTGTGGGCACAGGAAGACACCCATGGCCGTTACATGCTCAGGAGCTACCTACCGTTTCACCATGCTGTTGTCACTCACATTTTTCCTTTCTTCTAATCATACATATTAAAGAGAATGTCTATCAATTCCTACCTTAAGGCTTGTTGGATTTCCTTTTTGAATCTAAGATTCAGTGTTAAAAAACTTTGTCTCAAATGCCTCTTAAGCTCTTGTTAAAATAACCTGTTTATCTGGTCTGTTGCTATAAACTTCTGTCTGAGCTTTCAAAAATTTTTTACTCTGGAAGCAATTTCAAACATAAAAAAAAAAAAAAAGCTGAACTAGAACAAAGAGTAATGAGAAAGAGAACAAAGAACACGGAGATAACCATCATCCAAGGTCATCGGCTGGACAATGGAGTTCACTTGCCTTGTCACTCAAGCCTCCCCCCTGCTGTACACACACACACACACACACACACACACACACACACACACACCTGTAGGCATTCTTTACTTTAGAGACAGATGATAAGCAGATACATTTTTACACATATATAATTTCTTCCTGCACCATTTCAAAATGGCCCTAATCCCTAAATACTTAAGTGTACAAGAGTGCATTTACTAAGGAGTACATAACTCACCTTATATACACAATGCAGTTAGTAATGCCAGTAAATTCAAGTGATATAAGACCTTTATCTAACCTGTACATTCCCATTTTGCCTGATGTTCTCAAGTATCCTTTATAGTGTTTCCCCTGCCCAGTTCAGGAATATGCCATGGGTTAAATCATATAGACAGCTATTATATCCTTTGACCTTGAATCTAGACTATTTCTGCATCTTTTTCTTTTGACAGATATTTCATAAGAACACAGTCACTTCTTACTCTTTTTTTAATGTGTATGTGTGTGCACACGTGAACACCTGTGGAGACCGGAAGAGGGCACCAGATCCCTCAGAGCTGGAGATATAGATGGTTGTGAGCTGCTGAATGTGGGTGCTCAGACCTGAACCTGGGTCCTCTACAAGAGCAGCAAGGAACTGCTTCTCCATCTTACTGGCTCCCATTCCTCGCTTTTAAATAGAATGCTTTTCATGTGCATTTGTCTGATGTCCCAGCCCTCTCAGGGTTCCCCATTTGGAGACATTTCTTACCCATCTGCCTCAGTGGTGATGTCACGATGGGGGGAAATCAATCAGAAAATTTACTACTATACAATTTCCTCCATGGCTTTTTATTCTCCTTGTAACTAATAGACCATTTGTGGAGAAACACTTTAAAACCATATAAATACCCTGATTTTTATGAAAAATTCCTCCTCATATTTGGCATACACGAATCTTTCTTTTTAAAAAATTAAATTTACGTATTCATTTTGTGAGTTGTGTGATGTGTGAATGTGCAGTATATGCTGGGGCTTGTGTGTAGAGGTCAGAGGCCAACTTTTACGAGTTGGCTTTCTCCTTCCACCATGTGGAGCTGGGGCTCAAACTCAGGTGGTTGAGCTTGGTGCTGTGCACCTTTAATGTCTTTCAAGCGCTACACTGATGATTCTCGCTTGATCTTTACAACAATGATTGCAAAATGATTTTTATATTCTAGCACTCACTTTACAGTTATCTATCAGCCTTCTCAATTAATTCATTTTCTACTTATGATTAGTATGGCCAAAGGAATTAGTATTTATTTATTTATTTATTTAGACAGAGTCTTGTTACACAGCCCAACCTGGTTTTGAATTCCTTCTTTAAAAAATGTTTTGTGTTTATTTTATCCATTAATAATACAAGATAATTTGGCTTACAGAGCGCAACATGAGACATGCTCAATTACTTTTTTCTTCTGGCTTTGAATTCTTGATCCTCCAGTTCAGTCTGCTGAGTGGAGGCATTGTATACCTCCACACCCAGGAGTATTGTTTTTCCAATGGTTTAAAAGTCATTGCTATAGTTAATGCCAGATGCTCTCTATTATCTGTGGATTCTGAATCCAATTCACAGATGAAAAATTATTTCTTTTAAACACTAGCACCAACACTCACACTTACAGAGTCTGCCTTGTTGTGATTCACTAAACAAACAGCATAGCATAACAACTGTTTACATGGCACTGACAGTGTAGTAATGTAACACATCCAGAAAGGACCTGAAAGACAGAGGAGGCTGTGCACAGGTTCTATAAATACTATGTTTTATACAAGGCAATCTGAGCACCCATGTTTGTTCATACTCTCAGGAGGGCCTGGAACAAATGCTCTATCGATACGAAAGGGTAGCTGTACTTTGGTACTGAAACTTTCAGAGCTGTACAGTGGAAGCCTCTGCAGGTTGGCTCCTGAGAGGTACCCTCATTTTCATGAGCATTTCTTCTCTTCCTGCCTTTTGAGATGTTCCAGGCTCATCTTGTTCTGGCCTAGAGTCAGCCATGGGTCCTCTGAGTGGGGAAAAGGTATTAGCAGTGATGATCTGGGCATGGGGTGTGCTTATCGCTACCGTGTAGCTTTACTTCTTGGCCCTTCAGAGGCCAGAGCAGAAAGTACATGCATGTTCAGACTGTGTATAGATAGGCTCACATACAGACATATAGACAGACAGACACCCAAGAACAGAAGCACTTTATTATGATTTTACACTGACATCTCCAAGGACTGACACCTCTGCCCTGACTGTGTCCCTTACTCCGCCGTGAAAACTGTGCTCTGAGCATTACCCACACATTTAGGCACTTGCTTAATCATCCATTAAATATAGCTAAATGGTATAGAACTGTTTTACTCTATCGCTAATAAATAAGTCTCTTAAGAAAGCTATTTTTCTTTATAGCAAAATATAGGATCAAGTAGTACCCCAAATAGCAAATCACAGTTCCAGCTAATTCCTATTATTACTGTAAGATGGGAAAACTACTAAAATCAGCAAATGGAAGAACTTCTATAAAATTCAAATTTGAAAAATATTTTCAAACTGCAGCCACTGAACATTAGCTGGTGTTTGCCACAGGAGTGACAGTCACTTCCAGGGGAATAGGATATAAGAGATGGACATTTGGAAGACGGTAAAGGGAAGATTACCTTTTCCAATATGTCGCCTGGTGTTTTCAATAGTAGAATTCCGGTTAACATTGGAGAGCAGCCCAAGGCAGAAGCGGTTTTTGTTGTTGGAAGGATCAGTGAAACCATCCACCAAGACACTTGTGGAGGAGGCATGGAACGCTTCACCCACGCGGTTGTTGAGCTCATAGTAGACAATGGAGCACCAGTGTTTTGGTTCCTCATAAGCAACTGCTTGAACATCTGTAAAAAGGAAGGAAAAGTTCTAGCAGTAATGCTTTGCGCCTGGAACACCCCTAAACTGAAACTGTAAAATTGGCTCAGCATCCTGGAATGAAGACAGAGAAGGGCAGCTTCGATCACCATGTATTTAATTTTTCAATGAGGTCTGAAGTAATAGTAATTCTTATTAAGGGTGGCATTTTCCTTTAATTGGGGAACAATTTTCTTCAATGACTAGCAGAAAACCAAAATACCAGCCAAACAAGCCTAGCAACAGCATCTGCTGAATACTAATGACCTACTACTTGCTCTTTAACATGCAGAAATAGAAAACACCCCTACCACAGACCCTGGCACACCACCTAAAAGAAAAAAAAAAAAAAAAAAAAAAAACTCAACAAGTGACAAGTGAAAAAGCAAACAGGACAGGAACAACAGAGACCTAGAGATGTGCCAAAGGGGCTGGCATGGAAAGGAACTACTGGCAAAGCCTAGGTCTACCTATGCTTTCTCAAAGCCCTGAAAATTAACTTGTAACTATGGGTGAGAAGCAGCCTGACTTCACATGAGGCTGCCAGTGATGACCGCAGCCCTAGCTCTGCTGTGACTCTAACTCAGGAAGGAATCTTGCCAGCTGGCCATTCTCACCGAGTGAATCATATCTCTCTCATCCAGATTTCATGCTAACTTCCTTATATTTGCTTTAAGTCATGCAGAGCAGGTGTGTTTTGTCTCTCCATTCCCATAATGGGCCAACAATGGAAATTACCCAACTTTACTGACAGGATGCAGCTTGTTAAGTCAAATCTCTTAAGACTAACGAATCTCCAAACAGAATGTGCTTCTAAATGCTTTTAACTAAAAGGCTTGAAGATAAGTCTCTTCTGAGGCAAAACCTCTTGTAACGCTGCTTTAGAGATTCCAGGAGTACAAATCATAAAATTTCTAGCAGACCAAGTATATAGTGATCTGAGATTCATGGAGTCTTAGGTGTACAATCATAAGAAATGGAAAGAAAGTCCATGGTTAAGAGAACTTTTTTTTGTTCTTAATATCAACCTCCACAAATACTGAAATTCACCTCACTTTAGAATTTGGTAAAAAAAAAAAGTTCATTTAAAAACTTACCTATCAGTTACTTATATGCTTAAGTAGGTCTACCGAAAATATACTATTTCCTCCGTTCCCTGTCAATTTGCTGTTCTTCAAAGAGCAAGCTTGAGTAATTTATAAATGCCAAGTTCCAAAGAAAGCCACACCATCCGTGACAGAAGGCCTTTACCAGCTATCAGGATTGTTCAAATTACTATTCATCTAGTTTAGAAGCTGACACATTTTTCCTCCTATAAAAGCCCAGAAAGATTATGTAGGGCATATGGTCTTGATCACAATTTCACTCTGATCTGTAGTACAAAAACAGTCATAGATAATATGTAATGAATGGACACAGCTGTGTTCTAATAAAGCTTTATTTACAAAAGCAGACAGCACAGGCTGATTGGTCTGTGAGCTATAGTTTGCTGACTTCTTCACTCAGAACACCATCAAGGGCAACAACAAGAAAGGCTAACATTTCTTCCTTTGAAAATACTGTAAATTTACTCTAGTGGGGAACATTTTTAAAGCTGCTTAAAAGGGAAAAATCTTAATAAGGTCTCTATTTTGGGCAATAGACCTAATCTTCAAGAAATAGTTACAGGGAGTTACAGAGAGTAAGGGCTGTACCCAAACACAAAGTCCAAAAATGGGTGGGATAGGGGTTATTTTCTCAACCAGACTCTTTGTTTCTTCCTAAATATATGATTGAGAGAATGTTCTAAAGATGGCCAGGAACCACAAAATATAGAGCCTATAAAGAGAAAAAATTTTAATTACTGACTTAAAAGTTGTATATTCTAATGTGCTTCACTATGTATCTAAGGTTCTTTGAGATTATTAGCGCTGTTGAAACAGTTTTAGGGTCACAGCAAAACTGATCATAAAGCAGAACCTTCTACATATGGCCTCTGCTCCTACACATGCGCAGCCTCTCCAATTCCAAGATCCTCACGGAAGCCTGCAGTCAGTACGGTCAATCAGTATAATCAAAGAACCTGCAGGACACATCATGATCTCTGAAAGCCAGAGCTAGCATTAGGGATGCCCCTGTGAATTATACTCTGTGAGTCTGAATACATGTGTATAGGACACAGCTATTATTAAAATATACAGACAGCATCAAAATTTTTAAATATAAGCAATTCTGACAAACTCACCAAATTACTTTTTAATGTCATTTTGCTTCACAACTAGGCTGAGAGCTTGCAGGAGGGTTATTAACTGGAAGCTTTTACTCACCATAGCAGCATGACACCTCATGGAAGGGGGGGATTCAGTGACTGACTGGGGGAGCTCAGCAACTAGCACTCCATCAAGCCTACTCAATTTAGCACCGTGGACCTGGGAAACAGGTGGCACTCTCCACCTAGTCACAATCCCAAGGCTAAAATGGAGCCACTAGTGAGGGCCTGCCCTTCAGCCAGAGAGGGAAAGCAATGTTCAGTTTTGCTCAGACGAAAGGGGAAAAAACTTGTGCTTTCATTTCTTTGGTAACAAAGTTAGGATCAGATACAGAGGGAAGGAAACAAATGTTGCTACTTGTTTTAGTAGCAGTAAGAGAACAGGGCTAGAAAACAGATGAGCTTTGAGTGTCTATTTTAACACCAAAGAAATCTTTTGGAAACTGAGCCTTATGAATTTCGAGTTTTGAAAATCACCCATGAAAACACCACTTTGGGACTGTTGTGGATGGTCTCTCAGTGCCTCTTGGCCCACTGAAAGACATTTCTTCCAGCTCTGATTCTAAGTTATTACCCCCTGAATATCTAAACTTCTAAACAGATGACCATACAATTGCACCAGGCTTTCATTAGTTAAGCTGATGTCTGTGTCCTTTAAACGAAAAACGCATTTGCTATATAAAACAAGGTTTGAACTTTTTCCACTTGGGATCCTTTTATGTCTGAGAAATTTCTGTACACCCTCAGGTATATTTAGGTACCTAAAACAAGTATACAAATCATATATTTACTGATAATAAATCATAAAACAATTCATACATTTACCACTTTATATTTACTAAAGAAAAAACTGAGTGTGTGCAGTAATGGACAGATAGGCCTGTTTATTTTTTACATAAAGAATTAAATCTCAGCTGAATATTGAACACTACAGGATGTAGAACATTTTCCATCTTTTTCAGGGTTGATTGATAAGTTTGATTTCATAATCACCAATGCTAAGAATGACACTTCAGCTAAATACATAGCATGATATTTAGGACCACTTCAGAAACTGTTGGAGAGTATAGTCTATCCTAATCCCAAGCCAAGATTTATTGAACAATTTTATATGAAACTCAAGCCAACAAGTCAAACAGCGATTTTAAAAATCAAACATCCTAACACAATACAATCCAAAGACATACTAATCTGATAGGCTGAGGAATGATGTAGGATAATACCTTTGTTTTCTGTAATGAAGTCATTATGTTTCTACAAGATTATTAAATTTTGCATGTATAGCAAGAACACTGCAGTCCACAATACAATAGTCTTGAATCTGAGTCCTGGTGTTCCTGCCAGCATTTGCTGGCCTTGACAGGTATATAGGCATGTGTAGTGGAGTATCTCAGTGAAACACAGGCGAGCACTGCCAGAAGAGACATGGGTTCACTGGGTGTTTGGTTTTGAATTTATTTTGGTAGCTGTGCTACCAAGTTCAGAAAATTTTTATTCTTGCTGCGTTTTTCACAGACCAATATTCAGTTTTGCCCTCCCATATGGGATGGAGACCCACAGTCTAAGTAAGAAGCTGACTCTAGAGAATTCTTTCCATTGGACTTTATAAAAAAAAATCGTGCCATATGTTTATCAAATAGCTACCTTTTTAAGGACTAAAAAAACTTGATGAGAGAAAGTAACATTCAGATACACAGACATCAGACTCAGAATAAACAGCAACAGATTTTACCTCCTCTGTTGATTTCCGAGGGCAGGGAGGGCGCCATCATGTTTGTGTCCATTGGCTGAGAGCCATCCTGGGCCATGGGGTCTTCAGGAGGCAGGTAAGCAGGTGGGGGTGTATCAGCTACAAAATGTCAAAGAAAAAACAATTACATGCATCAAATATGCCACTCTTCTGTGCTGAGACTCTGTGTATGTGTGTGCATGTTTGTGTGTTCATGTGTGTGCAGATGTATGTGAATGAATGTGCATGTGGAAGCCAGGGGACAGCCTTAGGAGTCGTTCCTCAGATGTTGTTCATCTTAAAAAAAAATTTTTTTTGACATTTATTTTATGTATTGTGGTGGTGGGGCACATGTGAGGGTCAGAGATAACTTGGGGGAGTTAGTTTTCTCCTTCTACTATGTGAGTCTGGGGAAGTGAACTCAGAGCATCAGGCTTAGTGGTAACTGGCTTTATCTTCTGGGACATCTTGCTGGTTCTCACCTTTAAAAAATTTTTTTTAAGGCATGATTTCTCATTGGCCAGCAAGCCCCAGGGACTTGTCTGTCTCTGTTTCCTAGTACGGAGATTCCATAGTGGAAGACCGGGTAAGCACGGTGGACCATGCCTGTTATCCTACTGAAGGTAGGAAGATAAGGAGTTCAAGGCCAGAGCTGGCTACATCAGACCTTGCCTCACAACCCTCCCCCCCCCAAAAAAAAACTGGGTGCTCAAGATACCAGACCTGAAATATAGATTCTGAAAATTGTTATATCTCCAAACCTTCTATTTTCAGACACAAGGCAGTGGAATGAAAACACAATTATGCCAGTCCTCGGAGTTGCCTGCCTGCCTGCCTGCCTGAGACTAGATCACTTAATTAAATGTCTGCAAAGGACATTTAATATATGGCATACAGTGAGTGTGCTCTGAGAAGTCCTGCATCTCACTTTCACTAGTGTATAGAAACTGCCCGACAGGATTTGCTAAGAAAAGTTGCTTTCATGGCCTCTCACATTAAACCTATGGGCTTTCAGGAATTTACTAGCCAAGTTCATTACAGCCTACTGATTTAGAATGCTAATTTCCCATGACTTTAAACAATCTGTTAGGACTACCTTCTCTCTACCCACTTACGCAATTACTAGCTTTAAAACCCCTAGTAACTGAATCATAGGAAATAAGTCAGTTTCTCATGCTGCCTTCTGCTTCAGAATTTACATAGGTTTATTTTGAACAGTACATAGCCAGCCAGCAAATAAGGACAAAGAATATGATTTCTGATAACCATCAATGCAAGTCTGGCCTTTTCTTCCTGGGCAACAGAGGGCATTCCCTCTACTCCAAAACTAAGTTCCTCGCCGGTTTGTGAGTCCATTTAGCATGTACAGCAGAGCCTTGGGAACAAAATTTTACCCTAGGGATTCCTGAATGCTTTTAGGTAAGTTCTTAGGGGCAACTGTAGACTCAAATGACAAACTCTGCTCCTTTAGCTCTTCCTGGTGAGTCTCCCTCACCCCAGCTATATCTCAACCCAGCTGCTAACAAGCAGGGAGTGAGCCAAGGCCTCCAGGGACCGTCTCGGCCTCCAGGGACTGTCTCTGCATGCCTTCTTCACCACTGTCCCCGCACCCCCAACTTCCAGCTTCTAGCTTCAGCTGTAAGTCTAATTCTGCTTTACCTCAAGCCAGGATCTAAGACAGAGCCTCCTCTTCACAGAACCCAGAATTGCTTTGTTATTGTTGTTATATTTTTATTTTATGTGTATAAGTGTATTGCCTGCATGCATGTAAGTGCACCCGTTATGCAGTGCCTGTGGAGGTCAGAAGAGACTGTAGGAACCCTTGGAACTGGAATTACAGACGGTTGTTAGCCTCCATGTGGGTGCTGGGAATTCTACCCAGGTCCTTTGCAAGAGCAGCCAGTGCTCTTAATTGCTGAACCACCTCTCCAGTCCTAGAACCCAGAATTTCTACCAACAAGCTGGTGAAAATCTCACCAGCAACCTAGGGCACCATCATGGCCTGCAGAGGCTGTGTAATTACTGTAGTATCCCACTCTTCCCGAACACTCTTTCTTTGGTTCCCATTTCCTTCCCTGGGCCTGCACTTTATGCCGATCAGCCAAGGACAAGAATAAACTCAAGCAATAGTCTTCGATGCTTTCACCAGGGCTCACCTGGGGTGGCTCCTATTTAAAAGTCCTCTGAAAGGGTCTCCTAAGCACTAACCCTAAAGGGCTTGTCAGGGAATGGGTGGACAGGAAATTGCCAAATGTTATTAGTTTGGTTATTAAAATAATCTGTCTCCTACCTTCATCCCAAATGAGAAAACACAATGCAAAATTAATGGGCTGAAAAGAAAAGGGAGTGATAAATATTGAAAAAAAAAAAGTATGGACCGATTTTCAATGTTGAAAGCTCAACAGGGATGTTGAATTCAAATTTAATTAAAAACACATTAAAAAGCTCCATAAACATGCTTGCCCAAGTCATTTTCCTTTACAGAAATGTCCAGAGATTTCAAGAGTATCCTTTGTTTACAGCTCCTTCTTGATGTCTACTGGCAAGAAATTTGGCACTAAATTTTGGGGATGCTTGTTTACTAACCTGTAATTTGAAAAATATAATGTCCTAATTAATCACTTATTTTGATAACTATTTCACCATCCGTTATGACTAAAACAGGAAAATAACTGTTTTTTGTCTCTGCTAAGTTAAACAAGCAGATGGTTTCCAGCACTTCTGTTGCAATTCCTTTGTTGTTAAAGTATATGTTTCTTGGGATTACATCATCATCTAAATGAATTTAATTAAACGGGGGGTGCGATCCCTTGAGAAAGCACTTTTCTGCGGCTGGACTGACAGCAAGTGCCCTTCTGTGAAGTGTTCATTGAGGCCCCTTCCCAGAACAGCAATGTGTGCAACATGGTATTTTTCCTTTCTTTTATGGACAGCAAAGACTGGAACAATTACGCCACTCCCAGAAGGATGCAGCTGTTTCAAAACTCTTAAAAACAAGGGGAAAATATAGCTTTATTCAGGCATCTGTGCCAAACGAATTGAACAGGCCACTGCCTTGCCTGACTGCGAGTGTCCTCCTTTCCAAAAATGGCATTCTAAAACACTGATGCAAGGACGAGCTCCCAGCCTGGGGCCCCTGTAGGCCAGGCCCCCTGCCTCCCCGCTGCATTATAGGTCCCTGAATGTCCCCTCCTACCTGGCATCTGGAAAGGGCTGCCTGGGTCTGAGCTGGTGGGGGAGTGAGGGTAGGTGCTGCTGCTGCCGCCAGGAGAGTTGGGGTAGCTGCTGTTGGGAGAGTGGGGAAACGGGTGGCTGTTGGACTGCTGGAAGGAATCTGGAAACGTGGCATTCAGCGGCATGTGAGGTTCGTTTTGTCCCAGGTTGCGGAACTGAGCCAGCAGGCTGTGCTGAGGGTTGTACTCGCTGTGTCTTGGAACCAGCACCGGAGGAAGAACTGGAAACGGAAAGAAAAGAGACAAATAAGAGGGCTGAAAACAGGCGATGAGCTCAAAGTGAGTGAGGACAAATGATCTGAACCCCACTGGAAAGTGGCATTTAGATGGAAAGTCCTTTACAAGCTGCTCTTAAGATCACCCGCACCCTGCTGTGTGGGGCCCTCGCCCACTGCCCCAGGAAGATCTGCAAAACATAGCTTCATCTAAAAAAGTATCACTTTTCCCCATTTTTAATATTTTTCGTTTTGATTTTATGTGTGTTAATGTACATGCATCGTGCAGGGGCCGCAGAGGTCAGAGACAGCACTGGATTCCCCTGGAATTGGAATTACAGACAGTTGTTAGCTATAACGTGGGTCTTGGAAATCGAACCTGGGTCCCCTGCAAGAGCATCCAGTGCTCTTAACCATTGAGCCATCTCTCCAGCCCCACTTTTCCGCATTTTTAATTTGCTTAGTGACTAAAAACTAAAACACAATGAACAATAAATATCACTGGCCAGCCAGATGACTCAGTCAATAAAGGGGCTTGCCACGACAGCCTGACACGACGTGAGTTTGATCCCTGGAACCCACATAAAGGTGGAAGGTAAGAACTGAGTCTACAAAGCTGCTCTCTGAACTCCATGTGTTCACTGTGGCATGCATGCATGCCCTTTCGCCCACATAACGCATGTGCACGCGTGCATACACACACACACACACACACACACACACACCCCACCAAGCCTGATACTATGGTGCACACCCATAACCCCAGCACTCAGGCAGGAGACTAAGGCTGAGGGGTCTCAAGCGTGAGGCTACATACCGTCATTTACTATTGACAACTCCACTTTACAGTCGTGCTAAGATTTGAATTAATAGTTATTGAATGAGACTAATTATTTACTACAAATGTTTTAATTGACATACGAACTCCCTTTAAAACAAAAAAAAAGGAGCACAGTAAGTAATGTTAAAGGAGTCAACATGGTGAACATGTAACATCCAAAGGCCAGGGAATATGGTTACCCACACAGCATATGAGGTCCTGGGGAGCTCAGTTTATGCCTTGTCCTGTCCTGGCAGCCATACTTACGACCATTCTTTCTCTGCGATCTGAATGAATTTACTCACTTCTCAGCAATCCTTATCACCACACGAAAGGACAAGACGGACATAGAGGTTTTCACCACGGTCTGCTCATTGAAAACTCAAGATAAGACGGACTAAGAGGCAGACAGCTGGGGTGAAGCAAACACAACTGTCTCTTCTGAAAGCTACTTGTTAGGAACTCAGGAAACTGGAAATCTGTGTGGTCAGCAACTCCCAGAAGCCTGCAGGCAGAGCCACCCGCAACACAGCAACCTAGAGGGGATGTGATGCGCTGCCTAAGGAGGCACAGAGCCCTACCTTGGAGATCACGTCAGACCCCAAGATTCTCCCCTTCCCCAAGGGTCAACACATGGTTCCTCCTAGTGACAAAGGTCTTTGGAAGTCCTTCTGTCCTTCTGGTTTCAATTGAGAAGAAAACAACATTTTAAAATTGCTTAGGAGAATTGCTTAGGAAGGAGATCCTAAATATACTACCGGGGCTGGTAAGCAGGGCTCCAAACATATTTCCCTAAAGAAACAACAACGATATTAGGGTGGTAGGCTTTTGAGGGCTTCCCAGGGAATGTGTTCAGGTTTTATGGAGCTTCTACTGGGAAATATGCTTATACTTGGATTATCACCAATTTAGTTGCAAATTATTTATAAAAATAGGTTTGGGCAAGTCTTACAAGTTTTCATACTATACCTTGAGTTTGTCAACAATCATGTAGCAATAACATCTGTTAATTTCCCTGTTATTTCATTCTATAGAAACAAGTCTTTTGAGCCTAATCAATATAATTTCTTTTTAGCAAAGTGATGGAATCTGCCCAAAGTAAGACAGTAAAACTATGGTTATTTTCTACTTCAACCTTCTAAGAGTCAACTGAAATGCAAACTATTTTGCTATGTCCAAAATAAAAGAAAAAAACAAAACAACCCTGGTAAAGACTTTTCTAATGTCAGCAGAAATCTACTCTAAGAAATAAATTTGTGCTATGAAATAAACAGCTCAATATCTTTAAATTATGTAGCCATTCTTCTTCTTTTAGTTGCTGAAGCCCAGGTTACCACTTCCAAATCTGACACCTGCCTTCCCTCCCTTTTACTTCTGCCACTGGGTCTCATGTAGCCCCTGCTAGCCTCAAACTCCCTACTGGAGCTAAGGATGACCCTGAACTGATTCTTCTGCCTCTGCGCTTCCAAACTGGCGGACACGCCTCCCCCTTTTCTTTGTTTTTATGATCAGGTATCAAGTAGCCCACACTGACCTTGAACTCTATTAGCTGAGAATGACTTTGAACTCCTGATTCTCCTGTCTCCACCTTTCAGGTTCTGGGATTACAGGCATGCACCACCATGCCTGGCTTTCCCAACTGTCTTTTATGGTCATCAGCTACAGTTTCAATTAACTACTTGCTACAATTCCAGCACCAGTCAGCATGATTCTACATAGTGAAGCACCTATTTTAGTGGCTCATATTGCCCAACAGCTTTAGAACTGAGGACTTAACTGCTTCTACTGCCTGCAGATTAGGCGGCGAGAGGAGAAAAATTAAACTTTATAATATGACAGCAAAGGGCACTATGCTTCTGCACCCCAAGCTGCCCTGTATCCCCCTGTTGTGTGGTTGTGATCTGCTACGAGGCACAGTGCTGAGCTGGCCCTAGTGCACATCACAGGTGAGATCAATCAGCTTTTATACATGACCTTGGACGTGAACCATCAAGTACGACTGCAGAGGCACTAGATAGATGAACTTGACAAGTGACCTTCTTTTTTCATCTCTGATTGTTTTACCTTTTCACAGTGCTGAGGGTCAAACCCAGGGCCTTGCACATGCTAAGCATGTACTCTCCACTGACTGCACTCAAACCTCAACCCATGATTATTTGCCATTGATGACACCAGTTCAGGTGCCTCTTAAAAAAGCTAAGCTATCCTGTACACATAGTAAAATGCAGACATCGTCACACAAATTAAATGTTCTAAACTCCTGACACTGTCTTCTTTGGCTCAACATTATGCTTGTGAGATCTGAGATTCACTCAGTTTTATGTGTCGTGTATCTGTGTTTCTGCAATTTATTGGCTGATACAATTATGTCTTCTGGTGAATCAGGCTGTTTCCAGTATGGGATCACTGCAATAAAGCTTCATGAACATCCTCTTAGGTCACTTCTTATTTCAAAATAAATTCAAACTTAGAGGAAAATTCCAACAATAATGAAAGATCTCATATTCAGTGGATGCAGATTCACCCATTTTTCCTTTTAAAAGTATTTATTATATAAAATATAAGTTATATATAATTTATATATATTTATAATTTATAGTATAATTTATTTAATATTATTATAAATATTATAAATTATATTATAATTTATATAATATTATTTATATTATAATATATTATAATTTATATTATATTTATTATATTTTATTAAATATAAAAATATTTATTATTGTATGTGTGAGTACACATGATGTACATGGGTGTGCCGTAACAGCATGCATATGGTGGTCAGAGGACAATTTTATGGAGTTGGTTCACTCCTCCTACTTTTACATTGGTTCCAGGGATCAAACTCAGGTTACTAAGTTTTCACAGCAAGTGTCTTACCTGTAGAGCCATTTCACGTGCCTGATGCCCCCATTTTTAACATTTAGTCCATTTACTTAATCATCAACTCTCTTTCTCCTGCTCCCAACACTCCCTACCTGACCCTTAAACAATAAAAGAACAGGTAACATATACTGTATGCCCCTTAACTCCCAATATTCCAGAGTAAGTTATATAATATTGTCAACATCCATACACATATTACCAATACTGACACAGTAATTGTTGATGCTTTTATATGAGTTACTTTAAAGTCCATCTCTGAACCTGGGTTTCTCTGATGGTTGCTTGTGATTAAACCCAGAGTCTTGGCTAAATTACTATGTAAATGACATGACTCCTTTCTCTGGACTTGTATTCAGAAGCCAACCGTGTCTGCCTGTTAAATTTCACTTGTGTGGTTAGGCTGCACTCCAGTTATCCCGTTACTGTGGGCCGGTCACATTACTACTAGTGACATTACTACCACTCTTTTGGAAATTACCAGGGGGCAGATTCCTCAAGACTAGATAAACCTTCTGTTTCTTCCTAAACCTCAGGCCTATGTATAGCATCCGCGTTTTTCCTCGAATGGTTGCAGGGTGATTTTTCGGATTCCATGATGCCTTATTTACTAGTCAGAATTCTAACAGACGGAAGAGATCTCCCTTTCCTGCCTCCTCTCTTTTGTAAAGATCATCAGTACAGACTTGCGATTCCTGGTAAATGGGCTGGAATATTCTGGTCCTTATCTATTTTCATGGTTCATATTGTCTTAGAATTGGCCACTGAAAGTATTTCAGCCTCGTTCTAATGCTTTTTTTTTAACAAAGTATTTAGGTTTGGACACAATGTTCCGGGTTTCTCGTTTTCTTTTCCCTCTTCTTCCCAGAACTCCTGGTTCCTGTTAGTAAAAAGTGGTGTTGAACCCACAATCTGAGCTCTGATTATCTTCTGTAAGTCTACTGAAGTCATTCCGACTCTAGGCTTGGATGCTGGGGGGTGGAAATCCTTGGTTTGCCATGCTCTGCTTGAGTTCAATCCAGTTCCACAAACTTTTTATTTGCCTTCCTTCATGATTATGGATCTATTTATATTTATATTTATGATTTTTTTTTTTGAGACAGGGTCTTAGGTAGCCCAGGATGACCTCAAACTTGTAGCTGCAGATGATGTTGAACTCCCGATCCTCCTGCTTCCGCTTCTGCTATGCTGGGATTACAGGCATGTACAACCATGCCCAGTTTAATACCAATACGTTTATGGATTTCCTTAATTCTAAGTGCACTAGTTTGTTTTCAAAACTACTATAGTCATACCATCTTGTAAACTACAATTAAGAATTTCACACTTATGTTTTCTTTTTAATTTTTATATACAAGAACTTAAGATTCATTCTAATTTGTTCACTATTTCCTTCACTGTTAAGTTTAGCTGCATATGTGTATTATTGTTAACATTTAGTTTTAGGCGTTTTGCCCCCAATCTTTATTGATTTTTACTTTTTAAGTACAGAAAACATTAACGTGGTTCTGAAGGTCAGAACAATGCATGGCCTAGCCTGTTGTTTCTGTTCGCTCACTCTAACCTCCCTTTAGGGTAGCCATTTTTTTTCCTGGTTTATCCTTGTCATTCCTTTTGGGGGACAAAGATAGAAAGAGATGATCTTTTCACAGCTACTGGTCTTTCTGTGCATGTGGACTACAGGGCTGCTCAACTGCTACATGCGCGGAAAGGTTAGTTCAATGTGCGCATATGTTACATGTATGTAATCGTGCTACTGTAATTACGAGTGCCTTTCCCCACAGCCTACCAGAGCAGACTCCATCAAGCTTTTGAAAACAAAACAAAACAAACTTGATAATCTGGCAGATTTTAATTTACATGTATCTTGTGGAGCAAGATGGTCATCTTCATGTACTTCGTGGTGTTTTTATGTCTTTTTGTCAACTGTCTGCTTGTGGCTTTTCCTGCTCATTTTTGGCCATTTAACCCCTCACTTAGAAAAAGGCATCTACAGCCAGTATTAATACTGGTCTGTAATACACGTTGCAGATTTTTTTACCACAATTTTATCATTTGTTGTTTCTTACACATTTAAGTTTATTTCTGGTAGTGAGAATTATCACCGGTTTGATACATACAGATTTTGAGTCACAGAGTCTTACACATGCACACTGAAAGAAGGAATTCATCCATGTTCTCTGGTACATATGGTGTCTCCCTATTTATTTGCATTTCTGATCCTCTTGGAGTCTAGCTTTGGGGCATGAAGAATGCATCTCATGTTATCATTTCTAAATGGCTAGCCAGACACCTCAAATGCCACGGATTAAGAGTCTATCTCTGTCCCGGGGTTGGGACAGCACCCTTTCACAAAATTGTATGTGTTTATGTGGTTTCAAACATGTCATTCTGTCCTACTCTGTTCCAGGATAGCCAATAAGTTAACAGTAAAGATCAATTCTTGATGTTGAAATGCATTCTTTAGAATTAAGAAGGGCTAGGCAGGAAATTGAGGCAGAAGCACTGTGATTATGAAGCTAGTTAGGGCTTCAGAGTGAATTCCAGGTCAGCCTGGGCAACTTACTGAGACTCTGTTAAAAAGGAAAAAATGATCGGGGCTAGAGAGATGGTTCAGTGGTTAGGAGTGTGTGCTGCTCTTGTAGAGGACCTAAGTTCAGTTCCCAGCACCCACAATCAGGCAGCTGACAACAGCTGTAACTCCAGCTTCAGGTGATCGGACACCCTCTTCCAGTCTCTAGTGACACTTACACTTACGTACACATGCACACACACAGACACATGTATACATACAATTAAAATATAATAAAAATAAATCTTAAAAACACTAAGAAAGCCTGTTCAGATCTACTGTGCTTTTGTGAATTGTAGGTACTGTTTGAATTAGTTTCCTAGGACTGCCATAACAAAATACCACAGACTGATGCCTTGAATAAGAGAAATTTATTTTCTCATAGTTCTGGGGCTAAAAGCCAGAAACGAGGGTGTTGGCAAACTGGTTTCACTGTAGACTTCATTCCCGGGCTTGCTGCTGGTGTGGCCTTCTGTCCTGGTCTATTTGTACATATTCTAGTCCGTCCTTCTAAGGACATTGAACAGACTGAGTTAGCCTCCCCCACAAAGCCCTCATTTTAGTTTAACATCTTTAAAGGTGCCATCTCTAAAACCCACATTCCGTGGTACTTGAGGTTAGTGCTTCAACATGAATTGAGGGGACACACACAGCTTGGTCCATATAAAGACCTGGAGTATTCTCTTAAATTACTTGACGGACAGTTTGTGTGGTTTGGAGTCACCTTCTTATGCTTCTTGACAATGCTTATTTCCCTAAGATGCATCTGAAAAGTCAGATTCCAGATTTGCTGTCTTAACATTATGAATAACGTGTTCTTTTTTGCAGGAGGCCCTAACGCTTATCCTTGTCTGTGAAGCCTAAGGGTTTTATGTCTCTAAGCTGATCAAGTAATGCAGCGGGTCCTGTAAATATGCACCAGTTCCATAATGCGCACCCCGTTTTTTATTTTATTTATGTGGGCGTGGCTGTGGAAGTCACAGACTACTTGTGAGTTGCTTCCATCCTTTTACCATGTGGGTCCCAGAGATCAAAAACTCAGGGTATCAGGCTTGGCAGCAAGCTCCTTACCTACTGAGTCATTTTCCCAGTGTATACAGTCCTGTTCTATTGACTTTAGTAACACACACGCACACACACACACACACACACACACACACGTTTCAACTCTATTTTTCTTAGCTTCATTTTACTACCTTTAAATCCCTTTCTTCCTTTAGTTTTTTTCTGCCTTTAATCAAAGCACTTTATTAATTTAACATTTACCTACTGTCTTTCAAATTTATTCCCAAGTTCTGTCAGCACTCCCTCATAGTCTTCCAAGTTTTTCCCCGATTTATGCTTTCTAAATTTCTGATCCCTCCCCCAAATGTTAATTTGAGAGCATCTATTTCAAAGTACTGTCTAAACAGCAAATCCAAGCCTCAGACCTAAAGAAATTACATAGCTAATAACGAACTTGTGTCCTGAATATGGTAACAATTCGGGGGCGGGGGAGCAAAATCCAGTGAACAGTTAGTCACTAGATCCGAACAGATTTCGCCAAAGATGATGGACTTCAAAAATATGCTTAGGGAGAGATAGCTCGGATGCTTTAAAATAATTTTTTTTTTTTTTAAAAAAAGGAAACCATCATGCTTAGTGAAACAAGTAAGACAGAACAACTACTTCATGATTTCATCTAGAACAGGTAAATTCACAACAACAGAAATTGCCAGATATTAGGGGAAAAGGTGGTATTTTTTTTTTTTTTTAAACTGGGAGAGTAGACATTGGAGGTGACAAGAAGTTTTGGTTATATGTGGGCTAGTTATACAATATTGTGAATATATTTTCCTCTCTCCCTCCCTCCCTCCGTCCCTCCTGTCCTCTCTCCCTCCCTCCCTCCTGTCCTCTCTCCCTCCCTCCCTCCCTCCCTCCCTCCTGTCCTCTCTCCCTTTTGGTTTTATTTTTGAAACACGGTCTCCCTGTAGCCCCAGCTGGCCTGGAACTTGCTATGTAAACCTGGCTAGTCTTGATCTCACAGACATTCTCTTGCCTCTGCCTCCTGAGTGCTGGGATTAACACATGTGCCACCACACCCAGCTTAGTTGAGAATGTATTCAATGGTTAAACTGATGTCTATGGTCTATATGTATATATACATCCGCATATCTTACCATTATAAAAAACTATATATACATTGAAAGGATTGAGCATGCCATGTGCTCACAAGAACACTAAACATGGATTCTCATACACTGCTGGTGAGAATATAAACTGATACGACCACTTCAGACAATGTTAGGCATGCAACTTCCATATGACCAAGACAGTCATTCCTAAATACTTAGCCACATGAAATTAAAATGTTTGTTACAGAGTGAATATGAAATGTCCACTGTGGGCTCATGTTGGATATTTGGTCCCGACTTGCTGGTGCTATTTTGAGAGGCTGTGGAAACTTTAAGGAGTGGGGCCTAGCTAGAGGAAGCAGGTCATGGGGAGCATGTTCTTGGGAGCTACGTCTTGCTCTGGCCCCTCTATCTACTTCCTGTCCACCATGAGATGTAGGCGCTCCTCTGCCAGGCCCACAGTGATGATGTTCTCCCCGAGTGCAACAAATCATCTCAAACTGTGAACCCAAATAAATCAAATAAATCCTCCTCTCCCCCTATTTAAGTTGTTAAAATATTTTGGTCATAGTGATAAAAAGTCTAACTTAGGAATATTCCACAAAGATTTATATATTTTATTTGTGACAGTCTAAAAGAGTAAACAAACCAAACGTTTGTCAATGAGTCAATAAATAAACTACTGGACTGCTTTTCTATGCTGCCGAAGCCTCAGGGGGAGGAAGAGTGACCAAGAACAGCTAATCGGTACAGCAGAGCTCAACAGCAGTCCTGTATACTCCAGACTGGAGCTATGTCAAGATCCTGAAGTACGGCTTGAAATTCTAGGCCAAGTGGTCAGTGGTAGTCTAGTCTAAATCTAACAAGTCTTTACCTCCTTGTGAAGGTCACTTTCACCTTGTTCAGCTGCCTTTGTTCTGATGACAAGGTTGCTAGCCTCTTAGCCCGTTTGTCCACATAAGACAGAAGGCAATTAAGCTACCTGGTATTAAATAAATGTTGCCTGCCTCGTTCTGCAAGGCTGGTAAAGGCTTTTAGCTGAGTCCTGACCAAAAACACTACTACATTTGGACTTTGAGCAAATTACACAACTTCTTGGGGTTTCACACTCCTCATCTCACACCAAAGAGCAAGAGACTTTTGTCAGGCTGTCAGTCACACTGTAAATTCTCCACGTTTTCTGACATGACAATGCTGCTTTATGTGCATAGTTCTGCCGTGTCCAAAGCTCAGTCTGGATGAGATATCTCAGCACATTTCACTGAGGTTATCCAAAAGTAGAAAGGTGGCCTGACACCAGCCTGCAATAGCAGTCTAACAGAGAGGGCAAGCTGCCAGAGCAACCGAGCCCAGGATGCTAGCTACGGAAGACAGATGTCCCTAGACAGAGCGTGTGCTCAGTGACCTTGTGGAGAGAAACCCTTCAAATAGAAAGTGGTGGATGGTAAGACCATTTTAAAGCTAACAGCATGTTCGTTTATAAAATAAAATTCCTTACTTCAAGGTATGTCAGGAAGACTGAAGAAATGAGTCCCAAAGTCTTAATCAAGGTTAAATTTTAACAGAAATAAATAACAGCTAAAAATCTCTCTGTGTGGCGCTTTATCTTTTCGTTTGCTCACTGTGGGACGGTACGGGTAGACAGGGTTTGAAACATTAGATAAGGTCTCCTAAGCTGTAGTCAGAAAAGTCAGCAGGAGGATATGGCTCTACCAAGGGAGTGGCCATGCTGATTCTTCTCCATTTTACTGAGGAAGCAGGCTCAGTCTAGCTAAATAATGCATCCTGGATCCAGCTGCTGCTAAATGAGCTACAAAACTGAGGTGAGATTAGGAAAGTCATTTAAAATTTTTTCTTTCCAGTTTCTAATTGTGTACGTGTGTGTGTATGTGTACACATGCCAAAGGTTGATGTTGGCTGTCTTCCTTAATCACTCTCCACCTTATTTTTTGAGGCAGGGTCCCTCACTGAACCTCCTAGAGCTCGCTGTTTTGGCCATCCAGGCTGGCCAGCAAGTCTCCACCCCCCAGCACTGGGAACACTAGTATGCCATCATGCCTAGGTTTTTACATGGGTGCTGGGAACTGAACTCAGGTCCACATGCTTGCACAGCAAGCACTTTACTGACTGAGTAAAATCCTCAGCCCCGTGGATTAGTTTTGTTTGGGTGTTTGTTGGTTTTAAGAAGTGTATTTTCAACAAATCATTTTAACTCCTTAGTTAAAACTTCTTAGGGACACACTATAGTATTAACTTTCTAGGAATACATTAATTACTCTGAAGACACATATTAATAGAAGGCAAATATGCAAACAATTTGAACATAAACAGATAAATAAATCACATTCAACACCATTATGCAGCTTTAAAAAAAATCTCCAAACACTCAATTTACTTTAAAAATAGTCTAAATCTAACTCAGCTTCCTGGATAATTCCAGGCCAGTGATTCTCTTGTCCAGAGTGAAATGTGTGTCTATGAGACTCTGTTTCCACAGTACACCAGGCATGATTGGAGGCCTGACTAAAGTTCCTGCTCCAACCTGTCTTGGGGGTAGGCTCGCACTCCCCACATAGTTATCCCAGGCTTTCTGTGGTCTCTGG
Source organism: Eospalax fontanierii (assembly GCA_035773235.1). NCBI lineage: Eukaryota > Metazoa > Chordata > Mammalia > Rodentia > Spalacidae > Eospalax > Eospalax fontanierii. Next base: position 30,767,958 of record CM069548.1, on the reverse strand, counting down.
TTAGCTTAAAAGCCCTGTCTTTGCTCACCCCAACTTCGATTCTGCCTCGTGTCTTTCACAGCACCTTCCCTGGTCTCTCTCCACCCCCAGTAGAAACACGTTCCTCTTTGTGTCCTGCTGGAGCTGAACAGACTTTCATTGTCAGATCTGCAATATTTTATTACTAATTTGACTTTACCTCACCTGGTAGACCACAACGCCCAAGGGCAGAACTGTTGTTCTTTCTTTTGTATCACCCAGAGTCTGACAAATAAAAGGTCCTTAATGTGTTTTCAATTAATATGCCTGTGAATTATATTACAATTCTTGGCCCATTTCAGTTGAATAACTTTTTTTTTTTAAAGTCCAATCTTTCCCAAAATATGGTCCTCAGACTCCGACATCTGGATTAGCGACATTCTCATTTTTAAAAGTGGATTCTGAATGTCATTTTAGACACATAAAATCAGAACCTCTGAGAGTTGGGCAAGCAAAGCCTGGACACAGGAAGACTTTCAAAAGGGCTGCTGGACACACGGGTACCAGGACACCAGGCTTCTTGCTCTTTTCCTGTCTAGTTATGGAAGACGAAGTGACCTATGTCAAATTTGTAGAGATGATCCCTTGCGCCTCTCAAAATTCTGCAGAGCGGCAGCTCTTACTTTTTAGACAGTATACAGATGTAAATTAGAATACTATGGCCTTATACAACGCTGACAAAAAGCAGTGTCCAAAGACTAGCAGCATGGCTCGGCTGGTAAAAATGCTTTCTGCTAAGCTTGAGGACATGAGGTTCAATCCCTGGAATCCACACAGTGAAAGGAAAGAACCAACTCATCCAAGTCGCTCTCTGACCTACACACACACAGTGGGATGTACTGTGCATAAATAAATAAATAAGTAAAAAGCACCATCTAGTTTCTTTGGTCAAGCATGGTGTCATGGAAGAAATACTGGCTCTGGTCAAGGTGGCCGAGTCCTGCATGAACTTAGGCAGCAGAAGCTCTAGCTTGGATTTATTTCCACATACCGACAACCAAGGAAGATCCCACCAGACCACGATCCCAGCAGCACCCCCAACGCCAGCTCCCTCCCAACCTCTTCTCTTCCTACTCCTAACCAGTTTCCTTTCCTTGCCAAATATTTAAGTTCCACAGAGGAGAGGTGCTGTTATTAGAGACAGCAAAAGCTGTCAGAGGTAGAAAAAAGCTTCAAAGTATAAGCTAAAAATATAATACCTGGAGGGGAAAAAAATGCATCAAGTGGAACACAAAAGAGCTCACAATACTGGCAGGTTTTAGTTTTAGATTTCCAAACTTGGAATTCTGTTCAGTTATTTACTAGTCAGATATCAGGTGCAATTTACTGTTAAACCTTACTTTTTTACTAATAAAACAGGAATGATGGTACTTCTCCCCAAGACACAATGCTTTCATATGCCAAGTGCTATACCAAGCTGTGCTAAATATGAACCCACTTAGCCTTCTAATTCTCTGATCTTATACACTACCATTACCCCTGCCTTGTAACAGTGGAAAATGAGGCACAGAGATTAAGTAACTTGCCTGAGAAAATATCCAATATATAAAAAAACAATATCCAATGGAGTCAGACTGCCTAAGATTAAATACCAAGTTGGGTCAGGGTTCAGGCCTGGCTAGTCTTGCTCCATAATGGATTCTCTTTCCTAGTACTACACTGTTGGCTTATAACGGGATACTTGAGCACTCAGTGAGGGGCAGCTTCCACTGCACCTAAAGCAGTCAGCCTAGCTGTCTAATGAGCTATTGCTGTGTACGCACTGGATTCCCAGTGGCCCACCAGACAGCTCTGCTTGATTAACAATCTCAGCTGAATTAATTATATTCAGCTCACTCTGAGTTCAAATTAGATTCCGTTAAATACTTTCCATGAAGTTGAGACACTAGTTGTCTAATGATCAGTAATGATGATTACTGATCAATGGGAAATAAACACAAACCAAGCTTTAGGAACCCTGACACTCAGGCATGGACAGGATACCCAGGCATGGGTGCTCTGTACTTGTGGCTTTCAACCCAGAGTCAACAAGGCTGCCTCCCACACCTACTTTAGGTCACATGCTCTACTACTAGTAATTCTGGATGCTTGTCCTCCTTTGTTAACGAGAAATCCAACTGTTTCTTTTCGGAAGTTGTTCTGGGAAGTGCTGAGCAGCCAAATTTTAACTTGGGTTCTGGCTCTCCAGTTTTAAGTTGTATGACAACATTAGTCAAATGCTATGTCTCGGCAACCCGATGGGCACCTGCTTTCGACAGCTGTGCTCAGACTAAAGGAGAATACATGTGAAGTGCCCACTGTCCAGCACGAAAGGTCGCTCTTCCGAATTGTTACCATTTTCACTGGAATGATCACCATTAGTTTTCTGAGTATTTGTTTCGAGAAGACTTGCTCACATTACAAAATTCATTTTATTCTAAGAAGGGTATGGGGAAGTTATCTTCCTTATCCTGTGTAGGTCACACCATATTTCAAGAACACATTACTGTTTAGGGCCTCTTCACATGCTGTGATTAATGGGATCCTCACCACAGCCCTGAAGAGAGGGGTGACCTCAACCCAACCTTCCCCCACAGATCAGCAGACAAGCTCGGCGAGGACAAACGGCCCATGGTCAAAGTGCCAAACCTGAGTGGAGGCCTTCTAGCCCCGGTTATCCCTGATCATGTTTTCATATTACCACTCAAGGGAAACTACTCTCTCCTTTCTGTGGCCTTAAAGCCTTTTCTGCCCTGAATTCCTCAGGAATTCCACTCCACATCACCAGCCTTCAGCCTCCCTCTTGCTCCCATTTAATAAAAGCGAGGTTCTGGGATTCCTAGCCTCTAACACACCCTGTGGTTTAGAATCCATTTCTGTCCTTAACTAGTCCCAAACGACCTCAGATTTGGAGCACAGTCTCCCTTGTTTCTGCTGCTGTGCTGTGTGTTCCAGTTTCTGACTGATTCCCCTGAGACTGCAGACGTGAGCCACTGAATCTGGATGGGAAAAAAATGGGTCTTAGGGATGGACCTCAGGTCACTGGGCTCTTTGGCAAGCACTTTTACCCACTGAACCATCTCTCTGGCTCGAGAATAAGATACACTAACTGGTATCTCACAACTTAGGTAGACCTTCAAGCTCGTCCGGAGATCTTATTAAAAGCACTTTGGTCTTCTCTGGTCTGTCTGGTCCCTGGAATCAAGAGGGCCGAAGGGAAAACTGACATGAGCAACCCAGTGCTCCATTTATTCCTCTCCCCCCTCAAGTGTTCATTGACGCCACAGGGCACACCACCCACGGGGCAAATCACAGCCCATTCCAGCCCTAGATGATGCCTCTTCAGATCTGCAAGAAATCACTCCACAAAGGAGAACACTAGGCCAAAACTCACAACAACAAAGTCTCTGCTATTATTTCACCCAAACCTAGTCTCGCAAGGGTTAGCCAGGGAGGTCTTCTGAACTGAAAATATTTTTACAAAATTACAATCCATGTACACAGTTATTTATTATGACAAACGTTTTCCTGATTTTTTTTTTCAGCCATTTTTGTTTTGTTTTTGAGCTGCCAGCTGCCTGGAGTTCACTGTGCCCCGTGAACTAGCAAAGGTAGATGGGAGATTGCTGCATTTTAAACAGATCAAGACGATATGAACAAGTCTCCTATTTCTCATCTAATACTCCAGAGGAGGAAAATAATGAAGCAGATGATAAGAACCAGGAAAGTCAAAGTAACAAGAAAGACACTTCATATAACTTACAGAGCAAATTTTAAACTGCAGATACATCAAATTACATTGTTGATGTTTAGGTATCTGTTTCAATTTATGTACTTATGGTATATATAGTAACAGATAACATTTTCTATGAGTCCATCAATTAGTAACACCAAATAAAGCACTTAAAAATACTTACTGAGGGGCTGAAGAGATGGCTCAGAGGGTAAATGCTTGCTGTGTAGGCAATGAGGACGCGAGTTCAGGTCCCTAGAACCTACGTAAAACTTAGAGATGAAAGTGCATGTCTATAATCCCAGGGTTCCTACGGTGAGATGGGAGGTGGACAGCTAGCTTGACATACGCAGCACAGCAAACAGCAGAGGCACTGTCTCAAAGAACATGAGAAGCCAGCACCTACCTTTGAGGTTGTCCTCTGACCTCCCTGCAAGTGCTCTGGCACATGCATTCCCATACACACACACACACACACACACACACACACACACACACACACCATACACATAAAGAATACTTACTCAGAAAAAAAAATTCAAAATAACAAACTTGTGTTCAAGACTACAGAATCCACTAAATGGTTTGGTTCTGAAATCCTACGCATGGTTGCCTAGTAATGCAATAAATGACAATGGTAAACTCTTCGTGAAAGTTCACCGTCTATAGTCATGTCCACTTGGCTCTGTGTATAGTGACTTGGAACTTACTCTCTCAGACCAGAATAGATTACACCTGGATGGAAGAGTGGAACTGAGTAGACCACAGAAGAACACCTGCCAAGGTCAGTGACATTTACTCACCTCTAGCCTCACGAGGCCTCTGTGGCTTGCCAACTACAACTGGGTGTTGAAAGTCCCCCAGTGGATGAAAGGCTCAGTCCAGGGTGGTGCTATTTAGAAGTGGTGGGACCTTTAAGGGTCAGGGTCTAGTGGGAGGTCTTTACATTATTTAATGTGTTGTTAGTCTGCTTTCCTTCACTGATATAATGATAATATAATGAACTTACCTGAGAAAATAAACTGAAAAAAAGAAGAAAGGTCTTTTTTGGTTTCAGAGTAAAGCAAGGCCATGATTGGCTGGCCTTGTCTCTTTCGGGCAGCACACTGTGGCTGGAACATATAGCAGAACAATGGTGCTTACTTCACCATAGACAGGACTCAGAGAGGAAGGGTAAGTCCCAATATCTTCTTCAAGAGCACAGCTTCCAGTGAACATCTTCCAGGAGACCAGACCTAGTAAAGTTTCTGTCATCTCCCACTACCAACAGCAGCATATTTGCATCATAACACCTCCTATAGAGAATATATTTTCTAATTTTCCTTGATCTGAAACTTTTGTTTAATCTGTTTTCCTAGGCCTACTTCATCAGTAATATCTACTTACTTTATTCTCTTTCTACCTATAAACTAATTCTAGTACAGGGCTAGGGAATGGCTCTGTCGGTAAAGTGCTTGCTTGCAAGCATGAGTTCCAGCCCCAGAACGCACATAATTAGAGCCAGGCATGGTAGCTGGTGCTTGCAATTCGAGCACCAAGGAGGCAGTCAGGAGGATCCCTAGGGCTCACTGGCCAGATAGTCTATCCTGAGTGGTAAGCTCCAGGCCAATGAAAGGCGTTTCAAAGAAGACAGACAACATGCCTGAAGAGGAGGATGAGACTCAAGGTTGCTTCTGGCCTATGCACACATATACACACACATGCACTGCACACACACACACACACACACACACACACACGCACATACACAAAAAAATCCTGTACAGCAAAATACACACATGCAGATGTACTGCCACTTTAGCTAGAACATAGTGTCCAGGTATGTACAATTGAGTAAGTCTTGTCAGTGTTAACTTGGAGGTTTATGAGTTAACTGCATTACCTGTCCACATCTCCGTCATTCAATTTAGCATACAATGCTATAATTACATGCCAGTCTTTCCTAGGTAGGCAGAGCTCCTGTTGTGTCCTGTGTTTGCTATAAATGTCTGAATGGGGAGAAATTTAGATGTACATGAACGTAGGGCAGGAGGTGTCACTTTAACTTTTACAGACAATATTGTTGCTAATTAATCCAAATCTTTAAACCTTTGTAATGAACACATCTTAGCATCTGACTTACAACCTCAGTGGCCAGCTACCTAGGTGATCACCATGGTAGGCAAAGTTAGTATCTGCCCTCTCCCCTGCAAATGTATTACACAGATGCCCTGGGACAACAGTGGGATCACATTCTGATAAACCCTGGGATCAAAATACTTTGTCGAAAATGTACTCATGCCTAATCTACCTAACACCTGTGCAGCTCCCTGTGATGATCAGCTCCCTTTGCAATCTCCACAGACTGTGCAGTGACTGGAAGTTGAAGCTCAATGTCTTGCCTACCATCTTGAACATTCCACTGCATGATGCCAGTCCAGAAAGCAGCAAAATCAGAAGTCCGTTCAGTTTTCACTGGGTGCAAACTACTCATGCAGCATCATGAAGGTGCATGAACTGGCTGTCTTAGGGCGGGTGTGAGTGTGACTTGAGTTGTGAGCCAAACTGATCATTTTCCACAGAACACTGTTCTTTAAAATATTTTATTTACTATCTTTTATTCTATGTGTATCAGTATATTGCCTGCATCTGTGTAAGTGCACCTGTGTCGGGCCAACGTCCACGGAAGTCAGAAGAGGGCTTTGAAGTCCACTGGAAGTGACGGTTGTTAGTTACTGTGTGGGTGCTGGAAATTGAACCCAGGTGCTCTGCAAAGAGCAGCCAGTGCTCTTAACCTCTTAATGACTGAGTCATCTCTCCAGCCCCTATTTTTAAAATTTAGATGATTACAGATGCATATGCAGCTGTACAGTCAGAATACAGATGCTGATACCGTCAAAACAGAGAAAGCATCAGGCATGCTCAGGGTCCCTCAGCTCGGTTTGGCCCTTCCCACTACACCCACACCCACGGCTCCACCCTTCCCCAGTCCATCCCTTCCCACTACACCCACATCCACACTTCCCCAGTCCATCCCTTCCCACTACACCCACATCCACGGCTCCACCCTTCCCCAGTCCATCCCTTCCCACTACACTCATTTCCTCTGCCCCATCCTCCGCTGTGTATAATGTTAAGACTTCCTCTTCCAGGCAGAATTTACCAAGCCAAGAATTATAGTGTGCCTAGGGGCAGCCAGAGCTGGAGCCCAGATTCAGTCAGTAGGTGAAGAAGGTTGTGGGTGCATTTTAATTTTAACCAGCTGGCATCCATTATGCTGAAAGAGTGTTTCTTCAATGATGAAAGTGGAAATCTCAGGCTTAATTTTTTCTGGAGAGGAGGGTTATCTTATGAGACAGGGTCTGCTAAGTTGCCAAGGCTGGTCCCCAAATTCTCCATCTTTCAGCCTTAGTGTCCTGAGTGCTAGGATGACAGGTATGCTCTATCACACTTAACACAAATCTCAGAATTTTAAGCTCAGGTTTGATTTCGAGGTTTCAAGGTGATTAGTTCAAAGTGCAGAAATAACTTAAGAACCATGTGAAAAAAAAACACATTAAAAAAAAAAAAAAAAAAAAAGCCAACCGGCAAGAACTTCCATTAAGGCGCTTTCATAGCAGCAGACAGCAACTAAACGGCCTGCTCAGTACCACAATTGGATGACTGACTTAACCATGGTCAGCATTTACTTTGGTAAAGGAGAAGAAAAGCTACATTTAATCTAACCACTAATAAGCAGCTTTGATTCTAAAGGCTAGTAAAAGTCCAAGCCAACAGCCGGCTGCTACATCCACAGCAGGCTCAGAGTCTCAGAAGCTCTGAGAACTTTTCTGTCTCCAGGAAGAGTCCACACATGTGCAGAAGAAAAAAAAAAAAAATCCTGAAATATTCTTGAAGGATGGAAGGGTCCCCCCTCCACATGTGCCACCGAAACCAATGAAAACAGGAGGTGAAGTGTTTCTTATAATTTGGGGGTTTCTCCACAATCATTTTCACACTATTTTATTTATAACAGCAACAACAACAACAACAAATGCCACAGGCGAAAGGAAAACTGTATTTAACTGAAATCCAATGCAATTATTTTGGGGGCAAAGAAACAGAAAGCAAAAATAACCAAATGAACAATAACAAAATTTTCATGGAGTCAAAGGAGCCCAGAATGCCTCTTCCCTACCCAGTTAAAGACACCTCATCACAGGGAACACTATCCTTAGCAACCATCCGAAGGAAAATTCTGGAAAGAGAAAGCAAGTTTTCTATCTGTATCAGAATGTACAAAATTCAAAATGTTGAGTGACTCAAAAGACTAACTCACTAATTCTTTTCAAAGAGAACTTCACTGGGACAAGGGGGCGTGGCTTGCCTGGATACGCACCCAAACGTTTGCTGATATTAGCATGTCTATCAGAATCACAGCAATGCAAGACTGTGTCACAGGATCTCACATGGAAACGGTGGAGAAGGCTAGAAAAATGGCTCAGAGGTTAAGAGCACTGACTGCTCTCTCAGAGGAACCAGGTTCAGTTTCCAGCACCTACATGTCTGCTAACAACTGTCGGTAACTCCAGTTCCAGGGGAATCCAACACCCTCTCCTGACCTCCATGGGCACTGCACAACCTGGGCGCACCTACATATATGCAAGCAATACATTCATACTCATAAAATAAAAAAATAAAATGTAAAAGGTGGAGAATACAATGGCTATTATCAGAGGCTCAGGGACGGAGTGGAGCAGGGGAACCCTGTGGTACCAGTCAAAGGGGAGGGAACAGTTCTGGTAATCACTTGCACACACAGCATGCTGAACACAGTTAACCACAGACTGCACATTTAAGATTGCTAGAGTGGCCTTTGCATGTTCTCCCGACAGAGACATGACAAGTAAAAACCTTGATATATTTAAATTAAATAGGTCTGAGCTTTGTCCCCTAAAGTTTTCTAGAATTGTCCTATGATCGGCTCACAGATTCCGGGCTAAAGAGGAGACTGAATATGACACTGACAGCTGCAAGATGCACACTGAGCTAGTCCTCTGCCTCCTCATCAGATGTTTCTTATTAGGACATCTAAGTGATTAATAGTAACAGAATCATGTCAAGTATGCCTTTACTTTTTAATTGACCTCTGCAATGAAATGACCAGATAAGTGAAGAGATTTTTTTTTCAAAGCGTGCAGATGCACTGAAAACTCGTCTCTAAAGAGATGCATAGATGATGACATGAATAAATTAGGAGAAGCATTTTCGATGAACAGCTAACTGCTGGGCAGAGACGCTGGGGCACATGGTGCCAGCCCCACTAGGCTTTCTTCGTTCTCTCTCTTGCAGAGGAGACCATCAGAACTGTAACTGGTTGTGAAGAACATTATGAAGACATTCAGATTGCCCTAAGAAAGGTATAATCTCTCTGGGGGACAGAAAAGGCCAAATCAAGACAGTGTCCCAAGGGGCTGGAGAGATGGTTCAGTGGTTAAGAGCCCTATCTGCTCTCACTGAGGTTCCGTTCCCAGCACCCACATAGTAGCTAACAACCTTCCTTAACTCCAGTTCCAGGAGAACTGGAATCACAAATCCCTCTCCTGGCCTCCACGCGCACTGGACACAAGTGGTACACTTACGTACATGCAGACAAAACACTCAAATATGTAAGATAAAAATAAATTTAAAATTGGTTTTTTAAAAAGTCATAATTAAACCGACTTCTACTGAGTTTAGACTTGAAGGAGAAAGAGACATGAACTGGATGGAGGGAGGAGTCACCGATAGAGTGAGGCGGGAACCTGAATGGGCAGAGCTCTACAACAGAACAAAGGGACAGAGGCGGAACTGCCATCATATCTGCATCTTAAAAGACCATGTTGTGTGGACTGTGGGTCCAGAGAGGGAGATGCAGCATGAGCCGGAAACGCTGCAGGCCAGAGAGGAAGGCAGACGCAAAAGTGGTATGTCCAGAGGGCTTTCTGGTGGTGAATCTCAGTGTCACAGGACTTCTCATGCCCAGCCGCCTCTGTTTTCCAGATGTCCGGCACATAAATCACTCAGTCTGGAGTAGTCTGTTCCATCATTTGTGCAATGTCAGCATCTTCCCCATGGACCCCTCCCTGAGAGTCACAAGGGAATCAAAGCACAGGCATCTAAATAATTTACCATGTACATATTATGTATACACTACTTTTTATTTTCTAAGGCTCTGATCTCCGTTTCAATTTAAGCATGTGTCTGTACGGTGAAACTTTTCTAAAATAAAACAAAGCCAACATCCTGCCTGGTGCAACAAACACTAAAGAATGTCAATATCAGAGCCAATGAGAAGCCAGCAATGTGCTACTGAGGAAAAATCAAAAGCGGTCTTAGCCCAGAGCAACCTGGAACAGTGTAACTTTTTTGTTTGTTTTTTAGAGATAGGGTCCCTCTCCCTGTAACCCCAGCTGGCCTGGAACTCTCTGTAGACCAGTCTGGCCTGGATCACACAGAGATTCACCTGTTACTGCCTCATGAGTGCTGGTATGTGCACCCGGCTACAGTGTAACTTTAAAAAAGATACAATAAAAGGTCATCTTGAAACAAATCTAAAAGATGTGTAAAAAGTATATGGAGAAAACTTAGAATACTAAGTAATGTAATGTGCAAGAGCATCATTACACCAATCCTTCCCAAATAAAATCCCAACAAACACGAGGGCAGGCTCTTCACAGCCCCAGACAAGGCCATCCTAAAGATGTGCACTCTAGAATCACAAAGCATAACACTGAATGAATACAATAATCTATTCAAGGAAAACAGAAAACGAGGGTTGGAGAGATGGCTCAGTGGTAAAGAGCACTGGTTACTCTTGCAGAGGACCCAAGTTCCTTTTCCAGCAACTACAAGGAAGCTAACACCTGCTCAAAACTCCAGTTCCGGGGGATCCAGCACTCTCTTCCGGCCTCTGCCAGCACTGCATGACATGGATGCACTTACATACCATGCAGGTGAAACACTCACATACAAACACACACATTATATATATGCATATGTATATATCGATATATGTAAATATAACATAATTATATATGATATACGTAATGACATGTACTCTTATGAATTTATACAAATGAGTATAAAATTTGCATGGAGAGAAATATTAAATTCACGACAGTGGTTACTAGCGGGAATGTAATCAGGGATATAAACAAGGTTCTAGTTCATATGTCCTTTTTTATTTCTTAAACTCATTCCCTAGTCTTACTTTTTGCATGACTTAAGCATTCTACAATACAAAATGCCTTTAAAGACAAACGTGTTATTACATGATCTGGCTGGGCAGTTCACAGACACCAGGGCAGTAGCTCTGTCAGCAGTGTCTAACATTTCTGGGAGAAATACAGGTGGCTGGCCATCCCAGAGGCGGAACAGGGAGGAGAGGTACGTGATTCTAAAGCCATCTATATTTGGCAACCCTCAGAAACCACCAGGTAGTAGGCCTCAGTCCATCAACAAGATTCATCCCAAATGACAGCGAGCCATTTCGGTGATTCAATACTGAATCACTTCCCAATTGGTCCAATCACCTAGATGGGGAATCAAACTCAAAGGCAAAACTACCTAAATTCATAGTTGTTTGCATTTACTGGAGATTGGTTCCGGAATTCCCCTCAGATCCCCTAATCTGGGGAAGCTCAAAATGACACTGTACCTGTACTGAACTTGTGTTCAGTACCCTAAGTCTTATTTCTGAATGACTTACTCTGTCTAACACACTATAAATATATGGAAGAGTTATTATATTCTACTGTTTAGAAATGGAAAAGTCTGTATGTGCTCAGTAAAGGCACAATTTCTCTTCTGAATATTTTTGATCTCCAGTTGATTCTATCTATGAATGAAGAATTCACAGATTCGAGACCCACTATCTATCCTTTATCAAACCCAAATGTCACACATATAAAAACAAAGGATACCTTACAAAATCATGTCACACAGAACATAATCCCTCTGTACTGGCAGGGAACACACCACAGCACACTTCTACCGTGGACGATAAAGTGTGCACGGCCCCCACGCTGCACTCTGTCAGTACACACAGCCCCAGGCAACGCTGTGTGCTAGTACCTCCTTCTCCAATTGATCCAATTCATTTCACAGCTGATTTGTTAGAGAAATGAACAGAACCAACACATAACAGTTCATCAACGAAATGCAATCTTAACAACCTGCTCCTAAGAAATAAAGTTACTTCGGAAGGAGTAGGCTGTCAGTACATATGAAATACTCAAAGGCAACCATGGCTTGAACCTGGAAGTACCCCCCAAATGCCCAAGTGTTGAAGGCCTGTCCCAGAGTAGCACTACTAGGAGTTAGCAAAGACGCTCAGGGATGGGGCCTGGTAGAAGTCTTCCAGCCACCAAAAGGGACAGTGAACCTCCAGCTCCTTCCTTTTTGGGGTAAGTTTTGTCCCACCATGGTGTGCTACCTTGCCACAGGTCCAAAAGTGTTGGCACCAAGGGGCCACGGACTGGTATTTTTAAAACCCGCGAGTCAAAGTAAACCTTTTCTCTTTATAAAGTGATCAGTTCAGATACTTAATATGGTAGAAGGCTAACATACCAGTGTTCTTGTTCGCCTCCTCCTACTCCCTCTTGATAGTCTAAATGAAGAGTCCCCTATGGGCTCATGTATTTGAACACTTGGTCACTAGTTGGTAGTACTGCTTGGGGAGGGTATGTACCTCTAGGAAGTACAGCCTTGCTTGAGGAAGCACTTCAGTGGGGCTGGGCTTTGAGGGTTTATAGCCTTGTCCCCTTCCTGCTCCATCTCTCTGCTTCCTGCTTGTCACCTGCTGCCATTATGGACTCTACCTCTAGAACCCTAAGCCAAAATAAGCTCTTCTATAAGTTACCTCTGGGCATGGTATCTGTCACAGCAATAGAAAAGTACCGAACACAACTGAAAACAGAAAGGCATTTTGTGCTTATTTAAACAGGGCTCACAGAACACACAGAGTTCACCTGCACGGGGACTCACTCACCAGGGCTTTCCACTCGCTTATAGTGGTAGGGATTGATGCAGACCTCCTTCTGCTTCGAACCGAAAGGAAACTCACAGCATTCCAGTGGTTTCAGTTCATGGTGGCTCTGGAGGTCAGGCCAACGCCACACGCGGCAGTAGATGACATGAGGCAATCCCTTCCGGTGGGAAACCTGCAGCCTGCCGTCCAGGGAGCGGGGGATAGTGACACAGTTACTAGGCTGTCCTGGACAGCTCAGGGCCTTTTCCAGTTCTTCCATGGCCCCTTTCTTTTTCTTCAGTTTTTTCACCAAAGCATCCACAGCCTTCTCTGCCCATTTTTCTTCTTCGTCACCCTGCTTCCACCCCAGAAGTCTCTTTACAGCTGGACTTGTGAATGAAAATAAACTCGTCACATTCATAGTGATTACTCTGATTGTTCACTCCTCAGATACGGTGAAATAACGAAGACTCCAGATGGGCAAGGACAGCACTGGAGACCTCAGTTTATTTACATAGATTCTCTGTAACGTCTTGGTCTGCGATCCTGAAAAGTAGAAAATAGCATTCCTGGTGCTCTGAAAAGGGACCCAAAGTCAGCACCTAGAAAAGAAAAAAGGGCGAAATGTGTTTAAAATGACTCTATCACACAAAAGTATTCATTAATTCCAAGTGCCAGGGAACTACTGTAAGTCCTTTTATGTACAGGTGCTGACTGTGGACTTCACAGTTCTATGACTTTACAGAAGGGATGTGAATCCCAGGCTCAGTTGAGGGTATCTGTTTTACACAATGCCAGGAAATGAACTGTGTTCTCTTAAAATTCATACACTGAGGCCCCAGCCCCCAGCGTGACTGAATGCATTTAGATATGGAGCCTCTAACGAACTACCCAGAGTTAAATTAGATGATAAGGATGAGGCCTTAAGTTAATAGGATTGGCGGTCCTACAAGAGACAGAGAACCCATCCCTCACACACAGCACCCACGCACTGGACAAAGGTCATGTGAGCAGAGGGCTGGCAGAGCCGTCCGCTCAGACTACAGAAGCCTTTAAGAAGCGTCACCAGAGTCTGAGAGTGAACCACGTGTTTACCCCCATCTCAAATGTACCTACAAGTGACAAACCTCCATAGACACCAAGCAAAACTTGAAAGAATTAACAAATAGTCCAACTCACAATCCTAAAGGGCAATTTACATACTAACTGACAAATAAAAAAACAGATTCAGAAGCGTAAAGTGCAAAATTTCGATCAAATTCATGTACAAAATCAACACGTAATAAAGGAGAAAAGTCACATGGATTACAAGATCTCTGGGGCTGAGGAGATAGCTTAGTTCCTAGCATCCTGGCAAGCACAAGGACCTGAGATCAATACCTAAAACGTCAGGAGTGGTGGCACACTCTTATAATCCCAGTACTGAGGAGAGCGACAGGCAGGGGCCAGTTAGCCAACTTCGCAAGCTCCAGGCCAATGAGAGATTCTGTCTCAAAAACAGACAAACTAAGGTGCATGGCTCCTAAAGGATGATACTTGGGGTTGTCTCCTGACCTCTAACACTCCATCTTCTGCACCACATATACACACAATTTTAAAAGTACGTAAAAGCTCTTCCAATTTTATCATAACTACAGAATCAATAGCATTGTTACCAGAAATAATCACTTCTTTTTTTTTTTTTTTTTTTGAGACAGGGTCTCCCTGGTGTAGCTCCAGGTGTCCTGAACTTGCTATGTAGACCACACTGGCCTTGAACTAACAGAGATCCGCCTGCCTCTGCCTCTGGAGTGCTGGGATTAAAGGTGTACACCACCACACTCGGCCCGGAAAATGACTTTTAAACCAATGAGTCAAAAAAGAAATTACAGTACAGACAAAATATTTTAACTGAATGATTGTAAAAATAGGAAGATGTGACTTTAGCAATAATTACATGGAGATTTATAGCTAAAATGCCTATGTGGGAAAAGAAGAAAAAAGCTGAAAACTATGTTGCAAGTATCCATCTGGGAAAGGAGAAGCAGGAAGTTAGGAGAAACTACAAGGACTTGAGAGCGGAAATTAATTACGTGCACTACAGAAAATGTATGAAATCAAAATACTAATAAAACTGTATAAAACAGAACAAGCCTAAGTGAGCGACAGGGATAGAATGAGGGAGATCTTCCAGGTCCTCAAACTCAGAAAGATAACGGTTACGGATGCTGCTGCAGCTACTGGGATAATCTGTACTTTCATCCTCCTCTCTAGAGGAAAAGACCCGGCCACTCCATCCTACTAAGTTCCTGTCTTTGGAGTATAGCATGGTGCCTGGTACACAACAGATTCTCCGTTAATGTTTGATGAATGACTTGGTTCCAGGAAGAACTTACACTAAGATCAAAAGACTGTACATTCTCCAAGTTCCTCCACAGATGAAGGCTCAACTTCACTTAATAGAAAGCTACTTGTCTTTAGATTCTAAAGAGCTTTACCCAAATTTACAAGTTATTTTGAAGTTTTCATTTAAGAAAACAAAGCTATTCCACTATCAGTAGTCACACTAGACCAGAGTGTACCTATTGATATGGTAATTTACTCTGCACTAAAGGTTAGTTTTCAGAACAGGAAAGACAACTTCTTCCTGGGCTGGGAGTAATCACTGTAGAGGTCCTGGATTCCTCCCAGTTCCCAGGGTCTTTTTTCTACTCCCCAAAGAGCTTTTTAATATTTTAACCACTGATACTCCGTAGAAGGGACGTATTTATCTCAAAAATCAATTGAGGGCTATTTCAACTCTGATAGGAGTTTATTACAGGAAATGAGCATGTTAGGTCAGTGGTATCTAAGAACAGCTATTTTGGATCTTTATTTCAACCTATTCCACTCAACAAAGCTAAACTAAGTATGTATTATGCTAGACAGGGGCGTGGAGGCAAAGATGACCAACATCCTGAAGGAGCTCAGAGTTTACACTAGAACCAGAGTGCAGACAAAGAAGTATCAGACAGGCCTTAAAGGATGCGTAGAATTTATGGAAACAACAGAGCTAACTTCTCCAATGTTCATTTCATGCCAAGCAAGGTCTTAAGCACTTTATGTCACCCAGTGTAATCTTATCATCAAACTCCCTGAAATAAAGACTGACTTTTTTGTTTCCATTTTAGAGGGAAAAGTTAAAAGTCTTGTTTCAAGCTGCACGCTTATCTGTACGTAGCAGAGCCACAGTCTGAACCTGTCTTTCATAACTAACGTGGATTTTTAAAGCACTCTTCCAAACTACTTTCGCTAATAGACACAGGTGGAAAAGATAAGGTTCAACCTGTGTAGAGGTGATTCAAGTCTCATACCCAGCATGGACAAGATTGTGGCGGGCAAGGACACATCTCATCCTGTGGACAGCCAGAGGTTTTAAATCAAAACATGGATGTGCATCATTAACACAGCAAAGGTACCGGCTTCAATAAAGAAAAGATCTTCTCATGCAGTATTCAGGGAGCAAAGCCCCAGTTTTTAACCCTATCATCTTTAAACATCACAGCAGTCTTTTGGGTTCTAGATGTCTTCATGACCCTCACGAAAATAAGGCTGAAACAATGACAAACCTTAGTGTATAAGCCTGACAGACATAGGAAAATGCAGGCCAATGACTTACCTCCTGGTTACTTAAGTCAAACAGGTGACCCATCTCCCAGAAGAAAGTCGACCTGAGTTCCTGGTACTAGACAACTGGGATCATTCTTTTTTTCTCTCCCCCTTTTGGTACTTCCTGTTTTAGTTTATGTCAAAAGCTAAGTGACCTTATCAGGTTAAAGTGCAAAATAAAAACTTGAGTCAGCAAACAGAGATTTCCTTCCCTCTTGTACAAATACAAACATTTCACACTGACCAAAAAAAAGTTCAGTGAAGAACACCCCCTGTCACTCTTAGAAATTATTGAGAGCGCTGTTCCAGTGTTTTAGAAATTTACTCACAGAGAATATTCTAAACTGGAAAGAAAATAAGTTTTCACATAAGATTTTCATCAGAGAATTATTTATCACAGAAAAAATAGAAGCCTCTAACTGTTGGAAAATAATTAACTATGTACATATCCACGAGTGAAGCATAACACAGCCCTTAAGCCATGCACACAAATCCTGTGGAATAACAGGGATGTGATTAAAAAGTTTTCAATTTTTCTCTATGCAAGTAGTTGCTGATCACAACAACAACAACAACAACAAAACAACACACATATAAAAAGAATTCATGAGCTCAAGCCCCAGAGATTGTCTACTTAGTCAGTCTGGAAGAGGAAACTGGAGAGATGGCTCCATTAAGTGGGAACTATTCTTGCAGAGGGTCTTTGGTTCCCAGCACCCAAGTTGGGTGGCTTACAACTGTCTATAACTCCAGCTTCAGGGGGATCCAATGCACTGAGCCTCTGTGGGCACATGCACTCAAGTGCTCATCCCTGTCCTGCCAACCTCAGATGAGTAAAAATAAAGTAAATCCAAAAAAGGGGGAGAAAGTCAAGTTGGACCTGCAGTGTGCCCTGGAGCTAGAAGTCATAAAAGGATAGTTTTTAAATAGTTCTGAACTCAGCTTTTCTTATGAAGCCTCAGTCACAGAAAGCAGTTCAGTTAGTACTACCAGAGCCAAGATATTAGAATATTCATCTTTAAGTGGCCACCTAACTTTGAAGCCTGTGTGATTCCTTCTTGTTAAAAAGGGGGGAAAAGCAAAATAAATACTCTTAACTGCTGTGCAACTTGCTATTTATTTAAAGGAAACTGAATTATCCAGTTGCACAACATCTTGGCCTCATCTGGCAAAGAAACATGCAATTATCCAATTGTGTGACTATCAGCAAAATGCAGACTCTGCCATTCAATACCTTGAATTCCTAAAGTTATACTAGACTGTATCTGAAGACACAGTTGCCCCTCTATAACTACAAGTTCTGTAACTGTGGATTCAACCAACAGTTGATAAAAAAATATATATCTATTAAATGTATCTTGGACTGGCGCAAGATAAGTTGGTAGGCAAAGGTGCTTGCCCCTCAAGCCTGGTGGCCCTAGTTCAATCCCTGGAACCCATATAAAGGTAGAAGGAGGAAACTGACTCTACACAGCTATCTCCTGATCCACCTGTGCAGTGGTATACATGTCTACACACAATAATAATAATCTTTAATGCACCTGTATGGAATATTTATACTTTCCTAAACAATACAGCAGAACTATTTATAAAGCATTTAGGCTGAATTAGGCATTATAAGTAGTCTAGAGACTATCTGAAGTGTATAGGAAGATGTGCGTGGATCACATGCCATTTGGTTTAAGGGACTCAAGCATCTGTAGATTTTGGTCTCCTCAGAGATGCTGGAGTCAAGTCTCCACAGGGACAAAGGGCCAGACAGCTGCTTCTTTAATGATGAAGGGGGAAGATACGAATGATGAGGGTCATTCTTGGTCTCAGCTTGGGAATAATGGCTGTTTAACAATTTTTACACTGACATGGAAGCCAATGGACTAGACCAAATGACTGACTCCATCAAATATTGAGAGGATAATTAAATGATTCAATAAGATAAAATATGGATCTCAGAAAGTGACAGGGGAGTGGAGATCAGAGTCTTATAGTACCTTAAAAAGAGCAAATGACAGAAGGTACCTGGTGAACTGCTAGGAGCAGGCCTCTCATTTATACCCATTCTTATTCTCTGGTTCATCATTACTGGGTCTTAACTAATGGCATAAAGATCAAAGAGATGGAATGGAACAAACAGTACAGAGTATTGATTAACTTTACTTTGAAATTGCTTAACATTAGGGTAAGTTATTCAAGAAAAAGGAAAACTATAAAAAATGTTATCTGGTCCATTTTTTTAAGACATATTTTTCAAGTAATTCAACAAACCAATTATGAGAAAATCTCCAGACTTAAGTCACAGCTACCTTCTTAAACAGATGAGCTATTTTGTGACCATGAAGTGTAAGTAAGACAGATCTGTAGGGAGGCTTGTATGAATTTTGTAATTCTTTTTTTTTTTTGATTATAATTATTTTTGCCATAGACCTTATTAGACACCATGAAACTTAGACCACCTGAGAGATAAGCTGAACAAAATCGTCAGCGTTATGAAGTATGAAGCAGCACTCCAGAAAGATAGGGATGATCCATTCCAGCATCCAATTTTAGGAGAATTCAAGGACTGATTACATTAGTTCTTGTCTCCTCTGAGATGTTTAAATGTAACTTTCATTACCCCACAATGGACTTTTATAAAACCCTTTCTTGGCCTGTCTTCTAAACAGAGGTCAACAGAATTGTCAAAGCAGATCATGAATCTCAAGCAGGTTTTTACCCAGAAACACCCTGAAAATTCCTGACACTCACAGATCCACACACTCCCAGGAAGACACTATAAAGACAAAGGCTGTAAGGAAAACATCTTTTTTCAGAGGATTACTGCTAATAATATATTTTATTTCCAAACATAAACAACAACCCATAATTAAACTGAGAATTACAATGAGTTTTATTGTTAAGAGAAAGACGGTGATTTTTTTTTAAGTGGGGGCAACAATCAATATTATAACCATTATGCCTATAGGAAATTAGGCTACTGAAGTAACCAGAACTTCAGAAGAATTGAGAGCTCAAAACTTTCAATAAAGCTGAACTACATATTAAAAAGTTATGGCACTGAAGAGATGGTTCAGGGGATAAGAGCATGCATTCCTCTCAGACAGGACTCATGTTCCGTTCCCTGTACCAACATCCCAGTAAGAGCTTATGACTACCAATAAATACAGTTCCACATGACATGACACCCTCTTCTGTCTTCTTAAGGTACCTGCATGCATATACATACATAAAAAAAAAAAAAGTCTTAAATCAGACAGCATAAACATCTCCATCTCCAGACAGAGATAAGTCATGGTAGGTAATATTGCCAAGTTGACTGGATTAGGAAGCACTTAGAATGGTTGCCAAATTGAGAATGGAGAAGACCTGTACTGAATGTGGGCAGCCCTTGCCATAGGCTGGGGGACCAGACGGATGGGTTAAAAGGGAGAAACTGAAATCCACTAACCTGGCATATTCACATTCTCTCTCTCTCTCTCTCTCTCTCTCTCTCTCTCTCTCTCAGAAGACAGCTGTTAAGTGGAAAAGTTTGTTGTCTCATTAAGGAAAATGCTAAGTCTTTATTCTTAAGACAGGCAAGAAAAAAGACAAATTAAAATTTATTATACAAGTGTAATGTTATTTGCATGAATATCAAGACAATGGGTCTAGTTATGGTAGGCTCAGGAAACATCTTAAAGTAGAAATGCTCAATGATTTGGTTTCAAGAAACTGTCTTCTCAAACGAATCCCCTGCCCTGCCCCTCTCTGCCCCACTGGGCCCCATCATCACTGTGATGAGAAACCCAAATGGTTTGAGGCATCTACACTGCAGGAGAAAATAGGTCAGCTTTCCAACATTTCTCCCTTCAAACTCACGTCAAACACAGATTCACCGATACCCAAAATAAGAAAAAGACAAAACTAAACTATAGCAAAAAGAAAACTGAGGTGGGCTGTGGTAGCCTACACCTTTTAATCCCCAGCTCTCGGGAGGCAGAGGCAGGCAGATTTCTGTGAGTTCAAGGCTAGCCTGGTCTACTCAGTTCCAGGATAGCTTGAGCTACAGGAAGATCATGCCTCAAAAAAAGAAAAACAGAAACGGAAGATGAATACAACCTCTCCATATTTCTTCTGTGGTTTTTGAATGCATTTCAAAAATTATTTATATGTTGTGTGTCTGTTTGTCTGTGTGTGGAAATGTCGTGGTACGTGTGTGAAGAGCAGAGGACATCTTGCAGGAGTCACATCTCTCCTTCTAACATGTGGGCTGCAGGGATGGAACTGTGGTTATCAGGCTAGGCAGCAAACTCCTTTACACACGGAACTATCTTGCTGGAGTCTAATGTGTACTTTAAAGAACTTATTTCACAGCCAAAAAGTTAGGCTAAAATGAACTCTTAATCAAGTCCAAGGAAAAAAAAAGTATTTTTACAAATTCCTGTACAAGAAAATGATATAAAGATACCCAGAGATGACAGGACTGTGCAGGTCCTAGACAGTACCTTAACTGGGGTTGGTGACACTATGGAGTCTTGTTAGCTACTGCCTAATCTTCCAATTTTGTAACACGGAACTGATGATGCAAAGTATCTAGTTGTTGTTTTTTTTTTTAAATCCCTCTCTCTCAAAAAACCACCCCAAAAGTTTTCCAGAGTTCGATTTTCCCCAATAGGAGAATGGTGGTTGGTAGTGAAAGAGGTGAAGCTCTTAAGAGCTGAGAGTAGACAAACCTCGATGCTGGTACTAGAGCCTTGAAAGTGCAGGCACCAACAACCAGTCTTCTAGTCTCCGGTGTGGCTTAAGTGACAGGTCATCAAGAGCTGCCATAGAATATGGTCTCAGGAGTGTCGAGTAAGGCAAGTATCAGGAATCAAAAAGAAGAAACTTCGAAATCTAGACCACCACTTGCCAATGTACTAATAAGCTATGACACTGCCAGAGACTTCAAAAGGCATGTCTTGAAAAAGCCAAGAATTTATGAATGTCACAACTACATGGCTTTCTCGGGACACAACTGTAGTTTATATATTTAGATGCACTGTCCGCCTCTCCATAAATCCTTACTGTAGTAGGAAATTCATTATGCTGAGCGTACACAGATCCTTTCCCCAGGCAAATCCAGACACAAATAGGGCACCTGCCTCATTTTTCTTCAATTCCCTGTGGAATAACAAGTTTCAGCTCTGTTTCATCTCCTTGGATAATCGCTTATTTGATTAAGGAGATGGATGCAATTCAAAGTTTTCTTACTGTCCCCAACTTGAACAACCAAGCTTGGCTTTTCTACAGCTCCCTGATTTCCCTGAAGTCCTACAGCTTCCCTAAACCCTACTTAAAACTCCTTTCTTGAATCAGGATGAATGACCCTTTAGCAGATCCAGGGTGTCCACGCTGTCTTCTGAAAAATCTCACCTGAAAGGCAGGCAAGACTGTGGGTCGTAGCCATCCTAAGAAAAAACTGTTCTCTTTGAACCATAGCTATCTTGAACTGCAATTTTACAGACATAGAAGGCCTCATTCGGAAGCAGCAAGTTATGTGTGATTCATCACTAACAAAGACCAGAATCATTTAAGTGAGCTTCTTCTACCTTATGAAGACCTGATAGTGGCTTCACAAAGTGTTTTTGCAGACATCTCATCAACTTCTCACAGGATATATGATTGCATACATCATAAAGGATACACACACACACACACACACACACACACACACACACGCAACTGAGACTGGAGACTTTAAGATTAAGTAACTTTCTCCAGGCCATATTCTAAGAATCTGCACTTAAGTTAGTACTGACTGATGTTAAAGTCCATTAATCAGGTCTTAACAAACAGTAACTCAAATAGCAAATCCACAGATGCAAGCAGAATTGACCAACGGAGGAAATGCAATCCCTCCCCGACTAAGACTCTTGTTATAGTTCATCCTTTGGAACACACTTTTTCTCTTGTCTTTGCTCAACCTGCAGGTGCTGTTTGTAACAACAAATATCCACCCACATCTGTAGGCCCTGCTGGATACAGAGCTGGATGGCCTGAACCCTCTCCCTATATTTAGAACTTTCAGCTCCTTCTTAATTGCTTAACTTAATCAGGACCCTGTAGAAGGGAAACACATCCACATTCATCACAGGCATCAAAGGAAACATCTTTACAAGTTATATCCTTTTGCAAACCAACATATGGTCTCCTGCCACCCTCCCAATTGTCCGCCTCCTCCTCTGGGAAGATCATGGAATTTTATTTCTTTTTATCACTTGAAAAAATCACTTCCCTCCTAATTCAGTAAAACTGGGTGGAGGCCACTTCCTCCACAGGTGAGAGAAATAAAACTTGTTGCCCTGTCATTGTCAGGAATTTTAACATTAACCATTTATTTTATGTGTTTTCAAAATGGAAACAAAAGGCAGGCTAAAATCAAAATTAAAAACCAGGGCCTGTTTTCCAGACTTTCAAATAAACTCTTAATTTTGTGTATGTCATTTTTAAGATGGTTTTAAATGAGAGAACAAGAAGGCCTTTTGTGTGGGGTTGGGGTTGGTTTTTTTGAGTTGGGGTGGGCACAGGGTCTCCCTGTAGCCCCAGCTTGCCTGAAACTTGCTATATATACCAACCAGGCTGGCCTGATCTCACAGAGATCCGCCTACCCCTGCCCTGAATTAAAGAAAGGTGTGTACTGCCAAGCCAGGCAAAACAATAGTTCTCAACTTGAAAACACTTGAACAGCAGCTCTCCATTCCTTAGTTGTACCAGAAGAAAGCAACCTCTTCTGAGCCTCATTTGGCTTTGCCACAAAAGTCTGATACCACCATCTACCCCACTGGGTTGTTACAAGGCAGCGGGATATGAGCAGATAAGAGTCGCACTCGGGACTTATATAATAAGATAAGAGTCTTATACTCGGGACTAAGGTATAATGGGATTACTGCAGCCTGCTGGGTTGACCCAGTCAACTGAAAGGGTGGCAGTTACTAAGACATAAGATTTTAGAGTTTGGATCTGAATGGTATGTGAGAAATGGTCAGATTCTGGATGTTTCCTGAGAGTACAGTCAGGAATACATAACACTGCTCATGCATCTAAAAAATTATCAAACACAGGGTAGGAGGAATCTGTTTAAGTTTAGGAAGCATGAAACCCAGTTTTGCAGTGACGATGAGATCGAATACCAGTCAGTTCAAGCATTAGGACAGAAGTGTAGAGGGGACTAAAAGCTAAAAATGTGCAGAATTGGGTGACTGGAGGGTGGTGAGGCCCCTCAAAGCTAGTGTCTCCACGGAGATGGTGGAAGAAGGGTCTAGAGGTGACAGAGAAGTGAGGATGGTGAGAGGACTTGGCAGAAAGCTGAGAGCTAAAAGAGATGAGCCGACTATAACAATTTCTGTTCAAGGATACTCCTGCTCTAACAACTGAGTTATGGTACATGTGATTATGATGTAATTACTGTAAATGAAAAAAAAAAAGCTACATTCATGTACCACATTGGGGGCAGGTGGATCCTGAGTCCTTTCAGAAAAAAAACACATGTAGAAACAAAATCTGTCTGTGTACCTATGTGCACACTATTATAAACACTATTATAAAACATTATTGGAAGGAAACAAAATCTGGAAGCAATCCTAAGACACCTTTAGGAGTGGGCTGTGGGCTGGAGTGCAGAAGCCAACCACTTCTGCTAACCAAGTCTTGGTTTCGAATCTAAAACCCCATAATAAAAATAACTGAAGGTCAGAAATCCATTCTACACAAGTCCAAAAGAACCATTATGAGCAAGAGGCACTAAGACTGATCATTTTTACAAAGGAAAAAGTAACTGGAAGTTAATTACACAGCATGGGATACCACTTAACTAGGATTTTCAGAGAAACATATTCCTGTACCCGTCTGGAATATGTGACCTCATTCTGGATGAACAGAATATGAATGTGAATATATTCTCTTACTAAGCAATTTGGCTACATGATCAAAAATTGAATTTTACAAAATGGCATGCCGTAACAAAAAAGACTGTTCATTAAAACCTATTCAAATATTCACCAAGATTTTCAATGCATACAATTCTTAGCAAGGAAAAAAAAAAGTACTAAAATTACTCAAATATCCTCAACAGCAAATTGGTCCCGTCTCTTTTCTACAATAAATTCATTATTTGGAAGAATAAAATAACTTCTGAAAATGAATGTATGCAGAACCATTGACACAGACACCAAAATCAGCCGGGTTCTGCTCTCCCACATGACAGTCAAGGACAGTACATTTTCAACGTGTCAGACTTGGGAGAGGACCAACCATCGAGGGAGAAACTGGGCAGAGTTGGCAGCCTTCTTCCCAGATAGTAGGAGCTCCCTCCACCTAAGCGGTAACAGAAGAAGCAAAGGTTTCATTAGTTTTACAGAAAGTAAGCTTTAGGTCTAAGTAAGTGTCACCTGTAAAGTCAGCCTGTCATAATCTCGGCTTTTGCTGCCTCTGAGCCAGTCCCTCCTATCTAGTTAACTCCCCTGCAAGACTCCCAGTCAGAACTGGAAAACCCAATGTGCCCTCAAAAGGCTCATTTTCCTCCTGTCCTTGTTACAAGAGATGCTACTTCCACTGCTAATGAGAGCGTTAAGTCTCCACTCATCCATTACGGAACACATTCTTCAAGTGCTTGCCACCAACAGAAAGCACAGAAGGAAAATGAGCACAAAAAAGTTCCCACCACCATCAAGCTGCCAGGAACGAAGTGTGGAGGGAACGATGGGTGAGCCAGGTGGTAAAATAAATTGAGATCAGTCAGAGGATATTGTCCAGACCATTCATCTACGGAGGAACACATACATACAAGTAGAACAGCCACTAGGTCTCTACATCTCCTCTGCATTGGTCACCCTGCAATGGAAATCCAAAGGTCACCCAACTCTCAACCAGTCACACCAGTGATATGAAAAATGGAGTTTATAATACAAAGCAGCCTTATTTAAAAAAAAAAAATCAAACACTGCTTTACAATCTATTATGATTTCACAAAGAATAGAGTTTTTTAGAATGATAAAACCTTATATATCCTCACAACATAGTTTTAAGAAATGCCTTGAAGTTTATAAACAGATAAGCCAACTATGACAGTTTCCTGATCATATAAAACTTACAAACACATTTGATCATCTAAATCACTCTGTCCTTCTTCTAAGAATTCAGAGTTTAGGACAGGAAAAGTCCTTTACAGAACACCGGAAGCAGTCTAGTTGGAAGACTCAAACTTTAGTCCCTCTCACAACCAATTTCAAAACGAGAGCGCACTAGGCAGGTGGTTGCACTGGATAGACCACGAGATGGGTGCACTCAGGGTCTCCATCAGTTTCCAACACAGCTGAGTATCTGGAAAGAATCCAGACTCACCCTCACACCCCCACACTGCTGTGGCAAAGCATCCAGCACTGTTGTGAGCGTATCACATGCACCAATTCCCACAGTCCTAATGAGAATCATGTAAGGTCGGTACTACTCTAGAAAAGAACTGAGGCCGCACCCCTCTACCCCTTGCTTTTCCTTAATATCATCTATCTCCCTTTGATTGATGCATAAAGCACAAGAACCAATAAGAGAGAATTTGGTTAGGATTTTATTTTCAATTCCTCTAACTCCTTCCCGTACTAACTTACTTCTGCTATTTTTCCCTTCTTGATATTCATTCCCAGCTTCTTAGAACATGGGAATATATATATAGGGCAGCCAGAACCAAATGAAATTCATTTTAACCTACAGATATTTAAGTAAATTTAGGAGGTTCTAAGCTATAAAGAGGGGTAGGGAAACTCGCACTGTTACTTCCCACCAATGGCCCGTGCAGGTGCTCAACCCTTAGAATGCTTTTCTTATGTCTGTGGAATACTGAACTCCTTTAAAGAAATTCATTTTCAGGGGCTGAAGAGAAGGCTCAGTGGTTAAGAGCACTGACTGCTCTTAAAGAGGAATCGTGTTTGATTCCCAGCACCCACATAGCCACTAACAACCATTCCCGTTCCAGGGGTTCCAATGCCTTCTTCTGACCCCTGAGGGCATTGCATGATACGGGTGCACTTACACATGTGCAGGCAATACACTCATACACATAAAATAAAAAAATAATGAAAAAAGTTTTTAAAAGAAATTCATTTTCTTGGCTGGCAGGACCCCTCAGCAGGTAAAAAAGGCACTTGCTGCCAAGCCTGATGACCTGAATTCAATCCCTGGGACCCATAAGCTGCAAGGAGAGAACCAATTCCCACAAGTTGTCCTCTGCTCTCCACACATGCACCATTGCATACATGCACTCCACACACACACACACACACACACACACACACACACAAATAACTACATACATGTAATTTTAAAATTCATTTTATTTTCCACTGAATATTTTCAAAGTCTTTTATTAAAAACATAAAATGGTACAAAAATATATTACTAGGCTTATCTTCTTTTTTTGAGGTAATACTTTTCCAACCGAGCAACTGCAGAGATGAAGAAAAATTAGCCACAGGTTCTTTCAAGCATCCTAATAAAATACTACAACAGTCATTGTAACGCCTAACACACAGCTTAAACCCCTATGCTCTCTGCACTCAGAAGGAAGTGGGTTGAGTTGGGGTGAAGAACAGAGGGACAGGTATTGGCAGAGACAAGACTCAGAGACGCCACTTCCACGACCCCGCTCCCTCCTGCTCGCTTTCCAGCTGTGTGCAGATTTCTCCACCTTAACATCACGGAGGCTTAGCACGGCATCCCTGGCCTCTGCCTGCTGCTTGCCAGTTGTAGGCCCCATGCTCCCCAGACGGTGCCGATGATCCACCGCTTCATTCCCCTACATCTCTCTCTACTTCTCTTTGCAGTTTAAGCACTTCCGGCCTCAGCAGCACTTTTCTGGTTCCTGCCAGGGAGGAGGGAAGAGATGTCTAACACACATCCTTTTCTATCTCTGAGCGCAAACCAGTCTTCTCTGTCTAACCGATATGCTTGAGCACTTACAACAGGCCCCCATCTCTGCCAAGGGCCACCAAGCATGAAAGACAAGCATGGTTCGTACCCACAAGGCACTTACAACATAACACAGATTTCCCAACATGTTTTCAAAAACATCAAAAGGGAAAAATGCACTCAACACACATCCACCGTGTTAGGTCAACAGCCCCACTGCGGCACTGGAACCACTGTGCTGGGTGTGTGTTAACACAGAGATCATAAAGACACCATGCATACCCTCAAGGAACTCGGAGTTAACATGATAACTAAAATAAAAGGTATTATAACAGAGACTAAACCAGACAAGCAGGTTTGTGCTGTTCCTCCAAGTTACTAGTGCCTCAGTACAAGTCCTATATTTATGGTCCTTTATCCCAACTTTATCAAACTGTATAAGATACACATTGAGCATAAGGATGAATTTTAGACATCTGAAAACTTGCTGGGAAAATTAATGTCAACATTTCTGAGAGAGAAAAGCAGGCTGGAAAGAAACACTCTACCAGTCCGGCAAGATGGCTCTATGGTTATGGTGTTTGCCTCCAAGCCTGAGGGCTTGAAAGCTATTCCCAGAACCTACACAGTGGAAGCAGAAAACCAGCTCTTGGGAGTTGTCCTTTAGCGTACTACTGAGGCATGCATGTGCACACCCCCACCCAAGAAATAAATAAATACATTGTACATAAATAATTTTTTTTCTTTAAAGAACACTCTAAGGGCTGGAGAGATCGTTAAGAGCACTCACTGGCTGCTCTTGCATGGGACTCAGGGTCAATTCCCAGCACCACATGGTGGCTAACAACCATTCGTAACTCCAGTTCCAGGGGGAATTTGACACTCTTTTCTCACATCTGTGGGCATTGCACAACATGGGTGCACTTACATACATGTAGGCAATACGCGCATACACAGAAAATAAAAAATAATAAATACAATATTTTTTTAAAAAAGGAACAATACCAATTGCATCAAATTTCTTTCTCAATCCTCACCTTTGAAAGATGCCCCCAATCGTATGTGCAGTGCCCTTATGCTAAGACTATACAACACTAACACCAATGGCTTATATAACACTCCATTTTCAGGTCACTGTACTGTCATCTTACAATCGGCTTGCCTCTTCAAGGTAGAAACTGCTCCTTCTTCTTTCCCTCTCAAACCACACAGCTCTGTGCAGGATGCCAGGGAGAGATGCACGGAGTGTTGAGTTGGTTAACATCCACTTAAAAAGCAAGACCCCAAACACTGATATGCACCCTCTGAAAAGGAGGCTTTCCTAGAACACAGAACGTTTCAGCCTCCACAACTGGACAACTCTCTACTGTTTAAGCACAAATGAATGCCATCTAGTTTTTGTGCCAATCGTTTAAATAAGTTTGAGGTTTTTTTCACAGTTAACAGAAAACATTTAAAAACCCATCAAACATTCCCTCAAGTTTGAACAAACTAAACAGAAGTCTTGAGCACACAAACATGAATAGAGGGAAAATAAAGAGGTGGTTATTAATCACGCCAGACTGCAAAGCCAGCAAGGCCAACAGCCAAACAGGAAGCCGTGACAGCGGAGATGGTTACACACCACCAACTGTCCTGAGTTTTAATAAAGGCTAATGTACAATTTCTACAGAGACAGTCAGAGTATCATTTCCTATCAAGAAGATGGCACAGTAGGGGAAAGTACTTGCTGCACAAACTGACGACCTGAGTTTGATCTCCAGAACTCAAAGAGGGGTTGATATGTGGTGGTGCGTGTCTATAATCCCAGCAACTCCTATGCTGAGGTAGGAGGCAGAAACAGAACTGCTGGGAAGCTAATGGCCCAGACAGACTGGAATAAGAAACGCAGAGACAAAACAGCAATGTAGACCCTGCCTCAAACAAGGAAGGTGAGAACCCATTCCTGAAAGTTGTCCTCAGACCTCCGCACACGGAACACGCACACACCTACACGTGTATGCACACAAATATAAAGTTTAAAAAGAAAAGCTACTGTATTTAATAAAATTAAAATCCCAACATTTACTCTTTTTCTCTAACTTAGTTTCAAGTGTTTGAGTGACAGTTCTGAGTAATTTAGGGTCCCTAGTCCCAGTCACAGATCACTCACGAGGAGAGGAGACAGCCACAGGCCAAGTAGGGAGCTTGCAGGTGAGATACAGTTTTCATTCTAACTCTGAAACATTTTCAAGCTATTTAAAGGAAAGGAGACAATTTCTAATTCTGTCTTGCAGCTAGGCAAGAGCCCGCCTAATGCCAAAGTAAGACAGACTGCAATTCAGTTGGGTCAGGATCCTGCCAGTCACTAGCAGACTCGATCCTTCTGGGCAGTGTAATGAAAAGCCTTTTTAAACCACTAACTCTCCATAACGGAAACTCTGGAAATTAAATGTAGATATCGTAACTTTAGCTTTTACTACATAGGGGGAACGTTTCTCATTCTAAACTATTCTCTTAATAGTCAAAACCATATTCTAAGACATCATTGTATCTCATATAAACGAGAAAATGAGGAGAAGCCTATTTCAAAACCAACTAGGGAAGACTCATTCAAGGCTCATCAGTCATTCCAGCTGACTGAGGAATGTACATGTGGCCAATGGCCCCAGCAGGGCCCAAAACATGACATTCTACTAAGGAGATTCCTAGCCCCAAGTCATGTCACAGAGGGAAGCAGGCTACCATGAAGGAAAAGGATGGAGAGGCCTGCCTGCCAGAACCCCAGCTTACAGCACCTCCTTGCAACTCCAGATTCTCTTCAGTTGCTCAGAAATGTTGAGTTCCTTTCCTTCAATGAGAAGCCCAGTGTTGCCAGATGGACATTTTCTGATCCACAAAAGAGAAACTCAGTAAGGTCTGAGAAAAGACCTTTTCAGCAATAAGCTGGTGGCGAACACAGCGAAGCACTTGCTATTTAGCAGCCTGTGTTTCATCTGTCTGTGAGCTGCTTGCTCACATTCTCAGCAGGTTCACCTGTTCTTTGAAGGTTCTCACAGACCCCGGTACAGCTCTTGCAATCTGTTTTCGGGATGTTTGTATATTTGGTGCACGCCTGTTGACACAGAAGCTGTCACATCTATAAAGCTTTTCCTTTATGGTTTTGACCCTCGGAGTCACATTTACAAGGTGCTGCAGCTCCCTATTAATAATGTCCTCAAACTGTCATAAATCAATTTTGTCCTTCCATCTAATACTGGTAGGAATCTACACCAGAATCTTTCTGCACCATGGACTGTTACAGTAAAAACCAAAATTAACGCTAATGAATGCTATAAAAAGAACAGGCAAAAACAAACAAAAAACACACATATTTAATACCATTTTTTTTTGCGGGGGGGGGTGCGGGGGAACAAACGAAAAACCATGGATAAATTTAGAATACTTACTTTTAAAAGCCTTGGATATTTATGTAACTTCTCTAAATCACTAAAGAGAGTCATCCCTTAGTTCAACTACTATACTTTCCTTCAAAACCTTTATGTGGAACAGTCAAAGAAATATTATAGGTATAAATTTTCAAATTTGCTATTTCACTACTTTATGGCCAGGATTTCATGCTGCTCCTCTCCTTACCCAGGCACTGTTGGATTGCACGTACACTGCCCTCATTAACACTCTAGACTGTAAAAAGCACTGATTTTTATAAACAGTTAATATATCTAAACGCTTATTAGGTGGCTGGCTGCTCCCAAGCTGAGCCTTCCATGTATTCTGCATCTCTGAAAGATACAAGTCTTACATTTTAACACTATTTTAGCACAGCTAAAGCCAAGGTAGCTTATGATTCATAGAATGTCATGTTTAATTAGACAGGTGGTTTTCCTCAGCAGAACATGAAATAACGTCTTACAGATAACAGCATCTTAAAGTAGATGGAATACGAAAATACACTTCATGGCATTTTCACGGCGTTCCTTAGGCTGTACTATTATCTCTATTATTTTCAAGTGAGGAAGAACCAAAAGTTAATGGCACTTTTCCAAAAGCTATAAAGTGACTGAGTGCTCAGCATGGCCTTCAACCCCGGCAACCTGTCTGTCTCCTGCAGTACTGGGAAGATTCGCACAAGCTGGCATCCGCTCCTCTGTGTGCTTTCTGGTCTAACCTGGTTCTTTCTCAGACAACTCACCCTCCTAACAATGCAGGTGTCAGTAATTTGTCATCTGTGCACCAGATTGTAACTACATTGCTGTCTCTCAACCTCTTTTCCTCAACCTGCAAATATAAAGAAGACTCGTATTAAAAAGAAAAAACAGGCATTCAAGGGAGTATAAGGATCTAGTTCTCATTTCTTAATATACTCGTTCTAGTCACAACTATATTCACTTAATTATGACATTTTCTTTTCTAACCTGAGTCAGAGGCACCTCCTCAGAGCCCACCCCTCTCTTCTCATGGAGTCCTGGCTTCTCCACTCGTCCCATACAACACCTTTCTTCCAGCTGTTGAGGTTTCTTTTAACAACCTCAAATATGCCTTTTCTTCTAATAATTCCTAATTTGGGGCTTCCATGGAAGATCAAATTCCCTGCTGTGTCTCCTCTGCATGATCAAGAATGCACTGATAGCTAAGGACAATCCATACACAAAGCTCGAGTTCTTCCCTGGACTTTGGTTATGTATCTCCAGCTTAACTACAAAACACTTCTAACTAGGCATCCCACTTAAAAATCCAACACGTCAGTTCTAATTTATCACCTGCACAATACTTACTCCTCCCTATCTCGTAAAGGTTTCATCCGTTTTCTAGTCACTAAGGTTGGAAACTAAACTGTCATCTCTGACACCTCTCTTGCAATTCCACAGCCACACAATGATCAAATCTTTCTAGTTTTTTTTTTTCATTTTCCACTTTTTACCAGAAATTTCTCATCACATAAAACTTAAAAAAAAAAAAAAAATCTGACATCTGGGTTCTAATCCACTCCAATCCAAACTCATGTTCAAACTCTTCCAGTGACTTTCCAAACCTTCCCCATTCTGGCACATTAAGGGCCCTCAAACTTTCACCTCCACCCTACCCACCCCTCAGCCTCTACTAGAAAACTCACTGAGATCAGTTGGGTCAGCCCAGTAGCAGATAGGTCTACCCAGCATGATAGCCACACACCGCTAACAAAAATACCGAAGCAGAATTGAGATGACAACATGCAGTTCCTCAGTCGCATGGCCACACTTAATACTGGACAGTCACCTGCAGCTATGGCTATCCACTGGGCCACAGGACCCCTGGTGGACCACGCTGCTGCGAGGCCACACACTCCTGCTCATCCATCACTTTTTACTACCTATACAAGCTGCGAGTCCTTCCACACCACAGTCCAATCAGTTCTAAGTCCAAGTCCTGGACGGCTCTGTAACAATTCTTACAATGTTGTGTTTTTCATTTTTATGTGTCTTCTCAATAACTACTATGCTTCTTAAAATTAAAAAGCTAGAAAGTATGCATGGCTGAAGGAAGCATATAATTACTACAACACTGCACCAAAAATTGCCAAGTAAAGGCTCATTTAATATCCCTTCATTTTAAAAATGTTTTCTTTCAATCTAAACAAATAAAAGATTTTGCATTTTCCTAAATGAATGACTTAATTTAATGCCTAATCATAGTAGTTGAAGAAAATTAGCTCCCTTTTTTGTTCTCCTGGTGTTTGAAATTGAAAGGAAAAAAACAGCTAGACAGGTCTGAAATACTTCCACTTTGCATAAGCACACAGCAAAGAAACCACAGTCAGCAGAAGAAAAGAAATGAACAGTCGGTGTACTCCGCCCTAACAATCTGAGATTGGAGGGGAAAAAATATCTACAGCACAGTAGCCCTAAAATTAAGGGGAACTACAAATAAAACACTAAAAAATTATGTACAAGAATGAATTTCTGCTGGGCATAATGGTGCACACCTTTAATCATGGCACTCGGGAGGCAGAGGCAGGTGGATCTCTGTGAGATTGAGACCAGCCAGATGTACATAGCAAGCTCCAGGCCAGTGGGAGCTACATGGACACCCTGTCTCAAAATAAAGAACAACAACAACAAAAAAAAACAGTTTCTGAATCAATAGGCAGATCTTCTATACCTCTCCTTCCCAAACACAACCACGAATATTCTCACATCCTGATCTCAAAAGCATGCACATGAATAATTTATGGTTATATGTGTTATGTGCTCTTTCTTCTTATTCAGGCTTGTCTTTTAAAAAAAATTAATAAACCAATCTCCTATACCACAGACCTAGGTTCCTGAAAGAGAAATATAAGGTTTCTATCCAGGCACTCAGAACCAAGCAGAGAATCAACAGGTAAGGACTTTTCAACCCCGACAGGATTTGATGTTTTATTCTCAGTGCAGAAACTTCCCTAAAATTCTGGTTTTAATATATAATGAGAATCGCAAATATGCTACACTGTTTAAATATTGCAGTTCCTAGTGCTTCCCCAAACCAACCTAGTCAATAAAGCTGAACTGTTCACAAAAGCCTTTGCCTTGCCTCTCTGAAAGCTAGCTCTCGAGGTCCCGATCATTCCTGTGTATCAGTCAGCAAGACCCACACACGCCGTTTTGCCTTACCGGCTGTGCTATGAAACTGGTACCATCTCAGTGCACACCTAAACGCACAGTCTAGATTTCAAGTGCTTTCATCCACGTTTCTTAGCTTTATCTACTTTTCAAAGAAAGTACCAGCAAAGTGCTGAAAATACTTCAGGTGTTTTTGCTACAAGTCAGATGACAGATCACCCAGATTAGACCGAATATTTGTAATACCAGAAAACAGCAGAAAAGGCACAGAAAGAATGAAGACGCTGTAATTTGGGCCAAAGAAGAGGTGTCCCTATGTATTTCGTTGTTTTTTTTTTTTAAGATTTATTTACTCTTTATTATGTTTGTACATGCGTGTTTGTGTGGCAGAGTGCCATGCCCATAAACCGTCAATGTGGGTGCTTGGAATCAACTCGGCTCTTCTGCAAGTGTGCTCTTAACTGCTAAGCCATCTCTCCAACCCCAACCCTCTTTTCCTTTTCAACACACACCCTGCATCTCGGTACCAAAAATAAAAAAGGCCACACATAGAATTACCAAAATATTTCATCAACTTCAAAATAATTTTGACTTTTTACATTTAGTCCAACTTTTTATATTTAAATTATCCTTTTTGGTCACCGACCTTCCAACTTTCTCCCGACCACCCACCCAGTTCTCTCCCTAAAGACTCCACACTTCAGCTTTAGGTAAGGAATGTGACATTTTTTGAGAGTCAAAAGACTCATGTATTTCTCTGTATGTCACAACTGTCTGATTAAATTTGAACTTTGTACAGTCTTGGGGCTCCCAATCTTTAACATAGTCCCAATGATTAAATCATACACTGGGGCTTTTTCCTTTTCAATCTCTAGAATTGAAAAAAAAAAATCAATTTTAATCTGAAGAAAGCAAAGATTTCTCTAAGGCTGTCAGATTTGATTGCTACTTACAAACAGTGTTAAGTATAAAACGTCACTACAGTGCCAAAAATTCTTCTTCCCTCCCCTCCCCAAATGATACAGGATGTGCTCAGCCTAATGCCTCAGGAACACCTGACATGGCAGGAAAGAAAACAAATGAACCCTCAAATACTAAGAGGTTCCAGGTCTGGCTTTCTGTTTCAATCAGTTAGATGGGGAAGGTTACATAAGCCAGGTGACTTTTCTGGGCCTTAGATTGCCCAACTAGATATAAAACAACTGGATTAAATAGTTTTTAAAGCAATGCTTAACTCTGTTTTCTCAAGTACTTGGCATTACAGTCCATCCCAACAAATATACTCCACCCAAAAGAGCACATAGCCTTATACCAGCATACACACAAATTCACTGGGGCATCAACATTTTGGGATAGGAGGACGGAAGTAAAAAGATGTAGGAGCCACACTCTGTCAGATCTTCTGAAACATTTTATTTATTATTTTTATTGTGTGTTTGAATTGTTTTGCTTGCATTTATGGAAGTGTACCCATGTTGTGTTGTGCAGTGCCCATGGAGGCCAGAAGAGGGCGCTGGATCCCCTGGAGTTACAGATAGTTGTTAGTCACTATGTTGGTGCTAGGAACAGAACCTGGGTCCTATACAAGAGCAGCCAGTCCTCTTAATGGCTGAACTATCTCTCTAATTCCATCCATCAGCTTGTTAAATAACTCTTACGCTCCCTCCAAAAATAAAGTTAAGAACAAGTGACTTGTGAGATGTTTCATGGAAGTCGACTTCTATCCTTAATCAATTTTTTTAAAAATCTCCAAAGAATTTGCAGTGAATCATTCTTGTGTTAAGATGCAGTCTTTAACTGTTCGCGGAAAACAGTGATTCACAATAAGACAGATAAAATGAACTACTGCAACTTTCCTCCTCAGGTTCATCAGCCTGTGATTACCCTGGGAAACACCAGATGAAAGTGGCAGGAATTATGCAGAAAAGCAGAGATAAAATTAATTGGACTTTGAAATGCACTACTTTATTTCAGACTTATTCTTCAAACTGTGTGCTGCTCAGATGAGTGTTAACTTCCCTTTCTCCCTTCTAAACAGGGGTGATAGGAAAAAGTACCAAAAAAACACAACACAGGGTGAATCCGTCTACAAATCTAAAAAATAAAAGGCGAGTCATGTCTACACTGGGAAAGGGAAATAACTGCCCTGGGCCTGCTGGGAATCCTACATTCCAGCTTCCTAACTGAACACGGCCTCAAAAAATAGGTAACATGCAATGGTCAAAAGTTAACTCAAAATCAAATGTGTAATCAACACACAGTGGTGTTTCTGGCAACACTGGCCCATGCATCATATGACTCTACTGCAGCTCTGGTTTAGGACAAGCAAGAAGCATACTTCGCACCCACCTCAGCCCTCATCCCATGCAACGCCAGCCAACACTGAGGGAAACACCTTGGCTCAGATTTGAGAACAGCGTGGGCCAGCAGGATGGCTCAGCAGGTCAAGGTACTAGTCAGCAAGCCTGAGAACCTTAGTTCAATCCCAGAACACATATGGTGGGTAGAACAAACTGACTCTAACAGGTTGTCCTCTGACCATCACATGTGTGTGATTGTGCACAGCCCTTCACACACACACACACACACACACTAATAAATGCTAAAAAAAAACCCTCAATTAATGATTTTGAAAATTTTTTATTTATTATTTTTATTTTACGTGTCTGCGTATATTGCCTGAATGTCTGCAAATGCACCCAGGTAGTGCAATACCTGCGGAGGTCAGTAGAGGGAGTCAGATCCCCTGGAACTAGAGTTATAGAAGGCTGTTAGCCATCAAGTGGGTGCTGGGAACCAAAACAGATCCTCTGCGAGACCAGCCAGTGAGTGATCTGAACCAATGAGCCATCTCTCCAGCACCTAAAATAATGGTTTAATTACGGAAAGCAAAGACTTTTACATTTTCCTACCATCATTCCTCAGTATGTATCAAATTAGTAC
Source organism: Eospalax fontanierii (assembly GCA_035773235.1). Classification (NCBI taxonomy): domain Eukaryota; kingdom Metazoa; phylum Chordata; class Mammalia; order Rodentia; family Spalacidae; genus Eospalax; species Eospalax fontanierii. The sequence continues at coordinate 30,731,219 of CM069548.1, read as the reverse complement.
CTCTGGATTGTACTGTGTTAGAATGTTTGACTTTAAAAATGGCTGTTTGAGTTGCTGAGTTGAGTTTCATCTAACATTGTTAAATCAGTTTAGCTTGGGATTAGGACAGAATTTCCAATAATTTCTGAAATGATCCTAAACATACTCCTGCCATTTTGTACTACATATTTAGGTAAAGTGGCGTTCTCAGCACTGATGATTATAAAAATCAAAGTATCAATCAACTCTGAATAAATGTTGAAGATGCTCTGTATCCTGCAGTAGCAAATATTCAGTCAATATTTATTTCTGTGTGTGGAAAAGCACATTCATTTCCTTAGTACAAAAATTCACTTTCATCTTTAATAAATGGTAAAATGGTATGTATACCAAATAATTGTTTTAAAATACATTTCTTTGATTTTTAACATTTATTTACTGGGGAGGAGGGAGGCTCACATCCCAGAGCCTTCTGTGGAGTTCAGAGGACAACTTTCGAGAGTCAGTTATCCCCTTTCATCATGTGGGTTCCAGGGACGGAACTCAAACCATTAGGTTTGCTGGCAAGCACCTTTTTACCCACTGAGTCATCTTGCTGGTCTTTAAAATAAATTTCTTTGGGACTTATCGGTAAATATTTAATTTGTAAATCTATTTTACATACCTATACACTAAGGGTCATAGAAAAATTTCTCAGGCAAAAAGGGGTTGCCAATGAAAACAGTTTAAGCCCTGTTCTAAATGAAAACCAAAAAACAGAGGGAAGAATGAAGCTCAGATGGAGTCAGACTGCTTGATTCCTATCCTAGCTTAGACTATAAATCACAATCACCCCATAACAATGCAGCCTGAAGCAGCGCAATCATTCTGCCTCCATTTCTTTACCTGTGAAATGTGGTAACAATCTTCAGAGAAGTCTGCAGGCTTAAATGAGATGTATTACAAACAACTCCTGACACAAAGTAAAACTGAGGGGGAAAAAAAAAAAAAAAAAAACACTACAATTTCTACCCACCCAGTGTTCTAAATCAAATCAGGTCACTACTGACAAATCAGATCTACAGGAAGTCAATAGCTCCTGTCACCTCCAAGCTGCCCATTTTAAGAACAGTTAGTTGTAAAATTAACTGGTATATGCATGCCTTTTTCTCTTTAACCTTACAAGCTTATTAGTGGAGTTAACAAGTAAACAGGCCAAAGTCCTGGGTCAGATGCCTAGAACTTTCTGCAACAATTATGCCTTATATACTCCAATATGGCAGCCACCAGCCACAAACAGCTACTGAGCACTAGAAAAGTGGATGAGGCAGACAAAATTATTTTTTACATTTAATTAACTACACAAATGAGACTACTGTTATCTTACTAGACAGCTTGGCAATAGATGACCCATAAGTTGAATGAGGATTATTTAAAAATGTAAGCAACAGTAAGGGTCTTTTTTTCCAGAGCTGTTCATATGTTGATTCAAATACCTTTGTTTTCAGTGAAGCCTGGAAACTCTGACTACTTAAAGAAATACCATGTCAGTTCATCTATCAAGACAGTGTAAACTCAGTGCTAATAAAATGATCAGAGATAAAGAAGTATGTGGTCCTCCAATATTTTAGAAGGTCCCTAAGGCCAGGTTAATTTCAAGCTCCTATAAGCACTATTCAACACATTGCTGAGAACCAACTACAAAGGTCCTTATCAGCAGCCCCAAAGCATCTGCTTGTATACCATCAAATGAAAAGCTAGGTCTTTAATGAGATGCAACATTTTTGTATTTACATCCAGGTTCTTCCTTCTCCTAAAAAGTCACAGTTCTGAACCCTTTCCCCTCTTCTAGAAACACTGGTATTCTTAGCCATCTCACTTTTCCATTATATACAAAATCCATGTACCACCCAAATCTGAAGTAATGCCAGACTCCTGCTTAGCCTCTCCTGTAATATGGTTTAATTATGATAACTGAACTAATAGGCTGACATCATAGACTTTTACAGGCTGACCCCATGTCATCCTGATGTATCATTTTGCACCAGTTCAGTGCTGTAAATCAATTTAAGATCTCAAGCAGGTTGAAAAGGCTGGTAATGATGCTCTCTCTGACTCTCTGGAGACTCCACATTATACACAACTTACATTATTTATAAAGCCTTAGTGATGCCTCCATTAAGCCTTGTAGGACTACACAAATGAGATCTTCTATACACACACAACTTGGCCTTGATTATGTAGGCTACTGTGACTTAAATATGCTCATCTAATTACATTCACGTTTATTCTTCTTCCAGTCCACCAAGTTACTGACTTTTATCATGAGCCTGGAACTGCTGGAAACAAGATAGAAACTGAAATTTAGTTTGCAGAAACAGAATTTCAATTTCAAGCCAAGCAAGAGGTTAGCATTTTTAATTGCTTAAAAAAACAAAACAAAAACAAACAAAAAACCCTGCCATTCCTCCAAAATATAAAGGTTATTAGCTCTTCAAAGCATACAGACAGGAGGGTACTGCAGAAGGAAAAATGCATTTGGTTACATACCTGTGGTTATAGGGGTCAAAACTAAATGAAGGACAAGTCCTTACCCTCAGAAGGAAGAAGCTGATCCTCCCTGGACTCTCAGAGGCCTCCGGCATCACCCACCTCCAGAAAACCATCTCGTTGAATCCTGATTTGCAGTTTCCTAAGAACTGCAGTATTAAACAAATGATACACTAGCTTCACAGAACTATCAAGTAACTGCAAACGAGAAAAGGGCCGTGAGAAGCAAACACTTAAATCAAATCAGTACAGCCTATTTGAGCCTGGCACCTCCATCGGAACAACGCTGGGGCAAATATTTACACCAACTGAAAATACCGGGGCAATGAACACGGCCTCTGCCTCGATTCTTTGTAAATTGTTCCAGTACAGCTCACCTGCTTCCGGTGTAAAGTGGTAATTATAAACAAGATGAAAAATGAACACGGTCAGGCAACAGTTTCTCACTGCTTACTGAGGAGTGGGCATGTATCCACCACAGGCCATTAGAGCGAGAGATGTAAAGGGCATGCTGTGATTTCGCCTCCCCGGAGCTCCAGCAACAGGAAGACATTACAGAAACCACGCAACTCCTTTATCACTCCACACTCTGAAAACTTCAGATACCACGGAAGAACACGAGAGAGGGAAAGAAAGGGGCCGGTGGTGACAGCACTCACTCAAATAATCATTTGGTACTGGCCAGCCTGGGGTTTTCACATGGAAAGCTCTTTACTAGGGATCTTTGCACTGTGCATTTAGAAAACTGCGCCTCCGAATACACAAAAGCTACAGCTACTGTAGCCGTGAGACCTGGCAAGCATGGGTCCCTCCCCCGGCCCCAAAGCACACCAAGGAGACGCAGTGCCCACCCCCCCCCCACCCCACTTTCAGATGCATTCGGCAAAGTGGCCAAACAAGCCGGCGCCGCTCTCACGCCCACCGCCCCCACCTCTCGGCAGAAACACTAACAAAGACGGGGAGCCAGGCAGGAACAGTTGTTCCCGGCGCAGTCCGAACACACACGCAGTGAGGCAATCGAATCCGGTAAAGGGAAAGGAATGAGGCGACACTGGGCGACGCAGGGGGTGTAGGCGGAAGAAGGGAGGGAAAAAAGGACGCGCCGCCGCCAGACCTTTGAATAAATCAGAGGGAATTGCGGTGCGAACTTTCCTTGACCTCGATCTCCAAATCCGGCCAGCTGGAGACCCCAGGGGACCCCTGTGTGCGACGCCAAGGGGTGTGCGAGTCCCCATCCCCGGGAGACCCGCGGGAGCGCAGCGCGGTCCCCGCTAGGGTGGCCCGGCCCAGGGGGAGGGAGGACACAATGGGGCCGCGGCCCGGCTGCAAACAGGGGATCCGGGACCGGAGCGGGGATCCCGCGGCCCGCACGCCCGACAAAGACGCCGGGAACGGGACGGGCGAGGTGGCAGGTTCGCTGCCCTGGCAGCCGCGAGGCGCCATCATGGGGGGTGGGGGGGAACCGCGTCTCGGAGCCAGAACCCGATCCCGTCCCGGAGCCCCAGCTCGTCCCGATCCCGTCCCGGAGCCCCAGCTCGTCCCGGATCCGGTCCTCAATCCCTATCCAGTCCCCGAGCCGTCCCCGATCCCGTCCGCAATCCCTATCCAGCCCCGGATCCCGTCCCCGTGCGCCCCGCGCGGCGCAGGGCAAGTCCGCTCCAAGTCCGCTCCCGGTCCCTTTCGCTTTACCGGCTCGGCGGCGCGCCCATCGGCGGGGACGCACGAGACCGGCCGCCGGGACCCGCGCCCAGGGGCCGCCGGGGCCGCTGCTCCGCGCTGCGCTCCGCTCCGGGGCCGCCGTCCCCGCGCCTCGGCCGCTCGGCCTCGCCGTCCTCCGCCCGCTCGCTCCCGGAGCCTGGATTGATCTGGTCGCGCTGGCGTCAGGGAGTCGGAACCGCCCAGCCTCCACCGCCCGCCTGCCAATACCCGGCGCACGAGCCCGCCCGCCGCTCGCCCTCGCTCACACGCGCACCGCGCGCGCCCGCTGCAGCCGCGGACTAGGGATCCTCTCCAAATTCCCGGACGGCCGCGCCCAGCAGCCCCGGAGCCGGGGTCAGCGCCTCCTGGCTTAACTGGCCCTGCGGCTGGAGTCCGCGCGCAGCCCACTTAGCTAGCTACAAGTCAAGTTCGGGAGCCCATGTGTTTATTTTCTGAAATGTTCCTGAACATGACCACCGCGCCCACCGAATCGCCCTACAAACGCCTTCATTGCCTCGCAATCACCACTGCCCAGTGATTTGCAGGACCTTACAAGTTGCATGTACCCCAAACTAGGTAGCCTGTTAACTACTGCAGTGGCTTGCAACAAGCTGAGTGGGTTAGGTGCATTTTGCTGCTTTATGGCTCCAAATGATAAGAGGCCACAAGGAAATATTTGGTTTTTGTTTTTGAGACAGGGTCTGAACTGACCTTTATGTAGGAGAGGGTGACCTTGAACTTCTTATCATCCATCCTGAGCCTCCCGAGTGCTGGGATTACAGGCATGTGCCACCACATCCGATTTTATAAGGTGCTGAGGATAGAACCCACGGCCTCATACATGCTAAGCAAGCACTCTACAACTGATACACACACACACGCCATTTGTTTGTAGACAGGGTTTTTGTATAATACTGGCTGGACTTGAACTGGCAATGTCTTTTTAGTACCGTACATTTTTGGTCCAATCCTTTAGATCACATTCCCCCACCCCTAACAACAACACAAAAAGTTAACTCACATCTTCCTAATCAGTTCAGACACTGAAAATATCTTCTTGCAACAGTCAACTTTTCTCTTGGCCAGTTTCTAGAAGCTGGCATAAAATATTGGACAATTATCATAATGTTGAGTTATGTTTAAAGAAGAATTAAGAATTATTCTGAGGAGTAAATGCCCTATGAACTGAAAAAAAAAATCGTTACAAGCAATATAAAGGAAATACCAAAGGCCACTGCAAATTAATGGTACTTTCCAATTATTCTTGTACCTTTACATGCCTAACATTCCACTTAAAATTCTTATTAATTATTTAAGTATTATATCTGTATCCCATATTTAATTATTCAAAGGAAATACAACAATCCCATAAAAACCAATAAAATGCCATTTATAAATTATACATAAGAATATTTCTGCTAATTAAATTCTTTTCTTCATTAAACTATTTGAGCACGTACTGGCCAATTCTTGGATCTTATCTTACTTTCCTTAAAAGCAGCATTTGACATAGTTGGCCATTCTCTGATCCCTAGTGCAAGAATTGGAGTCAACCTGCCTAAATGCCGCTCAGAGTCACATGCCCCTCCTGTCCACAACCCTCTTTTGATGAAAAGAAAGAGGTATATTCACACACAGGAGCATTATTAAACCATAGAAAAGAAATGGAATACTGATACACGTTGCTTGAATGAAATGAGGACCTAGGTTCCATCCCCAGCATCAAATAAAACCAGGTATGATAGGTGTGCTGGTGCATGCCTTCAATCCCAGCACTAAGGAGGCAGAACCATAAGGATCAGGAGTTCAAGGTTGCCCTTGGCTACATAATGAGTTTGGAGCCAGTATGGGCTAGATGAGACTCTGTTTCACAAGCAAAGCAAACTAAACAAAACACATTATGCCAAGTGAAGAAAGTAGATACAAAAGACCAAATTTAATCTGCTTCATCTATGTAAGATGTTCAAAGTAAGCAAATCTATAGAAACAGAAATTGCTGGTGATTGCCTGGGATTGGGAGCAGGGGCCGGACTGAGGGATCTGGGGGTGATAGGTAAAGATTACAGGGTGACAATTATTCTAAACTAGTTTTTGATAATGATTATGCAACTCTGTGTGGATAGATTAAAAAGCCATTGTATACTTTGACTAAGAGAATCCATGATGTGTGAATTTTATCTCAATAAGGCTGTTCAAGAAAAAAAAAAGGCAATTAAAGCCAGTATATGGTTCTTGATTTAGATCTAAGGGGAGAGGACCTATATAGTGACGTTATATAGCTGTTCATTAAAATAATTTTTAAAACTATAGATGGCCTTTCTGAGTGCAGTCCTAATAGCCCAAATGGTAATTATTAATATTACATACACTATAAAATTTTATTTTACCCCTGTGCAAGTTGTTTCTTTAAGTGCTAATAAAAATTTGGATACTCTTTGGAAAAGGGCATTTTTTGAGACAGTTGTAAAATTCTGACTAACTTCCCTATTAAAGTTGTTCTATTAAATTAGAGAGACAGAAAAAAAACCTTTGGATTACCATTTCACTCGCCATAATAGTTGTCACCGTGCGTAGAGACCCTACGCGTTCTTCCTTCTCAGCTGTCCTTGCGCACTCCAACCTGGTCCCTGCGTCAAATCACTCTGGCTTCCTTGCTCTTCAGGAACAATCTAGACAAACCCCTCCCTCCTCAATTCTTAGGCACCATCTCTCTCTCTCTCCCTCTCTCCTTCCCTCCCCCCCCCCCCTCCCTCCCTCCCTCCCTCCCTCCCTCCCTCCCTCCCTCCCTCCCAGGAAAGCCCCATCCACCCATGTCTTCAGTCCCATCCACTGGCATCTCAACCCGGCCTATCCTGCCTGTCTGCAGTGCCCCCCCCTCCCCCCCCCCCCCGCCCCGCCACCCTCCAGGTGTATTTGTTTTCTGATTGGCTGTGGCTATTTCACTTTTCACCATCTTGGTGTTTGACTTTGTTTGAATGCCCCCCGAGTTGTCTCACAGTCCTAGGAATTCTCATTTTTGATCATCTTTAAGCCGTTGCTTATTTAGATTTTGTGTTAAATGAGAGCAAAGTTAATTCTCCAGTGTGCCGAAGGGTGCAGGCCTAGTGATGGGAAACTAATATTGGAAGCAATCCGGGAAGAGGTGATTGAGGATCCCGGCTTCTCAATTGCCTTTGCCCTTCCCTGGAACCCAGCTTCTTAGTCCTTCCAACACAGACTGAAGACCTGCAGCTCTCCAGCCTTCCAGACCCTCAACATCAGCTTGGGACTTGTGAAACATACAACCCCTGGGGACGGAACAGCTACTAAGTTCTCAGCTCTCCAGTGTACAGGTGGCCACGATTGGACCTCCGGTCCCCTAGCATGTAAACCAGTCTAATAAACCCCTTTTCATAATATATATTCGTTTCATCAGCTGTGCTCTAGGAAACCCTGACTAATAGTTTCCACCCTAACTACCAGTGGAAAGTGTAAGTGCAGAGCACCAGAAGTTGAGTCTATTTCATGAGTTCATGGAAGACCAGGGCCCAGAGCAAGAAAGAAGTAAGGGCCAGGAGGAACGGCAGGGACGCCCAGATGCACCCAGGCTGTGTGAAACACTAGTCTCAGTGGAAACGCCCAGGACTCCGCTTCCTGAGAATAGCAAAAGGTGACAGGCAGGCAGAGGGAGAGGAGAAAACATGCTCTACACACTCAACTTCTGAGAGTCTAAGAATGAACAAAGTGTGGAACCCCGTGGCCCGAGTTTCCAGGTGGGTAATAGAAAAGAGAATCAGGCACTAGACATTTCCGGCAAGAAGTGACCACAGGGGACTGGGTGATAAGGAGGAAGATCTGGAGATGTTGGGAAGATGATAGATCAATGGACCGGTTCCTCAGTGGGGTCTAAGGGCTGCTGGAGTTGAGGGGCATTCGCAAAAGTTGAGGAGCAGTTTGAGAAAGGGATGGCTGAGACTCACAGTGGGTACAGCTTACTAAGTATCTGTGAACACAGGGCTGAACCTGGAAGATTTGTGGACTCCTTAGCCTCAGAACACCCCTGCGAATGCATATATCACCACCACCGTCATCTTAAGATGACTTCAGAACCTACTGAATTAGAGTTTGTAGGGGAGGAAGAGGAGGAAGCTACTGTTGTTGTGTTTCCTATTTGCCAATCATGGTTATAAGGCCTTTACATAAGTTATTAACTTCTTCATCTTTAAAAATAACCCAATGAGGGGCTGGAGAGATGGCTCAGCAGTTAAGAACACACATTGATCTTACAGAGAGCCTGAGACCAGTTCCCAGCACCCACATTGGGCAGTTCACAACCACCTGCCAGCACCAGCTTCAGGGGATCTGACACTTTCTTCTAGTTGCTGCAGGCATCTGCACTCAAATGCATCATAGCCCCACCATATATATAATTAAAAATAAATATTAAACACCCAATGAGCCAGATGGTATTTTTCTCTGTTTTGTAACTGAGGACTAAGGCATCAGCATGCTGTGTGACTTGCCTCTGACCACAAGCATGCTGACGCCTCCACAGTACTTAACATGGCTTCTGGCATGCTGTGTATGGCTCACTAACAGGTAGATGATGTTCTTTTTCCTGAATATTCATAATGCTGTGCTGAGAATACAGTTTCTGTCTCCAAGCCAGGAATTTTAGGCAAACTCACATGAACATTACTATGAGGTTTTATTTTTTAAGTGACTACATGATTTTTTTTTTTTAATCTTCAACAGGTTTGCTTCCAATATTAGTTTCCCATCACTAGGCCTGCACCCTTCGGCACACTGGAGAATTAACTTTGCTCTCATTTAACACAAAATCTAAATAAGCAACGGCTTAAAGAAGATCAAAAATGAGAATTCCTAGGGCTGTGAGACAACTCGGGGGGCATTCAAACAAAGTCCTCTGCAATTCTCTTTCATGGTTAGTTACAAAATGGCTGCTGCAGCCTTCGAGATTGAGTCTACATCCTCTGTGGAAAAGAATAAAAGAGGTGACCTGAGTCTGAAGCCCCTGGAAGGCAGATTCTACTCACCAGCACCGCCTATGATTGGCTGTCCCCACTAAGTCCTCTGCCTCCACCCCACTGATGAGAGCTCTCCTGTGACCTTTCCTATTTGCAAGGAAGGCTGGGGAAACGTCTGTTTATTTGTTTGTTTGTTTATTTATTTTTGAGGCAAGGTCTCCCTGTATAGCACCTGCTGGCCTGGAACTCGCAGAGGCCAGAATTAAAGACCATCACCACCACACCAGCATTTTTGTTTTCCAACCTGGGCACATTGTTGCTAGGAGGAAGAGGTCAAAGGGTGAACGCAGTAGTGTGCTCCAGGTGATTTACACTGGCTTGGGAGCAGTAATGGTTTGATTTTAAATGTGTGTGTGTGTGTGTGTATCATACACATGTATGTGTGCAAATGTGTACACCCATGCTTGTACATGTGGAGGCCCAAGGAAGATGTTGGGAGTCTTCCTCTATCTTTGAGTCAGGGTTTCCCACTGAACCTGAAGCTTGTCGTTTCAGCTAGGTTGGCTGGTCAGCCAGCCCTTGGGCTCTTCCTGTTTCTGTCCTCCAGTGCTGTGGTTACCAGAACTATTCCATCATGCCTGGCTTTTGCGTAGATGCTGAGGATTCAAACTTAGGTCTTCTTGCTTACACAGTAAGCACTCTTACTCTCTCCTCAGGCCCAATTTTTTCTTTCAGTTTCCTGAAATTACCCACAGCGGGAGTATTTGCAACATCAACAAAACGGACAAACACTAGAATCAAAGGTTCTTCGGGCTATCTTTGGAAAGCCAGTAGTTAAACATTTACCAGCGCACCACTATCAGGTAAGCCACCAGGACTTCCTGCTCCAAAAGGCTTTCATTTTTTGTCTTCGCACATTAGTCAGTTATTTCTGACTCTTATGAGTCAAACTTATTAACCATTAAGCAAGTAAACTTTTGAAGTACTGGCTGTCTGAAAACCCTCTCCTCTTTACATAAGGGTGCCAGGAGCATCCATTTATATTCACTCTTACTCTTTCTTTGGAGAATGCCCATGTCCTTCGCTAGTAAATTAGAAGTGTCATAAAACTGTTGACATTTCTGTTCAAGAAATTTAAAAGGTTGTATGTTTAAACATCCTGAAACATGAATCTAGTAAGAGTCAGACATGCTGAGAAACAGCCCTTGGTTTTAAATTCAAGCTGTCCTTAAGAAAATCCACTTTTCTAAGTTAAGGGATAATCTTACTAAAGTATGCCATATAGCTTTAAATAATTTCTGCTCACAAAAAATTATTTCTATGCTGAGTGTCATTGGTGCACACCTTTAATCCTAGTATTCAGGAGGCAGAGGCAGGCAGATCTTTTTGAGTTTAAAGTCAGCCTGGTCTACACAATAAGTTCCAGGCTAAGCAGGGTTACACAGTGAGACCTTGGCTAAAAGAAAAAAGAATGCCTGATAAGAGTGTTTCTTTCTAGTAATAAGGAGAATCCAGTGGCTTTTTATTCTTTTTTTTTGTTATTATTTTGTTTTTCAGGTTTGTTTCTTTGGAGTTTTGTTGTTTATTTTGTTTTGTTTTGGTTTAGATTCTCACTCTGTCACCCATGTTGTCCTGGAACTCATACAAGTCTTTCTTTTGGAATCCAAACAGGTACCTAAACCACAATACCAACAAGGACAAAGGATAGCTTCCCTTTGGCTGAAAGCCAGCAGCAATAAGAGAGATTCTGGGAGCTGTGTCAGAAAGGGAGAACTCATTCTCTAGATTGTGGACACAAACCCACCCAAGATGTTTAACTTCTAAGATAAATATATACATGGTAGTAGACTCTGGAGGCATTAGAGGGGTGAATAGAATCAAAATACATTGTGTGCATTATGAAATTATGAAAAAATTGTTTTGTTTTCATTTTTCCTGTTTTGTTTTGATACAGGTCTCCCTATAGTCCCAGCTGGCCTGGAACTCACTATGTAGAACAGGCTGGACTCAATCTCAGAAATCCACCTGCCTCTCCTGAGTTCTGGGTTTAAAGTCATGCAACACCATGCCCAGATCAAGAATTTTATATATATTATATATATAAAATCGAGAATTTATATATATATTATATATATAAAATCGAGAATTTATATATATATTATATATATAATCGAGAATTTATATATATTATATATATAATCGAGAATTTATATATATTATATATATATAAAATCAAGAATTTTATATATATATAGTGTATGTGTGCTTAGGAATGAAACTCAGAACATGTATACATGTATGTACTTTTGATGTTTCTTTCAGAATCTTGCTCTGAACCATTTACTTTAGTTAATGTTGTCCAACTAGTAGTGATGAAGAAGAATCTCCCCTGAAAATAAACTCATTGATCCACAGGATCAATCCAAAAGGTTTGAGTAACCAGCTCCGGCATACATAGTTGAGTACCAGGTGTTGAGGGGTTTTTCAGAATGACCAATAAATAGCATTTGGGACTAAGGATATAGCTCAGTTGGTAGAACGCTTGCCTAGTATGCATAAAGTCCTGGGTTCAAGCCCCAGAACAACAAAATTTGACATGGTAGTGCACATCTCCCATCTCAGCATTTAAGAAGTGGAGGCAGAAGAATCAGGAGGATCAGAAGTTCAAGGTTATCCTCAGTTACATATGACAGGTTTGAGGCCAACCTCAAAATATATAGATAGGGGTTGGAGAGATAGCTCAGTGGTTAAGAGTGCTTTTTGCTATTGCAGAGGACCTGAGTTCGGTTCCCAGAACCCAGGGTGAGTGATTCCCAATAAATTGTACCTCCAGCTCCAGAAGTATCTGACATCTCTGGCTTCTGGTACTCGGGTACCAGTACTCATGTGCAAATATTCCTCTCCCAACACACAGATACACAAAATTAAGAATAAAATAAATCTTAAAAGTAAATAAACATATATACATCTGCTTCCTTTCCTAAATATGAGGCAAATTAGAAGGCAGAGAAATGAAGTCTAAATGAGACTCATATCACCTATGTGGTATGTTGGAAGATTTGGTCTCAGCTCTGTAGCCAGCTTGGCCTGCTCACCATGCATCATCAGGTACAGTGCAGTATTGCTTCATTTCCTGAAGCTCTCTAGCAGTAGCTTAGAGACAGAGCCACAAGCTCCAATTTGCCATTGTGTCTTCTCTTAGTTTCCTCCGGGATTTTTCCACTGTGCATCAGCATATGCCCTGGCTTGTCTCATCTTTCCAGAGGAAGGCTAACACTGCACTTTTCCATCCGAGAAAAGATGATCAGGTGTTTTTGTTGTATTTTTTTTTCCAGTTAACCCAGGGATGCTCTTCTCTGCTTTGCCTAAATAAGACTCCTAAAACTCGCATTTGGGGAGGTTTTAGGAGCTCAAACTTGAAATTTGCTTTAGTTGTGCTATCCCAGTAGCCATCACTATCAAATGACAGAGGGAATAGATGGGAAAGTTATTATAAGAGGTCCTGATAAAAGAAAAAGAACCATATTAATTGCCAGCATTTATTGAGGACCTGCTACATGCTGGACGCAGCTGTAGGTCTCGGGTTTTATATGGTGAATAGAAGCTTTTATTTTAGATTGACGATTGTCATCACTTCCCAAAGAGCACAAGAACACAGGTTAAGATGGGATCATCAAGAGAGATAAATGCTGGGGCTCAGCTCACTTTCTCCTTTTTGTTCATTCAAGGATCCCACCCCACAGAACGGTATGACCCATATTCAAGGAGGGTATTTCCTTCCGGTCTCAGTTAACCCAATCAAAGACCCCCTCACAGATGTACCCCAAGATTCTAGGTCCTATCAAGTTCACAGTTAATATTAGCATTGTATTACATTTAGGTAGACCAGTGGCAAGATGAAAATGGTCACAAGACAGGAGAAGGCTTGACCTGGACTAATGAGACTGGTGGGCCGGGAAAGGTATCATGTTGTGAGCAAGATTAACACTGCTTGTCCTGAGAACTTCCGCTGCACAGGAACCTGCCAAGTGAAAGTTGGCTGTCTTCTTGTGGTGGCCTGTGAACTTCAGCAAAGATCACTTTTGTTTATTTAAAATTATTTATTTATTTATTTATTTATTCATTTATTTATTTATTGAGAGAGAGGGGAGGGAGGGAGGGAGAGAGAGAGAGAGAAAGAGAGAGAGAGAGAGAGAGAGGGAGCGTGCCATGACAAGTATGTGGAGGTCAGAGGGACAACTTTTGGGAATCTGTTCTCTCCTTCCACCATATGGATTCCCAGGATCAAACTTGGGTTTTCAGACTTGGCAGCAAGTGTTTTTATCTATTGAGCCATTTTGCTTATAACATGTTTGTGGATCTAACTTTGAACCATAGTCATATTTTGCCTAATTATGAAGCAAAATAGTTTTTTGGAAAAAGATCAACACAAACTAAAATGAAAATGAAACAAATCAACCTGTGAATCCAGTCAAATGGTTTGTGAGGATGCACTCCCCTGATTTAAATCCTTAGTAGAATATAACTTAAGGCCAAAAGAACTGAAAAAAAGAGAGAAACTATTTTCAGTAATCATGTTCTCATTAATATTTGACATTTAAGAATTTTGAATTGTAATAAAATATAAGACAAAGCTGATTATTTTAACATTGTTATAAACCAAGATTGGGATGTTTCCAGGGCTCTGGAGCCAGATGAGTCCTGAAAGTTTGGGTTACAAACTCATGCTCTTTGCGTTAGCTGTAAAACAAATTAATAGTCCCGATGTCACAAGTTTCTGAGAGGTTGGACGATTTACATATACGGGCTGGGTTCTCCTAACTGCAAGAGAAGAGGCAAAACTTAGCAGGTAATAATGTTTTATGATTGATGTGTATTTCCTTGTTAGATGCCTGAAAAGCACTTTGCCAAGGGATTAAGATGGAAGGAGACTGTTTTACATACTAGCATAACTGACACTTAGGGAATGTAGACAGAAAGAATAAAGTCAACCAAATTATAATATGTATACAACATGCTTTTGTGTGTATGCATATATATTGTATGTATGTATGTTATATACATATGTTACATAATGCTACATATTTATAACAAAACTTAAGAGTCCTACCCATTTGAATACATTTGAATTGAAATCCACCATAAGGAAATTAATTCATTTACAGATATTTATTGAGCACTGTCCTAGTTAGCTTTAACTGTCAACTTGAAACAACCTAGAGTCAACTGAGAAGGGAATCTCAATTGAGGGAGTTTCCAGATTAGGTGGGCCTATTAGTGTGTGGGGGTGTTTATCTTAATTGTTAATTGATGTAGAAGGGTCCAGCCCACCATGGGTGTCAACATTCCCTGGGCTGGTGTTCCTGGGTTATATAAGAAAATTAACTGAGTATAAGCTGTCTTGTGAGCAAGCCAGCAGGCAGTGTTCCTCCATGATTTCTGCTTCAAGTTGAGTTCCTGCTCTGACTTTCCCTCAATGATAGATAATAATCTGTAAATTGAAATAAACCCTTTCTCCTCTAGGCTGCTTTTGGTTAGTGTTTTATTACTGTGACAGAAAACAAGCTAGAGTGTTCCTAACACACTGATCCCTCAAGTAGCTCAAAGGGAAGAAATGCACACACAGAATAATTCATACCAATTATTGGGTAACACTGGGAGTCAGAACTAAGTCACATCATATATAATTCTCAGATATTTAAGGGCAGCAGTGTGTTCAAAACACAGGGCACAAGACTTTTCGGAGGCTATAGTCTTCTCAGCTGCCCAACTCTGATGCTTTGAAATTGCTACTTTTGCAAAACTTTTTTCTTAATTAGATACAAACTTTTGTTTTCTTTTTAACATAGTCTTCATATGTAGCCCAGGCTGACCTCAAACCTGTGATCCTCTTTCCTCAGCCTTCCAAGTACCAGGATTGCTGGTATGTGCTACCATGGGGTAGAAACTTTTTAAACCACAGAGGGAGAGGTCTTGTGCATTTTCAAAGTCCTATGCTTTCAAAATTCTTCCCACAGGATAGGAAGCAAGATATAGTCAATTTAATATATGGCTCTGAATATTAAAATAAGAGGAAAGTGTGATATGGAGTCCCAGAAAAATCCTTATCACAGTACGACTTTTTGAGACAAGATCTCACTATATAGCCCATTAGGGCCTGGAAATCTCTATGTAGCCCAGGTTGGCCTTTAACTCACAAAGATCTGCCCCTGCCTCTGCCCCTGCCTCCCAAGTGCTGGGATTAAAGATGTGAACCATCATGCTCCGCCTAAAACAAACTTTAAAAAAATTATTTTTCTTAGTGTTTTGCCTACATGTAAATACGTGTACCTGTACGTGAAATCCCCAAGGAGGTCAGAAGAGAGGGTAGATAACCTGGAACTGGAGTTGTGGTTGGCTGTTGGTTGCTATGTGGGTGCTGGGAAGCAAACCCAGGTTCTCTGCGAGAGCAGCCAGTGCACTTAACAGCTGAGCCATCTCTCCAGTCCC
Organism: Eospalax fontanierii; assembly: GCA_035773235.1. Lineage (NCBI taxonomy): Eukaryota > Metazoa > Chordata > Mammalia > Rodentia > Spalacidae > Eospalax > Eospalax fontanierii. The sequence continues at coordinate 30,715,557 of CM069548.1, read as the reverse complement.
AGTAACAAACTGTTTTTAATCAAATGAAAACTATTCTTCGGGACTGGCCAAATGGCTCAGCAGGTACAGGCACTTGCTGCCAAGCCCAAGTTAGTCAGTGCATGTCCAATGAAGGAATCCTTGGATCCGAAGCACCTCGGCACCTTCCTGTACCTGGAGTCCACTCATTTCTCCTTGCTTCACCTAGAGCCCACAATAGCAGGCTAACTCGGGTCTCCCCAATAGTGAAGCTCCTAAAATTGTAGCGAAAACATGTGCTCTGTTGCTTCCTGAACAGGTAGCTAACACCAGCTAACGCACAAAAGGACGAAGATACACATTGGTGGCTCAAGTCTTAGGGTGCCATCTCATTTTGTCTGTCATCATTAAGGTGCTAGAATATCTGGCATTCGGCCTAGACAAGCAAGATTTGCTTCCTCTCCTTTGGAGCTCTGCTTGGTGATACTCCTCAGCAGAGAATAGTTTTTTGCTTCAATTTGGTCCCCAGGGACTAAACTCATACACTCCGCCGCACAAACTTTCTCCTCAGAGTATTTACGTCAATGAGTTCCTCTCTCCACTCTTCTCCCTAAGAGCGGCTCCCTGTCCAGTGATGAAACACCATCAAGCTTCAACACCACGTTGCCCTGTTTGGATGATTCCGAGTCTGTTAACTTACTAGACTCATTTCTTTGTTCATAAATGCTACGTATCTACCAAGCCCTGCTCTAGGTCAGCAAGCAGCACAGGACTCTTGCTTTCATGGAACTGATGTCCTGGTGGATCCTAGGAGTTCCTAATGAGCTGGCTCCCAAAGGCAGTCTGCTGGAGTTGGAAGGAGCAACTTGAAGAGTCAGACTGCATGAGATTGCTTCTTCCAGGGGCTCTCAAGTCAGTGTTCTGGGTCCATTCTCCTCATAGATGAGCTGTGTGCTTGCTTTTCACATCCCCAGAAAATACGCATGGAACTAATTGCATGCAGGTGTTGGGGAGCAAGTACAAAACATTTCAGGAAAGACCCGGGGAAGTGACTTGCTTAGGAGATATGCACGTCACTGGTGTATCTGAATAACCTCCTTTCCTAGCTTGTCGTACAAACAATACCTTATTTTTATGTATTCCCTTAACTGTTTGAGCATCTACCTGCCTTTGGTGACAGGAAGTCCACTTATTTCCCCAAGACCTCCCAGCACCATCCTACCCCTTACAAAGTTCAAAGGAGACCAGTCCCAAAACAGAAAGCCAGGAAGAGAGAGGGGTGTGACCAATATCCTACACTGGGTCTTTGCCACAGGAAGTTAAAGGTAGGCCCTGGACATCCAATAGCAGGCAGTTAGCTCATGGTCATTGTGATATTTCTATCGACTCCGATCTTTGCCTCCTATACCCTCAGCAGCCATTCTCCACAGTGCTCAGAGTTTTACCAGGTGAGCCCAGGCTAGAAGAACCAGCCACAGTGTCCGTCATGCTGGAAAAAGGAATCCCCACAAAGACTGGTTTAGTCTCCTGATGTTGGACCGTGTTGGCTCACCCTGCCAGGACTCTCCCTACTTACTACCTACAAAGGGGAAAGGCGGACATTGCTTAGCAACAAACACAAGCCTCCTACAGGAACACATGCACCTACACAAAAGCTCTCATGGGTGCGGGGGAGGAGGACTGTCTGCTTGTCCTGTGTTTTCACAGCTTTGAGAGTTTTTCAGTTGATTCTCTACAATGAAGCTCTATCCCTAAAAGGACTCTTCACTCCCTCCCAGCCTCTGCTAACAACTATTCTACTGTTTAGTTCTGTGAGATCAATGTTTTAAGATTCCATCGTAGTGAAATCATGTAACATTTGTCTTTCGATACCCGGCTTATTTCACATAACACAGTCTCCTCCACTTCCATCCAAATTAACACAAATAAAAGGATTTTATTTATGTATTTATTTTTTACAGCGGAGCAGTATTCTATTGTGTAAATTACTGTGTTTTCTTTACCCTATTTATCTGTTGGTGGACACTTAGGTTACTTCCATTGAAAGCCTTACACGTTTAAAGATTGTGAAAAAAGTTTATGCACATTAAGAAATTTCGAAGTACAGTAGGGGTTGGAGAGATGATGGCTCAGTGGTTAAGAGCACTGGCTGATCTTGCAGAGGACCCGGGTTTGATACCCAGCACCCATATGGTGGTTAGCAACCATCTGTGACTCCACTTCCAGGGGAATTCAGAGCCCTCTTCTGACCTCCGTGGGAATTGCACAACACAGGTGCATTTATTTTTATGCAGGTGATACACTCCTACATACAAAATAAAAATAATAAATAAAAGAATATAAAAGACACACTAATAAACGAGAGCTATTTCTTCATATTTTCTTCCTTATGTTTTGGGAGTATTTAAAATTGTGTCCTTGACATATGATCTGAAAAATTATGAGTGCTTTTAATTATAAAATAAGTATAAGAGTCATGATTTGAAGTCTGTAAAACTTGCAGTTCTGTTTAGTGTGTGCACCTGTAGTCCCATCTGCTCAGGAGGCTGAGAACAGAGGATCATTTGAGCTTATGAGATGAAGACGAGCCTGGGAAACATTTAAGAGCTTTGTCTCAGAAAGCAAACAAACAGAAACAAAACAAAAACCAAAACAAAAAAAAAAAAAAAAGGAAAAAATTAAACTCCACATTTACGTAAAGAAATAAATCCAAAACTAAAATGTCATCAAATCCCACTCTTTGAAGAAAAACCCCTGTGGAAGTTTACCATTATAACAAAGTCTGTAGACACTTTGTAGATGTACGCTACTTTAGGGTTTGGGGTGTGCATATGTGTGCAGGCAGGCACACAAGCATATTTTGTGTGTGTACATGGTGGGAATGAATCTTGACACACTGTGCAACCTTCGTGTGCCTGGGTGTTTGAACCTGTTTCTGTTGACTGTCATCAGTCTTTCTTTTCCGTTCATACTCCAGTCAAAGTCATTTTCTAGATTCGGATTCCTCTTCTCTTTCCAACACTTCTTTCTAATTCCAAACACTGAGTTCATTTTTTATTTTCAGAGTCTTCTCATCCCTGGACAGTTTCTCAGCTCTCTGAGCCGGTTTCCATCTTTCCCCACTCTGTTCTCTTGTTGCCAAACGTCTTTGTGGACTTACCCAACCCACTCTCATTCCTTAGCCCTTTATGGTGTGACTCATTCGCCATTCTGATAAAATTACAACTGAAGGCTCCCGAGGCAAGCCTTCCTCACAGACCTTCGCTAGCCTCTCACCCGATGGCCTCCTGGGTACCATGACCTCTCCTTTCTTTTGCAAACATTCTTACTGTCTTGAGCCGTTGCAGCATGCTGGCCCTTCCTCCGCCTTCAGGATTAGTCTCCCTTATCCCACTGCTGTTCTCTAAGGGCTTTTGTTTCTGCCTCTATCTGCCCAGGGATCTCCCTAGGGAATGCCGGCAGCTCCCACAACCATAAACATGTTGATTTCATCTGTCTGACAGGAACTAACCTTTCTCCAACTCCAGTTTCATGGTGTGAGTGGTTTGCTTGTCATAGTTATAATTTTGCTTCAAATTTTCTAAAAAATTCAAATTTTACTTCAAATTACTTCCATTTTCTTGTAAAGTTCATACTTTTATTTCTTCTTTACAACTGAATAAACTACCTTCTTTTCAGTAACTATGATCTAGGCTGGTTCCATTCCCTTACTACTGTGACTAGCATGAGAAGTGGTAGCATAAGAAGTCCTTTGGGTACCTATATGCCCAAGTGTGGTGAAGCTGGGTCATAGCCGGACTTTCTGCTTCTTTCGTTAGCCCATTGGTTGACTGGCACTTTGGAAGTTTTAGTGATTATTTTTTGTAGTTCTTTGTAGTCCAGTTTTCTCCTATTCTGTAGGTTGTCCATTCACTCTGCCAATAATGTCTTTGGCTATGTAGAAATGTTTGGGTTTTACGTAGTACCATTTGTTGGTTCTTGAGGCCATTCATTTCCTGTGCTACTGGTAATCTGTTCAGAAAGTTCTTGCCTATTTTTATGTCTTAAGGTCTATTCCTTGTGTTTTCCTCAGGAAATTTTCTTAGGAACAGGGATTTCAGTTTGGGGTTTTAAAACAGAGTCTTTGGTCCACTTGGAATTGATTTTTGTACAGCCTTAAAGTCATGGATCTAATCTCACTCTTCTACAGGTAGATACCCAGTTTTGCCAACACCATTTGTTGAGTAGGATATCCTTTTTGCCATTGTCTGTTTTAGACATCATATATATATATATATATATATATATATATATATATATATATAAAGGTAGGTGGCCATAATTGTGTGGATTTATTTCTGATTTCTTCTCTTTGCTTGGTTTGCATAATATGTTTTGGGGCCAGTATCATGCTGTTTTATTCATTATCACTCTGTAGTGTAATTTAAGGTCAGATATCAGGATACTTCTAGAAGTGTTCTTTCTGCTTAGATTTGCTTTAGCTATTTGTAGTCTTTGTGTTTCCTATGAGTTCTTGTTTTTTTTTTCCCTAGTTCTATGAGAAATGTCATTGGAAGTTTGATGGGAATTGGATTGAATTTATAGATTAATTTAGGTAATATGGTCATTTTCGCAATATTAATTCTGCTGATCCAAAAGCGTGGAAGTTCTTTCCATCATCAGTGCCTTCTTCAGCTTCTTTCTTCAGTGTCTTAAAAGTTTTAGTATAGAGGGTTTTCACTTCTTTGGTTAGTCTTTTTTTCGGGGGGGGGGAGGAGTATTATGAATGGCATCTTAAATCTGTCAGTGTTTATGTGTTAATTTTGCATGGGGCCACTTTAATGAAAGTGTACATGAGATCTAAGAGTTTTATGGTAGATTCTATAGGGTCTTTTTCAATAGAATCATGTTATTGCAAATAGAGTCTGATCTATCCAGGACTGGCCTTGAACTCACTATATAACCTTGATGATGAACTCACTACAATGACCTTGAATTTCTGACCCTCCTGTCTCTACCGCCCAATTTCAGGTGTTCACACCACCACGCGGTGTTGATGCAGTGCTGAGATGGAACTGAGGAGTCCTGCATGATAGGCGAGCACCACCAACTGAGCCACCTCCCCAGACTAAACTGCACCTCTACAGGCTTCTCATTGTCCCTTTTTCTATCTGCATGAAAAATTGCTAGAAAAGATTCTGCTACAGCCTGAAGACTCTAATCATTCATCCCTAGCTCAAAGCTCTCTAGTGACAAGCCAGTGCTTACAAATGATAGCCAAGTTCTTCAACATGGTTTTGGAAACCCTCTACTGCAGTAATGTTCAAAACTTCTGTTTTTAGTATTCCTTTCACTTATTGAGAATCTGAACAATCACTTATTCATATGAACTAACTATACCTACCATTATTAACTGCATTAGATGCCAAGACTGAGGAAACATTCAAATATTCATTTCTAGGGGCTGGAGAGATGGTTTAGCCATTAAGAGCACTTGCTGCTCTACCAGAGGATCCGAGTTTGATTCCCAGAAACCCTGTGAGGAGGTTCACAACTACATGTAACTCCAGCTCCAGGGGATCTGAAGGCTTCCTGTGGGCTCTATAGGTACCTGCGTGCACTTACTCCCACACAGACACACACCCATAGTCAAAAATAAAAATACAATCTTTTAAAAAGCATTCCTTTCTATATTTTGAATAACAGTGACAAACCCATCACAAGTTAATATAAATGCCACATTTTATGAAGAAGACCCTGGATACCCCAAACAAAATTAGTCCCTGAGCACCACATAGCAGTATTTTGTTCTTACAAATCTCTAATGCCTGGTTTAATAAGAGTCAGCTCTATTCTTGTATCTACTTCTGCATTTAATCTGTTGCATATGTCATGTCGACTCTGGAAGATTCCATCATATATTCACAAGAGAAGGAAGGATCTTGGACATGAAGAATTACGTCATTCCTTCCTTCCCCCATTGCTCCTTGGCAAAAATGCACACTCCAGTTAGACCAGACGATTCATCCCCTAAGCATATTAATTTAAAAATGTTTCTTTTATTTTTAATTATGTGTGTGTATGTGCGTGTGTGTGTCTGTGTATGTTGGGATATGTGCATTTGAATGCAGGTGCTCATACAGGCCTGAGAAGGGTGTTGGATCCCTTGGAGCTGGAGTTACACCTAGTTGTGAGCCACCTGATACTGGTGCTGGGAACTGAATTTGAGTACTCTTAGGCACTGAGCCATCTCTCCACTCTTAGCCTGTTTACATTTTCATGGCTATCTTACAAAATAAGTGACTTCATCAAATAATTTTACTTTTATCTTGGGATGGATGCCTTGTGATTGATTCAGGTTATAAGGATTTAATGGGAATAAAAAGCCTGAAGTTTACTAGGAAACAGTTTAGATCAGAACTCAAGGAGTTAGTAACAACTCTGCAGCCAACATTTTACATCACCTTGGGAAAACCATTTATCTACTTGGTTCTCAGTTCCTGCATTTATACGCAGAGGAAATTAGATGAGATGTTCTCTGGGAGTTGTTCCAGATCTAAAGAGAGTTAAAATTAAATCACCTGAAGTCTAGTCTGAAGGAATACTTGCCAATTTCAGTCTTTTGTTTCTTCTCTTTCACTTTCTTTCTTTTCCTCCTCCCTCCCTCCCTTCCTTCCTTCTTTTCATGTTTGAGAGTCTTACTTTGTAACCTGGGCTAGCCTGGAACTCAACCGTTGTCATACTCATGACAGTCCTCCTACCTATTGGGATTACAGGCATGACTTGATTTGTGTTTGCAGTTTCTAATGCCTGTTTTGAAGACAGCTTCAAGAAAGAACTCATTGGAACTTTGTTGAACGCTGTAAATCAGTAGTTTTATTAATTTGGGGTTAAAATTGCAAAGCATTTCTCTGCCTTTTCTCCCCCTCCTCCGGGGACACCGACAGACACATTGGTACAAGCTCAACATTATGCTATTCTTGTTTGCTTTCGTCACTCTGTGTTCATTTTGAGTTGTTTCTACTACTGTGTTTTCAAATTTACTAATCTTTTTTTCTATATTGCCCGCAGTTCTTTTAATCTCATTAAATGTATTTTATAGTCTTTGTAGTTATCATCTCTTTCTAAGTCTTATCTCTGATCTTTAAAACAAACCACTGTTGGCGGGATGTGGTAACGCACTCCTTTAATCCCAGCACTCAGGTGGCAGAGGCAGATGGATTTCCGTGTTTGAGGCCAGTCTGGTCTACACAGTGAGACCTTGTCTAAAACAAAATTTGCTTCATGTCTTTTCTGAACAGGTGTATTTTCTTTTACCCTTTAGATATGTGGGGTACATTAGTAACACCACGTTAATCTCCTTTTCCACTAATTCTATAAGTCATTTCATTTTGTCTATTTTTTGTTAGCATATGCTTGACCTGGTATAGATCACATTTCCCTTTTCCTTTGGTCTATTTTTCTTCTGGAAATTTTGATGCTGTATACACCAGATAATGCAAATTTCATATTGCCATGTGTTGGCTATTTCTTTTAAATGTTCTTATACATTGTTTGGTGTTCATTTAGGCAGTGGGAGACAAGTTGATTTTTACAGAACTTGCTTTTAACCTTACTTAGGCAGGGCCAGAGCAGCCTTTAGTCTAGACCAATTTGGGCCCATTACTGAAGGAACTACAAAAACTTTATTACCTTGTATAGGTTGCAGAGCATTGTGTAATCTTGGTAACTTAAAAATACAAATTTATTTGTGTGTGTGTACAGGCACGTGTGCGTCATGGCACACGTGTGGAGATTAAAGGACAACTTGCAGGAGTCATTTCTCTCCTTCGACTATGTGGTTTCTAGGAATCACATTCTGGTCATCAGGCTTGGCAGCAAGTGACTTTACCAGTCAGCATGTATACATAAGTAATTTGCCGAAAATTCAAGGGGAATCCTCTGCAGGTATCTCCAACTCTGCCTGTGCAAACTGATTTTCTAGTACTTGAGCCTACATACCACTTTGGCTGCCTTGGTCTCTGAATGCTCCTGTGGGAGCCGCCAGGATGTATGTGAGTTCCTCCTCCCTGTCCTGCAGTCTGGCAGCTAAGTTGGGGTGATTCGGGAGCTTATGTTAATGTCCATTTCTCACGCATTGTTGTCCTATGCTTCTTTATGCTCAGTGCATCCCTGATCAATCTAGAATATATATTTTCTTTTAATTAGTACACAGTAGGTGTTAAGAACTGAACTGTCTCCCCTGTCCCCAACCCCAAGAGAATGACTACGTTCATGTCTAACTCCCAGTGTGACTGAATTTGGAGGCAGGGGCTAAGAAGATAAAGGGTTAAGTGAGGTCATTAGAGCAGGTCCCTGAGCCAATGAGACTTCCGCCTTTAAGAAGCCAGGGAGTGACTCACCAGGGATGCCTGTAGGAAGAGAAAAGGCCTTATGAGGGCTCAGAAAACACTGACCCTCTGCAAGTCAAGACCTCAAGGTTCTATGGAAATCCGTGACGCCAGCACCTTGATCTTGCACTTCTAGCCTCCAGAACTCCGAGAAAATAAATTTCTATCTTTTAAGAAACCTGGCCGAACTCTGGCTCATGGGAGGGGACCACAGCTCCCGCTCATAGGACCACCACAGTGGTCCTCACATGAGTCTGGCCCTTCGGTCTCCAGCAGTGAGCCACAGTTCCACAGTGGTGGTAGCTGAGGGAGCAGAGTGGAGGGTGGAGGCTTCCCCGTGTTGGGCGGCAGTTTCCGCCTTCTCTGAGAGGCTGCGTTCCTCACAATCCCCTCCTCCTTGGTCCCAGCTTGTTAGGGATCTGTGTTGGGCTTCTCCTGGGGACAGGAGAGGTTCCTATCATTTGCAGATTCCAGTCTTGGGAGGACTGATTCTCTATCATGGACCCCTCCACCTCCCTTCATGGCCCATGTGGTCTTGGCTTCATGTATCGTCTTGAGCACCCAGGGCTTGATGCTGGACCTTTCCCATTCCCAGGCACCAAGACGGTTTCCATCATTTTTCTATTACTCTCCTGCAGCCCGAGGGTACAGACCTGTGCCCTACACAACATGTAAGTCACCTGACTGAACTTCCAGAGATTAAAAAACATCTCAATTGGGGAAGTTTTTAAAAAATTAATAACTAAACCAATATAATTCTCAAACTGAAAATATCTAATTATATTTAACAATATAAATTCTAGGGCTGGGTGTGATGGTGCAAGCCTTTAAGTCTAGGATCTGGGATGTGAGATCGAGGTCAGCCTGGTCTCCTCAGTGAGTTCCAGGCCAGCTGTGGCTACAGGAAAACCCTGTCTCAGAAAAAGAAATTATTTTAAAAAGAGAAGGAAAGAAAGAAAATTCAAAATTCTATTATGTCTACTGTAAAGTTTGAGTGTTTTAGTGACAAAGCTGTACCACCAAGCTTCAATATTACTGTGAAATGTATCACTGTTACTGTAATGTGGCTTGTGCATTCACTCCCTTTCCAAACCTACACAAAGTTTTTCAGTGTAATCATGTTTTTTGTTTTGTTTAGTTTTGTTTTTGAGACAGGGTCTCCCTGTAATTCCAGCTGGCCTACAGCTAGATATGTAGAGCAGACTGGTCTTGAACTCACAGAGATTCGCCTGCCTTTGCCTCCTGAGTGCTGGCCTTAAAGTGGCATACCACCACACCTGGCTCATGCTATGTTTTTAAGGTAAGACTAAGAAAAACTTAGAATAAAAGTAACAAGACAAAGAATAAAAAATATCTGACCTGCGATACTTTGTTATTGTGGTCCTAGAAGACTCATGCAATAGGGATCCAACTTAATTTGTTCTGGTTCACGTTTACAGAGGTTCTGTCTATGACTGACTTCATTTTTTGAGGGAGAATGGTGTGGGCGCACAATGTTCCTCACTGCATGACATTCAGGAAGCAGAGGAGGAGAGAGGACCTGTGCCAGGAGAAGGCTTCCTCCTACCCAGCTTACTAGATGATGGCTACCCACACTCAGGGCTGGGCTTCCCCTCTTAATTGTCTTGGGATACCATTACAGACACACCCAAAAGTGTGTGGTGTTATTGAGCTCCCAGTCCTTTTGAAATCAGTCTACTCAGGTTGACAGTCATGATTAACTACTATACTTCATTTTCCTGAATTTGAAATCATTCTCAATGGGCTGAGACTTTCTTTAACATTTTCAATACAATTTTATAAGTTAGCCATAAAAGGCTTGTACATTTTTGTGGGATTTGTTATTAAATATGTTTTAACTGTTGCTATAATTATGAATGGATTTTTTTGTAAGCTCTCAGTTTCAAGTTTTAACCGAGCTGCTTTCTCATAGTTCATGTATTCTATCCAGAGCAAGAACAAAATGGTTGTTTTATTATCTAAGAATAGTAATTGCAATGCAGTAGTATTAAGAGATTACTCAAATAAAATAATCATATAAGATTTGATTATATCAATAACAGCCAAGTGCACTCTTCAATCCAAGGTCATGTTTTAATGCACACTGATTAACACAGCATGCTCTATAATTGAGGCACATGGACTATCAAAGCCTTTTGACTCATATACTTAAATTACGTGTTTTTTTTTTTTTTAAATAACTTTTCTCAGGACTGAAAAGACGGTTCAGCGGTTAAGAACACTGGCTACTCTTGCAGAGGATCCAGGTTTGATTTCCAGTGTCCTTATATCAGCTAACAATTGTCCATAACTCCAGTTCCAGGGTCAGTCTGACACCCTCTTCTGACCTCTGCAGTCATTTTACAACACAGGTGCACTTACATACAAGCAGCATTCAGGCGATACATTCATACACATAAAATAAAAATAATAAAATCTTTTTTAAAATAATTTTTTCTAGTGTATATTTGTGGCTCCTTTGTTAAAAGTCAAGTAACTCATAGATGTAAAAAATTTAAGCAAAATATTTGCAAACTGCATACAGACCAACATCAAAAATATCATCCACTGTCATCAGTCAACTTTACTCCAGAGGTACAGGGATCGTTCAATATACAAAAGTCAATAAATCATACAAATAGACTTAAAGACAAAAATCACATGATCATCTCAAAAGATGCAGAAAAGGCTTTGACAAAATCCAACACACATGTATGTTAAAAATCCTAGAGGGAATTGGACTGGAGGAAACATACCTCAACATAATTAAAGCTATACACAACAAACCCATGGTCAACAGCCTTCCAAATGGAGAAAACTGGAAGCATTCCCATTAAAAATCAGGAAACAGACAAGGCGGGTCACTGTTTCCACTCCTTTCTAATATAGTGCTTGAAACTCTTACTAGACCAATAAGACAAGGGGAGAAAATTAAAGGAGTACTAATCAGAAAGGAAGAGGTCAAGTTATCCCTATTTGCAGACAATATATTATACATGAGACCCCCAAAATTCCAGAAACCTCCTAGAAATGATGAATACTTTCAGCAAAGTGGCAGGTTACAAAATCAATATGCAAAAATCCATAGTCTTTCTATATACCAATAACAAGTAATTGGAGAAAGAGTATATGGAAGTCCCCCCGTTCAGAATAGCCTCAAAAAAATCTAAGAATACACTTGGACCAAAGACATTAAAGATCTCTACGATGAAAATTTTAAGTCTTTAAAGAGACTGAGGAAGACAACAGGATACGGAAGGAACTCCTTCGCTGCTCATGAACTGGAAGAATTAATATTGTGAAAATGACCATCCTACCTAAAACAATCTATAGATTCAGTGTATTCTCAATAAAATCCCTATGACATTCTTTACAGAATTGGAAGAAACCATCCTAAAATTCATATGGAATCACAAAAGACCCCAGTTAGCCAAAGCAATCCTGAGCACAAAGAGCAATGCTCGGGGGATTACCATACCAGATCTCAGATTATATTACAGAGTTATAATCATAAAACATCATGGTACTAGCACAAAACCAGACACGTAGATCACAGGAACATAACTAAAGACCCAAACATGAGTACACGCAGTGTCAGCCACCTGATATTTGACAAAGGTGCCAAGAACACACACTGGAGGAAAGACAGCATCATCAACAAATGGGGGTGGCAAAACTGGATCTCCACCTGTGGAAAATGGAACTAGACGTTTATCTTGCAGCCTACACAAAAGTCAACTCTAAATGAATCAAAGATCTCAGTGTAAAATCTGAAACTGAAACTGTTAGAAGAAAACACAGGCAGTATCCTACAAAATATACATGCAGGAAAGAACTTTCTAAATCAGACATAAGTTACACAGGAATTAAGGTCAACACTTAACAAGTGGAACCCCATTAAACCAAAAAGTTTCCGTACAGCAAAAGAAACAGCCAAGGAACTGAAGAGAAAACCCACAGAACTGGAGAAAATCTTCACCAGCAACACATTTGACAAGAGGATTAAAATCTATACTATATAAGGAACTCAAAAAAACAAGAATCAAGAAAACAAATGACCCAATTAAAACATGGACTATGGATCTGAACAGAGTTCTCAAAAGAAGGAATAAAGATGGTTAAGAAATACCTTAAAAAGTGTTCAACAATCTGAGGCAGTGCTTGTGAGGCAAAGGCTATAAAGATGGTTAAGACTGCTGATTGACATGTTCTGTATGAAACACACAATGATTCAATTAAAAGAAAGAAAATGAAAAAAAAGTGTTCAACATCCTTAGTAATTAGGGAAATGCAAATTAAAACCACTTTAAGATTTCATTTTTACCCTAGTCAGACTGGGTAAGATCAAGAGAACAAAGAATATCACATGTTGGAGAGGATGTGGGAAGAGAGGAACGCTGGTTCACTGCTGGTGGAGTCGTAAGCGCATGTAACCACTATGGCAAGCACTGCGGAGAACTCTTAAAAACTAAAAATTAATCATACGATCTGGTTATACCACTTCTTGACATACACCCAAAGGACTCATCCTACTGCAGAAATTCTTGTACATCCATGTTTGTTGCTGCTCTTTTCACAATAGCTAAGAGATGGAAGCAACTAAGTGTCCCTCAGCTGACATGTAGATAATGAAAATGTGGTACATTTGTGCAATGGAGTTCTATTCAGTGGTAAAGACATTTGCAGGTAAATGGATGGAACTAGAAACTGTTATGCGAAGTGAAGTAACACAGACTCAGAAAAACAAATGACGTATATTCTTCCTCCTTTGTGGATCTTAGGATCAAATCGTTTATATGTGAGTATGTATCCTGATGTAACTCAGGAACCAGAAAAATGGAAAGAAATCAAGGAGGTAAAGGGAAAGAAGGAACGGGGTTTGGGGTGTAGTAGGAGACAGTTGCTTTCAAGGGAGAAATGCATAAAATGGGGGTGTTCAGCTAGGAGGAGAAGACTGACTGGGTAAAGGGAAAGAAAGAACTCAAGAGATGGGGATGTGCCATAGGTATTATTAAGGGTGAAATGAGGAGAATGTGTGTACTTTAACTGGGGAAAGAAAAAGGAGGGTTAGACAGAGAGAGAGAGAAGGGAGATAAATGCTGCTTAGCTGGTGTGAAAACCCACAGGGAAATGTATTAGTTCAAAGCCTACTGAAAAATTACACATAGAATATCTCTACGTGAATCCATGTGCATAGCTGGACTATATAAGAAGAAACATTGCTAGACAGGAGAAACCTCCCTTCAAGCTGTTGGTCAGGGCAGTCCAAGAGACTCCCAAAATTACACAGGCTATCGCCACAATCCTTGATTGCCTCCCAGAACTTGAAGACAAGACAGGATATACTTCACATACAGACACAGGACTTGGAGCAATGAAACTGGAAGCCACTTTTTTGTAGACTAGTGCTCTTAGTTTTGGAGGACATGTAATCTGCTAAGGGAGAAGATCAGTTGATGGTCCAACCCTAGCTTTAAAGCCCAATAACCACAACTGGCACAGCAAGCTATGTATGTGCAGTAGTGGCACTTTTATCTTAGGGGTAACCAACAGCTACCTAATTGAACTTAAAGCCCTCTCATTGGGAAGGAACTCATTTGTGGCACTGTAAACGTAGCCAAATACACATGACTGGAGAGGTTATAGATCTTAGAAAAAATCCTGTGGATCCTTATATTTGCAGACAAGTATCCCAGTCTCCACTGGTCAAAGAAGCTTCTTTTGCACCAGACAGGAACTATTATGGAGTATGACATCTGGTCATACACAGACATTGTCTGTGAATTGCCTAAGCCTATGTGGCACATCTACAATGCAACCTCTACACTGAAGGCTCACAGAATATATGTGGATGTAAATGTGTATTTGTGTGGAGATATGCATGACACAGTACATATGTAGAAGTCAGGGGACAATTTTCAGGAGTAGGTTATCTCCTTCCACAGTGTAGATCCCAGGTATTGAACTCAGGTTGTGAGACCTGGTGGCAAGCCTCTTTTCTTGCTGAGCCATCTTGATGGCCCTGGATCCTAGTTTCTAATCCAGGCAAACTAGCCTTTGTATTTTGATTGAGGAATGGGTATTACTTGTTGTCATTTTGTTGTTTGTTTCCTTAGTCCTACTTTGCATAACAACAATTTTAGGGTCACATTTTTCTTCTTGTAGCCTCTTGAGTGTGCTTATCACTTTCTTTACTGTGAAGCATTCTTTCCAGTATTCTCTGTCGGGCTGGCTTGTTGGTTATAGATTCTTTTAGCCTGCTTTTATCATGGAAACTTTTTCTTTGTTCTTCAATTATGTCATGTAGTTTTGCCAGATAGAATAGTTTGGGTTGCTCAAGCTCGTCTGGCTTTTGAAGATTCCATTGAGAAATCAGCTATTATTCTGATGGGCCTACATATGTGGCTTGAGCCTTTTCATTTGTATTCATCTGTGTTTATCTATATTCATCTGTATTTAGTATTTTAATTATAATATGATGTGGGGCTTTTATTTTTTGTTACAGTCTATTTGGTGTTCTGTGTGCTTCTTATAAATGGATGAGCAAGCTCTTTCCCTAGATTTGAGAAATTTTGTTTCATGATTTTATTGAAAATATTTTCTATGTCTTTGACCTGAAATTCCTCTCCTTTTATGCCCATAAGTCATTGATTTGATCTTTCCATGGTATACCAACGTTTCTGCATATTCTATTCCTGGGTTTAAAAAATTTTATAGTTTTGTTTGATTGAATATTATAATTCTTAGTATTGAATACTTATAATTCTTCTACCTTATCTTCAAGCACTAACCTTCTGTTTTCTATATCATCCATTCTGTTGAGGTTTTCCACTGAATTTCTTAATTAGACTCATTGAAATTTTCATTTCTAGCTTAATTTCAGTTTCAGTCTTTTGAAATATTCCGGGCTTTTCATGGAGTTCAAAGCTCATATCCTGAATTTTTCTTATTAGTTCTTTCAGCCGTTTTATGTTTCTTGGACTTCAATCAGCTTTGTATTATGGTCCTTAAGGAAATCATTTCATGTCCTCTTTGAATTCTTTGAGCTCTAAACACTTTTATAATTTTTCTTTTGAATTTTCTGTTTTGAATTTCATCTGAGTTGTTCTCACTGGTGGCCATGGGTTTATTTATTTTGGGGGTAGATGGGTGGAGATTGTCTTGCCTTTTTGTGTTACTTTCACAATGGCATCTTTGTTTCAATGATAAAATAAGCATCATGACCACAAGATGGGAAATCAAGGTAGAAACTCAGGATGTCTTGAAGCAGAAACCAAGGAGGAAGGCTTCATGCTGGCTTGCTCTTCCCCTGCTCCCCCTCAGTCAGCTTTCTTATACAATCCAGGACCACCTTCCCAGGCCCACAATGGGCTGGGCCCTCCCACATCAAAGAGTTGTCAAAAAAATGCCCCACAGACATAACCACAGGCCAATCTGATCTAGGAAATTCCTCAATTGAAGTTCCTGCTTCCTCGATGCACAAAACTGACAACAAAACTAACCAAAACAGATGGGATCTGGGCATCTTTAGTTACGTTGTTGGTTGTGTGCTTTGATGAGTTTTTAGCCCTGTAGGCCAAAGTTCCAAGGTGAGTCAGTGAGTCGGGCAGGTTCAAGAAATCCTGAGGGTTCTGAACCAAAGGGAGCTATTTTCTTCCCATGCCCTGTAGGCAGTTGGAGGGAGTCCTGAGGTGGGGCAAGAGACTGGGGAGATTGGGAGCAGAGCTGAGGTGGGTAAACCTCTCTCTAGGGCACATACATGGCTGGAGAGAGGTCCAAGTGACAGTAGCTAAACATCTGGAGAGGGTGCCAGGGAAGAAAGGCAGAGTCAAGGGGGCAACAAGTCTTTTACCAGATCCAGCCGTGTGGGCTGCATGCCTGAAGACTGAGGGACACAACAAATAAAATTAGGAGTCCTAAAATGCCATGAAATCTTACAACTCACCTGCTTAAAAAAACCTGAATCACGGTTTTCCAAACTAAACTTTGTGAGATATCAACAGTGTGAATTTCTGAGAACTTTCCAAACTCTGTGAGCTATTAACAGTCAAAAAAGAGAAAAGAAATTCTAAAAAGACCATGAAAATACAATCAAAAGAAAAATTAAATTTTGAGCCACAGAATGGAAAGTAGTGACTCATATCAAAACATGGATGTATCAAAGCTTGTAGAATAAAAACCAGGTGCGGTGGCACACAGCTGCACTCCCAGCACTCAGGAGCTCGAAGCAGGAGGATCAGAAGTTCAAAGTAATCATTGACTGACTACACAGCAGGTTTGAGGCCAGCCTTGACTATGGGAAATGCTGCTTCAGGAAACAAACAAACAAGTCTGTGGAATGAGAATAAAATGACCCTTTCAGGTCATGTAATAGAAGAGTTCAGCCTGAAAGTCAGGACAGTAAGTGTCCAAGTAATAATTAAGAACAGAACAGTACAAGACTGAAAGACGTAAAAATAAAAATAAAAGCAAAGATGAACAAGTTACAAAACATTGAAAAAGAGAAGAGTCACCAAAGCAATAGTTAGCTTGAAGATATTAAAAAAAATAATCTGTCCTAAAATTTAGTGAGAAGGGGTGGGTGCTGGTACAGTGCTAAGGACTGGTATAATAGTAGCTGGCATATTTGAATATAAAATGCATATGTTTTATTCTTTTATATATTAAATTTACAAATATTTACAAATAAACTAAAGCATACAAAAATATTCAAACAAAACAAAAATATATTGCTTATTAATAGTCACAGAAAACTAAAGCATACAAAACATTCAAACGGTGAAAAACAAAATTTTAAATTTCAGATTTCTAAATTTCCAAAACAAGTTTTAGAAAAATTAAAATGAGAAAAAAATACAACAAATGCAACTAAAAAATGTATTTAGGGACTGGAGAGATGGCTCAGTGGATCTAGACTCAATTCCCAACACTCAAATGGATGCTCACAACTACCTATAATTTCAGTTCTAGGGGACTCAACATCCTCTCCTGGCCTCTGCAGGCACCAGGCATGCACATGACGCATGTATAAACATGTAGGGAGAACACTCACACATAAAATTAAAAGAAATTAATCTTAAAAATAAATAAAATGTATTTACACATGTGCAAGCTTTACTAACTTTTATGAAATGAATTGTTCTCATTTTATATAAATACAAACTTAAACAGAACTGTATAAAGGAAAGCTTGAGAATACATTCTATGCAGTTTAACCTTGGTACTAAAACAAGAAAAGAGTGGTACAAGAAAAGAAGATTATAGCTCAGTCTAGTTTAGGAGCATGATGCAAAAATTCTAAATAAAATGTTAGCAAACTGAATCTAACATGTACAAAAAAATACATCATGACTAAGACGTGTGTATCCCAAGAATGCAAGAATTGTTTATTATTAGAAAATCCATAAATGTTAGTAACCACAGAAATATATTAAAGGAGAAAAACATGATCATTTCAATAGCGGTAGAATAAAAACGCATTAATAAATTACTCTTTTTAAACTAAGAGCATCTATGAAATTAAAAACCAAAGAAAATTTTCTTGATCTGATAAAAAAGTAACTATCAAAACGTCCATAAATTATCACTTTATTTTATTTTTTAATGTGTTTGTGCATACGTGTGTGTGTGTGTGTGTGTGTGTGTGTGTGTAGGTGTACAAGCATGCTCCACATGCAGGAGGAGGCCAGAGATTGCTGTCACTTCTCTGTTTTTAGATAAGGTCTCTCCATGAACCAGAAGCTCAACGTTTCCGCTAGGCTGGCTGGTCTGAGAGCCCCAGGGAGGCTCCTGTCTCCAGTTCCCAGGGCTGGGCCTATCAGCATGTACTGCTACACACAGGTTTTCTTAAAACATGGGATATGGGGATTGAACTCTAACCCTAATGTTTACACAACAAGCATTTTACCCACTAAGCCATCTCCCCAGGCTCCAAAAATATTATTTTAAATGGGGATCATTAAAAATATTCCCTTTAAAATTAGGAACAATACAAAACATATTGTACTCAATGTCATAGTGGGCATCCTAAGCCAGTGCAACAAGTCAAGAGAAAGCAAAAACAGATACAAGCACCAAAAAGAAACAAACAATGCCATTTCTCACGAATGATGTACACCCACATAAACCCTTCAAGATGCATAGTCAAATTATTGGAATTAATAGTTGAGCAGAGTGGCAAAACCACAAATCTCTCATTTATTTGTATAGACCCAAGGGAAAATTATATTTCAAGGGAAAATGTTTGTGTGTGTTTGCACATGTTTGTGTCTGCATGTGTTTATGGGGCAGAGGTTGATGTTGGATGTCGTCCTTAATGGTTCTTTGTATTTTGGGAGACAGGGTCTCTCACTGTCCTGGCACTCACTGATTCCGTTAGACTTGCTGACCAGCAAGTTCCAGGGATCTCTTCCTGTTTCTGCTTCCCAGGCTGTCATTACAGGGGCACCATTGTGCCAGTGTTGTTTGTTTGTTTGTGTTTGTTTTTTTTTACATGAATGCTGCCATCAAACTCAGGTCTTCATGCTTACATGGCAACTACTTTACATGTGTATGAGTGTTTTGCCTGCCTATCTGTAAGTGCAATACATGCATGCAGTACCTGAAGAGACCAGAAAAAGGTGTTGAATCCCCTGGAACTAGAGTTATGGATGGTTGTTAGCTACCATGTGGGTGATGGGAACCAAACCCAGGTCCACTTCAAGAAGAGTCAGTGCTCTTAGCTGTTGAGCCATCTCTCCAGCCCCATCCAGAATTAAAGTCATTGATCATTATTAAATGCCATTATTAAATGGCAGGTTAGAGTTGTTCACACCGTCACTTTGTTATGAAGTAACAAAGATGATTTTCAGTTGCCCCAAACCATTTAAATAGCAGCTAGAGTTTTACCTTCATCACTGTGTTATACAATAATTATCATCTGGTTAGTAGTTCTCACATCTGGTATGGAATCTATAAAAATGGAATAGTACTTACTGTCTGTTTAATTTATTTTATTTTGTTATTTCAGTTTATGCATGTTTTGTACTTTTTTAAATTAATTTTTTGTAAGCTGTTTTGGGTAAATAAGTCATAACTGGTGTTTTGTTTTGACATTCATCTATATGTCCATAAAAGGATCAAATTCAAAATTGGTTTTATGAAGTCCATGAAATTCCTAGTGTTCAGAATATATCATATCTCATACTAACTCTAAAGACACTTTCTTACACTTAAAATGTATAAAATGCACAAAAATTCGATTATAATATATTGTACAAAAAATTCTGTATTACCACAAATGCTCGTTTTAATTTAAAACAAAAATTCTTTATCCGCTCCTTTCTCCAGTGTCTTTTTGTGACTAGGCACAATCCACTTGAGCTTGTTTTATTTTGTTCCATGGAATCCAATTGACTTAGAAAGAAGTTATTTTCATAATAATGTTCAGCCAGAAAAAAATCTGTCTGAGGTAAATACTGTCCATTTTATTGAAAGAGTTTACAAACAAAACAAAATACATAGTTTTCAGCCTTTAAACAAGCTAGCCAGGATCTTGGGGTTTTCCCTTCATGAGGTCAGTTACTCTAATCAGGATATTGACAGCCCATGTTCACAAGGGGTGCATTGGGGGCAGCCAAGCTTAGAATTCCATAGTGACTTTGGCCAGAGCTGGACCATAACTCTGCTACGGAGTCCAGAGTTAGAGGAAGAGAGAGACACAATTCCAACTGAACTGCTGGTTTTTCTACCTCTGTATTTCATGTATTCTGCCTGTTGAGGACTTAGCAGAGTGCTCTGATTAAATGCATATGCATATTCTGGAAAATTGTACCTGATTCTCCCAGAGTACTGCCTTACATTCAGCACAGCACTGCAGTTGTTCCTATTAAAGGTTGAACCCGTGTCCCATGAGGCTGGCTACGTCTGGATCATGGCATGGCTCTGCATCATGGAGCCTTCACTATGAAGAAGGGCGCCTGCTTAGATACTGTGTTCCATGGGATCTCCTGCTTGTCCAGATCATTGTCCTGCAAGTTTGGTTCCTTCTACTGAGACATTCTCCAGGCCATCACCGCAAAACTTTTCACAGCTGAGCTACTGCATTGTGCCAAGCATGCTTCCTTCATCCAGTGTGCCATCTTCTTTGGCTGCTGGGGAGGATGAGCCACTCTCAAATCTCTGTCTTAACTTCCTTGGTTTTGGATCGCCCTCAGTACCACATGCAGAACTTCCGGTGCTCTGAGAAATATATTCCAAGATGTGCTTAGATTTATTGGGAGGGTGGTGGTGTTCTTTCTGGTTCAGTCAACACCTTTCTTCTGGGGTTCAAACTATCTCTTAAGTCCAACTATTCAGCTGCAGTTCTTATGACAACCCCAAACACACCCTCCATGTTGGGTCCCTACCTTTCTCTGTGTCAACGTACTTCTGAATCTTGACTCAACATTGTTTCCTAGAATGTCAGCACTTGCCCCTGGGAACCCTTCATTCTACCTTTCTTGAAAAGAGCAGTAAACATCCTAGCAACTGTAGCTTTCCTTCAATGCTCTAGTGCACTTCAGTATCCACCTGACAGTCCCTGTGAGCTTCTGTCTATTTTTTCCAGTACATTGGTCTTAGCTCATTGAGGGCAGGTACCAGATACTGTTTCTATAATGTCTTCCTCCCCATCACTATGTGGACCTTTCACAAGAAGCCCCATCATTAGTCCCAACCATTGTTTTGAAATGAATATGATGGAAGCTGGTCTTGGGAGTCGTAATGGTTCTAGACTTTAAAGCATCTTTAACTTCTCTGATCACAAAGCTTGAGAAAAGGCTTGCTAAAGATGGGTCCCTGGAATGCCAGCAGATCTTTGGTGCTCCCTGAAAGAGAAAAGCTGAAACTTTTTGTTATTGTTGCTGTGGCTCCTCGGTAACAGAGGGTAAGGTGAGCATTAGTTTATTTGTTTGTATGCATTTTTACAATATAGGCCATAACCTCTCATGTGCATTTAAATTTTAATTTAGGTGATTATTTTGCTGTGCATACTTCTGCTTCTTACTTTTTCTCTTAGGTACCATTAGTTCTTTTAGGTCTGTCCTTCTTACTATGTATACATTTAAGTCATTGTTTCTTATTTATTTATTTATCATTAATCAATTCATTGCAATGTTGGGGGCTGAGCCCTTAAGGGTGCCAGGCAAACACTCTACCACTGAGCTATGTATTGCTTCTCTCTACATAATATTCTTTGATGTGTATTCACTTATCCCTTAATAGAATCTGAGGTTACCTCCAGCTCCTCACTCTCAACAGAACTACAGAAAAAAAAAAAACAACAACAAAAGAAAGCAAACAAACAAAAAACCCCAAAGAATAATTTTTTAGGAACCTAGAGCATCCTTCTCACTTAGTGAGATTATTATTATTTAGTGAAAGTTCAGTAAACAAGTACAGATGAAAGATGGGCAAAATTCTTTGCTTTTTAAACATCTGTTGGCTATGAGTCCTGGAGGAGCTAGGAATGTAACAGTTTTCTTACAAGGATGGTAATATTACAACACAGTATTTATCCCCCAAATCTCTGACAATTTATAATTAAGGCAGAAAAGATTGAAGAGTCTCAGTTTTAAATTTCCACCCTGGTGTACCCTTAAGACAACTCTGATTCAAAAGAAAGTTCTGCAACAAGTGGGATCTCCCTTGAGCACTCCTGGGGACAGCCTGGCCTGAATGTCAGTCAAGCCCAGTTTAAAGCCATCCAGTGCACTTAGGCCAAAGCCAGCTGTCATGCGCTATATAGTACAGGTATTATTAAAAGTTGAGCCAGGCACAGGCTCCCCAGTC
Organism: Eospalax fontanierii; assembly: GCA_035773235.1. Taxonomy (NCBI): domain Eukaryota; kingdom Metazoa; phylum Chordata; class Mammalia; order Rodentia; family Spalacidae; genus Eospalax; species Eospalax fontanierii. The sequence continues at coordinate 30,693,421 of CM069548.1, read as the reverse complement.
ATTTCTGGCCAGCCTCAATTTGTTGCCTGGAGCTGGATTGCAGAATCTCTGATGTATTGCCAGAGGGGTCACCGGAGGATTGTGTTTTTGCTCAAAGGCACTTACACTCTCATGTCTCTGCCCATAAGTCATAGCTCTGAAATGTAGGAATTGGGAAAGGCTGCTCCAGCTGCCCAGGGCTTCTGATGACAAGTCGCTTAGATCTTCTGCCATCTATCTAATAATATGCAAGGAAGTACATATACTTTAACGTGCGAGCGTGTGCGTGAGTGCGTGTGTGCGTGTGTGCGTGTGTGCGTGTGTATTGAAATAATAAGCACAATACCAAGACTAGAATCTAGATAAGCCAAGAGGTTAAGAAAAAGTCATAGTCACAACTTGAAACAGATGAGTCCTACTTCTATAAGAGCATCTCTCAATGACCTGGCTCAAAGAAAAAAAAAAAAAAACAACTGTGGTGCTGGCTAATATTAGAAATGAATGAAAGGACGGAAGTCAGGGATTAGCTTGGGCTTCTGCGTGCAAATTGTCCCACTGGGGCGCAAGTAAAAGCCAGAATCCAGTCTTCCTTTTGCACAGCCCAGGAATATGGGCAAAGGTACATTTTTTTCCAGCTACTCTGACTCGACAAGACACCTTTTTTCTAATTGGTCAGTCAAAAGGAGAAACATTTTTGCAAAAGCTCACCCAGAGGGCTTTGGATGAGCTTCCCCTTTCTGGTAAGAGGCACTCACTGCGCTAGCAGTGACCCTGCGGGGAGGGACGTTTTATACTGTACTTGGTAACGGCAGATCAACAAAAGTTGGCTGAACTGAATGTCAGATTGAGAGTCTTAAATTTTTATTCTTTGAAAATTTCATACACATCTACAGTGTATTTTGATCACATGCACTCCACTCTCTCCCTCCAGCTCCCCCAACTCCACATGTTATCTCAGCTTCCTGCCTTCTCTTTTTAATAACCGAGAGTCCAGTTAGTGCTGCCCATATGTGCATTGGTAGGGGCGTCCACTGGAGCACGGGGAACCTACCAGTAGCCAGCACTGGGAGAAAAGTGACCCTCCTTCCCACAGCGACCATCAGCTGCCAGTAGCTCTTCAGTGGGAAGGTAGGTAGGGTGTGTGTCCCCCTCTGGAGCCCTGATACACTCCCCACCCCCCACACCCGGCCCCATTGCTGGAATTTTTTAACTAACTTGATCTAGTGCAGGTGACTTCTGTGAATTCATGTGCACAACAACAATGTCTTGTCCAGAGGACAGCATTTTACAGCACTCCCCCCATCCTCCACCCAACTGGGATTTGTGACTTTAAAATACTTCTTGTTCCCACTACTATTAATAAATTCATTTTGGTTGCAAGCTCTCTTACACGGTCAGTTTGTTTGGTAATGTGGGAGTCGTGTGTGCATTTCTTTCATAACCCTCAAAGTAACGTGGATGTTATGCCTAAAGTAAGGATTCAGACTAACAGCGAACACCTTATCTGAATAATGTAGGGGGTTTGTTTAAAATCCTGCATTGTAAGCCCTATCCAAAATGAGTTACTAGAATCAGTTTGCTGAGAACAGACCAAAAGTAGAAATCCAGTTTCATTGTTTTAAAGGTTCAATATTACAGCAAGATATGAAGACACTACATCATAGTGTATATATTTTATTATTCCAGAATAAGAAAGAGGCATAGGAAAACACTAGCCATTATGTCTTCTATATCCTTCCATGTTGAGCATGTTCTGACCTTTCTCCTAGCTTTTGACACAGACCTTTGGAATCCCTGGAGGCAGATTTTAATTTGTACAAGTGTTCAAAAGAGACTACCCCGAAGGTAGACAGGTGTTTCCTAACACAGGTGAGTCAAGCCAGAAATGGGAATAGAGCAATTTCTGGTTCTCAAAAGAGACCATATTTTACAGTAATTACACACAGAGCTAAAATTATGTTCTCTCCTTATTTCCCAGTGTTTAACTAAAATGTAGTCTCTTTGTGTCTGTTGGCAAATCATGGGGCCTAATTGTTTTCTAGTTCCACCTAACTTTTCTCAAAAAGAATCCAAGCAACAAATAAAAACTGAAATAACGTACCATTCCCCCCACAACACCCCACTTTCCTAGAGAAATTATCTATAAAAGAGGAAGAAATGTCCTAACATGTTAATATTGGATTTCTGTGAATAGTGGGATATATTTTCTTTTTTATACCTCTTTAAAATTTTCACTTAAAAAAAAATAAATGGCACATTTTAACAGAGAAATACTTTGCCCAGAAAACAGCATATTGTCCGGTTCTCTCAGCAAAGAATAGACATGCGGTCTAGTCTATGGTAAATCTTTCCCTAGAATTTTTCTACTTGGAGCTGGAGAGAAAGTCACATTTGTACTCTTATACAGCCAGAAGGATGTGAAAATACTGGTTACCTAGAGCTCTCCTGGTATAGAGAAAGCTTGGGTACATAAAGAAGAATACAAATCAAGTACACACAATCAGAGATGGAGAATCCAGAAGTATGTCAGGCAACATCTGAATGCAATATCTCTCTAGTGTTTTTCTACTTTATTTTATTCATGATAAAATTTAAACTTATTTATTCAGCATCCATCACATAGTACAGGTCAGAACCTCTGATAAGTGTTAAATATGTAAGCGTGGAGGAGACACAGTGGTTAAGATCTTCGTGTCCCTCATTGTCATTCTCAAATAATAAAGTAAGGATATACTGTGACGCAGTATCTTGGTCAAAATGAAAAACAAGGGTTGGGGGTGTAGTTCAGTGGTAGAGGCTTGTCTAGCATGCACAAGGTCCTCTGCTTAATTCCCAGCATCACAAAACAAAACAGAAGCAAGAAAACAGGGACAAAATTTACTCTTTCACTTGAATCAACCAAAAGGAAAAAAAATAGATCAAATAAATGCAACTTAAAAAAAAAGGCACTGTAGATACTCTTTTCATAAGGGTATGTAAAGTAATTGCTTCAGTTTACTGACTGGAGAGAAATTCCAGCCTGCCGTGTAGAACAGGCAAATCCTAGAAGACTGAGATGGCATCAAGAGTCCTTGGAGAATGGAACAGCTAGAGCTCGTGGGTGGAGAACTGAAGGATGGGAACTAACAGAACAGAAACTTCAGGGACCTGCACAAGGTCACATGGTGAAGGCTGAGAAAGAACTTAAGATGATAAGAAAAACAGTGCTTACTGTCCAGAGAGCTGAGAAGGTGCTGTTCCCTAGAGAAATGTATAATTCATAGACAGAGACTCTTATCTACTAGCAAGGAATAATTATCATTACGCCTGGACTAAGCATTGCCATCAACCTGCCTGACAAATCTTAAAAGAAGTCCTTCCCACACGCCCTCAGAATCAAACTGTCCCACATAAAGTAACTGCATCCAAGAAAAATAAGATCAAGGATATTTAAAGGGGCAATGAAGGATAGTTCAGCACTTGCTGTCAAGCCTGAAAATGTGAGTTCCACTACCCACATAGTGGAAGGAGAGAACGAACAAATGCCTGTAAGTGGACCTCTGACATTCAGCACCGTGGTTGATGTGCACACACACACATGCACAAACACACACACACAAAATATCTTTAAAATATTTTATTTATTATTTTCATTTTACATGTATAAGTGTGTTGCCTGCATGTATCTAAGTGAAACTGAGTTGCGGAATACCTGCCTGCAGAGGTCAGAGGAAGGTGTTGGATCTCCTGGAACTGAAATTACACAGTTGTTAGCCACCATGTAGGTGCTGGGAACCAAACCTGGGACCTCCACAAGAGCAGCCAGTGCTCTTAACTACTGAGCCATTCACCAGTGCTCAACAAATACCCAGATACCTTTAAAAATTTTTAAAGATTATTTGAACAAAATTTTAAATACATCTGTATGTGTGAGAGAAAAGGATTTTAAAGAAAGTGGGAAGAACATTTGAGTGTTTGTTAGTGTGCTCATTTTCTGTGTGTGCATACATGTGTGTGTGCTTGTGCATGTGCATGCATGTGTATGCATGTGAAGGCCAGAGGTCAACTTCAGATGTCTTCCTAAAGGCTGCAGAGATGGCTCAGCAGGCTGCTCTTGCAGAGGACCTGATTCAGTTCCCAGCTCCCACATGGCCGCTAACAACCATCTGTAACTCCAGTTCCAGAGGATCCAACATCCTCTTCTGACCTCCATGGGTGTTGCTAACAATGGATGCACTTGCATACATTCAGGCAATACACTCCAACACATAAAATAAAAATAATAAGTAAACATTAAAATTTAAACATAAACCTATTATGTGATTCAGCTCTTCCATTCCTAAGTATTTACCTGGGAAGGCCAGAGGTCGACTTCCGATGTCGTCCTGAATTGCTCTCCATTTTTTTTCGAGACCTGGAGCTTACCAACGTGGCTAAATAGTTGACTTGCAAGTCCTAGGCATCCTCTTGCCTCTGGCTCTTCAGTGCTGGGATTACAGACACACGCCACCAGGCCTGGCTTTCTATGGGATGCTGGGGAATCCGCACTCGGTTCTTCACACTGGCACAGCAGATACTTAACTGACTGGGTCATCTCCCCAGCCGTTGTGCTTGTTTCCTTGATTGTGCTAATGGCTCAACAGATAGAAATGTCAAATTTTATACTTTAAGCAGATATAGTTAATTGTAGGTCAACTACACTTCAGTAAAGCTGGATTTTTTTGAGTACTGGGAATTGACCTCAGGGTCTTGCACATGCTAGACAAATGCTTTAGCACTGAGCTGTATTCCTAACCTTGCTGTTTGTGTCTGAGGCAGGGTCTCCTATGTAGCCTAAGCTGGTCTCAAAATCATGATTCTCCTGCCTCAGACACCTCAGTGCTGGGATTGTAGGTATATGTCACTATGCTTGACAATAAAGCTGTTTTAAGAAGATAAAAATATATAAGATAATAAAAAGTGAAGCCATTTCTGCATATTACTTAAGAGGGTCTAATTATGTGATAATGGAGCAAGAAATAAAGATAATGCCATCCTGATACTAATCAAGAAAGTATTGCCAAAAGGGTATTTTTGAAAAAAAACTACACAAATAACCTCGACATTTATAAAAATAATTATCCTGCTGGGAGAAAGAGGTTATACACTTTTTAAGTATAATATATACAGTATAGTTGGATGTGGTGATACACACCTTTAATCCCAGCACTTGGGAGGCAGAAGCAAATGGATCTCTGTGAATTCAAGGCCAGCCTAGTCCACCTAGTGAGTTCCAGGCTAGCTGGGGCTACAGGGAGACCTTGTCTCAAAAAAACCAAAAAAGAAAAATAGAGAGCAATACAAATAATGTATAATTCATAAGGAACTGAATGCAGAAATCATTCTATTCATTTACACCTATGACCATGAATTTGTCAGAGTCACATCTAATACATTAATGTAATCATTTCAGAGACATCCGGCTAATAGCTTTGCTGTTTGTCCATGAACAAAGCATATAGCACATGCTTTGCCTAGGTAAGATCCAACTCCTGAAAAACTTGAACTGTTAGGGTTCTTTGTGTAAATTATTTTCCAACTACCTCATGTAGGATTCATTTTCCTTTTGTCATGTGATTTCTTTGAAACCAATAACAACAAAAAGATGATCATCAATAAACAATGCCTATGCTTGATGTTTTTAGAGGGAAGACAGAAAGACAGACACAGAGACACACACATGGAAAAATACTTAGCTGAACATCTGTTATTTTCTCTCAAATTCGGGTGTGGCTGAAAAGACACAAAGTACACAGCAGTGCCCAAATGCTGACAAGCAGAGTTAGTGAACATTTTTAGTAGTCAAAATGTTTTCAAATTTTAATTATGAAATATAAACACGACAAAATATGCGAGAAAGACTTGCTTGTGGAATGCAATCTTAATTTAGGTGGGTTAATTTCATGCATCATGAAAATCTATGCTACCAGAATCGATTTTATCCTTAAAAGACTTCACTTCAGGGAATTCAGGCTTTTACCAGAAGCTCCGTATTTTCAGATTTTGCATCTGGAATTGAATAGGCCACTGTAGATGGCCCTGACCAAATAACTTTACGTGTACCCTTCTTACCTTAGTTTGTCCTTTACCACCTGTTCTCTCTTTCCCTCTTCTGATGCTCAGTAAAATATGCAGGGAGTCAGAGGTATGTGTGTGTTGTGAGAGACCCTGATATGTCAGCCACCGTACTTGTCACCTTCGAACATAAACAACAGTCTCTTCGCTTATTTCCACAAACATTTGTTGCCCTTACTGTGTATGTTACATGGTCTACATCTACACAAAAACACACATCCCTTTCCTTAAAAGAGTTGCCAGGTAGCAAGCAATATACAAGTATTTTCATCTCAGATAACCAAATAATAAGGCTTTGTGCAAAAGGAAAGATTTTTACAGCTCCCTTTTCACTGACTAGTTTGGAATATACCTGTAAGTATTGAGTGCTTACTGGATACCTACTGGAGATAGGACATTCTATATGTGGGATTTCAGTAGGGAAACTATGCCAGGCATTTGCAGGTTGAAATCTGACTATCAGTCAGTTCATATTCAGCCTTCTTTCAGTTGTGCAGGTGTTTTGTTTTTAAAGCAGGCGTGACTATAAACACAAGAAATACCAAACACCGTATGGGAATTTAGCAATTGTGGTGTGCATCAAATTAGAAGGAAAACACTGATATAAAAGAATTTTATTGTGTTTAAGACAAATATTTAGAACAAGTATTAACATATAGTCAGCTTTTGTTTCCAGTCATATAATCATATCTTTTGCCTAATTATACCATAGAACAATTTTCCACAATTTAGGATTAAGTTAATAATAAATTTTAATATCTTCCTAGTTGCATAATTATTGACCATTCTCTTGAAGATATAAGACAAGTAAGTCTCATTGTTCCAGCAACACTGAAGACCTCAGTTCTTCAACACAATGGAATTATAAGAATCAGATTCACAGGGCTCGAGAGATGGCTCAGCAGCTAAAAGCACTGACTGTTCTTACAAAGGACCAGGGTTCTGTTCCCAGCACCCATATGACAGCTAATAACTGTCTGTAACTCCAGTTCTAGAGGAATTCAATGCCCTCTTCTGTCCTCCATGGGCACTGCATGATACAGGGGCACTTTATATACATGCAGACAATATACTTATACACATAAAATAATAAATAAAATATTTTTTAAAAAAGAATCAGATTCACTTTCTAATTTAAATAAATACAAACCTGGACAAAATGTAGCTATAAAAATAATTATATAGATGAACAAACTTGGAAAAGAATGCTAAACCACTCATTAAAATACTTCACAGAAAGACAATCTGCAAGTTTGAGGCTCTCCTGAGATAGGTACATACTGAGTTCCAGAAAGAAAGAGAAAGAAAAGAAAGACAAGAAAAAAAAAAAGACATCAAAACATCTCCTCTAGGGAATAATGAAGGAGAGAGAGGAGGAAGAACAGTAAATCAGAAAGACAGCTTCTCACTGATGATGTAACCCTTAGCTTGGAAGCATGGGAAGAATGGGAAACACTTAATAATGTATAGCTCACGGGGCTGGAGAGATGGTTCAGTGGTTAAGAACACGGCTTTTCTTGTAGAAGACCAGGGTTCAAATCCCTGCACCCACATGGCAGCTAACAATTGTCTGAAACTCCAGTTCCAGGAGATCCGGATGCCCTCTTCTGTCCTCTGTGGGCATTGCAGAACAGAAGTGTACTTACTTATAAGCAGGCAATACAGGCATACACATAAAAATAAAATATTTTAAAAAACCTTATCACACCTCTAATCCCAGCACTCGGGAGGCAGAGGCAAGCAGATCTCTGTGAGGTCCAGGGTAGCCTGGTCTACATAGACAGTTCTGGCCTGCTGGGGCTACAGGTTGACCCTGTGTCAAAAAGACAGGATTCTGTGAGAGAGAAAACAGTGGGATTAAAAACAAGCTGATCAATCAGGGCAAGAAGAGTAAAGAAAAGAAAACCAGAACGTGAACTTGCAAGACAGTCCCAAGGAATAAAAAGGAAAAATGGAAAGATCCTGGTAAAACGGTGTCAGTCTGAGCACAAATAAGGTTAAGTTTCTGCTGTGACTGGACCACGCTTCCTCTCAGTCCATGTGTCATGACCCCCAGGACCTCAGAATGTGACTGTATTTGGTTACAGGGTCTTTTAAGAGTTTGTAGTTTAAGATAAGGCTAGTAAATAGGTCCTAACCCATTCTGACTGGTGTCCTTGGAGTGGAGGAAGCTTGGTCACACAAGGAGACACTAGGGACCCACACACCCAGAAGACAGACCAAGAGAACACACAGAGATATAAGACAGCTGTCTACATACCAAGAAGAGGACTCAAAAGAAACCAACCCCAGTGACACCTCAATCTCACTCTTCCGGTCTCCAGAACGATGAGAAAGTCTGCTATTAATACTGCACCTATTCAAGAAGATGCATGGAGATGTGAGGAGACGTGAGCATTACCAGGGAAGAAATGGAGAAAAGGCAGGAATCAAATGGAGCCTTTAGGGCTGAAACAGAAATACATGTGGAAAAAACCCGAGTGGATGGAATTAATGATGTATTAGCTATTGCAGATCCGAAAGTCGTGGACTTGAAGCTTGGATATAGAAACTATTCAAATAATACATAGGAAATAAAGAGCGGAAGAGCGTGATTTAGGACATCAATAAACTGTAGGGCAGAGTCAAGCCACCCAATAAGCTTGTAACTGGGGGCCAAAAAAAAAGCAGTGTAGGTTGAAAAAAGGAACAGAAAATTTATTTTAAGAAACAGTAAACACAATTTTCTAAAAGTAAAAAAAAAACTTCTAAATTCGATGAAAACTATAAACCCACAGATTTGAGAAGCTGAACAAACCCCAAGCAGAAAACATGAAAGAAACCATCATGATAAATACACTGGAAATAATAAAGAGCAAACGAGGAACAAGAATGTCAGAGTAAAAGAATAAACACACACCAGGCTGCTAAGGCTGCCATAACAAAATGCCACTCACTGGGTGACTGAGACTATAGAAATTAATTTTCTTTGGAGTCTGGGGTTTGGCACAGTCAGGTTCTGGTGAGCGCTCTTTTCGTGGCTTGTACACAGCAGCCTTCTAACTGAATACACTCACATCTCCTCAGTATGCACACAGAGACACAGAGATTTGATCCTCTTCCTATAAGGCCACCAATCCTGTACAATTACAATCATAACCTTACGAGCTTATGTAAACTTAACTATTCCCCAAAACTCTGTCTCTAAACACAGTCACATTGAACATGAACATAATCTAAGTGGAGATTGAAATTAATAATAATCTAAGGCAGAGTGAAATTTAGCCCATGGAAAAAGAGTAACAGCGACTTCCCATAAAAACAACAAAGGAGAGAACATGGTGGAGTATGAGATCTTTAACATGACTTCTCATTGCATGAAATTGAGAAAAATTTTAATCATCAGACCAGCTCCACAAAAAACAAAAAAGAGAGTTATCTAGACTGAAGGGAAAGGGAATCTAGATGAAAATTTTGATCTTTCAAAAGAATGAAAGCCAGATATGGTGAATGTTTAGGTTTCCTTATTTTTAATTTTTTAAAAAATATAATTGACTGTTAAAAGCCGCAGAGGATTGTGACATTTTTAGCAGAGGTAAAAGTAAAATGTATGACGGCAGTTAGCACAGAGTTGGAATGCACTGGACATACACTGCAGGAAGTTCCCAAACTCTCTACATAATGATAATGTATCTGAAAATAAACTCTTGGGGCTGGAGAGATGGCTCAACAGTTAAGAGCACTAGCTGCTCTTCCAGAGAACCTGAGTTTGGTTCCTAGCACCCACATGGCAGCTACCAACCACCTGTAATTTCAGTTGCTGGGGCTCTGATGCCCTCTTCTGGTCTCCAGTGGAACTGCATGATATGGATGCACTCATACATGCAGGTAAAACACTCAGATACATAAAAAAAAAAAAAAAACTTTTTAAAGAAGAAAATAGACATCAGAAACATGCACTATAAACTCAAAGGAACCACTAAATGCCAAACACTGCTCACTTGAGCAGCACATATTCTAAATGGGATGGCACAGAGGGTGTCAGCATGACTTATGCACAAAAATGACACAAATTTGTGAAACATTACCTCTTTTAGGTAGGGAAGGATAAAAGAGGGTCATACTATATACATATGTATGAAAATGACATAATGAAAACCCAACACTTTGTACTATGAATATAAGCTAATGAAAACACAAAAACATAGGACAAAAATTAATCAAATTGGGACTGGAGAGATGGCTCAGTCATTAAGAGGACTGCTCCTGCAGAAGACCCAAGTTTGTTCTCCAGCACCCTTGCCAGACAGCTCACAGCTGCCTGTAACTCCAGAGTATCCAGCCCCCTCTTCTGGACTCTGAGAGCACCTGCAGTCATATACATATACCCACAGGCAGACACACACACATATAATTATAATTTAAAACAAATGAAAATTTTAAATAAATCTTAAAATGAAAATCAATAATATAGAATAATAAAATGACATCCAACATTAAATAGGGAGCAGAAATGACAAGATGAGATGGAGAAAAAATTGAGAGATGGTGGATTTAAGATTACTTATTCATCAAGTTGTGGTCCTAATTGTATAGGTTTGATTTCCCTATGAAAAAAAGGAACCCCTGTCTCTTTAATTCCTTCCTCCAAAACTAATTCCAAGGGCTGAGATTAAAGAAGTGGGCCACCATGCTCAGCCTTTTAAAAATGTGTTTATTATTTTACCTGTATGAAGGTTTTGCCTGTATGTATGTAAGTGCTCCAGGCATGTGCCTGGTACCCACAGAGGCCAGAAAAGTGCATCAGATCCCCTGGTTGGTTCAAAAGAGCACAGAACAGCTTGGACTTAGTGGTTGGGTAGTTGAGGCTACTGTTGTGTTACACAATGAGAGTTATGAGTCAGCTCTAGAAAGCCTCCCTGGTCAGTCTGGCACTAGAAGGAATTGTTTCAGGAATGTCTCCTTTTGACCCTCTCCTGGTATTAGATAGCCTCAGCAATGGTGTACTGTATCCAGATAAAGAAACAGAAGACTCCATTTCAAATGTCTTTCCAAAAGAGGCAGATGACCACCCGTTAAAGAATGTGTCAGGCAGTTACAATGTCAACTCACTGTTAGGGAAGTAACAAGTGAGTGAAGGATCATCACAAAGCCTTTCTGGAATTTTGGCAGCGGGAGGAGGTAGGTTACATGGGCTCTTCTATCAATAGAACCAATGCATTTAAAAAATGCATGAAAAGTTGAAAATAGGGCCAGTGAGATGACTTAGTGGGCCAAAGCCCTTGCCACCAAGCCTGGCATCCTGAGTTCCATCTCCACGCCCCACATGGTGGAAGGAGAGAACCAACTCCCTCAGACTGTGCTCTGACCTCCACATGCACACCATGGCATGCACGTGTACACACATCTACCCCACACGCCTCCAATTTAATCCATCCCCACTAAAAAAAAAAGTTAAAAAATTTAATAAAAGTCAAAATTAGTCCAGGTTCAATTATCCAGGAATGCAATTAGTTCTTTGTCCTGGCTCCTATAATTTCCTATGATCGTGTGTGTGTGTGTGTATGTGCATGTGTGTGTGTGTGTTTGCATGTGCACATGCTTATGTGCACATGTATGCACAAGTGCAGGTGCATGTGTGTCTGGAGACCAGAGGACAACCTCAGCTGCCATTCCTCAGGTGCTGTCCATCTTGTTTTTTGAGTCAAAGTATGTCATTGGCCTGGAACTCACCAAGAAGACCAGCCTGGCTGGCCAATGAGCCCCAGAGACCCGCCTGACGCTACTTCCCCCGTGCTGGAAGACAAGTGTGTGTCTCAGCCTTTTATATGGATTCTGGGCCATTGAACGCAAGTCCTCGTGCTTACACGATAAGCACTTTATTGACTGGACCATCTTCCCAGCCCTTTCCATGGTCTTTTATGTGAAAGTGATGACCTGTAACACTAAAGCCAATATTAATGTGTGGTATCTGTGGAGGTGTGATAAAGGCCAATTAAAGGGACTTAAAACAAAAAGGATTGGAAAGGTCCTAGAAAGAAAAGAACATCAAAGTAATCATTTCTGGGGTTGCTAAATTTTTTTTGTGTTAAGTACTTTACAACATCTCAGTTAACCCTCATAACAATCCTTAGAAGGAAATATTTCCATTTTACAAATGAGTCAGCTGAGACTCAGAGAGAAGCAATCTCTTGTTCAAGCTCACACAGCTAGTAACTGGTGAGGTATAAATTTAAATTTTCCCTCCCCAAGAACCTCCCTGCCTCTGAGGGGCTATCTACCAACTACATTAAAAAAAAAAAAAAAAAAAAACACCTGTTCTGTGAATCAGAATGCTGTCATTGAGAGATCCAAGTTTATTTCCAGCCAACATTTCATTGAAGACAAGTCACTTATTAGCTTGTTTATAAATTGCAAGTTCCAGGTAATGGGTGGCAAGTTTATTCCCAAATAGCTTGGAAGTTCTGTTTTCTACATATGTTCATGATTTTTTTCTTTGTCTACTTAACGTTTTTCTTTGAATTGACTCTCTTTTTATTCATGTCTTCCTCAGTTGTACTATTCATGAAATCATAGGTTCAGTGTGCTACTTACACTTCCTGGTAGATACTAAACATGTATGAATATTAAATATATCCAACAGTTTTCACAGTGGCTCATGTTTAAGTGGTCTGGGAAATACTTTTTTTAATTTAGGAAGAAGACAGAATAAAATATCTTCCCCAGAACTGATGCTCTGATATGGTTGGATCTGAAATGTCCTCCACAGGCTCATGTTTTAAATGCCTTTTCCCCAGGCAGTGGAATTTTGGGAGGCTGTGGAGCCTTTAGGAGGTGGGACCTAGTGGGCAGAAGTAGGTCACTGGGGTGAGCCTTTGAAGTTATACTGGGCCACTGGTTCTGAATTATTTCCACTGCAATGTGAACAGCCTCTGCCACGTACTGCTGCAGCCACGAACTGAACTGTTCTCTCATACTTTCTCTACCACAATTGACAAAGTCCCTGAGACTGTGAGCCAAAACACTTCTGACAAGTATCGGGGTCACAGTGAGACAAAGTAACTAAGGTACCTTGTCATAAAGAATGTTATTCATTTTTGCTCAGGGAGCAAACTTAAGTTTGCATTAGACCTCATCCAAGCAAACAGTGAGCAGTCTTCTCTGTTTCCAGTCGAGAAACTTCCAATCTTCTTCTCATGGAAGAAACCTTGCAAACAAATAATTAATGACTGAGAGGACCAAGAGCCAGATACCTCCTCTTCTATAACTTCCACTCAGCCTCACGATGGACCCTCATCTTTTCTCCTGCCTCTGCAGGCTCCTGGCTTTCCAGCAGCCCAAGCTCAGCACCAGTATAGCTCCTTTCTCATCTACAAAATCTGCTTTCCCATTGAGCCATTTTCACCTGGTATCTAGTGTAATTTGCTTAACTTGTGAAGGACGTGTCAACTCTAGTGATTATGAGTAATGCAGTGCTCTCCAGGGAAAATGCTTGCATGTCAGTATGGGCTTTCTGGATGCTGTCTCATGGCCATGAGAGTGTGTTTTGAAAACCTGAGGTAAGACAGTCCCTGTGCTCCAGATCAGCAGATGAGACACACAGCCTTCAGTTCCCTCTGTGTCTGATCTGATTCTTTTTCCTCCAGGTACCCTGAGACCCTCAGATGACATGACTGAGCATGGAATTTCAGCCCACTGTATCGCTGAATACTGGTTTGGATCACTCTGTTACAAAGTGATCTTATTTTCTATAGTACTCTTTCCTATAATTATATTGCAAGATACCAAACAACTTCTAAAAGCCTCATCATTTTATTCATGGTTTTAACCAGGCTTTACTAGTACTGGGGACTTCTAAGAGAATTTCCATATTACCTTCAATATGTTTTTTAAGTATTCAATAATTATATGTCATTACACAAAATACAATCTAATAAGCCTAATTTTGTTATGACTGACACATGGTACTTTCACTTCCAGGGATTCTATGGACCCAGACTTCATGCCTGAAGATTAGAAAAATAGAATTAGTTCCTTCATACATGTGTAAGACAAACTGTATGGCTTGTTCTAGAAGACTCTGTGAGGATCAAAACAAATTTACTTTCCTTATGAAAACAAAAGGCAATAATAAAATGATATTGAAGATGGCAGGAAATATCAAATACAGATGGTGAAAACAGGGGCTCAGGGCTGTTCTTGGTCTTTAAATTTGCCTTTATTTATGTCTTTGAGGCTCCACAGCTGTCTCCACACCTCACGGAGGAACTGTTGGTATGTTCACTCCCTCTTCCTTCTGGAAGGCTTGACTGTTCTGTGTGACTTTTTTTTTTTTTTTTCAGCACTGAAAGAACATGTACAAGAAGCAATAGAGGGCTGAGCAAAGGGAGCTGGAATTGGTTCGGAACATTTGACTATTTCTTGGCATCTGAGAAAGGATGAACCTTTTTATTATTAAGAACAGCAATGTTCTCTCTGTTCCCTGAACACATGCTGTCCTGAGCAGCTGTGTGTCCTGGGAGCCCCTTTGTTACCAAGAGGACACTCCAAATGTGTCCTATCACCCTTCCCATCAAAGAACGCTGGCGTGGTCTATTTCATTTTCCCTTTCTTGCTAAAAATGAATGTGTTGGGAATGCCCCAACTAAACACACTAGTGCCCTGGTCCTCATCATCTTAGAGTTGATCCTCCTCCCTCAATTACCAACTTGAGGAAGGAATCAGTTGCTCTTCTGTATGGGATAAAACACCATGACCAAGGCAATGTATGGAGGAGTTTATTTGGATTTAAGGTTCCAGAGGGTTGAGAGTCCATCGTGGTGGGGGAGATGGCCAGAAAGCAGAGTGCTCACACCTTCACGCCTGTGCCGGAAGCAGGAAGCAGGGAGAGCAAAACTGGGAACTCCCAAAGCCTGCCCCAGCAACGTGCTTCCTCTAGCTAGGAATTCCCCAAGCGGGAATTTACCAGTCCATGGCCACATCCTTCATGAAGGTCGCTGAGATTCATGCTCTGCTTTTCCTAAGGCAAGTCTCCTCACAATCTGAAGTTTGAATAAATACTGTTTTTCTACATACTGGGATTAATTAGCAATGATTAAACCAAAATACTTTAAAATTTTATTTATTATTGTCTCTCTCTGTGTATCTCTGTGTATGTCTGTGTCTCTGTGTGTCTATGTGTATCTGGATGTATCTGTGTATGTGTATCTCTGTGTGTAAGTTCAGGCATGTGAATGGCCATAGCCCTCTTATTGAGTCAGATGACAATTTTCAGGAGTCTGTTCTCTGTTTCTGCCGTGGGATCTGTTTCTGCCAGGGCAAGTGCTTTTACCTACTGAGTCATCTCGCAGCTCTCAACTCAAATTCTTTTTTTATAGTTTTACATTTATTTATTGTGTGTGTACATGCTCTGTACACACATGTGCCAGAGCATACATGTAGAGGTCAGAGGACAATTTTCTGGAGTTTGTTCCCTCTTTCTACCATGTGGTTTTTGGGAATTGAACTCAGGACCTTAGGCTTGGTGGCAAGCAACCTTACCCACTGAGCCCTCTCACCAGCCCTCAACCCAAATTCTTACAGGAACCAAAGGAACTGCCATCTTGTTTTACCAGTTCAGACTGACATATGATATATAATCGTTGCTTACCATCAACATGCACTGCATTAGAGGTCTTCCCAGCCACCTCTAGAAAGAGACTACTCTCACTTCCCCTTCTAAATATGAAGGTGCTGGCATCTTTCTGAGCTCATGTTCTGTGCCTGGCGCCATGATGGACATGGAGACAGGAATAAACATGGACACACAGCTTACATCCTCAGAAAGGTCACACGTTCCTCAGAGCTAGAGGATGCATGGCCCTTGTCTGTTCTTTGCATGAACAGCACTATAAAGCAACCTGGGGATGGTGGGACCTGGTGGAGGGGCAAGATGTGAAAATGTGGTACAGGTTAGGTAGCTCCTTCTCTCCTTACCACACATTGCTGGCCTCTGGCCCGATCTTCACCAACTTTCCACAGAGACAGAATTGGTGGGTAACCACAGCCCTTCTTCAGGCAGCTTCTGCCACTAGCTTTGCCTGAAGTGAGAGATATTTCTGTGACCCCACTGTAGTTCCTAGGCTAATTCTTAAACTGGGCCTGGAGATAACTTTCCCTGGTTGGGTCTCAAGAGAGCATCTGGGTCTTGCCTTAGAGCCATGTTTCTTTAAGGATGAGACACCCAGAGGGATATTTGTTAAAAATAAAGATTCTAGCCAGAGAGATGGCTCAGTAGGTAAAGGTGCCCACCGCCAAGCTTGATGACCTTCCATCCCTGGGAACTACAGAGTAGACGGAGAGAACCCATTCTCGAAAGTTGTCCTCTGCCCTCCACATTGTACACTACTGTACACAGTGCTATGCCCCCCAACACATAAATAAATAAATAAATAAAAATCTGTAGATTCCTGGACATACCCAAATACATTCCCTCAGAATCTTTTGGAACAAAACTTGGAATCTGCAAGTATATCAGCCTCTAAGGTATTCTTTGACATGCCAAAGTCTGCGGAAAATCTGCTAAGGAAAGCAGTCTGAAGAAACTAATTTGAGCCCAAGGAATTCAGCAAGTGTGTTCAGTTCGGGGTTGATGGGGAAGGCCTGATGAATCCCAGGTGCCCCTAATTTCGGAAGAGCAGTGCAGATGACATCCTTCAGTTAGTTACTCCACTGGAAAGTCTTCAATAATAAAATATTCATTAATTAAATAAGCTTAACTCTTTCCATTAGTAACTTCCTAGATAGACTCTAGGAGGAAGAGCCAATTACGTTTTCGTGTGAACTAACGCGCTTAGCTTCATTTT
This sequence comes from Eospalax fontanierii, assembly GCA_035773235.1. NCBI lineage: Eukaryota > Metazoa > Chordata > Mammalia > Rodentia > Spalacidae > Eospalax > Eospalax fontanierii. Next base: position 30,676,526 of record CM069548.1, on the reverse strand, counting down.
CTTTCAACAAGAGAATGAACTTTAACATTTACGAGAATGGAAAATTTAATGGGGGACACACAAAAAAATACAGAACATAAATACATAAATTAGATGTTTTTATTTTCTGATTCTCCGCTCAAAATTCTGTCAGAATTCTGAATCTGCCTATTCATTACTATTTTTTATAATGATGCTTTTTCATTTATTGTATTTGATTTACTCTGTGTGTGTGTTTGTGTGTGCGTGTGTGTGTGTGTGTGTGTGTGTGTGTATGTGTGTGTGTACATGCTACGATTCTCATGTGGAGATCAGAGAACAGCCTCCTGGAGCTAATTTGTTCCTTCCACTGCCTGGGTCCTGGGATTGAATTCAGATCAACAGGCTTTCCAGGAGGAATCTTTACCCACTGAGCCAACTTGTCATCTCCTCATTCATTCTTTAGTCAAGAAATTAAACAATTTATTGCATAATGCTTACCAAGTAAACATAACTAATCACTTAGACACCAACCATGAGGTTGACCATAAGTGCTGGGAATATACAGACCAGCAAGGTAAAGAACATGTCAGAGTTCAAGACTTTTTCCACTTGTGGGACAATGAAGAATTAATTAACATCAAGCAAAAATATAACACAGAATGGTAACTGCTGTTGGGGAGAAAGGGGATTGATATAGTAGTGAGTGGACTGAGCTCATTGGCCATCGGCTTCTTTGCAGGAGGTCTTGGAAGGCCTGTTTGACCTAGTTACATTTCCACTTGGTCTTGAACCCACAATGTCAATAACTGAAGGGTTGTAAGAATGAAACCAAGATTTCTCTGAGAAAGTAGAATTCTATTCTAAGACTTCAGCATCAACTCCTGGCAAATAATTTCTAGCCTGCCAGCCTTATGTAGAATGTGAGATTTCTAGTCTTTCCACAATCACGTAGCCAATGATTCTAGTTTGGTTTTTTGTTGATATAATAAGACCCTGACCCAAAGCAACCTGGGGAGGAGTTTGTTTTAGCTTAGAGGCTAAAATCATAGTCCACCATGAAGGGAGGCAAGGCAGGGCCCTGTGGTCAGGAACTAAAGCAGAGACCATGAAGGAGTAGCCTTATTGGCTTGCTCCCCCCTGGCCTATGCTCAGCTGTTTATACAGTCCAGGCCCACCTGCCTGGGGGCAGTACTACCCATAGTGACTGGGCCCTCCTACATCAACCAGCAATCAAGAAATTGGTTTACAGGCAACTTGATATAGGTAATTCCTCAACTAAGGTTCCCTCTTTCTAGATGTCTCCAGTTTATACCAAGTTGACAAAAACTAACCAGGACATCAATTCTTTGTAATACGTCTGTCTCTTTTATATTTATACACAAACACATTCCTTTATGTTACACATGATGTCATATATGTTCTTTACATTCTTTTATATGTCATGTTCTTTTCTATAATATGTATAATGGTACATCATCATGTAGACTTCTTTCTGTCTTTAAAATTTTTTTTTATTTATTATTTTTATTTTATACGTATGAGTGTATTGTCTGCATGTCTGTAAGTGCACTCATGTTATACAATGTCCATGGAGGTCAGAAAAGGGTGTTGGATCTCATGGAACTGGAGTTATGGACTGTTGTCAGCCATGATGTGAGTGCTGGGAATCAAACCCAGGTCCTCTGTAAGAGCAGTCAGTGCTCTTAACTGCTGAGCCATCTCTTCAGACCCTTCCTTCCTGTCTTACTAGAGTGCAGGTGGAAGGAATGGGTTGGGAGTGGGGCTCTAGAAAGAGAGGAACACCACATCCATTAGCTTCATGCCCTGTCTCAGAGGAAGAGGGCAGGCATATAAGGTGCCAGGAGCTCCCGGTTAGGCAGAGCAACAGAGCTCTTAGGTTGAAGGGCAATTGCTCCAGTTCCAATGTATCTCCAGGAGACACCATCTAACCTTGTTTTATGAGTTATTCACATGTCCACACTTCTAGCCCCTCTTCCTCAGCATCTTTTATCTGCAGAGCTCTGAGGGGTGATGGGCAGCTGAACTTGGCCTTTGAGATTCAAAATATACACTCATGTTGTTTTACCCATGTTCAAGATGCCATGCCTCTACTTCTAAAGATTAATTTTCCTTTACAAAATTGTAGTTTTCCTTGTTGAAGATGCACACACACACACACACACACACACACATGGGAGGGCACACATGTTATCTACACATACTTTCTTGCCCTTGAGAATCTTCCAAACAGAGCTCTATTTCATTAGGCCACTGCAAAACAACCTTGGAATTCAGAAATAACTGGTATCTGTGATTTCCTACACCTGCTCCCTATAACACACCCCATAAAAACCTCACCTTATCAAAATGGAATTGGACCAAAAAGGCTGCTTTTGCTGGCCACACCTGTCAGGTCCCTGAAAATGCGGACACTGTAGAAATATTACACAGACAGGAGTGTCACAGGTCAGTATTTTTCAAGCCAAGGCATCCATATCAAAAGCTAAGTAAGGGGCCCATTGCATATATTCCCCTGCCTCACTCCATGGATGAGGTCATTGAGTTATTTGGCATTTTAGGGTTCAGCAACTGTAAGAGTTGGCAATAATAAAAAGAAATAAAAGTTGGTTCTCAAAGATCATCCTGGTAAGTAGTGTCTCCCTTAAAGAATCTTACTGTGTCTTGTCATGGCCTCTAGAGTTCACGTTGAGGTGGGTTTGAGTGCAAGGCTTTTGTGCTTATGAATTTAACATAAGGCTTCACACAAAAGAACTACAAAAGGACTTGCCACTGGTTGCTAGAATTTATCCAAGCCTATCTTTCATTGTGTTCCACAGTAGCTTATCTACTTAACAAGTACCCCAGCTAGTGAGTGATAGAAAAAGGCTCGGAACCTCTCCTCAAACCAAAAGCCAAAATAAATCGTTTCTTCCTTACATTGATTTTTTTCATCAGATATTTTGTCACAGCAATGAGGAAAAGTAAATAATACACGGGGGATGTGTACTCTTCCCTCCAGAGTCTTAAAGCTCACTGGTCTCTGTATTCATAGGCCATAAATGGCTAGCAGACTTCATCTACTAGCAAAGGAGTCTGGAGACAGCCCAGCCATGCTACAAGCCTAGGATTTAAAAATTATAGTGAATAAACAGGATTCTCTTTGAATCCTGTTTTACCTGGGACCGATTTTTCTGATTGTGTGCTAGGGGATAGTCAGGGACCGGAGGAGAGGCTTGCTCCCTCTCCTTCCGTTTTTACATTCTGATCATGAAACTAATAGAGCTGAAGTAGGAAGCAGACTCTGTAAGAAACACACACAGTGGACTTCGGAGAACAAACATAGAAACCTGTGGGTTACAGGCCGATAGTGACAGCTGACGCTGGGGACAGCTGCACCAGATGCACCCTGTGTTAAATGCTCTGATCTGTGAACACAGTCCAGGGATCTTAACACCACGAGCTGAAAAATAGTTGAAACTTTTTTCTCTCGGTAAAGAAAGCTAAGGAACTAGATTTAGCTGTGATTTCATAGAATTCAATGTTAGAAGGATAGTTATTTATAGCTAGACATTTATGTGTCTTTGAATAATACCTTTTATTTTTATGTTTGGGCTTATATTTTGCATTTTAGAATCACTTATTTTTAGGTATCATATTGGTACCCTTTTGTGCTCTTTTTGACTTGAAGAAACCTTGGTCTGTTGATCTTAGTCATTAATTGATTCACCTGTGGTAGTCCACTTTCTGCCCACAACAAATATTAGAGGTAATGGCTTTGTAAAGAGATATAGTTTATTTTGGCTCGTAATTTTGGAGGGTTCATGCTTGTTAATTCTGGGTTTCTGGGGAGTTTGCACATCATCTCATGTCTGGGAAGAGAAGAGACAGGAAGAGCCGGGGTTCAATAATTCTCCTCAAATCAAGGTCTGATGACCAGAACTTATACTAGATTCCACCTCTTAAAGGTCCCACCACCTCTTTACAGTACTGGACTGTGACTGTGCCTTTAACACATGGACCTTTTGGAGAATTTAAGATCCAAACCAGAGCACCATCTCTTTATTCAATAAGCATTTATTTATTAAAGTCCTATTAAGTGTCACACACTGTTCTAGGTCATGGTTAAAAGGTAAATATGGTCCCTGCCCTCATAAAACTTAAATCTATTGGTTCAGAAAGGCATGACCTAAGTTCTTGGAGAACCACAGTAATTTTTTTTAATAGTACACAGTTATAAAGTAAGAAGTTATGAAATTAGGGATGTTGTACTCAAGAGCCTGAAGTAGGTGTATCGGGATCTCAAGGCCAGACTGGTTAAGACAGGATCCTATCTCAACAAGCAAACAAACAAAAATAAAACAACAACACCACCAACCACAAAAACCCCACACAGTATGAGGTTTTGGTATATATGTGTAATACTGCAGTGCAGACAGTTTTCAGAGTGTATTATTAAAAAGGTTGACCTTTAAGAGCTCAAAGATAGCTTCCTTGATTAAAAAAAATAACAACACTACTTTGTTTTTAAATGATGAATCTATTTTTAAATTACAAATCTACTTACTTGCTGTTTGCAAATTATAAAAGGTCTGCTGCTTTCTTTCTCTGGAAGTGACCACTCTAACCGGTTCCTTGTACTTCATTGTAAAACGCCCTCACAGCAATTGGCAGACTGCTCCATTTCTTGCTCTCCTCACTTGACAGACATCCCAGAAGTTGCACTATGTCAGGATACAGAGTATCTTTTCATCCTCTGTCATGGCTTCATAGTATTCTATTGTTTGGATGACATTAATTTAATTAGTCCCGGTCGGTTCTCATTGCATCACAGCTGTGACGTTACCAAAACCAGAGTGATTTACTACAATACAAATTCATTACAGTGTAGATTTGGAACTAAGAAGTCTGAAATGGGTTTCGCTGGGCTAAAATCAGAATTTATAAAGGCTGCATTTCTTTCTTGAGGTTCTAGGAGGGAAATCCATTTTCTTGTCAGTCAACCATAGCCTGTAGCACTTTCTCACATTGTGTGTGTGTGTGTGTGTGTGTGTGTGTGTGTGTGTGTGTTTACTGACTCCCTGGAAAGCCACTTTTAAAAAATTTACTTATTTATTGTTGTGTATGAGCAAGGCCTGTGCCATGACACACATGTGGAGTCAGAGACAACTTTGGGGAGTCAATTCTCTCCATCTGTTGTGAGTTCTAGCTACCAAACTGAGGCCTTCCAGATTGCTGTGCCATCTTGCCAGCCCCCCAAAAACCCCGTGTTGGGACCCTTGTGATTACAATTGATCCTAGCTGGATAATCCGGAAGATTCTTTCCATCTCAAGAGCAGGTGATTAGCAACCATTATTCCTTTTGCAACCTTAGTTTTCTTCACTGTGTGGTCCAACACATTCAGATCTATATCAAGACATGGGCATGCTTTTGGTAGGTGGCAGGGGAGGGGTCACAATTCCCACAGTCATGGGGACTTATTGATTGACATTTATGTTATTTGCAATCTCTTATTTTTATAAGCAATGTTGGGATAAATGTATTCATATAGTTGTGTCATATAGTTGGATATATAGATGTGCTGAGTCAGAGGCGGGCATTAGAGAGTGTCATTTCATAAGGTGAAGGTACCAGGCACTTTCCCAAGTGCATGTGCACTAATGAAGGGTCTATATTATTAAAAATTCCTACTTAATTATAGTATTTCCTTTCCTGGAATTATTCATCGCATTGGTTTATCTTTGTTTAAACAAATGTGTCTACATTGGGAAGAATTCTTCTCTACCAGGTTTTCTGACTTCGCATGCTTTACATAGAAGTTGGAAGTAGTTCTTTTCTATATAGTAAGTATTGCACCTAGTTCCCTCAAGAGTCTACATATACGCTGAGAATTCTCAAATCTACACTTCTAACCTAGTCTTCTTTTCCTGGGATCAAATCGATATATGAAGACCTATTAAAAATCTTTCAACTTGGGCTGGGTGTGGCGGCTCATGCCTGCAATCCTAACACTCGAGAGGCAGAGGCAAGAGGATTTCTGTGAGATGGAAGCCAACCTGGTCTACATAGTGAGTTTCAGGCCAACTGGGGCTACAGGGAGACTCTGTCTCATAAAGAGAAAAATAAAAATCTTTCCATTTGAGTTGCTGGGGAAGGGACTATCTTCAGTGGTGCAGCCACTGGTAAGTTGCCCTTGCTTCTGTAAATAGCCTCTTACCCACGCTTCTCTAAACAACTTTAATTAAATTAATTGGATAACAAAACAAAATACCTTCATGAAAATTGAAGAACTAGTTAGGAGAGGAAGGGGATCAGTGGGAGAAGGACAAGAGAGATTAACAAGGGTGAGCATAATTAAAACACTTCATTATTGTGTGAAAATGTCATCATCAAACACACAATTGTGTATAAATAATACATGCTAATTAAAAAGGGAATCAAAGGGACTGGATAGATGGTTCAGTGGTTAAGAGCACTGACTGTTCTTGCAGAAGGTTGGGGTTCAGTTCCTAATACCCACCTGATGGCTAGCAAAGGTCAGTAACTCCAGTTCCAGGGGAAACCAATGCCTCTGGGGGCATTGCACACATGTGATACACTTAATACACACATGCAGGCAAAACACTCATAAACAGAAACTAAAAATAAAAGGGTACCAGAAAAAAAGTTCTATTCACCTATTTGGCCTGCTTCTTAAGTTTATTACCCAGCCATTTGACTCTTCTGTTACTAATATAAATGGATACCTTGTATGCATAGAGACTATTGTTTTCTGACAGTTGTCTTTGAACTATACTATCTGATGCATATGCATTTTTTTATATAATACATTTCAATTCATTTATCAGTTTTTACTTGGACAACCATAAAATCTTGGCAAAATTGTGTTTTATCATTTCCTTTGTTTCCAGTTACGTTGGATAATATTGAAAAATGCTAAATAATAAAAGTAATACTAGCCATCTTTCTTTTATCTAGTGCATCAATACAAATCTTTTCATTTAGTCCCATAACTACAATATTTTTTTCAGTATATATGTTTACGTTATCTGAAGGAAAGAATCATCTATTGCTTAAATACTATCTTAAGAGATGTTGGGACTAGAGAGAGGACTCAGACTTAGAGCACTGGTTGTTCCTGCAGAGGACCTGGGTTCGGTTCCTAGCACCCAACACCCAACACGGTGGCTAAGAACTGTCTGCAACTCCAGTTCCATGGGTTCTGATATCCTTTTCTGGCCTCTGGAGGCACTGAAAGATATGGTACACTTACTTCCCCTTGTGGTTAAACATCCTTGAAGATAGTTGTTCCTGCTGTGTTGGAAACAAAGGCACCAGGCACTTTCCCATCTGCCACACATGTGCACTAATGAAGGGTCTATATTATTAAAACATCCTACTTATTATAATATTATTTGCATAGCGGGTTTGACACTCCTTCCCCCTCTGCTCCCTCCCATAGGTTGTTTTGAGGGATCATAGGAAGAATTAGTCTAAAAGGGAGATCTATCCACCATGATCACCTCCATGGATATGCTATCTGCCTCATAAATATTCATGAAACTGTATTTGAGCTCCTGCATGTACAGCACAATGGGCTGATCCCTGTCTTTGGATCAGGGCTCTTCTGTCTCTTTCTGAAATGTAGTATTATCCTTGCCTGCTTTGCTAATTAAACTTCTGTGTAACTCACGTGTCTCTTGAAGTCTTTCCTCTATGAAGACCAGAAGGAGACCCCTCCACCTGGTAACATTCTGACACACTGTAACCAGACATATCAAACATTTCTGAATGTTCTGTCATATTGTAGAATCCTTTTAACATGACTAATATTTTATTTATAGCTTTTCTATTTGTACTCTTCAGTCAGATTGGTCTGTGCCTATTTTTCTTTATTTTTATATTTGTCATATTTTAAAATAATTTAATGTGAATTTATAAAAATAACTCAAAATATTTTTTCTTGCTCTGGGACAGTTTAAATGACATTGGAATTGTGTCTTTTTAAAACTCGATAGCATTCTCCAATGACATCATCTTGACCTGGTGTGATCCCTAAAGTTTCCTGCCAATTTTTCCTTCTATTTACTGTTGCTTTCCTTCTGAATGCTAATGCTGTACTTATTATCATTATAATGTGCCCTTCTTTGTCTTGTTTAAAGCTCCTCTGCTCAGTTCTATTTCACTAGACTGAAACCCAACACTGATGTTCTTTATATTAGCATTTGATCAATATACCTTTATTTTCTGGTTTTCAACTGTTTTGTTTTAGGTGTGTCTTGTGTCTATCGATGAACTAATATTTATTTGACATTTAATTATGTGACAGGTTCTCTTCTGAATACTGTATAAATTTTAACTTGCTAATTCATTCCAAAAACCCAGTCAGTTAAATTTAATTCCTTAGTTTTAGACGGGACTTTTTTTAAAAGGATGATTTTAGCCTGTTTGTAATTTTTGACACATCTATTATGAAGCTTAATTTTACCCATCATTTTATTGCTTTAAAAATCCTTTTTCTATTTGGTTTTCTTGTATGTGTGGCTACAACTTCTGACTGCTTGCTTAGGAAGTTATGCCTTTGCTTTAGTAGTTAGCTTTATATGCCACAATTTTATTTATTTTATTAAAACCTTATGGATGCCTGGTGTGGTGGTACACATCTGTAATTCCAGCACTTGGAAAACTGAGGCAGGAGGATGAAAAGTTTAAGGCCAACCTGGGGTACAAGACGAGACCCTGTCCAAACAATAATTAATAACGAACACGTGGCATGCAATGCATTATTTACTGGCTTTCTTCTTGAGCAGAAGCAAGTTAATTCACCAAAACGGTATTTTCCCAGGTCAGGAAAGATGGCTCATTGGTTAACATCACTGGCTGCTCTTGCAGAGGACCCCAGTTCAGTTCTCAGCACCCACCCACAACCATCAGTAACTCCAGTTCCAGGGGATTCATCACTGTCTTGTGGTTTTTCCCATGTGTGGTACACTTATATATGGTGCAAGCAAAATACTCGTACACACAAAATAGAAATAAATTTTAAATTTCTTAAATGCTCTTATATTTTCCCCAAGCTCATTCGCTGAACACTTATCATGAGCCAGTTCATTCTGTGGCTCCCTTGCTGAACAGGTTTTAGCAAACTGGCCTAAAGCCTTTTTGAAAGATGCCCGAATTAACATATTTCCTGCTCCTTCCTTCCCTCCCAGCCTTCAACCAGATAGTTTGGTGATTGTGGTGTTTCTTCTTAGTAGAATTATACCTGAGCAGTTCACTTACGTTCTGAGTTCTCCCACCATGTAAGGTAGGAATCTGCCTGTCTGCCTTTCATCTTCTTTCCAACATCTCCTCTCCAACACTGATTCGTTTATACTTTGTCCTGATTTCTTGCATTTATTGTCAGTTCCGAACCATTATTCTCACAATTTGCCAGTTTCATCAACTAAATGGATTGGCTGTTTTCTCACATCTCTTAGCTATAGACACTTCATTGTCATTTGCTTAGATGATGTTTCAGTTCTTCAAAAGGTTCGCAGGATCTTCATTACTTGAAATCACTACACACATGCACAACACACACACACACACACAAAGCGATATTTGTTTCTGTCTTTATAGTTGCAAAACATTGTAACTGGGAATAAAACTATTAGGTCATAGTTTCTTTCTTAAATATTTTAAAGCACTGTCCACTTGGTGACTGGGAGAAGTTTGCAGTCATGTGAGCCTTTTCTTCATGGGTGATTTAAGTAGTTTTACTGACTACTGTAAACCAACACTAGCCTTGAATTTTAATTTTTGCCTGCTCTATGTCTCTACTCTCAAATCTTATTGCGCCAGGGAAACAAAATTACAACCCTCTCAGTTATTTCTTTTGTAATATATCTCTGATCTGTGTTTTTATTCTAGAAAAAATAAGTGATAAAATGTTCTCAAAACCATAGTGAGATATCATCTCACTCCAGGTAGAGTGGCTGTTATCAAAAAGATGCCTTTGCTGGCAAGGATGTGGGGAAACGGGAACTCTCTCACACTCTTGGTGGGAATAGAAATTTGTAGAGCTATTATGGTAAAAGATATAGAGGTTGCTCATCAAACTAGAAATGGAATGATCTTCTGATCCAACAGTTCTGTTACTAGTCATATATTCAAAGGAAATGCAATCAGTATGCTGAAGAAACTTCTCAACTCTGTGTTTATTGAGGCATTATTCATGATAGCCAAACAATAGCGTTGAGGCAAGTGTCCATCAGCTGATGAATGGGTAAAGGAACTGTGGCATGCATGCCAAAGGGAGCATTATTCCATCATAAAAGGGATGGAATCCAATCGTTTGCAACAACACAACAACATGGCTGTAACCGGAAAACAGTAGATCGAGTGAAATAAGTCTGGCACAGAAAGACAAACCCTATGTGGTGAGCTCACTCATATGTAGAGTCTCTAAAGTTTGACTTCATAGAAATTGAGAGTAGGTTAGTATTTCCCAGCATACTGGGAAAGGATGTGGAAGGGAATAGGGTTAGGCCAGTCAATAGCTACAAAGGACAGTTATGGAGAAGCAAGTACTGTTTTATTGTACAACAGGCTCACTAAAGATAATGATAATGTAGCGTACATTTGAAAAAGCTAAAACAAAGGATCTTTAAACCTTTTAATGTGTGTGTGTGCATGAGTGTGTGTGTGTGCATGAGTGTGTATGTGTGTGCACGTGCTTGTGCTACAGGGAGTCTGTGGAGGCCAGAGGACAATTTGCCTGAGTCAGTTCTCTCCTTCCACCCTGTGGGTTCCAGGGATTGAACTCAGGTGTCGGGCTTGTTGGTAAAGACCTTTCTCATGGAGTTACCTTGCTGGCCCAAAGAAAGGATTTCAAAAGTTTAGCACAAAGAAATGGTAAATGGTGAGGAGACAAATATGCTTATCCTGACATTAATTTTACCCAACATTCCATAAATATGCACAAATTTATGTATCAGTTAAAAATAAGCACTTTTTTTTTTATTAGAAAGGGAAATTCTTCCTTGGACCATCAGACCAAAGAAATTGCTGCCGACTCTTTAGCACTAAGTTGTAAAGTATTTTGCCAGTCTGATTGTCAGACATCTCTGCTCTTTCTGGACACTTTCAAGAATTCCTCTTATTCTTGATTTAGATATCTACAGTACTCCACCAGGGGAGATCATTTTTCCATTTGGTATGTAGACAGCTATTGAATCTTTCCATCAAGAAAATCACATATTTCAACAATAGAGAAGGGACCAAGTCAAGAAATGGCCCCCAAGGAAACGCCCCCAGTGATCCATTTCTTCTAGCCAGATCCTGCCTGCTGCTTTTCACCTTATCCCAATAATGTCACCACATTACAAATCAATCAAGAGATCAATCCATTTTTAGGTCAGAACTCTACTGTCCAGCCCTCTGGCAATACCCTCATTGACATACCCAAGGGTGTGTTTTAATAATAGCCTGGGTTATTTTTCTCTCAATCCAATCAAGTCGACAGTCAAGATTAACCAGCCAGCCATCTTCTTTGTGGCCAGTGCTTTCAGTAATAACTATTCTCTTGTATTTCTAATGAGACTTTGCTTTTTCAGTCATCATTCATTTTTTTTCTTTTTCTCATCACTCCCTCCTCCAGGCCCTGCCACCTCGAAATTCTGGAGACATTTACTATATTCATTTTTCCCATTCTGTCAGAAGCTTTCTTTCTCCCTGTCTGTCTGTCTGTCTCTGTTTTTCTTACTCTTTCTCTCCCTTCCCCCCCCCTCCTCTTTTCTTTTTTGTATACGTCCATAGATTCCTCTGTAGTTATTACCCAAATTCGAATGAAGGAAATTCATCATGAGCTGTGTCTTTGCAAGCTTCTCACAGTGCAGAGATGGTATAGGATAGCTCTGATTTCAATTATAGTTGGTCACTTAATTGCTGCATGATTTTAAGTAACAATAGCATTTCTCTCATTATGTATTATGAGGACAAATACAAGAATGTGATACATGAAAATGTGGACCAGATACATCCACCAGGCATTGTAAGAACATGATAAATAGGAATTTTTTAAAAGTCGTCTTGTGGGGCTGGAGAGGTGACTCATCAGTTAAGAATGTGTACTGCTCTTACAGAGGACCTGGGTTTGGTTCCCATGTCTGGCAGTTCACAACTGCTTATAACTCCAGCTCCAGGGACATCCTATGCCTCTGGCCTCTGCAGGCACCAATACTCATGGGCACAGACACAGACATATAATTTTCCTTGAAAAATCCTTTTGCCAGGCATGGTAGAGTATACCACACACACACATAAAATAAAAATAATAACAAATTAAAACATACAATAGAAGCCCACCTCATGGTATCTTTTTGAACTTTTGTTTTTCTCTTGCCGGCATCATTCTGTTGTCTCTGTTCTCTGTAGTTCAATGTCACTTATGTCTGCTAACTTTGAGTAAATGAAATTATCTGTGGGATTTTTTTTTTCCTCCTTGTTTTGGAGAAACTTCTGATAGAAGAAGAGCGAATAGGCATTTGACTCCATCAGGTTTTTTTCCATCAGGTGGTGTCAGGGAGGTCTGTTAAAACAGTGTCAGTCAAAACTCCCAAGTGTCCAAAATACAACTGAGAATTCTCAAACTGATTAAGAAAAGATCAGCAACACTCAGCAACACAGATGTTAGAATTATCTAACGAGACATCTGAAGCAGCTACCCCATAAAAATGCTTCAACAATCATGAATGCTCGAACCACAAATTTTGAAACCTTTCTGGATGGGACTGGAGAGAAATGGCTCAGTGATTAAGAGTCCTGGCTGATCTTCCAGAGGACTTGGGTTTGATTCCCAGCATCCACATAGTGGCTAACAACTGCCCCAAACTCCTGTTCCAGGGGATCCAATGCACTTTTCTGACCTCCATGGGCATTACACAACATGGGTGCACTTACATACATGCAGGCAAAGCTTTCATACACATAAAAAAAGCTTCTGTGAAGAAATAGGAGATAGAAAGAGGAATTGAATGGAAATTTAAAACTGAAAAGTATGAAAATCAAAATTGAGAAGCTCATTGGATATCATTTTCTCAATAGCAGAGTGGAGATAAGAAAGAATCAGTAACTTTAAGATAAACCAATAGAAATTACTCAATCTGAACCACAGAGAGAAAATAGAAAATGTGGCTAGAGCTGTGGGGCAGGTGGAGCTATAATAAAATATTTAACATTTATGTTAATCGAAAAATCCAGTGGACTAGAGAAAAGAGATGAGGCTGAAGAGTGTTCAGAGAAATATCAGATTAAGCGATTCCCCAAATTTGGTAAAATACATAGACCTACAGGTTCAAAACTCTGAGGAAAACTCAAGCAAGATAAAATCCGGAGAAATTCAAGCTCTGATACAGTACTGTCAGATCTCTGAAAAGTTAAGAGAAAAGAAAACGAAGCCAATAAGAACGAAACCCCTGACCTTTCTGGAAGAAACACTGAATGAGAGAGAACACACGTCTCAGGGAGCAGGGAGAAGAGTAGGAAGTCAGGAGTCATTGTTTTAAGTACCCCCAAAACCAACCCAGAACTCTTGCCCCAACAAAAATATACATCAGGAATAAATGAGAATTCAAGATAGCCCGAGATGAAAGAAACTAGGAAAATGTGTCGTCAGCAGATCTTTTCTACAAGAAAGATCGAAGGAAATCCGTGTGTGTGTGTGTGTTTGTGTGTGTGTGTGTGTGTGTGTGTGTGTGTGTGTGTGTGTGGTGTGGTTTATGGAGGCCAGATAGGTCTACATTGGTGTCTTCCTTGATTATTTCACCCCTTACTCTTTTGAGACAAAGTCTCCTGATGACCCTTTATAAGACAGTTTCATAGCCCCGCATTCCTCATGTTTATCTATAGCCAACTTTTCTTTTACCTACTCTGTTCCTTAGGTGAAATCCAGGTACGGAAGGGTTGCCGGTCTTCTTCTATGAACTGGATTAATTTTTAATTTATTTATATTTGTATGTGTGTGTGTATAAATCAGAAGACGACTGTGGAGTTGGTTCTCTTTCCATTTTTGTGTGGGCTCTGGGGATTGAACTCAGGTCTGAGAGGCAAGCACTTTTGCCCTCTGAACCATCTCACCAGATCCCATATGTTAATCTTTTTGTTGTTTGTTTGGTATGGTTTGAGACAGAGTCTCACTGTGTGTGTGTGTGTGTGTGTGTGTGTGTGTGTGTGTGTGTGCACATCTGCAAATGTGGGGAAAGATCTAAATCACTTTCCACTTTATTTTTTTGAGACACGGTTTCTCATTGAACCTGGTGTTTGCCATAATGGCTGGCCAGCGAGCCCCTGGGATTTGTCTGTCTCTGTCCCCCATGCTGAGATTACAGGTGCACCCCTGCACCTGGCTTTTACTTGGGTTCTGAGGAGGTCTTTGCCTACTGAGCCATCTCCCCAGCACTGGGGATGTGTTTTTGAAGAATGTGTATTCCCCTGGCCCCTCCCTGGCTCACTCTGCTTCCTGCCTACTATGAAGTGAACAGCTTTCCTTCCCGTCCACAGTGATGCTCTCCTTGGTTTAGGTCTGAACGTGATGGAGCCAGCCAGCCCTGAATTGAAGGCTCTTAAACTGTAAGCCAAAACAAACCTTTCTCCTTGATAACGTGTTGGGTATAGTAACAGGACACTGACCAGTACTTCTTTTAGAAATCACTGTCCTGTGCTGCTTATTGTTTAACATAAAAACCTAGGATTTCATCTATTTCCTTAAGCCCTTGCTTCTTTAAGGCTAGAGGATAGATCTAGCACCTGTTTTAACTCTAGGTAGAAGCAGAAATCACAGACTTTGTATCTTCTCCCTAAACTATTTTTCTTAGAAAATACTTATCATGGAAACATTTATGCAAAACTCACTAGTTCCTTGTTTTGTTTTTTATATTGTCCACAGATTTCAAATAAAATAAATTTAATTGTTAATTTTAAAATAATTTGATTTTTGAGGAGTTGCATCTTCGTTGTTCATAGAGAATGATGAATGTTTAAAGTAATGAATATCAATTGCAGTGTCTCTAGATTGAAGAATTTTCAGTGGTATTTTTACTTTATTCCTTTTTATATGGGTATTTGAGTCTATCACTGCTTAAACAAATCTTAAAGATATTTTTTGACCTAAAAAAAAAAAAAAAAAGAGTGACTGGAAAGGTGGGAGTAATTTTCTCAAGACAGTTAGAACCCTGGGGAAGGTGACATCAGAGGAAGAGGAAGAAGGCCCATTTCTTTGAAATAAAAGGATAAAAAGATAATTGTAGAGACTGAAAAAAATAAAACATAGTTGGTGCTTCAGAGCAGATGTTCAGATGTCCTCCACTGTTTCTGAAGGAAACAAGATAAAATTGTTTCCAGGGGAGCCAGTCTTTTAAAAGAAACCCCACAAAGCACATGGAGCCCAGGTTCGGATGCAATTAAACTTTCTGATCTCAGTGCTAATTTAGGATGTCAGGTTTTTCACTTAATTAGCACCAGCATAGATGTTCATAGATCATACTGCTTCTGGATAACACGATCCGAGTGAAAACACAAGTTGATGGGAACTTCGGCGGCGGGGCGGGACACGTGGGAATAAACAATAACAATAACCACAGCGGTCCTGGGGGCGGCAGTGATGAGTATTCACTATGCGCTGAGCAGAAAGATAAAGACTTTGGCTGCATTTCCCGATTTGATGCTTTTTTGTTGTTGTTTTGCTTTTTAAGAAAGGGTCTCGCTATGGAGCTCTAACTTGGAACTGCCTTGAACTTGGAATTGCCTTGAACTTGCAATAATCCTCCTGGCTCCACCTTTCCAGTGCTGAGATTACAAGTATGTGAACCACACCTGGCTTCCTTTGATTCTCTCTTTTTAAAAAATTGTTTTTTGATGGATTTATTTATTTTTATTTTATGTGTATGCTATGCCTGTATGTATGTTGTGCAATGCCTTTGAAAGACACAAGAGGACATTACATCTCCTGGAACCAGAGTTAGGGTCAGTTGTTAGCCACTATGTGGATGCTGGGATTAGAACCCTGGTCTTCTGCAAGAACAGCCAGTGCTCTTAACTGATGAGCCACCTCTCCAGCCCATCATTTGATTGTTCATAGTCACACAGTTAATGAATGGCAGAAATAGAATTCAGCCTAGCCTATGACAAAAGAAGATGAATCTTTGATTTTTTTGTAATTTTTAAAATTTATTTTTATTTTATGTGTATGAGTGTTCTGTGAATACATAACTATCCCACATGCATGCAGTGCCCACAGAGATCAGAAGAGGGTGTCAGACCCCTGGAACTGGAGTTACAGATGGTTGTTAGCTGTCATGTGGGTGCTGGGAACTGAACCCAGGTCCTCCACAACAGCAGTAGTACTTTTAATCACAGGGCCATCTCTGCAACCCTAAATCTTTGATTTCTAAATAAGAAATTTCACCAAGTATGGTGGCACATGCCTTTTGTCCCAGCATGTGGGAGGCAGAGGCAGGCAGATTTCTGTGAGACTGAGGCCAGCCTGGTCTACATAGTGAGTTCTAGGCCAGCTGGGGCAACAGACCCTGTCTCAAAAAAAAAAAAAAAAAAAAAAAAAGAAAGAAAAAGAAATGGAGGTCTTCCTTTTAATAGTTCAACCACCTTATTGAGGTTTTTATTTTTGTAGATAGATTCTCAAAGAACACTTTGAAGTGCCCTCCAAGTGTTCTCTACAGAATGAAAATTGAGTTTCCTCTATCTTATTTCTTGCATCTTAGGTTACTTTCATTTTTGCAAACTCAATTTCTTCCCAAACCATTGGAATGGCACCTCTGAGCCTAGCCTAGACAAAGTATCTATCTTTATCTCCAGTTTGGTAATGTGACACCTGGATGTGGATCCAAGACTTCACTTTCAGTGCTGACCACATTCTCTCTGTCCTTGGCCAATTTGTCTCTTCCCATATCCCTCAGTGCATAAAGCTAGCAGTAGGAACAGTGTTCCTGCATTCTTAAAGCCCACTACATTTCGTATTTTAGGGAAACTCTTGACAAGCATCAAATAAAAACATCAAGTGGATAAATTGGGCTCACCCGTAAAGGCCCTTGCCACTAAGCCTGGCAACCTGAGTTTGAGCCCTGGGACTCACATGGTAGAAAGAGAAAATTGATTCCTGCAAGTTGTCCTTCCACCTCCACACATGTGCCCTGGCACATGTATGCATTCACGTAGATGAATGATAAACAGATGAATAGCAAAAGCATTTAAAATGTCAAGTACTAATGAGTATTTTGTTACTTCAAAATAATGCAAGTTTGCTGATACTTTTAAAATAATCCAAACTACTACGAATAATTCAGTAGTTTATAGAATTCACACCAATTTTACAGGTGAAGGTGTAAGTAGTTACGTTTACTACTATGTGATAACCCTGTATATGGCTAAATGCAGTGAAACTTTCAAGACCTAAACATTTCCCATTAAGCTCTCTGTCCCAACACTGCTACACTGGGGATGAAGTTTCTAACTGATGGATTTGAAAGGCACCTTCAAAACGTAGCAGATGCAGTCCCAATTTTATGACTAAGTCAGTATAAAACAGGCACTCAAAAAGTATTTGTTGAATTAATGGATTGAATGATTTGATATAGTCAAAGTGTTCTGAAGATTTTCCAGGCACAGCATTAGATGATAAAGATACAGCAGAGATATAGATGTGTGGAGACACGTGCAATAAAACCCATGTAATAAACAGTCATCAGTATTAAGTATCAGCATTATGACTGCCTCCAGTATGATAGTGGGAACTCAAGAACACACAGGTCAATTTAGCCTAGGATAGGATGGGCTGGGGAGATTCTGGAAAAGCTTTGTAGGTAGGTTGGGGCTAAGTGAGCCAGGCTGGGATTGAGGCTGAGGAAAGAGAACTCAATGCACAGGCATTAACTATTATAAAAAGATGGGACTGAATAGACCTTATCATGTTGGTCTTTGTTTTCTGCATGTGATTAGTCAGAAATCCTATCAAGAATAGTGCACCCAAAGGAACAATTCAAGAGTTTAATGAAGGGTTTATTTATAAAGTGATCAACATAACTAAAAATTAATGATAAAGGGTCTTGAGTCTAATTAGAATAGGCAGCACACTGCATCAAGGACCATCAGGATAAGAAGAAAAAACAAATACATCAGGATTTCTCAACACAGCATGACTGACAATTTAGACTGGATAACTCTTTGATGTGGAGGCTTTCCTGAGCACGTGGGATGCTTAGCAGTGCCTCTGGCTTTTATTTGCTAGTTACCTACACTGTGGCCACCACCACTCACAGGTTTGACAACGATATTCAAAAATACTCCCAGAGACTGGGACGACGCCTCCATTGATAAAGCGCTTGCCTTGCAAGCACAAGGAACTGAGTTAGACCCCAAGATCCCATGTTAAGAAAAATTATGAGCATCTCCAGAACTAGACGGTAAGTCCTTGCTGCTGAAGTTGTCACATGTTTTGGTTGCAGGATATAAAGCAACCGAACTGCACTGAAAACTTCCTTCTTGTGGGCTAATCCTCATAGAGCTGCAAAGTGCTTTATAGGCTGCTGGGGAAAATTGTCATTATTAAGGTTTGTGTTAATTATCAGTTCCACAGAATCTAGAATCACCTGGGAGATGGGCTTTTGGGCATACCTGTGGAGGATTTTCTTGATTGTATTAATTGGCACTGGCGGGTGGCAGTATTTCCTGGCTGGGATCCTGGATAAAGAGAGCTGAGCTTACTCACTCTCTAAGCTTTCATTACTCTCTGATTTCTGATTGTGGTTGCAATGTGACCAGCTGCTTCAAGTTCCGGCTGTGGTGATTTCTCTGCCATGATGAACTGCAACCTAGAACTGTGAGCCAAAATAAGCATTTTTCTCTTAAAAACTTGCTTTTGTCAGGATATTTTTATCACGGCAGCGAAAAAATAACTGAGACACCCATCAACAGTCATTCACAGCTGTGGACGCTGTGTGCATCAAGATTAGCCGGGCAAGGTAAGTCAGTAGTTCGATAGTGGCGGGTCTGTTATGGGGGTAACAAACTGCTTTCTGGTTGGATTTGATACCAGCTCAAAGGAAGGAATCATGTCTGTTACTGTAAACCCTGTCAAAAGCCCACAGCTGGGGAGATCATAGGCTCTAATGGGGAAGTCACTGCTGTTGTTTCGTTAAATGGACATATAACAGATGGCTGTCAAATTGCCTTTTAAATAACTGCTTATGTCTATAGTTTAGTGCTGCTGTGAGCTTTGGTCCGGGGAGTTTCTCTTTATATATTTTTTTGAGAATTTCGTATGTGAATACTAGATTTATTTACGTTATTGCATCCCATCCTCTCTCCTCTCCAGCTCCTTCCATTCTCCCCCATCCCCTCTCAAGTTTTTGTCCTACTGGAATTTCTTTGTACAGCGCTCCGTGATAACTGTAGAGACTCATAACTGATCAAAATACAGAGAAAAATGACCTTCAAATATCCAGTCATAAATGGAACATGTACATCATGCACTCTAAGGCTCAGAACCATTGTAGAAGGGGCATAAAGGGGCTCTAGAGGTGGCTCAGCGGTTAAGGGTGCACACTACTCTTGCAGAGGACCTAGGTTTGGTTCCCAGCACCCATGTGGTGGCTCACAACTGCCCGTAACTCTAGTTCTAGGGAATCTGATGCCCTTCTCTGGTATGTGGCTAGCAGGCACATACATGATGCACATACATACAGGCAGGCAAACACTTATACACATAAAATAAATATAAATAGACCTTTTAAAAAGTATATTATAGTAAAGAAATAACCAATAGCATAATCATGTTACTATTATCAAGCATTATATGCTATATGTAATGGTAGGTGCTGTACAATGGTCAGCACAGTAGACTTGCTTCCAGGAGCATCACCACAAATGTGAGACAATATTGTGCCAGGACACTATGATTGCTATGATGTCATTAGGTAATAAAAATTTTTCAGCTCCATGATAATCTTATATAACCATCCTCACATACATAACAGGTCTTTGGAATGACATTATGTAACCTATGTAATCTCCTTTTAGTCTGCACATTATAAGTGCTCAATAAATAGGAGTAAAATTGTCTCACTAGTTATGTCATTTATTCATTCATATTTTCTGAATCTAAAGTACCTACCTATGTCAGGCCTCAAAAATATCATCATTTGGGTACTTTGCTCTTTCCAAATAAAATGCATTAAAATCAAGTATGTGTATTTATTTCTTGAGCAAGAATTAATACCTTATATCAATTCATATCATTAGCCTGTCCAATATTGCAGTCCACCTTCAGTAGAATACTCTGGCTGGGACTCTTAGAGAAAAGTGAATCTCCCCATGCCAAAGCTCATTTAGCAAAGTTGCATATCAACTGACTGACTAGTTAATGTCAGTTAATGCTCTGTTTCATGAGATTTCACTGTCCTTGTTATGGTGGTTTACATAACCTCAGATGTTCTCTGGTAACTGAGAGAGAATCCAGCTTACCCACATTTCTTGACTCCATTCCATAGATCTGGAGGTCTATAAATACTGTCACAGCATTCTTTTTCCTTATTTTCTGTTCTTTCTAAACTGGTAGAATTGGGAGCTAGTAAAAATTCTTGAGTTTTTCTGGCTGGAAATGGTTCGAAGAATGTAATTGCTGGCCGCCATGGGGGAGAGAGAGGAAAGAAACTTGTCTGAACAGAAACTCCAGGCATTCTGAGGTCTGCCCCTCAACCTGGAATTCTGTGGCTGTCTCAGCATTGGCTTTGACCTTGGCATGTTTTACTATGTATTTATAGCCTCAGACCTTCTGGCCCTCAGCTCTCCCTCACCACCATCCTTCCTTTCTTCCTCTCCTTCCACCCACAGGAATACCATCCCAAAGAGCCTGAGCTGCTAGATGGGGTATATTTTCTACACAGAGTTTAGCAAATTAACTTTGCTTCACAAAAGTATTAAATGTTGTGAAATACCTGCTGTTTAAAAACACCGTCCTAACCCTTTACAAAAGACAGTGATGTATTATGAATGAGAAAACCTTTTGGATTCTATAAAAATAGTCAAATTGGGCTGGAGAGATGGCTCAGTGGTTAAGCACACTGGCTGCTCTTGCAGAGGATCTGGATTCGATTCCTAGCACTCACATGGCAGCTAACCACCATCAATAACTCCAGTTTCAGGGTAATCTAACACCTTCTTCTAACTTCCACGGGCATTGCATGACATGGGTGCACTTACATGCATGCAGGCAATACACCCATACATATACAAAATAAAAATAACAAATAATATATATATATATATTTTAAAAATAGTCAAATTTAGTGATGCTGACCTATAATCCTAGGAGTAGGAAGGCAGAGGCAGGAGAATCAGAAATTCAAGGTAATCCTCAGCTACTTAATAAGTTTGAGGCCAGCCTATGCTATATGATACCCTATCTAAAATAATAACTAATAATAATAAAAATAAAATAGTAAAATTAAGTAGGTAACAGGAATGATGTCTTGAGTTCTGTACGCAGCCACTAGGCAATATCACACACAGGCAGATCACGAGGTGAAGGGCATGAATATAATTCATGAATTGTATTATGGTCTTAGGTCTGCCAAGGATTTATCTTTTTGTTAGAGCTGTTTCATGCAAATGCAAAACATGGGCAAGCAAGATAGTTTAGGGGGTAAGGGTATTTTCTGCCAAGCCTGATGACCTGGGTTTGAGCCTCAGGGCCACATGATGTACGGAGAGAACTGACTCACACAAATTGTCCTCTCATCTCCATATATGTGCTCTGACAAGCACATGTTCTTCCAATACACAAATAAATATAATTTTCTCTAAAACGTAATGCTCCAAAATCCAAAACTTTTTGAGTGTTGAAATGACTTACAAGTACAAAATTTCAGGCCAGGTGTTGTAGTGCAAGCCTTTAATCCCAGAACTCGGGAGGCAGAGGCAGGTGGATCTCTGTGAGTTGAAGGCCAGCCTGGCTGACATAACAAGTTCTAGGCCAGCTGGGACTACAGGGAGACCCTGTCTCAAAAAGAAGAAAAAAAAAATATATATATATATACATATATATATATACAAGCTGAAATTTTCACACCACAAAGCTTTGTTTCATACTAAATATGTTATGTGTAATTAGTTCAGGCTTTCTATATAAGGTGTACAAGAAATGTCAATGGACTGCATGTTTAGACTTGGGCCTCTTCACAAAGATGTCTCACTATATCTCTTCAAACAGTCTACAAAATGAAGAAATGAAAACGTTAAATTACTCTGGTTCCAAGTACTTCAGATGAGGAATACTCACCCTGTATATGTATATGTATTTATACACAGAAAAAGACTATGCTTAAAAGGCTTGGTTGCCCTGTGTGTCATCTGAGCACACACCTTAAGGCTAAATCAGAGTTTAGAGGACTGGTGAAGCTATAGTTGGCTACAGCCTGCATTGAAGGTGCAGGACTGTGCCCAAAGGGGACCAATAAGCCTGGCAGTCCTCAGGTTTCAGCAAAATAAAGGATTGTCTTAAATACAAACACTACCTAAGATTAAACCTTGCTAAGACTACTTTCCTCTTTCCCTCCCATTAGAGCTGGGAGTGGTCTAGGGACAATTCCCAAAACATTTTCTCTCACTTAAAGCTAACCCACTAGGGGAACTAGATATTAAACTGAGGATGAATTCATCAGCGTACTGGTTGATGGTGAAATGATCGCCCATCCTGAACCCAGACACACTTCCAATGTTCCTTCCCCAGAGTTCTGAATTTATCCAATAGTTGGGACTGTTTACCAGTCTCTGACACTCCCCAGATCTCTAGCCATTCTTTCCAGTTGGACCCCCCTCTTTGGAAAAGTTCACTGTTTCTCATTTGTCCCATTGGCCCCATAAACGTTTTATAGAGGAATTTTCTAGAAGAGGACTGAGCCTCCATCTCCTCCTCCCCAAAGGGGGAACTGATGTTAGAATTAAGCCCATCAGAAAGCTCTGATCTCACAGAACTAACCCCTAACCATCTGTCCTGTGGGCTCTTTAACTCCATCCTTCCTGCCCTCCAGGGATTGTCTTCGTGCCCTGGGGCACAGTCCATCAGTAATGTTGGTCATATGTATGTTTAGTACCTCCAGTCAGAATCTAGGAGGGCATAAAGAAGCCTCTCTTCAACATTAAGAAACGGCCTCTAAATCCCGAGGCCTCAGAGGATACACCTCACAGTGAATGAACTAATTCATACATAACAACCTGACATTCCCTGAACAAACCCTTGAAATCCCATCTTTCCTGCCTGCAGTTCTAATGGAAGAGATCTGTGCAGGATTTCAGTTATCCCCCCAACACCCAGAGGTCTCTGTCCCCTTACCTTGTTAATATTGTCTTTGAGAGCCAATACTTTTTGGCTTTGATATCTATAGCACTTTTTCAGTATACAAGTTCATGTAACAGCGGGTTCCTCTTTTTTCCAAGCGTATACTGAAAATCCAACCTGCTTTTTATCTGATCCCCTAGTCTAACTTAGCTTCCTCCTGATATGGTTCAACCTTCTTTCAATATGTGAGTGATCCAAAGATCCTGAAATCTACCAGTTAGATTTTATTCAAACCCTGGTTGTTATAACTTAAAATGGAGGTTCATGGAGGGGAGCTGACAAACATCCTTCAGAATGAACATTACTGAGAGCGCTTTGAGATGGGGGATGGGAAAGCATTAGCGGATACAGAGCATCATATCATATGCAACATGACTGGGCCTTGAAGGGAAAAAGAACTTCCCTTTAAATCCAGAGACGAGCTTCATTAAAAGAGGTAATCACCATGTACGGATGATGTGAGGCGGGCCCTGAAGGAAGAGACAAACCCTTCAGTTCCCAGAATATCAGGAAAGACAGAACATCATGGCTATGAGCAACTGGATTGAGGCCTTAAAGGAAGAAAGAGTCTTCTTTTCAAATCTAGAGAACAAAGAGGGTTTCTGTCAGAGAGAGATCTAGCACCTGCCTCATAGGGATATAAACTGTGTGGGCCATTGTCTGAATGTTTTCACATTAGATTGAAGATTTTGTCTGCTTCCAGTTCCCAGACATGACAGGAGTTTCAGCCTCAATAGAAAAACAAATTATACAAACTTAGAGGGTTCCTCAGGAATTTCATAATGACTTAGGGACTTGCTTTATAGGACAGACTGTTCAGGACATTTGTAAAATGTGGCCTAGCCACCATTATTTTCACTGTGCTTGTCATTCCTAGTCCTGTGGGATGGAGGAATAAACCAAAGGAATAATAAAAACCTAATTGGTCAATTTGAGAGCATCTTGTCTGCTATAGCCGAAGGTCCGCAGCTCTCCTCAGCTTTTGTTTTATTCCAACCTGAAAGAACTTTATCTCTTCTGAGATCATTAATGGCCATAATGTGCCCTGCATGAAGGACTTCACCAGCCTGCTCTCATTAAAGGAGATCTTTTGCTCTACTGCAAGGAGCTCCTTAACGTCCCACAGTATAATATTGGCTTTCTGAATGATTCTTTCAATACAGTGCTCTCAGGAGACAAAGATCATTCTTACGACCTAAGGCCTGGAGATCATGTATATTGGAAAGATCCTAGCTCAAGCACTCCCGCCACTGGAAGGGACTTTATTAGATAGCGTTAACTAACTGGTGTGCACCTGAGTTAGAGAGTGTAGATTAAGGAATTCATGCTTCTATTTTTAAAAGGTTCTTAACTTACTTGCCAAGTAGACTACTCACTCTGTAATTGATACTAAGATCAAGTTGATCAGAACCAATCAATCAGGATAGCTGCTGCTAGGGATACCCAGGCCAGCAGGTTCTCTGATTCAACCAGTGCCAGTCGCAATTCTACTGGTCAATTATCCTACTGCTTGGCCTCCACTGGCAACCTTACAGATTGGTGGCCTGGCTATCTCTTGTCTGTAAAATTCTTCTCAGGGGATAATGACCCAGTTTCTCTAACCATAGCTCATTTCACCTCAGTTCCCTCCCTAAAAGAAAACACCCACGGAGATAACCTATGAAATCCACCTGTGCCTCTTCCCATCTGATATGCCTTTCCTCACTTTACCGATTGAGGAATTACCAATAATGCCTTTTAATTCTAAATCCAACAACCTCATGATCTACAATCAAAAAATTGTATAACTAGCTGTCATGGTTGGCTTTGTCTGTCGCTTGACACATCAGGGGAGAAGGAATCTCAATGGAGGAATTTCCCCTGATTGACCTGTGGGCATGTCTGTAGGAATGCTCAACCTACCAGGGGCCACACCTTTAAGGAAAACTGATTCTTCTTCCCCCAGCAGCCATTAATTCTATAGTTCCTCAGCTAGAGATGGGGGCTCATGATGCCCTCCTTGACTCATGCTGGAATGTTGACTGGTTTAACCTTGAACAAGTTTTGTACAGGCAACCACAGCAGCTGTGAGTTCATGACTGCAGTGGTCTGTCATGTCAAGAAGACACCAGCAAACACCCCGGAGTCGTCCCTGACCTCTGGATCGTACAATCTCAGCACCTCCTCTTCCTAGATGCTCCCTGAGCCTGAGGGGAGAGTGTGATATAGACTTTCCGTTTGCGGCTGTCAGCTCATTTTCTGAATCAGCTGGAGGCATCTTCTTGTATTGCCCCTGGTATGGCAATGTTAGGCCCTATAAAAGGCTTCTGCTAAATAAAAGGCTTCATTCGAATTTTTAGCATAGGTGCATCAGGTGGACCTGGTAACTAGAAGAGGAGACAGCAGGGGTCGCTCTGGGGTGGGAACAGGGTGGCAGTGGTGACAGCAGAAGAGTTCCAGAGAGTGGCAGAGGAGCCTACAGAGGTCGTAAAGAGGCAAAGGTAGGATACCAAAGGCCCCAGAGCCTTAACACTAGGGCTGAGGGACACCTAGTGTTTGAGAGCTGTGGCAGTAGCTGCTGTTAGGCGCTGCAGGTCCCATTACCCAAGACTTGCAAGCTATATACATTAGCTGGCACTGACTGCTATGCTGCTAAGAGCCAAGAGTCACACCGGCTTTTGAGTGTCAGGCCCCTGGCAATCAAAGCCCAGAATGATAAGCCACCAACCGGAGCACCTACAGCAATGTGGAGTCAGGAGCCATAAGCCTCTAGTTCTCAAGACTTAGAGTTAAAAGCCCCTGAGTGTGTCAGCCTAGTCTATAATCCTTTGTCACTCAAGGATCCAGGACTGCCAATAGAAGAGCTTCTCTTGATTCCTCTCAAAGTACACCGGAAGCATCCCACCCAGAGGACTGGGGACTGCTGGATAGCTTCAGCTTGACCTTGACACACCTGGGAAGAGGCAATCTCAACAGAGGTATTACCTCCATTGCACTGGCCTGTGGCCATGTCTGTGAGGCGTTTTCTTAATTGCTGGTTTATGTGGGAAAGTTCAGCCCATTGTGGGTGGTGCCAATCCTGGTGGGTGGTCTTAAATTGCATAAGAAAGCAGGTTGAAGGGAGCTAGCTCAGTGGTTAAGAGCATCAGCTGCTCTTGCACAGAACCCAGGTTTGATTCCCAGCACCCACATGACAGCTAACAACCATCCAGTACTCCAGTTAGAAGGGGATCCAACACCTAACCTGCTGGGGCATTGCACAATATGAGTACACTTACACACATGCAGGCAATACACTCATACACACAAAATAAAAATAATAGTAAATAAACTATTTTTAAGAAAGGAGGGAGGAAGGAAGAGGGAAGGAAGGAAGGAAGGAAGGAAGGAAGGAAGGAAGGAAGGAAGGAAGGAAGGAAGGAAGGAAGGAAGGAAGGTTGGTTGAGTACCAGTCAGAGAAGCAAGCCAGTAAGCAGCATTCCACCATGGTCTGTGCTTCAGCTCCTGCCTGCCTTCCCTCCATGATGGACTGTGAACTAACTGTAAGGTGAAATAAATCCTTTCCTTACCAGTTTGCTTTTGGTCAGTGTTTTATCACAGCAATAGAGAAGCAAACTAATATAGTGACACATCCAGAAATTGGAACCAATTTAAACCAAGAGACTTTGAATCATAGCTAATCAGATTTCCCTAATTAGCTAATTAGGATTTCTCTAACTAACAATCAGTTCTACATGCTCAATTGAATACTGATTAGCTACCAAGACTCTAGTATAAACCTGGATGTACTTGGAACAGCTAGGTAACCAACCACTCTGGCATCATGATGGTAAACACTAATTGGTCATTAGTGTTGTCTGCCAACAGATTTCAATCATTAGAAGGAATGTGAACTTTAAGAAAAACTTTGGCCAATGAGATGGCTCAGCAGGTAAGGGCACTTGCCACAGATTGATGACTTGAGTTTGATTCCTGGAACTCACATGGTAGAAGGAGAGAATCTACTACTGAAAGTTGTTTTCTGACCTCCAGCTGTGTCCCATGGCACACAGCATGTGCCACCTCACACACTAGATGGGTGGACGGACAGAAAGATATAACAAAAGTTTAAAACGCTTTTTCTAAAAGACAAGAAACTCTTAATGCCCAACAAGGATCCTAAATGGCTAATTAGAACCAAACTGGTAAACATTTGTTGACGGAGTGGGGGTTGTTGAGAGGTAAGGAATCACACACATTCAGTGTTCCTTGAGGAATCACTAAGTGGCCCTTGCCTGGGCATGTTCCTGCTGTAGTTGCCAAGATAAACAGTCTCAGAAAAATCTTTTTCATTTTGCTCCCGAGACCTGACTAATGAGATAATATTTGCAACCAACCAGTCAGAACTAAGCACTTCCCACATCTCATTTACATAGGTGGTCTGTAGGACGAACCCGGTGGAAAGTGCTTTATATAAAGCTAGCCTACCCTCTGCGCTTTTGGCCACACACATTTCTTTGTACTGAAAGCTGCCTCTCTTGTTTTTCTGTTTCTTCTTATTTATTTATTTATTTATTTATTTATTTATTTATTTATTTATTTATTTATTTGAGACAGGATCTCACACAAAGCCCAGTATGGCTTCAAACTCAGAGATATGCCTGCTTCTGCCTTCCAAGTGCTGGTATTAAAGGCATACGTCTCCACACCCTGATTCTTTGACTAAAGACTCCCCTTTTACCTTGAATTCTTTTTTGGTGATTTAGTTGTTGTTCTTGTTGACAAGGGCATAGGAAACTCCTCTTTGGGAACTTTCTGGAATACAGCCATAGAAACCCATCTCCCAAATGCTCTTCAGAGAACACATGAACCTTTGAACAACAGTCTTTGTAAAATTTTTCTGTAGTATTTTATGTGCATGGGTGAATTGCCCATATTTACATATGTAAGTGCACCCATATCATGCAGTGGGGGCGGAGATCAGAAGAGGGCAGCAGATCCCCTGGAACTGGAGTTAAAGACGGTTGTTAGCTGCCATGTGGATCCTGGGATCTGAACCTGGGTCCTCTGGAAGAGCAACCAGTGGTTTTAACCCTTGAGCCATCTCTCCAACCCTGAACAACAGTCTTTGAAATGAGTCTGTTCCAGATGCTGATAGGAAACTCACAGTCTTTCCTCCACACACACTGGGGTTAGCCCAACTCCACATGGAAACAACTCGTGCCTCAGAGGCTGCCATGTTCCCTGGCTTCTGCAGCCCAGAGATAGTGAACACTCCCGGCAGCTCAAGTTGTGGATTTTGAATGTTTTGCTGATCCTGTAAGTTTATGAAAAATAATAAGCGTGTATTCAGTCAAATTCTCTTAACAAATAAGGTTCCCCATCCTGAGTACAGGAGCGAGGTGGTGCCTGGAATGCATACCGAGGCTCCCAGCAAGTGACTCGAGGCCCTCTGTGCTTGTCCGTGCCATCATTTCTGGCCCTTGTACTGAGGTTGCCTTCAGCTGTGTCCAGCCAGGGACAGACAGCAGACTCTGCCTGTAATATAGACTGTTCCAATGGCCCTTGTTAACCCCGGGGCTCCTCAGCAGCCATGAAAGCTGCCTCTAGACCTTGCCACCAGCTGAGACCCGCTGGGTGGCCTCTTCTACCTCCTGCCTCCACTTGGCAAACCGACATTGCTTTGAGGGCTTACCTAGTCTCATGAGCCCCTTTCCTCTTCTCTCCTCAGGCTGACATTTTCCTAAATAAGTAATACTTATAACTGAACAGCACGTAATGCCTGCATCTTAAGAGGCTGTGTATTAGTGCTGGGTTAGGCCCTGTCAGCTTATGCCAAGCAACGCAGTAAAGCCCTGCTTCAGTTTACCCACCCACAAATAGGGAAAAATTATAATAAATTCCCATACAATATTTGTGACTATGAAATTGTTGTTTGCAGGCTGGCATCAGTCTAGGGGTGTTGTTAGGTTCATTTTCTCAGCCAGTTAAAAGGCAGGGAAAATCTCCTACCAGCAGAGCACCTCAGTCAAATAGACCTTTGTTGAAAGATGAGGAACCAAATACAGATATCACACACTCATACAAAGTCATACAGAAAGACGAAACTCTTCACACATGGAGAGGAGACTCAGAAACCAAGAATCCACAGTTCAAGACGTGGGAGGAGGGGTCCTGATTTTAAGAGTTTTAGTGTTTTCTCCTCCCCCAACTTTGGATTGGTCAGTTTAAACAAAGAGGAGAAGACTGATCAGTCATATCTCCAAGCTCAGCTATCCAGGGCTATGTGACTCTAAGCAGGTCAGTTGAAGGGGCCCCATTGGAGTTAAAAAGTAAGGCCTTCCTGCCAGACCAAGAAAAAGTAGCATTGTATGCCATCTTTATGATTTCTTAGTTATCCTGTTTGCTTGTTAGGGCCTTAGTCCCTTAGTCTCTTACAAAATGAGATTTTTATAAATTCATTAACACCATTCCTCGCACTTAGTAAAAACTGCTGTTTTTTTTTGTTTTTTTTTAAACTAAACACTATTTTTAGGGTTTTTTTTTTTTTCCAGTGTACTTCAAGATGTTTTGTTTTGTTTGTTTGTTTGTTTGTTTTGAGATAGGGTCTCCATATAGCTCCTGCTGGCCTGGAACAAAGACCAGGCCAGGATTGATCTCACAGATATCTGCCTGCCTCTTCCCCCTGAGTGCTGGGACTAAAGGTGTACACCCAGCTCTTGTTTTGTTTTGGTTTAGTTTGGTTTGGTTTTAATTAAGACGTTTTGCTTAAAATATAGTAGAATCTTTGATAAACTAGTGTTGGGAAAAGGCTTTTCAGGGTAAAATCAGAAATGTTTTTCACGTCAGGACAGTCCTAGGGACATGATTGGATCTACAGCAGTGGTGGGTCCATGACGTCCTGAGCCGCTCTTGAGTGTTTGTAGGGCCAACCTGTCCTTTAGTGCTTTGAAAAGATGTTTTCACATGCTCTGCCTCCTCAGAGGTGAGGGTTATTTTACTTCCCAACTCCTGTGTTTTAACTCTAGTTTATGGGCTCCAGTCTTGTTGGTGATGGACAGATTTTTCTCTTGTTGAAACCCTTCCTTTATAACTGACTTCTGATCCAGGAATGGTTCAACTTAGTCTTGAGCATGGCTCATTTTCCAGATTTCCTAGGGTTCAGTTAGGTTCCCAGCTGGAAGGCATTATGTCCTGGATATGTTCTCAGTATTACTGACACGTGGAAAGCACAACACGAGCATCTGCTACAGGAGAAAGGACAGGGCGGACGGTGAGAGGAATCCAAAGACTGTGGGCAGTGCCTGGGCCACACTCTCAAATCTCAGCGTCCCGAAAGCAGTATTCCCTTCAACAGTTCTTACTGAGTGCAAACCAGCTGTATGGGAAGCCTGGAAACACACGACATGGTCTTCACATTCAGAGAACATAGAATTAATCCACTTTTGGATTATGTGTGTGCATATGTGCATTGAGTACGTGTGCATATGTGGGCAGATGCATGTAAAGGCCAGTGGTTGATGTTGGGTGTCTTTGGAGATTGTTCTCCATCTTTTCTTTGAGACAGGTCTCTCTCTGAACCTGGAGCTCACTGATTGGCTTAGACCCCAGGATCCTCCTCCTCTCTCCCAGCGCTGGAGTTACAAGTGCCAACAGCCACTCGTGGCTTTTTATGTGGGGGCTAAGGATCCGAATTTGGGTCCTCATCTTGTACAGCAGACATTTTTAACCAATGGAACTGACTCCTCAGCCCCGATTCACTTTTAAAATGAAATCTCACCATTGATGGGATGGAATAATTCTCATTACTATCTAATAGTCGTTAGGAAAGTCAGTCCTGGTCCTGTCTTTGTCTTTTAAGCATCTTTACCTGTCCTTAATTTCACAAATGTGTCATTCTGAGGAAAAAGATCTCATAGCAGCAAGGCATCCGAAAGCTCAAGAGTCAACTGTAACTGCTCATGGCACCCGATGTGTCTGCTTCTCCGACAAGTAGCTAAAGACTTCCTTCAGGGACTCTGTCTCAAACCTGAGACAAGGTGGTTGTCTCGAAGAGGGAATAATAAAGGAAGGTATTAGGAAAGGAGATTGAAGAGGACTTTGGGATCATAAAGAATAAACCTGAGCTATGCATGGTGGTACATGCTAGAATTTTAGCACTTTAAGAGGCTGACAGAAGGATCATGAGTTCAAGTTCAACCTGGGCTACAAAGTAGCACCCTTTCTCAAAAAAAATGAAACAAAACAAACACCTCACCTGGTATTCAGCTAATCTGTGGCGTTTGATAACAGGGAATAAATAACATTTGGAAAGAAAACAAATGGAAAATTTCTAACAACATGAAGAAAATGCAATCATAAAATGTATAATATGTTTCACACCACATCAGGTCTTTTGTGCCTAAGGCCAGACACTGAATGCTAGCTGTGGATAGCCCTCCTTAAATATGTGAGATTAAGCTTTGTTAATTGCTAGACACGATGAGATGAAGAAAACGCGGCTCTAGTGTGAGATCCTGGACTTGTCTGGTTAGGAGTTGAGTTGTATTCGCTGCTCACTGCCATTGCAGAGCAGAAGCTGAAGTTTCTTTCATTGTCCTTGTGTTTGTCTCCTCTGTGGTCTTTGAGTTTCCTCAGAGACTTCCTCTTAAGTAAAATCTGAGGCATGCAGTTATTTCAGCTGTAATCCCCACTTCTTTTCTTCCCTCTCTGGGAGTGGCTTCAGCCAACACACATGTGCAAGAACCTGGTTCTGTCCCAGAAAATGCTGTTTTCTCTCTTGGAATTCTCATCCTTCCTCTGCCTGGAATGCACGCCCCACCTCCATGCACAGATCTTGTTCCAGTCTATTTCAATGCCTTCTTGCCCAACAGTCCTCTCAGGACCGTTCCTGCAAATCCCACGCCTTCTCTTTTCTGATTGCTTTGGCGTTGTCCTCTGTCTACACCACCTACATTAAAGCTTCTTCATAAACCACCAGGTTTTTACATTGTTCAGTTGTTTCGTGTGTATATACAAGAAATAAATCTTATATTTGGGAATGGTTCCAAACATATACATAGAAAATTATTCTGTGAATATTTATGATCAGAAATGTTTTAGAAGTAAATTTTTCACAAACATTTTACATTAGAATAAAAATATGGTGAATTCTATGTCACTTTGTGTTCCACACAAATTACATGTGCCACAGAACAAATTATTTGTTCTTGAGATGAGAGGCTCTTTAGGCCAAGGGATAAAAACTTCCTGTAAGACCTTCCTAGGTGGAGACATCTCCCCAGATACATGCTCTTTGTAAGTGACTAACTTTGGCGGGGGGTGAGGGAGAGGATGTGAAGACCTTTTTCTGTCATAATGTAAGAAATGTTACAGAAGCCAGGCATGGAGGTGCACACCTTTAATCCCAGCACTTAGGAGGTAGAGGCAGAGGCAGGCGGATCTCTGAGTTCCAGGCCAGCCTGGTCTACATAGACACTTAGGCCAGCTGGGGCTATGGGAGACCTTGTCTCAAAAAGACAAAAAAGAAAAAAAAAGAAAGAAAAGAAATGTGAAGGAGCTTGACACATGTCACCTCATTTTACCCTCATAACAACCGTCTGGGATAGGTATGATTATTCCCATCTTCAAATATAGAAACTGAGACTCAAAGAAGTTGTGGCATTTGATCAATGCCATATAATTAATAATTATCAATGTTGGGTCTGCCTGACTCTAAATTGCCTGACTAAAGTGCCGTTACTGATTTTAATGTTTGCATTACAAAGTATAATGTATGTATTTTAGTTGAATAACATATCCATTTTTCCTGCACATACAAATAACAGGAATGCTGAGGCCTGTGAGTGCATTGTTAGCACCCTCCCATTCTGCATGGCTGAGGCTTTAATTGGAAAATCCAAGTCCTGAAGGAATAATTGGAGAAAGGCATTTTCAGATGTATGAGAAACATTTCTATTGACACATTCTCCTTTCTGGGTCCTCTAGAAAGAACACAGAATTTACAATTCTGGCCACACTCCTGAAGGTAAATTTATGCTGCTCCAGAAGCAGGACAGCATTTGGCCTATAGGATAAACGGCACTTTGCAAGAGCTGCAGAAAGTCACTCTACAGGCTACAGTCCCTGGAAACTACCATGAATTCTACTGTGAACATTTATCAGGTTTATTTGGATCCTGCCGGAAAATGTCTTTTTTGCTTTTAATAATTTATTTCTCTCTATTTTGTGGGTATGAGTGTTGTGGCAGATAACTTCAGCTGTCAACTTGACACACATGAGAAGAGGGAGTCTCCACTGGGGAATTTCCTCTATCAAATTGGACTGTGGGCATGTCTGTGAGACATAGTGTGCATGCAGTGCCTGCAGTGGCCAGAGAGGGTGTCAGATCCCCTGGAACTGGAGTTAACAGATGGTTGTGAGTCACCATGTAGGTGCTGGGAACCAACCTACTCTTGCTCTGCAAGAGTAATAAGTGCTCCTAACCATTGAGCAGTCTCACCAGCCCTGAGAAATTTTTTGACAAATAATAGTGGTTCCAACTGCCCTTACTGTTGTTTTGAACTCTGAGGAGCAGTAGTTAGAATCACTGACTGCAGATGCCAGGATGAAAACAGAGTGGATTGAAGCAGGCCCTGACTAAAGACATTTGGAAATAGTCTTGGGAAATACTGTGGAAAACTGGAGGACACGGGCTGAGCCTGAAATCACAACAAATCAGCATCCATGAATCAACTAAGTTTTTCCCATCTTCCCCTTCTGATACTGAGTTACAGATATGATGGAAAAACAATCTGGCTGCACTTGTCATCCTAAGGTACAGAAATCCCACTGTAACCCAGACCACCACTTTATAAGTCATACAACAGATCAGACCAAGAAGACACACATCGCTAGGCTTTCCTCTTTCTCTTTTCTTTCTATTGTGTACATTTCCACTTATCTCTTAAGTCAGTATATCAGGATCTAATTATAAACATTCATCAGATGAAGGCACCATATGGAGCCCCAGACCTCAGAAGAGTTTCGGATGTACCAGAGAAGACAAGAAATAAGAGAAAAGCAATACGGAATTTATAACCCAAGCCATGTCTCCAGGTGGTTAGCAAATGTGTTTCTGTGACTCCAGAGGAATTACACATCAAAGGGAAGTGAACTGCTGTGCTCTCGGATTTCTTCAGCAAGATGGGACTTGAGACTCTTGAAAGGGAAGGTAAGACTTAGCTGGTTAGAGGAGGCCTGGGCAGAGAGGACAGCTTAGATGCTGGGCCAGGGAACATAGAAGTGGGTCAGGCCTTTTCTTCCTTCCCTTCACCTCAAACTCAGAATTTCCAGATAAGACTGGAAATAACTGGAAAGTGTTTCGGGGGGGAAAGTGAATGCTTTTCTGAATGAATGAGAGGGAAAGTGGTCCTTGTTTTCGTTTCCCCTATGTACTGGGATGTACTTGGGAGTCTGGGTCATGTCCTCTGCATTCTGAATGACTAAATGCCATGCAGCTTTGGCCTGGAAATACGCCAAGGAAAACACTAACTCCACAATTTGGAATAGAAACTGAATCTTATAAAAGATATCAGGCTGTGTGGCCTTCAACTGAAAATAGTAGAACAACTCAATATGGCTTAAAACAGTAAACAACACATTACCTCGCATAACAAGAAATACAGAACACAGGGAGGTGGCTCAGTGGATAAAGCACTCACCACTCAAGTGTATAAAAGTGTATATAAAAGGCGGTAGGCATGGCCTGGCTATTGCCTGCAATCCCAGGGATCTGGATAGACAGGAAATCCATGGGGCAAACTGGGTAGCTACAGTAGCCAAACTTGGGGTTCAGTGAGGGACAATGCCTCAGCAAATAAAGTGGGAAGTGATCCAGGAAGACACCCAGTGTCAACCTTGGGCTTCAACAAGCACACACACATGAATACATACACACATATACATGTGAAAGAAAGTTCAAAGGAAGAACGGAACGAGGGAGGGAAGAAAGGAGGGAGGAAGGGAAGGAGGGAAACAAAACGTAGAGGTTAGAAACAGTCTCCTTGATGCAGTTATTGATACAGTGTCTTGCCAGCACTGACTTGAGAACACCATCAAGACTGAGGTGACTCCAGATTTCCTCTCTGCCACCTCAGAACACATCCTCCTGTCAGACTCCTGGTTGCAAGATGGCTGCAGCAGCTGCAGAGGTCCCATCCAGACATGAAAAGGCCATAAGGAAAGATTCCTTTTCTTTCTGTATGTCTCTCTTTAACAGAGAGGCCAGTAGAAAAAGAAGGAATCTTACAAAAAAGGAAAACTTTCTCAGTAAACCTAGAATACCACCCTGCGAGTCTTCCTTTCAAGACTGGGTCATGTGTCCTTTTATATTAAAGGACTGTGATTGCCATGATTGATTCAGGATTTACTTCCGAGTTACAGCAGAGAGCGAGGGACTCTGAAAGCGGGAGGGGAGGTTAATCAGAAAGATAGATGCTATCGTAAAATCTGGCCACAAATTCTTTGATATGCCTACCCTTTGGAGAAGTTGAGCCTAATTCTGTTCTTTCCACTGGGTGGCATGCCAGCTAAACAGCCAATGGAAAGGCTCAAAATGTTTTTGATTTATTTTTTTTTTATTTTATATGTATGAGTGATTTGTCTGCATGTGGCTAGAGGGTGTTGAATTCCCCGGGAATTGGAGTTACAGACAGCTGGTAGCCATGATGTGGGTGCTGGGAACTGAACCCGGAGCTTCTGCAAGAGCAGGCAGTGCTCTTAACCTCTGAGACATCTCTTCAGTCTCTGGAAAAGCGGCTTTTCAGGTGAGGAGCTGCCAAGAAGCATGTGAGAAGACGTCTTGGAAGTGGCTCTTCCATCTTCATCAGATATCTACAGTCCCCACCAACACTTGACTGAAAGTGAATGAAGGACATGGAGCCAGGGGAACTCAATGAACCACTCCTGAAATCCCTACATTCCTACCCCACAAAACCTGTGAGACAATAAATGTTTGTTGTTTCAACCAACTAAGTTATGGTAATAGGTAGTTACCAATTGGGCAGACACCTGCAACCATGGCGAGCCTGCAGGAACTTGAGTTTTCATTTCATGTATATGGACATCATAAAAATATCTTTAAATGGACTCAAGTAAGAGGAGAATGTTTGGAGCCAAGTGAATGGAATGGAAAGAATTTAGATTTAGAATTCAGTAGAGTATGAACAGGTGGTACAGGCTTGTAATTCTAGCACTTGGGAGGCTGAGGCTGGAAGGTACAAACTGAAGACTGGCCTAGAACAGAGGGTAAGTTCAAGGCCAGCCTGGGTTATTATAGGAAGACACTGTCTCAGAAAAGAAAAAGGAAGGAAGGAAGGAAGGAAGGAAGGAAATCAGCAGAATTCTAACTTTGTCTATCACCCTTGTAAATAATTTCACTTCTCTTGATGTTATGATCCTATCTAAAATATAAAGAACTTAGTTGACTGCTCTCTGATAGCTCTCTCAGTTCTCAAAGTTCACAGACACGTGAAATGCTTATGTCTGACTTTGCTTCAAACTTTAGGCTGGCATCAAGAGCACCAGCTCTAGAGTCAGGTATCTTGGCTTTAAATTATAGTGCAATTACTTATTAAATAGTTGTACGAGTGAAGTCACTATCTTAAGCCTCTGTTTCCTTGTAGATTTATTCAGGGATCAAATGAAATACTGCAGGTAAAGTTCTTAGTGTGGCCTCAGTTAGTAAGTCCCAGCACACGAAAGTCACTGTTATCTATGATTGCACCACATTTTCTAAAATCAAGCAAACTTGAAATCACATGGCTATGTTTCTGTATTTCTTTTTTATCTTATGCTTTATTTGGTTTCAATGTAATCACTACGAATCTAGCATTTTATAAGCATTTGGAATACTCTCATTACTTTTAAATTATAGAAATATATATTGAATTTTGCCTTATAATTTATTGCTAGTTGTGCGCTTACTAAGAAGCCAACCTGAAATTATAATCTCTCCACTACAGAAAGGTACAGTTTGCTGTATAATGACCTATCTTTAGCTCCTTGGCTAGAAATGTTTCAGAGTGGCCAGTACTAGTTAGTCTCCAAAGCACAGTCCTAGTAGGTAATGCAGCTTGCTTGTGTAAGGTAGCTCCTTTTTATTAATGTGGAGGAATCTAAATCAATTTCTTGTGTCTCGATGTCTGTTCCTTAATAACTGAGCTCATTGTCTACCAATGGTCACTTTGGAAATCCCTGTCTCCAGCTTTTCTCAACTTGGGCTGGTGGCCGGACAGTTCAGTAATCCTTTGACGAGTCGCAGCCTTCCTCCTACACATCTGTAATGCTAAGTTCCCTTTGGTCTAGATCAGTTTTCTGGAATAAGTTTCCAGTATCAACACCCGATGTTTATATTTGCTCTGGCACCTGTTCGTTGACTTAGGTAGGACCCAAATTCGGCAACAAGGCTAGAATATTCTGAGCTTTCTATTTTCTTGTTGGACAGCCAAGGTTACTTGAGGCTCTAGCCTACCTCTCCAGCTGGAAGCACAGAACATTCTGGGCAGAGCGCTGTGCCAATGGCATACACTAGGCTGGGCTATTGATTGAGAGTCAAAGAATCCCATTGCCTGTATACTGGAGTATTAAATCCTTAAAGAAAGCTTTTTTGTGTGTGCTAAAATTAAAAATCCATGAATAAAATTTGTTTCTTTTTTTCTGTGGTATTTTGTTATCCTAAAACCCTTTACAGCCATAAATAGCCACTCAAGCATCCATTGTGTTTCCAAACAGTCTTAATGGACACTGTACTGAAAGAACTCCTGCTTTACCCACTGTTACAAATACGAATTACTTGAATGAGTCTAATCTTCTCTTTTGGTTTTTTTTTTGTGAGGTTTTCTTTTCTTTTTGATTGATTTTTTACATGTATTCAAAGTTTTTGATCATATCCAACATCTCAAGTCATCCTCCCTCTCTTCTTTTTTTTTTATTAGCTTATGGAGTCCAATTAGTGGTGCCAGTACATGTGTGGACCCTGGCCATCCATTGGTGCATGGTCACCTACCAGTGACTACACCGGCCCCCAAAATGATTCTCCCTCCCCAGAAGCCATCAAGTGCCAATGGCTCCTCAGCTAGGAGTGGGACCACGTGAGCCCCTTCCACATTCATACTGGAATTTTGCCTAGACTGAGCTTGTGCAGGTCTTGTGTAGGGAACCATAGCTACTGTTGAGTGCAATGGTCATGTCATGTCCAGAAGACAGCATTGCACAGCACTCCTTCCTATCTTCTGGTTCTTACAAACTTTCTACCCCTCTTCTGAAATGTTTGCTAAGACTTGCAGGGAGAGTGCTTGACACATATGTCTTATTGGGGCTGAGCACTCATGGTCACTTAGTCCACTTAGTCCACTACAAAAAAAGTAGCTTCTCTAACCAAGGTTGAGACTGCTCTGTGACTATAAATGTAAATATTTACATGGTAGTTTGAAAGTTCGACCATTTAGTTACATAATAATGGGATCCTTATAGGACTTGTGACCTCTCCAGCTGTGTGCTTTTGACCAGGTTTACAGTACCAGGCATGAATTCCCTCATGTGAAGCAGGTCTTGAATCTAATCAGACAGCAGTTGGTTACAGAGCAGCTGTGCCACTATTGCACCTGTGGGCACATCTTGCCGGGCAGTTTGGTACTCTAGCATATATGGTCCAGCTCTGGGAAAAAAAAAAAAAAACATTGATGCTTTTTCTCTCCAGGTAGCCTGCACAGCACCTCTAGCGCTATGAAAAGCAACCAGCAGGGAGAAAGTTTTCTGGTCAGTTCAAGATTGATTTCTCTGTGTTCTGGTTTTTGTTCTGTTTTATTTTGAGACAAGGTTTCATGTAGCCTGGACTGGCCTTGAACTTGCTATGTAGCCAAGGATGATCTTGAAGTTCTGATCATCCTGACTCTACCTCCCAAGTGCTGGGATCCTAGGAATGCACCACCATGCTAAATTTCTGTAGTGTTAGAGATTGAACGCAGGCTTTAAGCATGCTAGGCAAGCCATCTACTAACCGAGCTATGTCTTCAGCCCCCAAAGTCACATTTTTACTTTATCTTGCTGCTATTCTCTTGCCTCCATCCTTCATGACTCTATGAAAATTGATTACGATCTCCTCTTGCCCAAAAAGAATTAATGATTCTTTTTGATATGTGTGTATGTGTTTAGGGGTAATGAATCTGTGTGTGTGTGTGTGTGTGTGTGTGTGTGTGTAGGCCAGAGGACAACCTTAAAAACCCAGGTCTTGACACTGCAATTGTTTTCAAGTTTAATATTTGATAAAAATCAACAATGAAAAGGCAAAATGGGAGAAAATATTTGCAGGTCATGTATCTGATGCAGGTTAATATTGAGAATATGTAAAGAACTCCTACAATTGAACAACAAAACAACAAGCAAACCAAGGAAAGAACAAAGACTCGACTAGAGATTTTTCCAAAGATGATGTACAAATAGCCGAGCGTATGAGAAAATGCTCAGTATTACCAGTCAGTAGAGAAATGCAAATGAAAGCTATGGTGAGATATTACTGCAACCCATCAAGATGGCTTCTATGGAGAGAGAGAGAGAGACACAGAGACACAGAGACACACACAGAGAGACAGAGAAGCAGAGAGAATATTCAGTGTTGGTGAAGATATGGAGAAGTTGAAACGCTTTTGCACCATATGTGGGAATATAAAGTAATACTATGGAAAATGTTATTATACTTTCTCATGAAAATAAAGTCACCATATTTTCCAGCAATTTCATTTTGGAATACATATCCAGAATAATCAGAGCAACATGTCAAGGAGACTTTTCTCAAGGAGAGAGAGAGAGAGAGAGAGAGAGAGAGAGAGAGAGAGAGAAAGCAGCATTAATCTCAGTAGCCAAGAGGTGGAATTTGCCTAAATGTCAATCAACAAATGAATAAATAAATATGGCCCATAACTATAATTACATGCAACTAAACACATTCAACTGTGAATAAAAGGAAATTTTAACCCATGCTACCATATGAATGAGAATTAAGGCAGGACCAGAAAGACATATACTGTATGGTTCTGCTCTATAAGGTATCTAGAGCAGTCAAAGTCATAGACAGAAAGTGGAATGATGGTTTCCTGGACTAGGGGAAAAGAGGAAGTGTAGAGTGACTGTTTCATGGAGATGGAGTTCTAATTTTACAGATAAAAAATTACTGGAGATTGATCGTAAAAAAATGTGAATGTCCTTTACACTATTGGAGTGTTCACTTAAAAATACTTACGGTGGTAATCTTTGTATCATGTATAGGTTTTTTAAAATCACAATAAAAGCAGTATTTATATGCCATGTATCTGTGGGACCTAACGTGCATTAATAGATTCTTTGGACTGTTTTACGTCTTAGGTTCTATTTCTTAAAATATTTTATTTATTATTTTTATTTTATGTGTATGAGTATACTGCCTGCATGTATGTGAGTGCATCTGTGTCGTGCAGTGCCCTTGGATATCAGGAGAGGGCATCAGATTTTTCAGGAACTGGAGTTACCGACAGTTGTTAGCTGTCATATGGGTGCTGGGAATTGAATCCAGGTCCTCTGCAAGAGCAGTCAATGCTTTTAACTGCTGAGCCATCTCTCCAGCCCCATGAAGGTTCTATTTTGCTCATCCAGCTTTACAGCTGACTAGACTTCACCAGCTTCAACTACTCAGCCACAATGGACATAAAATAAAATGCCTTCACATAGTTAATTATTGATGTTAATGCTGTGGTATTAAATATATACAGATGTGATGTGTGTGTGTGTCTGTGTATGTTTGTATAAGTGTATGCCTTATGTTATTAGGTCTTATATAACCTACATTAACCTTGAACTCATTAAGTGGCTAAGGATGACCTTGAACTCCTAATCCTTCTGTATTTATCTTCCCTGGGATTACAGGCATGTACTACTGTACCAGGGTTTTACTGACTTCTCACATAGCCTTGCCTATGCTCAATGAGAAATTATAAAATACCTCTCCCTCTTTGCCTCGGAGCTGGAGAAACAGGGCTACAGTTCCTGTGAGGTGGAAGGATGCTTCTCTGATATAGTTTTCATGACATGTGACTGAAACAGCAGGGGCAACACCCGCCACCACCCCTGCCAGCCTATGTGAGGGTTGTGTGGACAGTCAGGAAAGGGGAGGAAGAACTGGAGGAATGGGGTTCGCCAGGTGCAGGAGCAGGAGAGTTATTCTTAGCTGAGGAAAACCACAGGGGCAGAGCCTGTGAGAGTGGAATTCTAGGTTGTGTTTAACAAACAAAAGAAAACGAAGCTTGAATTTCCAGGAATGTGATGTAAGTAAGTCTTAGTGTTCCTTGTATACCCAATTCTTTGTTTTCTTCCAGTTTTTGTTTTTAGTTTTTGATTGGTTTTGTTTTTTGGAACAGGGTCTTGCTATGTCTCTTTGGCTGGTATAGCACTCACCACTTAGCTCAGGTTGGCCTCAGACCCACAGAAATCCTTCTACTTTAGCCTGCCAAGAGCTAGAATGTGCTCATGAGTCATCATACCAATCTCAGTTCTTGATAGAGAATCTATTGGTCTGAATTAGCTTTAGAAGCATGAAAGACATTGATTGAAGAGGAGTGTATACATTGGGAAAGTTTACAAACATATATGTGCATTTATCTGTACATACATCATATTCTTGCACATTTATATACATTCTGAAAGAGAGAGAGAAAGGGAGAGAGAGAGAGAGAGAGAGAGAGAGAGAGAGAGAGAGAGAAAGAGAGAGAGAGAAATTATTTTCAGAATAAAACCTGAACGCTGTAGTCTGTTAGGCTTGGCCTGCCTGCCCGGTAAGAAGTCCATCATATTCAGGTCATTTTATTCATTTCTTTATGAAATGATGGCCATTTTAATAAATAAGAATTTTGTATCATTTGAATGGCCAAACAGTATTTTTAGAAGGTACACATTAGACACTCCAGTGATGCTACCCGATTAAATTACAGAAACATTAAGGGAAATGAGAGAGGTTGGGGGAGTTTTCTTTCTAGAGTGCTGGGGAAGACACAGTCTCATCATTTGTGCTCAAAAGAACACATGCCAGGAAAAGACTAAAGATGGCTTCCTGCCTCGACAGGAGCCTGGGTCATTTCCAGTTCTGCTCTTGGCTTCCTGCAGAGGCTGGATTAACTTCTGCCTTGTAGAGACTCTGTACCCAAGAGAAGGAGGTTCAAGAGGCTTGGGCTTCTGATGAATCTAAAATAGTCTGTGATGAACCCTTCCATCTGTGTGTATGTGTGTGTGTGTGTGTGTGTGTGTGTATGTGTGTGTGGTATATTATGAATTCTGTATGATATATGTATAGTGCGTGATGTGTGCATGTATAACATGTACTGTATGTTTGTAATGTGCTTGTGTAACCTGTGGTATATGTGTATAGTGTATGTGTGATGTGTATGTGGTATGTGTGTGTATATCTATCTATCTATATCTCTCTCTATATATATGGTATGTGATGTACGGTATATGTTTGTAATGTGTGTAACACATGTGGTATGTGTGATGTGTGTGGTGTGTGTTCTTGAGTGTGGTGATTTATGTGCACAGTGTGTGGCATATGCCTGTACATGCATTGATGTGTGTGCACTGTGTGCTAGAGCTATCAGAGTAGATACTGCCTTGACCTATCGAATCTTTGTAGTCTGCCGTTTTTCAAGTCACCCAGAGTGCAGGTACGCAGATACTGTACAAATTCACAGTTCAGGGCGAAGCACTGCTCCACAATTTTTGCAGAAGTCACCATGAGAACCCCAGCAACACTCTAATTTCTGCTCCCTTAGGCATGTCCCTTTATATCAGAGGAACTTCTGAGGCTTTGGAAAACCAGGAATCTCATTTTGTTGTGGAATTCCCACCTAATATGAATGAAATCTATCCTCTTAAGGTTTTTAAAGCATGTAAGGTAGTAACCGTAGGCACAGTGTTATGTATCAGATAGCGCAGGTCTATTGAATAAGCAAACACTCTTGGCCATTGGTTCTTCATCCTTCTCCCCTCTAGACCCCAAGAAGCCCTGTTCTGATCACGAATTATGGGTTTCATTATTTATTTCTTCTTTTTCATGTGTATGTATGCATGCATGTGTGTATGTGTGTGTGTATGTGTGTTCTCATGTTCGTGGGTGTTTGTACTTGCGTGTCTTGCTAACCAGCTTTGCTCTGCGGATCCCTTGTCTCTGCCTTCTGAGGCCAGAATTGTATGAGTTCTGGGAATTTGAACTTCAGTCCTCTTGCTTATGCAGCAAGTACTTTAACCACTGAGCCACCTCTCCAGCCTGAGATTGACTATTTTGGATCTGTTAGATAAGTGGAATCATACAGTGGTTATTTCTGTAATGGACTTATTTCACTTAGCATAAGGTTTACATGGTTCATCCATGTTGTTGCAAATGACAGAGTTCCTTTCCTTTTTTAAAAACTTTCTTTTGGAACAGGGTGTCACTTGCTATGGAGCTTTGGTTAGCCTAGAACTAGCTATGTAGACCAGACTGGCCTTGAACTCACAGAGTTCCACCTGCCTTGCCTCTGAGTGTAGGGACTAACAGTATATGCTGCTACACCCAGTCATGTTTCTTTCTTTTGATAGCTAGAAAATACTCCACTGTGTTTATATACACCCTTTTCTTTACTCATTGACCTGTCAGTGAACTTTTTTTTCTTATGAACTGATTTTTAATCAACTTTATTAGACAAAGGCAACACTCACAAATTGCTTTGTTACAAGCATGTAAGTTCCACTCTTTATATTCCCTACAAGACTGTTGAGGAACAATAGCCTTTGGATTCTTAGAGGAACTTCTGTTACTTTGAAAGGGTCTATGAAGACAAAAATGAAGC
The DNA here is from genome assembly GCA_035773235.1 of Eospalax fontanierii. Lineage (NCBI taxonomy): Eukaryota > Metazoa > Chordata > Mammalia > Rodentia > Spalacidae > Eospalax > Eospalax fontanierii. The sequence goes on along the minus strand of CM069548.1, from coordinate 30,632,332 downwards.
CTTTTTGAGGACTTAAAGGATTTTACAATTACATCTTGTTTTCCTGACAGCCCCTGGATTCAATCTTTTCCTGGAAGCCTTTTTTTAGTTGAATTTTTGTGATTTTTTTTCATACACTGTAGTTTGATGGTATTTACGTCCTCTCCCTATCTACACCTTCCCTGGTTGTCTGCTGAGCAATTTAATGTACTCTATTATGTACAAAATAAGGCCCATAAAGTCTAATTTGCATCCCCAAATGTCTTTCAGTGTGGGTCCATCCACTGGAACCTGGTTAACCTCCCGGCAGCCATCTGTTGCCACAGTTTCCTTAGGTGGAGTTGGAGCTTCTTGCCCCTTCCCTCATTTCTGTGCTGAAATTTTTTCTGGTTTGAGCTTGCGTGGGACTGCGGGTACTGTCACCATTGCTGTGAATTCACGTGAGTCAGTGACCAGCTGTCTGGAAAACTCAGTTTGCTTGTGGTCGTCCACCACCTCTGGCTCTTACAATCTTTCTGCCCCCTCTTCTGCAATGATCCCTGAGCCTTGGGAAGCAGAGGTTTGATAATCATCGACTTTACCCAGGTGTCAATCCTGTAAACTACAGTAATAACTGACCTGGCAAGATATGCCCACTAGTGCAATACTGGTACAAATATTTTGGGAGTAACCAACCATTCTTAAATGGATTTAAGTTCTACTTCCTAGGATGAAGCCCATACCTAACATCAATATAAGACTTAGGAGCCTAAGGCTAGACAGGTCACAGGGCATAGGGGAGAACTTAATACTAGTGTTCTACTGAATAGTTATTGTATTAAACTGACTCCTAGTGACTTATTGTTATACCCATACATTAATGCATCTCCCAACTCTCATCAGAGATGCCTTCTTATGCAACAGAAGATGATTAACATAGAAACCCACAATTGGTTAATATTCAGAGAACAGGAGGCTGCAGAGTGCTTATCCCTGAATAGGACACCTGTATCAAACCTCCACATCCCCAAACTCAGGAACCATTGCAGATGAGGCAGAAAGATTGTAAGAGCCAGAGGTGGTGGATGAGCACAAGAAAACAGAGTTTTCTAGACAGCTGGTCACTTACTCATGTGAACTCACAGCAATGGTAACAGCATGCACTAATCCTATGCAAGCTCAAATCAGAAAAAAAAAAAAATCCCAGGCACAGACATGAGAAAGTGGACAAGAAGCTCTAACCCCAACTAAGGAAACTGTGGCAACACAAGGCTTCCGGGAGGGTCGAAAACAGCCTCTTTCAAGCATGGGACTCTTGGTAGGTTAACCAGGCTCTAGTGGACCGACCCGGACTGAAGGAGACTTGAGACATAAATTAGACTCTATAGGCCATAGAGGGAACAGGGAGGGGATGTAAATATCAGCAAACTAAACTGTACTAAAATTGTAAAGATTCTATTAAAAAACAAAACTATGGGAAAAAAAAAATAAAATCCACCCCACCTTTGACCTCTCCTGCTGCTGGTTCTCCAACCTGGAGACCCAGCTGTTCCACAGCTATCTTTCACGTCCGACATGTTAAATTGCGAAGACTCAGGCTGAGACAGCAGACTGTGGTCTCTGCACTGTCTCCTCCCGGCTTCTTTGATGTGTTTTGTGAGTTCTTGGCTTTAACTGCAACTCAGCTGCTGAGAGATCTGGACGTCTGAGAGAGTTGTACAGGGATGTTTGATTAAGGAGACCTAAGATAGTGTGTGGGCATGCTTCCAATTTTTCTTTGTTCAAAGAACTAGGGGGATTTTTGTGCACACTGAGTGAGAAAGCCAGGACAGAATAATTCACTGCGTATATGTGGTAAAACAGTGGGATGATGACAAGACATCAATGTTCTGCTTCTCTATTGGTTTATAAGATTTTATTTTTTAAATACTTTATTATTTTTATTATTTTATGTGTATAAGTGCATTGCCTGCATGTATGTCAGTGCACCTGTGTCGTGCAATGCCTGTGGAGGTCAGAAGAGGGTGTTGAATTCCCCTGGAACTGGAGTTACAGATGGCTGTTAGCTGCCATGTGGGTTCTGGGAATGGAACCCAGGTCCTCTGCAAGAGCAGCCAGTGCTCTTAATTGCTGAGCCATCTCTCCAACCCCCAAGATTTTCTTTTAAAAGAAAATACTATATTTTATTTACTTGTTTCACACACACACACTTGGCATGTATGAGGTCAGAGGACTTGCAGGAGTCAGTTCTTCCCTTCTGCCATGTGGGATCAAACTTAGGTAGTCAGGCTTGGTTACAAGCATCTTCATCTATTGAACCATGGCATCAGCCCATCATGAAATTTTCTTTGTAAGTCATTGTCTGTTTCTGACTCGTTTGGCTTCTCAAAAAGAGTTCTATCCTTTCAAAATAGCAAATCCTCTCTCTTTCTCTGTCTTTCTCTCTTTCAACTGGGAATTGAACCCAGAGCCTAGCGTATGCTAGACAAACACACTACCATTAGGCTATATCTCAAGCTAAAAATAATATAATTCCCCATGATAATTTATAAACTACATAATATTAATAAAAAATAATCATAACCGCAAGCCCCAAGCTCATTCGTTTCTAGCCGTCATTGCAGAGGGCAGTGGGAACTTGCCTTGCAGGGGTATATTTCCACAGAGTTCCTTATCTGAGTCTCAGCATCGAAGGCAAAGATCCTATAATCAGAATTCTTGACTTTTGGAAAGGAAAACATGTGGCTCTTTTGTCCCAACCACAGTAGAATCGGAATCTTGAGTTACTTCTCTAGAAGGAACAGTGGATTTGAACCAGTCCATCTGCATTCCCAAACTCAGGCATTTTCCATCCACTGGACAGACATATTTAGCTAACACAGTTTGTATATCTGAGGATTGAACATCATGAACTTTTTATGTCTACATGTAATATTTCTTAGTTTTCTATGAAGAGGCATATATGAAAGGTTGTAAACACACATACATGTGTCATGTGATGATTTAATTGTGTGAGAGCCTGTCATGAGAACAGTTTCTATGACTGTTTCTGAGGTCTGGGGATCTGATTTGTCCAATAAAAAATCTTGAGTTAATGTCTGCAACAAAACCTTGAACCCTCAGTGTAGGCGCAGATGCTTCTGACTTCCAATTGTGCTTCTTTGAGGCTACTGGCTTCCTGCTTTAAACTCTCCTTCCTCCCCTTCCTTCCTTCCTTCCTTCCTTCCTTCCTTCCTTCCTTCCTTCCTTCCTTCCTTCCTTCCTTCCTTCTTCTCCCTTTATCTTCATGAGCTCCTGAAAGAACAAGAATAAAGAAGATGACATAGTTACATTTAGATAGAGCAAATGATGCCTAGTGCAGTAGAGAAAACGCAGCAGATAAAATGGCTAGGTATTCCTGGAAAGCAGGCGGGGACACTAAATAATGTCTTTGAGGAATGCCTGTTGAACAGAAAAGATCGGAAGAAGGTAAGGAGCAAGTTCCAAAGCAGAGCCCTGTAGCCAAAGTCAAGAGTGAATCAGCCTTGGGATTAAATGGTAGACCTCTGTATGGCTTTGTGCTGCTCACTGTGGGTTATGCAGTGGGGACTATCCATTGACAGAACAGGAAAATCTGATTCCCATCCTGCACCCCCATCTCTGACTTAGTCCTCAAAGAGAATTGCATACTATACTGCTGACCTACGTGGAAAAAGAACCCTTAGTGAGGCTTGGAATATAGCTCAGTGGTAGAGTACTTGCCTAACATGCACAAGATGCTGAGATCACATTGTGCCCTGTCCTGAGTTACTTCATATTGTGTGAAACTGTGCTTTTTCTGACTGTCTTGACCTGAGGATTCCATTTACAAGCAGTATTTGCGCACCTTTGAGGATGGAGGATGATGGAAACAACACTATCTGTCTGACACCTCCCATGAGGTACAGACTGATAAATTATTCCTAAAAGTGAAAAAGCTGTCAAAAACTTACGTAAATGAACTGGGATTCTAAGAACACATGTGTGTATTAAAATTGTATCCGGAAAAAACAGGCCCAAGAATTTGTCAGATACACCAAACTGAGTAAAGGGTTTGAATACCTCACCTGAACCCTATAAAAGAACACCTAACACTGCTACGATAACGGTGTGGTTGACCTGTCATCTGAAGGGACCAACAGGCAGAGAATGGACTGCTCCCAAGGGCTTTAGTGCAACTTTGCTCCTGCGGCTGGCATGGTCGGCTCAAGTTTTTATCCATCTGTCCACCTGTTTGTTCATCTGGACCTGCCGTCCATCTGTCTGCCTATTTTTTCATCTGGATTCAGCCTGCCTTTCACTGCTACAGCCTGAAGGGTCCCACACCTCATGTCTGCAGCTTGACTCACAGCAGCAGCAGCAGCAGCACCAGTCTCTGACAGACCTCCAGACTGGATTCATTATCTTCTTCCTGCGGAGACTGTCTTTGCATCCCCATCAGTTTCCCAGCATTGGTGTTTCAGGGCTGTTTGAAATTTCTTGAACTCTGCTGTGGCCTCCTTAACCCTTTACAGGCATTCTGTAACCTTCATGTACACACACGTATAGAGAGATGTGTTTATTTGTCATGGGATGTGTAATATGTGATCCGAGAGTTAATATCTCTAATTAAGACCAGAACAAAAGGGGCCAGCCAAATAACTTGGCTGGTAAAAGCACTTTCTGTCAAGCCTGACAACAGGAGTATAATCCTCAGAATCTGTGTGGGCACTGTGCCTCCCCCACAACACACACACATACACATACAAATAAATGTAAAGGAAGGAAAAAACCAGATTGGAATAAAGGAACCCGTGTTTGCCTTGGCCAGCTTTCCAAGGAGAGGAGAACTACTTTGCAAATTTCTGTCGGTGAAACTGCTTTGCCTTGCGAATTGATGGTTTTAAAAAATATTTTTTATGTGTATTGAGTGTATTGCCTGCATATGTGTAAGTGCACCCATGTCATACAGTGTCTTCAGAGGTCAGAAGAGGGCATTGATTCCCCTAGAACTGGAGTTATGGGTGGTTGTTAGCCACTATGTGGGTGCTGGGAATCAAACCCAGATCCTCTGTAAGAGCAGCCAGTATTCTTAATCTTAATCACTGAACCATCTCTCCAGCCCTTCCCCTGGGAACTGATTGTTATTCAATAAATTCTGATGTTTCTGACATTGATAGTCATTACACAGACTGCCAACAGCAATAGCAAAATACTTCTACTGAAAAGACAATGAACTTTTAAGTCTGGCACGGTGGGGCTTACCTATAACCCCACCACTCAGGCACTGAGACAGGAGAATCAACAGTCTGTCACTACTCTGGGCTGTATAGCTCATTTAAGGCTAGCCTAGGTTATATACTGAGACATTATTTCAAAAAAGAAACATCTCAGGCCAGTGAGATGGCTCAGTAGGCAAAAGTGTTTGCTGGAAGTCTGATGTCTTGAGTTTAGTCCCACAACCTACTATATAAAGGTAGAATGAGAGTACCTTTGACCTCCACATGTGTACTGTGCCACGTGGGGACACACACACACACACACACACACACACACGAAAAGAAAAAAAGGAATTATGAGCTAAGTGAGGTGACATTTGTGGGCATAAGCCTGAATAGTCCTCCCCTTCACACAGCACCAAGACAAAGGTCATAGATGATGGTGAACTTCCTGACATAGGAAACCATTTCATTTAGCCCTGGCATGAGTCTAAATAAATTCCCTGAAATTTCAACAGAAGGAAATGGAATGATGAGAAGGGGAGAAAACTTGAACAGAAAGGTGTATGTGGGTATGGTCTGTGCAAGTCCAGAAATGCCCAACCCAGAAGTCTAAGGGTGATGTGCAGATGTGAGCAAGGAGCCCTCCGAGGGTGGAAGGCACCCTTACCCCTGCTGCTGCTTGATAGTGATGCCTACTGTATTCTAAATCCTGTGCAAAACGGTAGGAATTCAAACAGAAATAAGATACAGTTCCGTGAGGTTTGGAGAAGCTCACCGACCAGGAGCTTACATGATTCCCAGCCGTCAAGCACTGAGCGCCACCAATCTTCTTCCTCTTTGGCGTAGTCCCTCAGTGATCTATGTGCGTTCCTCATTATTTGTGGGTGTTGGAGTCCTTTATGTAATAAAATGCTGTGGTATTTGTGCATGGCCTTTTCATATTGTCCTGTACAGTTTATGTCACCTCTAGATCAGTTAGAATGCCTAATACCAGGTAAGTGCTATGTAAATAGTTACATTATATTGTTTAAGAGATAGTGACAGCAAAATAATTGTACAAAGTATGTCACAATGAAATGCATTGCTTTGTACACTAACTAAACATCTGACAAAACCCACAACAGATACAATTTCTTTTGTTTTTGTTTATTAATTTTTTAGTTATCATACAAAGCATTGCGTTGTAACATTTTCATATATATATACGTATCACTATACCTTGTCTTTATTCACTTCTCCACTGCACTTACCCTCTCTTTCTCTCTCTCTCTCTCTCTCTCTCTCACTTCATCCCTCCAAATAGTCCCCCCTTCTTACACGTGACATCACATCTGCTGGTTACCCCTCAACTCTCTCTTCAGGTCTCTTCCTCTCTCATATTTCTCTTTCCACTTTCCTGTCATTGTGCATGTGTATATCTCTGTGTGTGCACATGTGTGTATGTATATGTGTATAAATCTGGATTCTGCATATGAGAGAAAACATGTGACAGTGTCTTTCAGAACTCTTAACATAATGATCTCTATAGTTCCATTCATTTTCCTGTAATGTCATAGTTTATTCTTCTTTATGGAAGCATCTTGGTGATAGGACTTAGAACTTTTCAGTACACAGCTGGGTCATACGGTAGTTTTATTTTTAATTCTACTTATCATTATTAAGTGTGTGTATTATATTATGGGATGGGTGTATGAGACAGTGTGCATGCCACAGCACGTGTGTAGAGATCAGAGGATAGCACTGTGAAATCGGCTCTCCTTCCATCTTAACATGCAATTCAAGGATTGAATTCAGGTTATCAGGCTTGTACTGCAAGCACCTTTTCCACCTGAGCCATCTCGCCAGCCCTATTTTTTAATTTTTTTAGGAAACCTTCACACTCAGTTCCACAGTGGCCACACCAATTTAGGATCCCATCCTCAGTTTACAAGTATTCCTATGTCTTCTCCACACCTGTTTGTCTTGACAAAAGTCATTCTGACTGGAGAGAGATGGCGTCTCAATAGAGTTTCAATTTAAATATATCTGATGGATAAAGATGTTAAACACTTAAAAGATAGTTTTCACTGTCCCTTTGTATGTCTTCTTTTTAGATTTATCTGTTTATTAACCTATTTATTGACTGGAGGCTTCTTTGGTGTTTAACTTTTGTAGTTCTTTATAGATTCTAGATATTAGCACCCTGTTGTGTACACAGCCGACTAAGATTTTCTCCCATTCTGTAGTCTGTGTTCACACACTGCTGATTCTTTTTAGATGCAATATTATTTTCCTGGATTTGGCTGAACCTGTGGATGTTTGAACCCGTGGGTATGTGGGGCAACTGTAATCACAAATTAAGGGTGAGGCAGAAAATATAACATGTATGTCAACTAGACACATGATAGATAGATAGATGGTAGATGGATGGATAGATAGATGATAGACATAGCTATGCTATGCTATGCTATAACTTGGTGAAACTCAGAAAAAGAAGGAGCTTATATCCCAAAGGTCTGGTATAAATAACAGAATGAGAGTCATGATTGTGTTTGTGTGTTTCTGTGTGTGTATGTGTGCGTGGTGTGCTTACTCATGAATGCGTATGAGAAGGCGAGAGACCTGCGTTCAGATCCCCAGAACCTATGTACAAGCTGGGCATGGTAGCGCATGGCTTCAATATCCGTAGCCCAGTGCTGGAGACTGTGGTGAGTAGGGGGTGAAGACAGGCGGTCCCCAGGGCTTCTTGCTGGCCAGTAGTCTCACCAACATGTTGAGCTCTGGATTCAGTGAGATACTCTGTAAAAATTAGGTGGAGAGCGAAAGAGGAAGATCCCTATGTTAACCTCTCACCTTCCCACATGTTCCAAAATGAAATCCATCTAGGGGCAATCTCAACTGGCATGCTTAAAATGGTTTCTGTATTACTTCAAACATCGCTTCAATGGTCACAGGCAGTAGAAGGAGCTGATCTTCTAAGAACGTGTTTAGAGATAGCATTACGTACTGCTGAGGAAGTTGGATTCTGCTCAGCTATCTCAGTTCTCAGTTCTACTGCTCCTCACCAAAGACCCATGTCCTTTCCCAGAAGCTTTCTTGAAGGAAGGGAATTGGTAAAATACCTGGGTTTCAGAGAATTTCTTAGCTTAAAAAAAAATAGAATTAAGTATCAACCAGCAGAAGAGCTACTATCAACCATGAGAACTAACATAGGTAAAAATAAATAATTCAGGAAAATTAACAGGGCAAAAAAGACTTAAAAGATTTGTTCTAGCCAGACATGGTGGTGCATACCTTTAGTCTCAGCCAGATGGCTCCCCCAACTTAATCAGAGAGCTTGAGGCCGGTCCGGTCTACACAGAGATTTCCACATCACTAGCTAGGGTTACATCGTGAGACCCTGTCTCAAAGAAAAGAAAAAGGTTTGTGGTAACCACTGGGAGAGGTAATTCAGTGGTATAACTACCTCTGCATGAGGTCCTGGGTTCAATCCCCAGCAGGGACAAAACACAACCTAACAGTACATTTGTTCTAATCTAGGAATAAGTGATATACAATCCAAAAATAGCAGGTTTGTCTTCTACTTGCTACCTCATGTCAGCAAGCTTCTTGGGCTCTTTGAGCAGGTTTTTCTTCATACAAAGCATGAATAAGATCTCTACTTTTCAGAGCTGGAGAGAAGGCTCAGCGGTTAAGAGCACTTCCTATTCTTCTAGAGGACCCGGGTTCGATTCCCAGCACCCACATGGACAGCTAACAACTGTCCAAATTCCAGTTCCAGGAGATCTGACATGCTCTTCTGAACTCTGTGGGTATTGTACAACACAGGTACACTTACACATAGGCAGGCAATACACTCATACACATACAAAATAAAAACAATAATTAAATAAAAAAATAATACCCACTTTTCAGTATTAATGAAGTCATTGCATACCCGTGAAGTCCCTAGCTCAGTGATAATTAGCTACTCTAGAACAGTGTTTGAAATGCCATTAAGTATTCAGTAAATACAGCAGCTGTCATGAAAAAACAATTTGTTAAAATGTTAAGGCAGAACAATGATTTATTAAAAAATTTCTATCACCATATTTAATATTTCATTTGTTTAATTATATATATATATATATATATATATATATATGAATGTATTGTCTGCATGTATGTAAGTGCACTTGTGTCATGCAATACCCTCAGAGGTCAGAAGAGGGCATTGGATTCCCCTGAAACTGCAGTTACCAACAGTTGTTAGTTGCCATTTGGGTGCTGGGACTCAAACTCGGGTCCTCTGTAAAAGTACCCAGTGTTCTTAACTGCTGAGACATCTCAGTTAGCCCCTTATCAATATATTTAATGGAACTCCAAAATAACCTGACTTCTTACTATCTAGGGACACAAAAAGACAAATGGCTTCATTTTGATAGCAAGATTTATTCTGTTCTCGGCTGGGGAATTGTGTTACCCAGGATTATGGTATTTAACAGTTACTGTTAGAAAAAATTGGAATTTTAAGAGGATTCCAGGAAACCAGAGGCTTCTAGGTAATACATGAATCACAGGAAGAAGAATCACAGTTTTCTAGCTGGAGATTGATTCTCTAATGTTAAAGCAAAGGTCAGTAGGTCAAATGTTTCATTACCTTAACTTAAAGTGACCTCTTCTAATGACCAGGCCACTCAGGGAAGTCCCAGAGGCTTAAACAGTGAACAAGCGTCTCTTTCTGCTGTTGGGATAGTTCTCGTGTGGACCCAGGCTTCTGGCTGTTTCTCCTTGCTCTGAGTCTCCTCTCTGGGAGAAATTATTCTTCAGCCTTTTGTTTATTTTCAACTTAATTTCACTTGGGAATTTTCACTTTGTTTGTTTTCCTAAACCTTATGTCACAGAAGTAGTATGTATGTATATAGACTACCACGTGTATGTGTGGGGGGGTGATGCACACATGTACATGTATACACACACACACACACACTCACACACTAAAGGAATAAATGTAAAAAAATGTCCAAAGCCAAAGGAAGGCTGGATTTGTGCAGCAGCTGCAGGGCCAGGAGCCTTGGCCTTGTGGATACCGGGATGTGGGGTTCCGTGGATGAGGGGTGCCTCTCCCCAGGCCTGTTCGCAGCCGATCATGAGCTCCCTGCTTTAGCATGCCTCAGTGTGGTCAGTCCAGCATCCAGAGAAGCAGTGCACTGCAAGCTGAGAGACGCGGACGCAGCTGGCTCAGGACACCTGGGTGGGGTCTTCTGAGCAATACAAAGATACTGGAGAGCTGCCCACAGCCTAGGCGCTGTCTGCAGAGGCCTCCTGGACCTCACTAGTGGAGAGCTTATCTATGCACTCCCCCGACCCCTCCGCCCCCGTTGCTGCTAGTGCCAAAATCATTCCCAGCAGCTTCTCCCATACAGAACTCTCCTTCCCTGAAGTCCCTGATCCTAAGGATGTCAGTTCCTGTCCAAGGTCACGTCTCAGCATCCATCAGGGTCCCAGGAGTGTCTGGCCAGAACATTCCCACCCATTCTGTAGTGATGGCCTCATACTTGAAACATCAAAGATCTGCTTCTCCCCTCTCACAGGATAATAGCCAACTCACCCTGCATTTAAGTGACTAAGCAAGGCCACTTAAGTGACCCTTCCCAGGACAAAAAAAAAAAAAAAGTTTCCAAAATGAGACTGTGCACCAGGACAATAGAGTCTATTCAACCACCCTTGCGTAAGTGAGGAGACCATGGAAGTGACTCTTCCCCAGACAATCATGAGCCACTTCACTGGGGTTTCTGTCCCACATTCATTATACGTGGCAGCAGCTGCCAACTTCTATCTTAAAAACAGAGGGAAAGCAACAAATTTCTCAAAATGAATCATGAGTGAGACTTGAATTTGGTAGCAGATGTAGTGATGTTGTGAGGTCGATTCGGATCCTCACATGCATTCTGTGTGTTAACATCTCAACTCTGTACATTGAATATAACATGAAATGCATCCATGTCTTTGCCTTCAACCATCAAAATGACACTGTGTTTGAACCCACAAACATATATTACATGTATATACACATACATGTACACATGCACACCTAAATATGATGCTTATGCATGCATCTCTCATTATCTAAATCTAGAATGTTTGCAAACCATTGCAAACCTGCCTGAAAAAAGTCTTTACCGTTTTTAGTTTGTTCTTTGAGGCTGTGACTCACTATGTAGCCCTGACTAGCCTAGAACTCACTCCATAGACCAGGCTGACCTCAGACTCACAGGGATCTATCTACCTCTGTTTGCCAGGTGCTGAGATTAAAGACATGTGTCACCAGGCCTGGCATCTTTACCTTGTTTGACACAATGTGTTTTGGAAATGAGTAAAAGATATTTGAACTGAAGAGCTAATGCCATGATGTGCCTACCACAGTTCCACAACGCTAAGGGAATGTCAGTCACATTGTAATAGAGGGTATGGTGCATTCACACCAGATGAGACAGATGGGACTCAAGGCACTTACTAAATATAGCCCCTGCCATGATCCTGGAAGAACAAGAGACTAAAGCATACATTAAAACTAAAGATTGTATTACTGTGAGATTCATCAAATGACCTACAGTGCTGGTTAGTTTTTGTCAACTCGACACAGGCTACATACAGTCACTTGGGCAGAAGAAACAATTGAATGTCCTCCTTAGGCTTTGCCTATGCCCATGTCTAGGAGACATTTTCTTTTATTCCTTTTTTTTCTCTTTTATGCATATGAGTGTTCTGTCTGCTTGTATGTAAGAGCACCACATGTGTGTAATGTCTGTGAGGCTAGAGAGGGCATCAGATCCCCTAGAACTGGAGTTATGAACAGTTGTTAGCTGCCATGTGGGTGCTGGGAACTAAACTCAGGTCCTCTGCAAGAGAAGCCAGTACTCTAAACCACTGAGCCATCTCTTCAGCCCCCACATTTTCCTAATTGTTGATTGATGTCGGAGGGCCCAGCCCACTGTGGGTCCCACTGCCTTGGGCAGTTGTACCTGGGTTGTATAAGAAAGGTAGCTGAGCAAGCTTGGAGGAGGACTCAGGGAAGAGGGAGATGCAAGCCAGAAAGCAGTGTTCATCCACAGTTTCTGTTTCAAGTTCCTGCCTTCGCATCCCTCGGTGATGGGCATATGAGCCAAATATAACTTCTCCTCCCCAAAGTTGGTTTTTGGTCAGTATTTTATCACAGCAACAATAGAAACAATCTAGGACACCTAGCCCATCAGCTGGGAGTAAACCTTGGAAATTAGTGTGATCCAAATCCATTCAAGTCTCTCTTGTATTTTGGAGCCATCTAATTAAAAGTCTCCCCCCCCCCCCCGAGACTAAATATCAGTGGAGATGATTCTGGATCTCATTGTTGGCTTAGACTTCCAGAACAGCAAGAGTAACTCTGAGAATCCTTGCTTGGCTGAAAACTGCCTGTCAACCCAGTGGGGAAAGATTATATCAATGAAAAACTACAGACCCAGGCTCTGGCTATTTTTCTGTAGGTCCCCCACCAACTCACATGCTCCCCCCCCACAGTGCCAGCCCTAGAACACAAGCTCCAGAACTTCCTAGAACACAAGAACATTGACTCGTTTGACAGTAGAGACCGGACAGAAGACAGAAGGTAGCTGATCCATAACCAAATTTACAGCCTATTGTGATGGGTTCCACTCTGCCTCAGCCTAGTGTTTTTCTGTTTCCGTTCTTCTCTGTCCTAAACTCCCACCTAAGAATAAGGGCAAATGATAGTTTTAGAGAACTGGAGCTTTTTTATTTCACATTCTTTTTTTATTTTTTATTTTATGTGTATGAGTGTTTTGCTTGCATGTATATAATGTGCACCATGTGTGTATAAAGTCCACAGAGGCCAGAGAGGGCACCAGATCTCTTGGAACTGGAGTAACTGGGTGCTAAGGGTTGAACTTGGGTCTTCTGTAAGAGCAGCCAGTATTCTTAACCACTGAGCCATGTCTTATTTCACATTCTTAAGTAATGCGTATGATCCCAAAATAAGTCAATAATAGCAAAGTTAAAAGTATATGCCCAGGGTGTTTATCCATGAATAATAATCTCATCTGAATTATTCTATGCCTTTAGCATTTTTAAGATGGGTGATTGGTCCTGGCTATTAGAGATCTCCTGAAATTACATGATATTAAATGAATGGCTTCTCAGAAACCAACACATTGATCAGAAAAAAAATCTTTTTTAAAGGAAGTATTGGAGCTGTGACTGGTAGTAAAGGTTTTGTCTAAGCAAGATTGCATTACATTGTCACAGTAATAATTAGACACAAACGTGGCATTTCTGTGCCAGTAGAGAGACTAAAGTGTTTGGATGTCAATATAAATAGACACCAGGATGTGACACAAGGGCTTGAAAACATCATTGAGACTGTGGGTGTTTCGTTGGCAAAATAAAGACATTGAGCAAGCACATAAGCTGTTGTAGTAAGCCACAGGCTGCAAGAAGCCAAAGCTGGAGGACAGAGCTTCCTATTTTCCCTGGAGAGACAAGCAAGGGGACTTTCTAGGCTGACAACCCAGCCATTTGTTGCTTGGAAACACCTGATACACATCTGTGCAGGTGTGAATCACAGATTTTTCTCCAGAGGCAGGGATGTGAGAAGAAAAAAATTTTCTACACTGTGAAGAGGAAGCAAATGTCACACGAGCCTGTTTAATTACAGAGACATTACGGTCCATACCAACAGTGAGTTTTTCAACCCAAAGTGAGTAAAGAAAAACAAAAAAGCAAGTGCTGATGACTTTGTGGATATTTCTGAAAGGAATATTAAGTAAAAATGGTGTTTAGAGGGATCCAATTACCCTGAACCACAAGCCAGTGTTGACAGTGAGACCTGGGACGCTCTCTTTGTCAGCTGAAAGTTCCACATGCACATCTGGGGATTCATCCAGCTTAGGATGCATTGTGCTTAGCTCTCTCGTCCAGAATTATCCAGAAAAGGGCCTGTGTCATAGGCAGCAGTGCCTTTGAGCCATCAGTAAGGTTACAGCTCCCATTTCTGAATTTCCAGAGTCAATTGAGAAGCCTAGTAAAGCTCAGGCCGGTGAGATGGCTTGGCAGGCTAAGGCACTTGCTACGGAAGCCTGGTGATCTGAGTTGGATCCCTGGAGCGCACATAAAACTGGAAAGAGACCACTGAGTCTACAAACTTGTCCTCTCATCTTTACAGGTTCACTGTGGCATAATGTGTATGCATGCATACACAACACTCATATACAATCATAATAACAAATACATTTTTTAAAAAACTCCATTGACTTGACTCAATAGGCTTTGACATATATGACAGAATGCATGAAATTTGATGGGGGGCTATGAGGTATGCAGATAGGGGAGAGGGTCCAAATATGATTAAAATGTATTGTATGAACTGCACAAAATTTTAATAAAAATATATTTTGAAAAAAAATAGATACCAGGTTGGAAGGGAAAAAAAATTCCATTGACATGGCTTGGCTTGTTTCTCAGGAGTATGCAGGAATCCCTACCCCCCCAAAATCCACCCTTAGAGACAGTTAGACACATTACCTACAAATATTTAAGTAATTTCCACTAATACGTAATTTAAACCATATCTTCAAAGTAATCATTGATAGGGTCTACCAGTAAGCTACCTCCCATGGTCTCCCCAAAGGAAATAAAACAAAATTCTATCAAGTTTCCATTCTGGGCCTAAATCCAGCTTAGGGCTTTCTTCAGAGTGTTCCAGTAGAGCTAGAAACTCAGAACCAGCCCATGATTCACAGTGGTCAAGTCTTAACCCTCAACTGCTTATGAGTAAGTAACCCAACTGGCATATCCATGTTCGAATTTACAAGCTCTTCAAACTGCTCAACTCAGCCAATCACTGGACTCAGTGAACATGGTAGTATTATATTAAGTGCCTTGTAATTTACTTGAAAATATATCTAAAATAAATCACAACTTCTTAATCGTGTTATCAGTCCAGGGATGTTCAGTCCACATTTCAGAATGCCCTGTTTGTTCCATTGTTAGTGTCCTAAGATTAATAACAAGCACACCTTGCTACTCAGCACACAGTCACTCCTCCCTATCACTGGGAATTGGTTGCAGGATCTCCACAGGCACCACAGTCCAAGAGTGCCCAAGTCCCTTCCCTAAAGTAGCACAGTGTGTACATATAACCTATGCACACAGGCCTGTGCTCTTTAACTCATTGTCAGGTGACTCAGCATACCTACAATGTAAATGCTATGCTAGTGTTAATAGTTGTTATGTGATATTGCTTAGAGAATAACAAGAAAATAAAGTCTGTACCTGTTAGGTACTTAAGCATATTTTCCCCAAATATGCTCTTTTTTAGCATATGTGTTTATGTGTGAGAGAGTAGGAGTGTGTGCACATGCACATGTATACATGAATGTATTGTGTCACACTCTTTTTGGGGAGACATGAACAATCATCTACTCACCTCAGATGGGGAGCCAATGACAGATCATTGACTTGGAAAATCAATGAGTTTTACTGGGGTTACTTACAGGAATGTGGGTGAAGGGTTACTTTTAGGAGCAGAAATGACTCAAAGAAGATTCAATCACCAAAAGCCCACCCCAGTATGATTGACAATCCATGAAAGCAGGAGAGCTGGAATGCACTGTACCTCCTGCAGGCAGCTTGACAGGCTGTTTGACAGGTTCTAGGGATCCAACTCAGGTCCTCAAGTTTGAAAGACAAGGGCTTTACTAATTGAGCCATCCCCTGGCCCATAATGTTTTCTATCTGAGGCCTATTCAGTCCTCATATTCAGAGCCCAGACACAAAGGGCCAACAGCACTGACTGCCAGAAACAAAACTTTGGGTTTAATAGTGTTAATTAACAGGATGAATGTTAAACATTAGATATTGAATGAGATTAAAAGTATGCATGATGCATGGAGTGGTTGAAAATATTTTAAAGTCTTTCTTTAAGCATGAATGGATGTGTAAGAAGCCAAGACAGCATTTACCCTTAAAGTGGAGTCCAAGGTTGACTTGTTGTGCAATCCTGCATCCACTGTTGGTTATGAGGACTTCTGGGGAAGATTCTAGCTCTGATATGCTCGATCAGCCCCCCAAGTTCTAAGCAGCTAAGATAACAGAGCTAGGCTTCATTAAAGTTAAGGAACTACACAAGCAAACTTAGAGTGGTTTATTAACTGATATTTTAGCAGCAAATGCTTCTATACTTGTGAAGGCTGTTTTCCTATGTCATAATATCAAGGCTGAGGACTAATCAGTCCTCACCCACCTCCATGTCTCCAAAGGCCAATGTATCTTCCAGAAAGAACCTAAGAATTGTGTCTGGCCAACTTGCCCAATTTTATTGCCTTATGTTTAAGGCATTCACAGCAGATTTCTTCTAGCCTTACTGATGCTCAGGAGTCAAGATGCTACCAAACTTCTCAGAATCTGGTCTGTCCGTGTCCATGATGTGCATTTACCTATACTTGTATTACCTACATCTATATCATCTATTTTCTATCTATCTATCTATCTATCTATCTATCTATCTATCTATGCACATAAAGTTATACATACACTTAATGTGGTTCATCCGCTAAGTTTCTGCTATATTTTGCATCTTAAATAACTCTCAAAAGGTCCCTGCATGAAAAGCTAGGTGCTTAGTTTGTCACTCTTGACAGGTGGTAAAAACTACAAAGTAGGGTCTTAGGACTGAAGAGACGGCTCAGAGGTTAAGAGCACTGATTGCTCTTGCAAAGGACCCAGGTTCAATTCCCAGCACCGACATAGTGGCTAACAACTGTCTGTAACTCCAGTTCCAGGGGATTTGATGCCCTCTTCCAACCTCCACAGGCACTGCACAACAAAGGTGCACCAACCTATATGTAAGGATGACACTCATACACGTAAAATAACTTTCAAAAAACGCAGTCTTATGGGATGTTTGAGGTCACAAAGACCATGCCCTTAGAGGGAATTATGGGATCTCCATCTCTTCTTTCTTTTCCTTCCACACCAAAAGATAATTGGGTTTGCTTTGTATTGTGAGCCACTGTGATTGGCTACTAACTCTCACCAGAGGCCAAAAAGCAATAGGTCCAACGGAGCCATCCAAACCTCAGATGAAAGTAAATCCTTCCTCTTTATAAGCTGATTTCCTTAAGTATTTTTTACAGTAACAGATAGTTGACCAGCACACAGTTTCCTTTAATTCAATAACCTAATGAAGACTAGCTACTCAGGAGCAAACATCTTAGAAAAGTCATATATTTCTTTTACATTTATTTATTGGGGAGTTGAGGTTGGGAAAGGCACACATGCCATGGCCAGCAGTTCAAAAAGACAGCTTGTGGGAGTCAGTTTTCTCTTACGGGTCCTGGGAATTGAACTCAAGTTATCAGGCTTGGTAGCAAGCACCCTAACCCCTGGAGCCATCTCACTGGCCCTGTTTCTACATTTCTTAAATAACTAACTCTTGAAAGTTCTCACACAAGCTGAGCATGGTGGTGCACATCTTTAATACCAATACTCAGGGGGCAGAGGTGGGTGGATTTCTGTGAGATCGAGGCTAGCCCAGTCTATATGGTGAGTT
Source organism: Eospalax fontanierii (assembly GCA_035773235.1). Taxonomy (NCBI): domain Eukaryota; kingdom Metazoa; phylum Chordata; class Mammalia; order Rodentia; family Spalacidae; genus Eospalax; species Eospalax fontanierii. Next base: position 30,614,593 of record CM069548.1, on the reverse strand, counting down.
CCAGGCCAGCTGGGGCTATAGGGAGACCCTGTCTCAAAAACACTGAAAAAAAGTTCTCACACAAGGTAACTTATACTTTATTGTGGGCCCAAGGCTCAGAATCTAGGAAAGGATTCCTAGCTAACTACCCTAAATCTTGCTATTGACAAATAAATAACTCTGAATGGCAAAGGAAAAAATAGTCTTGTAGCTGCATGCTTAATTTCAGGTCTTACCTCAGAAGCTTCCAGCTTAAATTGTATTTTTTGTTTATTTATTTTCCTTCCTCCAATTTTGTGCTTGGGCAACTGACTATATTCCTACCACAGGGCTATCCTGGCACTTCCCTTTGGAATGAATTGCTTGTTGGCATAATCATTAAGAAGGAAATACAAGTCAAAATGTAAGCCTCTGTATTACATCAAAAATACAACCTCGTTATACAAGAGCGAGGAACGTTCTTGGGCTGCCTCAGCCTCTGACTGAGATTGGCACAGCACCATGGTCCTGCCACAGGCTGTAATTTACAGAACTGTAAACTGTACTTCCTCCCATTCTGCCTTCCTGACCCATCCCAGCAGCCACCACAGTTGTTAAATATAGAGCTGTCCTTTATGGTCATAGTTCATGGCTAGTTATAGCACGAATCTTGAAACCAAGCCAGACTTTGATGATTTTTTTTAAAAGGTACCAGCTAAGACTACCTTAAGTTTAGAATACATTTCTCCGTAAGTCTTGTCAAATTCTCCCATTCCCTTTCCCGTAAGTACTAAAATAAAGTTAAGGAATTCCTTTTCCCCATCTCTACAAATATAGCTTGCTTCACCTTTCCTCTTCTTCCTAATAAACACACACGTCCAAGAACAAGGTAGTAACTCCAGAAAAAATAAAAAAGATGTAGAAGAAAATACATAATCACATTATATTTCCCAGCTACATAAAAAAACAGTATTGATGGTCATAATATATAAAAGAAATTGTTATTATTTTAATGAAAGAAAGTAATGTAACTATAATGATAGAGTAAAGAAGAAATAGTGCCAGGGTACTGTCTGGGATCTGGCAATTCAGTTGTCTCTTCAGCAGGCCATTCTGGTACATTTCCAAGATTTCAATGATCTGTAGTCAACTACAGTATGAAAATATTAAATGGAAGATTCCAGGAGTAAACAATTCCTACATTTCAAAATGCAGATCACTCTGAGTAGCATGATGAAACGTATTAATCATCCCTTTGTCCAGTGTATACACACTGTATACAGCACCTGCCCATTAGTCACTTATCTGGGTTACAAGATAGTCCGACATGTTCTTGTAATATTTTCATTCCAGTAATCCTGTTTTCCTTAATGGTCTTAATGTACAAGCCATTTTGGATATGGCAACCTAACGGGGAAAGCTAGGAAATCTGCTGAGGTTACTAAGAGTGAAGAAGGAGAAATAAATTTTTGTCCCACTTCAAGCTTCAACAGTTGTAGCTAGAGTGCAAGAAAACTGCTTCATGAAGAGGAAAAGAGCATTAAGTGATCTGATTCAGTACCGTCCTTGGTTGCAGGCCCTGACAGGGTGTCTTGGAACCTATTCTTTGTGGACAAAGGAGGGACCACTGTACTCATTGATCTCCTGTGAGGCTTGTAATGGGGAGAGAGAGACAGCCTGTACACTTTATTTAGAATATGGCTGAGGAGTTAAAACCTACAGAAGCGTCTATCCAGATGTTCTTACATCAGCATTAGAGGGTTCATGTTTTCCAAGTAGAGTGGTAGATATGGTGGTTGCGCTTTCAAGTTTCTTTGCAATTTAACAAGTTCAAATATCAACTTTGGGCCTAATCTCCAGCATTTTCTGTGACACAATTGCACAAGATGTAGGACTTCTTTAAAACCTACTTCTAGGTTTTACTTGAGTTTCCAGTTTGTCAACCCATATCAGCTTTCCTTTATCAATCTATCGAGTCTTAATGCAATTGAAACTATTATATTTCTCATCCCTCTGCCTTTCTCAAATGCCTGAATCATCTCAGTATCCAACACACTCTTTCTACCAGTACATCCCAGCTTATCAGCTGTAAGATTTGTCAAGTAAACTGTTCCCCTCTACCCAGAGCTGTCTATACACTGATTCCTGGTAGGAACTGGTTCCTCATGACCAGCCAGGGAAAGACTCAGTGGGATCATATGTCCCATCCTACTGCATCTTGGACAACTTCTAGTATGATTGTAAGTTGGACCTTCCAGATTACAAGTTTGTTGGAGAGTGAAACATTCATGAGACAGAATATTTGTGAAAGATAAGATTGGGAGGAGTAAGCATTAAATGCCTATGTGTATGTGGTCAATCACTGACGGCTCAAGAGGAGCAGAGATCACCCTGAGAAGTGTCCTGTGCTGAATGAAATGCAGGCCCTTCTACCACTTCTTGTAACAAATGTATGCTCTTAGTCAGCCTCTCTGCTCAATGACTGGCATCCTGAGAAAGGATGGCTTTGACTTCAGTGTTGAGATGGATTCTCAAGAACCCAATTGCAGTGAGTTGTTTTCTAAAGAAGGATCTAAGCTGTGTGCAGTCATCATATATGCATTGTGTCACTGGCTGAAATAGTGTTATGTGGTACAGGAGTTTATCTCTGTCTACCACTGCAGGATTCTTACCCTGAGCTTACATTCTAATGAGGGAGAGAGACACATAGCATATGGTTTCTGTTCAGGGTAGTATGCACAAGACACAGACTCGGTACTACCAAGGATTGGGAAGGAAGAAGTGGGAGGAGACACTTTCCAAGAATGCTCACAGGCACCGAACACTGTCCCCTAACCCCCCTTAGTAAGCTTGTCAAGTTAAAAGATCGAAACAAGACCAAACACCATGTAATATGTGTATTCACAAAAGACCAATTTATCTTTTGATTCTGAAATGAAAATAACTAAGATGATGTTTGGCATCTTCCAACCACAAATGGTGAAGTATTTAGCCAAAGTGGAAACTAATTTGATTTTTCATGGAGTTATGAAAGAAAGCCAAGAAAATGTCTTGGTGCAGAATATTTTATGCCTATTCAATTTTAAGGGTTTAGTAGATTTTCTAGCAATCAGCAAAAAGTATTTATCAAGTGACTGTGCTTAGTATGGCCCTTGCAAAAGACAGATTGTTTTACTGTGGAATATCTTTTGAATTTGGAATTGCCAATAAATCATTCTAACATCTAGATAAACCATTACTCAGAATAACCCTTGATCTGTTTCTTCAAAATATGATTGCGAAGGTTGTTATAAATGTACTCATCTTCTTCCTTCATCGGAATTTTTAAATTATAAAAATAGAACGTGTTTCAATTAGAAAGAAATGGAGATAGAACAATATACCAGCTTTGATTCCCAAGTGCATCTCTTCATTTCAGTTTCAACTTGCTTCACATTACCTGTGTAGAAGATTGCATAGGCACTCAAGTCTGTTTACTCAGTAGATCACAATTCCCTAGAACAGTTGAATAGTTATAATATAGCATACTAATAGGGATATAAATAAAAACCACTATTAGCCCAATTCAATTAGGCACTGTCAAGCGCTGTTTTGAAATGAGCTACTAGATCATCTTGAAGCATTTGCCTTACAATGCTATGAAGAAATCATTCTTAATTCAATTCACCAGATTTCTTTTTCCTCATGATTTATTGCACTGAATATACATGCATTCTAGAAAAATATCTGTGGTTATAAATACATGTTGCTCAGAGATTATAAACTAGTCTATCAAGTTTTAACAGCCAGATGATGGATTCCAGGCTCTGAAAGTTCTAGAATGCTTGACACTTGTATGAAATCACTGAGAAACATTACCCACAAATGAAAAATTTAGGTCTTTCTAGGGCATTAATATTGTAAGACATTCAGAAACCCAGGTACTGTGACAATTTTCTTTTCAGAGCCTGTGAAGCAACAGTGAAGAAGGTCTCTGATTCCTGAAGTGTGATGGAAACTATCAATTATATTATTAATCATGTATCAACAACAGAAACGATTGGCCTGGGATATTCGCTTTGACTTTTCTGGTGTGGTCTTTGTCAAATGGCGGGCAAGAAACTACCGCAGTTCTGTGAGGCCACACGTGCATCTGGGTTTGATTTAGTTAATCTATCGAGTACTTGTATGCAGTTTTTCAGACACATGGTTTTGCTTGTCTACTTTTCAAGTAAGGTCTGTTTACTTAGGCAGATGTTGCAAATTAGCTCTTAAAATATTGCAAATGAAGTAAAGAAATCTTTTCCAGTAGATCTAATTCTAATGTGAATTTTATTTCTGACTCACAAAGACAGGGCAATCCCAGAATTCTATGTAATTCCTGAGGAAAAGACTTTTTAAGACTGTAATGACATTTTCCTCCTTTATTTTCGTCCTCTTTGGTATGTATTGTCACCCCTACACCTGGGGGTGACCCAGGAACCCGGGTACTTCGAGATCAGCTTCATTTTGGGCTATAGAAGATGTGAGTACCTTTAGCCTTTTTCTCACCTTCTTCAGTTGCTCCATTAAGCCAAAGTTCTATTCAAGCAAAAAGAACAATTAAAGCAACACTTAGATCACATTTGTCTGGATTTTATTAATTAGACATAGCAGTCACTTCTTCAAATTCATCATAAGATAACATTAATTTGTAGGCTTTAAGCTTGTCCATTTAAGACATTTAAATATTGTTGTTTTGCCGAGCGTGGTAGCACACGTCTTTAATTCCAGCGCTCAGGATGCAGAAGCAGGTGGATCTCTGTGAGTTCTGGGCCAGCCAGGGCTATGTAGTGAGATCTTGACTCAAGAAAAAGAAAAAAAAGAAAGAAAAAAATTGCTGCTTGAGAACATTCATTATGGGTAGGAAATATTTTTCATTATTTTAGCATTACATGAAGAATGTCTTGATTTGGTGTTCTTTTTTAATCAGTTCCATCAAAAGAAGAGTAAACTATAAAAATGTCTAAATTGAATAAATGACATCTCGGTAAGCTTCTCTGTCACATGTGTGAGCCATGTCTTTGCCAAAGACTCTAAAAGCTGTGCTCCAAGTCACATTCTTTCAAACGGTCCTGCCCCACGTTTTTAGTAATCTGTATTTAAACTCTGCCTGGATAGAGCTAGATCCAGAATGGTTAGCCCACAAAGACTCTCACTTGTCAGCTAGTCCTTGTACATCACGGGAGGGCACTTTGGACCTTCCCACTCAAAGTGTGGTCTGAGCATGGGCTGTACGCCAGAGCTTGTTAGAAATGCTGAATCTACCTCAGGTCAGACCTTGCAAGGTACGTTTTACATTTTAACAATAACCTTAGGTGGTTCATTTTAAACACTAAAGTTTGAGAAGCAATAGATTAGACAAACTAAAGGTTTTCTTTTCTAGTTCTCTGACTTTTGGCTCTGAGGCTATTAGCAAATTACTTGGGTTTCTCTGAATCTCAATTTCCTTATCTTAAAAAAATAATACATCAAAGGTTCTTGCATGAGTATGAAGTCACAGTTAGTTGGGAAAAATGAGTTCTGTTGCTCTCTTGCACAGTACAGTACAATATTGTATTGCACACTTAGCAATATTGTATTTCAAATAGCTAGCAGAAACAAATTAAAATAAAATCGCTAGCAGCAAGGATTTTTACATGTTCCATCAATCGTAAACGCTCAGTTATTCTTAACTCTTAATCCTCCTGTATCGCTTATAATTAGATGTACCCAAGTCTAGTGATTGCCTTCTTTAAAACCCTACTCAGCTTTTAGTAATAAAGACCAATGCTTGTGTTCTTAAGTTAAGCAAAAATAGAACAAATTATAAGAGAGCCAAGACTGGAAAAGGCTCCACCTTTGTTGAAAACAACCCTAAATGCATAGGCTTGAACAATTCACAGCATCTCTACTGGGAAATGGCATTGCTCTCTATGGGTCAGTCCAGCTTTGCTCTAGTAACCTCTCTCAGCAGGGTGCTTTTCTATAGGAAACAAACCATAAAAGGTATGTAACCTCCAAGAGTTATAAAAGTGTTATATTAGAAAATGGTACATCAAAATACGTTCAGAAAATGAGTGGGAAATGCAGCGTGGAGATACTGTTGTTCTTGTGAAACGGGAGTGGGCCAGGCTCTAGCTTGAGCCTCCTCACCTCCAGATCCTAGGATGGGTGCATATTGTTTTGTAAGGGAAGGACAAATGAAACTCTTTTAAATCTCTCAGAGGGAAAATACAAACAAATGAGCAAATAAATTATCTATCAAAATAGAATGGAGTCACTGGTTGAATGAAAAAAGAATACTAATATTTGTACTCTATGTCAACATAAATCATGTTGTGAGTCCATATTCTAAGGAAAAGAGAAAAAGACAAGAATTCTTAGTGGGAAGAAGGACATTCTCTAACTCATCATTAGCAGAAGCAAGAGAGGAAAAGATTAACTCTTACAACGACTGAAAGAAATGCAGAATTCCATGTGCTTCATAAAACCACAATAAGATAAAGACAAAAACTAGAAAAAAATTCCAAGTCCTGTGAATAGCAAAGCTTACTCTTTGTTTTTAAGAGGAAATCTTGCTATTTTGCTCAGTGTCCTAGTTAGCTTTAACTGTCAACTCGATACAGCCTAACATCATCTGAGAGGAAAGGCTTGACTGGGGAACATCCTAGATCAGATTGACCAGTGAGCATGTCTCGGGGTGACTGTCTGGATTATTAAGTGATACAGGAGGACCCAGCCCACTGTGGGTTAGACCAACCCTAACATGTGAGTACCTGCTTAGTTAACATGTTGTTTCAATATACAATAAATGATGTTTAAGTCTTGGGACTTAAAATTGTGGTCTCTCATGGAGGAAGCTTCGAAGTCATGACTCAGCAAATAAAAAGCTGAACAACCTGTAAAATCACCAAGGCTTCTTAGGTCCTCTATTAGTTACTTTTCTGTTGTGGTAAAACACCATGACCAGCTCTTTGCTGCCAGACCACCGCAGTCATGGGTCGCATGCATGCCCCAGAGAAGGGCCTGTCCCAGTTGGCTCTGCTCCATCGCTGCGGCTCCCCCACTTGGCTGAAGCTGATGTCTGATGATATGAATGAGCAGATTTCTACAGATGGGTGTAATCCTGAGGGACTGAAATGGTGTTTTGTGACTGGCAATAAAATTTTGAGAATCCTTAAGTTCAAATAACTTACTCCTGATCCTCCTGAGGATCTCTACTATTTAATTAAGAAAGCAGTTACTGTTCACAAGCATCTTGAGAGGAACAGAAAGGATAAGGATGCTAAATTCTGCCTGATTCTGATAGAAAGCAGGATTGAATTGTTCAGAGCCTAACTTGAGTGGATGAGGGGAATCCAACTCCAGTCTCCTCAACCCTTTCTGTCCCACCTAGTTGGAAAGAAGGAGATAAACCAAAAATCAAGGATGAAGATAACAGTTCAGAACAAGCTCACTAAAAGGACAAATCCTAATCATTTCTCTCCCCCCCCACACCTCCCCACCACATCTCTAAAATCACCAGACACACCAGATGGCAAAAAAAAAAATCACAGTTTGAAGATACAGAGCAAGAATTTAAACCATACTCAAACATGAAGAGCTATTGGAATTCTCAGACTGGGAATATCTGAAACAGATATGGTTCATATGCTAGAGGCTTTAATGGAGAAGGTAGACACTATGCAAGAACAGATGAGTAAGAGAAGAGAGATGGAGAGTCTATAGCCAGTGTGGCCCACAAGTCTATAATCCCAGTGGTCAGGAGGCTGAGAAGGATCATGAGTCCAAAATCAGCCTGACCCAAGCTTCATAGAAAGTTCCAGTGAAACTTGGGCTATGATAGTCTATTTCAAGAAATAATAACAACAATAAAGGAATTCTTAAAAACCTAAAAAGAAATGCCAAAAATAAAAAGTATGGCAGCAGAGAGAAGAATGACTTTGATAGACTTATTCATAGACTGAAAAAGAAGCTCAGAGCATCTGCACCTATCAACAAAAAAACCCCAATTCTAAAAAGCAAAGAGAAAGTAGACCTAATAAAATCCCAGAATATCCCAGAACCTTGGGAATCTCAGAAGATAGAAATGTACATAGTTCTAATACCAGAAAGAGAAGAAATACAGAGACAAACAGGAAAAAACACTCGAAACAAAAATGGCTGAGAATTTCTTCCAAACTGACTTCAAACACCAAACCAAAGATTCAGGAAGTTCAAGAGAACACCAACTAGTGTACATGCCAGAGAAACAATATCTGGGAATATTATTTTCAAACAGGAGAAAATTAGTTCATGAAAGAATAGACTGGAATAGTAATTAATGAGAGAAAACTCCACCAATCTAGAATTCTATAGCCTGCAAATTATTCTTCAAAGATAGAAAATAATGAAACAGAATATAGGGAATTTTTAGTGGGAGATCAGCACTGCAAGGAATGTTTAAAGTTCATACAGAAGAAAAACTATGTCTGTCAAAGTACATAAAGGAGATCATCTCAGAAGAAAGAGTAGAGGTAAAGTTCTGATTTATAATTGATATAATAGGTAGTAATTCTTTCAGAGGAAAGAATTAGGATTATTTTTATATACAAAGATATTGTTACTATCCCCGAAGTAGCACAGTATTACTTTAAAGTGATATCAAATAATTATAAATGTATGTTGCAACCACTAAAAATGGTCACCCTCCCACAGGTGATGGGACTGGAGAGATGACTCAGCAGTTAAGAGCACTGGCTGCTCTAGCAGAGGACCTGGGTTTGATTCCCAGCACCCACATGATGACTAACAACCATCTGTAACTCCAGTTCCAGGGGAATTGAATGCTTTCTTCTGACTTCCCCAGGCATTGCATGACACAGATGTACATACACATGCAGGCATACACTCATACACATAAAAAAAGCACAGTTGATAAACTGAAAGAGAGAACACGAAATCATATAAAATGCTCACGTGAAACACCAAAGTTCTGAAAAGAGAGATCAGAGCACTTGCTGCTCTTCCAGAAGACCCAAGTTCAAATCCCAGAACCCATACCAGTGGCTCAGAGTAACCTGTAATTCCAGCTCCAGGGGATCAGATGCCCTCTCTGGCCTTCCTGGACATTCATACACATGGGGCACATGCACATATATGTAAAAAAATAGAGAGAGATAAAATATTTAAAAGTACTATTCTATTTAGATTTCTGTTGCTGTAGTAAAACACTGATCAGAAGCATTAAAGATGTTTATTTAATTCCACACTGAAGCAAAGACTATGGAGGAACACTCTTTACTGGCTCAGTTCCAGACTCACATTCAGCTACCTTTCCTAAACAGTTCAGGCCCTCTTGCCTAAGGATGGTACCACCCACAGTCTGCTCGGCCCTCCCTCATCAATTAGTAATCAAGAAAATGCCCCACAGGCAGGCACACAGACCAGTCCGATGGAGATAATACTTTAATTGAGATTCCTTCTTTCCAGATGTGTCAAGCTAACAACTGAAGCTAACTATGACAAATACCAAAGGCAGACAAAAAGTAGAAGAGAGAAATAGAAACCAAGGACAAGGACAACCAATAGGAACCTGATATTAACAAGGCACATGTTAATCTAACTGTACCAGTAAACTTGAATGCTAGTGATCCAAATGTGACAATTAAAAGAAGATTGTCACAGATGCTGTCTACCAGAAAGCTACTTTAAATATAAAGACACCTATCGATGAAAATAAGTAGATGGAAAGTGATGATCTTCTGCATGCATAAAAACAAATTAAAAAACACTAAGTGATCATTCATTAGTAATTATAATAACTGTCAAATGCCCACTATATGTTCTGATAAAAAATTAAGTTTTTTGTGTGTTTTTAAGAATTTATTTATCTTCATTTTACATGTATAAATGTTTTGCCTGAGTGTATGCAAGTACACCATGTGCATGCAATACCCACTGAGGCCAGAAGAGGGAGTAGGATCCATTGGAACTGGAGTTATAGAGGTTGTTAGCCCCCATGTGGGTGTGAGAAACTAAACCCAGGTCTTCTGTGAGAACAGCCAGTGCTCTTAATTGCTAAGTCATCTCCAGCCCCAAGTTTTTTGGTTTTGATAAAATGAATGGATGAGAAAGATATACCATGCTAACAATAATCAAGAGAAAGTGGGAGTAATTATATTAATTTCAGAAGGATCAGACTTTAGAGAAGGGAATTTATAAAGGAAAGAGAGAAGCATTATATAATGAAAGAGGAAGTCGAGTCTCTAAAATGCTCTAAGAATCCTCAGCATTGTACACACTTGCACCAAACAGCAAAGCATCAAAACACATGAGACAAAAATGTATAGAACCACAAGAAGAACAGAAATCACTATGAGAGTGGAAAACTAAACCTTACACCTTTTCCTAATTTCCCCCTAAGTGTTGTTTTTGAGATTTATCCACACTATTGGTTTATATGTAGTTGTTTGCTCCTTAGGGCAGCATAATCTCATAACAGGAAGCCACAACATTTTAAGCATTATTCTCCTAGCACCGTGCACCTAGGTTGTCTGTAATCTTCTGACACCACAAACATCACACCTAGTGTTCTTAACCACTGAGCTATCTCTCCATCCCCAGATGTTTATTCTTGATATAGATTTCTCTCTTCTATCCACAGGGAAGTCCTGCTCACAAGGAAGCTACTTCAGGCAATCCCACGTAATACAATATATTCAACCACCATAGAGGAGCAAAAAGTGGACAAAGGACCTACTACTTTAGCCACATCACCCAGGAGCATTGCCAGCCTATTGACATATTGAACAGCCTGCTGAAGAAGCAATTGAAACATTAACTCAAAAGCAATGCATTATGGAGCTGGAGCACCAACTTCAGCCTCTAGGGTACAGTGCACCCATTGAATCAGAGACCTCTGTGAGCAAGAATACGTGAGTCTGGACCCAGAGGATGGAGGTGGATTGGGCCTCTCATACTGTCATTCCCAATTCCTGTTTGGTTTTGCAGGATGAGAAGCCCTCACTTCCAGCGCAGGTACACACTCAACCAGCTACCTCTGCCCCTGAACACTCTCAACACCTTTATATCAAGAGACCAGAAAGCAAGAAGAAGACTCGCCATCTTGTCAAAAGTAATTGGCCCTAAAAGACAAAAGAGTGTTTCCTGGTATACCACCCAGCTAGGGAGGAATACGTGTGGCACAGATGGCACAACTTGGGCACCTCATGGTGCTTTTTACTCATGAGAATGGAAGTGTGCCACAAGTTTGGGCAGAGAAGTTTATGCTTTATAGAGATTCAGACTCTTGAAAAGTTGCCAAAGCCAACATAGGTGTCACTGAGCGTGAGGGAATTTACAAGGGAGAACAGAGGAGGAGCGAGCTCACGGCCTCAGGACCAATGGCAGAAACAGAGGCTGTACAAGCTAACTTCCATATAAATATCTCTCAGGAAAGGAGCCTCACTGGAGTCTCGAGGAGCTGTTTCCACAAACCAGAGAGAAAAGCTTTGCTGACCAGGAGGAGGAGGTGGACACCTGGCAGCGGCCTCCCGTTAGCCTCCTCAGCATCCACCTCAAGACTCAAGACGTATATGAGCTTTTCTCAGAGAAAAACCCTGGCCAGAGATGGGGGAGACGATGGTAACAGAAGGCAGGCTTCTTGTGGGGCAGCCCTTGGCCAGCAGCTGAGCAGCACAGAAGCGTAGAGCCTAGCTCTTTGTGCACCATGAGGTTCTGCCCGCAAGGCTAGCCCTTGCTCTGGACCTTCCTGTTGCTGTGGCAGAGACTTGACAGGCAGTTCATGGCACACTGAGGATTCTCTCTGCTCGGTGTTACTTGCTCCATTTCTTACTCATTCTTCCAGTAAGTTTTGCACATTTTTAATCTTGGGTGTGCATGTGTGTGTGTGTGTGTGTGTGTGTGTGTGTGTGTGTTCTCATGTATAAGTGTGTGGGTGTGGGAGTACCACAACATGTGTGTGGACATCATAGGGCAACTCTGAGTGTCAGACCTTGATTGAATTAGGGTCTCTTGTTCGCCACTGAATATGGCAGGCTAGCTGGCCTATGAGCTTCTGGGGATTCTCCTGTGTCTACTTTCCACCTTGCCATGGGAGCACTGGGTTTACAGATATGTACTGCTATGTCTGACTTTATGTGCGTTCTGGGTATCTGGATTCAAGTCCTCAAGCATGCACAGCAAGAGCTGTACCCACTCAGCCATCTCCTGAGCCTAGTTTTTGCACTCTTAACTCTACTTTGGAGCTAACAACTTGCAATGTGTTGTGTTTACTTTGGTATGCAGATCCACGAGTCCAGGGCCTGCCCAGTGCCTGGAACATATGGGTGTTTGACAAATATAGAATGGCCAGAACCAAAGTCTTAAGTTCACTCTGTCTAACTGTGTGCTTAGTCATGGTCAAGTAACAAGGCAAGCACAAGCACAATTTCTTTTTTCCTCTCTTACCTTCACCTTATAATTCAAAGAAAAAATTTTCAGAGCTTTGGATACAGCAAGGATGTTTTGTTGGCATTTTATTTGATAAGATGAGACCCAATCTAACTCCTCCAAGTCCTGTGCAGTTTTCTGAGGCATAAAATTTTCCAAGCTGGGAAAAGAAGACCAATTTGTATTTACATCAGGAGGAATTTTCACCAAATATTTCTCTCAAATGACTAAAGATGTGTTCATCATAGCCATTTGAGATGCTGCCCATATGGACAAGGCAGTTGAAATAGCCCATCAGCCAAAAAAACCACATAAAAGCCTCCAGAGTGGTGCTTACGCCACCCACACAGCTGCCCGAGCAATCAGTCAAGGCTCAGAGGCAGGGGCACAGCTCATGTGGTGGCTGAAAGACTATTTGAAGAGCTTGGCAAAAGCTTGTGGCTTTTATAAAGGGGCCTTTAAAATGAGAAACAAAAAAATGATTTAGATCACCCACCCCTGCTGCAAATCAGGTTCCCCATCGCTTGGTGGATGGGTTTTGTGGCTGTACGTAATGCTTTGCTCCAGGAGACCAACATAAATAGTCCAGTCCAGATGCCTTAGAATGACAGCCAGTTTGACAGCAATTCTAGACAGATGAAAATCGTCTCTCTCTGCAGGCTGAAATATCTAAAAGAAAAGAACTTGGACTGGTTAATTTTATCTCAGGAATGAGACAAAATACAGGCAACACATTTTCTTTGCACATGCTGGCAGCAGAGGCGTGAAAAGCTGACCTGAAAGCCCAGCACATTCTCCACAATAAAGGTTCTGGGCACTTCACTTACCTAAGTGGAGTCAAAATCTGAAGAAACTTGAAGAACTAGTGCAAATCCTCAGCATAGCATTTTTATTCCAACAAAAGTTCTGGGGTCATTTAAAACTGTTCTTTGACATTTATTTATTGCTGGTGGGGTGTGTGTGTGTGTGTGTGTGTGTGTGTGTGTGTGTGTGTGTACCTACAGGCAGAGGCCAGAGGACAACTCGCAGGAGTCAGGTCTCTCTCCTGCCATACCAGGTTCTAGGGATTGAACTCATGTGGTCAGACTTGGTGGCAAGTGCTTTTACTTGCTAAGTCATCTTTTGGTCCCTCTAGAGTAATTTTTAAAATTACATTTATTTATTTATTTATTTATTTATTTATTTATTTATTTATTTATTTATGTGTCAGTCTGTTCACATGTGTCACAGCCATCTCCCCAACCATGGAGTCATTTTTAATATGAAGCTTAGAGTGAATTTTTAGTAATCATTTGAGTCAAATGTTGTGCAGGAGCCCTATGCAGTCTGCTAACGCACATACCTGGCTCCTAGCTTAGCTGAGGTGCCGATCTTGAACTTCCTCAAGGACAGAGGCTGAGTGTCAGTATAAGCTGTACCAAAGTCCATAATCATTTCACAATTGAAAATGAATGTAGTTGAAGAAAAGGGTTATAGCTTATTTTTTGCTTGAGATAAACTAAGAGTCTGATATGTACATAAGCTCTTCATGCTACCATTTTAAGAGAAATGAAATAATTTAGTCTTCTACTGCTCCATTTATATTGCAAAAATAACAATAATTTTCTATATGGGAAATTTCCTCAGCCCTCTCTTCTTCCAAAGTCATGAGATAAGAGACCCTTAATCATAGAACGTACAATTGGCTTCAACTAAAACTATTTTTTCACGTGTTTGTAATTCATTTATATGAAATAAAAACAAGTACTCCAGTATGTTGGCACTTCCAGCAACACTTACCATATGTCTGACATAATTGTGGAGACAGTAAATTTTTAAAGTAAATTCAGGGCCTGGCAAGATGGCTGAGTGGTAAAGGAGCTTGCTGCCAAGCCTGACAACAAGAATTTGATCCCTAGAATCCGATGGTAGAAGGTCATGTTGTAAAAGGTTAAAACATATGCATGTAATAGAGGGTGATGCCACATCCCAGCACTCTGGACAGAGACAGAGGCAGGTAGATCTCTGTGCCTGGGAGGTCAGCCTGGTCTACATAGTGAGACCCTGTCTCAAAAACAAACAAACAAAAGCAAGGCCTACAAGATTACTACAAGGTAAAGGAGCTTGCTGCCAAGCCTGACAACCTGAATTCAGTCCCCAGGATCCTGAGGGTAGAAAGAGAGAACGGACTCCGGCAAGGTGTCCTCTGACTTCCACAACGTTGCTGTGGCAGTCATAGCCCCTCCAATAAGTAAATAACTTTTTAAAAAACATGTGCATGCAACAACAAATTATTATTTTAACCAGCATTAAGTTTTCAAAGACTACATAATTATATACAAGAAAAAGAAAAAGCAGTCGGGGGAGGGTTGATGAGGAAAAATAGTTCTGAAAATGGAATATGCCAAACAATTAAGAGCTACAATATATAGATTCTGGTAGCCACACAAAGAGAGTAGCAAGGCCAGCCTCTAAACACGGTTATCAAAACATATCACAGGGAACTCTTTGGAAGCCAACAGCAATGTTTTTAACATTCTGCTGCAAGAGACACTGGCCCAACTGTCCTTGCTAATGAAAAGGCTACTTTTTCCTAATATCAATCAGGAAAAATCTCCATGAGCTTCAGTTTCATGCTGGGCCAAGAGGGAAAAAATGCACAAAATGGTGTTTTGGTAACTTTTGCTTCTAGTAAATGGCACCATTAGTTTGAACAGATGATTGCTGAGTGTCAAGAACTGAACTAGTACATGTTAGTCTGGGAAGCATGATATAACTGAAGTCCTGAAGCCCCAATCCCTGTGTCTATGGGTATTTATTATTAGATGTCCCACAAAGAAACTCTGTCTGGGAATGTAGCTCAGTCATAGATCACCTGCCCAGCATGCTTAGGTCCTGGGGTATGTATGATCCCTGGGGAGAGAGAGAGAGAGAGAGAGAGAGAGAGAGAGAGAGAGAGAGAGAGAGAACACCAGGCTCTCTTGCCTTGTCGTGGTATGCCAGATACCTAGCATTGTATGACTTGTAGATTTCAGTTTTACTTTCATAATGTTTGTTCTAATTCTGTGTGCATGTATTGAGAATTCCTCTAATTATAAGGATGCTAATAATATAGGCTTGGGCCCTAGCCCACCCTACTCCAAGATGACCTTAACTTAAATTACTTCTGCAATAATACTATTTCAAACATAAGGTAACATCCTGAGGTACTGCGGATTATGACTTCAACATATGGAGTTTAATGTGTGTGTGTAATCCCATATGTGTAGGTGTACATGCGATAACACACACGTGGAAGCCAAAGGATGATTTGTGGGAATGTGTTCTCTCCTGCCACCATGTAAGTTCTGGGGATCAAACCCAGGTTGCCAGGTTGGGTGGCAAACACCTTTTTCACTGAGTCTTCTTGCCTTTAAGAATACCAGTCTTGCTAGGCCTTTAATTCCAGCACTCAGGAGACAGAAGCAGGCAGATCTCTGTGAGTTCAAGGCCAACCTGGTCTACACAGTGAGTTTCAGGATAGCTTGGGCTACTGGAAAACCATGTCCCCAAACAAACAAACAAATAAATAAAAAATAACGGAATTCAGTGCTCATAATTCCAGAGCAATAACTCATTTAGCCCAATATATAAAATAATTTTATTTCCATGTCAAGGATGAGAATGGTTTGGAAAATTAGCCAGCTCCAGAGTGCTACATACCTTATTCTAGATGGAAAGTTTATGCAAAAGGAAGCAGAAAGACTTCTTTGACCAATGTATCCTTTTTTATGTTTTGTTTTTAAAGCAATGTTCCCAAACAGTGACATCCAGCAGTGAATGAAATAGACAAAACTTTTCCCTTCATGGCAATTACATTCTAAAGAACATGAACAGACAAGAAATTCACATTTCACATCATACCTTAAGGGTGTGGAATGCTATGAAGAAAAACAAGCCTGGGTAAGGTTGATTGGAAATACAGAGCCCGTAGTGGAGATTGCAGTTTTTAACTGGATGGTCAGGGACGCCCTTCCTAGATGACATTTAAACAAGTCATTTATGCAGATCGCTGGTGAAGGAAGGTCTCCAGACAGGAAATGGTAAGGCTGGTGAGCTTAAGGAAAACAAGGACAGTGTGGCTGGAGAAGTAAGAGGAGAATGATTGGCAGGTAAGGTCAAAAGGGTGTAGGGACCGTTTGTAAAGGGACTGGTGGGCCTTGTGAGAGTAGCTGCTTTTCTCTCTGAACTCAATGAGAGATTCTGAGTAGGAGAGCAATACCAGGTGACTTGGGTTTTTATGAGGCTTTCTGTGGTTCCAAGTAGGGAAAAGAAGAAAACAAGGAGAAGCAGCAGAAAGCTGTTGCCAGGGCTCAGGTAGGAGATGGTGATTGACAGCTGGGTCCAGGGAAGTGGAAGGGGAGGTCAGAGAAGTGCTTGGATTCTGGACAAATTTTAAAAACAGGACGAGTAGGGTTTAGGAAGAACTGATGAAAAGAAGAAAAGAAAGGAAGGAGGCAAAGGAGGAATGATTGAAATTTCCAAAACTCATCTACATCAAATGGCAAATTCTCTCTCATTTGTCATCGATGCCAATTAATTTTGTTGATCTAGGCAAGATGAAAAATACTGAGTACTGGGGACAGAAAGACGGCTCAGGGGCTAAGAACACTGGCTGCTCTTCCAGATTTCCCTGGCCAAGTTCACAGCACCCATATGAGAGGCCCTCCCTTAACTCCAGTTCTAAGGTATCTATCGCCTTCTTCTGGACTCAAGGCATGCATCTGGTGAGCATTTACATATATGCAGGCAAAACACTCAAACACATAAAATAAAGACAAATAAAATCTTTCAAAATATATATTGAGTACTTAAATTCAGAAGTGAAAGAAGTTGATAATTAGTTGCTTTAAATTTAAAACTTTTTAAAGTCCTTGGAAAGTTGTAATCCCAAGGTAAACAAGGCAGAGAGACACAGAGAGAGACAGAGACAGAAGAGAGATGGTGAGCCTGACCAATTAAAAGGTACTTTGTGTAGATAGTACAATGTGTGATTTGAGCAAACCAACTAGAAAAAATAAATTATGAGACAACCAGAGAAATATAAACAATGGTTGGCTCACCTTGATCATTTGAAAATACTAAGAAGTCAAGGTTAAGGCCAGGCTGAGAGTCTACATAGTGAGTTCCAGGCCAGGTGGGGCTACAGAGAGACACTGTCTCAAACACCAAAAATCAAAACAAGAACAAAGAAATAATGGTTACTTTGGAGGAAGGGTATGATATTGTTACTGAGGTTGGCTTCTTTTCAAAGCAGTATTTTTAAAAAAATTTTATATGTATGGTGCTTTACCTGTGTCTAAGTGGCCCATGTGTGCAGTGCTCATGGGGGCCAGAAGAAAGTATCACATCCCTTAAAACTGGAGTTATAAATGACTGTTAGCTGCCATGTGGGTGCTGGGAACTGAACTCATGTCCTCTCTAAGAACAGCCAGTGCTCATAACTGCTGAGCCATCTCTCCAGCCTCAAGAGTACTCATTTTTGGATAAAATTTTAAAATTAAGCTTACTTGACAATTTCATCCATGTACACAGTGTATTCTGATTACTCTGTCACACACCCCTAGCTCCCTTCCGTCTGGATCACCCCCACCACGTCACTACCAATCCCTTTCCTAGATCCATGCCTTTTGTTTGGTTTTGTGACCCATTTAGTTAACTAGGGCCATCACTGTGATCTTTGAATGAATACCAATGGGCACACAATTGACAGCAATAACTCCCCTCTCCCCTGACTCTGTCAGTAGCATTCAGCAGTGAGGGCACGGTCCCCTGGGCCCCTCCTCTCTCCGTGCCTGACTACTGATCAGCCTGTTGTGCAGACATCAGCAGCTTGCTGTGAGTTTGTGGTAGCAGTGGCTGTGCCTTGTACAGGAGATGGTCTTTCTCAGTCCTGTTCTGTACCTTCCAGCTCTTCTATTCTTCCTGACCTCTCTTCCACAATGTTCCCTGGGCCTTGGAAGGGTGGTATAAACGTCATCTTAGGGCGGGGCTCTCATCCACCGGTTATTCTGCACTCTGTGCAGCTAGGAGTCTCTCCTATGCTCTATGATCCCATCACCATGATTTTTTTTTAACCAGCTTTGGAGTACCAGGCAAACCTGTGGATCATGTCTCAAATCCAACCAGAAAACAGTTAGTTACCCCGATAACACAGTGCCACTAAGTGAGTACATCTTGCCTGGCAGGTTGATTTTGTAGACTGTAGGATTTACATCTGAAGAAGACCATCAATGCCTTTTCTGCCCCAGCAACCTATAGTGTTCCTCCTTGATAGATGTATACTGAAGAATTTCTTGACAAACTATGATGTCTAAGATTTGCTTCTTCGTAGTCTAGTGATAGAACAAAAGAACCATCAGCAAGTTATTACTGTTCACTTAATTTTCTCCATTTATTTTATGTGTTACATGATAAAGAATAAACAGAGCATGAGGCTGTGAATCAGTGATACAACGTGTATTTAGCACACATGAAGCCATGGGTTTAATCCCTAAGACAAATAAATAGTTAAGAAAATGTATTAAAGATTGATTACAACAGGGGCTGGAGAGATGACTCAGCACAGGCTGCTCCTTATTTTTGTTGTTGATTTTATTGAGAGCAAGTCTCTTTTGCAGCCCTAACTGACCTAGAATTTGTTATGTTAACCAGGCTGGCCTTGATCTCACAGAGATCTTCCTGCTTCTGCCTCCTGAGTGCTGGGATTAAAGATATGCACCACCACGCCCAACACAGTACTGGCTACTCTTGCAGAGGACCCAGGTTCAGTTCCTAGCACCCACATCCACGTGGTAGTTATCAGCTCCAGGGGCTCTGATGCCCTCTTCCGGCCTCTGTAGGCATTGACTACATGCTGTGTATTTACATACATAACAGAAAATATACTAATTAATTAATTTAAAAATATTTATTCTTTTTATTTTATGTGTATGAGTGTATTGCCTGTATGTAAGTGCACCCGTGTTGTGCAATGCTTGCAGAGGTCAGAAGAAGGTGTTGGAGCCTCTGGAACTGGAGTTAGAACAATTATTAGTCACCATGTAGATGCTGGGATCCGAATCTAGATCCTCTGCAAGAGCTCTTAACTGTGTCAGTGCTCTTAACTGCTGAGCCATCTTTCCAACCCCATAAATAATTTTTTAAAAAAGACTGATTACATCAGTTGCCTGAAAAAAGAGGGGGCCTCGAGCAGCATAACAGGGAGAGAATCTCCCCCGTGTCTCTCTTTGTGTGTTCCAAATGCCGGTTTGCTAAACAGCGCTGTCTACTACTGAATACAACGTGAACTGCGAGCCTGCTCTGGCAGATGGGTGCGGGAGCAGTGTGCACAGAGAAAGAATCTCAGGACAAGCTGCCACTTACCCACTCCTTCGTCTCCTTATTCTGAGTTCTGGCTGGTTGTCTCACGACTGGTCATTCTGAGGCAATGCTTAATTCAGCAGTGTATGCCAAGGTTAGAATGACTCAGAGCAGTTCTTTTAGGAAGGAGAATAGGTATCATTATGGAGCAAAGTTTTCCACGCAAGTTTCAACAGATTGGTTCAAAAACAATGCCTACTTTGCAAGAAACTATAACCACAATCAAAGTCTGACTGAGGACAGTGGTCCATTTCCTAACCTAGTTGGATGCGTTTGCATCACGGTCTTCTTGTTAGAGTCTATTAAATGACTGTTGTAGATACTGTGAAAGTAATTTTTATTAATGAAATGAGCACATCAAGTTTTACATGAATGACGGATTGATATCAAACTACTTTGCATTGCTACTTTTTGTACCTGAAATTGAATCTTATTTTATATTTTGTGTGTGTGTGTGTGTGTGTGTGTGTGTGTGTGTACGTGTGTGTGTTCATGGGCATGTGCATGCGCCATGGTATGTGTGTGGAGGTCAGGGATAAAACTGGCAGAAGTCCACCAAGTGGGTCCTACAGATTGAACTCAGGCCCTTAGGTTAATGGTAAGTACTTTTATGCTTGCCAGTCCCTGTAATTTTTATACTTGAATCATAAAACCATCTGAATTCCCAGGGCTGGTGAGACGGTTCAGCAGGTAAACGTGCTTGCCACAAAACCCTGGCAATCAGGAGTTTGACCCCCGGAATCCATAGTGGAAGGAGAGAACCAACAATCCTAATTTAATTTCTGTTGTGACAAAACATTTACCAAAGCCTATTTGGGAGAAGAAAGTGTTTATTTTGGCTTACAGGCTACAGTCCATCATCTTGGGAAGCCAAGGCAGGAACTCAAGGCAGAAACCCAGAGGCAGGAAATGAAGGAACCATGAAGTGGAAAGCTGCTGACTGATTTGCTCCCCCTGGTTTACACACACACACACACACACACACACACACACACACACACACACAAATAACAAATAAATAAATAACTTTAAATCATCTGAACTTCCAACACACAGAAACCAGTTTCAAGGATATACATCATTCTAAAACTACTTCCGTGATACCTTGCAAACTAAGATCTTAGCCAACAATGTTCTGAAAAAAAATATTAGTTTATTGCTTTTCTCACTTAGGGCATCTAAAACAGGTTGAAATTTTACTTTTTAAATCTCTTTATCTAGGAAGATAATCGTAGAATAAACTGATTCACAGGAAAATCACTAATGCCTTATCCCAAATCTCTTACCTCCGATATATAAATAATCTAAGTTTCTACCATATGTATCAGGGGGAAAAATTCATTTTCTGCTTCAGACTTAGATATAAGACATAAAAAGAAAAGCGAGTAATTCCCACACTTGGATATTAGCTTCCTTCTAATGTTGAACTAATGTTGAGCAAAAGCAAATACAGCAGCCAAAGCTAAGTGAGAGTCAAGAGCTCTGTCACCAACCAACTTATACACTCCAACCACACTGCTCACATACCCTGGAGGATTATTCTTTTATATAAAAGGAAAGGGTCTGATTGGAGAGCTTTTAACTGTCCTTTTAGGTTTTATATAGAATTTTAAATTTTTTTAAAAAAGAATCCCATTGGGGCTGGAGAGATAGATGGCTCAGCAGTTTAGAGCACTGGCTGCTCTTGTAGAGGACACCAGTTTAGTTCCCAGAACTGACATGGAAGCTAACAGCTGTCACTGACTCTAGATCCAAGGGCTCCAACACCCTCTTCTAATCTATGTAGGCATTGCAAGCATGTGGTGTACCTACATACATGCAGGCAAAGCATTCATTCATAAAATAAAAATATTTATAAAAGAAACTGTTGCATAGAAAAGTGGTTTTCTCTTTGCTACGAGAGCTGGGCTTCCAAATGTGACTGACAGCCAACTAACCAATGACTTCAGGGGGGAGGTTTAGTGGAAAGGCAGGGAAGGCTGGGAAGGAGAGAGGCGGGGCACAGAGCAAGGGCGCCATTCTCGCAAGTGTGTTCCAGAGTTCCGGGGAGGTGCTTATGAGAATGCAGCCCCGCCATGCAACACCTCTGTCTCTCTCTCTCCCCAGGGATGAGTCCTTTATAAGTAACCTGGAAAAAATCAACTTTTCCAAAGAGCATTCTCTGTCTGCTCTGTCAGTTCAAACCTGGGGGTGGGGCTGAAGGCCGAGCCTCACCACGAGAAACTCATGACACAGAAGTCTATGAGATCTTACTAATTTAGGATCACTCAGCTTTACCATATCACAAATTATGGAAAAATCTCTAAGTAACAGAGTTTCTATGACAAATATCATCAACACCCACTCTCTATGGCCTGAATGTTTGTATTCCTCCCTCTAACATTTATATACTGAAAATTTGTCATCAACTTGATGATTAGGAAGAGGAACCTCTGAGAAGAGCAGAGTTCCATGATGGGAGTTGTGCCCTGATAAAAGGGGCACAAGGAATAAGAGACGTTGGTGGGAACAACAGGAGACACAATAACTACCTTACATACATGTATGAAAATGTCATAATGAAACCCATTATTGTGGGCTGTTGACATGGTTCAGCAAATATAATCGCTCACCATGCAAGCCTGAAAACCTAAGTTCAATCCCGGAAACCTACATAAAATGGAAGAATTGACTCTCAAAAATTGTCCTCTGACTTTCACAAATGCACCATGGCACATGACATATCCACATTCATACACACACACACACACACACACACACATACACACACATCGTACACAACACAATAACAATAGTAATTTTTCAAAAAGAACCCCATTATTTTGCACAGTTAACATGCCCTATTTAAAAATAAATTAAAATAGGGGACTGGAAAGATGGCTTAGTGGCTAAGAGAACTTGCTGCTTTTCCAAAGCACCTCAGTTTGGTTCCTAGCACCCGTGTTGGGTGGTTCACAACTACCTCCAACTCCAAGGGATCCAGTGTCCTCTTCTGACCTTCACCAGCACCCGCACACATGCAACATACACTCACACAAATACACACACACATAATTTTTTTTAATCTTTAAGAAATTAATAAATGAAAGAGAGTCAAGGGAGCTTGTTGGCCTCCTCTGCCATGTTAAGACAAAGCTAGAAGCCTCCATCTATCAACAAGAAAATGGCCTCACAGGCTAATGAACCTGCCAGAGTCTTGGTCATGGACTTCCCAGCCTGCAGACCTGTGAGATAAATCTGTCACACATAAGTTACCAGTCTTTTGTATTTTCTTGCTGTTTGTTGAACAAAATGAGACAAAGTTTAATATCTGCTTTCCTTCTTCTTACTAAGAAATCCTGAATTAATATGTACCAACAACATGTCTAACTAAAATAATGCATTTTCAGATACCATTGCTAATTAGATTATGAAATGAAAGTAGAAGTTGCTGGGAGGAAAAAAAAAGCCTCTTATAAAGCTTTTAGGAAGAAACAAGAAAAAGACTAGGAAGACAAGCTACAGACAGAGAAAAAATCTTTGCAAATGATGTTTCCAATAAAGGACTGTAGTCCAAAATATGCGAAGAACCTTAAAAACTCAATAACAAAAAAATAAAGAATCTGATTTAAAAATGGGAAAACTGGATAAAACACACATGGACACCTCAACAAGAAGGCACAGAAATGACAAATGAGTACACAGAAAGATGCTCCACATTAGATGTCGTTACGGAATTGCCAATTAAAACAAGGACAAACCTATGAGACTAGTCAAAATCCCCAACACTGACACTCCCAAATGCTGACAGATACGGAGTGATAAGAGCTCTCATTCATTGCTGGTGACAAAATGGGACATACTTCAATTTCTAACAAAATTCAACACAGCCGTACTGTGCTACCTCTCAACCGTGCTCCTTACCCAAATCATTGGAAAACATAAGCCCACCCAGAACCCTGCACCTAGGTGTTTACTACAGAAGATATGTTCATAACTGCCCAAGCCTGGAAGTAGTCATAATATCCCACTGTTTACATGTAGACCATACATTCTTATTCAGTGCTAAAAAGAAATGAGTTAGCTGGCCATAAAAGACACGGTGGGGACCCTCACTGCAACTAGGTGAAGAAGCCAGTCCGATGTATGATTCCAACTTCCGGCATACTGCAAAATGCAAAACTATGCAGATGTCAGGGATGGAAGTGAGGGTGGGGGAGGCAGATGTGTGAAGCACAGACTCTTAGGAGAGTGAAGCCATTTGTATGATACCACAGTGGTGGGTATGTGTTGGTACTTATTCATCAAAACCTAGGAAAGACGCAACACTGAACGTGAACCCTAATGGAAGCAGTGGGTTTGGGGATGATAAGGATGTGTGATGCAACCTCATCAGTCATGATCATCGGTTGTAGCAAGCATACCACTCTGGTGTGGGATGCTGAATGGGACGGGTGAGGCTAGGTGCACTGGGACAGGTATGTGGGAACTCAGGACTTTCTGCTTAATTTTTTGATGAAGCTAAAACTGTTCTTCAAAAAAATAATAAAATCTGGACCAGCACGATGGCTCAGCTGAGCTTGATCCCCAGGACCCACATAACAGAAAAAGGAGAACCAACTCCAACTTGCCCTCTGATCACACATATGCCATGGCACATGTGTACCCCCCCAAAAGCATTATTAAAACTGTAAAAAAATAAAATCTGTTCAAAAAGAAAAAAGACACAGTAATATTAAGGTACAATATTTTGTATTCTCCTTTCAAGCTCAATGTAAACTTTAAAAAAAAAACATGAGTATAGACTCTTCTGACAGATGCTTTTTGCCCTTGGCCTTTTTGTTTCTGCCTGAAAGTTAGACAAGATGCTAGAAAAGAAATGGCCTCCCTGGGCTTGCAAGGCAAAGAGCTCTGCTGAGCAGAAAGACCCAAGGCCCAAGCCACAGTATCGGTTTCCTGCATCTGCTCTAACAATGTCACCAAAACCTGAAGGGCTTAAAGCAACAGAAACAAAGTTCCCCACAGTTCTAGAGGGACACAGTTCTTCCACGCTATGCTGTCTCCAAACCTCAATGTCCTTCCTTGCCCCTGGAAGACAGTCTTGTATGTTCCTTGATTTGTTACTCAACCTAACACCCGTGTCTACCTCCATGGTCAAAAGGCTATCTTCTTCTGTATCTCTGATTTTCATCTTACAAAAACATCCATCATGGACTGAGGAAGTGATTGGGTTCATGCAGTACTTGCGTGCATACACAAGGCCCTGGGTTTGATTCCCAGTATCACATAAACCAAGGTGGTACACACCTATAATCCTAACACTTGGTAGAGACAAGAGGATCAAGAGTTAAAACTTGACTACATAACAAGTTCAAAGCCAAACATGGTACATGAGACCCTGTCTCAAAAACAAAAATGCCAGTTACATTGGCTTAAGGTCTACCTTACTGATCTCACCTTAACTTGATTGCATTTGACAATAACCTGTTTTCAAGAAGTTGTCGCATTCATAGGTACTAGAGATTAGAAGCTCAACATATATTTTATCATTATTTATATCTTTGTATGTGTAAGATGTGTGTGTGTGTGCATGTGTTTGTTAAATGTATGTGTGTTCATGTTTGTCTGTGTGTGAGTGCAGGCCTGTGTATGCTATGGCATGTGTGGAGGTCAGAGGACAAACTTGGGTGTCAGTCCTCACCTGGCTCTGTGTTTGAGACAAGGTGTCTTGTTCCCTGATGTATAAGGTAGACTAGTTGCCCCTTGAGCTTCTGGGGATTCTGCTTTCACCATAGGTCTCTAGGATTATACATATGGACCACTTTGTTCAGCTTTATGTGGGTTCTGGAGATCTGAACTTATTTTGAGAAATCACAGTTCAGCTCAAAGCAGTGCCTAATAGCATTCTAAACTTTTCTGCCTGATCTGGAATTTCTATCTCTGAACTCATTACAGGACGAAAATAAAGCCCTCAGTTAGTTTAAGTGTGTTTAATCACAGTGGAGCTTATTTCCTCTCTGACACAGTAACTACTAAGTGTGAGCTCTGGAAATTTAAAGACTACCAGGCATTTGGAGTCATCTATTCAGAGCAAAGTCTGTTGCTTCTGAAGGACAGACACCTTTATTCTCTTATTTGGGAGTGGTGGGAATGGGTGGGGACTTCTGCTCAGCTGAGATTTTTCTAGTCATAATTTAAAATCAAAACTGTTTTCAGAATAAAGTTTGCCAGATATTGAAAAGGTCAGTGGCCATATATTCAGCAGACAAATTTAGGTCCTACCCCTTCCCAAGACTCACAGCCGTCTCAGATATATCTTCATTAGTCACCGTGGCATACCTCAGCAAACGAGAATACAAATGTAGCCATTGT
This sequence comes from Eospalax fontanierii, assembly GCA_035773235.1. Classification (NCBI taxonomy): domain Eukaryota; kingdom Metazoa; phylum Chordata; class Mammalia; order Rodentia; family Spalacidae; genus Eospalax; species Eospalax fontanierii. The sequence goes on along the minus strand of CM069548.1, from coordinate 30,588,472 downwards.
GTTTTTATTACCAGAAGCGCTGTGCACTTGTCCAACACAATCATGTTCCGTTTTATGATGCTATCTCTCTGCCAGGTGTGGAGCTTGCACACACTTTCAGCAGCCAATGCTAAAGTTTGTCTAAGCTTGAGAGAGTTGCTAAGAGTTCTCAGACCATTTTTGTGGTATTCTAGGCAGGAATTAGGTATGATTCATTCAGTTGATGCCTAGGATCCAGTGCCAAGCACCAGACACTGTGGCCAACACCTCTGCTGCTCCCAGAACTCTGGACATTGGAGTAAGTGGGCCATGCCCCATCGCTTGCTCTTAGGGAAAATGAGGGCTGAATGTTAAGTCCACGCTTGCCGTCTTTCCTTCTTCTCTCCAAAAAAATATTTATTTGGTGCCATTTTTGTGCCAGAACAATTGTAGGTACTAGAAACCAAACAAATAAGGACTATCTTTGCCTATGATTTAACTGCGAAGACAGAAAAATGAACAGACAATTTAAAAGGTAGTAAGTGCTGAGAGGCATTACAATGGAGCATCAACTTAAAATCATGTATGTATGGATGATACAAAAGTTAAAGCGAGGGCCAGCAAGATGGCTGAGTGGGTAAAGGCACTTGCAGTACAAGCCTGGTGACCTGAGTTCAATTCCTAGAACCTATGGTGAAAGGGGAGACTAACTCCACAGAAGTTGTCCTCTGACCTCTACACGCTGTCATGACACACACACTCCCCCAGATAATAACAATAATAACAATAATTGTTTAAAAAGATAAGCCAGCAAAATGGTTCACTGGGCAAAGTTGGAGTTAGACATTTCTGAGATGAGATTTGTGTTTTAGCAAATATCTTTCTGCAGACTGAAAAAGGAAGGCAGGACCAGCTAGATGGCTCACAGGTTAGAGGTGCTTGCCACCAAGCCTGACGTCCTATTTGGTCTTGGAACCCACATAATAGAAGGAGAGAACTAGCTTCTGAAAGATGTACACACACAGACACACACACACACACACACACTCACACACAAACACATGCCACATGCATAATAATACAGGCAGAACAGGAGTAAAATTAATAGCATTTTAATGAGCTATCAGTAATGTGGTACATATGCAGAGAGCAGAAAACACCCAGCAATAACACTAAAACTTATGTTTTAGTTTACTGGTGAATGTGGGATGGGGTGCCCTAACAGGATAGAAGTTAGGTACATAATAAAATGGTTCATTCTACAACATAGATGTTGTTAGTAAGATCCATATTCACACACGTAACAAAGTAATTGAATTCTGGTCCTAATCAAATTTCTGCTATAGCATAAAATGTTTTAATATGAAGAACAGATTTACTTTAGAAACTAGATATTGACAGTGATGAGTAACAAAATATGTGGAGTGTAACAGTTCTCATACATGAATCAGTACTTTTTAACTATTTAGTTATTTTTATTTTATGTATATAAGTATTATGCCTGGACATAAGTGCACCCTTGTCATGCAGTGCTCAAGGAAGACAGAAGGGGCATCAGATCCCTTGGAACTGGAGTTATGGACAGTTGTTAGGGGCCATGTAGGTGCTAGGATGTGAACCCAGGTCTTCTGCAAGAACAGCCAGTGCTCTTGATCACTGAGCCATCTCTCCAACCCAAATCAGTACTTCTTAATGATTGTTTCTCAATGTCGTTGAGAGCCTCCTTCCTGTGCCTCAGTTCCAGGCAATACTCTATTTTGTATATAATGGAAAAAAGTGATATATTAGAGCCATGATGTATGGAGTCTCCAAGTTGAAACTACCATATATCATTAAAACATTGTAAGATAAGAAACGCCATCGGGCTAAAAGGCAGTAAATGCAATGGGAAGATCACATGGTTAGTGACTGCTTATAAGCAAGGGATCTGGCTATGGAATCAATGAGACAGCACTTATAAACTGCCAAGCTTAGTGCCCAATGATTGATCGCTGTAGCATCAGAGAGTACTAGCCAAATTAATTCCCTTCTTTGCTCTGGGTATGATATGCCCAACTAGGTTGATTTCCCAACCTTCTTTGTAGTTAGGTGCAGATTCTTGACAGCAGTCATCAAGGTACATGCTTCAAAATCATAAGTAACACTTAAAGCACTGAGCAAGCTCCTCCACCCTGTCCCCTTTCTTTGAGCTGAAAACACAACTACGACTGCAACTTGACCTCTGAGAATCGCTTGAGGGTACACAGAAGCCTGGGTCTCTGGGTGGCCACATGGAACCAAGTTGCCCATCTGTCTGCTCTGGATTGATATGAAGGAAAATAAGCATATTCTGTCCTTTATACCATTGTACTGCCCAGTTTCTGCTACAGCAGGCCCACCTTTGTCACCAAATAATAGTCTTGTTCTCCATGGCAACTATTTCATTTTTACAATATTATCTTCCACATATATATGCATTTAAAACAGGATGTACAAGCTATTTTGCAATCTATTTGTTTCATTTTTTCACATTACAACCATGTTTTAGCACTCAAAAATTCAGCACTCAGGGGTCTGAGGCTCAGTGAATAAAATGCTTACGACAAGCCTGAGGACCAGAATTCAAATCCCTCAAAGACACATAAGTTCTGGGTGGGTACAGAGCCCACCAGTAATTACAGTACTCTGAGGATCCTCAGAGCAACCTGGCTAGTTAGACTACACATATAGGTGAGCTGTGGGTTCAATGGAGAAACCCTGTTTCAATGAAGAAGGTGGAGAGTGACTGAAGAAGACTTGTGACATCAACCTCAGGCCTCCTTCATATACATGAACCTATACACATGCAAACATCCATGCACACTCCACATCCATATACACGCAACAAGTAAATAATTTTTTAAAAATAAAAGACAAATTATCATCAATTATTTGTAATATAAACTGAAATTGCTCATAGATTAATACAGTGAGAAAGAATTGGGTTTGTGTTCAGATTCTCCTTTTATTTGGTGACTGCAGCATCTCCAGTCATATACAATAATTAGAGAATAATTGAAGATTTTGTGCCAAGCAGGAAAAAAGAGTCAAGTATCTATTTCTCAATAGATGACCCTTCCTGTTGAGTCACTAGAAAACCTGACTCTCCTTCACCCAACAATTACTTTCTTCCTAATACAACCTAACTTCCTAAGTGGAAGTTGAGATCATCCTAAGAGCACAAGGAACCTTCTTGAAGTGCAAATACCCCATTGTGGTTCTTCCCTTTATAGGAGAACAATATATTCTTTCAATTTTCTGATATCTGATATATTTATGATCTTCTATCCTTAACAAAGTTATCAGGAAATCAGCTCAATTTAACATCATTTCAAAATGATATAAACTATTAAAGTGTTCTAGATAAGACTGAAAATGGAGTGCAGACAAGATTAAAGTTTAGCTTCTCCCCTCCTCCCCAAAAGGAAATCAACTCAGTAAAACATTTTCAAATTCACTTAAAGTATTTGTTAAGCATCTACAGAATACAAAGCATCACCTCAGGTACCATTCCTTCCCGGTAGCAAGTTATGATGGTTAACCTTTATTGTCAACTTGACTGGGCTTAGAGTCATCATGGAAACACACTTCTGGGTGTGTCTATGAAAGTGTTTTCAGAAAGATTTAACTGAAGAAGGAAGCACACTCTAAATGCAGGTGGCACTAACCCATTGTCTGACATCCTGGACAGAATAAAAGGAAAGACTGAGCTAAGCACTAGTGTCCACCTATCTCTGCTATGAGACCGCAGATATCACGTGACTAGCTGCCTAAAGCTCCTGCTGCATGATGGACTGTGTCCTCATACTGCGAGCCAGAATACACCTTCTTTCTTGATGCCAGACATGAGCTTAACCAATAAAAATCCATGACAGAAGAAAATGAGATCTACCGTATATAAGTATGTTACACCTGAGTATCTCAGGAGAAATTAATAGATTTTGAAGAACAGAGAGAAAAGTACCCAGAATAAATTCAGTACTTTCTTCCTCTTCACCATTTCTCAACCTCTGAAAGTAATTATTATGGTTTGAATATGAAATGTTCTCCACACTTAATGTTTTGAGTGCTTGATCCCCAACTAGTGAAGTTATTTTGTTATTTTTAGAGGTGTTAGAAACTTTTGGGAGCCTAACTAGGAAAAGTAGTTCACTGGGAACAGATATGCCTTTGGAAGTTATAGCTGGATATCTCTCTCTCTCTCTCTCTCTCTCTCTCTCTCTCTCTCTCTCTCTCTCTCTTTCTACCATAAGATGAGGAGTGTCAGCCACATGCACCAGCTACTATGATGCTCTCCCTTACCACTGGCCAGAATCAATGGGCTACAAGACTGAACCTCTAAAACTATGAACCCAAATAAACTATTCCTCCTTTAAGTTGTTCAGTCAGGTATTTTGTTACAGCAATTCAATGTCAGTCTAACTAGTACAGTCATCTTCCTCTGGTCTGTCTCAGAAAAAGGATATTTGCCTCTCATTCAAGCCTAAGTCAACCTCTTGGCAACTGCTGACTATTTTGCCTTCAGCTCAGTCATGGTTCTTTACATTGGTGCCAACAGGATGACCTGGATCCTTTTTTTTTTTTTTTAAACTTTTTAAGATGTATGTATCTTTTTTTTAATGTGTGTGAGTATATTGCCTGTATGCATGCAAGTACACTCAGAGGCCAGAAAAGGGTGTCAGATCCCCCAGCACTCGAGTTACAGATGGTTGTTAGTCGCCATGTAGGTACAGGGATTTGAACCCCAGTCTTCAAGAGCAGCAGATCCTCTTAACTACTGAGCCATCTCTCCAACCTTTGGAATCCTTTTCTTATGATGTAATTTAATGTCCAACAGAAACCCGGAGCCTGGGCATATCTAATAGACTTTAATTAAATGGGAGGTTGAGACTGGGGGACTATAAAATGTAGGGCGGGTTGAAGTTGAACAACAACTATTCTCACAGTTAAAGAGGAAAAGAATTAAGACTTGTAATTGTCTTGTACAGGTGTCCTCTTGCTCCCTTGCTTGCCATCTGTAACCTTCTATTTTAAAATTCCTCATCCCCCAGTCCTCTAAATGTAGATCTTTGCTTCTCTTACATAAACCCTACCTCTGTTCCTACCCACCCCCGTGAGACAATTAAAAGATGTAGTAGGATAGTGGTGTATTTTTTTTTAAGTGAGGAGACTCAGGATAGGGAAGGTTGGGCTCTCTACCCCACATGCAATGGTTCTTTTGACATCTGTGTCCATCCAACATGAACCTGTGCACTTTCATCACTCCACTCCTTTTCTTAGTAGCTGCCAGATTAAACATACTCCAAATCCTTTTTCTAGTAGAAACAGTACTTTCAAAGATGGCAGACCTTAAATGTGTATTAAAGATAAACATTTCCATCTGTCTTAAATGCCCCTCCCCACAATAGAAACAACACTACAAGATTATGCTCACGGGTTTTACATACAGTTGCCTACTTTCAGACAGTCGCCAGAGGTCTACCTCTGGTTCAGAAATGAAGCCTATCATAGTATCTCACCAAACAAATGAACCTTCTGCATTAATGGCCAATATTAGTTATGTGAAGACGAGGAAGAAGCTTCATTCCTTTTGGCCAGGTTGAATTGCTACACAACATCTCCTACTTTCACTATCTCCATTGGGAGGGGTGGAGACTGTGGAGTGTGCCAATAGAGAAACCATAAAAACCAATATGCCAGACATAGCCACTGGCGCAATAGTGACGCAAATGGTATGGGAGTAACCAATCACTTTCTGATTGGATTTAAGGCCTACTTCACAAGATGCAATTCATGCCTGATACTGTTAACTTAGAAAAAAAACCTGCTTAGATTATAAGCCCTAGAGGAGAACCTAGTACTATTATTCTATTAAATGGACATAGCAATTAAAGTCTTACTTTTATACCTGTAGGTTAGTATATCTCTCAACCCTCACCACAGAAGCTCCTTTTTGTAATAGATGGAAATCAACACAGAGAACCACAACTGGTGAACATGTAAAGAATAAGAAACTGTGAAGTACTCAGCTCTAAATGAGACACCTATATCACACCCCTCTACCAAGGCTCAAGGAGATCATGGAAGAAGAGGAAGAAAGATTGTAAGAATCAGAGATCAGAAATAGTCAATTTCTAGAGCAAAACAGTATTTGCTAAACATGACATGGCTGTTGCACGCATGAACTCACAGTGGTTGTGACTGCATGCATAAGACCTGCACATGATGAAGCCAGCCCAAATCTCAGCATAGGTGGGGGAGGGGCTCGTGAAGTTCCACCCCTCGCTGAGGAGCTATTGGCAATTGATGGCTGCTGGGGGAAAGAGAGTCAGTTTTCTTCAGGGCTGTGATCCCTGAGAGCTACCCATGCTGCCCACAGATGGTCCTAAACTCACGTACACACAGGTAACAGTGAGTGGACTCTGGGTTTAGAAATAGAGCATATGAAATTGGGAAAAGTGTTGGAGGAGAAGGAAGGAGTTGGAATGGAGGGAATGGGGATGGACTCGATCAAAACACATTATATGCATGTATGAAATTCTCAATAAAAACAGTTAAATTTAAAAAGCAATATTTTTGCATGGTACATGATGGTCCTGTCCTATACTCCCTTATATGGAACAAGTCTAGATCCACCACAGTACTTTATAGTCTTACACACAGGAGTTCATTCAATGTTGGAAACACGATTTAAGCCTAGCCACTCAGAGGCCTCAGAAATTTTAAACTCTAAAATTGGTTAAAAGAAGATCCTTTTCCTCTAGAAATGAAGAAATTCCAGGTCAAGGAAAACTCTGTTTTTTCTCCATGAAGGACAAGATTTTCTTATTGTAAAATCAAAGAAAACCAACATGCCAAGGACAGCAGAAATGAGATTCGGAAGCACATGCTGTGCTGAGAGCCAGGTTCCAGTCGTGGAGGCCCAACAGGGGACCACTAGTTCTGATGAATTTCAGTTCTCTGGGTTTTTCAGTGTTCTTTCAGCATTGGTCAAATTTGACTTAAACTGGAATGGAGTTGATTTATTTTTTTCTTGTAAACAAAATGGTCTACAACCAGACCCTATTCAGAGCAAATCAGCTTCCCGGAAGAGGACAAGGCAAATGAGACAAGCTATTCTTTCAATAAATATAAGAAAGTCCTACATATTGATCCTCAGTTCCTTCTCTGGCTCACACTATGGCCCTATGTATAGCCACATATGACTTTTAAGTCAATGAATTTCTAACTTATTAGCACAAGCCTTATGTACCCAGTCAACAGTTATTAAATAGAGCTCGGTGGAGAACACTGCCCTCCCAGCTGAGCCCAGCCCCTCCTTTGTATAGAACCAGGTCCATACACCACAGGCTTGTCTTCAGACGTAATTGTGATTCATCCATGATTGTGACCTCTAGTAATTGTTGGGTATTCTGTGGTCCATGAAGCAAAATGAGTAAACCAAGAAACTGGTCATAGAAGCAAATCTTATCCAAGTGATAAAACTCTCTAAACGGTTCTCTTTTTTTCTCCAATGTTGCAAAACCCAAGAGTTTTAAGATGTTGTGGTTGATGAAAAATGTTCTAAGTTTCTAATTGGGATTTTCTTGTAGTGTTGCTTCTTCTGTGGGGAGAGGAAATTAAGACAGATGGGAATGTTTATCTTTAATACATATTTAAGGTCTGCCATCTTTGAAAGTACTGTTTCTACTAGGAAAAGTATTTGGAGTATGTTTAATCTGACGGCTACTAAGAAAACAAGTGGAATGATGGAAGTGCACAGGTTCATTTTGGATGGACACAGATGTCAAAAGAACCATTGCATGTGCAGTGGAAATAGTTGCTTTTTAAGTGGTTTTTATTTGTTATATTTTTATTTTATTTGCATGCTTTGCCTGCATGTACCACATACCTGTAAGGCCTGCAGAAGCCCGAGAGGATGCTGGGTCCCGTGGAACTGGAGTACAGTTGTTAGCAACCACGTGTGTCCTGGGAACTAAACCTGGTTGCTATGCAAGAGTAGTCAGTGCTCTTAACCACTGAGTCTTCTCTCCAGTCCCAGAAATAGGTTTTGGTTTTGTTGTTTGGTATTTTGTGTTTTTTTTAAGGAATATTTAAGTTCTTATAATGTAAGGGCTAGGGAGATGTGCTTGCTCTTCGAGCATGAAAACATGTGTTTGAACCCCCAACATCTGCATAAAAAACTGAGCATAACTGCTTGTAACTCCAGCACTTAGAAGCAGAGACAGGTGGGTCCAGGAGCTCGATGACCAGCCAGCCTAGCCAAAATGGTAGATTCTGGTTCAGTGAAACACCCTGTCTCAAAGCAATAAGGTAGATGGTGGTAGAGGAAGACACCTGAAGCCCTACTGTGCACAAATCCATACACTCGTGTGCATGCACCACACACATATGTACCATACAACACACCACATACCCCACACACATATGCCATACAACATACATACACATGTAAAAAGAACATTTAAATTCTTACTAATACAAAGCCAAGCTAATTGAGTCTCATATAAAATTTGAAAAAATACTTCCACAAGGATGGAAAGGAGGCAGAGTGATGTGTGGGATTTAAGACTTTAAATGACAGCAGGAAACAGCTGGCCTCCAGACAGATGTTTGTCTTCTAAAGTGATTAGCAACTAAATCATTTTGAGCTTTGAGATGGAACGGTTTTCCAGTTTTATAAGATAGATCTTGTCAAATACATTGTTCTCTTTCTTTGTTGTTTTGCTGTTTTATTTCCAGGGATAAAGGAAGCAGGCACAGCTCCTCCTCTGGAGAGGGTAAGTCACAAATGCAGCCAAACGATCCGTGGGCCGGAATTCTCCTCTTGTGCTCAGAAACACCCTGTGTTCCTGGTCTTGGAGGTTTAGCATTTTTTAACAGTCTATTTATTTATTTATTACTTATTTGTCTTGTATGTGAATGTGTGTGCACTCCTGCACATGGATGGCATGCATGCAAAAGTAAGCATACAATTTTCAAGAATCAGCTCTCTCCTTCTACCAAGTGGGTCTCAGGAATCAAATAGACTTGGTGGCAAGTGCCTTTACCTGATGGGTCATCTCACCCATCTCACCTGAAGGGTTAGTATCTTAATGCTTATGACCTAAGTGTTAGCTCCTGACAGCCAGAAGAATCAGGAATCCAGTGCTTAGCTGCCTATCTTTTTCAGGACTATGAAGGTGACGTGGGTTCCACCAGTATCACCAGCCAATCCATGCACCCGTGCACACCTGTGTCTGATCCCTGACTCCTCTATCCCTAATGTACTAGTGTCCAATTCACACACTCACAGTGTGTCTCACTGTGCTGCTGCCCCATGACCCTCCTGCACACAAGGCCCATGCCCTGGTGCTAGGCCCTTATCCTGGGCTTCTGGCAGGACCGTCTGTACTCTCTGTATGTCCATGGATGCTTCCTTTCTGCCATCTGCTCAGAAAGCCTTCTTCAGAGCATCTGCCTTACACAGGATGCCACCAATCTTCAACCTTCCCTGATTCTCTTTCCTCTCTAGAACCCTTGGCTGCATAATGCTATATTACTCAGTAATTTTCTGTCTCTCCACCAGAAAACCTAAGGACAAGGACTTTGCTTAATCCACCACTGGATCCCCTGTGTCTAGAACAGTGACACTGACATGGAATATTGGAATGAACTGGCAAGTGGATGAGTGAGTGGGTGGATGAGTGAGAAATAACTATGAAGAAACTGTGCAGCCTGGCGGAGAAGAACACGACTTTCGGGGGGCAGCAGGCTCTTCAACCTACAACCTGCCTGACTTCATCCTGCTCACAGGATTACCGCATTCAGAACAAACACTCTTTAACCCTCTTACAGATGGATAACCAAAGGCAGAAGGAGGCAGGGGACCTAGGACAGCAGCTCTATCCTTAATGCTATCATTTTCAGAGAAGGAAAAAGCCCTCCCACTCCTTCATAAAGCTATAGATGCTCAGTTAGGTATTAAAACCATTTAATATATGCATTCATTTTGACTCAGTTTAATTTCTTTTAAGTATTTCGTTTACTATTTTTATTTTATGCGTATGAGTGGATTGCCTGAGTGTGTGTGTGTGTGTGTGTGTGTGTGTGTGTATACACACTCATCCTGGGAAATGACATGGGAGGTCAAAAGAGGGTGTCAGATCCCCTGGAACTGGAGTCACGGGTGGCTGTTAGCCACCATGTGGGTCCAGGGAATTGAACCCTGGTCCTCTGCAAGAGCAGCCAGTGCTCTTAACCACTGAGCCGTCTTTCCAGTCCCACTTGCTGATATCTTTATAAGAAAGTGCTCCTGCAGTTTGTAGGAAAACAGTGAGAGAAGCCTAAACTTGAAGGAGTGTCTCCAGTCCAAATGGGATGAATCTCTTATCTTCTTTGCTAAATGTCATGGTTCTAAGTGAGAAATCCCCCTAAAGGTCTTGGCAGATCCCAGAGTATTCCTGCTTCATGACTGTGCATGTGTCTGACCCTCTACATTGCTCAGTATTAGCACATTTAACTGAGTACTTTAACAATGCTGCATTTTTTAAAGCCAAAATGACTTAGAGCATTACTCATTAGCTTTAAGTACTGGGATGATTCATCATTTACAGTATCTATTAGATAGATTACACTGCAAAATTCACCCTTGTCAGTGTGGCAGGCCTGCCTGGAAATTAAGAATGGGAGGGAAATTGAAGGAGAGAGATTCCTATCCTGATTTGAAATTTAAACTTACAGAGTTATGGCAAGCATCCGAGCCTCAGCCAAAGACCAAGGCATCTGCCATATGTCTAAGATGTTCCACTCTAATAATAGCCCACAACCTCTTTTTGGATAGGTGAATGCCTTGCTTCATAAGGAAAAGTAAGGCTCACATGTTAAAATACTTTAAGGAGTATTTCCTTACACTTTAAAAAGATATTCACCATATACGTTGGTTGCATATGTGATCCATGTAACTAACAATTGTGGAGTCTCTGCTGGTTAAATATAGCTCAGAAACCTAACAGCCTGTTCGGCTGGGGGCCCCCCGCTCACCAGATGTTATTCCACTAATAGTGAGTGAGCTCATTCCTGGTGTGGAAGGTTATTCATTTGGGAGAGAATAATGAAAGTGAGACAATCATTACGTCACCTTTTCCTGTACATTACCCTCCCCTGCAGCTAACAAGGAAACATGCTGCCGAGGTAGCTGTAAGCTAAGTCCTATTCTTGTTTTCATGGGTCTGTGTAAAGTGAATCATGAGATCGTCCTGGCCCAAATGAACGTTTAATACACTGTCTGATCGTTTACATCTGGAGACCTGGGCTTTGGGAGGCTTGCCACCTCAGATTCAAACACGATGGTGTGAGAGGAGAGCCTCAGCCCTTGTTCCCAACAGCACTGTCCTCCCTGCGCTTCCCCCATTATCTCATCGTCCTCAGCTGGCTGTGGGGGAGGCAGAGATGTTTCTAGAATCATAAAAGACTTCTGGATAATGGGGTAAACTTTTAAATAATGCTCATGAGATCATGTCTTTTTTTGTTTGAATGATTCATTTAGGCTATCTATCAAGCCACAACTTCATGCTAGGATAAAACTGATTTATAGATAATACAGTGAAATGGGTCATGATATTAGGTTATGATACATATGTATATTATGTATATTACATACACACATGTAACAAATATTTATATACACACATGTAAAACAAAGTCAGGGGCTGGGCAAGTCAGCAGTTAAGAGCACTGGCTGCTCTTGCAGAGGACCCAGATTCAATTTCCAGCATCTACATGGTGGCTAACAACCATCCATAACTCCAGTTGCGGGGGATTCAGTGTCCTCCTCTGACCTCTGCAGGTATTGCACGACACGGGTTCACATACACGCATGCGGGTAATACACTCATATACATAAAAATCAAGTTTTCTGTGTGTCATGGCATCTTATCACAGCAACAGAAAAGTAACTAATACGTTTTTAAAGGCCTCAAGTTTCTGCCAAGGGTTTGACCTGACTCTGTTCCTCACCCCTCACTCATCCTGTAGAATAGTATCTCGGAATAAAGATGAACTCTCTCATGACAGACCCTGGTGAGTCTGTCTGTAGTTAGGCTCCTGGCACAGGCTCCTCACTTTCCCTTAAACTTCCTGAAAGTCTCTGTTGTTGGCACCTGTCACCTCAAGAGCACCTTTGGTGGCTGAGAAAATACCTCCCCAATGATAAAGTCTTCACATTTTAATTATTTTCTTTTCTATTCTTTTCCACATTTACCTCTCTACCCGCCTTCTCCCGTGCTCATTTTCTACAAAGAACACTGAAATAAAAACCGGAGTTCCTGAGAGCTATGCCCAGCTCCACCTCTCTCTCTAATCCTGCCAAGTGTCAAAGTTCTCACTTGTAAAAATGGAATAATAAGGGGACAATGGGATGGCTCAGTGGGTAAGGACGACTGCCGCCAAGTCGGACAACCCAACTTTGATCCCTGAGATTCCTATAGTGGAAGGACTGAGCTGACTCCCAAAAGTTGTCCTCTGACCTCCACACACACAGTGTGGCACATGTGGTATGCATGTGCACACACATTCACACAGACACAGAATTAGAAATAAAATAATAATTATATCATGGGTGACAAAGCATCCTAGAATGTATGCAAATACGTGATCAATGTGAGCGGGCAGGATATGCCATTGTATCCAGAATAACATTGTGACTTTTGTAGCCACATTGTGATTTTCATGGTTCCTGGGCAATTTTACCTTCATGGATCTTTACTTCATAAAATATATTAAGCATCGTATTTTCTTATTGTATTGATATTATAATAATAATTTCTAGTAAGAATTTTCCTAGACATAAAGTTTCATTTATTTTTCTTCTGTTGTTGAAGAATAAAAATGTTTTCATGAGCCCTTACTGGTTCCTGATGATGTGTCAGTCCTGCCTGTATCACAAAATCCTCACTGAGGTATCATGGTCTCCTCTGTCCTCCATCCAGTATGGCTTTTACTCTTCATCCCTTTCTCTTCTCTTCTTTTCCTGCTGGGCATAAGTTACCTCTTCCCCATCTCTCCAACCTTTCTTAGGGGCTCTACTTCTGGTGTAAGGCATACTTACAGATGCGTAGTGCAAAGATTTAAAAGCTTTCAGCACTAAGGAGGCTGAGGCAGGAGAACAGTGAGTCTAAGGGCCAGCTTGGGTACGTGAGACCCCATCTCAAAACAGAAAAAGTATAGACAAAGTTTCTGGAATCATGTGCCCCAAAATTTGAGATGGTATTTAGTGAGTAATAAGACTTGGATGCTTTTTCTCTTTCTTCTTGGTAATTTCCATATTTCCTGCATTTTAAAAATAAAAGTGTTTGTAATGGAAGGACTAGAAATATTAAAAATCAAATTTTAATATGGATCAATTACTATATTTTTCCAGAATAGATGCTGACCCAGATTCTATTTTCCCACTCCAGAACAGTTCCCTTGGTGGAGAAATCACACCTCATTACATCCTGCCCTCAGACAGTCTCCTCCCAGGCTCATCCTAAACTCACCCCAGGCTTGGCAGTATGGTTTGCTCTGGCCAATAGGGTAACAGCAAAAGTGCTGTAGGCAGAGGTTTAAATCAACTGTTTCCTGAGATCATGGGTTGAGCTAGAGACTAAGGGACATCTTTTAGAAGACTTTCAAGTTTCCCTAAGTGGGAATTAATATGCTGGTACATATCAAGTTGGATATTTTTCTCAGTGAGCAGCCTTGCAAACAACACAGACACAGACACAGATACACACACACACACACACACACACACACACACACACACACACACAGTGGCTCTGACCAAGCTCACCATATGGTCCGCATTTTTCCATATCTATTTCTATTTCTGGAAACTCAAGAATCTTACTGTAAGACAGCTGACTAACCTTTTGCCCCTTGTTTCCTTCCTTCTTCCATTAAACAGAGTACATATTTTTGAAACATTTCTTAGGTGCTTTTTTTAAGACAGGGTCTGATATATTCCAGGCTGGCCTGGAACTATGTAGCTGAAGCTGACTTTGAACTTGTGATTGTCCTGCCTCCAACATTCCAGTGCTGGAATTATGTAAGTGTGGAGTCAGGCCTAGTTTATGCAGCGCCAGGGATCAAACCCAATGTTTCACACAGGCTGAGAGACCACTCAGCCAACTGAGCTACATCTCTACCGGGAGTGGGAGAGTTCAAAGTTCAGTTGCTTAGTAACAGAGCTGTGATAAAATTTTCTTTTAAGGTATTGTCCTATTTCACCATTGTCCAAATAATTTCGCTTCTGCATTTTCCTGAATTAAGGTTGTAGTGTTAGCCTTTCCTTTTCTGCCAAGGCAAAAAGTAAAAGACTGAGAGATTTTCGCCGATGAAGAACAGAATCGGTGAGCCACCAGGCAAGAGCTGGGACTCCGTCACCCATAAGCCTGGCATTCTACTGGGACATTACAGGAAACTGTGGGTGGTTCTTGGTGAAGCTGAGCTGTCTACTGCCTGGGTGTCCACAAACTCTCCAACCTCAGGGTGGAGAAGGGACCCGGGGGAAGTGAAGTGCACAGCTCCAGCTGAAAGGGCAGCTGCGACGCAGCCCCAGCCAAGTACTGCCACGTGGGAACCTAGGCTCAGTCTTGCTAGGTCAGCGACTTTTTCTCCAAAAAAAGCCAGAGATCAAGATTTTTTATTTTTTATTTTTTGCATGAAATATCTCCATTGAAAGTTGTCAACTAAATGAAAAAAGAATTTAAATACAAACATTGTGGGAGCCAGCAAATGTGTGGGCCAAATCAAATTTAAATGTCCAGACGCTACTTGGCCAACCAGTCTGTACTGTCTGCCTGATGCTACAAATTCCCTCCGACTTGAAAAAAATACCACTCAAAAAGATGTGGTGACAATTATAACAACCTATGTAGAGTTTATGATGAAGCCTGTTTATACACAAAGTCTAAGCAGTAAGTCTAGCCACTCAAGGCCCTTGGCACTGAGGAGAAAAAAAATAACTTCTTGATAGACTCTTTCACTTCTAAATAATGCACTGATATCAATTAAATTCAGTCACAATTATATGTATACTAGGTCCTGTATTTTTTAGGATCCAGTCTCTATTAATATCCCCCTACAAATACCTTCCCATAACAAAAATCACCACCAGAGAAGATTATTTTGTGTTCCTATAGTATTATTATCTCTAGAAATACCATTAAACAGTTGTGACAGTCTTCATCAGGAAGACTTCATTTTGTCTTTGTAGCATAGTACTAACCATGTGTAGATATTATCTTCTTTTTTAGCATACTTGTAAAACACAATGTACAGTTGAAATGGTGAGTCATAAAGCAATAGCTTCATGAGTTTCACAAAATTAGCAGTATCTAACCCACTCGAATTTAAAAACCATATCCATCAAACAGAAAACAAGGAAATTTGGAGTGTTATTATGTTTAAATTTGCAATGGCTAATAAATGGGCCTTTATCGTTTATTTTGATTTTCTAAGAAACAGGAACCACCCTCTGTGGAATTATCGAGTGAAAGTGTATTATTTATCACTTTCTTTAATTAGTTTTCTTTACTTATTTTTAAACTGGTTTTTGTTTTTCATACTGGAGATTGAACTCAAGGCCTTGCACTTGACAGACAAGTGCTCGGTCACTAAACTATAGCCCCAACTTCCAAATTATAATTTTTTAAGACAGACAGTTTTCTAACTAGGGAAACTCATTTCTCTGGACATAATAAGCATTAGAGTCCTTCAAATAAAAAAAAATTAAGCATATTACTTTGACTTTGTAATCTGTTCTCTAGTACCGAATTCTTTCTTTTTCCTTTATCATCCAATGTAAAAAACAAACATTAGAGTGCAAACTTAAAGTCTGTTTTCAAATATTAACTAATTCAAAGAATGATTAAAGAATCTTCTAACTTAAAGACAATTTTTTTTTATTAATACAGATAACTTGCTAGGCATGGTAAAATTAAGGCACATATCTCATCATTGTTATAACATTTAGCTACACCTCAGAAACTGAATAACTTCAAAAGTGCAACGTTCATCTTTGATTTTATAACTGAAACTTTTGTTCTGGTGTTTTGAGACAGGGTCTCACTGTGTACCCTTGGGTATAAGAAATTTATCATATGTTCACTGACAAAGTTAAAAGGATATTATATAAAATTGCTGGATTTCACATCAAATCAACAGGGGAAAT
Organism: Eospalax fontanierii; assembly: GCA_035773235.1. Classification (NCBI taxonomy): domain Eukaryota; kingdom Metazoa; phylum Chordata; class Mammalia; order Rodentia; family Spalacidae; genus Eospalax; species Eospalax fontanierii. Next base: position 30,572,301 of record CM069548.1, on the reverse strand, counting down.
AAAAAAAATATTACAATATGAACAAGTAAAATTTATTCCAGAACACAAGGATAGCTCAACATACAACAATCCATCACTGTTGCATATCACAATACCAGAATGTGAGAGAGGATAACAGACACATCAGCTAATGCCGAAAACTGCTTGACATAATTCAGGATCCTTTCCTGATTAAAGATGTTCAGAAGAGAGGACTGGGGAGAATGCTTATTCACATAAAAATAAAAATAAATATACCAAAAGTTTTAATACTCAAAAAACTAAGACTTGAAGGAAATTACATCATTGTAAAGTTTGAATACAAAAAAAAAAAATCATTGACATCATACTCTGTGGTGAAAGACTAAGAGCTTTTTCTCTTAGATTAGAAACAAGATAAATATATCCACTTTTGTCATCTCCAGTCAACATTGGACCAGAGGTGCTGACCAGCCCAATCATCAGTGAAAAGGAATAAAAGGTATCCAAGTTGAAAAAAAAGTAAGAATTATTTCTATTCACAGACAACACGACTTTATTTTTATATGTGGACACTCTGAAGATTCTATGTCCACAAAATCTGTTACAACAAATAAATGAACTTAGTAAAGTTAAAAGACACAAAATCAACACACAAAATTCAACTGTACTTCTGTACAATTAACAATGAACAATACAAAAGAAATTAAGAAAACAATCCCATTTACAATAATCTTAACCAAGGAAGCAAAAAGACTTGGTACACTGCAAAATGTTCCTTTAAAAAAAGGAAATCAAAGAAGACATAAATAAAAAAAAGACTCACATGCTCACAATTAGAAAGTTTTCTATTGTCAAGAGGCCCATACTATGCAATTCTATCTATAGAGTTAATACAATACCTACCAAAATATGAAAAGCAGGCATTGAAGAAATAGAAAAATCCATCTCCAATTACATATGAATTTATGTTTGTCAAACCAAAGAGCCCGAAAAAAAAAATACTTTAGAGAGAAAAGACATATTTTGGGTCACGGTTTCAGAGATTTCAGGCCATGGTCTCTTGGCCTCATGTGCTTGGACAGAACATCATGGCAGGGGGTGTGGTGGCCGAGCCTCTTCACCTCATGGTGGTCAGGAAGTTGAGAGTGACAATGGGATTATAAACCTGAAAGAACCTTCAAAAGCATGCACCCACTGACCACCTTCTCCAGCGAGTCCCAACCTCTAAAGTTTCCATCACCTCCCAAAACAGCATCACCAGCCACGCATGTGCCTGGTGGGGGGCAGTCAACACTCAAACCATAACAACCCAGAACTGCCAAAAAAATCCTAAGAACAAAGTTTGAGGTTTCATACTTTCTGATTTTGAAACTTACTCCAAACCTATGGTAATCAGAACAATATGGTGCTAGCATAAGAACAGAGAAGTAGATTAATGGAATAAAAAAGAGAGACAAGAAATAAACCCTCACTCACATGGTCAGATGATTTTTCAAGGATGATAGAATTATTTAATGGGAAAGTGTTCCCAACAGGTAGTGTTCAGAAAACCAAGAATCCACACAAAAAATGATGATGTTAAATGCCTACATATTGGTCTGCGCAGGTGACCAGAAAAAAATACTGTGGTGAATGAGGGACTATTTTCAGAAATACTGAATAGATAAAATGACCACTGCTCAGTGTCTAGTACAGATGAAGTTTAATAAATGAAGAGATGCACCAGTCTAATGTCACCTTTTCCTTAAAAAGCCTCCAGTGCTGTGTCATTTGACATTAATTGTTTGGCTGAGAAAAGGCTTTACTTTTCTTGGCTCAATTTCTCTAACTTGAAGAACAGAAATAATAATGATGAACCATTGCTTTAATATAAACTTTAAATGCCTTAGCCCAGCTCTTCTCCCAGTATGATCTGCAGCTTCATCTCCTGCTCGTCCCCACCTCACATTTCTTGGTCCATCCATCCTGATTCTTTTCCTCTCTCTAGAGCACAACATGCACACTCTTACTCTGTAATTTTGCTCTCTCTGTTTGGAAGAGTGCTCTCCCCTCTGCTGGCAGGACCTACCTAGTCATGGTCATTAAGAACCCTTACTTAAACACCAGCACCCAGCTTCTTCTTGAACTCTGTTCCGTGATTTGACTTCCTCCACTACTATATTTTCGACTCCCAATAGCTCTGAGTAAGACTTTGTTGGAGTGATAACACTGAGCAGTGGTCCCGTCCTCTTATGTACATTATTTCATTCAGTGCTGACAAAGTCCTATGAAGCTGCTGTCTATAGTCTCACCACTGTAGATACTGAAACCACAGCTTAGAAATGCCCACATTTATCCAACTACAAACTGGTATCCAAATTCAGGTTTATCTGACCTTGAAGGTTAAGTTTAAAGAGAAATGGAAGATCATGCAAGACATGAACAACATAAAAGATAATAATAAAATCAAATCTTAAAGCTTTTGAGAATAAGAGGCCTTCTCGTGCAAAGTCTGCATGTTTTCAAAAACAGCACAAAATTCTTAAACTTTAGCTTTCTGACTAATTCCTAGAGAAAGGAGCCAAGTACCCAAACAGTAAGTTCTCTTGGCCGGCAAAGAGATGTGGCAACTATTCCAGACAGCCTGCCCCCAAGGACCACTTTGTCCCATGGCTTCTTTAGCATAAAAAAATTCGGAATTAGAGAGTCCTTTTTAGACCATTGGATCGCCTTCCTATGTTATAAAGTTAAGTGGATTTTCAAAAAAAGAATTGTCTCCTTTTAAAATGGGCTTCTAGGGGCTAGAGCTCAGTTGGTAGAAGTCCTGGCTAGCTTGCATGAAGCCCTGAGTCTGATCCCCAGCACTGCATAAAATAGGCATGGTGGTGCACATCTGTAATCCAAGCACTCAGGAGGTGGAGGCAGGAAGATCATAAGTTCAAGGTTATCCTCAGCTACATAGCAAGTTTGAGGACAGCCTGGGATACCTGAGACCCTGTCTCAAAAATAAAATATGATAAAATAATAAAATGCATTGGATTTCCACAGTGGCATACACATTTTTAATTATACTATGAGGTTGGAGAGATGGCTCAGATGTCACAAGCAGTTATTGTTCTTTCATAGGACCTGAGTTTGCTTCCAGCACCCACATGACAACTAACATCATCAGTCCTTAACTCCAGTTCCAGGGGATCTGATTCCCCTCTTCTGGTCTCTGCAGGCACCAGGAACACACATGATGCACTTACCTATATGTATGCAAAAAACATATTCACATAAAATAAAAATAAATAAAATATTTTAAAAATTATACTATTAGAATAGAAAAATTTAAATAGAAAGGTTAAACCCCTCAAGTCTAACTTTTAATTATATCAGATTAAAATATATCATTTTAGAATGCTATACATAGTCATGGATTCTAAGTATAAAACTTAAAATATGGTACAGATACACGTCCATTACTTTGGAAGCTGTGCATTTCTTAGTTCTCTGCTCATCATAAGAAAATGATTACAACCCCACATGCTTGCACCATTGTTAAGTTTGCTGGAAGTTTTTTGAAGTGTTCTATTAATGGTGTGTATCTAATCATTCTGTAATGATTCTGCAACTTCAAATAAGGAAGATGGTAACTTCCTCCAAAGATAGACGTAACGAGGAACAGAAGGCTAAAGTGAAGGTTGGGAACAATGACAAGAAGTGCAGTAATGACAGATACGGTTTCACAAGGAGTGAAAGCAAAGAACTCAAAACATAATGGAGAGATAGATCATAAAGGTAAGGTAGTGGGCAGAATAGCATGTGTGTGTGTGTGTGTGTGTGCGTGTGTGTGTGTGTGTGTGTTACAAATATATCAGGAAAGACCCACAAGAAACTGTTTGAAGATTGCCTCTTGGGGATAGAGAGATGGCTCAAAGGTAAACAGCAACACAATCTACTCCCTAAAGTTGGTGTATAAAGAGGAGGGCCTTTAAGAGATGATTTAACCATAGGGTTCTGTGCTTATGGATAGATGTCATTACTGAGGAAGAATTACTTGTGAGTGGGTTTGTTAGGAAGTCAAATCTGGGCCTCTCTTGTTTCCTTGCCCTCACTCTGTGATGTCTTCAGTAAGCTAAGAGGCAGCAAAAGACCTCATCAAATGTGGCCCCTTGATTTTAGATTCTGCAGAGCCAAATAAACTTCTGTCCATTACAAATCGTCCAGTCTCATATATTCTGTTATATAGCAGCAGAAGACGGTTTAAGACCACGGCTTTCAGAAAGTTAAGGCTAAACAATCCCAACTGGCTCTGCCTGAAGAAAGCTTGATGGCTGTTAAGGAGGCCAAGAAAAGAGGGGTTGGAAAACTAAAATATAAGGAAATGGGAGTTTGAAATAAAGTATGTATCCCAATCCAGGGGCAGGGACTCAAGTCAGTGTAAGTCCTGTTTTCTGTCAGATCTTTCCTGAGAAGTAGAAGAGGCATTCCAGACCATGATAGAGAGTGAGCCTCATCCACTTGTCTCCACAGGCTTTGACAGCATGTTTCTAATTAGTCTTTGGCTTCCTATGTATTGTGTTCACAGAGAAAATATGTCCTAATCCACTAAGGGAAGATCAAGGGTGATTTCAGTTCACTTCGAAGACATATTTCATACTGTATTTAAGCTAATAAAATATATAAAGTCATCTGTATATAAACAGTATTTCTCAAAGAGTTATTATTTGTTCCGAAGCATTTATTTCTGTTAAGAGAGCTAAGTTATTAGGTAGTCATGGGCTTGGAAGATATGTGATAACAGTAAACAAAGGGGAAATGGAAACTCTTTTCAGTTTTGTATCTCAAAAGTCAGTGCTTTAGAGTATCAAAGGATTGTAGAGCAGTAAGACAGGCTCTCGCTATTTACCTTCCTCCCCAGCTACAAGAGCCTTCCTCAAGGCTGGTGAGAGAACAGAATGGGAGGAGTGTGACACCAGTGTGGCCCTAAGCAAGGGAGGGCACGTTGCTTCCAGGCTGAGCTCTGGGAACTGACCCAGAGCAGATGGGATTATGGAATCCAGCAGCAAAGGAAAGCTTTGTCTCAGCAACCGAATAGAATCCTGGGTAGTCAGCATAAACCCAGAGAAGAACTCCATTCTATCTGCCCCACTTGATGGCCTCAGTGTCTCACCTTTAAGTGATCATAGCGGGACAACAGAAAGATCCTCATGCACCCAAGGGAGGCACAAAAATAGTTGACTGACACTGACTAGATTGGAAGGTTTGCACGGGCGGGTCTCCATGCCAACCTGCATGGGCAAAAGAGGAAATTCCCCTTTGCTCCCTCCATGAAAAGTAGACTTCTTCAACCCTGTGCTGGCACCACGAATGCCTTGGAATCATCTGGAACTATCTAGCCCATGTAAATATATAGACATAACCCATGTACGAGGAAGGGGCAAATTCAAACTGGGACTGATTAAGCTGTTGCCATGCTGATGGAATAGTTACTCCAAATATTGTGCTGGGGCTATAGCTCAATCGTAGAGTGCTTGTTTAGCATGCATGAGACTCTAGGTTCTGTCTCTAACGTAATAGCTACTCTGGGTTGTCACTTGGGAAGAGAGAACCTCAACTGAAGAATTTCATCCACCTGCTTGGCCTGTGAGCATGTCTGTGGGCATTTTCTTGATTGCTGTTGCAGTTTGAAGGCCCCGCCCATCCCTGGGCAGGTGGTGCTGGACTTTATAAGAAAAGTGACTGAGCACAAGCCAGAGAAAGTAAGCCAATCAGCACTGCGCCTCCTTTTTGACTGCTTCAGTTCATGCCTCCACGTTCTGGACTTCCTCCAATGACAGACTAAAACCTGTAAGCTGAAATTAACCCTTTCCGCCCCAGCTTGGTTTTGGTTATGTTTATTATAGGAACAGAAAGCAAATTAGAACACATAATAATACACTTCCCACCCCCCAAAAAAGAATAGAGTGAGTTTTTTTTAGGCACCTAAATCTATGAACTTAGGTTCACACCCTCTGTTTATGATACACATCAGCTTCCTGTTAACTTGAAAGGCTGTTGCTGAGCTACCTATGGAGTCTAAGCAAGTACCATCTGCATCTGCATTTTCTCCAACAGTCACATATGGGTGTTAACATCCACTGGAAGATGTGAATGCGAGGACTTGATGTGCTAATGTGTACAAGCAGCCAGGACCAATGGGAAGGTCCACAAACACTCCTTCCCTCATCTCACTATCATCACTCAGCTGATGCCCATTGACTATTACAATTTCCAATGTTAAAGCCAGCTAGACATTAATTACACTTTAGGTTGGCTGGTTTGTGATGGCATTTTAGCATCTTAATCTCATCAGTAAAATGTCCTCAAATCACATGGGCTACTTCTGGGAAAGATTTCTGTGGCCAGATAGTCCCACCCTAGTGTGTGCTTTCCAGTAAGCTTCAGTCAAAGAGAGTGTCCCTTCCCTGACCTGAGCATGCTGTCATTTCCCAGTCCTTTTGCCACAATCATCTTGGAGCCCGTCTTTGGCACTGTACCCTATGTCTCGTCATAATAACACAAGCTATGGCCTGTATGCTACAGGTCCAGGAAGTGGACACTGTGCCCTCGAAGGGCTCTCCTCTTGTTACTAGGTAAGCTCCGGAATGACACCAGCGTGGGTCTGGCACAGTGTCTCACTCCATCTCTGTAATTACATCACTTTGCAGATGAAAGCTAAGGCTCAGAGAGGCCAAATGGTTTCCCTGGAATCCAAAAAGTGACAGAGATAAATGCAGAGACTCTAAACCTCAAGCTCGTTCTTTTTTTTCTTTCTCTTCTTTCTTTCTTTGTCTCTTTTTTACAAAATTTATTTTTATTAAATGTTTGTGCATTTCATACAATACATCTTAATCATATTTGGAACCCCTCCCCTATCAGCACTCCACCATAGCTAGCCCTGCCCACAAACCGATGCATTCTGTCACATATTTTAAGGACTATTAAATCAAGTTTGTGTCCCCAGATGTCCCTTGGTGTGAGTTCATCCTTGGAGCCTGTTCAGCCTATGTAATGCCACTCCCTTAAAGAAGACCAACTCTCCTTCACCCTGCAGATCAGAGTGATCAGATTACCACTCTTTCAAGGAAGGATAAAGTAGGCGTGATTTGTGCTCAAGTGATGGTTGACTGGATACTCAGCCTAGAAGTAGAAGTATTTTATGTAATTACCCAAACATAGATATGTTTAGAAGTATGAAAGCCCAAAGAGGAAGAAGGAGAGAAAGAGGAAGGACACAGGAAGAAAGAAAGGAAGGAAGGAAGATGAAAGAAAGAAAGAAGAAAGAAAGAAAGAAAGAAAGAAAGAAAGAAAGAAAGAAAGAGAAAGAAGAGAGAGGCACAGAGAATTCAATGATTTTATTGAACTACCAGCAAAATTTAGGTTAATTACTGTGCTGGTGCATGGACGTAATCCCAGCACTCAGGGGCTGAAGCAGGTAAGACTTCAGTTTACTTGAAATGAAAAAGAAGTTGCTGGACAGTTATCTAGTTCAGTTGAATCAGGGCTCTGGTTTTCTATAAAGGTGTAAGTTTGTTCTCAGTGCCTCAGACTACTTCAAGACCATTCTGGACTATCTCTCTCTCTCTCTCTCTCTCTCCCCCCCCCCTCTCTCACACACACACACACAAGCTGAAGTCCATTCTAGTGTGTGCAAAGCCCTGGGCTTGATACCCAAACAAATGTAGGCTGACATTTAGTATATAGTAACAATGATAATTATACTTTCTGTGTGCCTAGTACATGATTTTCTATATCTATCTATCTATATCTATATCTATCTATCTCTATATATATAAGTACTTGAATATCCCTTATAAGACATAATTCTTACCAAATTTCTGGTAAGAACTATAGGAAAGCATTGTTATGCCCATTCTTTTGAAGAAGAAAATAGACACAGGCTTTTTCCACAGTCCCTGGCAATCTTAGAAACACAGAACCACAGCCTCAAGCTAAGGTAGCCTAAGGTGTGAGTGTCTTGAGAGATAGCTGGAGATAAGGAGCAGGACAACCTCCTGTTCATTGGTGGGATTCTTATTAGTGATCTTTTGTTTTTATAAAGTAATACTTCTGTGGCTGTGGGTAGAACTCAGTAGTAAAGTGTTTGCCTAACATGTGCAAGAACCCAGGTTTGATCCTCATTATTGCAAACAAAAAAAATTGCCTGTCTTAATGCTACTTTTTCTATATCAGAAGTACAAAGGTGCTAGAGATATAGTTCAGTGGGTAGAGTGCTTGCCTAGCATGCATGAAGCTCTGGGTTCGAGTGCAAGAACTGCATAAATTGAATGTAATAATGCACACCCATGATCCCAGCACTTGAGAGGTGGAGGCAGGAGGATCAGAAGTTCAAGGTCACCTTTGGCTATATAATGAGTTGGAAGTCAACCTGGATTGCTGGAGACCCTGTCTCAAAACACACCTGTACACACACACACACACACACACACACACACACACACACAGTTGTAGTTTCTTTAGCACACCATGTATAATAGGAAAAAGACTATTGAAAGTATGAATTTCATTTATTTATGTATGTATTTATTGTGTGGTGTCTGCATGTGTGTGCAGGTATGTGTACTATATTTACGCACCTGTAGAGGCTACATGTCAATGTTGGGTGTCTTCACTGGTGCCCACTCTATTTTTTGAGAAGGGTGTCACTCACTGAAACTGGAGCTCACCAATTGGCTAGACTGGTTGGCTAGTGAGCTCCTGGCATCCTCCTGTGTGCACCTCCAGGTGGTGAAATTATAGGAGTGTACTGACATACCCAGCTTTTCACATGAATTCTGGGGATCTGAAATCAGGTCCTCACATTTGTGCAGCAAGTACTTTAACTACTGAGCTACCTCCCAGTTCCAAAATATGAATGGAAGAAGTACTTTTAAAATAATGTAGGGGCTGGGGAAATGGCTCAACAGTTAAGTGCACTGGCTGCTCTTGTAGAATTCCCAGCACCCACATGGTGGCTAACAACTGTCCATAAGTTCAGTTCCAGGGAATCCAACGCCCTCTTCTGGCCTCCAAAAGCAGTGTATGACACAGGTGCATTTATATACATGCAGAAAAACACACTTATACATGTAAAATAAAAATAAATTAGTTAATTAGCCAGTCTATTAAAATAGAATGTAACCCCAGCACATGTTTAAAAATAAGTATGCTTCATGTAATACAGGAACTAAGGCAGTAACTGTGGGTTTTGGCTATCCTTAGATAGATTAATAGGCAAGTACAATAAGATGATTTCTGTATCAAAGCAAATAAATAATTAGGACAAATATTAAGCTAACCAGAAATTCCACTGCTTTCTCTATCACTAACTGCTGTCAGTAATTAAAACGTATACTTTGGTTTGAATTCTCCAGCCTATAAACCATAAGATTTAGCTGGGGTTATGGTTCAATGACTCTGTGACAAAGCAGTTGACTAGCATGCTCAAGACCCTGGGTTCAGTACCCAGGACCAGAGGAGCGGGGGACAGATAAACAATGTGATTTGGGACAAACCATTAGCTCACCCTCAAGTCTCTGCTTCTCATCAATTAAACAGAAATCATATATCACCAACCACCACAAACAGTAAGGACTAATTTAGGTAACACTATGCCACAGTTTTGAGAATTATAAAGTACTGTCAAACTCAAATTATTATTACAACTAAGGAGTATAATATTTGCTGAATATCCACAGAGTGTCAGCAAAATGGTATTGAATGCATTAGGTACATAATCAGATATATTCATTATGTCCACTCTAACATAGTTCACTTTCATAATCCTGACTAGGACAGCATGGTATTCTTCTTGGAATTTTAATTGGTACATAATAATAGCACCAATCATTTTGCAAGCACTTTGGAGGCATTGATCTACATACTTCAAATACCTGATATCATTTAATTATCAGAAGAATCTGGTAAGAGAACATTGCGGTTATCATCTCTATTTAACGAAGAGGAAAAAGACTCAATGAGTTTAAGTAATGCCCTCAATCCCTGTTCACAATGGTATTAAATAGCAGATCTTGGACTTGAACCTGGATGAAAGAATTCAGCACCTATGATATTTTTCTGTAGTTATGTCAGTGGTATCTGTTAGAAAAATGTCAGACTGGGATTGGCCAGGATTATGTGAAAATGAAAGAAAGATGAGACCAACCTCAGAGCAGATTATTCTTAAGAGCAGTGAAGGACCACAGTTTCTCTGCAGGATCAAAATTGGGCACTAAAGCACAGTTGGTTTGAGTTTTTATGCAGCTTAGGAGGAAAGAGGTATTTTTCTGCAGTTCTGTCTTCTTTATGGTCTGAAGGTCTGTGACAATGAGTGCTAGAATATGTTTTACCCAGTTTGGGGGCTGGAGTTCTAAACTTAGCTGGTATTTTCCAAGCTTAGACATTAATCTTTTAGTAGATATCTTTCAGTATCTGTAGATGTGATAGGCAAAAAGTATCTGAGATAATCAACTCATAGGGAAGAAAATTTTATTTTGGCTCACAGTTTTGTAGGTTTCAGTTCACGCTTGGATGATCCAGTTTCTTCGGGGTTTGTGGTAAGAGTGAATGTAAAGAAAGGTGTACAAATCACAGCAGCTGACAGCAGAAGACAGGAAATGCCTTAGATCTCAAAATTCCCTTCACAGGCATGCCCCCAGTGATCCATCTTCATCTTAGTACACCCCTCTTCTTAAAGATCCAGTCACCTCCCAGTAATATCATGGTCAACAGACCAAGCCTTTACACACGAGCCTTTGAGGGACACATATCCAAACCATGAAAACTTATATGCTAGCATGAGTTCTCCAGTAACAGGAAATGAATCTATGTTGACTGGATGAATAGCTATATGTACGTGTCTCTGCTTTAAATCATCAGAATAGTACTAGATTCCCATACATAGGATCTATTATTATTATTGCTATTATTGGTATTCTCTAAGTGAGGAAAGGAAACAGAAACTTTCTCATATGCCTACTAACAATCATCTTTTAAAATATTTTATTTATTATTATTTTATGTGTATGAGTATATTTCCTGCAAGTATGTAAGTGTACCCGTGTTGTGCAATGCCCAAAGAGGTCAGAAAAGTACTCTCCTCGAACTGGCGTTGCAGACAGTTGTTAGCCGCCATGTAGGGGCTGGAAATAGAATCCAGGTCCTCTGCAAGAGAAGCCACTGCTCTTAACCATCTCACCAGTCCCCTAATATTCATCTTTGAGAAATGAGATTTCAAAAGCAGACTTTTTCAAGAGACACGACTCTTAGGAGACTAGATTATAAACTTAATTTATCTTGTTAAAAATTTAAAATATACTAAATTGAAAGGTTTTAAAAATATTTTTAAAAATTATATGTGTGTGTTTATGCCTTTGTTTGAGTATGTACACGTGAGTGCAAGTGTCTGCAGAGACCATCCAATCGTCCTGCGGCTGGAGCTGCAGGCAGCTGTGAACTGCACAATGTGGGTGCTGGGAACTGAACTCCAGTCTTCTGCAAAAGCAGTATGCACTCTTAACTGCTAAGCCATCTCTCCAGTCTCATAAATGGAAACTTTTAAGGATCAAGGCTGGAGAGAGCCTTAGCGAGTAAACACACATACTGCTCTTCCCGAGGACTCTCTGTTCCCAGAACACCCATCAGGCGGCTCAAAACCACTCACAACTTCAGCTCCAGGGCATCTGAAACCTCTGCCCTCTTTGGGCACCTGCACTCATGTGCACATATCCCCACACAGAGAAAGTATATATACATAATTAAAATATACATAAAATACACACACATATATATACATAATTAAAAATAAAATAAATATTTTAAAAAGAAAAGGAAAGTTTTAAGACTCAGCAGAGGAGAGATGGCTATTGATCTTCTAAGAACTAGATTGGTCTGTGTCCTAAACTGTCCTTTCTACTACTGTGTCTCCTACTGGTATGCATTGCTATGAGACATCTACTATTTTTTTTCTTCCTCTTTATATTCTTTCTTCAATGATTATCTATTTTCTCTTTCTCTATATTCATTCAAAAATGTCTCTATATATGCAAAATTCACCCTTTTATTCAATTACAAAAGTAAACATTTACAATGTATTGAATGTGTTCTAGATATTTCTTTACCACTCAACATCCTTGTTACTCAAGACTTATCCTGTTGACAAGACTTCATTTTTAAACAAAGTTAGGGTCTATTAAAAGACATTAATTCTTTTTGATTCATTTATTTTATGTGTATGAGTGTTATGCCTGCATATATAGAAGTGCACCGATATCATGCAGTGCCTGAGGAAGCCAAAAGAGAGCATTGGATCCCTTGGACCTGGAATTATGAGTGGTTGTTAGCTGCCATGTGGGTGCTGGGAACCAAACCTGGTCCTCTGCAGGAGCAGTAAGTGCTCTTAACTGCAAACACATCTTTCCAGACCCTTAAAAAGACATTTTAAATATAAATTTTAATCAAGAGAATTAGGAAAAGAGGCACTTGGGAAAAAAATAAGACATATTTGAGAGCCTGAGCCTGACATCTCTAGTAGAGTCCCACTGGATTGTCTTTACAACAGTTCTATGTACCATTTTGGTGAATTCAAATCTATCATTTTCAAAGGCTGCTAAGGAACCTGAATGAGATCACAGAGCGGTTCCTGAGGGGCACCCGTGGGAATTACAATCCATAGGGTAAAACTCTAGCTGCAGGGATGCGGGAAGTTAGTTATCTTCACTCTATACAAAGTTAATTTTCTGCAGCAAAAACTTTTTTAGGTGGTCTAAAATCTAGTTAGACTAGTGGCACACATTGCCTGGCAATCCTTCCACACGTCTTGAATCAATTCAATTTTTCACTCCCGAAGGAAACCACATTCTTTTTCTTCAAACATGCAGCCTCTCCTCCTCCATTTCAGCTGATAGTCATCTCTCTAATTATACTGAGAAACTGAAGCCATACAAAGAAACTCACTATTCTGCCAACAAATATACCAACCCATCTTGTCCATAGCCATACTTTCTCTGTTTCCTTTCAATGACATGTTCTAGACTTTTCCGTTTTATGATCTTACAAATCACTAATTCTCTCTTCTCTTCTATCGGAATTCAAATCTTCTAATGGGTTTGTATTTCGGTAGCTATGTTTTCCGTTTATAACTTCTTATCTGTTTTGTGTTTCCTTTTTACTTGTTTTTATTCTGTAATTTCTTGTTCTAGTCATTTTTCCTTTCTTCACAATCTTTTGTCCTTGAATGCATTTATTTCTTTGACCCTCTCAATCATAATTGTACTAAAATCTCATTCAACCTTGTTCCAGAGATAAAATTAATTTCACCTGTTATCACTTCATAGACTAATGAATGACTTTGTTAGATTTCTGCCTAAGCATTAGAATTGTCTATATGCTTTGGAATCTGGGTGTGCAGGCTCATACTGATGCATCTGGAAGCTTTTGGTGTTTTTCTTCGATCTCTTTCTTGCTCCTTCAATGGTGAACTCATCCTTGTCTGTCTGCAGACCCTTGATCAGAAGCCAAACCTTAGAGTAGCAGCTTGGAATTCCTGCCTCAAGGTGATATTAAGATCCCATGGGTTCATTCGTAGAGCAATTAAGCATCTTGGCTCAATGTTTGATTATGAGATTATATGTATGCTCTCCTCCCACCTACCTCCAACCATTGCCACAGCTTCCTACAAAGTTGTATCTCCAAGTAGGCTCATCTGGAGTTTAATTTTTTTCAGTCTCATTCCTGAGAAGGAAGTTTTCCAGCTGTAAGATTGACTCCAATTCCTCATGGAGCAATTTTAGTGCCCTCTGTCCACCAGGAGCTAAAATCCTAGTTAAGGCCCAATGCCTTCTAGATTTTCTATAAATTATGTAACTTCGGCCTACTTGCTTTGAATTTTTTTGTTCTATTTCCATTTAGGAGATATGTATTTCATTGTCTAATCCATCTGTATTTTATTCTCTCCTTTTAATTTTGATATATTATTACTTTGTATTAATTGACATAATTTTTATATTTGTGGATGGAGCAGAATCAGTTATCGAAGCTTAAATAAAGGTTCATGTTTGCCCAAAAGTTGGACCTCACAGTCTTCTGTCTAGTTTCAATCAAAAGCCAGTCTTCTCTTTTGTGCTCTGCTTGTCGCCCCCTTGCCTTTTGGGGAGCTTTATTCCCCATTGTTCACCCAGTTCCCTTGGCTTCTTTGTTCTGAGCCACTCCTGTTATTCTGCAAGCAGACGGGCATATTGCCTCTTCTCTAAAGCAGAGCGCTCCTTAGACTTCAAGTTCTCTTTCAGTTCTTCCCATTACTCTGTTCTTCCACTCTGTATCAAAACTCCAGAGCTCTCTGTGGTCCCTGTTTTCATATTCTCACTCCCCATTCTTGCCTTAGCTCATTCCAACCGGTCAGTGGCTCATCCCTGAGACACCATTCCAAAGGCAGTATTTGACTCCATTTAAGTTAAACTGACAAGTGAGTATCCACACAGAGTGAGCAGTGCAGAAGCTCAGAGAAGAGGGTGAGACTGGAGATTTGAATGCAGGTCCCTTCAGTATATTGATTCTATGTCAGAGCTGTTTGCTTTTCTCTCCCTTTCTTCTGTGGTATCAAAACTTCAAGTTTAACTGAGAATATTGCTGCCTAGAATTAAAACCACAGTTACTTACCTTCCATGTAACAAGATATAAACACATAACTGAGTCAAGTTATTGAGTCAAGGAAATAAACATGAAAATGTATGCTGGTATGAGTGTAAGAGGAAGCTGAATGTCCACAAAAAGTTCACTGAATGGGCTGATCTGTTTGGGAGATGTCACTTCTTTCTTCTGCCTAGAAATACACATAATGTCTACAGCAACCTTAGCCATGTCAGATCATAAGGTGGACCAGTTAACAAACCTTTACCTTTTTATTTACTGACAGGAACTTTAATCTATGACGTATGAGGCAAAATTTGAGACTGTCTTCCCTGTAAGAATTATAGCAAAAATAAACCAACGAATATCTTTAAATGAAATTTACTCATGCAAAAAGTGTTTAAAGTGTTACCAATGTTAGATAGAGATGGACATGATCACAATCCAAATACCAAGGCTGAAGGGTTTGCAGTGATCCATGGAACCTTGAACTATATCAATCAAAACCAAAAGGTCTTCTTTGAACCCTACGGTTCATTGGAAAGGAGCTATGGTGACCCCTGCTGGGGGCATGAAGTACAGACCTCTTCATAGAAGGACAGGTTTAGGGTAAATAGGGAGATTGTAAGTTCAAAATCAGAGGGTGCCCGAGAAATGTTTCACTGGGAAAAGGCACTTGCTGCCAAGTCCAGCAACCTAAGTTCAATTGATGGGCTCAACATGGTAGAAGGAGAAAACCAGCTCTCAAAACTGACCTCTGCAGGCACATATGCTCTGTGTCATGCTCACACCCACATGTGCAAAAATAAATAAATACAGAAAATGTAATTTTAAAACATAGAGGGATGAAAATTTAGAATGGGGAAAGAAACACAACGCAAGACAAAGCGGACATGTGTGGGAGGCTGATGTAGTTGATCTCTGGAAAAAAATAAGAACAGAGACAGCACAAAAGGGGTTGTAGCTCCACATGGACGGAACTCAAGATGGAGGTTTGGGATCCAGGTCCCTTTTCCAGATCTCAAGTCCCCAAGAGGTCACAGACCTTACATATATTAAGATTGCCAGATGTTCAGCTGGAGAGATGGTTCCGTGGTTAAGAGCACTGGCTGCTCTTGCAGAAGACCTGGGTTTGAGTCCCAGCACCCACATGGCATCTAACAATTGTCCATAACTCCAACTCCAGGGGATCTGATACCCTCTTCTGTCCTCCACAGGCATTGCATGACATGGTGCACTTACATCCATGCAGGCATAACACTCAAACATATTAATTAAAAAATATATTTTAAAACAATTCTCAGATGTGCAAGCTATCTGTTCTGATATACGTACACAACACACACATGCTCTCTGGGAGATTCATCATGCTGTCAGAGGAGTGTTGGGATAAAAAATATCTTGAAGTCAGAGCCAAAGAGATATCTCAAGTGATGTATGTCACTTGCTGTGAGGATGGGGACTGGAGCCCAGCGCCCAGATGCCTGGCAGTATGCCTGCCCACCTAAAAGCCCAGTGCTTAAGCAGAGACAGGGAATCTGTGGTTTAAGAGCTCCGTATCTAAAATGGAGAGTGACTGAGGAAGACACAGGGCATCAACCTCTGGCCATCACGTGTTCACATACACACGTGCCCACACACATGTAAACATGCATCTACACATGAACACACATCACACACACATACACATACAGGGGAAAAAGTCTAAATTCAAATAGTATGCAAATGCTTTTAAACTATGGAGCCTGAGTTTGTCATGAGCAAATGCCTCTGAGTTAAACTGAATGACTTAATCAAACACACTAAAAATAAATAAATAAATCGGCATGTCAAAGGTCAAAGGAGGTGGCAAAGTCTCATCAGTATAAAGTCTGGGAAACCTAAGGAAATGCTAAGATGCTAGAGAAATGGCTCAGCGATTAAGAAGAGTACTTGGGAGGCAGAAGCAAATGGATCTCTTGAGTTTAAAACCAGCCTAGTCTACATTGCAAGTTCCAGGACAGCTGAGGTTACAGCGAGATCCTGTATCAAAATGACAAAAATGAATAAATAGATATATAAAAATTACAAGAAAATAAGAATGGTTAATACTGAGAAAAGTGGGCTCACAAAATGTCAATCATGATTGAAAGACTAAATTCCCATACACTGCTGGTGAGACTGTAAAATGGTACAGTCCACTTCGGAAAAGTTTAACATGTTCTTCAAAGTCAGACATACCTCCTATATGATCAGTGCTTCCATCCCAGAGTACTTACCCAAAAGAAACAGAAGCACATGTTCTTACAAAGACTTGTACACAGATGTTCTTAGCAGTTTTTTCTTTTTCCAAAAAAAACCCAAACTGAAGGTAATCCAAATGCCCATCAACAGATGTATGAATAAACAAGTCATAATACATCCTTACAATGGCATATACAATGTGAAGGGCCAATTATTGATACATGAACGGATAATTATGCCAAGTCAAAGAAGCTAAGCAAGATTTGCTGAATGTTTCCATTTACATAAAACTCGAGAACTAATGGGCAGTGACTGATGGCAAATCAGGGATGGTTTGGGTGGGAGAGAAGGGGATTATGATAGATGGGCACAAAAAGCTTCTGAAGATGGGCTGGAGAAATGGCTCAGAAGGAGAGCTCCCTGACCTCCTGGGCCTCACACAACACAGGTGCACTTAAATACAAGCAGGCAATACACTCATATGCAGAAAATAGAAAATAATAAATAAAATACTTTAAAATTTTTCTGAAGGAGTTAGTTGCTTTCACTACCTTCGTTGTGGTGATGATCCCATAGGAATAAACATGACTCAAAACTTGTCAAAATGTTTACTTTAAAAATAGACTATGTAAGCTGGATGCTGACACATGCCTTTGCTCCTAGCACTTGGGTAGCAGAGGCAGGTGGATTTCTGTCTCTGGAGCCTGAATTTTCCTCCGAGCCCCCACTGTGCTGGTGCCTCTCTATCTGTGGGTCTATGGTACTAGTTACTCCTCTAATGAACTCTTTACTCTCTACTTATCCATTGTACTGTCCCTCTTAAACCCCAAACCCCATATGAAACACTTCATGGATATATCAAATGAGGCTAAGGAGAACTGTTTGGAAAGTGTTTGTCACACAAGCATGAGGACCTGAGCTCAATCCCCAGCCACCACGTAAAAAGCTGGGCATGGTGGCATCATCCTGTAATACCAGGGCTGGAATATGGAGACAGGAAGATCCTTGGGGCTTGGTGGCCAGTCAGCCAGCCTAACAAATTTTCTAGCTCCAGGTTCAGTGAGAGATCCTGTCTCTAAAAGCAAGGTGAACAGCTCCTGAGCCTGAGGGACAAAACCAAAGAGGCTGACCTCTGGCCTGCACACACACATACACACACTCAGAGGTACACATGGTATATATTCACATACAAGAATACACACATAGAAAACACGAGAACTAGCCACACCTGCGATTCATTTATTATAACCTGAGACTACTACAGAGAGGAGATGTGGGAATTTTACAAGATTCAAAAGACGTCAGTTTGGAGTAAGCAACCAAATATGTTTCAAACTTGACTAAGCTGCCCCTATGTCTACTTTGGATTCAAAGGAAAATGGGCAAGATCTTGGTTCTGTCATTTACTAGTTATGTGAACTTGGGCACCATTTTCCTTTTCAAAAAAAATTTCTCTGAACGTCCAAATCTGTGCCAATAGAATGGAGATCACTGTGTTTATTTGAAGTTAGTGTGAGTTATTGTACACATTATTTCAGGTAATAAATATAAGCCACCTTGCACGTAACAGGCCATCAAAATTCATTAGCTCTCTCCCCTAGATATGATGGAAACACAATTTCTGTGAAAGAATTCAAAGTACTATCACACAGAGCATCTATGATATTGACTTCACAGACAAGTATAGTGTTTTCAGCAATAATTTATTAGGGGAAAAGGCTAATTATTTGAAAAGCTGGGATCAGTGGAGCCACCTGCCTGTGAAAAAAGCTGTTCTCACTGTTCCCCATCTTATGAAAACAATCAAGTGGCTTGAAGGGTTTCCTTCCTGCTTTCAGTGGTTCTTTGGTTTCATTTGGAAGAGAATGTGGTCTAGGAGCTAGACAAAACAAAGATCTTGGAGCCAGCTGATTCCCAAGCAACTAGAGAAGGCTAGCCACAAAATCATCAGCACTGAGATTCTAAGCAAATTCCCTGACTCCCCAACCCCAGCTAAACCCACAACAGCAAAGTAGCATATGCTGCAGTCAGGTTCTGCTTCCTGAAGAGTGAAGCATCTTCTAGGGGCCAAACAGACTGAGAACAGGAAGGAAGGAAGGGAGGGAGGGAGGGAGGGAGGGAGGGAGGAAGGAAGGAAGGAAGGAAGGAAGGAAGGAAGGAAGGAAGGAAGGAAAGAATTGGGGGGGCAGGGGGGCAAGGGAAAGGCGCGAAGACAGGAAGGGATGGAAGGGTCAACACAAGATCATAGCCTCACCTCAAAGGAGACAAGAGATGGTTCTAGAGCCAAATATGAGTAATCATGGCCTGGGAAGACAGATTTGGGTTACCCCAACTTCCATGTTCCAATGTGGTAACAGTTTCATGAAATTTTACAGTAACAGAACAAAGAAAATCATAAATCAAGATACTTTTCCAATACATTGATGTAAACAACAACGGGAAGTTGAATTACAGAAAAGGGAGAAATCTGTTATAGGCCTCAGATGCTCTCTGATGACATTCTTAGCTGTTTGGTTGGTGGAAACTAGAGGTCTGTTACGACATTTAGGATCTCTACATTTCTACAAAAGGATTTACCTAATGGTCACAAATATGTAAAGTCACATACAGATAAGGGCAATAAATGGCTATTAAGGGGCTAAGGATACACCAAGGTAATGTGGCTCTGGATTTACTGGAGTCCAGTCTCTCCACACCACTGAAGTTCTAAGCAGTCTGTTAGCCTTGTAGAAGGTTCTGAGGTTCAGTTAAAGATGTATTTTTTTCCAGGAACTTTCATTCATAGGAGGGAGGGAGGAAGGAGAAGGGATGGAGAATGGGAGGGAAAGGAAGAGAGGGGAAGGGAAGGAAAGGACTCTTCAGCAACATGAACTCTGAGTGCAGCAGCAAAACCTAAGACTACAGGTGCTGCTGTTCGCCATCAGCATCCAAATGTCAGAATCAGGAGGTTGGCAATTTCTCCACATCCCTTGTGTCAACTATTTGGCCTAAGATTCCTTTACACTCTGCAGAATTGTAATTTCTGATATCTGTTGATGGGGGGGTGAAATGAAAGTAAAAGATTCCTTCCATACAAGAAGGAATCCTCTCATTCCTCCCACGTGTGGAGTGGAGAGTAGCCTCCATTTTGCTGAGGACGTCACAATGAACCTCAAAACATTTTTTATGGGCTTTGTTCTAAAGCTATCTAGTCCAAGGCAAAGATCTCTAGAAGAGTTGTAGGGAAAATCAGGACAGAATTTCACCACAATACAGTCTGCATGTTGAAAGAGACTTTGGGATGAGTGGCTTCTGTATTCTTGTAGCCTGCATTCTAGACTCCAATTACAATAACATTTGGATTAGATTACAGATCCATCAAACTACTGAAAACACACACACACACACACACACACACACACACACACAAACGCACATGAGCCTCAAAGGTTCTGTAACCCATGCCTAAGGATCTAATGCCACCTAAAGGCAACTGTGGCAAACTGCAAAAAAAAAATTAAACCTCACTGAATATAAAAATATTTTAGCTTAATGTATTCCTATATAAATTCCATATATCTATTTTTTGAGATAGGGTTTTCCTGTAGCCCCAGCTGGCCTGGAACTCAATATGTAGCCCAAGATGGCTTCAGTCTCCAGATCTGCCTGCCTCTGTCTCCCTAGTGCTGGGGCTAAAGGTGTGCACCATCACACCCAGCCCATATGTCTATATTTTAAAATATAGTCAATTTCATTGTCAACAAATCCAGCATAAGCAAAATTTAAAATACAAATAGCTACTCAGGAGGAGTGTATGTGTAGCTGGCGTGGTGTATGTTTGTGTGTGTGTGTATGTATCTGGTGTGGTGTGTATGTATCTGTGTATGTGGGGTGTGTGTGTGTGTGTGTGTGTATCTGGTGTAGTGTGTATGTATCTGTCTATGTGGGGTGTGTGTGTGTGTGTGTGTGTGTGTGTGTGTGTGTGTGTGTTGCTGGCCTTTAGAAAATAAAACCCCAAAAGACTCGTGTTGACAAGCTGAGAGGTCTTGGAAGCTGTTTGATTCAAGGTCCCTCTGCCCTTCCCAGGCTTCTCCTCCCAGGGTCGGGAGTGGCTTTCAGCAGAATTCCATTATCTACTCGAGGAGATAAAACCAAGGAGGAACACAATTGCTTCAGTTCTCATACTGAAACACTGTGAACCAGGGAAGATTAAACATTTCACAGGAAGAAAGAGTAAAAGTCCAATCTCACACCCAGATCCCAGGGAAGTCTTCTCCCAGACCACCGTCTGGTTTTTCACTACATTTAAAGTGCCTGAAAATTAATTTATTGTCTTTCTGAAATTGTCTTCATCTTCCTTCCTTCCCCGAATGACCTAGTTGACCGTTCTTTAACCTCGTATGTATGTCTGACTCCCATGCTGTGGTTTTTTCACCCCCATGCACATTAGTACATCTGTGTGTCTTTTCTCTTGCCTAATCTGGCAGTTGTCAGCTCATTCTAGTGAACCCTCCAGAGTAGAGGAGACATTACACTGGCCTCTACAGTGTGTTCGTTCAGCATTATAGCAAATCAGATATATATAAATAAAACTACAAAGGGAAACGTATTTTAAAACTCAATGCCAGGGCCTAGAAAGGTGGCTCCGCAGTTAAGAGAATTGGTTGCTCTTGCAGATAACGCACGTTAGAGTCCCAGCACCCACATGGCAGCTAACAACTATGTATAACTATAGTCCCAGGGAATCAAACACCCTCTTCTGGCCTCTACTAGCATTATTGCACACACATGGTACATTTAAATACATGCAGGCAAAACATTCATACATATTAAAAATAACAACAACAACAAAAAACACCTCAATGCTAGATAGCCAAAACGTAGAAGCAACTCAAATGTGCATTGACTAATGAATGGATAAGTAAAGCGTGGTATATATGTACTCACAATAGAGCATTATTTAACCATCAGAAGAAGAAAATTGAACTGGGCAAAGGGTTCAGTGGGTTCTTGCTCTGTGAGTTCTTGCTGTATAAGAATGGAGAGCTAACATTGAATTCCCAAAGCCTAAGTAGGAACCTGGGCATGGTATCATCCATTTGTCACCCCACTGCTTGGGATTCGGAGACAGGAGGATACCCCCAGGGCTTGCTGGCCAGAAACATGAGCTCCAGATTCGGTAAGAGCTCCTGCCTCAGAAAAATAAGATGTAGTGTGATAGAGGAAGACTCGGGACATTAACCTCTGGCTGACACATGCACACCTACATTAATCTGGAAAAAGACGAAGACAATTCTGACCTGTGCCACAGCACAGACGAAACTGGAAGACATTATACTAAGTTTTTTTAAAAAGCTACGAAAGACAAATTTTATATGATTGTACTTACATATTATTGTAAAAATTCTTTCTGGAAGACGTGTCCAACGTCCTCTCTAGGGCCCTAATGACAAAGCGAGGTATAATTTCACCAAACTACAGTTTGGGAAACTGGAGTTTATTTGGGCTCACAGAGCAATCAGTGGCTGGGGGAGGCCCTACTGAGGCCATACAGCAAATTCTACATTTCTGTAGGGACCCTATGAGTTGCTGCCCACCACCCAAGATGGCAAAGGGGCCCTAGTCCCATACCGGCTTCTTCCCTCCCCCATATACAACTCGGGGCACTGGTTGGTTGGGAGGGAAAGCTGACGCTCCTGACTCCTCCCTTTCTATGGAGCACCAGCGGTCAAGTTCATTTGTGCAGATCCAAGCAGGCAGGTGTGGCTGAACTCGAAGTCCATTTTGGCTCAGTTCATTGGCGGGCTTTGGCGGGCAGAGGACCAATTCACGCCAAAGATGCATAGAATAATTGCATGTATAGAAAGAGAAATTCAGATGAATGGGGGGGGGGCAGGGAGTCGGTGTTTAATGAACAGAGAGTTTCAGTTTAAGAAAATGAAAGGGCTCAGGAAATGGACGGTGGAGATGGTCACACAGCAATGTGAATCTACTTAAATGTCACAGAACTGCACACTTCAAAATGACACAGTTGCCACTATATATATATAATCACAGTAGAAAAGAGTTCCTTGTTGGTGGGAGAAGGATGGGCTTCTTTGTTGATGGAAGGAAAAAGCGGTGCAACGTCTTGGAAAATAATGAAACAATGTGCCTGAGAGAATTGTAACTGCTTATATCTTCCTTCTTTGCATGTGCCCCCATCTCTCTCTCTCTCTCTCTCTGGGCTAGATATCTTCTGCAATTGCACCCCACCTTGAGGCAGAGCCTCTCACTGAACCTGGAGCTTGCTGATTCCAGCTAACCAGTTTTCCCTGGGTACCACGTTTCTGCTTCCTGAGTGCTGAATTTACACGCAGCCGTCAAACCCACCCAGCATTTTATATAAATGCTGGGGATCCAAACCCTAGTCTTTACAGCAAGTGCTTTATCCCCAGAGCCATCTCCCCAGCCTTAAATGTTTATATATTTTGATTGATTCATTCTATATCTAGGACTTTATCCAAAATAATGTAAAACAGAGATATATCCAGAGACTTAGGCACAAGAATGATTATTAAAACCTCATTTGTAATAGAGGAAAAAGAAACTGCCTGAAAATCTGTAACAGAGTATTATAAAATTATAGAGAACCATCTAGATCCGTGTGCTGCAAATATAACATGTTTATGAATAATTTGCATCATTAAATGATAAAAGGCAGATTTCTGTTTGGATATTTTATAAACAGTCCATTAATCTTTCCTACTGTTAATTGGCAAAAACATGCACATCTACTTTTTAAACAAGTTTTAACTTGTAAGGGTGGAAGTAATTTGTGCTACTTGAAACATGCCACAAGGCCATTTACTGAAGCAAGGACTACGGATGGCTCATGGCAACACACTAATGGTTGAAACTATACTCTGTCTTAATACACTGACAAATCTTTTGAGAATGTCTAAGAATTTTTAAGGTTTGGGCCAAGCTGGCAGTGGCAAAGGCAGCAGATAGATACAGCCCAATGCAGACACCCTACTCTGAGGAGTTTCCCTCTTTAGGGACCTCTCTCCCGTTCAGATAATACAAGGTCCTTGATTATGCTGCTGAAAAGAATTTTGGGAACTGGAGAGATGGTCTTAGTTGTTAAGAGCGCTGATTGCTCTTGCAGAGGACCCTGGTTTAGTTACCAGCACCTACATGGCAATTCACAACTGTCTGTAACTCCAATACGAAGACATCTGACTCCTTCTTCTGGTATCTGAGGGCCCTGAATGCACATGGTGCACATACATGCAGGCAAAGCACTCATATACATAAAATATAGATAAATAAATCTTTAGGGCTGGAGAGATGGCTCAGTGGTTAAAAGCACTAACTGCTCTTGCAGAGGACCCAGGTTTGAATCCCAGGCACCCACAAAGCAGCTAACAACTATCTATAACTCCAGTTCCAGGGAATCTGATGCCCTCTTCTGGCTTCCACAGGCACTTTACAACATAGGTGCACTTACATAAATGGATAACACTTGTACATATAAAATAAATAAATTTTTTAAATTAAAAAACATATAAAAAAAGAGTTTTAGGGAAGGTCAGAGTGAACGAAAGTTAAAGAATTTATTAAGTACAGGTAAGAGGGCTGGGGATATAGCTCAGATGGCAGAACGCTTACTTAGCAAGGACAAAACCCTTGGGTTCAGTTCAGAGCGAGACAGCACAGGCCTGTAGTCCCAAACACTCAGAAGGTGGAGTCAGGAGCATTAGAAGTTCAAGGTCATCCTCAGCTATATAGAGGCAAGTCTAGAATACATGAGACCTTGTCTCAAACAATCAAACAAAAGTACAGGTAAGATGGCATATGCATGGGGCTTGAGAGGTGGTTCAGCAGTTAAGAACACTGGCTACTCTTGCAGAGGATCCAGGTTTGGTTCCCATCACTCATATGTTGGCTAACAACTGTCAGTAACTACAGTTCCAGAGGATCCAACATCCTCTTCTGTCTTCTGAGAGTATTGTAAAATACTTACATACTCTTACATACATGCAGTGCACTTACATACATGCAGGCAATACACTCATCCACATAAAAATAATTTAAAAATTTTTTAAAGAGATATCTTAAATAATGTAGGTGAGTGAGATGACTCAGTGGGTAAAGATGCTTAGAGTCCAATTTGATGACCTGGGCTTGATCCCGAAGACCCACATAGTTTGAAAGAAAGAACTCTAGAGGGCTGTCCTCTGACCTCACAGGTGTGCTATGACACACACATGTGCTAGTCACAGCACACACAGACATACATATGCACATAATTTTTTTTTTTTGGTCTTTTTAAGATAGGGTGTCCCTGTAGTCCTAGCCGGCCTGGAATTCACTATGTAGTCCAAGCTGGCCTTGAACTCACAGAGACCCACCTGCCTCTGCCTCCCCAGTGCTGGGATTAAAGGGGATTAAAGGCTTGTACCACCATACCCAGCTACATGCACATAATTTTAAAAGTTACACATATATGTAAATATATGTAAAACAAAGAGAGGGAGAGGAAGGGAATGAGAGAAAAGAAAGAGAGAGAGAGAGAGAGAGAGAACGCGCCTTAAGAGGACAGTAACATCCACTCAAGGCATGGGCCAGACTGACTATTCAAGATACTTGATATTGTTAAGTGTCTTAACAATAGTTATAATACTGCTCAGAGGCATACTTTACAGCCAGGTTCAAGGTCAAGCAAAGTTTAAGGATTAAGTACAAAAATATGATCTGGTTTACATATTTCTCTTATCTCAAAGAATTTCCTTTTGCAAATAAAATTAGAAGGTGGTTTTATGAGGTGCTATGTTCAGGGTTAGGGGTAAAAGGCGCACTGATACAGCTAACCAAAAGGTCACAGACATTCTGGCTCTGAGCAAGCATAGTTCATTTATTGTTGTAAACACTCATATGGCATATCTCTTGGAGAAGGGCATATTGTTTCTGTAGGCAATCTTAATTTCATCAGTTGTGCTGAATGAAAATCAAGCTGTTAACAGATCCTGAAATGAAGAGATTTGTTCCCTTCCTATGTCTGTTTAATTTTCCCTTTCTGTTCTCTCCTAAGGTAACTTCAAAAGTGACAAAATCATGTGTATAGCTATTGTTAAGACACTTGTGAGTGATGCTGTCCCTTAAGAAGCCTGAACTCAATTTATTTATTTATTTAATGTGTATGTGTGTCTCTCTGTCTGTCTGTCTGTGTGTATGTATGCATATGCACCACCCACAACGCCTAGTGCCCAAGGAGGCCAGATGAAGGTGTTAGAGCCCTTGGAACTGGAGTTACAAATGGTTGTGAACCACCATGTGAGTGATGGGAACCAAACCTGGGTGCTTTGCAAGAATAGCAAGTGCTCCTAACAACTGAACCATCTTAATAAATCCCAACTTTTCTTCATATTGTCTCATCTTGAAATTTTTTTCTACATTGTAAACCAAGATTTTGACTGTAGCTGGACATGGTGGTGTATGCTGTTAGTCTAGAACTTGGGCGACAGACAGAGGCAGTGGCTCTCTGTGAGATCAAGGACAGCCTGGTCTATAGGGAGACCCTGTCTCAAAAACAGCAACAATAGCAAAAAGATTCTGGCTGTACCCAAATAAAGCTGCTCAGGGCACGTACATCTGAAGTGTAAGGCTGTCTCCTGCTTCCAGTGATAACAGGAGAAACTGTATTTATCTGAACATCAGGTCATATCTTTAAGGGTGTTACATTTCTAGTCACAATGGGTTCTTAGAGTAGAAGACACAGTAATATGGGTTTTTGAGAGAAGGTTTCATGTATCCTAGGCTGGCCTCAAATTCACTATGAAGCTGAGGATGACTCTGAACTACTGATGCTCCTGTCTCTACCTTCTGAGTGCTGGGATTACAGATATGTATCACCATGCTCATGTGGTATCGGGAAGCAAACCTAGGCCTTCATGTGTGCTAGGCAGGCACTCTACCATCTGAGTGTATGTGGAAGAGCATGTGACGGAGTGCAAAAAGAGGTCAGAAGAGGATGTCAGATTGCCTGCGGCTGGAGTTACAGGTGGTTTCGAACTGTCTGTCATGAGTGCTGGGAACTGAACTCTGGTCCTCGGAAAATAACTGTGGTCCGCCATTCATTCACAGTGGGCACCATTAGAGGTTGGGTCATTAATAGAATTGAGTTGGAGGGTCTGCAAACCCAGCTTCCACTTACATCTTCTACCTGTGGATAGTTGAAAGAAGACATGTTTGGCATCTGAAGATCCTCATATGGAACTCACAAGGCAGAGTAGAACAGAGCAAAGAGGTGTTATTTAGGCACAGTGACTTTTGTGTCCATAAAAGTGTTTGGTAGTATACACAGTGACCGTAGGGGTCAGAGTCTATGACTGAATTCACTGACAGAAACTTTCCTAAACGAAGCTATCTGACAACAGCCATGGCTGAAGGCCCAACCTGCTAACAGCAAAGGCAATGCTAAGCCACCAAAGTGTTACCATGTCTGGATGAGGAGGTAGGCAGGGGCAGTTACTTGGAAGTAGAGAGATAATACTGAAGTTCTTCTGATACAGGGGAGAATAGGTCCCTCCTAAAGTGTTCTTAGTCTCATTCATAAAGGAATTTAAGAATGGACCCAAACGGAAGCTTTAGGACAATTTTATTAAAATTTAAGATTAAGCTGCTGTAAATTTCAGCAGCTGCCCTAAAGTGGAGAATGGAGGGAGAAGGAAAAAAATCCACAAAGCCGTATGGGTTTGGAGCCAGTATGGAGGTCAGACAGTTGGCGACTAAGAGCCGCATGGCAGGAGGGAGGCAGGGAAGGAAGGGAGCTTTAAAGGAAAAGTAAAGAAACCAAAAATGTTGGTGCAGTCCACTAGTTTAAGGAAATCATGGTTAGAAAAGAGATATAAAGAATAAAAGGAGAGATTATGCTATTTTTCTGAAATTCAAAAAAGTGGGCAGACTTACAGAAAGCCATAACTAACGTCTGTGGCTGGGTCCCAGTAGGGGTTGGGGATTCTGGGCAGGGAGAGTTCGCCATCTCACTAACACAGAAGGCATTCTGCTCATCTTTATAGCAGAGCATAAGGAGAATCTACCTTCCTAAGGATGGTCTTGTGACCCAGAGATCTGCCAGAACTGCGAAGTTGGGTCTTCATTCAGGCCAGAGATTACACTATTGACTAGATTTCTCTTAAGGGGCATTTTGCTACTATAACACATCGCACAACAAATTAAGACACTGGAAGTAGACAGAAAATAGTGAGGCCCTTCTATCACAGAATGAATTAGAAACACATTCTGGCTATGCCTTTGTCCTCTGTACCTGCAATGAGTTTCCCAGTACCATACATGGACTCAGAGAAGGCTTTACTCAGTAGGAGGGTGTTCCAAGTTCCTAACAATATACTCCTTTCTGGAAACAATTTTATAACCAAAAAAGAAAGAAAGAAAGCAATTGCTCATATTAATGGAACTCACTTGTCTCATTACATAAATCATGTCAAAAGCAACTGGCCTAAAAGAATGGAGAAATGGCTTCCTAAAAACTCAGCTATGGCATCAGAATCTGTGCTGTAGGGTACAGAACACTGAAAGTGTGTGGCATGCTTTTTCTTTCATGACCATGGTACATGGGAAAGCCCCAGCAGTAGAAACAGGAAACTTTGCTGCTTTTACTCAGTAACCCTCTCTCAGAGGTTTTGGTTCCCATTCTTACCCCAGGCCTAATTTAAAGGACTTAGTTTCCTTAAAGCTGGAGAGACGGCTCAATGGTTAAGAGCAGAGGATTTGAGTTTGGTTCCAAGCATCCACGTAGGGCAACTCACAACTGCCAGTAACTCCAGCTCCAAGAGATCTAACACCCTCTGCTGGCTTCAGGCATTCTCTAGGATGTTTCATTGCTTCTTTGTCCAGTATGAAGCAACTCAGTAAAATCGGGACCATTACAGACACAATATAAAGGATGTAGTCTTTCGATGAGATCAAGAGTCCAAACCAGTCAAGGTGCTAGATAACGATAAGATCATGTAATGGGTGGTAGAAGAGGGAAGTAATAAATATCACCCTTGACCTTGTAATCAGTTATAGAAATAAAGATCAAACGAACTATACACATACTATATTTATTTTTCCTTCATATATATACATACATATATATTTTTTTCCTTTTGAAATGACTCAAATATAATAAAAGCTACCGAGATAGAGACTGTTCCCTGAGGCCACAGGTCAGAAGGGGAAGGGGGGACTTGGGACCACCTGGAGAAAAGCAAGGAAGCCTATTTTGGGGGAAGGCATTTGGGGAAGGGGAGGAATGGGGAGCATCTTGCACTGCGGAGAAGTCAGGAAGCAGTGTAAAGGAAAGGCACCTTAGTGTACTCACTATTTAGGCTGGGGATGTGCCTTAGCCTTGATGTCTGAGGTCTCTAAGTTCCTAGGACCTGGCATTCTCCTGGAAACCAGACACCTAGGGAGTTTGGTTCATAAATTTGGAGCTGCTGTGTACCTCTCCCTGTAGCAGCAGGAATCCCAGGATCAACTATGAAGACCAGCTACTGGCTACCTCAGATATACAGATACAGAGCGAGCTGCCCCACTTCTAGGACTTAGAATTTCTTTACTGACATCTGGGACACTCAGGGGAACCTATCATAGACTCACAGATATATTCCTGGTGGAGTGACTAGTTCTATCTGTAAGACTGTGGAGAAATGTGATCTGATTAGCCCTTAACTCAAATCTAGTATCTCTAGTCTTTCTGAATCAAAAAAAGCATAGAGCTTCTTGGACATGAAGAAGGGGGAAATCGCACACCCAGGTGCTTGGGACATCAAGCTCATCTGGCTTCTTCAAGCTAAAGAAATGGATGAAGAAATAATGGGACCCGGTTAGACCCGTTTTACCCTTTTGTTCTATACTCTTCAGATGGTTGCAGGTTGCTGGTTCTGGGGTTAGTATTAGAATTCTGGCATCGAGAGAGATGTTATCCACGAGTCAAACAGTTATAGTAGCAAGGTCTCTTAACAGAAAATTGGTCAAGAGAAATAAAATGTCTGGCTTGGGTGGAGACTTGACATTCCAGTTTTGCTGGCTCAATTACCTGAACCTGGGGCCACCTCTATGATCTTAAATTATGCTAAAGTGATAGGCAAAATAACTAGAGTGTTAATGAGATGGTGAACTTTTCCTGCCTGTAATCCCTGCCACAAGGGGCAGTTGTGTATGTGCTGACAGAAAACGTATAACCTCTCCTTTTCTTCTTTTAAAAAAAATTTTAAAAATTTATTACTTCTATTTTATGTGTCTGGGTATACTGTCTGCATGTATGTAGTAAATGTATGATGTACAATGCCTGCAGAGGTCAGAAGAGGGCATCGGATTCCCCTGGAATTAGAGTTACAGTTAGTTGTTAGCTACCATATGGGTGCTGGGAAACAAACCTGGGCTGTCTAGAAGAACAACCAGAACTCTTAATCACTGAGCCATCTCTCCAGCTCCCTCTTAAAGTCTGGTTCTTGAAGCATGATCAACTAGCTTCTTTGCTGTGTCTCTGACCAGACCAAATTGGTTTACATAAAAGCAGCTTTCTTCCTCTTTAAAAAAGGGCAAAATCCCCCTTTCCCATTGTTAAGACATGTAGAATTCTCTTTGTTTTGAAGTGTGACTGCTGCCAGGGAATCAACTTGGGTTTTAATTATGCTTTATGGAACTTCATCAGGATTCTCCAGTGTGTCTTGAGATAAAGAATGATAGGAAGTTACAGATGAACTTAAGCCTGAAACTCCAGGGACAACACCTGCTGTGTATCTCTAAGGCTATGATAAGGATGATGATGGAAATTCTTTTTTTTTTTTTTTTCCATGGCCAGTTAAGGGGACAGGAAAGCTACATCTACATGTGAAGATAAGATGATGGATGGAATACAGGCCCCAGTCCAGGTGGTGGAGAGACAGCGGTAGGCTGAGGCACCACAGAGGAAGATGTCCTGTTCAAATAGGCCAGTGAGAGGTAAGGTGGAGGGAAAAGAGACGAGTTTTATCTTCTCAGACAAAGAGAACTGGCTAAAGTTGCCCCTGTCAGAAGCTGATGTGTAACAGCTGGTTAGCATTTGGGAAGAATAGGTATTATTTGTGGTATATCTAGATAATAGGAAGAAGTACGAGAGACAGGGAGGATCTTTTTGCCAGTTGTATAGAATCTCAATTTGTCAAAAGCAGGAGGCAGGTTTGACAGTGATAGTGGAGTTACAAAGAGAAAGGTCTAACTGTCCTACTAGGATATATCTACAGAAAGGCTGTCTTGTAGAGCAATGAGGGACTTGACTCATTAAGGGATATGCATGGTAAGGGTCTAATAATAGGAACCCTGTTGTCTATGAACTTGGAAATCTTAGAGGTGCTTCCAAGTTAGCAGACGGGCTGGGACAACCATGTATGTTGATGCAGAAAGGGAATGACAGTCAGCAATCATTTGCCAGATCAGTATTAGAGCCACTGAGTAACTGCTGAGTAAGATTTAGAGTATATGTGGCTGATTAGAAATAACAGCCTCTTGAACAGCAATGGACAGGCAAAATAAAATAGCAAAAGAAGATAGAGCAGGAAAAGATCCACGATGTTAGTTAAAAAGAGAGAGTATGATTGTAAGGTCAAAAGTATAAAATTCAGTTTCATCTGGGGTAAAGTTTATAAGCTCTCCTTGGAGCCAACAGTCATTTATAAATTCAAGGAAATTAATATTAACCTCTGAGGCTGGCCTCCAGTAAAATATTTCAGTGAGGATTACCTGAAAGAATTCTTTTGCCCTCTGGCACAGAGACATCAGAAACAGGGCCAGGAAGGGAGTGGTTTCCCCTATTGTCTTGAATAGGAGTTTCAGATCCCCCAGGAGATCACAAGCATAGGTGGGGCTAGTACAGGCCCAGTTCTACTGGACTCCTTCCTCCTGGATGAGCTTGTGAGTTGAATTCCCATCTGGCTTTAGTATGGAAGTGTGTTCCCCTGGGTCAGGAAATGGCTTTAACCTGGAAAAATGAATCTGGTAACTTTGCGGCAGTGAGGATGCTGAGAAGAACTATGGGTGGCCCAGTCTATCAAGACTGGAGGGGTTTAGAAGTTAAGAGGTTTTAGATAGACCCAGTCTCTTGGGTGGATTGGGAGAGATAGTGGGTCAGGAGAAGGCTTTGGGAGAAGTTAGCAATGTGTCTCTGAAGTGTCAGGGAAAGGGCAAAGATGTCATTTCCCCAAGATGTGAGATAAGGGAAAGTGTCCCCAAACAAAAGGCTTTCTGTATATTAACACAGAGGAACTTATGCCATGTGGGGGGGTATTGAATGGAGAGAGCAAAGGGAAAAGATTAATCCAATTAGTTTAAATCTGTATCGTTATTTAGTAAGATGACTTTTTATAACGTTATCCTCTACCTTGCCTGATGGCGGAGGCCTGTCAGGGATACGTAACCTCTAGGTAATGCAGAGAGCCTTATAGATCCCTTAGGTAATTTTTGATATGAATGTGAGGCCATTATCAGACTATAAGGAGATAGGAAGCCCAAATCTAGGCATTAGCTCTTTAATTAAAATATTAATTACCATATTTGCTCCTTTGATTATTGGTGGAAAAGTCTCTACCAATCCTGAAAAGGTATCTACGCTAACTAGTAAATGTTTGATCTTGTGGATGGATGGCATCTGTAAAGTCAGTCTGCCAGTTCTGGCCAAGGATTTGTCCTCTGGTTTGATGGGTTTGGGAAAGTGGGGTCCTCCTAATGTGTTTCTTTGGCATATGAATTGGGTAACTCCATAGAGGTCTCTGGTAAAAGAAGACTTTTTAGTTAATTGTGAGAGATTAGCTAGGAGGAGATAGCCCACGTGGAATTTATCATGAAGGGTTGTTAAAATGTTAAGTCCCTCTTCCAGGTAAAATTGCATTTCCATCCTTAGTAAACTAACATTGATGTAAGGTGGGGCACCCTGGGGATAATTCTTCTTTTCCCTCAGATGAGTTAGGAGAGGGTTAACTGGCAAGGCAACAAAGGGAGGGGAAGCCTGAGGCTTGGAATTTAGCTTTCCTGTCAGCCTTATGCTGTCCCAAGCTAATGGCCAAGTTTAATTTTTGGTGGCCCTTGCAATGGAGAATAACTGCCTGTTGGGTTAAGAGTCAGCCTATAACAATTTTAAAACTATGTCTGGTAAGGGCCCTCTAAACAAAGAAAAGGCGATATGACATGGCAAAATCAATGTCTATGCATGCATGCATGATCCTGTCATAGTTCTGTAGCATGGAACAGCCAATCAACATGTACAGGGGAGACAAAGGGACTAAAATGTAAAGGGAAACTGACAGAAAGTATGTAAGTCAATGAATGTTTCACTGTGCTCAGGGCTCAGCCTTTGGATGTGAATCTGCTGAACCAAGTGCCAGCACAAATAAACACTGCTTCCTGGTAGAAAGCCTCAGGGTCCCATCTGAGAATACACCAAGGGTACGATTAATGATAGGAGAGCACTTGTCAGCTAGGAAGTCTCTCATGTGGGAGCATAAGAGTCCCGATCGATGTTTACTGACAAGCCCTTAGCCAAGGTTAATGCTCAAGTTAGTACAGTAAATTTGGCTTGTTCTAATGTGGTCCCTGGTGGGAGAGAACGAACCTAACTCAATACTTGAGTCAGAGATGACTGTGGCATATCCCACTTGAGTGACTGTGTTTTTGAGCTCCCATCTATAAACCACAGAGAGGCTGAAGACAGAGACATTAGGAAGGGGATTAAGAAAGTGATATAGGGGCTGGAGAGATGGTTCAGTAGTTAAGAGCACTGGCTGCTCTTATAGAAGACCCGGGTTTGGTTCCCAGCACACACATGGCAGCTAACAACTGCCCTGACTCCAGTTCCAGAGGATTTGATGCCCTCTTCTGACCTCCATGGGCACTGCACGACCAGAGTGCACCGACATACATGCAGGCAATACACTCATACACATAAAATAAAAATAATAAATAATTTTTTAAAATAAAGCGATCTAATATTTAAGAACAGCTATGAGCAAGGCTAAGAAATCACACTGGTGTAGAGTGAGTGAGGTGGCTGAAATAGAGTGGAATGTATTCCTCGAAGGCAGGTTGGAGAAAACACAGAAATTGCCCGATGAGTGAGACCTACAGACATGTAAATGGGGATAGGGAATGTTTTGGTTGCTTCAAAAAATACTGACCAAAAGGAACTTGGGGAGGAAAGGGTTTATTTGGTTACAGGTCGCAATCACAGTCTATCACTGAAGGAAGACAAGGCAGCACTGAAGCAGGGCAGGACCTGAAGGCAGGAACCAAAGCACAGGACATGAAGGAAGACTGCTTACTGGCTTGCACAGCCACCTTTCTTATACAGCCCAGGACCACCTGCACAGAGATGGCACTGCCCACAGTGGGCTTGGGCCCTTCTGCATCAATTAACAATAAAGGAAATGCCCCACAGACACGTCCACGTGCCAGTCGGATGGAGGAAATTTCTTAATTGAGGTTCCTTTTTCCCAGGTATCTCCAGATGACAAAAACTAGCACAGAGAAATAGTCTAAAAGTTTCTTTAAAATTTTTTTTAAATATTCTACTTATTATTTTTATTTTATGTTTATGAGTGTATGCCTGCATATAAGTGCACCTATGTAATGCAGTGTCCTCGGAGATCAGAAAAGGATGTCACATCCCCTGGAACTGGAGTTATGGATGGTTGTTAGTTGCCATGTGGGTCCTCTGCAGGAATACCCAGTGTTCTTAAGCACTAAGGCATCTCTCCAGTCCTTTTTAAAAATAAATTTTATTTATTTTTATTTTTTGTGTATAAGTTATTGTCTGCATATAAGTGTATCGATGCTGTGCAATGCCTGCAGAAGTCAGAAAAGCGTGTCAGATCCCCTGGAACTGGATTTACAGATAGTTGTTAGCTGCCATGTGGGTACTTGGATTCAAACTGGGGTCCTCTGTAAGAGCAGCCAGTGATCTTAACTGCTGGGCCATCTCTCTAGCCCCAGTTTAAAAGTTTCTTGAATCCCTGGGACAACCTCTGCTAGAATCTTTAATCAGGAAGGGCGTCCTAGGATGGTTTTATTTAATTGCTTGGAAAAGTAAGTATGCACATATCAAGCCCATACAATCTGGGGTCCTAAAAGACCCAAGACATAGGCCTGTCTTGCATCTTGACCTGTCTTGCATAGGTAAAACAGTTTAGAGGAGTCAAGCAGAACTAGGGCAGCACTCTGCCAGGGAGAGATACTAGGCCAAATTCGGGAAGAAAGTTGGATCTTTTACTGTAATCTTAACAGGGGGATGGCGAGTAGCTACCAGAGAGTGGTCAACATCCCAAACAGGAATAACATGCGCTGTTAAAGGGAGCAGAAGGGTGCGACCTGCTGAGGGAGACGCTGGGCCCCTTCTACATCAATTTACAATCAAGAAAATGCCCCACAGACATGTTCACAGGCCAGTCTGATGGAGGAAATTTCTTAATTGAGGTTCTCTCTTCCCAGGTATCTCCAGATGACAAAAACTAGCACAAGGTACAATTTATACGTGTCTATTAAAAACTTTAAAAAATATCATATTTATTATTTTTTATTTTATGTTTATGAGTGTATGCCTGCATATAAGTACACCCAAGAAGAATAACACTTATTTGGACTATGAGCAGATGACAGAGATAGTAGCCTGAAGTTTAGATAGACTGTCTCACCCTAAAAGTGGAGCAGGGCAAGAAAGAATAGGTACGAAGGAGGTTAATGTGTCTAAAACATAAGAAAGAGCCTGGGTTGGGGGAGGGGCTTGGAAATAAAGCCATCAACTTCCGGAGCAGAAATGGAGGAAGAACTAAAGGTCCTACATGTTCAATTAAGGCTGGATGGGTAGTTCCTGGATCTGACTAGGGTTCCTGTCCTGAGCTTGGCATTAATGATCTCGATGGTCATCACAGCTGAGATTTTTGAACCAGTTCATTAGGTAGTTGAGACTAAGCAGTATCCATTATGAGGCCTGGTGAATCGAGCAAGTGGAGAAGAGCAAGAGAGTCAAGTGTCGTCCTACTTCTTAAGTCCTTCCCAGAGGTGTGACCAAAGTCCAGTACACCAAGACGATGTCTGAGTGTCCTTAAATATCATATGGTTTGAGCAATAGTTCAGAACCATGCATGAGGGAAAAAGCCACCTGACTCAGCACTGAGTTTGCACCTGGGCCAGAGATGACCAGTGTCCTGAAGACTTAAATGACTTATCAGACCAGAGGCCAGTGATGGTGCAGAGAGGCAGTGGCAAGCGCGGAGGAAAGGGGAGAGAAAGCCCCAAGGGAAATCTGTGTCCTGGAGCCTCTGTCCAAGCCAGCAGCACGAATATGAAAGGTCTGGGATGTGATAAAGAACATGTGACAGCAGATTGTTCTTTGAGGCCACAAAATTTATTTAACACCTGAGAGAGTGTGGCAGGGGTTATCCTAAAGGAGAAGTGGAATTTTGGACCACCTAGAAAAGTAAGAAAGCCTACTTTAAGGCACTTGGGGAAGGGGACGAGGAAAGAAGGAACATCTTGTACTATGGAGAAGTGAAGTGGGAATCTAGAGGTTGTGGGGTGTGAAGGAAAGGCACCTTAGATGTATTCACTAGATAGGCTGGGGATGTACCTTAGCCTTTGATGTCGGAAGTCTTGAAGATCCTAGGCACAAGGCACTCTCCTGGCATCCACACACCCTGGGAGTTTGCTTTACAAATTCAGAGAGGCTGTTTACCTCACCTTATAACAGCAGGACTCCCAAAACCAGCTATGAGGAGCACAGACAGAAAGAGATAGGGCTGACCCACCTCTGAGATTTAGCAATTTTTTCTGAAGTCTTGAGTGCCCTGGGAGCCTGCCACAGATTCACAGACATATTCTGGTATGGTGCCTGCCAGTATCTTTAAGACTGCAGGAAAATGATTAGTCCCTGAAACCTAAATGAGAGAGTGAATGAGAGAGAACTAATAATGCTTAGTTTTTGCAAGTGATTCTGTAGTCATAGGATCTTAGGGAGTCTAGAGATGCTTACTCATCGCCTGGAAAATCATTTTACAAATACAGTAACTGGCTTTCCTGGGCCTTTTGTCCCTCCTTGCTGAGAAGATGACAATATCTTTGTTTGCATAGTGGATAATTAACTCATGTTAGGCAGAACCTGAAGTTACTATCTTATTCATGGATGAGGACGTGTGGGTCCTGACTAGCCTCTCTGGAGCT
The DNA here is from genome assembly GCA_035773235.1 of Eospalax fontanierii. Lineage (NCBI taxonomy): Eukaryota > Metazoa > Chordata > Mammalia > Rodentia > Spalacidae > Eospalax > Eospalax fontanierii. The sequence continues at coordinate 30,535,272 of CM069548.1, read as the reverse complement.
CTGCTCTGTATCAGAAGAAAACACATTTTTCAAGTTCCAGCTTCCTCTGGCTTCCAGGTACTTGGGAGATACTAGCAGAAGACTGGTGCTCAAGGACAGGGAAGAAGATGAATTATCCATAACACAACCCTGCCAACTTCTGGAGAAGAGGCTGCATTTCAGTGTCTTCTGAGTAGGCCATCCTGTACCAGCCAGGAGAAGGTAAGGGTGCCCCAGGCTAGCCTGTTTTCTGAGCATCCCCTTCCAGTTGTCTTCTTGCTCTGGGAGTGGCAGCATCTCCCTTTAAGTTGCCTCAAACCTGAATAAAAGCCAGCAAGATAGCTCATCAGGTACTTGTCATTTAAGTCTGGAGACCTGGGTTTGAGTCCCTGAACCCAGATAAAGGTAGAAGGCGAGAACTAACTCCACAAAGTTGTGTTGTGACCTTCACATGTGTGCCACGACACCCATACACACACACATACACACACACACACAATAATAATAATAAATGAAAAATTAAAACATCAATTAACAGAGACTGAAGGGAGGGCTGAGCAGTTAAGAGAGCATATTGCTTTCCCAGTGGACCCATGATTATTTCCCAGCACTCACAGCTGCCTTTAACTACAGTTCCAGGGGATCCAATGCCATCTTCTGGCCTCTGTGGCATGTGCACACATATGGTGTACATAGAGACATACACTCAAAAGTGAAAAAGAGAATCCGTTGCTAAAAGCCTGAAAAAATACATAAATAAATCCCATTTGGTGAAGATTGTAAATGGCCTCTCTTTTTGTGCCTGGATCCTGAATGGAACATTTGCACATGTTGTTATAAGTTACCTGAAACTTTTGGAAGTACTTAGAAATTCTTAAAAGTAAAAGGTATGAAAATTATTTTAATACTTGTAGTTTGTCACAATCGTCTCTTTAAACAGTTACATCATTAATTTTATGAAAAGGTAAATAAATATGCTTGTCTGCACATGAGCAATTTGTATATATGGACCCATAGACAGGAACACATAATACCCATCCCTGATATTTGAAAAATAGATGTGTATTTCAAACTAAAAAGCATCTTATTGTAAGATGATATTTTCATGAACGTTATTAAGTATATTTCTTTATAATATGCTAAAGAAATGACATTAAGAAATTTTTATAGTTTCCTTCTACTCAAAGACATTTACTTCCCAAATTTTATATATTTTCAAGCTTTAAATATGACTTTTCGGGCAGTTTAGTCTTTTCTCTTTAAATTTCCCTATTGAAGCAGGATGTCACTGTGCACACCTGTAGTCCCAGGACTTGGGAGGTGGAAGCAGGAGGATCAGAAGTTCAAAGCCACCTTTGGCTAAATAGAGTTTCAAGTCAGTCTGGGCTACATAAGACCCTATTTCAAAAAAGCCAAAATAAAAATAGATTACAAGTTATCCAGATGTTACTGATTTGTTTATATTTAGTTAATCAGCATTATTTAGTGCCTGACATTTGATGCTTTTCAAATATTTTTACCCTTTGAAAACCAAAGCTGAGTCTTGTCAGTGCTAAGTGAAACCTTTACTTCACAAGACTCAAGTCCAATGAAGCATAAATTTTCAAATCTGTACATGGCCTAAAGCTAACTGATGTTTTCACATCTGGCTCTAGATGCCATACCACCAAAGAAGAGTGGGATATTTTCCCTCTGATGGTGAAGTCTTCTCTTGTTGAAGGTTCCTATTTAATCACAAATTATATTTAATGACTTGTGATTTTGACCAGATGGCTTCAAGATTATATCACATTAGAATGCAAGAATGTAGCCAATGTATTTGGCCTCTTCCTTCTGAAACATTTTTCACTGATCAAATGAGATAACCAGTCATCAAATAACACAGACACATTTACCCTCACTTAGCCAGCTTTAGTGTTCTGCCAAAGGTCCCTGAAGAACTCAGGCACAGTGCATAGTGAAGACAGAAAAGACCAGCAGAATAACAGTGGTTAAACAGGTTTTTAAGTCAGTGAGATCTGAGTGTCCTGAGTCTTGTCCCTAGCCATATTATCTTGAGGCTCTCCACAGCATAAGGCAGAAATATGAAGTTCTGAAGACTAATGAGGACTAATATACATAAGGAGTTGAATACCACATGACACACAGCACGTGGCTCTGAGCTATACCACTGTGAGACATTACTAGTTGGTACATTTTCCAAATCCCTTTTTATGATGTTAGAAAATCTGGTTTTTGTTTTGTTTGTTTTTCTCAGAGTTTCATGTAGCCCAGGCTGCCTCTGAACCTGCTATGTGGCTGAAGCTAGCCTTGAACTTCTGACTTTCCCACCTTCACCTTCCCTGCTGCAGTGATGGGTGTATCTGGCCTAGAAACTTTCTTTCTTAAAATTATTTGTTATTTGTTTATTTTATGTATATGTGTGTGTGCTGGCGTGAGTTTGTGTGCACCACATGCATGCAGAAGCCCAGGGGGGCCAGAAGAAAGAGTCAGATCCCCTGGAACTGGAGATAGGAGAGTTGTCAGCCTCCAAGTGGGTGCTGGTAACTGAACGCTGATCCTCTGTGAGAGCTGCCAGCACTCTTAACTGCTGAGCCTTCTCTCCAGCCCCAAGATGGGATCTTTTTGATTGTGGATGGAACCAATAAAATTTCTGTGAAACCATAAACATTCCTACTCCCCTGTATATCCATTCTGAGTGCACTATTCCAGAAACCCAGCAACCACATGGTAGCTTACAACCTTCCATAAATCCAGTTCCAGGAACCTGATGCCCTCTTCAGGCCTCCTTGGGCATTTCACACATGTGATGCACATACATACATGCAGATAAAACACACATATACATAAAATAGAAATAAAGCTTTTTGTGGGGAACTGGGTAACAAACTCCAGTCCTACCTGAGAATCTGTTAACAACTAATGGCTGCTAGGAGGGGCAGAAACAGTCTCTTTCAAGCATGGAATTCTTAATAAGTTAACCAGACTCCAGGGGATGGACCCACACTGAAGAACATTTGAAGACACAAAGGAGACTCTATAGGCCTTATTATATATAAATATATATGTGATAGGCTACATTAAATTAGGTGGGGAGGAATAAGGGGAGGTGTGAAAAAGGGAGGGGATTTAATATGATCAAAACTTACTGTATGAAAATCACAAAAAAAATTAAATTGAAAAGGTTTTAAAAAGTCTTCATAAACAAAACAAAAAAAGACTTGAAGAAGCTTCAGCAAGGGCTGGCTAGATAGTTCAGTGGGTAAAAGAGCTTACCACCATGCCTAATGTCCTGAGTTCAAGACCAAGGACCCATTTAGTGGAAGGGGAGAACCACCTCCCACAAATTATCCTCTGACCTCCACATGCATGCCACAGTACTCTGTTGTATAGTAATTTCCTCAGAGTTAAAACTTTGCTGTTGCAAGATGTTCTAAAGGGAAGTGAAATACTCTACAGTGAAGGGAATCTCATTAAGACTCAGGAAGTAAACAACTCAGAGGCCCCAGGAAGTCCCTGAAACTGACCTTATGAACTAGGCCCTTCCCTCCCTAAGGTTCCAGAATCAGTAAGGACTGTTCAGAGACACTCTCAGACCTGCAAAGCTGCATAGAAGTAGCAGAACAGCCAAGCTGCCGTCAAGTCATTCAGTAGGCTCCAGTTTTTCCGCTCACCCATGCTGGGGTGGGCTTTCAGCAATTCAGCTGTTTTTTAGTCAGTCCTGCTCCTGAAAGTAACCCTTCAGCCTTCCACCTCTTAAGTAACTGCAGTAAACACACTGGTTAACCAAGTTAGATTTTGGTGATACTCTTACTTTGGTCTGTCTTCAGCTCCCTATGTGGTATGAATAGATGTTTATTTATGTCTTCCCAGGAATAGTGTCACAACACACAAATACACCCTCCCACCCCCCCACACACATAGACAAATAAATGTAATTTTTTAAAGAAGAGGCTTCAGAGTTCAAAAAGACCTTACTGAAGATACGGGCAAAGCTGATGTAGATACAAAGAGGGTCACTGGAGGTGGATAGGTAGGACATTGAAGAATAGAACCCAGTTGCATTGCTGCTGGAAGTGCAGAAAACCAGCTGAGCTGCTGGGTCAAGGCAAGATATATTTGTGCTCAAAATGGAGCCAACTGCTGCTCTGTAAAGTGGACTCACCCAGGGGAAGACAGCCTGAAAGCTGTTTGATAGAATATGGATTTACTTAGAGCAGAGTGCAGCCTGATCCCTGGAGTATGTTTTTGTTCTATTTTGTCCGTTTTTTTTTTTTTTTTAATAATACATTTACACGACTCAGATTCTAAAAATCCTAAAAAGCATAGTGTAATATGTATACTAAAAGGAGACTCTCCCAGCCCCTGTGCAGCAGTTATGCAGCTCTACTCCAAAGCAAACAATGTGAGTACTCTGTGATAAGTCCTTCCAAAGAGGGCTGGAGGTTCAGTGGTTAAGAGCACTGTTCTTGCAGAGGACCCAAGTTCGGTTCCCAGCACCCACATGGTGGCTAACAACTGTCCATAATTCCAGTTCCAGGAGAATTTGATGCTCTCTTTTCACCTCCACGGGCATTGCACGAGACATTGCACTCAGGTACATGTAGGCAATATACTTATACACATAAAAAAGAAAATAAAGTAGTTTTAAAAGTCCTTCCAAAGATGCAGTATGCATCATGTACACCTGCTTTCAATACACGTTTGTTTTACAATATACCTTATATATCATTTCGTATCAATATGGCAAGATAGTATTTAACTTGCCCTAATTAATAAAAAAAATTATAGACCAGCAAGGCAGCTTAGTGGGTAAAGGCACTTACCATCCAGACTGATGACATGAGTTCGATCCTCAGAACCCACAAGGTGTAAGGAGAGAACCAACCCTTGTGGTCCTCTGACCTCCACCAATTGCCACATACATGCATACACAAAAATTTTAAATTACTAATAAAAAAATTTAGACTGTTTTGTTATTACAAAAAATATTACAAGATAAACTCATGTTTGATCATGTAACATATATATATGTATGTATATATGTTTGTTTGTACACATCTATAGGATGTGTTCTGTGTATGTATGGGATACATTCCAAGATGAAGTCCTATTGGGGCAAAGAGTATGTGTAATTATAATTTTCCTGGTTATTTGAAAATTCTTCTCAGTAGAATTTATACCATTTTATTCTCCAATAAATATGTGAGAACATTAAAAATTTTTAATAGACTAAAGGTTAAGCAAACCCGAGTCCCTGAGTGCCTCTCGACATAGCTTGAAGCGTCACATCCATTTTTAGTGATAACCTCCATGCAGGAGGAGATTTCAGAGCGATTTCTTTTGGTCTCTATGGCAACACTTACCTACTTAGAAGCTTCAAATGATTGTTCCTAGGTTACAACAGCAAAAACTGACTTACAGCATTTCTGCCCACCCCATGTTTTAAATAGGAACAAGATCAGAAAACTCCGTGTGGGAACACCAGTACCACTCTGCTGCAGATGCTTCGGGGTGCTCAGTTTAGATATTACTGTGCATTTGAGGTTTGTTTTCTGATGTATGAAGCTGTCTTCATTTTTGCTCTTTGCCAAAGTCTCTAATTTGTTTCCCTTACTAGCAAAATACAGGAAAGGTGTAGAGAGGAGGTGCCATGTGACACTATTCCTGGATAGATGTAAATAAAAATAACCATCTGCTCACCCCAGATAGGGAACCAATGACAAAGGAAGCAAGCACAGCACAAAAGTCCAACTTGGTGGACCACTGAGTTCATTGAAATTACTTATAAGAACAGAAACGACTCAGCTGAGTCACCAAAAGCCGACCCAACCTGGGGAACAGGAAACCTGGAATGCAGGCAGCACAACAGGTTGGAGAGTGGCCTTTCTGGAAAGTTCAGGTGGTCTGAGCCTCCTCCAGGCAGCTCTGCTTGTCTCAGAATCTTTCAGCAGTTCTAGGACCTGGTGAGTTTCAGGAACTTCCTGAAACTATTGAATTATTTACTTCCCTGAGTTTAAGCAGCTTTCTTTCAGGATGGAATGTTTCAACCCCCTTAAAACAGCCTGTTGTTTACCAAGTTTCCCTCCAAGGCAAGGGGGAAGGTTAAATCTCCGAGGAAACTGCTACACAACAGGAGGTGAGGGATTATCAATTTGCCTTTCATTTCTAGTCCCTTCTTTAAGCAGGGACTTTGGCTGTTTCCAGGCACTTTGTGTCTTAAGTGCATTTCAGTTTCTCTGTGCTACTGATTGTCTCATAATGAACCATTTTCTATAGACAAAGATCTGACTACTTGTCCAGTTTTCTTTTTTATTAGTAATCTGAAAAAAATGAATGCAACTGAGTTACTGGAAAACTTTAGAGAACGGAAATAAATACATGTACATTCTTGACTATTATTACTCTGGGGTGTCTGTATTCATGTTTGTGTGTGTGCATTCGTGTGTGTGAGGGCAGGTGCCCCAGTGCCGCAGTGTATATGTGGAGGTCAGAGGACAACAGCTCACCAGTGGCCCTACTTCAGAAAGGATCACTGTTATTTTTTACTTCATGTCACACTAGCTGGCTTGTGAGCTTTCCAGCTTTGGGGGGTTTCTAGCTCTGCCTCACATCTCCCCATAGGGATGCTAGGATTATAGACAGTTGTGCTGTGTGTTAGATCTAGAGATCTTTCTCTAAGAGTAGAGAAAGAATAAAGTTGAGATAAATGACCAGAGCCAGACCTTTCAGCAGATGGAACTGTGTTTGTTCGGCAAGGTGGCAATAACCTTCCCTTGAGAATGAGAAGTTGTGCAAGGGCAGGGTGCGGGAAATTTGTCTGTAGATTATACAGGGTTTGGAAATAAAGAGCATACACAGCTACAGAGTCTGAGTTAGGTTCTCCTTGGAAACACGTGGTCCTTTTCCTGGAGACGCTTGCTTGAGCAAAACGAGCTAGTGCGGCTCGGATGTGCCTAGCTGACAGCAATGGAGCAAGGACAGCCAAGAAACATTGTGGCAGGAGTGGGCTGTCCCGCCCTTCCGCAGCTGTGGCACTCCATTACTATGCATCTCACTTTTTTTGTGGGCTCTGCGAATTTGAACTGCAGTCTTCACACTTGCACAGAAAGCACCTTTAGCCATGGAGCCATTTCCCCAGCCCGTTGAAGTCTCTAATGTGTCCTACTTTAAAAATATCAAAAATGGGCTATGAAAATGGCTCAGTGGGTGAAAAGCTTGCCATACAAGTGTGAAGACCTGTCTGGAATACCAGTACCCACATAAAAAGGCTAGTGTTATAGTAGCAATAGCCCCTTGAGAGAAGACTAGTCATGAGACTAGAACCCTTGGCCTAGGTAGAGCCTTAACTTGGCAGTTTTTGCTGTGTCAGTCACCTGGTCACAGGACTACCCCTAGGAAGGTGAGTTCACCTTAAGTCATGCAAAATAGATAGGCAGAATACCCTGTACACTAATGAAGTGGTGGAACTTTCCTGCCTTCTAGTACAGTTCAGAATTCTAGTACAGTTCAGAATCCCCACCTTCTAGTACAGTTCAGAATTCAAATTCTTCAGGAAAACATAACCTCCTATGTTTTCCTTTTAATTTCTTTTCTAAGCATGTTTTCCCTAACACTTTGGGATGCCTCCACACCTGGAATTTTCTTACACTTTCTGTAAAACTCCCAGTCATGTTGCTGCTAGCTGCCATGTGTGTGACTTCCATATTGGCTGACTTCCACACTCCCCTACACAGCATGGCTTTATGGCTTCTTTCCTTCTCTCCATCATTTTCCTCAGGGCAGCTGTAGAGATTTTTGGCTTGCCTACCCTGAGGATTTTTCTTTAAATTCTACTAAAATTGTCTAAAGCTTCCATTTGAGTACATTCTTAAATTATTTTATTAATGGCACTAAGAACCCTGAAACGGGACCCCATTCTCCCCTGTATCACCAGCAGTGATGAGCGTGGACAATCCCAGTGCTGGGGAGGTGGAGACCGGAGAACCCTTAGGGCTTGCTGACTCCTCAGTCTACCCAAATCAGCACGTGCACATGTCTCCAAAAGTAAAGAGGAGATGCCAGGTGCTCTGGTACATGCCTTTAGTCCCAGCACTCGAGAGGTAGAGGCTGTAACTTCCAGATCAGTCTGGTCGATATGCAGAGTTTCAAGCCTACTGCAGCTACCCAGTGAGACCGTTCTGTCTCAAAACAAAACAAAAAGTTTTGCTGGTTGTGGTAGTGCATACCTTTAATCTCAGCATTCGGAAGACAGAGGAAAGCAGATCTCTGTGAGATAGAGGCCAGCCTGGTCTACATAGCGAGTTCCAGGCTAACTGGGTTCCAGGGAGACCCTCTTTTTCAAAAAGACCAAAATAAAATTAATAAAATAAACTTAAATAAAACAATACAATGAAATAATAAACATAAAATAAAATAGGAGAGTGATAGAAGACATCAGACATTAACCTAAAGCTTCCACATGAACATATTCTACGTGAACACACACATGCACAGACACCTATATGTGCACAAACTCACAAATATATATATGATATATCATATATAAAGTGTATGTATACATGTTTCTGTAACTCAGGGTCCATTTGCAAACATTATGAGTTGCTTATGTTTGCTGGCAATGCTGAGAAACCCAGTTGTAAATGTGTGTTTATCTGCAAGTGAACTGTGGACCAAACAATAGAAAGATATTGGAAGCAAAAATGCTTCTAGGTGTTTAGGTTTTCCCTGGGGTCATCTTTTTCCACAATATTGATTCTAAACTGAAACTTGACATTAAGTGATGTCTGGTTTAGCTGACTCCGTTTTATAATGCTTTTTCACAATTGAGGTTTTTCCTATTTTTGAAAGGTCTCCCATGTGGGGTTCAAGGAGGACAGTGAGATGGACTGTTAGAGGTAAGAAGAATATTAGAAGAGTTATTAATACCATGTGCAGACAGACGGCATGGTGGGGACTTTGAAGATGAATCAGGCCCAGGAGGTAGAGAGTAATGGGTTCCTTCCTATAGCTCTGAGGACAAGGAACGTTTCATAGCAGGAGTCTGCAGGTTGGCTCTCAGATTCTCTAGCACACAGCAGGGAAGATGAGCAGGATGATGTGTGTCCAAACCCACAAGCCCACTTCCTCAAGTGAGAAATCCAGGCACTCGGAAGTGTGTTAGCTACAGATTAATAGAGAGTGCGCCCACTAACCGGAGGCTGCTACAGGTACCACGGCCTGAACAGCAGTCTGGTCTTACCTTTGAATTGTGAATAACAGTAATTTCATTTAAAAGAGAGAGGAAAAATAAAAGCAAAAAGAGTCTATTGTGTGAGAATAACTCAAATCAGTTATTTGCCAAACCTGAGAACAAAATCTGACTGATGTGAAAGTTTTTCTTTTCACCTGTTTTCACATTGTAAGATACAGCGAAAGAAACACTTCCTCCCAGCAGTCGTCAACACACCCCCTCACATCTTTTCAAGGCTCTCTCCAGGCACGCATGTGGAGATGAAATGTGAACTATAGCAAAGCAGTTATTTACAATGATACGAGTCCTTAAAAAAAAAAAGGAATAAAAACTCCAGAAAACACATTTTTGTAGATAATTGTTCAAAATCCCTTAGGACAGAAACTATTACAATAACCAAAACAATCTTAAAAAGGAAGTTGACTGTTTTCTGGTTGCCTTTGAGGCCTATTCCACAGGAGGGAATTCAAAACGAGTACTGTAAACCAGCCTAAAGCTTATTGCTGGGGAGGTCATAAGCACTAGTGGGGAACATACTGATGTTTTTTTTGCTAAATGAACATCTCTATCCACCCCCTCCAAGGCTCAAGGAACAGCGTGGAAGAGGGAACAAAAAGAATGTAAGAGGAAGGGAATGGGGAGTTGGCAAACACTCTCTGGGCTCTTCTGGACATGACAAGATCATTGTACTCTTGAACTCATAGCAACTGTGGTAACATGCCCTAGACATGCCCAAGATCAGCCTGTTGATGTCATCGATGGGGAAAGGGCTCATGATGCCTCACCTCTCACTGAGGATCAATTGGCCGTTAATGTTTGCTATAGATTGGATGTCATTTTCTTCAGTTAGTGTTTATAGTAACAATTAGCTGAAAATTCATGGTCAAGATAATAAAACCTCTGACCTGGATGGAGACTCAACATTCCAGTTGGACCATGTCAATCACTTGACCACAAGACTACCCTTAGGAAGGTGGGTTCACCGTAAGTCATGCCAAAGAGAGGGTGGAATAACTAGGGCATTAATGTGATGGCAAACTTTTCATGCCCAGAATCCCTGACCCTAAAGCAGAAGTTTTATCTGGCTACAGATCTATAGCTTTGTAAGTTTGCCTGCTTTTCTGAAATAGCAGAAACATGAAACTCTTCTTTTTGTCTTTCTCTTTTCTTTTTCTTTTTTTTAATTTGTTACCTTTATTTTATGTGTACAAGAGTGTATTGTCTGCCTGTGTATAAGCACACCCGTGTCATGCAATGCCCGCAGAGGCCAGTAGAAAGCATCGGATGCCCTGGAAATGGAGTTATAGACAGTTTTTAGCGGCCATGTAGGTGCTGGGAATTGAACCCAGGTCCTCTGCAAGAGCAGCTAGTGCTTTTGACTGCTGAGCCATTTCTCCAGCCCCTCTCTTTTCTAAGCGTGCTTTCTCTAACACTCTGGGCCTCCCCAACATTTTGGGTATCTTATTCTTTTTTAAAAAATGTTTTTTTTATTTATTATTTTTATCTTACATATATGATGTGTATTGCCTGCATATATGTAAGTGCACCTGTGTCGTGCAATGCTCTCGGAAGAAGCATCAGATCCCCTGGAACTGGAGTTACGGGAAGTTGTGAGCTGCCATGTGGGTGCTGGGAACTGAACCCAGGTCCTATGCAAAAGCAGCCAGTGCTCTTAACCCCTGAGCCATCTGTCCAGCCCTGTATCTTACCCTTTTCCTAAAGTTTCCCTCTCTGACATGTGGGTGCTAGTCCACCATGGGTCTGACCTCCACGCTTGGCTGGTTTTTCCTTCTCTCCTCCATTCTCCACCTCTGGGAAGCTGCTGAGATTTACATCTGCCCTAAGAGTTTTTCTTTTAAACTCTAATTACATTATCCTTAAGCTTATGTTTGAATAAAAATAAATAAATAAATAAATACTCTGATGAAATTGTTGACTAAATAAATAGCTTTCACCTCAAAGGAATAAAAGAGATGGTTTATTCTCAGGAACACAGATTTAGGTCTCCCCAAAAACCATGTTCCAGTATTAAAGCAGTTTCATGAAGTTTTAATAGTAACAGAACAAAGAAAAGTCATAAATCAAGACATTTTTCAAGTACATTTGTGGGTTGGTGGATGCATTCAATAGATGGGTCATAACAAAGCAGGGGGAATTCTACTATAGGTCTCAGATGCTATCTGATGGTATTCTTAGCTTTTTTGATTGGTGGGACCTGCTGATCTGCTAGTAAATACCTTACAAGGTTTTTTATCTGTTAATCACAGGATGTTAGGTCAGGAGCAGAGGTGGGCAAAGAAATGGCTATTTAGGTGCTCAAGATAGCTGGAGATAAACTCTGGACCTGCAACCTTCTAGACTCTCTACAATCACCTTTAATAAGAAAGTCTAGTTTGAAGACGCAAGGTTTTTCTGGGAACTTACATCCACAAAAGCAGTTGAGGAATAGAAGGGTTTCTTTTGGCCCATCATTCAAGGATATAATTCATGTCCAGGAAGTTGTGGTAGCAGGAACTTGAGGCAGTGGGTCACACGGCATCTGCAGACAGGAAGCAGAGAAAGATGAATGCTGGTGCTCAGCTCGCTTTCTGCTTCTTATTCCAATTGGGATCGCAGCCCATGGAATGGTGCCACACCAGGGTGGATGACTCTTCTTATTTCACTTAGCCTAATCTAGGTAATCCCTCACAGCTATACCCAGAGGGCAAACCTAGTCTAAATTATCCCTCCCAGGTGTGCCCAGAGACTTGCCTCCTACGTGATTCCAGATCCTATCAAATTGACAATATTAAGCATCGTAAGTAGATTCAGTACTGTTCTAGTCTTCTTTTGTTGCTGTGGTAAAACACTGACCCAAACTAACTTGGGAGGAAAGGGTTTATTTCATCTTACTCTTCTAAGGCACAGTCCATCTTTGAGGAAAGTCAAGCAAGAACTCCAGGCAGGAACCTAGAGGCAGGAGCTGAAGCAGAGACGATGGAGGGATGGTGCTTGTCGGCTTGTTCCCCTGGCCTGTGCTTAGCTTTCTTTCTTTTTTTCCTTTTCTCTTTCTTTTTCTCTATTTTTTAACGTTTTATTTATTATTTTTATTTTGTGTGTATGAGAGTGGTGGTGGTTTGAATAAAAATGTCCCCCATAGGCTCCAAGTATTTGGACATTTTATCCCCCGTTGGTTTGGGGAAGCTTTAGGGGTATGGCCTTGCTGGAGGAAGTGCTTCACTGGAGGTGAGCTTTGAGAATTCCTAAACCTTGCCCCTCTGCCTCCTGTGCCAGCTTGGAGATGTGAGCACTCCTCTTTCTGCTCCAACCACTTCCCACTATCATGCCTACTACCTGCCATGATGGACTCTTGTCCCTTTGGAATCATCAGCTAAATAAACTCTTCCTTCTATAGGTTCCTTTGGTCATGGTGTTTTATTATATGGAGTTTTATCACAGCAACAGAAAAGTAACTAAAGCAATGAGTGTATTCCCTGTATGGATGTAAGTGCACCTGTGTCATGAAATGCCCAAGGTCAGAAGAGGGCATTGGATATCCCTGGAACTAGAGTTACTAATGGTTGTTGGCCACTATGTGGGTGTTGGGATTCAAACCCAGGTCCTCTGCAAAAGCAGATAGTGCTCTGAACTTCTGAGCCATCTCTCCAGTCCCTTGGCCTGCTTTCTAATAGAACCCAAGACCACCTGTCCAGGGCAGGCAGCACCCATGGTGGGCTAGGCCCTCCTCCATTACTCAACAATCAAGAAAAGGCCCCACAGGCCAATCCAATAGAGAAAATTCCCCAACTGAGGGTTGTTGGGCATAATGCAAGGTGGGCCTAGCCAGGCCACCTGCTAGGAGGAATAGAGGAATGGCTCCTGTGAGCGTGGCGTTCTGCTCTGGCTAGTTGTGAGACCAGCACCTGGAAAGTACCTGCCTACCTGGGGACAAACTTACTGTTGGCTGTATTTGGGACCCCACCCCATAAGGTCATTGGCTATCCAGGCCTGTAAGAGCTTGTGCACCTGTTCAATAAACGAGTTGGCAGTGCCATGTGCTTGGCCTGCTTCCCATCCATCTCCCAGAGTCTGCGTCTTGATTCTGCATCTACCCGCCCCCAACCCCTTGGGCTGGCCCCGAGTGCTGAGACCTCCGATAGAGGGTCCCTTTTCCCAAGTGTGCAAAGTTGACAAAGTCAACCATAACAAGGGCTTAAAATAAATAACTTGCCAGGCCTGGTGGTGCACATCTTTAGTCCCAGCACTCCAGAGGCAGAGGCAGGCAGATCTCTGCGAGTTCAAGGCCAGCCTGATCTACATAGGGAGTTACAGCCCAGCTGGGACTACAGGGAAACCCTGTCTCAAAAGGATCAACAAAATTTTTTAATTTTAATTTTTAAAATTGGGGTGTGTGTGTGTGTGTGTGTGTGTGTGTGCATGTGCGCATGATTGCAGAGGCATAAGATCCTTTGGAGCTGGAGTCATAGGTGATCAAGAGATGCCCAATGTGGGTGCTGGGAACTGGAGTCATCTGCAAGAGCAGAGCCAACTTCCAGCCTTGATTTTCAATCTTTTTTGGGGGGAGGAGTCTTTTTGATACAGGGGCTCCTTGTAGCCCCAGTTGGCCTGGAATCCACCTTGAACTCATAGAGATCCACCTGCCTCTGCTTCCTAAGTGCTGGGACTAAGGACATATACCACCACATAACACATAAAGAAATTGTAAGAGTAATACAAAAACCTCTGGAATGATAAAAGCTGAGACCCAGATAAATTTACAGTAAAATTTTTCCAGACACTCAAACTCCATTAGAGAGCTCAACAGGAAAGAAAATAAACAGAGAGACATCTTACTTAAAATGAACCTACCTAACAGGCATCTACTGAATATCCTATCTAAATACCAAAGAGTACACATTTTGTTCAGTACTGTCAGATCTTTCTCCAAAGCTGACCACATACTAGGGCATAAAATAAACCTCATTTAAAAACATTGAAATGATTTCTTGCATTTTTTGACCTCAATGCAATAAAACTTATAATTAACATTGAAAGAATCCTTATTAATTTAAATTCCCCATGACTTCCTGGGCTAGTCGCTTTCCCCGCGAACCTCACGTACGTGTCCCGCTTTTCCACGGCTCCCTGAGACTATCTCAGCTAATGATTATGGGCCCTTCCCTGTCGTAACAGGCTTATTAAGTACTCTTAGCTTACTCACCGATCCGAGTTGCCAATCCAAGTCACCGATCCGAGTCACGGCACCATCTGTTGTATCCCTCGACCAGCAAGGAAAAACTGCACTCCAGACATATCGGTTGCAAGCAGTTTTATTCAGTCCTTCTTCCAAGATAGCAACTCTTCCCCCAGACAGCAACTCCAACTAACAGACAGCCACTTGAACTCTCCAACAGTAACTCGAACTCTGACTGCAACTCTAACTCTCTCACTTTCCCTTTCTGGGCTTCTTCTCCTTTTATATCCCGTAGCTTAGTCAATCACCTAAAAGGTCAAGTCGTGGGCCAGGAGCCTCTAGTCGTGGTAAATATCACATGCAGGTCACAAGGCCTGCATGCTTTTAGCAACCAGTCATACTTCCTTCCTGTAACCTTGGCAACCTCCTGGCTCTAGGAGGAAGCAGCAGCAGGATGCCATCTTTATTTCTCCCCACAGGAATTCTACCAAAGTTCATAAAATTATAAATGGGATCATGAGGGTAGGAAGAAATCTTAGGGCTGGAGAGATGGCTCAGTGGTTAAGAGCACTGGCTGCTCTTGCAGAGGACCCAGGTTTGGTTCCCAACACCCACGTGGCAGCTAACAGCCACCTGTAACTCCAGTTCCAGAGGATCCAATGCCCTCCTCTGGCCTCTGTGGACACTGCACGATATGGGTGCACTTATATACGTGCAGGCAAAACACTCACACACAGGACAAAAATTTAAAAAGAGGAAAATGGAATATAGTTGACATGAAAGAAGGAGGGGTTGGGAAGAAAGGATTGGGGGGTCATGAGGCATGGGGAGACGGTGGGAAGGGGGTGGATATGTATGGAGATGACGTCATAAGGAAACCATGACTTTACTGGCTCGTTTTGGATTTTTTTTTTTTTAGACAAGAGTCCTCACTATGTAGCCCTGACTGTTCTGGAACTCATTATATAGACCAGGCTGGCTTCGAACTCACAGACATCTGCTTGATTTTTTTGTCTCTGATTGCTGTGATTAAAGACATGCACCACCATACTTGATTTGGTTAACAGATCTTATCAGTTTTGGTTGAGATTCACAGAACTGGTAATGCTACTGAAGATATTAGTATTTTCATCAATACTGAAATTCATTCTTCTGTCATCAAAACTCAGCAATGATGTACTATGTCTGTATTATGTACCTATTGTTGTGTAACAAACTACTCCAAAACTTCGAAGATTTTGAAAACATGTATCTTGTATAATTTCTGATTTTTAGACTTCTGGCACTTAGCTGGTTCTGGCGCAGGGCTGCTAGGAGGCTGCAATCAAAGTTTTCTGCAGGCATCTCAGAGTTTGACGTGGTTGAACCATCTGCTTCCAATCTGACCTTCAGGTTTCCTGGAAGGAGGGACGGGTTCCTTACCAAGGGAACCTATGAGAGTGGAGGGCGTGGAGGAGAGGGGAAGAGAGGGAGACTGACAAGGGGAAGAGACACCAAAATGCCACTGCAATGAAGTGTTTCTTAGAACCTAACCTCATAAGAGACATATCACTTCTGAACTCTTCTGCTGGGCCCATTATAGGAATGTGTGAAACCAAGTGCAGGAATCCTATGGGCTTTCTTAGAGGCTATTTACCAAAATGCCTAACCTCATAGTGGGAGAACTCTCACACACCCTAATATAATTTATCAGTCTGTCATCTTAAAAAAATAATTTAAGAAATTCTGGGGCTGAGGTGTAGCTTAGTGGTAGAGTGTTTGCTCAGCATTTTAAGCCCTGGGTTTGAGCAACTGTAGAAAAAAAGACAAAAGAAAATCCATAAGTCTATGAACTGTAATTAGCCTTTAAGAATATAAACAAATTGAGGAGGTATTGGCTGGGTGTATGGAAAAAAAAATGGCCGACACATTTGCCACATTTTAAGATTAATTTTTATCAATTTCACGAGGTTCTCAGAAGCAGTGAATCTTTCAGGTTTTATTTTGATGGAACTGTTTGGAGATTTTCACTTTTACTGGTCAGAAATTGCTACCTTAGAATGAATGTTTTCCATCATTTCTGTTTGGTGCATGAAGAGTTTAGAAGTTAATGTTAGCAAGTGTGTTTCTGTGTGTTTGGGCCCAGTTTGAAGACACTGGATCCTCTGCTGTCTTAATACTGAACTATATTTGGAGAGTTGGCATACAGAGGGTCTGTCTTGGATTAGGGCTCAGAATACCTAAAGGATTTCCCTCTGAAGTCCTGGGGTCAGATTTGACAGGTGTGTGTCTTCTAATTTTGGAACCAGATGAAGAGTGAGGCCATTTTATACTCATTCAGCAAGAACTACAGGAAATTTAGGACAATATCCAATGGATAAAGGACTAGAAACATTATTCTTTGACTACATCTTATTTTAACACAAAAACATAATTTAATGACTTCTGATAATGGCTCCTTTTTATATTATTTATTAATTAATGAAAAATACATAGAAAACAGATCTTTATGCCAGGCTTTACTAGAATACTTTGAACTAATGATCACATCCAGTGTTATTTTTGTTATTCCATTATTAAGGAATTAAAAGTTTTCTGATGGAAAAGAAAGGTATTTTAGAATGAAAGATATATTTGGTGTTCTTTAAATATCTCAGAGAAATCACAGGACTGTAGAAGATGGTTATAGTATTTCATTTTTTAAAAATGAAAGTACATTTAAATAATGAAAATATGGATTGCCTTAAAATGGAAAATATGCTTGAAGCACTACCAGCCACTAAGAAATGAAATTATTGTGCATGCAAAACTGAGCAAAGTTTTTCATATGAATGATGGAAAAATTAATGCAAAGGAATCTTGCACATTTCAAACACAAAACAAAGCTGATAAATTTTGAAACTTGAAGTCCTGCAAATTTAGGTTTTTGTTATGTCCTCAATATATAGAGCAATGAAATCTTAACATGATACACACAGATTCCTAATAAATACATGTGGAATGTGAAGTTAGTTCCAGAAGGTCTTATTGAAGGAACATCAAAATGAAAATTAAAACACATGGTTCTCTTTAGCAGGACTGGTTAAATAAAATTGATTATATAGAATCTGTTCGTTTTAGATATTAAGTAACTAAGCTTTACAGTTTAGATATTTCTCTGGCTGGGCGTGGGGATGCATGCCTTTAATTCCAGAAGCAGGTGGGTCTCTGTGAGTTCAAGGCCAGCCTGGTCTACATAGAGAGTTCCAGGCCAGCTGGGGCTTACAGGGAGAACCAGTCAAATCACATTGCTAGTGGCAATGCTCTGCAGTTTTTCTTAAAAAATAGGCTGTGAAGTCTAATTTATGTGACATTAGGAAAAAAAGGCAAAAGATTTGACCTGAAACTAGTTTTTTTTTTTTTTTTACCCTAAGCTCAGTTGGTAGACTTGCCTCCTAAGCATGAAGTACTGGGTTCCAGTCCCAGCACTACATAAAACCAGTGTGGTGACATGCCCCTGTAAACCTAGAGTGGAAGCTGGAAGATCAGGAGTTCAAGATTATCCTTGGCAATATAATTGAGTTCAAGGCCAGCCTGAGCTACTTAAGACTCAATAACAAAATCGAACAACAACAAAATCCTAGAGTTTTAAAGTATCTCAAGATGTTTCCTCTATGTAAATAAAACATTTTAAATAGGGACAAATTTTCAGTTAGGTCACAATATTTATATTTTCTAAAATTAGTACAATTATCAGAACACTTAAATATGAAAAAACTTAAGTGAACACAGGAAAATGTAGAAAACAAGATTTAATAATCTTCAGTAGCATGTTGGATTCTTACCATATGGCTCCCCTTCCCAGACTTTGACTACTCCTTTAAACCTATGGTAAATTTCCCTTTTCCCCTTTCTTCTACCATGGCCTGAGGAATGGAGTCGTTTTTATGATTAACCGTGTATTTAGGTGACACAAGATAATAGCTGGTACAATAAAACTCTGGTCCCAGAGCCACGTTGGATAAATACCGGATTCTAAAACTCAACTGCACTCACTGCCCATTTCCTCTAGGGTAGGAAGTTGGGATCCCAACAGTATGTCACTGAACTATTACAAAATTAATTTTTTAACCAGGAAAAAAAAACAGAATTTCTTCTTGTGTTGCGCTGCGCAGTTGCAGTGACGGGACAGAAATGCCACAGCGCGTGAGCTGTCCTCATCTCTAATAGGAATGAGCAGTCTATACTTGATGTCACTGTGCCCTGCAAGGTGGCAGTTCCAGGAGCCGGCCCCAATCAGCTCTGTTTTTCCGCTCGAGCCGTTAAAGCTCTAAGGAAAGGCCAGGAGGGCAGGCCCAGAGGGAGGGGTGCAGACAGGTGCGTCCTCTGTTTGGAAATACACAAAGGGCCGGCGTTGCCGCCGCTGTGTCCCTGGCAACTCCACGCACGCAGTGCGCGCGCACTCCCCGCGGCCCCCCGCAGCGCTCAGGGCGGGAGTCCAGCCCGGAGGGCGGGGTGGCGCGCGCAGGTCGCCCACACAGGCGACCGACACTCTCCGGCCTGCTCGCGGACGCGGCCTGGGGAGCGCGAAGCCGGCTCGTGAGACGGCCCCGCCAGCGTTGTCGGGATTTGTAGTCCGCAAGACTCCGGGGCATTTCCCCCCCCCATCCCTGGTAGGCCGGCCCAAGCGTCCCTGCTCGCCGCAGGCGGACTTCCTTCCGCTGCCAAACTACAACTCCCATCACCCTCCGCGCTGCGGGGCCGAAAGCGAAAACAAATTCTGGGCTGCGAGGGTGCTGCCCTCCGCCGGGTGCCCCTTCCCCCTCCCCGTCCCTCAGGCGCCCTCCGGCGAGTTGGGGAAACGAGAGGCCGCGTCTTTCTCTTTGGCTTTCCTCGCCTTTCGGCGTGGGGCGCGCACGGGAGAGGCAGGCCTCGCTTCACCTCAGGGGGCTCGGCGCGCGCCGGCGGCGAGGCTTTTCCTCGCGTCTCGCGCTTCCGGACCAGGAAACTTGTGGGGGCGGTGACCCCGGCCGGCTCCGGATCTCGGCGGCGCGATCTCGGCTCTCCGGCTTTCTTTAATTCCCTCCCGCGGCGCGGAGGTGCGTGGTCCCTCCGGGGAGGCGGCCGCGTGCGCATGGCCATGCACTAGGTAGGGTTCCCTATGTGCCGGGAGAGCGCCGACCGCCGCCTCGGGCTGTCGTCGCTTCCTGCCGCCGTTCGCCGGGGCCGCGCCGGAGCCGCAGCCTGCCCCAGGCCGGGGCGTCGAGCAGCCGGCGGCGCGGCCATGTGGGGCTAGCCTGTGCCGCGCACGCTGCGACCGATCGGGAACATGGAGGCGGCGGTCGGCGCGCCCGACGGCGGGGACCAGGGTGGCGTGTGGCCGCTGGAGGATGCGACGCCCATGGACGCCTATCTGCGCAGACTGGGCTTGTATCGGAAGCTGATCGCCAAGGACGGCTCGTGCTTGTTCCGGGCCGTGGCGGAGCAGGTAAGGGGCCGGGGCTCTTCTGCTGGCTGGGCCGCCCCGGGCCGGGGCCGCGCGGGGCGGGCTGTGATCACAGTGGCTCATTGTAGCCCCTCACGGGACGCGGCGGGCAGGATCGCCCGGAGGCGCGCCGCGGGAGGCCGGGGACCAGAACCCGCGTGGCTCTACGGTATTCCGCATTCACCTGCCCTGCCATCGCAGTTCCCGTAACCCACATGTTTACCGGAGGAAGTGCTGCACCCAGTTCTACTGGTGGAACGCAGTTTTCCTGCGGCTGGACTTTGGAATGTGGGGTGGTCAGGCTCCCCGGTGTCAGGCGAAGCCAGAGACTAACCCTACTGTTTAAGGAAACCAGATTGTGTCGGAACTTTTCAGTGAATTACCTGAGTAGGCCCCACACGGTATTACATCCAAGAAGAATTTGCAGTTTTTAAAGTTTTCTTTCTTTGTCTCTTTTAACCTGTGGGCAGGTATGTATGTACGGGGTCTTTGAGCCTAAGTACGTCTTCACCGGAATTTTTCCTTGTTAACGGCCGAAAACATTTCCATACAGTTGCTTAGAAAGAGGTTTCTGTTTTTTTTTTCTTTTTAAAAACAGAGTGAATGTAGATTTAATAAGGAAAACAGAATTCCCGAGAGTGGGTGGGGTTTTAAGGAAGGAATACTCGTGATTTTTCTTCTTTTTTTTTTGTTTTTTTGTTTTGCTTTTTTTTGAGAGAGCGGCTTTCTAATGTTATATAATCGTATGTTGTAGGTGTGCAGTCACCCAAACCTTTCTTAGGTTTGAAGAATAGCTCCTGAAGTAGTTGGATAAAAGTTTCATATTACTGCTCTGGTGTGTATTTCATGTGCTTTCGTTTGGCATAAACGTAATTCTTTTTCTCACCTTTTTTTGGTGTGCAAACTAGTGTTTAAGATCTCTAGTTGTGAGTAAATGTAAATGTTTTCTTTAACATTCTAGCCTTTTCTCCTTTTTTATATCATCAGGCCATGTGTTTACTTTCCAAAGGCCCCGAATTTTGCATGTGTATAAGTATAGAACTGGTTAAAACAAGGAAGTGAGACCTCTGCATTGGGGGATAGGCATAGTGCCCAGACCAGCCGGTCTTTTCCCTGATAGATGGATCACATTTCCATAATTTAGGATGCTCCCAAATGGGTGATGTGTGTTTACACACCCCACTCAGTCCTTATTGTTAATAGACAAGCAGCCTGCCCCATTTGTGAATTTTCCAGATGAAGAAAATTCTGCTTCCTCTGTCAGCCTTCTTGAACACATCAAGTGGAAAGGTGTGTTTATTTCCGTATTATATGCCATGGATCCTTGGTTAACTCAAGCTTGTGGGGGTCTTTTTAAATACATTTAATGGGCCAGAGCTAATTGCATTTAAGAACTTTCTGACATCACTGAGAAGTTTTTTAGTAACTTGTAATAGGATTTAGGTTAATCATAAGGGAATAGCTTCTCCTATTTGGGGGCTGATTTTGACTATATAGAGCCTAGTTTGGGGTGAAGTTCAACTATTCAGTAGATAGTGGACTAAGTACTGGTGACAAGGGTTATATTGCTACCCCCAGTCTGCCCTCTTATGACCTGTACAAAGGATTTGTTTTGGGGGAAAACTTTTCCTGTACAATCAAAATATTCTTAAGGAGTCAGTAGCCTAAGTATCAGTCTCAAGAGAAGGGGAAGAGACTTAGGAAAAGTCCTCCCTCCAAATTACCTGATTTAGATAGGCCCTTTACTTTTTTTACACTTGTGGATTTGGGCCTGCAGAGAACCTGACCTGAATCAGCTTCTAGCCCAGGAGCTAAAAATAGGGCACTCTTAGAGGACTTGCTAAAACAGAGCCTCAGCCTTTCCCTTGTTGATCACTGTCTTGTCCCAAGTCATGATGTGAAAACTTCCTACCTTTAGTTGCTTTTTAATTTTTTTTTTTTGTCTTTCTGAGACAGGGTTCTCCCTGTTCTTTGTAGACCAGACTGGCTTGGATATTTGAGATCTGCCTGCTTCTGCCTGGGACTAAAGGTGTGCACTACCACGCCCAGTTTCTTTAGCTTATTTTCATGTTTGCAAATTATGCAAAGATAGATATTTACCAGACTAGATAATTAAATTTTCAGTGACCATGGGCCTGAGAAATAATTTACTTTTTAAAAGTTGCCATTTAACCTTGCTTTCTTGTAATGTTTTGCTTCACAAATTACCCATGCCCCACATTGTGGAAGTTGGTGAGTGTTTTGCATCTGAGCAAAAGGTTCAGATTGCTTCTATGTGCTAAAATCCTTGTTAAAGGAGGAAACCATGAGATATTCCTGCCATTACAGATGGAAAATAAGTTTTATTAATCTGCAACCTGTTGCTAGGTGTATGGTTTTAACACTAATGTAGCTTTGCTGAAGGTAGGAAAGTCCTATCATATGACATTGTATATAGCCCACTCATCATCATAATGTCTTGATTCATAACAGTGTCTAGTATAACATGTGAAAGATTTGTTGCCAAATGTAATTTGTTGAAATGGTAAACAATTAGTGCTTTTAAAAATATACGGACATCTTCCTGGTGCTAGAAACTTAGACTCTGTGAAGCTTTTTTGGTATCCTAAGACAGCAAAGTAGGTATTCCTAGTTGCGCTGAAAACCAGCTGGTAAATTGAAAAGCCAGTTGCTAACTTTAACCGGTGCATTTTTAAGTGTCTTAGCAAATTAGAGCAACATACTAACTGTAGGGGACAGTTGCTTTTGTATGAATAAACCTTGGCTGTTAACCCAAGAGAGGTGTAAAAATGTGTAGCCAGAGCTTCCCTTTTCTTCAATTTTCCCCAGATTAACATTGGGGAGACTATCAATTGACGTTATAATCCTTCAAGTTATATCCTGTTGTAAATTTACAAGAGACCTTGACAGTTTCAAATGTGTTACTTCAGGTGGGTGTGGGTATGGGTGTGGAAGTGGGTATGTGGTTTTTAACCTTCACCCTAAAGGGTACTAGGAATACCTCTGTTTGAGATGTCTGAGCATTTGTCTCTTTGAGCATGGTAAAGTATTGGGGGCGAGCATTTGGTAAGAAATGTTTGTTTTATTTCCGAGCTCCCAAATTTTAGTAAGATAAAATGCCCAATGGGTAATTTTTTTGTTGAACTGATTAGTAGAATTGGGAGGCTGCTGGTGACAAATCTGGAACATACTGGTACTTTGTAGTTTTATTATTACTTTTTTTCCATTTTATTTTTTACGTTCACATGTGCACTACCCTCTGCATGTGGGGGTCAGAGACAGCTTGTGGGATTGTTTCTCCTACCATGTCAGGCCTGGAGATAGAACTCAGGTTGTCAGATTTGATGGCAAATGCTTTTATCGGCTGAGCCATCTTGCCAAACCTTGGTTTTGAATGTAAAAACAAATCCCCAGCCTCTTGGGCCAACATCACACAATTCAGCCTTCAAGGCTGCCCACTTGGGTACTCTTGAATTTTGTAAGCTTGAGAACTGAGGTTTTTTTTAAGAATGTGCTTTTTCTGAAACCATGATGGACTTGTTTTTAAATAAGGCTGCTAAACATATTCAGAATCATCTCATAAGGTCAAGACCTCAAAGAAGATGCTGATGAATTTCCATTTTGTTTTCTTTGTACTGGGTCTTGAATATACAAGACTAATCTACCCCTGAGCCAAATTTCCAATTTTTTGGGATGGGATCTTTCTCAGTTGCTTGGATTGATTTTGAAATTTTTATTTTGGGATGGGATCTTTCTCAGTTGCTTGGATTGATTTTGAACTCAGTAGACCAGGCAGGCCTTGAACTCGGGGAGAGCCAACCTCAGCTTTCCTAGTAGCAGGAATTACAAATCTGCACCATCAGGCTTGGCTCTTGTTCTCTTTTTAATTTAATTTATTATTTTTATTTTATATGTATGAGTATATTGCTGTGCATGTATGTACATGCACCTGTGTCATGCAGTGCTCCCAGAGTTCAGAAGAGGGCGTCAGATTCCCCTAGAACTGGAGTTAGGGACAGAAGAGGGCATCAGATTCCCCTGGAACTGGAGTTAGGGACAATTGTTAGCTATCCTGTGGGTGTTGGGAATTGAACTTTGGTCCTCTGCAAGAACAGCCAGTGCTCTTAACCGCTGAGCCATCTCTCCAGCTCCTTCTTACCTTTTTAAACATTGAATGAGGCTCAGCATTGCATTGCAGGGATTCTGTTAGCTCTTCTTTGAGGACCACAGTTACTGCACAGGGCTGACAACAGAGAAACACCTCTTCAGAGTTCAAAAATGTGCACAAAGGAGTGATTTTAGTAACCTAAGGAGAAGAAATGGTGACAAATTCTTTACAGAATGATATTTGGCTTTTGGAGTTTTAAGTGTCATGTCATTAACATGTTAAAAGAAGACATTGGAAGAAGTAAAGATCTTAAAGTAACAGAAAGGGAATGGGTGGAGACTTACCTGTTGCTTGTTCTGTCACTTTGGGTATGAAAGAAAGCATTAGCTTGAAACTTAAAATCTTTTTTTAAAACAAATTGCTTAATAGTGTGTTGCTTTTCATTCTAGGTATTGCACTCTCAGTCTCGCCATGTGGAAGTTAGAATGGCCTGTATTCACTACCTTCGAGAGAACAGAGAGAAATTTGAAGCGGTAATTTATAATTTCAGATGATATGATGTTTCTTACATTTTGCCATTTGGAAGTGTTCTAGTGGGCCTTTCACTGACTGGAACATTTTACATGCACATACATATATATGTGTGTTTATATATACATGTGTGTGTATTTTATTTGAGAATTCATACATGTATACACTGTATTTGATTAGATCCACCCCCACTCCTCATGAACTTCCATCCCCCTCCCCCAAACTTCATTTCTTCCTCCTCATCTTTTTCTTTAAAACAGCCTACTGAGTAAGTCTTACTTCGTGCTGCCTATATGCCATGGGCTTGAGTCCATTCACTGGAGCATGAACAATGTACCATTGGCCACCCTCAGGCCCCCCAAAAGTGACTTTCCCTCTCAGTAGCCATAAGTTGCCAGTAGCTCCTCAGCTAGGTGTGGGGCCTTGTGAGCCCTTCTGACATCCATACTGGATTTTTTCTAGCTTGATCTTCTGCAGTTAACCCCAGTTGCTATGAGTTTCTGAGTGCAAGGGCCATGTCATGTCCAGAAGACAGAAATGATTGTTAATGGTGGGCAATCGAGCAAGAGCAATAGCCTGTGTTCTTTTGTGGGTCTCTGAGGCCTCCGTGATCAATAACTTATAAGGTGGTTTTGTATGCCAGATGCTGAGATCTTCATTTAATAATTTGTGTCTTCTGGGAGCAGAATTGTCCACCCATGCAGGGTTTTTCCATTTAATCTTTTTAAAAAATATGTGTTTTTAATTAGCTTACAAAGTAGTGAAATTCCATAAGGCTTTTTCATGCATTCTTAATCTACCCCAAGTCCCTCCTCTTCCCTATCGCCTTGTTATCATCCCTAATTAAACCTTTAACCTCCAGTATTCCCTCTTCCCTCTACTCTTCTTTCCTATTATATGTATTTTATCATTCATGTGTTTCATCATTCCCTTAAGTTGTTTATCCCTTCCCTCCTCATGGGTTCTTTCTGATATCCTGGTTTCTACAGACACTCCACAGTTAAGTATAACTACAAGTTGAATATTAATACCAAGTATGAAAATAAACCTTAAAAAAAAGCTTTATTGAGCTTACATTTGAATGTACTCAGTTGTGATATTTTGTAGACTAATTGTGTTACTTATACATTTAGAAAGCTTTGATGGGTAAGACACTGAACTGTGCCCTAGAAGTATAAACTTGGTGAACTTCTTTGACATGGTCAGGGAATGGTTAGATACTGAAATTAATAATGGCCTTTCTGATTGTTAAACTCCCTGGGAATTGAGAAAGTTTGGGATTCAGAGTATAAAAACCATGTTATTCAGCATAAGTAATGTTGAATCTTTAGTTTTATCAGAAAACATTTAATAGATTTTTAGTTGTCAGAATGTGTTGTGAAATCATACATCTGAAATCTATAGCTATGTAAATGATGATAAATAGTAAATAAAATGTCATATAACAAATTAGTGTAACTTTTTCAGTAGATGTAGTATTAGACTGGCGAATAAATGCTTCTGTGACTTTTTCTATTTAAAGCATTATAACATTTATGAGTTACTCCTTTTATGGCCTCAGTTTTTGTAACTTACCAACTTTCCATGGTTTTTCCTCCAGTGAAGAGTTTATAGGCAGAGTTCTTAGTTTCAGTGTATTCTTGGGTTTGTAGTCTTGTATTTAAGTAAATTGTGAATGTTATAGTTTAGGATGGATAGTAGTACATTCTGGAAGCAGAGTTGCATGCTTGATCTGATCATGCTTGAAATTTTGTCTTGTTAAAAAAACTGATAATGAAGAACCTTGTAATGTAGAAGATGAGGATATGGGGTAATGAAGATCAGGGGAAGAAAAGGACTCTGTAGTATCTGAATAAATTACCATTCTTGGTCTTGGGGGATAAAGCTGCATTGGTGATAGTATACATTGTTAGCACTGAAAACTGACTATATGCCAGACATTGTTTTAAGTGCCTTGCATATGTTTAATCAGTATAATCTTAGAAGATGTGGTCAGAAGATGAAAGTTCCAGTGTGAAAGGTTCATTTTTCATATCATAAGAACCTTCTAGTTTCTTTTGGCCAGAATTTAAAGGTTGTCTGAGAAGGGATACACCTTGTTACTAACACTGCTCGGCATGACCTATATGAACACTTTGTGCTTAGAAAGGAGTCTCAGGTTAGATGCAGGTTTATTATAATACCACTTAGGTCTTCCAAATTTAAATGATTCTGTGGGTGGTTTTAGGGGTGGGGATGGCTCTGTAAGTGGAAAAGTAGCATCTGATTAAATGTGTGATGTGTTGAAATTTAAGACGGTTTTGGAATTTGATAGTTATAATTTTTAGAATTATCCTCAGTCTAAAAGGATTCCATAGATGTTTAAAAGATTTTTGTATTCTGAAAAGCTAGCACTGTGATTTAAATAAAATTGAACTTGGTGGGTCAGATGAGAATATTTCTTAGGCTTTTTCAAATTGGTGTAGTTGCTCTGAGGAGGGGAAAATGGTTGGGTATAGATTGAATAAACTCATTTCATGCTATAGTAACAGTGAAACAAGCTGTTCTGCAAAATCTTGCTATTTCAAAATACCAAATTTAGTGTTCCTTCTGTGTTTAGTATGACTGTTTTCTCAGCCTGTACATGTTTCATTTGCCACTGACCATTACCAGATTAACGTGTTTCATTTACTACTGGCCATTACTAAATTAATCTTTAAGTACTGTTCTATGTTTCTCAGTTCAGAGTGCCATCTGTAGTACCCTTGAATTGTCTTTCCTGTCTTATTCTGATAAGGTCCTACCTCCTCTGTGAACAGGCCCCATTTGGTTTCCTCTCACTTAACTTTCTAACAAGTTAGCCAGCTTGCTCTAGTCTTGCCAGCACAGTGTTCTTCCTGCTCAGACCATGTTGTCTCTCTCTGATGACTGCTTCCTGGACCTATCCAGGTTCTTGGCTCTTCTGTGAAACATTCGCTGCCAGTATTTCCTATTTTTGTATGCTTTTAGTAATTACTTACTGATTTATACATATTTTGATAACTAGATTGTGTGTACATTTTAATATTACTGATAAAGTCTAGAATTGTGTAAGAATACAATGATTCAAAGTGAACCTTAGATAGTGAAGCAGTTAACTGTTGTGTGCTGTTGTATTTCTTTTTAATAAAAAAAATTATGTGTATGAGTATATTGCCTGCATGTATGTAATTGTACCCATGTTATGCAGTGCCCTGGGAGGAGAGGGCCTCAGATCCCCTGGAATTGGAGTTACGGCTGGTTACTATTTGCCATGTTGGTATTGGGAATCAAACCTGGGTCTTCTGCAAGAAGAGCTAGTGTTCTTAACTGCTGAGCCATTTCTCCAGCCTTCATGTCATAATGTGTTTCTCAGATAGCATTACTAATAAAAGTTTTTACAAGATATTTTATTTATTTATTTATTTATTTGTGTGTGTGTGTGTGTATGTATGTATGTGCACCATGTGCTTGCAGGTGCCCACAGAGCCAGAGGGGCATCACATTCTCTGGCATTAAAGTTATATGTGGTTGTGAGCCACCTGATGTTGATACTGTGAACCAAACCCAGGTATCTACAAGAGGCAGCAATTGCTCCTAACCACTAAGCTATCTCTCCAACCCCCGTAATAGAATCTTTTTTTTTTGCAGTTTATAGAAGGGTCATTTGAAGAATATTTAAAACGTTTGGAAAACCCACAGGTAGGTTGTAAACTTCTGATATATTTCTACTTTTGTATATTCACGTAATATATTTGAAATTCATTAAAATGGAAGATTAATAGTACAGTGTAAGTTAAAATGACTATATCTAGTTCCTTGTAATTATTTCCTACAGGCATCTTAAGGACACATTTTGTGCAGCATTTAATTAAAAGACAATTGAAGCTAAATACTAGAAGTTGCCTTGCTGACAAGAGTTTTTTTTTTTTTTTTTTTTTTTTTTTTTTTTTTGAGAGAGAGGGTCTCCCTGTACACAGCTAGCTCCAATCTCACAGAGCTCCTTCAACTTCTTCCTCCCAGGTGCTGGGATTAAAGGTGTGTGTCACCATGCCTGGCTTTCTGTTACCTTTCTGTTTGTCATTATAGCATGAGAATGTAGTGTACAAGATCTACAACAACATGGGTGATTTCAGAATGCTGTATTTCAGATATGTGACTTGGATAGGCTGAGGTTTGGTATCTTTAGGGAAATGATAGAGCATTCTATGGAGGTTCTAGTTCCATTTCCTGTGAGGAGCTCATGAAGGGAGCAAAGTGTTGAAAAAGAAGAGGCACTTCTCTAACCTTAGAATTTTCCTTTCTTTCTCCTGCTTAATTAAACTAATATTTTTACTTTGAGAATCCATTTATCATAAAATATATTGGGTTAGAATATATTGCTTAGTAGCAGTGTTTCCTTAGAATGTAAAAGCCCTTGTGTTTCAGTCCCTAAATGCCACATAAACACAAACACTCAAAAAAACACACCCCAGATATCATAGAATGTGTATTAATCAGAATTCTCTAGAGGAATAGAATTGAAAGAATGAATATGTATTATAAAAGGGATTTATTGGATTGCCTTTATGATACAAGCTAGGCAGTGCAGCAGTGACTGTCTGCATGCTAGAGTGACTGAGAACCTGGTAGTGATTCTCAGTCCATGAGGTTAGATGCTTCAGCAGTCTAAGTCTGGGCCAGGAGAACTCTTGGGAGATTCTCTATAATCTTTAGAACACGTTGGGAGGCCAAAGAAGCTTGGTTCTGATGTCAGTAGATGGATAGCAATGGTAACAGCAGGGTAGATGCATGCTCTAGCAAGAGGTAAAGGTGGGCAGGTGAAAAACAGCACTGTTTCCTCCCTCCTCCCCCAGACCTCTATCTGGGCTGCTTTGGGAAATGTTTGCTTACTTAGTGTAGAGTCTTTTCTTCTCAATTAATCTTTCCAGGATATACTCTTACCTACCTACCCACCTAGAAGTATGTGTGTTAGGTGATTGCAGATCTAGTTAAGTTTAGAAATTTCCCATCATTTACTGTACAGCTAAAAGGTAATAAAGGGAGTAATATGGGAGGAAGGTAGATTAATAGATCCATTTGTTGTATTCTGTAACACTAATCTGAGTACTTCAGTTACAGCCAAGAATTGGTAGTCATCCTGTGATGGTCTAAATATCTGAGGTAATTAAAGAGTTTCTTGATAATAGGCAAGAACGTCAGGTACAAATTAGGAAAGTGCATGTGTCAAAAAATACTAGTAAGATGTTAGAGGCTTTCAAGTTTTATTTCTGTCTGGATAGGCAAACGTTTTGAGAGTGAGGTCATATATGAAGTCTGAATAGATTGTAGAAAAGAAAATTGGGGGGATTTACTTAATGTTTATTTTATGTATATAAGTGTTTTACTTACATGTATGTAAGTGCACTCGTGTGTGCAAACCTACAGAGGCCAGAAAAGGGCAAATGAATCCTCTGGATAGTTGTTAGCTGCCGTTTTGGTACCGGGAACTGAACCTGGGTCTTCAGTGGTCTTAACTGCTGAACATTTCTCCAGTCCCCTGAATAGATTCTAAATAAATAATGCTTTGGTTAAAAGACATTCATTCCAAGCAGTCAAAATTGAGTAAGATGGATTGAGAGAACAGTCAGTTTGTGTGGAGTTATGTATAGGTAAAAGGTAGTGAGAAATAAGTCAGAGGGCAGGCTAAAAGTTAGGTAAAAGTGAGAGTTGTTACCTGTCCAACATTGTAAACTTCAGTTTGCAATGCCTTTCTCATCTTCCTTGCTTTTATTGAACATAACCTTGTATTTCGTTTTCTCTAAACTCAGAATTTTCTGTTTTTTTTTTTTTTTTTTTTTTTTAATTTTATTTATTATTTTTATGTGTTTGAGTATATTCCCTGGATGTATGTAAGTGCACCCATGCTGTGCAGTGCCCTTGGAGGTCAGAAGAGGGTGTTGGATCCCTATGGAACTTGAGTTACAAACAGTTGTTGCCCGCCATGTGGATGGTAGGAATCGAACCTGGGTCCTGTCCAAGAACATTTAGTGCTCTTAACTACTGAGCCATCGCTCTAGCTCCAGACTCAGAGTTCTTTATGTTGTATTCTCTGGTGTGCCCCAGAGGCAAGAGTAATGTCTGGTATTTTTATAACTTGATGATGGATAGATTATAAGACTATTTTGTAAAAAGTCACTATTTTTGCAGTTCTTAAGATTGACCAGCACCATGTATATATGAGACAAGTACTCTTACCACAGGTATATATATCCCTTCCTCTTGATTGTTTGCATAGGGCTTACTAATATAACTCAGGGTGGCCTTGAACTCATTTGTGTTCCTGCCTCTTCATCTCCAAAATTAGGATTACAGGTGTGTACTACCATGCCTGACTGAAAATAGTTGGGTGGGTGAGACTGGAGGCATCCATTTCTAATTTTTAATAATTAAAACATTTTTAATTGGCATAATTGTCCTTTTTTTTTTTTTTTTGCCTTGAGACAGAGTCTCCTGACCAGACTGGCCTTGATCTCACAGAAATTCACCTGCCTCTACTTCCCAAGTGCCAGGATTAAAGGTGTGTACCACCATGCCTGGCAGTTGTTCGTATTTCAGTTCATATTACACTTGTACCTTTCAGTACATACATACAAAAATGTAATAATCAGATCAGGTCAATGGGTTTATCTGTTACTTTTTTTGTGTGTTGGGAATATTCAAAATCCTTTCCATTAATATTTTGAGATAAACGGTTGTCAGTCATAGAGATTTTACTCTGCTGTGAAGCATAAGAAGTTAGTTCTCATGTCCAGCTGTAGTCCTGTACTGGTTAGGCATCCTTCCCTTCCCTATTTCTCAGGTTCTATATAACCACTGTTTACTGTCTGCTTTTATGAGTTCAACTTTTTATTCTCCACATATATATGAGAACATGTATTTGTCAATAAGACTTTAAGATTATTTAGAAATTGTTTTATGTCTAGAAAAACAGATGCATTATATTGTGTCCAAGTTTGGAGACAAATACCCCTCTAGGCCTTTTCACTGAATCTACTCCTGACTATTTTTGAGTAATTCTGAAGCAGTTGTTCATATACTGTATTAGTCATTTCTGTTTCTGTGATAGAAACACTAACCAAGGGAACTTACAAAAGGAAGAGTTTATTTAACCTACAATTCCAAAGGGGCAAGACTCTATCATGGCAAGGGAGGAATGGTGGCAGAGGTGGTTAGAGAGTAGATGCAGAAGCTAAGCACTCACAAAGCACTCACGTCTTCAAGCAGGCACAGGAAGCAGAGAGTAACTGGAGAGCTGGCAAAGCTTAAGAAGTCTCTAAGCTCACCTTCCTCCAGCATAGCCACACCTTCTAAGACCTCCCAAAATAGTGCCACCAACTAGGGACAAAATGCCTAAATACTTAGAACCTATGGGGGACATTCTCATTCAAACCACCACAGACACTATGATCATAAACTCATTTATTGAAAGGAGACATTTTTTTTTCTTTTAGTTTTTCATTTAGTTTTTCTTTTAGTCTCTTTGAAGACAAATATTAGATACTTTGGATTGCTTTGGAATTCCCATAATTAGCCATAAATTTGGGTGTCAGCTGATGCATAGAGTGTATTTGTTAACTACATGTTTAATTGGTATTGTGTAAACAGGGAGGAGAAAGGACAAAATGTTAGAAATTTTCGCTAGATGGTAAATACTACGGATGATTTTTATTGACTATAGAAAATATAGGTAATAACAGAGGCCATTTATTAATTTGTGAATTAGAAAACCACACAATGTTTTCTAATCTTTGTGTAGTAATTCAGGCTATGGAATGTAAAGGCCTGAGCTAGAAAGTAGAGAGATAGAAATGAGAGAGTGTGAACTGAACCAAGATGGATATGGTTGGGGGTCTGTAGGAAGCAAAGGAGGTTGAGCACTTGGGACAAATTGTCTGACTAAGTTTCTTTCTGAAGAATCATAAGATAGTTTATTCTTAGACCATTTCCTTCTATCTGCTCAAACATTTTCTCAGTGACTTAGGGGGTCTTTGGAACAATTTCATTATTGTCATTGGCATACATTATAGATCATCTGAATATTTCCCTCTGCTAATAGAGGATGTATATAATGAAAAATACTATAGTTGGTTGGTGGATTCCTTGCTGCTTCCAGTTTTCAGGGTTACCATCTCTGCTCTTAACAGTGCCAGTAGAGCATTTTGAAAAAAATACTTAAAAAATATATTTTATGTATTTTTATTTGTATTAGTGTTTGTGTGTGTGTGTGTGTGTGTGTGTGTGTGTGTTAAGTGTGTCTGTGAGTGCACCCATGTCATGCAATGCCTGCAGACGTCAGAAGAGGGCGTTGGGTCCCCTGGAATTGGAGTTTTAGACAGTTAGCTGTCATGTGGGTGCTGGTCTAAGTCCTCTGTAAGAGCAGTCAGTAACCGCTGAGCCATCTCTAGCCTCCTAAAATACTTGAAACTTTTATAAGAATATTTCTGTGATTTTATTGAAATGAAATTGATAATCCTCTTTTACATGTAATATGGTATAATACTGAATTTAACATATATCCATAGCTTATCTGTTCACAATAAAAATCACCAATCTTTATATGTAAAATTTGATGAGATTTGACAAATGTTCATAGTTGGGAAGGGCTGCCACAAACACTGGAAGTTTCCATCTCTTGAGAAATTTCCTTCTGGCTTCTGGCAGTTACCAATCTGCTTTCTAGGTGTTACCTTTTTTAGACGGCTATAAAGGGAATGATAAAATTTACGGTTTTATGTTTGACTTCTTGGCATAGTGAAAGTACTTTTTAAGATTCATTCATGCTGTGTTTAATCAGAGTTCACTCCCTTTTTGTAGAGGGGTAGTATACTGGATGGATGCACATAACTTGTTAATTGATATCTGGGGTCTTTCTACTTGTGGGTGCTCTGAATTGAATTTTATTTTCTCTTGGACTAATTAAGAATGGAATTGCTGGTTCATATGATAAATGTATATTTAGCTTAATGAGAAACTGCCACACTTCCAAATATATATGAAAGCCATATATCAAAATCCATTTGCTCAAATGTTTTTGCAGTGATCATTTTGACTGTAATTTGGATTTTCTATGATGATGAGCATTTTTTATGTACTTATTTTTCATCCATATATTTGTTGGCAAGATGTATGTTCATGAATTTTGCCCTTTTTATTGCTCTTGGTCTTTAATTACAATGTTGTTTACATTAAATATTATTCCTGCATTGGCAATATATTCTGGAAGACTTTCTTTAAGTTTTGTCTTGGTTTTTTATTTTCCCAGCACTTATTTTAAGGAATTAAAATTTAAAATTAATCAGTTTTGTAGGGTAGACGATAATATACCTATTGTTTAATCAAACTGTAAATTGTTAAATCCAAACTGTAACAGAATTTACTCTGAAAGTTATCTATGAAAAGGTACATTTTTAGACATTCTCATCAGGAGTAGGATTTTGTTAGTATGTAGACTTTCCAATTTTTTAATGTGATGTGACATACTTTGCCTAAGCTAGGAATGCAGCATTTGTGATAAAGCTAAACAGCTTTATCAGTGAATTTCCTCTATGCCAGAAGGTGTCACATGTAGCTATGATTATTAGCTAAGACCTATTTCAAGAAATCTATTGCAGTAAATGGCACCTATTTCATTTTGAAAATCAGAGCCAACTTTGAAGGACTACCAAAAATGTAAAGATTTGGAGGGAAGGATTATTCCTGAAATCAAACCACTGTCTAAACTCTTCCTTTATCTCACTTTCTCCTTTTTGGAAGTAATAGCAGTTTTATTTATCACAGTTCATTGTTTGCAGTGACTCTTGGTATTGACTACTAATTTCAGAAGTAGTATGAACATTTTTTGTTAAAAGATTTTAAAAACACAGGCGCATAATTCTTTATTTTCCATCCTGACTTTCCATCTGTGTTGTGAATTTAGGATATATTTGTTTTAGTTTTTTGTCGCTATGACCAAATGCCTGATAAGAAGCAACTTAAAGGGAGGAAGGATTTTTTTTTTTTTCTTTTGTTCAAGGGATGAGTGATCGTGTCTGTCATAGAAGTGGTTTTGTGGTGGTTGAGTGTGTGGCTGTTGCTTACTCACATCTCAGAACCAGGAGGTAGGATAGCAGAAGGAAGTTGGTCTGAGCTATACATCTTTTTAGAAAAAGAATATTTTAATAATTTTTGAGGCTGGAGAGATGACTCAGTGGTTAAGAGCAGTAGTTGTTCTTGCCAAAGACCTGGGTTTGAATCCAAGCATGCACATGGAGGCTAGCAACCCTCTGTAACTCCAGTTCTAGGGAATCTGAAGCCCTGTTCTGTCCTTTGAGGGGCTGCATGACACGAGTGTACTACTTACATGCAGGCACAATGCTTATACACATTAAATAAACAATAATTATTTGAAGAACTTTTAAGTTATATGTGTCTATGTCTAGGTATGTGCACCTGAGTGCACGGTATCCTTAGAGTTCAGAAGAGTATTACATTCCTCGGAGCTGGAGTTACAGGCAGTAGTGTTCCACCTGATGGGTGCTGGAATTGATCTCTGGGAATTGATCTTTGTGGACATACAAAACATTTCATTAGGGTAGAGTTGTTGAATTTGAATTGCTGAGTCAAAGAATATAGGACATTTAAATTTTTGATATATATTGGCCATTTGTTTTCCAGAAAAACTTGATGTGGGTTCTTTAAGCAGTATAGATTTTCCTTTAATTCAGAATGATGACTAGCACACTGCTGTCTTTTGTTTCTTAATTCACTCTGAAGGTGGAAAACCTGTTCTTTTTATGCTTCCTGGTTTTCTGCTTCTGTGAACCATTTCATTTTTGCCCTGATACCATGAGCCAAGATCTGTTCTGGGTGCTATGAGGATAACTTTTGCCTTCAGCAAGTTCTCAACTTACAGAATGCTTGCCAAGCCAATAGGAGCTATATTATGCCCTGTTCTTACTAAGCTTTTTTTTTTTTTTTCAAAAACCTTAGATTGCTTTTTAGTGCCTATTGTCTTTTTTTCCCCCTTCTATTATAATGGGCCAATATATCCGGCCATTTTCATGTTAGTATATAATGTATTTTGGGCATATTTCCCCCTGTACCTTGTTAACCCTCCTCTTTCTCAGCTCTACTTCCTTCCGATTATTAGTCCCTCTTTTCTTCTAGAGGCCTGCATTCTTAAGTGATTTAACAATGCTGTATTAAAACTTTGCTTTATTAGGGCTATTTATGGAGAGTAGTACATATAATGTATATTATAAAGAGTGTGAGATACTTACATGCCAACTTTTCTTCCCTCAATACAGGAATGGGTAGGACAAGTGGAAATAAGTGCCCTTTCTCTTATGTACAGGTAAACACTGAAACTAAATAAATAAATTAAAAAAACCCTGGAAAATTAGTACACTCAACTAAATTTAACTTAATTTAAAATAGCAAAGTTATTTTATTACTTTGTGAAATACCTTCTTTAAGGTCTTTTTGTTTAATCCCATCTATTGAGTTTTGATGATTAGAATGCCTAGAAGTTTTAATTCTCAAAAGAGGTTTGGAAAAAGACACAATATTTTAGGCCAATAAACTATTCCTTTTCAGTCTTGTAGAGGAGCAATCTATTTTTTCAGGGCCAGTAGCATTGGATGTAGTATAGAGCTCTAAAGTACCTTACCTATTCAGTTTTACTACAGGCCAGTAGTTTTTTTTTTTAATTGATGTTTAACTTTTTATTGCTACAGTTTCTTTGAGTTCAAGGTCTTCCTTTAGAATATAATCTGAAGTTAGCTTACATTGTGTAGATTATACACAAATTCTATTTGAGATTTTTATTTTTATTTTACTTTTTAGTGTTTTTTTGAGACAGTCTCATAATGTAGAACTGACAAGAGATCTGACTGCCTCTGCCTCCCCTGGGATTAAAAGAGTGAACAGTCATGCCTTAAAATTTTGTGTTTTATAGCATAATTATTTCATTATCTTTTTTTTCTTTTGTATCTCTAGTGCCTAGAACATTATCTAGTTATAGATTAATGACTAATTAAATTTAAGTTCATGAAGTATATTCTTTTAAAAATAATTTCTAAATGTTATTTTTAGGAAAGATTTTGTAATATATCAGGAGCCAAATGTTTCTCCTTCACAAGTAACAGAAAATAATTTTCCTGAAAAGGTAAGAACTTTTTGAATTATTTAAAAAAAGTTTAAATAAACACTAGTTAGTTGCTATTCTGACCTCTTAAGCTATAATTTTAGATAACTATTGAAATATTTCTATAGGAAGGTTGTGGTGTTCTAAGTATTTTTTAAACAGGGTTTCACTATGTAGTCTTAAGTTTTTAAAAATTAACTATCATTGAGTCATCCCCCATCACTGTATAAAAGGCACTTACAATGTTTAGTGGAGACATTGAAACAAAAATTGTCTATTTGATGACCTAGATTTTTACTGTTTGTATCATTATGAATGTTAAGTGAGTTAGCTCTACATCCAGAAACATTTTGATAATTGTATGTATTTCCAATTTTAGAGGTAATTTTGTAGTAAGAGTATTACTGTCTCATTTGATCATAAAGTAGAAACAATGGAAAAGTTTTGTGAAGCCTAGAAAGAACAAACCAGAATTTCATTTTTGATTTTGAGGAACCATGCAAGCCAAGGTGAAGCAACACCTTCATGTTACTCGGGTAGAGGGGAGAGGAAGTGATTGAAATGCTGATTTAGGAACATAAGGATTTCAGTGGACTTTGTGTTTTATCAAACCTTTCCAACTATGTTTTTTGGACTATGACATCTTGCAAACAATACAGATTTCTTCATACATCAGTAATAGATTGCTTCAAAAATACTTAACAGTTGATAAGAAGGACAAGTTTATCTTTGATTTTTGTCTCATAGAAGTTAGCATTAATGGAACTGGAGAGATGGCTCTGTGGTTAAGAGCACTGACACTCTTGCAAGACCGAGTTTCCAGTTC
The DNA here is from genome assembly GCA_035773235.1 of Eospalax fontanierii. Lineage (NCBI taxonomy): Eukaryota > Metazoa > Chordata > Mammalia > Rodentia > Spalacidae > Eospalax > Eospalax fontanierii. The sequence continues at coordinate 30,497,817 of CM069548.1, read as the reverse complement.
CAGCACTTACATGGCAGCTAACAACTGTCTGTAACTCCAGTTCCAGGGGATCCGATACTCTCTTCTGACTCCTGCAGATAATGCATGACATGGGTGCAACTACTTACATGCAAGCAATACACTCAAACGCATAAAGTCAAAATAATAAAATATTTTAAAGAAATTAGCATTATTTTCTTTCCCTTCCCCTTTCTGTTTATCTTCTTTCTTTCCCCTTTCTCCTCCTTTCCTTTCCCTTCTCTTTCCTCCCCTTCCCTATTTCTTTTTCCCCTTCCCTTGCTTCCCCTTCCTTGTTTTTCTTCTCTCTTCCTCTTTTTTTTTGGCTACAAAATCTTTCTGTGTATTCCAGGGTAGACTCAAACTCTTGAGTCTTTTGAGTGCTGTGATTATAGGTATGAATCATTAAACATGACTTGGAATATTTTCTTACAGTCTTTTAGCAACCCCCCCTTCCCTTTTTTATTTCCATTTTGAGATAGGATTTCCCTGTAGTCCCAACTGGCCTGGATCTCATAAACCAAGCTGGTCTTAATCTCACAGAGATCCTCCTGCTTCTGTCTCTTGAGTGCTGGAATTAAAGGTGTGTGCTGCTACACTGGCATTAACTTACCTTTTTAAAATTTTAAATGTACTTTTATTTATGTGTATATGTCTGTAGGTGAGTACAGGTGCATGCAGACCCTTTGGCTTCTGCATGAACCTATAGTTACAGAGGTTCTGGGAACCAATATTGGGTCCTCTGCAAGAGCAGTAAGTACTCTTAGTTGCTGAGCCATATCTCCATCTCAACTTTGTTCTTCAGATAATTGAAATCATATACTTTGTCTGGTGTTTATTGCTTTACGTTTTTGAGACAGTCTTTCTGTAATCTAAACTAGCTTTTACCTTGCGATCCTCTTACCTATCCCTCTACCTCTCCAGTGCTGGGATTACAGGTATGCACTACCATGCCAGTCTGGAAATGTTTATACAATCACATACAAAAAAACTCACAGTAAGTAGCCACAGGTGGTAGCACACACCTGTAATCTAGCATCTCATGAGGCTGAGGCAGAGGATCAGGAATTTCAAGGCCAATTTCTGCTACATAGTGAATTTGAGGCCAGCTAGGATGCATGAGAACCTGTCCCCAAAAAACCAACCAACCACCAAAACAAACAGAAAATCAGAGGGGAACTTACATAAGTGCTGTATTGTTTTTTCACCATACTTATGTACCATGATGTATCATAGTTTGACAACATTGAAGCTTTGTTTTTAAAATCTTAATTTTGAAAACCAGCAATTCAGAGGTATTGAAAATATAAATTGCTTTGTAAATATTACATTTCTGATTGGTTGAAATGTGCAAATGCTTTTACCTTTCAGGTGTTACTGTGTTTTTCAAATGGAAATCATTATGATATTGTCTATCCCATAAAGTATAAAGATAATTCTGCTATGTGTCAATGTAAGTACTATCTTGTGTTCATTTATCTTAAGATACATAGCCTTTATGTGCATTTTTCAAAATGTTAGTATATAGCTTAAAAATCCAAATGACTGAGCAAATGCTTCACTTGATTATATTTTGCTTGGGTTTTCTAACCTCAGCACTATTGACATTTTGCATCAGATTCTTCTGTTGGAGTGCTTCTTGTGCATAGTAGGATGTTTAGTAGTACCCTGGTCTCTACCCACTCGATGTAAGATTTGCTACCACATTGTGACAACCATGAAAGTATCTACAGTTTTCTCAAATGTTTCGTTTCGCCTCCCCTCACCACATTTGAACATAACTACTCTAGGAGAAGGGAAATTGCTTTTCCTATTGTTAATACCTTCATCTTTTTTGACAAGATGGAATTTCTCATAAAGCAATGTTCTTGGACATGTAATTTCTTTTTCTTCTGTTCTTAAGCTAGTGATGACCAGTAAAAATACAAATATATATATATATATATGTTTTAAAAGATTTTATGTTCCATTTTGAGATACGAATATTTAGCTCTGTTGAGCTGTGTCTACCCCTTTCCTGCCTAGTAAAAGTCAGGTTTGGTAAAGATAAGGCCTTGTAGGCTGCCTTTCCCATACTAAGTATGATTTATAGTGGGGGTGTATTTCCTGTTAGCTAAAATTTGCAAACAGGTTTCTCTGGGGATTCATTTAGATGGTAAGCATGTATGAATTCTTAGTGCATGCATCTTCAGAAAGCTCACTGTAATAAATGAGTACTGAAGTCCATGCAGTTTCGAACTTTTGGTTAGATATATTTCTCTGTTTTCAGAAGTTTTAAAAAATTGAAACACCAAATTCTTGTAAATGTTTTTTCCCTGGGGGATGACTGAGAATATATTTTCTTTTGTGAGAGGGTATGGGCAGTGTGTGTATGTGGAAGCTAGAGGTCACAGTATGTTTTAGTCTTAATTCTTTTCTTTTGGTGGATGTGGGGGTGCATACATGTTTGTAAATGTGTATGTTTGCAGGTACATGTGCCTGTAGACAAATAAACATGGGGGTGGGGTGCTTCCTCAATCACTCTCCATTTGCTTTTGAGACAGAGTCTTTCACTGAACCTGGATCTCACTGATATGGTGCCACACCTGTCCTTTTTTAATTGGGTCCCGGGGCTCCAAACTTAGGCCCTCATGCTTGCATGGCAAACAGTTTATGCACAGCTGTCTCCCCAGTACTGGAAAATATATTTTCTAAGTTTCTTTTCAGTTCATTATATAAAATTAAATTTTGAAGCCAGATTATGTTGAACATCCTCATGTTTTATAGAAACTTGATGAATGCTTTGTCTACTGTTAGGAGTTTCTGAGCAAACTAAGACTAGACTTGTCTGCTAGCACCCTCTGGTATTATTCCTTTTTCCAGCAAACTTAATGTTGCTTAGTATTTTCTATCCAAGACTTTTGGTTAGGCATCTTGTGTGACTTCCCTATGCATATGCATGCCCAGAATAATAATACTATGTGCTGAGTTAAAATGGGAGGATGCAGAAGGCTTATACAGAATTTATGTGGAATGAAGTAATTGCTTAATATGTGTGTTTAGCTTTTCTTGTTATGCTTGATTAACACATCTGATGCATTTAAAAAATTTTGTTATGTGTATTGAGTGTTAGCTTTCATGTATGTAAGTGCACCCATGTTGTACAGTGCTTGCAGAGACTGGAAGAGGACATTGAATCTCCTAGAACTGGAGTTACAGACAGTTGTTTCCTGCAATGTGGGTACTGGGATTTGAACCCAGTTCGTCTTCAAGTGTAGCAAGTGCTCTTAATTGCTGAGCCATCTCTTCAGCCCCTATCTGATGATGCCTTTTGTTTTATTTTTTGTTTTTTTGAAAGTGTAGTATTCTGAAGCATGAATTCAAACCTATGTGCACAGATAAAAATTCTTGTTCTTTAGGTACTTTCAGACTGTTACTGTTACTGTTGTGCATATCTGCCTAGAATTTTAGAAACGTGGGTAGTATATTAATGTTTCTTTCCCCTTGCTATTTGTAAAAAGTGCTTGTAATTAATGTTGCTTAAATTGTCTTATTCATTTCAGCTCTCCTTTATGAATTGCTGTACGAGAAGGTATTTAAAACTGATGTTAGTGAAATCATGATGGGACTAGACACTTCTGAAGGAGCAGATGAAAATAACAGTGAAATATCAGATTCAGAAGATGACAGTTGCAAGTACGAATGAATTTCATTTCTAAAATCTTTCTGGTGCCATTCAGGGAATTTTAATGTATGGTTGTCTCACATATTTCGGTGTGTATTGATAAATTACAGCAATCTCAGCAGTAGTTTCTTAACCTGTCAGGAATTTTACCTAGTTTCTAAAAGGGGCTGTTTTAAAATTAATATCTTTGGTTAGTAAGAATCTGTGTATATGTTATCTATATGCATATTTAAAGTAGACTTAATCCTATGTATGTGTGCTTTATAAAATTTTAAAGTTAACCTGTTAGAAAAATGTTTGTTTTGATCTTTTTTAGTTTTCTTCCTTGGTTACTCCCTCCTCCTGTTACATCAGGAGGCCCCAGCATAGTGTTATAATGCATGTAAAGCTCTGAATAATCCCTCAACTTTATGCATAAACACCTTTAACAGTGACACTGGCAACTTTTTCTTTTCCACACGAGATAACACAAGCTAAAATTCTGGGCCTTGGGTATCCAGTCCTGATTTCCTGGTAATTAACTGGATAGACTAGGGGCATGTTCTTTGAGTTCTCTAAAGAAACCTCACTTCTATAGCTATAAAATGAGGGAATTTCAATACTTCCTGAAAGGGGAGAATTTGTGAGATTTTCATGGTATCTTGTGAGGTACATGAACTTAGTTCCATCATGTATTGTACCATTTCTTACTTTAAGACTACATTTAGCATTTGTTTTTACCTACAGTATTGAGTTTATCTTTTATAAGAACCTACCCTATTTATATTCCTGTTGAAGCTACAAATATATTATTTTTGTATGAGAGTATGGCAGTACATACAAAGATACAGATAGGGGGAACTTAAGCTTTAGTGGGTACCTAATTCTTAACACATGTTAAAAATGTGTGTGCCTTATAAATGTCTGTATTATTTGATTTGGACTGCAGACTTTCTTTTCTGTGCTGGGTATCAAACTTAGAGCCTCTTATAGTTTAGACAAGCACTATACTACTAATGAATTATACCTCCAGACCCATGTTTGTTTTTGTTTCTTACATTAAAAAATTTTTTAAAAATTGTGTGTGTTCTACACCTAAGTTCAGGTGCTTTTAGAGGTCAGAGGTGTCATATTCCCTGGATCTGGAGGTTACGATTGTTGTGGGTGTTAGGAACCAAACATGGGTCCTTTGCAAGAGCAGAGTATACTCTTAACCCCTGAGCCTTTACTTCATCCTCTTGTCTTGTTTCTGGAGGCTGGGTCTCATGCTGCCTAGGTACTCTTAGAACTTGCTATGGAGCCAAGAATAACTTAGAGCTCTGATTGTCCTAGCTTCACTTCCCAAATGCTGAGATTACAGGTATATGTCAATATACCTGGCTTCAAGTAATTTGTTGAATTAAAATTTTCTGATCCTGACTGAAAATTTGACCATTATTTTCCACAGCTTGAACCAGTGTTTGATGTTGTAAGTTTTATTCTAGAATATGCTGTTTAATTATTTATGCACGAATAGAAATTCTCTCTTGATTCTCTCCAGACAGGTTGTGATTAAAATGTGTTACTAAGCTTGAGAGAAATTGTATGACTAGCTTGTTTTAACTTGGTACCTGTGATTATAGTAGAAGGGACATCAAGGACATGACTCTTGATTGCTGTTATTAGTGTTAGAGAACTGTTCTCTGGAGTTAGAGGTTAGTAAGCTGAAGAAATACGGGTAGGTGGTGTATACAAAGATGCATGCATTATTGGTCTTAGGTTTTCTTTTTGTACAGTGTTGCTTTTGAAATGTAGATTACCTTTTGGTTATATTAAAATTTCTTGGATTGACTAGGTGGGATGGTGTACGCTTTTAATCCCAACATCAGAGAGGCAGAGGCAGGGAAATCTTTGAGATAAAAGACTACCTGATTTACATAGTGAGTTACAGACCAGCTGGGGCTGCAGGAACACCCTGTCTCAAAAAGACCAAAACCAAACCAACACAAAAGAACACTCCCCTATTCCTAATTATGAATATATTCCTTTGCAGAAATAAAAGTTCCGCTGCTGCTGAGAATGGATTCAAAGCTTTGTCAGGCAATGAGGTATTTTTAAAAATAACTTAAAAAATTAAAAATTTTTATGTGTTTTGTCTGCTTGCATGTAAATATATCCATGCATGTAATATCCACAGAGGACAGAAGAGGGTGTCCAATTCTGGAACTTGAGGTCCAGATGGTTGTTGACTTAGATGTAGGTGCTGGGAACTGAACCTGGGTCCTCTGTAGGAGCAGCTAGTGTTCTTGACTACTGAGCCATATCTCTAGACCATTTAATTCTTTAATGTATATTAAAACCATATGCGTTTTTGGTCATTTTCAGTAGAGTTAATATTATCTTGCTAGTAAGAAATTTATTGGCTGTTTTATTATTTTTTGAAGTTTCTTTTTTTTTCCTGTTTGGTTTTATTCTTGTGCATATTTGAAACAAAATGATTTTAAAACTATTTCTGTGTTGATTGGGCTTCCTGACTTTGTTTATTTAGAACCCAGAGAACAATGGGAACTCTACTAGTCTTCCTTTGTCTAGAAAGGTTCTTAAGTCACTGAACCCAGCAGTCTATAGAAATGTAGAGTATGAAATTTGGCTGAAGTCTAAACAAGGTGAGTTACACACTTGGATTTCCGTAAAATTCCTTGTTGTCCTTGAAAATAGTGAACTAAACCTTTTATTTTATTGTTTTTTTTTTTTTTTAATTTAACAGCTCAACAAAAACGTGATTATTCTATTGCTGCTGGATTACAATATGAAGTTGGAGATAAAGGCCAAGTAAGTGATTTCTATCAGAAGAGGAATGAACTTTGATTCTTAGGTTTTCTGGCAATAACCAGCTAAGGTTGGAATGTGTTATTAATTTGGATTCCAGGGTACATTTATCCTATTCTTTTTAACAGGGTACAGGTAGATACTTGAATTATTTCAATGCTGAAATTTTGTATGTAACTAAAACAGTAGTATTTTATTACATGTTCTTTTAGAACAATTGTCTTTGGCGTTGTTTGAAAGAAGTAACATCATTTTAGATAATCTAGGTATTTTATTACAAGTGACAGATAATTCACTGAAATCTGTTTGAAATTGACTTAATGAGTGAATGTTTTTTGAAAGTCTTTATGAGAGATTTTGATGCATATACTGTTTTTCTCTTGGGCTGACAAGTGAACCTTAAGGAGGGTTCTGTTTTCTATTTTCATATGCTGCTGTATTGTACTTGACTGATTGTTAAAGAGAAGTTGGATGAGATCTCTGTCTTAACTTGTGATGGTGCATGTGCATGTAGCAGTATCTAGAGATTTTTCTTTATGTCAAGTAGGAGGGGATTACTGACACAGTGTGGATGGAGGCTCTTGAAATGGCTAAACGTGCTGTAGTGCTCAGTGCTGCCTCTCCATTACAAAGAATTATTTAGCCTGAGATTGTAGAATTTATAGGGCTGGAGAAACATTGGATTTTTTTTTTTATTTATTGTTATTTTTACAAACGGATTTCCTGTGGCATGTTCTGGTTCATACTATTGAATTAAAAAATTACACATTTCAGAAATATAAAAAAGACACTAATGAATCTTAGGACTACAGTATGACAATGATTATACAAAAGTGTAAGCAGGCCCAGTGTTCGGATGACTGGAAACCTGGTAGCATCTGGGAAAGGTGTGTGAAATTGTACATAAGGACCTTATGCTGACTGGCTGATCACCAAATGGAACAGAGCACCTCTTCATTGTAGCTGTTTTTCTATCTAGGAAGTACTTGCCCAACAGGAGCAAAGTCAGGAACTGGAAAGAAAGATGAACTTGCCTTGGGGACTCTGAAAGGTTCCACCCACAAGGAAGTAAAAAGTGACAGAAGATAGTTCTAAAGTAATGCTACAGACATCACTGAATGGCTTAGAGATTGATTCTTTAGTAATTGGTACATTTATCAGTTAACAGCCAAGCACTCTGTTATGGAGATCTCTTCATCAATAATTATTGAAGAGATAGAGAAGGTGAGCCTGTGGCTTTGAAGTACCTACTTTGCTGAAAATAGAACATTGTTTGATAGTAGATCAGCCATTTCCAACTAGCTCCATCCTGGAAAATAGCACTCACGACAAAAAACTGTAATAGCACCCAGAAATTACCAGGCTAATTGGATTGGCTCTTCTGCACACCAGGAAAATGAGTTCAGTGACTCATTGCACATACTCTATAGTAGTAGACTCAGCTCTATTTTGTGTCAGGAATTGTTTATTCAGTGGCTGGACTCTAAAGTACCAGTGTAACCTTAATCAACATTCAGACTTTCAGATACATGTCTAATTCATTTGGATAAAATGATCATATCTTGACTAGCAAACTACATATATTTTCCTTTCCTTACAAGACACTTGAACTGTACCCTAATCCTGCAGTGTACACTCTTCAGAAAGTCTGGTTTTGCAGTGATTCTTATTAAGTAGGATGGTAAACAAATAGAAGACAAGGAAATAGTTTCACATATAAAAAGACAATTTTTCTAAGACTGTACTATTTTTTAAAAATAGAAATATACTCCTACTTTAAAAATATAAGAAAAATATTGCTTTTTTTATTTTAATTTTTTAAACTGTTTTTGTATGTCACTTAAAATTTTTATTTATTTAGTGTTTGAGTCAGGGTCTCCCTGTAGCTCCAGCTGGCAGAAACTCACTGTGTAGACCAGGCTGGCCTTGAACTCTCAGAGATCTGCCTGAGTGCTGGAACTAAAGGCGTGTACCACTGCCTGGCCACTTTTTTTTGTATTCTTTGTGTGAGTGTATTGCTTGCATGTATGTTAATGGACCCATGTTGTGCAGCGTCTGTGGAGGCCAGAAGAGGGCATTGGGTCCCCTGGAATTGCAGTTGGCATGGTTGTTAGCTGCTGTGTGGGTGCTGGAATTTGAACCTTGGTCTTCTACAAGAGCAGCCAGTGCTTTTAACTGCTGAACCATCAATCCAGCCTTTTTTTTAAAAGTCTTGTGTAGACCAAGCTGACCTCAAACTTTGTAGCCAAAGATATCTGACTTTGAGCTTCTACTGACTAATCCAATGCCTGTGCCTCCCTAATGCTAGGATGATAGCCATGCACCAACACCACTTACAGTTTAGAAGGTACTGAGTTTGCATATCAGGGACTCTACCATCTGAGCTACATCCCCAGTCTAAAAGTTGCTGTTTTATACTTCTATTTTTATGTGTATGAGTATAATTATCTGCATATTATAAGTGCACCCATGTTGTGCAATGCCAGAAGAGGGCATCAGGTCTCCTGGAACTGGAGTTACTGATGTTTGTTAGCTGCCATATGGGTGGGAATCGTACCTGGGTCCTCTGCAAGAGCAGCCAGTCCTTTTAACCACTGAGACATTTCTCAGAATCCTAAGTGTTGCCTTTTTAAAAGCTCAACAAAGATTAAAAAAAAAAAGAATTGTCTTAGTGTGTGTGTGTGTGTGATGCTGAGGATTGACCCTCATGATCTTGCGCATTCTAGACAAGTGTGTTCTAACACTGAACTGGATCCCTAGCCCAAACATTCATTCTTGATTTGTGGGGGAAATTCTTATTTGCTTTATGATAAATAGGTTTACCTTAAAAGTATCTGATTGATCAGGAGGTTATCTGTGGCATCAATGACAGACTTTATTACCTTAAAATTTTTTAAACAATATTCTGATTATAGGTTATTTGAAAGGTAAGTAGGTGAAATGACTCTTTTGTGCTTCCTTTTAGAATCCTCAGAAACCTGTTTTCTGTGTAGACCAAATGGAAATTTAATACATTGATTTTGAGACTTTGAAAGAGAGCAGGGTAGCTAAACTAGGGTTCAGAGGCTTTCCTAGTCCCCTTCAACAAGAAGAAGATTGCTTCATTACTGAAATTATCTGACCTATTATTTTAAATCAAGCATAGCTCTTTTGAGGCTTTGGCAAAATAGATATTGTTAGTTAATAAAGGGAGATGATAAAGAAGATTCTTCTTTTTTCCTTTTTAATCTTCTGTTTTTGTTTCTACTGTGGCTATAATATTTGTATATTTATTTAATTTATTGATGGATGAATGACAGGGTCTACTTGTAGCTACAGCTGCCCTGGAAATTGCTATGTAGACCTGGCTGGCCTCCGACTAAAAAGAAATTTGCCTGCCTCTGCCTCCCCAGTGCTGGGATTAAATGTGTAGGCTACCACACACAGCTTTTTTTGGGGGGGGTGCAGGGGATGGGACAGGGTCTCACTATGTAGTCTTTGAACGTCCAGAGCTCATCTGCCTCTGCTTTCTGTGTGCTATTGAGAGGTGTGTGCTACCATACCTGGACCTCTTTTTTTTTTTAAAAAAAAGACAAGGTCTCATTATGTAACCTTTGCTAGATGGGAACTTAGTATGTGAACTGGCTGGCCTCAAACTAAAAAACCAACTGCCTCTGGAATGCTGGGTCTTTGACTATTTTATTTGGATAAAATATAATTAAAATCTTAACTAAAATCATTCAAACATGATTTGTTTGTTCAAGTCTATAAGACAGGTTAAACTTTTGATAAAAGTAAGCTTTTAAGGGGCTGTTGAGACAGCTCAGTGGTTAAAACTGCTGACTTCCAGAGGATGTGAATTGAGGTTCCAACATACACACACATTCAGACACAGACACACACACAGATATGTGGCATACACATGTGGAACACAAAGACACCCAAACATATGCATAAAATTCTTTAAAAATAGCATTTAAAAATCCTTTTTTTTTTTATCATGATAACTGAGGAATGAAATGCAAGCTTAAGGACTCTGTTGTACTGAGAAAAGGAGGAGATTGTGTAAAGCAGTGCACATAACACTGTCCATTAACTAATGGACATTCTTAGAGATTAACTAATGCAGGGATTGGCCAGTGTACAGGTCAGTTGTGCAGCTGGACTAGAAAGGAACTTGCAGGCTTCCTTACCCATGTCTCTGTTCTCAGTTAGGTACTACTTTTGTTACAGAAAAGTTGAAGAATCTATTTTTAGGAAGCAAAACAGCCCTTATACATTAGTAACATAAAAATGGGAAAATAGTAATTGTAACAATAATCATGTTCATATGGAAAGTAGTTTGTATATGGAAAGTAGTTGCCTTGTATAAGTTAATGTCCCATCTATGTGTCTCATGTGTTCCTATTGCATCTCCATGAGATCTCTAATGTGTTAATATTATTAGTTTCCTTTTACCATATGAAGAAACTGAAGCAGATAACTAATTTACCCAAAGTATGCTATGGGTCAATGGAAATGTCAGTCCTGAAGGTTCAAAACCAGAATAGGCGGATAGCTGGTGATACTTTGGTGTTTGTTTCTGTGCTGCTGCTTCTTGAAGTATTTAGAAAAATTGGAAAAAGTTTGACAGGACAAATAGAAGTTAATCCTTTAGGTAGACATATGGAGGTCTCGAAGCATTTAGAGGGATAGTTTCTTGTATCCCTTTTCTGTGTACTTCTTTTTTTTTTTTTTCCTGATAAATGTTTACTTTTTCTTTAATTGAAGACAATGTAGACTTAAAAACTAATCATCATTGCAAAGAAATCAGGTGACTGATCCCCCCCGCCACATTGTGTTTAACAGGTTAAATTGGATCATAATGGAAAATTTTCTAATTCAGACTTTCAAGGTATTAACTCTGAGAATGGACCAGTTTTGGCTGAAGAACTGGGAAAAAAGTATGTATTATCTTTAAGTCAAGGTGTTCACTACCTCTTATATTGAGCCTGTGCCATTTACACATGCTTATGTATTTATGTATTTATGTATTTACATAATGAAACTTACCACCTGCATATGAAAAGTTAGTTTGGTCAGATTTTCAGAAAAATAGTTCAGGAGACTGGGGAAATGGCTCAGTGAGTTAGAGCACCTGCTATGCAAGCAAGAGGAACTCAGCTTTAATTTCCAGAACTCATGTTAAAAGCAAGGCGTGGATGCTCCTGCTGGTAACCCAAATGTTAAGGGAATACAGATAGGTGGATCTGAGGAGCTCTTCAGCCTAGTAAAATGATGAGCTTCGGGTTCTTTGAGAGACTAGTCTTAAAAGTAGAGACATGTATAAATTCAGTACTACACATACATACTCCTAATAAAGGAAAAACCGTTGGAATTCTAAGTATTTTACATTTTGATACTTTTTAAATAAAGCAAACTTGGGTTATTGCCCACAGTTTATTTTTTATTTTTTAAACTTTATTTCATGCTTGTTTTAGGCCTGCATGTATGTAAGTGCACCTGTGTCATGCAATGCCTGCGGAGGCTAGAGGGGTCATTGGATACCCTGGAACTAGACTTACAGATGGTTGTTAGCTGCCATGTGGGTGCTGGGAGCCAAAGTTGGATCCTCTGCAAGAGCAGCCAGTGCTCTTAACTTTGAACCATCTCCCCAGCTCTTCCACTTTCCTTTTAATGGGAGTAAAATTAGAATATTTTAAAGTGAGTCCAGACATTATACCATTTTTCAGAATAAGGTTCTCTTTAACTTTTTATAGGTGTCTCTAACAAAATAAATTTCTCTCATGTTACATTAGCTATAGTGCCATTAGGTAATAGCAGAATAATAATTGTTCTTTACTTAGTCCTTGACTTAGATGGTATTTAAATCTTGTAGTATTTTATTTTTTAAGTTATAGATACACTTAGATAATTTTATTTGATTAAAGTCTGAATTGCTAAATGCTGGTTGTATTTTAATTTCTGATTTGTTTGTTTTTGATGGTGTATGGATTGAACCAGGGCCTTGTGTTTGCTAGGCAGGTGTTCCTAGCCCAACTTAAATTCTGATTTTTAATTCAAGTTTGTTTTTGTTTATTTTTTGGTGCTGGGAACTGAATTGAACCAGGGCTTGTTTAAGTACTCACTGAACAGTATCTCCAGTTCTTTTAATTTCCTTCTAATTTAAGAACTAAAATTGGAAAATTGAATCTTTTATTGGTGGTATATTCAGTTATTAGCAAATCTTTTTGTTTTTTTTTAAGACATGTACCGAAGAACCTCAAGCCACCTCCCCCAGAAAGCTGGAACACAGTGTCAGGAAAGAAGGTGAAAAAACCTAATTCTGGACAGAACCTTCACTCAGGTAAGTTCACATCAAATTATCATTTGGGGATTTAGATGGTGGTATTTGGAGTTGTCTATACAGGAAAATTGTGAGATGTTTTTGTATTTTTGTCACAGACATGGATTACAGAGGGCCAAAGAATCTAAGCAAGCCAGTAAAAGCCCCGTCAGCACTACCTCCTCGCCTGCAGCATCCTTCAGGTGTAAAACAACATGCATTCTCTGCTCATGCTTCAGGGTCCCAGTCTCAGAAATCCTCCAGTGAGCATAAGAGTCTTAGTAGGACCCCCTCACAGCTCCTAAGGTAACTTCCTAAATTGAGAGAGGTACAAACATTTGAGAGCCATTTGGTGTATGTGTGCCATTATGCTCATTTTAATAGTTACCAACTTTTTGTTCATACTTATCTATAATATAGTATTTAAAAGTTATTGTTGACAAAATTCCAGAACAGTGCAATGGAAATAGTATAAAAATGGCTTTTATTTTTGAATATTTCAAATGATTTGACCATATTATAGCTATATCATCTTTAAAATTAGTGTGTATGTACATGTCTGTATGCATGACATAGTGCATGTGTGGAAATCAGGACTTTTGATAGTTGGTTCCTTTTTGTCTTCCACTTTATTGAGTCAGGATCTCTCCTTTTATCTGCTGTTACAGGGCTTACTCCAGGCTAGTTCCAGGACACATAGTGAATGGAAGGAAATGAGTAACTGCACCCTATAGACACGCACACACACAAAATAGAAATAAAAAAATTAAAATGAGTACTTGCTTTGGTAGTACATACACTGATTGGAGCGATACAGAGATTAGCATGGCCCCTGCACAAGGATGGCATGCAAATTTGTGAAATGTTCCCTATTTTTATATGACATAGTGGCATGAAATCTGGTGGGGAGTGGTGCGGATGGGGGAGGGACCTAAATTTGATTAAAGTCTGTGTTATGAAATGCAAAAAAACCCCAAAGATACTCTTAAAAAATAAAAATGAAACCCAGTGAATATAGCTAATGTGCAGAAACACCACCCCTAGCATTCTCAGTGTCATTACTAATCAGAAGAGGAAATACATGTGGAATTAAATTTGAATAACAGTTTCTAAGAGAACGACTAGGAATTGAAAATCTCACACATGTCCTCCTAATAATCCAATCAATTCAGGCTAGGTTTTGAATACTATTTAATTAAAATTTTCTGCTTTGCAGGGATGCCTAGGCCCACGATGGGTTACTGTTCTTCAATAGATGGAATACTTTTGTCATATCAACTTTTTGTAGTTGAAGACTATTCTTTGGATACTGACTAGCTCCTTTACTACCTGGTGTTACTCAGTATAGGCAAGATATCTAAGATTATTAATTTACTATGGTAATTAACCTAAAAATAGAAAATAGCTGTAGGAAAGTCATTGACAAAAGAAAAAAGTCCTTCATACAGTTGCTGGTTTTTGATGTAGTAGAAGCAATTTTCCCCTAGTCTACAAGGAACAACGGGTGTATTGTTAGGGTCTTAAATATCTTAAGAGAAAATTCGCACACTAGTAAATGAATATTAGAAAATTTTTCTTTGTCACAATTTAATTTATATCCAGAGTATTTCTAGTGTTAACTAAAGAATGGTAAGAGATGTTCATTGTGCATAATAACTTTTACTTCTGTGTTCCAGGCAAGCATCTCTGTTAATGTATTATGACTTGCTTTATTAAACACTTGATGGTATGTGACAAGGTCGTAGTTAATAGTTAAGTAGTTTCAGAGGACTTTTTACACTGATGCTGCATAGGAATTTAACAGTATGTCAAATTACAGATTTGTATGCTTTTTCTAGTTTGTAATAGTGAATTTTATTGGTATATTAAAATGAACTTATAACCTTCTGATCATTTAATATTTAAGAATTTTTAAGGAAACAGTAAACATTTGGCATTTTATAGTTAAATACTAAATTGATGTGAGGATAGTAGAGTTGATTTTTATTTACAATATAATATCAATTTTGAGTTCTTGTGGGATAGAAGTCAAATGCTGATCCTGGGTATGACCCCTTGGCATCTTACTTTTTCATATTTTCTTCATTGATACTGTTCCTCAGGAGAAAATTAAAAATAATGTTAGAAGTAGGAGTGTATGTGTGCTTTCATTAATATGGATGGGTATGCGAGAAATACTGTGCTCTTCAAACTAAGTTAAAATAGGAATACAGCTGGTTCTCTGTAACAGGTGAGGATGAAGCAGTAATCATATAGACAGTGATTTTTTGTTCTTGTTCTGGGTGTTAGGAGACAGGGGTAAAGGTGGTGGAACTTTTCCAGACCCTTGACAACTTCTTCAGTCCTCTTTGAAGGGTTCAAGTCATACTATTAGTTGGAACATGGCATAAAGAGTATATATAGTACTTATATTCTGCTTTCTTGAAAAATTCAATTACTTTTGTATTCTATAGAAGGAAGTGAGTTATATTTTAATTTCCACCCCATTGTAAGATATTATCTTTGTTAAGCATCTTCTTAATGATGTGAGTTGCTAAAAATTTTTAGCCACGCAATCTAAACTGTCAGTGTTTAGTCAGTTATATTTGTATTGTAAAATAGATCATTTCATTTTTGTGCTATACACATTTTGCTGTTTCTTAACCCTGATAAGAATGTTTTATTTGACAGAAAATCTGATCGTGAAAGAGTTGAGGAATTTGATCACCAGAATCGTGAATCTCATTATTTTGGCCTCTCCCCAGAAGAACGCAGAGAGAAGCAAGCTATTGAAGAGTCTCGTTTATTGTACGAGATTCAGAATCGGGATGAACAAGCTTTTCCGGCCCTTTCTGTATGTATATAGTGGGTCAGGGTTAATGCTTAGAAGTCTTTCTTAATATAGTTTTTATTAAATCTTAGTTTCTAATAATGGATTAACTATTTTAAAATTGAAAATACCTTCAGGATTATATGGACCTTAGCATGATGGTGTATGCCTATAATCCCAGCTACCTGAAAAGCAGAAGCATCCTTGAATTCAAGGGCAGTCTCAGCAATATAGTTAAGACCCTGTGTCAAAACCAATGCTTCGTCTCAGGGACAAAAGATAAAGAGAAAGACACAGACACTCTGACTCTTGGGTCTAGAGATGGTGCTGAAAAGTTGATTTCAGTTGAGGCAAGGAAATCGGTTTATTCACCCTAAACAGTATTTAATAATTCCTTTTGGACCAAAATACATAATTTGATAGCAGAAAAAAAAAAAAAGGCAGTTTAGAGGCTCAAGATAAGATTTCTGGTCAGCCTGGGAACTTTTACTGTTTATCAAATGCAGTATGACTTGATAAGTCTCATGGTACTCAAGAGTATACGTAGCATGATTTTGTCTTTGTTTCATGTGTCAGACACTGGACTGTACTGGACCCTTGTCTGATGAAAGAAAGCTTTCTACTGTTTGAACTTTTGTGGGCAGTCAGAAGAGAAAACCATCATGTAGGTGAGGGAGGGTTCATTGACAGGACATGGAAGTAGTAATTGATTTTTTTTCTTTGTGCTAGGAACCAAGAAAGTAAGTCTTGGGGAAATAATACAGAAATGATTCTATGATACAGAATGTTAACCGTAGATCAAAAAAAGTGGAATGCTGTTGGAGGCCCCCCACTGTACTAGAAAAAAACAGTAATGCTGCATATATTTCATTTTCTGTCTTCTGATTGTGGGATTCTTTATACAGGCCTGAGGGAGAAGCTCAGTTTGAAAGAGCTCTTCTGGAATAGAAGTTTGTTTTGGAGCTTAGGGATGATTAGAAGATGTATGCAAACTATATAACTGGAATGGACATTGTGCTAAATAAATTTCTCTTTCATGTTTAATTTGCTATTTTCCCATAGCTTTTCTGTAATAGGCAAATATAAATCAGTTAGTGAATGTTAAAGCATAGCTGCTACTATAATGTAGGCGCACAGATTATGAAAATTTTTTTGTAAAACTAAGTTTTCATGCTTATAATTTTTAGACTTAATGACCTTGAACTGGTGTCACATTGGATTGTGGCTTAGATTTGTTTCCTAAAAGTGGAAGATTGCTAGCCTCTTTGTATGCTACATTGAGTGCTGTAACAAGAATCCTAGAACCCTCAGTGATAATTTATCTTAAAAACCTCCTTTTGTGGGCTGGAGAGGTAGCTTAGCAGTAAGAACACTTGTTATTCCACAGAACCTGGGTTTGATTCCCTGCACCCACATGGCAGCTAACACCCATTCTTAACTCTAGTTACAGAGAATCCGACACCTTCTTCTGGCCTCCATAGATACCAGGCCGCATACATGATGCACTTTACATACATGCAGGGAAAACACATAAAATAAAAATTTCAAAAACAAAAAGGATCCACTCTGGTTCCTTCATTTCATCTGTTAAATGGTCATGTCTTATACAGAGCTTAGGTGATTTGCTGTTGACCTTAAGTATCATTTCAGTGATGAGACTCCTGGAGTACTGCATCTGCTAATTCATATTTTCACTTTCACAAAGGACTTTCTTGGGCAGGTTAGAGAAGATGCTACTGTTTGTGCAGACAGTATAAATTTACAAGGTGAAGATTTAGTTAGTGTGATTTTTGTGAAGAGATGTGTATTAATTTAGGCTGAAGGATTGACAGTACCTAATACTTCAGTAATAATTAATGTAATGCATATAATTGAATATAGACTCTAGATCCTATCAAGTAGTTCCAAAGTATGCAAATATTGGACTATGGATTTTGAAAATTTGGGTAATTTGTGAGTAGTATTTGTAAAACTTTGGTTTATTTTGTTCATAAATTTTAACACAAAATGTGGCTTTATTTATTTTAAAGAGCTCATCAGTCAGTCACTCAGCTTCTCAGAGTAGCAACTCATGTGTTCAGAGAAAATCTTCACATGCAAGTGATAGGAAAGGAAACAGGAGGAGAATGGATACAGAAGAGCGGAAAGACAAAGGTATGTTTTTTTCATCATTTGAAAGTAGATACTAGACATCTATGCCCTGTTTGAAGTCATATACAGTATTCCTGCTTGGTTTGTGGTTTTGCTTTCTGCAGTTTTAGGAACTTAGGGTAGACTGGGCTAAAAATACCAAATGGAAATTTTCAGAATCACCTCATAAGATTCAAATTGAGTGTGTTCTGAGTAGCCTGATAAATCTTGTGCTGTCTTGTTTCTTCCTATTCACAGTGTGAAAGTCATCCTTTGGGCTAGTGTATCCATACTGTATATATTGCCTGCTCATTAGTCATTTAGTACTTGTCTTAATTATCACTTTGACTGTTTGAATCTAGTAGTGCTTGTGCTGCTGGCAATTTGAATTGCTAAAGAGAAGTCACAAAGTACTTTTAAATGAAAAGGTGGAAGTATAAGATAACAGGTAGAGATCACATAACTTTATTACAGAATGGTTGTAATTATTCTATTTTGCTACTAATATTAATCTCTGCCTACTTCAAAATGAATGGAAAAAAAATCACAGCATGTATAAGATTAGATACTATCCAGAGTTAGGCATCCACTGGAGGAAGGTAGCCCTTGTGGATAAGGGACTAATGTACTTGGGAAAGCCACTTACCTAATGTCACACATGACATTGGAGAGAAACACCGACTTGAGCTAAAACAAAACTTCAGTGCTTTACATACATAACATGATATAAGTGGAGATTTGACTTTATCTTCATATTTGTTTTTCTGTATTCAGACCTGACTGATAGCTGTTGCTGCCTTTCTTAATGTTAATCTTAATCTGTTACAGACTCCACACATGTGCATACACACATGGATAACAAACCAGAGCCAAGCACACTGGAGGTAAAGGTTTTAAGTCTTTAAAAAATTTGTTGACTTTGTTTATTTGGGTTGTGTATGTGGGTGTGCACATACACATGTGTGCCTGCCAAGTTGTATATGTGGACATCATAGACATCTTCTGGTAGTCTGTTCTGCTGAGCCACCTCTGCTGGTCCCAAAAGTTTTAATTCTTGTGCTGCTTGTTCTTCAGTGTTGTGATAGTGTGGTAGGAAGAAGTAAAGATAAAAGGCATTTGTAGTTTACAAATGAAGTAGAAAATGGAAAATGTGGTGAGACTTGAGGAGAAAGTCTTATTTCCTTGAGCTACCTCAGGATGCCCCACCCCTCAACCCCCCAAGACACAGTGTTACCCCCTGGTTGGCCTAGAACTCCCCATATAGACCGGGCTGGCCTCAGACTCAGGCCTTTGCCTTCTGAGTCCTGGGATTATGGGTGTTCAGTATGCTAGGCTGCCCTGTATTAGTAATTGCAAAATTGTGTTAACCTCCCTATCACGTTACAGATTAACTTTTTTTTTATAATAGAAGTCAAACCCCCCAAGAAAAGTAGTTCCATAGTATGATACAATAAAAATTAACCATGAGTGGGTGGCTTCTTTTCAATGTAGGTAGGTAAGGTTAAATTAGAATGACAGCCATGGTTATCCCAGAATGGAGGTCTCTTAATATAAGTTTCACTTTCTTTCCTTGATACCAAAGAAAATGAATGATGATAAATGTGTAAGAGTATCATCACCATCAAAGTCAAAGCAATTAGAGTGCCCATCTTCTCCTATAGAACAAGTAAGTTACTGCATTTGACATGCAATGCTCTCTTTCCTGCATTTCTTTCCTCTGTATATAAAAATATCTGTGTGGTAAATGGAAGAATTGATTCTGACGTCATAGTTTGAATGCTGTTAAGATTTTTCTGTAATTTTGGTTAGCCTATCAGCACTTATGGAATATTATTTTATATACATTTTCTGGACATCTTAGAAATTAATTTTTGAATAAGTTTATATATGTTAACCTTTATATTTGTTACCTTATGTTATTTTTATAATGCCTGTTTGAAAATCAGATTTACAAAAGGAAAATGAATTTTCACCATATTCTGAAGTTCTCTAAAAGTTTTCTGAATCATTAACAATAACTTAGTACTCGTTAAAAAAATTTAGTTTTCCAATTAAATGAGCCAACTTGCGTTCTGTGGTCATTTTGGTTCTTGGCCTATTAGGAGAGAAGAAAAAAATTAACTATTCATGCCTTTGAATTAGTATTGTTTGTGTTAATAAAAGGATCAATGGCTAAGTACAATTTTGCTTAAGAACCTTTTCTAAAAAGCCTAGAACTTTGAAGATGATTTCTGTGATCCCCCCCCCCCCCCCCAATTTGCCTCAGAAGCATTTGTGGTGTTTGTAATTTTGTAAACAACTGTGACTTGTGCTAGGCAACTTTTGGTTAAGATTAAACATGTTTGCTTATGGGTTTTGGCTACTGAATTTTTCATCTCTAAGACTAGCATAAATAATTACATACTTCCTTGTATAGCAGGACCATTTATATTTCAGTTTTATGAAAGGCAACTCAAGATATACTGGCTATTAAAATTTGAGTCAAAGCAAATGTTTTTTTTTTTTTAATTTTCTTTTTCTGCTTTGTTCTTGGAAGAAGCCAGCAGAACATATATCTTTGTCAAATCCAGCTCCCCTCCTAGTTTCTCCAGAAGTACATCTCACTCCTGCGGTGCCTTCTTTACCAGCCACTGTGCCAGCCTGGCCAAGTGAACCTACAACTTTTGGACCAACAGGTAGAAAAGTTTTGCAACCAACCAACAGAAACTTTTTAAGTCAGAAGCTTCAAGTTCTTGAATGAGAGTTTGACCTCAGAGTAGAGTTGTGTGGTGGAGCCCACAGGGCTTCCTGCTGGGTTATACTCCAGTATGGGAGGACCAAGTTCACGTGCAAGGACTTCACTGGGATATTCTTCTTTAATCTCGGGTACCTGATAATTGAGGTAGCTGTTTCCACTGTTGTCTTTAGTTACTCAGCATTGACTGGTGGTACTTTGATATTTCTGCCATGGACCATACTTTGTCTTAAAGGTTGTTTTTTTGTTTATTAGTTGTTTTTTTTTTTTTTCCATTTTGAGAGCTATAGTTAGAAATAGTCACTCAACTTATTTCCTAGACTTATTTCCTTTGTGTCCAGAGGGTCTTGGGTTGTTGTTAAAGAGTACTTCATAGGGGTCTTACCTACACACCAGTTTATCAGGTGTTTGAGTAGTGCAATATTGTTGATTTATTTCTAGAGGAGAGTGATCTTTGCCTTACGATAGTCTGATTCTTTCCCTCCTTTTTTAGGTGTCCCTGCTCAAATTCCCGTTTTATCAGTGACACAGACTTTGACCACTGGACCTGATACTGCTGTGTCACAAGCTCATTTAACACCTTCTCCAGTTCCTGTGTCAATACAGGCAGTTAACCAGCCCTTGATGCCTTTGCCTCAGACAATGAGCCTTTACCAAGACCCACTCTATCCTGGGTTTCCATGCAGTGAAAAGGGAGAGCGAGCCATTGCACCACCTTACTCACTGTGTCAAACTGGCGAGGACCTGCCTAAAGGTGAGATCCTCCTCCAATTTCCAATTGATAAATCTATATATAGGTCAGAGGTTTGGCTATTAATTTAAGATAATTTTGGCTGGGTATGATGGTGCATGCCTTTAATCCTAGCATTCAGCACTTGGGAAACAGAGGCAGAAGAATCGTTAAAATCAAGACCAGCCTGTTTTCTGTAGTGAGTTCCAGGCTAGCTGGGGCTACAGGGAAATGCTGTCTGAAAAAAAAAAGATCATTTTGTCAATCAGACTATTTTAGCTTGGTCTTAATAAGAATTAATAAAGCCTCTCCTGCATAACTTTGCCTGAAAACAGCTTTGAAACTATGTCTCAACTTTATTTTACTTAAATTTTTTTAAAGCAGAATCTTTCTGGGTAGCCCAGGTTGACCTATAACTTGTATTTCGGCCTCAACCTCCTAAGTATTGGGTTACAGGTATACCTTACCAACGTTTGGCTTGGTTAATGGAGAGCTTACATTTTCTCTGATGTTTTCTTTCTGTAATTTTTAAAACCTTGCAGAGGTTTTAAATCTGAATTTCTTTCTCCAAGATTAAATTTAATCATATAGCATCAGTTTTAGCTATTTGGGGACTTAGATCTTAATATATGGAAAAACATAGCAAACCTGGAATTACTCTTGAATAGCAGCTTAGTTTTTGGGTATGGTTTCATTTTTGTGTTTTGCTCTATAGGCCAGAGAACAAGTCTGGCAGAAAATTTGTGTTTATGATGAATAGAAAAGCTTTATTAATGTACAGTTTTAGTGACTGATTCTATTTTTTTAATTTTTAGATAAGAACATTCTTCGATTCTTCTTCAATCTTGGTGTAAAGGTATTTGCATTTTATTTTAAAGTTGCCATCTGAAATTAATATTAAATTTTATGGTTCAGATGGAGTTAGTTCAATCTGTTGGTAACCTAAAGTTTATTAAATGTTACTGTGTCCTTGTGGTTTTGTTTTTTGTTTTTTTTCCCTCCTAGATGGCTTGACCTAGGGGAATACAAGAGGGACAAAGTAATTCCCTGGAAATGCCCTCACTATGAGGAATTAGAATCTGAGCTGGAAGTTTTGTTTCAGCAAATTTAGGTGTATCTACCCTGGTCAAGTCAGTTAGTGTCTCTGAAGCCCAATTTTCATTATGTAAGCCTGCCTCCATTGTTGAGTCAAAGGGAATAACAAATAATTACTCTGTAAGATGGGAGCATTGTTCACTAGCACAGCAGAGCTTTCTTTAAACTTGTATTTCATAGACAGGCTACTAAACTCTGTTTATGTGAGTTTAATTATGTGTGGGTATGTACATATGAGTGTTGGTTTGTGAGGGGGCCAAAAGAGTGCATTAGATTTCCTAGAGCTGAAGTTAAAGGCGGTTGTGAACTGCTTGATGTGGGTGCTGGAAATTGAACTCAGGTCCTCTGTAAGAGCAGTACGTGTGTTTAACTGCTGAGCCATCTCTACCCTAGTGGCTAGTTATATCTTTATATTTTGGTCTTTGGTTGAACATCAACAGAGTATTTCTTTTTCATCTTTATCCTTTGATTAGAGGTTTAATTTGCTGTTGGAGTCCTCTGAGGCCTTATAGAAATTCTGCTATTGGAGATCATCTCCTGTGTTAGTATTTTCCTGGAAAACTAGGTCTATACAAGTTGAAGTGATTGACCAGGTAACAGTAAGAGCCATGATGTGACAGTAGGTCTAACTCAACTACCAGTGGTTTAGTTAGTGTTTCCTATCAACCTGCATCAAGACATGGACTGATTTCAGGACAAAAGTAAGGGAATGGAGTTATGAAGCGATTACCTAATGCTTGTTCTCTTCATGTTTGATATCACAGTACTCTTATATTTGGACTGTAGATTATTTTATTATTCTCTGTAGGCAAGAGAGACTTAGCTTGATTGAGTTAGATACTTTTACATAGATAATTTCCTAACCTCTGCTATTTTTCTTGTTTATTTTACTGTTTCTCCCTTCCCCTTCTCTTTTTGTCTTTCAGGCATATAGTTGTCCTATGTGGGCCCCACATTCTTACTTGTATCCTCTACACCAGGCCTATATGGCAGCCTGCAGAATGTACCCAAAGGTCTCTGTTCCTGTGTATCCTCAGAATACTTGGTTCCAAGAAGCTCCTCCTGCTCAGAATGAAAGTGATTGCACTTGTACTGATGCACACTTTTCTATGCACCCTGAGGCCAGTGTTAATGGTCAGATGCCACAGGCAGAGATTGGACCTCCAGCGTTTTCTTCACCTCTGGTTATCCCTCCATCTCAGGTGTCTGAAGGTCATGGACAATTGTCTTACCAACCAGAACTTGAGTCTGAGAACCCTGGGCAGCTTCTTCATGCTGAATATGAAGAATCACTAAGTGGCAAGAACATGTACCCACAACCTCCCTTTGGACCTAATCATTTCTTAGGTCCAGTTCCCATTGCACCTCCTTTCTTTCCTCATGTTTGGTACGGGTACCCTTTTCAGGGATTCGTAGAAAATCCTGTAATGAGGCAAAATATTGTCCTACCCTCTGATGATAAAGGAGAATTGGATTTGCCCCTGGAAAATCTGGATCTGTCTAAAGAATGTGCTTCTGTCGCAGCAGTAGATGAATTTCCAGAAGTCAGAGTTGAAGGTGCACATTCTCTCTCTGAATCAAATGTGAGCAGCAAGCATGAAGGCCAGGTAGAACAGTCGCCCCAGGCACGAAAGACAGACATGACTTTGGCTTCTGTCCCTCCTGGAGCAGAGGGAAAGACTCATCTTCCCACCCAGATTCTAAACAGAGAGAGAGAAACTATGTCTGTTGAACTTGAGCCTAAGAGGACCAGTCAGAATCTGAAAGAAAAACCAGAGAAAACAAAAGATCCTAAGACTGCTGCTGATGTGGTCAGCCCTGGGGCCAACTCTGTGGATAGATTGCAAAGACCAAAAGAAGAGAGTTCAGAAGATGAAAATGAAGTGTCTAATATTCTGAGAAGTGGCAGATCCAAGCAGTTCTATAATCAAACTTATGGAAGCAGGAAGTACAAAAGTGATTGGGGCTATTCTGGTAGAGGTGGATATCAGCATGTGAGAGGTGAGGAGTCCTGGAAAGGGCAGCCTAACAGAAACCGGGATGAAGGCTATCAATACCATCGAAATGTCAGAGGACGCCCATACAGGGGAGATAGGAGGAGGTCAGGCATGGGAGATGGCCACAGGGGACAGCACACTTAGTGGTTATTGCTCATTCTGTAGAGCAAAAGCCTTTTCTTAGGTGGAATATTTCTGAAGGCTTTAAAAATTACATTAAAATAAAAACCCAAATTGGAACTATCTCCTCCCCTCTCCCTTTACCCTTGTTCCCATTCTGGGTGAGATTTTGGGCATGATTTCAAGGGGCTGGTAAATTTCCGGCATTGTCATTTTTCTTACTCAAAATCTGTTTATCAGGTGATTTGCCCCATAAAAAGCAAACACAAGTTTAATATTTTTTATAAACAGCTCAAATCATAGACTTAGTTTTTTTCCTTGTGTTTAATTTCAAATGTTGGAGATGTGTGCTTTTTAGTGTTGACTAAAGTCACAAGAAAATAAACCATTCAACACACTCTAGATTCCAAAACATAACATCGCACCAAATAGAAATGTATATTTTATTATGCAATGCCTTAGTCATAAACTGGGCTCAAACATTTCTCAGCCTAAAACACTGTTGTCTTTTAATATGCTTCCAACCCAAAGGCCTTTCATCTCAATATCTGTCAAACTTGAATAATGTCTTCTCTTTACTATTACACATGAGGCAGCCTATTAACCTGTGTCTTAGAATTGTTGTATATAGTTCTTTTAATATTCATAGGGTATATTTTTGAATTTTGGTGAGTATTTGTTGAACTTGAGATTGCATACAAGAATAGATGTTTAAGAAATAGTAGGAAATCCAGTGAAATGGCTGTTCCCATCAAGAATCCTTAGCACTGGTGTAAATATCATGGTGCCTACTCAAAAGAAATGTAGATGCTATGCATTTTGAAAATAATCTGCATCTGTTAAAATTGCAGAGGTTTTTGTTTTTTTAAATGCCACTTTAACACTAATGCACTGACAGATTCTAAATATTTTGTGAGAAGAAATGTTGAATTTTTTCTTAGCTCGACAGGCTTCTATAGTGAGTTAAGTGTTTTGTTTTCTCCTTGCACCATTGGTTGTGTTTATCATTTTACATTTGCATGTTCAACTTGTCATAGCTGGAATTATTGTACAAAAAGATGATTGTGACTTCTAGTTCTCTAGAGGATGCTGCTAGAAAATGGCTTGGCTTTGCATTTTGTAGCTGGTTACCTGTAGGGAACATGTCTGATCCTGCTTCTTCAGTCTGCAGTATTCACTAAAGGTTCCTTTGCATGTTGCACTCTGTTCTCATTTGGAGATTGGACTCCGAATTAACACAGTATTCATGCATCTGTGTTATTTTGTAAAACTAACTGTAGCTTCTGTTTCTTATTTGTACATACCAGTGTGAAAATTGACCCTTTTTTTATGTTGAGATTTCCTTTTGATCAGGAAGTTTGAGTGCTATGCAAATAATGTGGTAGTAATTTTTCTTTGCATGTCATGTAAAAAAGCCAAAAGTAGATGTGGCTTTTATTTTTGGGCGCTATATTATAAAAGCAAATATAGTTCACTTGAATTTGACAAACTGAAGTAGACAAGCTTTTCTGGGTTCTTTGATAACTTAAGGGAATGTTTGGACGTCAGCTAGGCTCAGTGTATCTCCGCTGTACTGTAATAATGGTTATTTACCTCTGTACTGTTTTATTACCCTAATGTCTGTGTGACTGCTGATTTGAGTAGAGATTAGCATTTACATATTTTATAACATAGGATTTTAGTGAGCACTTTGAAAGATAACATTTTAATATGATGGTGCTAGGAAAATGTATAGACTGGGACATTGTAGCAAAGAAAAATTGAGAGAACCCATTAAATTTGTTGTCAGCGTCTAAGTCCAGGGTGGTTGAAAAAGGTTCTGTTTGAGCCGATGTTTTAATATCAGTGGCTGAATTATGTATGATGTGAGAAGTTTAGAGGATCTTCTACTTTTAGTCTGTGCTTTTTTATGTAGGGATTAGCTTATCCAGTAATTTTTATTATGAAAATCACCTTTTGATATAAGTACCAGATTTAAAAGTTTGATATGTTTGGTTTCAGGAGTCCAAAAGAAGTAGCTCTTTCCAATGTCCTTCATGTTATTATTGACAAGATTTGATTTGTTTCTGAAAGTGTTTAAAAATCAGATAGGGAAGAATAACATTTGCTTCCTGTCACTCCTGTCTTACCTCAATGAAGTAACATTGCTCCATAGCTCCTGATGGAAACACTGATTTGCTTCCTGTTTCCTCACCTAACCTTGAGGACATGATGGATCAATGGGGAAAGAATTCTAGCATATGGTACTTTTTTCAGTGACCTCTGGTATAAAAGAACTCTGACTTTTTGTAGTTATAAAGTGATTAATCTTTGTTTGCATTGAAGATCAGTTTTCTTGTTAGGTGTTTTTAAATGTATTCATCCAGGGGATTTTGCCTTATGCTGAGGTCAAACTAGGGCCAAGCAAGCTGTTGTTCTCCTTCATACTGTCATATTACATGTTGACATATTTCTATATGAGAAAAATGACAACTGAGAATCATTTGTATTGTAATTTGGGAATTATGACACCTTATGATGAGATACATTTTGAACAGATGCTTAGACTGACCAAAGCTCACCTGTTTCGTTTTAGTTTAGGTGTTTTTGTTGAACTTGAGCCCAGCCTTTTTTTCAGTATTGTGCTCTCTCTTTCTTCTCAAAATACATCTTCCATTTTTGCCCCTTGTGCTTCTTGGCAGCAGTATGCTGGCAGCTGTATATCCTTGTGTTGTTTCTTTCAAGTTCATTTTATGGCAGAACTAAGCTCATACCCTGCCTCTACCTAACAGGAGTAGGCTTTTCACAAACCACAGTGCTGAGGCAGTTTATTTGCTGTAAACTCTATTGGAGTGTGGTGTTTCCTTTGAAGGGTGAATTAAAATTAAAATGCCTGTGAACTGCAAACTTGCTTGTGATCGACTTGGTGCAATAAAGTTCCTTTCTAAACATTTCTGGTTTAGAAAATACTCAGCCATCCTAGAAACTAGCAATATTTATTTTTGCCTCATTTATTTTACCTCCAGTTTTAGCTGAGGTAAACTTTCTTTCACTTATGGGTACTAAGCAAGGTCCATTCTAGTGTAGCTGAAGAGAAAGCAGATTTGGCTATACTAATTCTGTTTACTGTATTTAGCTCCCTCTTATGTCTAAATACTTTTATTTTAAAATCTTAAATAATGGCTTCTAGTATGTCAGTTAAAAAAAAAAATACAAGGTTTCCTAATTGGTCTCAGCCATTTACTTATCACTTTCCCACTAATTGGGGACTTTTATTTTTTTAAAGATGTCCCTTCCTCTGAAATTTAGAAGTTTTAGAAAATCCTAGAAGAGGGGTGGGTGCATGTCTTAATGCTGAGAAGCAGCAACTTTGGGGTTGAATTTACTTGAATGGATTAAAAATTGCATTGTTACAGAGCTAGAAAAAAATTAATGTATGAAAAATGATACTAGCCTTACACTGAGTACAAATAATACTTATAAGCATGTGAAGATGTGATCATTTGTGATGTTACTTGTAAAAAAAAAGTATATATACATATCTATACATATCTTTTGAAGTGTTGAAAGGAAAATAGTACTTTATATTCTTTATCATATCACTTTTTGTAAGTGTTGAATATATTCCTGTTTATTTTTCTATGTTCTGTTTTGTAGCCTTAAGAAGTGTTTCAAACTATCTGAATGTATAAAATAAGAGTAAATGCCCTACATGGTGTGATGCTGCATTATATAAAAAAACTGTGTGCATACATTAAATTTTGTCTGTTGATTGTGGTTGTGATTCTTTAATCCCGGGGTCACCTAGTAATGTAAATCTTAGTAAACACTTTAAAACGAGATAGTTTCCCTGTATTTTTCATGTCAGAACACAGTAGGGAAAGGGAAGTAGCCTTTGTGATAGGTGCTGTTACTTTCCTTACCTTATAAGCACTGTGAAGCTGAAGCAAAGCCATGTTAACTAGTGGAATCTGGACTTGAACTCACTGAGTTCAGTGGTTTTATAGCTCATTCGTACATGTTCAGTAGCCATTAAAGTGAAAATGTGCAAAGTACTTAGTTTACAGATTAAGCTCCTCTCTCCCCCCCATTTGTGTTCAATAATATGCTTTCTGAAGGAATTGATAACAGAAATAAGGTATCATATATATTTTAAAATACTTGAAACCCAAGTTCTTGTTTTTTTGCTTTTTGTGGTGCTAGGCAAAGCAAGCCTTTTACCTTTTAATTACATGTTCAGCATGGAAAAGCCAAGTTTCTTAACCCCATATTCTTCATTAAATCATTCACCCAGGAATACTGAAGTCAGTGCTTGTTTAGGGGATCAGTGATTAGATTGTTAATAAAATATTTAAATGTGTATGAATATATTGCCCACATGTATGTTAAGTGCATCCCCATGCAATGCAATGGCCATGGAGGTCTCAGAAGAGGCTATCAGATCCCCTGGAAGTGGAGTTAGACATGGTCGTCAGCTGCCATGTTAGTGCTGAATATAAACTAGGGTCTTCTTCAGAAGTAGCTAATGTTAAGTTGAACCATCTCTCCAGCCTCGTAATTCTATTTTTTCAAACCCTTAAAAAACTTTTTCATGTGTATGAGTGTTTTGCTTACATACATGTGCAGCCAAAATAAGGATACTAGATCCCCTGGATCTGGCACATAAGATTGTTAGCTCCTATGTGAGTGCTGGGAACAAAATCCTGGTCCTCTGCAAGAGTTCGCTAATAATGCTGAGCTCCATGTGTTATAGGATTTTGAAGAAAACAATTGTTTATTTAAAATTAGTTTTGACTATTTTTTCCTGCTCCCCTTCCCTACAAATCTCTCATATTCATGTCATTTTATTTTGTGATCCTGGTTTGTCACCTCTGTGACACTGGGTCTGCAAGTCTATTAAAGCCTGGTGGGCTCACTCAGTTGATAAATGTAGACCAGTTAATTGAAAAATATGAATACAGGACTAAGGTACAGCTTTCTTGGCCTTTCCTTTTGGTATGGCTGGCCCAATTCTGTTTTATGGCTAATTTCCACTATATACAAATTGTCAAAGGTGGTAAATATAGTCCCTGAAATAAATTGTTTTTGACAGCGATTTTCACAGTAAATTTCAGCCTGAGTGTAAGTTTACAAACCAAAATAGACATGTCTGTTTGTAAATGATTCAAAAGTATGAGAAAAAAGGTATAAAAAGAACTCTTATTTTTCCGAATGTCAATTTGAATCTACCTCTCCTGTGTGATCAGAGGTTGACAGGCATCTTTCTCAACGGCTAGTCTAGTTAAGGCAGGTGCTCTATCTATGAAGCCATCTCAATTCTCTTTTAGCATGAAAAAACCCAACACCTTAAACACACAGAAAACCTATCACAATCTGTTCATCCTTCCTTTCTGATATCATGCTCATTTTCCTGTTCATGTTTTCTCTATAGCATGGAGGTTCAATCCTTCAATAAAAATAGGCCCATTACATGCTATTTTGACTAGACTTCAAGATGTTAGGATCTGAAACTAGGTTAAATTGGAGGGAACAGTTGTAGGATCAATATGCTAATAAAGAGTTCTGTAGAACAACTGAACACAATGTAGATGTGATGCACCAAACTGTAACTGTATATGCTCTTCACGATACTTTCCCCAAGTTGTCCTAAAATGAATCCTTGAATATTTTTAACATTTCACATAACAATACATAAAAATAATCTTTGAGCAAAACTACTATTAGTAGTTACATAAAAATTTATATCTGAAGCCACCAGGTGTGATGAATACCTTCTAAATTCCAACACCCAGGACGTAGGGGATCTCGAGTATCAGGCCAGCTAAGGCTACAGACCCTGTCTCAAAAAGGCCCCAAACAAAAAAAGTCTGAAGCCATATTTTCATATTTCATTTGCTGTGAACAATTAAGTTGAATGAACTCTGCTTTCTTTAGGACAGGATAAGAAATCAGCAAATAAAAACACCTTGTCTCATTTTATTCTGAATATCTGAAATAGCCATAAATTTAACCTACTCATAAACATAGAACTAAAAATTGTACTTAAAAATAAACCCTTTGTATATTCACATTAAGTGCATAGAAACATGAAAGAATACTAAACACTGTTAATCTCTGAGAAATGTAGGGGGATACTTTATTTCATATATGTCTATATATCTGCATTCTTTTACAACGTAAGTTTATGCATTATTCATATAAACTCATTTTCAGAAGGTAGGGTCCAGTTCAGACAAAGGATAAAGTTTCTATTCATGGATGTAAGTTATTTAAGATCTATTATTTAAAGTTCTAGGTCTGGTCAAATAATTTCTGATTTTCTTTACAGGCTTGCTTCATTATTAATTGTAAATCCTTTTCCTTGTAGGTTATTTCTTCAGCATATTAGTAAGGACTGAATAATGTCCTGGTATCCAAACTTAGAAATCTGAGTATGTCTGGGAGTACTGGATACTGTTTCTTGCATTCACTGGAGAAGTGGTTAAGGTTGTCCTTGGTTGCCTTGACAGAAAATCTGTAGTCTATATAAATACAGGGCTGGGACTGTAGCAATATTCACCAAGCATTGTTGATGGTATAGTATAATCAGAAACATTCAGGGTCACCCTTTGGCTACATAGTGACTTTGATGCTAGCCTGAGCTTTGTGAGTCCCTGCTTCAAAAACAAAAAGTTAAAATTCAGATACTTAGGCACCAATTATAAAGATTTTGAATAGTAGGCTTTCTTTTTCCCGTGTGTATGTATGTTGGTGTGCATATATGTATGGCCAGAGGTCAAAGGCTATCTGGTAACCTTCCTCAATTACTCTCCACCTTACTTTTTTTGAGACAGGGTCTCCCACAACCCAGAATTCAGAGATTTCGGTAGGTGGCTGGTCAGTGAGCTCTAGGAATCTGCTTAGACCTGGGATCATAGATTCATGCTATGCCCCCAGTATTTAACTGTTTTTCACATTTGTGCAGCCAGCACTTTATTCACTGGGCCACTGAGCAAGGAAACAATTTTAGAAATTCTTTGATTTTTTTTTTTTTTAGAAAATCTTGATCAGTAGTATATAAATTAACACTTACAAAATAACTAATTATAGGATCTTACAGAATGTGAAAACTGAAAAATCCAGAGTTAAAAGCACCAAAAACACATAAAAATGTATAAGTTGGCAGCGAACAGTGGTGTTTCATAGTAGACAATCTTCCTTGGAAGCCACACACTCAGTGCAAAGATTGATAACAAATAGCAAGTCCTGATTTTTATTTATCAAACCTCATCAGTATAATGTGACTGCCTTATAAAAATACGGCAATTTCATTATACTAACATACTTGGCAAACCAACAGATCTCAAAATTTTTAAACTGGGGCAACACCAAATAAGCATTTGGTACATGAACAGAATACAGAAATTGATCATGGAGGTAATTTGAATTTTGTATAGTTTGAAATGACTTAATTTTAGCATGTTATGCACACAAAGGCTTGGAAAGGAAAGTTCTTGGACTAATTTACAATAAAACTGGTTTTTCGATGTCACGGTAAGAAAATCATACTTTTAAGCTCCAGAGTATGTGGGGCCGTAAAACCTGATTAAAAATCCCAGTAAATAAATGGCTTGAGACTCAGTCTAGTCATCCAAGAAAAAGTAGTTTCCACTCTTCTTTTGTTCTACATCCTAAAAAGTAAAAGAAGCAACAAAAATAAATTAGTAACACTGTTTCCTACATGAAGTTGTAGAAATTCACCCAAGGTGTTTCTTAGCACAAGTCACATACCAGCAAAGAAAGTACCCTGAAGGATTCTTAGAAGGATAAAATTTGTCATAATATTCTTGGGGAAAACATTTAAGCATTTAAACTTCTGATGCAAAACAAACTCAGTTTGAACCTGGTGTATCATGCAAGGTATGTTGAGTGGCCAGAGTCAATCCATTTACCTATCTACCCAGATTGTCATTCCCAATGAAAATATAAAGTGTTCCTAGTACTGAACACGGAAAGATTTCCTGGAGCTGAGGAAAGATTCCTTTACCCACCAATCACACAAGATTGTAATCGAATCCAGATAGATATTTTAGAACAAAACTATGTACATGACTTGGTGTAAGGCCAGCTAAGACCTCCCAGGTTAGCAGTAAATCTAGGACTACTAATAAAACAAATGCTATAGCAGAACATATTTCTAAAACATCTAAGAGATGCTGCCGTAGGATAAAGAGGCAACTAAAAAAGTAAAATTCATTCACTTTTTTTTGCATGACCAAACTACCTTTGTTCTCTGAAAAAGTAGGATGCACAATTAATTACTTATAGTCTTATAAAACAGAAAAACAATCCCTGCCAATATATCTAACAATTTTCTGTTTAACAATTTATTGTTTAGGATTTTATCCTTAGTGGGGCTGGGTTAGACTCAAAATATTCATTTTAAATTATGGTTTGAAAAACAAAACAGAAACTGGTTAAAGTATTCTTAAAAACTTCATTAATAAAACTCAACGAAGCAACTTTGAATGGCACACTAATCTTTTTAAAGATGTTTTAGATGGCAATGAACACAGATTAACAGAAGACACATTACAGTTGCAGCCTATAAATATGACAATGTAAAAACAAAAGAACAGCCCCCCAAACAATACCTTGATTGA
This sequence comes from Eospalax fontanierii, assembly GCA_035773235.1. NCBI lineage: Eukaryota > Metazoa > Chordata > Mammalia > Rodentia > Spalacidae > Eospalax > Eospalax fontanierii. Next base: position 30,464,829 of record CM069548.1, on the reverse strand, counting down.
ATTGAGTTTGTTTATTCGTGGTCTATAGTTGTTTGGATCTCTTCTGAATGTAATTTCCAGCTGCGACAAAAATTTGTTCATGCCAGCCAAAAGTGTCTGAGGACTAGGGGGAAAAAATGAGCAGTTCTGTTCAATTACATTTTGGAATGAAAAGCATCACTGTTGCCTCTGATAACCCATCACTGGACAACAGTACAGTGTGTATGTTAGGCAAACATTCTACCACAAGTTATACTAACCTCTGCCATAAACTACCCTTGCCCTAAGTATTACTTAATAAAAGCAAAAACACTACTAATAAGGAGAATAAAGTATTTAAAAATGGTAGATTTAGGTTATTAAGGCAGTGTAGTACATGATTCTACATAGTTTGCTTTACTCATCATTTTTACCTGAGTTAATTCTTAAACAATACCAACATGGAACATTTTAAAGCATTTTGTAAATACAAAGGAAAGATCATTATGTAAAAGATAAGTTTTATGTACCTAACAAATTTCCCAAAAGGAACATGTGTTCTCAATAACAACAAAAGAATTTAACATGAAAACAAAGGTATTCTGGGAAGCACATAATTTTTTGGAACAATTATTCAAATAGTAATTTCATATTCTTTTCTAATGTCAGGAAATTCTGTGTTAGAAGCAAATGAAATTGTTCATAGGCCCAAAATCTTTGTGTACTGGTTCAATGTATATGATCCAGTGTAATACTGACTAATGGTCAAAATCATTTTTCGGTGGGGGGGGGGGGTGTGGGGGTGTGGGGGGTGTGGGGTGCTTGAGATAGGGTATCTCCGTAGCCATGGCCTGCCCGGAACTCCTTTTGTAAACCAGGTTGGCCTTGATCATTCACAGATCTGCCTGCCTCAAATTCTTGAGTGGTAGGTTTCTTTATATTACAATCAAGCTAGTAGGGAAATGAGATGAAAAAGGTAAAATGATTGAAACTTTGTAGTTGGCATCTACTGTTAACCACTAATAGTATTAGTCGGGCAAATTTTGTAATCACTTTGGACCTTATTGCCTAAAAATTAAGTATCTAAGGAATTAGCCACAAAACAAAGTTAATAAGTTAAGCTGGAGAAAAGGGGCCATTACTAAACAAAACCTGCTGTGACTTTAATGTTTCTAAGCTTACTGCAAATTTAGAATATGGTGATTTTTCTAATGGTCAGAACTTAAAATTTACTTCTGAACATTGAAAAGAGTAATTTTACCTGTTTGCAACTGTGTTCTTGGATGGAACACCATCAAAAACAATAACTCGATCTGCTAGATAGGTGGCCATGATGAAGTCATGCTCCACAACAAAAGCTGTCTTCTTTGCATGGAGTATGAAACTAGAAGACAGTAATTGAACAATTTTTATAGCTTCTCAATCACAAAATAGTCAGATATTTTATTAGGCACACTTGTATGCCAGTATATGAATCAAAAGTTGTATGCTAGAAGCAAGACATTTACCGTTTGACAACCCGGGCTGCCATCAATCTTTGCTCAGAGTCCAAATATGCGGATGGTTCATCAATTAAATAGACATCAGCAGGTTTGCCCAAACAAAGAGCTAAAGCTACTCGCTGAAGTTCACCACCAGATAATGTCTGCACCTAAGTGAAGAAGTTTAGCAGAAGATGGAGATACCCAAAATCAAAGATAATATAATACATAAAATTATAAAAACAATCATGTGAGAGTACCTCTTGATCAATGATGTTTTCAATTTGTAGAGGCTTCATTACATCAGTCACAAATTGTGGGTGTGTGTAAGCATCTCTGATCTTTTCATGTAGTAACTGGCGAACACTTCCCTGGTTTTAATGGGAAAAAAAAGTAATGATAAATTATCAGGAAAGAACTCTTGTATTTAGAAATCTTAAAGCTAAACCCCAGAGTAAAATTACTTCAATTTGCCACCAACGTATACCAATTCTAGTTTTAAAGTTTACTCATCATCTAGCTCACGTTTTGTGGCTTTCTTTTAAACAGCAATCAAAGTAAAAAAAAAAAAATCTTAAAATGTAAAAATAGCAAATGATTGTTTCAGGGGAGAAATCTTTTTAAAAATTTTATTTATATATATATTTTATGTGTCTGAGTATATTGCCTGCATGCATGTAAGTGCATCCATGTCGTGCAATGTCCAGAGGTTATTAGAGGGTGTTGGGAATGCCTTGCAACATGGAGTTATGCCATGTTGGTGCTGGGAATCAAATCTGGGTACTCTTCAAGAGCAGCCAGTGCTCTTAACCACTGAACCACCTCTCCAGCCCCAGGGGAGCAGGAATAATGCTAAATATCAAAGTGGGTCTATAAATGTTGAATAATCTGTGGGAGACAAACACAAAGTGCACCATAATATTCTGTTACTTCTAGGATGGTTTTTAATTTCCAATTCAGAATAGAGCTGTGTGTGATAACTTAAAATATACAGTAATTAAGAAGTACAATATACTGTCTTCAGAAATCAAAGGGGCTTACTTCTTTAGCCTAACATTTTCAAGTATTATACTTGGAAACATGTATCAGTATTTCATTTCTTTATGGATGAACGAATCTACATAACTGCTGGTACTCACAGAAACAGTCTGAGTCTTTTCAAAGTAGCTCTGCAGCTTTACATTCCCCAAAGCAATATGCAAAGTCCAATTTCCTTACACCTTCAAGAATACTTGAATACTTGTTATTGTCTTTTGGATTTTTAATCAGTCTAGTAGTTAGCAAGTAGTATTCACTATGGTTTTTATTTGCATTCCCTTGATAACAAATAATGCTGAGCCTCTTTTAACTTGTTTATGTATCATCTGTATTTCTTTGGAAGAATGTTTTGATTCATAAGTTAATCTTGGAAAAAAAGATGACAGATTTTCAAATTATTTCTATAACTGGGTGTGGTTATATTTAAAGGTTGGGCAGTAAAGGCAGGTAGACTGAGTATTTCAGGTCAGTCTATATTACATAGGAGATAATAGCCAATCTGTGACTATAGAATCTAATTTGGCTAAGAATTTTGATACAGAAATTTAGGGGCATATGGTGGATACTGAACCCAGAGCCTTAACTCATTTTAAACACACTCTACTATTGAGCTACATCCTAGCCCGTTATTACAGCAAAAGATTAATAAAGGTATAGGCATATAATTAAAATAACTCACTGTTGATTTGGGACTGATTTTCTGTGGTTTGTAACTGACATTTAGAACTGGTACTTCTCCTGTAAAAAGTACAAGTTATAAGCAAATATGACACAAAACTGTCCAGATCTTTAAAGTTTACATTGTGGGCCACAGATAACATTTATGACAGTACCTCCTTCATCTGGTTTAAGCCTTCCAGCAAGCATTCTGATAAATGTTGTTTTACCTGTACCTGGTAATACAACAACAACAAAAAACAATTAACCTTCAAATTTCAAGTAAATCATAATTTCCGAATTGTTATAAACTGAGAAATTTGTCTGAAAGCTCTAGATCAACACCATGGAATTCTGAATGTTATAAAGAAAACCACTTAAATCTCATCTGTCAAGTATCAGTCTAACTTTATCTGGTAGAATAAAGAGCAGTCCATTTTAACAGATGCTTAGTTTATAAAATTTAAGTCTTGGGATAGCTTAAAAATTATGTTTAGTTAAGTTATCATACAGTCTACTAAGCATAGCAGAGATTATTTTATTATAGAAACCTAATGAAAGCAAACTAAAAATTCATTAATTGCCACCTGATACACTGGAAAAATCTTACATAAAATCCTTTGTCTATAGTTTTATAAGCTGCAAAATTAAAATATAGATTGTTACTTTTAAATCATAAAAGCAACATTGGACATTCAGTAGTCAAATTTGTCTTAGTTATCGTGATAATTTAGTATCGAAAACACTGGGAATAAAACTATCAAAGTACATACAATTTTCTGAATTTAAAAGAATAATTCCAAATAGAAGTATGTAAGGAAAAAAAATTTTAAAACTAGATTGTTTCTGAGTTACCAATTCATCTTTTCTTCTATTACTTTTGGGAGATGAATAATTTGTCTTACTAACTTATACATAGAAAAACTAGCTGAGCAAAGACCTCATTTTTAATGGAAAAAATGAAATGTTAACTTGACTGAATGAGAGAGACTTAATTTGTAAATAGCATAAAAAATGTGAAGTTGAAACACATAGATGCCAACTTCAGAGTCTGTTTTCCATGGAATAGATATTTTATACAACTGACTTTTACCCATCACAAAATGAGGAACTTACCATTTTCCCCCAGCATTACCATGATTTCAGAATCTGTAAACTCTCCAGCTACAATTGCTAGCTCAAATTCTCCCATCTTTTTCTTCATCCCAGGATATTTATACATGCACATCTTTTTAACTTCTTCTTCATTTGCTGTCTCAGCTACTTTAAAAACAAGTGATGCATCCCGGAACCTCAGATTTTCTGTTGGAACATAGCCATCCAAAAAAATGTTTATTCCTGTTGAGAAGAAAATTACAAACAGATTAGTAAAGATCAATTAAGATTAAACTCAAAACAATCTAGGCATAGATTTCATGTGTATGAATCTGTGATAATAGGTTTACATATAATAAGGTGTCAACATAGTTTTTGTGTTTCAGCAACGTAAACATGCTAGGCATGGTGGCTCATGCCTAGAATTCCAATGCTCAGAAGGCGGAGACAAGATTGCCAGAGTGAAGGTAGCCTGGGCTATCATGTGAGACTATCTCAAAAAGCCCAACACCTCTTATCCAAAACAATACCCACAAACCAATGTGAGCTTCACTTTAAGTTTAAACAATCTGTGATTACATCATCCATATGTGAAACACAACATTTTCAATTCTTTACTATTATGCAATTAATGCAAAAGACTATATAATGTTATTTTTGCAGTATTCTTACATCAAAATTATCATTCTGGGACAGCAAAATGGCTCAGTGGATAAAGGTCCTTGTCACCAAGTCTGAGGACATGAGTTTCATCCCAGGAACCCACACAGTGGAAAGAGACTACCAACTTCTGCAAGGTGACCTATGACTTCCACATTTGCACCACCATGCCCAGCTGAGAATACTTTTTTAAATAATGAGTATTGTTTTATATGAAATAATCATGTAGTTGTTACTGTTGATATATTTATTTCTCAGATTTTGAGGTTTCATAAACTAAATAACTAATTCTGTTAAATATTTTCTGGCTTCACTGCACAAAGATAATATCCATCATCTAAATATACTTTCAGTAGACGAAAGAAAACACTGAAAATCCCTTTCTATAAATGTAAACTTCACAATGGCAGACAATTAGATTATTTGAATATAAATAAGATGTTTTCAATATATAAGCGAAGACAGAAATAACAGGTGAAGTTTGGGGAAGTGTTGAAGAACTAAAGATATTTCTCATTCCATCTGGATTGAGAGTCTATCACTTCAGGGACTTTTTATTCAGTCTAGAGCACAATAAACATAGGCACTGAATCAATTTGTCTAAAAGCAGCATTTTAAATCTTAAACTATTTAAAAAGTACATATGCTGCTGGGCATGGTGGCACACATCTTTAACCCCATCACTAAGGAAGGCAAAACAGATAGTTCTCTAAAGAGTTCAAGACTAGCCTCATCGACACAGTGAGTCTGTGCTTTTAAAAAAAAAAAAAATCTCCCAAAGTACAAATGTAAAACCAGGGGCTGGAGGGTTGGTTCAGCAGTTAAGATTGCTTTTCCAGAGGACCCAGGTTCAATTCCCAACACCCACAGGGCAGCTAACTAACATCTGTAGCTCCAGTGGAGATCTTATGCCTTCTGGTGGGCAATGCACTCATGGGTGCACTCACATACGTGTGGGAATAACATAAATGAAAAACCTTGCTTAAAAACAAAAACAAAAAAACATCAAGAACTTTTGATGAAGGAAACTTAGTAGCCACTCAGTCCAAATGCCTAACCTAATAAATTAAAGAAATGAAAGCTCAATGAAAGAAGTGGCTATTCAAAATACAGCAAAGCAGTCTTCACATTCTTACTCTAACAGCTGTCTTGTCAATTTAAAAGTAACTTCAAATAATCATGTTCATATAGAGTTCAGAAATTTTATACATAGTACATGAATTTCAATATCTGAAAGTAAAGTAAGAAAGATGATGTGCAATTTCTTACTTCACTTGTTTTTAGCTGATAAGGCACATTAGAAATCTTACAAAGGAACTACTGTTTAGGTAGAGCAATGAGTACTCATATCATATACCCGATTCTAAACAATGTGCTGCATGTCCTAAGGTGCTCAATACATGTTTAATAACTGGCTCTAAGCAGGGTATGGTTGTCCACTCAGGAATCTGAGGCAGTCAAGAGAACTGCCCTGAGTTTGAGCTCAGTCTTGGGCACAGTGTGTTCCAGTCTCAAAAAAAGAAAACCGAAAGCAAAGCAAAACAAAACAACCCCAACAACAACAACAAAAAAATACAAAAAATTTAGTTTTCATATCACTTAAGAATTATTAGTGTGTGGGGGGGGTTAGGTAATCACCATGGTTAGAGGACAGCTGTAGAATCAATCCTCTTCACCTTTACATGGGCTTTGATGATTGAATTCAGGCTGCTAGGCCTGTACTGGGGGCAACCTTACCAAGTTTTCCTTAAAACATGCAACGAATTATTAAGTAAGCCATGAACATAATTTGAATTAAAATATTTATATATTTGTAACAAATTATATAAACCGCTAATGTCTTATGAAAAAGCCATAATATAGTGCCAACTTATTTTTCCAGTTTTCATAGGTATTTCAATCTCTTTGGAGATATTTATATACTTTTTATATAAAACTTTATATACTTTTTTGAGACAAGGTCTCACGATATAAGCCCTGGCTAGTTTGAAACTTGCTATATAGACCAGGCTGGCCTTGAACTCAGAGATCCACCACCTCTGCCTCTTGAGTGCTGGGATTAAGGTGTGTACCTTAATCCCAGCACTCAAGCCACTATGCCTGGCTTCACAGTCTTTTTAAGATACAGGTCATTGATGTAGATTATCAGTTTAAGACATGACTCAAGGGAGGAGTGCAAGTAAAACAGAAAAAAAAAATCAGAAGGAAAAGAATAAAAACTGCACATGCAAGGAGACATGAAGAGATCAGAATCCCTCTTTTCTGAAAGAACTAACATATAAAAATACTAAGTGCTTTATTAGATTTTTATGTAGTCTAACTTCTACAACATAAAATAGAGAGATTAATAGATAAATCTGAAACATGAGCTGGGTTTTTTGGGACACGCCTTTAGTTCCAGGCCTTAAGAGGCAGTTAATGTCAACAATAATACATTTTCTAGGCATTAGAACAGAAGAAAATACAGCATATATGAAAATAGTTTTTCAAGTTACCTTCTCTTACACTAAAAGGCATAGTGACAACACCATAAGCACTTGGTACACCATATAAACAGCAGATGAAGTCGGAGAGATAGTCTAATACACTTAGATCATGCTCCACCACAATGATATATCTGAAAATCAAAACAGATTTTTATTCTGAAACAACATATATAATTAGCTAAGACTCATAATTATTTTTACTAGAGTTGTAAACTTTTCCACTACAGTTGTAAACTTTTAGAATTTTTTTAAAGTATAAGGACTCCCAGCAAATAAAGCTATTTTCTATGTTTAAGGGCTATTCTTTCTTAAACAGTTGCTTGCCAAAATCTTTACCTATTAAAATCCTACTTAGCCCTTATTTAAGGCCTATCTCACTCACACCTTACTCACTGAAGGTATACTTTTCCTATAAGAAAAGGATTTTTTAAAACTCTTAAATCCACACTGTTATTTATCAAACCTCCTGAATCTTTATTTAAAATGCAGCTTACTTAAAAGTAAAAAATGTGTTCAATTTGTCACTGTTTTCTGATGATTTGAAAAGAAATAGAAATTTTACATAGTAAGGAATCTGTATTGTAAAATTACAGATAATATATACAATTAAAATTTCCAATTTTATCTTTCTTGTATTCCTTACTGTTTTCCCAAGGATATGATCTCTAAAATCCTTTTACAGCATTAAAGACTGAATGTATATTCTAACACAGAATTTAAAAAAAGATATACTTTCTGTGGCGTTTTTCGTCAATCTATCATTACATATGGATTATTTTAATTCAATCCAGTTTTACTCACTGTTTCCTCTTAGTTAAAGGAATTTGTCTTAGCATTTTATTTATTTAAATTTTATGTGTATGAATGTTTTGCCTGAATACATGCTAAGTGCACCCACGTCATTCAGTGCCCAGGAAGGTCAAAAGAGATTTTGGATCCCCTGAAACTGGAGTTATGGACATGTATTAGCTGTCATGTGGACGCTGGGAATCAAATCTGGGTCCTCTGCAAAAGCAGCCTGTGCCCTTAATCACTGAGCTATCTCTCTAACCCCTGTCTTATCATGTTATCACAGTTATAATCAAGGCCATTATTCTCTCTTTCAAACATAAAAGTCTTATGCAGCATAATTTTCTCACTAGTTTTTGTGAGATCTGTTCATACCTATTTAGCTATCTTACTATTCTTTATTTTTTAAATTTTTATTTATGCATATGAGTGTGTTACTTTCACATTTGTATGTGTACCACGTACATTTCTTGTGCCTATGGAGGAAGACTGTGGTTGATTTGGACCTGGAGTTATAGATGGTTGTGAGCCACCATTAGGGTGCTAAGAAGTGAACCTAGATTCTCTTCAAGACCAGATATACTCTTAACTTGCTGAGTCATCTCTCCAGCTTCTTCCTATTCTTTATGTCTTTAAATTTACTTATTTTAAGTGTGATGCTTTGTTTTTCTAGTGATTTGCCCAAACATTTATATACTGAAATAGAAGTCATCTTGTTATGAATTACTTTCTTTCAGTTCTCCTTTTTATTAAGGCTAGAACATCTGATATTATAAAATAAAATAGCAAAAGATAATATGACCTATGAATTTCATTTTAGAATAAGGAGCTGTAAAAATATTTTAGAAAAAGGGGCTTAGGTTAAGAACAACTTAATTGTCTGTTAGCATATTCTTTAGGATTGGGATACTTATATATTCTTTTCATCACCATGCTGTAATGTTCTTGACAATCAGAATTATGTTTTTCTATTTGTATTCCCCAAAGAGTCTAATGTCCAAGCATATCTATTAAGTGAAAATTATGGCTACTTGGCCAAATAAGACTGCTTTTTCCAATGATATTTTTAGCTTTATTTTGAAGTATTTACATATTATTTTTTTTGTCTGTAAGATTTTTCTTACCTAAGGAATTGAAGGTCTCATCAATTCTGAAAAATTAACGACCATGATTATGCCTTTACTTTTCAGGCTTAAAAAGAATTATTTCTACTACTCTGTATGTGTGTGTGTGTGTGTGTGTGCATGTAACATGGAGCATGTGTGGATATCAGTGGCTACTTTGTACGTGATACTCTCCTTCCCCTTTTGCGTGAATTCTGGGTGGAACTGAACTCAAGATTGCTGTGCTTACACAGCAAGTACCTTTAACTGCTGGGCCACCTTGCCTACCTATTTCAGAGTAGCAAGACACAATCAAACAATCTTATTCTAATCTCCATGTTTTAAAGTCTCCTTTTATATTTCAATCTCATTTTCTCATTCTGCTATATCCCACTAACCCCGAGATTAATTTTCAGTGTTCCCAACACTCTTTAGTTGTTCCTAACTTATTGAACTTTCCCAGGAAATTTTTAATGTTGCTATACTTGTGTTTGTGCACTCATGCACGCATAGATGTGGGTGCACATGTGTGGAGACTGGAGATCACAGTGGCTATGTTTCTGAATTGCTTGCTTTACTTCACTTTTGAGATAGCATTTTTTACTGAAACCAGAGCTCATTGATTGGCTAGAATGACTAGCCAGCAAATCCAGGAAATCCAAGGATCTTTCTGAATCGCCCCTCACCCCTACACTTAAGAGTATAGGTACACACCACCTTGGGTGCTCCCAACTCAGGTCCCCATATTTGCACAGCAAACACTTTACCAACTGAGCCATCTCTCCAGCCTTATAAACTTTTAGATTTGTGTTTCTGAACACTTATCTTGCAGTATCAAATTCTTAAGGGTTTCAATTAAAAAAAATTTATCATATTAGAACCTTTTTTATACACATAAAATAAAATGACTGCTTTCCCTGAAAGTATGTAAGTGCATCTCTGCTGGTACAGTGCCCTCGAACTTCAGAAGAGCATTGGTCCACTAGAACTGGAGTTATGGACAGCTGCTAGCAGCCATGTAGATGCTGGGAACAGAGCTAGGTACTCTGTAAGAGCAGCCAGTGCTCTTCACCCCTGGGCCAACCCTCCAGCTCCATAATCCTACTATCTTGTTATGAATGTTGACTAAATTTATAGATGGCTTTCTCTTTTAATCTTTAACACTAAGGCTGAGCTCATGTTCATGTGTTGTAACTGTAGGCTTCTTGTACAGCCAGAGTTGAAGGAATATTCCTCCCAGTGTTTTGCACCATAGGACTCAAATATTTTTAGTCTTTTAAAATGTTACGTTCTTAACCTGAAGGTTTCATAAACTCTACTGGTTAAGTAGATTTCAATTCTATATTCTTGTGACCTGTTTGCACAAAAAAGGGAACCATCACTCAACTTCCAATGTATTTCCTTGACATTTCTAGCTGTTGATGGACATTTTGCTTCCAATTTGGCTTTCTACTGAGAATATATATTATGTGTGATAATCTACTGTAAAAAAACAAGCTTCTGGCTACAGAGAATGCTAAAACCCACAACCAATATTACAGAGACCAAAAACATCTGGGAAACCATACTTTTTATTATTGCACTTCTCTTTATACTTCTTCAGTTTTTTATCTTTGATCTTTCCGCTTTTAAGATAAGTGAATTTTGAAATGGTGTTTATTAAATCGGTAAATGATGGGTCTTAAAATTTTGAACATTATGTTGCTTAGCGGTTAAGAGCACTGCCTGCTTTGGCAGAAGATCCGGGTTTGAATCCCATTAACCACATAGTGGCTAACAACTGCCTGTAACTCCACTTCCAGGGAATCCCAGACCCTCTTCTGGCCTCCACAGGCACTGCACCACATGGGTTCAGTCATATACATAAAAAATAATATAAAAAACACCGTAGTAAAATGTGAATGTGAAACAGAAGAACTGTATTTTGTTCAGTAAGACTCTAAAGCATCTTTCTGGGGATTCGCTTGTTTTAAAGTATGTGCTTATGAAAGATTTACAACTGAGGATCTAGTAAAGAATAAGGAATTGTTTTCCCCTAAAACATATCTATGGTACACACACAGACATATAGACACACACGTTTGAATCTGTATGTAACTTGAGAGCATCCAAGTCCAATCTTATACTAAGAACTTTAGTTCTAGATTGAGAAAGGCAAATTCTGGTGGTAGCTCTAAATGATGAAGATGAAAATGAAGTGATGAAAACCAAGTATGTGTACATGATATGTTTAATCTTTAGACACTTGTAAAACTTCCCAAAACAAAATAACATAGGACCCTAACAGATCTGTACTTACCTATCTGGATTTATTAGAGATCGAATAGTAATAGCAGCCTTTAAGCGCTGTTTAACATCTAGGTAACTGGATGGTTCATCAAACATAAAACTAAAGAGAAATAAAAAGCAAGTATGGTAAGTTTGAATGACATGACAGAATCCCACCTTAAATATTCTTTTAAAGTAGTACAATAACGGCTTCTGACTTAACAAGAAAAAAACCCATATGCAAAAAAAAAAAAAAAAAAAAAAAAAAAAAAAAAAAAAAGGAGGCTACTTGTATTGGAAAGTTCTCTATTTTGTTCAGAAGTGGAGGAAAGAAAACAATTATGAAAAAGAGAACTGTACACATGTTAGGTCTGAGGAGAACAGTGAATATTGAGCTGACATAAATGATGCCTCATCATGACAAATATTCTGGTACATACAGTGTGAGGCAGTGTGAAGAATCTTTTCCTTAACTGGTTCAAGTTCAAATGCATTAAAACAGATAGTTTCTTGTGTACAGAATTCACAGAATACTTTGTGTAGACCTAGTTTATACTGTATACCAGAGGAGAAATGTAGAAAATATGGGAACAACAAAAAATCTGAGAGCGAGAAGGGAATTTATCTTTCTCGCTTCTCTTCTCTCTTATGTGGTATGCTATTCTGACTCAAAGTATTCTTTGAAGAATCATGTTTTATTTGAAGCATTTAAAACACCTACTGGGCTGGATGGAGAGCTTAAGTTTAAAAAAATTGGAATCCATGCGGCAGAACTACTTATAAAAACAAATGATTCCTCCCCATGGGACTGATCACAGGAAAAAATTGAGAGTTTACATACAACTGCCTTAACATACTACCTCAAAATTAGAGCCTCAGATAGCTTCACAATTACTGCAGTATCAGCAGCATCACAAATAAAAACTTATAAAATTAAAATACATAAAAATTATAAAGTAACCTACATATCAGCTTTTTGTATGCAAACGACAGCACAAGCAAATCTCTGCAACTCTCCTCCTGAAAGATCTTCAACATTTCGTTCTTTTAGGTGAGTTAAATCTATGAAGAACAATTAGAGGTATTTGTTCAGTAGTATAAATTTCATTTTTACCTCTTCTGGACAAAATGTTCACTGTATGTGTTACTCTCAGTTTGAATGACAATTTAACTGAAAACTGAGTAGTGTAATAAGTATGACAATTACTAAAGATTTTCTCATTAATTTAATAATCCATATAGAGATGGATTTACAAGTAAATTTCAGTCCATTAAAGCATGCACTCAAAATAAACACTTACCAAGTTGTTGACATACTATTGCCTGTGTCTTTGTTTCATCTTTTCGGTCTAAAATAGACCCTACTGTCCCCTGTCATAATATAACAGAAAATTATGACTGTTTTCCATCAATATTAAAAAAAGCCACAAAGCACAGCAAGTCTACTTTGATACAACTTTTATACCCACACTAATAATCTATAAGAAACAGATTTTCTCCCTATAAATCAACTGACCTTTGCAGCTTTGGGAATTTGGTCTACATATTGAGGTTTGATAATGGCTTTTAGGTCATCTTCTAGAATCTTGGTAAAGTAATTTTGTAATTCAGATCCACGGAAATAGGTCAAAATCTCTTGCCAGTCAGGTGGATCCTAGAAATATATATATATGTATATATATGTATATATATATACACACACACACATAATAATTACCTGAGTTCAAGTTAATAATACTATATACAAAGGCAACAGATGCTCTATAAAACAGACCATATACCTAAAATACTTTTTTTTCTAACAACTTTAAAATTAAATGTAGATTTAGTTTCAAATCAAAGCATACCAACTCAAAAGTGTAAGAGAACAAAGACTTTTCAGTTAAGCAAAACTAATAAATATTATTTTAAAAGGAAATGAAGATGAGATTCTGTCTCATATACACAAAACCAAAACATGAGATGCAGATGATATTGTGTTCTTGTAATCCCAGTATTTGGGAGGCTAACTGAGGAGAATTTTGAGTTCAAAGTCAGCTGAAAATACATAGTAGACCAGGAAAAAACATCAAAATAAAAACAAAAGCTGGGCGTGATGTTGCACGCCTTTAATCCAAGCACCCAGGAGGCAGAGCAGGCCGATATCAGTGCGTTCTAAAAAAGCAGCCAGGGCTAAGCTGAGACCCTGTCTCAAACACAAACAAAAAGTTTAGTCTATACAATGTCTCTGAATCTAAGTCCACAAACTATCTTGAAAATAAGAACATTAAAAAAAAAAAAAAAAAAAATCACACTCATCTTTCTCCTCAAAATCTCAAAAGCACCCAGACACACTAGTTTTCATAAGCTGTGGATACATACATCATACTTTCCAAGGTTTGGTTTTTGTTTTCCTGCTAAAATTTTTAATGCAGTTGACTTTCCAATACCATTAGTTCCAACTAATCCCAAAACTTCACCTGGACGAGGGATAGGCAATCTATTATAATATAGAAAGACAAAACAAAACAAACTCAGTGTTAGGTAAAAAAAGGTATGTAATAGCAGATTGATATATTTTAATGTACTTGCATATCACACACATCCATTAATAAGCTAAGAAATTTATGTTAAGTGTTACTGGCTATTAGGGAAAAAAAAAATAAAAACGAGCCACAAGAAACTGTTAATTGTTAGAAATGCATCCATAACCACGAATACTCCAAATTTTATTTAGGAAATTTGAAGTCTATTTTAAAGTAATGCTTTTCTTTACAATTAAGGCTCAGTTTTAATATACCACAAAATGCTTTGGTAAACAATTTCATAGCAGGTGCAGCCTCACACTGTCATTCTTTTTCCTTTTTCCTTTCCTGCCTGCCAATTACTTACAAGGAGAAAAGTGTCACATCAACCAGAAATATTCCACTTCATTCTCCCTGCTGCGGTTGGCCCCTTATAGCTGGCAGGTTGAAAGACACCTTTTTATTCAACATAGTAATATTCAGCAGAAAAAAACTCAAAGAATTAAGGACCTATTGATTTAATACGATGTCCAAGTCAGCATGACATTCTCTGTGCTTCATAAGGTTAGTTGGTAAATAAAATCAAAGGCAAGTTTCTTTAGAGGTTATTGGGGGGATAAGAGTATTAAAAACAACAGCATTTCTCAATCTTTACCATATTTAAAAATAATCTGGGACTTTTTAAAATCTTCTAGAGAGGTTCAGTTTCTATATCCATTTATGTCGTAACTCAGTTAGGTTAAGTCCTGGGCATATGTAGTTATCTTAAAGTTCTCTGGGGCTTTATTCTAATATTAACCAGAATGAACCACTGACATACAAAATGTAATTTTGCATAATGTTATAATATTTTCCATTTATTTGAAAATGCTAAGTGAAATTTAACTTTGAAATTAAAGAGGAATGTTGACTTGAAAATATACCTGTGAAGTTTGAAGGCATTGGCACAATATCGATGTGTTGTTTCTTTTTCCAAGTTGCTTGGTAAATTGACAATTGATAAGGCGCCAAAGGGGCATTTCTGTTATTTAAAATAAAGAATTAATTTTATATTAATCTATAAAAAATACATAACTCAAATGGACTAAGAATATTTTTACATGAAATCTTCCAAGCACAGCAGCTTCACAAATGTGAAATTTTACCTTATATATTTAAAAATAAAAAATTAAGTTCCCTGAAGGTTTGCCTTCAGGCTCTACTATCAAATTTAATATTCTCCTTCATGACTAGTATAATCCTAAACATTTAATGGGTGTTTAATACTTTTCATAACTTGTCTACAATAGGTGCTTTCTTTTCCTTTCTTTTTAATTATTCCTGTCCTTATACACTTCCTTTCCTACCTTAGTTTTTAAGGTATTTGGAGTATATCCTTTGTGGGGGGCTACTTCCTTCCTATCAATAGTTGGCATGATGGATCAAGGCTTAATGCTTTTCTGTTATGACTTTTATCTATCCATATTAAAAAGATGTTTCAATGCTAATGAATCCTTTTCAGTATTCATATTACAAAAAGAAAAATGAACAGAAAAAACTTATTCAAATACCTATTACACTAATGCCCACAGAGAAATAATGGAAGAAGAAAGTCATTAAGAATGGTAGCATGTGGGCTGAGAGATGGTTCAGTTGGTTTTAATCGTTGTGCCAGTATGGGGACTTGAATTTGGATCCCCAACATCCATGTAAAAAGCCTGGTGTGACAGTGCACTCCTACAATCCCAGAGCTATGGAAATGTAGCATGGAAGAATTCTTTGGGCTTGCTAGCCAGGCAGTCCAGCTGAACCAGTGAGGTCCAGGTCTAGTAAGAGGTGAAAAAATAAGGTAGAGAAAGACATCTAACACTGATCTCTGGCCTCTACATGTACATGCACCCATGTATGTGGGTGCGTGCACATGCACACATACAACAAATAATAACGGTAATAATTAAAAGAGGGTGGTAACAAGGCTAGAAAGTATCTCTAAAGTATAGATAATAAAAAGTACATATCCAAAAACTACAACCTCATATTAGAAATCTGTTTATCAGTCATGTTCAATAAGCTTAGGGTAAAGACTGAGATTTCAGTGAACTTCCAATTTATATGCTACAAGAACATAAAAAAAAAAAATTAAAGAAAAAAAAATGAAATAAGCATTTTGTTTTCTAATTATCTCTGCTCCCTAACCATACCATTAATTTTTTATAATTTATTAATTTTGGAATATTTTAATCTTACCGAAGCAAAAAAAAAAGATCTGATACTATATTGTTAAAACCAGATTCCTAACTCCTCACATATAGGCAGGCATATATAATTAACACAAGGGAAAACATTTCCATGAAATTTTTCTGGATACTTAAGGATTCAAAAACCAAAGTAATATATACCTGTGGCCTATTATTGGATAGTATTCATATTCTGGTCAAGTTCCGTCTTATAACGACAAATAAAAATATCTAAATTAAGAACTATATATACATCCCTCAAATGAACTGAAGTTGGTATTTGCCATTCATAAGTCAATAAAGTATTCAACAAGAATTGAGATGTTTAAAATTATACTATTGGGATAGATAGAAGAGACGCATATAAAAGACACAGCAGAGTACTTTTAGTAAAAGTACTTTTTAGGTAAAAAAAAATTTGGCTGTGTGTATTCCTACTTGAAGGTAGAGAATTTAAAATTAAACCAACTAATACATAATGGAAGTGATATGCTATTTCTAGAACATTCTGACAAGGACATTTTCTTAAAAATTTGTTGCTGGGCATGGTGGCACATGCCTTTAATTCCAACATTCAGGAGGCAGAGGCAGGTTGACCTCTGTGAGACTGGGCCCAGCCTGGCCTACATAGTCAATTCCAGATCAGCAGGGGCTATAGGAAGACCCTGTTTCAAAAACACAACAAAAAAGGAAAAAAAAAAGGTATTGTATGTGTATGGGGCATGTATACCAAAAGGCACATGCATAGGTCAGAGCAAAACTTTGTGGAGTTGGTTCTCTTCTCTTGAGTTTATGTGGATTTTGCAGATTTAACTTAGATCATCAGGCTTGTGTGCCAGGACCTTTATCTGCCGAGTCACCTCATTTTCTCAATAATTCCTTAAAAGTACACTTTTGGGCTCTCTGTTTCTTCCTATTACACAGACAGCTGCATCTTTTCATGCCATGCCAGCTGGTTCCTAAGACATGATGGTGAAGGTCAGTGAAGAGATTTGGCTGTATTGGGTACTTGGTACTAGAGTTGCCTTCAATGAGTACTTCATTGACCTAAACTATATACATGGTATACATATTCCAGTATTATACTTGCAGAAAGTTCATGGCAGTCAGTCTGAGGGCAGAAAAGTTGTTATTAACGGAAAGGCCATCTCCATCTTCCAGGAGTAAGACCCAACAGCATCAAATGGGGTAATGCTGGTGCTAAGTATGCTATGCAGTATATTGATATCTTTACTACCTTGGAGAAGGCTGGAGCCCACTTGAAGATTGAAGCTGAAAAGGTCATCATCTGTTTCTTCTGATGACATCTTCATGTTTGGTATAGGTATAAACCACAAAGTATAAGAACTCACTTGATTATCAGCAATGCCCCCTGTGCCACCAATTGCTCATCCTCTCTGGCTGACGTCATCCACAATAACTTCAGCATTGTGGAGGGACTCATGACCAGGTAGTTCCAGCTACCCAGAAGTCTTGGGTGACTCTTCTGAGAAGCTACTTCTGTGATGGCTACGGGGTTGCCCAGAACATCATCCTTGCACCCACTACCTCTCCAAGACTGTGGACAAGGTCATCTCATAGCTGAATAGAAAGTCCACTGGTATGGCCTTCCATATTCCTAGCAGTAACATGTCTGTTGTGGATGTGACCTGCCACCTGGAGAAAGCTGCCAAATATGACATCAAGATGGTGAAGCAAGCATTGGAGGGACACCTAAAGGGCATCTTGAGCCATATCAGGTGGCAGGTTGTCTCCTGTGACTTTAACAGTGATACTCATTTTTAGATCTTTGATGTTGGAGCTGACACTGGTATCAACCACTACTCGGTCAACCTCATTTCCAGGTATGATAATGAATTTGGCTACATTAACAGTGTAGCGGACCTCATAGTCCACAAGATCTCTATGGAATAAGAAGCCCTGACATCTCACCACAGCAAGATCTTAAGAAGGGAGAGGTCTTATGCAGCTGGGGAGTCTACCCTAGCTCAGCTCCCAATATACTAAGAAGCATCTCCCCTCAGTTTACTTCTCAGATTTCCATAAGATGGGGAGAGGCTTAAGTAGCCCTATTCTCTTGCATACCATCAATAAAGTTCAGTGTACCTCACACATAAACAAAGAAACAAAGTCTGGTGTGGGGGCCAGCAAGATAGCTCAGCAGATAAAAGTGCTTGCTGTCAAACCTGGCAACCTGAATTCGATCCCCAGAACCCATATGGTAGAAGAGAATTGATATTGAAAGTTGTCCTCTAATCTCCACATGCATGCCATGGCACCTTGTACAGCTTCGTGAATTAAAAAAAGTACTATTTGAAGAATATTAGTTTCCTAAATTTATTTGACCTACACTTTGCACCTTTAAACATATCAAGTATTTAGAATTTTTTATTTTATCTTTGACTCAACAAATAAAATATTATCACTTACCTTGATACAAATACCACAACCAATACAAAGAGTTTCAGAAATCCATGCTATTTTGCTCTGGGGTGTAACCTCTATGCATAATTTTCCTGGCAAAGAAAAATGAAATAATTTTCCTTTACTTATTAGAACTTTCTTATAATTACTTGGTAAATTTTTACAAAATTTTCAATAACAAAGGCCACACAAAGAAATACATTGGAGATAATGTCTTAAATCAGTCTTTGGTGGGATAGATTCTGAATTAAATATTTGTGATTATTGATTATATATTGTTAAGGAATAGGTAGAAGGCTGATATATTTTGTTTGTGAAAAAATATGGTGGTAAAAAATATGGCAAATCTTGAACTATTTTTAAGTTGATTGACCTGAATTATTATTATCATTATTATTTGATGCTGGGGATAGAATAATAGAATCTTTAATTCATGAAACAAAATATGTCTTGGAAATGGTAAGGCACAGCATAGAAAAGAAGGAAACATGATAGCGAGGTAAATGAAGTTACCAAACGGTATGTAGTCTTCCAGTACCCAGTACAAACAACATGGCATTAGAAATCTTAACAATGGAATTTCTGAAATGTACAGGAAACACTGATAGATGACATCTAAAATTTTTCTTAAGATTCTAAGTCCAGTAAGGCAGCAACCATATAACAGCACTTAAAGACTACCAACAATTAGCCAGCTTAAATCATTAGGTTTAAGGACAAAAACACAGCAAAACCTCAAGAAATTATTACCATTAAGCTCTAAATTTTTGTGGTTTTGTTTAAAGATGGAAGCAACAACTAATACACAAAGATTCTGGTAATCCTTTCCTCATGACTTATTTATAGAGCATTGCTGAAGAGCAATAATTGCAGTTATCTTCAGGTTTGATTTCACTTAATAAACTTGTACATTTTAAAAATTTATTTATTTTTATGTATATGAGTGTACTGCCTGCATGTAAGAGAATTTGTGTCATGCAATGCCCACGGTCATACAAGGATGTTGGATCCCCTGGAACTGGAGTTACAGGTTGCTAGTGCCATGTTGGTACTGGGATTCAAATCCAGGTCTTCTGCAAGAACATCCAGTGTTCTTAACTGCTGATTCATCTCTTCAGCTCCAACATTTGATAAACTTTTAATATTGAGATTCTATAATTTCTTTTAAAAAGATCATTTAGTCACAAACTAATGAAAGCATTTTTGAATTCTGAATTTCTCATTTTGTAGTTCAAAGAAATTAATGGCGATTAAGCACCTGCTAAAGTTCATAATGAAACTACTATACCAGTTTGTTTTTCAAAGCTGCCTCCTATCTGCATATGACCAACACAACAGCTTACCCATTCGAACCACAGGACAACTCTTTTTGCATTCCTGTCGACATTTCTTAGGTTTACACTTGTCATGGTTAACAATAGCAATTCTTGTTAATTTGTCTGCCATAATTGTAAAGATGAATATCTAGTTCTTCTATAAAAGAAAAACGAACAAAATTAGCAAGTTTAACGTAATTACTTAAGAGAAATAATTCATGGGCATAAAAGGTGGACATTATATCTATCATTATACAGAGTTGATATGTTTATTTGGAATTTTAGCAAAATAATCAACTATATATATATATATAAAATGTATGAAAACTTTCAAAAACACTAAATGACAAAAAAATTAACCAAATAAAATATATCTTGGTTTTTACAACAAAGAATAGTTGATACTGGGGCTGGAGAGACAGCTCAGTGTTAAGAGCACTTGTTCTTCTTGACCAGGGTTCATTTCCTACCACCTCCAAGGCAGTTAACAATTGTCTGTTAATTCCAGTTCCAGGGGATCCAACACCCTCTTCTGTCCTCCATTACATGACACAGGTACACTTACATACATGTAGGCAATACACACAATACCCATAAAATTAAAAAATAAAATACTAAAAGAGAATAGTTGATCCCAAAAAGTCTAATTCTTCTGAAATTATAATGTCCAATCCATAAAAAACTGTCTGACAAACCAAAGCTACAGCTCATCTGGAAAAAGAAAATAGTAAGCAGGAAAATTAAAAACGAACAAGGATGAACTTTTACTTGACAGATTAAAAATTATGTAAGGCTTCAAAAATTAATACTGATACCACTGTTTGAATATAAACCTCTCAAATAGACAACATTTGAAACACATATGAAAAAGATGTTTCTCTCTCTCCTTCCAAACTAATTATTACTCTCTTGCCCAACTGACTATAATGGATACTACACTACTGATAGACAGGGCAAATAATTATTAAAACTGTCACCAACATTCCAATTGCCTAGAAAAAAGTAAAAACAGCATTTCCCTGGGGACGTGTCATATGGCCAGAAGATTTTATGTTTGTGGCAATGTACTGTACATATTTGCTATGCTTTAAAGACTTTTCTAAGTCTTGATATAAAACATCTATACAGAATTAAGATCAAAGCAAATCTAATAATCTTTTACAATATTGGGCTTAGTGCACAGACATTTTCTTATAACTGTGATTAAAGTAATTCCAAATAGTCCTTCATAGTCCAGTTTATTTCAACATATAATAAAGAACCCTGAGGCTGAGACTATCCATTTTCAAAGGTATTCTGTTGTTTTTTCTGTGACCTTCAACATGGTAAACACAGCCATCAATATGATTAGGATTGGAGGGACAAAGTAATGTCATAAGTAATTTTGTTTCTTAGAGATGTCCTAGACTATTATACTCTTTCCTTCTTCCCTAAAAATAGGCTTTCCTCTCAGATCCAATTTTTGTTTTTATCATTTACAGACTATCAGAATACAATTCTCCGAAGATTTCAGCTCTCAGTTAACTTTATCTCTTTTAAAAATTCCTGGCATTGTAATTATAATATGTTCACCCCTTTTCTATCAACAGCCTGATCTCCATTAATATCTTGTCTTCTGCTCTTTCATAGCTACTCATTGCTTTGGCTGAATTCAGACCTTATCAATACTTACAATCCTCCCATAATCTCAATTTTTAATAATTTATTTTTAACCACCACTTCTATTCCTTTTAATTCAGCCCTCCAGTAAACAACTCAACAACTTTGATCTTCCATTCATACTATCACTCTTTCCTGATGTTACATTTCACCCTTCTCCACTCTTGGTATCTTCAGTTCCTTCTCAACAGTTAAAATTACAGTGACAATCATTTATACCGTCATTAATAGCTTGGTTAAATCTTTCTCTACCCGTACAAACACAGATGTAGGGGCTGAAGACATGGCTCAATGGGTAAAGTGCTAGATCTGAATTTGGATTCTCAGCACTCAAGTAGAAAAGCCAGCATGTACCTGTAACACCAGCACTGAGGGTGTTGGGGGAGAAAAAGCCAGATCCCAGGGCCTTGCTGGCCAGTTGTTCTAGTGAGCTCCAGGTTCAGAAAGTAAAAACTGTCTCAAAAAAACAAGGTAGAGAATCACCCAAAGCTGATTTCTGACCCCTGCATGGGTGGGAGTACACACATGCACACATCCTAAAAGGAAACAACAAAAGGAAACAAACAAAAAAACAGGTCTACTAGTTTTCCTTTAAATTCATTATCTCAAATGTGCCAGCCAGCTCTGATTTCACAGTACATTGGCCTTCAGTATTCAAATGGGACTGCTTATAGGATAGCTTAGAATTCCCTATGGTTTTCCATATCAAAATCTGAACACTTGTGTCTTATATAAAAGAACACACTACAGGGCATGATAGCACATGCCTATAACCCCAGCAGGGGCAGGAGGATCACCAACAAGTCTGAAGCCAGTTTGGGTTATACAGTGATTTCTAGACTACCCAAGGATTCACAGGTCAGACAGTATCAGAAACAATTAAAAAGCATACTGTCTGTATATACTCATGTACATCTTGTATATTTTAAATCACCCCCATAGCAGTTATACCTAGTAAAGGTAAACAGTTGTTATACTCTACCATTTAGATAATAGTAGTAAGAGAAAGTCCATACAGATACAATTTATTGTATCTGTACTAGGCATGGTGGCCAGAGGTCAACACTGTTATCTTCTATTGCTCTACACATTCTTATTTTTATTTTTATTTTTTTGGTTTGTTTGTTAAGACAGGGTCTCACTATGTAGCCCTGGCCTGCCTGGAACTTGCTATGTAGAACCGGCAGGTCCCACACCAACAGAGATCCACCTACCTCTGCAGGGATTAAAGGTGTGTGCCACCATGCCAGCCCACATTTTATTTTTAAAAAAGATTCTCTCACTGAAACTAGACCAGCCTCATCAATGAGGGAAGACTATAAGCTGCTCAGCCAGCTGCAGCACCTACTGTCTCCACCTACTTAAAGACTAGGATTACAGGTATCATGTGTGGCCTGGCTTTTTATATTTGACTGTTAGAGATCCAAACACAGGTTTTCATCCTTGAGTGGCAGCTACTTTACTGACTAAGCCATCTTCTCAGCCGCTGGATGCAGGTTTTTTTCCCACTAAATATTTTGATTCACAGTTGGCTGAATTTGTGAATACTGAATCTATACATATAGAACTCCCTGATAAGGTGGATAGATTTACTTGTATAGGCACCGCCCCCCCCGCCGCCAATTAAGTCCATTTACATATCAGAAAACATTTTCTAAATAGGATGTTCCCCAAATTCTCTGTAATGTTTCACATCACCAATTATTCTCTCTACTGGTTCATTTTTACCAGCATTCAAGCATTCTATTATATGACCACTATCTTCCATTATTTGATTTTTCCTTTAAAACTAGTTGAAAGAACTGCCTATATTCAGTTTCAAATTTCTCTCACCAAAGCAACTTCTCATTCTACACATGTCTAAACCAAATGGGCAATTACTAGATTCTAGTTGATCTGATCGATCTATTACATCTGACATAAATTATGACACTTTTCCTACTGGATTAAAAGCTTCTAAAAACGTAATTCTAGAATATACTAACCCGATTTCCTTTCGATTTTCCTGGTCACTCTTTTATCTCCCAGACTTCTAGATGTTGACAGTGCTCTAAGGCAATAATTTTCCCCCTATTTATACCCATTCCCTAAAATGTTCTATTCTTATCTTGTGGTTTTAAAAAATATTTTATGATTTATTTATTTTACGAGTATGAGTATTTTGCCTGCATGTAAGTGCACCTGTGTCATGCAATGTCTACCGGGGTCAGAAAAGGATGTTGGATCCCGAGCTGGACGGTTGTTACTTGCCACGTGTTGGGAACTGGACTTGGGTCCTTTGCAAGAACAGTCAGTACTCTGAACTGCTGAGCTATCTCTCTAGCCCCTCATCTTGTGGTTTTATGCTCCATTTTTAATACTAGAAATGAACAATTTTTGATTCTAAATTAGGGTATCTCTCTTGAATCCTAAACATGCAACTTATCCACCTGCCTATAAAACACCAGATCAATAATCTCTTCAAATGAGCTCCAACATGCATTCCTTACTGAAACTCTCTTCTTAAGTTGTCCTGCCTATGCTGCTAAATGGCAACTCATATTCCATGTCTGCAGGCCCAAATCTTTGAAGTCATCTTTTTTAATACTCTTAAACAGCAAATCTTCCTGAATCTACCTTTAAAATATACTACAATCTGTTTACTTGTCACAACTCTAGAATCAGCTATCAACATCATTTTATACCTGAATTACTCTAATAATTTCTTAACAGATTTCTTTCTTTTCACCCTTCCTTCCTCCTACTGGAACCCTCAACAGTTTCTCATTTGATCTTTAACTATATTAACTCTTGTTCAACTGGCTCCAGCTAGCACATACCAGACACATTCTTGCTTATGGTCTCTCAATTTTTGCTCCTTCTACTTATAATGCTATTTCTGCTATAATGGCCCAATCCTTCAAATTGTTCCATTCCTCAGGGGAGTCTTCTTCAGCTATATTAGCTTCCCCCCATCCCCGTACATTCAACTTCGGTTTAAAATAAAAATTCACAATTTTTTCTTATTTTTACTATATGTCATTATGTATAGTTATATATATGTATATATTCATGTCATACAAGCAACTAGTTAAGTACAAGTCTTTATGTTTATGATGTATATGTATTCTTTTTCCTCTTGATACACATTTTTCACCACCTCCAAGTGGAATGTATTCTACTTCAGTGGCTGGATGAGTGCCTGACACATACTAGGAACTAAAAATTTCCTCTGAATTAAATGAGAAAATGAATTTAAATATAGCAAATCATTTGTTGAGGCAGGAGAATCATTAATTTGAGCCTAACTGGACTACAAAGTAAGTCCCTGTCTAAACAAGCAAAATTAAGCAAATTCACACTAATAGAAACTAAGTTCTATAAGAAACAGAGCTTTGCTTACAAGAAAGGTCACTTCTTTAAAAATGGATTCAGATCTTCTAAAGGTTTTAAGAAGAAATTACTACAAAAAAGGTACCTTAAAATAACAAAGCTGGAGAGATGCCTCAGCTGTTAAGAACACTGACTACTATTGCAGAGGACCCAGGTTTGATTCCCACTACCTACATGGCAGCTAACAACTGTCTGTAACTCCAGTTCCAGGGGAATCTGACATCTTCAGGCATTGCAAGACATGTGTACACTTACATACATACAGGTAATACATTTATACACATATCTCCCCCCCTCCAAAAAACCCAAAGCACATAATTTTCCAGGCACTTAAGTATTTTACCAACTAAACAGGGCACCATGCATTTCAATTTAAATATAGAATACCTTTCTACAAATTACCTTGTGAATGCATTCCCTTCCAGAAATAAAGCTTTCACTATGAAACTGCTAATGCTGGCCTTTATTTCTGTGAAGCTATTAAAACTACTGATTCAAATTTTCAAATTATTTTAAAAACCAAGAGACTGAAAAACACAATGTATATGGAAGAACAGAAATATACTAGCAGTGGTTAATAAGCGGATTTATATAACATAATGACAGATATTTCAGATCTGAAGATGAACTGTTCAAATTAAGTACTATTAAAGCAATGACTCTGGCAACATTCTTCCAAGTACTGAAAGAATTTAAGTGATGCATACACATGGGTGCATTTGCAGTCTAAGATCACATGCACTGTTATGACCTATGCTTACTGCACATTAACCTTATAAATCTTAGTAAAGACATATAACTTTGACTGTAATGTTTCTCCTTTCAAGCAATTGGTAAAAGTTCCTCTGAAGCAATTTTTTAAAACATAGGAGTTAAGCTGTTTTAATGAAGAAAAAAAGAAAATACCCCAAACACATTTTTGCCCAAATATGTTAAAAATCCTTTTGATTGCACTGAATACATTCTTGTCAAGTGTCTGATTATTTTCAGTACACAGGTTCAGCGACTGCAATACAAATGTCACTCTCAAAGCTCTCTCTACTTAGCAGTCCCTTGGAAGAAAAAAAGATAAACCAATAAAGCTTGTTTTGACAATTCCTTAGTAACTGATCTCACCATCAAAAAAGGTAACATACTTATGAAGTTCATGGGGTGTGTGGGGATTCGGTTTTGTCCATCATTCCAAAGCAACAAAAACTAAAGAAAACGAATGAAGCTTTGCAAACATATCTAAAGATATTTTTAGTCAAGACACCATCCCATACGTCAAGAAACTTAAGATGTAATAAGTGCCAAAGTAGTGAAGTCACTAACGGGAAAAGTGAGGAGTGCTACAAGAGCGCCTCTCCAAAGCTCCACAGACAGGCATTCAACTCGGAAATCACAGATATACACGTTACTCTAGGAGAAAAGTACGACGTCTGCCCATCATTTCTATCAAGCCTGGGAGTGGACTACAAGTAATGGGCTTCATGGCGGCAAGATGCCATGACTCACTCCACAATCATCAAAAGGCACAAGAAAAACCACGACTTCCCACCACCAAACCTGCCTAGGCGACAACATACTCCTCTGACTGCCGGGAGGCTGCGGGGCCCCGCGGGGGCGCTAGACCGGATCTTCCTCCGTAGGTTAGCCCCCGGGGTGAGAGCGGGGGAGAGGGGGAGTGCAGGCAGGGCTGAGGAGGCGATGGCACCTAGGACCTTTCCAGCCGCAGCAGGAGGGGGCTGGACAACAGCAGTCCCGCGGCCGGGAAGGCCGAGGGGACGCGCGAGGCGTGCTCCGGCGGTCCAGCTGTGCGGCCGGCGCCGGCTGCCACGCGCTGCTGCCGTCCCCGTATTGAGGCCTAACTACTGGCGTCAAAAGTGTCACCAACACCTTCCTAAGGCGGCAGACGGCCGCCCCAGGTCCAATCCCCTCCCACCTACTCACGTACCTGGAGACAGCCGTCCCCTCACGGCGGGGAGTGCAGAACAGCGTGGCCCTGCCGTCTCAGCCACACAGCGTGTTCGCACCGCCACCGGCCAAAATGGCGGTGCCCAGCCGCCGCCTCACGCAAGGCATGAGCGAGTAGTGCGCTTGCGCGACAGAGAGCTAGAGGGTGCTCTGGAGGGAGGTCGGGAGTGGCGGCGCTGTGACGTCAATGTGCTGCGACCCCTACGGGCAAGGCGTAGGGAGCCGGGTTGAGCTTAGAAGCAGGGTGGGAGTGGCGCGGATCTGCAGCAGTCCCCGGGAATCTGACTTGCAGAGGGCCGGGTCTGGAGGCTGTAAGTCGGTGAGCCTTTCCTCAACTTAGACAACAGTCTTAACGTAAGCAGAGACCTCCTCCTGCCCAGTCTCAGGTCTTTGAGCCTCGGTGTCTACTCAGGGCCTTCTGGTAGACTAGGGATGTCGAGCAGGACCACAGGACTAGTCCTCAGGTCCTTCAATATTGTTTGTTCTCTGAAGCTATGATTCTAGCCTTGTCCAACTTCGTGTTTCATCTATTTGGTGAATGTTCGTTGAAATCTGTCCTAATGTCCAGATGAGTCTTTTTTTTTTTTTTTTTAAAGGCAGCAGGCCATTCAGGCTTGCACGATATTTAGTCTCTGCCACTATTTAATGATAATGATATTATTTGTATGGCGGTATTATAAGAGTAATTTGGAATTTAAAGGGATGTGTCGTTAAGCTGATAGTATACAGGTTAGCGTTTATGTTGAGAGTATCAATTTAACATATTCTTCATTGTCCAAGAAGTTTGTTGTTTTGTTTTGGGTTTGGGTGTGTGTGTGTGGTCTTTTTTGAGATAGGGTCTACCTGTATCGCCAGTAGGCCTGGAACTTACCACGTAGACCAGATCCGCCTCATTCTCACAGAGATCCCTCTACTTCTGCCTCCCGAGTACTGGAATTAAAGACATAACCACCATGCCCAACTGCAAGAACTATTTTTCCATGCTTGCATAGGTTTACTAGGATTAACAAAAGATAAAGAAAGATGAATGGGGTATGGTGGCTGGAGAAAGGGCTCTACGGTTGAGAGCTCTTGCAGAGGACTTGGGTTCGGTTCCTAGCATCCACACGGCCGCCAGTAACCATCCTTAACTCCCGTTTCAGGGATTCTGGCTTCCCTTTCTGGCCTCCTCAGGCATTGCAAGCGTGGGTGCACTTACATATTTGCAGGCAAAACGTACATAAAATAAAAATATATAAAATGTACAATGTAAGATGAAGGGGGAATATGAGTGATTATTTTGCTATTGAAACTTCATTTTACCTTTTGCAGAAAGATGTTCAAGTCTTGGCATAATGCACTTTGCTTTTGTCTCTACAGAATAATTTTAAAATGACCACACCAAACAAGACACCTCCTGGTGCTGATCCTAAGCAGTTGGAAAGGACTGGAACAGTAAGGGAAATTGGGTCACAAGCTGTTTGGTCACTGTCTTCTTGCAAACCAGGTAAAGCAAAACAAAACCTGTTGATCATCATTGTGTACAGTTTCCATATGCATTGGACTAACTTTAATATTTTTTTATAGATAATTTATTTGAATTCTAATGAACTGGGTTTTTAGTACATATTTTTTTCCCCAATACTTTACTAATTTAGTAGGGCTTTTTATTATTATTATTATTTTTTTTTGACACAGGTTCTCCCTGTAGCCCTAGGTCACCTGGAACTCATCCTGTAGACCAGGCTGGCCTTGATCTCACAGAAACCCACCTGTCTCTGCTTCCCTAGTGCTGGGATTAAAGGTATGTGCCACCATGTTCAGCCTTGTAATATTTTATTAGTTGTTAAATTTAACTGTGCATGTCATAAGATTCCCCTCTTTAGATAGGTAAGAACCCTGTCTCTGCTATGATTTAGTTGTTATTTAATTCATATATTTGTTTGTTTGTTTGCTGTTCTTGGAAACATCAATGTTTTTCCTCTTAATTGGCGTTTCTTGCTAGGGTATGTCAGAGTAAGATATATGTACATCTTTTCCCATTTATGTAGCCTGTAATCTGATAGGCATTTTCAACCTGAAGACTCCTGTTAAGAGAGTTCTCAAATTTGAGGAACCTTGACTTATTTTATTAGTTTAGTAATTTTTTTTTCTTTCCAGGAACTGATTATACTGTTAGACTTTATACTCTGTTAGATTATACAGTTAGTGGGTAGTTATGCAGCTACCCTCTCAACCAAGACTCTTCTTCTGTTTCTCTTTATGATTCCTTTTTTAATGAGTAATTTATTGAAGTATAATTTTCATAAAATAAAATTCATGAAGGTGTGCAAGTTCTATGAATTTTAATATATATGTAGTTCCGTAAACATCATTGCAATAGAATAAAGAAATATTTCTGTAATTCCTCAAAGTTTACTCATGCCTCTTTGTAGTCATTCTTCTGCTCCCTCAAAGCACCTGATGGTTCTTAATGTCTTTTGGGTGACTTTGCTTCTGTCATTTGAAGAATTCCGTTATGAATATTGTCAAACAGTAAATAAACTTTTGAGTCTATCTTCTTCTTTTATTGAGAGTAGTATATGAGTTTTACTGGTGTATGTATCAATCAGATGTTTCTATTTTTTAATTGGTGTATGTATCAATCAGATGTTTCTATTTTTTAATATTTATTATTATTTTTTATCTTTTATGTGTTTGAGTGTATTGCCTGCATGCTTGTAAGTGCACCTGTGTCATGCAATGCCTGTGGAGGTCAGGAGAGGGCATCAGATTCTCTGGAACTGAGTTACTGATGGTTGTTGACTGGTAATCAAACCTGGGTTTTGTGTCTTTAACTGCTGAGCCATCGCTCTAGCTCACAATCGAATGTTTTTTATTTTTATTGCTGTTTACTGTTTTAGTATCTGACAATACTGTTTTAAAAAGTCCATTCATCAGTTACTGGACATTTAGGTTTGCGCTGGTCAGCTTCCTAAATGATCCTCAGTGATTCTTCTTTTTTTTCCCTTAAGATTTGTTTTATTTTAAATTATGTATATATGTGTGTAGGGGGCAGGATATATATGCATGTGTGAGTGTAAATGCCTGTGGAATTCAAAAGAGGGCATTGGATACCCTGGAGCTGAGTTATAGGTGGTTATGAGCCCAACATGGGTGCTGGGAACTGTGGAAGAGAAACAAGTGCTCTTAACACTGAGCCATCTCTTCAGCACCCAAAATGTTGTTTATTTTTGCAGTCCTGGGGATTGAGCTCAGGGCCTTACACATAGTAGGCAAGAGCTTTCCCCTGAGCTATACATCTCTAGCCCTCTAAATGATTCATGTCTTCTAATATGCCTTTTAGTAAACCCCTCCCACAGTGTTCCAGAGTTGGTCTCTGAGATCAATAGAATATGGCAAAATGATAATATGTCATTTCTCAGACTAGGTCATAAAAGGCTTTATAGTTCCTGCTTTGTATTTTCTTTTGGTCATTCATTCTGAGATAAATAAGCAACCATTTGTGAGGAAATAACTGGTCCTATGGAAAGGTTGGATTGGGGAGAAGCCATTGCCGCCTGCCTGTAGCTAATGGGGAACTGAGGATTCTTGTTGACAGCTATGTGAGCTATTTATCTTAGAACAGATCTACTGTTGAATTGTCCCAACCATGATTACATCCTCATTGGTTCTCCTAGCATAATTTCCCAGTATACTGTAAGAATCATTTGAGTGGTATGTGGAGCTTTTCATTCTGGTCATGGGACCCATTAGTACTAGTAATATGTATGAGGTCCTTGGTACTAGCTTGAGATACACTAGATATGTTCCAACTTGAATGAAACCTCCTATTATTTAAGCATCCTCTTTCTGACTTAAATTATTGGGACCTCTTTATCTTGTTGCTACCTATAATGTGCTTCTGCCCATCAACAAATTGTATTCTATGCAATCTTGGATCTGCCTGCTTCTGTATTTTGACTCTTAGCACCTTATAGCTATGTCTCATATAGAGGACCAGGTTTCTTCAGACTAGCTTCAGATAACTCAACCGCAAAGTCATGAGAAACTCTGAACCAAATAGGCCACCTAAGCTGCATCTGAATTCCTATCTCTTAGAAATTCCCAAATAATACATAATTGGGATTTTAAACTGAGTTTTGGAGTAATTTGTTAGATAGTGATGGCTGAGACAAGATTGTTCCAACTTTGAGTTATTATGAATAAAGCTACTAAATATTAATGTTTGCATTTTGGGGGGGAGTAAATATTTAGGGGTAGAATTGCTAGATTTTATTGTTTTTATTTCTTCTATTGCAATCTATGTCTTTTATTTCCTTTTCTTGACTTGTACTAACAATTAGACTTTCAGTCTGAAGTTGAATAGGAGTGATGACAGGGGACCTTTGTCTTGTTCCATATCTTGGGAATACGTTTTACTGTTAAGTGTAATGTTAATTTGTCATGTCAGTTGTTGATACTCTTTGATACTCTGTAGATACTCTTTGTCATGTTGAAGGGCCCATCTTTTCCTAGTTTGCTGAGTTTTTACACTGACTGAATATTGATATATTTCTGTATCCATTGGTAGCATAGGCTATCTTTTTTTGGTTTTAGAATGTTGAACAAGCCTTTCATACCTGGAATAAATCTCATTTCATCATGTGCATAATTCTTCTATGTGCGTATTTGATTTGCATGTATTTTTTGAGAATTTTTGCACTGTTTATGAGAATTGTTCTATAATGTATTTTTCTTGTAATGTTTTTGGTTTGCTATTAGTGGATGACTTCCCTCATGAGTTAGGAAGCTTTTCCCTGCTTCTACTTTCTGCAAGAGATTTTACAGCATTGATATTCTTACTTGTATGTTTTATAGAATTTACAAGTGAAACCAATGGAGCCTGTTGAATTTAATTATTGATTCAATTTCTTTTCTAGATATAGACCTCCTGTTCATAGTATCCATTTCTTGTGTGGGTTTTTATAGATGTGTCTTTCAAGAAATTGGTCAGTTATCAGATATAGGTATGGAGATATTTATAACACTACTGTATTGTCCTTTTACTATCATGACATCAGTAGTGATGGCCCATTTCACTTTCTGATATTTGTATTTGAGTCTTCTACCTTTTAGTCTTTGTTAGTTTAGCTAGAGATATTAATTTTTATGGATCTTTCAAAGAGTTAACTTGTTTCACTGATTTTTCTCTATTAATTGTTACAACTTTATTGATTTCTATTTTTTCCACTTACTTTGGGTTTAATTTATGCTTTTTATGGGCTTTTTTAAAAAAAATGTGTATAAGTATTAGGCCTGCATGTGTGTAAGTGTACCATGTCATGCAGTGCCCACCAAGGACAGAAGAGGGCGTCAGATCCCCTGGAACTGGAGTTATGAACAGTTGTTAGCCACCATATGGGTGATGGGATTCAAACCCACATTTTCTGCAAGAATAGCTAATGTGCTCTCAACTGCTGAGCCATCTTTCCAGTCCCCTTTTATGGGTTTCTTAAGATGGAAGCTCTGCAGATTAGTTTTTATTGTCAACTTGACAGAACCTAGAGTCGCCTAGAAAGAGGGAGCTTCTCTTGAAGAATTGCCTTACCTGGCATGGTGGCACCTACCTTTAATCTCAGAACTTGGGAGGCAGAGGTAGGGAATTTCTGTGAGATTGAGGCCAGCCTGGTCTACATAGCAAGTTACAGGCTAGCTGGGGCTACAGGAATATTCCTCCCCCTAGAATAAAAAAAGAATTATCTCAATCAGATTGGCCTGTGGTCATGACTGTGGGAGATTGTCTTGACTGATGTTGGTGTGAGAGGGCCCAGACCACTGTGGATAGTGCCATCTCTAGGCAGGTAGACCTGGGCTATATAAATAACTTAGCTGAGCAACCCAGAGAGCGTGCCAGTAAGCATGTTCTAACATGGTTCCTGCCTGCAAATTCCTGTTCCTGCCCCGACTGCCATCAATGATGGACTGTAACCTCTAAGCTAAAATAAAGCCTTTTATCTTCTCGAATGCTTTGGGTCCGAGTGTTTTATCAGAGCAACAAAAAGAGTAAATACTTGCTAAGCAGTAACCATATTCATAGATGAATTTTGTTTTTCTTTGTTTTAAGGCAGTTTTTACTTAGGGGTGATTTTGTTGGTCTTCCCTCCCTACCCCCCCATCCCATGCCCCAGCCTTTAGCAATGTTAGCAGATACATTTGATTATCATGACTGTGGGAAGGAGGGAGAGGTTTTTTTGTCGTTGTTTTGGGTTTTTGTTTATTTTGTCTTTTGCTAGGCATATAGTAGGTAGAGATCAGGACAATCACCCTACAACAAAGAACTGTTGAGTCCAGTATATCAGTAGTGCCAAGAGTAAGAAACCCTGCCCTAGAGAAGTTGTTCTGACATTGTAGCATCAGAATCACTTAAACGAGTCACCAAAACAACTCTCAGTGGGGCCTTGCTCTCAGACTTTCGGTGTGAGAGGTCTAGAATCCTTTCCTTGCTTCTTTTTCTTCCTTTGTCCTTTCCTTACTTCCCCCCCCCCCCTTTTTTTTTAAGGCAGGGTTTTACTGTGTAGCCTCGGTAGGCCTGAACTGGCAATATAGACCAAGATGATGGATGACCTTTGTGTACCAAGTGTTGGAATTAAAGATATGTATGATACCACTTCTAGTCCTAGAATTCTTAAGTTCCCAGATAATAAAAATATTGTTAATATTGTTAGGGACCATACTATAACAACCCCTGTAGATGATTTTGACATACTTTTTTGCTATTACTTAGGTGCCTTATCTTGATGTTTCAAAGTGGTTATAATAGGTCTGCCATTGTTACAAGTTTTTTGTTTGACTAAAACAATTCAGGCATAATAATAAGTTGGAAGCCTTAGAAAAGAGGTAGCAATATAACATTGACATCTGAGCACATTTGTAAGGCATTCTGATAAAGAATATTGAGGCAAAGACTGTTATAGTTGGTATCACAGAGGTAATGATTCAGAGCAGTCTTTGAAGAGGTTATACCTATTTTTTCCATTATACTTTTATAAGTAATATTGCAGAAACAAATTTCAGATGATCAATCTTGCTGCAAGATTTTTGTTTAAGGTTTATTTTGCTTAAAATTAAATTCCATTTTGTGAGATTCCTTGAGGTGAGATACAAGTAAGAATATGAAATGGGAAAAATCCTAGCCAAGTACCTGATGTAAGTAGAAAAAGCCTTTAACTCAGCAGAACATTTAACTAATAGAGCTCTTAAGAAATGTCATGTGGTTTAGTTATCTTTATTTAAGGACTTAAAAACTAATACAAAGCAAGTATGGCAAGTTGGGTTTGCTTGAGTATACTTAATTTTAAGGATATCACAGGACATAGAAATCATTCTTTCTGTTAGTTTACAAAAAGTGTTAAGAAACTGAATTTGAGCAAATACAAACTTTATATATCCTGAACGATGCTTTTAAAAATCAGTCTTCCCTCACAGTTTATCATAATATAAGCTTTTGTGCATACAAGAGGTTAAACCTAGGACCTCACACATGATAAGCAAGCCATCTGCCACTGAATGCATCCCTAGC
Source organism: Eospalax fontanierii (assembly GCA_035773235.1). Lineage (NCBI taxonomy): Eukaryota > Metazoa > Chordata > Mammalia > Rodentia > Spalacidae > Eospalax > Eospalax fontanierii. Next base: position 30,430,307 of record CM069548.1, on the reverse strand, counting down.
CCACAAGTGACACTTCCCAGGCTTGAAGTTTGAAGACAAGAGGAATTGTGGTCAAGTTGTACATTTCTAACCATCTTGTTTAAAAATTTCTGGATAAATGTATATGATAATTTTATGTTTTAATTATGTAACTTTTACATGGAAATTTATTGCCACTTTTGCTGTTTTTAGGGTTTGGAGTGGATCAGTTACGAGATGACAATCTAGAAACTTATTGGCAATCTGATGGCTCCCAGCCTCATTTAGTGAACATCCAATTCAGGTAAAAGATATTTTACTTTTTCAAATAGTGTAGGTTATAAGTGACAAGGAAATCTATTTAATTTACATAAAATTTAAAGATGTAGAAATAAAAATGAAATATATTTAATTCTGCTTTTAGATTCCACTAAGTCTTAGAGATTATTGTTTTAGTCAGCCAGATTGCAAGCATCTTCAATTCATTTGGCCTTACCCTTTATCATTTCGCTTTTGTGTATATTTCTGCGTGTTTGTGTGGGGAGTATTGTGGATGTACAGGTGCCCATGTACACTGTATTTAGGCCTGAGGTTGACATTGGGTGTTTTTCCCCAGTCTCTTTGCATTTTTATTTTTGAGGCAGGGTCTCTCAGTGAACCTGATGCTTATTGATTTGGCTAGGCTGACTGGCCAGTGATCTTCAGGAATTCATCAGTGATCTTCAGGAATTCATCAGTGTTCTAGTTTGCCTTCAATCGCTATAACAAAACATTCTGGCTGATACTAACTTGGGGAGGAAAAGGTTTATTTCGCTTACATCTCCCAGGTCACAGTTCACAGTAGGAACTCAGGGCAGGAACCTGGAAGCAGAGCTGGAGGCTTTGGAGGAATGCTGTTTACTGGCTTCCTTCTCTGACCCTTGCTGAGCCTGCTTCTTATACAACACAGAACAACCTGCCAGGTGTGGCAGTGCCCACAGTGGGCTGGGCTCTCCCCTTTTACTCAACAGTCAAGAAAATACCCCACAGACATGGCCACAGGCCAGTCCAATGGAGGCATTCCCCAATTGAGACTCCCTTAACTCAGGTGTGTCAAGTTGACAACTGAAGCTATCCAGCAGGTCCAGTCTCTGCCCATCCTCCTGTTCCTCCACCAGCCAGGCACACTACTTGGCATGCCTGGCTATTTACATGTGTTCTAAGGAAGTGAGTTTGGGTCCTCATGCTTGAGAGGCAAGCACTTTACCCACGGACTCATCGCCTTCTCCCTCTTTTACACATTTCTTATGATACTTTGTGTAATTCTTTTTAGGTAGACGACTGTCAAATAATATAATTGGATTTTAGGAGATATGTTCAGAAAATATATTTTATGATGGTTATAAGTTCCTTAACCTGTATTCATGTAACTTAAAAAAAAAACTTAAAAAAACTTTTAAAAAATTATTTTTATGTTTTGTGTATGAGTGTATTGCCTGCACGTAAGTGCACTTGTGTTTGCACAGTGCCAGTGGAGGTCAGAAGAGGGTATCTGATTCCCTAGAACTGGAGTTATAGATGGTTGTTAACCACCATGTGGGTGCTGGGAATTGAACCTGGGTCTTCTGTAAGAGCAACCAACCAGTGCTCTTAACCAGTGAGCTAACTCTCCGGCCCCATTTTTTTTTTTAAAGGACAGAGTCTCCTGGTATCCCTGGCCAGGAACTCATTATGTAGATTGGGGTGGCTTCCTTAGTGATCACCAACCTTTACCTCCTGAGTGCTGGGCTGAAAGCCGTGGACCATTATGCCTGACTTGAATTTACATTTTGTGATCATCTACTACCTCTAGCTCTTATAACCTTTCCACCACCTCTTCTGCAATGATCCCTGAGCCTTGGAAGGCAGAAGTTTGATATAGTTGTCCTATTCAGGAGTAAGCACTCTGCAGCTTCTTGTTCTCTACACATTGGTCAGTTGTGGTTTCTATGCTAATCATCATCTGTAGCATAAGGAAACTTCTCTGGTGAGAGTTGAGAGATGCATTAATCTGTGGATATGACAATAAGCCATTAGGAGTCAGTTTAATATAAAAACTATTTAGTAGAAAACTAGTATTAACTTGTCCCCTATGTTCTGTGACCTGTCTAGCCTCAGGTTCCTATGCTTGATATCAGTGACAGGTATGGGCTCCATCCTATGAAGTGGACCTTAAATACAAATGACAGAGTGGTTGGTTTCTCCCATAATACTGGTGCCACTATTGCACCAGTGGGCATATCTTGCCAGGCCTGTTGTTATTAGAATTCACAAGATTCACAGCTTGGTTAGGGTCGATGATGATTATTTCCTTCTAGTAGGATGCATAGTACCTTCTAGTACCACGAATGCTAGGCAGTAGAGTTCTGCAGTTAGCTCCAGCTTGATTTATCTCAAGGCAATCTCTTAACTGTAAGCCCCTATTAAAACAAAAATAAAGTTATATAATCCCAGCATAATGGCAGAGGGTAAACAGTCCTCTTCCAAAAGTAACTATGCCTTCATAATATAAGTCAATGTAATGCCTTTTTCTCTTGCTTCCTGTCAGGTCAGAACAGTGAGAAATCCAACCAGTGCACCATTTATTCATTTAATGATTTATTGGAGACTTAGATAAATTAGTAATTTGTCCAAAGTCATACAGTAAGTGGTAGAATTACAATTTGAATGTAATTCTCTGATGTTAGAGAATATGCTTTTAAAAAACATAATTATTGTGTAAACATAAAGTAAATTGCTCTCTAGGATGACAAAGGTGATAGCTAAAATGTTGAAAAAAAAAGAGTGTTCTAATTTAATTGTGTTTTGATAGCAGTATTTATTTTGTAAATTGCATGGTATACAAAGGCCAGTATACTGAGTAAGCCATAAAATAGGTCACATTTTTGGTCTTTTTGAGACAGGGTCTCTCTGTAGCCCAGCTGACATGGAATTTGCTATATAGACCCCCTCTGAAAAACCCTACCATGTACTCAAATGAGGATAATTTTGAACAAGGTAGATAACATGCTAGTATTAGCTAGAAAATAATTGTAACCTGGTTGATCTGAAGGGGTCTTTGGACCCCTACATGGATCTCCAGATCAATCCTTAAAAATTTATTTTTATTTTTTTATGTGGATGAGTATTTGCCTGCATGTATATAAGTACGCCACATGCATGCAGTGCCTACAAAGGCCAGAAGAAGGCATCAGATCCTTTGGAATTGGAGTTACAGATGATTGTTAGCTGTTATGTAGGTGTTGGGGACCAAAACTGAGTCCTCTGCAATAGCAACCAGTGGTCTGAACTGCTAAGCCATCTCTCCAGCCCCCACTCCAATGACTAATATCATTTCTCTTAGGCAAAATTAGTATCATTAGCAAGGTTTGATCTTGTCTAGGGTTTCAAATGAATCTAGATATTTGAAGATAACCATTTTCTTTGGTTTTAGGGAATTCTGTGACATCAGAAAATTGCTTAATATTTTTCTAATAACCATTCCCCAGCACTTATTCTTTACCTGTGTCCTTTAGAGTTTAACCTTCTTCTGCTTCCGTGCAGATTGGCATTCAGGCAGAAACTCAAGGGGCCCCATGTAGATTTCTGGGTTATTTTTGTTGTTGTTTTTCCCACCCTGTATGTCTCCTTCCTCATCAGAGTGCTAAGGCTACCAGATTCTATTGACTTGCTAACGCCAGTCAGCATGTCCTGTTTGTAAGGCTTGCTTGGTTACTGCCTTTCTCTCTGGACCCACAGTCCTGTGCTACTTGTTCCTCAAGTCTGCAGAAAATTGTTTTATGTATTTTCCTATATTCTAGCAGCCTTGTGTGTGTGTGTGTGTGTGTAAGATAAGAAAGCAAGTTTTTGTGTCATGAGTAGATATCCCTGACTTTCTTGTTCATTTTGTTTTTTAAAGGTGTACCTACTGCATTAAATTCTCATCAGTCTTGTTAAAACAGGTCTTTATTTGCTTGGTCTTTAGTGAAAATTTACATTTTTGTATCCAAGTAATATGATTAGAAGCAACTCACAAAGAGAACATTTTTCACAGTTGTCTCAGGAATGAAGAATTTAGTCTTTATAAATATAAATTGCTTACTTTCTGTTTTAGATAGCTGTGTGGGCCATAAGCCATTTTATCTCATTGTCCCAGTAATAGTGAATTACAGTGTGTTAAGAGAGAAAAGAAACAGAATTTTATAGCTCTTTTGTGTTTTAGTTTTAAGACTTGTATTTAGGATATACTACTTTTATATAGCATAGTTATAGACATAAATTAAATTTTGACTCTGTGCCTTAACTAAATATTTAAATAAGGACTATTTGCTTAGCTTGATCTGAACCCATTTCCTCATGTGTGAAATGGATATAATAATGCTATGTTAATTAGCTATACAAAATTCTGGTACAGAACTTCTAACAGCAGTATTTTCAACTAGGTCAACATTTATTTTTTCTCCCTTTTCGTATAGGAGCCCCAGAGTGGTATGGTACCCCTTCTAGACTACTTATCTCCCTCCAGTCTTTCATTCTCATTTCTTTGATTTTTAACTTCACGGTCAATTCATACTGCCTCTTGGAATTCCCTGAATTACCACATCCCTGACAGCAGGAAGAAATAGGTGGGAAAGATAAAAAGTAGATATCTCTCTTTTAAACATATCTGCATTTTTTTTTTTTTTAAACTTACTTAAGTTATAACTTAGTTACATGGTCATACCTAGCTTTAAGGAAAGTTGGCTATTTTAGCTGGATGTTGAGGAAGAGAAGAGGGATAAAGGCAGATTGACTAAGAACCTGTTGCTGATGTCTTTTGTTGTAATTTAATGGGTTCTAAACCAGATGATAAATTATATAATTATAAATTATTCAGGAGTCAGCAGATGCAGCAGGACAAAATATCACTCATGTAAACTGCTGAAGCTGATGAAAAGCATAACAGCATTAAATCTTCAGTCAAGTGTGTTTCCTAATATTGAATCCTAGAATTAAAGACTTACTCATCCATTTGTAGCTAGACCAGGTATGCTTGCTTTTATTACATCTGTGACATGAAGGAACAAAGCAACTGTGTGCTTCTTGCCCACAGCTCTTTCTCAGGAGAAAGTGTTTGATAGGTAGGAGAACAGAGGGAAGCTATGAGTGTTACTTATGCATCAGAAATGGAGAAGTGTTTCTCCCTTCTCCCTTCCTGCAAGTACTTTCTCCTAGGAGTTTAGCAGGGTGCATGGCATATTATGGGCATTCCGTGTAGTGACTATTATTTGAATGATTATTTGAGCAATTCCAGTAGCTTCCATTATGACTCAACATATATTTAATCTTCACATGTGCATTGCTATCTGAGAAGCAGTGTGTTTCTATGCAGTATTATTTCTTTTTGATTTGTTGTGAGACAAAACGATGGTTTTGAAAGATTTTACAATACCTTTTAGAGTAGCAGTTTTAAACTTTTGGTGAGTTAACCATTTCTTCTGTAACACTAATAAAACTATGTATGTAGCATGTGTTGTACCTATCATTTCTAGGAATGCCTTAAGAAAAGAACTGTGTATAGATAAAATTTAAATAATCATAGAGATCTACATAACATTGTGAACTGAGATCAGTCAATGACTATTAAGTAAACTAAGTACAGTTAATTAAAAGGAAGGCAGTAGTGGTAGAGACTGTGGGAGGCCGACAGATATACATTTGAACCTTGGCCATGCTCAAAGTTTTTGACTAAAGTTATTAACCCAAGTGTTTTATTTCTTGGATCAGTATAAAATTGTAGATTGGGATAATAGAGAATACATACAACACATTACTTCTGGGTCAGACACAAAATACTACCTTAATACTTGCTGATCTTGTTTTCATTTTTAATAATGTTGCAATTCTTTGCCTTTCTAAATGTACTCTGGTTTTCAGGTAGGCTTTGGTGACGACATTATCCTGAATTTCTTAACTTAGAAGTAAAACTATTCTGAGGAAAAAGCGTGATTTTTTTTTTCTTTGTGGGTGGGTCTCCATCTCCAGCACAGCTGTTGTGCTCCAGCCATGCCAGAGAATGGAGGACGATCGAACTGGGCCTCAGGTGGCTCAGAGTACGGCATGAAGAGGAGCTCCAGGGATACTACGTTGGTGGTGGGTAGTTCGGTTATTGAAGCCAAGGCAGGGGTTTATATAGGGAGGCCTTTCTGACCGTTACAGAAGGCGGGAAAGTTAAAGGTGGGGTCTTTGGGGTAAAGGCGGGAAGGTTGTAGGGCTGATGTGGAAGTTCAGGAACTAGGAAACGAAACCCAAAAACCTGGTTCTGGTTTGGGGTCGGGGAAAACAAGATTCATATCTACAGTGATTTCCTGGGGCCAGGTTATCACAGCAGGCAGAGCAGGCCAGAGTCTTACTGTCCCTTCAGAGTATCCGGAGTTGCTTGCCTTGCTCAATACCCAGACCACCGCAGTCTTTTACATCTGCTTTTTTGTTTTGTTTGTTTGTTTTAAAATCCTTAACAGTAATCCTTGTGATCTCTGATCTTTCCATGGTAGGAAAGACCTTCACTTCCTGCTCATGGCTCATCAAGGAAGGTCTTAGAATGTCTTTCACATTTTCCTCTTACTGCTTTGTTTCCTCACGTGATCTTGCTGAGCTGTCAGTTTGCTACCTGTGGCCTTTTTTGAAAACACTATAATGGTATTTGGCATGTCAGTGCTTCCAGAATACTTAGAGTTTTATATCTTGATCTGAAGAAAAATCTTTAACTTTTTTTTTTTTTTCTAATGAATAGTTTAGGCTTTGCAAGAGCTAGAAAAGAGCTGACGACCCCCTGCTATTTTTATAGGCCGACTTTTGACACAGGACTACTTTTGTTCTATACTTAAACTAAACTTCTTGTATTAAAACTTAACTTGTAAAGCCCCTTTCAGTAGACTTCTAGTTTTTTTTTTTTTTTTTTACTTTTCTTTTTTCCTTGATAGCAAAATTGACACATGCACATCCTGAAAAATTATTCAGATAGTACAGAAATCCTGAAGAAGAAAATGATCTCCTATATATACTTTTACCCAACAAAGTAATCAATTTTACTTTTTCTCTAAATTAATATGGATTGTGCACTAAGAAAAATTTCTCCCAAATAAGATTCTTTTGTATATATAGTGTTTTGTAATCTGCTTTTTCCTCTCTATTACAACCATATGCCTGCATGATTACTTTAAATTATAAATATTTCTCAATTTATGTTGGGATTGTGTCTACATAAGCCCATTACAAATTGAAAACATTGTAAGTCAAAACATATTACTATTATGCTGTTTGATGACTCTTCCTTCTGCCTCACAGTAGCCTGCATAGCACCTCTTACTCTGTTAGAGCTAGACAGCAGGGAGGAAGCTTCTAGCTCAGTTGAAGTTTGATTTCTCTATGGCCTGAAACCAGTGTGTGGTATCTTCAGTAGCAGGGACTTATTCATCTAGTTTTTATGGGTAACCAAGAGCAATGACGTTAGCCTGTATTGTTTTTTAGGCTTCTGGGTTCTCCCTGACTCCTATGGAATATCCCACCCGAAACTGGGATTTTTGTTTAATAAATTATGGTTTCTGGGAGTAGCATTAGCCACCCCTGCAGGGTACCTCCTTTTAAACTCTTTATTAAAAAATTACATGTTTGCAGTGAGCTTATAAAATTGTGAGTTCCCATATGACTTGTTTGTACCCTTCATTTAGGTTAACCCTCCCGTCACACTTTTTGCCTCTCGAATTTCCTATTCTCACCCCTACTTAAACCTTTCTACTCTTGGTGTCTCACCATTCCCTGCCCACCCACTTTCATATGTTTCACTATCCTGGTCCTATTAAGTGTTCCCTCCACCACACATGCTGGTGGCCCCTTTCTAGCTTCCTGGTCTTTATAAGCACTCCAAGTTAAACACAAACATCTACAAAGATTTTTAATTCACTTAGAAATTGAATTAGTCAATGATTGTACAGTCTGTGGACTGACTCTACCCTTTTCTAATGAAATTTAGATATTACCATTCATTCTGATACTTTCTAATATGATAATAAAACTAATACCTGTGTTTGAATTTCTTTCTTTGGTTTTTAGAAGTTGAATTTTTTTCAGTCTCTTGTGGTTATTTTCCCCCTCCCCCCTGGTTAATTTTTGATCATGCAGTTTTTGTTTATTCTCAGTGGTATATAAATATATTTTTTAAAAGAGTAGAATTTTATTTTGTGCATTAAGTAGCAGGTTATGCTTTCTATTTTTAAGTGTTTATTTGCTAATCCAATTTCTTAGCTATTTTAAAATGCTAATATAAGGAATTAAGTAATTAATTATTAAAGAAATTCAAGTTTCTTAGAATACTTTCCTTGTGTAATGTCCAAATAAAGAGGATGGAAATCTGGAACTAGAGAGATGGCTCAGCAGTTAAGAGCACTGGTTGCTCTTGCAGAGGACCTGGGTTCAATTCCCAGCACCCACATGGCAGCTAACTATCCCCTGTAACTCTGGTTCCAGGGGAATCTGATTCCCTCTTCTGACCTCTGCAGGCATTGCATGACACGGGTGCACCTATATACGTACAGGCTCTTATACACTTATACACATAAAATAAAATAATTAATAAAATATTTTGAAAAAAGAGGCTGGAAATCAATAATCCTTGTTGTATGTTAAGGTACTCAATTTGGTTTAACTGTTCCTATGTGTACTGTGTTCTTGACTGTGTTCTCTATGAAGTGTTTCTATACCTGTAAAATATTATATCTGTATTTACATTTTTATATGTTTTTATTTGCATGTTGGAACGAAAAGGAAATTGTTGATTTAAAACTTGTGATTTAGCATCAGAAAAGAATACATTTTGACAGTATCTTTCAAATAATAAAGTACATGATCTTACTTTATTATTTTTAGAAGAAAAACAACAGTGAAGACATTATGTATTTATGCAGACTATAAATCTGATGAAAGCTACACTCCAAGCAAAATCTCAGTCAGAGTGGGAAATAATTTTCATAACCTTCAAGAAATTCGGGTATGTCTTTTGATTTTTTTAAAAAAATGTGTGTTCTTTAATTCATTCTGTGGATGAGACATAAAACAAGAAAATTGTTAGTATGTTACATATTTTTAATGTTCTTTTGAATTGTTATTTTTTTCCTAATGTTTTGCTATAGAAATTTTAGGCATAAAGAAAGGCTGAAAAATTACACAGTGATTCCTAATTTACTCACCTAATATACTCACCTAATATACTCACTTGTATATGCCCTTAATTGCTGATGTTTTGCTATTTGCTTAACTAAAATCTATTTATATATTTCAAAATAAATTACACGTAGTTAATGCTGTCTAGGAGTGCAGGAATGGGTTTATTTTCTCCACTGATTAAGGATTTTAAAGGCAGGAAAGAAATGTTACCAGAAATCTTAAGGAGTCTTGGTGGAGCTACCATATGATACTGGGGAAATCAGGATCCCCATTTGGGGTTCTTAATTTTATTAATGAAAGAAAAATAATTAAAGATGGACTCATAGAAGCTTGAGGACAGTTTATTAGAGTTTAAAAGAAAACCTCAGGGTTGGCAAGCTTATACATCTCCCAGCTGCCAGAGAAAGAGAATGGAGAAGTCGGGGGAAAAAGCCAGACAGTACTATGGTATGAAAAGTTTTAGAAAACCAGTACAGAAGCCCAGAGTACTAGAGAAAGCGTACTTAAGCTCTGGCCAGCACTTGGAAGAAAGAAGAAAAAGAGAAGAAAAAGTAATAGTTAAAGGTGTGCAGACCCAGTTGACTCTCTAACCTTATGGTGGCTATGCTGGGGGGAGAGCAGGTTGGGGAAGGAAAAGTGTTTATTTTAAGGAGAACCTGCCTCCCTAGGGGTGGTTCCCTAGCCAAGCCCTTCACCTTCCCTACTGAATTCACTCTTAAAGGGGGAGACATAAGCATGTCTCTACCTAGAAGTTAGATTGCATTCTTTACTAAAACATTCCTGTGTTTTACCCCAGATATGTGAATATGATATACAGGTAGAGTTGTCAGTATTTGCTTAGTGTTCATTTTAAGATGAAATTTATGTATGGTTTAGTATAAATCTTAAATAGATTATTTGGTGACATTTACAAATATGTCCATGTAGCCCTACTCCTTTAAAATGCAGAACATTTTTCTCTTGGTTTCCATCTCATGGAATGCCTTTTTTAATTACATCATGCTGAGTCTGTGTATGCCCTCAAAGGTGAAGTGAGTCTCTTATAGACAGTATATAATTAGTTGGGCCTTGATTATCCATCAGTTGCTCTGTGTTTTGATTAAAAGATTTAGTTGTCTATATTCAAATAATTATTTAAAAAATATTTTATTATTTTTATTTTTACGTATATGAGTGTATTGTCTGCGTGTGTGTAAGTGCACCTATATCGTGCAATGCCCTTGGAGGTCAGAAGAAGGTATTGGATCCCCTGGAACTGGAATTACAGATGGTTGTTAGCTATCATGTGGGTGCTGGGAATTAAATTGGACCTGGGTTCTCTGCAAGAGCAGCCAGTGCTCTTAACCAGTAAGCCATCTCTCCAGCCTCCAAAGTAGTTATTAATAGGCCAGGATTTGCTACTGTTAGACTTATTGGGGCACCTTCATTTGAGTTTTGTTTCTTTCCTCTTGCCACTTTTAGTGTTCATTCTTGGGATTTTGACTGATCATATAATGTGAATTGATGTAACCATGTTAAGATTAAATCTGGTAGAAGATGTTTAACGTTTTGTTTCTGGATTTTTATCTTTCCCCAGTTTGGAAAAGATATCTATTTCCTTATTTTAATTTATATATATACATATATGTGTGTGTGTGTATATGTGTGTGTGTGTGTGTGTATGACTGTGTGTATATATATACACATGTCTGCAGGTTCCCCTGAAGGCCAGATGAGCATGTCAGATCCTGTGGAGCTGGAATGGGTACTGTGGTGCACACTGATTCTGTGGAAGAGCAAAAGTGCTCTTAAGCCCTGAGCGATCTCTTTAGGCTTCTTATTTTTTTAAATAAGCTTGCTGCCCATCTTTTTGCTTGACTCCTGTAGTCTTAATGTTTGTTTTTGTGATGCTGTCTCATAAATTTTACAAGCTTTCTTCATGTCTTTTTCATGTTTTCTTTTCTGGTATGTATTACTATGTCTTTGTTTGATTTCACAGATTCTTTAGGTCTTGTCTGCTCTTGATACTGCCTTGTGCATTAAATTTTTGCTTACTATAATTTTCATCTCTAGAATTTGTTTCATTAAAAATATTTCAATCTTACATTTCTTATTCTGGTTACTTATTCTTATTTTGTTGAATTATTTCTTATTTTCTGAAAGCTTTAATGAGTTTTCTTTAAGGCAATTAGTTTGAATTTCAGGCAGTTTAGAATACTTCATTTTTTTAGGGTCAATTACTGATACTTTATTTTGTTCCTTTGGTTGTTTAATATTTTGCTCATTGTTCTTGATTCATATGGTATGATCTTACTATCCTTGAGTTTGAAAAATGAAATTATTCCATTCTGTTTTGAAGACTGACTCTATCTGAAAAACCCATCATTAACAAGCTCATTCAGAGATTCTGGGAAGGACAGTTGGTATGATCTATGGGTATGTTGCTATTGGAGTCCTCTGGCAGGCTGGTCTACTTCCTGTTAGGTCAACGGGTTGGGTGAGTCCGGTAGTTTTGTTTGAGGGATTGAGCATCTAAGTCCACAAGAGGAGAAGAGCTTGTTTCAGTAGAGGACAGCCAGAAACCTGTGTCCATAGGGGCTGACATGGCTCTGTGGTAGTCTCTTCTTAATATGTAGGGGTCTACTATGTCTTAGGATGGACCTGTTACCTGGGCCCATTAGAATGGGCCTAGAATCTAAATCTGTGAATATTTTCCATGGGTACACATACAGGCAGAGACCACTGGGTAGATCTGAATCCTAAGTCTAGAGGGGAATACCTAGAACCTGGATTTGTAGGAATGACTCTGGGAACTTTGGTCATTGTGGATACTGGCCTGGTATCAGGGTTTACTGGGGCAGACTTGGATCCCGGGTTTGTTTGATTAGGTCTGGTTTCTGTAATCAGAGTTTAAATCTCGAGTTTAAAGGCTTGCTTGTAGAGGATGAGAGCAAGCCTATAGGCTAAGTCTGCAAAGGCTTGCTTGTCCTTTGGCTTCAGGTGCTATCCTGATAAAAGAGTCTCCAGATGTGTGGCTGCCAGCCCAGCTTTGGAGTCTACCTATGACAGGTCTGGACCCTGGTTTTGGGACAGCATAGCACTGGACAAGGCTTGAATCTTTGTCTGTGAATGTCAACCACGTACCTTAGGTCACTAGCTCTAACCTGGCACTTGGAGTGAGCCTCAACCTTGGGGCTGTGTTTACCGACCCAACAAAGGGCTAATGTGATACCAGAGATGGGTCTAGTGATATACTGGCTTGATAGCAGGTTCAGCAAGGACTGGCTTGATCAATAGTATTTTGGAAGGATGGTGAGATGCTCGGGCAAGACTGAAACTTAGGTCCATAGGATCCAGCTTATTGTTGGCACAGTCTAGACCTTGGGATGCCAGGGTTGGTCTGGCCCTAGAGTATTCTTAGGGACTGTCTTTGAGGACTAGTTTGGTGGCCAGGGTAAGCCAAGACCCTGAGTATGCCAGGCAGATTTGAAGCCTAGGAGCTGGCCCTGAAGAAGGCAGGTCTGGTGAGCATTCATGGGTCCTGGTGAAGGCAGGAGCTGTGGTGTCATGCCCTGTCCTTGCCTTTTTTGGATTGGGCTCCACATTGGGGTCTGAGGCAGAGTCCTAGTAGAGGGCAGTTCTCACTGTGTTGCTTGGGATTATGGGAAGAGTGACATGAGTAATATAAATTGTCCTTCTTACCCTCTTTAATGCACTCTTTTCTTGTTTTTATTCTCTACCCAGGTGCTGTATTCTCATCTGGTTTTCTTAGCTTTTTTGAAGCTGTTTTTGTGTACAAATGTGAATTATTTTTCTAATTCAGTTGCTGTGGTGGGACAGATGCTGCAAAGATCTATTTTACCATGTTACTGACATCTGCACTCAAATTTGCTTTTTTGAGACAGGGACTCTGGATGTAGCTGAGGCTAGCCTTGAGCTAATAATTCATTGCCCCACCACCCCAACCTCCACCATGTGCTGGAACTGCAAGTGTGTACTATTACACTTTACTTACTTTCAAAAAATTTTGAGTGAGAAATTGTTGTAAAATACTTTTTAGCTTGATTTTGTGAGTGATCAGTCTGAGTTTCTTACATTTGAATGAATTCATAAATAACCAACTATTTCATTAGTTTTTCCATTTACTCTAGTGCTTTTTCATTGAAAATACCTTAAAGTTTTAGATCATAATTATAGTTGATCAATTGATAGCCTTCTTTTTGGCTTACTTGATACCCTTAAATAGGGTTTAGTGCTCTGAAGACATGAAACATTTACTTATATGATTTATTTCGATGTTTTGTGTATCAAAATATGCTGCTCATATTGAGAAGCTTTCTGTAGGGGTAGCATAGCCTCATTTTTGTTTTTAAATAAAAATTGTAATTCCTTAGGTAGCTTGAGATCTGTGAAACACTAGCGTTAATACTTTAATATTATTTAATATTTCTGAGTGTTTGAAATATATTTGAAATGTCCGCTAGATGTCACTGTTGGCTTGACTTTTCCTTCCTGTTTTCTAGTAATCAGTTGACTGCCTCAAGTGGTCTTAGCTCTATTCCAGGAGTTTACTTATATTTAAAACTCATTGGTGCATTTTGAGAAATGTACATCTTCATATATATCTCTATAGGTATTAAAATGTTTCATATTCTGCTATAAGTTTGTCAATGCTAAATGAAATTTTAAAGAGGTTAATAGAACACTGAATATTTGTACCTTGAGGAATACTTGAAATCTAGTCTTTGCTTCTTTTATATTAACTAAGTGCTGAAGCAGTGGTTGTTTAGAAAAAGGGATCTTCTAGGTAATTTCTTAGTTTTTTCTTGTGTATTTTTGTGTAGTAACAACATGGCCTTGTGAGATCAGTAATCTTAAGTATTACCAGGTTTCCTAAAAAACTTAATGAATATGCTCCATTATAATATTGTTCTCACCAAGGAACCACAATTTTTGGATGTCCCTTACCTTTGTAGTTCATGACACTTTAAATTATATATCTCTATGATTTATTATATTTGACCTTTTTCTTTTTCTATGTTCAAGAAATAACTGTCAGGTAGCATTTTGTTTTTTTAAGGAGAGATAAAGTAATTCATGATTTCTTAAAAACATTACTATATGACCTGCCTTTTTCTTAACATACTTTTTAAAATTCAGATGTGAAGACAAGTAATTAAAACACTGTGAGCGTTTACAAAGTTTTTGGAACCATCATTTCATTAGTTATAGGACTGATTTAACTGAGTGGAAAATCCAACTAAATCTTTTTATATTTTTCCATGGATGCTTGCCCACTGGAGGCTGTAGTATATGTTGGAATGTTTTAGTAAGTTTTTCTTTTTTGTTAGAAATTATAGATTTGCTTACTTAAAACATTTAAATATTTTTTCTATAATCTTATTGATTTGAAGTAGTAATTTAAAGGAAATTGAAGATGAGAAAAGTGAATGACTATCTTATGTATTAAATTATTCTTTTTCTGTCATAGATGCTTTCCTTCATTTCAGTTATGAGGCATAATTAGATCTTTGTTATCTCTGAAGAAGGAAGGGTCTCTGTAAAAAGATCTCTGATTCTGGAGTGTGTATTTTGCATTTTAACCTGTCTAACTGAACAGAAATTTAAAGTGGACTTTCTATTGATATAAAACTGGACTTGGTCAAATAGAATATTTTTATTTGAAAATTGTCTTTTGATTCACTGTTAGCATTTTGTTTCTAAAATTTATGGCCACAAAATGATAAAATATTGATAGAGTATAAAATTGAGCATTTAGATGAATTTTAAGCCTTGTTCTTGTCTTCTGTTAATATAGCTGTTACCAAGTGATTTTTGTTTTTAAAGAGGAGGATTGACGTAGTCTTTAATGCCAAGAAAGCGGCAATGATATTTTATTTTTCTTCCATGTAAGAGAGTCTTTGTGTCTCTATTTGTCTTAAATCAGTAGTACCATGTATGGTACTTTGACAGAAGTGGCTAATAAATCAGTTCTTCTGTTAAACTAATATTTACTGTTACAGTTTGAGTTCCATTAATGTATGTGGTAGTATAAGAAGATGCAAAGGCTCTATTTTTCCACTGATTTAAAATCTACTGACATTTTCTTATAAGATTCTTATTTTAAACAATTTGATATAAAGTGGACTGCCGTAGGTAGTATGTATAAATAATTGGCTTGATAAGACAGAAAATGTAATTTATTGAGCCTTTGGAAAAAATAGGTGATTAAAAATTTTTGGTGTGTTTGTAAGAAAATATTTAAAAAATTCATTCATATAGTAACTTTATTTTATAACTCAACATGTAATATTTTGGTGTTACAAATGTAATTTTTATCCAGAAATATTGTTTTCTTTTATTTTTCTTCAAAAGTAATACATGGAGTTTTAAAAAAATTTGTTCACGATTGTATATGTTACAAAACAGAGTTGAAGTAATTTTGCATTTGAAATATAGTCCTTTTGAAAGCAGCATGTATTACACAGAAGAGCATCATAGAATTTGAATCAAAGTTTCTTACGTCTCTTGTTCTTTGACAATAAGCTTAAACTTTATTTGTGAGTTGTAGTCTAGCCTCCCTATACAAAATAGACTCCTGTTTTATTATGTGAATATTTATATAGGGCCTACTAAATGTCAAGCACTGTGATTAGATTGGAGATAAAGCAAAGAAAGTCAGTTTCTACTTTTAAGCACTTTATAGTTTGTTGGGAAAGACAAAAAACCAGTCACATTAATATTAGTATAGGAAAAAGGCTTTCAGTGGAAAGTAATTCCATTAATAACTATAAAATAAACAAAATACCTCAGTGGCAGAAATTGAAGCAGACCCACAAAATAGATAAGATATATACCATGTTTATGAATTAGAAAAATTAATATATGTATGTTATAAAGTTCTCTGTAGATTCTGTATAATCCTATCAAAAATCCCTATGACATTCTTCACAAAACTAGAAATAATCTAAAATTTGTGGGGAACCACAAAAACACCCTAACTAGACAAAGCATTCTTGAGTAAAAAAAGAACAAGGTAGTAAGAATTATACTACCTACTTGTGAAACCTGTAGTAATCAAAGCAGCATAGAACAGTGGGCATGGTGGCACAAGATCGTACCCGATACTTGGGAGGCTGAAATTAGAGTTTGGTGAATTCAAGACCTGCTTGAGTTACATAGCAAGTTTGAGTCCATCCTAGCCTGCAGAGTTTGAGAGCCTGACTCAAAAAGATAAAATTCATAGTGTTTTTTTTTTTTTTTCTTAAAGAAACAAAATAATATTGACATAGAAACAGGCACAGACCAGTATTAGAGGATAGAGCCTGGAAATAAACCCATGTATCTACAGCTCTCTACTATCAGAGGTGCTAGGAACAGGCAGTGGAGGAAGGAAAGTGTCTTTAATAAATGGTCCTGGGAAAATTTGGCTTCTATATGCAGAAGATTGAACTTGACTCTAGTTTCTCATCATATAAATACAAAAGTCAACCCAACCTGGATTAGAGGTTTAAATGTAAGCTCTAAAACTATGAAATGATTAAAAGAGAACATAGGGGGAAATGGCTTGAATTGGATATTGAAAATGACAAGGCTTTTTGGGGATAAGATCTCAAATCCCCAGGAAACAAAAGTAAAAGTAGACAAATGGGATTACATCAAATTAAAACACCTGTATATAGCATGGGGAAAAAAAATCATCAAAGTGAAAAAACAATCTATAGAACAACAACTACTGTAACAACAAAAACCCTTGAAAACTGTAATCTGACAAAGATTTAGTATTCAGATAGTATTCAGAATGTATAAGGAACAACAACGAAAAAACCCAATTATAAGTATTCTTAAATGAACATCTCTTTAAAAAAAAAAAAGAATTATTTTTAAGTGTACAAGTGGTTTGCCTACATGTATGTAAGTCCATCTGTGTCTTGCAGTGCACATAGAAGTCAGAAGAGGGTATCAGATTACCTGGAAATGAAGTTACAGATGGTTGTTAACCATCATGTGGGTGCTGGGAATTGAACCCAGGTCCTCTGCAAGAAGAACCAGTGCTCTTGACCACTGAGCCATCTCTCTGGCCTGAAATGAACATTTCTTAAAAGAAGACATGTAAGTTATGTGGGCTGGCACATACTTGTAATCCTAGTGCTTGGGAGATGAGGCAGGACAGTTTCAGATCAGCTTGCTCTGTGGTTCAAGGCTAGCCTGGGCTACATAGCAACACTTTGTCTCAAAGAACAAACTAGTAAATAAAAAGGAAATACAAGTATGCAACATAGCTGAGGAGTCTTCCTATACATCACAAACTATCAAAACCACAGCAGATTTCAATTTACTATCATTATCAAAAAGAAAAAAACTATAACAGGTGTTTGTCATGATGTAGACATGCCTGTAGTTGATGGGATTATAACTCAGTACAGCAATTTTAAAAATTCCTAAAAAATGTAAAGAAGAACTACCATATTATATTACTTACTTTTATATCTATCACTCTGACCATAATACCTGATAGAAACACCTTAAAGGAGGAAACATTTATTTTTGACTCACTGTTTTAGAATATTTAGTCTATATAGAACATTGTGTGGTGAGTTAAGTATGTAATACAAGACAGATGTTTATACTATGCAGACCAGGAAGAAGAATGAATCTAGAACTAGGGGCTAGGCTGTAACCTCAAAAGCTCTCCTAGTGACCTACTTCATTAGTGAGGCTCCACAGCCTTTCAGAACATTTCTACTTGCTGACAAACAAGGAGTTGAAAACATGAACCTGTAGGGGACATTTTAGATTCAGACCATAATACGTATATGATCCATCAGTCTTACTTGTGGGCATATTAAAAAGAAATAAAATCAGTATGTTAACAAGACATCTGTATTCCCTTTCTTATTCTAGCACTATTATATATATTATTATTATAGCCAAGAAATTGAAATGGTGTCAGTGCCCATTAACTGATGCATAAAGAAAATGTGCACATATACATAGTGGAGTGCTTTTCAGCCACAAAAAGGAATGAAATGGATGGAACTGAAGATGATTATGCTACATGAAATAAGCCAGGCACATGAAGACAAGTACCATGTGATGTCCCTCACATGTAGAATCTCATAGAAGTTGAAGTGATAGTGCTGATTAACAGAGGACAGAGAGAGTAGTCATGAGAGTGTGATGGGGAAATGTAGATAATGGGAACTAAGTTACTGTTACATAGGGAAGAAGTTCTGGTTGCATAGTCTGGTGACTGTAGATGACAGTTAGGCATTGTATATCTCAAAAACCATGAGAAAGGATTTTGAGTCTTTTCACCATTAAAAAAGGGGTAAACGTTTGAGGGGGTAAGAATATTTAGCCTGACTTAAAACATACTGTGTGTGTATGTATATATATAATATCACATGATACAGAACTAATATAATTTTTATGTTTTATGTATTCAATTTTAAAAATATATGTAAGAGGGTGTGAGTGCAATGGAATGTTGGGAGAAATGGTTCAAATTTCTGTCTAAAAGAGATGATAGTTCAGGTGATTCTTCTTTTAAAACAGTTTTTAGAACTCTGTATAGTGGGTAGAACTACCATATTATATTACTTACTTTTATATCTATCACTCTGACCATAATACCTGATAGAAACACCTTAAAGGAGGAAACATTTATTTTTGACTCGCTATTTTAGAATATTTAGTCTATATAGAACATTGTGGTGAGTTAAGTATGTAATACAAGACAGATGTTTATACTATGCAGACCAGGAAGAAGAATGAATCTAGAACTAGATTCAGCACTGGAGAGGCAGAGGCAGGCAAATCTCTGTGAGATCAAGGTTAGCCTAGTCTACGTAGTGACGTTCCAGGTCACTTGAGGCTACAGGGAGATTCTGTCTCAAAAATAACCCAACTTTTTTTTTTTTTTTTTTTTTTTTTAATTAGACGAGGTCTCACTGTGTAGCCCTGGCTGGTCTGCAATTCATTGTAAACCAGACTGGACTCAGATTCACAGAGGTCTGCCTGCCTCTGCTTCCTGAATGCTGGCATTAAAGACAAATGCCACTGCTCTAGTTTGGTTTCTGCTGCTTTCATAAAAGCAGGGGTTTATTTCATCTTACATCTTATAGTTCATTATTAAGGCAAGAACCTGGAGGCAGAAACTTAAGAGAGACCATGGAGGAATACTGCTTTCTGGCTTGCTCCCGTGGCTTGCTCAGCCCTGTTTTTATACAGCCCAGGCACCACCTGAGCCTTCCTACCTCAATTAGCAGTTAAGAATATACCTCATAGATAAGGCCATAGGGCAAGCCGGTGAAGAAGTTCCTCAGTTGAGGTTTCCTTTTCCTAGGTGTCTGTAATTTGTGTCAAGTTAACAAAAAGTAACCAGCCTACAATGATGCCTGCTAGTTCAGGTGACTCTTAAGGATCAGTATAATGACTCCACAGGTAGAAAATAAAATAGAGGTATTCTAGAAGGGAACATGTATACATAAATGTTAGCAGGCATAATAGCATGGCATAATGACAGAGCTCCAAGTGTCTCAGTATGCCTGGAAGCTAGGGATTGTGGGTGACAAGAAAGACTGGACACATACTTTACTCATTCAGTACATTTATCATGATGTTTCATGGTTCCTGAGATTACATTCTTATAGGGGAATATAGTATATAATTGCTTCAGAAGTCAAGCTATGCTTACTGTCAGACTTCGGAGTTTAAATCTAAATTAGGAAGTACTGATAGAGTTAATTTTGATAGTGTCGGGGCTGGAGCTCAAGACCTGACAGGTGATATCCAGGTGAATATTACTAGGATTTAGCTGAGGGTAGATCAGTTAAAGAGGAAGTGATGCATTTGAAGAAGAGGAGAAAGGAATTATGATTGATGGCTACCAGGGATGTAGGTAGGGACTGTGAATACAGTTTGAATAAGCAGAAAGGGGCATCTAGAATTCTTCTTAGGTTTGGACAATTGATTGAATGTTAGCATTAACTAGAAATTGCTCTAGAGTTTTAAAAAAATGTGTTCGGGGGATAGTGAGAGGATGGAGAGAAAGACATTATGGTGATAAGAGTAATTTTGTTCCTTGCCTTCTGATAGCTCCTGAGAATTGTGTGTGTAAGTAGAAGCTTAGATGTGGTGTTAGTTCATGCAGGGTGTATATAGTTGTAAAACTCTGGTAGGTCAGCATCCATGGAAATTCCAATACTTATTGAATAGTCCTTGTTCAAAATCTTGGGACCCAAAGGATTTCTGATTTTAAAAATAATGGAATATTTGCATATGCATAGTGAGATACCTAGGGAGTGTGACTAAAAAATAGCACCGGAAGTCCACTTACCTTTCATATATAATATCCTGAAAGTAATTTTTGATGTATTTTGGTAGTTTTTATTTTTATTTTTGACTCAGGTTCTCCCTATAACCTCAGTCGGTCTGGAACTCAGATGTAGAGCAGGCTGGCCTCGATCTCACAGTAATCCACCTGCCTCTGCCTGGGGTTGAAGGCCCGCACCACCACACCTGACTGTAATTTTGTTCTTGAAACAAAGTATTTATCATATGGAATTTTTCACTGTAAAGTTATATCAGTACTGAAAAAGTTTCAAGTTTTGTGGTAGTTGGAATTTAAAATTTTTGGATTAGGGATATCTAGCCCGTGTTTTGTAATAAATGTTTTGAAGGACATTCTTATTTTCTAGTATGCTGTGGTTTTGTTCTGCAAAGGCATACTTAGAGAAGACTTGGAAACTGATGATGTTCTTTGAAAGACAATTTTACTCTAAGGTCACTCTTTTAAAATAAAAAAAATAATGTGTGTGTATGTGTGTATGTGTGTGTGTGTGGGCGGGGAGAGATGGGGATAGAAGGGTCTGATCTATCTTGCTGACCCTAAGATCACTTTTTAAAATAATGTATTTTTATGTGTATGAGTGTTTTACCTGAATGTATTTAAGTACACCACATGTGCAATGCCTGTGGATTTCAGAAGAGGGTGTCAGATCCTCTGGAACTGGAATTATACGTGGTTGTTAGCTATTATGTGGGTGCTGAGTAGGGAGCCTGGGTCCTCTGTAAGAGCAGCCAGTGTTCTTAACTGCTGAACATCTCTCCAGCCCCAGAAAGATAACTTTTTAGTTATCTTTCCTAACAGTTATAGGAGAACTACACTGTTGTGTTTATACAGAATGGTAGTAATAGCAGCCAGAGAAAACAAAAGCAAAACATCAGAACTTAAATATCCTTTGTATAACCCTGTAGTGGAATATATTTCAATAGAAATATGTACTTACAAAAGTGAAAATGATGCAATTTTAGAGATATAGATTATAATCTCTTCTGTCCCCTACCCCGGCTTGTCTTGAACTCAGTATGTAGTCTGGGCTGGGCTAGACAGAACTCATGATCCTCCTGTTTCTACCTTCCTGGAACTGGGATTACAGGTGCGTACCTTCAAGCCCAGCCCATCTTCCCTTCTAAGGAAAGTATGCTATA
This sequence comes from Eospalax fontanierii, assembly GCA_035773235.1. Lineage (NCBI taxonomy): Eukaryota > Metazoa > Chordata > Mammalia > Rodentia > Spalacidae > Eospalax > Eospalax fontanierii. The sequence continues at coordinate 30,408,677 of CM069548.1, read as the reverse complement.
GAACCCAGCTCACCAGGGAAGAAGGGGCATGTGGCTAAAACTTAACACAAAAAGTTTTCACATCTTTCAGTAGTCAATTTATAGGTTGGTCAGTGACCCATGCTTGCTTAGTATACTTCAAAAAATTAGGCAGATTAGATTTTCTCTCTTAGGCATTTAAAAAATTTTAGTTATAAAATATTAAATTTATCATCATCACCATTTTTATGAGTGTAGTTCAGTGGTGAGTATAGTCAGTCACATGCTTGTGTAACACATATGCAGAACTTTTCATCTTGCAAAACTGAAATTTTCTACTTACTAATTTACAGCTTTCCATTTCCCTCCATTTCTAGTCCTTGGTGATCCATATTTTACTTTCTGGTTTTATGACTACTTCATTATATATATAAGTGGAATAATGCAATACTTGTTTTATGACTGACCTATTTCACTTAACATAATGTCTTCAAGGTTCACATGTTGTAGCATGTGACAAAATTTCCTTCCTTTGGAAGTTTAGAATATTCCCTCATACCTATATATCACATTTTGCCTATTCCTGTCCAGTAGACACTTGGATTACTCCCATTTCTTGACAATGTTGTGAATAATGCTGCTGTAAACATGAGTGTACACATGTCTCCAGACCTTGCTTTCAGTTCCTCTGTGTGTGTGTGTGTGTGTGTGTGTGTGTGTATGTGTGTGTGTATCCATCTCTCCAGAAGTAGGATTGATAGATTCTGTGATAGTTGAGATTGTTTTCTTTAAAAATTGACTCACAAGAAATAGAGGTAAAATGAGCAGCAGCAAGACATGAGAGAGGGAGAGGGAAGGGAATGCACGCAGGTGGAGTAGGTAAGGTTGAAAACCAAAGTTCTTAAAATTACACAATCAAAAATTATAAGTAAGGTAGGGGAAGTTGTAGCATGATGTAGAGTGAATAGAGTAGATGAAAAGACATATACGCACATGGCCAGGTGAGGACAAAAGAGAGTTGAACAAGTCCCCGGTGTTCAGTAGGTTTTATTTACTGAGTTCTCATTCTTGGTTACTTTTGTTTGTTTCCATGAATAGATAGAAACTTTTCACTAAACCTCTGGGCTTTCTATTGCTATTGCAAAAATACCTGAAATCATGAACTTCAAAGAAGAAAAGTTTATTTTGGCTCACAGTTTTGGAAATTTCTGGCCATGATTAATTGGTTGTGTGGCTTTTGGGCCTGTAGCAAAGCAGCATATCTAGGTAGAGAGCATGTAGCAGGGTAGAGACGGTCACATCATAGCAAGAAGCATGAGAGAGAAGACGAAGTGACCAGGGGTCACAGTACCCCTTCAGGGATATGTCCCCCTGAAGTGTCTGGAAAATCTTCCACCAGATTCCACTAAAAAACAAACAAACAAAAAGCAATCTTAAAGGTTTTATTATTATTATTATTATTAGCAGTAGTAGTGATAGTAATTTTTTTTTTTTTTCAGGCAGAATCTCCCTGTAGAGCCAGCTGTCCTAGGACTCACTGTGTGGTCCAGACTATCCTTGATCTCACAGAGATCCTACTCCCTTTGCTTCCCAAGGCTGGGATTAAAGACATACACCATCATGCTCAGCTTAAAGGTTTATTTTTAATTATGTGTCTGTGTGTGGGTTTGTGCATGTGAGTGTAGGTTCCTACAGAGGCCACAAGAAGGTGTCGGATCCCCTAGAGCTGGAGTTAAGATGTGCTTGCAAGTCACTCAGTGTGTGAGTGCTGGGAACTGAGCAGAGTCTGCTGCAAGAGCTGTACACTGTTAACTCCTGAGCTATTTCTCCAGCCCAGATCCATTTTCAGGCTTTTTCTGCTTTGCAAGAGTGTTAAGCTGGGGACTAAACCTTTAACATAGGGACGTTTGGGGGCACATTGAAATCCCAAACTAGAATATCTTTCCCATCCTGTAGTAATATGGAGTTTGGTTTTGTTGAGACCATTTCCTACTAGTCCAGCGTGGCCTGACACTCTCAGTTCTCCTACTTAAACCTCCTGTCTGATGGATTACAGGCAAATGCCACTATGAGTGACTTTTTTTTTAAAGGAGTAGTGTTTCACTGTATGGCTCAGGCTGACCTGCAACTTACTTTCTAGCCCAGACTGGCCTTGAGCTTGGTCTTTTCTTGCCTTAACCTCCTGAGTGCAGGTGAGTGAGTTTCATTTTCTAGCAGCTAACTTGTGATTGAACTATAGTATCAGCAGCAGATACTGCTAAAGCTGCCTTGTTGACGCAGTAATGGTTATCTTTATTGACATAAGCTCACTTAGGCACCTTTTCTTCCCCCTCAGCGTCCTGTTTCATGTGTTTAGATAAATGTGGAATCTCTGGATCTTCAATTTTCAAAATGAAGAAATGAGAACATTAGAATAGAAGTGTGGACTATAAGGCAGTAGATAAAAGGCAATGCCCTTTTCTCTTTCATAAAGGAATTAAACATTAAAAAATCATCATACAAGGATTTAGAGATGTTGGGACATTTTTTTCCTCTAGCGTTTAAAGTTGTAGTTGCTGATAGAAAACAGAAACAGTAACTCAGGTATTTTGCCACTGCTTTTAGAATGAATATCATGCTTTCTAATTAACTTAAGAATGATGATCGGTTAATTGAATGGTTTACAGCTAGTATTCATTTTGGTGCTTAGTGAAGTTCAGGTGTCTACTTACTATGGAGCTTCTGCTTGCCACAGTGCACCTTCAGAGGTTGAGGTCCTCGGATAACCTAAGTGTCTGTCCTTCTTTATCTGTTCTCCACTGCCAAAACTGGGCTGGGTGACCTATGACCTTCCAGTAGTTTTCTCGTCCCTGCCTCCTATGTCCTCACAGAAACACTGAGACAATAAACTCACTCACTACTGTATCTGACTTTACATGGGTTCTGGGAATCAGAATTCAGGTTCTCAGCTGTTTACCCACTGAGGTGAGGCGCCCTCTCCAAGCCTTAAGGAACTTGTAGTAACAAAAGAAGATATAGACTTTGACTAAATGATAACATAGAGATATTGTTCAGAGAGTATGTTAACCTATTTAACGTCTAAAGTCTTTATATTTAAATTTCTTCCAAATTAGCGAAGTGTTCTTAAGTAGTAATGTGAATTTCCCGTTATTATTTTTGACAGTGAAAAGTTTGAATTTCTTGCTGTGGATCTTGTATACGTCAGTGGCTCCCATTAAATAAATAGAATTACTACAGTGAGGCAGGTCCTTCTCCACTTGGGAGGCAGAGACAGGCAAATCTCGGTGAATTTGAGACCAACTTGGTCTACAAAGAAAGTTCCTGGCCAGCCAGGGCTACACAGTGAGATTTTTGTCTCAAAAACAAAAGAAAGAAAAACAAAGAAGCAAAATAAAACAATCCAATAAATAAAATATGTATATGTAAATAAAAATCTACTTACAGTTTATCTCCTCAGTGCTCAGGATAGATGTTTTCTTTGCCTTTGCTTGGCACATTGAAACCAAATAAAATGCTAATAGCAATCTGGCAACTTTACTTTTTTGTACTTCTTTCCTGAGACTACATACATGCTACTGATCAAATGGGATGTCAAAGTAAAGGAGTATATTAAAGCTGATGCTACTTTCAGAACCTCAGTCTACTGGCTAGTGTTCATAGTGATGTGCAAACTACTGGAAGGAAAACATAATCATCACCCTTATGAAGTGGTGAACTTCTGTGAACTGCAATGACAACTGACTGGCAGGATATGCCCATCAGTGGTACATAGTGGCACAAGTATTATGGGAGTAACCAACTACTCTTTAATTGGACTTAAGATCTTAAGGTCTGCATTCTAGGATGGAGCCCATACCTGTCATATCAGGCTTAGGAACCCGAGGCTGCAGGTCACAGGACATAGGGGAGAGCCTAGCCTAATACTAGTTTTCTGCTAAGTAGTTATCATATCAAACTGAATCTTAATGACTTATTGTCATACTCATAGATCAGTGCATCTGTCAACACTCACCAGAGATGTTTCCTTATGCAACATATGGTGATTTAACACAGAGACCCACAATTGACCAACGTGCAAAGAACAAAAGACTGCAGAGTTCTTATCCCTGAAAAGGGCACCTGTTTCAGACTTCTGTCTCCCAAGGCTTAGGGATCATTGAGGAAGAGGAAGTGGAAAGATTATAAGAGCCAGAGTTGGTGGATGATCACAAGGAAACAGAGTTTTCCAGATAGCTGGTCAGTTACTAATAAGAACTCACAGAATTGGTGACAGCATGCACAAGTCCCATGCAGGCTCAAACCAGAAAAAAAAAAATCCCAGCATAGATATGAGGAAGTGGGTAAGAAGCCCCAACTCCACGTAAGGAAATTGAATAGATGACTGTTGGGAGGGCCAGAGACAGCCTCTTTCAAGTATTGGACTCCAATAGATGGACTCACAGTGAAGAACATTTGGAGACACAAATTAGACTCTATAGGTCTTATTACATATGATAGAGTACATCAAATTGGGCGGAGGAGCAATATGGGGAGGTAGGGATAGGTAAGGGGATCTAAGTGACAAATTATATTGTATTAAAATAGAAGAAAATCAGTAAAAATATAAAATAAAAGGGAAATCTTGTATCATTTGATCTCATTGAAGTTTCATGGAAAAGTAAATAAAAATATGTATATATAAATAAATAAAATCTACCTTCAGTTTATCTCCTCAGTACTCAGGATAGAAGCTTGCTTGGCACACTGAGGCCAAATAAAATGCTCATAGCAATCTGGCAGCTTTACTTTTTTGTACTTCTTTCCCAAGACTACACATACTGCTGATCAAGTGAGGTTTCCTATATTGATGCTTTTTTTTTTTTTTTTTTTTTCTGTAGGAAAATCTCTCCAATTTACAACACCTGTCAGTAAAAATAATTCTGATGGAAACCTAGCCAGTGACTGATAGTTTAATATGTACTCCTCCCTCAGGATCCGCGGGGATTGGTTCCAGAACTCCAGCAGTTAATACACTGTATGAATGCTTACATCTTCTCTGAAGTGGCATTTGTGTTTGTGTATAGCCAATCACACCCTTGAATATACTTCAGATCATCTCCAGATTACTTACATTTCCTAATGAAAATGTCACTACTATGTAAATAGTTGTTATACTGTATTATTTAGGGATAATGGTAAGAAAAAAGGCAATAGGTATTCAGTGAAGGCAGTTTTTTTTTTTTCCTTAAACATTTTATGAAAAAATTTTTCTTGCATTTATGTATGTATGTATGTATGTATATACCCATATGGAGATGAGAGGACAATTTACAGGACTCTGGTCTCTTCTGCTACCTTGTGATGATCAAGATCAAGTTATCAGGCTTGGTGACAGGTACTCATTAAATTATCTTCTGGGCCCCTTCGAACATTCCAGTTCCTCATTAGTGAAATGTGCAGCTGCTAACCTCACAGCTATAAAGGGTCAGCTGCTTTATAGTAATGTGCAGATTTTAATCTGTATTTAGAAAACAATTAAAATTTGAAATATATAGATTCTACGTCTGTAAACTATAGTGCTATTTTACTTCTAAAGAATTCATTTGATAAATCTAGTTGATTTTTATTTGAGAGTCTTGCTATGTATCCTAGTATTTGTTATATAGCCCAGACTGGTCTTGAACACAGGGCAATTCTTCTGTTTCCATGCCTGGCTTCATTTTATTTTTAATTAACAAAAATATTTATGGTGTTGTGTTAGGTGGTACACTCCTTTAATCTCAGCACTTAGGAGGCAGAGGCAGGCAGATCTCTGTGAGATAGGGACTATCCTGGTCTACATAGTGAGTTCCAGGTCAGATGAGGCTACAGGGAGACCCTGTCTCAAAAATATAATAATACTTAATATAATACAAAATGATATTTTGACAGAAGTATACACGACAGAACAGTTAATTCAGACTAATTAGCATATACTTTATCTCACATACTTTTTGTGTCTGTGTGTGTTCACATAGAGGCCAAAGGTGGAGACAGTAGTCTCACTGACCTGGAGATAACTAAGTAGGCTAGGGTAACTGACCAGCCTTGCTCAGGGATCTGCCTGTCTCCACCTGCCAAGTGCTAGATTTACAAGCACATGACCATGCCTAGCTTTTTTATGTGTGTTCTGGGGATCCAACTCAGGTCTTCAAGTTTGCGTAATAAGCACTTTACCAACTGAGCTTTCTCTCTAGCCCCTCGATAACTTTTTTGTAGTGAGAAAATTATGATCGATTATCTTGCTGGGCTGGTGAGATGGCTCATTGGACAAGGGTGTTCACAAGTAATCCTGATGACTTGAATTTGATCCCTCAGCCCCACATGGTGGAAGGAGAGACCCTACTTCAAAACTTGCCCCCGTTACAAACACAACATAAGTAAATATAAAAAGATCTACTGTCTTAGTATTGTATAGAGTCACCATGTTGTAAAACAGATCTTTTGAACCTATTCCTCCTGTCTGAGATTTTGTGTCCCTTGATTGGCATCTTCGTAGTTCCCTCTTCTTCTAGTCTCTGGCATCCACCATTCTACTTTCTGGTTTTATATGTATGTGTTTACATTTACTTATTTTGAATTTTAATTAGTGTAGAAAGTACTGTTTCATTATGGCATTCTCAGGCATAACTGGTTTTTGTTAACCCTCTTATCCCCACCTTCCATGTCCTTTGTTTCCCATTGTACCCTTCTACCCCCAAGAGCCTCTTAATTGCTTACATGTCATAAGTGTTCTGTAATTCCCTACCTTTCTTCAGTGCTTCTTCCTCCCTCTCATGGTCCCTTTCTAGTTACGTGACCTGTACCCACACCCAGATCCATATACACATATACATATATACTTGTACATGTATATAAACATATGTAAACACACACATATAGATACACAAACATTGAAAGCTAGGATTCACATATGAGAAAAGGCAAACAGTATTTGAGTCTGGGTTACCTCACTTAATATCCTGTTTTGCGTATCCATTTTCATTAAATTATATCATGTTCATGGCCAGATAAAATTACGTTGTGTACATGAATATTTTAATTTTCCAGTCATTTGCTGGTGGGTATCTAGGCTGGTTCTGTTTGCTTGCTATTGAGAATAGAGCAGCAATAAATATGGATGTGCAGGTATCTCTGATAATTTTTTCATTCTTCATTTCAATGAGATCATGTAGTTTTATTTTACCCTAATTTAAAAAATCCAGTTAAAATAATAATATATTTTTCAATTTAAAGCTTTTCAGTTTTGTCTGAGTTGACCTAAATATTCAGATTATGGAAGTGCCTCTGAAATAAGGGAAGAGTATCTGTGTAACTATTTAATACCAGGTGGTATTCTTAACTATTTCAGGAAAGTAAAATATTTTCCAAGGTATTTTTGTTGACTCTGTCTCTTATTTTACTTATTTATAATGAATACACTAATGTATGTTGCTTAGATACTGTTGTTATTTTTAATAATAATTATGCACAATGGCTCTTTGGCTTTTAGCATATTTCTCTTTTTGTAATTTCTTTAAGGTTCATGAGAAAAATGAATAGCCCTTCAAAAAATATTGCATCCACCATTGTCCAGTGACATTATACTCATTATATACTATTGCTAAAACCTTAGAATGTGATTTTGAAGCTTTATTTCTCTGAGTTAAATGAATTATTTCAGAGACACCACCTACAGAACTTGTCTGAGAAATAACTGTGATGCTGGTAGCCTTAAAGCTTATTCTTAGGTTTTTGCATGTTCCTGCAAGAGTTAAATTTCCTTTCTTTTCTTTTTTTTTAAAAATTAGGAACTGCCTGAAAGGTATTAATGTTTTTAGCAACTACAGTGTTATATATCAAATATTTTGTACAAATTTGGCTACATCATTTTGTAAGGTTGCTTTTATAGAATTTTTAGGTTTTCTCTTTAGTGTTAATCCATAGGCATATAAGGAGTGAGAAAGAAAAGTATGCCAACTTTGCTAGCCCCTAATAGATATGAGCCATTGCTTCTATACTTAGAAATTTGCATATGTGACTAAGTGGATTTGATAATAGCTCTTAGGAAACTAGTCTATAAGCAGAAGAATCTCCACTGTGTCAGAACCAGCAATGATCTCATTTTGTTTTAATTGCTAGGAAATCTTGAGCCAAATTTGTGACCTATTAAATAACAAGTGTGTGTGTGTATGCATATGTGCGTGTGTGTGTGTGTGTGTATAATGTTTGATAACTTCCTTGGTGCAAGGACATCGTTAGCCTTAATCACCCTTGATTAAGTAGCTAGCTTAGTTACTAAACTCAGTTAATATCTTGTACAATTTTTTTTCCCTCCTGCTATCTCTTGATATTTAATTTTAAAAGAGTGGAAGGGCATCTGTTTTAGCTTTACCATGGGACAGGATCCAAGAAAGATTAGTTCTTAAATGATTCTACCCTATGGCCCTAAATTTTTTGTTAGAAGTCTGGGATCTTAGAGAAGATAATGACTACAGGGAATGCGCTGTACTTTGGGGGAATCTAGAAGATTCATAAATTGTGTCTTATCATGGCCTAAAAGTGTTAAACCCTGGTTCAGTATCATACTGACGAAGAAGGCATGTTCAAGAATAAGTGTACTTTGAAGAATGAGAAAAAAATCCCTTTCTTCCTCCCTTCACTCTGACATTAATATTTAGGTAGTTGGTACATCATGTTTAAGATCATAAAAGGGTGGAATCAAACAAAAATTATTCTCTGCCAGTTCATCAAATCCTTTGGGGAAATGTTAGCTTCTTTAGTTATTTTTAAACTGTTTACTGTTTGAGGACCATCAGTGCAAGGCATTGAGAGGTGTTCCTGGCTTTAAAATACTTCTTATGCATGGAAGAGTTGCTTTGTATTGGGAGGAAATTACCCAAGACAAATATGGAATCCAAGTTTGAGGGTTTTCTGTTAACTAAAGTGAGGATTATCAGTAGCATGGAATTAGCATGACTCACTGAACTCCATTTAACATGAGGTTTCAGTCATTTGAAACTTACTGATATTCCCCCGGAGTCATAGTGTACTTACCCTTGAACAGAAAGTTCTCTAACCTTGGCTTATGGGTGAAAAACCCAGTCTGTTTCATAATCTGCAGTCTGGGTTTTAAATATTGTTTTCAGAGTAGGACAGAAGGATGAGACCTAAGCCAGAGAAAGAAACATGTTTCTAGATTGTCTTCACCACATGCTGCTTGAGGTTTGGAGCCTGTCAGATCAGAATTAGAATCTTGGTATTATCACGTCATTATTTTGTAATACAGAGACTATATCTGTCTTTTTTTAATATCCAGTATTTACTTAAAAAGCAAAAACTTAAATTGAGAATCATAGTGCCTCTCCTGTTTACGTGGTTGTGAGGTTAAATGAGATATGCTGTGTAGAAACATCTGCTGCAGACCTAGTAGTTGTGGGTTCTCAGTTAATGTTTACATTCTTCCACTCTTTCTCCTTTTGCTTTGCATTGACTGCTGCTCTGTCATTACTCATACATGGCTACATGGCTGCTTGAGCTTATACAGAGCTGAGTAAATATGTCTTATCTGTAGGAAGGTATGATCAAATAAAAGCAGTATGTTATTCAGCTCCCTGTTTCTAGGTCCAAACATGAAGTGTTAGTTGGTGACTTTTTAAAAAAAGTTAATATTTGGCATTTTAGTGTTAAATATTCACAGTGGGAAGGGAATACACCTTCTAGAGCTTATCTTTTTTTCTATAAATATAATTTCTATTGACATTGGATTAAGTAGTATAGATTTAATCCATTGAAACTATATTATCAGTGACATTACTGTTTTTTGGCACATGTTCAAAGTAATAGTCCAGCAATTTAAAATTTTCTGATATTATTTGGGTAATATGAAATCTAGTAGATCCTAATCATTGTATCAGAATATTAGAGCTTTTGCTAGCAATATAATTGCTTACATTTGATTTTCATATTTTGTTCTTTAAAAGTTTTATGCTATAGGATTTATTTTTATTCGATTTATTTTAAAAATAAAACTGATTTAATAATATGAACAACTTTGAGTTAACTTATATTTTCCCTAAAGAATATATTGTTTTCTGTAAGTGATCCAATATTTACAATGATAAATTTATAGCGTGAGGGAGCATAAATGAATTTGTTTTTTAAAGAGATGATTTATGTGCATCTTAACTTTCAAGACATATAGCTAAGCTAGGAGTTTCAGGAAATCTCTGTCTGCCCTATTGCATGAGTATCATTCTAAACCTTTCCACTAAACAGATCAGGCTGTGAGAATCACCTCAGTATTCTAAGATGGGGAAATGTTCCGGACCTACTTCTTTAACAGTGTTTGAAAATTATAAAACAAAACCAGAGATAAACATAACTTTTGCTAGAATACATGTTAAATTGACTCACTAAATCAGATAGCTGAGAAGAATTACGAGTACTAAAAGCCATTCTTGCAAAGCAGTTAACACCTTGATACCTCTCTAGTCTAGTACGATGGACAGTACTTTACCTTAGAAATGGAGATTCTTGGTATGTGACAATTAGTTTGAGTGTGTATGTGAGAGCAAGTACGTATGGGTGCAGCATGTGTAGATTACATGCTTATTCATATCTGTTTGAATTGGAGATGATATAAAAGCTGTGATATTGTTTTATCATTAATAAAACTTTGATACTGACTTAGCCGCATGAATATCAAAACACTCATACATAATACATCCTCATTAATGGTTGGATACCATTCTTTTCTAGAATGGCTTTGGAGCTTTGCACATGATGACAATGGCAGGTAGGTGACTAAGGGATTATCTCATACTTTTTAAGCTCACTGGTGTTGTTTTGAGACAATACAGACAGATTTGGTTTCAAATCTTAGTTTTTAGTTGTATGAAATAATATAGTTATAGCTGATTCCTGATATGCAGAGAAAGGTAGCAACTTGCCTGTTCATATTGTCTGAGGCATAGTAAACACTCAATAAAAATATTTTTATGTGCTTGAAAATAAAAGTAATGCTTGATAACTTAAAGATTTTGTCAGTATTTGAAATTAATACAAGCTTGTTTTAGTATTAGATTCCAGAGAAGTAGGAGTACTTTCTACAAATCTTAGGGAAAAATCCAGTGAGAGCGTTGGATACTGCATATATGGTTCTTATATTTTTTATTTAATTATCTAAACACATAGAAAAATGTAGGCATGATGTTTTTCTGAAAGTCTCAAAACATGTAGATGAACTTTAAAAAAAATATTTTATTACTTTAATTTTATGTCTGTGAGTGTATTGCCTGCATGTATGTAAGTGCACCCATGTCATGCCATGTCCACAGAAGTCAGGAGAGGGCATTGGATCCCCTGGAACTGGAGTTATGAACAGTTGTTAGCTGCCATGTGGATTCTGGGAATCAGACGCAGGTCCTTTACAAGAGCAGCCAGTGTGCTTAACTCAGTGTGCTACTGAGCTCCATTCCCTGGTGTTTTGTTTTGTTTTAAACAGAGTCTCACTTTGTAACCTGAGATTGCCCTGGAACACTGTGTAGCCCAGGCTGAAGTCAAAACTCATAGTAGGTCTCCTGACTCAGCTTCCCTAGTGCTGGGATTACATCTGTAAGCCACCATGCCTGGCTGTGATGAATTACAGAAGAAAAATAACATAATTTATATATTATAACCTATAAATCAGTTCAGTTTGAGAAAAATGTGATTTTTTTAATCAAATAATGTACCATCAGTTTAGGGGAAATTATATAACTGTAGATTTTTAAGATAAAATTTCCTCATTGCCAGTATATTTAGGTTTCTGAGGTTATAGGTTATGAAAAGGCCCATCACTAAGAGTTCAGACAGAATCAATAGTTCACAGGACTAACTGATCCTGAAATTAAATATTTTATTTATCTATTTTTATTTTATGAGTGTATTGCTTGCATGTATGTAAATGCACACGAGTTGTGCAATGCCTGAGGAGAACAGAAGAGGGAATCAAATCCCCGGGAACTGAAGTTACAGACAATTGTTAGCTACCATGTGGCTGCTGGGATTCGAACCCAGGTCTTCTGCAAGAGTAGCCAGACTGAGCCATCTCTCCAGCCCCTGATCATGTGATTTTTATGGAAATAGCATTGCAAATGAAAACTCCAGAAGAAACTGTTACCAATACAGACGGTTGCTAACTGCCATGTGGGTGCTGGAAATCATACCTGGGTCCTTTGCTAGAGTATCTATGTTCTTAACCACTGAGTCATCTCTCTAGCCCCCAGAAAGCACAATTTTTGAGATGACTTTTAACCATCTTGAATTTCCAAAAAGTAGTGTATTTGAATTTTTTAAAATAGCATTATGTTTTCTTTCCCAACCATTTTGTTCTGTATCTCAAATCTTCTTTTAGTAGTCATTGGTCATTATTATTGCAATGAGCTCTTTTCTGAAAGGTTAAAAGCAAATAGAGTTTTACCTCAAAGCTCATTTTAGTTAGTATGCATCTCCCAAATAATGTAAAACATTGTTCTGTAGCATCAGGTTTTACTTGTGACATTGTAGGAGAGTGAAAATTTTCCTGTTGCATTTTCCTCTGTAAAGGACACCCTCTACATTATAAATGGACTTCAAAAATAATGATAGAAGAGATTTATAATGGAAAGAATTGATGGTATATTTCACCTAGAGTAAGAAAGACAATGTGTAATAAGGGATTTTGTGGTTTTACAGCTCAGTGCATGTGTTTGAAAGCTGTTCTCTCAGCAACGTGGGTGGTAGGTTATGCTACCATATAATGTATTGTAGTTGGCTCTCCACACTTGTCAGAGTTAGTGTTCAACCATTCGGAAAATTTTCCCATTGTTCTATCATGTGAACCAAGGCTAGCGTTGAATTCCCAATAACTTACAAAAACAGATTTAATTAGAAAGTTTGAAATTTTATTACTTCTGATTGTTTTACTGCAATAGTATGTATTTTAACATTTTATCTATAATTATAATTCTGTTTTTAGTGAAAAAAAATCAAAATAAAAACTTCACCTTATTTTTAATAGGTTTTACAGAAATTTGTATATAGAATCCTGCCCCTTTTTTGTATTGGCACTCTATTTCCATCTTAAGAGTTTTGCTTTTAGATGGACCATAGCTCTTGGCAGCTAGTGCATTTTTAGCAAATAATACTGTTTCTAGTAAGAGTTGCAGAGAAAAAAAAAACTTTGTGTGAGGTCCTTGTAAACTGAACCTTTGGAACATTACTTTACACACCCCACCCCCACCCGTGCACCCGTGCTTCTTCTAGTTGTGTAATGCTTATAAAGTACATCGTTTGAAAAGAATTAAAAATATTTTGTTGTTATCTTTGGACTTAATTTTTGTCTTTACCTGTTATATTAAAGATACCCCCCAAAATAAGTAATTATAGTATTGAAATTCCATTGTGCTAGTATCTCCAGAGCATAATCCAAAAAAAGAAAAAAGAAAAAAAAAAGCTGCCTGCTGGGTCGTCTGCAGCGTGCTTATGTGAACATCAGTATCTGCTGTTAACACATTTTTTTAATGCTGAAAGTTCCTCTTGGAATAAAGACTTTATGTTTTCTGAATGTAGTGAAACATTTGTCAGTCCTTGTATTTTTGATTCATGAGGTCTTCTGTTTATAGGGTAAGTTGTCTTGGATGTATGCTATTGTCATTGGCACATTAAAAAGTAGGAGAAAAAGGCTTTATATATACTATAATATAAGGAAGAATTTTAAATGAAAATAAAAACTATTGAAGGTGAGAAAGAATGAGCTTTGTTGAAGATATATATAAAAAACAGGATGGAATATTAATTTTTACTCTTTAAAATCTATTTAATTTATAAAGTGAAGTATATGTTGACTAGATGTACATAAAAATATCTCAAAAAATTCAGTTGGTTTCTTGGAAATTGTTTCAGCCAACCTAAACAATTCCTTCCTAAACAAGAAGTACATTGGGGAGTATATTGATGGGCCCAGAGAGTAACTTTTAATTCTTGAGTTTGTCCCCGTCATTTTTGCACTTGTGCTACTTCTGAGTATTTGACTCATGCAGCAGATTTGCCAAATGTCAGCAGTGTATGGACAGTCTCACCTTCCATTCAGAGTCAGAACACTGCTAGATATAGGGTGCTTCAGATAAGATTGGTAAAATGGAAATTGTTGTCTGTAGATGCCTGTTCACCATTGTTTTTCCATTGTAGAAGTTGTATGACACTTGTTTTTTTACCATTTCAACTGCTTTTCATAAAGATAGGTTTATTTGTCTTTGTTTCTTGACCAATTAAAATTTACTTTTATAACCAGGCATGGTGGCGCATACCTTTAATCCCACTACTTGGGAGGCAGAGTGAGGCAGATCTCTGTGAGTTCAGGACCAGCCTGGTCTACATAGCAAGTTCCAGGCCAGTTGGGCTAGGAGACCCTGTCTCAGAAAGGACCACCACCACCACCACCACCACCACCACCACCAACAACAACAACAAAAAGGACTTTTAATTTCATGGTAGTTGGATGGCTCTTTTAATTATTTCTTCTGATTATTAGAATGAGATTACTGCATTTCAAGGACAAGTTGCTAAGTTTTTATCAGTGGATACGGTAGATGCTTTCTCTTCCCATGTGTTCTTCTCACTTGATTGCTTATTAGTTGTCTTAATCTTTTTTTTTGGTCCAGAGGATAGACCATCTAAACAAAATGTATCTCCCATATGGCTTCTGGAGGGGACATAAAAAGCACCAAGTCCTTACCATGGTAGTTTTCTAAAGACCTCAGGGGCCTGAGTTTCCTGATTGCCATGAAGCCTAATTGCTCACAGGGCAACCTGGCACACTGCCATTTCCCCACTGGGCTGTTTGTTGGTCCTTGTGAATAGAACAAAAATGCCTTTGCTTTCTCTACATAGTTGGCACTGATTGCAGTTTTAGGAAACAAGTTAACATTTTTCTCAAAATGATGGTAATTCACATCAAGGCAAAGTCAAACCATGATATCTAAGCCACAAATGGTAGAGTTAGTTCAATGATTTTTAAAAATCATGTAAACGAAAATTTGTTACAACTCATTCCAAAATACTCATTTTGTATAATATCACTTTATTCTCAGATATTCTTAATTTGATTTAGCACTTTGGTGAATTGTTTTGCATTCTTGTGCTTTCATAAACAAAATAGGTCATATGAATTATAGGGCCAATGGAAATCAGCAATCTTTTACGGAAATTGTGTTTGAGGGAGCCTAGTTCAGTTGTTTTGAAAACCTGCTACTGAGACTACTCAGATGTTTACATTCAGATATTTAAAACTGTGGGTTGGATTTTGCTTCTGCCTGGATCTGTAACAAGAAAGAGGGAAGTTCTTGTTACTGTGCTTTATTTTATGTGCAGTAACTAATATGAAATAGCAGATTGTGAAGCATACATGATTGAATTAGTTTCTTCTTATTCCAGATAGACATGCTTTAAGATTACTTTATTACTTTCATGAAGTTCAGGAGTCGGCAGGGAAATTGCTTTGGCATTCTGATTTCTAGGACAGGAGGTTGCTCGGGGGGTAAACTGCCTGTCTCACAAGCATGAAGACCTGAGCCTAGCATTGGGTAAAACCTGGACATCTCTGGCAGCTCACTGCTTGCTGGTGGTGGTGATGAGGCAAGGTGGATCTTTAGAACTCTCTGGCAAGCTAGTCTAGTAGAATTGGTGAGCTCCATTTTCAGTGAGAGACCTGTCTCAAAAAACAAGGTTGAAAGCTTGTGGAGGAAAATACCTGAAATCCACCTCTGGCTTCCACATTCATATATGTGCACATACACATGCACACCCATCCCCACAATAAATACATAAGTAAATAAAAATATTTCTTTTTACCTGGATGGCTCTGAGGCTGATTGTGCTAATTTGGACTTCAGGGTTTTCAGCCGTAAATCAAATGCGTAGGATGACTGAGTAGCAACTCTGTGAATGGGGACTGAAATTTTTTATGTATATGAGTGTATTGTGTGCATGACCCACAGAGCTCAGAAGAGAGCGTCGGGTGGATCCCCTGGAACTGGAATTAGGGAGTGTTGTTAACCTTCATGTTATTGTTGAGAATTGAACCCAGTCCTCTGCAGGAGCAGTGTATTAGTTACTTTTCTGTTGCTGTGATAGAAACACTGACCAAGGGCACTTATAAAAGAATGAGTTTTTTTAGCTTACAGTTCCAAAGGGGCAAGAATCCATCATGGTGGAGAGGCATGACGGCAGAGGTGGCTGGAGCAGAAGCAGACTCAAGTGCTCACATTTTCAAACAGGCACAGGAAGCAAAGAG
This sequence comes from Eospalax fontanierii, assembly GCA_035773235.1. Classification (NCBI taxonomy): domain Eukaryota; kingdom Metazoa; phylum Chordata; class Mammalia; order Rodentia; family Spalacidae; genus Eospalax; species Eospalax fontanierii. Next base: position 30,392,407 of record CM069548.1, on the reverse strand, counting down.
TGATTGAAGATCCTACAAGGCTTAAGAACTCTCCAGCATGGCCACACCTTCTAAGATTTCCCAAAACAGTGCCACCAACTAGGGACAAAATGTCCAGATACTGAGAGCCTATAGGGCTCTTACTCACTGAGCTATATAAGCTCATGAAATTGTGAGGCTTTCAGTAACATATTTTTGCCTATGTATGTATTTTTCTGAGTTGATAAGGATCCAAGAGTACAGACTTGGAGTTATCTGCTGGGGTTTGAATTCCTATTGTGCTGATTAACCCTTAACATTGGAAAACTAGCCTCTGTGCTTTAGATTTCTTGCTTATAAAGTGAAGGTTAAAATAATGTACCTCTTAGGACTGCTGCAAGATTGAAGTAGCTCAGTGCATATACAAATTTTAAAATAATGCCCAATAGAGTAAGTGCACCCAAAGTGAGAAATCATAAAGTGAGAAAACTATAATGGTCAGATATACTTGATGGGTATCTTTCATTCACCCCTGAATATTGTTATCTTATATCTTAGTTCCCTTAGACTTCCACAGTCTGTATGTATGTTTGTGTTTAAAGATGTCTTACATCATGATTTAGCTGTGCAATGCCATTTCTTCTCCGATAAAGATCCTTTCTCTTTAATTTTCCTGGTATAGGTTCCTTGTGATCTTTACTGAAATCATTATGCACATTTTCATTTTTGTAGATTGTGGAACAAACATTCATGTATTATTTCTATATCTTATGTTTAAATTTCATTTTTTAGATGTTATTTTGTTTCTCTTGAATGAATATTTTCCCCCTTAATTAGAAAGTGTGTTAGTTATCATTATATCTTTAGGTTCTCTGACAGCTCTATGAAGCTCTATGCCTGTTTTCTGTCTGCATCCCTCTTGGACCTCACCGTGCTGTTTCAGTGTGTCTGTGCAAGTTTCATCAGAGTCAGAGCACTGAGAGTGTGGAGGTGTGTAGTAAGAGATTTATTACAGAGATTTTTGCCCTGCTCAAATAGGAAGTTGTTAAATAAATTCTGTAAAGCTGTTCTTTTTGCATTTGTTGAGAAGAGATAGACTTGAAGTCCACAGAGCAGGAAGTTGAAAAATGAAGACTGATGAAAAGTGTAGAGAGCAAAGATAATGTGGAGCTCATGAATCTGAGCTAAAACCTTCGAAGATGAGCAGGAGTCTGAGCCAGTTGTCACAGCCTCCACCCCTGTGATATGACTATCCTACAGAAGCAGCCAATGCCTTTCTTCTCAGATACGTACCTGGTTTGGGACTTGGAGAGGCTATTGCAGGTCTGGGTGCTGCCCTGTGACTAACTAAACCAGCTGATCAAGTGACTGCGTGTGTGAACTCCTGAAATACATATTGGACTTGCGTATAAAAAGCAAAGTGACTATGGCCTCACTTCTACTCTCCACTTTTTTTTCTCTTGGAGGCGCTGGCATCAAACCTGCAGAGGTCTTCAGCATGATAAGACAGCACTCTCAGACTTGTATCACCTTCTGCAGCTTTTCCCGCTTCCCTAGGTTCCTCATTTCTCTCACAGACTCTTTGCCTGATGCATTTCTTGTATTTCAAATCGTGCTTCTGTGTCTGCTTCTTGGCCTTGCATAGCTATCTCCCTGTCTGTTTCCCTCCAACACCATCCTAGGAATCTCCGTCCTTTCTTCTTCCAGATCTTGTTTTTGGATCCTGGGTCCTCAGCTTTCTTGTTTTGCTTCCCTTTTTGGTGGAATGCATCCTCCACATGGGAGGTAAATTATTAAAACGTTGCATGACTGAAAACTTTATTTTAATCTCACCCTCAAGGGATGATTTGCCTGGATATTGAATTCTAGTTTGGAAACGATTTTCTTTCAGAATTTTAAACATTCTCTATCGCCTAGTAGTTTTCAGTGTAAGTGCTGTAAAATACAGTGCTGCTTTTGATTTCTGATTCTTTACATGTAACCTTTTTTCCTCTCTAGAAGCTACTATGTATGATGTTTTAATCCTCAGAACTCTGAAATTTCATGGTGTGGTAACTTGATATTGTATATTTCTTTCATTGTGTTGGGTGCTTAGTAGTTCCCACCAATTTGGGGTTATCTGTCTTGTATTCTTGTGATGCATTCTGTGTTTTTCCTTTTTGTTTTCTCTGTTTTATTTCTGAATTCACATTTGTAGCTATAATGCTTGTGTACATTGAGCCCCTGTTTTCTTATTTTTTCTTTTTTACTTTCTAATTGGTTTAAAAATTCTATTTAAGAAATTTTTATTTCATGTATTTTTAATTGAAAAGGCGTCTTCTTCTTTATTCTTTTTATTATTTTTTTGTTACTTTTTTGGATTTATTTATTTTTATCTTATGTGTGTAAGTGTTTGGCTTACATGTATAAAAGTGCACCACAAGTGCACAATGCCTGAAGAAGCCAGAAAAAGGCATTGGAGACCCTGAAACTGGAGTTATAAACTGTTAGCCAGCTGGGAACTGAATTCAAGTCCTTTGCTCAAGAGGAACAAATGCTCTTAACTGCCAAGCCACTCTCGAGCCCCAGTTTGCTCTTTTAAAGACAGCTTTCAGTTCTTGTTTCATGGATACTTTATGTCACTGGAGGTACAACTAATGTATTGTTTTATTTTAATTTCTTGTATTCCCTTCACTGCCTCTCATTGGAATTCCTTCTTTTATTTGTTTGCTTCTTTCAGTGTCTATTTTGTTTTATTTTTCATATGTCAGTGGACCTTTCGCTGCTTTCTCATATTCACAGAGTTCTGCTTGGAGTAATTTGTACTCTAGAGTTTGTTGCTCTGTGAACCTTGTGATCCTGGGGTCAAGCTAGAACCTCCACCTCCTTCAAACCTTTGTTCACGTCACCCCTGTGAAGCATTGATCCTCTATATACCTGCCTCTCAGTCTTCTGCCCTGTCTTTTTCTTCTCTTTTTTCTCCCATCTTTTTATTAACTGGTATGCTTGATAATCACTTATTTTTTATTTTGTCTTCCCCTTGTAGAATACATACGACTTCGATTTTCGTTTTTTTTTTTCGGTAATACACTTCAACCAATTAGAATAGTGTCCAGCACAAAGTGCTCATTCATTTATTCACTAAATGTTTGTTAAGCATTTACACATCATTATCTGTAGATCTTTTCTTATGAAATTCTCATTTTGCCTAGAAAATAACTCCTCATCCGGCCTGGGTAGTTGGCAGAGTTGGGCGCTGGGAGCCATAGGGAGCTGCAAGGGGATGTATATTGGAGTCGGTACTCTTGTAGCTGAGCAAGATGAAGGGAGTTGAGGGTTCACTATAGGGTCATGTGATGCTCTCATTTTGCCTCACTCTAAAAGCCCACCTTCTCCAGCCTCTCCAGATTCTAAACCTTCAGTTTTCTGTGAGAGCAGGAAAGGAAGCTGCGCAACTCCAGGCAGGTGAGATTCTTGGCCATTTTTCTTATGCAGACTTGTAGCCAATTTTCTTCATTGTGTGTTGGTGTAGTTTTACACCAAATGGATACTCGTTCCTTCAGTGCTGCCTGCACTTCTAATTTCAGTTTCACTGGCATCCTTTCCTCTCCTCTTATTTCTCACCCTCCTGTCACTCCGCATGTCTGCAGTGAGCAGAGCGGAGGGAGCGGAGCTGGATGTTAGTCAGCCCTGTCTCCCCAGTGTACTGCCTCCAGTGAATTTTCATAACGGTCTCCTTTGCCTCTGTGGGTTTATACATATGTAAACTGTATTACAGAATTTATTTGGAACAAAGCTATAAGAATTGTAACACTTAAGGAGTACAAAGAGGTGTCCTGGAGAGAAAGAGAAAAGAGAAAGGTGAAAGCAATGCCCTGTGGAAGTAAGCTGCGGAGAAAACGGTTTTCTTTTTTCTCTTTGAGATCACACTAAATACTTAGAAAGAAAAAGAACTTTGAACCAGGTTCAAACTTCCCATGTGAAGTTTATATTCCCTTTCCATGTTACAGTATTGCTACAAGGAGAGTCAAGCAGTCAGGCAACAGTGACATTACCTTGTTTGGGTTTTGAGCAATGAAAGTGACAATTTCTTTTTTACTTTGTTGATTGATATTGACTGATATTGATTGTGTATATATATGGAGATCAGAGGATAATGTGTAGATTCTGTTCTTTCCTTCCATCATGCAAGATGCTAAGGATTGAACTGAAGCCATCAGGCTTGGTGGCAAGAGCCTTCATCCACTGATCCATCTTGCTGCACAGAAAGTGACAATTTCATTGTTTATCCCTCAGAGCTAGAGAAAGCGTTGAGCCAGGGAGGTAGTTTACTTAATCTTAAAACTAGCTGTGAAATTCTTTGTTGTTATCTGATCAAATGTTCTTTCCACTGCACTACATTGTTTATATTCGTTTTTTATTTTAAAATTACTTAATTTATATTATTATTGTTGTTCTACTAGGCAAGCACTCTGTCACTGGGCCATATTCCCAGCCCTCTTTTTACTTTCTGTTTTGAGGCAGGGTCTCCCTATGTTGCCTAGACTGGCCTGGAACTCAGTCCTCAATCCACTCTGCAATCCAGGTAAGCCTTGACCTTGCGATCTCTCTGACTCTGCATGGATCAGCTCAGATTACACGCCTGTGCCACCAGGCCTGGCTCTTTTATTTTTGAGGCAGAATCTTGCTGTGTAGGCCCTCTGACCTTGAATTCAAGATCCTGTGCCTCAGCCCTTTACTGCTGGAATGATGGGTTATATACCAACAAGCCAGTGACTTTTAGGTTGTTTTTTTTTTTAAATGTGTTTTTTTATGAATGAAAATCTATAGCTTTTAAAGGTGTTTTCTCAGTGTTTATTTTATACATATTTATATAACTTTAATGATAGTTAAATCTGATTAATGTGGACATTATTTTTTGTTTTGTTTCATTTTGTTTGGCCCCCAAATTCTGTGTAATTTCTTCTTAAAAATTTATCATCTTGGACTTCAGGTTGAGTAACTCTTAATAGGCTTTGATTTCAGATATGTTCAGGTTGTTCATGTACACTTTTCAAGTTTTGTTTTGTTTTGGGTTGTTATTTATTAATAGTGGCTTGCTTGCTACTGTAGCCCAGGCTGGCCACAGACTTCCAACTCTCAACCTCTGAGTGCTGGGATTATAGATGTGTACCACCATGCCTTGCTTAAATTTTTTTCTTTAATTTATGATATTTTCTTGCTCACTCTTGATCTCCCTTAAAATCAGTTAAGCTATCTATATTTTCTGTTAGGAGCCCCTCTTGGAAAGGCAGAAACTTTGAGTTTTCTGTTCAAAGTGACCTTCCCTGGTCACCCTCTGCACTAGGGCAGAATGGCCGCCTGCTGTCGTTCCCACTTGGCTAACGCAGCTGTTGCTCTTACCGTTCATGTATTGGAGCTTATGACATTTCTTTTGGATTGTATTAGATGTTCTTCTCTGGAACTGCATGATCATTGCTACTAATTGGTTCCATTCCACTCTACATGAAAGGATAGAAGTCTAGAATCTTCTCTCATGTGTTGTTACTTCTCATTTGGCAATCTGTAGACTTCTGTCTGTTCTTTTTTGGTGTTAGTGGAGAGGAGAAGTGGTCAGAGTAGGGAAGAGCAGGGCAGTTCTGAAGCCACTGCCAAGTAGCTGTTCCTTCTTACATTGATTTTTCCAGCAGTTCTGATTAGAAGTAGGGAGGACAGCTTTGCATCTAATGTTGATGTGGGTTTTAGTAATGCATAGCTTCTGGTTTTATTGTTGTTGTCCTTTTTATTTTAAAGACTCATCATGTTGTTGGAGGATTTAAAGACATCTGAGATGTTCTTGATACAGTTCTCATTCTATCAGATACTTCCTGCAAGGCATGACTCAAATTCTAGAAACACTACAAGAAAATTTAATGAAGAGGAGCAGTATTTCTGTTTTTTAAATGAAATTTTCATCTGACGTTATTTCCAAATACACCTTTTTATTATTATTTAAAAAAAAATACAGTTTCTGTGGGAATGACAAATGCCATTATTAGGAAATCTAGTTACACACAAAAGAACCCGAACTTTGTTTATGCTAAAAATATTGTTAGTTGGTATGTCCTTAGAGGGTTAGACCTGTTTTAAATAAGTCACAACCAGGGCCTGGAGACATGGCTCCTTGGTTAAAAGCACTGGCCGCTGTTGCAGGGGACACAGGGTTGTTTCCCAAGCACCTCCATTGTGGCTAGCAACCATCTGGAACTCCATTTTCTGGGGAATTTGACACCTTCTTCTGGCCTCCACAGGCATTGCATACATGGACCACTTACATGCAGGCAAAACACTCAAATGCATAAAATAAAAATAATTTTTAAAAAAGTCATAACCAAAGTAGAGATAGTGACTTAAAGGACTCTTTTAGAGAAACCTTACTTGATTTATCTCCATGCAGTTTCTACTATTGTGCAGTTGATATTGAGGAAGGAGCACAGAATAGCAGTAAAAATGGCAGCTCCTACTCAGAGTTGACCTGGTTGGCTCTGGGTTGGCAACAAAGCTGATTTTGTGGCCCATTACTTGGCTTCTGCCACTAAGTGAACTGCTACTCTGCAGGTGGTCCCTAAAACATGTATTTTGTAAAGAACTGTAATTAACTTGGTTAGCATCACTATGGTCTAGCCATGAATGCAATACTGAAAAAGACTTAGTTTCAGGGGCTAGAGAGATGGCTCAGTGGTTAAGAGCATTGGTTGCTCTTGCAGAGAACCTGGGTTTGATTCCTAGCACCCACGTGGCAGCTAACAGCTATCCATAAGTCCTGTTTCAGGGGACCCAGTGCTGTCTTCTGACCTCCGTGGGCACTGGACAACACAGGCACACTTACATACATGCAGGTGAAACACTCATGCACATAATGATAATAATAGTAAAATAAAATAATAAATTAAAACAACTCAGAATCACCTGAGTGTGTTATGTTCATTTGAGCTACTTAGCATTGTTAGAGCCCTACTGAGATTTTGTGTGGAAGCTTCATATCTTTTATATTTTTCAGGAATTTTATTCTACTACTTTGTATATTAGTTTTTATCATTGTGTTACCATAAACAGTAGAGTCAAACAACTCAATATTCATTCTTTCAGTTTCTCTGTTTGAGGTATCTGGACATGACTTTAGCTGGGGTTCTCTACTCAAGATCTCAGGAGACTACAGTCAGATGTTATTCAAAACTGTGATCTCATTGCCCAGGGCTAGAGAAGGATTCAGTTCCAAACTCACTTGAGTTATTGTAGAATTCAGTTCTTTGGGGTGATGAAACTGACATCATTCACATCAATTGACTTTAAAAGAATGTAGTAATAACTTTATTCCATTTTTATTGTGCTAAAATATATATCACATAAAATTTATCATCTTAATTTTCAATTACTTTTTCTTTAATTTTTGCCAATTTCATGCAGTAAATCTTGACCATATTTAGACCTCCTCCCATATCTGCACCCTCCACCAGATTTCCTTCATTCTGTCATATATGTTAAGGCCTATTTAGCCAAGTTCGTGTCCCTAAGTGTCCCTTGGTGTGAGTCCATCCACTGGAGCTTGGTCAACCTATGTAGCATCACTCATTCCCTTAAAGAAAACTCCCTTTCCCAGTAGTCATCAGTTGCTAATAGTTTCTCAGCTAAGGTTGGGGCTTCTTAACCCATTTTTCCACTTCTATGCTGGTTTGAACTTACATGCTGTCATTATTGCTGTGAGTTTATAAGAGTAACTTCCCAGTTGCCTAGAAAACTGTTTCCATATGGGTTTTCCACCACCCTTGTCTCTTAGAATCTTTTTCTCCCTTCTTCTGCAATGGTCCCTGAGCTATTGGTGACAGAGGTTTAATCTAGGTGTCCTACTCAGAGATAAACAAAACACTAGACAATCTCTTATTCTCTGCACTTTGGCCAGTTGTGGTTTTCTGGGTTATTCACCATCTGTTTCATGAGTAAGCTTTGCTGGTGAGAGTTGAGAGATGCATTAATATTCTTTTTGCCACCTGTTCTGTTCTGTTCCCTGAGCCTTAGTATAGAGGTTGCAATGTAGATGTGTCTCTTAGGGCTGAGCATCTCATAGGCACTTTTTCAATGCATTTGACCAGTCATGGAACTGTTTTAGATCTCCATCTGTTGCAGAAAGAAGCTTTTTGATGAGTGTTGAGAGGCATACTTGTCTATAAATATAAGGATACATATTTAGAATACAGTAAGAAATTATGTTGGTCTAGGGATGCAACTAAAGTAGGTTTTTCTCTAGGATCTGTGACCTGTCTAACCATGTATATTTGACTGTGTTTACAGTACTACATTTGAATTTCCTCCCATTGAGTGAACCTTAAGTCCAATTTAATAGCTGCTGACTACCCACAAGATTAAAGTGCCACTACTTCACCAATAGAGATAGATTCTTGTGTTTATTAGACTTTACACCTGGGTAGAATCATTGATTGATTTTCTTCCTTTGCAGCTTGCATCATATCCTGATACTGTGAGAACTAGTCTTGAGAGAGGCTTAGGTCAGTTCCAACTCTTTTGTGCCAAATTTGTATTATCTTAATTTTTAAGTATAGTGTTCAATGGGATTAAATAGATTCATAAATGTTATACAGTCATTACCACCACAGATCTATGAAACTTTTTATCTTATAAAACTTGGAACTTTGTACATAATGAACAGCAATCTTTTATTTCTTTGGAAGCCGCCATTCATCTTTCTTTTTCTCTGATTTTGATTACTCTGTGCACCTCATTTAATGACATACTTCCTTAGCATAATGTCCTCAGTGTTCATCCATGACATTGTATACATCAAATTCTCTTCCTTCTTTTGCTGTTTTCAGTTTTTTGAGATAGGGTCTTGCTGTGTAGTTCACACTGGCCTTGAATTTATTATCCCCATGCCTCTGCCCAATAAGGACTGGGTTACAGACATGTGCCACTGCTCCTTGTTGAATTTCTTCCTTTAATGAAGTCTGTTAGTTAATTTTGTCAACTTCATGGGATTTAGATGGAAATTTAACCTATGGGTGTATGTGAGAATTTTTCTAGGTTAAATAACTTAAGGTGGGAAGACCTATCCTAAATGTAGACAGTAACATTCCATGGGCTGGAGACCTATACTGAATAAAAAGGAGAATGAACTGAACATTAGCCATCATAACTCTCTGTGTCCTGAGTGTAGGTACAATGTGACCAGCCTCCTCAAACTCCGCCTGTCGTAACTTCCTCACCATAATGAACTGTACTCTGTGATCATAATAAATTCTTCTATCCCTAAGTTGTTTTTGTCAGGTATTTTGTCCCAGCAATGTGTGAATTAACTAACACACTGAGGCTGAGCAATATTTCATTACGTGTATATGCGAGCTTTTGCTTATCTATTATCTATCCTTGGATGCTGGTGGCTTCAGTATGGAATGTTCCCGTGACCTCAAGTAGCTTGTTCCTAGCTGGGAAAGTTCTAGAAACGTGAGGAAGTAGGGCACAACTCACGGAAATAGGCCAATATGGGATTGTCCTTGAATCCTGCATTGTGTACCAGGTCTTCTTTCTTCTCTTTCCTTCCTCCCTCCCTCTCTCCTCTCCCCTTCCTGCTCACTAAGACACGAGCTGCTCTGCTTCCTCATGACCTTCCTACCGCTGTGGACTGAAGAAAAGGGTCTGTTTATCAAAGACACAATCAATAAAAATAAAAATGCTGTGTCTATTCATTTCTGAATCAATTGTTTTATTGTTGTAGAGTTATAGGGGTTCTTTGTATTTAGGATATTAATCTTTTATCAGCTATACAGTTTATTAATATTTTTCTCATTCTATGGGCTGCCTTTTTATTATTAATTATATCTTTTGATATATAAATTTTAAACTTTTTCATGACATCTATTTTACAGTGTTTTAGTTTTATTGCTTGAGTCTTTGATTATCATATTAAAAAAATCATTACCCAGTCCAATGTTATGAAGTTTTTGATGTTTTCTTCTAAAAGTTTTGTAGTATCAGTCATTACATTTAGACCTTTGTTCCGCTTTCAGTTCAGTATATTTTTTCTTTTTTCTTTAATTGAATTTTTTGCAAATTCATGGTGGTATCCTTTGATGTACAGAAGCTTTTTAGTTTCATGTGGTCCCATTTGTCAGTTGCTGTACCTAATGCTTGCACTATAGGAGTGCTGTTCAGAAAGTCGTCTCTGTGCCTATAAGATCCAATGTATCCCCTCATTTGTCCTCTATCTGATTCAAAGTAGCAGGTTGTATGTTGAGAACCTGGACCCGTTTGGAGTTGAGTTTCATGCATGGTAGAGGATAGAAATTTAGTTTCGTTCTATATGCCCTTATCTAGTTTTACCAGCACCATTTGTTGAACATGCTTTTTTCCTCAGTGTGTATTTTTAGTTTCTTTGTCAAAACTCAGGTGGTTGTAAATATGTAAATTTAAATCTGGGTCTTCAATTCTATTCCACTGATCAGTGTGTCTGTTTTTATGCCAGTACCATGCTATTTTATTACTGTAGCTCTGTAATATACTTTGAGATCAGGGATGGTAATGCCTTCAGCAGTTCCTTTATTGTTCAGAATTATTTTGCCTATTTTTTTTGACATGTGTGTTCATATGAAATTTGAGGTCATTTTTTTCAATTTCTATGAAGAATTATGTTGGAATTTTAATAGGATATGCATTGAATTTGTAGACTGCTTTTGGTGGGATGGCCTTGTTCACAATATTCATCCTACCAAGCCATGAACATGGGAAATCATTCCCATCTTCTGGTATCTTCTTCAGTTTCTCCAGTGTCTTAAAATTTTTATTACACAAGTCCTTTACTTTTTTGGTTAGATTTATTCCAAGGTATTTTATGTTTTTTGAGGCTATTATGAATGCCATCGTCTCTGGGATTTGTTTTTTAGTATGTTTGTTTGTTGTTAGTGTATAGGAAGGCCACTGTTTTGGGGGTGTTAATTTCATATCCTGCTGCTTTGCTGAATGTGTTTATCAGCTCTGGGAGTTTTCTGGTTGAGTCTTCAGGGTCTTTTATGTATAGAATCATATCCTCTAAAATAATGATACTTTGACTTCTTCCTTTCCAGTTTGTATCCCCTTTATCGCCTTCATTTGTCTTGTTGCTCTACGTAAGACTTCAAGTACTGCCTTGAATAGGAATGGCGAGTGGACATCTGTGTCTTGTTTCTGATTTCAGTTTTTCTCTATTTGGTGTGATATTGGCTGTGGGATGGGTGTATTTTTAACTACATAATTACATATGTCCTACCTAGGTTAGGTCTAGTAGGTTTTAACTTTATTAAGTTTTAAATATTTACTAAGTTACCACTTATTTGTCTGTCATTTTTACTCTCTTAGTGTCTTTTGCAACTCGTGTATTTTTATCTACAGTCTATATTTAATATGTGAAGCTAAAGCCTTAACATTTGCAATATAAATAGATCATATTCAAGCACATCATTAAATAAGATCCAGAACACAACAGTTACCTTTCTTAATTATATTCAGTGATTCTTAGGAATTGGTTTGTCAAGGTATGGAGTCACTGGGTAGTTTTATAAGATTAGTTTCAGTGGTAGGAACCCAGTTAAAACCAGAACAGGCTAAACATAGAACAGCAAGTGAAAAAATGGAGATACTGGCTTGAGTTTCATATAAAAAGTTGTCTGGGCTGGAGAAATGGCTCAGCAGTTAAGAGCACTGGTGGCTTGCAGAGGACCTGTGTTCAAATCCCAGCACCCACACGGCAGCTAACAACTGTCTGTAGACTCCAGTTCCAAGGGATTGACGCTTTCTTCTGACCTTCTTGGGTATTGCACCTGCCTGCTTGCATACACATAACAAATAAAAATAATTTTTAAAAAGTTAAAAAAAATTTTAAATTTTTCTATGAATCTTGACAGGGGATTATGACAGAATCTCCAACAATTTCTGAAATAGCCCTAAATATGCTTCTGCCATTTTGTATTATGTATTTATGCAAAGAGAAATTTTCAGTGTCTATAACTGCAAAATCAAAATATCAATAAACTCTGAAAAATACTGAAGATGCTCTACTTCTACACTATCAAATATTCAGCTTCCGTCTTTAATAAATGGCAAAATTATATGCATATCATAGAATTATTTAAAAATAAATTTCTTCATGATATGTTATTGGTAAATGATATATACCTGTTTTATATTCCTAATTTTATCCATGGTCATGTGTGAGTTTCTCAGATTCAAAGAGTCATAAGTGGAAGAAGTTTCAGACTCCCTGCTTTAGTAGACCAACTAAAGGTGCCTAGTAACTGGTAAAGTTATATTGCTATTCTCTCAGCGAGCAAAAATTTAAGTTTAAGTACATCGATGATAAACTTATTCACAGAGTGAAAGCATAATTTGACTTTTTTTTTCTTTATCAGCAACTTGAATTGGTGGAACCAAGTGGCTGGATTCACGTTCCTTTAACTGACAATCATAAGAAGCCAACTCGTACTTTCATGATACAGATTGCTGTCCTAGCCAATCACCAAAATGGAAGAGACACTCACATGAGACAAATTAAAATATATACTCCGGTGGAAGAGAGCTCTATTGGTAGATTTCCTAGATGTACAACTATTGATTTCATGATGTACCGCTCAATAAGATGACTTAAAAATGGAATACAAGTAATTAAATATCTTTGTGTTAGCCTATCATTGCTTATTATTTCAAGTATTTTTATTGAAAACATGTTATTTTGCAATTTTGTATACATTTAAAAGTATTTTAATTTTGATAAATAAATAACTTTTGGTCATATTGTCTCTATTTTCCTTGACGTATGCATTGCTAAAAATGGATTTGAAACCAGTCTATATTTTTTTCTTATCTTAAAAGAAAACAAGTTAAACTGGAAATTTCAAGATGTACATACTTTTTTAACCAACATGGTGATTGTTTCATATAATGATTGTTGGCTATTTGAAAACAAAACTGTTTTACTAATATATGTATACTATTTTAGAGGTTTATTTTTCCATATTTGTCTTTTATTAATTAGGAAAAATACACATTACATAACATTTACTATTGTTTGTTTTCAGGATAGTTCAGTATTGTTGAGTGTTCTTGCATTGTTCTGCAGTCATCTCCATCTTTTCCTCTTGTGAAACCAGAACTCAACCTGGTAAAGTCCAGTCTCCTTTTTCATTCCTTGCCAAGTACCATTCTCTTCACTGTCTCTATGAATTTAAGTACTTCAAATAAATAGAATTATATAGTACTTGCATTTTGTGAATACCTTATCTTACTTAGTACCATGTCCTCTAGGTTCATCTACATTATAGCATGTGTCAGAGTGTCCTTTTTAAATATTTTATTTTATTATTTTTAAATATTTAAATTATTTTTGAGAATTTCATATGTGAATATTGTCTTCACATTATTTCCCTCCATCACAGTTTTCCAACTCCTCCCATGTCCTCTTACTCCCTTTCAATTTCTTGTTCTTTCTTTGACCATTATTGATACACACACACACACACACACACACACACACACACACACACACACACACATAGTGCACTGAGTCCATTTAGTGGTACTTGTGTGTACCGTGTACCTGTGTTTAGGGCTGTTCAGCTAGATAGCCTCTCAAAGAGCTAGAGAAAACTGATTCTCCCTCCCTCAGCATCCATTGATTGCTTCTAGCTCTTCATCTAGAGGTAGGATCCTGTGACATTCCGTTATCCACTTTGGCATGCCCATTGATTTTGTCATTATGCAGATGTTGTTAGACTGCCACACTGTGGAGAGTTCACTGGTGCAGCTTCCCTACCATGTCTACAATGTTTAACAGCAGGTTTCTTGTCCCTCTGGCTCTTATATTCTTTCTGTTCCTCTTCTGCAATGTCCCTTAAGCCTTAGGTGCAGAGGTTGATTGTAGATATGTCACTTAGGACTAGGCGCCTCACAGTCGCTTATTGTCTGCATCTGACCAGTTGTGAAACTTTGTAATAGTCTCCATCTCTTGCAAAAAGAAGTTTTGTTGATGAATGGTGAAAGGTACACTTGTCTATAAATATAAGGGTACATAATAAGAATATATATTTACCTTACAGTGAGAAATTATGTTAGTCTAGGGAAGTGACAGAATTAGGTTTTTCTCTAGGGTCTATGCCCTCTCCAGCCAGGTGTACTTGGTTGTGTAAATGTGTATGTGTCTGGGTGGTGGTGTGTGCATGTGAGTGCATGTGTCCATGGAGGCCATAGGTATTGAGTCTCCCTGGAGCTAGAATTACAGGAAATTGTGAGCCGCCTGACATGGGTACTGGGAATCAAACTCAGGCCTTCTGGATCAGTATTATGAGCTCTTAATCACTGAGCCATCTTTGCAACCCCTGTATGTAATTTTTAATGGGGCAAGATTAATTTTTTTTTCCTAGAGGAATTTCACTTAAGATACTGGATTTTTTTTTACATAGTATCAAAATAAACTTAAATTTGGAGAATATAATTAATTGGCTTACTTTTCTCTTTCATGAAATATTTGTACCTTTAGGATTGTCTATATTTTGACAGTATTGTTAGAATTGCCATTATAATTTGCAATTTTTCTTAAACCTAATGATACTTGTAAGAAGGGATCCAGTTTGTCTCTGACATTGCATTCTCCACAGGTAATATATCCTATGAGCATCTAAAAACTACCGGAAATTGCTGTAGTCTATAAAGCATGGTTTAGCAATGAATATTGACTCCTTGTTGTTTTTGTCCTTATATCTAATTGAAGGTGTGCTATTTAGTTAAAGGACTTGCCCTAGACTTACTTTTATTTAAGAAAGATTGTTTCATGCATTGCTGGGTGGATATACTTTTGAAGTAAGGTTTGAAAAAATTGTGTGTTTACTTTGATTTATTCTGGCAGAGAATACTGTTCACTTGGATACTATTGAAGAAGGATTTCATGTTTTCACTCCTCTGAGTAACAAAGAGTTTTTTGTTCTTTGTGTGTATGTGTGTGTGTGTCTGTTTTTTTCTAGTATTAGGTGATCTTACTTGGAACACCAAATTAGGTACAGATAGAGATGCAGGATGCTGGGTAGAGCAGACAGAGGATTGAAGAAGAATGCTTGGAGAAGGACTTAAGAAGAGAAGGAAATGAAAATGGAAGTATACACTAGGCATGTCACCACAAAAAAAGGAGCTTAGTTCACAGACAAGAAATAGAATTTTAAGGAGTACAAAAGGTTGTCTTTATCATATGAATGTATTGCCTGTGTGTATGTAAGTGCACCCACGTCATGCAGTGTCCGTGGAAGTCAGAAGAGGGCATCAGATTCCCCTGGAACTGAAGTTACAGATGGTTGTTAGCTGCCATGTGGGTGCTGGGAACTGAACCTCGGTTCTCTGCAATAGCAGCCAGTGCTCTTAACTGCTGAATCAGATCTCCAGCTCTGTTAATTACTTTTTAAAAATTTGTTTAAAAGAAGAAAGGAATAATCATGTATATTATCCTATAAGAGACTTGTAAAATTGAGAGGAATTAAAAAGAATATTGAGAAAGCCTGTTTTCTACTTTTGCTTTATTTTACTTTTATTTTTTGAGCTAGGATGTCATGTTACCCAGGCTGGCCTTACTCTCTGTGTAACTAAGAATGCCTTTCAACTACTGATCTACCTCCTGAGTCCTGGAATCACAAATATGTGCTACCATTTCCAGCTTTGTGTGGTGCCTGAAATCAACCCTGGGCTTCATATATGCTAGGCAAACACTTTGCCCACTGAACTATATTCTTATACCATTTCCATACTTTTTATATACTAGCACACTGACCGTGTTATTAGGCATGGAAAATTTGGTAGCTGAGGATTATGTATTCCTTTAGGTGAGTTTGAAATTCTGATGGACCATGTATTACATTACTAAATCCTAATTATCAAAGCAGTTTCCTACTCTCATCCTTGCTTAGAGAAGCTTCTGTTTGCAGTGGGTGAGAGTCATGCAGAGACCCATAACTGAGAACAAGACTGCTGAGTTTTCTGTCCTAAGTAGCATATCTTTATCACCCCTCCATGGCTCATGGAATGTCGCAGAAGAGATGGAAAGAATGTAAGATCTGGAAGATAGGAAGGAGTCCTGTAAGATGCTGTCTTCTGGAAATAACAAGGCTGATGCATTTACCAACTTAGCATCAGGGCCTGTCAGGGATGGAGTCAGCAGTCAAGAGCACTGGCTACTTTTATAGAAGACCTGTGTTAGGTTTCCAGCACCCACATGTATCTAACAACCGTTTGTAATTCCATTTCCAAGAGATGCAATACTGTCTTCTGGCCTCCATGAGCACTGTATACATGTGGTGCACTTCTATACATGTAGGCAAAACACTCATACACATTCAAAAAAAGAGAGAGGCCTATGATTTTGTCATAGATGGAGGTAGGGCTTATAAGGCCACACCCAACCAAGATTACAAATAACCCCTTAGGCAAATAATCCCCCAACCATGCTCATGCACGCAGTAGGTCACACATGAAATTAGAAAGGGGACTTCGGAAAAAGGCATTTGATGTGATGGGGAAGGGAATAAGAAAATAATGTGGAAGATATTGATCAAAGTGTTATATATGTGTGTGCATGAAATTGGAAAACAATGAGTCCAATTTGGCCTTTTTTTCCCCTGGTGCTGGGGTTAAACAGGGTCTCCTGTATGGTAAGTATACAGTCTACCTCTGAGTTACACTCCAGCCTGCACTGCACTTTTAAAAAATGCACATTCTGGTTAGGTTTATTCTTGTATCCCAGCACTGGGAAGCTGAGGCTTGAAGACTGAGTTTCAGGACAATTTAGGCTAAAGAGTTAGACCTTATCTGAAAACAACAAGCAAACAATATCATCACAGCCACATTCTGTTGAGACCCGAGGTGTGCCTCAGTAGTAGAGCATGTTCTAGTATGTACGAGGTCATATGCATAAAAGTGTACATATGTGCCTGACAAAAATTTATATCCTCAATTTAAGCCCTATGGCATGACAGTAAAAAAAAAAAAAAAAAGAAATCCAGTGAGAAAGATTTGCACTGTTTACTGTGGTTTAACCAAGTGACCTCAACCATTCTGATCCCATGTATTAATATTTGCCTGAGAAAAGAAAACACATGCCTATAAAAGATTTATACAGGAATGATCATACCATCTTTGTCTGAAATACAGGCTCGGGATCGTTCATCTAAATGCTTAGGATCAGGATCAGATAGGATTTTTATTTGGGGACTTTTGGGAATAATTTTGAAGTATTCACAAATATACACACAGTGAGACATCTTAGGGATAAGAATCCAGATTTTTCAGCATGAATTTCCTTTGTTTCATGCACACCTTATCCACAAAGCTTGAAGGTCATTTTATGCCGTAGTTTTAGTGTGCCTACATTTTAACTTTAACCTGTCATGGGAATGTAGGTGTGTAACTGTCTGCCTGTGGTCGCATGTCAGTGCTCAAAGCATTCCATATTCTTTCAGATTTTGGATGCTGGGATGAAGGATACTCAATCTGTACTTCAAAACTCTGGAATCAATCCAAGTCTGGATCACTTCAGAGGATGTATAAAAAATTGTTGTATATCCATGTAATAACTATTCAGCAGTAAAATGTATGTACGTACAAACTATGTACAGCATTATGGATCATTTTCAAAATAATTATGTGAAGATACAGGAGTACAAGAGACTACATGTTACATTTTTTTTTCCAAAAAATAATTTTCAGAAAGTATACCTACAGTGACAGAAAGTAGATAGTAGTTCTGTAGCGTAAGAACTGGCAGAAATACAAAGATAGACTGCTTTGATGATCCTGGGAATTTTCAGCCTGATTGGAACAATGATTTCACAAATGTGTACAAGCCCAACCTCATCAAATCATACACTTTAAATATGTGCAGGTTATGTCAATACAGCTGATGAAAACTAGTTTATTCTGCTTTAGGAATTGCATACAAGATAAACTAATAAAATCTCTATAGGGCCTCAGTAAAAACCCAAGATCAGAAAAGCCATTGGAATAGTTAAAGCAATGGCAGAAAATCCAGATTCATTTTTAATTACAATCTATGGTTATAGTATTAAAATTAATTTTATGGGGCTGGGGAGATGGCTTAGTGGTTAAGAGCAAGTGACTCCTCTTGCAGAGGATCTGGGTTCAATCCCCAGCACTCCACCTGACAGCTAACAACCATTTGTAACTCCAGTTCCAGCAGATCTGACACCCTCTTCTGGCCTCCACAGGCACTGCATGCACAGACACATTTATATAACTGCAGGCAAAACACTCATCTGCATAAAAGTCAAAAAAAGTTTTAAATTTAATTTTACATGTATTCTAGAGTATAAACTGCTTTGAGAAGCAGTTTGAGGAAATACTGTCACAATAAATTATATATATGTGTATTATTTTATTTTATGGGCATGAGTGTTTTGCTGGCATGTGTGTAAGTGCACCTGTGTCGAGCAATGCCCTTGGAGATCAGAAGAGAGAACTCCCCTGGAACTGGAGTTTGGATGTTGTTAGCTGCTATTTGGGTGCTGGGAATTGAATCCAGGTCCTCTGCAAGAGCAGTCAGTGCTCTTAATTGTTAAACCATCTCTCAAACCCCTAGGAAGTATATTTTTTAAATTGTGAAATTTTAAATTTCACAGGTCACAGATTGCACAGAACTCTAGAAGAAAGTTTATGTAACATTCTTTTTTGTGTGTCTAGGTTTTGTGCATTGGGTTAAACATAGTTAGGGGACAAAGGCAGGTTTGATGCACACCTTGCTTTCTAGTTTACAGTTTACTGGGGAAAATGCCAGGTTTCTAGTGAACCAACTCAGAACATGGTAACTGGTCATTGGTAATGGTACTTGGTGAATGAGAGTGTAAGGAGAAAGGACAGCTTACTTCCTACCCAGGAAGATGGAGGTGAAGCTAAGGAAGAGATTGTGGAAGATGTAGAATTTAGGAAAGAAATACTAGTTGGGAGATTAACTATTTTTTTCACTTTTCAGGTCTATTCTCTAAACTTGAAATTATTGTTTTTTATATTAATTTGAAACATGATTTGTGTATTCTGAATGGAAGGATGGTTTGGTACATTTACTCTTGTTTCAAAGTATTCATCAATTAAAACATCTTGAAAAGTAATATTAGAAATCATGCCTTCTGCTCTCTTATCCATATGGGTACTATATTAAACACAAAATTATATATATAAAATCTTATTTAACATCTAATGTTTCAGAAAAACATAACTTCTTTTAAACTTCTTAAGTGGAAGAATTAGTTTATTTTTAATTGAGTTCTAGGTTGTTTAAACTGAAAATTTTAAAATAAAGTGCTAGGATATATAATTTACATAGTTATGATTATATGTGAACATTTTTGCTTCGTAAATCTTGTAGGCCAAGATTATTTTCTTTTGTCCATATTCTGGCTTTCTTAGCTACTGCTGTGATTCCCTGAAGGTAGCGTTGGGAAATTTTCAGCATGAGGCAGTTCACCAGCCTGTGATTCCCTGAAGGTAGCGTTGGGAAATTTTCAGCGCGAGGCAGTCCACCAGCCTTTGACATGGAAGTTCTCTGTGCTTGGCTTGGCCTGCCACTTTGTTCGATCTTTTTTTGTTTGCTTATGTCCTAGGACTCCTTGGGTAGAGGAAAGTTGTGAGAGTGAGGGCAAAAAGCTCAAGAGTTAGTTCAGTAATTGTCCTTGATAATGATTTACTGTATTAATAGGAAAAACCTGAAGCCTGATTATCTGGAAAACTCTACACCATAAAAAGTTGTTTATAATCTGTCACAATTTTGTATGAAAAGTGAAAGTTATTTCAATATTCTTAACCCATCTAGTTTTCAGTTTTTATATGAGGACACCCTCACTTTATTCCATGGCTACTTTTATCATCACTGTTTATCTTCTCCAGTTATTTTTCAAATAAGCAAACTTGTGAAACTTTCTTAGGGAATTTTTATTTAAAGACCTGCAATTTAATATTATTCTCTGTGAAACTGTAGCAGTTGTCACCTTAGTCAAAATTATTGTTGTGGTAGCCACAGCTTTCCACTGATGTAGTTCAGTGGTCAGTGTAAGACGTTCTACTGTGTGTTCGCTCTACCAGTCAGTGCTGAGAGCAAATTGCTGTTCTCTCCCTGTGGTCCTAGAAATAATTCTGCAAACTGTTTTATGGGCTTTATTCTGAGACGAGTTCTCTTTTGCCCTGGCATTCATCTATAGCAGGAGATCCAGGTTTTAACAGATCATTTCCTGTTATTTCTACAGCAGTATCAAAATACTGATCACTTACCAAGAAGCGTAGGATCCAGAAGACTGAAACAGAGTTCAGCCAGCTGTTTGTTTTTTAACTGTTAACATTTATAATCATGTGTTAAATGAATATGAAGATGAAATGAAAAGAAGAGTTTTGGTTGATGGATGATAAACCACCCAGGTATTAATAACACAGGTGTTTACTAAATGTAATGGAAAGAGATTTTACTGTTTGTTAAAAAAGTTTATTTTCTTTCATTTCTTTCTGAAGTCATTCAGGCTGCTTAGTGCAACATTTATAATTTATTTTTTGAAATTTTCAGCTGTTAGACAAGCAATTGGGTGTGATTTTGATCCCGTCTTCTATTTGTTCCTATTTAGTAACCCTGCATCCTCCACATTATTTTTCCACATTAATTATTGTCTTTCACAATGTTCTAGGTCAGTTGCAGAAGGATGGAGCATTGACTTCAGTTTACAAGATGAAGTTATTCAATATTCAATCATATAACCTTTTATAAATATCTATGCTAATTTAATATTACCAATAATATTTGCCTCTGGCATCCCTTTAAGGCCAGTGATCTCTTCTTTGCCTCTGATGCAATAGCTTTGCAATATTCTCAGATTTCTGGCTTTAGGCAAGCAAGTGGATACACTTGTTTTAATCACAGGACTCTCTTCGTCTTGTTTTACAATCTAATGACCTGTAATATTGGATGACCTATGACACTGTCATTGTTCTACTTGTATGTATTTCTCAAGTCACTCCTAGGAAGACTTTGCTTGCCTGAATTCTCTATATTTTGTTTCTTCTTTTTCAAAAAATTTATTTATTTATTTTATGTGTATGTATGTTATGGCTGCATGTGTGTAAGTACACCTGTGTCATACAGTGCCTGTGGGGGAGAAAAGACCGTGTTGGATCCCCTGGACCTGGAGCTATGGTTGGCTGTTAGCCACCATGGGGGTGCTGGGATTTGAACCATGGTTTTCTTCAAGAACAGTCAGTGCACTTAACTGCTAAGTCATCTCTCCAGCCCCTTCATTTTTCTTTTATTCTAACCCCTTAGCATGTATGCAGTCTGTAGGACAGTATTAATTTATATTTTACTGTGTATATTACTTTCAAATTCTATTTCTGTATTCTAAATGTCTAAGGCTCTGCATATTACTTACTGAAAAAACAAAGCCTAGTATTCTTTATGGAAAGGACAAGGGAGAATGGGTATCACTAGGCAGGCACTGAAAAATGCCCTCCAAACACAGGGTCTTCAGCCCTGGCAGCCTCATGTACAGACTGGAAACCATAGCAGTACACCTCAGAGTTAGGTGAAAGAGTACGTAGGAGTGCTTCACACGGTGCCTGACAAGTGGCCAAAATTAGCCAGGAGTAGGGGCATTGCTGCTGCCATTTTTTGTCTTCATGTGTTCTCTGAGAAATCTATGTGGGAGAAAGACTGTTTTTCATTCTCCCTTATCAATTCTGTCGAACTTGGGGAAAGAAGTGCTAATTCAGCAACACAACATGTGCGGTAGCCTTAGATGCCTCCCAAGCCCATTCAGTGTCTGGATTTTATCATCTCCTACACAGACAGCCCTCTGTTTTGTCAGGTCCCACACCAGCATATTCAACCAATTATAGATAGAAAATAGTACAATTGAGGGTCCAGGTAGGGGCACTTGCCACCAAGCCTGATGACCCAAGTTCAGTCTCCAGGAACCACATGGTAGAAAGAGAGAACCCACTCCCACAAGTTGTCCTCTGACTTCCACAGACATGCATGCATACGTGCACACACAAATAAGCAAAAAGAGAACATACTTTGTTTGAAAGAAAAGTTGTATTTGTAACAACATGTGTAGAAATTTGTCATTATGTTATTTTCAACATGTCTATGGTGTGCTGCAATCCTGTTCACCTTCTGTTACACTCGTCTCTTCCCATTCCCACTGACACCCCCTTGCCTCTTCCCAGCTACTTCTCATCCTATTATTTTTTCATGTTTTTTTTTATTGTTGTTGATGTCTTGTGCAGGTAGCCAGGATTAGTTCTTGCCATTATTGCTTAAGCAATATAACTACTTTTGTAGCAGTTATATTATATTAGGAATGTAAGTAATTTAGAGGTCATATCTATCATCAGACTAGATGACAGCTTGGGCTGGCCTTGAATTCACTATGTAACTGAAGATGACCTTGAACTTCTGATCTACCTGCCTGCATAGAGTACTTGGATTATAGGCGTGTGTCACCACATCCAGTTATGTGGTTGCTGGTGATAGAACCCAGGGCTTCTTGCATGGTAGGCCATCACTCTCCCAACTGAACTACCTGTGCAGTGCAGCCCACTTGGTAAGTTCTTTAGGACACATGCTCATTCGTGGAATAGGGACAGCTCCAGCACATTTTTACCATATTTGGCTTTAGTTCTAATCCACTCTCTTGGATCATCCTTAATCTTAATTCTATCCTGTGTCCTGTGGCTGATAGTAGTTATTATTTTTTTATTTTTTGTTTTCTTTCTTGGCCCTTTGGAATTTCATAAGTTTCATCTTTTTCCAAAGTCTTCTCTCCTCAGTTCTGTTTTCTCAGACTCCTTTGAGTACATTTTAAAGATACTGTGATCACTAATAATGACAGCAGTGATAGCACCTACTTTTTACTGAATTTTTATCGTTTGCCAACAGAAGTCCCTATTGTAGACATTAATTTTAGACACTGTACCAATGAAAAAAGATAGGAAGTTTTTCTACAGCCAGAAAGAACAATACATTTTATCAAGATTGATTAAAAGGGTAAATAATACAGTGTTATTTTTTAATTATTATAGATATCCAATTATTCATCCCTGTTTGATAGGATGTATGTAAATCTATGATCAAATGATGCATCTGTTTAAAACAATGAACATATATTATTGGATGTCTTAAATCCTAGGTAGAGTAGAAAACGTGTTTGCTATTGAGACAACTTACAGTGCAGCTGATAGTGATGACTAGGGTATCATAGAAGCATTTACAGATACTATGAGATGGTAATGACAGAGATAATTCTACATTACTTAATTACTTTCCATTCAAGTCCATTGTAGTCATTAAGACACTTCAGCTAAGATGTAGAAATTTGTGCATATGGAGGCATCTGAAGAGGCCTCTTCATGCATGTGTCTCTGTGTGTGTGTGCAGATGTGGATACATGCATGTAGAGGCCAGAAGTTGATGTCAGGTAGCTTCCTCAATTGCTTTCCACTTTAGTTTTTTAAACAATATTTTATTTATTATTTTTATTTTATGTGTAAGAATATATTGCCTGCATGTATGTAAGTGCATCCATGTTGTACATTGCCCAAGGAGGTCAGAAGAGGGTGTCAGATCCCCTGAAACTGGAGGTACAAATGGTTGTTAGCCATCATGTAGCTGCTGGGAAATGAACCAGGGTCCTCAATGTTAGAGAAGCCGGTGCTCTTAATCACTGATCCCTCTTGCCAACCCCCTCCATTAATTTAATTAATTAAATTTTTTTGAGGCAAGTATCTCACTGAGCATAGAGTTCACTAATTGACTAGACTGGCTGGCAGCAAGCCTCAGGTATCTTCCTGTCTCTGCCCAAGATGAACTTCTTAGATTTTTTAGGGATCAGAATTCAGGTCCTCATGCTTATGTGGTACAGTCATCTTTCCAGTCCCTGAAGAGGCTCTTTTCTGTACAGAGTTGAGGTTCTGGAAGTTGAATTCGATTTTGTGGTATCACGGATCAGACCCAAGGCTCCGTGTGTGCCAGACAAGCGCTCTTACACTGCGCTGAGCCCCAGCCCTCAAATACGCGAAGTTCCGTGCAAGTTGAAAATGAAACAAAATGAAGACGAAAGCCCACATGTTACGTACATTCCTGACAGATGTGGGTGGTTGTGTTTTTTTTTAAGTCTTAGCTAAGTTAGGATTCTGCTAATGATTGAATCATGGCATAACTGGGCCGACTAGCTGGGAAGCTTCCTGGAAGAAGGAAAGAGCCGAGCTATGATCTGCCATTTTCTGTGCTCAAAAATCACATGGTTTTACCTTCTCGAGGATGGAGCAAAGGATTAAAAATCGGCTCAGGCAAAGAAATTGAACTTTCTTCCATTTGGAATCATTGGGAGCAGGGAAGCAATTTCTTGGACTTACCTATGGTTCTGGAACAATGTGACGAATTAAATAGCAGGAAGGTGATAAAATAGGAGTGGATTTTCGGTATAGAAAACTGAACACGTGGGGAGGTTCTGTTCAGACTGTAGCACATCGGGGTGTTCATCTATACATAAACACTAGACATAAGGATAAAGAGCAGAGTGGGAAGCTAGAGTTTTATACGCACACTCCGTGTCTTGCTTATGTGCATCTATATCAGTTTTTCTTTTCATATTTCTATGTTTATAAAGCTGGAGGCTAAAAGGAGTATCACAGGTAGTTAGAAGCCCCGCCATTATCAGTTGTGAAGGAGACTCTGGAATAAAAACATGTTTTTGAGGCAATAACTATGTAAATTAAAATATTTAGTTAATATTTGCTGTATCTAAAATATCTCTGACTGAACGAACCATGGAGAAGGATGTCAGAAGATTGCCAGGGATAAAGAGGTAGGTGGAAATCTGAAATCTGTACTTCCCCAAAGGGCATTCCCCAGGGAGTGATGTCTATGGAATCATGGAAATGTCCACCCTGTTCTCATCCACTGTTCCAGATCTGTTCATTCCAGAGGTTTGCACAATAAAAGGAATTCTTAGAAAAAAATCCACTCGTAAGCAGGTCAGAAAATACACACAGCTCCAAGTAATGCTCTCAAGAGGTTATCACAAAAATATTTGTGTTCTTGGAATATGGCACATTGTATGATGAAACAAAACCATCTTGAGTAGGAGCACAGCTTGCTTCCTTCGGATCCAATTTGGGCTTCTCTTTTTTGGATTCAAAATAAGAACGCTTTCTTTTAAAACCAAACAAGTATTTGAAACAGTATGATTTCCACTGCAATTCTTCTTCATAGAATATTAACTGAAACATGAAATATATTAAAGACCTAAAGGGAACAAGGCTAGAGTGTAAACACAGCTTTGGGTTTTAATAGTACAGTTTTGTGTATGCCTTTTGTATATCTAGTGAATATAAGATGAAATGTTATTGTAATGTAAATGCTTTATAAGTAAATTGTGTGTGTGTATGTGTGTGTTGTGTGTATGTGGTATATACATGTGTTTGCACCAGTGCATGAACATGCCCAAGTCAGAGGAGTATGTTAGGTACCATCCTCTACTATTTTTCACTTTATTACCTTAAGATGGAGTCTGTCAGTAAACTGGAAGCCCTTGGTTTTGCCTAGGCTGGCTGGCCAGCAAGCTCCCAGGATCTGCCTGTCTCTGATCCCCAGTGCTGGGGTTACTGACACATGTAGCCTTGCCAACTTTGTACAAGGGGGCTGGGTGTTTGAACTCAGGTTCTTATGCGTGCAGAGCAAGCCTTACTCACTGAGCAGTATCTCCAGTCCCCATATGTAAAATTTACATTTACTATTTGCAGCCTGAAAGGATATAACTTGGTAGTATTGGAATTATGTGTGTCCTGTTCACCATAATCCTTGGCTGAGTTTGTCAGTGCATATGTGTGTGCACATGTGTATATATGGATATGTTTTAACATAAAATAATAACAGTGAAGCATGCAAATACTGGCGAAGTTCAAAATAGAGACCTGTGCATACCAAAGACTAGAACTCCCCAATGCTCTGAAAATCCTCTTTGAGCCTTTCTTTCCATAATAACCTCTGTTCCAAATCCAGCTCTACAGATTAGTCTTCTTGTGTTTACTGTAGCTCACAATATTTACATGTGCCTATACAACTGTATAAAATATTTTCCTTCATGTTGGCTTCTTTTACTCATCATTTGGTGATATGTATCCATGTTATGGCATGGCGCCATCGCCAGCTCATTTTACTGCCTCATATACAGTACTCTTACAAGATAGATCATACACTTTCATATCCTCCTGTTTCTGGTTATCAATACTGCCTTCAATTAGAGATTGTTATAAACAATGTTGTTATGACTTATTTAACTCTTGTATATGCACTTCTGAATCAATCGCGTGAATAAATATGTGTTCATGTTTAATAGTGCAGGTCATTTTCCAAAGTGAGTGTATTTATTCACATTTCAGCGATAGGGTACAAAAGTTGCTGTTGCTCCATATCCTTGCTAATTTTTAGTATTCTTGATCATTTTAATGTTAGCTATTTTGGTGGATATTATAGTGTTCTTTTATGACCTTAGTTATTTGTCCCTGTTGACTAACTTCAAACCATCTTTCATGTTTGCTAAAGATTTCGATAGGCTTTTGTATGACGTGTACTTGTCTTTTGCTCACATTAAAAATGTCTTAATTTTTCTTGTTCACTTATAGAAGTACTTCATATACTCTAAATACAAACCCTCTGTCAGTTTCAGATATTTTAACTATCTTTTCCTACCTTGTAGGCTGACTTTTCTTCTTGTAAAGACAAGATCTTTTAGTATTGTCACCACACATGCACACACACACACACACACATGAATACATGTATTCATGTATTCACAGAACTCTATGAGATAATGGATATGTCAATTAGTTCAGTTATAGTAATCATTTAATAGTAAATATTAAAATGTCATATTGTACATATATAATTGTTACGTTAATTATACCTCAATGAAGCTGAAAAAATTTGTTGTATAGTATAATTTTGTTTGAAATTTGGTGTTCTTGTGAAGATATGTCTTCGACCCAAACCCAAGATATTCTCCTATTTATTTTCTTAAAGGCTGATTTGCTTTATTGAGCAAATCATGATAGGTGCTAAATTTTACATCTTTCTTCCTATCAAGATATGTAATTGATTCTTTGCAATTAAAAAATTATTTAGCACAATTTTAAAAGTTTCTTATTACACCTACTTATTTATTCATCTGTTTAGTGTATATATATGTGTGTGAGTACATGAATACTGTGGTGCAGGGGTGATGGTCTGAGGACAACTTACAGGAATTGTTTCTGTGCTTCTACTGTATGGATCCTGGAGTTGTCAGAGGCAGCAAGCACCTTTACCTGCTAAGCCATCTTGTCAGCTCCAGTGCAAGTTTTGAAAGTTATTTTCTTAATGCATTGTACTGTGAGGGCCCTACTCTGTTCAACTGGTCTATCGACTCCTAACTTTCAAACTCTTGTGTAATTGTTAATGTATGTATCAACATCCTCTAGGTCTATGGAGGAGGTAGTTTGATCTACATTAATATTTTTTGTAAGCTTTTTGGAGGAAAAAGCCTAATTTTACATAATTTCAAGAGTAGGAATTTTCATATAACAGCTGTGAAGTATATTCACAACCTTATATTATTGCACAGTGCTGATATAAACCAGTGGGAAAGAATCCAATGTTTCCTATTTCTGATCTTTCCCCAATGTGTACTTGTTTATCTTTCTATAACAGTTGTTTGTTCATTTTTCATTTATATAAAAAGTAATAGAGAATTTACCATAGTTTAATTGTAGACTAATTAGTTAAATGTGTGATCAGTCATATTTATTAGCAGTCTTCATCAGACATTTTTATTATGTATGTTTTAATCTGCTGGTTTTGGCTGCTAAATCCATGTGGACTGGTAGCTTGCATTCTGAAGTGTCTGTAAAACTGTGATGTGGCTGGAGTTAAGAATGTTCTTCCAGGGTCACTGAGATGGCTCAGTGGGTAAAGGCATTTGCCTATATGATGCAAGCTTGACAATCTGAGTTCAATTCCTGGAACCCACATGAAGTTAGAAAGAAGAAAAGTGACTTCACAAAGTTGTCCTCTGACTTCCACCTGCGTGCTGTGGCACTCCTGCCCCCACAGACCTCACATGCACACACTAAAATAAAACTGTGAAATGTTCTTCTGGAGTACTTCTGATTTGACATCTGCATACTCTTTCCCTGGCTTCTTTTTAACTTCTGTACTGTGTCCTCTCGAACCACACCTGACCTATGTTCAGTCCTTTATGCTGTACGGGCCCATGCTGTGGATATGCAAAGGATTAACTTTCCCCACTAGGACTTGCTCAAGCATAGATAATGGAACTTCTCCATTTTCTCTTGTCTTTTTTTGCTGGTGAGCTGATTGCCCCTCACTGAGAATTTGCACCTTCTAGTTTTATACTGAGATCTTATATTCAATGTGTTGCCTTGCAAGAGCCAGGTTCTTTTCCAGCCTTCGTATTTCCTTTAAAACCAGTCTTCTTTCGGTTTCCAGATACACCCAGCCTGAGGCCAACACAGAGCAGTCTACTCATTTACCACTCCAGATTTCAGTTCCTTCAGTATTTCTGGCATCTGGATAATTATTTTATAGAACCTCAGCTGTGCATTCTTAATGTTTGTACAATTTCCCCTAGCATTTCAAGTTGATTAACAGGAGGGCTTTTAGCGGATAGTTTTTCATATTGTTGGAAGCCAAATCTTGAATTCTTTTTACATCTATAAAGGTTTTTCTTAACATGTTTCTAAATATCCTCTCTTAACTTTTAAAAAGAACATTACATTTTATAGTTGCTATGGCCTTAAAATGGTATTTCCCCCTTTTTTTGATTTAATAAAAAGCAAATACTTAATTCTGCTATCATTAAACCTTGCTGTATCATAAATTCTGCTAGAGGCACAGAGGGAATTATTAACTCTAAAGACTGATAGAAGCCCTTTTAACCTGAGAACGTAACCTTGCGGAATGTATCCCATGTGAATGAATAACATGAAATTCAGTGTAGTGATTACTTTGGGGTCTCGGGGAAAGAGAATGGGGAAACAAGATCATTAGGGAGGCTCTCACTACGTTTGTAATGCTTTACTTTTTAAGTTGAGGAGTGTATGCCCATGGGTTCATTGTATGCTCTTCATTAAAAAATACCCCAAACACTTCATCATCAAAATTATTAATAAAGAAATGACCACCCCAGTGCAGGTAGCACCACATCTTTAATGTGTAGCCATTGCTTATGTGTCATT
Organism: Eospalax fontanierii; assembly: GCA_035773235.1. Lineage (NCBI taxonomy): Eukaryota > Metazoa > Chordata > Mammalia > Rodentia > Spalacidae > Eospalax > Eospalax fontanierii. Next base: position 30,363,130 of record CM069548.1, on the reverse strand, counting down.
TGTGAAATGAAAAAACACTTCTTTTTGTTTTTCCTGTTTGTGTGGTATGTGTGTGTGTGTGTGTGTGTACATGTTCACGTGTGCACATGTGTGCATGGAGGCGTTTCTCATGTATCATGTGCATTTGTCAAATGAAAAACACTTTTTTTCTTTGTGTGTGATCTGAGTGTATGAACGTGCATATTTGCATGTGTGTGTGGTGCATGTGGAGGCAGATGTTGATGTTGGATACCATTCACCTTATTTTTTGAGACTACCTTCTCCTTCCACCCTCCAGTGCTGGGATTGTAGACATGTGCAGCTGTGCCCGACTTTTCTTGGTGCTGGGGATCTGAACTCAGGTCCTCAGGCTTGCACAGCATGCACTTTAGTGATTAAGCCACCTTCCCCATCCCGAAAAAAAGCACTTTTTTCACCCTAAAGAGGCCAGTTAGGGTTTAGCTATTTCTGTATTAGGTTCTGTTTTTCTTGTGCTTGTTGACAATGACCTACAACTGACTAAAAACTCTAGCCTTGCCAGTGGAACATCCCCACATTGCGTCTAGTAATAGGTAGAGTCATTTTCTATGTTGAAAGGTTCTTTTCAGCTTTCTACAAGGAAGCTCTCTGCTGGTGTTCTTTGTGTGTATTAAATACAATTTGTTGCCCAGTGGCCTTGTACACCATGTCTTTTAACACTGAAAGGTGGAGAGAATATGGATGTCATTTAGAGGGATTATGACTGGCATTCTGCTTGGTTCCCTGCATAGACTCTACTTCATGTTCCCAACATTAAAACTAGCTGATATTTATTGACTGCTTCCTTTGTGCCAGTCATATGATAAAATACACTACCTTTCTTAATCCTTATAACATATTCCTATACTGTGAATCTTGTTGTGATCCTCCTTTTGAGATGGCGGTAATATAGGTTAGATTAATCTGACTAGTAAATGAGTAAATGGAATATTTACTTCTAAGAACTCTAGAGAAACTCTTCTCCCCGTCTATATATGTTAGATATATGCATATATGACTTATTTTTGAGATAGGATCTTGCTCTATAGCCCATGATGGCCTTAAATTTGTGATCCTTCTGACTCAGCCTTCTGAGTGCTGGAATTATAGGTGGGTGCCACCATGTCTGGCTTCCATTTCTCTCTCTCTCTCTCTCTCTCTCTCTCTCTCTCTCTCTCTTTCTCTCGCACTAGCTAGTGTTACGCACCACATAGCAATATTTAATGTTATTTAGGCATCAGATATTTAAGTAGCTGTATTGAGACATAAGATTTAGCTGAACCTATTTACAAAAGATAGCTATGACAAAAATATAGGGAATGGATGTGCAGCCAAAAAGTCTAGCAGGGTCATTAAGACAGGAGTGGTTGGAGGGCAGAGCGTGAAGAGCTGGCTGCCTGAGGCTACTGTGTAGAATACCTGTTGATGCTGATGGCATGTGTGGATAAGTTAGGTATGTGGCCTCTGGTTTTATGTTTTCTGTCATACCAAAGACTATTAAAAGAATAACTTTGTTATGGGATCCTCACCTTTGACCCAGTCAAATAAAACCTTCATTCCCCACATCACTACTATTAGGGGAGAGAGGTACAGGATGGGGAGACAAAAATAAAGAACTATGGAAAGTTAGGCCACATTTTTTCCTGTTTATTTGTAAAGAAGCTAGGTTGCTTTTCAGATAGAAATAAAGGAGGATGGAGAGAGAGAGAGAGAGAGAGAGAGAGAGAGAGAGGAATGACGAGCAGGAGAAAGGAATGATGGACACTGTGGAGGAAAGCATCCAATGTCATTTTTCTCTATGACTTCGTAGCAAATGAGACTACCTCACAACTTTACAACTTTGTAGAAATTGAATTTAAATGATGTCAGTGTTTTCATTTAATCTATAAAAAGCTATGAATCTCCTTTCTCCTGGCTTAGAAAAAGTCACTTATCTCCAAACTTCATCTTGAGCTCATGTCTCTGCTTCATACTGAGACTAGTGTTTAATTATTTAGTCTTGTTTAAGTAATTTGGGGCCTGAGGCGCTTAGATATTTAGGGGAGCTTCACCGCTTAAGCAGTAAATCTTAAATGAATTAGTATTATGTCAGTTAAATAATCAATACTTCATTTATCCATGTGCTATTGTATGTGGCCTCATCCAAGTCCTACTATGATAATACCCTTAATAATAAAGCTGACTCTGAAGTCCCATAGGCATAGGTGTGAGCAGATGTTTTCTTTTGCTTTCAGAATTGCACAGGTGTCCAAAAGCATTGTAAAGAAAGGGCCAATCTGAGGACAAGTGCCCCAGGGTGACCAATAAATAGCTCTACCTGCATCAATATTTTGCTGCTTTGTAGTTTAAATATCAGACATTAAATTTAAATTGAGTCTTGCAGAGACTGTGAATCTTTTTTCTCTAAACTTAGAAAGATTCAAGCCCTTCTCCTGCTGTCTCCGATGCCACCTTTTTTCTGTTTTGTTATTCCTTCGACAGCTGCTGTTTTGATTCCCCTTTAACTTCTGTTACTGGTAGGAACTAAAACTTCTTATTAGAAATCTTTCGGAAGCCACTCTTAGAAAGCTTAACAAAATTTCTTTGAAAATATATCCCATTTTCTAGACATGTAAGAGGAAATTGAAAGGTTCAAATATTTTGTGAAGTGCTTTATGAAGAATAGTCATGTCTGTTGCCTCATAGGTATTTCAAGCGACCCCATCAGACAGGTAAAGCAGCTATCATCCTCATGGTAAAGCTGCAACTGAAAGCCCAGGTGGTAAATTGCCCAGGCAGTTTTACTTCTAGGCTTCTACATATATTTTACCTTCTTTAACTAAATGGCAATGAAAAAGTTCAATTGTCATATGAGTTCTTGGCTTTTCATATCAATATGGCCTCTTGGAAACTTTGTAAGATTCTTAGAGCTATAATTAGTTGTTGGTATGACAGTTGATAGTTAATAAATTGTCTACCTCTGTTAACTAACTTTGCTTCCTCTCTTTGTGCATGTTCTGGATCTCAAGAAGTGAAAGACCAAGTGTGAAGGAAGAAAGGAAAGCCTTTAACACTATGGAAATGCTTAATTTATCACTGCAGATGGTAAATATGTAACAGAAAACATTTCAACATACTGTGGAATTAGATTCTTAATTATAAGACTTAATTAAACACCATCTTCATTAATGAGACCATTATGGACTACACATGCATCAAATCACTTCCTTCTAGGTGGGCCTTTGGTACACTTTGTATTCTGTGACTCAAGACCACTCTTAGCCCCAAAGAAGCAACTGTGATGTCTAAAGGTTGTGAACTCTAACACTGTTGAGTTTATTTTTATGAGATTTAGGTCAAGATTAGTCTTAGTAAAGGCACCAAATAATTGAGGTAATAAGTAAAATGAGAAATAATAGGTGTTTTATACTGAACCGTTACAGGTGGATTTTGCAAAGAATTGTTAATTAACTATGGGCCCAACTGGGTACACACTTTTAATGGCTTGCAGGTAGTCCTGAGAAAAGCTAAATGAAAAATTCCAGTTCCAACTGCTCTTCCAAAATGTGCTATAAACTGTAGTAGTGGAAAATAACCTGGGAATTTTTCTAATCAAAATAAAATGCTAGTTATGAAATGTTTCTTTTACTCTTTGCTGATCTTTAATAGTCCATTAGGTATTTTTAAACGTGGAGTATTTGAAGTCAATATTTGGGATCAGAAACCAGAGAGGACAGAATCTTGAATATGCTGATAAATGCTAGGTAGAACTGGATGTGAATGGAGTCCCCCTTTAGGAGTGGGTTTGTGAGCAAACTGTGTTTTATTTGGATTAACCCTTGAAATCCCAGTAATCACAGAAAGAAGAAAAAGGAGGGGGAACCTTGGTAGAATTTAAGAATAGGTAGGTTAACCCTGTGCTGCAGCATGAGAATGAGCCGTTTGCTGGAGAAGGGGCTCAGCTGCTTCTGGGTGGCTTGGCTAAAAAAAAACCCTGCCTTTGTGGATCAGTCTTTCTCCATGAGACTCTTGGTAGAAAACTGAATTTTATGAACATTATCAGTCTTTTTCCTGACTTTGTAGCTGTTGATTGGACCTGTTCTCTATACCATTGACTGTAGAAAGATCCAAAACGAACAGTGAACTTTACACTGTTTTTCTTCATATGCCACCATTTAAGAAATTCAATGTTTCTAAATAAAACCCCAGAGGTTTGATCTTATCTTTCTCTTGATTGCTCTAAAATACTAATAACTACATTTATATGATACACTCAGCAATTAAGCTGAATATATTTTAGTTTTAATCATTTTTAGCTTTAGCAAATTAGATTGACAAACAGTATATTCCTAATAATTTTAAACTTTGCAGTTCTTTACAATTTAATGATTGTTTACAATTTAATGTTTTCCTATATGTATATTTTGAAACGATAAAAGTCAAATAATTAGCATATCTATCACCTATATTTATTATATTTGTGGTGATAACATTGAAGATCTCTTTTCACTTTTAAGGATTCAGTATCTTTATCATTACTATCCTCACCATATGGTTAGGAGACCTTTAGTACTTATTTTTGCTGTTTTTCCAAATTTGAATTCTTTGACCAATATCTCCCATCTTTCCACGTTGAACTTCAGTCTCTGTTGACCATCGCATTGCTCTCAATAGGTTTGACTGTTTTAAATTCCACATGCATGCAGCTACTGTTTTTCTGTGCCTGGCTTAATCTTCTTAACATAATGTCCTTCAAATTCATCTAGGTAGTAGGAGCATGTGGTAGAAGCTTTTACATGGCAGGGAAAGCAGACTGGAACCAGAATGGGTGTGACCCTCAAAGCCTCCCCGACCCCAGTGACCTACTTCCTCCAACCAGCCCTCACCCACCAAAAGTTCAAAACTTAAAATTCCATCAGAAGCTGGGGGATGAACGTTCACTGGGACAGTGAATGAAGTTTCAGATTTAACCCACAACAGCATGTAATCCCAGAACTAGCACTATCAGGCCATGTGGTAATTCCATTTTGATTTTCTGAGGTACCTCTATAATACTTTCCATAATGACTGTATTAATTTACATTCTTACCAGCAGTTTACAAGGCTAAACTAGGTTACTGGGATAAAAGGGTTTCCTTTTCTGTTGACCACTGAGTCATCTCTCCAGCTCCATGGAGTCTTTCTTAGAAAGTCATTGTCTTTGTTTATGTCTTGAAGTATTTTGCCTGTTTTCTGCTGGTAGCTTCTAAGTTTCAAGTCTTCCATTGAGGTCTTTGATCCTTTTGTGTTATTATTATTATTTACAGGACTATAACTGGCCTGACAGAAATGAAGATATTCTAAATATATAACTGTGTTCCTCGATCTGAATACCATACTTGGTGCTGTGTTTAAACTTTAATCTCACTCCAGAACCCCAACAAACTTGGGTGTTCACTGCTTCTCTTTCCCCCTTCCCAGTGTGGCCACATTGAATAAACCTCCTTTCTGCTTTTCACTAATTTGGTTCTTTCAACTTATTGAGGATAGGTGGCCAAATCTGGCCTGGAGCATAGGCTGTGACCCCCAAGTTCATGTGAACTTTGTTTTCCCAGTGGCTCTTGTTGAAGAGACTGCCTTTTTTTCTAATGCATTTTTGGGACATGTTTGTCACAGATCATGTGGTTGAAACTGCAATTTATTTATGGGTCATCTATTCACTTGACTATGTGTTGGTTTTTGTGCTGAAACTGTGCTGTTTTATTAGTATGGCTTTGTGGTATACTCAATATCAAGAATAACTACAGAAACTACACAAATACTTAGAGGCAGAAGAATATACTCTTTTTAAGAAAAGGTATCTTTTTATGTGTATGAGTATTGCCTGTGTAAGTGTATCTCTGTCGTGCAATGCCACCAGAGGTCAAAAAAGGGGGGCCAGATCCCCTGGAACTGGAGTTATGGATGGTTAATAGTTGCCATGTGGGTGCTGGGATTCAAACCTGGGTCCTCTGGGAGAGTGGCCAGTACTCGTAACCACTGAGCCATCTCTTCAACTCCCAGAAAAGTACACTCTTAAATGACTGTTAAATGGCCATTAAAAAAATCAGGAAGGAACTATAAAACTCCCAGAACTGGGCTGACAAGATGCTCAGTGAGTGGATAAAGACATTTGCTGCCAAGCCTGATGACTTGAGTTTGATACCCAGAACTTACATAGTGGAAGGAGAGAGCTGAGAACCATAAGTTGTCCTCTGACCTCCACACGTGCATTGTGGTATGTGCATCCACACACATACACATACTCAGACACATAAGATAAATAAATAAGTAAATAATTGTAATATTTTTTTTCTAATTCTCAGAATCAAAAGAAAATGAATGCTCAGTCTACCAGAAGCTCTAGGATATAGCAAAAGCAGTTTTAAGAGAAAAGCTTGAAACATTAGGAGCTAGACAAACATACACGAGCATGCAGAGAGAGAGAGAGAGAGAGAGAGAGAGAGAGAGAGAGAGAGAGATGAGTAAATAATATGTGGGAATAATTTTAAAAATCAGAGTGATTACAGATGCATGATAAGGTTTTAGAAAAACAAAGCTGGGGCTGGAGAGGTGGCTCAGCAGTTAAGAGCACTGGCTGCTCTTACAGAGGACCCAGGTTTCATTCATAGTACCCACATGGCAGCTAACAACCATCCAGTTACAGGGGAATCTGGTGCTCTCTTCTGACCTCCATTAGTACTGTACAACACAGGTGCACTTACACACATACAGGAAATACAGTCATACACAAGAATAAAAATAATAAATAAAATATTTTTAAAACAGAACAAAACAAAAAATGGAACAAGGTAAACCCCAAAACACTAGTTGGCAAGAAATAATAAAGATGAGGGTAGGAATTAATGAAATGGAGATGAAAAACTAATATATAGAATCAGTCACACAATGAGTTGATTCTGACAAGAAAAAGATTCATAAACCCATAGCTAATCTAACCAAAAGAAAGAAAATCTAATATAAAAGTAAAGATGAAAAAGAGAATGTTACAGCAGATTACAATGAGATACAAAGGTCATCAGAAGATATTTTGAAAACTAGTATTCCAAAAACCTATAAAATCTATAAGAAAGGAATAAATTCCTAGACATACATAATCTGCTAAAATTAAACCAAGATGATATAAACAACTTAAACAGACCCATAACAAGCAATGAGATTGAAGCAGCATTTGTCTCCACCAAAAGAAAAACCCAGGACCAGATGGATTCACTGCTGAATTCTAATAAACCTTCAAAGGACAGCTGTCACCAATGTTCCTCAACCTGTTCCATAAAGTAGAAAAGAAAAGAAAACTACCAAACCCACTCTACAAAGCCAGTAGTTACTAGCATACCCATCCCCACAGCCATACCCTCAGGATACAGTGAAAAAAGAAAACTATAGACAATACCCATGTTGAACATAGATATACAAATTCTTGATAAAATTCTTACAAAATGTGAACTTGGAGAGATGGCTCAGCAGTTAAGAGCACTGGCTACTCCTGCAGAGGATGGAGGTTCTATTCCCAGCACCCACATGGTGGCTAACAACCATCTGTAACTCCAGTTCCAGTGGATCCAACACCCTCTTCTGACCTCTGAGGGCACTGCATGACACGAGCACACTCACCTGTATGCAAGCAATACAGTCATACACATAAAATAAAAATAATAAATAATAATAATTTTTAAATTCTTTCAAAATGTATTCAAGAACACATTAAGAAGACCATATGCCATGAAGAAGTTGATTTCATTCCTGGGATACAGGTGTGCTTCAATATATGCAAGTCAATAATAAGCATAATACAGCATGTAAGCAGATATAAGGACAGAACTCACTTGATCAAAGTTCAACACTTTTCCACAATAAAGTACCTAAAGAACTAGAAATAGAACATATCTCATCAGAGTAAAGGCTATATATGCCACACATCTGTAGGCAACACTGTATACTAAATGGGGAAAACACTGAAAACATTTCCTCTATAATCAGGAATGAGGTAAGGGTGTCCAATCTCACTGCCCCTACACAATATAAGACTCAAAGACTAAGAGCGCTAAGATAAAAGAAAGAAAATGCATAGAAATAGCAATATATTAGTCTCTCTCTCTCTCTCTCTATATATATATATCTGCATATATATATATATATATATGCAGATGAAATCATCTTATACGTGGAAGATCCTGATAGAAAACTCTTAGGATTAATAAACATTTTCAGAAAGAAACAGGGTACAAAATCAACATACAAAAATCAATGGCTTTTCTATACACCAGTAACAAACTTGCTGAGAAAGAAATGAAAACAAAATCTGATTGATAATAACTTCCAAGGAAATATACTATCAGGAAAGAAAGCTGACCAATGAAGTAGAAGACTTCTGTAATGAAAACAGTAAGACACCAAAGTAAAATGGAAGAAGAAACTGGAAACTAGAAAGATCGTCCGTGCTCATGGATTGGCAGAGTGAACTGTAAAAATACCTACATGAGCAGGAGCAATTTTACAGATTCAATGTGATCTCCATCAAAATTCCAGACATTCTACACAGCCAGACCCCATTAGACAAGGCAATCCTTAGCAGGAAGAGCAGTTCTGGAGGTAATCACAGTACTGTTTATTTTTGATAATCCCAAGAAGTGTGAAGTGATGCTTCATTATGGTTTTGATTTTCATTTTCCACAATGCTTAGTGGTGGCTAGCTTTGCTTTGCATACTTGACAATCATTTATATGTCTTCTTTTGGGAAATGCCTATTCTGGTCCATTTTTTAGTCAAGTTTTTTTTTCTTGTTGTTCATTCACTGTGTTTACACACTTTCTCTTATGTCATTTAGGTCACAATTAACAACTGTTTCACACCGTGTCTCCTCTAACAGATTAATGCAGCTGTAATGATTTTCAATAGTTTTGTCTCTTAATCTTTTCATTACAGATATGTGGTAGTACTCCACCATTAAAGTGTTACAGCGTTCTAGATTTGACCTCATACGTTCTTCAGCATCGTGTTTTATGTATTCATATTTTTTGCCCATTGCATATTGTACACATACATTTTGCAATTAATTGGCATTCTTTCATTTTAGCTCAAAGAATTCCCTTTAATATTTCTTGAAATATTTCTGTTCCGGTGGTAATTAACCCTCTCACCTTCCATTGGTCTGGTAAAGTTTTAATGTCTCTCACTTTTGAAGAATCATTTTGCTAGGTAAAATACTCTTGGCTGAAAGTTTTTTCCCTGTAACATTTTAAACATACTATCTCACTCTCTCCTAGTCTGAGAAGTTACTGCTGAGAAATCTGTGGATAGTGTAATAGAGCTTCCCTTGTATGAAAGATATTTTTTCCTTCTTGTTGCTAAGATTCTCTTTGTCTTTGAATTTTGACAGATTGATTAATATGTCTGTGCAGTCTTCTGTACTTGAATCTTTGGGCTGCTTGAACGTGAATTTTTCTCTTTGTGTAGATTTAGGAAGTATTCAGCTAATATTTCTCTCTTTCTCTTTCTCTCTCTCTCTGTATGTGTATGTGTGTGTGTTATACATGCATGTGCATGTATGCACGTTTCTGTGTGTGTTCATGTGGAGGTCAGAGGTTGATGTCAAGTGTCTTCCTCTATTGTTACTGCTCTTCACCTTATTTTTGAGAAACAGTCTCTCACTGACCCCAGAGCTCACTGATTGGCTAGACTGGCTGGCCAGCCATCCCCTCTGGTCTTTGCCTCCTAGTGCTGGGATCACAGGCAAGAACAACCATATCTGGATTTTTGTGAGTACTGGCCATGCAAATTCATGTCCTCATGCTTGCTGAGCAATCACTAACGACTGAGCCTTCCTAGTCCTCTGTGCATGCTAAAACTCCTGTAATATGAATGGTAGCTCTCTTTGTGTAAGCTCCTTGATCTAAGAGTTATCTTCATTTTCATGTTTTTTTTTCTTCCTCTATTTTTTCAAATAATCTTGGTTTGAGTCACAGATTCTTATTTCTGCTGGATCGGTTCTGATATGGGTATTCTCTGTTGTATTTTTAATTCATCACTGTATTTTCCCCCTCATATTCTTGAACTGGTTCTTTTTTTATGATTTCAGTCCATGAGTTAAGCGTTTCCTTTTGTTCATGTATTGTTTTCCTGATTTCCTTGATTTATCGCTGCAGCTTGCTGGGCTTCTTTGAAACAGTTCTTTTAAGTTATTTTTAGTTAATCAATTCAACCTCTGTTTATTATGTATCAGTTACTAGAAAATTAAATTTCTTGATAATATAATATAAAATAATATGTTTCACTGATTTTTCATATTTCTTATTCATTTGTGTTGAAATCTGTACATTTGATGGAATAGTCACCTCTTCCAGACTATGTCAACTGGTTTTGGTGGGGAAACGCCTTCCCATTCAGATGAGCACTGGGCTGCTGAGTAAGGCATGGCAAGTCTGGCTTCGGTGAGGGAGGAGCATTCTAATCTTTATGCATTTTGACCTTAATGTTGGCAAAGGAAGAAAGGAACCTCAGTGCCTGAGTCTGTGAGTGACTATCCCAGTGGTGGAAGACATTGGGGTTTGGGGTAGGAAGGACTTTTGGGGTTCTTCTGATCTCTTATTCTCCCACTGAGGGTGTTCTAGTTGAGGGAATCCATTTTGGCGCAGAGTCTGGTTTGTGGGCATACATCATCAGTGTATGGTACTATGGAGTGGCTTCAGAGACAGAAGTGGAGCTTTGGGCTTGAGTGGAGGTAACCAGGTTTCAGGGCCCAAGGTGACACTGGTGCCTGGGGCCTGGTTGGTTATGTCATACAGGACTTAGGTGTTTGTGGAGCAGCAGACGGAGTGCAGTTGTGAGAGGAGCTGCGGCAACTCCGAGTGTCTACAGAGTGAGCTAGCTTGCTGTTAAAATGACTCAGCTATTAGAGAACTGGATTTCCATAGAAAAGGTGTAGAGTTAAAGTCTTCACTGAAAAGAGGCATATACAGAACAATAGTCTTCAAGGCCCAGGATGGAACTAGTCTGTATCAGTGATGATTCTGATGATTGTGGAATAAATGTACAGAACTAGAGATTCAAATGTAAGCAAGCATGAAACATCTGTGGCTCAGGTGTCAATGGTGTGTTGGAGGGTGGCATTAGTGGTGGCTATGGTCCTTTGGGATTGAGGAGGCAGAGTATCACAGCAGTGTCTTCCTCTCTAGGGCATCTGCAGTAGGATATGTGTTGATTATCTCAATGGATAAAGATACTGGTGTCTTCTTTAGAGAAGGCTGCTGGGGGCCATGATGGCACCTGCTGCATGGCAAATAATGATAGTTCCTACCCTCCTTCATTCTGACATGTATTTCATCCATTTCCAACTGACTCAGGTATGCTACTCTTCCCCAGTGAGCCTGTGAGCTTGCAATGCCATGAGGCTGGCATGGTATTTATACATGCGTAGATAGGTTAAAAGAATATGCATGTATAAGTGGCATTATTTCATTGAAAATCAATTCCTTTGGAAATTTTGACTTTTATCGTCTTTTCTTTATGATTTTTCTGAGTAACAGCCATTTCTGTTTGCAACTCTTAAATACCACAGTAAAGGAGTAATGCTAAGTTTTCAGAACAAAGAAGTGAAACAGGCCTTGCAAAGAAAATGGAAAATGTGTGCAAATATTCTACTTAAATCATAAAATTCTAGGGACTAGGGAGATGACTCAGCAACTAAGAGCACTGGTTGCTCTTGCGGACCCAGGTTCAGTTCCCAGCACCCACATGGCAGCTAACAACTGTTTGTAATTCCAGTTCCAGGGGATCTGACTCCCTCTTCTGACCTCTGCAGGCATTGCATGGCATGGGTGCAGGCAATATACTCATACACATAAAATAAAAATAATAAATAAAATAGTTTTTAAATTTTTAAAATTCTAGCCTAATAATAAAACACATCATAGTCAGTAAAAAAAGAAAATAAAAAAATTTTTAAAGTATTTTATTTATTAGTTTTATTTTATGTGGATGCATGTATTGCCTGCGTGCGTGTAAGTGCACCCATGTTGTGCAATGTCCAAGGAGGTCAGAAGAGGCTGTCAGATTCATTGAAACTGGAGTTATGGATGGCTGTTAGCTGGGACTCAAACTGGTGTCCTTTGCAAGAGCAATCAGTGCTCTTAGCTGCTGAGCCGTCGTTCCAGCCCCTCACTTTCTTCTTATTTACTCACGGACCCCCAACCTACAGGAATGGTGCTGCCTATATTTAGGGTGGATTTTTCCAACCCTATTTAACTTAATCAAGATAATTATTATTCCTAGCAGGCCTAGAGGTAAACCTAATTTAGATAATCCCTTACCAGTGTGTCTAGAAGTTTAATCTTCTGAATCCTGTCAACATGACTATACAAACTATTACAAATACGCTCCTTGTCAACTTGACACTCAAACATATCACTTTTAAGTCATAACTTCCCTCTCTGTTCCTATACTCTTATGGCTGTTATGAGCCTCATAATGCAAAATGCATTTAGTTGAACATCAAAAATCTCCATAGTCCTTAACAATTCCAGCACTGTGTAAAAGTTCAAGGATTCTTCTGATTTTTAGCTCCTAAATTTTTTTGTTACTATGTGCCCTTAACACCAAAAGATAAGTTAACTAGTTTAAACACACAACATGACAAAGTAAACATTTCAATTCCAAAAGGGAAGAATCAGAGCATGGCAAGGAATGATTAGACCAAACCAAGACCAAATCCAAGTGGGGAAAACATGGAATCTTGCACCTCCACACTCAGCATCTGGAACTCATGATAGAATCCTCTGGGCCCTGAGGGTTTGGGTAGCTCTGCCCCTGCAACTCTGCTGTACACATAGCCTTTCTCTTGGGCCAGGTCTCCATCATGCCTGAAGCTTTCTTTGTCTCATAATTCTAGCATTTCCAACATCCTGGGGTCTCAACTGCAACTTAGACTTCACCCTCACACTTTTACACAAAGGCCTCTCAGGGCCTCCTTATAGAAACTCAGATCCTGCCACCCATTGTCTGACCTCAGCTCCTTGAGGTCACCACGAAACGAGGCACTATGACACCCTCAATCTTGCGTCGTTCATGCCTGCAAAACCGGTACCACATGGATCATGGTTGCCAAGTTTGACTGTCAGCTTAAGGTCCAAACCTGACTCCCTTGAACCACAACTGTATGGGTTTTAAAAAAGATTTTATTTTTTTTGTATCAATGTATTGCCTGCATATGTATAAGTACACCCAAGTCATGCAGTGCCCACAGAGGTCAGAAGAGGGCATTGGATCCCCAGAAACTGGAGGTACAGACAGTTGTTAGCTGCCATGTGGGTGCTGGGAACTGAACCTGGATCCCCTGCAAGAGCAGCCAGTGCTCTTAACCGCTGAGCCATCTCTCCAGCTCCAGCTGTACTGATTTTTATGTGCTGATCTTAGGCAGCTGTGTTTGAGGAGCATACGATCCCTTCAGCTGCGTTCTCTGTTCAGGTTCTCTCTTTTTAAATACGTTTGCGCGTATACACATTGGAGCCTTGGATGAGGTTTTCCCTTCTTATTTGACCTATTCAGGATTCTCCCTCACAGGCATGGTGATTTCTGACTCACATCAAAATGAAAATCAATACAAACCAATGTAGGTACATTGATTGAAATTTGGATCATTTTATAATTTCTTATCTTTGGAAAAGTTAAGGGATAGTTACAACTGATTTCAATGGAAGACCTTAGAGAGGACTAATAATGTTCACAATTATCGGAAATGTGTATTCTGTGGAAGACTTCTTTAACATGACCCATGTCATTCTAACCTCTAGTATCATGGGAGCCCCATTCTCAAGGAAATTCCATGCTGGAAGTTGGGACAGGTCACCCCTGAGATCTTTGCACCAGAGGAGAATCTTGTGTTCTGATAATGACGTGTGTGTTTCCTGCTTTTGTTTTATCTTTCCTATAAGTTGTAGCACTGCCCTGGGCAAAGAAGAGAAACACTGAGGATCTCTTTCTCTCTCTAGTGCTGGATAAAGCTCTAATTAAATCTGTTTCCTTCTACCAGTTCCTGTCTCCTGGTTTTTCAGTTGAGTGTATTATCAAAGACTCCTGGATGCCAGTAACATCAAGTTGTTTACTTGACTTCTGTGGTAACAGGTCCACTCGGTGTTATGAGAGTTCAAGTCTTTTACTAAATAGGACCTAGTCTACAGTCACACTAGCCTGAATGCACTCGATCTCATCTAAAAGGGAATATAGCAAGTTCTTCATCACTAACAGGCATGTCCAACTTATGACCTGTGGGTCGCGCGTGGCCACATGTGAATGCAGTCTAATGCAAAATTGTACATGTACTTAAAATATTGTGATGTTTTTGGCAACTCAGCAGCACAGTTCTTGAGCATGATCTTTTTAGATGACAGTGTGTTGCCATGTTGGTTACTCTTCTGCAAACTCTTCCTCTTGAATATCTTTAAGATAGATCTCACCTGAAGAATGAGCAGATGGAATCTACCAATCATAATTTTCTCTTTTAAAAGTAAGATAATTAAGGATAAAAGTGATATGCTTATGGATAACTTAAAATAATAAGTATGCATTAGTATTTGTAATTAAACATCAAAAGCAAATAAATATTTTTAAAATATTTATGTTATGGTTTTTAATTATGTACATGGATATATGTGTCTGTGTGTATGCACACATCCAAAAGCCAGAGGCATTGGATCTTCTGGAACTGGACTTACTGGTGACCTGGGTGCTAGGACCAGGATTCAGGTTCTCTGCAAGAGCAGCATGTGTTTTTAACTGCTAAGCCATCTCTCCAGCCTTGACTTTATTTTCTGGTCAGATCACTTGTTAGTGCTCCCATATAGCCACATGTTATTATGCTAGCATCAAATCCAATTACTTAATAGAAATCCTTAGACACTGGGAATACAACAGTTATGTTCTAGCGTTATAAGAGATTGTAATACTCATTTGTGCCTTTATTTACAATTTATTTCCACTCTGTTTTAAGTTCCTCCCAGACAGAGACCATGTCTTATTCATCTTTATATCTCCACTTTGTAGAACAATGGGATACTTTATGAATGCTCTTTGAATGAATCTAGTTCTATAATCCTGGTAAATAGTATGACTTTCTCATGGATAAGATAAAATGCTAATTTCAAATGTAAAAACAAAAGTGTCCTAATTTGACATGATAGCTAATTCAGATATAATTTGATACTGGTATTCAGGAACTAGGAAGAATGCTTCAAGGAATAGTAAATAGTAGAATATGTGCCTTTCTCTATGCTGATGACATGGTTTTATTAAGACAAACCGGGATTTTCTTTTCAAAGCTGCTGAACCTGGTGGCTACTTACTGTCAGAACAGTTTAACATCAACCAAGCTACAACGAAAACCATTGTATTTGACAGACATTCTCCAGTATTTAAATGAACAATACTAAGTAACCCCATACAACAGGTCAGTTCATTCAGCTATTTTAATGTATATTTTGCATCTAACTTTTCCATTGGACCCATCAGGGGCCAATTAAAAAAAAAATCAGACATTCACCAAAGACATGCATGGTTTTTTATGGTCCAAGCAGCCATTTGCTATCCCTTAGAGGGCCTGGCTCTTCAGAACTGCCCCTCCTCCTGGTTTAGAAGGGCTCCTAATCCTCCTTCCAGCCTGCTTGCTCAGGATTACATGATTCTTTAGATTCTGAATAAAGCTGTCAGCTGCCATGAACAGGAAAAAAGATGGGAGAAGCAATTCCTCATAAGAGGAGTGGCCTGGGGAGGAGGGCGTGGAGTGGTGCTCCCGGAGAGAGCAAAGAGAATAGATACTCTCTCAGAACAAGCTCAGATCGGTGAACAAAGCCTCCTCCAGCCCGCTGAAATAGGATGATGAGGCCAGACCACCACAGTGGTGCCTAAGGAGGACACTCAAGGGGTGAGGTCACTGCTTGTGTCAGACAAGGGCGGCAGAGGGAAGACAAGTAGGGCTTCTCTTGCAAGTTCAGGGCTTTGCTTCTGTAGCTTAGGCAAGCGAAATAAAAGCACAGAAACCCCTGAGGAGGTAGAAACAGGGCCCATCAGAGAGGTGCTTCTCCCAAGGAAACACTAAGCTTGCAAACTTAGTGTTTGAATGCTCCCATTTCAGGGCACAGAACCCAGGGGTCTCCCAAGTTTCTGAATAGAATCCATATTACTTTGTGGGAAAATAATTTGGTTTTAGTTTATAGCAAAAACCGTGTCTTGTTTCTGCCCAGGGGTAAAGAATGCCAGGTGCCTAGGAATTTTTCAGATATTAAGTCAGCTCTGCTACACATCGATTACTAATATAAAAAAAGTAGCTGCTTTTTAATGAGCAGTGTGGAATCCTGGCGTCTCAGATAGCAAAACTCAATTACAGAATTACAGCAATTTACTTGTCAAAGCATGACAGAGAGACACGTGACTAATTCACAGCTAATAGGATCAACTAGGGCAAACTCCAGAAAAGACTGCTTGGCTCACTGGAAAACTATGAAACACATAGAGTGCATGCCTCCAGGTGAACAGATCTTAGGCCTGTGTATCGTTTTGAGTAAACTGGTGACTCTTCATAAACGAGGTAATTGTTGGATGTTTATTTGTGTCTGATCTAGAAATGACTTTAATTTCTCTTCTGTCCCATGTGGAAAAGTTAGTTTTGTTCCTGTTCAGAATTCATCTCATCGTTCTTTTACTCATTAAGAATCTGAACTGTTTTTACTTTTCCTTCGAACTAATTATGACATCTGCCCATTTTTCTCATATCATATGTATAAAAAAAAGAATCTTTAGCATGTGTTTATTTTTGTATCTGTGTGGGAGCATGAGTTTAGCCTTTTCTGAAAGTTGTCTTTTTAACAGCTCTTTTCTGTTGGGCTGTTAACATACTCTTTACCTATGGAGTAACAAGAGGAACCATTATTTATGGTTTACAAAATAGTCTTCAAAAGACCCACTGGACCTCTGAGGAATATTTTTTTAGGGAGAATAAAACTAACTCAACTCAAGGTCCACCACTTGCTTCAAAACCATACCTTACCTTCCTTATTTGCCTTGAGGTTCTAGAGTTTTCTCTGGTGCCTCTGATGCTTCCTAACTGTCCACATTCTTGTGAAATGCTGCTCTTGATCTGTATAACGGTAGCTTCAGCACTTCTGAGCATCACTGAGGCAAAACTTGACAATTCTTATTCTCCTGTATGCCACGAAACTGCTTTAAGTTCTTTCTGAGAAGATAGTCTGTATGAATCCACAAAATAACTGCCCCTTTCTCAGTTTTCTCTTGTCATATATCCAAAAGAGTTCCAGGTTCCTCTTAGGATGTTCACCATGCCTAATTTTTATGAAAAATGGCTTTGTCAAAAGCCATGAAGAATGATAAAGGACTCATTTTGTAATGTCACTGAGGTATTAAGGTGTTGAGTTGTAACTTTGGTTATTTTTATAGTTTAGTCCATGATTATTGAAGACCCCTTGAGCAAGACCCTTGGGTACAGAGCAAGGGAAACAAATCATTTACTCACTGGACTCACAGGAGAAAAACTCAGATAAGCAGCCTAAAGTTGTGTGGGAACATTACAGCTGTCTTTAGCTGTAATAAACATGATGGGAAAAGTGGAGTGGGTCCCCAAGGTGAGCATAGTTCTTTAGTCAGGAAATTTACCTATGACTTTTTGTTTTAAAATCCCAAAGTAACATTTGTAAGTTCTCATGCATAGACACATTCATGGGACACTGGTCTTCCAGCTGGCTGTAATATTTACCTACAATTTTAATTGTAGAGGCTTGAGAGATGTTGAGTCTCTTTACAGAGGAAACATGATCCTGAAGGTATTTTATGAAAAATTCATCTATCAGGTCTATCAGGTAAGCATATTATTTATACATATACAAGTGTGTTGCTTATACTGCAATACAAAGGAAATCCATCTCACCACTTATCTATAGCTGCTACCATTTCAGTACAGCATATTAATGTACATAGTACATTAGCAACATAGTACAAGCTATGTTGCTGCATTTGTAGTCGCCTCATGAATGGAAAGAAGTCCATTGCAGAAGGCTTTTGGTAGGCTGATTTATGAATAGCATGCTGAGTTCCTCCACTATCTGCATGTAGTTGCCTGAAGGTATTCTTGAGCATCAGCACAGACATCTAGATGGCTTTGTTACATGTCCAATATTAGTGATCCTGGTACCTCTATAGGACCTGCCTGTTGAACTGGCAAGAATTAAAAAGCAAGAACAGCTTTTTTGGCTGGGGTTCATAGCTGGGCTCCTATCCCAGCAGGAAGCCTGGGGCTAAAACTAGATACTGGGCATAAGGCCAGTCAGATTGAATGGTAGCTCAATTCCCAGGGGTCTCAGTTTACCTGGAGGATCACTGGACAAATGACTTCCAGGTTCTCACAAGAAGGGAACTTCAAACATTGTGGCAGACAATTCTTCCCAGCCCTGAGGCAGACAGTTGGGTAAGGTTGGGTCAGTTAAGTTGAGGCCCAAGAATAGTTAGTACCCTGAAGATCTATAGGCAGCTAATGGTTTCTGGTGGAGGGAGAGACATTATCTTCAGTGATGTAGCCACTGTAATGCTCTGTAAATAACCCCTCATCCTTATTCCTGTAAGCAACCCTAATTAAAGCTATTGGATCACACACACACACACACACACACACACACACACACACACACACACCGATATGAAATGAAAGTAGAGGAGGACTACTTAGGAAGAGAAGGGGATGGGGGAGTGGGGATGAGGAGAAGAAAGGGTGCTGGAGGGTGAATATTATCAAAATACTGTATGTGCATGTGTGAAAATGTCATAATAAAACCCATTATTACACATAACAAATATATACTAATAAGAAATAAAAAATGGCTGGGCATGGTGGCACACTGCTTTGATCCTAGACTGGGGAGGCAGAGGAAGATGAAGCTCTGTGAGTTCAAGGCCAGCCTGAGCTATATAGCGGGTTCCAGGTCAGCTGGGGCTACAGGGAGATCATGTCTCAAAAAGACAAAAAAAAAAAAAAAAGAGAGAGAGAGAGAATGAAAGTAAATCCAGGGAACGTTCTACCAACATTGGTACTTCAAATTATGTATTTTCCATGTGCAGAATTTAGCTTCCTTGATACACTACAAGTTCATTGAGCGTAGTGTTTTATTTATTTTACTTTTTGAACATTTTCATTACTGTTTATTAGTGTAAACTCATTGTACAAAAAATTTTCCATATGAAATTGTGGTACGGGTACATAGCACACTTTGATGATGTGTGTCTCTAATAAACTTCTCTTGTACCCTTTCCCTCTTCTTCTTTTCAAATAATCTCCTTTCTACTTTCATGTCTTTTTAAAAATATAGATTCTACATATGAAGGAAACCAAGTGGTATTTGTCTTTCTGAATCTGACTTACTTCACTTAACATGATGATCTCCAGTTCCATACATTTTCCTACAGACGTGATTTTATTCTTTGTTGTAACTGAATAATACTCCAATATGATATCAATATATTCCATGTTTTCTTTATTCATTCATCCATTGACACATACCTGTACTGATTCCATAGCTTATTCTATTATGAATAATATATATATTTTACATATATATATATATATATATGGAAGTACAGGTATCTATTGTGTGCTGACCATGATTCTTTTTGTTATGTATTTCCAGGAGTGATATAACTTGTTCTAGTTTTGCTTTTTGAGGATCTTTCATAACAATTTCCTTAGCCATTGCAGTAATTTACATGCCATTTATACTTTATTTTAGTTCTTTTTTTTTCAGATAGCATCTCCCTGTAGCTTCAGTTGGCCTGGAACTTGCTATGTAGAGCAGGCTGGCCCTGATCTCACAGAGCCTGCATCTGCCACCCAAATGCTGAATTAAAGGTGCACGGCCATCACACTTGGCAATTTTTTTTTTGAGTCCTTTATAGATTGTAGCTATTAATCTCCTGTCAGGTGTAGAGTTGGTGATCTTTTTATCCCATTCTGTGGGTGGTATCTTCACTCTGGTGAATGCTTCCTTTGCTGTACCATAGCATTTTTTGTAATGTGATATAACCTCCTTTGCCAGTTTTTGCTGTTCTTGATGTATTAGAGTCCTATTCAGAAATGTTTCCTGTGTGTATATCTTGAAATAGTTTCACTCCTTTTCTCTAGCAGTTTCAGAGTTTCAAGCCTTACATTAAGATTGAGATCCCTTTTATGTTGATTTCCCTGCAGAGTGAATGATAGAACTGTAGCTTTAGTCTTTTAATTTGCACATCTATTTCCCAGCACAATTTGTAAGAAGGCTGCCTTTTCTCCAATGTATATTTTTGACAATTTTGTCAAAGATAAGATGGCTGTAGTTGTGTGCTCATTTATGGATTCCATGTTTTATTCCCTTGCTCTACATCATTCTGTTTTTGTGCCAGAATCATTCTTTTTAGTTACAATAGCATAACTGTAAACCAAGTACTGTTTTTTTTTCTGCTCAGGATTGTCGGGGCTGTTTGGCTTTTGTCATTCTTCTTATGAACTTTAGGATGATTTTTTTCTAGGTATATTGCTTTGGGTAATATAGACATTTTAATAATATTAATTCTATTGATCCATAAGCATTAGCGGTATTTCCATTTTCTAATGTCTTATTCAATCTTCAGTGTCTTAAAATTTTCATTGTAGAGGTCTGTACCTTCCTAGGGTAGGTCATTTCTAGATATCATTTTTTTAAGAATTATTTTTGCTTTTTATTTATTATTTTTGTTTTATGTGTATGAGTATATTGCCTGCATATATGTAAGTATACTCGTGGAGGTCAGAAGAGCCCCTGGAACTGGAGTTAAGGATGATTGTTAGCTGCCATGTGGGTGCTGGGACTTGAACCCAGGTCCTCTGGAAGAAGAGCCAGTGCTCTTAACTACTGAGCCATCTCTCCAGCCCTAGGTATCATATTTCTGAAGATGTTATGAATGATATTGCTTCTCAGCATGTTTGTTTTGGGTATATAGAAAAGGTTCTGAGTTTTGTATGCTGACTCTGTATCCTACTATGTTGCTAAAAGGTTTTATCCAAGTTTTCTGATGTTGTTGGCATCTTTTAAATTAGGATCATATAATCTGAAAATAGGAATAATTTAGCTTCTTCTCTTATTATTTCTATCCTTCTCCTTTCTTTCTTTCTTTTCTTTCTTTCTTTCTTTCTTTCTTTCTTTCTTTCTTTCTTTCTCTTTCTCTCCCATTATTACTCTTGTTAAGACTTCAAGTACTATATTGAGTAAGATGAAGAGAATGAGCACTGTTTTTTCATTCCTGATGATAGAGAGAACACACTTAGCTCTTCACCGTTCTGTGTGATATTGGCTATAAGTTTATGATGCATGCACTTTATTATGCTGAGATATGCTCCTTCTATTCCTACTTTCTTCAAGTTTTTTAATCATAAAGGGATGCTGGATTAAAATTGTTTTGATTTATTTATTTTTATTTTATGTGTATGAGTGTTATGCCTACATGTGTGTAAGTGCACCCATGTCACACAGTGCCCATGGAGGACAGAAAAGGGTGCTGGATCCTCTGGAACTGGAGTTATGGACAGTTGTTAACTGCCATGTGGATGCTGGCATTCGAACCTGGGTCTTCTGCAAAAACAGACAGTGCTCTTAACTGCTGAGCCATCTCTCCAGCCCCGGGTTTCTGGATTTTTGTTGAAATTTTTTTCTGCATCTATAAGGATGATCATATGATTTTTGTCCTTGATTCTATTTGTATGATGTATTGTATGTATTGATTGAATCATCTTTCCATCCTTGTAGTGAAACCCTTTTTTTTGTGGTGAATGTTCTTTTTGGTAGGTTGTCAAATTCGGTTTGCAATTATCTTAGTGAGAAAACTGCATTTATGTTCAGCAGGGACATTTGTACATAGTTTTGTTTCTTTGTATATGATTATCCACTATTGGCATCAGGCTAATAGTGGCTTTATAGAGTAAGCTTAGAATAGCTTTCTAAAGTTTTCTGTTTTATAGAATAGCTTAATGAGTATTGCTGTTAATTCTTCTTTAAAGGTCCAATAGGATTCAACAGTGAATCTGTCTGGTATAAGGCTTTTTTAAGGATTTTTTGAGTGTGTGTGTGTGTGATGTGTTGCATGTACATGAATGAAGAGTACAGAGTGGGATGTTGGGAGTCTTCCTTTATCACTCAGTGCCTTGTCACTTTGAGATGGGGCCTCACTCTGAACCAGAAGCTCATCATTCTGGCTAGACTGGCTTGCGAGAGAATTGTCTGGATCTGTTTTTCTTTGCTCTCCAGTGATTTGAACTCAGGTCCTCATGTTTGCAGAACAAGTATTCTTACCCACTAAGCCATCTCTCTAGCTCCAGAAACTTTATTACTCCCTCAGTCTCATTGGTTCCTATTTATCTGTTTAGGTTATTTGTAGATTCTTGTTTCAGTTTTAGTCGCTCACATATGTCTAGACATTTATCCATCTCTTCTAAAGTTTCTGATTTATTGGAATATAAGTTTTCAAAGTATGCCCTTAGCAGTCCTTTGGATTTCAGTGGTGGCTGCTGTAAGACCCCTGCTTTTCGCCCTGATTTTATCTCCCCCCCTCTGGTTAGTTTGTATAAAGGTTTGTCAGTGTTGTGCCTTTTCAAAGATCTGCCTCTTTTTTCCACTGGTTCTTTGTATTGATTTTTAAATCTCCATTTCATTCGTTTTCACCCCTCTCCTCAGTATGTCTTCATATCTAGTTTTGGCTTTGGTTTGTTCTTGTTTTTCTAAGACTTTAAGGTATATTATTAGGTTATTTTAGCTCTCTGATCTTTTTCAATATAGGCACTCACAGTCAGAAGCTTCCCTCTTAGAATTACCTTGCTCGATCACAAAGTTCAGTAGTCATGTTTTTGTTCATTTGATCATAAAAATATTCATTTTCCCCTGATTTCTCTGGTGACTCACTGATCATGTAAAGGTATGGTGTTCAGGGTGGACAGATGGCTTGGCAGTTAACAGCACTGGCTGTTCATTCAGAGAACCCAGGTTCAGTTCCCAGCACCCACATGGTGGTTAACAACCATCTGTAACTTCAGTACCAAGGAATCTGTTGTCTTATGGCCTCCTTGGGCACTGCGTACACATGATACACTTACAGCCTTGCTGACAAAACACTTGTATACATAATAGACAAGTAACTAATTAAAAAAATTAAAAAGTGTAGCATTCTATCTGTTAGTCAGGTGTGGTAGCACAGCCTTTTATCCTAGCACTTTTTAGTCGGAGACAGGTAGATCTCTGTGAGACTGTGGCCAGCTGATCTACATGGGAAGTTCTAGGCCAGATGGGGCTACAGGGTGACCCTGTGTCAAACAGACAAACAAACAAACAAACAAACAAAGCCCTAAAAAATCAATCTCTGTGTTGTTTTATCCTGTTCCTGCAGTTTCTCTTGCTATTGATTTTTAGTTTTATTTCATTGTTTCTGAGATGGAGTCCTCTGTGTTAAGCATGCTGGCTGTGAGCTCAATTTATCTGCTTGTTTCAGATTCTTGAGTAGCTACAACCCCAAAAGCACACTACCATGCCCAGCTGAGGATAGCAGTAATGTGGGCTTTGCTGTTTCAAGTTTGTCCTGTGACCAGCCCTAGTAGTATCAGCTAGGAGCTGGCTATAGATTTATAAACTCAAGCTCTACCCAGGACTTACTGAATTTGGATCTACATTTAACACAATGCCTAGGTGATCAATATTTGCATTAAAATTTCAGTAGAACTAACAGAGTAATTCTTAGATATTTGTGGTGCATATTTTTTATTTGTAGCAATAAAACTGAACCTAAATACCTTAAGCCAGAACAGAAATGCTGGCATTTTTTTGGCAAAAGATTCACCAATATCATGAAGAATTCAATATTAAACCTTTGCAATTACACTTCAGTGATATTAGAAATGAGATTTGGTTGACATTTTTTAGGGCACAACTATTGATGTGACACTCCGTTGCAATGTCTTTTTTCATTACATGTTTTAAATATAGGAGGGGGCTAGGGTCACTAGGTTTGCTTGGGGTCAGGCTCACACCCCCTTAATTAAGCAACCAGAAGTTGTGGGACTGTAGCCCCACTCCCAGGGATGGTGTATACTCATGAGCAGGTAGCATCCTAAAAGTTGCCTGCTATACTTTTTAGACTGAAGTTGGCATATTTTCTGCTAATAATTGGGCTTAGAAGCACATGAGTGTATTTTTAGTCCTCCCCTCTGCTGCCCTATTCTGTGATTTTCTTTGTTGCTATTTCTCTACCTAAGAGTTCATACATGCTAACGAATTTAGCAATTAACATTTTGCTGGTGACACAAATGTACTTCCAGCTTGAATCTCTAATTCCGAGTTCCAGCCTCATATCTCCAAATGTTCCATCATTACTTAAAGTTCAAAATGGCCAAAATTGGGCTCATCATCTGTCCTTCCCAACTTCCTTATTTCTATCAAGATGCTACTGTCTTTGAAGATAGCTAAGCATCTGTGGTTCCACTCTTATTTTTCAAATGTAACTAGCAAATCCTAAACCTTAAAATGTAAGTTTCTTTAGTGTGTCTCTCCCATCCCACCTGCCTACCAGAGTTCAAATCCCTCTCCCCTCTCATTAACTCTCTGTGCCCTGTTCCTGTGCATTGATCCGCCTTTTTAACCTTTCTGTCATAGAGTGCTGTGCATATATTTCTAGAGTCCACAGTATCATCCCATGATCCACCTCAGAAAAGATTTTATAATATTTCAAAGTATTTTATTATATGTAGAGACCTAAAGTTTTTACCCTAACATGTGCTAGTAATTCAGAGCAGATATCCAGTTCTTTTAGAAATGAATAATGTTGTATTAACATAAAAGACCATATATTAGTGTTTAGCCTTTTAACCTATTGTGTCCTGAAGTGTTTTTTTTGGCATAAATTCAGATGTGAAAAAAGTTTCAAAAGTTTTGCGCACACACACACACACACACACACACACCACACACCCCATAATATAATAATGAAATCCAGAAAATATTATGAGCTGATCTATAGATACTGCTCAAATTTTATCATTTGTCATGCTATAGTCCCTTTTATAGTCAAGAATCCAAGTCATGACTCTACTCTGCATTTAATGGCATGTTGCTGTGGTCTGCTGATCTGGGGCAGTTCTTCAGACTGCTCCTCATGATCTTGACACTTTTGAAGTGTTCTGGTCAGTTATTGCTATAAAAGTCTTCGAGTTGTGGTTTATCTGATACTTCCGCATGTTGAAGCATACACAGTAAATTGTACATTTGTGTAGGAATTTTGCTAAAGTGATGGCATGGATATCCTTTTCTATGTATGATATCAAGGGTACATGATGTAAATTGATTATTACTACTGATGTTAAGCTTGATTACTTGCTTTAAAGTGTCTACTGGGATTTGTGTGTAGAGTTCTTATTTTCCTTTGTGACTAATTCATTTTTTATGGATTCATTTCTGTTTATACTGTGAGTGATATTATCGTGATTTATTTTCTTGTTCAGATTGTCCTAGATTCCTATCAGGAGGTTCTTCATGTATTTGTGTCATTTCAAAGTGCTTATAATAAATATTTTTAAATGTACCTCATTAACTTTCTGGAGGCAGAGTTCTAGTCTCACCTTATATTTTCCTGTTTTCCCCTGGAAACAGGGGAAATGTGGATCTGGAATGTCCCACAAAGACCAGTGTGTTAAAGGCATGGTCTGTAGATTGACACTATTGGCAAGTAGTTAAATGTTAAAGGTTAAATGTTAAAGCCTATTAGGACATTTTAGTTAATAAGGGACATGCCCTGGAAGAAAATCGTAGGACCTCTTCTTCTGGCCTCGTTCTGCTTCTCCTGTCCTCTCTTTCTCTATGTCATTGTGGCCATGAAGTGCTCTGCTGTGTGCTCACCTCCATGTGTGTACGGCCTTGCTCCAGTTTGAAGCAGGGGCAAACTGGTTGTAGTCTGAAACTTCTAAAGCTGTAAGCCAAGATAAACTTTCCTCTTTATGATCTGAGTTATCAGGCATTTGCTACGGTCACAGAAAGCTGATTAACACAGTTCTATTACTATAAGAAAAGTGACACTTAGAAACAAGATTTGGAATCTAAGTTTGTTCCTTACTATTACAATGACATACAATTGCATCTAGACCTTACAATGTAGATGATAGATGTATGTAGTTTAGTAAGTCTTAAAATGTTTTCTGTGTCTCTAGCAAGAAGTCATAAATGGATAGCTTTTAGATTGGCTATAGATCACAAATATTTTTTTACTGATTTGCCATGCAAGCAAAAGCAAAAGATCGCATAATAAAGTTAGATTAGCCTGTAATACAAACAAATCTCCTCCATCAAAGATAAAGGCTCATTTTCTGATGTTCCTAATGTGTTAAAGAATTTGGAAGTAGGCAGTCAGTGTTCAGTGGAAGCACCACAGTCACCAAGGACTCAGATTCTACTGTACCGACCCTAAGTCATAGCTCATCCTTCAAAGTTCCCCCAGGTCACAGTGCAGTATGTGTGCAGGACCATAGCCATTAGGCCCAGCTCAGGATGGAAGAATGAAGATAAGGAGAAAGGCAATGTCCTCATAAGCTTATATATCTGAACACTTGACCTCCATCTTGTGATATTATGTGGGAAGTTTGTGGAACCTTTATGAGGTGGGACTTCACTGGGGGGTAGTAGGCCACTGGGGGCAGACCTTGAGGTTTTACAGTCTGGATCAACTTCCTGTTCACTCCCTGCTTCCTGAGCATGTATGTAATATGATCAGTCAGCCTCCTGCTCCTGCCACAATGCCTTCCGTGCCTGTTGCAATATCTTTCCCACCATAATGTACTGTGTCCCTCTGGAATGTAAGCCAAAAGAAACCTTCTCCCCCTTAGGTACTTTTATCAAGGCATTTTTCACAACAACAAATAAGAAGTTAAGACTCGAACTTCTCTAGCAACCATCTAATAATTCTGCTTACTTTGCTCCAAATGAAGCTAAGAAGTACAAGCTTGGAATTAGGACACTGCAGCTGGAAGAAGACCAGAGTTCCAATAACAAGAAAGGAGAGGACCAACACTGAGGAGGCAATGAATGATCTCTTTGCAGCACCAGCATTTAACCATAACAGGTCTCACATGAAGTATGGGTTTATGACTTATTTTGAAATATCACAAAATTGGGCAGTACTGGGGCCACATTTGCATGGCAGTTGTCAGCTGGTGTTGGTCCCTTTGGGTAGAAGATTACTTCACCATAGAAATTATTTCCTGACTTGAGCCTTTTTGTTGTTGTTTCCAGCAATCATAAATCTTTCACTTTTAAGCATATGGATTATAGCAAAAACAGCTTAAAAAACCCAACAACAACAACTGAGAAGCTTAATTTCTTTCTGACTTTAATGTTTTTCTATGCCCTAGGGAAATTCCATAGATGCTTCTTGATTCATGATCTGCTAATATTATGACTGTGATGATGTGTATTGGTTTGTATTTTCCTGGAGATAACTGATACTTTCATTCTGATACTTCAGGGAGTTTGGAGATAAGAAAGAATATCTTAATTCATTTTGATATCTCCAGCATCTTATCAAAGACTATAATTATAGATAAGTAATGAACTTTTCTTAAATAAGGCTTGTTTCTGAATTCCATCATGCTAATGGCTTTAAGCTGCTGCATAGCTGAGCACTTGATTACATACTATGCTTATATTTTTTACTAGTTAATATATAATATATAATAGTATTATATATTAATATATAATAGTTATTAATTGTTTCATTTTCATTCATCTTTTCTACCAGTATCTATAGTAAGGACTTACTTTGTTTCTTTTCTCTTTTCCGTAGAGCTATCATAGTATCAACCAAATGGAATTAAACAAATACTAATAAATATTTTGCACAGGTTTATTGATCCAGAGTTTTGACTTCTATACAATTAAATAGAAATTTTAAAGGACATGCCCACAAATAGCCTAGTGATGATGACAGAGACCTAAACTGTAGCATCTTCCTAGAGTGATTTTCAGATCTTTGCACTTAGGGATTTGTTTGATTGGTTTGATTGATGTATTTTTCCCCCTCACTGTCCACACACTCACCCACATATTTAACAGTTTTTTTGTTCCTAGTATGTGCCTGGCACTGTGTCAGACACTGTGAGAAATTTAAAAGAGAAAAAAAATTTATTGTCATTGAAAAGTTTATAGCCTAAAGTAGGATCACATGTGTGACAGATAATTAAAATACAGCATGAAGTGCTGTCATGAAAATTACAAGTGACTATAATGGAGTCAATAGATATCTGCAGAAGTCAAGCAAGTCCTTACAGAAGAAGCAGTGCTTGAGCATATGCTATGGTTTGCCATGTGGTTTGTTCCCTATAGGTTCATGTTGGAAGCATGGCCTCAGTGTGACAATATTAAAGGGTGTGCGACCTTTAAGAAGGAAGAGTTAGCTAAGTGGTTAGCTCAGGGGAAAAAAGCAGCAGCCACAGAAGCCTGAAGACTTGAGTTTGATTTCTGGAACACACATAAAAAGCCAGATGTGGTGGTGTGCATTTGCACTACTGTTTTGAGATGGGAAACAGAGAAAGGAGAGTGGAGGGACCTCACAGGCCAGCTAGCCTAGAGTAACAGTGCAGCAGCAGAAACAAGACGGACCCTGTCTCAAAAAGGTGGAAAGGAGCACCATCTCCCCAGAGTTGTTCTGTAACCTTGACACATAAGCTGTGGCACACACATGCTCCCCCAAATTAAAGAAAAAAAGAGAAGGGCCTACTATATTGTTATATGTTGGTGATGCTGCCATTGGAAGGGATTGAGGTAGTTATGTGAGGTCTGAAAGTGTCTCAAGAAAGAATTGTTACTGTACAGGAACAACCTGGCTACTCTCCCTTCACGTGTATTCCAACCATTGTGATGACATCCACATGAGATCCTTCCCAGCGTCAGCAAATGTAGGCATCTTGCCCTTGACTTATATGCTAAATAAGAATTATACGCTAAATAAGCTTCTTTTCTTTATAAGCTATGCAGTCTCTGGTATTTTATTAAAGTAAGAGGAAAACTGACTAATACAGAGTATTTTCTTGCTTGACAGAGAATAAGCATAAGTGAATTCAAGCAGATAATTGAATAAAAAATACTTTTATATTCATTAAATGAAAGGTCTTTATGTTCAATTAAGAAGAGACAGATGTTGTAGATACATTATGGGGAATCAGTTATTCAGTGAACATTTATGAATTTAAAAAGTCATACAACAAACCTTATGCTAGGAAATGGGTTGCAAGGTGAATCAGAAAGTCCTAGGCTCTGCTTCATAGAGTTTGCATTGTAGCAGAGAGGATGGAGATAAACTGTCTGTGAAATACAAGTGTATCCATGACCAGCTTTATCTACTTTGGAAGGGATGAAACAAGTGATCATGGAAGGTTTGGTGAAGAAGTGAGATCAGGGTGAGAATGGAAGGCTATGTGGGAATTAGGCACCTCTGCCTAGGGAAATGGGAGAATATCAGAAAAAGTTTTGCTATAAGCTTAGACAACTGGACATTTGTATGTAGAAGAATCAGACTGAACTCTTACCTCACACTATATGCAAAGATTAACTCAAAATATAGCAATAACCTAAGACAAGAACTAAAACTTTGCAGTACCATGCTGGCCTGGCGTGTGCAAGCCCCAGGTCTGACCTCCACCATCACCATCACAAAGGAATAAAAATATAAAACTCTTAAAAGCAATCATAAAGATTAATCTTCATAATCAACCCTTTGGTAATTGATTCTTAGCTAGATGTAACACCAAAGCTATAAGCAATAAAAGAAAACGTTATTAAAGGTTTTTCCTTCAGCATTTTTCACTAGTGTTAAATTAGCATGCAGAGTTCCAGACTCCATCATGGTATTTTCATACATGTTCTGCTTTTGCTGATCCTCTTGCCTGTTCTCCTGCCATCTTTGCTGATGCCCTTCCAAGTCCAATTCCCACTCCTTCCTTCTGTGTCACATGTTTTCTATGACCTTCTTTTTCTCCATCCTCAACTCTCCTTTAGGGTTTCTTCTTCTGCTCTCATGGGTCCCTTTCTAGTTTCATCATGTATAGCCCATATATAATATAATATAATGAGATGAAACATGCAGCAGCATTTATCTTTCTATGCCTGGGATACTTAACTTATGAAAGTACTTCTCAGTTCTATTGTTTTGCGAATGTCATGATTTAATTTTTCTATACAACTGAATAAAATTTCACTGTATCTATGTATCACATTTTCTTTTATCTGTTCATCTGTTGATGGATACCTAGGCTGATTCCATTTCTTAGCTATTGTGAATAGTGTAGCAATGAACATGAATATCTTGGTATCTCTGTATTGGACTTGGAGTCCTTTGGGTGATATAGATCCAGGAGTGGTATAGTTGGCTCACATGGTACTTCTGTTTTTAGTTTATTGGGAAACTTCCACACTAACTTCCATAGTGATTCAAACAGTTTACATTCCCAACAGCTGTGAATCTGGGTTCCTCTTTCTTCACATTCTCATCAACATTTGTTAGTCATTTTGACTGAGGTGAGACAAAACCTCAAAGTAGTTTTAATTTGTATTTTCTCGATGGCTATAAATGTTGAACACTTTTAAAAGATTCATTTTATTTTTATTTATGAATATTTGTGTGTGCGTGTGTGCATGTGTGTGTGTATACTTGTGCATGTGGGTGCCTGTGGAGGCCAGTAGAGGATGGGACTGAACTTAGAGGTGGTTGTGAGATTCTTAATGTGGATGCTGGGAACTGAACACAGGTCCTTTGCAAGAGTAGCAAATGTTCTTAACCACTGAGCCATCTCTCCACTGCCCAAGGATGTTGAGACATGTAAAAATGTTTCTTGGTGCTTTTTACTTTTTAATTTGAGAACTTCTTTTCAGTTCCTTGGTCTATGTATAGACTGGATGGTTTATTTGTTGGTGTTTTGTTTTGCATTTCTTTATATAGCCTAGATATCCAAGTCCCTGTCTGAAGTACAGCTGGCATTTTTTCTCAAACTAGAACCTGGCTTCTCAACCTGGAAATTGTTTCCTTTGCTGTGAAGAAACTTGTTAATTTCCTGCAATCCCATTTGTCAATTCTTGGGGTTATTTTCCATTGGAGAACTATTCAAATAGCTTTTGTTTATGCCTTTATTTTGCTTTCCCGATCTTTTCCCATGGCAGTTTAGGTGTTTAAGTTTTAATATGAAAGTATTTGTTCCATTTTGAATTGATTTTTGTACAGGGTGAGAGGCATCGATCAACTTTCATTACTTTGCATGTGGATACCCAGTTTTCCTAGCATTATTTATTGAAGAGGATTTTTTCCCAGTGTATGTTTTTGATACTTCTGTTGGGTGGCTATAGCTGAGTGAGTTTATTTTTAGGGTCTCTATTCTGTTCCACTGGTCTGCATGTCTGTTTTGATGTCAGTACCATGTGGTCTTTGTCACTGTGGCTTTGTAGTATAATGCATTGGTTATTTGGAGTTTTGTGCTCAATATGAATTTTTGGGTTGTTTTTTCTAGTTCTGCAAAGAATGTCATTTGAAGTTTGATGAGGGTTGCCTTGAATATATAGACACTTTTGGTAATAGAGCTATTTTCAAATGTTAATACTGCCAGTGTATGAACATAAAAGTTTTCTATTTTCTACTATGTTCTTTAGTTTATTTTTTCCATGTTTTAAAGTTTTTATTATATATCTCTTTTACCTCCTTGGTCAGGTTTATTCCTAGGTGTTTTTTTTTTTTCCTGAAGCTGTTGTGAACAGAGTTTATTTCCTGGTTTGTTCTCTGCAAATTCGTCATTGGTGTATAGAAAGCTATTGATTTTTGTATGTTGATTTTGCATTCTGATACTTTGCTGGAAGTTTTTATCACATGTGAGAGTTCTCTGATGCAATCAAGAAGGTCTTTGAATTATAGGATCACATCATTTTTAAATATGGATGTGACTTCTATTTTATAGTTTGTATCCTTTTTATTTCTTTCTCTTGTCTTATTGCTCTAGCTAAGGCTTTGAGCACTATGTTGTATGAGTGGAGAAAATAGGCACTCTTGTCTTCTTCCAGATTTTTTGTTTTATTTTATTTATTGTTCTTTTTGAGACAGGGCCTCCTTGTAGTCCCAGCTGACCTGAAGCTCACTATGTAGACCAAGGTGACCTTGAACTCAGATCCACCTGCCTCTGCCTCCTGAGAGCTGGGATTAAAGGTGTGTGCCACCATGCCTGGCTTCTTCCAGATTTTAGAGGAAAGGCTTTCATTTTCCCCCATTTAATATAAGGTTGCCTGTCATGTTGAGTATGTGGCTTCAATTCCTATTTGCGTCAATGCTTTTATTATGAAAGCACACATTGAACTTCGCCTAAAGCCTCTTTGGCGTCTTTTGAAATGATCATATGATTCTGTCCTTAAGTCTATGTAGATGGTACATTGCATTCATTGGTTTTCACGTGTTGAACCAATCTTGCATCCTTGGGATAAAACCAACTTTGTCATGATGTGTGCTCTTCTTAATGTGTTTTTGAATATGGTTTGTGAATATTTTGTTGAGAATTTTTGCATCTCTATCAGGAAAATTAGTTTGTAAGTTTCTTTTTCTTCATGGTATCTTTATTTGGTTTTTGTATCAGGATAATATTGACTTTGTAGAATGAGTTTGGTAGTGTTCTTTCCCTTGTTAAATGTAGAACAGTTTGAGAAACATTAGTATTAGGTCTTTCTTAAGTGATTTTGGAATTCAACAGTGAATCCAACCATTCCTGGGCTTTCCTTTGTGGTGAGATTTTAATTACCACTTCAAGATTGATGCTTATTATGGTCTAAGTTGTATATATTTTCTTGATTTAATTTCAGTGGTCATATATGTTTAAGAATTTATCCTTATTATTCTTCTAGATTTTTCAACTTTTTGGAATCTGTGCTCAAAATATTCTCTAATGAGTCTCTGGACTTCATTGGAGTCTGTTGTAAAATCCCTTTCATTCTTAATTTTATTAACTTAAATCTTCTTTCTTGATTAGTTTGGGTAAAGATTTGCCAGTCTTGTTTATCTTTTCAAAGAACTTACTATTTGATTGATTGCATATATTTTTTTTCAGCAGAACACTAAAGCCAAAAATTAATAATCTATTGTTGAGATTCTAGACAGATACAAAATGAAGAATTATAATTTTTAATATTTTTTTTTGTTTGCTGTGGAAGACACCAACACTTTGTATCTGAAACAACATTAATCCTGGTTTGTTCTCTGCAAATTTGTCATCGGTGTATAGAAAGCTATTGAAACAACATAACTTCAGCCACATCAGAAGTGTTTGCAAGAAGGCTGGGGTTCTTTTTTTTTCTCTAGATTCGTTTGCTTTTCAGTCCTGGTGATCTTTGCAACTGTACTTGTTACCTAGTAATGTGTTGGGCAGGTGTAAGTGTGGGTATATGAGCTAGAGATAGCAGAGTCTTCCTAAATGCTAAGTTAATGAACATTGATTTGGTACATACTGAAGCATGCTGTGCTATAAAAAAATAAATATAACTTAAAGGCAAAACACTAAACACCCAGTTAATATATGGTGAAACATACTTAGTTTATGATTTTGGTCAATACATACTTTAACTAGAACAGTGTTCTCCACTCATTTTTTATTAAATACTGTAGGTGTTTCCTGGGGCATGAGGTAATAACCCAAATACAATTAAAATGACCATAAAAATAAGGGCCTCCACATTGGCTCCCAAGGATGGGTCTGTTTGAGGCTTCTAGACATCAGCATTGGGTGGTCTGGTATTGGTGTATGATACTTAAATAGAGCTTTTTCTCCCTTAGGTCTGTAAGGTGTTAAGGTGTTTTTATAAAACCCCATAAACCGTCATTAAACACTTTTTTTTTTTCGTAAAGAAAACTTAAATCTTTATTTGACATGTTTTCTGTAGAACCCTTTTGGCATTTTAACAAGTCCTTTAAAGAATCACTCTGATAATTGCATCCAGGTTTAAGGATATGGATAGGGGTATTTATTCAGATTTTCTTTTTTCTTCCTTCTAAAATGCTTTAAATTGTTTTTATTTTATGTGTATTACTGTATTGCTTGCGTGTGTGTAAGTGCACTATGATCCCCCAGAACTGGAGTTAGCTGCCATGTGGGTGCTGGTAATCAAACCTGGTTCCTCTGGAAGAACAGGGAGTGTTCTTACTGCTGAGCCATCGCTCTAGTCCCCTTTTCCTTTTTTAAAATATTGAAACACTTGATCCAGTAAGCAGTGGGCACTGGATTTTGGTATATTTTAATTTAATGGGGAAAAGACATCAAAAGAATCTTCAAGTGGAGAAAGACTAATTTCAATATTGCATATGGTGAGATCAGGTGCATTAAGCATATTATGATCATAGACTCAATATTGTACACGAACTGATGGAACAGAAGGTTTGACTACAGAATGAATAAACTGTGGTTTAAATATAGTAAATTGTTTTCTACATGAGGTTGGTTTTCCCTAATTGCATTCTAAGAAGCAACATCCTGTCATTCCATATTCCCTTCTCTCACTTTGATTTTCTTCATAGTGTTTTCTTCCTCTGTACTGTAAGTTATTAGTTGTAGCTATTATTTTTGTCTATTTGTATATAACATTCATGAGAAAGAGACTGTTT
Source organism: Eospalax fontanierii (assembly GCA_035773235.1). NCBI lineage: Eukaryota > Metazoa > Chordata > Mammalia > Rodentia > Spalacidae > Eospalax > Eospalax fontanierii. The sequence goes on along the minus strand of CM069548.1, from coordinate 30,328,411 downwards.
ACAGTTTTAATACATATTTATTATTACTATCTGCTTGTATATGTGTGTGTGAGTGTGTGTGTGTGTGTGTGTGTGTGTGCAGGCATGAGTGTGCCACTGCATGTGTATGGAGGTCAGAGGACAACTTTCAGGAGTTGGTCCTCTCGTTCTACTATGGATTTTGGGGATTGAACTTAAATTGTCAGGCTTGTGCAGCTAGTGCTTTTACCTGCTGAGCCATCTTGCTGGCCTGAGACTTTGTCTTTATCTTCATTGTGTATACTCTGTATTGGATCACATTTGAAGCATAATGCTAGACAAAAAATATTTACTGGATGAATGGAGGAATGACAGAGTGAATCAGTAAGTTAAATTCCATGTTTTCTGTGATGTAGCATGAACTTCTACTCTACAGATTTCACATTCATCTAAACTTTTCTTACTAAAGGATTTCATTTTCTCTCTTTTTATTCTACACCTTGAATCACAAAATTTTAACGCCATCAGAAATATTATTTTTATGATATAGAAATAATGTTAGGTTAGTCATGCACTTTTGGTGATGTCATGGAGCAGAATCCCATGTAAATACACTGTAGCCTAGACTTTCTTCTACATAGAAACTAGTGGTTATGATAGTCTGTTTTCCTTCTTAAAAGAAAGAAGATACTCATTCCACAGAAATATTGCCATTTGTAGATCCCTTATTCCTGAGAAATGTTTAACCAGGAAGGACTGTTCTGAAACTATGTATAAGTAGGATACACTAGAAGTTCATCTCCTGTGTATACAGCATTCCCATTGGGAGGGTCTGTGTAGATTAATTACTTTTGAATTTGATTCTATTGAAGTCTTAAAATTTCTAGGGCACACTTCAGTAGTAAATTGCTTTTTAATTCAGTAAATATCAATCAAAACTAAAGACAATCCTTCCCAGTGTTCAATAAAATTGATGATTCTTGTGAGGTTGACTAAGAAAAAAAGAGATTCGAATTATTATCAGAAATAAAAACAGGGACATCACTACTAGTTCTACAGAAATAGAAATAATTTTAAGATAGTTTTATGAAAAATTTTTTTAACCAATGGGTGAGGTAATCTATATGAAATGGACAAATTCTTAGAAATAAAAATATTTACTAAGGCTGAGTCATAAAAACAGAAAATCTGAATAAACTTTTAAACAATAAGGAGGTTCAATCAATAATAAAAGTACCTCCCACAAAGAAAAAGACTGGACCCAGAAAACAGTGTCAGATTCCTTGGAGCTGGAATTAACAGGCGACAGTGAACTGCCTGACATGGGTGCTAGGAATTGAATTTGGTTCCTCTAGAAGAGCCCCCTTAACCATTGAACAACCTCTCCAGTCCCTAACTGATTCTTTAAGACCAGGATTACCCTGATAGCAAAATAAAAAGCACTATAAGGAAAGAAAGTAACAGACTAATATCCCTTATGGATACTGATAATGAAATCAATAGAATATTAAGTTCAAAGTCATATTAAAATGATTATACCCATGACTAAATGAAATTTATTCCTAGAGTAGAGAGATGATTAAATACATAAAAAATCAGTTACTGGATTGTGATCTTATATTTAAAAGTTCTAGGGACGAGGGAGATGGCTCAGTGGGTAAAGTGTTTACTGTGCAAGCGTGAGGACCAGAGTTTGGATCCCCAGCACTTGCATAGATGCTGGATAGACATGGAAGCCTGCCTGAAAGCCCAGTGCTTGGGAGGTGGAGACAGGGAATCCCCTCTGGAATCTGGATAGCTAGATTAGCTGAATTCATGAGCTCTGAATTCAAATGAGAGTCTCTGCCTCAATATATAAGGTAGAGAGTGATTGAAAAAGATACCCCATGGCAACCTCTGGCCTCCACATGCACATGCACATGTATATGCCCATACACACACACAAATACATGAATATACCACACATACATATGCATGCAAACAAACACCCGTTAATGAGAGTAACCAACTGTTTTCTGATTGGATTTGAGTCCCACTCTACAGGAGGGAATTCGTGCCTGGTATTGTAAGCCTGGTCAAAAGCTCTTAATGGCAGGAGGAATCTATTACTACTAAATGGACGTGGTGTCACTCTGTCTTCTAAATATTTATGTTTTCATAGGTTAGTATGCTTTTAGCCTGGGGACAAAAAACCTTCTGTTTGCAATGGGCAACAGTTAATGCAGAGACTCAGAACTGGTCACAATGCTGAGAATAAGTGAGTACTGAATGGCCAACTGCATTGAGAGGTGGAGGTGTGATATAGATGCCTATCTAGGGCTGAATATTCCACAATCCTTTATTTTCTGCATGTGTTCTTGTGGTTCTCTGTATCAATTACCATCTACTGAAAAAATAAGCTTCTCTAGTGAGTGTTGAGGGATGTGATAATCTATGGGTATAAAAATAAGTATTTAGGAGGCAGTCTAATACTATGCCCATTTAGCAGAACAATGCTAGTAAGTCCTCCCCTAGTGCCTATGATCTACCCAGCCACTAGTTCTTGGCCCAGTTAATGGTGCCAGTCATAAGTTCAGTCTTGTGGAGTGGGCCTTAAAAAGAAAGTAGTTGGTTACTTATATAACATTGGTGCCATTCTTACACAAGTGGACATTCCTTGCCAGGTCATATTGTTTATTGTAGCTCACAGGGTTCACAGCTGGGTAAGACTTGATTACTGTATGCATCCAGCAGCATGCATAGCACTTTCCAGCACTATGAAAGCTAGCTAGCTTCCAGGTCAATGCTAACTTGATTTCTCTGTGTTCTGTGACACAAGTTTATGGTATCTTAAACAATAGCACCTTACCACCAACTTCAGGAGGGTAAACAAGAGCAATGACAATAGTCTGTAATGTTTGGGGGGTGGCCTATAGGATCCCAGTTGAAAAAGAGGTAACCCATTCCAGGGACCAGGCTGTTTACCTGATAGCCTTTCTTTCTGGGAGAGGCATTGCCCACTCCCATTGTAGGGTAACTCAATTTAAATTATATACATATATATACACACATATGTATGTATATATTTTAGTAAGCTTCTACAGTAGTAAATTCTGTTAACTTTTTAGGTAGCATACAAAAATGGTTGTGACATTGTCATCCATGTATATCACCGTACCTTACTTGTATTAGTTCCTCCATTTCTCTCTCTTGTCCCTGTCCCTCATCCTGCTGGTACCCTTTCTCCTTCTAAGTAAGCCCTTCTGTGTTCACGCTGTATATCTGCATATAGATGTGTATATTTAAATGTAGATGCCTCATATAGGAGAAAGTATGTAATATATATCTTTATATTTATCTTGTTCTCCTCTTCCCCTCCCCAAATGTCCTTTCCTCTTCCCCACTATCTCTAGATTTATCATTTAAATCTATATTCTGCATATGAGAGAAAACATGCAACATTCATCTTCTGAATCTGTTTGATTTCACCTAAAAATAACACCCACCACTCAGGTCCACCAGTTTTCTTACAAGTGATTATTTTATTGTTCTTTATGTCCTAATCACATTCCATTGTGAATATTTACCACATTTTCCTTAACCATTTATCTTCGATAAGCTCTGAGGCTGATTCCATAACATGGCTATTCTGAATCGTGCTAGGATATAAGTGAGAGGATGCTGACCTTGATTTCCTTGGGTCTATTATATAATACTGGGATACCTGTTAGCCCTACTTTAGTGTTTTAAGGACTTTCCACTCGGATTTTCCAAATTCAGAATAGGGTAAGATGGAATCTCAATGGAGTTCTAATTTCCATTTCCTGTTAGCTTAAGGATGTTGAACTTTTCCCCCACATATTTATTAAACATTTTTTTTTTGTGGACTGACTGTCTATTCAATTCATTTTACTTTTTACTTGACTGGATGATTTGAGGCTTTTAGATGTTTAATTTTTGGAACTCTGTAGATTCTAGATATTAATTTTCTGTCAGATGTATAGTTGGCAAACATCCTGTCTCATTCTGTAAGCTGAATACTTTCTTTGCTAGACAGAAGCTTTTAAATGTCATGTAATCCCATTGTCAATTATTTCTTTTATTTTCTGAGCAGTTGGAGTCCTTTTCCAAAAATCCTTGCCTATGTCTACATCTTCAGGTGTTTTCACTATGTCTTCTCCTAGGAGTTCTAAGATTTCAGGTCTTGCATTCAGGCTGTTGATCCATATTGAATTGATTTTTGTACAGGGTGAGAGGCAGAAATTGAATTTCATTTTTCTGCATGTGGATATCCAGTTTAACCAGCATCATTTGTGGAAAAAGCTGTATTTTCTCCAATGTATGTTTCTGGTACCTTTATAAAAAATCCAGGTGGCCATAGCTGTCTGGGATTATTATGGAGGCCTCTATTCTATTTATAGGTCAACATGTTATTTGCTATGGCTTTCATTTATTTTTTTCTCTTAATATGTTTCAGAATGTGACAATTTTTGTTATTCATTAAAAAAAACTTCAGTTGAATTTTTGTGATCTTCATACAATATGATTTGATGGTATTTAGATCCCCTCCCCTAGCTACATCTCCCTTTACTGTCCCTTCCCTATTATGTATCTGCCTATCTATCTATCTATCTATCTATCTATCTATCTATCTATCATCTATCTATCATCTATCACCTATAGAGTCTAATTTGTGTCCTCAAATGTCCTTCAGTATGTGTCCATCCACTGGAGCCTGGTTAATATATCAAGAGTCCCATCCTTGAAAAAGGCTGTCTCTGCTCCTCCTGGCAGTCATTGGTCGCCACAATTTCCTTAGGTTGGGTTGGAATTTCTTATCCATTTTCTCATGTCTATACTGGGATTTTTGTCTGGTTTGAACTTGCATGGGACCTTTGCCTGCTGTCATTGATGTGAGCTCATATGAGTAACTGACCAGCTGTCTGGAAAACTGTTTCCTTGTGTCATTCTCTACCTCTGGCCAATTTTCTTAACTGATATCTGAGCCTTGGGAGGGAGAAATTTGATATATATGTCGTATTAGGGATAAGCACTCTTTGACCTCTTGTTCTCTGCACATTGTCCAGTTGTGGGTTTCTGTGTGAATCACCATCTGCTGTATAAGGAAACTTCTCTGGTGAGAGTTCAGAGATACATTAACCTCTCTGAATTTTCAAATTGAAACAGGCAGGTCTAAGATTTCAAAGCTACCAACCAACTATGGAAGAGAACATGTGATGTTTGCACTCAGGATGATTGTTTCTCCTTCCATTTACCTGTAGATTTCATAATTTCTTTTTTAAGAGCTTAATCATATTCCATTGTATATATGTGTCATGCCTTTATTGTCCATTCATCAGCTGATGGACATCTAGGTTGTTTCTAATTTCTGACTGTTATGAAAAAGGCATCAATGAACAGGGATGAACAGGTATTTCTGTAGTAGGGTATAGAGTCTTGTGGGTATATGCCCAAGAATGTTATGGCTGAGTCACATGGTAAATCAATTTGGAACTCTTTGGGGAATCTCCACATTGATTTCCATAGTGGCTGCAGCAGTTTACACTCCCACCAGCACTGGATAAGAATTCCCCTTTCTCCATATCTTCACCAGCTGTCTTAAGAATTTTCCTCTCTCAGTGAGGAACGGTGGTCAGCCCCTCCCCTCTGGTTCCAAATCAGCTGAGCAGAGTATACTCTCTGATTAGACAAATCAGGGTTTATTGGGGTTCCTTACAAAGGATTTATCACCAGAGAGAGGAACAACAATCTCATTTGGAGGTCTGTATTTTGATCAGAATTGCTGTGGACTTCTAGTGCTCCCGAGAGTGCTTCTCCTAGCCGTCATTCACCGATTTCCTCCTAGGCCCTCCCCTCTCGTCACTGGTTGGTTGGAAACTGGTTGAATCTATTGGCTTCGTTTCCATTGATCAAATTCTCAGAGGCTTGTCTTGCCATTGCTGATGTCATTAGCAGCTGCATTTGGATCCAGCAGCACGTCTCCATGGGAGCCAGAGGGAAACTCCATGTAAATTTATCTTACACCAGCATTTGTCATTGTTTTCTTTCTGAATCTTTGCTATTCTGAATGAGGTAAGATGAAATCTCAAAGTGGTTTTAATTTGCATTTCACTGGTAACTAAAGATGCTGAGCATTTAAAAAATATTTTTCAGCCATTTGCATTTAATCTTCAGAAAACCCCCTGCTCAATGACTTGTGCTCCTTGTCCCACTTTTTAATTTTTTTATGTTTAATTTTTTGAGTTCCTTGTATATTCTAGATAACCCTCTGTCAGAGGAATAGCTGGTACAGATTTTCCCTATCTGTAGTTGGCTTCTTCACTTGAATGATTGTGTCCTTTGATGTACAGAAGCTTTTTAGTTTCATGTAGTCCCATTTACCAATCGTTGAATCTAATGTTTGTGCTATAGGAGTCCTGTTCAGATAATCCTTTCCTGTGCCTCTAATATCCAAAATGTTCCTTACTTTCTCTTCTATCTGATTCAAGGTATCAGGTCTTATGTTAAGGTTCTTTATCCATTTGGTATCAAGTTTTATGCATGGTGAGAAATAGGGATCTAGTTTCATTCTTCTATATGTCCTTATCCAGTTTTACCAGTACCATTTGTTGAACATGCTGTCTTTTCTCCAGTGTGTATTTTTGGTTCCTTTGTCAAATAACAGGTGGCTGTAAGTATGTGGATTTAAATATGGATCTTTAATTCTAGTCCATCAATGTGTCTGTTTTTATGCTAGTATCATCTGTTTTTATTTTTATTTTATTCTATATTTATTTATATATTGGTTTATTTATTTATTTCTGAGATAGTGTTTCCTGTAGCCCCAACTGGCCTGGAACTCCCTACCTACATACATAGGCTGGCCTTGAACTCACAGAGATCTGCCTGTCTCTGCCTCCCAAGTGCTGGGATTAAAGGCATGTGCCACCATGCCTGGATTATTCTGTTTTTATTACTATAGCTCTGTAGTGTAATTTGAGATCAGGAATGGTAATGCCTCTAACAGTTCTTTTATTATTCAAGATTATTTTGACTTCCTAGATTATTTTGTGTTTCCATATGAAATTTGAGATTATTTTTTCATTTTTTGTGAAGAACTATTTTGTAATTTTAATGGGATATTATTGAGTTTTTAGACTGCTTTTGGTGGGATGTTCATTTTCTTAATAGTAATCCTACCAATCTATCAGCATGGGAGTCTTTCCATCTTCTTCAGTTTCTTTCTTCAGTGTCTTAACATTTATTGTACAGGACCTTAAATTCCTTTGCTATATTTATTCCAAGGTATTTTATGGGTATTATGAATGGGATCATTTTCCAGATTTCTTTCTTGGTATATTTGTTGGTGGTATATAGAAAGGCTACTGTTTGGGAGTATTAACATTATATTCTGCTACTTTGCTGAATGTATTTATCAGCTCTAGGAGTTTTCTGGTGGAGGCTTTAGGATCCTTTATGTATAGAATCATATTAATCATCTGCAAATAGCAGTATTTGATTTCTTCCTTTCTCATTTGTTTCTCCCTTTATCTCTTCCATTTGTCTTATTGCTCTAGCTAAGACTTCAAGTACCATTAGGAATAGAGAAAGTGGATATCCTTGTCTTGTTTCTGATTTTAATGGGAATGCTTTCAGATTTTCTAGATTTAATATGATGTTGGCTACTGGCTTGTGGTATATTACCTTTATTATGTTGAGGTGTTTCCTGACGTTTATCATCAATGGATGCTGGATTTTGTCAAAGATCTTTTTTGCATCTAATGAGATGATCATGTGGTTTGTGCCCATGAGTCTGCTTATGTTATGGATTACATTTATCAAGTTATACATTTATTTAATTACATTTATACCATCCCTGAATTCCTAAAATGAAGCCAACTTGACCATGGTTGATAATATTTTTGATGTGCTCTTGTGTTCAGTTTGTGAGTATTTTTTTGAGATTTTTGCCTTTATGTTCATCTGAGAGATTGGTCTATAATTTTCTTTTTTTGTTTGGTCTTTGTCTGATTTGGGTATTAGAGAATAATGGATTCATAGAAAGAATTGGGAAGTGTGCCTTCATTTTCCATTTTATAGAATAATTTGAGGAATATTTGTTATCTTGTTTGAAGATATTGTGGAATTCTATGCTGTATCCATCTGGGAGATTTTTAATTACTGTATCTATTCCATTGGTTCTTATGAGTCTAAGTCATTTATGTAGTTTTTATTTAATTTTGGTAGGCCACGCATATCTAGAAATTTATCCATTTCTTTTAGATTTTCTACTTTAGTATAGATTTTTAAAGTCTGTCCTTCCAGTGTTCTCAATTTCCTCTGAGTTTGTGGTAAAGCAAGTTTTCATTCCTGAGTTTGTTTGTTTGCGTTATCGCTTTCTTTTGGTTAATTTAGCTAAAGGTTTGTCAATCTTGCTAATCTTATCAAAGAACCAACTCTTTTGTTGGTTCATTATTTTGTTCTCTTGTTTTCTTCATTTCTATTTAATTAATTTCAGCATTGATTTTATCTCTTCCCATCTATTCTTTCTAGGTGCTGTTTGTTCTTGGACTTCCAAGGCTTTCAGGTGCGTCGTTAATTTATTTATGTAAGATGGTTCTGACTTTCTGCTGTAGGCACTTACTGCTATAAAATACCCTCTTAGGACTGCATTCATTTTGTTCCAAGTGCTTGTTGTGTTTTCATTTTCTTTCAGTTCTAAGTAATTTTTAATTTCCTTCTTGATTTCTTCCATGATCCAGTTTTCATTCAGGAGTGTATTGTTTAGCTTCCATGAATTTGTGTACTTTTCCTGATTTTTGTTGTTGGATTTTTATTGTATTTAGCTTTATTCTTCTGTGATCAGATAGGATATAAAGTGATATTTCACTTTTCATAAGTTGTGGAAACTTGTTTTGTATCCCAATATGTGGTCGATTTTGGAGAAAGAAGCATGGGCTGCTGAGAAGAAAGTGTGTTCTTTGGTGTTTGAGTCATATGTTCTGTAGATGTCTGTACATTTGAGTTATGGTGTCATTTAACTTCAGGATTTCTCTGTTTAGTTTTTGTGTGGTTGATCTGTCTACTGCTGACAGTGGGGTATGCACTGTGTTGGAGTCAATGTGAGATTTTAGAGCTAATAAAGTTTTTTTTTTTTTTAATGAATTTGGATGCCCGTATGTGAGGTCCATACATATATGTTTAGGATTATAATTTCTACTTGGTGGATTTTTCCTTTAATGAATATGAAGTGATCTTCCCTGACTCTTCTGAATAGTTTTAGTTTAAGGTCTGAGTTGTTGGATATTAAAATGGCTACACCTGCTTGTTTCTTAGTTTCATTTGCTTGGAATATCTTTTTCTAGCCTTTCACCCCATGGTGGTGTCAATTAGTGATGGTGAGGGATGTTTCTTCGGGTCAGCAAATTGATGGATCCTGACTTCTAATCCAATTAGTAAATCTGTCTTTTTACTGGGGAGTTAGATGATTAATACTGAGGGTTATTACTGACCAATGTTTATTAATTCCTGTTGTGTTGGTGCTATAGTGCTGATTTTTTAGACCTTTTTTAGTTGACTGTTCTGAGATAATTTATTTATTCTTTGTGCCCTTTTGAAAGTGTTTAATTTTCTCTTCTGACCGAAGCATTCTGTTGAGTATTCTCTGTAGTAGAGCTGGTTTTGTGGATATAAATTCCTTAAATCTGTTTTTATCATGGAAATTTTTTCTTCATTCTTCAATTACAACTGATAGTTTTACTGGATATAGCAGTCTGGGCTGGAATCTGTGTTCCTTCATGACTACTATAACATTGCTTCATGACCTTCTGGCTCTCATACTGTCCATTGGCATGTCAGCTGTTATTCTAATGGGCTTTCTATGTGACTCAATCTTTCTCTCTCATAACTTTCAGTATATTTTCTTTGTTCTGTACATTTAATGTTTTGATTATTATATGAAGTGGAGAATTTCTTTTCTGGTTCTGTCTACTCTTTGTTCTGTATGCCCCTTGTACCTTGATAATTGTCTCTCCCTAGGTTTGGGGATTTTCTTCTATGTCTTCATTAAAAAATATTTTCTGTGCCTTTGACCTGGGTTTCTTCTTCTATGCCTATGATTTGTGGGTTTGGTCTTTTTACAGTGTTCCAGAGGTCTTTCATAGTCCATTCCTGGGTTATTTTAGGTTTGACATTTTCTTCAATTGAGTAATCCATTTCCCCAAGTTTGTCTTCAAGATCTAATATTCTCTGTTTCCTTTCCTCCACTTCCTTTTTGTTTTTTTTCTCTATGCTTTTTCTTTGAGTTCCTGAATGTTTTATTTCAGATTGGCTTTTCATTAGAGATTCTTTCTGTTTATTGAGTTCTGATTTCATGCTTTGAATTGTTTTAGTTATTTCATTCAACTCTTTGTGTTTTTATGGTCTTCATTCAGTTTTTTATTCATATCCTTTTGAGTTCCTTGAATATATACTACTTTGAAATCGTTTTGTGCGTCCACTTGGTTGTCAAGATGGTGTTGTTAATTTCTATAGGAGCTGTATTATCTTGGTTATTCATGTTGTTTGTGTTTTTTTGTTGTTGTTGTTGGGACCTGGGCATCTGGACTTGTGTGGTGGCGTTTCTCAGTATGGGTAGATGATCTTGTCATTGTTTAATGTTTGTTTGTATCTTGTTTGTCCTTTCACCAACTTGTCACGTTATGTCCCAGCTAATTGCTTGGTGTTCAGTTTTGGGGTCACAGTTATGTTGATGTACAACTGGGGTGAAAGAAGGGGTCTCTCTTCAGCAAGAGATTGGTGCAACTTTTGAGGTGAGATTTCAGGATTGACTGCACAGGGACCTGGATCATCAGGGTGGGATGGGGCTGCTGGGTGAACAGGTTGTCTGGTAGGTTAAGGGTTGAGTTTGCAGCTGAGGCATGCAGAGCTCAGATTGTGGGTACAGGGAAGCTCAGGGACAGAGTTTAGGACCATAAGTCTCGAGCAGCCAAAGATCATGGAGACCCTGACTGGGCCAAGAACTGCAATGGTAGGGAGTGACTGACTCACCCTACTAAGACCGCAGGGGGTGCTGAAAATCGGGATGGAACAGAATCCGCCTGACCCATGGAAGTCTGAGAGCTAAGATGGAGGGGCACTAGGGAGTCTCGGAACCGGAGCTCCAAACCACAAGTCTGGGGTAGGGAACAGTTTCTGTTATTTAAATGGTCCCTTTGAAGTTAAAAATACAGTTAGACTTAATTTAGTAATCTCAAAGTAATAGGCATCTGTAGTTTCTGCCAAAATAGTAGAAGAAACAGAATTCTTAGCTCTAAATCTACTCTTCCCTCTCATCTTTCACATTGTCTACTTTGAAAGAGGTCACTTATTGTATATTACATGTTTTATTTTCATTTAGACACTCTTCAAAATTAATTTTTCCTTCTTTCATCTCACCTTCCCTTCACAGGTATTTTTCCGAATTTCCCAAAGCACAGCCTTTGTGGGGTGTCTGCACTGCTGAGCATTTACTCTTTATTAATCTAAAAAGGTCTTTATTTTACTTTTATCTTTTTCCAGTACCGTAACTTGATATACAATTCTAAGCCAGCAGTTAAAATTTTCTCTCAGCGTTTCAAAGACATTAGTGCCCAATTTTCTGGCATCTCTTGGTACCTTTGATAGGTGTACTGTCAGTCTTACTGCTCTATTTTCAGAACTTATTCAGATTTTCCTCTCCTTCGAGCGCTATTAGTGTTGTTTTCTTTAATGCTTCTAGTTGCTAGAATATGTAAATAAATGTTTCTTAAAAATGTCTGCACAGCATTTGGCTACCATGCATGCACTGTAAAACAGAAAAACAGAGATAAAAATCAACATAAACAAAAAACAGAATTAACTTGGGATTGTCCCACCCTATTGTACAGCCTTGATACTAAGTTACTAATTAAGCCAGCAGCAAACCTATCTTCAAGTCAGGTCAAATATAAGCTTCTGAGGGTTAAGACTTCAATATATGATTGGGAGTGGCTTACAGTTAGACTCATAATCATGGTCTTCCAGATCCCTCTTCATTCCTAACACATTCTTAATTTATAACTTACTATTTACTTTCATTTGATTGACATGTGTTTGAAGTAGAAGGACATGCCTTGTGTCGATCAATTCCAGTGGCTGGAATTTTCTTCAGTAGTTTAGTGATAAGCAAATAAAATCACAAGCTGATAATTTCAAATAAACTAATTCAGAACATTAAACAAGGAATAAAAAATAAAAAGAAAGTATTATCAATAAAGAAAAGATAGATTTTAAAAATAGCTGCAGAGAACTTCTAGAAATGAAAATTCAGTTACTTGAAATACAAAACTCAATGGATATTATAATTAATTTTTTGTGTTGATTTGTTTGGACTGAGGGATGCTCAGACAACTGATAAAATATTTATATTTGTGCCTTTTGCATAGCTAGGACCATGTATAGCATGTTGAAAGAACAACATGAAGAAAGTTTTAACTTGGTTCATGTTTTCTGAGAGTTCAGTTCATGGTTGCTTGGTCCCATGCACTGTGACAGAACACTATGACAAGACAAAGGGAGTGTGTGGTAGAGCAGGTTCTATACCTAATGGTGAACAGGAAGCACAAAACAAAGGAGAAACTGGGGGACCAGGTATTACATTCAAAGCCATATCCCCAGTAACCCACTTCCTCCAGCTAGACCCCACCTCCCAAAGTTTCCACTATCTCTCAAAAAGGCTCCAGCAGCTGGAGATCAAGCATTCAATACATGAACCTGTGGAGGGACATCTCAAATTCAAACTGTAACCACACTGTTTGTAGATATGTCTGTGAGAACATTTCCGGAGTAGATTAGCATTTGAATTAATGGACTGAGTAAGGAATATTAACCCCTAAACATAGGTGTGTATCATCCAGTACACTGAGGGGTCAAATAGAATAAAAAGTTGAGGGAGGAGTAAACATGATCTCTCCTTTTGAGGTGCAATGTGCTTCTCCTGATGCTGGACATTGGCACTCCTGGCCTTGTGCCTTTGGATTCAGATTGGTACTTACAACTTTTCTGGTTCTCCAGCTTGCAGGTGGTAGACTATGGGGCTGCACATCTGCATAATGGTGAAAACCAATTCCTGTTATTTACCTGTGTACCTGCCTATCTTTCATCCAGTCTATTTCTCAGGAGAGCTCTAATTAATACATTAGGTTATACTGTGTTAGGTACAGCAGAAGAAAGAATTGAAGAGCAAAAAGGTGTCTAAAGAGAAAGTAAGAATGAAGAACAGAGGGAAATGGTGGGAACAAAGAAGTTTTATAACAGAGAGAGGGGGGCTGGAGAGATGGCTCAGCAGTGATTAGGAGAACTGGCCGCTCTTGACGTAGACCCAGAAGGGTTCCCAGCACCCACATGGTGCTATCAACTGTCCATAACCCCAGTTCCCGAGTATCAAATGCCCTCTTCTGGCCTCTGTGGGCATTACACACACGGGTGCACTTCCACACCGGCAGGCTGAACACTCATACTCATAAAATACAAATAAATAAATAAAAATAAATAAAAACTTGAAAAACACAGTAAAAATTAGAGAGTAAATGAGAAGGTCTAACATTTGTCCCATGGGTTGTGCCATGTGCAGAGACTGGAAAGGCAGAGAGACTGCTGTGCTTGATGAAACAATGACAGAAAGCTTTCCAGAATTGAGAAAGGTAGTGATTTAGTAACGTGTAGACCATGTGAAGTTCTTAATGATTCAATGGCTGACACATTTGGAGCTGTTTCTCTTGAATGCCCAAGAAAGGAAATGCTAAGAAGATAGACGATCCCTAATTCGATATTGGGATTTCTGGAAAAAAACTTTTGTTGGCAAAGAGGTCGACACTATTGGCTATGAAGCTAAAAAGATTTCATCTGAGATTTCCCAAAGCTTCCTCCATCTCCAGATCGTATTACATTGTAATAATACAAATTATGTTGTTTTAGCTATGTGTTATCAAAGTGGGATTTTGCGCATTTGTGAAGTAGGGCTGGTTAATGAGTTAAAACATTTTCAATTAAACCTTTTCCTCAAAGAGTGTTTAGAAAATGTTTAGACTGAAGCTATGTCTGTACACAGTGAGGGTGTGCTCTTTTAATACTGTACTAGTGTGTGGTTTTCATTCTGAATGTAATACTTGTTTTGAAATTTAAATAATAAACAATATATATGCTTAAAGTCACATTTTGTGATATTTGGCTGCAAAGCATATGGTGGATCAGAACATTGCCTATCCAATGGAAATATGAACAGGACCACACAAAATGGTTCCACTGTGTCATTTCATTCTGTGTAGCCTCACAAAAATAAACTTTCCTCACCACAGAAACCTGCTCGTCATTTCCCACTCTTTAACATGATCACTTCTAACTTCATACGGCGAGCTCCCTTATTCATTTTCTAAACTGTTGTCTACTCTAAAGTGACTTAAACGTTGTTTATTTTGCTTTGGAATCCTTCTTTTTTTCATTCTTTAAACCACATTTCTAACTATAAAATGCATATTATTAAAACATGCTGAACCTTTGGGATAGTTTCATGTTAGTAATGTAAGAGCCTTGGCTCCTTCGTTGAGAATTTTGTGGTGTCTGTATTTTTAGTATATTTGATATCTATGTGTTTTAACTTTCAGAGATTTTCTTTAGCATATAATTGGGAACTTACTTAATTATCCAACAGTGTTTACTCAGTTTTCCTTTTATGGTTATCATACAATATATCTGATGAAGCATTTAAAAAAAATTCTACGAATCATAAAATTTCTGGACACTATCCCAAAACATGGAACTCAGCTTCAGAATAAGCCATGAATTATTTACAGATCTTCTACATAGGTAGGAGACAGATTATTAGTAGTAAAATGTTACTTCCATAAGTAGAATATTGAGAACTGAACAATCATAACAGGCTCTATTTCTATTTTATTCATACAGTCTAAAGTGTATTACCTTAGATGGGAGACAATATTCTAATAAAGATTTGGTCCATGTGTGGTTGAAGGAAAGGTTCAAATGTTAATTATGTAATTTAATTAATTAATTAAGTGTGTGTGTTTATTTGAGACGGGCTCTGATTATGTAGCTCTGACTGACCTGGAACTTGCTGTGTAGACTAGACTGGCCTGAAACTCACAGAGATACACCTGTTTCTGTGTTCCAAGTGATGGAATTGAAGGCTTGTGCCACCATACATAACTTATCACATATTTTAATAAATTTTTTGTATCACATAATTTTTTGATTTGCTTGTTTCTTAGCCTTGGAACTATTGAAAATTTGAATCAGGTAATTCTTTGTTGTCAGAGCCTTTGTTGTGTAGGTCGTTGAAAGGTAACACTGGCTTCTGTCCACTGGAAGCCGATGGAGATGAAAACTCTCCCCAGTTATGACAACTAAAGATGTCTCTAGATGTTGCCAAATGTACTGTATGGGGCAAAGTCACCTATGATTACCAACCACTGGTTTAGGGCATTAACTTAACTAAATCATGCCACTCAAAGTCTAATCTAGCTTTGCCTTTCAGTTCCCAGATTTTTCTGCTGAATTTCAGGTTCATCTGTCAATTGTATTTTATTCTTTATCTGAATTATTTATTATGCTTTCTCTTTTAGTTTTGTTTTGGTTGCTAAAAAGGGTGCTACGGTTTGAGTACCTTATGAAAAGGAAGTTTGTTTTCGCTCACAGCTCTGGTGTAGCTTGGAAGGGCGACATCTGGGGATGGCTTTCCTCCTGGTCAGCAGAGATGTGGAATGTGTTTGAGTACTAACCAAACTGACTGCTTTGGCAATGCCCCATCGACGCATTAGTTAAGTAATTGCACACCTCTTTATGTTTCAAAACAGTGATTAAATTTCAACATGAATTTCAGAGGAGATCAACCATATCCAAGCCATAGCTTTTCTAAATGTTCACATACTTTGTCTGTCCATTTTAATCTCATTTTGTAGGAAATATATCAATTTTATCAAATGTGTTTGGAATTCACTCTATCTTGACAGAACACAGCAACTACAATACACATACAATACACAGTGAGGTGTGTATTTTCAGTAACCTTTTCTTGAACAGTAGTAGATATAAGAAATGTGGTATGTTACAGGGCTTGGAAATGTTCTCCAAATTGATAGTATATCACTGATAGTTGACATTTGTATATAACATGTATGCCAGTCATTAAGTTCATTGATATTTGTGTGGCCTCAAACCTGTTTTCCTAAATGTCTTTAATACTGTTTTTTGAGACAATAAAAACCACCAATTGTTATCAGGAAAGATCAACCCAGTACTTACTTATATCTCTTTTTAGAGGCGAATTAATTAGCTTTCTTATTTGTTTATTTTTATTTTTTGTGTGCAAGTGTTTTGCCTGTATGCATGTAAGGGCACCTCTGCATGTAATGCACATGGAAGCCAGAAGAGGGTGTCTGTTCTCCTGCAACTGGAATTCTGGATGGTTGCTAGCTGCCATGTCAGTGCTGGGGACTGAACCTGGATCCTCTGCAAGATCAGTCAGTGCTCTTAATGACTGGGCCATCTCTCTAGCCTCTACTTATTAGCTTTCTTAAAGGTTCATCTTTACATAGATACTCTCATTACTTACATTGGCTGAGTGGAACCATCTGTGAATGACACAGAAAGGTCTTGGATCATTTATGGCATTCTGTAAGAATGAGTTTTTTGAGAGTGGCCTGGCTCTATTAATGATGCTTTTTTGATAAATCACAGGTGAGAAGTGATACTTCTTTTCTTGTATAAAATATTTATACATGTCTATGAATAAGCATTGCTAAGTATCTTTTCTCCAAGATTTCATCCATCTGTCCCATTTCTAAATGTATGTTGTTAATTTGTCTACTTATTCAGTAAAAAAAAAAAAAGTATTGATCACTATTTTGTGTCTGGTACAGAGAACGTGATGATTTCAAGAAGAGGAACCTTGGCTTCAGGTATCAGGGAGATTCATTTGGATTTATTGTAGAGAACAAATGAGCAGATGTTTGTTATATAGTGTGCCACACAGTAGGGCGATGTGAGAGGCGTAGTTCCTCACAGGGAGACCGATGTCTTACTCCACAGTGAAAATGTGGAGTAGGAATGATTCTAGGGAAAAGTGTGAAGCATTTCAGATGAATAGAGAAAAGCATGAAGGAAAATCTCCATCAATTTTTTGAGAATTTCCAACAATTTTTAAATGTCCTTCAATATATTTCTGCCGTTCTGTACAATGTATTTATACAAAGATGCATTCTTAGCATGGATGGTCATAAAATAAAAATATCAATCAGCACTGAAACATGTGAAGGTATTCTAAACCTCGCAGTATTAAATATTCAGTCAATATTTAATTCCTTACGTAAAAATAATTAAGCATATTCATCGCGTTAGTATGCAAATTTAAGAGTAAAATTCTGTTTTTGACAGTTTCACATATGTAATGAATTTTAGTTGTTTTCCTTCCTACATCCTCTTATCGTCTCCTCTCTCCTTTCCTGTTAAAGTCCTTCTTTCCAGCAAGTCCCCCCTCCTACTTTAATGTTTTAATGTGACCCACTGAGTAGAGTTGCTTGCACAAGTGTGAGAGGGAGGTTATTTAGCAGAGCATAGGCAGTTTATCAGCAGCTATACCACTGGCGAAAGCGGCACCCCCTCCCCGCCCCCCGCAACCTTTAACTGCCAATACGCCGTCGGAGAGGGATGGAGTCTCGTGGGCCCTTTCTCCATCAGTGATGAAATGTTAACAGGTCCAGTCTTGTGAGGGTCTTGTGCAGATAACGATTCAACTGCAGTGAGTTCATGAGCACAACAGCCATGTTATGTCCAGAATGCGTCTTTTTTTGTTATACACCTCTCCATCTTCTGAGGAATTACTTTGAAAGAAATTTCTTTCAAATTTATTATTATTATTATTAATTGATTTGCATACTTATTTTATATATCTAGACCATTTAGACATTCCTTGGAAGGAAAAGGATTGTGAGAGTGGGAAAAGTTTAAGAAGACCTGGCCCAGGATGTAGTATTTGCGGGTCTTTTATGTATAGCCTATGATTGATTGTGACAGTATTAGGTTAAAAGACCGATTTCAAATACTAATATGTAGCATTTGAGTATCAGAAATCAGATTTCCATGGCAGATGACACACAGACTCTTCTTTGACAAATTTGCTGATTAATACCTTCACAATCCATGGATTAGGATAATCTATTTCAGCTCTGCCACTTCTCTCCTCACTCTGAGTTGAGATCCGTCCTTCCTATCTCATAGAGAGAAGGGAGTCAACAGAAGAGACTACTTTTTGGATTGTGTATGGGGCAATGATTGTAGAATAGCAAAACCCATCTCATGCAACCTATTGATTAACTCACTCTGCTAAGCAAGATTTTGGCAATTATTTCATTGTTTTCCCATTAAATCTAAGGTGTTTTTCCCCTTGTTTTGCTGGTTTCTATATCTAATGCCCTTTGGTGAGCTGAGGAGGCCGACATACAGGTTTCTGCTTGAATGTGTGGTGTTGGTCTGCTCTTACCCACTCCTGTGCCAAGGCTTGAGAGCCATGCATTTTTCCCAAACTCAGATCTTCTGGCTCATTGTCAGTCAGGTCATGCCAGAGCTGCTAGCCAACAAAAGCATATAGGGAAAATAAATTTGTCCTAGAAAAGTACAGGAAAGTGATCACTTTCAGGCAGGACTACAGTAAGACCTCTGTTAGGCTGCATTTCACAAATGTTCAAAACAAAATGCCTTGCCAAATAGCTTAAAACGTTTTTGATCTCTCTCTCTCTCTCTCTCTCTCTCTCTCTCTCTCTCTCTGAATTAAAGCACAAGTGTTTGGATACTTCCACCACATAGTTAGACACAAATTTAGTTATACACAGAAAATCTTAGAGAGTTGCAAGAATTATTTATGCAGGAACCAAGATGGATATATGAGACCACTTCCCACATACTCAACCCAACTGTTTTTGCTAGCCAGATCCCAGGTGTGGGGAGCTGAGAGATGTGAAGATTGAATTTCAGTAAAACATAGCAGGTGTAGTGGTGGCCCTAGCGAAACACCCCTTCTTTTCACAGAATAACAGGCCATTTCACTGTTTTCTCTTGCACCTTACAGTTTCCAATACATACTGTGTCGAGCGTTTCCAGAGGACTGCAGAAAGGTTGCTATAAACACCTAGGGTTTGAGAATGGAGGTTCCTATCTGTTGTTCTTTACCTTTTCTCTAGGGTACAGTGTAGAAGTAACAATGTCTCCCATCTTAGATCTTTGGCTCTGAATTTTGAAGTTTGAAAAGCATTTAAAAAAAATGACAAGAGGGTAAGACAGTCTGAAAAAGATGAATGTTGCAGATATCAAATACTTTTGAAGACACCATTGTCTGTATGCATCTGTCAGATTGCAGTGGATTTGGTCAACCAAAAATATAAAATGGTACAGACAAAGAAAAATTATGAAGTATCTCTCAGATGCCGTATTTGCCGTAAAAATAATTTCTCTGGTTGCTGAAACAGGGGCATGGTCATTTTCTCAGTCCTTAGGTTTCAGCTGTGAGAAACGCACCCAACTTACTCAGTGAGCTTGCAATAGTGTATAAAGGAAAGTTGCCTACTACCCTGTTACAGAAAAAAAAGAGAGAGAACTGTACATAAAATCCATACAATACTCCACCAGCTATAAGCATCCCCTCACCTGCTTGTGTTCCCTAAGCCACACATTCCTCTTTCATATCTGCATTCCCTCTTCTCCTTGTAAGGTGGCCATTAGCGTTTGTTTTCATTAGATAGTATCTGTATAAACACTTTGAATTTGAAGAACGAGAGATACACAGTGTGTTTTGCCCTGGCCCACATATCTCCTTAAGAAAGGCTATGTTTATTACATATTATTCTCAGAAGATGAACATGATTTAGAGATTGCTATTTTGCTTATCCTGGGAGGTACTTGCTGGACTGAAAAATCCCACACAAAGAGATTAGGCACAAGTTGCGCTCTGAAGTTGCCATGCTCTGTTTCCTTTTATTTATTTCTTTTTAAGAAAACCTTCTCAGATTTTCCTCTTGCATTGACCCAAGATAGTTTTTTGAACAACTTATAATTTTTCAGCTGCCTCCACCCTGTTTTTGGATTACATTTGTTTCTTAGCTCTTATGGCCTCTGAGGTTTGTATAGATGGTTTAAAAAGTGACAAACAACATCAAATTAAATACTACATGATTTCCGACACACATACAACATAGGCACATGCACACACACACATAATTTGTCTCTAAATGGATTCTAAGTAGCAGGGAGAGAATCCACAGGTGGTCTAGTGTGGATAAACTTGTTTTGGCAACTTCTTCCTTCAGCAAGGAGAATTTAAAAAGCGTGCTGCAATAGATGAAACCTGATACTCTTTGCTTTGTAGTGCTCTGTGCTATAAAAATGTTACCAACTATGTCTGCAATTTGCCAGATCTTTATTTTAGCTCAAGTTTTACAGAAACATTAGGGTTCCGTTTCTTCCCTAGTTTACATGGCAAGTATCTGCTGATAAGCAAGAGTGCAAACCATAGCTGGAACCTACTGTTCAGACTTAGATCTTGCCTCTGATTTGTTATCAATGACTTTTGAACTGGAGCTGAAAGCTAGGGATGTAGGATTTCATATTTATTAGAAGTTTGGGGAGCATGCATTTATAATTGTAACTATAATTCACTTTGGAGAAGTTGGTTATTTAAAAGTATTTTATGATGAATCCCCACCCACCCCTATTTGTAGAGAATTACTTTGGGATCCATTTGGGGTTTAAATCTAGGCTTAATTGAATTTTTGGCTTAAGTGACTGGCTGCCTGCATTTATTCAGGCTGATATAATGAAATACTTAGACTAATAGTTCATAAACAACAGAAATTTATTGCTAGCAGTTATGGAGGCTGATCTGTTAAGGTGCCAGCAAGATGTGAGGTTTTCTCTCTGCTTCAAAGACAGCAGCTCCACATGGCTTCAGAAGGTGCAAGAGTTTTCTTGGGCTTCTTTTAAGAGGAAACGAATCCCATTCATCAAGGTAGAGCCCTCAGGTTTTAATCACACTCCAAAAGACCTACACTTAATACCATCATACTGGGTATTAGATTTCAAGATATGAATTCTGGCAGGGGCTATCGGCACTATATTTAGAATATAGTAGCCATACATGTTTTAAAAAACATTTATTTTATTATTTATTAATACCTATGTGTGTGGTGTATATATGTATTGATGTGGATGTGTGTCTGTGTGTGGGTATGTACACTTGCATGAAAGTACCAAAAGAGGTCAGAAGAGGGCATGAGACCTCCTGGATCTGGAGCTACATGTGTTTATGAGCTGTCTGACATGGGTGCTAGGAACATTATTCTGGTCTTCTGTTCATTAGAAACAACAAGTGCTCTTAACTCCTGAGCCATCTCTCCAACCCCAGTATACACATTTGTAAGTAAATACTCATTCCTAGCTAAAAGTATCAGTATCATGAACTCCACATGTTATTCCTGACAATAAATACAATACTCCAACATTATCTCTAAAAATTCTCACCGATGTATCTTTAGTGAGAGAGAGCATGAACACTAAATTTGTCTGCCTTAAGGAAGTCTGGCTTTCGCCTGCAGTGGGTCAAATCAACACTCCAACTTTCTTTAAATGCTTCACTTTAAAGATTAATGCAATGTTTCATCAAGTTCTTCCTCATTTAAGTTAAATTACTAATTTAATTATTTAAGATAAGTAAGTTATTCTTCATTTAAATTAAAGTACTTCCCATGTGGAACACCGGTGTCATGCTTATTCTTTCCTGGTTCAGTAAACCCAACATGACTCTAGTAAGCAAATGAGATTTATTTTCCTCATCTACTGTATTTGGCAAGCAGTTTGAGTGCTTATTCAGACTGGCACTGTGCAAGGTGATAGGCATCAAGACGACATGCCATTTTTTCAGTGATCAGATAATCTGGTATGGAGGGGATAACCATGTAAACTCTTAAACACATCGAGTGCAGGACTGAATCGTTTATAGAATGCTGTGAAGTTTACAATGTGAAACGGCAGAGAGCACTGAAGAAACTCGACAGCGACAGCTGCATCTGCCATGAATCACCTGAAAATAGTGCTATGTTCATCCAAAGAAAGGGCATTTTGGACAGAGAGAGCCATACAAGTAAAGGCATAGAGACTGGAAAGGTTTTGGAGAACTGGAGGTGTTTGGCATGTCTGGGGAGAAGAGATGAAGTTAGAGATGGAGAGACTTTATGTTGGGAGCAATCTGGAATCCCAAAAGAGTTCTAGACAGAGGACTGGTGATCAGTTTAACAGCAGAGTGTATAGTGATTTGAAGAAAGCAAGATTTGAGACAAAAAATGATGTACTATGTAACTGTAACAAGGGTTCAGGTCCAAAGTAATAGTAGCCTGAAGTAAAACCATCCAAGTAAACAATGACAATGAACTTAAACCAGAGATGTTATAGGTGGAACACATAGGTAGAATTTTCAGGACTTTGTTACCAATTTGATGGAATAAGAGATAAATCAAAGGAGAGAAAGAGAATATTAAATGATTCCAGGCTTTTGACTTGAATGCTGGCAAGCTATGTCTTTAACCTCAAAACAGAATACTTGGGAAAGATTACTTTTGCTTATTTCTATTGATCCTGGATATTCTTTACGTCCAGCACAAGTGGCAAATCTTGTTTGCCCATGAGAATCTCCACTGTAGGGAACAGGATGTCAGTGGATAAAAGTCATAGCTCTGTGGTTCACATGTGGCAGATGGCTTTCTGCTCTGCCTTTTGAAGGAGAGGATTGTGACTCTTTGAGTCATTGAAGCAGCTGAAGACATGTAAAGTTTCCTGACTCTGCTTTTGGCCACCTACCCTTTGCTGTTCTTGGGTGTTTACTCTACCTAGCCATTTCCAGCTTCTGCCCAACAGTGCCAAATTTATGCTGCCTCCTGGCCACTTTCCTCTTGTCCTCTCTCTGTAGGCATAAAGATGTCAAGTGATTCAGCAGAAGTGACTAGGCAGGATGACCACACTTGCACAAATCCAGTGCATAGAGTGTGGACTCCAAATAGATTTAGATATTTGGACTCTTGGCACAGTAGACAATAAGAACTTCAAGCTTGTACCAGTTCTCCTCATTTCTCTAGTTATATGGTCAAAGTGGAGCAGACCCAAGGGAATATTAACCATGCACCAGTCTGTCAGAACCAATGTTCTGTGTAAAGGAAACACTGAATCTTCTAACAGGGCTACTAGTCAAATTCAAGGATGAATTTATATCTATAATTCGGATCAGGAAACATATCTGCCATTTGACTCATAGAAAGTCTTCTTTTCTAAAATACTGCAATATTTTGATCTCTAAAGCAGCTCTAATGAAGTTTTATTGACTTGTACGGCTTATAAATGACAGAAATTGATGTTTCACAATTTTGGAGACTAACAGTCTAACAGGATGTTAGCATGATCTGGGGCAGGAGAGGGCCTTCTTCCAAGTTGTTATACACACACACACACACACACACACACACACACACACACACATGTATATGTATATTTCTGCTTCAGCCTCTCTGAAAGCCTGGGTCGTAGAGGAGACTCTTTCTTTGTGTCTTCCAGCTTCTGGTGGTCGCCAGTAGTCCTTGATTTGTGGTGGGCTCATTCTCATCTTGCTGCTGTCTTTGCCTTGCTCTCGTCTCGGTGTGTATGTATCCTCTCCTCTTCTATGTGTTTCAGATATCCTTTTACCTTTCTTTTATAAGGACACTCATTGAAGTTAGGGCCCACCTGACTAATTCAGGATCATCTCAACTCAGGGTCTTGAGCTTAATCACATCCACAAAGAAACTTTTTTCCAAATGTAAACATTCTCAGGGTCTAAGAACTAGGACACAGATATATATTTGTGGGCCCTGCAATTCAGTTCATGATAGAGAAGATCAAGAACAGAAGAAGAGGGATGAATCTAGAACTGGAGGAAACATATGACTCATTCAAGAGGAAAGAAAAAAGTGTCAAATAGACACTCTTTTGTGTAGAAGGTAGAAGGACATGAGCCAAAAGAGTTCTCACCTGGAACTTCATATTCCCATGAATCAGGAGGCAAGGGTATCTATCAGGAGGAAGGTAGTGGGGAAGAAGAGTAATAATGGCAGACTGCCAACGCCTTGAGTATGGGAGGAAAGGTCGTCAAAGGACAGGATGCGTGTCATTGTTCATTTCAATTGTCAACTTGATTAGATTAAGAGATGCACAAGGAATTAGTAAGGCATGACTTCGGGGGTGTGTGAGAGGGTGTTTCCAAAGAAGATTAATTTCAGGGGGAAGCGGAATGTGTGTGATAACATCCCATGACTGAGGTTTTGGACTGAATAAAAAAGAAAAAAAAAAACCCAAAGTGAGCAGAGCACCAGAATTTATCTCTGTCTGCTTCCTGGCTGCAGGTGCAAAGTGACTGGCCTCGGCATATCCTTGCCATTGTGCTTTCTTCACCATAGAGTGTCAGGTAAACCCTTGCTTTCTTAGGTAGATTTTATGCAGTATCTTGGGACAGCATTGAGAAAGTCATGCAGAATCTTGGTACAGAGAAATGAGGTAGTTGCTGTGAGAAACCTCACCATGAGGTTCTTAGGCCTTCTGAACTGGTTTGTATGAGGAGTGTTAGAGTTGGGAGCTGTCAACTTGAGAAACCCCAGAATGCTACCTGCAAACTTCAAAGGAGCAATCTGTTGGGAATTTGGAGGACCAAAATGCAGTTAGAAATGTAGACACTGAGTTTAGGGTGTCAGAAAGGAGCCAAGACTCTAGTCAGAAAACTATCTCTATTGGTGCAATAGTGGTACTTTGTTTTTAGTCTTTTTGAGACAGAGGTCTCTCTGTAGCCCCAGCTGGCCTAGAACTCACTTTGTAGATGAGACTGGCTTTGATCTCACAGAGATTTGCTTGCCTTTGCCTCCTGAGTACACCACCATGCCTGGCATGGTACTTCTTAAAAAAATATTTTTTACTGACTTTTTGTGGATTTTTCTACAATACGTCTTGATCATACTTAGCTTACCCTTTCCCACGTAGTAGTACTTTTATCTTGGGGGCAACCAATAACTGTCTAATTGAGCTTAAAACTCACTCAATGGGAGCAAATCACGCATGGTAGGTGCTGCAAACATAGCCCAGTATACATGACCGGAGAAGTCATATACCCTAGAGAAAGACCTGCTTCTGTCACTTCTCTAGACCACTGCAATTTCTTACTGTAATCTAAATATGTATCCTTATATTTATAGACAAGTAAATGAATCCTTATATCTATAGACCTTTCACCACTCATAAACAAAGCTTTTTTAGGCAACAGATCGAGACTATTATGAAGGTCCACAATGGTCAAATGCAGAGAATAAATGAATGTGAGAACTCCAGCCCTAAGTGACACATCTGCAATGCAACGTGTATAGACCTAAGGCTCAGGGAACATCATCGTAGAAGAGGAGGTGGAGAAAATGTTAAGAGCCAGAGGACAAGATTCCTGCTGCGAGCTGATGAATGCATTCTAGACACAGTAGAAAAGTGGCATCAATGAAAGCTTCACAAGATGGTAATCTAACAAAATCTGCATAACGACCAAACTACATAACATACCTAGGAGGACAGGGGAATGTCATGGATTCCCACCTCAAGGTGAAGTGTTCTAGGCAATCAGTCAGTAGATGCCGAGGGAGGAAGAATCAGGCTTCTTCAAGGACTAGATCCTTGAGAGGTTGTCTAATCCTAGCTGGACAGCTCTAAACACCTCTAAATGGACTCAGTGCCTCGGTGCGTTATATATCTACACATATTTATAAATATATGTATGCATATGTAATAATAATAAATGGTCAAAGAAGAGGACAAAAAATTTAGAGGGACGAGAGGACATGAGAAAAGTTGGTGGGGGACTGGGAGGGACAGAAGTGATATAAAGACAAGACTCATGTGTGAAATTCTCAAAAATTACAAATTTAGACAGTTAACAGTTAAATATTATTATACATGTTACATGTAAAAACATATAGTTATAAAAATATAAAAAATATGTGTCAAGTTGACAAAGGCGTAATAGTTAATTTCCATTGTTAAGTAGACTGTATTTGAAATCATTTAGAAGACACACCTTTGGGTGTGTCTGTGAGGGTGTTTCTGGAGCGGTTTAACCTAGGAGGGAAAATTCACTTTGAACGTGGGCAGGACCATCCCAAGGCCTCAGCTTCCAGACTATCAGGAGGAAAAGACGCACCAGTATTCCCCTCTTTCTGCTTCCTGACTGTGGATGCAATGTGACCAGTCACGCCACACTCCTGAAACCAAGCTTCCTCTGTTACGATTTGTATCCTTTCAAACTGTGAGTCAAAAGAAACCCATAAGTTGTTAGATATTTTTGTCACAGCAATGAGAGAAGTAATGGACACAGGTGGGTGGAGCTAAGGTGTTGCATTGGTAGATCTTACCTTCACCGGTTTTATAATATTTTACTATATTTTTGGTCATGATTTTCTTTGGTAATATGCGGTGAGGTGGAATGATAATAACAAGCAAAACAAAGTAAAACAACTGTCTACAAAGATGCAGCAGCAGCTATCTTGGTTTAGACTAGCCCAGCACCTTTTGCCTCACAAACTGGGAAACTTGGATGGTGACTAATGCACACCAAGATTAATGTGGGAGAGAAGGGAATGAAAGCCCTCAGTCATGGGAAGCTCCGTGGGGAGTAGGGCAAATTGAACTGAATTTTCTTTGGCTTATGATCTGAAGTTTCTCCAGAAAAGGCTTTTCGAGGAAATGAGGAAAATGCCAAGAAGGGGAGAGTGCTGCTTGTGGGGTGGATATGCCTCTGAATGCACTATGCCTGTCCACATGATCAAACTGTAGGGACAGGTTTCAGTTGGTAACTGTAGCCTTATTATCATCTCAAAAAATTCACATGGGATATTTACTGGGCACCAGCCACATGTTGGTCTCTATGTTTCCTGAGTCCATAATTTAGTAGGAATAGTGCCAGCATTTATGGAAATGACTCCTAGCAAATCCTGATCTTTCCTTTTCCAAATATGTGCCACCAAACATACATAACAACTGTCTAGAGTGTTTTAATGTGATGGCAAGAAATTAAGGCATTATTCTGATATCTTTTACCTGTCTAAGTCAATGGGTTTCAGTGGAATCTTGATATTTGCATTCATGGGACAGAGACAAGAGATGAACAAAAATTTTGTTCTCTGAATCCATATTTGCTTGGTTCCCCATGGTGGGACCACTTGCCGTATTTCTCTTTATGTGTATGTACTCTTCAGATACCAGAAGACAAGGAGGTCACTACATCTTTTGGAAATTGTGTGTGCATGTGCGTGTATGTGCGCACACACACACACACACACACACACCTGTGCATGCCCAGCTCTATTATTCTCAATCTTATTTCCTCAAAATAGGGTTTTTTATTGAACCTGGAGTCAGGCTGGCAGCCAATGAGCCCCAGTGAAGCTCCTGTTCCCCCTTCCCCTGCTGCCAAAGCACTTGGATTATAGGTGGGCACCCTGACTTGGCCACACTGGTCAGGCATTTTATGTGGAAGCTGGGGGTTCATATTTAAGTCCTGATGCTTGCTCACCAAATGCTCTTACACTGTGAGCCATCTCTACAGATCTCACCTGAGACCTGTATTGAGTCAGATCTTGTAGGTTTGAGACAAGATCTGAGAGTCTGAATTAGATGAAGCTGATGCTAGTGGTCCCAGACTATATACTTTGAGAGATAATGTGCTAGATAACTTAGAAATCATGTAGATTAATGGTGGGGGATCCAAAATGATCTGAATCAGTAGCCATAATGTCAGAAAAAAATTAATAGATGACAGTAAGCTGGAAATGCTTCCCTTGTATTCTGAGATTTTCACCTTTTTAAGTCTCTCGGTAAGTCTTTATATATATTGTGCATAAACCCATGTAGTTTTCCCTGAAGTGGGTATGCAGCAATTAGAAGGAGCCAAAATATCTACTCTAAAAATAGCAAGAAATTTGTTTTGAGGTTGAATGGACTTGATAAAGGCACCTTTGAGAATGTATAGTTTTTTAAAACTTTTTTATTATTTTTAATTTTGTGTATGAGTGTATTGCCTGCATGCATCTAAGTGTACCCGTGTCATGCACTGCCCACAGAGGTCCGAGAGGGTGTTGTGTTGGATTCCCTGGAAATGGAGTTACGGACAGTTGTTAATTGCCATGTGGGTGCTGGGACTCAAACCTGGGGCCTCTGCAAAAGCAATCAGTTCTCTTAACAGCAGAGCCACCTCTCCGTTTGCTTTTGAAAATTGTCATTCTTTTGAAGAAAGTGGACAGGTTCTTGAGCAAGGGGAGATTTTTTGTTTTTATATCAGGATCTCACTAGTAATTTTGGTGATAATTACATTGAAATTTATCAAACCACTTATGAATTTAGCTTTCTGAGAAGATCATGTAAGTTTCTCACTTATCATCAATTTCCTCTTTTTCAAACACAAAACCTAATTTTGTGACAGCGTAAATCAATTCTATCGAACCATATAACCTGGGATAGCCGATTCCTGCCCAGTTCCGACAGTGGTGCTCATTTATCATAGGTAATGTCATTTCTTTTGACAGAGATGGCTTAGTAATATGATGTGGAAGCTTCTGGTAGAGTGTCTAAGACACAGTTTTTTTGTTCCTAAGAAAGGGCCATAGCAGATGATTTTTAAAAATTATTTGTTTTGTTTTATTTTATTTTATTATGTTTATGAGTGTTTTGCCTGAATATATGTAGGAGCTCCACATGCCTGCGTGTATTTAGGTGCAATACATACCTGCAAAGGCCAGAAGAGGGTGTCAGAACCCTCTGGAGCTGGAGTTACAGACAGTTGTTAGCTTCCATATGGGTGTTAGGAACTGAACTGTGGTCTTCTGCAAGAGCAGCCAGTGCTCTTAACCACTGAGCCATTTCTCCAGCTGCCCATAGAAGACTGTCAGAGTCATCTTGTGCCCAGCCTGCGACCACAGCCTTAACAGAGCATGGGGAACAAAACAGGCAACAACATCAGCTCCCAATTTAGCCAATCCCGAAGTTCTTCTGGCCTTTGAATCTTTTATTATGCACAAGAGTTTATTTTACTTTAAGCCTTTCAAAGTAGTAAATGCTCATGATTTCATTTTAGCTGCCACATATTTCTATGCAAAACACCAGTCTCTGGTCTTCCTCTTCTACGTCCCCTTTCCCATGTCTGAATGATGAGTCACTTAAAATGTTTTTTTCTTTCCTGGTGGCTATCTTCATCTCTCTAGAAATAATTTCTTGATTTCTATCCAGCTATTTCTTGTTTTGCGGTTCTTGTTAGTTTTTATTTATTTATTATTTTTTATTTTACATGTGTGAGTATATTGCTTGCATGTGTTTAAGTACACCTGTATTGTGCAGTCCCTATGGAGGACAAACAGAAGAGGGTATTGGATTCCCCTGGAACTGGAGTTACAGATGGTTGTTAGCTGCCATGTAGGTGCTGGGAATTGAACCTATGTCCTATGCAAGAGCAACCATTGCTCTTAACTGCTGAGTTATCTTTCCAGCCCCATATTATTTATTTTTAAATTGCTAACAAAACAATTTCATTGCTCCTCCCTGTTCCTCCCTACATCTTCCTATGTGCTCGCCATCCGTCTGTACACTTCCATCTCAGAGGTCCAGATTCCACTTTCATATCAACTCTATTACCCTCCCAGCCTTCTTCTTTAACATCTCCCTTTTCCCATGTCATGGCCCCCTTTCTACTTTCCTGGCCTCTACTCACACTTCCTCTCACCTAAATGATGTGTAATAATTTATTATTCTCATGGTTAGTTTAAATTGCCTGTACTGAATACTTCTTCTATCTTTACACAAATCAAAGCGTAAAAGGACAAGACCTCAGCAGCATCACAAAGCGTTGAAAACTTATACGACATCCAGATCAGCTTGTGCCTCAGAATGGCCAATCCCATTGATTCACTGCAGCTAGGTGAATACATGCACATCTTTTTAAACAATTAAGAAGTTATTCTTTAAAGGGTCAGTTTTCAAATTATGCTGACAAGCTTTAGATCTTAGCATGTGTTTTAAAATATTAATTACTTTATCATTAGTTTCCATTCTAGGAGTTTTGCATGGCTTCTGATCAGCAGTTGACTATTGCTCGTATCTGTCCTATTGTGACTAGTCATTTTAAAGAAAAAAATTGCTAGCAACTATTTGCACATTGAATACGTACATGCGTGCTTACACACATACATGTGAACACACACATATATCACCAGAATGGGAACTGTAGAGATAACGTTCAGGATGCTAACATTCTTTTGACACTGGATCCTCCCAAAAGTAAACAGTCTTAGTTTGTTCAAAATTTTGCATTAAAAGCTTTATTTGTGACTGTGGAGAAACATTAAATAATCTATGCATTTGTACTGCTGAGAATGGTGCTGTGTGAAGGCCAGGGCCAAGAAATAGCTCCTTTATGACAGTGTGGGGCAGAACTCTCTAACCAGAGTCATTTACCTACAAGCTTCTGACATGTGGTAGCTGACAACAGGAGCTGGGAGGAAAATCCCACAAATCTTCTCAACTATACTGCTATTTGCTATTGGCAATTGGCAGAAAAACATAAAGATCTGGGGACAGAGGACTGACTGAACCAGAAAGGAGAATAAAATGCAAAATGATAGAAATAAAGCACAACCCACCAGCTTGTTTCTGCACTAAGTAAGTCAGGAACTCCACTGGAGGGCACTAAGCCTGACATATTGCCTACATGGAAGAGAAAGGTCTTATTGTGTTCAAGCCCCTAAGTTACCTAAGGCTCCTTTCTCAATAGAGAATGGGCGCAAGTGACTGGTTCACGTCACTGTGGAGTTTAATTAAACCACTCAACACTGCTCTGCAGAAGCGGAGAATGAAATTTATTGGGGGAAAATACACATTTGGATAAGTTTCACATGAGATTTTTTGCATCTCATGCTTAATGTCAAATGCAGGGCTGTCTCTCATAATTATATTTTTGTGCACTTGAAGAAAGACACCTAGGTAAGGGACGAGTGGGGGCTGCAATCTAAGCCACAGTGAACTTGCCAAACCAAAACTTTGGCTAAGGGCTATGTTTGCTAGGAGTGAGGGGGTATTTTTTTTTTCTCATAAAGCTCTTTTCTTTAGCCTTGTACTGTCTCTTGGTAGGGAACTAGAGGAGTATCTCTTACCAGTTCTCCAATGTGTGGAACATACTTGAAAAAATTATCTATGACAGTGGGGATGCTTTTTCCATTTTGTTTGCCTGGATGGTACACAGTTTCCATGTTGGCACAGAACCAACATGAGCTAGAAGCCGCCTAGTTTAAAAGGTTTAAATGCTTCCAACATTTGCCCATAGGAAAAGAGTAACATGAAAGGCAATCAATCATTTAATTATTGATCTGCAGGGCAGGATACTTCAGATTTTGACAACTTTTATTATTGAGGTATGTACTAGTTGCTTTTCTTTGCTATGACAAAATACCCGAGCAACTTAAGGAAGGAAGAACTGATTCATTTTGGTTTACAGTTTGAGGGTACAGTCCATCATGGCAGGCAAGGCATGGTGGAAGAGGCATGAGGCAGTCGGTCACATTGTATCGACAGCCCAAAAGTAGAGAGAGATGAATGCCAGTGTCAACTCACTTTCTCCTTTTTACTCAGTCTCAGACCTCAGCCCATGGAAGATGCTGCCCACATTCAAGACGGGTCTTCTCGTGTCATTTAAACCTCTCAGAAAACGCCTCTTGGCATGACACCTCCTTTTTGCTGCCACTGAGACTCCAGACACTATAATGAATAAGAGTGGAGAGGGTAGTACGCTATTCTAAAATGTGCTCATTTGAGTGTAGGTTTGTTGTACATAGCCTTTATTATATTGAGGTGTGTTCCTTGGATTCCTAGTTTCTTCAGAACATTTATCCTGAAGGGATGTTGAGCTTTGTCAAAGGCCTTTTCTGCATCAATTGAGATGATCATATGATCATTTGTCCTTATGTTTTTTTTTTGTGCTCTGAGTTACACATACTGATTTGCTGATTATAGCAAAGCCAACTGATACAGAAATTGATCCCAGTGGTGAAATGCTATAAGCAAAGCCCTAAAACATGCAGCAGTGCCTCTGAGTAGTATGTAATGAGGGAATTTCAACTAAAGACAGGAAAAGAGGTCATTGATAGGAAGTTGCAAAAACTTGGTGTACGTATTGTGCACACAATTTGAATTGAAGTGTGGTTTTAAGTTAAAATGTAGTAAAGTGTGTGTGTGTGTGTGTGTGTGTGTATGAGAGAAAGAGAGAGACAGAGAGAGAGAGACAGAGAGACAGAGACAGAGATAACAACTATGCAAAAATCATTGGGTCCCTAAATTTCTGTAGGTGAGAAGCTGGTGAAAAAATTCACTTGGCCACAAAAGAGAACATGTTCTCCAGTGGCCACACTTCTGATGAAGCTAGGGATGACAATGAAAGAGGAAGGACCTCCCAGAGGACAGGGCTGAGAGCCTGTGTTCTGGATAACTGCTTCCAGAAGCGGAAGTCGAGCCCTGTCAAGGAGCATTTCCTCTGCCCAGCCCAGGAGGCCTTTGAGCCTCTGCCTAGAGGAGTTTAGAACTGCTGTTGATGAGTGAGGACTGTGTCTCTAGCTGCTCCCCTTCCTGAGGTGTTTTTTTACAGTTCTCTTGCTCTCAAGCCACTCTTACATCTTGAGTATTTAATTTGTAGTTTAGTCCACATCCAGACCCCAAACTGACTACCAGGAAGCCTGGTCTTAGAGAACGTTCTCACAGCGGGATGGAATTCTGCACGTGGAGAGGAGAGAAGCAGCTAGCTCTCTGTGATCCCAGTGTGGACTGTGGCAGGTTGTACTGCTGCCTCTTTTCATTTCTTCTATCCTTCCTTCAGAGAAGGGTATTTATTCATCCACGGGATTTTCATTAATCCTCATCACCCATCTTGCTGCCCTAAGGGAAGCTTATTTTCTATAAATCAGCAATGACCACCCCAAAGAGAACAAGCCAGAGACTATTTGGAGTTTGTATCGAGTAAGGGATTCAGCCTCAGGACTTGCACTTGTCAGCAATTCGGAGGCAGCCAGGAGCTTGGGAAAACTTTTAGTAAAAAACAAGGGAGCTTCAGGACTGGAGGGTGTTGGCACTGGGAAGCTGGAAGCAGGCTGAGTACAAGTGCGGCATGTTATGTGGTTGGGTTGGAAAGCCTGTTTTGCTTTCTCTGGTTGAGTCTGAATTGGAAGCAGGGGCAAAAAATAAGGAGGCTGGCAGTCATTGATGGAGTCTTGACGGTTCTGGGCCCTCTGCCGCAGAGGTTGTGGTCTGGCCTCCTAGGCTGCTTGCTGCAGAGTCTGAGAGTCAGAGTTCTTTCACACAGATCTAGCTATCACACACTTGTATGTCCAGTCTCACTACTTTTTGACTCATTGACACTGACATTGACAATAGGACTTCTTTGGCTTCTAGAACATGAGATGTCATATCTGTCATGTCTGAGTGAAGGTTTTAGAGCCATTGTGTGCTTCCTAGAGAATGGCATTGTCCCACATAAGGCTTCATCATCAGCTTGGGTGTAAAGCAAAGACCTGTGGTGCAAAGTACAGCCTACCCATTGTAGAAGACCAGTCTACAGCCTGCCAGAGCCCATGTGGAATGTCAGTGAAAACATAAACTTCATTTGGAAACTATTAGTATTTAGGTTCATTTTTTTTTTCTGCAGTAACAAATACAACCACTGTCTACTTCAAGTTAGATTCTGAGAAGGAGATGGTTCTGCTTCAAAGAGACTTGAAATAAAGGGTTAAAGCCAAGTTTTTTTTACACATCAAGTGTAACAATCAATCTTGTCAAGTAGATTGGATTGAGCCGCACTTGGGGATTAGTAAAGCAGACTTGGGATATATCTGTGAGGTCATTTCAGAGAGGATTAGCTGAAGGTGGAAGACCTGTCCTGAATTCAGGCAGCACCAGCTATAACTGGGAAAAAACAGAGGAATCCTGTGGGCAGCAGACACACAGTTTTTGCTTCTTTGCCATCAGGAAGTGATGTACCTACATCACACTCTTTGGTCTGTGGGACTGAAATATCTGAAACCCTGAGTTAAAATAAATGTTTTCTCCCTGTAACTTCTTTACTTTTCTTTTTGAGACAGGGTTCTCCCTGTAGCCCCAGATGGCCTAGAACTCTCTGTGTAGACCAGGCTGGCCTCTGTCTCACAGAGATCTCCCTTCCTCTGCTTCTCAAATGCTGGAGTTAAAGGTGTACATCATAACATCTGGCTAAGCTGTTCTTTTAAAATCAGGTATTCATCATAGTGATGAAAAACTAATGTCCTGAGAAATAATAAATCTCTACCAATGAATAAGAATAGTCCTAGTGATTCCATCAGTAATTAATATTTACATCTAGATTGAAACAGCCACAGCTATTGATATTTAAAAAGTTACTCAGTAGAATTCCTCTTAAGAAGAAGAGGCATTTTTATTAGACAAAAGCATCAGTGATTGAGAAGGTGAGCACTGAGAGACTGTTGCGGGGGTTAGCTGTGCTCTTTGCTCTTAGAAGTGGAGGTCGACCCCTCCCCCACTCCACTTCAGTGTGGTTGAACCAGGGGACTAGAGAGGAGGACAAGAAATAGAACCAATGAAGTGTTAAGACTATGGTTTTCAATATATGAGTTTGTTTGTTATGTTTATGCAACATTTGGTTCAAGAAACTTGTGGTCAGGCTTCCCCACCAAGATATGCCGCCAGAAGGCATGAGTCAGAAACTTAGAGACATGAGTTGCCAGAGATTAAAGGGAATTGTGGGGTTTTCGATGACCAGAGTGGAGATCTGGGCCATGTTTAATCAGATTCGTTCAGTGGTCTCTTGACCGTAAGCATATTTGATTCATAAAAATCTATAACAAATATTATTCCCATTTTACTGATGAGAAAATCAAGATGAATAGCATATTATAACTTGCTTTGACTCACACAGCCAGTCATTTGAAGAAGTGGGATGAAATTCTTTGCGTGTATATTTCTACATGTGTGCATGTATATGGGGGATGTGTGTGTACATGTACATATGTGAGTAGAAGTACGCATCCACATGTATGAGTGTGCATGTGGAGCTCAGAGGTTGACAGTGTCTTCCTCAGTCACTGTCCACATTATTATTATTTTTGAAACAAAGTCTCACTTAACATGGAGCTCATCCATCCATGTGGATGCTGGGAATTAAACTTGGGTCCTCATGCTTCTGTGGCAAGCACTTTACTAATGGAAGCCCCCTCCCCAAGGCTTATCTGACTTTTTGAAATGGAGTCTATCACTGGCCTGGGATTCTCTGATTAGGCTAGGATATCTGGCCAATGAACCCCACAGATCCACCTGTTTCTGCCTCTCCAACACTGGCATTACAGACACATGCCACCACACCTGATTTGTTCTGACATGGCTGGCTTTTAAATTCAGGTTCTGGAGATCAATCTCATGCTTGCACAGTAAGCATTTTATTCACTTAACTGTGTCCCCAGTCCCTAGAACTGGAATGAAATTCAGATTTCATTGTTTTCAAAGGCATATGCTTTTTCTTCTCTACTATTCTGGTCTAAGCTAAATTTAATCATTGGTAATAATAGATTTATAGGTCTCTCAGAATAATTTTAATGATGAAAATTATTTATTGAGCTATTTACTTAAATTTTCTGTTTATGAATGCTATCCTGGAATTGAGACTGCTTTAATGAGTTCAACACAATCTTTTAAAACTAAATTTGCATCACATCTAATTTAAAATTCTTTGGAAGTAAAGAATCAACTTCAGAACTGGAACCCATCTCTCCAATGTCAGCTCAAAGTACAATCTCTCTCTCTCTCTCTTTGAATTCCTGGGACTCCGGCTTCTTCACTTCTTCGGAGACTTTTGTTCTGTTACACTGACTGTACTCTATTCCTAGAAAGCTTTTTCCACTAACCCTCTCCACTGCTGTCAAAAACAAACAAACAAAAATCTTTTCAGAGGACACAGCCTTAATCATCATGTAGATTTCATCAAAGACTTCTTCAACAGGGCAAGGTAATGCCCGCCTTTAATCCCAGCACTAGGGAGCCAGGGGGAGGAGGATCTCTGTGAGTTCAAAGCTAGCCTGTTCTACATAGTGGGTTCAAGGCCAGCTGGGACTACAGGGAAATCCTGTCTCAAAACAAAAACAAAAACAAAAACAAAAAAACCACAAAGATAAACAAATAAAGAAGTCAAAAGCTTATTTATAAAAATTGTCAATAATTTCAAAGAAGAAACAAACAGGCAAATGAATGGAGTAATTAAGTCAATTATTGGACAGACATAAGAATGTCAGCAATGCAGAAGAGCGAAAACAGCATGCATAGCACAGCTCAGCAAGAAAACGGAAATCTTCAAAATAAAACAGAAACATAAATGAAAAACTTAAATTAATCAAATGTAAAATACAGTGGAAATACCAATAAGAAAGAATATCAGGGATGGAATAAAGGACTGAAGAAATACATTTAGATACCAATGGAGAGAAAGTAAGTAAATGCGACTACGCCTTCCAAGAACTTCAGGATATAAATGAGAGAACAAACCTAAGAACCCATTGGTGAGAAGAAGAAACTAAGATAAACAGTAAAGTCACAGGGGCTGGAGAGATGGCTATTCTTGCAGAGGACCCAGCACCCACATAGTGGCTAACAACCATCCAAAACTCCAGTTTCAGGGGATCTGAAGCCCTCTTCTGATCTTTGTGAGCATTGCATGGCATGGGTCCACCTATGGGACCACCTATTACATGCAGGCAATACATTGATACACATAAAATAAAAAATAGCAATAAATAAAATATTTTTTAAAAACTAAAGGCACAGAAGGCCTACTCAGTGACACTATAGCCAAAAATTTCCCAAAGATAAGGAAAAAGTGAATATCCAATCACTAGAGGTGTTGAGGACACCAATGAGGCATGACCAGAGAAAAACTCCTCAGTGCACATTACAATCAAAATGCCAAGACTGCAAAGCAAAGAATATTAAAAATTGTGAGAGAAAAATGTCAGCTCACAAAGGCAAACCCACTAGGATAA
This sequence comes from Eospalax fontanierii, assembly GCA_035773235.1. Lineage (NCBI taxonomy): Eukaryota > Metazoa > Chordata > Mammalia > Rodentia > Spalacidae > Eospalax > Eospalax fontanierii. The sequence goes on along the minus strand of CM069548.1, from coordinate 30,291,257 downwards.
CTTCAGACCTCTCATTTTAAATCCTGAAAGTCAGAAAAATATAGAATGATATATAAATGGCATATAAGTCTTGAAGGTACATAACTTCCCACCAAGATTACTTGCTTAGCAAAGTTATATTTTAAGATAAATAGAGGTATGAAGACAAGATAAACCCAAGACATGCACAAATTATAACAACTCATGGTCACCAAATTGGAATTTCAGAAGCTATTTAAGAATCCCATGTATAGAGGAAGAAGAAAGACAGTCCAAAAGAACAAGGACACAGGAAAAAATAAGTTTCATTAGTGATAGATTAACAAGGGAGAGCTTGCTATGTAAGAAACAAGAAATGAAAGCAACTCAATAAGCCAAAAAACTCCTAAATTAAACAATGCTTAAAATAAGCAAGGAAAAAAAAAATAGGAATCAGCAAACTCCCTTCAATAATAACCTAAATGCAAATGTCTTAACTTTCTAATTAAAAGATCCAGACTAGGTTATTGAATTAAAAAACAAGAAAAACAGTTTGTTGCCTATAAGAAACTGCCAAAGACACAAATACACAGACATTGAAAGTAAAAGAATGTAAGTGAGGGGCTGGAGAGATGGCTCAGGGGTTAAGAGCATTGACTCCTCTTGCAGAGGACCCGGGTTTGATTCCCAGCACCCACGTGGTGGCTAACCATTCATAACTCCAGTTCCAGGGGATCTGACACCCTCTTCTGACTTCCATGTGCATTGCACAACATGAGTGCACTTACACACATGCAGGTAATACACTCATACACATAAAATAATAAATATGTTTTTAAAAGAATGGAAGTGAATTCACCAAGCAAAAGAAAGCTAAAAACCAGCAAGAGAAAGCTCTGCCTATATCCAAGATAGTATACTGCAAGCCACAATTAGTCAGAAGAGATAGAGATGGTCACTATATATTAATAAAGGGAAGAATACATCAATAATATATAATAATTACAAATATGCATGCATTGTAGATTAAGTTATCTAATTTCATAAAATAAGTACTACTGATCATAAAGCGACATTTAATCCAGATACAATAATAGTGAGTAGATACCATACCCTATCTCATCAACAGATCATCCAGACCGAAAAATAAAAAATAAAAAACAAATCATCAAAGGAACGTCATTGTTAAATTGTACCATAAATCAAATGGCCATAACAGACAGCTACAGAACATTCTATTCATACATTCTTCTTGGTGGCCCATGGAATTTTCTCTAGAATACATCCCATTTTATGTCACTTCCTTGCTTCTGATAACCATCTTCCTACTTCCTGTTTCTATGTATTAAGGGTTATCTTTCTTCTCAAATACGTAATATAATCCAAATGTGATGGTACATGCCAATATTCCTGGCACTTGGGGTATAGAGGCAGAAGACTGTTGGAATTTGAAGTCATCTAGACTACTTTTGTGAGTACCAGGCCAGCCAGGGTTAGAGAAGGAGACCCTGACTCATGAAAAGAAAAACAAACAAACAAAAACAGATCCCAAATATGTGTGAGATCATGCATTACTATTGTACCCTTTATCTTTGTTTAGCAGTGTTACCGAAGTTCGTATTTCATTTTGTAAGTGTGTCACAATTTATTCATTTATCTACTGATGAATATAGGATGTTTATACATCTTGACCCTCTTGTGCCACAGATCTAATATTATTCTATCTTATTTCAGGATTCTATATATTCAATGGAGTTTTCTCAGCTCTAATCTGCTTCCCTGTTCATCTGTCTATATGTGTGGCAGTCCTACACTGTCTTCATTTCTATAAACCACTGTCTTAGTTTGCTTCTCTGCCACTGTGATAAAACCCATAACCCAAAGCTACTCAGGGGAAGAAAGGGTTTGTTTGCTTTACAAATTACAGATTATCATTGAGTGAAGCCAAGGCAGGAACTCAAAACAGGAGCTTAGAGACTGGACAGAGCAGAGGCCATGGAGGAGATCATTGACTTGCTCCCAGCCTCATGTTCAGTTATGTTTCTTACATAACCCAGGCCCAGCCACCTGCATAGGAATTGTAACACCGGCAATAGACCGGGCCATCCTATATCAGTTAGCAATTAGGAGAATGCCTTACAGACATCATCAGAGGCTAATCTGATGGAGAAAATTCTTCAACTGAGGTTGCCTTTTCCAAGGTGTGTCAAGTCAACAACTGAAACTACTAATAACATTTCGCCCTTTGTCAACTTTGACACATGAACACATCACCTTAAACCATAACATGTCCATTCTTGTTTGTCTCCAACATCTCACATATAATAACATACAATGCCAAATTTTAAAAATTCCACGGTCTTTCAAAAATTCCAATGATTTAAAAAGTCCAAGTCCTCTTTTAAAAAAATCTAAACTCTCTTTCTGTGGCCTCTTGTAAAATCCAAAATAAGACACATGTGTTTTCACTGCAAGAGAGAAGAACCAGGGCACAGTTAGATCAAAGCAAAACTAAAATCCTTCAAGGTAAAAAATTCAGTGTAGAACATCTTGGACTCACTCATGACCCTCTAAGCGCCAAACGGTTTGAGTAGCTTTTGTTCTTTGGCATTTACCAAACCCAAACTTGTCTCATAGGTTCAGGCCAGCTCCACTTCATACCTGCTACTGTTCCTGGTGGTTGCCCTGGAGTCCTGGCGTTTCCACTTCAACTGAGGCTGCATCTTCACTGAGGGCCTCTCATGGCCTCTCTTCTAGTCCTGCCACAGAACCAAGCTTAGCTGCTCTTCAAGACCCTTCAGTCCTACAGCTTTCATGTTTTCAAAACCAGTACCCTGTGGGAGACTTTTACACATTATCAAGTTCTGCTTTCAGCTTTAGAAGCAGCATTGTCATACACACACACACACACACACACACACACACACACACACACACACACACATACACACACACACACACACAAACACACACACCAGAGCACAGCTTCTGTTGCTGACCTTGAAGAAATATTTCCAAGAGGATTTCACTTCAGTAGGTGCTGGTCTCTTATTAATCACATCTGAGTTTTCAGCCCCAGCTAACCGACATCAATTGTCCAGTAAAGCAACGGTTTTACTTCCAGAGACTCTGACTCCAAAATGTCACACAGATATCCCTGGCAATCTTTGTCTCCCTCTGAAACTTCGCAAGTAAGGCCTCCATCATCTGTATTTTTCTCAGGTTTCTTATCTTCCAAACTTCCATTGGACAACTCACTAAGCTCTGAGCACTCAATGACTCTTCTGGGCCAAAGCTTCAAAATTTCCAGTCTTCTCCAAAACAACATGGTCAGTTTTGTCACAATAATACCCCATTCCTGGTATTATTTTCTGTCCTGGTTTGCTCTGATTATCTCTGTTGTTATGATAAAAACTATGATCAGAAGCAACTTAGAAGAAAGTGTTTATTTGGCCTCCAGTTTACAGTTCCTCATTGGCCATAAGTCAAGGCAGGGCCCTGGAGGTAAGAACTGAAGCAGAGACGATGGAGGAATCTGATTATTAGATTCCTCCCAGGCTCATGAGTTAAGTTACTTTTTTTATACAATCCAGGCCCACCTGCCCCAAACTGGCACCACCCACAGTGGGATACACCACCTACATCAATTAGTAATTGAGAAAATGCCTCACAGGCCAATCTGATAAGGAAATTCTTCAACTGAGATATCCTCTTCTCGGGGGTGAAACGTTGAGAACTAAAGGTAACTCTGGCAACCATGATATCAGGTAAGGCAAATCCCTCAGTGCTCTTCTTAAATTGTTTTCTGGGCTGGGTGTGATGTCACACACCTTTAGTCCCAAACACTTGGGAGGCTGAAGCAGGTTGATCTCTGTGAGTTCAAGGCCAGCCTTGTCTACATAGTGAGTTCCAGGCTAGCTGAAGGCTACAGGGAGACCCTGTCTCAAAAAGACCAAAAAAATGTTTGCTGGGCAGGCAAAAGTCTTTGGTTGTGAATATTATGAGATAAGACTAGAACAAATAGATATATATGGGGTTGTCACATGTCTCAGATTAGTAAATAAAATACTTTTATTATTAAATAAAATATTTTGGCTATGTCCATATGACTTCCCTTGACTCAATTTATATTTCAAATTTTCAGCTTCAATAGCTTCTGGTTTACACTGACTAACAAGTAATGATTACACATAATTTATCAAGTAAAAATATGAGGAGGTGCTGTCTTCCCGTTTAGTGGAGGTGCTGTGACTCAAACCAGAGCTTACACATGTTAGCACTCTACCATTGAACTCCATCTCTAGCTCTTGAAACCCTCATTTTTGGGGAAAAATAGAATTTTCCATTCATGTGTGGAGTAAATATAAAATGAGATGTCATTTGGGATTCTTGGGGAGTGTCCCGGGAGACTGCGTGCAAGTACATTCTATGATCAAGAAATACACAAAGAAAATACCTGCGTAAAGCTACAGGAGATGAAATAAAAGGGGAGAAGACATTCATTTTTTAAAACTCATGTTCAGTGAGCATTCTTTTCAAGCTTAAAGAAAAAAATGTTTACAGTAATTTCTGTCTGCATTAAAAAAGATATTTATATGTTCATATATATGCTTATATACAGCTCATCTTGCAGTTTACTATACCCTCCTGATACCTATGTAATAAGTAAATTGATTTGTCATTTAAATTTAAGGCATTCCGTAAGAACTGAGTCATTTCATTCTCATAATATGTGTATGAAGAAGGTACTGTTATCAGGCCCATTATACACAAAGAAGGTATATCATATCATATCAATTACACAAATATAAAAATGAGATGCAGGTTTAAAGTAACAGGGTGCTTTTTTCATGGGAAGACATGAGCAAACATCTCTTTACCCCAGCTGGGCACCGATGACAGCTCAAGAAATTAGTCTACCCAGGTCTAGCTTAATGAAAGATTGTGCTTATTGTAGTTACATTAGTGTGGATAACTCTGAGGCAGATGCCCAACTTGCAGGCACCTCCAGCAGTCTCTTCTCCCCCCAGTAATTCTTTCTTCTTCTTGTTACCCTCCCTAAGAAGGGATTTGTAGATCTGGTAACTTTCTGAGCTTCCTAAACCTTGTAAGTTGCACAGTCTCCAGAAAGGAATGACTCAGTTCAGAGCTGAACAACACGCAGCCTGTCTCCCTTGCTCCTCAGTGCACTGCAGTGCTGAGACTTAAACCCAAGCAAAATGCCTTCGTCAGCATCGTCTAACTGCTGTCCGTCTACTACTTCTCATTAAACTAAGAATCTCAGAAATGTATAGCTCCAACTTAGGATGAGTATTAAACACAAAGAATTGTGAGAATTCTAGTCTCCAGGGATCAGGTAGGTGGTTAAGAAAGATTACTGTGGATGCATCTTTGGTGTTTTTGTTTGTTTTGTTTTTGAGACAAGGTTTTGCTGTAGCCCTGGCTGGCCTGGAACTCACTGTGTAGACCAGGCTGGCCTCAATCTCACAGAGATCTGCCTGCCTCTGCCTCCCTGGTACTGGGATTAAAGACATGTACCACCATGCCCTGTTGAAGAAGTGTTTGATAAAATCTACATGATTAAGACTGTGTCCTCTGAAAGGATTTTTATTTTGACAAGCAGTGAGAAGAGTCTTCTAGGGATAGAGTACAGTTGGTGTGAGAGAACTAAAAGGTCTCTGAAGAGGTTGGATTCAAAGGAGGGCAGGGAGGGAGGGAGGGAGGGAGGGAAGGAGAGAGAGAGAGAGAGAGAGAGAGAGAGAGAGGGACATTGTACTTTGAGCTGACACTGGATGACACTGGAAAGATGGGTCCCCATTCTGAACTTGATTTTTTACTTCCAAAGAATTTTAAATCAGATGTGACTCAACCATTTCAACCACTGACATTTCAACTAGTTCAGTGTATTTGGATTCAGTAATGAGGTTTCAATACTCTCTTACAGGAATCATGTTGTCTTGCTTTTTGATATTTCTTGCCTTTCTATGTTCTACTTTGCACATCTCTTCATTTGAGTCTTTTCTGTGGGTAGCCTGTTCTTGAGGGCTCAGTCCCCAGCACCAGAAAGATTATAAACTCCTGTAACATCCGTAAGGAAAGCAGGCAACGAAGGGAGGGAAAGTAATCAGAAGTAAGGTTAAACAGAACAAAGGAAAAGGAAGACTGGAAAGACTTATTCAGACGGAGAGAAAAGAACACGAAATTTAAAAACTGCATACAAAAGAACAAAATACGTAAGCAGAATTAAATAAATGTAAGCAGAAGAATAAAAATAAAAACCATGAAAGCCTTAAAAAATAATGTAAAATTAAAATATCTCCAAAATGGTGGGAGAGCTGTGGAACGAAAGAGGCAAAAAGAAGTATTTTAATGTCTTCTTTCTGAGTTCTGAAACTGGAACCTGCCACGTGACAGGGGCGTCAGAAAAAGGGTGACGCATCTTTTCTGCCATCAGGCAGATACTGAACCTGGTCTAGTCAAGTTTCCTTTTCAGAGCTTCCCCTACTTGAGAAAGAGGAGCCTCTGCTGGCCGTACTCAGCTTTGTTGTCTTTGGGTCTTCCAGGATCTCTCACGGTCCTGAGACTTGCCAGTTCCTGAGTGCTTACTATGGCTGGACAGGTGTGTGTGTGTGTGTGTGTGTGTGTGTGTGTGTGTGCAGTTTGGTTTGGATAGGGTCTTACTATGTAAAGCAGGCTGACCTCAGACTCACATAGACCCGCCTGTTTCTGCCTCCCGTGTGCTGGTACTAAAAGTATGTGCTGCCACACCCAGCCCCCGTTTTCTTTTATTTATTTTTGTAAACTTTTAATTGAATTGTTGTGTAATTCACACAGAAACTCATACACTTTAACTATCTTTATGCCCCCTTCCTCAGTGGCACCTCCCGTAGCACCGTCCCCTGTATTTCACGCATTCTGTCGCGTTTGTGTCGAGGCTTACGAAGTCACGTTAGTTAGTGTTTTATACTCTACATTATTCATTAAGATCTTACAACAATTTTAGGAAACAGCTAATTTTTTTTTTCTCCACTTCACAGGTGAGGATTTCGTCATCTGAGAAATAAAGAACATGCCCCAGGTCATGTGACCAAACTAATGACAGACCCAAGTCCAGGTAAATCTGACACCAAGGCTGTGTAATAACTGCCCATCTCTAAACATCCCTCCCTACAATTGTTCTGATAGCTTCTCACGCAGAGGTTGTAGAAATGCTTTCCTTCCTCCTGTCCTCTTCTCGTCCCACGTTACTCATATTAGATGTTGGGCATCCTCAGAGATACAGCATCCAGTAGAGAAGGAATTTTCAACCGTTAAGTTGAGGAGTAGTCAGCAGGGAGAAACAGGAGATGCTAATGTTATTCTGGAATTCAGTAAAATTTGTACACACCCATACTTACGCATGGATCTACATTTTCTTTCAACTGGAGATCTCTATGTATTACTTTCATATTATTTGCAGAGCCTGGTGAAGTAGGCTCTTAAAAACTCCAAACCTAGTTCTCATCATGTCTTGTGGTTTTTTTAGTTACTTGACCACTTTTGAAATTACTCCCCAAAGTGACCTTGCCTAGCCCACCTCCGACATTATTGCCTATTGTATTTTTTTAGAGACAAAGAACTTTTGGCAAAAAGCAAAGTGTATTCATGGAAATATTATGTTTCAAAACACCAACAAATCGAAGCAGAGAGTCCTGATTTCTGGGTTCAAAGATTTGGAGTATTTTGTGCATCATTTTTGTGGGTGTGGGTCAAGGACTGTCTATGCTAATAGCTCATCTTAAAGAGATTAAAAACAACTTCTCTGGATGCTGACAGAGAACAAAATCTCACAGGGGCCCTTTACACTCAACCTTGGCCCAGCAGCAGCAGCCAGGGGTCAGAGGTTGCTGCAACAAGGATATGTATTTCATAATGCATCCCATCTGTCCAGATGTGTGAGTTTGCTCAATGATTTTATTGGAATTTTATTACATTCTCGTAGAGCCCCAGTTCATCGACATTTGCCAGTTTGTTTGCAGTTTCTAAAATTCCTGTTCCATTAGCTATTCAATATATGCAGCTATGTATTTATATATGTGCTCTTTGTAAGTCTCTGGTGCCATTTGGGAAACTACCATGCTTGGTAGATATAGCAAATAGAATTGAGAAAGTAGACATCACAGACTTCTTCATGGTGGATGATGGTGGTGGTGGTGGTGGTGGTGATGTCAGGATCCACTTGGTGCCAAAGGCTGTAGAGAAGAATTAGCCTTCTATGGTTCATAACATTAAACTACACCAATCTAAGCAGAATTTGATCTGTGAGAAGACAGAAGAACAACAGCAAAAGCTGCACGCAAACTCTGCTTGAATTGTCTGCAGTCAACAATTCTTGGAGCAGAGTCTTCTTTTTGCAACCTCATCCATAGTTTGGCTTTGGAGGCCAGTGTAGTAGTTCCCATTTCAATCTGAGCTGTCACCACCATTGATCGCTTGGGAAACCCTTGTCCCCCTTCATGAGAAGAGTGCCATGTCTGTCTTGATCACACTGTACCTCTCAGCATGGTGCTCACCATGTGGCTGGCCCTCAATAAAGAAGCCCCGGATAGATGACTGAGTAGTAGGTTTGTGCTCAGTGTGTCTTCAGCTGCTTCATGGTTCCTGTATTCCTGCTAACTGAGTCCACTGCAGGTCCATGTTTACTTCATATTTCATGGCAGAATTTTAATTCATCATAACCATCATTATGTCATTTAATCTTAGCAGTCCCTAAGATCCGAGAAAACTCTCTATTGCATATTAGAGCTTGCTATCGCTTTCCATGCTGAATAACAGTATTTTTCTTAAGCTGAATTAGTCATATGTTTAGTTGGAAAGGTCTGTGATACTAAAACATAGCGTTTTTCATCTTTTGATTTAAAGAAAAGATTTGAGTAAGACAAAAATTTTTCCTTGACTTAAAGTGAGAAAGAAATTGGATTTTAATATTCTTTTCTTGGCAGCATTCTATGAATGGATGGAATTTCTCTTCTTTCCCAGTCTCATAAGCAACTGTTCCATTCAGATATCATTTGTGAATATAATACATTTTCGAGTTGTTTATTCCAGTACAAAATGTGTTTCACATATAATTAAAGGTCAGGAAATAGAGTCATCTCTTTTATATTTTTGCCATGTGCAAGATTCATTATGACAATATCATGTTCATTATTTCATTTTTATTTAGAAAGAAAATATCAGCAGCATTGCAGACATCCTAAAATGGTGTTCATTTGGCAGGATTTCCCTGGTGTCCTGGTTCAGATTCCAGGCTTAGCTGGGCCAAATTCAGTTAGAAGAAAACTCATGGTTTGCCAGTGTCATGGAGTTCCTGTGTCTGACTTGCCATGTGTAAGCCTAGGGAGGCAAATTTCTGTGGATGAAGCCGATATTGATTTGTCCAAAGAAAGCATCCTCAGGTCCCAGGATGAAAATAAGATATTTGGTAGTATGAAAGGATGAGCTGAGTAGTTGCATAACCCAGCAGAAGACAATTCCCTGAGAAACTGAGGTTACTTTTACATACACAGAAAGGGACAAATGAGTATCATTTTCAACCCTCTCTCTGGTTAAACTCACCAGCCAGAAATGCACCCACCTACAACATTTTAAAAGAAATCCAGTGGGGCTTTGACAGCGTGTGAGCTGTTTCTATTGACCTTCTTTCCCTGAATGTTTCTCACACTTATTTGCTCTCTATTTTCTTGTTTATAAAATGTGTTCCCAAGCCCTTTAGGATAAAATCAACAATAGTGCCCAGGGCTCCAGCAAAGGATTCCCAGTGGGAGGGTCTAGGCCTTTTGTTCCTGAAGATCTAATAGAGTGTGAAACTGACACAGAAATGGGAAGACCATTCAGCTAAAATTAAAGTCTTTGTTCCTTCATTAGTTGAACTTGAACTTCACATTTCTGAATTCTGCTAGGTTTCTTTCTCTAAAGTTCTGATTTAATCTAGGTGAACAGGGAAGCTCATTAAAATCAGTTCTCTCTCTCTTTCTTGAGACAGAGATGGCAAAAAATATCATCTGAGTTGTGGTATAGTTAGCATTGTTGATTTTTGATGACTATTTTAAGAAATCTTATGTGTACATCATTAGGAATCACGAAGGAAGTTTTGTTTCTCTCTCTTTTTCAAATTCTGAAAGAGACTTACTTCATGTTTTGCTTTTGTTTTCAGTTTATTGACATTCTCAGCCCCACTGGGGAAGTGATTAATGAGCTCATGTGATTACATAAAATTTATTTCTCTGACCGTTGTGTTGGGAGAATTATTGAATTAGGAGAAAACCTTCCCCTGCACATCTTAGTTTTGGTTTCCTAACTTTTGTATCAGTCAGACTTGTCCTTTCTTTTTTCTAATCTGAGCTCATTTCTTTCTTTAGTCAGTGGGATTTCCTGGGATTGGGGGTATGTATACCAGACAGATGGCTCTAGTATTTCAGTGTTGTTACCCATGTCCTTGAAAGTATAATTACAACAGTTTGTTTATAAAACTCAAAGAACTAATTCTGATACAATGATTCAAACTTTGAGGTTAATTTTTTTTTCTCTTTGTGAATGGAAATCTTTTTTTTTAAAAAAAACTGTCTTCCTCCCTTTCTTTTGTTTCAAACATCAAAGTGTGTCATTTCAAATCTGTCACTATTATGTTTTTAAGTGAAGAATGTTAGAAAAATTTAGGAATAGCTTAACTGAAAAGGAAAATTCTTTTCATATTTTTGAAGTTTCATTATATTCTTTGTAGAGCATAGAACTCCATGACTTCACTCTGGATGTGCAAAGTCTTCTGCTCACAGCTGTAGGTAGGTGAGTTTCTGTAGCACCCTAAGACTTGACATGAATTAGCTGTCAACTATCTGTCGCTGTTTTATACTCTGATCAGAGCGGATGTTCAGGGTAATGCCAGTAAATGGGGGTTATGAACCATGAGCATGTTTTTGGGTAAAGTAGCATCAAATTCAGATTTTTACTTAAAAGTTTTCATATATAAACAACTTCTCGTCTCAGATCCAAACAAACAAATGAAATGAAACAAAATCTTCAGAAAATGCTGATAAGATTCTTATTATACATAGAGCCCAGGAGAGAGTTCTGTGTGAGTAAAAAATATGAGTAGTCTGAAATGTGAGCTCAAAAAGTTTTTCTTTAGAAAAACTATGTTTAACACCCAACTTTTTAGATAAAATGGTAAGATTTTATTTTATTTTTTAAATATGTGTGTATGTGTGGGTCTGTGCACATGTGAGTTGCAGATGCCCTTGGAGTCCAGAAGAGGTCATCGGATCCTCTGGAGCTAGAGTTACAGGCAGTTTTGAGCCACCTGACATGGGTACTAGGACCCAAACTAAGGTCTTCTGCAAGGGCAGCAAGCACTCCTAACCACTGAGTGATCTCTCCAGTCTTCAAAAAGCTTATTTTTGAGGAAAGTGATGTTTTAAGCAGGTGTAGCAGGAGGCAAATTTTTCAGCTTTCTTTTTCTAGACCAATTTTCTGATTCTAAGAAGGTCTCAAATTCAGATGCCTACAAGGAATAGTACGTACATTTAAAGACTGAGAGGCTTCACCCAGAAAAAAATGAAAGCAACAACTGCCTTTAGAATAACCCCATGGCCCTTTTTAAAGGATTTTTATTTCACTCTGTGTGTGTGTGTGTGTGTGTGTGTGTGTGTGTGTGTGTGTGTGTAACTGGATCCTGGAGTTACAGGCGGAGAGATGACTCCTCAGGTAAGAGTGCTTGCTGGTCCTGCAGAGGAACCGAGTTCTGTTCCCAGAATTCATTACAGATGACTCACAATCACCTGTCACTCCAGCTCCAGGGGATCCAACATGGTGCTTCATAGTTCCGGTTATTGTGAATGGTAATGTGAACCTAATGTCGCAATTTCTAATTTTTCAAGAAAAAAAAAGAATTTGATTTTTTTCTGGGTGAAACCTCTCAGTTTTTAAGTGTTGGAAAATAGCACAGTTCTTAACAATATTGTATAGTGGTTGCCTGCAGAAGACCTACACAAAATCAAGCTATTCATCCTTACATCATGAAGGTGGGGAGGGACTCCCCCAGCTGAGAAGCTACTGATAACTGATGGCTTCTGGGAGAGGGACAGCCCGTTATTTTTAAGAGTGCGGCCCCTGGTAGGTCCACCACACGCCAGTGGATGGATGGCCCCACACCTCTGAGTATATGGGCAGCAGAGACTGGATTCAATAGATTAAACAATAAAAAGAAGACATGATGTTAGGGCGGGTAAGGAGTTGGGGTGGATCTGAGTGGAGTTTAGGGGAGGAATAGGGAGTAAATATGATTAAAATACATTGTATGCAGGTATGAAATCCTCAAGGATTTGGTAGAAAGGTTTTTACAAACATTGTGTAGGTTAAATAAAACTCACGTGTTGGCTCAGCCAAAAAAGACTGCCACTTGACCTTAGGTTTTCCTCTGAATATGACTGACCACATCTATTTCCATGGGCATTATTCCTATAACTTCCGTGTGTGTGTGTGTGTGTGTGTGTGTGTGTATGTGTGTGTGCGCACACACTCCATGCACATGTGTATGGGATCAAAGGACAACCTCAGATGTCATTCTTCAGATGGCATCCACCCTGGTATTCAAGACAGAGTCTCTCATTGACCCAGTGCTTGTTAAATAGCATAGACTGGCTGGCCAGTGAGCCCCAGGGATCTGCCTATCTCCATCTTTCTAGCCCTGGGGTTATATGTATGTACTACCATGTCTGCTTTTTTTTTGTTTAATGAAGGTTCTGGGGCTAGAATGTAGGTCCTCATGATTGCAAGGCAAGTACCTTACTAAGTTATCACTCTAGCCCCATTATTCCTATAGCTTAACAATTAGGTATATCTCAGAAGGCATTGGTGGTAGCTGACCCTCCTGGGTAGTTTCTGAATTGTCTCTTGGAATCTCCACCAATATCTGCCCTGCTCTCAAGAGGTGATGGTTCAGTGTGAAGCTCATCTGCAAGAAGTGTGTGCAGAACGTGGGCAGTAGAGAACAGAATTCATCCCTGGTGGGAGAGCATTGCACTCAGCCTCAGCTTCTGCCCAGAAGGTTTGACCTGTAAGGATATCATTGCCATTCCACAAACTGAATAAAAGTTGATAATTCGTTAAGCATTCTTTGACTAAGCCATGCATTCCTAAGATGTCTTCAGTATTTTCATGGTTAGAATATATGTATGATCTTCAATTTTCTCTTATATGCCCCCAATTCCTCACAATTTATAATTAATAAATTCAAAATCATTAGCATTTTTAGTGCTCCTGACCTGCAGCTCATAGCTATAACTGGACATGTCCTAAAAGAGGTTTTCAAAATGTTTTCTCCCAGATGGTCCTTGTTATTTTCTCGGCAGTGGGTCTTGTCCTTCACTACTCATGCAGTCAAGGTCATCTTGTTGGGACTGGGGAGATGGCTCATTTAGTGAAGTGTCTGCCACACACACTTGAGAACCCACAGAAAGCACCAGCTCTAGTGCTGTGTGGGGAGCTCCAACATCTATAGTTCCAGTGCTGTGCGGGGCAGAGGTTTAAGGCTAAGACAGGCAAATCCCTGGAGTGCATTAGTCACCCAGCCTAGCCAAGTAGATGAGCTCCAGGTTCAATGAGAGACCTTGTTTGAAGAAATGACATGGAGAGCAACTGAGGAAGATTACTAATGTTGACTTTGGCCTCTACATGTATACACATACATATAGGATGTGGGCACACATGAACATTTAGATACACTGCACACACACAAACACTATCCTCTTTCTCTTCTTCCTCCTCATCACCATCATCATCCCGTTTTCTCGTCTTTATGCCTGATTAATCTGTAGGCCTTGCTAACCTTGCCCCCTTTGCCCACTGTCCTGTCTCCTTGGCCCAGTCTTTTCTCCAAGCTAGCATGTTTTCTGCTCTGCCATCAGGAATTCTAAAATGCAACTACCGTTATGCTTTTTCTTTGCACAAAACTTTTAAAAAATGACTTATTTATTTTTATTCTGTGTGTGTGTGTTGCCTGCATGTATGTAACTGCATCATATACATGCAATGCCCATGGAGGCCAGAAGAGGGCATCAGACCTCCTAAAACTGGAGTTACAGATGGTTGTTAGCCACCATGTGGGTGCTGGCAACCGAACCTGGAGTCCTCTGTAGTGCTCTTAACTGCTGAACCAGCCCACTAGCTCCTGCACAAAAAAACTTTTAGTAGTAGACCCTTACAGTGTGGACATACCGTTTCTCTCTCAGCATGAACTGTGAACCCTTACCATCCTGAACTTAGTCTCCTTCATTTTTATCTTCCATATCTACCGTATGTCTATGTAGGAGAATGCAGACTGTGACACCCTGTACTCCAGTGGATGCATGAGGCACTTATGATAGACTGTTGGTTATTCATTTTCCTCTTCTCCAGCCCATCGCCAGGTTCCTGCTATGGTTAGGTGTGGCTATGAGACTCAGTTCTAGACAATGCCCTTTCTTCCTTCTGTCTTGAAATGATGTAGAAGGCCATGTTAACCATCCATTCCAGAGCCTGAATGCCTTGAGCCATCTTGCTGATCTCATCATTACGCATGTCTTGCTCATCTTTCCTCTCAGTGAGGCTACTTTCTTCTTAGTGTTTAGCTCCAGAGTGAGTAGAAATAGAAGTGTTAACGGTATCTTCCTAGACATTGGGGTATGTTGCACTTCACTTAGAGAACGATTGCTTTAGGAAACTTGACTCTTCGGGGATTGCATTTCTTCCTTGGTTCAATTTTGTAAGAGTTTGGCATTGTAAGGAACACATTATTCTCTACAAAGAGGAAAAATGATTTGATTCTGTTGCCTTGTCCTGGCAACGGAAACGAAAGCTCCATGAAATGTGATTTCCATTTGCTTTCCATTGTTCATGTGCCTCTATATTGAATTTTTCTCACAGACCTTCTTCATTCCATAGGCATCTCATTTAACTCCCTCCCCTCCCGTACCCTCCCTCCCTTCCCCTCCTGTCCCCTCCCCTCCCCTCTTCTCTATATTTCAAATAAGTGATGGGAAGAGAGCTCTACCTGAGTTCCAGTCTCATCTGGTGGAAGACTGGGCAACCCGACTCAGCTCAGATCTGACTGTCTCTCTCACTGGGCTTAGTTTCTGCTTGTAAAAGAATGTTGCTTCGGGTATCCCTGTTGACTGCACTCTTACTGGTAAAATAAATCCCAATGTGAAGAGAACTCCAATGCAGTTGGTTGGCTGAACAGCTTCATCCTATTTTCCTGGCTGTTTCCCCACCTGCCCATCTTCATTTTATAGGAATAGATATTAAGCAAGTGTGTAACTATCCAAAGTAGGCGACATACTCAACATGAGAAGGACAGGCTGGATCTCTATCCACTGGTTGACAGAATTAAAACAGATGACAGGGCGATGCATTACTTCAAATGTTTGCTTAAGGATGGGAAGTTGGGCCCAGCCCCTCCGTATTGCCAAACGTTACATGGAGCATCGTAAAATCAAATTCTCACATCTCGTTGTCCTCCCATTAGCTCACATTAAACTCTGGCAGCCAGGCCGGCCCGCCTTGGTGGTTTTCTGATTTGTGGTTTGCACTTGGCTCTCCCTGTAGGCTTTAAAAATGATTTTATTTTGTGAACAGCCAGTGATAGTCAGACTCTAGAGTAAACTTGCCAGGGCCAACATTTGCAGTAATAACATTTCACATTATCAAGAGTTTCCTGAAGGACTGCGGGAGAATGAGAACAAAGAAGAGCTTTTCTGGTAGTGGTTGTTTTTCTTTCACGCTGGTCACCTCCTGCGTGGAGAGGCTGTGAATTTAGACTTTGAAGGGCTCCTAGGCATCCACAGCTCTTTGCCTTTATGGTGAAACTGGAGAACTGGAACAGATTTAGGTTTTCTTTTCCCTGGCTTGTTGAACATCTAAACGAGTCTCCTTTATTCTTGTCCTGGTGGTTTTCCTGATTATCTTGTTCTCTGTCTTTTGTGGTGTGGGAGGTAGAGCCTAGTGGGCTGGGAGATACTGTGACAGAGAGAGAGACTGTGTGGGGTTCAGGAAGGGGAAACAGTTTAGGGAAATCCATAGAATCATGCCAAATAAGGACCTTGCTCAAGATCTTCATAGTGTTTTTCATGCTAAAATACTTGTTACTTAATATAAAAGAAAAGAAGAATGATCATTAGAATGAAACACGCAACTATCTTCCTGAATGGCAAATGCTGGCAGAACTGTTGAAAATCACAGCTGTGGTTTTGATTCAGTAATGAAAAACTATAGGTAATAAATGAGTTTATGAAATTAGAAATGAATGTCTGATGGGTACATACGAATTTGAAGTGCTTATAGAATCCATTTAAAAATAGACATTTATTATTTATTTAATTGTGATCCATTACACATGACAGAAAAGTTATCATCTTAACCATTTTTGTGTACAGTTCAGTGGTGTAAAAAACATTCTACTCACAACCATCTATTATCAGTGTTTTCTTATTTTGAAAACTCAATACCCTTTCAGTAAGTCTTCATTCTGCCCCTCCCCTCAAACTCCTGATGATTACCATTCTACTTTGGTGTTTAGGAATTTGACTTAAATGTCTCATAAAATGGAATCATAGACTATGTGTTCTTTTTTGACTGGCTATTCCAGTTAACATGATGTTTTCAAGGTTCATCCATGTTGGACAGCATATCAGAAGTTCCTTCTTTTTAAAGGTGAAATAACATTGCATTGCAGACATATGGTTCATTCATGACATCAAATGGGTAAATGAACTTGTCAAATTAAAGCTTGGTGCAATCACGAAACAGGGTGAACACGAGGTGCCATGTTTTATTGATTTGTTAATCTGTGAATGGACACTTGGATTTGTAGACTCAGCTTGAATCTGGGATTTGAATAATAATTTGATTGTAGACTCAGTTTGAATTCAACAGGATTTAAATACCAAGGTTTGGTGTTCTAGATAGGAGAAACTGAATAGCTACGCAAATTCTCCTAGTTTGAAGGTCTTATGAGCTAAGCCACATGGATTAAATGATATCAGTCAGTTCACCAACATGCACTTGTGAGTGTTGTTGTTTGTCCTGTTTATTTTATTTTACTTATTTGTTTATTTTTGGTTTTTGAGACAGGGTCTTCCTATAGCCCCAGCTAGCCTGGAAACTATGTAGATCAGGCTGACTTTGAACTCACAGAGATCTGCCTGCCTCTGCCTCCGGAGTGCTGGGATCAAAGGTGTGCACTACCACCTGTTTATTTTCTTAAAATAGTGTTAGTATCTGACTGTTGCAAAGGTACAGGTGATGGCTAGTTTTAACTGTCAACTCGATACAACCTAGATTCACCCGAGAAGAGGGTCTCAATGAGGAATTGTCTGTACTGAGCTAGCCTGTAGGCATACTTATTGGGGATTATTTTGGTTAATTTGGTTAATATAGGAGAAACTAACCCAATGTGGGTGGCATTGTTCCCCGGTCCCTAGGGGTCCTGGACGCTATAAGACTGGAGAAATTAAGCTGAGCACAAGCAAGCAAACATGTTTGCATTCATTTCTCTCTCCTCTTGAGAGAGTGTTGGGACTAGCTGTTTGAAGTTCCTGCCTTGACTTTCCCACAGTGATGGACTGTAACCTGGAATTGTAAACTGAAATAAGCCCTTTTCTCCTCTAAGTTGCTTTTTGACAGAGTATTTCATCACACCAATGGAAAAGAAACTAGGTCACATATCATTTCAGAAAAAAATGTTAAGACAATATGGGAAAGTATAAAAAGTATAACAGGCACCTGTAAAACTGTAGCTTTGTTTACACTGTGCACATCTGGGGTTCATTGTACCCACAATTGATGCCAATTTATATATTATATACATCCATGTAGTCAAGTCTCAGTAACGTAGATTTATTCTGAGAAACAGATCATTAGCTGGATTTGTCATAGTGTGGATATCCTGGCATCTCCTCTTTTAAAAATGTGTTTGAGTGTATTGTCTGCATGTATGTAAGTGCATTGTCTCATGCAATGCTTGTGAAAGTCAGAAGAGAGTGTCAGATTCCCCCGGAACTAGAGTTATGGACAGTTGTTCCTGGCTCCGTGGGTGCTGGGAATTGAACCTGAGTCCTCTGCAAGAACAGTCAGTGCTCATTACTGCTGAGCCATCTCTCCAGTCCCTGGCTGGAGTCTACTTATACAGACCTAGATGGTATAGGTGAATAACTTGATAGCTCTTCTTGCTGCAATCATAAAATGTGGTAAACATACTCCTACACTTACAAACTGCCTTTCTTAATTAGCAATATGTTGGAGACCTAAAAAAAATCGTAGCTTTAAATTTTATTATTATTATTATTATTATTATTATTATTATTTTGTGTGTGTGTTTATGTTGGTGAACATGCCTTGATGTATGCACGGAGGCCAGAGGACAAGTTTGTGGAGTCCATGTTCTCCTTTCACTTTTATGTGGGTTCTGGGGATTGAATTTAGGTCACCAGGGTTGCCTGGTGAATGCGTTTATTCTGCTGAGCCATCTCAACAGCCCAGTTGCAGTAATGTTTGAGGCATTGCTTGGTTACTCTACTACTTTGTCATGGGTTGAATTGTGTCCTGGAAAAAGAAAAGCCCTAACCCCTAGCCTGAAATATGACCTTATTTGTAGATAGTCCCTCTGCAGAAAATCGAGTTAAGGTGAAGCTGTCAGGGTAAATTCTAAGCAAACAAGACCAATGTCTTTACAAAGAGAGAAGAATTGGGTATAGGGCTGCACAGTGGAGTGAGCACTATGAGAATTAAGGGTTGTGTTTACAAACCAAGGAACCCCAAAGATTGCCTGCAGACCCAGGAAGCTAGGGGAGAAACAAGAAGGAATTTCTCCCTCACAGCCCTGAGATGGAACCAACCCTGTTGACACTTTGAACTAGGATATCAAGCCTACTGAGCTGTGAACCTGTTGTTCTAAGAAACACTGTGTGTGTGTGTGTGTGTGTGTGTGTGTGTGTGCGTGTGTTTATTCTTTGCTATGACAGCCCTAGGAAATTGAATACAGACTTCCAAAAGCATGCAAACTGATATTTATGATTTTCAGGTGAATCTTTGTGCATCGTCCGTATTGTTTCATTAAAACAATTTACCAGAAAGGAATTGCTGTACTAAGTGCTAGAAATATCTAAATGTTTGGTATTCACTGCCAAAGTACTCTCTGGAAAGTTCTTAGTAGTTTAGCCTCTCATCTTGGGTGCCTGAGGGTACATACATTGTTCCACATCCTTACCGGATATTGTCATTCTGTCTTCTAAAATTCGAATTTAACTTTAATTATTATCCAAGAAAAACAAAAAAGAAATTTGCTTACTTTAAAAATTATTAATTGTGTGTGAGTGTGTGTGCATGTGCATGCATATGCATGTGAACACTCACATTCAATGGACCATGTATGAAGGTCAAAGGACAACTTTGGGAGTCAATGCTTTCCTTCCACCATGTGTGTCCTGGGGATCAAACTCAGCTCATCAGACTTGGTGGCAGGTGCCTTAAACAACTGATCCATCTCGCTGGCCACTGTATCGGTCCTGGGATTGAACTTGGGTTTTCAGGCTTGGTGACAAGTGCCTTAACCTACTGAGACATTTTTCGATCTCAAGAAAGTATTTTCAAAGAAGTGCATTAGTTTGCAGCATTTATAACCAAAATCAGCAGACAAATCCATGTTCTTCTATATTCCTGACCGTCCTGAGTGGCATCGACTTTTAATTCGTATAGCAATTTCTTCTAAATTGTACATTTATATTTCTAAATAATATGTTTAAACTTCTACTTTGTAACTTTAAATATTGTAGATATTTTCTTTTGACTTTCTGTCATGCAAATTGACATGCACCCTCTCAAACAGGTTATACACAAGTCTGGTTAAGTCAGTCATGAGTGCACTTTTACCAATATGTCTTTTCGTAGTATTTTCTTTTTTAATATTTTATTATCTTTACCTGTATGAGTGTATTGCTGCATGTAAGTGCATCTGTGTTGTGCAGTACCCACAGAGGTACTGGAATTGGAGCTATGGATGGTTGCTAGCCGCCATGTGGGTGCTGCGAATTGAACCCAGGTCCTTCGTAAGAGCAACTAGTGCTCTTAACTACTGAGCCATCTCTCCAGCCCATATTGGTAATATTTTCAGACAAGATGTAGTGAAATATAACTCACTTCAGGGCTAATAGTAACTTTTATTTTCTGTGTTTTCTTTTCTATGTCTCTATTGCTGATTCATGTGAAACTCCCTCCCTGAAGTCTTACTTTTCCTCAGTGCATTCTAACACTGCTGTTAGTCCGTTTTGTTCTTGAAGCTATGCCCCACTTGTATCTATTCACCTGTCTGCTCTCTCTCTAGATCTGTTGTCCATCTCTCTCTCTGGATTGTCCCTCACTATAAACCTTAGTCTCTTTACTGTTTGGTCTTCTATTGACTTGTACCCTCTTATTTTATTTATGTATTATTTATTTTTGAGGCAGTGTTGCTCTGTAGCCCAAGCTGGCCTTGAACTCATTATCCTGCGTGCTGGGATTAGATGGGTGCAGTGCCCAGACCTCTCTGAGTCTTGGTTGACTATCTTGGTTTGGTGGAGTGGTTCATACTGGAGAGATCTAGGAATGGTGGAACCCTTTTAATAGGGACACTCTTTGTGGTTCTTTGGAAGCATCTCATGTCAAGTCACATAAGAAAAATTTGTCAAGCATGATTGTTAAACTTTTTTAAAGTACTTTTTTATAGCACTGGGATAATGGTACATTATTTCTCTTTTCAGCTGTTAGTTTAGTGAATTATCCTACTTCTCTCTGAAAAAGATTCTGCTTGTGATGGAATTCTTTGCACACAGTACTGGATTAATTTTCCTAGTATTTTTTAGAAGGATTTTTTGCTTCTATTCGACTTTTGGATTTTGTTGGTGCATGTATGGTTCTATTTTTATATAGTTATGATGCAGTATAGTATTTTATCGCAAACCAAGAATTTCCATCTTTTTCTATGTTCTATACCAGAGTAAACACTACATGAATGATCTGTTCTTTGTAGTTTTAATGTAATATGTCTATAAGATTATCTGGGCATTGTGCTCCTTCAGAAGTTTGATTTCCTTTTAATCTTTTTTATGATTCTTTGGTCTTTTCATAGCTTTGGTTCCTTTTCGAGTCAGTTTTTGCTACTTGTCTTTTCCTAAGTCATCTATTTCAACTAACTTTTAAATTTGTTTGGTATTAACTTGTATCTGCTTATAATTTAAAAATGTTGCTATGATTTCCATCATTGTGGCATTGCTCATCTTTCCTTTCTTTAGACAGTCTATCTATTTAATCAGTTTTTAGAAAAGCCAGCCTACTTAAAAAAGTTTTTAGTTATTTTTATTTCATGTGTGTGAGTGTATTGCCTGCACGTGTATGTAAAGTGTGCGTTTGTGTAGTGCATTGCCCAAGGAGTCAGAAGAAGGTATTGGATCTCCTGGAACTGGAGTTACAGATGGTCGTCAGCCACCATATGAGTGCTGGTATTCGAACCTGACTCCTTCACAAGAGCAGCCGGTGCTCTTAACCACTGAGACATCTCTTGAGCTCCTGACCCAGGTTACTTTAAGTCCTCTACTCATTTTCTCATTTTTGTTTCCTACTTTTGTATTTAATAATTTACTTTTTGTAAGCTGTTACTTTTAAAATTCAATCACTCCCTTTTTCTTCAGTTGATGGTTTATTTACTAATTTGTGTGACTCCTAAATGCTGTGCTCCATAGTTGCATCACCAGTAGATTCTTTAAGTGCATTTTTGTTGATGTCAATATAAACATTCTTTTAAATTTTACGTGTCATCTTCACATTAATGTGATAATAATGTTTCAGAGTCTTAAAACCATTTTATTGAATTTTTATGCATTTCATACAGTACACCTTGATAATATTTAGATCCTTTCCCCTGTTTGCACTCCTCTAAAGTCCCGTTGCTGGATTTCATACAGTCTATCATATATGTTACGGCCTATCCAGTCAAGTTTGTGACCTCAAATGTGCCTGGGTGTGAGTCCATCCACTGGAACTTGGTCAAGCTAGTGTCACTCCTTTAAAGAAAATCAACTCTCCCTCAACCCAAGGTTGGGCCTTCTTACCCTTTCCCTGAGTTCTATGTTGGGCTTTTGTCTGGTTTGAGTTTTCATGGGTCTTGTGCATGTCATCACCATTGAAAGTTCATATGATCAACTTCCCAGAAGCCTGAGAGACTCCTGTTTCCTTCTGTTCATTCATCACCCCTGGCTCTTACAGTCTTTCTGCCCCATCTTCTTCAATGATTCCTGAGGCCTGGGTGGAACAGGTTTAATATAGGAGTCCTATGTGGGGACACACATCTCTTATTCTCTACATTTTGGCCAGTTGTGGCTTTCTGTGTTAATCACCATCTGTTGTATGAGGAAGCTTGACTGGTGAGAGTTGAGAGATGCATTAATATTCCCTCTGGCCCCTGCCCTATTCTGTTCTCTGAGCCTTAGATGTAAGGGTTGCATTGTAGATGAGTCACTTAGGGCTAGGCACCTCGCGTACATGCCTTCTCTGCATTTGGCCACTTGTGGAAATCTATATCAGTCTTCACGTATTTCAAACAGAAGCTTCTTTGATGAGTGGTGAGAGGTATACAAGGGCCTTATTTAGCCTACAGTAAGAAATTACATTGGTCTAGGGATGTGACAAAAGTAGATTTTTCCCTAGGATCTATGCTCTCTCCAACCACGTGTAGTTGGTTGTATTTACAGTATCACACATGAGATCCCTCCCATTGAGTGGACCTTATGTCCAATTAGGTAGCTGTTGATTACCCTCAAGATAAAAGTGCCACTGTTGTACCAATAGAGATAGATTGCTGTGCCAGCCATTGTTGTAGTTATTAGACTTTTAGTTATTAGCTGGGTTGAACCATTGTTTAGTTTTCTCCCTTAGTAGCTTGCATAGTATCCTCTGATAGTCTGAGAGCTAGACTTCAGGGAGGAAGCTTCCAAGTCAGTTTCAGCTTGATTGCTCCAACTCTTGTGTTAGAAGTATGACCTGTCTTCAACAATAGGGTCTTACCTTCAAGTTCTGGGAAGGAATCAGGGGCTATGACAATAGTCTATGCTATTTTGGGAGTCTCTTTCCTATCAAGCCATTTAATCTGGGAGTGGTTTGTTTCAAACCATTATTGAGTGGACAGAGCATTAGTGAATTTGGTAAACAGACAGGAAGAGCACACTGACATGTGGCGCTAGCCATGGAGTGCAAGGAGACTGTTTTGGGAGTATCTTTGACTACCTTGACTAAAAACTTGGAGGGAGGTTTCTCCTGTTTGGCACTGTTTTCTTTCAGCTATACACATGTATTCATATAGGTCATGGTGTATGCATCATTTTTAGGCTTTTGAACTAATACATTTCTCTCTGGTTTTTCATACCACCTAAGTATTATTTATAGTTCTCTCTTCCCCTGTATGACCCTCTCTCTTCCCTCCTCAGTGTAGACACCCCATTTCCCCTTGATAACACTGTCTCCTATTATTCCTCTCTTAGACTCCTTCTTCCTCTTTACCCCCAAGGTTTCTTTCCATTTTCCTGACTCCTGTGGCTACATCAGGATATATAGTCACATCCAAGAATTTGGAACTAAGAGCCACACATGAGAGAGACCATACATTACTTCTTTTTCTGAGTCTGTTTTATTTCACTGAGTATAACAGTATTGGTTGTAGATCTTCTTTGAAGGTATGGTGAAATTCTGCTGTGAATCCATCTGAGCATGGGCTTTTTGTAGTTGGGAGATTCTATATTTCTATTATGATTTCCTTATCTGTTATGGGTGTTTAAACTGTTGATCTCTTCCTGGTTTAACTTTAGTGGGTCTATTGAATTTATAAATTTGTCCATTTCTTTTAGATTTTTTTCTGATTTAATAGGTTTTTTGAGTATTCCCTTATAATAGTCTGGATATTTTTGGTGTTTGTTGTCTCTGATTGTGTTGATTTGGATTTGCTCTTCTTTCCTTCGGGTAGCTGGGCTAAGGGTCTGTCTATCTTGTTTATCATTTCAAAGAACCAGCTCTTAGATTAATTGTTTCTTTGTATTGTTTTCTTTGTTTCCATTTCATTGATTTCTGCTCTGATTTTTATTCTTTCTTCTCATTTGTTGGATTTGGGTTTGGTTTCTTCTTGCTTTTCCAAATCCTTGAGTTGTACCATTAGGTCATTTATGTGTGTTTTTTTTCTGATTTTTTTAATGTTGGTGCTTATGCATTTCTATTTCCTTTTCTGAATCCTGTAGAAGGCTGAAGGATGTGTAACTGCTGGATGAGACCTGCATTTTCTGAGCTGAGACTATCGTAGAGCAGCTAAACCCCAGTTGACTCATAAGAAATAGTAAATGACCTTTCTATGAAGCCATTTAATCTGGGAGTGGTTTGCTTCAAACCATTATTGAATGGACAGATAATTGGTGAATCTGGTTAACAAACAGGAACATCACACTGACATGTGGCACTAGACATGGTGCCTTTTCATAGCTGTAGGGGTTCAAGGAAGAGTCATTCATCATAGTCTCAAAGAAGACATCTGTACCTGACCTAAAAAAACTGGACTCCTGAAAAGTTCCCTGAACTGTCTCTAGATTAGCTGTCATGGTAGTGTAAAACTGGCTTCTGCCTCCTTTCTGCCTTCCAAAGTCCATGAGACTACTTAGTATTGCTAGAATCTAAATTGTATGTAAATCTTTGGCTTTGAAAGAGTTGTAAAATGTAATATTTATTTTCAAATGTTGACATAGGGGGGGCAACAAGTAGGATAAAAAGGGCTGTGAAAATGTATCAAGTACCAATAAATAATACTTAATGCATTCATAACGTATAGCTTGGGGAAACACTGCCAGATTAAATCTATCTTTCTAGCCTTAGCATTCACGTCCCTATGAATAGCCACTTCTCCAGTCTAACAGAACAACTGTTGAATCTCACTATTCCTTCTCTGTATTCATCAAACTATTCTACCTCCTGCTTTTCAGCTCTGCTTGTTGAAATCCTGTTGGATCTCTCAGGAAAAACTCCGACCCTATCACCTCTCGTTAACTTATATAAATGTCTCCAGAGAGAGAAAATCTCTCTCCTTAAAATTTTTTTAAAATGTTTTTTACATTTTTTTATAACGTGTCCCTTCCTCCGCTTGGTATTATCTTAACACTTATACATTCTAATGTGCAAAATACTAATACATGCCATGGGAATAGGGATCATTTCTTAGTCATCTCTATGTCCCATGTAATGTTAATAAAGCTTTGGATAATGTGTATTCTCGATGGATAGTTGTTACTAATTAAAATATATTCCCAGACACTGGAGGTATTATGCTAAATATTGATATGAATTTACATTACACCTACGTCAAGGAACTTAGAGACTGCTCAAATTGGACGATAGCTTAATCCTTTACTTTCAAAGAGGAAAAATGTACCAAGTATATTATTCCTTGCTACTTAGGTCAAATCCAGTGTCTTGTACATGCTAGGCCAGTGCTCTACTTCTGAGCTATATGCCCAGCCCATATGTTACTTACACTAGGGCTGTAATTAGAGAGTTGGGTTCACTCATACTCTTCTCAGACAAGATTCAACAGAAGTATGGGAAGTAAGACTCATGAACACCCGGAAATGGTGACAGCATCCACAAATCCTATGCAAATGCAAACTA
Organism: Eospalax fontanierii; assembly: GCA_035773235.1. Lineage (NCBI taxonomy): Eukaryota > Metazoa > Chordata > Mammalia > Rodentia > Spalacidae > Eospalax > Eospalax fontanierii. Next base: position 30,265,559 of record CM069548.1, on the reverse strand, counting down.
GACAAAGTTCAGCATGGACCTGGGGAATTGGGTAAGAAACCCCACCCCACCTAAGGAAATTGTGGCAACTGATGGCTGCTGGGAGGGGCAGAGACAGTCTCTTTCAAGGATGGGACTCTTGTTAGGCTAACCAGGCTCCAGTGCATGGACCTACACTGAAGGATATTTAGAGACACTAATTAGACTGCGTAGGTCTTATTATACCTTAAATTGAATGGGGGACACGAAAGGCATGTATGGATAGAACAGAGGGTGTAAATACCATCACATTACACTGTATAAACATCTCAAAAATTCAGTAAAAAAGAATAAAAATAAAAAGCTCATGCTTAAAGTGTTTTGCTCTGGGAAGTACTTGAACTAGAAGAAAGAACTAATAAAACGATACCAAACCTGCTTTATGTCCTAGCCAGTTGTAGTTTATTCACAGTGGAAAAAGAAGCTCGTGAGGTGTTGTTACCATGACATACACTGGGGCCTCCCTCCGTTCCTGCAGGGCGTGCAGCTCCATTTTATTCTCGTGTTCCATGCCCTGATGACTGGTGACCCTTCCCCCGCCCGTCCTGCCTCTGAAGGGAGAGACTCCTGATTGGCTTTGATTCTGGAGGAGCCATCTTGAATTGAGTTTGCTGTTGATTCGACATTCACGGGTTTTTCCTCTGCCATGTTCTATTAATAGGAGAAAAAAAAATGGGTGGAGTGGAGTCGCTTGTGCCACATTCTGTTCAGATGCTGCTTGTGCTCTGGGAAAGGGAGGGAGCCAAGAAGGAAAGGAAGAGGTGCAGTCTGTGGTCTTTGACTCCACCAGACTGTGGATCTATAAATTTCTACACTCTGTGGGCCTGAGTGAGACTGATGTTTTGCAGGCCCACAGAGGATGAGCTTCTCTCAATGAAAACATGGATGTCGAGTGTACTCAGACACGAGAGATGACTAACCTCTCTGTTGTTTCAGAATTAGGAAATGGAGACTCCAAAAGCTGGGTCCAGTGGAAAAGTCAATATAGCTGTCACCGAGGAAAGCAGCTCGGCGAGGTTTTGTTTTACCCTTTGCCAACCTCAACTCACCAATGTGCAGGCAACACATGTTTAGCATTAGCAAGTAATGTTTTATCCCGCATTTTCCAGCTTCCCATCCCCCACCCTTACTGGGTTGCTCATTCAAAACGGAGCTAAGCTTCCAGGCTTCTTGGAGTCGCCCATCTCTCCATACAGGTGGGGGCATCTCCTCACCTGGCTCCTGCAGCGGACCACCTTGCTCAGGGAGATCTCATTAGGTCTGGAGCTACTTTCTTTTCTTAGGTCTCTGGTGGGCTAACGAGCTTTTAAGAAACACCTGCAGCAATTCCAGATTCTACAATAGCGACTGAAGTCTTCAGCATAGCTTTTAAAGCATGCCTCACTGAGAGGTGTGTGTGTAATTCCTTGGCCAGGAAAATGAAATTGCGGCCATGAGACTAACTTAATGCAATAATCCACGTTCACTTTTTTTTTTCAACTGATATGCCCAAGCTCTAAGGCCTTCATTTCCCCTTCATTTTCAACAGCAAAGCCTCCTTGACCAGAAAAATAAATGTGCAGTTGGCAGGAGCTGACTAGAGGTCTGCTTAAATGATTTTTAATTTATGTTAAAATGCTAAGAGCAGTTTTTCAGGTCCCCATTGACTACCTCACAAAATGAAGTTTTTCAAAGCCTACCTTTATAAAAGGAACTAGAAGACACTCCCTTTAATTTTAGCTACTGCAACTGTATCTTTTATTCATGCCCAGCTGGAACAGGCAGCTGGTTTGAGGTGTCTGGCTGGTCTTAGAACTTGAATCTGGAAGTCTAAGATACCTGCTTCCTACTGCCTCTAGCAGAAAGGGTGGGATAAGTTTGAGCACTCTACTCTCAGCACCTACAGTTTTCTTTTTAAAAATATATTTTATTTATAATTTTTTATGTGTATGACTGTATTGCCTGCATATGTGTAAGTGCACCCATGTTGTGCAATGCCCTTGGAGGTCAGAAGAGGGTGTTGGATCCCCTGGAACTGGAGTTAGGATGGTTGTTAGCTGCCATTGGCCACTGGGAATTGAACCTGGGTCTTCTACAAGAGCAGTCAGTGCTCTTAACCACTGAGCCATCTCTCCAGCCCTGAATTTTCTTGTTATAAAAAAAGAATTATCACCACTTTGCGGTGTGTGTGTGGGGTACACTGGAGGTCGACCTTGGTGTCGTCCTTCATCACTCTCTTCTTTTTTGACAACTCTACTGAATCTGGAGCTTACAGATTTGCCTGGGCTCTAGGGATCTGACTGTCTCCATGTCTCCAGCACTGAGGTTATACATTCAGACTGGCTCATCTGGCTTTTCTTATGTGGGAGCTGGGAACTGAACCTGGGTCCTCTGCAAGAGTAGCCAGTGCTCTTAACTGCTGAGGCATCTCTTCTCATCTGTTTTTTTTTTTTTTGATGTGGGTGCTGGGGAGCTGAAGGTTCTCATACCTACAGTATGGCAGGCATTTTACTAACTGAGGTGTCTTCCCAGACCCCTCATCTTTTAAAGAAAATACTTTTCTTAGTGTTTTCACATTTGTAACATGTATAATTTCTTTTGGTAGCTTGGGAAGAAACTCTTAAATAATTGGTCATCCCAGTTTCTACACTCATAATTATTATGGCCCAAATTTTAAACCAGATTGTTCTAGTCAGTTTTCTATTGCTGTGATAAGACACTGACTAAAACCAACATGTGGAGTAGAGGTTCCTTCTTCCCAGATATGTCAAGTTGACAACTGAAGCTGCCCAGCAGAGGTTTGACTTTTGTCTGCCACTTGATACTCATGTAGGCAAAAGTTCAAGAACTGTGCATTGAAAATATAGATACATCTGTGATATACAGCAGGTGAGAAATATTAAAAGAATGAGAATTATCTTGCATGTTAAGATGAGGTCATAAATGTGATGATTAAATTATTTAAAAATATTATTATTATTAATTAGTATGTATGTATGCTGTGTGTGTAAGTGCAAGTATGTGCATACCATGACATATATGTGGAGGTCAGAGGACAACTTCTGGAAGTCCATTTTCTTCTTCCATCATAGGTTCTGGGGATTAAATTTGGGTTGTCAGGCTTGTGCGGTGAATTCCTTTAACTGCTGAGCCATCCCACTGGCCTAAATATACTACTTTAAAGAATTTGTACAGAATATGCTGTCCAAATAAATTGAAGTACCTTTTAAAATGACCTGTCCAGTGATGTCACTCCCTTACTTAGAATGACAATCATGCTTTATTTTTCACTGGAGTAGTTAACCATTTAGTGAATTTTTCAGATTTTTAATTGAGGTTTTTAAATTTGCCTGGTGCTTTGTGCCAAGCTCCATGGGAAATATAAAAGACATACAGAAGTCTTGTTGCATTCACAGTTTCCTTTTGACATAAGATTTATATGTGTGTACATGTGTGTGAATGTATGTATAGCATAAATGATTGGTGTTTAAAGAGGAAGGCTAATTCTAAATTCAAGTGGATCAGAGAATGAAGAAAGAAAAGGAAACAAACAACCTTGAAAAGCACAGGACTGTGGTTGGGTGAGCCTGGAAAGGACATTCCTCAGATGGGAGGAAAGGATGCCACGGCAGTCAGCATGCCAGTGTGGATCGGGGAAGTGTCACGTGGCCCACGCCTAGAGAGTTACAGGCGGTCAATGCCTGCTGAGAGAGGGAGAATCAGTCTTCTCCAGGGACAAGCTGCTGGTTTTGTTTCCTTATTTCCTCACTTGACGGTTCATCTCTGCCCAGCTCAAGGAGCTTGTGTACCAGAATCTGGTACAGCTTCAGCTTCCTAGTCTCTGTTTTCCAATTACCACCCTGCCTGCTTTAATTTAGGTACTCAAAATTATTATGGTTTGAATATAAAATGTCTCCTACAGACTACCAATGAGCACTTGGTCCAGGTGATGGTATTATTTTGAAAAGTTGAAAAGTTTTGGGAGTTTTACTGGAGGGCCTATTGGAGAAAGTAGGTCACTTGAAGATATTCTCTCTCTTTCTCCTTCCTTCTCTCTCTCTCTCTCTCTCTCTCTCTCTCTCTGGTTCCTGGTTGCCAAGAGGTGAATAGCTTCTGCCACATGCTCTCTCTGCTATGATGTTCTTCTTTACTGTGGGCCCAGATTCAACCAGGCCAAATGCTATGGGCTGAACTCTATAAACTAAGAGCCAAAATAAATCCTCCCTTCCTTAAATTGCATCAAGCATTTTGTTACAAGTACAGGAAGTCTGAGTTACAATAGTCTTTGCCTGTAGTTCAGGCTTCTTTGCAATTCAAGATATAGCCCAGTCTGGCCTTAAACACATAGCGTGTCTCCTTAGCCTCCCAAGTGCTGGGATTATAGATGTGAATCATCAAGCTCAGCTTGATAGACTGAGTTAATATGTTTGGCAAGTACTCTTTCCTTCCTTACCCTATGGGTGGGAAACACTACTGTATAACTTTGGCCAGTAGGATATAGGTGGAAGGGTTAGTACGCTAACTCTGAGAAGTTTCCAAATACATTGCGTATTTCCGCCCATCTCACTACCTCACACTCTAATCCTTAATACAAGAACCTTGCTCAGTAAAACCATTACTCTTGCATCCTGGGTCCTGAAGTTGAAAGCCCATGGCACTTATCAAAACCAGTCTAATCCAGCTGAGCCAAAACCAATGATAGCTAACACAGATCTTTGAGTAAAAACAGTTGATTGAGTGTTGGAGAAATGGCTTAGTGGTTAAGAGACTGGTTGTTCTTTCAGAGGACCCAGGCTTGTCCAAGTATATACATGGCAGCTAACAACCATTCATGACTCCAGTTCCAGGAGATCTGATGCCCTCTTGTGCCCTCTGCAGGCATGCCATGCTAATGGTATGCTCATGCATATCAAATAATAAAAAGAAACAAATCAAAAACTTTTTTTTTTAAAAAAAAGAAAAAGAACTATTGATTTTCATAAGCCACCAGGCTTTAATCTGTGTGTTACTGTGGAAAAACCCAACACATACACCTGAAATTCCATAAAACAAAAACAAAAATAAAAACTCAACTGATCTTCCTTGGCTCCACTCTTTCCTTCCTTTCATTTATCTGTACACTAGACTAAATAAGAATTCCAGTATCCCAGAGATGATAGCCCCTCATGGAATGCGGGAGTCTTAGTTCTCCCCATTTCACCCCCCACTAGTCTGTCTCACATCTTATGGTCTTGTTATACCATCTCCATGTTCCTATAAGCCACAGTGCTTTCTCTTGGCTTTCTTCAGTCCTGTCAATTCTTGTTTAAATATGCCTCTCCATGGACCCCCTCTTTCAACTACCATCCCATCCAACTCTCACTTGCCAAACTCTTAAATGGTTTATATGTTGCCTTCTCTGAGAACCTTCCCTGGATCCCTAAACTCTCAGAACGATCTTCGTAGTTTCCTGAAACCATGCTTCATTTTGAGATGGATGGCTTTTGTGCTTTTCTTTTGGCTCTGTTGAGATCAGCTTGCTGATAAGAAATTTGTCTTTTCATCTTTTGCTTCTCAGCACTTAGCATTGTTCCAGGCATATTTTAGGCACTCAGTAAATGAAGTACTGAATGCTTAATTGATTTTGAACTTGAATTTGTTTAATGTCTCTCCCCATCTGGTTGAACCACTTTTATTTAATGTCTACTGTGCATTTGTATTACTTCCTGTCTCTCACTGACATGTTACTTCTGAAACTGTTTTTGAAATATCAGGTGGACACACCCAATGCAACCAAAGCCCAAACCAAGAAAGAGAGCATATCCAACATCTTTCTTTTTCTCTTGCCTCTCACTACAACTCTTTCCCAGAGATAAAATTGTTCTGACCCCTGTCATCACGGTCTTCTTTTCATATAAATACAGTCATACAGTACACTCATTTTTCTATCTAACTTCTTTTTTGTTTAGTATTATATCTGTGTAAATTATTTGGTGCATATATGTAATTTCCTTAGAGAATAAACCTAAATGTGGAATTCAGGGGTAATGGGACATCCTCTGTTCAATTTTGGAGATTCTTCTCCAAAGTAAAAGTACTAGTAATTCCTCTTGTTAGATAGTCTCACTGACTCCTGATGGGAAAAGATCTTTGACTTTACCCACTCTGATGGACATGTTGTGGTATTAATTTGTGTTTTCCTGATGACTAATGACCGTGAGCATTTTTCAATTTTTTTTTCTTCAACCATTTGGACATCCTCTTTGTGAGTCCCCATTTTCCTGTTGCATGGTATTTTCGCTTCTTTCTTTTATATTTTTAATTATATTTTTATTTTATGTGTATGAATGTATCCTGCATATATGCAAGTGTACCCTTGTCATGCAATGCCCATGGAGGTCAGAAGGGGGCAATGAATTCCCTTGGAACTGGTGTCAAGGATGGCTGTTAGCTGCCATGTGGATATTGGGAACAGAACCTGGATCCTCTGCAAGACCAGCCAGTGAGTGCCCTTAACCACTGAGCCATCTCTGCAGCACTGGATGCTATTTTTCTTACTTATTTGTGAGAATTCTCTGAAATCGATTTACTAATATTTATATCCTTTCCTCCCCTTCTTTTTTCCTGAGAAAGAATGACATATAATTGTCTCTTTTTTGTGATACCTTAGATGGCTAAGGGATATTATCAGTTAGAAGGTGTTCTCTGTTTTTCTGTTCTCTGGAAATACTTAACTGAAAAGTAGTGATATTTCTAATTTCTCCTGTAACAGAGAATAAAGTTAAATGAATGTAGAAATGTGTATCCTTGGGATCTGGATGCTGGAATTAAATCCTAATGTCACTACTTTTTAAAAATTGATCATATTTGTGTGCGTGCGTGTGTGTGTGTGTGTGTGTGTGTGTGTGTGTGTGTACACATGTACCATAACTCTCATGTAGAGGTCAGAGCACAACTTTCAGGACTCAGTTCTCTCATTCTACCATATGGGTCCTGGGGATCTACTTCAGATTGTCAGGCCTGACAGCACACCACTTTACCCATGGACCCATCTCACTGACCCGTCACCACTTTTTTATTGAGTTGACCTCGGCCAAGTTATCTAGCCTCTATGTGCCTCAGCTTTCTCACCTATAGAATGGGGACAAGTAACCTCTTTTAAAAATTTATTATGATTTGCATATAGAATTTTTAGCATCACTTTTGGCACATAGTAGAAGTTTAATTACTAGCTGTTATTCCTTTCTTTATTGGTGTGTTTGCTCACAGTACAGTCTTTTATGGAAGCAGAAGTTGTCTTCTCTTTGTGGTGTTAGATCAATAATAAACCCTGCATGGGTTGAGGAGGCAAGCAAAACCGTTTAAAGGGATGCCAGCAGCACATTCTTCTTTACACTTGGTCTTTTTTCAGGGATATATTCCTCTTTTTTTCACTATTTTGTGAAATGTCAGGGAAGAGACCTAAGAAGCTTTCCATGGAAACAGTACCCAGAGGAAGGGACGGATCTTAGTCATGGTCCTTTCTTGGGGTTTTGGCAATGGCTTAGGTGGGTGTGGGTCCACATGGCTAATATTCCAGTGGTTAGAAGGAAGTCAGGACTTTACATTCTTACAAAGGGAATCTCAGCTTCTCAGGGTCAGGCTCAAGTTCCTGATTTGTGAATTGTGAGAGACTCAAAATCCTTTGCAATGGCGGAATTATCACTATGCAAAAGTTTTTGTTTTTTTCCTCGTAGTTTTTGTGTTACTAAAATACCTCCATTCAAATGGGATGTCTGTTTTCATCAGGCTTATGTCTGAGATTTCAGATACATGTGTTTCTGGTTAAGTCTGAAGCCATGAACAACACACCTTGCTCTGAGGCTGTTGAGTGCTTGCCTCACTTTGCAAGGTCCTGGGTTGGTCCCCAGCACCACGAGGTGGAGTGGCAGTGCAATTCTGTAGTTCAAACAGTTGGGAGGTGGAGACAGAAACCAGAGTTCAAGGCCATCCTCAGCAACACAGGAAGTTAGAGGCCAGTCTGGGATAAATGAGACTTCATCTCAGAAACCAAAACCAAATAATAACAACAAAAAAATAAAAGCTTCAAACAAATCAACCAACCAAGCAAACTTCAACAGAAACAAACAAATAAACAAACATGGAATTTAGGGTTAAACAGCAGAGTTTAAAGTTCTGAGGTTTTTCTCCTAAAATGTCCGGCTTAGCTCTTCCTCTATGCATTCCCCGTGTCCTGTCTCCTCCGCACCTTGCCTTGGGAGGAACTGTCCGTGCCAGCCATCGCTTCCTTTTTCCCATTCTCATATGTTGTTTTTTTTCTACTGTAAGCTCTTCTCTTCTTTCTTAGCCAAAGCAACACCAAAAGCCAAAAGTCAGGTGATAATAGCAAAAAACCCACTAGGGTTTCCATTTCTGACACGTGACACATCTGGTGTCCAGGGAAGAGTCACTCCATTCACCTTGTGATCTGGTCATAGAAATCTTCGCCATTTCAAATTTGTAAGAAGAAATCAGATGATTCTGTGCTTTTATTTAACTGGTTGTTTGAAATTCTTCTCATCCTTCATAACAGAGATGAAATATCACCTTATTTGTCACGCTGCTCTAATGTCCGGATGAGACCATCCCTATGGGTTCCCTTTGCTCTGTTTAACTCCTATTAGAAAATTCCCAACAGTCACAGATATGAATCATAATCCAAATCCTAGTGGTATACACAACATGATTATATTTTTGTTCAGTAATTTAAAAAAAATTGAGACAGGGTCTCCCTATAGTTCCAGCTGGCCTAGAACTTGCTGTGTAGAGCAGGCTGGCCTCAAGCTCAGCTTATTCAGTAATTTTTTAAACATTTACTTATTTGTTATTTTGTGTGTATGTGTGTGTGTGTGTGTGTGTGTGTGCCTTTGTATAAGTGTCATGGGTTGTGTGTGGAGGTCAGAGGACAACTTGTGAGAATTGAATTAGGTCTCTCCTTCCAGCATTATGGTTCCAGGGATGGACCTCAGGTCATCAGACTTGATTACCTTGATTTGCTGAACTATCTTGTGAGCCCTTGTTCAGTAATTTTTATCTATTGTCAGATCATAGATTTTTGTTCCTCTCTTCTAAGAGTTTCATCTACGTTTCAGTGTGGTAGAGGCAGAGCTAAGGACCCTAGATCTTCACCTTCCTTTTTGCTGTATAACTTGGGAGAAGACTATCTAGTGCTTTTGACTTGACTCAACCCGGAGTCTCACTCTGGTCAGTGTGTTATTAGCAGGCATGATGTGATCAGAGGTGAAACATGCAGAGAATTAGATTGGTTCACTCTTGTGCCTTCAGAGGCATCAGGAGAAGAATGAACCTGCGTTAACCCCATACTTTCAGATAAACACTGTGTGGTGGTTGGAATGACAAATGCTCCTCATAGGCTCAGATATTTGAGCACTTGGTCACCAGTTGGTAGCACTGTTTGGAGAGGTTTAGGAGGTGCAGCCTTGATGAAGGAAGTAGGTCACTGGGGCTAGACTTTGAGAGTTTATAGCCTTGCCACACTTAAAGTTCACTTCTTTTGCTTGGTATTTGGGCTTGAAGGTGTGGTCTCTGAGCTTCCTACTCTGGCCCCGGCTGCCATGACTCCCCTGCCATTGTGAGCTCTTCCTCTGGAGCCATAAACCAAACTATACTTTCTTCCTTCCATAGGTTGGTTGCTTTTGGTCATGGTGCTTTATCACAGCAACAGAAAAGTAATTAATACAGAAGAGGAAATAATATGACAGACATGGATAGCAAAATTTACTCCCTCATCCCCCGAATTATCAGTTTAGGTCAGCTAACTACAGCTGAATGGCAGGCACGAAGCTACTAAATGAATTATTATTTGAACTCATTGAATATTGGGATAGTTTGCTATATGGCATTTTCTAGTAAGAACTGACACATTGTGTAAACCTGGGATGAAGCAGATTTTTACACTGTTTGGTATAGCCTGTTCCTGTCTTTCTTTGATCATCAATCCATTGATACCTTTGTGTTTTTTTCTCATATGGACCCATATGTTTCTAGCATTCAGTGCTTCTCTCAGCACCTTTATTTTTATTATTTTATTTTGTGAGTACGTGTGTATGTGTATGTAGTGTGTGTGTGCATGATTGTGCATATGTATGAGTGTGCATGCATCTGTGTACATATATGTAGAGCCAGAGGTTTACACTGTCTTACTCTACCATGTTCTACCTAACTCTTTTGATAGGGTTTCTCATTGACTCTGGAACACACCAATTTGACTAGGCTGGTGGCCCGGTGAGCTCTAGGGATCTTCTAGTCTCTACATCTTCCCTGACTCTCTGCCAGCACTAGGGTTGTAAGCATGTGTCACCATGTACAGCTTTTACATGGGTGCTAAGGCTCTGAACCCAGGTCCTCCTGTTTGCTAAGACCCCTGGTAAGGACCATTTAGACTCCAGAAGTTCCAAATCAGCTAAATTTGTTAGCTGGCCAGCAACTACACTCTGGGTTGGGATTTGGAGAACACATGACTCAGAGCACTGACTCAGAGCAGAACAGACTTTATAAAGCATCCCGATGGACCAGGTGGTTATACAAGATTTTACAGGCATGCCATGTTTGTTCCTGCAGTAAGCATGACGTATTTGTTTCTTACAGTAGGCAAGCAAGTGGTTACAGAAGCCAGTTAAGCATTAAGCAAGCCAGATAAGCATTAGGCAAGATTAGCATTAAGTAAGTGGTTATAAAAGCTGTAAGACATTAACAGACCTTCTGGATTCTATGGGGTTGTTTTTGTGTGGTTCAGTCTTCCTGGAACAGCCCCGTGGTCAAACTTTTCTTAGAAATGCCTGTTAGAATTAGGGACAGCTCATCAAGGTGGGAGCCTTATATAAAATGAAGGAACTCAGAGTATCACAATCTCCTTTTCTTATTTGAAACCTATATATCCACTCTTTGCTTGAGAAGCAAAGGAGAAAAAGTTTATTTTCATTTGTGATTTGCAAGATTTCAGTTTCATGACTTCTTGGTCCCCTCCCTTTGGTCCTTGATGAGGCAGAGTATAAGATCATCCAGTACAGCATAGCTTTAAATTCATGGCATCTAGGATGCAGAGACAAGGAAGAGCAAGGGTCTGGGGCCAAGCTTACCCTTCAAAGGCATGGCCTCAGTGACCTACTTCCTCCAAGCAAGCTCTTCCTCCTCTTGTTTCCATTGCTTCTCAACAGTCCACTCAGCTATGAATCTAGAATGGTTTAAGCCATGGATGAGGTTACGACCCTCACTGTGCAGGCACTTGTGATTATTGAACTGGAGACTTGTAGAAATCAAATTTGAAGTCCCAGGACCCCATTAATCCCATCAGCAAGGCAGATTTTACTTTTGCAAAAGGCTGACTTGTGTTGTCAATAAGATCCAGGAAGTACCAGCAAGGACCCAGAATCTTGGGGAGGCTTTTATCCTTAATGCAAGAGAACTGTGTCTTTTCCTCACTGGCTTGGGTCCAACCTTAACATCTTCCCTGGTTAGCTAGTTTAAAAGGAAGAAATGCTCCACTACTCCAAGCCATCAGGCTCAGGAATGCATCAGGGCCTTTCCTTAAACAAAGGTCTAATCAGGTGTGGTGTGATTAAAAGATTAGAATTCCTTATTATAAACCAAGTTTTAAGTTTTACAGAGTTTGAAAGAAATGACTAATATGCACCGTTTCTTACAGGACTAAACCCTTAAAACAGAGACTGTGAGAGACATTCCAGATCTAAGCCATAGCAAGGATTGTGCTTCTTTTATTTGATCTATAACAAGTACTACCAAACCTGGCTTTTGTTTTTTTTTTAAACATGGGATCAAACCTGATTCCTTGTGCTTGCAAGGCAAACAATTTTCTGACTAAGTCATCTCTCTATCATTCTATTTCTGATTTTAGTAGAAATGCTTTGAATTTTTCTCCATTTAGTATATTGATGGCTATAAGTTTGTGGTATTGAGCATTTGTTTTGTTGAGATATGTTTCTTCTATTCCTAGTTTTTCTTTTTTAAAATCATCATGAGCAAATGTTGGGTTTTTCCAAAAGCCTTTTCTGAATTTGTGGAGGTGATCATGTGATTTCTGTCCTTGAGTTTCATTTATATGGAGGGTTTCATTTAGTCATTTACATATGTTCAATCATTCCTGAATCTCTGGACTGAAGCCATCATGATGAGTGATCTTCTTGCTGATGCATTCTTAAATTTAGATCCCAAGTATTTCACTGAGAAATTTTGCATTTTTGTACATCAGAGAGGTAGACTATAATTATTTCTCTCTCTCTCTCTCTTTTTTTTTTTTGGTTATGCTCTTTTCCAGTTTTGATATCCCGATAATACTGGATTTGTATAAATAATTCAATAACAATGATGTTAGTTTTCTTAAAGGTCTAATTTTAAAATCAGCAATGAATCCATGCGGGCCTGGAAACTGTGTGATTTCACACATTTCACTTTATTGCTACTTTCGTCTTATGTGTTGCTATTGTTATTTATACTCATCTTTTTGGTAAGCTATGTATCTGGAAATGCATCCCTTTCTTTTGTTCTTTTCTTCTCTAACTGTCCAGCTCTGGCAGGCCTGAAACTCACCATGTAGACCAGGCTGGCCTCAAGCTCACAGAGATCCACTTGACTTTGCCTCCTTAATGCTGGGAGAAGAAGTGTGCACCACCATATCCAGCCTCATCCATTTCTTTTAGATTTTCCAATTTAGTGGAATTCAAGTTTTAAAGTATATCCTGTTGATTCTCTGAATTTCATTAATTTAAATTGTAATGTTTCCATCTTCATCTCTGATTTTATTATTTGGGTCTTCTCTTTCTTTTTTGGTGAGTTTAGTTAATAGTTGATCAATCTTGTTCACCTTATAAAAAGAGGAGATCTATTTCATTGAGTCTTTTAAAAATTGTTTCCATTTCATTAATTTCTGCCTTGGTTTTAATTATTTCTTTCCATTTACTGATTTGGGGTTTGACTTATTCTTGTTTCTCCAAGGTCCTAAGAGCCATTGTTATTTATCTGAGAACTCTCTGATGTTTTCTTTTCTTTTAAAAAAATATTTTATTATTTTTATTTTATGAGTGTGTGGGTATTGTCTGCATGTAGGTGGTGCACCGTTGTCATACAATGCATGTGGAGGTCAGAAGAGGGTACCTGGAACTACAGGTATGGACAGTTGTTAGCCTGCATGTTGGAAACCAAACTGCAGTTCTCTTCAAGAGCAGTCAGTGCTCTTAACTACTGAGCCATCTCTCCAGTCCCCTCTCTGATGTTTTAAGGTAGATACTTACTGTTGGGCATAATGCAGGGTGGGCCTAGCTAGGCCACCTGCCAGGAGGAATGGAGGAATGGCTCTCGTGGGTGTGGGTGTGGTGCTCCACACCAGTTGGTTGTGGAGCCAGTTTCTGCCCATCACCTGGGAGGAACCTGATCCACCTGGGAACAAATCTGTGACTATGTTTATAATATCAATAACCTGTATGTATTAAGATTTGTTTTAAGCTCTTTGTTAATTCAATCATATTTTTCATTTCCATTTTTACTGTTATTTACTTTTGGACAATTTTATATATGCATATAATGTATTTTGATCATTTCTACCCCAACCTCTCCCTCTCATTCCCTCCAGACATCTCCCTAATTCTTCTTTGGTAAGTCACTGAGTCTAGTGAGTGCTGCCTGTTGGAATGTTGACCGATTTTGTTGGCTTGATCTTGTGCAGATCTTACACAGGTCATCACAACTGCTGTGAGTTCATGAGTGCAGCAGCTCTGTCACACTGATGACAGCATTTCACAACACTCCTCCCACCTCCAGCTCTTACATTCTTTCTGTTCCTTCCTCTCTAATGTTCACTGAACCTTCAGGGGACGGGGATTTGTTATAGATGTCTCATTTAGAGCTGAGCACTCAATAATCACTTAGTTTCAGTACTTTGACTAGTTATGAGTCTCATCATAAACTATTATCCACTGCAGAAAGATGATTCTCTGGTCAAGGTTGAGAGCAGCACAAATCTATGGATATATAAATATAAATATTTAGAAGGCAGTTTGACAACATATCCATTTAGCAAAACCACAGTAGTAAGTCCTCCTTTTCTCCCTGGACTTATGACTATTTGTAACTTTTGATCAGGTTTACAGTACCAGATATGAATTCATTCCTGTGGAGCAGGCCTTAAATCCAGTCAGAAAGTGGTTGGTTGCCTGTATAACCTTCATGCTGCTCTTGCACTGGTGAGACATCTTGCCTGGCAGGTTAGTAGTATAGCATTCAGGGTTCACCAATGGGTAATATCATTGATGACTTTCTTCATACAGTGCCCTGTGGAGCACCTTCTAGCATAATACAAGGCTAACTAGTAGGAAAGAGGTTTTCAGGTCAGTTCAAACTTCATTTCTCTGTTCTTCAACCAGAGTGTGTTGTATCTCCAGGAATAGGGTCTTATCATGTAGTTATGTGAGCAACCAAGAGCAGATGTGATCATGTGTGTTGTTGTGGGAGCCTCTGAGACCTCCCTGACCAGTAACTCTTAGGGAGGTATCCCATACCTGGCACTGATCCTCTGATCTCTTAAGCACTTAGAGCTCTAAATTTCCTTTTACGACTACTTTCACTGTAACCCATAGGTTTTGTTATGTTATGTTTTCATTTGATTATAGGACTTCTTTTGTTCCCTTCTTGATTTCTTCAAGGAGCCATTTCTCATTCAATAGTGTGCTGCTTAATCTCCATGAGTCAGTGTATGTTCCAGGGTTTCTCTTGCTGTTGATTTGTAGTTTTATTCCATTGCGATGAGATAGAGTACAAACAATTCTTTCAATTTTCAGTGCCTACATCAAGAAATCTAAGAGATCTCAAATATGTGACTTCATGATACACATTAATGTTAGAAAGCAAATAGCTATCTAGCTGGGATAGGCTATAAATTCTCTAGTCTATCTGTTGAAAGACCCACATTTCCAGTTTCACTGGTCAATCACCTGATCATAGGACCACCCTTAGGAGGTGGGTTCAACTGAAGTTATACTACATAGGTGGGCAGAATACAGAGTGTGTTAATGAGGCAGTGAACTTTTCCTGCCGGGAATCCCGCCTCACAGTGCAGTTCTTCTGGACTCAGCCACAGACATGTAGCTCTCCGTGAGTCTGCCCACTTTTCTGAATTCTTCAGAAAAGCGTTATCTTTCCTTCTCTTCTTCATGTCCCTTTTCTAAACATGCTTTCTCTAAGGCTTTGGGCTGCCCTAGTGTCTTGCATTTCTCTACTTTTCTCTAAAGCTTCTTCTCCCAGCCATGTAGCTGCCAGTCTGCCACGTGTCTGACCTCAATGCAGGCTCTAAACCTGCATGACTTTTTTGGCTTCTTTTCTTCTCCCTCCATTCTCTTCCTCCAGGCAGCTGCTGAGATCCCCAGCTTGCCTGCCTTGAGGATTTGTCTTTAGATTTCAATAAAATTGTCCTAAAGCTTCCGATTGGGTCCATTCTTAAATTCTTTTATGAATGAGACTAAGAACCTACCAGGGGGTGCTCTCATTTCACCCCGTTTCATTAAGACCCTAATGAACAAAGTGAACCCCAAATCAGTAGATGGAAAGAAATAATCAAGACCAAGACATAAATTGGTGAAATGTAAACAACAAATAAAAAAATACAAAGAATGAGTAAAACAAAGAGTTGATTCTTTGTAAAGATAAGCAAGATTGACAAACCTTTCTCCAAACTAACTAAAAGAAAGAAGATCCAAACTAATACAGTAGACATGAAAAGAGAACCACTACAATAGATACCAGTGAAATCCAGAAAATTGGAGGGCAGATCTTAAATTTATATTCCACTAAACCATAAAATCTAAGATAATGGATTAATTTCTAGATGTATTTGACTTACCAAAGTTAAGCCAAGATGAAACAACCAATTTAAGTAGATCTATAACATGCAGTGAAATTGAAATAGTAACTAAAAGTCTCTTAACTAAAAAATAAAAAAAATGGGGTGTCAAATCTATAGATAAATCTCGGAAGAGTAAAACTTGAGTAGTTCTCTAGTTCCTATCATCTATTTTATATTGTCTTCCTTTACTTCCTTAAGTTCTTTAAAATGTTTTGTAGTTTTCAGTTACATCCGTTTTCTATTAGATTTAGTTCTAGTTATTTGACTTTTAAAAGGATTTATTTTTATTTTATTTGTATGAGTGTTGCCTGCGTATGTGTACGTGTACTACATGCATGCCTGGTGCTTACAGAGGATGGAAGAGGGCACCAGATCCCCTGGAACTGGAGTTACAGATGATTGTGAGCTGCCATTTGGGTGCTGGGAACCCAACCTGGGTCCTCTGCAAGAGCAGCCAGTGCTTTTAACCATTAAGCCATCTCTCCAGCCCAATTTGTAGTAGGGTAGTTCACAATGTCTTTAAAAGTTTTCTTTCTTTTTTTAATGTTGTGACAATTTTTTTAATTTATTATTTTTACTTTGTATGTGTGAGTGTATTTCCTGCAAGTATGTAAGTGTACCTGTGTTGCACAATGCCAGCAGAAGTAAAAAAAAAAAAAAAAAAAAAAAACAACAACAACAACAAAAAAACGGCATTGAATACTCTGGAACTGGAGTTATGGACAGTTTTTCACCACCATGTGGGTCTGGGAATTGAACGCAGCTTCTCTGCAAGAGCAATCAGTGATCTTAATCTCTGAGCCATCTCTCCAGCCCTTAAAGTTTTCTTTTCCAGTTATTTTTGAATAATAGAAAACAAGTGATTTTTACTTGCTGGCTTCATTTCTAGTGACTTCTAAATTCACTTATATTCATTCTAATAGTTTGCATCTTATTGTGTTGGCCATGTCTATATTATTTGCAAATAAGGAATTTCTTTGACTTTTCCAGTCCTTACACATCTTTTTTTCATTCATTTTGTTTTTGTTTTCCTATTGTAGTGGTTATGGCCTCCAATATGATGTTAAGAAAATATATGATGGTGCACATTCTTCTTCCATAACATTGTTAGTTGCTATTCCTCAGGGATGGTGCTCCCAGTACCTATGGGATAGAGGCCAAAGGTGCTGCTAAATATTGTACAGTATATAAGCTATACTCAGACAACTGTGAATTATCTGATCTACAAGGTCAATAATGCCAAGGTTGGGAAACTTAGTCTTAATAATTCATAGGTATTAGGATATAGCTATTCATATTAGTGCACAAGACCTGAGCGATTAGTAAAGCATTTGCTTACAACCAGCACACCCTAAAATATAACCCATTCTAGTGAGTGTATGTAAAAATGGTTAATGAGTTGCAACAATTCAGGATTTAAAGATGTGTTTCAACCGTCTAAAACTTAATTTGTGTGAGAGTTCATTTCTAAATAATGCCAAATGCACCAAGAATTACAGAAAGGCAAGACTTCATTGCGATTTTATATTGTTCAACAGCAATTTAAAAAGCATTTCTGGCTTACTGGCTTGATATTTGCACAAAAAGACTATTTAAAAAGTTCTAAAACAAACTGTGGTTTAGTCCCAGAACCCCAGCAAGCATTTTTCCTCCCTACAGGGACTTGACACAATAGTCAGCCAGACCTCAACAGCATCTGGCTGTCAGCTGGGAGCTCTTTCTGAGAGGGTCCTCCTATAGACAGCCATTTTTGTCTTCAGATCTGGGGCACACTACGCTGGGGCATGGAAGAATCAACTAAATGTAGTGGAACTGCGGCAGTTTTCAGGAATTTGCTGGTTGGGGTGGGTGAGGGCAGGAAGAGTGACATGGAGAGGGACTTTGCAGAAGTTCAGGAGAGGATAAAATGTGCTGGAAATAAAATGAATAAGTAACAACATCTGGAGACTGATTAAAAAAAGACAACAACTGAAAGTGCATCTGGGAAAAAGAAAATAGGACCCAGATTGCCCTAGATGGGAGAGATTGGGAACCCAGAGAAAGTTCTACTAACAAGCAACAGCAGTAACAAAAACAACCCCTGTGGCCTGGTGACCTGCTCCAGGAAGCGAAGTTACTTTGTCTCCCTAAGAAATCTTTGTGTTTCAGCATGCTTTCTGAGCCATAAACTACGGTCAGGAAGTAAGCCCAGGAGAGCCAGAAATTCCAGCAGTAAGAAAAGATGACACTGCTGTGTCAACATCCAAAAGATGCAGAGTTGAATGGAGATGGTCTCTGGGACTGACAGACCATTCACAGGAAGAGTGTACAAATTCTGTTCCATACTACACTTATGTCTTCCCATCCTACCCATCTCTTCAGTGAAATAAGAATTCTGGGTCATGACATCACACCACCAAGCTTCTCTAATGACATTGGCTTTGATGCAGGATAAGAGGATCTTTCTTAGTTTATTAGTAATTTAACAAGCAATCATAGCCACATTGGTACTGATGGTCATAAATCATGCTATCAGCACACTCTCTAATCATTTGGAGCTTGCCATAATAGTCCCTAGCCATCCACAGAGCAGAGCAAACCTAGCATTGTCCACTGGTCTCCAGTGTCCTCATTTAAGTCATGGAGGCACCAGCGTGTAACAGTCTGTCTTGTTGAATCTCCAGGGAGACACTGCTGGTTAGTATTTCCTGTGGATACTCAAAATCGGTCAGCATGCCCTTCACTGTTATGACTGTGAAAGGACTATTTGTCAAGAACTTGTCTTCTTGCTTAGGAAGCTCACAGATTTCGACCTGTTAACTTTGTTAACTTGATTTTGGTTCTTCCCCTGAGTTCTTTTGTAGAGGAACCATAGCCCACTTTGTTGTACTAAATCTTGAAGATCAAAGAAAGGACACTATCTTGTAGTTCATATTATGGACTTGCAGAAGGAGATGATAGAAAATCATCTGTTTGTAAAGCATCTTGACTTTAAAGACAAGGTGACACAACACGTAGTTACTCACTGTTAATGAGCTGAGTTGAGTCTCTTCTGAATCCATATATTAAAGTTGGAGTCTTTGAAATGTGACACTAGTTGTGTATAGGATCTACAAAGGAAGAGGTAATTAAACTAAAATGAGATCATTGGAGTGAATGATACCCTTCTAAATGATGTCCTTATAAAGAATAGACACTGGGATACAGACTCACAGAGGGAAGGCTATGTGAGGACACAGATTGAGAATAGCCACCTATGAACTACAGAGAGACAAACCTCAGAAGAAACACACCTTGAACTCTGACTTCAGCCTCCTGCCTAGTGAGGCAGACCATTTGTATAGTTGAAGTCACCCAGTCTGTAGTATTATGCTGTGACAGTCCTGAAAGACTGACGCATATACATATAACATGACATATTTCTCTGGAAAAATAATTTCTTCATGTTTAGATGAAATATTAAATAAATGCATCTCAGTACCAAATCTATGTCTGGCATTTACTCTGAATGAGAAACTGAAGAAATGCTATGGCTTTTCTTCAGGTGAAATGGACAGACAACAGGGTAGATTCACCAACCATCATACATGGGTTCTCACAGAACAGACGTTCAGACACGGATTGGAATGTGCATAGACTATTTGAGAGCTGTAACTGTGGACTTTTTCTGGTTGCCCCACCTAATATCCTCTGCAGCAAGAGAGAGTTCTTGGGTAGAAAATCTCAACTGCTCATAGCAAATACTCCTGCCTGTATTTAACATCAAGGACTGAGGTGTAGAGGTGGAACACTGCATCATTATACAAGTACTCTCTATGTGCTAGGGTCTCCTAAGTGAAGCCTGCCTTCATTCTTGGTCCATGTAATTGGGGGATGTAGTTGTAGAAACCTCTGGTTCAGGCTGTTGAATTGGCCAGTCAGGTTGCTTCATCTAGCTACAATATTTGGTTTATAAGTCCCAAGCCTTACAAACAAAGCCATCCTCCAGACCTTTGTTGGAAGGAGGCTCTTTTATACTAGGACTTCTAGTTGTAAACCTGATGAAGATAGAAGCTTCCAGTCATTATCTCAGGATAAAGCAACTATAAGGAAAGCTGAGCAGGAGATGGCACAGAGGACAAAAATAATGTTTTTGATACCTGGGGTTTAAGCTTAAGTACAGCCTTCCTCATTGTAAGAGTCCATTCATTACCTTTGCTTGGCCTTTCTAGAAAGTGACTTAATTTTCTTAAGATTTCAGAATTTTAACATACCATTTTTCTTTATAATTGTGATAAAATATGCACAGCATAAAATTGATAATTCTGACCATCTTAAGCATTTGGTCTGGTGACATTAAGTACACTCACACTGTTATGTAACCTCATCACCACTCAGCCAGAACTGTTTCACCCAATTTCCTTTGATTCCTGGCAACCACTGTCTTACTTTCTATCTCGTGGATTTCATGACCCTTTGTTCCTCTGAAAAGTGAAGACATTTGTCCTTTTGTGTGTCACTTCTTTAACTTAACATGCTTTAAGATTCACCCACATCTTCATGTGTAAGAATTTCATTCACTTTAGAGCTAGAGAAGTAATGCTCTGTTGGCATATAAGTGTACCATATTTATATTGATTTGTTGATAGTTGGGCTGCTTACTGCTGTATTAACTACTTTTCCTGTTGCTCTGACAAAGTATCTGACAAAAGCAACTTGCGGGAGGAAGGGCTTATTCTGGTTTGCTGTCTGAAGGCACAGTCTGCCATGATGGGGAAGGAATGGCGACAGGATCACGAGGCCGCTGGTGACCCTGCATCTGCAGTAAGAAGCAGAGAGGGATGAATGTTAAGACTCCACTTGCTTCCTCCATTTGAAAAAGTTTGCACATATAATTACACATAATAATGGGTTTTGCTATGACATTTTCATACATATGTGCAAAGTGTTCAAAGTGTTTTGATCATATTTAGCTCCGCATCACCCTCTCTCTCTCATCCCTCTCACTTCCGTGCATCCCATTCCTCTTCCCAGCTAGTCTCCCTGTTATGTCTGTGTGTGTGTGTGTGTGAGAGAGAGAGAGAGATGGGGGGAGAACCGAATGAGTTTAACAATTAAGATCATATGGGATAGAGACATGATTTTCAGGGGCACTAGTATCTTACCAGTGACTACACCACTGAAAAAAAATCTCCTCCACCTCCAGCAACCACGAACTGCTAATAGCCCCTCAAGGAAGGGTGGGACCTCATGATGCCCTCTCCCACAGCAACTGTTGACTGCTTATAAATCCTCAGGGAGGGTGTGGCCTGTGAGTTCTTCCTCCTCTGTGGCAAAATGTTGATGGGTCCAGTCTTGTGCAGGTAATCCTAACTGCTGTGAGTTCATGAGTGCGATGGCCATGTCATGCCTGGAAGAGAGTGTTCTGCAACACTCTTCCCCTTGCTCCAGATTTCACATTCTTCTTGTTCTGTCTTCTAAGATGTTTCCTGAGCCTTGGGAGGGAGGATTATAGATGTCCCATTTAGAGTTAATCATTTGATAGTCCCTTATTCTGAGCAATTGGACCAGTTATAAGTCTTTGACCAGTTATGGAAGACCAAGTAACTTGCACCCACTGCAAAAAGAAGCTTCTTTGACTAAATCTGAGAACAACACTAATTTTTGGACATATATATATATATATATATATATATATATAAATATTTGGAAGACACATTGATGAGAACAATATGTCCATTCAGCAAAATGCAAAATGCAGAAGAAGTAGCTTGTGCTTTTGGGATCACGTCTAAGAAAGTCCTGCCTCACTAAGTTTATGGCTTCCCTAATGTTGTAAGAATTGAAAACATTTTAGATCTTACATCTAGGTTTGCACTTAATTTTGAGTTTATCATTGCATATGTTATCAGTTAGAGGTCCAAATCCGTTTTTACATGTCTAAATAGTCATCCAAGTACCATTTGTTTGCAAAGACTATATTGGGCAAACAGTGGTAAGGCATTTGTCTAGTATGTAGGAGGCTCTGCATTTGGTCCCCAGTACCACAACAGAGAATAAATGAAATGAAAATACTATTTTTCCCTCAGTGGAAGGTCTTGGGATTCTTGTCTGAATCAATTCACCATATGGATTTATGGATTTCTTTTTGGAGTTTCAGTTGGATGCCATGGACTTACAGGTCCATCCTTATGCTAGAGTTTATGATATAAACCTCAGTCTGAGGAAGATAGATGAGCTAAGATGCCTCAACTCAAGCAGTGAGGAAGCAGGACAAAAAAAGAGTGAAGGTCCCTTGTTCCTCTACCTGCTGTTCTACCTAGACCCTTGAAGAATTGAATGATTCTCAATTATACTGGAAAGTGTCACCTTCTTTATCAAATCTACTGATTCAAGTAGTAATCTCTTTCAGAGACCCTCACAGACATACCAAGAAGCAACATGTGTTAGTTACTGTCTTGTTGCTATGATAAAATACTCTGGCAAAAGGAACTTAAGGAAAGTTGTTTACTCTGGCTTACAGTTTGAGGTGCAGTCCATCATGGCAGGAAACTCATAGTGCTAGGAGCTTGAGGCAGCTGATTCCATTGCATTCACAACTGAGAAGGAGAGGGACATGAATGTGCTCTGCTCACTTTCTCATTTTTATTCATTCTGAGACTTCAGTCCATGAACTTCTACTGCTTATATTTACAGTGGGACTTCCCACCTCTATTAACCTGTTATAGATAATCCGCCACAGACATGTCCAGAGATTCAGTATCATGGTGAATCTAAGTTCCATTAGGTTGACAATCAAGTAAACATCAGAAAATGTTTATCATCTCTAGTCCTTTCCAATTGACATATAAAATTGATCATCACAGTGACTGTGAATATGATCACATGGCTTTTTATATTTATTGTTTTACTGTGGTATATTATACTGATTGCTTTTCACATATTGAATGACTTGTTTTCTTGGGCTCATGGGAAATAATAATTTCTACATATTAGTAGAACCAGTTCGTTAGTATTTTGTTGAGGATTTTTCTTCTATTGTTTAAAGGATATTGGTATATAGTTTCCTTGTGATGTCTGAACCTGATTTTACCAGCAGAGTGATACTGCCTTTGGAGAATAATTTTAGAAAGTGTCCTTACTCTTACCTCCTTGAAAACTGATATTCTTTAAGCAATTGTTAGAATTTATCACTGAAGATATCTTATTGTGATAGAAATACTCTGATGAAGCTACATCTTTGTTGAAGGGCCTGCAGACTGTTTGACCTCGGCCAACTAAACATTACAATTTTAGAGAGTTAGAATTTGTCCATCAAATAGCCAAAGTCATATGGGGCTTCTTCAATTCCTTTTACCAGATATTTACCTCTGTATATGACCTAAGATTCTCCTGACTACTAGATAAAACTTTTGGGATATGTTATTAAGCCTGACAGACCTCTAACCTCCACCATCCCTAAAGCTAAAAAATACAATTAGCTACCATCTGAATCTAATAGAAGAGATTTCTTTGGTTGCTACAGTCAGCATACCTGATGACTCCACTAATGCATTTTATAAATTGATTCATGGCTTTCTTTTGTTCTGTGATTGGAAAAATGCACTGAACTTTTTCTACCATAGAACATGTCATTCAGAGCAATGTAAATCTATGTCCCCAGACTGTGGTCACTCATATTTTTGGCTCAGAATGAACTATTTTCTTATTGCCTTTAGAGTTGTTATTTTATGTTGACCTTGTTTGGGTTTTATTTTAATGTACTCTATCATATATATATATATATATATATATATATATATATATATATATATATACACACACACATAATGAGGCCTATAGAGTCTAATTTATGTTCCCAAATGTCCTTTGGTATGGGTCCATGCACTGAAGACTGTTTAACCTACCACAAGTCCCATCCTTGAAAGAGACTATTCCCCTTTCAGCAGCCATCAGTTGCTCAAAGTTCCTTACACTGAGTTGGCATTTCTTACCCACTTCCCCATGTATGTGCCGGGATTTTGTCTTGTTTGAGCTTGCATGGGACTTGTACATGTTGTCACCATTGCTGTGAATTCATATGAGCAACTGACCAGCTTTCTTGAAGACTTTTTTTCTTGTGGTCATTCACCACCTTTGGTTCTCTCAATCTTCTTGCTCCCACATCTGCAATGATCCCTGAGCTTTGAGAGGCAGAAGTTTGATATAGGTGTCCTATTCAGGGATAAGCAGTCTGCGGCCTCTTGTTCTCTGTACACTGGTCAGTTGTGGATTTCTGTATTAATCATTGTATGCTGCATAAGGAAACTTCTCTGGTGAGACTTGAGAGATGCATTAATCCTCTGTCAAAGGTATAGTTTTGGGTTTTCTTGATAAAATGTTTGTGATCTCTAATTCAATGTCTTTACTTGTTAGAATTCGATTCAGATTTTATGTTCTCTTTTGTATTTTTAAAACTTTCCCCAAGAATTTGTCTCCTTTGTCTAATTTTCTGCCATATAATTGTTTATAGTGTTCTCTTATAATCCTTTCAAGTTTTTAAGATTGGTAGTAATGTCTCCTTTTTCACTTTTCACTTTAGTAATTTGATTTGAAACATCCCTTATGTTTTGTCTCCTTTTTCTTAGTTAATCTAAGTAAAGTTTTGTCAATTAGATTAGTCACTTAAAGGGTTGGAGAGATGGCTCAGTGGTTAAGAGAACTGACTGCCTTTGCAGAGGACCCCGAATCAGTTCCCAGCACCCACATGGTAACTAGCAACTGACCTTAACTACAGTTCCAGAGTATTCGTCACCTTCTTCTGACCTCCGTGAGCACTGCATGAATTGGGTGCTCTTATATACATATAGGCAATATACCCATACACCAAAAATAAAAATAATAAATAAGATCTTAACAAAACAAATTAGCCACTTAAAATATTCAGCTTTGATTTAGTTCCTTTTATTTATTGTGTCATCTATTTCTTTCATTTTTTGCTCTTGTCTTTATTACTTTCATCTTTGAATTTAGTTTGCTCTTTCCTAGCTGCTTAACATAAAAGATAAGCTACTGATGTGAGTGTTCTTTTCTTTCTTAATATGATATTATGGCTATAAATATCCTCCTATGACCAATATAGCTACAGTAGATAGGCTTTTTATAGTCTGGGGTTTGTATAAGTTTGGCTTTTAGTTCTATACATCTTAAAGCATTTAAAATTTCTATATGATTTATTCTTTTAAATGTGTTTTTCTTAATTTTTGTGTATGAGAGAAATCTTAAAATTTCCTTCTAGTACCGATTTCTAATATGTTGTGATTTGAGATCATACTTGAGATATATGAGCTCAGTCTTTTTAAACGTATTGTCTTATTTTATGCCGTAACGTATGATCTAATTTGGAGACTTTTTTCCATGCACAGTAGAGAGGATGTATTCTGTTGTTCGATGGGATGTCCTGTAGATCTCAGATGCAGTTCGGTTTCTTATAATGTTAAGTCTTTGGTTTCATTGTGGATCTTTTGTCTTGGAGTTGCTTTAGTGAAAGCGGGAGTATTGAATTCCCAGCAATTAATGTTGAATTATCTATTTTCTCCTCTTGATCCTGTCAGTTGTTGCTTCATGTGTTTTAGTGTTCTCTAAATATATATAAATATATATGCATATATATATATATATATTTGTAACTTAATGGATTGGTCTTTATTTGCCTCTAGTGACAATTGTGTTTGTGTTTTATACTATTTTGCCTAATATTAGTGTAACCATTTCAGCTCCCTCTCTGCTTTACCATGTTTCTTGTATATCTTATTCCTTTTTTGCTCTTCTTTCCTTTTTTGCAAATAAATATTTTCTGGTGTATCATTTTAATGACTTTTTTTTAAACCTCTATTCTTAGAGATTTCCTTAGGAAACCACTAGAGTATAATAATTTATTCCAGAATAATACCAACTGAATTTAAATAGAAAACAAGACTTTTACTCCTACATAACTGTTTTCTTTCCTCTGTGAGATTTTCATACAAAATGCATCTTCAGACACTGTGTACCTGTTAACATATATTTAAAATCATGCTTTATGAAGTTGTCTTTAAAATCAGATGGAAGAAAATATGAAAAGATCTACTTACTGTGTCCTTTATTTTGACCTATACCACAATACATTCTTTCCTTTGTGTGCATTTCAGTTACTGGGTATCTCTTTAATTTCACCCTGAAGGACTTTCATTAGTATTTCATATAAGGCATGTCCCCAGTCCATTTGCTGGTTTGTCACTAATTTCCTTCAGAAAGGAAATCATGGAACCACAGAAACACTTATGAAAATCATTAAGAATGACTGACAAAATGGTAAAATAATGATTGCTTTTTGCTTGTAAAAAGTATTTCACATTCCTTGGAACCAATATAGTTCTTTTCTATTGAATGAATTTTAAAGGTTCTAATGTTTAAAAGCACTTTTTAGGAAATTATTGTTCTGTAAAAGGATGGAAAAACCCTCTTGAATGAAGCAGTACTAGTAATTAAATTATAAAAAGCACTTTGGCCTTAAATTGTGAAATGCATTCTTTGTGAAATCGAATAGGATCTGTAAACAATTGTGTTTGTTTTAAAAAGTTGAACAAATAATGGGGAGTTTGGATAAAACCACTGGACATAATTCTTAAATACTGAGTGGTAAGATTGTCTTTCTGAACTCCTTTCAAAGTAATTTATGCATATTAATTTAAACCTTACACATGTTCATCTGTAGATGATTTATCCATGAATGACTGCCAGCTGATAGGAGAGGGAAGAAAGATACAATCAGTGGATTCTAGAATCATTATTTTTACCAGAAGGAAATATTAACTCCTTTTGAATAGCCCTAGACCATTAGAATGAGTCAGTAGGCATTTTCTTAGCACCATGTTCATATGGTAGAATATATATACATACTATATTATATATGTGTATATATGTCATTGACAAGTGTGTTTAGGAGCCTAACATTATAGAAACGTTTCCATTCTCAGTGTGTAGTAATCCCATACCATTTATAATATTGTCCATGAGAGATACAGTGTTTCCTTAACCAGGTAGGTAAGGAGGCAAATTCATTCCTTTAGGCCACCAAGGTATTGACATGTGCCAGCAACCCCGGGACTAAGCATGCATTGCAGGTCTTATCCAAGAGCAGAACTTTGTGCAAAGCCTGAAAGTTCTGTGGCCTCACTCATTATGAAGTTTTCTCAGAAACACAGTGACTATCTGTGAGGTCTGATCACTCATGACCCACCTTCTTATTAAAGCAGGATGCTTTCCCTTAGTCCACTGAAGAAATCCCTTCTGTACAGAGTCCTCCTGCTGAGACTTTTGAGGGGTAAGTGCCTAGTGTAGTCTCCTTCACAAGGGTAAGCTGGTATAAATTTGATTCGTTTCTTAACTCCAAGGAATCCATTTTGAAAACTGTCAGCCAAAGCAGATGAACATAACGATTAGCACAAGCTCTCTGTGTATTTCCCCCACAGCTCCCAGGGCTTGAATTCAAGTCTTTCTTGTCCTGAATGGGAGGCATTTGAACAAGGAAGAGCAAAGTGGTCCATTTAATTAGTCTCGACACCATATATGATTCATTTCCAAGGCTAACTCATTGGGACTTTTCAGGAGACTCTTATTGGTACAGGAACTGTTTTTCTTGGGGGCTTTATTTGGCAGACTACCTGAGGTCTAGTTTATTTACTTCTTCCACTAGGTGGCAGGACTTTTAAGCACTATTGCAATCAGTGTCCCAGAAAGGCCTCTTGGAACTGAACAGTTACAATTGTCAACATTTGATGCATATCAACGAGTTAAACTTTCTTCTGCCTCTGGGTTTCTAGGATTACCTTGCTCCACATTCCTACTCACAATGCAGTTTATTTTTCCAGGCAAACAATGTGCTATGGCTGTGTTTTTACTTTGGGCATAGTGTCTCTGTTGCAGAAATGATTTGATGGAAATATCCATGGTTTCTTTTCAGGAGGAATGGGGGGAGTGCACTCTGGACTTTGAAGTGACAAAGAACAAATCTTTCCTTTCTATCTAAAATGTCAAGAAAAGGAGGACAGATCAGCAGGGTTCTTGTAAGAGGGGTTTCATTGTTAGAGCCTGATGGAATGAAAATGCTTATAAAGAAATAAGAAAAGAATGATTTTAAGATGGGGCAAATACTACAACTATAAGAAACAGCAAATTACTTCTTTGGATCTTGTGGATGAAAAGTACGTTTCTCTAAATTTTCATGATATCGAATAATGACCTCTTGGGCTCGTGATTCCATGTGAGTGGCATTTGTGGTGATCTGGACTAATTTGAGAGATTAGATAAAGGTAGTTTGGAAGCCATGTCATCTGATACAAGTAGAAAATATTTTCCTATCTATCTGAAAATAAATTGGTGAAAACTGAAAAGGTCAAGTGGCCATAAAGCCTTTTGGGTCTTGTTACGGGCAGTTCTGCGCATCATCACTCACTTTCAGATAAGTAGAGTTTGAGTTACATGAGCTAATCCTTTGGAATTAAGTTGATGGGTGGTCTTGACTTTGGTTTGTTACTCTGGCACTTGGGTACCAACACTTAATATTCAAGACTACATCCAAAGAGGAAAATGCTTGAAATTATAATCTTCCTTTGTGTTTGGACAAGAATCTAGTTTCAGCCAAACTTTTCATTTAACCAGCATGTTTTAACCTTCGTTAAGGGAGAAGGGTTAGGGTTCCAAGTACTATTCGATGTTTACCTTTGGTTCTCTTGCTATAGAATGTGGCAGGTTTACAGATGTGCTTCCAATACAAAGACAGGGAGCATATTTCTTTCAACACCAAATCTCACAGAAGCCTCAATCTAGTACAGATACAGCTGTTGGCAAAGTTCAGCCACAGGAACTTCCCAAACGTGACCTGTTGTCTCCTGAGCCGCTCCTGTATATGTCTGGCTTTCACAGACAGGTGCTCTTCTTTGTAAACACCTCCCATGAGGACAGCCAAAAGAGCAAGGCACGCCGAGTCAGCACGAGTGATGGGTGCAGCATGAGCACACGGGTGGGTGGCGGTGGTTTGTAATCTGAGCTGTCCTAAACCCAGGGAGTAGAACACCCAGAAGCTCCTCCTGCCTCCTGCCACTCAGAGCCTCTGCTTCTGCTGGATAGAGGGATGCAGAGAGAAGCAGACGTGTATTTATGTGGACAAGGGATAGGGTGAAAGGGGGTTTAGACCATGTAATCCCAGCCAGGGAACTTCAAAGGCCCTCTCATGGATGGAAACACAGCCACAGGGGGTGGCTCTCTGAATCTCACATTGGTGACCCTCCCCTATATGATATATTATATAATACGTGGCTTTGACCTACTGCCCTGACAGCTCTGTTTTTCCTTCTTGTCTCTCTTGCCCTTGGAAGCATTTCAGGTTGAAATTAGGTTTAGGTAGAGAAATGTTCTTTAAAAAAGCATAACTAATGGGAAGGCTACCCAGTCTGATAGGTAATATCTTTGGTGACTTTTGAATCATTGTCTCTACCTTCCACAAGAGAGATCATACATTCATGAACTCACATACGAACTATAAATAGGGGCTGGAGATATGGCTCAGTGGCTAAAGACAGGCTTGTTGTAGAAGCGTTAAGTACCTGAGTTTGGATTCCCAGTGCCCACATAAAATCTGGACTTGGTGGCATGTGCTTGTAGCCTCAGTTTGGGGGTGGGGTGGAGACAGGCAGAGATCAGGACCCCTTGGTTAGCCAGTCTAGTTGAAATGACAAACTCTAGAAGCATTTCGAGACCTTGTTTCAAAAAATAAGGTGGAGGGTCTGGAGAGGTAGCTCAGAGGTTAAGAGCACTTAAGTTGGTCTTACAGGGGACCTGGATTTGGTTCCCAGCACCCACATGGCCGCTAACAACTGTCCTTAACTCCAGTTGCAGGGAATCTAACACCCTCTTCTGACCTCCACAGGCACTGCATGACATGGGTGCACTTACACACATGCAGGCAATACACTCATACACATGAAGTAAAAATAATAAAAAATATAAAATGATGGAGAGTGATAGAGGATGACGCATGATGTTGACCTCTGGCCTCTACTCACACAGCCACAATCAAATGTACTTGCACATAAACATGTGTGTGCACACACATACACATACACTCATGTGGAGAGAGAGAGAGAGAGAGAGAGAGAGAGAGAGAGAGAGAGAGAGACTGTGAATATGTGAGGACTCACAAAGTCCAGCAGTCAGTGCTTGACAGTTTAAAGTGTTGTAATTACATGACTCTGAATGCATTTTGTCCAGAGAAAGGAAATTTAACTTAGATACTAACAATAAAATATTTTGTAAGAAGCAAAATACTGCCAAAGTGTACTAACATATAGAGGAAAGCATTGGAACTAGGCACAGTTGGTTTAAGTCCGTTCCGATGATTATTATGTGAGTTTGGACAGGTTATCACGCACCTTTGTGCCTCGGTTTCTCCTTCTGTAAATGGGGATAGAAACACCTGTCCTGTCATGTGGATGAGCGGATGAGTAGCCCAGGGTTAAATGGGGGGCATTTACTCAGATGTGGAGTGTGGGCTCACTGCGTGCTCCCACCTTCCTTCCACACAGCACGTGGAAGCATCTGTTTCACAACAAATATTAACCATGAAACATTGCTTCCAAAAGTCCTATCTTCTTGCTTTATTTCAATTGCTTCAGGTCTAGTTTCTGGGGATGTTTTGAGTTTTCTGCAGATTGTGCTCTTTCCTGGGAGAAAGCCTGGGCTACAGAAAATAACAGTAAAGACAATGTTGTGAGCAGAAAATACTAGAAACTTAAGTGATGTTTTAATCAGGAAGATTGTTTTCCTTGGTCATAGACCCTCCCACACATTAGCACCCGTCTCTTGAAAGACATGTGCCTTTCTCTGCACACATGACAACCATTTTTGAAGGTATTTACCTACTTCTGCCCCTTGGATAGAAATCTAATTGCAGAGATAATAAAGTCAGAATATTAAATCTGGAAGAGGCTAGCTGTATTATTAAAGAGCATGGTGGCGACCAGAGGGTGTTTGAGAGCCTAGAGATGACACATACTGAGTTCATCGCAGAGCGGTGATGAAAATTCAAGTCTCCTGACTTGAATCCAAATTCACCAGGAGGATTTCTTTTCTTTTCTCAGTTGCAACTCTTCATTGACAAGGAAGATCAACACCAACATCAAGAAGGTGGGCTTTCTCCTTTTTTCTTATCCCTCAGGATCTTCTAGTTGTTTGGAAGAGACGAAGCAGCAGGTATGAATTAGGAACATGATTAAACATGGCCTTTCCGGCCCGGAGTCCTTTCATACACATAGCAATTTCTTCCTTGGACAAATACTGCAATACTGATTCTTGAGTTTGCCATTTTTTTTCCTACCAATTAATGATAAGTACATATCGACTGAATTGGGGAATAACTAAAATAATTTGTGGGAAACCAAAAGATGCATTTCTTAAAGCCATATGGAAATATTGCTTATATGGGTTTATTTTGATTATTGTATAAAGCTGAATCACAGTGAGATTTCTCAGGTTTACAACTATGAATTAAATGTTCACAAACCATCTCTGGCCAACATTTTCTCTCCAACCCCTGTCCTACATCTTGTTCCAAGAGCTGTGTTTGCTGCCAACCATACCGGATGGGGCATCTGCAGCCCAGACTGGAAATGAGAATTCTGCCCTGGGTTTGAAGGTGTTATTTTTCCCATGGTTTGATTTGTCTGGCCTTCTTTGCCTGGCATTTCCCCCGCTTTTCCTTTGCAAGGAAACAGAGAAACGAGAAGCGCTCGTTGCTGACGAAGTCAAGCGGGCCCTGAGGCCGGCGGGGTTTATTACTTTTGGCCACGCGTGGAGTGATGTGGTTTTACTTCCCATTTGCAGAGCCTTTCTAGAAACCTGGGCTCTGTTCTTCGGTGAGTCCTTTTTGGCTGATAGATATTTTAAAAAGAGAGTGAAAGTGCCAAAGGAAAGGAATCTTCAAAAGCAGATTCTTGGAGAGAATGGGGATCCAGGAGAAAGCAACGGAATCAGAAAGGATCAAACATGGGACAGTTATTGACATGTAAAAACTGTTCTCTCTCTCTCCAGGGAAAATGCTGTAGGATTTAATTTGCATGAGTATCTATCTATCTATCTATCATCTATCTATTTTTTTTTAATTTATTGTGAGAAAGGGTTACACTAGGTAACCCTGGCTGAGATCAAATTCACTATGTAAATCAGGCTAGCCTCGAACCCGAAGAGATCCACCTACCTCTATCTCCACTGGGATGTGCGCCCCTACAGCAGCCTGCCCTTCTATAGCCCAATGTAGATAATAACAATAACAATGCCACAACTGCAGTGATGTGGTGGTGGTGGGGGGACTTTCTAGTTTTTTTCAGCTGAAAGTAAAGAAATGCAAAACACAAAGCAAACTTTTTCATACCCCCATTAAAGTCCCAGGGACCTAGGCTACACGAGCTAAGCCACTGTAATTCTGGGAAGAGACCCCTAACCCTTGCATCTAGTACTTGTTTTAAGCTCAGTTCAGTCACTGAAGACTTGAATAAAGCACAGACCCCAGGCCTCAGTGTTTTTCATCTGTAATAAGATAAAGTAACATGAGGTGATCTTCAAGAATCATTCTAGTTTTAATATTTTAATTCTGTGACCCAATTCCCTTGATAGGGATAATTTTTCATCTTAAACAAAGTAGCATTTGAATGTTGAAAAGCTAATTCTGCTCTTTGTTGAAGTCTCTGATTGTGTAGCCAGCAGTGTGTTCAGAGGTTTGCACTTGGTTTACAAAGCCATTATCTTTTCAAGCATGCAGCTAGCTAAGAAAATATTGCTTTCATCACTACCATGCCTATTTTGAAACAGAAAATTCTCCCTGAAAAGATTTAGATGGGTGTGTGTTGAATGTATTGTGTAACCACTCAACAGTATAACCCGTCTAACAAAAAAACAAGAATTGCTTACTAGATGCTGTAAACCAAATCTTCTTGAATGTAATTCTAACCAGGAATAGCAACAATCAGCACCTATAAACACTTGTTATATTACTTTAAAAGAAGTTTCTATGTGGTCAGGAAAATGCAGAAAATGCAAGTCAGTATAGACAGAGAAGGATAGGTTGGGTGTGTTTCAGCCACGATCTAGTGTGTATGGGTGGGAAAGAGAGAGAGAGAGAGAGAGAGAGAGGGAAAATTAGGGAAGAATAAGTACATGCATTGTGAGAATTAAATGAAATGATGGCTACTCTGTTTCTTTAACTTGAAGACTGTGATTCTTCCACACATCTCTTTCTTTTACACAGAAAAGATCTTGAAACCACTGTGGCAAACTTTAAGTGGTGTGGGAGAAAGGGACAGGTAAGTAATCCAATGAGAATATTGTGAAATATCGGTTTTGAGATTTTGGGATTCTAGATCCATGTTTCCACAGTTTAAGAAAGATTTGTGTAGCAACTTTTCTTAAGCTTGTTATTTGTTTTTGTTATATTTTAGTAGTTTTAAAAATTTCATTCTATGGGTCTTGTTTCATAAGCAATTACTTAAAATAACCTTTTAAATTTTGGACAGATTTGAGCAACATAGAAGAGCTGCAAAGATGACAGAGAGCTAAATAGCCTTTACCTGCTGTGCCAGTTTTTGTGTCTATATTGCCATTTGTAAGATCTAAGGCACCAGAGCTGACAGTTTGCTATTAGTGAGATTCTAGATGCTGACCAGGTTTTACCTACATTTCCATTCATGTCCTTTTCTGTTCCAGGATTAAATTCAGGATCCCACACTGCATTAGCTCAATCCTGAATGGAGGCTACAGAGAGATCCAGGAAGAGACTTACACATACTTTTAAGAGATACTGTCTTTGATCTGAATTTTGATCTTGGGGCAGGACTGTGTAATGAGAACTGGGCTCCACTTTTCTGGTGGAAAAATGATTGCTGTAAGTCAGATTTGCTTTGCCTCTTTGATGGTGTCATTGGCTGACCTCTAGCTATGAGTTCAGCAAGCCATGCTGCATTCTCACTCACAGGTAATGGGAGTCAGATAGCGTCAAAGTTGCAGACAGGCAAACAGGCAGATAGACAGGGAAAAGGTACTTCGGTCTAGGCAATGTAGTTTGAACCACATAGGTTTGGTGGTGGTGCTGTGAAAAGGTACATTAAAGCCCGTGTTCATAGCTAGACAAGTTACGAGCCCCAGGAGGTGAAGAATGGTGTCTGTCACTATTACCTTTCCAGGCCCACCTGGTACCTGGCACATAGTAGGCTCTCAATAAACATTTGCTGAATGACCCATGTGTGGAAAGATGAGAAAAGCAGGAGAGCTGAAGGAGTGCCAGCAGAGACAGGGAACACCATGGTTGGCAGAGAAAAGATCTTTGGCTCTCTGCATCCCCACCCAAGCAGTCTTGGCAGCAGCAGGAGGAATCCTCTCCAGAGGGGCAGCTTGGCTTTCTTTAGCTGCTCTTAGTTGGAAGCCTCCCTTTACTACATCACACCTGGCTATATTTCAGAGATTAATGAACAGCATCTTGTCAAGTTTAATACATTGCACTTGGGGAGTTTACTTTGACGATGTAATCATAAATTCCCCGAGCTGCGAATTACACCTTAAGGACTTAAATGAAGTTCTAGTGAGAACTAAAGAAACAGGAATCACTGTAAAATGTAAAAAGTGCCAGTTTTGAGAGAAAACTGTAAATTTTCTAGGACATTAGGTTTCAAAAGAAGGATTACACGCAGACTAAACAAAGCAGAAGTCATAAAAATTTAAAGACACCACAAAACATAACAAAAATAAGATCCTTTTTAGTTATGACAGAATTCTAAAAGGAAACTTACACCAAATTATGCCACCCAAGCAGAGCCATTAATTAACCTAATGAGAAAATATGTTCCATTTCCATGGCCAGAGCATGTCAGGAAGCCTTTGACATTTTCAAATAGCAAAGAAGAAGGAACAAAAAAGTCAATTGCAGAATTTGAAATAGTTTTAAACGTTAGCTTATCAGGTCAGGAAGTCTGAAGTGCTTTTGATAATATGCTCACTGATCCCTTGGGGGAAAACTTTGCAATTGTTGCAGAAATAAAATGTGGAGTTTAAGGTGATATTGGGGAAAAAAATAGAAACTGAAGTCAAGGGAACCTTGAGGCGACCACGGATGGGAATTTTAAGTAGAAGCTTAGCTAGCAGCACCTCAGGGATCGTCACGTGACAAGCATCAGCTGCGAAGAGTGATAAAGCAAGGCCTTCGCTCACTTGGTGTCCCCAAAGCCACACACTAAAGTAAAGCTGGGGCTACAAAAGTTTGTCTTCAGAAACAAAATCCTAACAGCCAGAAATTCCTTCATTCAACCCTGGGCATGGCACTTAAATGTCAATTCTCTTCTGTTTCTCCATAATTCTGTGGTTTTCAAGATTACTGTTGCTTATGTTACAATCCACATTGCTTCCTTCCCGGGTACCATTCATCTGTCTTTCTTCTCCTCCCCCAGATTCTTAACACCCCAAACCTCTCTGAGCGCTCTTGGTGAGCCTTATGTCCCTTATGAGTTCAGAATGACATCTGGGTAGTTCGCAGGTGCTTTTTTTCCCTCCTGAGAAGTGGAGATGATAATATTTCTCATATATTTCCCAGAAGTTGTTTCAAGGATTAGTGAGCTCATATGGGCAGAGTGCTTTGAGGTTCTCAGATGAAAAAGGTTATAGTCGTCTAACATGTTATTAGTCAGCGTTATTCAAACTGCGGCATAGTCTTGTACTCGCAGAGTTACAGTTGAGAAGGTATTAGTCAGGGGTTTATGTATTTCTCTCCAAGATTACTCTTAAAGCTGAAATTGCAAAGTGGTCCCAGTTGTGAAAGTTGAAACCAGAGTAGAACTGAAGGCTCTACGCCTGTTCACAGGCGTCCCAGGTGGTGTTATGTGGCCTGGACAAGCTCCAGGTTCCACCTTCTCTGGTGACCTGTTGGGTAACCTGCCCTTTTGCACTTTCCAAGGTGATAGGCAGTTAACGTGGTCTTGGCAATTCTGGAAATTATGCTGAGAAGCTGAGGTCTGAGATGTTTTTCCAGCCGATGCTGGGAAGGCAACGTAATTTTTACTAGCCTTATTGACCTAAAATGCCAATCACTTTTAGCTACTTATCCCTTTGACTTGCTCCATTTGAGCAAAAGAAAGTGATTCCTGAGTCTGCAGTTTTTGAGTCTGAGACAACACAGAGCTTCTGATCCACCTTTCAGCGGGGATAATCACAAGGCCACTGGAAATGCTGGGTGATGGCCTAGACTGCAAGAACTCTAGTTCCACTACACTCGCCACTGGAATTCCAGCTCTTGTGGCTTGCCTTAAGATCATATTATTGGGCAGGGTATTTGAATGATGGTTGAAGAGAGTCATCTCTCTTTTAGAGATTCATTCTTTTAATTACATCTTATTAATTTATTTTGCAGGTGTGGGTGTGGGTATCATAGCACACATGTGGCTGTCAGAGAACAAGTTTCGAGACTAAGTTCTTTCCTTCCAGCAAAGTCCCAGGGATCGAACTCAGGTCATCAGACTGGGCAGCAAGAACCTTTACCCTCTGAGCCACCTTGTTGGCTCTGGAATAAGTTTTTAAATGCAAACAACTGCTGAGGATTTTTAAACATTGTCCCTTCGTGATGGGGATAACAAATTTGAAAGAGATTAAAATTCTAAGCTCCAGATTTGTGTTAGAATCTTGAAATAGTCTCATCCTTACAGCTGTTTACTCCGATTAAAGTTTGGAGACAGTGGCTGAGATTCTTGATCCCTCAAGTGTATGTGTGTTGCTACCTTAGTTGTATCTTTGTTGTGGAATGTTAGTATCCACCAGTCAGAATCTCCCGCACGGTTCATTAGAAAACAAATTGTTAGGTCTCACCTGTAGATAATCTGATCCAGTAGTTCTCCTGTGGGGCCTAATATACACTTATCAACAATTCCTGGATAAAGTTGATACTGCTAGTACTGGAAGTATTCTCTCTCTCTCTCTCTCTCTCTCTCTCTCTCTCTCTCTCTCTCTCTCTCTCTTTCCCTGCCCTTGCCTGTGTGTGTAAGGGCATATATGTGTTCATGTGTATGCACGCAGGTGCATGTAGAAGCCAGGGATTGATGTTGGGCATTTTCCTCAATTGCTTCTCGACCTTATGAGACCGGATCTCTCACCGAACCTGGAGCTCACCGGTTGGCTAGACTGGTTGGCCAGTGAGCTCTAGGAATCCTCCTGTCTCCATCTCTCTGTGTCTGGCCTTTGTATGAGTGATGGGACTCCAAACTCAGGTCTTCGTGCTTATACAGCAAGTACTTCTCTGATTGAGCCATCTCTCCAATCCCTGCAACTATTCTCTGAGAACCACTGTGCTCAGGTCATGGTTTGTAGATTCTGAGTATAACCTACACCAAATGGGGTCTTGGACCAGGGCATTTTCAATATCTCAAAACTTGTTCATAGTGCAACTTCATGCCCCACTCCCAATGTACTGTACTGAAATCTGTACCTTATATGATACCAAGTGATTAGTATGGACTTCAAAGTTGAGAAGCACCAGTCTGGAGTCCCTTATGTATTTGTTATGTGACCTGTGAGTTGTTCCAGATCCCCAGGATTAGAGCTCGAGCCACTTCCAGGTGAATACAGCTCTGACTGGATGTGACCAGTGACCCCTTGAGTAGCAAAGGATCTGGGCTTCACTTACCTCACTCATGCGCCATCTGAGAGTGGACTGAGATGTATAAAAATAACCAGTGAACGCAAACAAATGGCTTATGAGCCCCGACAAACTTTCTTCTACCACAGGAACCCCAAAGTCCCAGAGAGACTGAATGCTCTGACTCCTTTTTAGCCAGAATCCCATGAACCAGATGGAGCCCATGGTGTCTATGTTTTGGCCTCACTGTGCAATTCTATAAATTCTATGCAGCAGAAATGTCAATAGTGCTTTTGGCAGAGCTGGCTGCAGCTCTTTGTGTGGAGAGGCAGGTGTTCAACATCAAATAACACTGCCTTGGACCTGAGCAACCCAGAGAAAAATGTAAATGAAATTTAAACAGTTATGATAAGAACCAGTCGGCCACCCGGTCCACCCTTTCCCAGCTCATCCCCCAGCTTTCCACCACTTCTTTTTTTGCTCACAGAGCTGGAAGCCTCTGGAGTATCTTTAGGATTGCAAATGATGTTTTCAAAAAGTAGACTCTGCAAATCTGAGACATGAGATTGACTCTATGAAGACGCTGAAAGTCAAAGACATCATGTTGAAGGCCTGATCAAGATTTACAGCTAAGAATTTATAGCTAAGTATTTACAGGAATAGACTGCAGTTGATTGAATGTATACATTTTTTTCTACGAAATCAAACAATTGGTGTGTCTTTTGCTGTTTTGTACTGTTTCAGGAAGGCATTTAGTCACCAAGGGCTAGAATCATGGGGAAATACAGACATAAAATTCCTTGGAAAGGAAAATAAAATGAACGGACAAAAACTAGAGTACAGTGATATTTCAGGACGAGATACCTTGGTGACTAGGGGATCCCATAAAGGATAGAGTTTCCCATCTCTGAGGTATAGGCATGTGGACCAGAGCAGAAAACGGTGATTAGGGCTGTGGCTGTATTCTCTCTTGATGTTTCCCATTTCATTTTATTTTGGAAGACTCTTATTTGGGTTACTAGTCATCCAGGGAGGTACAGACAGGACAAGGTCTTTGAACTCAAAGCACCTGGAATAACGGGTGTGAACTTAGGTGTCCTAGTGTCTCAAAGTGAGACAAGAGGTTTCCAGTGTAGTTAAAATGAAGTCCAAACTCCTTATAAGTCCCACAAGGCCTTGCGTGACTGTCTCCTGTTTACATCTCCATTCCTTCTTTGCCAGTAGTTAGGCCGTTCTGGTACCCGTGTACGGTCTGTTTCCCCTTCCAGGCCTTGGTTTCACTTCTTCCTGGATGTGATTCTCTAGATTCCTCACACCCTTCTACCAGGACATGATTCCATTTGTTGGGACAGGAATTAAGGAATGGTATGATTGGGTGGTTTCTGCTCTGGATCTCCTTGGCAATTTCAGGAGGTGAGTGGAGCTGGAGTAGCTTGGGGTTAGAACATCTCTCCAGGTGAATTAGTTCCCGTATCTTCATAACAGTCCCATGGGAGGACATGGGCTTTGTAAGGCTTCAGAAGCCCGTGATCCTGTCCTGCTTCTTGGAGTTGTACACTCTGCGTATAAGTACCACCTTTCTGGCATTCTCCCTCCCAGTCTAGTGAGGTCAACAGTGCTCCACATTCTCCAGTTCAGAGCAGTGAGAATGTGAAAGAAATTCCCTGCTGCAGATACGTACTCCAATGATCACTGGAGTTTGATTACCTAACCAGATACTGATTACACTGAGTTTTCTTAAAGTTTGTCTAAGGAACAGTTTAAGAAACATTCCTTGACTTCCTTCAAGCTGTTTTCTTGAACTCAACTTTCTGCTGTATTTGTCTGAAGGTTTTTATTCACCAAGTGGAATTAAAGCTCAGTAAGTCGAGGCAGTCTTCTAAGTGGACTTCTGAAATTTTAGTAGGGCATCTGATGAGGTGCTTTTAGGGATGCTGTGGAAAATGTGGTTTGGTCATCTCCCCGAAGACTATGTCTTCATGTGGGAGTTTTCAGATGATGATTCTTTACATACATCGGCACTGTTGTTCTTCTCCCATCCCGAGTATAGACGTTGATGGGATCATGAGGTCAGCCTGGCAGAGGAAAGTGTTGAATGTGAGAAACTCCTAGTTTTTCATCTATGTGTCTTTTCTTTATTATTTTCTTTATTGTTTATATTTTATATATATGAGTGTATCGTCTGCAAGTGTGTAAGTGCACCCATGTTGTGCAGTGCCCATGGAGGTCAGAATATGGCATTGGATCACCTGAAACTGGAGTTACAGACAGTTGCTAGCCACTGTGTGGGTGCTGGGAATCGAATCCAGGTCCTCTGCAAGAGTGGCCAGTATTCTTAACCTCTGAGCCCTCTCTCTCGCCCACTGTGTGTCTTTTCATTTGGGGAACTTGACTTTATAGGAAGTTAGCCAAATATATTACATTCATCACAGTGTGCTGATGCCACATAGTTGGCCCAGGCTAGTTACCTGCGAATGAACTTTTCTAAATTGGAGTATTTATTTCGTGTCTGCTTCGACTGCTATTGCAGTAGTTCATGCACAAAACAGCCAAAAGTACCACAATAAGGGACTGGAGTTAAATAGACAAAGAGGTTGAAGTTAGGAGTTTGGTGATGGTGGGACGGTGCTGTTTGGCTGGCCCAGGTCTCCAGCAGGCCTGGCTATGTCACATGGCAATAGCAGGGAATCTTAACAATGTCCAGGGTGACAAATGATGTTGGGCTCATTTAATGGACTAAATGAAAGTCTCACCTGGAATCTTAACCATGACACAAGTAAGATCTCACCCTTTTCTCTTGACCCAGTCCCCAAACATAGGGCTTAAGTAAATAACCAAAGTGGACTGGATGGAAGCCAAAAATTTTGCTTTGCCTGCTAAGTACTTTTAGACACTAATAATGTTATCTTTTCATGTCTGGATATTGTTTCTCCTCTCAGATTCTAAGCATTGTAAGAATGAAGAGCCTGCCTTGTGCACCTTTGTCTTCCCAATAAGGCCTAGTCTAGTGTTTAGTAATCATTTATCAATTGAATTTGTGGACTGTGTAAGTGCTCTTCCCATGGCTCTGCTCTGAAATCAGTGTTTCCTGGCCCTGATGTGAAGCGTTATTGTGTAAATGAAAAGCCAAAGTATCTGAGAAGGAACACTATAAATTTTTTCCTTTCTCTCTCTCTCTCTCTCCCACTTTCCCCTCTTCCTTTCTGCCTTGATTTTCTTGCAGTGCAGAAATAGACTGTTCATTTTGCTTTTGTTTTCTCTCAAGCTCATTTTTTTACGTTTGTAGTGAGTATAGTGCATCCATTGAAATGTTTTTTATTTTATGTTATTTTAAGACTGGTTTTGCAGAGGACTGGGGCGATGGCTCAGCAGATAAAGTTTTTGCCATTCAATCATGAGGACCAGAGTTCAGATCGCCAGAACAAAAGTTATGTGGGTTTGATGACTTGCCTTTAGTCCCAGTGCTTGGGAAGCAGAGACAGGCAAACTCTGGAGCAAGCTGGTTAGTCAGATTAGCCAAAATGATGAGCTCTGGATTCATTAAGAAACCTTGCCTCAGTACAGAAGGTGGAACTCGATGAAAGAAGATACCTGACATCAGTCTTGCACACTGTATATGTGCGCCCACCTGTGTGCACACACATGTGCAAGCATACATACATGTAAAAACATGCATGGGTGCTTATGTGCCACACACATACATATGCAAAAAATCTAGTATTATAGAAAGATAATCAATTTGTGGATGTCCATTAATATGAGATCCTAAGACAAAATAAGTGAAAGGAAAATATTTGAAAACATGCTTCTAAGAGACAGTTCAGTGGTTAAGAGTGCTTGTTGCTCTCTCAAAGGACTTGAGTTTGGCTCCTAATGCCAGGTCAGGCAACTTATAAGTGTCTGTAACTCCTGTTCTAGGGTCTCTTGTGCCCTCTATTGGCCTCCTAGGGTACCTGCATTCATGTGTATATAGACACACATAGACACACACACACACACACACACACACACACACACACACACACACACAGAGTTTAAAAATAAAATCTTTAAAAATTCCATTCTTATAAAACCTGCTTCTATAAGGGAGCCAAAAGAGACAAGACAAGCAATTTATTATTACAAAATGAGAAAATTTGAAGGCCAATTTTCAAATACAGCCATGTGAGAGGATGTTGAAAATAAATTAAAAAATGCAAGTTTCTTGCTGGGCATGGTGATACATGCCATTAGTTCCAGCACTTGGGTGCCAGAGGCAAGCAGATCTCTGTGAGTTCAAGGCCAAGGCCAGTTTGGTCTATAGGGTGACCCTGTCTCCCTTCCCCCCAAATAACAAATTCCTGTCCTGAACAGTGTTACAGCACCTCATGAGCTAATGCAGTTGACCCACCACATGACTATAGTTTGATGCTTAGCATGCCTTTGAAAGACTTATGAATTCTTTTTTTTAAACTAAAGTTGGTAACAGTGAGTTCAACACAATAAAAACAAACTGCAAACTTACAACTCAGGGTGACTGCATGGCTGTATATTAAATTCATATAGAAATAAATATTTGAAGACAAGTTGAAAATAAACCATATTATTAAGTTGGCAGTCTTGTTATGGTAGACAACACAAATATCTAGAAATTTGGAATAATTAAATCATTGTAGTAGATTTTAAAAAAATGGTTGGGTACAATTAAACTTTAGATTCCCCTTCTCTTTGTATTCTAACCAGAAAGAACTGAAGTTGGTCATTGTGCCAGTAAAATTCTAGGGCAATGTGAACCCCTGGACTTCTAGTGATTTGCATTTGTGTCGATGGACCGAAGACAAAATGCTTTCACTGCTTTATCTCATTGGATGTTGGCAAAAAATATGATAGTTACTATTTTGATCATTCTGTCAAAAATGAAATAAACTGCAGATATGAGTTCTTCCAAATGTTGATCTTCCATTGGCTCTTGAGTATAAGGCACCAGAAAGGTTACCAATCCAGGAATGCTGTGATGCTAGCACAGTATCCTTTGCTGGTCCAGGACCTTCCCAACAAGCCATTATGTAGTCCATTGATGGTGGACCTCAGATTATGGACACAGAGTAATTTTAAAAAGCAACAATAAGTCAAGTTTGGCACATGACTTTGAATTACATTGTGAAGTGGGAGGCAAGAAAGAATTGCCATGCTGTTCCACACACTGTAGCCATCTTCTACTCAAAAATTCCCATGA
The DNA here is from genome assembly GCA_035773235.1 of Eospalax fontanierii. NCBI lineage: Eukaryota > Metazoa > Chordata > Mammalia > Rodentia > Spalacidae > Eospalax > Eospalax fontanierii. Next base: position 30,222,818 of record CM069548.1, on the reverse strand, counting down.
AAGAACTTGTTCTTGTTTTCTTTGAAGCCATTCCTAAAATTTAGGTGTATTTTGGTTTCTGTAGGGCTTTTCTTCTTGTATGTGTTGTCAGGGAAAAAGGAAAACATATAACTTAATTCTTCAATTCCTTATCCTAACAGTCTGGCAGTTTCTTTTGAAAGAGTTTGACTGATAAGTAGAATTGCCAAAAATGTTTGCTACACTAAGAAGGATCTGTGATAGAACCCATTGGAATTACCCAAAACTTAAGAGAAGTGGGCTCTTAGTCCATACTTAAGGAATCATAAACTGCGCTTTAACATGACCCTCAGCTAACTGGTGGCGGAGGATGCTTGAGTCTGAGATGCACTGGCTTTAAAAACCAGCACTAGTTGATGGAACTGGGAAGTGAGATCTGAGTTACACACAGTGTCTGGGATGAAATAAACAACATGGTGGGCTGGAGAGATAGCCCAGAGATTGAGAGTACTGACTGCTCTTACACAAGACCCAGGTTCAAATCCCAGTACCCACATGGTAGCTAACAGCCATTGAAACTACAGTTCCAGGAATCCAACATCCTCTTCTGACCTCCGTGGCCACTGCATGACTTGGCTGCACTTACATACATACAGGCAATACATTCATACCCATAAACTAAGAGCAAATAAGTAAATAAAAATTTCAAAAGTAACAACATGGGACAGAGGTTAATGTTCTCGTGGTTTTGTTAGTGATGCCTTGCTGTTTAAGGGTTTTGGCAGGAGAAGGAGATATTGTGATAAACAGATAAGTAGGCAAGCACCCTTGAGGGAAAATAAATCTTGAAAATGGGCCATGTAAATTTGGTGGTACATGTCAAATTTATTCTAGTTATTAATAATGACTAACACAAATTTAGCATGGACTCTGCCATAAACACTATACCAGACCTCTTACACGAATCAACTTCTTTTGTCCTTTGGTGTGCTATTTATTATCACCGGACTTTAGAATGAAGAGAGTTTTAGGGAAATATGTTTATGGTCACACGTCCAAGAACCCACTGTTTGTGCAGATATCATGTGACCAATTCTATTTCATCCTATGAAGAACTGAGGCTCAAGGACCTAATGATTGGTTATATTATTGCTGTAGGAAAGCATTCATTATCTCTGAGCCAGGAGACTTGTGTCTTCTGTCTATATCTGTGACCGTGACAGTGTGACCTCATGAGATTATAAGCAGGGGGAAATCTCAGACCCTTCCTAGTTCTTAGAATAGATGCTTGGCACACAGTACCGAACAAGTGCTAGCTCTCGATACTGTTACCTCCACGTGTGTGCCTTATGCCTTTTCCTTTTCTTAGTTTACTGTTGTATGTGTCTTGCATCTGCCTCCATTTAGGAAGACATCTTTTCTTGTCTCTTTCTTTAGACCCCTGACATTCTCCTTGCTTCACCTTATTGTTTATCCCTCATGGTTATTAGACGTGATGTGTGGTGACTCTTCCAGGGCTGAGCCATATAGACCAGCGTAATGAATTTCATTTTCTTTTTCTAATATATTTTTTGTTGCTTCAGAATTTTTCTCTCCCAGGATAATTTTACAGTTTCATCATGCTGGTTCCTCTGTCTGCATTTTCTCTAATTGATGAGTTTGGCACACAGCTCTTTCCAGCCCCTATTACTCCTGTGTGAAGTACTATTTTTAACTGGCATATATTCAGTATGTGTATATACGTGACAACAGTAAACAGTTTCCACATACGCACAGTGGGCTTTCACTATACTAATGGCTAGAGAGATGACTCAGTGTTAAGAGCACTGGCTTCTCTTCCAGAAGACCAGGGTTCAGGGCCAGCACCCATGTGGCAGATAATAGTTGTCCTTAATTCCAGTTCCAGGGGATCTGACGCCCTCTTCTGGCTTCCATGAGCATTGCAAGCATGGATGCACTTACAGGCATGTGGGCAAAACATGTCTTAGGGTGGCACAGTGAGAAGTCCCTCACAGATCCAGCACCTTGCTATTGGATATCACTCTAGTTACTTTTCTGTTACTGTGATAACATCCTCTGACTGCAAGCAACTTAGGGAGGAAGGGGGTTATTTGGCTTATACTCCCAGGTCACAATCTATCCCTAAAGTAAGTCAGGGCAAGAACTCAAGCAGAAACCACGGAGGAATGCTGTTCACAGGCTTGCTTCCCATGACTTGCTCAGATACCTTTCTTATACAGCCCAGGTCCACCTGGCCAGGCATGGAACCACCCTCAGTGGGCTGGGCCCTCCTAAATCAATTAGAAATCAAGAAGATGCCTTCTAGAAATGCCTCTAGACCATTTTAATCAAGATAACTCTGGGCTATGTCAAGCTGACAGCTGAAGCTAACTAGGAGATATACCCTAGCTTCCTGTAGACCTGCAAGAAATAAATTTCTATACTTTAGCAGTCATCCAGTCTGTGCTTTTGTTGTAATAGTAACACAAAGTGCACTAGCCAATTAACAATATCAACTTGATTACCATTAAACATTTAATTCCTTAGTTATAGTAGTCACATGTCAAATGCTGGGCGGTACATGTGCCTAGTTAATGCTGCATTGGACAGTATAGCTAGGAACATTTCCGTTGTTATGGATATTTCTGGGTGGTTCTGCTTGAAAACATGCATACATGTTTGAACAGATAGCAAATGTTGTTCCTTAGGGATCAGCACTGGATTTGCTTCCTTGCCATTTAGTGAGATTCCTTACCTAGTTGACCTTCTCAGTGACATAATTATATATTGCCATTAGAATAAAGTTTTTTAAAAAAATTTCATTTCTGAAAATCCAGTACACACAAATTTGAATGCTGATCAGAATGTGGAGTCATGGGAACTGTCATCATTTAATTTACATTTATTTATTTATTTATTTATCTATCATTTGGTTATTTATTTGTTATGTGTGTGCGCATGTTTGCATCTGCATGTGCACACATGTGGAGGTCAGAGGACAACTATTGGAAGTTGGTTCTCTACTTCTACCACTTGAGTCCCAAGGATGGAACTCAGGTCATCGGGTGTGGCTGCAGGTGCCTTTACACACCGAGCCATCTCACTGGCCCCAAAACCGTCACTTTTGCTGGTGGAAGTATAAAATGGTATAGTCACTTGAAGAGAGAGTTTGGTAGTTTACTGTCAAACAATGTGTGTTCTTGTGAATGTGATCTTGAAATTGAGCTCTTTGGTAATTACTCAGAGGAGCTGAAAACATGTTCACCTGGAAACCTGCTTCCGCCAGGAACACAGACGATCCGAAGAGGAAGTCGGATGTAGAGGGGAGGAAGGCTGTTAGTGACTTGTCTGTTGCCGTGATAAAAGAACATGACCAAGGCAGCTTATAGAAGGAAAGGTTTATTTCCTTACGACTTTCTTACGACGTCAGAGGGATTAGAGTCCATGATGGTAGAGGCGTGACAGCAGCGTGGCAGGAGCACAAAGCCCAGCAACCACTTCTTCAAGCAGACACAGGAAACAGAGACCAGAAATCTGACAAGGCTTAAGAACTCTCAAAAGTCCTCCTCCAGTGACATGTTTCCTCCAGGATGACTAGACCTCATAAAGGTTCCATGACCCTCCGCAGACAGCACCACAGATTGGGGACCAAGTGTCTAAATACCTGGAGCCAATGGGGAACATAAAGGTTTAAGTGGGGAGAGGACCGGTGGGCAGAGCGGAGGAGGAGGTTGGGGGAGGGATAACTTACACTAAGCATGCTTGAAAAATCTATTTGGAAACCTACTATTTTATAAGCTTCAAATAGGCAAATGTCCATATAGACAAGAAGTAGATGAGTGGTTATTTAGAGCAGGGAGAGTTCAGAGAAGCAGAGTGATGCTAAAGAGTAGTCTTCTGTTGAATGAAAATGTTGAGACACTGATTGTGGCAATGACTCCACAACCCTATGACTATACTAAAAGCCACAGATTTACACACTTAAAACCCCCGCTCACACATGTTTGTATCTGCTTTGCTTGAGATTGTAAAGCATGGAAGCAAACAAGATGACTGAATGGATAAATTGTGATCGATGAATGTACAGTGGAACGCTCTTCGGCACTGAGAAGAAATCAACTAGAGTCCAAAGAAGACACAGAAGAAGTGTGAACGGACATGACTGTGAAAGAAAAACAGCCCGAAATAGCTCTGTGCTGCACGAGTCCAAGTACATGGCCTTCTGGAGAAGCCAAAACTGTGGCGACTGTAAACAGGCTGCTGATTACCAAGGTTTGGTGTGGAGGGAGGCATGAACAAGAAGAACACAGAAGACTTACCACCGGGCAATAGCTCTGTATGATACTGTAATCGTGGGTATTTTTATCAATTGGCCAACACCCATAGGATGTAGAACAGCAAGAGTGAATCCTGCTGCAAAAAGTGGATTTGGGGGAATATCTTGTGTCACTGGGGACACACTATGTCAATTGTCATGCCCATTGTAATAAATGAGCCATTTAAGAAGATTTTATTTATATATTTTTAATTGCTGTGCATGAGTGTATTGCATACATGTATGTGAGTGGACTCATGTTGTGCAGTGCCCACAGAGGTCAGAAGAGGGTGTTGGATTCCCTGGAACTGGAGTTATGGATGGTTGTTAGCCACCATGTGGGTGCTGGGATTCAAACCCGGGTCCTCTGCAAGAGAAGTCAGTGTTCTTATCTGCTGAGCCATCTCTCCAGCCTCAATAAATGAGCCATTTTTATAGAGAACATTGATACTGGCAGAGGCAATGTGTATGTATGTGGAGGGATATATGGATTTATTTTGTACCTTCTGTTCTATTTTGCATGAACCTAAAACTTCTTTAAGAAATAAAGGTCATTAAAAATAATTGGTAGGGTAAAGTGTGATATTTAGAGTAATATTTCACCAATATTTTTTCAAGCTCTGCATTTCCATTTAAGCGTATTAATTCATGGTGATGTTTTCCTTTTTATCTTTTTTCTCTTAGTAAGAGCCTTTCTTTTTACTACAAATTATTGACACAGTTTACACAGTTTAAAACCAATCCACATTTAATTAATCATTCGTGTTACTTAAGCAACCCAACTGAAGTAAAATTTGAACAGATAGAATTCCAACACGTTACTATTGTACTTGCTTGTGGGACTGTGATGTGTTGGTGAAAAGAACAACCTTCGTAGTAGTGATTCCACACAGAACCAGCATCCTAAAGGGAGTGACTATCATACACACATTTTCTTAGTACTCTTGAATACATTCTATTTGACTAAGCCCAAGATGGTCCTGCTGTATTTTGGACCTGGAAAGGCCCATAAGCTAAAAGCTTGATCTTTACCTAAAGTCTTATGCCATTGGGTACTTGTAAAGCCTTTAAAGGGTAGGCCTAGTGAAATGTTTTAAGCAGTAGGGATGGGTTCTTTAAGGGGATCATAGGACATATCTTTCTCTTTTTTGACTCCAGCAATGAAGTGAACAGTTTCCTCTACCTCTTATTCCCACTATACGCCAGAAAGCAATGAGGCCAGCTGATCATAAATCAATACCTCTGAAACAATGAGCTAACATAAACAGACACTATGCTAGCATCTGTTGGATAGCAACCCTTATGGGGCATAGCTCATGAAAGAGACAATGATGTGTCTGACAGTACAAACCAGCATGACAGACCCTGGAGGGAGAGGCAGCTTCCCTGTGACTATGCCTTTGTCAACATGGAAGAATCAAGGGACACAGGTCAGACATGTTAGAACATGAAAGGATTCAAGAATGAACATACTAGGATGAGAGAAACAACAGCAACAACAAATTCATAGAACACACCAGAGAAAGCAGCAATGAAGGATGGAGGAGCCACGAAGTAGACCTTTGAGACTGGGCTATGCCCTACTCAGTTACTTCATATTATGTAAAATAGAGGTTTCTCAGGCTGTGCACCCTTCTAGGAAATTCCTTTTTTTGTGACAGGGTCTCTCTAGTCCCAGCCTGCCTGGAACTCACTCTGTAGATCAGGTTGACCTCAATCTCACAGAGATCCATCTGCCTCTACCTCTAGAGGGCTAAGGCACAGGCCACCATGCCTGGTGTGGAGACTCCATTTTAAGGGAGAAGAATGACTATGGTCCCTGGAAAGACCAGAAATTACACCACCTGTCAGATACCACCCCTTCAGCACAGACTGATAAATGACTTATTTCTGGGAATTAAGAGAGAGCCACACTATAGGTTTATTGGGGGGAGAATTACATCTGTTGGGTCACGTGGGTATATTAAAATCTTACTAGGAAAACCAGACCCAACAGCTTATTAGACACACCAGACTGAGGAATGGGTGTAACTCCCTTATTTGGACCCCATAAAGTGATTGACACCTAATACTGTGATGGCATGGCCCCACACCAACCAACTTATCAGATACCTGTTGTATCTGACCAAAAGCTCCCCGACTTGATTCCCAGGATTGACACAACCTATTTGACTGCCTGCCTGCACACCTATCTGGACCTGGACCCAACCCACCCTTTCCTGTTCCTGATTCATTTTCTGCTCCTCACCTTGCAGCTGAGCTGTATAGCTTCAGTCTTAAACCTGACGTCAGCAGCTCCAGCAGGGGCCCCCTCCAGGCACTGGTTCGCTTCCTTATCACTAGATTCTTTCTCAGCCCACTTCTGAAACCTCTTGGGCTCCACTGCAGCAGTCTCTTTAACTTGCATTCATTCTGTAACCCATATATATGCATACGTATATATATATATATATATATATATATATATAGAGAGAGAGAGAGAGAGAGAGAGAGAGAGAGAAAGATAGTTTACTGTGAGCTGTGTACTGTGAGAGTTAATGTTAGCAATTAAGATTGGAAGAAAGTAGAAGTTAGAGATTCTTGGTGAAACTAAGCACTTTATTTGGGCATTGGAAAACTTAACAATTGATTTCAGATCTTTGGTCACGTGCTTTCCTTGAAAAGTATGTTTTTCCTCCACAAAATCTTGTTCGGCGTTGTGCTTTGAGAACTGAACAGACACACCTTCAGGAGGGTTGTTTAATGGCACACCATACTGGAACTCTGAAGGCCTGCAGCAGGTGAAAATTCTCCAGCTATAATTTCTTAAGATTGTGAAATTATCAAACTGCACGTGACTCAAGCTTTAGTTACTGTATTATGGCTGAATAAGTTTGTCTATTGTACCATTTCTGTCCTTGGATTCTCAGGCATGATTTGGCAGTATAAGAACTCTGTGACATTAAAATTCAGTAAAAATTAAACACATGGATTATACAAATAGGATTGGAATAAAGAACTTGTATTCACCTCAGCCAGGCTACCAAGGAAGGCAGACTTTATGACAAATTGCTGTCACTGAAACTGCTAAACCCTGTGAATTTATTGTTAATAAATCTGACATTGTGGAAAGACACAAATGTGTTCCTCTATGTTGCTAGGCATAGTGTGCACATAACAAAGAGAGGCTGTAATAGAGAAAAATGAATAAAATTGTCTATTATTATTATTATTTGTGTGTGTACATGTATACAAATGTGTTTATCTGTAAGGACGTGTGTGGAGGTCAGAGGTTGATGTGGCGTGTCTTCCTCAATTGATTGGCCATTTTAGGTTAAAAAATTTTTATAATTATTATTTCATGTGTATGAGTGTATTGCCTCCATGTATGGAAGTGCACCCATGTTGTGCAATGTTCAAGGAGATCAGAAAATGGTGTTATATCCCCTGGAACTGGAGTTACAGATAGTTGTTAGCTACCACGTGGGTGCTGGGAATTGAACCTGGATCTTGTGCAAGAGCAGCCAGTGCTCTTAACTTCTGATCAGCTCTCTAGCCCCTTCCACTATTTTCTGAGACAGGGGTCTCTTACTGAACCTGGAACTTGCTTGTTTGGCCTGCTTTGTTTATAATGGCCGGCCAGCAAGCTCCCAGGATCCACCGGCCACTGACCCACCCTGACCCAGCACTTTTCGTGCTCAGCTTTGATCTGGGTCCTGAGGATCCAAGATTGGGTTCTCATGCTTGAGCAGCAAACACCAGACCCATGGAGGCATCTCACTGCCTTCAAGTTTTATAATTATTTAACCACCACTAATTAACCAATGTATTTCTAAGATATGTGATTTTGAAACTGCAATGCATGCGAATCCTGGAATTAGTAGTATTTGTTTTAAAACCTGTTAGAATTGAAAGGATCCTAATTTTCTTATTTTTAACAGAAGGAAGCTGATTCCCAGTGTAGGGCGATGTGTGCCAAATCCTAACTGGGTGATCTGTTGGAGACGCAGGCCTCCTATACATGTCCCACAGCCTTAGCCAAGGTCCTTGCCAGTATACCCAGCATGCATGACTTTTGGTAGCTATAGATCATGGAACAGCGTTTCTATGATAAGCTAAATTACTTTACATGAAACACATGGATTTTGCATCAAGGAGTTTTAATTATAAGCCTATAAATATGTCAAAGGGATCTGACAACATCTTATTAAGTTACAGGAGTGAGCTCAAGTAGTTTCTGATGCTGGCACAGCCCCCAAAATGAACGTGTTTTATAGTCAGAACCAACCCAGCTTTCTTTTTTCCTCTCCCTGCCCACACTTTTAAAGTCCGTTTGTTTTAATCACGTAAAATATTGCATAGAATCAAGTATAAACCAAATTATGAAAACACAGAAGAAATGTTTCACCCACAGTGCTTGCCTTCCTTTCCGTTCTTTCAAGGATGGTACATTTGAGTCTCCAGAGAGACATCTTTGGAATTCTAAATAGAAAAAAATAGTAAATTGTAAAATGAGATGCTAACTTGTGAGCAGTATTTAGAATTATTGTATTCCTCTGAAATAGGACAACAGCTTCAATCCCCACCCCCGTGTGTGTGTGTGTGTGTGTGTGTGTGTGTGTGTGTGCACATGTGCACGCTCATGTGCTGCTGAGTTCCACCTCTAGTTCTATCACGTCCCATGCAGACACATGCAGGAGTCAGGGGTATTCTGTGGGCTGAGAGAGGGAGATGAGTTCTAAGAGCTGACAGGGCAGTTGTCTGAAGGACTCTGGTGCTTGCTCAGTCCCTCTGGAGACTCTCAGGCTCACCCAGAGGCTGACTTGCAGTGATCTTCCGTCGTTCTCCACATTTATTTATTTTTTTTTGAGAAAGACTCTCTCACTGCGCCTAGAGCTCACTGTTTGGGTCAGACTGGTAGGAAGCAGGCCCCTGAGATCCATCTGTCTCACCCACTCCCAGCGCTGGGGTTCCAGGCATGCCGCAGCTGTGTTATAACTTTTTAAGGTGGGTGTTGGGGATCTGATCTCTCTCGGTCCCCACCTGTCCCCTCTCTCTCTCTTTTTAGAATAAATGTAAAAGCAGCTATTCCATAGAAATATCTGTCCCACTGCCTGTGTCTTCCAGGGAAAACTGACAGCTGGCAGTTGTAATACAAATATGACCTATGCAAATTCTTAGTACAACTGTGGAAATAGTGGCCTTTGCCTCCAGTAGGGGCCTTGATGATGCAAGAGATCCATATCAGGTTCAGTAGTAGGACCTCTCTAACCTCATTGTACACATGAGCTCACATTGGGGTCTAAGAGACTAGATTATTATGTGTTATCCTAAAAATATTTCATCATGTCTTTTTGTTTTGATTTTTATTTTATTTATTTTACTCTTATCTGATGCTGGAGATGGAACCCAAGGAGGGTCTTGTGCATGTTAGGCAAGTTTTTTTATTGCTTCATCCCCAGCCCCACCACAGCTCATTCTAGTTCCACCACATCTCCTCTCTCCTCGTCTGTTGCTAAGTCACTCTTATTAATATATATATAGATATAGATATATAAAATATATATTTATCAATTGGGAGATCAAACAGGGACTTGGAAGCCACTTCAAATGTTTACAGCATAGGAGATTTAAAGCAGGGAATTGATTTCATCCGTGACAGCAGAGTTGAGAAGCCAGACAAAAGACAGGGAAGGATCCCAGAAAGGTCAGACAGCAGGGACAGTCTTTGCTTGTCAGACTGGGTATGTGACTCTGTGTGTGCATTCTTACTTTATTCACGTGTGCAGAAAGTCTTCTGGATCTGTCAGGGACTCAAAATGTGGCAAACATATGGAGAGTCAAGGGTGATCTGTGGGCTGATCCAGGGAGATGTGTTCTGACAGCTGAAAGTGGGTGACTGAAGGACCCTGGTGCTTCCTCGGCCCGCCTGGGAACCAGGTAAAGGATTCCTTTCCCGAAGTCATTTTGCCTAAACTTCTAGGAAGCAACCTAAGCTCTGGGCCACTTTGTGAGTGGATCTTCCCACGTATTTCATTTTATCCTATTAGAAATAATAACCTCTTACAGAGAGATTGCCCTTCCATCTAGCCAGGTGGGGCGCATTTATCCAGGAATAAAAAGGGCGAAGATGGAAGCAGGCAGATCTACGAAGATGTAGGCAGATTTGCAATTCATGTTGAAAAATCACGGATTAGACTTTTGGCAAATATTTTTACTTGGATTTAGGTAGAAGCGAAATGGCAGAACCACAAAGCGGGGTTCATCTGCAGTCACTGCTTTCCCCGTCCTACACGCTTCTTTCCTTCGGTACAGATGCCCAAGTCTGCATTCCTCACTTCTCTGCGTTTATCTGACCAGTAATTCTTACTTGAAAGGATCAGGTTTAAGTCACTTACAACTTAGAACAAATTTAAATAAATGGAATCTCTTCATGGTTGCTTAACATAGCTATGCCATGAAACTGGCCCTGACATTGACATATATTTGGGGGAGGAATGGATATTAAAATTAGATCATGAATAATGATAACAGACAATAATATTTGGAATTATCTTGGATAGAGACTATTTAAAAATTAGTGTTTGTATAACCAGTCTGAACATTAAAAGGCACTTAAAAAATTTTTTTAAATAAAAACGAGTTTTAAACGGGCACATAAGCATCAGTCATAAGATAAAGTTTAATACATTTGTTCATGTTAAGACACAAAACACAGCCAATCTAATCAAATTTCAGGCATGCATTTACATAAATATATTAAATTAAGAAAAGAAATTATACACTTAAAACATCCTTTTCACCTAAAAATCATTAAATCCACAGATCAACAATAAAACCAATTCTCTGCATTTACCACTTCAAGATACAATTGTTCTATTTTAAAGATAACACAAATACACTTGTTAGAATTTATATGCATTATACATATATTATATATTACATAGATAGTGTGTATACATATGTAGTGTTTGTACAGATAGATAAATATATATACATGGGTGTGTGCACGCATACAGATACACACAGATGTACTTTTAGACCATCTGTACTATTTATTACTGCTGGAATCTAATGTTGAGCCGAACTGGAGCTAATTGGATGGGAAATTGTCTTTCGCTTCCCACATGTTGATCACCCCCAGTGAGCTCACAACCCTGTCCTTGCAGATGCTCTTGTCTTTTCCACAGCACAAAATCATGCGAGGTACTTCAATATATATGTTTTGAGTTAATGGATAGATGGATGTCTAAAGAGTAGATCATTCAAGGAAAACTACATACTGTACAACTTGATTCAATGAATCAAATTAGTTCAAATTTGGGGTCATGTGAGCCAATATCTGTGCATGTTAATTTTGAGAAGAACATTTTAGAAATCATAAGTAGTTCATATAATAACCATGATCCTTTAATCTTGCACCTGGTTTTACTAATTGTTTCTACAGTCTTTTGGCTCTTACTCATATATCAGCAGAAATCCAAGTATGGATTGGTTTGGACATTTTCTGTAAGTTTATGGACCAACTGTTTTAATTTTCAATGACCTAAAAGAAAATGACCAGCTAAGAAAACCAAAATATGTCAGAAGAATGAAACAGACAATTATTCTTTAAAACTGGACCAAAGTAATCTTAGGTAAATCCAAGGTGGACACAGGATTTTCTCGTTAGAATTTTTTGATGCTTATTAATTGTCATGATTCTGAAACTTTTTCATTGTAATTAGATAGATCTCTTTAAGTAAATAGTCTGTTGCTGCATGTCCTAGGTAACTGAGTTCCAAAAATTTCATAGTATTTGAGATCTGAGTATCATTCATCTTATTACTTTATGGATTTAGTGAAATGTAAATCCATGTACATTCTGTCACTATAATGAGATATAAAGGGAATCTGATATCTCATAAAGTTGTCATCATACTTTCTAAAATAATATGATGAAGTGAACTTTTCAGTACATAAGCTCTTAGTTTATTCCAGGGTAATCATGTCTCAGATTTTAAAATAATGAAGTAAACAAATATGCCATTTTGGGGGCTCAGACCATACCATTCCTAATCATACCTTTTTTCATGTGAATGAAAACTACTAATTTTTTAGTATAGAGGAAAATATTCATGAATAAATTTCCAACTGTGAAGAAAAAAGCGTGTTATTTTTGGCTATTATGAATTTCCCACCACTGTCTATCTTTCACTTCTTTCGTACACATTATGTACTAAAATACTAATTTTTTACTTAGAAGCCAATTAAGACAACATGTCATATTCATTCATGTTAACTTGGTAGCTTATGTGTATATATATATATATATACATATATATATATATATATTGAATCTAATATAATGTACATATTCAAAACAGGAAAACTGAATACATAATGATGTTTTACTTTTGATGGACACAGAGAGTCTCTTAGAATAAAGGCTGAGTTGGTACCACTATTTTATGTTACTGTTGTCTGACAAAAAACAATGGGAAGTTTTAGGCATAATACCAGGGATCCATTACTTACTTGTATTTTTTCACCTCGCTGATCTGTGTCCTATACAAATGTTATGGGAAGACAAGGTAAATGATGGAAGGATCGTGGGCTCATACTTAATAAGGAATTTAAGAAAATGCTAATTTTATAAATGAACAAATCTCTCCAGAGCTTCTGAGAAACATCACTCTGACGGAAGAAACAACCCTTCATACTCCCACGAATACATCTCACTGCCCTAGGAAGCTATTTGAAGGCCATTTTTAAAAGTGACTCAGAGGAGATGGTTAAGAGGAAGAATGGTACAAGATGACTGGGATTTGTATTTGGAAGGAATTTTAATATCTAAATCTTCTATTCTTGGGTTTTCCACCTTGTTTGGTATCCTATTAATAAATGAACATGTGATTAATTTGTGCTAGTGTGACAAAGAAGGTCAGAGAGCAGGCACATGTCTCAATATCTGAAGAGGAAATTACTAACAAGAATTCCATCAGCATTCCCAGAATCAGTTCCACCAATTTCCTGGGGGTAATAAAGAAATATGCACACTTTCTGGGCACAGGACTTTGGTATGACTTCTCTACAAGTTCAAACCTCATTACAGGGGAAAGAAGATTCTAATATCATTATCACTAAGAAACTTTTTTTTTCCTCATAGATTTAAATTATTTTATGTGTATGAGTGCATTGCCTGTATGTTAAGAGCACCCTTGTTGTGCAATGCCTGAGGAGATCAGAAGAGGGCGTTGGATCCCTTGAAACTGGAGTTACAGACAACTGTTACCCACTATGTGGGTGTTGGGACTCAAACCTGGTTCCTCTGAAAGAGCAGTCAGTGCTCTTAAACACCGAGCCGTCTCTTAGTCTCTTTCTCATAGATTTAGTATAATTTCCTTCAAAGAAGACTCTGTAGAGACAGTGTTGCTTAAGTAGGACAGAGCAAGCAGTGTTTCCTACTCCAATTCTGGGCTGTGGTCTGCTCATCTTTCCTGACTTGGCAGCAGAGGGGGGTGGAGCACCTGCATTGGTGGGCTTGTGTGCCTTTCACTGTATCTATTGATAATGTTAATAGATGAGTCTGGTGTGCTCTTTCTCTCCTATTCTTAATACTACTACACCTGAGTCAGTCAGTGTGACTCCAGAGAGAGTATTCTTCAAGAATATAAAGAAAAAAAGAAAACTCCGTAATCAGTAAAATTCACAGCAATGTGCCCCAGGACACTTTCATGAGGAGCATACAGAGGATGTATCTTTTTAGTGATAAAAACATAAAATTTAAGAGAGGGGGTAAAAAGGGAAAATTTGAATGAGAGGCAGGTAGAGAGACAAGAGTAGAAGTGCAGAGAAGGGGAGGGAGAAAATATAGATGGTTTTAGGTGCTCAGAAAGATAATTAATAAACCAACTACAACTTCCCATGGTCTGCTTATTTTTCCTCTTGAAAACTTAAAGTTGTTTTCTTTTACATTTCAGAGACTCCTAAGGGCTTAGATGAATGATTAGTTTGATAAGTGTAGCATCTGACTTCATTTTGGTACACTTAGGAAGCTTGTTGTGTACTTTGTGATTCAGCGATCAAAGCAATGTAAAAAACAAATGTATTAAAACTTGTCAGTCCATTACTCTATTGGTTTTCGAATAAAGAATTCGGGAGGCAGGAGATAATAAAGAGAACAGTTTTCTAGCTAGATTTTTGTAGATATGTGTAGACTTCTTTACTCTTCTTTTATAAAATTGATCAGTTAACTGGAAGCTTTGGAGTAAACTTTGCGAAATATTTTCCATTATGTGCATTAGAATAGAATTCTAAGAAGCAAAGGTCTGAAGAGAAGCACTTTTGCCATTGCTTAACTTTCTTAAACCCTCTTCCCGCCAATTTAGTTTTTATCTCAGGGTCTTTAATGACCATTAAGAAACCAAGGTACTGTGAATCAGGGCAAAAGTCTGGCAGCAACAGTAGTAGTAAGTTTCTTTCTGCCTACTTAAAACAATCCTGGCATAAATTTACATTCAGTTAGTACTAAACATTCAAGCTCTAGAGTAGTCATGGGATGATAATACTCATTTCTTTCTTCTTTATCATATACATCAGCATTCACATAAATAGGACATCTCTCTTCCTCTGTAGACTGTGTGCTATATAAGGTGGGTGATTTTATCTGTCACGTAACGGAACATTTAGTTTTCCTTAGATCATAGGTTTTAAGCAACTCCTATCTGCCACTCATGAATCACTGAAGATAATTCTCCAGTCATACATTTAAAAGCTCGACTTCAAAGAACAGGTCAGACAGAGTTTTGGATTGGTCACTCAGTTTAAAACACATAGTCACCCATTTGCCATCACTTTCTACTCTTCTAGCAACAGAAGGAACGGATTTCAGTGACTTTACTTTCTTTGCTTGGGCTGACTATCCATGGATCTTACTATCTACTTTTAAAAAGGATTTGGTGCTTCATTCTAATTACTCACTATAAAATAGGTGATGACACCTGGGATATATAAGCTTTTCTAAGTCACCTGAAACTGTTTCCCTTGGGAAAAGGGCTATATGAAAAATGTGAATCTAGTTAGGTTAGGATAGATTATTTAAGACAGTAGAATTGACCCTATTGAGCACCTTTTCTTTGGGAGAAGAGATAGAAAGGTTAAGGATGTAAGGCGCAGCACTTGGTTTTTAAGATTTTGTTGACTTTCTAGAAGTGTCCTTATTGGTTTTCACTCAAACTACAAAGGGAGTAAGTGTAATAAAACTGCATAATTTGACAGATTTGGACAGCTGGCTCCTTCACGGGACGTTCACATTCTGTTACTGTCACCCATGTTGAATAAGGGATGATTAGATGGTAAGGTCCATTTGCAAAGATGGTTGTCAGGACATTTTTTTTTTTTTGTAAAACTTTCTGTGATGGAATTCAATAAAAGGGCTACGAAGAGAAAGCAAGGGAGACAAAAGATTGCTATTAACCTACAGACGCAGGCTACTGCATGGCTCATTGCAAGATCTGTCACACTGTTGGGCCAATGAAGTGTTAGAGACACCAGAAGGGACCACCCTTTTCTGGGGTAAGAGGGCAATCTGGTCTCCATGCTCATTTAATCCTGAGACTTCTTTGAATAGACTGTCAATTCAATCTCAATTGTGCAAAATTATGCATGCACTTTTTAATGCAGGCTATTGTTCACTAAGCACTGAACCAAGATTTCTCAACCCATTTCCATTTGGTATGAGGTCACTGGAAACCCAAGGAATCATCTATGTAAGACAGGAGCAGCAGACTTAACCAATGTTCCTACTCTGTAGTTTCCTTAGAAATATGTACCACGCTTTAATTGCAAGTTTCTCACTTTAAAAACAATGGAGAAATACCTTCTAGAAGATATTTTTAAATTAAGGCTTGTATTTGTAAAGGTAAGGAGCAGGGCTGGGAAGTCAGCCAGTGCTGCGTAATCGACACGATCCTGCAGTTTGGATTCCAGAAGAGAGGATGCTACTGAAGAGGGTGTGTGCTTGTCATGGGTAGAGGTCAGTAGTACAAAAGGCCATATAATTTGTTAAAATCCGTATGTGGAGAGGTGGCCTGGAAAACCATTAAGAAAAATGTCTGTCAGACTCTTTGTTTGTAATTTGAAGTTAGAACATGTCATTTCTTTGAAAAATCTGAACAGAACATTTCTAGAAAATGTATTGAGACGTGAGGCAAAGAGTACTTTCATGGAGTTCTGAAGGAACACATGCATTCGAAGTCAGATTTGGCAAGAATGATGATGTTAAAAACCTTGTACAAGTGACAGTTTATCCCCAGCCAGGACTGGCTACACATGAGTGAGTGCTTCACCAGTGAGGGCTGAGTCAGCGTGTATGCTGCATCGTTCTAATCCCGTAGACCCTGACAGTCTTGCTATGGTAAAAGGCACTTTACCAGTGTATAATGCTGGAACTTTATAAGGACTGGCATGCTTTTTCATTCGATGTGAATGACTGGCAAAAGGATACACTGCTAGATTAGCTCCACAGCACATTAAAGACTGTCTGCTTTCTCATTCCCCTTCTTTCCAATTAAGTTGGTGAAAAAATGTAATTTTAGTATTTCAGAGGACAGGATAAAGGTGTTTCATCTAGGTGATGTCTATATTATAAAAATAAAATAAAAAATATAAATATGTAACACAAACCCAGTGCCTACTGTTACATAAAATATACGATAGAAGCAAAAACCTTTCAGGAAGATTGAGGTTTCATATAGGCTGTTATGATTTAATTATAAAACATTTGAAAACAATCATGAGATTAAGCTAAAGTAACCAGATTGCTCGGCCAAATTAAAAGGTAAGCGTGCAACATTCTGTAATTGGATACATTGATAGAAATGAAGATTACAAATTTTACATTAAGTTGCTCATTTAGAAATTCATCAAGGAGCTCTGAAACAGGCTTTCTTATTATAGACCTTTAATATAAAAATATTTCCTTCTTTATTAGATCCACCAGATTGCACAATAACATTTCAAAACCCCATTAAAATTGACTTTAGTAATTACAGACAGAAAATTCCTGGGTAGTAAAGAAGATCTTATGATGCATAAAAATGCTGTGATCAATTTGCAATGGAACTTCTATGTAAATTACTCCACACAAAGAAGTATATAGTTTAGAAACCCAACTGTTATGCCACCTTGAGTTTAGGGGTTGTGGATGTGGGTGTTTATATGTGTATGTGAACAAACATGTCAACATACACAGTGAGGATCTGCACATTTCTTCAGATTGCTTTTAAATTAATAAAAGAAAATGAAATCACAGGAGTGTGTAGCGGAATGAGAGTCTTTCTTTTTAATGACAAGATAAAAATAAATGCCCATTCGAATGGAATATTCAAACAGTCCCAGAAACTATACAATGTAGCTGGTGAGATCCAGCAAATATGATGTCATGTCAATGATCTGATCAAGAATACCTGCCCTGGTCACTCTGCGGATGTTTCTGTCCACTTGTTCACACTGAGGACCAAAATATCCTTTTTTACAGAGGCACTTATTCGGTCTAACACAGACACCTCCGTGACGACAGGCTGGCTCACATTTGGCTGGGAGAAAGAAAACAGCATCATAGTATCAATCTTTATGTCCAAAATGTCCATATACGATATCAATCAATATTTGACGAAGAATGAAAGGCAAGAAAAGCGAGAGGGAGACAATTACAAAATGATTCGAAAGATGATCATACAGATAGGAAAAAAACTCATTAGACACACAGCTTTTTAGCCCTAAGAATCCATCTGAAAATGAAAATGAAAACCTTTGGAGAGAAGCAGAGATCATGACTGGCAGAACTGACTCTAACAGACTCCGGTCCTTTCAAATCCTGCTTCTGCATTTCAACAGACAAGCTCCATGTTTCCATTCTTCCAGGGTAGGAACTGACTGGGGGTGAGGCTGGCTTGAGGAGGAGACCACTGGCTGGAGCTGTTCCAATATGACACTAAAGTAAGGTCAGTTTGGGATTGGAGTCGGATGCAATCTGAACCATCTGGTCTCCCGAGAGTCCCTGCTTCCCTTTGCTTTCCTGAGGCATGCAGAACATGCTGCTGTCTGATTATGTGCGAAGACCCTTCCAGGACTGAATGCCAGAAGCTGGCAGAGGGTGTTCTGAGAAATACTGTCAGAGCTATTTAATAGCACGGCATCTCTTCATTGAAGAGGCAGGGAATGTAAAGATTTACTGCTAAACGAGATGGAGACAAATAATTTGGTATGTACCTTGTCAGTTTTTGATAAGTCTAGGGGTGGAGGCATTATAAACACAATCAAATTCTTTGAATACATTTTCTGACAGTTTGAGGGTCAGGACCATTTTTGTTTTCTCAAATACACTGTTCAAAAGACATGGTTCTGGTACTGACCCATGGAAAAGGAAGAATAACAAGAAAATAAAGAATATTTTCTCTTTCAGATTTGTGAAAGATGCTCATATCCTGTGGGTATACAAATAAGGCTCTTGCTTGAGTCAAGAATGTCTCCTATTACGTTTATAGAGTTGCTTGGCTTTTCTCATTTATTAAAAATATTTAAATTTGATCAGAAGGAGGAAATTTTAATCAGAAAGGTTACAATATTTTACTGAAATAAAGTTAATCAAAGAATGTCTATTTTCATTTTATCACATATCGTTATTAATATCTATTAAGACACATATAGCGCCCCAGTACTTGAAATAGTTTGTTCACCCTCAGTTTAAGCCTGATGTCACTCAGAGCTCAGGCACTCGGGCACTCAGGGGATATGTGCTTGGTATTCCTGGTGGGTGACATAGAGATTAGGAGGAGTAGAAGGAACTGAACACAGTGGGAGAAACAGAGTGGAGGTATTAACAGACAGCAAAGGAACGAGAGGGATAGAACATTGGATATACGAATATTATATTTGAATACTGATTCTTAATTTTTTCGATCAAATGACAAAAAGGGAGACAGATTGGGTCAATAAACTGTGTGTGCTTATTTTGGATAACAACTTAATTTCTGTTGAGTTGTAATTATATATGCTAGTTTTCTCCTAGGCATGGGGCTACAGCCCTAATTAGATGTTATCAATGCTATTAAATGGTTGAAACAATTTAAGCTTAAAATCTTTTTTTTTTGGTTAGACAGTATGTAAATTAAACAAGTTATGGCTACGATTTATTTTGAAACAAATGCATCTTTAGTATTAAAAATGTGAATTAAAATACTTTAAATATTAGTTTTGAGTTTTGATTTTCAGTGGCAGGTGGTACTTTGATGTGTGAAACAGCATTGATCAAAATCTTTCTGAGTAATACATCTATATATGCTTCTTGCTGAACATGGATTTTAAATATGTAAAACCTTAAACTCTAGGTTTCCAAATTTATTCATCTCTTTGACTTCACACCAATTAGAACTTAACATTGCACAAAATTGAGGAAATCTCACACGAGGGGCTAGAATAACCCTGAATAAGTCTCCTTTGCTCCCGTGAGCAGCTGCACACCTCACTGATAGGTCACGGGGGACTGGCGAGTAGAATTTAAAAATCTCTAATATGCGCCTAGATAATTGCATTTTCCCTTTTTATTTAGTAACACCCACTGAAAAGTCCTGTTTCTAGTGTGCCACAGCAAAAAAGCAAGCAGTAAAGCCAGGAAGGGCATTTATGGGGTGTCTGGAAAACGCCAGCACTTGGTGAGGGGCTTGGCAAACACAAGTCACTGGCGGCGTGCGTGAATGCTTAGAACGCAGCGCTGAGTCCCACAGAGGTGACTGTGGCGTGCTGTCTGCTTTTTTCTTTTGTTCTTTTTGAAAGGATTCAGTCATTTAAAGATCTTTATGCTTATGTGAACTTACATATGTGAATGGCTTACATTAAAACAGGAAAGATTTCATTCATAAGTCAGAAACTGCTATTAATGGCAAGGGCTAAACAACTCGCACACTAGATTATTCTAGAAAAAAAAAAACAAATGTCCAAGGACTAATCCACTTCCAGTTTTTTGAGTGACAGAAATACTAACCAGTTCTGCAGAAATCTCCCTCCCAGCCTGGACTGCAACAGCACTTGCCAGTCGGGGTGTAGTAGCCGTTTCGACAGAGCCGGGAGCACTCGGAGCTCAGGGTCTGCGCAGGCTCAACTGTGGCTTTACATTCCTCAGGCATTAAAGGTCTGCACCCAAAAACAAGAGTTGACATTGAATTTCGGCTGAAAAATCAGTACTGGAATGAAACCTAATGATTTTGTAACTTACAAAGGATGCCCGTTTTCAAAAAACTGACAGTCCTTTCAAGTGACTCAGTCAAATCACAACTTTGGAAGAACAAAAAAGCACATACCAGAAAGAAAACAAATGTGAAATATCCTAAGAAAATTTATGCCCATCAAAATTCACAATGAGAAATCTAAGATTAATTATGTGGATAATTTACATTTGGGAGCCTGATTTTCTAGCAACTGCAATTTTTGTTTATTAATTTACTTTTATTATTTTATAAGCATGAATGTTTTGTTTGCATATAGGTAGGTGCACCCGTGTTGTGCAATGGTCAGAAGAGGGTGTCACATCCCCTGAACGGGAGCCACAGACAATTGTTAGCGACCATATGGTTACTGGGAATGGAACCTGGGTCCTCTTCAAGAACAGTCAGTGCTCTTAACCGCTGAACCTTCTCTCCAGTGTCCAGCAACTGTAATTTTAAGTATTCTTAAGGTTAATTTTGTGTGTGTGTGTGTGTGTGTGTGTATGTGTGTGTGTGTATGATGCATTTGTATAGGTGTGAGTGTGTCATGGTATGTTTATGAAGGTCATAGGACAACCCCACGGAGTCCGTTCTCTCTTTTCACTTTTACATAGGTTCTAGGTATCGATCTCAAGTCGTTAGGATTGCTTGACAAGTGCTGGTCTGCTCTGAGCCATCTTGCCAGTCCTGGGAACTATAATTTTTCAAAAAGGTATATAGAATTTGAAGCTTCCTTCCATCCCCAGATCTACACACTCTTTTAGGGATAGTATGTGAGAATTTCTCTTGTCCCTGGCCTGGATGGCAATTTTCAGAGAGCTGATGTCATTTATACATAAGGAACACTCGCTGCCGAACAAGACTGAGAATAAATCTCTCCTCTCTTGTCTTTTTTGGTGGTGCTTGGGATCAAATCCAGGGCCTTTAACAATAATAAGCTATACATCAGACCTTCTTTTTCCTATCCTTTTCCCGCCCTCCTCCCTTTGGGACAGGGTCGTACCATGTAGCTCAGGAAGGCCTCAGATTTGCTTTCTAGGTCAGATTGGACACCAACTGGCAGTCCCCTTGTTTTAGCCTCCCAATTGCTGGAAATACAGTTCCATGCCACTACACCCAGGTCACTGTAGATTTCTTTTGAGATATTGCTTTCATTCTCCTTGAAGGTTATCATACTATACATGTGAAGGTGAATATTCATGCTAATTTAAACTTTTCATGAAAACAAAGACATGTAGAATGGAGAATTTATTAATTATATGTAAATCAAGTTATTTTATTATTAAATGAGGAAAATGTTAGTAATAGCAAGCATAAATTTATTTGCAATGTAAAACTTCATAGATTTTAATTGTTCTACAACTGCCACCATTTATAAACTAAGAAGTCTTGAAAGATTTTTATGATTTTTGTGTTTTTCTAATGCTGTCATTCAAACAAGATCAAGCTGGCATCATAGTCTCAGATGCTCCTAATCTTTAGGGGAAAAGTAGGCAGTGGTCCTTTCCAATAATTTCCTATAGTCACGGATCTCTGCCAGTATGTGGTGAGGACTTTTAGCTAAGGAATAAAAACAACCGGCCCTAGTCAAGTCACCTGCTTCCAGGCTGGGGTCCTTAGAACCATAACAGAGAAATTAATCACAACAGCTAAATTATAGGCATTTCCTAGATAAGCAAAGAATTAAGCTTTGGAGAGTCAGCTTTACTGAGACTGGTTATGGCCCTGTGGTAATATCAACAGTGATAAAATTTAGGGGCCTGACCTCAGGTCATTTCTACAATGATTTAAAACCACATATTAAAAACCAAAATACCAAAGATGTAAAGCCATTTTTGTAGTTCCTCTTGCCAATAAAAGTCCTGCTTTATGTTGAAAATACTGTTTGGAAACTAATGTCACAATTTTAAAAACTCCCTTAAACATGTTAAACCTCTTATTTAAATCTGAGAATAGCCAATTTATGTGAGGTGTCCTTAAGGCATTCCATGGCCTGAGCACATTTCCATTCAGATGTTAACCAATATTTTCCATGTGTTCCCCAAGAGAGTCTTTCTGGGCTTGGGGTGAGATAAGGTAGAAAAAATACTAAATGTCCACCCCCCGCCCCAAATTAGAGGCATTGTCTTCTACGTTGTAGTTGCATACCCCAAATCAACTCTATTTCTTTCTTATATAAAATTCTTATATTACTAGTGAGATAATGGCATTTCTGAGCACCAGAAAAGCAGGTTTTCAGTAACCATGAAGGTCACTGCTATATACAGTAGTAACTTTCTCAAATAAACTCCAGGAGGCCAAATATGTCCTCTTTACCATTCTCACCAAGACAGAGGACTATGTAGCTCATGGAAGACCTTCATAAAAGTCTGTTGAGTGAATAAATAGATGAAATTGGATAAGAATGTGGATTTTAAAAGTGTGTTTCTTTTTTATGCTATTGAGTGGAGATCGTAAGAATATACAGGTCATGTAGGGAAATAATATTAAAGTCAAATTGCTAAACTTTTATGTCATAATCATAAAGCTAAAGCAATTCCTGTATTTTATTGTCTAAATGAACCCTTACAAAATCTTCTATCGTATCGTTAAATTTATTTTAAATGATGCATCTTGGGGGCTGGAGAGATGGCTCAGTGGTTAAGAGCACTGGCTGCTCTTGCAGAGGACCCAGGTTCCATTCCCAGCACCCACATGGCAGCCAACAACTGTCTGTAACTCTAGTTCCATTCCCTCTTCTGGCCGCTGTGTGGGTGCACTAACACACAGGCAGACAATACACTCATAGACATAAAATTAAAATAATAAAATATTTTTAAAAATGATGTATCATTTTCTTAACTATAATTCTAGAAAGTAAACAAAAGGCTAAAAAATCATTAAGGTAATCATGACTTAAAAAGAGATGATTATTTTCTTCTCCAGATGAGAATTAAAGTGAATTCATTTAAATTCTTTTTTCTAGTAACATATTTGAAGAACTCTGACAAAGATTTTTGGCAAATTCAAGCATTTCCTTCCCCACAGTGACATTATCTCAGTAAGAAAAGAACATGATCCCCTTAAATGGAATGAGGAGGAAAGGGTTAATGTAGCACATGTGAACTATTACCATCGCCATGTTGAAACAGACCATCTTAAGCATACATAAACACTACTCATATATACCTAGATAACAGCTAAGCAGAAAGCTAAGATATGTATCCGTGGTCGTTTAAATCATTTTAATTCTTATTTTCATTGGGCTGGAAAAATGGAGTGTTTAGTGAATGAACTAATTAGAATCATTCAGATGGTTTTGTTCTTTTAAACAATCACTTTTTAAGTGTTTGGACCCCGAGTTCTGCTGAATGGAGTCAGCAGTAACTTTCAAAATAGAAAACTTAGCCAACAGGATGTCTGAGCTTGCAATAAAGAATATATTGAGCCTATGTGTTGACAGCTCTCCCCGCAGCCCTTAAACTTAATTTAAATCAGAAAAACATATTTCCTAATCTCCTCACATGACAACTAATGAAACACTGAGGGGCTAGTGGAGAAAATTGCTCAACATTCTTTAATATATAAAGCATTATTTTCAGAAAGTTAAGGCATTTTCTTAGAAGCCTACTTTGGCTGACTTTTTGTAGTGGTGTACAAGTTTGGATACTTCTTCAAAATGAAGAGACGGTGGGAAGCCTGGATAATTTATAACACACATAATTCGAATTGACCTTCTGTGAATAGGAAAGGCCAGCAGTGGATGTCCCTGGGTAGTGGGATTCTGGGTGGTTTTAATTTAACGAAACTTGATTGAATAAATGAACAAATAACTCAATAAATGAGAAGTCCCTTGTCCATTTGGATAGAAGCATTGGGATGAATTCTGCCCCTCCACGGGAGTAGTGAAGACATCTTTTTCTATTGTATGTCACAAAACTAGACTCATTCTTAAATTCTTGTGAACTGTACATATTTCAAGTTCATTTTATTGTAAAACAGGGTATATAGAGCACACGAATTGCTTATTTTTAAGAGGCTGACTCAGAGGTTTTGGTAGATGGGATAATTAATTCTATACCCTCTCTTAGCAACCTCCTTAAGGGGGAAAGTGACCAAAGAACTGTCTTACTCCTGCACACATAGTCACTTTGGAACTCATAAAAACCTGTCTCCTAACAACTGTCACATATACGAAACTACCTATCCACCATCACTTTCACACTCTTCTGACAGGAGAAGCCAGTGAATTTAAATCCTCATTACTTGCAGTCTGGTCCCAGAGGGACCACAACTAGTATGGTTGTGGGTAGAGCCAGACGTAATGAATTCAAACGTATACTTTCCCATGTCTGTCAGGTGAGTCACATGCATACTCAGGTAAAGAAACACTGTTCTTGCTTCGGGCCTTTTCCCAGCCAGGAACAGCTCATATGGCCTTTCCTTAGTGTGCTCAGGAGCTTCCAACTACAGATAGCTTCAGATCTTGTAACTGGGTGGAGCCAGTCCTCTGTACAAGAGGCAGCCATCTTCCTATGCCATAACAGCCGCTCTATGGTCTAGTTAATTTCCTCATGCTGCAAGCAGTGTGGTGCACAGAGATCCACATTAACCATTCATGATCGTTAAGGGCCTTTTGCCCCAGAAGGGTCGTGGAGGAGTCCAAAACTTCTCATGATAGGATTGATTTGATTGTTTTCCATTTGTGTAAATTGAGGCAGAGAAATGATCCCTGGTAAATTATTTCCTGTGTAGGATTAATCCTATAAAGGATTAATTTTAGTCCTTTTTCCCTGAGTCAGTAATTCTCTTTAGTGTGGTTCACTGTCTTTTAAAATTTTTTTTCTACTTATCTCAACCCATTTATTTTAGTGTAGTCAGGAGCAATAGGATTCCAAAGTCTGGTGGGTCAACAGTGTCATGTGACTATACACATGCAATATGCAGCAGAGTTTGGAGTGGAAACCAACATTTTATAGATTCAGTTTGGCTGTGGGGAATCTTACCCATGTGGAGCACAACTGGATTCCTGGTGGGACAGAAAAACGGAATATCTTCCTGTGTGAAATAAATATCCGCCTCATTGGGACGTTCATCAGGGTTGTGAGTTAAATGCTTTTCCCTAACAGGACTTTTCTATTTGAGGCATAACAAGAGCTACTACACACTTTTTGAGTTCTGAGTCTATTTCATTCTCTAATCGACACTTCCTAAGTAACCCTGACATTGGATTAGAGGTGAGAAGGGTGACTTAAATTCAAGCCTAAGTGTATTTTTACACATTATCGTATTACAGATATTTGTTTGTACTGTGCTTTCTAAAATTATGACTTAGGATGGATAAAGCTAATTTTTTTTTGTTATTTCTAAATCGTGTCTAAAAATTTCAGTTCTGAAACATGCTCAATAAAATAGGGCCGCGCCAGGCTGTCTCCTCTGACTTACATGATCTTCATTCTGATGATTTCTGGGGTCTAAAGCTTCTTTCTCACACAATTTGGGTTCACCTGCTTGCTAAGAGGGCTGAGTGATCTTAACACAAGGGGCAGTTTGGATGGTATTGGCCCAGAGCTCAAAAGAGGAAGGGGCAGGAGGAATGTGATGAGCAGAGCCAGAGATTTTCACGAACAACTGCTTAATTTCGTACTGTGGTTAAAGATGAAACCATCATAAAAGCAACTTATGAAGCCACTTAGATTTTCTTTAGAAGCTTTCATGTTTACCTTTATGCTTATGACCGAAGTCCAGCTTCAATTTTCTCAAATGTAAAAGATCGGGAAATTCAGGAAGGACTAGACAGCTTTCCTACAGCAAACTACAAATTCAGAGACTGTCCTACCCCAGGGCTCCTCCCATTGTCTGACCATCTTACTTTAGGAAAAAGTAGCAAGAACCCCACATTCCAGGCACAATTTATGTGACAGTCAGTCACCACTCCAACTCACAAATAACTAACATGGCATGTGGATCTCTTACATTCCACCTTATCAGCTTAAATCAATCTCTCTATTTCCAGGACATGAAAAATTAGATTTCTTAACCTCAATGAAGTATTTAATAAAAGAACGATGATGTTCAGAAGGCAAGTTTCACCTGTTATATTTGCAATCACCTAACTTTATGAATGGATCAGCTTTAATTACTAGTGGTGACTATTCAAAAAGATGTTTCTAACTTAATCCAAACTATGCATGCCTGAAAATTCTTATATTCGATGGAATTGCATGTTTATAGTAACAGACTTGTTATGGTTCCCAAGATTGTGTCCTCTCAATTGGGAATGTCTAACCCCAATGTGCATTGTGTGGGACCTTTGGAAGGTGATCAGGCTTAGATGACATCATGAAGATGGAGGTTTTTTGATAGGGTAAACGTCTTACTGGAAAAAGTCTAGAGAACTTCCTCTCCCCTCTCCCCATCCAACTGTGTGGGGGTGTTGAGATGGCAGCGTGTAGGAGGGGAAGAGAGGCTTCCTCACTACAGTAGGGTGAAATCTTGGATTTTCCTATCTCCTGCACTATGTGAAATCTCTGTCATTTAAGCCACCGAGATATTTTGTTATAGTAACATGTGATGACTAAGGCAAGGGAAATAACTGGTTGGGGCTGATCCCTCAGGTTTGTGCAATGTTGTGACTGAAACACTCACTAAGACAGAAAGTTGGGGCCTTGGAAACAGTTTTGGTAACCCAAGAAGCAGCTCAACAGTGGCTGGAAGTTGCCTTGGGAAAGATGAGAAATACACAAAACTAAAATGGAATGGATATGAAAGTCTGCTCTCGGAGCAAGTACAAACTACACAGTCATACCAGACTGGAATCCCCCAGAGGGTGGGAAAGACAGTGGGCGTGCTCAACTGTCAATTGATCACTCAGGCAACATCTGACACAATAAAGATGTCAGAGATTTGGGAGGTTCAAAAATTATTTATTTGCTTATTTTTATATGTATGAGTGTTTTGTCTGCATATATGTAAGTGCACCTGTGTGTGCAATTCCCACAGAGGTCAGAAGAGGGAGTCATATCCCTTGGAAATGTTAGCCTCCATGTGGGTGCTGGGAATCAAACCTGGGTCCTCTGCAAGAAGAGCCAGTGCTCTTAACCACTGAGCCCCAGGAGATTTAATGCTATCAGATTTCTGGCAGAGTCAGAGCTGGTGGAGGAGGAGTAGACATGGGAATTAAAAAACATGCTTTTAAGAGTGTCAGGCTCTTAGTAAAGAAGTGAGTCTTATTTTTAAGAGCATGTTTTTCATTATTTATAGTCTTCATTTTTATCTTTGAACACATGCCATTTGTAGGTGGTAATTACAATCAAATTTTCAAGGAAGTTTGTACAGTTACCAAAGGGGATGATAGTCCAACATCCAAACTTGATAGATTAAGAAAGACTTTAATTAGAATAAAATGGAAAATTCTTTTGAATGTTGTGGTCATATGAAATACATATAAAAGTACTTATATATCTTTCACTGTAAAATAATAAGTATGTGAGCCGATATGTTAATTAGCTTGACTTAATCATTGTAAGATCATACATAATTGCCAAAGATGATGTTGCATAGGTTCCCTTGCCTCGACAGTTTCTGTGGTTCCACTTACCTAAGGTTAACAGTGGTACATAAATATGAAATGGAAAATTCTAGAAATGAACAATTTATATGCTTTACTATTAGTGTTTGCTGTTAAACTTTATCACACGTATGTATTGAGAATATATATACAGTTATACAGTTTCAGGCTCAGTGGGAGTCTTGGAACAAATTCCCCAAGGATAAGTATTCGTGTGTGTGTGTGTGTGTGTGTGTGTGTGTGTGTGTGTGTGTGTGTATGCGGTGCATTGTAAATGTCTACAACTCTGGTTGGTTAATTAAGTACACCTAAACAAATCCTGAGGAAACATAATTTGATTCATTGTGATGGCCAGAGGAACTCAATGAAGAGCTTCAAGAGGGAGACAAATACAATTAGCTTTTAACATTTTATAGATATAAATCCATTAACATTTTGAATAAAGGCATAATTATTTTAAAAATAAGGCACTGACCTCATTTTAAAATGATATAATATTCATTTTTCATAGCTTAAATGACATTTTCTATTTATTCTGAAGTAGGTAATGGCTTTGTGTAACACTACAGGAATTACCCGAGTATACTTAAGCAGGCCTGTAAATACTTGCATAGACACATATGCAAGTCTTGCTAAAGTATGAGTGAAATTCTAGTTCTATCAAAGTTATTACAATGTAATATGTATGCATGGCCATCCATTATTAAATTTTTGACTTTGATCTTGCCTAATTCTTTGATGAAACATCTTTAAAATTTCAGGTGCTCTGAAGGCAGTTTAGGAAGGATCTGTCAGTTTAAAAAGACTTAATAAAAAAAAAACCACATACATGAAATGTAGCACATGAAACAAGGGCAGGCAGATAAGCATACATACTTTTTTTTTTTTTTTGTCATTGGGTAGGCAGACTAACAATAGCAAAATGTGGAAAATGCTTGCCTGTCTTTTAGGGTTCAAAACTAGCATGCTGAAGGGATTTTTATAGGGCATATACTTGCTCATGACCTCTAGTGTTAAGAAATTCTGTCCTGTTTGAAAACTAGTCCCTTGTGGAGCCTGCATCCCTGTTAATAGCTAGAAGGTCAATCGAGCCGCTAAACAGTTTGTATTACTGTCAGGGTGGCCATGAAAACACCACCTGCTGCAAGAAGACTTGGCAGCTGGGTCAACAGGCACTGTGGGAATTTATCAACTGAGGGGGGCCACTTGCATAAAACTTTGACTGATGAATTGGGGCTCTCCACTGGCTTATTGGGTGAAAGCTGCTCTATTATGTATGTACAACTTTCTTCAGGAGGGCAGAGCTGCCTGAAGATTCTGAGACACATGTGAGGGATAAACCGGACTGAAATCCTCTTACGAAGTGATTAAAAAGGAATGTAACTCTTTAGCATCCCGAAATAAAAAGAAATAAGATGAAGTCATTAAGAAAAAAATAAACAAAGGGCAGTAAGTGGAACCTTGCGGAGTTGGGGGGGTGGCAAGGAGCAGGTATTGATATCGATCTCAGAGGTTGGAGACATAGCCTTTCTGAAGAATGGTCTCAGAGCTAATTAATTTGTAGACCTCTTAACCGCATGGGCTGTGTGGCTTGGTTGGGTAAGGGCTACATACATAAGCAACAAGCTGAAATCTAGGAAGAGTGGTTCACAGAAAGTAAGTCAACATTATGAGGAATAGGTCTGCTTTGCGAATTCTTGGAAACTAGCCCTGGGAATATGTCACAGTCCAAATAAAGGTTTGGTTTGTGTTCTCCTGAAATAAAATTGAAGAGCCTTCTATCATCACTGACAGAAAAAAAGTGCTCTATGGTGATAAAGTTTGGAAGCCATACAACTGTGACAGAATTTATATTTTCATCCCTTCCCAGGAACATTAGATCCTCAAACTTTAAAAAAAAAAATTTATTTGTGTGTGTGTGTGTGTGTGTGTGTGTGTGTTAGGAAGGTATGTGTCACAGCCCATGTGTGGAGGTCAGAGGACAACTTTGTGGAGTCAGTTCTCTCCTTCGACCTTTATGTGGGTCCTGGGGATCGAATTCGGGTTGCCAGGTTTATGTTGCAAGTGTCTTTGCATACTGCAACATCTCATACTCTTTTAAACATCTGATTAATTCTGAAAGATTTAATAAAGAGTAAGCAGAGAAGGAATGATGTGACTGTCTTAAAGTAGGTATTAAGAGCTCTTCAAAGAGCTTTTATTATATTTTAATTTGGGGAAGTAAGAGAAACTCAAAAGTTGAGAAATTACTTGAACATAATTCTGGAATGTAAGGAATGAGTCTTAACAAAGCTAGAGAATAGAATATGCTTTAAATATAATCTTGAACTTCCCACAGAGTCCTGTGTAAACACAAGTCAGGAGGGAATGATCACCTACAAATTTCTGATAGATCAAGGGGAACATCAAGTACCAGTAATGTGCTATCCTACACCAGGAAGACAAAGAGACAACACCCATTGAATGTGCTACCTGGACAAACTGGAGCCTCTCTGACCAGCTTCAGAAGGCACCCCTGAGTGAAAAGAGACTCACTGCCTAAATTGTGGGTTCAGTGTATCTACACTTGTCATCTGGGGTGATGGAGCCTCTGAGGGTAAATCAAGACTTACTGAATATCGGAGTACCAAAGTACTAGAGCGTTTTGGAACCTGAAAGTTGGCTGAGCCAACTGGGTGACTGCTGTTGACTTCATCCTAACTCCATTCTAACATGAGAGGCAACTTCTCCACCCTGAAGATGTATGTTCAGAGTTTTGATATAAGGCAAATTTATTTCTGCATTCTGTTACCAGAGAGGGTTTTGCCCTAAATAACTTAGAAATCTGACTATATTCTTTTATTTTTGAAGTTTCATTATAAATAATAATCACCAAGAGAGGCAAAGACAGACAAAGGAGGGCAAGTGGAGATGAGTGGATAAATAAGAGCAAAATACAATGATCTATATGTATAAAATGTCATAAGAAACCCATTATTTTATACACTAAGTTAAACATTAATTTAAATCACCTGGGGCTGGAGAGACAGCTCAGCGGTTAAGAGCACTGACTGCTCCTGCAGAGGACCTGGGTTCAATTTCCAGCACCTACATGGTGGCTAACAACCATTCATAACTCCAGTTCCAGGGGAATTTGACACCCTCGCCTGACCTCTGCAGGCACTGTATGACACGGATGTACTTATATACTTAGAGGCAATACACTCATACATAGGAAATAAAAATGATAAATAAAATATTTTTTTAAAAATTAATGATCCTTGATTTATAAGAGGCTATCTCACCCCCCTTTTCCAAGGTTACTCCACTGTCAATAACTTTAAACTTATGTGAATGATTATACAATTTATAGTCTTAGATCAAATTGCCCTTACAAAGCAAAGTGGCAACACTAGAACCTTATGGTCTTTTGCCAGACTTACTTAGGAGACATTGCATTTTATTTCTAAATTCATTGTGTATATGTGTATATACATACATGCACATGCATATGCATGTGTGTATGTATAAAACAGAGCATAAAAACATAACATAAATACTATGATATAATGTAACTTCTGTGATGCCTTATATAGAAATATCACAAATTATAATTATTATTTTTCTTTTCCAGGGTCTAAATCAATTGACATTTGAAAGTTATTCTGAAAATATTATTCTAACAAGTCTAGGGGTTTCTATATAAGATTACAATGAAATGTCCAATTTGAGTTAGATTTTGACATAACAGGAAATGTCCATATATACATATACTTGATATATATGTATATTTTATTTAATAAGGCTCTTTCTTCAAATTTAGCCTCAAAAGTTTAAGAAAGGCAGTTCTGCTCTGGCTGACATCTTGAGCACTCATTCCTATGCTAGCAATTAACTTGTGTTTTCAAAATAATCCTGTTCATATACTGAAGTGTCTGCTTACATAGAACTTTAGCTCCTCTAAGGGAAAACAACTCTATAACAATAAATGCAAATCAAAACAGCACAAGGCTCCCAACAAATGTTTATGAAAACATTAGTTTTCTTATGCTCAGTTTAATTTTGAAATTTATGCTTATGCTTGTATAGGAGAATGGTGTCTTTGGGACTCTGTTACTTCCCCCACCTTCTGAAAAGCAAACATGGATCTTAACCCTGGCCCCACACATGACATGACTCACCAGAAACAGGCCCCATAATGAGAAGTCAGGCCTTCAGGTATGTCACTCAGAGACCACCCTATGAGAAGGGGCCCTAGGATCACAAAGCCAAGGTCACTTAACTGCAACCTTCGTAATTAGACACTAATAATGGCTTGAAGGTGTAAAATTCACCTCTGCTCACCAACAGACTAAACAACCCAGATCAAGACAGAAAGGATTTTTTTCTTTTTCTTTTCTTTTTTTTTTTTTTTTTTTGGTGTTGGGAGGAGAGAGAATTCATTATAATACTACAGGGAACTTGAAAAAGTTTATCAACCTCGACAACATAATGGAGCAACAGTTACTGTATTTTGAATCTAATTGTCTGAGATCTGGATGAAACCCCAATCCCTCATGACAGAGTCATTAGAATGTTCTGTATTAGGAGTTAACATCGTCAGTATTAGGAGTTAACATCATCAGTATCATCAGTTAACATCATCAGTATTAGGAATTAACATCAGTTTTATTTGCATTCATAAAGTTGCCAATTTCATGTCACCTAGGAATCTGAGAGTCTTTCTTTTCATGTGTTCCCCGTTTTTCAAAGAGGACACTGATTTCACACTAAGAGAGAAAAGGCCTTATTACAGCACAACAAGCACTTCTCTTGCTGCGAAGGAGGATGGGAGGGGATGCTCTAAGCGTGACAGACAATACTGCTCGGAGATCATTTCACATTCGTTCTCTTTTTGGTATGTGGTAGCCAATGCCAATCTGTACTTTTCTTAGGAAAGAAAATACTGTCTGTTATGTAAAATGGAGACTCCCCAGTTCTGGAAAACAGATGATTGACCACTTACAAATATTACACTGAAAACTAAATCAAACTACATCAATGCCTTGGTTAACTTTTTAGACCACTAGAATCTATTCTCTTGAAGGAGACTTCAAATTCAAAAATTAGCTTAGGAGGAATTTGTTTGTGGATAGAATACCATGCATTATGTCAATGGTACCTGGTCAATCCAGAGGATGGCTGGATTATGTTTGGTTAGTTGCTTCTAATCAAATGATTAACATCCATGTGACAGCATGTAACTTCAGCAGCTTCAGCTCCTATCCTGATGAAGGATGCTTCAGGATGACTGCACTGTGTATGCCGATGCTCAGAGGAGTGGATGGGAAAGGAATGGCAGCAGAAAAAGCACACTTTTGTTTTTGTGTGTATATGTATGTAGCCATGTGCATGCATGCTCACATGTGTGTATGCATGCTTACTTGTGTGACCATGGATGTGTGTGTGCATGTGCATATATGTGCATGTGTGTGAAGAGGCCAGAGCTTGACCCTGAGTGCCTTCCCTGATTGCTTTTCATGCTATTTGCTGAGGCAGGGTCTCTTACTGAGCTAGGAGTTCACCTGTTTGGCCAATCTATCTAGGCAGCTTGCCTTCACATATGAGCATGCACACACGCATGGATGTACACATGTACACACGTACCTACACATGTGAGCATGCATGCATGTGATGGTTTGAATGAGAAATATTCCCCATCGGCTTATGGATTTGAACTCTTGGTTCCTGGTTGGTGGTGCTGTTTGGTAAGGTTATGCAACCTTTAGAAGGTATAGTCTTGCTGGAGGAAGTATGTCCCTAGGGGTGGACTTTGACAGTGCAAGAGCAGCCAGTGGTCTTAACCACTGAATCATCTCTCCAGCCCCTAAAATATATATTTTTAAAAGACAAAAACCTTCAACTCTTCCTTTCGTTAAGGCAAATAACAAAACAGTCCCTCAGGTTCCATTTTCTTGGTCGAACAGTCTTTGTGAGCGCTGTGAGCTTCTAGATAGTTTTGAAATGAGGTTCAGATGTTGAACTGTTAAAATAACTTATCTTGCGTACATAGAAAAATTTATATCAAGCTGTGTGATATCTATTAGTATCTTTCTGACTTTCTCAAAAATAAAGGTTTATTTTATTTCATTTTATTTTATTTTATTTTTTGCTTTTCCAACACCAACACTGAATGGAGCCACTGCCTCACACTTTGGGGTCCTTGCTTGACCTTTCCTTGAAACTTTGATCCCATAAATTCAACCCTGCTCTGGAGAATGACGTGAATGAGCAGTTTTTAAGTTCCGAGAGCTCAATTGGTATAAGAGAAGGGTGGTAGTGTTCACCTCAGCTCATGGCGAACAGTCTCCTCTATGACTCCTTTGAATGAAGTACAACAAATTGACAATAAAAATAAAAGGGTAAAACTTGACTCAAAGGGTGAAAGAAATCTTACCTTTTCGGATCTACGATTTTGTAAAGTTTTCCATTGTGAGTCTGGGTCATACTCTTACTGCTGGCTAAAATGTAAATTTCGCCTGTTGAAAAGAAATAATGAGAAGTGAATTCACAGCCTGTGTCACTGCCACACAGATACTATGGATCTCCTTCCAGCCCCAGGAAGACCATCGGCCTAAAGTTTGTGACAGCACCTCACAAGTTCACCTTCGCAGTCCCTCTAGATCCTGTCCCCTCGTTGCTCCTGTGTAGGACGATACACGGCGGCCTCACCTGGATCAAGTCCAACCGTCTTCTCCCCCAGCTCCCTGTCTCCTCTGACCCTCCCTTGGATCACAGCCGACAGCCTCTTCCCTGAGCTCCCAGTCTCTGCTCCTGTTGTGTGTTTATTCTCAGTTTTCTTCTTTTTTAAAAGTTTATTCTAGGTATTCTTGCCCCAGCAACTCTTTTGAAAGACCTAGATGGTATAAGTTAAGTCAAGTATGGGGCCTGGAGAGATGGCTCAACGGTTAAGAGTACTGGCTGTTCTTGTAGGGGACCCGGGTTCAATTCCCAGCACCCACATGGCAGCTAACAACTATCTACTGTAAGTACAGTTCCATAGGAATAGGATGCTCTCTTATGACCTCCGCAGGCACTGCATGACATCAGTGTACTTACATGTATATTCTCATACACGTAAAATAAAAATAGTAAATAAGATAGTTTTAAAAACTTAGGCCCAAGCAAAATTTTATGGCTCAAAATTGGGTATTTCTCCTTCCCTCCCTTCCTCACTTCCTCCCTTCCTCTCTTCATCCTTCCCTCCCTCCGTTCTTTCTTCCCCCCTCCTTTGCCCCATCCTCTTCCCTTATTTTCTTTCTTTTCCTTCCTCTATTCTCTCCTGTCTCTTCTGATGATGCTGAGGATCAAGTGCAGAGCCTCATGGATTCTAACCAAGCCCTCTACCACTGAGGCACTCCACCAGCCCTAGCTATTTCCAAAATCAAAGTCTGTCAATGACATTTAAATTATATTACAGAGGAGATGAATAAGAAGAGTGTATCTTTTTGGTTCCTTGAGTAGGGTGAAAAATCAAATGTAAAGCACTCACTTTGGAGCAAAAGCAGATGACTCTCCTGTCTCCTTTAAGTCATCGTATCCCTACCTCTCAGGTATGTCCTATGCATTTTGGGAATCTTGTCTGAGTCCCTCATCAATCTAAGTGAATGGCATGGAAATATTTCTGGTGGATTCCCCACTTAATGTAAGAAGAAAATCGGCCTGGATTTTTATTATAGAGAGAATATTCAGATTTAGATAAGAAACACATATTCTTTATTTTCATTTAAGTCTTAAAATTTTCTCTGAGACTGAAGAATCCCAATACCCAGGGCTTGTTAGGATATACTCCCAAAAGCAACACAAAAGCTACACTGAGCCCTGTAATTTAAAATAATAGAGAGAAACCTCTCACTATTTCTGATGAATTACATTCCAATTTCAACTTCTTTTTGTTCATTAGGCTCCATATACTTTGAGAAACATGCCCCAAACATTATTCCATAGATTGTCAGTAAATTTGTAACTTAGATTATCTTGGGTGCATTTTATTCCCCAGAGCACAAACTAAAACAATAAGATAAACAATAAAAAGATAAATGAATTTCAGATTCTACCATGTTTAAAATTTATTCCAAGATATATGGAATTGGAACAATTTTCAGGTATGAAAGAGAAAAAGTTACCTGGTACCTAATCAGAAGCATTAATAGGCATTAAAAATTTCTCTGTTTGGGACATAATTTTTTTCTTTATTTCTGCCTCTTTTTTCTCTGCTTTATTACTTTTATGTATCGAAAATGTAAATAAGGAATAAAGACCCTGGGGGAAAGGCAATAGGTAGGAACACATTACTGGACTGGACCATATTTATTTTCTATAGGAAGTTACCTTGGTGTGGGCTAAATTTCCAACAAACAGAAGATGAGAATATTGTTCTTTAGGGCAGAACAAAAGTTTTCGAGTTAGGGAGTGAAAGTGGAACTCAGTGGAGGCAATTTATACGTTACCTAACTCATCTTCTCCAAATCCCAAGATGTGACCTGCAAAGTAACCGCGACAGGAGCCACTGGTACCCAGACAGAGGGGCTTTTCTTGCCATTGCTTTGTCACCACACTTTGTTGGAGCGTTAAGAAATTTCTACAACAAAAACACAACATAAACCTATCATGAAAAACACATTTTGGCTTAAACACCACTGTGAAATGTTTCAAAATATAAAACTGCAATAAATACCATATCAAAGGCGGAGCTTCTTCAGGGAAAGGGAATCTCCCTCATCATGTGTGACAGCACTGTGAAATCCCCAGAGGAGGACAAGGCTCTTGGAGGGGGCACTGAACGCATCTACGCATGAGAAAGCCTCCCTTATATCCAAGGAGGATCCTTCTCGGCCAGGACTCAGCTCTAGGCTGTGCTACTGATCAGACAGGGACTGGGAAGAGGACGGGCCACTCCAGTTTCCTGGGCCTTGTAGCATGTGTCTGAATCCCAGCAACTTGAGGAACAAGACTCTTAACATGAGTTCCATCAGTTTCTTATAATTATCCACCATGAGGCCTCAAACGTTCAAGCTATACTTTCATTTTGCAGTATCTCTACTTACGTAGACAAATTAATTCTGTTGCTCAAAGCCTTGAAAGTGCAGAAGAACCAAAATTTATACTCTTCCAGGATAATCATTTATTTATTTATTTTTCTTTTTTGACACAAGGTCTCCCTGTACCCCTAGCTGGCCTGGAACTCACTAGGTAGACCAAGCTGGCTTCGATCTCATGGAGATCCAACTGCTCTGCCTCCTGAGTGCTGGGATTCGAGTGCAACCATACCTTGCATCCAGAATAATATTGTAAATAGTTTTTAGAACCCATGCAAAATGAATTTTTGAATTAAGTTTAATTAAGGGGAAATATGTATGTAACACGGAAGTCCACTGGAAGACTTCTCTTCCTTTAAAAATGATTTCATGGATGTGGCCAAGTCTGTTTGAGCACATGTCCTTGGAAGTTTTTCGATGATACTTCCAGAAATGTTGGAACACATGGAAGTGATAACATTTCTGTGTCCAAGATCTGACTGACTCAAGAAGGAGATAGCCACTGGACTATTTTGGGTTAGTATGCCAACCGACATAGATGTCATTTGGAAATGAAATTGTGATATCAGGGAACATACCCATTACGGTCTCCAAACACGTAGCTTCCATACAATCTTTCAGACTGGCAGCCTCGGTAAACAAACCCACCAACCAAAGGGCCGTTGCTGAATGGCTTGAATTCTAAAAGCGATGGCTCACTTTCTGGGGAAAAGAAAAGCATAGCATTACATCAAATGAAACATATTTTCAGTGAGTAAAAGTGATATAGACTGCGTAATGAGTATTACGATAGTTTGATTCTGAATTGTGCTTTACAATGCAGGGCATGGATCCTTGTTAGAAATACTGTGGACAGTAATGAGACTTAGTTGAAACAGCATCAAAATGCCAGCTTGATAAAATGAAAATGACTTCATGAGCTTGCGGCTGTTAGAGCTGTTCAGACACACTAGGGTTCCAATAAAATTGGAATCTGAATATTTTGAGATTATTGTTATTTACTTTAGAATCAGAATGCTTTTTAAGTAGTTACTTTTTGGAACACTAGCTTTTTGTAAAAATGGTTCTGTTTATATTTAGTACATCAAACCAGACCTCTGTCAAATCGTATAAAATAGTTTGAAATTTTTTTAAGTTCACACTTTAATGAAAATGAAAACATAGTACATAAAAGGTCTTTAAATCCCCATTTATTGTGTATTAAAACCACTGTCATTTAGTAATATCTTTACTTAAAACATTTAATAGTTTTTTTTTTATAGACCGCGTGGCTGACAAAGTCTGCTCCAGTAATTCCTTTTGAATTACGTGTGTTCACTCATGTATCTCAATCCCTGCATGCATGCTGTGTCATACTTGGATCCACATATGTTAATCGAAATGGAAATGCTCTCAAGCCAGTGGCGAATTCATCTGAGGATTACTTCGCATGCATTTAATGTCAAATAAGTCACTATTAACAGAGCGTACTTTATGCCAGAGCTTCCGGGGAAACACAGTCATTTTAAAGTCCTTGTACCTCCTGTGTGCTTATAGTGGCTATGACATAATAAAAACAAGAAAAGACAAGTTTAAATACCCAGCACCCCAAGCAAAGGCATAGTTGAAAGACCAAGGTCAAGAGCACTGGAGACAGGCTGCTCCAGGTCAGATCTCCCCCTTTATCACTGTATTGTGGGTGATATAATTAACCTTTCTGTACCTCAGTTTCCCCCTTTATGCAACGTAGTGGTGATGGGGCCTGTTACCTAGAGTGGTTCAGTGAATGAAATGAGTAAAGTTTCTAGGTGCTTAGGAGAGGATGTGCATGTACTAAGCACTTTGGGTTTCTTTTAAAATACATAACTGTAAAGCGGTTAATACTCTAACTGGTTTTGTCTGAACCTCAGTGAACATGATTGTAGAATTTAATCTCCAGATAGATCCAAAAATACATTCAACTAGTTAGTGGCTCGTTAGATTTTTCTTTTTTTCAAACCACAGTACTCTTCAGTTTGGCTTTTATAAGACACACACACACACACACACACAGAAATACCTGAAAAAAAATAAAGTAAAATCACTGAACACCACATGAACTAACACAGCTGCTTCGTTCCTACTGCTAAATAAATACCTCAACTGAATGAGCAAACAGAAGGAGCAATCAATTTAATAATTTTAATCTACTGTGTTCCCTAAGTCATAATAATGTTTAATATATTACACCCTTCAAAAGGAATATACACTAAAACAGTGAAAAATACTAAGGGCTTTGGACTTCATTATCCAACGTCATATTTTCTTGTTCTCTCTAAATACTCCAGTAATCATGTTATTAAAAATAATATTTAAACATTCTATTCTCATGACTTGTTTTTACAAGTCAGTTGCTTACTCTGTTTCCTCTAAAATAAATCCATTTAAAAATTACTCTTATTAAAACACTTATTCTTTTCTTAATTGCTGAGACTCGCATGTTGAATATACCGTAATTTCTTAACCTTAAGACTTATTTCCCTGTTTAGACAAATTCCCCCAAATAATAGTAAATAAATCAAAGCTACTCATTTTGAGTCTCGGATGAGCAAAATATAAGTTGCTGACTTTTGAAACCACTAAATTATCTGTACCTATAGAGAGCCATTTAATCCATGGGAAAGGTAATTAACCAGACAGAACCCTCAGGGCTTCTAAGAGTCCCTGAACCTTTAATGTCCAAGCAGTTAACCCTCTCTACTCTGGCAGGCCAGTGTTTTAATGCTTTCTCAAATACTCATTATGTAGAAATCCTTTTTTCTTCAATTAATATACTAAAACGAACGTCCAACTAAAGTAAAAACAGAAAATCATACTTGACTTACCATAATCTTTCCCCTTTGTTATTTGCAGGATTCTGGCTGATGATCTGTTTTTTCCATTGGAATCTGAACAAAGTATTGTTAAATTGATGTTTATATCAGTGGGATGTCGATCCACTGCACATCTGCATAATGGAAGAAGCAAATCTACATTAATTCCTACCAGGGTATCTTTATTGCTGCAGTGGAGATTCCTGACATAGGAAGGAACCTTTGTGGGCAGGCGAGGATCTTGGAGCAAATTACTTTGAATTCTCCTGAAAGCACTGAAGGAAACACCCTGATGTGTTTATTTATTCTTCTAAAGTATAATGACCTCTGGAATGTATTTCTTAATTTCTCTTGCTGTTTTCCTGTTAATGAATGTTTACACTATATTACAATTTTTGTTAACCTATTGGTAAAGTCTATGTCAGGCTTCACATGTTGAAAAAGTTTAGGAATATGAATCAGTGTTACCATGTCATGGCTATAACACAATATAATATTAGCCTTACGACTAGTGTTGTATTTCTTACATGGAATTATTTATTTATCTGTAGGTGTGTGT
This sequence comes from Eospalax fontanierii, assembly GCA_035773235.1. NCBI lineage: Eukaryota > Metazoa > Chordata > Mammalia > Rodentia > Spalacidae > Eospalax > Eospalax fontanierii. The sequence goes on along the minus strand of CM069548.1, from coordinate 30,182,327 downwards.
GTATATGTGTGTGTGTGTGTGCATGTGTGTGTTCATGTGTGGTGTGCATGCAGAGGTCAAGAACAACTTGTGGGAGTTGGTTCTCTTTTTTCATCATGTGTGTCACTAGGATTGAACTGAGACTGTCAGGTTGGTGACAAGTGTCTATGCACTGAGTCAATAATTACATCCTAAACCTCAGAATGCTGCAGCAAAAGACCAGATGCATTCTAGTTCAAGGACTAAATAAAGCTGTCCACTGCATGCATGGAGGACTCTGTCTTCGTGTCCCTCATACCTGACCTGGAAACCAGAATATCTCTATGGTTCTAACCACTGACTGAACTCCACAAAGGTTAGAATCACTTTCAGTGTCTTGATCACTACATTCCTGTTACCTGGTCACAAGCTAGAGATCTAAGAGGGCCTCCATATTCTTTGAATGTTAAAGTCAATAAGGGACTAGGATTAGAGCAAGAATGAAGTTATGACATACTGTCTAAAGTTCTCGAAAGGGTAAAACAAACAAACAAAAAAGACAAAAAAGAGACTTGTTGACATTTTTGGTCATGTTATCTTTGCTTGGGGGAGTGGGAACTGTACCGTTCTGTGAATTATGGTATGCTTAGCAACATCCTTTGTCTTGACACATTAGATGACAATAGTGGACCCTGCTCTCAGCCCCAGCCCACCTAAGTTGTGAAAAATGAAACTGTTTCTAGACATTGTCAAATGTTGCCTGGAGGCAAAAACATTCCATTGGTGTTTAGGCTAACAAAATACATTAAATATTTACAAACTGAACCACTGGGGTATTGAATAAATGAAAACATTAAAAAATCAAGAACGGGGACTTATGAGATATAAGAGTTATGTAACAATTATTACAACAAAACAAAACAACTGCAGGCTCCAAAGAATACCATTCACTATCAGGAAAGAGACCAGGAGACCAGCAGAAGATGGGGTGCTGTTTTGCATGACAGGACCTATGTCCTCTCTAACTCAATGATTCAGCTAATACACGTGTCTGGCAGAGATTAAGACAAAGGCACGCTGTGGCTTAAGGTGGAGTTTAAATCCACATGGGGTGAGAGGATTTGGCTATATTACCTTTCTTTTGAAGATGGAGAATCTATGACAAAAAGAGGTTTGACTTGTTTCAAACAAGAAACAGGTAATGAAACTGAGGCCTGCTCGCCCAGAGGTGGAGTTGTGGGGGCTATGAGCCATGTTCCTGCTGAATACCAGGTTCATTGAGAACTACTTGACTCCTTGACCTTCAGTTTCTTATGGAGAAAGGATCCAGATAGTGAAACTAATCAGAATAACGAAATGATGGCAGATACCTGTCACCATCCACCTGTCTAAACATAACACTCATAATGTATATTCCCAAGAGTGAACGCTAATGTCAGTATGGGCTCTTGGTGACTATGATGTGCCAATGCTGACTCATTAGCTGTCACAGAATGAACCACTCTACTGGGAATGATGCTAAAGGGAGAGACTATGCTAATGTGGGAGTAAGGCCTGTACCTGAACTATTTGTACCTTCCAATCACATCTACTGTGAACCTGTAACAAGTCTTTTTTTTTTTTTTAAGGCCTGTTAAAAAAGATGGATGTGGGACTAGGGAGATGACTCAGTGGATAAGTAAGGCTGCTACACAAGCATGCTCAAATGCCCATCATTCACATAAAAGTCAGGCATGGCTACAGGGCAGGAGGAGAGAGAAGGTGGAGAATGACAGAGCTTGGTGGCCAGCCAGCCTAACAGAAACAGTGAGCTTCAGGTTCAGTGATAGATCCTATCTCAAAAACATAGAAAAAGACACCTGACCTCCTTCTCTAACCTCTGCATGTACACACAAGGGCATGCACACACCCCCCTTCAAATAACAATAACAATAATAATAATAGAAGGTGTTGTGTGTGCTCCCAAGAGGGAACCTAGTTCAGCACCCTGTGGCAAGGAGCTTAGTAATAGTTTTTCTTTTAGCCGGTAATGATTCTCATTTCTTTTCTGTTTATTAAATCTTCTACTTAGGATTCTCTTGGAGGGAGGCAGAATACAAATGCCGATTTTTTTTCCTTCAGCTCTCCAGCACCAGAGGAGGTAGAGCGCCCTGGCACAGGCATCTTGCCACACGTACGGTCTGGAAAGCACCTCATCCTGTGTTTTGGCTCTGAGACACAGACCCCCAGGAAGATTGCAAGAACACTCTGGTGGGATTGTGGTGACTCGGGCTGTTCCACTTCAAAGTGCTGCTCTGTGGTATCTGTGCGTTCTGAGCTATAGGACTGGAATGTGCCAGTTTCCTCCACATCCTGAACCCACCTTAAGTATTCCCTGTTGAACAGATTTTAAGATCTGTGGAGATGCCAAAAAGGAAATGAACTGTGGACTTGGGCTTTGATGGAGGGGAGATGAAGGACATGAGGGATTATAAAAATAAAAAGTTTGAGAAATATTCACCTTGCACATAGTGAACACTCAATAAACATTAAATAGCAATAATAACTAAACTAGTAAATGAATGAATGTGCCACATACCCCTCAGTTTGAATAATAGACCACAGACTGGATGGGGTTTGCATCATAGAATTTCTATGGTATAGTTCATAGAGTTTTTAAAGTGTGCCTGTCATCTCTTGTTCTAAGAACTTTAAAGTTTTCTTTTCTTTATGATTCCTTCTAGCATAGCCAGCAGACCGTCAACATGAATTTCTTCACTATTTTTATTTTTGTCAAGTCTGAAAGAAACTAACATTTACCCCAGTTCCTTACAAATGAATGCTACATCATCCTGTACTCAGTGAAACTAACGCAGTGGGAACTACCCAGGTGTGAGAGGTGTGAGGCCCCATTCTGTGTTTCCCTATGGATGTTTTATGTAATAATGATAGCACCCTTATAACACAGTTATCACCGCTCTCATTTAATATATGTGCTAGTGTTTGATGTGTCCTGCACACTTCATATTCTGGAAACTGGATTCCCCATTGCAGTCAATATGGGGTGGTGGGCCCTTTAAGAGTTAATTGTCATGAGAACTCTTCTCTTACCAATGTTGTTGCTGTGAGAGAGGGATAATTATCCTATGAGCCCAGTTAGTTCTCTGGTTCTCTGTAGAAGCATGAGTTCAGGAACTTCTCTCTCTCCCTCCTTCTCTTTCACTCTCACTTTCCACTATAGGATGGAAAAGTGAGAAGGCTCTCACCAGATGGTAAACAGACGCTGGTACCATGGCCTTGGATGACCCAGTATCCAGAACTGTGAGCCAAATAAACTTTTATAAATTTATAAATTACCCTGTGTATGGCATCCTGTCATAGCAACAGAAAACAGACCAATTCAACAAGGGAAAGAAAATTTAGAGGAGTTTAAGGAAAATAAATAAATCTAAAGGTTTATTGTTTCTCAAAATTAAGTCTCAGTCCTTATATATTATTCCTTATATATATTAGTCCTTATATATTCCAACAATTTTGGAATTAATTTTATATAAAATTAAAAAATTTAAACAATTTTTAACTCCCCAATTTTCTTGATGAACTTGGCTTTTCCTTGCCTAATCTGTTCTCTCAATCTGCTTTACCCATGAGATGGAGAAAGAGAGCTAAATATTCTCTTAGTTAATAGCCCGGCATGATTTGCAGGGGGAGATGTAAGTTTGGATACCACCCTTGTTGCTTGGTGATTGGACATCTCATTTCCCTTCCTAGATCCCAAACTCTGTGCATGTTTGAAAGCATGGAGAAGATGGGCTGATGCTCTCACCTGCCTGGATCATGGAGCCCATGCGCAAACACTTCTGGGGGCTGGTTGGTGCTGTTGAAGTGGGGATTGCTCCGTGGTATGGAATAAGGCACGTTGCACACGTCGGTGTCCACGTCTAGCCGCAGCACGGAACCTGTGAAATCGCTGAGAAATTGAAGAGGGATCAGTGTTTCATGTTGATATTTTGTGTGTTGCCTGTACTAAACGAGGTCAGGGAGAGTTATCTCCTCATTGAGTGAAAAGTATCTAAGTTCCCAGGTTCCATACAGCGAAGAAAGAAACCAGGGGCACTTTGGGTCCAGATAGGGTGCTGTGCTGAGACATGGCTTGAAGGTGGCCGAGGGCTGGGGCACTGGTAGTACATTTGCTTGGCTGCTTTTTTTAAAGATCTGTCCTTTCTAATTTTTGCCAATCTGTGCATTTTATGTCTCCCAAGATGTCAGTTGGTATGCAGAGGGTGGAGAAGCTGCTGCCCAGCAGCTGTGGCCCAGAGGAGGAAACACTCTGTCCTCAGAGCTGTGTGTGGTGGAGGCAGCCTCAAAGGGCAATGCCACCCAACCACAGCTCCTAAGACAAAGCAAAGCACAGCCCAGCATAGAATGCCTGCATGTTACTACATTAAGATGTACATTGCTAACAGTAATTAGATGTTTCAATTGTCAAGCATGGTTTCTAATCACTGGTTTAGAACCTGTGTCCTGGTACTGAAAGCATATTAACATCAAGAAGTATATATTGGCGACCAGTCTATTACCTTAAACCATCCATCTCTTCCATATCATCCAGGGTGATCATCCCATCCCCAAGGATGATGTACAGAAAGCCATCAGGACCAAAGAACAGTTGTCCTCCGAGATGCTTTCTGTGGAGTTCTGCGACTTCCAGAAATACCCTGGCTGTTCTCAAATCAACTTGATGAGGATTTTTTCTGCATGATGGGAGGGAAAACACCAGGACTGTTCAGGTAGAAGGTGAATCAACAGAAAGAAAGAAAGATACAGAGAAACGGACCTCTGGCACATAACAAAGGAATTGTACTCGAAATAGAGCTGTACTAGTAATTTCAAAATTACCGAAGAATCACATTATTCTCAAGTTTTAGAAACAGCACTGACGTGGGAAATAACTGAGGAAAAGCATTAGCGTCATTATTCTGTTGAGCTTTTCTTAAAACACTCACACATGGGGGTTTTAAGCCATGTGAAGATTCTGCTTTAATTACTTGCTGCCACCTTATGGCTGGTTATTTACAATTTCTAAATAAAAGGTTTATGAGGAGATGGAGAGATGCTTAGAGGCACAGCAGTTAGTGATACCTTGATACTGTGTATTCCACAACCCTAAGAATGTGGTCATGAGGCCCGATAGCCCACCGCTCTTGGTTGGTGGTATAAGACACATACAGCTTTCCATTTTTCTTGTAATTGGGATGGAATGCAAGGCTTAGCAGTCCCCTTTCATCTCTTCCCTGCAGTCAAATGAAAAACACAAAGAATTGTGAAGTTAATTATGTTCTTCATTGTGTTTCCACTGGAACCCCAAAAGAGTCTCTTTCTTTCTTCTGGATAATCTTTGCCCAAACTCTTTTCTTTTCTTCCTTGCCTACTGCACAGAAAAGGATTATAAAACATTTCACTGTGTGGAACTCTTTAAAGGTTAGAACAAGACAATTGTCTTGTGTGGTTATCTATGCACAAGAGACTTACACCACTTTAGTCAAGTGATTTGTGCGTGTAATCTTGAGAAGCTAGGAAGACAAGTTTAAGTGCTGAGAGGAATTCTTTCTGGGGTTACTAGGTTGCTTATAGTTCATAGAAGACAAATAAAATGGTTTACAATCAACAGTCACTTCTAATCCAACTCTCTAAAACCTAAAACACAGTGTGGACTGCCAACTACCACTGTCTTGGCAATATGTCTAGAAAACAGTTAAATTGCTTGTGTAATATGTAAACCATTGTTTCACCCAGGGGCAACGACGTCAGTTGTCGCAACGATGGTGGTCTGTACATCATAGCTAGGTAACGGCAGCCTTGGCCCATCTATAGAGAAAGGACGTATTTTCACATGCATCCCTGATGCTGCATAAAAAAGAAGGATGAAAAGGTAGGAGGAGACAGAAGGACCAGGGCAGGGTGGGGTGGGAGAAATACTAGACAGGAAAGAGGACACTTGGAAATAAAAAAACCAATCAGAAGCAACTTTCTTTTGTTATTATATGAATGTCAAGGATTGTATACATTAGACATGCCAAATGCTAAAATAATTAAAACATCATATGTTCTGAAACAGAAAGGCATTTTATCTTTATTTTCTGCTAATTCAGCGTGCTGAAATTCAATATGGTCTTAGCATTTGCTTTATCCCACAAGAAGTCTAGGAATTTCTATCATGAAATCAAGGCATCTAAAATGATCTAGATAGAAACTTAAATTTCATGTTTCAGGAAGTGAGTGAGCATTTTCTCTCCAGTCTAGTGAGTTATTCACAGCAGTAAAATCATGAGACAGAAATTGAATTCTACAACTGCCTGTAAAACGTCCCCTTATTTATGCCTTTAACATAACATCTGCTTTGGCAAAAAGTGTGATAAATTAACTTCTGAAGTGTTAAATGAGGAAAAATTTCTGTAAGACTAAAACTCTTTAGCAGGGTCATGTGGGGGATTTTCTGTTGTAGCCCATCGAACAGCATGTGTTTCCAGCACAGCATTGCACAGTTCTTACATGTAACTTGTACTCTACATCTATTTATGAATATAAATTTTTAGGCATAAAAGTTCATTTTTAAGCCAGGTATGATGGTGCATAGCCTTTAACCCCAAAACGTGGGAGGCAGAGATAGGCAGATTTCTGTGGGATGGAGGCCAGCCTGGTCTACATAGTAAGTTCTGGGACAGTTGGAGCTACAGGGGATCCAGTCTCCAAGCCCTCTCTCCAGAGTTCATTTTTATTAAACCTTGTTTGATTTGTTTTACAGAACAGAGATAACTGCTTTTGGCTAAAAGGCATCCAAAATAGAAATATTCATATTTGGAGTGTTGCATAAATAATACTCTGGTTGGGAATATCTGGAAACTATCCAATCATTACTCAAATGTTAACCTTTTTTGCTCATCACAATATGGCTAATTTTAACTTTAATCATAGACTCTAATGACTATGATTTATGAATGAGTCTCTGCTTTTTGGATTAGTTTGTGATGAGGATTTTAATACAGACTTGATGCTGCTGTGGCAGGAAAGAAATATCCCTTGGCTTTCTTAGAAGACTTTAGCAACTGAGATGTGTAAAAGATTCAAATCTGGAGAAGTCCCTGGACATTTTAACCATTTTGATATAAGGAGGCCCAGAGGTGGGATTTTGTCTATGTTTCATTCTTCTCCCCAGTGTATTTCTCCCTAAAGCTGTGAGGGGCAGGTTAAGTCCTCATGCCTGCCTCACAAATGTTTGTGTTCACTGTAAGAAGCTTTGGTTGAAAGTAGTCTTTTGTAGTTGCTAATCAAATTGTCAGAAATACCACTTAAAGCGGAGAGCAACGTGGTTCAAAGCTGTGCTGATTGCTTTTCAGGAATTAGGGATGTAGAATTAATGATCGTAGGAGGCCAGATGAAAAAGATGTAAACAGATCTGCAAGCGGGAGTGGGCAGCTGTTCATTCTAGAGGTGCATGGTTCGTACCAAGGAACCCCGTATTATCACAGACGTTTAGGGAAATGCCAAATATGGAAAAGGAATGAGACTTAAGAGATGGAAATAGATTAAAAAATGCACTTTTTAAAAAGTTTTCTAAGAATTCTGACTTTTTTCAGGCTATAGGATTAACGTTTGGTTAATTTAGTATTTATGACCTGATCTTTTAAAATCACCTTCCATATGTAAAGCTGTGTTCGGATTGGTTTGGAAACTTGACAACTCTTAAGTCATTTCCAAGAAAAACTTTTGTAATTATTGAATAAAAACAATCCAATCCTTGTTTTATATAAATATCTTGGCTGTCTCTTTGGACCAGCCTTTAAAATTGTATAAGAGAACCCTAAATGTCAGAGATTGGGAAGGCCAGATAGTCCTACTGTGCTGAGATTGAAATATTGAGAAGCTAGCTTTTCACTTGAATTAGCTTTCACAGTGATGTTGTCTACTTAATTAGACTATATAATTAAAAAAATCCTGATTTAACTCTTAAATGCAAACCTATCTTTGAGGTCTGGCTCATTTTTCAAGTTCTACATGGAGAAAGGCCAGAGTCAGAGGTCTTATCACCAGTGACACCACTAGACATTTAGGGCTTCTGGCCTTCTAAGGTCCTTCAGCTTAAACTTCACAGGAATGTTGTCCCAATGTGATAGCTATTGCTATAGACAGGAGCTCCAAGATTCCTGTTCTTCTTTCTGGTTAGCTAGGTTTTTCCATCCCAGGTCTGGCTGCTCACGTTCACAACGTCATTCTGCCCAATCCCTAAGCCACACTAGAAAGAATCTTTGACTTCTCCCTGATTCCTTCCCATTTCCATTCCTGATAAGTGTCTTAATAGCTCAGAGTTTGTGGAACTGAAACCACGTGCTCCATTCAAAAATGTTAAAGAGTTATGGATTGATTCTGGGGAGCCTCTCAGGAGAACAGGTCTTTCATGCTAAGTCCAGTTGAGCTGGCTACCAAGGGAGAACAACACATTAACAGAGAGGCAGACTGAAGACACACCTTTCAAATAGACATCAACGTCTAACACTCTGCTTTTAAAATCTGTTAACCAATGTCCAAAGTGCCTATCGTTATTCATGGGAAGAGCAGTGGTTTTTCCAAATACTCATACTGAACTTTGGACTTCATATTAACACTCAACACTTTGTGTGAAAAGTATGCTTTTTGGGTGTACAGACAACATCGTTAGACCCAAACTGGAAGCCAACAGAGAAAGAAACATTTGTCATAACAACCGAAAAAACAAAAACAAAAACAAAAAACTGTCAAGTTTTTTTGTTATTGTACTTAAGAGGCAGGACCATAATCACACAATCACACAGACAGCCTGGTGGTTTCAGGCTGGTCTCGAACTCACAGCTACCCTCCTGTTTCAGCTTCCCAAACTGATAGGATTATAGGTCCTGGCACATTCAGCCTCATATTTAAAAAAATATTTTATTTATTATTTTTTAAATTTTATGTGTGTGTGTTGTCTGCATGTAGGTAAGTGCACCTGCATAGTGCCATGTCAGGGAAGGTCAGAAGAGAGCTTCTGATCCTCAGTTATGAGCCACCATGTGTTTGCTGGAAACAACCTGGGTCCTCTGCAAGAGCAGCCAGTGCTCTTAACCGCAGATGCAGATTCATCTCTCCAGCCCCACCTCATGACGTTTTCAATAAGAAGCTTATGATTTTGTGTTAGGCTTCAGATTGGACATGCCTGTCTCTCTGAATGGAGCCTGGCCCAGCATCTCAGGCTACCGCGCCATCCTCCCCTTTCTTCTGCTCGGCTCTCCCAGTACTACATCAAGTCTTGGTAGCCCCACACCAGCTGAATGCTGGTGCTCAAAGTAAGGTTGTTGAATGATTTGGAAACAATGTCTAAACAGCTTGGGACCTTGTGATTGACCGGTGTTTTAGAGTAAGTCAGAAAAGCCTCCCCAGGCTCTTTTAATAAGTAGGTAACTGCCAGTCAGCTCCTAGAAACAATTTCACAGGATCCAAAGAAAAAGAGATGAAACACTCAAACAAAGAGATGACTTTATGGCGCAGATTTACTATTGTAGTTTTAGAATGAGCTCTACGCTGGTGAGCAGGTCAAAGTTCTAATCAATAGTGGAAGAAGATCCTTCTTTGAATAATGTATTTGAAATATGTATTTGAAAAGGAGAGGCAATCAAAAAATGATTGTAACAGAAAATGCTTTTCCTCTTTAAGGGAAATTTTGAAGTACTTGTCTTTCATTGTGATATTATCTAAAGGAAACATTCCCTTTATTCTTTCAATATGGCTAAACTTAATTTATTCTGATTTCTGGTTTCTCTATCATTGTCTTCATCACTTTTGGAGAATGCTGACTTGTGCATTTTAGGAAGTGGCAGCTCTGAACCAAAAGCTGGTTACCCAATTTGGCATAGGTTTCTTAGTGTCCTTTTGGCCACTAACTGACTGACTGACTGACTGACTGACTTCAAGTTCAATCTTATTTTCACTGGACCCTTGATTGATCCATTGCTGTGTAACATATACAGAGGCTCTGGAGATTGGGACAAAGATATCTTTGGGGCGGGACTACCGTTGTGCTTATCGCATAGATATTTCGATCCAGATTTTTAAAAGGATACTAAAGCCAGGCATGATGGCACATGCCTATAATTTCAGCACTTGGGAAGTGGAGGCAGGAGAATCAGGAATTTAAGGCTGCTACATAATGATGTAGGATTGTCATTTATTTTGAGACCGGGACTCATATAGCTCCAACTGGTCCAGCTTGAGCTACATGAATCCCTGTCTCAGAATAGAACAAAACAAAGTGAACTAAAGAATCCTAAGCACATACAGCTTAGTTTTCTTGACTATAACTTCATTGCCTGTAATATGACCCTAAGCAGCCAAGCATAAATATGGTGCTGTAATCACGAAATCATTTACTGAGCTGGAGAGATGGCTCAGTGGTTAAAAAAACTGGCTGCTCTTGCAGAGGACCTAGGTTCAATTCCCAGCACCCAGCCATCTGTAACTCCAGTTCTGGGAGATCTGACGCCCTCTTCTGGCCTCTGTGGGCATTGCATGACATAGGTGCACTTAGACACATGCAGGCAAAACATTCATAAGTAGAAAATTTTAAAAATTGTTCATTATTTGCCTTGCCATTTAGAAATTAACATTAACTGGGCAAATGTGTGTTGAGTACCTACTGGGTGTTAGACTTTACTTGGCAGTAAGGACAAAGGCTCTTTAAGAGCAGATACGGATGTAGGTAACAAATAGGTGACAGCTTTCCGGTGCTTTGTTCCCACCATGCTTCTCTGAGATGCTGATTTTTTTTTTTTTTTGGTTAATCAGTGCTGTATCCTTAGTAATATTCATGACTCAAAACTAAGTATTAAAGAGAGAGTAGATGAATATTCTGGAAAACTTTTAACCAGAGATATATTTGTATATCAGTACCTGAATTTTCTCCCCTCCAAGACTTAGTAACAAAAAGAAAGAAGCTTGGCCCCCTGGAAGGTAAATTACATGAAGAATTAGACAAGTTTCTACAAACAATAAGGTCTTCTTCTTACATGACACAAATATGAGGATAGCCCCAGGTAAAATTGCTGTTCTCGTCATAGTGAAGGAATTTATAAGAATGAACCAAAGAACAGAACGGTGGTATTTTTTAATTGTCTCTAAGACATATACTTGTACCTTGGGACAGACTTTCTCATTTCCTTTGTCCGGTCTGTCATCACTCACTTGTATATGCTTTGCTGACGCATAAAATGAAAGGAACAAAGGAGACTTGAAAACTAACATGGACTCTGTCTTTCGTAAACCTTTGCTTACTCTGAACCTGGAATCTTTTGCTACCCCCAAAAGAAAAAAGTTTGCTGAAGAATTGTCAGCTGAAACACCACCACAGATAATATTTCTGTTGCTGCTGTAAAAAATCTGCCACCAAAGTCATATCTGGAGACAAGAAAGATATGTTATCTTCATCTGTAAAGTAGGATCCAGCGTGGGTCTCAGAGGTTAAAATAAATGTCGGCAGAATTAATGCCTTTACTAGAGACTCCAGGGGATAATTCGTGCTTTTCCTCTCAGACCAAGAAACCTCTTACATTCCTTCAAGGCCATCCGTGATGGCTGAATCCTGGCATCATATCAGTCTGTTTCCCTCAGCCCCCTGGTCTTCTGCTTTCAAGAACTGGAGAGTTCCCTGACCCCACCCAACCCTGGCAATCCAGAATAATCTTTCTACCTAGGTATAGTTTAGCAGTCTTAATTCCACTGGAACCTAGTACTCCTTTGCCACCTATCAAATGAAAAGTTTCTCCCAGGTAGCATGAGGACATATTTAGGGCAGAGACATTATTTCCCCTACCACATGAATAGCTTATCTGTATTTAACAAGAGATTTTAAGTGTTTATGACTTGAGCTTTCTTGGCTAAGCCCTCTGCCAGTGAAGTGCATCTATGAGGTTCCCAGAAGGCATTGAAGTCTAAGGAAAGTTCTACCACAGCATACCCATTATTTTAGCTGCCAGTAAAGAATTATATCCAACACTCTTCAGAATAAACTGACAATACCACTGAGCGTTCAGGAAGAAAAAGAGAAAAAAAATCATTTAATAAAAAGATCATAAGAGCCAGAGGCAGTAGATGAATATGAGGAAACCATGTTGTATGGACACCACAGGGTCTTTGCACATATGAACTCACACAACACAGCATGTGACAACATATACAAGACCTGTACAAGCCCAAGCCAGAAAAAGACCAAAAGCAAACAGCAACAAAACCCCCCAGCATGCATTGGGGTGATGGGCAAGAAGCCTCAGCCTTAATTGAGGATTTATTTATTAGCTGCTAGGAGAGGGATTTTCAGTTTTTTTTTTTTAAGAGTGTGATGCCCGGTAGGTTGACCAGATTTGGATGAACCCATACCCAAGAGCATTGTGGGAACACAAATTAGTCTCCAATGAGCCATTAAAAAGAGAAAAATTGTAATAGAGGACATGAAGTTCTGAGGCAGGATCAGGGTTGAAAGGGTAGAGGTGGGGAAGGGGGTTTGAGTTTAATCAATATATATTGTATGAAATTCTCAAAGTGATTAAAAATATTTTTAAGTGGGCAAGTGACATTTATATGCAAAAATTCAATCAAGAATAAAATTCTTGTGTTAACTGTATGGCTATTCATGACTCAGAAGGTATTATCAACCATGGGAAAACCTGCCTGATGGGTAACTATATTTGACAGTATTTTCCTTTGTTCACAGTTTTGTAACACACTGTAGGGTACTGATTTCTTCATATCTCCTGGAAAAGATAAGAAACGTTGCTTTTCAATCACAACCCAGATTTAATTAAATTTAATCTCTGAAGAAGCGCCAATCCCCTGGGGACCCTGACTGAACTTGTGGGAAGGAATTCATAGTTTGGATCTGTGCATAATAAAAAGTATAATTTGTCTTTGTTTCTAGTTCCTGACTCAGACCTCTGAAAACTCTTGGAATTTCCTGAGTGATAGGAATATCTTTTTGTTTATAAGAAGTCTTCTCAACTGCACCTGAACTTATGCTAATGAGCTGACTCCTGGTTAGCCACTGCCTAGATGTATGAGATGGAGCTAGCAGCCAGGGACGCTAGCCATGTGATTACAGATTTGAAAACATCAGTGCTTTTCTCCCTTGCCCAGGGAGAGGAGCTGCTGGCTGAGTTCAGTCATCCATGGCCATAATTTAATTCTTTATGTCTATATAATGAAATCTCCATATAGACTCTTGGACTTAGGGAGTTGGCTTAGTGGGTAAAGTGCTTGACATACAATAGGAAGACCTGAGTTTGCCTCCTCAAACCCTCGAGAAGTGAGATGTGGTACCACCACATCATCTTAGTGCTCCTGTGAGGAGTGAGAGGTAACAAGAGCACAACCCTCTGAAGCATGCGGGCCAGCTAGCCTGACTTATGCAGCAGAGAACCAGGGACCCGTCTCAAACAAGGTAGAAGGTGAGGACCAAAACCTGAGGTTGTCCTCTCACAACACACACACACACACACACACACACACACACACACACACGCACACCACTTTTAAGATAGACTGTAAAAGGGTGAAATATTGGGTAATTACATTGTTAAACACAACCAAATGTCAGTTATATAAAACAGGAATTTGAACAATTCTCCCCTAGGCTGTAAACATGAAGGTATGCCCTCATCTGAAAAAGTCTTGCCATAACTTAGTCTGTGCCAAGCCCTTACTGTGTGCTGGAGATTGCACTAAGGAATTTGTCAGTGCTAGTTTAAACTTTATAGTAATTCTAGGACTTAATACTATCTTATTCTTATTTTCTGGATTAAGAATTAAGGAACTTGTTCAGAATATACAATTAGAAACGGAAAAACAGGGATCCTCTGTGACTGGAACACAAATAATATAAACTACTATGTCACACTGCTTGACCCAATGTTTGCTAAGAGAAGAAACAAGACACATGAAGATAGCTATCCTTCCTCAGCACTCACTGTTGAAGAAGAACTAATGGTTTTGAAACAATCTTCCTGAGGTTTGTGAAGTCCTACAGAGGAAAAAAGACAAAATCTGTACTTAGTTATTTTAACTTAAAGGTGTTAATTTAACTTAAACAACTCAGTTATTTTTAATTTACACAATCAAACATTTATCTAGTTAACTTTAACCCATAGGTTAATCAAGGAGGTGTTGCTCCTTGAAAAAAAGCAAGTCCTGATTTGTGTCATTTTTTGGTGTAAATACTCTTACTATGGCCAACTTCAAATTGACCACTGGATGCCACCACAGTTATCCGAGTGTGGAGAGATGGGGGCAGTCAGTGTTCCACAGCCTGTGAACATCAGTGTAGAATGCTCTATGCCAGACTTATTCTTCTGTCGTCATTACTGTATCCTTTCCATTTTTTTCCTGTCTTAACATTCTATTCCTTTATTGTTTCACAAACATTTTTGTGAATTAATCAAAGATTTAAAATGATTAAATAGGGGCTGGAGAGATGACTCAGCAGTTAAGAGCACTAACTGATCTTGCAGAGGATGAAGGTTGGATTCCCAGCACCCACATGGCAACTAACCACTGTCCATAACTCCATGTTCAGGTGATCTGATGCCCTCTTCTGACCTCCATGGGCACTGCACGACATGAGTACATTTACATACATGCAGGCAAAACACTCCCACACATAAAATAAAAAATAATAAATAAAATATTAAAATGATTAAATAAACAACTCGCTAATCATGAAGGAAGAGGTATCTTTTACCTGATTTTTAGACACAACATTTATACAAATGAGTCCATCACCCCCAAACAGAGCAGGATTAAATATCCTCTTGTGGAATTTGCTTGGTTATTTAATGGGGGTGGTGGGGCGGGGAGGATGCAGTAGAAATCTCTGGGAGTATCCACCCTCCAAGATTGCTCAGAGAGTTGAAGATAATGAACGCCAAATCACTGAACTCTAGAGCACTACTGGAATTGAATAAAGCAGAAAGGGACAGAGAGTGACACATCACTAGCCATTCAGTTCCATAAGATAACGGGATTTTGAAGGCAGGAATGTGATTTGGAAGTAAAGAATGTGAAGCCCTCCATTTTAATCTGGTAAGAAATGCATTCACTCTGTAGAGAGGAAGTATTTTCTTGCTCCCTGCCATCCAAAGAACTTTAGGACTTCAAAAAATTGCAGGCATGGAAAGAGAGATTTCTACTTATATTTAGCATCCGGCTCACCACTTACTTTTGATAAAGCTCTGAGTTTGTCTTTTCAGGAGATTTAGGTGGTGTGTGTTACCAACTGTTTATTAATGATTTGAAAGGTTTAAAGTAATCCAAATTACCATTAGAGAGTTGAAGCATATATACTGGGTTATTGTAAGAATTTAATTGTCTTTTTAAAATACAATTTCAGTTAAAAAGAAAGAGTATATATTCTAAGTTTAAACACAAAGCAATTTATTTAGTAAACAAAGACAAGAGTTTGGAGAAACCATCAACCCCAACATTTGTGTGTTCTCTAGTAATGGCAAATCCTAATGATGTTTCTTCCACATTGCAAGTAAATCCTACATAAAACACACTTTCAAGATTTATGATAGAAAACTGCACACTTCTAATGTGGCAAAAACATTGGAGATTTCTTTAGAGCAATATAACACATGCTTATTTCAACTAAAACATTACTGAATTTAGATTCAAATTCAAATTATAAACAAAGGAAGACTATCAGATTCTTCAAGTCATAGATGATATCTATCAAAAATAAACACATACCCAAAGATTAGATGTGGTAACAGAATGAGAGGACCATCACTAGGACAGGGACACTTCTCCCTTCTCTCCCTCTCTGGGGATTCTCTTTAGGATAATTCTTAAAAGTATTAGCAGTTAAAAAAATCATTAAATTCATAAATATTGGGAAAAACTTGCCAGAAAGGTAAATAATTTCTTTGAGATGAAGAAAATGTAGAAAACACATGATCTTTTTCAGACATCCTTATAACTGTATTTATTTGTTGATTTATTTGGTTTTGTTAAGGCAGAGTCTCAACCAGGCAACCCAGACTGGCTTCCAACTTGCTATGTGGTGGTCTTGGATCTGTGATCTTCCTGCCTCAGCCTCCCAAGTGCTGGGATTATAGGTGTCAGAGAACACATTGAACTTCAAATTGACATTTCATGCATAAGAAATGCAAGTCTACTGTCATAAAACTTGAAGCTACACTTTACGAAGGACTTTGTCTATAATAGAGACACACCTTTTCATAGTTCATTAATAACAGTTTCGTAAACACCAGAACTGCACATCAATTCATTAATTTAAGCTAATTTTATGAAATTATTTGGAATATCAGAATTCTTTAGTGAAAACGAATGAAATCAAATGGACTTGTATGAATTCATTTACCATTTTGAAGCTAGACTCTTTGAGGCATTAAGTCTTACTATTTTGCTTTAATATTAGATGCTGCAGGACTAGAAAGAATATTTCCTTCATATTTGCATGTGATTTATATCTTTGTACCTGGAAAATATTTTTTTTCCTGTCATAAAATGAGAGATTTAGGGCCTTTTCAATAAACAAATAAAGAAAAATCACAATAAAGATAAATGCTTCATTCTAGCAAAGGCTATAAAAGTGTTTTTAGTGTGTTTGACCTCTTGCTTTTACAAAGTTTGTTTTTTATGATGTGCGGCTAATACAGTGATCGTGCGGCTAAAAGCATTATCTACACATCATTATGCAGAAGTCTAACACTGGCAAATTTGACTTTCCCAGCCATGTTTCAGTGTTCTTGCCTATTATGTATTTTCTATTGTGTCTTTAAGTAAGAACCCCAGTTGACTCATGTGAGAACAAACATTAAGCAATTAAATGAGATTATTGCCTTGAAAAGAAACCTTGAAAAAAAAAAAAAAAAGAAAAGACATAGCAGTTTAGACCACCAAGGAACACTAATAAATTTGAGGAAATATGAGGATTCCTTCATGTGACTTTTCTTGAAAAGTTATGTAATAGATTGCTGGAACTTCAAGGTCACATAAAAATTAAGTATTTTAAAAATTATTTTCTGAGTTAGTTTGAATGAACATGATTTATGTGTCAATTAAACTTGCAATTTACCAAAGTAGCAAAATCAAATTGCTTGAATCTTTGATATTATCACTGAGAACCATTTTATAAAATGATTAAATGTAGAGGTCTAGAAATAAAAGCAACTAAAAGACCCAAATAGAATTATTCATCTTTAGATAAAAATCACGCTTACTGCAGAAAAATAAATATTTAGAAAACAAACACTTCTTACGTCTGCTCATATATCTATAATAAGCAAGTGGATGGTATTTAATTTTCATGTATTTGCGTTAATTCTTATTTTTTGTCTTCTTAAATATTTATTTGTAATTTTTATTTTATGTGTATGAGTACATTTTCTGCATGTATGTAAGCACACCCATGGTGTTCAATGCCCATGGAGGTCAGAAGAGGGCGTCAGATCCCCTGGAACTGGACTTATAGGTGGTTGTTAGCCACCATGTGGGTGCTGGGAATCAAACCCAGGTCCTCTGCAGGATCAATCAGTGCTCTCAACCACTGAGTCATCTCTCCAGCCAGTGTCCTTTTTTTAGATGAAGTCTCTGTGTAGCTAAGGTGGACCTTAAACCTGGGATCCTCCTACTTTGTTGTACATTACCACACCAAGCTGAGTATTTATGATATTTCTGAATTAAAGCAATAAATGCATATTTGTTGATAAATGCATCTTTCAGGTGAAGTTATGGAACAGTTTAAGATATGAAATGGAGCAATTCCCTATTTTCTATAATCAGGAAAAATGTAAGATTGCTTCACTATGATGTGGGTAGGTGTGCGAACTATATGTATATTAATTTGGATAGAGTCCAGATTAAAGATTATTAAATCAGAATAGGATTAATAAAGAAAGACTAAAGGGTGGACTTGGATTTTATTTTATTATTTGTTTATTACTATCTATAGGGATGGACCATGCCATAATGTAAATGTGATAGTCTGAGGACCACTTTTTGGAGTTGGTTTTCTTCTTTTGCCTTTACATGGGTTCTGGAGGTTGAACTTAGGTTATTAGGCTTTTGTGACAAACTCTTTTACCCACTGAGTTATGCTGCCAACCCCTTGGATTTTGTAATTTCTACAAAGAAACAATATGGACAGTGCAGGTGGCGGCGGCCTTTAATCCCATCATTTGGGAGGCAGAGGCGGGGTAGAGGCAGGCGGATCTCTGTGAGTTTGATGCCGGTCTGGTGTACATAGCAAGTTCCAGACCAACCAGGCTACATCAAAAAGCCATAAACAAATGTATAAATAAACAAACACGAGAAAAGGAAAGGAAACAATGTGAGGAGCACACAGTCTTCTTTACCTACATGAGGATTTACTTGAAGGGCAGTGCTAAGTAGTCTCTTTTCCAGGGAAACTTTGCCAGTTTTCAGTGGGAAAATGTCCTATTTCCTACAGTTCTTAATAGAAATTTTACTTTAAATAGCTATGGGCAATATGATTTGGGACCAAAGGCTGAATTTGGAGGAATTTCTGATTCTTTTTAAAAAATATTTTATTTATTAGTAGTTTTTAATCTTATGTGTACGAGTGTAATATGTGCATGTAGGTAGGTGCACCTGTGTAAGGCAGTGCCCACGGAGGACAGAAGGCATCAGATTCACTGGAAGTGGAGTTACTGGCGGTTGTTAGCCACCATGTGGATGCTGGGAATCAAACCGAGATCCTCTGCAAGAGCACTCAGTGCTCCTAACCACTAAGTCACCTCTCCAGCCCCCGTGAATTTCTGATTCTTAAATTGCATTGAGACTGTGTTCTCAGTTAATTGAGGGAAGAATTAATGAAAGACAGCCAGTGGTCTCTAAAGATTTATTTTCTTAGTATTTACCTACAAGTATGTATGCAGACCATGTGTATGCTTAACGCCCAAAGAAGCCGGAAAAGGCATTGGATCCCTTGGAACCTGAGTTACAGATGGCTGTGTGCTGCCACGTGGGTGCTAGGAACGGACCCTGGGTCATCTGCCAGAGCAGCAAGTACTCTTAACCACTGAGCCATTTCTTCAGCCTGGTCAGGGATTTCTGGTATGTCCATAATTTCCACACAAGAGGTAATTTGGGCAAAACTGAGGACAAATGAATGCCTCCATCTTTGACTCTGTGGCCTCAACATTTATCATCGCTCATTCACTCACTTACTCTGGGATTCCAGGAGCAACATGGTAAGCCAGTGGTTTTTACATTAAATTCCCAGTCATTCATATCACTGTAATGAAAAGCATGAGCTCAGGGCCATGCAAATGATGCACGCAATGATACACCAGAGTCTGCAGGTTGACTTCCCATTTACTAGCTTTTGACTTTGGGCAAGTCACTTAGCACCTCTGTGATCAGGAGCCTTTCCTACCTTATGGATTACTATGAGGTAGTTCACAGAAAGGCCATGGCATGCAGTGATATATTCTCGT
Organism: Eospalax fontanierii; assembly: GCA_035773235.1. Classification (NCBI taxonomy): domain Eukaryota; kingdom Metazoa; phylum Chordata; class Mammalia; order Rodentia; family Spalacidae; genus Eospalax; species Eospalax fontanierii. The sequence goes on along the minus strand of CM069548.1, from coordinate 30,162,852 downwards.
GTTCAATACTAGTCCACATTCTTCCCCTATTCTAGGCCGGGCTATCATGGTCTAAGTACAGAATGAGATTTTAAGGAAATATAGCCACAGATAAATATGTAATTCATTTTAAAAGGGAATTCTAAAGGAAAAGTATAAGTTGTCATGGGAAAGAATATTGGGTTCCAGAGCTTCAGTTTTACCTAGGGACTTAGGAAATACATCCCTGAAGATATGAACTCAAATTGAAACTTTGTGGCAGTAAAGGGTCATGAGGAGAGAAAACACAGTCTCTCCTAGGGAGGCCCTTCCCGGAACCTGAGTGTGATTTTTTGGAAAAAGAAGAATGTAAGGGAAGGCACAAAATATGTGCATTTTCCCATTCTTGTTCTTGGATTGTGGTGAATCTTAGGGGTCTGAAAGTATTTGTAAACCCAGTGGGAAGAATGTGGATTCTAGCACAAAATTATTGGTATAATCCTTGCCTTCTGACTTGCAGGCCGTTGACTTTGGGGAAACAACCCACCCTCCAAGCTTTGGGGTATTTTCCTATTGTAAATGCATCATAACTTCTATTTCACAAAGTACTTTTTTTTTTTCCTTTTTGACTAAATATAGAAAGCAAAAGTTCAAATTTCCTAGCACTCAGTTGGCTCACTGTCATGGCTAACCAATCAGCTTTCTTCCTCAGGTGTGAGCTTAGCTTGATCTTGCCCATGACCGCATACAACAGGAGGACTATCCTTGAGTGTATACAGGACTGAAAGTTTATGATTAGGAGTCCATTACTGAATTATCCCATCAAAGTTCACACTGAAAACCAGTGTAAGAATGATAAGGTGTTTTTTTTTCTATTGAAAATTGAAAATCTTTCCATTATTGTGATAAAAGGTAGATTATCACATATACATGCTGGAATATTTGAGGGACCCTCAAATATGCTATGAAATATTATTTTGAATAACACTATACATCACTCTAGGACAGTCTCTCAGCAGGAAAACGGTTTGAGCTAGAGCTAGTAGGACTGCACCTATTAGTTCTGGAAGGATTGTTTCCACTGTTATTGAGATGTTAAAAGACAGATAAAGCTGTTTTCTTTGAATCAAGCAATTTTCTAATATAAATCTAAATGGAGGTAAGAAAAGAAAATCATGGGAAATGTAAAAAGCAGTGTGCTCTTTGGTTGTATGAGTTTTTGTCTGCTTGGCCATATCTGATAGCCAAGGGATGATGCACTGCTCCCCTTCAGGCAGATTTGTAGAACATATGATTATTTTTATCTTCTTAAAATAAAAACAGCAACTTTTAGACTTGTATCACCTATGAAATAAGATCATGTAATTCCTCAAGGACTATAAGAGGCTTCACTCTGTGGCTCCGGTCTCTTCCCAACCTTGGCTTCCAGCAGTCTAGCTCAGATTCTTTCCATCTAGAGTACACTTTGATGCTCTGCCAGCTTCCACATCCCAGGGGCTCTTTGCATCTGTTTCTTCCTTCTGCTTGGAAGGCAGTTCCTTCCGATAACCGTTTCTCTGGAGGAATGTACTGGTATATTAAGACCCAGCTCCCTGCTAAGACTAGACTTGGGAGTTCAGCATGACTTTCTCTTTTCTTTCTAGCACTTTCCATGCATTGCCAGGACATCATCCAGCTGTCACTGCGCTGTGTTGATTGTACCTACCAGTCTCTGTTCCATATAAAGAATATGGAGTGGAAAGCTCATGATTCCTTTTCTTTTACTGTACCCCTAAAACTTAGCAGCCAATTTCTATCACCTCTAGGCATTCAAATATGTATTACATGCATTAACGAAAGATAGACTTATAATTCCATTTTATGTGTATGTATGTTTTTATCCCATCTTTTCTTCTCTTTTCAAACATTATCATCTCAAAGAAGTCGTTTAAAAGGATTTATCTAGAAAATGCATTAGAGTTAGTAGTTAGTAAAAAATAAAAATAAAATGGCAACATCTAATGATTATTACAGAAGACGCCTATGACTAAAATATTTACTAAATCATTATGAAACATCTTTCTCTGATGTTAAATAGTATAGGCTCGAAAATATTAGCCAAAATTTGTTTTTAAACTACAGAGAAATTCAAGGAGTACTTCAGAAAAAATCTACAAAGGTCATTAGTTCCCATTCTGAATTTTCTGGAATTTTGTTTTACCACCATGTTTTTATGACAAATGTATTAAAGAGAGCTGATGTGGTAGAGTAGTTCTGGAAACACTTCCCTGGATTAATGTCACTAGAAGACATCAAGTAAAGTATTAAGGGATAACACTAGACAATTTGTTTTTCTTTATAACTACTCCTCTAGAGCTTTAGAGCAAAACACTAATAAAAGTCAGTCATCATTATGACGTCAACCTCACAATTTCCTTAGAACTAAACCAGCAAGTACAAAAAATATTTATAATGCACGACATCATCTATGTGCCTTTCCATTGCTTAAAACTTGGGCTTATAGTTAGTGAAGTTTCCTGTTCGTTATAAGGAACAGCTTTGGTGTGAAATAAAACACATTCATAAAAGCTTTGTGAAATCAAACTGTCTTCACAAATTTCATGTGCTCAAATGTGATTTAGTCACATCACACAAAGATAACTTTGAGGAAGGTATTTATCTGTCACTGAAATGGGTCCTGTGTCTAAAACAAGCTCAAAATGCCTGCTAACAAGATAGGACGTGGACCCTGGGTGACATCGCTTGCTTCTTGGAGAAATGAGCACTCGATGACAGCTCTAGCTATGTTTTTGGTGTTCCCACTTTAAACCCATACAATATCTCTGGCCTTAACTCAAACCCACTGTACAAGTAATGGCAATGGAGGCAAAATAGCAAACAAGAGAATTGGGAGGTTTTGTTTGCATGAAAATGAATTCTCAACCCGTGCATTCTTGTATAGAACCTCTCAGATGATACATTTCCAAAAATATTTTCTGTAACTGCTTCTTCTGGCAAATTTCAACAATATCTATTAGTTTACACAGTTTCTGAGACATTTAATGACTCCCCATGACAAGCCGTTTGGAGTATAAAGTCAACAAAGAAAGAGAACAAAAGAGTTTTAAGTTCTTTTGAGCACATTTATAAGAAGATATAAGTTCTAGTATGTACATTCTCCATTTACTTTGGCAGAAATATCAATCTTCCTATTTATTCAGGATGGGAACATTCTTATCTGGGCACAGGTGAAAATTTTCCCCAGACTTGAATGGATTATGCATTTCAACTGTTGTCTGTCTAAGACTTAAAAAAAAAAAGTCAAATTAATTCTACAGAAGGCCACCCTGTCAACCAACACAAAGCTGGGCTCTTTTAGCAACTACACTTAACTTCCTGGACAATTCATGTTGCTACTCAAGGCCAAGTCAAGCACAGCTTGTTTTCTGTAACAATCTATCCCAAGATTGATTAAGTTTTGGAAACAGAGATCAGAGCAGAAACATTGTTTGTGTCTAGTTTTGTATTCGTTTATTATGCAAAGTCCCTAGAAAACAGCTTGACTGAAAAATCATTGCTGAATCTGGAGCAAAAGTTCTTTAAGGGCTAGGTGTTGCATAGTTATTGGCTGGATCGTATCTGATGCTTGAAGTCAGTCAGACATGAAGCATAATCTTGCTTCTTCTGGATAATACATGCACTGCTGGAAAGCTTACTCTATTTTTCTGAAAACGAGTTTTCTTGTCTATAAAACTGGACTGATGGGGCTGGAGAGATGGCTCAGTAGTTAAGAGCATTGACTGCTCTTGTAGAGGACCTGGGTTTGATTCCCAGAACCTACATGGTGGCTAACAACCATCCTTAACTCTAGTTCGAGGGGATCTGAATCCTTTTTCTGACCTCCATGGGCAATGCACAACAGGGTGCACTTACACACATACAAGCAATACACTCAATAGTCATACCAATACACTCACACATATAAAAGTAATAAATAGCACACACACACACACACACACACACACACACACATATATATATATATATATGCATGGAACAGTCGGACCTAGAGATTAGGATCATGGGATTATGAGGAGTATATCCTATAAAGCCTCTGGAGCACACAGTGAGATTTCCACAAAAAGGAACCTTCATCTTTGTCAAGCTAAACATGCAAAGTATGAAGCATCAAGCTGAGGTCTGATTTGTGTGATGGCATAGGCCAAGAGCAAAAAGATGCCAAGAGGGTGAAGGTACCTTTAACACCTACACTCGGTCAAATGATTCTTACAATTCTGTAGTGGGTATATGATTCAACTGATTTTGTGAGAAATAAAGACTCAGAGCATCCACTTAATCCAGGGTAATTCTACACAGAACCAAGGAATTGGAAGTTAATGGCTTCTCTCTTCCCATGGAAAGCTCATTGAAATACATCTAAATTTTCTTGGTGTCTACTTGTAGGAGGCTGGAATATTCTCCATGATATTCATAAAAAACAACAGGAGAATCATTAAAAATGAAACAGCACTAAGTTCACACTAGCCTAGAGTTGATGCACTTATCTGGGGGTATTCAACTTCTTGGCTTCTCTAGGCCATATTAGATGAAGAATTGTCTTGGGCCACATGTTAACCCAGGAATGTCCATCCTGCAGTCTAATATACATTTAATTTGTGTCATGATGAGTTATCCTGGGACATGAAGAGAAATGACAGTATAAAGATGGATTTTCCAAGTACGATACTCAAATTCTTTAAAAAATTACATTTTTTGTTTATTTTGTTTGTATGTATGCAAGTATGTGGGTGCATGTGTGCCCCTGCACGTGTGCAGGTCAGAGGACAACTTGTGGGAGTCAAACCTCTAACTTGTGGGAGTCAGCTCTCTCTTTCCACTATGTGGGTCCTGGGGATTGAATATGTCTCATCAGGCTTGGAGGCAAGCACCTTTATCCCTGTAGGGCAATCTCATTGGTCCTATACTCAGCCTTTTGATTTGTTGCAATAGCATCCCCCATGGGCGCTTCACCTGTCTTGCAGTTCTCTATCCCAACACACTCTCCTTACAGGAAAGGAATGTTCACTGTAATGTGGCTTCTGGATAGGACACAGGATATCCTGGGAGTTGTCCCAGGAATGGTTGTCATCTAGATTCTGGACAGCTAAACATAAGCACCATAACGTGCTGCAATATGATGTTGTAAGGAATGGGATGCAGACTGACTAAATGTAACCATTACATAGAGTGACAAAGTTGCTGTGAATGAACAAAACAAAGATGTAAGAGCAGAGCCTTGAGCAACAATGATTTGGGACAAAATAAGCATCTTTCTGTTAGGTTCTTATGTTTTCATAGAGTGTTAGTGAAAGTTGATTAGAATCCTATTAGAAAGCTCTAGCCAGCACACATGCAGCTTTGGCTGGGTGCAACTGGTGAAAGGCTCTACTTTCTTATTCTTTTTTCCTTCTTTCCACATAGTCCTTTATTCCTCAAAAAACATTTTAGCAGTGTATGGTGTCTATAAATTGATAGTTTATATAGTGATTAAAATTTTTTTAAAGCACAATTTAATTTAAGCACAAAGCAAAGGTCTGCTTAATAATTTCTTTAAAAAGCATTTTCTTAGCTTGTTTTTAATTATATGTATGTGTGTGCACATGAGTAGGTATCTGTGGAAGCAGGGGACATTGAATTTCCTGGAGCTGGAGGTTCAGGTAATTGTGAAAGGCCTAATATTGTTGCTGGGAACTGAACTCAGGTCCTCTGAAAGAGTGGTATACACTCATAACTCTGAGCCACCTCTCTGGTCCCCTGCAGACACTTTCTATTTTCTCTTTATTTTCCAATTTCTAAGATCTCTCTAACCCCAACCCAATTCCAACAGCATTTTAAATTCCAGCCCTCCTCCTTTATTTTTTTTTAAAGAAACACTGATTTAAAAGTACTCAGGACCACAGATAACAAGATCTTTTTAGTTTAGTTTAGTGTTTATTTTTGAATATTAATGCATTTCTATTGACTTAAAAAAACAAAAAACCTTTTGCAGCATTCCCCCAAAGACTGCTTCTTGTTAGTTTCCTGGCTCTTAAAAGTTCCTCTTCTTTAGGTTTTGTGTCATAATGATACTTCTCAAAGTCTTCAGGGAGGATACTGAACTTAATTACATTATGGCCACTGTAATTTGGTGGCTCACCCACACTCACTTCCTTAACCAATTCATACTCAACTCTAGGCGAATCCAAGAGCAACCTCCACGCTTCAGCAACAAGCTGTTCCAAGAAAGCTGTTGTTTATAGTATTGAGAAACTGTTCTCCCAAGCCACATCCCCATGTAATGTTCAGTTGGCAAAAGAGTACGTTGTATGTTGTTCAACAGGGAAATCTGCCTCATTCGACCACCCAAGAGGGCAGCAAAAATAAGTCACCTAGTAAAGGTGGTCTTTATACAAAGGTCAAACAGAGCTTTCCTGGAAACTTTGGGTGGACTGGAAAGTCTTGGCTTAATATAGTGAACTGAATAATTTAAACTGTGCTCAAATTTTACTGTATAAGTAAAGCTTCCTGAAAGATCAATGCACTCCTCATGACACTAAAAAATGATAAGGAAGGAAAATGAGACAAGATGATTTGTCTAAAATGTGCTTCCTAATTCTGACTCAATTCTATGTCAACAAATTCTTCTTAGTCTCCCCTCCCCCTCTTTCTCCTCCTTTTGCTGAAAATTGCATATCGTGTCAGCCATCCGCTTTCTTTTTAATTTTTAAGTTTATGGGTGTGAGTGTTTATGTCTGTGTGAATGTATGCCACATGTGTGAGGGTGCCTGTGGCGGCCAGAAGAGGGCACTAGATGCCCTGGATCTGGAGTTACAAGTAGTGAGATACCATACATGGACATGGGTGCTTGGAAATGAACTTGGGTCCTCTGCAAAAACAGGAAGTGCTCTTATCTGCTGAGTGGCTTCCATTCACTCCCACATCCCCTGTTTTTCTTGATAAAAGAAAGGAAAAGAAGATACTGTGGAGATAGGAGGGCAGAAGAAAGCTTGTTCACTTTAACAATTCTATTAGGCCTAAAATACGCAGTCAGAGTTACCGGTGGTCCTTCAATTTCAAAACCATGTTTGGTTTTAGTTATTTAATTGCCATCATCAAGGGTATTTGAATGATCAAAAATGGTTGAGGTAAAGACATTTTTTATGCACAGATACAATTCTGGACTATGGTTAAACTGTTCAAACGCTCCTGTATTCTCAAAAATGTCTAGATTCAATAATAAAATAAGCAGTACTCTTACTTTAATACAGGCTTCAACTACTGAGCTTAAGAAGAAAATTCCAAAACTGTATTTTTGGACAAAAAATTCAGTTTTATAGAACAAAGATGCCAAAGGCTGCAGGTAAATGACATTTTATAGTCTTTCTTCTCCGGAAGTGGAATGGGCAGTACCAGGACAGAGGTGGCTACTGACACAGGAAAGGATGCAGATCATGAAGAGAGCCTCTTGAGTATTTTTCTGTAGTCTACACAGAGGATGTCAAGTTGATGCTATTGGCTTCATGGATATATACCTGCTCTATGCCATAGAGCATATGACATATCCCGGGAGGTAAGATAATGCTTTTGGATTCTGGATACATGTGTAATATGCAGGTTGCTGAGGACTAGTATAAATCCTATCCAAGTCATTTAGAGTGGAGTTGGAAGTCACAAAGCGCAATTAAAAAGTACCCACATTTCTTTCCTTTCACCAGCCTCCTATATGGAATCCTTAAAAATAATCAAGTATAATGATGTCCCAAAATATTCAGAGCCCCAATCAATGTAAACCATAAAGGAAATCTGATTATTTCAGATAGTGCTAAAATGTGTAGGGACATGCCTACATCTTTAGGATGTCCTTAACTTTGTTAACATATCCCTATAAAATGAAATTTTAGTGTCTTCAAAGGGTTATAGCAACATAACTTCAGAGAGGAGTGAATTGAGACTCACTAATTTGAACGCTTGCTTTAAAGTCCAGAAAGTAAATATTTAAGGCTTTGTGGGTTTCTTGGGAAGATACTGAATCTCTATGGTAACTACTCAGTTTTGTCAATTCATAAAAGTTGAACCAAATAATACATAAACAGCTCAGCAATATAAACAGCTTGGAAATAAACTATGTTCCAATAAAACTTTATTTAAAAAAAAACAAGTGGTGGGCCAGAGTCAATCTGTAGTTTGTCAAGTCCTGATCTGAGTCGTTACAACATACTATATCTTAAGAATTCTTTTTTTGTCACACAAACTATAATACCCACCTATGTGGAAGTAGTTGGCATATTATTATGTCTTTAGTTATTTGACTATAGTCTTAATTTCTAAGAACCAACCATTGTAACCACAGTGATATTTTATTAATTCTTTAACATTCCTAGAACAGAAGGAAGAATAATTGGTCTCAGTGTTTGAAATTAGGACTCAGTTTTTATATTCAGAAATGCCTCAGAACTATGCCACACTAGGTGGTATTAGTACATATTTTTACCTCTGTTGAATCTGATTTAAGTTCCTCAATTTTAGAAAGAAAATGAGAAGTATTAGCTTGCCTATTAATAGTTTGAGCTTCAAAATTGTTAAATCAGAACACAAAACTCTAATGTGACAGTAAACCTTGATTTTAGAAGTTAGCATTTCATTATGACATTATAAAATGAGGCTTTTAAAAATCAGGATCCAAGCATACTAGGTTTTGTCTTTCTCTGTTCAACACTTTCTTGTCTCTGAACCAAGTGATTCCAAAGCTTTCTCCCTATCAAAACATGTACTTAGAAAGAGAGATGGAAGTAAATAGGATCAAACTATATTACATACATGTATGAAAATATTCAGAAGCCCATTATTTTAAACAATTACAATACACTAATTTAAAATCTATATTTGAGAAAAGAACTGAATTTTTATCTCTTATAAAGTCTGAGAGACTGGTAACGAATCAGCTTTCTTGAGACCAGCTGCATTTTTAATAGCAATCAAGCTAATAAAAATGTGGCTGGTGATTTTTAAAATACACATTTAACACATTCTTTCCTTAGTAACTACAATTTGAATTTTTTATTACTCTTTTGGTATTATTATTTTAAAAATCTCACCTAACTTTGTTTTACACAGAGTTGTGTTTTCCTGAAGAAGTTCTAACCATCAAGAGCAGTGAAGACATTTTGTATCTCTCTTCTCAGAGCGTCTATTAAGAAACTCCATTGAATTTAAGGATTATGAAGTGGACCCAATTTTCTCTTTCATTCACTTTATTTTCTTAGAACAGCTGATGTTCCTAGAAAACCTGAATGGGAGATGCAGAGGTTGCCTATTGTCAACTTAACACATCTGGGAAGAGGAAACCTCCATTGGGGAATTTCCTGTACTATATTATTTTGCAGAATTTTTTGAAAGTCGTACAGTAAGTCCCTATACAAACACGTTTGGAAAGCAGACTGTTGCTCTAAGCTGAATTTCAGTCTCTTGTCGATGTTTGTGCAAACAGAAAGTAGCTTTCTAACCATCTTCTGCTAATAATCTTCTGGTTGGACCTCACCTAGAGCATCCATTGGTGAAAAGACAGTTTTAAAGAAAACTGATTTTTTTCATCATTTGACAGAATGGAGGGACAGAATGAGCACTATGACAAGGGGTAAAGGCAGGGGAAGTCAAGTGGAAGGTCAAGTTACTTCAGCTTCCTACATGAGCAAATTAATCATTGCTTCTAGAAGGAATGAATGTGACAGATAATTATGCGATATACATAGAGGAAAGAAAGGAACATTTTTATTAAGTCATCATGATAACAGGCTTGCTTTTAGGCAGAGAAGACTGAAGGAAAAACAATCTATCACCTTGGTCTATAATAGCACTCCTATTTAAAAGTCATTCATACAAGGGCTGGGGAGATGACTCAATGGGTAAAGTATGTGCTCTACAAGTGTGAAGACTTGAGTATAAATTTCCAGAACCCACAAAAAAGCCAGATGTGGTAATATGTGTCTGTCATTCTAGGACTCCTAGTGAGAGGGAGACAGGAGCATTCCTAGAAGTTCACAGGTCAGCCAGCCTGGTGTACACGGCAGTGAACAAAAGATTCTGACTCAAACAAAGTGGAAGGTGAGGATTCACACCTGAGATTGTCCTCTGACTTCCATATTGTGTCATGACATACACACACTCTCACACACCAAACAAGGACTCACACACCATACATACATACATCATGTACACATACACAGGGATAAATAAATAAAACTTCTCCACATAAGAAAAAAATAATTTTCATTACAAATAAAAGGTTTTGCTCTGGTAATCATCAATCTTACCTAGCTGTGAACCCTGTGAGCTACAATAATGACTGACCAGGTAGGATATGCCCACTGTGCAAGAACGGCAGGAGTGTCATAGGAATAGTCAAAACTTTTTCTGCTTAGAATTAAGGCCTGCTCCACAAGATGGAACCCATACCTGCCACTATCATTGGGGCCAAGAAACTGTGACTAGACAGGACTTAGGCCCTAAGGGAGAACCTATTATAATTCTGATAAAGTGGATACACAGTTCAACTAGCTCCTACCGATTTATTGTTATGGATTAGTGTATCTCTCCACATTCATTAGAGAAGCTTCTGTGATGGTTCAAATGAAAAATGTTCCCCATGGGCTCAAAAATTAGAACACTCTTATAATCCATCATGGTGAAGAGGAATGGCAGCAAACAGCAGACATGGTGGCAGGAACTGAAAACTGAGAATTTCCGTCTTCAACTGCATACCAAGAACGAGAAAACTGGAAGTAGGACCAGGCTATGAACTCTCAAAGCCCACCCCCAGTGATGTGTTTTCCCCAGCAAGGCCACACCTCCCAAACGTCTCATGACCTCTCCCAAGCAGCGCAATCAACTGGTGACCAAATGTTCTAGGGATAATGGGCTCTTAGCCCTCTAGAACCATAAGCCCAAATAAACTCTTCCTTCTATAAGGTGGCTATGGTGTTTTACCACAGCCACAGAAAAGCAACTAATATCTCTTCTTTTTATAGTAGATGGTGATTATTAACACAGAGTTCCCCAACTAGCTAACATACAGAGACTAAGAGACTTCAGAGCACTCAGCCCTAAATGAGACATCTATATCATACCTCCTATTCCTAGAGCTGAGGAATCATTGAGAAAGAGGGAGTGGAAGAATTGTAAGAGCAAGAAGCATGAGATGACTACAAGGAAACAGTGTTTTCTAAATACAACAAGGCTATTGTATGTGTGGACTCACACTGCTTGTGAGAGCATGCATAAGACATGTGCGTGCTCAAGCCAGACAAATACTCAGCACGGTGGGAGGAGGTGGGCATGATGTCCTACTCCTAGTTGAGAAGCTACTGGCAAGTGCCAGCTAATGGGAGATGGAGGGTTGGTTTCTGTAGCCCTTGGTAGGTTGTTCATGCTCCACAGAGGACACACACCCAAGAGTAGATGGCAGCAAAAATGAGATTTGATGAGTTTAGGAGAACAATGAGGAATAAGGATGATCAAAATACAACGTATGATATTCTCAAAGAATTAAGGAAAATAGTTGAAAAGCTAAATCTAGCTTTTTGCTTTTGCATACTTTTTATATGGCATTAGTTCTAATTTCAAGAACATGAGTAAATGTGACAAGACTGTCACCTAGGGAAAAAATGGCTAATTTAAAATAAATATTTTTCCTATTTGCTAGAGATAAAATAAAAAAAATGCATTTCTTGGGAAGAGAATCAGGATTGGTGTTTTTCAAACTTTCTCTTGTTTTCACTTAGAAGAATAAATAAAAACAGATTTTAGTAGGCACATTAGCTATCTAGCAACAGCATGCTGAGAAACTCAGGGGAATATTCAGAAACAGCCTGTATATTCAAAATGCAAAGAACTAATGAGCATATTACACTTTGAGTAGTCTACAGCACATTAATCATACTACCATAAAATTTAAAAGTCTCAAACTTGTCTGCCAAAGTTAACTAAATTGCAAATGATGAAACTCAGTACCACTGGTTGGAAGATGGGAACCTGAAAGCCATGAGTATGAAATACTCCAAAATTGCATGTGACAATCCTACAAATTTTACCATCAGACGTTTCATAGCCTATTAAAGCATTCTGGAGACAGTTTCTACATCTTTCTATTATTCTTGAAGGTTTGACTGCAATCTCTATAGTGACTCACTAATAAATATGATTAATGGATGGAGAAACACTAGAAGTTTCACAAAAGCCTTTCAAACTGAAAAGGCCATGGTGTAGATGGCCTCAGTTACCTTAGTTTTGGAGATGACCGATTTTCTGCAATGGAAAAGTCAGACATTTTCCAACCCGTTGCTTCTGAGGGTTCAGCACTGCTTACCTGGTGCATATTTTACTGGTTCGTTAAATGTGTGAGCCTGGCTCTACATGACTTACAAATAGGTAAGAAGTGAGTACTGGGTGCATACTAAAACACTACCTAATAAGACACACTACGCTTACTGAACGCTTCAGTGGGTTGCTGCACAATCTTTAATGTCCCTAAAATATAACTTAGAAGAAAGTTTAGCAATGACAAGCATGTAAGAAAGTCAGAACTGAACATGAAGAGCCTAGGGCTCTGATCAGGAGGAGTGTCTTACCTGCCCCAGTTTCTTAAAGTGAACGTTATGACCTAGACTGGCTCAGAACTGAATTTGGGGCTCATGAAAAACTTAAGCAACAGCAAAAGTATAAAGACCAGTAGCCCCAGTTGACCTGGAACTCACTATGCAGACCAGGCTGGCCTGGAGACGGGCCTGCTTCTGCCTTCCGTGTACAGGATTAAAGTCATGCATCACCACCCATGGTGGACAAAAATAAAGACTTTTGATACTTTCTTATCATCATTCTTCGGCAAGTGTTGACTTAGCATATCTTTGGGTTGTACTGCATTAGAATGTTTGGTTTTAAACCCTGCTGTTATGTCTGAGGAGATGGCTCAGGGATTAAGAGAACTGGTTGTTCTTTCAGAGAACTCAGGTTTTGTTTCCAGCACTCACAAGGTGGCTCATAGCCACCTGTAACTCCAGTTCCAGGGGATCTAATGCCCTCTGCTGATCTCCATAGGAACCAGACATGCATATGGTACACATACATTACAAGTAGGCACTCACACATACAAATAAAGTAAAATAAAATAAAACCTTTTTGTAAAAAATAAACGTCAAGAACAACAAAAACTGTGCTGTTTGAGATGCTCAACTAACTTTCACAGAAAATCATTCAACGAATGGTTTGGGCCCTAATACACTTCTGCCATTTTGTATTACCTATTGATGTGAAGTGCTATTCTCAGAATTAATAATTATGAAATATAATATCGATCAACTCTGAAACAGGTCAAAGGGGCTCTGTGTCCTTCAGTATCAAATAATCAGCCAAGATTTATTTATTTATTTGTTTATTTACTTATTCTGATCTTTTTGAGACAAGGTCTCCCTGTAGTCCCAGCTAGCCAAGAACTCACTGTATAGACCATGCTGGCCTTGTTCTCACAGAGATCTGCCTGCCTCTGCCTCTGGAGTACTGGGATTAAAGGTGTGTGCCACCAAGATTTTTTAAATATAAAAATAAACAAGTATGTCCATCAGATTAGTACACAAATTACCTTTGTCCTTAATAAATGGTAAATTATGTGAAAGAATTGTTTTAAAAGTTTATTACTTAATACAAGTAAATGTTTGATCTGTGTATCTATTTTATATACAGGTGGTTCTGTAAAATTTTCTTGGGCGGACAGGAGCCACAAGTCGGAAACGTTTAAGAAACCAAAGTTTAGACTGCCCAACATCCCCACCCTCATCTCTGTGAACAACATTCGAATTTGATCTTAGGACTGCTACGATCTACATCAAGAGATGAATGCAGCCACCTTAGGGGAAAGCAAAATTGGGAATTATTTTAGTTTTTGATTAAGCCAGTTTGAGTTTCTGTTTCTCCTTGTTGTATTCAATGTTTTTTGGTTCAGTTCTTAACCTGCCTTGCCTCACAGACAAGGAGAAGCTACCAAATCCTATTCATGGATCATGGGGTAATCAGCACCGCTAAAATGATGCTTGCTTTAAGAACCAGGTGGACGGATACATGGAGGTGAGACACAGAACTGAGAATGGCTGTACTGTCCTTGCTGTCTATTACAGAAACTCAGGACTCAGCAGAGCACATAAGATGCATTGCAGGACTCCTCTCTGGCTCCAGTTGCCATGTGCAGCCTGACCTCCATCCCTCCCCAATGTCTCCTGCATTAAAAGTTCTTCCTTTTCTCTGCCTATGCCTGTTAAGGAGTCGCTTCCTTCAGGAGGCACAACTATTCTCAGATGGATGGAGCCACTGGCTCCTTCCTCAGGCATCTCCCAGACCACACTTTGATGGCAGGAGGCATCAGTCACTCAGAGCCTTTAGGTTTCAATATTCTCTTTCTCTTTAGATTTGAGTTTCTCATTTTCTTGTTGCCTTTCTTGCCTATTGTCTCTGTCTCTTCTTTTGGTCAAAGCCCTTAGATTCTCTCTTGGGAGCTGCCCCCCATGTTGCAGGTCTAGGGTTCAAGTTTGGTCCAGATGACGTTAGAGACAGGCCCTTTCAGTGCACATCTCAGTGTGTGAATGTGTCTCTTGGTTCAGGTCTTAACAGTAATTGAACATTAAACTTCTAACAATAATAATGTGAAACACACTGTAATGGTTAAATCCATCAAGATATTTTCACTTAAAACAGTTGATAAAATAAGCACACAAAACACCAACTTGGTCGTGCCTCCAGGAGAGGACAGAATGACAAATGAACACTTTGGGTGGATTAAAACAAACAGCCTGAGAAGCTCTGGATACCAGCAACTTGATGAGATGTCTATTTTCATTATTATCACCGAATTGGCTTCCAAATTTTGAACTTAGTTATCATTTTCTCAAGCAAAAGCTTCCTGCTGTTGTCAGAGAGTGAGGTCTACATTCTATTTTATTCCCATTATCTCTCTGAGATGCAAAGATACAAAAGAGAATATGGGGCCATTCTATTCAGTTTTTCGGAAGCACACACTGCTCACTAATCTCACGTCACCAGTTTAAAGTTTTCCCCATCATTTAAAGACTGCACCCAATCTCACAACAGCTCTTCAGGGTTGACAAACATTGGGGTTCTCCTGGGTGGCATGTAAACTATGTTTAAAACTTCCATCTTGTTTACATATGCTCCTCAGCCAGAAACTTTCATTGAAGGGAAAGGATTTGCTGATCTCTTTCCATCCCCACCGCAGAGTGACTGAAGTTACATTACTGCTTCTATGACTGTTGACTGTTGATCTTCTCAAAAAGGTTACTATCAAATGCAAAGCTCAGATGGCCTGACTTTGCTTATACTACAATCTGGAACATAAACCGAAGCAATTATAGGAATAGTCTACATTTAGTCTATGCTTTTCAAATATCTAAACATTGTCTGATTAAAAATTAGGTGTGCAATTGTTTTGGAAAAGTCTATCATTAGCAATACTTCATTCAGTCATATAGTGTTTTATACACATACATACATTCTCTTTAATGATATGATACAGTTGTACAAAATAAAACTGAGCTGTAAAATACTTTATGAGAGAATCTGGAATACCAGCTCCTCCAGTATCAGTTAAAACTAATGGGGAAAAAAAAAGAGAAAAATTAGATATTCATTGAATTGAAACAGACATTCGAGTCTACATAAGCTATGCCCAAACTACTGAAAGAATAATATTTTATATTTCATATTGTATGAAGACATGGTTTCATAATATTTTCAGTCTCATTTTTAAGAAAATCTAAAACTCAATCTCAATTCCTGTGTTTGCCATTTTGCAAGCCACCATAACATTTTCCTTCTGATGAAGACAACGAGCTAACCAGATTTGTCTTCAATAGCTAAATATCATGTGAAAAAGAATGAATCAATTCAGTGTGGTATCTTCATTCATGTCTACTGGTTCTTATAAACGTTCAAGTGCCACAATAAATTCAAATTAGCAAAATGAGAAGGATTAAATTTTCTAGTGTTTTCCCAAGGTCACCCAAGGCAGTCATAATTTATCCATGATCTGTTTTGAACTCATTTCTACCCTAATTCATTAGACGCTTGCTATTCAGAATTAAATTGTAGAAATCAAGGGCTCAGAGGCTTGTTCCATCTGGAAGTTAAACAACAATCGTGTGGTTAACACAGTCCTCGGTACAGAACTCTCTTTTAATATGATATCCAACAATGCAGCTAGCTGCCTCCCAGAAATTTGGAGTTAGCAGCACAAAGGTTAGATAAAGTGAAAGGTCATCTCCCTCCAGGCAAGATGGGGCCAGCTCTCTACCAAGCTTCCAGCAGCCCCACCTCCCTAGAGCGTAGCATAAAAGTAATTTACTGACAATTCACCTTACTAGGGGTCACTGGGAGCTTCAAGTTTTCTGGAATTTACTTTTAAGAGGCATGATTAAGTGGGGACAACTATTGGCTCCAAAGTATTTATGCTGAGAACAAATGTCCGTCAGAATTCAATTCTTTGTGTGTGGTGCTTCCAGACTTAAAAAGATGTGTGCCCTGATGAAAAGCACATCTATTCTCTTCACCAAATTAAATCTTTGAATGAATATTGGTTAATTGATTTATTGGGTTTTAAAAAAATACTGCAGAAACCCCAATAGACAACACAGTCTAATAAAAAAGAGAATGCGTTTGCTAAGCTCATTATATTCTTTTCGAACTTTTCTGTTCCACTTTTTTTTTTCCCTCTTACACTAGAGAAAAATGCGTTTGCGTTATTTCAAAGGAAAATGAAGATGCCATTTAAACCAAGTCAAAAAAGCCAACTTAAAAAAAAAAAAGAACATTTGTAAGAGATTTCATGACTGAAAACAAATTTCCTGCTTTTGGATTTTTTTGTTTTGTTTTGTTTTGTTGATAATTTTGACATAAAAGAATTGGTTTACTATTCGGCAGAGATTTTATATATTTAAAAACCTGCGAAAAATTAAATGATTTATTCATTGGATAAAATTAAAGGCGATTATTGGACACTGTGTGTGGGATATAATGCTCATCTATATGGGGCATGGAAATGAAGCTGGTACTTCCAAATGCACAAAGCACATCTCTGTAATAACAGGGGACGAGGCTTACAATTTCAAGGAACACCCACAATGAAAATTATTCTTTCCAAACAGAGAATTGTTTTGGAATAAGTTAGGTCAATTGGCACCGAGGGAATTCTCTCAAGGAAACAGAGCACAGACATTCTTATATGTGCAAGTCAAATAATTGAGCACTACCCACTTCCCCATCCAACTGTTCACATCTCATTTACTCTGTCCACCACCAAATTAATTCTGTAGACTCCAGCAGGTAGGAAAGGAGACTGCTCTTGGCTAGTTGAACAAACTGCTTGAAAAGTTGAATTGTTTGACAACAGCATCTGTCCAAATGCCAAGAATGAGGAAGCCCACCGAGGATGTCTGGCAGTATTCTACTTCCGAGAACGAATTATGAAGATTTCAGAACTAATTTTACTATTGGACAATTTAAAAAGTCAGAAATTCCTTACAACAGTCTTTTTATATCTTCTTTATTGAGGTGATATTTTTATATTCCATTATTATTTAGTCTTCTTTTGCTTCAGTTTATTTGGATTTTTGGCCTGTTCTATAATGCCCAAATTAAAAAATAACCCCCTGACTCCATTCCTGTCTTTAGCAGGGCATTTTTCATAATCTGTGTGTGGGGATCTTGCTCAGTCTTGGGTAGTGGTTACCATTTCCATGGATTGCTATTTACAACTAGGGTAGACTTAGCTCCCTCCTGTACCACAGCTGATACTTCCCTTTGATTTACAACCTTTCCCTCGATCCCATTAAATAATTCTAGGTTGCTAATGCACTGAGTTTTCAAAATTTGTTCTTTAAATGTATTAGAAAGGTAGTATAAATTCAGGACCCAGCATGTGTAAAAATGCTTAATATGGAAAATGTCTAAATATTTCTCCAAGTGCTAACCCACTGACAAGCATCTCAGATAGGATCGACCTCATTCTGCAGGTGAGTGATTGAGGCCGGAAGGCTAAGCTGGTGACCCCAGGGCATACTGCCCTTTTGGAGCAGAGCTGGACTTAGAGAGGTTGGTATTCCATCCCATATGCCGCTTCTGATCTGGCCCTTTTCAGTCTACTCCCAGCAGGGCTGTCATTGATCTCGTTTTAAAGAAAAACTGCATAGACCATGCCGTTCATTGTCTAAAACCCACAAATGATTCCTGCATTTCACTGAGAAAAGGTAAGACTGACAGAACTGGTAAGACTCAATGTGATCCGAGGTGCACTTCCAGGCCCATCAAACTGTGTCAGTTTGGCTCTGCAGAGTGGCTTTCCACTCTTCTCTGCCTCCACAAGGCTGTAAAATGTCCCCTCCCCCAGCACACCAAACACCATCCATTGAATGTCCTCACCTTCAATAATCACTGTGTTGTCATCCTGAACATTGAGGACATGACCCTGTCATTAGCTGATACCTGAATCTTCAGGTCATGCTGAGCCACTGTGGCTTTGAAAAGTTTACCTGGAGCAATGATGATCACACAGAAAGACTGTGCACCATACATGGCAGTGTGTAAGGTACTCAGGGAGCTCTGACTTGGGGGAGGTTGTCTGGGTTTCTGGATCATTAAATCAGAAGAAAGCAAAGTCAATCCCGCACTCCCTGAGTGAGGACAAACGTAAGGGTTATCCAGTACCTGAGTCACACTGGCCACTTGTCTCTGCCATAATTCACTAGTAACTGCATGTCTTTCTGCTTTACAGAATTTTAGAGCTAGGAAGCATCTAAGGTATCATGTTGCTGACTGGCTAGTGAGTCCCAGATGTCCGCTGGTCTCTGTCTCCCCAGCATTGGGATTTACCCAGCCTGTGTCACCATGCCTGGCTGTAAACTGGCTTTTTCACATGGATTCTGAGGACTGAACTCAAGGCAAGTACCTTACAGACCAAGCTTACTAAAGCTTCTAATTGTTCCAAAGAAGGAATTGCATCTCACCACCTCTAGGCAATTATTTTTCCATTTACCTGCTACTTTGCCCAGAAGTTATATATATATATATATATATATATATATATATATATATATTTTTTTTTTTTTTTTTTTTTTTTTGACATTTAATCAAAGCCAAGTATCTGGAAACAAGGAAGACAATGCCTCCTTGTAGGCTGCAATTAAGGAACTATTCCAACTATTAGGTAAAGTCTTTGGTGGAACTGGATGAATCTGAGCTAGTCATAGAAGCCTAAGGTCAGCCCCAGGGTATGGGTGTAAATACATTATTAATGTCCTGGGGTGATCTGACCTTCTAAGTCCCTAGAGATATAAAAAAGAAAAAGAAACTGTATTGGTGACACCCGCTAAAACCATAGGCCAGAGGAGAGAATGAACTGTGTTTCCAACCTTGAGTCACAAGCTGAATCCTGTTCAGGGTAGTTGTTGATAACTTATGACAGATGTTTGCTGACCTATGTGTATGTGGGGGTCAGCGGGTGTGGGGGGGAGTGAGCTCAAGTTCTGTCTCACTTTTCCTGAACAGGTGTGTTCACATTCACGCACAAAAGCTGTTAGCTTCATTGCCAGATCTTCCTTAGGAAGTCTAGCATTTAGTAGGAATTAAATTTGGTGCCATATTTTATTCTCTTAAGAGTAGCACTTGCCAGTTTTTCCCATCCTCAAGCATCTAGCCTTCACACTTTGCACATAGTCTATTCTTTTTTTTCTCCAGCAGGCATTCTTCTAGGGGTTTCAAACTACTGGCTCAGGGCTGTTGTGGAGCAGACAGGCTTCATATCTAGAAACAGTCCGAGGACAGATGTCTCACTTTAGGTTTGTGATCCTGTTTGGATAAAAGGTGCTTTAGGCTAAGAGGGTGATTTAACAACAGCTTATTAGAATTAAAAAGTAAAGGTTAATAATTTGGCTAGTCTTAAAGAGAAAGGCAACACATTCACAGTCAAATATTTGAAAGGAATGTTCTTTTGTCAGGGATTCTATAGCCATATATAAAACTGAAAATCCTACTGGAGGTTTTAATTTTTGTGTTAGCTTCAGTTAGCTAAATTCAGTTCTATGACTAGATTAAATAATTTTAATTTCTGGCAATGAAGATATGCCTCTAGGTCAAAGTCATACATATTTCTTCTTTTTATCCTTATTCCACCATATGCTGGGATGACAAGTAATTAGTACCTGTTTTATCTCATTATTTTAAATAGATTTTATGTGATTTAAAATTTTAGGACTAAGCACTAATTAGATGAGTGAGTGGATGAGCTTATGATTAAACTGTACATGGCATGCCCGGGAAGAATAAAATGGAAATTTGTTAACTAAAGCAGTTTAAATCTTAACTTCTTTTGGTGGCAATTACAGAGCACCATAGTGACCAGATGTGTTGTCATGGAGATAGAAAATGATACGACTCAGAAAAGTTTTTCTCACTTCTTTCTCTGCAAAATCATAAACATGAAATAGTTCAGAAACAGGTACCTGAATTTTCAAAGCACACTTTGACTAAACTGGTTCAAAGATTATTTTAATTTCTAGCCAATGATCCAGCTTTAAAAAATACTTTAGATGTGACCATAGGTCTGATGAATTTGAAATCATGATATATTATATAATTGTAGATTTTACAGGCTTTGATAGAACTAATTGGTGGCCACTGTTAATGAGTACATGAACACATTATAGTAACTGAAAAATATTTTGTACATGTCTGTGGTATGTAACAAATACAAATAGAATGTGTATTTACTATATCGGTAAGTATTAGCTCTTCAGTTAATTTTGGGAAGATGCAAACAAACCCAAGCATGGATCTGCTTATAAACTTTGGAGATATCCTTGAACATACTCCGTGAATAAGATGAAAAAGGGACTTCTGTGTATGGGTCTGGGGTGAGGAAGCTGAGGACATTCTGTCTAGTTTTCTTCTACTACACAGTTCACTGTATTTACTGATATTTGCTGTTGAACTTGAGAACCTTATTTTAAGGATTTTATTGTATTTATTGATCTGGTTAAAAAATAATCCACTGAGTAATATGCTTACTATAACATGCATTACATATTAATTTTAGAGCAATTTGGCCCAACTGCCCACCCTGCTTCCAACTCCTGACATCTAAAACGGTGCTTTGAGCAGTAGTTGCTCATGGGTAAAAAATATGTGCCTTCTTAGTTTCAGTCCCAATGTACTTCCTTTGCAAATCCTCCGATTTATTAACTTCATGGCAGATTGACACAAACCACATTCCAAAATAAACACAGAAAAAGACCTACGTTACTGTAATATCCAGGTTGAGAAAAATTACTATTGAAAGCAAGTGAATTCTGATGAAGGGCCAGACACTTGGGTCGGCCATACTGCGCTTACTTACCACTAAACGGACTCTTTACATCATCGGAGAGGGAGAGGAGAGAGAGAGAGAGAGAGAGAGAGAGAGAGAGAGAGAGAGAGAGAGAGAGAGAGCGCGCAACCCCATCACCTACTGTCAAAGGCTGATGCTATAAAAGTGAAGGGATTATTTTTCTCTACTGTCACACTTTCAATTTATTAAAATATTTATCCTAGGCTCATCACTTTCAGTGAGGAAAAGTGCTCCTGCATTTGTGTAGTTTTGTGTCCGGGAAACTGCTATATAATTTTGGAGCAAATGCTAACACCATTGCACAGTAGCAATTGAAAGTGTTTTACGGAGGAACTGTTGGGATCAGAGTTTAACAGTGCTTACTAGGGCTTCAGGCCCTGACTGGGTGGACATTCTTCCTTTCTCCGCCCTCTTTGTCATGTTAATAGGCAGGTGATAAGAGCTCAGGCTTCAAAGCACCTCAGATCCTGTAGTGGAAAGTGCTCCCTACTACTTTCATTCTCTAGTCAACCAATGAAGACTACTGATAGAAGAGGTGCTTAGATAACCTGTCAGGGCCACTTAGAAGTAGATAGTGTAGGTGCAACAGCCAGAACTGAGGTTTGTCTACCTGACTATTTAGGTCCTTAGCCCTTAGCTCCTTCACCATTAGTTTCTGTCTCTTGGACCTGTTCCATCTTCCCTCTGGTGCAACGCTCCTCCTCAAGAGCTCCATGGCAGCAGGGCACTGGGGTTAGGACACAGCGTTGTACAATCTGCTTTTCTCTAGTGCCAGAAGCTGTGTTATCTTGTGCTGTTTACTTAGCTTCTGAACCCTAGTGCCTTCATCTGTGAGGTGGATACTAATAGCTTCTTTACAGGGTTACTGTAAGGACGGCAGAGGTAAGCTATGTAATGACTTAGAAAGAGTTTAAAAGAGCAGAGTATCTCTCTAAGCAATAGGGCTTGCTTGCAGATTATTGTACTGGGCTGTATTGTGTATTTAATATTTGCTACAAAGATAGATACTACAGGTTGGAAAGATGGCTCAGTGGTTAACAGCATTGGCTGCTTATGCAGAAGACCCAGGTTTGTTCCCAGCATTCACATGGCAGTTAATAACTGTCCATTAACTTCAGTTTCAGGAGATCTGATGCCCTCTTATGACTTATGTGGGCATAGCACACAAATAGTACACTTACGTGTAGGCAAAACACTCATACACATAAAATAAAATAAAGTTAAAGGGGGCTGGATAGATGACTCAGTGGTTAAGAGCACTGGCTGTTCTTGCAGAGGACTCAGGTTCAATTGCCAGCACCCACATTGTGGCTAACAGCCATCCATAACTTCAGTTCCAGGGGAATCCAATGCCTTCTTCTGACTCTGTGGACATTGCCCAACATGGTCTACTTATACACATGCAGGCAATGCACTCATACGCATAAAACAAAAATAATAAAAATAGATACATTTTTAAAAAAATGAATAAAAAAAGAAAAGAAAACTTTAAAGGGTAGATCTTGGATGGCACACAAACATACTGGGTGTCTAAAAAGGGGAATGCTGTGCTACCTCTGCCATTTACAAGACTGCAGTTTCCCCTTCATGAGGTCCTATGGCCACTGGGAGCCTGACGACTGACATTACTGACAGTTTGCTCTGCTCTCATCTCTCTCTAACCAGATAATCTATAGGAGATAGTGGACCCCCACATCAGGGTAGGTGCATTTCAAAGGTGGCAGAAACTGTCTCTAGGGTTCACGTTTCTTGTTTGTTTGTTTTTTCTCATTTTATGATTATTGTAAGATTTACCAGATTTATAGCCTCTAATTCCTTTGCCCTTCAAGTCTTAAAGACGTTAAAGGAAGAACATTTTTCGTCTCACCCATGACTTCTGGATACTAACACATAGAACTCTCTACTTAACCAGAGGACCAGAGGGTGCTATTCTAGCTTAAAACAGGATGCATAATGGGAAATACTTTGTAGATGAAATAATACACACACACACACACACACACACACACACACACACATTTATAAAAAGTCCTTATCAACAGAATAAGTAATTCTTGCCTTCTGTCTTGTTTGAGACAGGGTCTCTGTTCATGCCCAGCCCATGCACTCCCAGGGTTACACTTGCCTTTATATCCCATCTCGCTATAAAGGCACTTGGGTTACAGATTCTTATGCTTTTGCATGGGTTCTGGGAATCTGAACTCAGGTTCTTGTGCTTGCACAGCCAGTGCATTGCCCATTTGAGCTATTTCCCTAGTCCCCATAAAAGGAAATTTTAATGTTACGTTTTAGATAATTTTGTGAAGGAAAAAATTTCACTGTGGGATTTTTGCAGTGTGTCATGAAGATGTTTAAAAAGTTTCAGATTTTGTTGCATTTTGAATTTTGAATGTTCAACTTGTACTGAAGATCTGTGGCTTTATAAAAAGTATTAGATACTAGATTTTAAATGAGATTAAACATATTTAAAAATTTTAAATGACTTTTTTTTATAGAGCACAGAGCATTCTAATACCAAACACCAATAATACCCAGTAAAGATGTTGCCTTGATATTAAAAATCACTGCTGTCAAAAGTTTAACTTACGAGGGTTGGAGAGATAGTTTAGCAGTTAAGAGCATTGGCTGCTCTTGCAGAAGACCAGGGTTCGATTCCCAGCACCCTCTTGGCAGCTAACAACCAGTCCCAGTGAATCTGACACCCTCTTCTGACTTCTTCAAGTATAGTATGCATTTACATAATATAGACATTACACTCACATAAAGTAAAAACAACAAATAAAATATTTTAAAAATTGTCTTACATATCAAAATTTTGTTTATATCATAAGCGAATAGTTTGAGACCAAATTCCTGAACTATCAAAAAGGAAAATACTTAAATACATCTTTGTCTTCAGGAAGAGAATGCCTACCACCTTCAAAATGAAAAGTTTTTTTCATTTTCACCACATAGAGCAGCTCTCTTTTTGATGAAGCTCAATAACTTAGGAGTAGTAGTTTTTTAGGTCCAAAACTTTTAAAATGAAGCCAAATATGGTAACTGACATTTGTGATCCCATTACTAGGGAGGTTGAGGCAAGAAGATCAACACAAATCTGAGGCCAGTCTTGGATCGAGTGAGACTGTCTTAAAAACAAACAAACAAACAAACAAAAAACAATTTAAAAAACAACTGTGAGTTGGAACTGTGGTCCCCTCCATGAACTGCAGCTGTGGTCCCCTTCTGTGAGCTGGAGTTGTGGTCCCCAACCCCAAGTAGTAGGCTGACGGTGGGGGGTAGAAGCTGGAGGACTTCCTAATGTTGGGCAGCAGTTTCAGCCTTCTCTGAGTGACTATATTCTTCACACCTCCTCCCTGCAAGGTTCCAGATTGTACCATAGCAATGTCTTTGCCCTGTCTCAGACTCACCCTGGGAGGTTTCTTGCAGTTTCTGGTCTTGGGAGAACTGATTCTCTAGAATGGACTTCCTTCCCATCTCTCTTGATGGTCAGCTGTGATCCTGACTCCATATGTGGTCCTGGGCACCCAGGCCTTGATGTTGGACCTTTCCCATTCCCAGGCACCAAGAGGTTTTTCTATCACTCTTCTATAGCCCCAGTGCACCCTCACCTGTGCCCTACAGAAAATGTGAAACACCTAACTGAACTTCTAGAGCTGAAAGCACAGTCTGGGAAGTTAAAAACAGCAACAACAAAAACAACAACAAAACCCCCACAACTTTTGAAACGGCATGTCGTATACAGAAACCTTCCAGCATGGTGATTGTCTTATCCTAATGTTATAGAAATATAATTTGCTGCTTTCTCTCTACCAAATCTGCTTCCTTCTAACGTAAAGCAGAAGAACTGACAATTTTTTCTGAGGAATAATTTCGTATGCGGTCTAGTCATCTCTCCTTGTACAGATGTATGCATACTGTACTTCCAACATTAATGTTAAAAAGCAAAATGTTTCTCATTTCTGCTTTGAATCTTGTCATTCAAGCAAAAACACACCCACATTTTATGGACTGCAAAAACCTGTGACTAAATGACAGAAAAACATGAAAATTCATAAAAAATAGAACATCCCCCAGCGGATTGGCCAGCGAGTGCTTGGATTTCAGCACACTTTGAATAGCTATGATTCTATGTGTGACTTACAAGCACATAAAACCAGGAATTCCCTAGGCAGGCTTTAGCCCTGCAGACCATCCATCCTCCTCCACATGTTCCGAGGACTTCTGGGCACTGGGACAGGGTCTCTCAAGAGCCTCACCTCAATGGGCTCAGTCACCCGGACAATCAGCAGCTTTCAGCCTTATGTCCTCTCCTCCCCCCATAAAAGGACGGCTTCAGAAAGCATCTTTTGAAGTGATGATCCAAGTAGACAGAGGGGGACAGGGGTCTAGTGACACTTGCTCCAGTGATAGACAAGTCTTTCGGGGCTGTCTGATGTGCAATGCAAGCTGAGGGCTGAGGGTGTGACCCTCTCTGTCCACTGACCACTCATGAGCACCGAGTGGCAGCAAGTGATCCCTGCCAGTTTCCTGCAGGGGCTACCCTGTGAGGTCAGGGGTATGCATGCAAGGTGGGGTCTGACTTGTGGGTCCTTCGCGATGTCAGCTGCTTTGGTGACATCATGCCAGGGTACCTTCCAGTGTCTAGATCTTCTCAACCAGAATTTACAGGTGGAACACTGTTGTTAACTAACTGAACACCAGATCCCAACATGGAGAAAATAAAGAAAAGAAAATAAAAATAAAAGAATAATGGGTAAAGACATGTCTCAATTAGAATGGACAATTAAGATGCTATTTTTAAAGCTTGATGTCAGGTCAGGTCAGAGGTCAGCAAGGTGGCTCAGTGGGCCACTGAACTTGATAACATGAGCTCAATTCCTGGCACCCAGACAGTTGAAGGAGAGAAATGACTCCCACAAGATGTCCTCTGAAAACCCTACATGTACACACACACACACACACACACACACACACACACACTAATAAAAAAACTAGATGTCAAGCATCAGTTAACTCATCTCTTCACTGTAGCTTGACAAGTCCTATGCAGTCTTCATAAATAACAAAAGATGCTGGGCAAAGGACTTCTGTTGTTTAGCCTTTTGCTCTCAAGGACCATGTTGAACATAGCACCTGGGTATATACCAGGCACAGAAAATGAGTCTCTCTCTCCTCTGAAAACTGATCGATCATTAAAATTACCTGGGAAAGCATTCTGCCTGAGGCCCAGGCCTCCATATTCTGGTATAATTTGGGATTGGAATTTTGAACACTCCTAGCATTCTTGAAAACTGATGGTCTACCATCTCTGAGGAGTTCACCCGAAGGAAGTTGGTTCTCAGACTTCAGAAGCTCTGATTCAAACCAGATAGAAGAAGCTCACCTTAAAGATTTCACATACCAAAGATTCTCCTGGAGACCGAAACTATTATTTTTGTGCTCCCCCGCCATCTTGGGATCATTAGTAACAACAATTTCTATGCACACACTCATACAATGAAGGGTTCAGTGTGTACTTCCTAGTTTGTCACTTGGGCCATCCTTTAGTTCAGTATTCAGTGATGGACTTGTAAAATGTATTTCTGATTGACTCTAAATGTAACTCCACAACTTATTTCCCATAGTAAAAGTTTATTCTTTAGCTTGTGCTTTGCATGTTTACAAATAACTGGGATACTATTATCTCTTACATTTTAAGCAGCATACTTTTGCTGTTTACCAAGCATCTGCCTTACAAATATGAGAACCTTAGTCCAAATCCCCAGCACCCATTAAGACCAGACATTGTGGCATGCATCTGTAACCCTAATGTGTTTCAGGAGTGGAGACAGGTGATTCCCCAGAGCTCAGTGGCCACAGGTCTAGCCAATTGGTGAGCTCTGGGCAGAGAGAGAGAGAGAGAGAGAGAGAGAGAGAGAGAGAGAGAGAGAGAGAGAGAGCGCTTGTCTCAAAATGCAAGGTGGAAAGTGATGAGGAAAAGCAGTTAACATCAACCTTTGGCTTCTGGGTACATACATGCACCCTATGCACTTGTGTATACATCTCCACTCACACATATGAACATACAGAGAGAATCATATATACATATATTTTTGTGGTCTTTAAGAGACAGGGTCTTCCTGTAACCTCAACTGGCCTGGAACTCACTATATAGACCAGGCTGGCCTTAAACTCACAGAGATCCACCTGCCTCTGCCTCCGGGTACTGGAATTAAAGGCGTGCACCACCATACCCAGCAGAATCATATATTTTGACCACATAGAGAAAAGTTGTCCAAGTTCCTCAGCTATTGGCTATTTGTAGATGCAATTCCCTCAAACACTTACAAGAACTGGTAGAAGTTTAAATCAAGTGAGTTCGGTCTGCCTTTACTATGTGTTGTATAGGATTGTCCTTTGACAGACAGATGCTATATTCCCAAGCTTGGAGAAGCCTGCTTGTCTAAGGTGTTTACAGCTGAACATGCTAGCTGTTCAGGTCCCAGAAGGAAAGAGGGCCAGGAGAGAGAGTCCCGGGACCCTCACCTGAGAGTCCAGTCACACCTACTTGCACTTGTACAAGGCCTAAGGGTTTAGATTGGGGAAGCCTAGAAGAGGGGGTCTTTATAGCCATTTTATGCAGCTATGAGGAAGCCACCATCCATTGCTTGGGTGAAGGCTTTCCCATGAGGCCTTGCAGGAGGGAACACCTATGCTCCGGTAAGTAAATGTTTAGCCACTGCTCTGTGAGTAAGCCCAATGAACTCATTTTGGTTTCCCAGACTGAAGTTTGGCAAAATCATATTTTAGTTTGTTATTGGTACCAAGGGAGAAGTGGGGTCAGATGTTGTTTACACGACCCCTCCCCAAGGAATTGAGCAACACTTTGTGACAGAAATCACTATTCATTCTTAATTGACAATTAGCAGAGAAAGCATTCCAGATTTCTTCATAACCAACATTAGCTTCCATAAACTGGTATAATTAGGAATTCTTCTTCATGTCTGATATAATTTATTGCCAAAGGTCATTCATTAATGTCATATGGATAAGATAAGATCTCTGCTGCCAGGCCAGGCTTGATGGTGCATCCTTTTAATTCTAGCACCTTGGAGGCAGAGGCAGGTAGATCTAAGAGTTTGAAGCCAGCCTGGTCTACATAGTGAGTTCCAGGCCAGCCAGGATACAAAGTGTGATCTTGGGTCAACGCACACACACACACACACACACACACACACACACACACACACACGACAGACAGACAGACAGAGAGAAAGAGAGAGAGAGAGATTGCTTTCCACTACCATTTATATAGTTTTCACTTTGAGCACATGGAGGTTAAGTTTCATATGTCTTATTAAGACTGTGATCTGAGTGCTGTACTTAAAAACTTTATGTCCTCTTTTAGGATTTTAAAACCTAAGGAACAGAGAAGAAACATGTATAATGAAAATCGTACTTGTACCATATATGCAAAATAGTTGTGAAAAAACACAAAATGCCTCCATGAATACATTAAATACTCCTGTATCAAAGAAGCCTGGAAAGTCACAATGAAACAGATGAAAGTGCTTTTATTTCCTAAGTTCCTGAAAGTGAACTAGCAAGATCTGTGGCATCAACTCATGAATCACTCATGAATGTGATGGCATCCGCCCCATCATACCAGAAGTAGTCTCTTGTAACACTTCCATAGAGAATGAAAGGCAGGCCCCACACAGCATGGAATGTGGTCTCATTGCTCATTCAACACATTCAAATACCTATGAGATTCCAACGTTAGTGACAGCATTAGTGCTAACCCTACGAGAATTAAAAATACTGAACTTTAAATATGTTCTATCAGTTCACTGGAGTAATGGATTCTGAGTTTATTTTAAGCTCCAGAAACTCTGGAGTTCCTCTAGAAACCTGGATACCAGATTAGACAGGATTTCTTCTGATTGGTCAGGTTCTGTAGAATTTTTAGAGGACTCTGGTTCAAGCACACTGCAGAGTCATGGCACAGTGATATTCTCAGCCTTGTACACTTTTATTGTGTTATGAAATGCTTCCACAATGGAACAGAATATTCTACTGATTCCTTTATTCAGTATCCCAAAGAATATGTTCAAATAGAAATAGAGGGCCTTCAAAGTAATTCTGACATAAAAAAGAGTCATCTGTTCTCCTTTAGGAAGCTAAATTGAAATAGAAATAAGATTGTCAGTTTTATTACTTCTTGCAGTAAGTTAAAAGTCCTTACTTTTAAAAATATTTTATTTATTATTTTTATTTTTTCTGTATGAGTGTATTGCTTACAATGTGAGTATACTTGTGTCATGCAGTGCCCTCAGGGGTCAGAAGAGGGCATCGGATTTCTCTGGAACTGGAGTTATGGATGGTTGTTAGCACCCGTGGGTGCTTGGAATTGAACCTGGGTCCTCTGAAAGACTGGACAATAACCCCTGAGCCATCTCTCCAGCCTCCTAATACCTTTCTTATAGCTACATTTGTCATACATATCTTTTTAACACTTACGTTTTTCCTAAATATCATTTGAAAGTTATATATTGTTTCCTTAAAGATTTGAAGATACATTTTAAAACAAATTGAGAAAGTATATTATGATATATATCATTCTGCTCAGTAATGTTTTTATGAATAAATATTAAAGAAATAGTCTAGCAATCAGGTTAAATAATATATATATATATGATATATATGTATATATGATAAATAAACTTTTTTTTTTGCTTACAATGGTAAAGTTAGAATGATGGAGTCATCTTAAAAGGTTGTACATCTAAAGGATTTAAATGAACAAGTTTTTATTAAGATTTAAAAGAAAATTGATATGGTTGTGTATTTATCTCTGTGTAGGTATGACACGTGACTGCTGGTACTCATGGAGGCCAGAAAAGGGCTTCAGATCCCCTGGAACTGTAGTTACAGGCAGTTGTGAGCCACCCAACATGGCTTGCTGGGAACCAAACTCAGGTCCTCTGGATGAGCTGCAAGTGCTTGTAACTGCTGAACCACCTCTCCAGCCCCAAAGCAAGTTCTTGAGAAAAGTTTCCAAATCTTAGAAAAGTCTTAAGATAAGTGGGAAAAAACTGTGTGTGAATTGGTTTTAATTTTATTTAAAAGTTGTTTAGGAAAAAGGCTAAGATGTTTCTAAGAAAAATAATTATTTAATTTGAATATAAAAACCAGAAGGAAGTATACCAAATGTCAATAGTGGGTTTCTTTAATCAGTGCATCACAGAGGATGATTTTAAAAATATTTTCACTCCACAGGATCGGATTTCCTTTTATAAGAAAAAGGAGCCCTCCACTAGTGAGTAACAAGCGCAAGTTGCTCTTCACCTTTGCTCGTGAGCCCAACCACAGTGAGTTATCATGACCCATTCCAGAAGGTAACCATTGAACTGAGATACAGAAACACCCATGTTTGGTTTTGATTACCTGCTGTAAATTCTAATGACCCATCTTATTCAGAGAAAGCTGAAACCACTGAATTGAAAACAAAAACATTTCCCCAATAATCTGCATCTTGGTGCCATTTTTCTCTTCTGTAAAATGTTTCCTTCTTCTCTTTCTTTTCTTCCTTTAAAAAATATTTATTTATGGGGCTGGAAAGATAGTTCAGTGGTTAAGAGCACTGGCTGTTCCTTCAGAGACCTGGGTTCGGTTCCCAGCACCCACATTGTGGCTATCAACTATCTGTAACTTCAGTTCCAGGGGATCTGATGCCCTTTTCTGACCTATGTGGACACTGGGGAACATGGGTGCACTTGCATCCATGAAGGAAATACACTCAGACACACAAAAATTTTTTAAAAAATAAATACAATTTTTTGAAAAAAAAATTTATTTTTTATTTTTCAAACAAGGTTTTGCTATTTAGTGCAGGCTGTGTTGAATGTGTTGTGATCTTCCTGACTTAGCATCCCAAGTGCTGGGATGACAGGCACTATCACAGGAAAGATTTACTTTTGTTTTTTCCCTAGTGCTGAGTACCGGAGCCTGGGCTTCACACATTCTAGGTAAGCGCTCCACCACAGAGCTGTATCATTTCTAACTCCAAAGGACATAGAACTTATTATTAACTTGGTATATGTGTATATGATGAGTGAGCCACAGCACACATGCAGAGGGGAGAGGACAACCTCCAGGAGGTGTTCTCTCCCTTCCACTGCAGGATCGAACTCAGGTCTTTGGGCTTGCATGGCAAGTGCTTTTATCAGTTGAGTCAGCTCTCTGGTCCAATAAGTTTTTTGTTTTGTTTTTGAAGTACTGGAGATTGAACCCAGTGCCTTCTGCGTGCTTGGCAAGTGCTATACCATTGGGCTACATGCCAGCCCCAGGTTTTCTTCCTTTATGCAGTGTGTCTATCTGCACCATCACACCACAAGTCTGAACCGTTCCAACTCTACAGCATTACCTGTGTTCTAACGGACTCCTTATTCTAACTTGTTTTTTAACCTAGTGGATAGTGTATAGATAATAGGAATATATCTTTCTCTGAATTCTTTCTTTTGGCTTTGGTAGTTTAGTACTTAATAGGGAAAAAAATACCAAGAAGCTAATTTCTACCTGAGTCCTCCTTTGGTTTTTTTTTTTTTTTTTCTGCTCAAGAAATTAAAAGGATAACCAGTTTTTTAAAAAATGTGCTACTTCTTTGTTTCATTTTAAATTAGTCCAAGCAGCTAAACGTGTCTCAATTTTTGAATATCACAAGGTTCTTTATAGCTTTCTACTGCTAATATTGTCTATTATGCCTGTGAAAAGAACCGGAGGAGAGTTTTTCTTTATACACTTAGGTTATTTGACATGAGAATCCAAGTTAGAAGTGAGAAAGAAGATGATGAGTATGCTTATATATTCTATACATATTCTATAGATGACCAGTTGTAGGTAAAAATGTTCAGCTTACCTATAGAAACATTGTGCAGAGAAGTCATAGTGTAAGAAGAAAATGTATTTTCATGACATGGACAAAAAAAAAAAGCCACACAGTGAAATAATGGAGAATGACTTTCAAAATCACCAACAGATCTCTTTGTTTCTACTTAAAAATGCTGATATTGAACATTGAGTGTTATGCCCATTAATTAACACTTAAAAGCAAATGTTACTTTAAATATGAACACTCCATAAGGGAAGCACTATATCAAAATATCAGTCTGACTGCAATGTTCAGTTGGTCAGCAAGTAACACAAAAATGCAGTTTGCCCTTTCAGCTGCCATGTGATTGCTCTCTTGGGTAGTTTTCTTATTTTCCCCTTCAATATTTTTCTTTTCTGACAAGAAATACCATCAGTGAGGAACAGAACTTTAAAATAAAGCCAGCATAGCCATAGCAAAGAGTAATAAAATGTAAAACGCCAACCTTTATTCCACTTTGAACAAGTTTGTGAATGTCCAAATAAGGCTCCTTGAAAATGTCTCCTTCGGGGGTAAGGATCTTCACGTAACCCTCCTTTTCCAGAATGAAGAGCCTATGGGAGCCATCTCCACTGTGCACTGCGCCGACAGGCTGCCTCAGTCCACTCACAACCTCCTGGACACAGAAGCAGTTGTGTTTGTGCTTTCTAAACAAATCAAAGAAAATTAGTTAGCTTTGCTTGAGATGGAGGTGCAAACAGATGCACTCAGCATTTTCCAGAATTTCTGTCCTCAGAGAACCAATGGTTTCAGAAATCACAAAGGGCTGTTATCCTAAGCATCCTACAAGGCGATTCTTTTCAGTGAGTCATTTAAACTCACTGGAAAAGAATAATAGCTTTTCTTCAGAAAGTCAAACTGAGAACCCAAAACATGTATTCTGAAATTTCATTAACTCATCTCTCAGTGACTGTAATTAAATCTGCTTTTACTCACAACAACAAACCCTCATGGGAAGGCACTCAAGGAGAAAGTTCTAAGATGTATTTATTTTTTTTTAAAATCTGATTTGCTAATAATAATCGTGCTGAATATTTCCACAGTGCCATAAAGCTAACAACAATCATAAAATTCAAGTTTAACACTGTGCCTATAAAAATTCCCCTGAGTCACAGGGAAGCCAAGCTCATAACATTGGATTAGTAGTTTAAGCATTAAAAGCATTTAAGCTATGATTTTAGAGGAGTAAACTATCAAAAAGAACGTAGAGCACGTGGCACCTATAGCACCGAGCACAGTGCAGACAGGGGACTCTCTGACAAAACCACTGGGTCGTTACTTCTTTTTATTTAAGAGTAAAGAACATTGATTTGTATGGACCTGCTGATCTCCCCCACTTTCTCATATTCTTCCATCTGGTCCAAGTAGTTAGACGCTGGTCCTCGGACTTGTTTTCGTGGGAAATCTGGAAAGCACAACCCACCATCTTTTCTTGCATAGTAAAAGCAAAACTCATCAGCAGTTGTTTGAAGAAAACCTTTAAAAAATGTAAAAAGATTCATCAGAGACATGCAGGGTCCCAGCAAAAGCAGCTAATTTGAAAGATGTCATATGGACGAAGTGAATTGTTAGAAAGTATATGAATATTCAGAGCAAGAACTAGACTATGATAATAAGAAAAGTTTGTAAAGGGGGAGGGATTGGGATTCCCTTTTCTTCCTTGACCAAAATTTAATAATGGCAGTAAAATTGAAATCCTCTCGTGATGAGTCCTTTTCAAAGATTTTTATTATGTGTATGTGTGGGTATGCTGAGTAAATTTATGTGTACCATATGTGTGCAGGAGTCTGCAGAGGCAGAAGAGGGTGTCAGATTCCCTGGAACTGGAGCTACAGGTGGTTGTGAGCCGCCATGTGGGCACTGGGAATGGAATCCAGGTCTTTTGCAGAAGCAGTTAAGTGGTCTTATCTGCTGAGCCATCCCTCCCACCCTGTGCTGAGTACTTTAAAGGCTACATGAATACATTCGATGTAAACCCAGCATTAATCTCACTAGGTTTTTAATCTTAAAGGTACTGTGGTAACTCTTCTCAAGCTACCTCTCTGATCACAGGTTATAATTATGAGATTATTGCATGAATAATTAGTGTAGTACTAAATAACTTCTAGAAATGAACATATTACATCCAGTGCTTAGCAGTTGTCTTATTGCATTTCCAGTCACATAATATTAAATAACAAATACCTCTACGTTAAGTTACTGATCAACTGTGCAAACTTTAAGTAATAAATTGATGCTAATAGTAAGGGTCTAATTTCAAATGTGTTGAAGCCTTTTCTTTGCACTTTCCTCTACTGATAAGGATAAAATGTCCTTAAATGATTCCTTCTATCTTCTCAAGCAAAAAAGCTGACACACCAATGAACAAAACCAAAATTACAGAATAGATCTACTAAGCAGAAGGTAAAATAAAGATGATTTTTCTTTTCTGCATATTAAGAATTGTGCATATGTGTATGAGTAGGCATGCGTGTGAGTGTGAAAATAAGAAGTCGACATGTGATGTCTTCTGCAGTCATTACCCACTTTATTTTTTGAGACAAGGTCTCTCACTGAATGTGGGGCTGATTCTGTGAGACTGGCTGGCCAGTGAACGCCAGGGACTGATTCTCCAGTCTCAGCCTCCCAATTCTGGGATTACAGGCACAGGCCATAGCACCTGGATTTTTATGGGGGTGCTGGCCCATGTCTTTATGTAACAAGCACTTTACTGATTGCACCACCTCAGCAGCCCTTAAGGATCTTTATAAGCTGAGTACAGTTGCCTTTGAATCTGAAATTGTAAGGCTTTATGACTACAGGAAAGAAAAAAAGAAAAATTTTGACATTATTTTCAACGTTTGAATTCACAAGATACTGGCTTTCTGTACACAACAATAAGATCACTTCCCTATTCTGATGACTTCTGATTTAAAGACATGTTTTTAACAGAATCAGGTCCAAGGATATAACTCAGTGGTAGAGTATTTGACCAGCACAACCGAGGCCCAGGTTCAGTTCTAGCACTGAAAACTTATAGAAAACCCCACTTCGTCTTGTTTTTAACCAGCCATCCTAGCCAGAGACTGTGGTGACCAGAGGTCCTGTGTGGCTGTTTCTCACCTCATATCTTCCTTATATTAAATTCTCATTTTTATATAACAAATTAGATTTATTGTGTAACTTACTAATTTTGGGATAAAAGCTCCAGGTAACTTAGTTGGAGTTTAGAAGTTATATGACAAATTCAGGTTTAGCAAGAGTATCTAAGAACAACAGTATTTTAGGCTCTGCCAAGTGAGGCTTATCAGTGAGTTTGAAAGATACTCAAAACTCATTTCCCAGTGAGCTTGACCTCGGTCAGCTCAAACCTCAAAACAAACCAACTTTAGGACATGAGAGTCCCATGTGACAAAGCTTTATGTACATTTTGGCCTCACTTTTGAGTGAGATGTATCACCTTTAAGTTGCTGACAGAGACTCTTCAAGACTAATTTCCGCCCAGACTCTTGGGAAAGATCTTGCCTAGGGGAACCAGCTCAAGAAGAGTACCTGCCCTTGGGAGAGGGGAGAGTGTGCATATATGTATGCTTGTGCGTTCAGGAAGAGAGGCCTGGCAGCAGAGTGGTGCTCCTTAGGAGGGCCAAGTAATTGGGAGGTTGTCTTCCTTTGAAAATATGCCAACGTTAGATACAGAGGAATGAAGCATTTGTTCATCTTCAACAGTTCGCTACAAAACATTACTTTTCTCCTCTCTTCAATGGCTAAGCACTAAATCTCTTTGAGTAAAAAGAAGAAAAAGAAAATCTAAGTTTGCTTCAAAAGCAGTTAGTATATTCTAGTATTAGTCTAAAACAATACCACCTTTAAAAAACGACTATTTATTTAGTGTGTGCGTGTATGTGTGTGTGAGAGAGAGAAAGAAAGAGAGAGAGATAGAGAGAAGTGGAGTGTCTTGTGTGGGTACACAGTTGCCTTGTTGAGAGAGTGGATTTCAGGAACTGGTTCTTTCCTTTTACCACGTGGATTATAGGGATCGAATTCAGGTCTTCAGGCTTGGTGGGAAGCTCCTTTACCTGCTGAGCCATCTCACCAGCACCCAATACCGTCTGAAGAGGAAATTAATAATCAAAGTTATGGCTGATGTCACTTAAAAGGGACTTAGAAGCTGTGGGCAACTATTAGGAAATGGGAGCTCATTTTCAAGTAGACTATCTTGAGGTTATACTAGAATGTCTTCATAAATTCTGTGGTTCCAGAAGTACTATACTATTTGGACAAATTAAAAACAAACAAGAAAGAAACAACAACAACAAAAAAATAGAACACTACCAATGAATTCCTCCTAGCCTCTTTTTTGTTGCAAAGAGCCAGAAAGGACCTGGTTTCAGGGTAGTGGGTCAACATTTATTTCAAAGAAAGACATCTTTTACCTAAAGTGGTCTTTTGTTTGTAAGAATTCACTGAAGAGCATTTTAATGAAGGTGTTTACTTAAGCCAGCCTGAATTACCACAATATGGTCAGATCTATGAATTCAGAGATACACTGAGTATTCTTACAGCTGTATTTGTTAAATTCCTGATTATTTAGAAGTTGCAGAACAAATTCAGGGGCCCTAACCATTTTCTTGCATGGTAAATCCAGCCCTGCTGTTCCACAAAGCCCCCTATAAAATACTAATCTGGAAAACAAATACTCCCTAGGGAGTATTCTGTGTTCTAGCTTTTTCTCAGCATGTGCTCTGAAGAAGTTATTTTTCCTCATCATATGTTCATTCATCAAGACCCAGAAAAGGGGATTCCTGATGCCCTGCACTCAAAAACCTTTCCTAGAAGAAGCAGTGGCTACTGATGGATCCATCCTTTCCCTCTGACTTTTTCTCCCTGGGACTAATAAGACACATGTGTTAGGTATCTGATGGAGTTAAGACTGGAGAAACTCAATGGACTCAAACCCTTGACCTTGGCCTCATTAGCCACAGGATTAAACCAATTGAACTAATTGGGTGCAGACCTTTCACACTACTATAACCTACTGCTGGGACATGACCATCTAGGAGTGATAAAAATCATTACGATAATAGGTATAAAGAATGAAGCAAGTCTGTTATATTCTTTGCTCAGAGTATATTACACCAACTTTAATGAACAGAAAAGCATCTATGCTGCTCATTCAGGGAACAGAAAAGACCTGTGTCATTGCCCAAGTAGCTAGTATGCTATCTCAATGTACTTTTAGCATTAGAGAAATTTTAAGAACTGACCTTCTTAGGAAAGTTCACAAGCAGAGAGTATTATGATTAAAACAACAACAAAAACAACAACAACAAAACCCAAAACCTCTAGTATATATTCACTTTTCAGCTTTTTAAATATCCTTTCTAATTTTCAGGAAAACAAGCACTTCATGATTATTTCTGAATTCAAGTTTCCAGAAATGAGCTATTTTTCAGACTATAGGAATGTTCTAAAGTGGCCATGCTTTTTTGAAGCTGTGAAGCACAAAAGGACAGTGTGTGTCTGTGTGTGTGTGTATGTGTGTGTGTGTGTGTGTTGAGCAATATAGGACAAATAAAGAAATTTCTGGAATTACTTTCTCTTGATCCCTTTCAGCATTTTCCTTTTATCAAAACACATTCCCTAGAGTTCCTTCTTTTTCAAGATTTTGATTTGTAGAAAGAGGCCTTTAAATGAGGGGCTTTCAAGATATGTTGACGAGTTTCTTACAAAATAAAGAATTTCAAAGTGGCTGTTTCCTACAGTTTTCAACCTCTGAAAAGAATAAACCATAAAATAGACTTAAGAAGGTAAAACTATTCCAAACTTGCTCTTGTAACCATTTCTAAAACTGCATTCTAGAAGTCTAAAGACACTCTGTGCTAGAGGCAGGGGCTGATGGGAGGAATCTGATCTTATTCATCATCCTTTAGGAAACGGTAACCTACCTGCCAGGGATCAATCTGGCCAATAAATCAAAGAACATAAATGATGCAAAGAGTGTGTTATTACAACTCACTTTGGGGAGAAGTATTTAAAATGATTCTCAGCATGTGACTAGGAAGGGGCAGTCTCCTTTGCTTGCTGCTAAAGTCTTCCCAAGGCAGACCCTCCCTGTGCCGTCCACCTCTGGAGTGGAGCTTTCATCTGGTTATCTTTCAAGGCAGCCTGGGTGGCCACCAACAGCACTTGACGTCTTGATGCACTTCAGCAGTTTTACATATACACAAGCTTTGTAGAAAAATAAATTTGTCATTCGTCACCACATATGTTGATCTGGGAAGTGACGTGTTTGCAGTTCTGGATTTGAACTGCTTGATGAGCTCTCTCAGTTGATCTTGTAGACTTGTTGTGTTATTTGAGATGCTAAAATAACTTTGAATATATAAAGATCTCTGTGGGGGAGGCTGTGAATCTATCATGTGTTGCATTTCCTTAAAAGTGATAACGTTAAATGAAGATGCTAAGAGCTGATATCACTTTCAGTGTATGGTTGTAAAGGCAAGAGGTCTGTCTGTATGTAGCAAATCCTCCTGGTTTCCAATCTGTTATCACCCTTCTGCAGGCTATCCAAGCTACTGTGAGCTGCTGCACAGTGGGTAAAGGAATTCGATAAAGAGGAAGAAACAGCTAGTTTAAGAAAAGTCAGAAACATGGCTACAGTTTATAAAAACAATAACATTTTCATACCCAAATGGGTTTAGGTGCAACCCGTGCTATACCCAAAGGGAGCAAGCAATCCTATTTAAAATATTTGTCATTTATAGAAGTGTTCTACTGAGACTTCTTTTTGATGAAGGCAGTTTTAGCATCCTTTATTTATTTATCATTTTTGTTTTATGTGTATGAGCTTACTGCCTGCATGTAAGTGCACCCATGCTATGCAATGCCCTGGGAGTTGGAAGGTGGTGCTGGATTCCCCTGGAACTGGAGTTACTGATGGGTGTTAGTCACCAAATGGATGTTGGGAATCGAACCCCAGTCCTCTGCAAGAGTAGCCAGTGCTCTTAACGCTGAACCATCTCTCTAGCCCCTTTATTGAGAATTTTAAAAAAATCTATATTTTTGTGAGTCAGAAAAATACTAAGCTGTATATAGTAGTTTAACAAATTCTCCAAGTCATATTTTACAGTTCCTAGTGTTTGCTGCTTTAGAGATATTTGGTTTTATAAGCTACCCACCGCAGTAGATTTGTTTGTGTGTGACTTGGTCTAACTAAACAGAATTTGTCTTGTTAAACTATGTTCTTCCTCCATGTTGAGTCTTCTAATTAAAATGACAGCAACAGAAGTTATAAACTTTTTTTATGTGTGCGTGTGAACATGTATGTGGGGTGGATGGGCCTAGGTCAAACTTGGACATCTTCCTCAGTCACTCTTTACCATATCTTTTGAGACAGGGTCTCTACACTGAGCTAGACAGTTTGTCTAGCCAGCTCCTGGGATCTGTCTGCCTCTGTGCCCCTGCTTAAGGTTATAGATATCCAGGACCATGAGTACTTGGAATCTGAACTCAGGTCCTCAGGCTTGTGTGGCATGTACTTTCTGACTGAGCCACCTCCCTAGCCACTCAAGTTACAAGCTTTTGATGCTATCCTTCGAATCTGTGTGTATATTAGGGTCTGAAATGTGATGGTGATCAGGTGTCTTGTGACATTGCATGAAGAATTTCTGTAGCTATTCTACCACCCTCATTGTCCAACTCTGATTAAATCAGGAAGGTGCTCCTGGGGCTCAGCTTTTCTCCTCTGTCCCTAAGAGAGGACACCACTCTGCTACGTATTTCACAGCGTTTTTGAAGCTTCAATTAGTCATTTTATGTGAAAGTGCCTGGTAAAATGTTACTTGTTTGGGATTCCTAGTCATGCTTTATTTAAGGAACTATTTCAAATGTCTTGCTATTCCTATATAGGCAGTTGCCTTGATATTATTGATTCTGACAGGTAAAGTAGACTGCAACAAGAAATCCATATAGAGCCTCGGAGTGTAATTCAGTGGTCAGAACATTTGTGTAGCATGTGTAAAGCCCTGGGTTCCACCCTTAGTACTGAAAGCAAGCAAGAGAGGAAGGAAGGAAGGAAGGAAGGAAGGAAGGAAGGAAGGAAGGAAGGAAGGAAGGTTGGTTTTACTGATAATAATGCAATATGTAGAAAGTTGTACTGATCATCCAATGTATAGAAAATTTATCATCCGTATTAGTTACTTAACAAGAAATGTAAACCACTGTAACATTATTGGTCAACTGCAATTGTAACACTCTTTTTCATAGCAAGAAAATTTAGTATTCAGAAAAGTTAATTATGAAGTAAAATAAACCTTCTGGAAGGCAAAATACATTTTACAATTCTTGTAAACAAGTCTTCAAGAACAGGTATCTTGTAAGGACATTTGGCAATGACTTAATGTAGATGTTTTTTGTTTTTTTACCTGGAATATGGCCTCGACAAGTATAAAAGAATTCTTTGCAATAGTCTTTGCAGAGCAGTGGAAGTACTAGATCTCTATCCAGGACTTCTCTCTCAGGTGCGTGGAACAGGCTCTGGGAATGTGGGGAGCAAGGCGCACATTTGATCTCCTCCAGTAACTTCCCACATTCTGTGTTGTTGGTAGCAGAAAAGATCTGGAAAGCCATAAATCAGAAACAGGTCTTGTTAGTCATGAGGAAAGTTAGAGTCCTTTCCCCGCTCTCTTCAATAATGTAAGTAGAAAAGTCTAATTCAGATGAAAGAATTACTGTGTCACGATACAGGTGGTTTTATAAGGACACAAGTTAAATTTGACGTGAGGGCGGGAAAGAAAGGTCAGGGAGAGGCACATTTAAACACTTCTTGCCTTTGCAAAGCAACCTCTATGAATCTGTCCTTCTGGTGTGAAAAATTAAAAGACATTTATAGACTGCTGAATGTTTTATTGCTTTATTCTGCCCCAAAGCATATATTGAATCATATTTAACTGAAAAATTATCAACATCTATATTTAACTATACCGAACATATAATTTTTAAAGACATGGCTTATTTGTGTCTTAGGTCAAAATATATTTCCTTCCTGAAGTTCCTAATGCGATCTTCTCAAAACTATACTTAAATAACATTTTGGTAAATTTCTACTCATTTCCAATTTACACATGGCACAGGGAAAGTTTTCTAATCTGCCTTAAATCTGAATTAAATAGGTTTAAGACCCATTTTTATTATTCATTATATCTTAGCCAGGAAAAACTTTCTAGCTAGCTCCTTAGGTATGTCATATGCACGAATAAACACAGAGTTTAATGAAAGTGCTTTTGTAGATTAGTTAGTGAGTTTTAATGAAAGGGAATACTTTTATTATTGTAAAAATCAATGATATCACTTTTATTTCAATAAGATCAATTCAGGAAGACATCGTGATTTACTGAAGCTAGTGGTTGGTAACAGAATTGTCTTACCACCTAGTACTAGCTTAGAAATCTGACTTTAGGAATGCCTTTAATAAATATAGAGAGGCAACGTCAGAAGAGTATATGGGAAATGAAATTAGTAGTATCTAAATCAAACATTGATTTTTTTCATACTAGAAAGCATCATAACGTGTAAATTTTATACTGTTTTATCTATGCTTCTACTTAAATATTTAATTGGATCTATGCAATAAAATTGAAAGTGTGAGGTTTTTGGAAAATTGTTTAAAACAACTATTTCTTTTACACATCAAATTAATTTAAGTAAATCTTAAGGAGCAAGGAAACTTAAAAAAAATCATATTAAGTATTGAACAGTCTGGTAGAGATTAATTCAGAAAAAAGTATAACTACTTACAATATTCAAAACCTATTAATCATAGTTATAAATATAAATATAACTAAAATACATTTTAATTTTTATCAATTTGTTTAAATGACAACTGCCTGAATGGTTAAAGTTTTGTAAAAGGAAACATATTCCAGACACTTAGAATTCACATTCCAAGAATGTTTTAAATGTCTTTTATTGTCGATACTCTGGCAGGCCTGGCCAGATCTATTCAATATTAATAGTGTTCAACTTGGTTCTGTTTATTTATCATATAGCTGTCCTCCAGGAGCTAAACAACTTCAGAGAGCTGAAGCCATCTCTCCTGCTGCCTGAACCCTGGGCTGTAATTCCCTTTGCTTTTATGGACACTAGGCATGCTTCTATTTTTTTTTTTTTTTAATAGTTGAAACAGAATGAGCCCCATGTACACTCTCCCAGCTGCTACCCAGGAAGAGCTTGCTTTTAGTGCCTAAAGAATTCTGTCTTTTACAATTTTGGAATGTGTTCTGCCTGTAAGATCCCTCATCAAAAGTTTCACAAATGGGATTCAATAAATTATCTGAAATCAAGTAGAATATTATTCTTTTTAAGGTTTCATGCTGTTCTGGCCCAGCAGGATGGTAACATTTTGCACTGTGTGAGGTCTGCAGTGTAAACACCTATTTGAAGATAGATAGAGCCATCATTCTGGCTTTGGTTTCAATGAACCAATAGTCTTTCTGAAGTCAATTAAACTGACTTGAGTCCAGCACTGGTTTAGACAGATGAGAACTCGTGTGTGTGAGGGGGGTGGTGATTTTTTTTTCTTTTTTTCTCTTTTTGCCCCCTAACATGCGGGTATGCAGGTCCTTCACTTTATGTCTGACAATGCCATGAATCTTAAGAAGAAATTTAAGCTTATTTCCTCTTTCCATTTTAAAATCCAAATACGAAGTCATCAAATTATAGTGGCTTTAACTAAATATACTTTGGAAACCATGTAAAACATTTAAACATTATTGCAGTGTGCCTAGTAAGGACTGGGGTTGTTGCTGACTAATTTGTAACATCTGTCAGTTCATCCTTTAATCTTCAGCCACGTGAAAGTGAAATATATAGGCGAAAGGTAAGATAAATGCTGGAATACAGAATAAAGCTAACTGCTATAGCTTATCAACAGAGAAATGGGTGACAGAGACCCTCTGTATTTCTCTTTATTTATAAAGTCATGAAACAAAGAGGGTAAAACGTCCCCCACGTGGGTTCCATGAAAGAACAAAAGCAGAAAATACAAGACAGTATATTAAGATGTCGCCTTAAGATCACTTGGTCCACAAAAAAGTTATTTCTAAAAAATCATATGCCTACAAGATTGTTCAGCTGTTGGGTAGAACACATGCGTCCCAGGACTATAGTGCTGGATTATGTCATTAAAGAGTTCAGTTTCAATTTTAGGCTAATATGTAAATAGATCATTGTACTAAGGCAGCTGTTAAAGGGACCTCAGGATGAGTTATTTGTTTAGTTGGATGTGTTCAACAATAGCCTTTGTCCCTGCAAGAGCCAGAGCAAACAAATGATTGTAAAAGGGCACACTTGAAAACAATTACTTTTCACCCATTCCTTGACAGCTTTGGCTGTGAAACCACCCAAGGCACAGAGAGAGAGCCTGTGCCTCTGTGACTGCAAGCTAAGTTTTAGAAATGGGGGTATTTCAGTTGGCTGCAGACTCAATTTGGCTAATGGGAATTAGATTCTTTTAGCATGCTGTACTTTAGAGCAGCAGAAATTTTGCTAAGACAAGGTAACTTCCTAAATTCTGGCATCACTTATGTGTTATGGT
Organism: Eospalax fontanierii; assembly: GCA_035773235.1. Taxonomy (NCBI): domain Eukaryota; kingdom Metazoa; phylum Chordata; class Mammalia; order Rodentia; family Spalacidae; genus Eospalax; species Eospalax fontanierii. The sequence goes on along the minus strand of CM069548.1, from coordinate 30,118,959 downwards.
GGTTAACAATCTCATTATACTATACAACTATACTACATTATTAATATCTACAAAGAACTACAATCCACAAACACAGTAGGTTGTGTCCACAGAATTGAACTCAATGCTAGTTCACTAAGGAAATTTGTTACTCTAGAAACTGAACTTAATTGCACACTCAATCTTCTACCTAGTTTGTTACCTTTTGTCTAAGAAATCCCCCTAGCCCCCCCCAAAAAAAAAACAAACCAACCAGAAAACCTGTTGTCATGCTTTCCTTGAAATGCTCCAAAACTCAACAACCTTTCTTGGGGAAATTTTTTGAATTTTATAAACAAACAAACAAACAGCAAACAAAAAAGGCCCTTTCAAATGGCCATCATCTCCTATAGTGCTCACATTATGAAACAAGACCATAACATATATTATAATCCAAGAAGGCTTATGGAAACACTGATGTTTATTATAAAATAACATGTTTTAAAAACTATTAAAACTTGAGAACTAACATAGGTAGGTATATCAAACCTCTGCCTTGAACAATTTGAGTATTGTTGTTTTATAAACAACTTGCAATGGAACAGCAAAGCCTGCTGTACCCAACTGGGTTCACACATTTTCCAAAAGAGTAGAGGTTTGTTGGACATTGGAAGAACATAGACGGGAGAGGAACAGGCTGATTTCCTCCGAAAGAATGATTTATTAAAACCAAAAACCAAAAACCAAAACGCAACAACTTTGTGAAGTAGCTTCTTTTAAGGATTATAAACTCCCTCGGGCTACCCTTCTGCTCTTCTCCCACTATATTTAGTTAAGAACAGTTTTCATTCCACATGTTTCTGGAAGAGGTCGGTATTGCAAGGGTCTCTGGCTCACTGGTATACTGAAAATATGCACTGCACATAAGGACACCCCATAGGCAATAAATATTTCTACACCTTTCTGAGATTCTCTTCTGGGGAGGACTTCTGGTGAAAGCTTTAAGATGCTCAGACCATAGCTGTTTTTGTAGCTTCATTCAATTACAAGACTGGAACTTAATGACATTGTTTTGAATAAAATGCTGGAATATATGTCCGTTCCACCCCCCCCCCCCCAATCTCAGACTACTGCTGCATATGGTAAGAATAAAGAGTAAGTTGCAGCTGAAAACCCCCAGCGAGACAGCTCTCACTCATCTGGGAGTAGGGTGAGTGGGCCAAACGCTCCCTCAAAAGGCATGAACATTTGGACAGAGCTGGGGACTGAAAGAGAATGATGTTCTCTAGTTTCACCCATTAGTGAACCAACTAACAAACACAATGGTGTTGTTGTTATTCTTTTGCCGTAAGCAACAGGACGCTGTGTGTGGGCAGCAGTTTAGTGGGGAGGAGGATAAGTCGACCCCTTTTTGTCCTATTGATTTTTTCCTATTTGCATGACTTGAGCAAATTAAATGATGCAATATGGCTTTTTGTTACAAAACAAAGTGAGAGGTACCACCCAGACACATATGTTGATTCGCAGGAGCTGTTTACATGAGAATAGGGTGAAATCTACCGTGAACTGAGCATAAAAATTAGATTCAGCCTGGGTATTTTTTTTAATGCCTGGGCCAGCAAGAATGAAGCACAAGTTTTCCAAGAGTCTCTCAGACCTTGACAACTGCAGGGTTGTAACAGAGGAATTCTTAATTAAACCTAAAATGGGGAAGGGAGGGCGAGCAAAGACACCTGATTGTTTATTCCCCGTGCAGCGATTGTTAATGACGTGATCCAGCAGGCTGTCCCCGGACTACAGTAGACAGCATACATCACTGCATCCAAGCACGTCTTTAACACTTTGCAGAGCACTTTTCCCACTTGGCTAAATTGATCAACGCATGGGAAACGCATATGTCATCACTCTTAAAAACGAGTTCCTACACAAGACCCCCTGAAGACAACTCACTCCCCGTGAAAACCTGAATTTATAACGTTACAAACATATATAGAGAAATGACTCAGTTTGATGTGATATAATACTACACTCCAGCAAAATCCCTTGCCCATGCCTTGAGTTCCCAATGGTAGGTACCAGGAGTTCCTCCCTCCCCCTGGTTTAACTATTGTAATGCAAGCCAGTCCCCTCTGACCCGGCTGGGCATCATAAACCAACCATGCTTAGATATCCTTTACGACTGAATCCTCTCTCGAGCAGAGCACTTGAAGAAAACTGCACAAATCTTTCTTACCCTAGAAAAATAAACCGGAAACCACAGCCACCTTAATTTACAGTTCCACGCAGCCAGTGTCCGATTTGATCCAAAATACACTGTTAATCGCGATTCTTTTAAAATATTTACCCAGTCCAGGACGCGGGTACCACAGAAGCGTCTTTTTCCCGTGACAGACAAGTTTGCCTAGCATCTCCACCGCGGTCTCTGGGGGCGGGAGAGCTATCTGCACACCCCAGAGGAACACACAACCAAATCGCCTTAGCTCTTTAGAAAAGTTATCACAACTGCCCAAACAAGTTTGGTCCTTCTTGCAACTACTAGTATCGCAGCAGCCACAGGGAACCCACCCAGCCAGTGTGCCAAGTTCGCATCCGTGAGGCTGGGGAGTACCTACCTTGTTCTCCAGAAGCCCCAGTCCGGGGCTGTCACTCTGCAGGCAGCAGGATGCCCGTGGGTAGAAGCCACCACACAGGATCTCTCCTCCACTCAGCAGTTCCAGTTGGGACATCATCCGCCTGTCTCTCCTCTTCAGGCGCTTCGGGGGGTTCCCATTCAGGCACCTTCTCCTCCTCACTCCGCTCCCTTCCCCAAACTTAGCATCACCTTCAAAGAAGCCCAGAGCCACGGCCAACAGCAGCAGCTTAAACGAGAGCATCTTCAGCATCGTCTGCCGGGAGCGGCAGAGGCTGGACGCGGGAGGACGGGGGGTGGGGTGGGGGAGGCCACTGCCCAGCAGGGGCACTAGGGCGCAGCTCCCGGAGAGGGCTGCCGGGCGGCGGGACACTCCAGAGGCAGAGGGAGGTGGCAGGGGCGAGGAGATGTAGAGCGATGCAACTTTGCCTTAGGGCAGCCGGAGCAGCGAGATAAAGTGCAGATGACACTTTGCAGCCGTGCCAGCGTCAGTAGGGTTAGGGGCTTTCCGCTGCGCCTGGGAAGCGGGAGGAGGAGGAGGGGTTGGGAGAGGAGGAGGAAGGAGAGGAGAAGACGGTCATAGAGGTTCACTTGTCCGTGTAACGGGAGTTGTTTAGGTGAGACAGTGGCAGGAACAGAAAGGGCGGCGGCGGCGGCGGGGCGGGCGGAGGCAGGGCCGGCGCTGGGCTCCGAGGATGCTGAGGTCTCCTCTGCCGGCGGCTGCAGCTTCTCACACAGCCTCTCATGTTTCGCTCCCTCTTTTCTTCTTCTTTTTAACTAGCGCGCGGGGAGGTGCTGCCAGCGCGCGCCCCTTGACGTCACCGCTTCTCGTGCGCCCCCGCCCCGGGTGGAGGAGACGGGAGGGGGCGGCCCTGCAGCCAGCGCTGGCCCGGGCCCCGGGTGGCCTCGGGCTGCGACGGGGCGGGGACTGAGGGGGCGGAGGGGGAGGGCCGGCGGAGCCCTCGGAGCCAGCCTCCGGGACGCGGAACCCAGCGCGCCGCCTCGCCGGGCGCCCGGGTGGGGGTGGTCGGGCCGCGATACCCAGCCTGGGGCGCAAGCGCCATAGGACTTTGCAGCGGGTCGAGGCGACGGAGCTGAGGCTGCCAGACCAAGTGAGTAAGAGGGGGTCGGGCGAGGTGAGAAGACAGGGGGTCCTTCCCGGGATCTGTCCTCAGTGGTCCCTGGCAGGTCCCCAAGTCCTAGGGAAGGATGGGTTCCGTGAGCTGGAGCGGGCTGCAGGAAGCTGGTGGGTGCCTTTCCCTCCCACCAGCAGGCATGGACGGGAGGTATGTGATCCCTGAAGACTAACTTGGAGACCGGAGGGCAACCCAGACGCTCCTGGTTTCAGAGCAGGCTGAGGTGGTTTAGGCTTGCGAAAAGGGCCACCCACAGTTCCTTGCTGAAGTTCCTGCAAGCTACTGCGATGGCAGAGACACGTGTCCGTGGCGTACGGTGGGGTGTCCCTCAGCAGGCTGAACCTGAATCTGCCGCCTGGAGGCTTTTGCCCAGATTTTGACAAGTTGGCCCGGGGAATCACCTATAACCCTAAGGCGCCTGGCAGACACCTGTCTGGGAACTCAAGTTCCTCCAGCTTAGGCGAGCAGAAAGAAGCTAGGCTGCTCTGTCAGCGTTTATTCTAAAGTACACACACACACACACACACACACACACACACACACACACGCGCGCGCGCGCGCGCACGCACGCAATCACGCTTTTTGGTGTGCAAGTGCAGAGATGTTTGTTTTCGAGGAAGATTGGTTGCTGGTATGAAATGGCAGAAGCACCATGCCTTACATATCCCCGTATGTACAAATAAATCAACTTTCCCCCTACCTAGACAAATTCTACCTATAGTGTTTCTAGAAATAAATTGACAGTACCAAGAGCTGTGACTTTCTGTTTACCGGAGCCCTGCGAATTAGCTTCTGGTCAAGTCTCCAGGGACCTACATCGTGAAAGGTGCTTTTTTGCCCACTTAGGGACCGATTTCCTGGTGGATGACTTCTGATGAGGAGATAAGGCAGCTCTCCCATTTTGGCAATAGAGAAATGTTCACCATATTTGGATCTGCTTCACTTCTTCAACACAGATTTCACTAAGCTCCGGTGAAAGCTGGTGGTGGTTGAGGCAGATGACTGATAACTAACTAATTGCTTTGGTAGTGGTGTCAGTGGTTAGGTGAACCTGGTCTCTTTCAGTCCCTGAATCCTGAATTACATTTTATGAGTGAAGCTTGGTTTTTGAGCCAAAGGGGCGACCTGTTAGAATAAACTGAAATCCTTTTAGGAGAGTTTGGCCCATCCTGCTAAAGCAAAGGCCCTGGAGACAAACTTAATATTTCTCTGAGGGACGGTGGTACATTTACTTATACATGTGACTGCTTTATTTCCCATACTGTATCTGACATTCTTCCTGCTAAGATGTCTTTAAAGATAAAATAAATCACCTTAAGGATTTTCAGACTAAATGCTCTCCCTTTAGTAGGTCTTGAGATGAATTCTATCATGATCAAAATCACTGGCACAATTCCATCTAATTAGTCCCCCGGAATCCCAATGCTTTCCACTGTTCAAGGCTTTATTCCCAAATTGTAGTTGAATGTTTCCCCCCTCAAATGGAGATCCTTTTAAAATCATATCTCAATGGTTCAAGCTCCCACTCTTAATGACAAGTTCATGTTAAATGTTTTGGGACAGGCCTTCTTATAGTTTGTACTTTAAGGGCACATCAAGTTAATACAAGTTTTGCAAAACTGTATTTCTGTTAAAAGCTGTGATCCAAAGTTTTAAGAAATAAAGCATTTTAAAAAGATTATCAAAAGGAAATAAGCTTGCCTCTCCCTCTCTCTCTCTCTCTCTTCCCCTCTCCCTCTCTCTCTCTTTTTGAGACAAAATTTCATATACCCCAGGCTTGCCTTGTACTTTCTGAGGATGACCTTGAACTGCTGCTTCTTTTGCTTTCACCTTCTTCGTGTAGGGATTACAAGTGAGGACCACCATGCCTGGTTTATGCTTAGGATAAAAGCTCAGGGCTTTGAACATGCTAAGTAAACATTCTACCAACTGAGCTACCTCCCTGGCCCTAGTTCTTTCTAGAGACATGGAGTGAGAACTGATTGCTCTACCAATTATCATGAAAGACAAGTAATCACATCACTTATGTGACAGCTGAGCTTATTCTTAATGTCACTGATATGGTTTCTAAATAAGCCACTAACTAGTACTCCAATGTTGAACTAAACCTCCCTCTCTCTTTTTTTTTCCAGACAAAAAACCAAAAAACCTCACTCATGGCAGATTAGGAGCCTAACTTCTTATGAATCAAAGATCATCACTGGATTATTTCTAAAAATTAAAGTCCCTTGGAGATTGCAACCAAGGATCAGAGCTATTCCTATACTTAGACATGAGAAATGACCTTCCTTCCATCCAGGAAGTTGCCATGTTCAGCCATACCTCCAGAGGTGATAAGAAGGAATCCCTTTCTGACCAAACTCACCCAGATGAATCAAATAGGACCCTTTTAGAATGGAGTGGAATGGAACTGTACAAAGGTGACTAGGCCTCTGTCTTTAGCTCTGCTCACTCTCAGAATCACTGAATGTCTCCCTTCAAGACTGCTGTCTATGTGCAGGTCTGTCTATGTTCAAGGTCACCTAGAGTGGGAGCTGAAATCTTGCCCATGTCCTACCCTAACCATTGGCTATGGGAATCCCTCTGTGTGTACTCAAAGAATGTGGTTTCTTTTTCTAAGTTACCCCAAGTCACCTGGTGTGGACTGCTGGTTCCAATCATGTCATCTAAACTCCAGCCTTATCTGGGCTGTAGTCCTGACTTTGGATGAATGATTCTCATGAATAACTTAGGTTTATTATAAGATGCAATATATGCTATATATTGAAATTAACTTTATAAAGCTAAAAATTTTACCATGTATGATTTCTTTATGAATATATATGTATATATGCATATATTATAGTTAGATAATATATGGCTGGATTTCTGTACAGCAGATGTAGGACAACTTTTAAAAAAAAGTTATTTAAAAGAATTTGAGACAGCTTAAATTTGTTTAATGTTTAAAAATAAAGCTTTTTGATTTTCAAAATAAGTTTTATATGTGGATTTCTGACTTTCACACAGATATGTTCTATTTTACTCCATTTGGACACGTATGCATCCAGATCCTATGCTAAGCAATATGTATGCAGTAATGAAAAATAATACAAACACCCTAACTCTAGATTGTTAATAATCTGGTAAAGAAAGCACATGATAAGATCACAAAGAAATTTACTCATAAGTTGTGATAAGGGCTACTTAAAAAATGCCAAGATAGTTAATTAAAAAGCACATCTACTTCAATTTAAGTAGCAGACAAAAAAAACTTTCTGGGGAAGAGACAAGTCAATTGAGACCCAAGGATGAGTTAGAAGGACTTTATAAGTGGCTTCACCCTGATATTTAAAATATTTTAATTATTATTTTTATTTTATATATATGAGTACATTGCCTGCATGTGTATAAATGCACCTGTGTCCTGCAATGTCTGCAGAGGTCAGAAGAAGGTGTCAGGTCCCCTGGAACTGGAGTTACAGATGGTTGTTAACTGCCATGTGGGTGCTGGAAACTGAACTCGAGTCCTCTATAAGAGCAGCCAGTGCTCTAATCCACTGAGCCATCTCTCCTGTCCCAACCTGACATTTAAAGCACAGCAGCATTTGAATTCGTAATAGAAGGCCAACTTTATAACTCTGTCATTCTCCAGGTAAGGAGTGAAGTTATTGTCATGTGTTTCTACCTGTCATTGTCTACATTTCAATCTCAGCTTAACCCTCAGTGTTTTCTAGCTATCACTCTAGCTTGAAGTGTCCTCTAGCCACCATAACCTATTTAAGAGCTCTGTACATACTGCATCCATTTTCATCCACGCATTGCTGGTAACTATTAGACACTTTTCAGTATTTGCAAACAAGATGGCAAATGTCAGGTACAGGAATTAGACACATCCCTTTTGGTCACCCTGATGAAGAAGTCTAGCTCATTCTTATGGCACAGTGACCAGTCTCTCAATAAATATTGCCCAAGGGTCATCTTACTTGACAGTTTTTGAAGCTTCCAAATGGAAGAAATATTTATATTATAAGACATTTTTATTGTCAAGCAGAACGGAACACACATTTGAGTGCACACCATCTTGGGGGAGAACATTATGAGACCTTGCTACCATAGTGTGACTCCACAGGGAGGGCAAAACTTACATTTAACAGTTGAAGACTGGCTATACTTCAGGTATACTGACTGGCAAAACGTCAGGGTCATTGGGTGGGTTTATCTTTAATTATTCAATCTTGTTAAAGTTAGTACCTGGGCTGGCAAGATGGCTCAGTGGATAAAGGCACTTGCCATTGAGCCTAACGGATTGAGTTCAATCTCTGGGACTCACACGGTAGAAGGAGAGAACTGACTCTCACAAGTTGTGCTCTGACATTTACACACACATACACTGTGGCATTCATTAGCATGCACATATGCCCATGCCTGCTTATACATACACAATGTATGTATATAAATATATATATATATATGTATGTATATAAATATAAATATATTAAATAAAAATTGAAAGTTGGTACCTGTGTGCCAAATCTTACTCTGGGTCACTGGGACACAGGTGTTTAACACTCTCATGGAACTTCCTCTAATATAGCCAGGTCTCAGACTGTATAAGATGAGTCCAGATAACAACTAGATATAAGGTGACCATGAGTGGCATAGGAGAAAAGAGATCATGAGGAAGGAAGGCACAGGTGTGCCTAATCATTTTCTAGATTAACGCATTGAGCCATGTACATGCAGATGTCTGTGAGCATATGCAGGACCACTGAGGCAAACAGAATGAAGTAGACATGCTTGGTTGTGTTCAAGAAGGAGCAGAGGTCCGACCCACAAGCCTGGAGTAGACAGGGTGACTGAAAAAATGACAAGAATGGAGGACACGAAGAAGTAGCCAGGTCTCAGACTGTAGAGGATATCTGGAGATCCTCTACTGAATGAGACGGGCCTCTTGCACACTAGGCAAGCACTCTACCACTGAGCTATGTCCCCAGCTCCGATCAGGGATCTTTTCGGAAATAAACTTCTGGCTACTTCCACAAAGTGAATTAAATATACAGAATTGGGTAAATGGTGTCAAGACAACTGGAAAAGCACCAAGCAGGAGAAGAAGTAAAATAAGGGTCATGACAGAAATGCATTGGTACCCCTAGAGACTGGGCTGTTGGGACAGAACCTAGAAGCTCACTGGAGAGTTCTTGTGCAGCAGGGGAGACAGCTGCTACCCAGTTGTGCTAACTCCTCCTCAGAGGTGGTAAAATGGATTATGGGAATGCTGAGAGAAGGTTGGAGACTAGCTCTGATCAGAGGCACACTGTCTGTCCCTAGGGCTGCCCTGATCGAACTAGGGGTTTACAACGACAGAAATCTACTGTCTCACAGTTCTGAGTCCAAAAATTCAAAATGAAGGTAGTGGGCAGGGTCAGTTCTTCCTTCTGAGACACTAGAGGGTATCTGCCTGGACTTCCGGTGGTTTCATCATCCCTGCTTGCAGGGAGCATGCGCCTTGGGTCTCGCTTGTGTGTTTGTGTGTGTCTGTGTCCACATTTCCTCTTATATGCACATTAGTTGTACTAGTGTTCATTTAATGATGTCAGTTTGATCATCTGAAAAGACTCTATTTCCAAATAATGTGAATTTCACGGATACTGACAGGACTTCAATATCCCTCGGGAGAAACAATTTCATCCACAACCCGAGATTTGGTCATAAACGGGTGATGCAAGCAGTATCAGCAAGCTGTGAGTAAGGAACATGCTCTGTCCTTCTTCTTTTGGCCTCTAGCTTTAAAACATATTTTTAAAAATAATTTAAGTATTATTACTGTTTTGGCTACATCTATAGATTTTGAAATATTGGGATTTCCTTTCCATTTAGTTTAAAATACTTCCAAGCTCTCTCTCTCTGTCTCAGGCACCATTTATGTTCTTTGACCCATAAGTCATGGAAAACTGTGTCATTTAATTTCCAAGCACTTCTTTTCCAGAAGGCTTTCTGTTGTTGGTTCTAACTTGATCCCACTGTAATCAGAGAATATCCAATATGAATTGAATTTGTAAATGTTTGAAACATATTCATAAGCAGGAAAATGCTTTATCTTGGTAAATATTATGTAGACTACCAAAAGAATGTGTTCTGTTGTGGAGAGGCAGGTACTGGATAAATGACAGTTAGGTCAGTTTGGTAGATGGTGTTGTTTAAATCTATTTTCTTATTGATTCTCCATTTGTTGAATCAGTTATTCCGGGAGAAATACTGGCATCTCCTAATGAATGGATTTTCATGTTTCTTCTTGTAGATCTACCAATTTCTGTTTTATGTAGTTAGAAGCTCTGTGTGACTTTGATACATAAAATTTTATGATTGTTGTACCTCTTGAACGTCTGACACTTTGGCCATTATGAAGTGCTTTCCTTTATCCCTAGTCAGAATTGTTTCTGGTTATTGTTAACATGATGTCTCTTTTTTCATTCTTTTACTTTGAACCCATTTCTGTTTACCTGCTAAAATGAGACCTATTGCAAACAGCATATGGTTAAGTTTTACATATTTTTGGCCATTGTGACAATCTATGATTCTTAGTTGAGGTGTTTAGATCCTTTATATTTAAAGCACTAATTAAGATAGTTGTTTTAAAATCTATCATCTTCACTGTTTGGTTTCTATTATTTGTTTCTTTCCTTTTTTGCTTTCTTTAATACTTTTGGGTTAATGAAAGATTTTTATTATTCCATTTTGTCTCTGTCACTGGCTTATCTTAGTTTTTCATTTCTTAGTGGTTTAGGGTTTAAACTTACCACATTGTATCTTCAGTTAACATGACTCTGTTAAGAGAATCAAAACAATATACAGCTGTGGTGATTTGAATGAGAACGTCCCTCATAGGCTCCAAGTATCTGTATATTTAGTCCCCAGGTCCAGTGGGTTATTAAAAGCAAAAAAGATGTGATGAAATTAAAGTTGGGAATACTGGGAGTGGATTGGGAAGAGTCAAGGGGGTCAAACACGTTTTGTGTATGTGAAATTCACAAAGAATTAATTAAACATATTAAAAATGGTAAAAGAAAATGGACAGCTCCTGAAGAATAACACGCAAGCTAACCTCTGACTTCCACATGTATGTACACATTGCATACACATGTGTACCCACATATATATGTGAACATGCACAGATAGTCTTGCCTGTGTACACACACACACACACACACACACACATACACAGAGAGAGAGAGAGAGGGAGAGAGAGAGAGAGAGAGAGAGAGAGAGAAGAGAGTTCTATTACCTAATTTAATGGTGTTAGGAAGAGGTCCTTTGGGACAGCCATTAGGTATAGAGCTAGAGTTTTCACAGAAGAAAAGTTTACTGAAGAGCCTATATGAGGGACATCCATAGAACTTTCCTGCCTTTTTTTTCTTTGCCATGTAATGGTTGCTGTTTGCAATCTGGAAGAGGGCTCTCCAGAACCTGGTCATATTGACACCTTGGCTGTGGACTTCCAGATCCCAGAGATATAAGAAACAAACATTTGTTGTTTCAGTTGTTTAGGTAACTCAAATTGTTTAAGACAGATTCCAAACATGAATTTTATGGTGTTAGGTGCTTTATATTGTATTCTTATAAATATAATCCTGTAAGTGCAATTTTCCAGCTTAAAAGGGCAATCGAATTACTTGGAAGCAGTTTGATTTTCTCCAACCTACTGTTAAACTTTGTTAGGTTAGAGCAGGATGATCTTTAACTAAGGCTTATTTTCTCCAGTACCCAGACCTTCTAAACACACTACCTGATTTTTCTTGAATTATGAAATTTTCCCTTGTAGCTGTTTGGAACCTCAGATTTTCTTGGACCTCTGAAAGGACTAATAAACCACTCCTTCCAAGCGGTTCTTTCTGGTTTTCTGAGTAGTTTCCCCATCTACATATTCTATTGAATACTCAGCCAAGTATTTGGGGCCTTCCTTCTCTGTGTCTTCCTAGTTTTTTCTCTGGTGACTGTTTCCTATCCAGTACATTGCTGTTTGAATTCCAATCTACTTGATCTCTCTGAGTACCACACCTCTCTCCTCAGTTCACAGTGGTCTGGCTCTGTCTGGACTCTGCCTCTTAGCACCACAGCCCGGACAATCTATGTGGAGAGCTGGGACAGGCATAGGCCTCACCTTGTTTATTTTCTTTCTCTAGGAGGCAGTGTGCTTACTCACTTGCTGTTTGAAGCCTAAAAACTGTGTCCTGGTTTTTCAGTTCTCATGGTTATATTACAATATGAAGTTCCGAGTTGTTTCAGGTGAAGTGTTAAACCTGGTTCCTGTTATTCCATCTTGGCTAGAAGCAGATGTCTTGCAATATCATTTTTGTGTGAAGTGCAAAGTTTATGACACTTTAAAAATATAGAGACTATAACTGTTCCAGTCCCAGTGATTCATTTCAGTTTTTATTACTAGCCTGCATTCCTGTCCTTCAGATCTATAACCTCGTATGTGATACTAGTTGCTTTTCTTGTTAAAGAGACCAAATACCTGAAAAGAAACACTTAAAGAAGGAAGGGTTTATTCTGGCTCACAGATTAAGAAGGAATACAGTTTACCCGGGAAAGGTATGGTGGCAGGACTGTGGGGTAAGCCAGGAGGAACGACTAGACGGGGAGTGGAGTCTGGCTATCAAGCCTCAGGCCCAACACCCACTAACTCCGTTCCACCAGCAATGCTGCACTACCTAAAGGTTTCACACTTCCCAACATAACACCACTAGCTGGGGGCCGAGTATTTGAGCAGCTAAGGGTAGAGAGACATTTCACATTCAGACGATGACATTCTGCCCCTGACCCAGTAGGCTCATGGCCATCGCATACTGTAAAAGTCACTCACTCCAACTTTTAAAAGTCCCTAAAGACTTTAAAGATCCCAACATCATTCAAAACTCCAAACTTCTTCTGAGATACAGGCAATCTTTTATCAGTAAGCCCCTGCAAACAACAACAAAAGTTACATACTTCTGTCTTATATGGCATGGATTAAGTGTTCCCATACCAAAAGGGAAGAATGGTGGCATAACAAGGACAGATCAGACCAAAGTAAGACCAAAATCCAGCAGGGTAAGCACCAAATCTTGTCACTCCATGCCTGGAATCTGAACTCCAAGAGCCATGGGCAGCCTCAGTCCTCCAGCTCAACTGCCTGCAGAATGGGTAGAAACTCTACTGGTCCATCTCTACTTTCAGCCCTCTGCAGTTGCCCCATGGTTCTAGCATCCCCAACATTCTAGATTTCCATTACAACATTCAACCCTGCAGACTCACAAAATGGCCTCCCAGGGCCTCTTTGCAGGTTATCCAAACCATCAGACATTGCCTGGCCTAAGTGTCTTAATAGAACCTTGATATAAGCCTCCAGGATCCACTCGCTTTTGCAACTTTCATGTCTGTGGAACCAGTACCATGAGGATGCTGCTGTCTGAATTAGCTTGAGATGCAGCCTGACCCCCTTGGACTCAGTTGCATGGAACTCTGTGTACTGAGCCTGTGGAAAGGCTTCTCTAAGAAGTTCTGCTTTTGAGCAGAGAACCTCTTCAATGACGTTCTCAATTCAAACTCTTCTTTCGAGGGAATTTTCTTTTTTCCAAAATCGCAGCCTTCTACGGGTAGGGTCTTGCCTTTGGGGAGCAAGACCCTTTCTTATGATCCCAGTGCCGAGCACTTGATTTCTCTCTAATAATCACAGCTCATTTTATACCTTCATTGTCTGAAAATACTTTGAGCGAGAGTATGTGCCTTTCCTCACTAAAATCATGCATTTTTTTATATTTCTGCCTCATTTGTTGCTTTCTCACTACAGGCCTATATAAGAGCACTGACTCAACCTAAATGCTATACTATTTAAATATTTCTTCAACAAAGCAATCAGCCATTTATTTATTGGTTGAGACAGTGTCTCCCTGTCTCCCACAGCTGACCTGGAACTCACTATGTAGATCATGCTGGCCTCCTTCTTACAGAGATCCGCTTGCCTCTGCTGTCTGAGTGCTAGGATTAAGCATGGGTCGCCACACCCAGATATTCCATATTTTTAATTAAAAATTATTTATTTATCTATTTTTTAATATTTTGTTATTTTTTATTTTATTGGACAAAATAAAATATTGGATTTTATCTTATAAACATTATTTATTTTATTTATTACCTGCATGTGCGTAAGTGCACCCGTGTCATGCAATGCCTGTGGAGTCATAAGAAGGTGTTGGATTCCCCTGGAACTGGAGTTACAGATGGTTATTAACTGCCATGTGGTACTAGGAATTGAACCTGGGTCCTCTGCAAAAGCATCCAGTGTTCTTAACCACTGAGTCATCTCTCCAGCCCAGCTCATATTTTTTAATCCAGGCACATTCAAGTTCTCAGACAGAAGACAGTCAGATTCTGTGCCAGAATATAACACAGATGTTCTCTAGCCCCAGTGGAGTCCTTTTGAAGCCTCATGAGGTAGCCTCCACTGTCCAAGTTCTCTCCTCAGCACCAAGTGTCCATATTACTTTTATCAGTGTGGTGACAAAGTACTGGACGAGAAGCAACGTAAGGCAAGGCGACTCTATTTTGGCTTACAGTTTATGGAGGGGTACAGTTCCTCATGGCAGGAGCATGAGGTGCTTATTCACATTGTCTCTACAGCTAGGAAGAAGAGAGCAGAAAAAGGAACTGGACTGTCAGATCCCAAGGCCTCAGATCAAATCCCCTAGTGACTCACTTCCTCTACCGAAGCTCCACCTCCTAAAAGTTCTACTTTTCAAAACAGCGCCACCAGCTGGGGACTAACGTCTTAAGACGGCTGTTTCATAGTCACACCACAATGGCTGATTTAAAACAGCCTCACAAAAAGATGACATGAATTGATTTTAGCCTTTCTCCATCTTTGCCCTTCGTGGTGAATACTGATCCAGGCATCATGCACCCATTTTTTAGCCTTTTAGTTCTGGTCTGTCCACCACTCTACTCTGTTTCAACTCTGGGAGGCTGTGATTCTCAGAATTTTTTTTTTTTTTCCCCTTGGTCCACCAACATCAACAGTTCCTTTTTTTTTATTATGATGTTAAATGGTTTATTAAATTTATTTAGAATACATAGCAAAACCCTGATCCTTCTACTTAAAAAAATGACCTAAAATGTGCCCCCTCACTGCTAGGCATTCTGAACACACAGAGGAAGAAGCCTGCAGTACACTATGAAAGAAAGCTTTCTTTTTCAGTCTTGTGGGTTACTTCACTGCCCATCGCACCTGACATCCTTGAGACTGTGCTCTGCCCCAGTCCTGAGAGGCAGAATGCCCCCTCCTTGGCTGAGGTCCGGACGGTCATTTATTCTCAACGGTGTCTTCTGCACCATTGATATCTACTTGCTTTCCTCCTTCTAAGGAGAGGCTGAACTAGCTCACTCACTAGCAAATTCCCTCTCGCTCTCTCTCGCGCCTCGTGTTTGCATCTCATCTCTCCTGTTAAACTGGCCTGTCTTATTTTAATGGGATCCCAAGAACAAGAGAAGAGAAATTTATGGGATCATTTTGTAATCTTAAACTCGTGCCAAACACATTAGTCAGCTGCTAAAATTCAGTATTCTCTCTCTCTCTCTCTCTCTCTCTCTCTATATATATATATATATATATATATATATATGTATATAGTGCTTGTCATATTGCCTGTTGCATATCTGCTCTTTACATTTATAGATGTTTGGAAGTTTTCTGAAACAGAATTCTTAGGTAGAGAAGTTGCAAATGTTGCTTGTGAAGAGTAAGTTGACCCTTGATGATATTTAGGCAGATTTAAACAAAACAAAACAAAACAATGTCATCTAAGCCATTAGGAACCAGGAACCAGAGCATCTTGAGAAGACTTTAACCATATCATCAAAGCCAATGTGACATGCTTGAGTTTAAGGCCAAGCACGCTGATTTCACAAAATGAAACTCAGGGGAGGGATACAGGATAAGGAAACAATGATTTATATTAAATGTATCATTTATAAATTTGCCAAAATGTCATATTGTTTGGTTAGGTTGTGTTGTCTTCAAGCTTCATTCCATGACACTTTTTCTTAAAGTTACTATGTAGCTATAAATAAGTTTGCTTTAAGTCATACAAACTATACCTTCTGAATTAATTAGCTTTAATTCTAGTCATTTATATTTAATTTATTCCTAACACATTATAACATTTTAAACTATATTATAATTAATTTACTATGGAACTTTTAATTTATTATTTATGTCCTATTTACTATACTCTATCCGTTATAGTTACTGTTTAATTCAACTGCAAACAGCTGACATTGACATGAGGTTCCTCGTAAGTAGTTGACTTTAGTAAGTTCTACAGCTGGCAGTCATGTCTAAATCGTGATGGAACACACAGTTGCAGGTGCAATGACCTGCCACTATTACCATGACCTTTTTTGTCCAACTGGCCTCATATCTTGCATGCGTTTTTGAGTCTAGGAGGCTCTTATGACAACTCTACTGAACCGACCTGCTGTGCACATTGAATGGGATCAGTGATGGGAACAGAGTTGGGAAGAAACACTTGACACCATCCTTCCGAGTCTCTCATGGACATTTCCTGGAATGACTGTAGGTGGTCTCTTTTAAAATTGTGTCTTCTAAATTCATAGCAATTGAAAAACGGTAACCTTATTTAGGGGTAATGAGGTAAATTGTGATTTTTCTGGTACATGCTAGAGGCTTTCTTTATAGTGTCAATTTCCTATAATACCTGAGTTCGCCACAGTGCTATAATTTGCTAATACATTTTCCCTCATTCAGTGAAATTGAAAGAGTGAGCTAATGAGACCAGAGGGTGTGTAGAAATGATGCTTAGTTATAAAATAATGGAACATAGCCTACATCATGAAATTGCCTCATAAACAGAATGATTAGAACTTAGATGATTCAGTAATTGATGATTACATCAATTAAATTAACTCAATTTGTATCTCAGCCCTACATAAATGATGTGAGAAAGTGCAGTATCTTAACTACCTAGACAATGTGTATGGGAGATTTGATAAACTCCCAGAACTGAAGCCCACACAGCTATAGAATTAGCTCCTTTTGTGTGCATTAGGTGTTTTGGAAACTAAGTATTAATTTCCTGGCTTTGTCATATCAAGACCACCCTGTAGCAAAGTTTATTTCCTCAATGAATACCTATTTATCATTTAGCTAAATGTGGCAGTTAAACCACCCAAACAAAATATGTAAATGAGCATTTAACTTTTGATTGAATGAAAACATGTTTTATTTGGGAGTGTTTTTAATTAAAGAATAATATAAAACATAAAACATTAGGACCTATTTATTTAAAACAGGCTACTTTAGTCAAGATACAGAATCAGTCCTCTAAGATACTAAGCTAGGTATCATTTCGGTAATTTGATAATATACTAAAACATTTTTCAAAAAAAAAAGGAAAGTTGCAAACCTGTTTAGATCAAACCTAAATGTATAATCAAATATATTTAAATGTAAAAAAAATTTAAAGCAGCAGTAGAAGATAATCTTCCTGAAGGAAATGCTATATGATCAAATATTCAGTGTAGCCTAGTGGGTGTGTATAATGGTATTTGGCTATTTGGTCTTCTGAAAGTTAACAGACACATTTCTGAAAGACTGTTCTGACAAACTAAAACCAAAACATAACATTTAAATTTTGGGACCAAGGGAATTATCATTAAAATTAAGATAACAAAACAACTGATTTAATAAAATGTGATATGGTTAATACATTATTTGTGTGGTGTAGTTCAGTATTCCAAATTCTTCTTTGTTCTAAAATTCATGAATTGTCATATTCTTTTATTTTCAAAATATGAGACTTACTTATAGAGAAATTATTCAGGTTTTTTTTGTTGAAAATAGGCATAAATTTTATGTCCTGCTTCAGGGCACGAAATTCTACCAGCATTTTCATTTATTAATAGTTTCAAACACCTGGGAATTTTGTAGACATTACAGATGTTTTCATATGCATAAACTTAGAATAAATGTTGGCTATTAGAGAAAGCTTTCTAAGTTTGAAATCTATTTGTCTTTCATAAGACCAGAAGTTCTACTAGAGTTGGCCTTGGGCATATTTCCATTACATAAAATGTGAGTGGAGGTGGGGCTGGGATACAGCCCAGCCGTGGAGCACTTGTCTAGCATGCATGAGGCCTTGGGTTCCATCTCCAGCACTAAAAAATAGTGATAAAAATGGGTATATATAATTATATATTCTCAAACACCAAGTAGTTCTTGAAGTACTATTGGATTGTTGTAAGTATAAATTAACCTAAGTATCAGAATTCCATATCCTTTAAAACATACTTTTTCTCCTTATTAAAGAGATGATGAATTTATACTGTGTGTTTTTTTTATGTATATAAGTATACATTCAAAACCTATTGGACTAGAGTTTATTTAATTGTAAAATATAATGTTATTTAAATTGTCATATTTGTCTTGTTTATTGCTTTAAAAAGATAGCTTGAAGAGCTGGAGAGATGGCTCAGCAGTTAAGAGCACTGATTGCTCTTGCAGAAGACTCAGGGTTGATTTCCAGCACCCACATGATGGCTAACAACCATCTTTAACTCCAGTTCCAGAGGATTCGATGCCCTCTTCTGACCTCTGCAGGCACTGCATGACACATGCATGCAGGTAATACACTCATACACATAATATAAAAATGATAAATAAAATATTAAAAAATAAACAGCTTGAGATGATTAATAAGCTCCTGAAGAAGAGGTCTCTTTCCATCCTGCATGCATATAAGGTCAGTCCCAAAGCCAGCACTAAATCTGGAGACCCCACATAGTCCTCCAAGTCTTCACTTATAAAGGGAAAAAGACTTTAAAAGTGTGTTGATGTTGGGCTGAGGAGACGGCTCAGTGGCTAACAGCACTTGCTGAGTAAGTATGAGGACCTAAGTTGAGTCTCCAGTACCCACATAAAAAGCCAGGTATGGCCCTGTGTATCTGTAACCCCAGAAGTGGGGGACCGTGACAGGTAGATCCTGTGAGGTTGTCAATCAGCCATCCTAGCAGAAATGGCAAGCTTCAGGTTCTTTGAGAGACCCTGTCTCAAGAGAAAAAGAGAGAGAACAACTGAGGAAGATACCCCATATCTTCCTGTGGCTTCTGCATGTGGGTACATGGCTACACCTGAATATGTACATGTGTGAAAGCATGCATGCACACATATGTTGATCTCTCCACTGAGAACCTCCTCAATGGAAAGGTGAGATTGTATTTATGTAACATTAGTGTTCTGAAAGTGTGTCATCAGGCCTCACTTTATTTGAGCATTGATTTATGTGAAACAAAAGTTTCTCTCTAGAGAAAAATCAGCAGAAGACATTTACTTGAGCTTCCCTAATGCTAGATACTGTGACAGTGATAAAAAAGTACACTTCTATTATCCAGTTTAACCATCCTGCAATAAATGAATGCGTTTTATTGAATGTTTTTAGGATGTGTGTGTTCATGTGGAGATACATGTGTATGAGCATACATACCTGTCGAGGCCAGAGGTCGACTTTAAGTGCTGTTTCTTAGGAGGCAGCTGCCTTATATTTTGAGACAATGTCTTTCATTGACCTGGAACTTGCCAATTAGGCTATATTAGCTGGCCAGTGATCCCCAAGGATACAGTTGTCTCCCAGCACTAGGATTACAAATATTTGCCACTACACATGGCTACTCCGCTGCCTCCACGGATTCTGAGGGATTGAGCCTGGGTCCTCATGCTTGCACAGCAAACATTTTACTGACTGATCCATTTCTCTGCCCTGATTTTTACATTTTCTATTTGAGGAACAAAACTTTGTGAGATGAAGAAAACTTCTCCTGGCCACATAGCTTACAAAGCCACAGAGTTATGATGAACACAAATGTGGCCAAAGACCATGTGCAGTCTGTTCATGAGGACGCTTCCAGAAGAACTGGGCTGTGATCATTGTTTTCCAAACACAGATGTCTTAGATCATACTCACTTTCTGGTTATCAGTCTAATCCTGAATCTTTCTGCAGATGCACTTCTAAGTCCTTGCTTTTATTGTGTGTCTTCTAAGTCTAACGTTCGCTACATATATCACTTTGGGGGGTCATTGTGGAAGAGACAGCATGCATGACTTCTGAAGCTGCTCCTCTCCTTTCCTCAGACTCCTTTCTCCACTTCATCTTCTCCACCTTCTACTGTCCTTGACCCCTCTGTTCTGACATTGTCTCTTCCACATTGTATATGCTTTCTCACGAAATCATGACAAATCCATCAAAACTTTAAAATAAAGCATATTAATTTTCTCAGAGTTTCTATGAGCTTAGAGGACAGCTAAAAATGCTGGCTGGGGTGTCAGGTAAGGGAGGAAGCCTCTTAAGTTCATGTGGTGGTTGACCACATGACTTGAAAGGATGCCTTGGCTTCTCTCTAAAGGACTCTTCAATTCCTTGTGTCATGGTCCACAACATAGGCCAATGTACAACACGGCATGTGGCACATTCCTCAAAGGCAGCAAAGGAGTCAGTCTTCTCTCAAGGTGGCCTTTTGATCTTAAAGAACTGTGCATGCAATGCTGTGAATTCATCACTTCTTCTGTATTAAATTGGCAAGTCACCAGTTTTTCTCACAACTTAAGGCAATAAGTTGAATACTATTTTTTTAAAAATGTTCTTTTCCTTTCTGTTCCATGGCAAGATACATTCCAGGATTCTATTTGGGCTCCTCTCAGACTTCTTAATCTCTTTTATTCCATCAGTCCTTTACACGACTAGGAATCTCAAGTACATGAGCATCAGGAGGTGGGTATTGTAGGCCACCCTCGAATGTTGGCCTGTGATACCCTGACACGTCAAGGCCTCTATTGAACTATTTTTGCTACTCGTTTGCCTCACTCTGACCAGGCCACTGGTCTCTTTTCCCTCTGGTATTTCAGCCTCCTCTCTCTGTACCTCTCACTGACCTGATTAGACTGGATTCTTTGGTCCTCTGAGGAGCAGAGAGGCATTGCTTGTGTTTCTCCCCCTTCTCACCGTCTGATTTCAGAAGGATGCTGATGCACGCACAGCATCATCACAGCAACTTCCTTTCCCTGGCTTTTCAAAAGCGCTTGAGTTCTGTCTTTTGACGCCATCCTTCTGTGGAACTGATTTCCTGGCAATCTTTCCGAAGGTTATTCTATCTGGTCACTGTGGGGAATAAAACTTTTCAGTCCTTGTTTTACTTAATCACTCGACAACATTTAATGGAGTCAATCACTTTTCTTAAACTTTTCTCTCCCCCTCTTCATGTCAAAATACACTACAGGTTTTCAGTCTTCTGCTTACCTCACTCAGTGTTAGGTAGATTCTTCTAATCTATCACCAGATCAAGCTCAGTGATGCCTCTGAACTCTTTTCTCAATTTTCCTGTGTCCTCGTTTCCAGGGTTCCTTCTCAACCTAATCTGTTCCACTCTTATGTGGCTTTTATTTCACCACTGTCGCTAATAATTCCAGATTGATACATACAGACCAGACACCTCATGAGACTCCAGAATCACGTGGTTGCTTTTTTGATATTTCTACTTTACCATATCATGAGCATTTCAGTTTCAACTTCCTTAAACCTAAATTAACAATCTTTACCTAGACCTCTAGGAATATGTCAGTATGTAACACTGTTACTTATTAGGCTAGAAACATTTGAGCCATTCTGATCTCCTTTCCTCATTTTATATTTTATTTATTTATAAAATATTTTATCTGTTATTTTAAAATTTTATGTGTATGAGTGTCTTTCTGCATGTAAGTGCACTTGTGTGGTACAGTGCTGGCGGAGGTCAGAAGAAGACATTGGATCCCCTGGAACTGGAGTTACTGATGGTTGTTAGCCACCATGTGGTGCTGGGAATTGAACTGTAGGGAACAAAACTTTTCAGTGCTTGATTTACTTTATCACTCAAAAACATTCAATGAAGTCAACCACTTTCCTTAACTGCTGCAAGAGCAGTCAGTACTCTTAACCGCTGAGCCATCTCTCCAACCCCTTATATATATATATATATATATATTTATGTATTTATTTTATGTGTGTGGTATATATGTTTATGTGTTCGTGTATGCATGCATGTATATTTGTGGGTGCATGTGCACGTGTACATATATAGGCCAGAGGTAATCGTCATTTATCTTCCTTAGTTGTTCTTCATCTAATTTTTTGAGACGAGGTCTCTCACTGTACGTAGAATGAACCAATTTGGTTAGCCTGGCTGGTCAGCAAACTCCAGAGAGCCTTCTGTCTTTAGCAATACACACAGAAGAGAGCCTTTATTCTAATCATTTATGCATCTAGGTAAAACTGACACTGTGGAATAAAGGGAAACTGTTATTGGAGGAAAATTGACATTAGGTTTCAGCTGAAGTATTAATTTCTTGCAGAAAGACTTTCCTAAAACCTCAGGCAAAATTAAGTGTCCCTTGTGGGATTCCATAGTCTTGTACATGTCCCCCGGAAACCACTATGCTTGGTGGCTGCCGGTTCAATGACACATCGCTTGTGTTTGTTCTTATTCCCATAATTATTTTCTCAGAACTTAATAATAGGGCCTGGCCCACCATAGGGGACTGGTACATACTGAGTCTAGAATAACTGTGGACAGAGCCAACCAAGTCCATGCTGATCCAGGAGAAAGGATAGCTGTTTCTTAAAAAGTTAATTTTATTGTCTGAGTTGCTTCTGAATAACAGATTCACTAAAATATGAATCAAGTATTGCTAGGCTGGTGTTGAAAAAAGTAGTACTGAATCCTTACTAACTGTAATTATCAGTAGTTTCTGGGCATGTGACTTAAGGAGACTCTTTCAATAGTTAAGCCAGGGCTGGGAAGATGACTCAATGGTTAAGAGCACTGGCTGTTCTTGCATAGGACCAGGGTTCAATTCCCAGCACCCACATGGTAGCTAACAACCTTCTGTAACTCCAGTTCCAGGGGAATGTGACATCCTCTTCTGACCTCTGCGGACATTGTGTGACACAGGAGCACTTACATACCCACAAATTAAAAATGATAAATAAAATATTTTGAAAAAGCAATTAAACTGGCAACCAAAACAAAACAAAAACATTGTCAAACAATTTTCTTTCAAAGGTGTGAAGTAGAGATAACATTTGAATAGCAGAGCACATCTGAAGGAATAGTCTCATTCTTTTGGAACCAATTTCATAACAGATATTATTGCTCAAGAAAGTGGCACGCAAATTCCTGATATTTTAGACCTTAAAAAATGATAACTGTAAGAGGCATCCAACGATAAGTTTTTCATTATTTTAAAATGATTTTGGAATTTTTCTTTTTTCCCCTTAAATATATTCTCATTGTAGAAACTAAGAAGCATATATAGATCCAAATGCATTTCTTCCTTTTTGTTATATTGACCAAGTGTTAATATAAAAGCGTTATTTTCAAATACATGAGTTATAGCTTTTACTTTTTCTGCTTTGGATATCTGGATGATGGCCTCATAAACTCTGTTTGGAAACATTCTCTTTAGCTCTATATTTTTGGAAAAAATTAAGACATATTGGCAATAATTCTTTGAATATTTGGTAGAACTCAGCCATGAAGCCATGTGGTCCGAGGCTTTGTTGCTGTCGTTGGAAGGTTTTAATTACTTCTTCAATCTCTTCATTTGTTATTGGTCTGTTAAAGCTTTCTATTTCTTCCCAATTCAATTTTAATAAGTTATATTTGTCTAGAAATGTGTTCATTTCTTCTTGGTTATCCAGTTCATTGGCATACAATTGCTCCTAATCGTCTCTTATGATCCTTTTTTATTTCTCAGGCATCTGTTGTAATGTCCCCGCTTTTATTTCTGATTTTATTTATTTGATTCTTCTTCTTTTCCTTTTTTAATTTAGCTATTGGCTTGTTGATTTTATTTACTTTTTCAAACAATTCACTTTATTGATTTGTCTTTCTATGGGTTTACTGTTCTCTATTTGATTTATTTCTGTTCTGATCTTCATTGTTTCCTTTCCTTTAACTTTGGATTTATTTTTTTATTTACTAGTTCCTGAGGCATAATGCTAGACTATTTACTTGAGCAATTTTTCCTCCATTCCTTTTTTCTTCTTTTTCTGTTTTTTGGAGCCCCTATAGCCCAGGCTAGCCTGAACTCACTATGTAGCTGAAGCCAAGAATTCGGTTGCTCAACTCACAAACGTGGCACTGAAGGCCTTGAGGATTTCTGGAGAGCTGCTAGACTTTAGTCTGTGATGGAATCTGAAGAAGTTGGTTGTAACATTGGTGAAGGAAGGACACAGCAACAGGATTAATTTGCCAGTGAAATCAAGAAAATAATGATAGCATAAAAGACTAGAAATTTAACATAAGAAAGGAAGTCAAAAATATGTTTATTGAGAACTAGAAAATATTGATGGAAGAAAATACAAATAAATGAAAAGATGTCACATGCTCATGGGTCAGAAGATTTCACATTGTGATAATGTCCATGCTGCCAAAGACAATATACAGATTCAACACAAATTCTTACATTAAAATTAAATTAAATTTGCAATGGCATTCTTGACATACAAAGAAAAGATTCCTAAAATGACTCGTACTATAAGATACTTCAGGCAACCAAAACAATCCTAAGAAAAACGAAGCTGGAATGACTGTGTTTATTTAAAATCTTAGGGTAATAAAATCTACACGATAGTAGTACAGAAACAGCCACACAGACCACAAGTAAAGTAAACTAGTCTCAAACTGTATTAGTTACTTCTCTGTTGCTGTGATAGGAACACTGACCAAGGGAACTTATAAAAAGAAGAGTCTATTTAGCTTACAGTTCAAAGGGATAAGAGTGCATCGTGGCAGGGAGGCATGGTGGCAGATGTGGCTAGAGTAGACGCAGAAGCGAAATGCATATCTTCAAGCAGGCACAGGAAGCAGAGAGTGACTGGAGATCCTGCAAGGCTTAAGAACTCTCTAAGCCGGCCCCCAGTGACGTGCTTCCTCCAGCATGACCACGCCTTCTAAGACCCCCTAAAACAGCGCCACCAATTGGGGACAAAATGTCCAAATACTTAGAGCCTTTGGAGACATTCTCATTCAAGCCATCACATAAACATATACAGATTTTTAGCAAGGGCGCCAAGAAGACACAAGGGGAAGGACAGTCTCTTCAACAAATGGCTCTGAGAAGTAGGGAGTGGTGGTTCCAGCCTATCATCTCAGCGCTTGAGAAATTGAGAGGAGGATTATTGTGAGCTAGAGGTCAATTGAAATTCCTTAGGAGTTCCAGGCCAGTCAGTACCAGAGTGAGACCCGATTCTCAAAACACACACAAAAACAGACCTCCCCCAAATAACACCAAACTGAAACAAAGTAAATAAATGGTGCAGAGAGGAAACTGGACAACCAGATGCAAAAGAATAGAAGTGGACTCATACCTACAGAAAAATCAACTCAAGATGAATGACATCCTAAATGTGAGACCTTAAACAG
Source organism: Eospalax fontanierii (assembly GCA_035773235.1). Taxonomy (NCBI): domain Eukaryota; kingdom Metazoa; phylum Chordata; class Mammalia; order Rodentia; family Spalacidae; genus Eospalax; species Eospalax fontanierii. The sequence continues at coordinate 30,093,746 of CM069548.1, read as the reverse complement.
TAACAATTCTAGAAAAGAACTCAGAGGGAAGCCTCCTGGACATTGGCCTGCCCTGAAATGGTAGCAACAACAAAAAATGAATCAACAAATGAAACGTCTGCAACCCATATATTTGGTGAGATAGTGACAAAGAACTCTTAGAATTCAAAGGCAGAAAACAATTCAATGTAAAATGTGGGTCAGTGAGATGGCTTAGTGCGGAAAGGTGCTTGCTCCCAAGCAAGACAATCTGAGTTCAATCCCTGGACCCACATGGCAGAAGAACTGACTCTAACAGGTTGTCTTCTGACCTTCGAATGCTCTCTGTGGCACACACATCCATAAATGCATGTGCTCTCACAAGTAAAACCTAACAAAACTTTTTAAGAGTTGGGCAATTCATGTACATGCACTAAAATGTTATAATGAAACACATTATTATATATAATTAGGATATGGTAATAAAAGCATTTAAAATGGGCAAAGAATCTGAACAGATATTTCTCCAAAGAAAATGATATGTAAAAGAATAGCTATGTAAGAATAATTACTCATCTTCAGAGAAACACAAATTAAAACCACCATGAGAGACCATCTCACACTCATACTTGCTATTATATATAAATAAAACAAAGCAACCTGTAAGTGTAACCGAACACTGTGGGAAGGCTGTGGTGAAAAGGGACTTCTTGTATCCTGGGAGGAACACAGATTATTGATGTAGCTATCATGAGAGAAAGTGTGGCGTGAAATATGGGACTATCATATGACCCAGCACTTCCTCTTCTAGGCACATACAGAAAGAAATCCAAGTTGGTGGTGCACACCTTTAATCCCAGAACTCTGGAGGCAGAGGCTGGTGAATCTCTGTGAGACTGAAGGCAGCCTGGTCTACACAGTGAGTTCCAGGCCAGCTGGGGCTGTTGAGATACCCTGATTCAAAAACCAAAAACAAGTAAACAAAGAAATTGAAATCACCATGTTGTTAAGATATGTGCACTCCCATGCTTACTGTAACATTATTGACAGTAGCCAAAGTAAGGGAATGATAAAAATGTCTATGATTAAAGGAACACATTATATATAGGTGTGAGCTTTATCTGTATCTATATCTACATTTACATCCATCTATCTAGACTACCACAATACAGCATTTCCATTGTTAATGTGCTTATAGATCCATCAGAGACATAACATGCTCCTGAGGAGGCTTTGGCCAATCTTTTGCCCAATTTTTCTTTTCTTTAGTAACCAGGACATTGTTTCTGAAGTGAATGGGACTGAATTTTGAATTCACCCCCTCAGAATCTTGGGCATTGAGACATGTCAATGGCATGTTTTCTAGCGATTTTGTCTTCTTAAATGCTGTTAATGTTTGCAGAAGGAAATAGTATCACAAAGGATATATCTCATACTTTCTCTTTTGTTACATATCAGTATTTATACTTTCACTACATATTGCTTAAATATTAATACCTATTAATACCTACCTATTAATAACCATCTGTGACAGCAAGGTTACCTTGAAGTTTGAGCCTCATGAATAGTGCTGCTATCTGTGATTCTTTCTCAGCTGAAGAGAAGCTCAGCCTGATAGCTAAACCAATGAGATTATGTCTAGTGTCATACTAATATTTCACCATATTTTAGAGGTCAAAATATAGGATCAAACATTCAAAGGAGTGATGCTCAGTCATCCTTTAACTGTGTCTTATAGACTTGAAGAAGAGTTCAAAAATCAGAAGAGCCTAATTTTTAAACATTTGTTCGTTAATATATGACAGGTTTTTGTTGTGTTTGTTCGTTTGGGACAGGTTCTCACTATGTGACCCTGGAACTCACTATTTACACCAGGCTGATCTTCACCTTATAGAAATCCACCTGCCTTTGCCTCTTGAGTGCTAGAATTCAAGGCATGTACCAACACACTCAGCTAACATGACAGTTCAAGTCAGGTTTTATATTGTTTCATGAACCAATGTCATTGTGAACTGGAATTAAGAGAAAAATCCTCAGGACAGTTAAGGAGGTTTTTTTTAAAAATTATATTTCAAACATATGGAATAATTTTTAATGAATAACCATTTAAAATGAACCTTAAAATAAACAAAAAAGGCTTATGCATGTTCCCAGTGGGACATGTTGGCATGATTTTCAAATGGTGAATAGTTTGGGGAGAATATTTTATTCTGTATATTGAGGTTTACAACATGATGTTACAGGCTAAAGCTTGATAGTAAGTGATTCCTAGAGTGAAGTAGATTAACATATCAGTTTTTCATATCGCTATTTCCTTGTATCACAAAAGCAGTTAGAATCTACCTGTCTAACACAGATATTGACTGTACCATTTTACTACTGTCAGTCCTTGTACTTTGGTTGGATGTCCAATTATTCAAGACTATTTTAAAGAAATACTTTGTGTTACAAACCTCCCCTTTCTGCATGTGTTTTATCTAAGTGGAGTACTCCTTATTTTAAACCCATGGGCATTTTAAGGAAAAATGTATAAGCAAATGCTTTCTTGGCCAAAAGGAAAAAATAAACCACAAAAATACTCTGTGCTATGCAAACAATGAAGGGAGACTTGAAGAAGATGCTGATCTGGGCTGGGCTGGGTCCCTGCTCTCTTCCCTAGAAAGCTTGTCCACCCACAGAACTGGAAATCAATGTGAAGAAATGTATGTGCCATTCAGAGAAGAGAAAATGGAAATGTGCTGAATTAATATCTTGGGTCATAAAAGTCACTCAAAGAGAATTCCTTCCATAGGGAGCCAACCAGATTTCAGTTATAGAATTCTTCTATAATCCCCCTCTTTTTTTTTCTTATGAAGGGAACTTGGGGAAACTTTGCTTTTTCTCAGAAGGAATAATGGTGCCACTTACCCTCAGACACATGTGAATAAACGTACTTTACTAATAATGCTCACAGTTCTTATTTTTTTCCTGATTACCAAAGGAACACATTGTCAGTGTAGAAAACACACACACACACACACACACACACACACACACACACACAGTAAAATAAAAGAAAGAAAAATAAAACCAAAGGAGACAAGAACTACAATATCCTCCTTTATTCCTTACTCAGAGATTTTTTTTAAGTAATGTTTTGGTATTATATTTTTAAAAATTTATATTGTTTGGAAGCCAATAAAATATCTATTTTACTGAAACGACTTGAATGTATTTTGCATAAATGATGAATATGGATAACTTTTGAGAAGCAGGATTAATTAGTTTTCCGTTTGTTCTTCAGTACCTGTAAAGAGAGTTGGCTTCACACTTGGGAAAACCCTGAAAAAGCAAACATGACTTCTGATGCTGCCTGTGCCCACAGTATTTTAGACTCTCTCAGAAAACTGCCCTCAGAACTAACTTATGGGAGTCAGGATAAAATAACTATTTTAAAAGAAGTAAAAGTTATTTGGGGGCAAGTATGGTTGACTGTGGCCCAGGAACACAAATTCAAGTTACCCTCAATGTCAAGATCCACTGCGTGACTGGGTTAACTTTGGAAGAAGTTGTACAAGCCTCGACAGCTACAGAACAAAAGAAAGCACACTGGCTATCTGGTAGGTAAGCTACAGAAAGGCAGGACTCTGTAGGCTCCACATTCATCCAGGGGGTTGAGTTTTTCTTTTCTTTTTTAGGATTCAGATGTTATCTTTGTCACTTTCTTGGCTTTAGAGTTGGTAGAGGCTGGAAGTCTGTCAGGCTTAGCATGCACTCTAAAAATTTTGTACAGTAGTTATGAGGCTTTTACATTAGACACAGAGCTTGATAGATAGAAATGGTTATTAAATGAGACTAAAGATAACTGAAGAAAAGTTCGGCTCTTGATCTGCAATATTCCATCTCTCTATAATCGCAGTGTTCTACTTAGCCAAGGTCAAATAATCTGCAGGTTCTTTAATACGGATGTGGCCTCATCAGAGGACTTCAGTTCTCACAACAGAAAGGACAAACTTGTAATGCTATAACCTGACTGCTTCTTTATAAACCCTTCCTCCTCTCCCACCTCTTCTCCACCCCTGCCTCTTGTTTATTGGTGTTATTTTTCAGTTCAACTTCTTGGAGAAGAAAAACAGACCTATTTGTAGATCAGCTGAGGTAACAAAGGTCTTTGGCTAAATTATTGTGGCTTCTACAAATGCAGTTAAGGTAGATTCAAATATGTCTGCTGATCTGGAATCATGTGTTGTGTAGATTTTCCAAAATTGTGGATTAGTCATTGTTCCAAGCTATGCAGTATCAGTTCCCCTCACATTTGCTGAAGAATAACTTGAATTTTAGTGATTTTATGACAGAGACAATGATTTTCCTTTTTCCTTGGCCTTTTCTCCTTTAGAGGTTAGTCATTTCAAACTCAGATGTTCCAAGACTTCTTGAAAAACTTAGAGTGCAGGGAAGGGCACCAGCAAGTCTTAGTTCATAACCACAAACCACATACAGCTGTGAAAGTGGCATGAAGGAATGTAAATGTATGGGCAAACTGCAGAAGGCCTCTATTCAAAGTCCCACTATGTACTAGTAGCTAATAGATATAGTAGTCTGGTATGGAGGGGAGTTGTGAACTCACGTCTTCTAATAAATAAATTTGGTACATGAGGGTTAGGGACACAAGAGATTTAAGAGAACATTATAAAAAGAACCCACTAGTAAATCCAGCGTTTGGCCTTTTGATTCTATTTCAATGTTGACCATCATTCACTCTATGGATGAAGAATCCTCTACTGATGCCAGCAAGTGGTAACTAATTACCCTGTCTTTGCCTTATGACAAATGCTGTCATGGTGTTCTTCCTTGGTGTTCAATTGGGTATGACCATAGAAAGACAGAATGATGTTTTCAAAGGTCAGAAAACTTAGGATTGAGACTTCTACTTTCTTTTCTACTCATTCATCTGACAGGCAGAGCACTACTGCTTTCTTTAATAGTGAACTATCCTCACACACACCCCAGAAATTCACATAGGGTTTTATTTCAGGAATAGGAGGAAGACCTAAGACTCACACCACCCAAGATGCCACCACCAACTTTGCCACCCAGAAGATTCAGGGACACAATGCCTACACAGAGCTCATCTTCATCCTCCGTAACTTTTCTGAGAGAGATGAGCAGCGCAATTACGTGAGATGCTGAAGGGAGGAGGGTGTAACAAAAAGGAAAGTAGTAACAATGTAAAGAATAATAAGAACTGAAGAGCAACAATTGTTTATTCTCTGGGACTGATTGGTCCTGTTCCATCTGATCTCCTGACCAACCACATTGTGGTGATTCTGTTCTACACAAATTATCAGAAGCCTCCATTTGAATTAGTTACTTGTGTTGTTCCTATGACAAAATACCTGGTAAAAGTCATCTAAGGAAGAAAGTGTTTATTTTGACTAATAGCTGCAGAGGATACAGTCCATTATGACAGGGAAGGTATGGCAGGAACAGGAGGTAGTTGGTCACATTATGTCCATCGTCAAGAAGTGAAAATTAATGCTGGTACTGAGCTCCCTTTCTACTTTTTATTTAGTGTGGGACCCCAGTCCATGGAATGGTACTGCCTACAGTTATCACCATGGGTCATCCCACCTCAGTTAATTAACCTAATCTAAATAACATTTTACAGATATGCCCAGAGATTTGTTTCTACAGTGATTCTAATTTCCAACAAGTGGTTAATCATGATTAGCCAACACACCATACTTATGGAAGCAGAAGATTTAGTCACTGAGCCCAGGCAGATTGCAGTTCCTTCTTACATGTCCAAAGTCAGAGTTCTGGGCTTCTGCATGGGGACTGACTTGCTCTTCAGCTGCCTGACTCTGACAATGCTCAGGTCCATTAAGGGAGATCTCATCAACCCATGGCTTCTGAGGCATTCAACATCCCATCTAAACGAAACTTCAACCCAACAACCTTGTAGAAGATAAATTGCCAAGAAGGTTGCCTCATTGCTGTGATTGTGAGGGTCGTACTTGAACTTGAGGAGATGTTGGAATGCCGTGTATGAAACAGAGAGTACACTACTGATCCATTAATGGAGTATCAGCACTAGATAAGAGTATGCAGACATGCAGGAAAGATTTTCATTTCAGTCCTAGCATGCTGATAAGCCTGCCTGATCCCGTCAATAAATTTGTTCCTTACTGGTTTCTGCTGGTGAACACAACCACAACCACAACCACACAACCAGAGCTATATATTTTTAAAGTTTTTAGTGTGTTGATAACTTCTCTTTAGAACCAGTTTGCCAATGCCTTGAAGAGAGTTTGCTGTGTATCACGGACACTAGAAACATTTGGTACCTAGTTGTCCATTGATTTTCTTCTGTTCTGCTTTGCCATTGCTCGTATAATTTATGGCCTCTGCTCTGCTCACAGCCTTAGCATCTGGAGAAATGATCATCAACTACAGCAGCATTCCTTCCCTCCCGACTGAATGACTCAATCCCATACTGTCATCATTCCCATTAGTGCCCATTCCACATGACGCAAAGGGAAGGATGGACGTGAGTCTCACCCAAGATGCCGTAAGAGTAAAGATAATGCAATAAATCCAGATGTCGGCTAAGACTGCAAAGGAGAAACCAGTATTCTGAGAGTAACAGATGTTCAGTTCATCAAAGTGTACTCTGATTACTCTATTAGCCTCATCACTAATATTTCATTTCTTTTGGAAGCTATTTTTTCAATGAAAGGGCAGCAGTGCTGGGATCATCGCAATGAACTTTGGTTGTGGAGCATGTTACAGGACTGTCGCTGCTGTGTCTGTCTTCTGGAATGCCTTTTGGAAATTATGATGCCATTTGCTAAGAATCTGCTAGTAATGCAGGAATGCCATGTGTGGGGTAGGTCATCTTGTTTAAATTAGCAACACCCTGACAAAACTAAATTACTTTATGGAGGAGATTGTTGCCAAGCACGAGTATTTCTGGTTAATTTACACTTAACTCATTCAAAAGATGGCTCATTAAATTTTGTAATTAAATGAACCAAAAATCATCTTTCAATTTAAACTCAGAAAGAATACTAACATGTACGTATTACCGAGGAGGTCTTAATTGTTTTCTTTACCACAGGGTTCCTTAATATGCAGCGAGAAAATGCAATCTTGCAGTATTAGGTCACATTTTAAAAAGCCGTTTTATTCAGTTACCTTTCATTTGCTTCCTTGAATTTCTCTTTTTTCTTCTCTTTGTTTCTTTTTTTTTTTTTTTTGAGACGGTCTCCCTGGAGCCCTAACTGACCTGGAATTCACTGGGTAGACCAGGCTGGCCTTGAACTCACAGAGATCTGCTTGCCTCTGCCTCCTGAGTGCTGGTATTAAATACGAGCACCACCACACACAGTCAGTTTCTTGTATTTTATCTGCACAATACCAACAACTACTGCTCCCACTTTGATGTTTTCTCAGGATACTGTGTCCCATTCCAGGCCTCCCCAAACTTCTACCACAAGTTCATGATTCCTGCTTGCACTGCCATGTTTTCTACTGTGACTGTGACCCTCACTTTGTTTGACATTTTTGGTTCTTTCTTTCTAATGAACGGGGTGCAGGAGGGGGTGAAGGGGTGAGGGATCAGAATCTCAGTGGTTATTTTCTTCTTTGACAAGCTACAGGGAGGGGTCATAGCTCCAATCTTATTCAGTGTTAAAATGAAGGCAAGAAGTTGAAGGTATGACGAAGACCCCGCTAGAATTGGGGCAGGCTATAGCCAAGAATTTAGAAGAAGGATCTATAGAAATATTAACGAAGACTTGAAAAATACTCCATATTTCCACCTTACATCATGAGGTGAGAGGTCATAATAAAAGACTTCAGAAAGATCTCAGACTTCTGTGAGTTTGAGAAGAGACCAGAGAGTAGGAGTCTTTAAATAATTATATATTTTTATAATAACCTTAATTTCTCGTAATTTAATTACATCATACCATACTCCCGAGTCAGTTGCATTGGACTGCATGGTAGTTGACTGGGTGCCATCCAAGCTGGACCAGATCAGTCCTCTGTACAGAAGTCTGAATTTGGACCTGAATTTGATAGCAGTGTTAGTCTCCGTAGGGACTGTAAGTCAGAGAACGTAAATGAGGCGCCTCCTCTGTGACTTGAGAAATAAAGAAATCAGTCATGTAGAGAAAACATTTGAATTCTCTGTATATATTTGAAGACACATACAAAAAAAAAATAAGTGAACCAAACTGTATTCACTAATTCATCGTTCAGGGAATTCAAATACCTACTATCTAATAGACAAAGTCTTCATACTTGGAATTTATCAACGAATAAAATAAAAAAATATTCCTGTCCATATGCCACTATTTTTTGATGAGAAAATAAATAATGAATGTTTAAAATAATAAATAAGGGACTGGAGAGAAGGTTCAGCAGTTAAGAGCACTGGCTCCTCTTAGAGAGGATCCTGGTTCTGTTCCTAACACCCACATGGTGGCTAACAACTCTCCTTAACTCCAGTTCTAGAGGATCTGATGCCCTCTTTTGATCTCTGCAGACACTGCATGATCCATGTAAGCAATATGTTCATATACATAAAATGAAAATAATTAATAAAATATTTAAAAAATAATAAATAATATGACATATTGGATAAATATTTTAGATAAAAAAGAGCCTATAGCTTCCTTCTAACAAGAGTGTATGTGTGTGTGGGGGGGGATAGAGAGAATGTGAGAAGGTATTCTTTATTTAATATTTATTTTTATTTTTTGTGTCTTTGTGTTGGTATGTGCACATGTGTGCAAATGCTGTAGAGGCCAGGAGAGGGTGTCAGATCCCCTGAAGCTGGATTTACAGGTAGTTGTGAGCTACCTGTCATGGGTGCTGGGAACCATATTGTGATCATCTGAGGAAGTAGCAAATGCTCTTAACCCCTGAGCCACTTCTCTAGCTTCTAAGAGTTTCTTAAATAAAGATGCTCAGATTGGGTCTCAACAAGATAGTAACATCAGAGCAAAGATTCAGAGAAGTGCTGATGTATCGAGGTAGATATCCAGGGGAAACAATGCTATAGGCTTAGAAAACAATAGTTTCAGGGATCCAAGACAGGAATGAGCCTGTCGTTTTCAAGGCCTGCTGAGCTGGGCTCCGGTGAAGTCAGCTTGAAGATGGGATGGGGACGGTTGCGAGCTCACTGGGGCCACTGGAAGGCTTTCTGGTTATCCTTTGAATGGAATGGAGCTCCTCCGACAGATCTTGACAGCTAGGCTTTTCTGCTGCAGATCCCGCTCCCGTCTTTACCCATGGCGGGTGCTTCTACCTTAGGTACTTTTTTCTCCCATAGTGTCAATAATTAGAAATTTGTTTGTGGTTATAAAATCATCTTGGCATGTAGATAATGCCTGGGAACTGACATTTTTGTATCTTTTTGAAAAACCACTTCATTTACTCAAGAAGCTTGGTGTCTTTCCAGCACTTAGCTGAGACACACTCCCTTTCTGTGCAGTTGTTTTCATGATCCCATTCTTCACAGACAAGTGCAGGATTGCAGGTTACTGTTTTTTGGAGGACAACATTCTATTAGTTTTTTGAAAATAAAAGTAGTCACAATCAGGTGAACACTACATTTTGCCAAGTAATGTCTCTAAATTATTCATCCTAAAAATGTTATATCAGAAGTAACATTCCACAGTAGTCCCAAGCAATTTCTTTATTCATGTTTCTAAAAAAGATGTGTCTAGAAGGGGCATCAAGATTGCTCCAGTTGGAGCCAAGCAGTAAGCAAAAGGGTCAACACTTTGCCTTTCTTCTGACTGACTCTAGTTCTCTTTCTGTGCTGGCTAATGATTTCCTCCTCCCCATGGCCAAGGAGTATCTTTAAAAACAGCCTTATCTCAACAGTCTGAGGAAAAAGACAATCTGTTTCCTCATCCAGATATCCAGATATGTGTGATGTGAGCTCTTGTGGCCAGGGAAGCTACTAGAAATGCATGAGATGGTGGAGCTGCCTTTTACAGAAGCAGATAATGAACAGAAACAACTTATGTCCATTACAATAGTGTGCTGGGAGTTAGGGACAACAGAGATTTGTCTGACTGTGAAGAGCCTAATCTCTCCAAGTATCAGCAATTATAAGTTACCAAAGAACCACAGCACATAGTATGATTCAGTAATTTACTGTTTTCATTTTATCTAGATACAAGTTCTAGTTATTTTACAGCTTCCTAAGGCAGCAGGTAAGTATCATATCTGTATTTTATTTTGTGGGTGATTGTCTGAGTTGCCACATAGCAAATCAGAAAGAAAACAGGGGATGAATACTGACTATTTCTCAGCTGTGATACTGTACTTGTTCAAATTAGGCCAGATGGGGCCGGCAAGGTGACTCAGTGCATAAAGACCCTTGCTGCCTAGCCTGGTGACTCTAGTGTGATTCCTTGGAGAGAACCAACTCTTGTAAGTTGTCTTCTGAGTACCACAATCACACGGTGGTACACACGGCCACTTTCACATACATAAATAAATAAATGTAATAAACAATGAAAACAATTAGGCCAGATGATTTTTTTTCCCCTAAGATAGGATCTTAGCACTACAGGCTGACGTAGAACTCATGGCAATTCTCCTGCTTTTGCTTCCATTACAAGAATAAGTCCCTGCAGCTTACATTAGGCCAGATGACTTTGGATTTACAGTGCTGAGGCTTGAGAATGCCATTACTATCTCTTTGTTCCTGGGATGATTATTAATTATTATCAACAGTAAAAGTAACAATATGTGGTTATCATACTAGAAAGGAGAATGATGATTTCTCATGCAAGATGTATGACTAGAAACCCATGTAACTATATGAAAGTGATGACAGATGAGCTTTTTAAAAATGGGTTCACTTCTGCCGTGTGTATTAGGCTTTGTTCACAGTGCCACACATGAGTTCCCTTCCACTGAGTATGCTTTAAGTACAATTAGATAGATATTGATTACCCCCAAATAAAAGTGCCACTATTGCAGCAACAAATATATAGTTTGCTGAGCTGGTTAATGTGGTTTGTAGGTTTTACAGATGGGTGACATTATTGATTGGTTTTCTCCCTTGGAAGCTTTCATAGTGTCCTTTGAAACTATGAGAGCTAGTCTTCAGGGAGAAGGCTTCCAGTTAGTTCCAGCCCCATTGATCTAAGTCCTGTGTTTGAAGTATGTTCTATCTTCAGCCATAGGGTCTTATCTTCAAGTTCTGGGAGGTAATCAAGGGCTATGGCAACAGCTATGTATTATTTTGGGAGTCTATTGAACTACCCTGGTAAACAACTCAAAGGAAGGTTTCTCCTCTCTGACACTGTTTCTTGTTCTATAGCCTTCAGCTATACACATGCACTCATGTACAGATATTGTATGTGTATTTGTTAGTGGGCTTTTGAACTAATACATTTCCCTGTTTATTCATATAATCTAAGCACTCTCTCTTTCTCTCTCTCTCTCTGTCTGTCTCTGATTTTGAATTCTGTCCTTGTGTTAATATTTTTCATCATTATCCTGTGATGCATTTGCGTTACTAGTGGTGACTAAGAATCACCCATGTGATTTTGAATGTCCACATCAGAACTGGCACGTGATACATTTCCAGCGCTTTCAATATGTTTTTCGTTTCTTTCAAAATATACTTTTATTGATTTTTTGTGGATTTCATACATCTTAATCATATTTATATCCCTCTTCGCTGTCTGAATGCCCCATATCCCTCCTAGAGGACTTCATACATTTTGTCATATATATTAAGGCTTATTGAGTCAAGTTTGTGTACCCAGATATCCTTCGATGTTAGTTAGACACTAGAGCCTGTTCAGCCTATCCAGCATCACTCCCTTAAAGCATGTTTTTAATTTAAAATTGTTCATTTATTTGACTTGGCTTTTCCCTCTTCCAACTGGTTTTATGTGAATATTTAAATCTGAACAACTACCTACCTCTTACTTAAGAAAAAAAAGGAAAAAAATACATTACTTTGGGATGTATCTTGAAAACAATGGTCGAAATTATTTTTAGATACTCTTTAATATCTCACACATAACTGGGAAGAACATATTTTTTTAAAATCCAACACAATGTATAAATGATCAGAAAATAAGATTTTCCAGGAAGATGCTGGGCTAGATAGCTTCAATTGTCAACCCCTCATACTTCGGTAAAGGGGACCTCAACTGGGGAATTACCACTATCAGATTGGCCTGTGGCCATATCTATGAGGCATTTTCTTGATTGCTGAGTGATGTGGGAGGGCTCAGCCCACTGTGGTTGGTGCCACCCCTTGACAGACAGTTCTGAGCTGTATAAAAAAGCAGGCTGAGCACAGGTCAGAGGAGCAAGCCAGTAAGCAGTATTCCTCTGTGGTCTCTGCTTCGGTTCCTGCCTCTAGGCTCCTTCCTGAGCTTTTGTCCTGGCTTCTCTCAGTGAGGGACTGGGCTGCAAGCTGAAATAAACCCCTTCCTTTCCAAGTTGCTTTTGATCACAGTGTTTAGCACAGCAATAGCGAAACAAACTAAGATAGAAATTGGTACCAGGAGTTAGGTACTGCTTTGCTGGACATGACCATGTTGTTTTGGGGAGGATAATGGAGGCTTTTGGGACTTTGGGCTGGAAAAGCTGTTGACTGCTTAGTGAAATATTTTGTGAGAACTGGAAGAAATTCAGATAATGGAGGCCTGGCTTGTGAAGTTTCAAGAGAAGCAAAGACTATCAGGGCTGTTTGTGTGGCATTTGGAATTAAGAATTTGTGGTTTCTGGTTGGCTGGGCTGAAGGGTCAGTTGTGATTAGCAAGAGACCAGAGCCACTGAAGTGAAACCTTTGTTTTACTGGGACAATTGATACTGGTTAACTGGGTCTGAAAAATCAGCTGTGAGTCACAAGGGACAAGCATCATGTAGGTGAAATCTGGGAAGTATTTCCTCATGGTCAGCATACAGAAACTGTGACTTGGAGACAGCCAAAGCTGTAATTTAAGCTAGAAGCTGGATTTAGTAATGTGTAAGAGTCTTCTACGTAGCACTGGTTTTGGTGGCATGAAAGCTTCAGAACTGAAGAGGTCATAGATTCTGAGCCTTGGCACCATTAGAGGCCAGGCCAGGCCTTGGTGGAGATGCAACTTTAGTTACAGTGAAGACCCCAGGATATAGTAGAGAAGTCAGGACTGAGGAAGGATCACAAAGGACAGTGGAAGGTGTGGCATGGAGTCAACCCAAACCTACGAAACAAGTTGCATGTGCTGTGGCTGGCAGAACCAAAACGTGGAACTTCCCAAGTTTGGAGCCCAGAAGATCATGAGTGAATCTCAGAAGTGAACATTGCTAGACTGTTTTTGTTGAAGTGTTCCCTGGCTTTTCCCTTTTGAAATAGCATAGTAGCTAACTCCTTTTCTATTTTATAGGAACCTACAGTTGACAGACTTTTTATTTATTTATTTTTTAATTAAAAACTTTTTATGGAATATTTGAGATTTTCATGCAATCTATTTTGATCATCTTTAGATCCCCCCTCTTTCTTATCTATACTTGTTCTAACCCCCCATTCAATTTAATGTACTCTCTCTATGTAAAATAAGGTCTAGAGAGTCTAATTTGTGTTCTCAAATGTCCTTCAATGTGGTTTGAGCCACTAGAACCTGGTTAATGTACCCAGTCACATCCTTGAAAGAGACTATCCTTTATAACAACCATCGGTTTCCAATAGTTCCTCAGGTAGTGCTGGGGTTTCTTACCCACTCCCTTACATCTGTCCTGGGAGCTTGTCTGGCTTGAGCATAGGTGGGACTTATACATCTATCTCCATTGCTGTGAGTTCATATAAGTAACTGACCAACTGTCTGGAAAGCTCTATTTCCTTGTGGTCATCCACTACTCTTGCTTTAGAGAGTTTGAAAGAGACTTTGAACTTTTAAAGTATTTGAATGTTTTAACAACTGTGGGACTTTTAAAGTTAGGCTGTGTTTTATATTGTGATATTAACATGAGATCCTGGGGATAAGAAATAGAAAGATTATGGTTTAATAGCAACGTGTTTGTATGTCAAAGTGACAAGGAGTTAATTGTGTTAGATAGCTTCAGTTGTCAACTTGACATGCTTGGGAAGAGGGAAACTCAACTGAGCAATTACTCCTATGGGACTGGCCTATGGTCATGTCTGTGGGGCATTGTCTTGATTACTGAGTGATGTGGGAGGGCCCAGGCCACTGTCAATTACCACACCTTGGCTGGTAGTCTTGGATTGTATAAGAAAGAAAGTAGACTAGGGGCTAGAGAGACGGTCCAGCAATTAAGAGCACTGACTCTTCTGAGTTCAGATCTGAGTTCAAATTCCAGCACCCACATGGAGGCTAACAACTGTCTATAACTCCAATTCCAGAAGATCTGACACCTTCTTCTGTCTTTTATGGGCACTGAAGGACAGGGGTGCACTTACATACATGCAGACATAGCATTGACACATAAATATAAATAAATAAATAAATAAATAAATAAATAAAAGCAGACTGAGCTCAGGCTAGAGGAGCAAGCCAGTAAGCAGTGTTCCTCTGTGGTCTCTGTTTCAGTTCCTGCCTCTAGGTTCCTGCTCTTGTCCTGGGCCCCCTTGAAGGACTGTACTATAAACTGAAATAAACCCCGTCCTCCCTAAGTTTCTTTTTGTCATGGTGTTTATCACAATAGTGAAGCAAACCAAGACAGATACTCTGGTCTGTGAAGTTGATGTAAAATATTTTTGTCAAATGTTTTTCTACCCTGAAACTTGGATGAGCCAAGTTGTTTTAGAGCTGTCATTACCGCATGATTTTTGTCTTATACTAATACTAGCTTAATACTTTAGCATCAATAATTCCAAATCCAGTTCTCTATACCATATCCAATCTAAGTCCAATTCATCATCTTAGAACATAAAAAAAAAATAACTACACCTGATGAATGCATCAAATTTCAGTTAATGAAGACCCAGTGTCAATGAACTTTTCTTGAAATGTTTCATCATACTGTTGATCATGATAAGTCAGCTATGAAACAGTGGTAGATTTTGTGGGCGCTGGAGTCAGATTTCCTGAGTTCAGATCCTTGTCTGTCATCACGGATAAGAACTCTGGAAAGTTACTAATCTTCTCATGTCTCAGTTTCCTTCTGTAGTAAATGATAACCACAGCAGCTCCCTAATGAACGATGGCCCTCACCCATAGGCAGTCCCACAGCTGACACCCGCACTCCCCAATGAAAGACAGATTAACAAGAAAAAAAAGTATAACAAATTTATTCAACCAAAGCTCTATATGGCATGGGAGCCTTCAGAAACCAGGACTTGAAGACTCAGGGAAAACTCAAGTTTGGGACTTAACAAAACTTTGTGCTTAACTACCCTTTGATAAAGAAAGGGTAGTTGTATTGAAGTATGATTAAGTAAAAATGATATAATCCAATGAACTAAATTAGTAAGGGATAATCCAGCAAAGCTTGCCTCTTCATATTCTTCTTGGCCTTGGGTCATACATTAGGATATTTTTAAAAAAAGCTCTTTTTGGCCAAGGTAGGTCAGAGAGTTTTTTATTAGTCGGCTAACACTGAGAAATGTGAGGGAAGATCAGTGTGACTTTCTTGATTCTGAGGCCTTCCAATGTCTTATAATTGAGAGTACTTGTGGCTAGCATTTTCTGAGCCCTGATGTTACTTATCTACAAAATATTTTAAGTTACATATGATATGTCTGTTATAGAGTTTTCTGTTGTTGTTGTCATTAAATGTATGGTAGCCATTAAGGAATAATAACTAAAATTATTAAATATTTTTATATGTTTCCACCATCTCATTTCTATCAAGTGTAAATGAACTCACGAGGTTTGCTTCTTGGGCCTTATGCCTAACTTAATATATATCTCAGGAATTTTTTGTCTTAATTGATTTCATCAAGTTTGAAATTATAGAAACCAACTACCCATCATTAGGACCTTTACATGTGAAAAATTATCTGCTAATGTATCCACAGTTGTTGAGTATTTGGTAAATTTGCATTTTAATAATAAATACACTTAAATACAATAAGTAGTTTCAATATTTTTGTTATAGTTTCTTCAGTTTGCAATAAAATAAAAGTAATATTATTCCAATATATAACTTTGTGTGTGTGTGTGTTCAGTGTGCATGCTTGTGTGTATAATAAGCATTCACATGTGTATGTATGTATGTACATGTGTTTGAAGACCAGAGCTTGATTCAGGTGTCTTCCTTAATTACCCCTACTTTAGTTACAGAGACAGAGTCTCTCATTGAACCTGGAGCTCAGCCATTTGGCTCGTTTAGCTAGCTAGCTTGCTCTGGGATTCCCCTCTCTCCGCCTCCAGAGTGCTGGGATTGCAGGTGAGCCACCACATCTGCCTGGCTTTTATGTGGTTTTTGGGGGATCCAAACTCCAGTCTTCATGCTTGTTCAGCAAACACTTAATCTACTGAGTCAGTGCTCCAGTCCCACAATTGTCTTTTAAGGTGGGTAGATTTTGTAAGATAAAAGCACTCTCACTTACGGTTTTTCCCTGAGTATGGAGAAGGGTTACATACCAAAAGCTTGTGGTGGGGAACTGGATTCTTTGCACAATAAGGTGAAGAACACCATAGGAATATCAGATAGCAGGTGTGCTCTAAGGCTGGTGCTCACAGTGGGGGAAAGGTGGTAGAGAGGCTGCAGAGAATAGCTCGGCTGGTTATGAGATTATAAACCTAGGTGATACTAGAGGTTACTGAAACTATGGTTTGAATACAGTCCCCAGGCCGTGGATCACTGGGAGGTACTAGAACCTTTAAAAGGTGGTATCCAGTAGATGATCTTACATTGGTAGGGACTTGTCCTGGAAGGGGATTATTAGATGAGAGCTTCTTCCTTTTTCTCTGTTTCCTCTGTCATGATGCCTTGTCTTGCTACCTGCTGAAAATCAGCGTGGCCAACAGGCCATGGACTGAAACCTCCAGAACTGTGAACCCAAATAAATGTTTTTGTCCTTGTAAGTTGATGACCTCAGGCACATTGCTATATTAATAAGAAGTTGATCAACATACACATTTATGTATATGTGCCCTTTGCCCAACTTTAGATATTTTAGTAAGAAATGGTTCAAGGAACCAGTTTCAACCATATGGGCTACTAGGTTTATATTTACTCAGTAGAAGAAAAAGAAACCAAATTTATTTCCTCTACTACTTATTTTTGTTATATAAAAACATCCACAGTAGGGGCAGGATAACTGAGCAGGGAAAGAAACCTGTTGCTCAAACCTGCAGACCCAAGTTCAATCCCTAGAAGCTAAGTAAAGGTCCAAAAAGATAACTGACTCCACAAAAGTTGTCCTTTGATGCATGTGTGTGCTGTAGCACATGTGTATCTACACACAGGAACACTCAATAAATAACTTAAAAAAAATCTCAGTGAACTAGAAAAAGATGAATTTACAATATAAGGACTCAAGGAACTTGAAATCCAGGGGTGTTTAAGTTTTGTGACTTAAGTAAGAAACTTATGCACTGAATGTCCACACCATTCTAAGTTCTCTGACCACAGTGCTAACTAAGCAATATTGTACATCTAGGGCAGAAGCATGATAAGCAATAGGCATGATAACTTGTATGCACAGAAGGTGGTGGAAAAGGGTAATGTGTGACTGAAAGAGCTGATAGTGATTTGGTGGGAACCTGAAATGGCCTCTGAGAAGAGACGTGTGCAAATGGAGGTAAGGAGACACTGGCTCACTGAAGACATGGAAAAAAGTGGCTACTTACCCTCTCTGAATTCCAGAAGTGGTTTCAAATTGGATTCAAATACTCAGGGGACTTCTTGGTTGGATTCAAATACTCAGGGGACTTCTTGGAGGTACCTTGGGGTCATTGTTGGGGTGATATTTAATGTCAGTGACTAGGCCATGGTCTCCTCGACTTCTGCTTTAAACTAAATAGTGCACTGTGCACATGTTTTGTATGCTTGACCTCTGTGTGATACAACTTAAAAAAGAGATTTTCCCCCCCTTTTTTTTCTACTTTTGTTTTTTTTCTGCCAATAAAGAAAAAGCCAAGTTTGCAAACCACCATGCTAGATGTTTGTGCAAGACCCCCTTTGCAGCATTCTGATTCTCTCCAGGGAAATCATTCCTGATTCCACTGAGTATGGTGGCATTCAGGCAGTGTAATAACAGTGTGATGCTATCTCATTGTTATCACTGACTCAGCTTGGTCTTGGAATGCAGCCAGGACTTGTCAAGAGGAAGTCCATTCCAGAAGCATCCAGCCTGGCTTCCCATGGAGCACAAGAGTTGCCTCAGAGAACGAACTCTTCATGATATTTTCAAGGGTATTATACAGAAACACTGCTGTGAAAAGTTATTTTTTTTAATGAACTCCCTGATAAAAGAAAAAAAATACTTTTTGCTCCTGTGTGTGCATGACAGAGTCTCCGTATATATTAACCAGCCTGGCCTGAAACTATTGATCCTGCTCAACCTAGAAAAAAAATCCTTTGTATATATTAAATGTTTTTATGAATTTTTAGTCTTAATGTTTAAACTCGTTTTGAGAAATACTGCCCTTTCAGTTTAGAGCACTTTCTGAAGATGAAAAACAAGAAGTAAAAGAACTGCAGGTGCTTATTGAAGCATATATTATTTAGATAAATTATGTACTTATTTTCCAGAAGTTATTTGGTAAAGTTATATATGACTAGCTCATCTCAATTATTCAGTTATAGAACTTACAATGGGTTTTATTTGAGGTATTTTCAGGATGCATGGGTTACAATTTTATTAGAGATATTTTTTCTTTAAACTTTTCCTTTTTTTTCAATAGGATTTTATTTGAAAATCTTGCATGCATGTGTGTGCGTTTGTGTGTGTGTGTGCGCGTGTGTGTATGTGTGTGTGTACATGCTCATGCAGACCTGTGAGGCCAGAAGATGGCATGGGATCCTCTGGAGCTGGAGTTACAGGCACCTAATGTAGGTGCTGGGAACCAAACTCAGGTCCTCCGCAAGGGCAGTGCATGCTGCGACCACTTACTCATCTCTCCAGCCTCATTCTTCAGATTTTTTGTTTTTGACTTTTTGAGACAGGGTCTCTCTGTAGCCCCAGATGGCCTGAAACTCGCTATGGAGACTAGGCTGGCCTCAGTCTCACAGAGATCTGCTTGCCTTTGCCTCCCAAGCTCTGGCATTAAAGGCATGCAGCACCATGTCTGGATTCTTCATGCAGATCATTATGGTCTGCACCTTCATGATGTTATAATATTATGTTGTTATAGAATTGCATTTATTTGATTTTGTTGTGGTGCTAATTAAACCCAGGGCCTTTCACATGCTGGGCAAGTGCTTTATCACTGAATTATGTCCCCAGCCTGCATACAAAAGAATCTTAAAAGTCATAGCTTAAATGTAGGACATTAAGAAACCAATATCCACATTTCTGCTGATTTTCATCCTAATACAGGCAATAATCATTAAAAGGAACTTGAGGCTGGACATGAAATACATCATGTTTGCTTTGGCAATAGCACTCTTAACAGAAATCTATAAAATATTTCTTCTTAAGTTGTTTGATTTTCAATCCATCATTTTCCATCAGCAAATCAGCTATGAAAACATCAAAGACCTTCACCTACTGTGTTTCATATCTCACTTGGGGTTTTACACAGCCCCAGAGAGAAAGCAAAGTTTACCTGCAGTTCATCCGGTATATTATATGCGGTCTGGGATGGTATATATTTTTAAAACTTTAGCAGAGCAGACCAAGACTTGGGAATGTAGGTGTGGTATAATCTCGTTCTGACATCATCCAAACTTCTGCTTGCTAGCAAACCATCCCACAGATTTGCCAGAACCACTCTGTGAAAAGACAGCATACAGAAGCTTATCCTAAAACAATAATATCTCTAAAGGTCACCGACAGGCACATCACCCTAGAGGAGGAGATTAGGCCTGTCAGGACTCTGTCAGCTATTTCCATGTTATTGGAAGATTTTGTGGTCTGAGTCTCTGGAGATAGATTTTATATATATATCTGTTCTTCAGGAATTTTTAAACCAAGTTTTTTGTTTTTATTTGTTTATTCTAAACATCTATAGGCTAACTTATTAATATTTTCAGAATTATATATATATATATATAAATATATATATTTGTTTTATTTTGCAAAACTTTGGTGCTTTGTGAGACCCGGAATGGTGATTTAGGGTTCTTAAACCTAGTCTAGCCATACATTCCTCCAAAGTGAGGAATTCTGGATTTTCTCTCCTTTCTCTGTCCAAGACAAATTGAACCATTCATAATTTATTTTTTTGATGTAATATGAAGTGCCTGACTTAAAAGAGAAAAATGGCATTTTCTGGCCAGATTGGAAGCTCATTCCATTGTTTCCTTTACACATCATATACACGCTGTCATAAGAAAATAATTTACATCTCTTCTCATTAAATGTCACTACATAACAAGGTATATTTAAGAAAACTTTTTATTGACGTTTAATTTTCATAGAAAAGTCTCAGGTATCAATGGATCTCACAACAACAACATAGCTGTGTAATTACCACTTCAAACCATAAAATACCAGCATACTAATAACAACTCTGGTGCACTTCCCAGTCTCTATCATTCTCCAAGGTAACCACAGTACTGATTTCTAATTCCAGAAACTTGCTTTACTTTTTGAACGTTATGTCTGAGATTTGTGCAGTAATTCTTTTCCTGTGTTTGGATATTTTTCTCAGTGTTATGTTTACCAGATTCACCTGTGATATTCTTACAACAGCACTTTGCCCATTTCCACAATGACATAGCACTTTTGAATAGTCATAAGCTATAAACCAAAGTCAGTGTTAGATCTAGGATGACAATGGTCCAATAAAATTATAACAGAAAAAGTGAAAAATGTTTATAGCCATCCAACTCAGTGTAAACCTCGTACGCACAGGACAAACCTACCATGTAGCCAGTCATATAAAAGGATGGACTAATGATATATTTCCCAGTATTTACCTCCATTATTAAGGGATACATAAACATGTGAAATTTCTATGCCTTATAAATTGATTTAGATTCTTTGAAGCTTTTGTATCCAGTGCATGCTGTTATGAATATTAAAGAAATGCAGATCAAAACCACTTTAAGATTCCATTCCACCCCAGTCAGGCTGGCTAAGATCAAGAGAACAAAAGACACCAAATGCTGATGAGGATGTGGGGAAAGGGGGACACTCGTTCACAGCTGGTTGGAGCACAAACTCCTGCAGCCACTGTGGAAAGCAGTGTGGAGAACTCGTAAAAAACTGGAAACGAATCTACCATATGACCCAGTTATACCTAACTCCTTGGTTATACCTAAAGGACTCATCCTACTGTAGAGATACTTGTATATCTATGCTTGTTGCTGCTCTCTTTACAGTAGCTAAGTAATGGAACTGACTGGATTATGAGGATTCTGTCTTCATCAATGGACTGATACATTGGTGAATGTGTTGTGAGGTGACGGAAACTAGGCTTTGGGACTGGACTGAAGGAAATAGGTCATGGATGGGGTGCCTTTGAAAGGAATGTTTTGTCCTTGGTCCCTTTCACTGTATTTCTGTGCTTCCTGGACACCATGGAGTGAGCAGTTTGCTCCACCATGCCCTTCTGATCTGGTGTTCTAGTGCACGGCAGGCTCGCAACCATGGAACCCGTCAACTGTGGACTGAAACTTCTGAAAAGCATGAACCAAAATGAAGCCTTCCTCCTTTTAAGTTGGTTATGTCAGGCATTTTTGTCACAAAATGACTAACATAGTGTTTGCAATATTAGCATCAAAAGTTTCCCCATAACATGTAATGTTTGGTTTACCTAATATTTACCAATTTAGTAAGTTCTCCTTTTATTGCTGATTTTGTAACATGAAAAGAAAAAATAAAAAGCAACCCATCAACCGAAACTGACACTGAAATATGTCAAACTTGTCAAGTGCCTCAAGTTTGACACTTTTCACTTTGTCCTGGACAATGGTATCAGGCAGGAGGGACAAGCTTGTCAGGAACTGTAGGCATTCTCCCAATCTTTTCACTGGATATTAGGTCATTAGTTTTCACTATCCTTCAATACTTTTGGAAGAGTTGTGATGTTAGCACTTAATTATGCAAAGCATCACAATCTAATATATATCTCCTCTCCTCTATTTGTATTTCTAAATATTTTTTCTGTATTAAAAACCCAACTAATAGAGTAATTTTGACTATTTTAATAAGTGAACTTCAAAATCTTACCTTTATCATATGACAGAGGTACAAAATATGGGCCAAGACATTAGGTGACCACCCAACAGGATGATAGAGCTATTGAATGCTGGTTCAGGGTCCTTTGAGGATCATGCCTATTGTGTGGTTTTCTAGCAAAACTAAACAAGGATGTAAGTGGGGACCCAGGACTCACATGCAGCCCTGGAACTAAGCTAACTTTATAGAACAGCTGTTACAGAACAGCTATAAACACATTCCACTGATACGGATGCAAGCAAAGATCAGCCTAGGAAAAACCTGCCTTGGTGTAGAAGCCAAAAGGGAGCAATGAGTTTTCAACTACTTTTGGTCAGAAACAGTCACTCTCTGCATGTGTGAACCCCTCATTTGGTTGGAGAACCTGCCACTACCCTCTCTGGAATGAATACTTTGCACAGAGTTGAATTCTTTATTTGCCAAAAGAACATGGATGGGAGGTCTTGGAGGGAATCCTTCCTATACACAATAGCTATTCTCCTTTTGTTAGGGAGGCGCCAACCTTATCAGAGCTGTGTCTCCCATTTTGCTTGTGGAGGTGTTCCAGAAAAAGCCTGTGCTTCTTGGGGTGCAGTCTTCTTTCTACCATCTCTAGACCCACAAATTCAGCGCTGGCTCCAGGGTCATGATTATTATTATTAAGACAGCATTTTTAAATTAGGAAGTTTGTGTGGTTTAGCTCTATAAACTAGTGTTTACCTAACTTTTTGAGGACTATTTATATAGTGAATGAGAACTGAGACCACACAAGACTTTAACTTAAAAAAATAATTGACAATTTTTTACAATTCAATTCAAGGAAAACATTACTCATGTAGATAATTTGTCACACTAAAATTTCAAATTCAATTAAAAAATAATTCAAGAGCTACTGATGTAGCTGTAAGAAGTCAGATACAGTCAGAAATAAGGTTAAAAATTTAAGAGATACTTTATCTTTGAGTTGCTATTCTGGAAAATTAATGTTATTTTTCATAGATTTTATTTTCCAAGACAGTTTTACATTCACAGCAAAAGTAAGAAGATAAGATAAGTTAAGACTTTTGAGTCTTAACATCCCCATCTGTAAAATGGAATAATCACCTTCCTCATCCTCATAAATTCTTCATCATAAGGTGTAATTAATGCTTGTGAGCTTTGAGGTTTGAATGGGAGACACTACAGAAATGTAACATATTATTATTCCTAAATTGCAGAGTCCCTGTGAATACTATGTATGCCAAATGACAGTATCTTTACAGGGAGACAGGGTACGAGGGAGTGGAGGTAGACAGAGAAAAAAACGAATAAGTAAGGAGAACAAAGAACAGAAAGAGAATGGAGAACGGCAAAAGGAATACAATGAATAACTGAACAAAACCTTACAGTTGAGAATTAAAGGCCAAGTTGTTTAAACTTTACTAGAAATTGAGAATCATTGCAACAATAATAGCATCACAGGGTCTCAGCCTCTGTGGTAGGTAGAATTCTAAGAGGATCCATAACCTCTGCCTTCTTCTGTCGTTCTTGTCATTCTGTATTATTTCATATGGCAAAAGTTATTGATAACTGATGACAAAATAGGGAGATCATCTGGACGGGGATAACCCAATCCCATGAGTTCTTTGAAAGCAAAATGTTTCTCTGGCAGGTCAAAAATGCAGGAACCAAAAAGATACTCTCTGGCTGGCCTGCAAGAAAACAAGTATGACATTGTGAGTTGTCTAGGGGGCAGTGTGAACAGGGCCCAAGAAAGGCCAATAGGAGCCCTGAGAAGCCAGTAAGGCAAGGTAGACTTCAGTCCCACAACTACATAGAACAGAGTTTTACTAACAGCAAGTAAAGATTTGAAAGTGGATTTTCCCTAGACTCAGCAAAGTCAACAACTTGATTCCAGCCTTCTGGTATGCTGAGCAGGGTGCCCAGTCATGAGAGACTGAACTTACAGAACTGTATGCCAATAAGTGGGTGTTTCAAGCTGCTGGGTTTGTGGTAATTTGTTACCCAGGGATGGAAAACCAATAGAGCATGCATGTTAACACAAAATAGGAATAACTTCATTATAACAGTGCTCATTCAGCTAAAATTCATTGGTTGGCTTTTGGGCAACAAGTTAGGTTAAAATTTTGGGATCACAATAGTAAATTTGTGGGTTTTCTAACACTGTTCATAACAGCCAAGGAAAATAGGGACAAAAAAATTGTAACAAGGTCTTCTTTAATAAAGGTTTAATGTGCAAACAAGAATATCATTACCTTTAAGTGAATATTTATAAATTAAGGTATGTTTAGAGGAATCATTTGCAAATTCATTTTTATTTTATTTATAGGTGTTTCTGTGCATCAGTATGTATGTGTTTATGTGAGTATATGTACACATGTGTGTGCTGGTGACCTCAGAGGCCAGAAGAGGGCATTGGATCTACTGGAGTGGTTGTGAGTTGCCTTACCTGGGTGCTCGGATCTGAGCTGCAATCCTCATGATTGAGTAACAAGTGCTCTTAACTACTGAGCTACCTCTCCAGCCTCAAGTGGGATTATTAAAAAGAGTATTTGAGGCCAACTGTTTTGAAATGAGAGAAATACTTTGGCATCTATTGTCTCCACCAACTTATTTTTATGACACTCTTTCTTCTTAGGTTTCCTTGTGGCAAGTTTCTTTTCTAGTCAAAACTTTCATTGACAAGTAGCAAAGTAGACATCAAAATCCAGTATTTCCTGCATGTTTTATTCCATCTTTTTTTTTTTTTCTTTTCTCTTCTTGGTCTTTTTTGAAGCAGGGTCTCTTGGTAGCTCCAGCTGTCCTGGAACTTGCTATGTAGACCAGGCTGGCCTTGAACTTACAGAGCTCCACCTGCCTCTGCCTCCTGAGTGCTGGGATTAAAGGTGTGTGGCACCACACCCAGTTATTCCACCTTTTAATAGATTAGTTACCATCCATGAAAGGACCAAGGAAAACAAAGTTTGAAAAGTGGGAAAGCACAGCTGATTAGTATAATTCTTTTGCAGTTTCCACCAGCAATCCTACCTGTTTTGCTGTCTCACCTTGTTCTAAATATCAAAGCTCTCTTCAAGAACAATTTTAAGATGTTCGTGGCAATGTTCTGCCTCTCCTGGTGTAAGCTAACTAGCTCTTCCCTTCGGCACTTCTAATGAGAATCATGTCACCATTCATTCTCCTCCAAGGCTTCAAAGATCTGAGTCATCTACTATTACTTTTCTTCATCCCTCATGTCCTACAATCAGCAGCCAAATTCCTGAGATATTTATCTTTTATTTTCCCTGGGTCCCACTGTCATTAACTTAATTCAAATCCCTTTATGATTTGCCAGGTTCTTGCTTTAGTCCCTTAGATCAAGGTTTTCCATTACAATCCATTCTAAAAATCACATACAAGACACTCCCAAAATATTGTATAGGTCTAATCTTGACCTTTTCATGCAAGAGATTTTCAATATCTTCTTTGGCCCACAGAACAAAGCCCAAATTCCTTACTTTGTTATTAAATTCCTTCACAGTACAAATGTAATCATCTTTCAATCTTGTTTTTCCGGGTTTTCTCCACATATACTATATTTTTCAACCGAGTTAGATTTCAGTGTCCCCTGAAATATGAATTTTGGAATCAAACTGAGGTGCAACTAAATCCCAATTCTACACGCTTCTGCATATGAACTCGGGCGATCTTGTAAATCTCCATCAGCTTCAATTTTTGTCATCCTTAAAATGGAGGTAATGCTGTCTCACACAAACAATGACTGTGAGAATAAAATATGATGATATATGTAAATTTCTGGGCATAAGGCCCGGTTCACAAGTACTGAGTAAATGACACGTCTGTTATTTCTCCTCCACCTCCTTTTTCCTATTTTTCTTGCATCTTATTAGCGTTCATTCATATTCTCCTTCTCATTCTGGTATTTTTCCACTTCCTTGTCTTTGATCATCATCCTCTTTCCACTGGGGATGCCCAGCCCTACATTTCTGCCTGCTTCATCTCGAGCTATGTTGGTGACTCCCCAAATCCTTTTCATCATGATAGATGGCCAGGTTGATCCAATTCCTCTGTAGAGACTGGTTTAGAACAGTTTGTAAGGCCCATTTCTGGCCACCAACCAAAATGCTGCCAAGAGGAATCTGCTGCTGAAAGACTTGTGTTTGCAGTGAAGGAAACCATCCCTCATCTTTGGGATCTATGTGAACTGCTACTACCTAACAATGATGTAAATGCCTCCAGGAATGGAGAACCTCACCACTATCATTAGGTCAGCGGTGTTAAGAGGGGAAAGAAAGATAGTAAGACCAACCACAAGGAAACAGTTTTCCAGACAGCTGGTTAGTTACTCATTTGCATTCACAGCAGTGGTGCCACATGCCAGGTTCCACCTAAGCTCAAGCCAGACTAAATCCCAGCATGGCATGAGAAGTGGGTAAGAAACCCTAACTCTCCCTGAAGAACTATTAGCAACTGATGGCTACTGGGAGGTAGAGAGTCAGTCTCTTTCAGGACTCCAATGTGACCAGGCTCCAATGGATGGACTCACATTGAGAGACATTTGGGAACACAAATTAGATTCTATAGGCTTTATTATATATACAATAAAATACCTTAAATTTGGTGGAGTGTAGTAAGGGGACATGAAGTAGGGGAGGGGCTCCAAATAGGATCAAAACATATTGTATGAAAATCATCAAAATCCAGTAAAAAATCTAATAAAAAAGAGAGGACGAGGAGTGCATGAAAAGCCTGATTTTTAAAAAGTTAGTGGTGCTGTCTTCAGCCCTCTATCTCCAGTCTTTTAATAAAAACCTTTGCTCCCTGAAGCCCAAATCATGGCTTTCTCTTTTTTGCAATCAAAAGGATGCTAACAGCCCAGCCTGGGCTGTAATTCCTACCTGTAATTCCAGCACTGATTGGAGGCTGAAGCTCTTTGTAGATTGAGAATTTTAGGCCAGGTTAGGCTACAAAATGATACCTTTGCCTTCAAACAACAACAAAGAAAAAATTTTTAAAATATTTACTGTCTTCCAAAGTCAAGATTACACTTTCTTGATGAAACTGTGACTGTTTTTTTCCTGGTAAAGGGAATGTGCTGTCTCTCCTAGTCCTTCTACGGAGCGTTGTGTGGTCTCCCACTCTTGTACCTGGAGGGATGCTGTGTCTAAAGATCTCTCTGTCTCCCTGGAGATCTTCTCTAAGGCAGTGGGCATCTTACTCCCCTTTGAGCCCTCTCTCTCGAACATTCTATGGTAAGTTTCTCAATAATGTGTTACAAAAGGTCCTGTGTTATCTGTTAGGTTTTTGCACACTGATATTTTTTTCTTGTTTAGACATAATACAGTTATTCTGTATGATGATCCTGATACATAGATGTATAGGTCATCCTACTAATTTTTCTTGCATAACATGTTTTAACAATTCAGTGTTATAAAAGGGAACCCAAATATCCCCTCATTGCCAGTTGCGTGGAAGAGAACAGAAGCTTAACAGAGGGAAAGACAAAAGAAATCTGGCAACTCTGCGTAGTGGAACCCACTCACATTTCCAGATTTACTCATGGCCTAATTTGTGACATAGGTGAATAGCTTTCCTTTTGCTAATACATTTACAGGGAATGAGGATAGAAATTGCACAGGAGTTTTTGTTTTGCTTGTTTATAAGCAGAAGCATGAATAAACTTCACGCTTTCTTTAGTTGGATACGTTTCCTTTTCATTTTGTTTTTACACTCCAAATGCTAATCATCTTAAAGACATTCACATTCAAAAATACAAAACAGTTCTCTAAGTTCTTTGATTTGCTCCCGTGTTAGACTCATTCTTTAGGATATGCATGTGATACGTTTTAAGGCTGTTCATGGTACCATTTCTAAGCCAAGGCTGCATCCTAGTCCCTATCCAGATGAAAGCCGAACTCTTCACGCTGTCAATACTTTGAATTATTAGGTAAGATCATGGAATTTGTGTGTCTGGGGCTAACAGTGATCCACATGGTAGAGTCTCATCTTCCGTCTGTGCTTCAGGTGTCAGTGTATGAAACCGGGAAGATGTGACTGGTATCACACCAGCGTCCCCTTCAGTCCTCTGATGTTAGGAGGAGCCCATCTCCCAGACCACACAAGGCTGAAAGGATACTCAAGGAATGGAGTATCAGGAAACTGAGGGGGGCCCTGCTGGGCGGCGTGGTGGAAGGCCTCACATGGCTGGAGGGAGGTAGGTTCACTGTGGAGGCTAGGTTTTTGAGGCACTGTTTGGCATCCAAGCTTCGAAAGAGCGATGCAGCGTTTTCTCGTCTTCTCTGCTCACACAGGCTGGGTGGTTTCTAGCACCTCAGTCCAAAGGACGCCCACAGGACTTGGAGAGGGGGAAAGACTTGAGCCTGCGTCGGGGAGCTGTTACAAATGGGCACAACTGTGAGTTATGACTGCATCTCAGCAGCTGCTCTGTGGCAAAGGCTTATTGCCCTTCTGGCAGACATCCCAGAGCCAGGCAGTGCTTTCCTCGTGTCTGCTTGTGAGCTGGTGAGCATGGTGAACAACCAAGCCGCCTCCTTCCAGGGGACAAAACAGCTCCTTTGAGGTTTTTAAGCAGTCCTTGGTCTTAGGCTGTATGCTAGGCTCCTCTGACTTGGCATGTGAATACTTGGCTACCTTGTTTTGTTTGACAATTCAATTATTTTTATTACTTCAACAAATGATTTTTTAGTATCTACTCAGTGCTAGGTATGTTTGTCTGCACTGAGAACACAAAACAACAGTGGACCGGAAAGACACAGATTCTTCATGTAATGACAAATATTGCATATTGTCTCCCTTACATGAAAAAAAAGTGTGTGTATGTGTATGCACACACACATATACGTATGTGCACAAAGCACAAAAGAAGAGGGTGTAGTATGAAGGAAGAACAGGAAAAAAAATGGGAAGGAAGAAAGATCCTGGAAGGTCAACTCATCTCTGAGTCTCAATTTTCCTACCTGTAAAATACGATAATATCCACTTGTGAGGCTTAACTGAGATAAGACTTGGGCAGAGTTTGGGGCCCAGAGGTTCTTTAAGTGCTTAAAGAGTACACGAGACTGTCATTATGGAAAATAAACTGCAAGAATTGCACAAATACCTGTTACAAATATTCATACCACTGTGAATTTAGAGACTAAAATCTTTGAAATATGAGTAAATTCAGATGTGTTTGGGTCATTGAGGTGTGGGAAGTTCATTCAGTGAGCTCTCTAGAAGAATTTTTTCTCCTACTTAAACAGTTTTATGAAAGTTGTGTCATAAGAGCAGTTGAATTAATAAAGAATCCAAGCAAGTGATAAAAAGTATTACAGGAAATAAAAACTTTAGAGGAAACAGTACTTTGTTTAACTTCTAGCATGTTGAGTACTATACTCGAAACGTTTTGGTGATTTCTTCTAGAAGGTTTTGCAACTGTCAAGCTGCTGATCTGAGCTACTGGGAGAGGTTGTGACATCAGTATGTGGCAGGCCACATCGACCTTACATAGCTAAGGAGAGCCTCAGCATATTGAATTGATATAGAGTTTGGTTTATCCTGTTAAAACATCAGTAACTGGGTTGGGGAGATGGTCTTATGGGTACTTTATCTGCAAGCAAGAGGATCTGGGTTTAATCCCAAGCAACCATGTAAAAAACTGGTCATGACTAAGTGTACCTAAAACCTCGGCATTGACAGATGAGGCATGAGGATCCAAAGAACTCTCAGGGCAGCCAATTTAGCCCAAACAACAGACTTCTGTTAGTGAACACTGAGGCACAGGGACCTGTCACGTGTACAAAGAAGTCAAGAAGAGACTCACGTGGAGAAAACAGCAAAATTTTATTCAGGTCAGCAGACTCAGCGGAGTTTCCTCCCAAAGATCTTAAGAACAGTTGAATCTTGTCCCAGTTTTTATAGGTTGTTCCTTTCATGCTCCTACATTGTTACAGCATTGGTAGATTTATAGCTCACCTGATTATCAGCACAGGTGCCCTAAGACCACCAAAAGAAAATTCCTTCGGCAAGCACATTTGCAGAAGCAGATATTTGAGGCTGGAGTTATTTATCAGTTTATTGCAGGCTGTAGCAAGCAAGGCACTTACAAGCAGATGTTCCACTAGATAACAGTAACATTTATTTCTGAAGATTGCTTTATCCATTTTAGTTTTGGTTCTTCTCTCAACACAAATTTTAGTCAGCATCTGTAAAATCACTTTAAAATACACACCCTATTCTAAATATGAAATTGGTCATAAAATAGTATTAGACACACAAAAGAGACATTGAATGTATGAGTAGGCTTCTTTTTTCCATCACGTCCACTTCAATGAGAGACCTTGTCTCAAGGCATTAAGGGAGAGAGAGATAGAAGAAGACACTTGATATCTTGTTCTGGCCTCCATGTCCACATGCCTTCTTGTACACTACACATACATACATATACACACAGAAACACACAGACACACCTCACACAGTATCATTAATACAGTTTTAAAATATTTTATTATTTTGTTTTATGTGCATGAATGAGTGTATTACCTGCAAGTATGTGAGATCACCCAAGTCATACAATGCCACAGAAGTCAAAAGAGGTCATCAGATCCCCTGGAACTGGAGTTCCAGATGGTTGTTAGCTGCCATGTGGGTGTTAGGAATTGAACCTGGATCCTCTGTAAGAGCAGTTAGTTCTCTTAACCACTGAGCCATCTCTCCAGCCCCAATAATTCAGATTTTTAAAAAAATGTATATAAAGGGGCAAAAACAAATGCTATTCTTCTCATAGTCTGGAGAGTTCAAATAATGTTTGTCACTAAGGGAGACTCTTTTGCAGGAAGATTAGTAGCACGGGTTGTGCATTCAGGAAAACTTCTGCTCATAAGTCTCTGTTACTTCTTGAGGCCTTAGCTTGAGGTTCTTTATACATTTGTAAAAAAGCAGATAGTGATAACACCTTCATAATATTGAATTGAGAAGGTAGTACATGTGAACCTATAGCCCAAAGTCTACAGTAAACACTTAATCATTGGCTGTCATGTTAATAGACTATTATATAATACTTTAAAAACTTATTTATTATTTTATTTTACGTGTATGAGTGTATTGCCTGCATGCATTTAAGTGTACCCCTCCTTTGGGTACACTGACCCAAGGAGGTCAGATGAGAGTATTGGATCCTCTGGAACTGGAGCTATAGACAGTTGTTAGCTGCCATGTGGATGCCGGGAACGAAACTCAGGACCTCTGCAAGAGTTCTTGACTGCTGAGCCATCTGTCCAGGCCATATTTTATAGAATTTTTAAGAAGTGATTTTTAAATCTATTTCTGCAACATCCTTTCCCCCAGGAAGAAACTAAGTAGCTAGTTGAAAAAACAAAAAACAAAAAACAAAAGACTAACGCAGTTCTGTTCTTTTGACCTCCTGCCCATTTTCCTCTTGGAGCAGAAGTTGTAGGTTTTTTTTTTTAAAGATGTAGAAAAGCAATCACTGAAGAACTGAGGCCACAGCCTTTTGAAAGTCCAAGCACAGCCAGGGTTTGGGGCTTATGCACCAGAGGTTTTGTAAGTGCTCGAACTCAAACTGAAATGAGAAAAAAGAAAAAAAAAATCAATGCTCTTGACACTGCCTACCACCCAGCAGCACTTGTGGTTTCATATTTTTTTTGAAAGAACTTCTAAGTGGAGAAAAGAAACATGAAAGCCAATGGAGTTTTACCAAACGTATGAGAGCGTGGAGGAAATTCTTTCTTGGTTGAAGAGATGTCACTCTTAAATCTACAGAAATAGGGCGGAGGCCAGAGGAACAGAAGAAGAAACAGATTCAATTAAGCAGGTGAGATAGAAAGAATCTGGCAACCTCATACCCTAACCTGCTTGCCACCTGCAGCCAGGAGCAGCAACTGAGACTTTTGCATTACAAGGAACCTATTTACTCCCCAGAGAGTGCAGCTGGAGACAGCTGCCACATTGGCTGAGTGAGGAGTCAGCTTAGGGGCCTAGGAATGGAATCCATCCAAAAGGGCTTCAGGGCAGGAGGACAGTGAAACACTTATGCTCAACTATAGCTCTAGGCTCCATTCCCTAGGGAAGCCTGGTGCCTCCTGAAATCTGGCCTGGAGCAGAGACCACAGGCTTAGCTGCTGTGGAGGGCAGCACTCCCTGCTCCCTGGCCTGGCTCTGGACATTTATGGATGGGCAGAAGAGAACACGGCTTTGTACTTCCTGGCTCTCTCCACAATAGCTAGTGGTCCAAAAGAGACACAAGTTCCTTCTAGAGATGAATAGTGTGAAACTGTGAAGGCAAATATGCCTGGCCTTACTTCTCCTAATGTCAAATACTCAGTCAAAAACCAGTCTTATAAAGAAAGTTTTATTATATAATAACACTGAGAAAAGACCAAGAGCCTCTGGGAACTGAGCACACACAGGCATTATTTCTTTTTGTTTGCTTGTTTTGTGAGACAAGCTCCTGCTATGCACCCCTGGCTGGCCTGGAATTTGCTATATAGACTGGAACTTGCCTTAATTCTCTTGCCTCTATGATGGCACATCATTGTGACAAGCCTACAGTAAGCAGAACCATTGTTGAGCTCTGGGAGGGTGAACGATACCCCTCCTAGCATGACTTGGGATGAAGCAAAGCCAGTGGACGAGGCAGATATGACAATGGGGTCTTCAGGAACTCTGGACAAAGTGAAAGTCATTTCTAAAAAGTTCAGAATAGCAAGGTGGAGGTTGACAATCTGAGTTTTGACCTCGGGCATGGGAGAAGCCAGAGCTGCTGGGAGCTGTGGGCAGGGGAGGAAGTCTGGCTGCAGTGGGAGGGACAGAGAGGCAGCCAAAGCCTCCTTTCTTTCCTTCCACCTCTTTAACCCTTTCAGGGATGCTAGCTGGATCACGTGGTCTGAAGAGGGATGGGGAAACGAAGGTTGAAGGTAGGCGAGCTCGGGTCACGAAGGGCGCTCTGCAGCCTTTTCAAAGGCTGAGATGTAGTAATGGTCAAGGACCTGGGATGTTAGTCTTCCTCTTTATTCCACTTCAAGACCTACACTTCTACTTTGTGTCGTAACCTCAAGTCCCAGGACAGCTTTAGAGAGCTGGATCTTACCCAGGTTCTGCCTACAGAGGCAACAGTGACCTTCTGCGTGCACAAAGATGACACTTGGGGGACTCCCATCTCTCTCTCTGTTCTTCTATCTCCCTCTCCCTCTTTTGATCCCTTTCTTTGTCTTAGAACCCAGGACCTAAACTGCTGCCATGTAAGCACATTCCCATACCTTCTTAAAGGAACATTTTCTTTTTTAAATACCTGGAACTTATTTTTTTAATGGATACAGCCTATTTTTAACATATTCATCCTTCATCTCCCCTCAACTAAGGGAGCAATTATTATATTTTATATTTATCTTCTTAAGGCAACATTTTCTTTATTTATTGTTAAATAACCAGAAGTTATATTTGAATGGATACAATGTATTTTTAATATATTCATCCATTACATCCTCTAAGGGGATAATTTTTATATTTTTCCCCTCTGTCCTCTCTTCCCCTCTTTCTTTTCTCTCTTCTCCCTTCTCTCTTCTTCTTTCTCTGCCTTCTTTTTCTTGTTGATATTGATTTTATACTTAAGTTTACTTTAACTTAATCCCCCAGGGTGATAGCCATTAATCTTCAAGATTCCTTATAGAAGAAGGATAACTACTTTAACTTCTGGGCTGTGGAGCAGACACTGGACAGCAGAGATCATAGCTGAGCTAAGCTCCCAGGCTATCCTCTACTGTCTGCTGCCTGCCGTCTGTGGCCCAGCCTTGGAAGGATAGTGAAGGTATCATTTAACATGGGGTCATGAGAAACACTAGGCCAGATACTGGACTTGTTGGCCAGTACTGCACTTAAGAACAACATGGTATTTCATCACTTACCACCAGGACTGCTAAGGATACAGAGCACTTGGATCTCAGGGCACCAGAGGAAATGAAGACAGTTAAGCAAATATTAGTTCATGCATGGTGATCCTCTTCTTTGTGTACACTGTGAACTAAAACAACAGCCTCTTAGTAGAGTGGTTGAAGTTAAAGTGTTCTGACACACATTTAAAAAACAGAGAATACTGAAAAGAGTGGCTTGCCTGAGCTATACAAAGGCTCCCAAAGTTTCGAGGTGAAATAAATGTGCTCCAGGGGCATTTGCTTCTTACAGTGGTACAAAATTAAATAAAATAGGATTAGTTATTCAGTGACATTAGAATCCTAAAGGCGATAAAAGACAAAGAAATATGCACTGCCTGACCACCTCCAAGGAGTTATTACATTCATGAGGAACTACTGGATCTAAATAGACTAAGTTCATTATTTTTTCCTGCTTCGAAAGTTTTGTTTGGAGAACTGAAGAAGATGAAGGAGAAAAGGATACATTCATGTTTCTCATGGAAGGAAAGACCTACTTTCATTTGATATTGGAGACCACATTTTTCTGGGACTATTCATTCTTGTGAACATATTACCTTTGAGTCTCTGCCAATGGGAATGTTCGCAGTTGTCATTCAGGACTATTTATCCTGTTGTGGTTGTTTGATTCTCTTTTCAAATTCTTCCATTTTTCCTCAGTACTTGCTTGGCCTTCAAATTCCAACGGGTGCACACAGTGAACAGGTTCCTAGTAGGTGAAACTCAAAGTCAGCCCTCATCATAGGCGTTGCAGCTACCAATGGCACTGCTCCTTGTTCTGAGGTTGTACATCTTTCTACTTTGAAATAGATGTGAGCATTTTTAATGGAGAATTAGGATGTGAGTTAACAAGGTCTTTTGCTTTGGAATTCAGCCATAACACAATGCCTTTTGTTGTATGTGACTAAGAGTCAGGAAATAACACCTTAACCTTAAACATCAGGGAGTCTGCCTTAAATTATGAGGGTGGGACCACTGGAATCGCCTTGGAATGGGTCTCAATTGCCCAGCTCCATGATACTCCAAGAATCTCTGGAACACACCAAGCTTATGCAGAATCCTCAGATTTCTTGCAGGTTAGGGTTAGGGTTAGGGTTAGCTGCATTGGGGGCTTGGTTTTGATCTTGACCTTTTGGTCTTTTTAAAAGTTCAGGAGAAAGTTGGGAGAAAGTTCAGGAGCCGAGAAGATTTCAGTCATGAAAACAAAAATTCCACATAGGATGCTGATAAAAAATTAGTTTTATAAAATTCTGAAAGCACTCAGTTTACTCAGAAGTTATGGAGAAATTTGTATGTTTATTGCAAGGTCTGAGGAGAGAGGTAGGTTAAGTTGATATGCCTCTCCTAAGAGAAAATTTAATAACAAGGGTTGGGGGAGTTGCAAATGGGGTGGTCTAAATTTGATTAAGATCTAATGCACAAAACTCAAAGTATTTTAAAAAGCAAATAAATAAATAAATAAGTAGATAGATAAATAAATAACCTTATGTGTTCCCAAGGCATATTTACCAGAAAAGGAGATTTGAAAAATGAATAGTATTTGACTGAGGGAACAGAAAGAATGCATAATTATACTCCTGTACCTGTTGTGGTAGAGTTTGAAAACTCATAGTTAATGAGGAGTAAGCTGTTACTTCCTAAATCAGGGACACATGTGATAGAATTGCATATGACATCTGGTAGCCTTCGTAAGAAATTCATGAGATATTTCTGGGAAAGAAAAAAGCATGTGTGAGATATTTTCACTTTCATGTGGAGCAGATGTGGATTCTTATTGGTCCTCCCAGGGACACTTAGCCCTTTGCTTCTTTGTGAAGGCTTCCTGGGTTCTCTGGAGTCTCCTCAGATACCATTAATCCTGGAGCGGGAGGAGGGAATCTCAGTGAGGGCCAAGAAACTGATGCTCAAATAAGTTCATAACTGGTTTGAAACAAAAACAAAAACTCTGTCTTGAATGGTGAATCTTTCACTTGGCATCTGTTTTCCCCTATGGTCTCTCTCTGGAGAAATCTGGGAGGAGAATCGATTTGCATCTATCTGGTGACTCCATCTCAGAAACATTTCCTCAGGGTGGCTCCTCCCAGTGTCTTCTCTTTATTCTCCTCTCCCTTCCCCTCTCGTGCTTTCTTGTGTCTTCCTCGTCTTTCTTTTTCTCTCCCTTCCTTCCTTCCTTCCTTCCTTCCTTCCTTCCTTCCTTCCTTCCTTCCTTCCTTCCTTCCTTCCTTCCTTCCTTCTTTCCTTCTGAGGAAGACTGAACTCAGGGTCTGTGCATGCAAAGCACACAGTTTACCATGAGGCTATATCCCAACTCCAACCAACTGCTAACTTCTTGCACTGCTCCTTGACTGTGCCAATAGCCTGCTCTCTGTGTCACCATCCTCTTCCACATTCATGCTAGGTTTTGTGTTGTTCACCCATCCATTTAGCCCATGAACAGCTCTGAAGTCCTTCAGCGTGTTAGATGTTGGACTCATGGCAGGTGGAAAAATCAGTCTTTGGAAAGGCTGGAGTTTATATATGGCCAATTTTTCCCTCCCTATTTTGAGATGGATGAAAGTTTCCAAGCTCCAGGTATAGGTAGGGGGAATCTTGTGTTCATGTGAACTTTTTAGGAATAGGTGGAAGATGGACAGACTTTGGGGATTAAAGAGGTGGCTCAGTGGTTAAGAGAATTGGCTAGTCTTGCAATAGACCTGAGTTTGGTTCCCAGCACCCACATGGTGTTTAGCACTCATTCAGGGAATCTGATAGCATCTTCTGGCCTCTGTGGTCATTGCATTCACAGGTATACTTACACACACGCAGGCAAATATAAAAAAGTTTGAGTTTGGATCCTACCATGTTCCCTAAAATAAAGCTGAATGTCCATTGTTAGACAAGCAGACACTGAACGAATTGTTAAAAAGTCTCACTTTGTGCATTTTTTGAGGGGGAGAGCATAAACAATCGATTAGGTACTCAGATGACAAGAATAAGGGCTAGAGTCCTTCTGAGTCCTTGTGTTTGGGGCCCAGCATGACTCTAGAGCAGACAGACCAACCACTCCCTTCCTTCATGGGCTGCTTCCCTCATAATGTGTCTTTCAGTAGCTCCGTGGGCAATGGGTACAGACAAGCAGAAGTCAGAGCTGAAGAACGGAATGTCTGGTACCATTTGCTGACAGCAGATGATAGTGATTTTCAAGGCTGGGCTCCTAGGAAATCATTGGGAAGGCTTGAAGGACTGGGGGACAGAAAGGACTAGGATTGTGAAATACCATAGGGTTTCGGGTCGTTGTAACTGAGTCACCTATATTTGAATACAAATAATATAATCATGCTTTAGGATGCTACAGCCATGAGATTCACTTCCTCAAATAAATCTGTTTTATTTGCACCTGATTTCCACAGACCAAGTTAGATCTCTCTGGATTGGTGCACAAGGCACATCACAGAGCCAGCTCCTCTTTGA
This sequence comes from Eospalax fontanierii, assembly GCA_035773235.1. Lineage (NCBI taxonomy): Eukaryota > Metazoa > Chordata > Mammalia > Rodentia > Spalacidae > Eospalax > Eospalax fontanierii. The sequence continues at coordinate 30,056,150 of CM069548.1, read as the reverse complement.
TCCTCTTCAGTTCACCTCTTCTCTGGCCCCTTTCTTTCTCCCTGTTCCTCAGATCACAGCCTTCTTCTGCCTCTCTTTCATTTTCTCTGTGATATCCTTCCACGTTTACTAGACTGTGATGCATTCAGCACCATAATTTTCCTTTAGTTATTGAAATAATTGTTTTCTTAAAAAAAGTTTAAAGAGTTTATTTGTAATTACATGGATATATGTGTGTCTGTGGGTGAGTTTGTGCATGTGAGCAGGTGCCTTTAGAGGCCAGAAGAGGGTGTCTGATTCCCTGGAGTTACAGGGATTGTGAGCTGCCTAATGTGGATACAGGGAATGAAACTCTGGTCCTCTGCTCATAGACTGTTACCCATGTCTTCCTCTTTGATGAGTCTAAAATCATTTTGGGGGTGGGTCGAGAACCATGATTTAGATTCTAAATAAGCATTTATTGTGGATGCACATGAATTTAATGAGACCTAAGGGGCTTAAGTAGTAAAAGATCAGACAAGACCACTTTTTAAAAATTAGGCTTTTGCGTCTCCTTCGCATCTGGTTTGCTTTGTATTTCTCTTGCAGGTATGCAGACTTTAGGAACAGCTAGACTGCTACAGAGCTTAGGACTCCTAAGGCATTAGTCCCCATCTGTCTCAGCAGAGTGAAATGCAAAGATTTTGTTTAAAATGTGAGACAAACAAACAAACAAAATTACAACAACTTTGGACTGGGGAGATAGCTTAGTAGGTAAAGCTTGCTGTATGCTTTGCAAGTATAAAGACACGAGTTAAATGCTCGGAACCAATGGGAAAAAAGAAAATAGATAGGGACTCAAGGCCCCGAGGGCCTGTTTATGTTTAGACAACGTGGGCCTGATATGGATTTCTGGCACAGGTCAAGATGACCAATGTTAGACATGGAGGAGGGAGGATTATGAGTCAGCACAAAATGGCTGACACTGGAAGTCTGGGGAACCCAAAAGCCAACAGTGATGTAATCTGATATATAACCAGTTTTGGCAAGAAGCCACCTCTGTGTGATTTTCTATAAAAAGTCATTGGGACCAAGGACACTTGCACTCCCATCCAGCCCAGCTGCTGCTTGTCCAGCAGCCTGTGCACCCCCACCTGAAGAAATAAAATACGTCTCATTTCAGTGACTCCATGAATTTTCTTTAATCTTCCTGCTCTTCTTGAGCTTCTGTCTTTGGGTCTGGAACTTGACCTCCACAGTGTAGTGGTTCATGCTTGTAATTCCAGGGCTCTGGAGGAGGCTCAAGACATGTAGATTGCTGGGGCTTCCAGGTCAGCCTAGTGTACTTGGTGAATCCCAGAGCAGTGAGAGACCCTGTCTCACAAAACAAAGTGATGGCTCCATAAGAGCCAAAGGTTGACCTCTGGCCTCCACATCTACATGTACACACATGTGTATACATACATGCACCTTCACACATATGTGCACGCATAAGAGATAATGTGAGACAGGCATATTGTCCCGCTGAAAGTGTATCTTCAGAGACAGGGTGCAGTCTGGTGACCTGAGAGCAAATGGGCCAAGGAAGGAATGGACTCTCAGTGGAGAGATGGAGAGAATGAACTTCCTAGTGATATCCTGGCCTGGAGTGTCATCTCACATCACTACCCCAGAAAAGTCCTCCTGCTTTAAGTGACTTTGAGCTGCATGTTTCTGTCCTTGCAGCATTAACTGGTTTTAATACAGAAACTATGTATCTCCTGCTTCCGACAAGAATCTGAGGACAGGACCCAGAAGCCCTGGATCAAGCAGAGATTTGTAACTGAGTGCAAAGTAGAATCCAGGTCTTTGCACTCCAATTCCAAACCTCTTTTTCATTAAATTCTACTTTATCATGGGCATTTTTCCCTCCCTCCCTCCCTCCCTCCCTGCCTTTCTTTTTCTTCAATCCCTCCCTTCTTTCCTCTCTTCCTTCTTCCTTTCCTTCTTTTCTCTCCCCTGCACCTGCACATGTATACACATACATGTGGAGGCCAGAGGTCAACCGCAGCTGTCATTTTGCAGATACTCACCTTATATTTTTTGAGACAGGGTCTCTCTCTGACCCTGGAGCTTACTAGTTAAGATTAGGCTAGGCTGGCTGGCCAGGCAGACTCAGGGATCCTCTGTCTCTACCATCTCGATGCTGGGATTACAAGCACATACCACCTTTTCGGGCTTTTTATTTATTTTTATGTGCTTTCTGAGGACAAACTTAGGTCCTCAGGCTTGCTCATGGCCCATACTTTACTGACCGAAGTGTCTCCACAGCCCCCTGTCACGGACATTTTTCAATACGTCTACTCTCATATCTAATTAGAAATGTGGTCATTCTAAGAAGTTTCTTATTAGCTTATTGTTGTACTACCTGGTATTGAATATGGTGATGTATGCAGTATGACCCAACTATTATTTAAGTTTACAGAGATGAGCCCATTGAAGAGAATATATACATTTGTGTAATATTGTTCAAACTGAGATCTGAGACCAGCTTTTTGTTGTTGTTGTCATTTTTTTTTTCTTTAAGTGGAACTATGACTAGAATCTATGGTTTGAAAATTGGTGAGATCAAATTAGAGGAAAATGTGCTAAGTTCATAATTCTGGGTAAGAATATCTAATTCTATAAAACCCGATAGATACCACACAACAACTGTCCTAATGGTAGCTGTGTGATTAAGAAGAAACACATATCATTGAGAGCTTAAAGTGGTTCAGTCAATTTGCAATGTAACCAGCTTTATTCAAAATGCTGATAAATGCCAAATTTCTTATTATCAAAAGAATATAGAAGCCCTCAGTCACTGATTTTACATATATGTGATATTTACATATATATATTCCCTGCAAAATATAGTTTTTCAAATTCTCACTGGTTTGATGCATCCTGCAGATAATAAATTGTTTAGCAGTCGAACTGCAGTGCTGGCTGGTGATCTCCTGATGGAGTGTGTATAGCAAGCCATGCTTAGTGTGGTCAGCTCTGTTAAGTGTCTTACAGTCTAAATAAACTCTCCCCAGTGATTTGGGAGCCAGTACGAGGCAAAGTTTATCATTTTTGGTTCCTTGTGAAGAATCAGTAAGAACATTCTGTTTACTTCTGCGAAGAAGTGTGTTTTGATGGGTTCAAACTCATGAAGGCAGCAGAGCGTCCCAACTGTTAGTACTGTGGGTCAGGAATGTCCTCCTGTTCCTCATACCTTCTTTCTGGGATGCTCTTCTTTTCTGCTCTTCACCTTTTCATGAATAACAGCTGCATACACATCTCTTAGTGGGACACTTGGAAAACAGACAAGTAGCCCGTTCTGTTCCTGCCGTAAATGTCACTCAGTGAAGCAGCCACTAGGTCATGCTCATGTGCAATGCAATCTGCTTCCTCCCTCCTGGGCTCCAGGCTCACCTTTGCAATGACTGGAGCCAGAGTTGTCCTCCTGGAAGCCTGTTATTCTATGTTTATGCTTTTGGCAACTGGTAAATACAAAGCTATTATTTTCTTAGCAAGCTTATTATACAAACATGAAAATTTCCAAGTTGGAAAATGTTGTTAGATGGGATTAAATTGAGTCAATGCAATGAACTTCTCCACATTTATAAGAGAATACTTAATTATGGAAAATAGCCTTGTGTTTTTATTTGTGCACATAGACTGTAATACTTTGAAGAACTCCTCCACCCCAGACAATCCTTCTCTTTCACACATGTCCTTAGAGAAAATCCAGGCTCTCTTTCCACTTGCACTGGCTCTATAAAGGGCCTGTAGCAAAATTCCCAAGATTAATACTATAGGAGAGGCTGAAGAAACTTGAAGGTAGGCTTAGGAAAGTTACTTTGTTGGCCACTAGGAATATAAGGATATATAATAAATATACAATGAATCCCAGCAGCATCCTCATTTTAAGAGTAGGCTGCATCTCACTGCTCCAAAATTAGGACCTAGCTTTTGTTTAACAAGTTTTTCTTCTTTTTCCACAAAATTTTAATTATCATATAATTTTATTACTAATTCAACCAAACATTAGTCAGGATGGCTGAACTATAGTCAGTGAAAGAGAGAAGTATTAGTGAGGTCTAGGGAATGAAAGATAAAGGAAATGTACTAATTCACATGTTATATTATTCCAATTTTCCAAGAAGTACTATTTGAAAACTTAAGATGGCCATGCACAACATTCAGAAATGTCTTCAAGCATTCAGAAAACTATAACCATTTACACGTGTTCCACCCCTCAAAATGTGCATGGGTTAAGGATTCATGGGTCAGCTTTGTGGTTTAGTATGCTCACTATGCCAGGGCAAGGAAAGGACTGTCTTTAACACACGCTTGCCTTTTGTGAACTCAAATCTAAGAAAGAGAATGCTCACTCCTAGCATTCCTTGCTGTCCAGAAAACTCCATCATGAGGGCCCAGGGATGTAGCTCAGTCAGTCAAGTGCTTGCCTGTCATGCATGAAGGTCTGGGTCCCACCCTACCAGTGGTAGCACATGCTTGGAATCCTAGTGGAAGGGAAGTAGAAGTGATAGGATCAGAAGTTCAAAGTCATCCTCAGCTACACAGTGAGCTTGAAGCCATCCCAAGCTACAGGAGATCCTGTCTTAGAAAGCAAGCAAATAAATAAAATCCACCCAAACCAAAACAACAATAACAAAATAAATCTATTCCGAACTGAATGCTCTGTGCTTAGCAATGATCAACACGGAGTAAGGCCTCCACAAGTTTTGCTGGTGAGACAAAATCAATGAACAGACCATCCATCACCCAGAGAAAGAGACTTCCACAGCGCTGCTGTGGGTCCGATTACCTAGCCTTGGGTTTTCCCGCTTTGAGCATTCAGTGAGTGTCCTGTCAGTCAGATACTTGGCAAAGTCCATGAGGCTGCACAGAAGATGCTAATCATGAAAAGAAAGGGCTTGGCGTCTCACAGGTCTACACACCAGCTGTGTGCTCTCAGGCTTGGTGACTCATTTCCTCATTTATAACGAGGGGGTGACAGCACCTCTCTGTTAAGATGGGTGGGAGTAGATGTAATAATATATTTAAGGAATTTAACACACTGCCTGGCCCACAGTAAGCATGTGTTATATTTATTATGATTTTAGTTTGTACCTATGGGAGAGTCCTGCTTTTTAGAGCTTCTTTTCATAAACCTTGTTCACTCCCTGAGATTGTTCTGGCTTCCTTTTTCTCCTGAGGAGCACTTACCATCCGGACTGCATGCAGTATTTCTGGTACTGCTGTCTATTACTAGGAAGGGCACGTTCACATTCAATACCAGATACCTCATTGCTCTTGTTTGTGCATAGTCACAGGTTAGGAGTTTAGATCCAAGGCAACAGCAGACAGTGCTGTCTAGATCTCTTTGTTAGTTCTAACTAAAAGCTCAAAGTTCCCCTTTCTTATGAGTACTCTTTGGCTGTTTCTTCCTAAAAGGCATTCTTCCATTCTATTTAAAAGCTGTAGCTCACCTGGCTATTTGGAGGCACCATTATTTAAATAGTTATTTCAGTTTTCAAATCTTCCTTCTAGTTCAAAATACTGGATGACGCTTAAGACATTTTCAGTGCTAAAGGTTTTATGAGACTATTAATCCTGATGAATTTTTAATCTTTTCTTCTGTGCAATGATTTCAATGCATTTTTTATCTTTATTTTGTAATAAAAGCATTTATAAGAATTCCTTATCTGTATATAGTTTTGACAATCATTAACATGTTTTTCTTCTTTTTCCATAAAATTTTAATTATCATATAATTTTATTACTAATTCAACCAAACATTAGTCAGGATGGCTGAACTATAGTCAGTGAAAGAGAGAAGTATTAGTGAGGTATAGGGAATGAAAGATAAAGGAAACGTACTAATTCACACGTTATATTATTCCAATTTTCCATGAAGTACTATTTGAAAACATAAGATGGCCAAGGCTGACTTTGGTCGGTACAGGACGAAGGTACCAAGCAAGGCCAGGATCCAGGCTCAGAATGTAAGGAGGAGTCTATGCTGTACAGGAGCAATGGGAAACTGTTGGAGAATCTTCAGCACTATGGGACGTGTTTGGATGCCACAGGGAGAGAAGAGTAAAGGGGACTCAGACAGGAGGGAGAACAGTCAGGACGCTATAGAACCCATGAGAGGTGGGGAATGACAGGCTTGTGGGCCAGGTATGCGGCAGGCACATGAGCAAAATGACCGGACGGAAGGTATTTGTGGAGTAGACCTCTGTTGGCTTAGAAAAAAAATCTTGGATTTGTAAGTCCCGCCTATTATATTCAGTTTCTAGTCGTGCAAACAAAGGCAGTTCACTGATCCTCTGCTTCAGTTCTTATTCCGAAGGTAAATACAATTGTAGTGGCTATCTTGTGAATTTTGTTGCGATGAATGAGTTAGCAGAATAAGTGTCTACCACACAGAAACCATCAGTGTAAGCTGTTGCTGTTATTGTTATTGGCTCGTGCATTTGATTATTATAATTTGCTTGTGAAATTTATACTCAGATTTGACTTATTTATAATTATTACTCAGGGCATCTATGTATGAATAGATGTCAGTGTTCTACTACCATCTTTTTTGGAGAAAAATGCCTAAATGTGAGGTTATTTTTGAAGTAAATCTTTTTGTTTGTTTGCTTGTTTGAGTCTCATGTAACCCAGGTTACCCTTGAACCTGTTCTATAGCTGAGGCTGACCTTAATTCCTAATTCTCCTGTCTCAACTTCCTGAGTGCTGCAATTACAGAGCACACCACTGTGCACCATTGTCTGTATTGCTGAGTTCTTGTTGGTATGATAAAATTACCGTGACCAAACGCAACATAAGGAAGAGTTTATTTTGGCTGTATGTCCATAAAGACAGGGTAGGGATGGTGGCAAGAGCAGAAAGGTGAGAGATGGCATTCAACCATGCACATAGGAAGCAGAGGGCCAGCTGGAGGTCAGGAAAGGCTATAAACCATCAAAACCTTCCTACACTGATGTACTTCCTCCATCAAGCCTCTACGTCATAAAAGTTCAATAACTTCCCCAAATAGTGACAACAACTGGGGACCAAGTGTTCAAATACATGAGCCTAGAGGGAATATTTCTCATTTAAACTGCCACACGGTCTCTTGTTATTGTTTTCTAGATCATCATGTGATTGACTGGCTTTTAGGTCTGATTTTCAGAGAATATCATTCTACTGTGTCCCCACATTTAAAGTATCTTGACTGGGGTATGGTATTTATAGGTTGTGAACATTTTCTTTCAAGTCCGTGTATAACTATGGTTAGAACTGCCATCGTGGGGACTTTTCTGCTTCATTTCAGCCCTCTGGTTGTTAAGTTTTGTTTTCTACATATGTATGTGGTAGAGTTTTTTCCTTTATCTTTATATTTCAGCAATTCATTAACACATGGGAGTTCCTTCTTCGGTCATTTTTGTCTCCACCAACCTGAGGAGGCTTTGCAGGATGGCAAGGGAGAGCTGCTCAGTTTCAGATCCTGATCTTAGTCTTTCTCTTGCTAAGCTGACTGCATCCCTGGCATGTAATGTCATTGGCTTCTCCCCACCTCCCCGCCTATCTCAGGAAGAAGCAGTAGTCAGTCATTAGAATGTCTTCAACTTATTTGTCTGTTATCTTCTGGGATATAGATCTAATTACTCTGCCTCAGATAATGCCACCTGACCTGGAGAAGGAAAACATTCCTTTGTTACTAGGCTCTGAGTTACTGAGGTAGGTGCCAGGAGAAGAGTGTTCTAAGTAAATAGCACTGCTATGTTTCAACCTGTGAAGTGAGGGTGAGCTATGACTTGTTACTTTTCAATATGTGAAGCTAAAGTCTAAGATCTGATTTTTAAAAAATTTGCAGATTTGCACCATTTATGAAAATTGGTCCCTAACGCTAACCCTGAATCCCTGGCCTTTGTCTGCATTTTTCCTGTGTCTGTAGGTCTCAATGGGAATCCTAGAATGATTTCTGTTGGGAGCTGCTACCATGACACTCCATTTTAAACTGAAAATCCCCTTTGATTTTAATTTGTGTTTTCGTATTCTAAGTTGCATCATCCCACAAAAACTTTTGTCAAATTTTGCATGCCATTTTAGGTCTCTATATTTTTTTTAGACTAAACATTTTCTTTGTACTTTTTAGGCCTTGAACTGCAATTTACATTATCTGAATTGTTTGTCTACTTAGATCACATTCTCTAGACAGTGTTCAACTCTTTACCAGGCTGTAGACAAATAGGCGGATATACAAAATCTTCTATTTATAAAGTCTCCCTTTGGGCTAATAGTGTCTTTTGCAATTCATAGACTTCTAGCTTTGGATGCCTAACTTTGGAAAATCTAAATCCCAACTATGAATGTTTTCCTAAATGAATAGCAATGCAGGGTGTGCGTGTGTGTGTGTGTGTGTGTGTGTGTGTGTGTGTGTGTGAGTGTGTTCATATGTGGGTGTGTGGCTATGGAGGTCAGAGAGTCTCTCCTTCGCTGCTACATATCTACATATGCCAGGCTAGTCCGTCATTGAGCTTACAGAGACTCTTCTGCCTCTGCCTCCCATCTCAGAGTAGGAGAACTGGGGGTTACAATTGCATTCTGGGGATTCTAACTCAGGTCCTCATGTTTGCACCCCACCCCCCAGCCACGGATACCAAATGCATTTTGATCTATAACAGGTACATGATCTAGAGTAACTTTTAGTTTTAGATGTTCTATGATTTGCTCTCACATGTTCTCATGAGCTTGTTGCTAGAAAAGTCTTTTAGATCATCAGACTTTCACAGTAATGTCAATGAGGCCCACTGTCTTAGTCTGCTTGGGCTGCTGTATCAAAATAACTTACACTGGGCAGTTTATAAAGTATAGAAATTCATTAATTCATTTCTTGTGACTCAGGAGGATGGGAAGCTCAAGGTGCAAGCTGATCCGGCCTTCTTCATTGTAGATGGGAAATTCTTGCTGGGTCTCCACATGGATAAAGGGTGAGCAGGCTCCCTGGGGCAAGGCCGGAGAGTTGTTTATGAGAGTCCCAGTGTCACAGTGTAATTGCCTCCTAACAGCACCACCTCTTAATACAACTGCCTTGATTATTAGCTGTCACTTTATGAATGTGAGAAAGACCAAACATCCAGACCACAGCTCTGGCCCATTGTGCATTGCTTCTGGGCACTACTTCTCCAAGTAAGGAGAGAAGGTAAACTTTGTTTTTTCTATTCAGAATAGGCAAATTTGGTGCATGTTGGGGGTCCCAGCACTGAGGGCCAACCCAAGGGGGATCGAAGGGTCTCTGCCATGGTAAGGGGTGAGTAGGCACAGAATCAAAACACGGATTCTGGGAGTTGAGTGAAAAGCCAGCAGTGGTGATCTGCTGCAAACTCATTTATTCAAGAAAGAGCAGAGAGTCTTATAGGTCTTGTTAGCCAATAGCCTTATGGGGTGGGGTCCTGACCATAGCCAATCGCAGTTTGTTCGCAGGTAGATCAGGTTCCCTCCAGGTGCTGGGCAGAAACTGGCCTCACAACCAACCAGTGTGGAGCACCACACCCACGAGAGCCATTCCTCCATTCCTCCTGGCAGGTGGCCTAGCTAGGCCCACCCTGCACTATGCCCAACAGGTGCACTCAAGATTTTTAGCCCTTTCCAAATGAACAAAAATTAAAAAATCAGAACCCCAAACCCAACCAAAACCATGTGTTCCCTGAGCAACAAAGGGGAGATGGGGTATGGTGTTCAGTGTGAAAGGTCTAAAATGACGAAGAACGGCTCCAGAGAGGAGCTCCCTTCCTTGTCTCCTCTCACGCTGCCGCCATTCTTACTCGCACGTGATTATCGACGTAGGCATCACTGGCTCTCCAAAAGTTTTGCTGAGAAGTAGGCATATAAAGAGCCAAAAGTTATTTTTCTCTTCTAATTTTTTTGTACAGCTTCCTTTCTGTCTAAAAGAATCACCTAGCTTTAAGTCATCTCTAACTTCCTAGGCCTTCCTTCTTTCCTTCAACAGATTTCTGTCACCCATAACTGAGTCCTCAGCATGGAGACTTCAAGGTGGTTGAGACATCACTGTGGAAGTGGAGAACTTCATTATTATTTTAACCGTGTGTGGTGCTGGGGATGGAACCCAAGGTCTTAAACCAGGCAAGTGATCTACTCCTAAGATGTGCACACCCAACACCTAGATTTCTATATTTTCAATTGAGGACAAACATATAAATGGACACAATAACCGATACAATAAAATATAAGACATACAAATGAGTATAGACCTAATATTGCTTCCTGTGGGACAGAAGTGCAAATGGTCAACAATGAGGAGGATGTGGAGATAGACTGTGGCTTTGAAATGTGACAAAAAAGACTTGGGTGGTTGTTCATACTCCACTACCATTTTGGATGGGTGTGTGCTCTACTTTATGTACTTTAGTGATTCACTTTAGAAGAGATTGCTTGGGTGCTGTGGTATAGATACACAGTTTCCTCTCTGCTGCGAGGGACAGGCGTCCAAATTTGATTGACAGCCAACTAACCAATGACTTCAGGGGGGAAAGCTAGTGGAAATGCATGGAAGGATGGGAAAGAGAGAGGCGGTCATGGCCCCAGGACTCCATCTTGGGGGTGTGTTCCAGAGGTCCAGGGGACGTCTGATCAAAATGCTGGCTCTGCCATACGAAATCTCCATTTCTCTCCCTAGGGGTGAATCCTTTGTAAGTAACCCAGAATAAAGTAATTTCTCTAATAGAGCATTCTCTGTCCACTCAATCATTTCAAACCTAGGGGTGGAGGGGTGGGACCGAATGCTGGGCTCACTGTGAAAGAATTAATGATACAGGTGCTTTTCGTGCTGAATATTGAAGATGACAGTATGCTCAGTTCTGAGCGATCTGGATGCGAATGCTGACAGGTTCATACCTCCTCCCCGAGCACCGTAGTAGTGCTTAGGGGAACGTAAATTGTTGAGATTCTTAAAAAGTGGGATCATGAAGTTACTCCATATTTTTCTATAACTACATCCCAGAACACAGGAGACAGTAGATAGTGTAGTATAGCAGATAGTGACCAATTCATTTTTAATCTCTCTCTCTCTCTCTGAATGCAAGTGTGTGAGCAATTACCCACATGCAGAGTGCAGAGAACAATGTTGTGTCTTGGTCTTCACATTTTCCCTTCTTTGAGACTGAGTCTCTGGTTAGCTGTTGCCTTATGCCAGGTTTTCTGACCTCCAGGCTTCTGAGGATTCCATTGTTTCTGCCTCCCGTTTTTATGGTAGGGACACTGGGATTACAGACATGTCCAGTCTGGGGATTGGAACTCTGGTCTCCATGCTTACACAGCAAGTGCTTTTACTCGTTGAGGCATCTCTCTAACCCTGATAGTGGCTATTTTTTTTTAAATAAATAGGAAAGATTGTGACCATCTGTGCCGCTATGAGGACATGGATGTTTTGTAGTTCACGGAATACAACTTCATTTCCTTGCCTTCCGTATGGAAAAGAAAATCCAAAATTATAAGAAAACATGAGAAATAGATTTTTTTTCCTTTCTGATTATTCTAATTAGTTAAAAAAATTAGCCTTTAACTTAGTTGAAAACTTCCCCCGTAAATACACCCTGGAGTATCTACTGCATATTTATCATCCTGGAAAATAACCTAATTTTATTTCCTCTACCCCCTGGGTTGCTAAAGTAGAAGCAGAAATTACTTTGTGGCCCACCACCATAGAGAGAAAATGGCTCTTCTCTCTTGGAGTAATTCAGGCCTCCACCATTCCAATTCTCTCTCGCCCTTGTTTAAGTATATAGCACAGGAGCCTGTGCTAGGTGGGGTTGTTTCTAAATGGCATGCGCTATTTTCCACCGACAGCTTGTGGGACACCCAAGTAGGCCACCAGGGTGCTGGAGAGAACCAGAAAAACAAAGGTATGAGGTCTCTCCTCCCACTCCACCCTCCAATTGCAGGGTTATCAAACCAGAGCCCTTAGCAAGCTAGAGGCTGAAGGATTTGGGGTTTGGATGAGAGAACAGGATGGTGGGAAGGAACATTACAGAAAACTGATCCGATTAAATGCCCAGAGCAAGTTCAAGGCATTTCAAAAGATCTTCTGTCAAAGAGAAAAAAATACACTGTTTTGCTTTCCATGAAAAATTCATGAAACAAAACCTAGGAATTTCTCACAGTGTACGCAGGGGGATGGGCGTTCCCACTTCAGAGCCAGTGGAATGAGAGACAAGTCGTGTGGAATATTGCTTCTTGAACATGGGTATAGAATGTGCCTGCACGGCTAGGAACTTTTTTGCAATCAGATCTTTCTTTAAAAATCCTGTGCACATGCAGCCGGCTCTCCTGCATCTTTAGGGCTGTTTTTGAAAGTTCTGCTGGAAGACAGAGGAGAAAGTACCAAAGGGCAGGTTGAGCTTCGCCTCATCTGCAAGGCTGGTAAGATGCTCTCACTGCCCAGAAAAAAATAATGACTTCAGCTTTAACAGTACAGATCTCTTCCTCAGGAATATCCAGCCTAAATCCTTTCCTGATGGCCTCTATCCTGTGTGTGAATGTGTGTGTGTGTGTGTGTGTGTGTGTTTGTGTGTGTGTTCATTTGTATGCAGATGCACATGTGTGCTGGTATGTGCATGCAGAGGCCAGAGGAAATCCCTAAGTGTCAATTCCTCAGGTGCTATTCACCTTTGGTTTTGAGAAAAGGTCTTCCCCTGGCTTGGAAGTGAAGCCAGGTTAGGCTGAATGGCCAGTGAGTCTCAGAAATCTGCCTCTCTGTGCCTCCCCAGAGCTGGGATTACAAATGCATGCCACTGCCCATGGTCTTTTAACAACAACAACATGAGTTCTGGGAACAAACTCAATTCTGGTATTTCTAAGGCAAGCATGTTACCAACTGAGTCATTTCCTTGACACATAAGCTGTTCTTTCTCTTTATCAGAATCCCCAAAGACTCCCTGAACAGCCGCCTCCCCCCGCCCCCCATGGCTTATTTCAAGCCCACTGGAAGGAACTCACAGTGTAATTCAGTTGTGTGGAGATGAATGGTAAATACACAGACCGGAAATTGAAAGTACCCAAAGAGGACATTTCTAATACTTTCCCATAGGCTCCCATCTTCTTCTTCATTGAACAGCCTCCTTGTAGATCAGTGCACACACATTTTACCAGAAGTTGAAGATGATAGATGGTTGAGGAACCATTTGTGGGAACATGATAATACATTCAGCTTTTGACTTCTGATTCCTTTGGTTGTTTTAAGGGTCATTCTGTGATTTTTTTATATTCTATTTTGTGCTTCCTGCCCAACACTTTTCTTTCACCCATCCAACTTCCTGTTTCTCTCTCGTGCATCCAGTTCTTTGTAGGACTTGGCACCTCCTCCCACCTTCACATGTCTGGAATACTTTCTGAACAAATATTTTACTGAACTTCCTAAAAATACACAAGTATAATGAATAGACAAAGGCCATGTAAATAAAATCAGTTGAGTGCTTATGTTTATTGGAAGATATGCATAAATACGTTGGTATAGGATTCTCTAATTCTCTACTGTGGGTCCATTTCAGTCCTGAAAATGCCATTTAGGCAGAGATACACCCATGACACTTTGCTTTTGACTTCCTGAATACCACTTTCCATAGTAATATTTTTTTTTTCAGGTTGGGAACAGTCTGTACTGTCTTAATGTGGTGGCCATGTTGCTCAACTATTCCCTGTTATCAAAAAATGAAAATCCAGTGATGGAAAGATGTGGTTTGGGAGTTACAAAGACAATGAAGTTAACTCTTCTAGTAGTAGTATAAACAAATATTTGAGTGGATGCGTAAAGAGAAACTTAGAAACTCTTGGGAATAAAACAACATTTAGCAGATTCAATATTCAAATGTATCTAACTTTTCCTGTTCTTAACAACACTATCACCAACCCAAAATCTTTGTGTATGTTATCTCATGATAAATTTGTCATCCATTAGTAGAACAGTCAGACAAATGCCTGTCACTAAGAGTTATGATCTGATGTTTCTCTCTAGAATTCCCATGTTGAACTGTAACCTCCAAGGTGAGAATTTGAGCCTAGGATTTTAGGAGATGACTATAGCAAGGGGCTTAACCTTCATGAAAAGGATCCGTGCCCTTCTAGGGGCCTGCGGAAGTCCTTTTGCTCTTCTACCTTCTGAGACCATGATGGGGCATCATCTTTAAAGCAGAGAATGACCCTTCATGAGACAGAAGATCTACTGGCAACTTGAACCTGAACTGCTCCACTTCTACAACTGTGAGACAGAAATTTCATGATTTCCCTAGTCTAACATATTTCACATATTTCTTTATGGCAGACCAGACACACTAAGGAGTTATTAGCATGAGAGCCTTCTTCTCACCCAGGTGCTAATTTCCTATTCACAGCTGTGCTGTAAAGTATTTCAGTAAAATCAAATGCTTCTTAATCAGCTTCTTTATGTTTTCCCTGGTTCTATGGAAAATTATACTGCATTTGTCAATGCAAAATGCAAGTTGTGAGTTAAAATTAAATGTTAAGTTGATTTTGGACCAAAGCAAGCAGTCTTTTTGAGGTTGAAATATTATCTAACTGTTGACATTCACTGAGAATCTTTTATTCTTTTGCAATGCTATAAACTGTGGAGACAGGGGCCAAAAATGGTCTTTTCTAAGGAATGCTCCAGCCCTTTTCCTGGGACATTTATTTTTGTTTTATTTTCGTCTATTCTTTCTAATGGGGTCAAGACACTAACTTTGTATTTGCCTGTTTGTAACTGTTTATAACTGCACATTAAAAAATAGAGTGACTTAATGAGTGTGCCTCAAATCCTGATGATCGGGATCAACCTTTTAAGAATATTTTCAAGCCAGTCTACAGTGCGGTGGAGCTGTGGTGAATTAATGGGGCTGAACCAGGTATCACTAAATAGCTTTTCCAAAGAAGGGAAGACTGAGTTAAAGGAAAGCAAGCAAAATTCCTCTGCTTCTTTCTCTCTCTTTCCCCCACCACACACACACACACACACACACACACACACACACACACACACACACAAAAGAGACCAGTTCATTTGCCAAGTGAAAATTCAAAGTCCCAAGAAATGCCCTAAACCAGAAAAATAAGCTCCTAGATGAATGTGTCCCCTTTCCTCGTTGGTCTGAGGTGGACTGACAGCACCAGGTGGCCGCCCTGGGAGCAGCCTGTGCAGACGCCCTACCTGCCAACCCGAAGCTGGCAGGAATTAACCAGAAACATGTGCTTCCTGCTGAGGGCAACGGTCAGCAGGTGGGACCCCGGCAGACTCCGTTACTGAGTGGCCTCCTGTGTGGTCACTGGGCCACCCTCCTCCTCGTGGGCACCCAGGGCCCGGAACAAGACATTTTCTCAGCTCTGTGTTGGAAACTGTTCAAGTGCAATTACCCTGAATGTCATTGCGGAATGGATGACTTAGAGGCTCCACACAAATTGAATTTTGAGGCCAGCCTGAAATTACATTAGATTTGGGGGCTTTGACAAAAGTCCGTCTGAATCCCCCTGCAGTCCCTCAGGGTCATCTTTCTTTAATCATTCACTAATGTTTTTCTGGTTAGGTCACTGATTAATGGATGACGTAAATCTCTTTTCTCCCCCTCCTCAGCTTTTTAGGACTGAACATAATGTTTTATTAATTTGTTCTTTTCGGCTGCTTCCAAGACAGCAAATATGAAACTGATTCGGAACCTCAAAAAATTGATATTTCCATTTCTGTGGTGTATAATAAATCTCAAATATAAAAAAAACTATGACTGGGAACGGCAAAGGCCCTCTATTTCTTTGCTCTTTATAAGTGCAAACTCTCTTAAAGAAACCGAGGGAATGACACAATTTTGACTCTCAAGAAAGAGGAACCTTCCCCTTCCGGGCAGGAAGTATAAATACCCACAGTCAGATGGATAGCATCCTGGGTCTTAGATAATTACTTCATTTTCCTTGATCTCTTATTAAAGCAGTAAGCTATGAATCTCAGAAAAGTTGTTTAAGTTATAACAAAGCCAGAAGGCTTCCTCTACTCTTTCCCTCTGCAGACATTAGCAGCCACCTCAGGACATAACCACAGGTTTGTTAAGTTATAGCATATTCTGTGTTGCATTTTGAAGTTTGCAAGTCTGGATCCACAAAGTTTTTTTTTTTCAACTTCCAATCACAGAGTCTATCAAAAACTATAGTAAGAAAAATACAGCTTAGGTTCTTTCTCTGGTCAGAAACATTGATTAATAATATTGACAAGTGGGGCTAGGTGAGATGAATGGATTGAGGCTGGGGTGGACAACTCAGAAGACAGTTGACAGAAACCACTGGGTGGGACATTTCACAAACTGTTGTCTTAGCAAATTTGGCATCAAAATGTGTTTCTGTAAAACAGGAAGAAAAATGTATCTCAGTTTTAGTTTGCATTATTCAAGAAACATTAGAAGTCTAGCATGTTAAAGCATGATACCACATGCCTATAATCTCAGCACTTGGAAGGTGGGGGCAGGAGGATCAAGAGTGAGTTGAGGCTAGCCCCCAGACTACAGGAGAACTTATCTGAAGCAGACGAGCAAGAAAGCAAGCAAACAAACAACAAAGTTTAGTGTGTGTTAGGTCTGGGGTCAAACCCTGGCACACAGTGACAAATAATCCTGGCCTTCATTAGATATGGTTGAGGAGACAGACAGCAATATTTACAAGCGATTTCAATGCAGTCTGTTAGTTTAGTTTTGCCGGTGTTTAAACTTCCTATGAATGGTATAATGATGTGTGCACTCTTCTATACCTGGCTAATTTTCTCTATCGGGTTTACGAGATTCATCCATGTTGTTTAACCATGGTTTATTCATTCTCTATGACACATAATATTCTATTATAGCAATATGCCACAATGTATTTACCCATTCTTTGGGGATGGAATTTGAGTCGTTTCCTGTTTGGGCTATTATAAATACTGTCTCTGTGAACATTTCCATATATGTCGCTCCGTGAATATGTGTATTCATCTCTATTGGTTATATACCTACAAATGGAACTTTTAGATGAGAAAGAGCTCACAGTCCCATCTCTCAGCATCTCAAAGATTAAAACCAGGACTTTCCAATGGGTGTGTAGCAGTTTATGTGGGCATCACCTGTATGTGTGCTTGAGTTCCTTTAGACCCAGCCTCATAATGCTTGGCCTTCTCTGTCTTCTTCAGCAGTCCTCTTAGACATGGCGTATTCTCTCATTGTGTCTTCACATGTGAAATAAATTAGATGCAAAGACACACTTTCTCTGATAACTTTCAAAGACCAGGATGTATTCTTATGGATACAGCTTTGAACAGAGAACTGGTTTATTTTGGCAAGAGATAGAGACTCCATCTATAACTCTTTAGGGCTTTGAGTGCTGAAGAACTAAAGCATCCCCCCAGTTCATATCTTCTCCATCATCTCTCCCATTCCAACCTGCTTTAAGTTCTCTATAGGCCTCCTCAAACTATGGGGATAATACTAAAAGGGTTAATAATAACTAGTTATTATTGAGCTAATAATAACTAATAATTATTTGCTGGGCATTGTTCAAAGAACTTTATATTTTCCTCCCCACAATCCCATGATTTATATGGTTTATTTGCTATGTTTTACAGGTGAAGGAAATGAGGCACAGTGAGAGTGAGGAACTCATCAGGCTGATCAGTAAGCTATGAAGACTTTGAATCCAGGGGGGCAGACTCCAAACCCAAGAACTGAACCTTTATGCTATTTTTTGCCAGTTAGAAGCTTACCCCTTTCTGTCTAGTGTGTATTCATACTTAGGAGTAGAAATGACTTAGAGAATTCAAGCTTCTTGACATATGCTCTCATCTTTAAAAAAAAATCTTTTCAAGGTATTTATTGGATATCTGTCTAAGCTATTGTGAGACCCTGTGATGCATGTAGGGTGAAGAATTTGATGAGTTTACCCTTGAATAAAACCCGTGCGCCTCCATTATCATCTCATTTCATTTTCATGAGAGTTAACTGAGGAGACAATTCAGGACCAAGAGGTTTAGTTGGTTGCCAAGATCAAATGGCAGCTAAGGTCCGATGGTGAGTTAATGACAATGCAGGAACTCAGTTTGCCTTAGATTTCACATGGACTTTGGAACCTACAACACAGACGAATTTGAGCAGAAGGTAAAAACAATGGAAAGGGTACAAGTCCTTGTAACCTAAGTGAAAAGGTCCTCCTGGTTCTAGGCTTGGAAGCATCCAGTAGCTTTCTGAGAAGCCATCTATGCTGCTTTCACTTTGCATTTGTGACAGGTTATTTGAAAGCATTTCTTCCCAAGTTCATCATCGAATTCTCTTGTGGAGATAGTTAGGAATTTTATTTTTAGTATTATCGATATGTATCTTCATGAAAACCAAATTTAGGACAAGTTTGACTTAATATGAGTAACCCAAAACCCCATAAACAGTGCGATCTTTTTGTTCTGTGAGTCATGAGAATACACTCTTTTAGATAAATTACTTTAGAAATCAAAATAATAATCTGTTTTTACTGACTTTCATGCCATCCTGTGGACAACAAGGTGATTTTCCTAACACCGAGTAATGAAAACAAACCAATTTCCATGTGCCACCAGGCTGATCAACGTTGACTCTAAAAGCCCATTTTGCATCTCAGTGACACCCAGCATGTAAACACCTATGTCATATGGTACTTCCGAAGTGACATCTTCAATGTTGGTGAAGAAGGTTGGGTCAAAATTGAAATGTGAATCTGCTCATTCTACCACAATGATACTCTCTGTTCTTTTGTAAGGACTCACTGCTCTGAAATGAGGGAAAACAAATCTTGCCATATTTCCCCTACGTTTTTCAAATTACTCACAGACATTTGCTTCAGCATTATACATGTCCTTCATCTCAACTGTATATGTTAATGAAAGCAGTCCCAGGCATCACCCTTGCCTCTTTTTGATTTGGAACTCACTTGAGCATCCATGAGTCATGAAATCATTTAGGAAAGCACAGACAGAATTTCAAAAACATAACATGGAGTAGGGTATATTAAAAGGAAAGTGTGTTCCAGTGGTTCATGAAACTTGTTTCTGTCAGGCATGCTTGCAAGTGCTGTGTGTTGAGTCCTGAGGTGAAATGTGTTTCTCACCGTGGTTGAATCTGTTGTAGTTATCCCATAACTTTATGGATTCAAGTCCTCTTTTGCACCTTACGGTGGTTAAGACTGAGGCGATATGGCTATGGAATGGTGAGATAAGAGAGAAAAGGGAATAGAAAAACAGATGGACTCTGTAGAGAGATCACTGGGATCATGAGGGGTAACCTGATTTCCCAGGGAAAGCCCATTTGGAGAAAGGACAAAAGATTATGAAGCTGAGGTTTCTAAAGCAGAGACAAATGACACAGCCTGGTTCTTCATCTGTCCAAGGAACACGAATACAACACCTTGCTCGTGTGTGTGTGTGTGTGTGTGTGTGTGTGTGTGTGTTTGCGTTAGTTTCTTCGGGGGGATATAACAACAATAGACGAAGGCTGATATACAGACAGGTGCAAGCGGAGGAGAAAGGACTCAATAAAGCCCGGGCACAGTCAGTGGTTCTGTTGTTAGAAGTAAAGTTTGTGAAGTGCATAGCCCTGGTCCAGGTGTGTCCTTTGCAATACAGTGTTGTTACTTGCAACGTTCATACTCAAGATCCATTCAATCAAATTGCCCAAGGAAAAAAGTCACAGAAAACAATCTTATAATGTTTTAACTAAGTTTATGATTTTGTGTTAGGCCACATACATAGCTGTCCTGGGCCACATGTACTCACATGTGGCCCAAGGGCCCCAGGTTGGACATGCTTGATTGGTATCAGAGTTAATTATAATTGATGAAACTAATTAACTTTAATTAGTCAAAAATATATTGCAAAAATAACATTTATTAACTGTTACTGGTGAAGTCATTTTCTCTCACCAACTCCCTCATATTTGCATTGTTCTTCAGAGCCAATCAGTATTTGGTTCTAAACTTTAAAATGTACACTTATCCCTTTTGCTCTCTCTATAGCTTTTTGGTTACCTGTAGATAAGTATGAACATTTAAATGGATTTATTACTATAAATGGTTAAAATAACATACATATTTAACTTTATGCATAAGCTATAAAAACTGTATTGAGAATTATAAACTAAATATACAAAAGAATATATATGAATACATAAGTATATCAAACTTTCATCCTAAAGATGAGCTGGCCTTAAGTGACATCTGAGAGTATGTGACTCATCCTTATGTATTTTGTCAGTTTCTTGCAGATTTTACAAACCCATCGAAATAATTCCTCAAAAGTGAGGAAAATAGCAATCACTCCAAATTACCTGTAACCTATGCCCAGATAACCAGGGACTAAAATGTGATTTTAAAAGTGATTAAAATGTTTTCTTCTGTTTGAGGAAATAAGGGGTAAGCCATTGTTTGCTGTCATAAGGACACTGTCCTAGTATGCTTTTCCATTGCTATGACAAAACAAAAAAAAAGAAAGGATTTATTTAGCTTATATCTCTCGGGTCACACAGTTCATTACTAAGGAAGACCAAGGTAGGAACTCAGGGCAGGAACCTGGAGGGAGGAACTGTTGCACAGGCCATGGAGGAATGCTGCTTACTGGCTTGCTCCCCTGGCCCATTCTCAGCCTGCTTTCTTATACGGTAGACAATAACCTGCCCATGGATGGAACCACCCACAGTGGATGGGGCCCTCCTGCAGTATTCAACAATCAAGAAAATACCCCACAGGCATGGCCACAGGCCAGTCCAATGGAGGTAATTCCCCAAGTGAGGCTCCCTCAACAAAGATGTGTCAAGTTGACACTAATGCTATTCAACACAACTGACCCCTTGTCAACTTGACACACAAAACACATCACTCTTAAACCACGACTTTTCCATTTCTTGTCTCCAAGATATGTTAACATTAATATCTCAACATAAGACAGTACAACCTTAAAAGCCCCACAGTCCTTAAAAAATACAAACATTTAAAAGCTCCTTTAAAAGTCTCTTAACTGTGGGCTCTTGTAAAATCCAAAACAAGTACTGTCTTATTTCAAAGGGAAGAATCTGGCATACCTAAGCAAAACCTAAGTCCGGCAAATACCTCACTGCTGGACATCTGGGATTCACTCATGATCTTCTGGGTTTCAACAATTCCATTTCTCTGGCTTTGCCACCCACAGCACATACAACTCATCTTGCAGCCCCAGGCCAACTCTATTCTACATCTGTTGCTGCCCTTGGTGGTCATCCCATGGTCCTGACATCATCAAAAAGCTGGGGTCTCCACTGGAACTGAGTCTGCACCTTCACCAATGGGTTATTCTGACCTCTCAGGGTGCCAAGCCCCAGTTGCTGTGACCCTTTACATTTTCAACACCAGAACCATGAAGGAGACTCTTACACATTACCAAGTTCTGCTTCCAGCTTGAGGTGGAGGTTCAGGTCCCCTCTGGACCACAGCTTCTGTATGTTGACTCTTAGGAAATTCTTCCCAGAAGATTTTGCCTTGGTGAGGCTGGTCTCTTGTTATTTCCAGCCCCAGCTAATCAGTATCAATTGAACCAGTAAAACAAAGGTTTTATTTCAAGTTCTGTTCTCTTCTTAATCATAGCTGATTCTTCAGAGCCAGCTGACCAGAACCCATAGATTCTCAGTTCAAAATATCACACAAACAGCCCTGATGGTCTCTGCTTCCCTTTGAAGCTTCGCATATCAGGACTCCATCGTCTATAACTCTTTTCAGCATAATTATTTCAAGTTCCACAGCAACAAACTCTGATCTTTCAATGGATTTTCCAGCCCAAAGTTCCAAATGCTTCCACAATCCTCCCCAAAATACCAAGGTCAGGTCTGTTGCAGATACACTCCATTTCTAGTACCAATTTCTGTCCTAGTTTGCTTCTCTATTACTATTACAAAATACTCTAACCAATCCCAACTTGGGAAAGAAAGGGTTTATTCAGCTTACATCTCTTGGGTCACACAGTTCATTACCAAAGGAACCCAAGGTAGGAACTCAGGGCAGGAACCTGGAGGCAGGACCTGTTGCATAGGCCATGGAAGAACGCTACTTACTGGCTTGCTCCCCTGGCCCATGCTCAGTCTGCTTTCTTATACAGTAGACAATAACCTGCCCAGGAGTGACACTACCCACAGTGGGCTGGGCCTCCTGCAGCACTCAACAATCAAGAAAATAGTCAAGAGACATGGCCACAGGCCAGTCCAATGGAGGTAATTCCCCAAGTGAGGCTCCCTCAACACAGGCGTGTCAAGTTGACACTAAAGCTATTCAGCACAGGCACTCACAGTTCCCCTCCCCCTGCTAAAGGTCTTCTGACTCTCCTAGCTGTGTAACATGACTGCACTTTACCTGACTTCTAGTTGTGGAGTCCTGAGTAGAGGGCATTAAGAGGGTATTCCTTCTTGGCTATAGAGTTTAGTTCAGAGTTGAGGACAAGAAACAAGGCAGAAAAATCAGAACTCCAAACTAGTGGTTCAGATTTTTCTTTCTCACTCATCTCAAAAGAGGGTAAATAACATATAACATGCAACCCAGGAAGTCTCTAGGGGAGCAATGCCATAGAAGAAGAGTGGACTACCCTTCTGATAAGCTCTCTGTGTGTTTGTGTGTGTGTGTGTGTGTGTGTGTGTGTGTGAGAGAGAGAGAGAGAGAGAGAGAGAGAGAGAGAGAGAGAGAGAGAGAGATTGGGGGAATATGTCTAACAGAACCACTTTTGTGGGGCTGGAGGCATGGCTCAGTGGTTAAGAATACTTGCTGCTCTGGCAGAAGACTCTGGTTTGGTTCCTAGTGGCTTACAATACTTGTAACTCCAGTTTCAGGAAATCTGACACCTTCTTCTGGCCACTGCAAGTGCCAGATACACATAAAGTAAAAATAAGTGAATCTTAAAAGCAAAACAGAGGACCCACTATTATGCTGAACATGAAGTTTACATCCTGCCTCTTCCTGGTGCTGTTTTATCATTCCCCAAAACATAGTTCTCACAAGGCGTCAGAACGGATGGGCCATTCTGAAGAGAAACACTTTCTACTGTGGAACATTTAGGTGGGGCCCTTTTAAAATATTTGTGTCTCCATCCTAACCCTAAACTTACAATTTCATGTAGTTCACTAGTCCAAAATGTCCTGGTTTCATTCTCCTTTTGCAAGCCTACCCTTTTTTATATGCCCAAGGTAAATCTATCATGCACTATCCATCAACTAATCCTCCCTCATTCTCTTCAAGGTACCACTTCATTCAAGAAGATTGACCTAAATACACAGCTCAAAACCACCCATTATAGTAGCACTGCTAGATGACTGTGTTAAGTCATCCAAAGAAAATGATTGCTTATTGAAAAACAGCAAAGTAGATGTATCTGGCACAAGCCTTCTCCTCGTGTTTCTTCACAGTGTTAATTCACAGCGTTCCATAACTGTACACCAGAAAATCTGTGATTACTTCTAATTTCTAGGTTGATGACTGTCCCCATTAGTTCATTTCTCAAGATCCTTTATTACTTCCAGAGGCGGTTTATTGAAAGTAACAAAGGACTCTCCATCAATTCATTCTCCTTGCATAGTAGACATAGAAGATTCCAGAAATCAACTGAGAGTCTTGAAATGTTGCGAAATGGTGCTGTATATTTTACAACTCAATGTTTGACCTGAAAGATTTGCAGCGTTCAATGGGTGGATTTCTTTATGTTGGCAGATCGCTTCTCTGTGTTTAGTGGGAGGAAGGTGATCATTCAAGCTGTATTTTCCTGTCTTTTTCTTTTAGAAATTAGCTTTAGAGGAAAGAGCTTATACCTGTGGTCTCTGTGAAGCCCCTTTTCCTGTCTTCACTGAATTTTTTATTTTGCTGCAAATTGTGACATGTCCTTTTATGTGTTTGAGTCATTTGTCACTTTTTACTGTATTTAGCTTCTCTGATCACAAAGACAGAGGAAAAGTACTCCACAGAATGTCTGAAGGACACAACATGTGTAAATGCTTAGAATCAGTAAAAACACCAAATTTCTGTGAGCTGACAGAAAAAAGAAATCTGTAATGGATGTGAAATGTTTAAAATTTTGTACCTCCCTAAAGCAAAATCATTAAGAAAAGACTGGGATATATTTTTTAGTTTCTGAAGTAGGTAACTTAATGTTAATTATACATACAACAAACAAAACTTTGGAACATAAAATACAGTTCCATCTGCTTGTAGCTCCTGTGCAGGCATAAATGAAGTGAAATACCTTTGCCTTGACCAGACTCTTCTTTTGATTTAGCCAACTGGTGAAATAATCCTCTTTGTATAAAAATTAATTTTGTTATAATATCATAATTCCCTTGTGTTAGTACCTTAAAAACAAATAAAGGAAATACTCAATTTCTGTGTCTACAATTGCTAGGCCTCTGCCTCCTGTGCTTCTAAAGAGATTTACTTAATTAAAGTAACTACGTAACATACTCAACAGACTGTCCACAACTGGTTTCTATACTTTTCTTCGTCCTCATTCTGGTTACAATACACTGAGAGACAAGTGAGTTTCTTGTAGCACTCTGCCTCTTCACACAATAGCCAGCACCCAGTAAGCCCTCAGTAAAATGTTTTTAAAGACTGAGAGAATGAATAAATGATTGTAACAATGGCAATGACATCAGGCACATATTAGTTTCATTTTCTATTGCTGTAGTAAGAAATTCTCACAAATTCAATGGCTTAAGATAATAGTAAATTATTATCTGAAAGTTCTTCAGGTCAGGAGTCCAAGACAGGTGTCACTAGGTCAATGGTGGTGTGTCAGCCCATTGCATGCAGTCAACTCTAAATACTTTCCAGTATAAAATACAGTTCCATCTTGTCATAGCTCCTATCTAGGTACCAACCAAACACAAGGCCTTTGTATTGATTCAGCCATATTCTCTACTGTTTTAGTTCTATATTTGTAATAGCTTCTGATAAGCTCTCTCTCTCTCTCTGTGCTTGTAAAAGAGAGGGAGGGAGAGACAGATATAAAGAGTTACAGATATAAAGAAATAGAGAGACAGCGAGAGATTGGGGAATATCCTAAAACACCAATATTATACAGATTATAAAGTTTATGTCCTGGTTCTTCTTTTGGGTATTTTGAATACATTTTGGTACCACTGAATCATCTCCCAAAACCTGATTCTAGCAATACATCATATTGCACAGGATGGATGAAAGCGCCTGGGAAGAATCAGTTTTCTTACTCAGCAAGGTGTTGGCAGAATCCTGCCCTTTGTGGTCATAGGACTGAAGTCATTTTGCTCGTTGGCTATGAACCAAGGAAAGATTCCAGTTTCTAGAGTCTTCCCACAGTTTGGGGGTTGTGGCTTCTTTCTCCTCTTTCACCCAGCAATGGCAGGGTGAATCCCTCTCCTGCTTTGAATTTATCCAAAACCTTTTTGTGTTCTGAGAGTAAAAGTGAGTCTTCTGGAACAGCATGTAATCAGAGCATCTTCTTTCAGTGTAGACTGATGGACTTCTGCCTTCTGGTTACACTGTTTCTTCCACTCGATTCATTACATGTGGTTTTTAATTGAGTGGACCTCAGATCTCTACTCTTCCAACTGTTTGGTTTGGTCCATGTCTTCTTAATTCCTTTATTCTTTTTACTTTGGGACGAGTGAAAAATTTCATGATCTTACTTTTACTTTTGTAAAAAATATTCGGCTTAAATTTGTCCAGTGTGCATCCTACATATAAAATATACATTCTTAATATTATAGAATGCCTTCAGTTGGTAACCTTATGGCTTCCTGAGTAACTGGAATATTACCACACTTGGATTTTAGATACTTCCTTCTAGTCCTTTGTGTCAATTGTCACACATTCTACTTTTATCATCTGCTAGAGCCTTTGGAAGACACTAATATTATTTTATTTTAACTCTTACTGTGTGCGTTAATGATACAGAGCTATTCTTTTCGTTGCTCTTCATTCCTTCCTGCAGCTCTGTGTTTCTAACTGAAATAATTTTTCCTCAGCCTGAAAAGCTTCTAGTAAAGGTCTGCTGACAGTATCATCGCTTCACTTTTATCTGATTAAAAGTATTTTCATCCTATTTATCTGTTGGAGGAGTTACATTCTTGCTAGGCATAGATTTCTCAATTGCCCCCACCCCCTTTTTTTTCCTTTTAAGATTTCAGCACCTCTAGAATACCATTCTATTTTCTGGATTCCCTGCTTTCTGTTAACAAGACAGTTGTCAATGTTGTTGTTTCTTAAAGGGTGCATGTTGTTTCCCTGGGCTAAGTTTTGTTGTGTGTTTCTGCTGCTGATTTCTACCAGTTTTTCCCTAATATAACCTTTGGTGTGATTTCCTGTGTGCGTGTCTTACCTGAGGTTCGCTGAGCCTTTTGAATTTGGAGGTTTGTGCTTTTTACCCCCTTTGAAAAACTCTTGGTTATTATGTTGTTAGGTAGTTTGTCTGCTGCATTTCATCCTTTCAACATTTTCACTGGGTACTATTCTTCCTTGCTTCCTTCTTCTCTCCCTCCCTCCTACCCTCCCCCTCTCTCTCCCTTCCTCCTTTCCTTCCATCTTTTCTTACTAGGACTTGAACCTAAGGCTTCGTGCATGCTAGACAAAGATCTGTCCCTGAATTATATCTTCAGCCCTCCTTTAACTTTTTATCTTAATGCAAGATTTCACTAAGTTGCCCAGGCTGTTCTTAGTCTCCCAAGTAGTTGGGATTACAAGCTTGTACCACGAAATTGTTCCTCCCTCTTTCCCTCCCTCCCTCTCTCCCTCCCTCCCTCCTTCCTCCCCTCCCTTCCTTTCTTTTCTTCCTTCTTTCCTTTTAAAAAGCATTTTGTTTATTTTTTTGTGTGTACATGTTCATATGCATTTGGAGGTCAGAGGACAACTTGCAGGAGTCAGTTCTCTCCTATCATGTGAATCCCCTAATGAACCCAGGTCATTTGACTTGGGGGCAAGTACCTTTACCCACTGAACCATATTGTCAGTCCTTTTTTTTTCTTTCTATATTTCTGCTGTCCTATTTTTTATTTACTTGCCTCTGAATGTAACTATACTATGCTCTATAATTACTTATAATCTATTTTAAGTAGTTCTTATTTGCAGTTTATTTTATAAGATGGCTATCTTCAGTTCTCCAGTTTTCAATCAAAATTCTCTATGATTTCATGCATTTTTATCCTGCTTTTTCTCGAATTTATTTGGAGAATTAACATTGGTCATTCAAAAGTCCATGCATACTAATTGCCATATCTGAACCATAGACTATCTACTGCCGTCCTGTTTGGTTTCCTGATTACCAGTCTCTTCTTTCAGGGTCTACAAATTTACATAATTACAAATTAGTAATTTCCAATTATATGTCAAATATTGGGCATAAACATCTTTGGATGCTTCAGAGGACATCTTCTACCATAGGGGTCCACATTAGAGTCATCACGTTAGGTAGGGACTGGTCATTTCATTCCAACCTGCATTAAGGTTACTTGGGACTGGGCTGTAGGTATTAATGACTCCATTTGAATCAGATTGCCTTTGTTTCTTAGACATATTCTTCCAAGTCTTTTTTTTTTCATTGAAACTCTCCTTCACCTTAACCTTGAAAGACTGAGGGAAATTCAGTCTACATTCAGAGGACCAGAACTTTGGTCTTTGGTCTTCTGCTTTCCATTACTGCTCTCATACTTGGCAGATGTCTGAAGGAAGAGTCCAGCCATCTGTTTTAGGCAGGTTACATCCTCAAGTGAGACTTTGTCTCTTAAATTCCATCATACTAACAGAAGATTTCAGTATGTGTAATAAAAGCTTCCTAGTCCCAGATTTTAGCAAATACCCTGTGGGCAAACTAACCAGGTGTTTAGGATGCCTGAAGTTTCCAATTGTCCCGCCAACCCTACATGACCACTGAAAGCTTTGCTGATTTCTCATTCCCCCACTGAAGTCCCTCTGTGAGGGCCAACCACCACCAGCCCATGTCTAGAACTGGCAAATTTTCCATAGAAGAAAATGGTCAGTCAGAGACTGCTCATCTCAGAAGGGCTCTTCCCTTTGGTCAGTTTAACTCTTCTCAATCCCTGACTTTCCAAGATCTTTCAAAATATATTTTCTTTTATATCATACCTGGTTTTAAAAGTTACACTAGCAAAAATATTAAGCCTGTTACCTACTATTTCCTACTTAGAACGACAAGTAAATATATTTATATGAATGAATGAATGTATTCAAAGATGATTATAAGGATGAAACGTTGCAGCGCTTGTAAACTATGGAGCATAGCATTAATGAACCTAGTCCCTCTATGTTAGTTGTTATTATTATAATTGCCTTGTAGTCGAAAATTTTCCATCTTTAGTACTGATTTTCATTTTAAGAGTAATCCTTATGAGAACATTGAATTCTCCCTACATCTCTTATTTTTTAAGGATCAAAGTAAATGTGCACTTTTTTGTAAGCTTTGCAGAGCTTAGAAGTATCTTGCTCCTTTGAGTCTTTTATTTTTCATTTTCTCTTTGCATCTTACATAGAGTTAACATCCTATCTCCACTATGTAGACCCACACCAGTTGGTGTGCCATGCGTCACCGTGGTTATGGAAGTATTTTCTGCCTGGCAGTCCTTAGTTATGTTGGTAAATGAAAGGAACATGTGTGTCTAGCTCTAATGTGTTTTCAGGAGTAAGCATCCTTCCATGACACTGAGACAACTTCAATGCTGGGCAGTTTGAAAAACAGAAGTAGAGCCAAGCTCTTGTTTTATGAGACACAGTGAAACCTGGAGTTGAAGGAAAGAGAATGTCAGTAGCCACGCAGCAGTAAAGCATTGGTATCGTAGTAATAAGCACCCTTATCGTTCTGTGATTGACTTAACTTCTGTCATAGAAAGTTTTAGATTGGCCTGATAGTTTTAATGACCCTCTATCCCTCAACCACAAAATAAGACAGATTAATGACTGTTCTTACTTGTGCTCTTGGTTAGATGTGCTGCTACATCTCCAAGCAGTATTCGGTAACATATATAAGTTATAGGCAGTTGCAAACTGGAATTATCTAGGATAATTCTTTCTCATACTTTAGAATCATATTAGGCTCTTTGACTGTCAATAAGGCAAAGTGATGAAAACACTGAGGAAGTAAGTTAGAATTTGCTTCCTATCATCTTTATCATTGGATGTGATGTGAAAATCACATATATTTTACTTTATAAATAAAAGTTCCTGATCTTTAAGGTATCCTATCATTGTGAGCATTTATCTATTCATACATTTGATGAGCTGTATAGTCACTAACGAGCTAATCAACCCAACACTCTATGAACTAGGTCAGCTGAAACATCTCTGCTCCACAGACATGGGAACTAGACAATGTAAGATCGAGAGATATGCCTGAAGGAGAGCAGCAAATCAGGACTCATGAGTTCCTGATACTCAGTCCCATATGATAATAAATATTTTACAATCATTTTAAGGTCCAGAAACAAGAAGTTTCTTACTAATACTGTGCTGAAGCAATAATGGACAACTGGGCACTGACAGGCGAGGAGGACTAGCAGGAAAGTCAGCTCCCTGGGAGGGGTTGGGGTGTGTTCATGAGGACCAGGGACCAGTAGAATGGAGTGAAAGTGGAAATGAACAACCTTTTCTATTCTGTGGGGTTAAACAAGACTCGACTTATACATTTATAGTTGGGTTTCAATCTGTCTGCGCTTCCAGGCAAAGGCAGCCTGAAAGCTTTTCATTGATATGACTTTGAATGACTTCACCGATCCTTTACAATGTGTGCTGAGGGTCTTCGGCCTTTTAATGTTATTGTCAGTGGGACACAGAAGCCAGGCCAGAAGGAACAGACTCAACATTTGAAACTCAGTAAAGAGGAATGTCCCCAACTCAAACTCCAGGCTTGCTTTATCCAAGCAAAAGCCTGTTATTACTTTGGTCAGTGTTTCAGGGGAAAACCAAAGACCTATTCACTCGTTAACAAATATGCCAGGCTTGGTGCTGAGTCCTAGAGAAACAAATCTTGAGCAAAGGATGGGCAAAAACAAATATAATAATGTTCAAAGCATTTGAAACAATTCGTGTTGTGTAAGCACATTAGCTACTTGGCCCATACTCGGTGGCTTCCTAGCTGGTCGCATGCGCCATCCTCATCGTGGCTTCATTGTGGTAGTGAATCCTGTGATTAACCAGCTATGGAAAAGGCTACAACAGAAACCAGCCTAATTTTAAATGCTTTAAATGGCAACAAGACACCAAAGCACAACAAACACAACCAATCTGAGGGTTTTCATTAACCACTTTTGCTGGGAGGAAATGGTGACTCTTAGGAAAGAATAGAATCCCCTTTGGGCCTAGGGCACTTATTCTGCTGTAGATCCCGGGCTGGAGGGATGACCACACAGGAGGAGGAAGAGCAATTCAAAAGGGCACTCTTCTGGGCAAGTGAATCATGCTCAGAGTACCAAGTGTTTTTTCTGCTTTATTCCGTGGGTACCCTGGAGCCAAATTTCAGACAGGACCAAATGAGGAAAGAGACGGGGTGGGTATCAAGGCAGTCGTCTAGCATGGTGCCAGTGAGTGACTTGGGGGAATTTAAGAAAGGGTAATATTATGACTTGTTAAAAAAGTTCCTTTACTAAGTGCTTAACTCAATTTTGTTAAGAGACACCATTGGCAGTTTTGGGTTTGAATCCAAATGGATGTGAAAAACAACTCCAGAAGAAGCCAGTGACCCCATTATCTCCCCTTTTCCGAGTCATAATAACTTTCTATCTTTTGATGTTCTGATTTAATTAAAACATGTTTTCTTATAACTCGTGCTTTGCTACTTTGTTACATCAAAGGCCAGATCTGGTAACATATACACACACACACACACACACACACACACACACACACACAAGTGTGAAGTGAAGGGGCTTAGTCACATTGGGTACTTCAAATGGTTTCTTAAAGAGAAATGCTTTGGAGAACTGGGTAAACAGAGCTGAGCTCTGCTTTTTGCAACTCCTCTCCTCAAATGTAAAACTAAACGTGACACCTGCCAGCTTCGTCATTCCTTCTAGAAACCCACCAACAAACAGATTGCAAACCTGTCAAAAGAGTCATTGCAGAAGCCCTTGTCCTGACATATACTGGAGTTAGGACTGAGCTCTCAGGTGCCTTCTTTCCCATTATGGGGAAGGAAGGTAGAACTAAGTCCTACATTTGGTTTTATTCAACAGAAATGTCTTAAAGGAATTTCCACCCTCTGATAAAGCATATTTGTGTGTATGTGTGTGTGTGTGTGTGTGTGTGTGTGTGTCTGTACAGGTACATATGTGTGTGTGTGCATGTGGAAGCCAGTGAACCACTTTAGGTGCCATCTTCAAGAATGTCCTTCATTCACCTCCTTTGAGACAGGGTCTCTCATTGGCTTATATCTCACCAGTTAAGCTATATTGACTGGAAGCAAGACCCCAGGGATCCTCCTCCTTTTTCTGCCTTTCAATGCTGGGATTACAAGCACACGTTATCATGCCAGCATTTCAAAGTAGGTTCTGTGGATCATGTTCTTGAAACAAGCACTTTGCCAACTTGGTCACCTCCCAGCCTCTGTAGCCTATTTATTTATCTCGCTCCCTTGTGCCCCATTCTCCTTTCTGCCTCAACAAGATATAATAGAGTCCAGCATTTATCACTTCCTACCTAGCTCTTCAGAGTGGCAATGCTGTTTGGCTAAGTCCTTTCTCTAGCAGGCATTTGGGGAAAAGGTCCCATACATTTACTTAAAAGGGCCAGTCAATATCCCATGGCTATATCTGGACTTCTTCGCTGATGGATGCCTCACATTAATGATTAGAACCCACTGCAAAGGTGAATAGCCCACTGTGTGATTATATTGATTGACATAACAGAAGCACAAGAAATGGTAAGTGGAAAAGATGGAATAAAAATAACATAATTTGGGGCTGGAGAGATAGCTCAGTGGTTAAGAGTACTTGCTGTTCTTGCAGAAGACCTGGGTTCAAATCCTAGTACCCACACGGAGGCTACCAATTGTCTGTAACTCCAGTTCCACAAGATCCGGGGTCCTCTTCTGTCCTCTGAAGGCACTGCATGACACAGGTGCACTTACATACATATAAGCATAACACATAAAATAAAAACAAATTTAAAATGGAAATAAATTATAGTTTTTTTGATTTATTTTTATTTTATGTGTCTGAGTATTATGCTTGTATGTATGTAAATGCACCCATGTCATGCAATGCCTGAGGAGGACAGAAGGGGGCATCGGATCCCCTGGAACTGGAGTTATGGACAATTGTTAGCCTCCATGTGGGTGTCAGGATTCAAACCCAGGTCTTTGGCAAAAACAGCCAGTCCTTTTAACTGCTGGACCATCTCTCCAGCCTTGTTTTGATTTTTTTTTTAAAACTAGGAATAAAATTGTCTGAAGGCAGGTACAACATTGTGACAGTAGAATATCTTTGGAGAAGATTCTATCTTTCCTTTTTCTTATAGCTACTTTAAAAATGTTTTCAAGTTCATCTACATAAGTGTGTAATATAATAAAATCAATGCCTGATTATTTCAAAGTATATTGTAGTGATGGACAAAGAGAAAAATTTGTTAAGCATTGACTGGAAAAGACCACAGCGTCAAAGTATCAATGCTTTCTAAATGAATAATACTCACCCTCGTTGCCACACTATGTACCAAGGACTCCATGCACATTATCCTTGACTTTCAGAATAGTTCTGAAACAGGGACATTTTTCTGATTTTTTTTTTCTTCACTTCATGGAAAACCCAGTCTCTGTCGTATCCAACTTGTCCAAGGAATTGCTAAGGAGTCACGAAACTGACCGTAGTTCACCAACTGACAAAAATGATAATACTTTTATCACCAGGAATCTTCAACTCATGTCCTTTTTAAAAATAGGCCAGTCAGCATTACTGAGAGTGCTTAGGCGTGAGCAACTAATAAGGTCGGCTGCTGATGCTGCACCCCATCTGCAAGACAGTGTTTGTCCGCCAAGGTACTTCCTCGATGAGGAAGATGAGAAAACGGGGGAATAAAGACCGAGAGATCACACCCCCTTTTATTCAGTTCTAATTCCCCCAATACCTCCAAACTGGCTTTGTGTATGAAAACCCAGAGGATCTGAAGGAAATTTGCAGCTTGAGCGTTCAGCACTGCGGCACTGGTTTCGGGGCAAAGGCACAGGGATGAGCGGCTGGAGGGGGAACAGTGTGTAGAATGAGGAAGGGCAGATAGTTGCAGGAACTAAGAAAAACGGGGAACACAAGAGGAGAGGCCAGAAAGGATGGTAGAAAATGAATGCGATTCAGTCCGTCTTATGGACAGACTCCTGAAATCCATCACTTTATAAGGCGAGCTTTAAAGTAAGTGGGAAAAGAAGTTGGGAATGACTACGGAAGAAAAAAATTAGAGACGGAGTATGAGGAAATTCACAAAACAAACAGTAAGGTGCTAGCAAATGTTCAACAACTGACTCTCAGGAAGAAAAAGCCCCCACAATGATCTCACTAATTTCTGTATCTTAAATTATTCTAGTCTCCACATTGATAAAAATGGAATTAGGAAATCAGAGACAAAATTGACTCCTGTGAGTCAGTACATGCTGGTTCAGTCGCAGCATTGAATTGTGTTACTGAGAAATGAATCAACAGGATTACACTGAAACTTGGTTAATTTCAAACTTCAAAGTTGCAGGAATGATGTTTACAATATGGGAATAATCTGGACTTGAGACTTTAACTTAATCTTGCAACTAGAATGTTACTGTTTATAATAAAAGCAAGTTCACTAAGCCCTATGCTCCTCTTGAGACCTGGGCATGTGACCTTAATCCCTCAGGACTCCTCTTTGCCCTCCCCCACCAAAGACAGTGTATGAAAGTAGGTATGGATGCTTTGTGTATCAAAGCACTGGCAGCAGTGTGCTCTTCTCACTGCGAAGCATGAGAGAAACTGTGTGTGATATTCTAAGCCTAACTATCAAACGGCAAGATTCTCTGATAAGATAGGGTGGGTCCGGACTCCTACTTTCCATTTCATGCTGGGGATACTGTTTTAGTTACAAGAATGATCGAAGCCTCTGCTCAGGAGCACAGTTACAAAAGACATCTGAAGGAACAGGTTCTCTGCAGTTCAGGTTGGCTTTTGGCCTTATTTAAGGATGCTAGGAATAAGTCTGTTTCTTTACTAAGGCATGACCATAATGTGGTTTAGAAATGCCATGCAAAGTTAGACTTTATTATCTCTTGAGACAGATGGTAGATTTAAAATTTCCTGGGTCAGGAGAATTCTCAGCAGGTAAAGGCACTTGCCACCAAGGCTGAGGACCTGAGTTTGATTCTCAGAACCCATGTAGGAGAAAAGGAGAGAAGTGACAACCAAAAATCCTCTGACCTCCACATATACCTCATGGCACACATGCTGTGTGGCACATACACACACACACACACGCATACACACACATGCACACTAAATAAGCCAATGTAATTAAAAAATTAAAACAACCACAATTTACCATTTACCTCAGGGTATTGTTTTTCGGCAAAATTATAAAATAAAAATTTAAATAGATTATTTAGATACCTAAAAATACTTGGAAAATATTTTTATATTTTTATAACATTGGAAATCTTCAAGCGAGATACAATTATTACTTTTGATACTGACTAGAATACACTAAGCTGAAAGACTTAAATGTTTTTCTTAATTCTGGCTGGCCCCTTTAGATAACCTGGACTTGGAGTTTACCAAAGAGGAATTGTGGGTGTGCAACTGCAAAGAAAGGGGACAAATTGTTGGTCATTGTGTTCACACAGGCTGATTCTAACACATAATGAGTGCTCAGTTAATGAGGGTGCAGCCCTTCCCATGACATACACACATACACACACACACATATGCACACAGACACATAAACATGCACACACCCATACACACATGCACATATACACCTACACAACACACATACATATACATGCAGACATATACACACAACACACATACATGCACACACATACACATACATGCACACATATACACATATATGCACACATATACATATATACATGCACACATTTACATATTCACATCAAAACACATGCACACACATATACACATGCATGAACATACAACACACATACACATAATGCATGTATACAAATATATACATATATATACACACAGGTGCACACACGTGCACAGCCTCTTCTCCTCCCTGGACCAACTTTGTGAAGAACACGGCTCAGCTGACATATTCCACCTTATTCTCGTAGCACTTGTCTTGCTGTCACTTCTAAGAATGTACAGAGTACAACGGTTCCTCGCTTTTGGACCTCAGGAAGCTCCAGGTCTTTTGCATATCTTATCTGCTTTCCCAGTGAATGGGGAAGGAACCTCTTTATTTTGATAAAGATTTAGCCCCACAAAAGAGGATAAAAAACGTCTGGCAGATCATTTGATGATTTAACTAAGTGTTCACGGATGGACCCGACTAGAGCCCGTACCTCAGCTTTCAGATTTCTATTTCTAATGCTCTGTCCAAGATAAAGTTAAAAAACGGGGCACTCATGGCTCCTTGGGTGCCCGTTGGCCAGAGAGCAGGGTGCTGGGAAGGAGCTCCCTAGGAACA
The DNA here is from genome assembly GCA_035773235.1 of Eospalax fontanierii. Taxonomy (NCBI): domain Eukaryota; kingdom Metazoa; phylum Chordata; class Mammalia; order Rodentia; family Spalacidae; genus Eospalax; species Eospalax fontanierii. The sequence continues at coordinate 30,020,504 of CM069548.1, read as the reverse complement.
TGGTAGGGCACATGCTCCTTTCTTCAAACTGGCTTAAGCTGGCCTTGGCTATGTGGTTTTGAAGTGAGAGGCAAATGGAATCATACATTCCTCTCCTTTATATAACCTACTCCAATATTTCATAAAAGCCTATTTTATGCCAGGCTCTGAGCTGAGAGCTGAATGTAACCCGGGCAGAGAGACCAAGGTTTCATACCTAAGACTAGTGCACCAGTCCACTCTCTGTTGCTACAATAAAACTGAGTAGTTTATAAAGGAAGGAGTTCCTTCAGCTCACAGTTTTGGAGGCTCAAAGTTCAAGATCTAGTGGTTCTATAACCAGGACTTTGGACGGCTTCTGCTTGTTGGAGCAACCTCAGGAATTAATAAACTTTCCCAAGGGAGGCACAGTTACAATAAACTAAGTTCTTAGGGAGTTAAAACTTTAGCACATGGAAAGATACACCCTCTATGAGAGGTGCCTGGGGAAGTTATTGGGCAAATTGCTATGAAGAACATGGTTTGTTGAAAGGCTCTTCTGTTGGAAGCTGGGACCTGTTTTGTGGTCATGTGGAGATGGTGGAACAGTCAAGAGATATGGCCTAGAGGGAGGTAGGAAATCACAGAAGTACTGTCAGAGAAGGGGTAAATGTTGGTCTCCTAGAGTGAGTCAGTTACCATGAGAGTGAAAATTATAAATGAGCAAGCCTGAGCCCTAGGTTTCTCTGGCATCCCGCTTTACCATGTGCTGGCTTCTACATGCACACAAGCCACTGCGATGCTGCCCACCATGAAGTCCTCACCAGAACCTGGTGGATGAATTTGGAACTGATTACTTACAGATTTCCTAGTAAACTCTTCAAGTTGAACGGAAGGGACAAACACCACTCCTCACTCAGTGCTTCTAACACTGATCACCTCTGTGTTAAGGAAGAGGGAACCATAGATAAGTGCAACAAGTTGACTTCTTCAAATGAACACGGCAGTTAAGAGGTAGATGCCAAGCCTCAGTGTCTGTCTGCCTTCCTCACCATTCCAGGCTGACTCCCCTGTCCAGTGCTTGGCCTTCAGGGTTTATTCTTCCAAGATCACATAGAAATGAAGCATTTCACCTTCTCAAGCACTCTGTGTTTGCACTGGGCCCACCTCCTTCCCTAGGCACACCTCGCCATGCTGACAGAGTGGTACAGGAAAGACAGCAAGCCTGTGGCTGTTCCTATCAGGCCCTTGTCCATTCTTCCCATATTAGTTATCAAGGCAGGTGATGAAAGCAGGCCCTCCCCCTGTTCTGAGCACCAATACCTCCATTGTCTGCACCATGTTCCTTCAGTGGTTTAGCTGAAGCTGGTCCGTGGAAAGGCAAGCTTTATCAGAAATCAGAAAGAAGGATTGATTTCAGAAGGAAATAAACATTTTCTTCCTCCTTCCTTCTTTCCTTCCTTCCTTTCTTTCTTCCTTTCTATTTTATGTGCACGACTGTTGTGCCTGCATGTGTGCAAGTGCTCCTGTACTGTGCAGTGCCCGTGGAGTGTCAGATTCCTTAGAACTGAAGTTATGGATGGATGTTAGCCATGTGGGTACTGGGATTCAAACCCGGGTCTTCTGCGAGAACAACCAGTGCTTTTAACTGCTGAGCCATCTCTCCAGCTCTGGAATAAACATTTTCAAGAAATGAAAGTGTAGCTTGTAGACATAAGCTATTTTTCTCCTCACCAACCCCTATAGGTTGTAGGAGCTGTTAAGAAATTACAGTGCTGGCTTCTTCATGGCCTCACATACAGCCTGGATCTATTTCTCTTGGCTCTGGTCCACCCAAGTCGCATTACCACCCTGTCACAGAGGGAAGCAGTTCCCAGCAGGACTGCCTTGTGTTCCATAAATACTTTCCTGACTCCACCTGAATGTATATGCAAACGTTATGCCTGAGCGCTAAGTGCAGGGAAGGCCTCTATAATTGGTGATATTTAAATACATGAATTGAACCCTCATGGGTGTTGTTTTTCCTTCTCTGTCAAGTACACACACACACACGCACACACACACACACACACACACACACACACCACAAAGTTCTTAAGGCTTTTTTCCAAAAAAGAAAATACAGAATATTTGTCTTTTGGACAAAACTGTACATTCTTTTTTTGGTAAAGAGTGTCTCACAAATTGTGTTCAGATTTTAATCAATGTGCTCATTTTATTGAGGCATCTCTAAAAATCCACTCAGTTCTAAGTTAAAACCAAAGCTATCTCTTGTTATTTATGGGTATAATTAAAGTATGCCTTGATTTTAAAAATGTTGCTGACTGGGAATGGTGGTACATGCCTTTAATCCCAGCTTTTAGTAGGTAGAGCCATGTGAATCTCTGAGTTCAAGGCTAGTCTGGTCTACATAGTATGACCCTGTCTCAGAAAATAAAACAACAACAAAATGTTTCTGAACCAATTATGGATATCCTACTTTCCTGAAAAGATAAATTTTAAGTTGTTTTGAAAAGTCCTTATCCTCAAGAATTTTACTTGCTTTCATATAGAGAAGAACTACTAAAACTGTTTGATTCATTATTATTCAGTGTTAAGAGAAATACAGTAACTTTGTATGTGAACAAGATCTATATGACTCAAAGACAATTTTTAAATTAAAAAGTTTCCCTAAAGTAGAATACAGTCACATAAATGAAAAATGTGACCTAAAGATGTATCTGAAAGTAATCATTTCACTATATGATCAAAAAATAATGTCATCATCTAGACTGAATTGAGAAGAACCACGCCCAGGTCATCTCAAATTGAACAAAACTGTCAGCACAGCGATTGTTAGGTCTCGTGGGGGGAAAAGTATGTGTGGGCTCAAACTTTGGACTTAAAAAAAAAAAAAAGAAAGAGCAAAGTGTCTGATAAGCATGGTTTCCTGGAATAATTTGTTAATTAAATGACTCTGCTCCTTATCTGGGACAGCTGTGGACAGTTGCAGGGAGCACAGTGTCTGTTCATTCTTCTCTTTTCAAAATAAGAGAATGTTTTGCTTCGTGTACTCTGTGTTTAGGTATCTGGATACTGGGGTTATACAAATTCATTGCATCTCTGCAACCCTGACGTGAATAGACTCTTTAGGAATAACATGTCGAAGGAGGGCCGGTGTTCTCCCTCTTACCACCCACATTATGTTATGAGTATCACAGGGTATTTAAATGCTTTGGCACAGAACTTGAATAAAGAGCTGATCTTGAAAATACCATTATCGTTATTTATTTTGAAATTGACACTGGGCTCTATTTTAAGGCTTACACCCAGTTTTATCTGTGCCTCAAATAACCCAACACATGCATAAGAACTGGCCCCAAATGTCTTTCTTTCCTTCTCCTTTTCTCTGGCTCTTTCCATTTAGTTTTTTGAGGAAAAAATAAAAGGTGAAGAAAACATGAGCCTTGAAAAGGACATCAGTGGAGGAATTTTGTTTATTTTGATTGGACAGCTGCTATTGGCCTACTAGGATCACTTTATGTTTTATTTTGATGGAGAAGATATCACTTTGCCAACCATAATTTTTACAATTCAGCTTTTCAGTCAAAATGGAATGACCTTTCTCAGCACATGGTCATTTCCTCAAAGTATCATTACCTGGAAAGTAATTACTATATTGCTTTATAAGTGACCGGTTTGATGTTACATTTAATAATATTTTTATTCTACCTTGGCTAAAGTCTACAGATTAGTACAAAAAAATGGAGGAAGAATTGGTTCTTCAGACTTGGGAAGTGCTCCACCAATACCTTTATTTGACAAAGATTTTTTTTAACTGAGGAATGTGGTGGTTAATCATGATTGTCAGTTTAACACTAAGTATGTTTGTGAGACTGTTTTAAGAGAGAATTAAGTAAAGTCTAGACCTAACTTAAGTCTGAGTAACTCCACTCCGTAGACTGGGGACTTGGAAGAGTGCAAATTGGAAAGGGAGAAAGCCAGCACCGGAGTTCTCTCTCTGCTTGGGTCCTCTGCAATACTAGCTGCTCTACTCTGTCACATCCTGTCTTCTATGATGGAGAGTTCTGAAACCTGTGAGCTAAAATAAATCTTCTTCCCTTTAAGTTGTTTGTTAGGCATTCTTGCCATGGCAATACGAAATCAGACTAACAAAGAAGTTTCTTCAAAAAGAAACTCTTACAAAACAATGAAAATGAATAGGCCCTATAACCAAGTCCAAACATCTCAATTTTGTCATACATGTTTGCAGGTCCCATGCTGTAGTCATCTCTGTGTTCCCAGAACATGGTCCACAATAAAACCCAACATGCTTTGATTTAACTTGAGTTTTTAAGTCCTTTCATCTATCCCTGTGACTAGTCTCAATTTTTGGAGGGCCATCATTTGTTTTAGACATGAGTGAATATAATGAGTCTTTAAATGTTCTGAGTTCACAGATGAGTTTCTTTTACTGAGCCTTGTCAAGTCTGAAACAGAAGCTGTGTTGACAAAGCACCCATTATTGCCTGAAGAAGCCCTGTACCCTAAGCAATGGTCGGAAGTCAGGGAGATTCCATTTTTATTGGCCATATGCTCTTAATTCCTGAGGTGTGAGAGAGCAAATGTGGCATCTTATGCATGACTATTTCAGGATGAGGTTTGGAACAAGGGTACTAAATAGAACTAGCACAAGTGAGTTTCACCAATGACACACCAAGGTCTTTGCAAAGTTAGTCCTCATGTCCAGAACTGTGAGATGAAAGCAAAGATGGAGATTCCATAAATTGGCTCGATTTCTAAGAGAGAAAAGTAGAGTTTTGAGGGCAAAATGGCCACTCTTCCCAGACTGCATATGTTAGGGGTGAGTGGTAACAACCCTATACCAGTATAGTGCTTCATTCCTTCAAATACAGTGAATGCTCCATTGTGCTTGTCCAGGACCAGTGCTTCTTACAAGACTTTAGAATGGTATCCCAGTTTCCTGATATTAGGTACATTCTGAAACTCCTAGTTTATACCTCTCTGACTTGGACTGATGAATAATATACTTCATTTAGTTATAGTCATGATTATACACAGACAGACACAGGCACACATATACATATACAAACAGGTTGGGTAACCGTATCTAGCTCCCATCCACACAAATTCCCATATTTATGAACTCACTCTGACCCCTACAGTTTCTTTCTGTGCATACCGCCATGGCATTCCATAGCATTGCATTTTAATTATTTTTTTTTTCCCCACATTTCTGTTTCTCCCATTAAGATCATCCCAGTTTGAATCCCAGCTTCTTCAATGATAGTCTTTGTGACGTGGGGTAAATTGTTCATTTCAGTACATAGTTCCCTCTTCTGGAAATTTTGAAAGATGATATGCCCAATTCAAAGAGTGTTAGGAAGATTAAAGGAGCTTATTTGTATAATTTTGACCATGCCCTGTTGGTAGGAAGTGATAAATTAAGGCTAGCTCCTCTTCCTATCACACAGCACTCACCCAGCAACTATTGCTTGACTGAATAATCATTGGAAAGAGCATCAGTATTTCACCTAACTTTTTTTTTTACATAGGTGGATATGAGGATGAGAATGCATTTGAAGATGACTTGCTACTGGAACTTTCTGGGAGGTAGTGTGGATCACTCTCTTTCTACATGAAGCCAAAATACTCTCATATGGCCTTTCATGCGTTATCTGTAAATGCATGAGATCTAGTTCAGGAGTTATGATGTCAGTACTATTAATTAAACATTCAAACGTATCCACCAAGGTCATAATTCTATCTGCTGCTACGTCATTGTAACACCCCTAGCCAAGCCAATAGTGTTCAGTAAAGGTCTTGATTTCAGACTAATCGGACTGTTTTTTTTTTTTTTTCACTGACGTGCAATCCCCAGCAGAAGACATTATTTCCAGATTTAACTCAAGACAAAGCAGTCAGTTTTGCAGAAAATGAAGACTGTGTACTAAGGTTTAAACAAAAGGCTTGGATCATGTTTATACTTTGCTGTCAACCATCATCATTTGTTTGAAAAAGTTCTCCTGCACTAACTTTAGTCGCAGAACTTGGCAGAGAGTGATAAGGTGTTTAAACTTCTGCAATTATGTTTAAATTTTGGGTTTTTATATTTTGCAACAAAAATCCACTTTCTAATCAGGTTTTAGAAAATGACTCTCATAATCTCCATTGCATCTTAAATGATTAATCTTTGTGCCCGAAGAGTAAATCTCAATAAAAGGAAGATGCATTAGTCCATTATTGCTGCTATAATAAAACACCATGACCCAAATAAGCTTATGGAAGAAGTTTTAGTTTTGGTTCATGGTTCCATGGGAAGAGTTCATAGTGGTTGAGGAGGAATGGCAGCAGGTGGCAGGAACAGAAAGATGAGTGGTCATATCTCTATCCACACACCGGCACTGGAAGTGGTGCAAGGCTATCAACTCACAAAGCTCACTTCCCAGTGATGTACTTCCTCCAGCAAGGCTCTCCGGCCTAAAGATTCCACAACCTCCCCTAACAGTGGCATCAGCGGCAGACCAAGTTTTCAAACTTGGAACCATGCAACCAACGGGGGACATTTCTCAAAGCACTCCAGGGAGTCTTCATTTTGTATGTGAATTGTGGAAGGAGAACAATGACTGTCGTGGTTAATATCGATGGTCAACTTGATAGGGTTTGGAATCACATAGGAGACAAGCCTCTGGACAGGCCTTTGGAAGATTATCTATATTAGGTTAGCTGAGGTGGGAGGTTCCACTCTAAAACCATTTCCTGGGTTGAGATCTTGAACTGAATAAAAAAGAGAAAGTGAACTGAGCGCTGACATCCTTTTCTCTCTTCTGATTTTGAATGTGATGTGACCAGTGCCCTCACATTCCCACCACTCACCACATGCTCTCTGCCATCTTGGGGTAAAGCCAAAATAAGCCCCTCTTTCCTGGGCTTTGGTCTGTTCAGTGAAGAAAGCAACACTGCCACCCGAGGAGTCTCTGAGTATGCCCTCTTACGCAGTTAATTCTAGGTCTTTGACTAAACTGTAGAAAAGAATTTCAAGATGAACTGCAATGAAGTGAACTTACTGAACTTATTAAACAGAGACAAGAGCACACACCTCCACCTCGGACTTAAGTATGAGCATTTGGAGAGGGACGCCCGTAGGAAAATTTCAGTGGTATGCACTTAAGACACAGATACAGACTTCTGGAGAGAGTCATGCCTTAAGTCTTAACAACATGATTTTGTGGCTGTCGAAGTTGATCATGTTGGGCTCAGTGGATGAGGATACTTGTTGCCAAGCCTAAGTTTGATCCCCAAGACTCACATGGTTCAAGGAGAGAATCGATTCCTGCAAGTTAAATAAACATTAAGTTACTTGCTTCTTTTAAAGAATTTCCTGTAAATGAAATTGTAAGGTGGCTTATAAGATGCGTTGTTTGGGTTCATGGAGGAGAAAGCAGTATAGACAAATGGCAAATTCACACACATTCAGGCCCTAAACAAGCGTGGTCTATTTGCTGTTTTAAACACAGTCATTTCACATATGTCTCTGGAAAAGAAATATTGTTTGTAGTCAATCTTAATTTTTCATTTGGGTTTGAAGTTTTTTACTCTCAACCAGAGGGAAACTCAGAATTCCTTCTGGGGTGAAGGGCCTTGTTCTCTTCCTATGTGCTCTTAATTTCCCACGTCTTTCTATCCTGCCTTACATTCTAATTCTTAAAAAGATCATATATGTGTTTGAGAATAGTGCTGTGATATTTTTAATTTTAGGTTTTTTTCTCACATCTTTTAAAGTGATAGGTACTTACTAAATCAAATCAAATACTTAAGACAGTCAAAAAGAAGAAAGGAATGAGTCGTCTTCATTTGAATTTTAGTTCTCCTAAATTGGTAATACAAATGCTTGCCATGACTATTTATGAATATAAACACACAGAAAAAAGAGGTAGAGTAGGGATTTTTTAAAAGGTAAATTGTATCATGTTTGTTATTTTGTAACATATCCCTTTCACATCACAATATTCATAGAAACATTTTAAGTTACTGCATTAAGATAAAAGCATATTTGGAATGTTTACCCAGGATTCCACTGTATGGGCTTACTATAGTTAATGTAGCTACCCCTTCTCATTGTGAACCTTTACATTATCTCTCATTCCCCCTACTGTAAACAGAGACCCTAAAACCTTCTTGGTTTATCTCTTCACACATGTATATGGCTGCTTCTGTAAGACAAATTTCCAGAGACAGATAACTAGATCACAAATTTGGAATTTGGGGAAATATTACTAATGGATTTTCTTTCTCCCTTCTGCCCTTTACACATTCAGGCAGTTAGGATCTTCTCAGTTTAATGTCACTCAGGTGAGATGTTCCAATTCTGAAACCCAGAGGGAGAGAAGGAAACCGGGGGCGGGGGCGGGGGAGATAGTCTTCAAGCCTTCAGTTTCCAAAAACTTAAATCCTTAGCAGAATGAAGAGAACTTTAGGTAAGGAGAAATATGTGGGAGACACATCGTAAAAGACTGCAGATTTCTGTTTTAGGTTAGGAAAACTTTCTCTGACATGATGGAGGAGGGGGATGGTGTAGGAGGGGCACTGGAGGCTTTGTGAGGTCCTTGCTGCTGACCATGTCCTGTGTTTCCCATGTTACATCCTCACAGATCAGCCTGCTCAAAAGGAGAGCCCCAGGTAGGCAGCAGGAGCCCAAAGAAGAAATGCTGTGTGTCCTATAGGGGCACATCTGCCTGAAGACAAACTGGCCAAGATTCTAAAGTCCCAGCATAGCAGAGGAGTGGTAAAACGATTTCCAGGCCCTTGAACTCAGCTTGCTGGGAAGAAAGTAAGTTGCCAGATATACTTCCAGGAAGTCACTTTCTGGGCATGACAGTGAGTAAGGAATTCCTTGGACAAAGCCCTTGTGACTGGTGACTGTGTTAAGGTCTGTGTTCCTTTTGACATGATACTAGCCTTAGAAAGACTCTACAGGAAACAGACCCTTAAGTGATAGAGATTAACTTTCTGTGAGTCAGCACAAAATATCCCAAATTGGTTACTGAGTGTCTTACCAGTCCATGAGATGTATTTATTAAATGCTTGCTGCTATGATGTTATCATCTCCCAATTTTCACTCCCGCCAGTAATACAGGCAAGTGCCTGGTCAACATTGGACATTGTCAGTCTTTAGAATGTTAGAGTATATGTGTATACGCATATATTATTTAATATGAAAATGCTATACCATTGTTTAACTCTGTTTCTGTGTTCACTGGTGAGCATAGTTTTGTATGTTTGTTGATTATTTATATTTTCTGTGAGGTACTAATATGGATCTTTTATTCTTCCATATTAGTTGACAATACACTTTATCTTCCACTTAAAGATTAAAGAGCTTACTGATAGTTCACCTTTGGACATCACTCTTCACTAAGAGGGGAATGGTTGTATCGTTGTTCCCCAAAGGTAACTTCTGATCCATTATAAAACTGTTTTTAGGTCTTCCTATCTCATTATTGGATGAATTGTTTCCATGTTTTTGTGGAAGACACTATGATTTTAATACAGAAAGAAATTTAGGCAGGGAAGAATTAGGAGAGAGATTGAGAAATATTTTCAATTATTTTTCATTTTTTGGTGGATGTTATTAATGAAAAATCATTTTTCAAAAAGACATCATTGGTTTCTGAAGTCCAAAGATTGCAAACAATGGACTATGACAAACCATTGGCTAAGTTACTGTTCTTTGAATTCTTTCCAGAGTGGATTTATCATTTTTAATGTGTGTGTATATGTGTGAGTCTGAAAAATGCACACATGTGCACACACAGAGGCCGGAGGAGGATTCTGGGTGTCCTGCTCTCAGTCTCTGCCTTTTTTCCTTACGGTGTTTCTTTCTGAACCTGGAACTACACTGATGGCCAGTCAGTTCCTGCAATCCTCCTGTCTCTACATCTCCCCATCTCACAGTACTGAGATAACAGGCACATGCCTACCTGGGGATTTGAACTCAGGTCCTCATGACTGCACAGCAAGCTCTTTTACCCTCTGAGCCATCTCCTCAGCCCTTTGCAGTAGATTTAAATCTGATTTAGAAACTTATTTGTTTGTGTTATTTAAATTCTTTTCAGGAGGGATGTTCTTTCTCCCTGTCTTCTGGTAAATCCCTGCTTGATATTTTTGTGATCCTTTTAAATCTCACTCTGCATCACTGGCCAAATCATGATTCACTGAAGTTGTAAATACTCCACTGGTCTCACACTTAGAAAAGCTTTGCTTTCAAGGTAGAAGGCCCGGTGTTCGGGTGACGCAGGCCATGGGCAGAAACATGCAAGCCCCCATCTCTTCTTCTTTCATTCTGCTCTTAGCTCTCTTTCTGTTTAATAAGCTCTAAGAATTAGACAGTTTGAAGAGCTGCTAGCTGTTCAAATAGAGCCCAGGTTGTTAGTCTTTACCATGTGAAGGCTGCTTTGATGGTGGTTGTAAAATGAACTCGTGGACACCCACCACACAGCTGGCACCCTAGGAGCAGTCTCAGCACAGATCAAAGCTGCCTGTTGCGTGCAGGCGGCTCCCTGAGGACAGTGTTGAAGCCTCCTGGCAGGCTGTCCGGGGCAGCCTCACAACCCCACTACCTGTGCCTGCGTGCTGGAGCATACCCCTACCTGTCCCAGAGCCTCTGATTAAAGAGGGCTTTCAGTGTTGAGCACTATTCTCTGGCAGCTGCAATTCCAAGTGTACTTAGAAACTATAACCAACTCTATTAATTTTAAAATGAAGGCAGAATACCACTGCTTTGCTCCCTCCAACAGTGTCCCGTTGTCTCTTCTGAGCTGATGCTGCTCTTCTGGCGTTGTTTACCGTTTGAGATGATTTAAAACATGGAAGGGAGCATCAGGATGCACAGCCAGAGACAGTGTGCTCTCTGGGTAGGTCAGAACTGATGTCAGACAAATTCCATCTAATGCTCCCCATAGAGCACACACATTTATTGCCCTAAAATCACTTTGATTCCCTTTGCCAGTCAGGTCTAATGTTCTTACCTAACCTGGCAAATGGCCAACACTGGGTATGCATGAGAAAAAGCCTGTTTTTCTGGAAGTGATTGCACCCACCAGGGTAGTACTGAATCCCAAGGATTTTATGAAGATGCTTTTGGAATATGCTTGACAATATTGAGCAGAAAGTAAAAAATTCCCAGCAGTCATCCTTGCCTCTTTTAACTCAGAAGCAGGAACTCTAGATGATTCCAGCATGGCAGACACCCTATTTGGTAACTTGCTTAGTCATTTTCTAGCAGGAAGCAGTGACTCTTGATTTTTTTTTATTATTATTTCTTATCAGAGAAAGATTTCTTGAGCTACCTGAATAACTTTCTTCCCCATGGAAGTTCAAGTTCTTCCGTCCTGACTTGGAAGCTAGGACAGTCAAGTCAAGACTCCCAGAATGGTCCCCAGATCTCTGGCAAGTAATTCTGCAGTCATAACAAACTCTACGCTAGACTTTCATTTTGTATCGCTCTGAGGACAGGAGCTCAATCAGCAGGGAAAAATGCAAAGATAAAGGAACTCTCCCAAGTGGAGGCTGTGGGAGGTCATTTTCTGGAGTGGTGCCTTAGAGTATTATGGATTTGTGAAGTAAGGCCTCACCTTCATGTGGATATTGTACATTCCTGTAGAAAAATGAAAACATAGCAGACTGTGTACAGCACGGCATATTTAACACTGACCTGTAAGATCCTCAAAATGCAGAGGGATTGATTGAGCTGTTACACCGTACAGGTGTGTAGTCAGCCTCAGGCTCCCTGTGCTATTGGGAAAAAAGCAGGCAAACAGGGAGGCTTTTTAGCTGCCTGTGCATCTGTTAGAGCTGAACTGATGGAAACAGGGAAAAAGCAAAATTCCTTATTAGTTCAGGAGAGAACTAGAGACATGTAAAGAACAGATATGGTTAGAGCAGTTTCCTGACTAATTGGATTAGTCTGCAAACAGTGTCCTCATTTAAACGTGAGGAGGGGTAGGGTTGCTCAATGTTACAGTGATTGAATGAATGATAAAAAATTATGTATGTGTGGGAACTGAGACTCAAAGAAGCAAAAGGATTTGCCAAGCCCCGGAGAATGTGGCCTTGTGGATCGGGCTAAGCCTGAAATCAAGTCTAATATTCCTTCTGTGTTTGTTGTGTTGTATGTCTATGCAAGCTGAATTCACTAGTCTGCTGCCTTTAAACTTCAGTTGGCTGTGTTTATGTCAGAAACCAATCAGAATCGCCCCTTCTCCCCTCAAAACAGTTTTATATTTTTTATTATTAAATAAGTGATACATATGCATAGTAGAAAAAGTTGTAAAGTGTCAGAAATGTTCTCTATAGACATAAGGATGTGTCTAGTTTTATCTTTAGGTGTTTGCACGTTTGCAGTATCACAAAGCTGCAGGGACTAGGATGATGATAACATGTTCTACAAGCATTCTTATTATTTCCCTACAGGTAATTTCTAGAATTAGAATTGCCATGCCAAAGAATATAGATATTCTGTTCCTGCCAGAATATAGTAGAAAGACTGGACTCAATAATCCATCCTTTTGGCAGTGCTGGTTTTTACAATGAAAAATAGGATGTCATGTCCTTTATACAGCTGCGGGGGAGAGGCAGCCAGAACACAGCAAAGAAGGAGACCCCTCTGCTCCTTATATTTGATTTATAAGCAAAACAAGTAAAGCCCAGTCTTTTCTGCACTTAGCCTAACTTCTGAAGTTAGTTTCCCGCGAAGGAGCGTGCATTAAGGAGGACTGCCCTCAGTCCACACTTCAAAGGTCCTAAGGAAACACCAACAGGGAGAGTCTAATCCATCAGTGGCCTATGGCCATATACCTTTTCCTATAATCCCTCCATTTTCAACAAGTTAAGTAGGGTTAAGCCAGGTCAGCACGTCAGAAAAGGTGCTCTAAAGAAATCCTAAGTAAATAAAATGTTGTTCATGATTGTGTAAATGTCAATCCTGTGCAAACAAGTGTGGCACTGCTTTCCAAAATACCTGCTTCATAGTGGAAAATGTCCAACTTCTTAAATATTTCTGAGAAGAGCCCGGGAACTCATTGGGAATGAGCTCTGTTTGGGTTTTTAGGTTTCTTGGAAAGCTGTGAAAGCCATCAGTCCAACCTTACCTGATTGGCCCAGGATGGTGGAAGAACCACCACAGTTCCTGACCCAGAAAGAAGACCACTCATTTTTTTTTCTGTTGCAAGATGATTCAGGAAAGCATTAGGGATTCCAGCTGGGATGATCACATTGCACTCTGAGGCTGTCAGCACGAGCAAGATGGTGAGCTGAAGAAACTAAGTTCTTCAAGGAAAAAGAAAAATGTGGAGCAAAAGACATTTTTAGCAAGGGGTTGAAATGTTGAGTAGACTGTCTCTGTCAAGCTCCATCAAATTGCACCCAAACTATGATGTTTCTATAGAGAAGCTGAAAAACTGTCAAAAAAGAAAAATAACCTTTGATTAGCTAAAAGCTCAGTTGCAATGAGCCAGATAGGATGGCTGTTAAAAGACACAAACACAGAATGAGACTCCTTTGTACGCAGCATGTGTTGGAGTGTTTAGGAGCACTTTTGCATTGTGCAAATTTGATTTGTAATCCCAGGGTTTTCTATAAAAATTATGGTACTCAAAGGAGTACAGAATGACTATAAAACAATTTTGAAAATATTTCCCTCAAAATGAAAAAAAACTATAGACCAAAAAGGTATTTTTTTTCTAAAGGTTTCTGACCTGATGTAGAAAAGTTCCAGGGGTTCTGAATACAATTAAACATATTAATCTTGATTTGTTTATAACTGTTGGGTTCCAAAGATAATTGAAAACAAAATGCGACACATGAATGGAAAGTTGGTAGATATGGAAAGAGTTTTATGTTTTTTACTTTTAAAGGGCGATTAGTCATTTAATGATTGTTTTCATTAGCTTCTTATTGCTGTGATAAAACACTCTGACTAAAACCAACTAGAGGAGAAAAGGGTTTATTGTATCTTATTCCTCCAAGGCCACAGCCCATCTTGAGGGAAGTTGGGCAGGAACTCAGGGCAGGAACCTGGAGGCCGAACTGGAGTGCAGACCACAGAGGACCACTGTTTACGGCTTGCTCCTCTGGCCTGTGCTCAGCCTGCTTTCTTGTATACCCCAGGACCACCTGCCCAGGGATGGCACTGTTTGCCGTGGGCTTGGCCCTCCTAGATCACTCAACCATCAAGAAAAATGCCTCACACATGCCCACAGTTCAATATGACAAAATTACCCAATTGATTCCCCTTTCCCAAGTGTGTTAAGCGGACAACTGAAACTATCCAGCACAATGGCTGTATTGACTTTCTCCACACTGAAAGTTCTAGAATGAATTAACAGTCAAAGCAAGTAAAGTTACCTGCAGTTTTCCAATCATTTAAAAAATTAATGTGTATCATGCATGATATTATTAAATACAGGAAAGCATTTTTTTGTCATTTAATTTAGATCATGGCCCAGAAAAATCAGACAAATTTTCATGAATAAATTATAAAGAGGGTGAATGGCAGTTTTGAAAGAACTAATTTTAGCAATATGTGGATTAGCTGTGAGGTCTACCACACATACGACATAACTAGTAGACCAAAGGTACAATTCAAGCAATGAGAATAGAAACAAGCTTTGGTGCATTCACATGTTCATTTACCATTTTTTGAACTTGATGACATGTTACTTACTCTAAGAGAGACAGGAAGCACAACTGAGGTGGAAGTGTCTCTGTCTTTTTACTTCCTCTCCTTAACAAACACTGAAATGTTGCAAAGTGTCTTCTCCAACACAGTGTCTCTGAAGACTGAGGGGTTTCAGTGTCTCATTTAGTATTCTTGTTGTCCTATTAAATGATCCTCAGAAAGTTAACAAACCTGATTTTAGAGTTTGGAGGGAATTTCCAGGGAGCATTAGCTGGCACTATCTCATAGGCTGGGGGCTCTGATGGAAGAAAATAAAAAAATCAGCTAGCATATTCAATTTCTCTCTCTCCCCCCCCCCCCCCCCTTCCTGGCTACCTGTTATAAGCTGCTCAGTTTTGCCATTCCTTCCAGGCAATGATAGACTAAAACCTCTGAAACCATGAGCCAAAATTAATCTTTCTTCCTTTTCAATGGTTTGACTGATAGGCATAGTGGAATATATCTGTAATCCTAGCGCCAATTAACACAGAAAATTAGTATCAGGAGTAGGGCTATTGGTATAACTTTATCTGAAAATGTAGTTTAGAAATGTTTGAAGCTGGTTTGTGGGTGGAATTTGGAACAGTGTGTGTATGGGGGCAGGGGCTAAAGAAGTCCTGGAATTCTATAAACAGAGTTTAATAGGTGATTCTGGCATGAACTCAGAAGACCAGAATGCTGATGGCAATGTGGGGAGAAAATACTGTGCCCTTGAGATTTCAAATGAGAATAAGGACTCTATTTGAATTGGACTAGAGGCTGTTAGCATTACGTTATGGTAATAACTTGTCTTCATTCTATCTATGCCTTAAGATTTTGCAGGAAGCTGAGTTAAAGGTTAGGGGCTAATTAACCTATAAGGCAAGCCAACATTTACGATAGGCATGAGTTTGGCTATTTTTTTTTCTTTAATTTTGGCCAGGTTTACAGTAAGAATCTGGAACAAAAAATAAAAGAGAGATTTTTAAAGCTTTCAGTGTGGGCAGAAAAGTTCATATTAAATTGGAGTACAGTCAGGAATGATTACTAAAGAAATCAGCTGCATTTAGATGAAGCCACATGTTACATATCAGGACAATAGGAAATATGCCTTGAGGGCATCTCAGAAAGTGGTGGAACCCATCCATCTCAGGCTTAAAAGTATAAACATTTGAAATATTTTGAAAATAATCCCTTTAGGAATAGAGTTCCTGCCTTTAGGAATAGAGTCCCTGGCCACCAAGGGAAATGTTTCCCTACGTTCAGCCATCTAAGAAGTCAGAGGCTCCTATTGCTGTAGTCCAAGGGGACCTGGCTATTGTTCATGATGATGGCAGTCCTTGGTGTTGCCTATGTGATCTTGGTTTTTCAGGTATGCAGAATGGAAGAGTTGCAGGGTCACAGAGACTTTAATCCAACTTCAAAAGAAGGTCTATGAGGCCAGGCAATGTGCTCAGGTCAGATTCCTGTAGGGTACCACTGGAGTTGGCAATGTATAAACCTGTGAGGTGAAGCTGAAGACACAATGGAAACCCCAAGAGGCGAAAGATGACAGCAGCAAGAATATCTATTAGGAAAGCCACAGAGAATGAACAGAGCCAGCGCAAGGGAAAGACCAAGCAGGATGCAAATACTAGGGCCACAGGGCAGGGATGGTCCAGGCCAGTGAGAGCTCACATCACCACACCATATAACATAGATGCCATACGTGAATCCAAGGTATTTAATATTTTCTCTGCTAGAGTTTGGCTTGCTTTGACCCGTCCCTCCTTTCTGTGCCCCCAGTCCTCCTATTTGGAATGAGAATGCTTACACTATGCCATTGTATATTGGAAGCTTGTGACTTGTTTTTGATTTTACAAATGTTTCCAGAGGAGACTTGGAATTTAAACTTTTGAACAGTTCTTGAACTATGGGAACTTTTGTAGACGAAGTGAATATACTTTGCAATATGAGATGGACATGAGCCCATTGTGAGGGTCAGGGGTGAATGTGATGGTATAAGGAGGTGTGTTTAGGCATCAAGTTGACAAGGAGTGGACTTGGGATAGTTTAGTTAATCTTGATTACCAGCTTGACTGAGTTGAGAAATTCCAAGGAGATTAATAAACTACAGCTTTCAGTATGTTTATGACAGTGTTTCTAGAGAGAATTAACTAAGGGGGAAAGACCCACTCTGAATAACTTCCTAAGCTGGTAGCATAACTTCCTAGGCCAGGGGCTCTGATGGAATGTAACAGGGAGAAGAGAAAGCCATGTAGTGTGGTCCTTCTCTCTCTTGCTTCTTGGGCCACCATAATGTGAGTCAGTCTTCTCTTCTGTCCTTCCTGTCCAGACAGATTCAAATCTCTGAAACTGTGAGCCTGAATAAACCTTTCTCCCTTTAAGATGGTCTCTCCTTTATTTAGTCATAGCAACCAAAAAGCACTAACACACCTTTGTTGAGTTCAGGGCACTATGATGTCAAACTCTTTTCCAGTGGCTTTAAGAACAGATATAAAAATAATACTCATTTATTATTGAATAGCTTCTTGGGTTATATTTTGAGGAATGTAATATAATCTTAGGTTCTAACTCCATCTAAGATGAGTAGACAGTTTTCAAACCAAACAACCTGAAGATGTCTTTAGACAGGCACACGGCAATGCCAAACCTTGTTTTCCAGCAAAATTTGAAAACACCTGTGCTGGAGCTCTCAATTTCACTTAGGAGGTTTAGCAGGAAAAAGACTGACTTCCTTTCTTTCCCCTTCTCAACAAATGAAGGGGGAACGAATGGGGTTTTAAAGCAGGTTAAGAGTGCTAAGTATGTGACTTATAGAATTTTAGAATCTGAAAGATTGTCTAGCCTCGAAAGTAAATAGGATATATTTTATATCACCAGTGATTTATCTCACTTAATGTCACCATTTCTGTTCCTCAAGAGAACACAAACATGGAGAAATCAGCTCATAACAATAAGAGAAAGCTTATAGTCTGATGTGAGTTCCTGTTTAACTTTTCTCTACTGTTCAAAGGATAACATGTCTTGAAATAAGTCATTTGATACTGGAAAGCAGACCTGGCCTGTCTGGGACTGGGTCACAGTTGCTCAGGTGTGAGTGGCTTTGAAGGCTGGTGGCTTCAGAGCCTCTACCTCTACAGAGGGTCTCTTACTGACACTGTTCAACTTGGGGGCCTTGTTGACATGAAACTTTGACTTGATTCCTTTTGAAAAATATTTTTTCCCAAAGCTGAAAATACGTTTATTTTCATAAGAAAAATCCTTGAGGAAATGAGGAAATGAGCCATAAATTCCTTTTTTTAAAAATAAAAAAGTATTCACAGGTGACACTGTTCTGTTTATTTCGGGTTTTAGCGTGCACAGTCTCCTGTTCTTCACTAGTTAGCTTGTCACCGCTCATGTTAAAAAGCAGACGCGATGATTCCTCAGAACTTGAGTTCAATATTCAATTGTTCAGGTCCAAAAGACAACAAAGATGAGATAATAAGAAGTTGGTCTGCCCATTAAATAAGTCAGCTTCATTTCAGTTGACAGAGAAAGAAATTCTACCCATCAAGGAGAATATAAATGACTTTATTAGACCACTAATGTTTTAAAATTCTTTTTAGTTCTACCACATCCATCTTGCCTTTTTCTCTGATGGGTTACAATTAGATTTATTTCTTTGTAACACACAATTTACTTTTGATCATAAGCTTTCATTTTCCAAAACATACTGTTTCATCTTGTTTTTCGTTTTTTATACTCTGTATCTTTTCTTTTATACTTAAAAGAACTTTAGTTATTTTTTTTTAAAGAAATTTCCTAACTTCAAATGGACATAAATCCTTTTCCTTAAAAATATAATCAATGTTTGTCTTCTGTTATTTGTCCTCTGTTTTTCACTTAAAAACATTAGAAACTGCCTTAAGAGCAGCTGCGTAAAGGGTTGGTAGTGGGAACTCTGAGGAAAGCACTGGATCTCATGTGACAGCTCATTTGTCAACAACAGCATTCAGAGAACAGGGAACACTCATTTTACATGGAAGCCTCAAACTATTGACATTGATGAGAGTTACCCCAAAAGAGTTATCTGAAGAGTTCTTTGAAGAAGCAGGTTTTTGGAAAGGAGCTGACATAAGATTACCCTTCAGAAGAGCTTTGCTAGGAGATACGACCCTGAAGGTTGGAAAGCAGGACTTCATGTGTCCAAAGGGGAGCTGCATTTGGAGAGATAGCTTCCTTGTATAGCATGACAGAGGTCCTGAAGGGACAGGCAGATACTAGTTCCCTGAATATCAATAGAGACAGAACATTATGAACACAGACAGCCATAATGAGGTCTTAAAGGGAGGGAGGGAGGAAGAGAGGGAGGGAGAGAGAAACAGACAGAGAGAGAGAGCATTCTCTTCAAATCTAGGTTTTTGGGGGCTAGAGGAGTAAACTTCATACTGTGTGATAACCTGACCTGGTCTACATGCTCAGAAGCACAAAGATAGGCACTAGCTAGGTTCATAAACTTATCCTGAAACTGCCAGAGGGAAGGACTGCAAGGCTGCAGGGCTACAGCACAGTATGCGTTCTTGTCAGTTTCCTGTCCTAGAAGGAGAGAGCTGCAGAGGGGCATGACCTGATTTCTGGGAGAGAGGGTGGATGGAGTTGGAGGGTCTGTGATCTAAGAAGGACAAAGTCAGAATCCTTTTCAGGGATTTCACCCAGAGCTGGTAAAACATTTCATTGATACCACTTCCCCTCTCTCCAAATACTCTCAAAGTTCCTCATTCCTTGCTCTCTGGTCTTCTGCATCCTACTGATCATGATCGAGAAGGGAGCTCTGTTTCCTTTGAGCAGAGCCCTGCGGTTTACACATTCTACCTGTGCTCTGACTCAGCTTTCCTTCTCGTTGTCTAATGCCTTGAAGACACACTGAGCAGTGTTCTTTCCCTCGTTCTACGCTCATCTTGAGCCTTCTCCGGGATTCACCCCATTCGCTGACAGTGACCATCTCAGGTCTTCTCTTTCAACGAGGATAGTAGTAATGACACTTAAAGAAACATCAGCGCCTTTGGTGACTTTGCTTTCATTGCTTGTAAACAGATAACTTACTTGTTTAAACTGTGTATCTGTTTGGAGAGCATTTAGAACCACTTAATTTTAAAAATCTTTTATTATTTTATTTTATGTCTATGAGCATTACATTGCCTGCATGTATGTAAATGCACCTGTGTCCTGCAGTGCCTTCAGAGGTCAGAAGAGGGTGTCAGATCCCCTGGAACTGGAATTACGGATGTTGTTAGCTGCCATGTGGGTGCTGGGGATGGAATCCAGGACCTCTGCAAGAGCAGTCAGTACTCTTCACCGCTGAGTCATCTCTCCAGCCCCCAGAACTGCTTAATTTTTACAATGGTCATTAATGAGTTACAGAAGAAAAATCAGGCAACATCAGATGGCATGGGGAAGCCTACGTAGTCCTAAGAGAGAAATTTGAACTAGATAAAAATGGATAATATACCACCCATGGGTGAGGTGGTGCTCACTTTGA
Source organism: Eospalax fontanierii (assembly GCA_035773235.1). Classification (NCBI taxonomy): domain Eukaryota; kingdom Metazoa; phylum Chordata; class Mammalia; order Rodentia; family Spalacidae; genus Eospalax; species Eospalax fontanierii. Next base: position 30,000,327 of record CM069548.1, on the reverse strand, counting down.
GAATCAGGAGTGACCTCCTCTCTGATTCCAGCTTAGAGAACACATGGACCATCTCTAGGAGTGAGAGTCATTGTCTTTGAGACGAGAAAAGACCCCTTTGAAAAGTTTTCTTTAGTGTACATGTGTGGAATTCCTTCACTATGGGAGGGTTATAAGGATCATTGAGCTGTCCAGGGCTTTCCCCTGTCCTTGTTAAAGGGGAGTTTTCTGATGAGTCAGAGGTTGGAGAAGGAGGCTGAGCTTATTCCTCCTATGGCAAAAGCTTCCTTTATATGACTGCCACCCAGACCTTCAGTCACAGACCTGAATAAACTAGCAAATGTGGAACAAGAAGAAGGTAAATATGTTAGTCACTTTTTTCATTGCTATGACAAATACCTGACAGAAACAGGTTAAAGGAGGAAAGATTTATTTTGGCTTACAGCTATGGAGGTTTCAGGCTGTGTGGTCTACTGATGTCATTTGTTCCAGGCAGAAGCACATGGCAGAGGGGTATGAAAGAGCACAGGTGCTCATTCCATGGCATTTAAAAAGCAGAGAGGGACAAAGAGGAAGGTTCCAGGAGTGAGATACCCTTCAAAAACCATCCAAGACTTTACCTCAACTGTTTCCTCCAACCGGGCTCCATCTCCAGCCACTTCCCAGTAATGCCGTCAAATCATGGCTCTATTGATGGATTAATCCCTTGATTAGGTCAGAGTCCTCAGGGTCCAATCACCTCTCAATAGTCTGCTCTACCAGCTGGGAACCAAGCTGGCAGCACATGACCCTTTGGGGTGAAACTTACACCCAGACTACAGCAGTACAGTTCCACAAGGCGGCCGGGAGTGGGATGGATGTGGCAATTGGCAAAAGATCATCCAGAAGACAGGCAGAAATCCCTAGATAAGAAGCGAAGGGCGTTCAGAGAGAATGTGTATGTAGAAATGAAGCTTTAAAAAGACACGTACATATACTTAGGTGAGGTGCAACCCATTTAGTTCTTTACTACTGTGATAGTTCTTTATTAACTTGATTGGACTGAGACATGACTAGAAGATTGATAAAGTACACGTGGGTGTGCCTGTGAGGATGTTTCCAGGGAGGATTGGCTTGAGCTGAGGGGAAAATTCCATCTGGAATGCAGGTGGTACCTTCCAGTAGGGTGGGGGCCCAGATAGAACAGGAAAGGGTAAGAGGAAACTCACCCACAAAAGCATCCTCCTCTCTCTGCTTCCTGTTTTCGGGAGGTGAGGAAATCTGTTCCTCTGTGCTCCCGCAACCACACTGTGCTGCTTTGCCATGGTGGCCAAACTGCGGAGCCAGCTGACTGTGCACAGACTTGGAAACTGTGAGCCCAAGGCAATCTTTTCTCCTAGTTTTTTTTTCTCTCAGATATTTGACCTAACAAGAAGAAAGAGACAGACATAGCTTTCTAAAGCCTTTTCAAGAAATAGAGTGTTAATTGCACAGATGTCTCAATTGAACTGAAAGTGAGATGGAGACCCTGACCTTTTCTCAGATGTGTGTGTGTGTGTGTGTGTGTATGTGTGTGTATGTGTTATGAAAACAAAGGTCTGCAGAGAGAGAGGATTTTGATAGGCACTTGTATAAGAAGAGAGGTTGCTAGGATATAGACAGAGTACAGTGATATAGTTCCAGTTATCTACAGGTCATTGAAATGCCACCACAGGACTCAATACAATTACATGAAGCAACTCACTGCATTTATGAAGTGTTGCATAGCACGACTTTTCAGCTAGGGTGCATCATTCAAGGCAGGAAGGCTTCTTCAGGCAGAAGAGTTGAATGTAAAGGGCAGATAGGGTAATGGTAGACTTCAGACAAGCCCAGAAACGCTAGTGACATCTGCGACTCCTGGAAATATTTGAGAGAAGAACATTGCAGTGTAATAAATTCATGAAGAAATACATGTAGAGATTATAGAGACAGTAAGGCCTTGGCTTTTTCTACGGCACCATCTTGTACACATGGGCTGTTGGGTTAGAGGATATTTGGATACACAGAGTTAATCATGTCTGTGAGGTCAAGAAGATCAGCAGGTCAGAAGACTGACAGCCATTGGTGATTCCTAGCTCCTAGGGGAGGTTCTGCCCCAGGTGCTCCAGTTACCATGAATACTGTTGGCTTAATTTTGCAATATTCTTTTCCTCCTTTTCCTGAAGTACTGATATCTGTTTTGAGACTATACAATTCCAAGAAAGTGGATTTTAACTCAATCTTGGATGAAGGACAGGATCTAGGAAAATGTAAATGCTCAATTCTATGAACAGGTTATAGTAATTAGTTAAGGTTTACATCTGTATCTTAAGCCATTCACATGAAAATGTGGGAGCTTCAAAGCTGTTGTTGAGGAAATAAATGCAGTGTGTTTTTATGAGCAGGTTATAGCCACTTTGGGACCATGAAGTAAGTGAATCTTAGGAAGAACAAAGACTTATATAACTGAATAGCTGGACTGAGCTTAAAGTTCACGTACAGCCTACTCTTCCTGTGGCCTTTTTAATTACATTATTTTTAAGGACTCCATTCTTATAGCTTAAATTCATTGAATGATAGTTTCTATTTGCAACTGAAAGCAATCTCACTAGCAAAGATGCCAGAAAGTGACCGACATCCCCAATATTCTCAGCAGAAAGGCAAAAGACTCCACTTCAAGAAACAGGGGGAAAAACATTCGTATTTCAAGAAACCCAGCCAGAGTTGATAAAGCCTCCTTTCTGGAGGCAGAGGAGGCAGCTGAATAAGCTATGCATTTGTATTTCAGGCAACTCTGTTCAGGACTGAACAATGGGGAAGTGGAGAACAAATCCATTTATTTTTACCATAAGTAATTCTGACTATGGTAATATTCATAAGAAAACCTAATGGTTCTGTTAACATTAATGTAATGCTTAATTTCTATTGGTAAAAGTAATGTTACTGGCCTTTAACACATCAGTTTTCTAGGAAAACGAAATAAGAAAAAAGCTCATTTAGGTAGCTGTTAGAATTAATGGCCAATGGATTAGTCACTTTTGCATTATTGTAACTGATAGGACAGAGTATTTGGGCTCATAGTTGCTGTCCATGATCCTGAGGAAGGCAGAGTGGGGTACCTGCCTGTATGTAGATGGTAACTGTTTCTCATGCAGCAGATGAGAAGCAGAGGAAAAATAGCCTGGAACCAGGGCTGCTGTACACGTCACAGGCCTGCTCTGACTGGGACACTGCCTCCAGGGAAACCCTACCTCCTGAAGGCTCTGTAGCCTCCAAAATAGCATAACAGGTTAGGATGAACATTCAGAACATGAGATGAGGAGCTGGAGGGATAGCTCAGTGGGTAGAGTGCTTGTCTTGCCAGTATGTGGCCCTAAGTTTAATCCCCAGACCCTGTGTAAAAAGCCAGTTTTACTGGCACACACTTATAATCCCAGCACTGGATTTAAAGGAAACAGGCCTGAGGATCAGTGGCTAGCCAGCCATGTCAAATCAGCAAGCCCCATGCCCCAGTGAGAGATCAAGGCAACAGTACAGTACCTGAGGAGGAATGATATCTCTGTATGCAGGTACACATATGTGTATACACACACACACACACACACACACACAGAGAGAGAGAGACAGAGAGAGAGAGAGAGAGAGAGAGTTTATAAATGGCATTTCAGATTCAAAACCATATCAGCAAGATTAGATATTTCAGTGACTTTTAACACATGTTTGCTGAGGAGAGTTATGCCAGGGATGGAGAGAGGTACCAAAGACAGAATGAATCATCGTGTTTTTGCCCTTGAAATGTTTGTGGTTTCATCCAGAGAAGACAAATGACTTTTGTTGCCTTGTGCATTAACTTTGATAAGTTCATTGTGATTACCTGTGAGCTTTATAAAAGAAAGCCCCAGGTTATGTGTTGATTCCAGCAGAGATCCTGGGCCCTGCTCTACCTGAAGCTGGTATGGCTCTATACCATCTCTCTGACACAAGCTCAGCAAAGGTAGAAGATGCTCTCGTGTTTGCCAACCTTGGCTAAGGACATGGAACTTGGATGTCAATTCCCAGTCCTAAGCCCTATATGCTTTCTACTAAGTCATTCCAGTGATAAAGATTCAAATCTCATGCATTAATGGTACTATGCCCTAAGCATAAAACATTGCCTGGGGCTGAAGATATGACTTGGTGGTTAAGAGTACTGACTGCTCTTGCAGAACACCTGGGTTTGAATCCCAGCACCTTCGTACTGGCTTATGACTGTCTGTAACTCCAGTTCCAGGGAAATCCAATGCCCCCCCCCATTCTCTGCAAGAACTGCACGACATGAGTGCACTTACATACATGTAGGCATAACACTCATACACATAAAACTAAAAGTAAGTAAAGTTAAAAAAAAACTTTGACTATAAAAAAGTCTGCTTACTTTGCCAAACCTAAAGATTCCATGATACATTTCAATGAAAATACGAAACAAAGTACAAGAATACAAGCAAATCTTCCTGGAAAAGAACTCTACCTGGTCTTTCTCTTGCTCTGTTTTACAGAGACATTGGCCTCGACTTTATGAATGAGGAACCAGAGTTCTCTGATGCTGCAATGTGAGCAAACCAAAGAGGCTTTGCTGGACCTGGTGGCTCTGTCCGATTTTGCAAGGTAGCTGGCTGAGTCCAACTTTCCTGAAGAAGATGCCATCTTCTGTAGTGGGATTTAGCCCAAGAAAGTAGTTCAGAATCATTGGTGTGGACGGAAAATAGAAAGGGTATATTAGGACCCTCATGTCTCTAATTTAATTCCAAACTTCAAGCCTTTTACCCCCAGCACAGTCCAATGCTTTCTGTAAGTGCATGATGGAGGGTGGCGGGAGGGAATTCACCCGTCCAGAGCCACACAGATTTATACCTCATAATAGCTACCAACACGCTGCAGTAAAATTTTACGTTTCAGCTAAATTACCAATGACTTTCAGGCCCATGCCAGAAATTTTAAAGTAGGCTTATAAAGGAGATGAGGAAACGTACAGTCAGGCATTCTTAAGCTGTGTGTGTGTGTGTGTGTGTGTGCACATGCACATGCGTGGTATTCCCTTGGCATCATGCCACATGTGTGCATCATTTTTGCCATCTCATTTAAATGTAATTAGGTCCCCTCTTTTGGACGCTGTGTTTCTGCATGTTGGCAAGGGTTATCTGCAGGAGGTTAAAGCATGAGGCTATGTTGTTGCCTTCTGCCTGTGCTCTAAGGGTGGCCACATTTTTTTGACTTATTGGGCTTCATAGTGATTTACAGATTAAGGCCTGTGCTGGGGCCAACAGGACTGCTGTTCTCTCTCACCAGCACATTTCACTGCTCGGACCCAGCAGGACTTTGCTTACTGTGTCATTATAGTTCTTAGTTCACATTTCCTCTTGGCACCTAGCACTTGGTTGATCTGTCAGTGTGCTGAATTTGTTTCCTGCATGGACCCCCTGTGATTTGTGAAAAAATGACCACAGTCAGGGCAGTGGGTGATCCAGAGGGAGTTCTGGGCTGCATAGTACCCCATCTAACCCCTATCTACACCCAGAAACCTTTCTCTAGGCTTGGAGGGAGCCTCAGAGAAGCAGGTTTGCTGTGCTCTTGCAGAGTGGCGCATGCCAGGACGTATTCTTTGCATTCATCTCTTCTACAATCTTATTAGAGGACACAAACTCAATGTGCTCTGTGTAGGGAAAGAGGGGCCTCCCGGAATATCTTATTTCTGCACTAGGGACCCTGACTACTGTAAATCATCCCAAGACCTTTTTGCCAATACCTGGCCTCCTCACTCTGATAAGGTCCCTGTGTGACTGATGTTGGCACCCACTGATGTCACAAATGTCCAACTATTGACAGTTAAAATTACCCTAAGATGAAAGCAAAATCAATTATGATATATATATATATATATATATATGTGTGTGTGTGTGTGTGTGTGTGTGTGTGTGTGTGTGTGTAATTTGAAAATGATCAAGTGTTCATGTGCATGAATTTATTCTTAATGCTCACAATTTATTATTTTTTAAATGAGGAATGGCCCACATGCCCACATGTGCTATTTCAGTTTTACTCTTTGTGTTCTTTTATAACATACGCTTTTCATTTTGGTCTAATGGGATTTTAAAATTCTTTCAGACTTTTATCCTTTGTACTTTATATTTATTGGTGTGTTTATACTGCTGAGTTTTAACATTTATGTCCATTTTGTATTAATTCATGTAAAATTAATAGATCTCTTTAAAAGTTATTATTGGGGAAAACTTTTCAGGATATAATTCCAGTGTGTATGACAGTCCTGTGACATGGGAGCTTCTACATGTTAATTTCTGCAAGAGTTAATGTTGTTACCCTAAGATGGACTTGAAAGTGGGGCTGGAAAGATGGCTCAGTTGGAAAAGTGCTTGCCTCAGAAGCCTGAGTACCTGAGTAAAGAGCTCCAAAATTCATGGGAAAAGTTGGGTGTGCAGTGCCCTCCTGAAATTCCAGCTCTGGGGAGGCAGACTCAGGTGATTCCTGGCACTTGCTGGACAGCCAGACAAGCCAGGTTGGTGAGCTCCAGGTTTGGAGAGAGACTGTCTCAAAAACTATAGTGGAAATCAATTAAGGAACATGCCCAACACTAGCCTCTGGACCGCTGTTTGGCACTGTGATAAGGCCCTCATCTCTCTGAATATAATATAATATAATATAAGAGGAAACCAGGCATAACTTGGTCTCACACACACACCACACACACACATGCATGTGCATCCATAAGCACATGTGGACACACATACACAAACACATACCTACAATACATACAAAGATAATCTTGAATTTGTTAAAATTTAATAACCGATGAATACATTTCAATCATCATTTCTTGGCTAGCATGTGCTTTTTCCAAATATGCTTTAAGAATGACCTCCTTATCTTGTCTCATGAGGCTCCCATTTCTTACAAATGAGGAAACAAATGTGCCTATTATCCAGCTCATTGAAATGACCACATCGCGGGGCTTGAACACAGACCTGTCTCAGTTCAGTATTCTTTCCTCTTTGTTATAGTTGATCATAATTAAACCGCAGGTACCAGAATAGGTCATATAAATCATGAATGCAGAGGAGATTTTCATTTTAAGTATAATTTAATTAGATAGGAGGCAAGGCGAAGAAGGGAAGTCTAGTCTCCACTAATGCAGCTCCAGACTGATGGGAAAGCATTTATTTGTGAATCTGGGTCAGCCCCAGCTGTCAGTTCCCTTCCTCTGGTGTTCCCTTCTCACACTCCTTTTCTGAGCTCCGGGGTCTGGAGGCAGTGTGGGCACTGAAGCATCTTGAACCCAGTCTGGCAGACAAGCTCCGGGTCTGCCCTGATGCTACAGAACCTGGGCTCCTGTCAAGGCTCCTGTGGGGGCGGCCTCATTGAGCCTGTGCTTCTGAAGTTTACTCAGCTGGTTTAGCATTGGCAGAGAGAACTCTCAGCCCTTCCTCCAAACCACCACCTGGCACTCTCGATTTCTTTTGAAACATCCACAGGCTTGGCCCAGGAGGTACAACTGAGTGGTCCAAGCCGACTCAGATGTCCTTCAAAGACTCCCAGAAAATACTAGCTTGTGGAGCTAATGGCCAGAAGGGTATTTAATTCTTTTTGGCACTGTGATAAGGTCCTCATCTCTTTGAATATAATATGATATGAATCCCCCAAAGAAAGCCAGGTATAACTTGGTCTTTTCTTTTTCCCTTTCATTCTTCTTTGTCTTCTCCTTTTTCCTTTCTTTTTCTTCCTCATCCAGCTTTCCTCCCATTTTCCTATCCTGTGGTCTACAAGATGGGAAGTGGCCAGGATCTCCCCTCTGAGAACATAGTCTTTGAAACAACTATAGTGGGAGCTTTCCAGGGTGCGTCTGTAGCCTGTGCCATGTGCCTATTAAGCTATTTCAGTCCTGTCCACTGCTTTTATTTTTTAATAAAATAAAATAAAGGAAAAAAATTCTTTAACCTTTAAAAAAATCAGACCCTTTAAATAATGTATTGATGTCCTACAGCTACTACAACAAGTGACCACAAACGTGGAAGTTTAAGACAACAGAAATTTGGGGCTAAAGAGATAGCTCAGTTGGTAAACTGCTTGCTGGGCAAGCAAGAGGACTTGAGCTCCATCCCCAGAACGCATGTAAAACAGCCAGGCACTGTGGTGCATACTGGTGATCCCAGCTCTAGGGAGGGAGAGGCAGAGGCAGGCAGATCCTTGAGGCTCGCTAGCCAGCCAGCCTTGCCTGTTTAGTAAGTTCCAGTCCCTGGAGAGACTGAGAAAAGAGGGGGATGATGCCACTCAGGGTTAGCCTCTGCCACACACACACACACACACACACACACAGTACCCAGAAATACATTTTCTCATAGTTTTAGAAGTGCTTCCTCCAAAGGCTGGAGAGAAGAATCTTTTCTTGAAACTTCCTTGGCTTGTAGCACAGGAACCCAGTCTCTGCCTTTCCCATCACAGGTTCTTATTCCTGTATGTCTGTGTCTGTTTCCCGTTCCTTTCTGTTAAATCAACTTGTCCTTGGATTTAGGACTGGCCCTGAGTCAATGTGAGCACATGACCCCTTAACTGCATCTGCCAAGACCCATTTTCCAAATGGTGTCACATTTCCAGGTTTTATGGTTCAGGATGTGGACATATCATCTTGGAACTCATGGTTAAGAAAAAAAATCCTCTGTATTTATGCAGCACAGGGGTTGATTAGTTACTTTTCTCATCTCCACAACAAAATACATGACAACAATTTTAGGGAAGAAGGGTTTATTTTGGCTCATGATTTCAGAGGTTCCATGGTATGCAATGGAGGACCTTCTTCAGGTTGGACACTAAACAAGGAGAGAGAGATAATTCCTGCACTTGACTGGCTTTCTGCTTTGTCCATTTGGGCCCCAAGTCCATGGGGTGGTGCTACCTACATTGAGAAGAGGATCCTCTCCCTTTGGGTAATTCTCTGTGAAGCTGTCCTCACAGACACTAGAAGGTATGCAGCACCAAGCCCACAGGCAATTCCAGTTCCAATCAAATTGTCTATGAAGATAAGCCTGACTTCGATGCAGGGTGTTTAGTCAGTGTAATCAGATGTAGACAGTAGAGGTTGGTGAGGTAATGTGATGCTGTTTGGAAGGCATTGATGCTCTGTTTGAGGCATTCTGAAGGATCACTGACCTTCTGCAGCGTGAGCACATAGAGCTGAGGGGAAACAGAAGGAGCATTGGATGGCTCAGCAAACACAGGTGCAAGTTGTTTTGAGTGGTGTCCACTCCATGTCACTCAGTGTCAGGAATGATTCCTCATTCCTTGGGACTTCTTCCCTGGACAGAATTTTAGGTCAGAGGCTGAATGTCCATAACCAGGTTGCCATAAAAACACTTTCTCTCCTCCTGGTTTTGGTCAGTTTTAAAATAGTCATATTGACAAGGAAGACTCTGCTACTTCAAAATGTTGGAAAGTGAAAATTAGTCTGCTTTTAATACACAGCTGTTTGTGCTCAGCAAAACCAGATAAGCGAGTCTGCATTCTTAATGACGGTATCAACTCCAAGACTCACATACAGATCTCCTGGTGTGTTGACAACTCCTCTGCCCAAAGATGTCTTCTCCTAGCAACCCTTTAAGGGAAAATTAGGTTTTCTTTAGAATACTGTATTAGTTTCTGTTCTGTTTCTATGATAAAATACCATGACCAAGGCAATCTAAAGAAGGAAGAATTTATTGGGCTCACAGTTCGTTTCCAGAGGGCTAAGAGTCCACCACAGCAGGGGAGAGCTGGAGCAGAAAGCTGAGTGCTCACATCTTCAAACAGGAACAGGAAATAGAGAATAAAGCCAGAAGTGAGGCAAAACTATGAACTCTCAATGCTGACTGGTAGTGACATGCTTCCTCCAGCAAGGCCACACCTCCTAAAGGTTCCACGTTCCTCCCCAAACAGTGCCACTAACCGACCAAGTGTTTGAATACTGAGAACCATGGGGGCCACCTCTCATTCAAACGCTCACAGATGTTAACCGGAACTTCAATTTAGGTTTTATTTTCTTCTTGTGGGTGCTTCTAGGAGAATGTGAGTTCGATGATGATGCGGACGGGCTCTTCTCTCTTCATGAATTTCCTAGGGTTCATAGTATCTTCTGGATAAATAGGTGTGGGATCATGAGCATGTGAGCAAGTGAATGAATAGCCTGTGAATCACTGTCCTGAGAGAGGCAAGAAATTGTTTGGAGCTGAAATCAAAAGAGCAGCATGCAACATAGTATACAAGGAGTGGGTGACTTCGGTGAACTGGGAAAGAACAGTGATAGGAATTTTCATCCTTTTTTCTACCAGTGCCCCGGCTACAATTGCCTATAAATAATAGTATAATATTAAAATTAAAAGACTCTTGGAGAGTTTTAAATTTAAGAGAAATACCAGAAGCACAATAAATAAAACCCAAAGTAATTAATGGGTTATGAGTTAAAGCTACCGAAAATATTATATATATTCACTAGAGTCAAATTTCCTGTCAGGAATGATAATAAGAGAAAGAACATACTTTGATGTCTTGCCAAAAGCCAGTACGGGGATCCAAGTCACTGTGATGTGGGCGCCTGGCCTACAGATTTCAGAATTCTGTGTGGTTTCTCTCAACCAAATTTCTGACGGAGCCAGCAGAAAGGGGTAGCGGTGGGAAATGTGCTATCTATAAAAGTAAACCACAAAAATAATTTCCTAGTGCCACTACAGGCCTCAATTTAGACTGTAAAAGCCAAGACATTTAGAATAAACTATTGTAACTTTTTGCAGTGTGCTGGACGGGAGAGTTCGATATGCCGGCATGGAGTAAGGAGGGGCGGGGGAGGGAGAGATGTAGAAGGCCTTGGGTGGAGATTTGAGTTTTGTGGGTTTTTGAAGTTGCTGTCTCCTTTGGGCAACTCTCTTTCTGATTTCTTGAGGTCACTCTATAATTTGACATTTATTGGGATTTTCCCATTATCTTACTATTGGCTGGTAAAAAAGATATAAGGCTGAGTGAAATTCATTTCAGTCATTTTGATTGACTGTGTCTAAGCTACATTTTCTTCAGAACACAGCTAAAATAGCTAGCTAATGATTAGGAAGACCCAGTTTACTCTCCGGATGACAAATCTAAACATTCACAGAGAGTTTGCAAAGTGATATGTTTAAATGGATGGATCAATAAGTAGGTTAGTCCCTTCCTTCAGGACAAGACCAGCATTTTTATCTTTTACTGTTAATTGGCCAGAGGCAATCAGGAAGATTTCCCTGCGCGCTGTCTCCTATTTGGAGGGTATCACAATGCTTTGAGAGTAAAGAAGAGGAAAGGAAACGCTCAACAATATGTTTGTCAAGAGAACGATTGCATTGCTGTCTCTACTAATTCCCAGGCAGGCAGATTCAAGGGTAGATGATTATTCCTCCTCCCTCTTCCTTCTTCTCTTTTCTGTCTTTCTGTCGTCTCTTAACTCTGCCTGTGGTTGGCAGGTTGGCTCTAGCAATTCTGGTCATTATGTATTCACCCAAAGATCTGAAGTGAAACCTCATGGAATAGTTGTCATATATAGTGCAGTAACTGCTCTTATGTTTGATTTGTCACACTGATCACTTGTACCAAGCCCCAGGGTAGTCACAGAAAAAGGATGAAATAATCTCTACTCAACCCATCTAAACTACCTCCCGAAGATGGGGACCCCTTCCTTATAAAATGTAGGTGCCTCATTGTTGTCCAAACTGAGAATGTACGTTGGGGAGGCAACCAACAATGTTTGCCATGCTGGGAAAATATTTAGAAAATACTGTGATCAAAAGTTCCTTTGGATGAGGGCTAGTTTTGCCATATTTTTCTTCTAGCACGTTCTTTACATACTTGTCCTAAGTGATCTAAATTCTGTGAGACTAGTCGACTTTCTAATCCAAAAGGCTGTGAAATTTTCCTATAAAATACTTCCAGTTTTTCAGGCTATGTACAAGCCATCTCTCCCACTGCTGCTCTTGCCTCCTCCCTCCATGGCTCTGCCCTTCACCTTCCTGTTCTCATTCCTCTTCCTGTTCCTCTTCCTGTTCCTGTGTCCATTCCTCTTCTTGTTTTTTTTTCCTGTTCCCATTCTTCTTCCTTTCTTTCCTTTTTTTTTTATAACCTTTCCTATCATTCTCGCTGTCCCTTCTCTTCCATTTCTTGAAATTATTTAAAAGCATAAAAGATTCTTAACTTAAGTCTTTTACAATAAAGAGCTGGGATCAACTGGTCCATCCGCCATAGTATGGCCTGGCCTCATGTTCTCCATTCTTAATTGAACCATGTCTTAGTCACACTTCTATATCCAATTTAATGTTAGGTTTTCAAAGATACTTCTTAAATAAGGAGGAATCATTTAGTTATTTTGTTTCAATGTTTCTTTTATTTGGAAAGGAGACAATTAAGAAGCGCCAAACTAACAACAATAAAGCGATAAAGCACAAACACGCGTGATTCCCACAGCGGGGGCTAAGGCAGGAGGATCCCGAGCACTTGTCCGTTAGCCAGCCTCACTGAAATGGTGAGAAAATGATTCAGTGAGAAACCTTATATTCAAGACAAGAAAGCAGCAAGCTATAGTGGAAGACTCTCAGCCTTCTTGGCTAGCTTCCACATGTTTGTGCAAAACACACACACACACACACACACGCACACACACAGGTAAGATATTTGGTCTTGCTCAAAAAATTGTGACTGAAGACCTGCAGTGTGCCATGCCATATAGCTTGGGCCACAGTGAGGACAGGAAGCAGATGGAGCACACCAGGATGACTTCTTATAGGGAACCACCTCTGTCATACTGGGTATATCTCAAGTCATTGGAAAAAGAGCCCAGAGAATCCCTGCACATCCGCAGCAGTGATTGGAGAAGGAATCTGAAAATCCCCATTGAGCCATTTGATTTAAATGGTAAAAATGATATTAGGTGAGTTGTTTTCATGTAAAACAATTCCAGATACTGAAAAATAAACTTTATAATCATAACCTTTTAAATAATGAAAATCTATTTCACAGTTTCCAGCAGCTGAAGGAATGTTTTAGAAGCAGTTGGATTGGCATTTTGCACAGGGACTACAGACTGCTGATCTGCATGGCCTGCTGGCTGACTATTCTTAATTCAGTGCCAATCTGGAGATAATGTGAGTGGGATAAAGACTTTTCTCATTCATTTGTTTGAGATTAATGGAGGATTTAAGGAAGAAAAATTTATGATAGATTTTACTGCTGCAAAGTTTTGTAATTTTTTTTTTGGATGACCATTATATTTAGACATATGGATTTGTAATGAAACTGGAGAGTTACCAAGCTTGGGAATGTGAGTAAAATGGAAACATGTTACAAATACAACTTATTCGAGGGAATAAATAATAGCAATATCCTTCCTGCAAAGATCAAAATAAATTGAAATTTGGGGATCAAAGGTAAATTTATGGGATATGCTGAAATTACATTAAACAGATACATAGTTGCAGATCCCTGGTGTTTCGGGTTGCCACATCTGTCTCCTACAATCATTGGCAGGTAATGTATGGACTTAGGTACATTTTACATAAGAAAGCTCCTTGGTGGCTTCAAGTTGCAGCCTCAGTTTACTACAGTCTGGTGGCACATGCCTGCTCACATTCCAGGCCTCTTGTTTCCCCTGTCCTCCTGATTGATGGGTCCTTTACCTTGTCTTGTCATTGCATGTTATCTACTCAGACAGTGATAAGAAGGGTTTATTTTGCTGTTTTCTTTTGAATTTACTTTGTCCCTCTGGGCCTTAAGTTCTTCCCAAGACCACAAGTTCCAGTACATCTTAGAACTTCAAACAGCTGACTCAGGACCCTACCTAGAAAGGGTGCAGAAGCTCTAGGATTCTTGCTGCTCCGTCCAATCAGTTCCCAAGATATTAGCTAGTGGCTTGTTTAAGTACGTGCAGTTATTTTTCATCTGCAGTTTCCTGGGCAATTTCCCAAAGAAGGAAAGAGATTACATTTCTGGTTAACATGGATTTTCGCTGGGATTCAATAAATATAAGTTCTTAAAGATTAAGAACCACAGAAGGAAGTCCTGTGGCACCCTTCACCCTGTTTTCTTCTTCTTTGGATTCTCCATCTTATTTCCCCTTGTGAAATATCAGCTGTCCTGCAGAAGGCTCTCCTGGAGCTCTTTCAGGAAGATCTTGAGTAGCACCCAGACTTCAGTGATAAGAGCAAGGGTGGTGAAACTTATTGTGACCCATTTTCTGAACTGAAAGCTGCGTTAAGAATGACGGTCTCTCCTGTGGGTAACACAGGCCATGGTCTTCTCTGTTTCCTCTTTTAGTTCAGCCAGAGTGAGTTTTGGGTCTGCTGGTTCTTTTCCCAAGGGTTATTTCCATTGGTAGTGGTAGCAGTAAGGCCCAGAGATGTCTGTCTCTAGCCCAGGGTCACATAGATAAGTGACTGTACTACCCTGACTAGGGAGACTGGCCCCTAAGTCTGCTATCTCCAACATTGCAGCCTGGCAGCTCTGATCGAACCCCAGTGATGCTGATTCATGAAAAATTATCTCAGAAATAAGTAATCAATAAAGTTTTCTTGCCTTTTTTATAAAGGGGGAAAGAGTCTCTTTGATAAGAGACCCAAGTTTGTGCAATGGTTCAGACTGATGCTGTTTTATTAAAACGTGAGACCACAACAAAGAATGTTCTAGTATTTTCAAATAATATTGCAGAAGGCAAATTAAAAGGAATGGTATATTTCCTGTATTTATTTTCTAAATTTGTTTTGTCTTTGCTATGTTTGGATTCTTTTCACAAAAAGGAAATTTGCTGTATTATCTTGGACATATCTACGAACCAAAGATAAATGTTTAAAATAAACAATTGTGAGTGTTGGAATTCTTCAGAATCCTTAGCTTATTTATATCCAAATTTCTATAGCAAGCAGTTTCAACACATTCAGAAGATAATGTCTGTAGAAATGGCATCTTTCCAGGGAACAGGCTCTTCCATGACCTTCAGGGTCACCTCTCCCAGCAGTCAGGATTGTAAGTATACCAGTTGACCTTTTTGTATAGATATGTGAACGTAGCACTCACTACTTTTTGGAACTTCTGTGCATTAAAATCTGTACAATCTTTATTGAAAAATGTAAGTTAATCTTTCCATGATTACCATCTAACTATAGTCCTTAAAAATTTTCAATATTTTATTACTTATGGTTTATGGCTATAGGTGTATGTGTCTGTGTGTGTGTGTGTGTGTGTGTGTGTGTCCATGTTTGTATGTGTGTAGCTGCAACTATATACAAGTATATGTATGAGCATCTATGTGCATCGATATCACACAATTTTTCTTTGACTACCATCCCAAGGACCTGTTGAAGAATTCCCATGAAGATAGCTAGGAGATACTGAAATGGCACTTATAAAAGTTCAGGTCTTTATTAATTTTGTGGTTACATTAAGGAAATAAAACCCTAGTGGTCAAACATCATCTCTCCTTGTAGGCAACTGGCAGTCCCATTCTTGTGTAGCTCTAGCCATGTGTTGTAAAACCTACTGTGTGTCAACAATGGGTTTAGAAGATTACTATGACATGCTTTCTGCCTATGAGAGCTCAGCTCTACTGGAAGTTGTATGTAGGTGGATAGGTAACTGTAATTCACTGTGGTGACTGAAACAGCATCAGCATAATCAGGAGATTATGAGGTCATAAAGAAACTATTCCTAGCCTAAGAATGAAGGCTGTATTCCCAGCGCCTCCTTAAAGAGGTGCCGTGCCAGAGTTTTGTTTTAATGAAAAAGTGTAAATTTCTGTGGACAAGTAGTTCTAATTAAAGCCTTGCCTCTCTAGCATCATTTATAAGGCTCATTATTAAGACTCTGTTTTTCAGGGTGCATATTCTAAGGAATTTGTTTGGTTTTTTCTGTGTTTCTCTTGCTTTTTGGATGATATAGCTTCTTTTAATATATCTGACATGATAGTGCCAGTTTAAACCTTCAGTTTTGAAAATAGGAATCTCAATAAGTGTGAATAATGTCATTTTCATAATGAAAGTCAAGATTCTTACTCTTGGGGCTGGGGAGATAGCTCAGTTGGTAAAGTGCTTGCCTCATGAGGACCTAAGTTCAATTCTCAGCA
Source organism: Eospalax fontanierii (assembly GCA_035773235.1). NCBI lineage: Eukaryota > Metazoa > Chordata > Mammalia > Rodentia > Spalacidae > Eospalax > Eospalax fontanierii. The sequence continues at coordinate 29,984,201 of CM069548.1, read as the reverse complement.
CACATTTTAAAAGCTGGGCATGGTGGTGTGTTTATAATCCCAGAGCTAAAAAGTCTGAGACAGGAAGATACATGAAGCTTCTTGGATAGTCAATATAACCCAACTGGTATTCTCCAGGCCAATGAGAGACCTTGTCTCAAAGGAGATAGATAATGTTTGTGAGAATGACTCCTGTAGTTTTTCTCTGGCATCTATCCATACATTCACGTACACAGGCATACACATGTGTTCTGCACACACATGAATGCATACCTACACATGCACTCACACATGCCTATATTAAAAACTTCTTCCTTAATGATTAAGGTTGAGAACATCATTAAATGACTTGTCTAAGATCACACACATCAAGTGAGTGGCCAAACCAGCTTTTAAAATGAGAAATTCATAATTTTGGGCAGGGTATTCCCAGAAAACCAATGAGTGAAGAGAATGTAGTATTTATGCTATCGATGAGGGAAACCTCAGGAGGGCCATATGATCATTTAAAAGAGTGGATATTGCTCCATATTTATTTCTGTCTCCTGTGACTGAACATTAGGATAGTCATTCTACAATAACCATTTGCTGGCTTCACTTCTGCAAAAAGAATTCCCTCCCCTGTTCCTCTAAAGACAGGGAACGTCATGTCAAACAGCACTGTAATATGTGACATCTTCAAAACTCCCAGAAATGTGTCAATATTTGCAGCTCATAATAAAGGCAGGGATGTCTGTGGTGATCTGAAACAGCAATTCAAACAGTTCAGGGCTTTGAGGAGGGTCCAAGAGTGTACTATGGCTCAGTCACCTATGTCCTGCACAGGTAATATTACTTCCCGGGAGGATTTGGCTTCTGTAAGATGTAGAGATTACAGGACTGGAGACCTGAGCTCAGATTCCTAGTATTTGTGCAGAAGTCAGGTGTGGCCACACATGCCCCTGTAATATGAGCATTGTGGGGTGCAGAGACAGGAGTGTCACTGGGACTTGTTGGCCATCAGGCTAGCTCCCAGATTCAGTGAGAGACCCTGTCTCAAGGCAATAAGGTGGAGAGTGATCATGTAGGACATCCTCTTTGAGTCCCCAGATACACATACACTGGTGTATATAAAGGCCAAACGGGTCCAATTTCTGTGTCATAAATCCTTGGGTAGTGATAAAAAAAAAAAAAGAAAACAATCACCTCTAGGCAAGTTACAGCTTTCTCTCAGCATTCACATGACCAGTAAATCTTGCTGTGTCAACTGAGAGATGCATGCCATCTTACTGCTGTGATTTTGTTGTAAATTCTTGCCTTACCATTAATTCTTCTTCACTTTCTTTCTATGCCACACTGTGATCAATATGTGCTGACTCAGGGTATACAATGAGTGGAAATTAAGATCAATCATTGTTATTGTTTTCCAGAAATGTATTTGTCATTGGAATTTAACAAATAACCGTAAGACTCACCATGAAAGGTGGTAATGATACAGAAGGGTCAAAATCTCAAATATACTATCCAGTTACTGACCCGCAGGGGGGAACAGTGGCAAGGATGGTGTTTAGTAAGATCAAGTTGCCCTGCAACAAAAAGCGGTTCTGATTTGCTGATGGGATGAATAAAGGGCTCAGGATGGGCAAGGCCCCTCAGTGGCCTGCATACTCAATCCTTGCAACACTGTTGAAAGCAGCAGCTAACTTGTTTTATCCTTGAAACAATGCCTGGGGAGGTACCTGTTATTCTAGCCTCTGACCTGAGACCAGGGAGGACAGATTTCCTCAGACACATACATTTGCCGCGTGATAGAGAAAGAGTTCCAAGGTGGGTCTGTCTGACTTCACAGTGTCTAGTACATTCTGTTCAGGTTTTTTGCTTCCCTTCAGGTCCCCTTCCCGTCTCTGGGAAGAGGCTGTAGCCGTGTGAGGTAAGAATCCAATGAGACTACGTTAGCCAGTTTTCTCCTCTAATTTGGAAGCCAGCCGTTCCCGTTGCTTCCTCTGTCAAAGCCCTGTCACCCCACATTGTTAGCCTGCGAACGGACCACCCCTGCTATGTTGACAAGAAATAAGCTTCTAATTTGCAACACTTCTTTATATGGCTTGTCAGCTGAGAGCTCCTTCCACAGAAGTATTTCACAACAGGCCTGGCCACCTTAGCCCATTCCAGGCAGAGAGACCCCATTTTCCTGGGCTGTGACACTGGGAAAATCTTGCAGCTGACCAGTCACGTGCCCTCTGTTTTAATGCCACCAGGATTTCTGCTACCCTGCCCGCTTTTTTCTCATTTTCAAAGAAGTCACATTATCATCCATCATACACCACAGAACACATGGCTTTGGGTTATGATATAAAATAAAATCACACTATCATAGCAGTCTGCCGCTCCAGCTATGCACACACCAACAGCACGAAAAGCAAATTCGCCAATCTGGACGACCAGGAGGAAAAATTTTCATTCCATTTGGTTTATGTTCTGGGACTGTTTTTTGAAGCTGGGGTGTGCCCCATCCTGTGTCCTTGAGATGACTGCCGTTTCTCCTGTAAACTACCCAGTATGTGCCTCAAAAAGATTAAGATGGGCTGCAGGGATAGGAGGCTTTCATTAGAATTTATTACTGTTCAAAGCCCCCATAAAGGCTCCCATTTAACGCAGGCCTTTGCGTTTCTATCCATGAAAACTGTTCATATCATGACCAATTCGATATATTGTCAGTGTTCTTCATGGAGTATTCCGAAGTGGACCACGGTGAATCATCTCCTCGGTGGGAGGAGATACGGGTCAGTCAGAAAACTGCAGTGGCATTTAAATTCTGTAGGGCATTTTCTATCCAGGTCAGGGCTTCCTTAGACCAGACTGATGGAAGTTCTGTTTTGACAGTTAAAAGAATAACTTGGATAGATGCTCCCCCACCGTGTGGAGTCTGACAATGAACCAAATTTTCAATTAGCCTTCAGGAAAAGAATAGGTCTAAAATGTACAGTGTTTTGTTTCCATTGAAAACCCAACACCTGCCAATTACAACGGCCTATCTAATTGTTATTTGTATTTTTCTTTCATTTAGTGAAAATCTTTCTCAGCATCTGTCAGAGCTGTGTTCTGAGAAAAGAGGAATTGTATGTACTCACAGTATCTTTATAATTCTTTGATTTAAAACATCTTAATGTGCATTAAACACATACACATCACACACATACACACACACATTCTCTCTCTCTCTCTCTCTCTCTCTCTCTTTCTCCAGTTGCAATCAGTAGTATTTAAATCAACCCAAATATAAAAGAAAGAAAGTGGGAAGAAAAAGAAAATGTTCTTAGGGATGAATAAACATTCTAAACAAGAGCTGAATTGGTTGTACCCTGGTCTGAGAACACAGTTTCTGTCAATGGACGTTGAAATGAACAGAAGCTTACTGCTCAGAATTTGAGTTGCGTGCTACACAGACTGATTCTCAGAATATGTCCACAATTTCTGTAAATGTACGGGAGCCACAGTTCTAATGACTTACATGCTAACAATAAAACCTTGAAAATAAATCTGCATGTTAAAAGCGAGCTCTGTAAATCATGCTCTGAAGCGGGTAATGTGAGCAGGAGCTGGAATGTGAGCCTTAGAGAGCCTGGACATTGTTTCAGGACAGCATATATCAGCCTTCACTGGAGGGTCTGAAGAATGTGCCCTTCCAGATTGTCACTTACGTCCTGACTCCCTGTTTATGAGTTCTTTTGGGGATCACTTCTAATGTAGCATCCCTGCACCGTAAGAGAAATTTGTTTATATTCCCTCAGTTGCCCTGGGAGTTGGTTAGTAGTTTAAATTTAGTTAATTCCGGTAAAGGGCCATGACAGCTTTTAGTGATTTGACTTTGTAAAAACCTCCCCTGTCCCTCACCACTTCTAATCAACTTGCTAAGTCTTGTCAATTTAAAAAAAAAATAGTGCTTGTTACCACAGCAGCCTTCCTGTATGAAGGCATTTACTCTCTTACAGTGGGTGGAGCTATGTGCTCCCCTGAGGAGGGACTGAGCCTGGATAGTTCGTATAGAATAGCGTGAAATGAATACAAACTCAATTTCGATTAAAATTGACAACCTTTTCTTCAAAGGTATTCAAGAATGGCAATGGAACTTAATATAATCAACCAATCAACGTATATCCCCAAACTTTGCTCATATAATGGGAGTAGGAAAAATATAATACCTTGTTATTTCTGTTTCCTGAGGTTTCATATTATTGTGAATGACTTTCACAGTTTCTTTTCTGCTTGGTGAATTTACTGTCCTTTTCCTAAGTGTTTTATATTTATTGAGGCATTCAATATTTTCTTTTTGATTCATAACAGTTCCTTAAATAAGAGGTTTAAACTGTTAAGGCAAGATATAGATAAACTGTGAATCTCTTCCTCATTTGTGTATATGGTCCTCTGTGGGTGGGGCAGCTCAACTATCATGCAGTGGCTTACTTAAATGGTCCAGGCACGACCCTTGTCCTGTTTCTCATTTCAAGAAAGTGACTGGCGTTAGCTGCCTTTTGCCCTGGGTGGGTGAGTCTGTCGAAGCCCACTGGTGCTTGGAAGAAAATAAGAATACATCACTGAAAATACCAAAGGTAGAAATACACATATTCTTTCAGTTTTTCAAATGTTTGTGATATACCATTCAATCACAAGATGCTTTCTTTAGATATATTTCAATGGAGGAAACACTTTAAAAAACTGTGATTGGTTAAACTTTTTCTGATATTATTATTACTAGTTTATAAACACAAGCCTGCTTTGATTTTACAAAGCAAATTCATCTATGTTTGACATGATCTAGGAATTTGTTAGTTAGATATCAGAAACGACATGACCTTCTTTAGGGAATATCTTTTCTCCTGATCCAGTGTCTTGCTTCAGTGCCTTTACAAATGCAGAATTCTTCTTCCTTCTGTAGCAGGTAGCAATGTCTCAGGTATCTGGGATATCCCAACAACCTCTTGAAAGATATTTACTGTGTCTGACTTTGTGTTCAGGGTCTTAAAGATCAAACATTGCTAATGGCTCTACAAAGCCCTCATTATGATAACACTAGATCTACACAAATGTTTCTCTCTATAGTAGTTCTCAAATTAAAGGAAAATGCCTCTAATGTATGTTCTTCTCCTCTATAGTTTTAAGGACCATGCATAGGTTAACTCTGGAACATTTCATGACTAATACTGACAGCAACAACAACATTATTCCTAATGAGACTTTTCACTTCAATGTTAACATAACAATTTTATAAACATTTTGGAATTTCATTACTTGAGTTCATAAACTCTTCCCGTGTATGCATCTAAGCATCAGAGATAGAGAGACAGGCGGGATGGTGCTAGCCCCCTTCTGTTGCAGCATGTAATATTTTTAAGTAGAAATACCTATTTTATCAATTTCTTTTTTAAAGGTATAATTAGGTGTTTTAATTTTGTATAACAAAAAAGTTATTTTTCCTAAATAAAATCCAGTATCTATCTACCAGACTCAGAAGAAAACCCATTCTTAGGCATTTGAATGACTCCCTCTGAAGTATCTTGGCAGAGAGAACAAGAGGTAGCCACTTCTAGAGACATGGAAAGGTCCCTCCTTTCAATAGACTGGGACTGGCCGTTTCAGTGCCCTGGGCTTGTAGCGAACACCCTGCTCAAAGGCAAGGGTCCTGTTGTCCCAAAGCCAAGCTCAAAGGCTCTGAGACGGATGAGCTGAACATTTAGCAATGAGCCTTGGAGACCCAACAAAGTCTGGCTATGTGATGCCCCTTCAAGAGCGGTAACACAAGATGAAGTGTGGGAGGGAGGTTGCTTTACACGGTGGTGGAGGAGGTTGCTTTACACGGTGGTGGAGGAGGTTGCTTTACACGGTGGTGGTGGTGGCGGGAACCTCTTTATGGTGAAGTGCAGTGAGCCTTCAGGGAGAGCAGGTTTGGTACGTGTGTGGAGAGGCCAGTGAGGATGGAGCCCTGAGGATGATGGCGACAAATGTCGAGCTGAGTATGTTGGGCAGACCAACACGTGGACCTTTGGTCCACGGAGAGTGGGTGGGATTTTGTCCTCCATGACTAAGAAGACAGGAAGCAACGAAATACTATTGGGTTTCTGGTTTAGAAGACTAATTCTGGATCACATCTTACAAAATGAAAAATGTGAATAGATAAACATATTTGCATAAGGATGAATAGTTTGACATTCTATCAAAGAACCAAAAAGTGGAAGTTGTGTACACATTAAAAATGAAGACATTAGAGGCTGGGGGTTATATACCCAAGAGTAGAGTAGTGTGACTGGGTCATATGGTAGATCAGTTTCTAGCTTTTTGAGGATACTCCACACTGATTTCCATAGCGTCTGCACCAGTTTTCATCAGTACCGTGTTGCTTTAATTACTATAGATACTCATTCATCCATGGTCATTACTTCCTCTTGAACAATAGCCAGGAAATAGAAACAACCTAGATGCCCAACAACTGATGAACAGATAATGAACATACGGTACATGTACACAGTGGAATATTATTCAGTTGCCAAAAATGAAATTCACAGAAAATGGATGGAACTGGAAGCAATCATTCTGGGTTAGACAACTCAGATCCAGAAAGACAGACGTTACATGTTTCTTAGATATGTATGTTTCAATTGGAAAATCAGGAATGAACAAGAAACAAATGGCCAAGGAGGATGGGCTTTATGGGAGGAAAGATGGAATGCAGTGATCTAAAGGGATAAAGAGGAATAATAGTGTAGGAAGAGTCAAATGGAGTGGGGAATTGGAGGCAGGGCAAAGGAGGGAGAATGTGAAGGTATAAACAGCACTAAGGGCCTTTAGAAAGAGCCATATGGAAACCCACCATGACAGAAACTTCTGAAAGTATATGTATATACATTGCAAACAATTTAAAGGGGCTACCTTACAAGAGTAGGACATTGCCCCTATTAGGTACCATAGGGTAGCACAGTAAAAGCCAATGTCATGCATGATCTTCTTCTTTTGGAACTATTAGGTCCCAAAGACCCTCAAACAATACTAGTCACTGGCTCTACTCTTGGTTACCCACTGGAACTTTATGGTAAGTCCCTGCTGCCGAAGACACTACATGTATGAGTCGTAGAGAAAACAGAGAAATCGAGCTGGTATTGACTTCAAAACTTCACCTCTGCTGACTAGGTTTCTTAGTGCTGGAAGGTGCTATGCATGATACTAGAAGAAAAGAAAATCACTGTCCTTACCCAGTAGTGCATCCCTGCATGCTTCAACAACTGGCCTCTCAAGATATGATCTCTGGTGTAACAGTGGCATGAATATATTGGGAATAACCAATCATTTTCTAATTTAAGGTTCTACCTTAAATTAGATAGGGCTCATACCTGACATTAGTATCAGGCCTAGGAACATGTGGCTAGACGTGCCACAGGCCACAGGGAAAGGCCCAATACTATTCTACTAAGTAGATATGGTATTAAAGTGACTCTTGATTACTTATTGTTATAGCTGTAGATTAATGCATCTCTCAGCACTCACCAGAGAGGCTTCCTTATGCAGCAGATGGTAATTGGTACAGAAACCCACAACTGGTCAACATATAGAGAATAAGAGACTGTAGAGGGAGTAGAACGATTGTAGGAGCCAGAGGTGGTGAATGGCCACAAGGAAAAAGAGCTTTCCAGACATCTTGGAAGCTACGCATATGAACTCACAGCAATGGTGACAGCACGCACAAGTCCCACCGAGCTCAAGTCAGACAAAACTGCAGCACAGATTTGGGGAAGTAAGAAACTCAACCTTATCTGAGTTGGAAACCTATGGCTTCTGGGAAGTGTATAGTCAGTCTCTTTTAAGAGTGTGTGACTCTTGATAGGTAAACCAGGCTCCAGTGCGCATATATATATATATATATATATATATATATATATATATACACACACTAGAGCACATGAAATTCATCAGGGGTAAAGGGGAGCGCAGAGAGTGGAGGGCATCAAAATATAGTCCATAAAATTCTCAAAAATTTAATTTCCAAAAGGAAAAAATGAAGTAATTAATGGATTTCAATGTACATTGAATAGAATGAAGTTAGTTAAAAAGAATAAGACTATTGTGACTTGGAAAAATGTTCAGTTTTTATTATGAAAAGAAAAAAGTAAGCTGCAGCCATATATATATATATATATATATGTACATAGTACGTATATACATATATATACACAGAATTTCTAATTCTTTGAAAATACTAGGGAAAAAAAATCTCAGTGAATTATCATGGTTGTCTTTGGTTAATATATGTTTTAAAATTTGACCGACAGGATAATGAAGTGTGTTATTAGTTACATTTAGGTTTCTGTGATAAAGCACCCTGACCAAGGCAACTTATAGAAGAAGAGTTTCTTTAGGCTTACAGTTCTAGAGCGATGGGTCCATCATGCCAGGGAAGCATGGCAGCAAGCAGCGGGCATGTTCCTGGGAGCCAAAAGCTGAGTGCTCACATCTTCAACAAACAGGAAGCTGAGAGAGCAAAACTGGAAGTGGGTCCAGGTGATGAGCTCTCAAAGCCTACCTGTAGTGACATACTTCCTCCAGCAAGACCTCCAGAAACTTCCCAAAACAGTACCATCAACTGGGGACCAAGTGTTCAAAATGGGGGACATTTCTCATTCAAACTAGCGCATCACTCAAATTTTGACCCAATGTTTTCTAAACATTTAATTTCTGAATTCTATTTTGACTCACCTAAGTTAAAAAAAAAATTTTAACAAGCCAAGTAGTACTCTGAGAACAGGGTTAAGGAAAGAAACAGAGTACACCTTCCTGAAGTATTAAATTAATTAGCTTTTTATTGTTTTCAAGTTGGTGTCCCTAAAACATCTCTTGTATATGTAGAACAAGATTTCTGGTAGGATTATTGCACTTCACTTGAAAAAATAATGATGACAAGCACAAAATATTGTCCACTGCATACCAACAGCCTGTTAACTTTGACAGCTATCAACTAGGGCCAAACACTGTAACAATTTCCATGTGGCTTGCACCTGAGTGACTATAAAGAACATGTTGTTGAGCTTTGATGACTCAGTATCTAACATTCTCTCTGGTTTAGGGGAATCTTGGGAGGAGGCAGAATCTTTCAGTTCTCTGCTGAGAAACCAGAGATCTAAGCCATTCTGTATGAGCAGGAAGATCAGAGACAGGACTCACCAGCCCTGTGACTACAACATGTTACTCTAGGCCTCTCTTCTCTGCCTCCTTAGTTCTAGAGCAGAGCCAATGATAGCTCTTACCTCACAGGGGTAATGCGAGGCTTCAGTGGTTACTAATGATAGGCCTCACACAGTGTCACAAGTGCTATGCTAACAAGTAAAGAGAGCTCCTCAGGATGAGTCTGGGTGATGCTCCAGAGTCAGTTTGAATCTAGGAGAGAGATAGTGTCCCAACTTCATTCTCACAGATTTCTCAAGTGGTACACTTGCTCCGAACGATTGTTCTATCAGTGGTATTTCAAACTTTGAAAATTAATCTTCACTAGACACAGGGCTGGAGAGATGGCTTAGTGGTTAAGAGCACTGGCTGTTCTTGCAGAGGACCTGTGCTCAGTTCCAACAATGCACATGGCGGCCATCAACTATCTGTAGCTCCAGTTTCAGGGGATCCAACTCCGTCTTCTCGCTTCTGTAGGCATTATGCAACACAAGTACACTTACAAACATAGACAAAACACTCCTACACAAAACTATACATAACTATTTTAAAATAGCTTCTATGCGCACATGATTTATAAGCCTATTGTTTAACGGGTTTCTTATGAGAAAGTGTAGCTTTTTGCTCTTGTTACTGCCCTGTTTCCACTCCCCAGTGGTGATCTTTCAACTCCTATTTTAAAAGAAACAACCCAAAACAAAAAACCATGTTTACGTTGCATTGTTGAAGCATTCCTCCCATGGAAAATGAAGATTCAACTTTTTTTTCATCAACTCTTCTTCTCACCACAATTCCCACATTTTTTCACTCTTCAAATAGAGTTATACTTAGGGGTAGGTCAATATTGCATGTTTAAGTAAATGTGATCGTGTAAATATTTTCATAATTGAGCAACTGATGTATACTATGACCCTTTCTCTGATTTTCCCCTTTGCAAAACTTTCTTGTCCTAAAGTAATTAATGGTTACAGCTCTTCTACTGTCTAGCTTTCTGTATATTCCTCATTAATTCACTCTCCTATTCTTCCCAGTTTTCTAACTCACAATTGTTTTAATTCTACCAGCTTCCTCTTTACCTGTCCTAACCAGATTACAGGGAATCACTCCTGAACAGTTCAAATACGGATGAACTCTGTATCGCTCTGAGGATTCTCTGAGCTTTCTCTTGAGCTGCCTGAATTTTTTCAACCTTCTTTCTTCTTCGCATCTCTTCTGTGGCTCTTTGCAGTGGCTTCCTGAGAAGTGGGTGGAAAAAATTTGAAGTATTACACCTCTGAAGACTGCTCACATTTCCTTTGTGATCAAAGCTGGAGGTTCTGAACGGATGGAATAATTTTTGCTCATACTTTGGAAACACTGCTCCTTTGACATTTTGCTTCCCATGATGCTTTGCAGAACGGCAAGATCACTAAGAGAGTGTGAAACAATCTCTGCTTGCAGTTGACATGATCTGATATGGCAAAACCTCTAAAGAATCCTCACAAATCCATTAGAACTAAGGCTTGCATTTAGTAAAGTTACAAGATATGAAATCTATATTCAAAAATTAATACTATCCTGTATACACCTAACCAAGATGAAGAGGAAGTCAAAAAAGTTATCTCATTTCATAACATAGAAAAGAACAACAGATGATCAAAAATATTACCAGTGTAACTCAGTGGTAGAGTGCTTGCCCATCTTGTATTAAGTCCCTGGATTGGAGTCCAAGTACTGGAGAATGGAGTCTCCAAACCAACCAGTCAGCATAAAATCACAAACAAAAAACCCTCTGTAAAATACCAACTCACAGCTACCAGAGTGAGTCGTACAAGACAAGAGGGAGTGGAGCCGAGTGTGGGCTTGTGCTTTAATCCCAGAACTCAGGAAGCAGAGGTCAGCCTGGTCTACATAGCTAGTTTCAAACCGGCTGGGCTACAGGGAGACCCTATCTCAACAAATCTAGAAGAAAAAGAAGACAGGGCAGAGGAGGAGGAGAAGAAGGAGAAGGAAGAGGAGGGGAAGAGGAGGAAGAAGAAGAAAAAAGAAAGAAAGGAAGGCAGGAAGGAAGACAGAGAGAAAAAAAGAAAGAAGGAAAGAAAGGAGAAAAGAGAGGGAGCAGGAAGATGGCTCAGAGTATACGAGCATTGAGTTTGAATCCTAGTCCCCATGTAAAAATCTGGGCATGGCTACATGCTTACAGGAGGATCACTGAGGTTTTCTGGCTGCCAACCTAGGCCTTGGTTCATTGAGAAACCTCGTCTCAAAGGAAAAAGGTAGAGAGTGATAGATCAGGACCCTAGCATCGCCTTTGGACTCTGCAGTCCACATACTGCTGTGTATATCCTGTCCCGCACATACATCAGACACATTAACATACACACAAATGAGTCAAACAACACATGCTGACAAGGGTGTGGAGCTCATATACAATGCTGGTGGGAATATAAAATAGTACAAGAATCATGAAAAGTAGTTTGAAAGTTTCTAAATAAAAATAGAACTATCAAATGACTCAGCAACTTCTCTTCTCGGTACATACCCAATAAAGGGCAAAATCAATAACTTTGTAAATCCAGCTCACTCATGTTTTTGCGTTATTGTTCCAGTGTGGGCTTTTGTCAACAGACGAAAGGGTAAAGAAACAGAGATACATACATACCATGGAGTATTACTCAACCCAAAAAGAGAATGAGATCTAACCATTTGCCACACATGGATGGGCCTGGAGGATGTGTACTAAGTGAAATATGTCATAAAATACTATAAAATCTCATTATGTATGGAATCTAAAATCTAAGTTCAACATACCAAAGTAAAGAATAAAATCTGGGTCGGGGGCACTGCAGGGTGAGTGAGGAGCAAACGGATACCTCAATAGAATACAAAGTTTCAGAAGCGTGGGATAAACAAGTCTTCAGAAGGAAGATGCCTGGGAGGGCTGTACCTAATAAAATCACTGCATATGGAATGCATCCACTGAGTTGATTTTAGGTGTTCTTCCCTTAAAAAGCTAAACAAAAAAGACGGAAATGTGAGATGGTCGGCATGTTGATTTGCCTTCTTTAGTAATCTCTATATATCCTCTCTCTATATATATCTCTATATATCCTATGTGGTAGTTATATACCTTCAACGTACACAGTACAATTTATTTTAAAAAGGAAAAAAATCTCCTTCCGGTTCCTGGTCCATCTTATATGACCTTTTCCATTTCCGCCTCTTCTTCCACTTCCACTCAACTCCCAGCATATAAGACTGTAAAAGAATTCTCTTATCATTGGTGTTCTAAAAGAACTTCAAAATAAGTCTTTGTTCATTTACAAAGTATTCAGTGAACTGTTTGAATCAGAAATCTGATGTCTTTCTAGTCTGGGAAATTTTCTTGACCTGTTTCTTTGATGACTTCCTCCTCTTGAAGTCTTCGTTTTCTAAAATTTGTCTTGTTCAGTCATTAGACCTATTTGAAACTATGTTATCCTCCTCCCCATTATTCTAGACTTACCTCAAATTAGATGTGTTTATGTATAATTTAGTAACCTTTATGCATTAGTCACTTTTCTGACCAAGGGAACTTAAAAAAGGAAGAGTTTTTTTGAGCTTATGGTTCCAGGGGAATTAGTCTATCATGCAGGATGGCAGAAGTGGCTAGAGCAGATGCAGAAGCTAAGTGCTCACATCTTCACGCAGGCACAAGAATCAGGAAATGACTGGAGATCCGGCAAGGCTTAAGAAACTTTCTGAGTCTTTCAGGATGAGCTTCCTCCCGCAGGGCCACACCTTCTAAATTGTCCAAAAACAGCTCCACCAACTGGAGACAAAAATGTCTAAATACTTGAAGCCTTATGGGGGAATATCTCATTCAAACCACCACAATTTATAAAGCTACAAGTTTGGAAATATATTGTCATCCCCTGTACCAGTTACTTTACAAGGTATTAGGACAAAATACAGGTCAAAATCAACTTAGGGAAGAACTTGCTACATTATGGGGAGTCAAAGCAGGATCGGACACAGCTAGTCACTCAGCATCCACCAATTGGAGGTAGAGAGAGAAATGCTGCTGTTCAGCTCCCTTTCTTTCATCCATCCTGGGATCCTACCTCACAGAACACTGAAGCCAACATTTAGAGTAGGCTTTCCCACCTCCATTAACCTAATCAAGAAAATCTTAGATTTGTTCTCATGGTGATTCTAAAGTCCGTCAGTGGGCAGTAAGATGAACCATGATAGCCCCCAATATAAGTTATGATTGATTTGTATCTGTCCCCTTCTACTGGCTACTATGATGTATGCATTAATATGCCATTCATTTTATTATAAAATTCTATTCTAATTCTACTCTATCATATAGATATACACGTTTAGCTTAGTTATTGACCAAATAAAGGCACATCACTTATTTCCAGTTGTAATTAGCATGAATAAATGGTTATGAAGAGTGGCATGCAGGCTTTTGGGTGAACATATGTTTTTCATTTTTTCCATGTAAATATGGACTAGTGGATCTGGTGGGCCTTATGGTAAGGATAAATTAATCTAGTGAACTATTTTCTACAGTAGGTGGGTCATTTGGCATTACCATTAGCACAAAAAAGTCAAGGGTACCATATTAACACAAACTCTTACGTCCTCAGTCTTTTCAACTGTTTGCCTTTCTAGAGACTGTAAGCACAATCATATTAAAAAAATCGCTTTTCTTTCATGGAAAGAAAAACATTATGAAATCTCACTGTATACGAAATCTGAAAGCTAAATTCAATATACAAAAGGATATAACTAGGCACTGCAAGGTGAGTGGGGAGGAAGTTGGTGGGTCTGGGCTGGAGATATAGCTCAGTGGTAGAGCACTTGACTAGCGTGCACAAGGCCCTGAGTTTGATCCCCAGCATTGCAAAACGAGTAAGTGAAAATAAAACATGACTTTTCAGTTTACTAAGGATATCAAGCTCTTTTCAAAGCAGTGGGTATATTTTATTTTATGAACTGGCTGTTCAAATATTTGGCCCATGTCCTTTATCAAATAGTGTGTCCTGTTATTACCGAATTGTGAAAGCGCTTGGTGTATTTGGATGTGAGTCCTGTGTCAGATATGAGTTTTGCAAATATTTTCAACCCAAATTGTGGGTGGTCTGTTATTTTTCTTACCAGCAGCAGCTTTTAAAGAAGCACAAGTTTTAAAGTTTTCTAAGTCCAATTTATAAATGTTTTCTGTATGATTTGTGCTTGATATGCTTATATAGGTAAACTTTATCAAACCAGAGTTCATATGAATTTTCTCCTGCAAGTTTTCTTATTTCAGACTTTATGTTCAGGCCTAAAATCTCTCTTCTCTGTCTCTCTGTCTCTCTGTCTCTCTCTCTCTCTGTCTCTCTCTCTCTACCTCCTTTCCTTCCTCCCTCCCTCTCTCCTTCCCCTCTCCTTTACAGATCTGTATCCCAGAATAGCTTTGAACTCGCTTTGCAGCTGAGGATGATCAGAAATGTATCACGCTTTGGACTACAGAATGCTGGATTGTAGGTGTGTATCACTATACCTAGATCAAACCCAGGGCTCAGTGTATTCTAGATAAGTACTCCATCCAATATTTCCCTAGCCCTTGTAAACATTTGGTACAGAACAAGAGATGGTGGTTAAGATTTATTGTTACATATGGATATTTAAGTTTTCAACACTGTTAGAAAGACTTCCTCTTCTTGTTGAATTATCCTGACACTGTTACAAATGTCAATTTGTCATATGCAAATAGGTTGGCTTCCACACTCTATTCCTTTCTTTACATGTCTATTCTTATGTTACTCACACATCATCTTATTGATTTTCCTTCATAGTAAATCTCCAAGTTAGGTAGCGAGTGCTTGGACTTCACACTTCTAGAACCATAAGCCAAACAAATTCTTCTCTAAGTTGCCTTGGTCACGTTGCTTTACCACAGCAACAAAAAAGTAACTAATATACACTCGAGATTATATATTTTTGTTAGTTTGTTAATGTAAAAATAATACTGATTTTTAAATCTCAAACAGTTTTTGAATTCTTGAGTTAAATATCTTTTAGTCTCAGTATGTTATTTTTATATATTGACAGACTCAGTCTGTTAATATTTTGTGAAGGTTTTTTTGGTATGTATGTTTCTGAAAAACATTTGGCCTATAGTATTCTTGCTGGTTTCTTGGAAGGAATTGAATTGAGAAGTAGTCGTTTGTCTTTTAAAAGGAAGAATTTGTATGATGTTTTATTAAGTGTCTGGTAGAATTTTCCAGTTAAGTTACTCAACCCTTGATAGGCGTTTCAATGCAATTTTAATTTATTCAGCAAGCATTCAAGTTTTCTATTTTCTCTTGATTAAGTTTTGGCAATTTATGTAATTTGTTTTTTCCATTATTAAAAATGTTATTAATGAGTTCTAAACAAAGTTCTTCACTTGATCTTACCCAAAAGAGCTGAGAAACAATATTTATAGTATTCTTTTAAATTCCTTCAGAACTTACGGGGCTGGCTGTTTCTATCACTTAGTTCTGTTGTTGATAACTTATATTTTCTCTGTATTTTTCCTGATTGGTATGACTTGAGGCTTATCAACTTTATTGATCTCTACAAAAGAGTTCTATTATTTCACTTTGCTCAACTTCTACTTTATTCACCTCTTTTATTTACCTTCATCTTCCCATGCATCCTGTTTTCAGTTGACGTTTCTTTTGCTCTTTAAGATGGAACCTTATGTTTCTGAAGATGGTTGAGACCTTCATTCTTTTTCTAACATAGGCATTCAAACTATACATTTTCTTTTAAAACACTGTCATAGTTGCCTTTCTATATTTTGATATGTTGTGCTTTATATATTTACTATAAATGATAGTTTATCTTGTCATTTCTTCCTTAATCAGACATTATTTTTAATTGTATTGCTTAACTTCTGAGTATTTGTTTTTGTCTGATCTTTTTTCCATCACTGGTCTCTTATTTACATTTACTGACACCAGAGAACCTACATTATATAATTTTATTTTTAAAATATATTCTGAAATTCATTTTGTGATCTAAATTTAATACATCTTGGTGAACATTACATTTTTATTTGAAAAGAAGGCACATTCTGTATGGACTTTACTTGGTAGAGTTCCATGAATTTTAAGTATGTCAAACTGCATAATGGTTTTGTGTTCTATATCCTCATTAATATTTTTACCTATTTGTTCTTTCAGCAGCTACTGAGAGAAGAGTGCTGAAATCCTTACATCTAATTATGCATCAGTTTAGCCTTTTGCTTCTATTTTTCTTTATATATCTTAAGTTCTGTTAAGATGTTAAGTTAGAATGGCTTTTTCTTCCTGATAAGGTGACCTCAATCCTTCCTTTCCATGGTAATCATTTATATGAATTCTATTTGTTTGCTATCAATAGAGCAAATCAATTCCTTTTATTATTATTTGTAACAGTTCCTCCTGTTTTACTTTTAATGTATCTTTGTTCCTGTATTTAACATAAAGCTTATTAGACAACAGTTAGGTATTTAAACAATTACCTTTCAACAAAATTGTCTCTTAAAGACAGGGACTTTCCCTCGATCATATTTTTCTTTTAATTAAAATTTTATAATACATTTTTATTTTTTGAGAATTTCACATATGTATAAAGAAAATATCATATTTATCCTTATTTCGCTCTCCAACTCCATTTATATGCCCCAAGCACAACATTCTCCCTCCCAATTTCCTTTCTTCTCCCCCCTGACCTCCTTCTATTTTAGACCACACCAAGTCAAAGTGATGCTGTCCATGTGTGCACGGGTGTGGGACCATCCTCTGGAGTATGGGAAACCTACCTATCAGTATCCCTACCCACAAAGAATTATTCTCCCTTCCTTAGCAGCCACCAATAGTTCCTCAGTGAGGAGTCTGGTGAGCATCTCCCCCATTTATGTTGGAATGTTGGCTGGCTTGATCACGTTCAGGTCTTGTGTAGGTACCACAGCTATTATGAGTTCACGAGAGTAATAACTATGTCATGTCCAGAAGACAGCAATTTACAACATTCTGCCCCAATCCTCCAGCTCTTAAAGGTTTTCAGATCCGCCTTCCTAGATGTTCTCTGAAGGTTCATGGGGAATGAGGGGCCTGGGTTGATAAAGCTATCTCATTTAGAATTGAACACTCACTTTCCCTCATTCTTAGCACTTTGACCAGTTATAAGCCCTTGCACCCACTAAAACCCACTGCAAAATGAACCTTCTCTAATGAAGGTTGAGAGTAGCACTAATCTATGAATATAAACATAAATATTTAGAAGGCAATTTGACAGCATGGCCATTTATCAAAATAACAATAGTAGATTCTGCCCTGGATCTGATGACTTCCCCAGCCTTGGTTTGGATCAGGGTTACAGTACTAGACATGAAAATGCCCTCCTGTGGAACAGGTCTCAAATCCAATTAGAAAGAGGTTAGTTAACCCATAACAGCAATGCCACTACTAATTACACCAGTGGTCACATCTTGCCAGGAGGCCAGGATTGCAGCATGCAGGACTGGATAAGATCATTGATGTCTTTTCTCCCCAGCAGCTTGCATTGCACTTTCGGGCACTAAGAAAGTTAGCCAGAAAGGAAGAACTTGCCAGGTCGGTAATATATTGATTTCTCTATGTTCTGTCATCAAAGTTTGTGGTATCTTCAGCAACAGGATCTTATTGTGTTATTATGGTGGGTAGCCAAGTGCAATGGAAATATCCTGTGTTGTTTGAAGACCCCTCCGGCCTCCCGGACCAGTAACTCACAGTGAGGCATTCCATGCCTTTCATTGTGATTTTCATTTCATAACCCATGCCCTCCGGGAGCAGCATTGTAAGACCATGTGTGAGTGCCTTACAGGGGCCAGAAGAGGGTGTCAGATCCACTAGAACTAGAATTTGTGGACATTTTTGAGCTGCTGTGTGAGTACTAGGAACTGAACCTGGTCCTCTGCAGTAGCAGCAAATGCTCTTACCTGCTGAGCCATTTCTCCAGGCCCTTAAGTTAAAATATAACTTATCTTACTAGTTTCTAGAAGGTGTTTTCAGATACCCTTCAGCTTAACTCATCTGCCACCCTCCCTTCTTCCCCAGCCCCCAGCCCCACTTAATCCTTTAACTTCCAGAACTCCCTCCTGTTCTTTCATGTTGCATGCATTCTTCTATTCATTCAGTTATCATCTAGATCATCCTTGGGCTGCCCTCAGTGTCACTGACATAGCTGGTACCCAGGAAACGTGTAAAATGAAGATATAGAACTGCCGTCAGTAACAAGATAGCCGCCAGGGACAGATGGCATTGAGCGAGCTGACATAAATGAATATGTCTGCAGATTAAGTTTTCCCTTTCAATGAAAATTTACATGTATGACATTCGGTTATGACCAGAAATAACACTCAGAAATAACTCCTGAAGAGTATTCATTGGGCTTTGACCACTGATAAAACATCATTCCCATCCAAAATGGTTTCTATTACTATATTCTTGACTGTTTAAAAGTTTTGAATAAAAATTTCTGCTTCAGCCTCCAAAGATTATTATGTGAGAACTTTAATTCATTTTTGGACCTTAGAAGAAAATATCTTTTATAAATATAGAATGGGGTGCTGAGGCATGGTCAGATGCTATAAACAAAAATTACTTATTTATGGTCAGACTGTTTCTCAAAAACTATACCAGGAAATACTTATGACAAAGGGAAATTTTAAAAAATATTAACATCTAGGCCTGAGATTGGCAAAAATATGTTGATTTTTCTTGCATTCTGAGAGTAAAAAATTCATGAGATTTGCTTCGAAACCTAATTAATTTGCAATGACTGAGATAGCCTGTGCTGGTTAGTTTTAGTCAACTTGATACCAGCTAGAGTCCCTGTGATGAGGGAACCTTAACTGAGTGACTTCCTCTATCAGATTGGTCTGTGGGCATGTCTGTGAGGTATTTTCTCAATTCCTCATTAATGTGAGAGGGCCCAACCCATTGTGTGCAGTAGGGTTTTTAGGCAGGTGTGATTGGAATGTATAAACAAGGTAGTTGATTGAGCAAGTCAGGAGAAGCAAGCCAGTAAGCAGCATCCTCTACTGCTTGAGTTCCTGTCCCTGGGTTCCTGCCTTGAGTTTCTGCCTTGGCTTCCCTTGACGATGGACTGTAACCAGGAAGTCAAATAAACCTTTTCTTCACCCAAGTTACTTTGGGTTAGTGTTTTATCACAGCAACAGGGAAACAAACTAAAACAAACCAAAACATAGCCATAGCAATCACAGTACTCTAGTCAATTTTCTTACTGGGGTAACTTTAAAAACCAAATTATACCCTGACATTATTTTCCACTGAGAAATTATTCTTCTCTGGCTCAGAAATAGTACAAGTCATTTTGGAATAGCTGGTAATAAGTCTCACTGAGCTGGTATGAACTCTCCCCATCAGTCTAAGAACAGAGAAACATTTCATAAAAGAAAACAGTAAACAGTAGAAATAATACAATACCAAGAATGAACTAAAGAAACATCTTCAGATATCACAGCAGAAAAAGGAATCTTCTGCCAGAGTAATGAACACAGAGGCAGACACTATGAAGACACAAGTTATTTTCTCTACTCTATATGTAAAAACTGATCTGGGAAGTCCTGGGAACAGGTGCTTACTGTACAAACATGAGCACTCATGTTAAAAAAAGGAGTGGGGAGCCAGAACTGGAGAGATGGCTCAGTATTTAAGAGCACTGACTGTTCTTCCAGAGGATCTGTGTTCAGTTCCTAATACCCACATGGCAGCTAACAACCATCCAAAAAGCCAGTTTCAGGGGTTCTGATGCACTCCCCTGATCTCTGTGGGCACTGCATGCATGTGGAGCACTTACATATATGTAGTTTTATTTTCATATACAGAAAATAAAAATAATAAATAAAATATTTAAAAAGGTCTGGTGTGATTGTATACATCTGAAACCCCAGAGCTGTGGGGGCAGAAACGGGAGGACCCTTGGGACTTGCTGGCTGTCAGCTTAGCTCCAGGTTCAGTGGGAGACCCTGTCTCAAGGGAATAAAGCAGAGAGCGATAGAACAGGACATTAAGTATCCTCCTCTGCTCCTCTGACTTCCATGTGTACATCACACACACACACACATCCCACATACACACGCGCACACACCCCACACCAAAAATAAATAAATAAAACCCTAAACAATATCAACTACTATAACAACAAAAACTCACTTGGTCTGAGACCAATGGGGTTCAGGCAGACACATGCTAAAAATAACCCCAGGAACAGTCTTGTAAACCTTGGTGTACAGGATTCCACCTGAATAGAGAAAGCAGCCTCTCTTAGGATAAGCTCACACTAGAAGACACAAGGTACTCCAGGGAACAATGAAAATGAGTTAATTGGACAATACAAACAAAGGAGAAAATCATCAGACTTAAAGAGATTAGGAAAAGAATAGAAGAAAATGGGGAATATTTAATAGGCATTTGAACTAAGATTAAACGGTTGGAAAATACTGAGAATTTTTGAGACTATAAAACATTAGGATGTTGGAACTGTGATGGGGAGCAGTTAAACTGCAGCTGATTTTGAATAATTCAGAATTGACTGGCTGGCTGTACAGATGTTTACTCAGATCTCAGGAGTCAGTCTCCAGGAACTGATTTTAGATGATCTCTTACATTTGTTCTTGAGAAAAAACAAATGAAGGCCTGCTTGTAGTAGTAAATCCTAAGAGCAAGTCCAAAAACACCTACTGCGAGAAGAGTCAGAGAGGATGTGAAATAGAATTAAAACTGCCATAGCAGTAAAAGTGAAAGAAAATATACACACGAATTTTAGAAACACGATGGAGAGGAAAATAAGCAAACCACAGAGGAATATATATTCTGTTTATGTGTTTCAAAGTAGATAAGGTAGCAGCCTTATTTCAGTCAATCACAGGCTGCCAGCTTATCACGTGACGCTCAAACAAAGTGAATGCAGGTTGTAACCCACCAAACTGTTGCTGTACTTGGAAATCAAGTACTTTGTTTGTAAATACTGATTGTCTATATTGGTGTGTGGAGCTCTCTGAACCTCTTCTGGTCCTGGTCGTTGCCTGATTCATGAATCATTATTTGCTAAATTAACTCTGTTAAATTAAAAATCAACAATGTATTTTAATCTTACCACTTTATGTTCAAGGTCCTGCTAACCTACTAGTCTGTACTTGACCCCACAAGAACAGACAACGAGGCACGTAACTATCTGAGAACTTCAGAAGCTCAAGATATTTTAGAATAGTGAAAGGAACTTTAGAAAAGCTCACTGTGTGCTCCTGAAGCTGGGAAGATTCTAGCACAGATTTCTGAAAGTAATTGCTCACCAGGGGACACATGTGGCATCAGCAGGCATTGGTCAAATTTAACTTTTGTACTGTATGTCCCACAAGATGAATACAAAATCAAGTCTGATCTGAGCAATTATACAGTAATATGAAATGTGCACTAGTAAAATTAAACTCTTATTTGGAAACTGAATTATGGAAAAAATGAAGGCGATCGGACTTGTTTTCTATGCTGACTTAGAGTTAGTGCTGTCCGACTGTACGCTATTTGAAGAACAAAACTGACTTTTAGGGATTGTTTGCTATGCAGATGCTCTTTAACTTGTGACCCCATCACTAGTAGTGATGTTGAAAGTGTATTTGGCCTCACCTCACCTGTCTTCAGTTGTTAAAAACACTCCCAAACCATCCAAAAAATTGTCATAAGTGAGGCACCATCTGGTCTTGTGTCTCTTGATTTACAAATTTAGTTTATGGGATGAGTGGAGACTCCAGCAGTCAGTCAGCGGGAGGATAATATTAAATTTTTCTTTTTTTGTCAACATGTAGGAAAATTCCTACTCCTCCAACAATGACATCTATGATCCTACTGAAGGGCAAAGTTCAGCACTTACTGAACCGGTTTGTTCAGAATGAATACCTTTTATGTTGAACTGTCCCTTGTAAGAAGTCTCTCCTTTTCTGAAACATTAAGAGTGAGAAAACTATGCGCTCTGGGATTGAACTCTGTCGTTTTTGCTTTCTGTTACTCTGTTGTTTTGTACATACATGCTTTCTGGTATGTGCACCCATCATTAGTTCCAAAAGACACAACCCCAGATGCTATCATTCTGAATACTGCATTTTTGAAAGTTCAAAATCCCTAAAGGCTAAATTCAGAAAGTAACAATCCTGAAAGATCACAATTCAGGACATTGAAATCTTAAAAGTTAAAACCCCCCGAGCTAAGAGTCTCCAGAAGGAAAGAATGAAAGTGGGAAACTGAATATTGGGAAAGGGATCGGCTATGGTATATACGAAACCACGAAAAGGAAACAAAAGGAAACTTTGAATGCTTCCTCTCTTCAGTGGCTTCGGGTGCTTGCATTTATCAGCAATCAGAAGCTGTGAGCACACCTTTATTAGTTGTTATCTGTAACTCCTCCAATATATGGTTTGCCTCAGCTGCTCTTCAGGAACCTGGAGGTTACTTTAATCTATCTTATTTATCTTAAACTGGTTGAAACCAGACACCCTGTTGTTTGATGAGTGACTTTTTAATGCCAGAGGGTGGAAAACTCCACCCTTCATCACAGGTGCTATTTCCTGAACATGATCCCTATGAAAGGCCATGAAGTTTAACCATACATGATGGAGCACAGGTAAGTCTAGTTTCCTTACCCCCACATGTCTCAGAGTACAGTCCAACACAGTTGAATCTTGTTCTTGGGGAGACAGATTTGGGGCTTGTTTCTGTGTCCTTGACCCACTTATCCTGTCTGTCCACCTGACTGTTGCCTCCAAACCAACTCTCTTTTGAAAAAAAAACAAAAAACAAAAAAAAACACAACTCCTTGCTTCAGTGAAACTATGAACTGCACAAAATGGGCCTGGTTAGGTAACTTCAATTTAAAAATGTGTCATTTTCCTACATTGGCATTCCTTCTAGCTCATGAAATTCCAGAAAATTTTAACGAATTGAAGCCACATTTCCCTGATGAAGCCAGCAGAGTTAGTGACTGGTTGGAAAATGGTTACGTGCACAGTAGGATAAGAAGACGCGGGAGAGATGCTGGGGTTGTGTCTTTAACAGAATTGTTTCTGCCAAATCTGTGGTCTGTTTATGAACACACATGGAATGAATTTCTGCATACCCCAACAACACAGAGGCACAACACAGAAGTTGAGAACACTCGATAGGGAATTCATACTGAATCCTGGAGGCGTTTAAAAATAAGCAGCACTTAGAAGAAAGAGCTATTCTACAAAGAGTCATGCCTCTATGAAAAATAGCTACTCATTACCATTCAAAATTTCAGACTATTGCAAGGAATCTGAAAGCTGGTCAGCAAATATAGACTACCTCCACACAACTGCTGGTAATCCATCCATGTAATACACTTTTTATGTTGAATTTGCATTGTATTATTTATGTATTTTCAAATTCTATTTATTTATTTGTGTGTGTGCCTATTTGACACAGCACATTTATAGAGGCCAAATGAAAACTTGAAGATTCATTTTTTTTTCTCTTTGTGCTGTGTGGATCCCAGGAATTGAACTCAGGTTGTAAGGGAGAATCAATCGATAGTCCAACCCCAGCTATAGTGCTAATAAATCACAACAATGACTGGCACAGAAAACTATATGGAGCAGTAGTGGTATTTTTGTCTTGGTAGTAATCAACAGCTGTGTAATTGGACTTAAAGCCTACTGAATGGGAGGGAACTCATGTATGGTACTGTACACATAGCCAAATACATAGGGCTGGAGAGGTCATAGATCTTAGAGAAAACTCCAAGGCTGTCACACTCCTAGACAAATGTAGTTTCTTGGTATGTGCTAAATAGGGAGCCTTATAATTACAGACAAGTATACCAGGCACCACTCATCAAAGAAGCTACTTTTGTAACAGACAGACAATTACAGAGTTCCACAATTGATCACACACAGAGATTGTCTGAGAAATGCCCAACCCTACATGACACATCCACAATGGAACCTCTACAGCTAAAGCTCATAGAACCTGTTGGAACAAGGGGTAGAGAGAATACTAATGCATCTCATGAACGAAGCTCCAGAAGGCCATGAACACAAAGGGGCACAAATTACCAAAGGGTAGAGAATAAAAGTCTGCAGAGTATGGGTCCTTGGACAGGAATATTATACTAAACTTCACCTATGTAGGACTCAGGAACCATTGTGGAAGATGGGGTGGAAAGATTATAAGAGCCACAAGAGGAGGTGCATGACCATGTGGAAATAGTCTTACAAGCTCCTGGAACTTTACTCATATGAACTTAGAGCAGTGGTGACAGTATGCACAAGATCCATGCAAACACAAACAGAAAAAAACCACCATAGATCTGTGGAAATGGGCAGCAAGCCCCAGTCTTAGCCAAGAACTATTGGGTACCCGATTGCTATTTGATGAGGAACAGCTGATATTTTTTGAAGGCGTGCCTCTAGATAGGCTGACTAGACCCCAGCTGATAAACATGTACTGAAGGACATCAGGGGATACTAACCTGACTTGATAGGCCTTAACATAAATGAGAGAATACATGAAATCCAGGTGAGGGGGTGTCGATGGAGAAGGACTGCAAAGATGATTAAGACATTGAGCATGAAATAACCCCAAATTCAATAAAGATTATTATGATGATGATTTGGATGTATGAGTGTGGATGTGTATCACCATAGTGTGCATGTGGAGGTCAGAAGAAAACTTTTAGGTGATTCTGTCCTTCACTGTGAATCCCAGTGACTGAACTCATTCAATTTTTGATAATTTAACACCATGAAAGTACATTATCATGTTGACTCTGTCTAAGCACTGTCTATCTACTTCAAGATGCTGAAGCTTCCTTAGTAAATGAAAAGATGTTCTTTGTGTACAAGTGCAGTTGAAAAGACAAAATTTGTGAGAATCTTGGCATTTTGGGCACTATATATGCAATGATCACCTACAGTGGTTTTTGATCAGTTTCATCCAAATGCCTGGGTTATCCATGATGGTATTTCAGATGCCTGCACTTATAAAGATGAGTATATATGGTTATCAAGCATATGATTATGTCTAGGTATTTTGTTTTTTGATCTATTTTTTATAATATGGTTCATCTAATAACAGTTAACACATATGCTATCGTTTTTATTGTACCCATGGACTATGTACCCCTGGTCTGGAGAGGAGAGTCTTGAGCCCACAGGAAATAAGAGTCTTTCTAGAAGAGGATGATGGTCAGCACCCATGCACTGACTGCTAGAGTCTTCAGAGACTAAATGGGGAGAATTGATCAGTCATCCTGTGAAGTAAATGATGGTACAAAAATACTAGTTTCAACAGCAAAGAAAGAAAGGGAACTTTAGAGAGTATTGAATATTGGTATATCCACATTCAGAAAATAAGCACCACTGGATGTAGAGGCACAGACTGACCTCAACATAATAATAGTAACCCAATACACAGGTCATCAACAAAAAAATAAAGAATGAAAAATCAGAGTTAAACAGTACAGAATCACCTACACACTGCAGAATGTATTCTTGGCAGCCGTGGGATGTTCTCTAAAATCAAATAACATCTTATATTCTATCTGATCACAATGGAATAAAACTAGAAATCAACAGCAAGACAAACTAAAGAAAATATACAGACACATAGAAGTTGAACAATGCACTTGCCTGGTAAATGGGTCATCAAAAAATCAAGAATGAAAATTTAAAAATCCCTACATCAAGTAAAAATGAAAACATGGAATATGAATATAATATGTATATATAATATCACTTCTCTAAGAGAGAAGTTTATATCTATAATTACCAGCATTAAAAAGCAATATAGAGATCACTAGTAAATAAATTAATGATGAACCTCAAGATCTTAGAAAAACAAAAACAGGCCAAACCCCAAATTAGTAGGTGGAAATAAAGAAGGATAAAAGAATAAAGATCAGGATCAGGGTAATAATTAATGGAATAGAAATGAAAATAACAATGTAAGAAGCAATGAAATGAGGCACTGGCTCTTTGAGAAGATGAAAAATTGACAAACCTGTAGCCACACTAACCAAAAGAAAGAGAAGACCCATATAAAACAAAATTGGAGATGAAACAGAAAACATTACAACATATATCAATGGACTTCAGAGGATCGTTACAGTATACTTTGGAAATGTATGTTCCAATAAATTGAAACACATATAAGAAATAGATAAATTTCTGCAAACATATCAGCCACCAAATTGAACTAAGAACATGTAAATAACTTGGACAGTATATGTTTTGCTCATCCAATACATATTATAATGAACTATTTGATTGAGATAATAATAGTCTTACAAGTAAAATAAGCTTAGGCCCAGACGGATTTGCTGTTGAATTCTAGCATATCTTTGAATAGGAAATGACACTAAAGCTCATCAAACAACTACATAAACTAGGAAGAGGAGGAATGCTACCAGTATCACTCTAATACCAACACGGAGTAAATACACGACAACAACAGCAGCAAAAGATAAAATTATGTCGATCCCCCTGATGAACACAATGAAAAAATTCTCAATAAAACACTTGCAAGTTGAATTCAGAAATTTATCAAAATAATCGTTCAGCACGACCATATTAGCATCATTCCAGAGATACAAAATCAATAATATGACATAGCATATAAACAGACCAAAGGACAGAAATCGCAAGATCATTTCAATGGAATCTTTACTGTTCTATATCTGACAGAGGAATAATATCTACACCATATAAAGAATTCAACAAAACTAAACACTCAAACCCTCCAATCCATTCAATAAATGAGCTAATGAAATAAACACAGTTCTCAAAGGATGAAGTATGAAAGGCCAATAAGCATGAAAAATGTTAAGATTTTTAGCCATGAGGGTGTTGGGGGTCCCAGCACTCACGGCCAGCCTGAGGGGGTCTGAAGGATCTCCACTGTAGGGGAGGGGACGAGTAGGCCCAGAGTCAACACACAGACTCCAGGAGTTGAACGGCAAGCCAGCAGTGGTGGTCTGCTGCAAACTCATTTATTCAAGAAAGAGCAGAGTGTCTTTAAAGGTCTTGTTAGCCAATAGCCTTATGGGGTGGGGTCCTGACTACAGCCAATTGCAGTTTGTTCCCAGGTGGATCAGATTCCCTCCAGGTGCTGGGAAGAAACTGGCTTCACAACTAACTGGTGTGGAGCACCACACCTACTAGAGCCATTTCTCCATTCCTCCCCTAGCTAGGCCCACCCTGCATTATGCCCAACATGAGGGAAATGCAAACTGAAGCTGCACCTCATCCTGGTCAGAATGGCTGTCATCGAGAAAAGATGTAACAAATGCTCATAGGGTTGCAGAGGAAAGGGGACTGCTTTTATACTCCTGGTGGTGATGTAAACAAGTTCAGCCACGGTGTAAATCAGCATGGAGTTACCCCTAAAATTTAAAACATACAACAACCATGATATCTAGCTATGCCAGTTCTGGGAACACACCTAGAGAAATCTATGTCAGCATACTAGGACATAGTTGCACATCCACAGCACTGTCCACAAGAGACACATTATGGAATCAACCCAGTTGTCTATTAACAAATGAGTGGATAAAGAAAGTATAGCATACATACACAAAGAAGTTTTATTCAGACATAAAGACTAATAAAATTATGGTGTTTTCAGGAAAGCAGATGCCGTAGGAGATTGTCATATTAAGTGAAATAAGCCAGGCCCAGAAAAATAGCACATTTTCTCCTATTTGTGGATTCTAGATTTTATATAGATACATAAAATTACTTAAACACACTCACACACAGTGTGTGTGTGTATGATATGAAAATAGAGACAGGAGTGTCTGGAGGGAAAGAAGGGGACAAAAGTGACAAGTCAAGTCAAATCCATGATGTAACTGAATGTAAATATCTTTCATTAAAGCTCTCATTATGTACCGTGAATAGACTTCAATGACCTTTTTAAAAACTAGTACTATCAAGAAAGATGTCTCCAGCTGATAGCCAAGAAAAAAGTACCAGAATAGTCTGAAGAGAGTCACCATCAATTTGCCCACATTTTACCTATATGGGATTATATAGTTTTATTTATGTGTGCACACACACACATGGTTACAAAGAGAAAGGCCCAGAACTGCAGCAATTACTACCCAAGGTGTCCTCTAAGGAGGTAATAGTAATTAAAAGAAGAACTGGTACTGAGGGTCTTTACATTTTAACTCTGTGTACACATGTAAACTCCAACATAGAATTAACTAATATAAATATTTCATGAGTTAAAATAAAAAAGAATTTTCCTGGTCCAGGTTTCTTTCTACAAGTGGATTCCACTGGTTTAGTGTCTCTAAGTGAGAAGGTAGTTGTCATACCTGGCAGCGATGTAAGGTGCTTCTGGCTGACTATTTTTGGTAAGGCTCCTTGCTGGTGGGGTTTGGTCTATCTGGTGTCAAAGTAGCCTTACTCCATGTAGGAGAGCATGAGTCTACCTGGGTTACCTTCTCCTACTTGAACGGGTGTGGGAAATGACCACATGTGTGTCTTTGGGGAAATGACCACATGTGTGTCTTTGTTCTGTGTGATTTAGGTGGTAGGTGGTCTTATAATGCCCTTTGGGTGAGCTCCTCCTTCAGTGCTTTGATCCTAAAGAAGTTTGCCTTCTTACTACCTTCCAGAATCCTCCTTTGGCTGTCTCTGGTGCCATTTTCTGTATTTATAATTTATTTAACAAGGAAGAGTAAGGTGAAATGAATCTACTTAATAAGGTCCAGATTAGAAGTCAACATATTTCATTGAATTCATGTTTTTAGTACTAGTATTTATATTTTTCCAGAACATGCTTATATTATAAAAATTGATAAGTGCTTTTGTTTCTGAACTATTAAAAAATAAAAGCCTAATATCTTTAAGGCACATATTTTCTTAGAATTGATTAAAACTTTTGTTTTGAAGAATGAAGTAATAGATGTTGAAACTTATCTGGAATCTGAAAAGTAATTTCCTTATTCTTTTGTTTACAACATTATCTTATTTTTTCTTTTCTTCTCCTACTTCAAGCCTACTCATTTCATTTGTTACTCCTCCTGTTACAATTTTACTGTTAATGCTTTATAATCTAACACGTGCAGTATCTTCTAATGTGCTTTCTGACTTCAGCACTGTCTTAGCTGCTTTTTTCATTGTTGTGAGCCAATGCCTGACAGTTTAAGAGAGAAGAGAAGTCCATGGCTCAAAGAGCATGATGTAGCTGTCCACACTGTGCCCACAGTCAGACAGACAGTGATGAATTAATGTGCTCAGTTCACTTTGTCCGTTTAATCTAGTCCAGGACCTCAGCTGGGGGAATGGTATACCCACAGTTAAGGTGAGTCTTCCACCTCAGTTAACATAATCTAGACAATCTCTCACAGGCTTGCCCAGGGGCTAATCTAATCTAGGTGATGCCTCACAGTCTTGCCCAGGTAATTCTTATCAAGTTGAACATATTAACCACAGGCACACTATTCCACACCCAATTCCCCCGTTCTTGTATCATCAAGAAATGTGAGTACTCTAAGTATGGGTGTGAAAATGGTCAATAAAGATGGAAGGAAGAAAGGTTGCTTAAAGAACGGAATTCCTACAACCTCACCAACATATTTCCCAGGAAACAATACCAAAGCATGCTAGTCCAATGTAAAGGGATCTTAGCACATTGCTTCAGGCACATTAGATGCTTTTCATGCACACTATGGTAAAAGAATAAATTTATGATACACAGAAGAAAGAATGCAGGAAATCATGCAGAGATTGGAGACTAGGATTAGATGGTGTTATGTAGTTTGGTGTTTGAATGCCCCTCAAAGGTGATACGTTAAAGACTTGATCCACAGGATGGCACTATTAGAAGGTAACGGGAGCCTAAAGATGTGGGGCCTAGCAGATCTTTGGGTAGCCAAGAGCATGTTCTCATAGGGGATCATGAGATACTTGTCCCCTATTGTTCCTCTCGCTTTTGCTTCCTGGCCAGACGTAAGCAATTTTGGTCTACAATGTGCTCTGATCCCAAAGTCCTGCTTTATTGCAGGTCTAGAGCAAGGAAACCAACCCCATGAACAGGACCCCAAAAACTATGAGCCAAAATAACATTATTCTTTCTATAAGTTTATTATCGCAAGTATTTCGTTAGAGTGATGGGAAAATTGACTAGTGTAGATAAAGATGTCAGTGCCAATATAAAGGGATGAAAATTACTGATAGTATTTCTTGGCAAATTGAATTTGGTACAGAAATCTGTTTTATATTTGTCTCATTTCTTGCCAATATTTTGCAAACTATGAAGTTATATGATTAATTCTTCATTTGTTTTCAGTTTTTCATATGCTGTTTTCTTCAGTCTTAAGAAGACATTATACCAGTTTATAGATGTTCTAGACTTCTATTGTTGTTATTCTGAGCTCTAAAAGAATATTTGAGAATTGCTTTTTTCTGTTCTGGCCCTTTTAGTTTTGTGGCCAAATATTGCTCTTCAGGCTAGATACTTTATATCCATATTGCTCCAAATAAGAAAAGAGCATATTTAGATTGAATTATGACTCTGAAAATATTTTTTAAAATGCATTGAATGCCAACAAATGTGAGGTGTGGCACCAAATTGTTCTAAAATCCATTAAATCATGAAATGTTTCCTTCATGAAAAAAATTGAAGTTGAAGTCACATTAAGTCAGATGGGGTAAAGAGAAGCTGTTATAAACCAAATGCATGAATTCAAATCAACAAATGCCACCATCTTCAAATAACACATATTAAGTCCACAAATGTTTGAGGTCTGAACTCTATTAATAGAAAAAAGACATATGTTCTAAAGAAGATGTGAGGTGTTCGTGTGCTTTTGTCATTTGAGTGATATGCTTGTGAGGTGTAAATGAAATTTTATTGATAAAACACTTCTCAGTTGAT
The DNA here is from genome assembly GCA_035773235.1 of Eospalax fontanierii. Taxonomy (NCBI): domain Eukaryota; kingdom Metazoa; phylum Chordata; class Mammalia; order Rodentia; family Spalacidae; genus Eospalax; species Eospalax fontanierii. Next base: position 29,953,092 of record CM069548.1, on the reverse strand, counting down.
TTACTTCATATGAGATTCTGTATTTGTCTGATCCTTTTCCACAAGTCCTCAAAGAGTGGGGTGGAATTAGGTGATGAGCCATAAAACTCCATTGGCCAAGCAGCTTGCAATGAGTGGTCATTTGGAAAGCACTCTATCTCACAGAATGGCCCCAAGTGCCCCAAGCCAGGCCTGTGCTGCTTGCACAGTACACTCTTTATAAGACCAGAAGTGGAATTTCAATGAGGAACACTGAGGTATGTTTTTCCAAATGCGGCATCTGGCTGCAGGATTGGTTACGTGAAGGGCCCAGCAGTTTGGTTCTACCCGTGGTTTGTGCTAATTAGCCTGAGGCTATGCTGGCTGCCACCCTGGGCTTTCCGAGTGCATCCAACTTTTCGTCATCATTATAACTCTAAAGATGGCCTAAATGCTTGTGTGGTAAACTCCAAGGGCCTTTGAAGTTGGTGCAGATACCTGTCTTGGGGTAGACATAGTGGGTATTTATTCCCTGGCCTACACTTAGCCTCTAATGATGGGTCAGGTCATTTGAATTTCAAATATAGTAATAATTAATCCTGAGGAAGTTTAGCTTAAGTAAAGGTTTCCTTTCCCTTAGAACTGACTATTTCTCCCCAAAGCAGACAAATGTTTTCTTAAAAAATTAAAAATATTTCTCCATGTATCTGTCTTTGCCAGTCTTCTTTCTGTATTTATCTCTGTGGACACAGAACTGCTTTGGACATTTGAAGGATGTGTATGTTTGTGCATGGGTGCATATATATTTATAAACAGGGTTTTACTATAAGAGGAAAAAAGAGATTCCTGGTACAACTGTGGCCGGAAGGGCCCACTTCCCGTAGTAAAGGCTTGTGGACCACACAGAGAACAGTCCATCCAGTCCTCCTCCCACTTTTCTGCTCTTTTCAGAAAAGGCCTGCTGTAGCAAGGATTCTCCAAGGGAGATGCAGAATATAACCACACCCTGGTGTCTACCCATGGGGTTCTTCATCCAAGAGCTTGCCTGAGAGTAAAACAGATACTGTCTAAAAGGAAGCGTGCAGAATGAGATGCCTGAAGGTACAGCTGTGTCTCTGTGTCTTGATCTTGGACAATCAAAACAGTTGTGGACAAGCCCCTTCAATGTCTCAAGCCCCCAGGGCCCCAATATCTATAAAATGGTGATAAGCAAATTGTATTCGACCTCACAGAATCTAATTCGACTCTTTGAATCTTTCTCAGGTAAAACGGTTTGGAAAAGAATCCAGGAAATGAAAATGATTATGATGCACTATTGTAGGAGAGCTTTAAATTCTTAAAATTGAGGGGACAATTGTGGTCAGGAGGCTCTATCATATTCTGTTAAACTTGGTCTGTTTGGGCATCAAGACCACGTAGCAAGTAATGTCATGTTGGCTTGCCATGGATTCCCAATCCCATGAGAAACCATAGCATCTTAAATGTCCCCTTCCTTAGCTTTTTCTTTCCTCTAATGTCCTCTTATACTCCTGAGCAAGGAACAAACACGTGTTTAGAACTCTTTGCTTCCTGTTTCTTGGAAACATACCCAGCCCTGCCTTCTCTTTTTCACCCTCTTTGAACACGCAAGTTTGTTGCTCCCATGACCACTCTTCGATTTAGCTCTGATCTGAAGCCAGGCACAGCATTTCTGCAACTTACACCACCCCCTTCCCACCCCACCCCACCCTGCTGCACCCGTAACCCATGCTAAAGCATTGGCGAGCAAAGTGGAATTTCCAAAGATCGACAGATGAAAGAAATCCACTTGTTTCTATGACTTCACCTGCTCCAGAGAAGAACATAATAAAGCAGTTTTGATAACTATTCTTCCCAATAAAATTAGTTTAACCTCTGACCCTGACAATCATCTCTACCACCCAATTTCTGCCTTATCATTTTTCTGCTTTGATAAGTCTGGTTGCCAGCCTGAGGCTATCTTAAACCACACAGGAGCTTAAATCTTTTTCTGGAAATCAAGTCTGGAGTTCTCTGTCACCTTTTAAGGAGAGCCGATGAGCGCCTCACCTCTGTTTGATCACACAGACAACTGGAATGTGAGTGACCACAGATATTGCTCAACAAGGCTTTCCCTATGCTCCGTTTCTTGCAAAGGCCCAGTAGTTGAACATCTACCAACACCCAATGGGAAAACTGCAAAGATTTTAATGACAGTGCACTGTGGGCAGTGAGCAATCAGAAGGCACAGTAATTTTGCCCCATAAATACACCCAGCTAAACAACAGCCCTGTTGTTTTCAACAAAGCAGGTGTCTCCTTGAAAAAAAAAAAAAAAGGAGTTAAATGTTTCTCTAGATCTTCCTGAATTGCTTTGCTTTTATAAGAATTCCAGGAAGGAGCTTTTATAATGTACATTCTATAGATATGTACAGGGATTATTCAAAAGCTAAAGAAAGAAATTTAACAGTATTTTACTATCTTATTCTACATTACATTTTCCCTCAGAGGGGAGACAGCTCCTTTGGGTGGAACAAATCTTTTAATATGTTGATGCTTTGTTTTTCAAGTTTGATAACCATTTGTCAGAAATGCTGTTTCCCAATTAGGAAAAGCACAAGGTAATCAGGGACAGTGGCAAATTCCTTTAAAGGTTCAATTTCAAAACTGTGGAAATGGAGAGTAAAGTGTTTCTTTTGGTTTGAAACAGGGAAGTGAAGAGCCTGGTAAATTAAAATGGATCTTGAGGATGGAAAAAAGAGGTCCGTGAAGTCTCCACAGCTGACGTGGAGATGTTCCGTCTAATCTTTTTAGAGATTTCTTTGTACTTCCAGGAAGAGTCCCACAAAAGTAATCTGCTACCTAATTAGGTAGGAGAAAGCATATGTACAAAATACGTTTTGATAAGGGAGTTAGCATTTCTAATTAGAGTAGAAGAAAAGAGGATTTGGTATAAGACAAAGCTCTGGTGTGCTTGAGCGAGGCAACTCCGGAAGCCAGTGGAACTTAAAATTAGGAGGAAGGCACGAGACAAAGTTCAGCTTTGAAACAGAACAAACTGACAAAGGGATCAGAAGCTGCACCCAGCAATTAGGAGCAAATGCACCAAACAGTCTCGGATGCTTTCCCAGTCTCGACTCGACACAGCCCATCTTTCAAATGTGGACGATTCGGTTATTACATAGTTGTTTTTGTAAAGGCTAAGTTTTTCATTATTTAAAAAGATAAAAATCCAGTGCTTCTGAGTGTGGGGTCTGGTTGTATCAGAATGCTTTTTCTTGGGTTTCACCCAGCCTGTGCCAGTTTCCCAAGTGTTGGCTGCTGGTGGCATTACTTTTGTTTGCTTTCCCTTTTTGGATTAAACTTTTAATTTTTCTTAGAATTTCACATGTGAGTATTCACATCCCATCATTTCCATTCCTTCCTCTCCTTGCTCCAGTTCCTCCCATGTTCCCTTCTTTCAAAGATGCCTTCTTTAATTATTGTTGCTAGATATACTATTTTACACACACGTGCACACACATAATATCTTAGCCCATTTAGTGTTGCTTATATGTACATGTGTTCAGGGCTGTCCACTTGGGATTTGAAAGTCTATCAGGGGGCTTGTCTTTGTAGAAAACTAATTTTCTCCCTCTCAGCAGTCATTGATTGCCTGTAGCTCTTCAATTTTGTGATTTCCAGAACTTGAAGGTAAGGGCTCTATTGCTAAAAACACTACACACTTTGGTCATAAGATTTGGGGGAGACAAAATCAAACTGGAATTGACCTAGAAGCCTCTGCCCTGAGGACCAACTGTCATAGTATCTGAAGGTGCTAAGCATGCTTCCAAAGGAGAAAAGCAATCAGTAGTCCTTCCCAGCCATGAAGGCTGAGAACCATGACCATTACCAACTCAGACAGATATTCCCAATGGTGCAATAGTGGTACTTATGTCTTGGTGATAACAACTGTCTAACTGGACTTAAAGCTTCCTCAATAGGAGGGTATTCGTGCCTGGTACTGTAAAGCTAGCCAACTACCCATGGCTGGAGATGGATGTCATAGACCCTAGAGAAGAACCTACTACTGCCATTTTCTTAAACCAATGTAGTTTCTAACTGTATTCTAAATAATTATCTTTATTCCCACAGATAAATAGAGCTCTCATCCCTCACCAAAGAAGCTTCTTTTTGTAGCAGAGAATACTACAGAGATCCACAACTGGTCAAATGTAGAAGAATAAGTGACTGTGGGGAGCCCAGCCCCAGTTGGTACATCTACAATGCAAACCCTACACCTAAGGCTCAGGGAACATTGTAGGAGAAAGGGTAGAAAGACTGTAAGAGCTAGAGAACCAGGATGCTAGCTGAGAGATAGTAACTTCTAAACAGATGTATTTTTAAAATAATGTGTATATGTACGGGTTTGTGTGTGGGTTCGTGAATGTGAGTTTAGTGCCTTCAGAGCCCAGGAAAGGGTGTTAGAGTCCTTGCAACAGGAATTATGGGTAAGTGGTGAGCCACTGATGTGGATGCTGGGAAATTAACTTGGGTTGTCTGGAGGAGCAGCATGTTCTCTTAATCACTATCTCTCCAGTCCATGCTTTCTGTTTCTTCAGGTCTGATTATCAGTTGCTCAGATTTGCCCCTTTCTCCCTTTTGAATTTATAAACTTTAGAAATTTCCTTTAAAATGTATATATTTGAATCTATCCTAATTTGTATTTCTTTTCATTGATTTTTATCCCTTTGAAAGAATGTTACCATCCAGAGATATGTATACACTTCCTGTTTCCTTATTTTTTTTATGATTTCATGCAGACAATTGACTCTGTAGTACAGAGAGAAAAATGTTAGTGAAAGATTTCTCAGAGAACTGTGTTTAAATTTTAATTAACTAATTGATAGTACTAAGATTGTCACTCCTTGTTGCTCTTTTGGCTTGTAACATGACCTTGGTAAGGATCTGTCTTTAACTTTTCCTCTCGCTATTTGTTTGGTTGAACAGTCTTATATAAACACTTTTAACCATTGCCTGATGTAACTGTTTTAACATTGAGAACTGTATCTGCCTTCCCTTTACAGTTATATTATCTGTGTATTAGGTAATAGGAACCTCACTAGGATTTTGATGAGAATTATAATAGACAAAAATTATTATTTCAGAGGAATTTCTATTTTCAAGATTTTTGTCAGGGTTCAGGGTGACCTTTTTGCTTTATGAGAACAGATTATTTACCTAGTTTACCCCTACACACAGGGTGTGCACATGGCACGTGTGTGTGTGTGTGTGTGCATGTGTGAATGTGTATGTTTGAGAGAGAGAGAATCTCAGACAATATTTTTATTTTATTTTGCTTATTTATTTTTATTTTATGTGTATGAGCGTTATGCCTCCATATAAAGTGTACCCGTGTAGCACAGTGCCCGGGAAGAACAGAGAAAGGTGTTGGATCCACTGGAACTGGAGTTATAGATGGTTATTAGCCACCATGTGGGGTGCTGAGATTTGAACTCAGGTCTTCTGCAAGAACAGTTAGTGTTCTTAACTGCGGAGCAGTCTCTCTAGTCCCTCAGGCAATATTTGTTGGAGGAAGCAATCTTAATCAACAGACATGGTCCAAGGACATTTGTGAGAAGTATTTATTTTCCATCATAAAGTAACAGCAAATAAACTTAAGAAAAGGAGGAAATTCTAATCTTTTATCAACGGCTGCTCCAGCACTGGGATCCATTTCTTGCCCCACCACAGCACCTGTTACAACACTATCTGGCCTTGGCCCTTTCCTGCACTTGGTCTAGTTCCTCTGTCTGTTTCACCAATGAATCATCCGCTAGTCATCTACACTCACTTTCACTCCCATGCCATCAATTTCCTAAATAAACATTTTAGTAATTTAATAAGCTTTTTGATGGAATTGTCCTAGAAAATATATGTTGCTTTTCTGGATAAAATACACCCTGCTGTATTTTCTAACCGGCTATTCAAGGGTTGATTTTACATATTGTTTTCTTAATGCCTCCCTCCCTGGGATTTATTAGTTCTTACTGATGACCAGTTTTTTTTTCTTTCAGACTGATAATTATATTAGAAATTAAGTTAATTTTTCTTTTTCTTTTCAGTGATCCGTCTATTCTGAAGTATAAGTGACCTACAGTTGCCCTAGAGTCACTGAATTTACTCAGATGGTATGTGTGCAGCTCCAAGTTATAGGACATAAAGGAAATAGTATCTATTGGTCAACTCTGCAGTGCGTGGGTCCTTGGACAGGACTCCCTTATTAAACTTCACCCACCCAGGACTCAGGGATCATTACAGAAGAGGGGGTAGAAAGAACGTAAGAGCCAGGGAGGAGGTGTGTGATGATATGAAAATAGAGTCCTACATGGTCCTGCGACCCTAGTCATGTGAACCTACAGCAATGGTGTCCGCATGCACAAGACCCATGCAAACCCGAGCAGAGAAAACCTCAGTACTAAACTATGGAAGTGGGCATCAAACCCTGATCTCAGCTGGAGAATCATTGGCAGTTGATTACTGCTGGGTGAGGAAGAGCTGATCTTAAAGGGGAGGACTCTAGATAGGTTGACCCAGTGGATGAACTTGCATTGAGGAATGTCTGGGAACACCAACGTGACATGATAGGCCTTAGTACAAATGACAGAATGCATGAATTCCAGGGCTGGGTCTATGAGAGGGTGCCATTGGTGAAGGGGGTATGAAGATGAGTAAGATTGACTGAGATGTTCCATATGAAATACACAGAAATTCAATGAGAAATTTACAAAAAGAGAGTAGTAAGGTAGTTCCCAGATTCAAAACAAACAAACAAACAAAGGCTGGCACAGAGTTCCTTCTTTTCCTTTGCATCCCTTTTGTTCCTTCCTTCCTTCTCTCCACCCATTCCTTCTTTCTCTTCCCTCTCCTCCCTCCCTTCCTTTCTGGTAGATTTACTATTAGTAAATCTAATGGATGGTAACAGACTAACAGTCCATAGGCTTAGCTTGGGTGACCAGGGGAGTCTGTGACACCACGCTTTCCTCCAAGAACCACAGTAGAGAATTAACGAAGAAGCCAATGTGATAGAGAAAGAAAGGAGATGGAAAGGTGGCAGAGAGGATGGAAAGAAGAGGAAGGAGCAACAGGTTTTTCTCAGCAGTTACGAGCACTGTCTGCTCTTGCAGAGGCCAGGAGTTGTGTTTCCTGCATCTGCACGGCAGCTCATAATCACTAGTAACTCCAGTTCTAGGGGATCTGATGGCCTCTTCTTGCTTTTGTGAGTATTGCATGCATGGGTGCACTTACATACATGCAGTCAAATACTCATATAAGTAAAATTAAAACAAAAACAAAAACAGAAAACAGACTGATGCTTGTCTACGGACTGACTTCTAGAAATCTCAGTTATCTTGGAATGTTAAAAAGGATCTAGAAAAGTCAATGCAATGTTCTTTGCATTGTCCTAACATTGTTTAGATTCAGGAGACTAGGAGGGAAAAATGTTCTTGACGTATGTGGTGTGTGACTGCCAGTGAGGTAGGGTTCTGAGGGCGGTGAGGCCACTGCACAACCATCATCACCCTGCAGTAACTGCTGAAGTTGAGCCTGAGCCGTACATGGTAGGTTGAGACCACTACGGGACCACACTGAGAATAATGGCTGTTGTACAGAGCGAATACTGAGGAGTGAAAGGACCACCAACCTTAGGAATTAAACATTTGCCTACTTAGTAAAAAGCAGGCCCCTGTAATATGTGGGTGACTTTGTGCCAATATGTTTTACAAAGTATTTCCACTAAACATGCCTACTTACCTGTCTTAGGTCCTCTTTCCTAGAGACTATCTGATCAATGAACAATAATTCTTACTACAAATATCCTTAGTAGCATAAAGCAACAATAATTCTGGGACTAGTTTTATGGACAGAGCTAAATCCATTCTTCCATGTTGTTGGCTTTTCTCTGCTTATGAGAAGTTATTGATCTGGAATCCTTGATGATGAACTGTTTCTCTTTTGATAGTGGGTGATTTCCCCTTGATACCTGGAGAGATCATTCTATCTACTATTTAGAATCTTTGATCGCAACTCTGAATGGTGATCATCCAGTGTGCATATGGACTGTCATCTTTTCTCATAACTCGGTTTTGCCTATTTCTCTGAGTGGAAGAGAGCCATCGATGTGATGTGCCTGGGTGAATGACTTCAAGAAACTTCCATGTAATGTGTTAGTTATTCACAATTACTATTTTTAAATTGCTTTCTAATTCCCATTTTGAAATAAGTTGTAGCCTGAACCTCAAATTCTAAATGAATGAAGACCAGATAATCAGCAAGACATGACCTTCACAATATAACTTGCACACCAGAAAACCTACCTTTGATTCCCAAGTAAGAATTTTATAAATGCAAACTTTGGAAATAAAGTGTTCAATCACAGTCATATTTTACTATGATATTTCTTATCAGATTGCCATAGTCCATATGTCTGGGTATGACAGTAGACAATAATCTTAGATACTATTGAAGACCAGAGGAAACAGAAAAGTTAGAAGTAATGTTTGGTCCTCGTTTTCCTCAAAACCTTAATTAGTTGTTTTGCTGGCAGGATCAAGACAGAGACCATCTCGGGGACTCTCCAGCCTCTACATTCTAGGACCAATTTTAAAGTGAATTACTCTTCATTACTGCTTGCTATCTCATTTGTTGTGGAAAGCTGGGGGCACTCATCCAAGCCCTCCTTTGTATCTGTCCACTCTCGAGAGTGTTTTGTGTTTTATAATTATATCTAATCTATTTCCTTGCCTGGGAACGCTAGACTTCTATGGTTGCTCAAAACTTGCAAAGCATGAATGAGCTCAATGTATCTCCTAAGAACCTGTGACTCTGACTGATGAAAGGGCTCAGGACAACCAGCCACAGGGGGCCCTAGGTATTCAGAGCCACTCCAGTCATGTTGGCCTATGACTGTTAATAGCTAGACAACCGATGCATTCTGTACCAACAGCTGGAGCTCCTGGGAGGTCCTAAACCATGGCCCTGAGAAAGGGCATTGAGGTAATCTGGGATGGAGGTCACCAACAGATGGAAAACTGTGGTGGGATTCTCATTGGTGAGGAGAGAGCAGAGGTTAAAGCCATTTTGCCAAATCCTCTGTGGCTGGCTTCCGTGGCCAAACGATGATTTCCACTGCGAAGGCAGGGCAACATTGGTGGTATCTGTCTTCGGGAGGAAAACAAATTCTGATACTGAGTCCCACTCTGCCCTGGAGCGGGCCTACCAAAATGTTCTGTGGGTCTATTTCAATGAGAGATTTTCTTATCTGGACTAATTATTTTGGGAACAAAACCACCTTGATTAAGTAAAATGAAGGATGAAACTCTATGCATACAAATCATGTTGGAGTTTGAAGGGCCTAAATTATACAACAGGGAATGGTTTCTTAATCTAATAAAAATGTGATATAAACTATAGGCAAGTTTTTTCTTTCTCTGCTCCTTCCTACCTGGAATTTTTTTCTTTGAGTTTATAACACTCATGACTAATGAATAACCCAACTTACACAAACTGTATTTCAAAATGCTCTCCAGATATCAAATGCAAACAATCAGGAGCAGCAAAGAGCTAGTACCATGTACTTTTAGCATTATGCTGACGTTAGCCAAGATGTCTGGGGCCATATTATTTAGAGTCTGTTCTTTCAGTCAAGCAAAAAGGACATATATGGAATAATATGACTTGCTGTCCTAACATTGCATGGATGCATACAGTTGGCATGTTACTTCTATACCCAGGCACAGAAGGAAGTTTTATTATGTGGACTAGAAATCCTGTGACAATGATGAAGGGTGGCCTATGAGTTACTTATTAGGCGGTGATACCTTCTTATCTCTTTGTACAAGAGGGCCTTTGCTATGGTTGGCCAAAAAAACTGAATGGAACATTGCTATTTAATCAATGAGTTAATGCACATAAGACTGGCTGTACAGTGAGGACTGACCTGGAGTGAGGTTCACTAGGAGTTTTGCCATGTGATTACCAGAAAGTGAAAGTTCATTTGGAGAATGCTTATGTCCGAGCTTGACACAGATCGCCATATTTTCTGCTTCATCACTGTTAATCACAACAGCGTGTTGAGTTTTTTTATTTGTTTTTATTTTTTGCCTGTTTAGATCATTACTCTTCAACCTTAAATTAATGCTTATTTCTTTTACTAGATACTATACATCACACAGGGGTCTCAAAGTGGAAAACACACCTGTGTATGCGCAGACACATTTTTATTACACTATAATTAATAGTTCAAAGGGTAGCAAGTACAATTTTGTATGCCTTTTAATAATAGTGTATGGATAAAAATATATTAGAATCACCATAATATATTTTGTATAGTGGTAGAATATGCAACTGAATTTTGAGAAGAAATGAATTACCTTCTGAGCCTCAACTATGATCTTGTTAGCCTTCCACACGGACTCAACCATCACATTCTGTGATTGCTTCCAAGTGATGTTGTTATGATTGAGGTAGGACATGCACCAGGCTCCATGATGCTTTGCCTCTTTCAAGGCTCATCTCTGTTTCACCTTTCTGACTGGAAACTGAGAGCCTTAGGACTTACTTTGATTGTCATTTACCTTCTTAGAACATGAGAGCTTACATTTCCTATTAATCATAACTGCTGATTTTAATTTGAAGACATTTCTAATTGCCCTCCCTCCAGCTTGTCCCAAAGGTTCATTTCACCACCTCTGCCATTGTTTTGGTCATTAAGAATCCTCCATTTCCTGTATAACACTACAGAGTTCTCCTGTCTAGCCCTCTGATGGCTTATAGATCTAATTAAATTCAATAAACACATATTAAGTGCCTATTTTCCAGGCTCTGTGCCAGGTTCTATCCACTCAGTCAGAACTCAATTATGTACTGTTTTATTTATTTTTTAACTTTTCCTCTAGGTATGCTATCTAGCTAGCCAGAAAGCAGACCTCCTCCAAGGATCTGGGCCTGGCCACATACATTTTTCACTGTCCATTTGCTATACAAGTACTTCACACAGGTGCACGCACACACTTGTTGGTTAATTTATTTACACTGCTTGTTGAGCTCAATCTACTGGGTAGGATGTTATTCTCCAATTCTCCAATACTTTTCATCTCTTTGACTGCTGTGGTCTCAGAGCTGCATCCCAAGATAGGTGACACGCATGCATCCCGTGGAACCACACACCTTGTACTCTTTGGCAATACTCTCGTCCTTTCCCTGCGGTGAGAACTTGATGTAGATTCTGGGTCTTTAAACAGGAGAAGCTTACGAGAATTTAGAGTCGCCTTTCCCAGATCCCTTTTTTCTTCCCCTCCGCCCCCTTACTGAGGGAGTGTATTAGCTGTTCAGTTCTCATCTGACCACCTTCTGAAGTGGGGATGAAACCAAACACATTGGTTCACCTGAGGAGGAAAGACACTGTCAAATGAGACTGAATAGTATTTGGTTGGCTGCCTAAATTGGCATCTGGAAGAAACCCATAGGAACATGCCTTTTTCCATTTGGGTCTCCTTGTTCTGCTCTACACTAATTAAGGAGGTGATTCAAAGCACAGGTCAATGGGTATTTTCAGGTGCTCCAATTAGAGTAGAAATAGGAGCCTGGGGCTCTTCTCCTGACATTCAATATTCAACATTCAACATCCAGCAGAACAGGGCAGAGCTGTCACTCACTGAAGGTGTTTGGCTACAGTTATAACCCTAATAGAAATTTAAATGCTTGGAAACTTTAGAAAACAGGTCACACTCTCTACATAGCATTCTCTCATGCCAAAGAAAACAATATTTTTATCAACAACTTGAGTTTTTTTTTTTTTAACAAGATTTTGTATTATGGAAAAACAGAGCCAAAAATGTTAATTACCTTACAGAAAAAGGATCCTGGTTCACACACTGTTTTGGAACTTTTTGTTTTTATTGCATTTTTTGTTTTGTTTCAATTAATGATGGTTTATTAAACAGTTTCTATATTAGCATATTCCAGTGTGAGCTTTTTATCATGGATTATGAATAATCATTGTATTTGATAAAGATAAAAGAGTTTTATGATGAGATAGTTTTGTTCCGATAGCATTATTAAAGTCTTCAATGATCTAATGCACATTGTAATTTTTGCAGGAGGTGTTTTGAGACAGGGTCTCCCAGTAGCTCTAACTGGCCTGGAACTTGCTATGTAGACGAGTCTGGTCTCCATCTCACAGAGATCCACCTGCCTCTGTCTCCACAGTGCTGGGATTAAAGGTGTGTGCTCCCAGGCCCAGCTGCATTGTAATTCTTAACAATATGGGTCATTACATATCTCTTTATATCATTTCCACATTTATGGCCTTTATATATAATATGCTGATTATATGATGTATATATTTGTATGCAGATCTTTATGGAGTTTTAGTAGAATTGATGTTCTTTTGAATACCCCTGGGCTGCGGGATAGAAGCAGGATATAGAACAGTGACCGATTCTAGAATATGACCTGGGAAATTTTAACCAGTCTATGAAGTCAATTCTTGCTCTGAGCTTGTTTCCATAGTGTGCTTGTCTGTATGTATGTCCAAGCTTCAAAGGGAAAGATTGGCTCACGAATCACCTCCTGTGGAGTTAACATTCCCTGAAACATGATCGGAGATAGAGAAGGAGGTATTTTGTCTTCTGTTGTTACAAAGGATAAAGTGTGCTCTGTGTCCCTCACCCATCTTAAGAGCTGATGCTGGTCGCTCACATTCTGCTGTCCACTTAAAACAGTCCGCCTCACTGCTTGCATTATTAAAGACACAATAGGGCCCATGCTGGGTCATTTCTTTACCTAACTCTGTTTCATCTAAATAAAATGGCCAGGAAAACAGCTGTTAAAATTCTGATTACAGATTAGAATGACTATGAAATTTGAGCAGAAATGCTTCTTTGTGAGAGAAAAATAACAACAGTTTGATTTTCCAGCCAGGATTCACCTCTACTTCCAGTGGCCCCCTGTGGGGACCGGGTCTATCGTAAAAGGTATTGAGCAAAGCCAAGCAACCCCAGATACTCTGAAGGGACTGTAGGAGTCTGGCCTGCTCTGCCTGATGAGATAACCTGGCCCCAGGAAGCCACTGTAGATACCAATCTTCTTTTCCCCCACAAAGATCACCCCAGACCAGAACCAGGTTTTTGGGTTTTGTTTCCTGTTCCTAATTTCCACATCAGCCCTACAACCTTCCCTCATTTACCTAAAGACCCCACCTTTAACTTTCCTGCCTTCTGTAGCGGTCAGAAAAGGTCTATATAAACCTCTGCCTTGGTTTTTATAACCAAACTGACTGCCCACCGACACAGTATCCCATCACACTCTGAGCCACCTGAGGGTCCTGTTTGAACCTCCTCCGTTCTCTGGGATGGCTGGAGCACAACAGCCGTGCTGGAGATGGAGACCCACCCACAGCACCCCTTTTTTTTTTCTTCTTCAACTTTGGGCCCTTCCTAGAATTTATCCCACCCAGCCAGCAGCTTTGTTTGGTTTCTTCTAAGTGTATTTTGTCTCCTCCTCCTAAAGTTGTATATGTCCTGTGGTTTCCCATTTGCTCTGGGTTTAAATGAAAAAATGTATATATTTTCTCTCTGCAGTTAAGATGTGCTTATCAGCATTTTGCATGAAACAGTTTGAAGACAGATCTGTGCCAAAGGAGTCTCTGGGTCTCTGGGTGCTGCTGATGTGGTTTCTTTAAAGAGCAGAGGTTTCAGAAACAGCTTATCCATCACTAGTTCTGGTGGCACTTTGTGGTTGCTGTGCACAAACATCTCCCCTTGCTCTCCCAACCCTATCACCACAGACGATAACTTGCTTTCTGTGCTTGCCATGTTCCTTTTGATTCTAAGATTCTTCCCTCTCTTATTCTGTTTATCACAAGTGCTACTGAGGAACTTCTATAAACGTACAAATCAGTGATGTGTGATAAGCTGCATGTAGGACTTTAAGAGGTAAGTTAATGCAAATACAGTTTGGACTTCATTCTCAGAATGTAAGCACAACTAGTTCTTTAAACTTCAACTTCAGTCTTGAAAATGTGTTCCAAGGAACAATATAGCAACATTTAAAAACTGTATTACCCACATGAAATTAATGTGGAGATTGGTTTATCTTCCACATGTGGATCTTGTCTTTCTAAATGCCTCTTCATGTTCTTGTCTGCCTAATGGATCAATTTAGGCATATAAATCTACCGACAGTGACCCACATTTTACGGTTTTTATCCTGCTTCATTTATGAAGGATTTGTGATCTTATGAGTGCTTAGAAGAACAGAGGATAAGCCCAAGATCTGCGCTCACCCAGAAGTCCGTTATGTGCTAAATATAGCTGCACCTTGAAAAAAGGTATTTCTGATGATACATACATCTGCTGGCTAGTATGTATAAAGGATTATTGTGGGTATTAAAGGAAGCTACAAGGTCAAAGCTCTGCTTTTAAGAAATTGGGGTGAAATTGATGCTGGGTATGAGTGTAAGAGGGAAGTCTATGGATGACACCCAACTTATCCAGTCAGGTATCCAGTGATGGAGACCCTGAACTGAGTTTTGAAGAAATGAAGGGCAATATTTAAATTAGTAAAGAAGAGAGTGATATTTAAATAAATTAAAAAGTACTATGCACATTCTGATCAAGGATAACAATTTGGAAACTGCTGTCATTGTGACTTTGGAAGGATCAACTTGTCTAGAGCAACTCTTTTTAAAAATTATTTGTTTTATTTTATTGTATGAGTGTATCATCTGCATGTATGTAAGTGCACCTGTGTTATGCAATGCTCATGGTGGTCAGAACAGGGCATAGGATTCCCCTGGAACTGGAGTACAGATGGTTGCTAGCTTCCATGTGCTCTTAACCACTGAACCATCTTTCCAACCCCTAGAACAGCTGCCTTTTAATCCCTGCATGCTTAATGTGTTCATATGCTTTCTACTATTCAATGGGTATTTAAAAATTATCTGGAGAACCCTTGATAAAAGTTATGAACCTTTACTAGGAAACTGTTCATGGATATCACATTTGGAAAGTTTCAGTCACCTCTGATAGGCCACTGCTATTGTGATATTTATAATATTTCCTGAACATGACAATGGGTCATATACACTAATCATGCATCAACTCACTTAATGATTATGAGATTCCTAGGGAGCAAGCACCCCTGTCATCCTGTCTCAGGGGACTGAGGATTAGATGGAGTAAATCAATTGCCGAGAGTCACTCAGCTTCTAAGAGCTTGACCTGGATTCCAACATCTTGGTAAATTGTTCTTTTATGTCTCTTTCCCTTCTCTCTGTGACTCACCAACTTACTTTCCTGACCAACCTCAGGGTCAAACTGTAATGGTCGTTTTATCAGGCGTCTGGCTACTGTTTGCTTTAGGGAATAGCAAACAACCCCTTAGCTTCCTTAAGGCTACTTATGGACCAGACAGCCCCATCACTCAGCTTGTTTACAGAAATTAGATATGTGTTTGTGTTGGCACCTGAGTGACAGTGTGTGGGACTTTGCATTCCTCTTCTAGGGTGGCATGAAATACAAGATTGTTCTTGACTCTTAAGTGATAAAGACAGGATATAGTTTTAAAAGGATGCTATAGTATTTTTGTGCTGGAGTTAAGAAGCCAGCTTCATGTTGGGATGTCTGATCCAACTGTCTGAAGGACTGTGAATTTTATGAATGTATCAGCTATTAGAATATCTGGGAAATTAACATGGTGGAGAGGCTGCTGAGGGAAATAGGAAGTGGTGGAGAAAATGATACTTTCCAAGGTCCCTAAAGGGTCATCCAATGGCACCACTGACCAGACAGTGAGGAAGCTCAACTGCCCGTCAGCATGTCTACGGGCCTCTTCCATTTCTCCTAAAAGCAATTGATTTTACACTGAAAATGACTGTCATCTAAGTTCAGTCGAGTTGAAACTGCATCCAAGTTGTACCAGCCCCACCCTGACAGAACTGTGGCTGAGTCAGGCTTTCCCTGGGATGCAGGGAACCTTCTGTGAATTCAGAGAAAATCCCTCAGGAAGTCACGCCTAACTGGAATGACTGCTGAGCCAGTGTGAATCTATCACAAGAGAGGAAAAACACTATCTTCCCTAGGATGAATGAGGGGTCTGTTCCTTCATAGACTCTGTCTATGAAGTGCCACCCAGAGCCACACCTCAGTGGTAAAATGACCCATTTTCTGTGGGCTGCAAAGTAGCTGCATAGACAGCTTCTCAGAAGCCTTAGACACCCTGTCCAGTGTCTCTCCATTTCCTCCACTGAAGTCACCCAGTGAGCTTTTCGGCATGAAGGAATGGAAACCTCTTTGATGAGTCTGACATAACACAAATTGACTATCTCTGCCCTGCCTCTAGCTCTCTGTCTTTGCCAACAAGAGACTCTGCGATGCATTATACTTCATCTGAATATTAACTGGCATTGAAGACAAGAGGGATGAAAACGGACTTAGAGTGGCCAAAAGAAAATGTCATGCTTAGAACATAGAAGGCATGACAGTCATTTTGTCAGTTTGCTAATAATTGTTAAGTGAAAATTAAGGAACACTGGGCTAAGCAACATTTCATGTGTTTGTTAGCTATGTAATCTATTTCTCGTTTTTTTTATGTTCATAGTCATTGTGAATCTACTATGATGAGTAAAATAAATGTTTTTTAAGTGTTGTCTTTGACATGACATAGTTTTTAGGTGAGAAATCCCACAGTGTTAATTTAAGTACAAATATCCGGAGGGTACCATGGTATCACAACATAATAAATAATTTGATGGTCATCATGAGAACACTGAATATAGAGAGAAGATTCAGCTTGGTCCATAGAATATGCGTTATGATGGTTATTACACTAAACCATTAATAATAATTCAAAAGGGTGTTTTTTTGAAGAATAAGATACATTGTATCCATGTATTAAATTTTCAAAGAATAAATTAAAGGCATATTTTTAAAAAAAGATTAGTAATGAGATAAGCTATGTGAGTTGGGACAATATGTATATTGGAGATGTAAACATATCATGAAGTATTAATAATGAAATTTGTGTACAGCTGACTCCAGGCCCTCTTAAAATAAATAACAGAGGTATATTATAGATTGTATATGTATGTAAATGCACGCACATAAGCACACACATATAGTTGAAATATCAACCCAACCTAAGGAAGTTTTGGCAACTGATGTCTACTGCAAGCAGGGAGAGACAGTCTCTTTCAAGGATGAGACTCTCTGTAAGTTAATCAGGCTCCAGTGGATGGACTCACACTGGAGGACATTTGAGGACACAAATTAAACTCTAGAGGCCTTATTATATACATATAGATATATATGTTTACTTTTTTGCTTTCCAAATTTATTATATCTTCTCTTTTCTCTGTACTGTGTATGCTTTTCTTAATTATTCAGAAAGCCTTCATCCTTGTGGTGTTACTTTAGTAACAAAATCATATACATCTAAACACACACACACACACACACACACACTATATATATATATATATATATATATATATATATATATATATATGGAGGTGGGAATCTCAAAAATAAAAAAAAAATTAGAAGAATAGGGACTAGAGAGATGGCTCAGAGCACTGGCTGTTCTTGCAGAAGACCTGGTTTTGAATCCCACCACCCACGTGGTGGCTAAAAACTGTTGGTAACTTCAATTCCAGGGGATATGACACCTTTATCTGTTCTCTGCAGGCACTACATGACGCGGGTGCACTTAGATGCAGGTATAACAGTCATACACATAAAATAAAATAAAAAATCAAGAATAGATAGTGGCAAGAAAATTCTAAAGAATGTCATATAGAGATAAATAAGTAAATAAAGATAAGAAAGGGGAATTGTGAATTGTGGGAAATCTGAATTCTGACACATTCGGTATGTGTATCATAAAGACAAAAAAGAAAAAAAAATATAAGAAGTATGATCAAAAAGAATCTTCAAAGAGTTAAAGATAAAAATGTTGGGCTTGGTTATGTATATGATATACATGGGCAGGGAGATCTGCTAAGTCTTGGCTAATAAGAAATATTTTTAATGTCTTCCTACACATATTGTGGGAAATCTTGCATACCACCCAAATCCACAGAGTAGCAGAATATATTCATCAGAAGAAGCTGGCACAGCATGACTTATCCAAAGTCAAAAAGGAATATTTGAGTCTATAACAACAAAAAAGAACTCAATGAAATATTTTTTAAATTCTTGAAGAAAATTTATCTACATGCTAAAAGCAAAGCAAAGGAAATCCAACGCATATAATGGACCTGCAAAAAAGGAGCAAAACTACTTAATGCTTGTAAGTTTAAGAAAACTATTGCCATACAATTGGAAAATTTTGAACTGACACGCTATACGTAAGGAAAAAGGTATAGTAAAGGAAAATTTATTATTAAGCTTCAAAGATAAATTTAGAATTTGTTGAGCATCAAGACCAAAAATTTTAGCCATCTCTGGAAAATTTGTTCCAGCTTTCTCCACGGCAGGTTTGGATTCTAGATGCCAGTGGAGAAATGTTTAGAATGTTGGCAAAAGAAAACCATGATTCAGTAATATCTACCCATCGCCTCCGGTTCAAGTAAAAAGGCAACATAAATACATTTTGAACTTTAGAAGCCAAATTTCCCTTAGTCTATTTTGGACTTGAATCTTCACTATAATGAAGTCATCTGGGGCCAGTGAGCTGGCTCTGCAGGTTAAAGATGCTTACCGGAGACCTGGGATAGATCCCTGGAATTCACATGACAGAAGGAGAAAACCAACTTCTGCAGGTTGTCTTCTGACCTCCACACATGAGCTATGGTGCCCATGTGCACGTACATACACAATAAATGCACACGAAAAGTTAAAAATATTATAAAATAATCTAGTGTATGCTTATAAGCATGATACAAATGTTAGACATTTTGAAAATATAGAACTGTCACAAGTAATAATAGGAAGGAAAAGGAAGCGGGAAAGTAAATGGTATCATTGCAGTGATTTTGCTTTATAGTTGAGGGTGAAACAAATGGTTTAGAATTCACCACTGAAACAGCAGAACTGTAAGTATATTTAAATATATAAGGTAAAGAATGAGGTAAAGATAGCTAGATAATCTATGTAAATATAAGTACAATATACCGAGGAGATGAAAATGAGAAAATAAAAATATTACTACTTTTTATTAATATTAATAGTAGGGGTCAAAGATGTTCTTTAAGTGGAGACTTTAAAAATTTTAAAGTTGTGTTACCAGCATCACACCACAAGGAAGATGAAGACCTTCTGAATAATCAAGAAAAGCATACACAGCGCAGACGAAAGAGAAGATATAATGACTTTGGAAAGCAAAAAAAAAAAAAAAGTAAGCAATTAATGCCTGTAGGTAATAAACACAGACTTATTCAAAGCTCCAGGAATAAGTGTTGATGGGTGCTGGGTGCTCAGCTGTAGATAGGAGGTCTATGCCAACCACCCCAACTCCCAGGCTCAGAGAATATAGTGGAAGACAGGGTGGAAGGGATGTAGGAAGAGCTATGAAATGCTCTCCTCTGGACAGGACATGGACACTGCACTCATGAACCCACAGTGCTGTTTTTATCTGCACAAGACCAAGCCAGTTCAAAATCCCATCGAGGAAGAAGGCAGAGCTCCCAAGGCCCCCTCCCTAGCTACTGACAGTTGATGACTCCTGGGAGGGGAAAAGTCACTTTTCTTTGAGGGTGTGACCACTGGTAGGTTGCCTCTATCTCAGTGGATGATCTCACACTGGTCCACATACCCATCCCTACCACACACGTGTACACATACTTAAAAATAAAATAAATACTAGAATGGTAAAGAAATGAATCATTTTTTATTTTAAAACGTAGGTGTAATTTAATGCACAAAAATTTTAAACGGACTGGATGTGGTGGCACACGCCTTTAATCCCCCAACCTGAGCAACAGAGGCAGGCTGATCTCTGTGAGATCTTCTTAAGAAGCTCCAGGCCAGCTGGGGCTACTGAGAGACCCTCTCTCTTAAAGAGAATAACATTTTGTAAGTAAATAAAAGGGAAATCATACCATTTCCTAGGTAACCAAATATTTTTGTTGATTCTTGACCAAATAGGACTCATGCATATGAAATATCTAATAATTTAAAGTAATTCATAGAGGATACAATCTAAATCGGGAGGATCATGATATATTCAGTTATGAATAAGATATAATTATTATCTAAAGTTATATTAACTGCTTCATGTGGCTTGGGGATAAATTGCTCTGTAATTGTGCATTTGAATTAAACTAGGTTGGGGTGGAAAATTAGGTGTTCTCACACCCATGTTTGATGATGCAAAGTCTAGCTTGGGGCACAATAAGACCACTGATAATGAAAACTAGCAGAATTATAAGAACAGCAGGGTTTCATGAAATGTGATCACAGAGTAAAGGAGGAATTCCAACTTGATAAATGTTACATGTACTACATAGCCTCAATTTTGTACTTAAGAATGGTTTATCATTGGATTTATTTAAAATCACAACACAAGTAAAAGGTTTGCTACTGCAAGACTCCTCTTAATTGGTCTGTTTTCCTTGGTACATTTTCAAGGTGACATTCTAGACACTGACAGTGACTCTCAGTGTAGTCCCAAGAAACTACGTGGGTGGTCAGTTGAATTTACGGTAACTTAATTCTAAGAAAAGAAATACTCGACAAAATCTCTGTTTCTTTTATTCCTTTTGTAAAAACCACTCTAATGGACTCATTTGTTACACTAATCCTTTTAGTTTAATAAATTTGTTCTCATCATCAGTGACTCTCTAGGATGTAGAAATAGCACAAGGAAGGGAAAGGCATCTTTCTAGGGGAGTTTCAGCTTCAGTCAAGAAGGTAGCTCTAGTATGGACTAAGTAAAATAAATGCACATCTCTTTTTATCTTAAACCTACTGTAGATAACAAAACAGGAGTTGTGTGGGCCCTAAGTTAGACTTGTATGTCTGGATTATGTTGAGAAGGTTGAGGAAAGTGTACTAGACTTGCTGTACTTGGTACTAGACTTGATGATGTGGAGATATATTAGTCTCTATTTTTCATGAATAAATTTGCACAAGGATTTTAGTCTTAAAACCTCAACTTCCTCACCTGAAAGACATGGATTAGATGAGTATGATGCTTCGTTTATGTATCAGCTTTGCTAGGATATAGCACATAGTTACCAAATTCCACATTAATCTAGATGTTGATTAGGTGTTTTGTAGGCATGGTTATTATACAGAGTCAGTTGATTTTAAGTGAAGGAATCTGTCAGTAATGTTATTGGACTACATTCAATCAGTTCAAGGTCTTAATAGCAAAAATTCAGAGGAGAAATCTGCCTCAGCATTATTAATTCCTGCCTGAGTTGCCCACTTACCTGCTTGATTTCTGAATTCTAGATTGTCTAGTTCCAACGATTTCATAATTATATGAGTCAACTCTTTAAAAAAATTTCTCGACACGTACATATATGTATCCATATATCTATGTATCTATACAGCCTCTATATAGCTATTCATCTGTCTATCAATCATTTATGTATCTGCCTATCTGTTGTCTATTTGTTCTAACTTGATAGAGAACTATGACTCATACCATGAGAGAAAAATTAAAGGATTTTAAGTCATGACACAATTGTATTTGACATAGGCCAGGACATCTAAGCGTGGCTCGCCCTTGACATTCCTGCCCTCTCCCGCGCTCTTCTCTCCTCCAGATGCCTATACTATACTCACTCCTCCTTGAGGTCTTTGTTCAAAGATGTATACACTCTACTTACAATTCTGACCCATCAACTGCCCCTTCAAGCCTCGCTCTATTCTTTGTATCCATTACACTCATCATACTCTGGTATGTATTTCCTTTACTAATGTCTTCCTTCTCTCTTGCTTGACAAGAATGGACATTCTCTGAACCATCGAACAGGCATCTCTAAATTATGAGCTCCTGTCACCAGCCATATGCTTTTGAATTTGACCGTCAAGGTCAAACTCTAAGACTCATGTCTGATTTTTCTGTATAAAATACTTTACGGGTTTGAAACTTTCCAGTGGATCTTCATGCAGTGGTGAAAAGTTTTATCATTTCCCCCCGACGGTAGCCTCTGACTTCATGTGGCTATCAAGACCATGACATCTGACTAGCATGGCTGAAGAACTAAGTTTTTATTTTTTGAAATACTGCTTCATTTAAATTTAAACGCGACCTGTGACTAGTGGCAGAGTGAGTTGTACAGCACAAGTCTTTTTGATAAACTCCAGGCGTTCTGTGCTGGTCACTGCCTGCCTTTCGGCCTCATTTCCCTTTGTCCGCAACTCACACACTGAATAAAACAGAAATACTGCAGTGTGTGACGAATTCCAGACCCATCCTACGGGTGCTCAGCTCAGTGATTTACTTATGTGTGCCTCAGCCTTTGGTGCTCCAACCCGACCTACATCAACTGGCCAACTCCTCATTACTAACAATTCTACTTCAGGAGTCATTCTCCACAGAGTCACCCCTAGCTAAGCTAAGTTCCTTTCTTTTATACTCTCAAAGTTGAAAACACATGGAACTGTTTGTATTTTTAATATTGGACTATCTTTATCTATCCGTGGCTTGTCTCTCCTTCAAGTTGACTACCTGAAGTCAAGTCCGATTTCTATCTTTATGTATTAACTTCATAGCTTAGTGTAAGGCTCAAAGTTAATGCCCCATAAATCTTTGTTGCACAAACAAAGGACTACATTATGCCAAATGCTATCTCTAAAAAGCCTCGCCTAGTAGGTGTGCCAGTTTCTGCAAACTTCTGTATTATTTTGCTCTTATAGCCAAAAAGAAGAAATAGAGACTGGGAGGTTCCCTTACCCAACAGGGTGTTGCTGAATGCCGTAGCCTGATTTCTCTCTGTTTTCTCTCTGAGAAAGAAGATGACATAGAACAGGAAAGAAGCCAACTCTATGTTAAAGGGCCTTACAACTTATCTGGCCATTATTATTTCACCCAAGGCAGCTTTTGAAGCAGTTTAATTATTTCCTTCCTTCCTTCCAGTTCCTGTCTATCCTGAGGTCTTTGTTTGGGAAAAGAGAAATCTAGTGACTTCCACAGGATCACTCTGAGGTGCTTAGCTTCTTAAGGATGGATGTTGCTTATGAGCCATCTGCGTCTAGGAGTAGTCTGAGAATGGCATGTTTCAGAACATGTTTAGAAGAAAATCATTATCATCACACTAACTGAGCTATATACACATTTCTCAAATTATACAAGATGGTACAAATGTATAATATAAGAATTTCTATGGTTAATTCTTATTTTGTGTTATACTGGGCGTTACAGTACAGAGTCTTGATGTACCTAAAATCACATCTATAGTGTATTCAGTCAGAGTTTAAAAAAGGGAGGGAGTCTAGGAAGACGTGGGTAAGAGGAAAAGGCAGTAAATCTCAGACCCATGGGATCTGAACAGCAAACTCCACTGGCAGATCCAGCAGCTGCCAGCTGTGGAATGTGTTGGCATGATATCATACTAACTGTTACCTGGTAGGTTGTCAGAATTCTAAGAAATGTGAAGATCAAAAATGTTGCAACTGGGAGGTATTCCAAAGGCTTTTCAATGTGTATCTGCTGAAACAAGGAGGCCATTAAAATGCCCTTTAAAAAGTCCCATTAAAATAACAATCCAATAAAAGGAGTGTATAAGCTGAGAGGCTGACGGCAAGCAGCACGTGAGTGAGTGCCAGCACAACTTACTGACTTTCGTGGAGGGCTTTTTCAGCCCCTGAGCTTCTCTTGGTGTGCCGAATAAGAAGTCTTAGGTTTGCTTTACCAGTAAGAAGTTTTACATAATCATTTTTAGCATCACAAAAATCACAAGACACACGCATCCTCTGTGGCGTGGATGCGAGTGTATGTAAAGTGTAAATGTTTGCAGGACATGAGGGCTACCCAGAGACAGGCACATGTTACAAGGAAAGCGAGCTCTTGATTCACTCTCTTGTTGGATGCCAGCATTAGGCCCCAGAAATGAATCAAATCAATTTGAGTTCTAGCAGAAATATTATGGACACTTTTAAAACATGCATAAACTTTTCTTTCAGAAACAAAAGTCTCACTGTGTGGCCCAGGATAGCCTTGAACTCATGATCCTCCCCCTGCCTTCTGAATTCTGGGATTATGGATATGTGTCATGATGTCTGGATTTCATAAACTTTTAATTATCAAATTATTTAATAAATTGCTGGCAGGGTGTATGAGCAGCTAAAAAAATGTGAGTTTTGAGGGGCTAGGAGGATAGTTCAGCAGGTGAAGTGTTAGCCACACAAGAATGAAAGCTCTGCGTCATATCTCCATAGCTACATAAAAAAGCCAGGCATGGTGGTGTGTTTGTAAGCTCAGCACTAGGGAGGGAGAAACAGTCTGACCACTACAGCTTGCTGGCCAGCCAGCTTAACCTAATTGGTAACCCCCAGGTCCTAGTGAAAGATTATCTGAAAAAACAAGATCGATGGCTCCTGAGGAATGATATTTGAGGTTGACCTCGGACCTTCACATGCATACGTGTACCTCCCCACACACCAAAAGATGACTTTTGAAAATTTAAAAACTCTACCAAATTAACCTAATCTCCTTAACCCTGCTTTCTGTTGAATTTAGTAAGTAGCAGTTGCTTGTGTAGTTTTGTTAGTGCCTTCTCTAGCTCACGGTCATTGTACTGTATTGGGGGTATGATATGGTGAAACTCAACCTCTCATCACTGTATTAAAAAAAAGTTTCCTCTCTTATCTTCAAGCTTCCCATCTGAGCCCTGTCACTTGTTTTCTTAACCACTGTTCTCTTATTATCTACATACAATTTGCTACATAATCTTTCGTTCATTTTCATATAATAATAGTTATTATTTAATAAACTGACTATTTGCCATGTTCTAAACACTGTGTTAGGCACGAGGACATAATGGAACAAACAAGGCAGAGTTGAAACTTATCCCATCTCCTTGTCTAATACTGAAAATGACTCTATGTCACTTACAGGAGTAATTCAAGGTCTTTTGATAACTGTTGAAGGCCCTATGTACCTGTGGTACATACACCCATGTTCCTCAACCATAATTCATCTTTGTTCCTATTTTACATCCTTCTTAATTTTGTTTCCTCTCTGGAAATGCAGAACATTCTTCCCTTTTCCATTGAACCTAAATCATTTTATTTTTAGGGCTCTCTTTCTCTCTCCCACTCTCTCCCTCCAAGTTCTTTCTATACTGTGCCAGTCCAGATTTAATCTCTCTTTTCTATATAAAAGAACAACTCCACTGATTAAAAGGAAAGTCAAATTGAATGACTCCCATTCAGCAATACATGATTGACTGTATTTCCTTCTTAGCAAACGTTGCACTGACCCAAGCAGGAGCTTGAGACAGATTTGGAGGGGTGTATTCAATTCGTCCCTTCCCATCAGTTAGGTCAATTCACTTTGCCTCCAAAACATATCTCGACTGTAACTTGCCTTCCGTCATCCCCTCTTTCATTCATCCCCATTCCTCCTTGAGAGAACCCCGCCCCAAGTTCCTAACTGTCTTCACTACTGTTTCTGTTTCCACTCTTGGGAATTTCAAAGGAGCAATTCCATGTCTTTGTAGTAGCTGAGAGGATTTCCTTAAAAACATTGTTCAGCTTTTCCCCTTTCGCTGTCTCGACCACTTGATCCTTCTCTCTATTCCTTGGTCTTGTTCCTATCTTGACCATGCCTCCATTAGACGGTGGCAGTAACTCTATTCTCTAACAGAATGCTGCTTCTCCTCCGTCTTTCTGCCTCTTTTATTTTGGAGAGTTGAAATGCCACCTCCTTAGGGACAACTTTACTTGCTCCAAAGCTAAATTCATTCCCTATGTCCATTCCTTATAGTCATCATAGAAACTCTAACTACAATCTTCCTACCAATTAATTTGCTTCATATTTATCCATGTCCAACTGGGCCCCCAGACCCTGGTACTGCTGATAAACAGATAAACAAATGGGTCTGCAGAGCACACCCTTGAATGCTAAGTTGGTCTTCCCCATTTTATGAGTCTGTCCTATTTATCTTTACTGTTTCTTTAGCTCTAGTTTAAGCTCCTTAGTCAAAGAGACCATATCCTGGTTTCACGTTCACATAGCAAGTGACAGTGTTAGATTATGATAACTACTTCAGATATGCATCCTCATCGTCTACGTCAAAATAGTTTGTTAAGATCATCATATAATCAAGAAATCTAACTTCTAGATAAATATCTGAAGAAAATGACATAAGTATCTCAGATAGCTGTACTTGCAAATTCATTGAAGTATTATTTATAATAGCCAAGATTATTGACAGATAAATGTATTTAAAATTGTGCTGTGTACTATAAGATTATTAAACCTTATAAATAAACAATTTTACCATTTGTGTCAACATGGATGAGCAGGAGGACATTATGCTGATTGAAGTAAGCCAGACACTGAAAGACAAATCCTGTATGAACTCATGTGGAATCTAAATATGTCAGACTCACAGGGGTGGAGAGCGCAATGAGCTACCACGAGGAGGGTGGAGTGATGAGAAAATGCTGTGGAAGGGCATAAGATGGATGTGTCAAATTCAACCTTTGGATGAATAAGCTCTGGAGATCTAATGCATAGCATGCAGTCTGGGTCAATGATATCATGGTATTTACTTGATGTCTCCTGAGAGTACATCTTAATTCTCTTCACATCTATACATACAAAAAAGGGTGACTGTGTAGTGAGCAATGGGTTTATTTATTTGATACATACATAATTAATACCTATATTATATCAGCTCATTGTATACCTAATATATATATATATAAAATTTTCTTCATCAACTATACCTCAATAAAGCTGGTTTTTTTTTTTTTTAATTTCAATGTGGTTAAAGTCCACCTGTTTAAGAAACTTGCCTTATGCTCCTTCTATATTTGGTTAACCTTGTTAGAATCATTAGGATTATACTACCTCCTCCCCAGGACAATGCACATAGACTGACAGAGACCTTGATCAAGAAATAAGTATTTGTTTATTCTACTGCCCTTTTCTTCTCAAGTAAAACACATAGGAATGACACAAAGATTAAGATATTCAGCCTGGAAAGCTCAGAGTGATTTTATTTCTTCTGATTTTTGAAGTAGGAAATTTAGCAAATACAGAGTTAAGTTGCCTAATTAAAACAGAATTTCAGAAAGACAATAGGTTTTTGTTGTTGTTGTTGTTGTTGTGCTACTGCAGATTGAACCCAGGGTTTTATGCATACTAACAAGAGCTTTATCATTGAGTTTTATCCCAAGTCCAGTAACAAACAACAGTTACTATAAGTATCCCCATACAATATTTGGCATATGCATATGTGTATACATACATATAATAAGAAAATGCTTGAATTTTCTTCAGAATTAAAATTTGGCCAGGTGTCTATATTTTATCTGGTACTCTTGTTTGATGTTTCCTACATACTTTTCTGGTTCTTGTCATGTATCTCTTGTATGAAAATGATAATCTACACATTGGAACTAGCATGTTCTCCTTCAGGCTCTTGGTAAAATATTGCTTTATGGATAAAGAGTACCCAGGTAATGGCAAAGAATAATTATTAGTTGTAGAAGTTCCAGACTAAAATCTAGAACTAATAGAACGAACAAACCGGAAACATGGCTCCTTTGAAAAGTCATTAGTGAGTGTTCTGCTCATGAACTCCTTCCCTGTAGTGATTTTTAGACCTCTGTTGACTCCAATTTGGGGCTCACTAACACTGAAGTCTGAAACCAGAGTGAATAACATTCCAGGACAACACTAACACTGAAGTCTGAAACCAGAGTGAATAACATTCCAGGACAATTTCTTTTAAATGACAGCTGGTTTTTTTTTTTTAAACCCTGTCCATCAATTATGACATTCATGCTTCAATATTGTCCACATTAGTAATTTTTTTCTATAATTAAAAATAAAATTAAAATATCAAGATTTTACTCTCATTACAAATTTGTGTGGATGAAAAAAAGCATATGTTCCAGGGAACATACATTTCTATATTCCTTATGGCATAGATGACTGGATTTAAGAAGTATATGACTCCTTCAAAATTCCCATTGAGAAGGAGGGAGTCTTAAGTATACATGTTTCCGTAGCCCTCTTGCATTAGTTACTCAGTCCTTGGTGCCAATGCCATTGGCACGTTTGAGAATAATCAGGAAAATCATGTTCTTCACCTGCTTTTCACACACAGCTCTGTGCCACACTCCGGGAACACAAAATGAAGCATTAGTTATTTCCTTCAAAGGAACTTCAAGGCTCCTGTTTATTGTCACAATTAAACAATGAGAACGTTGAGAAACCTATAAAAATCAATGAGTGTCCCTTGTTTGAAACCAAGACCAAAGCATTTCACAGTTTCATCGGAGATTCTAGTTTTTTCCAGTCTAGGATACTGTTGCAAGTCCTTCGGAACAGGCAGTAAGATCTGAGGTTAGTGATTTTTGCAC
The DNA here is from genome assembly GCA_035773235.1 of Eospalax fontanierii. Classification (NCBI taxonomy): domain Eukaryota; kingdom Metazoa; phylum Chordata; class Mammalia; order Rodentia; family Spalacidae; genus Eospalax; species Eospalax fontanierii. Next base: position 29,924,606 of record CM069548.1, on the reverse strand, counting down.
AATGACCCCAATACTGAGATAGCTGTCTTTGCAGTGGGTTAGGGGCAAGAAGAGAAAGATGGTTACCTTGCCAAAGTTTTAGATGAAATCACAGTCCTAAAATATTGTGCAGATACTGTTTTCTGGTTCATTAATGATTGTTCTATTTGGTGATTTAGTTTGAATATATCAAAGAAACTTCATTAATAAATGTTCAAACATTTCCTTAGCAGTATAATCTTTTCTTTCGGTATTTACTTATAAAAGACAGTCTGCTTTCTTAATGGCCTCTTCCCCATTTCTTTGTCACATTAAAATTTGTAGACATCTTGTTCTAGTTACTGCCTATTGCTGCGATAAAAACACTGACCAAAAGCACGTTGGGGAAGAAAGGGTTTATTTCACTGTACAGCTTTTACAGCTTACAGCTCGTTGTGGAGGGGAGCCAGGGCAGGAGCTCAAACAGGAGCCTTGTGGTAGAAATTGAAGCACAGACCATGGAGGAATGCTGCTTACTGGCTTGTTCCTCTGGCCTGCGCCCAGTGTGCTTTCTTATATAACCCAGAACCACCTGCCCAGAAGTAGCACCATCCACAGTGGGCTGAACTCTCCGACATCATTCAACAGTCAAGAAAATGCCTCATAGACATGCCCATAGGCCAATCCAATAGAATCCAATAGAAGTAATTCCTAACTGAAGTTCCCTCTTTGTGGTGTGTCAGGATGAGAACTAAAGCTATCTAGCATGCAAGTTAAGATTTCTACTTACCACTCTTATCTATATAGCCAAGTTAGTCTTATTGAGTCATTCATTAATTTAAAAAATTCACTAAATACATATCCAGTTGCAAAATACTCTGCCAAGATGATGTTATGAGAAAGATTCCAGTTTAGCTATAACGGGTAGTGGGCATTATAGGAAGCATAAAGTGCAACACTATATAACAGTGTTGTGTGAACTCAGAAGTAGGAGGAATTAGCTCTATTATAATGAAATGAAAATTAAAATATGTTCTACCTTCTGTACCATGGTAGGAAGAACTCTGGACTAGATTTCAAAGTGTGTCTACTAGCTGAGGTATAGCTCAGGAAAAATCACTTATCAAACATTGTCTGAGGCCTTGAGTTAATGAGAAAAAAATGTTTTCTTCTTAACTATACAGCCTTAGGGGCTGGAGAGGTCGCTCAGTGGGTAAGAGCACTGGCTGCTCTTGCGGAGAACCTGGGTTCCATTCCCAGCACCCACATGGCGGCTGACAACCATCTGCAACTGCAGTTCCAGGGGATCCGATGCCCTCATCTCATCTCTGAAGGCACTGCATGACACAGGTGCAATTACATACATGCAGGCAATACAGTCATACCCTTAAAATTAAAATAATAAAATATTTTAAAAAGCAATATAGTCTTAAACTACTCAACTATTCAGAATTTCAGTTTCTCATCTACAGATAGGAAAGATTGTTTCAGGTTAATCATTTCAAAGAACAAATGAGTTTGCATAAAACACGCTGCAGTTATACAGCGTAAGGAGTGCCAAATAATAACAGTTTAGGAGACTGAAAAGAATGCTGAGACTTGACTAGGAAACTAACGATCGAAAATTTTATAATGTTTACAAATCAGTGACAACAGAATAAAAATAAACTTTATCACAGTTTCCCCAAGTCCTAGTGCAGGTGGGGGGATGCCTCTCTGTTTATAGCTCACAATGTTGAAGTTGGGGTACTGGCCAGAGCTGTGCTCTCCTCTGAGGTTTAGGGTCCTGGCTAAGCACATTCAGGCTGGAGAGAAACTTCAGGTCCTTGCTATTCTAGGACCCTGTGCATGTCGATCTTTACCCTGGGGGGACACCCACTATTCCATGCACCTGGATTTCCCCAAACTTAGTAGTTGGTTGGCTCTGTCAAGGCCAGAAGAAGAAATCCTCTTGTTTTAGGAAGTACCTCATTCTGATTCAAGCCTCACCTGATTAAGTAAGGCCCACAGGATCTTTTCCTTTTGATGCACTGAAACACAACTGATTTGTGACTTAAATAAATTTACATAGTCTTTCCACCTTTGCTATACAAGAGTTCAGCTAAAGAGCAGAATCCATCCTATTCTAGTCAACTTCCCATTAAGGGAAGTAGAATCCATAGGGTGTCTGTACCGTGAGGGGGGATGCCAGATGAGGTGGGATGCTAGCCGGCAAGGACCCAAAGAAAATGAACCTAACATGAAATGGGTGTGCTCTTTTTTAGCTTCTATCAAGAGGAATTAACTTCCTTTCCTAAATCAGCTTAAATAAGTAGAGAGGATAACTTTTTCACTTGGGTAAAAGGAAATACGTGAAAAAGTAAACCCGGTTAGGAAACAGAATTAATTAGAAAGAAAACTTTTATCTTACATTGGTGAGTTTTATGATCAACTTATCCTACCAAACAAAAATCCCTCAATCCATTGTACTAAAAGGATGAATAGACTGAGGAAAACCTAAGACTCCTTCAGTCTTTTAAGCCTTGGAGTTACTGACATTGTTTTTTCATATCTATTCCCATTTTAAAATTTTTTCATGAGCAAGAAATTAAATTCAGTGTTTCAGAAAACAGTGTCTACTTACATTTCTAAACAAATTGAAAGGATGTAAGACAAATGACTATTCTGAAAAGAAAGGGCCTAGCTTCAGGAGAGGAACATTCAAGCACTGTGGGTTTGTGTCTGCATTGGATAACCACTGTCTCTGTGTTGGCAACATTGATTTTGTAACTTATGGAGGAATCCCAATTTGTCAGAAGAGTGGTCAATACATATCTCTCTCTTAAGAGGAACCCAATTCCTACTTCTCTCTTCTTTGTATCCATTTTCTGCAACCTCTCTATCTCTTTTACTTTTCTCTACGGGTCAAGGTCAGGAAAGCTGAGAAAGAATGGGCAGCAGTCTGAAACTTTACAATAAATGTGGAGATAAACGAGGCAAGTCTTTTCCCCAGAGCTCCGTACTGAAAACTGGTAGCTTCACAGAAAAACAGTAGCCGCCTTGCATCTTGGGTGGCTTTGCCTTGGCGATACATCACATTTATGATGGTGTGTGTCGTAGTTCATTAACTCGCCTATCCTGTTATGTTGGTTACAATGGGACGCTACTCAAAAACAACATGCCTGAAATTGAAGACAGATGGCCAAGTCAAAGGCTAAAGGGTTTCTTATAACCATCCAGCATTTCCTTTTTTTTATTGAGCTTTTCTCTCTATTTATTGGAGTGCCACGTAAGGAGATTTACACTGCTTAAAAATATATACTGCCAATTCTTTTACAAAGTTATGTAACCAGTTAAGAATTAGCACAAGACACATTGATATTCTCTTAATATCATCAGCCCATGGTGATGCCATTTATCTGAGATTTGCATAGGTTTATGACTCTAGGAAGATAAAGGGAAGCATTCTGCTTTTGATTTATCTCTGCAAGGGATATGTGGGGCTCAACCATTTGACTCCTGCTGTGAAGATTCCTGTAATGATTCCTCACTCCTGATGAATGAAGCAATAGTTTCCAGAAATCAGCTCATAGATAATGTCCACTCAGAGTAAAAGTATAGAAGACTATAAAGTTCTGATCTTTAACAATGGTACAGCAGTGACTTTGATCTGGGAGCTTGAGATTTATAAAACGCAGCAGATCCATTTCTTCTTAGACTTTGTGTTCACCTCATATCCTCAGAACTCAGTGTAAAGGCAGAAATTGACCTTTGGTGGAATTTCCTTCTTCTAAATATGCACACAGGTATATCTGTGGATTTCTGTCCATGGGGAAGACTACCTTTAAAGTCTTGTTGATCATTGCTCAATTTCATTGTAGAAAAATGTACACAGAACTTACCAACTTCCCTTGTTTAAGGGTACAGTTCAGTGATATACCTCTAAACATTTTAAAGTATATTTCTAGAACTTTTAGTCAGTACCAGAGTGTCTATCATTAAGCTCCTCTGGGGAGAACTGTAAGGACTGGTGTGCAGAGAAGTCTGTCCGAGTTTTGCCAAATGTCTGGTGTAATGACACTAGACAGACAAACTGATTTGGAAACGTGAGTGGAAGAAGAAGAAGAATAACATTCAGAAGGCATTTTATGTACTTGGTTCTAGAAGCAAAGCCTGCTATTTCTGCCACAATTTTATAATGGGGATTGTTTATAGGAAAGGCAATTATTTGGATACATAGATATATAATTATATTCATTTATTCATTTTGTATTCTAAATTATAAAGCGATCACATTGAAAGTTGTAACAAGAACTTCATAATAATGATAGACTCAGGTGTTGTTGCCAGACAGGAATAGCCACACAGAAAGAACAAACAGCAAATTTTCTTTCTGTTTACATTTTAATTCCCACAGATAATTGTTGAGCCAAGATGCTTAGCCTTGATTGTGAGTCATTAGGGGTCACTAATAAGAAGACTGTGTGTTTAGATTTTACAAGTTTGTTTGGGCCTGAATGCCTTTCCCCATGCCCCAAGAATCCAAGCTATACCAATGCTTGTGCATTGACGCCAGTATTCCCAGGATGAAATGGCATTTAAATAAATGATTGTATTTAGACTTTGTGTAAACACAAAGACAATTGAAAAACTATTTAACACTGATAGCAGATACTTACTCTATGATTCTACAAAAATAAATCCTGTTTTCCTATTCAGTAGACCACTGTGAGGGATTCTGACTGACTTGTAAGTCTTTGTGAATATATGACTTGCTTATTTTTTCAATTTTATCATGTTTTATTAAGTCACATATATGTGCATATGTACTTAGCCTATATAATGTAGGTTTACATTTTTATATCAACCCTAATCTAATTATGTTTGTGTAACATTTGTTGAAATTTAACATATAATGTACAGAAAATATTAAAACATTTCTTTGAAAATCGTATCTATGTTCTTTAGCTGATTTATAACAGGAAAAATTAAAAGAAGCAATCAAATTGGCCTGCCAAAAGAAATCCAGAAATGATGCAGACTATTAGTCTCTAAATATGTATGCATTAATATATATAGACTTATTGAAAAGGCATAAACTACGCATATTGTTTTAAACTTATCATATTTGATTAATGATGCATTATGAACAACTATTATTTGGAAATTGAACATCTATTATTTAAGAATAAACAGTATCTTATTGGAGGTATCAAAATGTGTTTAGCCAATTTTTAATATATGGGTGTCATGGGTGGCTGCTTTTCCTAATTTTTTTCCTAATACCAACAATTAAAAAGCAGACAGACAACTGATTTCCTGAAGACAATTTAAAAGGTTAGAAGATGGGCACTATCTTATAGCTTAGGGGAAAGAAAGTTGCATCCTCGGATCATAATCAAACCTGAAGCTAGAAGATGAAGGTAGAGGAAGCATTTTATTAGGCAAATGAGATTTATCCTAGACGTTGTCATCATCTTATAGATGCATCAACCACACTTCAGTGAACGTCAAGGACTCCCACTTGCAATGTTGCTGGACTAAGTCAATGCTTGAACTTTTTAATTTACATATAACATTTTAAAAATATTTTTTATATTTTTTATGTGTATGAGTATATCTCCTGAATGTGTGTAACTGGACCCATGTTGTACAATGCCCACTGAAGTCAGAAGAGGGTGTCAGATTCCCTGGAACTGGAGTTATAAATGGATGTTAGTGTCCAAGGCTAGAAGGACACAGGATGTGGGGTAAGGAGTCTGGAGTTGCTGCGGAGGTAGGAGAGTGGAGCTGCAGTGGGCAGGTTCAGATTTGTCAGGGAAGAAGGCTGGTCTCTAGAATCCAAGACAAGTTGGGGTGGGAACTGCTATAGTAGAAGACTAGTCCCAGGAATGCAAAGGCAAGTTGGGGATCGGGACAGCCTGTGATGACACTGACAAGCTAGACTGAAAAGGTGAGCTGATCTGAGTAGGATCTGGACGCTAGTGGACTAGTCTGGACTAAGAGGGAGGGTAGTCCAGAGATCTGGGGTGCTAAGAGCAATAGTGGGCCTGTGCCCAAGGCTAGAAGGAGAACAGGATGTAGGCAAGTGAAAAGAGATGGGACAGTTGGAAGGGTTCTGCTCTTGATGGGTTGGGAGAGGCATAAGGGAATTAGAATTGTCATCAAATTTGGGAGTGATAGGAAGGTTGGTGCTTTGACAAATTACTGTGATTTTAGGCATGTGAAAGTGTCTGGTAGGAGTGTTCTGAGGCCACTAGAACACCTAAAACACCAAGTTGATTGTTTAGAGTTTGGTTAGTAGCACTTCATCCTTCTTTCTTTCACCCTCTATTCAACAATTATTTTTACTAGATTCCCACCGATATTTCAGATACGGCCAGACATGCTAGGAACACGAGATCCATGAGAAAAATGTTTAGTTTATTTGGCAGAGAGATACAGCGCTATATCTATGAAGAACAAAAAGCATTTCCTGTATGATTACAGATGTGTAAAGAGAACATAGTGGGGATTCAAGGATTTGAGCCTTTCGTGCTCCAGGAACCAGAGTCACCAGGACTTAAGACAAGAGACCATGCCCCCAGACCTTAATGCTAGGAGGGGAGTGATCCTTGGCAGTTAGGCATGGCTGTGCCCTTAAAGAAGTCAGATAAGAAAGAATACAAAGCTTTCCTTCCTTAGGTACCTGCAGATAGCTTGGAGTGGACAACAGAGGTGAAGTAAGAGCAAAGTAATAGCTAATTTCTATTCTCCTGAAGTCATATGCTGTGATTAACATACATCACCTTCTAAGACAATTCTGGCTTGTCTATCTAATCTACAGTAGGATCTGACTGATACACATGGAGAACACATACTCGAGTGTAAAACACCATCTGTGAGAGGAAGTAACTCACATACTCATTGAATTGACCATGGGACACAAATTTTGATTAATTTAACCATATGGCAAAGCACAGGTGATAGAGATTAAGCCATGTCAACCCTGAGTAAAGACTGCCTCTAAAGAGGCAAAAAGTCTAGGTTTCACACCCAGACATACGTTCTCACACATGTCTTGTTACCTTTTCAATCCAGTTATCTCAGAACCTTACAGATAAGTGGAATGTAATAAGTATATGTTGACCGGTTGAAGCAATAAATTGAAGTTCTGGAAGAGAAAGGGGAAAACCAGAATATCGCCTCATCATAGTAAAATAATAACAGTGTTCATAATGATAATAGTACTATTAGGAATAATGTTCACGCTAATAATAAATAATAATTGCTGTGAGAACTTAATATGATAATGGTGAGTACTGGTAATGCATTATTTTACTTCATTGTTTCCAAAGTATAATGGAGTAAGAAATATGTCTACTTCATACATGAAGACACAGGCTTAGACAAGTCTGGGAAGTGACTTGAGATCACCTAGGGTATAGAGATAGATCAGTTTTTGGATTCCAAATCTACCAGGCTGCTTTTACTATGTTCATAGCATTCTCACAGCAGCTAATGGCAGCCTCATGGAGGGAATCGGTCAACAGCTCACTCCCACCAGCACTCCTACTCCCCGAGAGGTGCCGACTTTGTCTAGTCTGAAGGCTCAATGACAACTACCAAGGAAATTTCTTCAGTCCACAGAGCCATGACCAGTGAGCTGCCACCTCCAGCCAATTCCATCTCCAGCTGTCTGTACATCAACCACAGCTGATTCTTTGGACCCAGTGGCCTGGGGCAGTCCTTGCCCCTCCTTGCAGCCTTTGCTCTTAGTCACTAGCAAATATCTTGACTGTGTTTCATGGACTCCTGACCATTTCCTAGCAGAAATGTCATTGCATAAAAAAAGACAGGCTGCAGCCGTGCTCTCTGCCAAGTAGTAGATATGGTTCAAGATAACAGTAACTCTTCAGCAGAATGTCCTTGAGGTGGTGACTGCCTTGGTTCTTCCTTCCCTCCTGTTTCATTTATATCTGCCTTGTCTTTCTCCTTCCTTATCTTTTTTCTTTGCCTCTCTTTTTCCTTTTTCTAACTTACTGAGAGATGACTGTATTGATCACGAAAGCAATTAATTGTGTAGGCTAAAATGTCTCATGTATAGCATCCCATAGTAGCACATTGTATTCTCTTCAAAATTTCTCGGAACAGGGAAGGCTCTGCTCTTCTGGGGCAGTCTAACTCAGTTCCCAGTGATCATTAAAGGTAGGACTACTGTTCATCATCAAAACTGGATAGCTAGGACAGCAAAGGATGGTGGAATTCAGACTCATTCAATAATTTGATTTTGCAGCGTTTACTGGACTGCCAGGTCATGTTTAGTAAATCAGTGGATAGATATAATAGTTATATTAAAAAAAAACACTTGAAAAAACTAGTTTTCTAAAAACAAAAATAAGATGCCTATGCAAATTAAAGCAACATTTAAAACTATCTCATCAAGTTGATTGTCTGAATATTTGCAAAGTCATGCACCTATGTAATTATTGGAACATATTATGGCATCCACCAGTTTCTTACCTTTATTTCTGAAAAGGTATCACCAGCAATTTTTCTGAAGAATATATTGTTTTTTTATATGTTCTTAGTATTTTAATTTTTTTCATAAAATGTCTCCCAGTCTCCTTCAGAGTTATATTTTATGGTGAATACATTTGAAATTTTTGTCAGTATAAATTAATCTTTCTTTATCCACCAAGATATTTATAATTGAGAAATATCACACACACACACACACACACACACACACACACACACACAGCTGCTTTGGAAGCTTTGAACAAATTCAGCTGAAGAAAATGCTAAATTGAAGTTTTTATCTGTATGAAGGTATGTAAATATTTTCACAGGTGCTCTATTTTGCTGTCATTCAAGATACATATACACATATATGTGTGTGTTTTATGAATAATTTCTTTAAAATTTCAAGCAAATTTAGAGCTGTGGAATTGTGGGCCTTCTCTATTGCGGTCCATTTTCATTTCAAATTTAAACCTATCCCATTAAAAATAACGAGCTGGTTATATGGTGCTTCTCATAATTCAAGGTATTTGAAAGTAAAACTATAAAAATTTAAATAAAAGTTTGTAAAGAATTTGAGCTCTTATGGCTTAATTTGCTGAATTATGCTCTCTGGGTTATATGAGGCAGATATCAGTGTCCTCTGGTTCGTAAACTTTGACTTCAGTTATGTCAGTTTTCTTAAAACATGGTAAGCTTTTAAATTTTTCTACTAGTTGAATTACTAAAGATTTCAACTGATTAAAAAATGTAGCCAAAATTAAAAAATTTTACCCATAAAATGTCTCTTGTAAGTAAGCATATTCAGATAATTTACAAAGCGATTCTTTAGTGGTTTCAACAACTTTTTAAAATTTTATTTTTTAATAATTTTTATTGAATTGTTGTGTATTTCATACACAATATCTTGATCATCTTTACATCCTCTTCCTCATTGGTACCCTCCCATAGCGCCCCTTCATTTATTGTAAGGCTTACTGAGTCAAGTTAGCATTCCCAAGCGTCCCTCAATGCAAGCTCGTCCTTCAGGGACTAGTCAGTGTATCTAGAATCCTTCTCTTAAAAAAAAAAAAAAAAAAAAAAAAAAAAGATAAGCTCTCCCTCATGCAGGAGCAATTAGGTGGCCAACAGTTCTTTATCTAAGATTGGGGTCTGCTGTCCATTTCCACAGTTCTATGCTGGGCTTTTGTCTGCTTGTGTTTGGATGGGTCTTATGCATTCTGTCATTGCTGTGAGTTCATATGAGCAAGATCCCAGGTGCTTATAAGCCTCTATTTCCACATGATCATGCACTTCTTCCTCTGCCTCTTATAATCTTTCTGCCCCGCTCTTCCACAATGGTCCTTGAGCCCTGGATAGGTAAAGTTTAATATGGAAGTCCTGTCCAAGGACCCACACTCTGCAGACTATTCCTAGGCTTTGACCATTTGTGGCCCTTTGTGGTCCTGGTCCTCTGTTGCATGGGGAGCTTCATTGATGAGAGAGGAGGGATGCATTAGTGTTCTCTCTACTCCTTGTTGCACTATGTTCCGTGAGCCTTAGGTGTAGAGGTTCCATTGTAGATGTGTCACTTAGGGTTGGGCATTTCATAGACAATTATTCTCTTGGTGTGTGACCAGTTGTGTAGTCTCTGTCTGTTGCAAAAGAAGCTTTTTTGACAAATGGTGACTGGGATACTTATCTGTAAATATAAGGATCCATATTTAGCACATAGTAAAAAATACACGTGTCTAGGGATATGATAGCCTTGAGGTTTTCTCTAAGATCTATGACCTCTCCAGCCCTGTGTATCTGGCTGTTTACTGTACCAAACATAATTCCCTCCCATTGAGTGGGATTTAAGTTCAATTAGGTAGCTGTTGATTATCCTTATAGTCATTGTTGTAGTTATTAGGCCTTCAAGCTGGGGTTCTCCCTTAGCAGCTTGCACAGTGCTCTCCAAAACTATAACTAGCCTTCAGGAAGGTGGCTTCCAGGTCAGTTCCAGCTCCACTGCTCCAAGTCCTGTGTCTGAAGTACGTCCTGTCTTCAGCAATAGGGTCTTACCTTCAAGTTCTGGGAGATAATCAAGGGCTGTGGCAATAGCCTGTGTTATTTTGCGAGTCTTTCAGACTACCCTGGTCAAAGACTTGAAGGGAGCTTTCTCCTGTCTGGCCCTGTTTTTTGTTATATGTGTAATTTTTCAGTAATTCTATAAATTAACATGTTTTCCTCTGGTTATGCATTATTTATCTCTCCTCTCTCTCAGGCCAGGTAAGGTGGCACACACCTTTAATCTCAGCACTTGGGAGGCAGATCTCTATAAATTCGAGGCCCACCTGGTCAACATAGTACATTTCAGATCAGCCCAGTGCTACATAGGGCAACAACAACAACAAAACCCAACTTTTAATCCTATTTGGTAATGTGAAACAAAGAGGAAAGGTACATGTTTCCATGTAAAATGAGGGCCGATGTGATGGCTCAGTGGGTGCTTGGCATCAAGACTGATGACCTTAATTCGGTTCCTGAGAAGTACATGGTGAAGGAAATAAACAACTCCTGCAAGTTCTCTGACCTCTCTAGGCCTAAGTACACAGAAGTAAATGAAAATTTTAAAACTTACTTTAATTTCTTTTGTTCAACATAAGTTTCATCACCATATTTTTAGCATTATTGCTCCATGTATATATGAAAATATTTGTTTATTTTAGCAATTATAGGTAGTCTGTCTTCTAGAGCATGCTCCACGATGTTTGGAGGGGATTATGCATTTTCTGTATGACAGAACCAATTCTAAGTACATTTCTGTCTCACAGCTTTCTTTACTTGAATATTGTTTTACACACAGTGATCTGCTTTTCAAAGCCTGAATCCACATTACCACTGCCTTTTGGCATTCAAGCTGTGGTTCATTGAACTGATTTTCCAGCTGAAGCCTCTGATACAAAATTGGTACTGTTCAAATATTCATAAGAATCTACCACTCCTGAAGTCAACGTCAGCTCTCACTAATACATAGAAATAGTCTTAGAATAGAAAGCGAGTAAAATCTGTTTACAGAAGCAGATATTTGAGTTGGTGAAAATCAGACTCAAAAGAAAGATAAGCACATCTTCTACCACTGTGTATGTTGAATTATCACCACATAGAGTTACATATGCAGGATTATGTTAAATTATGTGATAGAACTGAAACTTTTTGCTTTTTAATTTCACATGGTTTGACCTAACAAAACAGTACTGTTTTCAGGAGATTTTTATCTTCTAGTTTTCATGTGGCCAGTGACATCATACCAGCCATTAGACAGATGATAATTGACGACCAATATTTTGTGAAATAGGAATGGAAATTTAAAGTTTCCTTTAGCATACAGTTAAATTTTCTTAAGCATACTTCTGCTGAAAGGGTTTATTGCAAAATAAAATAGAATTAGCAAACAGTAAAATAAGTAAATACTTGAAGATTAACACCGTGCAAAGTTCTGAAAAAGACCAGTATAACAAGTATGTTCCAATTACTTATTCTATGTTCTTTGGCAGAACTTGGGCTTTATTTCCTGTACATACTTCCACACACCTAATGCATAATTTCCCATACTTTCCTTTGACTTTGCTAACTGGTCAAAGAGGGCAGCTTGATGTACCTTTTAGGTGATTTGGGGTGACTTCATGAATTGAGACTTAGTAGGCTGGGACTTCCCAGAGCCAATGGAGTAATAGCAGTCATGGCTGTCTCTTTATCATGGAGACTAACTGGAGTTCACCTTTTGAATACTGGGGTACTTATTTTATCAGCAAGCTTTCCTGTTTGCTGTTCTATAAAAGGAAGTGTTAATTATGTGATAGTTGGACTAGGAGAGGGAAATGAGAATGCGTCACTGGTGGTCACCTTTCAGATTTAACCACATGTTAAAAGTGAGAACTCTGTTCACCTTCATTCACCTTACAAGCAGAGCTGAGCCAATGGCACAAGCTGGAGGTATACCGTATGAGCAGGCTAAACCATCCTGCTTTAATTCAATGTAAATAATAATATTATTGATGCTTTGCAGAGAAAGAAGCTGGCTAGTTAACTAGTTAGGAGAAATGCTAAACTGGGAAAGACACTAACTTAACAGGTAAAATCATGAACTGCTCATCAAATCAGAATATATGAGCCTTTAATAAGAATTATGTATTAATCCATTCCATAAGTATTTACCTAGCACCTGTGAACATGAATGTTCTTGTGAGGGTACAGAGAAGAAAATAAAACAGCCTCTTATGAAGACATATTTATGATTTCAAGGGCTAATGACACTGAAATCTGACTTCCTGTAGTTTTAGGTACATCCTTGGACCTAAAAGATGCCATGTGTTTTACTTCTATGTGTATCGTGTGTCAGCCCATCAGCTCCTGGCAGCTTGCTGTCAGGGTCCTCAGTTCCAGGTCTCAAATGCTTGTGTGCATAAGTATTATTGAAGAACCAATCTCTCCAATCTCTCTCTCTCTCTCTCTCTCTCTCTCTCTGTGTGTCTGTCTCTTTCTCTCAATTTCTCTTTCTGTCTTTCTCCTTTTCTCTCTCTCCATGCATGTAGGCCCCAGGTTGAGATGGGCTCTTTCCTCAATCACTATCTTATTTTTATTTTTATTTTTGAAAGTGTCTCCCTAGTTCCACCTTGCCTGGAATTCACTATGTAGACCAGGCTGGCCTCAGTCTCACAGAGATTTGCCTGCCTCTGCCTACTGAGGCCTGGGATTACGGGCATGCAACCCCACATCCTTCATTTTTGAAACAGAGTCTCTCAATGGACTGGGAGCTCACCAATTCAGCTTTGTTAGCCCAGAAAGCTCTAGGGATCTTCCTCTCTCCACCTCCTCAGTGCTGGGGTTACAACCGTGCCATCATGCGCTTCCTTTACATAGGTACTAGGAATCTGAATGCAGTCCTCATGTGCTATCTTCTAAGAAGAGCCCCTTCAAGAAACCATTTTTCAAAGCTTGTCACCCATGACTAACCTCCAAGATTCTGACTCTCAGAAAGAATTAGAATCTGCCTTTTAGAAATGACCTCTTTGTCTACATATATGTGTGTGCACTGTGTGTGCGCCTCATACCCATACAGGTCAGAAGAACGTGTCATATATTCCAAAACTGGAGTTATAGATGGTTGTGAGCCACCATGTAGATGTGGGCGCTTAGAACAGAACTCCAGTTTTCTACAAGAGCATAACTACTCTTAACTGCTGAGACATCTCTTTAGTCCCGCAATCCTTCTTGAATCAGAGATATATTGACTTTGCCTTGATCTTCTGGTTAGACGCATGTATCGAAGCACTCCATAAACATCTACCATTTTGTTAGATTATGCTAACTGGATCAAATGCAGCTCCCACAAGCGGCACAGAAGCTGCCACAACAGCATTCAGAGGGACCATTGCAATCTGAGATCCATGGATACAGACCCTTATATTCTTCTTTGTATGCATCAAATCACACTGTGACTCAGTGTACTTGCAGCCATCTGTATCATTCCCATCTTGCAAGAAAACACTAGCATATGATTACCTAGCAACAGAATATTTATTTAAGTGAATTCCATACCAAGTCCTTTCTTTATCAAAACTCTGAAATATAAAGTTAGCCTGATATGTTCTGCTTCTCCGTCATCCCTCTCTCCCTCCCAGACTTCCGTTTTCATTCCAACAGAGGTTTTTCCTGGCAAGGTCTCTGCAGGGGGAGTGTGATACAACCTGGGAAGTAAAACAGGCACAGATAGAAACCATTTGACTCATGTCTTGGAGCAGCCTTCAAAGGAAAACAAATTCCATACCAGCCAGGACCCAAGTGGAGGCCAAAACTGTCAACCTATTTAGAAGGTCAGACTCCTAAAGATATGTGGTTCCCTCACCAGCTCATTTCCATCTAGAGAGAATGTCAGTGGGAAATGAAAGTGAGTTGGAATTTTTGTTACTTACTTACCAACCCATCAGTTTTCAGTGCCTAATATTCTGTTTCCATAGCTGACATAACTCATCTTCACGGAAAGAACCCCAAACATAACCACCCCCAATATGGGTCATTCAGAGCTGTCCATACTCCCCATGCACTTAATGTTGCCACAAATTAATCAATTCCTATTCACAAAGACGCATAATAAGAATTTAAAGCATGCGCTGTATTTGAATAAAGTAGAGCTATCTACTGAAACAGAATAGTTTGTGGGCTTTCAGAATCAATACAACATTTTTCTTTTATCCCCATGAATATGTGACTTTCAAGTTAAGCCAAAGTCAGCCCATTGCACTTATGCCTTAAATTAAATTGAGAACATTGGCAAAGTCCCATGGGGTGAAAAAGCAAAACCAGAAACGAGGTCCTGGTTTTCTTGTATATACAACTGTATGAACAGGGGAAGGGAAATGATATCCTCATGGTTGTAAAGGCAGCAACGCCAAAATCATTCTCCACGAGCGTTAACATTCACAAGGAAAATCCCTGCTTACACCACTTTCCTCTCAGCCCACGTTACTTCCGTGAAGATGACCTTTAAAAGTCGGGAACAACATTGCTAAATGTTTGAAATTATGCTCAGGGTTTTCCGTAGGAAAGGTAAGTTATGTCTGAGCCCTTCAGTAACCTCCAAGGTAGAGATAGGTTAAAGAAAAAAAATGTTAAATGTTTATTTTATGGAGAAATTGAATAGTAAACAGGTACTCTTGGTTATTTGATTTCTGCTATTAAAATATCTTGCGGGCAATTTTTGAATTTGGAATCTAAAAGAAATGGTTTTAAAAACTAAAAAATACCTTGAATAGCTTAGTGTCTGATTGCTTAAAGAATGGAAGCAATCGTCACAGAAGAAAATCCTTCCACTGACAAGCCTCCCCCTGATACTTCTGAAAAGATGGCAATTCAACTCTAAGCAAATAGTCCAACCCACTCAATTTTCAGGATACTTAATAATGAAGTCTCTTTCAGTTGTGCTGACTGTGTTGTCAAAGAGGCCAAAGAGGGAACTGAGAAAACATTAACTCAGCATTTTCATATCAGTGAGACCCAGAGACTTGCTCAAGAGGATTCAGTGATTAGTCACAGAATAACAACAATGCAAAAGACGTTTTCAAAGTGTGGCTCAACTATGCACTGAACTATGATGTGCTATACCAATAGCTTTTCATCTTAGAGGACAGGATCATTCGTCCCTGTCTGAGCTAGATTCGTTAGTGCTGAGACATGTGTCTATGAGGCAGATGCCTGGCCCCTGGGCAGCTCCAGGGAAGCAAGACACCTGGGCAAACTTTTCTTGGATACTCCAGAAAGTCATTCTATGTTCTGTTTCAATGATGCACAAATGTCTGTCTGTTAATATCATTTGTCTTCTGAAAGCATCGGAAACTTGATAGCTTATTGTTTACTGTACTTAACAAGATCACTTTTCAACCAGTCAGTGCCCCTGGCCCAAAAGCTGAGCCATCTTGGCCTGTTCTGTGCCTTTGTTATCACATTCCTACAGGACTAGGTGCTAATGATCAATTAGACAGTTCCTCACTTCCCTTCACTGGGATGGCTTTAGGTCCTTGCATTAATTCACTGTACTATTGCAGTAGGTTTTTCTAGGGTTTTAAGGAAATTCTAATGAGGACATATTGTCCTCATTCCATCTACTTTTCTGAATACCTCCAGTGAAATTCGTATAAGATAGCAATCTAATTCTCACATTAAACTGTTTAGAATACATCTGTAACTCTGTATCATTTATAAAAATAAGTCACAACTCACAGCATGGCGTGGATGGGTGTTCCCTCCAATTGGTCCTCGGCCAACTTCCCAGCGTCCATTCTATTGTTACAGCCTCGCTATCTGTTGCTGTGATAAACACCATAACCAAAAGCAACTTAGAGGTGGAAAGAGTTTATTTCACATTACAGGTTATAGCTCATCACTGAGGGAAACAAAGGCAGGAACGCAGGGCAGTAACCTGGAGCAGAATTCAGGGAGGAATGTTGCTTACTGGCTTGCATCCAGGCTCACATTGAGTCAGGTGCCTTTTGTTTATTTTTTAAAGCATTATAAATCTTCAATGCAACCTCTACACATAGGATTAATGCATCTCTTAACCCTCACCAGAGAAGTTGCCTATACAACAGATGGTGATTAACACAAAAACCCACAATTGGTCAATGTGCAGAGCACAAGAGGGCACAGAGTGCTTATCCCTGAATAGGACACCCATATCAAACTTCTGCCTCCTAAGGCTCAGTAATAATTGCAGAAGAGTCAGAGGTAGTTTACTTGGGCTTACTAACAGAGCATTGGGTGAGGAGTTACTTACAGAACATAGGCACCCACCCTCCCCTCCGAAAGTTCCATTAGTAAGTCCACGTGGCTGGGATCTTGCAACTTCCGGGTGAACAGATCTTAATGGCCCATGGGGGAGGGGAGAAAAGGGCCGGCCTCCTGCCGCCCCCAGTTTAAATACCTTTAGCCCCTCCCCTTCTCACATCCAAGGCCAATAGACCGGGCGGGTGGGGCATAGGATTTTCCCAGCTCCTCATCTTCTGCTCAAGGTGTCTTGGGTGATACCACTGAGAGGGGTGTTTGTCCACCTTTTCCCTCGGAGAAGCAATTCACTCTAGAGTATGTAATAATTCCTTACTATAATTTTAATTTCTATATGTTTTATAACAAAGTCTTCCCCATTCCCAATATTGGTAACTCTGTGTGTGTGTGTGTGTGTGTGTGTGTGTGTGTGTATGTCTTTCTTTTTCTCTCAACTTAGAAGTTTTTGAATTTTATTAATTTTTTTCAAGAAACAAGATTAGGTTTGTTAATTTCCATTGTTTATTCGTTGTGTATTTTGTTGATTTCCACTATCATTTCTTCCTTCTCCAATCTCTGAGCTTAACTTGCATTTTTTCCCTTCAATTTTATGATTAAAAGCATAAGGATAATTGAGTTTAAACATGAAATATTTCTAGCATAAGCATTTAAAATTATAACTTTTTCTTCTAAATGCTGTCAATATTCTTCAACCTACAAACTTTAACATACTGTAATTTGATTTTAATTCACTTCAAAATATTTTCATTCATCTTGGTGCTTTCTCCCTTGATCCATGGAGTATTTTTGAATTTCACTGTGCAGCCTTAAATATTTTAGAAGTTTTAGATTTGTTACTGACTTCATTTAATTCTATGTTAATAAACTTCTGTACAATTATAGTCCTTTTTAATTTATCAAAACTTGCATTTCCTAATGTATACTTTGAAACTGTTTCTTATGCCTTTGAAAATGATATGTCTATTCTATTGATGTTGGAGAAAATGGTCTATAAGTGATACTCAGGCCAAATTGATTCATAGTGTTTTTTTATTACATTTGTCCGTGTGTGTGTGTGTGTGTGTGTGTGTGTGTGTGTACATATGCCATGGCATGATGTGGGGGGGGGAGGGTCAGAAGACAACCTGCATGATTCAGGTGTCTCTTTCTACCAGGAAGGTTCACTTGAACTCAGGTCATCAGGCCTGGTAGCAAAAGCACACCCTTACACACCGAGCCATCTCTCTGATGTGATCGTATTACTTATGCTTACTAAATCCTTGCTGATTTATGTCTATGCATATTACCAATTACTCAGAGAAGACATTTTGTGTTTTGTTTTTATATTTTGAGGCTTTATAATTGGGTGTGTGCACATTAGGAATCTATGCTTTCTCCTTAGTGACAGATTCTCTTGCTCTTTTTCACAGTCTGTTTTCAAGCTTCATTTGAAATAGTTTTGCTGGTTTAATTTTTTCACAGTAGCATGGTATTGGATCTCTACTGGATATCTTTCATGTTAAAGAAATCTTTTAGAATCTCAGGGGTGGAGCACATTCTTGACCTGTGTGTAAGGCTCTGGGTTCCATTCCTAGCAGGAGTAGGAGAAAGAGAGAGAGAGAGAGAGAGAGAGAGAGAGAGAGAGAGAGAGAGAGAGAGAGACACTATGTCTTGGTCTTGGATTATTCAGTTTACAGACCATTGGTCACTCTATTGCCTCTCACACCATGTATGAATGCTCAGCTAAAGTTTCAGAGGCCCCTATGGAGAATTCTCAGAGCTATCCCATTGAGTTTTCCCTGTTCGTCAAGATTCTTCTGAAATTTCTATTGTCTCGTGCTCCTTGAACTCTTGGCTTTGCACATCTGTGGTCTTGATGTCTGCAAATAATGATTTCAAATCTTCTTTCCAGTTTTCTAGCTGTTCATGGCAGGAAGAGAACTCTAGGCCTGGCTGTCAACAGCATCAGGAATATATTTTAGTGGAGTTTCAGTAGAAATTTTTAGGGATTTTGGCACAGTGTTTTCTTTGCATTTGGTAAGAACTTAACTGCTAAAAAAATTTTAATTAAGACACATTCTTAGCATAAAAATTCTCAGTAATCATGAAATGATCCATGGAGAGTTGAAGGATCATTCTAGAAAAGCTGCCAATTTCTGAAGTTCTCTTTTGTTTTCAGACAGTCTTTAATTTGTTTCTTTGCTGGTTGTGACAAGATCCTATTGCTCTTAAGAAAATTAATTATTTACCATGACAATTAACTAATTACCATGACAACATTACACTGTATTAGATGTAACAAACCTGTCATTTCCCTGTTTCTTACTCAACGTCAGTCTTATTCATTCTTCTGAGTGTTCTCTTCATGTCTCGTAATCCTATTTAAACTTATTTATTTATTTATTATTGTCGTACTGGGAACTGATCCCAGGGCCCACACATGTTAGGCAAAGACTTTTGCACTGAACTGCAATCCCAGACCTCTTTCTACTTTTCATTTTGAGACAGGGTCTCACTAAGTTGCGTAAGACCCTTGAACTTACTCTATAGTACTGGCTGGCCTTGGATTTCGATCATCCTGCCTCAGCACCTGAGTAACTGGGATGACAGACCTGTACCTCCAGGCTAAGCTTCCCTTCCTCCACTCTTCACCCCTGCCCCTTCATTTTGCCACGTGACACTCTCCTGACGTTGCCTACTGACTACTTCATGGGATTCCCTGGGATCCCATTCTTTCCAGACTTTAAAGTTCTGCTCAGGGCTCCCTCCTAGTCATTTTATCTTCTGTTATTGTTTTTCCTTAGGTGAACCTTCATCACCCCTCACTCACCATCGGGCCTGGTGATATCATTGACAAACTTATGGTACCCCAGGAAGTATCTTCCGCTAGGACTTCTCTTCTGAGATTCAGACCCTTACCTGCTGTTCTCTGGAAATCACCTCCTGAGTGAGTGTTTAGAAAGCAGAAGCCCCTGAGCATCACTTCTGCTTCCGCGTTGTAGTCTTGCATCTCATTCAATTGACTACACTTGTCACTGAAACCCTCAGTATGGCGAGGCAGTCCTCAGAACCTGCTTCCCTCCCCTTCCTCAGCCACAGGCCACCGTCAGTTCTGATTTCACCCCAAATCATGCCTCATTTTCTTCACTCCTCCCTGTCTCTATTCTTACTGTTCTTCCTGTCTCATATCACCTTTGACCCACCCTTTAATCAGTTACAACTTTGGCTCATCTTTAATATGTTCTCCAATTACTAGTTCTAATGAACTATTTTTTAAATATAAATTCTTAAAGCAATATGTCTGGACATATTGAATTTATTGCTCTGATTTAAACCCTTTCACAATTGTACTTAGGCTATAAAACAAAATCTATAACAATTTTGCCGTACAATTTCAGACATGCAGTACTACCTTGGAAAAAAGGTAGTACAAAAATCCTGGAATTTTGCAAATGTTTTGTACATTCTTATTGTGTTAACCTAGCCTCCATATCAAAGATGAAGATTTCCTAAGATATACAACCTACATTAGGGTTCTCCATCCCATCAAAACCAGTAAAGATGTGAATATCTACATTGCATTGTATTCATACCTGCATCTGTATGCTGTGGTTTGAATGTTTGTGTCTTCACCACAATCCACGATACAACTTAACCCTAAACCCATTAGTATCAAGTGGTGGGATTTGTATTAAGAGATCATGAAGTCTCTGCCTTCATGAATCTCTATAGAGGGAACCAGCTAGATCATTTTCTCCTCTGCTGTGAGGACATAGCATTTATCTCCTCTGCAAGATACAACATTCAAGAAGTCATTTGGGAAGTAGAGAACAGACTCTCACTAGCACCTTGACCTTGAACTTCCAGTACAGGAAGAAATAATTATTTATAAATGATCCAGGCTCTGGTATTTGGTTTACATAGTAGCATGAAATTACTAAGTAATATACAGAGAAAGACAGAAGGACAGACAGAAAGAGTATCCTCTTTTTAGGAAATTGGTCAATGCAATTGTGAATGCAGTCCCTAGATCTCCAAGCTAGAAATCTAGGAGAGTCAATGGTATAGTCCTAATTTGCATCCAAAGGGAGGATAACAGTAAAGTCTCAGCTGTAAGAAAAATAAGTAGGAGGAATTTGCTCTTGCTTAGCTTTTCTTGAACCATGCCCATTCACATTAGGGAGAGCAATCTACCTTATTGAGTCAGCTAATTCAAATGCTAATCTCAGCATAAAACATCTTCAAGATATATCCAGACTGATCTCTGAGCAAATATCTTGGCATCCCATGATCTGGTGAATTTGACACATATACTGAACCATCATACCGCCTGCAACCAACAAATATACATGAATCTTATGGAGTACTGTTTATTTTCTTCATTAAACATATCATCATTTTATTTAATTATTTTTATAGATTTATTCATTTATATGTATACTCTCTATGTACTGTAGGCTTAGATAATCTAAGCTCAAATCACTTTTGTGCACCATCACAAAATCTAATACCTAACATAGCTAGCTAGCACCTGCATGTTCCTAAGATTAAAATTCTGAATAACATTAAAATCACATTTCATGAAGATGCTCATATTTAATACATGGAGAACATTTAATTAGGCTACCTCCTTTCATAAGTTATACCAGAGGATTAACAAATAGTTGATATGATAGTTGATAAATTCTTTATGCGCCAATATGTGAATTCTTGGGGTCAAATGTGAGTTTTCAACTTAGGCATTCTCTGAACTTCTCTTGTTGCCGTGAATTTTATAAACCTTAAATCAAGTATGTTAATGCATTAAAATATATAAAACTTTATGAACTCTTGCCACGAGCATTATTATCGAAGAGCAAGGACTTTCATGTAGAATATTCAAATAGAGTTGGAGAAAATGGGTCACAGATTATTGGGATGCCCAAGGGAAGTGCAAGGTGGGAACTGAGAGCTTTGTTAGTCTCATGAGGACCTGAGCATTCTGTACGAACCTGTTGCTATCAGTACTTTGGTTCTACCTGTGACACAGTGACTTCGGGATGTTCTACCCACTGCAGACAGTGGAAATGACATGTGCTCCGGCCCACTGACTGCTCTCCATCAAATGGAACAGCCAACAGAGCCAACTAGAGCGTGAAGGGTGTTTCCATCCAACGTCAGCAAAAAGTTTGCAAACACTCAACCAGGAAGTATGTACGCTGCACAAGCATGTGAATTTCTTGAACAAATAATTTTTCAACTGAAAAAAGTTAAAGAAAAAAATATGGTCAGAATGACCTTGGCATTTTTTTCATTTCAAAGGCATTTACAGACTTTGGCTCACATCAGGTGAATATGACCTGATCACAGGCATAGTGACGTTTTCACAGAAATGTTTTGGATCTTTCAAACTTGATATTGATAACTGAAACTGAGCAGAAAGACATGAGCATCTGGTTTTGATGAATATGATCTGCTTGTACTTTAACAGAAAAGCTTTCAGGAAAGGGCTGGAAATTCCTGCTCAGAAAATCAAAGTCCAATACAATTTTTCAATACCTGATCTTGCATGTTACAAGTGACCTTGGCAACTCTATTCTCCCAGTTCCACATATTTTTTAGATTATGCCATCATGTTCCATTTTAGAATATATGTAGACTTTTGTTCTAGTAGATTTGGGATGATTTTCTTTCTGTATACTTGTTTACTTGGCTGCTGTGTATAAAGATATTATTCTTGCCTAGAGAAAAATTATATTTTTACATTTCTAATGAAATATATTGGTCTCTTAACTACAGAAAGTTACCTGATGCCAAAATTTCTAGTATTTCTGATTAAACTGGCAAAGGACATCATGCCCCAGAAAGGTATAATAAAGGATTTACTAGGAGTAACATGCTAAGAGACATTGGGGCTTTCCAGAACATTCGCATTGGTTTTCTTTCATTGTGTGGCCCCAGGTATATCTAACTCAGAGATTTGCAATCACAGATTCTCAAATCAAATCAGAAAAAGAAAATGTATGAATGGGCTGGGCATATAGCTCAGGGGTGGAACTTTGCCCAGCATTTGCAAAGTCTTGGCTTTGAGCCCTAGTACCCCCCAATGAGCATGAATGAATGATTCCTGAAATATGTGAACTTGTGGTAATTAGAAAATTTTAACATATTGAATGATTATTTAATGGACTAATTGGGTTTGATTTCTAGGAGGCTCTATTCTGTCCTGTGGTTGTCTATGGCTGGTTTTCTCTTTCCTCTGTTTATCGTGCTTGCCATCAACATTACCAGAGAAGGAAAAACAGAGCCTAAAGGCAAGTTTTTAATCATTTATGGATTACATCTTCTGAAATAGTCTGATCCAAAGATGTTTTAAGAAAGCAATTAAGGTGCTGAAGAGATGGCTCAGTGGTTAAGAGCACTGGCTGCTCCTGTAGAGGACCCAGATTTAGTTCCCAGCACCCACACAGAGACTAATAACCAGTTTTGGGGAATCTGACACACTCTTCTGGCCTCCATGGGTGTTGCAGGCATGTGGTACACTTACATACATGCAAGCAAAACACTCATACACATAAAATAATAAATATATAAATTATATAAATAGTTATAACAATGTAAAATATACAGTAAATAAATAGTTGCTTTTTTTTTTTTCACAAAAGAAAGCAATTAAAGCCAGTGGCTAAAATTAGGCTTAGGGATTGTTGGTTGATATTAATCATTTGTCAGAGCTATTTCTGTCTCACATAAAAAGGGATCATCAGGACAGCATTCACTAGCGGTTTTGTGTGTTGGTAGTACTGAGAAAATCATTGCGTTTAAGTATGAGGAGGAGAAAAATTGTTGATGCCCACTAATGTTTATCTGCTTTATAATGGAGGTGTTTTATCTTTCTGTTTTTCTAATGAAAACCACAGGATAAACTGAATCTACATAGAATGTAAGGGTTGTCATGTTGAGTGCCATAACAAGATGACCTTTTCTCAGAATTCCCACTAATTGGCTTTTAAAATGTTTTTGATGTTGCCGAAAAGGTCAAAGATCAATGAGTGGCTTGTTAGTCTACATCGTTCATTTTATCAGAAAACAAAAAACAAGCTATTGAAAAAAAAAACCCGGAGTTTTGAAAGAAATACACAGTCTATTTGCCTTTGGCAGGCAGCGCAACTTTTTCCTTGGCTCCTCCAAGTATAAGTTGTCTAATCAGGGGATTATCAAGTAGACTGAAGAAATGTAACAGAGTTTTGTACAGCAATAATATTTGTAAAGCAAAACCTTGGAAAAATCCATGATATATTTAGCTGTTACTGATTTTTTTTTAATCCAAGATATTTCTAAAATCATTATCTAATAGTCTGAAGATACACAAGTCACAGTCATTAGACAATTCAGTGTTGCTAGTCTGTTTCAAGAAACTCATCAGGTCTGCTAGGTAAGTCATGAATATGAAAATTTCCCTTGATTTCTAATTCTAAAATACTCAGTCCTAACTCACTTAGGCACATCAGTCCATGGAGGAAAGAGCCAGGATGATCGAGCCTCTTGAGATAGGATGTGTAAATTCTATGAAAATGAAGACACTGTTTCTGTTATTGCCAAGAAGGAAATAATATGTAAACAACTGATTAAATTCACTGACATCTGCACTTGTTGTGTTTAAAGACAGAGATAGGCACATTCTGCAAGCATGGTAGATGTGCTTAAATTAAGCAACAGTCATGGGTTTCAGGACTCTGAGAGGCTAATGACTGATTAGAAATAATTTTTGGCCTCAAGACATTGGGTCATTAACCCTTAATGACTGTTTACTCCAAAGAAATGTTCTAGGCTGAAGTCCTTAATTCTTTTAAATAATGCAACAGAGCTGGAAAGTGTGTGGACAGTAGGTGTTTTTAACTGTTATAGCAAAGGAAGGAATTCACCAGGTCATGTAGAGTTTATTGTCCTAAAGAATAGACACGCAGTAGACAAAACTGTTATATTGCTATTGTTTTGACAATATCCCAGACAGGTAAAGTTTTATTTCCTTCCTATTAACTTATCCCATTTAAACTTTTTATTTCACTCACTATTTATCCACTTATTCAACAAACATGGCTTAATATCTACCCTTTAACTAAGACTTCACTAGATGCCTAGGAAAATGGTGTTTCTAAGTTTTCAGTCTGAAGAAGGAGACATGTTAAGAGGCTGCTTTATGCATATTATGGAGGGTTTAAATCCTGCTCTAGTGGCAAGCAGAAGGGTAGGTCTCCAACCCTGGCATTAGGAGTTGAGGAAGCTGTGTGGTCTAAAATTAACCTGATATAAAAGTTAACCATCATGCTAATTTGGTTCTGTGAGGAGAAAAATGGGAGTGGAGTCGGGAGTGGGAGGTCCCTACTCCATTTTAGACTCATCATCAAGCTGATGATTTTCTTTCCTTAGAAGTGTAATGAACACATTTTTATTCCTCTGTTCCTGAATACCTTCAGTAGTCATGAGCTTTAAATAGATCTAATAATCCCACAGCACTTGATCTAAAATACATTTGGAGAAAACCCTGGTAAACCTCGACATTTAGAATTGTGACCATCTACTCACTCCCCAAACCCATTTCTTCTGCTCTCTGGTTGGGTAACCATGCATTTTTAAAGACTGCAGACGGACCAGATAACCTTTTGTTTAAAATGTGCAATAGGAATTAATAAAACAAAAGCGGTGGGCATTTTATTTCAGTTTACATTGGGAAGTCTAATTTAGGCTTAGCAGTTCATTAAGACAATTCTTTCCTAACCGATTACTTAGCCTTTCTCCCAACAGTAGAAATTGCCTTTTATTTATTTTATAACTATTTTCTTTAGGAGATAATGGAAAATAAATTAGGAAAATAAAGGGTAGAGTAGCTGAATAATACCCTCAGAGTACGCTAAATTTCCAGAGGACTTAATCTGCTAAGTCTCCACTTCCAGGAAAATAGTTTCTGCTTTGACCAACATTGTCACCACATAGAATTATCCAAATGGAAAGCGGGGAGGATCCATAAGGTCCTAGAACTAAGGTCCCTACCACAGTCTTCTTTAAAATGTAAGCCAATGAAAATTCGCTTTAATTTTATTATTTTATCTTCTTCTTAAGTAGACTTCAAGTTTGTGTATAAGAGAGAGAGAGGGAGACACACACACACACACACACAGAGAGAGAGAGAGAGAGAGAGAGAGAGAGAATATGCACGAGTGTGCCATGGCACACTTGTGAAAGTCAGAGGACAATTCTTAGGAGTTGGTCCTCTCCTTCATTGGGGGTTCCAGGCATCAAACTGAACAGATTAGTGATGCCCTTACCTGATGAGTCCCAAACAGATTTTTTTTCAACATTAGCACACAAGCCAAGCGGCAGCAGCAACACTGAACCCTACTCAGATAGCCAAGCCCAGGAATATATTCCAATTTTTTTTTTGAATCACGTCAGCAAGTGACATGCAAAAGGATGTTTTTACTAAATGTTAACTTAAAACTTCTCACCTTGCAAAGAAAGTTAATCATATGCTTTTCCTTTTCTTAAATATCAGTCAAATATAGCTACTAAAAATTACTAAACAGGAGGCTTTAAAGACTGACCATGAAAGAGACGTTTAGGACTGACAGTGACACTTTAGGAACCAACCCGGTACACATAAACCTCTCGAACTCCAAGAGCCATGAGATTATTTTCTAATACAAGACAAGTTTACTTAAACACACTATCCAAAGAATTATATTTGTTTTGATATGTTCCTGGTGAGATGGCTCAGTCAGTAAAGTGCTTGCCTTTTGAGCACAAGGAACAGTATTGAAAACCATTGATTTTGAATAAACTATATTGTGCTCCATGAGATTTGTCTTATTGTTGTTTGTTTGATTTTATTTTTTACCTTAGAAAGTTTAATCTGAATCATACAGTCGGAAGAATTTCTTAAACTTACAAAATTTGAATAATCTCATGATTCTTGGTTTTGTTTACTTTTTTTTTTTTTTCTGATTCCCTGTAAATAATTTTGTTGGGCAAATCTACAACCAGAAAGCTTTGCAACAGAAAGGCAGACACTAGCTGAGACTCAAAGAGTATCTTTGCAAGTACCTGCAGGGTGGGCATCACATGTGGCTACAGATTTTCTGACTCTGAAGGTGAGTTCCTAAATCCTGTGAGTTCCAGATGAGATCTGGGAGTAAGAAGAAGACAGCTAGCGGAGTTCCCTCCCAACTTCCGTCTTCCTTTCTTGCTCTTCCCTCCACCTGTCTCCAGATTGGCGAGATGAAGTGGTAGCATGTCACTTCTGAAAAAGGGTAGAAAATCCCACACTGCAAGGTTCTTACCGTTCCAAATCTAACAGAAGAGAACTGGGCTCAAGGAGATTTGCTTACAGGTACTCTGGGGGAGGCAAGAGCCAGCCCCTCAGTATTTGAACCATGTTTTAGCATCACGTCCAGCAGAGGGCCAGTGTTTCTAGACAGTGAAATGTGGTCCTTATTCACCTTGGTATTTTCAGTACAGGTATTACTTGACTCAATGGGTGGATAAATGTACACAAAGTAGAGCATGTTCTATTGAGCTTTTAATAAAGCCATATGGGTAAACTGATCTTCTATCTCTTGTCTCTACCTCTGTTTCTGTCATCTACTTATCATCTATCTACCATCTACTTACCTATCATCTGTTTATATATTTCATTTATCCATCATTTATCTCATCTACCTATCATCTATCTACCTATCTATCATCTGTCTGTAATAGCTATTCATCTGTCTTCTGTCTGTCTGTTATCTGCCTATCTCTTTGATCTGGTTTTTTTGGTCAAGGCTAAGAAACCAATGTAGCTAATCTTGGTTTGCAGTCGCCAATTTCCTGACTTTGTGGTGACAAATCATGCACACCCATACTTAAAACAAATACATAAATATTATAAGTCATCTCCAAACCTAAAACATCCTGGTAATCAATCACAAATAATTAGTTGCAGAGGTTATAGACTCTAAATCCTAATAATAGTGTTGCATAAAGCTAGACTTTCTAGAATAGAAATATGGTTCAATGAAGATTTATATTACATATTTCTGTGCAGAAATCCAAGAGTCTTCCATTCATTAGAAACAAATTGAACTGATATCCTAAAAAAAAAAAGGAGATCACAGCTTGAAGAGTGTCACAGTGACATGTTTCTGCCTGTGGAAGTCATGCTACAGAACTTGTCTGGCATCGTTTGCTGTCAATAATGATTTGGAAGAAAATTAATTACTGTGACTCATTTTTTAAGAACAGTCTACGTATTTGGAAAAGAGCAAACTGAATAGCCACTTCAGCATTAAATTCAGATGGAAGGGGGAAGGAAGGCTCCTTTGGGAAACTAGTGTCATTTGATACATTAACTGCTGCATCAAGCTCCACAAGTAAAATCATCATGAAAGAGTCAATGCTTACCCTTATAATGTGCCCTTATTCCCAAAGAGAAAACAACCAGTGGGGAAGGGGTCGGGACTAGCTGCCTGAGGAAAGTTTCACAGAAACCACGAATCTTTAAGATCCGACATCCTAGCCTCTGCTAACTAATGCAGAATGACTGGAAACTTCTGTGAAAGGGTACATGGAGACTATAGAGGAATACTGTGATTTATGACGATGACATTGTACAGAATAAAAATGAAAGAAATGCCTTGTGACTGAAAGCTTGGCCTAGTCCTATATCAATTTAAATAAGAAGAAATGCTGAATGTTTCAAGATTTGCCCATAAATCAGAAAAAGGAACTTGCACCAGTGTCACTGTGGACAGTCTAAAATATAACCCATAGACATCCTTTCTATACCTGCCCATGAACAGAGAGCAAGCCAGCCACACCTGTTGACTGGTGTGCAAATGACTGAAAAATGTTTTGACATTGAAGATAGCCTCTACATCAGTAGAATTTCACTCACAACACAACTACCCTTCCTTTTCTGTTTAAAGTTTGGGAAACCTTGGGGGCTTTCAGCACAGCTATTGGTCAGACCTGATAAGAAGTTAGTCTTTGTGATAAACTAAAGAAAGTCTTTCAGCAGGCCGTAATGACTTTGTGCTGTAATTTCTCCAGGCATTAGAAGGTCAAACACATACCTATAGCCAAATATGGCCAGAGGGCCATTGGGCACTTTTTTTTTTAAGATGAATGTTCTGGTCTGAACATACTCCTAGAATTCAGTGACGTTCTTAGTCAGGGTGGTCTGTAAATATTCTAAATCTTTGCTTACTATATAAAATTACAAGAAAGTGTTATCTTGCATCAATCCCAGGCACTAGACATCTTAAGCTATGCAAACCCCACGAAAAGTATCACTCTTCTATTTTTTTTTTTTAAACAAGATGGCTTTCTTTCTTCCTCTTTCTTTTTGTTTTTCGTGATTTTAGCCTGGCACTGTCTGACGGCAGTATACATTCTGGTTTATATAAGAAGCATAAGATGTCAGGCTTGTGAGGCTTTGTAAGTCAAGTTGATCACAGGGCTTTTACTTTAAAATACTTGCTAGGATCAGATTTTCACATACAGTTTTTTTCTGCCTCTCTCTGACCACTTTCTTGTTCTCTTCTTTGGGCTTCATGCTGTTTGCTTCACTCTGAAAAGAAAATTTCTCTCACTTTATCTACTTTCTGATCTTTCATCTAAACCACACCAAGTGCCTGAGTTGAATCCCAGATGAAGATGAAAAGATGCTTTAAATATACCCCAGTCATCCTGCAGAATAAGATAGCCTAGCTGAGAAGGGAAATGGATCCATTTTTAAAGTCAATGTACGTGTGAAAGCTGGAGTTTTGTCAGGGTTATATTATTGGTTATGTTGGTTTCAATTTTTTCCATGCTTGTGGTCTAATTAATTGTATTACTTTTAACTTGATGATGAGCTACAAACCACAATGTTGAATTAATCCTGGCTCATATCCCAGCTGGATCTTACTGTTAATGCCGTGTGGTCATCTATTAGAATTTCCTCTCAAATTAATATTATCTGGTAACCAAATGTTGAGAACCAAACCCATTCTAGTACACTTAGCTTCCCAAGAATCAAAATGATTTTCCTGCTTGTGGTTCCAAGTTTAGGAAGCCAGAGTTGTGCATTTTGTTTTCACGCATGTCATGTTTGGCAAAGTCAGACATCTTTCCACAGGGGATAAGATTATAATGGCATTGCAAAGTAGTTCTCTTGAAACCTTCTAAAACAGATTATGTTCTTAAAAATCTTGGTTCTTGACTTTGCATGTTTTAGCCTTGCATTCCATCAAACCTGTGTTTGAAGTTACTAGGATTTGCTAAAATATTTGATAATGCCTAAGCAGATAAGAGATTATATGCTTTATGTGGATAGTGGAAGGATTTGTTCCAGCTTGGATACAGTGTATTAATTGGCCACCTACAGTGAGCAGTGTTTAATATCTGCCCGACCCCTTTGGCGTCACTCCTTTCTCACTGTTTTTCAGGCAGAAGACCTTGTAGTATTCCCTGAACTAAATCTGCTAACTTTCTGGAACACATTTAAACAATGTGAGCTACTTGTGTCGAATTACATTAACTTCACTTCTAATGACAAGTTGTATATATCTGTAATAAATAGCCCCTCGGGGATCAAATCAAGATTAAGGGAGAGAAAGCACACTGCTGTAGTTAAGTAATTTACAGCATCTCAGCAAATGCTTGCAAAGAAATGTTTGCATCAGTGGAGCTGATTAACAGCACAGTGGACACTGGCTGTTAAACAGGACAGCAGGACAATCATTTGGCTTTAATTTTTTTTTTTGAGAGATCTTTATATTCTGTAGTATTTGATGCTGTGGTGGCCACTATATCAAAAGTCCCTCCATGTGGACTTCTGAGCCTCTTGACAATATCCACCACAGATTATGACAGCACACTCCCAGTGTTACAGCAATGTAACACTGCCAGGACTTTGGCAGTGGTTATAGGGAAAAGGGACTTGAATAAGAGCGTGGTGAAAGGGACGAGAATATTAAAATGGAAAAACGTCCCCTACAAGCTCATTCCAGACCAAAGGCTTAAATTAATCAGAGCAACCTATAGATGTAAAATATCCAATAATTTCTGAGGAACACAGTCAAGTAGTTGGCTCTGACTAACCTGGGTTTGGGCAGAAAAGTTGTACGAATGCTCCGCGAAGAAAAGCCTGAAGCTGAATAGAGTGGTGCACATTTGTGATCCCATCACTTGGAGGACTGAAGCAGGAAGATCAAGAGATGCAGGTTATCCTACACTATATAGTGAGACCCTGTTTACACACACACACACACACACACACACACACACACACACACAAACAACTACAGAATCCTAGAAAACAGGATAATTCCACTAATGAGGGGTTAAAAGAGTTGTAGGCATAGTAATCTGGCCTCGCAGAATTACAAATTCAGTCCTTTCTTCCTTCAAGGTACAGTTCTGATCCAGGTCTGAATTTGAGCCTTGAGCCCCTCTGGAGGCTTCATACTTGAATGACATTCTGTGAATGTCACTTTGGCAGTAGGACAGTTTCACCTACTTCTATGGAAAATGGCTGGCCTGGATGTCTTGCCAACCCAGAACTCTTAACTCTGTCCTGCATTTCAGGAAAGTGTGAGAGAGGTACTTTTCACTCATGTACTTCAGAGTTAGGAGAAAGCAAGGGACAATGTAAACCATGCACCTGTCTTTTGCCCAGGAGTCCCCCGTTAGAGAGTTGATCTCTACTAATTGAACATCAAAAGTATCCTTACATGAAAACTCAAATATTCAAGCAAACATCCTCAAAGCCATCCAAGAACATGATCCCAGCTTTAACCATGGCCTCTGCCATAATGGAAAGAGATGCAGTCTGTTACCATTGAGTCACATCTCACACAGAGGCTAGAAGCTTCCCTGTTTCATTACCGCACGAGATCCCATGTGGCTTTTGAGCACCTAGATAGTATCCTCCAGAGAAAGTAAAAACACAAAGTCTTCTAGAAGGTGCTTCTAGGTGCTGGCTGCTGAGGCAGAAAGTCCCTCTCTAACTCTGCTGACTGGATAATAGGAAGTAGCCCAGCTTCCACTGAGGACTCATATAACTAACTATCCTCTGCTAACAGGTTTCAAGTCCTATGCACCCAGTGTAGGTCTCATTAAACATCCTAATAGACTGCCAAAAAACCCAGAAAGGGGGTTTAGAAGCTCATCAATATCTCCTCCCCAATTTATCCTCTCATTGATAATTTTAGAGAAGCAATAACCAACATCTTAGTTTGGAGGAACTGTCTGTACTTTAGTACATGCCATTCCTCAATGGAGCTACAGTAGCCTAAATGAGTTAAGCTTTGAGTAGTCAGAGCTAGTTGAATCAGCTACCTTCTCCCTCTGCTTGTCTTTCTTCCCTAGCTATCACGGCCGCAGTGGTTCTCAGGTCACAATGGTCTAAGGATGGATATACTTGACAGAGGTCTTTTATCTAGAAAGGTTGGAGGAGTTTTTGACCTTAAAAAGACTATGTCCTGTGGCTGGAAAGATAACTCTGGGTGTAAGAGTGTCTGTTGCATAAGCACAAAGACCGGAGTTCAGATCTGAGCACCCACATACAAAGCTAGTACTGTAGTATTGTAAGTGGTGGAGGAGAGACAGGAGGATTGCTGGGAATTGCTGGCTGCCAGTCTCAAAGGAATAGTGTAGACAGTGATAGAATAGGATGTTGGTGTGTTCCTTTAGCCTCCGAAGGTGCATAAACACCTCATACACATACACCACAGCACTATGCTCTAACATGTTCTTTAGAGTGTTCGTATCCTTAACTCTTACCACTGAATAATTGACATCTCTTTGGACAAATAAAAGATTTTCTTCTTTCCTGAAGTCTAGCTTTAGAAAATCTGACATTGTTCCTTCTAAGGTTTTAATGGTCCAGAAGATTTTTAAATTTCTACTGTAGCTCAGTGAATGTCTTGCATTTGAAGGGCAATCATCGATTCCATAGATGTATCAGGGATGGGCTTCTATTTGGGAGTTTTACTCAGATCATCCTATTTTCTTTGGAATTCTTTTATGAATATAAAAACATTATTCTTGCTTCGCACTGCTTATGAACTTCTTAAAAAAGCAATAAATATGACATTTATGCTAAGTTGTGAAGATCAACCTTTTTTTCCTTACCTGTTTAGAGGATCTTTAATAACTTTTAAGACATACCATAAAAATATCCTTTAAAACATCACCTCCACTTGAAAGAGACATGAAAGTGTGCTTACCTTTATACACCACTCTAATCTTCAAAATAAATTTATACAAGTGAAATTTTATGAGGCAGGATAGTTTATGTAAAATCAACCACAAAATGAATAAAGTGTGACAATTTTTAACGTGTTTAGCATAATTGGCCTGAAAAATAAAAATGCCTATTATTTTTAGTTCTTAGATTTTTTTCCAATTAATCACCAGCTTGTACTCTTCTGGTTTCATATTTTAAAGTGAGGCATAGAACTATCGGGTAAACTCTAAAGCCCTTGAAAATGCTCCCCCTCTTAGCAATACAAATGGCCTCCCACCTCTGCATCTCTGTTTCCATGTGTAGTTCCAGCTTCGGCTTTATATCAAATCGTATTACCCCAGGAGACAGGTCATTTTCATAACGGAAAGGTCTTTTTAATGAAAGCGTTTTTGTTGTTCTTGTTTTTAATTTTTATAATGTAATTCGCTAAGCAGGGTTTGGAAAACATCTGATTTCACAAAAATGCTCTCCAGTAGTAGGTAAAGTATGGAATTGTCTACATAGGTGACATCTAGTGTCTGAGAAAATGAGTCAGCTGACCTAATTTATTCCCTCTAATGATATGCTGAGAATAATGCCCATTGTTTAGACTCCTCTGAAAGCAGCAGGCAGTTCTGAGGCCAGGCCTGACCAAAGAACAAGGCATTCCATTAGAGTGCAGCCTGCCTGCCTGCCCTCACACTCTCTCTTGCCTTCAGCAAAAACACTTAACTGCTCTCCTTTCAGTTTTCCTGCTGCAGAAAGAAGATATGATAAATAATCTTTTTCTTTCCTACAGTAGGGTTAGGAGCAATATTTAGTTAAGTATGCTGACAGTAACAAGATAACATTCATAGCCGATTATTCATGTTCTTATGCCTGGACACCCACTGACATGTCTCAGTAGAATATACCTAAGGTAATTTTGATATGTGAGCCAAGAATTCTGGTGCAAAAATTGTAACTTCTCAGGAGTAAAGGAAAAGGGAAGAAATAATTAACACAGCTGACTTTTAAGATAAGCCCTACGAGAGACCTTTTATGTTTCCTTCATTGAAGACTTCAGTGTTGGCAGATCTCTGCTGGGAGAAGGGGATGCGATGGCAGGTATAGGTATTAAATAAGTAACAAAACATAACTCTTGTGAGTTTCTAAGTGATATAGTTTATATACCAGGGTATAACTAACTATACGCGTATGTCATATGCTACTGCGTTGCTTAAATTTTAGGACTGCAATCTTCATAGAAGTGGGGTTTTTCCATGCTCTCGGAGGCTTCATTCCTTTTTTTCACGCCCACCCTGAGATGCCAGTACAAACAGGGAGTCCCCTTGGCCTCAAAGGGAGCTTTGTGCTTAGATTTGCTAGTTTGGACATGGAGCAAACTTTAAAGAAGGACACAAAGTTCTAAATTCCACCTGATTTAGTTGGCTCAGTATCGACAGATATTTTTCTAAAATGCCCCCTTTTTTTTCTTATTCTAGTTTGTCATAAAAGCAAAATAAGGGATGGAGAGAAAAACAGATTTCATATTATATTTTCAATGCATAGTATTTTGTGCCCAGGCAAGAATATGTTTGTTTCGATGGAGTTATAGATACACCAGTCTTAATGGTCATGTAATTCCAAAAACCTGTCCAATATTCATTGTTTTTCCTTTTGAAATTTCAATGAAAATAGCCTTAGAGTTGTATCAAGTGCAACCCAAATAAAACATAATAAATTGCAAACCTACCACGAATACAAGAATTATGCGGACACCATCTAAGTTACTTTAACGTAAGATATAAATCCAGAGATTTCTCATGCCATCATTTTGTAAATAATTACAGTTCTGCTGAATCTGTTGTATAAAGTTTACATGGGAGGTTCAGTGCACCCTTGCTCTTGTTTAGAACATTCGGAACCACCAGAGAGCTGTTGATATATGGCCATGCTTTTCAGTGCCTAAGACATCTACTACATGGGAGCATAATAAACAGGGGCATAAAGACAGGTTTGTGCAAGCAGTTTGGAGTGACCTTTTTGGCAGCTGAAATCCATCTTGAGTACATGGTGCTGATGTGGACAGACATGTAAACTTAGTCTTGTTACCATAACTACTAGTTCTACAAATATACTCAGATGCCCAAAATGTACATCACTCTCAGGAAAGTGACTTTAAATGGAGAGATGTCGCAGAGGAGCAGCCATTCAGATAAGATCAAAAACCCATCTATTACCGAGAAATCTCTGGGACTGAGTTAACAAAAGTGTTGAAAGCATGGGGTTAGGTAGATTGAATCCATAAGGTTATAAAGTTAAGATCCTCCTGGTGGCTTATGTAGATTTTTACAACAGGTATATCCTGATGGGTTTTAATGAAAGCAATCAAATGCACTAGTTGCTTGATTTTCAAAACTAAACCTCACATAAGAATGGTCAAGTTGGTATACGATATCAATATATTGAAATAGAATTGCAGTCATACTTATCTAATGATCTGATAAACAAAACAGGCACTTGCATACTGAATTTAGAGAACTTGATGGAACTTAAACTTGAGCCTTCTATTACCATACCAGTGACGTGGCTTTGTCCAGGACTCCAACTGCCCTCTGTGAACGGGTACTATGCCCTCAGGGAAACAGTCACAGCAAACAGTTCTGATTTACCAAAATGATTTTGGTCCAGCAAATGGCTTTTGCTTGAGTTTTCTTCTAGTCGAAGACACATACCAGTGACATCAGTTTTAGTCTCCCAACGTGGCTGATGCTTCGGAGCACATGGATTCCAATCTTGTTGACTCAGGTACTTGATGAATGTGTTTCTTGTTTCCTTTAAAATAACTCACAACCTCTTAAGAAGTGTCCTAAGCTTTTCAGATGTTATTTGTTAAAAAGAAAAAACTTTGGAGATGGTTAAATAAGCGTGCTTATCTCTGCAATTAATAAGAAACTTGAAGTCAGTGGAAATATTAAACAGGAACCTTTTCACTGTCTGGGTACAAAATGACAACTTATAAGGAAGTAGGTGGGAGGAGGAAGCAGAGGGTTACTTAGTCTCTGTATGCCTAGTTGTCAAAAAACGTCATTTCTTCCCACAAAGTTTCCATCCTCTTGTCCACTGTGCAACCCTTACTCTCCGCTCATAAGTGAAATTCTAGAAACTGATCAGATTAATGAGTTTGAGAGAAAGATTTGGATCTACAGAAATGAGGCCCAATTTTCCTCTCTGCTTACTTAGTGGTCTGTTGCAGGAAGAAAGCCCAGCTCTGGTGGGGCATAGAGATGTAATTCCAGCTCACCTAGGATGCTGAGGCAGAAGGATAGCAAGTTCAAGTCCAGCCTAAGTAACTTAACAAGACACTGTTTCAAAATAAAAAATAGTAAATAAATAAATATAAAGTGTTGAGATATCACTTAGTGACAGAGTGCTCATCTAGCATGTGCAAAGCCCTGGGTTCAAAACGCCTATTGCTTCAAAGACAAAAACCTGGTTGTAGACTTTCACTGTGTTGACTAGCCTAATTCCAGATTTTAAAAAATGATTCAAATTAAGTTATGAATAAAAATTTGATAATTTCATCTGTATGCCTTGGCCATTATTTTTTTCCTCATTGACCAATCTGGTAAGGAGATGATGCTCAAGAAGGAAAAACTTATTTATTACTGTGCCTACTTAAAAACAAACAAGAGGAACAAAGACAACTCTCTTCTTAGTAAATTTTGTGCAAGTTTAAGGCAGTTAATACTTGCAACATTGCATATCTCTAAAATGTCTATGGTGGTCTTCCAGCCTTTAACCAGATGAAAAAGAGGTGAGTTTAACAGGTCAATCAGACAAGAATTTTTCCATATAGTGGCCTCCTCAGCAGAAACCTTTATGAATTCATCACTTCATATTTATCTATCGGTAGATGAATTGAATAAAGGCTATGTTCCAAGTGCGTAGGAAATAAACTTTGCCGTGCTTAGACAGATTTAGGTTCAAAGGAAATAGATGTATTTAATCTTTAAAATAAGTGCATCGTCAGTTTGTCAATATGGCATTCTCCTTCCTGACTAGCTTCTCTTTACTACCTAGTTCTGAAGGTATTGTAATAATCCATCTTGACTGTCAACTATCCCGGATAGACATGAGTCAATGAGATTAGTAAGAGTAAGGTGGATAGCATAGGTTCTTTCTCTGCTTTTTGGTCACTGGGATGTGACTGGCTCTGCTTTACTGTGCCCTCCTCCCATAGTAAATGGAAAACTTTGAAACTGTGATGCACAACAAACTTTTCTGCCTTTGTGTGTTTGTCAGGTATTTTGTCACTTAATGAAAAATGCTTGCGTATAAAGTCATTGCTGTGACTAAAGGACCAGATGTTTCTTAGGTCCTCAGAACTAGTCCATAGGTGGAAATTGCAAAACAGTGAAGTGAGCTAGATAGAACCTAGCATACTATAAGCAGAACTTAATGGGTGGTTCTGGTAGGAGCTGGGAAGACCAGAATGGTCTTGTAGAAAGGATAAAAACTGCTCAGGATGTTTCAGATAGAAAAGAAAAGGGACACTATTGGAAATTGGTCTAGAGGCCAGTCATGTTACATTCTTGCAAAGAGCTTGTTAACATTTTGCTCATGTCCTGAGACCTTGTGGGAGGCTAAGGTCAAAGGTAATGTATTAAATATTCTGGTGAAGTAAATTTCAAGGCCACCCAGAATTCAAGCAATCTTATAGGTATTGCTAGCTGCTTTTAGCCAGGTTGATAGCAAGAATGAGAAGCAAAAAAATAGAGTTCAAACACTTGAAAACTTGCAGTTTGTCTATAACGAAAAGTTTAAAATGGGGCCAAAAGGCTGGGGTGTGACTTAGAGCCACAGCAGCTCCCTAAAATGCTTAAGGTCCTGGGTTTGATTGCTAGCACTGAAAAAACAGAGCCAAGAAAGATGTCATTGTTAAAGAGAGTAGAATCATTAAAAACACCAATTATTTTTCCATCAAGATGGTAGGAAAGATTCCTGGAAAACATTTTAAGATTTAACTGAAGTCCACCCATCTCAGGCTCAAGGATATAAAAGTTTTCAATCATTTCAAAGACTTTATTTGAGAAGAGAGTTTCAGGGTGCCCTGCCACAAAGCTGCCTAGGGAAGTGTGCTCCTAGGTGCTCCTCCTAAGCACCCAGAGGTGCTAAAAACATTGTCTAGGGTGACCCTACTACTACTCACACTGAAAACAGATCTCGACACTGTCTCCATGATGACTGTTTTGCAGACATTCAGAATGTAAGGTACAGAGTCGTGGAGGCTTCCACTCAGATTTCAAAGGAAAGCTTAGGAGGCTAGGCAATGAGTGGCAGAGTTAGAACATCTGTAGGAAGCCCCTGGAGAAGCAACACATGAATCTGAGAGGGTAAGGTGAATGCATAATGGGGGCCTCAGAAAATTGGGGAGTCCAGGAACATGCGCCATCTGCCAAGGAAGGAATTGGGTTATGACAGGAGTCATCATGTGGGCTGCAAATAGTAAGTCCAAAAGAGCAGTGCTGTCAAAGCTGGTTGGAATCCCATCATGAGATCACAAACTCCAGACATTGGACATGGGTTCTGTCTAGCTTTATGTCAGTTCTCTGTCATTTTCCATTCTTTCCTAGTGGAATAGCAATGTTTATTCTTTCTATGTTTTATTTAATTTTTGTGTATTTTATATACAACATCTTAATCATCTTCATACTCCTTCCTTATTGGCACACTCCTACTGAATTTCATGAGTTCTTTCATTGATGTTAAAGCCTATTGAGTTGTTAGTGTTCCCTGATGTCGCTCAGTTCAAGTTCATCCACATGGGGTCTAGTCAGTCTATCTAAAGTCCCTCCCTTACAGAAGATCTTCCTA
Source organism: Eospalax fontanierii (assembly GCA_035773235.1). Taxonomy (NCBI): domain Eukaryota; kingdom Metazoa; phylum Chordata; class Mammalia; order Rodentia; family Spalacidae; genus Eospalax; species Eospalax fontanierii. The sequence continues at coordinate 29,885,797 of CM069548.1, read as the reverse complement.
ATAATAAGCTGCCCAATAGTTCTTTGGTTAAGATTTAGGTACTGCCCCTTTCCACCGGTATTATCAAGGATGAAGTGAGGGGAGAGGGAGTGCTTTAACTGGGGAGCGAGGAGGAGAGTCAGACAGGGAACGAGAGAGAAGAGATAAATAATGCCTCACTGGTTAAAAAAAAAACCAGCAATGTTTTTTCTTTATAGTACATCTTGAAAATTCTATAGAGGCTCACAGTTATGAGTTTCCCTTGAGTCTACTAAGAGACTTTGTTTAGTCTTGGGCTCTTACACAGTGTTAGAACTGTTAAGAACTGTGGACTCATGCAGATGTACTGAATGCATTTTACATTATGAGACTTTGGAGGACCAAGATTAGACTATGGTTTAGGATATGTTTAAACATCAAGGTGACAAAAGGTGGCTAATCTTGATTGGACTAAAATGACTAAGAAATTGATAAAATGTACCTCTGTGCATATGTGTAACAAAATTTCCAGGAAGGATTCACTGAGGGAAGAGGACTTTTTCCAAATGTCAATGGCACCATTCCACAAACTGAAGATCTGCTGGAATAAGAGGGGGTATAATACCAGACGGGATAGGTATTATCTCTCCCTGCTTCCTGCCCGTTATCATGGGAACGGCTTGGTTCTGCCACACTTTTTTGCTATGATGGACTGAAATCTCTGGAATTATGAATCAAAGTAAGCATTTCTGAATTTAAGTTGTTGCTGTCAAATAGTTTGTGACTTAATGGTAAAGTTTGACTAAAATGGCAAGTTTTCTGGTTACAAAACAATTTTTTTTAAATGGCATTGTTGAGAATTAAACTAAATATCAGTGTGGATATATATGTATATGGCATATGGGTATAATTCTGTGTGCGTGTATGTGTGTGTGTGTGTGTGTGTGTGTGTGTGTGTAAAATCTATCTCTGATCAGGAAACTCACATTTATAAGGTCCCAAATGGTTTTAACATCAATACTAACCCCCAAAAAAGACTTATTAAAAGATACATAGTTATATGTATGTGTATATATATATATATGTATATATATATATATATACACACATATATAATGTTCTTTTAAGTAGTAATGAAATACAACAAGTAACATAAAACCAGTTTCTATATTTTAAGGAGTTTGTGTTCCCAGGCAAGATAAAAAAAAAAAAACTTTAAAAGAAATAATCACTCAGAAATATCCTAATAGGCAAAAAGACTACAGACACTGAATCCTTTAAGGCTTCTCAGACTTTCAGTAATTCATATCGAAAACAAGAATGCCTAAAATAAACCTGGGGGTTGTTTTTCTCTCTTAAAAATGGAGAGAGCTTTGGGGATGCCTGAGCAGCTTATCATGGCTCTAGACTCTTCCACGTTTCTGGTTTATCTCTGTCAGTCCCCATCCTCTCTAATGCTTGTAAGATGGTCCCAAAACTCAGCCATCATATCCACGTTCTACACAAGAAGGAAAGAAGATTAAAGTCATTGGAACTATTGAGATTTCAGAAGCTTCATTTTTCAGCTTCTTTTAACAGGTCCTTGTCTTGCCCTATCTGTGAAGAAAGCTTGAGAAATGAAAATATGTGTCTGGCTACATGATTTTAATAGACAGAGAATAGATATAACATACTAAAAATCTACTGGAGCAGCTTCTGCTTTAGGAATTTGAGTGGATTCTGTCAAGTAAAACTGAAAAAAAAAAGTTTAAAAAAATCCAGCGACTTGCAATTTATCAGCAACAAGGTAAAATAAATGTTCCAAAGACCTGCAAGATAGCATGAAATTAAGATGGAAATGTGGAATAACACAGAGAGCAGGAGCACAGAGATTAAGATCTCAGGCAGGTTTCCTGTCCATATTTAGTATCCAAGGTCAGGTATGGTCATAGTTAGTCACAAAGACGGACAAAGTAGTGTCCTTTCTATTAAAATGTAAGAGATTTCTTAAATATATACTAATTCGGAGGATAAAAATCTTTCAGGGTTTAGAGAAATTAGGGTGTACCATTCTTTAAACAGATTTCCAGATCTCTAAATAAATAAATAAATAAATGCTAAAGTTTGTGAATCCTAAGGCATACATGCATGCTGAAGAATTTTATGATAAAGTAATTGTAATCATAGCAGCAGATACTCCTATAACATATAATGTGTGCTCAAATAGGAAAGCTTTGTATCTACTGACCTAGTGGTGGAACATTTCCTTAGTTTCCTGAAGGAGCATTTCGGTAAAGCACGGGACAATGGCTCAGTTTCCAATGTCATGTTTTGGTTCTTCTTCAGTGTGATCTGGTCAGAAACCTGTGCACAGCTTAACGCCACAAGGCAAATTTATTTTTAGTTGTGTAACTGGAACATTATTTTGATTGGCACAGAAGTACAGAATATGCCAGGGGGAGTTTGAATGCTCATAAAGAATTTGAGAGAATCGGCCTTGGCAACTGTTGAAAAAGTCTGGCTTCCCAACCAGTGTTCATGAAGATCTCCAAGCTACTTAGTGAAGGTTTATTCAGTGATGTCACCATTGACATCATCACAACCGATCCATTCCTCATTACCAATGGACTAAAACAGAATTGTGTCATAGGTCACTTTTTATTAAATCCATATTCACAAGCTGTGTTCAAAGACTCAACAAAGAAAATCAGACTTGGCCAATGTAAGATTTTCATTGACAACATGGGCAAAAATCACCACTGATTTTTCTTTCCTTGGCAGCACTATATCTAACAGTGTGCTGATTGACTGTGATGCAGAAAATTAAATCCATAAGACCAGGATGTCTTTCTGGAGACTGAAGTTAGAACAAGACATCAGTCTATCAAGCAGCACTCTCCAGAATCAAAGCAGTTTCTAACACGATATCCATGCCAATCTCTTTTTGCTGTTCCAAGACTTGGACTTGCTAGAGGGATGCATGCAGGGTCTTTAGCAATTCATCAAAATCACTTATGCCATTAGTTAACATTAACTAGCAGGGCTGAATTAACAAAGGTCTGTAATGCAGCCAATCTCCCAGTGTTGAAAAAAAATCATTCCCTGGATAAGACATATGTGAAAGGGTGGCAGGAGAAACCACAAAGGTCATTCTCTGTATAGAAAACCACACTGAGGCAGCTGAGAAGATGAAGAAGCTAAACTATTCTATGATGGGATTTCAATGAGGAGCAGATAAGCCAATAATAAGGAATGTAGCATCAGTAAAATTATTACTGTGGAAACCATGAGCCATTCAAAATGAAGTGAATGTGCCACTAGCTATAAAGGCCTGTGCTCAGTATCTTCAGCTTCAAAACACAGGTCACTCTTTGGGTGCTGGGGACTGCTTTTGAGCAGCAATATTTTAAAGAATTATTCTGAAAAATGCAAGCTGTTCTAATTTCAAAATACATACTATTGAGACTGAATATATAATATATGTGGCATATTATTCAAATACTATAAAGGTGCATATACGATGTATATTATAGTATATATGTATATATTTATATGTACATAATATGTAGCATATTTGTAAATAGCTATGCCACTTTCTAAAGTCCAAACACCCATGGGAGGGCGTTGGTGGGGGAAAGGATACAAAGATGATTAAGATGTTTTGTATGAAATATGCAAATGTTTAACAAACAAAATTTTTAAAAAGTTTAAACACCCCAGATCAATGCCGAAGAGTTGCCAAACATGTGGAACAATCCACTTGCTTAGGCTCGTCTTTTACAGACTGACTATAGTTTTGCTTTATGTGCTCCTATTATGTGAATTCTTATTTTAGCCTGACTAGTCTCCTGTCTTCAGTGTCTCGAATGCCGTTCTCCTTCTACAAACCCCTTTTAACCACTGTGAAGACCAGTGGTTTTCCCTGAAAAGGCTTTCCCACGTGACTCGTGTTCTGTTGTAATCACCCAAAGAAGCCTACCGTCATAGCCACTGACTGTGGGTGGATTTTTGTGTAAAAGCAAGTGTGTCTTTTTCTCCCTTCCAAATCAACTGCAACTTTCAAGAGGACAGGGACTGAATTTCATACTTCCTTTGCACTTTATAAAACATCTATGGTACGGCTATTTGCATTCTTCATAATTCTCAAAAATGAAAGGGTGTTTGTTGTTGATCTGCTTTGTTTTTCCAAAATGGCATCTTTGCTGAGTTCTTTCTCAAACACTTGGACCCACTACCAGTATTGCGCTGGATGCTTGGGTAATTCGTCAAAATTGCCTGTGCCATTAGTGAGCTTCGACCAGCAGGCCTAGATTTTTACCTTTTCTTTTTCTTAGGGTGTTTCTCAAAGCATTTGACTCTATTATTACAAGTGACTTAATAGCATTCCCTTGAGGACAGCCAAAAGTGGTGAGAATGCATGTCATCATTGGGAATGTAAAGTTCAGGGGTACTAAATGCTTTATCTAAGGATTTGTAAAACACTAGAAGCAAGGATGGGCCTGTATTTTGCATTCTCAAAAAATTGAATTTGATATAAAAATATAACCATTCACATACATCTATATTTTCTGTGCTCAGATTTTTCTGTGAATTTAAATAAGAAACATTCTTGAAGCTAGTATCTCTTTAGGAATTTCCTTATAAAATAGCTGGGCCTTAGTCATTCACTGGATGTTCAATGTCTTCTCATTTTTACTTTCTTCTCCTAGGTTTACAAATTGGAACTCCGAGTTAGTGAACTTCCAGAGCAAAGCTTCTTACATAGTTTAGCTATCTGGTGGCATTTAACAGCATTAAAACAGCCACTGACGACTGCTTTTTCTATCCATTTTCACAATACAAACAATGTTATTAAAAGTAAACTGTCAGAGATTTGCTTACAAGTTGCGTCTCTCCAATCTTGCCCCACTTCTCTTAATACACAGGCACGGGAAAGCAGCGGGCAGAGGAAATGGCTCCCTTGGAACCGGCTTATTGGTTCCCGTTCGTTGCTTTGCATCGTTACCTAGGACATCTGTGAAAGCTTTTCTGGATGTGCTGTCAAAACCTCATTTTTACATCCATTTGACTGAATCAAAAGCAAGGACTAGCAATGAGAATCCCGCAGCTCAAAGGTCTACTCACTCTTCTGAGATGCATTCCCCCTACCTCCACCACACAAGCAAAAAGTCTATTCAGGGTTCCCAAAGGGCTCCCTGCCTAATCTTGGGGGACTCTTCATGCTCTAAAGTGTAACAGGAAACCAATAATGTACTTAGGAGTGCAGACTAAGTGACATCCAGTTAATTTCAATTTCAAATAAACAGCACTCTTTTTCCGTTCTAAGTATGTTCTGTACAATCATTTAGACCTACATGGGTTTTACAAATCACCATCTATCTGATCGTTCTAATTTAGATGGACATTCTATATGTTTATTTACTGAGCTGGCAATCCCCAGTGCATTATTCAAGGTGCATAATGCGCAGTTTTCTCTCAGTGATCACAGACAGGTCAATGTTTTGTAGTCAGCTCCCCGGAAGCACTGCATGTTCTAGGAAGTAGCTTCTGTGTCACACACTGGAGTGGTGTTAGAAGCTTGTGTGCCAGTTTGGTCTTCTGCAAGAGGCCTCAACTGCTGCTGCTATGTGGAAAGCAGAGAGAAATGGCTCTGCTTTCAAGGTAGTTCTGCAAGGCACAATTTCTTATGAGATATTTTAATCATTAACAAAACATACACTGGAGTATAGAGCACTATGAAGACACTTTGATTGGGCAGTGTGTGTGTATTACTTAGCTCATAAAGATTCATTTTTCTTTTCTTTTCTTCTTTGAGACAAAGTCTTGCTATGTTTCTCTGGCTAGCCTGGAATTCACTATGTGGACAAGGCTGGCCTCAATATCATAGAAATCCACCAGCCTCTGCCTCCTGAATGCTGAGGTAAAAGACATGCACCACCAAGCCAACAACATTCATTTTTCATTATAAGTCAAAATCTCAACCAATCAAGTCAAAATCTTATAGGAAAATAAAGACTTTTTATGTAACAATACATATTAAGACTTTTTAAAAAGTAGGTTTGAATTTTCAGGAAAAGGTTGAGTATTCACTGTATCCCAGACCTTATTTAGCAATATAGAAAAACCAATGAACAACACACATAAAAATTTCTCTTTCCTGGAGCTTACTATTATTAGGAGACAGATACGTAGAAGCAAAATGCATAGTTTAAAAAATACTGTTAAGTCCTAAGCAGAAAAAAAGTGAGAATGATTGGGAAATACAGATTTCTGATTAATGATTTCATTAACCAGAAAATGTCACTTTGTTTAAAGGTCTTATGATGGAAACCTTTTCTAAACTGTATGCACTGCACTTTCAACAAATGTTTTGTGGGAGCAGAACAATGCCATGCTAATCCTCTGAGGCAGCCTGGCCTTGCTCTCCTGAGCTGAACATCTTGAGGCTAGATACCCAATGAAGAACATTCATTTGTCTCCCTTCTGCTTGAAATTCAAGCCATGCAGCTTTGCCATCTACTTATTTTTGGGTAAATTATCTACTAATTCTCCATTCTTACCAAACATTTTGGCCTTAGGTTTTTATACGAAGTTCTGATCAATACTAAGTTGCATCAATATCTTGAGAGATTTCAGTTACTACTTGACTAAAAAGAAATCACCAAACAGTATCATGGTGAAAAATCTCTTTGACTCTGAAATCTACATCTTGAGCATCCCTCCCCATCTGACTGATCTCTCTCTCTCTCTCTCTCTCATCCTGATTTGTATCTTTGCTAATTTTAGGAATACCAGTTCTTTCTATATCTTTTTATATATTATATTTATTATTTTTATTTCATGTCTATGAGCATAATGTATAATGCTTGCACATAGTTGGTGCACTTGTGTCGAGTAATGTGTGCAGAGGTCAGAAGAGGGCATTAGATTCCCTAGAACTGGAGTTACAGATGGTTGTTAGTCGCCATATGGGTGCTGGGAATTGAACCTGGGTCCTCTGCAAGAGCAGCCAGTGTTTTTAACTGCTGAACTATCTCTCCAGCTCAGGCTCTTCTAACTGTGCTTTCAACAAGTGATTTTGAGTGTCCACTATAAATAAAGTTCTTTTGTATACTCAGGATGCAGCAGTAAAAATGAGAAGTATGTTCAATGATGGGGGAAAGACAGTGGATAAGTAATTGCAAGTGTGACAAAACTTAGACGATGCAGGGAAGGGAGCTTGCCAGACCAGGGAGTCCAAAGACTCATGAGAATCTGTACTTTGAAGGAGTGCTAAGGGACTGAAGATGCTCCAGGACAAAGACTGACAGGTACAGAGTTGGGCCATTCTACATGGGCTACTGGGGTCAATGTAAAGGACTTTGAACTTCACCCTAACATCCTAAAAGAGCATCTGCTCAGTCTAGGTCTCGCTCTCTCTAGCATGTTTATGTTGTTCTTTCATAATATCTGACATCTTTGAATGCAAAACCTTGAATAAATTAAAATGTCTTCTCTATTCCTTGTCTTTAGTGGTGTGGTACTATCGAGGGCAGTTTGCACAACCTAGATGATTGACGTCATTTCACTCCCGCTTTTACATCTCATCATCTCTACCTGTTTGGATAGAGATTTCTTTCAGTCAATATTGCTAAATTCAACTCTTTTATCATCTATCATCTTATATTTTCTTATCATCTCCATCACCATACACACACACACACACACACACACACACACACACACGCACGCACACACACACACAAAACCCTGCCCTGGCCTAATCTACACTTGGCTTTGGCTTTATTTCCAGCACAGCAAGGCCACTGAACAGGAACTTCTTGATATCACACTCACTCCACCTAAACCCAAATCTATAGCCCATTTCCGCAATCTCCTCCTTTCCTTCATTAGTGGGTTAAGAATTTTTTCTTCTCTATTTAACATTTATTTTTCTGTGTTGTCCTTGTCAAAACATCCTCACAGTTGGCCATTCACATTCAGTGTTTCACTTTTCTAAGTCTTTAATCCACGTACCATTCCCGATATGTTTTTAGGTGGTACATACGCTTACTTTGTATCTTGCATCACATTGTCAAGAAACCTGCTTCAACCAATGGCCATGTAGTTCTTCTTCTTCCCTGTTAAATGGTATCACATATCTCTCAGAACAGGGTTAGTTCTTCTCCCCTCAGGGCCATTCTGTAACAGACTGCAAAGTGATGGTTTCTTCTATATGTGTTTTTAAGGTTGTGTATACTAATCAAACAAGAAGGAGTCTCCAGGTCCAGCAGGAAGAGTAGATTTAGATTATATGGTACTGATCACTGTGGGACATGACTACCGCTGGGGGGTCTCCTGTGTTTGGTTACAGGGTGTAGGGATTGGATGAGGAGCATATGAAGAAAGAAAGTGTCAGAGGATGAAGGAGTCTCCTGGGCCCCAAATGTCCTGTGTCAAAAACTTTAATTGTCCTGAGCCAGAATAGAGATCAGAGATAATGAGTCACTTGGGCAGAAGGTGTGGGGACATTAAGAAGTCCTGGGCCTGCAGTGCTGAGAAGGATGGAGGAAAGAGGAAGAAAGGCAGACAACCCCCTAAATGGGCCTGGACGTAGTAAAGGACACACATAAGTTGAGTATCCTAGGTCCAATGAGCTGGCTGTAGTGTCTTTTCTTTGTGCTCTGAACTGGGAGTGCAACAAATGTTTATTTCCATTTTAATGGAAGCTCTTCAGTGCTGACACCAGAGCTATCATAGCACATGTCTTAGTGCTCACAAGGACTGCAGCCTATCACGTCATTAATAAACCAGGTGTAATTAATTCACAGCTATCATATAAGCTATGCCAATGGGTAGGAAATTCATCACATCATATGGGGAGTATATCTTTGCATGTTGATTTCCTCACAAAGGAGCCTCACAGAGGTAGGGTCATGTTTTTTGGTCTTTAACATTCTCCTGCCTCCAGTCCATAATGTTGATGTTTGTTGAGTACCATTGAGTACTGTCTATTTATAGATTGGACAATTGAATCATTAAAAAGTTAAGTTTGCCCAAATATACTTAGCTGGTAACTGTTGAAGTGGGATTCAAAACTTCACTAATGTCTTTTTTAAGTATCAGCCTGCTACCTCTGACAGTACCAGGCACCTAGCAGAAAGCTCTCAATATAAGGATAAATCATATGCAGACCCAAATGGTTCTTGATAAATGCTTTGGGGAGGAGGGGGTTGATAACTGCAGGTAGTAGAAGTAATAATGCTCATTAATTTTAGCTTTTAGGGAGGAAATGTGTGCTGATTTTGTGGTGAATTTGCATTTTTCACATAGTGTATGACTACTGCTATCCTTTTTTTTTTTTTTTTTAATCTCATGATAAGAGTTCAACCCTGAAAAGGAAGACAGATTAACTTTGGGAAAAGGGCAAAGGAAAATTAGAAGGAGCCCACCTAGGTAGGCATTCCTAGGGAAAGCAGTACTGGGGAGAAAAAAGGATGAGTTGGATCAGTTCTTGTCTTGGGAATGTGGTCAGGTTGAACTAGAGATAGGTAACCTGTTTTAATGTGATTGCTGGTAAAGTGGACTTGTCCTTTTCAATGCTATTACCTTCATTTCCACAAGATTTCAGCTTCATTTTTTTTATATTATACACTATAAGGACAAAATCTCATGATCTATGCATCCAAATACATATAGGTTATATATCGCTTTGTGTGCAAACACAAAGCTTTATCAACACACACACACACACAGCAATTCTATCAGAGGCTAACTAAAAGATCTAACCTCACAAACGACTGATGCCTATTAATAACGATAGGCGTTGTTCCCAAATTTGTTTCTAAACTCTCATCTGTTTTCAGTAGAGTTTCTGTTGCTTTTGGACTATTTTCTTTGGGATTGTTTACCTTTGCTTGCAGTGCAGAGACCCCACAAAGTCAGAGGCATGTCATTTTGTCTATGTTGTGTCCATTCTGATTAGAGGGACATGGCCCTGTTTCCAAGGGCAGTCCAGTAGGTCACAGATAAGCAGCTAGACAAGATGCAACCGTTGGCCTAGTTCTCCCAAGCATCCTGACTCAGGAAGGATGCTTCAGAACATCTGCTTAGGAATGTTTTACGTTCTCAATGATGTGGAAAATACATGCACGGAAAACCAAGAAACAAGTCAGAGCATAAGATGGGTGAAAGATTCGGGGGAAAGGACTTGGTCTTCAAGGCTTTAAGCTCACTATGGAGGCAGTCTCTTTATTACTTAGTGAAAGTTCTATGTAACCACCTAGCAAATGAAAATCTTAATTAGCCAATTCACAGCATGCTGTAGGTTATCAATAGGAGTATTCACTCGCCTTCTTGCTGAGAGTTTTAGGATGGGAGCTGCTGACAGTTGAAACTGCTTAAATACAGATGACTTTGATTGAGGGTAACAACTTACAACTCACCACATTAAGTGTGGCTGGTATAAGTGAATTTGCTTTTCTCCCTGATGAACAACAGTCACAAAATCCCCATGTAACATGGCCCAAGGTAGACATATAGACTATCTTTTCTGGAGCTGATGAGCACTTTGAACATTTTATACAGAGTTTTGCATGGATACTCATGGAGACCTGAGTTATCCTGACTCTAAGCAAAGGCTGAACAGTCTATTAATTTGAGTATCATTCTCCTAAACAACCAGTGCATACTTAAAAACAAGTTCCCAAGTTCACGAGGCCTTAGAGAGGTTGTTGATGAAGAGAAGTGACTGACCACTTGGTTAGGAATTCCTTCAGAGCCCTGAAGGCTACCTAAGAGCCTTTGAGAAAGGATTAGAACCTACCTTCTTGCCCAAATTTGTATGGTGGAATAATAATAATAATAATAGTTGAGAAGAAAAGTGGGTCACAATTGCAGTTGCTTATTAACCTTCTTAGATTCTTAAAGTTCAGTGCACTTTTTAAAAATGTATGCGAAAAGAAAAGTGCTCATTTATCCACCTCCTCCCTTCTCCCCTTAAGGAAACTGTTTAACATAATGAGCTGTGGTTTGTTGATGTGATAGCAGTTGCCTGCTAATAGTTGTGTTTAAAATTCCTGTTTCTTATCTTATTTACTGATTGATGGGAACAGGACTTGGAAGACCTTCCTACTCAGCCATCCCTCCCCTCCTCGGAGAAGTGAATCACTTGACACAGGGGACTTTAGACAACAAGGTGGCTTCCTTGTTAAATCCCTTTGGCCTTGTCAGCTAGCCGGATGCTCGGCCCCCTGGTCACATCTGCATTGTGTCTTATCAGAACCACCTGAAGAGTGTGGCCACACAGGGTGGCCTTCCTTAATTTAGAGTCCACAGGAAAAACCAAACCAAACCAAAACTTATTTTTTTGTTAGCAAACTCCAGTTTATCACAAAAGGCATGCATGTGGCTTTATGATTTTTTTGTCTACTTTTCTTCTTAAGGCTTCCTTGGTTTTAACAGCACGAACAAATAACTAAACAAGAAAACTACGGATTCTTCTCAGAGATTACAATTTTTAAAAAATCAAATGGTTTCCTACAGTCAGTCTGTTTTGCAGTGGTTTTTTTTTTCTCCTTGTTTTTCTTTTTCTGCTTCTCTCTTTTTTTTTTCCCCCTGTAGATTCTGAAAAGAAATAACGGGCTGTAGGCATCGCCTGTGGCTTGCTAGCTGTGCTCCTTGGGTGGTCTGAGCCGACTTTATGATTTATTCAGCTAATGGGAAGGGAGCGTGACCCCCAGTGGCCACAGAAAGAGAGCTGCATGTGGGTTTAATGCTTTCACCACAAAAATGTCTGCTATGACTAAGCTGTGCGGCTGAAGTCACTGTCTGAATGGTGCTAAAAAGGAACCTAGGCATTAAATGTGCAATATTTACTATAGCTCAGCTCTTGGGATTAGGCCAAAGCGTTCTCGTACTCAGTTTCAAAGAATAGCATGGAAGCTGCTAGAAAAATTAAGACTGTGCAATTTATTTTTACCAGTCTCCCTGGTGAGTTGCTCGGTGAAGGATTTACCTCATACAATTTTTTTTTTCTTTTCCTCTGCGACTAAAGAGTCATTTTTAAATGTGCCAGTTTTGTTTTTGTTTTTTTGGGTTTTTTTCTTCTTCTTCTTCAAGAGTTTTATTGTGGAGGTATCCCTATTTTTTTTTTTTTGTCTCAGCCATGAGTCACTATGTTATTGTTCTTTAATGTTAATTTGAAACGATAAAAGAATGCCTGATGTTGAGAGAGAAAGTGTGTGTGTGTGTGTGTGTGTGTGTGTGTGTGTGTGTGTGTGAGCTCCAGAGAGGCAGGCTGGGGAGTAACGCTCATTTCCCACACACTGCCCTGCTGGAGAGGCCGCTTTGATCCAGTGAGCAGCGGTCTCTCTCCCTGACAGCATCATTTTACTGGTGCAAAGGAATGAGCATATTTTGCTTCATGTTGATTCTTTTACCGTGAGGGAAGGGGACGGATGGCCCAGGCGTTGAGAGACAAGGAGACCTGTTTGCGATTTTGACTAAGATGAATGGTCTTTACAGTCACTATAATACCTGCCGCAGAACTTCCCGCACGTTTGCTGCTGGTGGGCTTTGCAAATATGCAGAACTGAGAAGTGAACGCTTTGATGTCTGTAGCTCAGGATCCTGGGTCCAAAATGCAGCTGACCCTCCCAGAATGTTCCTCCAAGATATTTTAGACTTTAAGGTCCAGAAAGAACACCCGGGCAGGTCCAATTCACTGGCTTGCAAACATCACATGGATAAAAGTCCCATATTACTTGGGTTGCTTGGCATTTACAACTTAAACCGCTTGAAAATTACCAGAACTTACCTCTGTGCCAGCCAGAGTTCATGAATACAGGAACAGAGACCTCTCCTCCCCAAACACACTGAGGGACTTCACTTTCAGTTTCTGCTCTAATTATTTCCTGTAAAAAACATTTTCTTTGAGAGTTGCTGAGATGACTCTATGAGTAAAGTGCTTGCCATGCAAGCATGAAGACCTGAGTACAGAAACCCAGCACCCACGTTTAAAAAGCCAATGTGATGGTGTGCACCTGTAATTCTAGCATTCAGGAAGCAGAAACTGGAGGACCCCTGAGGCTTACGAGCCTGCCAGTCTAATCAAATGGGTGAGCTCCAGGTTCAGTGAGAGACAGTATCTCAAAGAATAAAATGGAGAGAGAGCCTGAGGAACATACCTGATGTTGATATTTGGCTTGTGTGGACACTGTGTATGTATGTATATGTACACATACCTACATATACATGTGGACACACATGAACACACACATGCACATACACACAAATATTTTCCATCTATCCTTTCAGATCAATGCTCTTTTTTATAATAAGGGTTAGCCACCAAGCTGGGCTTCAGGGTTAAGCATGATTTCCTTTTAAGCTTCCATCTTAGTCTTATATATTAGATCTGCCTTTGTGATCCTGAGCAGTTATTCAGCAGTGTTTCATTTTCCTCATCTAGGAAAAGTAAATAGTAACCCAGAGCTGATCAGGGTGAATGACTATTGAGTCTCCAGAGATTAGTAAAGTTATCAAGAGAGAGTACTTGACCTTTCCCCTTCCTAGGGCTGGGAAGATAGGCAGGGTCAAGAAAACTACTTTCCCAAGTTATTTCGTTCCTTTCCCCCCGGTAGAAGCAAACATAAAAAGAAACATGGACTCTCCCTTCTTCCAACTCCACCTGGTGTCCTGTTCCCTTTTCTGTATTTTACACAACCCACAAAGAAGAAATTCTCTCTAGAAATGGTACTGTAGCAAAGGATGTCGACTGAGAGGAGACATATATTTCTCTTAAGACTAGGCAAAACTCAATGCAATTTATTATAGTATTCTGGATAAGATCACAGAACCCAAAGAGGACATTAACAAAGAAAGTGTTGAAACCAAAATAAGGCTTGCCATTTCATTTCTAGGGCTGTACCAATGTTAATTTCTTACATTGTGTCAATGCACTGTGCTTACCTGAGATGTGATTATTAGGACATGCCAAAGGAAGGAAGGAGCCACAGAAACTCTCTGCTGTCCAGTAATTCTTCTGTGAGCACAATCTTATCTCCATCAAGAAAGGATAAAAAATAAAATAGCAAACACTTACTGTCTAAAGACTGGTTATTGAGATCCCGACTGACTTCCTCATGTCTCTTCACTTCTTTGTCCCAGATCATGTCCCAGTGCAGCTCCTCTGTGGAATGCCCAGAGCTTAGCTTACCAAAGACACCAGCTTTGAGCAACTCATTCTCCCAGAATAGTAACAAATTAGAAATGTGATGAGCCATTCAGGTAACTTAAATGTTCTCTCTGAACACTCTTCAATACAAAAGAAAGAAAGAAAGAAAGAAAAAACCCTGAAGTTCAGATAAATTCAACAGAATACAAATGATAATTGTTTCAAGCACTGTTTTTGCAGTCCCTGAAACAGGTGTTCTGATTTCATTGGTTCCTGAGTATTTGTGCATCACCTGGCTTTACCAGACAATGTCATAATACCAATAATTAGCACAAAACTAGGTACATTCATGTTCAGTAAACATTTTGAGAATGAATGAAGCCCAGCACACATTTTGCACAAGCAGAAGTTCCCAGCTGGAACAAAAGGACGGACTTTTTAAAGACAAAGGTTTAGCTGGCATTGAGTTTTGTACTGTTGTTCTTTCCATTTGTCCTTTTAGTCCTCCCAATCAAGAAGGCAGGATGAGTAATGATGGAGGTAAGATACCACCTCAAATTCAACTGCCTTTCAGGCCTTTTTAAACCTAGCGTTGTTTTTGGCATTGCACATCAGTACTTGGGCAGAGCTCTAGTGTGAGAGAGAAACGTGAGAAGGAGAATTGCAAGGCAATAGGAATAATGAGGCCAAAGGAATCTTTCCCTCTGGTGTGGGTTTCCTACCCTAATTGGTCACCACGCCAAACCACCCGAGTGCAGCATGCTGGGCAGATGGATGTGCAGTGGTACTGTGCCTGTCTGACATCTGTGTGTTTCTGGCACACAGGTGTTTCAGCTTTATTCAGCCAGGAAGCAGCTTTTCCCCTTTCTTTTCCAAGGAAGGGAGTTTTGGGGAGGTGGGAACACCCACGATTGTTTCTGAGAATAAGAAGGAGGCAGGAGTTGGGGGAGGGAGCACGCAGCCCACCCACTGCTTACAGTTTCCTTGCTTTCCTGCGGGTCAGCCTTATTCTGCAAGGTGTAAATCAGAGGGCAGATGCATAAGCTGGGAAGTTTTCCAGATGCACATTGCACAAAGACCCGTGTGTTCTCACTGTGGAGAAATAGCATGCCATCGGAGCAGTTCTAGGCCACCAGACCTGTGTTCTGACCTGTCATCCTGTCTGCACGTCTTCCACTCGGCAGAGAGGGATGTTGCAGATGCAGTGGAAGAGCTTGAAAACCAAGAGTGGACAGTTAAGAAAAGCTGCCTTGTCCCTCTGTGGAGCCTGCAGACCCGCCTCACGGGCCGCCTCAGGAAGCTCAGTGCCAGACAGTGCCTGCCAGAGCCTGCCAGATGAGCTTGCAAGGGCCGGACCCACCAAAGTCAAGAGCAAGCTGTTTGAAACAGGCCAACATTGCACCAGGAGCCTCTGGGGTCCTGCTCCTCCATTAACTGGCAGCCACACGAATTGGGAGCAAATGTTCAAAGTGGTGGTTCCTCTCCCTCTGTCTTGTAATTAGCACCGACTCTCTCCAGCCTAGGCAGTCAAGATGCTGTACATATTTACTTTTTACCTTTCCTCTTTTTTTTTAAACTGAATTTTCTGGGCACAAACTGACAGGAAATTGCTAGGAATGGAACCCAGGCTCTTGCCCATACTAGGCAAGCACTCTACTACTGGGTTATACCCTAACCCTAAATTGTTTTCTTTTATGTCATTTTTTTCCTTTCACGTATATGTGGGGTGTGTGTGTGTGTGCGTGTGTGCGTGCATGCATGTTCATATGTGCATGGGTGCATGTGTTTGGGAATGCACACACAATGTGTGCACATGCTTGTAGAGGTCCAAGGTTGATCTGGGGAATCTGCCTCTATCTTCTACCTATTTATTTTGTTTGATCTCTCAGTCAGACTCACAGCTCACTGATATTCTGTTCCCACTAGCCAGCTTGCTCTGGGGATCCCCTGTTTTTGCCTTCCAAGGCTGTAATTACAGATGGGTTACCATGCCTACCCTGTATTTACATGAGTTCTTAGGAGCTGAACTATGGTTCTCTTGCTTGTGTGGCCAGCACTTTAACCTCTGAGCCATCTCCCCAGTCCTAAGTTGTTTTCTTGAAAGTAAATCATATATCAGGAAGTTACATTAACTCTCAGATCATTTGGGTGACATTTGGTTATTTCTTGTCCCTATTTGGAATTAATATTAAATCCAGAAACCTTAAGGGGAGTGTGTGGTTGTTTGCAGGAAAAGGAGTTTCTACTTGTGTTAACTTTTTTCTCTTATTTTAGTTGCTTTTTTGCTCCTTTTAAACAAAATTCTTTCCCTCCTTTTGTTTGGACTGGCAACTAACTATGTCTTGTTGTTGCTTCTTCTCACTCCCATAAGATTTTCTAGGATGGGACTGTTTTCTCTTCCTAATTGCCTCTCTAGAACTTGCTTAAATTATGACTCTGGTTTTCACTGGAAGAGAGGAATAAGTATGCTTTCAGTGACTTCAAGGACTATGTAAGTTTGCATCTCTGCTCATCTGTCTTAATTATTCATAGGCTAGCATGATGGTATAGCTATTTCGTCCCTGAGCAACATAATTTTTCTTTTCATACCTTCTTAAATTAGTATCTATTTTTGGGTGTTTGAAGTAAACTGTCTCTATTTCTTTTAGGAAGCTAGGATATAAAACACAATTAATTAGTGACCGTGGCATGGGGAATAGAGAGTGAGGACAAACAGGACAGGAAATAGACTCAAATTCTACAGAGGATATTGCCCTCAGCCCCAAAGGCTCCAGAAATAACCAATAATAAGGTTGTAAGTTATGGAAATTCCATTCTCTGGAACCCATTTGAGGTCATAATTCAACTAGAAATTATCTTGGTTTTTCTGGCTCATTTTCCCACCCTATTTGCAATTCTGTTTTCTAGCCTCCCTCAAAAACCACTAAATAAATCCCAGGCATTTAACTCTATTAAGAAAAATAAATGTCTTATCCACCTGTTAATAGGACTCAAATGGTAGGTTAGTTGAAACCTGGATCTGCTTAATCCCACCCACTTTCTAAACTCAGCAGTAAGTGGTAGAAGGAAAATGTGTTAAAGTTTGACTATTTTGTTGTACTTTGAGAAATTTTAACCTAATATCTTTTAAAATTTTTATCCTTTTCCTCAAAGGAAAGGATTTTTTTTCCTAAGAAAAACAAATGTTACCACCTGGACCAAAATTAGAAACTCTAATAACTGTATGTTTTCGTTCTTTGCTGAAATCTACATGGAACAACACAGTAGCTACAGCATTCAAAGCCACAATGAAAAGTAGTGACTATTGGACTGATATGTAGAGGCCAGAGAGGAAATAGCTTCCCAATGCAATGATCTTTATGACAGGCAAAAACCAATTAAAAAGCACAAGGAGCTGGGTCTGTGTGGCAGGGCATAGGCCTTTAATCCCAGCACTCGGAAGGTCCAGGCAGGTGGATCTCTGTGAGATTGAGGTTAGTCTGGTCTATATAGCAAGTTTCATGCCAGCTGGGACTACAAAGTGAACTTGTCTCAAAAAACAAGCAAACAAAAGAAACAATGAGGAAATTTCTTAATGGTGTTTGTATTATTTATGATCAGTGAATAAGTCCAATCATCTATTATTTATCAAGGGAAGGAACACTTCCTGGATTTGCTCACTAGATCCTAATACTTTGCAGAAGATGGTATGGGTATGTGGAATATTATTGCTTTCATGTCCAGTTCCACATTGATCACCCCATGACATCATTTCCAGTTATAAAAACATTTACCTTGACATTTCTGCATTTGTGAATATGATTTTGCATTATTAGCAAATTTACAGTGACTTAACATGAAATTTGTAACAGGTAGTGATCCTTAATTTTGCTAAAAGATGTGTTTCAGACAGATTTCCGCTTAAAAATGAAGTTAAAAATTTGCTTTAGTGCCAATGTAAAAGCACCTTGAACTAGTTATTGCATCTTTAAAGTTTGTTTTCTCATTCGTAAAAATGAATTAGTAAAAACACTTGCCTTACAAGGTTATTATGAGGATTGAGTTAATGAGATGAAAGATAAAATGTCTAGCACAGTGATCTGCATTTGGGAAACAGTCAAAAGCTGCAAAAACAGTACAAGTAGTGAACTGCTCAGTCTGGGGGACTTGCATCAGCCGCAGGCCAGTGAGTTTCTGGGTGAGCAAATGTAGAGTGGTTCAGTGTTAGCAGCAAAAATACAGACTTAAGCGGTTCTATTGCTTTCTATTTCACATATAGATCAACTTTCACATAGAAGGGATCTCTCATATATAGAAGCACTTTTCTGTATGAAATCAAGGCACAGAAGTCTGGGCATGGCTGCTCATACCTATGATCAGTACTCTGGAGTAGAAGAATCAGTATTTCAAGAATATCTTCAGCTACACAGTGAGTTGCATGAAAATTGTCTCCAAAAAGCCAAAAGGAAAATCACATATATATATATATATATATATATGTATATGTGATACACAATAGGGTCTGAGAAGTCCAACATTGACTACACCACACTGGAGAGGCTGAGAATCTACAAGTAACTTAAGCTGGATATTTTAGCAGTCCCAATCTGGCACTGAAGATCTGGAGGATTCCTGGAAAGTGGCTGGTCTTCAGTACATTGAAACCTGAAGAAGTCTAATATCAGTGAAGGAATGCCATAGTAATAGGATTGATAAGCACACCAAGAGTGAAGACAAGCAGGCAGACTGCAAAACTTTCTTCTTCCATGTCTTTTTATTTGGGCTGCCACCAGAAAGTGCCTTCCACATTTAGGATGGGTCTTTAGCTTCAAATAATCTGATCAAGAAAATCCCTCACAGGAGCATCCAGAGGCTTAAGATCCAGCCAAGTTGACAAGCAAGATTAGCCATCACACTGACTCATTCGTGAATTGGAGTCATAATTGAAATACATCACCTCTATCCCATTTGACAATAAGGAGTGATTTGAAAAATGATTTCAGTTACTTTTCCAATCAAGACAAAGTCAGAAAAGTGAGAGAAAACATTAGTACCACTGAGAAAAGGAGTCCATTTATGGCATGGAGCTCACATATTAAACAGACAGCTGTCACTGAGTCAATTTAAGAGACGATGCCTGTGTGACATATGAAATATGAAAATTAGGGAACTTCAATCACTTAGACATTTTTATTAAGCCTATAAGATACTTGATTATGTACAGACATCTCTTTTTAAAAAATATTTTATTCACTGTTTTTAATTTATGTATATGAGTGTGTTGCCTGCATGTTTGTAAGTGTGCCAGTATCATGATGAACTATATTCTCAAACTGTGAACTAAAACCCACCATTCCTTCCTCAAGTTTCTTTTGTCAGGATATTTCATCACAGCAACAGGAAATGTAACTAAAACATAAAATTGGTACCAGGAATGGGGTTATTGTAATGATGAACCTGACTACATAGTTTGTAGGTGGTTGGAACTGGTTTATGGGAGGAGACTTTGGGATGACAAAGCCCTTAAGTACTGCAAGCAGAACCTAATGGACCATTCAAGTGGGAGCTAGGGAACAAGAATGCTAAGAAAACAGTGGTAGCAGAGGTTTATCTCATGAGGTTTCAAAGGTGGAAACAAAGACTCTGTTAGGAACTGGGTTAGAGGCTATTGAAATTACATTCTGACAAAGAATTCTACCTGTGTCCTAAAAATTTATAAGGCTAAATAAAAAATTAGTGGACTAGGGCATGGAGAAATAGCTCAGTGGTGAAGTGTGCTGGTTGTTTTTATAAAAAACCTGTGTTCCCAGCATCTAACAACCATCTATAATTACAATTCCAGGAGATCCAAAAACATATTCTTCTGGTCTCTATAGGCCTTGTATGACACAGGTGCGCTTACAAACATATAGGCAAAACATTCACAGACACAGAATACAAGTTATATATATATATTAATATACATATCAGTAGACTAATTTGTCTGGTGAAGGAAGTTTCAAGACAGGAGAACATTCAGGATGTTTCTACTGCTTACTGACCTTATTCATGTCTACAGTGAAGAGCCAAGAGTTGAATAGAATGAAATAAAAGGTATGAAGTTTTGCAGGGAAAGATGTATGAACCATCTTAAAATTGGGAACAAGGCGAGTGTAGATATCAAAGCATTTGTAATTGTTGGAGAGATAAGTGCTATTAAAACTATGTCTCCTGCTTTGCATGGGGACAACAGGAAAGGTGAGAAGGGAATATCCTACCCACCAAAGGCTCCAACTTGTGAAAATGCAAATTCATTTAAAATGAGAGAGCCTAAAATCTGAACTGCCTATGATTAGCACTCCAGGATTAGTCCACCTTGGCTAATTTTGGTCCAAGGGGGCCAACCTCCACCCTAAACTGGCAGGAGAACTTGGCAACATTGTTCAAATAGTACTGGTTTTGGAGGCTTGAAAGATACAGAATTGAGGGGATCATGGAGTCTTTAACCACAGTTCCAGAGAGTCACTGAGGCCAGGCAGAGTGTGACAGGGTTGCAGTTTCTGCAAGATGGCCCTGAGAGGCCATTCAGTGAAGCTGCGAAGATGAAGCTTAAGTTTCAATGAAAAGTCCACAATATTGGAGATGCCAGTATGATGGAATGTCTGCCAAGAAAAGCTGCATGAGTGGAATGAAGTTGATTCAGAGAGAGGCTCTGGGTCTTGCAGTCCACTGAGATGGAAGGGTACGGCTACCTAATCCCTTTTGATCCCAGATAATTTCACTGTAATCCCAGATGACAGACATGGAGCTGCAGGATTGGCTCTTTTCCCTGGTGTGCTTCAGTTTTGCTTTGGTCTGATCTTTCCTTCCTATGCCCCATTTCTTTTTTTTTTGGAATGGGAATAGTTATTAGGTGCCATTGCATGTTGGAAGTATGTAATTTATTTTTTATTTTACAAGAGGTCATAGTGAAGAGAGTGCCTTGGGTTTCAGAAGATACTCTGAACTTTTAAACAGTATTGGAACTGTCAAAGCTATGGAGACTTTTTATGTTAGACTGAGTGGTCTTTTCTTTATGAGATGACAATGAACCAAAGACTATGGAGACAGAATGGAAGGTGGTGGCTTAGAAGTGATGTATTTGGATGTCAAATTCTCAAGGAATGAGTAGAACCATTGTGATGGTTAATATTGTCAACTTCATGGGATCTAGATTTACCTCAGAGAACAGCCTTTGGACACATCTGTGAGGAATTACCTAGATTAGATTAGCCTCTGAGCAGTCTGTGAGGGATTACCTTGATGAGGTTAATTAAGATGGGAAGACCCAGTTCAAAAGTGGGTGGCATCATTCCCTGTGCTTAGGTCCTAGACTGCATAAAAAGAAGAAAACTAGTTGAATATTCACATTCTTCCTGAAAGCCAGTACAAGGTGACCAGTTGTTTGCTGCCTTGATTTAGCCCCCCTTCACTGTGGTGGACTGTACCCCTCAAATTGTGAGCCCAAATGAACCCTTCTTTCCTTTGGTTTCTTTGGTCAGGCATGTTTTTCACAGCAATAAGACAAGTAAATAACACAGTGGGATTATTTAACTGTCTTTTCACTTTGCACATACTTTTAAATCCATATTTAGCTTTGCATGACCCAGTTCATTTGGGCTGTTGCAGCAAAATACCATACATTTGTCAACAGCAGACATTAATTTCTCATAGTTCCACAGGTTGGCGAATCTAAAAGCAAGTCTCCAATAGATTTAGTATCTAGCAAGGGTCTGCTCTGGTTAATAGGTGCTGTTCACTGACTTTGTCCTTAGACAGTGGAAGGGAGAAGGAACTCTCTGGATGTTTCTATCAGGGCACTAAGCTCACTCAAAGGATTCTGCTCTTACAACATGTAGTTCCTATCTCTAAATACTATCGATTTGGTTATTAGTACTTTGGTTATATATTTCCTATGGCTTTTCAGGCCACCTTGCAGGAGAGGGTGGGGCAGAGACGTGACGAGTCAGTGCTGCACAGGTCCACACCTTGACCAGGACTGCTTAGGTGTGCATACCTCTGGCCCTCTATTTAAACCTAATCTCATGTCAAGACCCTGAAGATGGGCTTGAGAATCACTGGGGCTCTGTATTAGTTACTTTTCTGTTGCTGGGATAGAAACACTGACCAAGGGGACTTATAAAAGGAAGAGTTTATTTAGCTTATAGTTCCAAGGGGACGAGAGTCCATCATGGTGAGGAGACGTGATGGCAGAGGTGGCTGGAGTAGAAGCAGAAGCTAAGCACTCACATCTTCAAGCTGGCACAGGAAGCAGAGAATGACTAGAGATCCAATAAGGCTTAAGAGCTCTCTAAGCCCACCCCGGGTGCTGTGCTTCCTGCAGGGATGGCCACAGTTTCCAAGACCTCCCAAAATGGCACCACCAACTGGAGACAAAATGAACAAATGCTTGGAGCCTGTGGGGGCCATTCTCATTCAAACCACCACATTCCAATCCCTGGTCCCTTTAGGCTCCTAGCCATATAAAATGCAAAATGCATTTACTCCAACCTTAAAGTTTCCCATAGTCTTTACCATTCTCAGCCCTGTTCAAAAGTCCACAGTCCAGATTCTCTTATGAGACTCAGGGCAATCTCTTACTAATTACATACTCCAAACATACAGTGGAACCGAATACACATTTTTATTCCAAAAGGGAGGAATAGAGGCATAGTGAGGAAATCCTAGACCAAAATAAGAATGAAAACCAGCATGGCAAACCCTAAATCCAGTAGCTCCATGTCTAACTTCTGGGGCTTTATTTCCAAAGGACTTAGATGGCTCAACTCCTCCAGATTTGCTGTGTATAACATACGTCTCTCTCTTGGGCTGGTACCACTCCCAGAATGTAGCTGTCCTTGGTAGATGAGTCACAACTCTGGCATCATGAACATCTTCTTGGGGTCTCCACTGTCAGCCAGGCCTCACCTTCACAGTTTCACAAAATGGACTATCAGGGCCTCTTGGCCTGTCAGGGCCTTCTTTATGCAGGGATGCCTTGCTGCACATTGCCCGGCCTCAGCAGCCCTCTGAAACCATGGAGGAAGAACTGATGACCCCTTCATTCTTGTATTTTTCATGCCTCTAAAGCCAGCAGCAGGTAAAGGACACTGCCAAGTTTGGCTGCAGGTTTGAGATGGACCCCAGTCTACTTCATCCACTTCCAAAGCTTGTCTCCTCAATTTTTTGGTAGAAAACCCTTGCAGCATTTTACTTTCACAAGTTGGAGGCTTAAACTGGCTGTGCTCCTGTCCTGGAGGGACTCTCTCCATTGTTTAAGTGCAAATGTTCAGGCCTCTTCTTAATCACTTTAATCTCCTTATTGAAAGGATCCTCTCCTAGAGCACATGCCTTGGCTCCAAATTGATCTTCCTAGTGCCCTCTTTCAATCAAAACTGTACATTCTGCATTTCTTTCTGCCCTACCATGAGGAGGTATGACAGCAGAGGTGGCTGGAATAGGAGCAGAAGCTAAGCACTCACATCTTCAAACAGGCGCAGGAAACAGACAGTGACTGGAGATCCCGCAAGGCTTAAGACATCTCTAAGCCTAGTGATGTGCTTCCTGCAACATGGCCATACCTTCCAAGACCTCCCAAAATAGTGCTACCAACTAGAGACAAAATACCCAGCTACTTGGAGCCTATGGGGAGGGGCAGGCTCATTCAAAACAGCACAGCCTCTTTATTTGATTCTTTTTCCAAAACGGTCACAATGAATAAATCTCGTTTCTCCTCATTCTCACCGTTACTTGTCTCTTGAATTGGTCTTTCGAGGATGAGTGACTGAGCTCAACTTGTTACAGCTGCCAAGGCCTCTAACAACTCCAGTAACAAGAGCCCATGGACTTTCCCAGTCTAACCCCTTTCTCTCCTTTTCTTCTACAGAGAGCTGAAGCTAGGAAAGGTACAAAAAGAACAGCATGAGAAAGAGGAGGAACAACTGACATCACAGACTACTTAAACTGGGAGGAACCTGAACAATTATGTAACTTGATCTTGTGATGGCTTAACATAAAGTCTTGGCCTCAAAGGGCAAAATGACCCTTCTAGTCATAAAAGCTAGTGTAATCTCTAACACTTGAACTCAGGACCCTTGGTTCTATGAGATTCCGTTCAGCACCCAGGTGGCCTGAGTCTCATCTACCCTGGACCTATAACTGCCCTCTTATTCCAACATGGTTGCACCTTTATATCACATGACTAGACTGTGATCAGGACCATATATCATTAGATATTTCAGTCAATCTTACCTATTTATCAAAGTAATGAGCTTGTGGCCTATTTAGATGTTTCCTTATTATTAGTTGGGGTTTCTTTTTAAAGAAAAATGTTTACCTTGATATTTGATTGTTCTTAACTGAATAATTTCCATTTCTTGGTAGCTTTGAGTTTGTTTTAACACTCTCTCTACTCAGAGTACAGAAGTCCGCATTAACTTACACTGTAATAACTAGTGACAGAAAATCAAAAGACAATAAAATTGTGTCCGTGACAGTTCTCAGTTTCTTGAAGAATATATTCAAATTCTTTCATAGTGTATCCTTTTTCCTTCTAGTATGTGAAGTTCGGGTCTTTTAGCAATACTTAGGACCAAGTTGCTGCAAAGGTATGTGCACCTCGGAAACACGTTTTCAAGTTTACATAGAATTGTGTTGATGTGAGTGGTTTTTCATTGTGTCTTTACTTTTGTTTTGTTTTGTTTCACGAGCTTTCTGGTGTCCTGGGTGGAGTGTTCATCCTTTCTTTAGTCTCTTCCTCTTTCCTTAGCTAACCCCCGTGACTATTACATGTGGTAGCTCGGCTATGACTCTGACTTTGTGTCTCTTGCCTCTGTACCTCTGCTTAGCATCTTTTTGACTTCTCCCATGGGAATTTGTCTTGGTTACACACAATCATTCCACAACTCTGCTTTCCTTGTTTTCTCCAAGACATCCCATAGAGAACCCCAGGTACAGGTTGTAATTTTTATTTGAAAACGTTCAATAAACTGTGGGAGTCCTTCAGAAGGATTCTTTGCTTTTATTTTCGATTAAGAATCTTTTTCTTGTTTGCCTATCTGAATCTCCATTTGTAAGATTGGGTAGCATATCACCCATAAAATAGGTGGGGATTTATTGTGTTTGCTATATCTTACCCACTTGACTAAGCATTCTAACCCTTAGGGCAAGTTAAGAAATAGTTGGTAATGGTAGCCCCTTTTATAGATAAAATACATCTAAAGAGATCTGGTAACTGACTTCTTGTGGAATCCTTCAGTATTAGTGAAAGGTTTATGGATTATGAAAAGAAATCAAATCACGGAGTCTTTCAGTGTCAGGAATTGCAGACCCATTTCGTTAGCAAGAACTCTCAGCCAGCTTTGTAACATATATTGCCCCAAGGATAGTTTTTACCTGAGGGGAGCTTCACACCTGTTATCATAGTTATGATAGTGTGTTATTGATGACAACTGTGCTCTACAGTAACAAAAGAATTTGGATTATAAAAGTTTTTTTAAAATGATACATGTGAAGTTATATATGGCTAGCTAAATTTTAAATAAATTACTTGACTGGTATATTATCACTCTGTTCCTCATAGCGACCCAATACCTGACAGAAGCAACGGAAGGAAGGGAAGATTTATTTGGGCTGTTGTTTCAGAAGATTTCAGTCCATTATGGTGGGGAAGGCATGGCTGCAGGGATGCTTCCCCAGCTCCATCTGTGCTAGTGAGAGCATGAGGTGGAGTGACTTCACATCTTATCTGATCAAGCAGCAGCAACCAGGACTGGATGTGGGGCTGCACCATAACCTCGGAGACTTACCCGCCTCCGTGAGCCAGCTCCGCCAGACAGCCTTCACTTCCTCAAATTTCCATAACTTCCCCCAAAATACACCACCATCTGGCAACCAAGTGTTCAGACACATGGGCCTGTGGGAGATGCTTCAGATTTAAACCAAAACACATGCATAAATAAATAGATAAATTATATCCTTACAAGATTTTGTTCTTCAATAAAATTTACATGTAATTTCCTGTTACATCACACTAGCCTCATGTAAGTACCCGTTGCAACTTCACTTTAAAATAAAAGGCATCTTTTAAAGCAAGTAACTTGAAGCAATGATACCTAACATCACTGCCATTTTATTGCATCCATTCTTAAGATTCCATGTACCAAAGGGCCACCCCAATGAAATCATAGTTATTAAATAACAGTCTAGGGACTAGGATTGTGTTTCAGTGTTAAAGTACTTACCTAATATGCATAAGACCCTGAATTCAAGTCCCAGTGTCTGTTAGTTGGTTGGTTGGCTGGCTGGTTTTGTTTTGAATTTTTGAGACAGGGTCTCCCTGTAGCTGGCCCAGATCTCATTGGGTAAAACAGACTGGCCTCAGTCTCACAGAGATCCACCTACCTCTGCCTCCGTGTACTGAGATTAAAAATATTCAGCACCAGTGTGTCTATCTAATTTCCAGTATCTTAAATTTTTTTTTAAAGTAGTCTTTCAGATGTTTAAGTAGTGGGACAGCAGTGACTCAGAATCAATGGATCACATGACTGTAGTTACTTAGTCTAGATACTGGAGCTTTTTGTAGTATGGAGACTTATTAACTAACTGATGAAACAAAACAGTTTAGTGATTGATGCAGTGAAATTCACCTCTCTGTCCCACCTTCCTTAGTCCACTTTGAATGGATACCTTTACTGGAGGACAAAAATCTCGCTAATTCACTCCTCTTCCCGTCGTGCACAGTCTAGGTGGGCTAAGACCATTTCATGACTGGTGGTGAGTGATAAACTCAGTTAAGGACCTCACTGGAATGACAGAAAATGAAAAAACCCATGTTGGCCTTTTGAATGTTCTGAATTAGCTTGGCTCATGAACAAGGCCAGGCGCTGTGGGCTATGCCTGGTGTGGGTGGAGTACCAGCATAAAATCACCATCTTTGTGACTCTTCGCAGCCATCATTCAGAGGAACTAGCATCTAAAGTTTCCTTTCTTCCTTCACGTCTTTCCTTTTGTGAAAAGCCAGGGGAGAGAGGCTGGGCAGGGCGCTGAATACATTATTTCATCGGTGCTTAGTTCCTCTTTGCTTCTTTCTCTAGAAACAGGCATTCCCCCCACAACCAGGATCAAGCTTTCTCTTCTAGTGGTAGGGAGATAAACGTGAAGAGATGAATCTTATGAAAGCTAGCAAAGAGGAGATGGGGCTAGGGAGGGATATTTCTCCTGCATTCATAGAAAAGCTGTTCTTTATAAACAGAGCAGTTGCTGTTATGAAGTACAAAACCACATTGTTACTTTCTTTAGTTCTGAATGAACTGGTTAAGCTTTCAGTGTAAGTGTGAAAAAAGGCAAGAGAAAGAACATATCCATGTTCATCAGCCTTAAATAGAAGAAAGCATAGAGACAGCAATATCGATTATAGAATATGTAGAATTCATGAATGAGAGTATGTGGCTTTAATTAATTTCTGAACTGTAATCTAAAGAAAATTCACCAAAGATGTGTCGTTACAACATTTGTTCATTCCTGCTCATTCATTGCTGCTGTGATGCTCTGGGAGGATCACATGTTTGAGCTTTTTGACCTGCAGCACCAAACTGAAATGGAACATAACCCCAGATGTAAGCTCACAGAATTTTTTCTCTTTGGGTCTTTCTGATTCCTCTTGGCATTCTTTCATGTGGGAGCTACTTTAGGCACTAACTTATTGCTCTGGTCTTACAGTTGGGGGAAGTAAAAAGCACAGAGAATAGGGGGCAAAATCACAAGATAGCATTTGGTTTCTGGTCTAATTCTGAATGTATCATCTCTTCTTTTAAAATATCAATTTTTATTTTGTGGGTGTGAATATTTTGTCTCATGTACATATGCACACACGT
The DNA here is from genome assembly GCA_035773235.1 of Eospalax fontanierii. NCBI lineage: Eukaryota > Metazoa > Chordata > Mammalia > Rodentia > Spalacidae > Eospalax > Eospalax fontanierii. The sequence continues at coordinate 29,857,834 of CM069548.1, read as the reverse complement.
GGGTGCCTGGTACTTGTGGAGGCCAGAAGAAGGCATCAGATTCCCTGGAATTGGAGTTACAGACAGTTATAAGTCACCATGTAGTGCTAGGAACCAAGCATGGGTCCTCTTTGAGAGCAGCAAGTGTTCTTAACTGACTACCCAGCCGTCTCTCCAGCCCCCTGACTGTGCCATCCATGTCTTTTCTCTTCCCACTCATCCACTACTGTGGTGACTAAACTATCAGTCTCTAAGAACTTCATGGGTGGGGTAGATGGGTGTCCCTGAATGCTTCCTGGCTCAGATGACAGTCCCCAGCGATTCATTCATTTTTATAGAATTTTTAAGTAACTGATAGACTTGTAATATAATAACTGGGTCAATGGCTCTGTAGTGTGGGGACTTTTGTTACAGTTCTAATGAAACTTTTATGTAACAAATATTATTTTTATATTTAATTCTACTCATTATTTGAACATGTGCAGTGGAAGTAGAATTTTTTCAGAGTGTGTGAACATACGTTTATTACACGTCATTAATCTTTTGTGCTGCTGGAGATACAACTTCATGCTTGTTAGCCATGTGCACTCCCAATGAACTACATCTCCCACCTTTAATTTATTAAATTAGGAAAGACAATAATGAGCTCTCCAAAGATAAAAAAGATATTATTTTGAGCATGTGTGTGAGTAACGTGGCGGGGGGGCATGTGTGCTATGGTGTATGTGCGTAGATCAGAGGACTACTTTGTGGAGTCAGTTCAGTTCTCTCCTTCTACCTTTATGTGGGCTCCGGAGATTGAACTCAGATCTTTGGATTTTCACAACAAGTGCCTTTGCCTGGCCCCAAAGATATCTGTTTTTGACATGAAGCTATATACGTGAAGAAGAAGACTCTTGTGTGGTTGTAGTAGTAGTGTGTGGGAAAGATTGCTTAAACTTCGATTTGGTTTGAGGTTTTGGATGCCATTAGAGGGTATTTAAATAGATAAATACTCAAAAAGCGTAAAGTTTCTCATTTGCAAAATGAAGATAACAGTAATGTCAACGGCAGGGGGTCTTTGTGAGACTTGAAAAACATGTAACACACAGAATAGAGTGATAGCACATCACAGTTTCTGAATTATGCTTGGCATTGTTGCCATTGTTATAATTGTTACTATTAATAGAGGGTATGATGGTTGGTTTTCATGGCAACTTGCTTCAAATTCGAATCACTGGAAGAGGGAGCCTCAGGTGAAAAATTGTTCTGCTCAGATGGGATTTGGCTGTTGTTATAATTTCAAAGTTAGCTGATTAATAAATTCTTTACATATATATTCATTCTGTTAGTTCCTCTAAAGAACTTTGACTAATACAGAGGGGAAACAGAATGACAGTCCAAAGTAGAGAGGACTTTTGTTAAATTTATTTTTATTTTGTTTATGTATATATGTTTGTGTGAATGGATAGCAGCCTGTGTGCCTGCAGAGGCGACAGAGGGTGTCAGGTCCCTGGAGCTGGACTTACAGGTAGTTATGAACCACCAACGTGGATGCTGGGAAGTGCTCTTAACTGCTGAGTCATCTCTCTAGCCTGAAAGCAGAGAGTTTTGATTAAACTCCCAGAATAAATCTTTAACGGTAAAGACTTTCTGTTAAAATCAAGAAGAAAACCAGGAGTAAATGTGCAGGGGTTAAAAGCTCCACTAAATGTGTTGATGATTAGGTGAGGTGACTCAAATCAGAAAAACTATCGCTCATCAAGTGAAAAATTAGGCAATTCCTTTGGGCACAGTTCCAGAGCCACTGTTAGGGTGCAGTCAAGAAGGTAGAGTGGGAATTAAAATTTGTTTTCGTTCTTCAGGGAAAAAGGAAGCCTAGGAAGAGAGCCAATCCAGAGCCAGAAATGGAAACAGAGTCCATTTCTATCTTGTAAGTTGCATAAGTGAAAAATGTTCGGATGTGAACCACTGACCAGAGGTAGAAGTAACTTTCTCATGGAGGGTAGTCAGAATAGGAAGGAGATTCCATAACTGTTCCCAGAAAATGCCTGCCACAGGGTACACACTCAAATAATGTTTGTTGATTGAGTAGCCAATCGATCCAATGGTTGAACGAGTTGCCATCAGCTCAGGGACATAGATTTTGGAGACTATCTTATCCTCCTATTTGAGCAACCTCGTCAGTACGCTGTTCCATAACTATTTTATTCCCTTTGGTCAGGATTTTACTGAGTATGTTCTATGGTAGCTATTGGAAAAGACACAAAATAAAAGTTTTAATTGAATTCAGTTGTAAGCTGAAGAGATGGGAAAGGTGCTTTATAAGAAAGTCATACGGAACATTTCAAAAATGATCAAAGCAATAGACTATGTACTAAGAATCCAGAGAAGTGGAAAATACTCAAGAGCTAGAAAAAAACCAGAAATATATCTTTTGTTTTCACTGGGCTTTGAAGAATAAATGAGAGTGGGTAGAGAGAAAAGTGGGAAAGCTTTTGTGTGGGAGATGAGGAGAGTCTTGCATGTACATATGTAGAAAGAGTAAGTAGAGTCTATTTCTAAACCTGTAAGAAGGTGGGGAAGTGGGAAGGTGTTGATTGCTCATATTGACCAGTAATGGCTATTATTCATGAAGACAAGGGAGGATTTGGTAGATAATGGTACTTGGAGAGATGATATTTACACTTCTGGGAATGAAAAGATATTATCAACATGAGAATCAGAAAAATGATGTCATGATTCATCCCAATACTTAGGATGTTAGTAGAAAGGAAATATGAGAAGCAAATGGTAAAAGAAAAAGACAATGGTTACAGGAAGGTGAATGCCAGTATTCAGGCCTAACACTCATGCTTTGGCTATGGGAAGAGAAGGAAAGAGTCAAATACAGAAAAGAGGCCTCAAGACTGGTCCAACACAGAGAATAAGAGTCTGTGAGGTGGCCAGTCCTAAGTGACCCATCTACAATGAAACCTCTACACCAAACACTCAGGGATCATAGCAGAACAGGCAGTAGAAAGAATATTACTGAATCTCTCAACTCTCACCAGTGAAGCTTCCTCATGCAACAGTTGTTGATTAACCCAGAAAGCCACAACTGACCAAAGTGTAGTGAATAAGAGCCTGCAGAGAACTTATCCCTGACTAGGACACCTCTGCTGCCCAAGGCTCAGGGCCCCCTGTGGAAGAGGGAGGAGAGAGAGTGGGAGAAAATGACTGCAAGGAAGTGGAGTTTTCCAGACAGCTGGGAAGTTACTCATATGAACTCACAGCAATGTTGACAGCATGCACAAGACTCATGAAAGCTCAAGCTGACAAAATCCCAGCATAGAAATGGGAAAGTTGGGAAGAAGCTCCAATCTTAGCTGAGGACCTATTGGCAACTGGCCACTGCAGGGAGAGGGAGAGCTGCTGGTTGTGATTCTTGGTAGGTTAACCAGGCTCCAGTGCACGGACTCAGACTAAAGGACGTTTGGAGACACAAATTTGACTTGAGAGGCCTTTATATTACAACATACTTAAAACCTGAGGGGAGGTCGGCTTTAAGACTGATGTAAATAGTGGAAGGGTCTAAATATGATCAAAATATTTTATATGAAATCCACAAACATACAATAAAGAATTTTAAAAGGGTTTTCCAATGTTTAGAGCCATGTAAGATACTGGGAAGTTCTACCAGCACTTTTGAAAATATTGTTCAAACATGAGATTTTGGTGTCCTGACTAGTAGGGAAAATGGTCAGGTAGGTGTGATTATTTAAAATGGAGGCTGGAGAGATTGCTCAGTGGTTAAGAGCACTTACAACGCTCCCAGAGGACCTGGAATGGGTTCCCAGCACCTGTATGGTGGGTCAGAACCATCTGAATTGCAATTCAAGGAGATCGCATGCCCTCTTCTGGTCTCTACGGGCACTACACACACTTAGTAGATAGACCTATACATAGGTAAAACATTCATATACATAGGTAAACATTTATATACATAAAATAAAAATAAATCTTGAAAAAAGTAACATTAAATTTTCAAAATTCAATAAAAATATTTAAATTAAAAAATAAATCTAGAGATTAAAGTGTATGCAATTTCTTGAAAAAAAGAAGCGGAGATGTCCTATATTCACTTTGGGCCTGAAGCATTCAGGTCTGAAAAGATTAGTTGAATTAAGAGCTTAATCGGGCACTCACTGTGGGCAGCACTGAAAAGAACTTCACTTTTGATGACCTGGGTTTCCTGATACATCAAATGTGGGAACTGGATGTGGTACCCCCTTCGATCCCCCAGTTCTGACTTCCTAGGGCTCCTTGAAACGGACCTAGCACCTGTTTTCAATTTAAGCTCTTACGTGAGTTTCCTTATTCTTTAAACCTGCCTTTCTAGTAAGCTGCCACATTCATTACCGGGCTTGTAGTCATTTCCTTTTATTCTATGGAGAATATATATTCCATTTTTCAGCTCCAGCCCTTTCAATACCCTAGTGTTGAAACCATTTGTGAGAACAGCTGCTAGAGTCATCTGTGGGTTTAGCCGCGGCTGAGGCTGGGAAGCCCCAGCGACCGAGCGGCGTTTGGAGCGTTCCTCCCGAGAAGGTGGTCTCCTTACTTTGATGAGAATCTGAAGTGACGTTTTGTACCATTGCAAGCTGTTTTAAGTTATCTGGAGCAATAAGGAAAGCCTCCTGACAGCCCTTTATCCTAAACTTTGCCATTTCCGTCTTGAGCTTCTTCCTCTTCCATACCCACCATTGTAGAAGTTTCATTGAGGCATGCGAATGCTCTGGTTTTCATTAATAGCCCTTACTCCCCACTCTTTTTCTCTGTGTTCAGTTACCACAGTGTTAACTGTCATCATTATCAGTCACCCGAATTAGCCACACTTTCAAGCCAGGCACCACGGAAAAAGGAGGACGGGCTAATTGGAAAAAAAATAACACGAGTCCTAAAGTCAATCTGATGGAATTTGGCAGAAGGGAGAAAAATTCGGACTTTCCCTTTACATGGTGAGGAGTTGCTCCTTCGTGGGTCAGACGACAGGCATGCATACAATAAGCTTTGAGGCATCCTCAGCTAGAGAGAAAATGGGCAGAGTTCCTTGGCCCACCACTATTAGCTGGAATCTGTGTTAGGACTGACACGAGGGAAGTTTTTCAGAACCTCTTTGTAGGTTCTAATGGTACTTGACCCCCTTGCTCCACTGAAAGGAAAAGACTGTTAATGCAGCCTCCACTGAAGTGATTTCACTTAGGGGCATTTCCGGGGTCCCTTCTACCGCCATCCATCAACCATCCGTTTCGAGCTACAGCAAGACACTGAAGCAGCCAGAGAGCTGTTCTCCTGTGGACAATTACTCAGACCACCCACCTACCCATCCTCTCCACCCATGGCTTGAATTCTTTGATGCTTCCTCTTACATTCCAGGTCCCATGTCTGTCCTACTGCTTTGATGACCCTTAGAGAGTCCTAGCATTAATCCTGGTGAAGGCATAGGCCCCTTCTAGGGCATAGTATTTAAAACAACAAACAGTACCTATGGCAGGAATGTAGCCAACCAGGAGGGAGGAAGTAAACAGCAAGGCCAGCATAGGGTTTCCAGGAGGCATCACTCCATTCTTCCTCTGGGTACTGACTTCTCCTCACATTTCTGGGAAGACAAATGTTCTCTGCTTGAGCCCCAGAGCCACCAGGTGCTGGTGTCTTCCCTTCTGACTCCTGTCTGCATGTCTTCAGCATGCTTTTCCAGGCCTTGACAGATGAAATGAGTGCTACTGTATGAATGAACACAGCCCCAAAATATGTGGTGTTTACTATGCAATGCCACATTACCTTTACTCCTGAAAAAATACAATCCATTTTAACCTAGAGGGAACCCAAACTGCTTTGAGCTCCTGTTCCTTCAGATTACTCTTGGAACTGTGCTCAGGAACAGGGGCTCACTTTTTCTTTTATTGAAGCAGGCTCTCCAGCATGAAATGGGGATGTAAGAATGAAACTGTCTTATCAGAGGATTATGTCCCTTGTGACCCCCTATGAACTTAGAATAGCACACATATAACTACAAATAGATGCTATCAATTTAATTCTGGTTGTTTTAACATAAATGGGATAATTTTCATTGTTCCAGTGAATATGCAAAACATATATACACCTGCACACATATTTCTACAATGTTTTAGGTCAAGGGCAAAGAAGGGTCCCAAGTTACAAGAGGAGCTTAAGTCTCAGTGGGCTTCACTTAATATTATAAACAAGTAAGTTAAGATTAACTTTTTGGTTGTCGTGTTAGGTAAAAGTCATAGAATGTTTTCCAGATTGTAAAAGTCATTGACACAAAAATAGACCAGCAAGTTGCTCTCATTGTAACTTAGATGGTGCATAAGACTTTTCATTCCTTGGGAATGGGTGTATCAGCTAGCCCTCTGTTGCTAGAACAAACTAACAAAATCACCTTAAAAGGAATGTTTATTTTGGCTTACAGTTTCAAAGGTTTCAGCCCATAGTCTCTTAGGCACATTGCTTTAGGCCTATTGTGTGTCATGGGACTTTTTCTGGGGAGATGAAAAGAAATATCAATTCACCCCAGATAGAGAGAGCACTAACAGCACAAAGAAAAGAGTCTATTCAACTCCTGCCTGGTGAGCCAATGAATTTATTGTTATTATTTCAGAAATATGACTGACTCAAAGACAGCCACACCACTTGGAATTTCCCAGGACAACCTATAAACAAGCACATTATTATACTAATGTAAGTTCAGGGATGAAGAAATAGCTCAGCAATTAGGAATACTGACTTCTCTTGTAAAGGAAGGACCTGGATTCAGTTCTTAGGACCTACATGGTAGCTCTCAACCATCTGTAACTCTAGTTCCAGGGGATCTGATGCCCTATTCTGGTCTCTGCAGGCATTACATGCATGTGGTGGCCATACATACATGCAGGCAAAACACTCATACACAGAAAATAAAAACTCAAAAAAAAAAAAAAAAGATGTAATGAGATTTCTACCCACAGTCAGACAAATTTGTGAAAAAGTCACACCACTGAAGGATTCTACTGGGTAATACATGGGCTACATTATCACCAAAGTCTTCCAGGAACTGTTGATCATTTATATAAGCTCAGGAAAGGGAGGGGCATTGTAACCTCCTGAGTCTTTCTGCTTCCAAGAGGGAATATTAATAGGCCTGATCTCAGAAGGCTCTCCTCCTATTGGTGATCTCAACTGGTCTGATTCAAGATGCGTTAACTCAGAAGAAATAGCTTCACAACAGCAGACATGGACACAGCAGGAAGACGTTGAAGAGGAGAGGTAAAGGAGGTGTGCCCAACTTATGAGAGCTGTGAAAGGTGAGAAAGAGAGAGAGAGAGAGAGAGAGAGAGATCCCATACCCCCTGATGACCTAACTTTTTCCAATGAGACTGTACTCCACAGAGGTTACACATTTTAATTGTTGGGGTAGATGTCACCAAGAAAGACACAAACATATGATCAACTAACTCAAGCTGGTAAATTAGCACTACATTTGGGTACTGCAGACAAACCTATCCAATCTAAGGCAACAGTAAGAGCAGAGAGGTCAAAATATATCCAGCCTGTTTGAAGGACAGCAAAGAGCCCAGCTTTTCAGAAACAGTGAAGGAAAAAATAATAGGACACGAGGTACAAGGGGTAATAATATGTCATATGTGTAATAATACGTCTGTTAGAACTTTTCAGTTGTCAATGAAGGCGGCTCTTAAAAGGGGTTGAGGAAAGAGAAGAAAAGTGTGTTCAGGGTACACATAGTGTGAGAAGCAGCTGTTAGACATTTTTGATGATTTTTCTGGCATATCAACTTATCAAGGCCCCATAGCTACTCAACTGTAGGGAAAACAGTATTACAAAGTTTATAGCTGACACCCTTAAAACAAAAGATTAACAAGAAAAAAAAAATACATATTTGTTTAATAAATTTTTTTTTTTTGTCTATTTGAGACAGGGTCTTCCGGTAGCCCCAGCTGGCCTGGAACTCACTATGGAGTCGAGGCTGGCCTTGGTCTCACAGAGATCCACCTGCTTCTGCTCATCAGTGCTGGGACTAAAGGTGAGCACCAGCACATCTGGCCTTAATAAACGTTTTATGTGACATAGGAACTGTCAGAATGAAGGCTCCGGGAACATAGGGTGACTGCGTGTTTGTGGATAGGCAGAAGTATGGGCTGTGAACAAAATTACGATCTAATCACAGTCATCTGAGGAGCGATAGCAAGACTTGTTCATTCAGATTCTCCATGGTCTTTCTATATGATACCACTTCCATGTAGGTACAGGACAGGATACCTGCCACTTCTACAAGAGATAAGGGAGGAAGAAGCTCAGGAAGTGGTCCTTTTAGATACTATGGCCTGCTTTAGGAAGAAAATGGTGACAGAAATTTCCTTTCTGTGACCCACTTCAGGCAGGAGGGCCAGGAGAAGCTTAATGGTGCATTCCTTTAATCCTAGCACCTGGGAGGCAGAGGCAGGCAGATTTCTGTGAGATCTAGGCCAACCTTGTCTACTTAGTGAACTCCAGGCCATCTGGGGCTACAGGGAAACCCTGTCTCAGAAAGAAAATAGGATGTGAAGGTTCTATATTTGGGATGGGAAAGAAAGGAAGGATGGAGGCCAAGCCAGAAAAGAACTCTTCATGTCTAAATGGGGTGGGGTCCAGGGATGGAGAAAAGATCCAGTGGGGAGAATATGGAAATGTGCTTTATTTCCGCAAAGCTCAGAAAATGCACATAATTAGCGATTAAAATGATTATATTATTCCAAATAATCACCCAAATGAAGTTAAAATAGGTTGTGCATCTCTTTGCTCCTCAGGAGAAGATTCTGGGCAGACAGAGGTTGAAAAGGAGTAGACAATGGAGCCTTATTCACTGTCCTCAGAAGCCCACAAAAAGGTCAATGCCATCGAATGGTCTGCCAGGCACGACTAATGGGAAGGTTGCTGCCGTAAAAATGATGCTTTGGAAGCAGGAGAGGCTGGACCAGGCAGGGCTTTGCATGCAGGAGCCCAGCAGTGAGGAAGCATTGAGGGGTGAAGATGTAAGTCAAAAGCATAGGCCACCAAAAGGACAAAGTGGCAGGTGGATGTGGCACCCATGCTGCTCGGGCAGGTAGCAGAGCTCCTCCAGCGGCTCTCTCTGGGAGCTGCCAAGAAAGGCCCTCACTGGGGTTTCCCCTTGGAGCTCACCACTGGCTCAGATCAGCTTGGCATGCCAGGCTCTCTTGGGTGAGACCCAGGAAACAGGTTTCTTCAAGGGAGAGGATGATGTAGTTTTATACGTGCACATTTTGAAGATGTTCGATTGGAGGAACGTCAGGTAAGAGGCTGAACTATGCAACTGGGAAGCCTGTGAGCTCTGAGGGATTCTGTTAGCATCCCAGTTTCCCTGAGACTGTGGACAAGCAGCTCATGATAGTTTTGCTTAACCGTATAGTTTCACAGTGGGGATAACACATAAAGAACATATAACTAGTGTTGTTTAATGGAAAAGCAGACAGAGACCTGGGAGCTAAGAAATGGTAATTGTCTAGGCTCTGTCAATACGCTGTATAAACTTGGTCTTGTCATTTATATTTTGAAGATCTTTTCAGAGAGAGTTGTAATCAGCAACAAATGAAAAAAAAAATTAAAAGTTGGAAAATGAACTGTAACAAGAGGGTAATTATTGTTACTATTTCTCTTGTTTGCCTCTTTAGCAGGAGACAAATTTAAAAACAAAACCCCAAAACAAGAGAAATGATGTTGGGTTGAATTCTCAAGTTGGATACCTCCTGAATAAATAAATGCATTGCATACTTGAAGACCCCACTTGGTGAGCTCTGTTTAGAAAATAAAATACTGCTTAACACAGTGGTAACAACGCCACATATTTAACGCTCCTCCTTCTCATTTTGACTCCTGCCCCCCCCCCCCCCCGCCCCCAGTTGGTGGGTGGGCTAACAACACAGAGGCCTTTAGATGGTACTTGGCTAGTTTCTAAACAGAGCTGCTGTGCTTGCTCTCTGGTTTATATACAATGTATTGTTGTTTTTCAAAGCAAAGCACCCACTATAAATACTGCATTTCAGAGATGAAACATTGCAGAAAATAATCATATAAATTATCTTACATTTGTATTATACATTTTGTTATTTTTCATTTTGTATTTTCATGTGATTGTTAATAACCCAGATCCTAAAATTAAAATAATATCCTTAATCAATTAATTTTTTTCCCTATTAGACTAAAAAGTTGTGAAAATGGGAGAGTTTTCTTTGGACTGCTAATGTAGATTTTCTGAGAGTTAAGATCTGATTGTTTAAGACAGTTTCAGTGAATATTGAGGGGGGCTGGAGAGAAGGCTCAGCTGTTAAGAGAACTGGTTGCTTTTGCAGAGGACCCAGAATCAGTTCCTAGCATTCACAGGGAGGCTAACAACAGTAACTACAGTTCCAGGGGATCTGACACCCTCTTCTGACTTCTGTGGGCATTGCACAATATGTGTGCACTTACATACATGCAGACAATACACTCATACACATAAAATAAAAAAATAGTAAATAAAATATTTTAAAAGAGAATATTAGTGAATATTGAAAGGAAGAAAATAGAATCATGTGATCAAACTAGAATAAATAGAGCTCTCCCCTTCAGAGAGTAAAATGATCATTTGCTGTCTTGGACTTGAGTTCCTTGATGTTAGAATGCTCTTACTTGGTTACTGCTACTGTGGTTCTTTCTGAGAGGACATATGGAAGAGGAATGAGTTAATGATACTCAGCCCACATAATGCCAAATATTTCTGTTAGTTGATGAAACTTATTGCAAAAGTCACATAGACAAAAGTCACAAAAAAAGAAACCCCCGAACTTGGCTTCTTTTGGTACAGCATGGACCCTATTATAAGATAGCTCTACAGTATCTTTCCCCAATGCTCTGTTGTTCTGCTAAGTCTCAAAGGCATCTCCTAGGACAGGTTAAAATCCTTCCATCTTCATCCTAGAAGAGATGGGGCTCAGAAGTTATTGGCATTTGATAGTTGTACTTAAAACAGAAAATCTTTGGGACAAAATTTGATCCAACTCTGAGGAAAATGTTTTTCATAAGCAGTTAAGGTTTAGATTATACTCTAATTGAAAAGTGTTCCTTTTTTACAGTGTAAATAATTTTCCTTTCCCTCAGCAATGTGAATTACTAAAGCAACTTCATTCTATGACACTTGAGGCCTTGGAGTTTGAATGCAAGTTCACAAATGAAATGCAGAGTACAGAAAGAGGAGCCAGGCTGGGCAGCATTGCGTGCATAAATGCCTGTGAGAGAGAACAGACTAGCCAAACTCTCAGTGTGAGGGGCTGAGGAGATGACTCAGTCAGTGAAATGTTTGCCATGGAGGCAAGAGGATCTGAGTTCAATTCCCAGAACCTATGGAAAAGAAAGCCAAGCTTGTGGTTATACTCTTGTAATCCCAGAGCTGGGATGGTGGAGCCAGGCCAGGTGCATCATTGGGACTTGCTTGTCAGCCAGCCTAGTCTACTTGGCAAGTTCCAGACAAGTAAGAGACCCTGTCTCAACAACAACAGAAACGAGAGAGAGAAAGAGAGAGAGAGAGAGAGAGAGAGAGAGAGAACGGTGACCTGAGGAACAATACCTGAAGTTGTTCGTTGTTCTTTGGCTTACACACACACACACAAACATACACAAATTTCACAATGAGAGAGAATTGCAAGCCATCTAGAAGATTCTGCCATATTCAGAGCATAGTTCAAGTGGTGCATCCAATTCCTGATGACACATTTTAAGAATAATTCCGAAAAATTGGAGTGCATGGGAACTGTCAATCAATGGAAAGAATTCTGGCTTGATGTAGGTGAATTTCCTTCAAGGTCTACACCTGCACCTCAGAACTCGTGTCATTTTAAAAGAAAGTCATTTGTTCTGTCTGGGTCTCAACTTTTCACAGAACATCTATGAAAAGTGGACCTGATGAATAACTTTTAAAAAATGTAAAAGTCTTAAATTCCAGCATTTGGAGTGGACACTTTGAGATAATAACTAAGGTTTGCTCCTTCAGTATTCTTGTGAATGCCCTCCCCCACAGAGCCACTGGCCTTCATTATTTAAGAACATGAGGTTAGATAGAGTAAACAATGAAGCCATCTGAATTATTACTGTTATTTTTAAACTTGTCTTAGCCACAATAATCTTGATACCAAAGGCGCTGGATCGTACTGTGCATTGTCTGGCAGAGAATTCCGAAAGCATTTTGTAGATGAGAATCAAATATTAAACTCTGTTCATATAAATAATGTGGTATCACTTAAGGGCTAGGTTCTTTACCAGAAAGAGGAAAATCATTCTGGAAGAGAGACTCGAGAGGCAATGTGACTGGTCCCTAGATGATGACAAACTCATAGAAAGGAGTCTACTGCTCATTCCATTAGACAAGTGCAAGGAAGAATGGTAAAAGCCTCAAATCATTTCAGGTTTTTTTCAGACCGTAGTGAAACACTGGTAGCATCCCACACAGGCTGTAAGCCTCACAGTGTAGCCAACGTCCGTGGCCTGTGAACTATCTAAGCAAGAGAGCAGCTATGGTAGAATGGACCAGGTGAAATGCCCAGGGCAGCGTCACAGAATCCCAGGCTCCCAACAGGATGGAAAGCAGAAACTATGTCCTCAAAGAGAGCAGAAAAGTAGCTAAATGAGGGTTGGGTGAGTAGAGATCTTTCACAGATAACTAGAGCAGGACTGTTTAGAAAGGAGAGATTAAAGGGAAGCATTTCCATCTGTAGACCTCAGCATTAATGACACAAGGGCTGTGCATGTGGAGTTCAGTCGTACTGGTTCAGCTGTCTCTCATTCTGTGATCATATGATTCCTAAGCATATTGCTGTAAAAGGCTAAGGGCTGAGTGTGTCTACTTAAGCTCATCTCTTGAAGCTGTAAGCCACATATGAGGATGTTTAATGAAGCCTTGAGAAGTAACACGGACTACATGAGGTCCTAAGTAAGGATGGAGCCTTAATGGTGGGATTGGTGCTCTGGTGGGGCACCTCAGAGAGCCTGGGCTCTGTGTCTCTGCCATCTCATGGAATGTCTGCCATACCATCTGTGGCATCTGCAAGCCAGGAAGAGAGCCCTCTTCAGAATTAGACTGTGCTGGCATTGCAGTACTGGAATTCCATCCTCCAGAACTGTGAGGAAATGAGGTTCTGATGTTTTAGCTGTCTAGTCTATGGCAGTATTTTATTAGGACAATGGAGCAAACTGAGATCCCAAGCCAGGATACTACTGATAATAAAACGAGACATCACAGTTGATTAAAGTGATATATTTCAAATGTTCATTAAACAACCACATAATAAGTTATATGGTGGTACTCTCCTGTACTCTGTAATTCCAACACCAAGGAAGTAGAGGCAGGAAAATCAAGAGTTCAAGCCAGTACTGACAACATAGTGAGTTTAAGGCAAGTCCAAGCTGCATGAGACACTAGCTAGAAAAAAAAAAAGAAAAGAAAAGGAAAAAAAAATACCTATATTATTTATATTGGTTGATTTATAAAATAGTTTTGGTCAGAAATTATTTGCAAAATTTTCTTTATAAAAATAAATTGATACATGGTTTTATGCGTTAAAGTAAAATAAATATATTATCTTGATATCTTAACATTTAAAAATTCTATCTTCTGATTCATTGAAAATTGTCTGTGACATGATATAATATTTCCATGTATTTTTATTCTTCCTGATGTTATTCTTAATTTTTCAAATAGTCTTCAAATTTATACTTTTGTAAATATTTGAAATGCAAATGCACACCTATTTACTTTTCTCTGTCATCTGGGACATTAAAGTTAATAAAATATATGGATTAGTAGGTACGGACGTACCTCAAGAGCACAAAGAAAATACCCCAGAGTGAGAGAGACTATCAGTCCCAGAGCCTATGAAATGTGTTTGTGTACCTGCTAGTAAATTTTACAGGTAATATCTTTTTGCCTCAATTTAGAGTTTTTCTTTTCCACAAAATACTTTATAAGGTAGAACTCATAAAATAAATTCTCTCTTCATAATTCTTTTCTAAAGTTTTGCCAAATAGAGGCAACAAAATCACAGGACTTCTCAACTTCATTCCATTCCAGTACATGATATAATCCAATTATGAAAACCAGAGCTTGATCAAAAGACTTTTCCTACAAGTTATTTACAGAATTTAGAAATTAAACTTGCACACTGTTTGAGTTCCTCACCATTTAATTTTTTCATCTTCAAGCCTTTGTAGGAATAAGTGTGCCTTTGTAGTTATTGCAAAACAGCTATTGCAAAACTTGAAGTCTTCTGGCTTCCAATGCACTGAACACTTGATAAAAGATTTCTAAAGCTGGGTGTCATGGTATATGATTTTAATCCTAGCACTCAGGAGATAGAAGCAGGTAGATCGCTGTGAGATCAAACTAGTGGGGTGTGGTCTACATAGTGAGTTCCAGACTAGTTGGAGCTAACCCTGTCTCAAAAAAAAAAAAAAAAAGATTTCTAACAATTTATTTTCTAAGTGAAGCGTGGTTCAGTAGAACTTGTGAATTGATTTAGAATACAATTATCCCGAATGCAGAAACATTTCTAAAATATGATTGAAGATATACAGGAGAGAAACATATGTGGTCTGGCAAAAGGTAGACTCTGTTATTTTGCTTTGTTTTCCTTCTATAGTTGACATACCTTCAATCATAAGACCTTTATAGTCAGTTGCATTACTTAAATGTACATAAGTTCTGATACTGGCAGTTGCTATTTCAGATGAAAGCTATTACAGTTTGCTTGATCTAGTTTCAACTTGTATATATACTCTGGCTAATTCCAAGAACAATTTTCTGCATATTCCTTGATTAAATATCATAATTTTATCTATGATGTATTGTGTTCTGGCAAATATGTGTCTACCACAAAATCAGATAATTGTATGCTCAATGTTGAGAATAGATTCATCTCTATCTAACTAAAGAGCTTCTGGGAGGTTTGTTTTGTTTTGTTTTTTTGACAGTATCTCACTATGTAGTGGTGATTGGCCTGGAGCTCATAGGGACTCATCTGCTTCTGCCTCCCAAATGCTGAGGTTAAAGGCATACAGCACCACACTGGCCTTAACAGCTTACTTTTTGATGTGAATTTGATAAAAGAATTCAAACAACTAAATAGAAATAAAATATCATCTCTGAGTTGTACCTGATTAAAGTTCTACAAAATGTCATTCTTTAACTGTTTACAGATGTTTTCTGCTATGGTCTGGATATTTGTTTCCCCCTGCAACACATATGTGTGATGTCTGACTTTAATTGGCAACTTGATACAATCTAGATCACCTGGGAAGAATCTCGATCAGGATTTCTACTTTGGGTTGGTCTGTGGGCATGTCTGGTGGGGGCAGTGGGGAGGGATTAAGTAAATTCACTGATGAGGGAAGACCCAGTCTTCTCCAGGCAGCACAATTCCCTAGGCAGAGGCTCCTGACTGTATAAAAGTGGAGAAACAGAGCTGAGCCAAAGTAGGAAACAGATGAACATGCACACATTCATTTCTCTCCGCTCTTGACTGTGGATACGTTGTAACTAACCATTTGTAATTCTTTCCTCAACTTCCCTGCAATGATGGACTGTAACTTGGAAATTGTAAGGGAAAATAAACCCCTTTCTCCTCTAAGTTGCCTTTTGTTGGAGTCTTTTATCACCGCAACAGAAATGAAACTAACAGAATACACTAAAACTTAGTAACCAGTGGGATGGTATTGCTGGGTGGGGCTTGTGAGAGATGAGCAGATCATTAGGGAAGAAGCTTCATGATTTTAGCTCAATTATAAAAGACTGAGGATGTTGCCTTTTTCCTTCTACCATGCCAGGTCACAGCAATTAAATGTTATCTATGGTCCAGGAAGCAGACCCTCACCTGACACCGACTCTGCAGATGCCTTGATCTTGAACTTCCATGCTCCAGAGCTGTGAGAAATAAGTGTCTATTGTTCATAAGCCACCCAGTCTGTGACTTTGTGTTATAGCAGCCTGAGCTTTTTCTTTGCCATTAAAATAAACACTCTACAGTTACCAAGTCACTAATTTAGTTTCCTTACTGTTGTGGGGACAAAATACCATGATTGACAGCTACTTAGGGGAGGAAATGGGTTTATTTCATCTCACAAGTCACACTTCATTATTGAGGGACATTAGAGCAGGAACTTGAAGCAGAAACCATAGAGGAACACTGCTTGCTGGCTTGCTGTCAAGTTCATGCTTAGCTAACTTTCTTACACAGCCCCGGGGCCACCTACCTAGGGGAAGAGGGGCTGGCCCTCCTACTTTAATTAAGATAATTGAGACCACGGTCCACAGACATAGCCACAGACCAATCTGATTTGGACAATCTCTCAATAGAGACTCCCTTCTCAGGTGACTCTAAGCTGTGTCAAGTTGGCAGATAAATCTAATGACTAGTAATGACTAGGACAGTCATTACTAGTGAGTATGTGAGAAATATTCAGACCTCCAAATCCGTGAATTCTGTTTAGAAAGAGAGATATTTAAGCCAAATAAAAATATACACCCCAGAGCAAAATGTAAATGCACATTCTACAGAAATGCCTGGCTTATTTCAACAGTTTTCTAAAATTAAACGAGTCAATAACTTTTACATAGCTGTTGGTGTCTTTCACTTTTCATGTGATTATTGATATCTCTACAACTTCTATGAAGTTGAAAGTATTGTGAGCAGTTTATAAACTTATCAGTTTTCTAATAGGTGTGTATGTGTATGTGTGTATGGTTTTTCTGTGTGTAGTGTATACATGTGTGCCTATCTGTGCATATGTGTGCAGAGGTCAGCATCAGCTGTTTTCTTCAGTTCCCACCTCGTGTTTGGCTACAGGATCTCTCACTCAGCCAGAAGCTCACTGAACGGCTAGGCTTCCTGGCAATGAGCTCCAGGGATCTTCCTGACCCTGTGCTCAGTTTGGGGGTTACAGATGTTCCTGCAATGCTCTTTTTTTATGTAGATACTAGAGATCTGAACTCTAGCCCTCATCTTGCATGACAAGCACTTTATCAACTCAGCCATCTCCCTAGCCTCCATCATAAATTCTTTTGAGAAATGTAAATTTAGTTTTTGATCATTCATTAAGAATATGCTGTCTTATTGGTATTTTTTTAAAGAGGCTTATTGCAAAAATAAAAGAACATTTATCGAATTTGCCTACTTTTAAATATACCACCTTTGTATAGTGGTAACAGGACTGCAGTTTGGAGGGCTTTCTTGGGACTTCTTGTATACTTTTGGTTTCTTTTCATATCACTCTAGCTAGAGGCTTTTCACCCTGCCCTCAGCAGGTTCTACTCATAGCACAACAGGGTCTCCTTTGTTGTTTCCTAGCGTTTAGAAAATGAAGCAGATTCATTGCTAAACCTGAAGTAATAATTTCCCTCAGATGCTTTGTCTATGAGACCCAAGTGCATCTATTGTCTGTCTGGTTACTTTAGAGTTTTCTTCCTGTCCAACCAATGACTTTTTTAGTGTGCTTATAGTATATGCTTCAAAATACCATCTAAAGAAACTCCAGCTATTTACTAGAGAAAGAAAAAGAAAATATTTACACCTCTTATATATTACTATACATCAACTCTGAAATAATGTGGTATAAATTTTCTTTGTTTTGGACATGCATTCTCAGTCTCTGTAGCCCGGGCTAACTTCAAACCTACGATCCTCCTGCCTCTGTCCTGAGTGTTAAATAATTATATAATTTCTTGAAACTCAGCGCACCACTCTGATCTGCCAATTAAGAAAGGGGTTTAAGTAGAAAAAAATCCTAGGCCAAATGTGAAGCAGGATGGGTCAATATATCCACAAGGTGAACTGTAGTTATTACCCCCAGTTTCTGAGTTTAATGTGATAGAGATACACTTGAAAACTGGAAGAATTCCTACCTAAGCTTTAATACAGGAAAAGCCAAATGAAAGGCTCTGGACTTCTCTCTACCAGGGTAGTACATCAAAAGTGATATGATATTTGTGGCTGCAAAGATGAGTTCTACCACCTAAGACTCTAAATATGCAGAATGGTAATATCTATCCATGACCCCATTTTACTAATTTATCTCTTTTGGGAAGAAGGCAGAAAAGTCTTAGAGTATGCCTGCTTAGGGTATGCCTGCAAATGATTTTAAACTTAACCAGGGGTTCACTCCAATTGCACTCTTTAGATTAAAATGTTTACTAGAACAAAGTAATATAGAATCTGGTAATAGATATCTTGCTTGACATTAGGAATATTTTAATTTTTCCCTACACCAATGAGGAAGAACCTCAGGAAGTAGCTTTCTTTTACCTGGCCTGGCTAACAATGTGCCTTTATCACGTTGTTCATAAGGCTTTGTCCTCTTTCCTACTTTTTGTGATACTGTAGTCTGCAAGGATCTTTATATCTCATACAACATCCCAGTGGCCCACTATGCATTACTCTGGTTGCATCTGTTAAGTTGGTACAAAGTAATTGTGGCTTTTGTATTGTTGAAATTTGTTGATATTAGAATACATTTTAAAGTAAATGTGGTTGTGTTTATATGATTTTAATATACATTTCTCTATGTCTTTCTTTCCTGATGATGTATTGCCTGCTGCTTTTTTTGCATTGATTTTCTGCTATGGGAATGATGTTAAAAAACAAAATCAAGCAATTTTTTGGAGTTCAAAATGGGCTGTAAAGTAATGAAGACAGCTGGCACACCAACAGCACTTTTGTCCCAGGAACTACTGATGAAAGAACATGGAGTGTTGCTTCAAGAAAGTTACTTATGGGACTAGAGAGATGGCACAAGGGCACAGTGGTTAAAAGTACTGGCCATTATTGTACAGTACTGGGTTTGGTTTCCAGCACCCACATGGCAGCTAACAACCACCCATAACTCCAGTTCCAAGAGATCTGACACCCTCTTCTGACCTCCTGGGGCATTGCTTGAGATGAGTGCACTTACATACATGCAGGCAATATACTCAGACACATAAAATAAAAATAACAAATGAAATGTTTTTAAAGTTACTTCTAAGACCTTTGCCCAACCAGCAATAGTGATACATTCATAGATAAAATAAATTTCTTTCTTCAAGAAGAAAGAAAGTCATTTAGGAGCAAATTCTATAACTAAATAAACACACAGAAACCTCAAGGAAACACTGCTTCATTTTCTCAAGATTATCTCTGAAAAGACCTACAAACGGGCTTAAATTGGGATTTGCTTTGTCACGGAATTATGAAATGCACCTTGTTGTTGATTGACTCCATGGACTAGAATGTCTAAATGAAAGGCTTTGGTATATGTTCAAAGGAAATTGACCTTGAAAATTTGTTTTGAACTTCATGGAATTCTAGTGGTTTAGTTGTAAACTTTCACCAGAGTGACTACAGGCTGCCTAAAATGTACACAGACCGCTCCTGCTAAATCAGTCTGTACGCTGGAATATCAATAGTTTTAAACCTCAGTGTTCTTCTACTCACAATTGTCTCCATAGACACAATGGGGCATTTCTAGTTGACAATACTATTCAAGACTCTGCTCCTTAATTTTGCACAAACTAAGTTTGCCACATCTAGCTGATTTTCTGCAGTGAAACAAATGGTGCCTAATTAGGATACTACTTATGTGTGGATTTAACCTGTTCCTGTTTGACTTAGAACTGCAAAACAATGTAGCTCTTGCAAAAACCTGTCTTTTAATCATCCCTCGTACCACATTCTAGTCAATGAAACTCAATATAAAAGACAAGTATTTCTACTACTATAGATGCATTCATTATAATCATAAAGATAGTGAGCAACAAAATGAATGTAGGCCCTTGCCAGTGCTTTAAAAGTGGCTATCGTTTCATGCTTGTAATTGGCAGCATACCAAACAAGGGAGAGGTTATCTCATACTAGAGGAGAGATCAATGATGTAAGGTTATTCCATACTAGACGAAAGATCAATGATGTAAACATTCTGGATCTGTTTCATAATTGGGATCTAAAAACTATGTTTAAATTGAAAGGAATTTTTACTATTTTTTGCACCATTTCTCTTTAGGTATTATTGCTGTTTGGTCAGGGACAAGGGAAATGCATTTCTTTGGTGTTCTCCTGTAGAACTCTCTTCTTAAATCCCAGGCTCTTACAGGAGGGAGAATGATATCTCTTAAGTCCTAGCATCCTTTTTCAATCACTGGATAAGGCAATATCTGTCAAGAGTTTCCTTTTCCTAAGACATGATAGTAAAATGTATGGAAAATATTCATTCTGTTTTTACAGGTGGAGGGAGGTTTTGTTTTTAACATTAAAAAAAAAATGATGACTTGACTAATGTGACTTCCTTTGGTCCCCCACAAAGGCAGCTTTTCTATAAACTGAGGAAGTGGCTGCTGTTAGGGAAAGCAAAGTCTTAACTTGGGTTCTAAATTTATTTTTACTTGTGAAGCATATCTACAATTAAGAGGGCTGGAAGAAGGTATGAAGGATTGGTAATCTCTGTAGACCTCCAGGAGTAGCTATAGCTGAGGACTCAGTGTATGTAACATATATGCAGAAGATCTGTTGATTAATGATTGAGCCATTTCATTCACTGACAAGGGCTCTAGAGAGTACTGTGTAACACTAGCCCCACAGACCCCAAACATACTATGGGGTTTCATTTCTTTCTAGGTCTCAGCTCAGACATGGTCTCTTCTAATCAGCCTTTCCCTTTAACACTTTAAAGCATAGAAATAAATACTTCTGAGACTGGAGATATAACTCAATAAGTAAAGAGCTTGTCATACAAACATAAAGACATAAGTTTGATCCCTAAACCTGAGTCAAAAAAAAAAAAAAAAAAGCCAGGTGTGGTGGCATGGGCTTGTAATCCCAAAGCTATAAAGCAGAGAAAGATGGCTGCCTGGGGCTCATTGGTCAATCTGCCTATCGTGAAACTAAAATTGGCAAATTCAAGGCCAGTGAGAGACCTTGTCTCAAAAAACAAGTGGTTAGTTCCTGATGTTGCCCTCTGTTATTCATATATACACATGTGTGTGCATACATGTACACAGAGGCATATGTATGCACACATACATGAACAGAGAGGCGGGGGGAGAGAGACTGAGATGCTTCTATCTCTCTCCTTTCATCAACACTAGATATCCAAAGGAACAAGCAGTCATAATTGAGGAATAGGGGAAAGGTGCTTTTGTTCCTAAGCAAACTGATAGGGCTCCCAGGATGCATAAAGGCTGAGTCAGAGCAGATGAAATCCTTATGTGACGTGATCTACCTCTAACTTGCACAGATTCTTCTTTCATTTGTCCCAGTTATTCCTAGGAAGCTGGGACTCACCTGACCCTTAGGAATCTGACCTTGTTCTGCTTTCTGATTTACTGTGGTCCAAGCACTTGAGCTGAGAACTCCATTCCCAGCTCCCTTAGCACTCCCAACAGAAGGTGGGTTGAGAAGTGAAATCTCAACCTGGCCATTTAATAGCTCTCAAGGGTTGGAGGAAGAAGAGGATGAAGGTGCTATTGAAAACTGAAAGATCATCAAGAAGGAAAGACAAAGGACTGAGTGACTTAAGACAGTGGAGGTCTTTATTTAGAGAAGGGGCTACAGAGGGGGCACTCTGTAAGAATCAGAGTCCAACACCACTTACAAGTAGGAGTAGTTATAAGACAGAAAGTTGGGCAGCAAGGAAGGAATTTGAGAAGTTTTCTCTTTTTGATTATAGTTGGCCATTACTAGGAATAACCAATAAGTAGATAATTAAAGAGTGTTGGGTGATCCATGCACATCCTTCCTGGCTGGGATGGTCCCTGGGGTCCATGTGGCACGGAAGGCAAGAATGTAGAAAAGCCCATTACTTTAGCTCCAGAAGCCAAATTGCTATAGTTAGGGGAATTGTCACACTTAGATAAAAAATGGAGGAGTTTGACAAAATGCTGGTGGCTCAGATAACAAATAAGAGGCTTAGGTGTTCACAGCCATCCTCCTTAGCCATGCTCCTCAGCCCTGTGCCTGGGGCTAAGCAACAACTGGTCAGAGTCACTTCAATCTTGGGGTCTGAGATGGGTCAGAGCATCAGGGTCAGGGTCATGGAAGTGATGCCTCATGCCTATTGGATTTCTCTAATGAGCCATTCACAAGTCCCTGGATATTTCAGCAGGGGAATGTCAACTTTCACATACTTTCTAAGAAGTGTGAATGCTAAAATTTCACTTTCCCCTTCCTTCTAAAGTTCAGTTGGTCTCAGGACAGGTTCTGACATTCTGTTGCTTTCTGAGCCATAGTTTATTTTGTACTTAAGAGCAGTTTTATCATTGAGTTTTAGCCTGGGAAGAAACAGAGGCGTGAGTTAGCTAAGAGTTTCTCCTAGGCAGCTTGGCTTAGCTTAGGTAGTCAAGAGTGTGTGCTTGGGGCCAGCAGGTGCAGACTGTTTGGAGACAGAGAAAGGAATTAGGGATCCCAGGAGGGAGAGAGGTAGTACGGATGCCTTCAAGCAGGCCTAGACTGAAAGCTGCATCATTCTCTCTTAATAATTCTGTCATTGCACTTGCAAATGGCCCTTAACAATGTTAAACTAGAGCTAATTTGTCTCCTATAACTGGGTTAAATCCAAAATGGGCCTGCCCCTCTCAGAGAGTCAGCTAAGCGGACCATGTCAGTTCCCTGGCCACCAGACCAGTGCACCAGGAGGTTTCCAAAGGCTGCAGAGAGACTTTGACATTCTGCTCTGGAAGACTAGAGAGTTGTGGCATGTCACTGTCCCAAGGTCAGAGAGCTTTCCCTATCCGTGTTGCTTGAGTGTGGCAACATTTAGAACACTAGAGACTGAAAAGAGTTCCAGGGAAATCAGCAGAGTTTGCAGCTTACACACACACACACACACACACACACACACACACACACACACACACATATTTTCAGTGCTTGGGTATAGCCCAAAGCTTCCTACATGTTAGTCAAGTGCTCTATTTCTGAGCTAAATTTCTGCATTTGACTTGTACAGATACTGGAGAAAATTTCTAAAGAACTGGGTAAAGCTTACTATCACAGACCAACTTTTACTGTGTTCCTACCATGAATGAAAGCACAACTAGAGATTCTAATGTGTTAAAAATTAGTCATGGTCTTCAAGAAATTCACAAGAGAGTGAAAGATTCATCAAATATAATCACACACACACATATACAATAGCACATATTTGGTCATATATATGCATATATGCACTTAGATATGTAAATATCTCTCTCACATACACACACATACATACTTCTAGTACTTTAACCTTGCATATGAATTTGTCAGTATTTTCTAGTATCTTCTTTAAAGTCTCATTTAATTATTTTCCAAAGTTATGTAATACCTTGGATATCACTAGCCCAGAGGATATTCCCTAACTCAGCTCCTACCCTAACTGCTCAAATGGGGCTGCACACAAAGTTTAAACTTTGTGGCTCATTGGTGATCTGGGCCTATTCCCTTAAAACACTTTTTTTTTCCATTTTGAACCTTCCTTTAAGTAGGACTTGGATTTAGATTTCCTTTTCTCTGTACCAAGGAGAGGTGGGCTAATGCCATGTTCTTCAACAATAAGATACTGGCCCTGGAAGAGCAGAGTTCCAGGTCTCCTGGGAGTCACAGGAAGCCAGACTGCAAAAGTGCTCCATGTCCCAGGGTCTTATTTAACTACTAATGTGAAAAAACAAACAGATCAATTATTATCTAAGGTCTTTTCTAAGTACACAATGTTAGATATAATTTTATGAGACATGTGATAGTGTCAAATAAGTAGCTGAGGGAGGAAACAGAGTGGGATAAATCTCACAGGGCTTATTCAGTTGAAGGGAGTGCTCAGGGACAGTGGAGAGACTTGAGCTTGATTTTGAAGACTTACTTGATTGGGACAAGTAGGAGCAGCAGAGGGAAGGAGATGCTTCAAAGGAACTATATTGTGCATAAAGGGAGATTTGAGGCAGGGAGTGGGGGCATAACTGCTAGACTAATACATCTATTTGCCCAAGGCATTGATAAGAACAGAGCTTGTGGTACATGCCCAGAAAGGCTTCTGGCTTTATTTTCTGGGGACTTGACCATGGAGAGTTTCTCAAAGGGCAGCTGAAAATTGTCATGGGCCCTGTTTATAAGCGGACACGAGGATGGTGTAGAGCAAAGTGCTTCTTTGGTGGCACACCCTTCCTTCAAGTGATGGCATGCCTGAGAACATGCCCCGGGGGTCCAAGGAGCTCTTCAGGGGAATCACTGTGCCCACAAACATATTCAGCAGCCAGGATTGGCACTCAGAGAGCCATCTTATCACCCTGAAGTCTGGGATTTCTTGTGGTAGATAATGGCTATTATGAGTGTGACTCAGCAGCTGTTGCTTATCGGCAACAAATCAGAAAGGAAGACACATGTCTCGAGGACAACCTTCTTGAATGACTGTGTTTGGAAATTAAAGAATTCCCTTGGGGGTTCATGATATGCCATTGCTTGGCAACCATGATGAACAGTGTAGCATTACATACCTTAGGTACAAACAAACCGTAAAACTGACAGGATGGCTGAAGAAAGTGTCTGGGCCAGGTTGCAGATGACGGTGAAAAGAGATTGATTTTATGGAAAGAAATCGGTACATGGTAAGGCATGAAGGAAGGAAGAAGGCTAAAGTTATCTTAGGAAGCATCATCAGAGATGCATATTAAGATAAGACAAGAAATAAGCACAGAAAGTAAGAGAAACTGAATGCAAAACTAGAAAACTACACTAGAGATCAAGGTAAGAAGGAAGCAGAGTTACTAAGTGCAGATGTGACACTCGCTGGGCTGGAGCAAGATCATCTCCTGAGGCAGATATAGACAGCTCTACTCAACATGGACAGGGATGCATAGAATTTCCTTAGTTCAAACTCTATAGTCCACATTATGCAGTCCTATGACCTTAAGCTCAGCCATAGCCTGGGTGGTAGGACATCTTTTTGTCATGCAGCATGCCCAGAAGTCTTAATCACCACAAAGAGAAGTGATATAGAGTCCTTAAATCATTGAGAAATACTGGTACATCTAGAAATAAAGAAGCTGTGGTATATTAGCTTCCATCTATGCAAATATTTCTTATATATGCAAATTAAATTCATAGGTAACTCACATTACAAGAAAGATCTTCCCTTTCATAACAGATAGTCTTACTTAAAAATTTTTTTTTATTGAATCATTGTGTATTTCATACAGAATATCTCAATCAATCTTAATTATCTTTATATACCTTTTCCCGTCTGCACTCCCCAATAAACCCCCAACTGGAATCCATATATTCTTTCATCTGTGCTAAGGTCTATTGTGTCAAGTTAATGTCCACAAGTGACCTCGGTACAAGCTCATCCATGAGATCTAGGCAGCCTACCCAGAGTCCCTTGCTTTAGGGAGACTAGTTCATCCTCACCCAGAAGTAATCAGTTGCCAATATTTCTTAAGCAAAATTTGGGATCTGTACGCATTTGCCCAGGGCTGTGCTGGGTTTTTGTCTGCTTGAGTTTGCCTGGATCTTGAGCATGCCGACACCATTGCTGTAGGTTCACGTGAGCAGGGTCCCAGGAGCCTGTAGGACTCTGCTTCCACATGGTCATGCACCTCCTCCCTGGCTCTTACAGTCGTTCTTTCCCCTCTTCCGCAATGGTCCCTGAGACCTGGGTGAGTGGGTCCAGGGATCCACACTGTGCAGATTCCTAATCTCCATGATTTAGCCACCTGTGACCTTTTGTGTTACTGGCCCTTTACTGGATGTGGTAGCTTCATCAATGATAGTTGAGAGATTCATTAGTGACTTCTTTATCCCTTGTTCTATATTACATAAGCCTTGGGTGTAGAGGCTACATTGAGATCTGCCACTTAAACATGGGCAATTCACAGACAGTGTCTGTGTGTGACCAGCTGTGGTACTCTGTATTAGTCTCTGTCTGGTGCATAAGAAGCTTCTTTGATGAGTGGTGACTGGGCATACTTTTAAGTTATCAAACACATTACTTGTACTTAACTTTTCAAAAATGAACTTATTATGAAAGTATTGCCAATGTGGCTTTGCTATATTTTTTTTACTAAAACCTTCTTATAATAATCATTGTTTGCAAAAATATAAAAATACATACTAGATACTAAAATAATACAGATTACTTTTAATTTTGAGTTTTATTTCCCTTTATTTAGCTTTTCAAAAATGCCAATTTTACCATAAATCAAATCATCATGTAATTATGAATGCTTAATAGCCAATCATTAAACATCAAATTAGATTTCTTAGTCCCTATAATCCAATAATACTAACTTTATCTTACATACCATAAAGTGGGAGGAATGGATGGTTTTAAAGTACCAATGACACCCTAGTTTTTCACTTGGAATTTATGTGTATGATAAAACAAGTCAAGTATTGTAAGAGCAAACGCTCACAGGGTACTTGAAAAGTTCCAGTCACTCCTAAGTTCTTCACACCTAGGAACTGCTTACATTTTACTGTAGTTCTTTGAGGTAGACACATTAGCCCTTTTACAGAAACTATGGAGGCTTGAGTGGTTCAGTCTTCACTCAAGCTCACAGAGCTAATCAGTGGTGGTTTTGGCATCCACATCTAGACATTCTTCTTGGCCTACATCCTCCTAACTGTGTAACGAGCCATGAACTTGTTCTTTAGAGCATAAAATGAACCTCTAGTTTATTTCCTCTCTGATTTTTTATAACTGAACTAACCTTTCTAGTTCCAGTCTAATGACACTTTCTAGCATGCATTTCAAATGATTAAATAAAATGACAAGTAATGTGTCCAGGACAAGGACAGGTGAGGACTAGTCCATCTCCTGCTTGACTGTTTCTCGAAGTGCTTCTTGTATTGGAGCAGGTCTCTCTAGGAAGAGCACCTGGACACTCCCCCTGCGTTTTCTTCAAGCCTCCCATGTCCATTGGGCAGAATTCCTAAAGGCCGACCACAAGCACAGCACAATGCCAGGCAGGTAAAGGTGACACCGCTGCTTAACAGCTGACCAGCACATGCAAACCCTAGCTGACCTCTGCCTTCCTTATTGAGTATATATGCATTGCATCAGGAGTGCTAATGTGCTGCGAGTGCCCTTCCGGGGACACTGGCTACTATTGACTCCATGCAGAATTCTCTCAACAAGTTTTTCCTTTTCCCGACCCTTCATTTAGCCCAACGCCTAGAAAATAATAAAGATGTTGTATTATGTAACAGGAAAATCAACTTTGGGAATGAAGCTTATCACACAGTCTGGTATCAGCACTGAGGAAATACTTCAACCAGTCCTGAACTTATGTCTTTTATTATTGGGATGTTTCTTCATAGTCTTCTTCATTTAGCAAAAATGTGAAGCTGTCAGCTGGGAATTCACCTTACCTCACACTCCACAAATAAAAATTCATATTCATTTCTTACCATTTCTAGGACTTTTCTTCTAGCAGTTTTTAGTTTAACCTGTGCCTTTACTTTTTTTCTAAGGTAAAATCAACTTTAATTTATGTTCTTTAGAAGAAAATGTGGCATGAGCTACCACTGTGAGAAGGTGCTTCCTCTTCATCGTGGCAAAGTTAAAAACAAAACCAGCTGAGAATAGACAGAGATCACTGAAGCAGATGCAAGAGTGTGCAGCCCTTGCATTCAGGAGAAAACAAACTTGGTTGTTGATAAGTTTGTGCAAGTTTCTTCATTAAGAAAAAGATAGATGCATTTTCAAAAAGTGATTCTAAGGCATTCAGATATCCACTGTCACAAAGAGGAATGCAGACTGTTCTTTTACACTATAGATAGAAATTAATTTGAAACATTTGATTCAGAGATAAACCTATACAAGATAGAAAATTTGAAGGAGAATAATAGATACTTTAATGAATGAGAATACTCTAAACAATTAAGTATCTATTTGCAAAAGAATAAAATTGAACCTGTGCCTTATATAACACAGAAAAGTAATTAAAAATCAAACACCTAGGTACTATAGTTAAACCTTTAAAGTTACTAGAAAAATATATACATAGATATTTGTATCCTTGAATTAGGGAATGGTTTCTTAGATGTGATTGCCCTATCAACATAAACAGATAAATTATTTTTTGTCAAAATTAACACTTGTACTTTAAAGAACACTGTGAAAAGATAACCCACAAAATATATATGTGTGGCAAAGTCTGTGTCTAGGATATATAAAGAAGCTTTACAAATCAACAGTAAAGAAAAGAACCCACATGTCTACATTTTTTAATTTTCTTTTTAGAAACAGGGTCTCCTGTAGCCCCAGCTGGCCTGGAACTCACAGAGATCCACCTGCCTTTGTCTCTTGAATGTTAGGATTAGAGGCGTATACCACCATCCCTGGTTCGAACCCACATGTTTTAACTGGTCAAGGATTTGAGCAGCCGTTTCTCCAAATAGTGGACTAGAAATGCCCAGTGACAAGATTCTCAACAGGATTAGTCAGCAGGAAGGAGAAAAATCAAAGCCTTAATAACATGCTGCTTCATATCGACTAGAATAGTTAGGATTTAAAAAAATAGAATTGTAAATATATGTATGTACAAAGTCTGTGCATGTCTACATATTATTTTGTTATTCATAATAGACAAAAATAAAAATAGCCCAAACACCTTTTAATTGATTAATTATTAATCAAAGTATGTGATGTCTACACAATAGACTATTACTCAGTCAGAAAATACAGTACAGAAGCATTAATCATGAAAACATGCTACATAATAGAAACCAGAAATAAAAGACTTCTAATACTAATATATGATTACATTTATGTGGAATATCTAGGCAAATACAGACAGAAAGTAAGCTGGTGTTTGCTGGAGTGTCCTGTGAGAACTGTGATTAACTACAAATGAGTCCCAAGAGCCACAAGGAAGTAATAAAAATGTTTTAAAGTTAGGCTGAAGAAATAGTTTTATAACTTGAAAATTTTAGTAAGAAGATCATTGGACCCTTAAATAGATACATTTTATGGAATGAAAAATTTACATCAATATACCTATTGAAAACAAAATCAGGAGCAAATATCAAAGCAGGTTTCTAAGATAGTGCAAAGAAACACAAATATGCGGGCTATCACTGAGAAATGATTTGTGAGTATGGACCCAGTAGCTGACCTTAGCTGGACTGAGAAGTTGTGAGAGCCCAAAGGATGGGAACTTCCTGAGCTTGGAAGGAACCAGCTTAGATCACAGTTAAGTTCTGGCATGTAGAAAAGGTTTTCATAAAGTTCTCCAAATACTAACTCATTCACCCACTAAATGCTTTATGTGAATAATTTCACTTAATTGTCACAAAATACTATGAAGCAGACATTCTTTTTTTTACCATTCTCACATTTTAGAAAAGGACACTGAAGAAAGAGAAGTTGGGTAATTTACCAAAAATAAACAACTAGCTAGCAACTTATCTGAAATTCAAAGACAAGGGAGCTCCATTTTAGAGCTGCGGTCTTAACTTTGATGAATAGTTTTTCAGTACCATTGTGGTCTGGTACTTATCAGGCAACAGATATTCCAGCATTCAAATAATTAACATAATGGACTCAATAGGAATGTCCTTAAGGAGATACCATTTCAGGGTGATTGGATAGTTCTTTAAATCATTAAAAGATACTCATAACTTTTTAAAAAGATTTATGTATGTGTATCAGTGTTTTACCTGTGTGTATGTATATGCACCAGTCATGTGCAGCCCACAGAGGCCAGAAGAAGGCATCAGAACACCTGAAGCTGGAGTTACAGACAGATGTGAGCCATCATGAAGATGCTGACAACCAAACCTGTGTCCTTTGGAGAAGTAGGAAGTGCTCTTAACTGCCGAGCTATTTCTCCAGCTCCCCACCCCAATTATTTTTTGAAATATCTTGTACAATCATGAGTTTATCAGAAAGCAAGTGACATTTGACAAGGCATGATGGAGCCCATGCTAGAGAGCAAATGAGCATGTTTGCAATGGAACATTGAGCTCTTGTGCCTCAGTCTTTTTTCCTATGGATAATTCATTTTACAGAGATTCATATTCCCAAATCCATATGTAGGACAGGTGCTTCAAAATTAGAATATTTATACCCTTCCTCAAAGAAAAGCATAATTCATACCAAGACAGAGATACAAAACACCAACCTCTTCAATGCAATACATATCCTAAAAATAGTACTTTAATAGTCTTATTTTTTAAAATACATTACCACACACATTAATGGAAATGAAAGAATTTGAGAATAAATCCTACTGCTTACTAGCAATGCAACCACAAGCACATTACCTAGTATCTCTGAGATTTCCTCATTGAAAGGAGATCTGACTCACTGGAAGGATGAAGGTGTATTAAAAAAAAAGGTATGTGGTAAGTAAACTATATAATCAAATAACACAATGGCTTGATCTACAATAAATGCTAAATCCATTTCTTCCTTATTTAAAACTATCAAAGATTGGGGAGGGGCCTGGAGAGATGGCTCAGTGGTTAAGAGTACTTACTGCTGATGTGGAGACCTGAGTTTGATCTCCAGCACCCAAATGGTGGATCATATTGATCTGTAACTCCAGTTAGTTCTAAGGGATCTGCTCCCATCTTCTGGACTCTGCAGGTTCCTCCACACACGTGGTACACATGAATTTTATATATATATAAATATATATATATATACATTTATATATATATTTATATATATATATGTATAGTCTTTTGCAAAATAGGATTAGTCTTGAAATCAAATGATCTGAGCTAAAATCCCAACTCTGTCATCATAGGAGAGCTAGTTTCCAGCTACATGTCTGACCGGAAGTAAGCAGGACCCTTTCTGCAGGAGTTCATCTTTGAATTCATGCTATCTTTACTTTTTATGCACACATACCCAACATTCAATAAAAAATCAGATGCTGTGTAGATAAACCCTAAAATATTTACAGATAATATCATACAGGACCAGAGCTTCACTTTAAAACAACATAGAAGATGGGAATTGAATTGAGGTTTAACTGAAACAAGAGTGATCATGCCTCAGGAATTACTGAAACTGGCTGTGGGCACATAGTCAATGGAAATGCTCCACTTATTGGATGCATATGAACATTTTTATGATGTAAGGTTTTTGAATAGCAAAGTCCTTTCCTCTATGTTTTTCTTCTCCCTGATGTTAACAAGCCTTTGTCTGGCACACTTGTTAGAAGACAAAGCATGACTATGCATATTGTGTTTTACATATGAAATTCATGCATCATGATTTTCGCCTTTCTGATTATCATCTATGATTTTTCACAAACACTATTACATTAGAAAGTGGGGACATTGAGGAAGAAAGCATAAAGAATGCAAGAGTTGAATGGATGGAGAGTGCTGTGGAAAGTTGTCTTCCAGGCATGGTCTGGCTATAACGCTCATGAAATCACAGCAGCTGTAGTTACCTTATGCATAAGATCTGCACAAGATTGGACCTGTCAACATTCATGAGACTACTCTTTCTTGATGACTTATAGGCAGGAAGTGGTTGCTGAGGAAGCGAGAGACATTTCCTTTAGTGGTATAGCCACTAATTAAGTAGCCCATAATCTTGTAAATAATCCCTCACCCATGCCTCTGTAAGCATCCCTAATTAAATTCATTGGGTAATGGAAAATGAATATGATCAAAATAAAGTGTGTATGTATGTATATGTGAAACCATTATACATAATCAATATATGTCCAATAAGTAAATAAATAAAGTCCCCCACTTCTGAACAAAGTTTCTTCTCATTCTGCTTTTGGTCAAGCTTTCCATTCACCTATCTAAAGGCCTTTCCCTGTCTCACTCGATGTGTGTCAGACTGGCCCCCTCTTCTGCTGTCTGCATTTATCTGACTGAGCTCAAGAACATCTCTCCAGCTGAGGCTCAGGCTGTTTTCACAATCCCTGTTCAACCTTAAAATCAGCTGTGTGCCAAACACTGAAAACTACAGAGGCCAGACAAAGGGACTTGTAACCACGGTGGCCTCTAATGATGGAACCAGCTCAGAGGCCTCACCTAGCACCATAGACAGTTCATGACCTTCACTCAAGACCTCAGCCTTCAAGACAGGATGGCAAGGACAGAGGGCAGCCATTTAGTCTCTGGGCCTCATTTGGAAGATAATCATTTACCTTTCTAACATAATGGAGTTTGTGTGAATCACAGAAGATAATTTATGTGACACACCCTTTGAAAGCTGTATAGTGCTGTAAAACGCAAGCCATCATCTTTAATATATACTATGTTTTGTGAATGGAAAGAGATTTTGCTCTAGTCTTCTGCACCAAGATTTCCTATTTGAGTTAGGATTAAATCCTGCCACCCCTTATTACTGAGCATTAGTCCTATAAAATCATGTCTGATCAGATACACTACTATCATAATTCAGACCTTCGTAAAATGGAATGACTTATGGCATTGGAAAAAGTAAACATCAAATCTTCTATCAAAGTTTATTATCCATCTAGAAACATGGCAAATTTATTTGTTATCGAGTACCTCATCAGAACTGGTTTTAAGTAAATTTTTATCCCCCCAAAAATATGCAAGCTTAGTTTTAGAAAGAAAGGCATCTATTTCTCTTCAGAATAAATTTAAAGACATTAACATATTATCTAAAGGAAACTGAATTTTCCTTAAGTTCAAGATAGCTTAAGCTATTGGTTTTTTTTGTCTTCCAAGATATGCCTGTGTTTTCCAAGTCTTTATTTGCAAGAAAAAAGCCATTTCTTTGGCTTTTGTCACTTGTGTGAGGGATGGAGGAGAAAGGATGGAGTTTATTAGTTGATGTCTGGAGGATCTGAAACAGGGCTTTTATTATTAGTTTTTACTTATTCCCAAAGACCAGTCTATCTCCCAGTACCTTCTCAACTCCTTTGCATGGAATCCTTTGCGAGCACACAGTGTGAAAGATGGTGTGGCTGCCCCTGTCTCAGATGATTTAGTGCATATTGCAGAACCAACATGTGTGTTTTCTTTTTCCATGGGTCATTTCATTGCCACACACCTAGACTGTGGAAAGAATGGACACTCAAGGTTGGCAGTGCACTCAATGTGATGTCTGCGTTTGTGTCTTCACAGTAATTTAAAGGCTAGTTTGGGGTGAAATGTCTTTTTTATAAACTTCTTTTCAGTCAAATTTAATTCAGGTTATCTACGAATTGGTACAGTTAACCTATCATTATTCAGGCATTCATTACAAAGAAGTAGTCTCACTCAAATATAAATTAGGTATTTTATATCATATGGACTTAGAGAAACTTAAATATTTATAGTATGGGCCTGCAAGATGGCTGGCTTAACATGTAAAAGCGCCAGGCCAGCGACCTGAGTTTGATTCACAGAACCCCTGTAAAGTTGGAAGGGGAGAATGTGTTCCACAAACAAGTCGTGACACATGTGCCCCCCACACCCAGCATACACACAGACTCACAATAATAATAAATTAAATTAAAGAAAGAATTTTCTAAAGTATATCATAATAGACCAGAGACCATGGTTACATAAAAGAAATACAGATCAATATTATATCAATGAAGTTTTTCCTTAACATTGTGAATTTAATTTCCATCAATATAGGTAGAATAGTGTAGATCTTTAGCAAGTATAGGAACAAAGATAAAAGAATATCGAGCTCTCTCAGAAGACTAAAAATGACTCTACTGTATGACCCGGTCACACTGCTCCTTGGTATATACCCAAATGAATCATCCCGTATAGATACCTATATGATCCATATTTGTTGCTGCTTTCTTCACAATACATAAGAAATGGAAACAACTTAAATGTCCCTCAACTAACAAATGGATAATGGAAATGAGCTACATTTACACAATGGAGTTTTACTCAGTGGTAAGAAACTATGAAATTTGCAGGTAAATGCATGGAACTAGAAACTGTTATACTAAGTGAAGTAACACAGACTCAGAAAAGCAAGTGACGTATGTTCTCCCTCATTTGGGGATTGGAGCTCCGATCCATATGTGAGTACGTATCCTGAGGTAGGACCAGGAGCCAGGAAACACAGAGGTAAGGGGAAAGAAAGATCCAGAAAGACGGGGATAGAATGGAAGAGACGTTATGGGCTGTGGGGAGTGAGAGTGCTTGACCGGAAGAGGAGAAGGAAGGGACATGTAAGGCACCCAGGTGGGGTAGGAGGAAATTCAGGAGAGGGAGGATGGTAGGAGGCAGGTGTTACTGGGGGAAGAGAGCGGACAATGGGGGCGCTTGGTCTAGGGAGAGAAGAGGGAGGTCGGATAGGGTGAAGAGAGTAGAGATAAATGAATCTTCGGAGGTTAGGGAACCCAGAGGGAAATGTGTTGCCTCTGAAACCCTCTGAGAAATGCACTTAAGGTGTCTGAACATTAGTGTATATGTGTACCTGGGAGCTGTAAGGCAAGGAACACAGTGCCACACAGGAGAGACCTTCCTTAGAGTGACTGGTCAAAGTTGTCCAAGAAACTCCCAAAACACCACAAGCTATTGCCAGAGATCTTGGTTATCTCCCAGAACTCCAAGATAAGACTACTGCTGAGGACGGGACATGCTTTGGACACAAGACTTGGAGCAATGGAGCGGAGCTGCCCTGCAAGCTTTCTTCTTGAAGTTTAGTTCTCATAATTCTAGAGGACACTATGCAAACTGCTGAGGGAGAAGACTGATCAGTGGTCCAGCTCATCCCTAAAGCTTAATAACCATAATGACTGACCCAGAAAATTCCCTCTATTGGTGCAGTAGTGGCACTTTTATCTAGGGGGGTCAGTCAACAGCTATCTGATTGGATTTAAAGTCCTTTCAATGAGAGTGAACTCATGGGTGACAGTGTAAGCACAGCCAAATATATGTGACTGGACAGGTTGTAGATCCTACAGAAAACCCTTTCTCTGTCAGATCTCTAGACAAGTGAAATTTCTTACCATATGCTGGATATGGATCCTTATATTTACAGACTAGTACACGCATCAAAGAAGCTCCTTTTTGCAACAGCTGGAGACTACTGTAGACTCCCACAGCTGGTAGGATACTAAGAGCACACGTCTGAGAGATGCCCAGTCCTAGGTGACATATGTACAGTTGAACCTCTATACATAAGGCCACAATTGGCCAACTTCTAAAGAATAGGAGACTGCAGAGTGTGTGTTCCCAGATGAAATTCCTATATTGGACCTCTCCCATCCACCGCTCAGGGACTATTGCAGCGGAAGTAGAGGAAAAAGGATCGTAAGAGCCAGGGTTAGTACATGAACACAGAGAAGAGAGGCTTTCTGGCCACTGGAAGCTTGCACATGAGCTTGGGGCAGTGGTGATGTTAAGCACAGTACCTATGCCAACTCACTCAGACAAGGGCCGGAGTGGAGAGAGAATCCGCAGCCGGGCCCTAGTCTGGGAACTACCGGAAACTGATTATTACTAGGTGAGGGAGAGTAGGCCTTACCTGTGATTTCTAGACAGGCTGACTAGATGCCAGTGGATGAATTTGTATTGAAAGACGTCTGAGTACAAATGCTTGACTACTGGATAGGCTTAACAGGCATGGAAGAATATATGAGGTCGAATGGGGGCGCATGGATGGAGAGAGGGTTTTGAATTTGATTAGGAGCTATTATATGAAACAAATAAAAAATATTTTTAAAAAGAAAACATTTCGAGTTGAATTTTTATTCCAATTTTAGGGAATTTTTTTTTTATGAAGTGCCAAATAAAGAAAGCAAGAAATTTTTATGTTTTCCAGTGAATGAACCCTTTGAAACATATAATCACCATCCATTATTCTGTTTTCTGCACATACACATGTAAGTGCATTTGTAATACACATTTATATACATGCAATCGTCCTTTGGGCTGACTTTTGTCTTAAGTCGCACCAGGTCGCGTTCATAATATGAATCCACGGACAGATCACCATGCATGGAATCTTAGGTTTTTCTCTGTCTTCCCAGCTAGTCATTCCAGTCCTTCTTAACGAGGTGAAAGGGAGTGCAGTCATGTGGCTGATTATTCACAAGACTTATGAGCACGTGCTTCTTTCAGGAACTGAGAACTAGGTCCTCATTCAACTAAACCAATTGCAAAGATCAACCGCCCCCCACCCCCCACCTCCCAGTGTGAACAGTAGGTTGTACAGGCCTGGGCAAGAAAGAGGGAGCCCTTTCCTTAAGCACGAGGTTTGAGCTCAGTCCCCCTCTCTCTGGCTCTAGTTTCTGGGCAGCTCCTTATGTGGCTAGTAGAGTCCTATATTGTTAGAGTGAGCTGAGCATGACTGTACTTGCTCATCTGTCTAGTTCTCCGACTTCATTCTCATGTAAGTATCTCCTGCTTTAAGCTTCAAACACGTGTTAGAAGTCCTGATGAAATTTTTTTTTTTAATCGATCCAACTGAAAATCTTCTTCAGCATGTCTTTGAGTCTTTGGCTTACAACATTGTTCTTTGCCAAATTTAAAAAAATATTCAGGAAAGTTTATTCCTAGGTCAAGCAATCAAAGCTGTGCCTTTTCAAACAGATTCAAGTGTTCTTTTTTTGGAACTGCCACAGTTTCACCATAGTTTTATTTTTTCACATAGTTGTCTTCCAATGCAAAAATGTCTACTCACCCACACACATGTCCAGGTAATTACCAGAGCTAACTGGTAATGTTACTAAGTAATCATTTTTTATACTGCATAATTGTGTAATTGTGACTCTTTGTAGTGTATTATTATAGAGGATTCTGAAAGTACATGGTTTTTGAGTACAGAGTGACAAATTCAAACACGACAAAGTAATTGGAATGGTTCAAATGCATGTGGAATAGACTCTCTTAGAGGTCTTCTGTTTTCTTGCTCTTCTCTCATTTATTTTTAAATGTATTTAAAACTCCCAATAAAAATATCTGGAAATGTATACTTCACTTAAAAAAAGAGAGAAGGGGTGGGGAAATAGCTCAATCAGTAAAGTGCCTGCCCCTGCAAGCAAGAGGACCTCATTTCAGATCCCAGAACCCAGTAAAATGCTTGATGTGTGCCTATAATCCCAGTCTTATACAAGGGGCAGATGGGCTGGAGACAGGGAGATGCTTGGAGCTCATTGGTCCACCAGTCTAGCTCACTATGTAAGTTTCAAGTTTTAGTGAGAGACCCAATCTAGAAAAATGAAGGTGGAGAACAATGAAGAAAAGTTAGTCCACATCAACCTCGGGCCTCTACATGCACGTGAATTACACGAGTAATTCACACACACACACACACACACACACACACACACGCACACACATTTTTAAACAGAAGAGAGAAGGAAGATTCTGGGTCTTTGTGTGTTTTATTGACACAAATTAGCAATCCAGCAGAAACAGGTATGATTAGAAAATGCTTCTAGACATTTGTTTTTGTAGAATCTCAGACACAATTGGCAAAGTCAGATGAGATTGCCGAAGAGCAAATGGAGAAATGGAACTGAAAGCACAGAATGCGAGTTTAAGCAGACAGTGCTACTCTGAATTTTCTCTCAGACCCTAACCCTGTCCTCAGCCAGGAAGGTGGGTCTTAGTCCCATCGTTAGACTTGTATAATTGTGTTCACCTATTAAACGTTTCTTTTTTTGTAGACTCCTTTCTGCAACCCCCAAGGCTCTTTAGGAAAATGAGAATCACATTTTATTTTTTAAGAATTTGACGAAGTTTTAATTATGTGTATAAGAGTATATCTATGTGTATGTGCACAT
Source organism: Eospalax fontanierii (assembly GCA_035773235.1). Taxonomy (NCBI): domain Eukaryota; kingdom Metazoa; phylum Chordata; class Mammalia; order Rodentia; family Spalacidae; genus Eospalax; species Eospalax fontanierii. The sequence goes on along the minus strand of CM069548.1, from coordinate 29,820,111 downwards.
GTGAGTGTAGGTGCCTACAAAGTCCAATAGAGGGTGTCGGATTCCCTGATCCTTTGCAAGGATTGTACATGCTCTTAGCCACTGAGCCATCCCTCCAGTCCTAGGACTGAGAATTTTACCAAGTGCATACATTTTTGTAAGATAAGGTTGTGACTATAACACGACTTGATCAACGATTATCATTCCCCTTTTAGGATGGGGGGGGTACAATAGGATGAGTTAGAGGTGCATTTCATAAAAAAACATGTTTTCTAAAAGGGCTTTAGAAATGTGTTTGATCCATTGCTTCATAATCAGGTCTTAGTGAATTCAAAGCATATAGTTATGACTAAACCACAAACATGTCTAACTTGTACATGTTTTAGAAAATTTATAGCTGCCTCTGATTCTCTGCATTCACACTGGACTCTTTTTTCAGTTTTCTGTTCTTGGATATATTTATTATATTAGCTTTAGTTAAAAATCACTGCAAAACAGAAACTGTAGAATTTGGGAAGTCGATTAATGAGAAGGTTGATTGATCTTTCTTATTTACATCTCTAACTATTCAAAAAAAAATGCAACACTTACAGTGCAGCCATGGACCAAAATCTCTGCAATCTGACTGAGACGCTGTTCTGGGGAAGCTGGCTTCCATTTCTGCCCTGAATCTTAGGGCCTACGTTCATCCTAGCTCTATGATGTGTTGGGAAGATGAGAATATTTAAAGGGTAGAAAACACTCAGCCCCCTGTCTAAAGTATGATTTTAAATATATATGTATATGCACGTATATTTGCTTTAAAATAAGGAAATTTTAATACATTAATATTTTCCCAGTTAATGTAGTATTTTTACTAATGCTTTGAGAATTCCATACAACTTACTTTGAACTTATTCACCTCTATGTTTTCATCCCCTTCTAACTTTGGGTTCTCTCTATTTTTTTTTTTAATAATCCATCCAGTTCACTTTGTCCTGCTTATATACTCACAGGTAAAACAAGACTGATCTATCAGGGGCCACACTTAAATTGTCTCTCCCTCCCTCCGGAAGCCAATTGTCAATAGTTCTTCAGTTAGTGAGGGAGGCTCCTGTGGGTCAGCCAGTCCAATAGAAAAGCACTGGAAGTCAAAGAAGATATTTACACACCCTTTTTGAACTTTCAGAATACATCATTGCACAGACCTTCATATTTATATATTAAGGTTGTAAAATAAAGACCCACACTCCAAAAGAACAAAAACCATATTTACCAGTGAATGGTGTGATACATTGTTTTGTGGTGAAGACAACTTAGGAAGTTATAAGAAATGGAGACCCTCAGGGCTCAGCAGTTAAGAGAACTGACTGCTTTTGCTGAGAACCCTGCTCTTGCAGACGACCTGGGTTAGATCCAGCATCCACACGTGGGCTCAATTATTCATAGCTACAGTTTCAGTGGGAATCCAACGCCCTCTTCTGACCTCCAAAGGATTGCATGACATGGGTGCACTTACACACATGCAGGCAATATTCTCATTTACATAAAAATAAAAATAATGACTAAAATATTTTTTAAAAAAAGAAAAAGAAATCCAGACCTGTTCAAATCAGTGCAAGCATGGAGCATCTAGATTCTTCTGCATGGGATTCAGGAAAATCAACACAGAAAGCAGGAAGAACCAGGAGTCCTGGTCTCCCAAGTCCGCATTCCTGGGACCTGGCTGTCTTCAGCAGATAAGCTCCCCTTTTCTCTCCTGTGCACTGGTCTTGATCTTGTCAAATGACATTCATCCAATCAGATTACCAATAGCTCTGTTGGTTACTTAATATTTCTCAAATATCAACCCTTTTGTTTGTTTTTCCCATAACTGTTCTTTTACATAGAAAAAATTAAATGTAATTGCCTCAGAAAGCAGGAAACTTAAACACCCTGGCCCAGTCAGCCGATGGCTCACTTCTGTCTTCATCTTGGTAGTGCAGAGGAAACTGACAGTTTCTCTCTTTTTCCTAAGCAGTGGGTTCCAATCTTGGCTGCATATTAGAATTGCCTGGGTGCTTAAAAATACATCTAGACACCCCTGCTCCAGAGGAAAGGGTTTGTGTTTTCACCCCACACTCCACAGGCTGAGAAGCATTGCCCAAGACCCTCTCTCCTTTTATTTCTACTTTGAATAAACTGCAGAGGTGAGTCAACTCTGCAGATCTTTTTTAAAAATCATATTTTCTTTCCTTTTATTTTGTGTATAAGTGCTTTGCCTATGTAAGGTATGCAACATTTGCAGAAGTCAGAAGAGGCTGTGGATGGTTGTTATCTGCCAGGTAGGTGTTGAGAATTGAACCAGGGTCTTCTGCAAAACCATCAAGTGTTCTTAACCAAAGTGCCATCTCTCCAGCCCCAAGTCTGAAGATCTTCAGGCCAGCTGTATGTGCCCTGTCAAGGGATGCTGGGTAGAGTCCCATGATGTGGCATCAAATGGTGTGTGTCAGGCTTCAGTGGTGTTGGGATAGTTAGTGCTTTTCTCTTTTTTCAGTTTGTTGATTTTTTTGTCTCATAATTTACTTCTTTTTAAAATATTTAAATTTTCATTTTGTGTGTATGAGTGTATTGCACCCATGTTGTGCAGTGCCCACCAAGGTCAGAGAGAGTGTCAGACTCCTCTGCAACTGGGGTAAAGGACAGTTGTTAACTGCCATGTGGGTGCTGGGAATTGTACCGGGGTCCTCTGCAAAAGCAGACAGTGCTCTTAACAACTGAGCCATTTCTCTAGCCCCAAGAGCTCGTTGCTTCTTCCTTTCTGCCTCTTCTCAAATAAAAAAACCAGCGTGATTCCAACTTGTGTTATGAGTTATTTTCTTTTCCTGTGCATCTTCGACATTGATTCCCTTGGTCTAGGGATCCCATTATTTATGGGATTTTCTAGTGAAAAATGCTGAGTCAGGGAATGGGTCGCCACAGCCCCTCTTCCAGAATTGTCTACACTGCTCTTGCTGCCAGCCCTGACAGCAGCCTTGGCCATGTGGTCAGAGGGAGGGGAAGCAGCAGCACCATCTACGCTCCCAGTGCTGCCTCCACAGCCAGGCCAAGAGAGTTTTCTGAAGCAGCTTTGCCCTCACTTGGCCATTGATTGGTTTGGCCTGGACAGTATTTCCCACATCTGACAAATGGATCCTCAGACTTAATACAGAGTCTTGAGAGTTTTGGTTCTAGCCATCCAAATTCTAATTCAGCAAATTTGAGAGAAGGCCAGATTTTGAGAACTTGGGTTTTATAATGGCTGCGAAGGAAAATTTAATAGTCACTTTGGTTTGGGAGCCACTAGATTAATTGATTTCTATGTTTTTGCCTCTAAAAGTTTATGGTTCTCTAATAGCCTCTGAAATTGTGATAGTTACCTCTAGTTCTGAAAGATCCTATTCACTGAAATTTGTGGAACACTGTTTCCAGGAAATACTAATTAGTGCCTGGATAACAAAAGGACCTGCTGAATATTAAGTCCCCCTCTTGGCTACTAACAATGTGTTAGTAGACTGGAGACTGAGAAGCCCCATTGTAAAACGAAACTCACTTCTTAACCACTTAGGTAACTTATTTGGAGAAATGACAACTTTGTCTCAAGAAACCTATTAACACTCCTTCAAGAAGTAGTCACTTAACAAGGTTTGGAGGCTCCAAGTCTGTACCATGTTCTGTGTATCGTGAATTTTCAACAAAAGCCTGGTTGACAAAAAGAAAAGCAAAAGATGAGACTCAGACTCATCCGTTTTGTTAATTGCTAACAGCCTGGGTAAAAGTTTTGATAAAGAGATCAGACCTAATGGTTCCAATGAGGTTTAGTATTAGCTAAGGCTTCATTAATCTTAGATGCTAGTGTACTTAATCTACACTGCTATCTGCTCCCACCCAAAGAGAATAACCATTTTGCTTCTATTTCATATGGTGATAAAACAAAACCAAAACTTAAAAACATGGCCTGTAGGCTGCTCAGCATCTGTTTCAACCTCATTGGAATTTTAGGGCCTAAAATACAGTGCAATTCATTCTGTTGATCAAATACCCTTCACAGTACTTCTGAGTCAGTGTTGCCCAGCAAGTAGTGATAAAGGCATATAGATACTTCTTGTCACTTTGAGATCTGAATTTTCTTTGTTGGTCATGCCTAAGCCAGAAACTGCAAACAACTAGGTCAATATGCATTATTGACCTAAGGGAGAGGGAAGAAGTGCTTGCCAGAAGTTGATCTTTGTCTCTGGTGGACTAACCATAGCAGAGGTCAAGATGAATAAATCTGCATGCCAGAATGTCTCCGTTACAGTTCAAGACAAAAAGAAAACAAAGGAAGTTGGAGGGTTGTAAGAGGAAGGAAGCGAAAGACTTTCCAGAAGAAAATACAGATGTTCTAAGTGTCCCGTTTTTGTTATAATGTGACTGTGAAAAGTCCAGTTGGACCAAATGATTTCTGGTCTTAGTCAACAACATGTACTAGCATTTTAATTCCATCATGGAAAGAGAAGATACTACCCGAGGATCAGACTTATTAAAGTTATATTTACTTACAAAAAGGAATAGGTGCTTTTAATATTCATATATGTACATATGTCATAAATACACAAAATGTACATATATACACACATACCACACATACATACTGAGTTGCCCTAACACTTGCTCTTTTCTATGGAAAAAAGGTAACCAAATATTTTCCGTGAAATTTTCTATGCTATTGCTCTTCAAAATAAACTAGGACTGAATAGTTATGCTTTTACAAAAGTCACTGGTTTAGGTACAAAAACAGTTTAAGTGGGTAGATGATAGTAAATGCACTTACATTATGTTTATAATGTAGAAGATTCATTTCCAGAGGTTGCCCACTGAAGCACTTGCTTACATTATTAGAAATGGGGAAATTGTTGCCACTTGGGTCAGCCCATTCCATCTTATATTATTCTGACACACATATGTGCATATTAACCCTTCCAAAGCCTGCCTGATCTCAGTGCCCATTGTTTTCAACCGAATGGAGGTGAAAATTTCACTTGTCATAAAACTTCTAGTCTGGATGTCTAGCTAGTGTGGTGATAAGCATCACATAAACACACGGGGATGGAATTCAAGTTACCTTTATCTACGGCTCCTTTCATATACAATATGTGCGATAGACAGACACCAGTGTCTCATTACATGACCACCCACAGAACATTACCCAATGTGACATTCTTCAGGGGAAATGAGAAAAAAATGTTTTACCACATCAGTCTCTTCCAAGAACACTGATTCAATAATAGTACTTAAAAAGTGACCAGATGCCCATGGAAGTTTCTCTCCTCTGCTGTTTTGACTTGGGGGCATAATAAATACCTCACATTCTGAAACTTCTTCAAACAGAAGGTCATAGAAGGAAGCACATTTACACAGAGAAACACACACATACACACACACACAGTTTGTTGTGAAGTTGGAATTTCTATTTCTCCAGATTCTCTCATTATAGGCAGATATCATTCCTCCGTTCCTTCAGTTAGATTTGTCTCCAAATTTCCCTAGTCATTGTTGTACATAATTGTAGTCGATATTTAGGACAATGAGTCATTTTGCCATTAAAAGCATTAAGCAAATTCATGAGGTTCACTGGAATTCAAATAAAATTAGTGTTAGAATTTGTAGATATCTGAGTTTTTATTAACCCAATGTTTCTCAGAGAGTCACGATATATGAAAATATCTTCATATGTATTTCATAATAGTTGGGTTTTTTTTCAGTGAGAACCTGGCATACATGTAGAAGCATTTTGCTTTTCTGAAAAAAAAAAAAACAAAAAAACAAAATCAAAGTGATTTGAAGGTTGACCCTTTGGTGACAACTGGATATCTTTGGCAAGTGTGAAAGATCACCTTCGATCTCATTTTGTGTTATTGTAATAAGAGATGGAGACTGCATGAACCTTTTGAACCAACAGCAGATCTAGAATGGGCAATTTGAAGGGACTAGATAAAGGGAAATAACAGGGACAGTTCTGTAAAGAAGTGTGGCCTGTTATAAATCAGGAATTCAGAGGAAGGAGAGACTTGTTATTACTAGATATGAATTAAGTATAGATCGTGGCTACTTTGTGTGTGTGTACATGCATGTGTGTATGTGTGTGTGTGATGCTACAAGACAGGACAGAGTAATTATAGAGTTTCATGTCTGTCAGCTTCATGAGGTGCTCAGCTATCAGTACTTGTTAAATTCCACCAAGCAGGTTACACTACCCAGGCATGCTGAGTTAAATTTCACTTATATGAACTATGAAGAATTTGAACGTTTCCTGGTCTGATAAAGAGTTGAATGCATCCTTTTTTTCCAAATAAGTCTCTATTTATACTACAGCCTGAGGCTATATATTGGTGTGCATGATCAATTAGTTTTGTCACTTGAAGTGGGAGAACAAAGCATAAATAGGAGCTATCGAGACAAGTTTATCACCCCTTTGAATTGTTATCAGTTGAATGAAACACGATCGATAATCTCTTGAAGCATTTTTTTTTATATAATTCTCAAAGTTTTTGCTGTTCTTTTTGCTTTAATCCTAAAACTAACTACATTGGGGGTAGGCATATGCTAGCAAGAAACTATTTTGGCTGTTTGTTCAGAGTAGTTGTCTACATGTGAGTTAAGTAATCTTTAGAAGAACAGGAGGTGCTGATAGAATAATTGTGTTTATTCTTCCCACTTCATGATTTCTCTCTTATAAACATTGTTTTGCATTATTGGCCTCCATGTTCGTTTTTCTCATCTGATGTTTAACAAATATTTTTCTAATTGCCCGAGACAGTGTGGTCCAATAAAGTTAAATTGACTTTGGGTTGAACTTGTTTGTCTGATCTCTTGCCAGAGGTTATGGTCACCCACTTGAACTGACTTTCTCTCTGTTTCTTGGTCTCTGTCTCTCTGTCTCTTCTTTTTATGTTCTTTTATACTCATCATCCTTTTATTCTTGCCCTCTGTCTGTATCCTAATGTACAACCTGCAAATTGATACTAAAGATTTCCATAGAAATGATTTAAAAAAATCTATCTATGTGTCTACCATCTGTTTACTTATCCATCTAACAACTGAATAGGCACCTAAACCAACAGATCAGAGTTTCAACTCAAGTCACTGGAGGAGGTGCACTGAATGCTTAGAAAACAAGAGTGCTTGGAATAACCCAGTTGTTTGACGTCTGGAAACACTTTACAAACAACCTCCAGGAAAATAGCAGAGCAAATAGTGTTGGTCTACCGCAATGGAACAGAGATGGTGTGCGACCAGTTAGCTGCAACCCGCAAATCAACACAGACAGGCAAGCTCACGAGTGAAAACAGAAATGTCATTATCATCCATCACAAGCTGAAGAGTTTAAAGTAAACTTAAAGCCTTATATGTGTGACTTCTCGATTCTGGAAAGAAGGTTAAAAGCTTCAAGGATTCTTCTTGGTTGTGTATAGTAAGCTCCCGAGCTTCCCCATAACCCCAAAGATCAACATTTATTTTAAAATCTACCCACTTTGACCAAAGCCTAAAGCTTGGGAGTCCTCATTCCTTTAGCTCTTTCTGGATGCTTGGGGAGCATAGCATGCATGCCTCAGCCTCTTGTGGTGCAGTGATGGTTATTTTGTCATATTTCAAGCAGATGAACCTCAAACTGGCCCACCAAAATGGCACCACAGGACATTATTCATTTCTGTGCATTTAGCTCATTTCTACATAAAGTTGAAAGAGGTGTCTCTGGAGTTCAGATATCCTTTTTCCAAAATTAATAAACATTCTCTGCTTATTTAGAAATTGTAAATAACTTTCTTCCCTCCCCCCTTTCTCCCATCCTCTTCTGTCTCTCCTTTCCTTCCTTTCTCTCTCCCTCTCTTCTTCCTTTCATCCTTTCCTTTTTCCTTCCCCCCCCTTTCTCTCTCCCTTCCTCCCTCCCCCTCCCTTTCTTTCTTTCGTCCTCCTTTTCCTTCACGTGTTATTGGATCTATCTCATTTCCTTTATTCAGTCTCTAAGGACAGATGCCCATCCTCAGTCCTACATCTTATACCAAGCAGAATGATCAGTTGTTTCAGGGTTTTTTTGTTTGTTTGTTTGTTTCTCTATCCTTAACTGTAGACTTGTTCTTGTCTGACCCTATTTACAAAGTGGAGTTAGCCAATGTTAAGAACAATGATAGACTTTTTAAAATGTTGCCTGTTTAAGGTAACATGTGTATTCATTCTTCCAGAGTTTCATCTTCCTTCTTTGGTCCCTCTGATTTCTCCTAAGCAGTCTACCTATTTATTACTTTTATGGTCTAGAATGAGACCACATTCCTACACTAGTTAAATGGAGGTTAGATCAGTGTTGAAAGAGATGATAAACAGAGGGGAAAGAGAAGATATTTTGACTAACAGCTTGAGATGAGCTGGGTCCTGTGATTGGGGCAGAGAAAAGAATACAGAGTCAGCAAACAACACATTTGTCTAATTAAAGTTACTTGGGAGCTTAGGACTCATCATCAGCTTTCACTTATCCTGATGATTCTCTTACAGAAAATATGGTCAATAGTCATCTGGAGAGAACAAACTCCATACAAGTTCCCCTCTGACCGCTCCTGGTGATCTAGAAAGAAATAGCAGTAGCCCATTCCGCCTGTCCTCACAAATTTACAAAATATAGCAAAAGAATTCAATCTCAACCCAGCTCAAGCCCCTTCTAGGAAAGCAATCAGACAGACTTTAAGTTAGTGTAGCCTCCAGTTTCCAGAGAAAGGAGGAAACAGTCCAATTATTGTCAGTCCAAATATGAGAAATCATGAAGTCTACTGGTAAGGGACAGAATTCTATAAATAAAAAACTCTTCTTACCTTATATACTACTGATGACTAAAATACCACCAAATGCTTATCTTTAAAAGGTATGATGACTAAATGGGTTTCCATGGAGACCCAGGGTATCTACACTTCTCATTGGTAGGAAGACGGAAGCAGAAAGGAGAGCTCATATTCAGTCATGCTCATAAACTGGAGCTAGGACTCACTATGTACTATGCGTCAGTACTATGATTATTTCGTACTTAACTCTGAAAAAGAAAACACTGCTGGCTGAATTATTAACACACTCGAGAAGACCTTCACCTAGGAATGAGAGAAACATCTTTAAGGATGAAGAGCTATTGAGATGGTGGGGTTTTAATTAAAGAGACCGAAAGAAAGAAGTTCGTGACTTAGGCAGAAGAATCAAATAAGTAACATAGTAGACACATACAGTCTCCAAAAGTCTGCATCACGAATGAATACTATTTTTGTTAAAAGACTATTAATATTTGCTTGTTTATTTTATGAGTCTTCTTTTCTTCTACAGATATTAATGAAACAGTTACAATATATCGGCCACCATTCTAAATGCTGTGTTACCAAGGCAATTTCCTTGTACTCAAGGGCAGCTAGCTTTCCCAATATAGTGAAAGCAAATGAAAAGTATCACACTTCTCTGTCTGTCTGTCGGTCTGTCTGCCTCTCTCTGTGTGTGTCTGTGTTTTCATGGCACATGTGATTTTCAATGTGAAGCTTTTATGATTTAACAGAGAACATCAGAGGCGTGGGGAAGAACAAGAGCCACTGGACTCACATGGCATCTGTTTTAGTCCCCTCCACTGTGCCTTCCAGCTACAAAGATCAAATTTTAAATTATATTTTTGGACTCCCTTGAAGCTAGAATTCTGGATGTGGCATGTGTTGAGGTGTGGGTGCACAGAGACATGAATAGGTGGGAGGCAGTGGCCACGAAGGGTGTGTTTCGCTACCAAGAACATGGCAGGCGCAGAGGGGCCCTTGAGCTATGAATTATGTCAACTGTGTTCCTGAAAGTGACCTGTCGAACCTTTACTTTTTGTCATCGGATATGTGTCTAAGACGTGTGATTCTGGAGTCTCATTCCTGAGAAAGATTCTAAGTCACCTAGTGTCCAAAATGCAGCAAAATCACAGTACAATATTTTTATTTGTTTATTTGCTTATTTATTTAGAAGTGCTTTGAAACCAGGCCTTTGAATATGCTAGAGCTGCTTTCCCTTTGAGCGACATGACTGGCTCAATATATATTTTTATCATCATTTTGGAACTTCTCCCTCAGAACCTCTTATTCTGGCCATTCCAATTGTTGACAAGTATTTAATGGCTTTCATTTGAATGCAGCAAGAGCAATATTGATGTTAAGCTCTGACTAGCAAGAGCTTTGTTGGGCCCATGTACTCAAGACTTACCTCTTGGAGGCGGGTGAGACGGGAGATGCTAACCACTGGAAAGAAACAGCCTGTCAAGGGCAGTAGAAAGTGCTCAGCAGAATGACTATCAGTGAGAGCATCTTACGGCTGAAAGAGTTCCATATTGGGGACCAAAGAGATAACCTATGGTGAAATTTAGAAGGAAAATTGGGAACCAATGATGGCAAAGGATTCGGTGTTATAAAGATATGATCCAAAGACATCGTATGGAGGAGGCAGGGAAGGGTCATAATCTAACAGATATTTTTAAAAGATCATGCATGTTAGCTATGTACAAGGCATAGATTAGACAGGAAGAAAAAAAGTGTCCCTTAAAAGGTGACTGTGGAAATGCATTAAACGTGTACCACACTTATACAACAAAAGCTCAAAGGGAAAACTGTCTTTCAGTTTGAAAGCAACCTGCCAGAAACCCCCAAGTGGAAATGTGTGGAAAACCCCAGAGGAGGCAGAAAGTAAAAAGAGAACTCAACTCACCTAAATGCTTTTATTGCTAAGTAATGAGTCGCTCAAGGGCTGAGCACACACTCAGTTGCTATTCTGCAGCTCACACATCACTGTTGTGATCTTTTCTTCCTCTATCAGAGTTGATTTTTCACAGCTGTACACATAAGGTAGCTAGTATTAATGGATTCTTATTCTATAACACAACATGCCCCCTCCCCAATATTAACAGTTCAAAGGAAAATCAACTTATTATCTTACAGCTTTCATAAGTTGGAAATTGGGTGCTTCTCTGTCACTGTTTGCCATGAAGTAATCAAGCTGTGGTCCAGGGCTACCTTCATCTGAAGGTTCCAGTTTTAAGATGACTTTTTTGCATGGTGTGTGTGTGTGTGTGTGTGTGTGTGTGTGTGTGTGTGTACATAGACCAGAGAACAAACTCAGGTGATGCTCCCCAGGTACCATTTACCTTTTTTTGTTGTTTTGTTTTCGTTTGTGTGTGTGGTTTTGCTGAGACAGGGTCTCTGCAACTGACCAAATAGGCTGGGCTGGCTGGCTAGGGAGTCTCAAGGATTTGCCGTTCTCCACCTCCTCAGCCCTGGGATTGCTGTGCTTGGCTTGGCTACTTTTTTTTTTTTTTTCTTAATAGGTTCTGGGGTTTAAACTCAGGTCTTTCAAGGCAAGAACGTTATCAGTTGAACTATCTCCCCAGCCCCTGAAAAAATTTTAAGCCACCAAAAGTATAGACGTAAACATTTCATTGGAACAAGAAATTCCTCTTCAGTTGCTGGGTTTGTCAGATTTCTTGATGTTATATAAAAGAAAATCTAAAATTGGCTAGGAATTCTGTTTGTCCCTTATTTTCATGTCCTTCTGAGATTTCAGTTGCCCTGGACAGAATGTTTGTGTTTTACAGTTCAGAGTCAGATGGGGTAGGAAAGGATGGGCAAGGCAAGGGCCTTGGTACAGAACTAGTGAAAAGAACGTTAGCCGGTTTCTCTCTTATCTCTGAAATCCCCAAATACCCAGAAAACAAAAATATTGTTCCTTCTTTTCAAATGTAACTTCAAAACGTATTCCCAGGTGCCCCTCCCACGACAGATTCTTATCAGATTCCACCTCTGAACTCCTGCTGCCTGAGCCTTAGGAGAGAGGGGGAATGTTTCTGGGCTCTCCGGATCATCAGGAACATTCTACCACTGAGTCACAGGCAAGCTAAGCTTCAGCAGAGCACTTACTTCCTTGAAGACATCTGAGATAATACCAAAGAGAAGAGTTGTGTAAATGATCAAAACATAAATATTTAACAATAGTGTACATCTGTTCCCACCATTAGGTTGGGTGCTGGGGGTACAAGGACACTTTTGCCCTTGCAGGGTTTATAGCACAATCTAGGGAGCCAGAATACATGAAGGGTAGGTACAGGAAACGGAAGGAGGCTGGTATTTAGGTCTACAGTCAAGGGATGTGTAGGTAAGCTACCCCAAAACTTGCTTAAAGATCATGTTTGATAGTTGGGTGTGGCAGTGAACTCCTTTATTCCCAGCACCAGCAGAGACAGGCAGATCTCTGTGAGATCCAGGCCAGCCTGCTCTACATAGTGAGTTCTGGGTCAACTGAGGCACAGGGAGACCCTATCTCAAAAACCAAAACCAAACAAAACAGAACTAAAAAGACTATTGGGCATAATCCTTGAATGACAAGGGGGAAGACAGTCAGCGGAGGAGTGAAAGAAGCTGACTTGACTTCCAGTGTATCACCAACTTGGGCATCAAGTAATCCGGTTTCAAGAGCTGCTGCTTATGACTCAGATGAAGGGGAAGAAGGAGGGATATTCATTCCATGGTTTTCTATGACTCGAAGGATTCAGTTCACTTATTCTAGTGGTTTCTTTTGAGGCAAGTCCATTCACATAAAAGGAATATGCATCCAAGTGGTTGTTTCTGAGGTTTAGATTAAGATTTTTTTTTTAAAAAGAAAATGGTCATCTTTTTATATGAGGCCCATTTTTTGAATTCTTAATTGTCATTTTTTTTTTAAAAATTCTAGTGTGTATGTATTCATTTAAAGACACTAAATGCCTTCACTGAAATTCTCCTTCATAATAAGTAATATGACACTTAAGTAAATGGAGTTATGAATAAATTTTCTATTTATGATTCATGACAATAGGTACGTCATGAGCCCAAATCCAAGAAAACCTAATGCATAAGAAATAACAATGGACAAAATACTTTAAGAATGTAGAGAAAATTTTCAGTTGAATTTCCTAAGAATATTTTTCAAAGTCATCATTCCCATAAAAGTACCATTAAAGAATCTGACATTAAAAAAATATTCAGTAAAAGAATATTATAGGGGCTAGAGAAGTACCTTGGTAGTAGAACACTTGTCTATTCTGTCTTTTTTGTGATATCCTTCTTTTGACTAGAGGTATAATGAACACAATCACATCTCTTAGTTCAGAGGCTGGAAAACTACGACTTGTGAGGGGATATAAACTCATTGCCTGTCCTTATAGCCACGAGCTAAGAACTGTCACAATTTCAAAATGATTGAAAAAAAAAACTGAAAGAAACAGTATTTTGTGATACTTAAATATTATGTTAAGTTTAAATTCTGGAGTTCATAAGTAAAGTCTTCCTGGAGTACAATTAGTCATTTACCTATTCTGTAGCATCAGAGTTGAGTTGTTGGGAAAGAGAACATGTGGCCTGCAATGCCTAAAATATTTACCATCCAGCTGAATACAAAGAGGTGCTTTTTTTTTTCTTTTTTCTTTTTCCCTTGCCTTAATTAATAGTTTGGAATTCGAGGCTGGAGAGATGGCTCAGCAATTAGGAACACTGGCTGTTCCTGAAGAAGACCGGGGTTCAAATCACAGAACCCACTTGACAGTAACTCTAGTTCCAGGGGATCTGAAGCCCTCTTCTGATCTTCTCTCGGGCACTGCATGATACAGGTGCACTTACACACATGCAGGTATAACAATCATACATGTAAAATAAAAATAAATAAAAAAAATTTAAAAAATACACTGGAATTCTCCTTGACAGTACTACGTAGAGTACTTTTTGCACTTGATATTTTTATCTCTTCAAGCTGTATTCAAATGTGTTTTTCTTCTTCCTAGTTTTAAAACACAGGGGATTGAAAATATGAAAATGAAGTTTATTGGGCCAAATGTTTAAATTCATATTTTATTATTTGACAGGACACTATCCAATAGGGTTGAATTAAAAAGTTGGACTTTGGATATAAGTTCTGGTAGCATTTTCTCTCATGCCATTGAGTACTCCTGAGCTTATTTGAATATAAATATAGATATATTCTATGTAAATATGGAATCTAATTGAGGATGCGGTGTTTAGCACACTTTTGTCATTCAAATTCCTATGATGCGGTGGATGAGGTATAATGTGAATTGTTTGGGCATCACTGGCCTCATGGGAAGCTCCATGCACTTACACATCTGTGTTTACAACAAGAAAGAATAGTTGTTTCCCTCTCCAAACAGAATAAACAAAATGTCATGTTCATACAAACCCTGGTTAGGGTAAAATCATCTGGCTGGCATTGCTTGGCTAGAGCACCATCCGGGCTGCCAGCCCATGTGGATGGAGGACCTGATCAGGCCCTGGGTTTTAGGCCTTCAAAGTTTGGAAAGGCTTATTTGAAGTTTTTTCACAATTGTTAGCTGCACTGCAAACAGTCAAGATCTAGTTTGTAAGTCTTCCCTTTAGTGACCAACTTTTCTTTAAGAATCCCAAATGTTAGGAGGCCTCTGAGTAACTGCAGTATCCCACGCAAGGCAATATAAGAAAGTGATTCATTAAGATCACAGAGCAGGGGCTTTCATCCTCAAGGTTATTGCCATTCTAGACCGGTTAAATCTTTGTTGTGGGGCTTGCTGGGGGCCCTGTAAGAAGTTCAGAAGCATCCCCGGTCTCTACCCAGCTGATGTCTGTAGTGTGTTCTTTTTGAAAAGGTGAACAGACACATACCAAATGCATCCGTATTGAGAACCAAGAATAAGACATTTGGTCTAGGGTGGGAAGACAGTTCAGTCAGTAAAGTACTTGCTTTGCAAATATGAAGACCTGAGTTCAGTCCCCAGAACCCTCATTTTTAAAAAGCGAGACATGGTGGTATAGCTAGGCAACCTATGCTACTTGGTTCCAAGTCAGTGATAGACTTTGTCTGAAGAAAGGAAAGAAAGAAAGAAAGAAAGAGAGAGAGAGAGAGAGAAAGAGAGAAAGGAAGGAAGGAAGGAAGGAAGGAAGAAAGAAAGAAAGAAAGAAAGAAAGAAAGGAAAGAAAGAGGGCAAAAAGTGAATTATACCTAAAGAACAATTCCTAATGATGTCCTCTGACCTGCATATATACACACACGCACACACACACACACACACACACACACACACTCAGCTTATTCCTACAACACTAACAAAAGGAGCTCTGAGAAGGATAAGTCTCAAAACCACAATTAGATTAAAAGGACCCAGAATCTGAGTTTAAGGATATAAAGCAAATGTCTACAATAATGATCCCTTCATCTATTCACAATGCTTGGGTAGAAACCTTTATCCTCGAGCTGTGGTTCTTGAATTTTTGGTGCATCAGAATGACCTGGAGGGCTTGTTAGAGGGCGAAGCTGCTACAGGTTGCTAAATGGCAGCTCCAGGGTTTCTGATGCAGCAGTCTAGAACAGAACCTAAGGTTTTGTTTGCATTTCTAAGAAGTCCCCAAGTGATGCTGATGATGTTGGGAGGCCTTGACTAAAACTGTACCAATTTGTTCGTGGATTCAAGGGTAAAAAACAGAGGTATACTCTGAATTTTTAGTAGTAAGAGAAGCACACAAAGCAAGGTCTCTGATCTACTGAATGAATTAGTCCCTTCGTGAATCAATTATGTCATGGCATAACTGGGAGGTGGTCAAAGGCAGGAGGTAGGTATAGCTTGGCAGGCTCTCTCTTGCCCAGGTTCCTTCCTTGTGTTCCCTCTTTCTCTGCTTCCTGACCAGTGTTTTATAAACGGTTTTCTTCCTCCGTGCGCTGCACACCACAGCGTTCTGCCCGTGCACATGAGGTCAGTGACTATCAGCTGAACCCCCTGAAACCGTGAAACCAAATACATTTTCCCTTACCTTGAGCTGCTTGTGTAGGTATTTGGACAGAGCAATGCAAAACTGAACTAACACACTCAGGTATATTACCTAAAGTGGGACACTTTGGGGACTGAAAGGGACCTTTTAATATCTCACAAGGATGACAGGTGCTAACTGGAACTGTGTCAAACAGACTTTGATATATACTTCCCTGATTTATAAGTGAAGAACAGCCCTGGGTGACTTAGCTGGGAGGAGCTATCTCTTGGTCAAAGAGTGTTTGGGAAGCTTTGGTGCATGGGGTAGGAGTGGAAAGTGGGGTCAGCTTGGCCTTACACACACAGACACACACACAGACACACAGACACACACACACACACACATACACACACATACACACACACGCCAGCCCCAGCAGGAAGCATAACTCTACCACTGTCTAGATGGGTGACCTCTCTCCATTCATGTCCCTATCTGTAAAATGGAAACTAAAAAAACTGCTTCTTTTCAGGATATTTTAGAGGATGAATCAGATGTTTAAAAGTGTATGTATGGTCTATGGTGCCTGACAAGAACTTAGAACACATTCTAAAGATTCCCATGCAGTACAATCATTTAAACTTAGAAAAGACACAAAGATTATTTGTCAGATCCTTTGTCCCAATTTATTTCATAGCTGTTTATTGACCTCTAGGCATTCTGCTAGCTGAGTATCCATGGTAAAGAAACGGAACTTTCTTGGTGTTGATGACACAGAGATTCTAGAATAATGAGCAAAGAGTGTCAAATAAAGAATCAACCACTTGTGAAGTTTCAACGGGCAAGTGGAGGACTGTTCTGTGGAAATCAGCTACTAGGAACTCATCAGAGGATTTGACTGTTATAAGATAAATTTCTTAGTTCCTGAGGAGTGTGTGTGTATGTATGAGTGTGTGTGTGTGTGTGTGTGTGTGTGCGTGTGTGTGTGTTTTGGAAAGGTCATTTTGATTATAATTTCAGGACAGTGCATTACATTAGCCCAAGAAAAAGATGGTACCTTTCCCCACAAGAAATAAAGTGATTATAACACCAAATATAGAGTAAGTTCCTGAATAGTTAGTTGTATATGGCTCATTGGACATACAAAAGGAAATTCATGTTTTTTGACGCTCCTTTATCAGGGAAATGCTCAAAAGGATTGTATTTCTCGTGGGCTTGGTTGAAGGAAATTGCTAGTTAGAATGTCATCACTTTTATAATCAGTGCTGTGTATTCACTGTTCTAAATTATAATCAGTGTATGGGTTGAAAAGTAATATTTAAATTCAATGACTGTTTCCATGTGCAGAATATTTGAATATTATGCAAGCATGATGCTCAAGTATCTTCCTATCCTAGGCTTGTCTTTGGAACACATTTTCCTAAAATCATTTGGAATGTAGAATCTCCAGTAAACTTTTATGAATCTTGTAACTCTGACAATGTTTCATCTAAGTTCATATCCAGGAACAGGGTGTAGAGGATTATTGTGCTCACTCCCATTTATGAGTTCTGGCTCTCTTAACATTTAAAACACAAAAAATGAAGAAAACTGTGGTCAGTGTGGCGGCTGTGGGGTGTGAGGATGAGGCGGGCAGAGCACAAAGCCCTAAAGGAAAGCCCACATTAGTCAATGTAGCATTCCAACGGCATCTGCCCTCCCCAGGAATGTACTTTATATATTTCCCCATTGACAAAGCGATAGGAAAACAATAACAAAGAAATTCAATGTAGTTGATGTTTTATTAAATGTTTAGGAAAATGTATGTCTTGATTCAATGAATCTCATGCTTTGCTGGTGAGGTCCTCAACTGTCAAGAAGAAAGTAAGATTCTAAGCAAAGAGTTGTTTTCTGCACTTAGTTATGTCCCATATTATTAAAGCAATACAACTCTATATGTTTTGTAAGTTAAAATTAAACTTGTCATTTTAAAGAGTGTTATAGATTACTGTTTTTTGTAAACTGAAGGCTGGAGTCAGGTTTGGATTTGCACATTGATTACAAAATGATGATTCCAACCAGGAAATACATTTTAATAATGTACATCGAAAAGAAAGTCCAGTAGGGCATCTACATAACGAGGTAAACACTGAAGACATAAATTTGTTTTTCATGTTGTATCCAATAAACCCACAATAAGCTATCACTACTAACTATTTGATCCTAGGCAAGACGCTTTCCAGTCAACTCTCAAGCAGCTAAAAGATTCCTACCTGTTATTGTTAGTGAAAGAATGAAATGAGATAATATAAAAAAATACAAGAAAGAGTCTTCACAATATTGGCACTTATATATTAATAATAACAAAAACAGAAAGTCTTAAATAAGTGCTCAGCTGGGCACGGTAGTTCATTCTGAGACCGAGGCACTTGGAAGACTGAAGCAGAAGGATCGCCTCAAGTTCATGGCAAGCTTAGGTTAATACCTCCAAGCCAGCCTGGGTTACAAAGTGATCCTTTCTCAAAAATAAGACAAGAAAATTTAAAAAGTACCACAAAATATATATGTATTATTGAAAATTGCTTTAATATGATACCTGACCAAGAATATACAGACTTTTCATTTGAGGGAAAATTGTACATTCAGTGTTTGCTTTGTTCAGTATGGTGTCTCTAGTGACTAATAAAGTGCTTAGAATATATCACATGCTTAAAATAACTGTAAAAGAATGAAGGAATAAAGGGGTGACTGGCTCCATCTGGAAGCACCTTCGCATACTACGACCAGGTAGCATCTATTGATATACAAATGATCCTACAATCAAATCACAGAGGCACTAAAAAGCCAGTGTAGACATTGGAGACTAGGTAGTTTCCTCAAAGAATTTTATGTGGACATTTAGTAAATACTTAGAATGGGAATTGACATGATCAATAGCTCAAAGCTGTCAATCATTGCTTTGATGGGTATCATTCATGTGGTAGGTTAAATGTGGCTAAGAGTTTATCTTTCTAAGAAATATTCAGTGCTATGAGAGTCATAAGAGAAATAAAACACCAATCTTCACAGTTGGAGCATGTGCTCATTGGCAGTAGCCTCTGATTTGCTGCCTTGTACGTTACTGCATTAGACTACCTGTGTGCAGAGGTCTCTTGATTCAATCATTAGCCTGTGTCTGGTCCTGCAGTGGAGGGTCACACTGTTCCATAACCATGTATGCCAAGGTTTTCTTCCACTTTTAACCCTCATCTTGCCTCAACATGGGCAGCTCCAATTAACTTCAAAGACCATGCCATGTGTAGAAAAACTCCGATGAAGTGGAACAAAATCTCATTGCATGTTTGAAGTTTGTCAGAATGTTAACGAGACAAACCCAGTAAAAATAGAAAGTCGATGTCAAGTTCCAGCCTTATAGACACATGCTTTTTCATTATTTACCACAGACAAATTCACTCAAGATATACAAGGACAAATAAATATAACTCCGTGAGGTATCTCCTAGATTTATTTATAGTGAACAACACCACATGTTTGATAACCGTTCCTTAATTAGGGAGATAGTTTGTAACTTTTCTCTTTGTTTCACATTCAAAACACATTTGTTTTCCATTATGAAATAGTTTGTAAAATAAAAGCACTGAACCGTAAATTTAACTGTAAGCAAATTGTGCTTTCACCTTCTTCCAGCACAGTTTGATAGAGTGTGCTTCAGAGGCAATTTCACCTATTGTTTCCAGATAGTATGAAAAAAGTTTCCCTTCCCTCTCATTTTCCCCAAGGACAGTCAACACTCCATGGAGGGAGGGTAGAGAGTACGACTGGGAAGTATGAGAAATTAAGAACATTGGGATCATTTAGCATCCTTTAGGAAGAAAATAACTCTAAAGAGAACACATACATTGCAAACACCTTTGGGTGCCATACTTTTCTCTGTTGTTTAGAACTACAGATACGGGCCTTAGACTAATCTTGTTTTTCAGCAAAAAAGAGGATGGATTTGAATTAAGACATGAATAAGATGATCTCACGTTTTGCAGTGTGCTGGAAATTTTCAATACAGGAACCATGGTGAAGGGTGAGGAGGCGATCTGCTACAGGCACGCTGACTGATGTCCTGGAACGCAGCCTGAACCACAGCGGTCCCTCAGACCCTGAGGCCTATCTTGGGTCCTGGCTAGAGAGAAGTTACTCTGTTTCTATGACCATTATAAAGATTTCTCATAAAAAATGCTGTGTAAGTAAAACTATATTGAAAACAATATGAATACCATTTTAACCAAGAAGCTTTACTTTCTAAACACTAGACATTGGCTTTTTGGGGTACGTCATTTTAGCCTGGAGTGGTGAATCTGGTTAGTAAAGAACAGATTATAACTGGAAGTGCTGGTGGAATGAGCATTATCAAAAGGTTTCTACTTGAAATTTTTCAAGATACTGATACTTTGGGAATTATTTTTTTGACAAGGAAAACAATTGAAAGTTACATTAACATGAATTACAACAAAAGTTGAAGAGTAAAATAGAACTTAGATCGCAGAAAAATTACTGTTTGTCAGCTTCTTTGTACTGTAACAAAATACTTAAGATAATCAATTTAAAAAGAGGTTTCTTTTGGCTCATGGTTTCAGACATTTCAGCCTGTGATCACTTGGCCCTTTTGCTTTGTGCCTAGAGTGTCCCCATAATCACAGTGGGAAGATGGGATAGAGGAGGCTGTTCACCTCATGGTAGCTGGAGAGCAGAGGAAAAAGGATTTCAAGACCCAGCCAGAATGACTGAAGTTCCTCCCAGTAGGCCCTACCTCTTAAAGATTCCACTGCTTACCAGTAGCCTTACAGTGGGAAACTAAGCCTTCCATACATAGGTCTTTGGAGGAATTGAGACTCAAACTACATCCCTGGAAAATCAAAAGAAAACAATGCATACTTTAAACTACTTCACAGAATTATGAATAAATACATAGCATATTCAAGATGGAGAGTCAAGCCTCTCCTGTATCTGTCTGTATAACTGCAGGCAAGTCATTGACACCCTTGTAACTCTAACTTGCTCTTCTGTACTAGAACTTCATGAGAATTTCATTGTTTTGATCATATTATACTATAAGTGCAGTGTGCACTAGAAACTGCATAGTAAACTTGGAATAAGCAGAATTGTTATTCCTCCACCTTCATTGCTACTGGATTGAATGAGGATCTTAAACAGGAAACACTCAGTGAGTGTTTACTGACCATGATCAGTAACTGTAATAAAATCGCATCTACACACGAAGATTCTTAAGCAGAGATACTACCATAATAGTTATCTGAACACTCAAAATGGAGTTAAAAGTCAAAGTACAGAAGTTTGTTAAATAAAGTTCATATAAAGGTTAGAAAAATTAAATTTAGGGAATAGTCAATGCAGAGAAATTTAGCTGGAGGAAAACTTTTACAAAGGTGTGTAATTAAAACCTTAAACTTTTAAAGCATATTTAAAAAATTCTAATTGATAATTAAGTGCATATCCTTGTGGGTTATAGCACATTTCAATATGCATATACAATGTGCAATAATCAAATCCATCACCATGAATGTTTATGCATTCTTGTGTCAGAAACATTCAAAATCTTCTCCACTAGCTTTTTAAATAGACCACCAAATATTTTTTGTGGAAAACCAGGCTAAAACTGTTATCTTCATCAATATTAAAACTTTTTAAACTCATAATTTTTATTTTAGAATATGTGTTAAGGTTAATTTTTGGGAACAAATGATTTATTTTTGCTTAGTAACAGTATTTTGTAATATTTACATAAATATCAGTAGTTACAGAACAATTACATACTGAATATTTGTTATCTGATTTCTTTTAAGTTATACTTCACTTCAAGTTATAGCTTAAAAATTCCCACTGAACAAAATCATTGCCTGCTAATTTTTTTTCCATCAAATATAAAGATTTTTAAGGTTAATGCCTGTCTGTTTTGGATGACCTTTAAGGATCTAATGGTCTCAAACTTGAGTAAGCTTTGTGCAGGTAAACATAGCTTCTATGAGTTCATTAGTGTCAAGTCCAGAACAGTGTTTCACAGAACTCCTCCCCGTCCTCTGGCTCTTACAAATAGAACTGTAATTTAAAGAAGACATGATTCATATTCTCTCTCTCTCTCTCTCTCTCTCTCTCTCTCTCTCTCTCTCTCTCATTCTCAGACATGAATAAATAATAGCCATTTTACTACACAGAGAGGGGGACCATTTTTTATTGGTGAATATGTAGCTGTATGAGAGTATGCCACATGTGTGAAGATGCCCAAGGATCCTAGAAGAGGGCATTGGACCCTGGAGCTGGAGTTTCTGATGGTTGTTGGTTGTGAGCTACTCCAATGTGGATGCTGGGAACCAAACCCAGGTCCTCTTGAAGAGCAGCAAGTGCTGGTTGTTAGCCACTGAACCATCTCCAGCCTGGGACCAATCATTTTAATTCATATATGAAAAGTCTTAGAATTGTATGGTCATCCAGAAATGCTTAATTTTAACCTATAGCACTGACAAGTGTATAGGATCATAGTTAGCATGTAATGCCTAATATTTTACTCATCCTTGCTGTTGCAGGAACTACTGTGGTTACTATTCAATTAGAAAATGGACTCCCTCCTTTAGGCTAAAATAATGCAGCTGGTGAA
This sequence comes from Eospalax fontanierii, assembly GCA_035773235.1. Lineage (NCBI taxonomy): Eukaryota > Metazoa > Chordata > Mammalia > Rodentia > Spalacidae > Eospalax > Eospalax fontanierii. The sequence continues at coordinate 29,797,701 of CM069548.1, read as the reverse complement.
GTAACAAGGGCTAAATTCAGCCTCCACTGGGCCCTGTCCTCACGTTGGGTGCATTTACAATCATGTGTGTTCGTACAGAGGAAGATAAAATATATTCTTGTTCAGTAAGTTCAAGGAAGAATATAATATGTTCTTGTCCAGTAAGGTAGCAAACAACTTAATATATGTGGAATTAGAGTGCCAAAAGATGAGAAAAGAGGAGCAAAGAATATCTAGAAAGTTAATACTTAAGATTTTCTCCCCAAATTAATAAATGATCAACAGATCCAAGAAGCTCAGAGAACCTCAGCTAAGATAAATACAAACTGTACTCTGGGCACACACCTGAGATGCCTCCTAGACAAGTGGCTGAAAACCAGAACTACTGAATCCAAAAATCATAGAAATATTTACATAGCTTTCATAGAAAAAGTAAGAAAAACTAAGATATTAAAGTGCAAATAGGAAAAAGTAAATACAAAATTTTAAGGCCCCAGAGTGAAATAACTTTTTATAAAGTGAAGGTACTTTAAAAATAAGGTGAAGTAAAGATTTTTACATATAAAGCTGAAAGATTTAATTGCTAAATTCCACAACATAAGAAAGCTAGAAGTATTTTTTAAAAGATTTTGTCGTAGTTAGACTAGAATAACACAAAAATAACTGAAGTTGATGAAATATAATACATGATAATTTCTCTTAAAAGGTTGCAAACTGTTCAGAGTGAATGCTGTAGTAGCATATTGTGATGGGATTAACATTGTAGAAGTAAAATTCATGACAGTGATAGAGCAAAGGACCAGGCACAGTGAAATTCCAGTCTTCTAAGGCTCTTAAACATGAAATGATATGCCAGTATTTTAACACAGACTCTGATAAGCTAAAAATATATAGTATAAAGCCTGAAGAAACAATAAAATACAACAAAATCATAAATAATAAATTATTAATGTGCACATGCAAAATGTTTTAAAATTCAATTGATCCAGATAAGTGGGAAAAAGCAAATTAGAATGTCACATGAATGAATGTGAACCAACTTCCAAGGTGGTAAACTTAAATGCTCTACCAAACAAAATTTACATTAAAAATAAATGATCTAAACATCCCCTAAGATGCAGAGGAGTCAAACTGAGTTAAAAAGAAGTCTGGGTCTGAAAAGTTGGCTCAGTAGTTAAGAGCACTGACTGCTCTTGCAGAGGACCCAGGTCCAGTTCCCACCACCCACATGGTAGCTAACAACCATGTGTAACTTCAGTTTCAGGGGATCTGAGGCTTTCTTATGACCTCTGAAGTCATTGCACTTGCACACATGTAGGCAATACACTCATATATTTAAAATAAAAATAATATTTTCATTTAAATATTTAATTAATTTATGTTATTGAATTGTTGTATATTTCATACAGAACATCTCCATCAATCTTAATCATATTTATAACCTCTTCCCCACTGGCGCCTCTCCATAGTCCCCCAACTGGAATCCGTACATTCTTTCATCTGTGTTAAGGTCTATGTTGTCAAGTTAGTGTCCTCAAATGTTCCTCAGTGCAGGTTCATCCATCGAGGTCTGGTCAGCCTATCCATAGTCCCTTGCTTTAGGAGGACCAACTCACCCTCATCCAACAATAATCAGTTGCCAATAGTTCTTCAGCAAAGATTGGGGTCTGCTGCCCATTTCTCCAGTTCCATGCTGGGTTTTTGTCTGCTTGAGTTTGCGTGGGTCTTGAGCATGCTGACATCATTGTCATAGGTTTAGATGAGCAGGGTTCCAGGAGCTTGTAGGATTCTGTTTCCATATGGTCAAGGCACTTCCTCACTGGCTTTTATAAACTTTCTGCTCCCTCTTTCACAATGGCCCCTGAGCCTTGAGTGAGTGAAATTTAATATAGGAGTCCTACCCAGGGACCTGTACTCTGCAGATTCCTAATCTCCATTCTTTGGCCATTTGTGACCTTTTGTGTTACTGGTCCTCTGTTGCATGAGGGAGCTCCATTAATGAGAGTTGAAAGATTCATTGGTGTCTTCTTTATCCCTTGTTTCATATTGTGTGAGCCTTAGGTGTAGAGATTGCATTGCAGATGTGACACTTAGACTTGGGCAATTCATGGACAATGTATGTGGCCAGTTGTAATCTCCTTCTGGTGCAAAAGAAGCTTCTTTGATGAGTGGTGACTGGGATACTTGACTGTCTATATAAGGATACATATTTTGCACTTTGTAGGGAGTTACATTAGCCTCGGAATGTGACAACCTCAGGAATTTTTCTAACACATGATGACCTCTTCCATCATGAAATGTCACAAGCACATCTTCCCAGTCCACATTTCGTTTGGCATCCTAGTCTCTAAAGCTTCAACCACAACAGCCCATTGAGCTCTTCTAGTATTCTCTAGCTTGCCTCTGAAAACTCTTCCTCATTCTTCCCACAAATTCATTCCCAAATCCTAGGAACCACATGGTCAGATTTCTCACAACAGTGGTTCCACTCCTGGGTACTAATTTCCTGTATTAGTTGCTTTTATCCTGGCTGTGCCAAAATATCCGAAGAAAGGAACTTAAGGTAGGATGGGTTTACTTTGGGTCACCATTGAAGGCGATATAATCCTTCATGGGAAGATGTGCTCATGGAAACACGAAGCAAGCAATAAATGAAGCAGAAAGAGATTCTTGCTTGAACTCATTGATTTCCTGCTTTTTTCACTTTTTATTCAAACTAGGGCCCTATCTCAAGACATGGGGCTACCCACATTGAAGGTAAGTCTTCCTTCCTCAGTTAAACATCTCTGGAAACGCCTTCACAGTTATTCCCAATTGTATCTCCTAGGTAATTTCAAGTCTAGTCTAGTTGATAATGAAAATTAAACATCATGTTACGCATGTGGTGTGGATTTTTTTTCAAGGACCACTTGTAGTTATCAAACAGAAGCACTCAAGTCCCTTATTTAAAATAACATGCAGATAACCTACACATATTCTTCCATGTAATTTAAAGCATGTATCAATTACTTACAAATACCTAAAACTATGTCAAAATTCTACTTGTAATTATTATATAAGAATTTAGGGAATAATGATGAGAAAGCAAAAATCTGTATGTGTTTAACAGAGATATGCTCTTTTTTCTAGAATCTTCCATCCATAATTGGTTGAATTTGAAGATAGAAATACAAATACATATTATCAGCCCCATTGTGCTCATTAAAATTGCTGAGTAGAACTTAAAAGTTCTCCTCACAGAAATGATAAATATTTGAAATAATACATATGCTAATTATCTTGATTTTGCCTTTCAATAATATATGCATATTTTAAAGCATGATATCCTTCTATAAATATGCATAATTCATGCAATTTAAAAGTAAAACAGAAATAAATAATTCTAAAAAGAGATGATCAATATTGATAAAACCCTTGAATACTGATAGTTTTACATAAGATAAAGGTTTATAATAATCACATCAAAAGCAAATGTAAAAGACAGTAAAGACAATAAAATTAAAACAAAGAGGAAATAATATTTGCAGAAAAACAAGATACACTAGCATATAAAATGTAAGATCTCTTAAATCAATAATGTACTATTTGTAATGGAAGTATTATTCAAAGATATTAAAGAAAAGAAGTATCTCTAGCAACTAGAGGCATGTTGATTGAAAGTACCTTCAGTAGAGTGGTTACTATGAATAACACTGATAAAACTTTGTGATGGGGAAGAGAATTTTGGACACTCATATATTGACAGTAAGAATGCAAGCTGATACCACCATTAAAAATTTGATAGTTTCTTCTAAATTGAAATATACACTTTTGATGTGACCAATCATACTTCTGCATATTTGTTCAAAAGAAGTGAAAATCTATAACAAAATCAAAGCCCATATATGGATATCTACTGTAGTTGTATTTGTAACTGCAGAAATGTGGAAACAATCCAAAAGTCATTTAGTGGGTGAATAATCCAGGTAATGCAGTATTACTGAGCAGTAAAAAGAAACTAGTAGCTCAGTAATAACTTCAAAAACCTAGGTGAGTTTGAACAACATAATGTGGAGTGAAGGGCTGTCTCTGAGGTGCTTCCACAGTGTTATTCCACATAGACATTATATTATCCAAAGGGCAATTTTGACAGAAGTAGATCCATGCCTTCTAGGAGCTGAGGGAGGGAGACAGTGAGATTGCAAAGTATTTATAGATGGGTGCAAACATTTGGGGAGTTGGAAGCGCTCTGTACTCTAGTGTGGTAAGAGTTCTACAGAATTCTACACGTGATAAAATTCATAGAACTCCACACAAGAATAAGATGATTTTGTTACATGTACTTTAAAAATATCATAACAATAAATAATGAAATGAAAGATGCTAAAGAATAAGAAGGACTGGGGTATAAACTAAATGCCTACAACTAAGCCTTAGTCCCCAGGACTCTGGTCTACAGAATGATCACAGACCATCATGCTGTATCTCTTCTATTCACAGCGAGCCCAAGAATATGTCTTGAAATGCAGTTTTAAAGTTTCTTCTGGATCTGAATGCTAGTAACCGTGAGGAGTTGAGTCACTAATAAACATCATTATTATGCACTTCTAATTGTGATAGTCCTTTCAAAAAAAGGCCAATGTGGAAGGGGATTGATGCTAACTTACTGAATAATTTGCATTTTCTTTGAAAATTTTTTATTTTTAATTTTTGGTTTTGGTCTTTTTTTTGAGACAGGGTCTCCCTGTAGGCCCAGCTGGTCTGGAGCTCACTATGTAGATCAGGCTAGCCTTGAACTCACAGAGATCCTCCTGTCTGTGCTTCCCCAGTGCTGGGATTAAAGGCATGCACCACCACCATGCTCAGCTTTCTTTTAATTTTTAGAATTTATTTATTTTTGGTTTTCTGTTTGAGTGTTTTGCCCACATGTATGTAAGTATGCCTCCATCATTCAGTACACCTGAGAGGCCAGAAGAGGGTGTTAGATTCCCTGGAACTGGAGTTACTGATGATTGATTGTTAGCGGGCTGGGACTAAACTTGGGACCTCTCCAAGAACAGCCAGTGCTAGTTAAGAGCAGAGGTTGAGCCATCTCTCCAGCCCTCTTCACATTTCCCTTCCATTGTGGATGTCCATCGTGAACTGATTATATTCCTTAGAGGAATTTTTTTTCTTTACTTAATGTTTCTTGAGGCTAGAGACTATATTGTTATGTATTAACATGTTTTTCTTTGCAGGTTATGTGTGTTGATGTTTGTATACATGCTCTGAAAACCTGGATGCATGAATTGTGCTGCACGTATAAACTGCTTTGGGACATTTCAAGGAGACTAGACCTACATACTACATTGTCAAAGCTGACACCTATTCATCATGCTGTGGGAATCCCCTATTCCTCTTTCCACACCTCTTCTCAATGAGTCCACAATGCCCTGTCCCAATTTCAGAAGCTCAGAATGTACTTATAGGGGAGCCACGTCACTAAGTGTATGAGACAAAAGGAGAGGACTGGACCATCAGGCACACAAGCCTTGGAGGTGAGATGCAGATATTCTTCAAAGAAAAGTCCAGTGATACTTGCAGGCAAGTGTGGAGAGAGGAGAAAGGTACCAGGCACCATGATGCTCTTCCAAGGCAACATGAGATGGAGAGTTACTTTTGCAATTTTATTCTGGAAAGGAGCTACTGAGACAGTTGGAAATCATGTCGCTTTGCTTTGCAGCCTGTGTTGTTTTCTCTCCATAACCTTCAGTCTGTCACTGAAATCTACTACTCCTCGTTAGTTTTGTATACTGAGGGAATGAAGGCAAGAGAGGAGACAGAGCATAAGAGGTCAGTGCTCTACAGCATCCTCCTTGGAAGCATCTAGCTCAGGTGGAGACAAGGGTCCATGATTCACAGGGTTCACAATCACAGGTGAGTAGTCCTCAGCAGAGCTGGGGCTCCAAGAGCTATGCAGTGACTGCCTCTAGGAGTTCATTTGAAAGACAATCCCCATTTCCTAAAATATATACAATAGCATTTCTCAACGGACTATCTGTAGACTTGGAGATTAATTAATTGACTGATTTTTATTTATTGCAGTGCTGGGCATCAAGCCCAGGTCATTGTATATGGATAAGCAAGCTCTTTCCACTAAACCATGGTCCCTATCCCTATGGAGACATATTTCTAAGATTTAATTAAATTAATTTGTTTTAATCTTTTTGAGACAAAGTCTCCCTGTAGCCCTAGCTAGCCTGCCTGGAACTCACTGTACAAATAGGCTGGCCTCAATCTCACAGAAATCTACCCATCTCTGCCTCCCAAGTACTGGGATGAAAGGCACGTGCCCCCTACACTTGGATTTTAATTTTATTTTTAATTATGTGTTGTGCAAGTGTGTCTGTGTGTGTGGAGGTATGCACTGAGCTATCCCCCTAGCCCTGGAAACTTACAGTTTAAATGGAAATCCTTAGGTTCTGTGGTAGATGTGTTGGATCAGAATACCTAGAGGCAAAAGTCAGAAATCTGGACTGTAAAATGTAGCTCCCAGGCCATTCTCATACAGCATAAATTTGAGATTTTTACTCTCAGGGTGGCTCTTCAGAGTGAGTGGATAGGCTGACCATTAGATGTCTTCCTCCTCTTCCTCCTCCTCCTCTCCACCCCCACTTCTTCTGCTTATTATTATCATTATTATTACCACCATTATCTCGGCCAGAGAAATGACAAGGGTGGGGAATTTTCCTCAACAGGCTAATTTAGCTATGAGTCAAAGATTTTAAAAGAACTATGAAATGTGGTATTGCCCAGGGCCCTCCCTTCACCCTAATTAGGGATGAAAAATTACAGGATTGCATGCCCCCAAAGGGAACGCCATCTCTGTAATTAGGGATGCTGCCTCCAGGGTGCTGCCACCATAGAAGAATTGTTTATAGCCCAAGTCACGAAGAACCAGTGAAGAAGGTCGACATTCGTTATGTGAACCTAGTAAAACTACATCTCAGTAGGAAAAGCAGTAATAATTCAGTTTACATGCATTTTTAGGTACAGTCAATTTTCATAAATTTTTATTCTTGAAGTATATTGCTTGGGTCCATGCATATTTCATAATCTGGTAACTTCGCCAAGTAGTTTGGATCAGATTGGATTGGATTGGCAATGCCACGTTTTTTAACACTGTAAAATGCTTTCCTCTGAGTGACTCAGGTTCTAAACTTTGACAATATTTGAGGCAGTTTTACTGCATGTTTTATTTGATATTTCATACTTTTAATGATTAAAATGTACTTAGGTCTTGACAGGAAAAAAAGAAATAAAAAGACGTAGCAATTGAACTCAGAGAAGGGAGATTGTTATTCTTCTAAATGTATAGCTGTCCTCAGTAGGTTCAAATTCAGCATTATTCTGAATTAAAATATGCAGTCATACATAGCTTCCCTGATCTAACCTGCAAGGCTGTCCTGGTCTAACCTGCTTTTGCAAACTAGTACATTGGAGAGGGATGCTCATCAATATCACTCTGGACATTTTTAACCTTAAAACGTTATCTTTGCTGGCCTGGAGAAATGGCTCAGTGGTTAAGAGCATGTACAGTTCTTGTAGAGAACCCAAGTTTGCTTCCCAGCACTTAATTTTAGCTCCAGATCTGACACCTCTGGCCAACGGGCATATACCACTGCACCAACACACATACAAGCAATTAAAAATAAGTAAATGAATCTTTTAAAAATTACCTTTATATACATGAAAAATCTTGTGATGGAAAATGTTCATTTAGAGACATCTATTTTACTTTAATATGATTTATGACTTTGATACACATATTAATGCCTTTTTGTGTATTCCATAAAATAATCAATCAATAAATGATTTTTAAGCATTAAGAAAAACCCTGTATATGCAGCCAGACATGGTGGCACAAGCCTTCAATCCTAGCACTTGTGAGGAAGAGGCCGGTGGATCTTTTGAGATCAAGGCCAGCCTGATCTACATAGTGAATTTCAGGCTAGCTGTGTCCTCAGGGAGATCCTGTCTCAAAAATAACAACAACAATCAAAACATCCCGAAGTATGTTATGTATATTATCCAGGTGTGCCAGAACATGCCTTTAATTCCAGCACTTGAGAGGCTGAGGCAGGCAGGTCTCTGTGAGATCAAGGCCAGCCTGGTCTATGTAGAGAACTCCAGACCAGCTGTGTCTGCAGGGAGACCTTTTCTCAAGAAGCTAAACAAACAAAACAAAACAAATTAAACAAAACAAAAACCTTATATGTACTGAATGCCAAGTACTGTCTATGAATTGACTCTTTATGACAACACGCTATTCTATTTATCCTCATTTTACAGATGTGAATATTCAACTTAACAGCTTGTTCAATCTTATGTAACCAGTAAGGAAAGCAACTGGAATTCATGTCCTCATAGCCTCTAGCATTTCCAGGACCCTCTTGGCTGCCAGACTGTAAGTGAAATAAAGTTGATTATTTTACCTGTTCCACTGAGGTTGCCTTGGTGCTTCATTTTGAAAAAAAAATCATGTGTCTTGAATAATTTAAAATCTTCATAGACTATCATTATTGATTGGATAATAGAAATTTACTGTGCCTATTAACACTACTACTTAAAATCAAAGAATAAAAAATTATGAATGCTTTAGGGCTCTTTAACTTCTTTGTTTTTACCATATATCCACCAACTTCTATAATATTCTTTTTAAATGAAATAGAAGAGAACTGGCAAGTAGGCTCAGCAGGTGAAGGAGCTTGCTGCCAATGGTTGACCTGAATTCTACCTACTGGAACCACACAGTCAAAGGAGAGAGCTGACTCCCACAAACTGTCCTCTGACCTCCCTGTGACATCATGACACGTGTGCCTGCCCAATAATTAACATAACAGCTGTTAATGAAAAATAAAATATAAGCATGTAATTTTAATAAAAATTTTTAAATAAATTTAAAACTTTTAAAGTCTAAGATCATAACAGATGAAGAATCAATTTCCAAGTATGGCAAGTCAAAACCTGGGAAATTGACTCTGCCTTTTTAATCTTTTTAAATTGTTTATTGGTATTTACAGCAGTTTTATTAGTAACCAAACAGATAGGATCCACAGACAGTTTTATTTTGACATGAATTTATTACGTTTTGAAGTTATAAGATTATTCTTAGAAGACAAAGCACATACAACATGGCATTCAAGGGGTACTCCTCTTTTGGAAGGAACCTTAGTGAATGGCCTTCTCTGAGAAGGGACTCACTTAGCTGTGACACTCAGGAAGAATGAAGGGATTCTAGCTCTGCTTGACTGCTCTTCGTATCCTTACTGTGTGAGGGTCAAGATGACACTGAGTATAGCCAAATTTGAGACTTAGTACCTAACCTCTCCCCCAAAACCTTTTCTATTCTAAAACCTCTTTGCTTGATTGATTTCATTCACAAGTTTCTAATCATTTTTAAAATTTCTATTGCAAGACAGTGAAATTAAGTAACCTCTAGCCACATGACCAATGAATGACAGAATTTGGACTTTTAATCCAGGTTTGTCTGATAACCATGTGCACTTTTAGGTGGGCCTGTGATTTAGGTGGGTCTATGATTTTACAAAGTCTAGGGAATATTTTGAATTTCTGTTTTCATCTATAAACTTCCTGAACTTAGTTCTTGTGTTTGAGTTACCTTTGTCTCTGAAATGCTGAATAATGAAAAGTAAGCAGTTAGTTAAAAGTTCCAGACAACTTTTTACCTATATTGAGTAGTCAAGTAATCCATGTGGGCTGGAGATGGGGAGTGGGAAAGGCAGAAATATTATACAATTTGCTTAAAATACAAAATGCCCTATTTCAACCAAGCAATGTTGGGTTTAGACCACAATATGACTCTTTTGTCCAATTAGACTTGGTTAGTTTTAATGTTTTTTGACTAAAAACCTGGAGGAGATTGATTCTGCTTAGGCTCAAGTTTTTGTTACAGGACTGTGTGAAAACAAGTTGCTAAAATGCTTTTATTACATTGAATTACTTTGTGTTTTTCTCTTTCTCTCTTGTGTGTGTGTGTGTGTGTGTGTGTGTGTGTGCATGTGTGTGTCTATGTATCTCTATGTGTGTATATGTGTCTGTGTGCATGTGTGTATCTATATGTTTTTCTATGTATGTGTCTTTGTATGTCTGTGCATATATGTATCTCTGTGTGTATATATGTTTGTGTCTGTGTGTGAACACCAAGCATGCAGAGATCAGGGAAGAACTTATACAAGTCAGTTCTCTCCTTCTACCACGTGGGTCCTGAGGATTGAATTCATCATCAGGCTTGGCAGCAAGTACCTTGACTGAGCCATCTTACTGGCCGTACTTCTTTACTTTTTAATTACTTTTCTTTCTGTTCAGTTTCTTAGTTTCTGAAGTTTAGGAGATTTAAAAGATATCACTCCTTTCCATGTGGAGGATTAATTCCTTCAATAGAAAATAATGTAACCCATGGCGAGAGGTCATATTAGAAAGACAGAAAATCTGAGGAAGGATTAAGCTGAGTTGACACACCACTAACAAGGTGGTAAACAACTTCAAAATGGTGGTCAGCAAGCCAGACAAATTTGGGGCAAGCCAGTACCATTTCTTTTATACTGGGAAAGTTCAATAATCCCAACAATATGTCTCAATGGGTCTATGAATGTCATCAGTCTCATAATGTGGTTTTATTTTTTTATACAATGTGTTCTAGTGTTCATTTCTCTTTTATCGCCTGTGTTTGTCTCATTATACCATACAGGAAATCAGCTATGTGTTTATAATGATGTGCCTTCAGGAAAGACAAAGAAACAGCATTCTTTTTGTAAGACAATTTCATATTTTCAGTCTCTTATTATAACTTCCAAACATTATCTGAACAAAGATTTTTAAAAGTTCTGTAACTTCAAAAGAAAGTTCCTTTATCCAATTTGAATCTCTATAAAAATGTAATTGGAAGGACCAAAGTCATATTGGACAGTTTCATTTAATTTTCAGATGATTTTGTATATTCATTCTATACTTTGTTTGGGAGAAAACCACACAGAATTTCAATACAAGAAAAGGAAAAGAGAGAATATACAATTTTTTGGACTAATTTAAAATTTATTATGTATTGTTTATCCAAGAAGCTCTGTCCTCTTCTTATAATATAGCCATCCCTTTTTCAAATACTCCTGGAAAACTACTTCCTGCTATCTGACTAATTTACTTCTTCTTGGCTCCAGTCATTTTAGTCTGTCACCAAAATGAATAAACAACCACATTTGGCATGTTTCTCTGTGTTTGTGCATTTATATTGTTTTAAAAACTCTTTATTTACTTTTGCAAGTTGTCCCTTTTAAATGTTTTTTATACCCTATGAAGACAGAAACTGTCTTTTCTTGATCTTAAAAACTTGTGCTTAAAATCTTGACTATATATGGTATTCTCTGTGTCAATTATGGATTGATTTAGGAAGAAAGAAAATACATCACATTCTTCAAGTAACAGAAATCAGTCAAGGAAACAACTATCTATCCCTTTGCAGGAGACTTTATTATCCCTAATCATTGAAATGTATCCTTCTTTAATCTTGTTAGATAAATGTTAGAATAGAATGTTCTAAACAAGAAGTCACAGAGGGACAAATAAGATGAAACAAATAAAATGATAAGACAGAATTACATTAGAAATCCATAAGAATTCTACCTCACACACACACACAATATGTAGTCAGTTGTGGGGGGTTATATAATATAAATCCTGCCAGGTTTGTTCTCTTCAAGATGGATAATGTGTTAGCAATGTAGTAGAGAGACTCTATGCCATGTAAACCAAGAATTTAGAATGCAAACCATTGGACCCACAGGATAGGTTTGTTTTATCTGAGCTTGGAAGAAAGGACCTATGAAAACAAACCAGTTTGCTTCCAATCCAAAGTATCAACTGGAGAGATTCTTCAACAGAATACCAGAAACAGATGTGAATGCCTTTGCTCCATGACTGCAAGCCAATACATAATTTCTTGCCATTTTATCCCTTTATGATAAAACCTCAAGCTCCTTTCCACACCAGAAGAGAGGAAAACCCAGAAGGAATATGATACTACTTGGCTCCATGTTTTTCGTCGTTGTCTCTGTAGACACTAAATGTGTTACCCAGTCTCTTAAATGTGTACTTTACATTGATGGTGTTTGCAGGATATTGTCTCTTTAGGAAATTTCTCCTGTCTACAAAAGGCTCCTGCTTTCTGAATTTTGAAGAGTTGATACATTAGGCTCCTCTCAACCTTTAGAAGGAAATGAGCTCTTATGTAGTAGTAGTGAAATCATGTATTTCATGTACAAAAATGGTTGAGTTCCTGTGTGAGAATGATTTCTTTTCTGATACATTATATTTTCTAGGAGACACTTGTATAACAGTTTTTGTATCTTCAGAAGCATGAGTTCAAATTTGGCCCACAGTAAACAAGTAACAATGTTTGGCCTGGTCTCAAACTATGCTCTGGGCTTCTACATCGTCTTATTCCACACAAAACTCAACACCATCATCACAACTGGAAACATCTGCTGTACAGAGATCCTAGATTTGAGTGGAGAGTAAAGCCAAATGCTCTCAATGCTTCATTATTAGAAAACCCAAACTTAACACTGCTGCTCAAATGCAAGCATAAAACTATTTGACTCATTTAGATGAGAGCTAGCCAGTAGGTTCTAGAAGTCTTTAGAAAGAGCTGATTTAAAAACAACCAGACAAAACAACCTCAGCTGCTTGAGTACACCTATGTGCTTGCTTGGGTGGGCTCCTCTCTGAAGATAAATTCATGGAGCTATACATCCCCTCCAAACAGCGCTAGGTTGAAGGTTTCGAACTGGTGCAAAATGTCCTAGGTCCTTATGAACTTAAATGCAAGCACAGATGCTCTGGATCGGGGGGAAAGGCTGTGTTTGAAAACACCAGAGGGTGGAGTGGCCAGTTTAAAGCTACGCAGAATCACTTTCAACAATGTTCTTACCTTGTCTTTAGCAACTCATATGAAAGTCGTGTGTGTGTGTGTGTGTGTGTGTGTGTGTGTGTGTGTGTGTGTTTGAAGAGACAGAGAAAGAGAAGGAGAGAGATGGGGGAGATTAAATTGTTTGGTAACAGAATACTTCAATAAGATATTAAACAAAATCACTCCTTGAGAGTATGTTTTCGAGTCAGATGTTGCCTTAGGTATGGAATTCATTATCAAAAGAAAAGGTATAAACCTGCCACACAGTTCCAGAGATTTCAATTCACAACTGAATGCTGTGGGCCTGTGGCAGCGGCAGATATGACAGAGCAGAGCCACTGATCCTCTAGAGGAACAGCGGAAGAGAGAGGAAGAGCCCCGAATTTCACAAACTGCTTCCAGGGAATCCCCCAGTGACCTAAAGTTTCCCACTAGGCTACACCTCTTAAAGTCTCTACCACGTCACTATAACATCTAGTTGGGGCCAGACCTCGAGGAACAGACTAAAGGCTGGGCCCTTGGGTGACATTCAACATCCAAATGGTAACAGTACCCTCAGCTAAGTTGCTTGTAACTGTACCCATTTTACAGACTGTTATTTAAATTTATACTGTTTAAAGGTCTTGTAACAAACATATAGTTTAGTTTCTATCATCAACAACATTTAGGAAAACAACCCAGTCATCTTACAAAGATACTCTGAGGAAACTAGATTATAGATGAATGCTTAATAGCATTTGTACGTGCATAAGCTTTTAAGGCCAATGGGAAAGTAAAATAAAAGGATAGTTCAATCTTGCCAAAACTTTTCACCCAAAAGAATGATGTCAATAAGCATCTTTAGAAAGAGAGCAAAGAGATCAGCTGCACTACTTGAAGAAAAATCTGTGAGCAAAGTTGAAGGTAGAGAGCACGGAACAGTAACAGAACCAGGGCTTCGGACAACGCTCCCATATCAAGTGCCACCATCTGAGGGCGAATACAGAGACCGAGTGGTGCATTTCGAGTTGGAAAATGCAAAACCAGATGCTTCAGCTTCTGCCCATTGATTCAAGCAAAGCAGAGAGAAGAGCTACAGAGTATCTACAGAAGCCGGGTGGAGGGCTTCACACCAAGTTCTCACTGCTCCACAGTGAGCCTAAGGAGGCCTAACATTGTTGCTGAAGCTGAAGACTCAAAAGGAAGAAACAAACAAATTAAAACTGAACAGGAGGAACATGGTTCTTGGGGTCCTGACAAACTCTTAGTTGTAAAACCCAAGGAATTTTAGAACTAAAGAGGATAGTGATTATCTAGTTTTATTGGGAGGAGTCTATATGTACAGGCTTGCATATGGGTGTGGGTGTACACATGTGTGTACATGTGTGATTATATATATATGCTCACATATAAATAGGTGTCTGTACACATGTGTGCACGTGTGTGTGGAAGCAGTAATAACCTTGGGTTTTGTTCCACCTCAGGTACTGTCCATCTTGGTTTTGGAGACAAAGTCTCTCACTGGGACCTGGGGTTTGTTGATTCTTCGGAGCTGGTTGGTCAGGGAGCCCCAGAGTTCTATCTCAGCCTCCTCAGTACTGGAATTTCAAGCATGCACCACCACACTGGGCATTTTTATGTAGGTTTTAGAGATTGAACTCAGGTCCTCATGCTTGCAGGATAAGCAGTTTTTCAACTGAGTTATCTCCCCAGCCCCATTACCTAGTCTTATCTCTGAATATTTACTCAAAGCTAGAAAATGGAGAAAAGACAGAGCCTATTCCAGAATCTTCTAATGCTCAGTTTAAGACTGTCTTGACCACACCCCGCCATTTTTTACAAGTTGGTGCAGACTGAGTGGTTTAAGGCAATAGCAGCCTGGCTAAGACCTACGTGGTGGAAAACTGATGCTAATGGACCTAAAATTTCAAGTAAGTTATGTGCTGTCCACAGCCCTAGTCATCTCATTGCACCTACTTACTTCAGTTTCTTCCTTGTACAACTGTGATATGCGAAAGTGCAGAGTGAACAGAGAATAGAAAAATCATTTCATTGAAAGAAATATTTCTTCAGAAATAATTTGTGCCAGGCATGATGGCTCACACCTGTAATCCCATTACTTGGACGGCTGAGGAAAGGAAAATCAGGAGTTCAAAGTCAGCCTGGGATACATGAGAACCTGTTTCCAAAAAAGCGGGGAGGGTTATTTACTGATTAAGTGCTAAATAATCTTTACTGAAGTTAGAACTGTGATAGAGGCAGGCAATTTCAAAGCGAAATAACTGTCCATTCTTGGGTATATAGCAATTCCCAGCATTAATCCTGATGAGCAGGTCTGCTGTAGCTTGATGAGTTTCATAAAAGGTGTGTTTAGGAAACCTCATCTCTAGTGCATCAGTGTTGGGAGATCAGAGCTGATGAGAGGCAAGCAGACCACAGGTGTTCTATTCTCATTAGTAGAGAGACTCTGTCACAGGGAGTGAGTATTATCACAAGAATAGGTTCCATTTAACAGGGCAAATTCAGACTCTCTCCCCGCCCCACCTGTATGAGTAATCTGCATGGATGACTAGTGCAGCCTGTTCTTGGCTAGATGAGTGTGTGCACACACCCTAGTGAAGATTGCTTAAAAAAAAACTATATATAATGCAGAGTAAGAATGGAGAAAATCTAAACATTTTTCTTGAAGTTTTTATTAAGATGAAACAAAGTAGAGAACTATCAAGATGTTTTGACAAAGCTCAATATTCTGTAGCTCCAAACATCTTGTTCTGGGGAGAATAGCATCATTTCATTTAGGAAACAGAAAAATAATATGTAATAGACCTGTTTTTAATGTGAGAGTTGGTTAAAAACAAACAACAACACCTGCTTTCAATTACCTTACCCATGCGTAATGTGATAATAATTTCTCCATCAACCCCATAAATATATTATTAGAGTCAGCTAAATAAAGGTATGTAATCAATCCAAGTGCACATAAATATTTGACACATAGTTGTCATCGGCATTCGCATGGACATTAACTGTGTGTGCTTGCGCACTATAAATAAGGAAAAAGGTGAGAAAAGTTCTAGTTGAGATGATGAAGAAGAGGGTAGCAGAAGTGCTGTTGGAATTCTTAATGGGAGGGGGCAATCTGCAAAACCTTTAAAGATGTTCTGTGATCTGGGAATGTTTGGGCCATATGTATAGCCATGGAAGGGAGTGTGCTTTTCCACTGAGAAGAAACTCAACTGTGAAATAGAGACAAACAAACTTCTAGCAGAGGAAGGAAAAGGCCATCTCAGCTTCAGGGGAAGTTCAGCAATGAAAGAGCTGGAAGCCAGTTCATGACGAGCTGTGGAAACCAGATTCAAGCGCCAGGGCTCTCCCCAAGAAGCAGTGGTGAGCCGTGGCAGCCCTCATGCTGGAGGAGAAGAGAGCGATATGCAGGCAGTGGGATCTATATTGTTATATGAAATGTGGGGCCATAGACAAAGCTCAGTGACGAACTCCAAAACCCCAGCTGAGCAAAGTCATTCAATCTGTTCTTGTTAGCTTCCTGCTCTTGGAAATGATAAGATTAAGTAAGTTACTTTCTTTTAAAATGTTTTATTTATTATTTTTATTTCATGTGTATGAGTGTATTGCCTGCATATATGTCAGTGCACCTATGTCATGCAATGTTCATGGAGGTCAGAAGGTATTGGATTCCCCTATTACTGGAGTTAAGGATGGTGTTTGTTGGCTGCCATGTGGGTTCTAGGAATCGAACCCAGGTCCTTTGCAAGAGCAGCCAGTGTTCCTAACCACTGAGCCATCTCTCCAACCCTTAAAAAACTTACTTCTTAGGTTCTCCTTACTTTGTGGCATTCAGCATACGAAACTCTAAGAGTATCTTTTAGCTTTAACAACCTCCAACTGTCACTTTTCAGTGCTGTGATGTTGCTGTGACACTTTGACTATTTGTTCTAGGCAGTCACAGATGAAAGTGCTTTAGAGGAAAATTCATCTATTTATAAGACTCTGGAAACAGTATTGTTCTTATGCTTTTATGTAAGGCTGTTTTTTATGCACTGATTTGAAATTATTCAAGAAATTAAAAACCATGGACTTAAGTGTACTAAATAAATCCAACACTAAATCCCTTTTTAATCTGTAGAGGCAAATGCTGAAGGAAGAGAATATTTAAAATGCAGGTCAATTTCTAAGTTCTTACCTGGTGGAATACATATAGTCAGTTCTTCTTACCACAAATTCTGCTCAGAGAATACTTTTCTGTTAAGGATACAGATGCAAGTGTGTTACATACATACATACAGAAGTGCACAGAGGTGTGAAGAAACTGAACATATTCTCTGTGGGAGAGAGAGAGAGAGAGAGAGAGAGATGTTATATGTATGTTATATAAAATAAAAATCTCCTAGAGTACTCTCATTCTTGGAGAGCAGAAGGCTTCCAAACTGATGGACAAAATATGAAGGTGCTAGAGAGATAGATCAGCAGTTAAGAGCACCTACTGCTCTTTAGAGGACCAAGGTTCAAGTCCCAGCACTCATGTCTGGGTAGCTCAACAACTGCCAATAAATTCAGCTCCAGGGGATCTGACATCTCTGGTGTCTGCAGGCGTCTACACACACACACACACACACACACACACACACACACACACAAAATTAAAAATAATAAAATACATCTTAAGAAAGAGAGAGATACAGTCAAAAATAGGTTTTGTTCCATTCAGAAAAATTGTTTTAATTGTTCACATATTTAAGTTATTATATTTGTGGGATCAAATATCCCATTGATGGCTTGTCTATTGCTGTATTTTGTATTTTTTCTCACATCTAGATTCTTTAAAATGTATATAATGCCTACTGGCTCTTAGAAAGTTATTAGAATGTTATGACCTCACCAAAATTTTTGAGATTATTATTGATAACAAGCTGAATTGAAAAGTGCACCTCTGTTAGTATTTGGTAAGTTATGATGGCACAGCATGGTTTATTACAGTTAAAGAAACATGATGCTAAAATGTTCAACTTAGTTCTGTAGTATGTAGGAACTCAAAAGCAAATACCTGAACAAATTACTACATTATTCTCATAACATTAGATACTATTGTTTAAGTTGATGTGAATGATTTAATCAGATTCAGAAGAAACATCTACAGGCACTTGTGGAAGACATGAGAATAGATTGTGTAGACACAATGGTCTATTCCTGGGTCTCACACATTTAGGTGTTACCAGTTATAGTTATTCCAAGATATTGACTTCCTCTGCTCCCAGGATTAGGGCACTTTCATCCTTAAGAGACTCTCCTCACGAATCCCCACGTACTGTACCTTACAATCTTTAAGTGCTCACTCTGAAAAGGATGGGGAAGCACTGGGTTAGTCTGCAGTTGAAAAACAAAAAACAAACTAAAATGCCCATATTTGGAAGATAGTTATAAGTTATCAAATAGATACTTGTCCCAACTCCTTCAAAAATCTCAGATGCTATGATCATCTCCCGGCATCAGGGACCCATGCTTTTGGGTAATTATGAGGCATTTATAGACACCAAGTGTCATATGGTGGAAACAGCTGTTCTCATCCTTCCACATCACAGAAAGTACAAACCCAATTTCCAAATGCTTTTGAAATCTACAAAAAAGCCAAATTAAGCAAAACTTCATAAAAGTTTTGTGCCATATTAAATAGAAGCCATGAAGAGGGAATCTGTAGGGACAGCTGGGGCTTCACTGGGAAATCCCATCCTACAGCACACACTTGCTTCAGGAGAACTGTGGTCCAAAATCCATGAGGCTTGCTGCGCATGAAGCCTGCATACCTCGTCATCTCATAATTGGAACTCTGATAGGGACGTGTTAGAGAAGCAGTTAGCAGGGGAAAGCAGTGAGTTGTTCCCTAATTACAAACTGGTATCCTGAGAATGTAGAGCATTTATTAATAATGATTACATTACACGAACACATTTTCCATTTCTTACATCAGAAAGATTTATGAAGCTGTGTGGTCATGCCTTGTAACTGATGTTTCCAATGAAGAATAATCTAATTTCCCAGGGAAAATCACACTGATGTGACCTAGAGACATTTCTGTTTTGTCACAACAGCATTTAATTTGAGCTGAAATTAGCCAGAATTACACCATGTTCCTGGCGAACACTATACTCCAAAAATATCACCATAGTAACATATGTATTCCATCAACAATTACACTTTCATATTTTTTTAACTTCTCATTCTATCAATAATTCTGAAATGGATTAAAAAATCATTTCTGAAACACTAAAGTGTCACTATAAGGCATTTGTAACTCAATTCAAATAGCTTATAGGGTTGTTGTGTTTTTTTTAAATATTTCCATTTACCTAAGGAAACATTCACTTACTCATTAGGCCGGATCAACTTCACAGATGTAGTGAGAGCTTCTAGGGATGTTGTATATGACCAAGTGCTGAAATTCATTTTCCTTTTACTATTTCTTTCATCATCTTCTAAGAAATTATAAGTTCGTTCTGAAGAATTAGGTCTCAACTGACCATGGCAAGATGATTTTTCAAAGCTGGCTTCTTTAGAAAAGAGGAATCATGAAGGAAACTCTGCAAGCCCACATTCTCAAAGAGACCTCCCTCAGTTTTCCATTGGGCAATTGAAGGAGAACTCTCTTTCGATTATACATATGAAACAGTGATGACTGACCCCCTAGTTTCCTCCTTTCATCAGCTACATTGCTTGCTTAGATGTTTGAAGAAGTAACACTGCATACAGGAATGGATTTGAAATGGCAATTTAATTTATCAAAATAGCTCAGGTTGATGTGTGAACCGCTAAAGGACAAAAGGGAGGAGAGAAAGGACAGAAGGCGGAGGTAATATTTCACTGCTGGTGGCTCTTACACATGGAATAGCAGACACCAGACACAGTGTACTCAACAACTGAGCTGTGAAGAAAAAATTCACTTATTGGCTTTCCAAGAAAGGGAGTCAAAGCCATATATAAGATGCTGCATATGAGTCCTTGCAGGCCAAAGGTAAGAAGATGTTAGGAGGTGAGGAATAATTTTTAAAACCTGCGAACTAGGGACTGGAAAGATGGCTCAGTCTGTAAAGCGCTTGTTGTACAAGCACAAAGACCTGAGTTCCATCCACAGAATCCACATTTTAAAAGCTATGGATGGTGATGCACGCTTGTAATTCTACCAGTGGGACTGTGGAGACAGGAGACTCACTGGGGCCCAGTGGACACCAAGCTTAGCCTACTTGACAAGCTCCAAGTCAGTGAGAGACACATATCTCAAGAAATCAAGATGGATGGTTCTTGATGAAGGTCATTCAAGGTTGTCCTCCCCCTCCCTCGCCACAACTTGGTTAGGTATGAAAGTACACTCATTTGAAGAAGTGACCCACCCCATGAGCATGTGTAAATGCTTCAGTTTTCCTATGTCTAATAAGCTTCAGCTTGATGTCATTAGGATTAAAGAAAGATTGTTTTGTATAAAATGATCACATTTGATTAATCATGTTCAGGGTACAGCACATGAGCAATGAACTTTCAGCGATGTTAGCTTTTTCTCTTTATGTTGTCACTGTCTGTAGATTAATGATCTAGAAAGCAAAACATTACATGTAAAGTCATTTCATTTTCAGTTTGACTTGAACTCCTGAACCGCATTGCAATTCTGTGCTGGCATTTTCACTTCTAACAACATGCTTCACGTGCTCTCTTGGCCCCATCTGAAATAAGATTTTGTTTGTTGCTCTCTGAGTTTGCTATATTTCTGCTTACTCATATCTCATCCCACTACGTTTATAACAACATGGACAGTGACCTATGTTTCATTTCCTTCAGTAGAAGTCTTCATTCTTTGCCAAACAATCATTTGTGACTTATGGGAAACTTTGATACAGAGACATTACGTTTAAAATTGATAATAGAAGGACTTCTTAATTTATTTAACACTTCTAGTGAAAAACTTTGCTACAGTAAGTATGATGTGTATTGATGGATATACATATACGTATGCAATAAAATTACCCCCTCAGAGAGAGATTAAACAAACCAGTAAGCATTATAAAGAAAGTGTAGGGCTAGAGAATAAGAACATGGGGAATAAATTCGAATTGGAGGTCTAAGAAGTATTTCCTTGAAATTTAACCTGCTATTTGAATCCTGTGGTGATTTGAATGAAAATGTTCCCCATAGGCTCCAAGTATTTGGGCACTTTGTCTCCCAGTTGGTGGCATTGTTTTGGGGGTACAAGGGGAGCAGGCTTGCTGGGTGTGGTTTTGAGAGTTCTTAAGATGTTCTGGATTTCCATTTCTTCTCAGCTTCCTGTGCCTGCTTGAAGATGTAATGGCTCAACTTAGCTTTCAGTTCCAGCCGCCTCTGTCTGCCAGGCCTTCCCTGCCATTATGGACCCTAACCCTTGCAACCATAGGCCCAGATAAGTCTTCCTTCTATCCCTTGGTCATAGTGTTTCATCACAACAGAAAAGGAACTAAATACAAATAGTTAAAAGTTGAAGACTATAAGAATAGCATCCCAAGGAAGAGGTCCATGGGACAGATCAGCAAGGACTCCTACCAACAGTTCCATCCAGGAATTGAGGCTACTGCAAAATGGGCCAGCCTGGAAACCATATCTCCACACCTTGCCAAGCGTTTAGATAGCTATAGCCTAGCACCTCAACTCCAACCTCATAAGAGACCCTGAGCAATTAAATTCTTCTGTGCTCTATTCACCAAAGCTGTGACTGAACTGTATCCTCAAGTCATTAAGTTTTGCTTTAATTTGTTACATTGCAGTAGATAAACAATGAAATGAATTTATTTTGACAATTGAAGCAACTATCTGCCACCCTACTTAAAAGCTAAAGAAAGAGTAGATTTATAGGAAATCATAAAATTAGTATATTTATTTTATTTATTTATTTTTATTTTATGTGTTTGAGTGTTATGCCTGCATGTGTGTACGTGCTCCTGTGCTGTGCAGTGCTTGCAGAGGACAGAAGAGAATGCTGGATGCCCTGTATCTGGAGTTACAAATGGTTGTTAGCCACCATGTGGGTACTAGGATTCAAACTCAGGTCTTCTGCAAGAACAGCCAGTGCCCTTAACCACTGAGCCATCTCTAAGAGTTGAGATTTTTAGTAGATTAAATTAATTTTTAATGGTGCTGGTGGTTGAACTAAGAGCCTAGAATATTCTAGAGGAGCACTTTCCCATTGAACTACTTTCCCTGCCTCAAATTTAATTAACTTGTAACTAAAAATTAAAAGCATCATATATATATATATAAATGGGTCATTGTGCTTCCATACACTTATACATTGTATAATGTTTTGATCAAGTTAAATATATCAATCTGGTCAAATACTTATTATTTCTTTCAAATCTTTTCTTCTGGTTTATTGAAATGTACAATATGTTATTTTTAAAAGAATGTTTTATTGAGCTTTTGCACATTTCACACACAGTTCTTAGTTAGATTTAGATCCCCTCCCCTATTCGCGCTCCCACCCCCGCACACCCACTGGACCTCATGCATTCTGCCATACATACTGAGTCCCATCTTGTCAAGCATTTTACCCAGATGTCCTTGGTGCAAGTTCATAGACCCTGGAATCTATTCAGTGTATTTAAGGAAAGTCTGTTCTCTCTCACACAGCCATAATCAGTTTCCAACAGTTCTCAGGCTAGGGACAGCCCCTCACCCATTTCCTTGTACCACTCGGGACCCTTGTCTGATTGAGTTGGTATGGGTCTTGTGCTCAATGTCACCATCGCCACAAGTTCACACGAACAAACTTCCAGTGACCTGAAAGCCTCCGTTACCCTATGTTCATGGGCCAACCCTAGCTCTTACAATCTTTCCATTCCTTCTTCCACAATGGTCCCTGAGCTATGGGTGGGTAAAATTTAGTATAGGAGTCCTATCCAAGCACATACACTCTGCAGTCTCGTATTCTCTAAAACTTAGCTAGTGGTGGCCTTCTGTGTGCATTGCACTTTGTTGTATAAGGAAGCTTCATTGGTGAGTGTTGAAAGATTCACTAGTATCCTCTCCAAGCCCTATGTTCTGTGAGCCTTAGGTATAGAGGTTACATTGTCTTCTGTGAGTCTTAGGTTTCGAGGTTCCACTGTAGATATGTCACCTAGGGGTGGGCATCTCTCAGACATATATTCTATGTGTGTGACCAGCTGTGGAACACTGCAGTAGTCTTCATTGGTTGCAAAAAGAAACTTCTTTGATACGTGGTGTACTGTATACTTGTCTATAAAAATTAAAATCCATATTTAGAATATGGTAAGCAATTTCATTTGTCTGGAGATATGACACAGATATGGTTTTCTCTAGGGTCTATGACCTCTCCAGCTATGTATATTTGGCTATATTTACAGGGCCACCCATGAGTTTACTCCCATTGAGAAGGCTTTAAGTTCAATTAGATAATTATTGATTAACCTCCAGATTAACAGTGCCCCTACCACAGCATAGAGATGGTTTGCTGTGCCAGTCATTACGGTTATTTGGCTTTAGAACTGGGTTGGACCACTGATTGATTTTTTTCCTTTAGCAGCTTAATATCCTCTAGAACTATGAGAGCTAGTCTCGAGGGAAAAGGCTTTCAGGTCAGTTCCTGCTCCATTGCTCAAAGTCCTGTGTTCAAATTCTGCCCTGTCTTCAGCTATAAGGTCTTACCTTATAGTGCTGGGAGATAACCAAGGGCTCTGGCAATAGCCTGTTATATTTTGGCAGTCTCTTGAACGACTCTGACCAACCACTCAGTGGGAGGTGTCTCCTGTCTGGCATTGCACTCCTTGTCATACAGGCCACAGGTATGTATATACACTACTGTTCAGACACCAGACACCATATGCATATTTCTCAGGGCGTTCCCACACCAACACATTTCTGTGTTGCCACCATTTTCCATTCTCCTCTCCTCTTTCTCCTGCACAACCCCCTTCAGCATTCCAAACATCTCCATTATCCTCAGCCTTCCCCCAATAACACCAGCCTCCCACCAACCCGCTTTCCTGAGTTCCCTCCTCCCTACCACCATGGACCACTGCGAGTCCCTCCACTTCTGCTCCCACGTTCCCCACCTCCCGCTGGTAACTTCTGTTTCCTACCTTCTCCGTCTCTCAGGCTCTTTCTTTCCCGTCACCTCCATGTTTCCTTTCCATTTTCCTGCCTCCTGCTGTGACATCAAGATATATATTCACATTTAAGGGGTTGGTGCTACAATTGGCAAATGAGGGAGAGTCTATGTCTCTGGCTTTTCTGAGTTTGTGTCACTTCACTTAGCATAACAGTCTTCGGCTGCATCCATTTATCTGCAAATTTCATCTTTTCTTACTGCTGAGTAGATCCCCATTGTGTAAATGGACCACATTTTCATGATCCGTTTGTCAGTTGAGGGACATTTAGGTTGTTTCCTTTTCTTAGCTGTTGTGAAGACAGCAGCAATGAACGTGGATGTACAGGTAGGATCCTACAGCAGGGTGAGTCCTGTGGGTGTGCGCCATGGAGCGGTATAACTGGATCATACGGTAGATTCATTTTTAGCTTTTTAAGAGTTCTCCATACTGCTTTCCGTAGGGATTGGATGAGTTTGCATTTCCACTAGCAGTGAATGAGCCCTTTCTCCACATCCTCATCAGCATTTGGTGTCTTTTGTCAGTCTGATTGGGGTAAGATGGGAATCTTAAAGTGGTTCTGATCTGCACTTTTCTGCTTACTAAGGATGTCGAGCATTTTTAAAGGTGTTTCTAAGCCATTTCCATTTCTTCATTTGAGAACTTTCTGTTTAGATCCATAGCCCATCTTTTTCTTGGGTCGTTTATTTTCTTGATTCTTTGTTTTTAGAGTTCTTTGTATACTCTGGATATTAGTCCTCTGTTGGACATGTAGCATGTGAAGATTTTCTCCCACTCAGTGGGTTTCGTCTTCACTTCCTTGGTTGTTTCTTTTGATGTACAGAAGCTTTTTGTTCATATAATACGTCCTTTTTAAAAAAGAAATTATGTGTGAATGTATTGCTTGCATGTATGTCATTGCATGTATCATGTAATGCACACAGAGGTCAGAAGAGGGCATCGGATCCCCCAGACCTGGAGTTATGGACAGTTTTAGTCACTATGTGGGTGCTGGAAACTAAACCTGGGTTCTCTGCAAGAGCAGCCAGTGCGCTTAACTGCTGAGCCATCTCTTCAGACCCTCATACAATACATCTTAATCATATTTAGACCCCTTCCCGTATCTGCACTCTCCATAACCCACCACCAGCTAGATTTCGTTTGTTCTGTCATATATGTTAAGACCTATCAAGTCAAATTTGTGAGCTGATCATTTCAACCACATTGAGAAACAGCTTAACATGCTAAGAGACAGGATCGAGGGATAGCTCAGATTCAGATGTCTCTCTATCTACATCTCATTTGTATCACTAGAATACTCTCTTCTTATTTTAGTCACCGTTAGGGTGAGAATACTACTGACTCTGGTACAACTTTTACACAGTTGCAACTTGAAGTCATAAAGCACACAGATACTTTTCTGGTGTGCTCCTGGGCCACTCTCAAAACTACTTTACACTCAGCACTCATGCATGTACCAAGAGGCAAAGAACACTTATTGTCTGTAGCTCACCCGTTGAAGATCATGAGGAGATGGATAAATGTCGCTTCTTTTCATCCACACAGAATTTGGAGATGCATTCCAAAGGGCTCCTAAAAGCTTCTCTAGTATCAAGAACCAAATGTCCAAAATAGTGGTCAATTCAGTTTAGCTTAGTTTTCTCTTTTCTGATCTCAACGCCCTATCTGTCAGCCTTGCTGCCTCAGATCACTGCCTAAGTAAGCTATCTGCCTCTAAGTTTTCCTCTGCATTCTGGGAAATTCAGGATAAGATAGACTAGTAAAAAAGGATCAACTGATAATGTGAAGTAGACATGAAAGACACATCAAAGCAATGGACGAAAACCAGAAAAGCAAGTGTTCTGAATCCCAAGTGGATATGATCAGCTATGATATGTAACTCTTTGAAGACCAGTCAGGGGAAGGGAATTGTAAAGTGTAGTACTTTTGATTTACTTTTTATACCATGTGTGGTGATTAGTCAACTTCACACAATCGAGAATCAGCTGGGAAGACGGTCACAGTGTGGGACTGTTGAAACCAGGTTGGCCTGTGAGCATGTCTGGGGCTGGGAGAGGCTGTCTTGATTGCTTTAATTAAAGTGTGTTGACTCAGCCTGAAAGTGGGTAGCACCATTTACTGGTTTGTGCTCCGGACTGTGTAAGAGTAAAGAAAGCTAGCTGAGTCATTATTATTTCTCAGTGGATGTGATGTGACTAGTTGTTTTAAGCGTCTGCCTTTGTGACTCCCCCAAAATGATGACTGCAACCTGGAAGTACAAGCAAAACCAAACCCTTTCTCCCCTAAGTTACTTTTTGCCAAGGTATTTTATCTTAGCCACGGAAATGAAAGTAGGGCATGCTGTAAACTTCTACGCAGTCTTATGAGATGAACTAGGCAAATAGTATTCTTCTCAAGGCTCAAGTTGAATGATGAGTCCAAGCTCATGCATCAAAGGTCTACATATTCTTATTCTAGCTAATTTATTCCATAAACCATTGCTTATGTTATAATCCTCCTGTCCAAAATCAATGTTTTCAGTACAAATACATGTTATTTATTAGAATTGATTTCTGCTTAAGTTGATCGTGTCATTGTAAGTCTATATTGTGCAAGTGGCTGAAGCATGTGATAACAATGTATTTGTACCAGACAAATGGAATGTAAGTTTATCTTTAAAGTCAGCTATATTTTTCTTTGTTGTTACAGGATCAAACAGGAATCATTTTCTGAGTCTGACAATCTGTTAGGGTAGCTGATAGATCCCTATAGTCTTTCCCATAGTGTGTTGGGTAACTTCTTGGTCCCCTTTGCATCAGTACAGCTTGCTGGGTCTTCCCTGTGTACTTTATAGAATCTAGTCAACAGCACTCTTGGTATACTTGGTCTTTCAGTCCTTTAGCCAATGTCTGCTCATCTTTTGAATTAATATTAGGTGCTGGTCACTAGTCCAGATTGTCTGACTAATGCAAATAAAGTTTTCAATTCTTCTTTGTAAAAATAGGTACAATTGCCGCATCTGTACCGCTTTTCCTCCTCTCTAACAGAATCTTAACTATCTCCCCATACCTACCCTTGCTATGCGGACAACTGCCTCCCAGAAATCTAAGACTTACTTCACTCCTGACACCTTTATTCCAAGAATGGGCCTGATTGACAAAAATCAGGCTGTTCAATTTTTATAATGGATTCAGAAATAGACATGGGAGTAAAACACAAAATGTATGCAAAACAAAACTCCACTATAGGCCAAAGGACTGCTCAAAAATCCAGAATCAAACATCTGGGGTCAGGAGAGATGGCTCATTGATAGTAAAAGTCCTTCCTGCACAAGTCTCATCACTCACGTTTGATTTCTGAAACACATGTAAAAAGCTGAGTGAGAAAGCAGGCATCTGTAATCCCAGCACTCCTACAGAGAGACAAAAGGATCACCTGGAAACTTCTGCAAGTTTCTTCAGGTAGCTTAGAGCAGGCAGACCAGGTAGCCTGGGGCATGCAATCTTGGTAGCCTGGGGCACTCAGACCAGGTAGCTTGGGAAAAGCAACACAGCAACAGAAACAAAAAGAGAGAGACCTTGCCTCAATAATGTAAAAGGTGAGAACTGACTCCCAAAAGTTGTCCTTTGAATTATACACACACACACACACA
This sequence comes from Eospalax fontanierii, assembly GCA_035773235.1. Lineage (NCBI taxonomy): Eukaryota > Metazoa > Chordata > Mammalia > Rodentia > Spalacidae > Eospalax > Eospalax fontanierii. The sequence continues at coordinate 29,770,013 of CM069548.1, read as the reverse complement.
CACACACACACACACACACACACGTGCATTAAACATCTGATTAACTCCTAACAGTATCTATGATGGTTGATATTAGCAAACATCTCTCTGAAGAGGCCTTTGTTCCTGATTTGAAAGTTAGTAAGAAGAGTCCATTGAATATTATTTTTAGCATGTCCAGAAGTCAGATTTTATGGGGAATTTTAATATTTGTATCCTTGCATAACTAGGTTTGCCATTAATAGGATTCTGCTTCTTATATAATGCAGAGGGTGAAACTTTGAACTATTTGATGAGCATGAGATACACAGGGAACTGTACTGCAGATCCAAATATAATACTGAAGGTTTTTAAGCCTTGAAAGTACTGGACTCTTCCCAGGATATAGTCAAGAGAGCTGTAAAGTAATAAGATGAAAGAGAGAGAAAGGAGGTAGAGGAAGGGGTAGGGAGAGCCTCTGAGAACAGGAATAGTAAGATGTGCACTGAAATGATCAAAGGAGAGCAGTGAAATTGTCCATCTTGTATGTTTGATGAAACAGCATTTGAATGGCACCTCCCCGGTACCCTGGCCCCCAGTACTTCCTTTATCTCTTGAGTCATCCACCTCATGCAATAAGGCATTCCTGCAGAGCTTTTTAGCCTGGGGAAGGCATGTGACACTAAAAGGCTGAGTGTTCTTTCTGCTGCTTCCTGGCTTTTGAGTTTCCAAACACTCCAACTCTCAGTAAATGGAAAGGACCCATGACATGGATAAAATATTTTGGAGAAGACAGAATGAGTCAGAGCAAATACTCCTTACTGGTAATTTCTCACCCCACCCTGGGCTTCAGACGAAGGACAAACAAAATCTCCAGGTTGAAAGGGAAAACAAACATCACAGATAAGCTGGGAGACAAAGTTTGGTGCTCTGAAAACACGACTTCCAAATTCTATTACATGTCTCCACTAGAGAAGTGAGCACCCATGTCCTCACAACTTAAATCCGTGTGTGCTTGGATTTTTTTCAAATAATGATAGAAATGACTTTATGTAGCTTATTAGGTTGGGCCATAAAGATAATACTGGTTCAACTTCATTGTCTAGAATATAGCCTGCTGGTACGAGGAACTTGCAACATTCTGAATTCTCCACTGTCATTGAAATCCTAATCAGTTAATCAGTCTTGCAGAAGGTTCTGTGGAAAGTGAAGTCTCTTTCTGGGAATTTTTCTTCACATTTCAAAGGGTCATAAAAGCTATCTGGGCACCCAGGGCCAGAAATAGATTCAGAGTTGCCCTGTCCTCTATGGTCCAGATTGCCAGATAGATCCCTGTGCACCCCACAAAGAGCACCAAAGAAAGACAGTAAGGTCTTTTACAGTCTATTCATCTGCATCAGAGAACATCAAGGGTGTTTTTATACTAGGTCAACCTGAAAAGCAATATACAACCCAGACGCAGAAAAACAGTATTCAAGCAATTCATGAATTTTCTCCTATATCTACGGAAATGCCATTGAATTATAGTAAAGTTAAGAAAACCTTGCTTATACACCTAGGTGTGTGTCCTGCGATTCCTGGCTCCTGTGCCAGCCATCATCTCTGCATTATTCTATCAAATGTCTAATGCAGGTTGATCTTTCAGCATTGCTGGTCACATCATCAGCAGTGCTATTGGTTCCCAATAAAATAGCATCAGTGATTCTCCGTGTCTGCAAATTTCCATCTCCTTGGAAAAGACTTTCATCACAATTTGGCCCTACCTACATGTGCAACCTGTCTCCTCAAACTTTCCATTAAAAATCTCAACCCTCTCCCAGACTGACCACTTTCTGACTTCTTCCAGGTGTTTTCTTTAACTGTATCTCTTCCACGAATCTCCTTCATCTTGTCCCACAACTGCACCATGTATATTCCTGGAGCTGTGCATATTCATAAAGGTCGGTGTGATGATTGTTGAAATACTGGCTCCAGTGAATCCAGAGACTGTATGCATGTCTTCATGTGGTCCTCATAGATTAGCTATAAGATCCATTTGGGGCAATAGGATATGGGAAAATTGTACGCCAGCAGAGGCTTTAAAAACGGATATAATTTAGAGCTGGCCTTTCCTCTTGAAGAAGTCTTTAGTACCCTGGAGACACATGCTCAGTGAACACCCAGCACCACTTCAGAATTTCAGTATTAGTTACTTTTCTGTTGCTATGATGAAACACCATGACCAAGGCCATTTATAGAAAGAAGAGCTTATGGGGCTCACAATTCCAGAAGGCAGGACGGCACGGGGGGAGGGGAGGTAGCAGGCATACATCTTCAAGTAGGCACAGGAAGCAGAGAAAGAAAACTGGAAATGAGACTTTGTGTTCCGTCCTGAAATACTTCTTTTAGCATGGGCATACCTCCAACCTCCACAAACAGTGCCATCAACTGGGGACAGGTACTCAAATACTTAGAACCTATGAGAACATTCCCATTCAAACCACCACACGCATGCTTGGCAACACCTAGTATTAACTTCCCAGACTTCAGAGAAGGCATCTGGGATTAATCAAATTCCACCTGACTTGCAAATGGTATCACTGAGAGAGCTGAACCAGTGCCTTGAGGAGCACAGACAGACATTCTAAATGAGCCCTGTCCAAATTGCTAGCACATAGCTTAGTTTTCATCTTATTTGAGGTATTTGTTATATATGAGTGATATCATTTGCTAGCTGCTCTGACAAGCACTTTATTGATATTGATGACTTAACACAATGAAATTGATTTCCTGTTCTCAGTCTGCTGTAAGCTGATGGGTATTGGGAAGAGTCTCTGCTCTACGTGTTTACTTGAAACCTCCTCTGTTCTAGTGGTTCCTTTCTTTTCTAGGTCAGTGGAGCCCTGTTCATTTATGTCATAGACAGAGATGGAAAACACTCAGACATAGAATACATTATAGATCAAGTCTAAAAGACTCATAAACTTGCACTTTCATTCTTCTGGCTGGAATATGGTAAAGGAGATTGGAAAACACACTCCAAATTCTGTCCCCTGAAGAAAAGAAAGAAAGAGAGAATTCATGCCGCTTAAAACTAACGGATCACTGGCCCAGGCAGAAATGTCTTATTCTACTGTGTGTTCCTGTTTCCAGGCATGATGTTGGAATTATGGTAAATGTTCAATAAATCTTGAGGATCTTGAGGTATGAATGAAGGAAACAGCTTGTGGTCCTGTGGCCTTGTTTAAAATAAGATTTATTTGTTTTGAGACAAGGTATCATATAGCCCAGACTGGCCTCCAACTCACTATGTAACAGGATGAACTTGAACTCCTGTTCCTCTTGCCTCGGCCACCTAAGTGGTAGAATTGTAAGCATATGCCGCCAAGACTTGAAGCAGAAAAGACAAGACATTTGTCTCTCCAGACTCATCTTCTAAATCTTTGAAGCATTAATTTTACATGAGTACAGTCTCAAGTTAAAAAAAAAAAGCCAAGGCAAGAAATCAAAGTTACTTTGTTGTGGTTGATGTCTTAACACAGAAGATGAAATAATAATCCTTTATTATCTTGAAATTTATAAAAATATCATACGCCAAAGGACAAATCAAAACTTTAAAGTTAAATGTCTGCTTTTCCCAAATACTTACTCTGTGTGTGTGTGTGTGTGTGCGTGTGTGTGTGTGTGTCTGTGTGTGTGTTAGAGAACCAGAGAGAAAGACTGTGTGGGGGCTGTATTTTTATTTAAGCATAGTGTATTATTCAAACAAGTTATCAGTTGTATAGGCACCTATACATTAAATTTATTAAAAGTAGGGGGCTGGAAAGATGGCTCATCTGTTTTAGAGCACTGGCTGCTCTTGTAGGACACTAAGGGGTTCAGTTCCCAACACCTAGATGCTGACAAACAGCTGTCCGTAGCTCCAGTTCCAAGGGATCTGAAACTCTTTTAACCTCCACAACATGGCTTCACTTACTTATATGCAGGCAATATACTCATACACATAAAATTAAAATAAAAAATAAAATAATAATATATATTAAAAGTACTATAGTTAAAATTTAAACAATATAATTTGTACTATAATGTATGACATAAAGGTACAATGAATTGAAAAGCCAAAAGGACTTGGATTCTAGCCTTTTATTCTGTTATTTATCATTTAGATTTATTTGGTTTTAGTTTCTAATCAACTATCAAATTTTGGGTCTCTTTTTAAAAATATTTTATTTATTATTTTTACTTTACATATATGAGTGCATTGTCTGTATGTGTTGTGCAGTGACCACTGAAATCAAGAAAGGGCGTCGAATCCCCTGGATCTGGTGTTACAGATAGCTATGAACCTCCATGTGAGTGCTGGGAACCGAATCCAGGTCCCCTGCATGAGCAACTAGTGTTCTTAACAGCTGAGCCATCTCTCCAGTCCCCACATTGTAGAATTCTTTAATTCTTTACCATAATACTTGTATTAGAGGTCTCCTTCATTTGTTTCTATCCACTAGTAAAATCAAATAAATATAGATAAGGCTTCTTTAACCAGTTTCACAGGGTAGTTCCTCTTAGGCTTTCTTTTACCTGAGAATGGAGAAAGTAAATAAGCAGATTTAAGATTTAGTCTCTGTGTGCCAGCCTCCAGGCAGCATTTAAGGGATGGCAAGGACAGCCAATCAGCCACCGGCTGGAACATGAGGGGACATCCGATATCTGAAAGCCTTCCTCTGCTCATTTGCATCTTCTTCACTGTCAATCAGGATTCATTAATAGAGTTTAGATGTGTTCTCTTCAGGTTGACTGTTTGACATGTACACAAGAAAGTTTTAATTCATTATGTATCTCCTTGCTAGATGGAGTTTTATTTTTGTTGTCATTACATTTTTGTGTGTGTGATGCATGTGCATGTATGCATATTTTTGCACATGTGTGAACACTACATGCATGTACATTTGGAGGCTGGAGGTTGATGAAATTGTTGAGAATCATCCTCCATCAATCTTCCAGATTATTCATCCAGGCAGGGTTTCTCAATCAAACCCAGAGCTCGCGGATATGGCCAGTCTTGCTAGCCAACTAGCTCTGGGGATTCCCTGTCTTGCCTTCTAAGGAGAGGTTTACCTCCCCAGGTTTCTAGAGATCTGAACTGCAGTCCTCACAATTTCACCACAAGCACTTTAAGCACCGAGTCGTCTCCCCAGCTCCCGAATACGTTATTTTTTGATTACCGACTCATCTGTTAAGGTCATTAGAGACAGCAATAGCTAGGAGAGATGTTTTGGTGAGGAAAATGAACACTGAGTGTTCAATGCCTAGCACAGGCATACAGGATCAGAAGCAAGGGGAAGACTCTGGGTACCAAAGCAAAGATGCCAGGACCCCCGTGCCATTTCTAGGGAAAATGAAACACTCAGGACTGAGGAGGTAAGTAGAAAGCATCCGCATACCACAAGCTAATGGACAAGTAGAAGATGATGCTACCGGCTGCCTGGGAAGAAGGCTCATTCCGAGTGAAAATGAGAAAAGAAAAAGACTGGGACAAAGCCTGAGTGAGGTTGATGGGGCTGCCGTGTGCACGCACTTGCTGGTTGGTATTGCTCTTTGGCGTCACCCTTGAACTATTTCAGGGAGCACTTTTTCAGCTTAATGTTAAACCATACCTATTAACTTCTTAATCTGCCAGGGGAAAAGAATCATTTGCACACAGCTGTGTGGTTTGTGTGAGGCTTTACCTTCATTTGGCCACTCTGATGATTCACCTCGTAACGTTTGCTATTCAGAGCTGTTTGGATGCTAGTGCTGCAGCGCCCTCACTTCCTCCCGACTCGATGCACTTTTCAAAAGAGCTTCGGAACAGATTGCCGATACATTATACTCGGTTACTTCTGCGCTCTCTGGTTACTCTAACAGAGTCTGGGTAAATCTGAACAGAAGAAATGCAAACCAGCTTGAGGCAGTACTGCCCAATTTGATCAAAACTAAATGCGACCATCGTGGGTTCGAGTTTGGTGGTCCAAAACACTGGAATGTTTCGCAGACATCTAAAATGCAACACCAGTGTTGTTTTATTTGGTTTGGGGTTTACTATCCCTTTATGTTAAACAGGAGTTTGGAAAACTTGCTCAAAAGATTCACTGTCTGTTTTCACGGATGCCCACATACTAAGAAGCCAGGGTTATTGATAAATGAAAACATCAAACAGGCATGGGCCTAGTCTTACCTACCTCATGAACTTAGAGGAAGCTTAGGGTGAATCACATTTGATCTTTATTTAGCATCCTACTGAATAGCAGAAATTCTCCAAAGAACTGAATTCTGAGAGAGAGAGAGAGAGAGAGAGAAAGAGCTGTACAGAAAATAGATTTTGCCAACAATGTCCCATGTAATAGCTATGTCCAGATCTTTATGTATCAAGATATCTCTCTTTGAAGCTGGAACAGTGGTTAAATTGAACACCATTCAAATCTTAAGGAAACAGAGAAATTAGATGTTGTCTTTGACCCCTGGAGAAATGTGACCATCATCCGGGAAAGAGGAATCATTTAGCTTTGAGTCCAGATCTGCAAATTCTATCTTTGTGACAAACTGAAACATATTCTTCTAATAAAGTATTTTTAAAAGTTTTGTTTGTTTAGCCCATATAGCAAAATACAGTCTTGTCAGTCAAGACAGACTTCAAACTGCCTGGGCCAGTTAGAAACGTTTCATTAATAACATGTGTTTACCATTGAGAGGAATGGGCTTCGTGTGCTAAGATTTTGTTTGTCAGTCATTCATTGGAACCCCACTGTTAATAGCATACAATGGTTTGTGGTTATGCCACAATTTAACCCAGGTTTAAAAATACAAACTAGAGCCCTGGTGGTCTAGAAGGAACAGGGAGTAAGCGAAGGTATTGGCTCAACCTGCTTTGTGGGTTGGTGGCTTGGAATGCTTTACAAACTAATCAAATTTATTGACTATGATCCTGAAGGGGGAGCGAACCATGCTGGGGTTTGCATCCCGGTTAGGCTTCAGCTTGGTGAGGTTCCGAGATTCTGAAGGGAAAAACAAGGCAACGATTTGACATTTCTTTCCCCAAAGACAAATTAGAAACAGATATCACAGAATGAGGGATTTTTTTTTCCTCCAGCAACCCAACAAGTAAAAGAAATTTTCCTCTATAGCTTAATTTTACTGTATGTTAAGGATAAGTAAACAAAATTAATATTGCCCTAAACAGAAGAGGCGGTGAAAATTCGATTAGCCCAGTAGTTTGAACTGCAAAATTTCTGAATGCAGCAGATGAAGAACTGTTTTTGCATGTAATGTTAACTTATCTTCATAGACCTGTATGAAGCATAATGGGATTAAACACTGTTAGCTATATATATGCACTTATAACATATATATGCATGTATATAGCAAAATTTATGTTTTGAACTGCCTGTAAAGTATTCATTTAAAATGCAATAAGACATAGCATCTACAAAGATGGGTTCAAAATGCGTTTATGTTTAATAAGTGATTCAGTTTTACAGAAACACACCAAACCACAAGAGTTACTATAGGATGTGTTTAGAAATCTCAGTCATGGAAATAACACCATGATCCCAAACATTTATGAAATCATATATGGCATATGCTTAAAACCAATTTTCCAGTTGCTTGCAACTTATGCTTTAAAATATTTGTATTTTAAAATAAAACAAATCATATTTAGAGAAAAGTTACCCATAAAAATTGTTAGGCCATCACAAGGTTATCTCCTTACACATTCTTTGTACTTTAAAATTTTGTCATGAGCCGAGCACTTGCCTGTAATCCCAGTACTTGAAAGGTAGAAGCAGGTGAATAAGGAGTTCAAGGACAGATTATGCGATATAACAAGTTTGAGGCTAACCTGGTCTATGTGAGGTCCTGCCTCAAATAAAACAAAGCAAACATCATTCCCTATAAGAGAAAAGGATGCTATCTAAAAAAAAGTACTCCAAAAGGAGTCATTTTCTAGATTCTGAATACATTATAAGAGGCAATATCTGTTATATTCATGTCTTGACACTTCTAACATTAGAACTGATATTCACTTAGAGCACAAACATATATTTACATTATACTACATGTGTAGTAATATACTAAGAACAGTGTAGGCAAGCAGACAACTAGAGCAAGCGTACTTCTGAAGAACTTCTGATTTTCCAAAGTAGACAAATGCAGCAGTCCCTCAATGTGTTTTAAAATATACAAAAGTTTTACATTTTGACATTTTTATGCACACTGCTATTCACAGGGATCTTACAGGTATTCCGCATGGTATTTTTTCTTGTTACTAGTAATACCTTGTGTTGGTTTGTAATCACTTGTGATTGGAGTATAAAAAGGATACAGGTCATATTTAATTAATTGGATCTTTTTCCTCAAAACAAGGGAAAGAGCATATCTGCACCATGAACTCAGAGGGTATATCAAGCAGCTGACTGATCCTTCACATTCAGGGTGAAAGAAAAACTTCTAGAAGCCATGTCCTCTGCTTCAACTCTCAATCAACCACAGTACAGTCAGCCTCAATCTTCACTACTAGCTGTCTACTATTAACAGACATTTTGAGGTTATAAAATGTCTAATAATATGACAAGAATTTATTTTATTTTATGAGGAAAATAATTGATTCAACAAATCAGTTTAGAGCCAAGATCTTTAAGAAGGACCCCTCATTCACAGGACTTCACTTAGTGAAAACCATTTCTCTAGATCATAAATCAATTCATTCATGTTATTGCTCTGAGAATTGCAACCTACTTTGTTTGTCTGTTTCTTTTTCCCAACCTAAATTTTATGCTGGGTTTCATTTTAACATGAAATTGCAGTTGTTATCATAGTACTATCTTGGGTCCTGATATATACATACATTATATATATATATATATATATATATATATATGGTGTGTGTGTGTGTGCGTGCGTGTGTGTGAAAGAGAGAGAGAGGCAGAGACAGAGACTTGATGGCCTGAGAACATTCTGAGGTGAATTTAAAGCTTATAATACTGCCTTTTACTGCATCTTCCCTGTGCTGTTAAATTATATATTGACTTTCTGATTTATTACTTTTGAAAGACTGACATCTTGCTGAAGAAATCTATGGCTAGGATCAAGTTGACGTTGAAAAGTATGCAGCATCTTTACTGTCTTTGCTAGGGAATTCATATGATTTAAATATTCACACGGGACTGTTTTGGCAGTAGTACAATTTTTTTTAATTTAAAATGTATTTTTATGTATGTGAGTGTTTTGCCTTTAAAATTTACCACTGTGTGACTGCATCATTATTGCCTCATAGCCTTGTCTAATTAAAATGAGCAACATGAGACAGTGAGATGGCTCAGTTGCTGAAGGCATTTGCCACCAAATGTTACCTGAGTTCAAGCCCTAGGACCCATATGGTGGAACTAGAGAATCAATGTCCCCAGTTGTCCTATGACCTCCACAAGTGGGTCATGACACATGCATGCTCACCTGAAGACACATGCTCACACATACATACACACAAAAGAAAGAAATTTGATTTTAAAAAGTTAGAAAAATAATAAAATAAAATAATGAACATGCATAGAAGAACAACTCACTGAGTGGGAAGAGATTACTATACACATATGGATGCTTACATCTCAAAGGATTCTTATTTACAGAATAAAGAATTACAAATCAACAAGAAAAAATAGAAACCACTTGACAGAGAAATGGGAGAAGGGGTTAACGGAGACTTCATAAAGGAGGATATCCAAATGGACAATAACACATTTATACATTCTCAAACTCATCAGTCACAAAGTAAATACAAGCTAAATCACAATGTTATATCATTAAATTTTCTCTAAAATAAAGACCAAAAAACCTAAGGTTGACAAAGACATGAAGCAACGCAAACACTCATACACTGTTAGACATGGTGTTGACTGGTACAATCGCTTTGGAAAACACTTTGGCAATATGACTATACTTGTCATATCTAAGAATATGCACATATATTCCATGGAAATGAATATTTAAATTTACCAAAAGACTTAACCAGATCATGCATAACAGCACTATTTGTCAAATCTCAAACTTGGCTACTATCCAAACGTCTATCAGAGGTAGAATATGTAAATAAATTGTGGCATGCTTACTTAATGGAATTATGTACAGCAGTAAGAATGACTGGTCTACAGATACAAGAATAGGTTAAATCTTTCCAATGAAATATTCAGCATAAGAAATTAGACACAGATGAATATCTATACTATATCATTCCATTCTTTAAAAAAAAGAAGGGAAACTAAGCTAGCTTGTTAGAAGTCATGGTAGAGATTAATTCTGTGATTATAAAGAAATACAGGAGTGTGTCAAGGGTGTGTGGTGATAGTTTGCTACCTTGTGCAGGTGCTATAGGTGCCATAGGTCTGTTTAGTTTATGAAATATCCATAATAGGTATATACTTCAATGTATATTTTATATCAACAATTTTTAAAAATACCTTTATCTTGAGGAAAACAGTTGTTCTATATCTAATATATACCAAATAATGATGAAGGGTGAGCTTGATCATCACTTGCTGTGGTTTGAATGTAAAAGGTTCCCCACAGGTTTACGTGTGTTCAACACACCAACTGGTGACCATGTTTGCAGAGGTTATGGAACCTTTGAGCTGTGTGACCTAACTAACAGAACTGGGTTACTGGTGACAGGCCTTTAGGATGGCATTATTTATGATTTTGCCTACGTTCTATGCTTCTGGTCAGCCAGGATATGAGAAGCAGCAGGTGCACGCTGCCATTGCCATAGAGCAGCTGAGCTTTCCACACGCTTTCCCCTTAGTAAGGACCGAATCTCCTTTGAAACAATGAGTCAGAATAAGTCTCTCCTCCCTTAAGTCACATCTATTGGGTGGCAGTGCTGAAAAGAGTAACTTAAAATGATGACAAAATGGAACAGATAAACATCCAGTTCCTTTCTTCTCTAACAAGCTTGTTTCCTTCCTTTTTTTGTTTTGGTTATTTACTTGGTGACATTAATCAACCTTTGTCTAATATTGTGAACCAGCATTGTTCCAAACCTCCCATCTAGGTTAGTGCAAGTGGTTAATCCTTCCTAATCTAGTGCCTCAAGGGGCGAAGGATACAACAAAAACCCATCAGACTTGGAAGACCTGTCTCTTGATAACGTAGAAAATTCTTGACAAGAAGACAAGAATAATATCCTGGTCCCAAAAGAAGCCTTTATCATCTTAATGTAGAGACTCCCCAGTGTAATCATTTATTTCTCAATGAGCCTGCTCCATCTGAACAAAAATAAGTAATGAATCACTAGAAGATAAAGCAGGAACAGCACCTGCAACAAAGTTTTTCTTATTTAAATTGACAATGGGTCCCTTGGGGAGGTTAACGAGCTCAGTTGCACTTCAGGAAAATCCACTTATATGCCTTTCATTGCTGGTATCACAGGATATAGTAACATGAAGACAAAAGAATGGTTTTTCCAGGTTAGAAACTCCTCACTACCTTTCAAAAGTCTATATTCACAAGTTCCTCTCATTCAGCACTTTTGAGTCAGTAAGCAAAGATCCATTTCACACTATCCTCCTCAATAAAAAAAAATAGTAGCGAATTTGTTAGTCTTTTCAAAAACTCCAACATATAGAACTATTCAAAGAATGAAAGCAACATTTTAAGAAATTTAAAATCAGATCTCCCTGCAAGGTAGGAGTAGCTTGCTGAAATCTCATGTTGATTTCTTTGTTAAATACTTTCAATCTAGAAAATTAAAAACTGGGTGAAGGAAAGGTAACTTTGACATGTCTTATAGTTCAAAAAACCTGTAAAACTGGCTCTGGATTTCTACAAAATCTTCTAGAATTTCTCCCCTCTATTATATAAATATGGGTGACACAGATATAAAACAAACAAATCCCAAAAGTGCAGAGTCTTGAACGAATAGTTTACATTTTACTCTTGAAATGGTGGTATTTCGGCTAAAACTAGCAAGTGATTTTCCTCCAAAGAGTGATTCAGGCAGGGATCTAGAATGTTTAGCTTCAGATTTCCTCCTACTAAGGCTTAATCACTGTCATTGCAGTCAGCTGTAGAGAACAGTATAGGAAGCCTATCCTATGCATAAAAAGTCATCCCTGATCTATCCCACTCCTCTGTTCATATTTCATCACCAGGAACTGATCGTGCAGAGAGAAAAGACTTTGGGAGATGTAGTTGAAGGTCGGCAGTCACCTCCATGCCTCACAGAACAGGAACGGTGAGCAGACACATGACCATCGTGTCACAATTGTCTTCATTCAGCACTGGCAGTGAGTTTCAACATCACTCAGGAAATGAGTAAAACTAAAGCTGGCCATGCCAGTTGAGTACGGCAACAAGGAAGGTTAGAATCAGAAAGCTGGGGCTGATTATAGTTTTTCTCCTTTACTTCAAATCAAGCAAAAATATTCATAGCAATACATTTATTCATATGAACTCAATTAGTATGTATAGATTATCTCTTGACTGTTAGGCAAGATCCAATGATTCTACGGATACAGTAGTAAACAAAAATGGACCAAGTTCCTGTTCTCATGAAGCACACACACTAAAGTGAGAGTCAGAGCAAGCCAGTGCACGAATACCTATCTAATGCTCTTGGAAGTGAGCACTGCGAGGAAATCTGAAGAGAGTGAGGAGACTGGGTATGTTTTGAATGAAGAGGAGGTCAGGGGAGACCTGCCAGCAGAGGTGAAGAGGTGGTGTATTAGGATAACCAGGGAAAAAATGGGGCCCTCAAAGCAAGTTCGAGCTTTCCGAGAATCAGAAGAGCAGCTGATCCCACTTTCTCAGTGCTCTGTGAGCCAGTTTATGCAAGACTATTCAGAAAAGAAGAGCTGGCCAGTAGAAAAAGGGTGTTCTTTGACATACAAGGACATGTTTCAAAGACGGAGTCTTCTACTTACTATTTTTGGTAAATCATTAGTGCAGTTGGTCTGTAACTTTTCATTAACAAAATGATGGTATCTATCTCATTGGATTGTTATGAGGTTTATATGAGATAGTGCATACAAGTGACTAAGGCTACATGCACTGTAAACATCCATTAAATATTAATTATGCCTCCTGTTACACATAGTTCTGGGGTAGTGAATGGGAGAAAACTTCTTTTCTCTCTTTCCACTCTTTCTCCAGACAGGAAGCTTGCATGTCTTGTTTATCAGGAACTTGAAAAATCTTTTTCACTGTCTTAGAGTACCAACCCTGTGTCACAATGATGAAGATGATGAAGAGCTAAAACCAGCCAGGCTTTCTAAAAGAAGATTGCACAAAGGCAAGTTATTGATGCAACCATCTCCCCATCTGACTCTGACTTTATCATTTAAGCTATGTTCATGCGTTTAAGGATTTGACTGGCAAAGGGAGTTCTTTGCTATGAACCAGTTTGAAGGTTGAACTTTTGCAATCTGTACTCAATACTCATTCATTTAATTTAAACTCTGGGTCAGTCTTCATCATTTGTGCAAGTATGGGGAAAGATGAAATCAGAGTTCTTTCTGCCTCTGAGACTAATCTTTATGGACTCTTCATAGGCCTTATGACTTACATATGATCAAGACACCTCTGCATTCTATAGCACATTTATTTGGTTTACTTTAGTACAAATACGTGCCAGAAAGCACTGTTATGCTTTGACTAGACTTGCTGTAGTCCCTGTACCAGCATCTGATTTCCTCACATGCATTTCTCTGTGCATAACTGAGATACAACCCCTTCTATGGAATGCATCTGCTGTTATGTCCATCATGTCGCACACATGTTTGAAATTTGTCTTTTGACATAGTCTCTTAGCAGCATCCTCAAGATCTTTCTTCTTCTGTAAATCTTCAGATCTCTGGGGCAGACATTGGAGCATTTCATTTTCCAAGAAGTCCCTAGTCACTCACGAATGCAACTCGCTATAGATTATTAAACATCTAAGCATCTTATTTGCATCTCTGTCACCTGGAACTTGGAGGTGCTGCAAATCCCTTCTCAGTGGTGTGATTATCTGAGTGGAGTTTCATTTCTAGAGCTCTGTGGACTCAGCTTCATTATTGCTCAGTCATCTTTCTTGCACCACATGAATGCTCACATTTTCTCGGACCCCACCATTCCAAATCATTGTATCTCAGAAATGTTTTAGTGATACTTTGTGGAAACAAACAGATTATCCAAGACTACCCTTGTCATGGTGACATTTGAAATTTTAAGAGTCGAAGAGCATTTCTGGCCTATGGTTCAGCAGAAACAGAAGCAAATTTGTTTGCTGGATAAGAGCTCATGTTTCAGTAGCCTGCACAGTCCTGCCTGCTGCCTCTCCCTGGCTGACCCTGACAGCCACCAACAAGCTCTGCCCCTACTCTAGACATCTTGCTTCAAGTCAATCCATGTAAAGATGTTTTCAGGAACATCTGCACTCTCTCATGCGGGAAGACAAGCAGAGCGGACATCCTGAAGAAGGAAATACCAGTAAACATTGAAAAAAAAAAACCCAGGAAAGACCTTTGTTAGGGTATGTACAGACACTGTAGATTAAATGCTTAGAATCACAAATATGGCCCCACTCCACGGAGCAAGCCATTGAACCTGGAAATTCTGCAGAAAACTTCTGTATCTCTTTTCATGTCTCCAAATGCCAAACTCTAGTGTGCTGGGGCAGGGCCTGGATTTCATGGTGCAAGTAAAAAATAAACATTTGCACCAACTTTTCTTTCCAAAAACACCTTCAAATTCCTCATGAATCTTGGACTGTAGTCATTCGACTAAGAAAGCTTTATGCTTTGAATTCTTATTAAACATTTAACCAATATCTGCTCAAATCAATGAATTTTAGGGCTAGAAAGTTATGGTAGTATCATTTTAGAGCGTTAAAATCAAAATTAACTTCAAGGTTGCCAACCAGAAGCTTAGTTATTATCTTTGAATTTCTACAAAATACCTATGCTCAGAATCATATGCGTCCCATGAAAAAGAAGTTTGCTATAATCTTTTAATTCTAAGTCTAGCCAATTATATTAAGTTAGTGGACTACTTTAGTGTTCTTAGTCAGGATTTGATTTTTATTGTTCATACCAAATATCAGAATAATTAATATTAACTGTTCAATCATTGTTCTTGGCTTCATTAGCATTTATGAAAAATGTAAATCACAAATATGTGGTGATTATAAAATTCTTAAAACTAATTATTTATTTATTTTTATTTTATGAGTATGAATATTTGCCTGCATGTATGTACATGCAATGCCCACAGAGACCAGAAGAGGGCATCATATCCCTGGGAACTGAAGTTATAGATGGTTGTTAGCTGCCATGTGGATGCTGGGAACCCATCTACATGAGCAGTCAGTGCTTTTTAATTGTTCCAGGTCCCATAAAATTTTTACAAAATGTCAAAACTTATAAAGAAAAAAAATGAAACAAATTATAGTTAATGTATGTTATCTTCACATTGTTCTTTTTCTATAATTCTATAAAGTCTTTTATATTTGTTCACTCAGTTAATTTCTTAAAATTATATGTATGTATGTTTGTGTGTGGATATGTACACATGAGCTCAAGTGCATATCGAGACCAAAAGAAGGTATTGATATCCTGGAATTGGAGTTACAGACCATTGTGGACTGCCATGTGGATGCTGGGAACCAAACTCAGGTGTTCCGCAAGAATAGCAAGTACTCTTATGAGCCATCTCTCCAGTCCCTCAGTTAATATTTTATCATCAACATCGTCCTAAGTTTAATAGCCAGACTCTAAAATATCCTTCATTAATTCCTTCCTCCTGACACTCATAGTCTTATGTGCCCTGCCATACTACATTAGGATTGGTCATTGTCGTCAGTGGCATATGACAGAAATGACATCTGTCACTCCTGCAAGTAGTATGTAATCTGTGGCTTCTATATTGATTTCTTCTTCCCATCCCTCTCTCTGGAGGTACCAAGCTCTTGTGTTATGGGATCCCTGTGATAAGCTCTATGTGGTGAGACACCCAAACCTCTAGCCAGCATCCAGAAAACGTTTCTTCTGGTAGCTGGAAGCTGAAGAGTGGAAGTGGCTTCTCCGGGCTCAGGCAAGACTTGAGATGATATAGGCAACAACGGGTCAATAGTTTGACTAACACCCAAAGCTTTCTCAGATCTAGAATCAATGAAAAAGTACAATCTCCAACTCCCCAAGCAGAGAATTTCAGTGGGATAATCTGCCTTTGTTTTAAGCATATGTTTTGCTCCGATTTTTCGTTGTTGTTTAGCAAGAGAAAACTAAAGAACTCACATTAAAATAATATTTTATTATTTTTATTGTGTGTGTATTAGTGTACTGCTGCATGTGTGTAAGTGCACCTGTGTCATGCAGTGCCCACGGAGTTAGAAGAAGGCATCGGATCCCCTGGAACTGGAGTTATAGACAGTTGTAAGCTGCCATGTGGGTGCTGGGAATCAAACCCAGGTCCTCTGAAGATCTGTCAGTGCTCTTGAGTGCTGAGCCATGTCTCCAGCCTCAAGAACTCCCATTTTTAAAGGCCCTTCAAGAAAACTACTTTTAATGTCTAATTATCTGCTTCTGGATATACAAGGATTTATTTTAATGTCTTGTTGGATTTCCAGGTTGACTGCAAAGCTTTGATACTTTAATTACTATACTATACATGTTGTGTGCATTGTGTATATTTATGGTTAGTTTCTCAGCCTCTTAGGTATAAAAACTGTTGAGTAAAATGCTAATATTGTCAATTCTCTTAATATTTGTTACCATGTGTTCCCATTATTGCACTTATAATGAGTAGTCTTATCCATTTGAAATTTATTGACTCACGAAGGACAGTTCTATGTCATGACTGAATTATTTCTGTGTATAGTAACAAATGTCCTTGGTGTATAATGTTCTGAGTTTTGATCCCTTGTTATTTGAAGCACTATCCTAGAAGATAAGCATTTCTCTATATCCAGTTGTTTGAACCTGTCTGTTGTCCATTCACTATCTGTCTTTCTATATGTGCTATTATCCTGATTTTTCCCATCTTGGGGAAAAACTTTAACCCCCCCTTCCAGGGTATCAATCTGAAGACACAGGTGCTACCTTAGACCACATCTATCTCATCCCTGCATACACTCTACCCTTCTCTCTGCTTTCCCCTCTCCTACCAGCCGCAGGGCTACTGCCTCTCTCTAAACGTTGATGAGCTCTGTCCACACTGTCCTCTCTCTCTTTTCCATTTCTCTATATTGGCATAATGGACCTGTTCCAGGAAGACCCTCTGATACTTTCATTTTATCCCATTAGAATTCCTTATTAGTTTCTTCTACTTTGACTGAGCACTTCACTGAGTAATTCTTTATGAACAAAAGATCATAAATATTTCATGATTAAAAAAAAACATAGAAAAATGATCACTGCTGGCTATAACATATCATGTCCTTCAATGAACCATTGGTGAGCCATCCAAAGGACAAGCTATGGCAGTGCTGGTATAAAATTCACCCCAGGGGAGAACACATTCCATCCCTCCTTCAACCTCTCTTCTAGACATCTAGTCTAGTTGGGGCTTGGTTTTGTTTTCCTTAGGGATGAATGTCTCTGATGAATTTGACAGTAGATGTGGACAGATTGCAAGACTGAAGACAAACTTTACTTTCATGTAGACAGCAAGAAACTAGCCCATTAAAGATAAAGAATCATGTTCCCATGATTCAATGTGACATGCACTGGCCATGCTATTTGGATGAAAAAGATGGCCATCATTTACAGAAGTAAAGTTAGTTGTTGATTACTACACATTTTTCATGAAGAGAAAATGGATACTGACTTTTCAACATCTGATAGAATTATCATATCAATTCAATGTCTTTTGTTGGCTAAAGTTTCCAAAAAGAACTAAATGCAGATAGGTCTATGCATAAAAGTTTTTCTAGATACTTACTAGAATGTAGTCTATTTAATGGACAGTGTAAGCCAAATAATTTATAATAAAATTAATTATATTTTTAAGTGATGCCTTCGGCTGAGTGTGGTGACACATCAGTAATCAAACCTCTTAGGAAGGAGAGGAAGGAGGATCAGAAGTTCATATAATAAGTTGTAGTCCAGCCTGGGCCACATAAGACCCTGTCTCAAATAACTAAAATGAATAATAAAAATGACTTCTCCAGAACTAAAAACACACAGCGTGCTTAAGGTTTCCAGACACAAAGACAATTGCCACAGTGCAGAAAAAAGGAGTCTTTTAGGCTAGAGGCTATTTCTATTTCATCCAAAGTGACTTTTACTTGAAGAGATATTCAAAGAGTATATTAGACTAAGATTCTCATTTTGTTTGGTTCTTGTTATCTAAGCCCCGATTTTTCACTCTCAAAGTTAGTATAGAACATTCTTCAGGACAGTTCCAACATTCCTGACATATTTCCACAAAGGGCCTCTAATTGGAGGTCCCTCACCATGTGACAAAACATTTTGTATTTTATTAAAAGAATTATCCTTCATCATATCTACTGATGATCCCCGAGCTCAAATCTTTACATACTTTTTTGCATTTCGTCCAGTGTTACAAGATATGCTTATTTTTGGATAAGTTGACCAAAGTCCCAAAGCAAGAGGCAGCAAACTGGTTGTTATTTTTAGCAAGTTCTCAAGTCTCAATGCTGTTTCTTCTCTTGACTTCTTGCCTACTCATTCCATATCAAAGTGATGGATGAACTTGATTCTTCTAAGATGTTGGACAGGTCACTGTACATCAAGGCCTTGGTTTATAAAGAAGCACCCTGCAGACCATTAACTGGCATTTAGTGAATCCCAGTGACTTCCCCACTTCTGTGTCTTCTGCGAGGGTGACTTCTAAACTCATCTTCTATCTTTAGTACTCCTCAGGAGTGCTCAGCACGGTTTCTCCTGGGATATTGAATTCTCAAGGTCTCATCAGCCTGTGCTGTCAGCCTTCACCAGGATGGACCTATGACCTTGCCATCATCATATGAACTTTCCCAGCACATACAGGGAAGTTCAGGCATAGCCCATTACTCCTTGGAAGTGCACCTTCAGCTCCCAAAGCATCAACCTATTCTAGGACTATTTAGTGACATGTGTGGAATTACAGATGACAAGGAAATGTGTCCTTCAAGCTAAACTATATTTTAAAATAACTCCCTCAATATTAAAAATAAATAATTAAGATCTCAGTCCACATTCGGTCATCCATTTTGGTCTTTTTCTTGTACATCTGACTCCAACCCTTCTTTATAAGTAAATTGCCACTTAAGCTTACAACCAACTTCTGTAGAAGGAAACACATATGCTTATTTATTTATTTATTTATTATTTTTGTATGTGTGTGCCATGCTCAGTGTGAAGACCAGAGGGCAAGTTGTGGGAAACAATTCTCCTCCACTATGTAACTTCTGGAAATTGAACTCAGATCATCAGGCTTGGTGGCAAGTGTCTTTCCTTGATGAGCCATCTTGCAGGCCCAGGAAGCACACTTTTGTTAGGCATCTATTCTAGGCTATCCATAATATTAGTGTTTCCAGTGCAGATTCTTTCTTAATTGTTAGGACAGTTCTTTCAAAAGTGGACCATCTACATTTTTTAAAGGATGAAACTGTACTCAAAGAGGCTAACTAGCTGTCTAGTATTACACAGCTTTGGGATCCTAGCTGAGAATATTGAAACTCAAAATCTCCAAGAGTGCTCTTGATACCCCAGCCTGCTAACATGCTCTCAGGATGATCCCAGGGAACACAGTCAAAGCCATGGGTTATGTCACTTGACCATGTTACATTTTTCTAGTAATAATTTTCATGGAGGAAAATGAGCATAGAGGGGAACACATTTTTTCCATATCATTCTTTTATCTCAAAAGCCTCCTCTTTTACAGCTTCTTCCCCACATTTCTCAGTTATAAATAATAAATGCCTTTCCATCTGGCTTTCTTCCAGATGTCCCAAGAAAGGTAGAAAATTTGTACTGAAATGGGAACTTTTGTGTCCAGAGATCTGAGTCCCTTGCTTTCTATGACAAAATGCTTTTCAGTCTCACAGTAAGTGTACTAATTTCTTAAGTGCATTACTAGTCAGATAAAATGTCCAATAAGGTAGTAGATTTATAATTTGACAGGATTAGCCATACCTAAAGAGAAACGAGATTTTTTGTTGTTGTTGTTTGTTTGTTTGTGTGACCTGAAAGTAACTCATACTTTTTTCTATGAATGACCCCAGAGCAAACTCTAGGTGATCTCATATTACATAAATCTGTGCTTATCTTTAAGAGTTCACATTTCACACATAGAAAAGGACAGTGAGGTTTCATAGAAAAAAAAAAACATGATACTTAGGTGGACAAGGGTTTGTAATTACTCAGAAAATAAATCCCTTCTGTTCTGCTTTTCCAGATAATGTCATACACGGACATTGTATGTACCTGTGCATACATTTGCATATGATCTTCATCATTAAATGAAACACTCTTGAGAATAATAAGAGAATATTTCAATAAATCAGAAACATAATAAGAGTTAAATAAAGATGAATGAATATTTAAAATATGAGATTCGATCACTAGAAATAAACACAAATGTCAGATTCTATGAAACTGCATGAAAAACACAACTTTCACTTATCTTCTCACAAATATTAGAATTTTTAGGTAAATATTTGCTTTATCAAGTCATTTTGTAGTCATAGAGTTAGTGCGCCATTAACTAAAATCTTTAATCTTGCAATTAACTGAACTTTTCAGATGAATCATATAGCAAGTTCTGAACAATGCATCTCCCAAGACGCAGTGGAAAATGTGACTGCCATTTACAGTTTAATAAATAACTCACGGACGAAGTGTTTTAAGCTTAGCAATGTGCTACATTAAACAACGCAGTGGAAATACATAACTGTGTCTAGTTGTTTTCCCTTCTCTCTAGGTTCAGACTTTTCTTTGCCTGCCTGTCTGATTTAACTTAAGAGAAAAAAATGTAAAATAGAAAAAAAGAAAGAAAAACTTATGGAATGTGGGGACCTTGGATACTTCAAAGTTAACTGAGATCAAAGTCAAACAAAATCCACCAAATAAGGAGTGAGCTTGGATGCAAATGTGTCACGCTGATATTGGCTTGAAGTCTCTTCATTTATGGCTTGTTGGAAAGTCTTGACCTTGAATCTGTCAGGTATGGGGGTTCTCATGGAGAAGAATGGGTTGCTTATTTCTGTAAGAAACTAAGCAAACAAAGGCTTAACTCTCACAACCAGGTAAGCAATTCATTCATTGGGAATTGAGGCATTGAGGACGAGAGAGGGTTCCCATGCATTGCATCTGTGCCACGTTTGACGCGTTGTCTACACACTGCGTCTCGGTTGATCATGACACTTCACTTTTCAGCATGAATTACACTTCTCTGGGATGTCAGTATGCTAAGAACATTGACATTAGCTACTATGTTTTTTCCTAGCTCTGTGTGATTAAGCCCTGTGAAATGAAATAATTTCTTTGAATGTTTGCAGGAGCCAATCTAGTTTTGAGATCATTTCTGCCTCTCCATTAAAAGGGGTGGAAAAAAAAAGCAGAATCATTAACACACGAAAAGGTAGTGTGGTCTGTTATTCAAAAGATGCAATGGGTGTTCTTGAAAGCTCTGCTTCATTGAAGCTGTTCTACCCCACACGCGTTACCAGTAAAGGCAGGACGTTTTTTCCTTGAAATGGTCCATGCTGTTTCGTTTGAAACGGTGTGTGCTGCCGCTGGGCGTTCTGTGGTTCTGTCTCAACAACATTACTCAAAACTCACATTGAGCAGGTATCGGCCAACAAGCCCTTTGGTATCAGAGGAGGAAATAAATCATTTCTCTAGAAACACCCATCTGTTTTGAATAGTCCTATAGACAGATGGCTGTCTGTTTCAGGGCATATTTAAGATAGAAAAAAACTAATCCAAACAGTTTACTCTCCTTTAAGTCTAAGCAGAAAGAGATATTCCAGTAAATGCTTAACAGTGCATTAGCGGGAGGAGGTGAGGAACATCCCTTGGATTCAAAAAGCAGAATAGAAATTACTAATCATCACTATGACTTTGGTGACCTCTAGCGATCAAAGCGGAGAACAAATTTACTGAACTTTTTTTTTTTCTCTCTCTCTTCTTTAAAGAGGGCTAACTCCAAAGACAGAAATTACATTCTGTAGCTCATTTTTATATTATGTGTGTATGGGGAGGGATTGGATGCAGTGTAGTGTGCTGGATGCTCCTGTGTGTGCAGGTGCGTAGACCGTATGCACATATTCAAAGACTAGAGAAGGATGCTGGTGATCTTGTCCTATCACTCTGCCATATGTGCTTTGAGCTATGATATCTTTCTAAACCTGGAATTAAATTGGCTGCCCACAAACTGCAGCAAACCTCCCATCTCTGTTTCCCGACCCCTCACCCCAGCCCTGGATTACAGGTGCATGCAGTCATGCCAGACTTTTTATGTGGATGCTCAGGATTAGAACTTGGTCTTCGTCCTTGCACAGCAAACACTCTAAGCCATCTCCTCAGTCCAACTAGTTTTTCTCTTAATAAAATTAGTGTAACTGACTTTTCTTTCTCACATCCTCTATGATAAAATACTTAATTTTTGTGTATTTACATACAGGTTCCCAACAGTATGCCGTGGTGAGGAATTCTCCACAATAGATTCAAACACAGCATATAATTCTCCGAATTACACTACTTTAGTAGCAAATTGTTGATATCTTTCCACATAATTATCTAGTCTTCTATATCATTTGTGCTAGCTGCCTAATATTTCATCAACATTTAACTATTTCTTTATTAGTTATTTAAGTTTTAATTTTTCCTATTATTTGGGGAGCTAAATCTTTATGCTCTTCTAGCAGGATGGCTTTGGGGTAAAATCAGAAATGAAATTTGTGGGCTGGAGAGATGGTTCAGTGATTAACAGCACTATCTGCTCTTGCAGAGGACATGGGTTCGTTTCCCAGCACCCACATTGAGACTAACAACCATCCATAACTCCAGTTCCAGGAGATCCAACGCCTTCTTCTGGCCTCCATGAGCATTGCACACACATAGCACATATACATACATGAAAATAAAACATATGCATAACTTAAAAATAAATGTTTTAAAGACAAAAATGTAAAAATTTAGGAAATGAAAATTCTGTGCATTTAATCATATGTACAATTTTCATGATTTTACATTTTTATTTATTTTTATCTCATGTGTATAAGTGTTTTGCCTGCAAGTATGTAAGGACACCCAGGTTGTACAAAGCCTGGGGAGGCCAGAAGAGGGTGTCAAATCCCCTGGACCTGGAGTTATGGACGGTTGTTGGCAGTCATGTGGCTGCTGGGAACAGCATCTGGTCCTCTGTAAGAGCAGCAACTAGTGCTCTTAATCACTGAGCAATCTCTCCAACTCCATAATCTCATGCTTTTATATATTAGTCTAAAATTAAACTCAAATAGACAAACCTCAGGAATGTTGAATTAATCTGCTTAAGATAATAAAAATGGGAAACAAAAATATAACCAAAAAAATAAGAAAACAAATTTCTTGTTAAAAACATGAAAAATGTGAGCCAAATGTAATGGTATATACCTGTAATTCCAGCACTCAGGAGGCTGAAGCAGAAGGGCCACCAGTTCAAAATCAGCCTCCACTGCTTAGGGAGAATCTGTATTAAATAGTAAATAAAAATTTAAAAATGCATCCACGGAAACTGCAACGACTTTCAACACATAGTATCGATTTCTGAAGTGAGGCTAAGAGAAATCCTCACTTGGGTGCAATTACAGTGTCCTTTCCAAGGTAATAAGTGGTATGCTGCAAGCCTTCGGCAGCCCATTAGCAGAGCACAGCTACCATCCAGGCACTCCCCGTCTATAGCTGAGGAGAGAAGAAATATAACCCCAAATCAGGGCTGGGCCAGAAAGCTTGGAGGTAGAGTGCTTGCCTGACATGTGAAACTCTGGAATCAATTCCCAGCACTTCCAGTAATAATGGAAATAACAACAATAATAATTTATGCCAAAATAGGAGCGTGTAAAATGGTTCCGTGAATAAACACCTCTGCCAAGCCTGATGGCCTGAGTTCAATCTTTAGGACCCACTTGGTGGAGGGAGAGAACTGACTTCTGTGTAAGTCATCCTGTGATCTGCACATATGTGCTGTGCCACTTGAGTGAGTACACAGAGAGAGACAGAGACAGAGACAGACAGACACAGAGAGAGACAGAGAAAGAAATAAAAATGCAAACAAAATCAAATAAATTGCTGAAATAGGGCTGAAGAGATGTTTCAAAAGCGAAGAGGACTTGTTCTTGCAGAAGATTGGAGTTCTATCCCCAGCATCCACGAGAGTCGGGGGAGAGAGAGCTCACAATGCTTGCAATGCCTGTAAGTACAGCCTCAGGGGATTCAGTGCCCTCTTCTGACCACCTGGAGCACTTGCACTCACAACCCTAAACACACACACACACACACACACACACACACAAGTGAAAATAAAATAATTCTTTTTTAGTGCTGAAACAGTAAGCTGCCTAATGGCCCCCAAACGCAGTTAAGAGCATTGGTTGTTTTTATAGAAGACCTGGCTTCAAAACTCAGCACCCAATCGCAGCTAAAATTGTCCATAACTCCAGTTACAGGGGTTCCAACGCCTCCTTCTGTCCTCTGTGGGAATTGCATGACACAAGTGCACCTACATACATGCAGGCAGTACATGCAATACAGATAAAATAAAGTTTTTAACAAGAATCAGTGCAAAGCAAGGAAAAAGAGGTGTCCTAGTTTGCTTCAGTTGCTGTGACAAAACACTCTGACCAATACCAAGTTGGGGAGGAAAGGGTTTATTTCACTTACATCTCCCGGGTCACACAGTTCATCCCAGGGAGTCCCAGGTAGGAACTCAGGGCAGGAACCTGGAGGCAGGACTGAAGCACAGGCCTTGGAGGAACGCTGCTCACTGGCTTGCTACTCTGGCCCATGCTCACTTTCTTATACAATACAGAACCACCTGCCCAGGGGTGATACCTCCCACAGCACTCAGTACTTGACAATCAAGGAAATACCCCACAGACATGGCCACAGGCCAGTCCAATGGAAGAAATTCCCCAATTGAGGCTCCCTCAACCCAGGTATGTCAAGATGACACCAAAGCTATCCAGCACAGAGGGTGACTTAAACGGGGGGAGGGCTCTGCTGAGAGGTTTAGGAATGCATAGAGGCCTTTCCGTAAACAAAGTCTTAGAGTGTGTGACCGTGTGTGTGTGTGTGTGTGTGTGTGTGTGTGTGTGTGTGTGTGTGTGTCTGTGTTTGGGAGGGTTAAAAGATTAGAATTCCTTGTCATAATCCAAAGGCATCACAGGGTTTGAAATAAGAGACTAATGTTTAATATTTCTTACAATTCCTACATCAGGTGAAAAGAAGAAAAAAAGGCATTTTTATTATCAGTTTGTTTCATTTGGGTTTGTGAGATAAGGTTTCATTTTAGAGCCCAAGCTGACCTCAGACTTCCCATTCTCCTTACCCCATCCCCTGAGTACTGATTTATGAACGTGCATCACGTCCCTCGCCAAGTTCTCTGTTCTTACCTAAAGTCCCCACTCACTAACTACCAGATGGGGGCGGCATTTGGAGGGTATTTGTTGGAGGATTACTTTTCCATGGTTTTGGCATTCATAGGATAAGCACAGTTGTCCTCTTTCTGCATTGTTAGATAAATAATGCCCAGGTGAAGTTTGTAAACTAGAGAGAGGAGACATACAGGTGTATACTTTTTCACTTATCAAATTACAGGTGGCACAGGGAGACCATCATGTTTAAATGAAGCTTCTTTGCTATATGGCCTTGATTTACACTGCCAGCGGTATATTTGGCACTCTATCTCCCCGCAAAAAGATCGAGAGGCTGCGTCTTGTGTCTTGGAGCAATTCATATGCAGCGAGTCCACTGTAGACAGTCATTTGGTGAAAGTGAAGGATGTGTTACCAGATCAGGCCAACCTGCCCTTGCTGTCAAACCTCATGCTCAAGGTACATCTGGCCTCCCAGTAGCTACAAATAGCCACTACCTGGATGTTTTCCCAAGATGAAATAACAACAGGAGCCGGACCACCACACAGAGAGAGAGAAACCACTTAGTCTGTCTCCTCAGGCTCCTCCCATCAGCCTAAAGAAGATGCAGAGGACAAAAAGATGATTCTGCCTGACTGAGACCAGGGCTGAGTCTGAGCCCCTTGGACTCCAGGCACCCCTCACATCTGAGAGTCTGGTTAGAGATGACGAAGGTCTTTGACTATATTTGGTTAATGTTGTATGGCAGCATGCAAAATAAACCAGTGCCGGTTAGCGGGAAGGAAAATAAAGATAAGTAACCAAAAGCATAGTTTGGAGGCCGAAGAAGAAGATAATAATAGTCATCTTTCCAGGGCCTGGCTAGGAAGACCTACCTCAAACCATGCTCTGTGTTTGAGCCCCTCTATTCAAAACGCCACAGGGGCTGCGCACAGGAACCTCCCTCAACCGTGTACACTTACTATGGGAGTGCTACCTAGAGCCAAAGTTATTTTTATTTACTGAATGGTATACAACACCAATGGGAGACATTAATTTTGTTCTTTAAAGTGCTCCCTAGATGTTATATCAACTAGGAATGTTGTGGCTAGACTTGGGTCTTTCTAGGGCATGACTTTTATGGGTTTTTTTTTTTCTGAGTTCCAGAGTGTTTCATTTTTCCACTAAGAACTGCATTTTACAGAATCATTAAGCAAATGTATACAATTTAAACAAATAAATCCCCAAATCTCGACTGAAGTGTTATGGCTGAAATCTTTCTTTCATATGACATGGTATTTTCTTGTTTATTATTTTAAACTTTATACCAATTATACTTTATATCAAACACAGTACATTAAAAAATTGATTTCTTGGTTTGGGCCTTTGAAGTCGGATTATCTGCTGTGGCTTCAGTGATGCCATCTGCCATCTTCATTTGTGTTCTAGAGACTGGCAATACCACTTATCTTGGTCCCTGGCCAGCTGTGTCTAGCTTCATCCTGTTAATGGTTCTCTAATTAGACACATCAAACGTGTCCTAATGAAGACACTTTTGGTTGCAAACATCCTAAACCCACTTCACAACTGCTTCCTGGAACAAGAAAATTGATCAAAAGGACACTGGGCTATTCACAGATCACAGGCATCTGGAAGAGGGGAAAGCCAGGCGCTTTATTGATGGAGCTTTATTGTTGACATGCGTCTGAGAAGGCCATCATCACCAGTACAGTGTGATTTCTAATTTCCAGTCTTCTGTGCTACTGTAGAGAATAGACAGCCTCAAGTCATAGGGGTGTCATGTGTGCACTGAGCAGCCACACTCAAAAGTAGTAATCTAAGTATAAAACTACTGAGAATCCGCCACGGAAGGCAAGGAAAGTAATTCAAAAGAGAGGTAGGTTCTGGACACAAGGTATGTTTTAGAAGGCAGCAACCGGAAGCTATAGAAACCCAGAACTTCTTTATCCCCGTGTCTACTTCGTCCCGTGTCTCCAGGACCCAAGGCAAGGCTTTAAGATCTGTTGAAGCTTATGAACAGCGAGGAGATACCTCTTGAGCACACATTCATGCCATGTGCAGGGAGCGGGTGAGGGCACATCTCTAGCTCAATCTTGATTAGTCTTCTAAGTGTCAGGTTCAATAATCCATCCTCCTCCTTTCCCTAACCAGTGTGCTTCAGAGAAATCTCAAATTGATCATGTCTGAATCAAAACTCCTGATCTTCCCTGACAAACTTGGTTTGCTTTTACAATGTCCCAGCTCTGTAAACAGAACCAGTGGTAGAACCTAGACATTTTGAAATTAGCCATTCGCCATTCTCTCCTCCCCCACTTATCCAATTAAACACAAAAGCATTCAGTATTTGGTTCTGAAGTTGCTGAATCTGTTCAGGTATCTCCACATCTGCTGCTTTAGTTGAGACATCTAACTACTGTCGTCTCAACTTCCACTAAGGGCTTCTGGTTTACTTATCAGGAATGTTAATAGTACATCTCCACCCTGTGGGTGGTGTGGCGCTATCCTGCTGCATGGATTCAATAGCTTATGGATTGCTGTAAGATGGAACCTAAATCCCAACATGGTATGTGGTTGCACTGATCACAGCCTTTTGCTGTGTCGGTTATCCCTATGCTCCCTTCTCAGTCTGTCAGCCATAGTGAGTCACTTTCACTCCTCTGAGTGGTGTGTTCCTGCTTGAGGCACAAAGAGAGGTGTCTATGCAAAGCCTTTTCACCTGTTCCTGCATGCAACAAGGTCTGAGTTTCAGTATTTGGCCTTATTCTGTAGCTCTAGACAATGCTGCTTATTATTAATATTTTTGGTGTTATATGGTCTAATATAGCAGAAGGCAGTCTAACTTAGTGTATGCCTCTGCATCTGGGTGACAGATAGCCAGGGTTCAAATGTTCACTCTTCCATATGCTTTGGGAAAAGTATTTGACCTTATGAAACTATGATAAGGAATTTTATATTACCCACAAGAATAAGCACAATGCCAGATACTTGGTTAAGAATCAATGTCTTTTCATTACTATGCTAGGTTTTGTTAGAAGCAAGAGTACTGGAGTCTACAGAATGCAATGTAGTGGGCATCCCGCTGCACTGAAATCAGAAAGTAAATGCCTTAGTACTGAGTGCAAGCCTAATAACCTGAGTTCGATCCCTGAGACCCACATGGTGGAAGGAGAGAATGGACTCTGGAGGGTTGACCTCTGACCTCTTCAAACACACCATGGCACCCATGAACCCATACAAGACAAAATTCTGAGTTCAGAGAAGCAAGTAATCTGTTTAGAAGTTACCTAACTTAGGTTAGTTATTGTCTTTTAGGAAATGTGGACAATTTTCTCACCAAGTCAGTTATTTTTCCTTAATGTATGTTTCTTAACTTTATACATTTTACATAAAGTTTTACTGTATCCTAGATAGAGTATAGAAAAATGTGGAGGGACTCTGGGTAGGGTGACTAGACTCGGTGGATGAACCTGCACCGAGGTCACTTGTGGACACTAACTTGACGCAATAGACCTTAACACAGCTGAAATAATGTGTGGATTATAGTTGGAGGGCTTTGGGAGAGGATGCCAGTGGAGAAGGGGGTGTAAAGATGATGAAGATTGATTGAGATGTTCTGTATAAAGCACACAATGAGTCAATAAAAATATTTTTAAAACTGTAATAATAATAATAATAATAATAATAATAAAACAATGTATTTTGAAGGAACAAATGCCACCCAAGACACTTCAGAGTCAAAGCTCCATACCTCATTTCGGTTCTAAAGCAAACTTTACACAGAATTCACTCCACTTGAAACAACATCATTTTTTATTATTAAAGGGAGTGAATTCAAAATCCAAAGTGTCTTATTGCTTCATTACTGTTTTACTCTCAACAACGCTGTAGGTAATAAAGGAAAATAAAGGACTGTGGGGCTGAATTCACTTCTGTGAAATCTTTTCAAATGTAACATTTGTTTTAATTTTGGAGAATTTCACACATACGTTTCCTGTACTTTGATCACATTCCTCGCCACTCCTCCTCTGACTCCTCCTAGATCCACCCCATAATACTCCTCTTCCGACTTCATGTGCTTTTTTTTTTCTTTCTATAACTTCCTGAACCCAGTCTGTGCTGCTCATCTACTCAAAGGTGCAGGGCCATCTACTAGAATATGGTCACCCTACCAGAGGCCACACCGTTGAAGGAAACTAACTCCTCATTCTCCCTCCCCAAGAAGTCATCAACTGCCAGGAGCTCCTCAGCTAGGATGGAGGTTCCTGAACTCTGTATTTCCAATCCTATAGTCAGCCACTCTTTCTGAAGTGGCTTCTAGTCTACCTTGTTACCCAGAAGTCCATAAAATCACTGATGATGGCAAAGCATCAGTCAACGGTGACTAAGCAGACCAATAGAGTCTTGATTTTGTAAATAGAAAATAAAACTAAAAACTGTCTCTTAATTGGAATCTTACTTAGAAAGATTCAAAGAAGCTTGAAGAGTCAGAAGGTAACTTGTGAGAACAATCTCTTTTTCTTATAGGAATCCAATAATGGGAGGAATGGACTGGACTTAAAAAGTGTTTAAATGCTGATGCTGCCAGAAGAGATGCTCATTCAAATATGCACTAAATGTTTAGTTTTTGTGGGTGGAAGAGGAGTACTCGTTATATATTATAATGTATGTACTTACAGATTAAAAAGAAAAACAGTAAAAGCATCAATAGCTAATTAACTAAGTGAAGCTTTAAAATTGTATAACCATCAGCTTCCAAAAATAGATATTCTATCCAACTGCAAATGGGACTTTTACCAAATAAAACTATATGCTGGAGAATAAAATATACCACAAACAATTATAATGAATTCAAATTCATTATAATATAGAGCATATTCATGGAAACAGAGCCCCTCGGGCCACTGGAAGCTTGCACATGTGAACTTGTGGAAATGGTGGCATCCAGCACAAGACCAATGCCAACTCAATCAAACAGGGACCCAAAGTGAAGCAAGGGAAATGGGCAACTGGCTGGCGCTAACCTAGGAACTGCTGATTACTACTGGGTGAGGGAGAATAGACCTTACGATCACTGGATAGGCTGACTGAACTCCAGTGGATGAATTTGCACAGAAGGACATCTGGATACAAATACTTGGCTGGATAGGACTTAACCTGTATGGCAGAATGCAGGAGGTCCTGGTGGATGTGGTTTTGGGGCTGGATGAAAAGGGGATCTAACTTTGATTAAGAACTGTTGTATGAAATGTACAAAAGCCCAATAAAAAAATAAGAAAAAATCTTAGTAAAATTGTTGATACACATTTTTTAAAAGACTGTGGTGTAAAATAATAAACTATATGAACAAATTTGAAGAAATATACAATTCAGAAAAGCAACAAAGCGCCAAAGTTGACTCTTCAAAGTTTTTAAGAATTATGAAGGAAGCATGAGAGAAAATATTCATTACCAAAACCAGGAATGAAAAACAGGAGTGCAAGGGAGATTTTATAGACATTACGATTGTACTAAGGGATATTATGAATAACTTTATGCCAATAAATTCCATAACTTAGATAAAATTGACAATTTCAAAAAGCTTACACAAAATAAATCCATAATTTAAAATGTACGTTGTTAAAGAAACATAATCTACAGGATACAATCATATTCATATTTTTCTACAAACAAAACTCTAGACCTAGATAGTTTCACTGACAATTTTTAAGCATTTAAAAAATTAATCGTATCAATTTTATACAAAATCTTATCATTGAAAAATATTTCCTATTTAATCTTATGAACCTAAGGTAAGCATGTTAACAAAACTTGACAAAAACATATGAAAGGAAAATTATATAGCACTGTTTCTACAAGACATGAGTGCAGAAAATTTTCAAATATCGCCATTTTGAACACAATCTCACATAAAAATGTTAACTCACTATGTCTAGATTGGTTTTATTCTAGGAATAAAAGTTACTTTAAGATAAAATATAGCTGGTCATGGTGGCACACACCTTTAATTCCAGTACTCTCAAGGCAGAAGCAGGCAGATCTCTGTGATCTCAAAAAGAAACCCCCCAAAACAAAATAAAATAAATTTATGAAAATCAGTCAATTAACATAAGAGGAAAATCATATGATCACCACCACAGCAAAAGAAGTACTTAATAAAACATGAATGTTTCAGAATAAAGTATTTCAGAAGCCAGCCTAGACTTTCCTTATTGATAATTGTTGTCCTCCAGTCTCATGTCATTAAATAGCTATTAGGTTCTCCTAAGTGTGAAGCAGGCATACAAGCATGTGTGTGTGTGTGTGTGTGTGTGTGTGCATGCCAGGGTGCATTCATATGGAAGTAAACGGGCATTGGATGTAGATTTGACAGAATTATGTGAATTGAAATACACAAAACAATACAAACTATTAGAATTTACAAGTACGTTTTAGAAATATTTCTAGATGTAAAAACCAAAATAAAAATAATTCTCCATCTTTACTTTTCAGGTGGAAATTTAAAGTTAATAGAACCTCTTGCAATGGCATAAATCTGACAGGTAATTAGCACTACTGCAGCATTAGGTGCTTTTTCCATTGTTGTGCAAAGAAAGGTTTATTCTGGCTCCTGGTTCAAGATGCAACCCAAGGCGGCAAGAGTGGGAGGCAACTGCTCAAACTGTGTTCGCAGCCCAAAAGCCGAGGGAGATGAACCCTGGTGTCCACTGCTTCTCTTTTCTCTGGAAATGCCCTCACAGGCACACATGACCAGAGGTGTGTCTTCTAGGTGAGTCTGAATCCTATCAAGATGGCAATCAAGTTTAACCATTACAACCCTGTGCAAAGAATTACAAAGCAATAAGAGAAGAGCAAATAATTAAAGAATTGCGAAATAAATGGGGAAAGATAATGTTCATAAATCAGAAATTGCAGCATTGGTAAGATTTGATTCCCCCCCCCAAAAGATTTAAACACTGTATGTAATTCCAGGAGTTTCTTTACAGAAAAGGGCACTTTAATTCTGAAACTAATATATAAAAGGGTATTCCTATATTCTGCAAAGATATGAAATGGCTAAAGCTGTCTTGAAAGAGCAAAGCAAAATGAACAAATTCTAACTATAGTAAAGATATGGAGCAAGGACAATCCAGCACTGATACAAAACTAGAGAAACAGCAGCACAGAGTCCAGAAGAGGCTCACAGTTCACAAGTCACTTGGTGCACAGCAATGTTTCACCCAGGAACCCCGTAAGAATGGCAAGGCTGCTGAATCATGCTGATACACATGTGATATAAAAATTCAAAATGTCCTATACCATGGTTTCAGTCATGGTGATATGCACGTGTATGCATGTATGCATAGAACTTTTAGCTATGAAGTCTGGGTATGCTACATTTCCATTTTTTTAAGTCTGTGAAATTAATATATGTTTGTTATTTATCTTGCTGAATCCCCCACCATTCATATAGAAGATTAGAGATAAATCTATGTTTACAAAGGTAAAGGACAGAGTGGGTTAGTATTCTAGACATGGAAAAGGATAGGAGACCGAGAAAGAGAGAAAGAGAAAGAGTGAGTTCTCTCTCTTGTGTTCTCTCTCTGTGTATTTGTCTCCCTCACTTCTTCTCTTCTTCCCTCCCTCCCTCCTCCCCTCCTCCCTCTCTCTTTCCCTCCCTCCCTTGCCCTTCCCTCCTCTCCCTCAAGTTCATCACTCATGTTATCACTAATTCTATGTTCCTGCCTTCAGTGTTCTTTCTTTTCCTTTAATTTGGCTACTCATGCTGTAAGTCTTGTTGGTTTCTCTGAAAAAGCTTCCCAGAGCTCACCTCACTCCACTATACTGCCATAGCGTCCTCTGATGACCACTGAACACCAGGTGGCACTCTAAGGAGCAAATTGCCTTTGTATTTGTCTGTCAATTTACCCTGAAATTTCCAGAAGGGAAACCCAAGTTAATGAAGGTTGTATCTCGAGCCTATGACCCAGTGTCTGGTAGATTAATACACCTATGAAGAATGAACCTCAACTAAGGAATTTCCTCCATCAGATTGCCTGTGACCAAGTCTGTGGGGCTTTTCTTGACGTAGGAGGGCAGTACTATCCCTGGTCATGTGGTTCTGTTTAAGAAAAATATTTGAACAAGCCAGGTGAAGTAAACTAATAAGCAGCATTCCTCCATGGTCTCTGCTTCAGCTGCTTGTTTCTAGGTTCCTGCCTTGAGTTCCTGCCTTGGTTTTTCTATGTGATGGACTGTCACTTTTAAGCAGAAATGAACCCTTTCCTAGGTTAGGTGACCTAGGAGAGGTATGCTGAAATAAACCCTTTCCTCCCCAGGTTGAGTTCGGTTAGTGTTTTATCACAGAAAGCAAATTAGAACACCAATCATCTGGCAAATGCCTATATGACCACAGAGCAACCTGGTCATCAGCAGAAAAATCACAAATGCCGCCTAATTCTAGGAGGAGAGCCGGGTGGATTTAGATGCAACTTGGAGCCGGCATTCACTGCATACATGACACTGTAATAGACAGTTTCTGAGGGGTTTTTTGGTTCTGGTGAAAACCCCTGCAACACACATTTGAAACATGTTCTAATTGTAAAGAAACTGAGATCAGAGCTGAACTTCATCACTAGAAGTCCTTGAGGCCTTGAAGAACAGGTCTTCTGACAATTTTATTTGTAAGCCCCAAACCAGAAAGGAGTTAGAGAGAGGAAACAGATGGACATGAGACTGTACTACTGCTCTTTGGTGTTCCAAGCCCCCAAAGAGAAACGAAACTAAAACAATTAAGATTTGTGTATGCTAGGCATGGAGCCCAGCGTTGTGGGGTGAAAAAGACAGCTATAGAATAAGTTTGAGGCCAGCCTGGGCTACAGCCTGTCGCAAAAGTACAGACAGAGATGAATCTGGTTCTTTATTTAAAATTCTGTTTTGCAAAAAAATTATTATTAAAATATACCCCCTTTTGAACAAGGACAACTAAATCAATCTGAAAAGGAAAACCTTTGGGAGCAGTCAGGACATGGTCTTTTGCCATCTGTCTTCTCTTTGGTGTTCTTCTGCCTAAAGAACGGTGATATCTGTCCCACCTCGTGAACTAGGTTGTTCTGAGTATCATATATGTCTAACCTCATGTTTGCTTATGTTTTTGAAAATTTTTAAATGAAGATACACATAAGGAAAGTAGTTAGAGCACCCTGGAAGAGCAGGCTGCACAGTCCTCAAGAAACAAGGTGGCAGGAAGGCCATTAGCACAAACCGTGATGTCTCTGTGTCCTGTCTTCTTGTTTCCCTTCGTCCTCCATCAAATTGTTGGTTGGTGTTGAGTAGTCCAAGTTATTTCCTCCTCTCTAATATCCTATTTTATCTTTACCCTTGCCCACATCATAGCACTGATTGAATGCAGTGACTAACGTTAGGAACAATAGCCCAAGGACATACAGTATCAGGAAGATGTGATGAGATTATTGTCAGACTGAATGTCTCAAAAAGCATTTATTTTATACTGATTAAAATTCTCAAAACACTGGTGGATTTACCTAACTCACTTTCAGGAGGTGAGTCACAGGTGCGGTTTTTTGATAACTCTGAACAGGTGTGTTAGTAAGAATCCAACGTAGGCCAGGGAGGACAAAGTGTAATCTGATGCCTTATTCTTTTTCCATTTGTGTTCTTCAGGGCAGTTTTCCTTCTATTTTACAGATCTGCCACTAGAGGTCGCCATGCGGCTCCAATTCTGCACACCTTCGGTTTCCATCCCGAGCACCAAGCAGGCTCTGCCTTTCTTTAACCTGGCTAGAGCTAGCAGGCATGCCCACCTGAAGGAGCTATAACTCTGTACTAGCTCAAGGTCAGTTCCAGCTGCCCGGGTTAGTAAGAACTGACTGGTCTTCTGAGGACTTTCAAAACACTCCTTACTCTCCTGTGTCCGTGGGGATGCCTGCCCATGATTCTTGTGCTTTGTTCTGCTTGTCAGCAACACTGATCTCAGAGTTACACGCCTCTCTTTTTAACCAGTTTAACAAGGTTTTGGGTTTATCTATCTCTGTTTTCAAGTGTTTGTATTTATTATTTGTGTCTTGACATGCTCGCTAGTACATTTTAGCTCACTGGCTCCAAACGGGTGGACAATGGAAGTTCAAATCTAATTTTATTTTCACTGAAAGATTTCTTGGGTCTCACGTTTCTTCCATTGCTCCTTGTTTGGTCACAAATTTGCAAGTTTTTTTCAAAACTCAGAGCACTTGAATAGTGAGTAAAGGTCTCAAATTCATTTATTTTATACACAAGAAATCACTTTCTCAGTGGATCATAAGAACCTCTGTATTAGAAACATCTGCCTACCCTGATCTCCGCTGTTTGATTCTTTGTCCAAGTGAGTGGTTCCTGCTACAACCTTGCAATGCCCACTTCACTACGTAAAGTACATTTTAACACGTAGCAGCCAGTTGTTTGATGATTTTGCTCACCACTCTTGTAGTTCCAGTAGGCAGAACTTTGGATATCTTTACTAACAGACACATGATAGCTTTGCATCATTTAAAATGCACTTTAACCTGTGTTAACTGATAGAGGCCTCAGAAAGGTGGGTCTGAGAGATACTGTTATGTAGGAGGGGACAGAGGGTGATGATGTATGTTCCTCTTGATTGATAGCAAGCTCACAGTCC
Source organism: Eospalax fontanierii (assembly GCA_035773235.1). NCBI lineage: Eukaryota > Metazoa > Chordata > Mammalia > Rodentia > Spalacidae > Eospalax > Eospalax fontanierii. The sequence goes on along the minus strand of CM069548.1, from coordinate 29,733,843 downwards.
CAGGATACTAAACATGCCAACTGGTTCACTGCCATCATCGGGTAAGTGAATGCTTTTATATTGATGTTGTTTCATTGGCAATGGGCTGATGGGTTAAAATACGAACCAGCCCTGTTTTGGTGTTCTTGTGTAACTAAAAAAATGAATGAACAATATATTAACTTTCAGTTTGGTGGATGGGTTTTACTGGGACTCAGCTGGTGATGGGATGGAGGTGGCATAAGACAGCCTACCATTTGTGGCTGAATTCGTTTCCCAGTATGAGAACTTTGCTTTAATTTGCTATAAATTAAAAGAATTGTGTCTAGTTTGAGAACTATGTCTATAAAATAAATGTGTTTCTTTGTTTGAATTATGAAAAAGATAATTCCCAAATTAAAGTTATTAATGAAGGTAAAGATGTATATACGGTCAGTTATTTTCAAAAAGCATTGTATTTAACTTCTGAGAAGAGACGAGCTATAAACACGAACTCTGAAACCATGAGGGGCCTCCCTCTGTGGAGATGTTACTGAGATTTGATGCAGAAAAAACAAAAAAGCCCTCTCATTGGTTTGAATGTTCTATGGTTAGGGTGAGATAGATCTAAATCAGATCATTAAAATAAAGGAGTATTAGCAAGCTATTTTAAAGCTTATTTTTTGCCTCCTTCTGGAAACACTTAGGTAATATTCATTTAAATGCAGTTATTCTGTGGTAGAAATACTAGGACTAAGCAGGTACATGAGGAGCAGGCAGCTATGTGAAATGCATCCAGCCGATAGACGCAGCTGTGACCTGAGTTACAGTGAGCAACAAGGATGCGTTGAACCTTCTACAGAATGCAAAGATGAGACCCAACCTGTTGTATGGGTCCCAGAGGGAGCGGGTGCAATGGAGCCACATTTAAGAGCGCAGGCACAAGGAACAGACAAAATTGGGTTCAAATATGAAAGTCTGAAAAACATCAAGGCAAATCTCTATCTGCCGTTTTGCCTCAGCGTCCTCATCTTTAAAATGTGGGCAGTAGTGACACCTGTCTCACAGTAATACCAAAAGAAACTAAACAAGGCTCTTAGTGTGCTGTGCTTATTCCAGTGCCTACACAAATGGCATACTGTTCACTGTATGTTAGTATAATAGTATAACTCGGGGCTGGAGGGATGGCTCAGTGGTTAAGAACACTGGCTTGTTCCTGCAGAAGATTGGCTTCGAATCCCAGCACCCATATGGCAAGTAACAACTTTCCATAACTCCAGTTCCAGGGAATCCACCCCCTTCTCCTGTTCTCTACAGGCATTGCACAAAACAGGTGCATTTACACACATACAGGCATAACAAATACATATTTTTATAGAGAGTTAGTATAATTGATAATTACCATTAAACTATGTATGAGCTATGATAACAGTAGAGACTAGAGGACAAAGCTGGGATATGACTAAACAGTGCTCCTCTTTGTATGTCCATCATGTGCTGATGGGCACCAGGCCGCTTCCATAGCTTAATATTGTGAATGGAGCTGTAATAAATGTGGACATGCAGTACACTGACTTTATGTTCTTTCACTCTACCCTCTAATTAAAGGGCTGGGTCATAGGGTACATTTATGTTTAGTTTGAGGGGAACTTCATACTGTTTGTCACAGTGACTGCACTAATTTACATTCCTACCAACTCTGAGTTGCGTTCACTCCATATCTTCACCTGCACTTATTGCTGCTTTTTTTTTTCTTTTAATGAGTAGCCATTTTAGCCAGATGTGGTGGCCCATGCCTCTTAACACTCAGGAGGCAGAGGTAGATGAATCTCCGTAAGGTTGAGACAGCCGAGGCTACACAGCAAGTTACGAGCCATCAGGGGCAACAGGGAGACTCCATCTAAAAGAAGGCATTTTTAAAAAGGGAAAAGGGACTGAAATTAAAAGCAGCAGTTAAGAGCACTGGCTGCTCTTGTGGAGGGCTTGGGTTTGGTTCCCAGAACACACTTAATGGTTCACAGCCATCTGTAACTCCAGTTCCAAGGGATCTGTCAACCCTTCTCTGACTTTTACAGTGCATATATATATATATATATATGTATATATATACATATATATGTATATATATTTATGCAGGAAAATTCATACACATAAAATAAAAATAAATATATCTTTAAAAAGACTAGCCATCAGTTGGGGTAAGATGGAAATTCCCTGCTGGCTACCAATAATGAGTATGTATTCAAATATCTATTGGCCTTTTGTATTTCTTTAAGAAGTATCTGTTCAGATCATCTGCCCATTTTAAATTGGATTAGTCTAAGTATTTAGACTAAAATTGGATTTCTAAGTATTATATTCTTTATGTATTCTGCATGTACCTTCCAGCAGAGAAGGAGTTGGCAATTATTTTCTGCCATCCTGTAGGCTGTAGAAAGCACATTTTAAGTATTTTCTCTCCATTCTCTTTACAAACTATTCTGTACCAGCTGCCCCTCTGATATTTTCAACTGTAGGTTGCCAAGAACATTCAGCATAATTGCCTGGATCAGATAGGACTTATATTTTACATAATAGATTTCCAGCCATTATTATCTTATCTGAATCTTGAATAAGGCTTTGAAGTTTTCTGAGATAAATGAACTACACTAAAACTAAAATATTGAAGAGAAACACTCCAGGGTTATCTCTGGATAATGGCATTGTGGATAACTTTTCCTCAGTCTTTTATTTTTATTTAAAATTAAAAAAAAAAATCTTTTTGTGACTGGGTCTCCCTATAGCCCCAGCTGGCTTGGAACTCACTTTGTACACCAGGCTGGCCTTGAACTCACAGAGATCCACCTGTGTCTGCCTCCTGGTGCTGGGATAAGAGGTGTACTCCATCATATTCAGTTCTACTTCTTAATGAGCAGAAATTTTCCTGTGAAGAGATTCATATCATGTACTGAAGAAAAGTTTAAAATGCTTAAAAAGTAAAGTGAATAAATGCATCTCTGCTTTTGAAGAAGTTTGCTTCAGCAAGCACTGCTTGTGGAGCAGCAGAAGAAAACAGATAATACTGCTCGTTTCATTATGGCTAATTACTACCCGAATTTGGTGAGTGTGTGAGGAAATCAAGTAAAAAGGGATTTTGCTTGGCTCTGTTTCTTCCCGTTTGAAAATGAGGTCTGTTTTGAGTAACACTAGCGTTTTCCTGTGGGCCTCCTGGGACCATTCCTTGCCAGTATTCTGGAGCAGCTTCCACTCTGGTAGCAATCACAGATATTGGCTTCTGTTAGAAAACACCCCTTAGGTACTTGTTACCCAGTGATGCAAAAGCATGCATCGAGTGAGAAAGGATATCCTCTCCTTCACAGAAACCATCTTTGAAGAGGTTTGACTTGTACTATGAGCTGCCCAGATCCTCCAACAATTTGGTAAGATCGACTTCCAATGCCCTCTCTCACTGGAATGGTGTTCAGAAATGGCCTTTGTTTTCTGTCCCAGCTGAGGAATGTGCCATGGCTGGGGCTGTAGACTGAATTTTTCTTCTCTACTTTATCTTGCTGTGTCAGGCAGAGATAGGGATAATAAGGAGAACCAGGAGGGATGAAAAACAGAGCCAGATCATGAAGCAGAGTTGCCCAAAGGGAGCACCACCCTCTTAGGCCACAATACCTTCTTTGCAGGTAAAAAAGAAAGGGAGAAAAAAAAGTCCTTCCGTCCAAGTAGGGGAGTCAGTGCCACAGTGTGATTAACAGGCTCCGGGGACCTCCCAAAGCATGTGCGTCTGCAGATGAGCAGAAACTGGGTCACTGCACTTGGCACCTTGCCCACCAACTGCATCCATTGATAAGATGGTCACCCCTTCTTTAAGAGACATTGACTGCAGAGTTCATAGAAAATGTCCTGAGATCTGCCCAAAATGGCTGCTCAAGGATTGTTTATTCCTCACAACCCTTTATACTTCAGGAAGATCAGTGTTTCTAAGTTGTAACTGGTTGCTTGGGTTTGATAAAAACAACAACAACAACAACAACAAAACCTTCCAAAAATGAAAACAAATGACCACATGCAGTATGGGCATCCTAGTATTTCATACAACCTGACAGTGTTTGTCAATCCTTTGCAGTGCAAATCAGAAGAGTTCCCTTAAAATACTTCCTCATGGCAGTGGTCTTCAATCAGTTTTTAGTACAGGGAAGGTTCCTATTTATGCCTTTATTCTGTGGCAGAAATGACAGGGCGTTGGGGCTCAGTAGCTGTGAGTTTTCATACCAACTTTATAACAAATTAGCTGTCCATAACGTCTACAAATAAACTTATTGACCGGTTTGCATGGAAATCACAAAAGATACATATCTTAATGAGCAGATATATATATATATATAATCTTTGGGTATATATAAAGAAAATCTCTAGAAATTTTACTTTTCTGACTTGAAACTTATTTTAGGCATTGCCTACGCAGGGTGTGTTTGTACAAGGGTTTGTCTCTGCAAGATAAGGCGTCTATCAACTGTAGGTCCGAACCCAAACCCACAGCTGCAAGAGCTGACTTTATCACCTCATGACAGACATTCACTTTGGCTTGGGTGGTCTCGTGGACAGAACACCCAGCAGAGGACACCTTCATTCCTAGTTATAATGCTTGTGTATTCCGGGTCCTCAACTCAGTCACTTCCTTGTGCATTGAAAAGGACAGAAGCCCTGTCATGCCCCCTCTTCAGGACACAGACTTCATAGGCTGGAAGGGTTTTCCCAAACTGTGGCTTCTGAGCAGCAAGTACAGTTAATGAGAACTGTTCCAAAGACTTCAGATGGTGCCTGGGTGAAAGTGGTGAGATTCATAGTTGGGGCATTTCATTTTCTAAGAGGTACCAGTTCTTTCCACCCTTCCCAAAGTCAAAAGTTTATTATTTGGTTCAGGCCAAATTTTGTATAAAATGCCACGGGAAATGTCATTCCAGTGTCTGAGAACTAAAAAATAAGTTGTAGACTAGGTGTTAGAGGCCTTGTTAATCTGGCCACATCTGCCTCCTTTAAAAAATTTTTTATACCTTATCTATTTTTTTTTTATTTTAAGTGTATGAGTGTATTGCCTGCATTTGGATAGGTGCGCCTGTGTAACACAGTGCCCACAGATGTCAGAAGAGGGCATAGGATCCCTTAGAACTGGAGTTATGGACAGTTGTTAGCTTTCGTGTGGATGCTGAGAATCTAACCCAGATCCCCTGCAAGAGTGAACAGTGCTCTTAATCGCTGAGCCATCTCTCCAGCTCCAAATCTACCTTCTTATTTTTCTAATTTGTCTCTTGAACATTAGATTCTTATTAGTCTCAGAGATTTGCTGGTTACCCTCATCTCCGCATACATAGACATTATACTCTCCTTTCTCCATGTGTCAGACCATGCCATTTATTTCTTACTCTCCACCCGCCAGCACACACCCAGCTCCATCTTTTATTCTCCCCATTCTTCTAGTCCCAGCCTGTGATTTATATGTAAGAAAGCATAAACAAGGCCTTAAGAGTGCTCCAGAACCCAGGGCAACTAAGGAAATGTGAGGTACTTGTACAAGGTCCCTTCACTGCTTCCTAGCCAGATGCTGGGGAACATTCCAACCAGACCCCTAGATAAATAAATATGCTTCACTGGGAGAAAGAGGTGGGATTTTCCAGGTAGAGTCTGAATGTAATCTGGCTAGAAGATGTAAAGGGTTGGGAAAATGAATCTGAATCTCTAGCCAATATTGCTAACAGATACACAGTTTCTCTTAATGGCAGGAGGGTACTGAAGGCTAAGAATTATCTAAACAGTGTAGTAACTTAGTGTGGAAATCATCAAAATAAAGGCTACGTGATTATAGTAAACATTGTGGTTCTCAGGATTTCCACATTTAGTTGCCCTTTCTCATGTACAGTGCACCTTAGTTCTCACTGACACTACACCAAACCCTCAAGGAACCAGCACTCAAAAGGTCTCAGTGAAACAGTGGAATCCCAGAAGTAAGAACAGTATTTGTTGTCAGCAGAAGCAAATCTCAGTTCTATACTTTCCAGTTGGGCTATCAGACTAATCTGAGCTAATCATACAGTTCATGAACCGTAAGTCAGGAAGTTGAATTAGATGCCTTATGAGAGAGGGTCTATTTAAGCATACATGACTGAATTCAACAGGACAGTGCTTAACCTAACCTTCAATCTGAGAATGGTGCAAAATGATTTTAGAAAGCTGGCTTAATTACAGAAGCCTAGGAACCCAGAGCACCAAAGAGATACAAAAACCAAGAAAGAGACCCTGCTTGTAATGTAGTAGTTAAGAAGTTTAGGCAAACAGTGTTTGTTGTTTGTGGTGATGTGCTACTTTTGGGGGGGAGGGGATTTAAACCAATGTCTGCTTATTCCAGATAGGATACCAGTGACAGACCAAAGAAATATAATTCTAAGTTCAGCTTTGTAAACCTATGAGTTTATTGGGCTTGCTTGCAGGAACACTCATGAGAAGTTACTTACAGGACTCTAGGTAACTCCTAAGCAGCTGCAGTGCTGGAAAGTCCCAGCCCAATATAGGAAAGTCTAGGTGACAACATCCTGAAGGCTACAGATATAGAGTGCTCCCCCTCCAGTTCATCTTGGAGCCCTTTCCCTCCAGTTCATCTTCTTCCTCCCCAGACCATGGGCAACTGAGGCAAGAATTAAGAGAGAGCAACTGGAATCTCAGGAGGATCTAAGGACACCCTTTAATGAGGGAGCACCCATAGATCTGACCCTGTGAGGATCTTGTGCAGGTAATCACAGCTTCTGATTTTAAGATGGCAATTGCCTTGTCATGCCTGGAGGACAGTGTTCCACCACAAATGGTGAGAATTTGCTTGGAGGTTTTCTGTGTGGTTTACTAAACTAGGAGGATGCAGGACTGAACGTGTTATTGAAAAGTCTACACATTTGTTGATAGTTTTGCAGTTTTGTAAAACTAAGTTTGTCCGTAGATGTTTATTAGCTAGCTAGGACCTTAGGGACTGAGGAGAGTCAGGTAGACATGTGGGCTATGTCTGCAAGTGCAGGGTCTGAATATTCTCAGTGGCTGTTAGAGGACAGATTGTAGATTTGAGTTTCCAACACAAGTGTGTGTGTGTGTGTGTGTGTGTGTGTGTGTGTGTGTGTGTGTGGTAACAAACCAAACCCAAGTTCTAGCTCATCCTAGACAAGTACTCCATCACTGACCCACATTTCTAGTTCAGGAATTTACTTACTGTACATTGAATCTCAAAAGTAACTTAAACATTTAAAGATATACGAAGAGGTATTTATTTTATTTCTTGTTTCAGATATACTAGTTATTCACCTGGAAACCAGTTTGCTTAATTTGAAACTATTAATAAATATATTTTAACCTTCCCTATGTAAATATTATCTCAGAATACCTAGATGATTCCTTAGAATTTGGGGGCATTGCTATATATATTAAAAGCATGTCAAGGGACTAAGAGTATAACTCAGTGACAAAAACTGAGATGTTTGAAAAAATAATGGCTTATGTATGTGACTGAATCTATCTTAATTTGAGTTGACGAAGTTTTGTAAAAAGTGGGCTTTCAGTGACAACTGCCAGTGCTCCCCCTTTGCCCCTAAGCAAGCAGGGATATTAAGTCCTATTGAAATCCTTACAAAGATTATTGATGGATTTCCATACAATGGAGGAAAAACTATATTTAAAGTAATTTCATAGGTCAATTGCTCTTATTAGATTGCTGATGAGATGTTAATAACACATCTTTTCATCAAAGTTTCTAAGCCAACATTTTTTTACTGTATTGATTTGGGTGATTATTTTAAGAAATTTGACCAAAGCAACTCAATGCAGGGAACTGAAGCAAGTAAATCTAGGAGCAAAATAGATGCAAATCTCCATGTCAAATCAACTTGAGTACCAATTAGGTTCATAGGAGGCACACATAGAACACAACACACTCAATGAGGGGCCCAGATGGGACTTGTGTAACGTGTGCAATTTTGGGAATTGTCTCATGGACTTTTGTTGTTCTAAATAGTGTGTTGTCTTGAAAGTTAGAAAGCCCCAACTTCTGACCATAGGTTAGGAACTTTCTGGAAGCAGGAATGGAGGGTGGAGATGTAGAACAGACAGCAGGGTACTGTGGTCTAACACAGGGAAATTCTAAAGTGGGTGCCAGAGTGTGGGTACTGCCTCAGAGACTTGATCCTTGGGGCTTAGCTTTTCTTTTTCGGAACATTATCTACCTTCTTGTGAGGAAAAAGGAAATCTGCTTATGAGATGAGAGCTGGCATGTTCAGGGTTCTGCGACCAGAGCAAAGAAATCAATATCACATGACCTTTGCTTATAAGTTTATTCTTTTTACTTTTTCTGACTTTGCTTAAACCTTGTCAGGTTTCAGATGTGAAGTCCTATTGTTGGGTCTTTGCTATATTCTTTTTCAAAACCGCTGTAATTTTCTGTCTCTCCAAGTCTTCAGGCTACCTATCGTCACTAAAAGCAATGTCAAGGAATGCTAGGGACCTTCGGTAAGGTGGAGTGGCTTGTTTGCAAGGGAACTGTACCAGGTGGAATTCTTTCCTGCAGCGCTCTGGGCATGCGCTTTCCCACCTCAATCCTCCAGCTTCAGACACTTCAGCATTGCAACTGTGCTTCAGGATAAAGTCCTCACTCCACACCCCAGAGCATGTTGTGTGTTGTCTCCTGTAATCCTTCCCTCTGGTGTCCATACATGTCTCCATGTCTCCTCTTGGGTACTATGTGGACACGTAGTTAGTTCCCCCCAATCTACAATGATATCTCAGATTTCAAACATCTCTAACATCCATGGTTCTGTCCCTAAATGTCCGCACAGTATAAGTCAGCTGATCTCTTTTGAGCTAATTTCAAAAATTGCTTCCATGAGGTCTCGCCAGAGGTATTATCATTTTAAAGCTAAGAAAGGTAGGCCAAAGTCCCCTCATCTTTGAGCCTCTGCTGAGCAGACACTCTGAACTGCCCCTAGGGAGAATGGGAAGTGAAGTATCTGATGTGGAATGCTTTATAGTTAATTCAGGCACCTCGTTATTGATGGCTTTCTCCAGTTCTATTTATACAGACATTACTGTCAGACAGCACGCATTCAAAACTGACATTGATGAAGTTGTTGTCAGTACCGTAGGCTCCACCATCAGATCAGAGATACAAGGTTTGTTCTTGTCTCTCCTTCTTTGAACTGGATTCTCTGTTGTGACTCAAAGGGACCTGACTGGTGACTGAAGGGACAATGACAAAATACTGAGAACTTCAAGTCAAGTGGATAGGACCCCCTACAGGGGGGCTTTGGCCTCTGAAATATCTCAAGGAAATAATACTATGATTATTAATCTGAGAAAGTACATAAATGACAAGTGGGACCAGGAAATGGTGGGCTGGGGGAAGGGTTGTAGGACCGAAGCCCAGAGCGAGCCTGGGGCAAACTAGGTTGGTTCACACCTGGGCTAGCCTGTTCTCTGCATACTCCCAGTGAATTAACAACTGCCTGGGTACCACTGATTTTTTTAATTTAAATCAGTTGTCCAAGAATGACAACTCTTATAAAAAGCATCCAAGCACAGGAGACAAAATTGCAACAAACATTAACAATAATAACAACAAAAATTTGTGTCCCCCAGTGTCCTTAAATGTGGGTTCAACCACTGGGCCCATCAAGAGTCCCATGCCTCTCCCAGCAGCCATCACTTGCCCTAAAATGCCTTAGGTTGGGTTGGGATTTCCTATCCACTTCCGCAGGTCCGTGCTGGGATCTTGCCCGGTTTGACTGTTTGCATGGGACTTGTGCGTGCTGTCACCTTTGCCGTGAGTTCATATGCGCAACTGACAAGCTGTTTGAAAGACTATTTCCTTTGGTCATGCACCCTGTCTAACCCTTACAGTCTTTCTGTCTCCTCTTCCTTAATGGTGCCTGAGCTTTGGGATGGAGAGGTTTGAAATAGCTGTCCTATTCAGGGATAAGCACTCTGCAGTCTCTTGGGAGCTTTATTTTGAAGTTCTTGAGAACCCTCCAAACCGATTTTCATGATGACTACTACTACTCCCACCAGCAGTCATCAATAAGGCTTGCATTTTCTCCACACCCTCTCCAACATTTGTCAACAGATTTCTTGACAATAGCTCTTCTGACTGGGGTGAGGTGCTATCTCAAAGCAGTTTTAATTCTATGTTGTTAATTTTCAAAGGAAGTCATATTAAGACTAATAGGAGGTGACTGAAAGTGCACTGCCCAGAGCCAGACAGATTTCCAGTGCCTCAGAACAGATAGGCACATAAGTCAAGCTGGGGGCTCACTCAAGAGTTAGACCAGTGAGGCATTTTCTCCCTCTCTCTCTCTCTCTCTCTCTCTCTCTCTCTCTCTCTCTCTCTCTCTCTCGTTTTACTACAGAGAAAAATCATTGACAAATTTCCACGAAGATGAATAGAAACAATGGGTTTCAGAGGCCAAGAGAGGATAAGGCAAATTAGGTTAAGTGCTTATAACTAATTATTTGAGTCCTGGGTCCAGTAAGAGTGATGTCACCATGATGATGTCAACCGGAAAATGCTTATGAGACTATGGTCAAAACAGTGCTACATGCCATGATCCTATGGTGGTTAGCATTGTGGGGCAGGGTGCTTTTATGCAGTCTCACAAGAACTCATAAGAACCAAACCACAGTCCCCTCCTCTGTGAGCCCCTGCTATGTAGACCATCTGAACTGCCTGCGAGGGAGGTGTGGAAGGAATATTTAATGTGGCATGCTTTTGATACACTCAGTCACCTCATTCTTGATCCCCTTTTCAATTTCTATTTTATGCAGACATTACTGTCAGACCGCACACATTCACAACAGCCCTTGATGAAACGGCTGTTAGTACCATAGGCTCCATCATCACACCAAAGATACCAGGTTTGTTTGTGTCTTTCCTTATCTGAACTGGAGTCTGTTGTGATGCAGCTTTACTCTGAGACATGACTGCTGACTACAGGGAAAATAGACACTGAGAAATGCAAGCCGAGTGGACAGGTTCTTCCTGCAGAGGGGCTCTTGCCTTTGAAATATCTCTAAGAAATAATAGTATGAAAGAAAGAAATGAAAACTAAGAAAGTACACAAATGGCAGGTGGGATCAGGAAATTGTGGGTCAGGGGAGGGGATGCAGGACTGAAGCCCTGAGAGAGCCCGGGACAAGCTAAACTGGCTCATCCCTGGACTGGCCTGTCCCTCTGCAACTCCATTATTAATTACCTCGTGGGGCCCCTATGCAGTGAATTTTCAAAGGAAGTCAGTCAAACTTGCCTCAGTGACTCCACAGGTTAAATTGGAGGTGATGAAAGTATGTAGCTCAGAGCCAGACAGACTCCCAGTGCCTCAGAACTGATAACCATAAGCCAAGTGGGTGTTCAGACCAGGGTGAGCTGGCAGCAGTGACTCTCTCTAGATAGTTTCGAGAAGGAAAAAAATGACTTTACAAGTCGTGGTGGAAAGTAAACAGGTAGAGAGACTTCAGTGGTGTGATGTGGGGAAGAAACTTTACATTTAAAGTCAAGCCTCGGAGTAGATTTAGAGTGACTGTAGGATCATAAGCCAAGGGAATCAATGACCAATATCCACTAAGATGAATGGAGGCAATTGATTTCAAAGGCCAAAAAAAAAAAAAAAGGAAATTAGGTTAAGTGCTTAGAAGTTAATTTATTAGTTATTGGGGTCCTGGGTCCAATTAAAGAATGTCACTTCTGATTGACTTCAACTTGAAGTCAACATAATGATGTCAACTGGAAAGCACTTAAGAGCCTGTGGCAGGTATCGTGCTGCATGTCATGTATCCTCATGGCCAATGTGGTGGGGAAGGGCACTGAGTGTTTTCATGCATTAATAATTCAGACTCACTTTATCTGTGAGCTTCTGCTATGTAGACACCCTGAATTGCCTCTGGGTATGGGAGGTGACGTGTCTGACGTGGCGTGCATTCTGGTGCATTCACTTCCCTCATTCTTGACGGCTTTCTCCACTTCTGTTTTATACAGACATTACTGTCAGACCATATAAAATGTCTGTCAGTGAAAGTGCTGTTACTCCTGAGGTCACCACTGTCAAATCAGGAATACAAGGTTTGTTCTTTTTCCTTATTTGAACTGGAGTCTCTGTGGTGATGCCACTTTACACAATGGGACCGGACTGCTGGGAAAATGACCACTGAGAAATAAATGCAAGCTGAGTGGACAGATCCGCCTACAGAGCAGCTCTTGCCTTTGAAATATCTAAAGGAAAAATGCTATGAGAGAAAGAAACGAAAACTAAGAAAGGACACAAATGACAAGTGGAACCAGAAAGTGGTGGGTCAGGTGAAGGGATGCAGGACTGAATCCCTGAGAGAGCCTAGGGCAACCTAGTGGGCTCAGACCTGGGTTAGTCCATCCCCCAGTAGACTGCAAGTTCATTGCTTTTGGGGGCCTCTATGCCATTAATTTTCAGAGGAAGTCAGTCAGACTTGCCTCACAATGTGTCTCCACAGATTAAATAGGGGGTGCGTGAAGTGTGCAACTCAGACAGACAGACACCCAGTGATGAAAAACTGATAGTCATAAGCCAACTGGCTGCTCAGATAAGGATGGGCTGGTGGCAAGACACTCTATCTAGTTTTCTAGAGGGAACAGGATTTGACCAGACCTGGTTAAAAGTAAAAAGTAGAGGGTCTTCAGTGAGAATGACTTAGGGAAAGAAGGCCACGTTTAAAATAAAGCCTGTGAGTAGACTTGAGTGGCTGCAGAATCAGAAACCGGATCCATTAAGATAAATGGAAGCAGTTGATTTAAGAGGCCAAGGGAGGAAAATTAGGTTAAATGCTTAGAACTGATCTTTTGACTTGTGGGTCTAATTAAAGAATTTCATTGGAGAATGACTTAAGCATGAAACCAACATGATGATGTCAAACTGGAAAATAATTAAGAGACCATAGTAGACACCATGCTGCATGCCACATATCATATAATGTTGACTGGTATAGTGGGGCAGGGCTCTGCATATTTTCATGAATCAATTAATTCCACCTCAAGAGAACCCTGACACATACAAATTATAATTCTTACTTTCCCCGAGAGAATAATAAAGTGTAGAGAAATTAAGTAACTTTCCCAAGACTGCACATTAGTAAAAGGCATCCTTATGACTGAAAATCCATCTGATCTAATCCAAAGCTCAAAGGCTTGTCCCCAAAGAAAGAGAAGACAAGTTTTTATGAAGCTTTATGCATAACCCCTGGAGAATGACAACATACTGCCAAATCCTTGGCCACATGAATCCATGACATATGATAAAGTTATTTGCAATACATTCAGGAAATGGTGGCTCTGGCAGTAAGAGGCAGAGAAAGAAATCTATAATGTAGAAAGGTAGGAGAAGGTTAATTTTGCTAGGACTTTAAGGCAGCTCTTCTCTACACAGCAAATCCAATGCGTCTATTGGTATGCGTTCAAAGGAGAAGCAGTAAAGATTTAGGTTCAGACATTGGTTGTGGCTCAAATCCAGTAAATTGATAGCCACATGTGCACCCTTTGGGTTTGACTAGAGTCTGCATGGAGTGCTGACTGAGGTCCCTTTCTTCTCACCATTTTTCCATACACTGCTTCCTGTGGAGGTTGGCAGGTGGCTCCTCTAATATTTTCTCACACCCTTCCACCCAGTTAATGAGATGGTTTGCAGGTTTCTCACCCATGAAGGACTCCTGAATAGTAAAAGTCAACACTGAAATTACCAATGGTAAGAATGACATATTTCCTAATACATTTTATGAGCTTAATGTTGAAAGGTGGCCAATAACCTCCAAAACATAGTTAAGAAAAGAAATTCCCTAGTTCCAAAGTGTATTTTAAAGACATATTTATTTATTTTGAAAATTGATTTTTTCAGGAATGAGACAAATTGTGCACCCTTTTTCTGAACCAGGTATGTTGATATATATATTTTTTAATAATAATTCCATTGTAAATTATATAGTGCTAGTTTTGAATACCTAAGAAATAAGAACAGTTTATTTTAAAAGAGAAGGTTTTATATCATTAACTTTCACCACATGACTTAAATATTCTTGATAAGTATTCTCAAATTTAAAAGAAGCATTACTTATTATTATTATTATTATTATTTTCTTTTTCAGACAGGGTCTCCCTATAGCCCCAGCTGGCCTAGAACTTGCTTTATAGGCAAGGCTGGACTGGATCTCACAGAGATTCACTGTCCTTTGCCTTCTGAGTCCTGGGATTAAAGCATGTGCCATCACACCCAGAATTACTTATTTTTCAGACTTTGGAAATAACAATATATAATTTGATCTTTTTTTCTTGTTAGACTTTCTAGTTTTCTAATTAACAATAAGTATTTGAGAAAAGTCTCTTCATTTGCAAAACTAAAACTTTACTCGTCCCTAATGTAGAGAAAATAAAGAACTTAATAGTCCCCTAGTTAATTTGGAACCATATCAAAAATAAATAAGAACATTCATGTCTCAGTCCTGTTCACCGTTGATTTATCCTTACCAACTCCAGTACCTAATGCTAGGCCCACTGACTTTAGGAGCTGCTGTGGACCTAGTATGTTTCACTTGTGTGCTCATTCTCCACTCTGCCATGTTAACGCTCCCTTCACACATATGTCCACATTTCATGAGGGAGAAAAGACGTGTGGTTGAACTTCATAGAGTCTCACAAGTGACAGCGAAGTGCCAGAGAAGGCTCAGTGACACTAGCGGCTGGGAAGACTATCCTGTAAAGAAAGGCACTTTTGCTTTTTAAAAATCAGGAGTAGGCATTTGAGACACAAGTTGGCCCAATGAATACTCCATTTTATTTTTATGTCTAGACCCCAGTTCAGTTTAATTCATTGAGCAGCACTACAAATATACTGTGAGACTATAATTTCCTCCCAACACTGATTTAATTGCTTCATTCCCAGTAAGCTGAAAATTGGAAAATTATGGGACACTATCTTAGTGTGCCATGGGAAAGCCAAAAGTTTAGAATGTAAGTGACCTGCATGATAGTTCTAGGTCTACTTTTAACTATTGTTTGACTTATATTAGGTGCCTTAGCTTTGTGAGGCTTCATTTATTCATTTGCAAGTTGTCTATGCTAGTTTTCTTCCAAACTTGTGATTCTGTGATCCACTTGATAGCCCTTGATGGGTTCAAACATTTTCTCTCATAATGTTCAGATCACAAAAGAGTTTGTGGTTTTCCTTATCAAGGTAGAGTACTCCTACAGCTCTTATGATTATGCCTGTAATGAGCACTAAACTTGAAATCAGAGGTCTGGGGTCTTAATCAGTTATTAACTAGCTGTGTGACTTTGGATAAAAGATTTTATCATACAAAGATCCAGTTTCCCATAGATTACTGTCCAAAACCCAAGTTCTAAAAGCTTATGCATGAATTGGAAGTATTAATTCATTCTCTATAAACAAATAAGGTGATACTAGCCTGCCTGAGTTTTCAACTGATACACAGTTCCTCACTTGCACTCTTCTTTTTCTTTCCCACAGTGATGATATTGATTATTTTGGGGGCAATCGCTGGTATCGTTGGAGCTATTCTTCTTATTTCCTTCATCATTGGCCGATTGACAAGGGTGAGAGTTCAATTTTCCATTTTGCCTTAAGTGCCACTGTAAGCAATTTAGGGATTTTTTTTTCTTCTGAGTATAATAAGAGATAATGAGAAACAAAATGGGGTGAAACTCTACCCTCTTCAACTGGACACACAAAGTCACCGAGTGACTTAGCAGAACTGTTTTGGCTTTTGCCAAATTTAGGCTAACTCCTCCATATAAATCTATGCCCCAAGTTACCAAGAAAGGTTCCCCACCGTTCATATCCCTTTATTTTGGTGGATATAGGTAAGATAGCCAGGTTTCTATTTGTGTTTAATTTGAGTATCAGATATTTATATACCATTCTTAGATATATTAAAAACTTCTTTTTTCCTGTTTGAAAAGACTTTATACGTATGCATGTTTTGTACCTTTGTGAGTTTATGAGGCCAGAGGACATAAGATCCACTAGAATTAGAATTAACAGGTAGTTGTGAACTAACTGATATGGATGCTGGGAGCTGAATCTGGGTCCTCTGCCAGAGGAGTCAACACTCCTAACTGCTGAGTCATCTCTCCAGGCCAATTTCTACCTATTCCTCTGTCATCACTCCTAAAATAAAGTTTTCAAGATCCAACCATGAATTTTTACCATGTGATTATTTTGATTGTTAAAGATATTTTAAAATACATGTTATACAGCTTTCCAAAGCACTTGAACTTCTAAGATGTTTAATACACAAAATCTGTGTGTGGTGTGTGTGTGTGTGTGTGTGTGTGTGTGTGTGTGTGTGTAATCTTATCTCTCCACCACGACCATGATCGGCATTGTTTTCATACAGCCTATTTAGAGCGGTAACTGCACTCTCATAGCAGGGCTATAACACTCAGGATGACAGGAAACTATACTGTTTCTTTGCCTGAACCCTCAGCTACTTCTATCAGGAAACTGCCATAATCATCCAAATCTAGTATTTCAGTGTAAATGTGTCTTCTCTAGGTAATGCTTTGTCAATAAAGGTTACACGTTTATTGTTTGTAATGATTTCAGTTGTTTATTAGCTCATGGATGTTTGCTGTTTTATGAGATCTCTTGTAAGAATTTGGATGAGAGAGGGTTTCTCCTGCTTGAAGTATACATGTTATGGAAAAGTCGTCTTCTGTATAAAAATCTATGACAAATTGAATAGTTCTCTCTCAGTTTGTGTTCTGACCCTGAGAGTCCAAGAAATGCTTACTTGGCAAAATTAACAGACTATTCCCTCTCTACATATAATAGAACTAGGTTCTGGTCAACATGACTCAGGAATCATACCTGTTTTATTTTTATTTTTACTGCATTATAGCATGGAATACTGATAAGTCAACCTGAAGAGTAATATGTCTAGTGAATATCAAATACTATTTAGAAATGCAAATATAAATTTGTATCAATGTTTACAAATGTCTACAGAATAGTGAATTTTTCCACTAAAACTATACAAAGTGAATTTTAACTCAAAGAAAAGAACTTTAGAAAAAAAATTTTAGTTTGAGGCATTTTAAATTTCCAATATATCCTTAACTTAGAAAATGGTGGTGATATGTTCCTGTTTTTTATTTATAGAAAAGTACACTTGACATACAACCTCCCATGTTTGAAGACACAGGTGTGCCTTTAAGTTCTGTTGAAACAGGACCTCTAGGTAGGTGTTAATATTTGTATTTCTTTTTGTATTTGGGAAGAGAAATGAATTAATGAATTACATCTTTCTGAGTTGCAGGAAAAAAAACAATAGGGTTAATTTATTATCTATTTCATCAAGGTTACTTTTATGAATGATTTTTTCAAGGTGAAAATTTCCCATCGCTAAAGGAGGATCTCCCCTAGGTATAGATTATGTTACAAAGAAATACAGCGAATTCTAAAAGTAAAAGAGGAAATGCATTTATGTCATGTACCTGTTATTTCCAAAGCTCCGAAGTGATACATGCAGCAGACACTACTGTGGATAGAGCGTGATAGTTCCATCTATGGAGACAGCTTGTCTATGATTCTAGGCCCTAACACTTAGCTAATTAACCTTGACCAAGTTGCCAAATCCCTTTTAACATGCAGACAGCTGTGGTCCGAGAAACTCACAAAGTTTGGGGAGGAGTAAATGAATTGCAATAGATAAAGAGAGCAATTAGAGCCAGATGTGGTGGCACATGCCTGTGATTCTAGCAAGTGGAATGCGAAGGAAAGAGATTATGGGTTGGAGGTCAGGCTGAGCTATGTAGTGAGAGTCTGTGTCAGGAAAAGGCAGGAAGGAAAGAAGAAAGGGAGAGAGGGAGGAAGGGAAGGGAGGAAAAGAGGAAGGAAAGCATTTAAAATTGTTCTTGGCCACATAAAATGCACATGCCTGTTAGCCGTCATCGGTACCTTAGACTCTGTTCCTAAATGACTCCCTTGCATCCGTGCAGCAAACCACTTGGCCCCCATTTTTACTTCCACATCCAAGTACTAACTGGTATATATGTGAAAGATTTCAGGGACATTTTGTTCATTAAGAACTGTATTGACCCACAAGGTGTCATTTGTGTATTTGTTTGTTTGAAGAGAATTTATTGCAAACTTTAAAATATGGGAGCATTTTACATCTTGGGGGAAAAGGTGCTGGTATTCCCCTTGGAAAAAACTGTAAAGCCTGATGACACTGGGAGCCTCCATCCCAGCAAGTAAACAATTCATAGAGCAGGGTGCTAGATGGTGCCTCTATTGTCTGTCCATACCCAGCCAATAGCATTGATTTTCTTCATTAAAGCCTTGGTATTGCTTCACTAAGAGTACCAGTTCCCAAGAAACATAAACCCAAGTAGAGTGTGTTTGAGGAAAAGTCTTACCAAGAACAATGAGTTTAAATGCTCAAAATCAATTAAGTTTTCCTAATATTTATTAAAAATCATGACAGGTAAACATAATTTTAGGCTCAAATTCTAGGATTTGTGCAAATGAAATTATTTATGGTGTTTTAGGAAGTTATCAAACCAAGTTGTAGAGTCTGAACCCCTTTCATAGGAGATGTGAGAAAACACAAAATTGTTAAAGGTGTTTTCGTTCTTACTTTATGTAATATTGCTCCAAACTAACTGTTCTGGTTTGCCTTCAATTGCTGTGACAAAACACTCCGACCAGACCAGTACCAACTTGGGGAGGAAAGGGTTTATTTCACTACATCTCCCCGTCACAGTGCATCAGGGAGTCCAAGGTAGGAACTTAGGGCAGAAACCTGGAGGCTGGAGCGGAAGCACAGGCCATAAAGGGATGTTACTTACTGGCTTGCTCCCCTGGCCCAGACTCAGCCTGCATTTTTATACAATAGACAACAACCTGCCCAAGGATGGCACCACCCACAGTGGGCTGGGCCCTCTCAAAACACTCAACAATCAAGAAAATACCCCACAGACATGACCACAGGCCAGTCCAATGGAGAGGCAACTCCCCAACTGAGGCTCCCTCAACCCAGGTGTGCCAAGTTGACACTAAAGCTATCCAACACACTAACTCACAAGACAAAGGTCTAAGAGGCCAGTTGGCTCTGCTGTCTCAGTAGGAACCAGACATGTCAACAAATAATAAGTAAGGCATGTGGTGCTTTAACTTCCTTCAACTAGAACATGGCTTCAGCCTGTTGAGAAATGAGAGTGAGGCTGCATCGTGGCCCCCTGTGGGACCTTGATGTGACCCTCCTAGCCCACTGTGGAATCCTTATGTGACACCACAGCCCACCTCTCACTGGAAATGTCTGAGGTGTAGTTCCTGTGTACCCCAATGCAAGAAGATTGGAAAATGCTGTTTTATGAGGGCAAGTGCTTTCTCCATCCCTTTTATGCACTGTCTGGGATAAGGCATAACCTAAATCCAACCTTCCAAACAAGAAGGTGGAACTAAAGGGTGCAAGGGGCATTTGAACTGAGTGCTTTCCTTCCAGGCATTGTAGTTAGAGAGACCCATAGCAACAAGCTTCTGTGCAGCCATGTAGACAAGAAAAGTTATTGCTGTGGAAGATCTTACAGACTTGGGCACCAGCCTTAAATTTGACCAATGTATATAATCGACTTAGTACCCTGTTGACGTGGCACAATACACTGAACTCTACCCACTCTTAGTTTCCAACTTCTGGAGAAAAAAGAAACAGAATAATTGCATTCATTCCTCACCTAAGCCTTGTAGAACAGATTTTAAAAGAAAAACCTGTATATTTCTTTAAAAACCTTCCAGTATAGCTAATCTGAAGGCAATTTTTTACTAATTACATTCAAATGTTACTCCAAGAATGTAGAATCTTGTACTGACTTTGTGTGACAGTTTCTTATTGTTTAAATTATATATTTATATTTATATATATATATATTATATATATAAATTATATATATATATATTATATATTATATTATAACTGTGTCTTGTTCTGCTGTTTTTATCACCCCTCCCCCAAATCCTTCTACAGAGGAATAATCGATGAGAATGTGCTTACTATGCCAAACTTTGGAAGAACTCAAAGAAGACACAAGACCAGACAACGGGAAAATTGGACAGTTCAATAAAATATGTACCTACTTTGTTTACCATTGCAGGAAGAAAATTTCATCATAGTGAATTTAAGTGACTCATTCACCAGAAAATCCATCTTGATCTATTAATAGTGCAAGAGTATTTGTTTCCTTATATGCCTGATTTTGTGTTAGTATAATGTATATGATTACTTGACTAGAGATTTTGTTCCAGAATTTCAGTGGAATGAATCTGCTGTTTATTAAGACTGACTTTCTCTGTTCTATTTTGTCCATGGCATTATCAAGTGAAAGGCTTACAACATCTCCATGAAATCTAAATTCTCTTATCATCTTAAACTCCTGAATCCATTTTCATTGTTTTAAATAAATTAAGGGGACGGTGAGTTCTGCTCATTTCCTTCCTTGCCACACAGGCAAGATTACAGTTATGCAAGATTACAGTGATGATGTTGAAATTATATCCACACTGATAAAGTTTATGCTTGAAGATGCTATAAATGTAAATATATAATAGACTTGCATTCATCATTTAATGTGTAAGTCAACACAAATAGCATTTGCCATTTCTAGCAGTGAGTTATTTTTGGATAATTTGCCATGTTAACTCTTTCAGCCCTTCAGAGCATAGACTAGCACATTTTATCCCACTGAAAGAATTATTTGTGGGAGGGTCAGAGTGTCCTGAGGATGAACAGAACTAAGGACCTTTCCTTACAACAGAAATCAGAAACTTAACTGCAGCAAGATGTGTAAATGTAAGGTACAGGGGAAAAGTATACTAGGTCACTTGGAGTTTTCAATGATCTTCTTTACATATTTAGTGCAAGTGTCTCTTATTAGTAAAAGTCTGGAAAATAAAGTATTGAGAGGAATAAGTGAATATAATAAAAATATTTTGTATGAAACTCTCAAAGAATTCATTAACATATAAAAATAATAACTATAAAACAAGTCTTTCCTATGGTAGTGTATTTTTAAATTGATAAGATCCACGTGGTTTTGTCTTACTATATGATAACTAAGCAAATAAATACATGTACGTATTTCACCCTGGAAACTTAAATCCATTTTCAATAAATGTTTAATGATCTAAATCTTAACTTGCTTGTATATTTAGAGAATGTTTTATGCTAGGTCACTTATTTAAAATAAAGAATGAAAATAAGAAGAGGCTATTTCTGTTCGTATATATGTTTTAACCAGTTTTAAGAATATTATTAAGTTAATTTAATTTGATGATGACCAAAGTGTCAAGGTAATTTTAAATGTACTTTGTTCAATAAACATAAAATGCTAAACTAAGAGAGGACATAAGGCTAACCTTGTCTCTAAAGTAGTTTACCAGTCAAGGACAATAAAGATTAGGGTATCTGTGCTATGTCAACTAGAATCCAGAATGTAGAGGATAATTAAAGGACAAATTACTTTAACCTTCTTGGACTGCTCTGGATAGTTTCTCCACACTTCTGTATATGGACTTCTTACGCTGAAATTTGGTGTTTATAGGAAGAAATTCTCTTTATTCTCTTTATATTTTTATAATTAAATTGGCAAAATTTTGTAATAAAGAAAGCTTTCCTATGAAGACAACACCACCCCATGCATGACTCCTATTGAAGTTATTGAAACTGGGTGCTTTGGGAAATTGGGAAAAAAATGCACAGTGGTAGTTCATGGTTTTTCTTCTTGTTGATGTTCAAGAACTATCAATACTGATTTAAAGTGTATTTCAACCTTGCTGGCTCCTATTGAACATCTCTAAGCCAGAGCTGTATTCCACAGCAGAGCACCAGAGACCGCTAGGCATTGCGCCATTGTCCACAGTTCATGAACAGTTCTTTTTGGGAAAACTTAAGATATTCTGTGATTGTAAAAATAGTCTCTGAAAGCTGAGGAATAAATGTCTCAAAGTGAGGAGAAATCAAAACTGTCTCTCACCTCATACATCAGTCAGGAAACTCAATCTGTACCCCTAGGAAGGAATATGACCTCCCATTTTAAATGTGACACATTTAAAAACAATTTTATAATAATAACTATATCAGGTTAGTGTAATATTTAGGTTGGATACATATATGATTTTTTTAAATTTCAAGCCTCCATTTCTTTTTAAATTTCTTCTTTTTATTCTTTGATAGTAACATACATGAATACAATGTGTTTTAATCATATCCATCCTTGACTTCTTCCTTCTGTGCCTCCTGGGTTCCCCTTCCTGTACACATCCCCCTCTCAAACTCATGTACTCCTCTGTTTATATTTTTCCCCAGTAAGTTTCCCACGCTCTATACCCAGGAGCATGCAGCAATATTAATTGGACTCTGTATGTCATATATATGGCATATTGTAAGCCAAAACATGTTTAAAATAATAAATCAAGACAAGGGAGTACACTAACTATTATTTTTGTTTGCAAATCAAAATAGTATACAATTTGGGGTTGCAATGTAGATTCCCAGCAGACAGCGAGACTTCAAGTGCAAATAATTTTATTTTTAGAGAATTAAGCAAGAAGAGGATAGATACATGTGTGAAACTGGGCAAGAATGTGAGTAATGTCAGGCCAGCAAGCATTTTAGGTTACTGGCGCTTAATGCCACAAGAGCTTTGCAAAACTGCAATTTTTTTTCCCTACAATGTATCCCACTAAAGGGGTAAAGGGAGGAGGTAAAGAGGTCTGTGGAGTGTGGATAGGCACCCGCAGTGTCCATTCCACTCAGGGATTAAAGGTTGAGATGATGTGGCAGTGTGGTGGTACTAATGATCCAGTGGCAGTGTGGTGGTACTAGTGATCCAGTTCTTCACCTTTCCCTCTATCTATGCCATTTGCCAGGGGGGTTTACAGGTCCTCTCTCTGTAAAGGAGGATTCTGGTCCTCTTCCTCCCCTAAAGTGGTTCCCTATCTTCTTCCATATCATACATATATGCATGTATGCTGTATATATGTAATCTAGATTCCACATGTGAGAAGTGTCATATTTCTCTTTCTTTTTACCTGTTATTTCCCTCTCTTGTTCCCCCTTACCCCCTCACGTTAGTCTGTTTCCTTCCTCTAAATATCATCCTTTTACTTTCATGTCATATACCTTGGCAAAATGCTTTTGCACTTCTACACTTTTAACGTACTCTCCTATTCTCTAACGTGGCAAACGTCTATTTAACTTGCTGAGGAATGAGTGAAGGCAGAGCATTGCTAAGTCATCCTGTCCCCCATCCACCTGGGCCAATGGGCAGCGATTATCTGGGCATGTAAGACTGAAGAACCAAGCTGTTGATCACAGAGTCACAAACAAATGAATTCTTGTTTTAGGTAATTGAGTTATGGTTATATGTCATTTACCATTATAATGGCTGCAGATCATTAATTCCTAACCCAGGCATAATGCCACATACCCTAACCCCAAAACTCAGGAGTTAGAAACGGTAAGGGTTCAAGCAGAAACCAAACATAAATTTAGTTGGGTTTAGATGTAGATGGCAGGCAGATACTGGAAAAGTAGCAAAGACTGTTAGAAAAGCCCATGTAAATGGCAAGGAAATTACTAGAAAAGAGTAGAGTTGAAATGTGGTAACCCCATAGCACATAGGCATAAAGTATTTGTGAATTCTTGGACTTTATTTTCAGGTGAAGCGTTAAAAACAGGAGGTGATTGCTGAATAAAATGTACTTTAATAAATTTACTTTTTAAAAGACCACATATTCAGTTTAAGAAGAGAATTTTGAAGGAATTATCCTAGAACTTGCTAGGATAGAAAACTGATTACTGTTCCTGCTCTCTCAAGCCAGAGGAAGATTCTCAAGAGTAAAAATCAAAAATTAATTCAATAATTAAGTCAATATCTCGTTTTCATGAAAATGTAAGGTCTCATCCCTGGGATGGATGATTTTGATTGTCAACTCAACACAATCTACAATCGCTTAGGAAGAGATCTCCAAGAGGGAATGTCAGATCAGGCTGGCCTGTGGGCGTGTCTGAGGGAGGCTAGCTGGATTACAGGAGGTGGGAAGACCTGTCCGC
Organism: Eospalax fontanierii; assembly: GCA_035773235.1. Classification (NCBI taxonomy): domain Eukaryota; kingdom Metazoa; phylum Chordata; class Mammalia; order Rodentia; family Spalacidae; genus Eospalax; species Eospalax fontanierii. The sequence continues at coordinate 29,709,732 of CM069548.1, read as the reverse complement.
TGGGTGGCACCATTCCGTAGACAGAGGATCCTGGCCGGGATGAGAGTGGAGAAAGCAGGCAGAGCACTAGCATGTGAGCATCAGTTCACAGCACTCTGCTTTTGACTGTGGATGGGATGTGACTTGCGGCGTCAAGGTCCTGCCTCATTGACTTCACAAAGTCACAGACTGAACCTGGAATTGCGAGTCAAATAAACCCTTTCTGCCTTATGTTGTTTTTGTTGGGGTATTTTATCACAGTAATGGGAAACAAAACTGACAGCCTCCCAGTAACTTAGTACACCCAATTAGCACTGTTGAGTTTAAAGGGAAAGCCCGTACACAGATACGGGCTTTAAAATAAAAGACTATTGCATTGTGGATTGGATTGGGCTCTATATGATTTTTAGTGCCAGTGTGACCAATACCTGGCACAGACAACTTAACACAGGAAGGATTTCTTATGACTTCAGAAGTTCAGGAAGCAGAGAGATGGGGATGTTGGTGCTAACCTGCTTTTCTCATTTTTTTGTTTTTTGCTTTTATTTAATCTAGATCCTCTGTCTTGACATGTTATACCTCATTTTCTGGATGGTTATCCTTTTTCAATTAATTCTCTCTAGAAATGCTCTCAGAAACAAGAGAAAGGTGTGCTTTGCCAATCTCCTAATTGATTCTAAATCACATCCACAAGATTAACAACCAAATTTGCTTTCTATCTCTGTCTCTGTCTCTCTTCTCCTTGTTTATTTCCTCCCTCTGAGGTTTATATCCCCAAATCATGGCCTAAATTCAGACACAGGAAGGAATGTGAAGTTTCTTATCTTTTATAATTACTGATAAAACTTCTTGGAAGCAAACCAATAGGTTGGTAAATTATCATTGTCTTGTTGGTAGTTAAAGGCTTAATTTCTGATTTTTCATATTCTTTTGGATTGAAACAAATTAGCAACTAGCAAACCAATAACAGTAATCCTAATCTGCCCAGAAAGGAGGTTAGAGTAAATCAATGCTTTGGAATTTCAGGGATGAAAGGCTGATGAAAAAGAACTCTCCAGAGATGTGCTTTTCAAAAATATGTCTTAGAAAGTTGAAAGTTAGGGGCTGACTTGAGCTGTGCCTTGCATGCATATAACAGTTCAAAGTTTTGCTGCTGGCTCCCCAAACAATACTCTTTTTGATAATCAAACACCTTCATTTCCCAAGAGCAACACCTGGTTTACAATTACTGGTAACACTACAGACCAGAAAGAAAGACTGAACTGACTTGAAGAACTCCTTTTTGATTTCTGTAGCCAGAGGCAACAGAATTAGCAAATTTTGAACACAACAAGTCACAGAGAACTACAGTTTTTCTTTCTTATTTGTAAAAAATAAATAAATAAATAAATAACATAAAAACAAGAGTAAAATGCCTACCATAAACTACTTATATTTCTAGATCAGAATATTAAAAATACTTAAGAAGACTAGTAATAATAATACTTCATAATAAGAAACAAAAGTCACTCTGGCTGCCACAAAGACTGGTCATGCTTTCTGACCCTTTCTGACTGGATATGTTAGCTTACTATAAAGGTAGTTTCCATTCTAAGTAATTTCAAAGCATTTTTTCAATGTTAATTTCCAATGAATTGTTACTCTACTCAAATTGGAGTTTTGTTTGCTTTTATTTTTCCTTCTGCAAAATGTTGCAGGCTCAGTGATTAAGAACACTAGCTGTTCTTACAGAAGACCTAGATTCGAGTCCCAGCACCCACTTGGTGCCTAACAATAATCTGTAACTCCAGCTCCAGGGTGTTCCAGTTCCAGAGCCTTCTTTTGTCCTCCCCAGGTATTGTATGACATGGATGCACTTATACACATGTAGGCAATACACGCACACACATAAAATAAAAAATAAAAATAAATTAATGTGTATTAGAATAGTACATATCTTATTCTTGAAATGCATTTTAAGTCTAACATAATTAACAACTGAATCAATTACATTCATATTATGTTGAAAACTTTTCATTAATTGACTTAAATCAAGACTTCAATGGAAAGAAAGCTAATATTTACTGAATGTTTTTGAAAAGTATAGGTGAATGTCATTTGCTTTTTCATTAAATATTTCAAACAAGATCAGGTTGGTAATTAATACAGGATTGAAAAGCAGAAGTTGTCATCATCATCAAATGGCATTCTAAAATCAAACAAATGACATGATTTGAAAAATAACCACTTAAAATAATAAAAACTTCTGTTTGTTCTAAGTTCACTGTACTAGGCTGAGTTCTATAGAAGAAGAACAACAACAACACACACACACACACACACACACACACACACACGTGTATAGTGATTTACCTGTTTGGCTCATATGATAGGGGCTGGATATTCATTCCAACAATGGTTGTCTGCATGCTGGAGAGGCTGAGAATCCAGAAACTGCTCAGTCCACAAAGCTGGATGCGTCACCAGTGTGAGTCTGATACTTGAAGATCTGGAAGATTCCAGAAGAGTTTCTGGTTTTCAGTTCATGATGTGAGGCCAAAGAAGCTTGTGTCTGATGTCACTAGAGCATGGCAGTAGCAACAATGGCAACACGGGGCATCACGTTCCCCAGTAAGAAGCAAAGGCAGGCAGGCGAGACAGCATTTTCCTTCATCCTCTTTGTACGTGTGCCACCCTTTTGGAAAGTGCCCCCCACTCTGGGAGAGGGCTTCTCCCTTGGTTAATCAAGGAAAGCCGAGCTAGTAAATTTTTTACTTATTAGATTTGGACAGGAATAATATTTAAATATTTAACCACATAGTACCAGTCGGTCTCAAATGAATGTTGACTGATACAACGGAATAGTATAAGCCAGTTAAATATCAGCCACAGTTTTAGGTAAAATCAATGCAATGACTTAAAGAACCATAATCTTCCAATCTTAGTGAAAATGCTTATGACAAAATGGGGCTCAAGGAACATGATGGAAGAGCGGGACAGAAAGAACACAATGCTGGAAGATGGGAAGGAACACCATTCAGATATTTTCTGAACTTGATATGACTGTTGAACTCATGAACTCACTACAGCTATAACTGTCTGCACAAGCCTTGTGTAAGATTGAACAAGTACACATTTTATTACAGAAGGGAGAGGGACTCATGAAACCCCACCCTACCCTAAAGAAACTTTGACAGTTAGGGAGGGGATGTCACTTTCTCCAGTGAGCACCTGATCAGTGACTACACTACCTTTAACTGAATCTTGATGGCTTTCAAAGAAGAGGGCTAGAGACCAGATGTAACACTTAGATTCCCACATTTCCAGTCTCTTGCCATATAATGTTCAGATCCTATCAAAAATCTGGCAAAAGGTGGTCACTGCCAGATGAGATGTGACCTTGGACCTTTCCCTCCAACACCGTGAGTCCAAATAAACCTCTTTTCTTACTATGAACTCTTTCTGCTATACATTGCCTTGGTCATGGTATTTTATCATAGCAAGAGAATAGTAACTAATATGGCAAATCTTTTTAAATTCTAAGAACTCTGATGTGGTACAATAGGCAGTTTTGAGATTCAATCTATGAAAATGTTTGTGTTTCTTCCCTATGAGGAGTAACTTAACGGGGGAAAAAAGCAGAATTTATTCTGTTTCTCTGACCTAGCATCTCCAAACACATCAGTTCTAGTTAGGGAAGAGAACATATTATCAGCAACATATTTGTGAGGAGCAAGAGAGAAAAGCTAAAAGCACTGCTGCACACCCCACCCCGAATTTCCCAGTGCAGGAACTCGAGAGCTGGCTGGTATCCCTGCTTGCTTTCTATGCAATGTAAACAGGAAGTGATTGGGTCCCAAAGGAGAAAATGGCTGTTTGCAGCTCAGAAATCAAGACCACAGCTGGAATGAGGTGAGGGCCACCAGAATCTCCAGGGCTGTCTAAAATATACTAATAGATGTCTACTAATCTGTGTGGGTGAGTCTATGAGTAGATACCTTAAATTCAGTACTGAGTAAATTTTCACAATTATGAAATAAATTCTTAGAAGACAGAAGAATCATTAGAAAGACCACAGTTGGTGTGTTGCCTTTCTGAAGGTCTTGAGACTCAAAATAAGACCTAAGATGAATTACAGAAAAATAATAGTAATCTCTCTTCATCTCTTAACCATCCTCATGTCAGCCAGGGAAGACAGAGATTAGTGACTTCATTTGCATTAGCACATGACCATATAAGGTTGCACCATACTTCCTGAAGCTTCCAAAACCTCTCTGCTCCACATCTGCCCACCTGTTCCAGCAAATAACAGTTCTCCCACCTGAGTTATATTTGCACCCATTTCAATTAAAATTTAGAAATACTTAAATTCTTCTGAAAAGAGCTTTTGGACCCCAATCTCTTCCTCAATAGCCAGGATCTTGCTTCTTTATTAGGATGTGGCTCCTTCTAACACAGAGATCCTCCCTATGTCATTCCCTAATTTATACCTTTCATCTTCCTGCACACCTCACAAACTATGGCCAGAAATACTTCCGAAGGCCAGAAAAAATGTCACCCACAGCAGCTTCTTCGTAGACATTGTGTAGCGATCTGAGATTAAATCCTACCTGTGACTCAGACTCAGCCACTTGAGCGACTGACAATGACATAAGCCACATTCATCTTTGCCTCTGTCCTGTGTTTGAAAGCATGGATGGGTGAGCATCTACTGCATCACCACTGTAGATTTGATAGATGTCTCCCTTCTTACCCTGACCTCTTACAGTAGGACCTGATGTGTTCCTCTATCAATGCTATGAAAATGCTGATAACAAAAATTTTATTCCAAACCACAGCTGATAACCAATTTTATTTTATTTTTTTATACTTGCAAATTCAGAACAAACACAGAACACAGAACATTGTTGTCTTTGCAATAGAATGCTCACAGCTGAAAGAAATCCACTCACCTGGCATGTGGTGAGTGCTCAATAAATGTTAATCAACCATAGCTGTCTTTCCTGTGATCATAACAAAGAGTAAAAGGCAGAACAAAGACATTTCTGTGCCAGGTGACATAAGGCCAGTACGCCAGCTACTTGAGAGACTGAGGCAAGAGGTTCCAAGTTCAAGGCAAGGTCTACCTGGGATAGAGTTCAAAGGACAACTAGAGAAATTTAGCTAGATCTCATCTCAAGAAAAAAAGATGAGGAGGAGGAGAAAGAAGGGAGGGAGAGAAGGAGGGAGGGAGAGAGGAAGGAAGGAAGGAAGGAAGGAAGGAAGGAAGGAAGGAAGGAAGGAAGGAAGGAAGGAAGGAAGGGAAAGCAAGTTAATTATGTAACTCACTGGTAGAACACTTTCCTAATATGCCAAACACCCTGAATTGGATCGTCAACATTACAAAAACAAGGAAACAGATAAAAGACTTAATCCCAAAGCCAGAGTGCTGTTAGAAAACAGTGGTAGAGCTATGAAAAGTTGGAGAGATAAAAGAGTCAGAGGCAAAGATTAGCCAAGTGTATGAGAAGAGTTGCATCCGGGAAAAGACCAAGAAAGGGAAAACACCCTACAGACCAAGAAATGCATAGAAAGAGGGCATTACCGAGGAGAAGAAGGATGAAGGCAGATGAGAAGGAGAGAGGGAGGTCCGAGGGACTTTAGGTATCTTGTGAGATTCGGATGAAATTACTGCCTTATTTCTAACTTGTGAAATTCGAATTGGATCACTAACTATTATTCACATTCTTAATATCTTTTCAATCTTATGTGAACTCGGGCTGAAGGTGGTGATGATCACAGAGAAAGAAGAAAAATATTATTTTCTGACTGCCAGAAGGGGCAAAAGAAATACCATCTCAAAAACCAGATATCATAACTAAATCTGCATCTCACAGCCAAATAATTAAATACCATCTCAAAAACCAGATATCATAACTAAATCTGCATCTCACAGCCAAATAATTCTTCCTCTATCTTAATCTCTTCAATAAGTTCAATTTGAAGACCCTAGGAGCGTTAAAAAGATTAATGACCTTGATGCCTATGAAGTTCTTTGAAGGTTCAAAGGTATAAGTACTATGTTTTTTGAAAGCCAGCATTTAATTTGTGTAAAATATAGTGCTTCATTTAGACAAGTCTTTGAGAAAGAAAAAAATGCGTAGATTACACTGATTTAGTCTCTCTACTGCTCCTGATTGGGAAAGTGATTTGTTACATGACCTCAGCAAGATGGAACTTGTCAGTAAGCAGGAAAAAAAAGGAGATGGCAAATTAAGGAGAGGAAGTGAGTTATTTTGAAATCATCTAACATCAGAGCACAGCCAAATACTATGAACCTGGAAAATGGACAGTTTGTCTTTGTGAACATGTTGGCTCATAAGACAGCAATCAAGACAAGACATCTCCTTACCGTGTCTCCCTAGCTACCTCGAGGGTATCACTCAGGTTTCTGTTACGATAAAAATACCTAATATAGTCAACTTATAAATACGAAAAAGTTATTTGCTCTCATAGTTTCAGAGTCCCAGGCCATGATCAGTTGGCCCTGTTAGATTAGCCCCATTGCAAGGGGGAACTATGGTGGAGCAGCACAACTCACCTCAGAGTCAGACGCAAAAGAGAGGAAAGGCTGGGAATCCTACAGTCCCTTTCAAGGATAGGCCCCGCCCCCTCCCCACTCTAACTCCTCCCACTAGGCATCGCCTCTTCTGGGCTCTAGCACACGGCTCCGCCCCCTAACTTCAATCATCCCCTTCTCTTAGCAGTTCTTTCCATTTCCCTCATCTGCTTCTTTCCGCCATGCTCGTTAGCCCTCCGTCTTGGTATATGTCATCTGTTTTGCCTGTATCAGCTCATCCTGCTTCCCATGGCCTCCCTCCTGCGAAGCTGCTCAGGGACTCCTCGGCCCTACTCCTCCCTGCTCCTATCCCATCCATTCACTCTTGGAAGAGCACCATCAGTCATTTTTTTTAACCTCATACCCACAGGTTATTCAGCATTGTCTCTGTAACATCAACAAAGATAAAGAGGAAAAGCATAAACGAAAACATGGTAAAATGAAACAGGTTAAAAATGAAACAAAACAATGTCACCTTTACTGGCTTTGGCCACAACACGGCGCCTTTAGCTAGATTCTTGGTTCACCTGAACTCAGGCCTTTGCTTCTATTTGGCTTATGTTTGCAGTTTTTCAACTTTTTGTTTTGCAGTGCTGGAAATTGGAACCAGGGTCTCATGCATCCTTGACAAGTACTCTACTAACGAGATACACCACTAGCCCCATGTTCGATTTCTTGGAGCTATCAGTTACAAACCTTTATCCATGTCAAATCTGATCCATTTTGTCCTTGCGTTTTCCACCAATGACCTCATCATTTCAGAGAAAAGAGAGCCCATAAAAAAGTGTATCTGCAGGGTTGGAGAGATATCTCAGTGGTTAAGAGTACTGACTGTTCTTGCAGAGGATATAGGTTCAATTCCCAGCACCTGGAGGGCAGCTAACAACCACCTGTAACTCCAGCCAGGGGATCCAAAGCCTTCTTATGACCCTCTCAGGCACTGCATGACACGGGTGCACTTACACACATGCAGGCAATGCACTCATCCACGTAAAAAGTAAAAACAATAAATAAAATGTTTTTAAAGAGTATGTCTCCAACGTCTCTTTCATTTGTAGCTTTTTTTCATTTTTAGATATATTACTACAGTCTTACCTTTTCTCTTAAAAACAGAATAGCTCTGTACTTCCTAAACCATATGATTTAAAATACATGCTCATATTCTGAATTCTTCACTTATACCATAAAGTCTTTTCCTGGATAACACAGACCTTTCTTTTTCTTAAGGGAAAAATGACATAGGAACACTGTTGAATAAATGACATCATCAAGAAAGGAGCACACATCAGAATATATTCTCTTAAATGCTAACCTGCTATATTCTAATAGTGATAATAAGTTCTTGTTGATCTATCGCATTCACAATCATCATTTGGAAAACATTAAATGCATTGTTAATGTTAATGACTGCTCAGTTCTACACTGCTATACAAGAATACTCAAGATTCCTAGAGATCTTAAGGAGGCTTTTGAAACTGCATTACAAATTCTAGGTGTCTCTAATAAACACATCTGTGATCATTCTGTATTGAATGCCATTTGCATGGAAATGTTCTTGGAGCCTGTAAAATTGACCTGGAATGTTTGGCTAAATGAGCTGATCTAGAAGAATCCTTCCACCACACACTGAAAAATGCTGCAAAGAACAGCAAGCCACAATGTCCTGAAGAAAGGAAAGAGAAAAAGGAAGGACTCTAAACCAGGATGGTCTGGAGAGATGCCCTCTGCAGGAAAACTTCACAGCTCTGTGTTAGGAGTCTGTCACTCCAGTGCTGGCAGACTTGGTTCTTGAGGGTTGTAAGGGAAACACAGCCCACATCTCAAGTGTCTGACAGTGGTGGCTTTTCTTGGCTTCTGCTGCATGTATCACTTCTGCCTTCTCTTATGTACAATTATCTTCTTCCCTCTCTCCCTCTCTCTCTCTTTTCCTCCCTCCCTCCCTCCCTCCCTCTTTCCCTCACCTCTCTCTCCCTGACCAATTATTTTTTCAATGAAGATACCAGTTATACTGGATTAGAGACCAATCCAATTTCAATGTAAATTCATCTCAACTATATCTTCCAGGATCCTATATCCAGTTTCATACTCTGAGACAATAGGGTCACTATTAATAATGGGGGTGGGGGTCGGGGTGGGGTGTCAATCCACCATGACACCTTAATAGAAAGTGATTATTATTTTTAGAAATTTTCAGTTTTATTAGAATTGGAGAATGATAGGAATCTTCTAAAGTCCTCATTCTATTCACAGTGTATTCCAGATTCAGTTACCCTTTAGACTTACAGACCATGCATCAGAATCATGGCAGTGAGAAGTCCCTTCCTCGCAGCCACCAGAAGGGCATGAGGTGGGAGGGTCATAAATTAGAGGCCAGTCTGGGCAGCACAGTGTATGAGACATTTACCCCAAAATAAGAGTCTTCAATGAGTCCATTTATCACTTTCAAAATTTCTAAAGTGAAGCACCATTAGTAATAACAACGTATTTAAATGTAGGCTTTGAAGGTTTTAGGGTCAACAGCTAGGCTTACGACAGTCTAGTAAATAAATTTAGTAAGAATATAGTTGAGGCTGAGGCTGTAACTCAGTAGGGTGCCTGCCTAGGATGCATGAAATGCCAGGTTCAATACAGGGCCTACATAAACTGCATGTTAGTGCATGCCTGCAGTCTCACTATTCTAGAATTGAAGGCCAAGATGATCAGGAGTTCAAGGCTCATTTTGACTGCTTAAGGCCCTGTCTCAAAAAATAAAATCTATACTTAAGAAAGTTAAGGATTACTCTACTGACAAAGACTTACACTGTAAGATCACCAGATTGAAACTGGACAGTGAGATCTGCTAGCAATGTAATACCACAGCCACTGTTGACTTTCAGGATTATCTTTAGCTACATACAGCAAATTAGAAAGACAGTGACCAGTTTGAAACAAGAGAATTTGCATATTAACTTTGCATTTATACAAAAAAGAGCATCTCAAAAAAGGATCTGAAAGGCCAGAAGGGGAACCATGTAGTGGGGATAAGGAGACTGGGCCATGTGGAAGCACTTTGTGTGACTCAAAAGTCTTGTTAGTTTCTTAAGTGATAAAAGGTGCCAGTCTATTCTCCAGGAGCCTTGCCTGTGACTGGCTGCAGCTTAACTGGGATGCTGGCCCTGTGTTGTCTTATCCTCCTGAAAGCGTCCTTCCTGAGGCTGAAAGTTTTCTTTTTCGTTTGCTTTTATTTCTAATGACTCTTTGGTGTAAGATTAAAGCTGTTGAAAAGCTAGGACACAGCCAATGCTTTCAAGAAAATATCACGGAAATTCTTTCTTCTTGAGGTGACTTTCAGCCAGTGAAAAATGCAGTCTGTAAATTGTCCTGGAAGAGTGTGTCATCATAACTGGAACCAACAGCCCTGCAAAGAATGCACTTTTTTTGTCCATTTTGCTGCAGGTAGACTTGCTACTTTTGAATGTGTTTCAGTGGCAAGGAAACCCTGTTAACAATCTCTAGCCCTGGTAGAACCTGAACTTTCCAGTTTTTCTACATCATCTGGTCACAGGACTACCCCTGGGAAGGCAGGTTCACCTTAAGTTGTGCTAAAGAGATGGGCAGAATACCTAGTGTGTTAATGAGCTGGTGAACTTTTCCTGCCTGGAATCCCCACGCCTAATGCAGTTATTATAGACTGGGTTACAGACTTGAAGTTTGAGGCTTCCATAAATCTGCCCATTTCTTTGAATTCCTCAGAAAAGCATAACCTATTCTTTACTTCTTCACATCTCTTCTAACCATGTTTTCCTTAATGCATTGTACTGCCCCAGCATTCTGAGTTTCTTTGCTTTTTCTCTAGATTTCCACTGCCATGCAGCTTCTAGTCCACCACATGTTTAACCTCCATGCCAGCTCCAAACCCACATTACTTTGTGGGCTTTTTTCCTCCTTCCTGTCATTCGTTTCCTAAAGGCAGTGGATGAAATTTACAGATTGCCTACTCTGAGGATTTTTCTTAAAATTCTAATAAAAATTTCCTAAATCTTCCATTTTCATCCATTCTTAAATTCTTTTATGAATTAGACTAAGAACCCTAAGAGGGGACCCCATTTTTCCTTTGTATTAAATGTAAGAGATTAAAATACACCCATACATAGTCTCAGAACATTGAATCATACACTACTTAATTGTTAATTCTGCTTCTTAAAAATAGTCCTGTTTTCAAAGGTAAAAATATACTATAGTTATGGCTAGGTCCTCAGTCATGTGTGTGTGTGTATGTGTGTGTGTGTGTGTATATCCCTAGTCACTTATAATTCCACTTTTGCACACCACCGTATTTTAGTATTCTGTTTATGAATATATCAAGCTCATAACATACATATTTGTCACATTTTTACCTTTTAAAGTACTTAGAAAGCAGTGTGTAATAACAGGCGAGGTTTTACTTAATACCAATTCTTTATTTTGTTAGAGATTTGTTTATTTTCAGTTATTCTAACCCACAGAAGAATGTAAAAGATTACAGAAACAGAATTTGTTAAGTACTGGAATGTGGTGACAGGACTATAAGGAAAGAATCCTTGTATGTGTGTCTTTCCCAAGAAGAACAGCAATGCAAGCTTGCAACTAAAAGAGGAAAACATTCAAACCTCTATAAGTTTATGGTATTGCCGGAAGCTTGAAAGATAGATGGTGATATACAGTGAAGCACTCTTCTCTAGGTTAAGACCAACAGTTTAACATAAGGCTTTTATGGCATGTATTATTCATATTTTAGTATAAATTGACTTGGTTATAAATGATAAAGTCCATTTTTTTGGAAAATTTTGAAGACTAAAGAGGTATGTAAAAACACGTAGGCTACCATCAGGCATAGTGAGCACTCAATAAATGCTCAGTAAACAGACCTAAGGATAACGTTGATAACTACCTAACTGTAACTCCTTTCAAACTGTATCCACATGGTTTAACATTTTTCACGGTACAGCAGGTTTTTCATGTGCTCATTCCTTTCTTGAAGTGGAGTTGAAGAATGCTGCATCATTAGTTGGACACAGATACTTGGGAAAGAGTCGCATAGGCCACTAGGAAATAAAGGACCCTTTACAAACTTTTCTGGGCCTTTCAATTGATATGATTTTGAGACACTTTGCTTTCAACTTAGGAAAAGAATTTCTCATTGAATTTTTATCTTCACATTATATTTTTCCTACTGAGTTCCCATAACATGTACAATATAAAACATACAAAACCCCATTTGAATAGCCTATGCTTTGTGGTCCTAACTCCAGCTGTGTTCTATTGAATTCAGTTTCATCTGTGACAGTGGTTTGTATGTAATTTGTGACTTTCATTCACAAGGTAAACCTTGCATCCTGTGCCTTTGTTTCTGCTTCTGTTCAACTGAATGAAAACAAATGCCCCTTAATGCCTGGCATGATTTGATACCAGGGATGTGTTCTGAAATGCTTAGAAAAAAGGCATCATGGGAAACAGTTATTGTTTCTTCACTGGTGTCTTCACTACAGCTGCTACTTGTTTTTTCTTTTCACAGAGTATATTTACTTGATTTTATTCTCTCAAATAGTTCCCCATCCTGTAACGGTCATTTTGGTTGCAGGGGCCAATTTGAAGGAGCAGACTGAGTTGAAATCCGTGAAAATGAGGCTGGGCGCTTTTTAATTGATTGGAAGACTGGGATGAAATTGAGCACAAATGTTTTCATGTATAAATGGGTGGGTTTGTACAAAATTTATCTAACTTAGAGAAATACCTGTGTTAAGAACAGAATCTCATAAACGTGGCTTCCAAGAAAGAGGACAAGCATTCTTAACCTGCAAAAATAATTTTTTCATATTTTGTTTTCTTCAAGCTTTCATATATATTTCTGTGGAATGCTGAACTCACTCCACAGAATGGGAAAAACAAATCATAAGGAAGTGAGCACTGGATTTTTAGCTTATATATATCATCCTTCACAGTTAGTACCTCACATAGTTTAAAATCATTTTTACATGCCAAATAACTCAGGCATCTGTTGAATATTTACTCAACTTAAAAATATACTCAAGATTTATTTAACTAACATTATTAAATGACATTCAATGAACTAAGAAAATTCTTTCTATGGGCTAGAGAGATGACTCAGTAGTTAAAACCACTTGCTGCTGTTGCAGAGGAGCTGGGTTTGATTCCCAGCACCCACATGATGGCTAACAACCATCCATAACTCCAGTTCTAGGGGAATCCAACCCACTCTTTGTTAGGTCCACAATTTGAGAATGATCGAGAAAGACTACAAATATAAATTCTTGAAAAGCCAAATTTATTTAAGAATAATTATTCCGGCTAGCTAGGCCTACAGCTTTGTGTCCAATATGGAGAACAGCAGGCCTGAGCAGGGGGCATAACTATTTTTATAAGACAAAACTGTAGACTGCATGGCCTTTATTATGATTGGCCAGGGCATTTGTAAGACTTCTGAGGCTTTTTCATTGGTTACATTTTATTCAGTAAGCCATAAGTCCTTCTTTCCCCACCCAGGAAATTCTAAATGCGGTTACATCAGTTGAGACACCAAGCCATCTGACTTCTGGAAACTCGAAACTCAGAGGCTGGAGTAATGGAAACTTAAGGCCTAGCATAAAACGAAGGGTGCACGTTTAAAATGGCGTGTGTGGCTTTAACCGTTCTTCTCACTCTTCTGACTTCCGCAGGCATTGCCTGTTGTAGGTGCACTTACATACATGCAAGCAACACTCATGCATATAAAATAAAAATAATAAATATTTTAAAAAGGAAAAAAAATTCTCTGTAGTCTGTATAATTGCGAACAGGGCACCGAATGATACAGGGGGAAATGGGCCGCCTCTTCCCTAAAGGATGCTTAGTCTCAATCATAAAAGAATTTAAGAATGGGCGAAAATGGAAACTCTAGGGCAATTTTATTAGAACTTAAGGGAGAAGCCTCAGGGCAGGCAAAGGTAAATGTCAGAACCTGAGGAGGGAAATAGAAGGAAGAAGGAAGAAGGGAAAAAGTCATGAAACCAAGCTGAGTTAGAGCCTGCATGGAGGGCAGACAGACAGCAAGGGCAGACCAACAGCCACGTGGCAGGGAGCAGAAGGAAGCTGTAGAGAAAAAGTAAAGAAACCCAAAATATTAGGGGAGCCCAAAGCATTAGGGCAAGTACAGTTAGAAACGACGTAGGAAGACAAACCGGAGAAGTTACGCTCTTTGAAGACGTCAGAAAAGTGGGCAAGACTTGCGGAGACCTCAGGTCTGTGATAGGGTCCGTCAGACTTGCACTAAGAGACGGGATTATGGGTAGGAAGTTCACCATTGTATTAACACACTAGGTATTCTGCCCATGTCTTTAGCATGACTTAAATTGAACCCACCATTCAAAGGGTGGTCCTGTGACCAGGTGATCTGGCAAAACTGGAAAGTTAAAAGTTCTAACCAGGCAACAGATTTATATTTTTTGACCAGTTAACCTTACTGCGTTTTGCTACTCTAACACCAAGTAGACCTAAGGGCCTTCGGGGTTCAGAGGTCACAGCCTGATGGAAAAAGCCACAAGTCATCACACCAAAGACACTTCGCTTCTTCCGTGATTCCCAAGCATCCCGTGGTATTTTACCTGAGTCACACTCACCCATCTTTCCTCGATAAAGTGTCCTTTTCCTCTACCTGGTAGACAGGACAGCAACTGAAGGACTGTTTCCCTGTTTTCTAGGCTTTCATAGCTACAAACGCAATTTGTGGGTAAGATATTGGGGTTTCAGAAAAGGTTGGATTCCAAATTAGTCTACATTTAATCAACAAAATTGGCTGCACGGCACCCCAACATTATCCTCAGTTCAGAAAACTTAAAAAGAAACTCCTGAGCAAACACTGCCAGTCCCTCCCGCTCTTTCCAGAGACAACCATTTCTTCTCAATACCTGAATCCCGGTGAATCCATTTTGTCAGTAACAGGTGAACCTGAGTGAATCATTTGCTTGTTGTAAGCTTCAGTCTCCTCTTTTATATAATGAAAAGGACTCCCAAGTTAGCTTTATAGTCCAAGACACTACTCATGTGTTTACTGGATCTGTGGCAAGTAAAATATAGATACATGTTTAACATATACAAGTTTTAAAGAATGAATGGACCAGTTACAAGATACCACACTGACTAGGGAGTTGTCCTCTATAAGAAGGGAAACTCTGCATCTCTATTAATGCCTTGAGCTCTTTCTGCTTATCAGAATCTATGTGAAATGGTTTCATATGCATCCTCCTCATTCACAAAACTAAAAAGCACTCACATGAATTTTAATAACTGTATCTGGAGATGTTAATTGAGTCCTGCTAAACAGGCTTTCTATCACCATCTTTACCTGTAGTCTCTTTTTGTCTTTGGCATCAAGCACTGTTTTTTTCCACAATGTTAAATGATCCATCTTGTATTTTTCCAAGTACTGAACATATCTAACTGAAATGTAGAGTCACAAAACAGAGAGATAGCACAAAAGCTTGCATCATTAATGACATAATTTTTAGAATACTAAATATATGTATGAATATATATGTTGGACGCATATATAAATACAAAATAAACTTTATTCCGAAGCCTCAGAAATTTCACTGATTTAATAACTTCAAGTTATTTAAAGTTAAAAATATGAAAAGAGAAATATTTTTCCTCAAAACTATAAAGGCTGTACTGCTATCTGCTATATCAATGGAATGCGAAACATCTGTCTGTACTGTAATACATCTTACATCTCATTAAATTCTTATATTTTCCCAGCTACAAATGTTACTGTAATAAATGGACATAAATTGTCTTTAAATCTGTTCTACTTACTTAATATCCATATGTTTTGCCTTAGGAAGTGACAGTTATGATGGTTGTAAACTTATTAGTCATACAATAGTTTCATTCTAGTTTTGAGTCTATGAAGCACTACAAACAGCATCTCAGGACTTGGGAACTAGCCACAAACTCGTCATAGTCCATAAAAGTCTGTTTCATACTCTGTGCAAGGCACCAAAATCATAAACAATAAAATTATTAGACTATCACAAGATGCTTAGAAGATAATAAATATTTGGCAGGAATAGATGAGTTTGGGCCTTTTCAACAACACTATGGCCATTATTATTTATTACAGGTCAGGCATAATAAACATTTTAACAGCATGAGAAATAGTAAACTGTTATTTTTTTAGAAATAACTTCTAAATACTAAGATGCAGTATATTATTTCAGATGCATATTAAATTTAACCCATTTTAAATATTTTGACGAAATCCTTACTACTCTATCTATCCAATAGTAATAGTTTCTTTGCATTTTGCTGAATACACTGCCTTTCCTTCTTCCTTGTGTAGGTAGGTTTTTAAGCAGATTTTAAAAACAGTTTTCACTGTGTGTAGAGAAACAGCACAAATGATACGAGAGAGAGACCGTTTGTTACTTTATATTCTGATTAAGCTACGACTATTGTTTTTAATAGCTTCTTTACTGTACGGCCCGAAGTTTGATAAGGCCAAAGTATGCGAGACAAAAATAGGTTTTCAACATTCATGTTCCACTGATTCCTAAATTAATGTGGATTTGGGAATTCACACCAAGAGCAACAATGGGCTTAGCAGCTACAGTACAACCACACATTGTTCTGAGATGAATAGACTGGGATTCTTTGACATATTTTATTCATGTAAGTATAAATGTCAGGAAATCAGGATAGCTCCGATAGCCAATGAAATGTTGACATTTCTGGTTCATTCACGAATTCTGACTGTATCTTTGGCTTTGTTAGCAAGTACTTTCGGCAAAAATGCAACTGAAAGAAGTCCCATAAAATAAATGCAGGTGAACAATTTCATTGGCCTTATGGAAGAACGTACCGAGCACACTTATGAATGAAATAACTAAGAAACTTCTGGATATTCAAGATTTTGAGATGATGAACAATATCACTTGGTTCCAGAGCAGACAGGTTCTGGCTTGCATACATAGCACATAGTCTCCAACCAGGGCTCTAAATTAATTCATTTTATGCTTATTCCCATTCATGTTCTTGCTTTCTACCTAGTAGTCAATTACACTGATCAGTCTTTTGTGCCACTTTTTATATTTGCATGGTTATTTTCATTTCTAAAAAAATGTACTACATTTATTTATTTGTCTGTTTAGGGGGCAGGGAGAATGTGTGTGTCACTACATATATGTGAAGGGCAGTGACAACTTGGGGAACTCGTTTCTATCCTTCCATCACTGGATTCCAGGGATTAAATTCAGATTTGGGATTAAGTGTCTTTACTATTTCAATATCCTGATTATTTTTATTATTAACAATGCTTTTCCACTTAAACTTATAATCATATTTGACAACTAGTCAGAACATTTTAATAGGCTCTATATTAAATGTTTGAAACTTTTTTTGTTTTTTGTTATTGCTGTTGTTTGTTTGAGACAGTGTCTCCCTGTAGTCCCAGCTAGCCTGGAACTCACTATGTACACTAGGATGGCCTCTGTCTTACAGAGTTGCACTTGCCTCTGTCTCTTGACTGCTGATATTAAAAGTATGTGCCACCATGCCTAGATTGCAATTTCTTTTTAAAAGTAAATTTGGAAATCAGGTTTTAGGCAGAATCCCATCAAGAAATAGATTTTACCACGAGGCTTCAGCAAAGACAATTTTAGAAGTTTTACAGAAGTGTAGAGACAGGAAAGGAAAGAAATAAATGATAGTAAATGCTTAGAAATTTACAACAGCAGGAAGCTATTGCCATTACTGGGATTGAGGAGGCAAAAGGAAGAAATGGTGGTCTTGAATCTACCAAGAAGTAGACCACAGAGAAGGAGCCTCTCCAAGGAATGAGAGTGACAGCTATGTGGAACTGTTTCCAGAGAACCAGTACGTAAGCAAGGAGGACGCCGTTGAAAAAAGACCCAACTTCGCCCCTTGGATCCTCTGCCTCTGCATCCCATTAGCCAAAGATGTAAGAAGCCAGAACTTCAAGCCAATGCAACCTCTCATTGGACAAACTAAGACAAAAGCCAACCTACAAAAAGCCCATGCAATGCCCTCCGTTTGGGTCGACCTCCCTAAGAATAGAGCGGGACAAACCATGATAGACAATATTTATGGAAGAACACGTGTTAGATGCAAGTGGCAAACACACAGCAGTATACCTAACTAACCTTTAAATTCAACCCAGGGGTTGAGGGTGTGAGCACAGTGCTTTTTAGAGTTCACCGAGCAACGGCAACAAAAGTAAAAATTCACCCCAAAAGGAGTCACTGTGAAGCTATTACAGATTTGTGACTTTGAAGCCTATGTTCCTACTCCGTGCGCTCTTTCTCTGCACAAAGTTATGATTCTGTGTTTGGGGGTGAAGGGTAATAGTATAGAAGCCAGGAATAGAAGTTATATCTCTATAATAATTGAGATTGGGTTATTTGTTGTTTGGGGTTATCCTTGGGAAATGCATATAGTGGAAGCAGATAACAATTATGCACAGCCCAACAATATTTGTAATCACCAAAATTTCAGTCAAATGTATATCCACAACAGTGTGTAAGTGAATATGAATACATATTCATACAAGGAAATACTCTGTCCTAAGGAGGTGCGCAAACTAGAGCTGTACATAATGAAAGAAAATACTTAGCAATACCATGCTGAGCAAAAGAAATGAGGTAGAGGTAAGTGTATTAGCTGTATGGTTCCGCTAGTGAGGGTTAAACATTGCATTGCTTGCGATGTGTTCACAAATAGAGGAAGTATTAAGAAAAACAAAGCAATGATTAATATAAAAGGCATCTTGGTAGTGTGCTGAGGGGATGTTACAGAAGGCAGAGCTGACTGGGAATGATCTATGCATCATTTTACTTGTTTGCATGGACCGTTGCTGCTTTATAATTAATATAGTGTGATATCTATTAACTAGATAATTAAACTGTATACATTTATATATTCTTTAATATGTGCACAATATTTCACAATAAAGATGTTTTCCTGTCATTACCTGAATTTCTGTTGTTTGAAAAATTTGGATCTTCAAATGACGAGACTTCTTGATAATTAAACAGCTAATCCCTTTCCAGGAAACATTATGCTTTGAGATAATTTCCTTTGGCTTTCAATCTTTAATTATAACAGATACAATAAATTGGAAGGAAAATCCTTGAACATTTTGTTTCTGAGAGCTCTAAAAAAGTTCAACTTAGGTATATACCCATTGAGGAAGACAATTTGTTCCCAAATCACATGTTCCAGGCATCTTTTTCCAGAACAGGAAGAAACAGACTAGAAAGCATATTCTAGCTTTGTTCTCAGAAGAGAGTTGTAACTAGATAAATATTAAACAATAATTAAAATTGCATATATGTATTTGACTCCTGGATGACTTTGGGTTCAGAAAGGACAGGTCAAGTCCTTAGAGAGCTCTGTGGTGAAAAACCAAGCAAGTCTGGGAGCGGGTGGGGAAGGCTAAATTAAATTTAAATTATATTAGTGTACTATAAAAACTGTGAAATAATTTATATATAGAACACACTAGTCTTTGTACAACTTATTGGACCGCTAATTCTTGAAGTTTAGAAATGTTCAGTCACAACTTGAGAACAATTTCCTTTTATAGTCAAGCATAGTAGAGGTATTATTGTCATATGTAATAAGACATATTTAAATAATAATTTTGACGTATCACGTGCTATCATTTTCTGCTAACTTCCTCTCCCTTGCTAATTTTGAAGAAAATGTACTCTGCTGAAGTTTCCTTCTCCTGTCAAACTCCTTTGCCAAACACACTTTTCTCATAACCTAACATGTTGACATGCATTCATTATATTTTCATAGTTGTTCATCTTTTGTTTAACTTATTTTCCCTGCAGCCCCTTGCCTTTCCTTGTTAGCACACACTGAAGGACTTAGGAATTATTGCACTGATGGACTGGGATGACTAAATAAAGACACAAGGGGAAGGTTTACTACTTTGTCAGTTAGTATCATTTCCATACTGCTCTGGATACACAGAGGCCCTGGCTGATTCAAATTGCAAGCAGCATTTAGTTCAAAACACCACTGCTGACACTCCTGTTATTCTTATAACATATCTTCCCTCCAAATCTTCAGTTGTTTGGAAAGTGTGTGCGTGTGGAGGCGGGTGATGGAAATTTTGTTCTGGCTTGGTTTGGTTTTGAGATAAGGTCTCACTATGTAACCCAGGCTGGACTTGAACTAGGATCCTATTGCCTCCATTTGTTGAGTGTGGGAATTATTGACTTGTGCCAGCAGACCAGGCTCAATACATGGAACATTTTTTACAACATAATATTTTATTAATTACTGGAGAATTCTGTACACGCATGTACTATATTTTGATTATATTCATACACCCCATCCCTCCCAGTAAATCTTCCCAGATCCAGCCAAGGCTTTACGTCTTCTTTTTAGTTTTTATCACCCCCAGCATCTAATTTGTGCTGCGCATATACTCTTGGGTATGGAGTCATCCACTGATGCCATACCCTTAAAGAAAACTGACTCCCTTGCCCCGAAGCTGTCAACTGTTAGCACATCCTCAGTTAGCACTGGAGGCTTGTGAGCCACTCTGTGCTGGAAAGCTGACTGGCTTGATCCTGTGTAGGTCTTCAGGCAGCTACAGCTGCTGAGAATTCATGTCTTCAGATCTGGAGACACTGCTTTGCTCCAGTCCTCCCTGACCTCTGGCTCTTACAGTCTTTCCATTCCCTCTTCCCACAATGGTCCCTGAGCCTTGGATATGATATAGATGTTCTATTTATGACTTCCTTTCTACACTTTGACCAATTCTGAATGCATTGACCACCATTCCCTATGCAATTCTGATGAGATGTGAGAACCACACTCATCTATGACTACAGATACAAATTTACAGGGCAGTTTGATATTATGTCCATTTGACAGAATAATAGTAGTAGATTCACCCCTGGGATTGTGAGTGCCCCAACCACAGGTTCTTGGCCAAATTTGCAGCACCAGGTATGTGTTTCCTCTTCTTGACCAGGCCTTAAATCTAATAAAAAAGTGATTGGTTACCCTACAAAATTCATGACACCTTTATATCCAAGGCCGTATCTTGCCTAGCTAGTCATTATTGTATTTCTAGCTGGGATTTTATCTGGCTTGAGCTTACGTGGATCCTGTGCATGTTGTTACCATTGCTGTGTGTTCATATGAGTAACTTTCCAGCTGTCTGGAAAGCTCTATTACCTTGTGGTCATCTATTACCTCTGCCTCTTACCATTAGCAAATAGAATATTAACAAATACATTAATAAAAAATGTTTTTAAAAAGATAATATATACGTGTGAGAAATCAAAATTTTAAAAAAGGCTTGAGAATATTTGGTCTGTGGAGTCAAGGTAAAGATTTTAAATAAACCAGAAAATGATTCTAAATTGACTTAGTTCACCGGGGGCTTCCTCTAAAGTAGTGGCACTCAGATCAGCTAGAAATATGTTTCTTCTAATAAGAAAAGCCTTTCACTGATCAGCAAGGAAAATACCTGGAACAGGATTCATCCAACTTAACAGGAAAAGCTGTTAGTCAAAAATGGCATCTTATGGTGGCCAGATGCCCCAAGTCACCAGCCTATTATGGGCTGGTGTCATGCACCTTAATAAGACAGTACATATGTCCCAGTCAAGAATGTTCAGTAATGCTGGCTTTGTTCTCAAATTTCGCTTTTATCTACACTCTTGTAAAACTTGAGACACATAACTGGTAAAGCATGTTGAACAAGATCCCCTTCTTATTAAAAGGATGTGTTGGTGACTTGTACTTGAGCTTTGGGTAAAGAATAGCCAGCATGGCTGTATGAATAAACTATTTGACCATAAAAGAAGGGGCCACCTTCCAAAATTTAACCTAAGTGAAGAATGCAGTAGAAAATATTTAGATTGCATTGCTAAAAATTTGGGTCAGCCTGTTCTTCTCTTTTCTCAGCTATTTAAATTCAAATTTAATTTTGCAAATGCCACCCACTTAAAAAAAATTTATTTGTAAGTCTGTCAGTTTCTTTACCTGGATGAAAATATGCAAGCCTCACCATCCAAATTCCCACCTTATTACTCTTTTTTCAAGTACTTGTACTGAATATAGAAAATATCCTTCTATGAATGTAAATTCCAGTGTATAGAGCATATTATTCAGTGATCCATCATTCACAATAGCTTAAGTTGTATCTAAACATAAAAATCCTTTTGTTACTATGAGTTTGATAGTCTTTCCTCATGAACATATAAACAGTTTTTAAAATAGTTAACTCATATTTAAAGCAAAATGCAACTAGATTTTAGATTCTTCCAAGCCTTACCATTCTATTAGATATTATTTAAAATATCTTATATTCTGGTGAAAATGTTCATTTTCTGTTTCTACAAGCGAAGATGATAAAAATGGTAGAAATTCTGTGTAATGGCCTGTCAAGTTTCTAAGTGTTTTTAATTGAATTTTTGCAACTTTCATACAGTACAATTGACGGCATTTAGGTCCCTTCCCATATCTTCACCTTCTCTTATTGCCCCTGCCCAATTTAATGAACTCTATTACATGGGTAATAAGGCCTTCAGTGTGGGTCCACCCACTGGAGCCTGGTTACCTTACCAAGAGTCTCATGTTTGGAAAAGACTCTCTCCCTCCCAGCAACCATCTGCTGCCACAATTTCCTTAGGTAGGCTGGAGTTTCTTATCAACTTCCTCATATCTGCTGGGTCTTTTTCTGGTTTGAGTTTGCATGGGATTTGTACATACTATCATCACTGCTGTGAATTCATATGAGTAACTGACCAGCTATCTGAACAAACGGTTTTCTGGTAGTGATCCACCACCTCTGGTTCTTACAATCCTTCTGCTCCCTCTTCTGCAATGATCCCTGAGCCTTGAGAGGCAAAAGGTTGATATAGATGTCCTCCTATTCAGAGATAAGTGGCTTTTTAAGTCTATATTTTTAAAAGGTAGAAAATTAGAGGTGTGGAATGGTTGTTTCCTTACCTTACATATTTGTTTCTGACAATATCAATATAGATAGTGAGTACAGATCACCTAGCTGCCTTAACACACAGCACTGTAGAACACTGTTACGTTAATAAGACTATACATATGCCCCCTTCTTACTGTTTGTAATGAAAACAACATGCTCCCTGCATTTTGATATGCTAATCAAGCCCACCCACATTCATTCACTATCTAGGGTGAAGGACAAGGAAGGATCCTGAGGGATTAAGGTCAGGTACCCAGATCACAAGAGAAGCAAATAACTCAGTGAGTAGTTTATATTATAAACAGTAACTTTCGGGTCGCAAGGTGAGGTAAAAGTCATTATATTCCAGATGTGTCCATATTGTAAAAGTCATTACTGCACACAGAACTGGTAAATGATATACTAGAAATCCTTTAAGTGCCAGAAAATACCCATGTATCAACTGGCTTAGCCACATTCTTGAGAGAAAACTACCTCTTGAGAGAAAGGAGAATGGATTCCAGGTCTCTGGACTCTTAGTTAATGTTTTTCTCCATATACTCATGCTGGTTTTATATTTTCAAAACTAGGACATAAGGGGGAACGTAGTAACTATTGGCCAATAAGAGCAGAATAATTAGGAAACTGGCCTTTGGTCTGGGTCTTAGGGACAGGTAAGTTTTCAAAGGTTCATAAGTTAGCAGAAGCAGAAGCTGAAAGAGAAAAGTGAGCAGCATAGTGAAGAATCCAGGGACAAGGGGGACACTTGTAAAAGCAGAAAAGAGCGAGAGCAATCGGAATAAAAGTGAATCTCTTTATACGTGTAAAGTTCATGAAAATTAAAGATATCTTCAGAGAAAAACTGTAGAAACAGAGAAAGATAATGTCCCTTTTATTCCTTTGTGAGTACTGTGACTTGCATATATTACATTTGATAATCTCTGTTAGTTATAGAGCAGATTTATTTGGAATCTTAATGGAATAAAGCTATCATGTGATCATGTGATCAGCCTAACCCAGTGGTCACTATGAAATAATAACCAAATTATGTACAGTAGCAGACTGTTTGCCATAGTAGTCATTTCAAAAGCCTGGCTTGCATCTCTCAGCATCCCTGCGATGAACCTCTATTTAGGAACACATCTGAACATGGTAAATGCTTAAATATATTTTAAATATATTTTCAAAACACTAATTATCAAGTGAACACCAGTTACTGATAAGTACTAGAACATGGGCATTCCAACTGTACTCCTGAAACAAGAGGAACACCCTGTCATACATAGGCATCCTAGAAAGCTTGAAGCCATAGGACCTTCAAGGAGAGTGTCAGCCAAAACCATGCACAAAATTCCTCCTAATAGACCTTGCTTTCCAAAGAGTTCCTGGAAAAGCCTCTCAGCTTCCTGGTCTATTAATTTGAATAGTAAAATAATAATTATATAAAATCTGAACAACATATTCAGAAAAAGAAAAGAAAATTTCAAATAATCATAAGCTATATATTCAGAAATAAGCATAATTATTATTTTAGTTAATATATTAAATAATGTTTTAAATAATCTGGGTAATGGTATACAGATTGACCCACTGGCTAATTTTTTCACTAATGTATCATGAAGATTTTTTTTCATATTATTTCAATATCTTTCTACATTAATTCTAATGGCTAAATGTTATTCTAGATGTATAATAAATCTTAGTCACTCATGCCCAAGGCCCTATTGCAAAGAAACGATGTGTCTCATACAGGTTTAATATCTCTTTCCTGAAGTGCATAGGATCAAAAGCTTTTCAAATTTTGGAACATTTTTTTTCAGACTTTGAATATTTGCCTATACGTAGTGAGATATGAGGATGCCTCATGCCCAAACAGGAAATTCAGTTTGTTTATGTGTATTTTATTCACACAGCCAGCCAGAATGCAATTCTAAGGACGTACTCTAATAATTTTGTACATGATGCAAAGTTTCATGATGTGGAATCTCCCACTTATCCTGTCATCTCCTTATCAGCACTCATAAACTGCTGGATTTTGGACCACTTCAAATTCTGAATTTTCAGATTAAAAATTCTTAACCTGTACTAAAGCCCAGAGTTTAAGCTGTATTATTATACAGCTAATTCAACACAATTGTAATAATGCCACTGATTTCTTGGAACGTCTTCCCATCTCCTTGTTTCTGATGATATCATATACCTAGAAAGGCAAAACTTCACTCTTTTGGGAGGTTTCACCCAACTCAGCACTAACTCTCTAAGACTTAGATTTCGAGTTTGGGGGCTGGAGAGATGGCTCAGTGTTTAAGAGCACTGGCTGCTCTTGCAGAGGACCTGGGTTCAATTTCCAGTACCCACATGTGGCTAACAATCTATTCTACTTTGCTTTCAATTACTGTGACAAAACACTCTAACCAGCTTGAGAAGGAAAGGGTTTATTTGGCTTACATCCCAAGTCATTGAGGGAACCCAAGGTAGGAACTCAGGGCAGGAACCTGGAGGCAGGAGCTGAAGCACAGGCTGTGGAGGAACAGTGCTTACTGGATTTCTCCTTTGGCCTGTGCTCAGCCTGCTTTCTTACAGTACAGGATCACCTGCCTAGGGCTGGCACCACCTACAGTAGACTGGGCCCTCCCACATCACGCAACAATTAAGAAAAGGCCTACAGGCATGGCCACAGACCAGTTCAATGGAGGAAATTCCCCAGTTGAGGCTCTTTCTACCCAGGTGTGTCAAGTTGACAACTGAAGTTATACGGCATATAACCATTTGTAACTCCAGTTCCAGGGGAATCCAATGCCCTCTTCTGACTTCTGTGGGCACTGTGGGACACAGAGGCACTTACATATATGAAGGTGATACAGTCAAGCACATAAAATAAAAATAATAAAATACTTGAAAAAAAGAATCTTCAAGTTCAAGAACCTATAATAATTTCAAAAACTAAGTTGAAATTTAGCAGAGGAGTATTGTAATAATCTACAGCCTAAAAAGGATTGCCTGGATCTTTACCAAGCACTGTTTTCATTTGTAGCCTCTGGATTTTGCTTGTGGCTCACTTCTAGCTCCCCTGCAAAGGATTGAGGCAGGATAAATGATTCCAGTCTGTGACCCTCTGAAGAAAGCCTCATGAAAGGTCCAACTCCAAGACTGAGCAGGCAAAGGAAAGCCTAGAAGATGGAAGCGTTGGAGCATGTTTCTCCTGTAGCCCCGCAGTCCTTGTGCAGGAATTATTCCGGCATTCCGAGGCTATCTCTTCCCCCAGACCACTCCTCACGTGAAAGCCATCTCTCTTCGGTCACTTAGTATAGCACCGAATACAAAGAAAGGCAATAAACATTTGCTGAACAGTGAGAGAGACAAATGAAAGCTGTATTCCTAGGAAGGTGCTACGTAAATAAGTATCTTCAGTGCAAACGGCTAGGAGAGGGGGAGGCGTCATGCAAAGTAACATATATGCGGATTTTTAAAGAACATACAAAGGCTTAGAAACCAAACTGAAGAGCAGAAAACATGCCCAGATTCTTTAAAAAAAAAATCCTGGAAATCTCACGCTACCTTATTTCTTAGTTTTCTCCAAACTACTGCCTCCAAAGTGCCTTTACCCATGCCTTACATCCTGGGCATCTCCCTCCAACTGTGTTCTTTCCCCTAGGTCCTTTCCTCTCTCCCGGTCTCCACGGCTTCATAGCCCCTTTACTCTCTCTCTTTCTTTCTCTCAGTTATTTCTCTCCTCTGTTTAGGCGTGTTCTCTGATGGCATCCCACTGTCTCTTCACTGCTTGGCTTTACTGAATATCAGTTTCTGTAGCCTCCACTCCCTCCACAGACTTCATCTGGACCAGTTCATACTTCAGCTGAGTCCAGTGCTCTCTCTTCTACTGTACAAGTTTAGATTTAATTCTTATTCACACAAGTCTTGAAAATGTGCAAGTCAGTGGGCTGGAGAAATGGCTCAGTGGTTAAGAGCACTGACTGCTCTTGCAGAAGACCTGGGTTCAAATCTCAGCACCCATAAGGTGGCTAACAACCGTCTGTAACTCCAGTTCAAGGAGATTTGACCCCTTCCTCTGACCTCCATGGGCACTGTATAAGTTTGCATTTACATACATGCAGGCAATACACTCATAAACATAAAATAAAAATTAATTAATTAAAAAAATAAATCTTAAAAAAAAGAAATGTGCAAGTCTTTAAAAGTCACTGAAACCCATCAATGTCTTTCCCAGCCATCTGAGTGAACATTCTCCTTAGAGAAAACATAGTAAATTCCATGGTCACCCACCAAACACACATAAATAGTCAAGGAGACATCAACACAAGTCCTTAGATGTATAAACCTGAGCATCTGCCTTTCATAATGAGCTTGATGCATCCCTCCCAGCCTTCTACTGACCTCTGTGATTGTCTGTGTTCTCCCTTAACATTCTTTAATCCTAATTCCATTTAGATGGCTTCCCTGGATGCTACTTCAGGCCTAGTTTACTGTCATTTCTACTTATAATATCTCCATACTCTAATCCACTCTATATATCAGGCCCATTCCCAATAAAAATAGTGAGTCAGTCCTCAAGAGCCAGATAAAATTCAGACTTTTCTACTAGCTTCTGAACCCCACATCCATGTTCACATTCTCTGTTCCGTTCTTTGTATCATGTATTCTCCTAACAAATGGATGGACTTTGGTGCCAAATAATTTGGAATCTTTTGGCTGGGCCTCTTACAAACCACAAAACCTTGAGTAACTTGCTTAACCTCTCTGCTTTAGGTTCCTCATCCGTAAAATGAAGATAATAATGAATCTTTTCCATATAGGTTTTCTATGATGCTTAACTGGGTTAAAACACATGAATAACATAATAGATTCTGATGCACAAGGCAATTATGCAATAAATAGTAGTTCTTATTATTCTTCTTCATATGCTCCAGAAAACTCCAGTAGCTCTAATTTCCAGCAAATGGTTCTTTTTGCCATAGTATTTTTTATACAAACTGCTCCCTCAGTCTCCAGTTCAAAAATTGTAGCTATCCTTTAAAATCCATTGAAAATATTTCTTCTAAAATATATTACCCTAAAGTCAGTCTTTCATGAGAATGACAATTTTATATTTGTAGGGATCCTTATCATGTGGCAGATATTCCCAAAGTATAGTGAACAGTTAGGTCAGAGCTCTGCTCCAAAGATACAAGCCAGTGAAGAAGTGTAAGCTGTTGTGTCTTTTCTAGGTTAGATTATCACACATAAGATTCAAGTATGACAACTGTCTTCCAGAGTTGTTTCTGCTCTGGTCCTATAATGATGAATAGCATTGTACATTTCATGTCTAGATCTTTGTGGGAGCTTATATATTCATTTTTTTCAAAAGATGGGTAGCTTAGAATAGAGTTGCTAAGTCAATAACCTTAAACTTGACATTTTAATGAATTGTCAAAATGCATTCCAAAGATGCTACACTATTTTGCATTCTCAACAATGATGCATGTGGCCCCCAACTTTTCCACAGTTGTCCTAACAGGTATAAAATCATATTTCATTGTTCTTTTGAGTTGAATTTTTCTGGCAAGTAACAATGTTGTCCTTTTATATGTCTATTGTCCATTTGTCTCATAACCTCTGGTGTCATTGCATGACATGGGTGCACTGACGTATATTCAGGTAATACACTCATACACGTAAAATAATTTTTTAAAAAGATGCTTTGTCCAACTCATTATTAATTCTCATCTTCTTCAACTTGGGTTGGCATCTTAGAGTTTTCTAAACACAAGATCACATCAACTATAAATAGAGAAGTTTTTAGTTTCTCTTTTGTCTGTAAACTTTTTCAATCCCTCTTTTTCGCCTAAGTATAAAGTTGAATACAAGTCGGGAGACCGGACAGCCATTGTCTTATCTGTGATCTTTTTGTTTATTGCTTTTTGAGACTGGGTCTCCTTATAGCCACAGCTGGCTTGGAACGTCCTCTGTAGACTAACCCGGCCTGGATCCCAGTGAGATGTGCCTATCTCTGCCTTCTTACTGGGAGAATTAAAGACATGTGCCAACATGCCCGGATTTATTCCCAATCTTTGAAACATAAACATGGGCACTCAACATTAAATGTGATGTTAGTGACTTTTTAATACTTTGATAATTAAAAAAAAAATGCAACTCAACTAGCCTGCAAAATAGATGAGAATCCACACTTTCCTTACATTCAACCCTGAAACGGATACGTGCTGTCCATGACCCACAACAGCAACGTCGAATTCTGAGTAAGTACCAGAAAAGACAAGAAAGTTTCTTAAAAGTTTTTTTTAATGAGAGAGAGAGAAAGAAAAGAAAAGGAAGAGGAGGAGAGGAAGTTAAGAAAGGAAGAAAGAGAGAGAGAAAGGGAAAGAAAGGACAAGTAAAGAAAAAAAGAAAAGAAAAGCAGATTCCGTGGTAATTAATGTTCCTTAACCCTGCCCAATTCTCTACCTCCTCGGGACCCTCAGGATGGGATGTGGGGCTCCACGTGAGCCTGGATCTGCTAGGTGATTGCGGATGACTCTGGCATCATTGTAGCAGCCTAGAATCTGCTGACGGAGGTTGTTGGGTCAGGGAGGGTCTCCTGGGGCGGAGCAGAGCAGGGAATGCAAAACACAGCCTTATCCTTGGAATCCATGGAGCAGCAACGCCCCTTAGCTATAAATTTGGAGCTGTCTCACCGGGAATTGCAGCAGCTCCTGGCAGCCTGGACCCCAGGCAGCAGTGAGTGGCAGAACTACTGGAGCTGCTTCGCCAGCTGTGGAAGGTGGGTGGGGAGCGGCTGGAGTGATCCCGAGGAGTGAGAGAACGAGTCCGGCAGAATCGAGGGCCCAGCACCAGCGCAGCCAGCGCTGAGGGACCAAAGCGCAGCGCTGGGGCGCGGTGAGTCCTCAGCCATCCCCTAGCCAGGCCGGGAGGATGGAGCGGGGGGAGTGGAGGGTTGATGATCATGGTGTCTTAATTGCTGGCACAGAGAAGGTCCCGGGAACCGAGGCGATCTCCCACTTTTCCTGCCAGCGCCCACCCTTGAACTGGTCCCGTTGTGCACATCTTGTGAGGGGCTTCAGGGGTGTTGTGAGCTTATTTTCAGCACAGTTCAGATTTTAAAACATTTGAGAAGCGAGCCAGCAAACTGTCTTGCAAAGCTTTTAAGTAATTCTCTCTTAAACCGTGATCTGAATGAGACGCGTGAATGGCCATTTGAAAGTTGAAGCTGCTTTGGGTGAAGTTAACGGTGTCCTCAGTCTCTTTCTGTGTTCCTCACACACTCTTCCTCTCCCCTTCCCTTTCTCCTTGCCGACTGCACTAGTAGTGCTCCTTGGCATCAGACACTGTAAGCACCTGAGCCAAGTGTAAGCACTCTCAAGTGTTTCCAGGAACCCTCAAACGGAGGTGGAGAAGAGCCGGCCACTACACTCCAACTGCCACATCTGCAGTTGAGGCAGAATTTCAGCTAAGGTCTTTGTTTCCAGTACTGAATCCAGCTGGAGGGGAGGAGGGTGGGATCCATTCCTCTTCCTCATCTAGCATTCCATTTTCCTATTATCTTAGATGTCCAGCTCAGTGTCTCCACAGTGCCAGACTACTGTGGTCTCTAGACTTCAGGTCACGTTGTTGGCTAATGCCTTCATTTAAATGTCAAAGATCCCACCACCAACGCTTAGGATCCTTTCTTCTAGGGAAAGTTTGGATGCTCCCTGTCCCCTGACTGCATTTAATTGCATATGGTTCCGGAAAGAGAAAGGCAAGGGAGGGAGGCAAAGGCCCCACATCCTGCGGTCTTATATCATAGCTCTCACTGAGCAGCTGGTGTCTCATTTTGAGGGAGCTTCATGCCCCAACCAGTTCTCTTGGCTCTTTGCCACTGAAGGGTCCCGAGCCCCAGGTTTTTATTTTTCTCCCAAGTCCTGGGGCTAAACACAAACAAGTGAAACGAAACCCACCTGCCATGCCTGCTTTGTCCCCTCTGGTGTTCCCCTTGCCAGAAAGACAATCTCCCCTCAGACTGACAGACTCCCTGTTGGTTTCTTGGGACCTTCCTTGTCTTGCCCATCCCACTTCCTCTGCAGGGCAAACCTGGGATAGTCAAAAGAGAGCAATGGAGACTCCCACTGAGCTAGCTGTGTGATGTGAAGGTGTTGGTTTCTTGGCTTTTTTTTTTTTTTAATTTTTTAGCAACTCTTGACCTCTCTGCTCTTCTCCTATGGTTTCTTGTAGTTGTGAAAACTGTTAAGCAAGGCTTAGTTGCACACACACGCACGTGCAGACACACACACACACACACACAGACACACACACACCTGTAATCTCAGTACTCAGGGAGGCAGGCAGAAGGATCAGGTGTTGAAGACCAGTCTTGACTACATAACAATTTCTGGGTCGATCTGCCCCGTTTCAAACACAAGCAAGCAAGAAAACAAACAAACCCTAAACCCTTATGCCCGTGATTTCTTGGTTATGGCTGTTACACAGTCCATATTTGGATGCTTCAAAACTATCTAGCTCTTCTAAATTATCTGCTCTGGATGAACACTAGTGTTTTTAGCAATAGTTAGAAATGTCCATGGCCAAGGTTCGGATGGCATTTCTATAATGTAGCTTAAGGTTCAGAGAGTGGCCCCAAATTTGGAGACTTCAACTTTTTCTGGTTTCGTGCTTATGAGTTTGAGGTCTGTTACCTACTCTGATTCCTCATTTCCGTCCCTACTTTATTCTTCTTTGCACCTGTCATGGTGCCTTGATTTCTGGTTCTGCTCTTTTTAAATGGAATCAACTGCCTCAGGAGCATCCAGTTCAGAAGAGAGAGGCTTCTCTTCCACTGGGGAAGATTTTAAGATTTACCAAGTGTCCCTCTGTCCCTGTGGCTAGGCAGGCTCCCCAGTCTTTAATCCTTCCTCTCTGTCTTAGTCTGGATCATTGTTGGGAAAAAAGACAAATTTAGGGACCTTTCTGGGGTTCCTGTTTTTCTTGGTCAGAATTATATCTGAGTGTTCATATGCATTTTTCTTGCTATTTTTCTGTTCCTCCAACTTATTACTGTGTTGTTGCTATGAATAATTTATAGTAATGACTGATGACTGATTTCTGCCTTAGGCTAAAGGGAAACAAGGAAGGAAATGTTTAATCTGCTGCCCACACAAAGCTGGGGTAAAATTCAGCTGAGAAGGAATTTGAAACATGGGATAAGTGCAGGATATGTGTGTCCTCTGAGTTCTAAGGTATTCTTTTCAAGCAAATCATTGAGAGGTGCTAAATGTTACTTCTGCATTTGTTATAGGAACAAAGAATCCCTGTCCCATGGGCATGTTTGGGGCGCCTAGTACAAACCCTTGTCTTCTGACTTTATGTTTATCACTTTATTTAGTCTTTTTCCTGCTCAGCCATGTCTGGTGAATGTTAAAGAATCTCCAAATCATCCTAGTCAATTAAAAATATTTATTTAGAAGTTGAAGCCCAAATATCGCAGAAATGAAAAGGCTATGTGGAAGACATGCAGTGATGCTGAAGCAGTAAATGCAATGAATTATGAAGAGTAGGTTAGGGGAACTTTTCTTTCGTGTTGTTTTGTAACCTGGACACATCGACTTTTCAATGCATTACCACTGGGAAGCACTCTTCTTTTTCTTGGATATAGTTTGAACGGGTCCTTCAAAAATTACCTAAGTCCTAAATTACTTAAATTACATGATTTGTGTTTTATTTTACATGCTGAAGCTAACTCTAGGTCTTCGATAAATGAAAGCAAGCTTCGTTTGATTTCTGTCCTATTTCATCTATACTTTATAGATCTATTTTATTCATGATCTAAATTTTATTTTCTTAAAAACAACTTTTAAATGCCTTCATATCTAAAGCCAGTTTAAGTCAATCGTGTCTAAAGTGATATGAGGTATTATTCAAATGACTTTGCAAGTGACTGCAAATCACTTGTTATTGTTCTAAAATACAGTATTTCAGTAATGGGGAAAAAAATCTAAAGAGCCATAAATTTGCCAGATGTTTCATTAACAGGCTGTTACTTTAATGTCAAATTTGAAAACTGGCACTAGAAAACAAAGAATATGTCTAGGATAGCCATGGGAATGCCAAGCAAATATTATTAACTATAGTTGTGTTAACATTATATATTTTCCGATTTTCACTTTTTTTCCCAGCAGATGTTCACAAGAGGGAAAAAAAGTTTCTTTGCAGACAAAAACTAACTCTTTTAGAGTACTTTATTAACAGTTTACTACACAAATGTTGTCTGATGCTTTATTTTACATTATTTTTATAGGTCAACTTAGAAGTATTTACTTTGTGTTTGTTTTGTTTGCTTGGTGCCTCCATCGGTTAAGGAGTCTCCCAGGCAGGCTAGTAAATTAAGAATTTTGTTTAGAAGTTTAAGGCCAAATATTTCGAAGATTAAAAAGCTGTCTGGAAAGCATCATCTAATTGTCTAAGTAGAAATGAATGTCTAGAATCTGCTCGCTGCTATCAAGACTTTCTTACCATAGGCAAGAATATTTCCGATTATGTTGCTAATAAATAATGTTGCTTTAAAAACATTGAAGTTTGGAAAAGTGGTGTGCAACTAACTGCAATGTGCCTTCCTAGTTCAAGTTGACAGTTTGAGAGGTCTTCTAGTTTTAAATCTTCATTCTTCAGTTTGAGTCAATTTTTATGTGATTTCTTATTAATTTTATACATATCAATAAGCCTTGATCTTTATCCAAACTATGTTAAAATCCTTTTCAGATCAATTAGCTTACATATTCTCAATGGTTAACTCTAGAGTAAGAAAACTGAAGGACACAAACATGGTGGTGTGCTCTTAAGAGAATGGATGGTTGCTAACTTGTTTTCTAAGTTGTTTTATATGTCTTCTCACCTTATATTAACCCAAGTTCCCCATCTCTGCTGTGGAAAATGAAGAATTATGTATCTGAAACCTATCAAAAGTACCCAATTCTTGCAGAGAGAATAGCGTAGATCCAACTGATATTTGGCGCTTGAGGACACATCAAAGGATGAAAGTGATCTTTGCTCTACAGAGCTGTTGATGAAGCTAAGAACATATTTAGAGAAAGAACACATTTAAAAACTGCTTCTCTTACTCTGTCTTTCAGCCTAGATGGTTAGTCGTGTGGCTCCCCTGTTTTTGTGATACCTGCTGTTTCTTTCTACCTCTAAGACTTTCACTCCTCTAGGAGCAGTCTGCTACTAAATCCTGTGTGAAGCTTCTTTCTTGTCTTTTAGTGCTGGTGGTGGTGGTGGTGGTTTTCAGAAAAATTTATGGAAAGTATTAAATGCATTTCCAGATTCCAGCATTTTAGAAGGTACATGTCACAAGAAAACTACTTTTCTAATCTCATCTAATTATTCTATTACACACAACAGAATAGCTTGAAGTTTCCGTCTTACTAACGGTGGAACTAGACATCAACGCTGCTTTTTAGTGTAAAGGAGTAATGGCAAGAGAAAAGTAAAAAGTGTAAAAAGGAATAAAAGGTTGAAATGTAAATCAGTGATTCTTAATATGTTGAAAGGCAAATAAAATAAGAATATTAGTATATTCTAGAAAGATATTGAATCTGTACATATCCTCTATACCTTCTGTTCTTTTCCTCCATCTTGAAAGGTCATATTTCATGGCCACATGTTAGCAGTGACCATCCAAGGCTTCCTCACAGTCCACAGACCAGCATCCTAGCCTCACCTGGAAATTTATTAGAAACACAAACCAACTCTTTGAATGAGAATCTGCATTTCCACAAGGGCCCCGGATGACTCAAACACATTAAAATTAGAGTAATGCAATATACAGTACTTACACCTTGCTTAAAATGACTCCCCAAAGATGATTTCTTTGGCTTTTTAAAGAAATAACATTTTTTAAAGATTTTAAAAAATGTTTTAGTCAGCTTACAAAGCAGCAAGTTTCTTTCTAGCATTTCTAAATGCTTCTAAATCAACATAATATTCCTGTAGAACAACAATGCTCCATTAACCTAGATTTAGTAACATATGTCTCCAATCAAGTGACATCACTTTTCATGAAACAGATTATAGCATGATGTCTCCTGACCCTTTACATGCACATAGCTAATTGCTGTCACTTTATCTGGGATGAAAAAACTTTTTTGATTTGTTTCCAACATAATGATTTCTTGAATATGTCCTGACCCTTGGTCTCCTGAGAGAAGAGGTGGACCAACAGGACTGAGAAGCCAGTTAGAAAGTTATTTAATAGAAAAATATCCAGTCACAATGTATTTTATATAAGTTTAGTATAGTTTATATATTTTAATAATTTTAAGGACAAAATGATCATAAGTGAATAAAACAACGTGTAAAATATAAATCACAAGTGCCATTCTGTGTGCATGTGTTTTGTAGATTCTTATTAAAATGTCATTAAGGTCTGACTTGGGTTCTGGGTTTTCTAATGAAAATTAATTTAGTCCTGCTAACAATGACTTAACAGTAAGTCATTGATTTTATTTTTTTAAGCCTGAATATTTGTAGAGCAGAGAAAAGATTAAGAAAAATATACACTAAATCTCTAAAGCTTTCAAATAGTGCTGATTTCATATTCTCAGAATTGACAGTTTTTACATCACCTTGACACTTTATAGGAGAAGTCACCTTATGGGAAATCTCATTTGCTAATAGATATAATGCCAAGATCCTTTCATATTATGACACTGTAGTAAAGATTTTATATATGTAAATCACACATATTTTAAAGTCACCTATATACAATCCTATCCAACAACTCTTCAGCTTACCTTATTTTTAAAATGTTCCAATTCCACAATGAAAAATATTAATTTGATTACACAAAAAATAAGTTGTCATGGGCTGTTAAGATGTTTTAGCCTGATGACCTGAGTTCAATATGAGTTTGATACCTTGGACTCACATAGTAGAAGGAAAGAACCTGCAAGCCATCCTCTGCACACAAACCTCACACACAAAGAAGTAAATAAATAAATGTATTTCTAATGGTTATGTAATGAAAAGTACCCATAAACAAATTATAGAAACCCAAGAAAGCTATTTAACATGTAAAATAGAAGTTTCTGCAACATATGATCTTTATGAGAAGCCATGAATAGCCCAATTGGAAAAAAAGCAAAGGCCATGAAGAGTAAACCAATAGAAGAAAAACTTCTAAAAGTGATAAAGAAATGAAAAGAAGCTCAAGATCACTCACAATTAAAGAAATGCCAATCAAAACAATAGATTTTAAAAAACTGATTTGATAAAATCCAAATTTTCACCACCAAACTTTGGTTGTAAACTTTAGAGAGATTAACTTGTAAATATCTATCAAAGTCTTAAGAATATACAATTTGGACTCAATGATTAAGATCACTGGCTGTTTTTATAGAGGACCTGGATTCAGCTCCCAGCAACCACATGGCAGCAAACAGCTCCAGTTGCAGGGAATCTGATGCCTTCCTCTGGACTCCATGGGCATTGCAAGCATGGGCTGCACTGACATCAACACAAAATACTCAGACACATAAATTTTTTTAAAGGATATGCACTTTGATTAAACAATGCTATTTTAGACTTAGTCTATTGATATATTCATAAAAGTTTAAAAATGCTTATGTAAAAATATGACCATTGAAGCATTTTTTCATTTTGAAAAACAAAAATGAAGATCCACTGAAAGCAAGCCAATTTAAATGAATTCTCAGGTAGCAATATAACAAAAAGAATATTGTATAGCCATCAAACAATGAGGCAGCTTTATGAGGAAGCTCCATTAGACATTTATTCAATACAGTAAACTTAACAAATGACAAAAACGAGCAGAGTAGTCAGATGTATAAAAAGGGAGAATGGGAGGGCTGGGAAAATAGCTCAGTGGGAGGCTCATGTGAGACCCTAAGTTCAATTCCCAGAGAGAAGATGAGAGAGAGAGAGAGAACGTAAATATATGCATTCACCTGTATGTATATGCATTTTTATGTTATAGAAAAATAAACAAGAAACTGTATGTTTTTATATTCCTAGGAGGCAAATCTAGAGACAAAATGAGGAAGGGCAAGGAGATATGTAACTTTATTTTATATTCTTCTGCAACAATGTTTATACTACATGTAGCTGTAACATATGAAACAAGCAAAAAACAGAAAAATGAGAAGGCTATTCTTTAATTGTGGTGCAATAACACTTTATAAACCTTGTGCTAAAAAAATCATTTAGCAAAGTTTAACTGCATATTTATAAGTAAAACTCCACTCTATTTTCATGCTTTTAAAATTTAGTATCCATTTCTCCGGGGATCATTTAGAATTGGAGTACGTTATTTTACCCGGAAATATTGTTATTCTCTTTCTATAGTGTATGTCTGCAGTGCATTGAGAAGGATGCTGATTATAAGCAAGGAAAGGATGAGATCCCATGGCAGCCACTTACTGCATCCCAAGATGTGTCATGTAGCGATGGATTGATGTAAAATAAATGGGTCTTTATCTGTGTACATCACTGCAACCACCACAGAAAACCGAGAAAGGGACTTAAATCTATAGCACTCTGTGGGTGGTTTTCCTTAATCGTCAATAGGGTGGGTAGTATAAGAAGACATGTGAGTGGATACACACACACATGCACACACACACACACACACACATACTACTGTTCTATGAAAAAAAATGGGGAAAGCAGAAAAAAATGAAATCTTAGTCTTAATCCATTCTCTCCAAGAGTCAGATTAAGAATATTTATATTTATATAATTTAAATGTGTACAACAGTGTTAGAATTACTTAGATATCTGATAATCATGTCAGAGATGTACAACCTTCTGGCAAATACCTTCTCAGCCACAGGTGATTGCTCTAAACTGCATTCTCATTGCTGTGTGAAGTTTGGACAGACCATCTAAGAAGTGGCTATAACCTAGCAGGGGATATGTACATGCACTTCCAGAAGGCCACAAACCTTAAAATTTGATCTGTTCACCTCAGAAAAACCATATGTCTGTTCTTGTAAACTTCTCTTTACTCCAATGATAAGGTATGAGAAAGGGTAATATGTGATCAGAGGGGTCCTTTAAGCCGTGTGCAATCTAACTGTGAGCGGAGTGAGTGATTGGAAGTCACACAGCAGAATGTTGCTCTCTAGAGAGGATTAGTGTGCACTGGGATACTTTGAACTGCCAACTCATCCCTCATGAGCCAGTCTTACTTTTCATGAAAGGAATCTTTGGTTTACTCAACTAGCATGGATCGGGGACCTTCAAAGGCAAGCCTTCAGCCTTCGCTTTCTGTCACAGGAAGCGAAAAGTAGCATATACCATTCTGAATTTCATAATTCCATTTTACTAAAGTTGAGGCTGTGTAGGTGCTAGGTACATAGAATAATATTACAAGTGACTTTGCTCTTTGCTCGACAGAAATATAAGGCACAGGTTCTAGAAGGCCCTCCATAGTAGTGATGCAGAGAAGCTATGTAAGATTGCTTTACTCTTGGTGTTAAAAATAGTCTCATTTTACATAGTTTTGTGAATGGATATTTTTAGGATTCTTTTTTGTTTCTTGATGTGTGTGTGTGTGTGTGTGTGTGTGTGTGTGTGTGTGTGTGTGTGTGTGTTAAGGTATAGATAAGCTTGGAAGTCTAGGCTATGCATGTTTTAAATTTTAAAAAAATGTTTAGCTTCAGAAACAAGTGCAATAAAATACATCTGCTAGTTAAAAATCGTGCTTGGTAAAACAGGATACATTTTGTTTTCTTTTGCAGTTCTGGAGAATGAACCCAGGGCATTTCACCAGCTAGGCAAGCATTCTATTCCCAGCTCTTTCTTTCAGTTATTATTTGGAAACAGGCAGAGTCACACTAATTGCACAGGCACCCTTGGAACTTGTGGTCCTCCCGTGTCACGCTCCCTCCTGAGTAACTGGGGTTACAGGTTATGCCAACAGGCTCATTAAGCAAGGTGCATTTTAAGAGTACTGAGCAAAGGGAGTGCTTTCTCTATATCCCATCAGCCTTCTTGTGGCAGAAATCAGACTGCTAATCTGAGGAGTTCCAGCTGGAAGTGATTCTTGTACCTGCCTCCCGTTTATGTTTTCAAAGTCTTCAGTTCCGTATGTGTACATATTTGGAGTAAAACTTCCATAATAGCTAGGACATTTTGCTGCGGAATAACCAAAGACAGAAGTCATAGTGCAACTATTTTAACTTTTTCAAACCTTTAAATTTTAGGTAAATAGACACATTACCTTCTAAAAGCTATTTGTATTTGTTAAAGAACAGATGCTCTCCCAATCCTATCACTAACTAGTAGTCTTGTCCTTAGTTATCATTATCTGTAAAATAATCTCCAAAGTCCCATCTCACACTCTGGGAACTATACAAAATACAAAAGCGTTTGTTTGCAGAACTCACTAATATCCCTCGAAAACTCTTACCAATTTATCACAAATTTATTTATAAAATATTAGTATTTTATAACACAGTTTTGATATCTGGTTTTTATAACTGTATTTATAACACAGTTTTGATATCTGGTTGATTTAAAACTAGTGATATGCATATGTTTCAGAGCTTGCTTTATAGACACAAAGTGTTTATGTTAAAAATTTACTTAAAATAAATGGAGAAAGCCTAATTAGTGCATTTGTCAGTAAAAAAGCATCATATTTAATGGCTTGAAAAATCTATAGACTTGCACTATCCAATATAGTAGCCATTGACCACATGTGGGTATTGAAATTTATATGGAAAACAATTACAACTGAATAAATCTAAAAGTTGGGCACTTCAGCTCCTAGTGGACATCTCGAGTACCTAGCAGATATATGTAGTTAGTGAATAAGCAAATGTAGAATACTTCTGTCTTTCCAGAAAGTTCGATTTGCCAGGACTCTCATAAAACAAATTTATTAATAATGCAGTAGATATTCATTGGCCATTGGGAGGCAAGCTTGATGTGCTTTTGAACTTGAATGAAAAGTTTTTAATCAAGTTCTTAAAGCTCTCGATCATCGTTTTCCCAGTAACACGACCCCATTAGTAAAATGCCAGTCAGTTACTTCTGGGTCACTCAAATGTAGCAGTTCAGTTACATTTGTTTCCCAGACTAATGGCTGCACAGGCAGAACATTAAAAACAAATCTGTCTTGAGTTATTGAAGCACAGGGTTTGATAAAGGTGTAAAGGTGAGAGAGGGTTATATTACTATCTGATTAAATTCCCTTTATGTAGTTAAAAATAACATTTCAATGGAAAGAAGTAGTAGAACTTTGGAGCTTAGTTAGAATTTTAAAATATAGATTAAACATGAAATGTATTTTAGCCATTTGTGAATTTATTTTTTAAAAACAGAAATATAGTTTGAGCTTGGCATGGTGGCACACATCTATCATTTGATTTGCAGGGTAAGAGATTCCATCTAAATAACCTCATATTCACATTGTTTATGGTAGCATGACTCCTTTGTTTAGATATTGTGGCTATATATGACCAAGACTGTGTAAGAAGTACTAGTTTGTTAGCTTACTGTGAATATTTTAATAGTTAAAAGAACTCAGGGCAGGGCAGATGGCTCAGCAGTTAAGAGCATTGACTGCTCTTGCAGAGAACCTGGATTTGATTCCCAGCACCCACATGACAGCTAACAACTGTCTATAACTCCCGTTCCAGGGCATCATATACCTTCTTTTGACCTCAGCAGGCATTTTACAACATGGATGCAGCTACCTACATACAATGCACTCATACGCATCAAATAAAAATAATAAATTAAAAAATTTTTAGAAAGAAAAAAAGTTTAAAAGACTCAACAATTAGCCTCCAAATGTAAAGGCACAGAAGAAATTTTAGTTAGGACCATATGCTATCATTTTTTCCCTCAAACTTATCGGTCATTTCCTTCAAGTCTTAAAAATATTTAAGACATGGATAGGAGTCTTTTTGGTTTTAATTCCAAAAGTCTGAGGATTCTCAGAAACATAATAATGCAAATCAGACTTTGTGAAAGATAAACAGTTCATAGATATAGAGTGTCTGTGTCTTTCCAGAATCTAAATGCAGGCTAGGCTTGTGTACCCAGCATCCATTAAGGAAATCAGAACGATGTGATGCCAGAAACCCCAAATCCAAGCAGAAGCAATACTCTGTCCCTGAGAAACAAACACCATGTCTTATAAACACAATGGAGGGAGGTGGCACTTGCTTATAATCCCAGCAGAGGAGTGGCTGAAGTAGGAGGCTCTCAAGTTCAGTGGCAGCCTAGGCTCTAGAGTAAGTTTAAGACCAGCCTGGGTTACACTGTAAAACATTGTCTCAAAATTAATAAAGAAACACACATAGCCTCTGTATATAAAATCGAGAAGAGGGCCAGAGCTATCTTCTGTTCAATATTCACAGTGTGACATAGGAGCATCACTGAGGAGTGAAAGCCACAAAGGGAAAACACGACATTTTGGTGTCTCTTGTTCCTTCCAGTGGAATCAGTGTGTAGAAGGTAGAAGATATGAAAGAAATTGATTAGTAAAAATGAAAGCAATGAAAATCTGAGTAATTAATGATGAATGAGAAGAGCGTGTCATGTGGCATATAAACCATCATACAATACTAATGGACCAGCTATTTTATTCAACTCCTAACCATTAATGGATGCTAGTCTTCCTTTTTCACACATATGTTTATCTATGTACATCTGAACAAATAAGGAATTTCTGATGTCAGCTCGTAACACACAAACTATAGAGATTGATGTCATAAGTTTCCCTGGACTTCTGCTAGAATTTAAATTTAGCTATATGGATGAATTAGACAAAATAATATGAATTAAAGAGTAAGAAATACCAGGAGAGTGAAAGAAGATCTACACTACGAATAAAATAATAAATGTGAATATATATTTAAATTTTAATTTATTTTTGTTTCCTTGAGATAAGACTTAAACATGAAGATGGTCTAGGAAGGAAATATTATTTTTATCCTCTTAGGAAGATGTTTCAATATTGTGTGTGTGTGTGTGCTGTATGTCTGTGTATCTGTGTGTGTCTATTTGTGTGCATGCGTGTGTCCATGTCTACGCTCATGTGGAGGTAGCCAGAGGTTAACTTTGGGGTGTCTGCCTCAACCTTGTTTTTTGAGGCAGGCTGTCTCACTGAACCAGGAGCTCACCATTTCAGTTAGACTGCTACTCAGCAAGCCCCCGGGATCCACTGGCCTCTGCTTTCCCCGCAGATGCTGGATTTACAAGCACATGCAGCCACACTCCATTTTTCATGTTAGTACTAGGATCCTGACACGGGATCTTCCACAGCATGCATTTTACCCGTTAATCTGTCTCCCCAGCCACTCATAGTTAATCAATTATTTTCTTTTCTAAACTCTTGATGTCATTCCATAATGATTGAAGGAGGAAATCTTATATACATATGTGTGTAAGTACATATATAAATATATATGTATATTTGTGTATAGATGTGTGCATAGATAGATAGATAGATAGATAACTATCAAGAGAAAATAATTCTGCTGTCTAAGGAATCAGTCTTAGGATTAAGAACCCTTAAGTAGAAAAATTCATTTCACAGGAAATTTTCATTCAGTAGGTATAATTAGTTTTAGTTAACTTCACTGATGAAATGTCACAGATAAATTATGTTTGCAATAATCAGATGTTATAGGCCCAGGAAGGGCCTTTTTTTTAAGAGAGGAGAAAGTGGTATACCATTTAGTTGGGAAGAAAATGTAATTAGATTTTATCATTTGAGTATTCTTGTCTTGATGTGGAGTCAGGCACATACCCAGGCCTGAATATGTAGTTGGTCAAGAGGTAGAAAAACAGTGTGATAGGACACTTTATCTTGGGTCTACTGATCACTGGCAACTGAAGGGTCTTTCAAAGGGAAGTTTCATTCAGAGAGGACTGTTTTTAATTTACTTGTCAGATCTGAATGCCTTTCAGTAGAGCAGTGTATGAGTTCTCTGACCTGTTATAGACCTCCTGATGCCATGTACTGCTCAAATCCCAATGGCATTTCTGTTTTCATGTCATGATCTAGAAGTTAGCCACCCAGCAGGTATGCAGTATTGGATATAACAAATTCTTCTGAATGAAGGTGATATTTAACAGAAGGGGTTCCTACCTTGGATTATGCTCTGCGACGCATTCTGCTGCTATCCCTTCAGTGAATATTTCCGAACACTTGCATTGTAGTCACTGTTAGCACAGAGTACAAAAATCCCCGGTCACATACAACTTACAGTGTAGTGAATGAAGAGAAAGGACTCAGGTAAAAAATGTTGAATGACACGAAGAATTGGAGTACTTTGTGCACGTAGTGGGATGGGCTACTGCAGTTTTAAAGGGATGTTTAAGGAGACCC
Source organism: Eospalax fontanierii (assembly GCA_035773235.1). Lineage (NCBI taxonomy): Eukaryota > Metazoa > Chordata > Mammalia > Rodentia > Spalacidae > Eospalax > Eospalax fontanierii. Next base: position 29,666,844 of record CM069548.1, on the reverse strand, counting down.
TCATTAATCAGAAAATAAACCGGACATTTGGGTGCAGATTGCTGTAGGCAGAAGAAACTAGCAAAGACAAAGGATCTGAGATAGTGCTATTTGCTGGCACAGTGGACCAATGGCAAGTGAGACAATAGCCTTAGAGACCAGAGGAGTGTGTAATGAACATGGCATGCAATATCGACAGAAACGAGAAGCATATTTATAATAAAGGTCAGAAGGGAAATTGATGGAATTTTAAAACAGTGGTTTTAGAACATAACATGCCTTAGAATATGGTGACTTGTTCCCTTGAATGCTGATTTTAAGAAGAAACAAAACCCACAACTCCACCCTCATTGATTGGTCCTGTGCCCGTGTCTTTAACAATTTGAAACCTACAATTTTTTAAAATCCATTCCTCCTGTTTGGTGCCTTTTGTATATGTAAAATGCACTTTCCCTTCAATCCTAATCTTTAATCCTGTTTCTCTAGGTCTAAAGAATAAAACCCTCCAGTGATGGAGCTGCCATTAAGTCATTTTTAATGAATCTTTGCCTTCTTCTTCTAATCAATTGTCTAGATACACAGAGTGCTGTACCTAAGTCCTGGATTGTCAGTGAAGGCAAGATAAATTCATATACTGATTATTCCATTTAAATTCTTTTGCCTTTAAACCCAGAGAAAAAATTCTGAATACATACATTTACAACTATGTTTTTCCGTGATAAACATGCTTCAGCTTCTGTTTACTGCATATTGGTCAGTTGTGGGTTTCTGTATTAATCACCATCTGCTGCACAAGGAAACTTTTCTGGCGAGAGTTGAGAAATGAATCTATAGCTTTAACGATAAATCATTAGGAGTCAGTTTAATACAATAATTATTTAAAAGAAAACTAGTATTAGTCCTGTGACTTGGATAGCCTCAACTTTCCAAGCCTGATATCAGTGTCAGGTATGGGCTTTATTCTATAAAGCAGAGTTTAAATCCCACTAGAGCGTGGTTGGTTACTCCCATAATATCCGTGCCACTATTGCACAGTGCACCTGCACTAACTTGCCAGGCTAGCTCTTGTAGTTAATAAGATTCACAGCAGGGTAAGGTTTGATGATGATTTTTCCTTCAGGTAGCATACATATCACCTTCCAGTGCTATGAATGCTGGTAGAGATGAGGCTCTGAAGTCAGCACCAGCTTGATTTCTCCTTGTTTGTTCTATGTGTATGTAGTGTCTTCAGCAATAGGGTCTTACCATGAAGTTCTGGTGAGTAACCAAGAGAATGGGCAATGGTCAGTACCATTTGAGGGTCTATGGGACCCCTGGTCAACACAGTCTAAAGAGGGAGTCCATTTTGGGCATTGAGGGCTTTTCTCTTAGCCTATGATATCTAGAAAGGGCAATGGCCCTCTGTTATAGGTTGAATTCTTTTAATCTCTTCCTATAATGTATATGTATTCCATTGTGTATATACATTATGAAGCTTCTATAGTAGTAGGTGTCCATATAGCTTTTTCTAAAGGCCTTTAGTTTCGTTTAACCCTCTCCAAATTCCTCCCTCCCTTTCCCTTAACCCTTTTACTCTAATGGTCTTCTCTGTCCCTTCATATCACTGTACTCTTCCCAGGTAGCTGCCCCCAATCCATGGCCATTTATTAGCTTCTTGATCTCTCTGGATTATCAAATTGTGATATGCATTTCTAAATTTCAAAGCTAGCATCCAGCTATGAAAAAGAACATGTGACATTAGTCTTGCTGGCTCTGTCCTACCTCCTCAGGATGATAGTTCCCAGTTCTATCCATTTACCTGTGAATTTCATAATTTTATTTTTTAAAGAGTTGGATAATATTCCATTGTGTGTATGTACCACAGCTTTATTATCCATTCATCAGCTGATGGACATCTAGGTTTTTCCCAGTTTCTGTCTATTATGAAAAGGGCAGCAACAAACATGGATAAACAGGTATTTCTGTAGTAGGGTATAGAGTTGTTTAGATGTATGTCCAAGAGTGTGGTATGTCTGGGTCATACGGTAAATTAATTCCAAGCTTTTGGGGAAATCTCCACAATTCTGGCTCCCAGTGCTAAGAGATCATTGTGGAAGAGGGGACAGAAAGATTGCAAAAGCCAGAGGTGGTGGATGACCACAAGGAAACAGAATTTTCTAGACAGCTGGTTAGTTACTCATATGAACGCTCAGCAGTGGTGACAGCATGCACCAGTCCCCTGCAAGCACAAGCCAGAAAAATTCCAGCATCAGCATAGAGAAGTAGATAAGAAATCCCAGTCTAACCAAAGGAGGTTTTGGCAACTGATGTCTGCTGGGAGAGGGAGAGACAGTCTCTTTCAAGCACGGGACTTTTGGTAGATTAATTAGGCACCAATGGGTTGACCCACACTGAAGGATATTTGGGAGCAGAAATTAAATTCTCTAGGCCTTATAATATATATAGTAGGGCACATTACATTGGGTGGGGGGCAACAAAGAGAGGTGACAATAGGGGAAGGAGGGATCTAAATAGCATCAAATTATATTGACGATCACAAAATTTAATTTAAAAAAAGATGATCGGGCATGGTGGCACACACCTTTAGTCCTAGCACTCCAGAAACAAAGGCAAGAAGATCTCGTGAGTTCAAGGCCTGCTGAGGCTACAGAGAGACCCTGTCTCAAAAAGACAGAAAAAAATATTTATTTTTTTATCTATCTACATTTAAGTAGGAATAAAAACACCTAATAGAAAATTTCAAATCAACCAACTCTAAAAATATCTAGTCAGAGTAAAAAGGAACTATTCTGACTTTTTGTTATTTTTTTCACAGTCCCCATGCTGTTTTCTCTGTCCTGTTCTTTGAGGGCTTACTAATGAGAGGATTAATGAATAAACGCATCAGTGTTCACAAGTCCTGCTGACTTCATTTTCTATGGCTCTTTTCTACCAGCTTAGGGAAGGGAATTACTACTCTGGCAGACAGAGCCAAGAAAAAGACACATTCGAGAATTCGAGATGCTACTCCTGACCCATATGGGTCTGCTGCCTCACAGGCCTCTGGAGAGATTTCCCAGGCAGTGAGAAAGGAGAAGGGATCAGCAGATACGGGGTGAGGGGCAAATTCCATCTTTGGGACAATGACTCAATGACTGGGAAGTTCTGTGGCCTAAAAGATTTTGGAAATAATGTTATTTCTGCTTTTTAATAATGATGTTATTATTACTTACTGTAAGAAATTTATCCATATTTTTTGTCAAGTGAGTATATTTTAAATATTTCTAAACTTGGATAAATCATTAATTTAACACTATTATTACAAAACATTTTAATATCAGAAAAGTTAGGTCATTATTTTATTTTATTCATATTCTATTATTTTATTATTGCAATTTTCCATACAGATATATCCTTCCCACTAAAAAGGTTATTTTACAGAAATGCAGTTTTTGGGATTTTATTTATGAGAACTTGTCCAGTTTATTATTCACACATCTCTGAGCCTTAGAAGGTCTGTGATTTGGATGGTTTTGAAATAGCCAGTATTTGGATTTGAATCCAGAGCTGCTGTGGGTTTTTGTGTTTGTTTGTTTCTAGGCGGTACCTTGGTATGTGGTCCAAGCTGACCTAGAACTCTCTATCCTTCTGCCTAGCCTCCTGAATGTTGGGATTGCAGGCCTGCGTTACCATCTATACCTTGCTGATTTCAGAACTTTTAAAACCCAGATCACCATTGTAATCCTAATCACTATACAACAACAACTCTCAAACCCCAACCTCAAACCCCAAACCATTACAGTGAAATAGTTTTTATCAAACTGAGCCAAGTTGTGTTCAGAGACCCAGGATGTGTAACTGGAGAAAGGGCCTTCAGGGGAGCCTTCATCCTTTGGCTTCCTGCCAGTGGCCCCAGCTCTTCCTCTATAGAGCTGACGGTTGCTACTCTGTCTTTTCTCTCCCCTGAAATCCTACAGTGGAATCATGCTTACCTGATCTACAACTAAAAAGAGACTCTGGAGATAAGGTTGTGGGTTTTTGACAGAAATGCGTGGGGTTTAGTTCTGAACCACCAGCATGTGTCTATCTCTCTAAAATGAAATACTGACTCAAAAAAGAACATTTCTGGCAGAATTCCCAGTCCTAGGGCTACTTAATAGTACAAATGTAGTCATTTATTTATAAATATTCAGGAATTTGTTTCCTGGTATAGTTCCTATTACTGACCTCAAGTAAAAGCATTCTATAAGGAGTAGAACATTTTGAGAATACAGATCTATAACCTTAAATGAGGAGTTTTCTCTTTTTACACAAGAACGAGAAAACTTATTCAAATGGCCTGAACATCTCTGTCAGTACATGAGTGCCTCTAATTCAGGAGGATGTGCCTCTTTTGTAACTCCAGTGTGTCCTTGGAAATCCCTGCACAAGGGCCAAACTGCTCAATTCAGTCCTCGTCCTCTGCAGGTCAGTATCTGGTCACAGTTCTCTTCAGTACACACTGAAAATTAGGGTGTTTCAAATTCTAAAATTTCAAAGTATGGGAAAGGTAAGGTGACCTAAAAGAATGCCTGTAATTTAGGGCTGGTAAAATGACTCAGCAGCTAAAGACAGGGGCCACCAAGCCTGATGACCTGAGTTCAATTTCTAGAACTCACATGGTAGAAGGAGAGAACTGACTCCAGCAGACTTTCTTCTACACATTCTGTGCTGTGCATACCCATACACATACACACAGCAAACAAATAAATAAATAAAATAAATAAAGTACAAAAAAATGCCTGGAATAGTGGTGTATGCTTTTAATCACAGCACTCAGAGAGAGGCTGGTGATCTCTGTGATACTGAGGCCAGCCTAGAATACACAATGAGCTCTATGCCAGCTGTGGCTACAGAAAGATACTGTCCCTCAAAAAAACAAATCAAAACAAAATAAAACAAAACAAGAAAAAAGTCAATAACTTAATCAATATCCCATCTCTAAAAAGTGTTTTCTCATGTATTTCTCTTCTGAGAAAAAAATAACATACAGCATTTTAAAGAAGGCCAATTTCCCTAATTCATGGGGAGTGAAATAATAAAAAGTTTTAAAGTAACAGCTTAAAAAAAATTATAGGAGCTGGAGAAATGGCTCAGCAGTTAAGAACACTGGCTGTTCTTACAGAAGAACAGAGTTCAAATCCCAGCAGCCACATGGCCCCTAACAACCATCCATAGCTCCAGTTCCAGTTCTGTCTTCCTTGGGTACTGCATGACATGGGTGCTCTTACACACACACATGCAAGCCTAACACTCATACACACACACAAAAAAAATAAAAAATTAAATATTTTAAATGTATTGACTTCTACAATGTATTCAGACCTCCTCCCTCACCTCTATCCTTGTCTTACCACCCCCTAACTTCATGTTTTTTAAAGGCCTGTCAAATCTGGTCTATATTCCCCAAATGCCCTTGGGTATGGGTCCAGCCCTTGGAGCCTGGACAGCCTATCAGATGCCACACCCCTAAAGAAAACTGACGCTCCCTCTGCCAGGATCTATCAGTTACCAGTAGGTCTTAAGCTTCTTATCATATGGAAACCTACTCTTATAGAAGCTTCCTAAAAAAAAAAAATATATATATATATATATATATATATATATATATAAATATATTCAATGAGATCTTTGTAAAAAATTATTTGTGTGTGTATGTATGAGTGTTATGTCTGCATATATATATGCACCAGTGTCATATAATGCCTGCCAAAGTCAGAAGAGAGGGTCAGATTCCCTGAAACTAGAGTTGTTAAGCTACCGTGTGGGCTGGGAATAAAACCCAGGTCCTCAGCAAGAGCAACTAGTGCTCTTAACCACTGAGCCATCTCTCCAGCCTCACAATGACATCTTTTAAAATAGCATTTTTAGACTGCTCTGAAAATGTTTTGTTTCTGACTAACTCCTATCTCAATCTGGTATTTTGGGGGAGTGTAAAAAAAAATGAAAGTTATCTTTGCATCAAAGAAAAACAAGTGAAAATTGAATTTACTCACTAAAAAACAAAAAATAAGGAGTAAAAGTCTCCCATCCAAGAAGGAATCATCTTTGAAATTCTTCCAACTTTGGGAGAAGAGTTGGGAGAGCAGCTAGGACCGAGGACGGTTTCCCACCCATCATCCTTTTGATTCCTCATCACACTCATCGTTAATCATGATTATTGCCATTGCATTGTATTGCCACGTTGTAAATGAAGACGGTGAAATGGAAACAGAGAGCATAATTAATGGGTCGCTTCCTGGAAACAGGTGCTGTATTTGTCACTGCGTTTTCTGTTTTAATTCAACAGCAAGATTAAATATGCAGGCTAGATTCTCTTCATTTCTATTTTTTTGGCAGAGACTGTGCCTAAATTGTACACATTGTTAATTGGTGCAAGGACTAAGATCTGGATTTGGGATCTACACCAACAGCTTATTTCCAATCATTTCTCTTCTTAGCAGAAAACCAGTAAGTTCTGTAGTCCCTAAGGTCTTGTTGCTACTCTTTAACTACTATTATTAGGAGTATTTGTTTCCGTATAAGTCTGCTGTGCTGGTATTTAATTATGGTTAATACTGATTCTAGGTACAAGTATATACCAACATCATTTGAAGGATAAAAGAGCCAGGGACTCTGAAAAAGATAAGGATAGTTCACACATACGCAGCATAAGGATAATGTGAAGCAGTTATTTTTCTGTCATACGTTACTGAGGAAGATGGGAAATTCATATGCCAGCAGCCATAGACAGATACAAAACAAGAAATGAAGAAGAACCTAACTACTTTAAATAACACAGTCTATACTTCAAACTATTGCAATCTGAGTTAGTTTCCTTCTACTGTAGTATGTAGTCTCTTGACTATGACATTGCTGAAGTTATTCTTGAATATCTAGAGATCTCTATAAAACACTAGGCAATTTGACTGATAAAATATAGGAAACACTTTCTAAAAACATTTTTTAAACTAACAGGATGGGCAGCTTGGCATGGTGGTGCATGCCTTTAATCCCAGCATCTGGGAGGCAGAGGCAAGCAGATCTCTGTGAATTCAAGGCCAGCCTGATCTAGGTAGCAAGTTCCAGGCCACCTGGGGATACAGGGAGATCTTGTCTCAAAAAGACAAAACAAACAAACAAAAACAAAAACAAGTAACTGGGTGGGTTATTCTTATCTCTGTTAAGTAGTAGCATTTGAAATGAACTTAAATGATCTGTGAAATATTTGGATATTCCTATTTAATAAAGTGACAGATTGAGAGGGAAACTTCTAGAGGCGTCACAGACCAGGAACGTAGTGTAATAATGCCTTTTAGAAGGAAGTCTCTTAGCATTACATTTTGCCTGGCAACAAATGTAGCTACTTACTCCAAATGCATGTGTAATTGGTGTATGAAAATCTAACATTAGAATCCAAAGCCCTGGTTGGTACTCAGTAAATTACAGGTTTAGATCTGTGATATTTTCAACCATTGCACAGAAACATGTCAATATATGCATGTGATGCTATGGGAGGCTTACTCCATATACTAGGTAAGGATTCCATTGTGTGTAACCTGGATTGATCTATAAAGGGAGAACTTCATTTTTCAGACTTCTGGAAAGTTCATAACTTGGGCTGCTGCTGGAGGGTAGTCCCTTGCAAACACGGGGCACAATGAAAACCTAAGTTATTAAACTTACAATGTTTTCATGAGTAAGCATTCTTTCTATTATAACCTTGACTGAACAAGTCCTGGTTCACTCAGTAGTTTACAAAATTGTAGCCTAAAAGAAGATTGATTTAAAGGGTCTTGCTGTGTAGCCCTGGCTTGCCTGGAACTCACTAGATAGATGAGACTGAGCTCAACTTTGACGCAGGTCTTCCTATGCTCTCCTCCCTCAGAGTGCTGAGATTACAGGTATGAGCTACCACACCCAGCAGAACATTGATTTTAGTATAGGACTGTCATGGGGATGCTGCTCTGGATGCCCTGTGGCTCTCCATTCCATGAAATCTCCATTAAATAATTTATGGAAGACACACAGTGTGGTGCAGAAAATAAGTATTTTATTTCAGAGGAGAGTTGACTCTCAACATTCTGTGTGACACAGGGAATAACATCTCATGATAGGGCCAAAGATATGACTCATGTCCCAATAAAATAAATTTTATTTAAAAGCCCTCATGAAAGTAATAAAACTGTTGTCACAGATGAGCAAAATCAAGGTTACTTCAATGATTTTTCTTTTGTTGCAATAAAAAATAAATGCTTTTAAAATTTAAAGTGAAAACACAGACTACTTAAACATATGAAGAGCCTATTTTGAACAGTCATTTTGCCAAAAATAGATTTTGTTTCTCTAATTTGTTACCATGGATTGTGCTTTATGCTTTAAAAATGTGAAGGTGAGTCTAGTAAAATGGCTCAGTGGGTAAAATGCTTGTCACACAAGTCTGATAACCTAAATTCTATCCCTGGAACCCATGTAAAGTTGGAAAGAGAGATGCAGCTCTACAAAGTTGTTCTCTGTCCCCAAATGTCTACCCCCACAGCTATACACACATCATATATACACACAGTAATAATAATAATAATGAATAACTTTTTAAAGTACTGCAAAGTTCTCAGCAGCTCACTACGGAAAGTAAGAATGGAGGACCTAGTCTCTTTCTAAATGGAAGCATTTCTTCTAGCTTTTCATCATTTCTTAAAGTAATGTGGAATTAGAATAATTCTTGATGTTTTGTCTTAAACATTTTAAGTCTTAAAACATAAAAACAGATATTGAAATGAAGGGTACAAAATAGGAACTGGTTATGATTTTTTTAAAAAAAGAAGCAATGCAATCCTCTAGTGGCTGAATAGTTTGAAAGGCTACAACGAAAGGAAATTGGACAACACCTGTGTGCATTTCAAGTATATATGTTAGTTAGGGCTCACTGGAAGACAAAATTCACATGTATTAAAAAGATCAAAGAATAAGTAAAAATGTGTATGCCAATAGATGGAATAAACTTTATCCTTTTAAATAGCAATTCTTTTAAAACAAGAAGGATCCTTTGACCAAAAGACTAGCAAAGAGGTAAATATTTCTGTTGTGTAAGGTGTATTTTTTTCTTTTGTTTATTGAGACATTTGGAGTACAAAGGAAGCCTTTATACTCCAAAAGTTTCCCTTGAAAATAGAGTCTCCAGGTTTCTGATTCTTTCACCATGTGTTCACACTCCAGTGGGGTAGGTTCATAGGTGGGGTGGGTTCTCTGGTCTAAATGTGGGGAAACCTCATTAATTCATGCATAAACTTCAGTGATGCTAAATATGCTTTTTACACTGTGGTGTACACCCAGTTTTCTTAGAGAATCTTCTTAAATGCAGATTCTGATTTGGTCTGGATGGAGCAAGGCTGTTAAAGTCCTAGATGATGTTAAGGATAATTCAATCAGGGCCACACTGGGAGACACAAGTAGGCTTTACAGTCTATGACATATCTGTTTAATTTGTTATATTTTAATTTTTATTGATTTTTTTTCTGTTTTACTTTAATGGCATGTTTTAAAATTTCATATAAATGAAGTATTTAAAGGGGTTTTAGACTTTACTTACATTCAAATACCTCTGGCAACCTGTTATTCAAATTTTGAACCCTCGATCTTACATTTAAAATATAGATTCACAGGACTGGAGACATGGCTCAGTAGTTAAGAGCACTGGCTGCTCTTGCAGAGGACCTGGGTTCAATTCCCAGTACCCACATGGCAGCTAAACACTGTCCATTACTCCAGTCCCAGGGGATCTGACACCCTCGTCTGGCCACCACGAGCACTGAATGACATGGGTGTGCTTACATACACAAAGCCAATACATTCACACACATAAAAATTAAGCTGTAGGACAAAATGAGTTTTTCATGACTACAAAATCACATAGTCTCTCTTGATCATCTAGTCTTAGCAAAATAGTTCAGATAAACTTAATGACCTGTAGGATCTGGATGAAGGGAAATTATATTCTTAGTCTATAGACCTTTTACCAGCAGATCTGACGGCAAAGGATAGGTTATCAGTTGGAAAGAGGCAATAAATAAGGCAAGCTTCTCTGTCTAGAAAAGAGAAAATGTTCCAAATATTCCTGCCAAGGACAGAAGAGGGTCAATGAGCCTTGTCCTGTCATTAAAATACACTATTGTATGGTATATGGTGTTTCTTTGCCTTAATCCTATTGATTATAATATGTTTCCCACATAAGATTCCATTGATTAATCATTGAAGTATTACCTTCACTTCATAAATGGGTAAAGAAGGGTATTAGACTTAGGAGTGTTTCTAGGATCAAGTAGCAATTTTAATATAAGGTCAGGACTCAAGTAGAGACATCTCCTTCCAAGCAAGGTGGAGAACAGGAATTAGATTTAACTGCCCCAACAGAAACAAGAAATAAATTGGACCTTCTGGGGGATCAACGCTTTTCAAAACAGTGGCCATCAGGTGACAAAAGGCCATGATCCCTGAGCCCTCCAGAGAGATGGATAACGAGATTGACAAGCAGAGATTGTCCTGCTTCCTGGAAGGACTCTCAGGGATGCAGAGAGGTAGACCCAGGCATAATTTGAAGTCTCACTAAACTGAGGGGATAGAGGCCAGAGAGGGCAAGGAAGCCTGTGTCTACAGGCTAGAGTGGCTGAGAGGGAACAGCATACAAAGAAAAAAAAGCCCGTGAATCTACAAAGGACTCATAATTCATGCGCATCAGGAAGCATACTCAGATGGAAAATAAAAATCGCCCCTATACCAAACATTGCTCTGATCCCACCTAACAAAATTGAAAAGTCAAAGGAAAGAGTCAAAACGTGAATATAGCTCAACCACTTCTCGAAAGAAACTTACAGACTTTTGACTAAGAAAAGTCATACAGTTCCCATGGAAGATATACAAGTGAGTGAACTTATCTAGAGCAGAAAAGTACAATCTCTGAGATGAAAGCACAAACGTAATCAGACCCTTTGATCAGAGTTGTCCTACTGCGCTCAGAACGTCCTCCCCGTAGATACTGAGCTTACCAAAACTCAGATAAAAGCTTCTTTCCTGAGGAGGGCTAGCCATTATCTAGCTCTGTTCCCCACTGAATGTCTTTCCCTGTCCTGTCTCATAGGGCAGATTCTTCTCCCTTCCACATCTAGGATGGCCCTCCTCAGAAAAGTAGCTACCAGCAGCCTTCAAAGAGGCACCTTCTGAGTCAGTTACAAGAAGTTTAATATAATCAAATCTTTTCTGTGTCACCCTGAAAACTCTGGTTTGATAAAGTGTGATATAGTATCTTCTCATATGGAATATAATTAACATGCAAATTAGCACTTTCTGAGCCGCCTATCATTACCATCCAAGATGCAGGGCATAAGATCAGGAACTATGTACTGCCAACTTATTAAGCAAGAAGTCAAAATATGCATGATATTCGATGGAATATGAAATGTGCTCATGAGAATTAGGCTATATTTTGCTCCAACAAAGACGAAAATTCAGCTTACTTGTTCAGAAAGTTTTATTAGGGCTAGATACAGAAGCAACATATACCCTAGCCAAGTGTTACTAGCAATCAGAAACACAGCTTTTTCAATGAGTATTAATCCTTGTAAAGCTAACACCTCATTCAAAGCCTCTGCCTAATCAATAGCAGATTTGCCCTCTTCGTGCGTCCTCGCATTCATCTCTGTTCCCAAACCTTCAGGAAATGTACTAGTATCAAAATTACAGAGTCAGCCTTGTAACATAATGTACAGGTAATTCTATAAGGACATAAAAGTACATTTTAGGAATACTTCACAATAAAGCACTTAAAAAAAACCTTTTCGAAAATTGTTAAAATATTTTAAATGTATTTCTTCACATAAGTATATAGCAGCAGTCTCTTTCACTACTAATAGCTTTGAACACTAGATGACATCAGTTGAAAAAACATCATCAAAATACTGGACAGGAAACCCAAATAGAGATTCCATGCTTCATCCATCCACAGGGAGACATCACTTTGTGGTAATACATCACAGTGAAATGTAACTCAGAGACACAGCATCTTTTATGGGACAGAAAAAGAGCAAAAAGGGAAAATAGACCACTAGTAGGAACATCAAAAGAAATGGTGGTAGAGGAAGGTGAGGCTGCCGTCCGAGCTGTTCTCAGACTCTGAGCTCAGCTCACTGAAGGCAGACGGCGTAGTCTGTACGAGGCAGGCTATCTGAGATCAGAGGCAGACAGCCTCCTCCTCTCTCATCTCTGTGTGCTTCCCACAGAGTCCAATCCCTGGGTCAGTGACTGATGTTGAATGTAAAAACAAACGAGGGCCACATAGCAATCACATAATCACATAATCACATTCAGTATCTGGTACCATGTGAAAGCACCACAAAGCCCTCTACAGCCGCTTGCCAAGGCTTCTGTTCTCCCACTCGTACAATTACATGGTTGGCTTCAGCCCTAAAGGGCAAATTGGGAGCCATAAGACCAAATCTGACCTGCAGAAGAATTTTGTTTAGTTCCACAGTATTTATTGCTTATCATTTACACTAGTGAAAACATTTCCAAATAAGATGTTTCACAGAATATATGAAATTTTCAGACTTTAAAAAAAATCAGGTATACCCCCCTGTTCACAATTAGCACAGTTGGCTGCAGTAGAGAAATAAATTCTGTCCCCCTCCAAGAGAGAGCCAGGCCCTCCCTTCACCACACATTCTCACATCTCTGTTACCCCCAGATCCTGTGCACATTTGAATACATGGCCCCTGCAGCACAAACTTTCTAGGGATCATTATAAAATTAAAATGCTGTGAATCCCTGATTTAAGTTGTTTCAATAGATGCAAAAGATTGCAGAGAATAGTCGTTAAACAACATTAAATTCTAAAACAAACTTTGATTGGACAATCAAAACCTCATTGATAACATAGTTATTGCATGTGCTTTCAGAATGTGAAAGTACTGAATGTGTGCAGTACTGTATCTTTTGAAGAAATTATAGAAATTATTTTGAATATATCATCTAAAGCATTCTTCCAAGAGAGTAGAGACTTCACAACAGCATTTCTCGTTTGTCATATTAAAACCCCGATGTAGATTGCATGATTTGCCTGATATCTTAGTTTGTAGATGGGGGGATAAAACTCCTGAAACTTTTATTCCTATGGCTAGGCCAGTCTTTGTTCTAAATATGGTATTAACCCTGAGGATCCTGTAGTCCACTGGCTCCGTCTCTTCAACTTTTCAAGCTACGTTCCTCTTTCACTCAGTGGTTCTGGTTTTATATTAAGATTCGGCATTCGTGTTCACCATTTTTTCCTAACTTCAAGCATTTCTGCTTTTCCTGTTATGCTTATCAGTTTTGACTTCTTTTCTGTTTTACCCTGGTTTTTCATTAAAGGCTTGTGACCTTTTTAAAGTTTGATGTTCTCAAGGAAAAGACCTTATAAATGGCCTTGTCTACCATGGAGTGCATATCCTGACTTCAAATGCCTCTCCAAAATGTTACCCACTTGGCTTTGGTTTACAGAAGAGGCTATAGTCTGATAAGGATTTAGTCATGTTTTCAGAGTAAGAGAATGGCAGTTTCTCTATGACCATCCAGGGCCTCAAGCATGGTGTTGCAAGGCAAATGCTCTCTCATTGAGTTATAGCCCCAACCCTGAGAGAATAGAGTTCTTAATGGGAAAGAGCAGGAGAATATAAGTTGTCTTGATTTAATCTTTCAAACTTTGAGATCAAGAAGAAACTACTAAAATCATGACCGTAGTTTTAGTAATAGACTTTTAGTGATACTGCTATTTGGAAGCTATTTTTCAGAAATGTTCTTTGGCTAAAAACAAAACAGAAACAAAAACAAACACTTCCCTGTGCCCTAGTATGTCAGAAAAGTAGCTTTTTTGTGTGTGGAAGAGATAAGTAACAGAAAATGAAGCTAAGTGACTAAGATCTGGCTGGCCAGTTTCCAGAAGGCATTAGTTGTTCCTAGATATGTTTAACTTCTCTCTACCTCACTTTTCTCTAGTTGGTTAAATTCCAACAAGAGCCTTAATGTCTCATTGTACCTGATCTCCTATTCCATGGAGAAGAAGAACTTAAAGTAAATGTAAACCTAAAGTTCTTCATAAATCCTGCAGCATCAGTTCAGATCTAGGGATACAGATCAATGCCCTCTGACCCTCGGTCTAGGACCATGCAGTGTCTGTGGGGGTCATGCCACCAGAGGGCAGGGTTCGACTTCCTGTTACCTCACTCTAGTGGGGACCTTGGGATCAGCACAATAATCATCAATCCTCTTGAAGCGCCTACAAATAAACCATTCAGATTCCTTTGGCGAGTCTATATGTACAGAATCCTAGAATCCTAGAAAAGGTTAGAGAATAAAACTTCTAGAATTGTGTCATAAGCAAATGTTTAATCAATCTCTTTCATCAGAACTCCTACTGTACGCTCATAGCACTACCTTGGACTTCTGAGGGAGGGGTTGTCCAACAGGATTGTATCTTTTATGGGACTTGTAATCTTCCTGGGAAGATATAATACATGAGATAAGAGATACTAACCAAACACAGTGTATAAATAACACAGTCCATAAAAATAAAAAAAGAAGCAGGAGCATTGGACCAGAGCAGGGCTTCTCAATAGCAGCATATAATTCTTTCTTATGGGTGTCTGTCCCTTGCATTGTAAAATAATTAACACAATCCCTGCTCTATCTGTACTAAGTGCTAATAGTCTTCTTCCTTCCACTGCTGCTGTTGTAAAAATGAAATATGTACCTCTAATGGAAAAATTTCTCTTGAGTAAGAAGCACTAGAGTAGAACATAAACAGATGACTTTACCAAAAAGTGAAAATAATATACACTCAAAACATTACCTTTGGAATGGCAAAAATATAAAGATCTGTTCTGCAAGCCCATTTCTGTCTGAAAATAAAGAAATTATCATGTCTTCCCTCACAAGGCCTTGTAGAGATTAAAGCAATTAACATAGCACTCGATACAAGTAAATTTTCATTTAATCATAAATGATAAATATTATTGTTAATTGTACCCACTATTGTAAGTCTTTTCTGTGAATCAGATACCAGCAGAAATATACAGAAGAAGAATAAAATAATTGTATACTAACTAAGCTTAATCGAACACTTCTATGTCACTTTCTGATGAAGTTATGTAGCTGGCAAGATTAAATTTCCCCCTTCATCATTAATTTTCTCAAAAATGCTCTGACTTGTTTTATGTTGAGGGTCAAAAGGCAGTATCTTCTGCATCCACAGTACCTGATGAGAAACTAATGATCCAGAAGTAAACTTTTAAGTGCGTTAGGAGCTTTTTAGGTATATATAAATTCTATGTAAATATTTCTCTAAGAGCAGGCTTGAAAATGATCTTTCACTTTCACCCTCTTAATTTGATTCATAACTTTCACCCACCTTACAGAAGGCGATAAGAATCAAACTTAATTGGGTAGAAAAAATAAATAAATTGTTTTAAGCAGCCATGTGCCTCAGCTGGAACTAAGTAACTGCAAATATTTTGAAATTGCAAAGAAACTGAAATGTTTGTTTATAAAAACTAGAGAGTTAGATAGTTCTACCAGCTTATCATTTGACATTTCTGCTCAAGTAAACTTGTGTTCTGTTTCCTACTGAGGGCTCCTCACGAAACATAATTGCTTTTGGAATGGGAGCTGTAGCTTTGAGGAGGGTTGGCAGAACTTGCTGGAAGAACAAGAGGGTGTTAATATGCCAGGAAGAAAAGAAAGCACTGCCAAGCTGCTTGTTATGGCCAAATTCAGGAAGAATAGGGTTGACGTTGACCATGGCAGACTTGAACATTTTTGTTGCTGGCAATAATAGCAGAAATTGGTCAATGAATTAACAGTCAGAAGAGGAGAAATTTCTGTCAGAGTTAAAAACAAGAGGAGATGGTAGTCTTGATTATAACACAGAATGGACAAACATGTTCTCTCAGTCTTTAAGAATTTGCTGCCATATGCATTATATGCTGCCTCACTATAATGGTCTTCTAGACAAAAAGACTTCCAACCAACAGGTGGTATCCTTTAAATCAAGGGGTATGTTTTATTTTATATTTAAAAAGAAAACAGCTATCAGAGAAGACAAAAATGATATATCTTCATATGTAACTCTCTTGGAAAGAGTGCATTTTGAACTCCTGCTCAGACTACACAAGTAATAGGAATTTATTTTAATTTCAAATCTGATGGGTGACATCTGAAAACTCGTCAATTGCTAATGAAGTTGTCACAGGAAGCAGCAGTCACCAGTAGCTCAGGTTATTTTCATTTGGCAAAGTGTGCTATTTAACATTTATTGGCTCAGCATCCTACCTCTTATCCCTGGCTGTTTAATTTTATAATTTCTAATGAAAGTAGCCCCATAAGAAAAGAAGTGTGATGATAAATAACCAGAGATAAGATTGCTGAATCTTTTTACTACAGGCAGTGATATTATTTCATTTCAATTTACATTTTAAATTTTATAGAGCTTGTGAAAAGCTGGCAAAACTGTCTAGTCCAGGCACATTTTCAGTCATATTTTTCAGTTCCCCAACAATTAATCCACTCCTTGTTTATACTTTAGTTTCTTTAACTTCTAGAACCACATCTGTCTGAACCAAATTTGCCTGCAGTGGAAGCAATTAGTCATTTACACTATAATGTGACTCTACTCACATCAACCAAAGTCCAAAAGTTTTAGAATTTCATAGCATCTCCCTACACATCATTTGATGTCCGAAACAGTCTTATAAGCCAGAGTGGACAGATACTAATGCTTCATCCTCATCCAATGCTTCATCGTCATACCCTTGCAGATGATGAGGATGAGGCAAAGGTTGAATGAAAGTCCCAACTGCACAGCTCATAAGAAGTTAAGTCATGTGCTGGGTTCGTGCGCCTCTCACAGTCTCAGTTCTAACAGTGGCGTGGAAGTGGTCTACAAGTCTACCTAAGGTAAAGCAATTTAAGGTGGATGAGGACAGGAGGAAGGAGCATTTTACTAGGTGACATCCTGCTGGGTACCTTTACACCAGGTCTGAACCTGTGAAAGAAATACAGAATCTAGTGAGAAGTTCTGATGCTCTACAGAACAGTTTATCATCCTTCCATTTTCTTTTTTAAATTTTTTTATTTTTAAGCATTTCGTACATGAGTATTGTCTCCTTGCATTATTTCTGTCCCTTCCAGGTCCTTACCAATTCCTCCTGTGTCCCCCCGACTCCCCCTCAATTTCTTAGCCTCTTTTTTGATCATTATTGCTACAGATACATAATTTATAAATATGCTTGTATCTATATAATGAAGAGTTCATTTAGTGGTGGTCCTGTGGACCCATGACTAGGGTTGTCCACTGGGATTAGATAAACTCTCAGGGCGATAGTCGCTGGAGAAAACTGATTCTCCTTCCTTCAAGGTCCAGCCTGCAGCTCTTCATCTTGAGGTAGGACATCATGACATTCCGCATCCACCTTGTCATGTCAACTGGTTTTGTCACTACTCAGATCTCGTTAGACTACCACACTGTGGAGATTCATGGGTGTGGCTTCCCTACCATATCTAGAATGTATTAACTAGCAGCAGGTAGCTTGTCCCCCTGGCTCTTACAGTTTTCTGCCCCTCTTCCTTGCCTTTGTTTTTATTTGCTTTTTAATGTGACTGCTGCAGAAGCTGTAACTACACATGTGGCTCGCACTGTATTGCTCACACTGACTGACCTAAAAGGACTTTTTAAAAATTCAAAACATGGAGATTAGTGAACAACAGAAGATCCAAATCCGAAAAGTGAAGTGGGGCTGGAGGCCACAAAAAATATTGTATCTTTTGGCCAGATTTGGTCTAAGGATCCCAGTTTGTATGCAAAGTTTTGACACAGGTTTTAAACTTGTGAGCAACATACTATCTACCATTTCACCTGTCTTTAAGCATTAATAGAAAATCTTGTTATAATTCTTAAACTGTGGCTGGTGGGCTAGCTCTGGTGGTAAAGGTACTTCTTGCCAAGACTGACCACCTGAGTTCAATCCCTGGGGTGCACCTGGTGGAAGGAGAGAATCATTTCCCAGAAGTTGTCCTCTGACCTCCATATATGTGCTGTGGCAAGCATGCCCCACAAACACACATCAAACAAACAAACAAACAAACAAATAAATAAATAAATAAATAAATAAAATTTTAAAGCATTCTTAAAATAGAAGCATTAGATGATAATCATGAAAATGTGCTGAATTTCAGAATGAAAGGTTTCCATTAATCTTTGACGCTCTGAACTGCCTTTCCTGAACTTTATTTGACTTACCCTTGAGTAACCTTACGAAGGTTATTTTTTCAAGGTGTTTTTGTTTCTCCCAGTGATCTTACTTTTGCCTATACCAACTTATGAGATGGAAGTGGGAGCAGGTGCTCATATTCCCATCCTGAATATTTCACAATGTGTACTGAATAACAAACTAGGAAATTAAATCACTGGTTTAGATTATGTGGCTGCTCAGTGGTGGAGCCGACTCTTTACCGGGACTCCAGCCCAGTGTTTCTCACATTACACTTTTCTTGTTTCCTACACTTTTGAGGCATTTTAACTTTTTAAAAAAGCCTAAAAAAGAAGTATAATGCATACAAGAATGTAGACTAAAAAACTGTAACTGGGATAAAAATCTGATCAACATAATCCTAATAGCACTCATTTACTTAGGATGGAAGTTCCTTAAGTTCTTAAAACATTGCCTAATATACTAAATATTTCAAATACTAAATGATATATTTCTGTGAGATTCCTTGCTAATACTCTTCACTCATCTCCATGTTTTTAGTCTGTGCAGCTGAACCTCATTAATTAATCGCTACACTCTAAGAAATTGCATTTTGACACGAAGAATCTGTGGTTGTCATTTTTGGATGAGTGATTGGAATAATATCACATTCTGCCTTGCTTTCAGAGGATAATGTAATCTTGACTCCCTGACTTCAGGACATGTTATTCATTTTGTTCATTAACCATAACTGTTCTTTCCTTGCCATTCCACCTTGACTAAGTAGTAAGTTAAAGCAGAGATTCCAGAGAGGCTTGGAGCCGTAAATGGAGTGGCGCAGTCTAGTCCAGACAGAATCCAAACTTGTTCTTGACTCATCTTCCTGATGCTACAACCAAAATAGATGGAAAGCATTTCTTTGAGTGCTAATTTTTATAAGGAAAGGAAAAAAGCATTTACCGTAATGATTATATATAAAATTTCTTTATTCATCTTGTGTGAAAGTTAAAAGTCTTTTCATTTTGTTATGTTTAATAAAAAAGACTTCAGTATAGGATTGTATTTGTGTGAGCTAACACACCTATACAGATAATATACTAATTTAATGGCATATTGTAGGTCATTTCATCTTCCAAAGATGAACACCTCTTCAGAGGAAATACTGCAGTATTTCAGAGGTTGAACAACTCCTTTGAGGATACAGAAGTCTAAGGAAACTAAGTGACTAAGTCCAGTTCACCCAGCTAGTAAAGAACTCCAGTATACTTTGACATTTTCCATGACTGCTTCGCAGACTGTGATTCAAAGAATACTCCCACTGTATGCAGAACACTGAGCAATTTGGAGGAACATGTACAGGGTATTGACTAGGAACTCCCTGAAGCTCTATATTTCATAGCCATGTGGTTTGTGTATTTAAAACTTCAATCTGAAATTGTCATGTGAACAATAATGTCTACGGTGAACTCACACTGCATGTAAACTCTTTAATCTCATAATTCTTAAGAGTTCAAATTAGTGCTATCTTGCCTGAGCAGTCACTTTCCTCTCACCCCTTAAAGTGGGATTTGAAATTAAATTAAGCAACTTCAGCATCTGAACCAAATTTCAAAGAAGAAAAAATGGTTTTACATAAAAATCTGTGGGACTGGGCTAGAGAGATGGCTCAGCAATTAAGAGACCATACCATTCGGGCAGAGAACCTGAGTTTAACTCTCAGCACCCGTATCAGGGGGCTCACACCCACCTGTGACTCCAGTTCGAGGGTCAGATGTATCTGCCCTAATCAGACACCACCCTCATATGCACATAACCACACATAGACACACACACGTATTTGTATAATTAAATATAAAGTAAAAATAGGTGGAGTAAAGTAGATATTACCAAGAAACCCACGTTGGTTCTGCCCTTTACATCCACTGAAGAAAGAATGCTGTGTGCAACTTCCAAGGGCCTATCTATTCCTTACCTGCTGATGCTAAGATGTTAATCTGATAAAATGTGGTGGTGATTCCAGTGGGAAAATTCTATGAACTCATAAGCTTGAAGAACTTGGAGTTGTAAAAAGACAGGACCTAATTTACATACAGGTTTTCTTCCAAAAAGGTCTTTCCTTCTTGATTTTCATTTTCCTTCCTGTCTAGGCTCTGAAGCTCTCCTTGCTCCTTGAAAATGCTGCTTTGACTCTTCGTGTTTAACATAATGAGACTATTTTCTGCTGATACCAACTTGGCAAAGGGAGATTTTTTAAGTACATGAATTAGACTTGATGATGTATCTTTCAACCCTACCAATTTCTCTTTTCTTTTTGAGATAAAAACAAGCAAGCAAATATCCAAGAGTTTGAGATCATCGGAGCATCTAAGATATTCATAACCCTGTGTTATTCAAAGTATAATTCAAGATAAAAAGGGAATTCTAGAGAAGAGAAATTTAATTGTAGTTTAATGTTTCACACTTGGATACTTATCTTGAATCATCTCTGAGAAACTGAGATGAGGGATTGACGTTTCACTGTACAACACTTCTATCCCAGGTTACAGGAATTTCTGAATTTCCTTTCATAGAGCTAGATTCTAGGCTCATTAGGTAAAGGTGTTTGCCACGCTGCCTGACGACTTAAGTTCCATCCTGGGACCCAGATTTGAAAGGAGAGAACTAACTCCCACAAGGTCAGTTTTCCTCTGATCTCTACATGCACACTTTGGCATGTGAGCATCCATCCATACAGACACACAGACATACACACATGTACACACACACACAAACATATTAAGCCAGGCCCACTAAGGGGTTATGTTTTATGAAGCAAAGGGGTTTAAAGCAGAATAACGGAACATTTAATCACATCACCACTGTGGGTTCCAACTGGTATGTACAAAGCTGAGAATGCTCTTTGCTCTACTTTTACTTCTGTGAGGTCAGGCCACAGTGAATGATACCAACCTCGGAAAGAGTAACAAAAACCACTCTAGCATAACCTAGATCCCAGAGCCAAATATGAAATTGAAGGAGACTGGATCTTAATATGATTCATTTACATCAATAATTTTAATACCCTGTTTTGTCTTGAGAGAAATACCCACCCAGGAATTACAAAAGTAAACAAAACCCTCTCCAAGGAAAGCATTTCATGTACAGGAGTTAGTCTAACTAGGTTTGTCTACTAAGAACATGGTATTCACGTCTGCATCTGACCTGCAATCAACTTTAGACATATGTCCCTCAGTGCTGGGTGCTCTGCCATGAGCCTTTATCCATAGCTGTCACAATTACCAGCATGGAACAAGCACAGGCTAGAAAGTCCTGGGAGAATTGCCAAGAGCATGGCTATGACCCACAGCTTACTGGGCCCAAGCAATTTAAATGTCTTCTCCAAATAAGGTGTTGGGAAACTTCTAGTTAAGATGAAGACAGTAGACTAACTAGACATGGAAATTCTCCTTCCTCTTCTAGATACAAAACATGGGGTCACAGCTTTGCTAAGACAGGAAGAGGCAGAAATGGCTAACATTGAATACACATCTAACATAAAGTTCTAATGACTTTATCAATGTGGAAGTTGCGAACACTAGACTCGTATACTAAAGGATTGAATCCGGACTTCCAGGTGAATGCAAGGAACTGGAAAACACCTGCCTATTCATAACCAAAGATTTTAGAAGATCAGGCAAAATAAGAGAGTGGGTGGAAGGCCTAATCTGGTATATTTGCAAAAAAAAGAGAACATGTTGAAAATTAAGCCCTCAAATCGACACCAAAAATCTCATCCAGATCAAGTGAGTATTGTATGCCCAAGCAGATGCCATGTGAGGCTGCCACAATCCAGACACTCAACCCTCCTACAGGAATTGAACTCACAAAAGACTACAGAACCCAAGAGAAGGAAGATTCCAAGAAAGCATATGCACAGAGGCAACAAAAAATAACTTAGATCTGAGGACCTAACAACTAATGAATGAAATGAAACAGTTAGGTAGGAGTTCTTAGTATACAGGTATTTAAAATGTTTGAAGAAATAAGAACAAGTAGAAAGAAACCAGTAGACACTAAAATATTAGTGCCAACTTCTATGAGTCAGGCAATTCACAGCGAATAATCACTAACAGTTGTTCCCTAAAGGATTTCTGGGGCGGAGAGACATGGAAAGAAACAAGTACTTTCTAAAGTCTGATTTATAAAACAGATGCAATAAAGAAAATGGTTCTATTGAGCTGTCCAAAACTACAAGGAAATGACCTGTGAATACTGACCTACTCCTTTTGATATGTGACACAGATACTTTGATGGAACATGAGTCAAAAATATGATTATTTTTATTATCCTAGGAAATCATGGCATACTTTTCTTTAGATTGCAAACTCATTAAAAATAAAGTGATGCCTCAGGAACAATTAAAATGGGTTTTAGATCGCCTAAAAGCTAAAATAAAGTATTAATAGTCTAATCAGAAGTCTTGGGAAAATTTTTTTATATCAAAAAGGAAAGAAAATCTTCTGTCTTATGTTTGTATCGAGGAGCCAGGGACACTGTCAGGAAACACAAGGCAATACAAAAGCAGACTGAAGGTTCCCACCTGACTCATGGCAAATTTGTTCAGCTGCTTCAGATTACTTTTTACCCAGACCTCAAGACAAACAGCTTGAAGTTTTTAGACTGTTAATGGCAACATAAGGAGTTTACCAAAAATAAAAGCTTCTTTTTAAAAGCCTCTCTGCTTTACTTTCTGATAGATGTTCTGGGTGAGTGCTTGCCTGGTACTCAAAAAAATAGCGGTAACGTTTCAAAAAATCCAACACCATTATAAAGGCATGCTCAATACTTCCACATTATCTTGTTTAATTACTATAATGGTCATATTTAAAGAAAACCACTTCCCACTCAACAGAGGAGACTGAGCTCCATTCAGGGAAATGGTGTTCCATACCCAGAGCCACCCAGGTTTGGAAGTGATGCAGGATAATACCATTAGAATTATTTCTACGCCAAACTTTTCTTTCTCCTGAGGGAAAATGATGCTTTGGAATTCATATAAACCACAGAGCCAGGGCAAAGCTCTGACAAGACCTAAAAATAGATCGATTTCCTTTTGGCTTTTAAATCATTACTAAACTTATTTTTAACTGCTGCATAAAACATAAAAATGTGCATATAAATGGAGTACCATAATATTTCAATACATGTATCCATTGTATAATGGCTAAATCAGGCCAAATGTGTCTTTCTTCAAATATTTCTCTTTCTTATTTCTATTCAAAATCCTTTTTTAGAGCTTTCTGAGCTGTATAGGACACGATCTTAGCTATAGTCATCCTTCTATCCAATCGAACATCAGAATGCCTTCCTTCTATCTAATTGTGGGTTAGAGTTCATTGATTCTTATTTTTATTGGCATTCCCCTGTTGGCAGGGGATAAACTGAAATGTACCTGCTGTCTAGGTCTCAAGATCTTAGTGTTCTTCATATGTGCCGTCTCTTTCTCCTTAATTTTCTCACCTCAGTGGCCTCCTTTAGCTTCAAAGAAGGAGCCTCACTGTTCCTGATCGCTTCTCGTCAATCGAAGCAGGTGCCAGTCACAAGAGTTACATCTTCAACTCTCCTGAGAACCATGTTTCTCTGGGAAAGCTTATCAAAGTGACAACAGTAGAGAATGACCTGTGGTACTTTCCCATTGAGAAAGGCCCAGTGCACATTCAGAACCAAAAGATATTCATCCTCTGTAAATTTACAAGAGCCAGTTCCCGTAGATGATGCTGTAGACATTCAAAAGGAGGGAAAAGTCCAGACATTAACAGAATCTCTGCTACACCGTGGGCTGGCCAGCTTGTTGCCGTTAAGTTCTTTCCACTTGCTTTTCCCCAAACCTTCCAGACTCCAGATGCTATCTCTTAGTTCTTATCCTCTTTTCATACCCTAAACTTCTCACCAAACTTAGTCACCTTTAAACAAACAACATTCCATGTAACTCTGGAACACAGTGGAGAGAGTTCTGTCTCTAGACATGAACACTACAAAGGAAGAAGTTTTCATTTTGCATACTTGACACCTGGACATAGGATACAGAGGATGTTAGTGCCTGTGTGACAGAGACGCTCCTGAAGAAGGTGTTTATCTGCATTTCTGCTCCCTTGTTTTTATCCCCTAAATCCCCCCACCTTTTTTTCTAGTCTCAAGTAGATTTTGATTCCCTGTTAGGTGGCAAGCCTTGATCATTGTTCAAATGCTTATGTGAATATTCTTCCGTGCTGGGTCCAGAGTCTCTCAAGTAATACGCTCATTAAATTAATAAATACCCATTAAATTTTTACACATTAAATATTAGTCAATATGAATCATTTAAATTATAGAAGAAGCTGAACCTCAGCTGGTAAATAAGTGGGATTCCAAATGTGCACTTGCCAATTAATCCTCTCAAATGCAAACGTTTCCCATTTCACTCCATGCTGGTGAAAGCTTCAGATTAGTCAATACAATTTAACCCACTCCAAACAAAATTAATGGAACAAACTGATCGGCGTAATGTCAAATTTGGGTCAAGAGGGGAAAGGGTGGAGAATTTCCTCCTTGCTCTAGCAGCTCAGGGATCTCAAGGGATTCTCGTGCTTTAAGTGTATTTCTTTTCTATTTCTCAGCGTCCTTATTCCCAAGCCAAGTCAAATACTCTCACTCTCAGTATGGAGCTCACTTAGGCCCCTTCCAATTTTTTACATTCTTCAACTTGGACATTTCTAAATATTTTCCTGAGCAAAATCCAGTTACTTACAACTAGGTATGAATGCAATAAGCAAATTAATCCCTATTAAGGTACAATGAGCCATGGTCCACACAACATATATGAACAAATAAACTTTTGTAAAGAATATGTATCTAAGGATACATGACTCTCAGATTGTCATAACTTTGATAACCACAATAAAATTAACGGAAAAGTAAACAAAGCGTGGGAAGTCCTTCTGAGTGGGAAAGAACTAAGCATCTCTCCAAAAGCCTTGCCATAGGTTCTGTTAAATTATTTCTTCTTTTTAATTTGTACTATTTTTGTGGTTTTTCTATCTCTTGTTCTCATTCTTGTCGACGGTAAAGCTCATGTTGACACTGGGTGTTTTTCATTAGTCTCAGATCTGAACAACCGTAACGATCTCCGTGTTCCTCGTATGTCCCATCACTTGCTCCGTAAGCCTCTCACCTTCGGCTTCAGCAAGGAAGCAGCCCACTGTTCCCGCTCATTTATCGTCAATCAAGGCAGGTGCCAATTACAAGAGTTCCATCTTCCACTCTTTTAAGAATCCTGTTTCTCGGGGAAAGTGGCAGCAATGCAGACTGGAGAATGATCTGTGGCATCTGCCCATTCAGAAAGTCCCAGCGCACATTCAGAACCAAGAGGCTTCCATTCCCACACGCACTGTCCACTCAGCCTCAATCATGAGACCTTCACTACGTGTTTCATGGACTAGCAGGGCTGACAGTACTCAACAAGATATTCAAAAACAGCTTTCCTTTCTCAAACAGCTGGCAGACAAGTGTGGAACTCAGATATGTCAGGATGCTTAAAACCCATGTCAAAACCTGTATCCAAACTCCAAAACTAATTGGAAAAGTTGGGAAGGCTTCAGAGGACTATGACACATGGAGTAGGCAATGTCTGTGTGTAGATGCTAATGTCCCTAGGAGTAAAAGAAGGAAAATATTTAAATTATATAATTTATAATAAAGCTAGGTACAAAGATAATAAGGATGGAACTGAACACTTGGATAAGAAAAGCTATCTCCAGTGCTGTCCCTTAACAGCCAGGGTCTGGAGTTGTTCCCACTGTATTTGGATAGATAAGAACACAGTATCCATTACATTCTAATAGATAAGAAGACTGGCGCCAAGGACAACCATACTGGATGGAGTAGTAGTGCCAGATTCCTGTTCTTTGTCTTCCCCAGGGCAAAGTGTTACGGGGTATGCATAGCCACACAGTGGCAGTGTGTGCCTGTGCTGTCACAGTGGGATCTGTGTACACAGTTCCATCGGTGAGCCAGGCTGCCCTCCATCTCGTCTCGGAGCACTCTCACCCCTCACCCTGTGATCCACTCTCACAGCGTCTTCTGCTCATTCCCAGGATTTCCTGGTGAATTTATATAGGACCAAATAGGTGGGTTTTCAAAATCACACGAGTGAACAGAGTAGGTGTTGATTATGTGAAATGGTACAAGAACTATCTTCAGAATCTTTATGGAATGCTTTCCCAAGTATCTAACTCTTGCTGAAATCCTAAAGAACTTGTTCTACCTTGAGTCCTTCCTGGAGACCTGTCTTGTTGATGATATTGGCCTGGTCTATTCATTTAACATCCCACTACACAAATAGCAAGTTAACAGACAGGTGGCCTCAGATTTAAGTATAGAAAGGCAGTAGAACTGAAAGTCCAGGGAGACCTTTTGATGGACTGAAGTGAAAACTAAAAAATCAATAATTTCATCCTGAAGAAGTCTGGAAAACCATGGAACGAATGGTATTCCCTCTTAACCCAGTCCCTACAGTGAGCACCTGTATATAACCAAATAGGAGCTATTCTGACAACTCAAGGGAGGATACTAATAATATTATACCCAAGCAAAGATTTTAAGATTAAATAAACTGTTTGATGGATAGAATAGGTATGCATCACATTTTTGAGGTTAAAAATCTGTTAGTTATCCCCTCATTTTTCTTCTTTTGAGACAGGGTCTCCCTGTAACCCCAGCTGACCTGAAACGAGCTATGTAGATCAGGCTGAACTTGAACTCACAGAGATCCACCTGCCTCTCCCTCCCAAGTGCCCAGCTATTAGCTCTGCTTACCTCAGGAACAGTTTTCAAGTCATTCTGAGTAACTTAGTTCAGTAACATTTCCTAAGATTTAGATTAGGTTTTCAGTCATCCTGATAGCATTTTCTTACTATCCTAGTTTGCTTTCTATTTCTGTGATAAAACACTGACTAAAACCAACTTTGAGGGGAAAGAAAAAGAGTTTATTGCAGCTTACGCTTCCAAGGCACAGTCCATTTTAAGGGAAGTCAGGCAGGAACTGAGGGCAGGAATCTGGAGGCAGAAACTGAAGCCAAACACCAAGGGAATCCTACGTACTGTCTTGTTCCTCTGGCCTGTGTTCAGGCAGCTTTTCTATGTATAGACCTGAACATGGAAGGTATCCCAGAGTGGGTTGGGCTCTCTCACACCACTCAACAATCAAGAAGGTGCCTCACAGAGGTGTCCACAGGCCAATCTGATAAGAGTCAGTTTCCCACTGAGGTTCTCTCTGCTCTGTGTCAGGGTAGCAACTTAAGTTATCCAGCACATTTACCTACATGGATGTATTTAAGACCATTTCTCTGGAAGATACTTGTCATTTCCTATAAAATTATATGTTTTAAAAATTAAATGTGCACTCTAGGACTTTATCAGGTCATGATGTTTCTTCAGAAAATATGAGTTTTTGTTCATCTCTTTTTCCAAAGACTAAAGTGGAATTACTGGATTTGTGATTGAGAGTTAAAACTGCTTATGTGCAATTGGAGCTTAAACTTTAAATTTTTTATTTTCTTAAATTTTTTTTTCTCCAGGTGCATTTCGCATAGTGTCTGAGACTAATTCAGCCCCTAAAGATCAACATGATCCTCAACGCATCTACTGAAGATGGTATTAAGAGAATTCAGGATGACTGTCCCAAAGCCGGAAGGCACGACTACATATTTGTCATGATTCCTACTCTCTACAGCATCATCTTTGTGGTGGGAATATTTGGAAACAGCTTTGTAGTCATTGTCATATACTTTTACATGAAACTGAAGACTGTGGCCAGTGTTTTCCTTCTGAACTTAGCCCTGGCTGACTTGTGCTTTCTGCTGACTTTGCCCCTGTGGGCTGTCTACACCGCCATGGAATACCGCTGGCCCTTTGGCAATCACCTGTGTAAGATAGCCTCAGCCAGCGTCAGTTTCAACCTCTACGCCAGTGTGTTCCTGCTCACGTGTCTCAGCATCGACCGCTACCTGGCCATTGTCCACCCTATGAAGTCTCGCCTTCGCCGCACTATGTTGGTGGCCAAAGTCACCTGCATCATTATCTGGCTCCTGGCTGGTCTGGCCAGCTTGCCAGCCATTATCCACCGAAATGTATTTTTCATTGAGAACACCAATATCACAGTTTGTGCTTTCCATTACGAATCCCAGAATTCTACGCTCCCCATAGGGCTGGGTCTGACCAAGAATATACTGGGATTCTTGTTCCCCTTTCTGATCATTCTTACCAGCTACACTCTTATTTGGAAAGCTCTAAAGAAGGCTTATGAAATTCAGAAGAACAAGCCAAGAAATGATGATATTTTTAGGATAATTATGGCAATTGTGCTTTTCTTTTTCTTTTCCTGGATTCCACACCAAATATTCACTTTTCTGGACGTGTTGATTCAGCTGGGCGTCATCCGCGACTGTAAGATTGCAGATATCGTAGACACCGCCATGCCCGTCACCATTTGCATAGCTTACTTTAACAATTGCCTGAATCCTCTTTTTTATGGCTTTCTCGGGAAAAAATTTAAAAAATATTTCCTCCAGCTTCTGAAGTACATTCCTCCGAAGGCCAAATCCCACTCAGTCCTGTCAACAAAAATGAGCACGCTTTCCTACCGCCCTTCAGACAACTTGAGCTCATCCGCCAAGAAGCCTGGGTCTTGCTTCCAGGTGGAGTGACAAGTTCAAAACCTACTGATAAAGTAATTCTGTGGCAGAAGCTAGAACGACATTCCTTTATCACACAGCTCACTACCAAAGGAGAGTCATTCACCTTCAGGGTTTAAGGATTGTTCAGTGGACTGCAGATGTTTTTCTAAAGGTCGAAACAAAAACTTTCCTTTACAAGAAATCAAAGCAAAGTCAGTGTGCCACCTTTTTCATCAAATAGATTGTTAGTGCTCGGAGGGAAATGTCAGGAACTCGATGTGTTGATCTGGAAAACATTTATTGGCAGAAATGCAGTCTCACAGTCTCCTAGGGTTCTGTTAGTTTTGATTTCCACATAAAGGCATTCGGGATATATTAAGTCTTTGGAGAACCAATAGGAGATGGGAGGTCAGCGTGACTCTGCCAGCTTCCAAAGGGCAGGGAAGCATTTCTGTCTGCTGAGCTTTAGCAACTGTGAACTACTTGTTCCTGTTTCCACACAATTTGTACTGAGATTTGCTAAGTCATGGAGTTTTAGAAGCTTTTGCGAAATTCAGTCATCATCTTCAAAAGTCACACTGCCAAAACAATGTCAATAAAATGGCTTATTTGTGTAAGGATGTAACCACAGTCACACACCAAAGTCGAACTGAGTGTAAAGCAACAGCTTGGTCCTGGGTAATTCTGTCTTCCGAGTCCTGTCAGTTTTATTTCATATCTGAGAAATGTGTATAGTTTGAGATAACAGATTACCATAAAGTATGTCTTTTTGTTCTAAAAAGTATGTATTCTACATGTGTATGTATAGCTATATCTCTAAACTGTTATTTGATTGCAATCTAACAAAGTTGTATTTATCTTGAAATAAAAATATTACTGTAACGTACTTAATCTTTACTACTTAAACGTAGATTTATTTTTTTATTACATAAGTATGAGCAAGCATGAACACATTTTTATTTGAAGTTTGATCTAATTATAATTTAATATGAGTAATTATACATTAAAATTTATTATTATTATTTTTTTAATTCAGGGAGGGCACATGCATGCCACAGCACATATATGGAAGTGAGAAGACAGTTTTCAGGATTTGGTTTTCTCCTCCCACCATATGGGGATTGAACTCAAGTTGTCAGGCTTGGAGGCAAGCACTGTTACTCACTGAACCATTTCACTGGCTCCTAGACATTTTTGATCTCACTACTGAAAACGTAAAGAAGAAAATATTTCATTCTAGTGAACAGTAGGGAATAAACATCATTTTTAATTTTTCAAAATTTTTTATATAACAGCAAAAATTTCATTCCTTATAATATTAAAATACTTTAATATTGGGATTGGTCTAATTATATACATGAATACTGTAGGAAATTTGGAAGATACAGAAAAATTAAAAAACTATATCTAGTGCCCCAATTTAAGAATGATCATCTTAGTCTGTCTACTGTTCTGTACATATATAAATTATATTGAAGTCATAATGTACATAGACCTTTACATATAATTTTTGCTCAGGGCCATAGCACAGTAGCTTCCAACCTTATTAAATATTTTTCAAGCATTTTAAGATTTGTTTGTCATAAAATAAGGTTTTACTTCCTTGTAGTTATTAATCACCAAGCTAGACCATTTAGCAGTTTTCAGTATCGTAAGTTGCTCTAAAACGAACATCCAAGTACATGAATATGATAGATTTCTCAGAATCTAAGGCGTATACAGCTGTACATATTTCTCATGCTCTCAATACATAGTATTCAACATTTTAAAAAATATATAAATAATTTATAATATTTCCAACAGCTAGCTTGACTCTATTTCACCACCGCCACAGCAGCATGGGAATGTAAGCAGAAAAGGATTTGTCGTAAAGATGCCCATTGAAGGATGCCTGAAGAGCCTGCTGTAACATAATGTTCCTGTGGGGCAACTGCCTCATCCTGCAACCTATGGAAGGCTAGGTTGCCCATTCTGACTCAGTACGCTGTAGCCAAAAGACTGAGGAATGTAGAAAATAGTCATTGGTGAGAACTGTGGGGAAGGAAAACACTTGAAAAGGTCATGGTGCACAGAACAGAACCCCTGCCAACAGACTCTTGTATTCACGTTGCATAAAGTGTTATTTGTGAATGAATGTGGTTACATATGCCTCATACTATTTTCTTCTTGTATTATTTTAAATTGCACTAACATAATTTAATACCTGCCACTTACTCCAGCATTGTTTTATTTTCAAAAACGATCATCTCTAAAAATTAAATTCTACCTCACCCCAAATTACAGGGCAAATTTAATCCAATTTGAAATCCCTTCTGATCAGTACGATATGTTACGTTTTTTCAATTTTATTTTAACTCAAGTGGTTGCAAGCATTTCAAACTTGCTAAACCACTGAATAGATTATATTTGATAATATTTTTGGAGATAATTATATTTAAATAGTCCCTATCTCCAATATTTATTTAGTTTAAATGTCATGTTCTATGTCTCATTTTTCTTTTAGTTTTATCAAATTATATTGTGAATTTTCTCTGTCACATTTGAAAAGTAGAGATTGAAAGCCTTGATCATTATTGTTGCTTTCTCAGTGAGATCAACTTCATGTTGAATTTGAAACTCACCAAAATGTTAGACAGAGGATACTTTGATTTACTTTTTATAAACATATTTAAATTTCATAAACATTTAATCTTCATATAAACATATTTAGCTATACCACAGATTTTTGGAATATTTTAAATGTATGTAAAAAAAGAATATTTATCATAAAGATTCAGGTATCCAGTGAAATGCAAGAGCTACATATTCTAATTTTTATTCTTTCATGTGCAAATCCTTCCTTTTAGTCAATTCATAACTCATGGATTCAATAACTTTTGTGTGGTTTACCTGCTCCAGGCTGAGAAGCTCATAGTACGTGACTGGCCTTTCTATTTGTTGCTGTGAGTGATCTGTAAGACATCCAAGTGAGAAGTCATTGATGGACAAGCCATAGAAAGACTCACAGAGTTTTGATACAACAGATCTTTAGTTTCATAAGTCTGAATACTGCTTCATTTATTACCACCACTATATACCAACTTGAGGATCTAGAGAATAGAAAACAGACTCAAGAAAGTCACAAAAGAAGCAAAGGAAATGAGCCAGAGGACTCCAGATAATTTTATGAAGGATAATTTCTTAGGGTTTTCTATAGGAATTGAACAAATAGAACGAACATATACTATAAAAAGAGATTTATTACATAGTATGAGTTAAGTAGTTCGACAGTAGTTAGTTGTTGGTATCCCAGAGAGTATGGATGGATGCCTCATCAGTCCCAATGGGGTGCTAAAGGTCTGGAGGAGTCCTAGAAAACCACAGCAATTATACCAGGCACATTCATCAGCAAGAAGGAAAGGCAGGCAGGCAAAGAGCATGACTTCCTCAACTCTCTTCAAGTCTTAGCTGCCAGGGTCTCCCAGAGCACAACATTTTACCATCCCAAATCCAAGAGAAAATGCGATCATTAAAGTAACCCATTTTGCTTGAGAAATTACATAATGGTATAAAAAATGATTTTCCATGAGAGAAAGAACCAGAAGTAGAAATATAATTGGCCATTTTTTCAAAAGACATTAACTTTGAATAAGATGATTTGACTTTAATAATATATTATTTGAAACAATTCATATCAAGGAAGATTTGAGTAAATAAACCTATAAGAATGTGGAGACTCTAAGATTTAATTCTCAAGTAATTTGATTGATAATGTATGATCTACAGACATGAGATGTGAGTTGATGATTTCACATTTATAATTGCTGCTTGAGCCTCACATAAGCTTTACCTTCTTCCAGAAACATCTCTGTTCCATTTGGTTGTTCATTCAGTGGAGAATCTGCCAGCACATCCATAGAAGTGGAAAGACCCAAATAAATTGGCCTACCATGTTCCTCTGGCTGGCAATAGCCTGAGTGTGTGGCCCAAATGAACCCAATCATAGTGAATTTTCTGAGATACCAGGCAAAATGCTTATCCTTTCTCATGTAGGAGATAAGTGGATGTGAGGAGGAATTATAGACATTTTTTGCCACATCAAATGTGGAAATTTCCAAGAACTTTTACAGAAAGAAAAAGAAAGCATAAAAAAAGATAAAAGTAATTTTCTAGGAAACTTAACAATACTATAAAAGCCAGAATTAATTCAATAAACCTTAGAAAATCTGAACACACTGAAAAAAAAAAAAAACAAAAGAAAAAGACTAGGAGAAAAATCTTTCAGAATTGACTCTGTGTTCCATGTTCTATGTGCTAACATGACTCTTCAGCTTTCTGGTTTTTATTTTTTTCAGTCAAGTTTCTATTTCTTTTCCCTAAAGAGGAACAGAAAGTTAAGGATGGATTTCCTGTCAAACTTACCCGCTACAGTCCAATACTCTGTGAAACAATTACAGTTCTCAGTTATCAGACTCTTATTAGAGCACCTGCAAGAGACTGTCTGCATTGTGTTATATATGTTTATATATTTGTTTTATGTTGTGTATTGTCTTCACAACAATCAGTCATTAAGTTCTGTTATTATTCAATGAAAACAAAGCTTATATATTTGCATAATCAGCCCAATGTAACATGGTTAGTAGAATCTGGATTTAAAATTCAGATCTGGATAATCTGACTCTAAAATCTGTTCTTATGCTGTTTTTTTATAAAAACATCCCCCCAAAACACATCACAAATTCCAAAATATTGTCCATGTCTATTAATTCAAGATTACTGAACATTTGATTTTATCTTGGGCCATTTGAAAAAGTTTCAAGTTTTTCAATTTAACTTCAAGTCTTTTTCTTTGAAAATTGGACTCATGAATGAAAATTACTGCAATTGACCTTACACAGTATAGCAGTGGATTTTAGATGTACTGTGCAGGGGCTAACAAACAAACAGTGTATAACTGTTAATTGGCAAAGTAATTAGTAAAATACCCTGGTCCTTTGTGTAGCCAAGAATTTAGATTGTATTTACTAAATGGGGTAGGAAAAGAAATTCCCAAATTAGTTTTCATAGTAGAGTTTTACTTTCTTACAGCTTAATAAATGATATACTTTGGGGGAAATTATGGCGGAGAGATTATGTCATATCTTGAGAAAGATTTCCTTCAAGAGATACATGCAGATTTGGCAAGAGATTTAGATGATGAATAGACCTGGAATAGTAAAAATAAATTGTTGATTTATTTCAACTGAACACAGCCAGCCAGAGGAAAAGGCAAAAAGGCTGCAGGCATGAACTCTGAGGACAGGTCTAATAGCATCATTGAAAACCACCTGAAAATGGATACTATTCAAAATTCTGAGGTAAGGATTGAACAGGCAAGAGAGCAGGCAAAGCACACTGGCTGTTTCTCCTTTTGCACAGGTAGAAAAAAGCAACTGCAGATGAAACACTTAATAACCAGGCAATTCAACCTCAAGCCAAGAAATGACTGTGCTATGATGAAATTCCAGCATCCACGAGGAATCAGAAAGTAGTGACGTGGTTTTTGTCTGATAGGAAAGCTAGGCATACTGATAGGTCAGTGACTCTCAACAAACTGACTGTCTCAGTCCACATTTGGCAATCTTTGGTCATAAGTTTAGCTGTCACAACTTGGGAGAGAGTTACTGTCATTCAGCGTATAGAGGCCAGACATGTTACTAAACATATCACAGTACGAAGGACTATCCCACACAAGAAAAGAAAATCTAATTCAAATGTCGATAGTGCTAGGATTGACAATCCTGGGGCAGACAAAAAAGAAAGAAGCAGCAATTAAGGCATTTAAATAAGCTACAATGCATTGTGGTAAATAATATGCCAGTCTCTTGAGTTTTATACCCTCACTGTGCTTGCGTTTCTCTCTTTTTCTAGTGTCCCCATTTACCATCTCAAATTGCGTGGCAAGTAAACTTCATCCAAATAACCTCTCTATGGAAAAAAAATGTGTTTAAAAACAGTGTTATTTCTCAGGTTAAGTAAGCAAATCTATTAAGCTTCTGCAAAAAGTGATGCATTGTAAAGTCACTGATGAATGTTAGGGACAAAGACAGCTGGTAGCATGACGTAAGGTTGCATGATTAAAGTCCTTTTCCTGTGAACGATAAAAAGGTGTGGTTTCCACTGAGCAGCTAATCCTCAGAGAAGACACCAAGTGTGAGCGGTGCACACGGGGAGTTGCCGGCAGCTCCTCCAGGACCATCTCAGCATTTGATGTGGTTCTGATGAACAAAACCAAAGACGTATTTTATTTTTACCCGAATGTTTCCATGGAGGATCTGGGTGGTTTCTAATGAAGAGTACATTAAAATATGGCAATGAAAAAAAGAAATCAAGGCCAGTGAGATGGTTCAGTGGGTACTTGGCACCAAGCCAACCTGAGTTCGATCCCTGGAACCCACACAGTGGAAGGAAAGAACCAGCTCTCACAAACTGTCCTCTAACCTCCACACACGCCACGGCACACATATTTGCACACACATACACAAGCATGCATGCAATAAACAAATAAACTACACAAAGGCAGAATTAAAACTGCTAGCTTTAGACAAAAAGTTTGTGACTAAGAAAAATAGCAAGTTCTGAACTTCTTGTAGCTGATGGAAAACTGACATCACTAAATCTCTGTTTTCCTTTCATCAAAGCAAGAGCAGACCAGGTCTCCAAATAGGGCAATTTCCTTGACATTAAATTCCTAAGGCAATTACAAAGTACCACGGATAGAGACACAATATCATACAATGGAACATTTTTAAAGGAACAGTTTTAATCTGGGCTTCATTCAAACGTGACTCTGTTGCAATTGTCTTCTATATAAGCCAAGAACATGACACCAATTCAATGAAGATTGGTGAGGAAAGGGTACCCAGGACTATCATATCTGAGTCCGTCAAACTTGCCTTTGACAAGAATAATGGCGGCATTGATGTTAGTGGGAGTCTCTGACTCTACTGCAACTTTAGATGAAAGTAGCTCAGGCTCCCAGAGTGAAGCATTTCTAATCCACAATACCATGATTCTTTAACAGACACTACCTGACACATTCATAAGGCCAAGAGCAGACTCAAACTGTAGAGAACTGCTCCTTCAGCTGTTTCAGAACTGTGCTGCTGAGCTTGGGCTTCATTTGTTCTTTTATTGGACCAGTATCTTCAGCATGAGATGGGGAAGTAGAAGTCAGGATCCATCCTTATCTTGTCAGAGAATCCTCCCCTTTGATCCCTAGGCCTAGAATACCACACACACACACACACATACACACACACAAATACAGACTTCTCAACTTCACTCATTGCTTCCAAAGAGATCTGCATGCTTCTTTCAGTACTTTGATATGTTAATCATGTATACCCACATTCATTTACTCTCTAGGCTGGAGGAAGGGGGAGGGTCCCGAGGGATTAGGGTTATAAATCTAGGTCACAAGAGAAGCACATGGCTTAGGTGAGTTTGTTTATACTATAAACAGTAACTTTTTCATTCCAAGGTTAGGTAAAAATCATTAGTCCAGATTATGTCCACATTGTAAAAGTCATTCCTAAGCCAGAGATAGTCTAACATCTCCAGGAGTCTGTTGAAGTCTGAGGAGCTTTTGTTTCTATGGTCTTTTCTAGTTTTAACCGTAATTCAGTTTAGTAATTATTTCAATATTCCAGACAGGTCGTAAAATGCCCCATCCATGTGATATAGGCACAAAAAATATGCTCCAGTCATGAGAGGGAGAGAATGAGCACCTATCACTTAAGAGCTACCCTTGTGTTGGGGAATGCTGTCCTCTGAATTCAACTGTCATCTTCATCAAGATGAGTCCTGAGAATGTTCCCTCATAGAAGGAGATTTCAGCCTGCCTCTAATGCACCTCCCTGCCACCTACTGAATATAGCTTACGTCAGTGCTATGTGGTCTCTGGAGGTCATAGAGTAGATAATGTGGAAGGTTAACCACAGGGAGCAGTCCACCCATGTGACTATGGTGAAGTCATGATCTGTGCTGGGCGAGATGGAGTCACTTCTCAGAAATTTTTGGTCTTGTAAGTGAGCTCAATAAACTCACTGGATCATCAAGCTAGTTTACTTTGGTCTGTCACTGGTGCCCCATCAGGGGTAAGTACACAGTTGTTAACATCTCCCAGAAAAGATTCACACAACATCTCAGTACAAAAAGTGCTTGGTCCCTCTGGTCATTTCTCCCTGCACCTCATCAGTACCAGGATTCAGTCCCATATCATTTATCATTCCCTTCATTTTATCTCTCTTAAAAAATTGTCATGCATTTAGTTAGTTATTGTGTGTGTATGGGTGTGGGGTGTGGGTGTGTACAGGTGTGTGCACACGTGCCATGGCACACCTGTGAAGGTTTGAAGACCTTTTTGCCAGAATCTGTTCTCTGCTTCTACCATATGGGTTCCAGGAATTGAACTCAGGTCATCAGTCTGGGGAAAGGTGGGGCTGAAGAGTTAGCTTAGAGGGTAAGGGCACATACTGGTTTTGCAGGGGACCTGCTTTCAGTTCCAGGACCTATGCCACCTTTTCAAAGGAATCTGACACCCATTTCTGGCCTCCACAGGCACCTGAACAAACATACACACACACACACACACACACACACACACACACACGCATAAAATAAAATCTTTTTTGAAAAAGGAAAAACAAAACGTTCACCTTATCACTCACAATCAAATCTCATCATAAAGGCCCCCAACGAAAATGACCTAGAAGAAATTGTAGATAGACAATTCAAAAGAACAATTGTCAACAGATGCAGATACCTCAAAGAAGATACGAGCATATTCCAAGAGACCACAAACAGCTGGACGAGGTAAGGAAGTAAGTTCACAGAGCGTACACATGCTTTGTGTATGCAAAGATCTTATGCTCTGTGTGCATCGTCTCATGAAGGCCCACACTTGTGGCATTTGTGAACGGATATTTTAGCCGAACTACCTTAGCCTTCCTCACTATATCCATTTACCACACCGTTGGGTTTAGTTTTCATGCAGTTCTCATATTTCAAGTTATTTGTTAAATTTAAGCAATACCTTTATTTCACGATGTTTTCTAACTGCCTATTGGGATCTGGAGGGACAAAGATGATCTCACACTCAATTTACCCAAAATAAGCTTTGAAAACAGGATGAAAAGGTATAGAGACTTAACCCTGCCCTCTCCCACAGGAAAGTCTGGTGAGGCCACTGCTGTTGTCACTTGTGAACTCGCACCGTAGGTCTGTATCACATTCTGCCAGTATGGGACCTGTAGTTTTGCACCACCATCCGGCGACACCAGCCCTTCTCCCCACTGGCGTTGCTGAATCTAGAGACTATGAGCAAGGGGTGGATAAGAACACCACAAAAATGTTCCCCCAAACCTGGTGACCTGTCTGTAATGTAATTTCCATGTTCAATCTCTGGGCCACCAGAAAATAACAACTAAGCACCCCTCCCGCCCCCAAGGCATTAACTGCCAAGAAACAAAAGAGAGGATAATGAACGCGGCCCCTTCCAGAACCAACTGGAAGTCACTGCAGCTGTTAGTAGCCAGTGCTCACAGCCTGCCATCGTGTGTTGGGTGCCTCATCCATCATGTGTTCTTTCCTGTAGCTCCCCTGCTCCGATTCTGAACTCTACCATCGAAAATGGCAGTCCTTGACTGATCTCTTCTTTACTATGTAATCTTACCTTCCTAAATCTTTCTCCTCCTGCCCTTTATCAAGTCAGACTTTAATCCTGTCAGGTTCATGAAAAGCTCTAAAGGTTCATATATTATAAAATCTAAGAAAGAAAAAGTCATTGCTTTTTTCCAGGGCCCCTCTTTTACAGATGAGGACAAAAATCCCCAAAAAGTACACTGAGCTCTCATAGAGGACTTTCTCCTTTAACCCAGAACAACATACCATAAGAAAGAATGAAAGTCTGGAAGTGGGATTCCAGGGGAGACCACTTCGGAGCAGATGTTTTGGGGCAGTTAAAATTCACTACAGGTCAGCCCTGAGAACAGGAAAAGGCAATTAGAAGAAATGCCAGATCAGTCCCCAGGGATCTTGGAAAGGACAAAGGGGAAGGTCAGTTTGCAGGGGATTAGGAAGAGGTTCGGAGTGTCATGTGTAAACCGTTGTCATTAACTGCCCCAGCTCAGACGCAGCTTATTGTCTTTAACTCTTTACAGTGGCAACTTCCACTGACTCTCAGAAATCATACCTTCCCATT
This sequence comes from Eospalax fontanierii, assembly GCA_035773235.1. Taxonomy (NCBI): domain Eukaryota; kingdom Metazoa; phylum Chordata; class Mammalia; order Rodentia; family Spalacidae; genus Eospalax; species Eospalax fontanierii. The sequence continues at coordinate 29,627,686 of CM069548.1, read as the reverse complement.
GGAGAGACACAGTCTGCACAACAAGGGCCTGTGTCAGGGAGGGATCCAATCTCACTTTAGAGCCTTGTTGCTAAAGCAGAACTACCCCAAACTTAGAAACTTCAAGCCACTTTGCCTGTAGGTCTTAGTAGGCTGCAGATCCTAATGTTGTGCAACTGGGTACAGTCTAAGAGTTTACACTTCTTACAAGCTCCTGGGGGATCTTCCAGATACACCCTCATCTGTGGGGCATAACAGAGGTCAATTTTCAGCAGTCAGAGTCAGAACTCAAATCTCCTGCTTCTAAGCATGAAAAATGAACACCTCACATGCGCTGGCCTAAGAAGCATTTCCTATATGGGAGAGTTGTGCTCAAATAAAACCTAGGAAGCTTTCACTCAAAATATGACTCTTGTTATGTTTGGCACAGTAACTATTTTAAAAATATTATTTAAGCTGCTTGAGAATAATAACATAAATTTGAAACATTGAAAGCATTCAAACCAGAATCACTTACAAACCACAAATCAGGATCACTAAAGCTATTCTCATACCGCTTCTAGGGTTTCTGTAATCCATTCTGAGGCCTCAAACATCCCTGAAGCATCCAGGGCTCTGTCCTTGCCTTTTCGGTTGGTATTTCTTTGAAGGAAACATTTTGATTTATTTTCTGTATAAATCAGAATGCTCAGACTTCCTGGAGTTCCAAGACTGTGCAGCCACATGGAATCCCAAACTGACTCTAAAGATAGGGACAGAGAGTCATTAAATATCTTTCATGGTTTTATCTTTTCTCAAATGCATATGGACACACAGTAAGAGCAATGTCACAAATCCCCACGGTATCACTGAATCCACTTGGAACCACTTGTGTCTGTGTGTGTACATGGGGCTGTGCATACCAATGGATGCATTTGCGTGTGTGTGCGTGTGTGTGCAAGTGTGTGTGCATGTGTGTCTATGCATGTGTGCACGCGCATGTGTGAAACAGGGTCTCGCTCTGAACTGGAGCTTGGAGCTTCAGGTAGGCTGGCCAGCATGTCCACAGGCGCTACATGTCTCTGTGCTCCCTCAGCTCCAAGCTCTAGGGTTACAGGTGTGTACCATCATCGTTTGCTCTCTTTATATATGTTCTGGGATCTGAACTCAATCCTCACGCTTGCAAAGTCAGCACTTTGACCCATTGAGACATCTCCTGAGGCCTGGACGATCTTTTTGAAAAATATAAATATTCTTATTGTTGTTTTCCATCAAATTCGTCTTTAAAATACTTCTTCCTTTTTCAGCATCAAAACTTCCTTTTAATGTATTATCAGAATTTAACCTTATAATTTATCACTTTTAAAATCTAGAATTTATAGTAATTCTAGGAATTAAAGACTAATTTGGCCAAAAATATACAAACTGATCCTTTTGTTTTCTTTTAAAAAATACTTTATTTTTTATGTGAATGAGTATATTGCCTGTATGCATGTAAGTGAGCCCATTTCGTGCAATGCCCTTGGTGGTCAGTAGAGGGTGTTGGATCCCCTAGGACTGGAGTTAGGGGATGGTTGTTAGCCACCATGTGGGTGCTGGGAACTGAACCCAGGTCTTCTACAAGAGCAGCCAGTGCTCTTGGATACTGAGCCAACTTTCCAGCACACACAACATGATCTTTGCAAAGCCATACACTGAAAATGTTCATAGCATCATTAAAAACTCTTAAGTATATTTTCCCTTATTCAGACAGAATTCATGCAACAATTACAAAGAAGAGATGGCAATAATTTGACTTCAAGAGTTGCTGTTATTTCTGACAGTTTTTAAATTGTTTTTGTTTCAGGAAAGAGCACATCAAAACCTTTTTATTTACCAAAAGAATTGAATCATGCCTGTTAATTAGCCAGGTCTAGCATTGTAACTGCCAGTGAAGAATGGAAGAGTTATGTAATGATTTATAGTTCCAGTTAACTTGTGTCAACCAAAACAGTTCTAAACATACCAATAACACTTTGGAGAACAATCCTGCTATGTCGTATGGAGTTGTAAACACATAACTCAGAAATGGTGCAAATGTGCCAGCAAATAACATCAAAAAAAGAATAAACATCATGAAGACGAGAGGCAAAGCCAGGAAAGCGATCTGTATCTATTACAACAAATATCTTTTTCTCTTTTAATTTTCTGTTTCTGGGGCTGGAGAGATGGCTCAGCAGTTAAGAGCACTGCTTACTCCTGTAAAGACCCAGGTTTGATTCCCAGCACCCACATGGTGGCTAACGACCATCCGTGACTCCAGTCCAGGGGAATCCAACACCCTTTTCTGACCTTCACAGGCATTTTATGACATGGGTTCACCACACACAGGCAGGCAATACACTCATACATATAAAATAAAAATAATAAAATATTTTTTAATTATGTGTTTGTGTGTGTACTTGTGTGCAGTGTATCTATGTGGGGGTGCTGTCTCCTATGTGGGTGTGTGTAGAGGCCAAAAGTTGATCTCAGAATATCTTCTTCAAGTTCTGCCATACTCAGTTCTCAGCATGCTGGGGATCCAAACTCAAGTCCTCATGCTTGCTCAGCAAGCACTTTACCCACTGAGCATGGCAAGCAAAAGCAAGGAATTTTCTTTTCTGTAATTACATTTAATATATTTTTAAATTTTTATTTTATGTGTATGAGTGAATTGCCTGCTTGTATGTAAGTGTACCTGTGGCGTGCAAAACCTGCAGAGATCAGAAGAGGGTGTCAGATTCCCCGGGAATTGGAGTTAAGTTTGGTTGTTAGCCACTGGGTGGGTACTAGGAACTGAACTCATGTCTCTGGAAAAGCAGTGTGTGCTAACCACTGAGCAACCCCTTCAGTCCCTACATTTACTTTTAATAGGTACACAAATATAAAATTTTAAATTTTTATGGAATAACATGATTAATACATGTATATATCTGTAATGTTTAAATAGGGTTGAACTTACATATCTGCCAATTTATTTCACTTTTTATGGTAAAAACTTTCCAAAGCATTTATTCTAGTATCTTGGAATAGACAGTTCAACACATCATCACTCTACATTCTGAGCCTGCCATAAATCAGCACATCATGATAACTGCTTGTTTCCATCTAGTTATAATGTTCATTGACAAACTACAGAAACCATCTCAAAACATCTTCAGAATCGACAGTTATTGAATAAAAATTATATTTTTGTTAAAGATTCCAGGGCAAGTAACTGTCATATTGAGTTCTATATACAGAACTCCCAAAATATGATTTTGTGGAAATACTCTATTGTACCTTGATTCACAAACACATATAAAATGTGTGAGTGTTGAATGAATGTTACATCAATAGGAAACTAGGATTTGCTTTTTATCTGGGAAAAGCATTTTTCTATAAATATATTCACTAATGTGGAGGGGTTCACATCATAGCAAAGAAAATTGAGGCATTAATGTGCTGACCCTTTCATAAATCTTTCATTCATCTAGCTCTAGCTTTAATTTAAAATGTTCATTAAAATGTAAGAGGTACCAGGTGTGCACCTTTAATTCCAACACTTGGGTGAATCTCTGTGATTTCAAGGCCAGCTTGGTCTACATAGCAAGTTCCAGGATAGCCAAGACCACATAATGAGACCCTTTCTAAGAACATAGGGGGGCTCGACAGATGGCTAAGTGGTTAAGAGCACTGGCTGCTCTTACAGAAGACCTGGATTTGGCTCCTAACACCCACACAGTAGATAATAACCAACCATTCATAACTCCAACTCCAGGGACTCCTCTGGCCTCTGTGGACATTGTGTGCATAGGTACGCTTACATTCAAGCAGGCAAAACATTCATACACATAAAAAATAACAAATAAATGATAGACAAAAGTTTTATAAGCAATGTACTAGGTCATACAGACAGAAAATAACGCATTCTGAAATGCATGGGAAAGTTTCTCCACTCAGACTTAATCCTTCCCTCAAGTTCATGGCTAACTTCCTAGTGTACATTTCTGTAAATCTTAATTTACTTTCACTTGAGCCTCTTGTTCTGGTTTGCCTTCAATCACTGTGACAAAACACTCTGCCCATTACCAACTTGGGGAAGAAAGGGTTTATTTCGCTTACTTCTCCCGGGTCACACAGTTCGTCAGGGAGCCCAAGGTAGGAACTCAGGGCAGAAATCTGGAGGCCAGAGCTGGAGCACGGGCCCTGGAGGAATGCTCCCCTGGTCCAGTCTCAGCCTGTTTTCTTATACAATAGACAACGACCTGTCCAGGGATGACCACCTCCCTCAGCACTCAAAAATCAGGAAAATACCCCACAGACAAGGCCACAGGCCAGTCCAATGGAGGCAATTCCCCAACTGAGGCTCCCTTAACCCAGGTGTGTCAAGTTGATACTAAAGCTAACCAGCACACCTCAGAATGTCAAACTTGCACTTTGTTGTCTTAGAACTCTTCAGCGATAATAAAACTATAATAAGACACTTTCAAAAATCCAGACACCACCACAGGAAAGGGCATAAGAAGTCACTGAAAGTGCAGGTAGATTAAAAATAATAACATCCAATAAGAGAATTCACCTAATCCCAAGATCCAAGACCCACCATTTCCACACCACCCGAGTAACACTTAGAAGCCACAGAAACAGGTCAGAAATGTGGTGGACCCATAATTTAGTGACAGTTGGGCCATGAAAAAGTTGCTTAACCTCCTTGAATTACAGTTTCTTCCCTTCTGTACAACCGAAAACTTAGATTTGAGGAACTCTAAAATCCCTGACAGCTCCAGGATATTTTAAACCTTTCCATTAATCTATAAGACTATCTCCATGACTCTTTCCTCTGTCACCATAAGCAGTATAAGATCAGTCAGAACTGTGACCTTAGCAATAGGCCTAAGCCATCATAGCTGAACAATGATAACTTCGCATCATAAAATGAGACCAATTCAGTGGCTTAGCTCAGTATTCAGTACTTAGTGGAATTCACAAAACTCACATCCCACTCCTGCGTGCAGACACACACACACACACACACACCATACACACATACACAGGAATAATCTTAGCGCCTTAACGCCTTTAAAAGAGAGTTTGCCCTCTCTTTTAGAATGAGTTTCTGCAATTAGGACTGCCAGTTATGAAAACTGAAAATAACAACTTTGAAACGTAATTGGAAAGTGGCAATGCATTGCCTGCATTGTGTATGGACCTAGAGTAACAATTAAGTCACTATTTTCTAATTAAATTGTAAGGCTAATCAGCTTAAACATTAGGAAAATAAGTTGATGTTTGTGAAATAAAGCTAATCGGCAAATTAGCTTTCTCTAGTGAAAAGCAAGAAAAATATCAAATGAATCAACGAGATTCATGGACTCCTTCATGCTTCCTTAAAACTAACTCATTGTGCACAGACTGGCAGGCAGGGACTCAGCACTGTACTGAGGAAGAGAAGCTAATGTAACCCTCTCTGAGCTTCTTTCTAGAAGCCAAACAAACTCAGAAAATTCTTGCTCATTAGTTGTTTGTCAGAATTTTTTTTAAGTGTAGATTTTCTGGGATACATTTTCTTTTCTTGAATTTTTTTTGAGACATCGTCTCTCTGCACCCTAGCTGGCCTGGAACTTGCTATGTAGACCATGCTGAATGTGATTCACAGAGATCTTCTTGCCCCTGCCTAATGAGTGCTGGGATTAAAGGCCTGCCCCATCACATTTGGCCTTGGGATACAGCTTATAAAGTGTATTATTGGAAATTCTCCCAAACACTTTCTTGGGTGGGGATTGGTGAGACAGTCATACTGTAGTCTGGCCTGGCCTTGAACCGGTGGCCTCTGAAGTGCTGGGAATACTGAACTGAGCCACCATGTCCAATTCCAGTGATTTCTGAAAGAAGAATACCATATACTCTTGAATTTAAAAAGCAGAAATCCTAAATTATAGGATTATTAGTCATATATAAATCTTACGGTTTGCTAAGTCAACCGGAATTACTGAAGGCTTTAGACATTTCATTAGGTAAATAAAATACACTCTTATTAAAAGTCCCTGGCATGAACTGGCAAGAGGAGAATGGCCTTATTTGTGCTGATATGCCGAAATGTACTCCATTTTCTCTGATAGGTTTTTCAGAGCATCAGCTCCTATATTGAGGTCCTTGATTCATTTGAAATTGAGTTTTATGAATTTAGCTTCATTTTTCTACATATTGAAATCCAGTTTTCCCAACACAATTAGCTGAAGGTGCTGTCTTTTCTCTGATCCATATTTTTGGCATTTTGTAAAAAATCAGGTAACTCTAGTTTGACGGGCTCATATCTAGGTCCTCAATTCTATTTCATTGATCTATGTATCTTTTTAGCATCAGTGCCATGTTTTTATTAATAATATGGCTTTGTAGGAAAAATTAAAATTGGGTACGGTGATAGTTTCCACAGTATTCTTTTTGCTCAGAATTACTTTAACAGTGCTTGGGGTTTATTATTATTATTATTATTATTATTATTAATTATTTTGTTTTGTTGGGTTTTGTTGTTGTTGTTTGTTTTGGAAAAATTTACAACTTAACACTCAACGATGGCAAGATGTGCCTTCTTAATGTTAATAGAAGAAAAGACTTACAAAAAGGGAAAGGGAATGATGGAATAGAAAGAATTAAATAGGACGGGAATGGAAGCGCAGGGCAGAGGGAGTGATTTGAAAAAGCCATACGGGAACCTATTACTGTAGAAGCTTCTTAAGATATAAACACATACAATATAAAAATATTTTAAATATAGTTACCCTCTAGTGAGGGTTTAATGGCTCTACCGAATAGCATGGGCTAGCAAATTAAAAATCTCAGTGTGAGGAATGAACCCCTTCTTTGGGAGTTATTGTTTGGGGGTTCCTATAGACCCACAAAGAATACCAACTATTGCCATCGTTTCTGATTACCCACCAGAACTTGACCATAAAACCCTATTGCTAAAGGCACTACATATGTTAGCTGTAGAACAAACAAGGAGAAATCAAGCTGGCACTGACCTGGAAGCTTCATTTTTTCTGACTAGCTTCCATGGTTCTATAAGGTGCTATGCATGCTACCAAAAAGAGAAAAGCAATCATCAACCTTACACAGCTATGACCCTGTGAGCTACAATAATGACTTGCTTGACAACATATGCCCACTGCTCAATCACCAAGGTTATGAAAGTAACCAAACTCCTTCTGATTGAATTTAAAGCTCATTTCACAAGATGGAAACCATAATTGGCTGCTATCAGCGCCAAGAACTTGTGGCTAGATAGATCACGGGCCGTAGTGGAGGGCTTACTGTTATTGTTCTGTGAGAGATAATATTCAACCAACTTCAAATGACTTATTGCTGTACTCACAGCTTAGTGTACCTCAGCAAAGAAGCTTCTTCTTGCAGCAGATTGTTATTAATACAGAGACTGACACCAGTCAACATACTGAGAACAAGGCTGTGAAATGTTCGGCCTTTAATTGGGGGGGGGGCTATATTACACACTCTCCTCCCAAAGCTCAGGGATCCTTGTGAAAGAGAGGGCAGAAAAATTATGAGAACCAGAGGTGGTAGATAAACTGTGTTGTCTGGACACACCAGGGTAGTTACAGATATGAACCCACAGTGCTTGTGACAGCATGTACAAGACCTGTGCAAGCCCAAGCCAAAGAAAAACCGAGCATGGATGGAGGAGGTGGACAAGAAGCCCCAATCCTAACTGGAGATCTATTTTGGCAATTGATAGCTGCTTAGAGAGGGAGTCAGTTTCCTCTGAGTGTGTATAGCTGTCAGGTTGAACAGGCTCCAAGGGATCGACCCATACTCAAGAGCATTTGGGGAATACAAATTAGACTTGTTAGGCCTTAAAAACTAGAGGACATAAAGTGAGTGGAGACAGAAGGGTGTTTGTGGAGATGGGAGAGTCTGAATATGTTCAAAATACATTGTATGAAATTCTAAAAGAATCATTAAAAGTATTTTTTAAGACAGGATCAAGAGTATGTGGTATGATCTTTTACACACATACATTAGGTAGCTGCCATGTTATATGTAATTATTTTCAGCTGAGTGATGGCCTGGATTAAAAACAGCAGAATCTAATACATACAAGTGCAATCCATGGGATCATCAGCGTGCAACATGAGCAATGTTAGCTTTTCAATGTCAGTTTTGAGCTCTGAATAAAGACAGAACTAAAAGTTCTCTTTAAAGTACTACCTACCCTGAAGGACTTTGCCAAGTTATTTAAACATGCCCCATTTTCCTCAGATACCAAACTGGGATTATAATACCCACATTATAAGGTACATTAAATATATTCTAAATTATCTGATACATGTCATGTGGTCCACAGTTCTTCATTTCTTTCTCTTTTGCTCCAATGTTTATGATCCCATCCAAAGAAGTTTTGTTTTTGAAGGAGCAGAGGTCATAACGGAGTGTTTCATAATATAACTGAGAAGCATGACTGAAGGAAAGCATAGAAGAATGACCCAAAGCACCCAACTTTCATGTTTAAATCAGTGATTATCTTACTATGGAGTAATTAGATTTTGATGAGATTTCAGTTAAAATACAAATAATTTCACTTGCTCCTAGACATGTAACTCCAGTGAAATCACATCCTTTTCTGTGCAATTATGGAGTTAGAGGAAATAATCTCTAAAGTCCTTTCCAATTCAAGACTAAAGCAGCCAGCAAACTATGATATTCTGTGTGGAAAAATAAGAACAGACTACATTCAAAAGCTTATCGAAAAACAAATTTTTCAAAGTAGGTGGCTTCTGCGAAGCACAACTTCATTGTTGAGGTAATATCAAGGCTATGTCTTATTTTTCAATAACAGTTGTTATTAGCAGCTACCCGTCATAGTTAAGGGAGTTGTTTTTTGATATACTCTGCCAGAGCAGCTGTATCAACTAGAAACCAATCTGACAAACATGTTTAGGAAAGTAACGGAAATGAGCTGTGATTCGATAAGCACGCCATATTGTGCGTGTGCTTCTCCTTAATGTAGCTTAATTAATTCAGTTTGTCTAGAAGGGAATGAATTTTAAGCCATTTCCAAACCATCTTTTTTTAAATGCTGGATAGCATTATCTCCAGACTGTGATTCTCAGTAAAGAAAAGAACAAGAAGGTAAATCTCACCAGCAGCTTCACTGACTGCACTGAATGCAGAGCAGAACCCAAGCAGAGAATCACAGGCTGGCTGAGGGGCAGCATGAGACAATTTGGAGATTCTGACAAATCCAAAGCAGAGAACTTTCTGTTTGGCAGATGGATGGTTTTCAGCTTTGGTTTTGTTTTGAAGATGATGGAGATGGTGCAAGGCTTTCTCATGTACTAATATGGATTTGGGGAACACATGATTGCTGCCTTTGCCCAGGGAAGATTGTTTTCATCCCAGTGATTTATTATTGTGGTGTCCTAGATAAACAGTCTGCATAAAAAATACAGCTGACCTCATTGAAACTCCCTTTAAGTCCTTCTTGGTCATGGAGCAGCGCTCATTAACCAAGAGAGATGTTAATGAGCAGATGAGGCATCATATAGGATGTCTACATCTCTAAATGTGTGTTGTGCACAAGTTGAGGATCCTGCACTTCCCCGCCGCCCACATCTCCAGCCCACCACTGGTGCTTAGTGCAGGAGGTGAGGACTGACGTAGTCCCAGAAATGAGCCAGTTTGGATACCAATACTATGTACTAGGTAAGCAAGTACTTTCATTTGGTTTAAGTTTGTACAACACTAAATCTTGGTAGATTCAGTGGACAGTATTCACCTAAATGCCACTATTTCTTTCCACTAACTTGATATTTCAGTTCAATCAAATGCGCCTTCAAAAGTCTGTTTCTATGTGCTGGGTAACTATGGACACGAATAAGGGTGAAAGCAAGTGAAAAGAAAGTTCTGAACATTTCAGTACTTTATCTGCTTGGCATTTTCAATGAAAAAGTGAATTTTCTCAGCACAACTACACATAAATTTACCATTCGTTCAAACTATATTTTATTAGCACAATAAAGGGTCTTATGAATTTTTACACATGTATATAATTCATTTTGATCATATTTACCCCCATTATCCCTTTGTGTTCCTTCCTACTTCTACTGATCCCTTTCATCTTCCTAACTAGTCCTTCTTATTTCCTCCTCCTCCCCCACCTCCCCTCCTTTTCTACCTTATGAGATTCATTATGGAAACTTACTGGAGTGTGAGTGGCTAGGTGTTTACAGGCACACTGGTACCTTACCAGCCTATACTACTGAAGAAAATGTCACTAATATCTCTCCCCCTCCAGCAAACCTTAAATGACTATAAACTCTCGGAGAACAGTGGTGTCTCATGAGTCCTTACCGCTCCATAACCCAAGGTTGATGAGCCCAATATATTGCAAGTTTTGTTCATGTAATCTACAACTACTGTGACATCAAGAGTTCAACAGCCATGTCATACCCAAAGGACAGTGTTTCACAAACTCTGTCCTTCTTCTCTATATTATATTATTTTAGATCCACCTTCCACAGTGTTCCATAAACCCTGGACTGGAGTGATATTCGACATCCCTTTTAGAACTAAGTATTCATCAGACACTCTCGTTATTTTGAGCAGTTACAAGATTCTGTAGTAACCACTGTCCACTGCAAAAAGAGAAATGGAGATACTTTAATTGGGGAAGGAGTGGAGGGAGGGTTAGCTCAGAGAGAAAGAGAAGAGATAAATAATGTCTTGATGTCTTGATACTGTAAAAATTCAGAAGGTATCATATTAGTTCAAAAACCTGCTGAAAAATTACATATACAATATATCTCTACATGAGTCCATGTGTATAGCTGAAGGCTACATAACAAGAAACAGTGCCAGACAGGAGAAATCTCCCTTTGAGTTGGTGGCCAGGGTAGTCCAAGAGACTCCCAAAATTACACAGACTATTGCCACAGCTCTTGATTGCCTCCCAGAACTTTAAGGTAAGACCCTATTGCTGAAGACAGGGCATACTTCAGACACAGAAATTGGAGCTGTGGAACTGGAACTGACCTGAAAGGCTAGCTCTCATAGTTTTGGAGAGTGCTATGCAAGCTGCTAAGGGAGAACATCAATCACTGGTCCAATCCCAGCTTTAAGGCCTAATAAACACATCGATGACTGGTACAATGTATTAGTCATATTTTTGTTGCTGTGATAGAAATACTGTCCAAGGGAACTTATAAAAGGAAGAGTTTATTTAGCTTATGGTTCCAAAGTACCAAGAGTCCATCATGGCAGGGAGACATGGTGGCAGAGGTGGCTAGAGTAGATGCAGAAGCTATGCGCTCACATCTTCAAACAAGCACAGGAAGCAGAGAGACTGGGATCTGGCAAGGCTTAGACTCACCCCCAGTGATGTGCTTCCTCCAGCGTGGCCAAAACACATGTCACTAACTGGGGACAAAATGTCCAAATACTAAGAGTCTATGGGGAACATTCTCATTCAAACCACTACACACAGCAAACTATATTGGGGCAGTAGTGGCACTTTAATCTTGGGGGCAATCAACAGCTATCTAATTGAACGTAAAGTCTACTCTGTGGGAGGAAACTCATGTGTGGTACAGTAAACATAGTCAAATACACATGGCCAGAGAGGTCATAGACCTTAGAGAAAGCCCCAAAGCTATCACAAGCCTAAACCAATGCAATTTCTTACTATGTGCAAAATATGGATCCTTATATTTATAGACAAGTGTCCCAGTCACAATTCATTAAAGAAGCTTATTTTGCAACAATGGAGATTATTACTGATTTCCACAGCTGGGCATACCCAGAAATTGTCTCTGAATGTCCCAAGCCTAAGTGGCACATCCTCAATGCAACCACAGAACACAGAACAAGGGGTAAAAAGAACACTAATGCATCTCTCAACTCTCATCAATGAAGCTACCTCATGCAGCAGAGGGCTAGGAATGCAAAAGGTCACAAATGACAAAAATGTAGAGAATAAGAATCTGCAGAGTGTGGATCCTTGAACAGGACTCCTACATTAAACTCCACCCACCCAGGGTTCAGGGACCATTTTTGGAGAGGGGGGCAAAAAGATTGTAAGAGCCAAAGAGGTGGTGCATGACCATATGAAAATAAAGTCCTATAGGGCCCTTGCACATAGGAACTTACAGCCATGGTGTCAGCATGCACCGGGCTTGTGGCTTCTGGAAACAGTCTTATCTACCCAAACTGGGTGCTTCCATGCAAACACTATTTTAGTTTTTAACTAGATTACAAAGAATCAGGATTGTCTCTGGCTTTGAGGGGGAATCTGACACTCCCCCAGTCTTCTTCCTTCCTCCATCTCTCTGCTCCCAACCCACTAACCCTTCCACCCCAATATTCCTTCTTCTGATTTCATGTCACATAGCTTCTGTTACCCCACACCCACCACCTTAAAACTTCTCTTTTCCTCTCTGTTGGGCTCCTTTCTAGTGTCCTGTAATATGTGTGTGTGTGTGTGTGTGTGTGTGTGTGTGTGTCTTTTGAAAACTCTCTGTTCATTTCTATAGCCCATTTTTAAACTGGGCTGTTTCCTCGTTGTTTAGTGTTTTCAGTGCTTTGGGAGTTCTAGTTATTAATGCTCTGTGAGCTAGAGGTAAAGCTGGGGAGGCTTCTCTCCTTTTCTGCAGATTGTCTCCTCAAATAGTCTCTTTTGCTGTAAAGAAGCTTTTTAAGTTTATAAGTTAAGCTTTTGCCAATTGTTGGCCTTATTTCCTGAGCAATTAGAGTCTGATTCAGAAAGTCCTCACCTCTGCCTATGTCTTGAAGTGTTTCCCCCAATTTTTTCTCTAGTCATTTTATAGTTTCAGGACTTATGCTAAAGACTTTGATCCATTTGAAGTTAATTTGTGTGTATGGGCAGAGATAAGAATCTACTTTAATTCTTCTATGTGTAGATGCCTAGCTTTCCCAGAACCATTTCTTAAAGAGACTATCCTTTCTCTAATGTATATTGTTGGAATCTTTAAAAAATCAGGTGGCTGTAGACGCACAGGTTTATATCTAGATATTCTAGTCTGTTCCGTTGATCACCTTTCTGCTTTTATGGTTTAACATGCTGTTCTGAAATGATACATGGTGAGACCTCGAGTCTTTTCCCCCTTCAAAACTGCCATGGCTGTTTGAAAGTTTTTGTGATTCCAAATGAAATTTAGGATTATAGGATTATTTTTTTTTCTATTTCTATTAAGAATCACATTAGAATTTGGAATGAGATTGTATTGAATTTGTAGAATGCTTCGAAGATAACCATTTTCCCCATATTTTTCCAATCCGTGGACATGGAAGGACTTTCTACCATCTAGTGTCTTCAGTTTTTCTCTTGAGTGTTTTAAAGTTTCTTTCACTTCTGTGGCTGCTTATTCCCAGGTCTCTGTTTGTGTGTTCTGTTCTGTTTTGTTTTGACTTTTTAAAAATTCCTGAAATTTTCAACTATGTATACACTGTATTTTGCTCATCTTGACTTCTTATCCCCTTCCTCCACCCGCTCTCTACCCGCTTCTCAGCACCTCTTCCTCCAAATCTCACGCCATTTGTTTTTTAAACCCACTTACTTTATATTAGATCAACTGTGACAAAATCAAGATGGGAAAGTACCTGGGAGGAGAAAGTTGGGATATTGTTAGAGTCCACAGAGCTTAGAGATTGTTAAACTATAGCTTATATGAAATATAAAGAGAAGGGAATAAGAAAAGGAAAGACAAAAATGGAAGGAACGAGGTGAGAGGGAACTGGGTCGTGTATGGGAGGAATAAGAGAGAGTGCCTAGTGTCAGACAGGGTGGAGAAACGCAGAGCGACCCCAAAACCTAGCTGAGCAATAGCCAAACTAAAGCAAAGCATTTGAGATATATATGGAAAAATGGAGATTGAAACTAGGTAATTAAAAAAACTAAATGCACTTAAAACAACAACAACAGAAAAAACAAAATGACAAAAAGCAAACAACAGAAAAAGGTAAAGTATAATGAAAAGTATATTGGATTTTTAAAAATATTCTAGCAGTCAATAGTTCTTCCTTGGTGAAATGGGTTTTGAATGACTTCCCTTCTTGCAATGTTTCATACAGGAAATGACACTGATGGTGGAGGTGCCATTCCAAACCAAACCTAGAGAACCAGATGGTATATGTTTTGCCATAATGAAGGATAGATAGCTTATGTTTCAGAGTGAGTTTCTGGTACCTGTGCATAGAACAGAGCAGTGAGGTTCTCCGTTGCCTGCTTCTTCTGTTTCTACAGGGCTGGTATGTATCAGGAGAAGCATTTCCCTGGTGGTTTGAGAACCCAGGTCTCTTGAAATTGTTCAGTATAAAGCACTTGTGTTGAAAGAAAACTGTGCCATCATAGAAATTACTTTCTAAATGAATCAAAAAGATAATGCGACAGATCTGTAAAATTAATAAGGTGAGAGCAAATATACAAAATATAAAAAAATACTGTGCTAAGAAAAAGTAAGCAGGGGAAAGGTAAAACGAGTGCCAGGTTTAGGGGAGAGGATGGGAATGCTAAGTGCCTTACAGACACCAGTGATTTTTCACAAAAATTATTCCGTCCTTGGCACTTTGCACATGTGTGTGGACGAGATAATAAAACAGTAATACTAATATGGCTTCTGAAAGTCCCACTCCGGGGAAGAGGGAATTCTCCTTATTCCTCACACCAAAAGCAGCTAAAACCCTGGACATTCTATATGAAGCAAATGGAAGGCTCCAAGGTGCTGCGGAGCAGACTCACCAACTAGGGACGTCAAGACACTAGGAAGACGTGGCATTGCTAGTAAGTTCATGAGTTTTCTTCCTGCCCCATATATATCAAACTTGGAGTTGGGTAACCCAGGAAAACCAGTGGGAACAAACAAATGTAATTTCAGCAATGCTGGGGATGTGACTCAGTGGTAGACTGCCTGCTTAGCATGGGTAAGGACCTGGGTTCAATGCCCAGTAGTTAATTTTAAAAAAGTAAAAAGAATCCTAGCCAAAGTCTACTATCTCTAGCCAAAGATAAAAAGGAGCAGTCAGGAAAACAGAAAAATCTTGAAAACTTGATCTATTGTAGCCAAATACCACAGTGCGGGGAGTGGGGTGATTGCCCCATCCACTCACAACAGCCAAAGCCAAGTGCAGAGCCTTTCACCCTGTGCAGCTATGATGAGATACAACCTTGCCAGGTCAGTACCACAGAGAGCCAAGCATGGAGCATGTTGGAACTTTCCCTGTACTGGCAAGGAATAGAGCTCCCCCACAGCATCAGCGGAGACCACTAAGGATACTGGAATCTCTCTCTCCCCCCCCCCTCTCTCTAACACACACGCACACACACACACCAGGAACCGAGCACCCCTCCAACTCCTAAAGCAGCATCAGAGGAGGAAGGATACTAGAATCTCAATCTCTCTCTCTCTCTCTCTCTCTCTCTCTCTCTCTCTCTCTCTCACACACACACTCACACACACACACACACACACACCAGGAACGGAGCACCCCTCCTTCTCCTAAAGCAGCATCAGAGGAGGCCTAGCAGAAATCAGGAAATATATTCCATCCCAGTGGTGCTAAGAGCATCTTCGCTCTGCCGTCAGTGTGGGCCTACACTAAATAAAAGATAAACCAAACTGACATTTTAGGACTGCAAAATACAGTAACTAAGACAAAGACCTTGGTGGATGGATTCGTCAGTAGAATGACAAGAACAAAAGAAAGAACTCGAGAAACTGCAGATGGAACTTACTAAAACTGAAAAACAGTCAGAAAACAAGCTACAATGAAAACCTGAGAGTTTTAGGTAAATTAAGTAAAAAGTTTACAGGGTTATTTATTTATTTATAGAATTTCTTTTGGGGGGGTGCTGGAGAGATGGCTCAGCAGTTAAGAGCACTGACTGTTCTTGCAGAGGACTTGGGTTCAATTCCCAGCACCCATACGGTGGCTAACAACCATCTATAACTCCAGTTCCAGGGGATCTGACACCCTCTTCTGTCCTCCATGGGTACTGCATGACACAGGTGCATTTACACACATGCAGGCAAAAGACTTCTACTCATAAAATAAAAATAATAAAATATTTTTAAAATACTTTATTCTTGTAAATTGTTAGATTTCTTTTTTAGATATATTGCTTAGATTTAGGAATGAGAGAAGAATAATACAGTTAAATTCAAGCTCCCAAATATTCTGGACCTAAGTAAGCATTGTTTATTGTTTTGAACATCTTTGTTTGAGATGTCTTTAGGAATAAAATCACTTTGTCTGATTTTATCGGTTGGGTTAAAGTTTCAGATTCCTGGGGAAGAATTTTCTTTCCCTTCCCATGTCCCATTTTGTCCTGTTTTTCTCTCCTATCTCAAGTTTACTTATCTCTCTGTAAAGATACTGTTCATCTTTAGGCTTACTGGGCTGAGAGTGCTGCAAACAGCGTCACCCATGTTCTGAGCAGACGTTAGTAATAGTCGTCTGTTTCAAGGAGGCATGGGAATCAAAGGAGTGTATTTTCCTGGATTCTTAGGTTTTAAAAAGTGGGTGTGTAAAATGTGCACACCTGGGTGGTTTTAGAGGGTGAAAAGAAGAATCCTGATAGCAAGCAGCCAAGTAACTGTGATAGTGAATTCAGTTGAGTTACTATCATCACTGAACTTTTATAGTAATAGGAAAGTAGAATTAACCCCTAAAAGTTTTTCACCCACGGGATAAGACGTCAAGAAGTCCTTTGCCATTAAAGTATAAATAATAGTACTGCTGTTTCGCTGAGGGAAACTTGAACTTCTGAAAGGCTGGGAAGCAGCAACAATTTGAATCTTCCTGTCTTATCTAAGGACCCATAACCTCCTTCACACGGTTCTATCTTGCATTTCAGAACTACCATTAATAATCCCTCTGAATGTAGCTCAAATACCAGGTATGAACTGAATATTTTTGATATGCTAGCAACCTTCCTGCATTACATTTTTTGATTCTTGCAACAACTCTGTTGGACCAGTGCTGTTGTTATCCTTGTAGCAGATGTGGAATGGAACGAAGAGAAGAAACTTTCTCAAGGTCAACTAACTCACGAATTCCTGTTCAGGTTCAAATGCAGACTGCAAAATTTCACCCCAGTGCTCTAACCATTAATGAAATGGGTGATGGTACTCAACACAAAATTAGCTCACAACACCTTTTTCAGAGCACTCTAGACAAAAATTATGTACTTCATCAGGGAAGAAAAGTGATTTTTCTCAAGATTACACAGCAGGAATTCTAGAACTGAAATGAGAGCTTTGTTGATAGTAATGATGAACAGTTATTATTTAAGAAGACCATCATCTGCCAAGTGTTGAACTATGTACTTGATATAGGGCCTTGAACTCACTATGTAGAACAGGCAGGAGGACTCTTGAACAGCCTCTGGAGTAACTGAAGTTACAGATATAAACCACCACTCCAAGCATACAAACAGAATTTAAAGTGCATTGCTTCTTACTGGTCATTTACTATAAAAATTCAATTAAATGTGAATATATATGTCAGCCCAGGTACTAGTAAGTAATAAGTAATGGGCTCCTTATTTCAATTACAATAAATTTAAAAATTTAGTCATTGGGACACTTAGGAAACAAAAATGCATAAATTTCAAAGAATTTGTAGAAACAATTTAGATAATTAGATAGATAAATGATTTTATTCATGTTTAAGGTCAATGTACATCCCTTTGAAGGTCCTCCGAATGGTTTGAAATTAAGGCACTCTCTTCATTTTCAAAACATTTGATTTGATCCCATATGTAGAAGAAAATATTAGAACTCAACCTCTTAAGAAATACTTCTACTTATAAAGTCTAGCCAATAGCAAGGATGTATAATTTTCAGTTTCTGGATGTTCTTTGCATTTCTTTTCATTTTTGTTTTAAGAGAATGTCAAAAGTAAAAGAATATCAGCTCTCAAATCACAATTTTAGTTGCTTAATTTTCCTTAGTCACCAACCAGTATCTAGACAGCTATGCCCAACCCATGGCCCAGAGAATAGCGCCCAAAACAAAACCATATAGCAATAAATCATTAGGAGTCATTTGGCTACTGTATCTATTTAGCAAAATAATAGTATTAGGCTCTCCGCTATGACTTGCTACCTGTCTAGCCACAGATTCCTAGGCCTGGTGTCAGTGCATCAGTGTCAAGTATGGACTTCATCTTATGAAGCAGACCTTAAATCTATTTACAAAGTGATTGGTTGATCCTTTAATATTCATGCCTCTGTTCTATCAGGGGTCATATCTTAATAGGTCAGCTGCTGCTGAAGCACTCAGTATTCACAGCTGGGTAAGGTTACTGTTTAATTTTTTATCTGGTAGCATAGCATCATCCAGCACTCTAAAAGCGAGCCAGCAGAACCGAAGCTTTGAAGTCAGTACCATCTTGATTTCTCCTTGTTTATTTCTACAGCTCATGTATGTAGTATATTCTGCAATAGGATCTTATTGTCAAGCTCTGGAGGGTACTCAAGGGCAGGGGCAATGGCCAATATTGTTTGAGGGTCTTTGGGATCCCTGGTCAACAACTTCAAAAGAAGGAGTCCATCACTGGTACTGGACATTTACTTTGCTAGCCCATGGTATTTGGTAGGGGTAATGCTCCCTGTTGTGAAGCACCTTCTTTTATTATATATATATATGTATATACACTTTATGAGGCTTCTATAGTAATAGGTTTCAATATAAATTTCCTAAAGGCCTTTGCTATTAGTTATCCCTCTCCTTCCCTGCCCGTCCCAGTAGGTTAACACATCTCTCAACCATCAGAGAAACTTCCTAATGCAGTGGCTAGTGATTAACATGGAAACCCACAACTGGCCAACATGCAGAAAATAAGAAACTGCCAAGTGATTATCTCTGAATTGGACACCTATGTCAAATTCCTGCCTTCAAAGACTTAGGGATCGTTGTGGAAGAGGCAGAAGAAAGACTGTAAGAATCAGAGGAGGTGGATGATTAGAAGGAAAGAGAGCTTTCCAGACATCTGGGAAATTCCTCTTGTGAATTCACAGCAATGAAGACAGCATACACAAGTACCACATAAGCTCATACTAGACAAAATTGCAGCATAGACATGAGGAAGTGGAAAAGAATGGCTCCTTATTAAAGAGAGCATCATCATCTTTGACTCTTGGTAGGTTAACCAGGTTCTAATGGATGGATCAATATCGAAGACATTTGGAGATACAAATTTGAGTCTATAGGCATATGTATATATAAACTTTGCCCAGTTGTGAATCCTGAGTGCTCCAGCAACAGCAAGATAAGACCCATGGTACAATACTGGCATGAATATCATAGGATAACCAATCACTTTCTAAGTAGCAGGTCTCTACGGGAGCATGCAGGGTACAGAACTGGGCACACATCAGCCCACTGTAGCTGAGGTTGCCAACACAAGATCAATACATCCAATTCCAGCATATATGAGGAAGGACTCCAGAGTATCCCCCTTAGCAGAGGAACAGTCGCCCGTTGAAGGCTGCTGTGAGAGAGAAGAAGCCACTTTTGGTGATGTGGCCACTGGTAGGTCACCCATGACCCTATGGATAGTTGCAAACCCATTCACATATAGTCAGCACTAACTAGACTCAAAGGGTTAATAATAATAGTAAAATAACAAAAATAATAATAATAAGTAATGACACTAAATCTGAGGGGAGATGGATTAGGGAGTGTCCCAGGAAGAGTTGAACGTCAGAAGTGGATGTTGAATGTGATCAAAATACATTGGATACATGTATGAAATTTTCTAAGAATCAAATCAATTCAAAATAATATTAATTAGTCACCAAATGAGAGAAGTCAGAGAAATTCTCAAGTGCCAGGGACAAGAGGAAATTAAACATCTTGAGGACAGGTAGGAAAGGAAATCTCTTGGTATGGGTATTTGACTTAATATAGAAGGTGCAGAAGCTGGAATTGAATGGGATTTGGGAGATAGGAGAAAAGTCACACACAAGAGTCAGAACTAAACTGTGTAAAAAAGTCACAAAAAAGCTTTGAATTCTAGTCTACAAGCTCTGCTTGCCTGAATGGGAAATCTATAAAAAAAGCTAGCCTTTCACATAGGCTTGAAGTTTATTATTTAAATCATCTGGTATGAAAACTCCATAATGAAGCATATTAGGTTGTAACAACAACAACAACAACTACAAGCTAGACAAATATAATATATAAAGAAAAAATTTTTAAATGTAAATTCCAATGAAAGTAAGGATTTTCTAAAGTAGTGTTATGTATGTATTTCTTGGAAAAAGGATAAAAACACCTGTAACAAAAACAAAACTCCAAATGGTCCTGCCACTTGGGACCGTGACTGTCATATTCTCTGGGTGTGGAAATCCCAATTTGAGAAATAAGTGGAATAGATTGCTTAAACCAGAGAAACTCAGAAATCTTTGGCAGAGACAAATTGCAAAGACATTCCACATGAATGACTCCATGGGGACAATTCCAAACCTAGGAGACAGACTTCTGTGGTAAACAAGTGTCAATGAAACATTACTCCATAAACAATTGTAATCCCTAAGCAGGAATTAGTCACACTGAAGCAGAGTGAGTAGAGCTAATAGCAGAGTTACTTGAAGACAGTGTAGAATCTAAAATCTAAATCTAAAGAAGTCTCAAATAAATATGAAAGCTTTAAATAAACAAAGAAATAGAGAAAACAATAAGAACACTGTGTCATAAAAGAGTTTCTACCCATAAAAATTTGTGGCCAGTGTAATTGTTTTAAAGGTTTGCCTTTTCCAATCTAAAAGTCATTGATTAAGGCTAAGATAAATGCATGGCTAAGGTCAAAGGGTGGGCTCTGAACTGCCATGAAAAATGATGCATCCATAGTTGGTAATAATGCAGTAAGTCTACTGAGGGTTGTGGAAGTCAGCCTTCCCACTGCTGGAGAGAAGAATGGTGACCATAAAAGCTGCTTGGAATTGGAAGTATCACTGAAATTCATAAGTGTCAAAATACATAGATCTTCATGTAAGCATAAAGATAGATTAGATTGATCAGCAGAAGACAGAGAGGTGGCAGATAGATAATAGATGGATGATAGATAGATAGATAGACAGACAGACAGACAGATAGATAGATAGATGATAGATGCCTATAAGTAATAGCAATAATCACCCTAAAACCTTTATCTTATTTTTTAAATAATTTGTAATCACACTGACAAAACAAAGATATTGTAGTGAGACGCTTGTGCCCCTCCCTTTGGCTATCAAAGTATTCAAACATTTGATTCCAAAGAATTAAATTTTACTCCAGTAAACCCCATCCTAGGGTAGGAAAAAACTTAGGCCTAGGTACTAGCCAGAGGAGGAACTGACCTCTCAGGAAGAGATTTCACACAGTTCTGACAACTTATGGGATCCCCTTGCTGGATGAGACGGACAGGACCATACTTGGAACCTGCTTAATTATGCAGATATCTTGCCCTCTATTTAAACCTAAAGCTCATGTCAGTGCCCCACAGATGGTCTTGGGAACCTGGATCCCTTCATTTGAACCTCCTCCCAGTGTGACCACATTGAACAAACTTCCTTCCTCTACTTCTCTTATCTTTTTAATTGGCATATTGGGGACAAGCGGCTGAGCCTAGCCTGTGGGGCTGCTGAAGCCCAGAAATTCACGCCAAGAACTCCAGGAATATAATTACTCTGCACTAAAAAGGCACAGCTCCAGGGCTGAGGCAGGAAAAGAAAGCATAATGTGAAACTCCAACACTTTCACAAAAGAAAGTAAGAAAATACTCAAAAAATGGGGCAGCAAGGTGGCATAGTGGGTATAAAGGCACATGCTGCCACATGGTAGAAGGAGAGAACCGACTCCCCCAAACCTGTCCTCTGATTTACACACACACACACACATACACACCAAAAAAGAGAGAGAGAGAGAAGAAAAAAAAAAGAAGAAGAAAGCTCAAAAATGGTAGTATATCAACAAAATAAATTAAAATAATTGGGGCTACCAAGATGACTTAGTGGATAAAGGCTCTTGCTGGCAAGGTCCAGTGCCAGAGACTGAGCCCCAGGATGCACATGGTGGAAGAAAAGCACCAATGCACACAAGTTGTCCTGTAACCACCACACATGCACCATGGTACACACGTGCTCTCCTTCCCCATATGTCATATACCATCACACATATACACACAAAAACCTTAAATGTAATAGAATTAAATATAGTAAATAAATCAAACGACTCCTAACTAAATTTTGGGTAATTTCAGCATCAAAATAAATAATAATAGCAATAGATATAATTGAGATTTCACTGATATAAATTAATAAATGAACATCTAAATGCAAAGCAAACTTTTCCTTACATTAGACTTCCAGTGACTAAACATAGATGGCAAAATGCAATACAAAGTAAAAAATGGATAGGCACCAAAATAATAATGAATTCAGTCACGAAATATCAATGGGTACTAAAGCTCTTTGGGAACATTTAATGAACAATGAATTATTTATGTAGGTCCTCACTCCATAGGTTGCCCAAATCTTAATTCTTCTCACCTCCAGGTAGTTCTTGCTCTTCCAAACCCATAGGCCACCTGGCTCTTCTCAGATCTGGTTTCCCTATGCAGTCAAAAAGACCCCACTCCTCCCTACCTGACAGGCTGCCTAGCCCTCTGAAATATCCCTTCCCTGAATCACCAGGTAAGCCCCTCTCTGTCATACCATGTAGGTCACCCAAATCTCACTCCTTTGCACTTCAGGTAGGTTCACTCCTCCAAACCCGATAGGCCATCCAGCTCCTCTGGGATCTTACTTCTCTGCACCAACATTTGGGTCCTGACTCAATGCCCAAATTCTCCAAGATTTTATGACCTCAAGCTCTGGTTGACCATAGATGACTCAAGTTAGGGAGTCCAGGAGCAGAGAGCCACAGCAAAAGGTAGCAAAATAGAAAACTAACAGTGACTGTGCTGACCCTCAGCACAGTTCCACAAGGGAAAAGAATGTCTCAACCCTCTTACAATTCAGTTTTGTTCTGAACATTGTACAAAAAAAAAGAGGGGACAAACAGAAAGAAAGAAATGAAAGAAAGAAAAACCCACAAATGACTCCAGAAATGCAAGTCCCAATACAGAAACCAAAAAATCCCATGAAAATATGCTGCCCCATCAAATTATTAATCCCATAATAATGCTCCCCAAGAACAATGACCTGAAAGAATGCTCAAAGAGTTCAAAAGAATAACTATAAATGCTTCAAATGACTTGAAGAATATATGAATACACTCTAAGAGAAAGAACATCTCTAAGAGAATAAAATGAGAAAGTCAATCTAATATATGAAAATATAAATTTAATAGAGAGATAGAAACTGAGAAAACCCAAAGTGAAATGACACTGGATTTAAAAATCTCAATGAGCCACAAAATAAATCTCAGTGGAAAGCTTTACTTACATAGTAGAACATGTGAGAAGCAAAATGTCATGGCTGGAAGACAAAGTAGAGGAACAGGATCACTCATACAGGTCAATGATAAAATTTTTAACTGTATTAATGGAACATGAGAGAGCTTTGGTATATCATGAAAAGATGCAACCTTCATCTTATGGGCATAATAAAAGGGAAATACAATGCTAAAGGCATGGAGACTACTTTCAATAAGTATATTAGAAAAAAACTTAGAAAAAGAGATACCAACCTAGGTACAGAACACCAAATAGGTAAGGCGAGAAAAGAAACAACATATTTCAGTTCAAACACTAAAAACACAGAATAAGGAAAGGGTATTGAAAACTACAAAAGACAAAGGTACTTATAAAGGCAGACACATTGAATAACACTTGATTATTTGATAGAAAATTTTAAAGCCAAAAATTTCTGGAAACATTTATAGAAAGTTCTGAAAGACCAAACCTCTCAACCCAGACTATTATACCCAACAAAACTATCTGTTGAAGTTAAAGAAGAAATTAAAAATTTCCATGATAAAAGCAGATTGAGGGAATTTATGACCACTGATCTAGGACTCCAGAGAATATTGTTTCAGACTGAAGAGAAGGATAAACACATTGAAAAGGACACAGAGACATTTTTCTAAATAAACAATTTCAGGACAATAAATCAAAAGAGATCTAAGAAGACACCACAAAGTTAATAAAATGATAGGAAAGGAGACAAAACTCTGAATAGTAACTCTGAATACAACTGCTCTCCATTCTGATAAAAAGGCATGTACAGCAGACTGGATCAAAAACATAATCCATCTATTTGGCATCCCTAAGAAGCATATCTTAACATTAATGATGAACCGTACCTTAGGATAAAAGGATAGAAAGTGGTATTCCAAGCAAACAAATCTAGGAAACAAGCAGGCATAGCTACTCTAATACCTGACAAAATAGTTTTTAAACCAAAACTCTTCAGGAGAAATAAGGAAGGTCACCTCATACGCCTTAAAGAAATAATCCACCAAGAGGACATTATAATTCTAAACATATACACACCAAAATGGTGCCCCAATTTAATAAAACAAATTTTATCAGATGTAAAATTACAGATTAACCCTAACACAGTGATAACGGAAGACTTTAATATTCTACTCCACTCTCAACAGTAGGCAAGTCATTTAGATAAAAAATAAATAAACATTGGAGTTAAATGACATCATAAATCAAGGAGACCTAACAGATAGCTATAGAACATTCCACCAAAACACTACACATTCTTCTCTGAAACCCATGAAACTTTATCCAAAATGGGCCCATTATTAAGACATAAACTCTCAACAAATATAGAAAAATTGAAATAACTTCTTGTAATCTATCTGAACACAGTAAAATAAAGAGAGCTATGAACAGTAATAAAAATCACAGACAGTATCTAAACTCTTTGAGACTAAACAACATATTATTGGAAGATAATTAGGTCAATGAAGAAATCAAGACATAGCTGTAGATGAATCATCTGTATCAGTCCTGCCTTATCCAAGGCTTATAGAGCATCAGGTAAAAGGGGGACTGAACAAATGTAGGAGCTGATGGATGGGGAAGAGAGCAGTATGCTGTCTTCTGGATATTATGTGACTGTCACACTTATTAATTCACAGTAGTTGTGATTATCTGCAGAAGATCAAGTAAATAAAAATTCTAGCATGGCTTGGAGAGAAGTCCATAAGACTCCACCTTTGGTGGAGAATCTACTGGCAGTCAATAGCTGCTGAGGAAGGGAGAGTCACTATCCTTTGAGAATGTGGCCACTGGCAGTTGTGTATGGCCCAGTGAATGGCCTCACACCCATGTGCATACGGACTAAATGGACTCAGGACTTTGTGAATAACCACTAAAAGGAGGACATGAAGTTGGGTGAGAGATGGGTGGGGACCCTAGGTGAAGCTAGAGGGAGGTAGTGGCAGTTGGACATGGTCAGAATACATTGTATAAATGTATAAATATTTTCACAGGATATACTTTTGAAAAAACAGCCTGATTAGATGGCAGTAATTAGATAATAGTAATGTATCAATGTTAATTTCCTAATGTTTAGGTTTTGCTTAACAAAACCCATTTTTTTTTCATTAAGAATATTTTTAACTATAAACTTTTAAACTTTCCTCTTTTCCATACTCAAGCCTGAAGGATCCTCCACTGCACCACTCTACCATCCACCGGCCCCTAGAGCATGCCAGCCTCCTTCCTGCTCTAGTGTTGTCTTTGCAAATGCTGTTTATTCTGTCTCTCCCATCTCTGCTGTCTTAGTCACACACTCCCCTGGCTTCGTCTTCCCATAATTGCCAACTCATCAAGGAAGTCCTTCTTGATGCTCTTTTGATAGACCTTCCTGGGAGACTACTTCCCCTGAAGTCATGACTATACTGTGAGGAAAACTTCCCCTGCCTTTCCCAAAATGGAGCCGTTTACTGTCACTGTCTCATGTTAATTGGTTCTGTACAGTCCTTCTTTTTGTGTTACAGTATTTGACATTTTTTAATGTACTAAGCAGATAAGCACTACTAAAACAATAATGAAACAGCAAATGACTTCTCAGTGTTAAGTGCTGCTGAAGATACTATGATTTTTTTATTGAATTTTTGTGTCTTTCATACACAACACTTTAATCATCTTTATACTCCCTCCCTGTATGCAACCTCACATGGCCACCATACTGCATTTCATGTGTTCTATCATTTATGTTAAGGTCTATTGAGGCAAGTTAATGTCCCCATACGTCCCTCAATGCAAGTTCATCAACTGGGATCTAGTTGCCCTATCTAGAGTACCTTCTTTTAAGAAGATCCAGCATAATAAGCTACCAATAGTTCCTCGAGTAAGGTTGGGGTCTGCTGCCCATTTCTACAATTCTTCGCTGAGTTTTGTCTGCTTGAGTTTGCGTGGGTCTTGTGCATGCTGCCACCATTCCCAGGAGCTTTTAAAACTCTCATTTTGTATCATCATGCACCTCTTCCTCTGTCTCTTACAATCTTTCTGCCTCCTCTTCTGCAATCCCTGGGTCGTTGAAGTTTGATATAGGAGTCCTGTCCAGGGACCCACACTCTGCAGACTATTCTCTACGCTTTGGTCATTTGTGGTCCTTTGTGTTCATTGCCTTCTGCTGTGTGAGGGAGCTTCATTGATGAGCGTTGAGAGATACAGTAATGTTCTCTTACCTCTTGTTCCACTATGTTCTGTGAGCCTTAGGTGTTGAGTTTCCATTGTAGATGTATCACTTAGGGCTGGGCATTTCACAGACACTTAATCTCTGTATGACAGTTGTGGAACTCTGTAATAGTCTCTATCTGTTGTAAAAGAAGCTTATTTGATGAACAGTGACTGGTATACTTGTCTGAAATATAAGGGTAAGAAATAGTAAGAAATCACGTTTGTCTAGGGATGCTACTCTCTTGGGGTTTTCTCTAAGATCTCTGCTCTCTCCAGCCATGAGTATATTTTTAAAGCTATATTTTGAAATTGCATAAACTCCATGGAGATGATTGCCAATATTTTTCATGTATTTTAAAAGGCTCATTGTGACTGGCCTAGCACTTTGGCCAAATTTGAGTTTTTTTCCCTCTTTCTTTAAAGAAAAGCTGTGACATGGCATACTGGTACACACTTGAAATCCCAGTACTCAGAAGACTTGAGTCAAGATGATTATGAATTTGAAATCAATATAGGCTACATATATAGTGAGTTTAGTGCTAACAGAAAGAAGTCATGCCAAGTATGCCTATATGACCTCAGTTTAACCTCAAGAAAATGCTATTAGAATTGACACACCTCACAGCCACTCTCAAAATCCAACATTCC
The DNA here is from genome assembly GCA_035773235.1 of Eospalax fontanierii. Lineage (NCBI taxonomy): Eukaryota > Metazoa > Chordata > Mammalia > Rodentia > Spalacidae > Eospalax > Eospalax fontanierii. The sequence goes on along the minus strand of CM069548.1, from coordinate 29,600,416 downwards.
TATAAACAAGCATTTTGTATTGGTGAAAGCTTTGTCCTCTTCAAGGACATGCTCTGGATTTCCATAAAACAGCTGCACTTCAGAGTCTGGTGATGGCCATTGTGTTAAGCTATAAGTTAGTACTATTAGATGTGTCTGTAACATTTAGGGTTGCAGATGATACAATCCCCGTTATTAATCACAACTCCTGGACTTATGGAGAGGCAACACCTGTCATTACTGATTTTCACTTTGCATGGTAATCCACAGAAAGGTCAAACGTCACTTCATCAGCACTCCGTGAGTTTTCCTGACCTGACCTATTTAGACAATCATTACTACTGACATCAAGCCCTAGGAAGAAGAAAAGGGAGAAAGTGAGGATAGCTCCCAAGCTACGATAAGAAAGCAAGATCATAAAAACAGCACTGGAAACAAGCTCCTTAATACAGTACAATGAAATGCAATAAGATCCAATTCTAAATAACATCAATCTCAGAATTTCTTGGGAACAGCAAAGCATGAACTGACATAGAATCGGAAGAGAATTTTTAAAAATACATTGCCATTGTTTTATAATGACCAAATTCTATTCTAAGTGGAAACATTTAGGTCATATTAGCACTAACACATATAGCCTATATTTACAACACCAATACAGTCATAACGTAGGCACAGAAAGCACTGGGCATTTTCTGATTTGTCTAAAGGTCACAAATAGGAATTTATTATCAAAAGAACCACCTCACTTTTCAGGGCAGTGCTGTATTCAAAAAGGTTAAGTGGCTTGTCAAATAACCAGTGTGCTTTGCCCAGGCTCAGCACTCCTCTAGCCCAAGTCATGCGTCTCTGTCCCTCTGTTCATTCATCTTTTTATAAAAATCTTTATTGAATTTTTGTGCATGTCAGCTAATACATCCTAATCATATTTCGAACTTCTTAACTATCTTCCCCATAGCCCCTCCCAACACTGTATTTCATACACTGTCATATATGTTAAGGCTTATCAAGTCCAGTGTGTGTCCCCAGATATCCTTCAGTGTGAGTTCTTCCCCTGGAGCCTGGTCAATCTATCTAGCATCACTCCGTTAAAGTCCAACTATTCTTCACCCGGAAGTGATCAGTTGCCAATAGCTCTTCAGCTAAGGTTGGGGCTTCTGACCCATTTCCATGTGTCTATGTCAGGTTTTCTAGCTGGTTTGTGTGTGCGTGGGTTTTGTACATACTGTCTGTCACCATGTTCGTACGAGCGAGTTCCCAGCTACCCGGAAAACTCTGTTTCCTTCCCCTACGGTTCCTTGTATAACTTCCTTTCCTCCGTTTCCGGTTAAGTCACCCCATTTTCCCCCTTTCACACCCCTGCCTCCCACTGCCCCCCTCTCTCAGGCTCTTGCTTCCCCTCATGGTTTCTTTCCATTTTCCTGACTTCTGTACTTACGAATTTGAAATCAATATAGGCTACATACATAGTGAGTTTAGTGGGATATACTCTCACAAGAAAGGATTTGGAGCTCATAGCCACAAGTGAGGAAGAATGTGTGTGACTTGTTTTTCCAAGTTTGTGTTACTTCACTTCATATAACAGTTTCTAGGTCCACATATTCAACTTCAGATGACATGATTTTGTTTTCCTTTACCGCTAAGTAGAACTCCATTGGGTAAACTCCACTTACAGTTGAGGGACATTTAGGTTGAGGGACATTCATAGCTCTTGTGGAAAGAGCAGCAGCAAACAGGACTGCCCAAGCATCTCTGCAGTAGGATGAGTCCTTTGGGTGTGTGCCAAGGAGTAGTATAGCCAGATCGTATGGGGGCTTTCATTTTAGTTTTAAAGAGTTCTCCACACTGATTTCCTCAGTGGTTGCACCAGTTGGCAATCCCACCAGCAGTGAATGATGGTCCCTTTCCCCACATCCTTGCCAGCATTTGGTGTCATTTGTTCTCTTGCTCTTAGTCATTCTGACTGGGGTAAGATGAAATCTTAAAGTTTTAATTTGCATTGCCCTACTTACTAGGGATACTGAACACTCGTTAAGATGTTTCTTAGCCAGTTTTATATCTTCTTTTGAAGGCTCTCTGTTCAGATCTATAGCTCATTTTTAAATTGGAATCGTTTGTTTTCTTGATTCTCCATTTTTAAAATTCTCTTTGTATCCTGGATATTAATTCTCTGTCAGATGTGCAGCTGAAGATTTCCTCCTACTCTCTGGGCTTCTTCTTCACTCAATTGACGTTTCCTTTGCTGCAAAGAGATTTTTAGTTTAATGAAGTCCCACTATTGATTGTTGGTCAACATCATTCTAAATGGAGAAAAACTGGAAGCATCCTCATTAAAATAAAAAAACCAGACATGGATTCCAATTTTTCTGCCTTTAGAATGATTCATATAGAGCCTTTCTATATACCAATAACAAGCAATGGGAAAAAAAAAGAGTTCCAGGAAATACTCTCATTTAAAATAACCTCAAAAAATAAAATATCTAAGAATATACCTAACAAAAGACATGAAAATTTCAAATCTTTGAAGAAAGAGATTGAGGAAGACACCAGGAGATGAAAAGACCTCCCAGGCTCACGGATTGTAGAATTAATATTGTGAAAATGACCAGCCTACCAAAAGCAATTTATAGAGTCAATGCAATGCCAATTTAAATACCCATGACATCCTTCACAGAATTAGAACTTAAAAAATCCTATGTGTGATTCATATGGAATCACAAAAGACTTCAGATAGCCAAAGCAACCCGGAGCACAAAGAGCAATACTGGGCAGATTATCATATCAGATCTCAAAATATATTACAGGGTTATAATCTGTAAAAAAAAAAACACACACACAACAGTATGGTAATGGCACAAAACAGACATGTAGGTCGATGGGACAAAATAGAAGATCCAAACATGAGTGCACTTAATTTCAGTCAACTGATATTGGACAAAGTTGCCAGGAATGCACACTGGAGAAAGACAGCATCTTCAGCCCGTGGTGCTGGCAAAGCTGGGTCTCCATCTATAGAAGAATGAAACTGGACCCTTATCTATTATCCTGCAAAAAACTAAACTTCAAATGGATCAGATACTTCAATGCGAAATCTAAAATGCTAAAACTGTTAGATGAAAACATCTACAAAGATACAGATGCAGGAAGGGACTTTCTAAATCAGACAACAGTTCCTTTGTCCACTCTCAGTTTGGCTTTACTGATGCCTGTAAACAGGTGAGAGAACTCTATTAGCAACAAGAGCTATAAATTAACTCAAGACCTTTGGGTTAGATGTTGTAACATCCATAAATTGCATGTTCCAAGGAACTTTAAGAAGAGGAATTCATCATTGCTCAGTATTCATGAGTCTTACCTTTCTTTCCCCCTAAAACACGTGGATAGGAAAGATTAGAAACTCAGATAAACTCTGGAGACCAACTGTGTTGTCGGCTCTTAGTCCTTATAATCAATTGTTTACGCAGACTGCTTTCTCTACATGGGAAAGTGCAGTAAAAACCATGTCTCACAAAGCAAGGTAACCATGTGTATATCAGATCTTTTTTTTTTTTTCACACTGATTGAGATACTACTGTATTTCCAGTAAACTATTGTTGGTGAACACATTGATCATGAAAAGTTGGCAGGTCTGGGAAGTTAATAACTAAACTGTAGTTGAGCGAATGACAAGACCAAATCCAGGTGTTCTGAGCAGATTTGCCCTTTCAAACATTTCTTTCCATCTTACCCTCCCTTAAGAATAATGGTCCTTTAGTTTTTATCTAGTAACAAACCCAAGATTTTTTACTGGAGGTTGGGATTTGTTTGTTTTTCTTAGCCCCGTGACCGTGACTTTTCTAGCATGTGATAGAAATGGTTATATTTGTACCCAGCTCCCTAGTTCATTTCCCAGGTCTGACTTGGCACACAGAGCAATGAAGGCAGGCATAAAATTTCCAGAATGAGGAAATGTTGCAAACAACTATAATAATATATTCACCTGAGCATTCTTCCTGGTAGTGGGAGAAAAAGTCTGGTTTCGACCTCAAGCTGAGTGGCAACAGCAGACAAGGATTGGTCCAGAAAATCTACCTCCCCTAAGGCGAAATAAAGCAGCTCCCTTGGAAAGTAAGTTTGAGGGTACTTATACTTTTTCTCTGCATTAAAAAAAGAGAAAGGGGGCTGAAGAGATGGCTCAGTAGCTATGAGCAATAGCTGCTCTTGCAGAGGACGGAGGTTAGGTTCCTAGCATCTATATGGCAGCTAACAACTGTTAGTAACTACAGTTACAAGGAATCTGGCTCCCACTTCTGACCTTGATGGCCATTGCATAACATGCATGTACTTACGTTTATATGGGCAATACACTCACACATTATAAAAATAATAATAATAAAATATTTTTTTAAATAAGAAAGAAGAAGATTATTCTCCCATATAGGCCACTTATATGGAGTTGTGCATTCTTTGTATGTGATCCAGAGTTCTTTGTATCTTTGACTCTCTCCAACTACCTAAAGGTCAGATATCCCATGGAGAGCATAGAAAGAGAAGTCAAGAGGACTTGGACCTAGTACAAATTATGTAGAGCACAGATGGCCAGATATTGGTGTAATCTGTGTATCTAGGAGACGTGGAGTATGGAGAGAGCTGCTAAACCCAGTGAACCAAGTCACAGCCGGAATAGGATAGGGAGTTTGAATTTATGCATCTATACAAGGCTATGATTGATGGTTAAAATAGGTTTATATGCGTTCATTGACTGGGAACATTCCCAATGTGCAACCCAATGGAGGGTCAAAGCAACTATCTGTCTTATAGGGGAGGTTATTTTGCAAGGTCATCTTTAAGATTGTTTTCCTGATATGCCAAATGTGTGGTTACTACTGAGGCTGTGGATTTTGGAATAAAACAGCAGGTCCAAGTTTAAAATAAGGTATTAGCCTATGGTTTTCCAAAACAGGGACAGCTTCTATCCATTTATTGATCACTTAGATGTGTAACAATTGATATGGCTGGAAAAATTCTCAGTTTTCTATCCATCCATGGTATCGTTCATGATGATTTTAGAAAATGAGCCTCATTATTGTCTTTTGACTGTGTGCAATACTGAATTCTAATTGTGTTTCTCTGAGCCCCAGAAAGGAAACTGCCACGTTCATTGCCTTTTGATAAATGTGATTGCTTGCTACACTGATCTATAGCCACTATGCTACACAAAATTATTATGAGGTAAATGTGTCCCAACTATTCTTGTATTCTTTTATTGCCATGGGGAGCCTGTGATGGAAAATGGAGAGTTTGGGTCACTTATTGTGTGCAAATTGCTTAAAAAGGAATAAGTCATAATTAAGGCTGTGGCACTGCCTTTTCTGATGAATGAATTCCCTGGGGGAGTGGAGAAACTGTGGGCACAAGTAGGACTTTGAGATTTAATGTCTATTGGTTTTTCTATACTAATATCAACTAATTAACATTGGCCACAAAATTTATTTGAGGAACAAAAAGACCTATATCATTTAAAAAATATATTCTCAAATCAAATACAACCATTATTAATATGGCAATACCTAGATCAAAATGAAGAAATATATTTCAATGTCACCACCATATCATTTCAACCCCTCCATTACACTGATGTCACCAAAAAGAATCTCCACCAGATCAAAATAATCAGGGAATCAGGCCCCAAACAGCTGCAGCTTAGAGAAAAACCAAATGATTTTCAGTTTCTTGACTATCAAGAGAAAGTCGATGTTGTCAATGATGAGTTTCTGACTTTGCTGTGACTCCAGTGCTGTCCATCTGAAGTCACACCTCTACATGGTCATTGGATTACTGTTACTCTGTAGACCTTAATGAGCATTCTGTCAGGTTCTGAGGAGTTGGAAAGAGATGCGAAGATGAATCATTCTTTTAGGCAAACAGTTTTACTAGTACAAGCCACATGAGAGGTGTCTTCAAAAGTTTCCAGCTGACTCAAAGAGAGCAAAAGTGTTCTTCAGAAGATTTCCTAGGGAAGAGGAAGCCTCCCATCATGGGGAAACAGAATTAGCTAATATGTGACCCATCCTGTGTAATCGAGGTAGGGCATACATGTCCTAAAAGTGTTATAACTTCCCAAACAGCACCAACTGGAGACCAACTGTTCAAATTCCTCAGCCCATGGGGGACATTACTCACTTAAACTACCACATGTCTAATTAAAAAGATATTAACTTTAAATAGTTATTAACTGTAAATAGTTCCAACAAAATAATAAGAATCAGTCATGTCAAATATTATTGTCCGATAATGGGCTTTTATAGAACTGGGTATATAAAATATAGCAACCAATTTCAGACACCAAGTGCTACAGTCAGAGAAGATTTGAGGGGTCTATAAAAGGCATCATTAATCCAATCACCAATTATTTTTTCTAATAATTTTATTATTCCAATATTGAAAAGAGGTAGCATGTGAACACAGACCAGAGGCTACTAAATAGTCCATTGTATGATTCTATATTTATTAAAATTTGTTCTTACATATCCTAAAAAGGGAATGATGTCACAAAATAAAGGTAAGATGTACAACGTTTCACAGAAGTTTCCTAACACTGTTAGGAAATTAGCTCTTCAAAGCTTCCTGTAAGTGCTTAAAGGCAGCATTGTATTCTATGAGATGAAACAGTGACTGAAAGACAGTGGATCAGGTCAGTGTTGAGATGATCAAAGTTGTTTGGACCTTCTTCCCAAATAAAGAGATTCTCTGGAACTCTGGAGAGTATGCTTCTAAGAAAGACTCTGTGTACCATCCTCCCCTATCCTGTACAGAAACCAGAATTCCTCACAGAGGACTTCATTTCCTTGGCCAGTGAACTTTAGTCTCTCCTCAGTATTCACAAGCATCTTAGAATTTATTATCCTTCCAAGTTCAAGTTTCTTTCCGTAATAAAGCTTCTCTCCTCCAAAATATAGTAAAGACCGTATGTGAAAAAGTGTGGTGTTGTTGGAATACCAACTTTAAAAGCCCAAATCGCTAGTAACTGAGTTTAGACTTTAGAATAATATTCTGAGCTTATTTCACCTCACATGCAAAGTTCATGTTCATGTAGATAAAGCCATTTGAGGTCACAGTCCAAGGCCCTTGTCCCCAAGGACCAAGAGCATAATTGCTTATAATTTTTGTGTCACAGACCTCTTTGCTATGTGGTCAAGACTGTGAAATTTTCAGAATACTTTAATAAGAAGTTTATTTAAACAAGATGTTTATCTTGAAGGGGAAACTATTTAGGGTTCAAGTTTTCAAATAATTACTCCTGCTTAATGACACATTACCCTACATGTAACAGCTACATTAAAAAAAAAAAGATAAAATCACCCTAGGTTTTACAATGATAAATGAAAAACTTTAAAATTCTCCAATGAAATAAAGTATGCAAGAATTTTTGTGTTGTTGGAGGTCTCTTTTTGTTTTAAAAACATTGATATAAAGATAACCTCTAAATGAACCACTGTTAGAGAAAGGACTTATTTCACAGAATCAGCATTTTCTCCAATATCATCTCCATTTAATCATTGGCCATACTATCTTTTCTTCCAAACAATATACTTAGGCCCATGCACCAGTTACTTTGTGTTCATAAATGAACTGGAAGGGAAAATGAAAGACTAGAGAAAGCCATACTAAATTAGTTGAAGGGTAAATTAAATTGTGGTTTTCTAGCTGAGAATGTATTCTGAGCTTACAAAATTCTGCAGTAGAAATAACAGCTTCCTTCTTTAGTCTACACCTCCTTTCTGCCTCTGCAACACATCAGTTCTATCTTTAGTCTCCCTTTCCAGCTGTGCCAATGTGTCTGTTTGATTTGTTGGCTGTCCATAATCAAATTAGAATGTGATCTGCCTCTTTGACAAACCAAATCATTCATTATAGTGTTTCATTAGTTGCCTTAGTAATGCATTCTCAATTAGAAACCTGAGACTTGATTGGTGTTGTGACTCAGTAATCCTAACACTCAGGCAGGATGATTGCTGTGAGTTCAAGGCCAGGCTGAGAAAAAGACTGGTTGTGTGAGAGTATCTCCCTTCTCCATTATTGATGTGTTCATTCAGCTCCACCCTGGCCTGCAACCTTCAAGTTAATATGATCATTGTTCTCAGTCTCGACTCCTTCCTTGAGTTTTTCCTCAGTCATGAGAAGCAGAGTCTGAAGGAACACACAAAAATCACCAAGAACCTTAGAGAAAGGGCAGCAACAGTGAACAAGAGCTCCAAACACTTAAAAGAATGAAAAATAAAAGTCATGGGAATGGGAAAGATGACTCAGCAGTTAAGAACACTGGCTGTTCTTCCAGAGGACTGGGTTTGGTTCCCAACACTCACATGGCATCTCACAACCATCTGTAACTCCAGTTCCAGGGTACCCAATACCTTCTTCTAGCTTCCACAGACATTGCACAACATGGGCGCACTTAAATAGACACACAGGTAAAACTTTCTCACACATAAAAATTGATAAAATTAATGAAAATTATAAGTCATAACATTAGAAAGAAAATGGATTTTATTGAAATATAGGTCACAAACTTTTGAATATGAGGTATAATAATTTATGCACTTCCTGACTGAAGCATTTAATAAGATCAATTTCAAAAAGACTTATAAGCAATGTTTCTACCAAATTGTATTGTGACATGAATGTATTTGTTGTATTGTCTATATTACAGACAAGTCACTGATATCACCAACACTGTGGAAATTTGTAGCTGTACTGTTTGTTCTTGATTGGCAAAATTCTAACAGATAGATTAGATTTACCAATGAGGAAACAGAATTCATTAAATGTTAACAATTTAATTTCAATCAGCCACATATAATGCCTAATATAATATTGTAAAAGACCATCTGAATCAAATTTATTCAAATAATAACAAATTCAGTTACCTGGGTAGAAAATTATGTGAAAAAAAATTATTTATAGGAGTATAGAGGCTGGAGAGCTGGTTCAGCAGTTAAGAGGACTGGCTGCTCTTGCAGAAGATCTAGGCTCAGCTCCCAACACCCATTTGGTGGTTAACAACCACCCATAACTCCAGTTCCAAGGGGATCTGTCACCCTCTTCTGGTCTCTATGGGCACTGAATACACAGGTGCACTTATATACATATGTGCAGGCAAAACACTCATATACATTAAATAAAACTTAAATATTTTAAAAAGACTGTAAACTTGGAAAATGCATTTACTATTATTCTATCTAGTTAATGGAGAAATGAGATCTGTTTCAGTTACTCCATTATTCCAAGATGGCACATTTTGGTTGCTTTGATAGTCACCATTCATTATGAGAAAGGGCCAATTGGAAAGCACATACAAGCATCTGTATTAAGGCCATCCTTGAATACCCGCCTCTTCTCTTTCTGCTTTTGCTTGGTTGGTTTTGTTGTAACTCGTATATTTCTAGTTTGCATAGGTCCCTTTGATGATTTGTTTGTAACTGCATGTACATTCAATCTCTGAGCCAAATCTTCACTTCCTAACCAATTGTGTGATCATTAACAGTTTGAAGTGGGATTTTTTTTTGGGGGGGGGACTATAAACTCAAGTATAATATACATCAGTTCTTAAAGCAATTATAAAAACCAAGTTAGGGGACTGGAGAGATGGCTCAGCAGTTAAGAGTACTGGCTGTTCTTGCAAAAGACCCGAGTTTGAATCCCAGTATGCACATGGCAGCTAACAACTGTCCATAACTCCAGTTCCAGGGGATCCAATGCCTCTCTTCTGTCATTCGAGGGTATTGCATGACACTGGTGCACTTACGTACATGCAAGCAATACATTCATAAAGAAATCAGAAAAAAAAAAGTTACATACTGCATGTTGCTCCTGCTAACCCTGACACAGAGTAAGTTCTAAATAAATACTATGCTGATGGTCATTTGCTGATCCAGTCAAGTCACTGGCAAATATTATAAACTATAAGTAAACAAGGTTGAATTTTATGTGGCATAGTATGCCTTTTATTTCATTGGAATCTATTTCGTTCTTAAATTTGGTATAGTGCATACCAAGGTTCTTTCACTAGCCAAACCTGGTAGATGAATGATTTTTAACCTCAAGTGTAAACAGACTCATGTTATGTTTAGAATATGATATAACAGTAAGACAAAAAGAAACCACGTCCATCTGGTCAATTAACTATAACATTCCTGTTATAGAGAATAAATTAAAACTGTGATTTCTTTGTTTTGAAATCCAAAGTACATTGGCTTAGCTGAAAGTTTCCAGAAATAAAATTTATAAACAGTGATCTTTAAAAGAAAGAAAATACTTAAAAATCCAACTCTGTATTCACCTCATTCAAAACTAATATCCAGAAAAGCTTTGTGTGGTCGTAATAATCTCTCACTATCTTCTCTCTCTCTCTCTCTCTCTCTCTCTCTCTCTCTCTCTCACTGGTCTTTTTAAAATTTATTTCCTATTAATCATAAATTGAACTAGAAAGAGAATGAATCTTAAAAAGTCATTTCCCACGCCAGAGCTTTACTAATCCTTTTAAGTGCACTTTAGTGATGTTTAATTTGTAACTAGGGATAGAGGATTGTTACAGCAGTGTTTGCTTCTTCCTCCAGATAGAAGCAATTAGCTAGGCAAGCCAAATCCTCCACCTGGCCACCATCAACATACACATAACAGCAAGAGAAAACAGAAGGTCCCTTGGGACCTGTTTCCTTTGGTATTCAAAACCTCTACTTTCTCCAATCCGCCTGTGGTAGTGAGGATGTATCTATGGAACTCAGACTTTCTTTTATTTTAATTCTTGCAGACAGTAAGCAGAGCTGTGTTTCTATTTTGATATTTGAGCACAATGTGACACTCTTTCTATTTACAAGCAATGGCGTTGGCAAATAGGAATTTTCTAAAGCATCTTTGGTTAACACTGGAACTCATTGATTTGTTAAATGTCATATAAGAAAAGTCTGGAAAGATTTTGGACGTTCACACTTCAGAAAACAGGCAGACATTACACTGTAGTAACCCATGTCTGTCCTGCAAGGTGGCCTGACAAGTTATCAAAAGAGTGAAACCTCTACCCAGGGGATAAGCTTCCCTTCATAAAGATGCCAGGCTCCTGAACTTTGCTTCTCCCAGCAGGAGATTCCTGAGGGAATTCTAATTTCTTGGGGTCCACTGTTTCAATAAACAGTCTGGTGGTCAAAGGGAGAAGCACAGGTATCTCTAAGACATCTTCATTCCTGCCAAGATCATTAAACCCTGAAGAATATTCCCCAGGTCTTCGTCCTGCTGACCACTGGCAAGCCTCTTGCCTCTCTGCCTTTCAGGCCTTTTTATTCTTTCTGGGGGTCAATATTCAATTCTCTCCAGTATGTTCAACATGTCTTTAATTAGCTCTTCTCCCTTATAATGCAAACATGCTCAAGGCATTTTACCATTTTATAAGCCATCTTCAAATTTAGAAACCCCTTTTCTAGCTATGGCTAGAAAAATTGCTGAAAGTTCTGTTAAGAGTTCCTATACCTTCATCCCCCTCCCCAAGGTATATTCATTGCTTATGAAATCCCCTTTTGAGGTAATATCATTTTTACATTTTAATAGCATATATTAATTATGCACAATAATGGATTTCAGGATGATATTTTCATACATGTATATAATGTACTCTGATCCCATTCTCTCCCCATTATCCTCTCTTCTTTTCCTGTTCTTGCTGATTCTGTTCCTCCTCTCAAGGCTACTTTCATGTGGTTTGTTTGTCTCTGTGACCTAATCACTTTCATTAAGCTTGCAGGTAGGATTATGAATGGGGGGTTATTTACAGAAGGAGGAGCCCCTCAATAGTGGCTATACCACTGAATAACCACTTCCCTCCCCCAGCAACAGCTGTCAAAGACCCTCAGGGCCTGCTCAGTCTTTTTGAGCTCTGCCAGAAGCCAGCTGTAGCATTCTCTGCTACATCACTGCTTCTGCATTAATCCTTAGTTAACTTGCTCCTTTAATAGGATAATTTGGGCCCTGGTAGGATAGAGCAAGCCAACAAGTTGAAGAGACTGTATTTTGCAAGTTCACAGTTCTAAAAATGCAGACCATCATTTTCAACAGCATTTGCACTTTATAAAGCATTCACAGTGCAGACTCTCCTGTATAGTGCATGTCATCAAATATAAACTACCATCAATTATAAAATAAATCCTTTTTTACATTTATCTATCTGTGCGTGCACATGCCTGCCACAGGGCATGTGTGGAGATCAGAAGTCAACTTGCAGGAGTTACTTCGCTCCTTTCAGTATGTGGATTCTGGGGCTTAACTTTAGGTACTCAGGACTGGCGATAAGCCGTCTCACCAGCCCTAAGTCATTATTTTTATTTTACAAATCATTAAAAATACCACCAATTTAATTAGAGTATGATATTTGTTATAAGACCTGTGGCAAATTGGGAAATATTAAAATGTTTGTGAGGGAATTGTGGGCACGCTAGAGGTTGAAGGAAAAGAATTGCCCCGAGTTTGGGACAAGCCTGGGCTACATGGTGATCTCTAAGCAAAACCTGAGCTGCTGTGCAAGACACTGTCTCAGAAAAAAATGTGGGACCCCCCCAAAAAAAAAAATCCACGATGTTTTACATTCAAAGAACTGTGGTAAGGAAGTGAATGATTTCATCAGGTGCACTTCAGAAAGAAGGCGCTCTAAGCCGGTGAAAGGCATGAGCGAAATCACAGCTGTTTGGAAACGCCTGGTTTGTTTGTGTAGCTATGGCTTTCGGAAACACCAAGGCCAACTTGAGACAGTCTTTTATCAAACATTTTGGAGCAATTAAACACTCTTTAAACTCTAGAGAAAAGAGGGATAACTTTGTAGGTTCTTAGTTGGAACACTGTAAAAGTAAGAAAAACAGATGTTTATTGACATGTGCATTTCATATGTGTATGTGGGAGAAATGTGTAGTTCCAAAGAGGTGGGTTTGAACTCCAGCTTAAGTAACATCGTCAATAGAGGACAGTAAAGTTTTACAGGGTAATGTAATAAAGCCAAAAAGGTGTGGAGTTCTAGGGGTGGCAACTGAGAGAGGAGAGTGACTGGAACGCAGAAGGGGGAGGGAGGAAGAGGCCAGCTAAGGGGGTCGAGGGGGAGGGCAATAAATAAGAGCAACATATTTCTATTAAAATGCCATAATAAAACCCATTGCTTTGTATGCTAACAAAAATAATAATTTTTTAAAAGTGAGTTAGGAAGTCTGTGACCGTAGACTCCTCTACACCAGCTCCAGTCTGCCCAGGGTCCAGACTGTCTCCAGGGGTTACTTAGTCCTTCCTACTCATGAGGAAGAGGATATACTTGACTGTAAATATGTGACCTGCTTTTATGAAACAAATTTGAGTACATGGTCCCAAACCCGACAGAGTCAACCTCTTATTCCTGAGAGTAAGTGTATCTCGTTTTTGGAGGTGGTGTGGCAAGTGATATACCTCTAAACTTCAGTGTGTACAGTGGGAGCAAACAGGTGTTTAATAAAGGACATTTCTGCAGAAACAAACACAAGATTAGCAGTTGAGTAAATTATAAACCATTTGTGAGTACACAAGGTAGTTAAGTGAGACCATTTCTAGATGTCAGGCTTGATACGTCTTTTGCAGTTTGTCTTTCTAGGGAAGTCTGTGTGTCTCCACGGACAACAAGCATGCATTTGATCTCTCTATGAGCTGTTGTGACAATTTATATCAGCATATCAAGTTGTCCAGTGTAAATTTGCATCAATTTGGGGAAAGGGCCAATTTTACTGTTCATGAAGCCATGTCTGAAAGGTGGGAGAAACCTGGAAACTTGGAGAGTCATGACCATATTTTGGAGGAAACTAAACTAATTCAGAAGCAAGTCCAGTCCAGTGTGTAGTAAATAATAGAACTTCATAAGCAGTACGCAGGCAACAATCTCACAGGCATATGGGAGTTTTCTTTATGAAAAAGAAATGTTTTCCTCTCTGTCATCAACCATTTTTCACTAAAATAAGACTAATTTATTTCAAAAATAAGTTTAGTCTTATTAAACTTGTCTGTAATATAAGGGTGTCAAAATAGTAATAATAGGCTCTTTTACGTTTCCTCTGCTGGAAATTTATATGATTTTTTGTAGGGTGGGTGGTTAGGGTGAGTTGGTTTTTTAAGACAGAGTCTCCCTGTAATGCCAGCTGGCCTGGAACTTACTAGATAGACTAGGCTGGCCTGGTTCTCATAGCAATCCACCTGCCTCTGCTTCCTGAGAGCTAGGATTAAAGGTGTGTAGCATATGCCCAGTTCTACTGGAACTTTTGATAAGGAATTTCAAATTCAACTTTCAAAAGGCCCCCAAGGCAAGGAAGCCATGTCAAGGATTTGCCACCAGAATTCATCCAAAATAATTACACTATTGAGTAACTTCTTTCTTCTTGAATCTTCTTAATATCTTGAGGTTCCTGAGACTGCCTGAAAGACAACATTCATTCCCTACCTCTAAGGCTGGGAGCCCTTTTATATTAGAAACCAAGTCAAATTTTCCAAAAAGGACTGCTGGCTCTGTAAAATCAACCTAAATCCTTAAAATCATATTTGATTCAGTGCACAATTTCAAATATGACATTCTGGGCAAAAATATGTCTGTTATATTCTTTTATAATGAGGAGAGATTTTTACTGAATGTAGTAAATATTTCAATTCTGTTTACAGGGAATAGAATTTACCACATTGCTGTCAGGGTCAGAGAGTTTAAGAGAAAAAAGAAAATGCTTTCTAAAATCTGGGAAAAAAAAATAAAGGATCAAAAAATTTGCAAGCAAAAAGTTCATATAAAAATAGTTCCTAGAGGAAGGGGCGATAACTCACCCAGTAGTACCGTCCTACTTCCTGTTCTGCCTCTATGTACTTCCTGTATGCAGTTGAAATGTGATCTCTCAGCTTCCTGCTTTTACCACCCTGCCATGCCAAAACCCCAAATTCTCTGCCCCTTGTCAACAAGCTCTTGCATTCCTGCTACTTTCCCAAATGGGTAAAACTCTCCAAATGTCTGGCCTACTGCTTTTTTTTCTTTTTAATGGCCAAAGACTATTCCTAGCACTTACTAACCAAAATAACTGTGTTAGCCCCCAAACGTTCAATAACTTAGGGACCTGGGGTCCCACAGACTCAACTGTTGGATACTGCATTCTTGGTGTTCAACAATCAAGACCTAAACTAAGCAAATATTTCCCTACACGACCACTTTAAGAGTCTGAGAGTATACAGCAAAGGCCACTGAGAGACGAAGCAAAAGGTAGCCTTACAGTCCCCCAAGAGTTAAACTTGTTCCTTCCAAAGATAGGCAGGAATTAAAACTTCTAAACTTGTTAATGTAATTAATTATGTCATGCAAATTTATGTCTATCATGTAATTGTTTGCATGTCATTAGATGTTAAGACATCATGAAACAAAACTCAGTCTGCCCTAGAATTCCCCCCAAATAATTGTGTAACAAAACTTGTCACCATTTTAATATTTTTATTTCACTTTTCTTGCATGCTCATATTATTTTTTATTTCTTCTCATACATACTTTAAAAATGTGTGTGTGTCTGTGTCTATGTGTATGTATAAGTGTGATTGCATATATGATAAATACATATTGCCGAATAAACTAAAGAACTCTTAACTTTTTAAAGCCTATTAAAATAGTATATTACAAGGTTAGTAAGATGGCTGTGTAGATAAAAGCACTTGCCACAAAAGTCTGAGAACCTGAATTTTATCCCCAGATCCCATATAAAGGTAGAAGGAGAGAAGTGACTCCACAAAAGCTGAGCTCTGGGCTCTACAGATGTAGCATGGCACACATGCACCCACATAAATACATAGCACAAAATGTCAAAAGTATGTTTAGGGCCATTCAGAAGTTATTCAAAATTATGTCCTAATCTCAAACCAAAATTCATTTAATTAAAGGATTAGTGCTTGACATATTCAACTGCTAACTTTTTAAGTATAATTTGAATTTTAGTACTGGTATAATTTTTTGAATCATCAATAACCATACTTACAGGGCAAAGCCAATGAAGACAGAGGGGCTATCAGGACTGTCACTGTCTTATCTCTTACTCCTAAATCAAATAGGTCATAGAGAACCACTAAAAATATCCTATAGTTCCAGTGAGTCAACTCTACTCTTAATCAGAGGACCCCAGGGATTAGACTTTAACTAGTATGCATTCTATAAAAAGCAGGTCAACGTAGAGGACATAGATGAAAATGTCCTCAATGTTTCTTAGGGAAACTGCATTGTCAGCAAAACCTTGACCCATGCGCCAGACGACCCAACTGGTAAAAGAAAACCAAAGGAGCCATAGGACACCTCCAAAGTCCCTAAAAGTAACCTGTAGAGACCCCCAAATAGTAAAAAAGAAAATGGTTTACTGGGTTCAAATGCACAGTCTTAAATATCCAGCAAGCAGGAAAGCATAGCTAAAAAGTAGAATAATTGGTTATAATTCAAAACAAAAGGTAAACTAGACTTTAAAAAAAAAAAACTGGGACTTGAGAGATGGTTCAGAGGTTAAGAGTACTGCCTGCTCTTGCAGAACACCCAGACTTGATTTCCAGCACCAACATGCTGGTTAACCACCATCTGAACCCCAGTTCTGGGGAACCTGACATCCTCTTTTGGCCTTGGTGGACTGTGCACATACGTGGTACACTTACATATATGCAAGCAAAACACTCATATACATAAAAATAAATATGAATATAAATAAGTAAACAGAAGGAATAAATTAATTCAAGCCCCGCACACTTCCCACTGTGCGTTAACTGAAATTCCAAAAGAAACTTAAAAGCAACGCAATTGATGAGCATTTTGAGAACAAGATGCAACCTTGAGCACATACTTTGATCTCAGACAAATATTTTGTCATGAGCCTGTCCAAAATTCACAGTCCCTAGAGCTGACAGTCCCTTGATGGAAAGAGTAACCCTAAGACAACAGAGATGCAGACAGCACGTGACTGTAATTTATATTTTAAAATATTTTATTTATTATTTTTATTTTTTGTGTATGAGTGTATTGCCTGCAAGTATCCACATTCTTAAGAGTTCCAGGGGCTGGAGAACATATATCACTTCAGGCCTAACATGAACAAAATCTGGATTAATTTCCAGCACTGCATAAACTGGCATAGTGGCACATGGGAAGTGAAGGCAGGAGAATCATAATTTCAAGGTCTTCTTTGGCTACATAGCAAGTTCATTGCTAGCCTGAGCTCCATGATACTCTCTCTAGAAAGGAAAGGGGAGGGGAGGGGAACTGAAGTGGTCAGAAAAGAAGGAAGGGAAGAGAGAAGAAATTAAAAGAGAATTCTATGACTCAGAAATTAGCAAAATTACACTGACTCTTTACAATTTTATTTTCTGTAAGATTTTATTTATATATGCACGTATTAAAAGAAAAAAAAATAAGAATGTTTAGTGCCTGAATAGAAACGTTTACTAACAGTGTTAGGCAGACCACAGTACAAAATTTATACTACAGTCTGTGAGAAAATGTCAACACTAACAAAACAAACAAAGAAAAACATTTCATTGGAGCTCAGAGAGAGAAGAGCTAATGGGTTCCTCTTCTTCCCTATACTTCAGGAATAGAGAATCATAACTAAAACAAGGAGGCAACAGACACAAATACAGAGTTCCTAATTTTCTCTGCCTAGGCTTGTCTTCCTGGGGAAGAGGGAGGGGAAACTGAGCACAGGGAGACGAGGAATAGAAGAGCATTCAGCCCGGTTAATGTGGCCCCAGTCTTGAAGCCCAGCTGGGCTGTTCAGGGAGCTGTGATCCCGGGAGACTGGCTGCGCTTGCAGATGTTCAGAGGAGCAAATGCCAAGGAGCTTTTAAAAAGTAAAATTAATAACTCTATTCAGGGAAATACAGTAATGTCTGCCCTCAGACCAGGCCACAGCCGCGCTGCTGTTTTAGAGGCTCACGTTTCAGCCCTGGCTCCTCACGCTCTGCTATGGGACGTCTATGGCCCTGGGTGCAGGGCCTCCACTTCACCAAACCATCGATTTCCAAGGCCTCCAACCTCTCAGCTCTTCACAGTTCCAAAGGAGATTCCGTTGCAGGACGCATCATCTTCAAGCTGGTGTGAATTCAGGTGGTGTTCATCGTTTCGAACGCTGCACTGTTCTTTAATGCTTCGGGAGGCTCGAGGAATGGCCCATCCTCCGTGACCTCCAGAGACTGCTAGTGCCTGTCTAGCTACCTAACAACAGATGTTGGGATTTTGTCCGTTAGGATTGAAAATTTTAAATGTTTGGATGTTTATAGGATGTGCAAAATTTGGAAGACTAGGCATTATTTCCTATACTTCTAAGCAGTGAAGTTTTCCTAAGAACTCTGAGAATTAAATCCCTAAACTGACATCTTGTTTGAGATTTTTAAGCTGATTCAAGAATGCTTTTGTTTTTTACAGTACAGTTTGGGTCTTCAGATGCAAGAATGATTGAATAATTGAGCTTCCTTCACAATTAATGACCTAGTTTTGTAGCACTACTTGTTGCTGGTATTTTTTTTTCCTACCACATGTAGTGATTCCAAACCACATGCAGTGCTATCCCTGATACATGGATGTTCACAAGTCTCACTGTTACCAGGAATACTGAGGTTCCTATTTTGGGATGTTCATATCATTAATAAAAGGATTTGAAAACAGACTCAGAAAGATGCTAGCAGATTATTTTATTAAATTTGTTAGAAATGTGCCTGGGGACTAAGGAAAATAACCACCCAGTCAGAAGCACGTTGGCAAGTAAAGTTACTTCTGCAGAAGGGTGTCATGCCTTGACTGTAATTCTGCAAGTACCCACGTCTGCACACCCGATGGGAGTCCCACAGAGTTTTTATTCCTAATGCAAAGGGGTTCTGTTCCTTCCTCCGGTGGTCAGAACTGGGGCCTCACATTCTAAAAGACACTTAAAAGCAATGCAATTGATAAGCAAGATGGAATTTTTGAGAGCAAAATGCAAACCTGAGCACATACTTTGATCTTAGACAAATATTATGTAATGAGCCTGTCTAGAATTCGAAATCCCTAGAGCTGGACAGTCCCCTGCTGGGAAGAGTAACCCTGAGACAATGGAGATACAGATAGCAGGTGACTATTTCACATTTTATGTTTTAAAGGTAAAACTTCCTTTGAAAGAAAACTGACCGTTTCGTTTATATTTCTTACAGATTTTGAGGAAAAAACACTAGTACAGGCTAGTTGAAAAATCTCAGCAGCTGCCAGGAGGGGAGATGGAGAAAAAGTTATACTTTTCAATAGTAGTGGAGATCAGAGACACACGGATCAGGAAGAAGCATGTTTAGGAGGGAGCTGTTGATCTACGTGCAGAGGGCACCCGTGTTCAGGCCGATATGTCCCAGGTTCAAGGCTACGCCAGAGGCACATAAATCAAAGTAGAGACAACTTATTAAGGAATAAAAAGTGCTCCCACAAATAAAAGTGAGCTAATAGGCTAAGACAAGATCCGCCAAAGCCATAGTCACAAGGTGGACGGCCCTTTGTATACTTGGGCCTCTCCTATTCCTATTTGTATTTTGAGGGCTTTATTTCCGTGCATGGTGCATGGTCTGTTTGTTAGATGAAGCCCTTGTAAGGAAGGGATTCTGGTCTTCCTCTGCAAGCTGGCTTCTTTCTTATGTTACCGCTGATGTTTCCATGTCTCCAGTCCCCATTCCCCGCGGGGAGGTGAGTGCCTTGCTCTGGCACAGGCCTGACTCTCAGTATTGGATTACATGGTCAGCTTACAGAAAGCACAGACTTGTGTTTCCTAGCAATGTTCTAGTAACATTCAGAGTGATAACTCAGAAATAACTCAAATAGCAAATTAAATTAGATATGCCGTCTGCTGCCTTCCTTTTATGTATTCCAGCCCGTAGCACTGAGCAGCAATGTGTGAGCCATTGTGTTTTGCTGGGCTAACTACCAACACTGGACAAATGTCTCCCCATGCCATTGTTTTCCTTGGAAGAAGATAAATTCAACAAAAGCATCTTTTAACTGCTGTAAGGATTTTGTTCAAATAAAAATAAATCCCCACAGACTAGACGAAAAACCTTGTGACGCAGAGCAGTACATCTCCGCAGGGTTGAGGATCTCATAACCCAGCATGGCTTTTTACCTCTTCTTCCCTTTCTCCCCCTCAGGGCAGCCACTGAAATTTATGGCTGGCTTGCCCTGAGGATTTTTTTTTTCTTAAATTGTAGTAAAATTGTTCTAAAGCCTCTACTTGAGTCCATTCTTAAATTCTTTTATGAATGAGACTAAAGACCTTGTTTCTCCCCCATATCAGTATTTCCTTAAATTTTTTTTTTTTTTTTTTTTTTTTTGGTCTTTTTGAGTTAGGGACTCCTTGGAGTTCCAGCTGCCTGGAACTTGCTATGTAGACTAGGCTGGCTTCTATCTACAGAGATCTACCTGCCTCTGACTATCAAGTGCTAGGACTAACAGCATGTGCTACCATGATCATCTTGATACAAGGGAAATTAGGCTCCCCTAATTTGTTCTTTGTTTCATTAATAAAATAATTTAAGAATGGACTCATATGGAAGCTTAAGGACAGTTTTATTATAAGAAAAACCCCTGGGCAGACAAGCTATAAATCTTAGAGCTGCCTGGAAGAGAGAAGGAAAGAAAGTCATTCCATTTTAAACCAACATCGAGGTCATCCACATGGCAACCTAGCAACCACGTGGTGGGGCGGGAAGCTTTAGAGAAAGAGTAAGAAATCAAGAATGTTAGGGAAGCCCAGTGTGTTAGGGCAAGCATGCTTAGAAAACAGACGGAATAAAGAAAAGGAAATGTTTTTCTGAAGAGTGCAGAAAAGTGAACAGGCGTGAAGCATCTTCTTACACATCTTCACCGCTAAACCTATCTGCTTTTCTGAGTTCAAATTCAGAAAGCATTTTTCCTCTCCTCTCTGCCCCACCCCCATCTCTTACTTGGATACCAGCAAAAATCTCAAGCATCCTTACCCTTGATATAGAGGAAATCAGGGTCCCTTCCTAGTGCTCTTAGTGTTCCTAGTAAAAGAATTTAAGAAAAGCCTCAAATGGATGCTTAAGAAAATTTTATTCAAGTCTAAAAGAAAATCCTCTGGTCAGGCAAGCTATATATCTCAGCAGCTTCCCAGAGGAGGAGAATGGAAGAGAGAAGGCAGAAAGCAATGTCCATTTAAATTGATGGTCAGACACGTGAGAGATTAGCAGCCGGATGGAGGAGAGAATTTCGCAGAAAGACTAAAGAAGCCAAAATGTTGAGTAAGCCCAAAGTGTTAATGAAAGTATAACTTAAAATGGATAAAAAGAAAAGAGAATTCAGAAAAGCAGACTTGTGAAGCTGCAAGTCTGGGATTCAATAAGCTACTGAGCCTAGGAGCAGGATTCTGGGCTGGAAAAGTACACTGTCTCATTAAGCACTAATTATTTCACCTATCTCTTTGATATAGCTTAAGGTGAATCCTCCTTCCTTTGAGTAATCCTTTGAGCAGGTGATTGATCTGGCACAACTATAATGTTAGGTCTCCTCCCAGGCTTTTAAAGGGGTCTTTCTTGCTACTGTAATAGCCTGAGACTCTGGACATCCTCACTCTTTTTCTAGACACATCCCTTTCACACACACACACACACACACACACACACACACACACACCACACACACAATGAATTTTCTGTTATTTCTTGAGAAGAATAGCTTTCTCTCTTCCTCTTAACCATCTTCACCTTCCCAGAAGTTCCCGAGATTTATAGTTTGTCTGCCCTGTTGTTTTTCTCTCAAAATGTAATAAATGGGTTCTCAAGATTCCTTCTGAGTCTATTTTAAAATTCTTTTATATGGGAGCCTGTGTTTCCTGGTAACACAAACATTTCTTGCAATGATCACATTTTTTGAGCACTCAAATGACATCTATTTTCAATGACCCCGAAAGAATTTAATGTCAACCTGTTCCTCACAAGTATCAACAGAGTGGTTACTGTAGGGGCTGTGTATAAAATTATATGGTAGAAAAAAACACGAGAGGCTCAGTGACTTAGAATCTGGAATTATTTTTTTAAATCAATCTAATAATTAGAAGCATATTTCTTTTTTAAAAAATATTTATTGTTTTTATTTTGTGCATGAGTATATTGGCTGCATGTGTCTAGTGCACCTATTTTGTATAATTCCTGCAGAGTCAGAAGAAGGTACTAGATTTCACAGGGACTGGCCATAGAGAAGGCTGTTAACCACCATGTGAGTGCTGGGAGTTGAACCTGAGTCCCCTGCAAGAGCAGTTGGTACTCTCAACCACTGAATCATCTCTTCAGTCCCAGAAGTATAGCTGTATACTTGTGTGCCTGGAATAAACTAAATATTTCTCAAATTTGAATTAATAGTGAAAATGTGCATCTTTTTATAATAATTTTATAATATTTGTTTCCAAGATTTCAAGAAACTAAAGACATTAATGTAGATATATACTAAATATCTTTATTTAATAACTCAAAATATCTAGGAACCCCTCCTTGAAATTCATAATCTAAGACACAGATATAAGAAGAAAACAGCACTGTGGCCTATGAGGATTAAAACAGATAAATGTAGGCACAAAACTGCTGATTTACTTGGTTCAATTCCAAGTTACCTCTCCACGCCTCCATCTTGATTAATCGCCCTCAGCAATGAGCTGGAACCTAGTTATGCTGTTTTCTTAATTCCTGTTGATGGAATACTAATATAAAGATAGATGGAGAAGCAACTACATTTAAGTAACCCGTTCTTCATGTGATAATCAATCATAACTTGTCCATTTTAATTATCTCCCAAATCCCAAATAGATACATGCTTGAAGTTCCCAAGTATTTGCTTGATTAAAGATGTTTACCTTGTTTCAATAATGAATTTCAAATTGATAACTTAGGTGAAAAATATTTATAGGATGAGGTAGCTGTACTGATCTCCCGGGTTTCAAAAATTCTAGTCTGCAATTCAGTAACAATGTTCTCACTAGAGATATGCAAATTAAGCTTATTAATGAGGCTAACTATGCTAAAACAAAATTGGTAGATGTCAGGAAAAGCCAGCCAAAAGAATACGTACTACACTCCCTTTTCATATTCATAATAATACTAAACATACCAAAATAATAAGATTATTTGAATAGTAAATATAATTACTATCACTCTAAGTGAACCTGTATAACATTTTGATGTTTTGCCTCTCCTGGAAGTTCCAGTAGATTGGGTTATGAATCAGTTAAATCTATCACTTTCTAAGAAAATTGTGGTTTCCTCACAGATTGAAGAGTTCAGTTATGAGATTGTAAGGGGGCTGCAGAGATAAATCAGCGTTTAAGAACAATGGCTCTTTCAGAGGACACCAGTTTGGTTCCCAGCATCCACATGGTAGCTAACAGCCATCCATACCTTCACTTCCAGGGGATCTGAGACTCCTCTGACATTTGTGGGCATTGCACAATGACACAGGTATAGACAAGAGACTCATACACATAAACTAAAAATATTTTTCAAAAATAAGAGGTTGTAAAGGGACTTGGCAGAGTAATTAATAATTATGACAAAATAGAAATTAAAACAAAAGTTAATTCTTACTGAAATAATTCTTCATTTAGGAGCATCCTGTTTTTATTACATAAACTCCAATCACATTTTTAACATCAAAATCAAAACCACAAAGGTCTATTTTCATAGTCAATAGTCTAGAGTTATGAGAAAAATATATTGATTATGTAGAAAGAGAAAAATAATTTCTCTTCTAATCTTTCTTAGTTTTTATTTGGAATGAATCCCCATAACAAAAGACTAACACACTAGAAAAACAAAGAGAAGTTTGTCAGTATATATTCCTTTTGTACATCTCAAATGAACAGAGTAAAAACAAAAGAGTGAGTCTTCGAAAGGCAGGCTAAATACCCTCATCTGCTGCAACGAAGAAAGAAGGATAAAGGTCCTGGGGAAAGCCCAGTGAGGATAAATTGACCAGGAAAAGCACTATAAATAATGATATGGTTCATCATGAAGTTTTAATTTGTTTTCTTGAAATAGAGAGAAGATACTGTCACATGGAGATTTCCTTTGTAGATCTAACTTTATTTTACTAAAGGGTAAGTTCTACTGTGTCTTCAGAGCTTCTCTAGTGTATTAATCACTTTTCTATTGCAAGTTAAAAAAGAAAGGGTTTAGTTTGGGCTTGCAGTCCCAGAGAGTCCAGTGGGGAAAAAATGACAGCAGGAGCTTGAAGCCAGGCTGGCAGTCAGGGAGTGGAAAGATTAGACTTCATCCACACACAGGAAACAGAGAGATAGAGAAAGAGAGAACAGGAAGTGGGGCCAGGCTATAAAACCTCAAAGCCTGCCTCAGTGATATACTTCCTCTAGCAAGACTCCACCTATTGAAGGGTTCATAATGCCAAACAGCATTACCAACTGGGGACCAAGTGTTCAATCCATGTGCCTATGGGAGACATTTCTCATTAAAGCCACCATATCCAGTGCCTGCTATATCTCAAAATAACATCTTAAAATAGTCCTTACACTAAAGAGGTGAGTTCATGCATTCATATTTTGATAGTAGTGTGTCCTGAACTTATAATAATGATGTAAAATTTCTGAAAGGATAATTTTTACATATTTTTCAATTTAATAGGCAATGAACACAAATGTAAGTGAAAATACTTTAATTTTCCCAGGTATTAGCACTATTTTCTCTCATTTAACAGAAATTATACATTCCTTGATTTTTCATTTCCCTGGTTAATACCTGTCTGCTATTTTAAGAGTAAGGAAGGCTTTTCTAGTTACCATTTAGCCATTAGTTACAAGTATCACTCAAGCTGAAAGGACGGTTTGCTCAGAATCACACTTTGATCCTATTCTTAAATCCAAATTCTAAAGCACAGGATGTCAAGGAGTCCACTACTATCTGTACTTAATTTTTGCATTCTGGCACAGCACAGCTTGAAGAGCAGGAATCGAGCACTTTACCTCTTTAAATCACTCAGTGACCTTAACAGTGATTAACACAATTGATTCTTCAATCTTGAACAAAATAGATAAAAAATGGAGGATCACACACTGACCATGCCACCTGGACCCCCACCTTCTCCAGGACCCAGTGTTAACTGTGCAGCTGAGTAGGCCCTCTCCTTTTCCATCCCAAGGCTGCTCAAGACCCCATCTGTCCTCACTGGGACTATACTCCAACCAAGTAAATAATATGTACGGCCCTGTTCTTTTTTCTCCCTGGGCCACCCAATAGTCCATCTGCCTTCCTCAGGACTGCATATCAACAATGCTGATGCGTATGCCCACTAATCTCCTCCCTAGGCTGTTTAAGACCCAGCCTGCATTCAACAGGAGATGAACTTCTCCTCTGAACTCCAATTAGCTTGTTATTCTACTCCAGGACTCTCTCCAGCTGCCCACATGACCTGGTAAAAATCCATTCCAGCGCCCCCAACCGCTAATCCCCATTACATATCACTGGGAATCCTTAGAACATCCCAGCCCACAGCCCTGTATTGCAGCTTTCTATAGCCATGTACTCAGCCTTTGTAAGAGATGTTACCCACCCCCAGGTTCATTTACTCAGGAGTTACTGAAACTGCTCAGCATGCTGTTGAGTTTAAGACTCATATCAAAAGACACAAATAACAATTGAACTCGAGATTAGGTTCCAACACAAAAACACAATATGTCTCCCTCCTTCCCAAAGATCACTCACTCTATAGTAGTGATCCCCATTGAAACAACAGATGAAACTCAAGACACAGAATTCAGAAAAACAGTTGTAAACATTTTCAAATAATTTAAACAGAACATGAATTAACACTTGAATGAACTTACAGAAGACAGGAAATAAACTCCTAACTGAAGTCCAAGAAAATAGAAACAAATGCCTGAATGAAATAATGAGGATAATTCAGGATATACAAATTGAATTCAATAAAGAGTCAGAAATACTGAAGAAAATCCAAACTAAAACGCAAATAGGAATGAAAAATTCAATAGGTCTAATAGAGTCAACTCTGCAGAAAGCTTCGGTAGTGGAAAGGATCACGTAGGAGAAAGAGTATCAGGGCCTGAAGTCACAGTAAATGAATTGGATCATTCAGATAAAGAATATATATATATAAAACTTTTGAATGGAATATTCAGGAAATCTGGAACACCATGAAAAGACCAAATGAATGAATTTTATGCATAGAAGGAGAGGCAAAGACATAGAACATATCATCAATAAAATCCTATTTGAAATTTTCTCAAATCTAGGGAAAGAGATATCCATTAAGTTGTAATAGGCACATAGAATACCAAATAGACAAGACCAGAAAAGAAATTTTTAATGCCAGACTATAGTTAAAACACTAAATATGCAGAACAAAGAAAGGGTATTGAAAGCTGCCAAGGATAGTCGGAACAAAAAGAATGATGCTGAGGGCATCACCATACCATACTAATCTCAACTTATATTGCAGAGATAAGGTAATAAAAACAGCATACTACTAGCACAAAAACAGACATCTAGGTCAAGGGAATGCAACGGGAGGCTCCGATTTAAGTCCACACAATTGTAGCCACCTGATTTTTTACAGACACCAAAAATATACAAAAGGTGTTGGAAAAACTGAATGTCCACATGAAGAAGAATGAAACTAGACCTTCATCTCACCCTGCACAAAAATCAACTCCAAACGGATTAAAGACTTAATTTAAAACCCAAAAGTCTGAAACTTCTAGACGGAGGGGAGTGCGCAACAACATGTAGGCATAAGTAAGGACTTTCTAAGCAGGACTCTTGTCACACTTGGGAATAAAAACAACAACTGTCAAATGGGATCATGAAACTGGAAAGCTTTTGTCCTGCAAGAGTAATAGCCAATCAAGCAAAGAGATAGCCCACTGTGCATTTTACAGAGTACTAATATCAAGAATATACAAAGAACTCCAAAGAGCAAAATATCAAAAAAAAAAAAAAAAACAATCAAAGCATGAGCTACAGATTTAAACAGAGAAGCCTCAAAAGAAGAAATACAAGTTGCTAATAAACATTTTTTTTAATGATCAGCATCATAAGCCATCAGGGAGATACAAATTAAAATTAATTTGAGATTCCATCTTACCTCAGTCCTCATGGCTATCATCAAGAAATCAAATGACAACAAGTGCTGGAGAGAATGTGGGGAACAGGCCACTGAATTCACTGTTGGTTACAAACTGGTGCAGCCCCTGTGAAAATCAATATGACAGTTTCTCAAAACACTAGAATGGTCGTATGATCAAGTTATTCTAATGCTGGGTGTATACTCAAAGGACTCTATGTTCTAGTAAAGAGATACTTGATCATCCATGACCCTTGATGCAATTCTCACAGTAGCTAGGAAACAGAATTGGCGTAGGTGTCCCTCAACTAATGAATAGATAATAAAACTGCCGTACATATATGCAATGGCATTTTATTCAGCTGTAAAGAAGAACAATATTATGAAATTTTCGGATAAGTGGATAGAAATGGAAAGATTACATTGGATATTGGGTGAGGTAACCCAGGTACAGAAAAACGAGCACTACACGTGTTCCCTCATATGTGGATCACAGCTTCAAATCTATAATTTTGGATGTTCAACTTGGAGTTCCTGTATAAGCCAGGAAACACAGTAATACGAAAGTAAAAAGGGAGACTATTGAGGGTGGAAAGATTTAAACAGGAGGGGCTGGAAGTCCTGGGGAGGCAAGGAGGATCAGGGTTAACCAAATCAAATGGGATAAGAAGAGTCTATGTGGAATTCTTTCTTATAATTAAATAAAGGTTTGTTGTTGTTTTTAAGTTTGAAGGGAGATATACTGAATGACTGGAAAAATCTGTTCCTAAAAGTTGTGTATTATCAAATAAATCCCCAGTATCAGGGGTAAGATTCTAACTCATTAGTTGTTGGTCCCTGAGGTCCTTGAGGCACTCAGAACAGGCTTTTGCCATTCCTCATGGTTACCCACCAAAACAAGAAGATAAGATCTTATTGCTGAAGACACCACACATTTTGACTGAATGATGTAGAAAAATCAAGCTGAAATTGAGCAGGAATCTTCCTCCCTGCCTACTAGCTTTCAGAGTGTTGGAAGATGCTATGCAGGTTGCTGGGGGAGGAAAAGCACCCATGGTCTTACCACTGTGAAGACTATGAACCACGAGGACAGCCTACCATGCACAATTGGTGCAGTGGCTGCACTACAGTTATGGAGGTAACCAATGGCTCTCTTATAGAATTTGAGGCAGATTCCATAGCATGGAATCCATGCCTGGTACTAACAAACCTGTCAGAAATCCATGGCAGGGGAGGCCACAGGTGCTAGGAAGGAAATGAATACTGTTGTTTAGCTAAATTGACTTAGCAACATACTGCCTTCTAAATATTTGTTTCTACTCAGAGACAAATGCTACCCTCTTCTTAATCAGAGAAGCCTCTCTTTCAGTAAATGGTGGTAAATACAGAGAATCATGGCAGCACAAGGTCCTGAGAATAACGTGACACGTGGTAAGTGCTCGGTCCAAAGCAGAACATTTATACCATCCCTTCTAAAGCTCAGGAAACACTACGGAAGAAGGAGCAGAAAGAACATAAGAGTTGGAAGATAGGAGGAAAGGCTAAGAAAAGCCTTTTTCCACGCAAGACACAAGTATAAACTTACAGCACTGGATCTTCACAAGAATGGGCTATCAGCCTGCAGGCATGAGTGGGGAGGGGCAGAGCAGTCCCTACATGACACTGAACTATTTATTTGTTACTGGCAGAGGAGCAAAGGAGAATCATTGCCTTAAGTTGTGTGTACAGTGGTGGATCCCACCAGGCTCCAATGGATAGTTTCTATCTAATGGTTACACAGGTTAAGATAAATGGTTACACTGGGTAAGATAAATGGGTCAGAAAACAAACCCAAAAGTGAGGAATCTGGGAAAAGGACCAGTAGGGAAGAGTTGGAGTTGATAGGGATGGGAAGAAAATAAGAGAGAATAGGGTGTGTGTGTGTGTGTGTGTGTGTGTGTGTGTGTGTGTGTGTGCGTGTGCGTGTGTGTGTGTGTGTATACCATATATATGGAATATTCAAAGAGCAAATTTAATTAATAAAAAGTCAGAAATCAACACTGACAAATCTTTAAGTTAATTCTAATCCTGAATTCAGTCTAGGACTTCTCAAACTGTGTTCCCAAAAATCGCTGTTCCAAAGTGGTGCTTTAAAAGAAAATGATCCACATCCAGATGTAGGAGAACAGTAGCAATGGGTGTAAACCGTTACATTTCAGCTAACTAAGTCATAGCTGTGAGCCGTGTCCAGGAAATGCTATATGGCACGCTCTCTTTTTAGTGATTCCCGATGCATATTAAAGATTCCAGGAAATCCTTTTCTAAAGGGGCTTGTTTATTTTATCTTAAAGCAAACATATTTGACCTCAGAACCCTTTTGTACTTAATGTTATGGAATGTGTTTATGGAAATGCTTTCCCAGAAATTAGAGATTACATAGGATGAATTATATCATTATGGGGCAATTTACAGACTCTTCACAATCTCAATCAACACAAACACAAACACAAAGGTGTTTCCTGCTTCATCAATCACAAAAGCTATACATGAAGAAGAGTTTAAAATATAAACATGAGACGGGAAACAGAAATTTCAGTATCTGGGGAAAAATTATCGTACCTAATTGCCATCCATTTAGAATCACATAACACACTAATTGTGATAAACTCTCAAGTATGTTCACAGTTCAAATGCATCATAAGTCACCCACAAATGATTATGTCTTTCCTTAGTGGATGTTTATTATTCTTGCCATCTGGATCTGAACTCTTTATCTGAATTTAGAGAATTCTCTAGATAAGTAACCAGACGAAGCATGCAGTCCTCTCACTATCAAAATTTAAAGTGAAATTCTTACTTTCCCAACCTCACTTATAGTAAAGGCATTGACTTATGAGTTCGACTTTCACTTGGGAAGTAGTGACACATATTGAGGACATCTCAAGATCGGTACAGAAAAGAGGGAGGTTTTCTTAGGGGCAACACCAACAGTAGCCAGAGTAAGTGTCCTATGTGAGACTTCACATGACTCAGATGGGGCCATTCATCTCATTCCATCATCCTAACCACAAGAACTGACTCAAAGAAAGCTGAGCTTGTGTCCTAAATCGAAGTCCACTGAGACGTAATCTGAATATCTGGTTATAATTTGAAGAAGAATAACTTGTCTTCCTAAATGAGTTATCCTGTTACTGCATAGCACAGTCAAACAGCAGCATGGCGACCGAGCCTGTGAAGTCGGAACCATTGCTGATTTTTTTCAGCTGTATGAAAAATAACCGCTCATTCATTCAGCTAGTTTAGCTTTCTCTTTAAATGCAGCCATGAGGAAGTAAAGAAATGGAATTTAAGGAAGTAAAGAAATGGAATTTAAGGAATTTAAGGAAGTAAAGAAATGGAAATCTATCAAGATTGATGAAAAGGCTGAGGGTAGACATCAAACAAGGGCTGTTATCCATAGAAAAGCTCAGGCTGAGAGAAAATTAATAAGCAGTGAGGTCAGAATCTAGGATAATCTGCACTAGGACAAAAGCATGAGTACAGAGCATATTGGGTTAATATAATTCAGAATAAATCCATGAATAATGAGCAAATTAGAGCATTCGCCAATTATGTCGGGCCCAGAGCACAGCCCACAATATATGAGTGTGATAATGAAAAAATATGAGCTGGATAGTGATAGTGGCTCATGCCTGTAAACCCAGCACTTGGGAGAATGAGCTACATAGTAAGACCCTGTCTGAAGAAAAGAAAAGACAGAGAGAGAGAAAAAGAGAGAGATTTAAGAAGATCTCAAAGGAAACAGTTCTGAGAGCAGAGGCGTGGTGGAAGGGTGATTAGGATTGGCGTAAGTTTCTAATTTTTCTTTGATGTGACTTTTCATATAGTTATAAAGAGAAGAAACTCTAGAGGAGATTATTGCTATCAATCCAAGAGAAGAATACAGTTTGAGCATCCTAAGAAAGCAATATTAACTTCTCTATAATGTGCTTACTGAGCAACACTAAAGTCACTCAATACTTTTGTGAAAATATCGGATTGTTATTTGTCTTTTTATTTCCACTCAACAAAGAACACTGTACCTACTACAAAACAGACTGAAATGAATAAAATAAAGAGCCGCTGAGATCCCTGGGACCCTCACGGTGGAAGAGGAGAAGCAGCTTCCTCTGAGCTCCATATAGGAGCTACAGCATGTACACACACATGTGCGCACACACACACACACTCATGCACACCCACTATAGTTACATATAGTGGGTATGTATGTATGTATATATGTAATAAAATGTATATATGTGTGTGTGATAAAAAATAAAGTCTCCAGAAAATTTAATAGGCAATTTAATAGGACCCAATTTATTATCTTGTGTTGCTTTCAATCCTAGTAAGGCAAAAAGATCCAGAAATATTCCAACCAAATCTAAAACTAAATAAGCAATATGAAGTCATGAAAACCATAGAGAAAAAGAATAATTAATAACACCTGAAAAATGAGAGAATTTGACAAACAAAAATGTAGCCTGCATTTTCTACTTATTACTCAGTTGTATTGACATAGTGACTAGGACTATTTAAATTTTTATATTCAGGATGCTATGTAATTGGGATTTGTTTTGATACTGAAATCATGAGTAATAAGGAAACACATCAAAATAAAGGATAATTGACTTTACTCTTCAAAAAACAGCATTATTAAAGATAAATGTTGAAGTTCTAGTCCAACTAAAGGGTAATAAAGAGTCAAGCAAAAATTAAACATCACCCTGTATTGGATCCTAAATCATTTACACACACAATGCTCTGACAATCGTGGCCCTCGAATACATTCAGATCAGTTCCTACTCACTGGGCAAGGTTGTACTGGACCACAGAATTGACCTAGACTTTGTTCTTATAGGCTGTGATAGTTTGTGAATTCTTTAATAATTTTGTTGTACCCAGAAAGCAAAGGGAAGTAGAGTGGTCAAAAATTGTTCTAGTTAGGTTTCTATTCCTATGAGAAAACACTGACCTAAAACACCTTAGGAGAAAAGAATTTATTTCATCTTAAAGCTTACAGTCCATCACTGATGGAAGCCAGGAACCTGGAGACAGGAACTGACCACAAACCACAGAGAAACACTGTTTACTGTCTTGCTCCCCTGGCCTGCACTCGGCCTGCTTTCTTATACAACCCAGGCCCACCTGCCCAGGGCGACACCATCCACAGTGGGATGAAACTTCCACATCTCTCAGCAATCAAGAAATCTCAGACATGGCCACAGGGCAGTCCCTATCAGGAAGTGCCCCAGTTGATGTTCTTTCTTCCCGGATGTGTCTAGTTGACAACTGAGGCTGTCCAGCACTGAGCTGAAAGTCTTGTACCCAGAATGAAAGTGAATTACAGCAGTCAATACAGAAACTCAAGAAAACTACCCAGTACTAAGGACAGTTTGCTGCATCTGTTAGGCCCGATACTCTAGAGAGGCAGGACTGAGGGCAGCACTGGACCTATCACTGAAATCCCTATTGACATTAATCTCAAGTATGTGCATATTAGACAAATTGAATGGATTTATTCAGCATTCTTGTCAGATTAATCATTAACCAAGTAGTATGTTAATGGGAATATTCATTAAAGAGAAGGTATAGCAAGTGACAGGTGTTGTTGAGAACCAATCTACTGTATGTCCCACTGTTTCAGCATTTTGGGGGACAGGTTTTCTCTGAATTTCTACTTAGGGTCATTTGTACAGCAGAGGATAGAAGTTGCCTTTCTTCCTTGCCTTTCCTCCAGCAGAAGAAAAGAGCTATTTGCTATCCTGGATAATAGAACTGCATTTCCTTTCGGGCAAAGCTTGTACACATTTTCCAGCATCATCCTCATGAAACAGTTTTCTAAACTTCGTGTTCCTGGAGTATGATACAAGCCAATCTGCACATCCCATCTGTTCATCATTCCCACAAGACCATGAAGTAATAGAACTGATGCAGATCAAAGCTTTTGCTGCTTTCTGAGCCATGAATAATAAGTCTTTTGCTTCTGGCTTGATCTTCCTGTCTTCTGCCAACATTTTTTGAGATTATGCAAGACAACTTGTTATTTTCTAGATAGATATCTCAGAATCTTCACAAGTTTTGATACTCAATTAATCTAGGTAAATGCCATACTTATGAGATGAAAGACTCAGTATTGTAGAGGTATAATTGTTCCTCAAATTGCTATAAACTTATTCAGTAAGGCTTTTGTGAAAATTGACAAACTGACACTAACATACATATGTAAATATAAAATACTTTGAACAGTTACAGCAATGTTAGAAAATAACGAAGATACTGGACTCATAAATTGCCTGATCTTAAGGCACACTTTAACAAAGTAGTAATCAAGACACTGTGGTAATGTCTAAAATTAGACCATGAGGTAAACAGGGCAAAACAGAAAGCATAGAAATGGCTTCACGTTTAAATGCTAAATAAATTTTGACAAAGAACTCAATTGTAATTCAGTGAGGAAGGAAACTGGATCTACTGGATATCCATATTTTTAAAAATTAGTTAACACCATACATAAAACTCCAACACTATAAAGTTTCTATCAGAAAACAGATGGATATGTTTGAAACACTGAGATGTGCAATGCCTTATCTTGGGGAAAAATGTCCAGGTACTAATTATGAAAATAAAAAGGCACAAACAAAACCATAAGAAAACTTAAAATTTATATTTATCAACAGATAACATTCAGGAAATGAAAACAAAAATTATGCACTGGAAAGAAATATTAACAATATAGATTTCTAACAAAGAACCAGCATTACAAGATAGCGAGGCAGGTAAAAACACTTGCTTCTGGGGGAAGTCTAATGACCTGAGCCTGATCCTCAGAAACTACAGAGGAAAGAGAGAAGAGACTCATAAAAGTTGACCTCTGTCCTCTACATGTGTACTGTGGCATGTTTGTACAAACATACACACACACACACACACACACACACAAAAGTTTTTTTGAGAACATATATTCAAACTATATAAAGAAGTGCTTCAGAGGCTGGAGAGATGGCTCAGAGATCAAGAGCACTGGCTGCTCTTGCAGAGGACCTACAAAGGTCTTCCTTTGCCATTGCACAATACAGATGCACTTACGTACATGCAGGCAATATACTCAGACACATAAAATAAAAATAAAAAGTCAGAACAAATGTTGTAGAGAACCTGGAATGGTCAATGGTCAAAGCTTAAAATAATGCAAACACTATTGGAAATATTTGGTAGAATTTTTGAACGTTGAACCTCTACCTGAACTATTATTTATCTTTTCTACCCAGATATTTACATGCTGTACAAATAAAAAGCATATGCCAACAAAAAGGCTTGTGTAAAAAAAATGTACTGATGCTTTATTTATAAGAACAAAAAACTCCAAACAATATAAATATTCACCCACTGGAAAATAGCTAATACCAATCTATGGGTATACTCATACAATGAAATATTATTTGTTAGTAGAAATAAAGTAAAATACACAAAAATTGATTGTTCTCAAAAAGGTGGAAGAAGTTCTACACAAAGGAATGCATATGGTAAATATATCTCATTTACATAAAGATCCGCTGTGAAAATTTAATAGAAAGTGAGAAACTGCAGTCGTTGCTTGAAGGAAGTACAGAAATAAATTGGAAAGGTGTTCAGTGGAGCTTCATAGGCAGGGAAATGCCCTCTGCTTGCCAAAACTCATTAAACATTGCACTTAAACCTCTACACCTTAGTCCATGCAACAGTCGATTCAAAATGAAAATGAAAAGACTACAACATAGATTTTATTTAAAACTTATTTTCTTCCAGACTATTCAGTGTTTAATGTGAAACTTAGATCAATTGAATGTGAGATTATTTGCTGTTTCCACAGGTGTTAAAAAAGAAAGATAACTGCTCAGACTGTAACCAAGGTAACAGTGCCAGGAAAATTGTTAATCAAGATTTGATAGTGCCTTTTTGTAATCTAGAGAAGAAAGGAACATTGTGGCGTATAAAAACAAGCGGGACGCTGGGTCACGCAACAGACCTGGTCAGGCATAATGCTGCTGTTACTGGCTCTGGTGAGTGTGGCCCTTGCTCACCCTTCCGGTGAAAACTTTGATGGGTAAGTATACAATTCTTTTTACAGGGCAAGTTTTGCTAGCCTCTGGAGAAGCTGCAATTTAATGAATTTGGACACATTACTGAAATTTAAATATTTTTAATATTCATTCATTTTACCCCTTAGCGATCAGGTTTTCCGTGTCAGTGTGGAAAATGAAGAGCAGATCAACTTAATTCATGAGTTGGCCAATGCTAAGCCGGTAAGTAACGATTCTATGCTTTAGCTTTGCTTGACACCAACTTTAAAACCTGATTGTACTCGGATTCTATCAAAAGAGGAATGACGTGAAATATTACCTGTAATATTTTTGGAAGCTTTTGAAATAAAAACTTGGAAGGCATTTAAGGCCACAATGCCTTATTTTCCTGCTTAAATTAGATTTCCACAAGCCCTGTGGTATTATAAATCCACGCAACCTTTTAGAAGAGCTGACAGTGTGACAATTGGAAGAGTTGGCTCTGTCTTGAAGGTCATAGAACATCTAACATGCAAGTCACTTCCCTTCTAAGACACACAAGAGAAAAACGATCAATTTGGATCTGACTAAAAGCTAGGCTTTTGTCCAGCTTCAAAGTCATCTCCGTATCCCATGGGTCATCCCTTCCCTTTGATTTTCTTTCGTTCCTAATCAAACAGCTTGAATTTTCCTGACCTTGGTTCTGGTCCCCTTCATCATATGACTTCACAAAGACAAGAAGGTTAAAAACTTTGAGTGATTCCCATACTATTCTTTTGCTTAAGAAAATGAAATTAAGCCAGTTTACAAAAATCTCTATGCTGTTAGAATTGACATTTTAAATTATATCCGTAGTGTGGCAACAATCTGCTCTTAGCACAAATAGTACCACTTGGACAAATGCTGTTTATGCTTGAATATATAAACTAATATAATCTCTTATCATCTATCTATTTATCTATCTATCTATCATCTATCATCTGTCATCATCATCTATATATCTTTCTTTCTTAACTTTTAAGGTGTAAAGGTAGTAAAAAGTAGAGAGTTTCATAATCATAGGATTTGAAGTTCTGAATTGAACTGCTTTTCAGAAAAGCCCATTCACCTCACAAAACATCCTATTTGTATTCTTCAGTTCATCATGGTAGAAGGTGACTCAGTCTAACTTTGCTTTTCAGAATATTGCGCTCACCTTACAAACCATCCTATTTGGTTTCCTCAATATCCCAAGGTAGAAGGTGCCTTCTGCCTAACTTTGACTCATTGGAACTAGCTGAGCCAACTATTGGTTATCTCTAAGATTTATCTTTTCTACATATTTCCACAATTTCTCCTATCGCTGGTTTTGAGACTCTG
Source organism: Eospalax fontanierii (assembly GCA_035773235.1). Lineage (NCBI taxonomy): Eukaryota > Metazoa > Chordata > Mammalia > Rodentia > Spalacidae > Eospalax > Eospalax fontanierii. Next base: position 29,563,882 of record CM069548.1, on the reverse strand, counting down.
GAGCATTCTGGTCTCCTCTGGATACAGTTCAATCTGTCTATATTTCTTTCTTAAAAATGTGTCTTCACACTGGGCTTTCAGGAGACACCTGACTGATACGTGCTAAAGGACCATCACCTGCCTTCATTTCACAACAGATTCTTATTAGTGGAGCCCAAGATACTTTTTGAAACCTTGAGCAATCTTAGAATATGCTCAACCTCTACTAATCTTGGGTCCACTCAGAAGCATATTTTTTTCTCACATAAATCACCCCTAAACAAGGTAACCCTTCCTTCTGTGCTTGTCTAATTGATTTTTTAGCATAAATGCAAAACTTCAGACCTGCACTGTTAAATTTTACCTTGGCCTCCTGTTTTCAGCCTGCTGAGATCCTTTTAAACATTAATTATTCAGTCATCCACAGAAATAGTCCACTGCAACTTTGCATCACCAGCAAATCTGGTAAGCACATCTTGATGTATGTTTTTCATTGATGAAGAGAATGTTAAGTAAGCCAAGAGTCAACACCAAGAGACCTCCATTGTGGCTCGTTTATTCAATACATACTTATCATCATTAATGCACTATGCATGATGCTGAGTACTGAAGGTGATCCATTAACTTATCCTTAGGATGAGTTTGCTAAACTGCTTTAGGTTAATAGAGCATTGCCTAGAACCAATGCAGTATCACTTTCTGGCTTGTAAAAAATGAATATCATTACAGAGACTTCATCAAATGCTTCACTGACACTGAGATTCCATTAGGTTAGTGGTCTCTTCCAACACTCAAATGAAGTTACTTGGACCTGACTTGTTCTGGCTTACTCTATGCTGGCTCCCAGAGATGACACTTCTTATTCTGAGCATTCACAGTCCATCTGCTTCCCAGTTGACTCTGCACCTTGCCAGCATCAATGCCAGGTCCCCAGTGAGCCCTTTAACTTTGATTCTCTCAGTGTTGCAATCTTCCCTGCCGTCCCCCTTCGGTCAACTAAATTCTCCATGCCATAACGGTCAAGCAGAGAATCTCATCTCACACTTTGCTGGCTTCTGTTTCTTGCTACTTAAGGATATCGCTCCAGACCTTTCCTTCCTCCTTCATACAATGGTGACAATACTGTCTCCCACAGAGGACAGTTATAAGAGTTGAAAAAATTAATATAAATGTAGCACTTAGAAACAACTATAGAGCTGTGTGTCTATGCTCCTGTGAGAGCTGGGGTTTTGAGCATAGTTTCCACACCAGCACAAACACTTCTCTCCTCATCTCCCTTTGACCTCAAGGTTCTCTTTCCAGAGAAAGAATTTCTGTCTAAATAACATGTGAACAATTCTTTGCTTGTCTTAATAGTAATTTCATCTCTCAATAGAAGCAGAAAAATCTTGGAAAAGGTAGAAGCCAAAGGACAGCTAGTAGGCCCGCACGCTCTCCCCGCTGCAGCCTCTGTGGCACTCTAGCTCCAAACAGGAAGACACATGTTTCTTCTTTACATTTTCATTTCCAACATAATTTTTAAATAACTTTTTTTTCTCTTGAGTAGTCATGTGGGAGCAGTGGATTCTGGGATGTAGCCTTCCTGATAAGATCATCAAAAGGACATTTTTGTCTTTTTACTCATCCTTGACTATGTGCTCTTCCTCCCAGCTTTTGAACACATCCTTTTAATAACTGAATGTATTGAAGGGATCGGAGTCATGCGAGTTCCTCAGCACTTTCTCTGTGTTCATCCGTAACATATATTGAAGATTTTCTTGTATCCCTTTGAAATCAAGCTTGTATTTGGTTCTTTTATTGGACCCTCTGTTCTTTGGTTTTCTTTTTTTTTTTTTTTTTTTAATTTTCTGTTTCCCAAACTTTCAGTGTGTTTGCCCCATGTCTGGAGTGACATCATTTTCCTGTCGCCCATCATCTTGGTGATGCATCAGTAAGGTCCCCCTGCTGTCTGAGTCAGACCTAGAATAGTAAACTGCTTTACTTTTACTTTCTAACAAGAAAAAAAAAAATCCTCAAGATAAATGGGATGTTTGACTCACAATCATGTGAACTGTGAAGAAACAAACCTGGGCATATTTGTGAAAACCCAGAATTCCAACATCAATATTTCTTCTTTCTCTAAAGATTTTGAGGGTTTCTTTTTTCTTCTTTTGTAGACAAGGACTCATGCAACCCCAAAACTGCTCTTGAACTCACTATGTAGCAAAGAATGACTTTGAACTTCTGCTCTTCCTGCCTCTACATTATAAGTACTGACATTCCAGGCATATGCCACCACGCATGGTTTTATGCAGCACTGGGATCAAATCCAGGCTGTGTGTCCCTGCTAGGCAAGCACTCTGCCAACTGACACATTCCCAACCCCGAATTTAAGGTTTATACGGTAGTTTAATCCTGCCTCTGGGATGGTGCTGCAACACATTTAGTAAAGTCTCCAGTTATTCATCACCTGACTGATTAGCTTGATAGTCTCACAAGATTAACATTTAAAGATAACCCTTTATCGCCCAACAAATGTTCCACATGGTTCTTTCACACTCAGCTTTCTACATTATAAATTTATAACTTCAGTTTTATAACAATACCATATAGCTCAATTCCCGACATTTTGTGTCATATATTTTACCCCATTTCCTTATTTCTCATTCACAAGTTATTGGTAATTCTTGAAACTCGTACTATCTCCTATGTCTTCATTCGAGTTTCTTGTTTGTACCCCGGGCACATTGGTAAGTTGCTGTGAGAGTGCAGTGTCGCTCCTGATCTCAGGTCTCCCCTAGCAAGGTCTGCATCACCCCTGCAAGACTTCACAGGATATTGATAAACCTGCTGTCCAGACCAATTTTCTCTTTGTCAAATGGAATGTTTCGTCTTGTTTTGTTTTGCCGAGCTAGGGATCAGATTGAACTCAGAGCTGTACAGAAGCTAGACAAATGCTCTAACACTGAGCTGTATAGACAACCCATCAAACTGAAATATTTAGGCAACATTCCATTAGGTCTCTAAGTGTTGCCAAACACTGTAATAATATCTATTAAGGAATCCATCATTCTTCTGGCAGAAAGTTAAAGGTAATGTTATACAGATCTGTATAATGTTCAATATTTGACAGAGCTAGGAAAATGAAGAGGGACTTAAGTTAAAGAAGGTCATTTCAAGCTCATAACAGAAAGAAAATGTTATGACAGAACATCATCAAACATTAACATGCTGGGACTGGAAAAGATGGCTCAGTGGTTAAGAGCACTGGTTGCTCTTTCAAAGGACCCGGGCTCGATTCCCAGCACCCACACAGTGGCTAACAACCATCCTTAATTTCAGTTCCAGGGGGTCCAATGCCCTCTTCTGGCCTCCACAGGCATTGCACAACATGGGTGCTCTTACATACATGCAGGTAAAACACTCACATACATAAAATAAATAAATAAATAATTAAAAATGTATCATGGAGGCATTTGTTGTTTTGACTAGAAACTTGACGCCTTAATAAACTTCACACCTGAGACAAGATTTTCATTTGAAAATTTCAGGGAATCCTCAGAAAGCAAGGGGAGTGATACAGAGACAGGAATGAGATCAGCAAAGAAGAAAGTGTTATTAGGGGACCCACAGGGAAACTTCAGGGAAGGGTATAACAGCACCTTTCAAAGTTATAGCACCTGGGAAGTCAGGGGTCTGGAGACTTTGGCAGTTGTTTTCCAGGGTCATTTGTTGAATGGTTCTCCAGAAAGCTATTTCCTCAGCACCTCCTGCCTGTCTAGAGAAGATATTTGACTTTTCCTGGTTCTGAGTGCAGGGGAGGGGAAAGAATCCCAGGAGCAGAAACAGAGTCTGAAAGTGAGAAGCACTCCTGAGCACACTAAAAGCTCCCAGCAATTCTGTATAGGAGGGGCAACTGTCAATGTCGTCTACAGATACTTTGAGGACTTTGTGCTTTAGCAATCTAAACTTCTATGTCCACACCAGAGATGACCTTGGAAGGCCAGGCACTGAAAAGAACCCAAACTCAGAGCTAACTTTCCAATGTACTTTCTTTTATGTCCTCGTTGCCCTTCTCTTTAAGATGCTGGCTTTACCACGAGATCCTCATGTCCCTGTTTATATCATGTACAGCTTTGGGCCTCACCATTATCACTTAGCTCCAGCCGCCATCCTCCCCACCTTGAGTCACTGGATCACATTCTTTAGCCAGTCCTTACCTCACCATCAGTATTCTAGCCTTTCAATCCCTTTGCTAGAACTTTTCACTCACACTTTTTCTTCTGGAATCCTTCTTGTTGGAATCATATTTTCCTGCCTTCCACTAAGCCTTTTCTGCCCTGATGATGACTGGCATCCATTGAACTAGTACAGTAATTTCAAGATCACCAGGACAAGATACGGTTACTGGATTCTTTGCAGTGTGTCTAAAACTCCATCACCTTCAAACCTTACCTCCTCGGTTTCTGTTGAACTAGATAGTCTCCAAGTCTACTTAAACTCCCTTCCAAGTTTCCAAGCAGTGGTCCCAAACATGACCAGCAGTCACATCTCTAGCCTGAGTCCAGCTCACGAACATCCAAACGGATACTGGATGAGACACAGTAACAAAAGAAGACCCAACATCAGAATCATCTCAGACTGCCAAGGAGTAGGAAAACATACTTAGAAGAGGCAGTCTATCCCGCTTCCTATTCATGCAAAAATGATATTTAAAACAATACCTGTGTAAATAAAAGCATTCAAATAATCAAACACGGCAGACACACCATTATGCTGTGCTTAATTTTCTCAGAAGTGCCCCCCAGTAAGACAAAAGCCATATTGATTTGTCATTATTATGTCACTAATCACACAGAGGCTACGACATACTTCCCAACAATAGTTGACAAATAGCATGGAAATCTCAGTACATTGTTGGATCCAAGTCCCTCAGGAGGACTTCCTTTCCAGCCATGGTGGAATACATACTAGGAAGATACCCCTGATGCTTGGGTTACTATACATGTGCAGAATTAAGTTCCAAGGTAGAGTCATGAAAATAAGTCCTTTAAAAAGTTAAAAGGAAAGCTCAGTTTCTCTCTACTCTTTTTGTCTGTAGTGAATTCATTGTCATTTACAGTTTAGTCATTGCCACAAAGACTGTCATAAAAGCAAAAGACTATCATGACAAGCAAGTACTCCAGGACATTGATTAACCGAAGAGAGCACATAGAGAACACTGTAATTAACCAGTAGTAGGGGAAACAATTATGTTTTTCATGGTTTTTGATAACCAATTCTGATTATGTATGTATCTGTAAACATGTCTTGAATGTTGTATGTGTGCATATATGCATGTGTGTATATGCGTGTGGTATATGCATGTGTGTGTGTATGTGTGTGTGTGCAATTCTACATGCCCATGTCCAATTCTATCACTCTTCATTTTGTCCCCTTGAGTCAGGTTCTCTCACCAAACTTAGAGCAGAAAGTCCCAGTGATTCTCCTGTCTCTGCCTCCTCTCCTGTCAGCACTGAGGCATGTGCAACCACACCTAGTTTTTAAAAACTGTGTTCTGGGGATCTGAACTCAAGTCTTATGCTCACACAGCAAAAACTCTTACCTGATAAGCAATCTCTCCCATCTGTAGACATTTTTAGACATCTTTCTGATTGGTATTAATTAATCTTATTAACTCAGAGAGGATATTTATAAGAGATTTCCTGGACTGGGAATTGTTGCGCATGCCTTTAACGCCAGTATGTGGGAGGCAAGGGCGAGCGAATCGATGAGTTCGAGCCCAGCTGGGGTTATGTTACAGGGAGACCCTGCCTTCAAAAGGACAAAGGAAGGGGGGAGGGGGGGAGAGATTTCCTGGATAATTTAAGTTTGAAAATAACTATATGCAGTAGAGCAGCACTGTGAGCTCAGGTCATAATTTGCCATTGAATTACAGAAGTTTAATACTGTATACCTTTTTATTTAGCTTGACTTCTGGAAACCAGATGGTGCCATACAAATCAAACCTCACAGTACAGTCGACTTTCATGTTAAAGCAGAAGATACTGCCTCTGTGAAAGACTTTCTGGAGGAGAATGAATTTCTCTATGAGTAAGTTTATGCTTTACAGCTATTAAAATTCTATCCTTCGTCCCTAAGATTATAACTAACCCTGGGAAAGTAAAAATGAGGTGATGACTATGTTTTCCTCGCACAAAAGGGTGAAGGCAGAACAGACACTGGACTCTGTATTTTAAGATGTGGTCGATTTCATGTTTAGTTATTGTTCTAATGAAAAATCTTTTTATACTCTTGTACCAGCCAAATAAATGACCTGCTACTTTTTTTAAAGTGCTGTATAGGCTGGAGAGATGGTTCAGAAATTAAGAGCATTGGTTGTTCTTATAGAAGACCTGGGTTCAAATCCTAGCACCCACATGGCAGCTAACAATTGTCTGTAAGTAACTCCAGTTCCAGGGGATCCGATGCCCTCTTCTGTCCTCTGCTGGCACTGCACAACTTGGGCACACTTACACACATGCAGCCATAAAACTCAGACACATTAAATAAATAAATAAATAAATAAATAAATAAATAAATAAATAAAATTTAAAGTGATAGGTAAAGGCCGAGCTAACAGACAATATTATCAGCTAGACATCAAATTTTCTTTCCAGATATATTTCTTGTGAACCATTTGAGCTCTTCATCATCTAGTTTTAGAATAAGCCTAGAGTTAATCTGTCCTTAAAAAAAAAAAAAAAATCACGATCTCTAATGGTAGAAGGAAGCCTGGAAGAAAAACCAGAAGAAAGGAAAGTGGGCTCCAAACAGCTAGAGTGGAGCTGGTTAAACTAATCAGTTTCCTCTCCCCAAATACCACATTGCTTCATAGACGTTTTTCAAAATGAGAATGTCCACTTGAAAGGAGAAAGCTGTCCATTGCTGATCCACAGAATGGACACTGATCCTGGCTGCATTAGATACAAAAAAGGATAGCTATGATTTGACATCCAGAAGAAGACAGACTTTAAGTAAGGGATTGTAGTAGTGCATAATAGATGACAGGAAGAGCAGAAAGCTGGAGATTGAGGAAAATAGATGCAGTTTAAGAGACAGGGAGGGCTGGTATCAGCTGAGAAGTAAAGGAGACACAGGAGTTAGCCAGACAAAAACAAGGAGAACCGTACTCTATGCAGACAACAGACAGCATGCTAAGACTTAGGAGGGCGACTGATGGGCGGGGGAGGGGGGACAGAACATGATGACTAAGTACCACTGCAGGAGAGGGAACGAAGAAATGATCCGAAGGACAATACAGAGCGCTTCCTCCAGGGGTGCATCAAGGAGAAGCAAAAAGAAATTCTTGAGCTTCAGTTCTGAGTGTTCAAATGTCTGTTCAACCATCCCTAACTACAGGTGCAAATCTTCATGACACTTTGAGAAAATAGGATCTGCATCATTTCAACATTATAAATTTTCTGTTGTTTTGTTCATGTTAGAAATGTAGAATAAGTAGGGTGTGGTGGCGCACACCTTTAGTCCCAGCACTCAGAAGGCAGAGCCAGGCGGAGCTCTGTGAGTTCAAAGCCAGCCAAGTCTACATAGTGAGCTCCAGGCCAGCTGGGGCTACAGGAGACCCTGCCTCAAAAAGACAAAAAAGAAAAGTGTAGGAAAACAGTGTCTGTGTCAGGGAGCCTGTCAGAACTGTCAACGGTAAAACGTGTTTCACAATCAGAAGTGGTATAGCATCATCTAAGTAAAAGCTTCCAAAAAACCAAACCTGATTCTATCCTGGCTCTGCTACTTCCTGGCTAGGAAGTCTTGTGATTTACTTAATTTTCCTGAGCTTCAGTTTCCTTAGACGTATAATAAAAACACAATGAATGCCACTCTTTTGTTTGTGTTTATTTTTATTTTATGCGTATGAGTGTTTCCTATGAATGTACGTAAGTAAGTGCCTTATCCATGCATCATGCATGCAATGCCCACAGAAGCCAGAAAAGGGCACTGGATCCTCTGGAACTGCAGTTATAGACCACTGTAAGCTACCGTGTGGATGCTGAGAACCAAACCTGGGTCCGCTGCAAGAGCATTCAGTGTTCTTAACTCCTGAGTCATCTCTCCAACTCTGTGAATACCACTCTTAAAGGGAGTGAAAAATAAAATGAAAATCAAATAATATGTTGATAGTTTACAACTATATTACTATTGTTAAAAATATTTCTATGGTATACTAGTATACAGAGAAGGAAAATATTATACAAAGAAGGAAAATCACCTTATTTATTTATTATTAATTTAAAATTGTGTGTGTGTGTGTCTGAATGTGGGTTTCTGCATGTGAGTACAGTGTCCATGGAGGTCAGAAAGAGGTATTGAATTTTCTGGAATTGGAGTTACAGGCAGACAGTTGTGCTTCCCAGTGTGAGTGCTGGGACCCAAACTCAGGTCCTCTGGAACAGCAATACACACTCTTAACTCTTAACTACTGAGCTGTCTCTCCAAGCCTTTTTCTTTCTTTCTTTCTTTTTTGAAACAGGGTCTCCCTGTAGCCCAGCTGGCTTGGAACTCCTTATGGAGACCAAGCTGGCCTCCATCTCACAGAGATCCACCCGTCTCTGCCTCCTGAATACTAGGATTAAATGTACATGTTTGGTTTATACAAGCCTTTTTAAAGATTTAACAAAACTACTATGTTTCATTCCGTTATCATGCCTCAAAGGACTTTGCTATCTGATCTTTCCTGAGGTAAGTATCACAATGTGACCTTAAACTGTCTTCTTGGAAGCAATATGATCTCGTAAATTGTAGGCATGATTGAGATGTATGTCCGTGGTATTTTGTTATTATCTGGCAAGAATAAAAATTTCAGCTTTCAGAATCTCAGTAACATTCATAGGGATGAGTAATATTTCTCTAGAATTCTTTGAGAAAAATCAAGGAAAACCAGTGATTATGGACTAACACTAGCAACCGAAGGAACTCCAAATTCTGTTTATATTCTGAGACAGTGAAATGATTTCTGAAAGCCTCTCACCCTTCATTTACAGTGTCATTTACAGTATCTAAGAGCAAATTTCATGGACTTGTGGATGAAGGTCTTCTCGGATAGAATGCAGGTAGTTCCCCGGGGCTTAGATCTTGGTTTCTGTTTCTCTGCTCACTGCTGAGAACATATGCAGCGTATAATTTTCTAAGTGCTAAATCAATCCCTAGGAGTCCTGAAGAAGCTACTCAGCAACTTATGGGCTGGGCCACAAGCTGTCCCCACACAGGCCATTGTCGTTTCATAGGGAAACTCGTTGAGCTTGCGGTTGTTTTGTGCATGGCAGTGATCATCTATTTATTATACAAGTTCCACCAAAACAGCATTCAGATTTGTTCAGTGGCTCTCACACTCCTCACCAAGACTTGTATCATTTAGCAATGTGTGCATCAAGAGAAACTGTATTATTATCTCCCAAGATTGTATCTCTAAACAGAGATAGACTGGGAATTGAATCATGTCAACCCTCAACTTATAGTGTGAAGCCAAGTTACAGAACCCTTTGATGGGCAACACTCTAAATCCCTTCCTACAAGTTCCAAAAGGCTGCCTTTCCCCTCGTCCAAACCAGAGAAAGACTGCATGTTGTTAACTATCTATACCATAATTTTTTTTCTAAATATTTAAGAATTGTATATACAAGTATCCCGTATGCCCATATCAGGGTTCTTTAGTTCCAACTGGACATACAGCCATGGAGCTGATGAAATATTTCATTTTTCAGAATCTAATAGTAGGATAGAACTATACCACATCTCTTTTCAGTTCCATTAGTCTTGCTTTGTTGAGAGTCTCACTGATCTAATTTGCTTTTATGTTTAAAAAAATTAAGAAGAGACTGAATGGCACTGTTTTAAAAGCATATAAAATATAAAATAGTGTATGCCTCTGTGTTTTAGAACTTCAATGAGGTCATTATATTAAGAAGCATTATTTTAATCTTCTACCGTAGTAGATAATTATTTAGTAATAAAATTTTGTAATAGAACTAAAATGGCTCTTTGTTCTAAATCTAATAAAGCCAAATAGTCATAAAGTTGGAAAGGATCATTTGAGGTCAAGCTCCAGTCTTCAGGCAAAAAAATCAGCCTTTCAGTTCAACCTGATTTTGATGCATTCACAAGTTGCAAGAGAATACTTTTACTCTTGAATGACTTTAAGTGTTTTTTCATACTTCCTTGTCCTTGTTATCTATGAAAATGATAAATACTTAACACTGTAATAGCTCTGATAGAATATCTCTTCTTAGGACAAAACACCGCCACTAGCCTGTTCATAGTCACTGAGTCTTCCCTAAGTCATTTGAACTGAGGGCCAGGCGTACGTGAAAGGATAGCGACATATTCTTCAAATTCTGCTGCTTCCCCCACCCAGCACTGCTGGCTGAAGGTCAGCAATGGTGGTGATCATGGCTCCAAATACAGGTGTCTCCTCAAAGGAAGGTCGTGGAATGCCAAGAACAATTAACAGGATAACTTTTTTCCAAGTACCTAGTAAGAAGCCATGTGACTTCCATATTGTGATTGCTCACTGACCATGGAAAATCTTAACATGTACAGAGCTTGGGGGGTATTGCGCCATGGTACAGTGCATACCTCACATGGGCAAGGCCTTGAATTCAAAACCAAGCACTAGGAAGATAAAAAGCTAAAGTATATGCCATTTGCCATTTTCTATTTGATCTTTCTTTCATTCTTCCTGTTTTGTTCAGAGAACTTCATCTGTGTGAGCCATGATTTGTTCTTTCAAGTTGATGACATTGGAATATATTTCTTTTCCAAAGTTTTCTGCCAGATGAGAGTTTTCTAGTTTACAGGTTTTTGTGTTGCTTGCTTTATTTGCTTTGGTTGACTATCCTTCATTATTAGTTCTCCTTAAAAACCATTTTCTTAAATCTCATTATTCTAAGGTTTAGCATCTCCATTTGTTCTTAGTTTATAAAGACTGTAAACAGAGAATTTGTTGCAATGACTTTGGAAGACATCTGTGTAAATGACCAGAGTTTATGGATTTGATCTGCATTTTAGAACTGAAAACGACATTGAGTATCCCCTAATCAAAAAGCCCCATTCCCAAATCACAAGATTAAGGCCCACAGAATACATGATTTTCTAACACCAGTCTATAAGTTGAGCGGAAACAACAACTTTGACTGTTTGATACCCAATTCATGATTCCCTTTACTTCCACCTCCTGTTTTTAACCATTCATTTTGGATGCTGAGTATAATTACAGTCATGATGGTCCCCCAACGTGTCTACAACCTAATCCTAATATGCCTGAACATGTTACATTGCAGCACAAAGAGAAACCAAGGTTCCATGTTATCAACAGCTAACTTAAAATGGATGGCTCATATTTGATTGTCCATAAAGATCTACATGTCATCAAATGTAGATGAAGAGATCAGAAGAGGAAGTCAGAGTGACTGGAAGTGGGGTCTCAGTTTGCCACTTTAGAGAGTGAGGAGGAAATCCATAGCCCAGGAATTCAGTTGGCCTCTAGGAGCTGCAAAAACCTCATGGGATCAGATTGTCCTCTAGGAACTCCAAAAAAGAATACATCCACGTTGATATCTTACTTTGAGCCCAGTGATACCTATGTGGGACTTCTCACTTCCAGAACTGTACATTGATAAATCTATGTTGCTTTAAGCCACTAAGTTTGAGGTGAACCACAAAAAGCTAACACACTAACAAAGTTTTAATGACTATTCAATACAAGATTTTCTTTGTATAGATAAACTTTAAGATTTTATCTTTTCCATTTTTTAAATACTGCCTTAAGAAAGTTAAGTCATTAAGACATAATTTGGTAAAAAGACAAATCATTTACCATTTATTTGCACTGTTTTCCACTGGAGGTTCAGAAGGTGACCCTGAGAGATGCTCTTAGATCAAAGGGAGGAAATGCAGATTTTTTATGTGTGTCTGCAATTCTCTGTATGTCAGATTTTAAAAACATTTCAAGGCTTAACTGTGGATAATGGAAACTGGTCTCCGTCTTGTAATACTCACAGTGGTCAAAGACACTGATACTCAGAAACTTTTGTCTCTTCCAAGCATACTTTCCATTCAAAGGAGCAGTGGGAAATGAAGATGCTCACAAAGGTTTTCAGGTTTTCCCCTGACGGTAGGAATTTGCAACCAAACTGCGCATTTGCAGGACTAAGCAGGCCTCAAAGGTTCTGTCACCAGCTCTTGTGTTGTCTTGCTACCGAACTATTATGAGACAAATAAACACTAGTCCTTTAAACCTGGTATCTTTCCACCTAATAAATATTTGGCATTGTCAATGTTTCTGAATTTTCAACCAGCAAAATTATGTTCCTAAAAATCTGGAGATTAACCTTCAGTTACCAAATCTATCACTTACCTGGGTGAGAATGAATAGCTTTCTGGGAAAGAGGCTTACATAGATAGGCCTTAAGTACATATTGTTGTGTGGATGCCCAAGGCCCTGAGGCAAAATTTCCAGACATCAGAGAAACCCATTTCTAAGGTTTGGGCCAAGGAAGAGTCCATCTTACTCCTGCCCTTTGGTTTCATGGCTTACTTTTTACCATTAGTACAAGAATTTCCTTTAAGTAGCTGAGCTTGTGGGGCCTTAGGAACAGTAAAAGGCAGGGTGTAAATCCATGGAGAATGCACTGTACCATTTTCTCAGCCAGTGGCTCTCAGCTTCACATGTGTTCACCAGGGGAGAAGACGCTCACATTCATTAGAAACATCCACTTTGATTCATACAGGGTATTGATGAGCAACATGAAGAATGTTCTGGAAGCTCAGTTTGATAGCCATGCCCGTGCAAGTGGACACAGTTACACAAAGTACAACAACTGGGAAACGGTACTATATACCTTTTAATTTGGCAGATATTTTTTGGGGGGGGAGGGGGTTGGATTGAACCAATAATGTTGTATTAATTCAAAGTGATTCCCTTTGATAGATAGAGGCTTGGACTAAACAAGTTGCCTCTGAGAATCCAGACCTCGTTTCTCGAAGTGTCATTGGAACCACATTCGAAGGACGTAGCATATATATCCTCAAGGTAATTATTTTTAACCATGAACTTACCATATCTGAATGACTTAAATCAATGAATTCAAGTTCATTAATGTTTGTCTCACTGATGTGCTTATCTCTAAAATTGCTATAACAAACATATTCCTTGATTCTTTTTATTATGCATGGATTTTTAATTTTTTTAGACAATTTCACACATGAACGCAGTCTTGATATCACCCACCCCCACCTTCTCATCCCTCCAACTCCTCTCACGTCCCCTCCCCACTTCCTGTCAGTTTCATGACTTCTTCCTTGATTAAAATTTTTACACACACACACACAAAGTACTAAGTTCATTTAATGGTGCTATAAATTTAACCACATTCCTGTAAGCAGTCTAAGTGACTGTCTACCTTGATGCAAGGCTTCCCTTCCATCTGTTTATTCCAAGTCTATTCACAAGCTCCAAGCTGTTGTTTGCAAGTCATGTCTATCACACTGCTCACGTATCACACCGCATTACACTGAATATCAAAAACTTGCTTCTGTTATCCTCAATGCAATTTTTGTCATGTAATTCCAGTGAAGAAATAAGATGATAAATAAATGGAAAGATGGGAAATCTTTCATAAAACTAGCAATAATCCTAATTGCTTGTTATTACTCATCTAGTTATGGTCATGCCACCTAATAAGAGCAGATGAAAATATCTCCACGTGAGTACAGTTCGCAGGGTGATCAAGCATCGTATGGAAATGCAAGCTTGCTAAGCCTAATAAAAATGATGATAATGTAAGCTTTCAGCTTAAAGATTGTGACTCTCTAGGGACAAAAACAAACTGTGTTGGTGTTATGTGTCACTTGCCGCTGTCAAGTTCCCCTACTGAGTCCCAAGCCCAGACCAGCTGTGAATGTTGTCTCCAGGGTGCCATATGATGAATCCCATTGTCCCTTGTCATTTTGTTCACATAGGTGGGTAAAGCTAAATCAAATAAGCCTGCTGTCTTCATGGACTGTGGTTTCCATGCGAGAGAATGGATTTCTCCTGCATTTTGTCAGTGGTTTGTGAAAGAGGTACGTATATAGAATAATTTTTGGTAGAAGAAACCAAAGGTATTTCAATTAATTCTTTTGTAGCCTATCCAACAAGACAAAGTAACACACACACACACACACACACACACACATACATTTAACAAGACTTTTTATGTTAGAAAAGTGTATTTTTATTTCACTCAATTGTACTTTCTTGCCTCCCTGTGGACAGGCTGACAGCTAGTATAGTGATTGGTTCTAGAGGATCCGATGCCCTCTTCTGGCTTCTGCAGGCATTGCACAACACGGATGCACTTATATATGTGCAGGCAATGCACTCATACACATAAAATATTTTTTAAAGTTGATAGTTATGGATACACCAACAATTTGGTTATTATCTCCTGGTAAGTTTTAAATGTTTGTACATCTATATTGAAATAAATCAATGATTTCATAAATAAACTAAAGAGAAAGAAATAACTGCTTCTTCCAGAAGAATGACAACCAATATGTGTACAAAGAATGAACCAAATACAAAATCACTCTGTGAACACCACAGTAATAATGATTTCAGCAAATCCACTGAGAGATGCCAAATTTGAGGAGAAACATTTTCAGAGTCACAAAATATGTTCTATCCAAAATACATTAATTACAAAGGGAAAAATTACAGTAGAAAAAAATTAAGAAAATATTTTCACCACATGCTTAAGATTAATATCACCAATAACAAATAATATGTATTGATATCGTGAACCACCTCTGCTATTCAATGGAAAGACAGATCACCTTTGTAATAACATTTTCCAAAGCACATAACCTCTCCGCAATCATAAAAAATAACAATTAAAAAAAATCCAAAAAATTCAAACTGAATGTCATTCTGCAAAATAACTGGATTAGTGCTTTTCAACAGTGTAAAGTCATAAAAGATGAGGAAAGACAGAAAAATTATCATGCATCAGAGGAGACTAAGAAAACATAAGAGGTGGGTGTTCTGGTACAAACATCCAACCACAGCACTTGGGAGGTAGAGACAGGACAAACAAGAATCCAACACCAGCTTTGACTACACAACAAGTGTGAGGCCATCCTAGGCTACATGAAAGCCTGTCCAAAATCAACAACAAAGGAGATATTAGACCTTAAAGTAGGAAGGGGCATTAATGGAAAAACTAGTGAAATCTAAATAAAGTTTCAAGTTTAGTTTATTATAGTGTTTCCATGTTAGAACCTTCACTTTGATAAGTATACTGATTACAAAAAATGGTAACATTAGAGAAAGCTAGACAAAGAGCGTGTGAGAACTTCCTGTGCCGTTTGGAGCTCTGCATGATTCTGAAATCTTACACTGAAGGCCCATGCAAGCTCAGGCAGACAGGGACCCAGTGTGAAGCTGGGGAAATGGACAGAAGACCCCAGTCTTTGCTGAGGAAATGTTGGCAGCTGATTACTGTTGGGTGAGGATGAGCTAGTCTTCTTGAAGTGAGAGACTCTGGATGACCTGACTGGACTTTGTGCATGAACTTGCACTGGGGAATGTTTGGGGACACTAACTTGACTCAGTAGACCTTGGCACAGATGAAGGGCTCTATGGACTCCGGCTGAGGGGCTGTGAGTGGTGCTGATGGGAAGCGGGTTATGAGGGTGTTTAAGGTTGATTGAGATGTTCTGTATGAAACACCCAATGATTCAATAAAAATAATTTTAAAAATATTTATAAATATAAAAATATATAAGAATACTATCATATGCAACCTAATTTCATATTAATTTGCTATGATTTACTCAAGGAACCATAGGAAAGGACCGAGTTTGAATCTAGGATGGTGATGCATCAGAAATCCTATAAACAAGAGAACTTACTAAGTGGGTTGATGCCTCATTAGCAAAGGCAGCATGCATTCAATCCATGGGAATTCTGGCAGCATCTTGCATTTTCATTTTCCTATGAATTCCTGCTTTGTTCTTTACATACAGGCTGTTCTCAACTACGGAAAAGAGACCCAAATAACAGAGCTTCTTAATGAATTAGACTTCTATGTCCTGCCTGTGGTCAATATTGATGGCTATGTCTACACCTGGACCAAGGTATATGAATTAAGACTGATAAAATTAATACCAGTTACTTTCTGTGACATTTGTACTAACCATCTAATTCACTTCCAGAACCGAATGTGGAGAAAGACCCGTTCTACCCGCACTGGAAGTTCTTGTGTTGGTGTAGATCCCAACAGAAACTTTGATGCTGGTTGGTGCAGTATGTATCCAGCTGACTATTTTGCACACATGTTTAAAAAAGTAAGAGGAGAGCTGCAGAGATAGCTCAGTAGTTAACAGCACTGACTGCTCTTGCAGAGGACCCGGGTTCAGTTCTGAGCAACCGCATTGAGCAGCTCACAACTGCCTGTGAACTCCAGAGGCTCCAACACTCTCTTCTGGCCTCTGCAAGCACCTACAGGCACATGCACACACAAACATATATATAAATAAATAATAAAATATGTGTTTCAAAAAATCAGAGGAGAAAGTAGCACAAGGAAACAACAGGTCAATATTAAAAACAAGAAAAACCTGTAAGTTTTGTTTTGGAATTCTAATTTTCTAAAAACACAGAAAATAGTTTCTTAATTCATTTCATAAAAATGCATTGAGCAGTCTTATGTTTCCAGTTAGGTTAAATGCCGGAGCATAAAACTGAACACACCAGACATAATCCAACAACTTATGAGATGCACAATCTACAGAATCTAATGAACATTTAACCACAGCCGTTAGTGTCTGGAGAGATGGCTCAGTGGTAAAGAACGCTGGTTACTCTTCCAGAAGACCTGAGTTTGATTCCCAACACCCACATGGCAGCTAACAGCTATCCATAACACCAGTCCCAGAGGATCAAATGCCCTCTTCTGGCCTTCCTTAGCGACCTATGCACAACATGGGTCCACTTACATATATGCAGCCAAAACATTCATGCACATAAAATAAAGGTAAACAAATTAAAAAATTAAATGCATCCATTAAATAATTATTTAAACAAAATGTAATGCAGTTGAGTGATCACAGTAACAGAACTTTTCATTTTTGTGGTATTATTCTGCATCCCCCTTACTAAATTTCTTATATTGTCTTGATCTCACTGTGTAAAGGCAGAAACAAATTGAAGTTTAGCTAGAACCTAAGGAAAACTACTCCTTATCTCCATAAATATTATGGAGAAATGGAAAAAAGCTTGTAACAGAAAGATATTGGTGAATTAATGTGCAACTTCTGATGTCAGCTGAAAAACATAACTCCTTAATCTTTCAAATACACATGTATATGATGTATATACGTATACATACACTAATGAAATCATGGAGAATTGTTGCAAGGACTCCGGAGAAAATTATATTTAACTACCTAATTTGAAACCTATTTTTGCAGAAGTGGGAGCTTCTCGAAGCCCCTGCTCCGACACTTACTGTGGACCTACCGCAGAGTCTGAAAAAGAGACCAAGGCCCTGGCTGATTTCATCCGCAAAAATCTCTCTTCCATCAAGGCATACCTGACCATCCACTCCTACTCCCAGATGATACTCTACCCTTATTCCTATGATTATAAACTGCCCAAGAACCACGAAGAGTTGGTAAGTAGATAAAGTGATCGATAGCATCAGTTTTGAAATTGTTGTTCATTCTAATTCTGAAAAAAAAAATGTAAGAATAATTTTTGGAAGTTCGCTGATTGGCTTTTGGTAACAGAAACGAAAAAAAAAAGATATTTTATAAGGAATTGAGTTGGCTGAATGAATTGATTAAAATAAATGGGATTTTGACACAGGGAACAATCCCCCATGAATGTGGTGTATTTATTAATACTCAAAATTAAAATAGTTCCATATTCTTTAGCTTTACCACATTATTGATGGTATTAGTTGCTTTTCTGTTGCCATGATGAAATATTCTGACAAAAAGCAAGTAAAGAAAGAAATGGTACAGTCCATCATGGCAGGACTGGCATGACAGCAGGATCGCTGTCAGTCAGGGAGCAGGGGAACCACATTTCATCTGCACACAGGAAGCGGAGACAGAGAAGGAGAAGGTCTCTCTAAGAACCCCAAAGCCTGTCCCCAGGCACCTGCTTCCTCCAGCAAGGTTCTAACTCCTTAAGGTCAAACAGTACCACCTGTTGGAAACCAACTGTTCAAACACATAAGCCCATGAGGGACCTTTCATATTCGAACCACAACACTGGTTCAAATAATTATTTAGATGTATTGGGGATAATCAACAAAGTTCCTTGGTTACATATGCCATTTTTGTCAGATTCGATTTTTCCAGGTCAATTTGAACTAGATTTGACACAAGAAGAGTATGACAGAATGGCAATAGGAAGTTAGAACATTTAATGGATACCTACTTTATCTGTGAACCTCTAAAATTATTTATTTCATTGTTTGATCAGGTAGAACATAGAAATAAATTATTCAATAATAAAATGAATAATAAAATGAATCTTCCTAGAGATAGATAATATATTTAAGTGTCCTTAAAAGAAAAAAAAAACCTCTATAATAAAACTAAAAAAAATATCTTCAGCAGAACAGAAAAGGATAGAGGAAAAATTAGAATATCCTGCACATGTAATGCAGCCTGCTTCTAACTTTCCTATGTTATTTAAAGAGAACACTGTGTTCATGAGTTTCCACTGACTTCACAAAACAGCCCAGCCCTCAGTACACACTTCTTTAATATAAGGATACATTATCTTCAAATGAAATTTTAAGACTCAGAAAAAGATGCTTGTGTTTTCATATTCCTAAGGGATTATGAAACATTAATCTTAGCCATTTATTTGTTGTCAGAGGAAATAAAAACTGTGAGACATGGGGGAAAAATTCTCCCAAATCTCGCCACATCGCTGAATGCATCACTAATGGAGAAGCTCCCAGTGTCTGGCGCACTCACCTCAAGATGTCAACATGACCTGATTAATAACAATAATAAAACAATAATAATGCTACTCCAAAATGGAAAACAGAAGCCAGAAGGATAAGAAAGAACCTTGCCCCACGCCCCCCAGATTAAGCCAGTAGAAAGGAGATGACTACACAAAGATGACAATCTGGGGCACGAGGCTTGCATGATTCTTCTGCTTTAGAAACTGAAAAATAATCTTAGAAATTTTCTGGTTCTGTTTCTGATTTCCAACCTACACATGAAGGCTTGGCTAAACTGACGCTAATATTTGGATAGCCCTGAGCCTAAAGATAAAATTCCACTTCTAAATTCTAACACCTTTCAATCCAATGACTTGTCACTCACTAGTCTTAACTGAATTTACAGTTAATGAGCCACAAAAAATAGAAGCCTACCACCTCATACAAGCATGTGAACATAATACAAGGCCCTGATTAGAGATAAATATCAATGTCATGGGGAAGAAATACTGTGGTTAGGAGGTGGATCATTTCAGCAACATGCA
Organism: Eospalax fontanierii; assembly: GCA_035773235.1. NCBI lineage: Eukaryota > Metazoa > Chordata > Mammalia > Rodentia > Spalacidae > Eospalax > Eospalax fontanierii. The sequence continues at coordinate 29,544,381 of CM069548.1, read as the reverse complement.
TATCCCACCAGAGCTGTCACCACGTCCCTGCCTAAAATTTAGAAAAGCAAAGCCACAGTCCTGTCAAGCAGGTTACCAGCCACTGCAGTAAATAGAAGCTTGAAGCACAAAATATCTGTTTTAGATGTTTTCTCAGAATTTCTCTTTTCACACTGAAAATCCAAATAGGTTTTAATGAAACAATAGAAGGTCTTTTAATAAAGAAGATTGTTGCCAATGTACCATTATAAGCATCAGGGCACTTATTGACCTGATAATTTTTTCCTAAGAGGCCTGACTTATGAGAAATTTGATCGAACAGGTATTAAGTTCACATAAGTTATGGCTCCTGCCAATTGAATATAGGATCTTAATGAAACTATAAAATTCGGATTCCAGAAACCAAAAAAAAGAGTTCAGGGAGTTTTACTTTTGCGTAGTTGTAGAAATTCCAGAGAGGGAAGGGCAAAGTGAGTGTTCCATGGAGAAAGGGTCTGGTCTATTCTGAGGCTGGAAGTGTAGCCTTGATGTAGGTGGTCAGAGACAGAATGGGGCATTTGAAACAGAGGAAAGAGTCAAAAAAAGCAGGAAATGGAGTTGAGGAGTGTTCTTGATGGGAAAGGGGCATCAAGTTGACCAGTCTGTGGAAGAACCCGAGTGTCAGAATGAAGCCTGATTCCCAGTGAGCAGTGTATCCAGCAAGACGGTGGACAGTAGCCACGTCCCTTACAGGACTCCCCATTTAATTTGGATTTCAGAAAATAACTAATTTTTACTGTAAGTATCTCAACTACTTCAGGAAAGACTCCTACTGAAGCCATATTTATCATTGAAATTTATACTTAACTGTGAATCCTATATTTCTGCTAAATCTGACAAGCTCTGGTAGACTAGTATTTTTGGAAGATTAGCCTAACACAGATGCTGAGGAGATTGTTGTAATGGAATCATCAGAGAAACACCATTAAAACCTACTTTTTCTTTTTTGTTTCTTTGCTAAAGTAAACTCTCATTTGCCATGATTTTATCTTGTATCTCACTTTCAACTAATTTTGCTGCCTACCCCCACCCTAACCTCCCTGGCAACGTTTTCAAGACATTTTTGGTCGACATACTAGGAGAGTTTTACTGACATCTCATGATAGAGGCTAGGAGATACTGACAAATATCCTCAAATGTAGAGGACTGCCATCCCCCCCCCAACCAACACACACAAAGAAAGATCCAGTCAAGATGTCAGAAAAGTTGAGGTTGAGAAACTGCTTTAAACAAAGATATGAACAGAGTCACATTCCTGGCCAAGGGTTCTTGGATCTCACAGACTCTAATATCCTCCTCAAAAATCGAATGCAGTGTTCTGTAAACCTCAGCTGCCAAAGATTGCCACATCCCCATTACACAGTGTTTATTTTTAAAATGTATTTGAGAAAAACACCACTTCTACCAAAAACAAACAAAAGCTGTCTGGACTGCAAATTCAACTAACTCCTACTTCACATTTCCCTCGAATTTTAAAGAGCTGAATAATATGCATGCAAATCCAGTCAAGGGAAAAACTGGTTTATGCCAGAAAGTGTTCCTGGAGTCCGCATCTTGCTCCTGGGCTCTGACCCAGCTCTGCTAAACCAGTTGCTTCTCTAACCCTTTTCTTCACTGCGATCTCAGGGCCCCTTTTCGATCAGAAGCCCTTAGTTTTTTCCATTTCCAAAGGTTTTCTCCTCAGTACCTGTTTTAAGCTGAACATTTCCGTTTTGTACCAAAATGATAAAGCTAACATCTCTTATTGGTCCCTTGGTCATATGTTACATGCTATCACAGGACAGAAGGAAGGAAACTGTATTGAAGATCATTTTGAGGCTCCCACTATCACAAGTATACACCCACAGGGACGGGTGACCTTTGGTCTTTAATCAAAAACAAGCTCTGAAAAAAATCTTTGTGCATTTCATAAATGCATAGTCATATTTAGACTTCCTCCCCCATCCACACCCTAATACACCCCACCAAGTTTCATGCATTCTGTCATATGTGTTAAGGCCTGTTGGGTCAAGTTTGTGTGCCCAGATAGCCTCAGCTAAGGTTGGGACCTGTTGCTCATTTCCCCAGTTCTATGCTGGATTTTTGTCTGATTGAGTTCTTATCTCCTCTTCAGCTTGGATCTTGGCTTTCCCACACTATAATGTTGGGTCTCTGGAAGACTTAGGAAGGGCAGCCCCCTGTCCCAGTGATGGCTGTGTGCAAAAGACTGGAACAAGGGTGATGTGATGTGTGCTCTCATGAAGCAGGGGCCTTTTATCCAATGTTACCTGGGGATGCAGGTCAGTGGAGAGGAAGCCCCTCTGCTTAGTCATCTCACCAGACTCCTGGAGCCCAGAGCCCAGTGAATATTGTACTGCTGTGTCCTTTGTCTTAGGTTTTCAGATAGATGTGACTGTTTGGATGCGCTAGACCAAGGCCTTGCTTTAAGAAAAGAGATAACAGAAGTGAATGTGCACACGTTGTGCTAGGAAATTCATATCTAGTGATCACTAAAGACTGACCATGTTTGGCCTTGATTGACAGCAAAACTTTATCAAGGCTGATTACATTTAACTTCCTTCGGTTTTTTACAACTGGTAAAAGGAGCTCCTATAACACTCTTTTGGAGCATTAGAAGACTACAAAGAAAAGTGGAAAAGAACATAAGATTTAAAGACAATCCTAGCTCAAGTCAGCCACTTATGGGGCTGTGTGCCTTTGGGCAAGTCCTTTTATTCTCTCTGGTTTTGTTTCTTTCATCTGTAAAATGGAAATAAAAAATATCTAGTTTTGATGAAGAACTCTTTGTAAAGTGTAGGGTTTACATAAATATTAGTTAAGATTTTGAACCCATTGAGAAAGAACACAAAGCTTGTTCCTCAAGTAACAGGTTCTACACACAGTGTCATTAACTGAGTTTCAAGATGTGGGCTCTGCTCTCTGTTGCCCTGTCCTTTCTCAGATCTTCTGGCTTCCTAGTTTCTTTGACAGAAATATGCAGGGGGAAATAATTACCTGACACTGTAACAAATGCTAGAATCCCATTCCCATCAACAGTTCTTGGCAGGGGCCAGAATTTCTGCTTCTTTGAAACATCCCTCTGAGTCTGCTGCCCCACATGGCATTCCATTCTTCAAGAAAATTCTGTGGTGATGAAACGAGGACAGATAATGTTGGGAAGATAAATGAGAAATGTTTGTGAAATTTCTTGAACCTTTCAAAAGAAAAGACCTACACTGATTGCAGGGAGTTTTGCTATGATAATTGGAATTTAAAATATGATATTTCAGTTGATGAATGTCTTTTCTTACATTTTTTTTCTTTTTCTGTCTCTTGGCTTCAGCAGGGATCAGAGAAAGGGTCTGTAGACTTCTTTCTCTGTAATTCATTTCAGGGTTTAAATGTGACAGGCCATCAGTCACTACATGGTATCACAGCCCACCCACTGCCCACCAGAGCCATCCCTGGTCTCTCTCTACTCAGAAGAGTCATGGTCTAACTTATATAAAGCTTACCACTAAGAACTTCATCCAGTTGTGGCCCATTTATAGTAACCCTGAGTCCCAGCATATGACTCATTCAATCAACCTAAGCTAAACAATCTGCTGAAAATAAGAAGCAAATTGCCAAGCTAAGCCTGGCTGAGCATGAGAGTCTTGAGTTCAAGGCCAACCTGAGATACACAGTACAAGAGCAAAGAGCAGAAACAAAAATGAGCCAAGAATCCTTGCCTCTGTGGATCTCATCTTCAGCTCGAACAGATGCCAAAACAACTGATTCCCACTCTGGTAGAATGACTTTCAGACCATTACTTGAAAGAGACTTAGGGGAAAATTCAATTTGAAGAGAACATAGAAAGTAAATCTACAAGAACTGAAATTCTCTATTTAAGCAAAGAGGGAAGGAGCATTCCAGTGAACGAGGAAGAGCACCCCAAGTCGTAGAGGTACAGAATGGAAGAAGAGTGCATGCAGCGGAGTGATTCAGAAAGAGCATGCTGGTGTAACTTGGCTTGAGAGAGAAGGCTGGGGCTACTGCACAAAGACTCTATTTGACAAAAGAGGAAGCTGGACTTCAATAAGAGGTAGCATAGCTGTTGAAGATGCACAATGAGATGACCCTTAAAAGAGGTGCAACAGGATAAACATCCAGCTGAGGACAAGGAAAGCAGAGGCTGAGGCACAAACTCGATGTTCAATAGTGATAACAATAAAAAAAAAAAAAGCAGCCTTGTAAAGCTAGCATCAAACTCAGACAGAGCAACTGACTCCAAAGGAAGGTTGCATTGGCTGTGCGATCACTCATGCGCTTAGCTGCTAATGCTCCTGCCCTAAGGAGCATTACATCATCCTGTACATCATCCTGTAAAGACTCAGTATTGGCTTTCCGCCCACTGCATTGTCATTTTTGTTTTGTTTGGCTTTTTGTGTGTGTTTGATTTTTGTACAAAAATGTCAACAACCTGTGGGCAGGGCTTAAAGATGTTCCAGCTTTAAGATGTTAGAGTGCTTTTCTCTAACAAGCTCCAGAAATGAAATAAATAGGAGTTAAGAGTGAGTGTCTGTAGAGGACAAACATTCCATGTAAAATTCAATATGGCGGGAAACGGGGATTGGAAGAGAATAAAATACTAACCCAAATGTGGCATAAATACCTTCAGTTCTTTGAAGCAAGTGAACAGGGTAAGTGTTGGGCATTGTGTGCTTTAGTTTATTTATTTATGTATTTCTGATTCTTTGGCAGAATACCCTGGTAAAAGGTGCAGCAAAGAAACTTGCCACACCATATGGTACCAAGTACACATACGGCCCAGGAGCTACAACAATCTGTAAGTCTTGACTTCAGAACTGTGCAAAAAAAGCACATGTCTAAAAACACAGCGAATGGTTCTCGTTACCTTTCTTGCCTAATCATTTAAAGCATACAGTTTATATAATATTTTTCTACTCAAAACATAGAGAGAGAAAGATCCTTTTCAAACCCATATAACGTTTGTTCTTTGTAAGCATCTCTGGAGCATCGACTTTCTGCCAGGCACTTGGGTACATGCTTAAAAAAAAAAAAAAAAAGATGATACAGGGAGGGAAGTGGTAGAGAAAAGGTGGAGGAAGTGGTCCAAAGGCATCTTCAAAGAAGCTACCACAGGGAGCAGGGAAATGATGCAGATGCTTAGTGGTATGATACTCAGGGTCATCTGGAAGAACATACCCAAACCAAGTGCGCTGCCAGGCCAGGGACCCCACCCCTCTCAGGAACCTAATCCCTGCATGTGTGCAAACAAGCAGAAGAGACACACGACAGGAGGGGAAGGGACAGTGGGATTTATTCAGGCATAGAGAAAGATGAAATTCTGCAATCTGAAGAGAAATGGATGGAACAAGACTACATTGTGTGAATAACCAGGCTACAAAGACACTTACTACATGCTCTCTCTCTTTCTCATATGCAGAGCTTAGCTTTACATATGTGTGCATTCATGTGGGAGCCAGTGTATAGATGCCAGGGTACTAGTAAAGGGTCCATGAGAACAGAGGAGGAGGCCTGAAGAGAAAGGAGGAGAGAGGGAAATAAAGCGCACGAAAGTGAAAGGATACTAGGACTGGAAGGGTTTGAGTTGGGATGACGGGTAGGGGTGGGGGATGGGGCGGGCAGTGGTGGGTAGGAGGACTAGGGACAAAGGAGTGCCAACAAAAGCCAAGGATGTATGAAAATGCAAAAGAAATAAATGATAAGATAAACAAGCAGCAACAGCGAAAGGCGTTAGGTCATGCTAGGCCCCAGAGGTGGGCACTGTTGAGTTCACTTAAAACACACCTTCTGCAGGACCATTTTCTATTTCTATTTGTACATCCCTCTGTCCCCAAATGATTTCTTTCTGAATGGAATGGAAATATGCACAAGGGGAAAGGTCCTGGTCTATCTTCTCCCACGGCAGCTGAGGAGGCTCCAGCACTGAGTTGCTGAATTTTTTTAAAGCTGACTACAGAATACTGTTTTCTGTCATCGTATTTGTAAGGCATTTTCTTAAAAGTGATTCTAGCAGACATAAGGCACTTGTTCATATATTTTTATCTTCTTGTATGCTTATTCAGACTAGTTAAATTGGGTTTCTTTTGCCATGGCACAGTAAGCCTTTGTCTTGTATCTCTGAAGTTGAGTAACAGGGCTTGCAGTTCAGTGGGGGTACATTCAATTCTTGATTAAACAAACAGATGAACAATGAAGGAGCAAATTAATATTTTCTGTGTTAGTGACAACAAAATTATTATTAAATGAATTAAGTAAATGAATAACTCTGCCAATCCATGTATTAAACACCAGAGATTAAAGAAAAAATGAAGGCCTAGAGATTGGGTGCAGGGTGGCTCAGTGGTAAAGCACTTGCCTAGCATACCCACGGTCCTGGAGTCAATCTCTAGCACCGAAAACAATGGGAGATGCAGCCTTACCCTCAAGCTGCTCTGTCTTATCATTCTGTACAGTTTCTCCAAGTTGGAGTGCTGTCCTCTTATCACTCAGTTTCCTCTACTTTCCAGGGAGATAAGAATTCTTGCCTGAGATGTTCTTAGTGTGCCATAGCATTAAAGTCCACTAAAAACTTGACGCTACTAAGAATCATACTTTCTAGGAGCATTCTCACAAAATAAATCTAGGAGTAAAACAACTGATTTTTCTAAATGGTCCTCAAATAATTGTTTTTCAGTTGACTAGAAGTTAGCTTGCCCATAATATTTTACACAATGAAACTTCATACTCATTAAAGAAAGTTGGTGATTTCATTTAACTTCCTTCTTAGATTTAACTTTTTTCTTTCCCCCTGATTTTTGCTCATTTCAGATCTTGCTGCCGGAGGCTCTGATGACTGGGCTTATGACCAAGGAATCAAATACTCCTTCACCTTTGAACTCCGGGATACAGGTACATATGGTTTCCTGCTTCCTGAGTCCCAGATCCGTGCAACCTGTGAGGAGACACTACTTGCAGTCAAGTACATTGCTGATTACATCAAAGAGCACCTGTACTAAGGAAGGGTGCTGAGACCTTCACCTCAAATGCTCACTATTCATTTCTTATCTGTCCTGTCTTTTTATTCTTTGTTTGACTGGAGGCTTTGCAGATCCTAATCTTTCTTTTAAGCTTGTGAGTGAAATAAACTACTAGGATCCTTAAAAACTGATCCTAATAAAAATGAATCATTGTAATTGGAAGATCGTCTGTTTTGAGGTCTGTGTTGGGGACGGGATGGCAATGAAGCACAAGCTGTGTTCATGTGATGGTGTGGTCAGCCATCGAGAATCTCATCCTCGGGAATCTGGTCCACACTGGAAGAGTACACTGGTTATAACGGGAGGCTTATGAATCAGAAGAAATACAGAGAAGTGCAGAGGATTGTAATGCATAGTATAGATGCATCTTAGTCTGGGTTTTATCTTAACTTATTCAAGTGACATAATGAAATATCTTCAGCACGCCAAGAACTTTACTAAGCAATTGAAGACAGAACAAAGAAAAAGGATGATTATGTCTACCCTTGCTGGATATAGGCCATTAAAGACAGACATTAAAAAATTAATTAATAATTACTTATTTATACTAAGCTACTTTTAGACTGCACAAAAAGAACATATAAGAAGCAAATTTCCTGATGTGGGGAGAAGACTTAGGACTTGCTTTACTGTGGGGAAAAGAGTCACAGCAAGCTGGGCCAAGTGACAAATGCAGCTTCCAGGCCTAGACACAGGGAGAAAGTCAGTGGGGAGAGGACTTGAAGAGTTAAGGGAAGGAGGCACATGTAGGTTTGGGGAGAGAGGTGAGGACCACTCCAGGCAGAGCTGAGATACCATGCAGGGTTTGGTGCATTGGTCTATAACAGTGGGAAACCAGGGAAGATGCTAAGTTTGGAATGACACTGTCGTCTTCTTGGAACACCAGATTGTGGGAGGCAGATCAGGCAAGGACCCTAGCTGTAACAGCTGGGCCAATGAAACAGGCAAAAGCCACTCCATGACTTGCATATCACACCTACATTGATATTTTCCAGAATTAAGGACTAATGGAACATGCCAAATTCAATTTTTAAAACATAATTACATATAATTTGAGGACATTTCTTGCTTTAAAAATCATGTAACAAACATTAATTCAATTATTTCTTATGTAGACTCAAGAACGATATGTTAAAATATAACAATACTATAATTTTAAGAAAAAAGGATCAGTTTAAGACACAGAGGTTTTCTTTAATTCTTTCTTTTTTTTTCTCTCTTTTGGAAGCTATCAAGCCCAAAATGATGAATACATTAATTGCCCACCAGATGGCAGAAGTGCAATTGTTATGATTCTTAATCAGCTCCAAAGTAATTTAGTAAGTCTATCATTTAAACTGTGAGAGGGACCTTTAAATGCAAAAACCTAATTTTCCCATAAGTTTTTCAGCAGCAACTATGGCAATATAAAAGTAGGTGTAATTTAACTACCTTATCTTTTCCTTCCATCTTTTTTAGTTATACCCTGCCACTATAAATTGGAGGGCTAATTAGCTGTGGTTATGGGTGAATGTCTTTTGATAAAATATTTATTCCTGTTCCACAAGACACTCTCTTACCCTGACTCTGGTCAGTAACATCCATCCCTAATTAAGAAATGTTGTAGACCAAAATGTACATATCATGGGGTCTAAGACATAAGAACCCACTAAAGTCCTAGGTGAATGTTTTTAAATATAAATTAGGAGTATATGTGGGCCTGTCTAAAATTTGGAGATATTTCTTAAATCTTTAAAAATTTATTTATTTCTATTTTTGTGTGTATGAGTGTTTTGTCTGCATGTATGTAAGTGCACCCATACATGCAATGCCCATGGGAGGCCAGAAGAGGGCATCAGATCCCCTGAAATTTGAATTATGTTTGGTGGTTTGCCTCCATGTGGGTACCTGGAACCAAACCGGGGTCCTCTGTAAAAGTAGTCAGTGTTTTTAACCACTGAGCATCTTTCCAGCCCTTGGAGGCATTTTGAAGAAAGTAAAAATTGGAAAGCAAACATGCAAATATTCTCATTTACAGTCTGCATATCTGAGCTTTCCAGCCCTAGAGACAGTTTTGTTATAAGCTCTTATCTACTGAAAGTTAACAGCTTCCTGACTAGGAGTTCTACATGCCAAGCTAAACCAAGAAAGTTCAGAAATCTGCTTCAGTCCTTCCCAATGCATCAGTCCAGTGACCATCTGTCCAGCTGACCAACTCCACTCAGTCTTGCCTTCTCAAGAGCACCCCACCTCCAGGCCATGAGGAAGCTTCTCCTTCCTGTACCTTCTCCCATTGGTGGGCCCAGAGCCACCTCTGGGGTGAGACTCTGAGCTCTCACTTCTTTGTAGCAGCAGTTAATGGCTATGCTGACTCATTCTTCCTCTCATGAGGTAGCTAGAAAATAGCTACTGTTTTCCCTTATGGAATTTCTGCATGTCTAGAACTCAGCACAGTGTGTCCCGCTGCTTTTGTAAACTAAGCCATATGAATGAATCACAAACAGATTTTTCTAGAAGGAATAGAAAAAAAAAACATGAAAAATTAACAAGTTAATTTGAGGACCACAAGGAATTTGACAAACTGTTTCAGTAGAGTAGATAGTCCCTCTCCATTTACACTACTCAAATCACATACTTATATATTTGTCCAGAAATGTCACCTTCGTCTCCAACTAATGAAGACAAATCTCTCTACAACTTTACATGGTACTTCACTTCAATTTTAAGAACCCAGCATCTGGGTTACTGAGATGTCTTAGTTGGTACAGACACTTTCTGCCATGCCTGACAACCTGAGTTCAGTTCCCTGAACCCACACAATGGAAGAGGAGAATCTGCTCCACAGAGCTGTCCTCTGATCTTCACATTCAGCACTCGTGCATGCACACAAAACAAACAGATAAATAATAAATAAGTGAATGTGAAGTTTAAAATGTTTTTTTAAAAAGGACCTAACATCTTGATTTACTCTCAAGCCCCATGGGGGGAAAAATTAATCCAGCATCTACAACTAAAAGCAGTATTTGTTTTTCTCTCAAACTCTTGGAATAGATAGCTAAAGGATTCTAGCAGTTTGCTGAATGGACTTTGAAGGTGTATTTGAAAAATCCTACTAACTCACAAGAAAGCTCTCATTTCCATTTTCTGTGATTTTTTATAGCAATGATGCTTACAAACAGAAAAGTATACTTAAAACCTGAAGTGATGTCTTAAACTGCCCTTAAATGACCACTGCTACAAAAATCCCCAGAGTGTGTAGCTCCAGAAGATAGAAAATCATAACTGTGTAAAGTATTCCACTTATGATTTAAAGAGACTTGTTGAACTTGTGAAATACTGAAGTCTTCCAGAGTCCATCCAAAATGATATCATGTCTCAAAACTGTTCTGTATAGATCAACCCCTTTTGTAAACTTTGATACCATAATAAAAGGTTAGCTTGAACTCTGCCTATCAAGAAATAACACAAATTCTGAGAAAAAGCTTTGGAATGTTTTTAAAATCTATCAAATTATTCTCAGAGGTTTTTTTGGGGGGGGGGGACATTCCTGACTGTATCACAAGTCAGTATATCTTATTCAGTAACACACGGAGCTAGATAATGCAATAGATATCACAAATCCAAAGCTGTGCCTTTATTCATCATCAAAGTACTAAGACATTCCACTCTCCTCAAAACATACCTAGATCCCAGAAAAATCAAGTGCCTTTCCTATATGACCTAAAGAAAAAAGTAGACATTCAAAGGACAACATGTGGTAGCTGATCCTCTCCTTCCAACATGTGGGTCCCAGAGAAGGAACTCAGATCATCAGGTTTTTCAGCAGTGCTCTATAACACAGAAAAAGTTTGAAGAAAATATATTAGAATGCCAGAACTGAGGGAGATTATTATCTTTCTTCTTTCAATTTCCCTGTGTAGTTTGATTTTTTCCCAATGGTCAATTTTAAGTTTTAGAATCTGAAGATAAAACTCCTACAAATAATTAAAACAAAAATCATTTCTTGAGCAGTAGGAGATAGTTCGTCCTTAACGGCTACAGCCACCATTCTAATCTGTTGCATGATATGTGTTGATACTAATCAGTTCTGCACTGGCCAACTGTACATCTCTATTTATAGAACGTAGCAATAGCCTAGAAGATGTGGCCATCGTTTAACCCCTAGCAGGTGTCAATTCCCTTATACACGCTACCTCAGTTAACCATTACCATCATTTGTGACAGTCTCCTTAACAACCTTACTTACAGATAAGGGACCAAGAGGAGGCAGCCATCTGAGGTTAATGCAGCTTGTGTTTGGGTGCCGTTCTGAGGTTGCATCTGTCTAAATCCAAAATCAAGCTTTCTTTTTCACTTTGCCCTTGTCAAACACATCCTTAGACAAAATTATTGGAGCAAGCCTTTGCTCTGAGAGTTTCTAGTGCTAGCAACCTTGATCGATAAAGACATGAATGCATTTATAAAACCATTCTCTTTCTTCACTTCAGAGTTTTGACAAGATGATTGGGAGAATATATGAAGCTCTTGAATGGAATATTTGTTGTAACAAGGACATGGTAGCACATACTTGTAATCCCAGCACTGAGAGACAGGAGGATTGTAAGTTTAGGGTCAGTATGGACTACATAGCAAGATCTTGTCTCAAAAAAAGAAAAAAAACACAATAAAATAAAAATAACAATGACTATACAGTTTTGTGTATAGTCAATTATATATTTTCCAATGAGAAGATACAGCTTTTAAGAGGAAATTCCAATGGCAACAACAAAAAAAGAAATTCTAAGTTATCTGATTTTTAAATTTCACTTTAGTCGCTTAGGGATCTATGATTACGAACAAAGATGCTATTCTCCAAAATGATCACTATTTAATTCAGTTGTGCTTAAGATTAAAGATACTGCAGATAGTTTTCACATAGTAAACACGTGGCTTTCATGAATTCAAGTTTCAAAAACTATCTTTAGGCACCAACAACATCCAGACTCTGATGACAGTGTCGAATGAATAAACGTTAGATCGTCAGTAGTTTCCTGCTGTTGAAGATTTCTAAGGTTGCTGTAGGAATAGATGTTACCTACAAGGGCAGGGAAAGAAAGGTTGAGGAGTTGAGGTGTGGGTTCTGTAGCTTTTAGCATAGCCCTTGCTTCTTTATAAAAGAAGTTCAGATCCTCTATGGTAAAAGTATCACCATCATAGAATGTGGGTGAACACACAATGTTTCCCATTGTACATACAATATTTTCATATAGTGATACTATTCTGCAATTAAATGTTTTTAAAATTGTATTTATTATTGTTATGTTATGTGTATGAATGTATTGCCTGCACGTGTGTAAGTCACCTGCAGAGATCAGAAGAGGATACTAGATCTCCTGGAACTGAAGTTAAGGTTATTAGCTGCCATGTGGACGATAAGAATTGAACTGGCTCCTCTGCAAGAGCAGTCAGTGCTCATAACTGCTAAGCACTCTCTTCAGTCCCACAGTTTAAATGTTTTTTGATTTAATGATTGCAATCCAGCTTTCAAAAATATGTTGTACTTTACTGAAAACTGTGCACCAATGTTCTGTGGCAATTATCCAAATTCATTTGAGTTTTCAAGTGCAAGTTTAAAATGTATTTGTTGTTGTGCATACAATAAGGACATCTCATCAGTAATGTTCTTTTAACTAGCTCTGTGAACATACCCCATCACCACCAGAACCCCAGAGGAAGTCAGCTGCTCCTGATAAAAGCTGAGGTATAAAACCAGGAGAGGGTGTCCATTCAGGCAAGGGAGAACCATGAGGTTTGTTCTGCTTGTGGACTTCATTGCTGCCGCCCTTGCGGTAGCCCCTGTGCACTTTGACAGGTAGGCCTAGCTTCCCGTGCTCCAGGCTCCAGATAAGAAGGGAGTTAAGACTGTGTCTTCATGATTCATTGATTTTTGTCCATTTGTCTGTCTCGGTTTCTTGTTTTTGCCGACATGAAGGGAGAAGGTATTCCGTGTGAAGCCCCAGGATGAAAAACAAGTAGGCATCCTGAAAGACTTGACCAAGGCCAATGAGGTAAGAGATCCAGAGGGAGCCTGAATCTTTTCTTTCTAGTCTCTAAGGGTGCTTCTTTTTATTTTATTTTTAATACCCACAGGGCTACCAAAGACTGACAAGCAATGGGAAAATGACAGGAGCTATTTGGATAATTCAGCCCTTGGCCAACACTGCATTTTGTTTTGTTGTTTGTTTGTTCACAGAACACTGACGTTTTCTTCCCAAGGCTTTACCAACAACAGCCTCTTCTAAGTAAAACTGTAAAATAAGGGGGTGTTCTTGGCACCTTTCTCAGGGCCCCTTTTCTTTCTCCTCTCACACTCTCCAATCTCCTCACACCCACTCTAATCTCCTCTAGTGTCCAAAACTTCTGATTAAGTATGAATTGATAATTTCAAACAACTGACTGACAGTAAGATAATATCTTTTGGAAGATCAGGTATGTTTTAAAAGGAGATTCTTTTTTTAAAAAAATTATTCATTACTTTTATTATTATATGTGTATGAGTGTACTACCTGAATGTAAGTGCTTCCATGTCGTGCAATGCCTGCAGAGGTCAGAGAGAGTATAGGATTCCCCTGGAACTGGAGTTACAAACAGTTGTTAGCTGCCATGTGGGTGCTTAGAATCTAACCCAGGTCCCCTTCAAGAGCAGTCAGAGCTCTGAACTGCTAAGCCATCTCTCCAGACCCTCAAAGGAGATTCTTAAATGTAGATCAGTCCTTTAAACTCCAATATGCAAAAATAAATATATATATCATTGATTTCCTTTCTCACTGGCACAAAGCATGTTATTCCAGTGACCTTTCTTATATCTCTTCATAATTGCCATGTCATAGTCCTAACTTAATCCCTTTATTTTTTAATTTTATGTGTATGAGTATTTTGCTTACACGTAAGTGCACCTGTGCATGAAGTGCCAAAGGAGGCCAGAGAGGGTACTGGATCCCCTGGAACTGAACTTATGGATGGTTATTAGCCTGCATATGGGTACTGGGACCTGAACCCAGGTCCTCTGCAAGAGCAGCCATGCTCTGAGATGAGCCATCTCCCCAGCCTCACTAACTTAACTTGTTTAAAACAGAGGACTAAAGTTAAGAGGTTTAAATCAAATAATCAAGATTACACATCAGATTTAAACCCAGAACCAAACCTGGGCTTAATTTTAGTCACACACATTCTTCCCTTCAGTGAAATCAATCAGTTCTGCCATCCCAGTTCCTAAATGTTCCTTACATCCACTGTCCTCTCCTTTGTCCTCATTGTCAAGTCTATTCTGTCTCCTACTGGAACACTTCATAGTTCTGATCCTACCTCCCACAAAGCCCAGTATCCACAGCAGTCCTAACACTTGGCAATTGTACTTCATTTGAAAATCTGTGTGAGCACAGCATGCCCTACAGAGCCAGACATTTAGGTTCAAATCCCAGCCACTCTAGCTTTATGGCCTTGGGCAAGTCACAAACCTCACAGAGTCTCCATTTATTCCTCTATAAAATGTAGCTAATAATTACCTATTCTCCAGTACTGTCATAAACACTAAATAAACTTTGAATAGCATTGAACATCATCATCATCCACGATAAATACCACAGAAGCATTTTCTATGTTTTCTGTTGGTATTCATGTGATCAAAGTTCTTTGTGATTTGCCAAACTGCCATCCTCTTTCATCTCCAGTCCCTCCCTTCTGTTTTATGCCCTTAGAGCTCCACAGACATAGAAATCTCTCCTACACTGTTCCCCTTTTCTCATGAGGAATCTGTTTTTCTGCTTCTTCTTCTGGCTATGTCTTTCTTCTTTAATTAATACTCATAACACTTCTTTGAGTTCTAAATTATTACTGTACATTACCTTGTTACAGCATAGAAATTATTCCTGTGATGACATCTAACTGAAATTGCCTTAAATCATACTATATAATGTGTCCAACTCGTGATATGACATTTCAGTCAAAGTAAAGAGACAGATTGGTTTCGTAATGGATAGACTAAAGCTATTATATGTGATTCAACTAAGAGACATCCAGGGTAGCTTAGACACACCCACGGTCTTAGTGTGATGGATAGAAATTGAGCTTTCCCTTCACATAGCCTTGATTGGAAATTCGTATTTAACTCAGTTTCAAAACTGACTGTGACATTGAAGAAACTCAAAAACTGAAATCTTCTACAGCAATTTTAACCTGTTGTTATCTTTGTGGTCTCATTCATCAAAGTTCTGAAGTTCTCAGCTATGGGGTCATAGAGAAAGGAGATCTGCACTTGCTAAATTCCAGGATGTCTCAGAGCTGATAGTCATTTCACAATTTCTACAACACTCCCCAAGGAATCTTATTAATTCCATTTTTTCATTGAAGCAGAATGAAAAAAAATCAGCTTCAATGACTTGATGAAGGATATATTACTAAAAAAATAAAGAAAAAAGACAAAGCTAGTAGACTATACCTTCCTGTTGGACACAGACCTTCCCAGCAATTCCAGAAATCACAGAATTATATATGCGGGTAGACACAGAAATTTAATGTAATAGTCCAGTTATAGCCAGATACCATGACTAAGTCAATTATAAATTAATTCCAAATGACAGAAGCAAAAGAAGATCAGCCAAAAAAAAAAAAAAAACCTGCCTATCCCATTTGTATTGATAAATACAATCACTTAAAATAGTGGCTAATAAAAATGATTTTCCCACTCCTTGATATTCTATAGTTCTTAAATATATTTGTAAAAATCTCATTAGCATATTGTTACAATGAATCCCAATTCCCTTCATGGTACCTAATGTATAGTGTGTGTGTGTGTGTGTGTGTGTGTGTGTGTGTGCGTTATGTGTATGATGTGGTATATGCACACTGTAGGGCAGGCAGGTACCTCTGTGCATACAGAGGTCAGAGGAGAACATCTACTGTCTTGCTCTATCTGTCTCACCTCCTGTCATAGTCTTTGGAGACAGGGTCTCTCACTGAACCTGATGGACAGCAAACCCCAGCTGTCCTCAGCTTTTTGTCTCCTGTTTGGGATTATAAGAGTGCATGACCACACTCATATTTTAACATAAATATGTGCCTGACAAACAAATGAAGCGTGACTAACAATGAACGTACTTCTGCAGCTTGACTTCTGGTACCCAGATGCTGTCTATGACGTGGCTGCTAATATGACAGTGGATTTCCGGGTTAGTGAGAAGGAATCTCCGTCCATCCAGTCTACCTTGGAACAAAATGAAATGCACTATGAGTAAGTCTTTTTGTAAATATCATCCATGTTGGATATTTAGAGTTCTGGTAATCTTGAAATTCTGAGGGAAGTATTACAATGGAAATTTTTCGAGAATTTCGTATTTAAGTACATTGTATTGACCTCACTTCCACCCCTCCCTCTGTCCATTCCAGCTCCTCCTGTGTCCTTTCCCCATTCCCTCTGGAACTCATGACCTCTTCTTCTGTAATCATTGCTTTATAGATGTGTGTTTAGGGGTGACCGCATGGGATTAGATAACCTATCAGGAGGCTGAACGCTTAGGAAAACTGATTCTTTCTCTCTCCCAGCTATTGATTGACTGCCTTGCAGTTCTTCATCTAGGGATAGGGTCTTAGGAAATTTCCCTCATCCACATTGGCATGTCAACTGGTGCTGTCATTATGCGGTCTTGTTTAGGAAACCATATTGTTGAGATTTCATGGGCGCAGCTTCCCAGTCATGTCTAGAAGACACTATCAAGCAGCAGGCTTTTACAGTCTTCTCACCACCCTCTTCCGCAGTGTTCCCTGAGTCTTAGATATAGGGGTTGTATTGTAGATGCAACATCTGGGGAAAGCCCCCACAGTCACTTATCTTCAGCATTTTGAGTAGTTGGAGATCTCTGTATTAGCTTCCATCTGCTGCAAAAAGGAGCTTCTTTGATGAGGGGTGACAGCTGCACTTAGCGGAGAGCATAAGGATAGGTGCTTAGAATGCAGTTAGAAAATATACTGGTTTAAAAAAATGGCAGTAGTGTGTTCTCCTCTGTGGTCTATGGCTTTTTCAGGCAGGGGAACTTGGTTAGGTTTATAGCACAGGCATGAGGTCCCTGCTATTGAGTGAGCCTCAAGTCCAATTTGACAGCTGTTGGTTACGTCTACGATATGGGTGCCACTATTACACCGCTGAGGATATATTGCTGGGTCAATCATTGTTGTAGTTCACAAACTTAAAACTGGGTAGGAGGACTGATTATCTTTCTCCCTTGGCCACTTCTATAGTACCTTCTAATACTTTGAGAGATAGTCCTCGGGGAGAAAGCTTCCAGCTGGATTCCTTCAATTCCTGTGTCTGAAGTATGTGCCATCTTCATCAGTAGGGTCTTACCATCAAGTTCTAGGAGGTTGGCAATGACAATGGCATCAGCCTATATTTGAGGAAACTCTTTTTGGACACCTCTTCACCAAGAACTTGAAGGGAATTTTTCCTTGTCTGGCACTGGTATTTTGTTAGATAGTCTGTGACTCATTTGGGGGCAAAGGAGGTGGCACATCATCACCCCATGTGGTGTAACACATATGCATGTGTGTATTTTTACATATGCTTATAAAATAATGTTTCCCTCTGGTGTTTTTCAAACCTCTGTAGTGTTACTTAGCTCCCTTTCCTCCCTCGCTCTCTCCTGCATGATCCTCCCTCTCCCCACACAGGTGAGTTCCACCCTGCTGTTTATCCCTTCTCTATAGTTTCTTCTCTCCAACCCCCTCCATACCCTCTCTCTACTTTCTTGCCTTCTGTGATTTCCCTAGGTCATATACTCAAATCGAAGGTTCAGAACTAGCATCCACATTTAACACAGAGCACACAGGGTTTGTCTTTCTGAGTCTATAACTCACTCAGTATATATTTTCCAGTTCCATCCATACAACAGAACTGTTTTTAAATTGGGTCCCCCAAAAGACTAAAGCTCCATGAACAAGATCAGTTTCTTCCAGACTATTGAAGCATGCTTGTAAAGGTGTTAAGATTGTTGGCAGCTCATCCTCCATCTTACATCTCTTCTGATCTTCATGAGTGACAGTCACTTACATCTTCTATCTCCCTAAGTAGAGAGCCCACATTTGAGTGAGGAGGACAGTTTAAACAAGAATACATCATTACCACCACTGAGTAATCAGCCCGGAGTCTATGAGCTACTAATGGTGACCAGCACCATGTTTTTTGTTTGAATTGCCCTGACAAAAGGAGACTGAGAGAATGAGACCAGGAGAAAGAGAGACAAAATATACAATAAAATAAGGTATGAGAGAAAATTTACCTCAGAAAAACAAGTGCAGAGCACTAGAATAAGGCTTAAATCAAACAAGAGAGAATCTCAAACGGCCACTTACAGAAATGAGTCATTCTGGCCCCACAGAAAAATGAAAGGAAATTAGAATTTATTGACTAATAACTGTGGGTCACATACAGTCAGAGTCCTGGGGCCATGGATACAAACAAGAGCCTTGCAATGAATATCACAAACTAATTCATAATTTAGAAAATAAAATGTGTTTTAAATTTTCAAATATTTAAGGGTTTGATGGTGCTGAGGGGTCTAATCCTAATCTATGCTCTGTTATCTGTAACAAAAGAAGATAAGCACTAGTTTTTTGTTTTGTTTTGTTTTTTTATTTGCCACTTTGTGATTTCCCTGTGGAACCTAATGCTTTAATACAAAAAGGCTTTTTTCTTCTAGCTGAGATAAAGAAAGATTATTGATGTCTATGATGCTATATTGCATGGTGGTGTGGACAGCTGCCTGTCATGACTTAATTGAATTTATGATATTCTACAATATCATAAATAGTCTATTATTTGAAATTCTAAAGAAATGTATACATAAAACAAGGATGAAGGCATTCTTACTCTTGTTCTTAAAAATAGAAAGCTATTAAGTGCAATTATTGCTGACCTTTTATTTTTGCTATTACTTCAAGAGGGCTAGAATATAAACAAAGAAGTTAATAAACTGTAGAAACATACCTCAAAATTAACTTATACAAGAATTTAAGCATTTTGATTTACATATTTATACATGCATTTCTGTTGTTGTAGATGGCACCGCTAAAATGTCAAATAAGCACTTTACAGATGTACTTCCAAGATGGCAGAAGTTCCTAGGACATTCTTACATTCATCTTACACTACGTGAAGACGACATCTCAATCTTTTCATGAAAGCAATGACCTTCCAGCTTAAATACTGCTGGATACTTTGTCTCTTCACGCATGTCAGGGCAGGCCTTCTCATTGTGTGCCAAGGTGGCTACACCCTTCACTACAGAATTAATAGAGACCTGATATCCATTCCTAATACCAATTAAATTTTACAAAATATCTGCTCCAAACGATACTACAATAGTGCTGTGGACAAATTGTATATAATGCAGGGTTAAAATGAGGTATTCTATTTCCTTATTCTAATGCAGACACAAAGCTCATTGCTTGACAAGAGCATGGATGGCGGCTCAAGTCATTGAAAGATGAGGCAGGTGGCTAACTTCTGTTTCATCAGATGACTCAGGCCTGCCCTTCTCCTCTTGGGTCCTCTAGGCCTCTCCTGAAATGGTTCTGACCCTAAAAAAGAAAAGTGAGATCCTCACAAAGAATATGTTTTTCACTTCATCTTGGGCCAAAATAGCTTCTTGCTAGCTGCATTTAAAAGCGTAATACTAAAATATTTATTAAAATTGGGTTTACTTATAAGACAGGAGTTCTAGAAATCGTCTCATATTAGCTACAGGCATGGGAAAGCCACATAATTAAATACTTTCCTCACAAATATAAATATGGAAAGTGATCTATACAGATAAAAAAACATTAAAAATCTTGTCTCCAAGTATAAAATTTTATTTACATATTAGTTATGTATATGACTTGGTGTCAGTCAATAACAGAAGAGAGTTTTAAGAACAGAAACATCTACTTGGATTCAAGACACAAGGCTGACAACCATAGAAGGTAGTTTGACACAATGCTTTACCTAGCCTGCATTAGACAATACATATATACTACTGTCTAGTTCAAAGCATTGCGGTGCATATACTTTTTAATTTTCTGAAAATTTATTTACCAAGCCATATATGATTTTAAAGTGGCATGCTTATGTCATTTTTGTTCATACTTTCACAAAATCATAAAAGGCCATATTCAAAACCCAGATAACAAACAACAAAGAGACTGTGAACATGAAATCTGAAGTGGCCAAGTAGAGCTAGACAGTGATCTCGAGGAGCCCTGCGTGAAATGCAAGGAACAGTTTCTGTGTGAAAACTACCCAGGATTCCAAAATGGTGAGAGCAAAACACTAAATGGGCACTGGACAAAAAGCGGCCTCTGAAGCAACAACTGCCTGCGTCCAAGCCCATCTAAGTTATACTGACAGTCACACTGACAATACATGTATAACATGTGCTTATATGAATTGTGTGTGTGTGCGTGCGTGTGCATGTGACAGAGGATAGCTAGAGGCTCATGGCAGATAGTCTTCTCCCCTCCTAGAGAATAAATTCATGCCTTAAAGTTTATTATCCAACATATGGTATGTCTCAGACATTGGGAAATCCATGTCAGTAACTCCAGAGTTCAATATACATGGTAACCCAAATTAGATTTTATGGAAACCTAAAACCATAGTTTTAAAAGTTTATTTATTTTTATAGGTTCAAAAATACAACTCATGTATTTAGCAGTTTTGACAGTTTTGGAACTAGATTTAACCTCTGTTCAATGGGGGTAATAATAGTGCACAATTGCCATTGTTGATGGCGTTGACATGATAAATGGTAAATAAAGTCTGAGCACAGTGCCTGGCACCAAACAATGGCACAATGGAATAAACATCGGCTATTTGTAATAGTAAATCTCCAATAATAATTATTCATCCTTTTGTCTACATTTAAGATTGGAACTTTATCTAATAAAGTAAAATCTGGGGAACCGTATTTGAGAGAAAGTAATTTGATTCCATCTGCTGGCTATTGGAAGAACTTATAATAATGACAGCTGGCCATAGGTCTTTATTTCCAGCCTTAGGTTTAATTTGCAGTTCATGTCAGCAATAGTCTGTTCCGTTGTCTTCATGCAGTCGCATTTATGGAAAGGCTGTATTTCCACTTACATAATTCTGATTTTTGCTGCTCTTATCACAAGAGCAAAATTGATATATGTAAGTCTAAATATTCGCAGAGGCTGGAGAGATGGTTCAGGGTTAAGAGAGTGTACTCCTCTTCCAGGGGACCTGAGTTCAGTTCTCAGTGCTCATGTCAGTTGACTCACAATCTGTAACTCCAGCTAGAGAGGATCTACCACATCTGGCCTCCCAAGACACCTGGACTTACATGCACGTATCTGCACACAGACACATATACATAATTAAAAATAAATTTTTTAGATGCAAGGTCCTGTGAATAATTGATACTGCCTTTTATTGTGAATCAACCTCTGGGATCATAAGTTTTCTCTTCTGTTGATTATTTTATTTCTAGAATGCAGAAAGAACAAAAGTTGTGTGTTTATGTTAAAGGTTAAAGCAATGGATTACATCTGCAATAACTACCCCAAATACAATTTCAGACCTCCTCGGGCTTCCTGGGAGTTTTAGTCCAACATGCCCCATCTGATTCCAAAATTACTTTTATAACTTTACATCCTTAGAAATCCAAAATTCATAAGTGACAGGCTGAGCACTCAGGAAGTTCAATACGATAGCATGACAATTTGGCTTTCAGTGCCGATAGTGAGAATCCATATTCATAAGCTATGTTTGGTCCAAGAGGCTAAATAAACTTCAATAAGGAGCACATCACATTTGTGTTCTACGTCAGAACTTAGAGCTATCAGTCACTATACAAGAAACCAAGCCAAGAAGGGTTCTGCACCATAAGAAATTGTAAAGAATCAATTTGGGTTAGAGGGTGTTGATTCTGCAGCAGTGGCCAATTCTGCATCTCTGTTTCACTGAGAGTCACTAGGTGCCTGAGGAACACCAACCACTTCTCCCACTGCTGTTTTTCATCCTTATGATAATCCTGGGTACTGTATTGATCTTATTAGAAAGTGAGAAAACTGAAGGTCAGAGAAATATTTAAACTGCTCAAGGTCACATCAAGCTTTAATAAGCAGTAAGCAAAGAAATAGGTAAGGCAGAAAATATAGTTACTGCCAGAAAAAATAACTGTACAGAAATCTCTAATACATAACTAAAATTTCTTAAAAGTAAAAATATATTTTAAGCTAATAAAGTAATTAATACATAAGTATAAAAAATTATTTTAATATGAATAATAAGCAATTAAATGTTCACTAGAGAAAAAGCAATTCACAAGACAAAAACTATATGAAAAGGCAATAAAAATATTTTTTAAATTGCTAGAGAATCAAAAAGAAAAAAACTTAGTTCAGTTTTAGCAAAATTGTTCTCAAACTTATTCATGAAGTATCTATCAACAGCTCATTTTTCTGTTGATTTTAAGATTTTCTAAAATTATTCTAATAAAACATTGTGTGAAAATAAGAATAGAGACTTTTTACCCAATGTTAGATTTTGTTATACTTAAAGACAGTTTATTATTACACAAGTTCAAAAACAAGTTAATGAATCTGAGTAGCAAATCCTCAAACAAACAAGATACATAAAAATATCTGTGCACATGAGGCAAATGACACTTTTGAAACAAATCTAAAGCATTTTGGATTCTAATTCTCAACTCCAAACACCCAGAAATTGTAACTGCAGGGATGGCAAGACGGAGCAGCAGGTAAAAGAGCTTGTTGCTGAGTGTGAAGGCCTGAGTTTGATCCCAGTCCACATGGTAGAAGAAGAGAACGGACTCCTGTGAGTTGTCCTCTGACATCACACACACACTCTTTGCCATGAGCATGCAAACATACAGACACACACGTACAAAATCAATCAATCAACTTAAATTTTTTTACAAATTATAACCACTTAGTCTTTCTGAGCAATAACCTCCCCATTAGTTAATGGTGATAATATTAACACTATTAAATAGCACATGTTAAGCAGTATCCAGCCATATTAAACAAATGTATGCCAGAGTATGAAAGAAAAATGAAAGGAAGGCAGTGTGATGTGTCTGGCAGCAGTTCAGGGGAGACCTGACTTAGAGACGAAGCACAGCCAGACATTGGGCGCCCACAATCATGATCACATATTTTATGGAACGAGATGGGTTGACTCGAGCAAAGATGAAAATTGGAAGTTGAGAAACAGGCCTCTGGTTCCAGCAGTATTAGCCTCTCAGTGACCTTTTCTGACTTTTTTCACCCCCTCAAAAACACTCTAGCTATTTTCTAGTTCTATAGCTAGACAAATTGTTCAAACACTTTGTGCTGCAGTTTTTTTTATGGGCAAAATAAAAATAAAAATTTGTGGAGAAGATGAAGTGCCTTACTGTGCATAAAAGCTTTGAGAAATATTTGATACTTGCTGAGTGCCTAGTGACTGTTACTATCTTCACTGCTCTTATTCAGGTTTCTTCCCCAATTTCAAAAGGTGAAACAGTAAAGACTGTTCTGTACACTTGTGCATAAGAATATCTAGTGTTACTTGTGAGATATGCATATGAATGGGTGTGCATGCTTTGGAGAAGAATGGGGAGTATTATGACAGTATACTATGACCCAAATGTGTGATTTCAAATATGACAACATCCGTTATAAAGGTAAAAAGCAATAGGTAAAATTAATTTATCTTAATTAACCAAATATACACTCAAATATTATTAGTATAGCACATAACTGGTGTAAAATTTATTGGTGGACTATCTTACGTAATTTTATACTCTTTCTTCAAGGTTTAATGTAGGTTGGGGTTGGAGAGATGGCTCAGTGTTTAAGAGCACTGGTGGATGCTTTTGCAGAGGCTGCTCTTACAGAGGACCCGGGTTCAATTCCCAGCACCCCTACCATCTATAACTTCAGTTCCAGGGGATCTGATGCCCTCTTCTGACCTCTGCAGGCATTGCTCAACATGAGTGGACTTACATTCATACATATAAAATAAAATAACTAATTTTTTTAATTTAATGCGTGCCATATACTTTTCACAATCTATTTTTGGACAGAGCCACTCTAAGTGCTAGATAACATGTGTCTAGAACACTCATATGAGATTTTAGAGCTTTAGATAGATGGGAGATCAGACGATGAATGTGCAAAAGAGATGCCAAGGGTGGAGCAGTGAAGGGAAGAATCAGTCTTGATCAAAAGTCAAGGACAGGAAGAGACATTTTTCTGCAAATGAAAGATAAGCTATGTCCTCCTTCTCAGGTTCAAATGTTCCCATGGTTTAAAAAATGTGTTTTATCATTCTGCTGTCAAACAGAATCCTGATACATGATCTACAAGAAGAAATAGAGAAACAGTTTGATGTTAAAGATGAGCTCCCAGGCAGACACAGTTATGCAAAATACAATGACTGGAACAAGGTACTGTATAAAATGCCTGTTGTTTCCTTTTAAAGTGACTTCTATGCTTGGATGTTAAACAATTTTCTTTTAACTCCTCCAATTTGATTTTTTTTTCTCTTAAGATTGTAGCTTGGACTTTAAAAATGGTAGAGAAACGTCCTGAAATGGTTTCTCGAATTAAAATTGGATCAACTGTTGAAGATAACCCATTGTATGTTCTCAAGGTAAAAATAACTCTGGAATCATTTCACTGTGTTTAAAAATAATCTTAAAAGGTGTTTTGTGGCAGTTGAGCTAGTTTTGAAATAGTAAAACATCATATCTTTTTAACCTTAATTCTAGACATCAACATCAATTCAAGAACAGAAGTAACAAATGGTTTTCTGTTCCACCAAGAGAGTAAACTTTTGCCGGAGATTGCATAATTGGCGAGCCAAGACCAATATTTCACACTACAGCCATATCACAACAGTTTGCAATGCCCTTGTCTATAAACTCCTTCCAATCCATTAAAATGCAATGAAACTGATCAAGGACTATCACAAACAGAAGTTTAAGTGTCACACGCTTATGACACCTGAAGGGTCCTTAAGGCATTTCAGCTCAGTGTTGACACAGGATTTCTGTCTACAACTGAACAGACTATTACGACTCTCTTATTGCTAGATTTTTGTGAATCAAAAAATTCTGCTCCCTGAGCATTCCGTTAATAACTAGAAGCCATTCACATCCTGGATTCCTATCCATTCAGTGTCCCCAACCACCCCCAAACAAAATATGAACTCTTCAAAATGACAGCCCTTCAAATAGCACAAGACTTCACTCCAGGCTAAATGCCTCCAGTCTATGAAATTAGAGACATAAAAAGAAAAGTAATGACTTTATAATCTTTATCTTTATCTCAGAACACAGAATAAGAAACATAATATATTGTGTGCTTGCTTTTTGTCTGGGAGGAGAGGAGTCGGATTTTTTAATACAGGGTTTTGTTTGCGGCATATTCCAGGGAGAGAGAGGACATGGGTATTGCTACATTACACGTGGAAGTCAGAGGACAACTTGTGAAATTCAGTTCTCTCCTTCCATCATGTGTGTCATAGAGATGGAACTCAAGTCATCAGGCTCGGCAGCATATGCCTTTACCCACTGAGTCATCTCACCTGAACTAGATTGCATATTTCAAGATTTATTTTTTAATTAAGTGCATGTGTGTGTGTGCACAGGCGTGTATGCGTATGACTGCAGATGCTGAAGAATGTCAGAAGAAGAAAGAATTGGCTCCTCTAGAGCTGGAATTACAGACTTCTGAGTCACTCAATGTAGATGCTGGGAACAGAACTTGGGTCCTCTGTAACAGAAGTCCACACTTTTGTGGGTTCCTGGACAGGACTCCTATATTAAGCTTCACTCACCCAGGGCTCAGGAATCATCTCTGAAGATGAGTGGAAAGATTGTAAGAGCCAGGTAGGAGGTGCATGACCATAGAGAAACAGCCCTACAAGTTCCTGGGACTCTGCTCATATGAACCTACAGCAGTGATGTCAGCATGCTTATACGGACAGTTGTTAGTCAGCTTTTAACCTTGGAAATTCATTTGGAAAAATTCATGTAAGAGGTTATGAATGATGTACAGACAGGATATCTACTGGTGTTTCCCTGAGAACAATATATGTAAGCATGGTTCCAACCCAACAATATACAAGTAAAATAATTATTTTGAGAAAATGAGCTATTGAACGACAAGGGATTAATACATATGCTAGCACAAAATAATATCTTCTATTTAAACAGATTGGGAAAAAGGATGATAAAAGAAAGGCTATTTTTATGGACTGTGGCATTCACGCACGAGAATGGGTTTCCCCAGCATTCTGCCAGTGGTTCGTATACCAGGTAAGTGGGCTGAAACACTCTGATAACTATCCTCTCCTGACAAGTCTCCAACACTTTACCAATTGGCAGCATCCCTTTCCAAATGAGAGGAGCTCCACTAAACCGGAAGAGTCCTCATTTGTCCCTGCCAGGATTGGGTGGTCCACCATTTTACTCATCACTGAAGCTTTGTGCAATTTCATCTTCCTTCCAAGTTCCTAAATACCACAGAGAGTTTATGAAAGTGAAAGAAAATTATTTTGTCTGTAATAGGAACTTTTGGAGTTTGGGGGTTATTTTGTTTTGTTTTGAGACAAGGTCCACTATGAGCCTCGGCTGGCTCAGAACTTGATATGGAGACCAGGCTGGCCTCAGACTTAACAGGGTTATGCCTACCTCTGCCTCCAGAGTGCTGGGATTGAAGGTGTGCACCATCACATCCAGCTTTGCATTTTTATCCTGCATTTAAGTATACAAAATTTAATACCAATTTTACATTATAAACTGCAAATTTAAATTTTCTTTAATTAGCTCTTTAGTTTGAGTTTACATACTTCTTTGGTCATATATGACCTTGGAATTTTCATACTTAAATTTCCTTTCCAAGTGATAAATAACTCATTTTATATGAACAGATATAGTTCATATGTTTTTGAATCTCTATTGCTAATGGATACTGACTCTCACTATCTTTTAATTTTTTATCTTTCCACTAATTCTTGCACAGAACACTTTGGAATGCTCACTGCAATGGCTGTTGAGCCACATATATGTTCACTGGGAACAAAACTGCCAGAGAATTCACTTATTTTGCTTATTTAAACTCTCAATTAAAGGCCAAAATCTCCTCCGACCATAAAAAGGAGCATAACCCATTAGTACCAGAAATCTCCTGTGGCATATGCCTGTAATCTCAGCACTCAGAAGCCTGGGGCAGGAGAAGATTGCAAGTTGGATGCCATTCTGGGCTACGCACGTGCGCACACACACACACACACACACATACACACGTCTTTATTCTACTACAGGTGTACTTGAAAGACATTTTCCAAGACTGCTGAGATTCTTTTTTATTGAGCTTTAGTAATTCTGTGCAACACTTTTCAATCAAGTCCAGACCCCCTCCCTCATCCGTGTCCTCCAAATCCCTCACCAGAGACCCTTTTTGAGAACTTTGGTAACCACAGAAAGCACAGATAATTAGAGAATTTTTATGCCAGATAATAGAAAAACACTGACTGGTCAATCTCTAAATTCATAGCATTCAAAGTTGTCTTTTATCTGGGATTCTCAGGACTTTTTAATGCTAGGCAAGCACACACCACTGTCAGAGGGTTTTATTAATAAAAATTTTATGGGGCCAGGGAGATGGCCAAATCAGCAGAGCGTTAGCTGCACAAGCAGGACCTGAACTCAGGTCCTCAGCACCTATTGTAAAAAAGCCAGGCACATGCCTGTCATCCCAGCACTGCAGAGGCAGAGACAAGGGGATCCCCGAGACCTGCTAGGCAGCCAATCTAGTCAAACTGTTGATGTTCATATTCAGGAAGAGACTCTGTCTCAAAAAATAAGGTAAAGGTCAGTTGAGGAAGCCGCTCAAACTTAACATCCATCTGGCCTTTACATGCTGTTCACATGGGTATACAAACACACATAAATTTATTCGGATTAGATGTGCCTCCGTGGTAGAGCATGTATTTAATGTGTACAAGGCCTTGGTTAAATTCATAACACCATAGAATGGGGTTTTCACTTCACTCCTATTTAAAAATACTTATTATTCCTCTCCAGTATTTCTATATTTTTGTGTTTATAGACTCAATCTATTTATTTAAGGGATATGAGAGGAAGAATCCATCAAATAAATGGTGCCATCAGTCTGCAGTCAGCCTCTATTCTTCCTGTGTAACTTGTTTCACATGCTCCACTTGAAATGCTTCAAGTGCCTATAATTAAGTGATCCTTTAAAGAAAATTCATTTCAGTTAATGCCTTTGGTCTGAATAAGAGGAATCTTTTCCATCTATATGAGTCATTTACTTTTGTGTACTTTAAGGAAAACGTGTTTAAAATCACTTACCTGTGGGAAAATAACTCAAGGAATGATCATTATTACTACTAGAATTATAGCTTTGCACATGAAAATTTGCACAAATAGCTTAATGCTTTTTTTAATACCCCACAGGCAACTAAAAGCTATGGAAAAAACAAAATTATGACCAAACTCTTGGACCGAATGAATTTTTATGTTCTACCTGTATTCAATGTGGATGGATATATTTGGTCATGGACTCAGGTACCTCTTATATTGTTCTTGTTTGCCTTTAACTGATATCTTATTTACTGACTTTATTTCATTTTGACTGTTGTTCATCACATGTAAAGTTTAGGTTCAATTACAATTCAGAAATGTATATAGTTTTAATTTTCAATTTCATACTATCTGCAATTATTTCCTGATTTCATGGGAATCCTTAAAATATTCTGACTATTTTGCAGCTTTCTGAGTCCGAGAATGGTCATTCTCTAATACAGAGAACTAATCAGCAACTTTTTAACTAACTGAAAATTGTCATTAATGCTTATAAATATTAATTTTAAATCTGTGTTTCTAAAAATGTTGGAACTTATAAGAAAGCAATGTATTCTTTATAATAAAGGTGCTCAGGTTAGTTATATAGATTTCAAATAGCACTGCAGATACTGCAGAGGGAATCTGAGATGATTAAATTGAAAAGTATAAACTGATTGTGTGTAAACACTTCTGTCATTCCTGCTGGCAGGATCGCATGTGGAGAAAAAACCGTTCCAAGAACCAGAATTCGACCTGCATCGGCACTGACCTCAACAGGAACTTTGATGTCTCATGGAACTGTGAGTTGTGGATTTGGTCTCAAGGAAATTACTTGAGCATTTAGATACTGAATTCAAATAAACTACCTGTTTATTTCAGTAAAAATAGATCTTTCTTGAATTGTCTTACATGTTAAGTGGAAGATAATCATAAATACCATAGAATGATCGTGAGTGTTCCTCCTCGGTGTGGGAAGTGGAGGAGACGTTGAGTTATCAAGCCATCTCTGACTGGTCTTATCTATCTTTCCCAAAATTTTTCTTTAAAAAGGCACAAACCAGATGCATAAAACTCAGATAATCTGGAGGATAGATCTTGGGTATTTCCTCTTCTTAATCTGATAAAACTTGAGGAATATCAGTGAATACAACGAACACACAAGTAATTCTTCAGATGCTTAATAAAAAGGAATATCTGGGACAGAGGGGGGAAAATGAAAGTTTAATATAAAAACAGTGGTCAGTTTAGAGCTAATCCATCAAATGATTCCATTCCAGTTTCTACACAACCATGACTTTATCATTATAGACTTTCAGGGAGATCATGCCCTTGCCCCAACTCATGCATTTCTTCTTTGCCTAATTTGGTTAAAAACTGTCACCATGCCTTTTAACTCTACTCTACCATAATGAATATCTTAATAGCAGCAGCTGTCTTAACTGAAAGAAGCTGAAGAAACTCGGACTCAGAGAAAGGCGGGTTATACCAGTCTCCAGAGAATCAGGGCTGGAGCTGAATTGGAACTGGGGTCTTCCAGCTCCAAACCTTGTAAGGTTTCTGATGTGTTTTTCCTATGACTTAGAAAAGAAGGGCAAATAAACAAGGCTAAGAATAGTCCGAGAGACTTAAGTATGTTGGAAATGCACAAAGTCTGTATTTACTGTCACAGGGGACAGTGGGATGCCCTATAAACAAGAGAGGCCAAGAAGATGCTTTAAGGATTTTGAGAAGCCACATGACAAGAGGCAGAGATGGTGCTAATAGACAGCAGTTTGTGATCTCATCCACCCATTTCTTCCCTAGCTGATCGGGGCACGAACAACCCATGCTGGCAAACCTACAGGGGCCCTGCACCAGAGTCCGAGAAAGAGACAAAAGCCGTCGCTGACTTCATTCGAAGCCATCTGAACTCAATCAAGGCTTACATCACCTTCCATTCCTACTCCCAGCTGCTACTGTTGCCCTATGGCTACACATCAAAACGGGCACCCAACCACGAGGACCTGGTACGTAAACACAACGTGGGTGTAAGCATTGACACCCGCATTGACTTCCAGTCTGTTCTCCAGTAACATGGGGTATGTTGAAATACTTTCACTTGTGTCTTTGCTTGTTTGTTTTGAGACAGAGTCTTACTTAGTTCAGACTGGCCTTGAACTGATTATGTAGCCCATCCTGACCTCAAACTCACCATCTTCCTGCCTCAGCCTCCTAAGTCCTAGAATTACAGTTGTGTCACCACACCTGGCTCTCCGAGCTTTAAAGCAGAAAAAAATAACTAATGAAGTTTACCGTGATGTCAAAATAATGATGTTTAAATTATTCTAACATAATTATAGTAAACATAATAAAATATTTGGATGTGATTTTAAGACAAATTCAGGAGGAAGAAATGTCTAGGCCATCCAGAATAGGATTCTATTATTGTACAGCTTTACTGGTGTTTAATACTTACTTTGGGTCATACTGTAAAATCACGCAGAACAAAAGCCAAATAGGAAGTAGAGACAGTAGTTAGTCCTAACCTCTGGACACCAGGTTTAAGGTGATCCATGATATTTTTACCCCTTAGTAAATGAAAATATTAACTCTTTCACTAACTA
Source organism: Eospalax fontanierii (assembly GCA_035773235.1). Lineage (NCBI taxonomy): Eukaryota > Metazoa > Chordata > Mammalia > Rodentia > Spalacidae > Eospalax > Eospalax fontanierii. The sequence continues at coordinate 29,513,346 of CM069548.1, read as the reverse complement.
AAGAAAGAAGATTATGTAGCTTGTGAAGCTCATTCCAAACTGGAAACTATTTTTCTTCCTATGGAAACTTGTTAATGTTAGCTTTACAAAGAATATCCTGCATATAAGTTCCAGGGACTCATGGGAACTGACAAGATAAGCAGCTAGAGAAAGAATAAAAGTCTTGGGCTACTGTAGAAGGTAGTCTTCACATAAAGTCCCACAGTAGTTACCAAACAGTACATCCAGTAAAAGCTGTGATACAAATGCTGCTTTATAAAATTAACTTAAGGAAAAAAACAAGTCATAAATTTTAATGTATATGAGTGTATTGCCTGCATGTATGTAAGTGTACCCATGTCATGCAATGCCCACAGAGGTCAGAAGAGGGTTACATCTGGAGTTACAGATGGTTTTAGCCACGGTGCTGGGAACCGAATTTGTGTCCTCTGCAAGAGCAGCCAGTGCTCTTAACCACTGAGTCACCTCTCCAGCCCCCCAGGTCACAATTTTCATCTTGGCCTCACTAAATTACATTCAGCACAATAGCATTTAATTTTAGTTAAATCAAAGATCTGGGCAGTCTTTAATTTCACCTATGTACATATACAAAAAAATATACACTTATTCTGTGGCCCACAGTTCCTTATCCAATTTAGCTAAGAATTCAAACCTATGAGTTTGGTTAATATCTACAGATTCAACAAGGCAATTTCAAGATCTTAGAAAACTGATGGTAGAGATTTTAAAAGCATACATGTATACACAACAAATCATTTTGAATAAACAAGGTTTTTACCCAGCAAATAATTTAGAAAAAATTAATTTCTTAGTTATATACATTATATATATATCAACAGAAAATATTAATTTAGAGTACAAATATGTTAATGTCTATATTCCATTAATGTTCATTCAAGTAATCATTCTTGTAGCTCAAAATTCTTTATTAAATATGATGAAATGCCACCCTAGAAATGAAATCCTGACATAACAGAGCTAATTTAAAGAGGAGTCACCCACATAGGAATACACTTCAGTGCTCAATTGCTTGTCTAGCATGCACAGTGCCCTGGGTTAGATCTCTAGTCATACCAAAAGTGAGTTCAGCCAATAAAGATTAAAATAAAAATGAATCAACTACCTCAGCACATACAGAGAAAGTGATGTGCTGGCAAGGGACCGAGTACAGAGAAAGGAATACGAAGCATGGAATCAAATGGAGAGACTGATTTTGGAAGGACCAAATCAAAAGTCAAAATGAGTCTGAAAGAAAGGAGAGAGAGAGAGACAGAGAGAGAATATAATTGTATAAAATTAATTGATTGCCCATTGACAACATATCTTAATCAAATTGTTCCTCAACTAGCCATTTATCTTATTTTGATGCTCAAATGCCAAACAACCTGTAAAACCAATGTTTAATTTCTAGTAAATTTATTGTATTTATATAGTATTCTTTAATTCTACTCTAACTTTCCTCTCCAGGTCAAAGTTGCAAAAATTGCCACTGATGTTATATCAACTAGATATGAGACACGTTACATCTATGGCCCAATAGCATCAATAATTGGTAAGTTTTTCCTATAATTTACTGGGACTGTTTCCCAATTTTTGCATAAATATTAAAGAAAATTATCAAATTTGTAAATTAGAGTTGGAAGTCTGGAAAACTGCTCACCTGAATTCTAGTTTTTACAGGAAATACTGTATTACACATGAATCTGAAGGTCTACTTGTGTCTGTTTCAGTAAGATTTCTCTAGAAACAAACTATAATAAACTTGAACAAGGTCACAAAATTAAGAAAAATGATTAAATCAATACAAACTTAGAGCTTAATTCATTTACCTCACTATTCCCCAGCAGACTCCACAAGGTTTCATTTTCACCAGAACTAATAAGAATTAGTTAGGACTGAGTCCACATTGAGTTTTCAACTATTTAATTGAAGTAGTTCTTTATCGGCCTTGACTCCATGCAGTGTCTTTTTCACTAAACGCCAGTGTGTTTCAGTCATTTTGAACATAGAATGCTAGCACCTTGTCCCTCTGAGCAGCCCTTCCTATTACAGGCAACTGAATCTGTCTAGTAGAATAAGAAGAAATGGGAGGGTTCTTGTTCCGTTGCTTTTGTTGTATAGCTCAGTATCACTTCTTACTATATCTTGCAGACTTTCACTGTCCTTGACTTCTGATTTACATTTCTTAGCCTCTATTATGTAGTCTCTTATTCTATGTACATACAACCAGCAAACTTTCTTATAAGGGCCAGTTAATAATTCTTCCTTTATTGGCAGTATGTTCCCAGTTGCAACTTCTCAACTGGAGCTTTCTGGAAAAACAGCCACAAACAGAAAGCAAAAACCTGAGTGTGGCTACGTTTGTTCAAAATTTAATTCACAAAACAGGAGGCTAAACATAATATTTCAAGTCTCAGACCATAGTCTAAGTCTTATCTCTATTTGCTCATCGAGTCCTTCTTCCCAGTTAAGGCACTGTACTCAACACTTGATTTGCGTGATCTTAATTAATCTTCACAGAACTACTCACAAAAAGTGGAACCATTTACCAGTCACAAGTAACTGGCAAAGCAAAGAATCATGTCCAATCTTTAGCCAAACCCAAATCCATAATGTTATGCATTTTATTTTCCTATTTGGCTTTTGCAACTAGACAGGCTTTTCTATTTTCAGGAAATAAAATAAACAACAAAATTTCATCTTTTTGTCATTTTTGACAAAGACTATACTCAAGATGGAGATCATTTCTGCTCTATAGTAAGAATCTGTTAACCCCTCAGATCTAACACATAGCACAATGCAGAACATCCATCGAGAGTAGAATTCATTCCCATAAACTTACTCAATGAGAAGTGTGTCCTGACTTATCTAAAAGTAATGAACATGACCTACCTATGGGGCTTGATTTAGCCTTCTTCCTCCAGAACAACGATACTCGACATTTTAAGTATGAAAACTGCTTTTCCAATTTTAAATATTTCGTGGACAATCCCACCACTACCAAGCACTTGCATAATCATATTATGCTTTTAGAACCTGTGGATTTAAAAAATAAATATGCACATGTGGATTCTTTGCAATAATCTGGCCACATCTTACAAGTACTTCCTTAATTCAGGCTAGAAGGAGCAGTGCATCTTTTCAAGGATTACTATGGAGTTTCTCAGTGCCCAAGTCATCACATGCAATCTCTTGACTATTTATTGAGCATTTCTTTGGTGAAACTCAAAAATGACTAAAACAAAAGACATAATCACCTATCAACCAGTCATTGTTAAAAGAATAAAGATAACATATTATAATCCTCAGCAGTCAAAGATCTGGCTACGACCTAGCCCTTGCTGGGGACTCTTCACTCATACAGATGGACCATAATAAGATCTTTAAATATGAATATACCCAACTACATGGCTGGACAAAACCAAGAAAAATAAAGAAAAAGACAGCCCAGAACAGTAGTTTAAAGGTCAGCCGAGGTAGTAGATGCTCAGAACAGAAGACCAGATAAACCGGCAGAAATCTACAGGAGCCACTCACGAACAGGAAAAATATACAGATGTTCTTGGGAGAAAGGAACAGAAGGTTCTAAGGAAGAACAAACTTTGAAGAATCCAACAGAGCAACAAGGAAATATCCACATATGAGTGGATAATTGTGTACGTGTACACACACTTGTGTGCTTGCAGCACATGCACAAAGTAGAATTGGAGAGCTAGGCATGGTATTGTATTATAATCGCTCAGTAAATAAGAATTCACAGAATGCCCATCTGCTTGCACAGCACTTTGGAGCACTCCATTAAAGCATAGTAACTGCTCACAAGGAAGTCACATTCTAACTAAGAGCAGACAGTCAAAGGCACCAGAGCTCTACGCCATGTTGGAACATAGTCAAGGAGTAATATTCTGTACTATGGCAGTGTTTCAGTTTTTGTTATTGTATCCAGAACATTTTAAAGAACTTGAGGGGGATCCTGGGGAGAGTTGGGGCGGGGGGAGTGAGGGATGAATATGAATTGTATTATGAAATTTTTAAAGAATACATAAAAATTAAAAAGAAAAGAAGTTGAGTTTTAGAAGGAACTAATTTTTATATAGGACTGCAACATCTTGGTAAATGTCAAAATTCTCTAGAAACAGCTGTTTTAATAAAGTATCCAAATGTCACTAGGGTGATCATGAGCAATGGAATGAGGTAAAGACGTGGGTTAGAGCAGAGAAAAAAGGCACCTCTTGATTAAGGGTTTGTTATCCCAACTTCAGATCGACACTTCACGACCTCCACAAACTGAGAAACAGCAGTCGCTACCACTTTCCTTTCTTTGATTTGGTGGAGACAGAAGAAAACGACCATGAGAGCATTTGTTTAAAACCAAGTTATAGAAAGATCTTTGACCTTTGGGGGAAAAAATTTTGTAGATTTGTAATTTGAACCTTAGAAGCAAATAATTGAGTAAGTTAAAAATCACAAATGCTGAAACCAGGGCAAATCTATTAGGAGCTGATATAATTCATATTATAATTCATAAGTCAGCTCACGTCTGACTTCCCATCAGTTATGACGGTGGGCAGAGCCCACTCCATCAATTGTCTTAAATTGAAGTGACTTTAAGATGAAATTAGAGTTGAAAACCACTGATCTGGGCTAAATCCTTTATTTGCTGAATGTGAAACTGAGATATAGAATGATTTTATCACTTCAGGGTGGAGCAGACACAAAAATCAGCATTCCTGAGTTAAAATGGTATATGGAATGCTTAATAGGCCCTAAACAGCAACATTTAAATGGCACAAAATTTGTATTCATAAACTGACAAGCAAATCCAATTCTTCAGTGTCTCAGAAATAACTAACCAGTACCTATTGAGTTAAACTGCTATTTGAGTTAATAAGACCCAATGACTTGAATTATTAATAACATCTGTTTGTGTCATACAAACCAAAAAGTTGATTTCAGTTATTTTCTTCTTCCTCTTTTCTTCCTCTTCCTCTTCCTCCTCCTTTTTTTCTCTCCTCACACACAAAAATTGCTACGTCTGGTCCTGATTTCTGACATCCAATCACTACTTTTAAAATATTTTATTTATTATTTTAATTTTATGTGTGTGAGTGTACTGCCTGCATGTGTGCAAGTGCACCTATGTTGTGCAATGCCCACGGAGGTCAGAAGAGGGTGTCGGATCCCCTGGAACTGGAGTTATGGACAGTTCTTGGCCTCCATGTGAGTGCTGGGATTTGAACCTGGGTCTTCTGCAAGAACAGCCAGTTCTCTTAACCACTGAGCCATCTCTCCAGCTCACAATCACTACTCCTTAAGAGACAGACTAAGATTACATTTAAAGTCAATAGAAGAACAAATTAAATATTTCAATTTATGCTCGTGTTTCTCTGGCACTTCTTAATATCGAATTTCCTTGATATATATAAGTTTAGTTAAGCTATTATTTTATTTTATAAATGCATGTATATTTCTTACAGACATAAGTAAAAGGTTAAATATGTGCAGAAAATTAAGTTCTATAGTAATGTTTTTAGGAATAAAAAGTTCCAAAGTTGTCTTTATTGTATAACTTAAAATTTTACTAATTTAAGGCCTAGATGAAGATGTGAGAGGTGATATTATAAAATAAAATCTATTATTATACTCCATAACATCACATTATCAAGAAAGTCTACAATTTTATTATATACAGAAAAATATATAAACGCACTTATAGCATGATGCATAGTATATGTGGCATATCTGTATTTAGCATGTATATGCACATTATATACACATGTAAAACCTCTATATTTGTGTTTATATTTTCAATCTTTTTACCAAAAAATAGCATCTCTAGTAAAATTCACAAAAATTTATATAGAAAGTTTGAATTAGAGATGAAATATGTTTTGAAATAACTAGCTTGAGCTTTATTGGCTTTCTAACTACTATAAAACAGTTTTCCCAAGCTGGGTTTTGGGACACATACCTTTGACCCCAGCGCTTGGAAAGCAGAGGCAGGTGGATCTGTGTGAGATCAAGGCCAACCTGATCTACATAGCCAGTTCCAGGCTGCCTGGAGACGCTGTCCCAAAATAACAACCTAAAAAGTCCAAAATAAGTAAACAAAAACTAAAAAAAAATCAAAACAAACAAACAAAAAAGTTTTCCCTAGCAACATAAACAACTAAATCTGAAGTGTGAGAAAAAACACAAGGACCCTCTCAGTGGGTTTCCTCAGCAGCTAGCATTGCCTCAGAATACCTCCATCTCCATCAACGTGAGCCCAGGAAATAAACTCAATTTAGCACTGACCCAACAGCCAAAACGGAATTCACGCGGCCTGAAAGCAGAGTGCGATTTGAAGAGAAGAAAGGGGACCTAGAGAAGAGCGAGGAGGGGTTGGGGGGCGGGAGAGAGGCGGGAGCGAGGAGGGGTTCGGGGGCGGGAGATGGCTGAGGGAGGAGCAAGGTGGTAAGAAAGAAGGGAAATAACAGACACGGGTTAAAATGTCATAACGAGACTTTCCATGTACTTTGTCACACAGTTGAGGCCTAGTGAACCAAGCGTGTTCCAAATGCCTTTGGGTGTGCATCCGTCCACTGAGGCTTGATTGACCTACCTAGCACCACACCCGTGGAAAACTAACTGCCCTCTCCGTGTAATCAGTTGCCTACTTTTGTCACAGTTGTGACAATGGTCAGACAATGAAAATCACTGTTATGATCATTTTTAATAACTTAAAAAAGAGAGAAAAAGAAACACTACAAAGTAATACACTACATACATAAATTACAAATCCATGATTGTCTTGTACTATGAATTCTGTACCATTTATACTGTTTTCATTACTGCAAGTATTTTTATTGCTAGTTTTACACAAATAATGACACCATTGTGCGTGTGTGTGCGTGCAGTCATGCGTGGAGGGCAGAAGTCAATACCAGGTTTCTTGCTCTGTAGTTCTATACCTTATTTTTTTGAGACAGGATCTCTCATTGAACCCAGAACTCACCAACTAGCTAGTCTAGCTGGCCAGCAAGCCTAGAAAATTCTCCTGTCTCAACCTCCCAACCCTGGGATTACATGAGCCACCATGCCTGGCCTTTTATGTGTATGCTGGGGACGTGAACTCAGGGCTTTGTGCTTGCACAGCAAGCGCTTTACACCCGAGACATCTCCCCATCCTCTGCATCAGTGATTTCTGTGAAAAAAAAAAAAAAGTGAATCAGTTTCTGTCTCTAATTGAGTATTTATTGGTTATGTTTTCCAGGCACAACATCAGGCTCATCTCTGGATTGGGTTTATGACCTGGGCATCAAACACACATTTGCCTTTGAGCTCCGTGATAAAGGCAAATTTGGTTTTCTTCTTCCAGAATCACAGATAAAGCCAACATGTAAAGAAACCATGCTTGCTGTCAAATTTATTGCCAAGTATATCCTGAAGCACACGTCCTAATGAATTGCTCTCAGTTTGTGACATGCATTAATCCTTTCGGGGGAGTCTTTCACCAGAAAGTCAATCTTCAGTTATCCCTGGATAGAACTTCCACGATTCCTGAACACGTCCTTCTTTGGAGCACAAAGGCTTTTGTTAATTACTCTTTGTATTTACTCCAAATAGCACCTTCGAAAAGTAGCTTTAAGTGAAACTTTTTAACTATCTTTCTTTTCTGTAAGCAAAATTTACATGAGCCAGAAAGCACTATGTTGAATATTCTGAAAACCTTTAGTTTCTCCAGAATCTGACTGGCTTTATCATTTCATGCACTAACATAAATGAAAAATAAATAAATATATTCCATTGCTTGCCAATGCATCCTCTATTTTTATAAACTATATTCATAGCATTTCTCTATTAGTCTTAATAATCTATATTAATGAATCTTCAGTCTGATGATAGAAAATATTACGCGCAATTTTCCAATATGTAATTTGCCTCGCAAGTGTAGATTTCTTTTCTGATAGAAGTAAACATCATTTACGGCTTCAAAATAGCAAAGGATAATAGGGGAAATAAAATAATTCACAGAGAGATGAATCTCAGTGGTTTAAACAAGCAATCCAGTTCCCATCAATAGAACATACATTACATTAAAATAGCTTAATTCAGTCTGCAACACCCATAGGAAACAGCCTCCCACATCTTTTGGCAATTACAAGCACAATCAAGATAGCATGCCTTCTCAATACATAAAAAAAGACCAGGAAATGTATCAAAATAGAGAATTGAAAATCATGTTGACCAAAGGAAAGAAGGGAGAGAGAGACACAGAGAGAGAGAGAGAGAGAGAGAGAGAGAGAGAGAGATCCTCTTTAGTGGCTTTGATGCAAAACCAGAACTCTCAGTTCAAAAGGAGTAGACAGTTCATTCAAGAATCAATATGAGTGACCATGGCCCTGAGGAACACAAATTCAGCTTGCCCCAAAATGCAGTGTTCCAATATGGTAACACTTTCATGAAGTGTTTATAATAACCGAACAAAGAAAGTCATAAATTGCCGCATCCACAGCAACACCTGTATGACAACATGTCTCTCAGATGGTGGGTGCTGAAGGATGGGGGGACGTGTGCTTTTCGGAGCTTTGCCCCCAGCGGTTCCCTGGCAATCAGCCCGACTCCTGATACCTGAACGAGCACTCTATAAACACTCATGGTGTTCCTGGTCACGGCTCGCAGCACTGGCTTTCTTATCTGGATTTCTCATAAATCTTACTTTCATGCCCACATACGCTTTCTTTCTTTAAAGCAAAAAATGTTTTTAATGAATCAGTGAGTTCCAAAGAACTGGCATAGATGTCTCCTCCCCTGATTCAGGTTTTTAACTCAGCAGTTTATGACCTACATAATGATTTAAAAAATAGTTTTGGGATCTTTATGAACTCACTTGAGCAAAAAGAGTTAATAATACAAAAAATAAATAGTAACCCTGAAAAAGTACAACTAAAAAAATTAATAAAAAATAGTCATAATAAATCTAACTCTTCAAACAAAAAATTACAAAGTCTGACAATAAATCAAAGTATTTTTAAAATATGTCGGTGGAAACATCAGGTAGACAGGTTCCTGTAAAGCCTGAAGTCTCTTCTAAGGCTTTGGTTATTGCCTTATGATGCTCTTAGGCTTTGGGTTTGGGAAAGCAACATTGCATAAAGAATTTTACTAGACAGTCACAGAGATGTTAGGTCAAACACAGAGGTGAACAATAAATGATATTTGAGGAATAAAGATTGTCCAGAATCATTTGTGGTTCCAGACTGGCAACACTCCAGCACTCCGCTGTCATAGTTCTAATCACATATCCAGCTTTATAAAATCCTTAACACCATGTGGCTTTTTTCTGGAAGCTTCAATTCACAGTTAAGACATTATTTTAAGCCACTCTTTTTTTCCTATCAAACCTAATCCTAACTGTACAGAAGGTCAGAAACACCTGCTTTCAGAGTCTAAGAGATTTTCTGGACAGAAACTCTTGAGAGATGCTGTGGGGTTATGCAAACTCACAGGATTATAAGGCCAGAATTTAAGACTGGAATTCTAATTCTACATTTGATGACATCCAGCAAACGTTATAACCCTTTGCCTACCTTGCATGTGATGTGATGTGATGGATGCTCACCAAGTTAACCCACTGTTTTGTATTGTTTTGTTTGTATTTGGCACAAAGTACACTTGTCTTAAAGAGAGTGGGTTTGTGGGAGTGGGGTCCTTGTAGAACTGAATGCTGGATGGTACTGAAACATACAGGAAAATTCTTCTTCTCAAGTGTGGATATCCACCTGGGACATACGGTGATATATGCATACAGAGTTTCCATCAGACTTTCAGAATATTAGGGATATTGATCCTAAAATGGTTAAGGGTAAATGAGTAATAAAAAACAAAAAAAAACCTGAAATAATATTTTTCCGCATAAACATAAGGACACCAAATCTGGAGGTCTGAGTTCATGTAGTCATTTATTTCCTTTTTTGTTGCAGTCGTTTGTCATTATTGACTTCTTCCTTGGTTTTTGATGATCTTCAGGAAAAAAAAAGCATAAACTCTCCCTAGATAGATGGAAAATATAAAATAGCTCCAATGACCAAAGCCAGGAAAATTAATGACACCGGAAATCAGCCCTCCCCTCCCCCGGAGGGGTTTCATAGCCTCGGTGAAATAATTTTAAAATGGACTCAGACAGAAGTTTGAGGACAATTGTATTAGAGTTTAGAAGAAAAACCCCCAAGGCAGGCAATCTGTAAATCTCAGCAGCTGCCTGGAGGAGGAGGAGAATGGGAGAGAGAAAATCCACGCTATTTGAGCGTGTGCGGAGGTCAGATACATGGTGAACAAGGAGCTACACGGCAGGGAGGGGGCTTTAGAGTAACTAAGCCCAAAATGAGTCGGACATGATGGCACACAGCCCAGCACTCGGCAGGCAGAGGCACGTAGCTGTCTATGAGAACAAAAGAGAAAGTTACGCTTTTCTGAGTAATTCAGAAAACCGGGCAAAAAGCAGACAGACTCCGAAGCTACATGGTTGTGTCCCAGTAAGCTACCTTGCTAAGAACAGAGATTCTGGAAGGGTTAACCAATCTCCAGTAGACTGCTTGGGGACTAACACTTGGGACACAAGATCGACTTGATAGGCATATATATCCTCTATCTATAGACCGCTACTACTCTATTGCAGTCTGTAGATAGAGAATAGGGTCTAAATATGATCGAAATGTATTTTTATGAAATGCATAAAATCTCATCAAAAAAATTCAACTTCAAAAAAAGATAATTCCTACCAGACTACAATGGAACAAAATAGAAATCAACAAATGACAGAAACTATTAAAATAATTAGACACTGAATAATACATTTCGTATATGTGTGAGTGCCTGTACGTGTGTAAGTACAACCGTGTGATGCAATGCCCCTAGAGGTCAGAAGAGGGCGGCAGATCCCCTGGAACTGGAGTTCTGGGCAGTTGTTAGCCACTATGTGGGTGCTGGGAATCGAACCCAGGTGCTCTGTAAGGGCAGCCAGTGCTCTTAACCAGTGAGCCATTTCTCCAGCCCCAGTGAACAATTTCTGAACAGTAGGTCCTTCAAGAAATCAGAGAAGAAATTTTTAAATTCCTCAAGTGTAATGAAAATGAGATTACAACCTACCAGAAGCCTGGAGCATAACCAAGGCAGTCCTAAGAGGACAGTTTATAGCTTTAAATGTCCATATAAAAAATCTGAGCTGGGCTAGGGAGAGGATGGTTCTGGAGTTAAGAACACTGGCTGCTCTTCCACAGGAACCTGGTTCAATACTCTAGCACCTACCATAGTCATCAGTAACCCCCAGTATTCTTGGGGATCCAACACCTTCTTCCAGCTTCACAGGTACTGCATGCACATGGTGCACTTACATACATGTGTGCAAAACACTCATACAAACACACACACACACTATATATATATATATATAATCTCCTGCAGCCTGGTGTAGTCTTTAATTCCAGTATTTAGGAGGCAGTATGGGCAGACCTCTATGAGATCAATGCCAACCTAGTCTACACAGTGAGTTACAGGCAAGCTGGGCTACAAGAAGGCCCTGCCTCAAAAAGACCCCATATATATATATGTGTGTGTGTGTGTGTGTGTGTGTGTGTGTGAATATATGTATATGAACAATCTCAAACAAACTAATTATATGCCTCAGCGCTCTCAGAAAAACAAGAAACCAGTCCCAAAAGAATGTTGGAGAGCATGCGAGGAATGAGAAACCCTTATTCACTGTTGGTGAGAGTACAAATTAAATCATTCATTATAGAAATCAATGTGGAGGTTCCTTAAATGACTAAAGGTGGAACTATGCTATGACCCAGCTGTACCACCTGGGCATATACACCAAGTACTCCGTATCCTACCACAGAGGTATTTCCACAGCCACGCTTACTGCTGCTCTACTTATGATAGCGAAAAAACAGACCCTTCCTTGATGCCCATCAAGGAATGAATGGACAATGGATAATAAAATGTGCTACACATACAAAATAAACTATGGGTCAGCTTTTTTAAAAATGAAATTTGTAGGGAAATTGAGGGGTCTGCAAAGAAAAATAAGCAAAGTGATGCAAGCTCAGAAAGAAAGAAAAAAAAATGGCCTGTTCTCCTTCATATGTGGATCCTAGTCCATAATCTATATGTGCAAACTCATGTACATATGAGCATGGTCTAAAATTTAGATGATGGGTAAGGACAGAAAAACAGGCAAAAGGGCGCATGAGTCGTGAATGACGATATATAGTTATTTTTACCTAGTTTTAACTTCGTCGTAATATTTGTTGTTATTGTTCTATTTTACTTCCCTTTTTCATGGTAGCAATGTGGATTTGCCTTGCTGGATATTGATGTAATGAATTCCAAAAGAATTCAACATGTGTCATTCCTTTGAGGCAGTGGCTGTGAAAGTTGGGTTTTCTTTTCAATTCCATTGAGCACCAGAGCAATAAGAAGCACATGAGTAGACAGAGAATATATCTGTCTCACTGAGCCACTTAGAAAAAGTGATTTGTTTTTGTTTTGTGTTGTTTTGGGGGGAGGGTTTTTATAACATGAAATCATTCTCTTTTTTTTCCTATGTTTAGAACACTATCAGTTCTTCTATTATAGTGTTGCTCTACATAAAATAAAGCAATTTTTGCTTGTTTTGTTTTTGGAGACAGGGTCTCCCTATAGCCCCAGCTGGCCTGGAACTCATTATGTAGACCAGGCTGGTCTTGATCTCACAGAGATCCTCCTTCTGCCTGCCAGCACACCATGCATAAAGTGCTTTTTAATTAAGAAGATGAAAATAAAAAAAAATATATAAAATAAAACCCGACTTACTAATAATTAAAGCTAGTTACTCCACATGAGGTTATAGATACAAGAGCAAACTGGCCAAAAAGAAAATTGCTTTGGATTTTGAGGCTGGGTCTCCCTGGAGCCATAGCTGGCCTGGAACTCAGTATGTAGACCAGGCTGGCCTCAACCTCACATAGATCCATCTGCCTCTGCCTCCCAAGTGCTGGGAATTAAGGCTTATCTATCCTTTCTGGATTAGAGACATGAGAGAGAAAGAATAAAGCAAGAGAAGTCAGGGAGAAATAGATACTAAGCTGGGGTACAGAGGCTTTTATGGTTATCAGTCTTGTAGACTTTTCTGCCTTAGAGGGTGATCAAGGGGACCCAGGCAATTGGAGTTAGATGATCACAGGACCATCTGAATGTGTATTGACTGTAAATTAAAACAGCAGTTAAGTACACATGGTCCAAAGATTAACAGAATCACCATTAAGATTATAATACACATAACCTGTTTCCCCCATAAAAATCCAGAGATCCAATTCCAAAGCTGGCTGTTTGGTATGGTAGTGTTTGGCATGGTCTGTCTGATTTTATAGATTTTTGTAAAGCAAAGGAGACATCAGAAGAATTATCAGGGATATACAAAGAGCATTTTCTTTAAATAACGTTTAAAAAACAAAACAGTTAGCTCTTATTTAAAGCCTCAAGAACCTTGTGTGGTGTTTCTACCCAGTGAAAAGTAATTGCTTAGGGCCTTTGGAATCACACAACTGTAAGGCAGCTGATGTGACTCGAGGCAGCAATGGTGCCCAAAGCCAAAAAAATAAAAATAAAAATAAAAACACTGTGAAGAAGATTGGGATGTGCAAATGAGTGCTGGCAGAGTAGGCAAGGGAGGGCTAGGGGGCTGTCCCCCAGCAGCACGGGGGACCCCGTGGGTGGGGCCATCTTGCCTTTCTCTTTCCTTGACCACAGGATTTGGCTGCCTTTGTACTGCCTCCGTGGCACCATCCTCATGTTCCTCGCAGTGCCTTGCACCCCGCAGCCCCACAGCCCGCCCTATGAATCCTGAATCCACCCAGTCAGAAGCAGGTTCCACCCCAGCAGCCACAGCTCTCCCCTGCTGACCCAGGCCAGGTACTCATGGACTAGACACTGAGGATCTCGGCAGCAGTCTTGCCCCAGAGTGCGGTAGAGGGATAAAGCCTAAAGATTGGATGTGCCCAAAGAGATCTTAGCCAGAGTGTAATCTCTGGGAGCCAGAGCCGCAGAAGTGTGCCCTCCTGGAACACAGAACTTGGAAACTTCAGTGAGTTTCTCCAAACCTGGATCTGCACTTGGCAAGCCAGTCAGGAGATAGAAACAAAACATTCTGAAATTTCTTCTCTGTTGTGTGTCAGACTTTTGTTGCAGAGATGTAGCGCATGCAGGTGTACACACACACACACACACACACACACACACACACACACAAACACACCTACTTACCCCAGATAGGAACCTCATGACAGAACAAAGTAATGATTACACCAAAGTCCAAGCTGAGCTTTTACTGGTATTACAAACAAGAAGATGTGTAAGGGGTACTTAGAAGAGCAGGAATGACTCAAAGCAGCTGGATCACTGGAAAGCCCCACATACACACAGGGAACAGCACACAGAAGCTGTTCTACAGGTCCAGAAATTCTCTTCTTAGCAGCCTAACTGGTCAGAGGCTCCTCCTCCACCAGCTCCTTGCTCCTTTTATAAAGCTGGGGAGGGGCCTCTGGGAGTCTACCAAGTCCACCCTCCCAGACTTGCATCCTGAGTCTCATGAGCCTCCACTTCCCTGCTAGAGAGGAAATGCTTCAATTCTGAGGAAATTTCCACATAACACCCTCTCTTTTAACTAGGGTGCTTCTTCCCATCTTTCTTTCCCTTGTGTCTGAGGCTATGCCTGGAACCTCTCCCATACTGAACAGACATTAGCTGAATTTAGAAAAAGGCCAAGAAGTCCTCACTGGCAGTCTTGCATGGATCCAGAGGGGCCCAGTGCAGTGTCTGGTAGATATGCAGATACCCCAGGTCTTATGTCCTGGTGTGAAAGGACCTGTGATCCCAATGAGCACCAAGCAAGCCTAGACGGAGAAGCCCGTGTGGTTGCTTGGTGTCCCCCCAAAACTCCTACACTCCTAGACTTTCCCAGGCCACCAACATCCATTCACAGGACCTCCATCTTTCTTCTACTCTCCAAGATGCCTGCTGGGATGATAGGAACAGGCAGACTCAGATGCAGCTCTGATACTCACTGGTGCTATGAATGCCGCCACCCACCAGCCTCTAGCTAACTTTGCTCCACACTTTTATACCATTGTACTTTGCTCACTTCTGCTTTGTTTATGTTTTAGCTCCTCTCTGCCTGTGTACTGCAGACAGTCTGTGGTGGCTTGAATAAGAATGTCCTCCATAGGCACCAAGTATTTCAACACTTGGGCCCTATTTGGCAGTGCTGTTTGAGGAATGTGATGGAACTCTTAAGAGGTGTGGCCATTGTTAATGAAAAGCATAACTCTCACCTCAAAGGGGCAAGAGGTAATTTATTCTGGAGCTAAATAGGACTGTGGCCCAGGAACACAGATTCTGGTTACCCCAGTGTATTAGTTACTTTTCTGTTGCTGTGATAGAAACTCTGACCACATATATATGAGTTTATCTAGCTTATGGTTCCAACAGGATAAGAGTTCATCGCGGGGAGGCATGGCGGCAGAGGTGACTAGAGTAGAGCAGAAGCTAAGTGCTCACATCTTCAAGCACACACAGGAAGCAGAGGGCAAATGGAGATCAGGCAAGGCTTATGAACTCTCTAAGCCCGCCCCCAGTGACCTGCTTCCTCCAGCATGGCCACACCTTCTAAGACCTCCCAAAACAGCACCACTAACTGGGGACAAACATGTCCAACTACTTAGAGCCTATGGGGGACATTCTCATTCAAACTACCACACCCAAATTCCATGTTTTAACAGTAACAGTTTCATGAAGTTTTTATAGTAACAAAGAAAAGTCATAAATCAGGACAATTTTTAAATACAGTGGTGGAAACATTAAGTAAGTAGATATAATAAACAGTTCAAGGCCTCAGATACTAGCTGATGACACTCAGTCCTTTGGTTGGTGGAAGCTAGCGGTCTGCTAAATTAATACATTCCAAAAGGTTTTTAATCTGTTAGTCACAGGATGTTAAGTCAAAAACAAAGGCAGGCAAGGAGTGGCTATTTAAGTGGCTAAAGATTGCCCAAAATAAGTGGTAATTAGGCTCTGGATCAGCAAAATTCCAAACTCTTCACAATCACTGAAGTTCTAATTAGTTGATCAGCCTTTATAGAATGTTCAGTTTCAAGATGCAGTTTTTTTGGGAACTTTTGTGCACAACATCACTGGCGGTAGACTTTGAGAGTATATAATCATACCCACTTCCAGTCTGGCCCTGTCTGCTTCTTATGGCTCCTTCAAGAGTTAAGTGCTTAGCTGTCTGTTCCTGCTGCTTCCTGACTGGGATAGACTCTTATCTTTCTGGAACCATAAGCCAAATAAACTCTTCCTTCTATAAGTTTCTTCAGTCAGGATGTTTTATTACAGTAACAGAAAAGTAACATACACAAGGATATGCAGATAATTCTCCAGGTAAAAAGTCATTCCCTTGAGCTTAGATCTAAAGAAAAATCTTCACCCATTTGTAAGTTTAGCCTTAATGGCAATTCAAAAAGAAAGCCAAAGCCATTCATATAAGCAAGGCAGGATTTTGTAAGAGCTTCTTTAGAAGAGTGATCTTATCCACTGAAGTAAAAGAAATAACCTCAGAGATGCTTATAAAAAGGGACTAACAATGCCAGGTATGGTGGCATAGGCTTTAATCCCAGCAGATTGGGAGGCAGAAGCAGGCAGCAGATCTCTGTGAGTTCAAGGCCAGCCTGGTCTACATAGTGAGTTCCAGGCTAGCTGGAGCTACAAGAAGACCCCGTCTAAAAAGACCAAATTAAAAAAAGAAAGAAAGAAAGAAAAAAGGACTAACATACACTTAGCTCTGGGACAGAAACAACTTAAGTATAAGCAATCTCTGATTCTTCTATGGAGCTTGGGTTGCAATAATGGGAACTAAATTCTAACCCATCAGATGTTCTCAAGGATTCTGACAATGGATCAGAGAGATGACTCTCTAGACTCCATACCTGTCTCTCCACTTAGGAATGCCCATGGAACTCCATGGGATGATGCAGCCTCAAGAATTAAGATAAAGTGATCTTGTGAAAATCTAAAGGAAGGAAGCTGATGTTTTACTGAACCTAGCTTCAATTCAAGCTTGGTAATGGGGGAAATTTAGTCAAAGAAAAGAAGGGTAAACCGTAGCATCATCTTGCAGATAAACTTCTTTTGCATGAAAACAAAGAAATGATGTGAAGTATCTTATGTGAAGACCGTATGACTCTCTACCAGATGGAAGTCAGAGAGATACACAGAGAGAGACAGACAGAGAAGCACAGAGAGAAAGAAAAATAATTGCCAGCTTTATCCTCCTTTGGTTGCCTTACGAGCTCAAATGAAAGGCAAAAGCGTTTTCATATGCTGGTTATGATAAGATTTGGATCTTTGGGACTGGAGAAATGACTCAGTGCCTCAGAGCACATGCTGCTCTTGCAGAGGACCGTACTTTGGCTCCTGGCACCCACATGGCAGCTAACAATATTCTATAACTCCAGTTCTAGGGGATCCGACAACCTCTTCTGGCCTGCTTGAGCATTGCATGCACATGGTACACATACATACTGCACACAAAACACTTATAAAATAAAATTTAATCTTTGAAACACATACACAATGATTTGGATCTTCAACAAACTGCTCATTTAAATTTGCCAGCAAAAAAAAAAAACTTGTCTGCAGGACTACTGACATCTTTCATTGTTAAGATATTTAAGACACAATATGCATATTTTCTAGGTGTTTCTATTTCAGTGTAATAGAGTCAATGCTTTTCCTGTGTCAGGCTAAGGAGGTAACAACAGATCTTCATGGTGGGTTCTGAATTTGAGTCAATTATTTTACATAAAACAACTGGGTCCTGCAGATTCTCCTGTAGCCATGAGCCTCCAACACAAATACAGCCATAGTGAGTGGCTTTTTACTTTTAGAATTTCTTCCAATCAATCCAGAATCCCAAGGGAAGGAAGGAAAATTAATACAACATCTGAAAAATGCCTTTCCCATGCTTTTAAAAATAGTTAAGGGGCTGCAGAAATGGCTCAGAGGTTAAGAGCACTGACTGACTGCTTTTTCAGAGGACCCAGTTTCGATTTCCAGCAACCACATGGAGGCTAATAACTGTCCCTAACTCCACTTCTAGGAATCTGATGTCCTCTTCTGACTTCCACAAGAATTCCATGGGTGCACTTACATGCACATACAGGCAATACACACATGCACATAAAATAAAAAATAATAATAAATAAAATATTTTTTAAGTTAAACTTTTGAAAAGAACTTGTAGGGTCATGACATTTGCTAGTCAAAAAACTTAGAACCCACCAACTAAAGTATCACCAGAACAGAAGGGAACATACACTTACCAGTGAGTTTTGTTGTTGTTGCTTCAATTTTTCTCACCATGATCTCCTTTTTAATTTATGCACAAGAAGAATTTATGATAAAGATATGCTCCTACTGCTCTAGAGGTTCACTTTGAGTGACTATAAAACATTCTAAGTGCCCAGAATATAAAAGGTAAGTCAGATCACATCCAGTACATTTTTGAGCCATGATTCTCACCAGTCAAAGTAGCTGTGGAATTGAGTGGTAGATGTCTCTGCTGATTCTCGGGCGACTTTTGGGTCTTGACTTACAGGGATCAGAAAACTAAAATCATGGTAACTAAGCTAACACTGGATCTCTATGTTACTAATCCTTTCTCTATTTTGATTCCTATTGATTTCCTCTCCTGTGTATTTGCCATAATTGAGACAAATTAATCACCAGTCCTTTAAAAACAAGGTTAACTTGGCCTTATATAATGACATCAGACAATTTAAGTGAATTGTTTTTAAAAAAATTTACCAATAACTGCTAATTTAAACTTCAATACCATCCTCCAGATAGACTGTTCTGTCAGTGTCAAAGCTTTTGTTCCAGACTGGTATAAGTGACTTTCAGGATATTCAGTAACAAAGCTTGGAGGCCAAAGGCAATGAAAATATAGGGGCTAGAAGGACAGACAATTTGGGGGCCCTTGTTCCCATGTCAACAGGACTAAGGCGGTAACAGGAGACTATTCAAAGGATCCTGTCACTATGGTGGGTCAGTCATCCACTTGCTCAGAAACGCTGTGAAGACTCAGATGTTAGAATCTAACCAGTGTACATTCTATAAACAGGAGGGTCAACAAAGAAGAAAACATCTTCAATGCTTCCAAAAGAAGTCATGTGGTCAAGACCATGACTCATCCCAGCAGGTGACACAACTGACAGAGGAAAATCTAAAGGAGCCCTAAGGCTCTTCCCAAGTCCCTAAGAGTAACCCTTTGAGAAACTTCAGCCAAGCTTAACAACTACAAAAAAGAGACATGGTTAATTTTTGGCTACCTACATGGTCTTAAACAACCAAGAAGTATAGCCAAAGAATAAAATGACCCGTAAGAATACAAGATAGGAGGAGCCAGACAAGACTTTAAAGGGGGATAAAAAACAATCCAGGCCTTAAAGGCCTTCCCATTAAGCCTTGAATAGGGGTCACTGACATACAAAGAACAATCACAGCCATCCGGCTCCAATAAAAAGATAAGTTCCACTTCCAAACCTATCAGTAGTCATAACTTTACTTATGTTTTGGTCTCCTTCGCTGGTTTTCTTTTGGCACTGTTGGTATTCAGTGCTTACCACCTCACACCATTTTCCTTTTGATCTATTCCACCATTAAATTCCTTTTTCAGATTATTCTTCTATTTCCACATTCTCAATACATAATCTTAGTATGACTTTTAACAGTCCGAGGGATCACACACGAAGAGCAAGCTACTGAGGCGAGATCTCCTGAACCAGCCATGGCCATGGCTTTTCTGGCTCTCATCCTTTCTGGGTTATCAGTTGACTTAATTTTGTTACTCTTGCTTTCTCTCTTGTACTATAATCTTAAATTTTTGAGTCTTCTAAGGCAAATGCAATTTCAAACTAAATTCTTTATGTCCTAGAGATTCCAGCCACCTCTTACTACAGGAAATGCAAAGCCCCCTCTCTAATCAATAGATAAAGTAGGAAGATTCTCTTGTGTCTTGTGATCCCTCTTAGGAGGGGGCTATACCCCATCTGCCTGGAAGGAGTCATAGAAGAATGATTATCTGAATATCACCTTTCTGTTCTCCAAAGAGATTTCAGCACCATGGATCTCAGAGGGAAGTTGTAGCAGGAGACTAGAAGTGGAGAAAGAGAAAGAGAGAGAGAGAGAGAGAATGGATACAAGATTTATATATGAAAGCAGCCAGATGGCAGAGAAAGACTGGAAACCCTCCCCACCTGGGCTACATACCAAAAACAGCATGATCAAGAAAAGGGCACGACATACAAACGATGGGACTTGCTACTGCTCTGCAAATAACCTGTGAAAGTCAGACTCCCCAAGTTCTGGTGCCTCCTGAGCATATGCCTCCTCAACCCCCAGCTCACTATCAAACTCCCATTCTCAGGAGTTGTCTTCCTTTTTCTTAATAAACTGTCTCTATTTCTATTTTCTAACCATGAGTGAAATTTGTTTTTCCGGTACCAAGAATTTGAAAATCTCAGTGAGTGCTCTCCAAACTCAGATCAATGATCTCAACCCTAAGCTGAGAATATCCTTGAATGCCTCCTTCCTTTAGCCTCTCTAGATGAGGAAGTTGTGGTTCCTCCCCACACCTCTGTCCCAGAGGAGCTCAAAGGGAAGAGGATGATAGCTGAAAGGTATTGCTTGAAATGAGCAGGAAATCACACTTCCAGAATCATCATGTAGAAGTAGGACATTTTGTAAACATTAACTAATCACAAGAGAGTTCAGTATGTTCTACAAACAGGTGAAGTCCTGTGTCACAAAAAACAACTGTGGATTAATGAGACCCTACGCTGAGGGTCCAAGTATCTTTGAAGTGGTTTCATAGCAAATGTCTCTCTAATAGGAAATGTTACTGCAAGAAACTGATTTATGGCTACGTTTTCTAACAAGGGCCACTGGAAATAACAAGGAAATGCAGGTGTGGTGATTTGCTATTCCTGTTTATGTCGCTAAGGTAATAGTAAAGGCGAGCTTCCTTTAGACACCCTTTGTCCTGTTTAATTGGGTCTACAGTGACACCTAGTGGAAAAACTTTGCTTAACTATTTTCTCTCAAAACACTAAATTATTTTAGCCTATAAAATTATTCTACAGTTTACCAAGATGTCCTAAAACCAATGTTCTAAAAACATTGTGCTCAATGTCATGTGTAATCAGTCACTATAAGAAGGACAGAAGGGAACTGACATAATTGAACTAGATTTGCAATAAGCCAGAAAACATGTGTGAAGAAAGCCGTAAGTGAAGAGTTAAAGAAATAAGGTAGTGTGTATCCTCAACGCCTTCAGTATTGTTGAAATCTTCCAAAAGGTTAGGAGATAGCGGTGTGGATTTGACTAGAAACCCGTGGGTAAAGCCTTTGGGATTTGTAGTCCCTTCTCAGGAACAAATAATAAACAGTGGCTAACAGTCTTCCAAGTCATTGTTCCTGAAATGACTGGGCCCTTTGCCTTGTGGAGTCTAGAAATACACTCTTGCCTAGGATCTCTCAACCTCTATGATTCATATAGTCCACGGTAGCCTAGCAGGTCCATCAGGATGCCACTACGGGCTTCTCATCTCAGATGCTATCAGCATTATTTCTGATGCTAAGTTGAAGTACATAATTTTACATCTAGTGAGATCCTACAGCTGAGCCATTAAACTGCCCCAGGATGTTAAAAACATTTACTTACTGGGTTGGCATAGAGATATACTTATACTTAGCCATTTTGAGTTGTATAATGAATTCATTCCTCTTCTTAAACTTTGTCTTGGATAATATTTGGAGGAGGCTGTTGTTTTGTTTTGATTTCGTTTTTCTTTTCTTTGGGCTTTTGTTGTTTGTTTTTCTAAGAACAATCATTTGCTATGATTCAGCGATTAATGTTACTACTATCTCAGTAAAATCACTGGGGAATCTCTTGAGCTAGCAGCTGTCTATTAGTCTTTATCCCTGCCTGGCCCAAGGGCAGTTTTCTGATTTCTCAACTCATACATGTCCTTCAGAGAAATCTCCTGAACAAGGGGATATCTGGCTGTTTTTAGGGGCTGGTGGGAAATTCCACACCATGTGATTTAGATTGTGACTTCAGGATATAGAGATCCAGGTGGTATATGACATCATAAATTTCTCCTGCAGCTGCTGGGGGTGATTGCTGCAAGGCCACAGCATGGTCGGACTTCTTAACTGTCAAAGTGAGAGAGCTCTAGGGGGTGTGGCCAGATTTCTGGGACAGAAAGAAAGACAGCTAGAAGGACTGTGATCTAACATTTCTAGATGTTTTTTGATTGTTTGGTTTATATGAAGCAAGGAACAGAGGGATGACTTTATAGAGGAGGACAAGGGAGGAAACGCAAGGAGTGATGGGAACTAAATGAGGGTCTCTGGCATCTTCAAACTAGATTGGGATGTGGTAAGATTAGAATAGTGCCTTCCTCATTTCAGTCAGGTAGTCCGGTGTTAGTCTCCAGGCCAGACACTGGTATCTGGATTTATGTCTCAGGAGGACATTGTTTAGATGAGTCTATGAAGCATGTTGAACAGTCTGGATAAACTGAGTCAGTAGATGGACTAGAGAAGTCTACAGATATAAGAATCAAAAATAGTTATTCAAGAAATAACCACATGTATGTTAAGAAGTGCATGAAAATTTTTGAAATTAATTTTGAATTGCATTTCTTCAAAAAGGGGCCAAGGATAGATAGAAGCCTAACGAAGACGAGGCACTCTGAAGAATGTATTAAATGCTTAAGATAGGTTAGGGGAGGTTGCGGGAAAGGTATCAGGAGGTAAAGACAAGGATTTTTTATTGTTTGAAAATTTCATACATGAATATAATGTAATGTGTTTTGATCAAATCTCCCTTCCGCCACCTCCCCTCCCCTCATCCCACATCCCACCACCACTTTTCCCCTCACAGCTTCATGTGCTTTTTTTTTCTTAAACTCACTAGTCTACTTAGTGCTGCCAGCATGTGTGGGCCATCTACTGAACCGCGGGCAAGCCTATCAGGGGCTGGATTTCAGAAGAAAACTGACTCTCCCTCCCCCAGGAGCTATCAGTTACCAGTGACCCCTAGCTTGAGGTGGTATTCCATGACCCCCAACCCCATCCATTCTAGGATTTCGGCTGAGTGGATCTCATTGCAGATCTTTTACTAGCAGTCACAGCCACTGTAAGCCCTGTTAGTCTGAAAGGCAATGTTTTGCCGCAACCATTTGCTACCTCGGGTTCTTTCAATGAGATAGGCTTTAATAGGGTTGCCTTGGATATACTTAAATTAATCCCATTAAGCAGTCTGGGAATTCCCATCACAAGAATGTTAAGTCAAACTCAGAGGTAGGTCATTGATTAGCTATTAATAAGGTTAAGATAACCCAAGGTAATTTTGAATTTGGATCTGTAGTATTCTAACTCTCCACACTTATAGACACTAGCCAATGGAGTTCTGGCAATGCAGCCACAGCCTGTTTAAGTTCAAACACAGATGTAGCATTTTCTGGGCTTATAATTCGTGTTCCCATTAGCCAAACATCACATTGTGCATATATGGTAAGTATTGTCTCATGCTCAGTGTGGCTAGGAGCTTCTCCTAGGATTTGATAAGGATGAGGGTCAGTGGTCAGAACAGCATGTCTTCAGGGAAGATAGTTACCAAAGCCACTAACAAAGAAATTTCAGGATCATATGAATCTATTAGCCATCGTGATCCAGTCTGGTTTTTTGGTCATCTGTATACCATTTTTAAACTGTATACCATTTTTTGTCAAATATATATCATTTTAAGATTAAAATAATAAAAAAACAATATGTCTAAAAAATATAGAAGTAGCAGATGAAGGAAACATATGTTTTAATTTAGATTGGAAGAATTAATTGAAATCACTAGGTGTCTATCATAAACTAAGTTAAAGCTAGAAAAAGTAGTAATCTTATTTGTTGGATCCAGTTAATATTCTTCTTATAAACATAAAGACTTGGTTTCAATAAAACCACTTAATACTGATGTTTCTTTATTGATTTTTTTGTACTAGTGACATATCTGTTGATTGTAATGGGGTGTTCAAGGCACTTTCTATTATTGTGTTCAGGTGATGTGTGCTTTTACATCCAGTAGTGCTTGTTTCATGGAATCAGGTATGATGATGTTTAGTTGTATATCTACATCTTCTTCATAGAGTGTTCCCATAGACAATATGAAGTTACTTTCTGTATATCTTTTAAATAATTTTGATTGGAAGTCTAATTTGTCAGATATTCGCATGGTTACGCTGGCTTTTTTTTAAAGTTCCATTTGTTTGAAATGAGTCTCTTGGACTACTCTGACCAACAAATTCAAGGGAAGTTTCTCCTGTCTGGCACTGTGTTTCTTGTTATGCAACCTTCAAGTATACAGATGCACTCATGTTCGGCTGTTGTATGTGTGTTTGTCAGTTGGCTTTTGAGCTAACACATTTCCCTCTGGTTTTTCACACCACTTAAATTTTATTTATCTCTCTCCTCTCTAATTCCTGTCTAACTCCCTTCCGCCCTCCCCACTTAAAATACCCCTCATGTTCCTCTTGAAAATGCCTGTCCCCTATTCTCCCCCCTCTTTTGAGTTCCTTCTTCCCCTTTACATAGTTCCTTGTATATCCTTCCCTCCTTCCCAGTGGAATAACCCAGTTTTCCCCATTCCCCCTTGAGTATATGTTTCCTACTGTCCTCCTCTCTTGGGTTCTTTCCTTCTCTTCACCTCCATGATTCCTTTCCATCTTCCTGGCTCCTGCAGTTACATTAAGGTATATACTGACATATAAGAACTTGGTGCTAAAATCCACAAATAGGAGAGAACATATGTCGCTTGTTTTTCTGAGTCTGTCACATCACTTAGTATGACAGTTTCTAGTTCCATCCATTTACCTGCAGATTTCACAGTTTCATCTCTCTTTACCGTTGAGTAGAACTCCATTGTATAAATGGACCACATTTTCATTAACCATTTGTCAGTTGAGGGACATTTAGGTTGTTTCCATTTCTTAGCTATTGTGGAAAGAGTAGCAACAAAAATGAATGTACAAGTATCTCTACAGTAGGATGAGTCCTTTGGTATGTGCCAAGGAGTGGATCACATGGTGGATTCATTTTTAGTTTTTTAAGAGTCCACACTGCCTTCCTTAGTGGTTCATGAGTTTTCAGTTCTGCCAGCAGTGAATGAGTGTCCCCTTTTCCCCACATCCTCTCCTGCATTTGGTATCATGTGTTCTTTTGATCTCACTCTGGAGATCTTTTGATCTGACTGGAGTAAGGTGAAATCTTAAAGTGGTTTTGATTTGCTGTTGAACACATTTTAACGGGTTTCTTAGCCATTTTTATTTCTTCATTTGAGAACTCTCTGTTCAGGTCCTTAGCCCATCTTTTTACTGGATCATTTGTTTTCTTATTTCTTTGTTTTTAAGTTCTTTGTATATTCTGGATATTAATCTCCTGCCAGATGCATAACTGGTGAAGATTTTCTTTCACTCTGTAGGTTTCTTCTTCACTTCCTTGGTTATTTCATAAACTCACTCTTATGACCTGCATTCTTAAAGACCTTATCTCTAAACAATATCAATTAGTGACTCTGGATAGGTACATCAACCTGTGAATGGATTACTGACTCACTTTAGTCCCTAACAGAGGCAGCGCCCCATCCACAAGGGGGAGCTGCCTGCCCACCTCCAGCACTTTGTTCCAGGCGTGACCCCGAGCCTAACTTTTCCAAACCTTCAGAATTTGAGAGAAATGGAAACTGGATACTTCTTTTCTTATATTCACCATTTCTGTACTGATAGAAAACATTGTTAACAATGAAAAAATGGCCCATGTGTTACAACAAAGACTTACATCTCCATAAGTTAGTGACAAGAAAGTACTCAAAGAATAGTATAATACTTTTGTATTTCTCTGTGACATCCACTTCACACAGGAAGCATCTAAAACCCAATTTACTTGGATAGCATGCTCAAGGTTGGAGGGCAATCAGTGGCCACATTTCCCCCAATGCACACTTTCCAGTTATATAACACAGAAGCAACGTTGTCTCCAGTAGGTTAGGAGAGGCAGGGAAGCTAGGAAGCATACACAAACATACCAACAAACAACTGTTACTTAAGAAGTGTAGATTCCCAGTCCTCTGGGCAGAAGTGAGCTGACTCCTCCAGGCAGCTGGGCATTTCCCATGGGCCTCCATGATGACTTGTGTTTTCTTCATGTTCAAAGTTGAAAGAAAGCAAGGATTAACTTTGTTCTCTGAACTCCATCCAGCTTGGAGCTATAATCACCTGGTCTCCACTGAATAAAGTGTTGGCTGTTTCCTCTCTCAGTCTGCAGAGTCTTCTTGTACCTCCCTGGGTATAGATTCATTTTTGCCAGAAATGTGCATGGAAGAAGCTAATCAGACCCAGAAGCTGACAGAAGTTATCCTTCATCTATGTTCTTTTTCAAGCATCTAATCAGCTTTTCTTCTACACTGACTCCCATTTCCTTCTCCCCAGCAACTGAAGACCTCAGTCATCCTAGGATACTGTTTCCTCGCAGCTTCACCCTTGTCTAGGATTTCCAAGCAAACACAGCACAGTGTAGGCCTGTGCCCATTAACAATTCCATTGTCATCCAATTCATGTGAATTAACTTGGAGGCTTTCCACTGAGCAGGTGGGTTTTAAAGAGGCATACTTTAACACTTCTCTTCAGTTGGCTAAAATCTGCTCTACCTGGCTCATAGCATTTGTTTGATTTTTTGTTATCAACTCTCTCCTTTCTATCACTTCCTATTTAATTTCCTTGCCTAATATTTCCAAATTAATATTAAGAGACAGTTGATCTTACTGATCTTGGAGCCAGATAAAGTTAAGTTTAAATTCCAGATCTCCAAACCTTCAAGGGTTTTTAAAAGAATTTATGCAAGATCCATTATACATACAGCAGTTTTTAAAGACATGTTGAACTGTTGCCAGTGAGAGCTTTTACTATATTAAAAAAATAATGATCTCCTCAAACACAACTTCCAAGACTCATCAAGTTTATTTTGTATGGAGACATCAATCAGTGGGAATATTGTTGTCAAGGCAGCCCAGAAATGAAATCAGATTATGATTTAGGTCAAAAGCATGCTCGGTGTAGTCTGGGCTACCTCCCTCCCTGCTTCCTCTTCCTGTGACTGGTCCCTTAAGACCAAGGTCTTCCTCCAGCAAATCAGCCTGTGTTTATCATCCTCTGTCCTGTACTAGTCACCCCGCTCTCTGATCAAATGTAAACAAATAGTTCCAGGCTCTCACCTCCCTTTTCCTCAGGTTAATGACCTTCTTTATTTACCAAGACAAAATACTATCAATTTCCTCATCTTTCAGCTGTGAGTGTAAATGAAAAGCTTTGAACTGTCCTAAGCTCTCAGGGAATTTCAGTAACTGAGTTCTTGTCCCTTGCCTCGAATGTATTAAATCTAGACAGGGTCACCTTTAAGACCTGAGGATTGCACAGAAACTCATATAGGATTATGGACCAATCTGTATGCTGGCCAATGAGTTTTTCTTTTAGCTACCACCTCCTGTTGTCCCCTCCAACTCACATCTATTTGGTAGACCAAACAAGATTTGAACAAACCTGGGATCTAGGCAGAGTGACACATAGTCCTAACAGTGGGAATGTTAGGTAAGAGGAGGACTTCAGTTTATGAATTTAAAACCAGCCTGAGCAACATTAACAAGACCTCATTTAAAAATGCACTAAAAGAAAGTCATTAAAGATATGTTTATTAAAGTCATTAAAGATATATTTAGACTGAGGGTCACCCCTCAGTCTAAAAAGTAAAACCAAAATAGTATTAAATCCCTTTCTACCCGATGTCTGAATGGAGTACAGCCCTTAGGTCGTTCTCTAACCCCAAATACAGCTGGAGAATCAAAATTAGGTCTTCATCTGTTAAAGATGTATGCAGACAATTTAAAGAACAACAGATCAGTTTTTTCTGTGGAAAACCTTTGACCACAAACTTGACCTTTGGCTAATAGAAGCATGAGAGGCCTTTTGAACAGACTCTCCATGATTCTTAGAAGATGGGGTGGCAAATGAGATTCAAGAAAAAGTCAATGAGAATTTTGAGAATTACGTGAGTTAATATATACAAAAAGTTTAAAACAGAACTTGGAAGTAACACGAAATAAACGTTAGCATTACCATCACTTTGTTCCGTAGTGTGCCTACAGCTTACTTTCTCTTTCTCGATATTGATAAAATTAAATAAACATGAAAATACTCCTGAAAAGCCAAATATTCCAACTTAATCATTCAAAATGTAAGAGATAAATTAAGGCCCGTGCTGAGTTGCCTCAGCAAGTTTTGAATCAAGTCATATTCTTTCTGTAAGCTCCCGGACTTCTCATTTATCTATGGAGGAAATTCAAAGCCGACAACTGAGCTTCGAATATATTCCTATTTCTAATGAGAAAGGATCCTTCAGTAAATATGCCTCACCTGCATTCATGAAATACCTACCAGCCTTTAAAGCAGTCAAACATTATGCAATCAGATAGCATACATTCAGACCACTGGAAAACAAGAATTTCAGAAAATTTCATACCAGTGGGAGAGCCAAGAGTATCAGTATTTCCTGTTGTGCTAAAGTAATTATCAATAATAATTCTTATTTGATTTATTAGACTAGGGAAAACTCAGTGTTTTCATGAGGTCACAATGACCAGTCTCATGTTGTTTGCTCATGACTTCCCCAAACACCTCTGCCATTATTTTATTGTTTATACTGAGCTGTTGGGCCAGATCCATATCTCTCATGCTAGAATTGTAGTAGACAGAAATAGCTGTAGATTTGGGGGCACATTGTGTGTGTATATTTGTGTGTTCATGTGTGTACAAGTACACGTGTGTATGGTGCATGGGTACACGTGCATTTGGTGACCAAAAGACGACCTTAAGTGTCATAACTCAGGGGCTATCTATCCAGTTTGTTTTTGAAAACAGAGTCTCCCACTGGCCTAAGGTTTACCAAGTAGGCAAGACTGGCTAGCCAGTAAGCCCAGGGATCCCTCTGTTCCCGTTCCCTCAGCAATAGGATTACACATGTGCCACTGTGTCCTACTTTTTAAAAACTTGAGTTCTGGGACTTTCACTCAGGTCTTCTTGCTTACCAGGCAAACATTTTACTGACTGGACTATCTCCTCAATCCTAAGCAGATTTTGGTGTCAAAAACAAATAGGGAGAAAATAAAATAATTGGAATTCAAAGATATTTATTGAATGAATGTAAGTTCTTGAAGTTTACATCTCATAGCAAGTTGTGATGTCATTGAATTCCTCCTCATAGAATAAAGCCGAAGGAGGAAGTGGAGATGAATCCCCTTGTCAGTTAAGTTCTTAGCCTTCATATGATCCCTCTGGCTCATAATGCATATGGTTCGTGTGTTCTAAAGCATGAAGCATTTAATTTCAAAATGTCAAAGCCTGAGTGTTGTTTAATTTAAAAGGCCTGATGACAAAATATCCAAAGCCACATGATTTGGTGATTCCTGAAATTGGAATGAAGATGGTCATGTGGACTCGCTGGCCAAGCTGGACCCACAGTCCTTATCTTTCTACATAAGTGCCTTGCAGCTGCCTGAAACTGCAGAAAGACTTATTCTCATCTAATCAGGAGGAAACATCCCAAGTTTAAATCTCTCTCAAATGTATTTTTCAAGACACATATTTACTGTAGTCTATCTGTTCTCTTGCCAAAAAAAAAAGGAAAGCAATCAGCAAAATTCTATTTTGCATCTACAAAATAATATAAAAATCACTAATTCTTCCCAAGCACATTTTTAGCCCATTTATAGTGAAGGTGATAAAGAGGCATGTTCTACAGTTTTAAATAACTCAAATTCTATTTTGTTGAGATCTGTGAAGCAAGTTGTATGCTTAATGATCATATACACATTTGAATCTTTTGTTTCGAGCAGAAATAAACTAACTGGGTATAACTGAAAGAACTATTTCATTTTTTAAGTGGGATAATTTTAAAAATAATGAGTATTTCCTCATAGAATAAATTCAATTCTTAACCTCCCTAAGGCCACACATGTTCAGCTCTGTGGGTCCATATAGAATTCTTGAACATAAGCCATATCAGCACTGAATGTTGAATACAGATGAATATATTGGAGCCTTTTAACCAGACTGTTAAGTATATTAACATTTAATGAAGCAATTTTACTTCATCCACAGAAATACAATGCTTTTCTACCAACTTACTAAAGGAAAAACAGCATAAATTTAAAAGAAAAGTAACTACAAAGAATTGCTAAATGCAAATGATTTTTATAGCACAGACTAAGCCCACCATTTCTGTTTTAATGTGGTCTTCATTTGATTTTTTCACTACAAAGATAAACCCAAATTGGCCACTAACTTTTCCTAATCCTTCCAACTAATCTCAGCATGAAAACACTGATATTCCTCTTACTAATATATAATGTATAGAACTAACTAACATAATTTAACCAAGCTTTAGTAATCCATTTCAAGGTTATGCTGTGAAATATTATTTTAAAACATATCAGGTTAGGAGCTAGATAGATAGATCACTGGTTAAGAGCACTGGCTGCTCTTTCAGAGGACTCAGATTTGAAGCTCAGCACCACATGGTAGTTAATAACTATCTAAAATGCCAGTTCCAGGAGATGAGGGACCTTCTTCTCACCCATGAGGGGAATTTGCACAACACAGGTGCACTTACTTACATGCAGGCAAAACACTCATGCACATAAAATAAAAAGATAATAATTAAAATGTTTTTTTTGGAGATACCATGTTAATTCATGGCACCTGTTCGTGGTAACTCTGCTACTCTTGACACACATATAAGTCTGAAACATTCTGTTAATACATGTTTTTCCAAGGTAAACCCGGTACTTTGTTAATGTAAGCTAGAATATTCTAATAAAATATCAAAATAATAATAACAAATAATAATAAAAATATAATGAGTATCCAGTTTTTACTGAATAACTGACATGGTGCGTTTGTGTAACTCTAAGCGCTCTTAGGTTTCCTTATAAAAATCTATCTATAATTACTTCTATATTATGCTAAATAGAAAAGCAGATTAGCGTTTTTTAAGAAAAAGAGAGAGAGAGAGAAAGGAGAGAAGGAGGGAGGGAAGAAAACTGAAGATCTATAGGCACTTAATGGTTAGAGACAGAGAGAGAAATAGGAAAGAGAGAGAGAGAGAAAGAGAGAGAGAGGTTCTTGTCTGTGCTGGAGTCACGTGTAAGTTGCTCATATGTAAAATATTTACTTTCCCATCCTCCTGTAAACAACCCTAATGAAACTAATTGGATCACATATACACACACCACAACACACCCACATACATATCACACACACACACACACACACACACACACACACACACACACATGCATAAAGGTAGAAGGAAAGCTAGTCGGGAAGGGGAAGGGGATGGGTGAAAGTGGGAGGAAAGAGAGGGTAATTAGGGTGAAAATACATCATGTATGTTGATAAAATGTCATAATGAAATCCATTATTATATATAACCAATGTTGCTAATAAAGCCACTTTAAAAATATTGTAATTGAATCGTTGTATGTTTCATATACAACATCTCAATCAATCTTAATCATCTTTATATCCCCTTGCTCACCAGCACTCCCCATAACCGGCCCCAACTGGAATACATACATTCTTTCATCTGTGTTAAGATCCATTGTGTCAAGTTAGTGTCCCCAAGGGACCTCAGTGCATGTTCAACCACTGCGGTCTAGTCAGCCTACCCACAGTCCCCCGCTTTAGGAAGACCCGCTCATCCTCACCCAACAGTAATCAGTTGCCAATATTTCTTAAGCAAAATTTGGGATCTGTGACCCATTTGCCCAGTTCAATGCTGGGTTTTTGTCTGCTTGAGTTTGCCGGGGTCTTAAGCACGCTGAAACCATTGCTGTAGGTTCATATGAGCAGGGTCCCAGGAGCTTGTAGGATTCTATTTCCATATTATCACACACCTCCTCCCTGGCTCTTACAATCTTTCCACCCCCTCTTCCACAATGGTCCCTGAGCCCTGGGTGAGTGAAACTTAATATAATAGGGTCCCTGTCCAAGGACCCACACTCTGCAGATTCCTGATATCCATGATTTAGCCATTTGTAACTTTTTGTGTTACTGGCCCTTTGTTGCATGAGGGAGCTTCATTAATGAGAATTGAGAGATTCATTAGTGATTTCTTTATCCCTTGTTCTATACTGCATGAGCCTTGGGTGTAGAGTTTGCACTGTAGATGTGCCACTTAGGCGTGGGCAATTCACAGTGTGGCCAGCTGTGGTACTCAGTAGCAGTCTCCGTCTGGTGCAAAAGAAGTTTCTTTGATGAGTGGTGTCTGGGATACTTGACTGTAAATATAAGGATACACATTTTGTACTTACTAGGAAAGTACATTAGCCTAGGGATGTAACAACCTTGAGGAGTTCTCTAAGATCTATGACCTCTTCAGGCATATGTATTTGGCTATGATTACAGTACCACACCAGTTTCCTCCCATTGAGTAGGCTCTAAGACTAATCAGAGAGCTATTCATTGGCCCCAAGATAAAAGTGCCACTACTATACCAGTGTCGAATGCTGTGCCAGTCATCGATGTGGTTATTTGGTCATGAATCTGGTGTTGAATCATTGGTTGGTGTTCTCCCTCAGCTGTTTGCATAGTAATCTCCAGAGATATGAATGTTGGCCTTCAGGAGACGTGACTTCCATATCAGTTCCAGCTCCATTGCTCCAAATCCAGTCTCTGAAGTATGTTCTGTCTGTTATTATATATAATTAATGTTGCTAATAAACCACTTTTTAAAAATGTCCTATTTATTATAACACTTGTCTTGAAAGATTTCGAATAGCAGTGTCAGGGACTTGACTATCTTAGAGGATTCTGAATATCTAAAGCAGTTAGTGGGACTAATATGGCTGAAGCACTGGATGTCTGGCCTGGCAGCTGCAGAAGTTACAAACATATCAAATAGGAAGCTGCTTTCCACAGAGCTCAATACACATGACAGTTTATTCTCTAACTCTTAAGATCAGCATGGACTTAGAGCTGGTAGACAAGGACTCACTGGGGTCGCCACAATCTAGAACAACAGCTTTCAGACTGTGTCATTGTAACAAAGAAAGAAAGGAAGATCTCACTGGGAGGAAATGTTTAAAGTCTCAACTTGGTTCGATTCAAATTAGTCTGAGAGTTTTGCTAGGTGGTTTCCCAGTGCAAGCATATTTCTTTCCCCCGAGCCGGAGCTCCACCATCACCACAGAGTTGTAGTCAACATACTGTGTGCGCAAGCTCCATCTGTAATTGTTATGAATGAGAAAGAACCTTGAACTTTGCCTACCTGGCATTCTCTCTGTCACTATTGAATCTAACCTGAATTTCTTGTAACTGCAATAATAAAAGTAATGTTTCTGTTTTGTTATTTAAAATTTTTTTCTCTAAGAACATTTTAATCCATCTCCTTGCCTCCTCTCCTTCTTCTTCTCCAACTCCCATTCCCCCACTTAACTTTTTCGCTGACAAAGAATACTGACATTTTCTGACTTGCTCTAAACAGGTGGGATGCCTTAAGGTATTTTCCAAGGCTGACCAAATGTAGCAGGCCCAACAGCTCCTTGACTTGGGTCATTCACAGGATCTGGCTTATTCACAGGATCTCCAAGACTCAGCTTCTGTAACTTTCCTATAACTCCATCTGATTTTCATGACAATCTGCAGAATAACTGAGTTTGCTCCTCACTTACCAATGAGTTACACCTTCTCTGGGCCCCACATGGTGGAAGGAGAGAACTGATTCCTGCTGGTTGTCCTCTGACCTCCACAGAGTGCTAGAGCACTGTGTTGCACATGTGTAAATAAATAAATAAACACATAAATAACATAATGTTAAAATTTAAAAAGACGAAACAAGAGAAAATATCCCTTAGCTTATGCTTGTAGATAAAGAATAATCAAACTGAGGAAGAAGCGAGGAGAGAGCGATGAGAGTCAGGAAGCTCATAGGGAAAGCATTGCGAAGGAAAACAAGAAAATGAACAGAAACTGATAAGATTTAAACAGGCTCTTTTCCCTTTAGAAAATGTCCACCCTTGCATGTTAGTGATGCTCACTCTTCAAAGGTTATAACAAAAACACTTGAACAAAATCCCCAGAAATTTCCAGCCTCTTATTACCCTGTGTGTCTAAGCGATTCACTTCAGGCGGCCACATGCTGCTTTCCCATACGTCTGGGATCCGAATGAGACCTTGCTGACTTCAAACAGTTGGTAATGATGTGCAATACGTACAGAATTATCTTCTGAGCACTTAAGGAATTCAGAACTCTCCTTGTTCTCTGATTTTCAGGAAGCAGTTATCAAATGCTTTCATCTTTCTGGCATACAACATGTTTTCAAGCTGCTTGTAAAACATAGCATGCGAAAGATTTGACCCAAGTATTAGACACAGTGATTATCTGCCAATGTGTTTCTCTGCAATCGTCAGTTCATCTTGCATTAAGTGCTGATCAGAAACTGATTTTGTTTCCTGTAGCCAAATTACACAGAAGCATAAATATTTAATATTCTTGGCTCCCTTTCCATGACTTTGCCTTCTTCTAGAAGGGTCTGACTACTTCTGAAAAGCACACTGGATAAATTCCCAAGATGCCATGCTGTCGACCAAAATACTCAAATGTGAAAGCAGAGTTACTTCCTCCCTAAGAAAAAAAGATGTGGATCGCTGGATACTGAACACAGGTTTGATTACCCAGTGCCCAGACTCTGCCTTCTGTGGAGATGCTGAGTAGACTGCTAAAGCAGGTGGCTTTATTTGGAAGGTTGCATCATTGGCTAGGCCTAGGATTTTTGGTCTAAACCAAGCAATATTACAACAATTTATTATAAAACTGCATATGGAAAATTAAAGATCACACAGTCCAGAGATCTGATCCATAATTCCTTGATCATACCCTGGGTTAGTTGTTTGTCACTATCACAAAATATGTGACATGAAAAGCTAAAAGGAGCAGAGATTTATTTTAGCCCATGATGTCAGAAGGCCCATTTCTGGCCCTATGTTGAGGTGGAATACAGCAGAAGGTGGTCATGTTGAAGTGGAGATGCTCATCACTTAGCAGCCAAGAAGCAGAGGGCAATGGGAAGTGTGTCTGAATTGGTGAGCTTCTGATCCCAGCTTTGTTCCAGCCTGGCTCCTACCCTCCTGATGATGCTGGCCACATTCAGGTCAGAGATTCCTCCCTCTGCTGGTATCCAATATGTCAGACATCTCTAAAAATGCAGACTCATTCAGAGTTGTGTTTCCCTAATCCCCAGACATTTCTCAATCCAACCAAGTTGACAATCTAGAGGAGCCATCACATGACACTACCAAGTAATCATGTTTTGAACACTTGCAGAGCAAAGAAATCTAATCTGTGTTGAAGTAGTCTACATTAATATACAGACACACAACCATAATTAGTATCAAATGAATGGAAAATCTTCATAATATGTAAAGAACTACTATACCTCACAAACAAAAAGGCCAATGGTCCAATGAACAAATGGGAAAGGACATGGAAAGAAAAAGAACTAGAAATGGCTCAGCCATAAAGAGTTAGATGATGAGGCCGGAGAAATGACTCAGTGGTTAAGGAACTCTTGAAGAGGACCCAGGTTCAGTTCCTAGCACCCACAAGGCAGCTTATGATTGTCCATAACTCCAGTTGCAGGGGAATTCGACAGACTGTTCTGACCTTCACAGGCACTGCATGACATGGGTGCACTTACACACATGCAGGCAATACAGTCATACATGCAAAATAAAAATAATAAATACAACATTTTTTAAAGAGTTAGAAGATGTACTCAACATCACTCACTAAGAAAAAAAGTGATGTAGTTCTAAAATTCCAGCACGGAAGTAGCAGAGGCAGGAGGATCATGAGTCTGAGGCTAGTTCTTATCTGTAGAGTGAGACCCTGTCTTGAGGGTAAATAAATAAATAAAGAAATAATTTATACTGAAATACTGCTTCCCAAATACCTTATAAATTACTGATGTACGTCTAATTTGGCATGACTCCTGTGGAAGATAGTTTAGCATCCAAAATGACAAATGCATAATTATGCTTTTACTTGCCATTTCAATGTTTAGGAATTCGCACATATGTAAAACTATCTGTATATACCATTAGTCGCTGTAGCATTATTGGTGCTAATAAAAGATATACAAATAACCTAGAGATCCATCCTAGATATATACATGCAATAGAATACTATGAAATCATGAAGAAGAAAGAGATAAAGGAGGTGAATAAGGGGGAGAAAAGTTTGCTTGTATGTCAACAGTAGAAAGTTCTCCAAGCTGTTTTGTTCATAAGGAAGCAGAGCTTTCCGCAAACTAATAACAGAGACCGACCTATCCAACTTGATAAAGATCATCTATGTACCAATGAAATTACAGCTAGCACCACGCTTAATAGAAAGAAAATACAAGCTTTTCCACTAAGATCAGGAACAAGGAAAGAGGGCCCCTCTCATTCCTGCCTTTCAACATTGTACTTGTTAAATGGCTAAGGCCACTAGTCCTTAGAAGTAGTTTTCCTTTGACCTAAAAAACAAATCATTGAAAACCAATTTGTCCAGGAAGTGTTTGGGGCAAACTGCTATGCATCCCTGGTTTCCTCTGTACCTTTCTTATAGACATTCCTTTATGAGTCTCTTATCTCATGGTGCACTTCTTCCTGGTGAATCTGATTCTAGCCTAATACCCCAGAACTGTAAATAGGTACCACTTCAGGGCCAGGGACCAGGAAGCTGTGTCTCATTTCCTTTTTGTAGCTGTCACTTGACACCAACAGAACTTGCCAAAGAGTTTGTGTGATGGGTTTTAGACAGGCCAGATGAGGTTAGATACTATCACTCCTAAGCTTTCCCATCCAGAAGCTAGGTGCCTGCTAATGGTGAACGTACCCAAACTTCTGGCAGCAGTACCCTGTTTGGCAATAGAAGGGTGTGGTGTTAAATTCTGGCAAGACTTTGAGCTCTGTAGTATTCAAGGGAGATGCCAGATTGGAAAAGAGGGTTTTTTGTTTTGTTTACCTGATCCAAATCGACAAAGAAAAATATTGAACTCAAGATCAATCCATGCTTTCTGGAGAAATATACCCAGAAGCCCTTAAATTATTGATTGTAGAACAGTTTTCAGATTATAGATATCAAAAGGCTGTTTCCTAAATAATTGTTAATGAAGGTGAAAATAGTAGAGGCAGGGGAAGATCAGGGGTTTGAAATCATCTCTAGCTACATAAGGAGTTCAAGGACAGCCTGAGATATATGAGACCCTATCTCAAAAAAATTGTTTTTAACAACCTTTTAAAAATTATTTTTATTTTATATGTATGAGTATTTGCCTGCATGTATGTAAGTGCCCCACATGTGTGCAATACCTGCAGAAGCTAGAAGCTAGAAGTTACAAACAATTTTTAGCCTCCATGTGGGTACTGGGAACCAAACCCAAGTCCTCTGGAAGAACAGCTTGTGCTCTTAATTGCTGAACCATATCTCCAACCACTGTTTTTTAAATTTTTTAATAATTATTTCCAGTAAAATTATATGTATTTGTGAACCACACAATACCTCTGACTAGAGTTCATTTACTGGCAACAAAAGGCATATTCACACTTGAGAGTACAGTTTCTTAACTTCTTAGTTTCATCATCTTTGTGTACACAACAGAGTTAATAATATCTCCTACACAAGGCCATTGGAATGGTGGAAGACCTCTGTAATATCTATTTCTTACTCTGCCTGATGCTAACTAGCTGTCAAAATAAGAATCTCTTCTCCTTCAACAAGAACTTATTTTTTACCTAATTGTAGGTTCTTGTAAAAGAAATTTCAGACAAATGGAGATTAGCAGGGGGCGAGGGGGCACAGTCAGACATCCCAGCAAACCATTTAACCTGTCTTAGGTGGCTGTCCCTAGGTCAGATGCATTCTAGGAGCTGCTTGGAGATTACTAAAAGGAAAAGCAATGTACTTCCTTTGAGGCCAGCTTTTCTGAGGCCTTGAAATCTTGGCTTTTTGGCCTTCCTTCTCTGCTGCCCCACAGTCGGAGTCTCTCTAGCTCCCCGGAGCATCTATTCATTGTCTACATAGCGATTAAGTGCACTCTTCAGATACAGCATGTTTCACTCATTCTCCCGTTTCTGTGTCAGATAGAAAGGCAGACGGCAGACACGCTGTCACTGACTGTAGCAGTGATAAACAGGTCTCTGAAGTCCTAAATTCTTGTGTATTTTTTTGCATTCCATTCAAATTTCAGTGAAGCAGCAGAGATTAGGAAGATCCAGACAGGCCACTCTCCAGTAAAATGACCTTGGGCAACTTTCTTAGTCTCAGTCACATCATCTGTAACAAAGGCATTCTGCATGCATTCAAGAAAATAATTTTTACCCAGGGGAAAAGCAAAGTCCTTCTGCTTCCAAACACCATACACAGTAGGCATTCATCAGTCTTACCTAAACTTTAGAGGTGGAAGTTTGGCATGAAACTCAGAAATGTAATACATCTAGTCATTTAGTGGCATGAAAGAGGCTCAGGGTTCAGATGTATACATTTTTTAAACTTCAAGTTGAATAGTTTGTCTCACGTAACATTTTTTACTACTGTCCTAATGGCTTTGCAAAAATGTCATACCTCCAAATGGATTGCTTAATGGGTTGTTTTGAGGATGACATAATACAATCTTCAGCAGAATACTTTCCATTGTAACCTAGAGACCTGGTAACAATGACTCTTTTTCCCCCTTCTTCCCTCC
Source organism: Eospalax fontanierii (assembly GCA_035773235.1). Taxonomy (NCBI): domain Eukaryota; kingdom Metazoa; phylum Chordata; class Mammalia; order Rodentia; family Spalacidae; genus Eospalax; species Eospalax fontanierii. The sequence continues at coordinate 29,474,375 of CM069548.1, read as the reverse complement.
CTCCCTGCTTCCCTCTATGTTTTCAGCCTTTGAGGTTGAACTATGGCAGCAAATGAATCACTAAAACTGTGGAAGGTAGTGGGTTTTGGATCATCTCTTCTAATCTTTCTCAAATGAAGTCCTAAAGATACAAACGAAATCATATGGCATTGGCATACTTAAAGAAAGTAGTTACTGTTAGTGTACTTGGGGACTGTCATAGTTTTTGTCAACTTGATAGACACCTAGACATACCTGGCTGAGGGAACCACAATTGAAGAATTTCCCACATCATATTGGCCTGTGGCCATGTCTGTGAGACATTTTCTTTATTGTTGATTCTCATAAGAAGACCCATCCAACTGTGGACTATACCATTCCTGCCTAGGCATGTGGGCCTGTGCTGTATAAGAATAGTAGTTAATCAAGTCATAGCAGCAAGCCAATAAAGAGCATTCCTCCGTGGTTTCTGCTTCAGTTTCTACTTCCAGGTTCCTGCCTTGAGCTGCTGCCTGACTTCCCTTGATGATGGACTATAAACTATACGGTGAAACAAACAAACCCTTTCCTTCCCAACTTGATTTTGGTCAGTGTTGGTACCAGAGAGTGGTATATTGCTGTGATGAATCCAACCATTTTTAGGGGAGAAGGATTATGCAGGAGTTTTGAGTTTGGGGCTGGAAAAAACATTGAATGCTCAGTGATTAATAAGCTGTTGTGAGAACTTGGAAGATACTTCTGAGAGGAATTCAGATGATAGAGCCATGAGACTTGTAAGTTTCAGAGGGAAGAGATAGTTGATTCGGGCTGTTTATTTGAATTAAGAATTTGTGTAAGTGAAACCTTTGCTTTACTAGGACAATCAATGCTGGTCAGCTGAGACTGAAGAATCAGTTGCAATGAATAAGAGACTAGCATCACTGAAGCATATAGGAATGATTTTTGTAAAATGGATGTAATCTGGAATAATGATTTTTAATTAATTCCAGTAGAACCATGTGCTCTTGTGTCTTGTACCTGGGCACCTGATCTCATTTCCTTGATGACCTCAATTTGGTACTCCACCCAAAAAGATAATGAATTAATGAATGTGGATATGCTTGAGAATTAACATATCAAAATGCTGAAAGGTGGCATATACATTTCCATTGCACATAGTGGTGATTGGGAAAGACACGTGACCTTGGGTAAATTAGATATCCTAGAGATAGGGATGAAAAGACCCAATGGTCTGTGAAGATTAGGGTGGAGCCAAACTTGTATTTCCCCGATTGAAGCTGGAGTAAAATTGAAGCTGGGTCCTTGCAAGTACCCATATGATGGCCAAGGACTGTCCATAACTCCTGTTCCAGGGGATCTGACACCCTCTTATGACTTATGTGGGCAATGTATAACATGGGTGCACTTATATACATGCAGGCAATACACTTACATGCATAAAAATAAAAAAAGAACTTGAGTCCCAGATTTCTGACCTTGAGTTACAGTGATGGATTTTGGTTTTGCTTAAGTGGATCTTTGAAATAAGAAATCATTTTACATGAGATCTTCAGGATAAAGAAGAAGGAAAAGGCTGTGGCTCAACAGTGATGTGTTAGTGATGCTATTCTAAAAATATTCATCTTAAAATCTTTTTTTTCTTTTTTGAAACAGTGTCTCATTATGTAGCCCCAACTGGCCTTGAACTCAAAGAGATCGATCTACCTCTGTGGCACTCATGCTGCAATTAAATGTGTGCCTCACCACCCCTGACTGAAATAGTCATCTTATTAACACATCACTACAAAATCCTATGGGACTGCCCAAATGGAGCTGGAATTTCATCTTCTTTCTTCTACACATGAAATTCTTTTATAATGTATCATTTACTAATTAATTCCCCATTCCTCTTCTACTTCCAAAGGAAGAATTTAATAAGAATTTAATAAGTCAGATAGGAGCAATAATCAGAGAATGGCATCCCTGAAGCTAATGAAAAAGCTAAGCAAATGTCTCTTCAAGGAGAGGAACATGGTTGATGGGGGCAAAAGTGACCTAGAAGAAGTCTTTTCACTTTAATGCTCAACACACATCACCCTTTGCCGCTTTCAAGCAGTGCATAAGGTTACACACAGATTACTGATCATGGGTAAATATACAAACTGAGGAGGCAGTGAGGGCCATGCCTCACTCCTAAGGGAAGATTAGAGAATATGGCTTCATTAGATTGTTAGAAAGATTAGATTAGAAGAGTTCATATGTATAAGGAGTTTGACATTAGATAGGTGTTAGTTATTACAAAGGATCATATCAAAGTGAAGTTTGGTAAGGTTGTCTTATGAAGCACTAAAACAATGTTGTTTTATGTGTAAAGCCTGATGATAATTTATTTGCAGACATGAAAATCAGTCACCATACCTATGGGGTTTAGGTAGCTACAAGAACCAATTTGCTTTGTTTGAGTTTTACGGTGTTTAAAAGACAGTGCACTATGATGTATGGTTGATATGCATTACTGAATTTCTCAGGGCTGGAGGGATGACTCAGCAGTCAAGAGCACTGGCTGCTCTTGCAGAGGATCTGGGTTTGATTCCCAGCACCCACATGACAGCTAATAACCATCCATAAACTCCAGGTCCAAGGGAATTCAATACCCTCTTCTGACTCTGTGGATGTTGCACAACACTAGTGCACTTACACACATGCAGTTAATGCACTCATAAACATAAAATACAAATAATAAATAAAATCTTTTTTTAATTTCTCAGCAAATCAAAAGACATCCTTGTTCATGGATTAGAAAGTACAAATTGCTCAACTGACAAGATTTCCCATGCTGATCTATAAATTCAACACATTCTCTATTGAAAGCCTGGTTTGTTTCATTACAGAAATGAACAAAGTGATCCTATAATTCATATGAAAATGAAAGACCTGAAATACTCAAAATAATCTTGGGAAAAAAGAAGTGGAAGATTCGCCTCTCCTCCCAATGTCATGGACACTTCAGTGTAGCATCCCTAATTAAAATTTTAAAATGCAAATGTTCCAAATCTGAAACACAAAGAATGGTACCACAGGTAGAAAACTCCACATCTGCCATGTGATGAATCAGGCAAAACACAGGTGGTCAACGTAGTTATTCAGCATCCCAAAGGGAAAAGACCCTCTCAGACCCGCTTCAGCTACCATTGATCTTTTCTGCGCATGCCAAGATTCCACCATGTAAGCATACTTCCCAAAGAAGGTAATAAAATGGTGTGCTTGAAGGCTGGGGACCCCAATATCAGTTTACTAACAATGCCACATGTGGGGCCAAGACCCATATGCAAGGTAGATATACTACAGACTGTGACTTTGGGGATCATTAGCTGATTTGTGACATAAAAATAATGTTGAAAATATCAAAAAGGCCTCATGATATATAGGGCAACAGTGCTAAGACAAAAAGAAACCATTTTGTTTGTCTGTAGCACAGAAAGTCAAAGTGATAAAGAAACTGGAAACATGTTACAGAAGAGCATAGTGTTGGAACGACCTTCATATACGACCTGAAGAGACAGAAGGATAATCTTTAATTTTTTATTGCATTTCTATGTGTTTATGTGTGTATGCGTGTGCCCATGCACGTCACAGAATGTGTTTGTGGGTCAGAGGACAACTTGCAGAAGTCAGTTCTCTACTTCTACCTTGTGGGTTGTGGGGCTCGAACCCAGGTAGTCAGTCTTAGCAGCAAGTGCCTTTACCCACTGAACCTTTTCACGGGTCCAGGATAAACTTTTGAAGTTCTACACTGAAACTAATAAGCAGAAGTTTGTGAAAAATGGAAACACACCAAATAAAGCTAAAAAGTGGAATTTTACTGGGTTTTGACTAGTCTATCTGTCGTATTGAAATGAATTTGTATTCTTAATGACATACTGATAACAAAATAGCAAAGATTTATCCTGAGTAATTGAAAATTGAAGAGTATTATGAATATTCAACCAGTGTGACGCAGAAATTTAAGAAAAGGCATGGCAACATCTGAACGATTTGTGGTGACAACGCATGTGCTGGTCACCACAGCAGCAGAGACATGGGCTGATGGACTTGCAAGGCCAGTGCTCATGAAAGACTTATGGCAGAAGAAGTCTGTTTGGCTGGTGAAGTCATTATTATGGCCCTATTGCTCAAGAAAGAGGCCCATTATAAATGATGAGATGGCCCCTGTGGGTACAAAAGGTGACAAGGACGGAACATTGTCATGCATTGTATGCCCCTGAGCATTGTCATGCAGGAGCATACATACATAGGTGCAAATTTCTCATGACAGGAATAAACTTCATTTCCGAATCATAAGAAAATTTCCAAATAGTCCAATATTTCCCTAACAGAAAGTCATGGATCACCAGGAACACCTTTTCTCTTTGGTTTCTTGTTTTGTGTCAGTAACTCTTGCTTTCTAGCCTAAGCAGAACTGGATGATGAAGGTATGATTTTATTGTTCTTGACAATTATTCTGTTTATAAAACTGAAACTCTCATTCAAATGATATTTATAGCCAGGAATAAAGGCATACACCTACAATCACAGCAATCCAGAAGCTGAGGATCACACAACAAGACATCTGACAAAAATTCAAAAACAAACCAAAAAACAGGGACTAGGGAGATGGCTCCATAAGAGTTCTAGCTGTGCAAGCAAGAGGACCTGAGTTCAAATCCCCAGCACCCATGTAAAAAGCTGAGCATGGCTATCAGTACCTGTAACTCTAGGGTTGAGGGGGCAGAGACAGATAGATTCTGGTAGCTTAGTGGCCAGACAGCCTAGCCAAAACAACAAGCTTCAGGTTCATATAGAAACCCTGTCTCAAAACTAAGGTAAAGAACAGTAAAGGAAAATACCTGACATCTTCCCAGCCTCCACATGTACACACACGTGCACACACATACACACACAAACATATACCACACCCAAAATACATAAAGATGCTACTTTATTCCCACATATGACTTCATTTTAATATTTTAATTATTCTTTGAAAACTTCATATTTACACGGTGTATATTGATCATATCTACTCCCCACTCTCTCCAACTTCCTCCAGTCTACCCCCAACACATCTCCTCCCTTCCCTCCCAATTTCATATCCTCTTTTTTTAAATCTTAAGTTCAAGCAATGCTGTCCATATGCGTATGGGTCTGAGGTTATCCACTGAAGCATGGTCAATCTACCAGTGGCCACCTGATCAAGGAAAAGCGATTCTCCCATTCCCTGCAGCCATTCATTGCCAATAGCTCCTCAGCTAGGGGTAGGGCCTGGGTTTAGTGAATGCTAGACTTTTTAGCTGGCTTAGTCAAGTCTTGTGGACATAACCACAGATATTGAGTTCATGTGTACAACAGTCCCGTCATATCCAGAAGACAGTATCGCACAGAACTCCTCCTCATCCTTCAGTTCTCACATTCTCCCCCGACCCAACCTTCTTCCAACATGATCCCTAAGGCTCATGAAGGGGAGGGAGGCTGATATAGATAGTTCATCTACAGCTGGTCATTCACATGACTTTATTAGTTTAACCATATGATCAGTGTATCCTTAGATCAATAAAGAATAATTACAAGAATACTTTTTGAGTCAGCGCTGAGATGTGGGATGAAGAAAGAAAACAGACGGGGAAAGAGAAAAAAAAAAAGAGGAGGAGAGGAAATTAGAGACCAGCAGCCATCCAACTACAGATTAGGAGTGGGAGTGGGATGTGACCCTGCGGGGTCTACAGGATGCCCTCCCTCTGCATTCAGAAACCTTCAGGATCTGGTTCATCACCAGCCGTGTCATCTACTCCTTGGTACCCAGATGTTGAAGAAGAGACCAAGAGCCTCGGCAAGGCTTTAAGGGTTGTGGGCAGCCAGGCACTACCTGGTGAGAACATGGCTCCTGACACAAGTCCAAGGGGCCTTGCCTGGCCCTACACTCCAGGTTTTAAGGATGGTAAGAGAGGAAGAATCGGTTTTCTCCAGGGAGAAACTCTGGTTATCCAATCCCAAGTGGTCAGCCTTAAACACATGTATATACAAGCACCACCAAGTGGACTCAGTAGGTTGCTTACAAACATAAAACAATAACAATCAAAAGTCAGGAAATTGAGAAGGAGTGGGGGGAGGGCAGGGAAGAACTTGGGAGGAGTGGGGTGTGGGAGAGGGGTGGAAATGATGTAAATACAACTCATGTATGAATTTCTCAAAAAAATTAAATACTAATAATTTTTAAAAGCATCTGTGCTCTCTGACAGGCCAGCACTCCCCAGGGAAAGGTGCCTGGTGAGTCAACCTTTCCTGTGGTAACCATAGAATGCCTTGTACCAGTAGATGCCAGGCTGAGCTGAACTGACTAGGAACCTTGGGCACTGATGGGCTTCTGCTCCTGCTTGTGCTTGCTCTGGAGTAACCCAGTTTCCTCATGTTCCTTCTTCAGGTTGAGTCTGGCTGCCAGGACTTTGCAAACCTCCGCAACAGGGTAGGGGTCCATCTTGAAATGTTTCTATGTGTTGTTCCTTGCTGGCCTCCATCTAGCACAGATTCCCAGGACATAGATAGAGCAGTTCAGGGAAGAGGTTCTTCCATCTTGCCTGCAATTTAATTTTGGTGTTTCCGAAGTGAATTGTTTAGTATTGAAACTATCTTTGTAGATCTGTTTGGTGCATATGGTTGTTTAAATTTTACTTTTTGTGTGTATGAGTGTTTTGCCTACATGTAAGTGCACCCAGTGCGTGCAACACCATTGGAGGCCAGAAGATGGGGTGTGGGATCCTCTGAAACTGGAGTTACTGATGGGTATTAGCCACCGTGTGGGTGCTGGGTACCCAACTCAGGTCCTCTGCAAGAACAAGTTCTCCTAATCACTGAGACATCTCTCCAGCCCCAGTACATATGATTTTAAAACCTACAGCTTTATTGAGATGATGCTGGATTCAACTAGTTTGACTTTAAAATGGCTGGCTATCCGAATCTAGTATTGCATTTGTGCAACTACTGCTACTGAATAGAAAAGTTTCCAGCATGCCATCATTTTCAGAAAAATCGGATAAATCTGTTGCAAGAGGTTTCTCTTATACACAAGACAAATTTTGGTCAGCCTAAGTAATATGAATCTTCACCACACTGTAAAAAATTCACTTAAAGGGTAAAAAGTTCCTGGTTCAATCATACAACATCATGGAATCTAGAATTCTGGATTCGATGCCCATTGGTCAGTAGCAACAGTCACACTGTTGCATTTTAAAGCTTATAAAGGCCCAACTTCAGGTATAGTATTTACCTTGAGGTTTGTAAGCTAATAATGAATGCTTTAGTGGGAAGTTGGTAAGCCAGTGACCAATTAATGTCATTCAAGTGTGAGGTTAATTTTACCTGAGGTTTTAAACTTCTGTAGCATTAAATAATTTGTGACTATTGATACCTTTAGCTGAACAGAGGGAAGAGTGTGGTTGGCTATTTAAAAGTAGGTCTTTGCTCAACTCAGTTGGTTCATCTTGGGTCAACTCACTCTAATGGGCTCTAAGCCAATTGATGTCACTATAAGTTCATGGTTTCCAGTGTAACCTGATATGTTATCTGTAACTAACCTGGTCAAAGTTACCCTCAAAATTTTTACCATTCACAAGGTTAGCCCACCAGTTAAACATACCAACAAGTATTTTAGGCAATATTTTATTTTATTTTTATGATGATGGAGGAGGCATGTAGGCACTGCACACAGGACAACACAGTGTATGTGGAGGCCACAGGACAACTTGAGGGAGTCTGTTCTTGCCTTCCTCCCTGTGGGCTCTGGGGATAAAAATGATGTTAGCTGACAAGTGCTTTATTCACTGAGCCATCTCACTGGCTCTCAGAAACATTTTTAATACCCATTCAGCAGAATGCCACCTCCTCTTTAGAGAACCCACTTCCTGGTCCCTCAAGTCATTCTCTACTTCTGAGGTGTTTTTCATCCAAAGAATTGCTATGTATAGTAAATTTTTCATATAAAACATCGTGATGTGTGGAAACTGAAAACCTGTTGTTACTGTCACTGCTGCAGATTCAGGTGTTCTGTTGATGTTACTGTGGAACACAGTTACCTGGAACACATTTTTTTTTTAGTGTACTGAGGTCATGTCCTATATTTTACAATTAAGTACTTATGTGTGAATGAGTGTCTGAAAGTAGCACATAAATTCAATCAAAAGTGATGGTGATGCCAGACACCGTCTACATGAATGACTGAGAGAGTAACACCTTTGCTTTTTGATGAGTGGCTAATGTATACAAAATTGTTTCCATACAAAATCTCTTAAAATATCATAAAATTCCCTTCAAGCTGAGTGTATAATGTATATATGGCACATAAATGAATTTTGAATTTAGACTTTGGGTCCTATACCTAAGGTGTTATGGTTTGTCTATAAAATGTCCTTGACAGGTTCGTGTTTGATACTTGGTCCCCAGCTGGCAGCATTGTTTTGGGAGGTTATGGGCTAGCTGGGGGAAGCAGGTCACTCATGTGTGTGTGTGTGTGTGTGTGTGTGTGTGTGTGTGTGTGTTGGGTGGGGGAGAGTCAGGATCTCCTCATGAGGTCACCATTCCTGGCCGCTCCTGAAACCATGGATCAACATGCACACTTTTTCCTCCAAGTTGCTCCCTCAGACATTTTGTCCCACTTACAAGAAATGCAACAAATATACTGTCATTTCAGTGCATGCGTGTGTCTGTGTGTGTGTGCACACACACGCAAAGGTTTCCAAATCTGAAATGAAATCTCAAATTCAAAACACTTGTGATAAGAGATCCTCATCCTGTACAAAGCTACAGAAATCAAGACAGTATGAGACCATTATTAGAATCAGCACATATATCAATGGACTGGAAATGATTCCAGAAATAGAATTTAGCTGAGCTTTATGATGAACTGAATTTTGATAAAGACACAAAGGTAATTCAATGGGGACAAAACAGTCTTTTCAATGCACATTGATGAAACAATCTAATATTCAAGTGAAAAGAGGGAGATTGTGATGAAACAACCTAATATTCAAATGAAAAAAAAAAGGAAACTGAACCCCTTACATCCCACCATAAAACTTTTTTTTGAAGCTAGTTCTCATCACACAGCCTGGACTGACCTGCAAACCTAGAAATTGCTATGTACAGGAGGCTGACCTTGAACTCATAGATACCCACCTGCCTCTACCTTTTGAGTGCTGGGATTATAGGAGTGTACCACCACACAAGGCAGTAGACTTAAATTTAAAAGTTTAAATTTGAAAACAATATAGTTTGTAAGGGAAAACCTAGGGGTTAGTTTGATAAGGCAAAAGCTTTTCAGATTTACACCAATAGCACAAGCAACCAAAGCAAAGTAGATTGAACTTCGTCAAAATTTAACTTTTGTGTTCCAAACAAAAGCACTAGGAAAATGAAAACCTAACCTACATTATGGGAGAATAGATTTGCAAATAATATACCTGATAAAAGATTTTTTAAAATCTTTTTTAGAATCTAGAAAACTATGCCAGATAAGGAAGATCCTTGAAAATATTATGCTAAGAGAAAGTAACCAGTCACAAAATACCAGATCTAGATAAACTTCAGTAGACCAACATATAGAAACAGAAATTGGGTTAGCAGTTGCCCAGGGTTGAGACAGAATGCAGAGCAACTTCTAATGGGTAGAGTTTTCTCTGGGGATAATGAAAATGTTCTAAGCTCCGACCATTGTAATTATTTTGTGACTATGTAAAAACTACTTAGCCACAAATTTTAAATCAAATTCAGCATAAATGGCTGAATTTTATGGTAAGTGAATTATAACTCAATAGGATTTTAGGGGGAGCAATATAACTAGCTCTCATGACTATGGCAATTTATGAAATTTGAGACTCCAGTTCTTGACTGAAGAATGGGATACTTTGGGTCTTCAAAAGGATATTATTTATTTCTGTTCAAGGCTTTTTAATTAATTAATTATTATAACATTATAATTTTATGTATATAGGTATTTTGCCTCTGTGCATGTAAGTGCTCCATCTGTGTGCAATGCCTCTGACAGAAGAAGGTTGTCAGATCCTCTAGAACTGATGTTCTGGACAGTTGTTAGCCATCATGTGTGTACTGGGATCTGAACCACAGTTTTCTGCAAGAGCAGTCAGTGCTCTTAATGCTGAGCAATCTCCCTAGCTCCTCTTTTTTTTAAAAAAAAGACTTATTTTTATTTTATGTTTATGAGTGTTTTGCCTGCATGTATGTAAGCACACAAAACCCAGAAGAGGGTGTCAGATTCCCTGGAACTGGAGTTGTAGACAGTTTTCAGGTGCCACATGGGTGGGTATTGGGAACCAAACCCAGGTCCCCTTGAAGAATGGACTGTTGAGCCCCTGGATACTATTTCTTTTTCTTTTTCTTTTTGAGACAGGGTCAGCTTAGTCTCAGCTAGCCTAGAACTCACTATGTAGACCAGGTTAGTTTTGATCTCATAGAGATCCCCCCTGCCTCTGCCTTCTGAGTGCTGGAATTACTACACCCAGCTTGACTATTATTTCTTAAAGTTAAACTTTTCACTGGAATGAGACAGAATTATAAAAAAAAATTAACACTTCTGGACATAGGATTTGTACAATACCAATTAAGGGCAAAATTTTAGATGCTTATCCAATTAGTTCCTGTGTCTGGACAGATGTGTTATGAGATCATAGACCATCCATGGGAACTATTTTGATTTCAGGCCTGTAGGATGCCCTCTGCTCTGTTCCAGGTCAGTTGCCCTACCATCAATTAGTGTGTGTCCTCAAGGAGTTGAAACTGATTTCAATATCATCTTAAACAAAACAACAATTAGGAGGGTAAGTATTCTGCCAAAAAAATTACATAATGCATTCCAGAGCCAATTAAAAATGAATTCTGGATCAACCACGGTGAATACTTGCATCTAACATGGTGTCAATAGGTTAATAGTCATATTCACACATAATACAACTTAATTTTTTTAGGGTTTAGTCATTCTTCTAGCTCAAATTTCACAAAGAAAATTAACAAAGCCTCAGAAACCCTCTGTGCACTTTCTCCAATGTCTAATAATCCAAATGTTCAGCCACCTCCCTGTTCAAAGTAGGTCCGCAATGTTGGTCTGGAGGTCATCTAGGCAGCCTTCTCTAAACCACCAAATATGAAGCTACATTAAAAAATCATATTTATTATTTTTATTTTAGGTATTAGGAGTGTTTTCCCTGCATGTATGTAAGTGCACTCACATGCTATGCAAGGCCCAAGGAGGTCAGAAGAGGGTATCAGATGCCCTGGAAATGGAGTTACAGATGATTGGTAGCTGCCATATGAATGCTAGGAATTGAACCTGTGTTCTCTGGAAGAACCACAAGTGTTCTTAACCGCTGAGCCATCTCTCCAGCCCCAAGAAGCTACATTTTAATAAGCTGTTCAGGCAATTTCTATATATGTTATAGTTTGAAAGGCCTTGTTACCACATGTAACTGATGCTAGGTACAGGGACACCTCAGGTGATTTATGTAGTGGATCACTACCTGTAATATCTCTTTGGAGAAGATGGTATCAATCTGAGAATGTCCCTATTTGGTTCAAAGTAGTCAGTGGCTGTAGGACATACCTACATGGCTCTGTGCTTCTGCCAACAGCAGCCTCAGGAGTATTTTTTTTTTTTTTTGAGAACTTCACTCAGGTAAAGCCAGATTCTTAGATTCACCAAAGAAAAGAATTTCAGGACAAGTCAGTGCGTAGCAAAGTTGGAGCTAATTAAGAGATATTTTTAGCAAAGATCTTAATAGAAAGAAAGATGCTTAGAACAAGGATATATCCAACTATGGGCTTCTTGAGAGAGACTTGCACCTTACTGTCTTTACATATATATATATATCTATATATATTATATATAATGATATACATGGTTATATATAATATATATGATCCTGTGGCTTTCTTTTTTAATATTTTATTTTATGTGTATGAGTGTATCTCCTGTATGTATGTAAGTGCACCTTTGTCATGCAATGCCCACAGAGATCAGATGAGGGTGTTGGATCCTTTGGAACTGGAGTTACAGACAGTTGTTAACCCCCAAGTGTGTGCTGGGAACCACTCAGATCCTCTGCAAGAGCAGTTAGTGCTCTTAACTGCTGAGTCATGTCCCTAGCCCCGACCTTGTGACTTTCTAAGTTACATTGTTTAAAAACATGATTTACAGTAAAGTTTAAAGATTAAGTGAAGCTTAAAAGCTAAGTAAAAATTTTAAATTAAATAAAATCATGCATTGATTTGCTTCTCTTAAAGAACTTCATATTGTAAATGAAATGGTAAATGGTTTTTTCAGTGCTTTCAATTTCTTAATTACTTTTATTTAGTGTGTGTGGAAGGAGGGGTGAGTGGGTGGGACAACTTCAGGAGTCAGTTCTCTCCTACCATGTGGGTCCTGGAGATTGAACTCCCGTTGTCAGGTTTGCAGCAAATGCCTTTATCCACTGAGCCATCTCACCAGTCAATATGGTGGTTTTACGGGGTGTTTATTTAGATTGAGTTATGAGATAGGAGTGCTACTATCGTAAAACACAAAGTTACAAACTTTCTGTCCTAAGTAAGAACAGTGTGGTTTCTAACACTGGTTCGGGATGTCTTTAGGAAAACATGCATAATATCTGCAGGCAATTTGTTTGGCTTTAACCAGCTATGTTGAAGTTCCTTGACTCCATCAACAGAGAAGACAAGCTAGATCCAAGGTAAGGGGCACTTTCCCTTTCCAGGTAACCCTCATTTTCTGTCTTTCTAGTCTGCTTCAGTAAAGGTTGTAAATTTTGCATGAATATATAGTTAAACGCTGGAGAAGTAGAGTAGGGAGGAGCTTGTTCTCAAGGGAAACATTCCCCATTTCCAGTTGTCTCTACTTCCTGCCTTGGCCCTCTGGACCCCAGGACTACGTGCCTGGGGAAGCCCACCCTGAGATCCTTAAATGACAGCAGTAAGTGGTTAAGAGTCACACAGATGGCAGAGTGTGGTGGTCTTCCTGGTATTCCGGAAAAGAGCGATTCAGACTACCTACCTCTGTCACCCTTTCCCACCTAGTACCATTCAGGTATAGATTTATATTCCTTAAAGAGCTGCAATTCTTCTAAGCATTCATGCTTTGGGTAGGTAGAAACCCATCTGTTTTCCCTTTGCCCTGTATTTATTTCCGGCAAAGGAAGTATATAATGGCAAGTAATGGAAGGTCCTCCCACAGGGGCCATTGGTCTTCATACCAGAGTAGGGATAGAGAGATTAGGAAGGACTCAGAGGGGCTCATGGAAGGTAGCATTTTAAATGTGATTCTAAGGCTCTGACCTTAAGAATCTGATTCAAAGTGCATACCTGTATTCTCAATTAGGAAGCTGAGGAAGCAGGTCTATTTTAGCCCGGGAATATGAAGCCAGCCCAGGCTATGTAACTAGACCTTGTCTCAAACAATAATGAAAATAATTATCTGAGTTTTGGGTAAGGGGTATAGATCATGGTAGAGTGCTTGCCTGGCATGCACAAGGCCCTGTGTTTATCTTAACATTGCCCAAAACCAGAATAAGAACAAAATCTTATACTGGCAATAGATAGGCCCAGTTACTCTGTCCTAATCATGACACATTGTATATGTGATTGAATGTCAAAGTGTACCCCATAAGTGCATAAAATTACTACATGTCAATTAAAAATAGAATATTTTTCTAAAAGGTTCTACTCTGGGAGGTCTGAATTTAGGCCTAGAAATTTACATCTTAACAAGTGCCCCCAAGTGTTTCTATAGTAAGAGGTCTAGGCCTCCACCTGAAGAAGAGGTGATACCGAGATGTCCTTGATGTATGCTGTGGTGGAATTAAATCCCTAGAAACCTTTTGTGCAAGTTGAAAATATCCTAACACACCAACTACCAAACACCACCACTTCCTAACACGGTACTATTTATCTGTTTACTGGGACTCACTGCTGCCGCCCAGCATCGTAAAAGAATATTGTTACCACATGTCATTAGCCAAGGAGATTTCAAAAGTCAAAGTACAGTTTCTAACACTGCTTCTGCACCAGTGTAAAGGTGAAAACTTAATTTAACAACGACTGTATGCTGACCTTTACAAAGTAATCACTTATGCCTAAGCATCTATTTCATGTTTTGAGCTGATATGTCATTGTTCATTACTGAGAAACATTTGCACGGAACTCCCTGAAACTCTGCTGTGCTTGGGTTGAGCCGGTGGGATGGAGAACCTTGAAAAGTGTAACCACATTAGATAGCTATTTCTCAACTTCCTAAAAAAAGCGACAAATTGACCATTTCAAAACTTGTGAAACAAAGTAACCAAAACGACTATATTACCTAAGCAGAATTACTGTAACTCTCTGCCTGTTATCCAGAACCAGTACCGCCAAAGGCACTATTATCATATAAAAGTAACTTTCTGAGCTTCCGTTTCTCCATCTGTAAAATGACCGATATATGGCACTATATAACGCCCATTCTGATAACTTGGTAAGAGGACTAAATTGGACACTTAAATACGTAGTGGATACAGAATCTACATATTTGGTAAATATCCGTTACACTTTTAGGTGACTATCACGAAACCATTGTGAGTGCACTGAGGAATGATTCCAGAGGCTAAGTGAAAAAGAAAAGCGAATTCAATTTTATCTCCGATTTAACCACTTCGAATGACTTAGAATAACTGTGGAGTCATCTGTGGTTGGTTTGCTTAGGGTTCCCTAGCCTTTCTTCAGTTTCTCCAGGAGTTTCATGCCACATGTTCCCTCTCCTTTAACTCTCAGGCTCAGAGGGGACTGGAAGCACCCTGTCTCAAAGGCGCGCCCAGCGGGAGCAGCACCAGGGCGGAGCGGATTGGTGCCTGGGGACCGCGCCCCCCCGCCGCGGGCCTGGAGGATGCGGGCCGCAGCCGGAGCCTGCGCGGCCACGTGACGGCTGCTATAAAAGCTGGCGGCGGCGCAGGGCTCCCGCCCCTTCCCCGCCGGCCACGGTCTCCTCCCGGCGCCCGGCTTCGTGGACCCTGCAACCCGCGGCTGCGACGGCCGCACGCCCCAGACAGCACGATGACAGGTACTCGCGGCGCCGCCGTCGGCTGGCGGGTCCCGGGCCGCGGGTCCCCGGGGAGTTCCGGGCGGGAGCGCGCGGCTGCGGAGCTGCTCGGCCGCCGCAGCTGCAGGAAGGCGCAGCCGGGCAGAGCGCTGGCCTCCGCCGCTGCTTCCGTCTCTCCCTCTGCAGTCTCGGTGAAGGGCGGCTGCGGCGGCCGCGGTGGGGGTGGGGCGCCGGGCTCCCGGGGTGGGCTGGGCGCGGGGTGGGCCCGGGGTGCGGCGGGACCTCCGGTTCACCGGATCCCCGAGAAGGGGCGCCGGCCCGGCGGGACGCCGAGAGGACCGACTCCTGCGCTGCGGGCCGCGGCCCTGGCCTCCACGCTGAGCCTATTTTTAGGCCTTTGGGGCCGGGTTGCAGAGAGTCAGGAGCCCGGCTAGCGTCCCCCGGGGGCGGGCCTCAGTGCCACTTGTTGCGAGGTGTCCAGGCTTCCCGGCGAATGTGCCCCAGGACGAGGACGCTAGGGGGTAACTGGTTCTTCCGTGTAGGTGAAGCTAACAGCCTGAGTTATTACTGTGATCGAACTGCCAGAATATTGCAGGTGTAGCGACTTCAAAAGTCTTTCAGAAGGTTACAGCACCAGCTGTCACCAGTCTTTCCTGCTCATTTATAGTATTTGCTAATCTGGTGTTTCAGCCTGTGTCCTCTCCCTTTCTTAATCTAATAAATCATGCCTTCCTTCTTGTAATCTTTGAATCCCATTCATATTAAACTTTTCTCTGTGTTCTTCTGAAATCTTGGCCACTTGTGCTTTAAAACATAATTCATTATGCTCAGATTACCTTTAGGGCAGAATTATCTCTTGACGTGTTGAGGATAACAGAAGCAGGTAACAAGTACAAGGTGATGCAGGTATCAAGTGTCAGTGTTCCAAGCTTTCTCAGAATGTAATTGAGTGGAGGTGAGGAATTCTCAACTTTCTACATCTTAGTAGCTGAAAGAGGGCCCCACACTATGGGTGGAAAGGCTTTCAGGTCAGCTCCTGGGGCTGTCACTCACCGGTCCCCTGGACAACCCGCAACACACTAACCTCTAAGTGGAATTTCTACCACCTCTAGCCTCCACGTTGGAAAATGGGCAAGGGAGAATGAGGAAACCCAAAACAGAGAGTGACTTCATGACAAAAATCTCATAACTCTCTGGTTGGGCAACAGTGCCCCCAAATGATCCCTGCCCGAGTTTGATCCCAAGTGCACCTATACGATTTGGATGCCCACCAACCTGCTAATGTTAAGGTCCCCTTGGAGATAGTGCTCAAAATGATCATAGGGAAAGTGTTAAAGGCAGGTCTGATGAGGATTGTTCAGTGGGAAGGATAATCTGTGTTTGCCGTCTGTTCCTGCAAGGGGCTTTGGGAGACCGGCTTCTATGTCTGTGTCTCTGTTAGAAAAGCAGGGGGATAGGGAGTAGACCACTACTTTTCAATAAAAAGAGGAGGTAGCAGACCATGGTTCTCACCTCTAATTGTAGTACTTGGGAACTAGAGGCAGGGTGATTGCTAGGCCAGCATGGGCTATACAGCCAGGTGTTATCTAAAAACAAAAACCAAAAGCCAACCAAACCTAAAAACAAAAGAGCTGGGGTTGTCGCTGGGGAGAGCATTTGCCTAACATGTGGTGGCCTTAAAAGCATATGGATTGGACCACTACCATCCCATCCCACCTCCACTCCCAACTACAAAAAAGAGGCAGGTTTGTTAGAACTGCTAAGTTCAGTGATTGGTGACTAGGAAGTAAAGCCCGTCAAGAGAGGTTCTATCTCAGTGGAAACTCAAAGTTACTTTTCAGGAGTGGTAGGGCAAGGTAGAGGAGAGAGTAAGTTTAATATTAAAAGCCTGAATCATGGCCTGAACATGCATCAGAATGAGGAATCCAGCTTCTGCTCTCAGACTGTCTAAGGTAAAGTTAACACTTGGATTTGTGCGTATATGAAAATATTACCCACTGTGCCTTGTAGAAGGGAAGTCCACTTCTGGATCCCTTTATTACCATCAGTTCCTTAACATTCACCCCCTGAGGATCTGAGAATTTGTCTAGACTCTAACTGGGATTTAGCGTTTGTTGCTCGGTGATCCTCTTAAAGGTTGTTAGATATTCCTGTTAAACTAGAGGCTTGACCTGTTCTTGGATGCCTACTTGAGTTTTCCCGTTAAAGGGACTGTTGCTTTTCAAACAGAGCAAGTTAATCTCTCAGGCGATGACATTACTCTGTTGTTGTTTGAGAGGGAACCTGGGAAAGACCTTTTCCGGCTAAGAGATGTTATCTTTTTCTTGTATTAAGATCAGGCCTTTGTGACACTGACCACAAATGATGCGTATGCCAAAGGTGCCCTGGTCCTGGGCTCATCTTTGAAACAACACAGGACTACCCGGCAGCTGGTTGTGCTCACCACCCCGCAGGTCTCAGACCCCATGAGGTGAGGAATTTTGCCTGCCCATCTATTTGTCCTTGGAGTTCTAATATCCTTCCCCTTTTTCTGGCACTGTGGGCATTGTGGCCACAGAAGTTAAGGACAAGTGATGCTAAGTAATAGATTCCTGGATTTGAAATCCCTCCAACTAGACTTCCTTCTGGGAAGTGCCAGTCTGGCCTCCTCCTTCCCTGTTCCAAGAGAAGAATGCCTCCTCACTGAGTCTTCTGTGGGTAACCCTGCCAAATTGTCTTTATGTAGTCCTAGGTCACTTGTACTTCTTTCCCAGCTGGGGTCACATGGTTTCCTATTTCAAACCAGAGAAGCCCTCAGGTGATGCTTAACAAGTTTCTCTATCACCAGCTGACATTTATAACCTAAAGATTTTTATGATGCAATACACTAGAATCTTTATTAAAGGACTTTCTGAACTAAAAGGTTTGCTTTGGGAAGCACCCTGAGAGCTAAAAGCTGCTTATTGATTGGGTTAATTATTTTGATTTGTTAGAACTAAATTTTGAGGCATCTGAAGTAAACTGTCAGTTACTAACTTTAAGATTATCTGGGTAGACTAGCAGCTTTCTGTTGTGTTTATTTTTACAGACGTCCAGCTTTTTCAGTAATTGAAGACCTTTTCCACATTTGAGAAATGTAAAGATAGATCAAGGGATACTAAAAAGTAAATAGCACACACACATAATATATATATCATTTTATATATGTATATATATAATGATAATATATTATGTGTGTGTATATATATATAATCTTTCTCATTAATGACCTTGTTCCTAAATGGCTATTGAAGATGATGTCAAAAAGTCATCTCCTAGTATGTCCATTAATAAGCACATATGTAGGACTCAGGTCTAATTTTGGATTTCCACTATCACCAATCACTACAATCACTGGTACCCTTGAGCATTTCTTGTCAAAAAGATCAGGTTTGCCCTTTGAACTAGAATGTATTTTTATACAACTTCTGACAGAATGTAGTAACACTTCTCTTCTGTACGTCTCTTATACACTTTGTGTGCTGAATCCCTGTCATTAGTTTCTCCTTGCCCTTGTATAGTAGCTACCTCATTAACATTCCAGTAAAGTGCTTGCTGCACAAGCATGAAGACCTGGCTTTCATCCCCAACACCCACGTAAAAAGCTGTGTGTGCCTGGGGACCACCAGGGAGGCAGAAACAGGGATCCTTGGAGTTTGCTAGACAGCCAAACTAGCCTAATTCGTAAGCCCCAGGTCCTAGTGGGAGATCATTTCTCAAAACACAAGGTCGATGGCTCCTAAGGAACATCACCTGAGGGTGACTTTTGGCTTCTCCATGCACTTGCTCACATGTACACATACACTCACACATACACATATATTTAGTTAATTCAGGGCATGTAAAACACTTATATCTCACAGACCAAAATAATCTCTCCTTAGTGCCAAGTAAGCGGTAAACACCTAATAACTGTGGTTACACTGGATTCCTAAACAATGGTGACCTAATAGTAAAGCTTTTTAATTTCTTTTGAGACACAAAACTTCAAGCAATTTTCAGGCAATTGCTTTAGCAAAAGTGACTAATTAGAGGCTTCATTGAACATATTATATGGAAATTATCCAGCATCATTTGTTTAAAATATGCAAAAGTCAACAAAATCAATTCTAATAAAATAATATTATCAGATACATGGGCTGGCACAAAGACATACTCTTACCAAATGTTGCTCACATTTTTCAAAGTTATTTCCACAACTTGCCAGGTATCCAGGGACACGTACAATAAGAAAATAGAAAAGTTCTCCCATGATAATATTTTAAGACATTCTTCCCATAAATAGTTCTTATTATTTTATGGTATCAACTACATGTGCACATGAACACAATCTGTTCTGAAGTAAGTCAGGACAGATTTAAGGGGGTGTACTATGCCAAAGCACCAGAGTGTTCTGACAATGAATGGATAGGACACTTAAATTAGTCTTAAATTATATGGGTCATTTGTTATGAAAATATTCTAAATGTTATTTTTCTGGCATTTATTTTGACAGAAAAGTTTTAGAGACAGTCTTTGATAAAGTCGTGATGGTAGATGTCTTGGACAGTGGCGATTCTGCTCATCTAACCTTAATGAAGAGGCCCGAGTTGGGTGTCACACTGACGAAACTCCACTGCTGGTCACTTACAGAGTATTCTAAATGTGTGTTCATGGATGCAGATACGCTGGTGAGTGGGGCTTTATGGGCTGAAAAGATGTACTTAGTAGTGGAGACCCGTTACTCATTTAAGGAATGCTGTCAAGACTTGACAGTAAAATTCAGATAAAGCCACTGAAAGCCACTGTTATAAAAAGTGTCAAGTGATGAAGTAGAGTCATCACAGGCTGCCTGACAGCTGTCATCATCTTTTGTGTTGGACAGCAAGAACAACCTTCTAAGAAGGGTATGCTTCAGAAGAACATTTTTGTAATGCCTTTCTCCTTTTTGAATCAGGTCCTCACAAATATTGATGATCTTTTTGAAAGAGAAGAATTATCAGCAGCACCAGACCCAGGGTGGCCCGACTGCTTCAATTCTGGAGTGTTTGTCTATCAGCCCTCAATTGAAACATATAACCAGCTGTTGCAACTTGCTTCTGAGCAAGGTAGTTTTGATGGTATGTATCTGATATCTTCATAGCTGATAAACTACTAGTGATGTGTAGGGACTATTCACCTCAGAGGTATAATTGCTACAATTTCTCCTGCTTGGAACATACATGAGGTGTAGCAAGCATTTTAACTTGCATTCTTTTTGGAAATATTGCTCTCTCTGGCACACACATTCTCTCTCACACACACACATCTTTTTTCCTTTAGGAATATATCTGAGTAACATAAACTAAGATAGGCAAGCTTTTTTTTTTTTTTTTAATGTTTGTGAACAGGGTCTAACACTGCCCAGGCTGGCCTCAAACTCAGTATGTAGTCAGAGATGACCCTGAGCTTCTGATCCTCCTGCCTCTGCTTCCCCAAGTGCTTGGATAACAGGCATATACCACCATATCTGGTTTATATAGTGTTGGGACTGAGCCAAGTACTTCATGTATAATAGGCAAGTACTTCCTCAGATTCAGGTAGATAGTTTTATATGTCTGCTTTAAGTGGCTTTCTTATATCTTAATTTGAGTGATAGAAATGAACAATAATTTTTTCAAACATGAGAAAAAACTGATGAATTAAAACCTGTCTTTGTGGCTAGAGGCAGAACTCAGTGGTATCCTATCTGCTTTGCATATATGATGCTCTGGATTCCATCCCAGCACTGAAAACAAAACAAAGCAAATTTAAACAACTTCTGTTTTTAAACCTGAGTAAACTTTAGGTCAAGAGGGTTGACAGCCATTGCTAAGAAGGATCAAGTGTTACGTCCACGAGAACTTGAGGAATCAACTTGTTAATGTGGCAGTCATTCGTGAGTCATTAAAAGTGAAGAAAGTTTCTGTAAACTTTGCTTCCGATGTCTGATTTTCTATAAGGCTGTATGCTGGATAAAATGGTATCTTCAAGAGCAGAGCGGAGCATTGACAAAGTTGGGAGCATTTATTTGTACACACAAATGTATCTATAGCCAACCATGCGTGCACACACACACACACACTCACACACACACACACACACACACACAAAGGATCTGGCACTTTGTGATATAAGGCTGCACATCCTTCCAAGAAATTTTCTTCTTTTTTCTGGTGTTGAGGATTGAACCCAGGATCTTGAACATGCTAGGCAAGAGTTCTACCATGGGGAATTTTGACCAACTGAATTAATAGGTATATTTCCCTATCAGGCCAATTTCTGAAGTAATAAACTGCACTTTCAGATAATAAAAAGCACACAAAACAAAACTAATAGTTAATATACAGAGGCAGTACTTTTTAAAATTAGTGGTAGTAATTCTTTTGAGAAAAGAAAATACTTAGTGCAGACAGGAAGGACATGCTCTGTGGATCCGTCCCCACAGTGACTCAGTATCAGGTCCTTGACACCATCACAGAGCCTTTGGCAGGGAACATGGGAATGGGCCAGAAGTTTCGGCACTGCAGCAGACACCTGCTCCAGCAGCTTCTTCTCCCTAAGAACATATCTGGGACTTGAAGTAAGTAGATCTTTTGAATGAGCAAAACCAGCCATTCTCATTAAGATTCAGCCCTGAGTATCAATATAATATTCATCTCTTAGGTCGGAGAGATGGCTCAGTGGGTCAGACTACTTGGTATGTGAGCGTGAGGACCTGAGTTCAGATTCCCAGCATCCATGTAAAATGTGAGTGTCCTGTAGGCACTGTGACCCCCATGTTGGGGTTTGGAGGAAAGACAGAGGGTTTGCTGGCCAGCCAACCTAGCTGAAAAATGACAAACTCCAAGTTCAGTAAGAGACCGTGTCTCAAGGGAATAAGATTGTAAGAGTGACAGGACACCTAGCCTCCTCCTTTGGCCTCCACACACACATACACACACTTATACACAGATTCGTTTCTGTTAACTAGTAATAAAGTTAAAAACCAGAATACTTGTTAGATTGTTGAAGTGAAGATTCTGAAACTTATAGCATTTCAAGTTCTACATAAAACTGAAATTAGGTTTATGTTTTTCTCATTTATAGACATCAAATTGTGCTTAGTCATCCCAAGATTTGGGATTTGTAGCTATCTTTAATCTCATTGAAAAGAATAAGGACATTTAAGCTTTAATCTTGTCTCACTATTTGGCTAGTTGACATTTTAAGCTGATAGTTTCAACCAGAAACAATCCTGTCCCCCAAGAGATATTTGGCAACTTCTGGATAATTTTTTTTTTCTTGAGATAGGTTTTTGTTGCTGTTTTTAATGTAGCTGAACTATCTTTACAGCCCAGGCTGGCCATGAACTCACTATCCTCCAGCCTCAGCCTATCCAGTTCTGAGATTATAGGTATGTACTACTACACCCAGCTTGGAGATGCCTTGGCTGTCTCAGCTGAGTGAGACCAGTGCTATCGGCATCTGAAGCGTGGCTGCCAGGGATGCCCTGGACAGTCTGGACTGCACAGGACTGCCCCCACAACTAAGAACTGTCCAACCCACCCTGTCAGCAGAGGTTAAGACTCTCTGCTCTGTGCCAAGGCCCTACATGCTGTACAGCACAACAAGAGATCTCAGCCATGGAGAACTGCTGCATCTCTCGAGAAGTACAGTCAGTCTGGGGAGATTGCTCAGTGGTAAGGTGCCTGCCCTGCAATCATCAGAACTCAGTTCAGGGAAGTCATGGGAAAAGCTGGGGGAGGCTGAGGGCACCTGCGTGCTCCTGTAACTCCAGCCCTGGGGTGTGGAGGGTCAGAAACAGGTGTATCCCTGAAACTGACTGGCCAGCTAGCCTAGCCAAACTGCTGAACCTCGGGATCAGTGAGAGATCCTCCAAAGGTGGAAAGCAGTTGAGGAAAGGCATCCAGTGTCAACCTCGGGCTTCCACATGCATGTGCACTTACGTGTATCTGCACATACATATGACCACGTTACATCCCCGCCGTGTACATGGTCTTGTTTAAACATCTTTAAGAAAATATGTTAAATATTCACTATGACCAACAAATGAAAGTTTATTGATATGCATTTATCTCCTATTTTTTCTTTCATAAAAGAAATGAAAAGTATTGTGTTAATACTTTCAGAACATAGAGTACTTATTCCTCTTGCTTCTACTGAGAACAATTATTTTGCATAAAAGGAAAAGGAGAGTATTTTAGCAGAAGTTGATTGTCTTAACCTTCCCTTCAGAGTGAAGCTTTCCTCACTTCCTTCCCTCTAATTTAAACGAAGTATGCTTCTATTCATAGTAACTATTCTCAAGTTCAGTAAGTGAATCACATTCTACAATACCTTTTATGACCTGCCAACTGCCTAAAAGTCACATGACTTTAATCATGTAAAGAGAATTTGGCCCCAGTCTAGAGTATTACATGTTGGGAGATAAGCCTTTAGATACCACTAGTCAAGTGCCATAGTAAATTATTCAGGGTACCACTAAAGAATATGAGCCTCATTACCAGCTGGAAACCCATCTGGACTACGCTTTATAGAGGCACTTGAGGAGTCTTTGAATTTGTTATTAAGAGGCCTGAATGCGTGCAAAGTACTCATCTAGAAAGCACTTGTGCTTTTCAGTCAGAACCTGAAACCACTGAGATTCTCTGTGCTAGCATGGTTCATTATTCAGCAGCAGGGTTTCCAGACACTGGCCTTTCTCTGGCTAGTCCTAGCAAAACAATGGATTTTCTCTATTCAGAGAAGTGCTTAATGGAGTTAAACCGTCAGCTGTTTAAAACAGAACCTAGAGGTTTGAACATGTTTCAGTTCAACAGGATAAGCTAGCTAGTAACTAAAAAGTTGTTTCTATTTGAGGTATATGTTGCAGAGTTTTATTTAGCAAGGAAATCCCACTCCATAGTTGGGAGCCTGCCCCTCTCTAGAGGGCTGTTTAACCATCCATGTGGAGAGATGAATGGGTTTTATACTTAATAAAATGTTTCCTTATGAACAACATCCATGTCTGATAGCAGTAACTTTGATTTGCTCCAAGTTTTTAATATATTGTAAAAATTATAAATCTACAAATGAATTTTTTAAAGTTAGATAAAATAATTTTGTTCCCGAGCATGGTGGCACATGCCTATAATTCCAGCACTTGGGAGGCAGAGTTAGGCAGATCTGTGTGAGTTTGAGGACAACCTGGACTACATAGTTCCAAGACAGATTGAACTAATAGTGAGATCCTGTTTTACCACCTCTTCATCTTGTCTGTCTTTTTTTGGCTTAGGTGTCAAGCCATAGGCACTGAGACAAACATTTTCGATATTCCTTTCATCATTGCACACATTTGCACAGGTTGCCCCTTTCCTACCTTTGGTTTCTTCAGCAGGGCCTTAAGTGCCAGCTTTTCCAGATTGGTATTGCAGACAGTTGTATCTCTCTGAATATCTTGGAAAGCCTGCTTAAGCTCTTGCTCACATTCAGAAGATTGGAGCCTGCTTTCCACTGACAAGCAACGCAGGCTGCTGATGGCTGAGCCTTTGCAGCTGCTTTATAGCCCTTTAATGAGAAGGAATGTGCCTCTAATCAGCAGCCTTCCATCACATCCCCTCCTGTTGCCTGTAGCCAGGGGAAGAGTCCTAATATGGCAAACCCTGCCTGGCTTCTCTTTTCTTCCCAAGTGTTTGGCGTATCAGAATTTAGAACAAGTGACTACGTCGTACCTAATTCATGGCTGGCATCTAATTTTCCATAGAGAAGAGTTTTAAGTCCAAGTTATACAGTTGTTTTGTATTTTTAAATTATCTTGAAACTTTCCTCACTGAGGTGATGTTTCCTGAACAGTTGAACAATAGCTGTTATGAAACAGACATTATGATTTTATAGGAAATATGCACTGGCGTGTGTAGGAAAAAAAATAAGGTTCAGGGCATATCAGTAAGAAAGGAAGAGAGGTCATACTCTTGTAGGTACTGATCACAAGTTTTGTTTCTTCCATATGTATGAGTAGAATGAAGCTGATATGCTTAACTGTAAATGTGAAGAAATCAACCTGCATATGTGCAGAAATGTATTTCCTTTTCCTTTTGCTCTGTCATAAATTAAGGATGCTTGTGCATTGAAGACTAGTTTAGTGCTTGAAAACTGGTGTCTCTTAAATTTCATCTGTATTTGTTAGTGTCAAAAACCTAATGAAAGAATTCATATTTCCTAATCTGAAATGTACTGATTTTTGTTTGTTATTTAATCTTGATACTTGCTTTAATTACTATAATCCAACTACCCCAGTTTTTCGTTTATATGCTGAAATTTGTGTCTAATTAAAATTTTGGAAAATAGAAAATAACTTCATAGGAGAATATTAGGTTTGATTTTTTACTTTAAGCAAAATCTAAATTCTGCAGTGAGGTCTGTATATTTGTATATTCTACATTCTCAAACTTGTTGATGTTCTTAAATAGAGTCCCATGCTGTTTTAAAGATTCAGTACTAAATTCTATTAAGGCATAAAACTGACCCCAGAGCTACCTTCTCTAATCTTTGTAGTTAATCCAGCTTCATACTGGACATGCCCAACAAAGGAATGAAGGATAGAGATATTTCAAGATAGCACTGGTCTTTTCCAAAGCTTGTGAGTTCAGTTTAGGTATGCTTTGCCTGGTTTTCCGACATGCTGGGCTCTGCCTTGACATTTCCCTTCCCCTGTCAGGGCCTCCCTGGTTACCTAGGCAGTATGCAGCTTCTTGCCCATAGAGCATTTTATCTTGCTTGGAAAATAACTGTATTTTTTATTTATATTATTTAGTTGATAATTAGATAATAAGTATCTTAAATAAGTAAAACTGGTCCAGCAAGATAGGTAAAACACTTGCTACCAAGCCTTGATGACCTGAGTTTAATCCCCAGAACACACATGGTAGAAGAAAATAGATTCGTGCAAGTTGTCATTTGACCTCCACATGTGTGCCACACGCACACACACACACACACACACACACTAAATAAATAGAAATAAATAGATAGATAAATGGAAAACATTTCAAAGTAAAGCTGAAAAGCAAAGCCATAACATGTAATGACTAAATGAGTCCACATATGTTTTTTCTTAAGAACTGTTTTTTATCCCATTGGACCTATGAGTTAGTTAGCCATCTGTTTGCCCATTAGCTTTGCAACCAGGGAAAATGACGAACCTGTGAGAAACAGGAGGAGGAAGGGACCCAACATGTTCTGCGCATGCAGACTCTGAAGCTATTGAGGGAAGTCCTGTGAGGGAAGCATTCACGCAGTCATTTGTTTAGCAAATATCTCCTGAGGCCCTGCTGTCTTAAGTAGTCCTGTAAAACCACCTTTGCTTAAGTCAGGACAGTAACTCGCTTATTGTCCCTGAGCTAGTGGGTAGTGGCAAAGCCAGGTGTGACCAGAGTCTTCCTCCGCTCTAGGCTTAGCATAGGGGAAGAAGGGAGGTATTCTTTCCTTTTCTAGTTATTGCATGATGCAGTATTCTTTGTAATACATTCTGAGAATGATTACACATGGAGAAAAATCATTCATTACTACCCTGGCATTACTGTGGATTAAGTACTTAAAGTTCATAGAAGTCAACAGAGCAGCTAGTACATGAATAATCTTGTAGATGAAGGGAAAAGACTCAGGCGGTCTCTTCTACAGCTGCATTCCTTTCCCTTTGATCTGCGGTACCTAAAAACATTGCCATTTTAACTCAGCAGCAATAGTCCCCAGGTTTCTTGGACATTAGGACTTTTGCCAGCATTTCTGTAGCAGGTCCTGTCAGTATTTCAAAAGTCATCTTAACCTCTAATCTGAGCAAGATGCTAAGTTGAAGGGTCAAGAACAGACCTAAATAATATAGGTTTTAATTCCTGCCTCCATAAAACATATTTTAGACCATACATATATAATTAATTATGCAAATATTCATTCATGATTCTGACACATTCACAGTGCTAAAGAGACTCTGGACTGGGAGGGCCTGCCTGAGTGTAATTCTCTGTAATATGTAATTTTTACTAAAAATCAATGTTGTATGATCATATAACTGGATTATTAAGAATCTCTATAAAAAAGAAGCGGTGAAAAAAGCCATAACATGAAGTGTAAAATCAATTGTTCTTGGTTTCAATGGGTGGAGGCCAGTGAGGTGCAGGAATGCCTGAGCAAAGTGTCTGGATTTCCATAACCACCTAGGGTTAATCCACTGATCCTCAGTAAACCTCATACCTCCAGAGGTAAACCTGCTATTCCCACAAGACTATCCCCAGAGCCGGACATCATCCACTGTAAGTTAGTAATCCTTGGCATGCTCCCTCTGGACTGTAGCAATGATATTTTCCAGATACAATGAGAAAAGCCAGCTTTGAAGAGTAAGTCTTGTGTCATTTCAGCACCTGCTTGATAGTTTAAAGTGTCCTTTATTTACTTAACATCCAGCCTTCTGCCCTCTTCATGAATTTAAAAACTGGAACTTCTCATTCATCTTCATATATGTTATGCCTATTCCAAACATAAATAGAATAAAACTGATAGAATAAAGCTTCAGAGGAATCCTTGTCCAAAAGACTCTAGACCGATCCCCCTCAAAATTTCTATATAATTCTAGGTCTATATAAACAAATGACCTAGGAATGAACATGGCTTCTGATACTGTAGATCTGGGGTGAGACTCATCAGCCTGCATTTCCACCAAGCTCCTAAGTAAGACTGTGCTATTAGAGCCAGAGTCACATTTGAGTAGCACAGTGGCCAGGGAATATTCTTATGGCAGAAATAATGGAATCCAAGTTTAAACTAGAATTGATTTATACACTCTGCTAGTGACAGTATCCAAAAACTGTGGGTAATCACACAACTACCCAGCATTAGACATGTGTACAAATTTAAAAGACAACAGTCAACTCTGTTACTGTCTTTTAAAAAAAAATATTTTATTTTTTTAGTGTATGGGTATGTTGCCTGCTTGTATGTAAGTGTACCTGTGTCATACATCATCCATGGAGGTCAGAAGAGGGTGTTGGATTCCCCAAAACTGGAGCTATGGACAGTTGTTAAGTGCCATGTGGATGATGGGAATCAAATATGGGTCCTCTGCAAGAACAGCTAGTGCTCTTAACCCCTGAGCCATCTCTACAACTCCATAACTCCATTACTGTCTTATAAAACTCATAGAACCAGTTTCTCATTGTGATATGTCCATGGCTGTCAGGCTTATGACCCTACCCAAAAGACCTAGAAAGTATCATGCAGCTGTAAGGTCGTTTCCAGCATTTGGGCAGCCTGGTGGAAGGATGATAAAGAATCAAGTATTTGCTCTTGTTTGCAAAATCAGAGAGCCCTTTGCGTCCTGTTCCTTCCCATCTTCCTGTCTCCTGTGTTGCCGTGCCCCAGCCTGCCATATGGAAGCTGCTGGCGATTGCTGCTAATCGTGTTTGTCAGCCTGAGATAATTTAGATTAAAAGTGCCCTAACCTGCCAGATTCAATCAAGCTGCTTCTTGACGTCTGACTAGAAATTACCGGATACAATCATGGATTCTTTGGTCATGGAAATTCAGCAAACTTCATGCATTTTTATGTGTTTCTGTATTTGTGCCAAGCTCCAAATAGTAGTTTCATCCAAAGATTTCTAAAAAGAGGGTATTACTAAGACTACACATCAGTCTTTATACAGTTCATACATTTACATTGGCAGGTTGAACTATGTGTTTAGAAAGGACGATTCAAATCTCCAGACTGATGAACTTTAAAAAATTGTTGGAAGTCCAGTGTGGTGCCGCATGCCTGTAATTAGAGGACTTAGGAAGTGGAGACAAGATTGGAATCAAGGCTATCCTTGGCTATCTAGAGTTTTAAGGCTAGCCTAGACTATATGAGCCCTCTGTCTTAAAAAAAAAAAACGGAGAAGCTGCAAAATACTTTATAGTATTTAATTTATGTCTAATCTACTGTTTGGGGCTAAACGGTGATTCCTTACAGTCACATGATGAGATCAGTGGCCAAAGCGGTTTCTCAGGGCTGTGCCCCATGCAGGCAGAGTTCTCGCTGTTTCAGCATTTGCCAGTTTCATGCCACTGATTGGCCAGGACTACCTCGCTGCCTTTAACTCCTTAGTGTCCTGGTCCACAGTGCCTCTCAGCCTTCTTTCATCTGATGGGCCGATGGTGTTTGCAGGGTGCTTGAGAATAAACAGAAACAGGCTTTTGTAGCTAAAAGCTACCAGCTAGTGGCTGCATCAGCCCAGCAGCTGTAACTCCAGTTTTCCAAGTTCTAACACGGTCAGACTGGATGCTAGAAGTGCTAGTCAGGCTTTCATAGAATTAGATTTCTTCACTGCCTTGCACATGTAGCTAATATTCATTTTAAGTAGAATTCACTTTTTAAAAGTCTTGTAATGTGCCTTCTAAAAAGGCAATAGAGAGGCTGGTAGGGTGCACAAGGCCCTGGGTTCCATCCCTAGTACTGCCAGCAAGCAAATGAAGCCCGTCCGAAACCAAGTGGTAGGAAAACGTTTGATATCCAACATTACAAAGCTCAAAATCTGAGAAACTATATATTGTCTCAGGACGCATATGTAGTAAGAATAAGTTATAATTACAAACAAAATTCACAGTTAATAGTTCCCTTTGTGGGAGAGGCAGTGATATTCACGGGACACATAGATGCTAGGACAAAAATGGTAATGTTCCTCTTCTTAAATTGGATCGTGGATATACAGTTTTATTATTAATATGCTTTATAATCTACATATAATTTTTTTCTTTTAATAGCAATAAGAATACAGAAAAAAACACTTAGAAAGGTCTTAAGACAACGCTTGTTCTTATTCCTTTATATAAATGTTCTAAAATTATAAAAAGTATATGGGAAAAAAAGAGAGAAAACATAAATAGTACCAATCTCCTACTATAATGACTTGTTTCATCTTTCTTCTTATATGTTTAATTAAGGATTATATCTTAGTTATAATCACAATATATGTAGCTATTTATCTTTTATTTTGTTTTATTTTTGAGACAAGGTCTCACTCTGTAGCCCCAGCTGGTCTGCAACTCACAGAAATCCACCTACCTCTGTCTCTTAAGTGCTGGGATTAAAGGCGTACACCAACATACCTAGAGCTATTTACCTTTATAACCCACAGTGGATTGATGGTCCTTATTTTTGTTGGTTTTAATGGCATAGTAATATTTCTGTGAGCAGTTAGTAGCTTAATATACTAACTGTTCTGCTGCCATGATACAATATTCTTTTCAACTTCTTTGTTATGGAATATCTTGAAGGTGCTTGCATTCATTTTGTGATCCACTGCAACTGCAGTGATAAGCAAAATGAACCATTATCTCTGTTCCTGTGGAATTTAGGTTTGGAGTAACTCCTACTTTCTGATTGTATTTTGCATTTTAACTACATTGATCCTTGTTAACTTTTTACTTGGGGCTAATGTAGATTCATGTGCTGTTGTAAGAAATAACAGAGATTCCATTGCCCCCGGTAGCAATATCCTACACAACTATAGTATAATACTAAAACAAGGAATCTGACTGTCAGCCTTATTCTCATTTTACCGGTTTTATTTATTTGATTTAGGTATAGACTTTCGTGTTCGTATGGATGTGTTTCTAGGCCATTTTATTACATGAATACTTTGCTGTGACTGCCACCAGTCAGGATACAAAGCAGTTCCATCCCAGGACCCTTCACCACACCCTTTTACAACCACCATTCTGTCTCCTATCTCTGGTCCTTGTCAACCACAGATCTGTCCTCTATGTCTCTTACCCTCAGTGGACAGCTTTTATTTGATAATCACGTGGAAAAGGACATCAGAAGACTTCAGACCACTGTGCCTTGGCCATTAGAGTCTATATCTCCCATATTTGGGTTATCTCTATGAAAGCCAAAGTCAGCCTCTGTAGAATGGTAGAGTGTTTTTGTTTTAGTATTTTGCACCGCAAAATATATGTTTGTCTATATAAATAGAATCATCTTTTCATCGATTTGTGTCTTGGATTTTTGGACTACTAATAATGTACCATTGACTATAAATAGCAAGAATTTGTTTCTTAGTTCCAGAGGCTTGGAAGTTCAGGGTCAAGAAGAAATCAGATTCATTGAATTTAGAGGGTCTACATTCTGTTTCATGCACACTGTCTTTTTGCTATAACTTGATGTATCAGAAGGGGTGAAGGGACTCTGAGCTACTTTTTGTTTGTTTTTTCTTCTTTTTCTTTTATCTGTATTGCCTGCATGTATGTAAGTACACCCATGACATGCAGTATCCAAGGAATTCAGAAGACAGTGTTGGATCCCCAGGAACTGGAGTTACAGACGGTTGTTAGTCATCATGTGGGTGCTGGGAATCGAACCTGGATCTTTTGTAAGAGCAGTCAGTGCTATTAACCACTGAGCCATCTCTCCAACCCCTGGACCATTTTTTGTAAGGGTATAAATTCAGTTCCCCTTGGATATTAGGGTTTCAACACATACATTTGGGGGAACATAAACATTCAATCCATTGCCTTTTTGTAAGGCTGAATACATGTTTGCATCATGAAGCACACTCTCTTCCCATTTCTGATTTTCTTTTGAGTTACTGCACATTGAGGATTGGGGACCTGTCAGAGGCTTCTTATACAGAGTAGTTTCTCCATACATATTCATTCAGTGAATACCACTGGTCTTTCAACTTGATGGATGGAAAAAGTAGGATATACATAGGAGGATAGGCACATTGAGATTGTTAAAGTTCTTGTCTTATTACTTTACTCTTAAAATTGCACTATCGCTATAGTACTGAAACCACCTTCCCCATCCAAAGGAAACCAAATAGTATGGACAGGAAATTGGACTTTTTGTTTTTGTTTGTTATTTCAAATTTATTTATTTTTATTTTATGTGTATTAGTGTTATGCCTGCATGTATTAAGTGCACCATGTCATGCAGTGCCCACAGAGGACAGAAGAGGGCATCGGAACTGGAATCCCTGGAACTGGAGTTATAGATGGTTGTTAGCTATCATGTAGGTGCTGGGACTCAAACTCAAGTCTTCTGCAAGAGTAGCCAGTGCTCTTAACCACTGAACCATCTCTCCAGCCCCCAGACTATTGGACTTTCTGTTGAGAAAGAATACTAGAGCTTGGCCCAAAAGCAGGCCCAGAACAGAATCAAAATATGCAGCGTGCCAGACTGACACTTAGAAAGAATGTGATTGCCTGTCTGCCATCCCTCCCACACTCCCCATCTGCTGTCCACTCCTGCATCTGTCAAGTACTCCTCAGCAGGTCTCAGGTCTTGGCTGAAGCACAGCTTCCCTTGAAAACCTTCCTAGAGCCATGCCCAAGTGTTCTTATAACACCTGTACTTTCTTCTTCTCTACCCTCGTCCCCATCTGTAATGATGTTCATTCACCTTTGACTTGCTGGTATCAGTGTCTTCTACCCACCCAAACCCTTGTGAATATGATGACCATGTGTCTTGTTTACCATAGACTCTGCAGTACCTGATACAGTATGTGACATATAGTAGCTATTCATTAAATATTTGTTGATCATCAGGGAAAAAGTCCACTCACCGCCCCCCCAAAATTCCTAATGAGTATGGCATGGAATTTATTTTTCAAAAAAATTAAGACATTGTTTTAAGGTGTGTGTGTTTCTATAATTTCTATAAATTATCAAACTTAACCATAATTCTCTCTGTTTTCTTTCAGGTGGGGACCAGGGCTTACTGAATACCTTTTTTAGCAGCTGGGCAACAACAGACATCAGGAAACACCTGCCATTTATTTACAACCTTAGCAGCGTTGCTATTTACTCCTACCTCCCAGCATTTAAAGTGTGAGTGCAAATGGCTTAACTGTTGTTGGATACAGTGAGGGCAGGGACTGGGCTTTAAAGACTCATCCGGGTGCTTCATTATCTTCCTGAGGGAAGTAATAGTTGGGTGGTTTGAGGACGCCTTCTCTTGTAAGACATATGACTATGGTTGCCAGAGGCCTGATGTTACCCATTGCTCTATACTTAGAGCAATCCAGAGGCATTTAAGTGCCTTCTGGGTCAAGGTTCCTCTCTGTTTTGGGGTTGGAACACAGAATATGGGGTCCTCAGACAAGGTGCAAACCAATCTTTTGCTTCATACTGACTGCTGAGTTTTAGTTCATCTTCACAAACGGGGTATTAACAGTCCCCTCCCTGGTTTTTATGGGGACTAAGTAAATCAGGCGGCAGTGTGGTGTGCAGTTAGGAGGAGGGGCTCTGCAACTGAATGAACTTAGTTTGCGTCCTAAAGTGGCCACTTACCAGTTGAGCTAAACACTGCCTCAGTACCTTTGTGGGGTGGTTGTGAGCATTAAGAGACATAACCATGAAAGTGATCAGGTCTGAGCTATGCTTAGTACTAAGTGAAAATTGTTCATCATTTTGGTCGAGAGTCAGCATAGTGTTAAAAAGTCCAGAAAGCATAGGCTGGAGAGATGGCTCAGTGGTTAAGAGTACTGACTGCTCTTACAGAGGACCAGGGTTCAGTCCCAGCACCTATATGATCACGAATAACTGTTTATAACTCCAGTTCCAGGGATCTGAAACCCTCTTCTGGCTTCTGTGAACCCTGCACATGTGCTTGTAATGCCCCTACATACATGCAGGCAAAGTACTCATACACATTAAAAAAAAAAAATCACCAAAGCAAACAAAACAAAAACAACAGACAAAGCCAAACAGCGTGTATGTCCTCACTGTCATTTATCTGCAACATAACTTAATAACTTACGGCTCTGTGCCGCAGTCTTTCCCATTCGTAAATTGAGGAGAGAAACAATACATGCTTTACAGAGTTGCCGAGCAAATGAAGAGTTAATGCACGTAAAGTGCTCAGTGAACGCTGGCCATTGTGGTTGCTGTTGTTTTGATAACATCCTTGTTGAGCAGAGTCCCGGGTGCAGTTCTAGTCCAGCAACTAATACAGCCTCCCTGCAGTGTTTATCCCACTGCAAAGGCTTACAGAGCTGCTCTTAGCCTCTGACTCATTTGTGTTGAACTAAGAAGATGATTCAGACTTCTTGAATGGGGCATGACTGTCAGGTTGATCCTGAGACATAGCCATAAGCAGTGAGGCCCTTTATTTGAGTCGGGATTGTCTCTGCCATCCCTGTCTAGCATGGGCATTCCCGAGTGAGCAAGGACAAAGGGACTTCTACCGCTCATATTTCGTCATCCGAAGTCTTCTCTGTGTGTCTTGCACCACAGTACTGAGCGTGCCTGGATTTTTGTGTCAGAAATGCTTCCTTTTCAGTGTTTTTTGGGCAGACTCTCATCATGGTCCAATAAGGATCATAAGTATCTTCTGTTCTTTCCTCTCTGTTCCTTGACATGCCTCTGACATAGTGTCAAACCTTTGCCCTTTTCTACAGTAAAGCAGGCAAACTCAAATGTGTCAGCTACTCTGAGTAAAGCAACCAGAGCAGGATTCACTATCCAGAGAAGAATATAAATGTTATTTTCACCTCTCAGGCCTTGGGCTTGTAAAATACAAATCTGTTTTGTGGGGATTGTGGGCCTGGTTTATTTTAATCCTTATTGCCTAACTAGTCTTGCCAGCTTGAACAGTGTTCCTATAGACCATGACAGCTTGACCCCCTGGAGCTGAATTTGTCTATACTAGAACAGTTTCTGTATTCTAGCTGACTAAATTAGCTTAACAAGCAAAACCTTGCAAGGGCAAAGGATTTTTACTGCCGTAACCAGTATTGAGGAGGCACGAATGTCACACCTTCCATTTGATTTCAGCCCTCAAATAATGGAGAAGTTGGAGTTTAAGGAATTATTGTTTCCTAAAGCTCAGTTTAACATCACTTCCATCTTATTTGCCAGCATCAAATACATTATACCTCTCAGAGACAGCTTGATTCCTTTGAACACTGCTTGCATTTACTTAACACAAAAGAAGCAGATAGAGCCCTTAGTTCTAGGGAGGAAAAAGAGGAGCCTCTTTGCTAAAACTTTGGTCCCTGTCTTTTAAGAACCTAGTTGTTTTATGTGCTCTAAGAGAATTTTCCAGACAAAGTGTGATTATCTAAATAATCGAGTAGCTGAAGAGTTGCTTCTTCTTAGCTCAGTGACTTTGGAAAGGTTCCTAATTTGTTGCCATTTCTGTAGAGTATGTGGCACATTGGGGGAATTGGGAGTACCTCCATTGGCCAGCCATCAGCCAGGCTGTGGGCTGTTAGGAGTTAATACTGCTTCTGTGTACCTCAGGAGTAACGGTTTTTTGTTTCTGTGATCTGCTCAAAGCCAGGCCTTGTCTCACCCTATTGCTGCCTGGTTAGGATTGTTGAAACCAGACCAGAGAGCTCATTTTCCCATCCCTCTGTCAGAAAATGCTTTTGCTTTTCTTTGCAGACATTTTGCCTTACATTTGTTTACATTTGGGAAAGGGATGAAAAGAAGGTGGTTACAGTGCTTTTATGTTTAACCTAATGTGACATGTCAGAGTCCTTTTTTAGACTAAAGTAGCCTATCATACATTCCACTGTAGGTACTTCCTAGAAAGTCTTGTCAATTTGAAGTCCACACTGGGTTCAGAATAGCCTGGTGGTCTCCACGGCTGCGCAGCTCTAGCGTATGCTGCTTCCCATAGGTCGCCATGAGTAATGGAGGGTAGAGAGGGAGACTGGGGGGAGTTTAGAGCAAGGGGCTTCATTAGCAAGAGTCAAAAATTTGTCTCAGGTGCTGGAGAGCTGGCGTAACAGTTAAGAATCCTTGCTGTTCTTCCAGAGGACCCAGATTCAATTCCCAGCACCCACATGGTGGCTAACAACCATCCTTAACTCCAACTTCAGGGGATCTGACACCCTCATCAGTTCTCTGTGGGCATTGCACACACATTGCACATACATGTTGGCAAAACATTCATGAATGTAAAATAAAAATAAAACAGTCTAGAGAGATGGGTCCTCTTTTAGAGGACTGGGTTGGATTCCCAGAACCTAGATGGCAGCTAACAGCCATCTGTAAGTCCAATTCCAGGGTATCCAACACTGCCTTCTGATGTCCTTGAGCATTGCATGACACAGGTGTACCTACACACATAAAAAAATTTTTTTAAATACAAATTTTTAAAAATTACTTCAAAACTCCATGTAACCATTTGCCATGAGGTCACTAAAGCAGTATTTATATGTTTCTGAATTTTGAGTCCTGTATATCTTAGAACACTAAAACCTTTTGTTTATGTTTTTTGTTTATGTGTATGTGTGTTTACTTCCATGAGTTTATGTGCACCACATGTGTGCAGGTGCTGATGGAAGCCAAAGGGCATCAGATCCCTGGAACTGGAGTTACAATGGTTATGTGCTGTTATATGGGTGCTGAGAACTGAACCTGGGTGCTCTGCAAGAACAAGTGCTCTTAACTGCTGAGCCAACTCTCCCGCCTCACTGAAGCTTTTTAAAAGTATACTATTTGCTGGGGCTGGAGAGATGACTCAGTGGTTAAGAGTACTGATTGCTCTTGTACCCAGGTTCGATTCCAACTACCACATGGTGGCTAACAACCATCCATAACTCCAGTTCCCGAGGATCTTATACTTTTCTTCTGAATGCACAGGCATTCCACAACACAGATGCACTTACACACATGCAGGCAATACACTCATATGCATAAAATAAAAATAATAAAAATTTTAAAGA
The DNA here is from genome assembly GCA_035773235.1 of Eospalax fontanierii. Taxonomy (NCBI): domain Eukaryota; kingdom Metazoa; phylum Chordata; class Mammalia; order Rodentia; family Spalacidae; genus Eospalax; species Eospalax fontanierii. The sequence continues at coordinate 29,437,613 of CM069548.1, read as the reverse complement.
AGTATACTATCTACACACACATGTACTGTGAACACGCATACATGCTTAAAACACAGTTAAAAACAAGTATGCTATTAAGTGCAGTTTCAACTGAAGATGGCCTGATTGAAATCAAACAATATGTATTTGAGCCAAGAAATAGTTTATTTAATGCCTTTCTCTATACACTATTTGGCTAGAATAAAACAAAAAGACTTAATAGTTTTATCACCTGTAGTGACTACTCAACCAGTTTCTGAAAAACTAAAAGTAGTATCTTTTAGAAGGTACTCTTTACTACAACATAATTTGAGAACCAAAATGTTAATTTGCAGTGTATATTGGAAAACAAGTTATAATTGTGTCTCTAAGTAAAATATTTTGTTTTGCTTCACATGTTTGAGATATAATTGGCTTTTAATGAATTTTGTCGCTTTTAAAAAATGTTTTCTCCGACTAGAAGGCCTGTTTGATTCATATAGTACAGAATTTGGCTTGTGCGAAGTGCTAGGAAAAGATCATTAAGCTTTTGAAAGTCACGGGTTTACTGCTATTTTAATATCTTTTCATTCATTAACTGCTAGCTCCATTTAGGGCAGATCACACTATCTATAACCTGCCTAAAGCAGTTTAGAATTCTCCGGTACTTCTTCATACTGCAGCAGAAGCTAATTGGTCAAATTGACTGACTGCAAAGTACAATTTACAAAGAATTCTCACATAGATTTTTGTTCCTTTGTTGTTGTTTTAGAGTCAGGGTCTCCCTGTTGCCCCAGCTGGCCTCTCTCTCACAGATACCTGCCTGCCTCTGCTCCTTAGTGCTGGGCCATATAAATGCTTTAATTTTACTCTCTTACTTGAGTTTAAATATGACCTGAGACATAGCAGAGTGAAAAATGAGAATGTTTTAACTTTTCTGAGGATACTTTCTTTTTCCAGAATTTGGCTTATTGACTTAGTCCCTATCAAACGTCATTAAACGCAGTCTTTCCCTGAAGGAAATTGAATCTTTAGTGCCCTAAATTCTGTTCATTTGTGTTGCTGACTGATTTTTTTCCTTGGCGCCTGGGCACCCTTGACTCGTGCTCACCCCATGGCTGTCTTCACGGAAACTAACACTCCTACATTGTTTCTTGTTATCTTCCTGCATCTTTACCCTAAATCCTAAACCTGTGCTTGTTTAAGCCATTTTTCCAGCTATTTGTTGACCTACTTAACCACTCACATACTCAGCAAACCTGGAGTGTGTACACAGTGCCACATATTCAATTCTAATCCATTTGGCAGCAAGTCAGAGCCTCCTGTCCAAGGGTTGGCTCCATCATGGACTAAGTGGTGGCTGCAGACCTCTTGTTCCTGTTTTCTGGGTGTTGGTGACACCCATCGGACTTCAAGTGTCCTGCTTCTCAGTGTGAGCTGATCTCTGTGTATCTCTGTCTGGCGTTTTGCCCTGATCTTACTGCTGACTCGCTTGAGTCTTCATCACCAAGGAGAAGGTTCCCATATCACTTCCAACATAGCCTTCGTCTCTCAAGCTTTATTTTTTTAATTAAAAAAAAATGCAGTTCTAGAGATCAGACCCCGGGTCTCGAGCATGCCAAGCAAACACTATACTGCTGTGCTCCAGTCAAAACCAACCTTTAGAGACTGCTCAGGCATTAGGCAAAAAGAAGTGTATGGAGTGAGATCTCAGAGGCAAAAGTGTAGATAAAATTGAGGTCTGGAGAGAAAGCTCATGGAAGGAAAAAGTGAGGAGATTAAGTAGAAGACATACCTTGCTTCCAGTCGCAGACCGTCGGGATGTGTAGTTCATCTGTTCCATAGATATGTTTCATCTTTACAATGCAGAATTTTCTTATTAAAGTCACTTGCCATTGTTTAAAAATTAGGGGTTGATTCCCAGAACCACAAAATAAAAATGAAAGAATTTCACACAAAACTCAGGCTTTCCAATTTTCTTTGAAAAATCAAATATTGTGTTGGGGGAGATATGTCAGATATGACTGTTGGGGTTTGTAGCGTGTTGAAGTGGGAAAGACTGTGGGACTAGGTGTTGGATGTATGAAGTCTAGGAGGTATGTGATCACCTATTATTGAAACTGGAAGGGATAACCAGATATAAAAGTTAGGATTCCTTGACCCTAAATGAAACCTTTATGCTGCCCCCTCTGAGACTCAGAGGACCTTGCAGAAGAAGTGACAGAAAGAATGTAAGTGCCAGAAGGGAAAAGGGTTCTGCAATGCCATCTTCTCTAGACATGCGCAGGCACTGTAAGTATGAACTCACAGAGGCTGTGGTTACTTGCTTTGGGCCTGCACAAGACAGACTCTGCCAAAGGTCAGTCTTGGAGCCCTACCCTTACTGATGAATTATTAGCTACTGATAGATTCTGAGAGGCGGAGAGCCACTGTCTGCAGTTGGGTACCCAGTGAGGTGCCCACCAGGCCCCAATGAATAGTTCTAAACCTCTGACCACACAGATGGCCCTCATCAAACTCTGTGGGTTATAAGCATAACAAAAACACATGAATGTGGGAGATTGGTAGGGAAGGGGAGCTGGGAAGGGAGAAGGAAGGAGATGGTCAGGGTGAGTGCAATCAAAAGACAATATATACTAACATGAAATTGTAAAATTTAATTTAAAAAATCGATTCAGGAGAGAGGTCTGGATGAGACAAAACTATGAGAGCTGCCAGAATATACATGATATTTATATCCACGATGCAAGGTGATGTAGCCAAGAGTGATCCCTGAGGCAGGAAAGTAAGGAGAAAAGGGGTAGAGACTCAGAACAGAAATGTAAGGGGGGATATAAGGAAGCGTGGTGTTGTAGAGAGCCATGCGAAGAAAAGGTTTCTGGGTGAAAGGAACGGACCATCTGTGTTAGATGCTGAAAACTGGTACTGGACACAGCATGTAAAGGTTACAAGTGACTTCAGGAAGTGTACATCTAGTGGTAGAGGAGAGAGCCTGATTGAAGCTTGTCTGCTGGAGGTTGTAAACGTAGACAGTTCTTCTGAGGCAACTACTTCAAAGGGGAGCAGAAAAGGGAGATGGTGGCTGAGTGGAGGCACAGTTATAGTGATGGTAAAGAAAGAAGGTATTGACGGCTTAGTTTTACATCAGCAGGAATGTCGTATAGAGGAGCAACATGAATAAGGCAGAGAGCTGAAAAATGGGAAATGATGTCATTGAGTAGATGAAAGGGATGGGATCTATTGTGTACGTGGGGAGGTTTGGCTCACTGAGGAGCCAGGACAGTTCATTTTTAGAAACATGTGGGAAAGTAGTGTGTGTGTCTGTGTGTGTGTGTGTGTGTGTGTGTGTATGTATGTGTGTGTGTGTGTGTATGAGTATATGGATACTGGTAGGTGGGTCCAAGTTTTGGTTAAGTGAATAAGTGAACATCCAGCCAGTAGAAGCTAAGAATGACTTTGCTACCTTGGAGGAGCCTTCCTCTTGTCCTGACATCGCGAGTCTTCCCTAACCTTTTTGGAGAGAAGCCAGCTGGCAGGCAATGTAATTGAGGAGGCTCTTCTAGATTATTATGTCTGTATTGCATGTGCTGATAGTCTGTCTGACTTCTAGGGCACTGTTGGGAGGATTCACTTGCAAGAAAAAAATCAGTCGTATTGTGTTTGTGGCTGTGAAGGAGATGTCTAAGGATGGGACAGGAATGCTGTGTTTCATTCCGCTTGGCCCACTACTCCTCGGCAGGATTACCTGTACCTCTTGAGCACTTGAGTTGTTTTGTTTTTGAGACTCAGTCTTGTACTGTAGGTCAGTCTGGCCTTGAACTCACTGTGTAGCCCTTGCTGCCCTCAAACTTGGGACACTCCTCTTATTCCCGACCCCCCAAGTGCAGAGATTATGGGCATGAACCATCGTGCCCAGCTCCTGACTTAGATTGTGGGTGGGTTGAGAGAAGGGGTTTTGATGAGAATAGAGAGGTGGCTTATTACAAGTGGGGGAAGATTTGTTGTACAGCCGCATTCTCAAATGTGAGTCTGAAAAGGTGTATGAATGAGTAGCGAGGCAGAGCATGAGCCACTGGAGTGAGCAAGACGATGCTTGGCATCGCCACGTTTCCGAGAGATGGCATGCAGGTAGTGCTTTCTCTTTCTTAGTATCTAACTGAACACTGCACAGAACAAGTTTAGTAAGAACTTAAACTGCTTCTGGGTATACCCTCCTGGGTTAGTTGCTTTTCTGTCCTGAACAGTTCTGTAGCCTCATCCATGTTACCAACTACTAAACTAGTCATGAAAATTCTAGCTGATCTTTTGGTAACATCAGGTCACAGGGATTATTTCAACAGCTAACATAAGCAGTATTATTGCTGGCTCAGGGTCAAACTATGTCTTGTGATCTGGATGACTCTTTAGAGATTCTATCAAGTTAAAATTAGAACATTTATTTTAAGAAATGTATGCAAGCTGAGACAAATCCCCCTTGCTGGGTCAGAATGAATGGCTCTTGGTAATTTAGAGACAATTGTGATAGGTACCAAACTTTAAAAAAGTGTTCCTGGCTGGTAATTTGGTGGATAAATCTGGGGTACATCAGTGAGCCTTCTGGTTATTTTTGTTCTAAGTCAAAGTCAGTTGAGCTTTATACTCTGACACTCCTCTTGCCTACCCACTGGTTACTCTGCTCTCAGCCAGGTGGTTCACATTTGGACTGGCACCTGCTTACTACCTTGGGGGGCCACAGCATAAAAAAATATCCTGGCTTAGCTTTCTGTAAGTTGTGTACTCACATTTGTGAGGAGTAAGGGTGACCTTGCGCCTACTTATTTCGATATGATTCTTTTGGACTTTTGCAAATTACTGGAGTAAAGTAAAATAATGGAAAATAACATTTAAAATCATTCTTCAGGAACCACAATGCAGACATGAATAATTATTTGAAACATGTATTCAGATTAATGAAAACCTTGGATACAAAGAAGAGACTAGTATTTGACTTTTTGCTCATATTTTTGTGCGCAATGCATTATGACAATAGACTGTAGAATGAATCTTTAGGCTTTTTTGCTGTTCCGCTGGAATACTGTAATGCAGTTGAAGAAACACCTAAACTTTGTGGTAAGTGTGGGACCCAGGTAGTACCCCTTATAACAAGACAAGATGGTGCTTCGAGGAACATTCTCTGATGACTGCTTTTCGTAAAACTCCAAGTCTATCTTCACTTCCATTCCACCTTCCAATTTGCCCCTCAACCTGTCTCCTCGTAGCCACTGCCTTTTCAGCTCCCTTCCTGTCACTCATCAGGGGAAACTTGGTCTGGTGCAGACCACTGGTCAGGCTGCTCTTCCTAGAAAGATCTCCTGCTCTCACATGTGTTTTCTTTCTCTTGCTCCCCAGTGGACTCCGTTTGTACAAATGTTATGTATGTAACAGTTCATCTAAATACTAAAGCATTCAAGAAACTCATTCCTTACTAGACAGAAACAAGACTGACCACAGCCTGAACTCAACCCATCAGCAGAAGCCTCTGCCTGCATTTGCCTTTGTGTCACTTTTACCTCACTCGTAGTTCTGTGCTCTCTCCTGTTTTCTTCAGTCATTTCTGGTCTGCCTGTAAATAACCAATCTGCTGAATGAGCTTTTGGGAAAAGCTTCTCAAATCTTACATTTTGTTATGTTGCAGAAATCTGGAGTCATGGTGCATTGCTGTACCCACAAAATTTTTTGCCTTAGGGCAGCAATGTCAGTTTCACCTATACCTAGAACCCCTTAAAATTTTAGTATCTATCCCAAACAAGTTTATCAAAGAATGTCTTAAGACTGCTTTGTTATAAAAAGACTATCCAGTGGCTTCAGGTTTTGTTTTGTTTTCTTTTCTTTGTTAGGGTAGAGTAGGAAGGTATTTCAAAGAATCCTTCCTTTCATCACAAAAGATTAGCAATTCAGTGTTAAAGAACATTGGAAGTGTGGATTCATGAAAATGGAGCCCAAGTCTTGAGCGGCAGTGAAATTCAGGCTGTCTCCAAATAGCATTCTTGCTGACATTCTGGAGCCACATGGAAAGATACCTCCCCACCATGAGATCTTCCCATCCTTATGTGCACTATTCTGGCATGATTTATACTGTAGGGATGAGGCAGTGCCTGTGACCACCCCCACAACACACCACGTACACACATCAGATCGCTGAGATAGGTTCTCTCACCAGCACTGAAACACTTGCTGAACATGGTTACTTGAATTCTGCCCATCTTCCCAGGCATGTCTCATCCTCACTTCCTGTATAGAGCCCGTGTATACCGAAAAGCCCACCTATAGCGCTTTAGAATTCCCATAACTGTACATGTCAGCAAGGCCTCGGTGGCACTGGATTCTTTGCTTGCACTGATGACTTCCTTTTTATGCATATGACCCATCTTCCTGCATGGACAAAAGCTTCTTTGGGACACACACTGAATGGACAAGATGTAGCAGTTGCCTGTTCAGTTGATAGCACTGCCTGTGCACAAATTAAGACATTATGATTTCCATCCTTTTGAGGATAGTGAGGAAAGAGAAGAAAGAGGGGAACAGAAAGAATATATTTAAAATTCAGAGCTTGGGAATATCAGGTATTCATTTTCAGAAGAAACAGTGTGTCGTAAACACTAACCTTAAGGAAATTTACTTTGCAGCTTTGTCTTGTATAATTTTGAAGTTACAGCTGCCATCATAGGTTAGTAAGCTCAGGCCTTAGGCACAACTATACCAAATTCCATCTGTGCCACTTAATATTTACATGGCCTTGAATAACAGTCTTTTTAGCTTTGATTAACATGTTAATTAAAGCCCACCTAGTAGGAATATTATTCTCAGCCATGGTGCTTAAAAAATCTGGACCTACCACAGATAGAGCAAACTCCAAGATGATTAGTTATACAGCAAGTCCCTAACATTACAAAATAAAATCAGGAGATAGGAAATGTCATGTAGCCTGCATTATTTTGGTCTGTACATCATGTTCAAATACACTGAATGCCTATAGGATCAATCACTAAATTTAATCACTGAGGCCAGTATTGAGGACTCATACTTGTTTACCTTTGTCTCGTCACTCACAGCTGCCTCTCTGGCAGTGACTGGGGACGCATGGTTGGGTGCACAGGTCTCACTTGGCACCTGTCATCTAACTGCTGGAATTCTGAATAGCCACCCAGACCCTATCCACTGTGTAAGCTTGAAGTCACATCCTCCTGTCTCCAGTACCGGCTTGTGCACCATCCCTTTTGAGTTTCTGAGCACTCAGGGTTCCTATTTTCCCCATGTTGCTTCTTGTATTCACCTTGTTTCTAAATGTATGGGTTTCCTTCAAACCAGTGCAGGGCCAGACTTAGCTCTTACACATTTGAAGGCATAATTTACTGTAAAATTTAGTGTTTTATGTGTATTTATCCACAAGTGGGTAATTTGAAGTGTCTTGTAGCTGTACAGTGAAGACAGTTTTCTTTCCAACTGTCACTACAGGGTGCAAGGTGCACAATTAAGAATATACACAGTAAAATGTGGACCATCTCTTTATTACCGATTAGAATCCATAGACCCTTTCAAACTTGTTCACTTGGCAGGTTTGGTCCAAGTGCCAAAGTCGTGCACTTCCTGGGACAAATCAAGCCATGGAATTATACTTACGATCCCCAGACGAAAAGTGTCAAAAGCGAACCCCAGGATCCCACCGTGGTCCATCCGGAGTTTCTGAGCCTGTGGTGGGACGTCTTCACCTCCAGTGTCTCACCACTGCTCCAGCACTTCGGTCTCGTCAAAGATCCCTGCTCGGGTCTGACAATGGTGGGTTCTGCCTGCTTCTACTTTCATTCCTTGTAATGTGATTGGTTGGCATATCAATAGAGTTCAGCAATATTTAGTTATAATTAAATAAAGAGATAAAATTATGTGGGGGAAGCAATGACCACCCTCAGAGCTGAGAAATAACACCACAGAAATAGCAAAAATAGACTGTGTGGCAAATTTCATTAAATCTGAGAACATTACATTTTTATAGGTTTTCTATATACACCTAAATATCATAACTATAAAATCCTTAACCAGTTGGTTATAAAAAGATGCTGATGCAGTAAATCTATGAGAGGAATGCTGGGCTTGGGATGTAGTCTTGTGTTGGAGTTGCTTATGTGCAAGGTCCTGGGATCCATCTCTCTCCTGGGTGCAGGGGTGAGAGTTGGGATGGGGAAATCCCCCATTTAGTAGAAACTCCAAACATTTGAATTTATTTTATATTTACCATATGTATGAAAAATGAGTTTTATGTGAAAAGTCACAGTAAAATGAATACATAATAAATGCTGTACGTCTATTTTAGAAACTTGAAATCCCTTTGTGGGAGGGAGATGACATAACATGTAAAGTATCAATCTTCATTAGCATGTTTTCTGATTTTAAAGGTACTTTTCTGAGGTTTATTCTTCATGGTGAATTGGAAGAAGATGAAGAATGTTATTTCATTAAGATATAGAAAATGAACTGAGTAAATTATAATGAGGTAGTACCCAAAATACAGTCATGAGAAAGGGAGAAATAACACATTCTTCCTATTCTGTACTTTATTGGGATCATGAAAATACACTTGTACAGTATTCAGAGCAGTGCTTGGCAATATATAGCAAGCCCTTAATAGAACTTCTCTAATCTCAAACAATCTATCAAGCAACTACTGCTGTTGTTAGTATCTCTTCTTTATAGAGAATTAGAAGGTTTAATAAAGTCATACAATTTGTTTCAGTTATGTAACAGATTACAGTAACAGAACTGAAATTCAAACCCAGGTCTGAAAGATGATGATCCTTATGAAAATTTGAGATGGGCCTTCCTTAACACATATCTCTATGGCCCAAAATTAAGTACAGCACTTTTTTCTTTAATGCCAGTGGAAGAGAAAATCTGACTTTTAAATACCCGACTATTTGACGTTAGCTCGAGTATACCTGGCTTGACTTTGGGGGTCTTTCTCTTAGCGAAGTTCACTATAAATTGAAGTTCCTGTATTGTGAGGTAAACAACTATACCAGATCATCTCTTTACCATTCCTGTTGCAAATGGAAGGCAAAGGCAGAGCTGATCCAATGTCAGGATTTCTTTATACTGACTGGGCTACAACACCATCCTATACCTAAAGTCCTTGGAGTTTCAGTATATTTAAGTACATATATTTATAGCTGTATACATATCAATAGAAACCCTTCACCTAAACTCTTCGAAGTTTCAATATATTTACATGCACAGTTATGTCAATGAAAACAGATACAGAAAGTGTTTCACCATTCCTTTGTTGTTAAGAGCAGTATTTTTTATACGTTCTTCTCCTAGTAAGACTTCTAGTACTCATCTTAGAGGTTTTAAAGAGAACAGCATTGGTATTCTTGTATAATACACATGAAGTTGACTGCCTAGCCACATTCTGTGAGGATCAACTTTAATATAGAGTAGGTTTGTTCCATACACCATGCTTCTCACAAGAGTGGAGTATAAATCAGGAAAAAGTGAAGATGGGAAACAGAAACAACTGTTAAAAACTAACCAAATTAACAGAAGCTACAAGAATAGATGCTACTTGGCAATCCAAATGAAACTTGGACAGAAAAAAACTGGTACAGCCTCAAACCACTTAGCTTTCCTTCATATAACATGACTTGAATGTGCGCTGTCCCTCTCTGGGTAAGTACTTTGTGAAACACAGTATCTGAGATATCACTTTGTTTAAGTTCTCAACCTTTCCAAGCCCACATGGATTAAGAATTTATCATGAGACTTGTATTCCTTTATCCGTCCATCTTACACTTTCTACTGAACTGTTTGCAGCTTTCAGACTTGGCCTATACACTGGCTTTCTCTTGTGGCTTCTGTAGAAAGGTATGAAGAACTTAAACATTAACCCTAATTACTTTGTTCCCCCAATGTTTTCACTGAGTCAAGAAGTCTTCATTTTTTTAGGGGAAAAAAAATCATATGGCTTTTGTATTTTTTGTGTCTTTTTTGTTTCTTCATGTAATGCTTTTCAGTTTTCTGCATGATAATTCATTCTGGCTTTTCTCACGTATAATGTACTGTAAACTTTAAGTTCATCAGATTTTCAGGTCGTAAGGTGCCTCTGATGATATTCTCTTTTCTAGGAACATGTCTCAGGAGCCATGTCACACCTGTCCCTTGGGGAGGTCCCAGCTACACCACAACCTTCTGTGTCCTCAGAAGAACGGAAGGAACGGTGGGAACAAGGCCAGGCTGATTACCTGGGAGCAGATTCTTTTGATAACATCAAGAGGAAACTTGACACTTATCTCCAATAGAAGCACTGCCATTTTCCTGTGGACACATCCACTTCTTAGGCACTTGTTTCTGATAGTATGTAGAGCTGGTTGAAAAGTCCTTCGGTTATTAAAGAGGCTTTCACTAAAACTCATTACATGAGGGGTTGTGGCAGGACAATAAGTGAGAACTGAGCAGAAGTTGTGAGGTACTAATTCTGTTACATGGACAGTGTTGGTTTTTTGACCCTAGACTTAGTCAGTGTTTCAGAAACCTAACTCTGCCAATTACCAACATATGTGGTACAGGAAACCCAACATTAAGCTACTGAGGAGGCTAAATCAACTCAAAGTGTTGCAGAACTGGTCTCTAAATCTATTTCCCTTCAAAATAAGACAGGACGTTGTCCCTTACTTGCTTGTTGCCCCTTCACCAGACCTGCAGCTTAGAATTGCCCACAGGCTGTCAGAGGGCTAATTCTGTTTGCAGAGAAAAGCAGCCCTTTTCACACTGTGGAATGATTCATAAACACATCTATAGTCTTAGTTTACCAGTTTTCTATGCACCATTACGACAGCATGCTGAATTGCTTTTTTTCAGTTCTGTCTACTTGAAAACTGCAGTGTGTCATCTGATGGTTACTTGCAGTAACACACTGTTTAAAAAATAAAAGACTTATTGACAGATCTTGGTTGTTTAAGTACTCCCTTACCTCTAGGAAAAAAAATAATTTTTTCAAAGTTTGTGTCAGTCTCAAAAAAAAGAAATAAAAAGCTTTACACAGGTATACACTTTAAAAATTGTTAAGAGATTTTAAGCCTAATACCCTTCAGTGACTGTGGCAGATCTGATTGATGGAGCAAAGTGAGATCATATTTACTTAGTCTGTCATCTACATTCATTGCATTCTCGGTGAGTATTCAGAAAAGACTACTGACACCTTAAAATTAAGAAGCTCATTGTCAATCTCTGAATTAAGTCAGTCATCTTTCAGAATTATCAATCAATACGGGACCCAATGCTTTCTGGTGTTTTATCCAAAACAACACAAGTTTATTAATTAAACTTACAGGTGAATGAATCTATGCACTCATTCAGTCATCCCAAATGACCCAGGACACCAAGAGGACTGAGTCTAGGCTGCATGACATGGCAAGCTACAGCAGGGCGGGGTCCCAGAAAATCTTTTAAAACTCAAACAAGTTACCACAAATAATTCTACTGAAGAAACTAGAATACGAATGGAGAATACAAGATTTAACTGGATACAAAAGCTGCAATGCTTTTGTGATCTAGCCTTATGGTCATCTTCCTTTCTATAATAGCCTATGGCTTACCTGGATCATTCCATTCAGTATAACTGAAGGAATACACATGGGCTTGGATACCTAGAGACAAGAATGACCAGGGAAACACCTCAGAAGCTGGCTACAAAAGTTCTATAGCATGAGGATTTAAGATTATAAAATATTAGTGAAAAAAATGATTTTCAGACATAAAAATTACTTGGACTGGTGGGCAATGAATTGCTATAATCTTCAAGTATATGAAACATTTACCAAAGATTTAAGTGCCTCCATGCATCAGACGCTGTACAGATACAAAGACTTATAGATAATTTTAGCTTCTTTTGGCTTCTGAGTCTCTGGTTAAGATAAACAGAATCCCACTTTATTTTTGTGGCCAAGCAATACGTAATCCAAATAAAGTGTATCAGAAACAATAAGATTGAAAATATTTTTCAACTTAAAAGATTCATAAACATCGAATCTGGGGGAGAGGGAAGCCAGACACTGTCACTCTGGTGTTTGTATCTACTACCTTTTGTTCCCTATTTTTAATAGCATAAAAAATAAAATTCTGAGGTGAAAAAACTTCCATGTTTAGATTTTATGTAATGAGAATTTGGTGATAGCTATTAACTTTTAGAATTAGAAACAGTGAGGTTTTCATAGAAAATAGAACATAAAGGTATGTCAGACAATGTGGCTACAGTGTTACCCAGCAGGCTAACATTTATTTTGCTTCCCTGATCTTTCAAATATGCCATAATTGAAGTACCACTGTTGCCATGCAAAGCTACACAATTAAACTGAAAAATATTTCAAAATCTTTTCCAGGCAACTTAAAATACAAAAATCTACACAAAAACATAAAGAGTAAGACATATAAAGAAGACAAAAATTATAGGATGGACCTCTATGGAAGTGATCCATGTACCCTGAAGATTTTATCCCCTGTGAACAATGGTACTCGCTGGTAATAAACTACATGGAGCTATTTTCTGTTTAGTACATACAGTTACTATCACAGCTTTTGTTCTTAAGATGAAAAAATTAAACAGAACATAATGTTTTAGACCAAGGTATTTTAAATAAACTTTAAATGTACACTAATTTCTGAATAAGAACCTATTCTACATAGTGCCAGGCCACTTGGGGCTACAGTGAGACCCTGTCTCAAAAGGAGAGACAGACAGTCAGACAGAGGAAGACAGAATGAATGAGTAAATTGCTACAGTACTTTTTAATATGATTCAATAAAAAATGTGCAATATAAACATCTTTATAGAAGTGAGATTGGATGATTTGTTAAAGAAAAAGTTACTAAATTATGACACCAGGAAGATAATACATTTTTGAGGTTTTTATTTTTAAATTTAAAGCAAAATTCAGTTTGAACCATAACTGGAAATACAATGTTTTCAGTTGTAAGCTATTATTCTCTGCAATAATAAAACAGAATTAACAGCATAGCATAATGTAAAGTTTTCTCATTCCAGTGGCTTATATGCTTTAGGATAAATTGACTGTTTTACTTAATACCATTTAATATGCTACAAAAACAAAAGGGTGTTTTCTAAATCACTTGACAAACTTGATATGTCTGGATAAGAACCAAACTGCCTTCAATTACATTGAGTTTGAAAGGGTTTATACCTTTGTATAAAGGTATATGAAGATTATGCTACATTTTTGTTTTGACCCCAAACTGTTTATACTTTTATCTCACTGAAGTATGTGTACCCACAGAACTCTAATACCATACTGAATGAGACTCAATCAACCCAATTCTGTGTGAACTAGACCTACGGGGTAGTGTTTTCCCCAGGGTCTCTAATCCTAGCAGGCCAATCCCAGTTTATTCCACTTCCATCCTTTGTAGAAAAGTCTTGATAAAAACTAATCCCTGCCTCACCTGACTTCTAAGAAATGGTACTGGGAAGAATCTTGCGGGCTAATCCACTGTTCCCCTTGGAGCAAGAACAGGTTGAGGACTTAGTGGGTAAGATATTTGGCACATACTTTAGATGGGTGCCTTAGAACACAATGTTGCTTCTAAGCTCTTACAGGCAAGTTTCTTCTAAAGGAAATAGAAAATCTCAGATGTTCTTCAGTCTCTGTCATACATCATGAAATCTTTCTTACTACACTGGATGAAAAAGAAAAATCCCTCAGGGAAATGAAACCACTGATTACCTACCCTGATTGCTTATTTGTTTTAAATAGGACCCCCAAAGTTATAATTTTGTGGCAAACAGTGGGTTTTCTTTTTTTTTTTTTTTTTTTTTTTTAAAAAAGGGTAAGGAAAAATCCAAAATTCTTCTAAACACACAAATTTTTATATTCAGGATTAAGATGTCTTTAGGAATTGAAGCGAATGTATAGTCATCCAACCCAACTTCCATCCAGATTTATCACCTCTCACATATACGAGTAGTCTTCTGAGTTATAAAACTGTATAGTTATATCCAAAAGAAAAAAACTTCATAAATAAAAAGTATGTATAGAAGTATCTATTTAATTTCATAATTTAAGCATTCAAATCAAATTGGGTAGGATTGGTTCCCTAACTCTAGACTGTTTTTACACCCTGTGTTTCTACCATTACATTTAAATAATGAAATGTAGTACTGCTTGACTAAAATGGAGAAACAACGCTAGTACAGTCCCTAATTTTTTCATGAAGATAAACTGCAAGTAACATATGAATTATATCTCAATGAAGCTATAAAAAAATTGCAAGTAACTTACCCACCCAAACTTTGGTCTCTTGTTTAAGGTTTGGTTTTGGAATGCAAATACAGTTTTTGAAAGTCCAATAAAATCTCTCTCTCTTATAGTCTTGTATACATATCTGTTAATAATTTACATGGCCTACAGATCGAGTGAAACACATATCAGAGGCTGTGGTAAATAACCAAATATTTCCAACATAGAAAAAAAAATCTATTGGTCAAAAGTATAAAAGCTTTGACCTTAGTTGAAGTATGAAAAAGCTGAGTACTTGGAGGATGTATGAAAATACTCAGCAAAGATACTATGAAAAGTTGAATAACAAAGTAACTTTCCCAAATAACTTATTTTAGGCCACAGTGCACAATGGAGCTTTATTGCTATTTGAAAATTTAAAAATAAATTCATACACAGAGGAGATAATGTGTCAGGAACACCTCTTTACTACTATAAAATATGCCTCTTTTAGAAGGAATATTCTTTACATCTTGTTCGTAAATGTTTTTCTCATGTCCAAAATTTAGGTATCTAATCAAACTGACCTTACAAAAATCCCACAAATTACAAATCAATTAAAGTTCTGATTTCATTGATTTTGGCTTGCTTCATTTCATTAGCATCTGTTTTTTTAGTTCCAAAAGCTCCAGCTGCAAGTTCTCTTTTTGTGTTTTGTATTTTCAACATATTTTCTTCAACAGAATCCTTTACAATGAACTTTAAAAAGAAGAGAAGTTGGTTAAGCACTTTCCAGGTAAGAAAATCAAAAATTTTTAATGTTGAAAAAAATGCTCTACTAAGAAAAACTATTTCTGAGACACATGAAGAACAAATATGCTAAGAACATTGCCCACTAAAGAAAAAAAGTGAGACATGATGAAAATGGTAATACACTATCACTACTAAGGGAATTTGTAGTTTTACAAGCATTATTCAGATTTCAAAGGTAAGATGTTTTAATTCTTTCTCAATACACAGTGAGGATATTTAGAACATATTAGAGCTGAGCACTGCTTCCCTTTCTCAAACAATATGGTCTTCTCATATAAAGAATAAACCCATCATCACATGAGAACAGCACATACATACAAATTATATAGGCAGCCTCTAATAAGAGTATTAGAAAAATGAATTTAATATTGAGTCAAAAGAAGAGTTCCCAAAAATGAAACTCTTTTTAAACACAGGGAAAGTTTGATGTGACTTTCTTAAGAGATGTTTAAGAACTACTTGATAAAATTCAGCATTTCTGATAAAGAGTTGTAAAACTAGTAACAAACCCTCAATCTGGAATAAAAGTCATGTCCAAACCATATTAAGGATTTTTACTAGACACTTCCTAAGAAAACACTTAATGTGAAATAATAAAAGTATTCTGAACAAACTAAAAAAGTTCCAGTTACTGCAATAACAAGTTGTATTATAAAACTTGACTGAAATATACAAAAGATCTAAACAAACTATGTTACTAACTAAACTACATGTTACTGTATGGAACCATTTCTCATTGCTAAAGATGACAGTTCTCAAAGGAATTACAAATTTAGTAAATTCTGACTAGTATTTCTTAAATGGGATATAATACTTAAGACTCATTTCCAATAGTAACAATGGCAATTAATAAACCTTACAAAAAGAACATTAATATGAACACTTTAGCTTCTAATATTATCAAAATATACTTTGTAGGCTGAGAGATAGCTCAGTAAGACATTAATTCAATCTGCAGAACCCACATAAAAAAAGGAAGGGATGGTACCACATACTTATAATTCCAGAGCCAGCCCAGTGCCAGGGAGGCACAGGGGCAAACTATTGGGACACAATGGCCTAAATTACTTGCTATGTGGTCAACTTCAGGTGAGATTCTATCAAAAAAGAAAAGAAAAGAAAAGAAAGAAACAAAAAGAAAACCCAAAGGTAGCAAGCATTTGAACAACACCCTAGACTATACTCTGGCCTCCATATGCAAGTGATACATACATGTACACAAATACAAATATTTTTTAAGAATTATTTTTGCGTGTGAGTGTGTGTGTGTGTGTACCATATGTGTAAAGGGAAGAGGCCAGAAGAGGGTGTCAGATGACCTCCTAGAGCTGGAGTTACAGGTGGTGAGAGGCCTGATATGAGTGCTGGGAACTAAACTCTGGTCCTCTGAAAGAGCAGCAGGTGCTCTAACTGCTGAGCCATCTCTCCAGCTCCCATCACAAACATGCTCTGTAAAACATCACTAGTCAGAGACTACTATATACATTTCCTATCAGTAGGAAAAGAGTAGACTTTTATGAACAAAGCAAACCCCCCCCCAAAAAAAAACCCAAAAAAGTAACAGAGCAAATGCTTCTTCATTTGGAAAAGAAACAAATGTAGAAACATTTCACAAAATGCAAATCTTCCAAAATAATCCTAAGTGAATACAGAGTAGCTTTTAAAAAGCCACTAGTGCTTGGACATTAAACCTAGTCTAAAAAAAGATTAACACATTTTAAAGCCCAGAAATTTTAAAACCTTTTCCATAACAAAAAGCTCAAAGTTTAAAGACAAGAGCCAAGGATAAACCATTTTCAACATATATAACAAATTAAAACTAGAATGGAAAAAGAAGCTCCTACTCTATAAAACTCTATGTGTACTATAACTGAAAACAGGCAAGAAATAACTAGTTCACAGAAAAATACAGTAATGAACAGCCATGTGAAATACGTTTAAGGCCTTAGGTAAATACAAATTAGTACATACTAATTAGTCTATGATCAGCACATAAATTTATAACATTCCATACATCATAAAGACCACTAGTATTTGGTTTTTGTTTTGTGCTACAGACCAATCCCAAGGCCTTGTATATGCTAGGCAAACACCACACCAATGAGGCACATCCCCAACACTGTATGGCCTTATTAAAAGCAACTTGACAGTTATTTATCTAATGAAAATTCAAAACCCACAATGTTAGTTTTCTTAATCTATCCCAAAGAAATACTTATATCTATGTACAAAGATGTATATATAGCAATAGTCATTATAGTATTATTATAAAACAGACTGGTTAAATAAATTATGATGTATCCTATATGTATCATATAAGGAGTAAGAATGGATCTGTAAAGGACTCAAATTCAGGGAGACAAAGCAGAATAATGGTTGTGAAGGGCTGCATGAAGAGGAATGAGGAGTTACTGTTTAATGAGTATAGATGGTTTCTTTCTGTTTGGTACAACAGAAAAGTTCTGCACATGGATGGTGGTGGTGATGTGAATATATCTAATACAAATTAACTGTGCTTTTAAAATAATGGCTAATGAGGGTCATACCACCCTGAAAGTTACCCAGTCTCCTAAAATAATGGCTAAAATGGTTTACTGAAGCACACATTTCTAAAAAATGTTGATATAAATGAATTTATATAGTAAGTCTTCAGTGTACATGTTTAAGGAAAAAGAATAATTATACAATGATAAAGTATAATCTCATTTGTTTTTAAAATATTTTTTATATTGAGATTATATAAAAAATATGTGACTAAATGCCTTTAATTTCAGCACTCAGTAAGCGGAGGCAGGAAGATCTCTGTGAGTTCAAGGCCAGCCAGCCAGAGCTACACAGTAAGACTATGTCTCAAAGAGAAGGGGAAAAAAAAAAAAAAAAAAAAAAACAGAAAAGAATAGAAAAAAATAAAAGGCCTCGGAACATGTTTTAAACTACTCATGAAAGAGGAAAAAAAGTGAATCTTACATTTTGTTCTCCATCAATCTACTTCAATCACTCCAATAATGTATTCATGCATTACTTTTACAAAGTTAACAATCTTAAAACATAACTTAAAAGGCTCACTTTTGTGATGATAACTTCTTGCTTCTGGCCAAGTCTATGGCATCTGTCAAAGCACTGATCTTCAGCAGCAGGATTCCAGGCCTAGCAAGAACATCATGTCTCTATTACTGCTCTGCAGGTTCTGCATTAGTCATTTCATCTCAGTATTATGCATCATTCATCTTTTCTGACTGAATTCAAATACTAACATGACAAACCTACCAGGCGGAGGGGAAAAAAACAAAGCCACCCTATTTTCATAACCACTATAATGGCAGGAAGGCATTTTCTCTGTTACTTCATTCTACTTCTGATAGCTTGAGGTCTTAGCTGAACTCCTTAGCATTAGTAGATTTTAAATTTCAGAGTTTTTCAGATTTTGGAATGTTGGCATAGACTATGGGTTCACCAATCTAAAAATTCCCAATTCTAAACTTTTTGAAATCTGTCAGTCACCAGTCATTAAACATCCAGAGTGTAGGGCATTTCAGATTAGACACGCTCGATCTATAGGACTGATCTGTGTGCTGGTACTCAATATAAAAATTTGTTGATTAATCAAAATTGTGGTCTTTTTCATTGTAAAATGGATTGTGCATGCTTAACAGTGCAAAGAAAATTTATACATTATCTCAGATGACTTAATTTATAATAGAAAACATGCAAAATTCTTAGGCCCGTATGAAAATGTTTTCTTCCCATTTGCTGGACTTTGTTCTTTTTCTTTTTTCCTGCTTTCCCCCTTTTAAGAAATAAAAGTGCAAAAAAAGAAAAACAGTTTCAAAAGTAGTCAAAAATCCTAAAAATCATTTCATACCTGATGAAACTTTATCTGTATATGAAATAAGACTGACTTAAAAAATCAGCTAAAGGCTAGCCATGGCAGTGTATGCCTTTATTCCAAGCACTAAGGAGGCAGAGGCAAGCAAATCTCTAAGATAGAAGCCAGCCTGGTTTACATAGTGAATTTGAGGCTAGCTGGGGCTACAGGAACACCCTGTCTCAAAACCAAACAAACAAACAAACAAGGAACTAAGAAAGTACATGAGTTTGGTCTTTTTTTTTTTTTTTTTTTTTTGAGACAGGATGTCCCTGTAACCAACCCCAGCTGCCCTGGAACTTGCGATGTAGACCAGGCTGGCCTCAAACTCACAGAAATCCGCCAGCCTCTGCCTCCCAAGTACTGGGACTAAATGTGTGCACCTTCACACCTGGCACGCACAACTGGCGGTAAGTTCTGTTTTACGCTGAAGAAAATGATGGGGGGGAAAAAAAACAAAATCAGAGAGGTCTTTATTTGACGAGGTAGTAGTCAAATAATTGAAAAATATAAGTTGTCAAGAACATTTAATCTCAGTGAGTTACTGTCCAGTCAGGGGTACATGGTGAGACCCTATTTCAAATTACAGATAGATACAGATGACAGACAGACAGACAGATAGATAGATAGATAGATAGATTACAGGTAGATACAGATGACAGACAGACAGACAGATAGATAGATAGATAGATAGATAGATAGATAGATAGATAGACAGACAGACAGACAGACAGATAGATAAAGATGATTAGATAGATTAGATAGATTTGGATGTTGGAGAGATAGCTCAGTGGTTGAGAGCACACTTGCTGTTCTTTCAGAAGACTACAGTCCAGTTCCCAGCAGCCCCAAAAGGCAGCTCACAACTGCCTCTGACTCAAGCTCCAGGGGATCTGAAGCTCTCCTGGATGTCTTATGTACACACATATGTACATGTATGCACATACACAAAAATAATTTTTGAAACTTTCATTACATTTGACTGTTTCTAAAACTGAATACAGAGGTGGTTAGGGATTACTCAGTAATAACAGTACTTGAGTACTTGAGTTTGAATCCCCAGAACCCACACAGATGTTGGGCATGACCACATTTGCTTGTAACCTCAGTGTTGGGGGAACAGAAACAAGTGGATTCCAAAAGCTTACTGGCCAGCCAGCCTAAACAAAATAGGGAGCTTCAGGTTTAGTGAGATCCTGTCTCAATGGAAAAAAGTAAAGAGTGATAGAGGAAGAACCCAATGTCCTTCTCTCTGGCCCTGCACACACATCGATAGGCACACATACATACACAAAACACAAGATAAGGCCTAAAAACAGTATTTGGGGAGAAAAGGTACATTTTCACACCAAGTACTAGGTGAAAATAGAAATAAAAGCATAAATTCATATGCAGATAAGGTTTTTAACATGTTTAAGCTGTTAATGTTCTTCGTTTTTAGGTTCCCCTGAAGAACTTGTGCCTGAATCAGCTATGATATAGGCTTAATTTCTCTAAGAGACAGTTTTGCTATCATTTTCCTGATGAATTGAATTTTATGGTTTTTTTTTTTTTAGTATGAAAGTTTGATTCTGGATTCATGTAGCTTATGATTGTCTAAAAATTTTACAAACACTTTGTGTTTTGAAGACATTTTAAAATTATTACACCAAGAGACAAAAATCAAATTTTCTTTTAATTGTATGTATTTTATCCAGGAACCTAATAACAAGCTGGTGATAAATATCTACTATAATTACCAGAAATCCAAATTATATCATAATATAAACCTTATAGTTCTCATTCTCACATGTAATAATTAAGGAAGCAAGCAGATTCAACAAGAACTCATGATGGCCATTAAAACATTACCCCAATTCCTAGATGATCTAGAAATATGTAAAACATTTTCATGAAATTTTTAAAAATTGAATTTTATTTTTCTGGGACTTGATTTTTGGTTTAAAGTTAGAAATGGCATTGAAATGTGTAGCATATTCAATGAAAATCCATTTACTACAAAAGTGCTAAAACATTCTGACACTGCTTTTTAAACTTTAACTCAACTGTCTGATCAACTTAAGACAAAATATTTGAGAACTTTTGGAAAGTACATTTTGAAAAATACACTCCTGTGTGGATGCAGCTTCAGATTGTTTGGTTTTAGGAGTAAAGTGCACAGTGTTCTGGCTCCCTTACCTCTAGGCTTCCACTGCACAGCTACAAGTGACTGTGCTGTATTAGCCACTAAAACTTACCCAGAATATCTTATTAATGGCATTCCTTTTCCAAACTGTGATCCTAAGCCACAGGTACCTGAATCAGTTATTATACACATTTAATTTCTTAAGAGACTCCTAAGTCTCTGAGACTAGAGGTTTAAAACTGCATTTAACCTAATTTTTAGGCAAACTAGAGGTTGACAACACCAGCACTATGACACTAGCCACTTTAGTCTACTTTGCAGTCAGATTCCCAATATAAAGCAAGATCACATTAATTTGCTGGTTTACAGAACCATAAAAGCATTACAATTCATAGGTACTTTTTATGTACCTATGTGTATTTATGTGTACAGAAAACTAGAAATGAACAGGGTAACAGTACTTAAGAATAGAGAATCTGGGACTAGAGCAATGGCTTAGTAGTTACAAGGGCTTACTGCTCTAGCAAAGGACCTGGATTTGGTTACTAACATCCACAAGGGGGGCCCACAACAGACCTTGTTACTCCTGTTTCAGGGGATTCGAGGCCCTCTTCTGGACTCTGTGGGCTCTTGCACACAATACCCAGGGAGTTTCACACACATACACATAAATAAAAAATAAATCTTTTTACAGAATCTGACTAGTTTTACAGATTACTACTGTGTAATATTGGCAACCTTTACTTTTCTGTGCACCAATGTCCAAAATGGCAGTAATAATGCTATCTTCTTCACAGAGTTGTAAGAACACAGATGCAAAATACTTGAGAGAGCCTTCAAATTTCACAATTGATTGTAACTACAGTTTTTGTTGTTCTGTTTTGTTTTTTAGGGAATAACATTTTGAGAAATTTATGAAACTACTTACTGGATCCATTAAGAACACTCGAGAAGCTGCACAGAGATTCAAACCAACTCCACCTGCTTTTAAAGACAATAGCATTATGGTTGGAGATCCTGCTTCAGTGTTTTGAAAACACTGAATTGATTCAACTCTCTTCTTTTGGGCCATGGAACCATCCAAACGAGTAAACACAAAGCCTGAGGCTCTAATGGGGAAAAGAAGACACAAATTACACTATACCACAAAAACTATTAAACAGTTATAAATCTTAGTTAAATTCTTTCACTCATTTATGTGGATATGTGGTACTAGGGAACACTCAAACCCAAACTAGGTAAGCACTTTCACAGTGGGCTACACATTTATTTATTCATTTCTCAATATAATAAATGCCAGGCACTAAGTCAATTAATTTCCAATTATTTCAGGACTTGATCTTTAAAATATTATGTTCAGGAAAAAGTCTATGGTTACTCTGAATATCATTTTGGATAGATAAAATGTCTAGAATTGGTAAAACATTAAGACATTGATTTGTTTGCTACCAAATCAACACACATATATAAAATTCTTCTACTTGAAGTAAAAAACCACTGTAACTTACTTAAGTGGTGTTTCTATTAAAGACAGGAATGTGGTAAACTGAGAAACAACTAAACTTTTTACGTTGGGATTCTTTGTCCGCAAATCAATCAAAGCATGCATCAGAGCATTTATCTGAAAAAAAAAATTATAATATCCATTAGACTCCATTTCAATTGGTAAAGTAAGTCCAAACTAATCTTAAAAAATTTATTAGTACCCACTAATTGTACATTTTAATGGGACTTGGATAATATACATGCAATAAACAAATCCTTAATATTTTTATTAAAGGATTGTACAATTTAATTGAAAGGCAAAAGTATATTATTTTAGTGAAAACTGAAAGAATGCCATAATAATCTGAATCCCTTTCTTTTCCAACTTAAATATACTACGAAATATAAACAAATACCAGTAGCTTCAAAAAAATTAAAAGCAGAATTACTATTTTATTGCACAACATTTCCTTCTGAAAGTATGAAACAAGCATTAGAATACTTTCACATGTACACTTTACCTTTGAACTAGAAGTCCATTCCATATTAGACTTTCTCTCACTGCCACATGCCAATTCTTCTGGAGGACATTCTAATAAATTATCTCCATGTATACTATTTCTGCATAAAGGGCATTTGGCATTTGGCTATATAAGAAAAGAACAAAAAAATGAACCACATTTCTTAAAAGAACAGAAAGATTAATTTTCTTTTAAAATTTGACATAGAGAGAATTCTATATCCCTCTTAGTCAATATTTTATTCAGATTTTTTACTACATTCACCCACTTGAGATCAACCTGTATGGTGAACTCCAAACAGATAAGCACATTTTAATGACCTAAGTGGCACATGTAAAGGAAGAAGCAAGGGAGCAAAAGTATGTCATCTTAGAATAGCAGCAAGAGCCTGAAATACTACATCTCATTTGTTGTGAAGTAAAAATGCGATGACTAATAATTTCTTGATCCTAACTATAATATAGTAAAAGTACATGGAACTCTTCAGAAGA
Source organism: Eospalax fontanierii (assembly GCA_035773235.1). Taxonomy (NCBI): domain Eukaryota; kingdom Metazoa; phylum Chordata; class Mammalia; order Rodentia; family Spalacidae; genus Eospalax; species Eospalax fontanierii. The sequence continues at coordinate 29,414,097 of CM069548.1, read as the reverse complement.
AAAAAGAAAAGCCTTTTTAGTGGTTTATTAGTTTATAAATCTTGTACTAGCTTATAAAGTAGTCCATATATGTTAAATACTACAAGTTCATTCAAAGCAGTATCTACTGTGCTCATTTGTATTAAGATCTAATAAAATGAGGTTTTATCTTAACTAGATAGATATTCAATACCACAACAATAAAAAGAGAAAGATTCTGAAATTAAAACCACACGAGAAATCAACACTGGAAGCCCTTTTAGAAGAGAAAGGTGAATGACTGGGAAGGATGAATAGATAAGGCCAGTGGTTCAAATGGATGTGTTCATGATCAAGTTGTATAACAATTTGTGCATTTTTCTACATGTATTTAAAAAAAATCTGTATGAGCTGAAAGACTGCTTAATATTGTTTTACTTCAAAAAAATTTCCACCAAAGAATCTATACCCACTTTATTCTATATGGTAAACAGCTGTGTCAATTAAACCTCTGAAATGTGGCTAAACCAGATTAAGGTGATAAAAGTACAATACTATCAGATCTTGAACTTAGTTTTTAAGAAGGCGTGTAACACAGTACACAAATATGTTTTATTTTAAATATATTGGATTAAATGAAGGCATACTATTCAAATTAACTTCATGTTGCCTTTTATTTTTTAAAAAATATGGCTATAAAAAAATTTAAAATTTCTGTGCCTCACTTAATGTATTTACTGAGTATAAAGATCTAAAATTAGAACTAGAATTAGTGACTGTAAAATTTAAAAAAACACTGTTTGTAGATGAATTTATGATAAAACTCATCTACATAGGTTTTATTTATGATGAAACCTATTACAACACTGAGCCAATTAACCATAAATTAAATTATCAAATAAAGTGTGAAATTCCTTATCCTCCTGTGAAGATGGGTTTTTATTACACCAAAAAACGGTACATCACTTCATCAAACTCTTGAATCTATATTGAGGAACAAACTAACCTGCTCGCTCTGAATGACCTGGCAAATACAAGGTTTACAAAATACATGTGCACAATGTGTTATCACAGGGAGTGTTAAAGAATCCAAGCAGATTGCACATTCCTCATCTGAACCTGAGCTCAGAATTAACTTCATCTTCCCTATTAATTTCTTTCTTAGTTCTTCAGGTGTATCATTTCCTAGAAAAAAAAGGATAAAATTAATTTCAAAACAAAACTTGGAATATAGCTGTCTACACTTATATAAGGAAAAGTTTGCAGACTAATATATTTCATCTTTATTGTGGCATTTGTAAAAAGCAGGGCATGAATTTGGAATTTTAAGAAAAATTCAGGTGAAATAATAGCCAACTCACATACTATACCTCACACAGAAGCATCATAATACTTGCCCACACTAGAACAAAATACAAAGCAGGCTCAATTTGAACTTTCATCTAAGAGTGGAAATCTTGTGAAGACCTCATTGATTTCATTCATTAAAAAAGTCTTAACTGAAATGATGTATAACAAAACCACAGACCAAATTCAAGCCATATAAAAATTTGTTCTTCTGATTTAATATCTAGCAAATGTAATAGAAGGAAACAATCATATTTCCTTACCGGAGGGACTACTTGAAGATACTGCACTTGTAAGAAGCTGAGTGTGACAACAAATCTGCCGCAATCTAAGCAAAAGACCCAAGACATCCGCATAGTGTGCAAGGACAGTCCCTTCAGTAAAATACCTAAAGATAAAAATGGCAAGCATCATGAACTCTGTAAACAACTTCTCTGGGCATCATTTCAAAACAATAAAAACAAAAGCAATTACCTCTTTAATGAAACTGAAGAGATCTGTGTATGAATAATGGATGCCAATGGCAATAGAAGTCAAATGTTAAGAAGTATGATTACAAACTTCAAAATAGATGGCACACACTGAGGGTAAGATTAGCATCTTTCATACACAAAAACAGAAATAGGGTCAATGCATGGTGACTTCAATTTTCTAATTTATACCAGCAAAAGAGGAAAAGCAAGCTCAATGAGGGAAACACGTGGATGTACTTTGTTTTTATAGGGGTGGGGATATGGACACAGTATTTACCTTTGAAACAACTGCAATGCCTCTGATCTATTGCTGTACAAACACCAATAAAACCTAGACAAACTTACATGTAACCCTATTAATAAGAAAATTGGGAATTTGTTCATGGCTTGGGACATAGCTAGGACCATCATATGACTCTGGACAAACTGCCAGTTGAGAAAGAACTCAAGATATTCAAATATTAAATAATAATCAGCATAAAACAAGGTATGCAGTCAAAGAAAACTCACCAGAAAAATGTCACCAATAAACAAAAATTATTACATATGTGAACACTGCTATGATTTAACATCACTCAGTGAAACAATTCCTATTTAAAAATAATAGTTTACAACAAAGACAAAGCTTTTACAAGATGCAGTAACTCAATATAAAAGATGAAAGATGAGCTCATACAGCTTGAGAAATATAAAAAAGAAATAAATGTAAAGTACCAGAGAAGAGAGTCACCCAAAACCACTAAAAAAAGGATAAAAAGATGTGCCACTGATAAAGCCTCAGGAAAGGGAATGGGAAACAAATTGAGAAAGCAAAAATTTAAGTTATAAAGGATTACAAACAAAATAATGCTTATGAAAAGCAGAAAAAAGACATCTAATAAACAGAAAATAGAACAAAAAAAGCATTTCTTTAAAAAGGGAAGTTAAAAAAGAAAAGAAAAGAAAGCATATTTAGAATACAAAGGTTTAAATGGTGCTACATGGTCCAGAAGTCAACAGAAAGGTCCTGGTCAGATTGCTGGACTTTCAAGATAGGACAGGGGGGTTTAATATTTAATATTAGATCATAAGCTTCTCATGATTTAAATTTCAAACTCTTCACAACAGGTGGAGCAAGTTCAGGGGTTCTAGAAACTTTAGGAGGCCCTTGGTAGGTATGTCTTGCCTTGGCCCTTTCCAGTATTCTCGGGTTTGCTTCTTATCTCTCATGATATAAACTGTTCTGCGAAACATGTCATCCCTATTATATCAACTGTGTGACATAGTCACCTGTGCTTCAGCTTCCTAATCTAAAAAATGTAAGGTCATGATACTGAATTAATAAAATCCCTTTTAATACACATATTTAAACACTTAGACCAAATATATAATATACCCAGTGACTGCTTGACAAATATTAATGCATTACCTATTAAAGACAATACTCTGACATTAACAGTAACTTCTGTTTCAGAATCACCTGGGTGACAAGCCTCTGGGTATGTCTATGGGCTAGTATCTTCATCAGATTAAGTGAAATGGAAGAAAAGCTCACAGTGGAATCCTGGGCTTCAGAAAGGGAAAGTGAGTGAGCACAAGCATTCATCATTCTGCTGATACAATGTGCCTGGTTCCCCAAGGTTGCTGCCACTGTGACTTCCCTCCAATGATGACGGACCATAACCTCACACTGTGAGCCCAAATACTTTCTCCCTTAAGTTGCTTTTTTACAGGCCTAAGAAATTACTTGATGAATTATACTTTTTATTTCATTCATTTCAACTATTAATTTGTTGAAAATTTAAGCATAAGCCACAGGAGAAAAAATATCTTTCAATATATTTGAGACTTTCTATCTAATATGTCTAAAAATATGTCTCAGTTAATGAGAAACAAAGAAAGCAAACAAAATCCAAAAATTTTAACATGGCTTCTCTTTCTTTACCTTCCAATAGTAGCTTTGCCTTCATTTTTCACAGACTGATAAATCTTTCTCTCTTCTTCTGAAAGTGTAATATGCTGAATAAACACTTTCCGTTCTGGTAACTCCAAAACAGGTTTACCTTTGATTTTGCTTGTCTTTGTTCTTCGAAGTGTGATATTTTTGATTAGGGACTGTAAACGCCTAGTCAAAGTATTAAAAAAAATTTAATAATATAACTTTTATTTCTAAATAAATTGACCAAATAGGAACAAAATATTTTATTATTGTTTTATCATTTAATAAAGGTTTAAAAATCCTTTATTTAGGCATTTATTCAACCTGATAATCACAAAAATGGTCTACAAATAAAATATTATTATAAAAAGTAATACAATTTCCCCTCAACTCAATACCAATAATCTTATAGTCCGTCCTTACTTTTCTAAAGCTCTTCTATTTTTGTTCTCATCCTTAACACTCTCCTCAGTTATATTCCCAACTACAACATTCAATCCACAATATCTGAATTCTAATTAAGCATCTATTAAGTTCAAGGTACCTTACTAACTGCTGTTAGGAGTACAAATATAAGAAACATCACCTGTAATTGAAAATACGATTTCTCCACATAAATTTAAAAAAAATTATATCTTTTACAATATGAAAATCAAAGATCTACTATAAAAAAATCAAATAAATTTTTATCATAAGATAATGAGTACCTAAAAAAATAAAACCATGAGAATTCAGAAGAGGAAAAAAATGCCTTCTTGACTGCACAATCTTTCCAATTCCTTCTCTGTGTCAAATTTCTTTGTATCAGTTAAGAAAACATTCTCCATTATAATGAAATACACATATAATTTTTAACTTGGGTTCCAAGTAAAGTATAAATAGTTCTGAGGAATCATGTGACCAGTTCTGCTAAGTAGCATAATTGCTTAAATTTTAAAGTTTTTCACTGTAACTCACAATAAGCAGCACATTTTACTGCATCCAGCAAACACCCCTAACAGAAGAATTTTAGGATACATGTTATACACACTCACCATATATAATGTACTCTGGTATTTTGTTATCACCTCTATTCTATTTCATTTTCAGTGCTGACTACTACCTTTGTAATAATTTTATAACCCATTAATGGGCCTTAAACCCTCTATTTTGAAAGTCACTGCTCTAGGGGAAAAAACCAAACTGAATCACAGTAGAAGCATGTGGCAAAATGCCCATTGGTAATTTTCCATTAATGCTTTCAATTTTCATATGTGGCCACCAAAAACAATCAAGTGAAACTTTCATTAAAACTTTTGTTGAGACCACTATACATTGTATCAAATCCCACTATAAAAACTGCATAAATTATGAAAATTTAATGCATATTGGGTCATCAGAGGATATAGTATTTTCTATACTGTTGACCTTGGTTAATGGTGGCTTTGGTGGTAACAGCAGCACACAGAAACCATAAGGCTCTTATCTTTCCTTTCAGTTGTGCTAAAATAGGGAAAACGTGGATATTGGTTTATAGAAATGTTTCATCTTCCCAGACAGAAATGGCTCGGTTCTGTTCACACTGGCACTGAAGCATGCATGCTTTGTAGAAACCAAAGTTAAGAGTTAAGTAAAGATATTAATGGAAGTGGCAAATGGTTTCACTAATTATAGCTAATATATCGGTTTTATGAATTTACTTACCTTAGTCCTCCCTCATCTCCCATTGTGACAGGACGCTGTATTGTTCTATGCCACCATTCTCTATCAAGAAATGGTCTGAGCTTCAAAAAGGACAGAAGAGACCACAAGTCCTTTAAAGAATTCTGGATAGGAGTACCTAAAATTAACAGGAAACAACACTGTAACTATTTTTATAATTTATTTGGTGGTACTAGAACCAGCAAAGCTGGGACTTCACTTATCAGTCAAGCACTTTACCAATGATCTGCATATCCAGCTCTTGTTATAGCTCTTTAACCAGAGTATCTAATACTAATATCCACCTGACCCAATCAGACAAGAGTTGAAAATGGAAAGTCCAGTGGATCTCTGAGTTTGAAGCCAGCCTGGTCTATAATAGTGAATTCCAGACTAGCTGGGGCCATAGGAAGATACTGCCTCAAAAAAAAAAAAAAAATAAATAAATAAATAAACAGTAAATTTAAAAAAGATGGGTGAGTGGGTACATCTTTAAGTCCTAGCACTTGGGAGGCAGAGGCAGAGGTTATCAGATTTCTGTGAATTTGATGCCAGCCTGGTTTATCAACATATTAAGTTCCAGGCCAGCTGAGCTGTGGCTACAGGAATGGCTTCTGAAGAATGACACCTGAGATTTACCTCTGGCCTCCACACACATATTCACACAGCATATAAATGCACAGAAAAAAAAAGAATTAGAGGAAGGACTGGGGCTGGGGAGATAGCCTAGTGTGCATGATACCTTGGGTTTAATCCCCACCACTGGGATAAAAAAAAAAAAAAAAGATTTTAAGCTTAGCACAGTGGTGCAGACACCTGTAATCCCAGAAGAAAAATAAGTTTTAAAAATGCTTTAATACTGGGACCTGTGAGATGGCGCAACAAATAAAGATAAGGCTGACAACCTGAGTTTGATCCCCAAGGAGAGAACTGACTCTCACCCACAAGTTGTCCTCTAACCTCCCCACAGAGAAATAAATGAAATGGAAAAAAAAAAGTTGAAAATGATTATTTTCCAGTCATACACTGAATCAACAGAGAAATAAATGAAATGGAAAAAAAAAGTTGAAAATGATTATTTTCCAGGCATACACTGAATCAAGTCGTCAGGCTTATGGCAAATATGTGATCTACTGAGCCATCTTCCCAGTTCACTGTCTTCATTTGTTTCCTAGATAATTTGCTACTGGTATGTAGAAATGGTACTGATTTTTGTATGTTGATTTTGTATTCTGCAACTTAACTAAATTCAAATGCCCAGAACCCACGTAAAGTCAGACACAGTAGTGTGCATCTATAATCTCAATACTCCTATGTCAAGATGAGGAGTCAGAAGACTTCCTGGAAGCTCACAGACCAGCTAGTCTGGCATATGCATCAGCAAAAACAAAGAAACCCTGTTTAAAGATGAGTACCAACACCCAAGGTTGTCTTCTGACCTCCACACATGCATATTCTCTTTCTCTTTCTGTGTTATATACACACAAGGAATCAAGAAAGCAATCCTATTTATAATAGCTATTAACAAAAATAGAAACCTATGAATAAAATTAAGCAAAATGAAAAATATCTACCATGAAAACTGTTAAGACATCAATGAAAGAAATTAAGGACATATACACCAAAGGGATGTAACTAACATTCATATTTGAATTGAAAGAATCAATATTGTGAAAATGTCCATACTTCCCAGAGTGATCTATAAATCAAGAGCAATAAAGATACCAATGACATTGCTACAGAAGTAGAAAAAAACAATAATAAAATTATATGAAGTCATTGGGCTAGAGAGATAACTCAGTAACTAAGAATGCTTGCCACCCAGCATAAAGACCTGAGTTTAATCCCAGGAACCAATATGGTAGAAGACGACAGAACCAACTCCTCTGCAAGTTGTCCTATGATTTCTACACATGCACTGTGAGACACAAGTATACATATGCACAAGTGTGTGCATGTACACACACACAGAACAAATAAATACATAAATGTAAATGTAAAGGGGGTTAGAGAGATGGCTTGATGGTTAAGAGCATTAGCTGCTCTTACATAAGACCCAGGGTTCAGTTCCCAGCACTCACATGGCAGCTAACAACTGTCCCTAACTCCAGTTCGAGGAAATCTGAACCCTTCTGGCATCAATGAACATGGCATGCACAAGTGCATTTACATCTATGCAGGCAAAACACTCCTACACATAAATCAGAAAAAAAATACTTTAAAAAAATTTAATTATTACAGAAACACAAAAACCCCTGAAAGACAATACAATCTTAAGCAAAAAGAACAAAGCACAGAAGTATTATACTACCTGTCCGTATAATAGCAGAGTTACAGTAATCAAAATAGGATGGCACACAGGTCAATGAAACAGGAGAAAATAGAAGTAAACCCATACAACTGTAGTCAACCTATCTTCAACAAAGGAGCTAAACATGCCATTATGGATAGTCTTTACAAAGTATGATGTGGAGAAACTGGATATGCCCCTGCAGACAAAAGAAACTAGACTCCCATCTCTCATCAGTTACAAAACTCAACTCAAATGGATTAAAATTGTAAATGTAAAACCTGAAGTAATGAAGTTACTCAGAAAACAATCGAAATTCAGAGCACTGTAATGGGCAAGAGCTTTTTTGGATAAGACCTCAAGAAAATAGGAAACAAAATAGACACACAGGATTATAGCAAACTAAAAAGCTTTGCACAATAAAGAAAGCAGTCAATAAAGTAAAGAGATAACTGACAGAATGGGAGAAAACATTTTCAAATTATACATCTGACTAGGGATTAATACTCAGAATACATAAGAGAGAAAGAGACAGGCAGTGAGGGATCGGGAGATGGATTAACAGATAATGCAACTGCCGTGCAAGCATGAGGCCTGGATTTGAACCCACATAAATGCTAGGTTTGTGTAGCAGAGCCTACCTATAATTCTAGTGCTCAGAAGGTGGAGATAGGAGATTGCCAAAGCAAGCTGGCTAGCTAGCTTAGCAATATTAGCGAGGTCTGGATTCAACTAAGAGACCCTGACTCGCTGAATAAAGGTGAAGAAGATACTTGCAATCAAGCTCAGGCTTCCAAAAGAATGGACACAAATGTGTACATGCGCCTGCACACCCACACATGCCAATATACACGTGAACATGCATACATAAATGCAACAAAAGCAAAAATACTTGAAGGTTGTAAGTACCTGTCAATACCCATCTTCGTTCTGCCTCTAAGTCAAGTACAGCTTTTGTCTGCTGAGCATTTGGATTTCGTATGGCGTGTCCTTCATCCAGTATGACTCTTAGCCACTTGATGCTATGTAATGGACTATTATCTTTAGTCTGAAATAGAGGTTTCATACAAATTCAAAAAGCACAGGAAATATGTGACTTAAAGTATTTAATCATAATAATAGTTATCTTTAGGCTGAAATGATGGCTCAGTGGTTGAGACCACTGGCTACTTTTGCAGAAGACCTGGGTTTGAATCCCAACACCCACCTGGTGGGTAACAACCACCCATAACTCCAGTTCTACAGGATTCAATGCCCTCTTCTGACATCTGTAGGCACTGCACTACATAGGTAAACATACATACATACATACACATAAAATACTTTTTAAAATAAGTTATCTTTTTCCTAAATTATTTTTTTTTTAATTTTAAGTGTATGAGTGTTTTGCCTGCACGTATGTAAGTGCTCTCATGTTGTGCAATGTCCACAGAGGGCAGAAGAGGGTGCTGGATTCCCTGGAACTGGAGTTAATAGATGGTTGGCGGGAGTCATGTGAGTGCTGGGAACTGAACAGAGGTTCTCTGCAAGAACAGCCAGTGCTGAGCCATTTCTCCAGTCCCTATACTTGTTGTTTTTAATATGAACCCTTACTATGTACCTGGCACTGCTTTAAGTACTACATAGATTAAATTAATAAATACTCACAAGTTTGGAGTATTATTACCTTGATATTACAGCTCAGAACACTGAAGAACAAGATACTAAGTATGTTGCCCAAAGTACCATAAACAGGTAGCTCATACTTAGAAGTTAAAAAATCGACATCTCTGTGTTTCCACATAATACAATGAACTATTCTGTATGAGACTAAAACAGTGATAGAAAAATCATCCCTTCTAAGATATTTTTTTAATGTAAGAGCATTGCTTTCTTTTGTACAAATGGTAATACTCTTACTAAATGAACATTTAAAATTTTATAGGTAAATAATGGACCCATAATAGAGCTGGGAGCTTTATCAATTACTGCTATAGAACAAAAGTTTATTTTCTTTTCTTAATATTTTATTATTTTTATTTTATGTTTACAAACGTATTGCCTGCATGCAAATAGGTGCACCCATGTTGTGCAGTGCCCACAGAGGACAGAAGAGGGCACCAGATCCCCCTAGAACTGGAGTTGCAAATGGTTGTTAGCTACCATGTAGAAGCTTTGAATTGAACCCAGGTCATCTGCAAGAGCATTCAGTGCTCTTAATCACTGAGCCATCTTGCCAGCCCCCACAAGTTTATTTTCAAAATGAAATGTTAATATGATCACTATAAAAGAAAACAATTTTCCAGAACATTAAGAAGAAATTTATTTACAAATTGTGACAAATACTATATATAATCCAAACAAAACTGTAACTTAAAATGTTTTAAATGGAAAACATTTCCATATTAGTATTTCAAGAAAATTGTTATTTTCTATATATTCTTAAGTATTTAGAAAGAGAAAAAGGGAAGAATACATAGTATGAATTTTAGAATAATTAAGAAACCTGAAGCATTAAATTAAATTAAATTAAACCTCAGAAACAAATCTCTTGGTATGGCTAGAGAGATGGCTAAGTAATTAAGAGTAGCCACTCTAAATGCAAAAGACCCAAGTTTGGTTCCCAGCACTACATATTAGGCAGGTCACAACTGCCTGTAATTTCAGCTCTAGGGGATCCAATGCCTCTATCCTTTATGGGCACCTGTATTCATGTGCACATGCCCTTACACAGACATACATGCATATACATAATTTGTTTAAAAAGTAGATCTTAAAAAGAAAACTTTAGATATTTGCATACTTACTCCATAATCATGAGTTAAAATATTGTAAGTAGTCAAAACAATATCCTGCTTTGAAAGCAAAGCTGGATCTCTAATACGATCAGGACCATAATAAACATAAAAATTCAAGTGCACCTCTGATTTTATATGTTGTCCGAATTGGTCCTAAAATTAAAATTAGAAACATTTAATAAGCTGATGATTATAATGCTTAACAAGTATATAAAAGTGCTATACTGGCAGGAATATCACAATTCAAGCAGAAAAACTTTATGAAATTAGTTTTACTAAAACTATAAAGTAAAATAAAGAGAGCTATACTAATTAATATGTTGCTAGTAAGACTGCCCAACACACATAATAACATTTTATGTAAATTTAGCCTGGTTCAACTGAGCACCAACTTCATTTTGTTTTCTGTTGAGAGAAATTATTACTATATAGCCTAGGCCTCAAACTCTGCAACTCAAGCACTGAGATTACAAGAATGTTCAGTATGCCTTCATTTTTAATTTAAAACATTCACCAACCTACTTTGTAAATAACAGACTTATTACTGAACTAGATAAAATGATCTGACTGGTGAAAGAAGATACCAGGGAGAAAAAAAAAAGCAAACAATAGATGAGAAATGAAGCTCTACGCCCAGCAGAGACAGAATAGAAAGGACAGGTGCAAGACAAAGAGATTAAGAAGAAGTGACTGGTGGGGCTTGGAGACTTAAATATGGGACATGAGGAAAAGGAAGAAGACACTAGTGTCCTAATATTTCAAATGACTGCCTAGATATGAGTGATAAGGTATAGAAAAGTTTATGTAAAGAAAAGGAAAGCACGAATAAAGGTGGAAAAGAATACATTTCTGAAGTTTGGTCACTACAGACTAAGCATACTACCAAAAACATAAACATTGGCCTATGTAAAAGTCAGAGGTGTATATATGCATTTAAAGTTAACAGTTGACAATATATCAGAAAGTCTAAGATTTTTTTAAGGAATACACTTACAACAAGAAAAGAAGGGGGTCAGGGATACAGCCTATCACCATTATAAGAGCACGTCTATGTTTTTAGTGAGAAATGACATGCTGAGATATGATTAGAGTTATTCCAGTAAAGAAAATAAAGCAAAGATGGCAGTATTTTGGTAAGTATTAGGCCTTGGTGGGTAAATAAAGACCTCATTAAAATTCTTCAATGTATATATATTTTTTTCTTTTAAGGTAAGGTTATACTATGTAATCTAGGTTGACCTCAAAATTCACAATCCTGCCTCAAGTGCCAAAGAGAAGATTTACTATGAACCAGAATGAAAACAAAGAAACAGTGGTCAGAAAGTTGGAATAGCAAACACAAAACAAATGACCTGGTAGTCAAAGAGTATCAAAGTTTCAAGAAGGAAATAAGGTGGATTATCCATTTGTAATTTACATACATTTTCCATATAAAGAGGTTTAGAGATGACTTACAAAATATCTGTAACACAAAGAGAAATAATACACTCCAAAGGGCAGGAGCTCACTAGACAGTAGAGCAATGATGTTGACAGGTGCCTCCTTAGCAAAGTAGGCAGTGCTACTAAAACAAGGAGGTCAAAGATCTCCTCAAAGGAAATTTCCATAGTAAATGAGTATGCACACTAGATTATTGTGGCTGAAGACAGAAATACAAAACAGTAAAGGAAAAAGTGGGGGGGAAATATGAGATAGTAAAGATAAAAGCACTTTTTCCCAGTAATTTGGCAGAGAAGAAATTCATATGAGAAGGAATTTCTAAAGAAACTCCTGAACAAAAATGGGTGGCAATATAATAGAACAATAGAACAGTATGTATTTACAGAAGGAAAAGACTTGAAATAAAAGAAAATCAACTGTTCTCAGAAAGAACCATAGGTAGGAATTGTTTCTAGACACTATGTTAGGCTACATATGTGTATATGTAGCCTATCAACAGAAAACAAAATAAGTCTTTGATAAGGTCAAACAATTTGTCTAATTAATGCACGGTGATGTCAGATTGTTACCCAGGTCTTACTTTAATTGGATTCTTCTCCTTTTTAAAAACAAAAAAAGAGGAGCTGGAAAGATGGTTCAGAGGTTCAAAGCACTGCTGCTCTTACAGAGGACCAAAGTTTGGTTGCTAGTACCCACATCAGAGAAACCATAACCACCTGTAACTCCAGCTCCAAAAATCTGATGCTTTCTTCTGGCCTCTATGGCCATCCTCACACATGTGCACATACACACATGCATGCACACACTCATAAATAATAACAAAATCTTTAAAAGTAAAAAAGGGGGAAAAAAGTTCCAATCTGTTCCTTAAAATATTAAGTAACTAATTTGGGAAAGAGAGTAGCTTGTTAAGAAACTAAATTCTAATTATTTACCATGAACCATGTACTCAAATATCTATTATTCCTTTAAACTTTTGCATAATCTTATTTTCCAAGGTTTCCTCTTCTAAGTTAATCTTACTCAAACTTACAGCTTTGGAATAAAAATTATAATGCAATAATAACTAACAATTTTAGATTTATCTAATCCATCTATTTATATAATTTTATGTTTATTTAGTGTATGTGGTGCTGGGCAAGCTAGGCAAGCAGTGATCTATGTCCCTAACACCTTGATTAACCATTTTAAAATTACATTTGCACATATCAAGCCTTTAGAGACTCAAAATTGTACTATTATGCCTTCATTAGTATTTCTTCAGTGTTTCCTTGAAACTGCCATTTAAGTATGCACTTACTCCCCTTGCTAGAACAAACCACATGTCAATAGAAGACAACAGTTTTGCTGGCAAAATAATAGACAGAAAAAAAAAAAACACTAAAATTCATCTCTCTCAAGAGAAAAAAATGATAGTAGAATCTGGAGAAGGAATAACCTGTTTATTTTAAAATAAACCAAAACCATACAATAAAAAGGTTAAATCATGTCATAAAGGGAAGCCAACATAAAACAAAGAAATGCATTAAATCAATACCTAAGAAATATCTAAAGTCAAGAAGAAATATAAAATCAAGGGAAGAAAAAAAAATAAAGTCAAGAGGTTAGTGAAATAAGAAAATTAACCTCCAAGAGCTACAACAGGTAAGGAATGTATAATAACTTAAAGGACAGTATATAATAAAGAAAACATTTCAAATGAAGACGATCCAAGTAAATCATGGTATTTCATAAAAACAGTAGAGGGAGACTAATTAGTCAAATGAAGGAAAAAAAAAGAAAGAAAAAGCAAAGTGGGGAAAAATGGAAAATGATATACAGATTAAGATCTTATAAAGAGCAGAGGACAGACCAGGAAGAAAAGAATAACCCTGAAGTAGCAAGAATGAAAGTTCCCATCCAGTAGTCTTTATGTTCAAATGCTTCCAAAAGAATCAGAGTTCTTTATAAAATGAAGCTTGAGGTTCAAACTGGAAGGGAAATAAAACCAGGCTTCTCCTTACATGTAACATATAAAAGAGGTTCCAATCCAATGCAATGTTTTCAAAAGAGAAAATCAATCTGTGAGGGAAAACACACACACTTTTCTGGTACAAAGCTCAAACTGTTGGAGAACACATTTAAGCTCTACCACGATTTGGATGAGTGACCTTAGTTAAGATGTTTAACTTCTGTGTTTCATTTTGGTCATCTGGAAAATGAGAGTAATGGTGTAAAGATTAAATGAGAAACATCCACGAAAAGAGCTCAAGGACAAACCAAGCAAACAGAAGCACACTTAATGTTATATATTACTATAAAATTAAGTTATTAGTAGTAGAATTCACAGAAAGAGTTCAATTCTAATATGGCAGTCTTAAATTATAAATATTTCCCACTCAGGGAGAATAAAAGGCAGAAGCAGAAATGTGAATCAAATCCTACATTAGCAAAAAGAATTTCTTTATTATAGGTATTCAAAGAAAAATTATTTCAATTCAGCAAATAATCTCAATTCACTTAACATACACAAAATGATAGTCATATATATTTCTAACAAAATACTTTCTTATATGACAAATATACCAAATTTTTTAAATGAAGGGTTTTGAAGACTTACAATCCAGTTGCTTAACACAGACAGTGGACAGATGATCAGGGTCGTTCTTGTTCTCTCTTCAACATCACATTTCTTGGAAGCTTCCACTACAGACGCTCCTAGAAGAACAAATCATTGATAGACTTCACTTTTTTTTACCCCTGAAATATACATGCAATACAGTGATGCCAAAGATGTGAAATCCTGAAGAACTAAAAAAGAACAAATGGACTGTTTCCAGCAACAAGCCTTTATGAATCCAGAAGTTTAGATTATTTAACAGGAAGAACCAAATGACTGTGACTAGATGGGACCCAGGAAGAAATCTACAGTATCTACTGATGTTACAGTCTATAACACATGAGGATAAATCTCTGTAATGCAGTTTTCTAAATTTTTACTGTGCTTAATGATGGTCCTGAAGATCTCTACTCCCTCCCTGTCATTCACAATTTGTGCAATCTGCTTTCATATTCTCCCAAGGTTGGTCTCTGACCAATTAAGATACAGCAGAAACAATGTATGTAGCTTACATGCTAACTGGCAAGGCTGACAGATACAGACCTACACAGTAATGTGAAGGAATGTTAAATACTAAGAAACAATGACGTATGATATGAGTAAAGTAATTATGAGATACAGCAATAAGAAGATTATTACTTTCTGAGGTAACAATAAACTAGAAACCTAAGTAAAGAAGAGGAGTAAGCCAACCAAATATCCAGGGATGGCCCTGTAACAAATAGGTGCTAAAACCACAGAAATTCTTGTTTTCATCACCTAAGTACAAAAGAGATCTTTATTTAGTATGATCTTTCATTTTGCTAACATCAGCACCACACAAATTTCTAAAGAAATGTTTAATTGTTGCTTAATATGGATGCTAATCTTAGCAAGGGAGACATTGTGGTTATCATTATAAAATGAACACATGTTTATGTTACTTTCTTTTAATAGTTTATTCCTTCAGAAGATAGCTAATTTCCTCAGATTTGGTCATAACACATCAATAGAAACTCAAGAACTCCATAATAATGCAAATCCTTTAAGTCCTACAAATGAGGGAACAGTCTGTTTTCAAAAATGAACAGGATTTAGCTAACTAATCTCATTCTCTGTGTGTGTGTGTATACATGTGTATGTGTGAGTACACACGCATCTGTGTGTAAAGGCCCAGAGATGACTCTGGGTATTTTTCTCAATTACTTTCTACCTATAATTCTACAACATTCTAGGCATTCTGCAGCCTGTACCTCCAAAGATCTTTCACATTTGTCCTGTAAACCAGTTACAAAAGCATATAAACCACATAGTTTTATCAAAGCAATAGCCACTTTCCTCAATCCCAAAATAATGTATTAGTTGTTTCTGTGACAAAACATCTGACCAGAGAAATGTAAGAAAACTAAGTTCACTATGGTTCACAGTTTGAGGATACAGTCCATCAGAGAAGGGAAAGCACAACAGCAGGAGCTTCAGATATCTGATTACACAGCATCCAGAGTCAAGAAGTAGAGAAAGAGGAATGCTGGCACTCTGCTCACTTTCTCTTTATTAAGTGTAAGGCCAGCCTATGGAATGGAACTGCCCATATTCAAATAAGTTTTCATTCTTTAGTTAAACCTTTCTAGAAACAGCTTCATAAACATACTCAGGGATGAGTTTCTATGATGACCAAGCTAAAGCTGAAAATGAAGGTTAACCCTCATACTATGTTAACTCAAATATCCCATTTTTAAATGGAACCCATTCAAGTCTACTGTTCTTGTTTTATTTATTTACTTACTTATTTATTTATTTATTTATTGGAGACAGGGTCTCCCTATAGCCCTAGCTGGCCTTCAACTCTTTATGTAGACCAGAGACCTGTCTATCTATGCTTCCTGAGTGCTGGGTTCAAGTCTATTTTTATGTCATTAAATTCCTTAGTTTAGTTTAGTTCAGACCTATCTATCTACCTACCTACCTACCTTCCTTTATTTACTTATTTATTGCATTTTCCAAGACTACACTATAAGCTCCAAGAAAATAAGATTTTTTGTGCTGTTTTTGTAACAGGTAAAAACATAGGAGACCAAGGCAAAGAGATACAATTTTTCTTAAATGTCCAACCTTAATTCAATTTCTTCCCATCTTAAATACTCATACTCATAAGCAATATTGCTTTTCTATGAACAAATGCAATATTATAATCAAGATCACTAACATTCCTAAATAAAAAGCAAATCCTAATGATGTCCAAAATTAAATTTTTTAAAATTTTATCCACATTAAGCTTTAAAGCAACTATAGATTAATCCTGAGTCTTCATTAGAACAAATACCTCTTCTATTCAAGAGAAAGAACTGTCTACATCGTATTTTGGCCTTTGTAAGATGAATACGATAGAAAAGGCACAGGTGGAAGCTACGCAATGATAAAGCATTTTTTTTACTTTCTAAACTTCTCATAATGAAAAATTATTTCTCCAATTTAAATTTTTTCATTGAAAAATAGAAAAAAAAACTGAAAACTAGACCTACTAACCTTTTTTCAACATTTTCCTCTTTGTTATATGCGTAGCTGAAGTAAGGGCACAAGCAAATTTTGTATCTTCTTTAACCTTAGAAGATCCTGCTGAAGAAGAAAAATCACAGAATCATAAAAATTCTTTTCTGTGCTTTGTTAGGTATAGGTTCTTTCTATACTCTTTAACTTAAAAATTATGTAACTAAATAAATTTAAGATTATATAATTAAATAAATTTTATGTACACAAAATTGCCACTCCTGATACTACGCAAATCTCTGTAGTTCAGAGAAATGATGTAATCAATCATGTCTCAACTGTTGCTTCTCTTAAGAGAATTCAAAGCAGGAATACACAAACACAAAGTCAGTCAGCATTCAGCTAGAACCTTCTTTGAGGAAATAAAACATGCCTAATGATTAAGCTGCCAAATGTTCAGATCAGTTCAGTGGTGATCAGTTCTTTTCCAAATATTAAGACAATGTGATTTGAATTAAAAGGTAAATGAAGCATGTTCTTTATATGAACACTGCCAAGAAGGCCCAAACTTAACTTGTTAATTACTATGTATATATGTGCAAAAAATAGAAGATTTTGCTCAAATTATTTCACAAGTAGAAGAAAATGACTTTTTGTTTAAAGTTGGTTTAAGTATTATTCCTTAGATTTTTAACTTGAAATTATTTGTTGAATTTGCATCATTTAATTCATTTAGCACATATTATAACCTCATGAAGAGTTTAAGGGCAGGAAAGAGTTAAACAGCAGCCAAATTTAACATCTGTTACTAAAATGTTTTAATCTAAAGAGATGTTAATAAATGAGGTTTTACCTTAATAATCTTTACATGCAAGATTTAAGGACTGAGAAGATATATACCTACCTTTTATTCTATTTTTAGTGTCTGAATGTGCATTTTTCAGCTTGCCTAAAATCAAAACAAAATAAACATAAATATGAGCACACTAGGAGGCTAGACTATAAGACACTTTATCAACTCACACCATTAGATAATACCTTTCATTTTCTGTGGCAATTCACTTTTTTCAATCTCCTCTGAATCACTGCTTTCAATATACTGGACAGCAATTTTTCTTCTGAAATTAAAAGACCCAAAATAAAATATAATATAGCAACATCTTTAGTAAATACAATACAAGCAATATTGGACACATATTTCATCTAGGTGTGTGCTGTCTATTTGACTGGAGCAGAGGTAACAAGTCATTTAAAGAAAGACCCATGCAGAGTCAGCAGCTAGCCAGGCAGATCTAAAGGCAAAGCTTTCTCTCTCCATCAACCAAGGCAAGTGTAAGGAGACTATGCATGCATGCAGAATATCTCTAACTAGACGGGGAACACTGAGTCTTCTAGAACCGCACAGAGTTCCAAATGGTCAAATCTGGTCTGTGTCAAGGAGTAGAGTATGATTCACTATTGCCCAAGGACAAAAAGTGGCATGTGCTTCAAGGTGAACTAGGGTATAAGCCAGTGAAAAAACTTGCTGACAGCCCTTTCTAATGTCTATACTGAAAGACATTTCTATAGTTGAAAGTCCACAAAGCACACCCTGTGGATGTAGGTCAAACACCACAACCAATACAGGAAGCATAGTATCACAAAGATTCTTTTATTACCAGAAAACACCAACCAAAGTAGAGAAAGAAACAAACAACAGTGCAGAGATAGGATGGGTACCTGAACTCAGGGAAGTGATGCCATAGACATACTCTTATCTACACTCAGTATCTGACCACATGGAGAAAATCTGTACCTGCATACACACAAGAGATTGTGTAAGGCAGTTTGCACCTGCATAAAGGTAAGTGATCACAAATAGATTCTCCAAGTATGCACACACAAATGACTTCATGGAGACAGACTATATCTGAGCTAGGGCAGTGATATACCCCTCTACCTGAATAATACACTATACCTACGCATAGAGGAGTGGCCACACACTCTGCATCTGCACACAGGTGACTGACAATCATACAGACTGCACTCAGGTTAAGTGACTACATGAAAGTAAAATTTAACAGCTAACTTAATTTTGTCAATCACTTTGTCATACAATGTTGTATCTGATCAATTTTTTCTTGTAAGACAGTTTCTCCCAGCAATGTGGTGATTGCTCGGTGGGTAAAGTACTTGTTATGTAAGCATGAAGACCTAAGTCAGAGTGTCTTGCATACGTGCAGCAGTATGTGCCTGTAATCCCAGCACTGGGGAGATAGAAACAAGAGGGTCCCTGGGGCTTGCTGGGTCAGGCAGTCCATCCCAATCAATGAGTTAGCTCCAGGTTCAGTGAGAAATCCAGCCTCAAAAATAAGATGGAGCTACCCCAGCCTGCATAAGATTGGCCGTGTCAACAGTCATAAAGAGGAGGAGGGGCTCATGGGGCCTAATGCTCCCTGCTGAACTAAAGGATACTGATGGATAATAGGTTGTGTATAAGGGGAAGCCAACATTTTCAGTTGTGTACCCCACCAGCCCCAATGGGTAGTTCCAAACCCATGGTCATAATGATGGCCCTTTATAAACTCAGTAGGTCACAAAGAAAACAAGACAACAAAAATGTGGGAAAGAGATATGTAGGAAAGTGGGAGGGGGATAAGAGTAATCAGAATGCATTACATACATGTATGAAATTGCCAATAAACACATTTAATTAATTTCTTAAAATTTTAAGTAAATAAGAGAGAACACAATTAAGGGTGACACCCAACTTTGACTTCTGGTCTCCACTTGTATACATACACACGCACTCATACAAACATATGCGGACTCACAGACAAGTGAACAAATACACTTGGAAAAAAAGAAGAAAAAGATAGGCTCTCCTAAAGGGCTCAGATTGGCCTGAGGCTGGTGAACTCCCTCTCAGTTTCCCAAGTGCTGGGATTATTTTGCGATTATAATTGCATTTCTTTACCCCTTTTTATTTCATTCTACCTTCAGCTGGAGGTGCCATATGAGTATTCTACTCTAAGAGCAATGCTATAGATAGTATCTGCTATCCTGAGCATTTGGGCTAAAGGCTTAGTTACTGAGCTATACTCTCATTCTAGAAAGAGAAAAAGTACCTAAATCCCCACTGTAACCTAGTCCCCCTGTCCTATTTGAGTATTACAAATACTTCAACTGAAAGAATGTGGATAACCAAAAATCCAGCCAGTGACTTGTAAAGGTTCTAGTGCAGAAATGCCAACATGGAAAATCAAAGCAACATGACTCCTTCAACAGTTACCAACTCCATAGTAATGGGTACCAATAATGAATTAGATGAAATCTAAGATAGAGCGTACTAGAGAGTTGGCTCAGTGGCTAAAAGCATTGACTGCTCTTGCAGAAGACCCGGGTACAGTTCCCAGCACCCACATGGTGACTAATAACCATCCATAACTCCAGTTCCAGGGGATCCCATGCCCTCTTCTGACCTATGTGGGAATCTGCATGACAGGAGTGCACTTACATACATGCAGGCAATATACTCATACACATCAAAAATAAAATATTAAAAAAGAAAAATGTTTAATAAAATCAAAGACAATGTGAATAAGCTTCCAAATGAATCCAAAGAGATTATAAATCAGTAGTTGAATAAAATAAGGAAGTCAGTACAGAGTATAAAAGAGGAATTCAATAGAGACATAGAAATATTGAAAAAAGTCAACCCAAAATTTGGAAAATAAAAACCTCAATATATCAAATCAAAGAACGGTAGAAAACCCATTCAACAGATCATGTCAAATACAGAATAGGAGGGATGGACAACAAGACAGATAAAATCAGAAAATGACAAAGAGAAAAATAGTAAGTAAACATGACTAGAACATACAACATGACACATCATGGAAAGACCAAATGTACGAATCATGAGAACAGGAAAAAGAAATTCAAGCTAAAGGCATCAAAGTATATTCAACAAATCATATCAGAAAATTTCCCAAAATTAGGGGGAAAGATGGCCCTCCACATAGACGAGGTATTTACAATGCTAAACAGAGAAACAACCCTCCCTACATCATACTATATAGTTTGAACACTAAGTATACATAACAAAAAACATTAAAGCTACAAGAGAGAAATACAAGGTTTATTATAAAGGCATCCATCACAATAGCAGATTTATCAACAAAAGTTCTAAAAACTAGGAGGCAAGGAACAATATATTTCAAGTTCTTCAAGCTAATAATTGGTAATCCAGATTACTATATTCCTGAAAGCTATCCATCAAAATTGAAGAAAAACTTCTCATGATAAACACAAACCAAAGGGATTTGTGATTATTAAGCCAACAATATAAAATACACTTGCAAAGATCTGATGCACTAAAGAGAAAGATAAATCCATCTATATGAGACCACAAAAACATAGAAACGACGCTAAAATATGACAGTTCTAATAATAAATAAATAGGAAAGTACCAAACACTACAAAACAAAATGACAGGAATTAGTATACATATACCAATAGAGTTAGTAGTCTTAATTCACCAATCAAAAGCCATAGACTTACAGATTAGATTAAAAATAGGACACACTATTTCTTGCCACCAAGAAACACTTTGCTGGCAAATAGAAGCACAGCCTTAGGATGTAAGAATGTAAAAAGCATTCCAAACAAATGAATCTAGAAAGCATACTTTGAAAATCTATATTCCAATAAACTGAAAAATCTTGCAGTTTCTAGTTATATATGACTATTGTGTTAGCTTTTATCAAATTGACACAAACTAGAGACCTGGAAAGAAGGAAACTCAGTTGAGAAATTTCCTACATCAGATATGTCTAAGGGGCACTTTCTTGATTGCTGATTGATGTAAGAGGGCCCAGCCCACTGTGGGTTGTGCCTCTTTTGGGCAGGTAGGCCTGGGTTTTATAACAAAAGTAGCTAAGCAAGCCAGGGGGAACAAGCCAGTAAGCAGTGTCCCTCCATACTGTCTTGCTAGAGTTCCTGCCCTGACTTCCCTTGATGGTAGACTATAACCTGTAAGATATAATAAATCCTTTCTTTCTCAAGTTGGTTTTGGTCAGTGTTTTATCACAGCAATAGAATGGAAACTGAAACACATACTACAATCAAACCAAGACAATATAAACTTAAAGAGATCTGTAATGAGCAATGTTTTTTTTAAATTTAAAAATCATACTTTATTTTATGCACAGAAATACACCTTATTATAATAAAACTACTTGACACCACTTCGAACAAAAGAAAGGCTGAGCACAGCAGCATATGCATTTAATCCTAGCACTTGGGAGGCAGAGGCATGGGGATTTCTGTGAAATTAAGACCAGCCTGGTTTAAATAGCAAGTTCCTAGTCAGCTAGGGCTAAAAGAGAGACCCTGTCTAAAAATATAAAAATGTAAAAAAAAGAATCAAATAAGAAATGGGAAAAAATTGGGGTTAAAAATTTAACCATCCCTTCTGTAAGTGGGTCAATGTGAAACATGAATTCAGTGTCCAAGCATGCCCAATTCCCACTGTTCTAATGGTCAAAACAAGCAAGGATATTGAAGAAGTAATAAACAAATCTCTCAAGTACAAAAAAACCCAGGCCCAGATAAGTTCACTACTAATTCTACCAGAAATTTTTTTTAAAAAATCAATGTACTTCAAACTACTGCATAACAGAAAAAGAAGAAATGCTACCAGCCTTCTTTTGTCAAGCCAATATTACTCATTACAAACTAGATAAAAAACACAGTAAGAAAAGTAAATTACATGCCAATTGGAAAAATTTTTTTTAATCTTAATAAAATACGTGCAAACCAAATTCAAGTAAACAACAAAAAAATGTTTCACCATGACTAAGTAGGCTTCAATCCAGGGAATGGAAGGATAGCTCAATAAAAGAAAATCAATAAATCTGTATAAGACACTAATAGATTCCAAGATAAAACCACACAAACATCTCAATAAATGCAGAAAAAGTATTTGACAAAGTCTAATGTCTTTAAGGCAAAAAGCCCTAAACTGGGAATATAAGAAGCACAATTCTATATAGCAAAGTACATTACAAAGCTACAGACATTATACTAAATGGGAGAGAACTCAAATGTATTTCTAATAAAAGAGGAATGAAACTGGGGTTTCCACTGTCTCCACTGTTACTCAATAGAGTCCTTGAAGGATAAGCTAGAACAGTAATGTAGAGGCCCAAGTAACTCCATTTTACTTAAAGTAGCTATGTTAGGGGCTTGTGCTATCAGCAGCTTGTGCTGCACCTACAGAAAGCCCTAACAGCAAGTTCCAAAAATTGATTGTTCTGTCAGCAGGTTCTGCAACTCAGGGAAGCCCTAACTGCCAGAGGTTCCTCATTCCACTTCAGGATGAACTGATCACACAGCCCCTTCTCAGCATTATGTAACTTTTAGGGATGATGTATGATTAACCAAATGCTTGTTCAGCCTCTGAAAATTTTCTTACTTGCCATTTATACAAAAAGTACATTATTTTATCTCACATAGAAGGAAAATTCTATAGAAGTGAAACCTACTGTGGTTTGTGCCTTTAAGAACCCTAACTTCCCATTCCCAGAGCACTGTAGTTTCAGATTGGCAAGGGAAACTGTGGGCCTCAGCACTGCTTCAAATTAAAATTTGAAACTTTCAGTCATGTCTTTTTTCCAGTAGTCTTGAAATCCATAACAGTAAGACAAGACATAGAAATAAAGGAGATACCAACAGGAAAAGAAGAAATAAAATTATCTCAATTTGCAGATGATAAAATTTGTACATGAGAAACAAAAGACTCTACTAGAAAACTGTTCGAAGTGAAAAATATTTTCAATAAAGTAACAGCATAAAAAAATCAATACACAAAATTCAATAGTTTTCTTATATACCAATAATGAAACAATCTTATTCAAAATATTTTTTAAAATTTAAATAATCTATTAAACCTAACCCAGGAAATGAGTAATTTCTACAACCAAAATCTTAAAATATTTAAGAAATAAACTGAAAATTAAAAGACAGATCATCTATACTCATGGATCAGAAGAATTAATATAGTTAAAATGTGTGTGTGTATGTGTGTGTCTGTGTTTTAAGACAGAGTCTCATGTAGCTACAAATGCTATGTACCCAGGCTAGCCTTCAACTCCTGATCAACTCCTAAGCACTGGAATTGCAAGTGTGCAATAATATGTCCAGAATATATGTCAATATTATCAAAAATGAGCTAGAGAGTCAATGCATTCCTCATTAAAATTCAAATGATATTCCTTCACAGAAATAGAAAAACAATACTAAAATTCACATGGAAGTACAAAGACCCCAGATAGTCAAAGTACTTCGGAACAAAAAGAAAACCACTGGCGGTATTACATTATCTGACTTCAAATATACTACAGAGCCATAACTATACTGACAATAGAAAAGAAAATTTAGAATTAAACCCACAGTTACAGTCATGTGATTTTTGACAGAGGAAAAAAATACACTGAAGAAAAGATACCTCTTCAACAAATGGTGCTTAGGAAAACTATGTATCCACATGTAGAATAATTAAAGTAGATCCTTACCTTTCAGCTTGTACAAAAATAAATTCAAACTGGATCAAAGACTTTAATGTAAGACTGGAAACTGAAACCATTAGAGGAAAGCATGGGAAAACTTCAAGATATATGCACAGGCAAGGGTTTTCTGATACAGACTCTAAGAGATAAGAAAAAAAAATACCAAGAACTATCAAATAATACTATATTAAAATAAATACTAAAATTAAATTTAAAAGCTTCTACACCACATAGCTGAGTGAAGCCACAGTCAACAGAAAAAAAATTTTGCTAGTTATATATCTGACATATGACAAATTTCTAGAACTCAAAAACCCTATACAAGCCAATCAACAAATTGGTTAATGAAATGAACAGACAACTCTCAAAAGATAAAGTACAAAACTGACAACAAACATGAAGAGAGTCTTCAGCATCCTTAACCATCAGGGAACTGCAAAGTATAACACTGAAATTCAATCTCATGTCAGTCAGCATAGCTCTCATTAAAGCCCCTCAAGGAATTCTGTAACTCCCAGCTGTAGACTCATGGATGAGGATGTATCTCACGCAGGGTAAGGTCCACAGACATGTGGGAGATAAATAAAAAGAAACCTAAGAAAACATCACAAAAATTTTAAAAATGAAAATTAATGCAAATCTTTCAATAATATCTCAGAATATTAATAATCTCAATTTCCTAATAATAGGATATAGACTAACAGACTAGATACAAAAATAGGGTCAATTTTTTGTTGTTATTGCCTCTGAGAAGCATACCTCACCAACAATAGCCACCACCTTAGAGTAAAAGTAGAGAAAAAGGGAACCTAAGCAAATGTATGTAGGAAGGAAATGAGCAGGTGTAGCTATTCTTACATCTGACAAAATATACTTCAAAACTAGTGTGAAGAGCTAAGAAAGGTCATTTCATATTCAAAGAAATAATCCACCAGGAAGACATTACAATTCTAAATATGTATACAAACCAAACACAGGTTTATCTAATTTTATCAAAGTACTACTGTATGTAAAAACCACAGGTTAATGCCAGCACAGTGATAGTGGGTGACTTCAATATCAAATTCTCATCAATAAATAGGTCATTCCATCAAAAATAAACAGAGAAACATTGGAAATAAATGACATCATAAATCAAATGGTTCTAAGAGACATCTACAAAACATTCCACCCAAACACTAAATATATATTCTTCTTACCAACCCACAGAACTTTCTCCAAAATCAACCACACATTAGGACACAAAGCAAGTCTCAAAAAAGATATGAAAACTGAAATAACATCTTGTATAATATCTGACCATAATGGAATAAAACTAGTCATAGTACCAATAGAAGCTACAAAATATACACAAATTCATGGAGATAAAAACTATAATATACTATTAAATGATGTACAGTCAAAAAGGAAATCAAATTTCTAGAGTTCAATGAAAATGAGGGGACAACATATCAAAATCGATGGGATACAATGAACACAATTCTGAGAAAAAGTTTATAATGCTAAGAGTCTACATCAAAACACTTGAGATCTCAAATAAATAAATTATATACCTTAAGATCTTGGAAAGAAAAGAACAAAACAAACCTAAAAACAGTAGACAAGATGAAATAATCAAAATCAAGGCAGAAACTTATAAAATACGAACAACAAAAATACAAAGAATAAAAGAACCAAAGAGCAGGTTCTTTGAAAAGATAAACAAAACTGATTAAACACTTAGCCAAATTAACCAAAAGGAGTGAAGACCCAAATTAATAAAATTAGAGATGTAAAAGGAGACATTACAATGGATATGAAATTCAGAAAATCACAAGGACACACTTTATAAACTTCTACTAAACTGGAAAATTTTTAGATGCATACAACAAACAAAAAGTAAAACAGAACGGGATAAATTATTTAAACAGATTCAAAACCAGTCATGAGAAATAATAAGCAATGAGCAATAGTAAGTGCTCTCCCAACTTAAAACCAAACCAGATGAAGTCACTTCAGTATGCTACAAAATTTCAAAGAATACTAACAGTACTCACAAATTACTTCATAAAAAAGGAAAACTTCCAAATTTTTTATTATTTTTATTTTTTTATGTGTATGTGTATATTGCCAGCATGTATGTAAGTATACCCATGTTGTGCAATGACCACAGAAGACAGGTTGTGATCCCCTGGAACTGGAGTTATGGATGGCAGAAGACAGACTGGATCCCCTGGAACTGGAGTTATGGATGGCTGTTAGCTGGCACTTGGGTACTAGAAATCAAACCCAGTTCCTCCGCAAGAGCAGCCAGTGCTCCTAACTGCTGAGTCATCTCTCCAACACCCAAACTTTTTTATGAATCCAATATTACTCTGATATCAAAACCAGAAAAAAACACAATGAAAAAAAAATTACAGTCTGATCTCCCTGGTGAACAGAGGTAAAAAATTCTCAATATTTGCAAACCTAGCTGGCCAGGCATGGTGGTATACACCTTTAATTCCAGCACTTGGGAAGCAGAGGCAGGTGGACCGCTGTGAATCTACATAGAGTTCTGGGTCAGGTGGGGATACAGGGAGACCCTATCTCAGAAAGACAAAAAAAAACAAAAAACAACAACAACAAAAAAAAAAACAACAAAACACAAAAAAACCTTGCAAACTTAATCCAACATCACATCATAAAGATCATTCATCATGACAAAATGGGCTTTATTTCAGTGATGCAGGGGATGGTTCAAGATGTGTAAATAAACAAAATTCATAACAAAAATGGACTAAAGACAGAAATCACATGATCATTTCAATAGACACAAAAAAAGTCTTTGACACAACCTAACATCCTTCATGATAAAAGGCAAGGAGGGATGGTGGGAGATTACCTCAATATAATAAAGGCTTATATCCAACAAACCTCCACCCAAAATTATACTAAATGGAGAAAAAAAGCATTTTCGCTAAGATCACTAACAAGAGTATCCACTCTCTTCACTTCCATTTAATATAGCACATGAAGTATTACCTAGAGCATTACAAAATAAAAAGGATACAGATAAAAAAGTAAAAGTATCTCTTTTTGCAGATATTCTATACATGAGAGCCTAAAGATTTTATCAAAATACACATTAGGCAAAGCAGCAGGCTGCAAAATTAACAAAATCAGTAGTCTTCGTATATACCAATCACAAATATACTAGAAAAGAAATCAGGCAAAAAACCCCATTCATACAAATATATAAAATATCTGGGAATAATCCTAATCACCAAGGAACCAAAAGGCCTCTACAATAAAACTCTTAATACGCTGACAAAGAAATTAAGAGAAACCCTTTAAAGATAAAAGATATTTCAGGCTCATAGAGCGGAAGAATCTTGAATAAGTGGCTATCATGCCAAAGCAATCTACAGATTCAATGCACTAGCAACCAAACTTCCAAGGTCATTCTTCACAGACATAGAAAAAAATCAATTAAAAAAATTTCTATGGAGGCACAAAAGACCAAGGATAAGTTAAGCATACAAATACAAAGTTACAGTGGAAGGTATCACCATTTCTCATTCCACTTCAAAACAGCCTTAATACAAACAGAATGTACTGGCACAAAAACAGACACACAGCTCAATGGAATATATTTCAGGACCTAGATATAATTTCACTCAACCACAGTTACCTGATTTTTGACAGATGCCAAAAATATACATTGATAAAATGATAACATCTACAACAAATGGTGCTGAGAAAACTGGATCTCAACATGCAGAAAAATGAAATTTGAACCTGATTTCTCGCCCTACATAAAACTCAACTACAAATGGATTAAGGACCTCAACATAAGGACTTGATACCCTGAAACTGCTAGAGGAAAAAGCACAGGTAAAATTTTCTGAATAAGACTATGGTAGCACAAAAAATAAGACTACAATCAACAAACGGAAACTCATGAAACTAAAAAGCTTCTCTACAGCAAAGGAAACTGTGAAGCAAGACAGACAGACCACAGAATGAGAAAATCATTGCCAGATATTCACCAAACAGAAGATTAATATCTATAATAACACTCAAAAAACTAAACATTAAAAAAGTAAACAACTAACTGAAAAATGAGCTATCCATCCAAACAGAAAACTCTCAAAAGCATAAATGGCTAGGAAACACTTTTAGAAGTTGTTAACATCCTTAGACATCAGGGAAATGCAAATTATAACAACTTTAAAAAATTTAAATTTAAAAAATTTTAAATTTAAAAAATAAAAATTTAAAAAATTTCCTCTACACTGGCTAGGTTTCATAGAGCTAGGTGTTATGAAGGATGGTGGGAGAGAAAAACATCAATAATCAATAGTCTTAACCAGCAACAGAGGATGCATGCTACAATCTTGACCTGCATTACAAGATCTGCCCACCAGTACAAGAGTAGCATGCCTGTTACTGGATAAGTGCCTTCTGACTGGATTTGAGGCCTGCTCCTCAATATCCTCCTCAGAAGGATATTTCATACCTATTATTTTAATTCTGGTCAAAAACCCATGGCTGGGGAAGTCACAAGCCATGGGGTAGAAATTACTACTGTTATTCTGCTAAATCATGTTGTCAAATTGCCTTCTAAATGTTATATTATAATCATAGATCTGGGTTGTTGTCAACCTTGGAAGAAGCATCTTTTTGCAGTGGGCAGGAGTCAATGCAGAAATGAGTAATTGGTCAGTGTTGAGAATAAGAGACTGACCGCTCAGTCCTAAATTGGACATCTTTATTATTCCCTATTCCCTAATAAGCCTCAGAGAATGTCAAAGGAGAGGGAGAAAGAATGTGAGAGCCAGAAGACAAGGAAGAGATGCTATAAAATGCTATCTTCTAGACATGATATGGCTATCACATTCATGAACTCAACAGCTGTGGTTACTACACAGACCTGCAAAGGATTAAGCCAGCCAAAATTCTAGGAGAGGGGAGGTTCTCTCAGGCCCCATCTCTTACTGAGTAACTATTGGCAGTTAATGGCTACTAGAGAAGGGAGAATCATTCTTTTATGAAGGTATGGCTACCAGTAGATGTCCCTTAACGCAGTGGATAACACATATCAATGAATATATGTGAAGCACTGACTGCACTTAGTGGGTTACCAAAAAAAGAAGACATGAAAGTTGGGAGCGGACAGTTTGAAGGATATGGGGAAATTGGAGGGGAGGGAAATAGGGGAAATACTATCATGTTTCATTGAAAACAGAGAGGAAAGCCTCAAGAATAAAGAAAAATTATTTTTAAAAAAACAGAAAGAAAACAAGCTGATGAAGATACAAGGCAAAAGAAAACCTTTGAACTTTGAATGCAGAGTGAGTATGGAAGTCAGTGTTGAAGTTTCTCATAAAAAAAAAAAAACAGAACTACCAGACGGCCCAGCTATACCACTCCTGAGTATGTACCCAAAGGAGTGGAAGTTTACATACTACTGGGGTACAAGCACATTCGTGTTTACTTCTGCACTATTCATGAGAGCTAAGAAATGGAACTAGCCCAGATGTCACATAAATAGATAGATAAAATAATATGATACAGATATACACTGGAATGTTTTCAATCTTAAAGAAAAATGAAATCATGACATGTGCAGGAAAGGGATGGAACTGAATGTAATATTAAACAAAATAAGCCCAACTCAGAAAAGGTAATAATACACTTTTCTCTCACTTCTGAATCTAGATTATACAAAGACACACACACTCTCTTTCTCTCTCTCTATATATATATATACACATACATGTTCCATGCATATATATGATATCAAAGCAAAATGGAGATTGGGAGAAAGATTAGAGGAAAGAGAGAAAAAAGGAGATGGGGATAAAGGAACTAGTGTACGGAGGATATGGCTAAAGTACATGATATAGTTGAAATAAATTGTTCCTATAGAGCCTACCAGTATGTTATGATGAATTTACACCAATTAGGCAAAAAATCTTGGACTCCCCTCCCACATGAGCAACTCCAACTTTTCCCTACCCCACATCCTATTCTTCTTTCAGCCTTGGGCACAGGCCCGCTCCTGATCCCAGCACCCCAGAACGCCAAAGTAATCTTAGTCTAGACATACCCACTGCATCCTGAATCCCAAACTCAGACCAGCTCAGTTTTTCAGTCTAATTTGTTAGAGCCTTCACAGACTGTTCCTACTCCCAACTTGCCTTTGCATTCCTGTGACCTCCCACCTACATGGGCTGTCCCCTCACCCAAATTGCCTTGGATTTCTGTGAGCAGCCTTCTTCACTGGGGCCCAGATCTTTGCAGATTGCCTTAAAAAGTCTGAATTCAGTCTCTGCCTAGTACTTTTTCCTAATTCTGCTGTGTCTATTGGCTAGAGGGACAGAGACTTTAAGAGAGAGCCTGGGAGCATCTGATCTTGCCTAACCTTGCCTCTGAGAGAACTCTGGAACAGCTGAACTACAGTCATCTGATCCCTCCAATATAAAGTCAAAAGAGAGACCATGAAGCCGTGATCAACCAGCTTTTCATACCCTAAGAAAAGAACCAAGTTATATCAAGTATACAAACAGAATCAGACTTCAACTGAACAAAGGAAGGCTCCAGTATCAAATCAGAATCACAAACAAAAAAAATCCACATGGCAAGATCACAACGAAAAAATGATATGAAAAACCCAAATAGTATGTCCCCAGCAAACATCACCAGTGCTGTAGAAGAGTTCTACAATAAGAACCCCATAGAAGATAACCCAGGACAGAGTTTAAAAGGACAATCATAAACATGATCAATGAATTTAAAGAACACGTAAAATAACAAATCAAAGAGATAAGATAGGGATAAACTTCTGACTGAATGTGCAAAAGAGATAGAAATATTAAAGAAAACTCAGGGTGAAATGAAGAAGGAAGTGAAAAACTCAGCAGGTCCATTTGAAATGATGGGAAAAAGCCTCGCCAATAGCATGAATGAAACAGAAAACAGAATTGCGTGACAGTATGATAAAGTTGAAGAATTGGAGCACTCAAGCAAAAATGAAAAAAGTTTTAAAACACAGGAATGGGTATGCAGGAAATGTGGGACAGCATTAAAAAGACCAAAATTAGGCATAATAGGCATAGAGGAAGGAAAAGAATCTCAGGATAATGATATTAAATAGATTTTCAACCAGATTGTAGAAAAAAAAAAATTCCCAAAATTAAGGAAAGACATTCCCATACAAAAACAAGAAGCACCTAGAACACCAAATAGGACCAGAAAAGAAATTCCCCAGAACATATCATAGTTTTTACTATGATATGTAAAAACTCTAAGCATACAGAACAGAGAATTCTGAACGCTGCAAAGAAAAACAAAAAGTCATATACAAAGGAAAACCCATCAGAATTATAGCTGACTTTTCAATGCAAACTATGAAAGCCAGAAGAGCCTGGACCAAAGCATTCCCAGTTCTAAATGACCATAGATGCCAACCCAGAATACTTTACCCAGCAAAAGTGTCTACTATAGTTGACGGGAAAAGAAAAATCTTTCACAACAGGAATAGGCTGAAAGAATTCATGTCTAGAAAACCAGCCCTTCAGAATACTTGAAGCAATACAAAGAGCTGAAGAAAGGAATGACTATACCCGAAGGGCAACGGAAGAAAACTAAGTGAAGGTACAACTGGGGAACCACAAAGTTAGCCAAAGATGCAAAGAGAGTTTAAAATGATGGGAATCAATACATATCTTTCAATAGTAACCTTAAATATCAATGGACTGAACTTCCCAGTCAAAAGACACAGGCTAGTTTAATGGATGAAGAAACAATTTATCCTTGAGGTATCTGCAAGGAACCCATCTCACCTTCAAGGACAGGCACTACCTTAAGGCAAAAAGATGGGAAAAAGATTACAAGCAAATGATACTAAGAAACAAGCAGGAGAAGCCATTCCAATATGTGACAAAATAGACCTCAAATTAAAACTAATCAGAAGAGATAAAGATGGTCACTTTATCTGATCAAAGGAACAATTAACCAAGAAAATATTACAATCATGAACATATGTGCACCAAACTTTGGTATACCCAACTTAATAAAAACAGTACAGGACTTTAAGATTAATTCCAACTCATTAAAAGTAGGGGATTTCAATACCCCACTGTCTCCATCAGACAGGTCAACCGGACAGAGAATGAACAGAGAGACATCTTAATTAAACAATACCATACATCAAATGGATCAAACAGACATCTACCAAATATTCCATCCAAGTACCAAAGAATACACACATTCTATTCAGTACCCTATAGAACTTTATCCAAAATTGGCCACAGAGTGTGGTACAAAACCAACCTCAAAAAAACACACAAAAGAAATTGAAATAATTCCAATCATTCTACCAGACCACAATGCAAAAAAGCTTGCAATGTACACCAGAAGAAGCCCTAGTAATTTCATGAATTTATAGAGACTAAACAACACACTCCTGAATGATGAATGGGTGAAGAGAAATTAATAAAGAAGTAAAAGTATTCCTGGAAATAAATGGAAAGGGCAATATAAGCAACCCAGCAAAACCACTGAGATACGTGGAAAGCAGTCTTAGGACGGAAGTTCATAGCTCTAAGTACGTACCTACATTAAAAAATCACGAGTACAAATAAATGATTTTACATTGTAACTCAAGAATCTTGAAAGCCAACAACAAATGAAACTCAAACCCAACAGACAAGAAATAAAAATCAGAGCAGAAATTAATGAAATAGAAGCAAAGAAAACAATACAAAGAATCAATGAGTCCAAGAGCTGGTTCTTTGAAAAGATAAACAAGATATCTTAACAGACCTTTGGCCCAGTTAACCAAAAGAAAGAAAGAGTAAATCCAAATCAACAGAATCAAAGACGAAATGGGAAACATCACAACAAACAACAAAAAAGATCCAGAACATTATGTGGAAATATTTTAAAAGTTTATATGCTATTAAATTTGAAAACTTTAAAGAAATGGATGCATAACTAAAATCATGGGAATCACCAAAGCTAAAACAAGAAGAGATCAACAGCTTAAACAGACCCATAACATATAAGGAAATCTACATTAGCTTTTACACACACATACACACACACACACACACTCACCACAAGCTGCTGTTGTAATTTTTCCAGTGTCCTCTTTATATTTCTATGTCCTTTTATCTGATCCATTCTACCTAACAGTGCTTTATTACACTGGCTTATGATTTAGTTCAGTTCTAAGAATGATATTTACATAAAAGGAAAACTCATGAGTAATGATTTTCAGGTCAAGTAGTTCAAGTAGGCATTAATGACAGAACAATAAGACTAAAATTTGAGACTGTGGTAGAATAGCTAGTTGAGATTTAGACACAGGGTCACATCTATAGGTACTGATAGAAGACAGTAATAACAAAAGCCCAATATTTAGACCTACCTGATAGGGTAAATGAAGCTAAAAGATTCAAGGAAGATCAAAGGGAATAATGTCTTTTAATCAATTTATTCCTAGATTCTAATCTGTGCCAATACTTAGTACTCTCTACAATGATTATATCATACTTCATTTCCATTACTGAGGAAGTGACAAAGAACTGAAATGATCAAAGATATTCTTCAGTTTTTATCCCCTAAAATCCATAAAGAAAATTCTCAAAGGATCAACAAGAAAAACCTAGGTGAAAGAACTATGGCAAAAAATAGTAGAATGAGTATTTTTAAAAAAATTTTAAGTGTATGAGTGTTTTGCCTGCATGCATGTAAGTGTACCACATGCATACCTGGTGCCTGAGGAGGCCAGAAGAGGGTGTTGGATACAGTGGAAATGGGATCCTAAGGATGGGTGTTAGCTGAAACATGGGTACTGGCAAACGAACCCAGGGCCTCTGAAAGAGCAATAAAGTGCTCTTAATCACTGAGCCATCTCTCCAGAGACAAGAATAATGAGTATTAAAAAGTACTAAATCCCTTCTTTTTACAATCAGTATTTTTCACTTTTAAAATGAGATCATGATAGCTAAGTCATAGTGATTTAATAATCTGAAATTAAAAATTTGTAACTTTCTCTTATATATAAAAAATAGAGAACGTTTAAACAAACATGTCATGTAGTTAAAATACAACAATTTACCTTTTATGGCGGAAACTAGTCAGTTCTGACACCGGACACTTATTCTTCTCCTTGATGTCTGAAATACCAGGTTCTTCACATCTAGATGCCACTATTTCAAAGACAAATACACGAATAGTTAATAAATTGTCTTAAAATAGCAACCTCTGTCCTAAACTTTGGATTTTCAATTACTGATTTAGAGCCTTTTTAGAGACTTCATTCTT
Source organism: Eospalax fontanierii (assembly GCA_035773235.1). Classification (NCBI taxonomy): domain Eukaryota; kingdom Metazoa; phylum Chordata; class Mammalia; order Rodentia; family Spalacidae; genus Eospalax; species Eospalax fontanierii. The sequence continues at coordinate 29,379,303 of CM069548.1, read as the reverse complement.
TTCAAGCTCTTTATTCTATATATTTTTCCTAGTGTTTCCCATTGACAAGTAGCTTCAATTTTTTATGACCCAATAAAAAAATCCTTTCTCTAAAAGTCATCTAGCCAACCTGAAGACTGAATATACAACTATGGGCTGCTGGAGATAAAACAACACAGAACACTATACACACACACACACACACACACACACACACACACACACACATGCATGCATGCGAACGCATGCACAGAATCTCTAACAGGTGTTATAAATTTCTATTTCCTAATATATTGTCCCTTTGTCACCTAGAAAATTCCCTCATCACTGTTTAGCGCTCCCAGCCCTTCTCTATAATCCTATACCATCTGCCTAAATTGAAAGAGAAACCAGTTCGCTCTGCAGGGAAAATGTGAAGCTATCACTTACGAAAGGCCAGGCTTTCTGCCTTCTCATCCTCTCACCCACTCCTCTCTAGTTCTCATCTCTACAACCTTACTAATTATCAACACTATATTCAAAATTCTCCTACCAAAAAAAGGGCAAAAAACCCACAACATTTAATTCTACTCTCATATTTTTTTTTCTATTTCTTACTAGAATCCCAATCTTACATAATGTAGTTAGTTAATTCCAGTTCTTTACGCACCAATCTAAAATAGTTTCTGTCCTGCTCTGCTTCAACCTTGTTTCAGAAATTAATGTTATAAAGGTCATGAGTGCTAAATTCATAAAGCACTTCTCTTCTGACTTCAGAATTGGCTCTAACTTATCTTTGTAGCTTTATCTGCTTTTATTCACACATAATGCTATGATTAACACAATAAGGTTCTATGAAAAAATATTGTTTCTTCTTTCAATTATCCTTTAATGGAATTTTCTCTCAACCAATAACAGCTTCCTGAACTTTTCTGATTAGTATACTATTACCTAACCCAATTATCTTGACAAAGCATTTCCCAATTATCAGTCCTCAAAAAGATTCTTAAAGAGATCCTGGGCTAAAGAGATGGCTCAGTGGTTAAGAGCACTGACTACTCTTGCAGAGGACCCAGGTTTGTTTCCCAGCACATCCAAGGCAGCTAACAGCCATTTCTAACTCCAGGTCCAGAGGATCCAATGCCCTCTTCTGACCTCTTCTGACACTGTACAACACAAGCGCACTTACATACGTGCAGGCAATACATTCATACACATAAAAATAAAACATTAAAAAAAAAAGAAAAAGAGATCCTAAATTTCTGTATATTACAAAGCCCAAAGTAGAATTATCTTTGGTTAGAAAAACATCCATCAAGTGCTCACATCATATTCAAAATTAAAGCTTACCTTTGCTTAGTCCATCTATCTTTTCACTGGTAATATTTCCTCCAAGCTTCATAGATTCATCTTTAATATTACATTCCTTCTGTTCCTGAGTAAAAAAAAGGCATTTTCTTCAATAGTACATTAGTTTTAGATGAAGTTTATCTTATTTTATTTTATATTGCTTCACTTTATAGAATGAAAACTAAAAAAATATATGCTACCAGATTCTGGAACAACAGTGAAAAGGAAGTTAAATAGTGAAAAATAATACATAAACTGCTTTAAAATTTTTCCACTAGAAACTACTGGAAACTAGTTGATCTTTACCTTTCAAGAGAAACACAAAAAGAAAAGTCATGATTATAAATTTTACTGTGAGAAAAAATTACTTCAAGAAAAATTTATGAAATGGGATTTACTTTAGAATTCAAACCTCCTATTCATTTTTTCAAACCAAGTTTCCCCGTTTGGCAAATGAAGCATCTTCCTTGGCTTTCATTATCAATTTTTTTTTCCTCTGGAATGCCCTAGGACTGTCAGGTACAATAGAAGTATAAACAAGAAACTCTACATGATATTCTAGTGGTGAAAGTTTCTATACAAGTAAAATAAAACACAATCTCCAGAAGCAGGTGGCAAGAAAGTAGTGTATATGAAAATTAAAACATGGAAAACATCTTTGTGCTATTTCCTAATTTAGGGTTTTAGGACTTTCAGGTCCTAAAACAAGGAATCATTGTTTCTTTTCTAATAATTATTTTTCTCATTAAGCTTTTTTTCCTTATAAACTGAATATAAACATATTGTGTGTGTGCGTGTGTGTATGAATGAAATTTGAAGGAAAGTCATCAGACTCATATCAGTAGGTCATAAATTATCATTAACAAATAAATAGCTTCAGTACATGTGAATATACTTAGGACACACATAAATTTTTACAAATGAGGACTCAAATTCTATTTATGGCTGGCTTTTTCTTTTTTGATCTGAAAAATGCCACAGGATCTAAGGCTCAGTGGTAGAGCACTTGTTAAGAAGCCTGTATTTCATCCCTAGAATAAAAATTTCTTTAAAAAATAGACTACTCTTTAAAATTAAAGTCTGTGGTTACAGAAATGGCTATATATAACTATTAAATTTAGAAAGATATTACAATTGTCTACATTTAAAATATTAAGGAAAAATTTTACTACTATTTACAAAAAGTGGATTTATAACTTTCAATACCATCTTAGGTCAAATATTTGTCTAGGTCAAAAATTATGAACACATTTAGGCCTCCTGATCCATAATACCAATCGTCTTCAAGAATGTGGTACTTAGGTTGTTTTTGTTTGTATGTTGGCTTTGAGGGTTTTGGCTATTGTCTGTTTTATTGTTTTATGGTGTTTTTGTTTGTTTAGGGATAGTCTCACTCTGTATTGTAGCCCTGGCTGGCTTTAAACTGACAAGAGTCCTAACTCTGCCTCCAAATTGTTGGGTAAAAGGCATATGACATGACACCAGGCAGTAATTACAATTTCACAAACACCATTCATTCCTAAAAAGTCATTAAATCACATGTCTTATATTAGATATCAATTTTCTGGTAATTATTCTTTAATAAAATAGAAAAGTTTTATAGTAAAACCGTCCTCACAGAAAGTACACTACTACTTTACCTTCTTCGACTGATTCTTCTTAGGTCTTTCAACAAGAAGAGGACTGCCATCATGGAAGTTGGTAAGTATTACTGCAATAGCCGTAAGAGTTTTACCCTTTAAAATAATTTTAAAAGACAATCAGAGTCTAAAACCCTTCTAGAAAACATTTAAAAACCAATTTTAAATATTGAGCAACATTAAAAACCACAGTAAAGCATGATTACATGATTGTCAATGAAAAGTATTTCACTTAAACATTTTTCTTACCCTTACTGTAAGTTATTAAGTGATCTAAGTATCACTGATAAATATTTTATTGAATAACTGCTCTAAGATTCTACACTGACTATCATTTTATCATGAAAAGAGAATTTACAACTATTTTTCATGATGTTCAAAGCTAATTTAAAAATGATTAAGAATTCCAGCACACATACGAAGACAATCATTTTCACTATTTTCAGTAGAAATCATAGTTAGCAATCTAGAAATAAAACTACCAAAATATAGTCCCCTAGGACCCTTCCAGGAGACTAAAAGATCAAAATTATTTGTATGTGTTTACATGTGCACACATGCGTGGAGGCCAGAAAATAATCTTAGGTGTTAGTCTTCAGATACTGTCCACCTTTTCCAAAATTTTTTGCAAGACAAGGTCTCTCACTGGCCTAGAACTGGTAAAATCAAAGTTGGGTTCAGATGAACAGTGAGACATCACATGAGGTCTTATGTTCTGATTCTAATAGTAAAGGAGACCGTGGGAAGGGACAAACAACTTGTATCAGTTTGGAGTTAGGCCCTCCAATCAGATGATCTTAAAAGTTTGCAGGAAAATCTGTGTAGTCTTTGGCAATGATCTTGTTCTCTAGTTTGGCTCTAGATGTCTTTGGATGCCTCTCTTGGTCAAGCAGGTCTGCAGCAGGAGCATGGCAAGAAGCAAACAGGCCAGTATAATTATATGGGTATTGGAAAGTCATGAGACCATTGCTTTTCTCTTGCTATCAATATGACTGTCAATACAAAAGGACTTCTCCAACTGGAGGTAACTGGGACTTTCTTTTTATTTTTTGTAGTGATTGATTGTAAGGCCTTCTACACGTCAGGAAGGTATTTTACTACTGAGTTGCCTTTCTTTTACTTTTACTTTTTAAAAACCCTCTGAAAGGCAGGTATTCTAAAGAGTAAGGAAAATTAAAAATATGTTTATGCACTTATAATTGGGTTACCCAACTATTCTAACTATTCTTTGTTGTTATTTGACCTGTCTGGTGGTTCCCTAGAAGACCCTACTTACAAGGTAAGTGAGAAAACACAAAAAACTATTCTACACAGAAACCAAAACCTAGTCCTAAACTAACATCTATCTTTCAACTTCAAAATTTCTTTCTACAAAATTGTAATTGCTAAATAAGATTTTATTAACTGAAGAAAGAGAATTACCAAACCCATATCATCAGCTAAAATTCCTCCATGGACATTTTCTGGTCGTTCCTTCTCAGAAAAATTTGTTATTGTATTATAGTATAAGTCATTTCGCTGTTCCCAGAATGGTGGAAGTTCTTTGCTGTTTTCTCGTGAAATCATCCAAGCTAGAGCTTGTTTCTGATGTGGAAGCAATGGAGTTTCAATAGCCTACCAAAAAAAAAAATGTCATAAAGAAAATATAGTCAGTCCTCTTTTCAGATGCAGAACCTAAAAAGTTATTTTCTTATGGGTATAAAATGCATAAATCATCAAGATATTTAAAAATTCTGGATTTAAATTGAAAACACTGGTTCAATTTTGAGTTCTTTATATATTCCAAATATTAATTCCCCAACAGATATATAATGGCAGAATCCTATTTTCTAAACTGTCTTTTCAGACTGTTAACCACTGTCTTTTTGTGTAAGTTTTTTAATTTCAGTCAATAACATTTGTCAATTCCTGGAATTATTTCTTGACCTTTAGGGCTCTTTTTCAGAAAGTGCTTATGCATCAATAGGCAAAGTACAGATGGTCAATAGATCTAAGAAGGGCCCAATGTCCTTAGCTATTAAGGAAACGTGGAGCAAAACTACACTGAGTCATCTCACCCTTGTCAGAATGGTTATCATTAAAAAAAAAACAAAACAACAACAACACCAAAAAAAAAAAAAAAAAAAAACAGAAAATGCTTGCAAGGTTCCAAGAAGAAAGGAACCCTAATACGTTGCTGATAAGAATATAAGTTGATACAACCACTGTAGAAATCAGCTCAAGGTTCCTCAAAAACTTAAAATAGAACCACATATAATCCATCTATATTACTCCTGGGAATATACTCAAAGGAATACAAGTTAACAAACTACAAAGACACCTGCTCACCCAAGTTTACTGTGGCATAACACACAAAAACCACATCATTAGCACAGAATCAGCCAGGTATCCAAAAATAAATGAATAGATAAAGAAAATGTAGTCTATCCACACAATGGAGTTTTATTCAGTCATAAAGCACAAAATTATGTCTTTTGCAGGAAAATAGAAGGAATTGGAGATCACTAGATATTGTGAAAAAGTGATGCCTAAAAAAGTCAGATCCAAATTACGTATTTTATTGTGTGTTTGTGTATGTGTGTATCTAAATACACATACATACATACATGACATGAAAATAGAAGTGAGACTACGTGTAAAGTCTCAAGGAAGGAGGAAAGGAAAGGGATGACAAGAGAAGGTAATGGGGAATGAATGTGGTCAAAGTCAAGTATATCATACTTAAAGACAAAGAGCATTAGGAAACCCATCACTCTGAACAACATATAATCACAAAAAAAATTTTAATGTTCAATACCTCAGCTGGTTCCATTTCATGAGTTTTATCATCTTCCTTTAAATCTTCAAACAATTTGTCAAATTCCGTTTTAAGCTATAGGAAACAGCAATAAGAAATACTGAGCAATTCAATTAAAGCGATAATTGGATATAATCCAAAGACTTCAAAGACTTCAAATCATTTCATTGAACAAGTTAAATGCCTGGAGGGACATAAGTTAATTCTTTGATATACCAAACTACTCACTGAAAATAGAAAAAGGGTGACTTTTCTACAAAAGGTCAACTGTATTATTTCTGGATGAATACACAAAAGAGTTAAAAGGGACTCTCTAGGGAACTAGGAATATAGCTTAGTGATAAAGTACTTGCCTAAGTATTTGAATGGCCCTGGGTTCAACTCCCAATATTATAAAAAAAAAGGGGGGGGGGGTAAAGTGATAAAATACTGGGGTATCAGTAATAGTTCTATCACAAATGAGAGTACATGTTTTGGCGAATACTTAAGATCCTTGTATCTTTTCTTTTTCTTATTCTTTTCTAAAATTTTATTGAGACAGGGTCTCACTATGTAGCACTGTCTGGCCTGGAATTCACTATGTAGACCAGGATGGCCTCAGACTCACAGAGATCTACTGTTTCTAGTTCAAGCCCTTCTACTGACATGCAGGGAAAACTATAACCGGAAGACAAAAAAGAATACCACTGGAGGCTAAACAGACATAAATTTTTAACGTTATTTTTTAAATTATTATATATATAGTTTTCTTTCAAATTACTTTAGTTTAACAGTGTATTAGATCACAAACTACACAGAGAACTAGACTAATACCAAAGATTTTGAGTAATTTTTAAAAAATTTTATTTGTGGATGAGTATTATTGCCTACATATATGTAAGTGCACCTGTCTTGTGCAGTGCCTGAGGAGGTCAGAAGAGGGTGCTGGATTCTCCTAGAACTGGAGTCATGGACAGTTATTAACCACCATGTGGGTGCTGAGAATCAAATCTGGGTCCTCTACAAAAGCAGCCAGTGCTCTTTACTGCTGAGTCATAGCTCCAGCCCCAAGGTAATTTTTTTAATGTGGCAATTACACCCTCACTGAAAGGAATAAATTATCACATTTTAGTACTTTTTATTACTATTTTGGGCATTCTAAGATTACATGCATCTGCAGTCATATGCATGTTTTTGTTTCTATGTATGTACAGTTTTGAATATGTGAATATAAAATCAGCTCTCCTTTCCACAGATCTAGTTAATCAGAAATGTAGGATTACTTTATACTGATTGTGTATATAACCTGTATCTGAACCCTGTATAGATATTTTCCCCTTATCACTGTGCTCCTAAAATAGTATAACAACAATTTATAGTATTTTATTTACTTTATAGTTATAATCCTGTTATGTAATTATAATTAGTCTAGAAATCGTAAAATATATAGGAGTGCTAAGGTTAGATACAAAAACTGTCATTTTACTTTAAGGGTCATTATTCTAATTTGGAGCCTTACAATTTCTGTGAATTACAAGGGATGAGGGGATTCCTTATTATGTCTTTTTAGATGCTGTTTGCAAATAAATATGCACATTCTCTTTATTATATAATAGTTTTCAGTATAATTTTAGCAATATATGTTTCCTATTCTTTAAAACACCAACCTTTCTCATTAAAATTTTTAGATTACAAAACAAATAAAAGAATATGCCCTGAGGCGGGCATAGTGGCAAACATTTGTAATCACTGTATTTGGGAGGTAAGAGGCAGGAAGACCAGGAGTTCAAGGCCTTTTTCAGACACATAGTGAATCTGAAGTAAGCCTAGGCTACACTAAGACCTTGACTTGGAACAAACGCACACACAAAAAGCTCACCTGTTCAGTTGTCATCTGTACTGCAGCATGAACTGGCATATTATAGCTTGGCCCAGCTCTTCCAGAGCCCCAACCATTCTCCAAACTCAACCCTAAAGCTGTAATTTCCAAATGAAAAGAATAAAATGACCAAATGAAATAGAAATAAAGAAATAGAAGAAAACTTAAGTATCAAACAGCATAAAACATGTCCATTAAGAGTTGAAGGCAGAGCTCAGTAGTACAGTATTTGCTTAGTACAGACAATCCAGACAACTGTAAAAAAAAAAACAATTTTTTTAAAGTTATATTAAGTGCTCTATAACTGAATTTCATTCTTAGGCGTAAAGAGAATTAGGCCTAAATATAAAATCATTCAAAAAAATAACTGAACATGATTTGAACAAATTCTTACTAAATACTCTTTTCATTCCCTACTGACTCTTTTTGTCTAAAAATTGTCAAAATGTTTAAAAAGAGGAATTTTCAGATGCTAACACTGAGGAAAAATTAAAGGTACATAAACTCTTCTTGTATATTTTTATGTAGATGAATCTATAGTCATATTTACATTTCAATATATGATGGTAGGTCCACAGAATTAACTGTCTTTATTTTGTGTGAGTACAATCTATGATGTTTGCACAGCAACAAAATCACTACATCACGTATTCCTCAGAATCTGTCTCTGTTGTTGACTGATATATAACTATATTTCAAAATACAGGGGGCTGGAGAGATGGCTAAGCAGTTAAAAGCATTGGCTGCTCTTGCAAAAGATACAGGTTTAGTTCCTAACACCCACATGGCAGCTCACAACCATCTGTAACTCCAGTTCCAAGAGATTCCACACCCTCTTCAGACCTCTGTGGGCACTGCACTACACGGGTATGCTTATATATGCAGGCAATATACTATTGCACATAAAACAAAAAATTTAAAAATGTTTTTTAAAAATCAATACAGAGGTAAGTCAGCAATTTCTCCAAAAGAGTCCCCCAAAAACTTCTAACATGGAGCCTTCAGCACCTATTAGTTATCAACAACACCCAAAGAAAAACTATTTTCTAATTCCTGCATCTTACAATGTATCAAACTTACTTTTTGTTGCAGGACCCAATCTAAATCCATGTTTCTTCAGCTGATCTAAAACCACTTTTCTATTTTCTTCTTTTCCCCAAAAAGTCATATGGAGAGGCATGGTAAAAGTATTGTTTGCACCAAAAGGAACTACCCTGTTGTAGGTAAGGGAGGGAAAAATGAGAAACTGAAAGTTATTTTTAAACAAATTATGACTCTATTAAATATTGCAAGTATCCCACTCAAATGGGAAATAAAAAAGGGACTAGTTGAAAAAGGGCAAGAATTAAACCCCACAATCAGAAGGAAAAGGTGCTTTTTTATAATTGGAACAGAATGTCAGAAGAACCTGCGATGGTGGGCTAAAGCAGCTTCAAAGGACAGCTTTACAAAGTAGACTGTAAAATAAAAAAATGGTGTAGATTCGAAGGGACACAGAATTAGCTAACAGAACCACTACGACTATAACTCATATCCCTGGGAGAATGGGAAATGATTTAGAACATCTACTTGTGGTGGACATAGTGGCATATGCCTTTAATCCCCACCCTCAGGAGGCAGATGTAGGTGATCTCTGTGAGATCGAGGTCAGTCTGGTATACATAGTGACTTCCAAGTGGGCTGGGATTAAGGAGATTCTGTTAAAAAAATAAAAATAAAAATAAATAAATAAATAAAAACAGCTACATCTAATCCAGCATTCACTAGAAACTTATTAACATTTGAAAAACTTAAAGAAAAGAAAGTGAGACAAAGTTACTCATTTATTTTACTTTCCAAACTCACTTGGAATTAGAATATGAATATGCTAAGCATTAGGACTGGGGCAGAAAGATCCCAAATATTTACAATGAGATCACAAACACCTAGAGGAAAACCAAAGAATAGTCAAAAAAATAAATAAATGAAAATGAAAAGACTTGCTAGAGCACATGCTCTAGCAGAAGAAATAGCTACTTCTAAAATACCAGTCAACTGAGGTCATGCAGGAATAAGGGTCCAACACTGTCAGACCTACCATTTATTAGTAGAAAAATTTTAATATAAACAAAATACAAACTCTGTAGATTTCACTTCTAATAAGAAATGAAATAAAACACCAAAACACTGTGTAGGTAAGCTAAGCATGATGGTGTACACCAGTGAGTAGAAGGCTAAGGCAGGAGGACTGGGAATTCAAGGCTCAAAAAAAATCAAAACAAAAACCCCCATCATTTTCAGCATCTGTGGTAGGGTGTGCCTGTAATCCCAGCACTAAGAAGGAAACTGAGGCAGAAGATCATCACGAGTTCAAGCTAGATACAATAGAAATATCGTGCCTTAAAAAACAATATGCAGCGACTGGAGAAATGGCTCAGAGGTTAAGAGCACTGGGTGTTTTTGCAGAGGACCAGGGTTCGGTTCCCAGCACCATACCATACCGTGGCTAACAACCATGCATAACTCCAGTTCCAGGGAATTCAATACCCTTTCCTGACCTCTGGGGCGCTACTTACAATCATATACATAAAATATTTTAACAAAAAAAAATGCAGGTATGAAACGCACCTACATCTAATTAGAAGCTACCAATTTACATCATCTGATTTCAACAAACATTTCCTAATTCCCATTCCCAAATCTATGCACCAAAAAAGCTTAAGGAGATGGGGGTATTCTTCCTAATATGTAAACCCAAGTTTTTTTTCTCCATGGTAATAATTCAATAGGAAAATGAGAGGTCAATTGTTCAGGGGCAAACAGGGGAGGCAGATAGGAAAAATTATTAAAACTAAAATCTAGAGGGCCTGAGAGAAGGCTCAGCAGTTAAGAGCACTGGCTACTTTTATAGAGGACCAGTTTTTGATTCTCAGCACCCACATGGCAGCTATTTCCAGGAGATCCAACATCCTAATCTGACCAGTGTGGGCAGTGCATGACCCGGTTGCATTTATATATATGCAGGCAATATACTCTTACACATAAAATATAATTAAATAAAATACTTTTTAAAAACTAAACTCTAAAAATACATTACCCTTCCACTTGTGCCAACTTGTTGTCCATGATATAGGCCAAAGCAGCTGCCAGATCTTTCTTTAAATGGCCAACCTGATTTCCATTCACATTGTTTACTTTAATAGCATTCTTATCATAGGGGTTATTAGGCTCCCGTTGTAATGCAACCATTTCATTATTATTTACCTATGAAAAGTAAGGAACAGATAGTAATAACATAAATATGAATAATAACAGCTTGACTCCATTATTTTGTATCTGAGATTTCTATTCATTTATTGTTGTTGAGATTTGTTTTGTTTTTTGTTTATCTGTTTGCTTTCTTGAGTCAGGGACTTGTGTGCTGGTCTCAAACTTGCTATGTAGCCAAAGACGATCATGAACAAAAGATGGTTCTGAAATCTGATCTTCCTGTCTCTAACTCCTGAGGGCTCCCATTACAGGCATGCTTTACGAGTCCACTACTGGAGTAGTACTGGGAATCAAACCCAAGTCTAGGCAAGCAATCTATTAACTGAGCTACATTTCCAGCTCAAACTAGAAATATTAAACCTGTGAGTACTGTTTAAGATGGGTCAAGCAGGATTACAAGATCTGAGGAACAGAAATAAAAGATGAGAAAACATGAAGAGGAGAGGGAGTACATTTATTATTTTTTCTGTTGCTATGATAAAACAGCATGACCAAAGCAGTTAACTTACACAAAGTTTACTAGACTTATGGTTCCAGAGGGACTGGAGGCAGAGAGGCATAGCAGCAGGAGGGAGACAGAGTAAAAAGCTGAGCTCTCACGTCTTCAAACAGGAACAAGAAGCAGAGTAGAGTGCGCCAGACTGGAAGTTGGCATGGCTATATAATCTCAAAGCCCGCCCGCAGTGCCTGCTGAGCTTTCTCCAGCAAGGCTACACCTCTTAAGACCTCCCAAAACAGCACCACTAACTGAGAACAAAATGTTCAAATACTTGGGGACATTTATTCAAACCACCACAGTAAATGCATCAACATCAAGGACACAACAATCAGAGATAGAAAAAAAAGGGGGGACAGAAAAAAAGTGCTTGAAGGAAATAATGGCTGAAAACTCAGCTAACTCCAAGTAAAATAAACTTCAGAAGACACACACCTGCACATAGCATAAACAAGTTGTCAAACAAAAACATCTTGAACAAGAGAAAAGTACTTCATATACAAAAGATCTTTAATGGATAAACATCTAATTTCTACCAGAAATTATGAAACCCAGGGACTTGTAGATAAATGGCTTAGCCAGTAAGGGCACCTACTGCCAATCTGAGTATGCTGTCGACCGCGGTTCAATCCCTGGAAGCCACTGCTGCAAGTCACCCTCTGATCAACACATAACATAAACAATTTTTAAATAACTGGAGAGATAGCTCATGAGTTATACTCTTCCAGAAGACACGGATTCAGTTCCCAGTTCCTGCATGGAAGCTAACAACTGTCCTGATCTTCAGAGGCTGCGATGCACTCTTCTGACCTCCACAGGCATGCACATGGTGAATTTACATACATACAGGCAAAACACTCATACACATAAAATAATATCTTGGGGGTTTTGATTTTTTTTTTGTTCTTTTGTTTTTGTTTTGAGACCAGCTCACACTGTGCAGCCCTTACTAGCCTGGAATTCCCTATGTAGACCTGGCAGGCTTCAAACTCACAGAGATCGTCATCTGCCTCTGCCAGAGTGCTGGTCTTAAAGGTCTGGGCCACCAGGCCAGACATAAATAAAATCTTGTTTAGTTTTTTGAGATAGTCAGCTGGCCTGACTTGCTATGCAGACCAGACTGGCCTCAATCTCTGAGATGTACCTGCCTCTGACTGGGATTAAAAAGGCTCTAAAATCTTTTTTTAAAAAGAAAGGGGAAAAAAAAAAGAAATCATGGAGTCCTGAAGTGAATTTTTCAAAGTGTTAATTCTATATCTAGGGAAAGTACCCTTCAAAATAACAAGTCTAAAATTGCTCAAATTGAAAAGAGAAAAGGGAAGGAGGTAGGGAGGAACTCCTAAGAAAAGTAGAACAGATTATGAATCAAATCTTTGAATCAAGAAAAGTTATTTTAAAGAGAACAGTTGTTTGAAAAGATTCTTATCAAGACTAATCAACAAAAAGTTTAAAAATAAGGGCTGGAGAGATGGCTCAGTGGTTAAGAACACTGGCTTCTCTTGCAGAGGACTTGCGTTTGGTTCCTAGCACCCACATGGCAGCTACTCCACAACTCCAGTTCCAGAGACTCCATCACCCTCTTCTGACTTCTGTGGGAAATCCGTAACATGGGTGCCCCTACATATACGCAGGCAATACATTCATACACATAAAATTTTTAAAAATAATTTTTTAAAATTAAAAATGAGACATAAATATACAGCACAAAAAATAAAAACAAAACATAAACATAACGAGTTATTTAGAGACAGAGTACTGCTATGTGGCCTAGACTGGCTCAGACCTCAGCATATAGCACAGGCTGGTCTCACACCCATACTTATCCTATCTCAGACTTTCAAGTACTAGGATTACAGGTGGCAAGATTTTTTTTTTAATTTTTATGTGTATAAGTGTTTTGCCTACATGTATGTAAATTTACCATGTGTACATAATGCTAGTAGACACCAGAAGAGAGCATGAGATCCCCTGGAACTGGAGTTACAAATAGTTGAAACACTCGGTATTTGTTTTTATAAACAAAAGAAGAAAGGAATAAAGCTAATGTGAATACTGCTGACTCTAAATCGAAAGAAGTTTATTATTCTAATTTTATATATCTAAATAACAAATCCATCTGAGATGAGCCTAATTAAGATTACAGTCCAGAGAAGTTGTATTCTTATTAACTTCTCAATCTGCTCCCTTTTCTTTCTTCCTCTCACACATACATACAATACAATTCAGAGAACTGAGATATACAGGGAAAAAAAGGCAGGAGACACTCTTGTTATCAAAAAAGAAAAAAAAATGACCAACTGTGGTGATGCAAGCCTTTAATCCCAGCACTTAGGAGACAGAGGCAGGTGGATCTGTGAGTGAGGCCAGCCTGGTCTACAGAGCAAGTTCCAAATCATCCAGGGTTACAAAGTTGAGACTCAATCTCTAAAAAACTGAAATAAAAAGACCTAAAAATAAATAATTCCCTTATCTAGGAAAAGCAGATTTACAAGTCATTTTCTAAATTCACTATTTATTTTCTGAATCACTGAACTTTCTAGAGCTTCATCTCAGTTTGACAGAGTACCTCAGTTACTGTAAGGATCAAATGGCAGTGTGAGCAAAGGTGTGTTGTACTGCTAGCATGATACAAATGTAAAAATTAGTGGAAGGTATCTATCACTTGTCCACATATATTTCAATTACTTAAAATAAAACATTAACTGCACATGTGCCTTCTAATATTGTTTTCTAAGTTAAAATCATAAACACAATTAATTTATTCAGTATCTACTTTTATACTCACTACTCCTGTGTAATAGCGCAGTCCAACAACATGACCTCTCAGAGTTCCAAAGAGAACTGAATCTAGCTCTTCATCACTGGTTAGGAACTCATCTGGAGGGATAATATCTTGGAATTCAAATCGTGGAAAGAAAGTTGGATATGAGAGTCGTGTAAAACTTCCATGGGCTCCATACTGGACAGACTGCAAATATTTCCAAACAGGATCCCTATTTAAAAAAAAAAAAAAAAAAAAAGCATAGAAAAACTACAAAACTTACCCAAGTATTTCTCACATAGTCAATTGTACTTATAGGCAGACTGCTTCATTACACTTTATTTTGGCAAATGGGAATGACATTATGCAGGAATGACCATTAACAGATCAACAGTTACACTGTCTAAAGCAGAAGCTGAATGAGGAAGGCTTCCGGGAACCAGGAATCTGACTTGTTAAACGCTGGCTCTTCCACTACACCTTAGCCAGGAAGACTAAGGACCCACAAACCTCTTTCTTGATGAAAAAACATTTATTTACATAGAAATGTATGTGATGTCTGTAGCTACGACTCTATGCCCAAACTTTCAATGGCAACTGATCTAGAAGGGGTATGTTTAAAAAAATAAAACCTATTATCTAGGAAGCTTTTAACTTTTTACATAATCCATCCAGCATCCCTTGATTCACAGATCACAGTGGAATAGGGTCTCTAAACTATGACATCATAGGACGTTGACCTGAAGCCCTCTTACCCGGGTTCCATCACCCCGCTGGTCTAAAGGTAATTCCAATCCCTGTAAGGATAATGATTTCAGGAATGGGGATGCAAATCACTTAGGACGATGAAAAGTGGATGTTTGCTGGAAGCCTCTAAGAAGTTCCCATTCTCCCCAGAACAGACAGGACTATCACCCGCTGTTTTCCTTTCTCTGCGTGACTCCTTCCCTAGCTCCATCGCAAACATACACATTCGCAAGCTGGTGGCCCATCAACTGTGAGGGACGCGGAGACGGCTGTCGGCGCCTCTAACACAATCACAGCGCCTAGCTAATGGCTATCGGGATGAACACAGCATCCGCTCAGGTTCTGACCCTCAGACTCCTCCGCCCCCTCCTCACCCCGTTCGTGACAGATACCCCTCTCCTCCCAGCCCCCAGGCTCGGGCAGACTATGCTTTAGCTTCTCCTGCAGCCGCACGGACCGCGCAGGGAGCACGGAAGGTCAGGTTCATTCGGGGACAGCCGCCAGGCCGTTAGCTGTAGCGCGCCACCCCCTCCGCCCCCTTCACCTCTTGAACATCCAGGACATGGTGCTGGGGAGGCGACCGCAGAGTCCCTCGGCCGCCCCACACCGCTCTAGAGCGGCCTGGATGAGCTTCCTCGGGCCTTGCCGAAACGAGCTACAGCTGCACAGCCCGCGGCCAGCCGCAGCGCAGGAAGCCCGTCTCCGCCGACGTCGACGCTTACCTCTAGAGGCAACAGTCTGCGAGCTCCGCGTCGCTCTGTGACAGACACTGAGAGCGTCCAATCGGGAGGCGGAGGCTGCTAGGACTAACCAATCATAACGCGGGAGGGTTGGGGGACTCCGCCTTGCGCTGCCTTTCAAAGGGAGCGAGGTTCTCGGGCGCAAGGGCGGGTCCATCCGGGTTCTTCCCCGCCCCCAAGGCGGTTGCGCGGGAAAGCGTCGAGGCCGGCTGCGCACCGGGTTGTCTGGGACCAGAATTGCCTGGGCACGGTGACAAGCTTCCTCCCTCCGACATACCCAAAGCCCAGAGTACCCTCACAGCTCCGGCCGACCTCGGCCCCCTTTCTCCGTCTCCTCTGATGTATGCCCAATAGGCCTTCCCCAGATGCCTGCCATCATTTCCTGTGGCGAACCCGGGACCTAAATACGTTTGCTGCAAGGCTCCTCGACCATGTTGAGAACATCTCAATGAAAACTTCCCAGTTTCCTCACCACCACCACCTCATTTTCTTTTCTTTTTTGTTTTTAGGAAAAATGTCATCCTTTGGTACAAAAGAGTCATAAAAATTGGGGCTGAAGGGATGGTACAGTGGTTAGAACCACCAACTGCTCTTGCAAAGGACTGGGGTTCGGTTCCCAGCACCTACCTACATGACGGCTAACAACGGTCCATAACTAGTTCCAAGGGATCTGAGTCCCTTCTCTGACCTCCATGGACAATTCACGACACAGGCGGGTGCTTATATGCAGGCAATATATTCATACAAAAAAATTTTTTTTCAGTGATAAAATAAAACATGGAACCAGGCACCTTGGCGCAGAACTTTAATCACAGCATTCAGGAAGCAGAGACAGGCCAGTCTCTGTGAGATGGAGGCCAGCCTGGTGGAGATAGGGAGTTCCAGGCCAATAGTGACACACAGCATTCAGGAAGCAGAGACAGGCCAGTCTCTGTGAGATGGAGGCCAGCCTGGTGGAGATAGGGAGTTCCAGGCCAATAGTGACAACATGGAGACCCTGTATTGGAAAAAAAAAAAAGGAACCACCACACAACTGCTGATAGCTGAAAGTGACGGGCGGGGACCAGGACCCTTGTAAAGCACTGTGGCCACTCTGCACAAGCCCAAGGAGAAAGGACTTTGTTTTTCTCAGGAAACTGCAGCAGGAACTGAGGACAACTTTCTGGTCTGCGAGCCAGCTGCAGCCTAGAGCTGGCTGAGGTGTTTGGGAGACCAGGGGTTTCGGGAGAAGGCTACTGCCCATGAAGCAGGTTTTTAAGTTTTTTGTAGTTTGATTGTTTTTGTTCCTGGCTGGCCTGGAACTCAGTATTTAGGTAAGGCTGCCCTAAATTCACAGAGATCCGCCTTCCTCTCAAGTACTGAGATTTTAAAGGTGCACACACGACCAGGCCAGAGAAGCAGCCGTTTATTTACTACAGCATCTGCAGCCGGCACCACAGCAAGAAGCCAATGGTTTTGTGGAGGCTGATGAACTATTAAAGGAGAATATGGATTTTAAACATTATTTTCTCTGTGTGTCTGTCAACAAGATTCAGTTGACAAGTTTGTGCTTAGAACACCAACACAGCTACCTAGAGACACTGACCTTGTCTCTTGACCAAAGTTCCTCAGTTCTGTTTGTCTCCTATGCAATGGCTTTCAGAAGGGATTTTTCTTTATTATGTTTTTAGCATCTTTTCCTATATGTGATAAATACTGACAGTCATCCTTTCTAGAATGGTCCATTTTATGCTTCCATCAGCACATTAGGAGAGGCAGTCAGTAAAGGCATGTGTTCATTATCTTAAATACTGATGATCCATGAACCAGCAGTGGAATTAAAGAATTTAGGGTAGGATGCTGGAGTGAAAATCAGAGTCTGGAACATACTCTCTTTGCAAAAACCAATTCTCAAAGAGGAAAGAGCTAGGTTCATTCTGGAGCCAAAGCTGAGTGGTCACCCCAAATTCTATGTTCCATTGTGGAAGCAGTTTCATGAAATTTTTGTAGTAACAGAACAAAAAAGTCATAAATCTTTCAAATACATTGGTGGAAACATTAGATAGAAGGCTTCAAGCAAAACAGGAGAGCTTCTGTCATGGGGCCAATGCTATCCGATAGTATTAGCTTTTTGCTTGCTTGGAAACTAATGTTCCGTTTGTGCATTCCAAATGATTTTAGTCACAAAGACATTAGGTCAAGTACAGAGGAGGCTAATAAATGGTTGTAAAGAGGACTAAACACGGCCCAAGATAATTTGACTCTGAATCTGCAACATTCCAAACTCCCCAGTCATTGAAGTTCAAATCACTTGCTCAGCCTTGCAGAAGGTTCAGTTGAAGGTGCAGCTTCTTTCCAGGAACTTTTGTTCACACTAAGCAGGCACTCTTCCATCATAGCTCCATCTCGAGCCCGCACCAGTAGAATTTGAAGCAATTTAGTACTTTATTTAACTAAGCAGAAAAAAAAAAGTTAAGAACATTTATCACCTTCAGTTATTTTACTTTTCTCATGAAGTATCATGAGGCAAAGTAATTCAATTTTGGGGTTTCCACGTTCTAAACACAGTCTTAGAAAATATGCCCGACAATGCTGATTGATCATGGATTGTTATTGCTATTGCTGGGGTTTAGAGGTTTTTATTTTTTAGTAGTAGGGATTGGAATATAGGGAGCCTGTCCACTCGAGGCAAACTCTTTACCTCCAAAGTGTATTCCCAGCCCTTATTTTACTTTAGACAAGGACTCACCAAGTTGCCCAAGGCTGGCTTTGAACTCATTGTGTAGACCATGACAACTTTGATCCTATTGTCTCAGCCTCCAGAGTAGCTTAAAGCATCACCAAGCCCAGCTGGAAATATTTTTATGTATAAAATTAACCAATCCATGCTCATTAGATTGAAAGATAAAATTCCATAGATGATAAACATGGCCTTTCAAGACTTAAGATCTATGAATGATGTTTGTCCCTGAGCCAAAGAATTCAGCAAGTAAAATTTGCCATTTCAAGACAACTTTCTCCACATTCTAAGTATTTAACATCCTAGAACCAGCAGAAAAACTTGAATATTTTCACTTTATTATTCATTACTTATTTTTTAAAGCCAAATACAATGTGTACAGTGTTTAACTGCAATGTTACAAAAACAGTTATGCTAGATAATGATTTTTGCAAAATGAACCTTTGTAACTTGAAACCCCTGGGCTGGCTTGTGTGATTGGATAAGTAGAAGAAAAGTGACATAAAAGGGATCGTGGGAAAGTAAACTTGTGCTCATTTGTGTTTTATTTGAAACAATTTCTGGTTTGGGATTTTGTTTCATTCTTTGGTGGTGGTCCTTGCACTGTGGCTTGAAGCTAGGCCCTCAGGCATGGTGAGCAAGGTCTCTACAGTAAGCTCTATCCCAGCCTCTGTCTTTTATTGTAACTGATGATAGCCATTGAATCTTTTGGGTTTGGCTTGGTTTGTGGGCTTTTTAAAAGATTTATTTTATTTTAATTATGCTTATGTGTCTATACATATGAGTTCAGGTGTCTCTGGAGGCTAGACTA
This sequence comes from Eospalax fontanierii, assembly GCA_035773235.1. Taxonomy (NCBI): domain Eukaryota; kingdom Metazoa; phylum Chordata; class Mammalia; order Rodentia; family Spalacidae; genus Eospalax; species Eospalax fontanierii. The sequence continues at coordinate 29,360,177 of CM069548.1, read as the reverse complement.
GGGTGTAGGATTCACTTCAGCTAAAGTTACAGACATTTGTGAACTGGCTGATGTAAATGCTGGGGACTGAACTCAGGTCCTCTGGAAGAGCAGGAAGGGCTCTTAGTCATTGAGCCATCTTTCCAGCCTACCATTGAATGTTTTAAGCAGCAAAAGATGATTTGATTAGGTTTCAAAAAATTCATTCTCCAGATTAGCCAGTGTATAGCCTAGAATTGACCTATTTCAAGTTCAATTAAAGATTTTTGCTTTGTTCTTTTTCTCAGCTGAACCTTTATCTACCTGTTATTAAAACATTCCCAAAGATACAGTGAACAAAGACTAAATTGCTAGATTTCAAAAACTTCTTTCAGTGTGAACCATCACAAAATAATCTTGAGTTAGAAAATCTAGAGTTTAAATCTCTCTAAGGATCTGCATTCCAGAAAGGAGAGAAGATCCCGGAGTTCTCAATTCATTCTAATATGACAAAAGCTCACGTATAAGGCAACAATTGCAAAGTCTATGATATGTTCACTCATGGTTGCAGTTAGAAAAGCATAGGGAAGACGAAATTATTTCTCATTTTATCCTAGATTAGTTCACCATTAGTAGGCACTGCAAGGATAAGTCACTTTTAAAGAGAAATGGGAATTAAGTGGCAGAAACTAGAGAAATGAATGGAAGACCTAACTGAAGACTGCTTGAAGCCCTGTGGTAATCCTTGTCCACAAGCAGGGACATGAAGATCTTCTGTCTGGAAATGTCCTCAAGAAGGTGTTCATCTCAAGCAACAGTTGGCAGCAGAAGTTGTAAGGTTGCCCTTCCAGACTCCACAAGGCTCCTGCTCAAAAAATGGGATGAAGATAAAGAAGATGGTTTACATCAATCACTGGGAAACTATTCAAGAAGATGACAGCATGACTGGTCAAGGAAATCAAATATCTTACTTCTCACTATCCAGAAAGAGAAGAATCTTAGACTTGAAGAGGAAGATGTTTCTTACAAGAACCCATACGACTCCAGCAGAACAGCCCAAATCCCATGAAATGAAGGCACCTTCTTTCAAGTTGTCCCTATGATGGTGTGATCAGTTTTCTGTTCAAGCTAGACAAGTTCTTTCCTGTGCCTCCCAGTGTGTAGATGAATGAGAGGAAACACCACATGTGAGAAACACTAAGAAAGATTCTATAAATGTAAGGAATATCCCAAGATCTTTAGGTATCTGTCATTTTTTTTTAGAAGAGCAAAGAATAGAAATGAGAAGTCATTTGTTTGTGTTAAGTATTCCAAAGCTTCTGTCAGGCATCAGACCTACCAGTACATCAGATGATACGTATGTAATGTCTTTTGAATGCTCACATGTGAAAAGTTTTTTGACCACAAAACCACACTACTTGCTCCAGAATTCATGTAAAAAAGAAGCCCTAGACAAGTTCCCTTTGCCAGACAAGCTACCACCAAACATTCATGTACCATCATTATCAGCCAAAAATTGGACTCAAAGTATTCATTCTAGACCAGAAGTTTCTTTTAACTACTATCCCAATGTATATAAATATATTCCCATGTTTCTGTAGCTCCAATCCATTGAAAATACACTATATGGTTTCCTAACTATGCTACCTGTTTTCTCACTTTACAAAAAAGGACATGGAATTTATTGGTTTTGTTCTTAGTGCCTAAGAGGTTGATATTTCATATTCAATAAATACATGTTGAATAAATGAAAAAATTCATTCTAGGGGTGGGGTGGAGACATGGCTCAGCAGTTAAAAGCACTGGTTGCTCTTGCAGAGGACCAGGGTTTGAATTCCAGCACCCACATGGCAGCTAACAACCATCCATAACTCCACTGCCAGAAGATCTGGCTCCCTCTTCTGTCCTCTGCAAGGTACTGCATGGCATGGGTACCCATAATGATAATTATGGAGATATTACACCTAGGTAAAGGAGAATACTGATTTGGAATGGATGGAAAGGTGATAAAGCTAAGGACGTGAATAATAAAGGAAAGAATGTGAAATTTTTCCATTCAGTCATCTCCATCACAAACATTCTATTATCTGCTCCTATTTCTTAGGCAAATTAATCGTGTCATTTGTCTTTCTTATTTGATAAGCATGAAATCAAAAAAAGATGTAGCTAGAGCTTTAGGGTCTGTCCCTTTTTCAAACCTCATATTTCCTATCCTTTGCCAACACACTGTCATGATAAAGGCTTCATCTCTAAAACTGATAATTTCACATTTGACTAAAAGGCTATTATTACAAACCAAATCTTGGTGTCTTCTCATTGGTAATTCATAATCATACTTTTTTTAGTTCTTTGAGACAGGGTCTCACTAAGTAGTCTTGGCTAGCCTGGAAGTCATAGAGATTCACCTGCCTCTGCTTCCCAAGTGCTGGGATTAAAGGTGGGGCTTATCATGCCTGGTCACTTTTTTAGGTTATTTTTAATTTTAAAGCAATTGTGGGGAAAACACTTTAAGAATCAAATATTCCAAACTCTGGCTTTGATACTAAAACTTTCAAATTTTTATCACTAATTAATAGAATTGGGAAAAAAGTATGATAATGTACAGTTTTACTTATTTATTTTCTTTTTTCAATGAAAGAAGAAAATGTTCAATGGAAGAACTTTTCAGGGATGATAGGTAGAGGGTTTGCAGAGTAAATCACTTAAGAAGGAGAGGCCTGGAGTGCCATCATCATGAGCCAAAGTCCAAAGATGGAGAGGGGATAAAAAGCCTAGCAAAGCTTCTAGAGATTCCCTTTATTATGGGGAATAGAGCATATTTCCAAGAGCATAACCCCAGGATTCTGCTGATCCTAAAGAAAAGACCAAGACCAAGAAGCAGGGCACTAAAGGGATAAAGGTGAATAAGGAGGTTGAAAAATCCCGGGAAGTCCCCAAAGAAGGCTGCAACACAGAATCCTGGGGGGTCCTCAAAGAAAGAAGACTGCAGCACTGTGAAGGCCAGAGCTGCCTTCTGATCGCGTTTTATAATTAAAAGCAAAAAGAAGAAGCTGGTCTGCCAAAATGAAATAGGGAAAGGGGACCTGCAGAGGATGAAGAGTTCAAATGCAACCTCCTCAGAAATTGAGAGGGAGAGACTAAATTTGAAATCTAAATGTAAATTACCATAATCTTAAAATGGCTGAGCTAATAAGCAACCGATTTATCTCTTCTTAGGCACAATTATAATTTAAGTTTAATAAGGAAGTATACAGTTTTATCTTACAAATAAATTATCTTAAAATTCATACACACCATCTATATGGACAAACATCTCAACCAATTTTTTACAGCAGATGTGGCTGACTTATAGAATTAAAGGATTTTCATTTTCTTTTTTTGTTTGTTTAGATAGATAGATGATAGATAGATAGATAGATAGATAAAGTGTTCTCAAAGTTGAACTACTTTTTTGCTACAAAATTAATGCTGAGTAAAGTTCTGCTTAATTAATAGCATGACTATCCAGTGCCTGCCCTACAGTAAACAATATTATCATCATTACTATCCTTGCAAAAAAGTTACTGTCTAGTGAGTCCATCAGCTCGTGAAAAGGACTACGGTTGATTGGGGCCTGTTTCCTGATTGAGGCTCAACCAGCAAGGTTGTTCTGTAAATTACAGTGTAACACAGTTTCCAGAAGTCAGTCGTTTCCCCAGATGTCCTTGAAGCAGACAGAAGTGTTTCAAGACAGAAGGCAATCTGATCTCATCTCCCACCCACAGAAATGCCTACTGTTTCAGATCCCACAGCTTTTTTCCCAGGAGATACTTCCTCCTCCTTTAGGTCTTAATTCACTAAATGTTCTTCAGAGTTGCTGAAGCATGATAACTGCCCAAGATCAGCCTCCTACTTGGCCTCCTGCCTCTTGCCTCTGCTCTTTTACACAGTTTCAGGACCACTCCAAGTCAAGCTTTATATTTAAATCTAAATGGAATTATTGCCACTTACTGTCATGACCATGCCAAATTACCTTTTAAAAGTTTTAATGAATAATTTGTGGCCAGAAAATTCAAAGATTAAAACTTTAACTCTATAAGCAATTCTGATAAACAAAATCTAATTTCTTATGTGGGAAACTATAGCATATGAGTCATTCATTGTTTTTAATCATCACCACAATTCACCAAATTATTGTGTCCTATAGCCATACAAATGTCAAAATTAAAGTTGAACTTGCCTTCCCAAATACTGCTTTAGAAAATGAAGATTTAAAAACTGGTTAAAAAAAATCATGTTTATCAAATTTAAAGAAAATGCTCTAACAGATTTTTAGAGCTTAATTTCCTGGTTTAATAAAATTAGAAATTCAAGAGACTTAAGTTTATGAACTAATGAAGTTTTGGGGTGATATTAATATCCTGTTGCCATCATCCTTTAATATAAGTTAGTTGATGATAGTTTGCAATGTAATTAGCAAAATATATATTAATTCAATAATAAAATGCTAATAAGTGAAGTGAATCATGTTTGGTCATATATGAGTATAATCTAGGAAAATAATCACTTAAAAATCAAATTCTGGTGGGCTGGAGAGATGGTTCAGTCCTTAAGAGTATTGGCTGCTCTTACAGAGGACCTGGGTTCAAATCCAAGCACCCACATGGTGGCTAATAGCCCTCCATAACTCCAGTTCCAGGGGATCTGACACCTTCTTCTGTCCTCCTATTAGCACTGCATGACACAGGTACACTTGCATACATGCAGTCATAACACTCACACACATAAAATAAAAATAAGATTAAAAAAATCAAATTCTGCTTTCTGATAGACTCTTTCATTGTTATCATTTAAAAATGACAATAAATACCCTCTTCAAATAAAGCTTCTTAGGAGGAAGTTTCTTATGCAAAACTTAATTTTCTCCAAATCTCTCTTGCTTCCAATCTGATATTTGCACTGTAAGTTACATAAAACACATCTACATTTTTCTTTTCTTTCTTTTTTTAAGATAAAGTCTAAATTATCAAAAAATTAAGTCAGAGGGGGCTGGAGAGATGGCTCAGCAGTTAAGAGCATCGGCTGCTCTTCAGAGGACCCCGGGTTCAGTTCCCAGCACCCATATGACAGTTAATAAGATCCTTAACTCCAGTTCAGGGGATCCAGTGCTCTTTTTCGGCCTCACTACTTTAGTGCACTAATATCCATGCAGCTAAAAATACTCATACACATAAAATTAAGATCAATACATTTTTAAAAATTAAAAACATTAACTCAGAGGTACAACAAAGGGGAGTGTGACTCTCAGGGACTGAGCAGTACTGATCAGTACTAAAGAGGTCTTTTCTTTCCAAAGAAAACTAAATTTTTTCCCCTCTAGTTTTTGTATTTTGTTATAGCACATTAATTAAGATAGCCCTGGATATTTTCTATTCCTTTTTCTTTTGGTTATTTGCCTTCTACTGGACACTGGAAGCCCAGAAGTGACAAGTAGCTGACAATCTAGGTAACCTGTATAGGACCCAGGACTGTCTGTGAATTAGACTAATTCAAGTTTTCACAGGAAAATAAATTAGATTATCCTACTAATGAGTCACCAGAAAAAATAGATGTTCTAGAGCTATATATAAGGCCTTTCAAGCATTGGCTGGATGGAGTGGGGTTGGGGGCATCTGCTAATTGATGGCTACCTTTTGCCCACTATCCAATGCAGCCCTTGTCTGTCTTTCCCCATTAGACCACCCATATTTGTAGGGAGGTGACTTGGGTATTTTTAGGATGTTTATAGAAAATTATTCCCACAACAAAGGCATTTTTTTATTCAGGACTATTTTTTCCAGGTACTCCTTGGAGACCTTAAAGCTCACACAGTTCTCAGCAGGAACCATTTATTACCATCTTCTGCTCCAGCCAAGAAGTTGTTTCCCTTCCCATAGACTCTCTGTGGTAACCCACAGCTGGGCACTGGCCCTGAAGGAGCTGTGTTGCTGGAGATAGGGCATTTGAAATGGAATTTCTTTCTTCTCTATTCAATTTGGGGTTTCCCCAAGTTGGGGGTGCCTTTACTGTTCTCTGCTTTTGGTTATGTGAATTATCAGGTCCTTCCTGGAGAGATTTCCCTAGCCTAGTTTTCACTTTTCTTTTCCTATATGCAAAGTGAGGTCCTGCCTAATTTCTTGTTGCCAAGGACATTTGCTGAAGACCCAGTGTAACCTCCTCTCAGCCCAGCCAATGAGATGAACCCAATGGAGAAGGTACTTACTGTCCTGCTGCAGCCCGGGATTGGTTCATGGCCCAGAATCCCTGAAGAAAACAGTTTTTTCACTTCTCTGTCACTTTCCAAACTGCTCCCTAACATCACAAAATCTGGCTGTTCTGTGGGTTATAAGAAGCTGTGACTGCAGGTTAATTTTCCCATAATAATATTCACCTGGTTAAATTGACACATGTGAACTTTCAGGTTCTAACTTCCATATTTGCATTTCTGAGGCCTACAGAATATTTTTATTTCAAAATTTCTCTCTTCTTTGCACTGGCATGTGAAGTTCCTCTTTTCTAAGTGAGGTGCTCTTTATTTATGGGCAGATAGATGAGAATTTTTTTTAGCACTTTAAGAGCCATGCCCAAAGTGTCACATCCTTATTAAAACTAACTGGTCCCATTCTGAATGTCTTTTGGAAACTCAGCCGAAGATTAAATATGTCCTTTGAGTTTTGCTCAGGAGTGTAGTGAAGAGGAACAGACTCTAGAGTGTAACAGGGCAGTGCTGAGAGCAGACCTGTTCTGATTCTATGCACCCTTTCAAGTCTAACATTTATACTTTTGTGCCTTTCATCGCATTGAATATTATGTATGCTCACAAACACAGTGAACTAGAAATTTTCAAGATTTTAAAACTGTATGGCATATAAACAAGGGCATCAAGTATGATAATATCTTAGGTACATGTTTTTGAATTTTTCCTTTACATAGCATTGGCACCAGCATATTCCAGAATGGTTCAAAGTAATCAGTCATTGTTGTATAACTTTTCCTGGAGAATCTATTCACCCCAGAAAGAGAACAACCACAGACCAAAGAAATCATCCCGCCCAAGTCTAGTGTGATGAAGCAATGAGTTTAAAGTTACTTATCAGAGCATGAGTAAGGGGTTTCTTAGAAACACAAGCAACGTACAGGCTGCTACACACCCAAGAGGAATCTTTATTACTGCAATCATTAACCACTTATATAACCTTAGGGAGGGGTCTCATAAGCCCCATGATTCTTGTTTGGCCTCAGACAGCGTGCTTCTATGCCTCAGTTTCCCCTTCTGTATAATATGTATAGGTGAAGGAAGCATGTCTGGGTGGGGAGAGAAATCACTGACACCGTTTTTTTTTCTCTAAGCTTGCACCAAGAAAGTTAATTATTAGTTAGGTTTTTATCCAGCCAGCAGAGGGCACTATTGCCTAACAATATTTGAAGAGCCATCTAGCCAGTTTAGAACTTAAGGAATAGTTAAAATAATGTTTTGGGTTTTTTCTCATTAGGTGGTGGACCCTTCATTTAAAACTGTATGTGTGGGCCTTTGACTAATTACTCCCTCATGCTGAAGTACCTTTCACCTTTCTTGAGCCCCGAATCCCCACACAGGTCTATACCTCACCATTAATTATGATACCTTTTCATCCCACTTGGGCTTTCATTTTTCTGCTTCTCAAGGTCTCTCCTTCCCAAACTTGTGACTTTACCTTAGCCTACCCTGCTAATCATTTTAAGGTGATTCAATATTGAAAGAAGAAGAGAAGAGGAGGTGAGAAAAAGTGCTGGGCTTTAAATTGTCTGTTAATTTTATGTGTGTGAAGGTATTGCCTGCATGCATGTAAGTGCACCCGTGCCATACAATGCCCACAGAGGTCATAAGAGGGCATCAGATTCCATGGAACTGGAGTTACGGACAGTTAGTTGCCCTATGGGTGCTGGGACTTGAACCCGGGACCTCTCCAAAAGCAGTTAGTGCTCTTAAATGCTGAGCCATCTTTCCGGCCCTTTGAAAAAGTTTTAAAATGATCTTTGGCTGTCCTAAGGAGAATGAAATCTAAGGTGCCAGGGTAGAGCAGGGGAACCAGTGGAAGTGCTCTTGTTCAGGCAAGAAGAGATGTGGCGTGGGTTGAGGAGAAAGCAATGATATGGTGGGAGGTGATTAACTTCGGAAAAGATTCTAAAAGCAAAGCTGACAGGTCTTGCCAATGAACCAGATGAGGGGGCATCAGATAAAGAGATGGGTCCTGGGCCTTAGACATGAACAACTGGCAAATGCTAATGTTAGTTACCCACTTAGAGACAATAAGAGATAGAAGCTTGGGTTAAAAAAGCAGTTTTCTTTTGGATATCATTTTTGTTTTAAAATTAAAATTTAAAGTTATTGTAACATACATGGTAATGGGTTTCATTATGGTGATTTCATATAAACATATATGAACACATGTGTACATGCCGTGGTAGTTTTTATTTATCCCCGCTCATTAGTTCTCTCCCATTCCCTCTGCCCCTTATTGGTGGTCCCCTTTGCTCCCAAATAGACCTCATTTCTGCTTTCATGTCAAGTGGATTCCATTACCTTCTCTGTTCCCCTTTCTTCTGCCTACATAAAAAAAAATCTCTCCTTCCTTGTTCTTGGTCCCCTTTCTATTTGCAAGACTTACACACACACACACACACACACACACACACACACACACACACACACCTAGATTCTGCATGTGAGAGAAATCCTGTGGCATTTGTTTGAGTCTGGTTTATCTGATCTCCGGGACTTTGTTATTATTTCATTTTTCCTTATGCCCACAAAGAAATCCATTGTATATGTACCCATTTTCTAGCCGTTCATTAGTTAATTGAGATTAAGGCTAATTTTATTTCTTAGCTTTTGTGAATAGTCCAGCAAGAAACACAGATGTGTTAGTATCTCTGTGAAAAGTTGCCTTAGCATCCTTCACCATCTACCCAGAAGTGGTATGTATGGCTGGATCATATGGAAGATTCGTTTTTAGTTTTGTGAAGAACATTCACAATGGCTTCATCAGTTTATGTTCCTGGAGCAAAGGTTTTAAAATTTTCCTCATTTCCTTGCTCTGTGGCCTAGAATGTGGTTTACTTGAGAGAAGAATTTGAGAACAATATGTCTTCCATATATGTTGAATGGAATATTCTGTAGATTTCTATTAAGTCCATTGAGTTCTATGATGTGGTTTAACTCAGAAGTTTTTTGACGATTTTTAGTTTGGATGATCTATTTAAAGATAAAATGAGATATGAAGTCTTCCACCAACAGATAAGGTGATTCTAGAAGTGATCCACCTGCTGACCCCAGGCACACAGCTATAGAATTCCCATGCTATTATAAGTTGGTGAGATCTGTTTCTGGCCACCAAGGGTATGTTAGACACCTCACTGCCTGTTCTGAGTGTCCTGTCCACTCAGCTTGTCTACCTCTGGCCCTGCCACTCTTCACAATGATTCCATCCAAGCTCACCGACTTATAGTTGTTCCCTAGGGTGGCTCAGTTTTAACAATATGTTCTCTCTCAAGATTATGTTGTACTAGTGCTCTTCCAGTCACACAAAGTGATTAAATGAGATTTCTTTCCATTGTTAACCTGTCCACTCTCTTACCACAACCTTCAACTGGACTTGAGGCTTATGAGCCATGTGGACTTGTCATGAGGTTGGGACTACTTGTCTCCTATTTTTTAGCAGGGATGCCTGGCTCTATTTTTGGATGCGGTTTCTGCTCACCCCCTCCACTCACTGGGGAGTCTTGTAGCTTGACTTCTTTCTTTCCAGCATATCACTAGTTGAACTAGTGATAGTGATCAGATCAAATGTTCTACCACTATCTTTGGAGATTTCTGAATATTTCCACTTTCTGTCTTTGGAAAAGTGACTATTCTTTTTTTTTTTTTTCCTTCTTAATATTGATTCTTCTCTATAACTGGTCACATGAAGACTGCTTCTAGCCTGCCAGCTTACCAAAATGAAAGTGTCTACTTCTCAATTTCTAAAATCCAAAAATGAGAAGCAATGAAAAATTAAGTTGGCAGTGATGTATTCAAGATGGAAAGCTCAAGGAAAAGCTGAGAGAGGTAAGTTTGAGGGGTTCTAACATTTAGGTAGTTGGAAAAGTCACAAAGTTGTCTGACCTTACCGAAGGTATGAGGATAGAATATGTCCTAGGACATTTAATTTTAGAGTTCAGAAAGTGTTAGGGGTAGGATCCAGCCAAAGAAACTGAGGAGGAAAACTGGAGAGCAGAGTACCAGAAGCTAAGGAAAAGCAACAGTTAAAGAAGAGAATGATCAAGCAGGGCATTGCAATTTCTAGGCCACCTTGGGCTACATACTGATTTCTAGCCAGTCTGTGCTACCGTGTGATAAAGCAGGATGGGGAGAAGCCCCTCACCCTAGACTCTGGATTGGATTCTGTGTGGTTTGAATACTAACGTCCCCTGTAGGCTCCAGTGTTGAGCACTTGGTCCCCAGCTGCTGACGCTGTTTGGGAAGGTTATGGAACCTTTAGGAAGTGGAACTTTGCTGAAGGAAGTCACTGAGGGAAGAATTTGAGGTTTTACAGTTTGGCCCCACTTCCTGTTCTCTCTCTGTGTCTCCTGAGTGCAGATGAGATGTGGGCAGCCAGCTTCCTATTCCTGCTCCACACCTTCCTGTTGCCTTGTCTGCACTGCCATGACTGACTCTATTGCCTCCAAAATAAACCATGTATTCTAACTTGTTCTTTGGTGTATTTGTTGTTGTTGTTTTTATCATAACAACAAAATGTACTAATTGTTTTAAAAACTTCAACACAACTGATAAAATCAAAATTACCTACCAAGACAGTGCTTGGTTTCCTAAAGGTATGTCAGACGAGGATGTGAAAAACACCCCACACTTACTTCGAGCTTTGAGGTGAAATGTGTTGGCACTCCTCCCTCACATCCCTAAATCAAAACAATCCATTCGGCTCATAAAAGTACCTTTCACTTTCATTAATGTAAGGAGATTCTTTGAGAAGTAAGCCAACTCATATTTTTTACTTAAGTCTTAATAACTGTTTTGCTTAATCATTAAACCTTGTTGTAAGTACGCCCTTTGAGTAATGTAACTTAGAAACCCACAAATGTCTCTCTTGAGAAGCCCACATCTGTCTTCAGTGTGCAATGTCCCTTTCCTCCCTCTAAATAATAAACTCTCTAATTTTTCTTTTCTGCAGTGTAGTCAAGGATCTGGCTTTACCTGAGGTGGAAGTCTCTAAATGGGGCTGCTTCAAGCTGCTAGGCAGTGTTCTAGTTGCCTTTCTGTACCAATTGGCAGTGAAAAACATGAAAGTGGGAGGAGACCATAAAAAAAGGAAAGAGGAAACCCTTGTTGGAGCTGTGGTTTGTTTCATACACCACGATCATTCTATCCATGAATGCAAGGGTCTGAAAACCTCAGTGTTGGGGCTTGCATTTTCCCAGGCACCTTGAGCCCTTCTGATGACCCTGGGGTGCAAGTCAGAACTATGGAAACCCTTTACCCATCACTCTGAGAAAGTCTTCAGGAAGATAGATGCTCATGCCGCCACTTAATGTTTTTTTTTGTTGTTGTTTTGTTTGTTTTTTTTTTTTTTTTGCTGCATAGCTCATGAGGGCCTCATGATGGTGACTGCCAAACTCAGCCTCGAGTGCTGGGATTATAAGCACACACCACCTCACCTACTTTCACTCTAATAAAATAAATATTTAGGGGATATTTTGTTTTCTGGCAAAAGGTTATGAGTCATCTACTCAAATGGTGGTTGACTACCTTTTGGGAATTGCTATAGTCTATCCTAGTTTGATTTTGCTAATTTTCCAGAAAGTTCTTTGAGGCTATGTGGTAATGAGGAATTAGAAGTAAATGCAATTTTATGACCTACTTTCTCAATATTCTATATTGATTAGATATTCTGGGGTTACCTCACAGGTGGGATTGGGAACAGGTGCTACAAGATTCAAAATCTTTCTCATCTAGGCTGACTGAGTAGAATTTCTGTCCATGTTTTTGGAGAATCATCTTTGTAGTTATCACCAGAAATGATGGCACCAAGGTCAAGTTAAGGGAATTTTTATACCTGTGTAATTCACCTAAACTTCTTAAACAAATACAGTGTTAAGGAGTTCCTAAGAGAGGTCTTTCCAACTAGACTGCCATCCCCAGTAACCTATGTCATGGGCTAAATTGTGTCTATTTGTAATTCCTGTTGAAGCCTCAAAATGTGTATATATATATATATATATTTAAGAGGTAATTAAGATTAAATGAAGTCTTCAAAGAGTTGCTCTTCCTATGAGAAAAGGAAGAGATGCCAAAGATGTAGGCACACAAAAGAAAGATCATATGATGACACAGTAAGGTGGCCATCTGTAGGTCAAGGAATAAAAGGCCTAAGAAGAAACCAGACAACTGACACCTTGACTTTGGACTTCCAGCCTCCAGAACTATGAGAATAAAAAAAATGTTTGTTGCTGCCATCATCCACTTTGTGGATGTTTGGGCAGAACTGTCCTCCCACTCCCAAAAATCAAATGACCTCCCCTGTTACGAAATAATGGATGATGTGCCACCACGGTCCTTGCATTTGTAACAGGAACACAGGTGAGTAGCTTCGGTGCACAGAACCTGACAAACATGGAAACCAGGCATGTATCTCACTCACCTTGCCTCCCCTCCGTGGGATTAATTTTACCAACTTTACTGAGGGGACATTTCCAGAGAGGTTTCACTGAGGAGGGAAGACTCAGCCTGAATGATTCAGTGAGGTGAGGTCCCAGATTGGACAGAAAGAGGAACGGTTGAAGGGAGAGAAAGGGAGAGAGAGGGAGGGAGAGAGAGAGGGGGAGGGAAAGAGAGGGAGGGAGGGAGGGGGAGAGAGAGAGAGCGCGAGAGAGCCAGAGAAACTGGACATTTACTCCCTGTTGAGCAACCTGGATGTGAGCTCTTTCTGCCGTGATGAACTCTATCATACAAACACTGAGCCAAAACAAACCTTTCCTGCCTTAAGTTGCTTCATGTCAGGTATTTGGTCACAGACTGAGAATTAATAAAGCTAAACTGACTCTTTCCAAAGACTCTTAGGTGAGCCAGGTGTGAGGACGACAGCAAGGGAGAAGAGGCGATCCCTAAATTGCAATTTTAGGACAGAATGAATCTCATCTCTTTCTACAAAAAGCCATTCTTCATACAAGTCTACATTAAATTAATAGCCAGATCAGTCCTGATGGGGAAAATTAATCAAAAGGGACAGCAGAACGGATATTGGAGAGGGGGAAAGTATTCATGGGTGCTGAGTCTAGAGCACAGGAGTTGCAATCTGCTTTGCTAGGGGAGCCTTCTAAGATATGGGCAGCCCTAGCTCCGGACTGGAGAGTATGTATTGATTGATGGATCACACTGCTTATCTTCATCTGGAGGGCCTGGGAAATGGAGGCAGGTTTAACTTCAGTCCAGTTGCACCTAGTTTATAAATTTTTGTAATAAAGGACTCGTGACGGTGACTGAACTGGAACCCGAAGGAAATTTTGCTCTTTTCAGCTCTGTCTCTGTGCGTCAAAATAAGGCAATCCATCACTCAACACATACATGAATGCATGCATACATATTTTCTAGCATTGTTAAAAAACAGTTATAACATCTGGTATATCTAAATCTTTCAAATAGAGGGCTTCACAACACAAGATTCCCCAATACAGAATATACTATATATAAGACAGTCTTAAGAACGCTGGGCTGACAATCAGGGGGATTCCCCTCTTTTTCTATCAACTAGGGCTCACAAAGAATCTTTTGCTAAACGCGTGCAAAACGATGTTCATAGACTCTTCCATTCAGCATTTTTTTAAATGCTAAGCACCTTCAAGGCTTTGCCCTTTCCAACAAAACCGTTCTAGAACCCGCAGTGTTTGAGAACAACCATTTCGGGTTCTGCAGCTCCAGCCTTCAAAGCTCAGGGTCTGGGCACGGTGGCCGGCGTGGGTGTGGCCTGCGTGGGCGTGGCCCGGCGTGACTGCCGACTCAGATCCCGCCTCCCGGAGGCGGTGTCTTTAAGAAGCGGAGGCCGCAGGCTGCGACCCACTGGCGCCCACGTGACCGGGCGTGGCCAGCTCACGGAAGAAGCCGTCCTGGGGTCCCAGCGCGTCTCAGCACGGTAGGCTGGGCTGGCCCGCAGCCCCACGCCGGGATGGTGCATTTGTACAACCTGCACCCGTTCGGGTCGCAGCAGGTGGTTCCCTGCAAGCTGGAGCCGGAGCAGTTCTGCGGCGGCGGGCGCGACGCGCTGTTCGTGGCTGCGGGCTGCAAGGTGGAGGCGTTCGCGGTGGAGGGCCAGGAGCTGTGCCAGCCGCGCTGCACCTTCTCCACGCTGGGCAGGGTGCTGCGCATGGCCTACAGCGAGGCGGGTGAGTGGGAGCGGGAACCGGCACTTCTGGGCTGTGAGCTCGGGGATGGTAGTCTGGGTGGGGAAGGGACTTTCTGCCTCCAGAGCGTGCTGACAGCCACGAGCTGCGCTGGGCGGTGCTGTTGTCATAGCAACCATAGGTAGGCTGTAGTTTAGTGGGTAGCGTGTTTCTGTGTCTGAAACCTTGGGTTTGATCCTCCGCACGGCAAACACTCAGGCGTGGTTGCCATACACTCAGGCGTGGTTGCATAGCCCATCATCCTAGCACTTAGGAGTTGGAGGCTGGAGGATCAGAAGTGGATCATCCTCCATTCCTTAGTGAGTTCTAGGCTAGCCTGAGCTACCTGAGACCCTGCCTCAAAGAAGAGCAAAGCAAACACCAGACACAGATAGGAGCTTGCCTTAGTGGTGCGGAGAAATTGACCAGTCCCCTCCTCATCCCGAAGGAAAAAAAAAAAGCCTGTGTTTTGGGGCTGGAGCGATGACTCAGGGATTTGTTTAAGAGCACTGGCTCTTGCAAGGACTCAGGTTTGGGTCCCAGTGCCCAAATGGTGGCTAACAAGCATCGTTAACTCTAGTTCCAGAGGATCTGACTTATATGTACTTAAAAAAATTAATCTCAAAAATCTCAAACTACCTACAAAAGTTGGAGGAAGGGGAGTGGTACCCAGAAGGTCACGGGACTCCCAATGAAGAGTTAACCCCAACTCACAGCCAGCCCTTTGCATCTGTAGGTCTCACTTTTGTGAGTGGTTCTTAAAGGCTCCTGTTATGTCCTGACTTTAAAAATTTTTAATTACATTTATTTATTTGTTTGTTTTGTGTGTGTGTGTGTGTGAGATAGAGCACCAAGGGGTCAGAGGACAACTTGTGGGAGTGGTGTGTGTGTATGTGTCAGAGCACAAAGAGGTCAGAGGACAACTTGTGGGAGTGGTGTCGTCGTCGTCGGCCCACCCCCCCCCCCACCCCGCCTCCAGGTATGTCCTGAGGATGAAATCTGGCTTGGAGAAAAGCTGAGCCATTTCCTCTGTCCATTTTCAGACTTTTAAATTTATGTTAATGAAACTGGGTCTTTGACAGTCCTTAACCTCCTTCCTTAACTCTAGGAACCTTGACTTCTACTCTTAATGGAAAACAGTACCAAAGGGGTGTGTCCCTTAAAAAAATCCAGCATTTGAAAATAAATAACTTCAGATTACAGAATAATTCACCATTGCATTTTTTCAATTTCCTAGTACACTTAACATTTTGATGACTGCTCCCCTCGCTGGCCTGGAACTCAGTATACGAACCAAGCTAGCTTCCAATTCTGCCTCTGCTCCCAAGTGCCGGGGTAAGGCCTGTGCCTCCACACCTGGCTTGATTCCTGCTTTTATCAAACGGCATAAAGTACAGAATGTATAGTGTAAAAGTTTGAGGAGCATGAATTGGTGATCACCTCATAATCTGTACTCTGTAGTTGGTTTGGTATGAGCTGATAGAAAACATTGGGTCTCTGTTTCTGTTTTTTGTTGTTGTTTTTAAGTAAGTTGAATTATTAGATCAATGATTTCCAGACATTGGGATTTTTTTTAAAATAAGAAACTTTGGGATTACTATACTTAGTACCTAATGATTCATTTTGTTAAGTAAAGATACATATTTCAAAAAAAGAATGGCCCTGCTCTTTACTGTGACCATCATTTATAAAAGAAAAAAAAAAGAGTTCATAGTCCTAACCTGTGCATACACCTTTAACAACTTTCTACGTTATCTTTATTTTCTCTTTGAACTAGTGATATTAAAGTCAGAGGCCTTCACAGCAGTCTACAGACCAGTGAAAACCAGTCATTAGCCCTTCTTTGGACAGGAAGGTTCTGATTTGGGTATTTGTTATAGAAGCTGTCTTTTGTCATGCTTCTTTATAATATTGGTGGTTTCCCCCATTTTTCTGGTTGTAGAAATTTTCACTTTCAAGAATCCTGTTGAATGGCAAAATCAACAATTTGAGGATGTGTACATATGTGCATGTGTGTGTGTGTGTGTAAAAGAGAGACACAAAGACACAGATTGTATTTATACGATTTGCCCTGTTCTTCTAAATAGACATTTTTTTACAGTTTGAAGTGACAGGCATTGTATACATTTCTGGTTTAGTCATTAGTTTTGATTCCTGGGAACTTTGGATGGATGGTCAGTACCTGTGCCTAAGAATGGCTTGGGGAGCTTAAGAAAAATATCCCCATTCCTGGTCCACACATTCAGAAATAGTGTTAGTTTCCCTGGAATGAAGCTGTCATGGGAGTGTGTGGAATGCTTAGCCAGGATTGAGAACCAGTGACTTGAGCCACAGTAGCTGAGGGGACTATGAGCACTAAACTGATAACCTCATTAAGAGGTTGAAGAACAAAGATGTGTTTATAATCAACTTGGCTGCCTGAAAGACATTCAGGAGTCATGTGGGATGACATTAGCATCATGGACTGTATAGCTCAAAGGTAACTTTCAGTCCATAGCTTGAACTTCAACTTCTGGGTACAACGTCTGTTAAAGCATGCATAACTAAACAGGACTGACTCCTGGGTAACTATGCCCAAACCGGAAAACTTGTCCTTGACTTCTCCGTTGTCCCCTTTCTCCTATTCTCAGTAAGTGGGACCTGGAGATTTCTGTTCTCAGTGCCCAGTGTCCTCTGCTATAGGCAAATCTACCCTTGCCAAAAGCCAAGATAACCCATGAATTTTCACTTACTATAATGTTTTTCTGGTCTCTTACTCAAGCAGAAAGCCTTTTCAGTTTGTTTTCTTTTTAATGTCTTATCAGCTAAATGTTGTTCTCCTTTTGTAAAATGTGAGTGCTTTGTTAATCAGACTTTGGGTCACTGTGACCAGATAGTAACATAAACAACTTAAGTGATTGTGGGTTTATGTGGCTCACAGTTTGAGGGGTTTCCATCTATCATGGTGGGGAGGGCTCACGTCACAGTGACCAGAACGGAGAGAGAAAAGATAGCAGTGGCCAGGGCAAGCTGGAGTTCCCAAATGTCCCCCTGCAACAGTAACCTTCCTCTAGCCAGACATTACCTTCTACAGTTCCACCTCACCTTCCACCCGTCTTCAAAATTTAAATTCCCCAGTGGATCAAAACATCCCTTAGGTCAGAGCTT
This sequence comes from Eospalax fontanierii, assembly GCA_035773235.1. Classification (NCBI taxonomy): domain Eukaryota; kingdom Metazoa; phylum Chordata; class Mammalia; order Rodentia; family Spalacidae; genus Eospalax; species Eospalax fontanierii. The sequence continues at coordinate 29,342,642 of CM069548.1, read as the reverse complement.
TCAAGATCTAATCATTTCTGGGAATGTCCTCACAGGTAAACCCAAAGGTGTGCTCTTAGGTGTTTCTCAGTTCAGTCAAGTTGACAAGATAAACCATTATGAGAGGATTAGAGCGAAAGCAGGTAACAATTTGGAAGGAAAGTTGAATTTTTTTAAGCATCATTGGCAAGGGAAATTTGCTTTAGGCTGCAGGTATGAAAAGGACAGATAACTGACAGCTCCCTGTCCCTGGGTGAGCCTGGTGGCTGGTGCCGAGCGCAGTGTGGAAGGCCCTGTTGCTGGTCATGTGTCCATGGAGATTTGTGTGTGGTGGGACAGGGAAGATAAGACCACAGCTCATTTTGCTTGTTCTTAGCACAAATTCACTCAGCCAGCCCTCACCTGTTCACCCTGACCTTCTTTCAAATGTTCTGGTCTTAAAGCATTTTCTGATGCTTCATATCTTATTAATTCTTTTTAAAAATGCTTTATTATTTTTCTTTGACGTGTATGAGTATATTGCCTGCATGCATATAAGTGCACCTGTGTCATGCAATGATGTGGAGATCAGAAGAGGGTGTTGAATCCCCTGGAACTGGAGTTATGGGTGGTTGTTAGCCACCATGTGGGTACTAGGAACCAAACCTGGGTCCTCTGCAAGAGTAGCCAGTACTCTTAACCACTGAGCCATCTCTCCAGCCCCTTTATTAATGCTTTTGATGACAATTTTGTCATAAAGGTGTAGCTTTAAAGAAACAAAATCTACTCTTACTATTAACCAGATTTGTGATCTTCTTACATAAAAGGGAACGTTTACTTATTTTTAAACTCTCAAGAACAACAGTGTGAATGACTTTAAAAAAGTATTTAATGAAGCACTGGGTACATAATGCTTTTTAAAAGTTTAGTTTCCCAACATCCTTTTTAAGGGTTGTATAAAACCCTGTAGATTTTTATTTCCAACAGTTTGCAGAATGAGCACAAGCCTTTGGACCAGTCAGATCCAGAAGATAGCTAAGCCCCATCGTTTATTGACTGTGCTGCCTTAGGCAAGTTACTGTAAAATAGGGAAGACGATACAGATCTTGGAGGGCTCTTTTGAGGATTAGCAGAGAACTTTAAAGGTGGGTCATAAGGCTTGTAAGACATGCTTAGGAAATGTTGCTTTGACATTTATAGAACCAGTTATTAATCTGAAATTACCACACAATATGAACATTACAATTGGAAGATTACACATTGCTTGATATATGGACTTTGTCAGTAAATTAGATATAAATAGATATAGATATAAAATAGATGCAGATATAAATAGAAAGCTTTTGTTATAACTAAACAAATATCCTTATTTTAATATTTATTTAATAACTTAAATAGGACACCAAAAATATCGGCAACCAAGAAATGGAACTTGAATTGGACACCATCGAAGTTAAAGACTTTTGTACATTTAAGAACTCTCTCAATAGACTGAAAAGGCAGTCCATGGGACTGGCTAAAAATGTGTACATCATATATTTGATATGGGACTAGTATCTAAAATATATAGTGAGCTATGACTCAGTGTTAAGAAAAGCAAATGGAGTTGGGGGCAGACCACTTGCCTAGCACATGTGGAGTCTGGGTTTGACCGCCAACAATACATACACAGGCAAAGGACTTCAGTAGACATTTCAGAAGACATGTAAATATCCGAAAGCACTTGAAAAGATGTTCCAAATCACTAGTCATTGGGGAAATGCAAATTAAAGCACAGTGAGATACCACCTCAAATTCATAATTATTATTTTTAAATTATCATAAAATAGCTAGGCATGCTGGTGTAATTATAATCACCACATTCAAGAGACTGAGGCAGGAGTTCTCTGCAAATTGAGGCTGTCCTGGGCTGTGTAGTGATTTCAAAGTGAAACTGGTCTATATAGCGTGACCCCCTGAGAATGTAGGAAACAGGCGTGTGCCGTGGTTCTGCTGGCAGTATGAATTGCTGGTATCTAATTATGGTAGTAACCTGACAATTTCTAATAAAGTTGAAAGTATACCTGGGCTTCCGCCCAATATTGAAATAAATTCCCCGGTAATTATATAGGCACGGGCTTATTTATTACCGAATAATGTACAGTGGCAACCCCTTTGTCCTGAGAAATAGCTGAAATATACCAATAGAGGAATGGCTGACTAACTTATAATACATGCATATGTAGGATATTGTACAGATATTTGAAAGGATGGTGGGTAGCCATGTATCAACCTGGAGGGAAAGATTCATTGACTATTTTTTTTAAAAATTACAGATTGTTCCTATGGGGAAAAATATTTTAAATTCATAAAGGTGATTCTCCTACTTATTTTTAATATTTATTCGTATTTTCTGTGTATGAGTGTTATGCCTGAATATATGTAAGTGTGCCCATGTCATGCAGTACCTGCAGAGGACAGAAGAGGGCATTGGATCCCCTGGAACTGGAGTTATGGTCAATTGTTAGCTGCCATGTGGGTTCTAGGATTCGAACCCAAGTCTTCTGCAAGAATAGCCAGTGCTCTTAGCCACTGAGCCATCTCCCCAGCTCTCATTCTGCTACCTGTTTTATGTTTATGCTGCTTAGGTATATTTTCTCCACAAGGAAGTTGCTAACCTGTATGCTTTAGGCTTTTCATTTGTAAAATAGGTGTAATAACATTTGCTATGGTTATAACAGATTGTTTCAACAGAGTACAGTTATTATAAATTAGATATGAATTTGAAAATTACAGATTGTTAAATATATAGTATGATATAAAAAATGCTATTTTGTGGCCCATGTTTATATGAGAGAAAGTGCTTTGATGGGTACACACCAGACCACATGTGAACATTCTTCGTCCTTAAGGGTGAGTTTGAAGGGCGGAGGTCATTATACTTTGTTTTGTATCCTTTTTTTTTGGAAACAAGGTCTCCCTGCAGACCCACTGGGCCTGGAACTCAGTAGGTAGAACAGGCTGGAATTGAACTCACGGAGATCCACCTGTCTCTGCCTTCCAAATGCTGGAATTAAAGGTGTGTTCCACCACACCCAGCCAATAAATGTTACTTTTATAGTTAAAATAACCTCATATAATCAATAGGTAAAAGAAAATTAACTTGGATTATATTCATTTAGTATTTCTAGTTTTACCTTAGTTTTAAGAGTTGTAACTTCCTAGTTTTACCTTATTTTTAAGAGTTGTAACTTCTGTGGGAAGGGAAGGAAATGTTGGGTGTAAATTCTATTAAACTCAGAACTCCTTAATTTATACTTAATTTTAGTAAGTCACAGTAACACCAATACTACTGAAACTTCTTTTCAGTAGAGCTTTGTTAGGTTGTAAATTTTCAACTGTGAGAAACAGAATAATAGAGTAAAATGAAAAATTCTTATATGCCATATATGAATAATGCATTATCTTAAGGCACTGAAATGGGAAGAGATTGTATTTCAGAACCTCAGTGGCTAATGTAGTTTAAAAATACCCCCACGATTCTGTTAAGTAGGATTTTCTTTGTCATTCTTTGAGTTCAGGATCCATGTGCTCTATTTAGTGATAACAAAGTAAGTTGGGTTTCTAATTCCAAATTCCAAATATAATCTTCCTTCCTTTTTAGGAGACTATTTGGTAGCAATTGAAGAGAAAAACAAAACTACATCCCTGCGTGCTTATGTGAACTGGAAAAGCAAAAGGACCGAGAACTCACGTGTGTGTATTCGCATGGTTGGGCACAATGTGGAGGCACCCTTCAGCGAGAACTTAAGAGACCAGATGTCTATTGTTGAAATGCCACTGTCCGAGGCTCCTTTGTGCATTGCATGCTGTCCTGTGAAAGGAGATCTCCTTGTTGGCTGTAGGAATAAGTTAGTCTTATTTACTTTGAAGTATTGCATCATTAATGAGCAATTTTCAGTACTGGACTTTGAGCGTTCTTTAATTATACACATAGATAATATCACTCCTGTTGAGATTTCTTTTTGTGTTGGATATGTTGCTGTCATGTCAGACTTAGAAGTCTTAATCTTTAAACTGGAGTCAGACCTCACAAATGGAGAGAGAATTGACCACCATCCACATAAAACCAGCAACCCTATGAAACAGACAGAAGGTAAATGATTAATTTAACTTTCCTTGTTTTAATCATCTTCATTTCTGAAAATCTTTTTTAAAAAAATATTTATTCAATGTGTATGAGTGTATTGCCACCATGTGGATGCTGGGAATCAAACCCGGGTCCTTTGCAAAAGCAGCCAATGCTCTTAACTGCTCAGTCATCTCTCCATCTCTCCAGCCCTTATCTCTGAAACTCTGTAAAGAACCCTAGTATATATGGTGTCAGGGCCCACTTTTATATCTAGTTATTTCTGTGACATTGAATTTAAGTTTATGATATGACTGTCCATATCTTATTCTGCAGTGTTTAAATGTATTTCTGCATTTATTTGTCCCTATGTAAGTAGTGGAACAGCTGCTGCTAGAGGATGGTTTTCTAAAAAGAAAACGGTTGGTGTTGTTTTTGTTTTGTTGAGACAGGCTCTCACTATGTAGCCAGCCCTCTGAGAACACTCCTTTAGTTCAAGCTTGCCTCAAACTTGTGATCTCCCTGTCTGAGCCTCCTGAGTACTAGTATTCTAGGTGTGTGCCTGCATGCCTGGCCTAGATGAGTTCCTAATCTTGGATCTCATATTTACTATTTGAATGACATTGGATAGTGCCATGTCTAATTTTCATTCAGGCAAATAATAGTACTTAGTGTTGGTAAACTCTTAAATTTTCTTCTTTCCTAAGATATGTGTAATGAAACGTCACAGCTTGAGTCAGATGATTTTGTTATCTGCCAAAAACCCATGGAACTTCTTGGTGAAAGATGTGAACAGTCTGGAGTAGCTGTTAAACTGGAATCTACAGGATTAGCAGATGAAAACCTAAAATATTTACATGTTCAACACCTGCTTTATAGGTAGGAGAACTTTTTTTTTATCCACCAGAAGTTAATATTTATAAATATACCTGCCTAAGGTATATGGAAATTAAATTTTCCCTCTCTCTGTCTTTAAATCCACAGACGCTTTACTCCTAGTGTTTCGTTCTATGCCTCGTCTGATAACATTAAGTTGCATTCCCTTCAGCTGCTGCCCATTTACCAATCAGGTAAGCATGGCATTGTCACAGTATAGAGAGTCACAAGGCTCTGGGCTGGAGGGAAGACTAGTATGTGGGCCCTAGGCTTGGTTCTTCCTCTTGGTCTTCCTGTGGAAGGTCATGTTGGCTAGGAGAGGCGAAGCCATGGGAAGGATGTGACCCATGGAACTTACGTTCTTTTTTTGAAATGGTCTGTAGGCCCAGAAAAGGAAATCTGAACCATGTTAGAGCTGAGGTTTATCTGGGTTCCAGCTGAGTATTGATAGTTTCTTAGGATCACCTGTGAACAATGTGGAGAAATAGGGTCTGGATGGAAATTCATTTAGAGCACTAGTTTTCAACCCTTTTGCATATGCATTTTACAAATACTGATGCTGGAGCTGGCGATGAAGCTGATCAGTTGGTAGAATACTTTTCTAGCATGAACAAAGCCTTGGGTTTGATCCCTAGCACTGAATAAACTGGTTATAGTGGTACGTGCAAATAATCCTACCTACTACTTGGGAGATGGAGTCAGAAGGATCAGAAGTTTAAGCCCATCATCTAGCTACACAGTAAGATAGAAACCAGTGTGCTCTACATGAGACTATGTCTCAAAAAGAAAAAAAAAAAAAAAGAAAGAAAGAAAGAAGGAAGGAAAAGAAGCGATCCTGGAGATTCTGACTTAACTGGTTAGTTTTGGACTTTGGCTTCAGCAGTTTTAAATGCTCTCAATAGGCTCTGTGCCTGCTCATGGTCTGTTTAACATCTTTAGACAGTGTCTGGAAAAAGATATGAATATAGTTGTGTTTCAGTGTCTTTATGACCTTATTTTCTTTTTAAATAAACATTTATTCAGTAGCTGCAGTTGTTGAACATTGTGCTGAAGACTAAAGTGGGCAGCACACTTGTGCTTGCAAAGCTAGCCATTGCTGGGGGAAGTGGCTGCTAATCCGATACTCATAGAATTGCACACTAAGATGAGTGCTCAGTGTAAGGAACTCAGTGTAAGAGACTGTGTGCAAAAGACCGTGACTTTCTCCGGAAGGCTTCCTGAGGACAGATGTGTAGATTGAGCTGATCTGGAATTGAGATTAGTTCAGGGGAGGGGGAAGAGAATATTCCAGGCACAGGAAACAGCAAAGCTCTGTCATGAGTAGAGAAGTGATATTTGAGGAACTGAAAGACCAGGGAGAGTGAAGCAAGGGGGCGGGAGTGATAGAGGACTGGAGAACAGGTGGCCAGTGGGCAGTTCCGTTCCCGCATCCAGTAAACCTTCTGCAGCACTTGGAATTAATAGCCCCAGTCCATTCCATGGCCACCGTGACCTACCTCTGAACTCATCGTGTCTCACCCTGTTTATCATCCTCTATCCATAGTGGCCTTTCTCTCTTCAGATATGCCAAGTATACTTTCATGGAAGACCTATTATTTTCTCTCCCTAGGCCTAAAATGCACTTTTCAGATCCCATGTAAGTGGTATATTCACATCATTCAGTGCACAGTCAACTGCCACCTCACCACAGAGGACTTTCCTGGCTCTCTCAATTTGATTTATTTTTATTTTAAATTGTGTGTGTATGCATGTATGTGTGTGTGTGTATGTGTATGTGTATGCATATGTCCTCAGGCCAGAAGAGGGTTTTGAATCCCCTGGATCTGGAGTTACAGGTGTTATGAGCCTCCTGACTTGGGTGCTGGGAACTAAATTCAGGTCCTCTGAAAGTACTGTAAGTGCTGTTAACTACTGAGCCATCCTCTAGTCCCAGGTCCTCTCAACTTAAAATATCTCTTCATCACCATAAAGTTTATGTGTTTATTCTCCATTCCAGTTACCATTACGAGACCGAGGGCTCTGAAAGAAGCCACCCTGTCCTGTGCAGTGATGCTTTCCTAAAACCTAGAATAACAGCACTGTAGCAGGGACCTAGTGAAAAGGCATTGAATAGACAAGTGAATGGGTGTGTGGTGGATATGTGAGCTGGCCCTAAGGGATGAGGAGATTTTTTAAGAGGTGGAGAATTTGGTAAGGTATTAATAAGGGAAAATGCAAGCTGGAAATGATTCTGCGCTTGGAGATTAGTGAGCAGTTCTGTTTGGCCTAAGCCCAGGTATGTGCAGGAAAGAATAGGGAGGGGGAGAAAGGGAGTTGGCGCCGACCTAGTTGGTAGGGGGTACCAGATTTGATGTCCAGTGCCAATGGGCACCTAGGAAGGAGGAGGAAGACTTTTTAAAAGAATTTTGACTGTGAACATTTTAAACGTATTTAGATAGAGAGAAAATAGCACAACACCCTCCCAGGATCCTGTGGTACGTCTTTAGCATGATCATGTCATGGTCCATGCCAGGTTATTTAGATGAATAGCCTAAAGTCTGTACTATTTATCCATAAATATTTCAGCATATTTCTTTAAACAGATCTTTTAACTTCAACACATTCAAAATACTTTTGCATGTAAGAATTTCATGACGTCATCAAATATATTTTCATTGTTCAAATTTTCCTACCATTCATTTCTTTGAATGAGGTACATAAACAAGTGAGGTTTATATATTACAGTTGATTTCAGTGTGGTTATATGAGATTTTCTCCCTCCTTCCCTCTCTCCCTCCCTCCCTCCCTCCTTCATTCTCCCTCCCCTTCTGTCTTGCAATTTATATGGCAAACAATTAAATACTTACTGTAAACCTTCTCACCACTTGAATTTTGCCAGTCGACTGCCCACAGTGCTATTGGTCAGGTTCCTGCATCACTGCATATCCGTGTCAGTTGGTAGTCTGTGCTATCCAGTGTGATGTTAGCCATGTGCTGCTGTTGAGCATTTGAAATAGGTAGTATTAAGTTGAGTTATACTACAAGTTTAAAGCACACACTACAGTGTTCAGTACTGAAATATAAAAGCCTAGTTTTGTTGTTTATTGCTTGTTGAAATGGCAGTGTTTTATATATGTTAGATTACTGTACAGTATTAAAATTTTTTCCTTTTTTTTTTACTTTTTACTATTTTATTATTTTTATTTTTTGTGTATTAGTGTATTGCTTGCATGCGTGTAAGTAGACCTGTGTCCTGCAATATCTGAGGACATCAGATTCCCCTGGAACTGGAGTTCTGGAAAGATGTTAGGCACCATGTGGTGCGAATTGAACCTGATCTTCAGCAAGAGCAGCCAGTGTTCTTAACTGCTAGCCATCTCTTCGGGCCCTCTTTTTATTTTTTAAAAATAACACTAGAAAACTTTAAATTACAGATATGGATTACATTATGTTTCTGTTGATAATGTTGGTATAGACCCAGGATTGATCATAATATTATTATTATTAGTACAAGTAGTGTTGCTGTGTGGTGGAAGGCCTGGTGTATATGGTAAACTCTTTTATATTAACAGCAACTGATGATCGTGACAGTCCTGTTTGCTTATTCAGTGTTGCAAAATGTTAGTCTTCTAATTATATCATTCCTCCTTGCATTTCTTACTGGCATTTTTTCCCAAAGAGCAACTTCCCCTTAGCATCTCTGTGATTTTTTTACTGATGCAGTCTACATAGTCAAGATACTGATTTCAGGTTGGAGAGGCAGCTCAGCATTAAGAGCACTTGTTCATTCTTGCAGAAGACCTGGGTTCAGTTCCCAGCCCCTACATGGCGGTCAACACTCATCCTTAACTCTAGTTCTAGGGGATCTTAACGCCCTCTTCTGGCCTTTACAGGCATCACATGCATATGCTACACTTACGTGTAGACAAAACACTCATGTACATAAAATAAAAATAAAACATTTTTTAAAAGATCCTGTTTCTCTTCTTTCATTTCCTGGCCTCAGGGTATTTATCTCTTTCACTTTTTTATATGCAGGTTTTCCTCCCGATGGGAGGAATTCATCTCAGGAAAAAGAACTGCTGAGTCTCTTCTGTTTCTTCTCACTACCTCATGTGGGCTATCTGTACATGGTTGTGAAATCTGTTGAATTAATGTCAGTCTACCAGTATCCCGAGAAGTCGCAGCAAGCAGTGCTCACACCACAATTCTTGCACGTAATCACAAGGTACCATTACAGTGTTACTTATTGGTCTTTGAGGCACTTTTCTTCAATCTCACTGTGCTGCTGAAATCTTTCTCTGAGAATGTATGATGAGGATAGAATGCTATAAATTCACGAGTGACATCTGTCTGGTCCAGTCTAGAGTTCTGAATGAAGCATTTCATGGATAATTATGATGAGTGGGGACCAGTCAAGCATCTCTTTAGATTCCTTTTAGATTTCCTCTTCTCACTGCTGTCTTGATCTTTCAGTGTGAACGGAGTTATTTTGTGATGGTTTAGAACTCTGAAACAGCCAGAAAAGTGATCTGATTTTAATTCCTGATCCCTAAGATGGGCAGTCACAGGGAGGTCGAGGTTGGCCATCAGGTGACAAGTCGGTAGAGCTGTCTTCAGGGTGGTTCTGTGCTAGCATACTGGAATACAAACTGCCTTCTTATAGGAGTTCGATGTCACTTCGTTTTATCTTAGTGGGAAGTGATACTTTCAGTTTTCTTTCCTGTTTTTTGAGTCTAGATTATATTCAAGGGACTACCTTGGACCCTCTGACCAACCTTGAATAAGATACACCATCAACTAACTGAGAAGTTCAGAGGCACATAAAAAGGCCCAGATATTAGGAGATTTGGGGAAATTCTTAAGATGTCATGAATGTATAGTATGTCCTGGGAAGGGGGAAGTTACTTCTGGCAGGATCATGTGGGAAAGTTTCAGACAGATGGGTGTGTTTGAAGCTAGGTCTGGAAGGTATTTTGAATTTTGATGGACAAAGAGAGTGTGTTATTGGGAGAGAGAAGACTGTAAGCAAAGGCTGTCATCCAGTTTTTCAGAACTAGTCAATAATTAATTGCATATAACAGTGACTTTTTGTTTTAATTCAGGGGTTTTATCAGAATTTCCAGTATGTGATAGAATCTATTAAACTGTACAGAGCTCACCTGCGGATTCTGATAGGCACTTCTAGAGGGCTTCTCTCTCTCCCGTGTTTTCTGATGTTAGGAAAGATGCTACTAATAAGGAGTGTTTTTAGTTCCTAGGTAAAGTTTGAAGGTAACTCCCCGCCTCACTGTCTAAGTTACTGTATAATGATAGTCATTAAATATGAGGAAGCTGAACGTAAGCTAGCTTTTTTCTTTCTTTTTTTTTAAAGAACATGATGTCATCAGAGTACTGCTTTAGGGACACTCATGGTGGCTGTTATGGAGGATGGGTTCAGCATCAGTAAATATGGCTATTGGAATGTTTGGGAAAGAATATTAAAGAATTGCATCTGGTAAAGCATCAGCAGGGAGAGACGCAAAGATGGATGGCAGCAGCTTTGCCAGTTTCTTAGAGTCTGATAGTGTAATGCAGAGGGGAAAAGAGTGAAAAAAATCTCATCGGGTTTTGAGCTTTGTGTGTCCATCTGTTTGTCATCTGTCTTATTTATTGTTTTTTAGGTGGGGTTTTTCCTATGTAGCCCTGACTGGCCGGACACTCAGGTGGCCCAGACTGTCCTTAAACTCATGGAAATCCTCCTGCCTCAGCTTCCTGCTTGCTGGGCTTGCTAGTTTGTGTCACCATGCCTGGCTTGAACTTGATTTTATGAATTAGTGGAGGGTAGTATAACGCGGGGCACCAGCTGAGTTTGAGATGCTTGTAGAATATCAAGAGAGAATGCCAAGTAGGGCTATAGAGAAGGGAAAAAAAAGTGCAGAGGTTTACTACCCCTAAAAGGAGTGAATTCTCAAAGCAGTTTCGAGTGTGTAGACAGAGAAGAGTCACTGGAGAACTCAACTCTGGCAAAGGTCATATTTGAAACTAAGAGAAGGAAGACAAAGACCTGTAAGGATGTGCTGTAGCATCTTAGAATCCAGGGAAGAGGAGAGAGGAAAGAATAGAAATACTAATTTCTGTCCTCAACTGCAAAAGACCCTCTTTTCCTCCACCTGATTATATACCATGTCCAGAACACTGAGACTTTGTGAGTATATCTATTAAATTTATACCCTTTATTACATTTCATGTTGTCACTGAGACAGAATGGCTGGCAGATATCACTTAAAGGAAGAAGGATTGATTTAGGCTCATGATTTCAAAGATGCCAGTCTATTTGGTGGGGAGTCGGGAGCCAAGCAGAGCAGTTTGCGTCTTGGCTGATAGGAAGCAGAGGAAAGGAAATGCTGGTGCCCGGCTGCCTTTCCTCCTTTTAACTGTCATTCTGTCTGGGCCCCCAGACCTTGGGATGGTGCTGCCCATATTTCCGGGGAGTCTTCCCTCCTCGGCTAATCTTTTCCTGAGGTGTGACCCACTGAAAAGCAGTTGTTGATATGTAAATTGAGATTCTAAGATTCCCACATCTGTTAAGTCCTCTGTCATTGAACTAATTTTTACATATTTAAGTTTTTTCCAGAAGATACATATTTGTCTGGGAAGATTGTCTTGAATCTTCAAGATTGGTGTGTGTGTGCGTGTGTGCATGTGTGCATGTGTGTATTTCTGTTCTAGTTTGCTTTCGGTTGCTGTGACAAAACACTCACTAATACCAAGGTGGGAAGGGTTTATTCAGCTCACATCTCTCAGGTCACAGTTCATCACCGAGGGAGCCCAAGGTAGGAACTCAGGGCAGGAACCTGGAGGCAGGAGCTGGAGCCCAAGGCAGGGAGAAATGCTGCTTACTAGCTTGCTCCCCTGGCCCAGGCTCAACCCACTTTCTTATACTTTTCTTATAATCTGCCCAGGAGTGGCCCGATTCACAGTGATCTGGGTCCTCCCATATCAGTCAACAGTCAAGAAAATGTCCCACAGACATGGCCACAGGCCGCAGTTCCCCAATTGAGGCTCCCTCTACCCAAATGTGTCAAGTTGACAACTAAAGCTATCCAGCACAACTGACCCCTTGTCAACTTGACACACAAACACATCATTATTAAACCACAAGCTTTCTATTTCTTATCCCCAAGGTATGATGTTAATCTTAATATCATAACATAAAACAGTACAACTTTAAAAGTTCCACAGCCTTTAAAAACTCAAACACTTTAAAAGTTCAAAGTCTCTTTTAAAAGCCTCTCAACTGTGGACTCCTGCAAAATAAAAAACAAGCACTGTTTTATTTCAACGGGAGGATTGGGCACACTTAAGCAAAGCTTTAGTCCAGCAAAGTAGCTCAAGGATGGACATCTAGGATTCGCCCGCTATCTTTCTGGGCTCTGGAGTTTCCACAGCTGCGCTTTTCTGGCTCTACCATCCACGGCACACATGGCTCATCTTGCAGGCCGAGGCCATCTCCATGCCGTACCTGCTGCTGTCCTTGGTGGTCGTCCCATGGTCCTGACATCTCCACAAAGCTGGGGTCTCCACTGAAACTGAGACTGCACCTTCATCAATGGGCTCTTCTGGCCTCTCAGGGTGCAAAGTCTCACATTCCATGACTCCTTCAGTCCTCGGGGTCTTCACTGCAACTGAAGCTACACTTTCCCTAATGGCCTTTCCTGGCCTCCCAGGTTGCCAGACCGTAGCTGTTCTGTGACCCTCTTCACGCTTTCAGCACCAGAACTATGCAGGAGATCTTACACATTACCAAGTCCTGCTTCCATCTTAGGATGAAGGCTTGGGTCTCCCATGGACCACAGCTTCTGTGTGCTGACCATGAGGAAATACCTCCCTGAAGGTTTTGCCTCAGTGATTGGGTTCTTGTTACTCACAGCTGATTTTTTTTTAGCCCCAGCTAAGCAGCATCAATTGTTCCAGTAAAGCAAAAGTTTCACTTCAGTGGTTCTGGTCTCTTCTTAATCACAGCAGATTCTTCAACTACAGCCTACCAGAAACCACAGATTCTCAATTCAAAATATACAAACAGCCCCAACAGTCTCTGTTTCCCTTTCAAGCTTCACAGGCCAGGCCTCCATCATCTACAACTCTTTCAGCATAACTGTTCCAAGTTTCACAGTAACAAACTCTAAGCACTCAGTGGCTTTTCTAGCCCAAAGTTCTAAATGTTTCCACAATCCTCCCAAGTACACCAAGGTCAGGTCTATCGCAGCAATACCCCATCATCCTGGTACCAGTTTCTCTTCTAGTTTGCTTTCAATTGCTGTGACAAAACACTCTGACCAATACCAACTTGAGGTGGAAAGAGATTATTTGTTTTACATCTCCCAGAGGGTCTCAGTTCATCATTGAGGGAGACCTGAAGGTAGGAACTCAGGCCAGGAACCTTGAGGCAGGAGCTGAGGCACAGGCCATGGAGGAATGCTGCTTACTGGCTTGCTCCCCTGGTCTGTGCTCAACCTATTTTCTTATATAATACAGGATCACCTCCCCAGGGGTGGCACTCCCAGCGTGGGCTAGACCCTGCCACATCACTCAACAATCAAGAGAATTCCCCACAGACATGGCCACAAGCTAGTCTAATGGAGGCAATTTCCCATTTGAGGCTCCCTCTAACTAGGTGTGTCAAGTTGACAACTAAAGCTATCCAGCACAATATATGACAGTAGTTTTTTCTTTCCCATAAAGAATCAAGGAACAATATAAAATCTTGTAAAATCCCAACCTTATACAAATATGGAAATTGGAAAGTTCCTCATAACCCTACATCCCACAGTTACTGAGATCCACAGTTAGTATGTATTCATCTGACCCTGTTGGCTTCCTTATATTGCATATACTCTTTTCTGAGTTATATTTTACAGAATGGATCATACTCTGTGGGCTGTTCAGGAGCTTGCTTTCTTGGCAGAATATCTTGGACATCTTGCACTTTTTAAAATCCTTTTATAGTTCTGTCTGGTCTTCCAATAGTAGCCAACAAGCTGGTAAGTGACAGAAGAAGCTAGTCAGAGGCCTCTGCCATTTGTCTCCAGAATCTAAAGATCATTGACCTTTGTGGTCATAGCCACTCCCCACTGTCATTCGGATGCCACTGCAGGTGCTGTTCGCACCCACTCAGTCTCAGTTCACTTCCTGAAGTTGCTCATTCTACCGCAGATTAGTAACTGGTGATGCCGCTGGCCCAGTTCGTATGATAGCTTCGGAGAGTGTTTCCCATGCCTGTGGGAGTGGCAGCACTGAGAGCTTGGGAGCGTCCTGGCTGCTTCCTACGAGGTCACAGTCCCTCAGCTCTGAAGGTGTCGGGGATGCTTTTCTTGTGAAGAAGCACCACTCCTACCTAATGTTGATGTTAGATTAGCTTTAGTCCTTTTTTATTTATAAAATTTTAAAAGCTCATGTTTATTCTTCACCATTTCTGGTTTGTTTTTTAAAAGATGAATTTGGTAGTCATTTCTAAATAAATGGCTGTTTTTCAATTGATATTGGTGTTGAGTTAGATGACCGAAACAGCTGACAGCCAGGTGTCTGTGTGCCCTTATAATGGAGTCCCTTAGGTCTGCTTACTAAGTAGAAGGAGCCTGGGGTCGTGGAAGGAAGTAGGGGAGGGTGAGGAGTCAGGAGCCTGGATATAATTGGTTCTTCTCTCTAGAGACCTCAGCCAACATGAACCTTTCGTGTTTTAGTCTTCAAATTGGGTAGTGGGTGAGGCACTTCTGATGAGCCTCTGCCTCATTGTCATTTCTACCATTGATGTATGTGTTGTGTTGTCTGAATGGGTTGCACCGCATAATTCAGGCTGAATTTCATTCTGAGATGGGTAAAGTAGGCAATAGGCAGGAAACAGATTCTAATTAGGTTTGGCTTTTATAGTCCCCCATCCATACTACATGCAGATCCCATAGTCTCGAAAATGAGGACATTGATTCCAATCCGGTCCTTACCTCTGGGTATACATGACAGTCACACACGTCAGGTTCAGTCTCTTGAGATTTTGATTTAGTGGGGATGAGTTACATATTTAAACATATTCTACAGGGGTTCTGTGATACTCTCCTTTCTGAGAAGCAGTTAGCTCACCTTCATGTGACAAATACAGTGTCTTCTCGTACCCTTCACTATGGCTCTGTTTGCTCGGGAAGCCTCCCTCCCCACCGCTGTGGGAGGTGCACTGGTTCTTGGCCTCCACTTTCCTCAGTGGCCTCTCTTTTCTTTCTTAGCCACAACCTGCAGTGTTTCACGGTGCGGTGCAGTGCTGCAGCGGCTCGTGAGGGGGACCGGTACATGGACACTACCCTGAAGGTTAGATTGACCGTTGATGACACTGAAACCTTGGGATCAAAGGGAACAGGCGAATGCTTGCACTCTGGGGCCTAAGCTTGACCAGGACTAAAGGCCTACGGTTGTCTTCTTCATTTAATTAGAAGGTTTAGATATAAACTAGGAAGCATTTGTGACTTGTTTATTTGACAGTTTTTTAGATTGTTCTGAAGATATTTCACTGAGAAATAATATATTGTATAGTTTTAAAATAGAATCTGGGGATTAAAAGGTGTAGTGTAATTTGAGAGGGAAGTTCATAACTATATTACTACTTACTTGGGTTTTTTTGAGACAGAGTCTTACACAGTAGCCCAGGCTGTCCTAGAACTCACTATATATAGCCTAGACTGGCCTCCAACTTGGGCAGTCTTCCTACATCAGTCTTCCAAGTGCTGAGATGACAGGTATGAACCACCATTCCTCATTCTAGAATCTTAATTTTTAAGGAATATTAGTGGTAGTCGGATAGAACTATTAAAACACAACAGAAATCAAGATATTCAATACTGTGCAATTGACTGGAATGCATTAAGAGATTTCTTTATACTATTAAGAAAACACAATTCTTTCATGATTGTTCAAGCCTTTGACAATTTTCGACACTTAATAAGAGTTACTGAATATGCTAGATCAACAGCCTCATTTTTAATGAGAATGTGCTTATAATGTCAGAAAAGCTTTGACTACAAATAAATATAGACAAGTTTATGATGATCATCTGGCCTCAGATTTTTCTCAGATATATTATCGTTTACATAATATTATCTGTTATCAGTGCTGTTCCACTTCTGAAGTAAAAGCTAGTTTAATGAATATTTGTAATGAATCTGCATGCTACAAGAAACTCTCAAATTTTGAGATCTGATTTTTCAAAAGTTAATGTCTACCCAAAATCTTTGATATCTTTTTTCTAGAAAAGTGTTTGTTAATGATGGCTACATTATAATAAGTTAGCCTAATGTGTGCCTTATATGGAGCCTAATGTGTTGAGATTTTCTTACCACAATACTATACTGGGTTTCTGGGAATGGTAGCTTCTATGGAGAGTGGTTTCAGGCCTTAGTACATTTTGTTTAGCCGTGGCCTGACCTGACTGTAGTTTTATGTTGCCGACCTGGCTTAGTATTTGTTTTTAGTTGCTTAGAAAACTAAAATTATAGATTTTTCTGTGCCTTTCTATGATGTGCACATAGTCTTTTGAAATAAGAGCTTGTTTTAAAAATTAAGATTTGCCAAATGGCGCACGCCTTTAAACCAGCACTCTGGATGCAGAGACGGGCAGCTGTCTGTGAGATTAAGGCCGGTCTGGTCTACATAGTGAGTTCCAGGCCAGCTGGGGCTATAGGGAAACCTGTCTCAAAAAGATAAAAAAATGAATAAATAAATAAATAAAAATTAAAATTATTTTACTAGTAAAAATGAAGATGGAGACGAAAACATCTTCCATTCCTTGCTCTTTGTTCTTCTCTACTTTCTTATCTTTTTAAATCCAAGAAGAAATGGACTTGCATGAGGCAATGCACAAGTCAGAGTATATAATGAATTAAAGAAGAATTTGCTAATCCTTCTTTAAAACAAATAAAGACTAATCTTCATTCAAAAATAGCATAATCCGGTGTTTTCCAAAAGTCATAAAACCAGAAGGAAGGATTGAGGGAGCGGGGAGGGAAGAGGAAAGGGATGAGCTGATGCGGGACCTGCCTTAGCGGCTCCCCTTTTGCTGTGACTTGACCACTTCTGAAAATCTAGGTGCCACCCAAGTGAGCACACAGTTACTTAGCCCACTTCCTGACTCAAGCTTTGGGGGTTGGTTGCACCATCTGAAAAAGATTTAGCAACCTTGGAATCTGATCCCAACAGTCTGCAGTCTTTGCTTCCTTTTGCCAATACTCTGCCCTGTCCAAGGCCTTCTTAATCATATGCATGAATGAAAATAAAGATGCAGGTGTTTTCTCATCTTCTTAATACCAAGAGATAATGAAAGTGACCCCAGAAACAAAACAGTATTAATGGACTTGAAGGCAGGGGCCTTTCCATGTTTTTGGTGAGCATCTAAACATCTCTTCTGTTACCTTTCTTGTCTGTTCTCTTTAAATTAATGGTTCCAGACTGGAACACCGTTGTAGTTCTTCCTGTTTACCTGACATGCCCCCTGCTGTTAGCTGTGCCAGGCTTTATTTACAGCAAAGGGTCTGATAGTCATGGCCATCCAAACATGCAAGCATTTCTTCTACATAATCTGCAAAGAAAGCACTTTATATATACTCTGTGCCACAGTATACCCTTTTACAGTATCTGATTAGTCCTGACCCCAAGCCAGCCCGTTTATTATCAGTGGACAGTTCACTGGATGGCAGGTGACTAGCCCATGACTTCTGTTCCGGAGGGTTCTGCTGAAGCTAGTCTGCAGGAGACTGGAGACTATCTCTGTATTTACATAGTCAGCAATATGGAATAGCTCTACAAAACAGATGCTTGGTGGGGCTAAGAGATGACTCCATGGTTAAGAGTGTCTACTGTTCTTGCAGAGGACCTGGGTTTTAGTTCCCAACACTCCTATCAGGCAGCTCATAACCTTCTGTAACTCCACTTTCAAAAGGATCTAATTCTGTGGTGCACATAAACTCATGCAGGTACACATACATACTCATGATAAGTAAATAAGCAAATATTTACAGTTTTATTTATTTATATGTAGATGAGTGTTTTGCTTGCATGTATATGTGCATCCCATCTGTGTAGTGCCCACAGAGGTCAGAAGAGAGTACAGATAGTTATAGATAGCTGTTAGCTGTCATGTGGATGCTGGAAATTGAACTCAGATCCTGTGCAGGAGCTCTTAATTGCTGAGTCATCTCTCCAGCCCCAAATAAATAAATCTTTAAAAGAAAATAGACTGTTTATTACATGTTTAGATTGCTATTCTACAGAACAAGATGGGGGAGCAGAAAGGATTTTTATCAAATCAACAGGCTGACTTTGTTTTTTTGAAATAGGATCTTCTATATCCCAGGTTGGCCTCAAACTCACTGTATGACTGTTTATGACCTTGAACTTCTGATCTTCCTTTCTTTATCTCATGCCTGGGATTATAGGTGTGGGCCACTTCCCTTGGGTTTATGCAGTGCTGGGGATTAAATCTTGGGTTGTGTGTAATCTACCAACTCAGCTGCATTCTTAGCCCTGACTTTTAAAAAAAAAGTTCACTTATTTTCATTCCTTTGGTTAACTGTGTAATCTTTCCTTTACTAGGCTTGCCCACCAGTCAGTATGGATGTGTGCGTTTTAAGGATACAGCTTTTCATAGGCTTGAAAGCCATTTGTCACTTTAAAAACCACATCATACTTTTGACCAAGGCAGAACCTGAGGCCATTCCAGAGAGAAGAGAATCACCCAAGAAGCTTCTGTAAGCGTCTCATTGCTCCACACATTTCTGCCAGTTTCTGGACTAAAGTGTAACTGGTATATTTTATGTGTGTCCTTGTTTAAAATTTTTTTTTATTGAAGCTTGGAATGAGATGACTTTTTGATAGTGTTCTTTTTCCAGAGAAAATAAAGAAGGGCTAATTATCTCTATAATATTGCATACAACTGACTGTGGAACTTTTAGAAGTGAATAATAAAATAGCTTCAGTAAAAATTACCAGCATTGTAGACAAGAATTTAAAGAACATGTTTTTCTGTGTAATGAATGGGGTAGACAGAGCCTGTGATCTTGATTCACGTTTTTTTAAAAAGCTTTTTAGTGCTTTTCCTCTTAGATCTTTCAGTGCTGAACATTTTTATCCAAAGATTATTTTCTAATATTGTAAAATAAATTATTGATATATATTTTATACTAAATATTTGTTATACTAAAGAAAAGGTATCACCTGGAAAGCAAGATGTAAGATAGTACTTTAAGCTGATTTACAGGTTTAATTAAATATCTTCTGCGTTTTCCAATAACATGAATGTTTTATATGTTATTTCTGCTAAGACTTATGGTACATGCTGACAGGAACATATAGAACAGGGTCTGGCTATGAAGACTGTCAAAGCTGATGGGTCTGCTTGCCTATTTGGGGATCTTAGTATTGGAGAATTGCAGGCAAGTTGCTTTGTCAGTGTGGGATAGAACAGTAAATGCTGTACACCTGGATAGTAATGAGAAGCAATGATCTGTGAAAATGCTGCATGTTTAACTAATCGCCAAGCAAAGTACTAAATGAAAGTGATGTCGTAGTTGTATTATTTTACAGTGCCTAATATTTGCCATTTAAAACTGCAGTTTATTAATAATATGTCTTGCAATTCTTATCCCTTTTTAGTTCTAGAAAAGATACCAGTGTTAAGACCAAAATACCTCCTGTAACCGAGGCTGGGTGGAATTTGTATATTGTGAATACCATCTCACCAATGCAGCTATACAAAGAAATGGTACTTTTTCAGACATATGATTCTTATTTGTAGAAATTTAGAGTGAAATTGATCACCGGAAATTGATTCTAGGCAGACAGCATTCTTGTTACTCCCCAGCCCACTGCCCCTTGTATTGTGCTAAGCCAAATGGATTTCTTTCTTACGAAAAAAAAATTGTTTCAAATTATCCATACATTCAGAATGTTGCAGCCAAGCAGCTCCAGGTTCTGACAGTCCAGTGTGCATATTTCTTCACCTTGTTTTCACAGCTTCTAGAACCTGAGGCATGACCAGTAATTCCTTTCACTAAAGTTATTCAAGCTTACCCTTCAGAAAGGATCCCTGAGCTAATTTAAACATAAAAGTCTTGACTTTGAGTCCTAACAAAGAGAACCATGAACTGCATTGAAAAATGATCGAATTCATTTCTATCTCACTGTTCTTTCATTGAAGTGTAGCAGCTTGTCCCTGGGCCCTGCAGCCACTACCACAGCCACCCTGGGAAGAGGCCTGGAGTGGGAGTGGCTAGCCCTGTTCTGAGAGGGTCAGCTTCCACCCCATTTCTGACAAGCTGTAATAATGTCAAACTTAGAGAAAAGTTGTAAGGAAGAGAATCAAAGAAAACCTGTGTAACTTCCGTCCAGACTGTGCGTAGTCGGTGTCTCCCCATCTGCCCCTGCTCCTGCACTCGTGTGCTCGCCCAGCACACAGTTTTCCCTTGTTCTATGGAAGATAAACTACATGCATCATCGCTTTTGACTCTGAACACTTGAGTCTGTGTTTTCTAATTATCAGATATTCTGTAAAACCGCAATCTAGCATATGCTTCAGTAAATTTAACCTTGGCACAAGTCCAGGGTTCATATCTTATCCAGCTTTGCCAGTTGACTCTGAAAGCTTCATACCTTCCCCATGAGTCCAGTCTAGGGCCAGATAATATGTTAAGTTATCATCATGCCTTCTTAGCCTATGTGAATCAGAAATATTTCTATACCTTTTCTTTGTATTTTATAACATTGACATTTTTGGAAAACATAAATTTCCTCCATCTTCCCTCCCCACCTTTTTGAGAATGTTGTTAATTTTGTTAGATTTTTTTTTCATTATTAGATTCAGTTTATACACTCTCAGCTAGAAGGCTGTGTAGATGACGTTGCATTTTTGTAGTGTATCGCATCTGTAAACACATAATGACCATTGGCCCCCTTCCTGGGGGTGTTAATTTTGCTAATATGGTTAAGAGTTGCCTAACTTATCTCTGACACTTAAAAACTGCAAATTATATCAACTTTGTCCTGTCTTTCTGCCTTGCTTTCCTGAAAGTCTCACCTCTCATCTAGATAGTCTGACTCCTAAAGTCTGATTATGCTGGTCTTGTAAGATAGCTTATGATAGTTTATGAGCCCACTGTAAGCTATAGAAACAGGTGTTGTTGGCAGAAAGAATGTAAGAGCCAGGAAGACAAGACATCTTCTGCTACTTAATATATTCTAGACATGATAGGAAAGTTGTTCCAATGAAATCTACATAATATGGTAGTCCTACAAGGTCTTCATATAATTACAAAACCAGCTAATATACCAAGGTGAATTGGAGAATTTCACAGGGTCCCATCTCAAGATGGAGAACTACAGGCAATCAGTGGGTACCGAAGGAGGGAGAATCCGTTTTCTCCGGGGACTAGCTTACTGAGAGGTTATCTGATCCCAAGTTGTCAGTCCTAAACAGGTACACACAAGCACCGCTGAATGGACTATTTGTATATATATGTATGTGTACGTATGTTTATAAATACATGTATGTAACAATAAAGAAGAGGACAAGGAGTCGAGAAGGGGGACATGGAAAAGTTGGAAGGGGGTTAGGAGGTATGGAAAAATGCAGAGACAGTATCTGTGTATGATAGTCGCAAAAATAAATTATGAAAAATTTTAAAAACTTTTGTAGTTAAGCCCACTAGTTGACATAAAGCTCAAGGAAAGATACTGGTCTCAAGTTATATCACAGAACTTACAAGAAAACGTTAATTATTTCAGATTTGTTCAGTAGCCTTACCAAATTTGAAACACATCATAGCTAAGCTATATCATTAAATGTTGCAATGTCATTTGGATTTTCTTAGTGCCTTAAGCTGTTAACAAAGTTGTGTTTGTAATCCTGTGTGTATTTAAACTGGCCCATACATTGTAGAGAAGGAAAACAACTAGCTAAGACCCTATCAAACGATATATAACCACGTACTTGTTTTTCTTATTTAATATGCTCATATATTAAATTTATTGACAAAATGTTTAGAAGTTCTTATGAAGCAGGGAGGGCTGACAATCTCTTTAGCAGCCTTATGATCTGTCTTGTTGTAGGTGGACTATAGTAACACCTACAAGACTATGAGAACCCAGAGTTGCATCCACCTTCTCAGCGAGGCACATTTGTTAGTGAGAGCTGCCCTGATGGATGGCAGTCAGCTGGAGCCTGGAGAGAAAGCAGAGCTTCTCGAAGCCTTTAAAGAAAGCTGTAGACATCTGGGAGACTGTTACAGCAGGTTGGTGATGCCCCTTAAAGCCTTTTACAGAGTTTGACATGTACTTGCCAGTCTTTGCATTTCTGATAATTACCTAATGAGTGAAAGAACACAAGGGGAATTGGTGTACTATTTACTATTTTCATTTATTTCACAAGAATTTGTTGCATACATACTGTGTGCCAGGTTCTCTGCTAGGCTTAGAGATACAAAGATGAATATGACCCATCCCATGTCTGAGAGTGTCACAGTTCCTTAGAGGAGCAGTAAGTGTAAAGTTCAAGACTCTCCCACCACTTAACTTGGGAAATTCCTTTTTCAGGATTTGAGGGGCCTATGATCAGGGAAATCTGAGATTTTAATGTTAATAGCCAGTGCTTTTATGATGTCAGAAAGGCATGTGAGGGTGAATAGAGAATTTTATTTCTGAGAATAATGTTTAATACCTTTTGTATACGATGGGCTTACTTTACCCATGTAAATGATTATAAATGAATAAAATAGACCTTTCCTAATGACAAATACCATTATTTTAGAGGCATATCAAAAATGTAAGGCTCACTCATGAGATGAATGATTGTTTTTCCACCTTTATTATGAGCATGAAAAAAGAAACTACAAACTGAGGATTTTGTACGTGTTACTAATGTCGGGAGAAAAGTTTGAGGTTTCTGTCTTTGGAAGGCGTGTTTATTATTGTATTATGTTTTAGGTAGCTGACTTAAAAATGCAAATTTGAAGCCTTTTAAAATCTCCTTTTTTCTAGACTTGACACACAGCATTCCCATCTTGCCTTGCCATACTATAAGATGTCTGGTTTGTCTCTGGCTGAAGTTTTGGCTCATGTGGACTGGACAGGAGAGGATGAGTTGCAGAAATATGAGAGAGGATTGATATTTTATATTAATCATTCACTTTATGAAAACCTGGATGAAGAATTAAGTGAAGTGAATATAGTTTTCTATAAACTTATAAACTACTATATTTAACTTTTCATTTTAATAGTTTATTTTAGGAAATAGTATTTAGAATTCAAAGTCCAAATATTTTCTGATTTGTTATTCTTTTTCTAAGAAAATTAATGTGCCCTTGTTTTCATTAATGATCTTAGCATTGTAGCTTGGAAAATAATTTCGGGGTCATCTTTGTATGTTTCCTCAGTGCTCAGCATGGAGCTGAGGACTGCTGTGGGTGAAGGACCTGCCCAGTCCTGGTGGCATCTGTTCTAAAGTGACTCAGAATGTGGCTCCTACTTTCCTTTTTAGTGTAGTCTTTCCCACACCCCTATTTGCTCTATTTTTCGAACTTCACTTAAAAGTCCAGTCACCTCTTAAGACATTATTAGATTATTTTTAATCCATCTTCATTTTAAAAATAGTGGAAACTGCAATACTAAATATGTAGAGGTTTTGATGGAAATAAAATTTCTCAGGAGTTATATCCTAAGGTATGTTTTGAACTAAGTTGTAGTTTTTAAATTGTAGAATTTTAAGAATAATTTCATAAATGATTTCTCCTGAACTATTAGAATTAGAAATGTTGGTCACAACGGCGTACATTGTCACTGCCTTTTCTTCATTGTAACCCAGTAGATAGATCAGTTCAGGTCTACGTATTTGTATAAACTTTGTGTTCTCAGTCAAAATATATTATCTATTGACTTGGTAAACATCCTTTTTCCTGAATTTGTTGCTTTAATCTTGGCTAACCTTTTATTCTTTGTTCCTATTCATCCAAAGGAATTAGCAGCAAAAGTGGTTCAGGTATTTCATGTGGCTGAGCCGAAACAGCTGCCCCACATCCTCTGTAGTCCGTCTATGAAGAACATTGATCCTTTAACTGCCTTGCATCATTTAAGGAAGCTGAATACTTCTGGATTTTCCTCAGTCTTAGTAACCTTGACCAAGGCAGCAATGGCTTTGAAAATGGGAGATCTTGACATGTACAGAAATGAAATGAAAAGCTATTCAGAGGTATAGTACCCTGTGTGGCATTAACAGCAGTCTGAAAGAGAGCATAGGAAGTTCCAAGGTATTTAGCTTTCATTTGGCTTCTTTATAGCTCAGTTTCCTAGTTGCAATAGATAATAGACAAAATTAGATGGGAAGTGATCTAAGTGGGACTTTGGATGTGGCAGATGAAAGAAATAAGATTGATAAATAGCAGCAGTGAGTATTTAGAGATCGTTCCTCTTAGTGTCTTGTAGAATCAGTACTGTTTGGTACTGAAGGATATACAAGTTGTATCCAAAGTCAGCATCCTGATCAAGTATGAAAGATGTTCACTCTTCCCCAAGAGCATAACAGAGTGATGCATTTTTAAGGATAGCA
This sequence comes from Eospalax fontanierii, assembly GCA_035773235.1. Classification (NCBI taxonomy): domain Eukaryota; kingdom Metazoa; phylum Chordata; class Mammalia; order Rodentia; family Spalacidae; genus Eospalax; species Eospalax fontanierii. The sequence continues at coordinate 29,318,109 of CM069548.1, read as the reverse complement.
AGATACTGACTGTAAGCTTTAGGAATCTAATAGGTACAAAATCCTCCACTCAGGAAATCACAAGTGACTTCATGGAGTAGTGGACATTTAAATGGTATATCAAATGAGGAAAGGTTATTTCTCTTGGAGAAGCAATCATTTAGGAACAGGAGCCAAAGACGTTAGTCACTTAAGGGAAAAATAATAGAGGTAATGTCATTTGAACACTTATATCCCAGCCCCTTTCTAACACTCTTGCATGTATTATTTCATTGAATTCTCATTTAATGCTGAGCTCAGTGTTCTCATAGCTGTTAGACACATGAGACACCTAAGGTGCAGGGCTGAACTAACTGGTCCATGATTGTACAGTTGCTCAGAACTGAGCCAAGCAGGCAGACTTCAGAGCCTATGCCTTGTTCTTATTCCCTGCTTACTTGGTCACATGCCCACAGTATGACTGTGTGTTCTAAAACAAGAAGAACAGGAGTGCTTTATCACTGGTGACATGGTTTGTTTTGAGAACCAAGTCAACATCAGGACATCTTCGGCTTTGAAGAGTAGACTTCTAAAATGAAGAATTTTCTTTCCTAATTTTGAAAAGACTTAGGGTATTCTTTTTTCATAGTAAGTGGTTTTAATCTAAAGCTTTCTACAAAAATTGAACATCTCCAAGTTCAGTTACATATTAATAACATATAAGACAGCTAATAATACCCTTCTTAGGATAACAGCTTGTTCTTATAGCTAATGAAAAACTTTCCCCAGTGTTCCTAGCTTACCCCTAAATTCAGAATGCACTAGGATGTATCTGTGAGATGAATAATCTCAATGCAGTGTACACTTTGCTCCTAAATTTCTTTTTCAATCTAAAGATGAAGTTGGTGTGTGGCTTCATTCTGGAACCTCGGCTATTAATTCAACAGAGGAAAGGACAGATTGTTCCTACTGAATTTGCAATTCACTTGAGGGAAACACAGCCTGGATTGCTTGTGGCTTCAGTCCTAGGCTTGCAGAAGAACGATAAAATTGGCATTGAAGAAGCAGATTCTTTCTTTAAGGTTTGTCCATTTAAAAATGTAATTTTACTGAGTGACCTAATAGAAACGAAAGGAGAGGGAACAAAATTAAAGAAGTGAGTTTTTATTTGTTATTGAAAAAGACAGACTTCCACATAATCAGTTTATAATGTAAAAGTACAAATGAAAAGAATATTTCTGGAGAAACCATTCATGCATCCTAGAATCTCTTTCATAAGAGAAATGTCAAACTTTGCTTTTGCCATAGCAGTGAAGCCAGTGATAAAAAGTATTAATTGCATGGTCCACATGATGGAGTGGTGACCAACTGCAGCTTAATGGGTGCTACATTGTTTGACGTATACTGTTTTCAAGGTGCTCTGTGGTAAAGATGAAGATATAACTCCTCAGCTCTTAGTAGACCTCTGGGAAGCTCAACTCGTAGCCTGTCTCCCAAATGTGGTCCTTCAGGAACTCTGCTTCAAGCTCATATCTCAGTACATCTGGAGATTATCTAAGAGGCAGGCTCCCGATACCACACCATTGAGAACGGCAGAGGATTTGGTAAGTACCTTAAATGCAAATTTTGTTCACTGCAGTAGACTGCATTCTTGTTTTATTTTTAATTTTCTTTTTTTAAATTTATTTTACTTATTTTGTGTGCATTAGTGTTTTGCCTGCATGAATATAAGTGCACCTATGCATGCAGTGTCCAAAGAGGCCAGGAGAGGGCTTTGGATGCCCTGAAACTGGGTTTCAGCTGATTGTGACCTGCCAAGTAGGAGTTGGGAACTGAACCCAGGTCCTCTGCAAGAGTAACCAGTGCCCTTCACCACTGAGCCATCACTCCAGCCTCAGTTTTACCATATTTTAAATATGTGTGTGTGTGGTGTGTGTGTGTGTGTGTGTGTGTGTGTACATGCAGATGCACATGCATGTATGTGTAGAAGACAGAAGCCAAAGGATAATCACTGCTATTGTTCTCAGAAGCTCTGTTCATCTCCTCTGAGACAGAGTCTCTCATTGACCAGGAGCTTATCAATTAAGCTGAACTAGCTGGCCCCAAGGATCCTCCTGTCTTCTTCTTCTTCAGCACTGGAATTACAAATGTCTATAACCACACCTGCCGGGGACTGAGCTTATGTCCTCATTCTTGTGAGATAAACACATTACCTACTGAGTCAATCTTTCTAGCCCCTACCTTCCTTTTAATGACTTAGAATCAAATGTAGTGTTCTATTACCATAAACTGTAGTGAGAAATTTGGTTAAAACTTACCTATGACTCAAGTATCCACTTAAAAAAAAATATTTTATTGATTATTTTTATTTTATGTGTATGAGTGTATTGCCTGCATGTACGTAAGTATACCCGTGTTGTGCAATGCCTTCGGAGGTCAGAAGAGGGCATCAGATCCCCTGGAACAGCCATGTAGGTACTAGGACTTGAACCTAGGTCCTCTGCAAGAACAGCCAGTGCTCTTAACTGCTGAGCCATCTCTCCAGCTCCTCAAGTATCTACATTTTACATACTTTTCTATTCTTAAGAATGGCCCCTAGGGTTGGTGAGATGGCTCAGCATGTAAAGGCACTGCTACAAAGCCTGAGGACCTGAGTCCATCCCTGGGACCCACATAATGAACGGAGAAATCTAACTCTTAAAAGTTGTCCTCTGACAGTTATCTTTCCTGTTACATTTGTGCACATACACACAGACATGCGTACACATAAATAAATACAAATTTGAAGAATATGCCCTCATCCTCTTTATTACTATCTTGCAGTATCAAAACATGTAGGGTTTCCCCAGAATACAACCTTGTCTGTACTAGGGTTCTTACATAGAACATATAAGATGGGACCCCCTAGCCTGGCATGGTGGTGCATGGCTTTAATCCCAGTGCTCAGGAGGCAGAGGCAGTTGGATCTCTGTGAGTTTGTGAGTTCAAGGCCAGCATGGTCAACATAGTGAGTTCCAGGTGAGCTGGGGCTACAGGGAGACTCTGTCTCAAAAAGATAGAGAGAAGGGGTGGGGGGAGGAAGGAAGAAAGAAAAAAAGAAAAGACAGAGACCTTTATAGCTTCCTTGGGAGAGGAAGTTCAGGAGGCCGTGAGAGTGAGGCTGTGGCAGTGTCCCTCCATTTCCTGTTGACCATGCACTCAGGAGCTGTTGTAGGCAACCATGCCGACTCTTACTGCCCTGCCCGTGATGTGTTTTCCTCTTACAGTCTCGCATTGCCATGGCCAATGTGCATTAATTCAGAGGACCACCAATCTCTTGAATTAAAGATGATTCCTTAAGAATTATATTGAGACCTTATAAAGATATTTTGCCACCCAAATAAGTGGTATAAATAAAAATTACTTGTAGTATTACTGTTAACTCTTTTGGAATTAATAATCTTAAAAGCAGTATTGCTCTCTTTTCTAGAAAGCACTTCTTTAGAGTATTTAAAATATAAGAAAATATGTATTGCAGATTATTTGATGTAGAAGCAAAAACCTGTAACGTTTGCCATGGAAATGCATTCTAAAAGACTTCCTTTTCCTAGGGAAGTGTGTGCCTGATTCTGATGTGCAGCAGAGACAATGATGGTTTCCTTTTTGTGAATGAAGAAAGGGTTGTTGGTTTTTTTTTTTTCAGTTATATTTTGCTTATGGTACACTTCTTTAATGTTTCAGATAAATGCCTGTAGTCATTATGGCTTAATCTACCCATGGGTTCATGTCGTAATATCATCTGATTCCTTAGCTGATAAAAATTACACAGAAGATCTTTTGAAACTACAGGTAAGTAAAAAAAATATTTCTTTTCTCTTAAATATGCAATATATTACAATACAGTATAAGACTTAAATGTAATAAGATATCACGTGTCCTTTTAATTTAGAATATAGCATGGGAGAAAGGTGGGCAAAAGTCTCTAATTGTGTACACTTCAGAGCTTTGGTGGAATTCGGGCTTCTGCCTATAACTCCTGGCAGGTGAGGCCCTGGAGCTGAGATGGTTTCCATGTAGTAAATGGGTGAGCTTCATGGACCTGTGTGGCTTCTTGTTTTCAGGATCTACTTGAAAAATCCATGAAGTAAAAGTGTGTAGATGTGCAGTGGTATTTTTATGAATGTAATCTTTGTTTAATGTGGCTTAACATAATTTAGACTTCTAACTCAAGTCAATCACTACTGTCTTAAAAGAAATAAGTAAAGGCAGCCAGTTTATCTGGCTCCTGAAAATAAAAAAAAAAAAAAAAATAGTGGGACTCAATTAGAGAAGGTAGATTATCTTGTGAGAGTTCTGACTCAGTATAATGCTCTCATTTATTCTGTTTGGTCTGTCCACTGTTGCTGATAACATAGAAAAATTAATACTTCATATTAAGAATTCTGAGTCTGAAGATATTCTTGAAAGATCCAGGCGTGCTTCCCCCTCATCTTCCCCTGCTTCTTGCAGTTAGAGCTGACCCTGTCTGAACAGCACACAGTCTGTCCGCTTGTACCACCTCATCTCCGCGGCTTCCAGCCCAGGTGCTGAGGGTCTCACGTCTGTTCCCCTTAGACCCAGCTGCCTTTGTGTATTTTCACTCTGCTTAGCCCTGTGAAGCTTTTAAGTGTGCAGTCCCTGATTGAAACTTTGGGAACTGCCCTAAATTTTGCTGTTATTGATTACAGAGCCAGTTTTCAAACTGGGAAAGGGCTTGGAAAGGAAGTTCAAGAAGCCAGATTGTTTAGACTCAGGTTCCAGACAGCCCTGTGTTGCTTATATTCCTCGCTAAAGTCTTTAAAAGGATTTGGACATGGTGGCTGAGGCAAAAAGGATCATGAATTCCAAGTCTAGCCTGGACTACACAGAAAAATGTCTCAAAAATTAAAAAGTTATTAATTAACTATAACAACAAGATATCACCAAGGAAGATTCCCTCCTTATCTCTTATCTCTAGTATCCTTATGATGATGATACTTGTATGGTTTATTTTGTTGTTGTTGTTATTTTGAGACAGACTCTCTCTTCCTGGAACTCATTATGTAGACCATGCTGGCCTCAGTCTCACAGAGATCTGCTACCTCTGCACCTCTGCCTCCCAAGTGCTGGGATTAGAGAAACATGCCACCACCCCTGGCTAGATTAGTTTACTTTATAAATATTGTTTGGGTGTGAGGTGTAAATGTGATGGACAGCATTGGGCCTTGCCCTCCCAAAACACATACAGAAATGATGCATTTAAAACTATAATTGTAATAAGTGCTATTAAATTTATATTGGTAAAGCTTCAAAGTATATTTATAATCACTGTCCCAAAAGTATAATTCAGTGATCAGTGAAAATCCCTTTTAAAGTATTTTAAAAAACTATTTTATTTTCTGGGAATTTTTGCTATTATAGTTTGAAATATAATCTGACTAAACTTTTCTAAATCCTTTTCTGCTTATTTCTTTCTAGATTATCTGAAGGTCACATAGTCTTAGTCATTTAGAAAATAAAATAGGAGTTAAAGAGATGGCTCAGCAGTTAAGATCACTGGCTGCTCTTGCAGAGGACCGGGTTTGATTCCCAGCATACACACTGTGGCTAACAGCTGTCCGTAACTTCAGTTCCAGGGGAATCTGACACCCTCTTCTGACCTGTGGACATTGTATAACATGGGTACATTTCTTCGCATGTTGGCAATACATTCATACACATAAAATAAAAATAATAAATAAAATATTTAAAAATACATAAATAACCATCAAAACCCCATAGCACTTGGGAAGCAGAGGCAGGCAGATCTCTGAGATTGAAGCCAATCTGGTCTACCTAGTGAGTTCCAGGAGACCCTGTCTCAATAAAAAGAAAGAAAACCCCCAAATTTCTTTGATTTCCACTTAGAGATGTTAAAGATTTCGAATCATGTGAGAGCATTTCCAAAACTGTGTGGCTTTCTTCCCACTCGCATAGATGTGATGTATTGATCCCTTGTCCTCAGTCACTGTAAGAATATATTTCTACAACATTTAAGATGCAGATCTACAAATTGGGTCTGGAGAGATGGCTTGGTGGTTAAGAGCACTGGTGTGTTCTTTCAGAAGACCCGGGTTTGAATCCCAGCACCCACATGGCAGCTAACAACTGTCTGTAACTGCAGTTCCAGAGGATCCAATGCCATCTTCTGTTCTCTGCGGGCATTGATTGCACAGCATGGTGCACTTACACACATGCAGGCATAACGCTCACATACATAAAATAGAAAGAAAAGAAGAGGGAAGGGAGGGACAGAGGGAGGGAGGGAGGGAGGGAAGGAAGGAGGGAGGGAGGGCCTATGAATTATACCCTTACAATTCAGAGTTGGGGAAAAGGGATTCTGGTTTGAGAAAGGAATAAATAATGCATGTGTTAAGGGTGGAGAGAGTCAACTTCCAATATTGAAAACAAATGGAGAACTTTTAAGACAGACAACATAACAGTATTTTATTTTACAGAGTAAGAATCATCTTTGGCTATTTTTTAATCCAGTCATATGAATGTTTCTTTTTTCTCTTTTTCTTGCTCATTTTTTCCACCTGCATATAAGAGCACCATGTGCGTGCAATGCTCACAAAGGTCTGAGGAGGGCATCAAATCCCCTGGAACTAGAGTAAAGAACAGGTGTTAGATGCCATGTGGGTGCTGGGAATCAAACCAGGGTCCTCTGCAAGAGCAGCCAGCACTTTAACCACTGAGCCATCTCTCCAGCCCCTGGCTTTACCTCGTGTACTGGATTTATAGGAGTTTGCCTCAGTAACTGTTGTATAGTGTTTCTTAACCATTGTACTTGTTTTTAAGATTCTTAATGGTATAGCTCAAACTAAGTAAAAGTTCACGAGGAATCCGTTTTGTTCTGAGTTTGGACTAGTTTGGTTTTAACTGGTTGATACTCATGTTTCTGCTTCTTCCTGCCCCTTCTTTATCCTATTTAATCAAAGGCCAAGTAAGCAAATAATCCGTGGCTCCCCCCCCCCATACTGGGAGATAGTGGGACAGTCTTACTTTATTTTATCTTTGCTACTTTATCATTAGGGAATTATTTAAGTAAATAAATTATTGAACTTGGGATAAGAAAAGAAACTAACCTTATTTTCCTGGCCATTCCTTTGCAGTTATTTGGAATAAAATAATCATGCTCATTGAGAGCATGTAGTTCATATCCCATCTCCTCCTGTAACTCTGAAAAGATGCTGTAGCAAAGAAAGATACAGGAAAAGAAATTAGGCCGTGACTATAGCTTATAGGAGAAGGAAAAATGGAGATTATTTTGATGATAGAATTGAAAATACTGTAGTTTAAAAAGAAAATACTAGTAAAGTTGCTTAAAAGGAAATGCTAGTAAATTTATGAATATTAAGTAATAACCTGTGTCTGTCATTTGGCTTGGGGCAAGTGGTATTGATACAATGACCAGGTTCTAAGTGATCGCTTTCTAAATTATATTTATTTACTTTGTGTGTGTGTGTGTGTGTGTGTGTGTGTCTGTGTGTACAGAGGAAAACTTGGAAGAGTTGGTTCTCTCCTTCCATCATGTCGGTCTTAGGGATTGAACTGAGGTCATCAAACTTGGTGGCAGGCGCCCTTCTCTGCTGACCCATCCCCCAGCCCACAATCACTTTTTATTTTGATGTTAAATTTAATTTTGGTTATCGTACTAGTTTGATCCCTGTTACTGTGACAAACACCATGACCAAAAGCAAATTAGAGGAAGAAAGACTTTATTTGGCTTCCACTTCCAGGTCATGTCCATCATTGAGAGAAATCAAGGCAGGAACCGAAGCAGAAGCTGAAGGCAGGCCTGCTGGCCCTTCCACACAGCACTAGCTCACCAGGGAATGCACTCACAGCCAAGGAAGCACAGCGGAAACCATGGAGGATGCTGCTTCCTAGCTCACTCACAGGCGCGTGCCTAGCTAGCTTTCTTATACAGCCCAGGGCCATCTGCCCAGAGAATGGTGTTGCTCTCAGTGGGCTGGATCTTCCTCCATCAATTAATAGTCAAGACAGTGTCTTATAGACATGCCCACAGACCAACCTGATGAAGAAAATTACTCAGTTGAGACTTTTTTTTCCAGGTGATTCTAGACTGTGTCAAGATGACAGTTAATGCCAACTAGGAGATATATGTGTATATGTATGTGTATATATATACATATATATATGTCATATATATATATATAACAAAATATATATTATTGAAAATTTGGAATAGACAGAGAAATGTAAAAAGACAACAAAAAAGGGGTTTCTCTCCTCAGAGACCTCTCTTCCAAACTGCAGTACTCCTCCAGAGATGAGTGAATGTGCTCATAGACTTATATGGATCTTATAAAATTGGACATGTTTTGAATATAATTCTATATTGAGAGGTCATAACTCATTTTTTATGATCATTTGCTCCTTTGCTGACCTTCAAACTGGAACCTTAGTGATTGTATAATGTTCCATTATGAATATACCGTAATCTGTCTCATCCCTTACTGTTGAACATTTCAGATCACATATACTCTCTCAGTGTTAGGAATACTCCTGTGCTGAACATTATTGGGCATAAATTTCTGACCACATGCTGATTATTTCCTTAGGTTAGAGTCCTAAAGAATTCTTTTAGTTTTCATTTATAGTCCATCTGAAGCAAGTAAAGTGTTATTTAAAATGATTTCTTTGAATTAAACAGATCTTTATGTCTTTAAACTAGAGTGGTTTTAAGATTATTAACTTCAGTGTCCTTAGACTTATTAAATAAATACATATTCATATGTTCTAGAATTGCATTTTTCCTGTATTTTTGGCAAGTTTCATCATTTTGAAAACTATGCTGTGTGTTGTGTTCTAGTGTTTTGAACACCTCATTCCATAACATTTCACTTTTCTGTTTATAGTCTCTTATATGTGGTCCTTCATTTGACATAGCTTCCATTAGTCCACTCTTGGAGCCACTCTCCGAAGACAGCGTGGCCAGTCTCAGCATTCATGTTCTGTGTTGCACACGCCTGAAGGAGTATGAGCAGTGCATAGACACCCTGTTAGAGCGATGCCCTGAGGCCCTCATTCCTTATGCCAGTCACCAGCTGAAGGAGGAGAACCGGGTACGCCTTTGGATTGTGCATTTAGGCTTCTTCTGTGATTCTAAGATTTGGTGATCTTGTCTGCAAAATGAGGTGTATTTATATTAGCGTATCTTTACAGGATCTGTATCCAAAGAATATAGATGTTGAATGCTAGATGTTTGAGTACTTGTAGATGCTATTCAAATGCATAGGATGATGTATCTCATTAAAAAGCTCTGGTTTGCAGATGAAATAGGCATTTCCCACCCACATCAAGGGTTGGGAAACAATATATGGTGGGGAAATGTTTTCTTTCTAGTATTGTCTTCAATTTTAAAATGAGAAGAACTGTAGTTTGTAGCAGTTTTTCTTTTCTTCCTTACCAGTCAAAATAATAGGAATACATATCCACATTTCTCCCTGACAATAGCCATGTACACTTCAAGCTGCAAACCTGACTTTTGTTTCTGTTTTAGCAGAAGTCTAGCTGCCAATAGAGTTTCTGTTATGCCAAACGTGATGCCTCAATCAAATGACACATTTTTTTTCTCTGTGCTTTCCTGCAGTCTTGTCCTCCTTGGAAATCTGAGTGTAAGATGCATCAAACTAAAATTGATTCACTTTTTCCCAAGATAGATTCTGTGGTGGAAAAAACTACTGCCTGAACTGTGTGAGAAAGTGAGGCTCGGAGGAGAGAAGCGCCCGCTTTACCTGTCATCCTTAAAAGGTAAACTCTGTTTCCTAATGATTCTAAATGGTAATTTCAGTTTCAAATTTGACAAGGTCTTGGTCTCTCTGGGTTTTTTGCTTGTTTTTTTCATGATGTCAGGTGAGGGGAGAGGGCGTCAGGACCTTTGGAACCGCTTTCCTGCTTCTGTGTGACTTGTCACATCTGCTGCTCTTCTGTCTCTTGGAGCCACAGAACATTAACATTGTCAGACTTTTAACAAATTATCCCTGGAAACCCATAGTTCCAATATTTTCAAAATTTGAACTAATACATCTTTTTAATTTACTTCATGTAGGAAGATTATTAAACACGTTTCTAAGTATTGAAGAATGAAAGTTCTTCAAGTATTTAAAGCGTGAATGTATAAATGATACAGGCGAGGTTTTTGTGTGTTTTGTTTTGGTCTTTGATGGACGTTTTTTTGGTAAGTTTTTGTTTGTTTTGAAATACGGTCTCGTTATGTAGCCCTCACTATCCTAGAACTCACTGTATAGACCAGGCTGGCCTTGAATTCACAGATCAACCTGTCTCTCTCTGCCTTTTAAAATTAATTTTTCTGAGGAGGGGTTTGAGCATGCCATGGTGCATGTGTGGAGGTCAAAGGACAACTTGTAGGATTAGTTCTGTCCTTCCACGGTATTGTTTTGGGAATTGAACTCAGGTCAGTTGACTTGGCAGCAAGTGCCTTTACCTGCCAAGCCATCTTACTGACGCCACATAATGTCTTTAAAGTTGATGGTGTTGAAATTATGCTTTCTAGTTGAAGTAATAGATTTTTAAGTGTTAGGCAGAGCTAATGGCCTTTGGAAGTTGTTTTTCTGAATATTCCACTTAAAGTTGTATGTTTGCGATTAGAAAGAGAGGGAGGTGACGTTCTAATAACTCTGTCCTCACCCTACCAATTCCTGAGTGCTTTCTGTTTAGAAAAATGAATGTTGTCGGAAGTGTTTGGCTGCTGTGCTGCACTTGAATCAAGTTCCTCATGTAATTTATCACTGAAATTGGTGGGTGGGGATCACATTCCCTTGCAGATATCCCATCTTCACATCTCAGCAGTGTCATTATCCAATCAAAACACTCTTCATCCTTTCTTTTTGTAGTTTTTATTTACATTTATTCATTTAGTGCATGTGCTTACATGCATATACACACAGAAATCAAAGAGCTACTTTTGGTAGTTGGCTCTCGGCCTTCCATTGTGTTTGTCCCAGGGATCTTAAATCTTCAGACTCAGTGACAGGTCCCTTAATCCACGGAGCCATTTCACCAGCCCCCTTCAGCCCTTGACTGACATCCACATGCTGTCTGTCCCTACCTTATCCGTCATTATTTCTTTAAATGTTCCACTTTTCATTACCTTCAGAATATGTGTGTGCGCGACTGAAACACTGACAGATTTACCAGTTTTAGACTGTACTGTTTCAAGGGCTGACACAGAGTTTTATTCATTTTCATAGTGTGCCCTCCTCATCAGCACTGTGCTCCCATAGGAAACAGTCTGTAGCTATTGATTGATGGGAAGGAGAGATCTGAAGAACTTCAGTTCCTTTCTCTGAGGTCATCCTGCTGATGTTAGGACACTGAGAAGAACCCAGCATTAGAGTCTGGGAAACTGGAACTGAGTGATCTGGAACAAGCCAGTTTTTGTTTTGGTGTTGTTTAATATTGTTAGATGATTGAGAAGTTCAGGACTGACTCTAGAGGAAAATGTTGCTTAAAATTAAAAGATTAGGTTGAAAATGGAGGACAGGAACGTAAAGGACATATTTAGGAAGTTGGAGATTTAGCTTTTGTATGCAGTTTTACCCAAATTGTCTGTGTGGGGAAGGGTTCCTCCCTATTCAATTAAGGATGTTAATGAGCATCTCTGGTTTCTACCTGCTGGATGTCAGCCGCCACCCATGTTATGACAGATACAGATATCTGCAAACATTGCCAGATATTCCCAGAAGACAGAATTAGTCCCGTTGAGAACCAGTATATCAAGGCAGGGCCATTCAAGCTGAAATGTGTAGGTGGCTTGTTTAAGGAAGAACTTGTTACTGATTCTGAAATAATGAACTTTTATTTTTTTTAAATCTAATGTAATAAATTCCAAAAATAAGGTTTTAAAAGTCATTTGAAATCCTGACAGCGGAAATAACTGTTTTCAACATTTGAGATTTACCCATAACTCTGTCATTCTTGGATAATCCATAGATTTGGGTAGCTAGTGAGTAGAATAAGGTATACCATTTTAATCTTTTGTTCATGCATGCATGTATGTGGATATGTGGCGGGGGGTGTGCTATTGTGCACTTGCACAACCTCAGAGAGGCCCGAGGTTGGCATCAGGCATCTTCATGGATCAAATTTCATCTTGTGAGGCCGGGTCTCTCTCTGCACCCAGAGCTCACTGTTTTGGATAGTCTGGCTGGCCAGCTTGCTCTGGGGATTCCCTGTGTTCGACCGTATGCACACTGGGGTTACAGGTTTCTAGCTTGCATAGCATGTGCTTTTCCCATGGAACCATCTCCCAAGCCTTCATTTTTATGTGTTTGTTTACTTTTACTGATTTTTTTTGTGTGTACACACATGCATGTGTATACATGCACTGCAGTATATATATGGAGGTCAGAAGACAGCTTTATGGAGCTGGGTCTCTCCTACCTTTGCATGGGTTCTGTGGAACTCAGACCGTCAGGTTTATGTGGCATACATCTTTATCCACTGAACCTTCTTGCTGGGCCCCCAACACCATTTTAGCCTTTCTTAGGCTTCAAATTCCCCACCTGAACCAGGCATGAAACCTATTAGTGTATCCTCTTTGGAACGAGGGTTTACTTAAATAAATAAAAACATAAAAGGATTCAGGAAGAAACTAAATGAGAAGTTACGCCTAGTTTTTAAAAGTAATGTGAAGATTTAAGGTGTTGACCATTTTCTAGAGTTATCTATTTTAGGCCCTCAATTGGTAGGAAAAAGAGAAGATATGAACAGTGGTGAGATTTTTATGACTTTATTGCTGCTCAATACTTACCCCCAAGTAAAAGTTATTGTGTCTACATACTACTTATAAGTTCCACATTTAGGGAAGTAAACTGGTTTGATAGGAAAATATTAATGATTCATGTGTTTCTTACGGGCTTTGCAAGCTAGCTAGTGATTTTTATTTAGGTCATCTTATGTGTCAGACAAGCCTCCTGTTTTAATTCTCACAAGCTAGTAGATGGTACCCACACACTATTGGTGAGGAAACTAGAACTTGGGGGTTAAGTAGCTTTTTTAAAGTCACTCAGCATGTAGGGTGAGGAGTCCTGATCCCTTCTTGAATGTATCTGATTCTAGAGCAAAAATTCCTTCCCATATGGCACTGCTGCTGAATTAACTTTAGTGACAAGGACAGGTTATTCCTTTGTGTAAAGGATGATTCAGACTGCTGAATACTGAGTAGATGACTTGGGGTGGGTTTTAGATTACATTAGCTCTGCAGATATTTAAGGATCACACGGGGTGACACGGAGTACGGACAGACACGGAAGATCAAAAAGAATATGAGGGACATTGTTCTAAGAGAATAGTGTCTTAGAAACACTGGTATTTTTTATTTATTTTTGTGCGGGGTGGGCATGTGCATGCATGTGTGCATATATGACTATGGGAGCCAGAGGTCAATTTGGGGTGTCATTTCTCAGGAATGGTCCACTTTGTTTTTTGAGAGTCTCTCACTGGGACCTGGGCTCACCAGTTAGGCTAAGTTGGCTGGCAACTGAGTTACAGGGATCCACCGATCTCCACTTTCTCAGAGCTGGGATTATAGGCATACACCAAAAAGCCTGGGTACTGGGGATTAAAGTGTGGCAGACACTTTACCTATTTACCTAGCCTTCTGAAGATACAGTTACTGGGAGAGGGCAGTACTATTTACTAAGAAGTAAAAGGAACATAAAATTACATAATTTTCTTTTAAAAATATTTGATAAATCCCCCCCCCCATTTGGGGCTGGGGAGTGAACCCAGGAAATTGCATATATTAGGTAATGACTGTGCCGCTAAATAATCCTTATCCCTAGTAAATTACTAAATATTGAAAATGTTTACTCGAGCACTTTACTAGAAGAAAAGGCATTTTAGATTTGTGCTTATTAATAACATGAAATTCTCATTATAGATAGGAAACATTCTCCTAAATAGGCTCCTAGCAAACAATTGCTGAGTACAGTCCTAACATTAAAGCAGTATTCACGTGATTGTATTTTTCTTTAGAAAACAGAAATTGATTGAAAAATAGTCTAGTGATCCAACAGTAGAGTAATAACTTCAAATTTCAAGGGCTAAATATAAAATGAAACTCAAAGGACTCTAGAAGGAATAAATTAAGGAGTTGCAAAATCATAAGCTTAATATGTAGATTTAAGAGCAGTTTAATAACATTCTGTTGCTTGAAGTAGCTTTGAATTGGTAAGAGGAAAATTGGATGAAAAATAAACTTTCTGTTCTAACTCACATATTCTTTCCCGTCAACAGAAACTTTGTCAGCTGTCGCTGTGGAGCTAGAGCTGAGGGACTTCTTGAAGGTTCTCCCAGAAGACGGTACTGCAGCGTTTTTCTTGCCTTACCTTTTCTACTGCAGTCAAAAGAAATCACTGACTTGAAGGTATCAGTCATTTGCAAAACACAATAGCACAAGAGACTGAAATAGCACAGGCCAGACAGAAATCTACACAAAGGATTTTTTTGTATTGTGTATATTGCAGATGCTTATCTTACCATGTAATGGTAGCTATTAGCTTCTTAATTTATAACCCGAATCCATTTCATGGTCCAAAATATAAAGCTTCAAGACATAAGAATTCTTCGAAGAAGCCATAAATTCTCTTATTCTTTGGGTTTTCAGTATGTAGCCCATGTTGGCCTAGAACTCTGCAAAGCTCTTGCTGGCCTCAGATTTGTGGTGCTCCTTCTGAGTATTACAGGTGTGCACTGCCATGCCGGGCTAAGCAGCTGTTCTACAGGTGGAAACTGCCTTTTGTTTTGAGGATAACGAACATTTCATTCAGTGTTGGAGGCATGACAGTGTTTATAACCCAGAATCACTTAACGGAAACATACTGCAAGTATGTTTGAATGGCACTCTTAAGTAGTCAAAGCTTTTGTCATCTTGATTTTTACAGATTTTTCTGTTGGATTACCATTATTTTGGTTCGTTCAAATAAGTGTGAAAAAGATGTAAATGTGTACATCCTTGGGTTTCTAGGTACTTTTAAAAATCTTGCTGTGTTTCTCAGATGAATGGAAGTGTGTAAACTGGCTAGTAACATGCTTGTTGAGTGCACATCTTTTCAGCCAAAGCCTGTTTTTATTTTTTATTTATATGTATATACTATTACCTTTCAACCAGAGTATATGAGAAAATAAAGAACTATGTCTGATATTCATACCTGCCTCTTGAGTAACCTTTTATTCAGGACTGTAGAGTCCAGCCACAGCTCAATGATAGAGTCCATTGAGTCCAGTTAAGGCAAAACTTCTACTTGCCCGGTTTCTATGCAACTATGTTTGAAGTCCTCCTTTTGGCAATCTTAATAGATTATTTTATTACCTTAATTTTACTTTTGCCAAGATTTAATGTTACTTCTTGGACTCTTTCTCTGGTTCTGGACCACATCTTTTAGACTGCCTTTTGGGTTTCAGCAAAGCTGACCTTGCCGTCTTTATTTTTCTCTCTCTCCTGTGTTCTTGTGCCCCCATTCCCAGTGGTTTGTTGGGAATGATGTCAGCAGCTTGTCAGAGGTACCAATGGAAAGGCAAGTGCTAGAGGTGTTTCAGTGAACTTTAATAGTGATCTGTGAGGACCACCCAGGATGGCACCAAGTCATAATTTGGGGATCTTTTTTGGTTCACTTTGGTAAAACTCTAATAATGATGGTACAAATAGAGTGTGAATCAGTGATTGCCTGATGTACAAATGTGTTTCACCATACAGTTTGTTGATCGGTTCATCTGTAGTACATCACCATTTCCCTCACAAAATGCATAGAGGCGTATGGGTTCAGTCTTATTAAATGTTTATAGTTATTCCAGAGTAAAAGGTCTGTTCAGCAATGCCACATAAATTGTTATAAATCATTGTTTTTTCTCTTTTTTTCCACACATCACCAATTTATTTCTTTCAGCCAGACTTGGTCTCTATAGAAAAAGAAATTTTAAAATGATTACTTAAAATAGTGTATTTATGTTTAAAAAATCTGCAGCTGGGTACTTTGCACATTTTCTGTCTTTTTAAATGTTAGTTACTTTGATTAATAATTCTTAATTCATTTATTTTTTATAAATTTACAAGCATCTCATTCTAGTTCTGTTTTAATTAAAGGAAAATTTATTTTCCTCTCTGCAAAAGATCTTTGTCAATTGTAAAGGAGAAAAATAGCAGATTTTTGGTAGAAAAATCTGGCAGATACACCTTCACCCAATGGTTGGAATTAAGTAATAATGTGATACATCAGTATCTGGGAGATGAGGAAGCTCCAGCCCCCCTTCTGTGATTGTCTGACCAAGCCTGGTCATGAGGAAACATTAAAGAAGCTCAAATGGAAGGACATTTTAAACAAGACTGTTCTGAATTAAAAAATGTCAGTGTTGTGAATGACAAAACTGAGAAACAGTTTCCTAGGATCCTTGTATGATCTGGGCTTTTCTTTTTTGTGTAAAGAATATGATTGGTGTAATTGTTGAAATCTGAAAAAGATCTGTAGTTTTTAATGATTGTTAAATCATTCTTGACCTTGATCATTCATGGTATTTTAGGAAATACAGGTATGTATATTTGCACACATAGACGTGTTATGTGCATACCAGGGGAGAGCGTCTGCAGCTTTGTAAATGTGGATGGAGGGCATATGGGAATTCTCTGTTCTGCTTTTGCAGCCTTTCTGTAAGTCTGAAACTGTATCCAAACAACGTTTTTAAAATTCTGCTTCATGAATTAATGCTTTCAGATAGTCACTAGAGATTGTATGAGATTTGAGTACTTAGCTAGAATTGCAATTGTGTGTATTCCCCTGACTTTGCGGAATTTAAAACTAAGTCAACTGTCCCCTACACTCTGCATCTAGAAGGTTATCTGACAAAATAGCCATAACTTTTTAAAGTACTTTTATGTATTTCAGAGGTCTTCATGCATTTCTTCTGGCAGTGACAGCCTGATACCGCATTAACAATGGCAGGATAACCCTCATTTTAAAATTATTTTCTTTGAAGACACAGTGGTCTCCTGGTAGAGAATATCAAAAGATTTCACTTTGTTCTCAGAGGCCATTGTCTGTGCCAAAGTAGGCAGTAATTTTTTTGAGTATCAGAATTAGTAGAGATCTTCCCAAAGCTTTATAAAACTTAAAGATAATTCATTGATAAACATGGCCCCCGATTTTTCTTTGTATAGTTCAACTTTCTTTCCTTTGATAACTCTTTTCAGTCTTCTGTGATTGCTTTTTGTCAAAGTCAAATTTCTCTTGCATTTTTCCTAATGTTCTTTGTTAGTTGTTCTAGATTGTCCTTTACATCTTTAAAAGCCACCTCCCCTTCTACCTGAGTAGTCATTTCTCCTGTTCCTCCAGGCCTGACACACATGGAAGTCTCTTCCATGTTTCTGTGTGCAGGGCCAGCCTGTAGCAGTGTGCTCTGCATGCCAAGTAGTTGCACACCAGCCCCCAGCACCCCAAGTCCCCCAGTGCCTCAGTCCCCCAGTCCCTCAATCCCCCAATCTCCAGTGCCTCGGTCCCTAGTCCCCCAGTGATTCAGTCCCCCAGCCCCCCAGTGCCTTAGTCCTCCAGCCCCCAACTCCCCAGTCCCTCAGCCCCCAGTCCCCCAGTGTTCCCTTCATCTTCGTTACTTTTCTAGGCAAGATCATTCTTTTGTGTGGTCTGTGTGTTGTGTAGTCTGGTGTTGTGTGCTGATTTCTTAAACACTATTTTCAGTTTTCTTTCTCAGCCTCATTGACTCTTTTCACCTTGGTCAACTATCAGTAGAGCAAAGAGGTTTATTTGCCCTTTTGAGACTTTGGCATTCTTCTGTTATTAGTAACCACTGTTTATAATAGAGAGCACTTTAGTGGAAGTAGTTTTTCATCAAAGAAAGTATTGGTGTAAAAGCAGTGATTTCAAGTTTGTTTGCAATAAGGTGTAGTCTTGGGTGGCTTTCAGATTTGTAATATATTGGCTTGGACTAGGAATGTGGCTCAGTAGTAAAGTATTTGTCACACATATACATGTACACACACCCACACATTTTTCTAATTTGTCCTCCTTCCCATTAGTTATTTGTTCTAGATTTTCCATTACATCTTTAAAAGCTACCTCCTCTTTTAACCGAGTAGTCATCTCTCCTGTTCCTCCAGGCCTCTCACATGTGGAAGTCTCTTCGGTGTTTCTGTGTGCAGGGTCAGACTGCAGTTGCATTTCTGCATGCCAGGCAGTCACACACCCCAGTCCCCAAGTGCCTCAGTGTTTCCTACTTAAAGAGAAATACTCTTCACATAACTCTTCCTGTGAGAATTACCATTTCCAGTTCTAGCAATTCTGAGCTAAAAAAAGACCTATTTAAGCCTATAAACCACAATGTAAAAAGTTTACTCTGTACATTTTGCTGGTGTGTATCCGCAAAAAGGTTGTGGCTGTGTGCGTGTGCATGTGTGTTGTTATACAGGTAAAGAGTTGGGGAATTTTAGGGTTTTTCAGATCCAGATCCTTCACAAACAATAATCAGTAACATGCTCCCCTCTCTGGCAGCCCAGAAAGGTGCTGTTCTGCCTGCCTGCCTGTTGGGAATTTACTGGTGATTTGGGATTGTTTTGTACTTCTGTTCCATGGGAACTGCCACAGAGAACAAAGTTAATGTTTCCTATTAAGAAGGAAATGTGTCATTTACAAATGGTCATGGTTTTGCTGCAGAATAATTGATACAACTATTCCCTTACATAATTTTAAGTATAATTCATTGTTCAAGTTGGTGTTCACTTAAACTGCTCGGAGACTCAGTGCTCTATGAGCCGATAGTGAAATAAACTATATCCTAACTGATCTAGCAGTAAAAACTGCCTGTTTAGAGGTGCAGAAGGAAGAAAGAAGGGCAGTAGAATCACAACTGCTTCATACTGGAGAAATGTTTGGATAAAACAGGAAGCTTACTTACACTCATAATTCATATCTAGATTAACTACCAGGATATTCACCTCGATTTGGTAGAACAGTGTAGGTAGTCTCCATTCCAGCATGAACATGGTCAGTCACGTGGCAGTGGAGTAACCAGATTCCAGGTGTTTGGGGAAACATTTCTAGGGTTTGGTATGTTCCGGGGAAAATGTCAAAGACGTCAGAACTGTAAACGCCCCTGTGCTTTATTAGGAAAATGATAAATACACAAGAGTTTATTCAGAAGTCTTTCCTTATCCAGCTCAAAGCATCAGAAAGATAACTATATATATAATATATACATATAATGTATGTATGTATGTTAGAAATTCATTCTTTGAGAAATGTCCAGGGACACTAACGGGCACAACAGGCCTTAACACAAATGACAGAGTGTATGAATTGCAGGGGTGGGGGAGACTGTGGGACGGTGCCAATGAGGAAGGGGGCAAAAAGGTGATTAAAACTGATTCGAGATGTTCTGTATGAAATACACAACAGTTCAATTAATAAAAATAAATAAAAAATGGGTTCCTGCACACTTTCTGATTAGTATGTGGTCCTTACCTATGGCCTCAGCACCTTGGGCCCTCAAGTGGGTGTAAATGCCAGAAGACATGACAGAAGGACTTTATCAGTCAGGACTGCCTGTGTCCTACACCACACCTCTGGCTTGCCTCTTTGTCTGGGACTTGAGCTACACAAAGGAACCCATCTGTGCTTCTACTTCAACCCTAACCTCAGTCTTTGCTTCAGTCTGTTGTAGACTATCTTGCTTGTGAAACTGTAGGGCAAAAACAGTAATGAAAGCAGAAGAGGAGACTGACAGAATTTTTAAAATAGGGACAGTCCAAGCATTCTCAGCTGGAGATTATTAGGCACTGGTGTATGAGTGTGAGAATAATATCCACTAACGATGTATCTATCAAAACAGTGCAGATTACGAAATCGACATTCTACATATTCTACATTAGCTCAAATAGCTCAAAAGTAAGAAAAACATGAATCTTCGAAAGGACCATCATCTTCCTCAGACAAGGAGCAGTAGGGTTGCATTAGGGAAACGGCAGCTGTTTGACACCTAAGTGGTGATCTTGCTCACTTCAGATCACTTCAGAGGGAACTTAGCAACGGCAGGCAAGAGCTATAGCAAACTCTTATTCTGGTCCCTGTTGTCTGGCCCATCATTATGTGAACACTCTTACCGGCCCTGTTAGTCATTCCATTCAGATGTCTTTGCAGAATTGTGTGAGCCAAACAATGGAAAGAAGAAACTGCAAACCCAGAGAAGACCCCCAGGGTGTAGGAAAGGCAAGTAAAACAGTTGAAATTGCGGTGATCTTCACTCTGTGAAACTTCCCCTTTCCATAAATATCTCTGGTGAAATCTATTCCTTTCGTATCTTGAAACATGGTTAAACAGAGTAAGAACAGGTGCCATGGATGGCTCTTACCTTGTATCGGAAGCTGTGGCCATGAAAGTGTACAGTGTGCAAGTCGATTTCATTGCCCATCCCCATCACATACCAGTTGACTTCATCTCCCACATGCATTGTGAGACCTTGGAGGTTTCCAAACATCCTTCCATTAATGGCTGAGGAAAGCACAGGATACCTTTCACAATCTTTTAAACCCATAACCACCTCCCAGAAAATATTATTAGCATAATACAGGGAATCCTGATATATAGAACTTACTTCACCACAAATGGAGAAAATAGATCTTTGCAGGTCACTAATACCACTTCTCCCTTTCTAGTCAGTTTAATGAAGAACTTTTTCCCAATTGTAGATTTATTTAAAAGGGAGTGGGAATTTAGAATTGGGCGAGAAATGAGTAAATTTTAAATGTAATCTTTTTGTTTTGAATAGAATTTTACTTCAGAATATTTTTAAATGAAACATAATCTACAACATGGATTTTGTTTGAAAAAAGAAAGGGTAAAAATGTAGAGTGGTCTTAGAATAATTTCTCATACCATGCATTTTATTGCTTTCTATGAATTCTTCGTTGTCCTTGTTTACTTTCTCAGGATGATCAGAGTAGGTTTTGATGTTGTCATCTAAGTACCAAGATTCATTCTCATCAAATACTAGAAACAAAAGGGAAAACTCCAGTTTCTTTATGGGTTTGAATATTTTCATGTAATGTTTCCGACAAACAATCAGTGGGCCAATTAATCCGCTGTAGAGGTCCTGGAAGCAAGCAGAACTTCGTAAGTCAGGATTTCAGAGAACTGGGACTCGCATGGTCCCAGTAATTTTAGTATTTAAATAGCACAGTTTAGTACCTTTTAGTACCTTTGTACTTGATGTAGTTAAGTTGAAACAGTGGTGAATAGGAGGTAGACTGTGTGACTGATGTGGATCTTAGATATATGCAGAGACCAAACATTGGCTAAGCTAATGAGCACAATTTAAAAGAAATCTGAATAAACCGTTTATTTCATAAGCTCATGAACTCGTTAATGTGAGCCAAGCATTATGCCAGTCACTATAAATCAATAAGTGAACGAACAAAGCCCTTCCCTATAGGAGCTCCAGGTCATAGGGAAAATACAGGAATAGAAGAAATGAAATAGAAGCAGAAGAAATTGTCCATTGTAGTGGAGAAACAATGCTAGTGAGCACAGACCACAATTAACTCTGAAACCCTTGAGGAGTTTGGTGTGATTGAGTGTTCGTAACAGCAGATTGCATCTTGAAGGGTCTTTGACCCGTATATTTGTGCAATTCAGATTGTGTCTAGATAACGTTAGAAAAATTGGACAGAAAATGGCAGCAAATTTGCATTTAAGTCCAGTTATACTGGTCAAATGAAGGAACACTTACGGGGAAAAGACTGGCACCTGGAAGCGGGTAGTTGAAATGAATTACAAGAACTTGAGGAGGATGAGAGGAGTGGACTGAGCAGTAGCAGTCCTGGGCAAGAAGGCTTGTATGCAGAGTTCCTGCTGGAGCAGATGAGTACATGTGGCCCTTGTGGTGCTGTTTATTATAACAGGAAATGAGATGGAGAACGCTCCCAATATCCACTTTAGAGCTGCTGAGTTTTAATTCTGTGACTTGCAGATGGAGGTGCCCAGTAGGCAGCTGTCTCGACAGGAGGGGAACTCAGAACAGAGTTTGATTCATGTCTCTACCACACAGTGTACCTGCTCATTTGAGGTGCCTGTTGAGTGAGGCTTTTATTAAGTTTGTTGCAATAATCAGCAGAAATGAGGTCACTAAAACTATGTATTTAATGGCAAACCAAAAAATTTAAACTCAAGTAGATTGTGGAGCACCTTATTTTCTTGAGTTTAAAAAAAATTATTTGTGTGTGTATGAGTGAATTGCATGTATGTAAGTATGTTCATGTCATGCAGTCCTCTTGGAGGTCAGAAGTGGACATTGAAGTCCCCTAGAACTGGAGTTATGGACGGTTGCTAGCGGCCATGTGAGTGCTAGGAATTGAACTCCGGTCCTCTGCAAGAACAGTCAGTGCTCTTAACTGCTGAGCCATCACTCCAGCCCCATTCCTGAGATTTTTTTTTTTTTTAACCTAGTTCAGCATATAGGAAAACTCTAACCTCATCTTCTTTCAATTGTGTGTCTATCTGAGAATTGTCACGAAACATAGATCGTTTAAAGTTTACCTTAACTTGATCCACAGTTGAGTAGTATGCCCACGGAATACAAGCCGAGTCTTCAGTGCCAGCACCAGATCTTTCTGGGATTTGCCATATGTAAGTGCGAGTTTCACCTAAATTAAATGTTATATATCTGGTTTGTTATATTTGGTTTGTATCTGGCATACATGAGTGTCTCATATGTTATGTATATATACTGTACACACACATATATATTACATATATATATATTATTAAACTTTGATAACTAGTGATCCAGAAACTAGAACTGTCAAGGTAGTTTTTCAAAAATAATAGTACTGAAAATGCTTTGTAGAATTTAGTTTATATATTTATTTATTCACATGTGTGTATGTCACAGTACACATATAAAAGTCATTGGACATCTGGGAGTTGGTACTCTCATTCAACCATGAGGAATCTTACCTCACAGTTACCTGAGCTGCAGCCCTCTTGTTACTTAGGCATCGTTAGCAGTGTCCAGCCCTGCTGAATGACTCCCCTAAAGTAGCACCCCTGTTCTCTTACTTTGCTGAGTCTTTTCATAGCATTGTTTGTTGTGCGACATTATTTATCTCTTAGAAGAACAGAAGATTTTACCTGTTTTTCTCTACATGTCTAGAAGAGATGCTACAGAGCCTTCCTTTTCACTCCCTTACAGCGTATCCATTTGGAAGGAGCACCTCTGCAGCACCGGGCTATAAAATCTGTGCAATGCATCCCTCCACCCTGAGTACCTGGTAGTGTTGGGATGACTGTAGAACTCTCCATTTTCACCCCATGGGCATGTATGGAATAGGGCCTGGTTGCCATATTTTTAAAGACAATTGTAACTTTGTCTCCAACATCTGCATGAAGTTGTGGACCTGGTAAGAGGAGAAAGGAGGAGTGGCTTATTTGTATTGGAATTTCTGACTTATTCCTAAAGGCAAAGATAGGTAACTTTTCAGCGTGAAGGATGGAGTCTACTTTTCCTCCCATGATTTTGTGCTGTCCCAGTAGCCCTGTATTTATTTCTGGTCCCAGAGAATTTAGATAGAAACACTGGAAAGGGCTTCTTAAATGTGGAAGGCCATTGTGTGTATCTCTTATTCGGAGTTCCACAGAAGATGTTCTAACCTGAAAATCCCCTGAGGGGATAGAGATCTAACCAGGGTGAGTTGGTTGAAGGCCGGGAGCTGTTTTACAACACTTATTTTCATGGTTTAGTGTTTGGACCTCCAGACTCTGCCGAGCATGAAGTTAGGACAGTGTAGTGTTTGCAGGGATGAAGCTGGCCCTGTCCTACTCTCTAGCCAACCTTTGCTGTTTCTTGTCAGGTAGTTGCCTCAACAGAGCCATTTTCCCCTAAGTGTCTTCCTAGGGGAATTGGGATCCTGTGGAAACTGGGGGCTTTGGGAGTAACCCTGCACTTCATGGTTTTCAAGCACTCTATGTTAATGTGGTTCCTGAAAACCTGAAAGCAGCTTTTCTCAGGTTTTGTGTAAGGAAACACTTTTGCTTATCCACGTATGTATTTTCTTGTAATTAGTCATTTGCATCTTAATTTTAAAAGTAAATAGTAAACAGCTGTGCTTTTTTCTTTTTCTTTTTGTGGGAGAACATGACTTTTGTAGGAAGTAACTTTCCCACCAGTATTGCCAGCATCAAGTACAAAGAATTCCAACAGTTTCTGGGATAACATTATTCCTAACAGAAATAAGTGAGATCTTTCTTATTATCTGCATTTTTAGTAAACATGAACTTCTCGTTGTTTACAGAATGGTTTCTTTGTTTTGATTTTAAGAACTTTGATAAATGAACTGAGAAAACGCAACCATAGATATGCAGCATCATGTCACATCCACACCTGCTGGGATGGACCTGTCCAGCCCTGGATGACTGACATGGCGGGCAGCATCTCATCACATGCACACCTACCGGATGGACCTGTCTGGCTCACCTAGAATCCCCAGGTGTTCTTCTTCAGCGTTTCTCTTCACTGGATCCCTGAATATACTGTTGGTAAACTGCCGATACACAGCTTTCTTGTACTTTGAGCCTATGTAAAACTCCTCCTTATCTAAAAATACATTTGAAACACTAGAAAAAAGAAAATTAACTCAGGTTAGAATTTGTTTTCATGAAAAAAAGAAACTAAGTGTTGATGTTTGAATAAACCATAGTTTTGAGGTAGTTATGGTTATTTAAAATTATTTTCCATGCCAGTAAAAGAAAAATAAGACTTTAGCACTAGTCAAGTGTGACAGAAAGTGCATCTGGCCAGCCTGGTAAACCACCGGAGGCCTGGCCCTGACTCTCCCACTAGCTAACCTGACCTCTGGTTCCTCGATGTCTGTTGGAGCTGTCTGTGGCCCTGAAGTGAGGTATTCACCAGATCATCTTTTTCCCCACTCTAAAATATTAGGAGTCCCGATTCAATCATCGAGGAGTTGATGCAGTATTTCTAGTCAATAGGAACCAAAATAGCACATTTTTCTAATCATTCCCTTTGTCTAAAGTCTTCATTGACTAACTGTTCCTTTTAACCATTTTACTCTAATCACAAAACAACATTTTAGTCCTTTATACCTCAGACCACACATCACTGAAATCAAAACCAGCTAGTCACTGCCAGCCCGATCAGTTCTCCTGGGCACCCTGGATCTGCCTGTCCCTCTGTTCAACCTGGACCCTCAGGTCGTACCCATGCAGGATAAGTGCATGACGGAAGTGGCATGACGGAAGAGGAGAAAGTGCCTGGAAAATGCAAAAGAGCTACCTAGAAGTATCAGGTGATGTCGCCCGATGTTGAAATTGGGTGTTTCTAAACCACCCTTTACTTAGATTTATTCATGCTGAACTTATTCTTTCATTTTTTTCATGATGTATGTGTTGTTAGTGGTTCTGGACCCTATTTTTTTTAAGTTCTTAGAGAACTGCCAAACATAGAAAGCATGCAGTAGTTTTAGGAATATGAAATGACTGATTATTGTACTAAAAGTAAGATTTGGGGTGGAAAAATAAGCAGGCAATAGTTGATAAATAAAATGCTATTTCAGCTCTGAATTTGGTTGAGTTTGAAGATGAATGACAAGATAAGGGCACATGACTGAGAAAGTTCAGCAGAAAGAGCCTCGGAGGCAGAAAGGCTTCCCGTGACAGTGCGGGGAGAAGCGGACCTGGGTGAGCACAGGTGCCTAGGAAGTGGCCGTGGTGGTTGCTCAGTGCAGCTGTGTCTGTTTCTAAGCGCTAGCACGATTCTTTTCAGAAAGTGGGACTTAAAATTACAGCTGAGCAGACTGAGAGTCCAGTCTGGAATATTACTTTTGCTCTTGTAAATGATGCAGCTCCTTTTCCCAGTCCCTGCTGGGTGAGTAATCCCATTCCACTTCCACTGCTGCGATGTAGTAAGTCCTTTCTCCCAGGTACAGCATGGAGCCCCCAGGCTGCTGCTTGCATTGGCTCACAGTGTATTTTTGCTTCATGCCACCTGTATAGTGGTCTGTTGTAAGGCACTCTACGTCAAGAGTCCCTAGAGTGGTAAAATAAGAAAACATCATTTTTGCTCAGTGCCAATGTCTATGTCTTTACCCCAGTTAGATGATCCGGCTTCCCACAGCTCTGATTGCATCACCTACAGCTACTGTGCTAATCACAGAGGCCTCTTTCTGCTCTTAGCAAACCAGGTGTGTATCTGTCTTGGGACATTTACTGTTTCCTTTGTGTGGCACATTTCACAAATACTTAGCTAATGTCCTAGCTTATTCAGATGTCTCCTGAAAGTATCTTTCTCTATTATCCATCGTCCCCTTCTTTCCTTTTTTTTTAGTTAATGGTCTTAAAATCAGCAGGCCTATAGGTATTAATATATTTGCTTATCGTCTAACTCTTTGTAGTAGAACTTCAGCTCTCAGGATCACTCTCTCTTATTCATTGTTGTATTTGTATCTGTGCAATGAATGAGAAATCAACACTTGTTCTGCAGGAAGTTTGAGGAGCACCCAGTGCATTAAATAAGGCCTGAGACAACTTAGCATATTTTGATGATCTGATTAGAATTTTTCCTCTGTGTTTTAATTTGGTTTACTCATTTAGACCCACAGTGGTCTAAATGTGTATGTTTCAGTTCTAGTGTAAAATACTAAATTGCAAGCAGTCAGTAAGCCAACCCCACACCCAGGCCCCAGAGGCATGTACAAAGCTTACACGTGAGGCTCCTCCAGGGAGGTGCGGGGGGGTCGCTTTCTTGCCTGCTTTCCTAACTATACTTAAAAGGACAGTAACTGCAAAGGGATCATCTTGAGGATTCTCCTGTGTGGAATGGAGGAAACACAGCTCCCATATTTTTCACTCTTACCCCCAGGAAACTAGAAATGGGCCTATCTGACCTATACCTCATCTGATAGTGGCCCTAGTTTACTCTATTTGAGAGACTTTGGAAGAGGTTATCTAATATATTCTTCTGCAGAATTTTCAGCTAAAACCACAAATTGACCAACAGAGACTTGTCTTCCCGTAATGTACCTTCTGTGTCAGGCCTCATGAGAAGTGTCAGACTTGTATGAGGGAAGAGGTTTGCAGTGTCTCTTCGTTCTCCTTTGGACAGATATGTGTTTCCTGAAAAGTATATCCCATGTATATCGGCCTCATTTCCAGCACTGAACAAATACCACACGACTGAATCTCCCAGGCACATATTGAGACCAGGCTGATTGCCATACATGAATCCATTCATGGCTGTAAAAGTTGGAGAAAAAAAGAAATTGAAGGTGACTTATATCCTGCTGAATGAAATCCTCCTTGACTTCCTAAAACCAACTTAAAAAATTTAACAACACATTCAAGCTTGCCCGTTTTTTGTGTGTCAGGAGTCCCTTTGCTGTCACCAGCACTTGCAGAGCAGTCTCTGACAGGTGAATACTCAGGGAAGACCTGAGTACCCAAAGCATGAAGTTCTCTGTCGATGTCCCCAGCACTCTGAGGATTTCAGTGTTCCCGGGTATCATGAGATTCTCAGTTCACTGACCATATTTGCAAGCAGGTAGACCTATGAATAACCACCTCTCACCCTGGATAGCGCATGTGTACGTGGGGAATGTGCGCATTGTTTATGTGTCAAGTTCCCTGACTCGTCTTGAATAACAGGGAAAAGTTTGTGCAGGAGGATACTGTTCTTGACATGTCAAAATGCAAAAATGTAGGATTTAAGTCATATTGTAAGGGTAGGGGGTAATATGACCAGAATCGGTCCAGCTTAAATAATAGCAACAAATTAATAACCAAACCCCACAAAAAGCATTAATTTGTAATGTAACTTTACAATTTTTTTAGCTACAATAATTTTTATTGTTCTTAGTGTTGTGAGTCTTTGGAACAATTAGCCCACTATCTCTAAACCCTAATCACATTTTAGAATTAGAAAATAAAAATCTGATGCTAAGCTGCACTTAAATAAAATCTCTGAGGGTTTCCCTAGGTGTTTTTTTTTTTTTTTAAGTTTTCAGTTGATTCTGATGAGTAATCAAGGATTAGAATCATGAGGGTGGAGTTCATATTTTTGTATCATTGAATAATAAAAGGAAGCTGTCATTACTGAGGCACAGGTGAGGAAAGCACTAGTTGGAAAACTTCAGCATACCATCGGAATCACTTCAAGGATTTGTTAAATACAGATCCTGGGACTTACCCCAAAGTTTCTAATTCTGTAGATGAGAGTTAGAGTTGGATCTAAGAATTAGCCTTTGAAGAAGTTCCTAGGCAACAGCGAGGTTGCTGATCTAGGAAGCACACTCTGTAGGCACATTCAGGGACTAGCAAGATGGCTCAGCTAGTAAAGGCATTTGCTGCCAAGCCTGCCATCCCCAAAGCCAAATGCTGAAAGGGGAGGACTGTTAAAAGCTGTCCTCTGACCTCCGCAGGCACCGGGTGCACGCACACGTGCGCACATGCGTGCGCGCAC
Source organism: Eospalax fontanierii (assembly GCA_035773235.1). Lineage (NCBI taxonomy): Eukaryota > Metazoa > Chordata > Mammalia > Rodentia > Spalacidae > Eospalax > Eospalax fontanierii. The sequence goes on along the minus strand of CM069548.1, from coordinate 29,289,594 downwards.
ACATACACACACAGAGTAAATAAAGAAATGATTAAAACACATTCAATGGCCTGGAGAGATGGCTCAGTGGTTATGAGCATTTGCTGCTCTTGTAGAGAACATGGGTTTGGTTCCCAGCACCCTGGTGACTTAACAACCCTCTTCTGGCCTCCATGGACACTGCACACATGTGATGTACTTGCATCAATGCAGGAAAAACACTTGTACACATAAAAATAATAAAAAATTGAAAAGACACATCCATCAAATTCATATGTCAGATAATTATTGACACATTAAGTTACCAATGGTATTATCTTTAGAGCACTACTGTATTTAGTTAATTATTGAAAAGAAATGAAAATCTGTTCGTAGTTTGGTTTAATTCAAGCCATTTCCTATGCACCAACTGAAGCAACCTGGACAGAAGGGAGGAGGTACAGCACTCACAGTGCATCTTATTAGATTCCTGAAAGTCTTCGTCTTCTTTATCCACATCATCGGGTGCAGTTGTAAACATTCTAATGTTATCATCCAAGAGTAAACTCTCATTCTCATCAAATACTGTGGGAAACAAGTAGAACTCCTTGTCTACATCTTTCTGTGAATCAGAATAGCAATATAGTTAAGACAGAATGAGTAAAGCAAAAGATTTCCATGTATAGCCTGGATGTGGCAGTGCACGTCTTTACTCAGCACTTGGAAGGTAGAGGCAAGAGGATCTCTATATATTTGGGCCAGCTTGTTCTACATAGGGAGTTCCAGGCCAACCAGGGATACATAGTGATACCTTGTCTCAAAAAAAAAAAAAAAAGAAAGAAAAAAAAAACCCAAAACTCTATGTGTACAAACCACTTAGAGGAAAGAGAACAGAAATTTCTGTTCCTCTTTAAGACATAACTCTTGAAACATTCTAGTTGGCTAACCAAGTTTTCATTGGCATTCAGTGGAGATTTATGGTTTGGCATACATCTGAGCCTCTCTGGCATCTAAAAATTCTAACTTCCTTCTTCCTTCCTGCCCACATTGTTCATACGAAATGAAACCACTAAAAAATTATTCAATAGAACAGTGATAGATCTATCTATGCGGTGGCTTAGATCTGAATGTCCTCCAAAGGTCATGTGCTAAAGGATTAGTTGCCAGATGGTAGCATTATTGGGAGATAGTAAAAACCTTAGAAGGTTGGGCCCAGTTGAAGGACATAGATCACTGGGATTATGCCTTGAAGAGTGTGATGGGAACATATACACATGAAGGCAAAATGGAATATAGCCAGCTGACCATGACTGAAACCTCTTAAACTTGAGTCATAATAAATCCCCTTTAAGTTATTTCTCTCTCAGGCATCTTATTGCAGTGATGAAAAACTATTTTTTCTGTGTGTGTGTGCATATGTGTGTGTGAGAGAGATTGAAAGAAAGATATTGAGAGAGAGTGTGTGTGCTGGGATCAGGAAAGATGCCATCCACATTCATGAAAACTCTTAAGAATTCCTATAAAGGCACATCCAGGTGGAAACGAAGGGAGGGACAGAACATCCCTCCCCTGTGAAGACATGGCAGTGACTGGAAGAGGAGCCCACGCAATTTCCAGCAAGATAAAAAAACAAAAACAAAACAAAAAACCCAAGGAAGTACAAATAGTATCTGATTTATGAAGTGATTCAGTCATTGAGAAGACAATCAATCCACAGAACCAACGCGAATGAGTTCTCCAAGGAGAGAACTTCAGAGTACTGCTTGTTTTTCTCTCAAGATTCTTTCACATGAATAACAGGATTATAAGGTGAAAAGGTCCAGTTAAGGTGGAGACTTGAATGTTAAATCTTACAGAAAACTGAATTTGTAATGAAGGTTATCTAAAGATAACCTAAGTCAGGAAAAGATTTAAAGAATGGAAAATGTAGGCATTTTACTGAAAATGCAGTAATTTCAGAAAAAGGTCATTTTTTTCATTGTTAATTTTATCGTAAAAGATAATATATCTTATTGACAATGTTACTTCCACTCCATTTGGGCTATTTCAACTAGAAAAAAAAATTGCATAGTACAGATATATATTTTAAGACATGGTCTTATGGAGACTGGAGAGATGATTCAGCAGTTAAGAGCACTGGCTGCTCTTGCAGAAGACAGGGGTTCGGTTCCCAGCACCTACATGATGTCTAACCACCATTTGTAACTCCAGATCCAGGGGACCCGATGCCCTCTTCTGATCTCCACAGGCATTTCATGACATGTGTGAACTTATATACATGCAGACAATACACTCATACACATAAAATAAAAATAAGAAATAAGAAAAAAAAAACACATGGTGTTACTATGTAGCCCAAACTGGCTTCAAACTTTTGAGCCTCCTGCCTCAACTCAGCAAGTGTTGGGATTATAAGTGTGTATCACCATGTCCAACCATAATAGGGATCTTATGAACCTGAGAAAATTTTTGGTTATATGTAAAACCCTCACTGCCTTAAAACCCAGAATTTTCCCATGATAATTCAAAAAGATTTTCCTCTGCTTGGACTTACCTGTCTCCCATTTGCAAGTAAGCTTCCTTTCTTACATATTTTCATTGGCCCAACAAGCCCAGTGAATATATCTTTTGTGGGGTCTACAGCAGAATAATACATCTTAGATAGGCACACAGGATCTGCATGAGTGGGTCCCACTTCCTTGGGGACAGTCCATTCGTAGGTAAAAGTGTCTTTGGATGCCACATGGGAGGCTTGAGGATGAGGCACACCTGCAAGAACAGTCACAGTAGAGAGGTTAACTGTGTGTTTTCTAATTTGGTAGGCTAGGTTTAGGAATCTACTTCTGAGTTCCTTAGTCTGAATGAGAACAGAATCTTCCTCGTGGAGTTATAAAAGATTGTTAGCCACCATGTTAGTGCTGGGAACCAAACCTGAGTCCTCTGCAAGAGCATGCAGTTCTTTTAACCCCTGAACCATCTCTCTAGCCCCAACATGTAAATCTTAAAAAGAAAAAGTTCCTTTAATCTTAAGCTTAGACACTCATTTTGGAATATCTGAAAAATATACAAGGTATAACCCAACCCACAATTCCACAGATAATCATATATGTAATCCTTCTGCTTTCATCGGCACACCCACATAGAACATATATAAGTATGACTGAGCTTATAGTATGTAAAAATTTTGTCATTAGTTTCATGCACAATTTGTTCTCATAGCATTATAAGCATTTATGAATGTAATTTTAATCATAAAAATATTCCGTCATATAGGTATATTTGAATATTTTTACTTATCAACGCTTACCAATGAAAACTCATAATTTTGACACCAACTGCAGTGTAACAATGGGCAGGTTATTGAGGCTTTCTACCCTCAGTTTCCTCCAGTGCAAATTTAGAAAAACTGAAAGACTCACAGGCAAAGTTCTTTTCAATGCTGCTACAATTTTCTGTTCTGTTTTTATTAACAGAAAATGTACTGATCACTTCCTACTATGGGACAGTGTGTGGCTGATAGAACAGAGAAAGTGATCTTTACCTTCAGTTGGTAAGCCTTGATAAGTAACTCTTCTGGTCTCTGTGAGCATTGCATGACACAGGTACACTCACATGCATGCCGGCAAAACACTCATACACATAAAATGAAACATTTTGTTTTACATGTATGAATGTTTTGCCTACAGGTATGACTGTGGACCATGTTCATGCAATGCTTGCAGATTCGAGAAGAGAGCATTGGATACCCTGGAACTGGGGTTACTGATGGTTATGAGCTGCCATGTAAGTGCTGGGAACTGAACTTGGGTCCTCTTGCAAGAGCAGCTAGTGCTCTTAACCTCTGAGTCATCTCTCTAGCCCCATAAAATTACAGGAACTTTCAAAAAATTAAATTCACCTGATTGTATTTCAGAAATGTATAACTGATGCAACCCAACTAAATTATTATCAGGATTGTCAGTAGTTATCCAATTAAGGCAGGATAAGATTCTGCAAACCTTTTAGAATAGAATAGCAGAAGGATTACATACGATTGTCTGTGGAATTGTGGATAAATAATGACTGGGTTATACCTTGTATATTTTTCAGATATTCTAAAAGTTTGCAGAATCTTATCCTGCCTTAAGGTTAGGAAAAGATTTATTTGCTTTTAGTATAATGTCTGAAAAATGACACGAGCATGTTGGCTGTCCTGCTTTCAGAATTTGCAGACACTGTGGTGTATTGCCAAACACTAATGATTGATTATGGAATTCCATACTCACCGCCCTTCGAGGTGTGGGCAGATGGGGCATAGTATGTGCCCTCATTGTCCACTGTGAATCTCACACCAGTTGGCTGAATGCTGAGAGGATACGGCCCTTTGTTATGAAAGGTGACTTTAATTGTGTCTCCCACTTCTGCCCAAATGACAGGACCTAGGGACAAAGAAATAATTATTGTTACTTGTCATATGACACGCTGGATGTATATTACAGATTTTTTTTTCCTTTGTGTCCTCTGACAAGCACCACCAGGAACAAGATGCTTGTTTGTGGTAAGTTGGCAAGCTTGGTTTTTAAAAGTCCATTTTGAGGGGCTGGAGAGATGGCTTAGTGGTTAAAAAGAACTGGCTGCTCTTTCAGAGGCCCCAGGTTTGGTTCCTAACACCCATATGGCAGAAAACAACTATTTGTAACTCCAGTTCCAAGGGATCTGATGTCCCTCTTCTGACCTCTCTGTGAGCATTGCATGACACAGGTGCACTTACATACATATAGGCAATACACTCATATATGTAAAATAAAAGTAGTGAATAAATTTTTTTAAGTTTATTCTTGATATGACATGGAAAAATTGGAAAGAGGTAAGGAGTTTTTGATCCAACTTCAGGTAAATGAATTTGACCGTTATTTTTCCCCAAATCAGTAAAACTGATAGATCACAAAAATTGATTCTTGGTCTCTACACAGTAGCCATGTATGTCAAACTAAGTCAGATAAAGTTATGTTCTCTTGGGTTTTAGAATTCCAACTCTAATATTATCAATCACCGAATGAAATACAGGTGTATAGTTCATAAATATTTAGTGCAATATACAAAATGGCATTTATTGAGAGCTTCATGCCTGTCTTCTGTTTATGTGTGAAAACATATTTTTAGAGTATAATGTATACTATACACAGTTTCATGTAGTAATCATCATTGTTTCCGCTTTATAGTGAAAGGCAGGCACAGAAAGTTAAGTAACTTCCAAAATTCACCCAGCTGATAGGTAAAGAGAAGTGAGACTCCAGTGTTCAACAGTTACAAGTGCAGGGTGGGAACGTGGCACAGCCTCAGAAACAGACCAGACGTGGCTCTTGTTTAGTTTCTAAGAGTGCACTTTTAGCTAAGAGTGGCCTTTAACAAGTTACTTATTTAAACCAAATCATGCAAGCATACAATTTCCCTTATCTCGTTGAAGAGAAAAATAATTATTTGCAGTCAGTGTGACTTCAAATCGTGAAGATTTGCTGCTAATTGATGTTTGAAAATTAATTAGCCGCTGTATTTTAACTGACGTCTGATCTTCCCACATGTCTGGTTTCTCCGTGGAAATCATGCTGCAGATCCTAACATTTCTGTTCTGAGGTTGGGACAGCTTGGGAGGAAAGTGTATATCTTCACTCACCCAGGATTCCCAGGTGTTCCTCGTTGGGGCCTCTCTCCTTACGATTTATGAAGGAGCCATCTGTGTACTCGCGATAAACCAGTTTTTTATAAGAGCCACCAATTCTTGTCGCACCTTGTTCAAAGAATACCCCTGAATCACTGCCAAAAGGAAAAAGGGGTCAGTGCTGGTGTTGAAACAGAAGCGCGTATTCACACAGGATATTATCGAAGAGAGAAATTCTGGCGAGTGCTTTTAGCTAAATGCCCCCTGTAATTCGCCGCAGCCCACACTAATTGACCAACAGAGGCACTCAGACCTAGGGTGCTGTTTGAGGGATGTTTGGTGAAGTAGAGAATCGAGGAGATTTCATTTCTTCAAATCAAGTGAAAAAGAATTCCATAAAGCTCATGTCACTCCTGCCCCACGACCGAATCTTTTAATCCAGTTCTAAGTGCTGAAATTATTGCACATTTGTTGTGTCTGGGCGCCAGCCAGGTGCTTGCCTTTATGTGCACATGGCCGGTACAACAAATTGGGTGTAATTCTTCCTATTTTACAAATGAAGAGATTAAATGTCAGTTAATTGACTTTCACAAAACCACCTCCCTGTTCAACTCTTCTTTCTTTTGATTAACAAACGGGTTAACACCTGATTTTTTTCCAGGACTCCTACAGTGTATTGATGAGATAGTGATGGGCAAACTCAACTTCTCCCTCTATGAGGGGATCATATATGTCTGTCCGAGGAGATGGACTTATGAGCCAACAGCATTAAAGCTAAGAAACAGAGTTATGGAGCTTTTCTCCCAGGAAAAGTGGGTAGGCCCAAGCCCCAGAGGCTTTTCAGAGAAAGGGGTATGTTAGAACTCTAAAGAAGCTTAGCTAGCAAAGTGGTATGTGTGGGGGTGGGGGGATGGGCCAGGTGATTGCAAAGGGGAAACCATGTGGGACACTCAAAGGAGAACTTTTTCCCTGAGAAATTTTTGCATGACTTTGGGTACATAGGTATATAAAACAGACTTACAAACTGAACATTATTGATGATAAATCACAAATCGATTTTAAAACAATTTTTGGAATACATATATAATTTTACCATGTATTAAAAATGAAAATAAATTTGTATATTAATGAGATGAATAAGCTTGATAATTTTTACATAAAGCATTAAACGTTGACTGAGTATCTGATACTGCAGGACACAGCATCTTTAACATTTTTCAGAGTTGATATTTTGGGCTTATAATTGCCAATGCAGAAAAATGTATATGTAAAACAAAATGGCACAAGTATGTTTAGGACCATTTCAGAAATTGTTGGAAATCCCAAGCAAAATTTTCCTTTAATGATTTGTGAAAATCAAGTCAGCAATTCAAATAATGATTTTTAAAATTGAACATTGCAACAAATGCAATCTGAAAATATACTAATTTGTATATGTATGCCAGGGGGTGGCAGTAGGAAATAGCAAGTTTTTTCTTGCTATCGTTAAAGCATCGTGTTTCTGTAAGAGCGCAAAATTTTGTATATATAATAAAAGCTGTAGTTCTTAACATACGATAATCTCAAATCTGAGCCAAGGCATTATAAGGCAGCATTGGATGGCACTGCATGGCAGGATAGCACCTGCAAGTGCAGAGTGTGCATCCTGTGCATTCGGGTCCAAGCCTGCAGGGAAGTGAGCTGCAGTGTAGGCAAGTGCTGCCCAGACCACCTTGGGTTCATGGGACGCATTCGGTTGTAAATTTCTTTTTGGTTGTTGTGCATTCTTAAACCTTTCACTGTTGCCCAATTTTTCATGATCCCTCCATTCATTTATGCAATCCCACAGGGTGTTGTAACCCACAGTTGAAGCACAGCAGGAGCAGATCCCTCAGCGTAGGACAGAGCAGAGGAGTGAAGAGCGAGGCTTGGAGAGATGGCGTGGACAAGGGTGGCCTGGTTGAGGTTTTGGAACTCTTTCAAGGCATTGCTGAAGGAGTTAAGCTTTCAGGATGGGTGTTTTAGGGGGAATCCCTCCAGTAACTGTGAGAGAAATGTGTTAGGAAATAAAATTCTTTAGGAAGAGACTAGTCAGAAGACTGCCTTTATAACTGCGATGAAGGATGGTAAAGAATTTAGTAGCATTGACAAAAAGGATGGAGGGAAAAAGACAGCTTTCAGAGAACTTTAAGAAATGGTGAGATAGCACCTGATTAGAGAGGAGTTGGCGGAGAGAGGAAGTCAAAGACACTGGGCAACTGTTCCCTGAGTGGAAACCGTGACAGTAAATTCAGGTTTAGACATGTTGAATTGGGCATGTCTTGTCTGAATGGAGGTGTCACTAAGAAAACTGAAACACAAATCTGAAGTTCACGAGACCCTTGTAGGTTGGAGGTGCAGTTCTGGGAGTCATCAGGGTTGTGGCTGGTGTAACCTGGGACTTCAGACTCTTCAGGAGTCATAGCCCTGGGTACAGCCAGACCCACAAACCCAGCTCTCCACTCTTGAGTGACACTGAATAAATTTCTTAAACTTTCCAAAATGAAATTTTTTTTGAGACAGTTCTCCCTGTAAGCCTCAGTTGGCCTAGAACTCGCTGTGTCCACCAGGCTGGACTTGATCACAGAGATCTGCTTACCTCTGCCTCCTGAGGGCTGGGATTAAAGGTGTGGGCCACCATACCCAGCTCCAAGAAGGAGATTTTCAAGGAGGATCACAGGGTTTCTGTGAGACAGTGACATTGAAGCAGAAGTGGACCAGGGTCGGGGCATAACTTGTTGACAAAGATTACTTTGTCTGCTTTGTGGAAAGTGACCAATAGGAAAGGAAGGCTGAAGCAGGAAGAGCAATGCAAGCTTATAACAATCAGGCAGACACATATGTAGAGAAGTTCATATGCATCAGAGGGACACTACCCAGAAAGGGAAAGCCTACACAGTGGGAGAAAATAATCTCCTGAGTATGTGATAAGAAGCTAAAATTCAGGCTATATAAAGAACTATGAATAAATCAATGCAAAAACAAACCCAACCCAACTCAAAACGGGGCAAAGGACATGGACGGACATTTCTCAGAATATGAATAGATGTTCCACATCACTAGTCATAAGGGAAATAAATGCAAATCCAAACTACTGTATTACCTCACATGCATTAGGGTGGCCACCATTTTCTAACAAGACAGCAGCAATTGTTATTGGGATTACAGAATGTTTTGAAAATGGTTTTATTTGCTGGGAGGTCTATAAAATAGTGCCGTTATCCTGAAAAGCACTCCAAAAAGGAAGCCTAGAATTACCACACTATGTAGTTACTCTGCTTCTAGGTAGACACCCCAAACAATTGAAAGCAGAGGGCTGAACAGAAGTTTGTGTGCCAGTGTTCATAGCAGCCTTATTCATGAGAACCAAAACGTCCATTATCAGATGAACACATAACATGTGGTACATACATGTGATGGAATATTGTTCATCCTAAAAGAGAACTGAAATTATGATATCTGCTGCATCATGAATGAACACTGAAAATATGCTAAATGAAATAAATATTTGATTCAATCTCTATGAATTGCCTAGGGTAGGCAAATTCATAGAAAGTAAAGTAGAGGTTATCAAGGAGGTAGAGGGTTAGAATGAGGTTTAAATGAACACAGGGTTTCTATTTAGGGCAGTGAAAAGTTGTAGAAATTGATAGAGATGATGCTTGCATAACATTTTTATTCTACTTAATGCTGCCAAATTATCAATTATTATTTTTAGAAATGAAAACAAATTAATTGATCTCTATAATTGTATTTGTGGTTTTCTTGGGGCTTTGTTGAGAGTTTGATAAACATTTGAACCCATCCTTTATTATACAGACTCAAATGTCATAGTTCTCAAACTCAGACTTACCACACCAAACACCTTAATAAGTCCTTACAGTCCAATTACTCAGTATCACATACTAGTACAATTCTAACTGATGAGTCAGCCTTTTATTTTGGGGAGGGGAGGGGGGACTGTTTGAAGGTATCTGGGGGAACTACCTTTCAGGAGTTGTGAGGTTTTCTTTAGTGAAAATGTCCACACCAGAGGGAGCATAGTTCCATATGATTTCTTCAGCTGCGATGTAATAATGCCTGACATTTTTCCCCCTGATGTTGTCCTCGGACGAGGGCTTGTTACAGTCCTGAACTTGGAAAAAGGCCTGCAAACCAGCTGAAACAGCACCGACAAGCATCCATTAGTGGATGTAATGTTGATGAGATTGCGGGTGGAAATCAAAGCAACAGATGTAGATAACACAGTAAACAGGGTCGACGGCTGGAAACAACCACGCTGGGCAATTCAAGCTTTTTAGCAGGCATGTTGAGACAGTAAGCACATGTGTTTTCAAAATATGATACCAGTTTCTAGGGGCTGGAGAGATGCCTTAATGGTTAGGAGCTCTGGCTGCTCTTACAGAGTATCCAGGTTCAGTTCCTAGAACCCACATGGCAACTAACACAACTATCTGTTAAGTTCAGTTCCAGGGTTTCTGATACCCTTTTCTGACATCTCTGGACATTGCCCACACAGGCACACTTATATCTAGGTAGGGAAAACTCATACACATAAAATATAAATAAAAATTTTAAAAATGATACAAATTTCTTTTAAGAGTCTGTTTACTCAATATCACAGACCAATTAAAATTTAACTTCTGAATGAGCCTTTTATTTTTTGGAGGAGCTTGTTTTTAAAATGATAGTCTTCGGAAGAATTATCTTTCAGGGGTTATTAAGTCTTTCAAAGACCTAGATTAAGTCTAAATTTTCTCAGGAGATAAATTTCACAAACCATTTTCAAGAACCAGCAATGTTTTTATAGCTTTATATTAGGAGACAGTGGATACACTGATGTTATTGCAAAAAATAAATAAGTAAAAATGGGTTATACTGGGCACAAATCAACAAGCTACTTTTCAGCATAACAGATAAATTTTTCATCAGATAAATTTTTCCCAGTGTCCTATATTTTATATTGATAAAGTCAAAGGCTATACTTTCATGGCAGGACTACTCACTCTATTCCAGAAATTAATATATTTTCAGATCTCATTACTTTATAAACATTCCAGGCTTACCTTCTTTTTCTTACATTATGGCATATGCCATTATAGAGATAAAATATTAATAAAAGGTCAGTTTGTTCCGCAGATAGTTTGCTTTTAGGTTCTGATTGTCACCAGTCATCTTCTATAGTAGGGTGGTTAAAGCACAACTTTCTTTACAACTGATGCTAAATTTGGGTAAAGTCTTACCTTTCAGATGGTTTAGATTCTGGCAGCTGAGCATCCAGACCCCGGGATTCTGTGCCACCATAAAAGCATCAAATAGGGTAGCGGGGAAGAGATTGATCGTATCAATACGGTAGTTCCTGCTCGTCAGTACCTGACCGTGAAAGACAGCTGCATGCACGTCGACTTCGTTACCCATACCAAAAAGATACCATTTCACTCTATCTTCTGCACACATGGAGAGTCCTGGAAGACTTCCAAAAGTGTATCCATTCACAGCTGCAAGTCAAGAGTAGAGTTTTTGGCTAATAGATATTGCTGTCTGGGATAGCAATAATTACCTCTACCAAACTAGAATCAATTAGATGTAGACAGTATGAGACATGCAGGTAGCTATTTCTCCCTCTCATATCTATGCCAGACATTACTAATCAATCACATAACTTCTTCATTTTTGGACCTTAATTCAGGCTAAGGATCATTACCAATATCAAATTGAAAATGAACACAACACTGGAGATGAAACTTATTTGGTCTCCCAATGTTTATAAACTATACACATGTATATGTGTTTTTAAATATAGATGTGTCTATACAAATGTATGCAAAAATAAATGCTTAAAGATAAAAAGTGGAATGTTATTTAATCAGTTATTAATCATGTTGATAGGCATAAGACAGATAATTCAAATTTCTTTTTGCTTAGAACTTTTCTAACCTCTATTAATGTCTTTTGCAATGACAAAAACAAGTGAAACATTTTAAAAGTTGGAAGACAGAACTTGAAGAGACAAGAAGGGGAAAGAAATTTAGGGAAAAGACAGCAAGGGCCAGAGCCATGAAGACCTGAAAGTTCAAAAGCAGTAAGACCTGTGACCCTTGGAAGAAACTTAGAATCCTTGTTCAAACTGGACAGTCCTGGAAATGTCATGGGTAAAAATAGTTCTGGAAAGGCCCATGAATATGCTAGATTTTACAGTGGTACCAAACCATGCCTGTCCAGACTAGAAGTTTGAGTAACTTTTTCAAACATCTTTTTGTTTGCAGGGTAACAGAGGCACAATTCAAGTATATAGAAAGGAGATCTTCACATCAGATAGAAATAAAGCAAACCAAAAAAATAACTTTCAGATAGAAAGTTAGAAGCGGTTTTTATTTAGGAATTTTCGAATTTGGAAATGCAGTTATGTTTTCTCTGCTTCCAAGTAAAGATTATCTTGAAAAAGCTGAACTCAAACAAGAATCAATACTTCCTGGTGTAATTAGTGTTAAGGCATTTAATTTCTCATGCAAATTCTAAAGGATAATTTAATTTTGTGCCTGGGAATTAAGGAAAAGCTTAGGCTGTAAAGAAGTCATTTCTGAAAGACACATATTAAAAAATGATTTAGAATGGGGGATCCGGTGAGGACAATTATAGTATGTAAAAGGGATACCTTTTAGAGCTAGTGGCTGAAATAATTTTACTAAATATAGTTACATTGTAGTTTAAGTATCATTTTAAGCATTTAATTCAAGTTTTAATGAACTGCTTCAAATAACTTCTAGAATGAATTTGGAAGATAAATAAAAACATAAGTATAACCAACTTCAACTGATTATTTGTCCTTATCAGTTCAGGAACACAGTTTTTGTGTCTAGCTTACCTGGTTTAGGGTTTTAGTTTTTGATCTATTTAGATGGATATCAAAGTGCAAGTCAACACACTTTTATTATCAGGTGAGAAACCCCCCAGTTGTTCATGTGAGGGATAAGCTTTAGCAGAGTTACAAAGGCGAAAACAAAATAAAACATGTCTTTTATAATCTTACAGTACATCCTGTTGCTCTCCTGGAAGTCTTCATTGTCTTTGTCAACTTTCTCTGGTTCAGTGCAGAAGGCTTTAATGTTGTCTTCCAGATACCAGCTGAGATTTTCATCCACCACGGAAAACATTACCACAAATTCTTGGTCAATATTTTTTTCTTTTTCATTAACTAGAGAAGCTGATATAGAAGTTTATAGTTTACTAGATCTGAAGTTTTAGCATATAATTTGACTTGTTTTCAGGTGACTTTAACTTTGTGTATTTCTTTTCTTAGTCAGTCACCAGTCTGAATCAGCTACTCCTATTTTATGGAAATATTCAGGGAATTTCATGTTCAGCTGCTTACTCATGCATCTGTATATTCACTGACCTCAGAACCATTAAGTGCTTTTTTGGCCAGTGAGAAGGTTGGAATTCAAATGTGTCCATATCTTCTGGAACATACCTACTGGCAGACCCAAGGAGGTTTTGCAGGTAGCTATTGGTCAAAAAAGCATTGCATTCCATACTCTTGAATTATGTTGCTATTTTCATGACATCAGAAATAAACACATTATATTTGCCAACCATAGAGATAACTATAGACATCACCATGGAGTGTCATTAAGACAGTCATGCATGGTGAAGTCATGTACCTCCGTATCACCCCACTGTTGCAGTTATACCCAGCAAACTTATCCCACAGAGAACTTACTTCAAGCAGCTTAGTTTCATTGGTGTTTTTCCCATAAAGACTTGTTCTGTTTCTATTTTCATCTAGTCCTGTCCTGCATTTTCCTTCTTTTTATCTACTCTCAATTTCAATACGGAATAGCTTACACTTAAAAAAAAAAAAAAAACTAGGGGCTGGAGAGATGATTCAGTAGTTAAGAGCATTGCTCTTCCAGAGGACCTGAGTTCAAATCCCAGCACCCACATGGTGGCTAGCAACCATCCATAACTCCAGTTCCAGAGGATCCAACACCCTCTTCTGACTTCTGGGGGCACTGCATGACACAGGTGCACTTACATACATCCAAGCAGAACATTTATACACATAAAAATAATAAATAAAGTAAAATAACAACAAAACTGGAAGCTGGTGAGATGGCTCAGCAGTAAGCAGCACTGGCTACTCTTGCAGAGGACCCAGGTTGGATTCCCAGCACCCACATAGCAGCTCACAGCCATCTGTAACTCCAGTTCCAGGAAAATTCAATGCCCTCTTCTGACCTCTGCAGGTATAGCAACCACAACATGGGTGCACTTATATACATGCAGGCAATATACTCATACACATAAAATTTAATAAATAAATAAACCATTAAAAATAAAAAATAAAACAAACTTTGTACCTCTCTCCTATTGATAAGCAATGAGAAAACATACCTTTTTTACAGAGTATTAGAGGGCCAATAAGTCCTGAAGCAATATCTTTTGGAGCATCAATATGGGAGTGGTAAATTCGAGTCACACAGTTGCTGTCTGCCTCACCAGGACCTTGTTCTTCATTCGCATGGAGCACATACATATATTGTTCTCCTGGAAGCACTTTGTCATCTGCCCTTTGGAAGTCGGTGGTGTTATCAGGGTAGATGGCCCCTAGAAAGCACGCAGAGGTAAAAAGTGAATGTGTTTGCATTTAATAGACAATCTTCAACATCTTATAGGAACCCTTTGGACATTCAGTAATGTCCTATTTGAACACAGAGAAGAGGCTGCTGTCTACGGGGTTCAGAAACCTCACCGAAATTATTATTTGTAATTGATTGACTCATACATAATAGATACTTCAGGAGGATCGTGACTTTTCATTTATAATTTAAAGTAGAACTTAAACCTTGAGGTCGTGGGATAGAAGTATGAGCAAATAGTGGCTCGTACACTCATGAATTGCTTAGATGTTGTCAGCTTTTTCCTGTGTAATAATCATATAACTTGAAATTGTTTGCCCCTATTTTGGAAATTTTCAAATATGCGGAAGTTGGGATTAACCTCTGCATTCTTCTGAAAGTTGATGGTCTTCCAATATATCAACCCAGTTTTTAACAACGGTAAATTCAGTCCTGGTTTTCCCATCACCACAGTCACTTTTATCCCCAGTCATATGAAATTATTTTAAAGAAAAATCATATTTAATTAGTCTCTGAGTATATATCTTTAAAAGATAAAAGTATATAGCTTTAAAGGACTTTCACAAAGTCAGAACGCCACTAGTATAATTTAAAAAGTCATGCTAATTCTCTAACACACCATGGCACTGTAATAAAGAAAAAAAGATGATTACTTACACTATTAATACAACTGGTTTAGTTGAGAAAAACAAAACAAAAAAGATGGTCTAATGTGGAGTTCTGTCCTCCAGGTATGGCATGGGCATTGCTTTGCTGAGATCAGCTTTTATTACCCACAGGAGACTCATAAGGTTGGGCCCACTCAGTCCCTCCTGGAAGGAAGTGGCTCTCAAGGCATTATTTCAGGGAGGCCCTGCCCCTCCCCTAAGATAAATCAGGTACTCTTCTTTGCTGTAACTGCCTGTAAGTTGCCATGTTCCGCCAGGTAAACTCATTTTTGGTTCACCATGCTAAACTTAGGTAGAATTTCTTAGTCTGTCTTCAGTACCTTATGTAGGATAAATTGAGACATCTGTCCATGTCCAGAAAAAGATACACAGCATCTAACATTCACTTTCTAAAACAATGCCTCTTGTAAAAATTATTTATTTTACGTTTATTCAGTTAATGTGTGTGTGTGTGTGCGTGTGTGCACGCGTGTGTATATGTGCATGTGTGTGCATGTGTGCGTGTGTGTCTGTGTGTGTGTATGTGTGTGTGTGTATATGTGCATGTGTGTGTGTGTGTGTGTATAAATATGCCATGGTGCAAATATGGAGAAGGCTCTTTTCTCCTTTCACCATGCAGGTTCTAGGAATTGAACTCAAGTCATTAGGCTATTTGTCTGATGTTTGAGACTATTCACGCCACCTTGACTGGAATGGAGTCTATGTAAAGTTAAGATGGAAGGTGACAGCAGCCACTGGATGATCACTGTAAACATTCCAGAGAGAAGACAATCCGCATCCTGAGACAGTCTCTTCCCCTTGGGTTCACGCCTCCTAGGCTGAGGCACACTGTCCACGTGCCATATTCTGGCTACTGGAAAGGAAGGTGAGGACCAGGGAGATGGGTCCCTGGCTCTCACTCTCAACAGTTAGACCCGTGTGCTATTCCTACCACATAAAATCATATAACCAGGAAAAACATAGCATTGCTGTGAGGAGCCCAAATCCCTGTTAGTAAAATAGCTTAGGGTAAAGTGAGATGGTTACAGGTTGATCCAGGAAGAGAGCTATCAAGGTTAGAAGTTGAAAGTTGTTCCTACTGAAAAGAGGAAACGACAACAAACGTGTCCTGAACTTACCCTCGTGTTCCTTGTAGTAAGTTACTCCATGTGGATGAAAAGTGTAGGGCCTAGAGGCAAAGTTTTTCAAATGAACATAAACCTTATCTCCAACTTCAGCCTTGATAATAGGGCCCAAAAACCCTAGCCAGTCTGGTTTTCCCACAGTGTTCCTAAAGCTTCCATCTGTGTATTCAACATAAAGGGCCTTCTTGTATGATCTTCCAATTCGATTTGGGCCATTTTGAAGATACAGATTGTGCTGTTCCCTGTAAAGGAAAAGAATCATGTCTGAAGATACTATTATAATTAAAGAGAATCAATGACCACATCACATTAAATGCTTATTCTTTGACAGGACACCTCTAAACTGGAGAGAGCCATTGATTGCACCGTTATTTTATTATGTTAATTATGTGAAGTGTTTCATATCAAATATACTGCAGAGAACCAGTTGTGAGGACCCCCTAAGAACACAGTGCATTTTACCAGGCAGTTTTACTAAGATTTTTCACATAAGCACACAAAAGTATTATGGAATACAGTGAAGTATTAAAATAAAATGATTATCCAAGAAGTCTCTCCACACTAAGAACTCTAATAGAATAAAAACTGCTTATACTTGGGCTAATGATCTTAATGTGTGAGTGTGTGTGTAAGTGTGTGTGTGTTTTGTTTGTATCTCAGCAGTTTTCAACACTTTACCATCACAAGGCAGCTTGGGAGTTGGGAACTCAGACACCTGCATTTTGTAACCATCATGCTGGTGTCTTGAGGTACAGGCAAGCTATTATTGGGCTCGGTGGCTCTGGTGACTGAATTTGGCAGGGGGAACAGTTGTTGGTGGTAACAAAGCCATTTTCCTCTGAATTAACTGAGGGCTTCTATGATGACCATCTAAGTCATGGCCATGTACTGACAACTTAAAATATCCTTGATTGTCTAAACACCAGGATTCCCAGAGAAGGCAGAATTGTAAAATGAACTGAAAAATGACCAAGATAATATTTCATAACCCTTTCAAACCCACCCTGATGGGATGGTCAAGCTGGAAGCAAAAAGAATAAAACAATCAAAAATGAACCAGTTGTGGTGTGGCAAAATGACAAGCACGCCCTTGTGCGTCCCGTCATTTTATCTGCTGAGTGTTTGCTACAGAGCAAAACGGGGTTTGGGGTATGGCTTGGGGCCTTCAGGATGTAGAAATTAATGAAAAAAGTAGAACACAGCTGTGAACTCTGCCCCAAACCAACAGAATTAGTGTGGACAGGAGGAATCTTAATAAATAAGAACTTTAACAGCAGCCAAATTGTGAGGCACTGAAGACCACGAGGCAGGTTCTATCTGTTCCTCTGAGAGAGGCCAGCAGGGGACAAGGTCAGTCAGCACAGCCGTAGCTGCAGATTCCTCTCTGGTAAAGCCAGAAGAACCCTGGTTCAGCGTCACTCAGATTTGCCTAAGTTAATTGTGTTTGGAGTATGAACACCATTTCAGGGACACTTGTCTGATAATATTTAACGGAGCTTCTACTCTGTGATCCACCACACCTTTTGATGTCCATCTTACATGGGCCTAAGTTTTAAAATAGCCCTCCAATTCTCAAGACTTTATTTAAACAAAGCACACGTTTGTTTTTCTGGAATGTAGCTCTACAGCACCAAGGATACAGCCCACGGCATTTCAGTAAACTGGAGCAGGCCTCCTCATAACGCTTTCACTGCGTTGGCTGTTTCCTATGTCATCCTAAATAGCATAAGCAAAACTTAGCTTTGTGACTCATGTTTCACTACACAAAGTTTTGGGGAGGTAGAGAGTGTGTGAAAATTACTTTGAACAATGGTGATTGATCTGAAGCTAAAATGTAGTCACAGATTTTACACATTTGGAATACACACACCATATGTAGCATGCAGAGTTTTGGGTTTTTTTTTTTTTTTTTTTTCTTCATTTTGCCTGATCCTGTGAAAAATTTCCCTTACCAAATTGGAAATAGTTAACATCATGCCGTACTCTGGGGGAGGTCTGTTTGCTTATGAGTTGCCTCCAAAGGAAAATCAAAAGGTCATTCATGACTTGGGGACAAAGGGTCACTTACTGGAAGCTTGCAGGAACTTTGCCAGTCAGATGCTCACCCACAAGAACCTATTATAATCTTTAAACCAAACAAATAATTCACATTTATTTTCAGTTCTTCCTGTTGACAATTGTAATACATTCCTTTCTACTCATTATAGCAGAGATGTTTCCCTCCCAAGCAACCACATTTCCTATTTTAGCCCCCCTATCCCTTTTAAAGAAAAAGTCCAACTCTTATAATTTCTGGTAAACTCAAACTCCTAAGTGAGCTTCTAATGGCAGAAAATTTTTTATTAATGTTTCTCTCTCTCTCTTTCTGTTCCTCTGATGAATTCAGAACTCACTTTTTTATGGTTTTGGTCTATATTTATGTTTGGATACTAAAATTTGGGCGTTACAAAGGAGTTTTGGTTTCACTAATTGAAACATACACATTAGATTTTCGTTTCAGCATAACAAATTATCACATAGAAGCTTGAAGTAATACCTTTTCATTACCTCACAGTTGTATGAGTCAGAAGTCTGATGACCTGTGTATTCCCTGCCCTGGGCATCACACCACTAAATCAAATGGATCCAGGCTGAGTACTTGCCTGAAGACTTGTGGAAAAATCCATTTCCTGAATCAGTAAGGCTGCAGGCACAATTCAGTTCCTTGAGTCTGTAGGATTAACATTCTTGTTTGCTTGTGGTTGACAACTAGGGGTCTATCCTAGTTCCTTAAAGCCACTCACATGCTTCCCAAGTGGCCCTTTCAAACTCCAGTCAGCAGCAATAAGCAGAATCCAACCCGCCCCCCCCTAAGTCTGTGACGCCTCTGATGTTCACTCCTGCCACTGGGAGGACTCTCTCTCCGGCCCCTCCCAGTCTTCCCAGGGCTGGCTTTGCTGTTAACTAAACCATGAATTCTGTGAGTGATGTCTCATCATGTTCCAAAGCTCTGGAGATTTAGGGCAGAGCATCTTTGGTGGAACGTTTTGAAAATCCTGCCTACAACACATAGAAACCATAGGAAAATGGTCCAGTACACAGACTCACCTCAGGGGAATATAGCACAAATTTTAGCGAATTATACATTCAAAATATTTCATAATTTAAAAAAATTTATGTGTATAAGTGTTTTGCCTGCATATATGTAAATGCCCCTGTATTGTAGAGGTCAGAAGACGGCATCAGAGTCCCTTGGAATGGAGTTATAGATGGTTGTTAGCCAACATATGGGTGCTGGGAATTGAACCTGGGTCCTCTGCAAGAGCAGTGAGTGTTCTTAACCACTGAGTCAGCTCTCCAGCTCCTCAACATATTTTTAATAAGTATAGTGTGAATACAATATGTTGACCAACCTCCATGTAGCTCTGTTCTCAGAAGAAATGGGAAGGAACTGTTTTAACAAATTGTAGCTCTTGAAAAGTATGAAATGTTAAAATTGTTTTATTAGCACATCCAGACAGGCTTTCCTACATGAAGTGTTTGTCCTTTAGTAGCTGTTGCTTATTATTTTTATTTATCAACTTCAGAGGTAGTCATTTTAAGTGGCCTTTCCAGATTATATTAGCTGAATTTTATACCTTTTAGGTATAAAATTTTTTTGAGAAAGGTCTCACAATAGCTCAGGTTGGTCTCAAATTCACTATATGGTCATTTATATTTTTTAAAATTATTTTTAAAGGAGTGTTAAAAGAATTAATTGGGAAGCCATTAGGATGAGTCAGCCCTATCAACTTGGGTGCCTCTGTAAGCAAACCGAAGGAATCATTTCATGTAAAAGGAACATCCAGCCTTTTGACATCGCAATATGAGTTGTCTTCTACAAACCTGTTGACAAAAACATCTGAAGAAAGTGTCTCTTGCATCCTATTGAACTGCTTGGGTATGATATGACTCAACTCACGAATGACTGAATGCTCAGATAAACTTGCTAAAATTTTAATGTGTTTGATGTAGTTCAACAAGGGTAAAATAAACGAATTCAGTGCAAAGTATTTGTTTTTAAACACTGTTTCCCTGTTTTCTTAAAGCAGAATTTATTTTGGGAAGTCAGTGTCTTTCTTGAAAATAGGAGTGAAGATGAACATTGACTTATTGGATAGTCATTGTACTCATCACTCAAAATCAAAATTGGCACGATCGTGGTTATATAATTGCACAGTATGGTCTTGGTTTGCTGTTTGTTCCTTTGGTTGGAATTTGAGCTGTTTTTTCTTAGTCATTGGGCTTGCTCAGAAGAACATCATCATTCTATTGTCTATTTTCAAGCCTACAATAGCTGTAAAAATAAATATCCCTGTTTGCAATGTTAGAAAAGTCACCATTCCTGAATGAAAGCCCATAAAATCAGATGTTAAAGGGTTTTGTGATAAGTTGCTCTCTTGTACTTTAAGAAAATTTCACTTTTTCCAGCTTCCTAGACATCACAAAAAAAGAAAACAGAAAATAATCCAAAGGTACTACTATTGTTATTTTTGCTATGCTAGTCAACCATTCAATAACTATTTAATCCCTGTCTTTGACCCTGAGTACACTGTTGGCTTTTCTAGTTATTTTTATGTATATACCTTTTGTTGTTATTTAAATATGAGTGACTTAGGATCAATAAATACATGTTTTAGAATCTTTAATTGTTCGCTTTTAGAAGCAGCAGGCAGATAAGACATTAGCCCGATGAATGGCAGCGTTGATTACAGTTTAAGGAAGTTATTTTCCATCTCTTTTATTAGAAATAAATAACATTGGTTTTAATCCCAGAGAGGTAAGTCTATTTTCCTAAACGACAAAACAAAATGTTTTAAAAGCCCACACCTGTTCTACTTTAACAACTGCTAATGTCGTCACTTTCACTAACTTGAGTCAGCCAGCTGGGCTGGATCTTCCTATTTTATTCTACAACGTGAATCGATTCTCTCAAGTAGCAAGGGAACGTTTTTATAATATAGCCTGTAATTTCTTTAAACTTTCTATAGACCTTTTGTTTCTTCATTTTTATACATCCACAAACATTTGCTTAGTGTCTTCTATGTCTTAGGGACCGGTGACCAAGCATCAGTCATGGCAGAGGGAATTCCTGTCACCCCAACGTAAACTTTCCTCTTCACTAGGCCAGACTTTCAGCATCAACATCCAGGTTAAACCTAGTTCTCCACCTAACACTCGTCTCAGAATCTTTCACAACTTATTCTTGTTTGTTTCCTCTCCTCTTTGGCTATAACACAAGACAGAGAGCCAGTCATGTCTGCTGGCATCTCATTGTATTCACTGACTGGGCCAGATATGCTGTTAATCTCGGACAAAGAAGGAAAGTAAAAAGTTGCTACCACAGTCATCTGTAAGAGTTTAGCATAATATTGGCAAAGCTACTGAAGCTCTAGTCACTGCTCATGTATGTAGAACTGGAGAGGGGACAGGTAGAGATCACAAGTTGGGACACCAGTCCCAGCCAGAGTTTTCTCAGTTCTAAGATATTGGTGAAGTCTCAGGATACTGTGGAACAATGTCAAAAAAAAAAAAAAAGCTGAACTCAACTGAAAATGTGCTGAACACTGTGCTAAGCACTTTTCAGGCATGCCCCTGTGAAGCATGCTTATCTCATTTTACAGCTAAGGATTCTGAAGCTGTGAATGATTAACATTATTCAGTCACTGTCCAGAATCATAAGTATTGGACAGAATCAAATTTCCTTAAAATTGTATTTCATTTCTATAAATGATGTTTTGAAGGAGTAAAATATTAGGATTTCTCCATTAGTTCAATTAAAGAACACATTAGTTCAATTAAATGCACAGTTTCCCTCTGAGTACCTTGGAGAATCCCTGTTAGGTAACAGTGTATTAAGCAAGCTTATCCTGATGCCATCATCAAGCTGGAACAGACATACCATTAGAATATCTAAAGACAAAGAAATTACCCATAAAATTATGTTTTCAATTAAAAAAAAATTATTATTTTAAAATTTTTTGCTTATGAGTGTAATGCTTGTGTGTAAGGGCACCCACGTCATGCAATGCCCACGGATGTCAGAAGAGGGCTCTGGATTCCCTGGAACTGTAGTTATGGACAGTTGTTAGCTGCCATGTGGGTGCTGGGAATCAAACTTGGGTTCTCTGCAAAAGCAGCCAGGGCTCTTAACCCTTGAACCATCTCTCCATTCCCCACCCCTAATTCTTAACAACTCCATTCTTCTGTTTACTAGTATCTAGAAATTAGTGTCTACTTCCCTGGAGCATGACCAGGATATTACATGTTATGCTTAATAAACTGACATGATTATCAGTCATAAGCAATGGCAGAGAGTACATGAAGCATCGAGCAGTAATTTTCCTTCTTTTAGTTAATTTGTATATTTTTGTGGTGCTAGTAAGTGAACCCAGCGTACATGCTAAGCAAGTGCTCTACCATTGAGCTACACACCCAGCTCAGTACTTTTATGTAGTAATGTGTCTAACCTTTTCCTTTGAAATAATTGAGGTTGTATTTAATCAGGAAAACACTGAACCTATGCAAAATAAGTCTTCTAGTGAAACTATAAAAACATATCCTACTCTTAGGATGAGAATACTATCTTGAAACCAGGTTAATTACAGGTTCTGCTACTTGTCTTTGTAACCAGTTATTGTTAAATCAGAGATTTTTCTTACTGGATATTACTTGATTGGTAAAGAATAACTATTAGACATTATCATTAGCTATGCATTCATGTTTTTGCTGTGAAAAATTTCAACCGCATATAAAATTAAGCAGAGTAGTATATGCCCATCAATGAATCGATAGTCTTGTTATTTGACTTACTACTACAGTCTTAATGGATGCTGGTCATTTTGTTTCCCTGAGTTTTAGTACCATTAAAAGAATTTTTAATATAGTAACTATTTGTTTTGAATGCCAAGTTTCATTTGGTGGTAAATATTTATTTTAGTTAATATTATCAAAAGTGGCGATGACCTCAGCTTAGATAAACTTCAAGGAGATCTGTACTGTTTTTCTGTATGGTGAACGTTGCTTGAAATAAAGAGGCTTCCAACTGAAACATAAAACATTTGAATTCTATAGTTGCTTTGCTAGGGCCTTCATATTATGATCATAGCATTTCCTGTACACATGGGATGTGCTGAGCACTATGCTAAGGGCTTTTCAGGCATGCCCCTGTAAGGCATGCTTGTTATCTCATTTTACAGGTAAGGATGCAGGAGCTGTGAATGATTAACATTATTCAGACACTGTCCAGGATAACCTGGCAAGTATTGGGCAGAACCATATTTCCTTAGAATTGTATTTCATCTCATAAATGATGTTTTGAAGGAGTAAAATATTAGGATTCCACCATTAGTTCAATTAAAGAACACATTAATTCAATTAAAGAACTTTTTATCTCAAGTCAGAAAGACAGAACACAGGGAACTGCAGGAATGATCACAGTTTCCTCAGACCAACATGAAAGGCCCAGGAGAGCTCTGCAATAAAAATTGAGTCTGTAAAGGAGACCAATTAATGTATCTTGGGTTTCAAGTCATCACTTTGCAGTTTCTATGTATAATAAATTAATGAAATCTTTTCTTATCACCTTTATAGATTTATAAATTTGGACATAACAAAAATAGTGACTTACGTGTCAACAGAAATAAGTTTCTTTTCCCCATTGTCAGAGGCATAGTTCCAAACTGCTTCAATAATTCCGATGTAATAATGTTTCTCTATTGTCCAGACTGGGGTACTGTATAAAAACAGAAAAGTACTAAGTATCAAAAGCTTCATTTTCCCCCTTCTTGGAGGCTGAGATGTAATAAAATGAAATAAGAAGCAGGCAATTTTATAAACAAGGCTTTCTTCCTCTGTTTGCTTGACTGACACAATTTAATGTTGCACAAGAGTAAAGCATTTCGTCAAAGCAAATAACATTTTCCAATTCAGTTGATTCTGGTAAACCCAGGGGGAAAAAAAAAGAAACAGTCCCCAGCTGGCAGGCTTCTCTAACTACAAATGGAATGTCAACCGTTATTGTTGGACACCCGGGAGTGTGCATAACTCTGTGCCTGCTTCATTCATCGAGTAAATTCCAGGAGGGCAGAGAACATCTCTAAATGGGCCCTTTGTCCTCCAGCAATCTGACGCACTATGTTATCCTGCACACAGTCAGCTCTTAAGAAACCAAGGTAAACACTGTATCAAATGAAAATAGAAAGTTACAACTGTTCTAAAAGACTAACAAAATCTAACTTGCAGCTTTTAAGACAGGAAACATGATATTTAGCATGCCATAAAGTAACCAATAAGAATTTTATTTTGGAAAAAAAAATGTATCTCTTCTGTAATCTCTGAACACATCTACATAGAAACTTTACCACACTGTTGCCGGAGCCCGCCGGCAGAAATCAGACCATAACCAAAGCGGGGAGTGAGGATGAGAAAATGGAGAGATAGAGAGAGAGAGAAAAAAAATAGGACAGACTCAGGAGGACTGTCAGTCATACTGAAGCAGCTTGCCTTTATTAAGTCCCCCCCCCCCCCATTTATACAGTGAGGTGAGCAAAACAATACTAACACAGGCAAAATAACTTAAGACATGATTGGCTTCCTTCAAAGATCTTCATGTGATCTCAGTCTTAGGTGAAAAATAAACTTCTCAGATGTAAATCATTTTGCCTAATGGAAACTCCTGCTTCCAACAGCACTTCTGTACACGAGATTATGTTCTGCCTAACCCAAAACTAGGGCATAGTTCAAGGCAGGCACATGGCCCCCAACATCTCCCCCTTTTCTATTTTCTAAAGATACCATAACCTTTCTGATTATGGCCAGGAAGACTGTGCCTGTCTTAGGTCATTCTCTCCGAAACACAAGCCTTACCTGTCACTGGTACGTGAATGCCCACCATCCACTGTCTTAGGTCAGCTTAGTTCGAGAGAAAGTTGCCTGTCTTTGGCTACCAGCCTCTCCTGCAAGGGGCAACTCTACTCACGATAGAGTTCAGAACCGAACACTGTGCATGTTAGCTGTAACATCCCAGAATGTGCTGAGGACATATGTCCTATAGAAGGAGTATGCAAATTTTTAAGGAGAATAACTTAGACCCAAGATTATACTATTTCCTGATCTGAGGTCAAAGAAGATCCTGAAGGCAAAAAGACTTTTAGCTTATCTAACAAATCAGCAGCAGTTTCTGCTGTGTCAAAGTCAAATAACTATTTTTTACAGTTAACATAAATCTAAGGATATATGTTCATTATGCCAAAACCTTGCAACATTTATAACCCTCAAACCATACATAACATTTGCAGAAATCATAATAAATGAAAATTGCTAAGATACCATAACATTTTCAACCCATCTTGCCTCAAAATTTCCTGAATTTTTTGAGGCAAAATTGTTTTAGGATATAATCTATAATCCAAATATGAATATGGAAATTCGGCTTGTACCTTCTCAGGTGCTACAATTAGCCCTTGCTCTTTCAGAGCCTGCTGCAAAAGAGCATAAGCTGCTAGCAAAGTTTCTTGTTTATGAAATTACTGTATGCTATGCAGCTAAAACTTGGGCAATAACCAAACATTCCTAAATAAACCTTGATTAGACATATTTTGTTTTATTAGGACATTGTTTCACTTGATGTCCTGATTGTCAATGCCCAAAAGAGCTTCCTGGGAACATATTATCGAATTAAAGTTTACAGCACTGAGAAGTTTTTAGGTAGAGGTTGCCTTCTCCAGGAACTGTAAATTGTGTTAGTGACTTTTTGTTGGTATGAGATAATAGAGAATTCCATGAACTACATTTGCTATAGACATGTTACACCATAAAATGAATAACTACCTCTGTTGAAATTAGTTTATTCCTTAATTACTCTCAACAGCACAGTGTCCTTACTCTGAGACTGCTTTGCACAGGGTCAGGTGGCCAGCCTCTTCCTGTGTAAACAGGATTGAGTCTGAAACAAGATGGCCAGTCCAGTTCCAGAGTCAACCTCTCAGTGTTATCAATATGATTTACACACAGACACAAAAATGTCTGTTTCGCTTTAACTCAGAGTTTACAAGGAACAGAAGAGCTGCCGAGTTCAGGAACTGCCAGTAGGAATGAAAACACCTGTCCTATTTCTGTTGCCATCACCTCTGCTGAGTAGCAAAATAATAGTACAATTAATACCAAGCACTGTTAGGACAGGAACCAGCTGTCTGATTGGGAAAAGATCAGTTGTGTTTGCGTTGTTCAAATAAGAGACGTGGGTGAGAATTGAGCTCACAGCATTATGTATGCTAGGTAAGTATCCTACCACTAAACTATAGTCTCAACCCAGCAAACTGTAAACTGAAAAAAGAACTGCCTATTTAGTAGTTATTTCGGAAAACAAAGCACCCTAGGACTGGTGAAATTTATGTGATTCACCTGGTAATTAAATAGTAATTAACAAAACCTGGGATCATGGTCCTTTGATGTTCTAGGCTCTAGCCTCCTTGACCACGAGCTGCTGTAGGAGGATGGACTTATAAAGATATTCAACTACACCCTGTAAATGCCACATTTCTTCTAGATATTCCTTGCTTTAGCTCAGCCTTAGCCTTTGCTTATGCAACAAATGGTGAAAAATCCTCCTCTCTCAGACATCTAGCTGCTTCCTTTTCCCTCTCTTTTTCTTTGGGATCTAATGACTCTTGAATAATTGCTCAATTTCAGGTTTCACAAAAGCTAGCTCCTCAAGCAAAGCAGCTTGAGGCTCAATCCCATTTCCATTTGCTTTTTTTCTTCAAACTTTTTCTATCCCGTGTCCAAGATCCAAACCATTCCTAATCAAAGCCCCGTTAGATCACCACATTAGTAAGAAAAAAAGATCACAACTTATTCACTACTTATAAACTAATTGCCTATACTTATACATTGTTACAACTTACAAACTAGTAAACCTATAAGACTTAATTACTTAGCACGTGCGTCTTATACTTATGAATATAAACTATTTAATACATAAACTTATCTTAAACCTATGGGATTCCCAACATATTTACAAAAAGCAAACGACTATCAGATTTCTTATCTCAAACTTTTACTGTACATTCTTTTACTTTCTATTTAAGATCTAAACTATTCCTAATTAAAGCCCACAAACGAAAGGTATCTACTGGAACCTTACTCAGTCCATAAACATCATAATACTCCTGAAGTTTTCTTCCTACTTTCTTCCATGTTTTTAAATCTACAGACCTATCTTCAGGGAACCAAGGACAGACTTTTCTACAAAATTCAAAAATTGACAAAGCTGCTGATGTTTTACACCAACCCCTCGAGCATAAAGCATATTTTCCAACATATTTACGCAAAGCAAACAACTATCATCCTCACCCGTTTTACTCCTGAGATTTCTCACCGCACTCTTTTCTTTTTTTTTTCCTTTACTTTTTCCTTTACTCTTCCTTTTACTTTACATTCTTTAAGTGAGCTCACTCACACCGTGGTGTCCTTCACTTAACCCCCAGTCTTCAGGTCCCTGGTCCAGGCCCGCCGGCAGAAATCAGACCATACCCAAAGCGGGGAGTGAGGATGAGAAAATGTAGAGATGAGAGAGAGAGAGAGAGACAGAGAGAGAGAGAGAAATAGGACAGATTCAGGAGGACTGTCAGTCATACTGAAGCAGCTTGCCTTTAATTAAGTCCCCCCCCCCCTATTTATACAGTGAGGTGAGCAAAACAATACTAACACAGGCAAAATAACTTAAGACATGATTGGCTTCCTTCAAAGATCTTCATGTGATCTCAGTCTTAGGTGAAAAATAAACTTCTCAGATGTAAATCATTTTGCCTAATGAAAACTCCTGCTTCCAACAGCACTTCTGTGCACGAGATTGTCTTCTGCCTAACCCAAAACTAGGGCATAGTTCAAGGGAGGCACATGGCCCCCAACACGCTGTTCTGTATTGATATGTGGAAATTAATAGCAGACCATAACAGGAGTTGACTGTTTTCTTTAAATTATCAAAGAAATTAGTCAGGCATATTGATGTGTGCCTGTGTCTCAGTTACTGTGGAAGCCAATACACAACTGCTTGAATCTAGGAATTTAAGACCAGTCTAGACAACAGAGTGATGCATCCCACCCCATAAAAAAGTTAAAAAAGAGAAAAAAGAAAGGAAAAGAAATCAGCCATAATAAACCCATTTTCAAAGGCAAAGAAAAATTTTAGTCAATAGAAAGTACCCTAATTTTTTAGCCCAGAAGCTATCTTTATATTTTATTTTTATTGGATATTTGCAATTTTCATACAATATGTTTTGATCATATTTAGACCCCCTTTCCTATCTGCACCCCTGTTGTACACTCTCCCATTTTTCATGTATCCTGTCATATATATTAAGACCTAATGAGTTGAGTTTGTATTCCCAAATGTCCTTTGGTATATAGCCACTGGAGCCTGGTTAACCTAACATCACACATAAAGAAAACCAACTCTCCCTCTCCCAATACTTATCAGTTCAATACTTGGAGTTTCTCCCCTGCTTCCCTAAGTCTTGCCTGAGATTTTTGTCTGGTTTGAGTTTGCATGGGTCTTGTGCATGCCGTTGCCATTGCTCTAAGTTCATGTGAGTAGCTTTCCAGCTGTCTGGAAACCCGTTTCTTTGTAGTCAAAGAAACCACTGCTGACTCTTACAATTTTTCTGCTCCCTCTTCCACAATGGTCCCTGAGCCTCGGGTGGTATAGATTTTCTATAACTGATCAAATGCAGAAAGTAAGTGTCTGTGAGGTGCCCAGACCTAAGTGACACATCTATAGTGCAACCTGCACACCTATGGCTCAGGGAACCTAGTGGAACGGAGTGTGGAAAGACTGTTAATGCATTTCTCAACTCTCACTAGCAGAACTTCCTCATGAAACAGAATTTCTCTCTTTGAAGTAAATCTGAAATTTAGGGTAGAGGACTTTTAATTAAAACCCAGCCTTTAGTCACAGAACTTGTAACCAAATGCATAAAATGACCCCTTTTAAGCCAAAGAGAATCCTGGTCATAGCAGTTGACGTTTTATGCTTATAATATAAAGTCTTTCTCTAGGACACCTTACAGCATTAGCCGTTGTTGTGGAGATAGGTTGGTATGAGGGAACCCTGACATCTATTTAGCCAATATTGAACGAGCCCACCATGTGCTAAGCTCCATCCTAAGCACAGGAGATATAGCAGTGGATAAAACAATATCATAGAGCTTATGTTCTATTTAGAAGGAACTAACAACAAATTAAAAATGAAAAGCACCATGTCAGTCAAAAGTTCTGTGGGGAAAAAGAAATGAAGGGCAGCGGCTAATGCATTTCAGGGAAGAGAGGCATCAGGATAAAGATACCTGATGTTGTCAAGATTCTTAACTCAGCTTCGGCATCCTTTTCTGTAGAAGGTCAGCCTCAGAGGGCAATTGTCCACATTAACTGAGATAACCCAGGTGTTCCTGCATGCCGATAACAACTGTGTGTGTGGCGTGTGGAGGGGGTATGTTATGTTAGTGGGATTGAACCCAGGGCCTTATGCGTGCGAGGTAAGTGCTCTACCACTGAGCTACATCCCTAGCCCTAGCTAGTAATAATCTTAAATAAATGACTTGATGCTAAAAACTGAGTCACAGAACCCAGGATGCCCCGTCTCCTGGAGCTGCCTGAACAACTCTGTTTTCATGTCCACTGAGAGGACAATAGGTCTAAAATATCACTCAGACTTCACTGGTCCAGCCCTGTGCCTCGGAAGCAGTGTCTCCTTCCCCCAGAGGCTCTTTTCCCCAAATGAACCAGTTAAGGAGGCATCTTCTAGCAGTTCATTCCCTATAGAGGGGGGTGTGCTTCTTACTGGCATGAAGTCAGTGCACGAGCCCACAGGTGCCCGAGTCTCCTCCTACTCAGTATTCAGACCCAGCTCCAGTGCTATGGGATAAAGGATGGTGGTCTTAGAAACCATCCCCAGAGTGGCTTCTACCTGAAAATTCTACTAACCAAACCAATAAACAAATGGGCTCAAATAATTGTTAAGGGCTCCAGAAAGTATACTTCCAGGATGCTTCATAGTGGTGGCAGAAGGAAGCAGCTGAACAGTAACTCCTGACTGGTACCAGTGAATCTTCTACAGTATAAAGTAGGCAGAGTCATTAGGTATGCATTTCCTTCCTGCTTTGTGTGGGTTATTCTTCCCTTTGAAAGACTTCTCCAAGCTTTAGGACTATTTAAATAAGAGGGAAACACTGAAGCTATAAGCAACCAGCCATTTGCAGAGACATTTCACAGCACAAACCTCTCAATAGAGTGATAGTGGAGTAGGTACTTAAAAGGAAACTTTGGATGATGTTGCAGTTGAGAAATGCAACACAACAAAATAGACTGAGGTAAAACAAGAACAGTGGGAAGAGATACTAGAAGAAACTCAGCAAACAGAGAGCATCACAAGAGAGGCATCTCCAGCCCCAAACAGCATGTCCTCTTAGCTGCGCCTATCAGAGGGTCTGCTTCAGAGTCCCAGGGATGCCTCTGTAGTTTGTTATAAATGGCATCTTATATCTAAGTTAACTGTCTCATAATGTGAGTACAGTTATGTCACACAAGTTTCAGTAGTTTGTGACATTTATTTTCCATTGTCTTAAAGATTTCTGAACTGGCGGAGTCTTCTCTACATTTAGTATCAAGATTCTGAGGCTAGTAAGAACCAAAGTCAAGAGCCTCTCTCACCAAATCCTACTTGGTTGGGTTTATTTCTGTTGGTCAGAATATAGTCTCTCGGGATCTCTGATATTCTCCTTCATATTTCTTGTTGATTCAATGAAAACTGACTCTTAACCTCTGTGTCAACAGAATTACCAAGAGACAAACCAATGGACGTCCTTCATGCTGACAGCGAGAGACAAAGTCCAAGGCAGCAGGCCATTTTCTCTGGAGACGTTAAACCACCACCTGCTTATTTTTTCACAGGAAGTTGTGTAAGTCTGGGATTTAATCTGTGGTGTGGTCAAGTCCAGGCGTTTCATAATGTGCACTGACTTGCCCTTGCATGCCCGAGCATTGCTTTTTCTTTTCTATTGGTCATTTCTTGGCTATTTAGTGATTAGTTTCTCAGAAGGGTCTTTGGCTGCTTCTTACCTCTTTGGCTGAGCATTCATAGGTCATTACCCGGCTCAGCAGTTCCTGGCATGCCAAGGAGCCACAGGGAAGGGAAAGAGCCCAGGCTTGAAGCTGCAGAAAGCCTTGCTGGTATCAAGGCTGGCAGCACAATGAGGAAGGGAAGGAGTTTTTAAATTTTTTAATGGCATAAGCACTCCAACTAATCCTTCATTCACATTCTCTCGCTACTTTGAATGATACAGAAACAAGAGCATGTGGCTTATTAACAATGAAAAAACCCACAAGAAGTGATTATTATTATTATTTTGAGACAGAGTTTCATTGTATAACCTAGGCTGCTCTGGAGCTCACTATGTATCTCAGGCTATCTTTGAACTCATGGTGATCTCATGGTCTAACTCTGCTTCCTCTTGTTTCTGCTCCATGCTGGGCTACCTAGCCTGCAGAGTTCTTAAACATGCTTTCTGCTTGTTGCTTAATTGATAAGAAGTGTCTGAGCAATGACTCAGAGACAGATGTACCTGAAATTTTGAAAAGCTTATTGGTACTCATTGGTACTTAGACACAAGAGGACAGCAAGATACATGGGGCCACACAGTGGAATCCTGGAGCTGGCCAGGCAAGTAGAGTGGCAGCAGGAGAACAAGGACACTGGCCTTTACTGGCAGGGCAGGGTAAACAGTTTAGGATTGGCTAATTTGAAGAACCCCCATGGGTTTACGGGTAGAAGTGCTGTCCTTAGTTGTCTAACACCTGGGCCTGTGCTGAATTCTGTCAAGAAATACTGGCTTGGTGAATGAGAATTAAATAAAGCAGGTTATGGGGTTCATGAAAGACTGACTAGTTCATCAAGAAGTTCTTTAATATCCCTGTCAGTTAACTTGTTATAGAAGGGTAGTAGCTCCTTGGTCAGAAAAGCTCCCCACCCCTTGTTAAATTACCATAAAGTCTTTTTAAAAATATGATTTACACATACTTCCTATTTGAAGTAGCTGTGTAAATGGCTATCTCCTCAATTAGACCAGTCAGTGTCTATGAATGTTTGGAATTGAATCCTAAGCACTTAGAATAATGTTTGACACATAACTTAATATTGAGAGAATGAATAAATATTAACTCTAGTAATGGTCACTATAGCATGTTAACCTTTATATTATTTGAAGCAGAGAACTAGTGTCCTAAAAAAACAATGTTTAAAATTAGGAATTTCTTTGACAGCACACCAACGTCTCTTTTACTAGGGATGTTTGTAAGTGATGACAGGAAAAAAGAATAATAATTGTTATACTTGTATTAGTAATCTATTTTTATCATTGTTAATAGGATTAATAGATTTGAAGGTGAAAACTGTATTTTGAATAATCTGTTTTAGTTGTGTGAGGAATATAATCCTTACGTTCAGCCAGGATTCTGGCAAGCTGTCCCTACAGCTGAACCTGACTCTGCTTCAGCTACCAAGAACTCTACACAGAGTAATCCATATAACGAGGAAGTTCACAGTGTATTTTAAATCATGTGAGGTACATACCTTCAATGGTTTTCCTAATTAAACTTTACTGAGACAGCAAAGTCATAAAAAGAAGCTAAACTATAGAGCTCACTGGTAGAACACGTTTTTAGCATGCACAAAGCTCGGTTTCCATCCCCAGCACCAAAAACCCCGCTTGCTACGCACAAGGTCTCTGTTAACACATTAGTATATTTTGCTCGTTTTCTCTTGCCTCTCATTCACCTCCACAAATATGGGTAAAATATTACTCAATATGATATTATAACCATTTTTTTTTCATTTAAAACTTTAAGGTGGGGCTTGGGAGATGGCTCAGAGTTTAAGAGAGTTTACTCTTCTAGTAAAGGTTGCACTTTTGGAACTCCACAGTAAGATAAAAAAGGAGGTGAATGACAGGAGCTTCATTGGAAGCAGGAACTTGACTGTACTAACTAGAGGTAGTTAGGCTCTGAAAACTCCCTAGAGATAATTGACAGTACATGAACACTATAGTCAGCAGATGGGAGTCGAAGCCATTGGAATTTGGAAAGCTTAGATTTTGTAACTAAGGTGAAAATAACTTCTAACATACATTACCTTTCTACAATGCCATAAAATATAAAGGAGAATATGAAAACAATTTTGACCGTGAAAGTGGTCAGAATCAAAATCAAGTCCCAGGGACTGTGGAAATGGCCCTGTTGATAAAGTACTTGTCTTCCAAGCAGGAGGATCTGAGTTTGATACCCAGCACCCATGTGAAAAATTAGGCATGATAGCTTGTCCTTGTAATCCCAGTACTGGGAAGGTGTAGACAGAAGGATCCCTGAGCCTTGTTGGCCAGTCAGTCTAGTGTAATTGGTATTTCAGACCAATGAGAGATCCATATCAAAGGAGGTGTATTGCATTCCAGAGAATGACACTCAAGGTTGTCCTCCAGCCTCCACATGCACAGCACACACATAAACATGCACTCACACACATGAATAAAAAATAGACTTGCTTGCATTAACCTTAAATAAATGAAGCAAGGTAGTTATCAAGGAAAAGTTCTCATACATGATTGATTGCCTAATAGCAAGTTTCACAAAAGTTTGTCAGAGTGACAACCTTACACACACACACACACACACACACACACAGGAGAGACAAATAATTCTAGAAGGTCTCGTCTGTCTAGCAGCTGTCCAACTTCAAACTGGAATAACCCTTGTTATTTATTATTCTTGTTTCAAAACATCTTTCAAATCTTCCTCATTTCTGTCTTAAAAATGTCCTCTTGCCTCAGTCCCTTTGAACATGCCGATGGCACCTGTATTCCCGATGCCGTGCTATGCTATTCCTATTTAAGTGTCATTTTGATGGAAAATTTCTATTTGATTATTATTTAGGATGACAACAATTTCCAAGGCAACAGTAAATATTAAGTAAGTACCTAGACCCTTGCCTCACAGGGAGAAAGTCACTTTAGGGATCAAGCTCTGACTCACATCAGAACCAGGTTAGTAGGGCTGTCCCACTTTTCCCAGAAGGTACAGAACATAAAACGCAGGGCCGCATGAGATTACAGAAGTTAAATTCAACCTCAAGGCGGGGAAACTGGCAAGATCACTTTGCAGTGGGTTTGGAGTGAGTGTCTAGAGGTGAGACGGGCCTGAGAGCTTTGCAGCTCTACTGGTCATTACGGGAGCTCACAGGGTTCACAGCTGGCTGAGAATGTGGATGACTTCCTCCCCCAGCAGCCTGCATGGCTCCTTCTGGTACCATAAGAGCTAGCCAGCAGGCAGGAAGCTTCCTGGTTAGCACTTGATTTTTCCAGGTTCTGTGATCTATATGTGTAATGTCACCAGCCACAGGGTCTAATAGGATCATTCTTAATGGGAGCCCTTGTTGAAGCACTTGAGTATACAGAATCTAGAGCAAGAACCAGCGAGCAAGAGTTCAGATCCAACTTTGGCCACTTTCTATTTACAAACAGGAAGGAGAGTGGTGGATCTTGTTAACCCTTTATTTCATTCCCCTGCGTGTTCCACATAGCCTTGAGTGTGCCTGGGGATATTAGAGGCATTTGCAGAACTGAACTACCTATTGTATTTGATCATGTCAAATATACTATAACCAGATTTTAACCAGATTCTCTCTTCTCTCAATCTTTAAAGTCTTTATATAAAGTTAGGAATGCAAAAATAACCTAATATCTAACCTTTTTTCATCAAACCACATAGGGAACATAGAAGGAAGTGTAGAAGGTCATGCTGGTTGGAGACAGGTCATGTGCAATAAGGGTTTCCTATTATATAACATTCTTCATAATGAAAAGGTTTTATGCCAGGAAATGAAGTATAAAATGAATTAAATTAATTCGCTAAATGATGAGAAAGAAAACAGCACACTAAATAAGTCTTTGTGCAAGCCAAACCATGCATACTCATTTAATTTGCTTCTACAATAGATCCTGTGCATTAGAGATCTATGAGCATAATACATCTAGAATTCCGGAAAACTTATTTCAACTATTATCATTCAAGAAGAGATAGATTGCAATATTATTAAGTGGTCATATTAAATATGTGAGGTATCAGATGCAAAGACTTCAGTTGACCCTAAATTATACACATTAATGTTTGTGTAAAGGATTAGATAAAATATAAAGAAAATGATCCATAAGTAAATAAATGAAACTAACTTGAAACTCTAGAAGGATAAAATTTTAATACTCATAATAACTTAGAGAAATTATGAGCCAAATGTGCTCATGATAAACAGCCACTAGGCAGAATGAAAAGCAATTCAGACTAAAGATATATAAGATTTAATGTAGCAAAAGATACCACAAATGTACCACAAAGCCAGTTGATACCTAGTCCCACATTACTATTTTATAAGAATTATTAAAGAAATACTAGAATAAGAAAATCATCATTTTGTAACACACATTATGGAAATTGATTCAGATAAGAATCATCAGTGAGTGCTTTTTAAAAACTATAGAGTGGGAAACTGTTGGAAATTTTTTAAGTGCATTTGAAACGTTATCTATGAAGCATAGGAGAAGGGAAGAAGTGGTCCAAATCATATTTGTCACATAGCCTCACCACTATTAAGACCTATTGCATCCTACACCTAGCAATGTGCTGTGTGGGAAACACATACCATCAGCTAAGCAGGGTTCTGGCCAAATGTGCTTGATATCCATTCAACCGGGGAGAATGATCAGATCATGCAGATCACAGAACACCCTGCAAACCAGCTGACCCTTCAACAGTGGAAGGCTGTGAAAGAGCAAAGGAAAACAAAATGGAAGAGGGTGTCTTCTAATTTTAGGAAGGATGTGACATTAGTAACCAAATATCATATAGGAATTTTGATTACAGTCTAAATTGTTTTTAAAATCATCTTCAAAGAACATGTTGGGGCAACTGGCGATATGTGAATGAAATATTACACTAAATTATTTAATTAATTTGGGGTGTGTGATGTTGGGGTTGGACTGAATCTTGTTTTCGTGCTTCAGTGTTTCAGAGTGAAGTCAGGATATTTTCAGTTTACTTCCTGTGTGTGTGTGTGTGTTCACATGTGTATGTATGTACATGCAGGTAGAGGCCAGAGGTTCACGTCAGGTTTCTTCTTCAGTCACTGTCCACAGGGTCTCCTGCTGAACCTGGAACTCACAAATTTGGCTAGCCTGGCTGGTCACGAAGCTTTAGGGATCCTTCTGTCTTTTCTTCCCCAGCTCTGGAATCACAGGTGTGTGCTGCTTCACGTGGGTGCTCGGGATCGAATTCAGATGCTCATGCTTGTACAGCAAACACTTTATCACTTGAGCCTTTTCCCCAGCCCTGCCATTTATTTTATGGCAATTTGCAATTTGTTCAGGGAATTTTTTTCTTTTATGTACTGTGACGTGGTGATACAGTTCTTGGTCTCATTCATAAAATAATTTAAGAATGGTTTCAAATGGAAACCTTAGAACAATTTTATTAGAACTGAAGGAAACCTCCAGGCAGGAAGCTGTGAGTCTCAGCAGCTCCCCTAAGGAGGAGAATGAAGGGAAGAAAGAAAAAAGCCATAAAGATATGCTGGTTTAGGGCCGCCTGGAGGTTAGACAGCAGCCACATGGTGGGGAGCGGGAGGGGATTTTAGAGAAAAAGTAAAGAAATCTACAATGTTGGGGCAGTTCCAAGTGCTAGCATGCCCTAATCTAAGTATGATTAGAAAAGAGGTATGAAGAAGAAAAGGAGGGGCCTGGAGAGATGGCCAGTTAAGAGCACTGGCCGCTCTCGCAGAGGACCCAGGTTTGGTTCCCAGCACCCACATGACAGCTAACGACCATCTGTAACTCCAGTTAGTTCCAGGGGATCTGACACCCTCTTCTGGCCTCCAGTGGGCATTGCATGACTTGGGTGTACTTACATACATGCAGGCAAAACACTTATACATGTAAAATAAAAATTTTAAGTATTTAAAAAATAAAAAGAACAAGAAAGAAGAATTAAGAATTCAGAAAATCAGATAGACTTACAAATAGCCCTGCCTGTAGCCTGGGTCAGAAGCACTGCACTAAGGGGCAGGGATTCCAAGCAGGAGAACATCACCATCTCATCAAGGAGCTGGGGATTCTGCCTATCTCTTTAGGATGACTTTAGGTGAACCTGCCTTCTTAGGGGTGGTCATGTGACCAGGTGTTCTGGCAAAACTGGCAAGTTGTATCTTCATCCAGGCCAGAGATTTTATTCTCTTGACCAGATTTCTCTTAAGGGCCTTTTAAAGCTGAAAATAGAAATAATTATGTGTTGTTTGTCTGTTGAGTAACATCTGATTAGAGTGGGATGTGGCCTGCATTCTTCCATCAGCGTTTATGAAATGTCTGTGGAATCTAAAGAGCAAAATGCATAATTGCTTGCTTTTGGTTGAACATACTGAATTTCTGGTTCTGATTTCCCTTCCAGTCTTGTTATCATACTGACAAGAACAGGAAGTAGAAATTGCCTAGGCAGTTTAGAGTAAAAAGACCCCAAAAGAATCTTGGCCAAGAGCTGGAAATGTCCCTGGGCCTGCTTATGCACTTGCCTGAGACCAGAGGTATCAGAACTATCTGAGCCAAGGATGTGTCTGGTTCTGCCATAACCAGACACTGGGGATGCTGGGAAGAGGGTCTGGTTTGT
The DNA here is from genome assembly GCA_035773235.1 of Eospalax fontanierii. Classification (NCBI taxonomy): domain Eukaryota; kingdom Metazoa; phylum Chordata; class Mammalia; order Rodentia; family Spalacidae; genus Eospalax; species Eospalax fontanierii. Next base: position 29,251,778 of record CM069548.1, on the reverse strand, counting down.
TTTTTGTTGTTGTTATCCTTGTCTCTTTTCCCTAAATGTGTGCCTCGCTTGAGATCATTTGTTTGGGATCCAAATATGAATGATCATGGCCCGAGAACAGAGATTCAGGTTACCCCAAATTCCATGTTCCAATGTAGAAGCAGTTTTTCAGTTTTTATAGTAACAGATCAAAAAAAAAAAGTCATAAATTGAGACACTTCAAATACATTGTATGTGGAAACATTAAGTTAGCAGTTACAGCAAAAGAGAATCTCAGCCATTGGCCTCAGATGCTGTCTGATGACATCCAGCCTTTTGGTTGGTGAAACCTGGTGGTCTGCTATGTTAATACATTCCAAAAGCGTTTTTTTTTTTTCTGTTAGTCTAACAGGATGTTAAGGCAGAAACAAGGGTGGGCAAGGAATGGCTATTTATCAGGCTAAAGATAGCCCAGAATAAATGACATTTAGGCTCTGAAACTTCAACATTCCAAACTCTTCACAACATGTGAAGTTCTAATTGGTTCATCAGTCTTCTCAGAAAGTCCAGTTTCAAGATGGAACTTTGCTGGGAACTTTCATTCACCAAATCACACAGAGAACATAACCAGGACCTCAAAGGACCCAGACGCATTGAATGGGAACTGGACTGATCAGCTCATCCCACCTCCCCTCCTCTATCCACCAAAGCCCTGTTGAGTCCACGGTACTGGGGCTCAGAGGAAACCCACTCCCTCCTTTGTTTAGTTCAGGACCTCTTCTTCCTTCCTTCCTTCTTTCTTTTTTATTTCCTTCCTTCCTTTTCTTTCCTTTCTCCTAAGCTCCCTATAATAAAATACTTCTAAAACTCACCCTCTGTGTCTGTAAATTTCATTCTTTCAATTCATGAGATAAAAACCTGAATGCCTCTGACTTGAGGTGGCTTTGGTGGTCATTGAGTTTCTGGGACCCTAGCTTCTCAAGCTAGGCATAACAGAGTTGAGAAAGTCTCCATCACTCCCAAAGACACCCTGGTACTCCCTTATCATTACGATGCTACCCCAATCACTGGATTATAAAGTACCATGTTAATTAAATGAACTTTCAAGGAATCTTAAAAAGGTAGTGAATGCCTTGGCAGGCCCACAGGTAGCATATACCTAACTATGTATGTACTTAAAGTATATTTAAAATTAGTACAGGAGTCTGAGACTATTGGCAGTACATGTTCCCATCTAACTGCTCTAAGGCAGACCTTTCAGTTCCTCACTGGGATAACCATTTGGCTGAGGCCCAGGTCCCTTCTATAATGCTTTTCAGATGAGACTTCCAAAAGAATAAACTAATACTGTTAAAATCCAGAAGGAACAAAGCAGAGTTATTCACCATGACTGCAAAAGAGCTACCAAGCAATGAGAGGGGAAGAAGGAGCTGTTCCTTCTAGAAAGGCTGTAGAACAAAATTCCAGTTCTGTTAACCAAGTTTCATAAGGAATTTCAGACATTCTTTAGTGGATTTAGCTCTATTTCTGACATTTTAATTTAAAAGCAGAGCTTCATTTTAATTAGAATTCCTTGGCATTGGAGTTCGTTGGCAAAGAAGTCACAGGACTTCATCCCCTCTCTTCTGTCTTTTAAAAAAGATTTTAATTATTATTTTTATTTTTCGTGGATGAGTATATTACCTGTATGCATGTAAGTGCATCTGTGTCATGCAATGCCTGAGGAGGTAAGAAGAGGGTGTTAGATACCCTGGAACTGGAGTTATGGATTGTTGTTAGACACAATGTAGGTGCTAGGAATTGAACCTGTGTTCTCTCCAAGAGCAGCCGGTACTCTTAACCAGTGAGCCATCTCTCCAGCCTCAACGTAATATCTTTCAGTTGGGAGTTTTCCTCTGTTTTAATTTATTTTGTCTTTTTTAATGCAAATAAACTTGAATTCCATGCTCAACTTTAAAATAAATAATATGTAAATATTTATTTCTCATGAATTGTAGAATTTCAGAAGTCTTTGCTTTCTTTTCTGTAACTCAAATTCCATCCCATAGAATACAGTGTATATACATTTTCCAATTCACAGTAACATCTTAGAAACTATCACAGTCTACATAACCATCATGTAGCAATTTATTTTGTTTGTGAAAATACAGCTTAATAGAAAGTTTACATAAAGCTTAGACTTTTAAAAAAGCAACGATATGCCTCTTCTTCCTTCCATTATAATTTCTAAAAGGAAATGAATAAAAAATGTGACCAAAGTCCATTAAAACTATGTCCACAGTTAAATCATAAAACCAAATTATACAAAAGTCTTTGACATAGTCCCAGTTCTGTTAAGGATCTGCCAAATATATGCTTAAAAAAATCTCCTAAAATAGGCAAATAAAATATGTTTAAATAGAGCTTTTTAATCAGACTTCTTTGTGGAGAAGCAGGCAATGAACAAATACTAGCTATAAGAGTATTAGGCAACACAGGACTAGCCTTCACTCTGGCTGCTTTTCGCCAAACTTTGTGATCTTACACAAAGTGTTTGTTTTCTAAGTTTCTATTTCCTCATATACCCTAAGTAAGAATTTAGAAGTAGCAAGATTTATTACATCAACAAGGCTCTCACCTGCTGCTGGGGATTATCTAGACAAGGTTAGCTGAGGTAGAAGGCCCACCCTAAATGTGGGTGTCACCATTCCATGGACGGATGATCCAGGGGAGAAACAAAGTCCCCTAGAAAGTCCCTAAATTCTAAAACAATTTAAGAACGGACTCAAACGGAAGTTGTACAGCAATTTTATTAGAATTAAAAAAAAAATCCTCAGGGGAGGCATGCTATAAATCTCAGTGGCTGCTTTGAAGAGGGGACTGGAGGGGAGAAGGAGACAAGCCATGAAGTCATGCTAGATTAGAGGCTGCATGGAGGTTAGACATCACATGGATGGAAGAAGAAGGGAGTTATAGAGAAAAGATAGAGACAGCCAAAAGCATTAGGGAAAGCATGGTTAGAAAAGAGGTGTAAAGAAGAAAAGAGGGGTGATGCTTTTTAGGAATCAGCAAGAAAAAGCGATCAAACTCAGGCCATCATCAGGTTTGGCAGCAAGTGCCTTGACTTGCTGAGCCACCTCGCTGGCCCCAAGCTTTAATTATTTACATAAAAATAAATAAGCATATGCATTTCATTAGTGTGCAAACTTGTTATCTAGAATAAATGACAAATTACATGTATACCGAAGAATTATTTGAAATATATTTCTTCGTGATTTATGATGAATAAATGTTTGATTTGTATACCTATTTTATATTCCTGCATATTCCTGCACACCAAGGTCATGCAAACATTTTTCAAGGAGAAAGGAACCATAAGTGGAAAAAAGTTAAACAGCATTGCTCTAAATATTGTTATTTTATCACACGAACCGCATCAAAAGTCCCCAAAGCTTTAATTCATATTTCTTTCCTCAGCAGAATCTTTCATCAGACACAGCCCCATAAGAAAGACAGGAAGATCATTCATTCCTTCTTCTCATTAAATAGCAAATATTTACTGGATACCTCCTCTCTGCCAACGAATATCAGCCAACCAAACAGGTATAAACTATATACCTATGTATGTACTTAAAGTATATTTAAAATTAGTACAGGAGTCTGAGACTATTGGCAGTGGATGTTCCCATCTAACTGCTCTAAGTTAGATCTCCCTTGGAGATCATTCTTTTGCTTTTGAATCAAGGTTCTTACTGTGTAGCTCACATTTGTCTGGAAGGCTGTATAGCCGAGGTTGGCCTTGAACTTACAGTCCTCCTGCCTCAACTTCTTTAGTGCTGAGATTATCTGAGTTTGTTTTGTGGGGTGGAACAGGACAATAAACATCCATGTTTTATGTGTGTTGGTGACTAGGGCTATGGATTAAAAAGAAAGTAGAACTGTGAAGGATGATTGAGAGTTTGGGGTGGGCGGGCACTAACAGAGCAGTGAGCCAGACTTTATGGAATGATGAGTGTAAGACTTGTTGGGAGGGTGACACTTGACAAAGACTGAGAAGGGGTGAAGTGTATCTAGAGGAAGACCATTCCAGACAGATGAAACAGGTGACAGAGGACCTATGTCCAAACCTGTCTGGTATGTCTGGAGAGCATCTGAGAGGCCGATGTGTCTGAGTGGGGAAAAGGACAAGACTTCTAGGAGACAAGATCAGTGGGGAGTGAAAGACCAGATGCTATAGGTCCTCATGGGCCACTAAATAGACTACAGCTTTTACTGAATAAAATGATGAAGGTACTGTGGGATTCCGTGTGATTAAAAGACACAAGACACCCTCATAGGGGCTCTAAGAAATGACTGGCATGTGCAAGGGTGTAAGAAAGAGGACATTTGGAAGGCTGTTAAAACAATTGGTGGAAGGCTCAGATCAGAGTAGTAAAGGTAGGTAGCAGTAGAGGTGGTTTGGAAGCTGAAGAAAATCAGTTTGCAATGTTGAGCATAAAACAATGACCACAACTACAACAAACCTCCACAGACATCTGCAGCCTGGTTCAGCCCGCGTGCTTCCACCTGAACTTGTAGTGGAGGTTTATTTGAACTTTTTCTTTGGTAACTTTAGGTCCATCATGTTCTGACACTGCTTCTTCATTGTTACCATCATCAGCTCACATTCTCTCGACTCTACGCATATGTATTAGTTACTTTGCTGCTGCTGTGATAAAACACCACAATGAAAGCACTTTATAGAAGGAAGAGTTTACTTGGGCTTATGGTTCCAGAGGGTTAAGAGTCCATTGTGGTGGGGAGGACATGGGAGCAGGTGGCTGGAGCAGGAAGCTGAGTGCTCACATCTTCAAGCAGGCACAGGAAGCAGAGAGAGCAGACTGGAAGTGGGATGTGGCCTCAAAGCCCACCCCCAGTGACATACTTCTACCAACAAGATTGTACCTCCGAAACCTCTGCACATAGTGCCACCAAGTGGGGACCAAGTGTTCAAATACATGAACCTATGGGGGATATTTCTCCTACAATCCACAGCATATTTCTATGTAACGTTTTTTGTGGAAGGTTAAGATTTAAAGAGAATTACAAGGCAAAATCTTCAGTCTTGGAAGGAGACTTTGTAACAAACAAAATGAGAACAGGATAGGCTCTAAACAGTACTGACACATAGGTTCTTCAATGTTTGCTATAGTTGATGACATTTAGAAAGGAGGAGGAGAAAAGGCAATTTTTTTAAGTTCAAGAAAATATCTACAGAGGAAGGGAGAGGAAGAAGTTGAACTGGGATAGATATAACTTGCCCACAAGTGAGTGCAGGAATACTCCCCCAACAACATAAAAGAAATAACCTTGAAGAGTCACAATACCAATTCATCATATTTATGGAGTCACTATGTTATTGTATAAACCAGCATTTGATTGGTATTAGTTTTTGACCAAGATAATTTTTTATGGTAGGGATGGGAAGGATGAGGTGAATCGGAAGGACTGAAGAAGGAACTAATGTTTTATTGACAATCTAATACACCAGAGTCTTTACTATGCAGTGTTTATGTTGTCCTATCAGTGTCTCTTCCTTTTCCTGTATTATAAGTATCATAATCTTACTTTTACAAAAGAGAGGACTAAGTTCAGAAGATGGGACAGCATCCTCTAATTCTTACCCGATTCTCTGAAATGTGGTACCGTCTTGGAAAACTGTAGTCAAGAAGCCACTTATCTCTCTGCTTTAGTCCAACATCTGAGGAGTAGAACTCGAGCAAGCAGTCAGAATATGTGGGAAGAAGAGACATATCTTCTGGAACTATCCATGTCTAGACAAACATTATGCCTTGATTTTCATGTGACAAGGAGTATCTAGCATGAAGCAAACATTCATAAAATGCACCAAAGAACCTAACAGCTTGGTACAGACTGTGAGCTGCTTGAGATGGACTGCAGCATCTGGTCCCCCTGCTAGCACCATGGCATGGTCATATGGGATTGAAGCAGTGACTGTGAGAGCTGTGACAGGGTACAATTCACCTGCACAGCAAGTTTAGTAGTTTTACTTTGTTGACCAGTATTACAGGGCAATATCTCCTTCCTGGGCCTCCTCTAAGCTCTGCTTACTACCTTCAGATATTTTATAGAATTGGCGAGTCCTCATTGGTCTTGCTGTCCTGAGGGGCAGGGAAGTTTTAGAGTATGATCTTGATGCGCTGTCTCTCCTCTGCCTTAACGGGACCTACAACCAAGGGAGTCAGTAGGTGTGCTTAATTTTCACAAAAGTAACTGTTACATTGTGCTGCTCGACTAACATTCTTTTAAGAAAAAAAATTACAAGGATGCCATGACAAAAGATAGGGTCCAAGTATAAATCTAGATGACACAGAGTCTGATAATGTCATTTTAGATCACATAAACATATTAGTGCCTTAGATATATATGATAAAGGAATATGTTTTTTAAACTATAGTGCATTGTTGGGTAAGGTGGGCCTAGCCTAAGGCCACCTGCTGGGAGGAATGGAGGAATGGTTCCTGTGGGTGTGGCATTCTGCTCTGGCTAATTGTGAAACCAGCACCTGGAAAGAACCTGCCTACCTGGAGACAAACTTACTATTGGCTGTATTTGAGACCCCACTCCATAAGATCATTGGCTATCCAGACCTATAAGAGCTTGTGCACCTATTCAATAAACGAGTTTGTAGTGCCACTCGCTTGGGCTGCCTCCGGTCCAACTCCTGGAGCCTGTGGCCTGACTCTGCGTCTGCTCACCCCCAACCCCTCGGCCGGCCCCAGTGTTGAGACACGACTGAAACGAACATGACTATAGTGAATCAATGTATTGTTTTCATAAAGATTATAGCTGAAAGTTGTGATCTTTGGGGATTATATCTCCCAAACTGAGAGCTGGTAAACCCATTTCTGATATACAAAATTTGTATAAATAGTGATTATAATCTGCAAACTATAGATGGAATCCCCCAAGGATTCCAAGGTGGTTTTCTCTTGTTTTACATATTTGGAAGGAAGCATCTGCATATTCATAGCAAACTAAAGGTTTTTATTTTTGTTTTTTGTAAGTTCCTTTAATTGTACTTGGGCTTTATTTAAAATTCAGTTGGAATTCACTATACAGGAAAGTGTCTATAAAAAGAAATTCTGTTTACAGGGAATGTGAGGAAAGAAAGCTGGTATCTACAAATATCTGTTTAAAAATATTTATGATTTCTAATTATAAAACAATATGTGTTTATTATAGAAAATTTGGAAAATAAGGAAAAATACAACAAGGAAAATTAAAATCTTCACAATCTGTCTAAATATAGGTACTATCAGTATTTCTCACAGATAGCCTCTTATTGTTTTCTCATAGGTGGTCAGTGTTTAGTTGTGTGGTCTTTATCTGTAATTTTTCTTTTAGAATAAGAATTAAAAAGACTTTTATTTTTTTGAAACAAGTGTTAAAAAATGCTGTTTTTGAAACACCTAACTGCCGAGGAGCTATAATATATGTTTATTAACCCAATAAGTCTGCCTGATCAAAGCCTCATGCTAACAATTCTATGCTTTTCCTGGTTATATAAACTTCACAATGTTAACATCATTAGTCTCATGTATAATTCATGACATTAGACTTGTGTTTTGTAGGAAAACAGACTATAAACATTTTATGTGAATCCAGTAATGAAAAGATGAAAGGTTTAGAAGCCATATATGACAAACCCATAACAAACATCATGCTATATGTAGAAAAATCCAAATCAATCCCACTAAAATCAAGAATAAGACAGGGTTGTCTACTAAATCCACTCCCTTTCAATACAGTCCTCAAAGTCTTAGCTAGATCAGTAAGCTAAGAGAAAGAAACAAGAAGGATACAAATAAGAAGTATCACTGCTTGTGAGTTATAAGATACTGTATGTAAAAGACTCTAAAGACTCCACCAGAAAACTCCTGATCAACATTTAAGCAAAGTGACTGGATACAAAATTAATTTAAAAAAACCAGTGGGCTTTGGATTGACAAAGCAATCTTGAACAAAAAGAACAATACTACAGGTACTAGCATATCCAACCCCAAGCTATACTACAGAACCACAGTAATAAAAACAATGGTATTGGCGTAAAACCAAACATAAATCAATGAAAAGAAGACTCGTATTTAAACCCTTAAAATTACAGCCACCTAATTTTTGTCAAAGACACCAAAAGAAAAAGTATGTTCAACAAGCGGTGTTGAGAAAACTACATGTTTACATGTAGAAGAATGAAACTAGGTCCTTATAACTCTCACCCTGCACAGGAATCAACTCCAAATGGATGAAAGACCTCAATGTAAGACTCGAAACTCTGAAACAGCTAGAAGAGAAGGCAGAGAGTATGCTACAATATATAAACACAGGTAAAGACTGTGTAAGTAGGACTCTGGCTATTCTGGAAATAAGACCAACAATTGACAAAGTTCATGAAGTTTAAAAGTTTTTGTACCACAAAGGAAAAATAGAACTAAGTGAAGAGGCAGCATGCAGAATGAGAGGAAAGTCTTCACTATCATTAGCGCCAACACAGGATAAATATCTAAATTGTACAAAGAACTAAATAAACAAAAAAACTTTAAAAATCAAAGAAAAATAATCAACCCAATTAAAAAATGGACTACACATCTAAGCATAGAATTCTCATAGAAAGAACTACAGTAGCTAATAAACACTTTAAAAAGTGTTCAATATAAACTCCCTTTGTTGGTCAGGGTAAATTGAGGGACTCCCAAAATAATATACACTGTTGCCATAGCCCTTGCTTGTCTCCCAGAACTTGAAGGTAAGGTCCTATTACTGAAGACAGGACATACTCCAGACACAGGACTCGGAGCAAAGGAGCCAGAACTACCCTGGAAACATCTCTGAAGATTGGCTCTCAAAGTATCTGAAGATGGTGTGAAAGGTGCCAAGCCCCCTAATCAGTGGTCCTACCCAGCTGTAAAGCCTACAAACCATAACGATGACCAGCCCAGAAAATTATCTCTATTGCTGGAGTAGTGGCACTTTTATCTTGGGAGTAATCAACAACTGTGTAATTGGACTTAAGGCCTGCTCAGTGGGAAGGAATTCATGCATGGTTCTGCAAACAGAACCGAGCACACATGACTGGAGAAGTCATTGACCTTAGAGAAAAACCTACTTCACCTCTTTAGACCAAAGTGATTTCTCACTATATTCTAAATATGTGTCCTCATATTTACAGGCAAGTGTACCTCTCACCCCTCATCAAAGAAGCTTCTTTTTGCAATAAATGGACTGTTAGTAAGTTCTACAACTGGTCAAATGCAGAGAACAAGTAACTGTGAGGTGCCCAGCATTAAGGACACATCTACAGTGCAACCTCTTTACCTAAGGCTCAGGAAACATCACGTAAGAGGGGGCAGGAAGAAAAAATGAAATTTACAGGTAAATGCAGGAAACTGAAAGAATGATGCTGAGATAGGCAACCCAGGCACGAAAACACAAATGCCACATGCTGTCCATCATATGTGGAGCTTAGCTTCTAATTGTGTGTGTTCCACTTAGATTTCCCATAGAGACCAGAAATCTAGAAAGAGGCTATTAGGTGGGGGCTGCCTTAAAGGAAGGGAGATAGTAAAAACACGGCTAAGGCAAAAATAGAGAGGGAGAATATCAGTGTGGAAAGGTCTAGGCAAGGAGATGGAGGTAGGTTAGGGGAGAGAAGGGGGCGTAGAGGAGGGGGTTTTCTACACCCTATAAAAAGTCACATGGAAACCTACTATATTGTAACCAAAGTAAGTTGGAAAACAGATATGGATTGTTGCACAAAAACCACAGTGCTAGGTGTGGGATATTTCCTTATCAGTTGTTGGTCAGGGCGGTGCTAGAGACGCCCCCAAACACGGCAAGTTATTGCCATTCCTCTCCATTGTTTTCGAAAACTAAATGCTAGGTCTCTATTACTGAAAAAACACACACCTTATTTGCATGATACAGAGAGATCAAGCTAGAACTGAGCTGGAAGCCTCCTCCCTGACAGGGAACTTCCATAGTCCTAGATGGTGCTACATAGGCTGCTGAGGGAGAAAAGACATCAACAGTCTCGCCCGGCTGTGAACACTGTGAACTACTATACCAGCCAGCCAGGCAACATGTGCCTACTTAAGCAATGTGGCATGACTATATTGATGTAAAAACATGGCTTGTACTTCAAATGGGAAAAGAGTTTACTCTGGAGCCAAATATGAGTGATCATGGCCCAGGAATATAGATCCGGAGCACCCCAAATTCTATATTCCAGTGTGGAAGCAGTTTCATAAAATTTTATAGTAACAGAACAAAGAAAGTTATAAATCAAGACACTTTTCAAGTACATTGATGGAGATAGTAGGTAGGTGGATTAGAGCAAGATGGGGAAGCCTCTGTTACAGGCTTCAGATGCTATCTGATGCTATTCTAAGCGTTTTAGTGTTCTGTCTGTACATTATAAAGGAAAGCTAGTGCTGTGTTGCACATTTCAAATGATTTACTTAATGATCACAAAACTTTTAGGTCAGGGACAGAGGAGTGTGACAAATGGCTTTTGAGATGGCCTAAGACAGTCAGTCTCTGGACTTGCAACTTTCCAAACTCTTCACAAGCACTGAAGTTTTGATCAGTGGATCAGCCTTGAAGAAGGTTCCGTTGAAGGTGTAGATTCTCACCAGGAACTTTGTTCACAGCTGTCATGGGGGTGTAACCAATAAACAATGTGCTTGTTGATTGAATCTGAGACCCTTTCTACCACAGGAAATCCATACCCCGTATTGTAAACCTCCCAAAAGCCCATGGTCGGGGAGGTTGTAGGCCCGTAGGGAACTTAATTCTGTTGTTTAGCTAAATTGACTTAGTGTCTCACTGCCTTCTAAATATATATGATTATATTCTTGGACAATTACCACTCTCGGCCTTAATCAGAAAAGTCTCTCTTTTCAGTGAACTGTGCTGAATGCAGAGACTTATGGTTGTACAATGTCCTGAGAATAAAGTATGGCTGAGTGTTCAGCCCTAAACCAGACATTACACCATCCCTCCCAACGCTCAGGGAGCACTGGAAAAGGAGGCTGGATGTAAAGGCCGGAAGCTGGAGTGAAGGGCTGTGGAATGCCATCTACTGAGCAAGCCACCACAATTGTAATCAGGAACTCTCAACACCTGTGAATGACTCATTAGGTCTTTGCAAGAATGGGCCCATCACCAGCCAGGTATGGATGGAGAAGGGACTCAAGGAGCCCTTGCCCTCAAAGCTGAATCATTTCCTATTGGGAGATTCAGGGGAAGGAGTCACTGCCTTCACTTGTGTACCCACGGGTGACTCTACCAGACCCTACTAGGATAATTCCAATCCATTGGTCATTTAAGTTGGCCTGGGTTAAATTAAATGGATCACAAAACAAAAGTAAAAGTCATGAATTTGGGAAAGAGACAGGAAAAGTAGAGGAGATTTGAGAAGGGTGGGAGGGAGAAAAGGGGAGTGATTAACCAAGTACCCATTATATGCACATATGAAATTTTCAAAGAACTAACTTAATAAAAAAATTAAAGTTAATTAAAAATGTTAGCTTCGTGGAGCTGGTGAGGTGTCTCACGGTGTAAAGGCACTTAAGCTTAATGACTTGAGTTTGATCCCTCAGAACCACATAAAGGTGGAAGGATAAAACTGACTCCACAAAGTCATTGCCTGACCTTCACATGCATGCCATGGCATGCAGGTGCACACACTCACACTCTCACACCCACGCACACACACTAATAAAATTCAAAAATTAAAAAAGTTACCTTTGAAGAAATGCAAGCTATACCCTTAGTAGTAAGTACATTTGTCATAGGAAATTATAGTTAAAATACTTATTAGAAAGAACTGCTCATTCCCTTAAAATCTGAGACTTTGCTATAGACGATGAAATTTGCTAATTTCAGTCATCTAGTGCCTTCACTTCATGGATGTTGTGATAACAAACCAAGTCAGATATAGACAAAAACAAAACAAAACAAAAAAAAACCAACTCTGTGCATTCCCTTATAGGATGGAAACATAAATATAAAATTTCCTTCTTGCAAGAATTAGTTTTGCTGTAAAATAAATTGGTGGTTTTAGCTGATTCACCTTAAAGCATAAACGTAAAAAAAAAAAACAAAAAAAAAAAACTCTGGACCCTCCACAGGCCCAATGTGGCTCTGCATTGCAGGTTCAGTCTCTTCTAGGGCACACGATCTTTCTCTGCAGGAAGGAACAGGTGGCCCTTATTTTGTGAGGGTAGCTAAGGGAATTGGCAAGTTTGACTGCCATCTATTGGCCAGTCTAGATTATTGGTCAGACTGAAGGCTGGACTTAGGACCCATCATTCAGAATGGAAAGTTCATATTGTTGACTTGAGAATCAAGGTCAAGGCAACCAAACAGAAACCCTTTCACAGAAAATTTCCTCCAGAGTGCAGAGGAAAGTCTTGTTGACTCTTTTGCTAAAAATTTCCCTTTTACATGTCAGAGATGGTCCAAAAAACTCCAGTGCTTTCAGTGTCGAGTAGGAACAATAAATCCTTGTCCCATAGCTACTGTTCCTGAGACCAGGCTCCTGAGTTTCTGCACAATACCACCTGTCTGGGTAGTGTCCCAGACACCTAGAGTTAGAAGGCGTCTAGAAAGTTTGCTCATTGTGCTTCAATAAGCCCTGGACCCACTATTTTGAAAGTGATGAATGCTTTCTCCATGTGTGTGTTTACACACGTCCCTCCACCTCTTTACTGCTTCCTGATCCCCGACTTTTTCTTAGATAGCTTTTACCCGAGTGCTCATTGAGCTATACAACTTCTAGACTAAACTGGAATGAGGTAGGCAGGGCATTATCAGATAACCCCTCCACTACTGCTGGATTTGACAAATGCTTACTGTGCCCCTTCTAGAGCTCAGACACAGAGATAACCTCTGGACTCTAACCACCCTCCAGACCTTCTTCTTTGGCAGTCAGATATGAACCCCAGGGGATCAAGAAGTGTCCTCGTTACCTTCATATCACCTTCAGAGACCTGACCATGACCCTCTGCTCAGTCACACTACCCAGAGCTCTGCCTCATTTCTGAATTTGACCTTCCTTTCCGTTCTTCCTCTCCCCTGGCCGGAATTTCACCTCAGAGAGCTTTTTGTCTCAGGAATTGCAGAAAAGATATCACTCATTATAGATTAGTAGAAAAAAGACCATTTGGATTTGGAGTATTAACATGAAAGATATGAGAAGTGGAGCTGGGCTTCTGCTAGCTTTGGATACAATTCTTTTATTTAGTAAAAACTTCGAGTCATGAGCAACTCTCTATTCTCTGCGTACCTTTTGGGATCCTGTTGTTCCAAGTTGATTATGGAGAAATCTACTAACTCTGATTGACTTTGCATTCTCTGTTCACCTGTCCGTTTGGAGCGGCTTGTAGCTCTGACCTGGTTTCCTCTGGGTCTATCCCAGACCAGAGAGTTAATTCGAGGTCAGAGCTACAAGCAGATAGAAAATCTAACAGCTTTATAATAGTTTTAAGAACTTTTATCTTGAATATTTGCTCTTTTTATAGAAGGACTCTTTAATTAGAGAAAGTTAAGTCATGCCTAATGATTCTGAAAGAACTCTTTCAAAGACCACATGCAAGTTGTACATTTGACTTCAAAGGTTAATTGAATCACTTGTCTACGATGGTGATCCATTTGTAAAACCTGTTTTCTCTTCCTCTTAGAAATTCTTTTTAAGTATCATGATGCTTAAAATGTCATTCTGGAAACTGGGCTGTAGCTCAGGAACTCATCTAGGATTTGTGAACATTTGACTTCAGTCTCTAGCTTTGCAGAAAAAAAATTATGAGATCTTTTACAAAAGCAATGTATTTATTTATGTTTGATGCACGCACATGTGGAGGTCAGAGGAAAATTTTGGTTGTCATTATAGGAATACCATCCACTCCCCCTTGGCCTTGCCATTCATTAAACTAGACTGGCTGGCCAGGGATCCCCAGGGATCCTTCTATCTCTGCCTCCCCAAGGACAGGATTACAAACGCATACACCACTCCCAGGATTTTTATTTGGGTTCTGGGGATCCAACTCAGGGCCTCATGCTTTTGAAGCAAACTCTTTGCCAACTGGATTATCTCCCCAGCACTACAAAAGCAAGTCTTTTGATTTATATGTTCTCCTTTTTGTGTTTTAAGCTTTTTTCATTTGTCCCCTCTGATTCTTTATAATTACAAAATACAGAAAAATTAAAGAAAAATAAATACATTGAGCAGTTTTGCTCACTTTAGCTGTATTTACCAATAGTTTTGCCACAGTTATCTCTATATATATTTACCTTTTCTCCACATTATTTAAAGGTAAATTTTAACTGTGTTACTCTAACACATAACATGCCACTTTCTGTGCTTTAGCATGCATCTCTGAAGAATAAGGACTTTTTAAAAATGTAAGAACAGTATCATTACCACAGACAACAAACTCACTACTGATACTAAGATGTTGTTTAATATTCAATTCATAATCAAATTTATCCAATTATCTCATTAATGGCCTTCTTAATTTTTTTCCTCTCTTTTCTGATTCAGGATTCAGTCAAACAACTGGCTTACACGATTGTCATGTGTCTTTAATCTCCTTTATTCTAGAAGTTTCTTCACTAATGTTTAAAAAAGATTTATTTTTATTTTAGTTATATGTATGAATGTTTTATGTGCATCACACATGTGTCTGGTGCCTGCAGAGGCCAGAAGAGGGTATTGGATCCCATGGAATTGGAGTTACAGACAGTTGTGAGCAGCCATGTAGGTGCTGGGAACTGAGCTTGGGTTCTCTGCAAGAGTAGCCAGTGCTTTTAACCACTGAGCCATCTCTCCAGCCATCTCCAATTTTTGGTCTTTTGTTAAATTTATATTTTGAGGCCCACAGCCTAGCTGGTTTTTTTCTCTCTTTCTTTTAATGTCATATAGCCTGGATCTGTCTGACCATTTTCTCTTTATTAAATTCAAGATGAATATGCTTTATTGAGAACAAGGCATAATACTGGATCACACGAGGAGGTACATAATATTAGTGTGCACTTTAACTGGTGCTGTTACGTCTTAGTTTGTATTCTCCAAAAAAATAGGTCCTGGGACAAGAATCTGAGTAGAAGTCGTTTATTTGGGACATTATCTCAGGAGGTGGAAGGAGCGAAAGGGAGGACCCATGAATAAGTGTGTTGATCTGTGGCGATTAGACACATGGGGCTTTCTCTAGCTGGAGGTGCTGAACAGCTAAATAACAGAATTACCCTACTGAAAGGCCAGGAAGCTGTGGAAGTTTATCCATGAACTCTGCTCAAAGGACCCATGCTCTTATATCCCAATAACATCTTCAGGAGCAGATTCAGAAAGTAGTCCGCTTGTTTTGGAACTGTCTGCAGAAGCCTTATATGATGGACCAAGGAGGAAACAGGGAGTCACTGACAGCATCTGCTACCCTCAGCTTAGTCACTTGAAGAAGATATGATTGCCCAGATTCGCCATTATAAAGGTAACTCCCCCTTTTTAACTACTAAGTAACTTAAAGGCCAGACTTTCAGTATAGGTAGGTATCTTATGCCACACACGCACTTTTACTCCGTGATTGGCTATTATTCAATTATAACTCTCCTTTAACATGAAGAATCTGCTCTGGTTTAGAAATGGTTAGAGTGTGATCCACAAGAGTTCATGTGCTAAAGCTTGGTCCCCAGCGTGCTAACAAGAGGGGACGGTGGGACATTTAAGAACTGAGGCCTGGTGGAAAGTGATTAGGTCACTGGGGGTGTGCTCTCAGAAGGAATAATGTAGTTCTCAGGAGACCCCAGTTAACTTCCCTGAGAGAGGGTTGTTAAGAAAAGACCAAGTCTGACCTCTGAATCTTCTGATGCTCTGTCTCAGCTGTGCCCTTGTCTTGGTGCCACCTGACATGTTGTGACACAGCCAAGGTGGCCCTTTGCAGGGGCTGAACTGATGGACTCCTTCATCTTGGACTTTTACCTTCCAAAGCTGTAAGACAAATAAACCTCCTTTCTGTACTCCCAGCCTCAAACATATGAAGTAAAACAATAGAAAATTGACCAGCACAGGATCAAGCCCTGTATTTCTATCTGAACTTCAAAAACCTATAAATTAATGAAGTCTACCTTACCTGAACTCGAAACTCTTTGATTCTGTCTCAGTCTGTCCTTTTAAAAAGCACATCACCACCCAAAGGAATTCTTCCTTAGGATTTTCTGGCAGTTACCACTTTAGTTCTTGCTAAATGTTTCCCTCCAGTCTCCCTGCTTCTTTTCCTGTGACTGAGTCTATCTGCCACTTTGCCAGAGTAAATGAAATGGAGAAAGCTTAGAGTCAAAAGATAGTTCAAATAGACTTGTCCCTTCATGCCCAGAAATGTCAAGAAAATTCAAGCAGCTTGGTCTCTGGCTCAGAGATGCTGAGTGCCTCCTCAGTGAGAGGCAATATTTATACTTATTAGAGACCCTTACCATGTAGGGGTCAATGGGCTCCTTGATCTTCAGGCCCCAACTCTACCTCATTTTCCCTCCTGGGGTAGAGTTGTTCCCATGTTCTATACTTCTCCAGCCTTCTTATTTCTCTGTTCCTTTTTTTCCTAGGTCCTTTGGGAATATCTGGATGCCATGAGGCCAAGAGATCTCACGGGTGTCCATTTGGCAGAATTCGGTGTTTGGTCTGCAGAGGAGAACCACCCTCCTCCCTCCTGACCCAGTCTAAGGAAACCTAAACACGCTCCAAATAGTAGGAGTGCTTTGGGTTCTATCCTTCCAGGCGGTTCTAGAAGTAGAGAACTAGAATTGTGCTGAACATAAGAAGGAGCAAGAGACCCAAAGCTGTACTAATTACTCTATAAAAATCTCAAACTCTTAGATTGTCTATAGACGCAAATAAACTTCTTCCAACATGTTTGGAATTGACTATAGTAGCCCTACTAGAGCAATGTTATGAATTCTACCACTTCTAGGATTCTTAAAGGTTCTCAAATATCTGAATAGATATTCTGATGGAGTAATAAGCAGGACTGGATCTGGGGTTTTGCTGTTTTGTTTTGTTTTCGAATTTAGGAGCATATAATTAAGTTTCCAAGCCCTCGGGAAGGGGCACAGCTCCTGGGATGTGGTTCTCTGTGAGGCAGAATTGCTTGGGATTCCTCCAATAAGGCCTTTTGTGTAAAATCTAGGAGGGATTGTTAAAGACTCGGGAGCTGCTGCTGTGATAACATAAGGTACAGATCATGTCCTGGTGTACGTGCAGTGCTGTGTGTGTCCAGTCCAACCCCAGTTCCTCTCCCCTTGCATTCCAGTCATTTTTGCATCTCCTTACAGCATTTTACAATACCAGTCCAAATATGTACTGTTATCTGTAAGAGATTAGAAAAGCCAGAGAGCATAAGAGACGGGGTCTTTCTTGGTCCTAGGCTCTGTTTTTGAGAACTATCTCACAGAGCCAGTGTTGGCAGACTAATAACTGCTTCCTGCATAAGTCACCGTAGGGTCCCGGTTTCCGTTCAGGATGGCTATTACACTAACATGACACTGGAATCTTCCTTGGCAAACTACTCTCTTCTGTATCTTGTTACCTTTTGGGCTTCCAACCCTAAACAATACATTATTTATTTTGGAAGGAAAGGTCAGCAAGCACAAACCTCTTTGTTTGAGAGAAGGGTAACTGTGCCCCTGTTAGAGGAACCAAAGTGGATTCATCTTTAGATCACAATCTGGGGTCTGAGAGAATCAAGAGGGCTGGACGGAATCCCCCAAGATGAGCAGCTTCTCAGTGATAAGGAATATTGACCCAATGTGGAGTTCATGGACTATGACCTTAGGATAACTTTGTTCTGTGCGGTTGATGAGTAAGCGCTAACAAATGTTTTTGACAAGAACCATATGTACTCCTATTAATAAGCATGCTTGGTGATAGATGGAGAAGTAACAGGACTTTGGAAGCTTCTAATTGTACTCAAATCATAAAGACCACCCTGATCTCAGTCTTAGGCTGAAATAAGACAAAGTAGACAGTCACAAAGGCTGTAGTCGGTATGGGCCTTGGAAAATGCTGCTTCTTGTAGTGATCCTCAAGGAAGTGCCTGCTACCATGTGTCTTGTTAAAATAGTGAAGATCAAAATGACATAAGCATATTGTTGGAAAATGCAACAATCCCACATTTACTCAAAATATCTGCTTCTTTGTAAAATGCTGACTGTTTCCATTCCCTATGAAGACCTAAGAAGCATGTACACTTCGTTGCCAAAAGTCTCAGATCCACCAGTATGATTACTGCCAAGGGATGACGTGAGAAATCCTATAAAAACCTGTGTATAATATAACTTCTAAGTGCAAAATGTGAGTCTCCGTATTTACAACCAAGTATCCCAGTCACCACCCATCAAAGAAGCTTCTTGTGCTCCGGGAAGTAATGAATACAGAGTACCACAGCTGGTCACACACAAACATTGTGAATTTCCCGTGCCTAAGTGGCACATCTACAATGCAACGTCTACATCTAAGGCTTATGAAACATAGAACAAGGGATAAAGAGGACACAAATGAGTCTCTCAACTCTCATTAATGAAGCTCCCTCACGCAACAGATGGCCAGTAACAAAAAAGCTCACAAATGGCCAAAGCATGGAGATTAGGAGTCTGCAGAGTGTGGTTCCCTGGACAGGACACCTACATTACGTTTCACTCACCCAGAGTTCAGGGACGATTGTGGAAGAGGGAGTGGAAAGATTGTAAGAGCCAGTGAGGAGGTGAGTGACCATATGGAAATGGAATCCTACAAGCTCCTGGGACCCTGCCGACACGATCCTACAATGGTGTCAGCATGCTCAAGACCCATGCAAACTCAAGCAGACAAAAGCCCAGCATGGAACTGGAGAAGTAGGTAGCAGACCCCAATCTTTGCTGAAGAAATATTGGCAACTGATTACTGTTGGATGAGGATGAATGTTGGATGAGAATGAACTAATCTTAAAATGAGGGACTCTGTATAGGCTGACTAGACCTCAGTGGATGAACCTGCACTAAGGAACATTTGGGGACACTAACAACACAATAGACCTTTACACAGATGAGAGAAAGTACGGATTCCAGTTGGGGGACTGTGGGAGATGGTGCCGGTGGGAAGGGGTATGAAGATGATTAAGATTTATTGAGATGTTCTGTATGAAATACACAACGATTCAATAAAAATAAAAACCTGTATGTTTCTTGTTGGTTCATCAGTTTCTCTGGAGCATGTTTTACACAGTCTGAGTTCCACATGTAACAGAGTAACTTTGTCCTTATCCTGAGTATGGTTTTGAGTCTTCTTGACTGACCAGGTCAGTCTGTGGTTAATTCCCATAACATCAACATCCAGCATTCAGAAAGTATCAGTTACCTGGTCTCTGATTTGATATAGTGTACCTATTGTCAATGAATTTAGTTTCATCCAATGCTGAGATCCTCTATTTTATCCTTTCTAGAGAACAAACTATCAGCCCTCTGGCATAGAGAGGAGAAAGGACACGGGGATTACTACATCCTTCTGGTTCTAGTGGTCCTTCTTGGCTCCAGGGTTCAGAGATATTTGGCATTATACTGTCAGCAGCTTATGAAAATTCTCAGGTGTAAATCCCATCAGCTTCCCACACTGACAGCTCTAGATCTTCACGTTTCTTGTTTTTCTAGTTACCTCTCATAGTATCTTTGTAGTTTCCAAATATTTATTACAGTTGTTTCCTCTTAATCAGGCAATATTTGTAGATTTATTTCTCTAAAGCAACTTTTAAAATAAATTTAGAGTGGCTTTAGGTAACTGTGAAACTGGAAGGACGTGTGTGTGTGTGTGTGTGTGTGTGTGTGTGTGTGTGTGTATGTGTGTATGTGTGTGTGCTTATGCGTTCATCTTAACTCTTAAAAATCATTTTATTTGAAAGCATTTTAGTAAGTTCCTTGGATAGAGAATCATGCTATTTCTGACCTAGGTGGCCAGACACTGAGTTGAGTGCTTTTTCTAAAGTAAACAGAATTTAGTGGCCAGGTGTTTTAATACTGACCCTGCCTGCTCTGTCATACACACTTGAGCTCAACTCCTTGCTGGAACTTTTTGCCATACATATGAGTTCTTCCCAGACTGAAATCTTGCCCCTAACTCCCTCCTTTGGCTCACAAAGCAGAACTGGCTGGAATCCTTGTGAACACAAGTAGCTGTGGTTACATAGCAACCTTGAATTGCTCCTGCTCCCTTTGGCTTCCCAGTGGGAAGGAAGTGCACAGGCCACTGACTGGGTTCTCAGGAAGCTGAGTAGGATGGCTGCTCAGTTCAAGTCTCCAGGCCCAAGACAAGGAAGGAAGTTCTGACCTTCTGTCTACATTGGCTAGCCTGACCCTGCCTTAACCTTTCCCTTCTCTCTCTCCCAAACTTGGTTTTTCTTTTAAAAAAAAAAATATATATATATGTATATATATTATTTTTTTTTACTTATTATTTATATGTGTGTACGTGTGTGTGTATCATAAAGCATGTATATGTGGAGATCAAAGGACATTGCTCAGGAATTGGTTCTCTCCTAAAACCTGTAGGATGGGAGACCAAGCTCAGGTCGTCAGGCCTGTGCACACATGTATACACCTCTACCCACTGAGCCATTTTACAGCCCCTCTTTTTTAAATTTGTTTTTGAAACAAGGTCTATGTGTCCCAGGCTGGCCTTGAGCTTACTGTATATCCAAGAATGAACTTGAATTTCTGATCCTTCTGCATCTACCTCTTGAGTGTTGGAATTGCAGGTGTGTATCACCACATCTGGTTTATGTGCTGTTAAAGATTAAATCCAGGACGTCATGCATACTAGGCAAGTACTCTTCCCATAGAAATATATCTTCAGCCCACATCCCAGATTCCGACCCTGCCTCTATCCCCTCGCCCTTGTTGCTTTTGTAGCATTTCTGGGTCTTAGCTGTTCTAAACTTTCTCCAGCTGCACTTGGTTTCTGGTTTATGACATTCTAGTTCTGAGAGTTTCCCATGTACTAAATCTTAATCTTCATGATCCTGTCCTCATTCTTTTTATAAATTCAGAAACTGGCAGAGAGACTAAATACACTTGGTCAAGGTCACACAGATCTAAACCTGGACAGTAACTTCAGAGAACACTTCCTAACACTTACCTAAAGGTCACTTACAAACTGTCCACATGTCAACTGTTTTCAAAGCTAAATAGATCAATATAAAAATACAAATTGTTAGACATTATTAACTCTCATATTACTTACAGAAGAAGCAAAAAGCCAGAAAGGTAAGATATTGAAGAACTGAACAAGAAAAATAACAGCTCGACCTAATGGGTACAAACAGAATCCTGAACCCCTCATTTGAAGCAAATATGTACTAGTTCACATAGCCAGGTTGGCCTTGAACTCACTACATAGCTAAAAATAACACTGAACTACTGATTCTCCTGCCTCCACTTCCCAAGTGCTGAGATTCCAAGCAGAGATGACCATATTCTGTGGTGGTAGCATATATTTTTAAGTAGGTAGAACAGTTACAAAATTATTCATAATTAAAAAATCTTAAATTTTTAAAGTATCAGATCACATTCCATGAATATAATGCAACTTATTGGAATGAATAAAAAGCAAAAATCTCATATATTTGGAAACCAAAGTGCATATAAAAAAACTCATGGATCAAACACAGGATCATAAAGAAAACTAGAACGTCTTTACAACTGAATAAGGAAAATACATTTCAAAAGTTGTGTGATGTACCAAAAATGGCACTGAAAGAAAAAGACTCTTAAATGCTTCTTCTAAAAGGAAGACCGAAAAGTAGTATACTATGCATTCAGTTATAGAAGTTAGGAAAACAATAGTGAGATGGAAGAAAGGACAGAAAGTAATAAGTGTAGGAACAGAAATGCACAAAATAGAAGCCACCCTCGGTTAGCACCAACTGGAAACACTCAGAATCATCAGCAAGGGAAGGTCTTAAAGGATAAGAAAATGGGCCCTGACTTACATACCTATGGATCTGTCCTGTTTTAAGTTCCTTAAATGGATTTACAGCAAGGATCAGAGTTTACTTTCTTTTTTTAAAGCTATTTCTTTTTTCTAATAATTCAAGTGATGCATTTTCAAAGCAAAATTTGAACAATGTAAAGATAAGGCATATAATTCATACCCCACCATCACGGGATAATTACTAAATATAACATTTCATATTCTTCCAATCTTTTTTCTACATATCTGAAGGCTCATATGTGTCTTTACATAATTACATGATTACTTAAATTTGGGGTCCCAAATGGCATCCATCAATTTGCATTTAGCTTTTTAACTTAAAATTGCATTATAAGTATTTTCTTTGGATATAGAAATTTGGGTGGTCATATTAAAATCAGAGGGAAATGTTGTACTGCATGTGGTGGTGACTCTTGTTAGTGTTTTGAACTCTGGGGTAGAGCTATTTAGCTAATTTTGATTCATAGTCCTCTAAATGTGTGGTTCCATATTGAATGTAAAAAAACAAAAGGTTTACATAGTCTGAATGTATCTGAAAAGCTGGTGAGGTTGATTTGCCAGAAGTCTGCTTATAAAAGGTTGGAAGAGTCTTGGGAGGTTTTAAAGAATGTTCTGGATAGGAAGAACATGTGGGCTCAATAGACTAAGAGATCCTTGTGCTGTCAAAGAGAAGAGTCCACTCTGAGTAGCACGTTATCTGTAACTGGGTTAGTGTAGGTCCTGCAGAACACATTTAAACCTATTAGAATGTAAAGTGTTATAAATGAGACTTTTTAAAGATAATTGAAGAAGTTCTGTAAACTCTGGCCTGAAGCCTGTCTGCCTTAGAATCCCTTTAGCATAGTGCCTACAACGGGAAGTGATTGGTTGGATCATTTTGGTGGCAAAGAACAGAGCTATAGCAGTGATTTAGTAGTGGTATTCACTGAAATGACTCCCACAGTAATAAAGGGAGAGGCCCGAGAATGGAAGGCAGTTCGTGTGCGCGGTCAGAGTCTGCTGTGTACAAAGGCAGTTTTAGAAAACACAGGAACAGAAGTTTACGAATCTTGCTTCCAGATGAACTTCATTACTAATATGAATGAAATGCTCTCTGTCTGCTTCCTTCCTTATCTTTAATTGTTCTCATGCAATGCTCAGTTTGACTCATTCTTGGCTTCTTACTTCAAATACTCAAACAAGAATAACCATTATTCTTATTTGGAAAGTGTTTCACTTAGGCTACGTCAGAGAACACTAGCTTACCAGTAAGCTGTTCACGATCTGAAGCTCATCCTGCTTCAGCCAGCTTGGTGCAGGATAGGGGGCCATGTGCTACACAACACAGCTTGCTTTCAGGATGCTTGGTTCAGCAAAGGATGATGACAGAGTGGCTTCCCTTAAAGGAAGCTGATGGCTCAACAGATACCAGGGTAAGACTGTTACTTGGCTTTGGTACAGACAGAGCAGTATGGACATTGTCCATGAGAGGAACTGTGGAGAATAGCAGAAATATTAAGGCTCGGTGGCTCAGTGATGGACACAGTACCCAGAAGAGTACCCATTAAGAGCAGGAGGGCCTGTCATGAATGTCAATGTTGAGTGCCTGGCACTGTGTGCCAGGTCCCACAGATGATGGGACAGTATAAAATATGATTGATCACCTCAAGGAAGTCATAGTATATATAGCAGGAATGTTTGTAAGCATTCTCATCTTTTAATTTTTAAAAAATAAGTACAGTTTATTGATATCTCCCATGACACAAGTATCTATTGGTCAGTGGTCGTTTTCTGTAGCCCAATGAGCATCCCCAGCTGATCATTTACTTCAAGCTTACCTCTTCTAGCTCACTACACTCACCACCAAGAGTGCGAAAGTAACATTGACAGTTTAATTAGATGATATGTTTTCTCTTAGAATGATCTATATCCTAAGATAAGCATCCTTACTGAAAATTGAGGTGTTATTACTGAGTGTACAGATACTCTCAGGAAAGAGAATATACCTTTAAAGGTTGAAAAGACAGGAAAAAGTTCAGCACAGAATTATGACTACTAAAAAACATTTGTGGTAAAATATATTCGATAAGGAAAAGTTTTAGAACATAGAAAAGTAGGAGAGAGTTGTTTTAGTCACGTTTTTTCTACTGCTGTCATAAAACAGTGACCAAACCAACTTGGGAAAGAAAATGTTTATTTCATCTTACAGTTTACAGTCTATCATTGAAGGAAACCAAGGCAGGAACCCCACGTAGGGCCCCAGAGGCAGGAACTAAAGTAGAGACTGCAGAAGAAGGCTGCTTACTGATTTGCCTTCTGCTTGTTCAGCTTTCCTTTCTTCTCTACCTTCTGTATGCAGCCCAGGCCCACCTCCTTAGGGACAGTTATTCTCAGAGTATGTTGGACTCTTATGCATCAATTAGCAGTTCAGAAAATACCTCACAGAATTGCCCACAGGGCAGTCTGATGAAGAAAATTCCTTAACTGAGGTTCCCTTTTCCCAGATAACACTACTTAGTGTTGAGTTGACAAACAAACAAAAACCAACTAGCGCAAAGGTCATCTATGACCCGTATCAACCATAGTTAACATTACGGTCGGTGCCTTTCCTTCTACATTTAATTTTATCCTGTTTTTTTTTATTATCTAGTGCTTTTTTTTTTAAGTTATACTGACACTTTAAGAATAAATTTCTAATCTTTTGAATTACTAGTCATAATCTCTGAACATCACTTGCAATTACAGTGTATTTTTATACTTAATGCACCATTCTTTCCCCCTGAAGTTTAATTTATTAGGTCTTTCTAGTTTTCAGAATATTAACGATGCTGCAATATGGACATGTGAATAAAATTTTATCTCATATTCTTATTTGATTCTATAGTATAAATTCTTGGAAATGAATTTTATCAAACAGTAAATATACTTCTCAAGTTCCCGACATATATTACTTTGACAAAAATTCTAACTGAAAAGGTAGCATGAGGCTGGGGAGATGGCTCAGCAGTTAAGAGTTCTTGCTATGCGAGCATAAGGACCTGAGTGTAAATCTCCAGAATTCATTGTACAAAACTGGCATAGTCATACACATAGTTGTAACCCCAGGACTGGTGTGGGATTAGGGTAGAGGAGGATCACAAAGACTTTCTATGCCAACAAACTAACTCCAGGTTTGGTGATAGACTCTGTTTCTAGGGGATAAGGTAGAGTGTGATAGAACAGGACACTGACATCCTGCTCTGGCCTCCATGTGCACACAAATGCATACACATGTACACATACACCATATGTATACACCACACATACACTTACATACACAATTATATACACATACACACACAGGTAGCATGATAGGAACTTCCAGGGAGGGCTATACATTTCACAAATGAGCACAATAAACACCAAACAGAGAAAACATCATCATTTTGATATTGCCTTCAAGAATACACACTGTCCAGAAGACCTGGATAGATGGCCATGATGGCCATGTCTGGATAATGGAAAACATTCTTGTCCTTATTCAAATGATTCCAGGCTATAGAAAAGAGAAAACAAAAGTGAGTAAAGTTACAAATTTAGCTTGACTTAAACGTATATTTCATATTCAAAAAATGACAGAACAAAAATACCTATTTGAAACTTCTAAGGAAGTTATTATACATTGTTGTTAAGCAGAACAAAAGATTCCTCATTCATGGTTTCTCTTTACTAATGATTTGTTGAGTAGCTTTAGCATTTCCAACCCAAACTAAATTACATGAATATTTTAGCAAAGACAAAACAAAAAAGCAGTTGAAGTTGTTTCAGTAGGATAAAGATCTATTCCACTTCTTATCAAGCCACTTGCTAATGTGCTCGGTATAAAGAAGCTTTGTTAGGCTAGCTTTGTGATGCAATGATAATGCTCTGACCCAAGAAGTTTTATTGATCGAATATAGTAGCATTCAAAGGAGAATTTATTTCAGTAGGAATGGATTCTGAGCCTTTGATTCTCTTATGAACTGCGAAATTCTTAGAAAACACTTAAGTTTCACCATCCATGGGTTCCCTCTGTGTAGAGCAGTGGATTGTTGTTCATCTACAAAACTTCTGCTCCTTTCATCATATGAGGTGGAATGTGAATTTACAACTATCGATAATTCAGTCCATATGAACAAGTCAAAGAAATACTGGGATTTTAGAAAAGAATGAAGTTATAGGGTTTAAGCAAAGATAAGGGCAACAGAAATGGAAAAAGAGAACCAGGGGATTCTAGCACCATTCCATATTAGATTCTGGTCAGTAGGGGCGAAGACGAGGCCAGGGACCAGGGGGGGTCTGTCACCTGTATGATGACCGAGTAGGTTCCACACAGTATCTTGGATAATTGAATGACTACTCTGATGAGGCAGACGATCACTTGAAGTCCACTTAGGGTTATGAGAATGGAAAATAAAATTATGTTCCACTCTACTACATGTGCAGGCTCCAGGCACTGACTCCATATGCTGGAATCTGTAAGGAAACTGAGAGAGAGTAGAGCGATAAAGGACAACACCCAAGGCCAAGTTACCAACTTGATCCAAGAGGAAGCTACAGGTATGAATACATTAGAGAAATTAATATATAATTAAAATACCTGATAATATACTATTATATTAGTATGTAGCGATGTTAAATAGTAGTATGAATTAATATATTTGAAAAATTGTTCAAATTCATATACTAGACACATTGTGTACATAACACTGAGTTAGACACTCAGTTTATTATAAATGTCCTGCCTGCTTTAAAGGTACCTCAAGTTTAATTAGGAGGCAAAGTGCACACAGAAGAGGTCACCGACAGGGAATGAGTACCTGCCAATACCACGAGGCAGGACAAGCCCTTTTCTAGAAGTCTACCTGTGCAGTCAGGGACTGGGTTGAGCTTGTGCCTGACATAAAATCACACATGTGGTAAAATAACATTCTTCAGGTAATGCCTTGACTATTTCCAAAGCTTTAAAGCAGTGGTTCTCCAAATCAAATGAGCATCAGGATTATCTGGAAGACTGGTCGAAACTCCGATTTTTGGACTCCATCCCAGGGAGTCTGATTGGGCTTGAACCCTTTCATTTCTAAGTCCCTAGGTGACAGCAGTGCTTTGGTTCTGCTCTAGTCCACAGTGACCTCTCCTTTGGAACACTGCTGTCCCAACTAGAAATAAGATTGAGATTATGGGGTGATAACTCAATGATCCACAGTTTCAGTCAGTCTAGATTAGCAGAAGTATGCGGAAATTACGTTGCTTCTGTCTTTAAAAGACTTTGCCCTTTGGAAGGACTTGCCTCCTCCTGGGTCTGGTGTGGCCATTAGCACTTCTCCTAAGAGCTGGCTCTCGGTTTAGAAGTGAAGAGCTGGGCTCCCCAAAAGACCTCCAAGACAAAAACAGTGCTCACATTGTACAGTGTGGATGTCTACAGCCATCATGAGTTAACAGGAAGCTGGTTTGTCTCAGAGCAGCAGCCACCCAAGTGCTGACCTTGTGGCCCTGGGGTTGGTATCAGGGCTGTGGGAAGGCGTGAATTCTGCATTTTGGGGATCACTTCCTCCAGCATCCCCTTGCCTCTTTGTTTTCTCCCCCGCCCCCTCCATTTATCTCCCTTTCAGTTCTCTTTTCACTTCCTTTCTTTATTTCCTACCCTTTAATGCTCCAGTAAATTCAGAGGCACTGTGAGAATGCTTTGGCATTGCTGATGGCTCCTATCTCAGGGATAAAGAAGACAGAATGTAGATTCAGCACTCCAGGTGTGTAGGACTCTGAGCAAGGGACTTTCCTCTTTGGGCCTCCATCGTCTTGTTTGGGAGATTTAATATCCCATTATTGTAAATAGTTGACAAGAAACGTAAAAATGCTCTGAAATCTGCAAAGCACATTCTAGATGTGATTTTCTGTTAGCATTTCCTAGACCCACTTCCTGTTTCTTCATGTCCCAGCTCTGTCTTAGCCACCAGGGACGTGGATTCCTTCAGCTCCCTCTTCTAGACTGTTCTCAGGCTATGTTCTGCACAGATCATCCAACACTTGGAAATCATATGAAAAGTTCCTGTTTTTCTCCTGGGCTATGGCGTTGTCTGTTCCTCATAAACTGCCAAATTGTAAGTACACTAGCAAAGAGGCAAGGACTAGAAAAGCATGTACTATTATTCCGCCACAGTTCTATCACAGCACTTAACTCCATTTGAAACACCCTGTTTCTTATCTATCATCTATCTATCTATCTGTCTATCTATCTATCTATCTATCTATCTATCTATCCATCCATTCAACTATCCATCCATTCACTGCTATTTCCTACCAGACTGTACTCAGAGGGCACTGACTATATTTTATTTATCTCTATATACTTATCAAAGATTTAAGTCAATACCTAACATATTGTAAGTATCAACAAATATTAACTGAATGAAAACTGATTGAAGACCCTCATTAATCACCAGACTGGTGGCTAACTGGCAATGGAGAACATTACAAGGCATAAAGAGTGTGTGAGTTAATAATATTAATTATGAAACCTTGCATATTGTAAAAATTTCTCAAATCTCAGTTGTGTATTGCTTCCACTTAAATCTCAATTTAATGGGAGTCATTATTATTATCCCCAATTTTACAGACACTCAGAGAAAGCCAGATATTTACTCAATGTTATGAAACTTGTAAGTTGGAAAGTAGGGACTCAAATACCAGATCTGTAAGTATCAAAGACCTGTGCTCGGAGGGTAATAAGTACCACATGAAAATGTGAGGCTTCTATCTCACTGCAGTATTCTGCTGGCTCTGTGAGCTTCTGGAGAAGATAGAACCTCTGCAATTTATGTCTGAGTCTCTAGCATCTAGTCCAACTCCTAGACACAGGAGGCGCTGAGCAGATGCAGAAGTGAGTAACTGATATGCGCACTTTAATAGTCATCCTTCCACCCAGTATTTGCCAAGCTTTGGAAGCTTCACTAAGATCAGAGATGGAACTTCCCTGTTCCAAATGCTTCCCCTCTGAACATTTCTCTGTAGGTGGAAGCATGTGAAAATGACATCAAAAGCAGACTCAAGGAATATGGAGAGGAATGTAGGGAATCTGAGGTCCATACACTGACCTTTGGTTGTGGAGTAGAAAAAACCTAAGGGGCTGATGCACCCCAGAAGGGTCTTTTGCTCTCAGAGGGAATTTCTAATCAAAGTTTCTTTGGTGAGCCTCTTTATCTCATAGGAGTCCCTTCTATTTGTCCATAATGGTCTGCAGTAATGTTTAATTCTCCCGAGCTGAGGGAGAGCCCTGCCTGCTAAAAAAGATCAGAGCGTGTGTTGCCTTGTGAACCTTTCCAAGGTTCCAATGAAGACAGCTCTGGGCACAGAAGCAGCTCGGCCAGGCAGGCCAAGACTCATGTGAGATCTCAGATGGACAAGGCCCATGAACCAACAGAGCTGATCACAGGGAGTCGGGAAGAAAAAATAACGACCCTGGAAATTACAGACATCCCTGCGTTTTGACTTACTGGAATTCCGACCACAGGATGAAGACAATGAGATAGTGGGCCTCTTTTGTATCACTTTCGGGCCATTGATACTTCCTGAGCTGTCTCAGCAAGTGTTGGCACAGTAAGGCAGCCAGGGGATTTGGCTGAGCATTCTGAGATCCAGGATTAGATTGCTCAAATTATCAGTTAAACTCATGGTTCCTTCCATACACTCCGACACCTAGACAGGTTCCTGAATTTCCAGATGCAGTCCGCTGCTTGTCCTACATGGTTCTGTCTGTGTCTTCTCTGCTTCAGTGGCTCAGAACGGCACTATCTTAGGGTAAACTTTCATAGTTGTAACAGGCAAGGTTTCCAAGATTGCCACAAAGAAGTATGAGTTCTAGAACCAGTCAGACACCATGCTCCAGCACGTCCCTGACTACAGTAATGATGAGGACCTAATCTGAAATATGGTGAAAACACACCTTTCCTTTGGGTCTTAAAATATGTAATACATATTATATTGAGACTAGAGAAAATAAACATATAAACGAAGATCTGTCAGGAATGAACAACTTTATCTGGCTATTGGTAAACTAATACGAATATCCTGCGCTTAGGTAGCCAGGTGGGATTCTAAAGTAATCCTTGAAAATGTGTCTGAGCATGTGAGCAGGTGTTTCTGGTTTCTAGGCTCCTTTGCTTGGGGAATTGTTCCTTACCGTCCTGCAGTGTCTTCAAAGGCATATTCCCAGCCACTGTGGGTACGGCAGTATGGACCCTGGACGAGACCCAGAACAGAAATGACCAAGCAGTATCCAGAGAAAGCAATTCCAAGGGCAGAAAAGATAATCGACAGCAGTGTCTAAATGAAACATAGAGCAATGTTAGTGTCACAGAATGAGACAGAAGGGGATGATGGATAAATGATCAGATAGCTGCCTTCCCCTGCCCGTCCAGACCCACTGCAGATTTTAATACCAAGGGCCCACCTACAAATGAAAACTTGAATCCAGACATAGCAGAGCTTAATGTATTTTGTAATATATTAATATATTTGTAAATGACTTTGGTTTGTCATCACATGGAGATCCAGATGATTTACTAAAATTCTCCCTTTTGTCTGGAATTTTGACATCAAAATAATCATCACATATGTCTACTAGTACAATAATGGCATGAATATTATGGGAATAATCAACTACTTTCTAATTAGATTTAAGGTCTGCATCCTAGGATGGAGTCTACACTGGACATTGATATCAGGCTTAAGAACTGAGGCTAACAGGTCACAGGCCACAGGGGAGAGCCAATACTAATTTTCTGCTAAATACTTGTCATCTTAAACTGACCCCTCATGACTTATTATTATACCCAGACTAATGCACCTCTCAGTTCTCACCAGTGAAACTTCCTTATTCAGCAGATGGTGATTAACACAGAAACCCACAACTGGCCAACATACAGAGGCTGTGGAGTGATTATCCTTGAATAGGAGACCTATCAAACTTCTGCCTCCCAAGACTCAGGGGATCATTGTGGGAGAAGAAGCAGAAAGACTAAGAGACAGAGGTAGTGGCTGTCCACTAGGAAACAGAGTTTTCTAGGCAGCTGGTCATTTACCCATATGAACTCACAGAAATGGTAACAGCATACACAAATCCCATGCAAACTAAAACCAGACAAAATCCCAGCACAGATGTGGAGAAGTGAGTAAGAAACTTCAGCCCTCCCAGAGGAACTACTGGCAGCTGATGGTTACTGGGAGGGGAGGCATTCGTCTCCTTCGAGGATGTGAATCTTGGTAGGTTTACCAGGCTCTAATGGATGGACCCATACTGAAGGGTATTTGGGGACACTAATAAGAATCTATAGACCTTATTTTTTATATATATAATAGAGTATATTAATCAACATGCATAGAGTGTAAATCAATAGAGTATAAAGCAATATATATCTCTGCTAAGGATAAAACCATTCTCTTATTTAGTAGCTTTTTCTGTAAAGGATGCAATGAAGATTTACATGTAGGGTTATGTCTCATTAATTTTCATTAATCTACACTAGACTGACTATTTGTTTTTCACAATACTGAGTTTTTGAAGAATCCCAGCCAATTGTCTTATGGATGTCTCACATTCCGGCCTTCCTAGTTGTTTATAATTGGATTCACAAGTTTCTGCACAAACACTTGTGATGCATGGTATGCATTGTGGCTTCCCATGCTATTGCTGGTATTAAATTCATCTCTTGATTAATGTGTCTTTCAGATCTTTCTCCTCTAACAGTACCTTTTCCATTTTGCGATTAGTAAATAATTGGGGAAGTGGTTCTCTGAAATCTTGTCACAGTCAATTTCCTAGCAACATTTCAGCTGATTGCCAGTGCACACATCGAGATGAACACAGGTTACTTTATAGTTGTATCGGTACCCTGCACTTTGTAATTTATAATCTTTGGCACAGAACGTCATTTCCGCTTGCTCTTTCCTCCTTTGCTACTATCTTTTGATGTCATTATGGATTGGTTTATTTTATAATTAAATGTGCAAAAATCTATAATTGCCACTATTACTTTAGGTACCTGGATGGTTCCAATTTGACTATTAGAAACAGCTATTTGGATCCATCTCTGTGTCTTTTGACACATCCCTATCATGCTTTGAACACCCCCTCGCTTTCTGGTGTCACAGAGTGACTCTGGACTTAATTCTACTTAGACCTAGAAGGGTTGGTTTTTTTGTTTTGTTTTGGTTTGGTTTTTAGACAAGTCATGAAACTGGTTTTTGAGAAAGGAGTTGGCGTGACTTAAATGAGCTTTTGGAAGATTGCTTTGGGGTGGCCCTCAAGCTGGAAGGAGAGACTCCAAAGATAAGGATTGCATGTGGAGATAACATTCAGATTAAGGTGACAAAAAAATGTACTGGAGAAAAACACAGTAAAGAGGAAATAAATAGTTGGAGATGGACTGGAAAAAATCCAGAGTTGTGTTTTTGGTGAAAAGGAGACAGAAAAATGGATTCCAAGAAGAGTAGTTTGGTTTTAGAGAATATTTATTTTTAGAAATGTTGATTTGAAGACAAAAGGATGACAGAACAATAGTAACATCAAGTAGCAGCTTAAACAAGAAAAAAGAAAAGTGCAGAGTGTATCCCTAGTTAGGACTCCTACATCAAAACTCAGCCACCTAGGGCTCAGGGACCATTGCAGAAGAGTGGGCGGGAAGATTGTAAGAGCCAGGGCCTGTGCAGGACCATAAGGAAACAGAGTATTACAAGTTGCTGGAACCTTGCTCATATGAGCTACAGGCAGTAGTGAAAGCATGCACAAATCCCATGCAAACGCTAACAAAAAAAAACAGCGTAGAACTGGGAAGATGGACAGGAGGCCCCAAGTTTAGCTGAGAAACTATTGGCAGCTGATCACTGCTAGGTGAGGGAGAGCTGATCTTCTTTAAGGGAGTGATGCTAGACAGACTGAACAAGCTCCAGTGGATGAACTCACACTGAGGGACATCTGGGTGCACAATCTGCTCACAGCTCTGGAGGCTGGGAAGTCCAAAATCAAAATGGCTGCAAGTTCATTATCTAGAGAAGGCCGAGATGGAATTTTCTGTGTATACTCCCATGCTAGAAGAGGACAAGAGTTCACTCTTTGAGGCCTTCAATCCCATTCATGAAGGAGGAACCTTCACACTTTAATCATTTCACAAAACGTCTCACTTACAAAGGGGACTAAATTTCAATGTGAATTTTGGAGCAACACACTCAAAATATAGCAGATAGCAATCAAGAAGTGTATCTGGTGTGGCCTCAATTTTCATTCTAGAGTCTCAGTACTGACAAATTAATGCATATTTGAAATTAGGTTTCAGTATTTGTTTTATATGTTTTAAGTATGAATTGCCAATATTTTATAATTGAGAAGTCTTACATAAGAATTCATATTCTACTTTATTTTGAAAAGTAAGGATTATCGTTGAAATTTGCCTTGGTAACAATTGATAGAACTTGAATAGCAGCTGTCTCCAGCCTAAGGGGAAATTTGCTCTGATGCCTATCAAGCTCAATTTCATTTGCATCCCATGTTTGTTCCTGCAGACACATAAAGTTGAACCCCTGTTTTAGAATCTATCTTGAAAAACCAAACAGGGAACCCAAAAAATCAGCTCTGCCTTTCTACACATGAAATAAAAATAATAAAATATTTTAAAGATATATGAAATTAGGAAATAGAATCTTTTCCCAAATGCATTTGGGGGGAGTCTTTTTAAGACAGGATCCTCCTGTAGCCTCAACTGGCCTAGAACTCACTATGTAGACCATGCTGGCCTTGAAAGAGAGATCTGTCTGCCTCTGTCTCCCCAGTGCTGGAATTAAAGGAGTGCATCATGACATCTGACTCCCAAATGCACTTTTAGAAATCTATTTTTCTCCTAGGAACTTCATTGAGGACCTATTTACATAACAACAAATGACATCTGTTACAAGTAGACAATTCCACGAATTTTGACTGTTGAAAAAATTCCAACGAAAAAAATAAAACGGAACATTTTCACCACTATTGAAAGATTAACCTTTGGCTTGTTTTTTGCCTTTATAAATTAATTTGCATTTTGTATGAAACACTTTATCTTTTAAAATCCAGCATAATGATTTTTAGATTTGGCCACATTGCTAGGTGTATATGATACATTTTTTAAATTGGGACTTTACAAATAGCTAAAATAGAACCAGCGTGAATAATACAACCAAATATCTCAAGCCCCTGTTCAGCAGGCTGGCCTAGACTCTTACATCTCCACAATTGTGGAGACCTTCTTCTTTTTTATTTATTTATTTTATTTTATGTATATGAGTGTTTTGCCTTCATGTGTGTAAGTACACCCATGCCATGCAATGCCCATGGAGGCCAGAGAGGGCATTGCATTTCCTGTGAACTAGAGTAACAGACATTGTGAGCTGGGAATCGAACCCAGGTCCTCTGGAATAAACGCTTGGCTTCTAAGTGACAGACTCAGAGAGGTTATGAGAGCCACAGTGCTTTTCTGTTTCCAAACGAAAGGAGAGAAAGCGGAAACCACTCACCCATCTGAAGCTGCGACTCTTACCATGTATTTTTCAGTGCAGTTTTCGCTCTGGCAGCATTTGTAGTTGTTATCATTTTCCAGTACAAGAAGGACAGCTGCTACTATGAGCATCTAGAGGCGCGAAGGGAGGAAACATCAGAAATGGAGCACGGGGTTCATTTCTGTGCCTGGTCAGAAAACAGTGACTCCGAGCATAGACCCTGAAATCTGGTAGACCTGGGTTCAGATCCCAGTTCTTCCTCTTTCTAGCTGTGTGGACTGAAAGTCTTCTCTGAAATGCTGTTGAAAACTCACCCAATGGTGTCTTTAGGAGATCGTATATTGCAACATTTTGAGTTCAGTGATCGATTCACAGTGATGGGTAAATGGTAACTGTAATGATTAGCTATATTAGCCTTACTATTACATTGTTTGCAATCATCAGAAGCTGGTGCTTGAGGAAGAATAGATGGTGTGGACGTGAGTACGCCACTTGGGGCAGCAAACCTGTCTTTTCCAGCCACTCAGCTGCTGAGGAGGAAGAAACCGCGTTCAGCAGTCTGCAGTCACTGTCCTCTGGGAATGGCGGGAAGAGGGAACTGAAACTATGTCTCTTTAAGTCAATTCAGATTCTCCATGAAATCAAACGCTCTCAGTTCAAAATTTCTGGTCTGATACCTCGGTATCAAGTCAGACACTAGAAGAATCTGATGCATTCCACTTTTCTTTCTTGGAATTTTAGGCAAATGGCTGAAATTTTGGAAAGAATTCGAATTTCTTTACTATTATGACTTCTGACTACGCAGATGGATCACAGCTTACAGAAAATTCGCCATCCATTCTTTGGTACTAACTCCCAAACTTGATTTTACTTTTTATTTGTCGCCAGCATTTCCAGTCCCTGAATACCTTAGATTTCATTTTTTTTAATCGGTCAATTGAATTGTTTATCTACATTTCTTCTTTTCTCCTAAGAGGATCTGATGCAGTTACAACAATGTATTTCAACAGTTCCCCCAAAAAACTAAAAAATAGAAAATGAATTTATTTTCCCACTTTTAAGTTTTCCTTGAAACATAAGCCGAGTAACACTGTCTCCCTCTTTTCAGCATCGTTGCAGGTTTTAATAGACTCTGCTTTAATCTCACCACTGTGCCCTGCAGCTGTGCCATTTATTACTATCAAATATTGAGGGAAACAATACGATGAACCGAAGCACAGAACCAGTGTCATTACAACATTAGTGCAAGTAATCAGCCTAGACTTTTGGAGTTTCTGTTCTTCAGGAATCCAGCATTGAAAGCGGGATTCCCAGGGCTGGAGAGATGGCTCGGTGGTCAGAAGCACTGGTTGCTCTTACAGAACCCAAGTTCGATTCCCAGCAACCATATGGCAACTAATACCTGTCTGTAACTCCAATTCTAGGAGAGCTGATGCTCTCTTCTGGCCTCTGTGGGCATTGCATAACATGGGTGCATTTACATACATCCAGGCAATACACTCATACACATAAAAAGTAATAAATGAATAAAATACTTAAAAATGAGATTTTCTTCTTTGTATCCTTTAAAATGATTACAGTGCTGGGGACTCGAGAATAATGGAAGAAAATACCCATAATTCCACCATCCTCACATTTTAACATACTTCTTTACTGTTTTCTCAGATTTATGTTTCACTTATTATTTGCAGTAAGTTTTCCAATCTTGTTTCATTTTATCCGCTTACTATGAAATGATTTATATATATTTGTATGCTGTTATATCTTCATAATTATAATTTTATCACTCTATGAAGAGACTACTACATCCTACACTACGATGCTTTTTCCTGGTTATCTACTATTATAACAATGCTATCACACACATCTTTAGTATAATTCTTCCCAGTTTTAGATTTTTCCCTAGGAATCAAGGAAGGGTTTTAGGATTTCTGAGTTAGAACACATAAGTGTTTTCTTGACATTCCAAACTCTTCTCCTAAAGGTTTGCATTTACTGCACCACTAACATTAATTATGAACCTTTTACACAACTTCAGTAGCACTGGGCATTAATATTAAAACCTAACGAGTTAATATGCACAACTAAAATAAAATAAGAACTAAATGAAAACTGCTTTACTCAAATATTATAAAATTTAAACACCCATAAAGATATACAGTTAGATTATGAGTTTTCTTCAACATTTCTTAGTAAACCTGCAGTGAAGTATTGTTTTAGGAATGAGATGATCAGGAAAAGTGCCTTTTCCTCTGAGTTGACAGTGTGATTTACTATCATTATTTTTAAAGAACATAAAGTCATCAGGAAAGGAATCATGGATTTTTAACATTGGTGATTAGATTTCATAGTCAGAACCACTCTCCATTATTAGAGATACAATGTAGGAGTATTTCATGATGACACAGCCCATCTTTCAGTATTTATAAATACGGTATTACTAGGTACGTACGTCAGTCTTTGCCCTAGATACCTTATGTGATTTTACTTACTCTCTAAAACTACCCTAAAAAGTAAATGTCATCATTCACATTTTAAAAATGAGGACGCTGAGATTCAAAGTTTTCGGAGCAATGTGTCAAAGATCTCCTGGCATAAATAACAGAGTTGGATTTGAAAGCAGGTTTGTCCAGATTTCCATGTCTCTGATTTTTGCGCTGTTCTAAAGCTTCTCCCCGCCCTCCAGCTAGAGAAATCATGTGTGCAGATAGAAAATTCTATCTGGAAAGAGTAATTCCTCTAGAGGTTAAATAGCTTAAATTGATACATGAGGCCTTCAATATTTTCCAGCAAAATATTTTTCTGGGCTAGTGTCCCACAAACTTTCACGAGGTCTTATTTCCTGCATTGCTAAAGTTACACTGCAGGGAGGATTATTAAAAGCAAAGCTATACCTTAAATCCAAAGGACTGCCTACCCACACTCACCTCCCAAACCCTAAACTAAGATTAATAGAATGACTTTCCATTATTCATTACTCTATGTACAAGGCAATTCTTAATAGCAACTCCCCTTTCTGCAGTCTAAGTCTCCAAAGTCACACTTACCATGATACCTGAGAAACAGATTCCTTCAAAATACCACACGTAGCTGGTGAGCTTATTGTTGGATGCATAGGAAGTTTGCCCATTTGGGAAATACAATAAGATATTCACAATTATACTCCAAATCGCAAGCAGAATCAGCAGACAGCTTAGGCAGCCTCCACATTTCCGACACCCCATTTTGCCCTGCAGATTTCAAGAGTACAGAATCACATAAAGCTGGTCCTTCTTCCTACCTGTCTTTTGTTTCCTTGGAGATTACCTACCACTTTCTGGATCTGAGCCCTTCACTTCATATTCATTAGGAGCCGATAGAGACTTGGACTGGAGCTGTGGCTGACAATCTCGGTGTGAAAAAGTAGTTTACCATTTGGAGAACAATAGACAATGATCAGCCTCTGAAGAGCTGAGCTGGTCTTCATCCTGTGCCAAAGGAATGCGGTGTTTTTCACTGCTTTTCAAAGTAAGTCATTTTCCCCCGGATCACTGAGGACTGTAACCCTGAGTATGTTTTAAGAAGGAAGTTGGGGTGGGGGTTGGAATTGAATCTGGTAAATTTTATCCAAGAGTACAAAGAGGATTAAAGCAGAATTTACCAAGCAGGCTTGTCCTAGAACATGGTTTGTTAAAACACCCTAGTTTTATGCCTCTTTCTACCCTTCAGTGACAGGTCTTCACCACTGTTCAAACTGGAAAGAACATGAAAAGGACTAAGAAAGGGACTGAGAGAAGAAAACATCACAACCACTCATGATTTGATTCTACAGCTTTTCTTCCAAAATTCACATCTAGACATTCATAGCTATCATCTCTATCTGAAAAATAATACCAGACATAAATGCTGCTAAAGAAAAAGAGCAAGAGAAGGAATCCTTTGATTTAATCATTTGATTAAAGCCTGTATGATCATGGGTTCTACACAATGAGAATTCTCCATCATTGCCTTAAATTCAACGATTCCCAGATCTTTGCTAATGATGATGACATCGGAACAGAATTGTGGGGGAGAGCTTTGGCACCAATATGCTAAAAACGACGTAGATAGCAGCGGATAAGAGGTCAAGAACCTCTACTCTTTTCTGCTGGGACTCTAGTTGACTTAATATTTTTAAGTCTTAACTTCCTCAGCTGTGAAATGAAAAAAAAAATTCCTCTCCCAAAAGGATAAAGTGAAAATTAAGCAAGGTTGTGTGTGCAACCTTGTGTGCAAAACAGCTTTGGATGCAGCGATAAATTTATAATATAGGAAATTTATATTTCCTATATTATTATACTCTCTAAATTGTTGATACCTAATAACGCATGTGCTTTAAATTCAGCAGAATAAAATTTTATTTCATAAGAATAATTTTAAAAGCATACCAAAGAATAAAAGTGGGTATCTAATTCCAAACAGGGTAAGAGATGACCTAATGATGTGGTGACAATTGAGCAAAAATCTTAAAGAGGTAGAGGTATGAGTCATGTGGAGAATCTAATGCAAATTGTTCCGGGCATAGAGAACAGAAAGTGCACAAAAACCTTAAGATAGAAGTTAGCCACAGCAATGAGATCACTGTAGCTCAGTCAAGAAAGGAGAGTGAAAGCAGAAATAACAAAGAGTAAGTTTTATTACTAGCATGCATTATCTGTGTACAACACAGCTACAATAGTAGCTTTCAAGATGACATCTATGTTCATGTGTACAAGGTACTTTGACTACATTCACTCCTGCATCACACATTTTGTCCTCTGCCCTTTCTACATAACTTTTTTCTTTAAACTATAAAAAGTAATGTCATATACATAAATTTTAAGTAGGATTTCCCTCCAAAACAGTTTCTGTATAAACATATTAAATAAAAATTTATTTTAATTATATAATAATCTAATTTAACAAAAATATTATATAATCTCTTTTTCAAAATAGTCTTAAATTTTTTTGATTTATTTCTTTTTAGTTTATGTGTATGAGTCTATTGTCTGTATGCATGGAAGAGTACCTGTGTCATACAATGCCTGAGGAAGACAAAAGAGGGTTTTGGATCTCCCAGAACTAGAGTTATGAATGGCTGTTAGCAACCATGTAGGTTCTAGACTGAACCCAGGCCTTCTGCAAAAGCAGCCAGAGCTCTTAACCACTCAGGTATCTCTCCAGTTCCTCGAAATATTCTTAATACAAAGCTTTGTTAAATGTAAGTGTCTTTTAAAAATGTTTTTGTGAACATTATACATGAGTATAGTCTTAGCACCATTTCCATCCCTCTCAGTCCCTCCAACTCCTCACGTATGACCCTCTCCCTCTCAATTTTCTGTCCCCTTCCTTGAGTATTTTATATATATATATATATATATATATTATATATTAATAATATATATAGATATATTACATATATGTATATATGATATAATATAATATATATATATACATACATATTACACTGAGTCCATAATTAATTCAGTGGTTCTCCTGGGTACCTGTGTTTAGGCCCATTTGGAATGAAATTAGTTTTCAGGGAGTTAGTGCCTAGAGGAAACTGATTCTCCCTCCCTAGGCATCCACTGATTGCCTACAGCGTGAGATAAAGAGAATAATCAAAGATAAGTAGCTGAATACATAACTTAGGGTCTGAGCAGCTGGAAGAATGAACTTGTCAATAAGCTAAATGCACAAATAGGTTAGGAGGAGAAATGTGATGTGGTCCGTTTCAAACATGCTGAGTTTGGAGATGCATTAGCAATCCAGTGGAGCTGCCTCTGAGGCTGTCAGCTATACAAATATGAAGTTCAGGGGTAAAGCCTGAGATAGAACACAAACCCGACTGTTGTTAGTGGTATTTAAAGTAACCACATGTATTATGAATTTCTCACGGTGAGGCTCGGCCTTCACCCCCACCCCACCCCCAGGTTTGAACCAACAGAGCAGACAGAGAATGCTCTTTTGGAAAAGTTGATTTATTCCAGGTCCGGGGGAGAGAGGGAGATGGAGGTGTTGTATGTCAGGGGCTGCATTCTCATAAGGACCTCCTGGACCTCTGGAACATGCACTGAGAATGGCATCCTCTCAATGAGCCCACCTCTCTCCTTCCCAGCCTCCCCTGCATTTCCCCTAAACCTCCTCCTTAAGTCATTGCTTAGTTGGCTGTCAATCACATTTGGAAGCCCGTCCCTCATGGCAGACAGAGAGAAAAGTGCTTTTCTATGCAACACCACACAATGTGTGGTTAGAAGAGACCTATGGGCAAATTCCTGGGTAGTCCAGACCTGAGTGTGAGGATTTTGGAGACAATCAGCCAAAGAAACAGAAGTGATCTGTGAGTCACAAGAAAAGCCAAGAGCTCATTCTAGGAGTTGAGTTTCTATGAAGGAGTTGTCCCTGGAGCAAAGGGCATAGGGAAGTGACCCTTGGATACAACAATATTCAGTCAGCAGTGGCTTTGATGAGAGCAATCATCCAATGAGACTGGGCTCACGGGAGAACAGGATTAGAAATAAAAGAGGTAACTCTTTTGAGAGAGTTTTGCTCTAAAGAAGAGAAGAAAAATGGAGCAGTAGCTAGAGGTGGATTGGGAATCAAGGAAAACGTTCGTAGGAAAATGATAATGTTTTTGTATACTGTTGGAGGATGGAGGAATTAGAAGTTAAGCCTGAGACAACCATATCCTTTGGACTATTTTATCATGTTTACACTTACTGGATACATTTCCACACACTGAACCTTTCTTCATCATTGCAAATAAGCTTCATGTGAGATTTGGTATTCATGGTAGTGGCTGCCTGGCATGTCATTCTGAAGGCTTTCTGACTTCAGTGGGAGGAATATTCAGGTAAGAAAGATTACCTAGATCAGGGGAGTGATGTCTGTTTTGGACATGGGGTCAGGGAAGGGGAATTCCTTGGTCAAGTCCCAAACAGCGCCTCTACTGCTAGTTTCATGTCACTGTTAGCTATGAAGCACTGAGGGGACGTGTGCGGCATTTGTCATTTGGAAGGCTGTTCAGGAGGAACAGAAGTAAATAAAGAAGCTAAAGACCTGAAAACTCACCAGACTGTTGAAAAGGAAAACTGAGCAATTTCCTTGTCTTTGGTTATCTCATTAGTGAAAATATCTAATGAAGTCTCTCCAGGGAACTGACAAGTGTGCTTAATTTCATTCCTAAAAAAAAGTTATTTTAGAGGCTGGAGAGATGTCTCAGCTGAGTTTGGTTCCTAGCACCCATGTCAAGTAGCTCACGACCACCTGAAACTCCAGCTCCAAGGGATCTGACGTTTCTGGCCCTCCAAGGGCACCTGCACTCATGGGCATCTTCTACTTACATGCACATACCCACACACATACATACATACATGCATACTCCTAATTTAAAATATTAAAAATAAATTGTTTTTGAAAAGAAAAAGTGTTTTAACCTGTCTCTGGAAACAAACAAACAAACATGTGCTTGTAAATAGCATCCTTGAAACTCTTTACCTTCACTAAGCTCCCAGTTTTCTTGCCAAAGAATTCTTACTAAATTAGGATTTTCTTGCTGGTCTCCAGTAAGTGGAAAGAGTCACCTACTCAGATTCTGGGCTTATTGGCCGTTTCCAGTCTCTGCTTCCTGTTCTCAACAGCCAAGTTGAGGAAATCCGCAGGATGCCTGCTACCCAGGGACGTGATAATTCAGGAGGAAGCACTCCACCTAAAATAGGCTTGGTGTGTCGCTTGTGAGTCACTTTGGAGGCCAAGTTGATGTGTGATCCTGGAATTGGTCCCACAGGTGATGGGAAGTGGGAAAGAAGGAAGCATCTGTAATTAGTTTATCAAAACGAAACATCAGAAAAGGTTAATATTTAGAGAAAAAAAAATTCATCGTGAGAGTTCAATGTAGATGAATTGTGATTTCCTCCACTGGTCATGGTCTAAAGTCTTGGACGGTGTCCAGTTCAGGGACTCGCTGGGAATAAGTATCTGCTTAAAAACACATTCTAAAAGCAGCTGCAGAACAGCTGTGTAAACAGAAGTGGACTGCAAGCGTGTTGTCTTCCTTGGTTTTGTGCTTACAATTCTTTTTCTAGAAGCATCTGGCCCCAAGAATCTACAGTACCAACAGACTCCAGGTTTATCTCTAGTTGGTGGTGAACACTGCGTTTTTTGCTTACAGAGAGAAGGAAACTACTGTATAGTTACTATCCACAGATCCCCCAACAGTATTCTGGAATGCCCTCAGGCAATTTTTATATCTGACCTCTATTCCTTTCCACTTTCATATCCACCTTCATCTCCCTCCCGTCTGGCCAATCAAGTACCACCAGAAAATCCATTTATTTATTCAAACTTTTCACTGTGAAATCCTGAGGAATTGTATTCACTCACTTGTTCTTGAAACATGTATTAGCCATCTACATTGCTACCCAGGCAAGATTCCCATCCTCTGCCCTCAATCTAGCTGAGGAAACACATCAACAAGTTTGTAATAAAAAATATCCAATTTCCCAGTAAGTTTGCCTTGGTTTTCTGTAAGACATGGGAATCTTTAGTGAAGCGCAGGTTAGAGGAGATCTTTAGGAGGGCTAGGGACAGAACTGAGTCTTCAAGTTAAGAAGCAGGTAGTTGGGGAAATTAGCTGAATATTCACTGGGAGGTAAATGTAGTGCATGAGTCTTGATCACAACTTGGTTTGTGAACAGTGGTAAAACACATTTTGGGGACAATTGTAAAAATATGAATGTAGGTAGCATTAGGCACTACTAGAAAGATTTTAATTTGAGTGTACTGATGATGTTATAAGGAGTTCTAATATCTAAGAAATGGTTTCAGAAAATAAGAAGGAGGAAGCATAATTTGGCCATGTTGAGTCTTGGGCTTTTCCATGTCAGGAGATATTTTCTTTCTGCTTCAATATCATTACTGTGGCAGATCCATTTAAGTCGTTTCCTCTTGATTTAATGTGGCAGTCATTTGTGTCTAGGAATTTATTCATGTCATCTAGATTTTCCAGTTTGGGGTGTGTGTAAACTTCACAGTATTCCCTAATGATCCCCCCGATTTCATTGTAGCCATCCCCTCTTTTATGTATAATTCTATTAATTTTGGTCTTCTCTCCCTATCTTTGGGTTAGATTGGCTAAGAGTTTGTTAAACTTATTTATTTCTTCAAAGATCGTTTGATTCTGTGTTATTATTTTGTCTATGTGTCTGTGTGTGAGTGGTGTATGCATGTGTGTATGTTCATATGCCATGCTTGTGGGTACATATGCACATGTGGAGGCCAGAGACAGACCTCAGATGTCTTCTGTCATTCTTCAGTTCATGTTTTGAGTTGGGGTCTTGTGCCGAAGCTGGAGCTCACAGTTCAGCTAGACTGGCTGGGCAGGGAGCTCCAAGGATCCTCTGCTCTGCCTCTCCAGTGCTGTGATTACAGGCACATGCCACCATACCTGGGATTTCACGTACTGGGGATTTGAACTAGGGTCCTCATGCTTTAGTGGCTGAGCCATGTCTTCAGCCCGTCTGTGTCTTTTTCTTTTAGTCTCTGTCTGATTTTCATAAGTTTTTGCCTTCTACCACTTTGGGACTTGGCTGGTTCCAGTTCTTCAAGATCTTTCTGCTTTTTTAAATGTAGGCACGTATCTTTCCTCTTAGAATTGCCTCAGCTCTGTTAGGCTGAGCTTTCATTTTCATTCAATTCTAGGAATTTTAAGTTTCCTCCCTGAATTCAGTGACTCAGTGTTCGCTCATAGTACATTATTCAGTCTCCAAGTACTGACGTAATTTCTGTAGTTCTCTTGTTGTTGATTTTATCACAGCATGATCTAATCTGATACAATAAATTATTTTTAAATTCTTTTGTGCTTATAAAGACTTGCTTTGTTACCTAGATATGCTCTATTTTAGTTCTGCTTTGAGCAGAATGTACATTGCGTATCTGTTGGATGGAGTTTTCACTAGATACCTATGAAGTCCGTTTGATTTGTAATGTAGTTTAACTCAGATACTTCTGTGTTGATTTTTAGTTTGGATGACATGTCTAAAGATGAGGATGGGGTGTTAAAGTTATTATTGTATTGGGACCTATCTGACCTTTTATGCCCATTACTGATTTTTTGATGACATTAGGAGCCACAATAGTCAATTTACAATTATTCTGTGTT
The DNA here is from genome assembly GCA_035773235.1 of Eospalax fontanierii. Lineage (NCBI taxonomy): Eukaryota > Metazoa > Chordata > Mammalia > Rodentia > Spalacidae > Eospalax > Eospalax fontanierii. The sequence continues at coordinate 29,207,097 of CM069548.1, read as the reverse complement.
ATTGATAAACTGTTCCATTTGTTACCATGTGGTGGCCTTATCTCCTCTGGTTAGTTTGGTTGAAGTCAACTTCATCAGATATGAGACTAACTATCCCAGCTTATTTTTAACCCCTTTGCTTAAAAGATTGACTTCTGCCTTTTGCCCCTCAATCTGTAGTTTTCTTTGCCAGTGAGATATTTTCTTGTAGACAAAAGATGGTAGGATAATGCTTTGTAATCCAGCTAGCTAGTCTGAGTTGAGGCCATTTACTTTCAAAGTTATTACTGAGAGGTATTTACTAATTCCTATACTCTTTCTGGTTGCTTGCATTATTTTTTTTTTATTTCTCCTCTGTTGTTAGTATTACTGCTTGCTCTTTGCTGTCTTAGACATTATAGATTTCATAATATAATCATTCGTAACCATTGTATTGGGGATAAAAACTGATTACTGGAGCTCAATGCAAGTGAGAAGTTTATCACTGTTAAGTTTTTGCATTGTTTGATTTGAGGAAGGGACACTGAGCAATTTCTTGAACGTATTTCTTAGTTTGCTTCATTTTGCCATAAAAGAATATCATAGAGTGGGTAATTTAAAAGTAAAAAGGAAGTGTGGGCTCAGTAGGTAGAAGCACTTGCAGCTCAAACCTGATGACCTGAGTTCAATCCCTGGAATGAACAGATAGTGAGTGGAAGGAGTGAGCCAACTTCCAACTTCCAAAATTTTCCTCTGACCTCTACATGTGTGCCATGGCACTCACAAGCCTGCACTTACACACACACACACACACACACACACACACACACACACCACTAAATAATAATAATGTGGGCTAGAGAAATGACTCAAGAATTAAGAACACTGGCTGTTGTTGCAGAGGACCCAGATTTGGTTCCCAGCACCCATGTGGTGGCTGACACCTCTCCCTAACTCCAGTCCCAAGGGATGCAACGCCCTCTTCTGGCCTACGCAGGCATTGCATGTACATCATGCACTTACATGCATGCAGGCAAAACATTCATACACAAAAAATAATAAATTTCAAAAACATTAAATGATGATGATGATGACCATAAATAAAAAAGCGACACAGTTCTGAAGGCTGGGGACTCCAAGGCCTTGGTGCCAGCATCTTCTTGGCTTCTGTAATCTGAAATTTCCTCCACAGGCTCATGTTTGGAATGCATATTCCCCGGCTGGTGGTGCTATTTTGAAAGACTGTGTCATCATTAGAAAGTTGGGCAAAGCTGGTAGAAACAGGTCACTAAGGGCTTGTCTTTGAAGATGATAGTCTGGTCCCTAGTTCCAGCCTTGTCCTCTGCTTCTTGGCCCATCACTATGTGAATAGCTTTGCCATAAGCTCTTGCCACCATGGACTAAGATTCTCTACCACATCTGACTAAAGTCGTCTGAAACTGTGAACCAAAAGTTCTTTTCTGTCTGTTATCTTGGTCACAATGATAAAAAAGGAGCTAATAGAGTATGTGATGAGGCTGTTCAGGACAATGATGACACAGCATGGCAGAAGGCAGAAGGACAAGACACATTCAAGCCTGCAGTAGACCACAGGAGATCAAACATGAATCCTTAAGTCCTTTGAAAATCGGCATCATTCCATTCAGTGGAGCTGGCATGACCTTCTCTCTTCCAACACTGTTCATTGGGATTAAACTCCCAACACCTGCTTCTGGGATTCACATTCAAGCTATAGTTGCATTGTTTGTGTGTCAAGCTATAAAATAATAATGCTGCTGCTGATTGTAAAAGGCCAGCCATCCTCCTAAGTACTTTATGTTAAATTATGTAATCCTTTTCCACATGCTTAGACCAGCTTTCCACACAAGCATACACCGAGACACAAAGGTTAAATTACTTGTCCAAGATCAGGCAATGGGATGATAACCTGGCTGCAGAATTTGTACTCTTATAATCACTGCACTATAATAAAACATACCATTTCCATCAATATTTATATTTACATACTACAAAACATATGGACCCATATGATAGTCATTAATATTCTTTGCTAGATGTTTCCAAATCAGTGACTCTCTTTAGAGGTGAATTAGGTTATGTGATTAATGAGCTGCCTGTGTGTTCGACTTCAGCCCAGTCTCCAAAGTCAGGATTCATCCACTGGCGTTCTGCCCCAAGAGGTGAATCAAGCCCTTAGCGCCCCCTACTGCTAAGCTCTGTTGCAGCTCTTCTTTCAAACTGTTCTGCAGCCAGTGTATGGGTGCAGGGAGAGTATAAACCATCCGTTGATGATCCCACTGACCTTAACTGGAGCCCTGCATGGGGACTGAGGCTCTGCTTCCACATCTTCAGTTCTGGGTCTCTTGATTGTGTGACCAGTCCTCAGCTGTTCAAATAACTCTTCCTCAAGTGCCGGAGTGTGTGAGAAGAAGCACTTCCTTGGCAGTTCCCACTGGCCTTACCGGGGTCACTATTATAATTAATTAAGCAGTTCTGTCGACTGAATACAGTTCTTGCCCACGCAAGCCGAGTATTCATTCTATTACCGGACTACATCTCCAACTTCATTTTTTAAAACATAATATTTTATTATTTTCATTTTATGTGTATGTGTGGGGAATAAGGCCTCCCAACACAACCCTCTCCATAGCCTTGCTATGGTGGCTGTTAGGTCTCTCTTGACAACAGGCCCTTCCTGGAGGCCATGAGACCTTGCCTTAATGTACCTGAGCAATCTTACGAGCTTTGTGTCCCTAACCTGTGATCTGTGCGACGTGTAACAAGTCATGGGACCAGGAACTTGTGGTCTGTAGTACAGAGATATGCTTCAAGGTTGTAATATGCTGTCTATAAATCAGACATGACCTAGGTCATGGGGCTCGCCTCTTAGAGCTGTTTTGTTCTTGATAAATGCTCAGGATGGCCCGATCTTATTCTGTGGCCTGGAACCTGTGGATAGCTTGTTTTGATCTGCACCTGTGCCTTGGTCTGGAAAATTCATGATGTACTCCCTTTGTAATGCCAAACTAAGTTGTTCTGAACCAGGTACCATTACATGCCCAGAAATTTCTTGGGAACCTGAACTTTTTACCCCTTGCTGGTTTGTATGAATCATATAACATTTGTGTGGGATATATATATGGGATGGATTTGCAATTTTAAAAAAGGAGCTTCCTCAATCCCACCCAAGAGAGTGTTTTGTGTTTCTTTAATCCCGACGCCCCTTGCAGAGACTCAGACCCAGGGCCGTGCAGGCGCGGCATGTATGAATGTTTTGTCTCATGTAAGTGTGTACCTCATGGGTGAAATGCCCCCAGAGGCTAAAAGGGGCATTAGATTCCCTGGAACTGGAGTTATAGATGATTGTTAGCTGTAAGTGGAGGCTGGGAATTGAACTGAGGTCCTCTGCAAGAACAGTGATCTTAACTGATGAGCCATCTCTCCAACTTCAACTTTTAAAAATGTAATATGCTTTGGGAGCTGGAGAAATGGCTCAGTTGTGGATAAGGGCACTGACTTCTATCCCCAGAACCCAGATGGCAGCTAATAATCATCTGTAACTCCAGTTTCAGGGGATCTGATGCTCTCTTCTGGCTTCTGTGGGCTTTTCATGGTGACAGGGCACACTTTATATACACATTGGCAAAACACTCATACACATAAAAAATAAGTTAAAAATATGATGTTTTATTGGTTCTTTCAGAATTGTATACAATGTGTTTGGAGGCTATTCCCCTCTGGAGGCCTCCCCCTTACTCTTCTGAGATATACTTCCCGCCCTTCCAAGTTCATTTTTTCTTCTAATAACCCCCTGAATCGACTTTATGCTGCCCATATAGTCATGAGCATGGGGCCATTCCCTGGAGCATGCGAGACCTACCAGGGACCACACCCTTAAAGAAAACTCATCCTCCTCTAGCAGTCATCAATTGTTGCTAGCTCCTCAGCTAGGGGTAGGGGATCATGAAGGCCTCCTCTCTATGCTGAAATGTTAACTAGTTTGTGTGTGTATGTGTATGCCTGTGTGCGTGTGTGCAGGTGGGCGTTCACGTGTCTTTTTGAGACAGAGTTTCCAGGTTTCCTGTAGCCCCAGCTGGTCTGGAACTCCCTGGGTGGTCCCAGGTTGGCCTTGATCTCAGAGACCTAACTTCTTCTGCCTCATAAGTGCTGGGATTAAAGGTGAGCACCACCTCATCAGGTGGCTATCTTGATCTTGTGGCAACCACAGCTCTCCAGCTTCAGTTACTGATCTGAAGATGAAATGCACACATGATCTGATTGGTCTCAACATGTTTGCTATCACTATTACAAATGTGTATTACGGTACACATCAATTTGTGCTCAGAATGGCCAGGCATCCTCAGATCAGGGGAGAGTGTCAACCCATTGCTGCATTTACTTCTCTCAGCCACATGGTGTCACTATTGAAGACCTGTTTGTTCATTAAATTGCTTCCTTCCCTTGCAGAAAGAAGTCCTCGGGTTGCCAGGGCCCTTCCTGGAAAACAGCAGCTTTCCTGAACCCTCAGCTCTGCCAGGGAGTTGTGCCACTGTGGCGGCCGTTTAAACGCAGCTATTTCAGTTTATGTGCTCCCAGAGCGGGCCCAGAGCTCTGCACTAGAATGAATTCCCTATTAACAGAATCCCATTTTGTGCATGCTTTCTAGGGAGGTCCAAGGACTGCGGAGGCAGCTAGTTCCAGTGCGATTCTCTAACTCCTAGGACATAAAGGTCTTTTAAAGTCAAGGCTCCACAGCCTAGGACCGTGGTGAGTTGGTCTTATAACCGTAGTCCATTTGTGCTACTGTCACACAGGTCCACAGACTGTGTAATTTATAAGTAATTGAAGTTTATTTCTCTGAGATTTAGAGCCTGGAAAGTCCAAGACTAAGGCACTGGTATTCAGGGTCTAAGAAGGGCTTTCCATATTTTCACATGAGTTAGGACTAATCTGTGTCTTGATGTCCAATAGAATGCTTTTTATAAAACTGACTATATCAGATTTTGGTGCATATATATTTAAGATTGCAATGTCTTCTTGGTTAATTGCTCCCTTGATCAAAATGAAGTGTCCTTCTCCAGAAAAAGAAATTTCTTATGACTAATTTTGATTGAAGTTTATTTTGTCAGTTATTAGGATAACAACACCTGCTTGGAATACTTTTTTCCAACCTTTCGTTCTTAGGTGGTGTCTCTCTGTGAAGGTAAGACATATCTCTTATAGGCAGGAAAAAAGATGGATCCTGTTTCCTTAATCAATTCAACTAACCTGTGTCTTTTGATTGGGGAGATGAGGCCTTTAATATTGAAAGAAACTATTGAAAGCTGTGCGTTGATTACTGTCGTGTCTTTGTCTTCTTATTTGTAGTGTTAGTCCTATTTTCTATTTCTGGAATTATACCCTCATTTGGTTTCTTGCTGTAGACTCTTGGCTGTGCTTATTCATCTCTTCAATCCTAAATTTTGCTTCCAGTCTTCTCTATGGGGCTGATTTGGTGGCCATGGATTCTTTGAGTCTCATTATATCATGGAAAGTTTTTCTTTCTCCTTAAACTATGGCAGATAGTTTTGCTGGGTAGAGTAGTCCAGGTTGGCATTTTTGACATTTTAGAACTTGGAGTACATTAGTCCAAACTCTTCTAGCTTTTAAAGTTTCCATTGAGAAGTCAGCTTACCAGTATGCTGATGGGGCTGCTTTTATATGTGACGTGGATTTTCTCTTTCAGTTTTCAATAATCTTTCTTTGCTCTGTGCATTTAGTGTTTAAACTATGAGGTGACATGGAGAGCTTCTTTTCTGGTCCTGTCCATTTGCTATTCTGTGAACTTCTTTTGCCTGAATTGGATGTATTTCCTTAGTTTAGGGAAATTTTCTTCTATGATTGTGTTGAAGATCTCGTCTATGCCTTTGACGTAGGATTCTTCTCTTTCTTCTATGCCTATAATTCATAGATTTGTTTTTCTGTTTTTTGTTTTGGTGCCCCAAATTTCCTGCATATTCCTTTCATGGGTTTTAAAAATGTATCACTTGCTCCCATTGACTGATTCAATTCCTCTCTCTTCAAGTTCTGATATTCTGTCTTCCCCTTGATCCATTCTACTGGTAAGGCTTTCCTCCGAGTTTTCAATTTGGTTCTTTGAACTGTTAAATTACATCTTCATTTCAGGTAAGTTTTCTTCAGTATTTCTTTTTATTGAATTTTCTTCATAATTTCGTTCAGGTGTTTTTGTTTTCTTGAGCTTCAGTTAGGAATTTGTTTCTGCTCTCTTTAAGTTTAGTGGTGGTGTGAGATTTCTTGGGTAAAGTGTGGGGCAATCCTCTGGTGCAACTCCCTGCTGGGTATGGATCTGGGACAGGCAGACTCGCTCAGGTAGCATGAACATGCAGTTCCTGGCTGGGTCTGGGCCTGGAGGGGCAGTGTGGAGTGGTTGCATGGGGTAAGAGTCCTGGGTTAGACTCACCAAGACAGCACGTGGATGTGGCTCTCAGCTGAGCCTGGGCCAATAGAGCACAAAGATGTGGATCCTGACGGGGGGGTCAGGGCCTGGAAGGGCGCCACTCAAAGAGGGCTCTGGGTCAGATTCCGCAGGACAGTGCAGGGATGTTGATCCTGGCTGGGCCTCGGTGGGTGTGGAGGGGTCAGGCTAGGGATGGGGGTGGAGTGGGGACTGAGGGTCCTGAGCTAGACTCACTGAAAGATCTCATGAGTATTGCTCTCAGCTGGGCCGAGAGAGCACAGAATGCAGATCTCAGGTGCGTCTGGGCCTTGGGTAGCACAAATGGGATCAGATCTTTCTTGCTTCTTTATCAGAGCTGTGCCCCTCATTTTCCTTTCTTCCGTGGACACGCACTGCATATATCATTTTCAAAGTCAGTCAGAGGCAGCCTCAGGTTGGTAGCATAGCTGACACTGCTCTTGACCAGCTTCTCTCAGACATTATCTCAACCGGATACCGATCCCACTAGAGAAACAAGAGAAGCTGCTATGGAAAACTTGCTTAAGGAAACAAAACTAGATAGGATCAGAGTTCCGCGTGGCCTTCCTCACGGCCTGTCCCACATCCCTGTTCTAAAGAGCAGTGACATGGCCTGACCTTAGAGACCATGGCCTTAGAGGATAGTCACAGCAAAGCCCAAAAGGTAGCCATCTCCTCCAAGTTCTATGAGGCCTCTGAAGGTGACCTGCGTAGATAGCGTGCTGTCTTTCATCTCAGGGACACCGAGAGTCTTGTAAACATTATCTCATTAGACAGTTTCAAACAAATGAGTTAATGTTTACAGAAAGTCCCAGAGATCTGAAGATTTTAGGCATGGTATGAATAAACACACCGCATCATCCTGAAGCCTCGACAGCTCTCACAGAGTTACTGCCAGAGCTCTCCCTTGTGAAAATGTCAAGTCATGGCAGGGGCGACGAAAGTAGGGGGTCAGGTCCAACAAGTCCGACTCTGATTTGGAGTAGTGACTCTATAAAGCAGAGATGCCAAAGTGCATTCTATGGAGATTCTGATCCATTACCAGTGCCTTACAAACCACATGAGCAGAACAGGACCCTGAATCGAGGGCAAGCTCCCTGGGAGAGCTCTGAGAAAGACCATGGCCTTTGCCACTGTATGGGACTAGAGATTCTGAAGTATACGTTCCAAGAATTTATGGTTTTTGAGATCAGTGATTCTGAATACTGGAGTCATTCAAAGAGCGTTCACAACTACTAAGGCGAAGGAGCATGCCAGAGCAATTGAATCATTACTTCAATGAGTGGGGCTGACCATCCGAAACACCTTTGAAAGTGCCCAGATGATTTTAATGGCTAATTATGAGCTAACATTAATTTAGGTTTAATTAGTGGTGACATCTAAATCTAATTGAGAATTTGTGTTGGAAGAGTGGCACTTTCTTTGTTCAGAAGCAGTAGTTCCCAGCCTTGGCAGTAATGGGAATTTTAAAAACAGAAATTGTGTTTTTGTAAAATACAGCAAAATTGAACAGAAAGCAGCCAGAGGCTGGGTGTGGGTCGGATACTGATGCGTAATGGGAAAGGAGATACCGGGAGATGCGGGGGACCAAAATCTGCTGAAACTCATTTTGTTTGAACATGACATGATAATAAATGCTTTGTGTGCTAATATTAACTTTTAAATTAATTTAAAAACTAAAACTAAAAGAAAAATCAAAATAAACCCAAGCTTGCAGAAGGAAGGAAATAAGAAAGATATGGGCAGGAAACACTGAAACTAGAAACTGAGTTGTTTGAAAAGATAAATACAATTGACCTCTAGCTTGACTAGGAGAAAAGGAAGAGCTCAAGTAAATAAAAATAAAATGATGTTGCAATTTATACTACTGAAATACAAAGGTTCATGAAAGACTACTATGAACAATGTGCTAGCAAATTCTATAATCCAGAAGAAATGGATAAATTCCTAAAAACATGCAACCTACCAAGATTGAACTATGAGGAAACAGAAAATAATGAGCTACATTATGAAATCACTTTAGGTGTCTGTCAGCAGACAAATGGACAAAGAAAATCTGATACACACAATGGAGTTTGATTCAGCCTTGTTGAAGAATGAAATTATATCATTTGCAGGAAAATGGATGAACTTGGAGATCATCATGTTACTGAAATAAGCTAATCTCAAAGGCAGGTTTCTCATGTTTCCTCCCAGCTGGGGAATCTAGAGACACCAGGAAAGTGTCTTCTGGACATGAGAGAACACTATACTCATAAACTCACGGAAGCTGTGGTTGCCTGCACAAGACCAAGCCCATCAATATTCCATCACTGAGGAGCTCATGAACACCCAACCCTAACTGAGGAGTTTTTAACAATTGATAACTTCTGGGAAAGGGAGAGTCAGTTTTCTTTAAGGGTGTGGCCCCTGATAGGTCAGCCATACCCCAGTGGATGGCCCCATACCTCTGAGTATATGGACAGCAGACACTGGACTTGGTGGGATGTTTGAAAAAAAAAAAAGGAGGTCATGAAGTTGAGAGGGAGTCGGGGGGTGAAGGGTGGATCTGGAAGGAGTCAGGAGAGGGGTTGGTGATGAATATGATCAAAATACATTGTATGAAATTCTCAAAGAATTACCAGAAATATCATATCTAAAAAAGGAGAGGACATAAAATGCCGAGAAAGTGCTTGGGGAAGTGGGAGGAGCAGAGACCATAGATATGAGCAAGATACATTGTTTACATGTATGAAGTTCCAAAGAATAAATACAAAGTATTCTATTAAAAATAAAATTAAACTAAAATTAAAAACAGACATGGAGAACCCAGAAATAAGCCCATACACATAGGGTCAATTAATCTTTTTGTAAATGATTTATTTTTATTTGTACAAGTGATTTGATTGCTGATATGTTTATTGGTGTGTGTGTGTGTGTGTGTGTGCGTGTGTGGTGCCCAATGAAGGTCAGAAGAGCAGCCATGTGGATGCCAGGAGTTGAACTCCATCCTCTGGAGAAACAGGAAGTGTTTTTATCCCCTGAGCCACCTCTCCAGCCTCCATGGGTCAGTTAATCTTTGACAAGAACAGTCAGAATACACGATGGGAAAAAGATCTCTTAAATAAGTGGTTTTTAGGAGCCCAGACATCCACATGTGAAAAAAAAATAAAATTTGACTCATATTTTACAATATACAAAAATTAATAGAAAATTGATTTAAAATTTAAGAACAGTAGCTGAAACTATAAAAATCCTGCAAGAGGGACTGGAGAGATGGCTCAGCAGTTAAGAGCATGGGCTGCTCTTGCAGAGGACCTGGGTTCGATTCCCAGCACCCACATGGTGGCTACAACTGACTGTGAGTCCAGTTCCAGGGGATCCAATGCCCTCTTCTGACCTCTGTGGGCATTGCATGACATAGGTACACTTACACATGTGCAGGTAATACACTCATACACATAAAGTAAAAAATAATAAATAAAATACTTTTTAAATCCTACAAGTAGATAATAGAGCCAAGCTCTTGACAATGATCTTTTTGGTATGATAAGAGCAACAAAATCAAAAGTAGTTGAGCGAGAGCATGTCAAACTTTTGCACAGAAGAGGAAGCCGCAAAAACAAAATTAAAAGGCCACCTATGAAATGATGCAAGTCGTGTATCTTATGAAGAGTTAATACCCCAAATACATAAGGAACTCAAGCAATCCAAGAGCAAACAAAATAACCACAAATGAAATGATTCTAAAATGTGCACTGACCCTGAAGAGGTATTTTTCCAAAGAAGACACACAAATCATCAATATTTTAATATGAAAATGTGCTCAACATCATTAATTACCAGGAAGATGCAAATCAAAACCACAGTGAGATAACACTCCACCTCAATAGGAGTAGCTATTATCAGAAGACTAGAGATGATAGGTCCGGGCACAGGCGTGGACAAAAGGAAACCGCACACTGCTGACGGCTATGGAAATTGGTACAGTCACTGCAGGGGGAGCTGGTAAGAGACTACAAAAAGTTAAAAACAGAACTGCCATTTGACCCAACAGCTCCATTTCTGGATAGTCACGCAAAGGAAATAAAACCAGTCTCTTACGGAGATCTGCACGTCTCTGTCCGTTACAGCATTATCTAAAACCATGGAGATAGGATAGCAACTGGTGTCCATTAATGGGTGAAAAGATTTTTTAAATGCGGCACCCATATAGTGGAGTATTATTCAACAATTAAAAGAAGAAATTCCTTCCACTTGCAATAACACAGATGAATCTATGTTAAATAAATCAACCACAAAAAGAAAACCCTATATGACCTTACTTATTATGTGGACCTAAAGATGTTTAATTCCTAGCGGCAGAGACTAGGGTCCTGGTTGCAAGGATCTGGATACTGGGAAAAGTGGATTTGTCGGTCAAAGGATACACATAGCTTCATTATAAATTCTGGGACCTACTGGAAAGCATAGTGACTATAGTTATAAGGACTGTATTGTGCTTAAAGTTTGCTAGGAGAAATGATTATTCCCTATTACACACACAAATAGTAACTTCTTTAGGTGAAGACTTGTTAATTCAATTGTGGTACTAATTCACAGTATATATGTATATCATATGCATCACACCTTGAATATATATAGTTTTTCAATCATATCTCAGTAAATGTAGGAGGGAAGAAATCCCAAATTTCACAATTTGGATGAGTGAAGGAAGGTGGGCCAGCACTGAAAAGAGTGAAAGAATAATAGAAATGCTGGTCTTGTTCACTTGATGGTTTGTCTTTGTCACAAAATAAGAATGTCCGACACAGAACTTTATAATGAACTTTCACACATCTTATTTAGACATTTCAGTGTGACATATCATCTTCAGATTAGCAAACCAAGGCTCAGAAAGAAAAGGGCATTTGTTCAATATCTACATTCATGACCTAAACGTGGGGCATTGAATGGAGCCCAAAGCCCTTACTGTGTTTCTTCAGCTAGTCAAATTTCCATGGTTCTTCACCTGCTTGACTGTGTTGGGCGGGTAAGCATTTATTGTCACGTAATTCCCTTTGATACTAAAGGATTGATTTCCAAAGGAAAAAGCAGGAATCTTCAAAGGGGAAAATGGAGAGACCTACTTACCTTGGGTCTTTGGGAACTGCTTGCCTAGATCTGACTTCAGACCCGCTTCTGAACAGTGCAGATGGGAGGAGGGAGGAGGAGAACCATAAAAGGAGTGGTTCCGGGAGGGTGAAGGCAACCTCTGCAGCCGTCCTCACTCACTTTCTCCCACCTGTACAACTATCAGCCGCGATGTCTTCATGTGCCTAAATAATCAGGCATTGCAGGCATGGATATCCCTCTCATTATGCAAGATGACACTCATTACTGTCTCTAATGTGCTGCCTGCCTGAGTGGCATTAGTGACCAGTCATGCCCAGATTACCTGCCTCAGAGAGCACTTTCAATCTTCAGGACAGGGCCACTGAAGATGGAGTCACTGGGCTGGGATCGCACCCAAGATGGATATGGACTGATGGATAGGAACCTGGAAGTTGATTTTCAACATTTCTAGGGATTCATTGGCACCACACCCATAGTAAACACATGAAGACTCAGAAATGTGTGGAACAACTGTGTTGATACTAAAATTTGGAAGACTCAAATCTCATAATGAGATTATTTATATATGTAAAATTCTCTCGTCTCTGAATGAGAGAAGTTTGTCACTTCCACAAGTTACCCGCAGCAGTCTGTTCTCTCTCTCTCTCTCTCTCTCTCTCTCTCTGTCTGTCTGTCTCTCTCCTCTCTTCCCTAAATCTCATTCCTCTAGTGTCATTTAATGAGTTTACTGTTTCCAGCTCTGCGCAGCTGTGTTCCCATCTTGCCTGCTTTTCTCTTTCCAAAGTTGTAGCTTAGGGCCTGCTAGTAAAATAATGTGGAAGTTTCGAGTTAAATAGTTTTTTCTGAAAAGTTTCTCAGTGCTAGTGGAATGTAATGTGTGTGGTAACTCTTCAGGAAGGTATGTTCACTGTATACTAGTTCCCAGATTTTTTAAAGAACATCTTCTAGGATGTATGTTTAGTTCAAAAGATATTGATGGAGTCTCAGACAGAGCCTGTTATCTCTTCTTTTATGTTAAATTTGTTACCCCTCAAGAAGATATATTGAAATCCTAATGTCCAGAAGTAAAAAGCATGGCAGTATTTGGAAGTGTAGTCTTTACAGAAATAATCAAGCTAAAATAAAACAGTCATGATGGGCCCTGAGCTAATGTGACTGCTGTCCTTGTATAAAGGGGAAGCATGGGCACAGGACAAATGTGCTCAGAGACAATGAGGGAGTCCATCGTCATGAAATGTCTGGAGTTACCAGAACTAGGAAAAAGGTGTGTAATAGACCCTTTCTAGTGCCTCAGTAGAAGCCTGAACCTCCTGGTAGCCTCATCTTCAGACTTCTAACCTCCAGAACAGTAAGACAACAAAGTTCTCTTGTTTCGAACCACCCAGTGTATAGAAACTTGTCAAAGCCTAGGAAACTAATATATTCCTTAAAGCCCACCCTTCTAGGTGGGTTGAAGATAAATCAAGTTCATGTTTTTTTTCTTATTTATTTATTTTTTCTTTGATATAGGGTCTCCCTGTAGCTCCAGCTACCCTGGAACTTGCTATGTAGATCAGGCTGGTCTTGATCTCACAGAGCTCTGCCTATCTCTGTCTCCCAAATGCTGGTATTAAAGATGTGTGCCACCATGCCCAGCTTCTAATTTATTTTTAATGCGATAGTCAAAACTAACCAGTTTAAAACTAACAAAATGCTTATTTTTCTCTACTTTCATTATAATAGAAACACTGGTTTTTAGGTAGGAAAAAGGTCAGCTAGATAAAGGATTAGCAAACAGTATAACGACACACAGAATAAGTACTTTAGGTCTGTGGGATACATATTCTCTGTCACAATTATTCAACTCTGCTATTTTGGCAGGAAAATAATATAGATACTTAATAAAGAAATAAAATAGCCATGTTCTTATAAAATTTTATTGACTAGATTTGGCTTACATATCATAGTTTACTGAGCTCTGGTCACAGTAAGCGCAATATAACCAAGGTCTCTACTCCAGTGGGACTTGGAAAATCTTGTTCACAGCTGTGTCCTCAGTGCATTGTGCAACACATGGCACACAGTGGGCATTCTATAGAGACAGAATCAGTGAGTGACCGACAGTCCCTCAGGCAGGAAGAGACCAGCCAAGTGTTGCAGGTTCGAGGCAAGGTGAAATGCTGAGACCCCCAGGACACTAACTAAAGTGAAACAAAAGACGCTTCTTCAGTGGCAGTTAGATTCCTTGTCAAAGCAAAAGAAACACCAGTGAGTTCCTGTGTATACCAAAATATATGAAGAAAATGATTTTAGGAACGTGTCCCAAGATCAACAAAATGCAAGCAACCCAAATATCTATAAATAGAACATGAGACAACATGGACGAATCACAAAATACTGAAAACTATCTGCACCCCCGAAACCTAGGTACAGAAGACTGAAACCATAAGTCATTATTCAGCTTATCTATATTATTAATATGATTTTATTTTTTCCATACAGCATTGGCATGATTTTATTATTCTATATAGCATCAGCATGACTTTACTGTGCCAAGAGAATCTTGTCCAGGCAAATAATCTTATTCATCATTATTGGAGCTTCTGGTACTTCTTGAGCCATCATATATATCTTCAACAGAAAAATCAGCAGTCTATAGTTCAAGAATTTTGAACACCTGAACTCAAAATCATTGCTTTGCTGTTTCTATCAATCTTAAAAGATTATATCAAAAGAAGTCAAAATGCTATTTCTTGGAGAGATGATGGACTAAGCCATGCCTAGTCCACTGGTCTTGGAGACTAAGATTTGCCAGCTCCTGAAAGGCTGAGTGTGTGTGCTGGATTGTGTGAGGAACCTTATCGCACCGGACAAATACTTTTCTTACCTTTATTGTTTCTGTATGGATCTCAAAATTCTGACTCAGGACTTGACAAGGAAGAACAGAAATACCTGGAAATCCAAGATGGTGGTGTCATGGCCACAGGTTCCATGGCTGCAGGCAGCATGGCTATAACCCCCGATCCCACCCCGTGACCACAGACACTAGAGAAATGGCATGGAGAGGAATGGGCATGATGAGTTGTGGGAGGACTTAAAATGTGACTCCAGAAAGATGTCTCATTACTTGTCCCCCCGGCCATAGAGGAAGATGTGAAAACAGCAGACTTCAAAAAAGCCAGCCAGATCCTTGATCATGGAAAACAAACAAACAAACAAACAAACAAACACTCAATCCATCTATCTCCTTAAGCAAAAGTGAAAGTAGTTTCCTCCAATATTGATATCCCTCTAGTGAGACATTCAAGCCAGCAAGTAGCTGTTTATATGGTGTAAACATATGTAAAAATTCATTGAGCTGTACCACGTACTACATTCAAGAGTAACATTTATAAAAGGTTAAGTAGTTAATGAGTATCAACACATTGTAGAGTTTGGCAGTGGCAATATTAGTCTTAGGACAATTGTATTATCTAAGTAGTTGCCTTCAACCATATTCAAGAGCTCCCAGCCTGGCTACTTTGGTTTTGTTTTCAAATCCTTGTCATCATTGGCTGTCTGAGGTAGAAGTGACTAGTGCTTATTTGCCCTGATCCCTGCGCATGAACTCATGACAGGAATTAGCAGCAAGAGAAACTCTTGGCCCAGTATTCTACTTGGAGGATGGGTCTGCTGAATAGAGATATCTCAAAACAGCGCATTTGGGAAACCAACATGTCTGAAAACTTGTCTGTGAATACTGCATAAGGGGAGCCCTTTCTCTGGTTTAATAATTTAGCTGCGCTAGTTGCGATTACATCCAGAAACTACAGCCTCACAATTGGGGATGAAGTGAGGCGGTGGGTTAGGCTCTTCTTATTTGTGAAATTCATCTTCGTTGTCCCTAGCAGCAATGTGTTCTTTTTAACAGTGGAATGTTAGAGACCCTTTAATGTGCTGCTACTGGACGGGGGAGGGAGCAGGGATCATCATAAAATTGAACTCCAGAAAAACCTAGCAGTCTTCTTGAACAGCAGTAGTTAAAATCAATAATACATAAATTTGCCAAGACATTCCACACACACACACATTTCCACAAGCCAGCTGGACCAAGTTCTATAATTTTTTAGCCATTCTCTGACTCCATAAACTAGAAGCAAGGAAAATCAGGCTGTATTATAAAAAGTTCTGATTAAAAAGAAACAATGTGCACAGAGAAGATATGGCATAATTTCCATTTTTAAGACAAAGACACATAGATATTTGGGGGATAAGAAAAGAAGAAAGAAGGAAGAGGACAAAAGTTGCCAGACTGAGTGGAAATCATATACCCATGTTTTCTAAACACTGACTAAGGATTATGACTTCCCATAATATTTTTAGTCTGTGGTTACCGCCAGCCTCACCTGGCCCATCCCTACGCCCTTTTGCAGGTGTAATTATCACTCGTCTCCTGTAGAATGAATCCTCTGTCTGAACATATGAACAATGGCTTTCTCATACACCTTAGGGAATTTGCTTTAAGAACTGTGAGCAGATTACTGAATGATTTTAGCTATCCACATTTCTTCTTTTGTTTTTTGATTTCTTTCTAAAAGTAGTATGCATTTATTGTAGAACTTCAGAAAGTTTGGATAAGCCAAATGAGTCAAGAAAAAAATTACATAGAACCTGATTAAAATTACTTTTAACATAGATTAAATATCTATGTACATATAGAGTATTTACACATATATGTAAATATAGAGCCTATTATTCTGTTTCCAAATTTTTTGGTGGAACGTGAAGTCCAAGTAACATACTCTGACTTAATAGCACGTTGTAATTCTATTGCTTTGATTACATTTCATCAAAACAATCCTTACTGGGGCTGGAAAGATGGCTCAGTGGTTACGAGCACTGGGTTGCTCTTGCAGAGGACCTGGGTTCCATTCCCAGCATACATACGGTGGCTAATAACCATCTGTAACTCCAGTTCCAGGAGAATATAATGTCCTCTTCTGACCTCCATGAGCGTTGCATGACACAGATGCACTTACACACATGCATACACACAAAATAAAAATAATAGATAAAATATTTTTTAAAACAATTCCTTATGGTCAAAGTATATTAGCTTTTGTCACTGTGATCAAAACTATCTGACAAAAAGAAGTTAAGGAAGAAAAGACGTATTTTCAGTTACAGTTTCAGAGACTCCTGGTCCATTTTGGCAGGGAAGGCGTGGAGATGATGTGGTAGAAATGTCAGGAAGAGACTGTTCACATCAAAGTAGGACAGGTAGCAGAGAATAGGCTGGAACCAGTAGCTTGGCTAAAACCTTCCAAGGCTCCTCCCTACTGAGCTTCTTTTCCCAGTCAGGCCTCACTTCCTAAAGAATCCATAGTGTCCCCAAATAATTCTACCTGCTGGGGAAAAAGCACTCACAGCATAATAAGCCTGTGGGCTCATAAGTAGCCCTGGAAGTCAAAATACTGTGCGCATCCTTGGCAATCCTCCTAAAGTAAATTTATTAAAGTAAAAAATATTAGATGAAATTAGATGTATGGACTGGATTTTTGATAAAATCACCAAATTGCTTTTCTGAAAAGTTCGACTAAATCACCTATTGCTTCTCACCGTGGGTGTCAATGGAAATGAGATCAGAAATCTCACCTACACAGAAAAAATTTCAATTGTGATGATGGCCACATGCCATGATTTTCTTATGTTCTACTCTGGGAAATTACCTTGCAGGTGCGTATCTATAATTTGGTAACTAAGCTACTGACACTCAGAGGCCACGTATGCTGTTTGAGTGATCGGAATCAACAGTAATTTTTATCATTTTTCTGTTACCAGAATTATGAACTATTTTGGTACAGTCTCCAAGGGGATTTCCAGCCAAATTTAGAGGGCTTGAGTATTTCAGACCTAGAGCATAGTCTATAAACAGAATTTAACAACAATGTAGGGTAACTTGTGTGAGCAGTTTCCTCTGAGCAATGGCAATGTCTACTACTAAAGAATATACAAATGAAAGGAAATTTTGAGTCACTAAAATTTGGGCCCCAGGATAAGAATGATGGGGAATCATAAGGGCCTGTCGGAACTTCCACTCATTGGGTGGAGTGGCTAAGTTCCAATGTGTGAGAAGACTAGGCACTAAGCAGGTGCAGCATACAAATACAAGCAATGTCAGGTACTGTGTGATGACCTATAGGGTGGGGTCCTGAACTTCCGAGAATAAAATGTCAGCAACAAACTAACATTGTGACAGAATGTAGCATAAAATTTGAAGCTAAGCCATTGCTTTCTCTTTGTGACACCCTTAACTTTGAAGTCTTCCACATCAGTTTTCACCTAAAGACTCCTGTGTATTACCCACTCCCCCATGAATAATTTCCTCCTCTGTGTTTTATACTGTCAACTGTATAGCTATGATTTCATGTTGACAGTACTTACTTTTACGAACATTGTTATGTGTGGCATTGGGTCATGAATCTGTATTAAAACATGTTCCTAGTATGTGACTCTCTCATTGTCTTTTTAAACAGAAAATAGAGAAAAGATCTTCATGCATGATAAACTTCAAAAGAGTAAAATATTAATTTAATGTCTTAACTTCTGAAGAGTAAAAAAATGTAATTTTGGTTTTTAGTTAAGACCCAACTCATAATCAGGCTTTACACATTTTAAATATTTTTAGGTTAATTATGCCAATTTTGTTTCTACATTGCAACCAAAATTAATTTTTTATCACTTCATTTTAAAACTAGTAGCTTAATTTTGCCCAGAATTACACACTGCATTTCCAATATACTATTAGGCTTGAGTTCAACAGAAAAAGTGGACCTGACATTTAAAATCTACTTTCCTTTAGTGCTTCTCAAGACTTACACATTGTATTCTACTTAGAGTGAGCTTACTCTTATTTTGATTTTTTTTCCTTAACTATAGCTTTAGCAGCAACAAACACTGCCTTTACCATTGTGAACGATCTCAAAAGCTGAATATAACTAGCAATAAATGTTTTCACTACACTCTGCATGGCCTTTAAATGTCTGAAACTATTCTCATGTAGACTGGACAGTATTTTTGACATGCTTATATTTTATACCTTGAAAAACAAAATGAAATTTGCATTTTATAACATGTTTTCTTTATAAAATAAAAAAGGTCGGGGAAAATAGGGTCTTGAGACAGACAGCCCAGTGCTTTTAAGCCTATGCCCTTTCCCAGATCCCAAATAAACTCTCTCTATTTCTATTTCTTGCCGGGTAACATTGGTACAATTCTTTGTCCTGGTACCCAGGTACCCAGGATACTTCAGCTGCTGCCTCTCATCCTCAGAGCCACGCCTGTAATAACTGTTCATTCAGTTGTCCTAGTATTTTTTTGTGTCTTTTTCAAGCCCACCCTGCTCTTTGTCTTTTAGGGATGAGACAGAATAGAAAGACGGAAAATTAGGCGGATATGAAAAAGGAAAGGAACCCCTGGCCCAGGAATGTGGTTGAAACCTTTGGCCACCAGAAGAAAGAATTCCAACACAATTAAGCCTAAGACTTTTCTCCCTTTCCATCTATAAACCTGAAATTTCTAGAAATCATACCATAAACCCAATTTATAGGGAAAGTTCTAAATCCTTTGGACAACCTTAGTTAAGCCCCTGGTTTTGTCATGTTAGGTTACAACTCCATGCAAGGTATCTCTGTTGTCAACTGATAAGTTTCACTCACCAAAAAATAGGAGGGGGGTGGTAAACAATCTTTTTAAAATGTCATTTGAGAGTCACCAAAATGGTATATATGTCTAATCCTGACAATTAATTATGACTCTCCTTTGGGAAGCCCGTACCTATGCTTGAGTATGTCTTACTTCTGAAACTCTCTTGGAAAGCCCACACTGATATTTGGGTATGTCTTTCTTTCTGAGTATGTCTCTTTCTCCTAATCTTCATGCTTAAAATCTATGTTAAAATTTTATTAATAAAATCTTCAACTCTGCTTCATACTGGCTAGGTTTGAAATATTTTTTTCTGCATTGAAACCACAAATTCCAGTTTGGCCTGAATTGAAGTCTCTAAAAATTAGGAAATCCCTTCAAAGTAGCTAAAGGTTCAGAATGTAGAGCTGTGTCTCTCTCCCCACACCACTGATGGGAATAAAGTCTATTTGGGCCCAGAACTCACCATGTAGAGCAGGCTGGTCTCGGTTTCACAGAAATCTACTTGTTTCTGCCTCCCAAGTGCTGGAATTAAAGGCATGTGCCACTATTCCTGGCAAGTCTATTCTTTCTTATCCAGACTCTTTCCTTCACTGGGTCACACACAGTCAACTTCTAATCTTTCATCTTACAAATATTTTGGATTTTTTATCATAGGGATCCTAACCTAGTGTCCAAGAGCTCCCTGAAGACCCATGAGTAGATATCTGGAGGATGGGATGTTAAACTTTGATGGAAAAGCTATATTATCATTGCTAAAACTAACCTTTAACCAAAATGTAGAATTTCATTTAATTATGACTGTATGCAACAAAACAAAGTAATGTTGAAGCTACTGATCATACTTTGATTCACAGTACAAAATTTGCATATGTTTTCATATCTCACTAAATTGGCATGCTACCTCAAAAATCTCATTTTAACTGAAGTATTTCAAAAGTGTAATAAATTCTCTTCCTTGTCGGACTTCAGTTAGAATATTTATGACTACTGTCTGCTTGTTCCCAGATAGGACATGATGGAGTTTCTATGTAATTAAAAATTTTTGATGAACTATTCTGTTTTACTATGTATTGGTTTACTCTGTATGTCTATATATTTTATTTTGTCTGATTAAGATTATAAGTATTATTCTTAGAAAAATTTTCTGGCTTCACCAAACTTCTAGTATGATCATGACACAAAAAATGTCAGACCTTTGGGTCAGGCATCAGAGCAGGTCCCTTGCCCAAAGAAAAATGCTTCTGTCTTTATTAACTTGCTTGGCTGTTACCCAGGGATGACACCAAAACCTTTCTGTATAAAATCCCCTGTGGTTATGACTTGAATATAAATATTGCCCACACAATCGTGTGTTTTAAACACTTGGTTCCCAGATGATTTAAGGTAGTAGAAACTTCAGGAAGTGAGACCTAGTTGGAGGAAATAGGTCACTGGGAGACATGCTTTTGAAGGTTCTATCTGTCCCCTGTCCCTTCCTCAATCTTATCACCATATGGTGATCCTCCTCCTCCTCCTCCTCCTCCTCCTCTTGCTCCTGCCACTATGATGCTCTGCTCTATCAAAGGCCTAGGCTCAATGAAGCCAAGTGGCCCAAGCATGAAATCTATGAAACCATAAGCAGGAGAAATTGCTCTCTCTCTCTTTTTCTTCTTATAGTTGCTATAAGAAGGCAACTAATAGACCAGTAAGTTAAGGGATCCTTTTATGTCAAAACAAAAACAGAACAAGACAAGACAAAACAAAATGTAATTTATACAGTGAGAGAGAAAGCATGCTACCCTAGTTGGGAGTCTGATGACAAGAGCATCCAACTGAACAGAAAGTTACTAACTGGCTTGATATGCTCAATGGATGGCATAGTCATGACAATCTATAGACACAAGAGGATAGATGAGAAGATAAGGGAGAGAAAGCAAAAGACAGAGAAACCAGAAGAAAGGAAGCCCTTAATGATAAATGCTGCACAATCTGTAAACTAGAAACAAGAAACAAGAAGAAAATGTAAGCTCATGCTTTTGGAGTTTCCCACACTGCTACCAAACTAGAAGCCAACTAAAAGTCATGCTCTTTGAAAGCACCTTTGGCCTTACGCAGACAGTAATAGCTTTTCGTAAGTATCTGGAAGAAGTCATCCACCGTGACTCAGATGAGAACCCAAAGCTCTTGCACCCAACTCAAGACGGTGTCTCTCCCTGACATAAAACCAGAAAACAACAGCCAAATGGCAATGAATACTTTATTTTATAGTAAACAGGCACATCTGGGAGTTACTCCTCTGTGGCTTCCTGCCCTCATTCTTCCTCCTCCGTTTTCCAGTGATGGTGATCTACTGCTTTATTCCATCTCCCATCTTCCTTCTCCAATTAATCTAGCCTTTCTTTCTTCACAGACATAGTCCTTATCTTTGAAGGGCAAACGGGCTTTCTACACGTTAGAAAAGATTAGCAGTCTGTACTATTCACAGCTATTAGCAATATTACATAGTTCCATTCATTTATTTGGGTTGGAGCTTTCTCTGCTAAACATCTAAACCCAGGTAAGTGTTTTTCTCTCCCTTCAAAAGACCTCTTGCTAGAGATTTATAGACATTCAAATGGGAAACATCATATAAACAGTGAAAATCCATCAGTTCAAGACTTTGGTCTTTCTAGGTCTTCAAAAATGCAACCAGACATCTTTCATTAAAAAAAAATACATATATATTTACAGTAGTATGTAGTTTTTTAACTTAGATATTGAACAGCTCATCTCAGATATGCTGAGAATAGTCACTTAGTTTCTAAGCTACCTCCAGAAGAGTTTGTTGTCTCATTCCTCCAAGTTTGTTTGTTAAATTTAAACACTGACATCACAGGAAGATGTCAGTACATTTCTTTATAAAAGCTGCTATGTAGACTGTGATACACTGGTACAAAGTTTTATAATAATACAAGTAAAATATATAAATTACAATGAAATAAAAGAAGCTTGAGGTTCTGTCTTGTGGTTCCTTTAGCAGTCATATTGCTGTGAAGAAAATGAAATTTACATTAGGTGATGACCAGTGTAAACAAATGATTAAGTTTGTGTCAACAAAGATTAAATTTGTGTTCTTTATATTCCTATTCAAAGCAAACATAAAATAGAATGACGTCAACATTAGTAGAACTTTAGCCAGTCACACACTTAGGTCTTAGACATTGCTCACAAAATGTTTTCTAAATAAACCAGACCCACTTTCTTCCCCAACAAAAGCTACAGAAAAGGTTCCTGGAAATTGTGGGATACTGGAGCAGAGCTTGCTTGCACTGTGTTTTAGTGAGTCTTTATTCTGGAGGACTTAAAAGATAATGAATGCCATAGGAGTTTCCCACTGGTATGAACTCACTGCGGGCAACCTTTCAAATTAAACGCTACTGAGTTATGAACCAACTCTCCGACACTAAAAGCCCTGCCCTTTGAAAGCATCTTTTGTCTTACACAGAAAGATAATGGATCTTCCTCAGTGTTTGGAAGACGCCATCTCTACAGTGACTCAGATGAGAACCACATACACCGGCCCCCTTTTCTTCCTGACAAAACAGAAGCAGTTTGTCCACTGACTTCTGATACTTGTCTCCCAGATGTGACAGTACTGAAGCCCAGCAAGGCTCACTGAGCTTAAACTCTGTTTTGTGTGAAATTCAAGGATAAACTTTGGTTTGCCTTCAGTGATCCCAGAGGATTTCTGCTCTTCCCCCAGCTGCCTGAAAACAACTTCAAGCTGAAGTTTTACCATTCTTCTGTTTTCTTGGAAATTTGGCAGAATCCCCCAAAATTTCTTAATCTTGCACTACTTGCATGGTAAGGAAAGTCAGGTTTGTTTTTTAATTTAATTCTGAAAATTTATAGAACATTTCTATATATTTACAGCAGAGGGTTAATGATAAAAACGTTTAGTTTTTGTTTGTTACTTATTTTTAAGAAAAGAGACCTGGAATTAGAGGGATATGTGTCTTAGAATGGAAACCATAAATTCAATGTTTGTGGCTTAATATTATTTTACAAGATAAGACATAAAACAACCACCTCCCAAAAATGGACCAAAGTTTAACTTCCATGAATTCAATAATATATGTTTTAAAAAGATATAAAAAAATAACTTTCTCTGTTACACACAAGTACGTATTTCTTTCCTCACTCATATCCTCAGGAAACAAGTGCTTCCTGGTTTTCTGTCAGAGAGAAAGGCTTTTCATAGCTGCTATTCTGATGATTATTCTCCATGCTTTACTACTTCGGCATTTTTGTGACTCCTTATTAGGAAAAGAGCTGCAGAGAATTCATCAGAACAGCAAGTGTAGCATACTAATTACGAGCAAGGGCTTTGGTATAGAATAATCCAGGGATTGAAGTCTGTTACCCCCTGACTAAGTGATCTTATCCTGTTTCGTGCTTGAATCATGCTCACCTGAAGAATGAGTTTAGTATTACATCTAATGCAGTGAGTGTTGGCTATGATTCGTGTATACTCAGATGGGAACATGGGAGCAAGCAAAATTAAGCCATTTTGGATACTCCTGTGCAGCTAAAACCAGAGCCTTCAGGGCTAGTGGATGAAGTCATGGTTTTGACTTGGAAGAGGTACTGTGTCTGTGAGCAAGATGTCCCTGTGCACACAGAGTCATCAACTAAACCAAGACAAACTCTAGCCAAAATGGAATGCAATAAATGCCCAGCCACAAAGACAAAGTAAGAGCAAGTGCTCGTAGGATGAGCACGTCTGGTTTTGCCTTTTCTCTTTGTTGAGAAGACTGGTGCCTGGTAGTAACTGAACGCTGCAGGGCTAGGCCACAACATTGTCACAAAGCTTCTTACCTGTTGGCGAGAGCAGCAATAGCCACATATGCCTCCAAGGACTCCATTTATTACTTGAATGAGACACAAGATGAATTCAATTCCACCAAGAGCCAAGAGGATAGAAAACAAAGTTACATTCCATTCCACAATATGCTTGGGCTCATGGCACTGGGACCATGTGGAAGGATCTAGAAGGTACCTGTGAACAGAAAGAATAACTTCAAACATAGGTCCATACTTTATGGGGTGGCTTACAACTTACTTTTGGTTTAGTAGTTTCCATTCAGAAACACAGAAGTGAATTAACACAACATGGTGTGCTAGATTCTTCTACAACATGCATTCCAATAAATTGTAAGTTTTAGCCCAAATCTTATTGCAGTTGTTTGTATACAATTCAAACACAATTTTTTTTACTCTTAATCTAGGATTTGTGATTAAAAAGCCTCATCTTAGAAGATTTGTATTCTCTAAAAGACATGACTTCTTGTAAAGAAAAAAAGGCAAAGCTCTATTAATACAATGTTTAACACAAAGCAAAATTCATGTATTTATATGCATGTGAACTAAGAGCAGATATGAAAAATCTAAAATAATTCATGAGAGAATAAAGTAAAATTATAAAGAATATTTTTTTCTCTTTCCCGATTTTACAATTGTTAATGATCTATGTGAAAGATAGGATCAAAATTGAGCAAATATTTATTTGGAAAATATAATCTTTCACATTCTTTTTTTTAGCTTTAAGCTATTTAAGTTATTTCATTAAGATACCAATACCTTCCTTTTTGAAAATTATCCAAATTCTGCCAAGTTTAGGAATGCTTGTATTTTCAAATGAGATATTTGGAAAAAGTGAATTTTAATTTTTAAGAAAAAATTTGCAACAGCATATACAAGGCTTAAATTCAACTTCTCTAATTTAATGCTATTCTGCCCATTTCTCTATAACAACATGTAGCCCTTCTGTTCACTTGTTCAACAAAGACGATTGAGCTCTCTGTGTAAACTCAAAGCTGAGCTAGATCTGGGGGTGGTGATGATGAACTGAGCATGGGTTCTGCCCTAGAAGAGTACACTGTAAAGTGAGAGACAAGCATTGAGGATTTCAATTCCAAGTACAACAATCAGGCACATGAAGTGTGAAAGGACACGGAGGAAGAGGACCTATCATAGTTCAGGGACAAGACCTGCTTAGGTATCTATTCAACAAGGCTTAGTTCCCTGGAGGCAGGACTGGAACCTATTAATTTTTAAAAATTCACCCATCAGGACAGCATCTGATACATAGTAGGTATTCAACATGTATTAAAAGTTACTGAATCGGGGCTGGAGAGATAGCTCTGTGGTTAAGAGCTACTTGCTACTCGTGTGTGTTCACAATGTGTTATCCTTCACATTCACACTTCACATATATCATCCCATTAATGCTCATGACAACTGCCATGGGTTTCATTTTACAGATGAAGGCACTGAGTTTAGTTCCCAAAACCCATGTCAGATGGCTCACAACCACCTGTAACTAGTTCTGAGGGATCCAAGACACCCTCTTCTGACTGCTGAAGTTACACATAATTTAAAATTATATATATGGCCACTGAATGGTAAGTAACAACCTGAACTCACTTTGTGAAAAATCACCAAGTACTATTAAGGTGAAATATAATTTACTTGTATATGAAATCCATTTTGTAAATATGTTTGTACTTTTTCTGTCTGAAAAATATGTACCTTATGTACCTTGGATTACTTTCCTGGAATTTTGCTACCTCACAGAGTATCAGTATTCCTAATGCAGTAGGATTTAATCACGTGGGAACATCAAGGATTGATTTAGCTCCACAAAGAGGCCTGGTACAATTCCTTATCACTTCTTCCTGCCACCACGGAACAAAGAAGCTGGAACCAGACACCTAACTCTGGAAGAGTACACTGAGCCAATAAGAGATTCAGCTTGTTGATTTAGAATAAAATACTCCATCTCCCACCCGCCCCACACCACCCCATCTGTCCTACTGGCCCTGTCTTTCTGCTTGTCAGTGGAACAAAAGTCTGTCTTTCAGGTCACAAAGTCAAATTTTTCTCTGGCTCTGTTTAACTACTGGACAATTAGCCAGTGGTTTAGAACTGCTAGTTTTTCTCCATATTGAAATCCTTGGACAGGTTCAAAGGAGGAATGATCTAGAAGAAGAGGAAGGCTTCTTGTAGAAGCTTGAGCGAATATTGGACAGGGCACACAGGCAGCTTGAAAAGCTGTTGATATTCCTATCTCTCCCTGCATCCCGGATGTATATACCATGACTGTCCTTGGAGTAGTTTCATGCAATAGCTTTGCATGTTTGTGCATGCATGAATCATTATTTTCTATTAGTACACTTTGTTCCGAGCAAAGATGAATCACAATTGGTGGCAATATTGAACACTGAAACTTCCATCTCCTATAAGTGCCAGTTTGCCTTCAGAGGCTACCATTGTATTGTGTAAACTTCCATCTCCTATAAGTGCCAGTTTGCCTTCAGAGGCTACCATTGTATTGTGTTCATTGTAAGCCTGTAGATAACATTAACCACTAACATCTGCAGTGCTCACAATGTGTTACCCTTCGCAGGCACATTTCACATGTATCATCTCATTAATGCTCATGACAACTGCCATGGGTTTCATTTTACAGATGAAGGCACTGAGAGGCAGAGAAACCAGTTCACTTTTTCCTATTCTCAGAGACCAAGAATAGGGTTGAACCTAAGTCTAAGTAAGTCTACATTTTTGATCTCTTGGATGAAAATTTTAAATATATCTATACAAATATATATTATATATACATATATAAATAATCTCCATATCCCTGCTATATGTGCTACAATCCATGAGAGATACTATTGATAATATAAGGACAATTCAAAGTCTTTATTATTATTGTCATCTTTCAAAATTCAGATTTAAGGAATTGAATCGGGGCTGGAGAGATGGCTCGCTGTTAGGAGCATGAAGTGCTCTCTCTTGCAGAGGACTGGAGTTTTGTTCCCAGCGCTCAACCACTTGTGACTCTGCTCCCAGGGATCACACACACACACACACACACACACACACACACAATTAATGATAAAAATAAAATTTATCTTAAAAAAAAAGGAGCCACATCAGGAAGAGGTGAACTCTGAATCAACTCCTATTCAAAGCATGTGATCCATTTTGCATGACAGATTTCAGTTTCCTCAGCTTTTCTGTTCTGTTCCTTTTCCATTGCTGATAAAAATAAAAACCAACATAAAACAATGGGGCTCTCTTAAACTATACTGAAGTTAAGTAGTGAGTAAGAACTGTCCTAATAATTTAAAGTAAAGGGTGAACTGTGTGGAGTTCTGATGTGCCGTGTGAGTGGGCATATGCATTAATGGGAAGGAGGCACTATCTATTTTGAATTGTGAGGACATAAGGATACTCTGCTTCTTTTCCCCCATCTATTAAAAAGGAGAAACAGGGGAAATAACTATGTAGGGCTGTTATGAGGGCAGAATAAGTGAATTTACTAAATAGCACTAAAAACTTGCCCAGATTGAGGGCTGTCCATCATCGTTAGACATCTTGCCCACACTGCCTGAGTTGATGTAAAGAACACTGGCTGTGTGGATGGATAGATGGATGATTTTGTTTGCTATGGGATGGGTAAGAATGTGTAACCAGGCAAAGAACAATTACATACTGTCCTTCAGTGCTGGCAAAGGTGTAGTTCCACTGGCCTTGGGAATCACTGCAGTTAGGTCCTTCTGCCAAGCCCAGGGCTGCCACAATGACGCAGTAGCCGGATCCTGCGATGCCAACCAGAGCAGCCAATACAGAAGAAAGCATCTGGGGAAGAAACAGGAAGTAAGTCAAAGAGCTACACGGCTGTGTCTCGGCCACAAAGCACTTTCACCAGCCTGCAACACACATTCCACGTTTGAGGACTCACCGCACATCTCTTGCCACAGTTTTCATGGCCGCAACAGCCGCAGCAATCTTCTTCCTCCAGTCCAATGAACACAAACGCTGGCAGGAACATCTGGTCAGAGGCAAGCAAATAAAAGTTGCTGTCCTTCCCCAGGTTCATGTGGGTGGCGTTAGGCATCTTTTGGTAAAGATATATTTGTTTCTGATGGCATTAAGTGGCTTTGATTAGATTAACCAAGCATCACAAAGGATATAAGAATCTGAGAAGAAACAAAACTCTATTATATTTGCTTTTTCCATGTAAAGTATCAAGACACTCGTTATAGGGAGGATACTGAACATAAAGGGGTAAAATAATAACAAAAATATGTATGTGCTTCAGATGGATCTGATCTTAGAACCATGAAGACCTGTCTTTAAATCTGATTTCTCTTCCTTGTCAAATATAGAGGATGATCACAAATCTTGAGTAGGACAATGGAAACTCTTTTAGTAAGTAGAGGAAGGTTATTGCCAAAAATAAGATCTGCTTCTTTGAAGACACAAGGCACTGTTTCAGCTCAAAAGCGATGCACTTTAACTAAATAAGAACTATTTCAAAAGAAACCTAAGTGCAGTTGATGCTATGATAAACATAAGACCATGTTAATTTATACAATTGCATTTGTATTAGCCATCTGAACATTATACTGATGCTTAAATTCAGAGCACATTTACAAGCCATGCCACAGTTAGTATATTGGGTTTAAATATTTTAATGTCTTAGTTGGTAAAGATAGTCTCATGGCAGTAACAATTTCGTAAAATTTCTTTTTAAATTCATAATTCCAGCATTTTAAAGCAGCAAACTCAAGTTGGCCCACATTCTTTCTATGCTGAGGTTGAAGCTAATACTTTTGCCTCCCAGGTTGGCAGGCAAATTCCTCTCACCTTGGAAAAATCAACACATTCCACCCTTAGATTCAGACACTGACCCACACTAACTCCAATCCCAGGAGCTTGCAGTTCTTTGAAAATACCAACACGATTACTTCTTTTTCCCTGTCACAGATGCCTGAATATAAACAATAGAGAATAATTTAGATTCAAAACTGTTGACTTGGAACCAGCCAGCCACTCCAGTACTTAGAAACCTGATAGTCCTTCAAATCTCCTATAAAAGTGGGTATCTGTTTTCCAGCTGTAAAGTAAGAACTTTAGGAAAAGGATCATTCACTTTTAGTAGCAAGATTTTTATAAAGCAATGCCTAACAAAATTTTTAAAATGTCCAACACAATCTCAGAATGTTCTGCTTTCAAAAGAATGAACAATAACCGGGTTAAGAAGTATGCCTTACAGAAACTTCTGATGAAAAGAGGAGAGAAACTTTCAAAGTGATAGTTTCTGAAATGACTTACCATCAGACCCCCTCCTAGGATGCCAGAAAAAAACCACACAAAGCGGCTGAGGTGGTTTTCGGAGGCATACTTTGTTTCCCCATTGGGAAAATAAAGCAGAATATTAGCTACAATGCAGAGGACAGCAATCCACACCAGAGAGTGTCCGATGCCTCTTGCACATTTGCCATAGCACATGGTGGCGGCAGAAGCCCTGAAGGCTTTCCCCACGTCTCTCCTTCAGCTCAGCGATGTCCCAGATGAGGTGACAGTGTGCCTGTCTGTGGAGAAAGCAAACACAATCCTCAGTCCATTCCTGCTTCCACTTAAATAGTACCAGTTCATGCTGCCCGTAAATGAGGTACTTTGCTTTCATTGGTCCAGACTGCAGGCTCCAGTGGGGTGGAGGGGGGTGGGGGAATGCCCCGCCCTCCAAATGAAATCCCTGGGACAACGAAACCAGGATAGGACGTGAGAAACAACCTCAGTCATAGGCAAGAGAGAAAATGATTAATCCTCCATGAGGAATTCACTATGCAACTTGCTCACAAGATAGAGTCGACAGGAAACTCTAGCATAACCTTCCAGTAACTGCCAAGTACCCATGGCGGGACTCCTAGAGGCTTTAAAAGAGTGCTGTGATTCTGCTCTGCCATTTGGATGGCTTCCAGTCTGCCTCAGCACTGATTTAATTTGTGACCTGGGGCAAGTTTCCTGAGCTCTGAGCTCTTTTCCTTCTCTATTCAAGACAGAGTGTCTGAGTTGTCACCCATAGATTTGAGGAGGCCCCTGGGAAAATTACAGAGTAGCCTCCATTCCTCTGTCTGCAGCTAGGACAGGTCCCAAAGCCAGTTTCCCTAGATGTCTGCTGCCCAAGCACATCAGCTCCACAGCAAGGTGTTGTCAGGCAACACAGTGCTCAGACAGCTCTAAATCCTGAGGATTGCTGTTCAGCAAGGCAGCGCCAGGAACGAGCAAAGAAGACCCACAGCATGGCTCTGGGATGAAAGAAAGAGGACAAAGAGGTGAGCAAGGCTGATGAGCCCAGAGACTCGGCTTAGGCCAGACTTACCCTAAACTACGATTAGGCCCCACACTAAACCTGAGGAAGTCAACAATGAATAGGAATTTTCACTGATGTGGGATTGAACTGCGGTGAGGTCATAATCCCGAACGGACTGAAGAAATAAATCAATGTTAATGACATAGGCAGGAAAACCTGGTACCACCCAAGTGTGTGCAGGAGAGTCAGCCTAAAGCATCACTCCGTCATCGACACACGTCCACCAGTAGGACCTGTGGACCTTCTGCTTGCCTGAAAGTCCTATATAGAGCTAACATCCCATAGCCGATAGGGCCTGAGAGGACAAAATAGGTGAATGACTGGACTTTCTAAAAACGACAAGCACTTAGAAATTGCTTTTCCTAAAAAGCTCCAACTCTTTATCTCTGTACATTTACCTGCAAGGTTGCTAACACAGGATGGAGTCTGGCATCTCTGCCTTCGTGTTGCATGTGTCTCCTTTATTTTGGGTCACCTACTTACCTCCACACATTGGCAAATTGATGATAACCTACCTATCTCGTTCTCCTCTAAGGCTGCAGCCATAAGATGGAAGATCAGGCATATTACTGTTAGCTTTTAACAGTGTCCTATTCATGGCCTCCAAAAGGCATCTAATGGTCTCTAGCTGTTCCAAACCAGCAGTCATCTTGGATTACAGAAACAGTTGAGCCTGATATGACATACCACCCTCCAAATGAGGACAGTTATTCACAATGGGAGGTTTCACCTTCAAATGTGAATAATCATCGGCAGAGAGCTAGCTTGTCCCTTCAAGTGATAGGAACTTCTTCAGATCACTTGTAAAACGATACCTCTTCCCCAGCTGTCCCAGTTCTTTTTCTAAACCTAAAGCTCACATCAGTGCCCCAAGGATGAACTTGGGGTCACTGGGCAACGTTATTCACAACACATTAAATCTCATCTCTTTGATTTTCACTATTACTCATTGCTTTAAGGTCACATATTGAAGGCTGGAGAGATGGCTCGGTGGTTAAGAGCCATCCAGGTTTGAATCCCAGCATATGGTGGTTAACAAGCATCCTAACTCCAGTTCCAGAGGATCTGACACCCTCTTCTGACCTCCGAGGGCACTACGCAACACAGGTACACCTACCTTCATGTAGGCAATACACATAAAACAAAAATAATAATCAATCAATTTTTTAAGTAGCATATTGAGCTTGCTGGGGCTATTGTGTCCAGGATTTTTGCTCTGAAACTTCAGTTAGACTTTGTTGGGGTGCTTTCATTCTAATCCCCTATTTTACTGATCTGTTTTATCAGGGGACAAAATAAGGGAAAGTGTTCATTTGAGTAGTTTGCCTCCCAGTTCTTAAACCCCCTTCCTTCTTCTCTCCCTCATACCTATGGTCAGCCGGGCAAAGAGGGAAGAGTGAGGGACTTGGATATAGAAAGTTAGATGCAGACACAATGTCTTCTGCCTTCTAGCTTCATAGACCTGGGCAAGCCACTTACCTTCAAAGACTGTCTCCTGATCTGTAAGACAAGTACAGATCAGACAAGGAACATCTAACAGTGGTCCAGGGGTTCTTAACAAGTTTCTGAATATGTTCCTGTGATATTGACCTTCTCTCTAGAAAAAAAGAATGTCCTAGTTTATTATTTCTAGATGCTCCTAAACTCTTTGATGTGAATTAGTGGATCATTTTCACATTTCTGAAGATGTAAGCAGTCTAGAGAACACTTTAACCATGCATGAAGGTTTCCATCCCAGCCTCAAAATAGCGAATAGGAATTTCTAGGTGGGACTCAGCAATGTGCATTTTTTACAGTCTACATGAGTCCTTTGTTCTCTCAAATGTGAGGATCACAATCCCAGGTAAAGTATTAGTATCCAGCGTTCTCTGAGGACAGTGCAGCCTCCACTGTTCCTTAGCCATAGCTGTTATCTGGGGAACGTGACAGTTGGGTTAAGGGACTTGTTGCCAGTTTAGGGTTGAGTATAAGGTATTTTCAGATTTGAACCTACAAAATCCCCTTATCTTTTAGGGAAGGTAGCATGACGTAAACAGGACAGCCTGGAACTTGTGGTCCTGCTTCAAGCTTTTGGGAGCTGAGATTACAGGCACAGGCCACCACAGCTGGTCCTGAAATACCTTTGTAAGAAGTCCCTTCCCTTTGCCTCCCTTCCTTCCTTCAAGCTGTCTGCTTCTGCTATTCAGAAACAGGATCTTTCCTGGGTTTGGTTTCTGGCTTAAAACTAAGTATTCTTTTTTTGGACAATTTTTTTACACTTGGCTGTGTTATTAACTAGAGCTTACTCAGGAGATAATCATGGCCTTTTTTGGGGGAGGCATGAACTCTTTGATTTGTACAGCTGCCACCCCCACAGATCCTTTCTGGATCTTGGTTCACTCGATAACCCCTGGTGCTGGTCCAACCCCGACTCCTGCCTCTCTGTCTGTTTTTCTGCTCTGAGCATCATCTTCTCTTGGTGCACTGGTCTTCAGGGTTCTGCTCATGTGGATTGAGCATCCCCGATCTGAAAATCTGAAATCCAAAATGCTCAAAAATTCAAAGCCTTTTGAGCATTGAGGTGATATCACAAATGGGAAATTCCATCTTTGATTTCAGTGACAGGCTGCAATTGGAAGACTGGTACAGGGACTAGGTGCATGGTTCATCAGTAGAGTACTTGCCTAGTCACTAAGTATGATTCCCCAGTGTGGCAAAAACAAACAAACACGCAAACTAAAGATATACTGACCATTACTGCTAAAATTAGCTTTAGGTTATGTGTATTGTGCTC
Source organism: Eospalax fontanierii (assembly GCA_035773235.1). Lineage (NCBI taxonomy): Eukaryota > Metazoa > Chordata > Mammalia > Rodentia > Spalacidae > Eospalax > Eospalax fontanierii. Next base: position 29,173,944 of record CM069548.1, on the reverse strand, counting down.
TTGTGCATATATCAAACATATTCATGCTCAGACTTGGGTCCTATCTCCAGTGTCTCTCATTATGTATGTACAAGTATTACAAACCGAAAAAGTGTGTAATCTAGAAGCCTCTGGTGTTGAGTCAGGATAAGTAACTTGTGTGATTTTCTCAGAGCCTCTCTGAAGACCTGTTCTCAATCTCCTCCTCCTCTTCCACTGTTGGGCCCTCTATCTTGTTCACCATTGTGTCTATGCTGGGAATAGCACCCGGTATATCACAAGCACTCAGTAAATACTGTAAATATTTGAACGTGTAAAATAAGTGAATCAGTGTTCTTTTAGCTTTCTATTAGCAGGATGAAACTCCAGATCTTCCTCTCTCAGTTCTGACATGCCTTCTGTGGACTCAGGATCTCATTTACAAAGCTTTGTTTTGCTCACACAATTGCTCCCAGACCCTACCACTGCCTAGCTTCTTGATCTGCTACACGTTATCTATACCTCAGTTTCTATCATTCATTCACCAGTATTTACTGGACTCCTGCTATGTTTTCTAACGTATGTCTGGAAGCACAGCAACAAGCTCAAGTTGTCTCTAGTTCATTTACGATGCGTTTTATTTTTTTTCTAAGATTCCATCAGTCTGGTCTTTGTTGGATCTCTTCATTGTCGTTCCTGTTAATTTGTTGTTGTTTTAAGACAGGGTCTCTCTATAGCCTCAGCAGGCCTGGAACTTGCTATGAAGACGCAGGCCAGTCTTGATCTCACAGAGATTTCCCCCGCTTCTGCCTCCTGAGTGCTAGGAATAAAGGCATGCGTCACCACATTGACATCCTGCTAAATTTTTAAATACTAGCATTCCAACAGTTCTAGCTCACCTCTAGCCTCCCCATTCTCTGGAATCAGTCCCTGGCTACTATGCTGTAGATTTTTGCTATGCTGTAGAACTATAGGTTGTGGAACACCGGTCACAGGTTCTCAGCCTCATTATTTTGGGTGCGCTGCCCCACTGTCAAAGGCTCTGTTCCTTCTGCCCTGGTTCACTCCACCCGTGTGTTGTTCCTTGGACTCATTACTTCCGTGATACTTTCCATTATGACACTGCTTCTCCGTTAAGATTGTTCATGGTTTTTGTTCTTAATATGACATACATAACACCCGTTGTAGCATTCACCCAGACCATGAGGCGGGAATGTGTCCTCCTCACCTCAGACTGAAAATGAGGTCCCAGAGAGGGCAGATTAGTTAGCGTAATGTCAGGCATTTAGGAGATTCCTAATAAATATTTGCCAAATGAATAAACATTTGTTCAAATAAATAGTTTGTGGTTGAGTATGTTTGGTTATGAGGTTATTTGTCTTTAGGAAAATTCAAAAAATCTTGAAAAGTCAGGAAAACTTAGCTTATAGTGTGTGTGTTTGTGTGTGTGTGTGTGTGTGTGTGTACATGGTCATGTGTATTTATGTGTATGACTGTGCATAGAGGCCAGGGGTTGATGTCTTCCTCAGTCACTTTTCCAGTATATTGGCAGGTCTCTTATTGAAACTGGAGCTCACTGATTGGCATGACTGGCTGGTGCAGAAGCTCCCTAATGCTGAGATTACGGGGCTGTGATGCCATGGCCTACTTTTTACATGGGTGCTGGGAATCCAAACTCTGGTCTTCATGTTTGTGCTGCAAGTACTTTACCAATGTTGCTGTCTCCCCAGCTTTAAGACTTATGTTTAAAGTTGAAATTTTTTCAGTTCTATTCTTCATTCGCAAGCACCTGCTATACACTTTTTAAAGTAATCTGGGTTATCCATTTCGTATACTTCATAAGGTTTGGGGACTAATTCCAGGGAGGTGCCATATTAGTGGTTTTTTCATGTGGAAAGAAGCCTCACCAGAGTGACTAATTCAACTCTCACCCTGTTATGGGCCATAATGGATACTTTGTAGTTAAACCTACACATATTAAAACCTTTCCCCAAGATTGTTTAACTGGTTGGCAATGGAACTGGGTTGCCTATAAGAAGTAGAAATTAGTAGTCTAGGATTCTATATGTTCATGGGAGTCTAAAGAAAGATATAAACTCGGATCTGCTGCCTCCTGGCTTTAGACTTCCACATACATTTCCCTTCCTTGTTTAGAAGACACTGGCTTCTTATTCATGTGAATATGACAAACGCTATGATTCATATGTAGTAACCATGCTCATTAGAGTTTATGACTATAAGTAACAAAAGCCAGTTCAGCTACTTTAGCTAAAGAAGCATTAATTACACATTTTAAAGATGATAATAACAGATGGGATCATGAGACCTGGGGACAAGTAGAGGCCAACTCTGAAAGGAAACCAGAGGGTCTTTATATTCTTCCGCCTGAATCCTTGAATTTTCCTGTTCATGTGCCTTAATTTTCTTAACAGACTCAGTTTCTCTGCTTCTCAGACCACATGAAAGAATATGGTTATGCATTTTTCTCAAGACATGAGACTCATACCAAGCACAGATACTGAGAGAAGCAAGTTGCTTCAGACAAGACTTCACAGAGATCCTACCTGTGAGATCTGCTGGGAGCCATCTCTAACCACATGGGAAGAGTCATTGTGCTTTGGAACATGTGAGCACCAGATGCACACCCCAGTATGCAAACCTAAAGAATAGCAGAACCGAAGTTTACAGGTGTGGGTGGTCTGATACAGTTGCATTTATTTGAAACTACAATCATGACCTACAACCAAGGGAGAAGTCTGGAGAAACATTATGTGGCTATCTTACACACAGCCACCTGAATTTCCCCTTCTTTAGGCTATAGCTCAATTTATTCTTGAGTTAAAACAAACTCTTGGTCAGAGATTAAGCCAGAGTGATCTCAACTCTGACTTCTCATTCTCTGACTTCCTCATGCTTGCCTGATAGGTCTAGTGTAGCATCTCACCCCAAACAATTGGTCAGCAATCTCCCAAGCTTCAGTTGCTGTTCTCCAACACAACACCCCTTGAGTTGCCTGGTCTACAACTGAAAGCTTGAGATATGAGTCTAAGTCTCCCTTCCCGGAGACTGGATGCTCAGAAGGGCAGCCTGACTTCCTGGTGGTTGACTTAGCTAGGGTTTTTCAGAGCATGCATGAGACGACAGGAGAAAGACTTATTTTCCCATTTGAGTATCATTTACTTGGATTTTCAGCAGCTAGAGCCTGGCATGTTAGACATGGAAGGCTTCAAGAACCAAATGACTTTCTTTTAAAAAAAAAGTTTTATTTGTTATTTTATTTTATTTTATGAGCACATTGCATGCATGTAGGTAAGTGTACCTGTATTGTGCAATGCCCACAGAGGTCAGAAGAGGGTGTCAGATTCCCCTGGAACTGGAGTTCCAGATGGTTGTTAGCTGCCGTGTGGATGCTGGGAACATAACCCGGGTCCTCTGCACAAGCTGCCAGTGCTCTTAACTGCTGAACCGTCGCTCAAGCCCTCCATCTGACTTCCTACAGAAGACAGCATAAGGTTTCTAAAACCACTTATACTGATTAGGCCCTCAAGGAAATAGTCTCTCAGGCTGGTCAGGAAATCTATTTTAAGTGCCACCTCCAAAGGATTCTAATGAACACCCAGAATTCAGGTCCCCAGATGGAGGTGGCAGAAATGAAGCTGAGGTCCAGAGTTGCATTTCCATTGAGAAGAAAAGCCAAAGATTGAAATGAAGCAAAAGCAAACTCTGAAACATTAAAACAGAAGAATTCATCTGTGCATTTTGAGCCTCCTCATCAAGTGGTTCACAATAGACTTCCACGTCTCCCTCCATCCTGTGAGGAATCAGGTCCTCCCCGCCAAAGTGAAGTTATCTCCCTGCTGGCTTGCCTCGCCAGATCCCATTTGCCTGTGGAGAGACAACAGCAACTGTTCAGGGTTCCCAGGTAATGTCTGCCCAGTTTCTGTGTGTTTGGAGAAGGGGAGGGTGGCCGAAAGGATGCTTAGTACCCCTGATGGTAGCTAAACTCTCCACATGGGAAAACAGAGACTCACATGAGCAGGCCAGGGCCACCAGGCTGGCAAGTGACAGTCAGGACTCTTAGTTAGCTCTCCCTGGTGCCAGCAGCCAGACTCTTTTCTGCACATGTTCATTTCTACTACTCCACATGTTGGATGATGAACAGGCTTGAACAGGCGTAAGGGCTTCTTAACTAAGAAACAGAATTTCAAGACATCAGCTATGTAAGTTCTACTTTAATGGGATGAGAATGGCTTTAAGGTTAACTTGACATCTTTCATGTAAAATGCTCCACCAGTGTGGGCTGCAAACCCTGCCTGTTGGCCGACAGCTCAGAGCTAAAGTGAAGGCTGGTGCACCGTAGCTTGGTTTTACGGTAGCAAAATGCAGCTGTTAACAAATAAGGAATGCTCAGCCAAACAAACGTCTCCTGGATGCAATAGAAGATGTAAGTGGAAAAGCCTCAGCTAGGCCTGGGAGCAATTTGGAGGTAGAGGCAGAAAGATCACCAATCTCTCTCTCTCTCTCTCTCTCTCTCTCTCTCTCTCTCTCTCTCTCTCTCTCTCCCTCTCTCTCTGAAAGAAAAATAGCAAAACTGGGGCTGGAGATGACTCAATGATTAAGAGCACTGGCTGCTTTTGCAAAGGGTTCGAATCCCAGCACCCACATGGAGGCTAACAACAGTTCTTAACTCCAGTTCCAGCAGTTCTGATGCCTTCTTCTGTCCCCCACAGGCACTGCACCACACAGTGCACTAACATACATGCAGGCGTAATATTCATACACATAAAATAAAAATAATAAATAAAGGAAAAATAATTAAGCCTTATTTTGCTTCATTTCTTCATCCCGACCTAACTTGTAAAGGATTGGTTCCATTTGCCTTTGCCCACCTGCCCTTTCATATAAAATAATATGTTTGCTTTCTGTGTAAACCTGGAGGTTGATCTGTCCCTCTCCTGTTTTGATGTCTGTTAAAGCTCATCTGAGTTGCCAATGGCCCAGGAATGAGGAGTGAAGGTGATTTTAGGCACCACTTTCCAGGGATCCCTGGTGACAGCAGAGCTTTTATGTGGTTGGGTTGTGAATAAAAAGATTTCCTGCTGTACATTCGTGTAAGTTGTCTCTCTGGCTCCAGAGCTCTTAGAATGCAGACTAAAGAGGCAGTGTAAGCCTGCTCCGAGTAATCATTCCACGTCAGTGAGTTAATACTCCACATGAGCCTCTCTGCTTAGCCACTCAGTCAGACTGGTTTCTGTAGCTGTCAAATACCAACATGGCAAATTTCCCACTGATACTGAATGAACTGAAAACTGCCCTGGGGAATTTAGAATGACCTTACAGCAGTAGAGAACTGAGGTGTGTGCGTGTGTGTGTGTGTGTGTGTGTCTGTGTGCTGTGTCTGTGTCTATGTGTCTGTGTGTCTGTGTCTGTGTACTATATATCTGTGTCTATGTTTGTGTGTCTGTGTATCTGTGTGCTGTGTCTATGTCTATGTGTCTGTGTGTCTGTGTGTCTGTGTATCTGTGTGCTGTGTCTGTGTCTATGTCTGTGTATCTGTGTGCTGTGTCTGTGTCTATGTCTGTGTATCTGTGTGCTGTGTCTGTGTCTATGTCTGTGTGTCTGTGTGCTGTGTCTGTGTCTATGTCTGTGTGTCTGTGTGCTGTGTCTGTGTCTATGTGTCTGTGTGTCTGCGTCTGTATATCTGTGTGCTGTGTCTGTGTCTATGTCTGTGTATCTGTGTGCTGTGTCTGTGTCTCTGTGTTAGTGACAGATTTTGACTGGCTATACAGTTCGCTAATAGCCAAGGTGAACAGCTGGTCTTCCTACCTCCTTCTTTGTGCACTTTCTGCCTTGCCTGAATGCAGGCTAGCTGAATTCTGAGTAAGCATTACCCTAGCGTCTAATATAAACAACCAAGCCTCAGATTTCCTACCCAGAAAGGGAGTTGAGATTCTAAGCAGCTGAGTCATCTACTGGCAACTCCCTTCATTGTGTTAGGTTACAAAAACACAGAGGCTTGCTATGGGAACCTTCATGAAAAATCCGTTCCACTTTCAAGTTGAACCGTTAGCCTGGCCTGACTCAAATGAGCACAAAATTCTATGATGGTCATGATTTTTCTATAATACCTTCACGGTGATTTGGAAATTTGTTTTTCAGACTTAGACACGCAGGAAAACTTTATTAAGAATTACAAAGACATCAAAATATCAATTTGTATCATAAAAAGTATCTGAAATATTTATAATGCATTTACTTCTTGCTCAAAAGGAATCAAATAAGCTTCTCTCCTGAGCCCTTTCAGATTAACTGTCCCTCAGAGGAGTTAAGCAGGGAATTTGGGAGAGTGGACATGATAACAATACTGTAGCGAGCTCAGGGGGCGGAATCCACGTTTCCTTAGGTTTTCCTTTTGCATATGCAGGCCCGGGTGCTTTTCACTCACTCAGGATTTTTGAGGGTCTCCTACTTCTCAGCCTCCTCCTCCTCTGATGTTTTGAATGCCCTTTGAATGGTCCCAGTATGCTCTGTGATGACTTGACGTTTTAGCGAATCAGAGGCCCAAACAAAGAGTTATATCGAGATTTGGCACCACACGTGTGTGAGTTCCTTTTTGTCTGGCATGAGTGTGTTATGCCAGCAGCATAGATGTGTTTATGTCATTCCGCAATGCCAGAATTTGGTTCATATCAGTAAATTTGCAAGCTCTGTCAGTTTTGTTGGCTACAATTGATTGAATAATCCTGATTTCTCTTGATAGCTGGCAACTGATAATCACAACTTCTTTTATTCTAATGTTAATTACTAATATTAACTTCCAGATCACATATTATTATACTATGCAAGATATATTCAGAGAATGTTATATGATATAGATAAATAGATGATAGAAAGAAAGATAGATAGATAAAACAGAAGAGTTAAAAAAGCTTCAGAGGCTGATACGGTCTTACTGAAGGCAGAGGCAGAGAGCTGCTACTCTGAACAAAGTCACTGCGGGTGTGTGAGTAAAGCATTAATTAACCTAGTCAGAGACCTCCCGGAAGCCCACAGAACCAAGCTGTTGGGTTGCAGGGTCAAGCAAAGTGACAGAGGCATAGGACCAGGACCTGATGACTGACAGACTAACAAGGAACAGCAATTCTAGTGGGTCATACATCAAGCAACAGGGATCATGCTGAGCTGAATAAGCACCAGGAACATTCTGGGACATTCAGGAGTTCCATGTCTGTCAGTCCCCTAAGCCACATACCAGATAGTGGATAGGTTGATGGGGCCATCTCCATCCCAGTGTTAGCCACCCTTCTTTCTATGTGGTCCAGTTAGTGTATTGTACACTTGGTTAGCCTGGCATGTTGGATAAATTCTCAGACTAGTTTTTCTGATGTGTACTATTCTATTTTAAATATTTGATTATTTTTATTTTATGTGTGTGAGTGTATTGTGCATATATATGTGTGTGTGTGTGTGTGTGTGTGTGCGCACCCATGTTGTGCAAAGCCTACAGAAGTCAGAAGGTGGCATCGGATTCCCCTGGGACTGGAGTTACAAATGCTTGTTAGCCATGTGGGTGCTGGGAATAGTACTCGGATCCTCTGCAAGCACACTCAGTGTTCTTGACTGCTGAGCCATCTCTCCAACCCCATGATGTGTATGTTTAAATATTTTATTTGCATTTATGTGATATGTGGGGGAGGGAAAATGCACACCTGGGTGTCATTCCTGCAGAGGCCAGAAGAGGACATCGGATCCCCTGGATCTGGAGTAACAGGTGGTTGTGAGCTGCCTGACATGGGTGCTGGGAACTGAATTCAAGTTCTCTGCAAGAGCAATATGTGCTCTTAGCCACTGAGCCATCTCTTCTGCACCGTGATATGGTTTTCATACACCATTTATGGTTTTAATGAGCCCATATATTCCCAGGCTACGTGGCGAGTCTATAGGCGGTGACATTTTACTTTTAGGAATAAGCATCAGCCTGTGCTTCATGAGTGTGCCGGACAATGGTGCAGGAGATATATCCTGCCTCTCCATTTGAACTGTAAACATAACTAAGTGCTTATTTTTAAGTGGAGGTATCCAGGGGAAGGTAAATCTGAAAGCTACTGTTTTACATAATATGGACTAACAGAGCGGGGCACATCCTGGTGTCGACACTGTTTTTTCCTTTGAGGAAAAAGGGAGAACACAAACAAGGAGAGAACACTTTTCTCTCTCTCTAGAATCCCTATATGACATTTTACAAGAATGTGTCTCAACTTCTCATAGTACACAAAAGACAATAAACAGATGACTGCAGGGGTTGGGGAGACGCATCAATGGGTAAAGTGGATGCTATTCAAACAATGAGAACCTAAGTGTCGATCTCTGGTATCCACATAAAGATGGAGTATGTGACATTCATCTGTAACCCCAGCCTGGCAAATCCAGAGGCTCATGGGCCAACCAGCCCAGCTGAAACTGAGCTCCAAGTTCAGTTACAGATCCTGTGTCAAACAAAAAATTAAGATGGAGATCAGTAGAAGACATCTTGACTGTGAACAAAACGCAAAGGCAAGCAACCCCCCCCGACACACACATGTACATGCACACATCACACACACAAAGATGGTTGGAAAGGATTCTCAAAGAAAAATATTCTCACAAGACAATGAAAATCTCTTACAAATTTTCTTTCTTTTTTGAAGGGGGTTTGGAGCAAGCGTTCGCTCTTGTTCTTATTCTTCAGTCAAAATCTGAGCCACAGGAAGATTATTCATTCAACAGATACTTCCCAAGTAGTCGCTGTGGGGCTAGGCTTGATTCTCAGAACCTTATACGAACTTTTGAAATTAAATTCTCACATCATTGGAATTGTTAGGGTCACAGCCTGACCCTGGCAGTTCTAAAAAACCAGAATCAGCCACTAGCCCTCAACAGAACAATTAAAGAGACACATTCATCAAGAAAGGCAGTAAAAAGGACATTTATTCAATGTGACCACATTGGGAGGAGGAGCAAGAGGTCCAGTGACCCGTGATGGCTAATCTTGACTGGACTTGGAATCAACTGAAAGGCAAGCTGATGGGCACTCTTGTAACGGACTTTCTTGATCAAATTATTTTGAGTGGGAAGCCTCACATTAACTGTGAGTGGCACCCTCTTCTGGTGGCAGCCTATATAAAAGGCCATGGACGAAGGAAAGTTTTGCTCTTTGCCTGCTTACCTTCAATCTTGTGGTCAAGGTCATCTATGCTGTCGCTCCCACTCTTGCGTTCCTTCATTGATAGAACCAACTTCCAATACAGATGAAAAGCCAGCAGTTCTCTAAGTATCCTCTAGGCCTACAGTGCCAAATTGGAACTGCTGAGACATCCAGCAGTAACATAAAAACAATAAATAACATATTTTTTGACTGAAGATATGAATGGTTATTAACTGCCATGTGGGTACTGGGAACCAAACCTGAGTCTTCAGTCATCTCTCCAGCCCAAATAATATATCCCCCTTTAATATATTTTCATTCTATTGGTTCCTCTAGAGAACCCAACTAATACAGATACTGGTACCAAGAGACATGTTTGTTGCTCTGATAGACCAAACCTTGTGACATTTCATGCCTTCAGATGATTAGATGTTTGTGGGGATTTGAGAACTTTGTGCTGGAAAAAGCCATTAAGTGAGTGCTCAGAGCTTGATTAGATGTTATTGTGAGACCTTAAAATATAATTCTGAAAGTAACATAGACAGTGGAAGCCTGGCTTGTGAGGTTTCAGGAAGAGCAAAGAATTAAGAACTGAATTAGGAGCCATTCATGTAATAGTTTGACTAAGAATCTTTCTTTGCTGTTAATGCTGGGGTAAAGAAGTAGCTGTGATCGTCAGAGATCAGCATTACTGAAGTGGAACCTTCTATGCTTTAGTGAGACAATAAATGCTGGTCAGATATAGCTAAAGAATCAGCTGAGTTGTGATTAATAAGATATCAGTATCATTAAGGCGAAATTTTCTGGGAAGTATTTCCTCAAGGTCCAGACATTGAATCTATGGTCCAGGTGGTTCCAGGCTTCTTCTCAAGCTGGCAGTCAAACTTGGCAATGTGAAAGAGTCACCCATCTAATACTGGTTTTGAAAGAATGAGAGATGCAAGATTATGGGGGTCATGGGGAGCAGATAAGGCCTGACATTGTGTGGCAGGGCTGGAGTCCCTGAAGAGAGACAAGGAGAGGCCACTAGTGAAGGTGCACCCTCAGTTGCAGTGGAGACCCCAGGATATTAGAGATGTCAAATCACCAAATGCAGAGGCAGGTATAGACTGACGCCAGCCTGAGCCTCTGAGACAAGCTGCGTTTTCTACAGATGGAAGAGCCAAAGAAGTAAGGCTGCCCAAGTCCTTTGGAGCCCAGGAGATCATGAGTAAGTCCCAGGTACTAGATATTGAGCTATACTGCAGGATTTGGGGGTTTACTTTAATCAGAATGCTTCTATGCTCTAGTCCTTCCCTTCTAGAATAAAACATACTTAACTTTTTTTTCCCACAGGAGCAAACAGTTAAGAGACTTTTGATTTAAAAAAAAAAATTGAACTTTTTTAAAATTTGAATTTTAAAGGACTTTTGAACTTTTTAAATTATATTGTGTTTTGCATTATATTAACATCAGACTTTAAGACAAAGGTTTGGGAAGTTATAGCTTAAAGGGATGTGTTATGTGTCAAGCTGACAACAGGTAGCTTGTGCTTAGTTTTTATTGCCAGCTTGACACAAGTTACACTCACCCGGGAAGACGGAAGCTCATTTGAGGACGTTTCTACATCAAAATGGCCTGTGGGCTTGTCTGTCCTGCAGTGTCTTAATTACTAATTGATGAAGGAGGGTCCAACCCATTTTGAGTAATACCATCCCTAGACTGAGCTGTATAAGAAAGCTAGTTAAGTATGGGTTGGGAGACGAGAGAGAGAGAGAGAGAGAGAGAGAGAGAGAGAGAGAGAGAATATGAATGAGTTTCTATTCTTAAGTTCTGCCCTGATGTCCATCAATGATGAACTGTGACCTGGAAGTGTAAGCCAAACAAACTCTTTCTTTGTCAAGTTTGCTTTTGCTTGGTGTGTTTTCTCACAGCAACTAGAATGAAACTAGAACACCCCCTCCCCCTAAATCAATCTTGTGCCAGTGTTCTGAGCACATTTATGAAATGGTATTAGGGTTTGGATCTGAATGTTCCTACCCAAAGCCACATGCTAAAACCTCGATTGTCAGTATATTACACTATTGGAGACAGTACAGCCTCTTGCAGGAAGTAGGTCATTGTGAATGACTGTGTATTCACCGCCATCATGTTCTGCCCAGAATCAGCCTGGAACCAGCAGGACCAAATGAGCATGGACTGAAAAGCTCTGAAACCATGAACCAAAAAGAATGTCTTCCATGCCTGAGTGAGCACTTTCTGAGCAGTCACTGTGTGCCAGCCTAAGAATCTCACAGGATTGTCTCTGGTACTTTTGTCATAATAACGTAAAGTTGACTAACACACGTGGTCAGTCAGAAGAGGCCACAAGAGGAAATGTAAGAGAAGCTCAAGAAAATCAAGTGTATGATCCTAAGAGATCTTAGACGTAGAAGGACTTGCACATGGTGCGCAGCCCCAGGGGTAAGGACTGATGGCCACGGGGCAGGGAGACAGGAAGGCAGAGCCTCTGCCTCAGCTTTTATTAGAAAGGAAGGAAGGCAGAGTAGAGTTAAGGAGTAGGTAGTTGAATAATTTCAACAGTTATGAAACTATAGAGAGGGTCCTTAGTGGCTTAATAAGCAGCCATGGGGGAGATGAACACAGAAGTGTTCTGTAGAGAGGGTACAAGCCAGCAAGGGAGGCAAGGCCTGGCTCTGGCTCAGTTGTGTATCAAAGGCATGTTCTAGCTGAGCCCTTTACTCCCTCTTAGGAGCTAACTAGCTCAAGGAAGGCAGTATCTCCCTAGCTAGGAAGGTTTTTAGGATTCAAGAGCATAATAATATATGAAAAATAAAAAAGATGTAAACCATACAGCCAGAAAGGAAGCAATGTTCAGAGAATGGATGGTTCCAGTTAAAAGGACATAGCATAACCAAGCCTGAGATAATCCGAGTCTCACTCATGGATTATAACCCATGGATAAAGTTATTGATGAATTCATAGATATTAGCTAATTAAAATTTTGATGAATATGCGGTATCAACATTGTCCCAAGTAATTTACAAAGAAGCATCACTTTGTACTGGACAAGGCTGGTGGATGTCACTTTAATCAAATAATTCATGGTAACATCGCTAGTGCTAACAGTAACAGCTACTGTGACCCACAAGGATAGAATGCCCTGAAAACCCAGCATCCTGTGGTGGATTTCCACAGAGGCCTACGTAGCTCCTGCCTCCTGGTGTTCGTGAAGCCCAACCTCTGAGGGTGAGTGGGATCTGTATTGTACTTGCTTCTATTCAGTGACACAGCTGAAGTAATGTGATGGCACTCCTGTGGTTACCTTATAGCAGAATCCATCCTGCCAGGACTCACTCTGGAGTATTGCCTTCCTTCTGGCTTGAGGAAACTCAAGTTCAACAAGGGACTAAATCTTGCCAACAACCTCAGTGAATTTCAGGATCCTTTCCCAAGAAAGCCTTCATAAGAGAACTTAGCTCTTACAATGATTTTATATTTACATACATACATATATATAGAAAGAGAGAGAGAGAGAGAGAGAGAGAGAGAGAGAGAGAACTTAGCTCTTGCTTGCAACCTCCTAGAGTACCCAGTATAACTATGTTCTGAGTCCTGATGCCTGAAACCTGTGAGGTATTAAATGCCTACTTATTTTAAACTGGTAAAATTATAGTAATTTATTCTATAGTGCAAAGAATGAATACTTCTATATGAGTAAAAATATGACATATTTTCCCAAAGGTGCAATTTGCAGTCTTCAAATGTGTTGAGGTAATGAAAGAAAGGCTAGCTGAGGAAATACAGTCAATTGAAGTCTCTGTTCTGAAACTAAGGACACATAACATCTACATAAAAGACATGATCTTGAATTAGAGCCAGATAAAAGGGGAAAAAAATACCACTAGTAAGAATATTTTAGGGTAGAGGTGTGGTGACACATACCCTTGATCCCAGCACTTGGGAGATAGAGATAGATTGATCTCTGTGAGTTTGAGGTCAGCCTAGTCTACATAGCGTGTTCCAGTGAGATACAGTGAGTACATAGTGAGATCTTATTTCCAAAGAGGAGAAGGGGGAGAAGGAGGAGGGGGGGAGGAGGAGGAGGAGGAGGAGGAAGAGGAGGAAGAGAAGAAGAAGAAGAAGAAGAAGAGGAGGAGGAGGAGGAGGAGGAGGAGGAGGAGGAGGAGGAGGAGAAGAAGAAGAAGAAGAAGAAGAAGAAGAAGAAGAAGAAGAAGAAGAAGAAGGAGAAGAAGAAGAAGAAGAAGAAGAAGAAGAAGAAGAAGAAGAAGAAGGAGAAGAAGAGAAGAAGAAGAAGAAGAAGAAGAAGAAGAAGAAGAAGAAGAAGAAGAAGAAGAAGAAGGAGAAGGAGAAGGAGAAGGAGAAGGAGAAGAAGAAGAGAAGAAGAAGAAGGAAGAAGAAGAAGAAGAAGAAGAAGAAGAAGACCCTCATGATCCCAGAACCCAAGAAAAAATAAAAGCCAGATGCTGTGGCAGCATCTGTAATCCCAGCCTCCTATGGCAAATGCACGAGACGGGGTCAGATAACCTGGAGAGAACAGAAACAGCAAGGAAGATCCTTCACAAGATGGGAGGTGAGAACCAACTCCAGAAAGTTGTCCTCTGACCTCTACATGTGATCCATGGTATGTACATGCCTATACACACACACACACACACACACACACACACACACACACACTCACCGCTAAACACACTAAAATAAATAAATAAATAATAAATAAAAATTTTGAACTTGAAAGCATTTCATAAACTTTGAGTATAGGCTGTGGAGGGGATACTGGTATTACATAGTTGCTGAGTTACCTGATTTCAATGATCATATTGGTTATATAGACAATGATAACATGAATATGCCAAACGTTCCCAATTTGTAAGTGTACCTAAAGACCACGTGGAGGCTTGGATTCTATCCTTAGAAATCTTCTGTGAGTTTACAACTGTTTCAAGTTAAAAAGTTACAATAAAAATGAACGTTAGGTTTCAACTTTAAAATTGAACTAGAAATACTTCAGAGACTTCTTGCCACCTCAGGAATGCAGGGCTGTGACCAGTAAGACAGTCATTACCACGTCAAACAGAGGGTATGCATGAGACATCATTATCACTTCATATGGCTTCTTGTGCTGTCAGGAATTTGATGTAAAAAACGTGCCAATTGTGACTAATTTCTGCATGCTATTTACCTAGGACCAATAATCTTGGGCTTGGTGAGCAGTAAAGATAGTGTGATGGTGTGTTGTAGCCTCTGCTGTGGGGCACTGTCCAGATGCCTAAGGCCCTTGTTCCCTGATCTGCTGACAAGATGCTGGAGTGTTAGTCAGCCACACCCAGGACTCTCAGTAGCTACCCTTAGCCTCAGCAACCTGTCTCACCCAAGTCGAGGCCTGTCCCACAGAGCGGTGTGCCTCTAATGACTGATGGAGAAAAGCACATCTAGTCTCAGACCTTGACCAGAACAGCCTGGAAAGCCCACGGAGCAGCTGAGCTTCTGCTAGCTGGATCTTCAGCCTAGGCTTCTGTTGGATCTTCAGCACGGTTCCTCTCCTGACGTGTGGCCTTTCCTCCTACAATCCCTGCACTTTATAGGTGATGACTACCCTGAGAGGCTGCACATTGCTGTTTCTGAGGAAGCTGATCTCAGCATGCTTCTCCATGCTCACCTCTCACCTCCTGACCATGACGTTGTCTGACGACTGGCTTCCTATGACATGGAGGCAGGAACTTAAGGATTGTCAATTTTTAAATTCACATTTTCTAAATGATGGCGCTATAGAACCTAACAAAAATGAGATAATTCTCAGTTCTTCTCACATTACAATGTCCTATTCAGAACAAATTGGCTTTTAGTGATTTTTACTTTAAATTTTAAAAGTTAACTAAATCAGAATAATTTATACACTCACAGATTCTCTCACCCAGGTCAGCTATTATCCATGGTCAATCTTAGCACTTTAATTTCTCAACTAAACCCATATTATGTGAAGAATATTCTAGACATGGCACTGTTCCATCCATACGTTTTTCATTATGTATCATTAAAGAAAATGACTTTATAAAATAGCCACCATACTATGTAAATAACGAATATTAACATTTTTTTCTTAATATCATTATTACATATCTTTTCCATGCTCAATTTTCCAGGTCTCATCTAAACATTGTTACAAACATTGTTTTTCTTTTATTTATATAGTTTGTATGCTTGAATCAAGATTCAAGTAAGGTCTATATTATGACTGGTTGATATGCCTCTGAAAGTTGTACCTCCACCCCTTTTTCTACCTCCCTTTCTTTGTTGAAGAAAGTTCTAGCATTTCCCACTGTCTGGAAATCTGTGTTACTGTTTAATGCTTGCGAATGTTTCGTGCAAATTGGCAGTTGAACCTGGAGCCTTCAGATTAACCGCCTACGGCGGCCATTTCTTTGGGTTTTGGCAAGACAACTTGTTACATGGAATTATGTTGTTTCACTGGGAGGCATCCATAGTCTGACAAATTATTTTCCTCCGAAATGCTCACATCTTGATGATCAATACCTAGAGACAATCAGAGTGACAAAATGGCACATTTTATTATACTATCTTAATCTGTTTGCTGGACTCATTTTTATGAAGAGATCCTTCTCCTCATCTACTATTTTTGAACAAAGACACAGTCTATATGGGAAAGCAAACTGATGGTTAAATTCTAGAGTTGGGATGTAGTTCAATGGTATATTGCTTGTCTGGAATGTATGCATAAGGCCCTGGGTTTGATCCCCAGTACTGAAAGAAGGAGGGGATAGAGCAAAGAAGGGAGGGAAGGAAGGAGGGAGGAGGAGGAGGGAGAACTAGATTCTTTCTCTTGATTTACCAGTTTTCAAAATAGTAAGTTGGTTCCTCAGTATGACCAGTTTATTTTCATTTTGTTTAATATTACCATGAATTTCATGAGTTTGTAATATATTTCAGGCTGTCACTAACTGTGGTCAGTGAGTCTCTTCAAGTTGACTCTGAGTCTTTTTATGATCACCTCATCATCTTTGTAGCTTTTTAACCTTTGTATAACTGGCTCGCCTTGTATGCTTCCTGTCCTTGACCTAGTGGGCCACTTCTTCAAGGGGCTCTGGTTGTTTCTAGTGGGAAAAGGTATTTCAAACCACAATACAGGCTGAAGGAGAAGTGCCTGTTGTCTTTTAAGCCTATACTGAAAAGAGGTAGGAAAAAGGGATTCTTGCGTTTTGTTCTTTTTATATTCTTTAATTTTTATAATGTATGGTTTTATTTATTGAGTATAAATCATCCATAAATATATTTCAGAAAAATAAAAATATTTCTTATACCTTTCCCACGAAATTCTTCCTGCCAGAAACAACTCCAGTTAACAATTTGTTGTGAATTTTTAAAAAACTTTTTCTTAACCAATATAGTTATCTAAGTTAGGCAAGTATATTTAGGGCTTTAAATTCTGTTTTAGTCTATTCAGGTGATTTTTAAAAACCCAAAGAAATCAGATTGAAAATTGTAGTGGAGAGCAATGAAAGCAACCCCTGGGTCCAGCGTCCTGGCCTCCACGCTGCCAACTCCAGAGGGTGCTGTTTACACTGAGGTCTCCCTGCTTGATGTCCCCTGGCCTTTGCAACACAAAACAAGCCTGCTAAGCTAAGGAACCAAAAGGTCAAAGAACAAAGGACTTGAGCACACAGAAAAAGAAAATAGCTGTTAAATGTATGAAAACATGCTCAAGTTTGCTGGCAGTGAGGTACAGATAAAGGAGAATTGCATCAAAATATTATTTTTTCACCACCCAAATGGGCAAAAATTAAAATATTACACTGTCATCCAAAACTGGAATAACTACATTTCTGGCAGTTTGGCATACACACTCAATTCTAAATGTATTCTGTATTACTAATTCAAAAACAGTTCTAAGAATTTACCAATATGCTTGAAAGTTTATAAAAAGACAGAGTTTCTTAACTCTAATTGAAATTTATTTGTCTTTTTCTTTATAAAGTTGGCAGGAAATCACAACAGTATTAACATATGACTTCTTACCAATAAAAATTACAGATATTTTATGTCATATTACAATTGTTGCAGGTACTGTGAAATATCTTATGCTCATTTGTACCTTGAAATTATTAGACCCACTGTTAGATCCTGCTCTTTAGTTGTAGGTCATTTAAATTTTTTTAACCATGTATATTCTGTTCAAACATTAAATAAATTAAATCTGCCACTCTGAATCTCCTCAGCTTATGTCCAGGACACTATGCCACAGCCCCTGCTGCCCCTTTATGCTCAGCAACTCCTTCTCTTTGAAGTTCAACCCACTTTGCAGCAGAGCCCAGAAGGTCCTATCATGGCAGTCAGCTATCCTGAACCCCCGATGAAAACCCTCTCAACAGTTTCCTAGATGCTTCCCTTTCCTTAGTCAGACAGCATTTTCTATTCCAGAAATAAAGTGTAGCACGTTTAAAGATAAAGCACAGAGCTAGAGGGATGGCTCAGCAACTAAGCGCACTGGGTCTTCTTGTAGAGGTTCCCAGCACTCACATGGTAGCTAACAACCATCCATAACCCCACTTTCAGGGAATCTGATGCCTTTTTCTGGCCTCTGTGGGCATTGCACACATGGGCACACTCACACTCATGCAGACAAAACACCTATGCACATGACATAAAAATAAATACATAAAAAAAATTAAAGACAAAGCTAGCTTACTCTAGTCCTGTCTCTAGTTTTTTGAGTCACAGGTCCTCACAAATGAAGCTAACACTGATATAATCATTCTTAATGACCACTGGAGGGATGTATGTTGATATTTATGAGTTAAACATTTTTGTCTCAAATATTAGTTGTTCATAGTCTCATAACACGTTTATTTTAAAATGAAATCCTATCTATGGAAGGGTACATATTTTCAGTTCTGTAAGTTACAAGTGGGGCCTAATCATTACTTTTTGTAAGGGACATAAAATATTATTAGATCATTAGAATGCTTCTTCTTTTCCAAACTTCCCTCAAGAATTTCATAGTGTCTCAAAAACAAAACCAAGTTTCAACATAATATAGTGATAATCACCCTGGTCCAAAATACATCTTTAGTATTCTAACTTCTACTTACACTATTAAAATATTTGGAAGAAAATATTAATGCTAAGTCCTAAGTGACAACACTACATGGAGTAATTATGTCAAAATTATTCCAGTTGCAAAACAAATTGTAAACAAGGTTTATAAGTGTTGTAATGAATTACAACAAATACAGTAGACTCTTCATAACTCAGTTCAATAGCCAGAAGCTGCTTTATATTTTGTTTAGAAGCAAACTGATGCCTTATACCATAAGCAGTAGGTAGTACTTGTCATAAAAGTGCACATGAACAAATCATTTGAAATTATAATATAACATTATTTTTATGGTAGACTCTGGGAAAATATTTGAGGTCTCAACAGAAACTTCAGTTTGTTTTTGTGTAAGAACGTAGTTTTTGTTTTTTATCTTGAACAGGATGAGGAAAACTGGGACAGCTGCCAAGATTTTGTGCTTTGAGAGTCTCCAAGTTGCAACATTGGGGAAATTTAGGGCCACCCCCAAATTGAGGAGAGGATTTGGAGAGAGCAGGATTACAGCTTCTGCTATGCCTGAAGAACTGTACAAAGTTGTCTGTTATCATCATTATTATTATTATTATTATTATTATTATTATTATTGTGTGTGTATGTGTGTGTGTGGTATTTGTGTGCACCTGCATATAATGATCAGATGTCAATGTCAAATGTCTTCCTCAATCACTCTCCTCTTTATTTTTGAAGCAGGGTCTCTGAGCCTGGGGTTCACTGATTTGGTTAAATTGGCTGGCCAGGGAGCTCCAGGGACCCACCTAACTTTGGTTTCCCAGTGGTAGGACTACAGCCACATGCCGCCTAGCCTACCTTTATGTAGGTGCTGGAGATCTGAACTCAGGTCCTCATATTTGCCCCCAAAGCACTTTACCAACAGTGTCATCTCATTAGCCCCATCAAGGTGAATTATCAAGAAATAACTAACTGGGGCTGGAGAGATGGCTCAAGGATTAAGAATACTTGCTGTGCTTCCACAGGACTTGGGTTTGATTCCCAGCACCCACATGATAGCCAACAACCATCCAAAACTCAGTTTCAGGGGATCTGATACCATCTTTTGGCTTCTGTGGGCATTGCACGCATATGGTGCACTTACATATATGCAGGCAAAACACTCATGTACATAAAACAAAAACAATAAATAAAATATAAAAAATAACTGACATTTCCAGACCCATCTCCCACTCATGGCATTGAATACTAATGCTCATCTAGACTGTTCCCCAAAAAAGAGGGCATAGAGGTTAAGATTCTACAATTCCAGACACAGATTCTGCCTAACTGAAGAAGGAATTTGGTTTCTCAGGGGAAGAGCAGGGAATAGGCACAGGGATCTGGGTCCCTAACGGTCTGGCAGGAGTGACTTTAGAACATGCTTTAGTGGCTGCACACCATTCTCCAAATGCGAAGAAGGCAATAAGGTCCTGATGGTCTCTGTGGGTGTGACAGAGGCTGGACCACCATGAGAGGCACCAGTGGTCTGTGGGAACATACAGCATGTCCCAGGGAGCCATGGCAGATGAAGTTGCTGCCAGGTTCCTCACAAGCTTCTCACCTCAGATACTAGGAGAGCCCTGAATGAACCTACCAAGTAGGGCTGGAATTGAAATTTTCTGCAGACATATGAGTAAAAGCTTACACTTTTTAGTTTAAAGAAAAGTAACATTTATATGCCACAATACAACAGGACGGAATTCATACTTCATTGAAAATATGTATACACAGGTGTAATGCTACACACACACACCCACACGCACTCGCGCACGCACGCACACCACACAACCTGTCAACCTTTTGGACTTGAGACTGGCTGGAGCCGACAAACCTCCCCACCCTTCCTCACACACCCCTCTGAATTCATGTGGCCTCAATTAATGTGCCTTTTAATTGTTAGTTTCACTCAATATCTCTAAATCAATTCTGCAGAAAAAATCTTGAGAAACGGATAGTTTGCTTCTAACTCAATGGCATAATTTCAGTCTCAAGATGTTCATAGTATACAGGAAAATGTTGAGTTGTGGTTGAAAAGAAATTGGTGTTGGGGATGAGAGCAGAAAGAGGGTTTAGTCGTAATGAGGGGTGATTGAACTTAGCCCGGAGCTAGAAGAAGAGTCAGGAGAAGTTTTTGCAAGGAAGTGATGACTTCACAAATATTAGTGTGTAGAAAATAGTGGAAGCAGGAAAAGCATTCCAGAAAGATGATCAGTCAGGGAAAATGCTTGAGGACAGGAAAATTATGTTGTGCTCCACAAACCACAGCATTAAGCATTGTAAACACGTAAGCTATCAGTTATATATGCTTATCACACACTTTTCTGTCTATTTCTATACCATTTCTAACTATGCTCTATATCTTATTCTTGTCACTTAGCTAATTAATTTCTGAACTCTTCTTTGTATATTGGAATAATCATCATATACTTCCGGAAGGTTACATATAGACTTTTTATATCTATGCCTAAGTTAAGAATTGTAATATAGTGGTTTTCTGAGAATAAACATGCATTAGCAAATGTTACTGCAAACATATTTCCTTATGTGGATAGATCTAATGCAGAATTTAGCACTTGTCAGCTGAAAATAAAATTATGAAGTTACTTCATACACGGTTTCATTAGCTATGGCTGAGAGTGCACATAAAGGTCATTTTAAGACATGGTTTTTAACATAAAGATGAATGTCTTTTCCAGATTCAAAAAAGAATGGCTTCTTCAAGGTAAAATCTTATTCTTGAGTAATTGTTCCACGCAAATATTTCTATTACAAAGTCCCTCATTCTAGGAAGTATCACAAATTTTAATGTGCTTTCTTTCAGCAGTTGGTCATTCTTCCAAGAGTGAAAAGGACATCATTTCTATGAACGTTTATTGCAGGAAGAGTTACAGAGTGAGAATTTGTCTCAAGTCTCCTTCCCAATCCTAAACAAAAAGATTCAGGGATTTTCACCCCTAACTTCTCTTTTCTTTAAAAGAAATGTGTGGAGTTTGTTCCCTAGGTGTATTTTCATGAATTTCTCTTTAGAGCAAGTTTTTAAAATGTTTATTTGTGGAGCTGGAGAGATGGCTTAGTGGTTAAGCCCCACTGGCTGCTCTGGCAGAGGACCTGGGTTCAGTTCCCAGCACCCACATGCCTGCTCACAGCCATCTGTAACTTTAGTTCCAGGGGATCTAGCTCCCTCTTCTGGCTTCCACAGGCACTGCACACACACAGTACGCCAACACACATGCAGGCAAAACACACATAAGATAAAAATAAATAAAATTGTAATGTTTACGTTGTGAACTCCCATGGTAACCAAATTATGCCTATAACCCTTCACACAGAGATGTTTCTAAATGCATAGCATGAGATGAACAAGATCATAATGCAAAAAAAATAATTATATAGACATATAGTTATTAAAATGGTCTTGAAAACTTCATGATAAAGTGGTACATATTAATTATCAGATTAAATAATAGGATCTAGTTGCAAACTGTAATGAGCATGAAGAATATATTAAGTTCACAATGAGTCCAGTGAATAGGAAAATTTCTCTTGGTGACAGAATCATAGAAATAACTAGCAAATTCTGTGGGGTAGGGTCTAATTCATAATTGAGGGGAATGTTAGAAGTTCGGGAAATCAAGAAAAAGAATGTTCTTCTTCCTTTAAACCCAGGGGCCACCTAAACTCCGTGCCTGGGAACTCTAGCCCTGAACAACATGACACTTCCATTTCTACTATTAATATTGAACCAGGTCCCTCATATAAAGGCCAGGGCTTCCTACACTTCCAGTTCAGAGATATCAGCAGGGATAGATCACCGTCAGGTGAACTGTTGGACTGTCCTAGGATTCGTCACTGTAAACTCATTTTACACACCTTCTTTAAATATTTTATAAAGACCAAGAAAGAAAGAAAGAAAGAAAGAAAGGGAGGGAGGGTAGGAGAGAGGGAAGAAAAGTAAACTTTCACCCAGATATAGTCCGGAAAAACGAAACAACCATGGCCTGCCAGAGGATGTTTGGGTCCCAGCTCCATCTCTTTTATGATCTGTAAGTCCTCAGTGCATTCACCATGAAACAGGCTTTATCACACGAATCTAGCAGTGCCATGGTGATGCCTAGACACAGAGACGTCAGGAAAATGATTTGTAAGCTGTGAAGAGCTATGCAAACACTACTGACATCTTTTATTTATAGAACATTGGATCTCCTCTGGTTTTTTTTCTCACCATTGTACAGGACTGTGGGAGCATGGAAAGGCAATGTCAATGGCAGAATATCAAGAAAGCAGTGCCTGGGACTAGAGATGATACAGAACAGAGTGGAATATCCTGTCCATGCTGGCGATCTCAGAGGTTCTTTTGCTGCCACTTGGTGGCTGTATAAAACTACCTTGTCCAACTAAACCCACAAAGGCACTGAAAATCCCGTTTGCTTTAACCATCAAAGTATGTATCCATCCATCCACAGAAAGTGTGAAAGGATGTTAGAAATAGTTTCACATGTACGGATCAGTGAAAACTGTTGAGGCATCAAAGAATGCAATGCCCCTTCTATTTTGAAATGAATATTTAAACTTTAATATGTGTGTTAATAATTGTTAAGTCCTAATGGGCATTTATACTCTTCTGCATATATCCTATCAGTCTTTCCTAAAGCCAAAATTATAGTCCATTTTATGTGAATGTTTATATCTAAGGCTAATAAATATTTTTAAGGATATACATTGAAAACACACATGGTGGCACATAGCTCTATTCCTGGCTTTGGGAAGCAGAAGCAAGAAAATCCAAAGGTTGAGGTCATAATTAGCTATACTGAGTTCCGGGACAGCCTGGGCTACATAGGGAGACCCTGTTTCAAAACAGAACAAAGTAAAACAAAGAAAAATACATATCAAAGTAGTTTAGAATGAAATAAAGCCGGCTATATGTTAATATTTGAAGGTGTGTTACATTATGGGAGCATGGAGTTTTATCATTTTATCACAGGGTTCCTACTTTGTGTATGGTTATATTTTAAAGTTTTAGATGTCCAGAAGAAAAAAATAACCATGTTCCATATTTGTGCTAAATAAGTGAAAATGAACTAAAGTGAATTGGTATACGAGAAAATTCAGATCTTTGAGGTTTATCTGAAGAGACTGGTGCTATGCAACCTAATTTATTCTAGTATCTTATTCTTCTGTTATCATTACCTTTATGTAACAAATGATAATAATAAATATTACAATAGGAAATTACAGAAAATAGCAATGTCATTGTTTATCTGTCCTTTTTATGTGAACGGACTGAGATGCCTAGCAGTGGGGACGCTTTCTAGTTATAACTGTTCAAATAGTTGCTGGTGGTGCTGGTCAAGTATTTATTGGGTTTTTATTATTTAAAAGACCCAGAATACTTTTTTATTTCTATTTTGCAAATGCATACCAACGATCAAAGGTAATCTTAAGGACCCTATATATATTCTGTATACTATAAAGCAAAATTAAATTCATTTTGAAGACACAGTGTCATTTATGGGGTGGTTTGGAAAGCCACCATATCTTTGATGCATGAAACACATATGGCATCTTTGGTATTGTAAAGATATTTATCAATAATGTCAGTTATAAGTGAGTCACAATTTGAGATACTATATCTTTATGTCAATAATTTACCACTTTATCTTATAGCCATGGCATAGGTACATTTTGAGAAAAGTTATCTTGTAAAAATATGAAACTAGCGATTACAGTTTATTACAGTAACCATTCACAGATTACCCTAAGTGAGGCTTTAAAATTTTTTTAAATGCTCCTCTGGTCCTTTTTGTCCACTTTTCCACGTTACTTTCCTCAGAATCATCAAAATCTTACACAAGGAAAGATACATTACATTTAGGAATAAGGAATAAAATCAAAAGAAACTGAAAATTTCTCCTTATTATTTTTCAAAAAAGCAATATTTTCTCCTGTTGTTCTTTTATATATCTATGAATGCATATCTATTAATACAGATTTATAAACTTAATTCCATTGTCCATGAAAATTGGTCCTTATATTATCACATTATTTTATACCTTTAAAACAAAATAGGAATATTTTTGATAACTCTTCTTTCCCCATTCTATGTCAAACACACACCTTAGATGCGTATCAATAGAGAATTGCTACCACAAAGGCACAAAGATCAGCTCCTGACGTTATCAATTCTTTTTCACTGAGAATTAGGAAAGTCCTTCTCTGTGCCACAAATGTTTCTAAATGTACAACAGAAACAGAACACAGTTGCACACCATTCTTTATCCTGCTTAAGGTCTTCCTACGAAAATTAGTCAGAGATAATTACTGAAACTCCTTCAAGAAAATCTAAGGAGACAAAAAGAAAGAATGAGTTCTACACATATATCCAGTGGGAATTTGATTCTGTTTAAGTTTTGATTGATATGATCCAGTTTATCACATAAAACATGTTCACAAAAATGAAGCAGCTTTGCCATGATTTAAATTTTTCAAGAACAATTGTATAGTATTCAGGGTTATACAAACTGATTAATCCTTAGAGTAACATTTTGCTAAATGCAAAGAAGTAAATCAAGGGGCTGGAGAGATGGGTCAGCGGTTAAGAGCACTGACTACTCTTGCAGAGAACAGGGGTTCAAATCCCAGCACCCACATGGCGACCAACAATCATCCGTAACTCCAGTTTCAGGGGATCAGACACCCTCTTCTGACCTCTGTGGGCATCATTCAACATGTGTGCACCTTCTTACATGCAAACAATACACTTGTACACATAAAATAAAAATAAGAAATAAAAATTTGAAAAACATAAATCAAAACCTCAAAAAAACATGGTGGATATATTCTTTATTAATAATACCTCCATTAATGTGGACCGATATAATCTTCAAAGCCCATCTAAATTCATAACCAAAAAAGCACTTTTGCTAAACGATAGTCATATCTAGATACCAGAGCTGAGCTGTTAGATTTGAGGCTCAAAACAATAGTAGGATATAGTAAAGGAGGCATTATTATTCATTATTACTATTCTATGACTGGGGAAAGTCACACTCAAAGAGGTCAAATGGTTTGCCCAGAATCACAGAAAAAGTGTCAAGTCTAGAGTCAAGCCTGTTTCCCTGGAGCCTATCTCTTTCCCCCTCCTGACATACCACGCAGTTTCTAAGATAAGTACAAATGATGACTGGCCTTAAATCACGTGTTTACCTTTGGAAAGTGTTTTTCTCTCACATCCCCAGCTGCCTGGCACCAGCCTCTGTCCAGGCTCTTGGAGTCATGATTAGCAGGAAGGAGCAGGTGGCAGCTTGGCCATCTGTCATGCAGAAAGACTGGATGCTTCTCTAGAGTAAAGCCTGTCCAGGCTCAGGTTTGCTCAGGCAAGCTAAGAGAGAGAGAAAGTCAAACCCACCGCAGAAGCAAATGGAAAAATAAACACCCAAGTCAGTATTTTTGTTCCAAATGAAAACACTACTCTAAAGATAATTAGCTGATAGTTTACGAAAAGAACAATGTTCCAGCTCTGTGGGCTAGAACTACAGTCCAAACCCTTAGAGACACTGAAGCAGAAGCAAGTAGAAACCATCCAAAGTCTGTAGTTCCTGTATTACTAGGTAATGCCTAAATAAATAATTGGTTCCCATCATACAACTCAGTGTTTAGCCAAGCCCAAATATACTGCTTGCCAACATTTTAAAGTCAACACTGATATCTAGAATAAACACAGGCTGACTAACACACACTGGTACTTTTATGAAAATGCATTGTGAAATAACCTTTTGCCAAGAGAAGTTCCTAGGGTCTTTTCTGGGTCACAGTTGATTATTCAGAACAATGTTGAGTCCTTAAATATTTTTAAATTAATTCAATGTTCTTTTTGTTGTCTGTTTTTGAGTACTTACTCTCAAGGACTGTGAGGATCTGGGAGTTTACCTTACTTCTAAGCTAACATAGCCTGCCTCAGTTTTATGAGGAGCTGGCAAAAGTCATGTGATTCTTGGGTCAGTGACAAAGGACTCCATTGCTCCCAGCAATAGCAGTAGCCAGTGTTGACATTTGGGGACTCAGAGAGAAATCAAACTTTCTACATATAACAGTCATCATGACTGTTCATCATGTTAAAACAGATGTTTTCTCGCTCTTCTAAGGCAGTTTGCTGTAAAGAGTCTTTTAAAAGTCCAGAACAAAGGCAGTCAGTAGCTTCGCTCACAAGACATGTGGAATGTAGGAGATTCATAGAGGATAGTTACTCTGTACCACATGCTGAAGAGTTAAAAAAAAACAAAAACAACCAAAGAAACAAAAAACATATAAGTAAATATACTTCCAGATGATTCTGATAGTGCTTAGAAATTCAACTGTAACTTTAAACTCATTGATTTTTATCAACAGAAAATGTGGGAAGTTCAGTTTCTTTGGTATTCTTTCTTAAACTGATTCTTGAAAGGAAATTGATGAAGGACCCACCCACAGAAATCTTAGCCTTTGGTTGTAGTGTGGTTTCCTACTAAAGAGTTAAAGGGCTGAGTGCCGCCTGACACACTGTGGTTGCGTTAAGAGTATTTCAGCATCTCCAGAGAGTCCAGTCTTCAGAAAGATGATCCAAATGACATCACAGTAAAGGTCACTGACCAGGAAAGTAGATAATAGTGTTTAGAGTGAGAAGTGAAAGCTATCAGAGGACAGTGAGAGAAACTTCTTTTACTTTGATCGGTAGGACTTTGCTAAACGGGTTTTTAGAATCAAACCATCTGTAGCTCTAGCAAATGAATCAGTTCCAAATACTTTTGTAATTTGATTTAGAGGTTGTTGTTTTAATGGGAGCATGATCATCAGAATGTATTTTTTTTTAAGTTTCAAAATTCTGCTAAAAATACAGTTAGCCTCCAAACAACTTCTCTTTTGGTTGATTCATTGTGATGTCATCCATCTAGTACCCTTTATTTTTAGTTTCCAATAAACATTTGTGACTAACATTTTGTTTCACCTATACTTTTCTATGGGCATGTGAGAACAAATTCTGATCTGAGAACACAAATATTCAAGAAGCCTTAATAACATTTTCCCACTCCAGATTAGTGAACTGACAACTTAGTTTATCAATGAGGCTCTTATGGATTTAATACGTTACAAGCCAGTACAAATTGGAGTCTGATTTCATCTGTGTAACATGAAAAAAAGGAAAAGTGGAATTCTCTGGAGCTTCACTGATGAATGGAAGGATGCGGATGTCCCCTGGAGCCAAATTGCTTCTCTGTGCTTTGTGCTTAGATGTCCATCAGTGAGCAGAAATGTACCTTCCCCCAGGTGCCAATCAGTGAGTCATGAGAGAAGATGACACCGTATCAGCCAGAGGGGCTGAAAAGCCACAGTTAACCAGTCTGGCAGGGTAGCTAGTGAGCCCATTATTTGGAGACACATTAGACTGGCATATAAAAGAGGGGGTCTGATACCTCTCCCCTAACTAGAATTACAAAACTCTGTGCATTTTAGAAGGCAACTTTTAAAAAATAAAAGTTGTATATTGCATAAAACTCCATGTCTTTAAAGAATGGGCTCAGTGGTATGCAAAAGACCCTGGGTTAGAGGGCCAGCACAATAGTAATAATAATAATAAATACTTTGATATTATAATCGTGATGGTTATGATGACTTGATAAAACAAAAGTATGCAAGCAGGAGCTAAGCCTCCAGAGAAGCATGATACTTTGATGCTTGCTCCTTACCAACCAACATTAGCCTTGCTTTGCAGAACCCTGACCCCAGGCTTATACCCACTCAGGTTAGATACTGATTATTATTCAGAGAAAGGTATGATTCACATACTACCAACTGCCTGATTTTTGGCAACAAGGCTAAAAATACACACTGGAGAAAAGACAGCCTCATCAGCAAATGACGCCAGGAAACCTGGATATCCAAACGTAGAATGAAATTAAATCTTTCTCACTCACTCTACAAAAATCAAAATCATCAAGGATCTCAACATAAAGCCTGATACTTTCAGAGAAAAAAGTAGAGAATATGCCACAAGGTATAATGTAAAGGCTTTCTAAACAGGACTGTGGTCACAGGAAATAAGGCCAACAATCAACAAATGGGACCTCATGAAGACAAAAAGTTCCATACAACAAAGGAAATTGTCAATTGAGTGAAGAGGCAGTCTACGGAATAAGAGAAAAATCTTTTCCAGCCATACATCTGATAGAGGATTAATATCTAGAATACACAAAGAACTCAAAAAACTGAACATCAAGAAAACAGAACAAAAAAATATGGCATGGAACTAATAGAGAGTTCTTAAAATAAAAAAAATATTAATGAATCAGGTGTGGTGCACATACCTTTAATCCCAGCACTCTAGAGGCAGATGGATCTCTAGGAGATTGAGGCCAGCCTGGTCTATGTTGTGAGTTCCAGGCCAGCTGGGGCTACAGGGAGACCCTATCTCAGAAAACAAAAGGAAAAAGAAGTATTAATGGCTAATAACTCTTTTAAAAAGTGTCCAACATCAAGTTAGAAGAGCTATTATCAAAAGACTGAGTGACAGCAGATGTTGGCAAGGTTGCAGGTAAAGGAGAATTCACTGTTAGTGGAAGTGCGGACCGGTGTGGCCACTATGGATATCAGTCTTTAAAAAGACTTTTAAATTACAAAAATAAAAAATAAGCTATTGTTGGCTACGTAAACAAATATACATGCTGTAAAATGAGCATTTTATTCTGACCTAGAATTCAATTTTATACAATTAAAAATGAGATATGTATTAAACATTTCTTCATATGAGTTAAAATAGCCCAAAGTATGATCAGGTTTTATAAATGAATCTTAGGATAAGACATTTAAATTCCTCATTATTTCTTTTGTGCAGTCCTTACTTTGTTTTTATTTTGTTGTTGTTGTTGTTGTTTTTGTATGGTGTGATTTCAGTATCTTCTTGGTTGCAAACTTTGTGTTCTGTATCTGAATTTTCTAAATTAAAAGCTGAAGTTTGGAGTACTCTAAGAATTGACTGTTTTGAGTACAGAGGAGAAGGGAGGTTCGCTGCTCTTCTCGGCCGCGCCTCTGCTGCTTGACTCTGTCTTGCTTTTTAATGCCTACCTCCTAGAGGATTAGGAAATCTAATAAGATGGAGTCTGTGTTCCAGTTTGGGTTCTGGAAGAACCTGAATCAAGGACTTGAGTAGAAGTCTACTTGGAGGTAACATTAGCACTGAGGGAGGGGTGCTGAGACAGAAGCAGCCGTGAACCGGGAAACTGGAGCTCAGGCTCTAGTAACAGCGAGCAGCTGTGGCGGCTGGAGAGCTGGAGAGCTGGCTCAGAGGTTATGAGCACAGTGCTCGCAGAGGACCCAGGTTCAATCCCCAGCACCCTAACAATGGTCCATTAACTCCAGTTCCAGGGGAGTCTGATGCCCTCTTCCGGCCTCCACAGGCATTGCATGACACAGGTGCACTTACATGCATCCAGGCAACACACTCATGCACATTAAAGAAATAATTAATTAATAATTAAAAAGGCCAGCATCCGTGCATATGTACAAACACATGTAATTGCTCATGTGGAGTGCATACAAAAGGTATCAACAGACGGTTGGTCTAGGGAAGAAAATGAATGGGATCATCTCATACTCTCAATTTTTTCCATGCTTTAAGATGAAAGTTAACCAAATTTTTTTCATTTTGATTTTCCTGTAACCTTTTCCTTTTTCTTCGCCAGTCTGAAGGTTCATTATCTGACAAACTTGATGCCACAAAATAACTTCCAAAAATTATAAATGAGAGTTCCTCCAAAGTTCATCAAGGGATGAATGAATATGCAAATGGTGGTGTGTACAAAGGAATACTATTCAGTCATAAAAAGAAATGTAGTGCTACATGCTGTGTAAATGAACTTCAGTATATGCCTACTGAAAGAAGCCAGGCATGGAACTTCATATTTATAGAAAATGGTAAATCCAGAGTAAGAAAAAAATTTATGGTTGCCTGAGGGGCGGGGGTCGGAGAAGAGAATAGGAAGAAACTGTTTCCTGGAAAGTTTTCTATTGGCTGATGAAATGTTTTTGGAGTAGAAGCAGGTATTTGATGATTGCCCAACATTGTGGTTTATTACATGCCACAGATGGCTCATTGTATGAGAATTTCATCCTAACAAAAAAAAAAATAATAAGTTTTTTAATCACAAAAAGAATGAATCAGAGCCCATAATTGATTTAGAAGACAGAGGTATAAAAGAAAAGAAAGAGAGGCTGAAGTGATGGCTCAACAGTTAAATGCACTGGCTGTTCTTGCAGAGGACCGGGGTTCAATTCCCAGCACCCACAGGGCAGCTAACAACTGTCCATTACTCCAGTTCCAGGGAATCTGATGCCCTCTTCTGACCTCCGCAGACACTGGATGACACAGGAATACCCACCTGCATGCAGGCAATACACACATACACATAAAATTAAAATCAGAAAATATTTTTTAGAAGAAGAAAAGAAGGATGAAAGGGAGATAAGAAAGGTCGTTTATTGTATCTCCATTGTTCAGATAAAATCCTCATTCATATTTTGGGTGTATATTTTGTTGCATTACCTTATGGTACAATAATAATAATAACAATATATATTCCAGATGCATAATACTTGGTACAACCTTCCATTCTTTCTTACTCCTCACACATGGAATGTGTTTCCTTTGAGAAGGGATTGTGTTGTCTCTGTGCTTCACCTTTACTTTTTTACTTAATACATCACAAATTTCCATGTTTCTAAATATGCTCTCCTATAATATGTTTAATACTACATGTAGCACAAAGCATAAAGTGCGATAACGGATCCCTTAACATTAGATATTTAAGTATGTAACATGATTGTTGAGAGCTGAGAACATAAGGCAGACGGTGATGAAGTTGGTTGAGCTGGACATTTGAGAAGCCTCTTTCCTCATAGTCATACCCATTCTTGCAGAGTTAGCACAGCTCTGTACAGTGGGGACACGTCCCGTAGTCACAATCATTCATGGAGTATTTCATTTATAAAGAAGCTTCCTATTACAACTCAGAAACTGAAAAAACTCGGTGCATTGAAAATACTTCTGAAATAAGTTGCTCATGATTATGATGCTGAGTGGAAGTGAAAGATTTAGCTGACTTCAAAGCCAGACAGAAGGGATTTTTTTTTCTTTTAATTTAGATTTTAACTAATAAAATTGAGTACCTTAACAGAGTAATTTTACATGTGTATAAAGTATGCTCATGTGTCTGCAGGTATGCATGTGGGTGTGTGTACATGTGAGTGGTGCATCTGTATGAAAGTCAGAGGTTGACATCAGGTGTCTTCTTCAAGTAATGTATGTGCACATATGTTTAAATTAGATTGAGCTTCAAAATTCTTCTAGCTTGGATTTTTAAAAAAAAAATGTCCAGCTATAAGGAGATACTCATCTAATTTTACAGGAGGTGTCATAAGGTTGGAAATACCCAGAGACTAAGACACTAGTTGTGCAGAAATGCAGGAGAAAATGGAGTATTTATCAAACATGGTCAATAAAGTTATCAATGGTTTGATAGCTTATCAAAGCAACAAACTCTTGGATTTAATAACGTTGTTTCAAGCATCTGGTCAACAACAACAATTCCATATGAGGCCAGATTTATAAGGCTATAAAGCTGAAAGAAACTTCTCAGGCTTAAATGCCTAGAAGATAGTACGATCTACCTCACCATCCTGGGACAGGAGACCTGAACCGCTCTGCCTCAACACTCTCCTTGTAAAGCTGGAGGGCCTGGGAAGATGTAACGATAAAGCAGTGCTTTGTCTAATAAAAGTCATTTTGAAAGTAATAATTGAGCTGGGAGGGATTGATACAACATTTTTGTGTGTATTAAATATGACCCAACTGTTTCCAAATGCTTGTATTATAGGTCTTAAATAACATTAATATATGGCTCATCATCGAGGACTAGAGGCATTTTCAGGGTTTTTTTTTTTTTTTTTTTTTTTTTTTTCATGAGAGCTTGGCCATGCTCCTATCACAGGCCCCACATAAAGCTAGCAAGCAATTAACTTACCCGGCAGGGCTGGCTGCACATCCTGCTACTTGGCAAGGGGCTCACTTAGCCTCAAGCTGACTGGTTGTAGGAAGAAATGGAGCCTTGGGAACGACTATAGAGATGTGGTTGGTCAAAGTGTAGACTTCCCTTGACATGCACAAAGTACAGGGTGACCTAAGCAGAACTTGGCACCAGGAGCCATTCACGGTGAGACTTAGCAGGACTTTTTAGATGAAAACTCAGTGGCTAGCTCATCACCTGGTGGAAGCACCTAGAACAAGCTTTTGCAATAGTTTTTAAATAAATGCCAACAGTACAGCGTTTGCTGCCCTCTGACAGTTATAACAATCTTCTCACAAGACTTTCAGAATTAAGCAATTCCTGAGAAGACACTGAAGAGCCAAGCTGTTGTAAGGAGTCACACAAGATGGCACAACTGATTGTGTAAGCTGAGTCACGGTCATCCATTGATCCTACGGTCTGGAGCTGAAAATTTTCAACCTGGAGATTTGGTCATATTTAAATTAGGAATCTGATTTTTTTTTTAATCTTCTCTGCCTGAGCAAATTGATTGAGCAATCAATACATAGAACCTTTTGAAAAAAATATTAATATATGATTCATTTGGTAAGTATTTTTGAAAGCCGGACATCTTCCTCGAGTCTGGTGATATACAGGCAAATGAAACATTTCTCTGGTGTGGGTTACATTCTCACTGTAAGGACTGTCTATGGACGGAATATGCCAAAAAGATCACTGAAACAAATTGCAGTGAATACTTCAAAGGAAGAAGTCTAGACAGAGACAGAAACACTTAAGGAGAGGTCCTGTGTGCTGACTTTCAAGTAGGCCAAGTTCAAGATGAGAACCATCCAGGGGAAGAAGGGCTAAGCTTGGAAGTGAGGGACGAGGGACAGATAAGACTTGTCATATCTGCTTTTGTCTTTGCAATGTGAGGCCAAGCATAACATTCATAATAATGTTTTCCAAAAGATCCTATTTCCCAACTTAAAGAAACTTTGAAGTCAATAAATTATGATCTATATTCTACTTTGTTCAGAAGAGTTCTGGTTGACAGCTATAATCCCAAGCATCATTTGCTGTGTAGCTTCTGTCCCAGACCCTTTATCCTTGAAAGAAGCCAGAATGGGTTGTGTAGACAGTCCCTCTGAACCTCCAGCTTCTCTGCTGGCAGTGTGTAAGAAGCATGAGCCATATTCTAATACGTTGTAAAATCAGAGAGACAGCAACGTTAGCCCATTTCTCTTTTCTCAACTCTTTCTGAAGCTGTGAAACTGATACTTCCTCTTCGGGAACTCCATGCTACACTGTAACCAGGAAAATGCAGTGCATTCAGTCATGAGCCCCAGGCAATTCTTTGTAGTCTGACGTAGAAGGAGGACATTCGGTGCTGCTGAACCTGAAAGACACTTGGACTGTCAAACTGTGCCACTCCCTGCATAGACTCCAAGTCATTGTACCAACAGAGATATGGGAAACACAGGAAATTAAAGGATATATTAGTATGTGCAAAATATATACAGAAGTTAGATTAGCTATTTTCGCAGTCATAAAATTCGATGGTGTAGAATATTGTGGAAAAAACAATTTTTGCTAAAGTAAATCTATGGAACAGAAGTGTCTTTGGAACTGATTGCCACTCATATGATTCATAATTATGGAAGAATAAGCTGTGATCATTTATCAACAGAAACGCAAGCTTTCTTTTCAAAATCCTTAAGTATTTTAGCATATACACAAATAAAACGACTGAACTACAGAGTTTTTGTCATGACATCAGCATCAAAAATGTGACTTCACTGTCTACTCCTTATTATTAACTGGATTTTAGAAACAAAATCAAGTCTTTGAAGAACAAATCTGTAAGTTAACATAAGTGTCCTGTAGTAACACTGAACATATTTTTGTAAATGTATCCTTTAAATTTGGGTTGCATTTTATTCAAAATCACCTGGAACTCTTTAATCAAAATAGTCAGTGCTTGGAGCACTCCAAAATTTGAGCATTTAATCTAGAAAACTCAATTATTGAAAAAAAAAAGTTTGCAACCAAGAAGATACTGAAATTATACCACACAAAACCAAAGTAAGAACTGAGAAAAATAAATGATAATCTAAATGTCTTATCATAAGATTTAATTTTTTAAATGCCTGTATTTTGCACTGTTTTAACTGAAGATTTGCTCTTTGCCTACCAGGTATTGTGGAAACCTTAAATTTTTTAATTTAAATTTTCAATTTAAAATATGAATAGAAAAATGAATTAACTTCAAATGAACACTAAAATGTAAATTTGAATATGTTTTGGGTAATATAACTAAAATATTAACCATGAAAAGACTCTATTGATGCAGCTTACAATCTTTAGAAAACTATGTATGATGTGGTATTAGATATAGAGCATATCTATGAAACATACAAAAATATATTACCATGGTGGATGGCCATAGGTGGTAATCCTTGTAATTAGTCAAGCACTTGGCATGTGGAAGCAGGGGGATCAGGAGTTTAAGGTTCAAGGTCATCCTCAGCTACATAGAAACTTTGGGATTACCTCAGGTTATAGAATAATAATCTATCTCAAAAACAAACAAAACCAAAACAGTATAAAAAGTGCATTACTGTGTAGGCCTCGGGGGAGGGCGAGCATTAATAGGGGAGGGGATCTAAATTTGATTAAGAACTACTGTATAAAATGTACAAAAGGTCAATAAAAATATTTTTTTTTAAAAAACGAAACAAAAATAATTCTTGTTATATTTTATGTTTCAAGAATCAGTTTAAATAATTTCTTTAAAGTTTGTGATAGTCAGTCTGGATATACCTTGTTGTTTTTAGAAGTCATTTTACTTCTGACAGTTGAGGAATTACTGATTTCTGACTCACAAGGCTCAATTCCCATTCTATATTAACTGTTGCTCACACATCCTGAACTGCTGATCTGGTACAGAGCAGGTGTAGAACAGCTGCGCCCTCCCTGGAGCGCTTCTGCGTCAGAAAAGGAACGGATGGAAGCGGCCGAAAGAAAAATGTTTTAAGTGAAGCTTGAGGCCAGACGTACTAATAAAGAAAAGAGGTTACTGCAGATTCTTGAGGACATTTTTAAAGCTGACTTTACAAGGATTAAGCAGAGTGAGAGACAATCAATTTCCCTCCCAAATTACTCGCTCTCAAAGGACTTGCTGCACACGTCACATAGGGCTCCATTGTCTTCTCAAGTACAAAAACTCAGAAAGTCCTTTCCTGGGAATGGAATGTCCTGCTCCACCCTGCAGATGGCAAAGCTCAAAGGTCTTGACTTTTGCCACGCATGCGTTGTCTCTCAGGTGCGTAAGCTCGGGGATGGATGAGACAGGCTTCCGATCATGGCAAAAACCAGACATTTTTGGCTAAAGCTAAATGCTCAAGAAGGTTAGATAAATCGTGTCTAATTTAAAGAGAGGAAAGCCAAACACATTCTTTGCCGCGTCCCTTCAAAATAATGTTAGTTTCCATTAGGACTTAACTTGGAGGCACTCTTGCCAGACTCTTGAAACATGAACCAGTAGACCTCAGCCTTTCTCGTTCCTCTGACTCTTAGACGTGAATTTTCTCTTATCATCTACTTCCTCGATGTTCCTCACATACTTACCCCATCTTTACACAGCTATAATTCTACGTCTGCTTTTTCTTCAATGTCAACTCCAGTCTCGCTTCTGTCATAAAGTTTCCTCAGGGCACCCCATCCCATAGTGATCTTTCTTTTCCTTCCTTCCTTCCTTCCTTCCTTCCTTCCTTCCTTCCTTCCTTCCTTCCTTCCTTCCTTCCTTCCTTCCTTCCTTCCTTTCCCACTCTCCCTCCTTCCTTGTGGTACTAAAGACTGAACCCATGTATTTGCACATGGTACCTAAATGCTCTTCCACTGGGTTATATCTCCAGTCTTAGCCATAGTCATCTTTATGTGTGTGTCAGAAGCAGGGATTTTCTGTCAGTGTATTGGGGGCGGGTGGTATATGAACCTGTTTGTGAAGCCACATGAGTGTGCAAGTGTGTTCATGTGTTGAAGTCAAAGGTTGATCTTGGATGTCTAACTCTCTTTATCATTACCTTTTAGACAGAATCTCTTGCTAGATCTGAAGTTCATTGATTTGGCTAGACTGGTTGGCCAGTGAGTTTCAGGGAGTCACCAGTTTCTGTTCCCACCCCCAGCTCTGAGATTACAGGCATGTGCTGTTATGTCTAGTTTTTTATATATGGGTTCTGGGGCTCAGAACCCAAGTCCTCATGCTCAGCATGACCAACTGCACCATTTCCCCAGCCCCAAGATCAGATTTCTTCAGGCAAAAACACCAGATCAGTGATTGCAAATGAAATTCCAAGTAATGCTGTAATGTCAGGAAGGCTGTGCAAGCAGCTCTGGGATTCTGGCAGTCCAAAGACCAAAGGTGTCAAGCCATTCTGAAATTATTGGAATTTAGCCACCTAATGTTTGCAGTAGTTCTGCAAACTAACTAGGTATCTAACTGACTGTGGGATTTGGGGAATACAGCCACCAACAGTGTCAGGTAGTTCTGGACTGTTTGTCAGAGTCTGGGAGTACTTACTGCTTGCATGAAGAAAGAAGTAGGTGTGGAGTGGGAAACCACTGATTTCATCCCAGAAGTTGTTTTGAAAACAAAGGATTTGAAGAAGTTCACCGATGCTGGGCATGGCGGCAGAGAGAAGAGGAGACATTCCTACTGATGAACAGAA
Organism: Eospalax fontanierii; assembly: GCA_035773235.1. Taxonomy (NCBI): domain Eukaryota; kingdom Metazoa; phylum Chordata; class Mammalia; order Rodentia; family Spalacidae; genus Eospalax; species Eospalax fontanierii. The sequence goes on along the minus strand of CM069548.1, from coordinate 29,136,912 downwards.
CATCTCTTTTTCATCTTTGCAATTTTTTAAATATTTTGAGAATTTCATTCATGAGTACACTGTATTTACATAATTTCTTCCCTCCCTTTCCCTCTTCCAACTCGTCCAGGTCCCCCAACCCCTCTTGAATTCATGACCTCTTCTTCAGAGAGAGAGAGAGAGCGTACTGACTTCAGTGAGAGTTGTCCATGTGTGTGGGGCCTCACTGAAAGCCTAGAGACATTGGGGTCAGGATGGCGCCTGGCAACGCCTGGCTGTCTCTTTCACTCTGCTTAGCAAGGCAAACAGGAGCTTTGTGGGAACAGTGAAAGTAAACTGCCAAGAGCGAATAAACAATTACTTTTGAGGGACCGGAGAAGTGACTCCAGAGAAGTGGATTCCAGCTCTCAGGTGTTAAACCTGATTACCATACCATAGATCAGTCTCGGGTGTGGTGGCTAGGTTTTTACATCTGAAAGACTGCCTGCAGGCTTGCGGGCTCCTGAGCTGGAGGCGAATGAAAGATTTCAAGAAATGGGCAGAGGATGGAGAGACTGCAGCCACTTCCTCAAAGACACAGTAGCTGTCACATACAAAAAACCCTTTCCTTCACCCCGTAACCACAAGTCCATGTATTTGCCTTTTTGCAATCATCCCTAAGACCATCCCTTAAGCTAGGAACGCAAGGCTTGGAGACACGCCAAAAGTAAGGCTTAGAATTATACAGATACGATAGGACAATAAGAAATGGGGAAAATATGCTTGATTGGGGAGGGAAGCTTAAAAGGGCATGCTTAAGCTATGCAAGGCGGAACCTGCGCTTGGGGAGAGAGCTGTAACATCTGTAAGATCTGCAACATAATAAAGATATATAACTTCTGCTAAAGACTTCAGCTGCTGTCTCCTCCCGAGTTGATTGGGAACCCCGGCTTCGCCTGAGAGGCGTTCGAGCCACCAGCTGCACTTCGGGTCTGCGTCGCCTGGCAGACACAGGCTTAGTGGCAGGCCGCAGCCTGACCTCTCCCCGCTCAGCTCCGCCGGCTGGCCACCGGTTAGGGGGCTGTAATCTATAGGAGGCAACAGGGCACTACTTTTCAGCGGCGGTATCCTGAGGGAGCCATCAGCGTCCGGAAGGGCCGCCGCACAAGTGTACATGTATTTAACGCTAACCACAAAAGAACGGATAACCGATCAGGGAGTTCAGCTCTGGAGAAGACTAATTCTCGCTACCTCCGCAGCCGTTGATTGGCTGTAGCTCTTCTCTAACAACCGGGCCTTGGTTTTCCCCACCCACATTGGCATGTGGACTGGTGTGGTCACTGCGCATGTCTTATGCAAGCCACCATACCGCTGAGGCTTCATGGGTGCAGCTTTCCTGTCGTATCTAGAAGGCATCCTGATCCTCTTGCTCTTACCATCTTCCTGCCCTCTCTTCTGAGATGTTGCTGAGCCTTAGGTGTGGGAGTGGAGCTGTAAATACTAAATTGGGGTTGGGCACCCCCACAGTCAATTATTCTCTACATTTTGACCAGTTGTGAATCTCTCTAGTGTCCTCTACTGCAGAAGGAAACGTCTTTGGTGAAGGGTAACAGGAACATTTATCTGTGGGTATAAGGCTAAGTGTTTATTATGTGTATGGGTGTTTTGTATGCATGTATATAAGTGTGACCGTGCATGCAAAGCCCTCGTCAGCCAGAAGACGGCGTCAGATCCACTGGAACTGGAATTATGGTTGCTAGCCACCATGTGGGTACTGGCAGATGAACCCTGGTCTTTTCTAAGAGCAGGCAGTGCTCTTAAGCTGAGCAATCTCTCCAGCCCCCATACAAAGAATTTTGATCATGTTCACTGTCCTGATTTACTTTCCTTTGTTTCGATAACTTCGGAAGGAAAGGGTCTGTTTCAGCTTACATGTTGCATTCCATCGCGGGATGCCACAGCAGGACCTCAGGCAGGAACCCAGAGGCAAAAGCTAAAGCAGAGAATGTGGAGGATTGCTGCGTACCGGCTTCCTCCCCCTGGCTTGCTTTCTTATACAGCCCAGACCTGCCTAAGGAATGGGACTGTGCACAGCTGGCTGCCCACCCCCCATTAATCAGCAGTCTGCTCCACAGATATATCCACAGACAAATCCAATAGAGAAAATTCCTCAATTTAGGTTCCCTCTTCCCGGGTATGGCCAGGTTTATGTGAAGTGGACAAAAATCTAACCAGCATATTCACTCCCAACCCCTCTCCCTAACTCCTCCCAAATCCACCCCACTCCCTCCCAACTTGATGTTAAACCCAATGAGTCCAATCAATTTGTGCTCTCCATGTACTCATGGGTGTGGGGCCATTCACTTGTTACATGATTAAGCTACCAGGAGCCACACCGTTAAAGAAAATGAACTCTCCCTCAACTGTTAATAGCTCCTCAGCTAGGGGTGGGGACTCATGAGGGAGTATATACATATGTATGTATGTATGTATGTGTGTGTGTGCATATATATATATATATATATAGATACATATTCTTTTTAAAAAATCTAGTTTTATTTTATGTGCATGACTGTTTTGCCTGCATGTATGTCAGTATATGACATGCGTGCAATACTCACAGAGGTGAGAAGTTGTCAGATCTCCTGCAACTGGAGTTAGAGATAGTAGATGGTTATTAGCTCCTATGTGGGCACTGGGAACTGAATCTGCAAGAGCTGCCAGTTCCTGTAACCTCTGAGGGGGTCTCTCCAGCCCCAGTTTTCTTTTTCTTTTTAAAGAAATCCACCTGTTTCTGCCTCCCAAGTGCTGGGATTAAGGGGTATGCCACCATGCCTGGCACTGTATGTATTTTTTAATCAGTTTATCTTATTATCTTTATAAAATTACACTGAATTTTAAAATATTTTCTGTATTTCAGTTAGCATCTCTAGATTAATTTTCTTGTTTTTCCTTTAGGGTTTTGGCCTCCTATGAGGTATAGACAGAAACCAGTCTCACAAACATTAACACTCAGAACAGTTTCCCTTTTGTGTTTCATTTTACTTTTTAATTTCAAAGGCCTGACACCCTTTCGTGCAGTAGTGTGCTAGTAAGTTATTAACCCTGACTCTCTGAATAGTTTCACTATGAATAATAAGTGATATATATTCTTGTTTATATTAACAAGTGAGGTGAAAATAAAATAGTAAAGATATATTCCAAAACAATTCATTTATCAATGATGGGAACAAGTTCTTTGCTGAACTGTGTAATGGTTTTCAAATACTGAAAGATTATTTCCCAAGCACATGCTAGTCTCATTGTAATGGCTATGTCTGCAATATCATCCCTGTCTCTATCACATTCCTAAGTCTACATAGTCAGAAAATAATGAATTGTACTGTGATTAACAGCATTTGCCAATTTCTATAGCGTAAATATTCCCACCAAGGATGGTTTCAAGCTACCAACATTATGTCACTGAGTGTGGAACTGGGAAGAAACACACAGCAGCAGCAACACTGTGAGGTATGAATGATCATTGTCCCCCCACAGGCTCTGGTATTTGAACACCAAGAATGGTGGTATTCTTTGGGGAGGTTTAAATGGTGCAGCCTTGCTAGAGGAAGCATGTCACTAGGATCAGGCTTTGAAGTTCTCAAAAGACCAAAAATAAAAATAAATGTCTAGTTCTTTTTAATATTTTGAATATTATTTTTTTATGTGTACAAGTGTATTACCTGCATGTATACAAGTGCACCTGTTTCATGCAGTCCCCTCAGAAGTCAGAAAAGGGTGTCACAGATTCCTGTAGAACTGGAGTTATGGATGGTTGTTAGCTGCCATCTGGATGCTGGGAACCAAACCCAGGTCTTAACTTAACCAGTGCTCTTAACTGCTGAGATCTCTCTATAGTCCCATAAAATTGTTATATATTTTTAAAAGTGATGTTTGGGGGCATCAAGTTGACAAGGGAAGGACTTGTGATGGTGAATCCTGATTGTTAATTTGCTAAGATTGAAAATCACTTCGGAAATAAATCTCTAGGCAAGTCTGTGAGAGCAGAGTTTTAACTGAGGAGAAAGACCTGCCCTCAAAATGGGCATTAGCATCTCATGGACTAGATTCTCACTGTGGAAAAAGTGGGGTAAAGAGGAAGCCCGTGGAACACCAGCTTTCATCTCTGTTTTCGTCCTGACTACACATGCAACATGACCAGCTGCCTCAGGGGCTGGCTGCCGTGCCTTCCCCACCATGATAGACTACGTCCTCAAACTATGAGCCAAAATGAACCCTCCCTCTCATAAATTGCTTTTTGTCTGGTAACTAATCACAGCCTAGGAATACTGGTACCCTAGGGGCTGGAGAGATGGCTCAGCAGTTAGGAGTGATGGCTGCTCTTCCAGAGAACCTGGGTTTGGCTCCCATCATGCACATGGCAGCCAACAACTGTCTGTAACTCCAGTTCCAGAGGATTCAACGCCCTCTTCTGGCCTCTGTGGACACTGTGCACTTAGATACATGCAGGCAATGCACTCATAAACTAACACCCTAATCTTATGTAGTATTATCTCTTGTGTTTTGTCAGTTGTAGAAGGTAGCGGATGGAGTGGGGAGGGGAACACGAAATCCCACCCCTAAACTATGGAACTGTTGCTGACTGACTGACTACTAGGAGAGGGAGAGTCAGTTTTCTTTGAAGCTGTGACCTCCTAGTAGTTTGGTCTGATCCAGTGGATGGACCTACTACCAACCGACACCTGAGAATATTTGGATATACAAATTACACCCTATGAGCTTAAAAAAAAAAAAGGACACAAAATTGGGACAAGATGGAAGGTGGGAGTGGATTTGAGAGGGGATGGGGGATTATAATCAAAATATATTGTATGAAGTTCTCAAGAATTAATAAAAATACTATTTTAAAAAATTGGGTGGGGCGTGGTGGTGCACACCTTTAATCCTTGCGTTTGGTAGTGAGTTCCAGGCCAGCTGGGGCTACAGGGAGACCCTCTCTCAAAAAGACCAAAAGTAAATAAATAGATGTATAGATAGATAGCTTTTTATTAAGGACTAATCTATAGATAACAGTGCTTTTGACAAAGAACGACTGGGAAAGGGAAAGAAGTGTGCAGAAGTCCCCAACGTCCTCTGTCAAGATCACCTGGAGGGCTTGTTAAGTCTGAACGTTCCTAGAGATTCTGATGTAATATACGGGAAGTAAGGCCAGGAAATCTCTATGTCATTCTTACTGTGAGAAGAATAATATCCAGGGCTGTAGTTTAAGTGACTGAATAGAAGTAACAATTAGCTGGCTTCAGTTTTAGATATGCTTAGTATGAAATTCAGTGGAGCACAAGAATAATGGTGGGAAGATGCACCGAGGAAATCTCAGGACAGTCATTCAACAAGACCTGCATAATGATACCAGCCGGCATGCCAGTGCGCATGGCGGAAATTTCAGAAGGCCACCTCTAGGAGAAGAATCCCAGGTAATCAATGGCTGCTGAGGGAGAGCAGCTCATTTTCTATGGAGATGAACTCCCTGATTGGTCACCTTGTCCCAAGTGGTCAGACCTAATAGTCAAAGGAGAGATCACAAAGATGAGGAGTTGGGGTTGAGGGGGTGTAGAGGAGTCTGGGGGAGAGCAAGGGGTAGAAATGATGTGAATGCTCATGTATGAAATTCTTTTAAAAAGGTGATGACATTTTTTGAGCAGTTACTCTGCACTAGTTCTAAGAACAGTATTAAATTTAATCCATACACCATTCATACAAGGGACATATTACCATTACAACCACTTTTCAAGAGAAGGAACTGAGCTGTAGTGACATGCAACCATTTCCTTTTCTACAGAACAGGCAAAGTGCATATTTGGGCTTAAACACAGTCCAATCGTACTTTAAAGTATTGTCCTTTTCAGCCAAGCTTTACTGTCTGCTTAAGAACACTACAGGTTTTCAGTTCACCAGAATCAAATTTACAGGTCATGGCTTGAGATAATGATTTGCAAATTAAAATCTATTTTAGATTGTCCAAGGAAAGACAGCAGAGAAAGAAGCATATTGGGCCAAATATGGAGCCATACCCCTCTTTAAAATAATGGTCAAACAATGAAAAATCTTGAGGGTCAGAGAGATTCTGTAAACTAAACATTGAATTGCCAGAAAGACTATATTTAAACTCAGGAGACTGAGTTCCAGTGAAATTAATTCCTGCTGACTTTGGCAACAGGTGTAACACTTCACCTTCCCTGGGAAGATGGGGAAGAAATCCAGTCTCTGCAGAGTTCAGAATAAGAGATGAATCAAAGAAAAAAATTACTCCATGATGTTCATTAAAATATGGTAAGGTTGCCTTGTTTTTCAGTACAAAGACCAGAACGATGAGACCTTTGCAGTGGAGAAAAGAGACGGAGCTCAACTCCAAATAAATCATGAGCAACCAAGGAGCAGAGGAAGGTGTTTTCATTGCAAAAACAATGTTATTTCATAATGTAATTTTTCCATATTATGCCATTTTATGTCATTAAATATTATTTTAAAATAATATTTTAGTAACTAGTAATCCTTACATAGATGTTACATTTTTAGGACTTACAAAATACAGTTTTAGATTATTCTCTTGAAAAATTATATTTAAGCCCTTATTTTCCATTAGAAATATATCAGTTGATCTCACCAAACTCACCTATGATGCTATCAAGTTTTCTCATCACTGCCAATTTGGGAGGGAAAACAGGTGAAAGGTTTTAATTTGCATTCCTTTGATTACCTACCACGTTAGCCATTTTGCTTCCGGAGTGTAGTTTAGTTATCATGTTCTCCTCACACACGGCTAACCATCTCATTTGTTTATTAGTTATTTATATTCCTGCTTTGACATGTTCACATCTTTTGCTTTTCATCTGTGAAAATAATTATGCTTATATATAATCTGAAAGAATTTATAGCAAAGACATTGTTTACCTTCCATGTTGATCATACTCAATAAAGATTTTTCTAGGAATAGCCAGATCTCTGTGACGGTACAGATACTATAAAGTAATAAATTACACTTGCAAATATTTGCGCATGTTCTTTTGGTTGACTACATGTTTTAAATACCAGCAGATGTCATCATCAGAGTCTAAAAAAATGGAAAGAAGGGCGAAATCTGAATCTTTCTAAAGAAACAAAGGTCAGTTGTAGACTGCTTCCTTTCCTGGTGATCCCCATGGAAATGTGTCATTTGTCAATCTTGACCTCCCATCTGGCCTCAGAAGCCTTCTCCCATCTAGCCTCAGAAGCCTTCTCCTTAACTTGGTGCTCTGTCAGCATACACTGTTTGGCCCCACTTCAGCACTTGTCTGTGTTGTGCCCTTGCATTGTCTTCTGTCCTGGAATGGATGCTCTGTTAGCATCATGCACCTGAGCACCTAGTGCAGGACCTGCGCAGCACAGATGCTCACTGCATCTCCTCCACACGTTATTTGTTGAATGAGACAGCTTCAAAGAAAGGACAGTAGTTTGAGTACGTGATATTGGTGCTGGCTGTCATCCATTCTGGTTCTTCTTTGGATGGAGACATATACTTAATTTCTCCAGACACTATCAGCTCCGTCCCTTATCAGCTCTCTTTTCTCTTCTGACTTTTAAGAGTCCCAGGGAGGCAAATGGAACTCCAGACAAAAACGGAATTGCATCGTATCCTTGGACTCTACTGGAATTTTCTCAGAAAATCATAAATCCATACCTAAGGTAGGGTTAGTTAAAGAAGTAAATGCTAAAGAGGATAGAAATGGTAACCACCCCCAAACAAGCCACCTCTTGTCCCGCCTCATCCTTTTCCCTTATAAATAATTGGAGTTTCCACACCACTCAGTCCCAGGTCAGTATACCGAGAGCAGAGCTCCTGAGAGCTCATATTTTCGTTTTTCGGGTACCAACACAACTAATAAAAAAGCATGGCTACATAGAAACACAGCACCATGGAAAATGCAGAAAATATGTGCTCATTAGCATCACTGCCTTCCCACAAAGTTGTGATAGTCCATTTCCTCGAATAGCCTTCCAGGAGTTTTTGCCTATGTAATTATTTATCTCTATAAGTACAGAAATAACAATGATGCATTTTCAAAAGAAAATATCTTTAATCTGCCACAAACATTTACTTTTAAGAACATTTTTGTTGTAGAAGGTAGAAAATGATGTTTTGTTAGTTTGGTTTAACCATCATCCAGTACTTAGAACCATGCCTGACTCAATAATCACATTTCAGTGAATGATATCAGTCATTAAACAAGAGAATTGCTCTAAACTGAGAATGCCCACATGTTCATGTTTCTTTCCTTGGGTAACATTTCCCTATGAACAACTCTTGAGCAATTCTAAACAAATTATAGACTTCCTGCTCAGGGAGGTCTTTCAAAGTACCTTGGGGTCTTTATGGTAAGCATGTTCAGGATATCTGTTTATATGAAGTTTAATTGAAAAAAATTCAAGTCTACAATAAGTCCAGATCTTTGTTTATTCAAAAATAAGTAAACCTTCTGGTTTCTGGCCTAATAAACTGGAACCAGGAAAATATAGTGGAACAAGAAGCTGTTTGAAGTTTCAGAGGAGAAAAACATTTTCCTTCGACCTTTCTAGGTTCTCTACTGCAGTCACTACAACAAAATATAGCCTGAAAAATAAAATGAGAATTTATTAACATGCATATCTCATATAATAAGAAAAAGTCAAGGAAACAGTAAGCCAGGAGACCAGGAGACCAGCCAGGCTTAAAGACCCTAATCATTTGAGTTGTTGAAAGTATGCCATGAGGTAAATGGTGAGGGTAGAGAAAAAACTAATACCACAACTCCTACCATCGTCTATATAGTTTCTACCAAAAGAAGAAGGTCCAGACTGCTAGACATTCTGGGCTGGATTTTTTCAAAGTGAGCCAGTGTCTTCGCTTCTCAGTGACCGGCCACACCCATCAGCGACTACCGCTCTCTTCTCTTAACTTCGTGCTCAGATCTTCGTATTCAGGTGAACCACCTGGACTGCAGTCGATGTTAGAAAAGACTCACAGTTTTTTTACTGCTTCCTACTTCCATTGTCTAGATTCTGAAAGTGAGCCAGCCAGGAAGTAGACTCTTATGCTGTGGAAACTAACATAACACAGGGCAAAGCGAAGTCCCATTCGTTATCTAATTACAAGAATATATCTCTGATTAAAATTTGTTGGCATCATTACCTTAGACCAGAGATGAGAGAAAGCAGCTGTACTTAGAACATTAATTCCTGAGTGACTGGAAGAAAAGCCAGACCCTTGCTGTGCAACCCGCAGCTCCTCCCTTTTCACTCCTCACTGCTCCATTCTCTAAGGTACTTCTGGTTTGTCAATACTCATTTTGCAAAGTGGTTCTAGCTAAAGAGTGAAAGTGCTATTTGGGGGAGGTTTGTAGTGTGATTTTCTCATAAGGTGATTCTAACGCACAGTTACCATCAAAAGTGTCAGATGGGGAAAAAAACAAAAAACAAAAAACCAGGAGACAGCCTTCTGTTTAAGCTCCTGTCCTACCATCTTAACATTCAGAAACACGACCAAGGAAGAGAGAGGTCAGTCAGTCATGAATGTGGTTGGCAGAACTGAGTTTAGAATACATTTATTTGCTATTTAGTTCAATCTATATTTATTGAATTCCTACTACGTTTGAGACTTGTAGAAGATAAAATTTGGAGGGAGAATAGAGGTCAGTGAGAAACTAATTATATAATTAATTAGTTAAGGAGTATTGAGGAAAAGAATACAAGATCAATGTATCCAGTGCTGTGAGAGTGTATGACGCGAACAGTTACAGATAGAGCGATATCTCCCTAAAGGAGCATTCCTGGCCTTGGTGCCAAAGTAGAAATAGAAGTTGACCATAAGAATGGAGGACAGGCAAGAGAGTTCTCCACTGAAAGCAGACTAAAACGGTGGGTCGCAGAGTACTTTGGGGCATGCAATAGTCAGCACAGGTCAGAAGGCCTTGCAGGTGAGTACAAGCTCTTGTTTTAAATCATAGTAACAGTGGAATGCCCAGTTATATCTGGGTGGAAACTCAAGAATAGTTAGTGACCCTGGGGACGTTCAGAAATTATATTTGTGTATTAAACTATGTGTGCCATTCTGATTGCTTTATTGGGATATGCTCCTCAACTGAAAATGTTTCAGGTCGGAGGATGTGAATTTTTTCACACACACAGAAATGGAATGCAGCTGTATACTGAGCCCCCATGGCGGTCACCCTGCTGTCGGGTCGCTCTCCATCAAACCACATACCCCACCCCCCGTGTATAATCTTGAGTCAAGTACAGTGGTGGGGGGGGGGTTGCTTGTGTGTGTATGTAAGTGTGAAGGTCGAAGGTTAACATCAGGTTCATTCCTCAATTAGTCTCTACCTTATTTTTCTCTTACTGAACCTAAAACTCACCATTTGGTCCTCATGCCTGTGTAGCAAGTACTTTCCCACTGAGCCACCGCCCGGCCTCAAGTATACATTTCTAGGACATAAAAATGCTTCCTTTGCTTTTTGCTTTACTACAATTATTACACCTTCACCCGATAATCATAACAGTTGGTGGGTGGTTTTTTTGTTGTTTTTGAGGCAATATCTTACTTTGTTGATGAAGCTCACCTCACGCTCATCATGTAGCCCAGGCTGTCCCCATACTTACTGTTCCTAGTCCTCCCAAACACTGAGATCACAGAAGGGAGGTGTCACACCTGACACAATAATCCTTTAATATAACCACATAGTCACAAAGTAAATTAAACATTCAAAACCTTAGATACATATTAGCAAACTGCTTCTTAACAGCTTTCATTCCTGCCAACCATGTTCATGACTGATGATTAATCACCAAAACGCCATCAAAACTGAGTGCTATTTTCTTACTGTAACTGTAAGGTTTGGGTTTGGGTTTAGTTCAGAGTGAGACCTAGCAGAAACAAATAAGAGACTCTGGCATGAGGATTAATAGGACCAATTTATTAAGGGTATGGGGCTAGCCTAGAATCTCAGGTGTGGAGAAGCTTGATGCTTTGTGGGGATTCTTAAGGGGGGGGGGTAATTAACAAAATCTAGCCTGTAATTGGTGTCAGGAAGGTTATCTTCTCAGGATCTTATCAGTCAGACCCTTTTCACAGAAGCTTGTGAATTCTGGAAGTTTAGCTGGAGTTGCCAAGGTGTCTATCAGTCCCTTCTGCAGATGGCAGAGTCCTGGAACTGCTGGGGACTTTCTCTTCAGTGACATCTTACAATAACCAGTTTAATAAGTGAAAAATGAGCTCTTATCAGTGCTGGAGTTTGCATTTTATTATCAATGTAACTGAGGTTTCCCCTTTGTTCATGAATTATTTATGCTTCTTCTGTGTACTCTCTCTGTTCCTGACCTCTCTGTCTCTGCCAAGGGGCCATCTGGCTTCTGTTTCAGCATTTCTCATAACAGAAAATTTACAGTTTCAGAGTCAGTAGCCCTGAACAAGACCTGCAGTTGTCAGAAAATGGTCAATATTGAACCTGTTTTTATATTAAATTTAGGAACTTCTACTTAGTTCTCTCAGATAAAAACAAATATCTAAAATGTCTTTCTTATCAGAGGTCACTCCATATCTATCAAATGTCCATGGAGAAAAATAAAACAAAAAAATGCTTGAACTCGGGAATAGCAGGTGCAATGTAGATAGACACACCCTAAGAAAGGGAGAGTGTGAAACCCTTGTCAGTAGATCTCAAGCTCCCAGCTCTGCAGCTTTCTTTTTCTCTAGGCCACCTGATCATGTCCTATGAGCACACTGCAAAGGAATGTACAAAAATTACAAAAAAATAAGTATCATTTCAGTGTTCTCCTTGTAAGAAATAGATCAAAGGTGAGGGCCCATTTACTTTGTGTGTGTGTATGTGTGTGTGTGTGTGAGCGAGAGAGAGAGAGAGAGAGAGAGAGAGAGAGAGAGAGAAAGAGGTGTTTGTGTATATGTGAATGTGAAAGTCAGAGGTCCACCTTGGTTGTCATTCTTTTGGGTGTCATCCTTGTTTTTTGAAACAGGGTTTCTCATTGGCCTGAGACTTGGGGAATAGACTAGGCTGGCCAGAGCGAGCAAGTCCCAGGGATCTGCCTGTCTCTGCCAGGGATTACAAGTTCACACCACACTGAACTTTTTTTCATGGGTTCTGGGACTCAGACTCAAGTTCTCATACTTGCCTGGCAAGCACTTAAGACACTGAGCTGTCTCCCCAGGCTTGGTACATTTTCTTTGAAGTAAAAGGAGAAGGGGGAAGAGGAGGAGGAACCAAATTTCAAAGTATTATCTCACTTAAATATAACAATCCAATGAATATCATTATTTAACAGATAAGAAAACTGAGATTCCAGAGCAGTGAAGAATTTTTCAAGATGCTTTGGTTGTAAACAGAAAGTAGAATTTAAATTCAGGACAGCTCAGCCCAATGCCTACCTGCATTTTGTTTCCACTGTGTTATATCCCTTGCTAAGTGGCTGGTAGCCCCACCAACTGAGTGAGCACTGACAAGACTGTTAACTTCTCTGGGGATGATTTTCCTACAGTGACAAATATTAAATAGCATCCACTCTACAGGATGATCTAAGACTGAGGAGTTCTAACAATTGAACCCTTTGAAGATTATTTAAAAGCTTGTACCTGGGCCAGGTGTCATCAAACATGTCTTTACTTCTAGTACTCCAGAGGCAGAGGCAGGCAGATCTCTGTTAGATTGAGGCCAGCCTGGCCTATATTGAAAGTCCCAAGCCAGCTGGGTTACAAGGAGACCTTGTCTCAAAAAAAACAACACAAAACATAAAGTTTTTACCGGGGTACAGGCACAAAATCATTTTATCTCTACATGGAGTCATACAGAAAAGTCTACAATTTGGAAAGCTGTTAAAGAATTTTCCACATACTTGGGTTACTTTGTATTACCTGCTGCTGTTTAACTATGCATGGAAACTTGGTTGTTGTAGGTGGATGTGTCTAGCTACACTTAAAGCTAATATTTCAGATTCTTCCATGCCTTCCTCAAATGGGGTTTTCTAATTTGATCTAGTAATTAACCCAAGGATAATCTTCAAAGCCAATGTTAAATAAAGAATGTTGAAAAATCAATGAACCAATTATTCAAATCACAAAAACTGTAATCAGTTCTTAAATTGGGTTTTAGACTCTATGAGCTTGATAGATTCCACAATGAACACTTAAAGTTTCCCTTTAGTATACTGAATGCTTAAAGTCCTCTTTAGTACATCCTACTCTGGTGTATTTTTTAAAATTTCAAAATATATGAGACTGTTGTTAAGAGATCTAGGGTAGGCCTCTGTCTTGTACAAGTGCCTCAGTAGTAGCAGAAACCTCTGTAGTCTTGTTTCCATTGAAGATGGCTGGGAATCGAAGTGTTTCCCACTCTAAGCATGAGTGTATTTCTACCACAGCTATTGAGTCCTCTGTCTTTGCCTTTGCTACATGTAATGAAGATACCACAGCACTTCCACTGCAGGACAGAGTACATCATGATTGCCAACAGAAAGCTACGTAGTAATTCTGTTGATGGTTCCAAGAGATCAGAGAGCAGTCCTCCTTAGGTCACAATAAGACTTGCTGTAAAGATCAGTGACTTTTGCAAGTTCTTGGACACATTTGTTTCAAATGGGTATAGACTTGTTTGATGCTGTCTTTTGTATTTGGAAAAAAAGGTGTTAGCAATAGCAATGATTCCTGTGTCAAGAAATGAAATGTTTAAAATGATATTAAGAATAAACAAGAAAATAAATAAATAAAAGTTATTCTTGTTTTCTCCCTAGGGCAGGATGTGATATGGCTTCTAGAAATTTTTATTTTATATTTTTAGCTTAAACATATCTTTTTGAAATTGTTTTTCAGATAGTGGTGGTTTCATATGAAATTGTTAGAAATAACAGAAGAATACTGCTTATATCTTAGTTTACACAGTCTTCTTAGGCTTTTCACTTTCTTTGATTTTCATTACTGATGAAATTGTTTCCTTCTGACTCAGTAACACTAATGCTCTACACTTCTGCAAATGTCCTCATCATAGAATAGACAAACTCTTTTTTTTCCACTAATTCTCATTTTTTGTATTAAAAGAAAGACAGTCTAATTCATTTCTAAAGTTTGATCCAGTTCTGATATTCCAGTAGAATCTGAGACTGAGATTAAGTTCTCTGACATTATGTCTCCTATTAGGACACAAAGAATTGTTTCACATTCTTAAGTGGCTGAAAAGAAATAAATAAAGCCTTTTTTGTAACACGTGAACATTACATAGTCAATCCACAATGCACTAATAAAGTTTTATTGGAGTACGGCCACACTCATTCATTTATATTTTATGACTATTTTTACTTTCTACAACAGCTGTGATAAAGACCATCTTTTCCTCTTAGCCTAAAATACTCATTATCAGGCACTTTACAGAATTAGTTTGCTAACCCTTTTTGAAATTATTTATTCCCGGACTGAAGAGATAGCTCAGTGGTTAGGAGCACTGATTACCCTTACGGAGGATCTGGGTTTGATTTCCAGCACCCGCATGGCAACTAACAACCATCTGTCACTCCAGTCTTAGGGGTTCTGATGCCCTCTTCCAACCTATGAAGGCATTGCACGAAATGGATGTACTTACATACGTACAGGAATACACTCACACACATCAAATAAAAATAATAAATAAAATATTAAAAAATGATTTATTCCCTTCATCCCTAAATATACCTTTCTGTAAACACCTTTATAGATATACCCAGAAGTGTATTTCCATGGTGATTTTAAATCCTATGAAGCTGACAATCACGATTAACTATCACATTTATTATTTCATTTATATATACAAAAACAAAAATTGTGAAAAGGTAAACCTAAATGTTACATACCACATTTGTGCCAGTGTTGATTCTGGAAAGGGAGAAAGAAAATTAAGATTGAGGAAAGGTGAAAAGGAGATTGTCAGGGTCAAAGAGATAGCTCAGTTGGTAAAGTGTTTACCTGAAGACCTGAATTCAATTCCTAGCATTCACATAAAGTCAGGAGTGGTGGCACACAGTTGTAATCCTAGTAATGGAGCGACAAAGACAGGAACATCCCTTGGTCTCCCTGGCCAGCCCCAAGTCCCAGAAGACCCTGTCTCACAAAACAAGGTAGATGGCTCTGGAGAAAACTCCCGAGGTTGACCCTGGCTACACACACACACACACACACACACACACACAAATGGGGAGAATTGGAAATGTAACTGAAATTTCATTTCATTTCCAAATCAAAGAACTTAAATATGTATGACAAAATGTGTGTTGCATTTATATCTGCTTATGCTGTCATACTATTACTGGGGAAACAGAAGGAAGACCCTGTCTTCAGACAACTCAGAAACACAGGCTGGCGTCACAAGCTACAGAACTGGAAGCCCTGTGAGCAGCTGACCCCAAGGGAGGGCTTCTGGGAAGAATCGTATGTTATGGGGATAACTAGTCCTCACATCTCCTTGCACGTTTTCAAGGTGAACCAGCTTTCTTGGAGAGTGGAGTCCAGGACCAGGTGAGGAAGAGAAGGGAACAATAGTGTGTAAAGTTTCAGAGATCTTAGATCTGGTTTCTACTCAGGGCCTGAGGTAGAATTTAGATTCTATTCTTTTGACCAGGAGGAAGTAGCTTTCCCTTAATGGACCTCAACAAAGCCCACAAACCTCCACCTTTTTGTATGGTGATTTAAATCCTCAACAGAGGCTTCCCTTTCTAGTGTTATCTGGGAAACAGGAAGTGGGGTCCAAAGTCCACCACTGGGGAAGGTTCCAACCTCAGTGACCTCCAAGGCTATTAATCCCTGTCTAGCTACCTGGCAATACTATTTGCTTATGGTTTAAATGGTTTTATTTTATCCTTAATACTACTTTAGCAGCTCAAAGAAGTCAAGATGGATGAAGTTCACAGACTGTGATACTAAAAAAATAAAGAATTTCTTAAAGTAGATGATTCTGAGAAATCTCACAATTTGTTGTTGTAACTATCATTAAGGATAATCTTCTGAGACTTTGTAGAATTTCTCATTCCCACAAGTCCTGTGCCCTCTTTAGCTTTATATTTTGATCAAACCCAGAGTCACCAAATCAGTAACACTTTTAAGTTCAATGGTATTTATTGAAATGTGACAAACATTTCCACCCTTTAAAATAGACAATAGGACAGGAGTTTTCACTGTAAAACTTAAAGACAATGTTTTACAAATAAGCCAGGAATCACAGAGGTCTTGAAGAAAGAAGAAAGGAGGAAAGGCAGTCAGGGAAGGAGGCGGGGAGGAGTCTTGGTTATTGAGGTAATTTACAGCATGCTGTTCTCATAACAATTAATTAATATCAGCTTTTAGTTGTCCACTGTTGCCTAAAAACTCATAAATCAAATTTTTATTTGCAGATTTCCAAATGACTCTCATATACAGCTCGGAGTTTAATAACATAAGTGTTAGAGCCAGAATGTCTGGGTGTAAATCTAGGGTGTGATATTTATTACTTATGTGATTTGTTTTTAGAGAAATAACTTAGACTTTTAATTTATTTATTTTAATTATTTAGTCTTTAGTTATTTTGGCTTTCTCATTTGCAAAATGAAAATGCTAGTATTCTACTTTACCAAGAAGTTACAATGATTCATCTATTGGTTAATCTACATACAATACAAAACAACGAAAAAGGATTAATAAATATTACCATACATTCCCTCAATACATAATTTTATCGATGATTAAATCACAGGATGGGATTTCTCAGATGTCACGCACTTAGTGGGCACTGGTATATCCTGAAGACAATAAGCACGAATTACCAAGATTTGGACTTGAGATCTATGAAGTCACTACAGAAATGGTTACCCAACTCAGTAGACGGCCTCACATCTACGCTTGCCTGTTAGGGCCCATTCCTGACACTTCATGTCACAGTGTAGTTTAGCTGTTACACAGGCCTTTCTAGTGCTACAGAGAGAGAAGATTTCTGAGCCATGCCTCCCAGGAAGCACACTCTCTCAAGAGTTCTGCAAAGTGGCCACTTGCAGCTTATATAACTAAACAGCAGAAGCTTCATAAAATTAACTTCTCTTGAGCCTTCTTAGGTCTCAACCAAACCATCCCAGCTCATTCCATATTTTCTTATAGGTTCAGTTTTTCCTTTTGTTCATCCTTATTTTCTCATGTATACTATAAAACAGAGTTCCACCCTGAGTACAAGCACAAGCTATTATCTGTTTCCAGCCACACATACGCCTTACCATGAGACACCAAACCACATTACCCTTTGAAATACAAATGCTGCAATAGCCACAAAACTTGTTCTTAGATGCACCAAACTTTTATCTCTGTGATTTGATATTAGTTTGTAAACAGTATGTGATTAACTCACAGTTGACTTATGCTACATATAACTGAAATATGCCACATACAATAGATTTTCTGAAAATAGTACAAAATATTATAGAAATCATGCATATTTTTTGATGAATATAATCATGATTGCCCCAAATATTCCTGTGACTGCTTCTTTGGATGCAGTACAGAATAAATGTGACAAGGAGATTCTACAACTGACAAATAAGAAGCAAAAAATGAAAAAGTCCTGGATCTTAGCATCTTCATATATTTTGTTTCTATTCAACCACACATCCAAACTTCTCAGTGAGGAGTTAGAGAATCAAAAACAATTTAGTGCTGAATTAAAAGCTGATAGTACTACCATCCCCAAACCAATACCTTAGCTTTCATAAGTATAAAAAGAAGCTCAGCAAACAGCTCCGGTCTGCATGTGCAACTCTTTAGAATCTGAGCTGCCAGGCATGTCTCCAGAAGGTTCGGGCACACTTTTCATTAGACAGAATCTTCCACTCAAACCACGTTTTTTTCATGTGACTCATTCTGCCAGCCACAGGGCCTCTACTAGATGCTCCTCAGAATAGTGCCAGAGTTACCATCTTAGATTCGAGATGCCTCTGTGAATTATGTGGGATAAAGCAGATATGATCCTTACATTAATAATACCTCTACACACACACATGCACTCACACTCACATACCCCTTGACATTTTTACATCCAGCCTCAGGAATACATGAGGACTACAAAAATGAGTGAACAATTAGAGAGAAGGAAGTAATTAGCTTTTATTAGAGGACATTGAAATGATTAGGCTCCTGGGTTCCCCGTCATCCAAAGGTGTGGCTTGCCCTATTTATTTTTAGCAGCAATAAAACAAACAAATCTTCCTACAGCGTTGCTGTCTGTGCATTTATAGACCCGACTGGTTCTTAAGGTATTTTCCACATGGAGATAAGTACAGGCAGTGCAGCTTGGGTTCTCGGGGCACCTGAGAAAATCAAGGTCTATTTGTTTGTTTGTGTGTTTTTCTTTTGAATTGGTTATGTGACTGGACTACAAGAAGCACACTTTGAGGAAGCTGACGTCCCCAGTTGTCTTCCCTGGTTCTTAGTCCAGACTTTACCGCAAGGGCCAGCACTACTCAGTAGGTCGCTGGGTCTTGCTTTGTCTGATATCAAGAACTCTGTGCTAGCAATGATCCTGATGCCTACTCATCTACTTCAATATTTAAACCCAAGTAGAAAACACTATCCCATTTTAACTCCCCTCTATGATTTTTCAAAATTACATTTATTTAATTGTCATATATGTAGGGGGTGTGCCACAGCACACATGCGGTGGTCTGCAGATGGTTCTCTCCCTCCATCATGTGGGTCCCAGGAATCAAACTCAGATCATCAGCTTTGATGGTAAGTATCTTTACCCACTGAGTCATCTTGCCAGGCTTTAACTCCCCTCTCTGAGTAGTTAATATTAGGTTCCTGTGGACTAAGTTCTTATTTGATGACATTGAAATGTTCTTTTCAAAAAAGTGCTTTGCTTACAAATATACCTGTCATAGGTTATCAGGTAAAAAGAGAAGGAAAAAAAAAAAAAAGAAAGTGTGCTATAAATGTCGAGACTAGAACAAGGATCACAGGAAGCATGACGTGATATGGAGCTCTTAATTATCATTCCAGGCTCCAAACATGATTGTTTCACAGTGACTAACAAGCAGTGTGATAACTCCGCTCCAGGCACAGCAGATCTCCTGTTATTATAGAGGAAACTCCCAGCCATGACCAAAACCCTGCTTAGCTCTGACATGGACTGGGCTCCCTTTCCTGGTCATTAACTATTGAGGGCACTCAATAGGTTTAGGAGGGTAGAGTTTGATGGGACCTAGATAGAAGAGCAATGAAATGGCTGATACTCTAAACTGAAGTATCACTCAAACCAAAATCTCAACGGGATGTCATTCAAGTCAGGGCTTCAGATTCAGAAAACCTCAGAGAAGTTCTGTGGCAAATGAAGGATGTACTTAAGACAGCAAATTCTGTATCAGCCATGGAAGAAACAGTGACACTTTTCTATGGAGTTCTCCAAGGTTCCACTCAGAAGTCCACTAGACTTTGGTGGGCTCCCCTTGGTTAGATGCTCCTAGTAGTTACTATCAGGGCTCCCAACTTAGATTCCAGAGTGTCTCTGGAAACTATGTGGAATAAGTGGATATGATCCTCACATTAAAATGACCACACCACAAACACACACACACACACACACACACACACACACACACACACAGAGGACACAGACATCAGTTCTATTAAAAAGACTCAGTCAGAGCTGGAGAGATGGCTCAGCAGTTAAAAGCACTAGTTACTCTTACAGAGGACGTGGGTTTGGTTCCCAGCACCCACATGGTGGCTAACAACAATCCATAACTTCAGTTCCAGGGCATCTGACACCCTCTTTTGGCCTCTGTGTGCACTGAAAAACACCAATATACTTACATACATGCAGGCAAAATACCCATACACATAGAAAGGAGAAAGAGACTCAATCAAAATAATCTTATCTGAAATTGGCATGTTGACAAAGACAGCACCCACAGACAGCTTAGATGGCCTCTCCTATGATTTTGTAAAGGTTCTAATATACCTTCCAGACCACAGTAATCACTGACCTGTTTACTACAGAAAACAAGTTGAAAAAAAGAATCTGCCCCAGAAATTTGGCTAGAGGTGAGATAACTGTTTTAAGGTTGTGTTCCCTTAGAGGAGAAAGGCTTCCACTTGACACCCAGAGCATTCAAATGCAGTGACTTTATGAGAGACACAGGCAAACAGCTGGAATTTTCTATATGTTTGTTTAAACTTGATCATTATGAAATAAGTCAAACTAAAACGAGGAATTAGAAGAGTGACCTCCACCTCTTCCTCTTCAGAGAGCACCACTGAAATAAACTGTTGTTGAAGTCTCACTCTATGTCAGATGCCTAGATGGGAAATTGCTAGAGAACAGATACATAAAATACAAAACCACGTGAGGGCCCACAAATTTGCTGTAGACCAGGCTGACTTTAATCTCACAATCTCTGCTTGCCTCTGCCTCCCAAGTGCTGGAATTAAAAGCATGTGCCACCACGCTGGGCTGAAATTACCTTTTCAACCAAAAAAATACAACGGTTTTTTTTTTCATTCTATTTTTCTTATTAATTTTTTAAGTGTATAATTTCCATCATTTTATTTTAAAGTAAAGTAAACATTTATATAATACTTTAGATAAAGCTTTGGAGTTTGTAAAACATACATTATATAAACTGCCTTATTAATCAGGTGGAAAAATTGAGACTAAAGAAGTCTAAGTTGCTCATCCAAGGACTTCACACTGCTAAATGTTGTGGATGAGACCTAAAACAGATTTCAGATTCTGAACCTTGAGCTCTTCCTGCTATGTTTGGCATTTCCTATTCTCAGTCATTCTCCTACATGTCTAATTTTCAGATATTTTTCTGCATTCAAGGTCCAATCACTATAAGATGAAAATATGCAGTTACCAAAAGTCTACATTATTCCTCAAATTCTCCATTTAATTCAGTCTCCACACGCTTATTCAACTCGATGAGGAATGCATAGTGACTCACTCTGGATTGATAAAACAGGGTTACACTGTAGGCTAAAGGCCCTGAAAACAGACAACTTCAGCCTGAATCTCAGCCCACCATTTCCTAAGAGAGTGACTTTGGGCAGTCTCCTGTGCCTACATTTCCTCCATCTGTTATTAGGGCATAACAATATTACCTACAGCCTGGGATTGTTATGGGGACTAAATGAAATGACTCACTTGAAGCACAGGAAATAATGACAGAGACTTACTAATAACCAAGTAAGTTCAAGTTAATATTACACGGAAGGACAAAGATTTGTGGTGACCATGACTACACAAACACCTGTTTGAAGTACACAAACAACTTCATGACCTACAAGGGGCTAGCTAGTAAATGCCACAAAATGGGTATTAACCAGATGTTACTATGGTTCCATCTAGCAAGGCAGGAGCCAGGAAGAGCCTGTTTGAGAAGGTCTGTGAGCACACAAAGATTCTAAAGGTTAGGACAAGCAGAGACACTAGGATTTCAAAACTAATGAGTAAAGTTAGCATTTGGTTCGTTGTGGTTTAAAAGGAAGCAGCCTTCACTGCCATGCTTTGGAGTGGAATGCAGAAAACAGGAGGGCTTCCAGGCCTCCACAATTCTTCACCAAGCACATGACTTGAAGAGCTGAACTCATCCAGCTTCTGCATGGCAGTATCACCAGACTTCAAGAAGACAAATACAGCATTCCTGCAAAGGAGACTCAAAGTCCCTAGGTATGGTGTGACCTCCCCTTCTGTTTTGACTTGCTTGAGTCACATAGCTCTTGGAGACCCTCTTGGCCTCTCCTCTAGCCTCTTACATCCCTCTGTTACCTTATTGTTCTACCTAATGATGTTTTCCAAAGGATGACTAAGACACATCAATCATTTTGTAAAAATACAAATGCCCTGGCGTTTAATGACAACTAAACAAGAAATAAAAATCAAACCATCATAAGCATAACTATCTTAATCATCATATGAACTAGCTTGCTCAACAATTTCAGAAACATTAGTTTAATCATGCCTTAGACCCTCGGGCTTGATATTGCTGTTTTATGGAGTAGTAAACTGTGACGTAAAAGTAATTTTCCTGATAAAAGTCCATGAGTCAGTAATAGAGTTGGTGAAAGGCCTCTAAGGCTGGCCTGTAGCTGCATTAACAGCACAAAGGTGCCTTCTATTCACTTAGATTGAGACTTTCTTCTTCCATGTTCTACTGGTTCAGGGGCTGCTCCCTGGGCCTTAAAGTTAAGTTTACAGAAAAAGTTCTGAAAACACATGTTAATAGCCTAGGTAAAACTTCTAACTCTGTCAAACTCCCTTAAAGCATTTGTGTATGTGTGTGTGTGTGTGTGTGTGTGTACACATGTATACATACATACTTGACTTGTACAGCAAATATATAGTGTCCTTGAAATTAAGTAATAAAATGACTTAATAGAAAATGAGCAGACCTAAGGAGGAGGACAGAGCTGACCCAGAAGCCTAAAGATAGAGCCTCCAGCTTTGAATACTATCCCCACAGAGGAAAATGACTCTTCAGCCTTGCAATGGGTTAGTCCTCTCCAAAACATCGTAAACACCTCCAATGAAAGAAGGGGACTTAAATTAAATTTAATTTAAAAAGAAAAAAAAAAATCAGCCAGTCCACTTCAGATGTTCAAGTCCTGTGCATAAACAAAAACAATGTAAAAAACAAGACAACACATGTTCTCCAAAAATTACTAATCCGTTAATAATGTCTCCCAATGAGATGACAACTTCCAGAAGAAGGAAGTCAAGAGAATGATTATAACTAAGTTCAAACCATTCAAAGAAGATACAAATGCACTCTAAGGGAACAAAACAAAGAGCCGAATTAAATGAGGAAATCAATCCAAGGTAGGAAAATAGAATTCAATGAACAGATAAAATTGCAGAAGAAAAGCTAAACAAAAATAATGCTGGAAATGAAGAATTCAAAGCCAAATTAAAATCTCAGTGGAAAGTCTCTGAGTAGAATGGAGCATGTAGAAAACAGAATATCAAGATTTGAAGGCAACAGAGGAATGGGATCATTTAGCAAAATCAATAATAAATTTTCAAAAATATAAATGGAACATGAGAAGATGACTTTGGGATACCATGAAAACAAAAAAATCTTCAAATTATGGGTAAGAAGAAGAATAGCACATCAAAGGCACAAAAAAAATCTTCAATAAAATAAGAGAAGTTGGGGTTGGACAGATGGCTCAGTCATTAAGAGCCATCTTACAGAGGACCCGGGTTCAATTTCTAGCACCCACATGGTAGCTAACAAACATTCTGGGGGATTCAACACCTTCTTCTGACCTCCAAGGGCATTGCACAACATGGATATTCTTAAACACATGCAGGCAATACACTCATACACATAAAATAAAATTTTAGAAATAAATAAATAAAATAATCGAAATCTCCTGAGCCTAGAGAATGAAACGTCCATCTAGATACAAGAAGTTTACAGAATACCAAATACACAAGACAAGAAAAGAACCTCCCCATGACGTATTAAAAAACTAAAAACAGAGACAAAGAAATAGTATTGAAGGCTGCAAAACAGAAAGGTCAAATCACTTCGAAAGGCAGACCTATCAGAATAATAAGATAACTGATTATTTAGTAGAAACATTTAAAGCCAAAAAGGCCTAGAAGGACATATTCCAAGTTCTGAAAGACCATAACACTATTATACACAGTAAAAGTATCTATTAAAATTGAAGGACAAATAAAAGCTTTCCGTAATAAAAATGAACTAAAGGAATTTATGACCACTAAGCCAGCTCTGCAGAGGATACTGGGAGGAATACTTCAGTCTGAAGAGAACGATAAACACACTTAAGTGGCTGCCTAGTAGGGATAAATAAACAATAACAGGACAATTAATCAAACAAGGCTTAAGAAACAACACAAAAATAAAAAGGATGGGAATTAATGCACATCTTTCAGTAATAACTTTGAATATTATTAACCTTGATTTCCCAATAAAGAGGCACAGACAAGACGAATGGATCAGAAAAGAGAATACATCTTTTTTCTGTCTCCAAGAAACACAACTCATCACCAAAGAGAGACACTGCCTCAAGATAAAAGAATAGAAAAGAGCACCTCAAGCAGATGGAGCTAAGAAATAGGTAGGAGAAGCTACTCTAACGTCTGACAAAATAAACTTCAAGAGTCTATTACAATCCTCAAAATATATGCACCGTACTCAGGAATACCCAGCTTCATAAAACCTACTAGATGTAAATTCTACACATTACTCCTAACACAGTCATAGTGGGACATTTCAATACACTTCTGTATTAGCTATTTTTATGTTGCTGTGATAAGACACCAGACCGAGGCAACTTATAGAAGGAAGTGCCTATCTGAGCATATGGTTCCAAGGTCCATGATGGTGGGGGACGCATGGTGGCAAAGGTGACCAGAGTAGAAAGTCAAGAAATCACATCTTCCAGCAGGCACGGGAAGCAGAGCTAAACTGGAAGTCTGGCAAGGCTTAAGAACTCTCAAAGCCTGCTCCCAGTAACATGCTTCCTCCAGCATGGTCACAAATTCTAAATGTTCAATGGCCCTGCCCAAACAGCACCGCAAACTGGGGACCAAGTGTCCAAGTACTTGGAGCATATGGGGGACATTCTCATTCAAACCACCAGACCCAATAGACAGTCATTCAGGAAAAATAAAGAGAGAGAAACACTGGAGGTAAACAACTATGTAAATCAAATGGACTCAACAGACATTTACAGAACATTCCACCCAGACACAAACAATACACATTCTTCTCAGCAAGTGGCAGAATTGTCTCCAAAACTGATCACATATTTGGACATAAGGCAAGCCTCAACAAATACAGGAAAAGTGAAATAGCATTCTATATGACAAGAATGGAATAAAGCTAAACATCAACAAGCAAGAGAAACTACAGAAGGTACAAAATATACAAACTTGTGGAGATTAAACAGCACCGCACTGTGTGGTAACTGGGTCACTGAAGGAATCATGAAGATAAGAAATTCCTAAAATTTAATGAAAATGAAACAGCATATCAAAATTCATGGCATACAATGAAAGCATTTCTAGGAGAAAAGTTTATAGCGCCAAGTGCTTGTGTAAAAAAATTTAAGAGTTCGTGCTGGGCACCGTAACACATGTCTTTAGTCCCAACACTCTGGAAGACAGAGGTAGGCAGATCTCTGAACGTCAAGGCAACTTGGTCTACAGAGGAAGTTCAAGCCCAGCCAGGGGCACATAGTAAGACCCTGTCTCAAAAAAAAAAAAAAAGAAAACAAACAAAAGAAATTTAAGACAGCTTAAATAATTGATGATGGACCAAAAGGCTTCGGAAAAACAAGAACAAACCAATAAAAACCAGGACAGAAATTAATGAAATAGAAACAAAAAAATAACCAAGAATCAAGGAAATACAGAGTTGCTTTTTTGAAAGGATAAACAAGATTGCCAGTTCCTAACCAAATTAACCACAAGAAGGAGGGAGGAAGCCCAAAGTGATAAAATTAGAGATGAAAAGGGGGAATTATAGCAGATCTCAATGATCTGGAAACCATGAGAAGATCCTTTGAAAACCTACACTCCACTAAACTGGAAAGCTCGAAAGAAATGGCTAAATGTCTAGGTGCAGATGACATGGCAAAATTAAACCAAGCTGAAATAAATAATTGAAGCAGATCTATAACCAGCAATGAGACTGAAGCCATAATACATTGACTCCCAAGTAGAAACAGGACAAGGTCAGATTCACTCCGGAATTCTACCAGAACATCAAAGAAAAACTAACACCAATACTACTCAAATTGAGTCAGTAGAAACAGAAAAGGAAAGAAGGCTTCCAAACTCTTTTAATGAAACCAGCATTGCCATGGTACCAAACCAGATAATCACACACACACACAGACTCCCTTATGAACATATATGTGAAAACTCTCAATAAAATCCTGAAAAATTAAATTAAAGATCATATCAAAAAGATCATTTATGGGGATAAACAGGTGGCTCAGTTTTTAAGAGCACTGGCTACTCTTCCAGAGGACCTGGGTTTCATTCCTAGCATTCACACGGCAGTTAACAACTGTCATAACTACAGTTCCAGAGAATCTAAGAATCTAACTCCCTCTTCTGATTTCCATAAGCTTTGCACAACATGGGTGTACATGCAGACCTATAAGGAAAAAAAAAAAACAAAAAACCCATACATATAAAATAAAAACAGATAAATTAAAATTTTTCTTAAAGATCATTCATCATGACCTTTGTTTGTTGATAAACACCAATGCAGAGATGATTGAAAATATATAATCAATAAATTTAATTTGGTGCATAAATGAACTTAAAAACAGAAATCATATGATCATCTCAATAGATGCAGAAAAAGCCTTTGACAAAATTCAGTATCCCTTCAGGATAAAAGTCAGAGAGATGCTAAGGATGGAGGGAGCATATCTCAACAAAATAAAGGCTCTAGACAACAAACCTATAACCAACAACACACTAAACGAAGGAAAACTCAATGCATTTTTATTAAGATCAGGAACAAGACATGTGTCCACTCTCTCCACTCCCATTCAATATAGTCTTGAGGTCTTAGCTAGAGCAATACAACAAGAGAAGGAAATAAAAGAGAGACAAATAGGAAAAGAAGCCAAAGTCTCCTTTTGACAGAGGGTTTGGTTCCATACGTAAGAAACCTTAGACAAAATGGAAGGGTACGTAATGAATACACAAAAATCAATAGCCTTCCTACCTAGATACAGCAAGGACAAACATTCTGAAAAAGAAATCAAGGGAATGATCTCATTCACAAAGACAAACAAAAACCCCACAAATCTTGGGAATAAATCTAACAAAGGAAAAGAAAGACCTCTATGATGAATACTTAAAGACACTGGAAAAAAACAAATTGAAGAATACACTAGAAAATACAAAGATTTCCCATGCTCATGGATTGGAATAGTGTTATGAAAATGGCTATCCTACCAAAAGTGGGTTACAGATTCAATGCAATCCAAATCAAAATTCTTAGAGCATACTCCTTAGAAATATTTTTTAAAATCCAAAACTTTATATGGAGGACCAAGGGCCAAGAACAACTGAAATAATCCTGAAGAAAAAGACACTGCAGGTGTACTTTTCAAACCATGCTTCAGAGCCATAGTAATAAAAACAGTATGTACTGACACAAAAACATCCTTGCAGCAGATCAGTGGAATGGAACTGAGAACCCAGATAGAAGTTCACACAGCTACAACTACCTGATTTTTTGACAAAATTTCCAAAAATACACATGAGAGAGAAGACAGCATCTTCAACAAACGGTTCTGGGAAAATTGAAAATTGGATATAAATAGAACCAGATAAATCTAGATCCTTACCTCTCACCCTGCACTCCAGTTCCAAGTAGATCAAACACCCTCTTCTGGCCTCTGTGGGCACAGCAGGACATGGGTGCACTTACACACATGCAGGCTGTTGCATGAATTTTCTCATGGTGAGGCCCAGCATTCAGCCTCATCCCATCCCGGGGTTTGAACCAACTGAACGAACAGAGAATGTTCTTTAGAGAGATTAGTTGATTCCATGTTACTCACAAAGAGTTCATCTCCAGAGAGAGGGGAGGGAGGTTTCTTATGACGGAGCTCGCATTTTGGTCATAGGAACTCATAGATGCGCCCAAGATGGCAACCTCAGACCCCGCCCGCCTCTCTCCTTCCCAGCCTCCCCTGCGTTTCCCTTAAGCCATTGGTTACTCAGTTGTCAGTCACTCCTGAAGTCCATTCCTCATAGCGGACAGAGAGAAAACTGCTTTTCGCTTTTTTTTTACGCCTCGCAGGCATAAACAGTCATACACATTAAATAAATAGTTAACAAATTAAAACTAAATGCAATTTTTACATATATTTTTGACTTACAATAGGTTTATCAGGACGTGATCGCATCATCAGCCAAGGAGCAGGTGTTCTACATGTTGGTAGATGTTGCTTTAGCTTCATTTTACAGGTTAAATAACTAAAAGCCAAGAAGTCAAATGACTTCTAAGTAGCATTGGGTAATTTTTAAATCATCTTTCATTGCAGTAGGCAAGCTCCCAGACAGAAGCAATAATTCCCACTGGCAGAATTTATGTATTTGCATAATACCTTCTTCCTGAGTGTGGCCTGAGCCCAGAGACTTACCTCTAACAAGGAGACTGCAGCAGAAGCAGAGAGCTGTGACTTCTGAAACACAGCTGCAAAAAGACTGATATCCATATTGTTTGATATCTTTGCTGCTTGCTGGCTTTTCTTCTCTTACAGAGAGACTTCAGAGGCAAGGAAGGACTGGTGCCTTGGGCCAATGGTGGGAACAGAACGGAAACCATTACTCCAAAAGAGCACAAGCATTTGAACCCTGCCAATAACCATAAGCATGAGGATGTACATACAGCTCGGACAAGACCATGCTTACAGTCTTGTGGGAATCTTTGAGCAGAGACACTCATCTATGCTGTACCCAAATTCCTGACTCTCAGAAAGTGTAAGATAATAAACGTTTGTTGTTTAAAATCACTAGGTTTTTGCAGTGATTGGTTATGCAGCAACAAATAATAATATTTATACTAGTCAAAAAATGAGAAGGGACTGTTAAACAGAGTGTGATATGTCCATATAATAGACTACCACTCATCAATGAAAAGAGACAAACATCTGATGCAGACAACAACATGGATGAGTCTATTACAACACCATTAAACAGACAAAAGAACAGTTGGTATGATTCTGTTTATATACAAATCTAGAGAAGACAAGCCTAAAGCTATAGATAATAGGTTAGTATTGGCCAGGGCCAGGAGGAAAAAAGTTAGCATCTGGACAAAACAAATTTTGTGTCTTGGTTATGCTGACATAGAAATATGACTATATAAACCATTGTCATAGCTCATATATGTTTAAATAGATGGGGCTAAAGTAGTAAAGAACACTGACTGCTCTCCCAGAGGACCAGCACCCACACTGCAACTAACAACTGTCTATAACTCCAGTTCCAAGGAATTCAGTCCCTCTTCTGATCTTTGAGGACAGTGCATGGCATGGGAGCACTTAAATGCACACAGGCAATTCATTCATATACGTATAATAAATAAAAAATAAAACGAAGTAGATAGATAGGCATGTCACTATGTGAAAGCCTGTCTCGAAATTCATTTACAAAACTAAAACAAATCCCATTGCAAATATCAGTTGTAAAGTCTAGAGCATCAAATTGTAATAATCTTTAGGAAATGGACAAGCTCCAAGCAATATACAAATAACAGATATTGGCCTCAAAGAATCGCAAAACCTAAATCTAATCTGCAGTGATTATTACAACTCAAAGCTCCCCAACAAGCTCCTGTATTTGATGTTTGTTTCACAGCTGGTGAGACTGTTGGAACCTTTAGGAGATGGAGAAATGGGGTCAGGCCTTTCAAGGTCATATCCTAGCCCGGGTCTAGGTTCCTCTCTGCTTCCTGGTTTGCTGCAGTGTGGACAGGCCCTGCCACACGCTCCCCCTGCTTTGCCATTCTGATCGGGGTGGACTGAAGTCTTCCTTCCTTCAGTGGTTCCATCAAGTCTTTAGGCATAACGGTAAGCCACACAATAGATTCAACAGACAAGTAAAAGCTAACAGTGTGGTGCATGTCTATAATCCCAGCACTCAGGTTGCTAAGACAGATCACCAGCAAGATGGGGAGACAACAAACAGATAAACAATGAAAGATGATTAAAAAATTACCCAAGGCTACTTAGAAGTCATTTGACTTCTTGACCTTTAGTTATTTAACCTATAAAATGAAGCTAAAGCAGCATCTCACAACAATGCCATACCTTGCCTAGAGTATTCATTAAACTAACCTGATGCCTGGGAATGGTGTACACCTAAAACCACAGTACTTGGAGGTCACAGTGAGATTCTATTACCAAACAACAGCACCATCTTAAATCCCACCTTACATGCTTAATATAATATTTGAGATGTAGTAGATACCCAATTCTAGTTGCCCTGATATGCGATGAGGGGTTAAACCCTATTGATAGCTTTACTTCTCTTTTCTCCAGATGACTAACTTTGTTATTCTAGTCAACAAACATCATGTTCTTTTTAAAGATTCTTACAAAGGAGACGACAAAGCTAAAAGCAGAAAGGAGGAAATGAAGTCCTCAGAAATGAAAAATAAAATAAAACTGCATAGAGAAGGAAGTGTTTTAAGAACGTCTAAAGTGTGTTAAACACATACACCCTCTGAGACCCCAATCTAGCATGATATTTCTGTATTGAAGATGGCTGTGTTTTAACTGACTTTACAGCCTCTCAAGCTGGTAGGGAGATGGATTGGAATGAGACCTGGAGTGTCCTGGGTTCACTCCTCCACGAGAAGCCCCAGGTGGAGTTTGGGCTACCTGGGAGGTTTGGAATGATATTCAGAGAATGCAGTCCTCTGCCAACTTAGAGATCTGAAAGAATGTGGCAGATCGGTCTTCTGCTGGCCTTTCCCTTCTCCCTATCACACAACTGTTTCTCTTAATCTCCTCCAACACCTGGGAGTGATCAGGGCTTTCATACTGCTGCTGCAGCCTCCCACAGCTCTGCTCTAAATGGAACCAGAATGCCTGGGTGGGTTGCTGTCGCTGGCAACAGGAAGCCAGTACCAGGCTTATCCAGCGGAGCACAAGAGAATTCCAGGAAAACCACTATCCAGTAAAACCAAATCACCTTCAAGTATACCTCTCCTCACACTCACATAAGGAAAAGTAAACACTAGAAACAAGTTGGATCCAAGACAGATGCTAAGGGGTTGCCACTGTCGTAGGAACTTTTTAACAGTTTCCTGGGGAGATTTGTGTGGAGCTTCTTGCAGAAGAAGACTCATACTCTAGGCAAGGTATGGCATTGTAATCAAACATCCAGCCGGTGGGCTCTATTCTCCAGTGAAATTATAACCTCAGTTTTCTATCTCTATATTACTTCTGTGCCTGATTGTTTTAGGAATGGAACAAAACAGCATCTATCAAGTAGCATGGTATTGTCAATAAATAAGTAAGTAAGTAAATGAATAAATCTTTCTTTGCCCACTATCATTTCAAACAAATCTAATTTCATAATAAAATTTGGAGAAATCTGGTGTTTTCTACAAAGGAGGACAGTTCAACTCAAATTCAGCTTAACAACCATTTGTAGAAGATAAACACTATACCTTATAGGTTCTGGGAGTTAAAGCTGGTTCTGCTGGTTAAGTCACCCCAGAACATGATGTCTTAGAATAACAGTGCAGTATTGATTCTCCTGGTTCTCTGGGTTCACCAGAGCTGGCTGGTTGGTTCTCAAGTAAATGGCTATCACACAACAGTTGAATCATCTGAAGGCTTGTCCATAGCAAGCATCTTTAATTTCTGGTGCCTTAGCACTCCTGACCAACATGGCATTTCTGTCCAAGCATATAGTCTAAACTTCTTGATGGCAGCCTAAAACTCTAAATAAAATAGAAATTGCTAGTGATCTTAGAGCCTGAGTCTAGAAATGGTACAGCATCTCTTCTGCCATATGCTAAAAGCCAGAAACAGCTACAGACCAGCTCAGATTTAAGGAAAGGTGGAATAGACTCTGCCTCTTTACAAGGAATGCATGTGCACACAGGAAAGGACTTGGTGGAGAATAAATTCTGTTTCCTATCCTCCTTCTCTGGAGGCTTCTTTTTACCACTGAAAATAATCCTTGAAGTATCGGGGGTCTCAGCACTCAGGGCCAGCCCGAGGGGACCAAGGGGAACTCCGCCGTGGGAGGAGGCGGAGAGTAGACAGAATTAAAACACAAATCCTGGGAGCTGGATGGGAAGAAGGCCCAGCGCAAGGTACTGCAAACTTGTTTATTGAATAGGTGCCAATGCTCTTATAGGCCTGGATAGCCAATGACCTTATGGGGTGGGGCCCCAAATATAGCCAATAGTAAGTTTGTCCCCAGGTAGGCAGGTTCTTTCCAGGTGCTGAGCAGAAGCTGGTCTCACGATTAGCCAGAGTAGAACGACATGCCCACAGGAACCATTCCTCTATTTCTCCTAGCAGGTGGCCTGACTAGGCCCACCTTGCATTATGCCCAACATTGAAAGGCACACGCTTACATCAGATCAAAATGTCTTCCTCTTGGCCAAGGCACCATTGTCACCATGGGACTTGACCTTCAGAGTTCACCCTCCATGAGAGAATATCACTTTGTAACTCATGGTTCTATATCCAGAAGAGAAAACAAAGCCTTGGGCCAACATGACCACCGCCTGTTGCAATCCCTTCTCCTAATGAAGCTTTATTTCCTTTTGTTTCCTGTCATTGTAGTTTTGTACGAGGGCCATCAGATAACTCTTCCAACTAGAATAAACCACATGCTTAATAGGTCTTTTTATGTCTCCACAACACTTACCTTAGTTAGTAACTTTACGTTTGTGAGATTGATCTCCAGTTTCTCAGCAGATCTTAAAGCTCTAGGTAATCAGGTACCATATATCTTCAGCACATGTATTATCTAGTACAAACTAGATGCTCAGAAATATGTTTTGAATAAAGGAATTGTTCCATCTCATCAGAACCACTGAAAATAAAATTTTCACCATCATGTATTTGTTTTAAAAGGACTGGCTCTTAGAAATCTTGATATCCAAAATTTAAAAAGAGAATTATTTAATTATTATTCGACAGTTCAGGTAGTACAAAGTAATTCTTTTTAAGCACCTGCTCTACAGCAACAGACATGACCTCAGTCATGCCAGGCTCCACTGAAGAAATATTTCTAGGTTTTAACTCCTACTCTTCATTCCAGACTCCATGACTGTGTTCCTGCATTACAAATTCCTTACAGCTTACTAATATCTGGTTTCACAACACCCTCAGATGGATATTACAGATGCAGTGTCTACTTGACTAAAAATCTCCCTGAATTTCCTCCACCTTATCTGGAACAACTTTCAAAAGCCTATTCTGCCTCATCTACACACCCACACACTGGAGTCTTCTCTAAATTCCATAGTCTGGAATCATCTTCTAAATTCTAACATACTGCTTCTCAACATATTCAGATGCAGCCTTCTTTAGCTTTGATGATCCACAAATTGGAATCACAAATGGGCAACTGGACTCCAGGAATATTTTTACAGAAGAAAAAAAAAAAATACTACCACAAACTGGTAAACCTATGACCTAGCATCAGTTATTACTGACTTATGACAAGTCCAGCTTCACCCACACCCGAACCTGATCCCCTTTTCACCTGAAGAATTTTCAAGCAAGTCCTCTATATTGGGTAATTTTACCCATATTTATGCAAGCATCTATCTCCACATGATTAGTAGAGTCAACCGTCCATATCCATAGTCTGTATTTGTGGATTCAACCAGCCATGAATTGAAAAAGATGTATAAGAATAGACGGGTATTTTTTTTTTTTGTCATTATTCTCTAATACAGTACAACAACCCTACATATCATTTATACTTTATTAGATATGTAAATATATAATCTAAAGGTCTAGAGAAGGGTATTGTGGGATATATGCAAATCTACATTATTTTATAGAGGAGAGTTGAGCATTTATGATTTGGGGGGATGGGGGACAAGGTTCGAGACAATCTCCCTGTTGCCTCAGCTCTCCTGAAACACGAAGATCTGCCTGCCTCTGCTTCCCATGTGCTGGCCCCAAGCAAACACTTCACTGTGCAGCTGTTTTCCAAGAAGAGAAATCCCTTCAGCAGCATTCTGTTCAAGCTCTCCTTTCCAATGAATTTGCTCTCCCTCACTGTAGACCTGGATGAGGGTAATGAGCAGGAGCTGTGACACAGCCTGAATGCTATCCTATCTTGAAATTTCCTCCCCCAAACAAATTAGTCCATTACCTTTCAATTCAACCTCACTAGGTTCTTAGAACATGGGAAGAATATAGTCAGATTCTTTGCCAGGATATTATACAAATGGTCCCTAGCCAAGTTTTTAGTAGGTTCTTGTTCCACTCTGAAACTTCACAAGCTCAGCCTCCATCATCCGTATTTCAGCACTCTTGTCTTCCAGGATCCCATCACAATGGTCCATTAATCTCTGCTTACAATATTCAAGGGCTTTTCCAGACCAATGTCCCAAAGTTCCATATTCCCAGAGCAGTCCACTATCAAAGGCCTTTAAACCACAGGGTCAGATTTATCATAACAATGTCTCCACTTCTTGGTACCAATTTTCTGTATTTGTCACCTGTCTGATTATTATGGTAAGCACCTGACAAAAGCAAGTTAAGAAAAAAGAGGCTTACAGTTCCAGAGAATGCAGTTCATCATGACAGAGAAGGTATGGTGGCAGGAGCAGGGGATGGCTGATCATATTGCATCTACAATCAGTTATCAGGGAGCAGTGAACACCTGCGCTCAGCTCATGTCCTTCTTTTCATTCCATTTAGGACCCCAACGTATGAAATTATATTACTCACATTTGGGGTAAATCTTCTTACTTCAATTAACCTAATCTATATAATATTTCACATACATGTCCAGAGATTTGTTTCAATGGTAATTCTGGATTCCACAAAATTAAGATTAAAATCACATAGAGTAAAGCTGCCATTGATGAAGAAGATAATCACTCATTCAAGAAGTGGTGAATAGTTAGTGTTTTCTGGTGCACAGTGACCTTATTTTAATTTCATTGTGCTGTGGTTTGAGCAAAACTTTGTCTGATAAAAATATTCTGTATTTATGTCAAGAGGAAAATAAAACAGTCTGGTTATATGGTCATGAACCTGAACAAGTGGTGAAAATTAAATCAGTCCTGGGTGCCAGGGCTACTTTTCTTTCTCACGGTCTTGCTACCTCCTGGGGTCTGTGAATTCACTGAAGAATATCACCTTCAGAGCTATTTGACTTTCTGACTCATTTTTCCATTTGTTTCTTGATACTTACTAGCATGCGTCTTCTGCTATATTCTTTTTGTGTTAATAAGCTTTCTAAATCTTCTTCCTAAGAAGAAAAATGCATCTATATTTGAATGAATAAAAAGGATAAATGTTTGAAAAGGTGAAACTAGTCCTGTTTTTGTCAGACAGTCTAAAAACAAGTTCATTTTGGCAGTCAACATTTTACTTGTGTAAAAAGTAACTAGCTACATTTCAATCAATATATTTAGTTAACCTAGGCACCCCATCACCTCTCACATTGGGATTTTCAGTAAGAAATGCACATAAATGCATAGCATAGAAAGAGAGAGAGAGAGAGAGAGAGAGACAGAGACAGAGACAGAGACAGAGACAGAGAGAGAGAGAGAGACAGCTCATCTCAGGAATAGGGCATCTAAAGGAATATTAAGATGTAGGGCTAATACTTCCACAAACATAACTTACTGTGTTTTGTGTCAGTCAATGTGGTTGCAATCATTTTAAACAAAAAGATTCTTAAACGATAGGTATAAAATACCTACGATGCTCTCAATAACTGTAGCATCAATATCAGTTCAACAAAGTATCCATAAATATTTTGTTTTGCACAAAATAACTCCCTAGTGTCAATTTAGTTTTTTGGGCTACAAGTTAATATCCATTAGGAGGTCAAGAAACCAGCCTGAAATTGAATTGCCATTCAACTCTTTGAAGATGAGATGGCTCTTTGGACAACATTTTTAGATTGGGGATGGTCTTCAACTTGATTAATAAATTCTATATCAACAAGTTTGAGTAGAATGAAGTGTCAACTAATCAAGAGGACTGTGTGACATACAAGTAAATCAAATACAAAGCAAAAGCAAGTTCCAGGACTAAACTGCTATTTGAGTTCAGACTCAAGAAAGACTTAACACTGGGTGCATGCCTTTAATCCCAGCACTTGGGAAGCAGAGGCAGGCAGATCTCTGTGAGACTGAAGCCAGCCTGGTCTACATAATGAGTTCCAGGTCAGCTGGGGCTATAGGCAGACCCTGTCTCAGAAAAACAAACAGGACTGAAGAGATGGCTCAGATGGTTAAGAGCACTGGCTGTTTTTGCAGGAGACCTGGTTTGGTTCCCAGCACCCACATGGACGCTAACAACTGTCTGTAACTCCAGTTCCAGGGTTTCCAATGCCCTCTTCTGGTATTCATGGGCATTCCACAACATGGGTGAACTTACATACATGCAGGCAAAACACTCATACACATAAAATAATAAAAAAAAATTTTAAAAAGAAAGAGAACCCAGTCTGTATGGGGTAGAGAACATGTGTGTGTATGTGTGTAGAGAGAGAGAGAAGGAGAGAATTAACCAGAAAAAGTGCATATAATTACATTTATAAAACATATATTGAACATGTGCATTATATATAAAACATATACGTCTGTTAAATATTTTGTACTTTTGTAGTAAGATTATACTTTAAATGTGGGTACATTTTTCTCTATTTTGACATAAATCAGATATTCATCTTGTGATCTACATTCCTACTGAGATTAAAAGGAGCATACTTCTTTAGGAATAGTTTTAAAATTTTTGTGATTGTAAAATTATGTATTATGAGTCAGGAAAAATGAAAGAATACAGACTAATGTGACCCTAGAAAAACAGATACGGGATTCAGAAGGGTGGAGGTCAGGGCTTGTGTTTGTGTAGGGGACCACCGCACTAGGCCACCTTATCTCTATGGTACTGGGGATAGATGACTTTGCACCTCTATTAGCCTTTGATTCTAGAACATGAAATAGACACACATATGTATGTTCATATATATAAAATAGCCATCACCAGCTTCCATAGCCGTCTGTTGCTGAGTGCCTGCATCAACTCACGCCAGTGTCTATTTCAAAGCAAAATCATGACATCATTTTGTCTCATCCACTTTTACGTACTAGGAAAGAAATGAATGAAGAAAAACACTAGAGTTTCAATTTGGCACCAACACACTTGCTCATACATAGAGATGTGTAGCATTTTTGTTGGACTACAAAGAACTTTAAGTACAGAAGTGACTTTAAGAAGCATGGTGACCAATTTCAAAGTGAACAAAAAATGAAAAATAATTATATAATTTTTTCAACCTATTTTTAGCTTTTTCTTTCTTTTGAGACAAGAGTCTCATGCTGCAGCCCTGGCTAGCCTAGAATTCACTGTGTAGGCTGGCCTTGAACTCACAGAGTTTCACCTGCCTCTGCCTTCCAAGTGCTGGAATTAAAGGTGCTCACCACCACACAGGGATTATTCTTAGCATCTTAAAGTAGCTTTCTACATTCACTTGGCAGCTATACATAAAGAAACCCATGCCAGTGAGCTAGAGATATACGAGATGACATGATGGAGAATCCCAGCTCAGCTCCAGCAGCCGTAGCCACATTCTGCTTCTCTGCTTCAGCCTCAACTTCTTTTTTGTTTGCATCTACAAGATCATTGCGTGCCTCCCCAGACTTGCTTTAAGCCACTGCGTTTTGGAGGGATGTTATGCAGCACTCACTAGCTGATACAAAAGATACAGAATCTCTAATCCTGGTATTCTATAACATTCTTTCAACAAAATGGCCATTTAATATGCATACTAGTTCTTATACATATCTCTTCGATTTACTTTTGCCTGAGGTGAATGGGAAAGGAGAAAAGAAGGCTGAGTGAGCAAGAACCCTCCACCCTGCACCCCAGGCCCTTTTATCCTCCCCGCCACAGTCTGTCCATATAAGTTTAGACTGGGCCATTGGTGTTATATGCTGGAGGTTTTCTGGAAGACACTCTGCTCTTCCCTGTCTGGAAGGAGCTCAAGCCCTAGCTTGGGAATCCCAGGACGTTAACTATAATTCTGAATCTGGTATTTGTTCACTCCACGGACTTCTCTAGCCTGCCTTCCAGCTCTTCTCAGTCACTCGCCAAAAGACTATAATAAAACCTTCCCGGCTGGCCTACCCCACTGGCAAGATTGAATGAGCCATTAATATTGAATGAGCCATTACACACTGAAGTCCTAAATATAGTCGTGAACATACAGGGACCTGAAATGACTGATGAGGTGTCTGAGAAAACTGCTCCATTAAAAAAAAAATCAGAGATGGGTCTACAGCTCAGATCTTGAATCCCAGCTATTTGGGAGGCAGGGGCAGGAGAATCACAATATTTCAAGGCCTGCCTGGGCAACAGTGTGAGTTCAAGACCAGTCAGGGCAACTTAGCAAGACCCTGTGTCCAAATGGAAAACTAAGAAAAGGCCAAGAATAGAGCTCATTGATGGAGCATTTGCTACTGTGTATGAGCCCCTCAGTTATTATTGGCATGGTGGTGCATGCCAATAATCCCAGAACTTAGAGGCTGAAGCAGAAAGACTATGAGTGTGAACTCAGCCTGAGCTATATCGTGAAACCCTGTCTAAAAGAGAATTTTTAAAAATATTTATTATTTTATGTGTATGAGTATATTGCCTGAATGTGTGCAAGTGTACCTGTGTCCTGCAACATGGAGGTGTCAGATCCCCTAGAACTGGAGTTACAGACAGTTGTTTGCCACCATGTGGGTGCTGGGAATTGAACCCGGGTCAGTGTTCTCAATCACTGAGCCATCTCTTTAGCTCCCTAAAAATAATTTTTTAAGAAAGAAAATAGGGAAAATGTTATTGATCCTTATGATACCATATAACGGGACCTTTATTCTATAAACAAATAAGTGACTTGTGTATTGTATATAATTATTGTTCTTTTATTACTATTTATCATTGAATAACCTTAAATAATTATTCCACTTCCTAGGGGAAGTGACCAGGCTATAAAGGGGTAAGTTCTGAAGGGTCCCAGCTACTAGGCAGTAGAGTCAGCATTTACGTCCAGGAGATTTTTCATTTCCCAACAAAATTATTCAAAAGAATTAAAGATAAGAAGTTTCCCTCAAAGGCACACACCAATCATGTACTCTAAGAAGGTACCTTCATTTGGGATGGCAGCCAGGTGTCTTGAAAGGACAAAGAAAATTCAGGGGACAAATTCCTCCAGCCAGGGAGCTTCAGGGGATCTTATTATTCCTTACCTTTGCTTGTTCTAAAACTGATGAAATGAGCTATGAGCCTCCCAGGCAGCTTCTGAAGGCACTGGGGGCTGAACAAATGCATCAAGTGAATATCAGATGTGTCCTAGATCTGGATAGAAGGAAGCCTCAAGTCTCACGGTAGTTCCAAGACTGTGCCCACTTGGAGGTCAGCAAGTGTGTGCATATGGCAGAAAGAATGTGGCTGAAGCTGCCAGAACATAACATCTCTAAAACGTAACTGTCTAGGCTGTTGTCAGTGCTCTTTGTGATGCTATGTTTATTTATTTTTAAAAAATTTATTTATTATTTTTGTATTTTATGTGTATAGGTATATTGCCTGCATCTGTGCAAGTGTTCCCATGTCATGCAATGCCTTCAAAGGTCATCTGGAACTAGAGTTACAGATGGTTGTTAACTACCATGTGGGTGCTGGGAATTGAACCAGGTCCTCTGCGAGAGTAGCCAGTGCTCTTAACCACTGAGCCATCTCTCCAGCCCCTTGACGCCATTTTTAGATGTTTAATTTTTTTCTGATGATTAGCAGGAATTTTGTGCTTAAACTAAGTAGACTCGTCTCTCCTTACAAGCTCTTTTCCTACCCTTTTCTCCCGCTAATCTCACATCACCAGTTATATCTGTATATATTAAAAAAACTTTCGATTCAGTTGTGAACAACTGATAGGTATTGTTGTATTAACAGGAATTTTAAACTATATTAAAAATTACATTAGAACTACAGTAATGTGGATATTCCAGCCTGAGAAGCTTGGGTAAGCAGATGCATACTACATCCAAAAAGAGTTCAAAACTAAAGGTTCAAGGAGTAGATACATGATTATATCTTGTGTTCTCCACAGCCTAGTTTTATAGTTGTGTGTGAATGATAGCTGCTATCGTTTCCATTACTATTGTCAGCTAATATTTTACGATGCCTTCATTAAGTGAAAGCATTGTGCTAGTATGGGGAAGGACCTTATCTTTCCAGAGGACAGCATCATAGAGTTTAATGAGTGTCTCATTTCCACTCTAGGGCGGGGATAAGAGTAAAGGTTTTGACATGGTGATAAGTTTCAAAATCTAGATAGAGCCCTAGAAACCCTAGAGTTAGCTTCAGATTAGTCATTCCAAAGTCCTTCATGGAAAACCGATATTTACTCCAGCTG
This sequence comes from Eospalax fontanierii, assembly GCA_035773235.1. Classification (NCBI taxonomy): domain Eukaryota; kingdom Metazoa; phylum Chordata; class Mammalia; order Rodentia; family Spalacidae; genus Eospalax; species Eospalax fontanierii. Next base: position 29,096,761 of record CM069548.1, on the reverse strand, counting down.
CCCAGTGAGAAGAGTCTGGGAAATAGTGGGCCGCTTCTGAGAGATCTGATTAACGAGAGACTAGAGCCTAACAAATGGCCACTGGGTTCAGTACAAGATCATGCCAGGAACTTTCTAAATGAGACCAGATAGGAATCAGGTGGCGAGAGGTTAATAAAGCAGAGTGGGCCAGGAGTTAGGGAGAGGGAAAACCAAAACAAGAAGCCAAACCATGAGGTGGTAGTTGGGGAAAAAGGCAGAACCAAAAGAAGATGTCCCCAAGAAAGTAAGAATTCAAAATGGACACATTCTGACAATTACTGACATTGACTGACAGCTTCAGTCAAATGGGAATTCATTACACCGTCCTTTCTGTTTGACAGGTGTGTTTTAATTTCCTTACCCTTAATTTAGGAAAAGAAAGGCAAAAGCTGAGCATATGAGAAGACAGTGAAGGAACGGAGAAAGGGAAAATATTGAACATAAGAGAGGACTGATGGCCCAGCCTCAGAGGAGGTGGAGAGCACTGGAAACAGGAGCGCGGAGAGAGGATTGATCTGACACAAGAAAGAGACATGAAAATGAATGACAGTAAGAATAAAATGTGGTCTAAAGAGGAAGGTGATGAGCTCAAAATATATAAAACCAAAAACAAGGTAGAAGAATATCTACAGCTTCCGTTTCAATGAAGAGAGAGAAGCTGTAAGTTGAAGGGAGGAACTTGAGGAACGTGAGAAAGAGCTGAAATAACAGAGATGGAATGAGTCACAAAGACAAAACCGTGAGTGGCAGGGTCCTCCTGGTGGAAGTCAGCAGAATGGCCAAAGGCTCGCACCACAGGAGCCGCCCCTGGAAGTCAGGAAGGCCCAGGATGTGAGGCTCTGTCCAATCCCGGAGTCTTCTGAGATCACCAAGTTTGCAGCAGCTGCCCAAGTACAGGAGTTCACAGGAGCACACCTCAGTTCTCTGAAACACTCCACAAAAGGGCAAAGTGGACGTTCAAAGAAAGGGTATCCATTTGGTCTCCCCAAAATAGGGTATTAAGTGTGTATAGCAGAGCAAGGGAAATGGCTCAGGGGTTGAAGGCAATGGCTGGTCTTGTAGAGGATTCAGTTCAGTTCCCAGCACCCACACAGCAGCTAACAACCATCCATGACTCCAGTTCCAGGGGATCTGATACCTTTTTCTGACATTTGTGGGCATTCATGTAGGCAAAACACTCATATACATAAAATATAAATAAATAAATAAACACATGCAACGTCATCATATGATACAAGGACTGCCCCAATTAAGCTTGTTAGACATGCAGTCTCAAGCCCCACCTAGGCCTCCCAGTCAGAGTCTAAATTTTAACAAGATTGCAAATGATTCATTTGTTAGTCAGCTGCCTGTCACTGTAACAAATACCTAAGATATTCATCATAATAAGAGAATAGGTTCCTTTTACTTACATTTTGGAGATTTTAGCCACCATCAGCTGGTCCTATTGCGTTTGAACCTGTGGCCAGACAGTACATTATGGTACTGCACCTCATGGCTGGTGCATGACAAAAGAGAAAGAACAATCTTTAAGCCCGTTCCGCCCAGTAACCTGAGCCTTCCCACTAGGGCCCACCTCATAAAACAGTCATCATCTCCTAGTAGCACCAAGCTAGAAGCCCCAGTTTCAATGCACGAGTCTTGGAAGCCACTTAAGATCCAAACATGATTTAGAAACATGTTCAGATTGAGAGTCCTGATTAATAACTTTGCCAGACACTTTTATTTTTATGTATTTGTATGGAATCACAGAGCCATTAACCTCTATCAAAAACTATTGGAGGGCTGGAAAGATGGCTCAGTGAATAAGAAAACTTACAGAAGACCCAGGTTCAGTTCCCAGCACCTACATGGTGGATAACAACCATCTGTAACTCCGGTTCTGAAGGATCTAACATCCTCTTCTGGTCTTCATGGGTATTGTACAACATGGGTGCACCTACCTACATGCAGGCAATACACTCATACAAATAAAATAAAAATAATTAATTAAAAGAAAAAAAAACCATTGAAACCATCCACATGGTCACCGAGGACCCAGACCCAAAACCCCCAACCCCTGATTCCAGACCCTGACTGCCTTTGCCTCTAGACTTGGCGCCATAGACACCCCACATAGTTGCTGTGGACCAGGACCTGGTAAGTGTTAATGCCTCAGCTCTTGGCCCCCTCCACATCAGCTTAGTCCTCTAGAGCCTTCCCCAAGCTGTGTTGCTCACTGCCCCACAAAATACTGGCAACCCAAATTAAAGATTGCATCAAAAGATCACTCATCATGATCTTTATTTCCTGCTTTATTCCATAGATGCAGGAATGATTCAACATACATAAATCAATAAATTTAGTTCATCACATAAATGGACTCAAAGACAGAAATACATGATCATCTCAGTAAATGCAAAAAGACCTTTGACAAAATGTGGTATCCCTTCATGACAAAAGTCAGATAGAAGCTAGGGGTGGAGGGAGCTTACCTCAACATATGAAAGGCTATATCCAACAAACCAGCAGCCAACATCATGCTGACCAGAGGAAGACTCAAAGCATTCCCACCAAGATCAGGACCAAGGTGAAGGTGTCCACTCTCTCCACTCCCATTTGATAAAGTCTTGAAGCCTTAGCTAGAGCAGTAAGACAAGGGAAGGAAATAAAAAGGATACAAACAGGAAAAGAGACACCAGAGCTTCCCATGTGCATCCTCTTGGTTGCACAAGAACTAGAGGATGAGAATCTATTGCTGAAGACACTACTCACTTCAGTTGCAAACTTCAGAGAAAATAATCCGGGACTGAGCCAGAAACTTCTTCCCTGCTGGCTAGCCTTCTAAGTGCCAGGAGGTGCTATGCAGGCTAATGGGGAAGAAAAGCATCATTAGTCTTACCCGCCCGTGAACCCTACAAACTGCAGAACCAACCTGTAAGATGTGCCCACCTGTGCAATATTGGCACAACTGTTGTAGGGGTAACCAAGTGCCCTCTGGTTAGACCTGAGGCTTATTCAACAGGAAAGGAACCCATGTAGCTTTGAGAGTTCTTAAGCCTTGCCGGCTTTCCAGTCATTCTCTGCCTGTGCCTGCTTGAAGATGTGATTGTTCAGCTTTCTGCTCCAGCTACCTCCCACTGCCATGCCCCCGACCCTCCATTATGGACTCTCCAGCCCCACCCTTCCTTCCTCTTCTCATACAATCAGTAGTAATGTGATCATAGGACCTCGCTTTCATGAGCCCAAGTGATCCTAATTCTCTGCCGAGGCTCAGTTTCCAACACATAAACTATTGAGGAACACATTCAAACTACAGCATCAGTAAGTGTAAGAAGCATTTCCTATCATGAACATTATTAGTGTTTAACTCCCATTTCTTATAAGCTGCATTCATTTTAGATGTTTGTAATACACAAGGTAGAAATGCTCTAAACAATATAGGTATGAAGGCTAAAACTGATACTTGCAAAAGTTAATTGACATATATTAAACAGATTGATTTTGATTTTACATCTCACTTCTCTGTTTTATTTTGACATTCTTTCAAATATATGTGTAAATTACTTAGAAGTAAAGTATTGGGGAAAATAGTATTTTTTTCCTCTTAATTGGGGAAAATTGTACAAGGTGGTGTACACCTATAATCCCAGCACTGAGAAAATAGCAGTAGAACAATCATAAATTCAAGGCCAGCTAGGATTACATAGCAAGACTGTCTCAAAACAAAATAACAACAAAAAATGGTAATGACCAGAAAAATATCTATAAAAAGGCACAGACCAAAAGGATAATGCAATAATACATAAAGTTGGATTTGTAGACTAAGGAAATATAGAGTTAAAATTTTTTTCTGCATCAATAGGGACAGAAAGAAAGAGTTGGGAAGAGGCAATTGGTGTACCTGCAAGGAAGACTGAAAAAAATTTTTCATTTTAAGTCCATAATGTGAATTTTTAAGCTTAGACCTCCTTAGAAATCCATGTGCATATTTACTTTTGAAAAGATGATGCAGTACTACAGTGAGCAGGTTAGATTAGAGTTACCTGAGAAGCGGGGGGGTGGGGCTTAGTTGAGAATTGCCTCCATCAGACTGGCCTGTAGGCATGGTGATTGATATAGGAGGGCCTGGCCTACAGTGGGCAGGGCCATCGCTGGGCAAGTGGGCTTGGGTTGTATATAAAAAGTAGCTTAGCAAGCCAGGGGAGCAAGCCAGTACTCAGCATTCTTCCATGGTCTCTGCTTCAGTTCCTGCCTCCAGGATCCCTCTTTGAGTTCCTGCATGGGCTTCCCTCAATGACTGTAAACTGTAAGCCAAATAAACCCTTTCCTTCCCATGTCGTTGTTCATGATGTTTATCACAGCAACGGAAACCAAACTAGAACATTCAGCTAGTGCCATTTGACTTCACAGAGCATGGATGAGGAATGAGTTGTTGAGAGTGACTTTCACCTACGTAACCATGGCAACATGGAAGAATGCTAAAACAAATCAATATCTGAGCAGATGACTCAGGTCAGACTTATCAGCCAATGCTCATGCCTTGCTGAGAGGTCACCGCTGTGCCCTTTTGTACGAAGACCGGTTCTACAGAATTCTACACAGTACCCCTTTGAACTATGTGGCAAGGAGAAGCCTTTCATTTATGAATTCAGAATTTAAAACCAACTGGAGATGCTCACTTGGGGCATACACAGCACCTACCAGATTCTAAGTCCAAATTCTGGCTCGTACTATATAGACTTATGCAAAATAGACAGAATTACCCAGGCAATTCAACTTGTGGCTGAGAAATGCCATTGATTTCAACCTAAACGCAGGTAGGTGTCCCTGGGTTGATTAAAGAGTGGGTGTCAGTTTTAGAATTCTGAAGTATTATGTTGTAGTAAGCATGATCTCTAGAGCCACGCTTCTTTAATTCAAATCTACCTCTACCCTTATGGTGAATTCAAGATTGCTTCAAGGGGTTGGAGAGATGTCTCAGCAGTTAACAGCACTGGCTGCTCTTGCAGAGGACCCTGGTTTGAGTTCCAGCACCCACATGGTGGCTAATAACCATCCATAACTCTACTTCCAGGGGATCCAATGCCCTCTTCCAGCCTCCACAGGCTCTGCATGACATGGGTGCACTTACATACATGTAGGCAATACACTCATACATATAAAATTGAAATAATAAATAAAATATTTTAAAATTTTGATTGCCTTGAATTCTCTCACCTGCCCTTTGATAGTTATCCTTGATTACTAGTTTTATTGGATTAGTGTGGGCAATGGGTAAATTATCTACCTCCTAGAACTGCTCTTAGAGTGAATACGTTAATAACATGGAACCATTAGACCAATGTCTGATATGCAGTGTTAGGTATTCTGGTTCCTATTATACCTTCATGACAACTCCAGATTCTAAGAGAAGTCTGGAGGTGAGGCTCTGTGTCCTCTAGCTCTCCAGTTCATTTGGTCCTTTGGCAGTCCAGTCTATCTCAAGTCAGTGGCTCTTCAGGAAATTCTCATGATGAAATGGCCTGGGAATGGAAGATCTGGTTATGCCAATCAGAGTTCACTGTAGCACTTAAAAGAATAGCAAATGATAGCCCAGTCTGGTATTTCCTATTCTTCTGGCCAGTGGAGGCCAAGTTCACTCCCAAGCTTGCTCCTAACTCCCCACCCTACATGTGCATTCAATCCTCACAGTCTCTACAAATTGCACTTCAACCCATCTCAACCCTCACCATTGTTATAGTTTCTTCTCTCTGCCAGCACAAACTCTAATTTCCTAAGGAATGTGCTGAAGAACTCTTACTGGGCAAGCTATACTATACCAAAAAGGTTCAATCAACGAGTAGGACAGTCTGGACAACACTGGGCACTATATTTCCAAACTTACTTAGACAAGTAAAGTATACTTACAAAGTAAAAGCCCTAAAAATTCTGCCATTCAGAATTCTCTTTAGCTATGTATCAGCAAATTTCCCAAACACACCAACAATGAAAGTATTTTCTTTCTATTGTTTGAGAATTCGTACATATAAATAACGTGTTTTGATCAAATCCACCCCACTCCCTCCCCTGCAATCATTCCCACCCCATCTCCCCCACATTTCCTTTCCAACTTCATGTGGTCTCTCTTTTTAAAGTCACGAAATCCACTTAGTGCTGCCTGGTTTTGCATGGGCTTAGGATCATCTAATGAACCATGGGTTCATTATTCTCAAGGGAATGCATCCTTGAAGAAAACCAACTCTTCCTCCCCCAGCAGCTATCAGTTACCAATAGCTCCTCAGACAGAGGTGGGACTTGATGAGTCCCTCCCCAGTCCTTGCTGGGATTTGGGCTGACTTGATCTTGTGCAGGTCTTATGCATGCAGTCATGGCCACTGTGTTGAGTTCATGTGTGCAACTGCACTATCACATCCTGCAAATACCATTTTGTTTCAGATGTCCAGTAGCTCTGGCTCTTACCATCTTTCTGCCCCCTCTTCTGGGATGATCCCTGAACAGTATGTGGAGGTGTGTCTTTGGCTCACTTAGAGCTGAACACTGTAAAGTCTCTTATCCTCTGCACACCAGCCAGGTGTGGGTGTCTGTATTCAATCACCATCTACTGCAAAAAGAAGCTTCTCTGAGGACAGTTGAGAGATACACTAATCCATGGTATAAAGATAAGAATTTAGGGGGAAGCTTATGACTATGTGCATTTAGCAGAACAATAGTACTAAGTTCTCCCCTAGGACCTAGATCTAGCAAGCCATGGGTTTTTGGCCCTCGTTAACTGTACCTGGAATGAGTTCTATTCTTATAAAACAAGGTTTCTTGGAGGAAGTGACTGCTGATCAGAGTCAGAGGGAAGAGGCAGAAAGAAGCAGAAGGGAGGCGTGGTCCTGCAGGAAGGTGAATCAAGAGGCTGTGGTGAGATCCGAGGGCCATGGAAGCCTGCTAGCAGCTTTCAGCAAAAGCACGTAAGATCAATTTTGCATTTATAATGATCACTAACTATCACTACATTTTAATCTGTATTTTTTATTGGAAGCCTATAGCTTCCTCCAGTTCTCTAATATCTATACACACATAACAAAAGTGTCATAAAATTGCATGCTACTTTCATACGCAATGCTCATTGGTGTTTTCTCTTTTCTTGTGTGACATAGTCAACAAATTTTTCAGAAATAATCAATAGTAAGCTGCATAAAACAAATCATGCAATCTGGGAAACCAAGTGTCATCCTAGCCCCACAGCCTAAACACTTCAACCACACTTTTCACAAAGGTTTACTGTCAACTTGACACACCTGGGTGGAGGGAGCCTCAAATGGGAAATTTCCTCCATTGAACAGGCTGTGGCCAGGTCTGTGAGGCATTTTCTTGATTGTTGAGTGATGTGGGAGGACCCAGCCCACTGTGGGCGGTGCCAGCCCTGGACAGGTTGTCCTGTATTGTATAAGAAAGCAGGCTGAGCATGGACCAGAGAAGGAAACCAGTAAGCAGCATTCCTCCATGGCCTGTGCTTCAGCCCCTGCCTCCAGGTTCCTGCCCTGAGTTCCTACCTTGGGCTCCCTCAGTGATGAACTATAATCTAAGAGATGTGAGGCAAATAAACCCTTTCCTCCACGAGTTGGTATTGGTCAGAGTGTTTTGTCACAGCAATTGAAGGCAACAATATCCCAAACACATAACTGTTAAAAATTACCAAATCTCATGCCTTACATATAAGGGAAAATGAAAATTTACAAATATTTTAGAAAGCTTACATATATTTAGTAATAATACTTTGAGAAGAGTCGATTTTTCTTTAAAATTATTTATTTATATCTGTGGGGTATGTGTGTGTGTGTGTGTGTGTGTGTGTGTGCACATATGCAGGTGCATATGCCTATGTGGGTGGGTGTGGAAACTAAATCACCTTGGATCACCTTCCTTTGTCACACTCCACCTTAAAACAGAGTCTCTCATTGAACCTGGAGCTTGCCATTTCGTTAGGCTCATGGGCCAGTATGCCCCAAGGATTCTCCTGTCTCTGCTCCCACATCACTGGAGTTACAGACATATGTCAGCACACTCAGCTTTTATGTCAGTTCTGGGGCTCAGAACTTAGATCCTCATACTTGAATAGCAAGCACTTTACTTATTGAGTCATTTCTTCATCCCCAAGAGAGGAAATTTCTAATATTCACTTTGTAAAATTCCAATAGGAATAACTTCCAAAGTGCTTATAATAGCTACTTTAGAAGTGTGACCTTTCTAATTAAATGCTGCTTGACTAACCCTTAAAAGTAAATTCTTATTCAATAAGGCATATTTTTAAAAGAACAGCAAACAAGAAAGTAAGTAAAGACCAGAATTTCTGTTAGGTTCACTGCTGTGGTGGTTGGTGAGATGGCTCAGTGGGTAAAGGCACTTGCTACCAAGCCTGGTGATCTGAGTTCAATTGCCAGGATCCACATGGTAAAAGGAGAGAACTGACTCCTACAAGTTGTTCTCTGACTTCCACACATGATGCCACCCACCACAAAGCAAATATAATAAATATATGTGATTTAAAACTTTCAAATAATTGTTGGCTATTAATAAAGAGTTCACTATCTGTTGAATGAGTAAATTCCATACTGACTTTGTTTAAGTTAAATACTTATAGGCATTCTAATAAATATGATCTATCTACATGTATACTTAATACAATAGTAATTTTGAAAAACAGGGTTGAGAGGACTGGAGAGATGGCTCAGCATTTAAGAGTGCTGGTTGCTTTTATAGAGTATCCAGATTTGCTAACAACCATCCATAACTCCAGCTGCAGGGGAATCCAGTGCCCTCTTCTGACCTCTGTGGCCATTGCACAACATGACTGCACTTACATACATGCAGGCAATACACTCATACACATAAAGTAAAAATAATAAAATAGTAAAAAAACATATTTGAAATACTCCAAGTTATTTTTGGTAGTTTGGGAGTTTAAAAGAAATTAAAAGCTCTTGTCCAGGTCAGAAGAGAAGCGTCTAATACCGGACATCATCTACTTTTTCTCTGACTGCAACAGCCTGTCAACCACATCTTTTTATAAGTCTCAGTGTAAAAATTAGACATATTTGACCCAATCTTTGTGGATTATGTTTTTCAAAAAATTATCTTCTTTTTCAAGAAGTTTGTACTGATTTACAGAATTCACTCTAGAAGTCGAGTGAAATAAATAAAATATTTTATTATTTGTATGTATATGAGTGTTTTCCTGTATGTATGTAAGTGCAGTCATGTTGTGCAATGGCCACAGAGGTCAGAAGAGGGCATTTGATCCTCTGGAACTGGAGTTAACAGATGGTTGTTATCTGCCATGTGGATGCTGGGATTTGAACCTAAGTCTCTAGAAAAACAGCAAGTGTTCTTAACCTCTGAGCCATCCCTTTAGCCCCAGAAGCTGACTTCTTAACATATCAGCAAGGCAGCTGGGTAAAAGATACACAAAGTGAAACAACTCCCAGCCATGAAGGGGCAGAGCCAGAGGTCCACCTAGGAGTGCTGAGTCAGCCCTTTTGCTCAGGATTGAGGTCTTGCCTTGGGTCTGCTCTCGTCTCTATCACGGTATAGTCTAGATCCTTCCCAGGTGCTGTACCCACTCCTAGTCCCCTCGAGCAGCTGCAACCATGCTAACACCTGCAAGAACCTCAGTTCTGGCACTTTCCAGAGGCAAAACCCAAAACAGCAAAGTGGGATCACCTATCTGCCAGGGCTATGGCCTACCCCACCTCTTCAGCCTCAGAAATGGACTCTGGGCAGGCCCTACTCAACGTCTCATTGATATTTCCTTTCATTTTCCTGTCATCCTTCATGGGGACTTACTTGGGAAATCGGTTTCAACAGTCTCTTAGAAGGCCAGCAAAGATGGGGAGCTGAGCTTTAGAAACTGTTTAAAAGCTGAATATAAATGTGTGGAGTCAGCTCTCCTCTGCGTATGCTCGGTGAATAAGGAGCAGTGTCTGTCTTTACTGCAAGCAAACGCTGTGGCTTGTTTTGTTGCTAAGGACTATTTCACCGAATAGAAGACAGAATGCAAGTCTTGATTTTATGTTGTTCTCTAGAACGCTACTTGGTTAATGAGTGGGTATATCCTGGTACATCAGGCGGTTTATTGACTGCCCTGCATTGAACCGCATTGGCTGTTCTTACATATTGCATAATGAGGTTTAGCAAGTTGAGAAGCTTCACCTAAGAACCTTGCCCACCCCCGCACCACCTCCCCGCATTAGAGCTCCTGTACTGGCAGCTCAGGACTCAGTCTAGTGGCGGAAGGAACGCTCAGGGCTTCATGCTGCAGATTACCCTGTGGTCAAACCTGGTGGGGGGGGGGCAAGAATAGAGCTACAATGTTAGCAGTTTTTTCCTTGCTTCTTTCAAAATTCCATTTCTTCTAGCTGCTGCCATCTCTCAATTCTGAGTCAGATCTTCCCAGAGGACTGGCTACCAAGTGGGGCTCTGTCTTCTCAACTATCTTCTTCCTGTCTCTAAAAATCAGACTCTAGCCTTTTGGATTCAAAGCCTTCATTGCTAACTTTCCACTGGAGCAAAGAGTAAGCAACAGACCATCAAGCAAAGACATGGCAAGGATGACTCCCAAATGTCAGGCAGTTTTTGCTAGAGTCTGCAGGAGTCTGCTCGTGACTCCCTTAGTTCCTGAATGTGGATTTCACCAAGCCTCCCGTCCTCTCACCAGTCCTCCTTTCTCTTCAGATTATACACTCTACTTCCTGTCTGAAAATCTAAAAGCAAAATAATAGACAATTAATGAGTTAGTCACCACTTACGTGGTCAGGAAATCCCAGAAGAACAATTCCTTCTTTGCAGATAAAATGTTTAGGCTCGCCTAAGTAACTCATGTACTACATCCAAAAAGTCCTACAAGAAAACTGAAGCAGGTTCCACAATACCCCTTACGTTCATCTGCTCACTCTAATACAAAGCTCCTGTTGTTACTGAAGAAAAATGTTTAGGCCTTCAGGAAGATGTTGGCCAGTACTGATCAAATTCTGTGACAGTAGCTTCTAGAAGAAGGAAGAGGAGGAGGAGGAGGACGAGGAAGAGGAGGACGAGAAGGAGGAGGAGGAAGAAACAGCCCATAAAGAAAAAGAAAAACTACCCAGTCCCCAAAGGAGAACTGCCTGTCTCCAGCTGTGCCCACATTTGACTAATGCTACTGTTACAGTCCTAGTCTCCTTCAGCGGCATTACACTCCAGACTCCTATTTAAAGCTAGTGGTTTGGGGTTAGAGAGACGGCCCAGCAGCTAAGAGCACTGGCTACTCTTACAGAGGACCCAGATTCGATTTCCAGCACCCACATGTCAGATAACAACTGTCCATAACTCCAGTTTCAGGCGATCTGACGCCCTCTTCTGACCTCCATGGGCATTGCATAACACGGGTGCATTTACCTGCAAGCAAGCATAACTCATACACATAAAATGGAAATTAAATCTTTTTTTTTAAAAAAAAAAAAAGCTAGCGGAGTGGATTATGAGTCAAGGTCGTTGCACCTGTTTTCATTGTTGGAAAACAGCTGCCAGCCAAGTAGTAATGGTCCTCCCCTACCATTGGAGGGTCACAGCTAGCTTTCTTTTGCTTCTTCTTGCTTGTCTGTATGTCAGATTTTCCCACCAAAAAATATTATTTTGTACTAATCAATATCATAAACCAGGTGCAGTGATGCAGGCATGTAACTCCTGCCCTCAGGAGGCAGAGGCAGGAGAATTGCAAGTTTGAGGTAGCCTGGGCTATATAATAATTGCGAGACCACCTTAAACAGCATCAGGAGTTCAAGGCCAGTTTGAGTTACATTTCAAGATTTTTTTCTTAAACAAAAGTAATTATGATCTTTTTATTGTTTAGAAGGCAGTATCTCCCACTTGACACAGTGTTATTCTATTATTCCTACTGAAAATGTATTTTAATTGATTTTTCTAAAAGGGAACATCTATTGGACCATAGTTTGATTTGCTAACATAAAGTCTTTCAAACCTTGGCTCAGAGTAGGAAGATGACTCAGTGGGTAAGAGCACTTGCTGCACAAGCATGAGGACCTGGGTTTGGGTTCCCAGCACCCAAGCAAAATCTGGGCATGACCACCTGTGCCAATAACCCAGCACTGGGAACTGGGGGGACAGGCAGATCCTTGGGGCTTGCTGGCTAGACAGCCTAGCAGAAGAACAAGAGAGCTCTGGGTTCTGTGAAGACTCTACCTCAAGAGAATAAGATGGAAAATGATAGTCAGAAAACCTTACACCCCCTCTGGGCTCTGCATGGACACACACACACACACACACACACACACACACACACACACAGCCTTAGTTCATCTTCTTACACTGGAATGGCTTTAAAGAATTCTCTAAGCCTCTTTGTGCTGAATGGAGCATGCAAGTCTAAAGAGGTGGCATGATGCTTTCTTCATGGGCGGGAGGGAGCATTGAAAGTACTTGTCTGTACTTGGGTTTTTGCATATGTTCAATAAACACTTCCTGGTCTTCTTTCTTGCATACTCTGATCCTGAGATCTCTAAGTATCTTTAAAATAACCAAGGCACATTTCATAAACTCTTTAGAGGGAACCTCAGTGTCTATCCAAGTCGATCTAGAGTCCTTCCAATAACTAGCTTCCCTGGCCAATGGTCTCAGAGTCTTTGCAGAGCACAAGCCACAGTTTCTCTGGCCATCTCCATCAGAGGGTAGATATCACCATAATTATATATCACTTGTTTTATTTTAGAAATAATGTAAGTCCCTAAAAAATTGACTTATTACTCTTATTTCTCGCCTCTAGACTGTGAATGAAGGCTGACTAGACCCAGTGAATGAACTTGCACTGAAGAATGTCTGGGTACACTAACTTGACTCAATAGGTTTTAACACAAATGAGAGAATGCATGAAATCCAGTGAAGGGTGCGGGGGCAGGGAGTGGTATAAAGATGATTAAGATGTTTTGTATGAGATACACAAAAAATTGAATAAAAATTATACAAAAAAGGATTCCTTTCTCCACCCCTTTAAGCGGTTCCACCACATCAATACCAGGACACAGTCATCGCATCATGCAATGTTAGGTGTAAGGCGGAGGCTGTCTTAAGTGACACAGAGCAAGCGGACAACTAAATCATGCACCTGAAAGTTGACAAAATTTCCAGGAGTGCATTTTGGCGCCCTCCCCCGCAACAACTGTCTCTGCTAGGAAACATCAGCATCTTTCTTTCTCTGCCAGGGCTGACCTACCTTTCCCCTCAGACCCAGAGCTTTCCATTCCTGTCTGAAGAAGTAACTGAACAACTCGATTAGGAAAACTGTTCTGCTTAATTCCATGACGTGTTGGGAAGAACATGGAATTTAATTACTTAACTGAGTACCAGGTAAAGACACATAGCAGTCAGGCAATAAAATAAATAGTTATTCGGATTTTATCCTTTAAAAACCCAGGCCTGAACTCAACAATATTCAATTAAGCCATCAAATTACTTTTGTATTGGGGAAAACAAACCCTTCTGGATAACCTCGTACTTCAGGCTTTCAATAGAAAAGGCCAAAGAAGTGTACTGTAGACCATTTAATACTTGGGATTCATAACATTAACCAGGATGTTACTCAATTGCATGAGTGATTTATGAAGAGCCTGAGGGAATATTTCTTCATTTGGGCGAGGGCATTGTCAGATTAAAGGGGCAGTGGTTCTAAATACAGCTTGTCCCAGCCTTCTCTTCGATCGAAACAGCATGAGTGTCTTGTCTGTGCTGGTGGATTATTAACAGAGGTTATTGGTCTCCATGGAAAAGCAATTGAACGATTGCACTGAACGTAATCTCATTTATGGGGGTGCAAAAAAAAAAGAAAGACTCCAGGTCAGGGAGAATGTATAAATGCCCTTCCCCATTGGGTCCGCTATAGTTAGAAGCAAAGGAACCCCAAGGACACAGTTCAATGAGCTCTGATCGTTGGTTCCCAACAATCTTATTGAATTGGGGACACCCACTGGAACGCTTTGCCTAAATCCCTGAAGAGACCTGTCAAGCAGCGGTGAGGAGCCTTTGATCTCTGCGCTTTACTGTGCCACGCCAGCATGTGCACTGGGGGCTGTGCCAAGTGCCTGGGGGGCACCCTCATTCCCCTGGTTGTATTTAGTATCCTGGCGAATATCCTGTTGTTCTTCCCCGGAGGAAAAGTGATAGATGACAACAGCCACCTTACGGACGAGGTCTGGTATTTCGGAGGAATAGGAAGCGGGATCTTGGTGAGTAGAGAAATCTTACCGTTCCCCTGTTTTTATGCCAGCACTTAGTGAAAAGGATACGATTTAGAAGCTAATGAGCACTGCATGATGAAGAGGAATGCCTTGATAGTCTTCCTTTTTCTGTTAGAAGCTGAGAACACATCAGTTTACTGAGTAATTCATACTCAAGCTAGGACTGGCAATTCCCTTGGACATTTGAGTTCAATAAATCAAAATAAAGGCCACTTAATTACTTTATTTCAATAAAACTGTGCCAATAAGAACTCTAATAACAAGCCAGGCATGATGGGGCATGCTTCTAATTCCAGCACTAGAGAGGCAGAGGCAGGCCGATTTCTATAAGATCAAGGCCAGCCTGGTCTACATAGTGAGTTCCAGGCTAGCTGGGGCTGCAGGGAGACCCGAGAGAGAGAGAGAGAGAGAGAGAGAGAGAGAAATCTAAAAACAAAACACAATGTTTTATGGCAAGTGTGTTGGGGAGGGAACTCACTGTTTATGACAGTTGAGGATAAGCTTCTTATCCTTGGCATCCTTGGCCTAATCTACTGTCTAAATGATAACTCAGGATGCCAGATCTTGAAATCCTCCACACTGAATTTGGCCACTTGGGCCAAATGGAACCTTCACATTCAATACCAAACTATCTATTAGGCCTTTCCTGACCCTTTGAGTCTCTTCAGTGGACAAAAAGACCTGGGCTTCACCTCAACCCCAGAGCCGCTGAGTATCTCTTTTGCTGGCAGATGATCTTCCCTGTGCTGGTGTTCTTGGGCCTGAAGAACAATGACTGCTGTGGGTGCTGTGGCAACGAGAGCTGTGGGAAGCGATTCGCGGTGAGTTGCTACGGGGGCAACTGGCAGAACTGCTGTAGGGTGCTCGTCTGCTTGTGCTGGGTGATGTGGGCATGGGAAATAAGTACCCAGTCCCAGCTAAGACTCTGAGATCAGGTGGTACATGATTTAAGCTCTGATCCTTGCAGGCACAAAATAACAATAATAAATGTATTCAGTCCACAAATCCTCATGCTTAAAAGTATAAACAGCCTTTTAGGTTTTAGAAGGACATAGAGCTGTCAGAGCTTTAAAACTGGAGTAGTTTTAAACTCCATAAAGAATGCGGAGTAGGAAGGCAGAGGTAGGCCTGTAGCTTCCTCTTTGTCATTAAGAAGCCATGGGAACTTGGATGGATCATTCCCTTCCTCTGGTTTTGAATTGCTTCATCTGTAAAGAATACCTAGGACAGGATAAAAGACAGTCATTTTCCTTCCTACCAGCTCACTAAATTCCCTACCTTACCACAGCCAGGCACACTCATTTGGAAGCCCAACACCACCAGAATCTGCCTCAGGACTTGAACTTCCTCTCCGGTTTCATGTGGTCATCCATCTTTAGTAGAACTACAGGGGAACAGGGAGGAATCAGTGTTCCAGGGAGCGCAGAAACAATGCTGACGTGCGGGGTCAGGTTTCATTTCTACACCTGGGAAAGTCACTGACTGTAAGATTAGGAAGCTGCACTGGATCATAGTTCTCCAGATATGAGCCAAATCCTGGCAGTACAGAAATATACTGCGTTGAAATAACAAAGAATTTTTATTCTACTTTTCCTTCAGTCCTTTTGATTTCATCAAGGAAAAATATTTTGATAGGGATAAGTCTTTGCTATTCCTAAACCTTCAAAACCTCCTTTCTAACAAAGGAATAATGATAATATTAACAATCTGAGGCTCCAGGGACACAAGTAACATCACATAATTACATTTTATATACAAAGGTTTGCTATCAATTCTAGGTTTTCTTTCAAACTAGTGCTACAAATGAAAGAAAAACATTAAGCATTCAGGACATTGGTGTGGCAAAAAATAAGGAAAGCAGAACTGAAAGCGGTGGACCAGATACGGAGTAAAGACCAGTCCTGCTCTAGCGTCGAGGATTCAGTCTCCCACCAAGGAGATTCCCAAAGCCCAACTTTAACTTCTTAACGGGATATCTACCATTCTGAAATAGAATCACTTCAACATTTCTCTTTCATTGTTATCTGCCCATTTATTCAAGAAAAAGTATTTATGGAGCACATATGGAAGGCTGAGGCTGGAGCACTCTGTGGGATATCAGTTTTAATATGAGCTCACATCATTTAGAGACTATTCACTTTCTAAATGCCATCATGACACCTGAAGCTGGGCACCATGTGGTAGCTCTTGCTTTTAATCCCAGCACTCAGGAGGCAGATTCAGGCAGATCTCTGTGAGATCAAGGCCAGCCTGATCTACATAGAGAGTACCAGGCCAGCTGTGGCTACATGGAGACCCTGTCTCAAAAAGACCAATAAATAAATAAATAAATAAATAAATAAATAAATAAATAAATAAATAAATAAAATAAAAAAGAAAGAAAGAAATCTATCTTTCCATTTTAGTGCTGAGCAGAACTAGCTAGAGGCTGGCCAGTATAAAACAGAGATAGATAAGTCCGCAGGTCAGTAGGTGGGCTGATTGGTCGGTTGTTCGGTTGGTTTACTTGCTTGTTTGCTGGTTTCTGGGCTTTATAACCACAGTGAGAAGTGGAATCATGTTTGAAGTGTTATATAAAGCACTCGTTTTATTAGATTTAAATACATACTACAGTAAGAAATTCACATTTTCCAGCACAAGTTAAGCTAATATGATATGAAATATTTGGTCTGATTGACGTGTGCCATCTATCAGGCCCCCTGACCCTCCAGACGGGATCTGCCCTTGGAGTGAGTTGAGAGGGATACATCATCTCACATCTGGTTATGTAGACTGTAAACCGAAGCTCTCACCTGTGCTTAATAGTCAGTACATGATTTCTTGGTCTCAAGGGGTTCGTTTAATCAATACTGACTTTTTAAAAATGACAGCACAAAAAAGTATCAATATGTTTTATTTATTTTCAAAAGACAGAAAATAAACCTGGTAAAACCGGATTCATGTGTTGTCCCAACCATGGCTTGCCTTGTGCTATGGCCTGTAACTGGGCTCTGGGTTCAACACTGGCTGCTTGACTCTGGCAGGGCCCCTGTTCCCCTCCAAGGTCCCTGCTTTGTAGTGTGCTCTTTCTGTTCAGAGGCTTTGGAACGCCAAGAGAAAGCAGTTACAGACACAACCAAAACAAAAAGCAGTAACAGCATTTAAGAACTATGTTGTTGAAGCTCTGAATTACTTTTGCAAATGCTTAGGGCATTCCCCTCCTGAGGCTTAGGGGAGAGTCCTAGGTGTCTGTGGAGCTCTGAGAAGCCTTGCCAGCAGAAAGCCCTGTAAGGCAAGCAGGGTGCAGGCAGCAGGATTCAGTTTCCTTCTTTATGGGTTCCTCTCTGCTTGTCTCTGTCTCTGTGTCCCACTTCCTTCCCTCCCTCCACTGGCATTGTTATGTTTTTCTAGAACATTCCCCAAATTTCAACTGTACATTCTCTTCCTTCAGTAATAAAACCTAGGACTTTGAAGATGGGAGAAGTGGGATGTGGCTGTAGAGATAAGTAAAACAGTGAGCTTCGAACAACCTTGAAATCATAGTTTCACTGTGGAGCTGAGAGAATGAGATGAGTGTGTTCTCCCCCACCACCTCCACCCGTGTATCATAGGCAGATGTTCTTCGCACCCCAGATAGGCCCTACCGTGAGGCAAGGGAGAAGAAACTCAGTTCCAGGACTCTGAACTGGTTCAGAAAAATTAGGCCAAGGTGGGCCTGAAAACAGTGAGAGCAGACGCCTTTCACCGTGGCCTTTGCAAACCCTGACCTGGGTTTGTTTTCAGGTCACAACCTCTTTCTCTCATGCCTGAGATTCTCTGTTGTTTCCTGGCTCGTGTCTGTGTGGTCAATGCCCCGTGTCCTTTCTCTAATCCTTTAAAAATGTTGCTCTCAGTGCCCAGAGGGACGGCTAATTAATTTTATCAACTTATCCATACTAAAATATGCACTTTAGTAAGGACCTTTTGGAGACCTTGAACTTGACTCAAAGTTGAGTGTCTGTAATTATGGGATGTTAAATAGATGATAAAGGAGATATTTGGAGGCAAGGCAGGCATTTCAGCATCCGTAAGCCATATAGGTAGATAAATACACACACAAACACACACACACACACACACACACACACACACGCTCACACACGCTCAGAGGCAGTACAGCGTTTGAAGGCGTTTGAAGGAAGCTCTTGGTCTCTTAAAGCAATCCCTCTGCTATTGAGTCAGCACATCTTCCTGTGTCCAGCTCACCACTGTCCCCTAGGGACAGCTCCTAGGTGAACACTTCTCGCAGAAAGGGAAAAGCTTTGACTTCCTTATAAAGCTTCCTTCCAAAAACAGTCAGTTTGAAGGAAACTTCAGAAAGACAGTACTTTTAGAGGATGTATTTTCTTGAAATGAGAAAATGTGGAACTACATTTCTTCACTATTTTCTACTCTTTAAAAGTCCTCTTCTTTGGCTAGAAATGAGGCTCCGCATTAAACTCCTTGCCTACCTTGTGTCAGACCTGAGTTCAATCCCCAGCACCACCCAAACTGAAAAACTTTGGGAAAAAAAGTAAAATCCTCTGTTGTAAAACGAGTATGACCAGTGTTAACTTTCAGAAAGCCACTGCAGAAATAGGAGAAAGAAGTTGCAAGCATTAGTGTAAGGTGGACGTATTAGTTAGCTAAGAGCCTGGGGTACCAAAGGCGTATAGGTCCTGCACAAACACTCTGGATGAATAAAACAATGAATACTAGAATACGTTTCTGGAGATTTCTGCACTTTATCAGGCTTTAATCCTCACAATAGTCCTTTGAGTTGCACAATAACAACCTCATTTTACAAAAGAAGAAACTGAGACCACTGAAAGTTAAGTTGTTGATTGAAATCCCTCACAGCTTTCTCAGTCCCAGCCAAGACAGAGAATACAGGCTATATTACTGTTTAAAGAGTTAACAGTGGGCTGATTAGTACCCTGTAATTCTAGCCACTCAGGAGGCTAAGGTGGAGGATTGTGAGTTCCAGGCCAGCCTGGAATATAGGAAAACCCTGAAGAGAAAGAAGGCAAGGAGGGAGAGAGGTAGAGAAAGAGGCACGGAGGGAAGGAGGGAGAGATTGACTTCCAGTAGTCTCTCTAGGTCTCTTAGAATGTTTGTCAAGTAGGAATGGCCATACCCACCCTAGATGTTTCCCTAACATGTTGCCACCACCCAACATTGCAAATACCATGTCGCAGGCCACCCACTTTTTCTCCCTTCCACACCCTCACTGTGTCCTCCATTTGTTCTGGTCACCATCGGCATATAAATGACCAATGACACACTCTAAGCAATGATAGAACCAGGATCTGTTACCACCAGACCCTGACAGGGAGGTCATGAAGCTGTCAGGAGGTGAGTTAGAAGGCAACCGATGACAGAGTTTCTCACCTTCTATTCCAAGGAGAGCATTACAGCATACTCTGTAAACATATATCAGTGTGAACAGACTGTGCATTTGGAACAACCACAAGAGGATTAGTCTACTTACCTTGGTTTTTTCTCCCCAGCTTTGCATTTTGTATTTGTGCACAGCCATAGTGTGTGAAGATATAATAAGAAAACTAGTATAGATACTAATTTAGTGAGTGTGTTGTAGTGTTACAGAAACTTTCCTTTGGCACAAAAGATTATTGGTGTCTTATCAAGTGAAGTACTAGGCCTTATCTAGCAGCCTGCCACTACTTTAACCCTGGGGAAATGTCTGTCTTTCTAGGGATGAGCAGGTCCTCTTATACACTATGAGCTCCAATGTACTAGTAGTTATTATTGAGCCTTATTCTACAGAAGAGGAAATGAGACAGGATGATTGACTTCTCAAGGTCAGGTGGGAGGAGCCAGGGCTTAGACCCAGCTCCTCCTACTGGTAATTCAGACATCTGAGTGTCCATCTTTTCTGTCCATCTTTGAGAGATAAAGCATACTGCTAGTACAGAAACCAGAAAGAAAGTTCCCATTCTGGACTCCAAAATTTGGTGACCTCTACTGTCAAGAGGTATTGATTTCCAGAGCTATCCCAGTTTTTTGCCTACTAACTTTAAAACTCAGTTTTGGAATAGCTACCTAATTAATTTGATCTCAATAATTTTCCTTTTAATATAAGAAGTTTTATGTCATAAAACCTATGAATTGAACTTATTCCCTTGCTGGTTTTAAGACAGATTATAGCTCCCACTAGTGAATTTGGCTATTTTTTAAGATTTCTCTGGGGGGCTAGAGAAATAAGTCAACGGTTAAGAGCACTGGCTGCTCTTGCAGAAGACCTGGGTTTGAATTCCAGCACCCAAATGACAGCTAACAACTGTCAGTAACTCCAGTTCCCAGCAATCAACACCCTCTTCTGACCTCCTTGGGCATTGTACAACATGGGTGCACTTACATTCATGCAGGCAATGTACACATACACCTAAAATAAAAATAATAAATGAAATATTTTTAAAAGAATTCTCTGTATAAAATAAATTAAAGCAATATCATATAAAGTATAGCTTTCTTTCTATGATTCATCTATTCTGTAAGTTATGAAAAATTAGTTTATAATTTTTCATTTCATGGTGAGGTATTTCAAACTTAAATTTAAAAATTGAGTATACTACTTACAGTTTATGCAGTTATAACTCAATGCCATATTTTCTTCAGCTGCATCTTAAAAAGAAATAAAACATCATTGATTCTCAGAAGAGTAATCACATTCTTTTATTACATTTCTTTCCTTCTGGAGAGTAATCACGGTCATGAATTCAGTGTATACCAGATCCATGCATTTCAAAACTTTTCATGATCAAAAATAAAATTCCCAAATGACCTAGACTAATGCTGTTCAGTACAGCAGTCTTATTGAGAAAGTGAAGAATGGCAAGCCCATATTGAAATATGCTACCCAAGCAAAATGCTTATCGTATTTCAAGGGGAAATTACCACTGTGCCATTAAAATGTGCCTGATGAATTCATTAGCAGTGACACCTAGACTCCTTTACCCAGATCTCTCAACAGCAATAATGTCAGTCAAATGTCTCCTCCCACCACCAGCTGGGCATGAAAATCCTGGCCTGTATTAGTTGAAGGAATCCTTCTTGGATCTGCAGAACCCTTCGCTCTGTTTGCTCTGGTGATGTTGAGAGATCTGGAATGAGAATTCTCTAGAAATCAAAACTGCCTTCCTGGAAATATAACTCTTTTTATTATAACAGTTTAGATACTCCTTTATTTTTTTTTAATTTTGTGGATTCTTTGAGAATTTCATACAATGTATTTTGACCATATTCAGATTGAATCTCCCCTCCCTCCTCTCCACTCTCACCTCTTGCCCCCCATTATTATCTTCTTTTTAAAAAAATGTTTCCTGAATGCTTGTGGGTATGGGTCTATCCCTCACCTCCCGATACTCAGTGCTCACTGCAAAAGACAGGGAGCAAAGATTGTAAGAGCTAGAGACATTAGAAAAATGCAAGGAACCCACATTATCTGGACACCACAGGGTAGTTGCACATATAAGGTAGAGCATTGTGACAGCATGCAGAAGACCTGTGCAAGCCCAAGCCAGGAAAAAAAAAAATCATGGATGGGGAGGTAGACCAGAAGGAAGCCCCAGTCATGGCAACTGATATCTGCTGGGAGAGGCAGAGTCCATTTTCTTTAGGGGTACAAAGCCTGGTAGGCTAACCAGACTCCAAGGAAAAGACCCATACCCAAGATATTTCTAATGTTGAGTGACTTCTGTCTAGTAGTTAGAACTCAATGTCATTCAAGTAAGTAGAAAGCTATTTTTCCTTTTAATTTTGTTTTATTTCTTTGAGAAAACCAATTTCACTCACAATGAGACGTGAACACTATCTGGTGTTAGTGGGTGTGGAGGTGTATAGAGGTGTTGTACATTTCCAGGTTTAGTGAGTAGACAGCCCTAGCATAGGAGGGAGGTACCTAGATCCTTAATCTAGCTCCACAGCCTTCTAGATGTATGACTTGAGAAAAATTAGGACTGGGCTCCAGAGTAAGGCACGGTGGTGCATGCCTGTGAGATCATGACTTGAGTGTGAGCTGAGCAGACTTGCTGAGTGTAATCTAGTATAAATCATCTCTGTACCATCTAAGAATCTGTTGCCTCTCTTCTCTTCCAGATGTTCACCTCCACGTTATTTGCTGTGATTGGATTCCTGGGTGCGACTTACTCGTTTGGGGTCTCAGCTGCCTCCATCAACAAGGGTCCTAAATGCCTCATGGGCAATAACACGTGGGGCTACCCCTTCCACAGTGGGTAAGGCTCCACCCTACAGTGCCCACATGTCACCATCAGGGATGTGTGTAGGTACATCGCTGAAGAGAAGAGACAGAGCAGAACGTCACATCCTTTTGATTATACACTCCGATGTGCTGCTCCCTTGAGGCGGAGCTGGTTCTGTGGAATGAGATAGCACAAACGCTCAACTCTGATTGCTCTTTTTGGTCCTAAAGATTTATTTTTAGTATTTGTAATTACTGAGGTGAGGTATATGCACATGAGTGCAGGGGCCTGAGGAGGCCAGAGGCCTTGGATCTCACTAGGACTGAAGTTACAGGCAGCCAAGAGCTGCCCAAACTGAGTGTTGGGAACTGAACTCAGGTCCTCTTCAAGAACAGCGTGTGATATTAACCACAGAGCCATCTCTCCAGCCCTTTTGATTGCTCTTTTGATGAACACTAGAAAAACTAACTGAAGGATGACGGATGACTCAGTAGGTCTGAGGAAATGTGTTGTGTCACCAGTCACATCCAAATATTTATTAGCAACAACGTAAGGCAAAAAATAGAATATTAATATATGGAGTAATGGCTTCCATTAAAAATGCCATTAAGGAAAAGGAGAATGACTGCTTACCACCTGGGCTCAAAGGCCTTCACTAACCACTGGAACTGTTTACAATTAAACAATCTTTTAACGTATAAATTTACAGAAAATGGCATTGAGGGTATTGTAGATTTCATGAGAGTTATTGTTACTAGAACTCATTAAAATAATGTTTCATATTTTGTAGCATCTTATAAATTGTAAAAAAAAAAAAAAAAACTGTTTCAAGCACTCCCTAGCCATTTGAGGCTTGTTGCTATTGTACTGAGTATCGGAAACACAGGGGATTTCCATCATTGGGGGTGTTCTGTTAGATAACTAAACTCTATCCTCTGGGAGAATCATTTTTCATTTGTTTATTATCTCAGCCCATCTGCCTTGCACAGTGACTGAGCATCCTAGGGGAACAGGAAGTATGATTGTTAGATCTTGCAACACATAGAGGATGGGTCCATTAAAAAAAAAATGCATAGCATACAATGTACAATTGTTCTTTGGTATCATACCATGGGAGGCTGCAGGACCTCTGTAGATAACAAAATTAGCAGATATGCAAGATTATACAGATTTGCACAGTATTTGCATATAAGCTATGCATCTCTATGTTGTTTATAGCACCTGGCCCAGTGTAAATGTTACGTACAAAACTGATACACTGTATTGCTTACAGACATAATGACAATGGGAAAAGTTTCCATCCCTGTTCATTACAGATGCTCATTTCAATTATTTATTATCTAACTCACAACTGTGCAGAGGGATAGCTGCGTTAACTTGAACTCTTCTGTTCATTTCCAATGAGATCCTTAGAAATTTCAAGAACAAGCTTTAGACTGGGGAGGTGGACGGTACCAGTTCTAATATGATGGTCTTGGTGTGTTCATCGGCATCCCACATCAAGTATCCCCCAACCTCCAGTCTTGTAACTAAATAGGAAAAGATCTCAATCACCTTGTGTCACATGCAGGGCTCCTCCGATACGTTTTACTTTACTGTGGAAAGTCCTCATTCCTTGAAGGGGACTGCTGGGACTCCAACACCATGGGGTTGACTTTCTGAACAGAGAATTCAGACACCAGCAGGCTGCGTTCTCTCTTGCGGCATTTTTGTTGCTAGCATACTCTCTCTTCAGGAGGTATCAGAAAAGTTGCAGATTATGTCCTCCTTCACAGACCTTTCCCCTATTTGTTCATAAACAGCATTACTGCTGGATTAAACATATCTTCCTGGTTTTTTTCTGCTATATGAATAATATTGCCCTTGATGAACTTAATGTCAGTTAGACTAAAACTTATGTCAGAAACAAAGACGAGGGGAGGGAGACACAGTTGGAGTCAAGTACCACTCCAAAGCACTATGACAACTCAGTGGCTCTGACTGGAAGATCGCTCACCCTCCCCTGAAATTTGCAAACTCACGCTCTACTCAAATGGAATTGGACCAATGTCCAAGATCGGCAAGTGACCATCACCTAGGTAGACACGATGAGTGAAGATGATTGAGATAGAGGCAGGAACCATTTTTCAGTGTTCTGTGTTTATGCATCTGAGGAGGTGTGTTTTCATCCCCATCACAGCTGCTTCAGGTGCACGATTCTGTGATGTGTGTTTCCACATCTGTCATGCTATCTGCTCCTTATAATGACAGCTAACTCCTCCATCAAGGGGTATCAGATGATAGTTTTCAGAATGAAAACAGAATAGAGTCAGTCTTATTAGGCAAATGGAAGATTTCAGAATTGTCCCATGTCTGTTCGCTGTGCAGCTTTGGTAATTCTCTGAAGGGAGAGCGATGTGAACACCTAGACGTCTCTCTGTGCAGTGGCTTTGTGCACAGAAGTGTCATGAACCCACATATACAAGGTGATTTCGGGTTATTAAGGATGACTTTGGCTGGTTGTGTTTTGTTTTGTTTTTCTCCCTCATGCTTTAGAATTTCATCACAGGATCGGGAGGTTGGGGCAAGAGGATAGTAAATTTCAGCTGCATTCCTTAGCTACACAGCAAGTCTATCTCTAAAAAGTCAGTGTGTGTGTGTGTATGTGTGTGTGTTCCCATCACCTACGGATCCCCAGCTCATAGTCAGAAGGAACTTTTCCTAAATGCACTTCCTCAGTACCCTGCTTTGGCTAAAGCCGGTCCCAAATACAGAAGAAAGGATGGTCGCTGCCACGGCCGGCAGCACTAAGAATATAGTGTGACAGCCTGGAACAGATCCCCACAGCACAGACAGAGATGGCGATGGGGAGGTGGGATGGAGAGTGTCCCCATCCCCTTTCCCTTGTTGCGGGTGAGTTCAGTGAGGAGCAATCTTTCACTCTCAAGTTGACAGAAAGGCTGCAGGTCAGGTGAAACTGTCTATCCTAACTATGGAAGCCTTGAAACACCGAGAAGTGCTTCTAAATGGCCTCAGCTTCCTTTGCCTCACAGGATGTGGAGACATGATATAGCTACTAGGTCTATGAACCCCACCGCCTCCCCCCGACTTTGGGGTGTAGGGTGTGAACTGCACTTCACAATCAGACAGCCCCAGCACACCAGTTCTCTGAGACTGTGTGAACCTGAAAACTTGCTGGGACCTAGAAACTCAACACAAGGGCCTGAGTGTATCTGGACTTGGATTTGTGGGAGGCGGAGCAGCAATCAGCCCAAGGTCTGAATTCTCTAAGTTCCTCTCCTCCGAGCTTCACCATTCTCACCCCCACACGGCGCTGTGGCTCACCAATGCACACACTACAGGCCCGAATGACCGTTGTTTCACCTCAGCAGCTTAGGATCTTTTCTTTATAGGAAGGAAATCTGCCTGGAAAATATTGTGTATTTTCAGTCTTTTATAGTCACCGAATTTAAAAATTGTAAAGACAAGAAGGACAACAGAAACATGAGTGTTTGAAATCTAACCTGGTTGTATACAAGAGGTGTATTAACTCAGAATTCTCACAATTTTGAGGTTGTTCTCAATACATTTTACAGACAGTGGAATTGATGCCAAGGAAGAATAACTAATTTGTGTGAGGACTAGTCACCACATGAGAGATGCTTATATTCACAGCTAGCTTTATCTGAATCCACAGTAGTACCAAAGCTATTTCTATTAGACCAGGCAACATAGACTAGTAAAATAATGACAATACCAGCATTTATTGGTCACTTACTGTATGCTAGGCCTTGTTGTAAACTCCTTATTCGTATTAGCATACAGAATCCTTGTAATAAGTTTAAAAGGTGCTAGGTGTTATTCAAATTCATTTTACAGGACAGTACAGAGTTGCGCAGCAAACATAAAAGATGCGTCAATGGTATTAACGTCTTATTCTAAATCAAGAACAAAACAGGGCTGGGGAACAGTTCAGTGAAAAAGAAAATTAGACTATTTGAAAACATTGTTTTTAATCATGTGTATGTGTGTATGTGTGTTGTGGGGGTATGTACATGTAAGTGCAGGTGCCCAAGGAATCCAAAACAGTGTGTTGAATCCCTTGGAGCTGAAGTTATAGACCGTTGTGGGCACCTAACATGAATGTTAGAAACCAAACCTGGATTCTCTGCAAAAAGTAGTACTAGTTCCTAACTACTGAGCCCCCCAGCCCTCTTTATTTACTTATTTTAATTTTTGTTTTTGTTTGTTTGTGGTTGCTGAGCCAGGATCTGGTTTATCTCAGGCTTGCTACATAGCCAAGGATGGACTTGAATGTGTGGTCCCGCCTCCACCTCCTCAGGGCTGGATTACAGGTGTGCATCACCACATCCAGTTTATGCTGCACTTCTGGCCAGCATAAACCCTTGCCGTGAGAGTGCTAGGCAAGCGCTCTACCAACTGGGCTACAGCTTCTGTTTTGTGAGGCAAGGTATCGAATCTTAAACCAAAGACCTCAAACCTAAGGACTTCTTCCTGCCTCAACCTCCCAGTGCTTCCATTAACAGATGTGAGCAGCTACACCTGGTTGAGATACTTCTTTGAGACACATGATTCTACTGTATTTTACAGGGCTTCAGATGACCACTAAGCTCGACAGATGATTTTTAAAAAGTAGAAATAACTAGGATGCAGGTCATGAATTCCATTCTCCTTTTCCTCTTCAGAGGCTTTGAATTAACCTGCTCATCAGCTCACAGATTGCCCTGTCACTTAGTAGCTGTGTGACTGGGCAAGCCACTTAACTTCCCCAGCCTCCTTATTTTCAGAAAGGGAGAGAAGAGCCATGGGTTTCTGGGAGGAATAAATGAGTGAAGACATATAAAGTGTTCAGAACAGGGTCCGGCATGTAAGCTGTACTCAATGAAACAGTATGTTTAGGGTTTTTTTGTTATTACAGGATACTTCCTCATAGAACTTGTATTGCACAAGAAAAAAAATGTTGGTACCCTTTTAGTCTAGGAAATTGCATACATTTTACAAGTGTCTCCTTTCTGTCCCCATCCCTGTCATCTACAGGGATTATCTCAGTGACCAAGCCTTGTGGAACAAGTGCCAAGAACCTCAAAATGTGGTTCCCTGGAATCTGACCCTCTTCTCCATCCTGCTGGTGAGTGGAGGGATCCAGATGATTCTCTGCGCCATCCAGGTGATCAACGGTCTCCTGGGAACCCTCTGTGGAGACTGCCAATGCTGTGGCTGCTGTGGGGTGAGTTCAGATTCTGTCGTTTCTTCTCTGAGCAAAGGGGGCCAAGTCTGGCCACTATCACTATTGAGGTGAGGGTGCTGAGGGCTGCCTGCAGAAAACTTGGCCCCACTGGGGCTCTTGTCAGATCATTTCATCAGCTCATAAAAGCAGGGATGGTACATTACTGCATGTTTAGCAAGTTAAGCTGAAGTAAACCACACATCCCAGCCTCCTACCTATCTACATGACACTTTACAACATTTATATGAAGGGCCTCAGGAAGTGAGCCTTCATCCTCACCAAACCACAGATGGCACCCTTTTTTATAATAAAGGCTTAGTCTTTATTTAAGCTTGTTAAATGTGTTTACACAGACACACAGACACACACACACACATACACACGAATATTTTTGGGGGGCGTGGTGTCATATGCCTTTAATCACAGCACTCTGGAGGTAAATACAGGTGGATCTCTGTAAGATTGAGGTTAGCCCATTTATATAATGAGTTCCAGGCCAGCTTGGCTATAGGAAGACAGTGTCTTAAAAATAAAAATAAAAAAGAATATTCTCCCTAAAACTATAATGATATTGAAAACACTGGACTGAGGGTATAGCTCAGTGGTCAAGCATTTGCTTAGCATGCACAAAGCTCTAGGCTCCATCGCCAGGATCACAAATATATACATTTATATGTGTGTATATGTTTCTGTATTCAGCTCTTTTAAGATAACACTATATATATATATATGCATTAAAAATTAACTTACATTAAATAATATATAATTACAAAATAAGAAAAATAACTATGACTAGAAATAAACTTGAAGAAAATCCAACCAAAATGCTAAGCCGAAGGTGTTTCTAAATGTGAAGACTGACTTTTTTCCTTCGCTTTAGCTTATAATATTCCAAAAAGTTAATAATTATACATTGCCTTGAAACTATAAAAAATGGGGGCTAGCAAGATGGCTCAGCAGGTTAAGGCGCTTGCTGCCAACTTGAGTTCAATCTTCAGGACCCACATGATGGAAGGAGAGAACCAATTCCCACAAACTGTTTTCTGATACCATAGAACATATGAGTCCACATACACACACAAAAGAAATAAATATAATTAATTTCTTAAATAAGTAAAAGTATTAAAAATGCAAACTTGATGACCTGATTTTTATCCCTAGAACTCATGGTGGAAGGAGAACACTGACTCTTGAAAGTTGTCCTCTGACTTCCCCGCACACACACACACACACACACACACACACACACACAGCACATGTACATGCACACTCCTCCACACAACATTACACATATTAACAATAATAATACATTAAATGATAATTAGAATATAGAGAGAAAGTAAATAAAATTTCCCCAAGTCAAGAGTAAAATGCATGCATTACCAATAAACTGCAGTACTACATTTTTGTGAAAAGTTTTAATTCTTTTGTGCGGTTTTTGATCTTTGAAAAATATTTTATTTTTTATTTTATGTGTATGGTGTCTCACCTGCATGTATGTAAGCGCACTGGTGTCATGCATTGTCCTTGGAAGCCAGAAGAGCTGCACGGGATTCCCTGGAACTGGAGTTGCAGGTGGTTGTTAGCCCCCTTGTAGGGGCTGGGAATCAAACCTGGGTCCTCTGCAAGACCAGTCTGTGATCTTAGCCACTGAGCCATCTCTCCAGCCCCTAATTTTGATCTTTAAACATAATTTAAAAGGATGATTATCAGTTATCAGCCAATAAAATATTTTGTGATAGCAACTAATAATATTGAGCGCTGGGGCTGGAGAGATGGCTCAGCAGTTAAGAGCATTGGCTGCTCTTACAGAGGACTGGGGATCGATTTCCAGCACCCACATGGTGGCTAACAACTACCTATGATTCCTATTCCAGGGGATTTGATGCCTTCTTAGATGCCTTCTTCTGACTTCTTTGGGCACTGCACGACACGGGTGCACTTACACACATGCAGGCAATACACTCACACACACACACACAGACACACACACATATATATATAATAAAAATAATTTTTAAAAAGAATATAGAACACTTAAATCTTACAGTTCACTCATTCCAAATGAATTAATACTTCCTAAACCAGTAGAACAGATGTATTTATATTTTAGCTGGTGGTAAGCTTTCTTTACTAGATTTATTAAAAATATAATTGCTCTTTGAATAGATAATAATAATTGACTAAACCAAAGGTTATCTGCCAATTTAAAAGCATACCCATACATGAGTGCCAGTAAGTTGAGTCTTTTCACTGTGTTTCATTTATTCAAGCTCCATATTTTGGTGATTTTAGTGACTAAATCCTTGAGAGCAGAAAGACAGAAGAGGAATTCATGGTTTTCAGCCTGTGGGCACTGGTGTTTTCAAGGCTGAACCTGCAGAATTCCCTTTTTCTTTCCTTCTTTCACCCCTCTCTCCCACTTCTTTATTTTGAAAACAAATCTGCATGAAAGCTGAAAGGACATTCCAGTGCATATTGGTGCCTTACAACTATACCCACGGCTTGTTAGTGTTTGTCTCCCTTCTGAACTCTTGGAAAGTAATTGCAGACATCGTGAATTTCTTTGTTATGTATTCCAGAGCACAAGAGATGAAGCTCTGAGATGCCATCTGATGAGGATTCCTTTTCTTGTGGGCACCTTGCCTCTCATTCAGAGACAGGTTCCCCGTCCCAGGAGGATGGTGGGAAGAGCCCAGTACCACATTTACTAGTCAAGTGGCCTGAGCAAACAGAACGACTGATTCTTCAGCATCTCTGTTACCCCAGTTGGCCTGTTGCCACACTTATGCAGATCTGCAGGTCATCTTCAATCCATTCAAGCAGAAAGTATCTAGAGTATCTGGAGCCTGGCATGGTCCCTAAATATAGATAGGAACATGCTTTAAAAGCCAAGCTATGAGGGCTAGAGATGGCTCAGAGGTTAAAAGCACTGGCTGCTCTTGCAGAGGACCTGGATTTGGTTTTCATCACCCACAACCATCTATAAATCCAGTTCTGGGTCATTTAATGCCCTCTTTTCACCTCCAGAGGCATCACACACATGTGGTGCATTTACATACATGCAGGCAAAATACTCATACACATAAAATTTAAAAATCCAACCTGTGAGAACTAGGGGCAGGGATGATACTCAAGGTCAGTTGCCCTTCTTGTCTATAAAACATGTTAGTTCCACCTCCCAAATTTACTGACTCAGGGTCTACTACAGGGTTATAACTACACATCCGTTTCACATTTATGAGACTCAGCAAATGACAGTGACAACTATTTACTAACCATATGAAAATAAGGAAGGCAGCGTAGGCTCAAGGAATGGAGTACTGGGTTCTGGGTTCAAGTTCTGACTCCATTGTGGGTCCATTGAGGCTTTCTCAACAAAGCACTTCTTTCTCTGAACCTCTTACTAACATTGTGCTAAATAATAAATGATGCAAAAAAAGAAGTTTCTATACTTGTAACAGAAACACATTTAAACCGTAAAGCCAAAAACAAAATCAGCAAAGTATAGAACACATTCAGTAAGTAACCACTAACACACAAGAATAATCAGAGGACGGGGTGCTGCGGAGGTAAGAGAGAGGGAGAAGACTGAAAATAAAATTAAATCATAATTAATTTTTGTTTTCTATTCTAAAGGGGGATGGACCAGTTTAATCATCTACATCGGAGCCACTTCAACTCCACAGCAGGTGAGAAGACACACCTGCGACCCAGACTCCGCGCATGAGTTGCTAATCCCTGCCGCCTACGTCCTCTCTGATGAAGCTTGACAGCAAGAAGGATCCGTTCCTGTTTCCAGACAACTTGGCTCAAGCTAGAATTTTATTTCCAAATAAAAAATAGTTGGGCAACTTTATAAATTTGATGTATATGTACACCTTTCAAGTGAGCTCCATTTTAGAATTTAAGAACAAGTTCAAAGAAAATGTTTTGTGATTTTTCCCTAAACATGTAAAATAGATAAAGTCATCTGTCCTGCCACAACACTTCTTTGTGTACAGAAATGTTCATATCTAAAGATGAACATTACATAATTCAGAAGAAGAAAGAACATCAAAATGAAAAAAAAGTTTTTTCAGTATTTATGGATAAAGAAAAGAATGATTGATGTATCATAAATAATTTTTATGTGATGCCTGTTTTTGCTGACTTATCTGGGTTATTGTAACTAATTTTATGAGCCTGTCATCATTTGCCAGGATTCCTTCATGTATATTAAATTAATTAAATTCACAATTAAAACTATATGTAGTACGAAAAGGTTAAGTGAATAATTCTCTTTGTCCTTTCTAAAACAGATTTATTTATGCTATTGTATGTATACAAGTGCTACATATATGTATATGTACCATGCATGTGCAGTGCTCACAGAGGCCAGAAGAAAGTGTTGGCTTAGCTGAAACTGGAATTACAGTTATGGGTCACTATGTGGGTACTGGGAACCGAACCTGAGTCCTCTGCAAGAGCAGCAAATGCTCTTCACCACTGAACCATCCATCTCTCCCACCTCCTTTATCCTTTCGTGGATTAAAAAAAAATAAACACATTTCTTTCTTTCTCTCTTCTCCCTCCTTTCCTCCTTCAGTCCCTCCCCCTCGCTCTTTCTTCCTTTCTTTTCTTTTCTTCCTTAGCTTTTCTATGTAACCTAGGCGGCACTACAACCTAAATTCCTCCCATAGCTATCCTCTGAGTCTTGGGATTAAAGACATGTGCTACTATGTCTGGCCAAACACTGTTTGATCAAGCATTAAACAATTTTTAAAGTTGATTTGAATAACAGTTTTTCAGTTTATTGGACTAGATGAAATCAATAGGTAGTATGAATTCTATGTTTTATAACACATTAACTTTAGTTTTATGAATCATGTACTATATTAGTCACTTTTCTGCTGCTGTGATAAAATGCCAGGAACAAGGCAACTTACAGAAGGAAGAGTTTATTTGAGCTTACAGCACACAGGGTAAGTCCATAACGTGGGGGAGACATGGAGCAGAAGTGGACAGCACAGGAAGTTGAGCGAGCACATCTTCAGGCAGGCACAGGAGGCAGAGTGAGACTGGAAATCTGAGAGGGCTTAAGAACTCTCAAAGCCCGCCCCCAGTGACATGCTTCCTCCAGCATGGCCACATCTCCTCCTAAAGGTTCCATGACCCTCCCCAAACAGCACCATAAACTGGGGACCCAGTGTCCAAATAACTGGAACCTACGGGAGACATTCTCTTTCAAACTCCCTCAGGTGCTAAATAGGAAGCCAGAGTCACTTGGGTTCAACTTTCATTTCTACAGTACACCAGTTTAGGTATACTTAAGAGCCTAGAAAGGGGAGTTTCTAAATCTCCATCTGTAAAAGAACTACTGAAAGACATTTATGTAGGAAATTCTTTAGTCTTCCAAGTATGAGTAAAGACTTGCAGTATTGTCAGCATGACTATGAACAAAACGGAAGACCTCATCGGGAATTACCATCCCATCTCACTTCCACACCCGTGGCTCAGGGGACTGCTCTGTGAGGTTAGCCATACTGAAAAGTCGCCTCCTGTATTCCTCACCTACTGTGTGCTGTCCATGCAGGGCCAGGCACTGAGGCACAGAGGTCCGTGCTCTGATTTTGCCCTCACTGGTAATAAACTCTGTGAGGTCAGGAGGCACAACTGGCACCTGAAATTCACCTGGCAGAAGGCCAGGCAGACAAGCCCTTGAGCTCTTTCAGGGAGACTGTACACCACACACACTTCAGTTCAGCTTAGACCGTTGGTTCCGGAATGTGGTTGATCATCAGACTTACCTATGAAAACCTCTAAAGACACACATTCTCGAGCCTTTACCTGACCTATTCCACTTGAACATCCAGGCAGCTGGCCAGGTGAGGCTGGAAAACAGTCACTTTGCACAGCCTGTCACCCAGGATGAGGAACCATCAGGCCCAGTCACAGCCACTCGGGAACTCAGCCTATTGGTGGCACATGTGAAAATCCCGAAGGGTGGCCCCATGACAGTGCTCAGGACAGTGCAGTGCTCGTCCATTAGGCCTATCTACTTCACCCACTTGAGCTCGTTGATGATAGATAGGGATTCACAGAAGAGGATCAGCTTCTTAGGGGTTTTATTGACTCTGTGTTTTAGAGGAAATAGTAGATTTATACAGTCATCATCACATCTGGTTTCATGATTTTATAAACGCAAGACTGAAATAAGTCTTTGACAAGTTTTCATTCAAATGGATATCCTTCAAACACAGTTTCTCTCTTTTCCTCCCTCCGGCCTTTTCCCCGTCACCCCAGAGTCTTAGGAACTCTCTCCTCTCAGAGCAGCTAGACTGTAAATACAGTTGGAGACAAGGACAGCACCTGATTCAAACCTATATTTGAGTGTCTAACACGGGGTCTTGAATTCAGAAACACAGAAAAGAAGTTATAGGGAAATGTAGTTCAGCTGAGCCAAGCTTCCACACTGTAAAATGGATGCAGCAAATCTGGAGTGTGAAGGGGGTTTTGGTGTTCCAGTGTGTGTATGTGTGCTGTTTCTTAATCTAGGCCAGGGTTTCTCAAGCTCCACACCATTGCCAGTTCTCTACACTCTCACGTGACACCCTGATACGCTCCTGGTGGATCACCTAAAAGCTCCTTCCCTTCCCACCCCGTGGCCATGCCATTTGTGGCCCAAGTGGCTTCTTTGTTGGCAGAACTTGGTCACTGTCTACAGCTTTCTTCAGCAGATATTCCACTCTCCTGGCATCTCTCCACAATGTCTTTGGTTCTCCTCTCACAGTTCACGTATTGCCTGCGGGGATCCTGACCCTACCACACGTGGCTTAGCTTCTGAGCCCTTCCTTTAAGGTCCTTGTAGAGGCCTCTCTGATCCCATCACCCTTACATTTTCCTTCCTTTCCTCTGGATTGAGGACTCCTTGAGCTCAGTGGCCCATATCCATCTGTACTTGCACTTCTTTGGAGAATGAGCCAGGCACCTAGAAAGTATTCATCAAATGAGATGTTATGACTGTTGTGTTGATAGGACTAAACTGTTCCGCTCAAGAGAAAAAGACAATCTTTAAGGCATGGGCCTTTGGGGGACACTTAAGATCATATGCGGCAAATGTGGCATTTCTGAACATCAGTGTTAATACTGTGAGGTGGCGGAAAACCGGAGGGAAACAGAAAAAGTCAGAATTCCTAGCAAGTCTTTTGAAACAAAAATAAAACTTCTACAGACACTCAGGCTGTCTCCTCCGGCCTATTGTAAAATGGAAGCTGTGTCACCAGAATAACTCCAAGGACCTGTGAAATAGCATTTAATTTTTACCCTCTTTTTAAAAACTTACTTATTTATTTATATTTTGTGAGTATGAACATTTGTCTGTGCATTTGTGTGTAAGTGCACCACAGGTCCGCAATGCCTGCGGAAGCCAGAAGAGCGTATAGGGACTGGAGTTCCGGTGGGTGTGGGAACTGAACCCCGGTCCTCTGCAAGGGCAGCCATCTCTCTAGCGCCTCTTTTCACCTTGTTATTTAAATGCAATATGGAAAGTTCACATATAAACTTTAATTTAAGAAAAAATTTCTGTTTTTATGAATGTTTTAAAATGAACACAATAAGTTAGAACAGTCATATAATTTATAAATTAAAAAAATAAATAAGCAAACACCTATTTCAGTGTTCAGGGTTTAAAAGAAAATTACACACCAAGAGTTGCAGACCTCAAACCTGAAGGTACTCCGGCTTGGGAAAATGCAGATTCCCATCCCTTAGCCTCCTGTGGAGTCAGGAAGTCTGAGAAAGTCATACTTTATACTGACAACTTAAGATATTCTAAGGCAGGTGAGCTATTGACTCTGCTACAAAACCTGCTCTTATAATTTTATTTTTTCCTGTTTTTCATTGTATTTAATAATCTTATCCTCACTAAAAAAAAAACATAGACTTCTCCATCAAAGGATATACAGATGAAGGCAAAGAAGAAAACTAAAATACCTGTTCTGCACATCTCTTTCCCCTATTCCTGCTGCTTTGTGGCCTCCTGGCCTTAGCCTGATGTTGTCTGAGCCAGAGCAGGTCTCTACATCTGAACAAAGCCATCTGCTGCCCTCTACTGGCAGCTCAGCTCAGCCATTAGAGGGCGAAAGATTAACAGGACACTTCGGATAATTTCTTCCCAAGCAGGTCTGGCTACCTTTCTCAAGAATTCCATTTTTCTCCAATAGCGTCCCATGAAGGAACATATTCCAAAAACCTCATAAATGTGACTCACAGAAGTGAGAACAAGCAAGTCCATCAAAGATGGAAGAGATTCCATGTCAGGCATTCAAGGTGCTAACAAAATTCCTGTTCTCATGATCCTGCAAGGCTAATGACCAATAACCATTAACAAAAACAAATTCTTTCTTGCCCTTAGATGGTAAGTGCTGTGTAATAAACACTCAGAAAGAAAGGAATTATTGACCACCAGTTTTGGTGTTTTCTATAAGTTACTTCTCTTAAGCTCTCATTGTCCCCTTGCCTTTATGCCGATTTTATATGTAAAGAAACCGAAATTGCAAGACTTTACTTGGCTATGACCCAGTGTTAATAACAACTGCATGGCAGTGAACTTCTTAACTGGCTGTAGGAATGAAGCCCAGGGCAAATTTGTAAAGGAGACTGCCCACACATGCCCTTCATTAACACACCCACTCACTGCAGGGACTCCATATGCTGTGTGGAATGTTCTGGGCTTCTCTTTTTCCACTGATGTTGCACTCTCGTCCTGCTTCTCTGAAACTCTGATTTGACTGGGCCAACCCTGTAGCTGGGCTCTCTTCTAGACTGCAAGGGGCTGATGACTACCAGCTCTTGCTAATTCCACAAATTAACTTTTTTCACCGGTCACATCATCATACCCAGCTGAGGAATTTGAGTGGAGTCTTTCTAGAAGCAGTTTCATCCAAGTGGTGAGAAGGTCTCCTAGTTGTATAGTAAGGAAGATGATACAATCTGGTTTATTAAATATACATTACTTATGGGGGATAGATGTGCAGTAAAAAATACAAAATTTCTCGAACTGGGGATATGGCTCCATAGGGAAAGTGTTTCCTGAGCAAGGGTGAAGACTTGAGTTCTGTCTCCAGAACCCAAGTAAATCAGATGGAACAGCAAACGTGTGTAATCCCAGTACCCCTACAGTGAGAAGGGAGGCAGACAGGAGCATCCTCAGAAGCTCACAGGCCAGCTAGACTAGCATACACAGCAATAAACAAGAAACTTTAGGTTAAAGTGGAAGGTTGTCCCCTGGCTTCCACATGTGTAATATAGCACATACATGTCTACATACACATAAAAACATATAAATTTCTCATCCTTCAGTCTGTTAGAGCTATCAGACTCCCAAAAGGGCCATAAGAAAAGAAGTTCAGATGACTCTAATCCATCCATCTTCTAAATGTAGAAAATGTACTAATACTACACAGACAGCAGAACAGAAGGGCTTATTTACTACCACGAGAAAGATGAATGTTCCATAAGAAAGAACAGTGAGGAAAGAGACCTAAAAAGGTTCAGTGGATTTCTAAGAGATGGTCCTGGTACCTGACTTCCATGAAAAACTTTTAGGAGTTTTGTTCTGCTTTGACAATGTGAAGAAAACAGATACATCATTGAGTAGAAAGATTCAGTAATATAAAGGTGCCATGTCTGCTTACATGATTCGGAAGTGTGATACTATGCACACACACACACACACATACATACACGGAGAAAGAGAGAAAGAGAGGGGCGGGGAGGCACCACACACACCACACATGCATGATATGTCTAATTGTGGGAACACAGTAGGCTGTTTTATACACAGTTTCAGGCTTGCAGAGCAACTCAGACATAGAGCCCTTGTCTAGTAGGCGTGAAGCTCTGGGTTGAATCCTTAACACCACATACACATATGCACAGTTTTCTTCCATTTCTGCTTTTGCATGCTAGTCCCTCATTCCCAGAATTCTCTACTAAAGCCCCTTGTTTTATCCCAACACAAAGACCCAATCAGGCATAACCAACACATAACCCATAAGCCTCATGTGCTCCAGGACAGCTGGGAATGCAGCCCAACACAAAATCATAAACTTACCTGAAACTTTATGAGATTTATTTTTAAAGTAACAAAAACATTATGAGGTTTATTTTGTAACTTGGTTGTGTGGC
Organism: Eospalax fontanierii; assembly: GCA_035773235.1. Lineage (NCBI taxonomy): Eukaryota > Metazoa > Chordata > Mammalia > Rodentia > Spalacidae > Eospalax > Eospalax fontanierii. The sequence goes on along the minus strand of CM069548.1, from coordinate 29,058,872 downwards.
TCTTGAGCATGAACTTCGTAGATGACGTCAAAAGGCTGAGTGTGTAATAAGCTCTTTCCTGAACTTTATTAGCATCCTTTTGATACACGATGTTACCAAGTTGGCCTTCCATATATATATCTAATTATGAAGTAAAAATATTCGAAAACAGGGGCTGGAGAGATGGCTCAGTGGTTAAGGGCACTGGCTGCTCTTACAGAGAACCTGGGTTCAGTTCCCAGCACCCACATAGCAGCTCACAACCATCCATCACTCCAGTTTCAGGGGATCCAATGCCCTCTTCTGGACTCCACAGTCATTGCACAACATGGTTGTACTTACATACATTCAGACAAAACACTTATAGACATAAAATAAAAATAAACCCCAAAGTGCAAATATATTAGAAAACAAGGCAGATAGAATATACTTTTTCCTTTTCATTATTCTCTAAACAATATCATAGTTATTGACATGGCATTTACATTGTTTTAAGTATAATCAACAATTTAGGGATGACTAAATATATATGAGAGTGCAGATGTTATATGTAGATACTCTGTTGTTTTATATAAAGGACGTGAGCACCTGCAGATTTTGGTGTCCACAAGGCATCCTGGACCAAATCCCCTGTGGACAGCGAGGGAGGTCAATTTTCCCCTATGCTTATGGTACCATAAAAGTTCTTATACACAAAGAGGACCAACTTCTCTCCAATTTTTTAAGTTATTCTATTCATCAAAACCTCCTTGTAGGTTCTACTGTGTAAGATAAATTCCACTCTGGAGTGTAGCATACAAGAGTTCAACTCTTCAAGAATCACTGTCCACCTGGTTTATTTGGTTTGCCTCTCATCCCATTGCTTCCTCCTCCCCCAACACACACACACACACACACACACACACACACACACACACTCTTCCTCCACAGTCAGGGACTTTCTTGGTACTTTTCCTTCAAATATCTGTGCTTTGGCCGAGCATGGTGGCACGTGCCCAAAATCCCAGCACTCAGGGGGTTGAGACCAAAGTATTATGAATTGAGTTCATCCAAGGCTACAGAGCAAGACCTGTCTTGGAATGAATGAGTCAGTATCTATGCTCTCTTCCTTTGCCAGAGATGCCTGGGACACTCCTGAAGAAAAAGGCGCAGGCCCCATTTTCTACCTGAAATTTTCCAGAACTCTTTCTTTGCCTGCTCTGAGTTCACATAACTCTGCGTCATAAAGCATTGATTAAACTGTCGCTATTCTAGGGAAAATGATCAAGTTTTCTTCCACCCTGTATTTCCTATGTCTGTTCAGTGTCTAAGGATCAGCTGTGTATCTGCTGTTGAACACTTAAATCCTGGTTTAATGAAGACACTGACTCGACATGGAAAATAGGTTGAACAAAACTCAATCTTTTCTCTAGAGAAATTTATAACCATATCAGAGTTTCACAGGCCACAAAGTTATGTAGGTAAATATCATATATTTACCTACCAGATGACTCATAGTCATCTGGAGCTAGATCTTACTATCAACACTAAGATCTAAACTCATCCACCATTAAGTTCTTGGAGCCTCCCGAGACTGGCTGTTTTAATGAATCTTGAAATTTAGCATATCCCTAGGTGTCTTACACTGAGTTCTGCTTCAAGGACCTGAGTTTACCAGACTGACTGGGGCATTCCTGGAACAAATCCACTCTGCTTTAGGGACAGAATTCATAAGCTTGTCTCACTCCAGGAAACTCATCCAAAGGACCTTCCTGACATAATGTGTCTGATCTTGATTCTATATTCATTTTAATATATTTAAAGCCCTGTAAAGCAAATATCAGAACTCCAATTTTAACCCAGCCCATGAAAGATTCTTTTATATCTGCCCCCAGTGGGACTCAGTAAATTATATGTCCAGGACCTTTGATGTTTACACAATATTTAATCATAAGTTTAAAATGTCAGTGTCTCAAAAAAAATCCCTACAACACAGTGGTCATAATTTTTTTAATTGGAAACCCCAATATTTAATTCTTCATACATTGTAATCTAGAAAATAGAAAAACGGGGGCAGGAGGGAGGAAGAAGAAAAGAGTAAACAGGTAGCAGAGGAAGCGAGAGAAGGAGATTTTGAATTCCCTGCAGACGCACGAGTGCCAGGTACAGTATCTATCATAGATTTGCTTGATCAGCTAGATTCATCCACTATATGAAACGCAGTTAGTGACAACACCGATCATGCCATTAATTGACAAACGACTTGTTTAATCGACTACATTGTCTAAGCAACTCCTCCCCTCCTGTTTTGCAGCACCACTTTTCCATGAGTGCTCTCTGAAACTACTGGATTTCCCTAGAAAATACAATGTGCCAAACATACAATTAGCTCCATAAACATTTACTGCATATCCACTATTGCTGGGCACTTACTGTATGTATGCCTTAGAGACTGTGGATACCATGGTCAAAACAGACCAAGCTGGCAGATACCTGGAGGTGACACAGCTCTTGTGTCCAGATACAGACCTACCATTAAGAATTCCTGTTTCCCCACATTCTATTCAGTACCTGATATTCTCAGCCTTTCTAATTTTGAAGTTCACCAGAGGTAAAATAGTAAATAAGTATCTAAATTTTTGACTAGTAAAGGGGGTATAAATGAATTGTTACCCAGTTTTGTCTTTTATATAGTTTTCTATTTTCGTTGTTGGGTTGTTTTTCTTAATGATTTATAAGAGCCTGGTCTCAATATTGTAGGTCTGGTCCCAGAAAAGAATTTCTCAGGAAAGTGGGTGATGTGGCTTAGATAAAATGTCTCCTGAAGGCTCCCGTATGGAAAGCTTGGCCCCCAGATGCAGATACCACTGAGAAGTGATTAGTGATTAGAGATGGACAGTGCTAGCTTCATCATCTCATAGGCTGTCGGGTGGTGGAGCCTCCTTGGAAAAGGTGTGCCATGGAGGGTGTCCCTTTGAAGGGTATACCTTGTCCTCAGTCCCTTCTTTTCGCTTTCTAACTCCTGGTTATGATGAAATAAGCAGCGTTCCTCTATTATATCTTTCTGCCATGATGTTCTGCGCTGCCATGGGCGGACAAGCAGCAGAGGGAGCTGACCGTGTACTGAAACTTCTGAAGCCATGAGCCAAAATTAATTTTTCTCTAAGCTTTTTCCCCTAAGTTGATAGCAGATATTTTTTTCACAGCAATAAAATTGATTAATACAGTAGACTAGGAGACACTGGGGATTAGGGGAAATCAAGAAAGAAACAAAGCCAGAGTGTGTGCTGTCCGTCAAAAGCCCACAGATGGTCTCTGCCAGTCCCCCAGGGAGGTCTGCAGTAATAGTTACACAGCCACCTGTCATCTGCTAAGGGACATTTCTAAGCCACCTGCATGCGATGGGTAAATGGACTAGAAGGAGGTGAAAAGAAGAAATCTTATTGGGTGGAGAGATGTTCAGTGATTAAGAGCACTGGCTGTTCTTGCAGAGGACCGGGGTTCAATTCCTGGTGGCTAACAACTGTCCATAACTCCAGTTCCAGAGGAATCCAATGCCCTCTTCTGACATCTCAGGCATTGCATGACACAGGTGCACTTACAGACATGCAGGCAATATACTCATATACACAAAAATAAAAATAATGAGAAAAATATTTTTAAAAAAAGAAGGACTCTTACTTAAGCTGATCTGAGTGAGCTGACAGCATGCACTAAAGAAGCAGTATCATGTAAAGGTAACTCAGTTTTAACACTGGTTCAAGAAATGCATTCTATGAGGGAAAACACTTTCAGGTATCATATCTGCAAAGATTTAAGAGGTAGACAATATTAAATTCCAGGCTAGCAATGCTGATATGAGCTTTTACATACATGTGGTTGGGAGTATAAATTGGCTCTGACCTTTTTAGGGAAATTATTTGGTAGAATCGATTAAAATTTAAAATCACATACGTTTTGATGCAGTGATTCCTTCTCTAGGAACGGACCCTCCAGCCACAGGCACACAAAAGCAGACTATTTGCTCCAGCACGAATTGTAAAAGCAAAACTTAAAAACAACAAACTGGGGGCATCCATAAAAAGAACAGTCCTTTAGGTTAAAATAACAACATATACAATAATAGATATTGGCTTGGAGAGTTGTCCATGAGACACTGGCCTTATTGATTGCTTTCTGTATGACCCTGTACAAACGATGTAACCTCTGTACATCTCACTATCTTCATCTACAATGTGAGAAAAGTAATATTACTGGAAAGATACAGCTGTCATATAATTTAAATTGGATAATACCTACTCAGTGTTTTGCTTAGCGCTAGTACATAGTAGATGTTCAACAACCATTAACAATATCGTTGTTATTGTTGAGCAGAAAATGGAAATACTAGGGGGCTGGAGAGAGATGGCTTAGTGGTTAAGAGCACTGGCTGCTCTTGTAGCGGACCCCAGTTTGATTCCCTGCACCTACATGGTGGCTAACAGCCCGTAATTCCAGTTCCAGGGGAGTCAACACCCTCTTCTGGCCTCCCCGGGCTTTGCATGCAGGCAAAACATACACATTAAATAAAAGTAAGTGAATTAAAATATAAAATAAACAAAAAATGGAAGTACCAAAACAAGGTATTTGGTACGTAATTGCTTTTTTGTTTAAAAAAAATCCAAATTTATACTACAAGAAAAAACTTAGCATATAGTTTTTTTTTAAGTTTGAGATTTGGGGGCTGAGGAGATGGCTCATCAGTTGAGCACTGGTTGCTCTTGCAGAGAACCTGGGTTCAGTTTCCAGCACCCACATGGCAGCTAACAACTGTCTGTAACTCTAATTTCAGAGGAATGCAAAACCCTCTTTTGACCTCTGCAGGCATTGTACAACACAGGTGCACTTACATACATGAAGGCAATACACTCATACACATAGTAATAATAATAATAACAATAATAAATATTTTAAATGTCTGAGATTTGGAGGATAGAAAACATTTACTATTTGACTTTATACATGATAATGATCAGTGTTTTCAACAATAAGCACTTATAATTTTTTAATATTTTAGTTTTTATTTTATGTGTATGAGTGTATTGCCTGCATGTATGTCAGTGTACCTGTGCAGTTCAATGCCCACTGAGGTCAGAAGTGGGTGCCAGATCCCCTGGAACTGGAGTTAAGGATGTGGGTGATGGGAATCAAACCCAGGTCTTCTGCAAGAGGAGCCGGTGCTCTTAACTGCTAAACCATCTCTCTAGCCTGCACTTAAAAATCTTAAAAAAGAGAGAGATGGGAACTGGAGAGATGGATCAGTGATTAAAGGCACTTTTTGCTTTCCTGGAGAGCCTGACTTCAGTTCCCAGCACCCACATCAAGTGGCTGACAACCACCTGTAAATCTACCTCCAGGTAATCTAACACACCTTCTGGCCTCCTGGGGCACCCAAACATGTGACATATACACTCCCACAAATAATAATTTTTAAAAAACCCACAAGAGATAAAGAAACATAGTTGTAAAAAGATACATCAGACTCCAACTCTGGGGCACTGGCAAGTTCTTTCTAGCATCTACCTCATTCTGTGGTGAGCAGAATTCCTCTGCTAGGGAGTGCTCTCACCTAATACTCTGCATAAGTAGATATGTAAAGCTGACACTTAGCAGACAGAGCCAAACTCAGAACTAATGACACATTGTTGCTTTAGGTTATGACAACAGAGAAAGACACTATATCCTTGAAAACGCTTCTGATCAGTGTTGGCAGGATTGTGAGGGTTCTTTTTAATATATACCTTGAAAAGTCTCAGTGGGTACTTCAATAAAGCAGAAACAAAAATTCTGTGAACACTCATAATGTTGACAGCCAGGCATGTGAGCCAAAGTACATTTGCTACATAATTCTCTCTTTCTGTCTCTTTCATTGTCTGCCAGGGGTTTATATAAGGATCTTCAGTTCCACCAAACCCTCAGTAACAAAGACTCACACAAATAATGAAAAGACAAAGACTCAAGTGGAAATTCAATGGTATTTATTTTTTTATACAGAATCAGAGAAGTAAAAACTTGTACCAAACTCCAGATAAAATAGTTTGATTTGATAGATTTGGCTGCATATTTTCTGTATGCACAACATTCTGAATTAAAAATAAACATACATGTGTCATTTAACAAAAAGTAGAAGTAAATACTTTTTAAAGTTAAAGCACTAGCCTGTAAATAATACGGTGTTAGGGAAACGGTCTCTGTTAATCACCCATTTTCCCAATTAAATTAATCTACAGTTTCTTTTTTTTTTTTTAAATAGCTTATCCCCCCCACACACATGGATGTTGTCCTTACAGAAGTTGCTTTCTAATCACATCCTAAGAACACACTGTACTCAGTGAGTTTCCCTCCCTTCACATAACCTTCTACAGACAGCTTTTCTACTCAGCACCTCCCAGGATGCTAAAACTCTTACTGTTTTTATAAGCTTCCCATTATGAAGTCAGTGAAAGAAATGCATTTCATCCTAAATACTACAGTGAAACACTGCCCAGTAATCACTTAAATTTAACAGAATTACCAATAGGTTGTAACTATCTATTTGCTTCAGTAAAATGTATCTTATCAGGAAAAAAAAATGTTTTTGAATCTGACTTTTAAAATTTGCCTTTTCTATGATAAAATTTTGGTGGGAGATGGTAAAATATATTGATTGATTTAGAACTTAAAAGACTAGATACTCTGGCAGTTGTCTTATGATATGAGATATTATAGAATAGCACCTTGTTATGAATTCCGAGGGAGTAGTAATACTTGTGATAATAATAAAAAACCAGTGAGAGATTGCTCTAAGGGCTGGGGTGTACTTCAGTCATGAAGCACTTGCCCTCCATGCATGAAGTCTTGGATTCAAGCCCAGCACTGGAAATACGTTGGTCTAATTTCAGATTTCGAGTTTTCATGATCTTTACTATTTTATGGCCTTGAAAGCAGTAACAAAAATTCTCTCTGGCTTTATCTATTAGTAAACAGCCAGGGGCCATATCTCAGTCTGGAAAAATATTATATTCATTAAAAATGTTTCAACTAATTTTACTAAAAAAATCACCCTAGTATTTCATAATGCCACAAGCTTCCTAGAAAATTACGTCTAAACCTTGATAACATAAATCACCAATGATTTAACTATCTTAAAAAAGAGTGCCTGTTTCTGTTCCTTTACATTTAATAACCTGAAAACAAGACTATAAAAATATTTTTTTAAAAAAATACAGTAACACTGCTGAGTTTTGTTAGGTCCCTTGTTTTTTATTTATTTATTTATTTTTGCCATTTTTGCTCAGAAAAGGAAGAACGAAGGAGTGTTCTCTTTCATTGAGCAGCAACCTAAGTATCTACCCACCTCTCTCACAGAGTGCTCAGAGAGCAAAAGGAATTAATGGAACATAAACTGTGGGTCCTTCACAAAAAAGAAATCACCCGAGAGTGATGGAAGCAATATCAGGCAGATGGTCTTGTCTGCTGACACGTCTACCAACAGTGTGGACAGGATGTCACAGCCCTGACACAGTCCTGCCCCGCCCCTCGCCTTCCCTCCCTGCCCACCTCCTCCCTTTCCCTTCCCAATAAAGTGCACCAAAGCCCTCTTCTCTACAACACAGTCTTTGGGTACAAAGGTTGTAGAAGAAAATCATTGCTTTGTTCTTTGGCGCACTTGTTGCACATCTTGCTTGTCTTGCTTTTGAGGTGCTATGATTTGTCTCTTTCCATTTCACATCAAACGTCCTTCCCACTATATCCCACAGCTTTACTGCTTCATCTTTTGACCTTTTCACTTGCCTTCTTTCCAACAAGATCAAATGTATTCTGTATGTTTATATGCCATTCGATCAAAAAGGATCCTCAACAAATAAGCCCTCGTCCCCATGGGAATTGAAAGGTTCCTCTCAGAGACCTGGATCCTTAATGTCTTTTTTAAAAAAAGAGATTAAACTCATAGATTATAAATAATGTCAGTTCAAAATACTAAGCAGCTGAGGACTTCATTGGTAGTACAGGGTAGCCTGCATGCCAGGTGAACAGGATTCTCTCAGTCCTTAAAAGCTAATAAAAAAAGTTGTTTACATAAGAAGTATTGAGTACATATCTTATGCCTTTTTATACCAACTTGGCAAACAGGATTAGGATAACATACTTAGGAATCTATTTTACTGAATTCAGAAACATAAGTCTCCAGCATATGACCCGATAGGGCCTTTTTTTTTTTTTTTTTTTAAACACACCAGTCAGAGATCTACTTCATCCTTTAAACAGTTTCAAAGACAGGATTGTTTTAAACACTTGAGATCTTGAAAGCAAAACTGACAAGGCTTCAGAATACAAAAGGCAACGGTTTATTATGTGTTTCGTCAGGCTGAAATCTGCGTTGCCCTGATGTTTGCAGAACAGTTTCAACAACAACAACAAAAAGTCAAAAAGATAGTTGCCGCTGATTTATCAAAAACATTTGGCTGCCCTTTGTCATAAGCTACAAAATTACAGTGTTTTATAAAATAAACATCAAATGCTAAGCTGCATTTCAAAAATAAAATCCAAACTGAAATTTTTAAAAGTTATTTTTTTTTTAAATAATTGCTTATATTAGTAGCAAACTGGTCTCTTTCACGAGATCTCTAGTGTAAGAACAGTGACCCCAATGCACCTTGCTACCCTTCTGGAAAAACCAAGTTGCCTGGATGCTATGCCATGAAACAATGAAGGGTGATAGCACTAGGACCCTGTGGGAAGAAGAGTCATTGGAGCCAGCATGAATTCAAAACTACATTATATTCCATACAGCAGAAATTTACTGTCTATACAATGATTTTTAAAGCTCATGTTAAATAAGTTTTAAAGCATTTGTTACTACTATCACCAGTACAGTTTTTTGAAACTGTAAATCAGGTCTTTGTGCACATTTCCTGGACCAAGCTGCCTGTCAGAACTCACTGCCTGTGGTCGGCTTTTATGGTTTACAATCCATTGATGTATAAATTTCAGTTAACACCCATAAAGCTCAGCCATGGGGCAGTGGAGATTTTAAAGGGATTCTGCATAACTGATCCTGCAGACGCAATTCTGCATCATCTGTCACAGAAATGCAGGCTTGCAGAAAATGAAAATAGAATGTTTATTTATGCATAACTTAAGTTCCCATCAATCAAAACCAGGCAATGATTAGACTGGCCACGTGAAAGGGAGAGAGCACAGGGACAGAGGCAGAAGACTGTGCGACTGCAGACCTGCCCCGCTCCACCGCTTTCTCCATGAGGCCCAGGAAATGTCAAGTCACGGCTGCACCAAGTTACAAAAGGAGCGATTACAGCCAGGTTAGGAAAGGCTCACTTTTGTTCAGAGCAGACTCTACATCATTAAAGAGAGGGATCAGATCTTCAGACTCCAAAGTTCCCAGGTCAACGTTTGTTCCTGGAAGACAGTCAAGGAAATCAGGGAAGCGGGTCTGCTGAGGATTGATGTTCATGGGTGTCTGACCTGCATTTTCTCCTACAACAGAGTGAAAGGAAACCATGTTACTCCCTTGTAAGTTCTTCAAAAAGGGACCATAACTCATATGTCCATATCTGCAGATACCACGTTAACAACCTAATCCTACTCTGGCAGAATGTATAACCCAGTAAGACTAGAGTTCTGCAGAACACAGTTGGAAAAAAATGCTAGAATTAATCATTTGGAATATGACATGGAGAGAATAGATTCTTTACTATGGGAGGACATATGTGAAGACCTGGTCTTACCGGACTGCTCTTTTTACTGATTCTGTTTGCCACTTGGAAATTGAAAGCACAGGCCCTTCTGCACAAGTTGGAATGAAGTAACAGAATATGGGCCATCCATCTAAGGCTGTGTCATCTATCTACACAAATTATCATTGCAAACTTCTAATACTCAAGAATACATATTTTAGCCAAGCACACTAAAGAGTTCCTCTTATTCTTTCCTGTCAGAAAATGAACACATGAGCAGACAAATCAAGCTTCTTCATCAAAGTTAAAAATCTTAAAACATCTTCCTTGGCAGCAACTCTGCAATGTCATTGTGAGTTGTTTTGGCCACTCAAAAAGGGGCAATGGGGGATGGAGAGATGGCTCAGCAGTTAAGAGCACTGGCTGCTATTGCAGAGGACCCGAGTCCAGTTCCGAGCACACACATGGCAGCTAACAGCTGTCCCTGACTCCAGTTCAAGGGACTCCAATGCCTCCACGGGCACTGAAGACAGAGGTCCACTTACATACATGTGGGAAAAACACTTATATATATATATGAAATAATATATATATATAATAAGTAAAATAAAATAAAATATTTTTTTAAAGTGGGTGAGGCAAAATATAGGCAATTCTTCTAGGATTATTATGGAACATTCCAGAAGCATGGGTGACTGCTCAGCCTCTGTTGATGCTAGTCCCTTTGCTCTACCCTTGCACCGAGTCTGGCTGTTGTTTGTGTGCATTTGCTGCAAAGAAAGAGAATTCTCAGCTGACTTGCTCCCATCTGGTACATGCTCAGTGTGGTCAGCAGGCTTAACATCTTTTCTAGCCACTCTTGGGCAATGCCCACTCATTATTGTATACTGCACTTCTCCTTTCAGAAGAGTTTGAGCACACTTCCTATAAACACTTCACAGGGGTAACCCTTAAACTCAGTGACTTGACATTCATTTAACCAGGTTAATCAGGAACCACAGCATTTATCAAATCCATTTCACGCAGTTCATCAACCTTCTTCACCAGAGGGGCAGAGGTAAGAATATTACTCTTATTTCACTGGTGAGAAACTGTGGTCCACAGAGGTAGGGAAGCAGGGAGTCAACTCAGGTTGCCTGTCTGCAAAGACGATGTTCTTTTCAAGGCACCATTTCATGGCATATTATGGCTTCAGAATATTTCCCATTTATCCGCTTGACGTTATTTTAGAAACCCATAGAAGTGGCTGGGCCTTTAATCCCAGCAACTGGGAGGCAGAGGCAGGCAGATCTCTGTGAGACCAGTTTGTTCTACAAAGTGAGTGCCAGGTCAGCTGGGGCAACTGGAAGACCCTGTCTTAAAAAGGAAACTCCTAAGGTTTTGTTTTGTTTTGTTTTGTTTCTTATTTAATTTTGGGTTTTACCCTTACTGGATTCCCAGTGTTTAAAAGATGAAAGTAAACAACTATTAAACATAGGAAGGAACCACTTCAATAAGAGAACAAACTAAATGTCACACCAAGAAACTCAGACGAGATGGGAGGGAAGAGAGGAGGGAGAAAAGCGCAGTCATAGCTGGGAAGAGTGCGACAAACAGTTCAAAGTATCCCTGTGACTTCTCCAAGACTGCCTGAGCAATGCTCTCCACACACAGAGTGGCCTGCAAGGCCTGGAGGTGGGGCTCCGGCCTTGTACTTGTAAGGCTGCGCTGTAAACCTAGCTGCCAGTTTGACTTGCAGCCTCAACAACAGTTCAGCCTCACAGAATACACAGAATAGTCACATAGAAACCGTGTATACCACAGGCGCTGTGGACAAACAATTTGGGGGAAGCAAGTTTTCATTTTATGTCAGAAAACAATTACTTTTCTTTTTAAAAAATATTTTATTTATTATTTTTTATTTTATGTGTATGAGTGTATTTTTTATTTTATATGTATTGCCTGCATGTATATAAGTCCAGCATGTCGTGTAATGCCCTCAGAGGTTAGAAGAGGGCACTGGGGCCCCTGGAACTGGAGTTACGGGATGGTTGTTAGCCACAATGTAGGGGCTAGGAATGGAACCTGGGTCCTCTGCAAGAGGACCACAGAGCCATCTCTCCAGGCCCAAGAACAATTATTTTTCTATCATCAATAGTAATAGTAGAGAAACTTGTGGGTACCTGAGCTGTCATGTTTTTAGCTTGGCCAGCGGGCCACAAAATTGCTATAAAGGTGGCCCAACACAAATTGGAAACTTACTTAAAATATTATAAAATTATTTTGCAATTTTTTGGGGACTTAATTGTGCAGTTCTCAGCGTGAACTTTGTAGATGACAGCACTGTGTCTCAAAGTCAGCAGGTTAGACATGTCTGCTCCAGAAAATCTGGAGTCTGACCTCCATCTTTACACATCTAGATTAAATTAAGCTTAATTAAGCTAAATTTAGTTTTTGCAACTAGAGACTGAAAGGCAGGTATAATCTCACTCCCTGAGCGCCTGACGTACAGATGTACAGACAGGAGACTGGGGAAGTCAGCCTGGTTCTCTTTCTGTTAACTGCTGAGGGAGGATGCTATAATGTTAGAAACTGAAGCTGACAGTTTAGAATCCTCCGAGTTACTTAACTTTCTAAGTGCCCACTGCCAACTGCTTCCCCCCAAACAGTTAATAACATGAAAACATTAGTGCATTTGTAGAATTAAAGAGAATATCGTTTCCCAAAAGAAAACATGGACCACTCATTATAACTAAAGAGCAGGAAGAGCACAGTCATTCTATCTCAGCATGGCAGAGATGTGAGGAAGGAGAAATACGAAACAAGAAAGTGGGGGGCAGGCACTTAAAATCCCATGCCCCACTGAAAACTATATCTGCATAAACTCTGCAAAACGGCTGGGGCTTACTCAAAATGCCTGTGGGCGGAGTGGCTTTTCCACTGTCATTTTATGTGGCTGAGATTTAGAGTCTCTCATTGCTTTTTAGACTTTGGATAATCACGAGGACAATTTAAAAATGAAAACAATGCAGACAGGTGTGCTCTCACCTGTGTCCATCTCGTCCACGTTGCTGAGGAAGTCCTCTGGAGTTGTGGGGACACTGTAGCACCCTAACCCCAGGCCACTGTCTGTGCTCTGCTCCCTTGAATGATAAGGTCCTCTGCAGAGCAAAAAGAAAATGGAGATGTCAACGTGAGCCCACTAGACAAAGTTCGCAATTAAAATGCAGCCACAGAACTCAAGTCAGTAAAGGGGAGAAAACATGGCAGTGCCCTTTAACTTTGAAATATATATCCCAATCTTAAGGAAACCAATCAATTAGATGCAAATAAAACTGGCCGTTCATCATACATGGGCACTGATTTCCTTGACATCTCAAAATAAGCACTTGGATACCTTTCTACATAGACAGTATGTTACGTGTGGAATTAAAAAAAAAAAAACAGAAGCAATATTGAAGAAGCTTTAGATACACACATTGCTGGCAATTACAATTAGTGGTAATGGCAGTCCTGGTGGGGCATGTCTAGCATCCCGACACTCAGGCACCTGAAGAAAAGGATCTAGAGTCCAAGGCTATACAGAGAGACCCTGTCTAAAAACACAGTTCAGGGTGATGGACACTGAATAGTGGGAAAGGAGGAATGAGAGCTCAGTGATGGTGGGTCTGCAAATGGACCTTGTCATTTCTTTTTATTAAAAATTAAGACTGGAGAACCGGATGTGATGGTGCGTGCCTTTAGTCCCAACACTCAGGAGGCAGAGGCAGGCAGGTCTCTGTGAGTTCAAGGCCAAGCTGATCTACATAGTGAGTTCCAGGCCTGCTGTCCAGACCCTGTCCCCAAAAGAAAGTTTAAAAAAAAATTAAGATTGAATGGAAATACAGCAAGCCTGGGTGGTGAGTACCTTGGTAACTCTTATCTTTCTTTATATTTTTTCCTTTCTTTAAAATTAACAACTTAAAAATAAACATCCTTCACTGTTTTGGTTACTGTTTGTTTTCAGCTCAATCTTTAATTGTACTTGTTTGCCAGGAGCCTGCTCAAAGTTACAAACACAAGGAAGATACTGCCTCTAATTTAGGTCTTAAAGGCTACAATTAAGGTTGACTATTTCTATCACTGAGATAATTCAGGCTAAGTTATCTTTTCTTTCTGCTACTGGGCTTTTTTTTTAGTCAACATCTCTTTTGTTTTAATTCATTTTTAACTATGAAAAACTTAAAGCTCACACAGGACAAGCCAGAAAAAGAAAAGCAGTTTCGGCATTTCACGCAGCTTCCTTAATAGAAACAGTGCAATTACCCCAACCAGAAATTTAACATTATGGAAGGCTATTAACTAGACTACAAACCTTGTTAATCCTTCACCATGAATTAACTTTTGGCTGTTGTTCTCTAATTTCCATGTCATCCTTTCATTCCCACCCCATTATAGACGACTACAAGATTCTCACAGGGTAATTACTAAATAACACTATCCTGTTTAAACTGCAAGTTCATTCTCACATTCCAATCATTAAAGAGAGCTTCCTCCATGTCATATGGCTTGTTTGGAAATGGAGGCTCTTTTAAAAGGTAGATGACTTCTCTACCAGCTCTCCCCACATCTTCAGCCCTCAAGCTCCTTAGCTTTTGGGAGTGTAAACAAACACCTCATTATAAACCACATAATAAAAAAGAAAAAAAAATCAGTGACCTCCCCTCTCCCTTCCCCCTGTGTTCACTTACCCATTGAGGAAAGGATCTGAGTTATTGCTGGTGATGGATCTCATATCTGGGGTCATGGCAGGTGGGTTGACATTGGCCATGGTCTCAGCTTCCATGGGGAGCTGTCTGCAGAGGGCAGCTTCCTAAGTGAAAATCAGAGGGGAAAGGAGTCGCTAACTGTCACACGAGAATTGGATCAGAATACACCTCACATGAAAGCTGAGCACCAAGTATTGCCTGCATGTGTGTGTTCAGTGAGAGACCCTGTCTCAAAAACAGGTAGAAAGTGACTGATGAAGGCAACTGACATCCACTTTTAGTCTCTACACACATCGTGTGCACCTGCTCACAAGTGCCCCTCCATCCCACCACACGTGCACGCATGCAGACAGACAGACAGACACACACAGAACAGTAATAAATTTAAAACGCTTTTTAAAGCAGAAGAGGAAACTATTTGGAGGGAAGAGAGGACAATCAGTGGGGGAGAGGGAAGGTGGGGGATGCAGTGGGGTGAATGAGAACAACGCGCACTGATAGGTATGGAGACGTCACAATGAAATCCATTTCTTTGTACTCTAATTAAAAAATGACTATATAATAACCAAAGATGAAAGGGCCTATAGCAAACGGGGGAACTGCAGTTCTGTTCTTCAGCATCAAGGTCCCTATCTACACTGAAGCCAACCTACAGGTCACCAAAAGAAGAAATACTGCATTCGGTCTGTAGGGGGCTCACAATACCATGTTTCCACTTTAAATGACCAATGAAAGAGAATACAAAGGGATGTTGAATATATCCTACTAATAACTTTGAAAAATAAACTGAACCACTTATTAGTTACAATGCAATGTTTTGTCTAAGAATACTGAAGACCATTCTTGGGTCACGAATCATCCTACTGAATAGCCAGAGTGAAGAACGGATGGGCCCCTGCTTCCCACCCTCCAGGGCGGTGAGAGGAGGCAGATCTTCACTGTAGCTCACAGGTCTGCCCACCACTCCTCCTGGCTCTCACATGCTCCCTTGGCTCACGCTCTTAGTCTAAGCACCTGTCTCTGTTATCCCTCCCTCCTCCTGCATCTGTACCAACTCTTCCTTCTACTTGGATGCTCCTCAGATCTTCCCAAACCCATTCCCTGGCTTACGACCTTCATCCTACAAAAGCTGCTATTCAGAGATGTCCCTCCCTGCCCTACGTAAAAGAGCCTGTCTTCTGTCACCGTTCGTCTCTTATCCTGAACTGATTTTCTTCACAACAGCTTAGCTTTTATCCTGTCCTTCTCACTGGACTGTTAGCTCTAGGAAGGGATCTTGTTGTCACATTCACATCCATATGAACACTCCCTGTAGCCATGTCTGGTATGTAGTAGATTGCTCAATGAAGATTTAATGAGTGAATAAATAAAACCTATTATATATTCAGGTGGAAATTTTTAAAATTATGATTAGTAATAAGAAAAAAGATAAAATAAGAAAAAGAGTCATACCTTCAACCACAAGTCAATCAAGTCTAGTGTACATACCCCAAAGTACATAATCCTCAAGTGATAGTTCAACTGAGCCCTCCCTTGATCCTAACACAATATTAACAGACACTAAGAGGTCAGAAGTAGAAAACTTGGCACTAAATAACTAAATATTTGGGTTTGAAGTCTGGCTGTGCTATATCCTGGTGAGTTACTTAACCTCTCTGTTTTTCATTTGAATAATAAAAATAATAAAATGGGGATAATAAAAGTCCATGAGGACTGCTGTAATGTCAAAGATGCTTGAAACAATGCCTACCTCCAGAAGTCACTTTATAGAGACATATAACTAATATACATAACTAGTTATTTTCTTACCTCGTATTCTGTATTCTAGTCTCAAAAACAAGGTAAAAACAAAATAAACACACTTGGGGTTAGGGTACTGTTCAGTGGTAGAACACTTGCCTAGTATGTAACAGGACCTGGGTTCTATACCCAGAGCAACAAAAGGAAATTAATAAATAGTTTTGAAAGCCTCACTGCCATGTGGAATTTATCTACTTTGAGACATAAGACACTTCCTGGTCAACTTTCACCTTATGATTTAATCTAAATGTGAAATTCATCACAAAGAAAACATTTTTTAACAAAGTTTATAAACCATGCATTGCATAAAGTTAGTTTTGATGACAGTGGGAAGAGTTACATTTTATAGTACAATACTTCTATATTAGAACTTTAAAAAGGTCTCCCTGTAGCCTCAGCTACCCTGGAACTTGCTATGTAGATCAGTCTGGCCTTGAACTCACAGAGAGCCTTCTGTCTCTGCCTCTGCCTCTTAAGTGCTGGAATTAAAGGTGTGCACCACCATGCTCGGCCAAATTTCACTCTTTTTGTAAAGTAAAAATTCTCTCCATGTCTATCCAGGAATTGACAAAAATAAATACTACAATATTGAAGGCTAAAAATAAGGGGCTGGAGTGATGGCCCAGGGTTGAGAATACTGGCTGGTCTTGCAGAAGACCCAGGTTTGAATCCCAGCACCCACACTGTGGCTAACAACTGTCCTAACTCTAGTTCCAGGGTATCTGACGCTCTTCTGACCTCCATGGGCATTGCACAACATGGATGCACTTACATACATACAGGAAATACACTCACACACATAAAACAAAAATAATAAAATATGTTTTAAAGACTAAAAACAAAGGACTAACCGTACCAATATGTCCTCACTCAAACAGGAAGGTTTGGGAAATTATTTTTTTTAGCTTTTGTGAGCTAAATTTAGATATGAAATTAAAGTCCAAACCAGTATGATTTTGCCTGTGACACGGCATCAACCACCCTTGCAGAGGCAGAAAGTTAAACATCAACTTTAACTAGAAGCGGTTCTCACACTGGCTTCCCCAAGTCTAAGCAGGGCCTCAAGAGCTACAGGCACCCGACCTTTACTTTATTTCCCACCTCTTCTCCAGCTGAACAGTCTATTCACAGACCCCACCATGGTCTCTGTCAGCTCACACACTGAGACCCCACCCCCCCAGAAAAAAGGGCTTCAGTTTCTCCACAACTCAGTACTTCATCAAGCCACACCCCCTCCTGCCTTAACAGTTCTGCTATGGAGCCTCAGTCCAGATGCCTCCCTTACCATTCCAGCCACCCCAGGTCTCGACTTTCCCCTCTCAGCTTTCAATACCTGAATAAATGTGTCTACCTGGTACCTGAAAACCCACATGCCTAACCATGTACTTAAAACAGTTCCTCCAGTTATCCTCAAGTTTCCCTTAAAGTCATTATGACCCAGCCAGGGCCAAAATCTAAGTGTAACTGTCAATATGACAGGATCTAGAAACAACCAGAAGACCAGCTTCTGAGGATGCCTGTGAGGAAGTATCTAGGTTAACTGAGGGAGAAAGACCTACCCTAAATGTGGCTAGGACCAATTCATGGGCTGGAAACCTGGATTGCAGAAAAAGGAGACAATATTCCTCATTCTCTGCTTCCTGGCTGTGGACACAATGTGACCAGCTGTCTCTTGCTCCAGCCACCATAACTTCCCTACTAAGAAGGGCTGTGCCTGAGTCCTCTGGAATTGTGAGTCAAATAAACCTTTAGTGCCCTAAATTGCTTTTGTCAGGTAGTTTGTTACAGTAACAAGACAAGTAAGTAGCACTGAGTCAACTCCGTCTTCCTTAACCCCCACAATTCTTTTCCTTATTTAGTCCTTGAAAAATACCACTGACACTAACACCAGATATCATTCTCGGGAGCAGTAACTGATAAGACAATGCCCTGTCTTTCACGGAAGACTCTAGGGGAGGGAGACAGACTGTCATGAGGAACCGACAATGACCAAGCTTTGGGGAGCCCATCTCCCCACTATCACCATCCTCCAATCTTACATCCAAGCCATCCTTCCTTCTTGAAGTACTCCAGCTGACCTCCCCGCCACGTTGCCACCCTTTTTCTGTCAGAGTGCTGGCAGGTACTATCAATACTGTAATCAAGTCTGTACAAGGTGTGACCACTGGAGAAGAATGGGGGTTAGAAGAGTCAGCATGTCCTGTCCTATGACAAAACAGGGAATACTTAACCAAAAGAAGAAGAAAGAGGAAGGAAGGAAGGAAGGAAGGAAGGAAGGAAGGAAGGAAGGAAGGAAGGAAGGAAGGAAGGAAGGAAGGAAGGAAAAAAAAAATTTCAAGGGCCTCACAATGGGTCTCAAACTAACGAACTGAAAGAAGATTCTTTCTGTCATAGATTTCAGACAGACTGGGTGAAGAACTTTTTGGTTCATAATCAGTAGGGTACTGGCTTACTTCTCAATTCTCTGGGATACTGGCCAATGGAATTCTTAGGAAGTAGTTAAGGATTCAATGCTACTAGACATGTCCTGAGCTTGGGACACAAAAGACAGCACGGCACTGAAATTTCCTGACTTCTAAGGAAGAAGAAAGATCAGAAAGATCAGAGTTCAAACCCTAGTTCAGTTACAATTGGACAGTTTATTCATTTTTTTTAAAGAGGGGGTACTTTATAACTCCTATCTTAGTGGGCTGTTAAAGCACAGTGAGAAGGGTGGAGAGATGGCTCAGCAACTAAGAGCACTGGCTGCTCTTGCAGAGGACCCAGGTTTGATTCCCAGCACCCACATGGTGGATAACAGTCCATAATTCCAGTTCCAGGGATCCAACACCCTGTCCTCCGCAGGCATTGCATGACACAGATGCACTTACATGCAGGCAATAACTCATATACATAAAATAGAAATAAAAATTAAATTAAAAAAGCACAGTGAGCTACTGGTGGTGTTCAGAGGTTTGAGAGGTAGAGATATCAGCTCTTTCTTGCATTTTGCTTACTACATGTGAAATCAGCAGAGTATTTTATTTTGCCCTCATAAAACTCAACTGTCTCCATTTTACAGATGAGGAAACTAAGGGACAGAGAGACTAAGTGATTTTTCCCAGGATCCTAGGGCTAATAACAGGTGGAGCCAGGATCTAAATCCAGGCAGTATGACCCCTGAGTTTATTCCTGTAGCTTCCACATACGGCATAGCACAAAGAAGGAAGACAAAAATTCTGGGCCCTTTTACCTACTGGCTATGAGACTTGGGCAAGTTACTTCATTTCTCTGATCCTGTTTTCCCAGCTATAAAATGGAAATACCAAGCCCATTACCTCACCCAGACTGTTTAGAAGAGAATCTAATGAACCAGCCTACTTTGCAGTCAGTCCTAAACATGGTTTTTCCTTCACAAATTGGGAAGCGCATGGAATTGGAAATTTTATGATAGTTTTCCATGTATATGCATTGAACTAGTGTCCCAGGAATTCAGAGCGCATCAAGCAAGTTTTAAGTTCGGATTTTAAAGGGCAGTTTCAGAAAGATCTGGAAAGCTGCCATCCTAGAACCGCCCCAGCCCTTTCCCGCTCCACTGACTTTATTTTTCTTCATGTGAAAGTTAGGGTTGGAAAGACTATTGCAAAATGAAGGTTTCAGAATCTCTTTGTGAGTTTGTCATCATCCATTCGCTCCCCTTAAACGAACAAACAAACAAACAAAAAATCGTATGTGGCTTAAAAAAAAAAAAAACCTCCCAGTGGCTGGGGGCACTGTGTGGTATGTGGAAGAGTCAGAGGGGATATGTATGAAAGGCAAAGCCTGGTGGATCTGTGAGTGGAGGCGTCCCTGGACACAAACCTCACACTTCTATTCCTGCCAGTTCCCTGGCGGGCGGCTCTCCTGCAGAATAAGTCAACAGAGGAGGTGAGAAAGCAAACAAAGGCTGAAAGCATCCCTGGCTCAGTGTGTCCTCTGCTCAGGGGGCACCTCCCACCAGCCAGCTCCTTCACTGGAATGTACTTCAAAGGGAAACAATCGACAAAAACCTTTTCCAAGCGTGTCCAGCTTGACTTAAGTGTGTGGCCAGGGAGTCTACAAAAAACGGAAGATTGAATTGTTTTAATTATAAAGGATGGAGGAGAAACAAACGAAAAGGGGAGAAAAACACAGTCTTTTTGAATCCTACTATGAAAAAGTATTCTAGTGCAGAGATGTGGTGCTTTCAATCTATGTAAAACCCCCTCCGGGGCGCTGGGGGGGGGCTTCAGAGGCAGAATGCTGAATTATTTGAGAGAGAACATTCTTGATGAAATCTCTCTAAAACTCTGTGCCAAGAGATTCTAGAAATTCACTGTCACACTTCCTGCAATGTCTTTTTGAAATAACTCACCCCACATGCCAGACTCTCTATAAAAAGGCAGAGCTGAAACTCTGATACTTAGGGGAAAACATTTGCTGAGTCCATAATTATTATCCACAGCCTGCCGCTGTGCCTGTAATTCAGGATGTACATAGCAATCTTGTTGTACCACAATCTGTTTCTATTATCTCCCAGAATCACATAAAAGAAGACATGATAATTTAGATACTCTTTTCACTTGAAACAAGGTTGAGTGGATTTTGAAATGGAGTATTTCCTCATGCCTCTGTGATCTTATTCTCCTTAGTGCAAAATGAGTCTTCATTTTAAAAACAATGTCCAATTTATTTTCAGAAGAGCTTCTTTTATTATTGTATGCATTTATTTAAATGGCCAAAGAAAAATTGTACTTGTAACACCCAACAGGTTGGCATGAAAAAAAAAAAAGACTCCCTTCTTAAAGATCTGTATTGGTATTCTGCTTTTTCATTTCTGCTTTTTCAAAACAAGGTTTCACTACTTAGCCCTGGCTGGCCTGAAACTTCCTATATAGACCAGGGTTGCCCCGTAACTTGCAGCAGCTCTTCCCCTCCCAAATGCTGGCATATATTTCACGAATATGCAAGCATACTTGGTTGCATTTCTTCAACAAGGGAACAGGATAGATTCCCTCACATCCTGACTTGTAGGCAAATTAAACACTTGCCAAAAGCTGAAGTGGATGGAAGCTCACTGCTCAAGATATGGGATGAGAACACTTTGAACATATGAATGAATTCAGTCAAGTCACTACCAGCGATTTATGTACTTAGTGAAATGTTGGACAACGAGATCCAGTCTGATGCCTTAATCAACTCTGAAACCTAGCCCTACCATGTGCTTACCTAAAAGAAAAGCCCCATGTTCTAAAGACTATGAAAACAGCCGCATGACCCTCCATGGAGCTCTGGGTCAGCCGTGTGAGCCTGGTGAGCTGGCAGTGGCTGTCAAGCTTGACAGAAATCTGTAAGACCTGCCAGAAGAATTTGGCACCTTCCTCCTTCCTTGTCCCTGTTGCCTGGCAATGAGAGGCCGAGCTTAGTCAGCATTTTTGTTAACTAGCTACATTCTCCTGCCCCTCCCCAAACCCCAGTTCCAATTAAGGCAAGGACAGAGGTGAAATCCTATGGAATTTGCTTGGAAATAATAACAGTCTCAACAATGCAGCCCTTGAGAAGCTCAATTCTATTGCTACAATAGACAATGCTAAATAATAGGGGCCATATTTAAGGAAATTTTCCCAGTTAAGAAAGTGTGTGTGTGTGTGTGTGTGTGTGTGTGTGTGTGTTACTGGGGATTGAACCGAAGGTCTTGTGCATGACAGGCAAGTACTCTGCCATTCTGCTATATCCTGGGTCTTTTAAAAACATTTTTCCCCTCAACATTTACTTATTTATTGGCACACACACACTATAGCGTCTGTATGGAAGTCAGAGGACAACGTGTGGTAGTTGGTTCTCTCCTTCTGCCATGTCAGTTTCCAGGGAATAACTCAGGTGGTCAGGCTTGACAACAAGAGCCTTTATCCTTTGAGCTATCTCATCAATTCCCCTTTCTAACTTTTAAATTTTGAGACAGAGCCTCCCTAATTAACCTGGGCTGGCCTTGAACTCAGTTGGTATCCCAGGCTGGCCTCAAACTCTCAATTCTCTTGCCTCAGTCTCCGAAGTAGCTAGGATTTCAAGCCTGCTACCACCAGGTCTAGCCTAGTTAAGATTCTAAATCAGTGTAGACACCAAACCTCAAAGCTCTTTTGATCCCGATTCAGTATTTGCTTAATAGCCTGTTGAGCAGAGGAGTGAGTAATCAGTAGAAAGAAATAAAGGAATATCTTATGTCACTTCAACATAACCCTAGGCTCAGTGACAATGAAGAGAAACAAAGCAGTGGTCCCACTAGGACCCCATGGAGGGAATCATGTTATTACCCCCAGGCTATCAACATGGGTTAGATCTAATTATCATGCCTCCTCTGCTAAATATGTTGTATGAAGGTAGACATGCCCCATTATCTTTCTTTCGATTCCTACTCTGTGAATGTTGGCTGAAGAAATCAATGAGGAAATAAAGGAAGATATGGGTGTGTGTGTGTATATGTGTGTGTGTGTGTAAATATATACACATATATGGGTTTCCATCCTAAAATAATGGAAGCTCACTTTAGAATTGTAATCAAACTGTGCCACATTCATCTTGCTAATACCCTAAATGACTTTAGCACCAATAAGCTAACTGAGGATCCATTGGTATCTGCAAGTGCAGGTCAACAAGTACAGGTCAGATTGTGTAACATGGGTTAATGAGTTGTTTTCTCCATGGGGCAACATCTTCAAACTGGATGTGTAGAATATTCATTGCAAAACAGAGGGAGGAGGAAGACAAATGGACAAGGGCCCTGTACAATTAGGGATCTCTTTGAAGGCCAGCGAGCCAAGCTGACTGCAGACCTCCCACTGAGCAAGGGGTGCTCAAGCAGAACAAAACAGAAGTTTATCAGAAAAATTTTCATTTCATCAAGAACAACTCGACCCCTATTCCTATAAATTCCTTGTTGGTGCTAGAAAGGAGCTAAATAGGTAAATCCAAGATAACTTTTACTTTCAGTCTATTCCTTGCCTCTGCTCTGGCTAAGGTACCAGCAATGAAGTAAAAAGAAATCACCAGGAGAAAGACGTCAAAAAAGCCCACCAATCACAAATGGGATGGCTCAATGGGTAAAAGAACATGTCATACAAGCCTAACCATCTGACTTGGATCCCTAGATCCCACAGTGGAAGGAGAGAATTG
Source organism: Eospalax fontanierii (assembly GCA_035773235.1). NCBI lineage: Eukaryota > Metazoa > Chordata > Mammalia > Rodentia > Spalacidae > Eospalax > Eospalax fontanierii. Next base: position 29,035,504 of record CM069548.1, on the reverse strand, counting down.
TCCTATGACCTCCACATACATGGCCAAATGTGTACCATACATAGTAGTAATAATTTTTTAAAGTTTTCTGTGTATCAGTGTTTTGCCTACATGTGTGTAAGTGGACCGCGTGCATGCAATGACCGAGGAGACCAGAAAGGGACGTCAGATCCCCTGGAACTGGAGTTACAGATGGTTGTTAACAGCCACGTGGGTACTAGAAATTGAACCACTAAGTCATTTCTCCAGCCCCAAACAATTTTTTTTAAATTTTTATTTGATGAATATGAGTTTTTTGCCTGCATGAATGTCCATGGAGGCCAGAAGTGGGCATCAGAGCCCCTGGAAGTGGAGCTAGGTGCAGTTGTTAGGCACCACGTTGGTGCTGGGAACTAAACCCAGTCCTCTTTAAAAGCAGTCAGTACTCTTAACTGCTCAGCCATCATTCCAGTTTCCCAACAATTTTGCTTTAAAGTCCACCAAGATAATACTCGAGTATTCTGAAAATGCCCCCAAAACTATTACAGGGCAGTCCCACACCATTAGGGGATGATTTAATACCTCTGAGGAGGTAAATGATGCTCCTAGTTAGACAAAAACCTTCGATGAGTAGTAAAAAATAACAAAATTTAAAAGACATCAGAGGCATTCATTCTGTTTCCTGACTACAGACGCGCGCGCGCACACACACACACACACACACACACACACACACACACATGCACACACGTGCACATTCACATACAGTCAAAGCTGAGCGAATGCTGCTCTGCTGTGCTGTCCAGTGGGAACCGCACACTGTGATGCAGCAAATGCTCCAAGTTCCACAGCCTCCAGGGATCGGCACTGAAGGAACTTAGTTGGCATTTCTGTAACACGAACCATCAGTATTATCTTGTGGCTCACAGGCACCTACAGCTAGAATAAAGAAAACAATCTGGGGCACCACCCCTTTTCAGAAATTCTTTTTGTGGGAAAGAAGAATGAAATCTACAAGGAGGGAGAAACAGAAATAAAGTATTCCTTGTAGAAGGGGACAGAAAAACCTCATTAAATTTGAATGAATAAGAAACTAGGGGAGAATTTTATAAATGTTACTATAATTGTGTGTAATTCATATTATATTGTAAAATAGGGAATTAATTCCAAATAGAAATATTATTCCCAAATCAACAACAATGACACAACATTTCCTGCCAAGAAACATAATAGTATATATCCAAAAACAGTACAAACAGCTGTCACTAAGATAGAGCCAAGAAAGTACAAACATAAAATCTTAGGGTAAAAGGCCCAACCATAGTCACCTAATAAAGTTCCTCAATTTGGAGAAGAGTTCACTTTAGCAACAAAGCACCATTTATGTTCATCTCCCTTCTTTTCTCCTTCTTTCGAGGCAGGGTCTTCCTGCAATCCCAGCTGGCCGGGAGCTAGCTATGTAGACCAGGCTGGCCTCGTGGCTTTGAACTTGCAGAGATCCATTTGCCTCTGCTTCCCAGGTATTGGAATTAAAAGCATGCGCCACCACACTCAGCCCATTCCTGTTATTTTCAAAGGCTTATGTCTTAGATGTATTTGATAAGGAAGGCATTACCATTTATAGAGAACAATGTATATATTGTAAAATATCAATTGTAAATCAAAAAACAGTGTCTAGTCTATAACCCTCCCAGACTCCCCTCCAAGGATTCTCAGAACAGTTTGAACTACTTATTTCCTTAAAGTAGCAAAAGAACTTTCACCAACTGCAGCCAGATCTCTCCCTCTTCCTCTTCCTCTTCCTTCCCATTTTCCTTCCCTCCTATCTTTCTTCCTCCCTCTGTGCTAGGGATTGAACCCCAAAACTTGGACATGCTAGGCAAGTGCTCTACCACTAAGTTACACCTCCAGCCACCAGCCTCAAATCCTCAGGTCTTCTAAGTTCTAAGATGGCAAATACACCCTTGTTGTCGTGGAACAATGCGTGGCTTCTTTCTTTCATTTATTCAGTACAGTACTGAGCCCCCAGAAAACACACAGCAGTGTCCTGCTGACCGTGTAAGTAAATGAATGTACAGGACAAACACTGGACTGTGCAGGCACGGTGGCACACGCCTATAATCCCAGCATTTAGGAGCTGAGGCAGGAGGATCAAAAGTGTGAGATCAGCCTGAGCTATCTAACAAGACATGGGCTTAAAAAAGAGTGTGACTGATGCCAAACCAGTTTTCGAGAGCACTCTAGCCAAATCAATAGCCAAAGCATTTCCTTTCTCACTCTGCCTTTACTTTATCCTTTTGCATTCTTTATATCAGACCAAAGATGGTTGCAGATGGCTTGCCAGTCATTGTTTTCATGAACAACAACCCCTCTGCATTTGCTCTAATGGGAAGAAAGGCAAAATTGACCCCATAACACTTCAACACATTGGCAGCATCTACTTCCTGTCTTTTGTCTTTCAACATTTCCTCTTGGAAAACAACTTTTATAAGTTCCAGGAGTCACTAAAGATGGCTGTGCTGTGTCTAGTTACCCAAGCTATAGGCCCAACTAAGTTCAGTCTTACAGCTTAGTCTGCAGCAATCCTTACTATCTTGGACCTTACTTGGACTACCACTAAGCAACTTCAGGTCAATACCATATAGAACAGAATGGCCTAGTTCTGCCCTTTCTAAAGTCTTGGCCTACAGAATTGTGTGATCTCATTAAACACCTGTCTCTCTCTCTCTCTCTCTCTCTCCTTTTTCTCCTAAACATGAGTAGTAACAGCCAAAGGTGGCCATGCCAATATAGCTAGTCCTTCAGCATTTGTATGACTCTGAAGATAGCCCGGGCAGAGAGCCGGAGGAAAACACTGGGCTCTGATCATGAGGCTGGGGCCTCATCCTGCAAACAAATTAGCCACCTACCTTGATACATTAGCTTTGGTACCCAAGACCACAGGGCCTTCAAGAGGTACCAAGAAAGGCCATACCTGCCTCATGAGCTCCTCTTGACGCATCCTAATCCTTTCTCTCTCCATCTGGATCCTCTGAAGCCGAAGTTTCTGCTGCTGCTGCTGCTGAGTGGTCAGTGCATTGGGCATGCTCATAAGCCCTGTGGGTGTGTTCTGAGTTGGGTGGTTCTGTGGACTCAGGGTACTGGGCACTACTTGCTGTTGGTGTTGGTGACTCATCACTATAAGAGGGAAGAACACATAGATTAATGACCAGGCCTACAATAGCATATCAAAAAGAGACAGAATGCTTTGTGCTTTGAGATATAGATTCCTGAAATTCCTTCCAAGTACTTTACTGTTAACCATTACTGTTTAAATAATTATTACCTTAATTCAATTTATGACAAATACCAGCCCCACACCTAACTCATTTAGTCTTGGTCTTTGTGCTGTTTAAAAATCTTACTTCATACTTTTCCTATGCCTAGAATACATTTTTTATTACGTGTGTGTGTGTGTGTGTGTGTGTGTGTGTATGCAAGCCATGGCACATAGGTAGAGGTCAGAGAAGTTGGTTCTCTCCTTTTACCATGTAAGTCCCAGAGCTGCAACTCAGGTCATCAGGCTTGGTGGCAGATGCCTTTACCCCTGGAGTCATCTCACCAGCTACATCCTAGAATATACTTTAAGCTTTACATAGAATACAATGGCAAAAGTTTGGCACAATTTATGAAAGATTTTTTTGATGTGCATTTTCTCAGACAATCTGAATGTCTAAGCAGCACTAAGGAAAGAATGCAATCAATCCTCAAAAGCAATGGATATACAGAATACGTAGGATGGATGGGTGATCTGATAAGAACAGGCAAAACACAGGCACAATCAGGAACCCATACTATTAAAAAAGGAGTAACTCGGGGACTGGAGAGATAGCTCAGTGGTTAAGAGCACTGGCTGTTCTTATAGATGACCCCAGGTTCAGTTCTTTGTAACCACAAGGTGGTTAACAACTGTCCATAATTCCAGTTCTAGGGGAATCTGACACTTTCTTCTGGCCTCCATGGGCATTGCACACATGTGGTATTCTCACATACATGTAGACAAAACACCCATATACGTAAGATAAAAATAAATTTTAAAAAGTTGTTTTGAGAAAAGGAGTCACTCCTGGGGCTAGGAATGTAGTTCATTTAATAGAGTGCTTGCCTGGCATGCAGAAAGCCTTGGGTTCAATCCCCAGCATCACATAAAACCAGGCATGATGGTCCATTCCTGTAACCCTAACCCTCAGGAGTAGAGGCAAGAGGGTTAGAAATTCAAGGTCATCCTTGAATTTCTATACAAGAAGTCTGAGGCCAGTCTCAGCTACATGAGACCTTATTTATCTAAACCAGCAAAACAGAAAGGTATATCCCCAAAAGAACCTACGTTAGACTTAGGAACAAATATCTTATGGAGAGAAAAAGTTTGTTTGTACAAAGGGAACAATGAGGGAAAAACAAATTATACACAAATACTAAACACGTTCGTGACTGAACAAAGACATTAAAAGTGTTATGAAATTTTAATGGTTTCTCTATCTATAGCCGCATGTAGTATGATTTGAATACGAAACGTCCCTCACAGGCTCGGGTGCTGAATGCTTGGTCTCCCACTGGCAGTATTATATTGGAAGGTTCTGGAAACTTCAGAAGGTGGAAACTAGTCGGAGGAAGAACAGCAGTGGCATCACTGCTTTGAGGGTTACATCTGATGCCCAGTCCCTTCCTCGTTCTGCTTCCTAGATACTTGACGGAAGAACCCCGCTCCCTGTCACAAGATCACATTCCCTGGTTGCTCTCCTCAAATGCAGCAGACCAAGCAACCAGGAACTGAAGTCTGTGAGACTGGGAGCTAAATAAATAACGCCTCCTTTTTAAGTGGTTCTTCCTGTGTACTTGTCACAACCACGAAAAGCTGACATATACTGCACTTCTAAACATTTAAAATTGTAGCCTGTAAAGTTCGCCTTAGTAAACATCCTGAAGCTGTGCGGCTGCTCCTATCTGTAGAACCGGGGAAGCAGGAAGATGGTAAATTTAAGGCCAGGACTGCAAGGTAAAACCTTATTGAAAGAGAAGGGGGATGCAGCGGGGGAACTAAAAACTCTGTGATAGGGGGGCTGGAGAGATAGTTCAGCAGTTAAGAACCATTGCTGCTCTTCCAGAGCACCCGAGTTTGGTTCCCAGTACCCACGTCGAGCATCTCACAACCACCTACTAACTCCAGCTCCAGAGGATCTGATTCCACCTCTGGTCTCTTGAGGGCATACATACACACATGTGGCATTCACACATATACTCACATAAAGAAGTTTTTTAAGTGAAAAAGTCCTGTGATATCCTATAATTAACATTCCCATAAAGGTCCATTTTAAAAATTACTAAGCCAGACAAGTGGCACAAACATACACTTCCAGCTATCGGAAGGCTGAGGCCTAAGGAGAACCACTTGAGCCTAGAAGGTTGAGACTAATCTGAACAGCATAGGAAGACTTTGTCTTAAAATAAAATTAAAAAAATTTTTTTAATTTCTAATTCTTTCTCTGAACAATTTACCAGTCAAGTTTGCTTAACCTCTATTAAGCAATACCATGTAATGACAAGAACCACGTTTTTCAGTGCATTTTCTTCTAGGTCACAATCAAAAACAACAAGGTAAAATTTTAGATACTTCATTTCTGAGGGAAAAAAATGAGAAAAACATCCCACTTCAATGTATGCTGTATTTATCCCCAGTACTTTAAATAATTAAAATAATGGCACATCTTAATTAAAGCCCAAAACTCAAATATTTTATTTATTTTTGTGCTGAGAATGGAATCTTGCTTGTGAAAAATGTATTGTACCACAACACCCTCTAGCCCCCCAAAGTGAATATTTAAATCTATTTACTGCAGGTATTATAGGGAACACATCTTACAACTAAACTTTCTCAAATGAATGTCAAAATAGTCTAATCATCTATGTATTAAAGGTATGTGCAGCAGGCAGGGAGAGGTCCTATTGAATTCATGAGTCACTGGAGAAAAACAAATGGAACCAGCTGGACATTTCTTACACCCTTAGTTTGAGGACAAAACAAAACAGCCCTTCTGATTCCAGAATGGCTGAAATGGGTACTTCACTTCCAGAACTTGGTACAGCCTTTACTGAAGGCCTTTGGGGAAAGTTGCACATGTTACAGGGAAAATGTTCCTTCAAATACAGACGCCCTCAAATTGTTTAATTTCCAACAGTTACTGAGCTACCTCAGGCGGAAGCTTATGAACCTTGCTGTTGGCTGAGCTTCTTTAAAGCCACTCGGAGACAAGGGGGAAGCAGGATGCGCACGGCAGAAACGAGGTCAACAGGAATCCACGAATGAAAAACATCTGAATTTGCAATGAACAAAAGTACTCCCTGGGATGCTATTCCAGAACATTTCTGGAAGAAAATAATAATCCCGTTTTTAAAGTGCTGGATTAAGGTTAGACTAATATGAACTGCCTCAAAAGACCTAGCTGGCTCAAGACCTTTACCAGTCCTCAAAGAAAAGAACAACCCAAACACAAAACTTCCCCACTGATTTAGGAATGCATTAAAACGAAAGTTGGAACACCTTTCCACACCAGAGAATAAAATGAAATTTAGATTCCCTTTTTTATCTTTTTCATCTTTTGTTCTTTTTGGGGGGGGGAGAGAATATAATTGTTTTTCTTCTGTATTCAGAAATTGGTCAAAATGATGCTTTTAATAGGTGTTATTCAACATAAAAATAAACATTAAGGGGTTGGAGAGATGGTTAAAAGCACTTGCTGCTCTTCCAGAGGACCAGCACACAGGTGGCTCACAACCATCTGTAACTCCAGTTGCAATTAATCCAGTGCCCTTTTCTGATCTCTGCAGGTACCAGGCATGCACGTGGTGAGCATACATATATGCAGGCAAAACACTCAGACACATGAAAAAAATGAGTATTTAAAAATCTTTTAAAAAATAAACATCAAAGCTGGACATGGTGGTGCACACCTTTAATCACAGCACTCAGGAGGCAGAGTCAGGTGGATCTCTATGAGATCGAGGCCAGTCTGGTCTACACAGTGAGTTCCAGGTCTGCTGGGGCTACACAGAGACCCTGTCTCAAAAAGACCAAAAACTAACTAAATAAAAAATAAACATCAAGAAAAACAAACTCCATAGCATCTGAGATCCAGAGGTCCTTGTGTCCTTCACAAAGCAGTGGGGTCAGGGTTGTTGAGGGTGGACAATGGTTCTCTGGTCAGTGCTGCCTGGGACAATGTGCTCTGACACCCTCTGACCCTTTCTGGAAAAGTTCTTAGTCATTTCCACAAGGCCTCAAGAGGAAACTATTCTTCAGCTATTGCCTGTTTTTCAGGACCAGAGAACAGAGAGCAGTGACAGCACAGAGAGAAAGTGTGCTGGCAGCTACCCCAGCCCAGGAGCTGAGGAGCCAGGGCAGGGAGGCCTATGAATCAGGGAGTGCCGGGCACATAGCTTGGAATGTTTGACAAATGTCTTCTTGGCTTCTGAGATATTCAGCGGCTTGCTCTTCTGTGTTCTAGGCTTTCTTCCCTCATTTGAAAATAGGTTTTGGTTACACACACACACAAGGTCAAGTAAAGAAAACAAAACCACAAGGTTAAGCTTACATATTAAAACCACCATCATAGGCACGCATGGGGTTGGCTCTAGGTACATCATGTAAAGGACAAACAGTGTCTCCGTAGCCAGAAGTCACACAGAAGCCATAGAAAGACACAGATATTACTGACACCTTTACTACAACTCCAAATTGAGTCTGGAAGGGGAACATTCACAATACTGACGTTTCTTATCACATTATCAGCTTCTTCTCCTCTGTTGACAACAATCTGGAGTTAAATTTTTAAAATTACTTTATGTGTATAAGTGCTTTGCCTACATGTATGTAAGTGCACCCATGTGTGTCATGCCTGCAGAGACCAGATGAGGGCGTCATATCCCCTGGAACTGGAGTTACAGACAGTGGTCACCATGTGGGTGCTGGGGATTGAACTGGGTCCTCAGCAAGAGCACTCAGAGCTTTTAACCACGGAATCATCATCTCTCCAGCCCCAAGTTAAGTTTCTGAAACTGTATTTTCGTCAACATCTCAGAAGTACAATTCCGTTTAAGTGAGTAGGTGAAGCCTTTCCAAACTCTCTGAGACTTCCGGCTTTGATCCTCTTCCCTTCCGTTCCTCCTTTCTACCAGTGATGCGGAATCTCACACTGTGGGTTTAATAAACACATAATGGGACTTATACTGATGTAAAGATAACTGAATAAAGGACCTAAGAAGCAAATCTCTGGAACAGGAGAAGTGTGCATAGTTTGCTTGGACACACAGTCTGAGGAGAAGGAGGCAGCTTTTCTGTACAGAAACCTGAAAAGCATGACCTTGGCCAGGTGATCACAGTCCGCATTAACAGTGACAAGCTGTGATGGTGGGACATATCACACCACCAACATCAGGTGATGAGAGTGGTGTTTGTTGTTTGGGATATTTTTGTTCTGTCTCTATAGCCAGGAATGGTGGTACACACCTTTGTCCCAGCACTTGGGAGGCAAAGAGATAAGCAGATCTCTATAAGTTCAAGGACAGCCTGGTCTACATAGTGAGTTCTAGGTCAGCTGGAGCTACAGGGAAATGCTGTCTCAAAAACAACCAAAAATAAATAAATAAATAACCTCTATAGTCATTCTCCCCCAAATCATTTTGCCAGTCTAACAGTAAGAAGCAAAAAAGAACAACAACAACAAACCCAACAACAACAATGAAAAAAAACCCCAAAACCCAGATTCCACTGTATATAACACCTAAGTACTATTCCTTAAAATTATCAAGGTCATCAAAAACAAGGTAAGTCTATGAAACCATCACAACCACAAGGAGCTTTAGAAATGATAGACACAGGTAAAGTTGGCATTCTTTATGAGACCTGGGACAGAAAAAGACATGATAAAAGCTAAGAAAATTTGAATGAAGTATTAATTAAATTCTTTTATTCTTATTTATTTGGTCTTTCTGAGGCAGGATCTAACTAGCTCTGGCTAGCCTGAAATTTGCTATGTAAATCAGGGTTGGCCTTGAATTTACAGTGATCCTCAACCTCTGCCTCCCAAGCACTGGGATTATAGGCATGAGCTCTCATGCTAGCTTAAAGTGTACGTTTTAATTAGCAATAATGAGTTAATACTAACTCATTAATCATTACAAATGTAGCATGCTATTATGAAATTTAACAGTAGAAGAAACAGTGTGGGAGTACACAGGAATTCTACTCAATTTTTTGGTAAAAGTAAACTTCTAAATTAGGGAGTGTGTTTGACTCTCTCTCTCTCTCTCTCTCTCTCTCTCACACACACACACACACACACACACACACACACACACATACACGGTGGGGGTGGGGAGTATTGGCTGTTGTTTCCAAATGTGTTATATTGTCAAACATAATTGTGAAATATTAGATTAAGCAAACTTAAAAGATTTCTCAATCTTTAATATGCTAAAGATGGAGCTGGAGAGATGGCTCAGCAGTTAAGAGCACTGACTGCTCTTGCTGAGGATCTGGGTTCAATTCCCATCACCACAACTCCAGTTCCAGGGGAATCTGAAGCCCTCTTCTGACCTCAAGGAAGACTGCATGACATGGGTGCAGGCAATACACTCACACACATAAAATAAAAATAATCAATGAAATATTTTTAATGTGCTAAAGAGTCCCCTTTCTTTTTCTGAGAGGGAGATAAAAGTACAAAGCCATCTAACTTACAAGACAGTCTCAGCTGAGGAGAAAACTAAGAAATGCTGGCCATCTACACCTTAGTAACTGTCTTGGCAGAGGACTGAATTAAGACTGGATTTTTATATAAATTAACATCTATCCAACTCCTACCAAGTACTTAGCTCTTTGAAACTTAATTCTCTAGCTGCTTAGAACCCAACTCCAGAAAGGGTGATACCAGCCAATAAAAGCTGAACAAATAATTTCATGTGTCTGGAGAGTAACTGCAATGCAAGACACAAAGGAACCGAAGAACAAAGCAAAACAAATTCTACCAGAAGCCTTGGTGGGGGGGGTGACTGAGGCAAGAGAATAGTCTGAGCCTAGCTCCAATTTAAAACATCCAAAGGCTGTCTCAAAGAAAACAGGAACAAGTCAAGAACGTGTACCTACTGAAAAGTCTCCAGATCATACAATATTGAGGAAAAAGTCACAGATGGCTTAAACGGCACATCAATTTTCACAGATGCTGAGCAAAAACTTGAATTCTTTGTATTCAAAATAGTCTATCTTGCTGGGCACAGTGGTGCATGCTTTTAATCCTAGCACTCAGGAGCCAGAAGCAGGCGGATCTCTGCGAGTTCAAGGCCAAAAAAAAAAAAAAAATTCTATCTTTTAGGCTTGGAAAAAGCAACAGAAACAAAATAAAACTTGCTTCTATGATAAAACTGCATCCACTATACCAAACAACCCTTTAGCATTGTCCCTAAAGACTGGAATGCAGAAAAGGCACACCCATTGTTTTAGAAATCTGAGTGGAGTTTCCTCCAGACAGGTAAACAAACATTCAAGTAAGCGCACTGGCTATTACCCATAATTTGCAACCCGGGAAACTTCCTGCTTGGACTACCAAGCCTTCTGTTCAGTCAGATGTTTGGGCTAAAAAGTTTCCTAAGCTCCATCATCAGAAACATCTTTTGGTAACCTAGAGGCACAGAGAGAGAGAGAACCCTGTCAGCATTAGAACTGAGGGCTTTGGGGGAGCACTGAAAACTTTCCCATCATTCTATTCTTTCCCCTCAAATGCCAAAACTGAGGCCTGTCACAGAGTGATCAGTCATCCAGGTTTGCCTGGAAAAGGAGGGTTTATTGGGACACAGAACTTTCAGTGCTAATTCAAGGAAAGTCCCTAGTAAATGTAACAGTGTGTCACTCTAGGCCTGTGACTCTCCACAGCCCTATGGCTACCTCATAGCAACAGAACTCACACACAACCACCTGTAGTATAAAAAAAAAAAAAAGTATTATTTAAATCTAAGGTCAAGCAATACAGACAGGTGATTAGTGCATCTCTCCTATTATACCCACTATTGGTAGAGGGCATGCATTCTATTTACTCTGTGTGCTACCTCCAATAAAGGTCAGGATGGGTGGGGTCTTAGTCCATTTAGCTCTGTGTTTCTCAAACTTGCTTTAGTACAGGATCTTCCTCTGGGACCCCTCTCTGGCTGAAGCCAGATTACCCTATGTTCAGGAGCTAGCTGGGAGCCTAGGCTGCTGTCAGTAAGGAAGTAAGTCATGGACCCTCAATCAGCCCCTTTGATTGTCTTCTCTAAATTCTCTCTGGACCACTTCCACTTAGCTGGCTGTTCCTAGAGGCACTTCTCAACTGCCATGTTGACATTTTACGCAATTAGCTTTGGAAACTCCATACCCCCTAGAGTTCTGGCATGGGTCATGGACACACTTTAAAAGCAATGATTTTCATTGATTCACTTATTTTAGAGATGAAGAAACTTAGATGGTTTGATGACTCAACACAAATGACAAACCATGACAAGCCTAGGATAAATGTCACACAGCCATCAGCTGAGGATCACCCATCCCTGCACTGCCCACCCTCAGAAAGCAAAAATAACTGAGGTAAGCTACATTGGTGAAAAGGATTAACTACTGTTTCCTTTCTCCTACCTCATACAGAAGTTTAATGCAGATTCACTTAATTATTTCCTTTAAAAGGATGTAACTGGGCTGCAAAGATGGCTTAGCAGGTAAGAGCACACTGGCTGCTCTTGCAGAGGACCCAGGTTTGAGTTCTAGCACCTACATAATGGCTAATAACTGTGGGTAACTCCAGTTCCAGGGAAACTAAGACCCTCTTCTGAGTTCCTCAGGCGCTGCACGACACAGGTACACTTACACACATGCAGGCAATGTACTCATACACATAAAAATTTAAAAATCAGCAAAATATTTTTTAAAAATAAAATTATGAAATCAAAATGAATCACATTTTGGGGGCTCCCTGTTTGTGTAACCTCATTTTTTTAAAGAGGCTATACCACTTTGTTCTTCAATCCAAAGAACAAAAAGACAAAACCATTTCAGGATTCAGGCCACTACTGTCAGGTAATAAGAGACCTTCCAGCCGCATAATGATAGAAAACTACAAGGAGCCAAAGCATACAGGTGTAAATCGTGTCTGACTGACACACAGACCCAGCCACAGCAACTTTGTAAAATATTCTAGCATTAAGACTGTCTGACTGCAGCTGCGGGCCTCTTTTTAAACTCTGTTTATAGGCCATCCATGGCTTAACTTGTAAACTGGCAGCCTCAGGTGTCACGCAGCCTTGTCTGATGGGAAACACATGTCCACAGAGGAAGAAAGGAAAACCAGCCACAGAGCAGCCTTGACTCAGCCACAGAACAGTGAGGAGAGAAAGGGCTGCAGACATGTCTCTTGCTTTCCTTGCGTCTCTCTCAGCATTTGCCAACAATGAGCTGCTTGTTTCTCTTATTTCCCAGAAACAGTATTAGCCGTCCAACAAGGTCAGCAAAAAAAAAAAAAAGCAGCTTTTCACTTCAGGGTGCATTTAGTTCCAAAAATCTGTAAAGTATTAAGCTAAGAAGTTGCACTATCCCAACTTCACACTACAGCATTTACTCCAATGCTAGGTGAGAAAAAGTATAAGGAACTTCTTCGGCTGACTTGGTTGATAAGGCACAGAGCCCTGAGACAACGCACACTCAGCTACACTTTCCCAGATTATCTATTTCAAGCCTTCAAACCACTTCTAGGTGCTCCAAAGACTGACACACGGGTTTTCTGATCTCCAAATCTTCCAAGCTTTAGATGTGTAACCCAGCTTGCGTTTCCCAGGCAACTCTGACATTTTAGCAGCAAGAAATGATTTTCCTATTTATAATCCTGTCTACCCATCTAAACAGTGATCTAGTCCACAGACCAGTGTTTAAGTAACTACACAACTCTGAGAGGTAAAGACTGAAATGCTGTGGCACTGGTTTTTATACTTTCCTAGCAAGTACATCTCCTGGACACTTACTTTATTGACAGTTAAAGGATTTAGACACTGGCTCTAGTCATTATAATGTCTGTAAAAATGTAGGTGGAAAAAAAACTCTTACATCTTTCTGTCATGTTAATTTCTTCTGGACTCTCTGTTATGTCTGTCTATCTTTCACCTAAAGCAGCATTAAACTATGCTATTCCAATTCCATTTAATTGCTGGACTATCTAAAGATTCATCAAAAGTGGCCTGTGTCAGGAAGTATATTATAGAGTAAGTGAAAGAAATTGGGAGGTTTACTTTTTTGTTTCATAGAGTTATCCTTGTAATTTTGAATTTATTTCCATGACTGGGCAAAAGCAGAAAAAAAAGCCAAACTGTTTTACTATCTTCAGATAATAAGTATACCTTTATCCCAACAGGAAATGGAAACTCTGATTCATGCATTTATTTTCATTAGTCGGGGGACAGTTTATGGTAGCTTTTTATTGGTCAGCTTTGCTGAATGATTTTGAAACCACTCCAGGTGCAAAGTAAGGCAGCCCAAGCCAAAAAGCAGAGAGCTAATCTACAGCTGTGTCCACAGGAACGGAGGAAAGGCTGTGAGTGTGAGAGCTGATAGTTCTAATCTACTTTCCTTCTATAACATACCATTTTAGTAAACACTCTTATAATTTAAAGAGGTCCCACAATAGCTGCTAAGACTCTCTGAGATAATCAAAAAATCTGGACAAATTAAGAAGGGAAACTTACAATTAATAATGAAACATGGGAAATTATCAGCTTTGCAAGAAATCATAGAAATTAAGATGAGACACTTAAAACAATTAAATTAGCAAAGACAACAATGTGATGTCTGTGGCTTTTGTTGTGAGAACGCATGAGGGGTTGGAGAGCAAACTAGAATTTAACTCAATGTGTCGAAATAAAGAAATCTGGCCAATTTGTGGGAATTGGAGCATGTACAGATTTCATCAAAAACTGCACCTAGATCTTAATGACCAGTCCACTAACTCCCCAAAATTAATTGTCTTTGAAATTAAAAAGAGTCAATATTAATAGTGGTGGTTTGAGGACATTAAACAATATTGGTATTTCCAGTGTTCTATACTTTGCTTGATTCAGTGATGGACAAGACATCAGGATCCCTGACCCTCTGGAGACTACAGTCTAGTGGGCAGGCATGTACCAGTAAATAACTAGTATCACGTTAATGATAAGAGATTTGAGTGAATGTGGTGCTGTGTCAGGCAGGATGTTAAGGGAACCCTCTCCAAAGAGGTAATGTACAACCTAAAGAGAAACCGAACAAGGTACAGAAATCAAGGTGGAAGATACGTGAGGATGACAATTAAATCCCCAAGGGGGGTGGGCATCCCTGACCTGTGGGCTTCGGGCATTTATGTAAACTCTTACACAGTCCATTTAGCCCAGAGCAGAGAGCAGGGGGCAGAAAACAGGTTCTATGGAGCCTAAAGGCTGTGCTGGGCACTGTGTTGACCTCAGGGGATAGAAATCTCCCTCTGATATGTTGCTTTGATGACACCAGAAACTGCCAGGTTATTCACTTGTAATGATCAGATATCAGATTCTTTTTTAAAATCCAGACGTTTATTAATAATGCAAATCAATAATTTTAGTTTTCTATAAGTAACATTTCATTATTAATGGTTTGAAATGGATGATAAGAAAATCAATTTGAAATATGAACATGTGCCATTGAGGGGGGGGGGGAAATCCAGACATGGGGAAATTCTGGAATCCACTGTAAAGCTGCATGAGGGACAGTGGCTCCTTGGGGCTGATGCCTTAGTCCTGTGTAGTGGGGTTTGGGGTCACATTTGGAGAGAAAAGTAATAAGATTTTGGCAGGAGAGGGAGAAGGTAGAAACCAAAACAGCTCTTTTAAACACACAGGAAATTCTGGTCCCAAGTACAACAAAACAAATGTCTGTAGCTCGAGAGTTTATTGGGCAGGATTGCCAAAGAGGGCTCTGTTCTTGACCAAACCACATAAATGCTCAACAAAACTATGGCTCTAGATTTTCCAGGTTTTATCCTTGAGATAAACTGGGTATATTTTGTCTGCCTTGGTTGCCAGCTGAGGCTCTAAGATCAGTCTGCCGTCCATGTTTGGGAAGTTTATAGAAAACCTGCCCTACAAACTCCCACCGTTCATGAAAATATTTTTGCAGGCACTCTAGATACAGAGTCCAGATAACTTTGAGGAACTACTGCGTAGTTGTTGTTGTTATTTTATGCCTGGAAAAGGCATGTTTCACCTCAAAAACATGTGTGTCTCCCAAATGATCTGTTTCCTATGAGAAACATATGAAGGCTTTGAAGGTCACTCTATAACCATACAGGGAACCCTGTATTTTTCCTCTGACTTTATTATGTTTTTCAGTCATTGTATCTTTTTATTCCAATTTAACTCAGTTATTTACTTTTATTTTTTTGTAAATGATACATTTTCTAAAAGACAGGAGAAAGAAAGAAAGGTATGGAAGCAGTTTCATTTTAAAACTAGGTAGCTACAAAGATGTAATTTTAGTTAAATCACTAATACCCTGTAACTTAGCCACGTTGGAAATTGTCATTTGACAATCATTTGAAGCACACCTCATCGAGATTGAGTAAATGGAAAAACTTTTCCTAATAACTATTCTCTTTACCAAATATGTTTACTGACCCAGCAAACTGAACACCTACCTCCAGTTCTTTCGACCAAATGATCAAAGTTAACATCCCAATACTAGAGCAAATGAACACTGTGTGCCTCTTGAGGTGAAATAATAAAAAGGAACAGATCACTTCTGTTGTATTCCTGCCAAAAATGCATAACCTAAATCTAAGTCATGAGGAAAAACACCAGACAAATACAATTTAAAAAACAGTCTACAAAATAAATGGCTTATCCTGTCAAAAACTGCCACGGTCTAGAAAACTAAAACTGGAGAATCATTCCGGATTAGAAGAAATTAAGGAAGGTCTAGGGACATATCTTAGTGGTAGAGAGTTTGCCTAGCATGACTGAGGCCCTGGGCTGGATCCCTAGAAGAGGAGGGGAACGGAGAGGAGACTAAATACAATGCATGCTCCTGACCAAAACCAGAAATCATATGGACTGTGTATTGGATAACAGAATTGTGCCCATATTAAATTTTCTAATTTACATACCTATACTGTGCTTATGTGAGAATATGTCTTTCTATAAAGCACAATCTAAAGTGGTACAAGTATTATCTGTCTCTAATTTTACCATCAGTAATTAAGAGAAACGCTAAAGGAAGTAGCTCAGTGCTAGAATAATGGCTTAGAATGTTTGAGGCCCTGGGTTAAATCCTCAGTAACACACACACAGACACAAATAGTTCAAGAAAAAAGTGTATATACCACTATGTGTGGCAGTGCACACCAGTAATCTCAGCTCCTATGGAGAACAAAGTAACCATTAGTTTGAGACTAGCCAGGTGTGGCCTTTGCTTTTTTATGTTTTAAACTTTTAAAATTTATTTTTATTTTATGTTTATGAGTATATTGCCCGCATGTGTGTAAGTAGTGTGCACTGTGGAGTCAGAAGAAGGCATGGATTCTCTCGGAACTAGAGACGGTTGTACCATGTGGGTCCTGGGAATCGAACTCAGGTTCTCTGAAGGAGCAGCCACTGCTCTTAACCACCGAGCCATCTTTCCAGCGCCGACCTTTGCTTTTCTTAATAAGCAAATTTTAAACAATAACAAAGGTAACTGTGGACAAAGGATAATGGGGCAGTGCCTTGTACTATATTTGAAACTTCTTAAGGAAGTACTTTAGGAGTATTTCAAAATAAATTCTGATTAAAAAAACAAACAAACAAAAACCTTATGTGACCATATACCAAACTCCATGAAGACATAGATTTTTACCTGGCAGAATTCAGAGAAACTGTGTTTGTACATGGGCTATTATTTCTGTACCATTTTTGCTCTTTGAGGAAACCCTTATTAAACAATAGTTTTGATAAGTGATCGGAGTTTGCAAGGGACCACCCAATCGTGGCTGTGAAATGTGCTACATTATGTTGATACCTCATGTTCACTGTTCCCATTTCCATCCCCAACCCAACTGTGATTGAAATAACCGCCTTTTCGCAAACACACACACACACACACACACACACACTCACACACACACACACACAGCTTAGTAAGGCAGGATAAAGAGTTCACAACAAGTTAGCAAGCTCTTTCAGAAGAAATTCTCTGCAAAGTGGTCACTGAGGTCAGGAAACTAGAGGTCCTCTTAGGACGTGGCATGAGAGATGTCTTAGGCAAAGCATACAACGTGAGCCCCGAGAGTTTCTCAGATGGCAGGAAAAATATACCGTGCACTTAAACATAGCGAAGGCACAAGCACACGACACATGTGGGAGGGCCTAAGAGAGATCTCTGGGGGCATCCTGAGGTTGTGGTAGCTGGAGATGTGCTGGGCAGTTGTTTTGTGAGGATAGAGTGATCCAGTTACACTTGGAGAGACACTAGAGTTCTCTTATTAATTCAGGTATTTATGCAGCTGACAGTACTGGAACTGGTAGAAAGTTTTCCTTGATACTTTACATAATGCTTGAGGCAGCTGAATAAAAGTCTAGTGAACGGGACTAAGAGCCACATTCACTCTTCTTCTTTGCCAGCTCTATTCTTTTCAGATCTGCAAATATTTAAGTCTTGGCAAAATCCAAAACTCACAACTCACTCTTCACTGGTGTCTGAGAAACACAATACTGAAAAGGAAAAGGACAAAAATAATATGGAATAAAATGCCTGACATGCACTGGGAAGCTAAAGAACTTCCAGTGAAACTTCCATTTATGGCTTAGTAGAAAACACATGGACACACAAGACGAAAACAGAGCCAGAGGGAAAGCTAGCTGCCTGTTGGGAAGCGCACTTTCCTAGCAATCGAAAATTCTTTTCTACAAGGACAACGCTCCAAACAAATCCCTCTCCAACATGGTAGCTTTTCAGACAACTCCCTTCTTTAATTTCATAGAAGCAACCATGTCAAAGCTATCTTTTAATAAATGCTTATGTTTTAATCACAAAAATCCAAAGAAACTGGGAAAATGAGGTAAAGAGACGGACAAAATGCATAAAAATATATATTGTGACACCATTTATAATGAGAAAAGATAGAATCAACCTACAAGTCTCTCCACAAAATTGGTTGAATAAATGATAGAAGCCAGGCACGGTGACATACAACTGTAATCCCAACTACCGGGGAGGCTGAGACGGGAGGGTTAAGTCTGACGCCAGCCCATGTTACACTGTGAGGCCCTGTTTTAAGAACTTAATAAATCCCTGAATACAATCTCCATCACTGCAAAAGGAAAGGGCAGAAACAAAAAACCAAAACCAAGTATCTAATTAACTGGAAAATAAAGGCATTACTGGTTACCAAATCCACACAAAGACCATGGTGAGCCATTAATGTGATGTAATGTGACTTATAAACAAAAGAAATATGTCCAAATCCCTCTGTAACCTTAAAATAATTAAAATGCAGTTTCTAATCTAGCAAAACTGGAAGAAGGGGCTGGAAGGCTGGCTCAGTGGTTGGGAGTGCTTGCTGTTCTTCCAGAGGGCTGGAGTTTGGTTCCCAGCACACACTTCAACGTGCTGGAAATGAACTGTACTCCAGCTCCAAGGGTTCAGTGCCTTCTTCTGGCCTCCGCAGGTACCAGCACACATGTGGCATACATACACAGAGACAAACAGATATACCTAAACAAACTTTTTTTTTTTTAATTTAAAAAAATTGTATGGACAAAAAGTTTGATAACAGACATTATCAACTTGTGGGGAAAGAAGGTAGGAGAATAAATCAGTGCAACTTCTCAAAACAGAAACTGAATAACAATTGTTAAAACTGTAAATGCATACACTCTTTTCTTTTTTAAAAGGATTTAAATTTGTGTGTGTGTGTGTGTGTGCCCACATGAGTGTGTATGCACCACTTGCATTGAGGTGTCCAAAGGCAAGAGGGCATTGGATCCACTGGAACTGGAGTCACAAGTGGTTTCAAGCCACTTGATGTGGGGTTAGGAAATAAGCAGGTCCTACAAAAGAGCACTAAGTGCCCTTAAGCATTAAGCCATCCCTCCAGCCCCACTTTATACTCTCTTAAGAATTTTATTTGTAGCCAAGTGTGATGGCATGTACCTTTAATCTCAACACTGGAGAGACAGAGGCAAATAGGTCTCTGTGAGATCCAGGCCACCCTGGTCTACATAGTAAGTCCCAAGCCAGCGGGGGCTATGGAGGGACCCTGTCAAAAAGACGATAGATAGATAGATAGATAGATAGATAGATAGATAGATAGATAGATAGATGATAGATAGATAGGTACTCATTTGGGCAAAATAATTCCTCTACATAAACAGCACATGACACAAGGATTTATTTCCAAAGATGTACATTATAGCATTGCTAAATAATGATGATCAAGTAGAAAAACTAAGAATCGGTACAGGGAGTCACAGAACATCAACAGAGTGGACTAGCATATACAGTTGATAAGGAATGAAAAGAATCTGAAAATACTCATTTAGAAAGCTCTTTAACACATACTAAAGTTCAAAAGAGAAATTTATACCCAAGAATAAATGTATGTGGAGAGCAGCCCTAGCAGGTGTTTGCTGGGAGGAGAGATGGGTTGGTGGTCCTGGTAGCAAGAGCTTAATGTTCATGAATATTCTGATGGGTAGTTTGGACGTTTTGTCATATGCCTGTGTTTCTTTTTTAATTAAAAGTATCTCATCAGGGCTGGAGAGATAGCTTAGTGGTTACGAGACTGGCTGCTCTTGCAGAAGACTGTTCAAATCCCAGCACCTACATGGCAGCTAACAACCATTCATAACTCCAGTTCCAGGGGATCTGATGCCCTCTTCTGGCCTCTACTGGCATTGTGCACCATGACAGCACTAACATATATGCAGACAATACACTCATATACATAAAATAAAAATAATAAATATTTTTAAAAATCTCATCAAAAGACATTCCACAGGGGCCCAGAGGTAAGAGGTAAGAAGACTTGCTGTTCTTGCAGAGGACCTAAGTTCAGTTCCTAGTACCTATGTCAGGTGGCTCACAATGGCCTGTAACTCCAGCTCCAGGAGATTGAACGCTGGCCTTCTCAGGCACTGCATGCTTGTCACAAATACACACACACACACACACACACACACACACAATTAAAAATAAATACTAATTTAAAAAATATTACATAAAAAAAGAGCTGACTGAAATTTAAAGATATTTACCACCAAAAAAAAGAGAATGTAGATTTTTCCAAAACACACACATATATATATATATATAATTTTTAAATTATATGAGTATGTGCTTTGCCTGCACATATGTATGTGCACCAAGTGCATGTCTGGTGCTCATGGAGGCCAGAGAAGGGCATCAGACACACTGTAAATAGACGTACAGACAATTGGGAGCTGCCATGTGGGTGCTAGGAACCGAACCTGGGTCCTCTATAAGAGCAGCAAGTGCTCTTAACTGCTGAGTCATCTCTCCAGGCTTTTTTTTTTTTATGATTTTGTGCATGCTGTGGGTACACCATGGCACACATGTGGAAGTCAGGCGACAACTTTCAAGCATCGGTTTTCTGCCTCCACTATGTGGTTCTGGTGATCCAGCTCATGTCATCAGGCTTGGAGGCAAGTACCATCACCTGCTGAGCCATCATTCTAGCCCTTTTTTGTTTATATTTATGTTGATAAAAGACAAGGCAAATGTATGAGAAACTGCCAAGTGAGATTCTGAATGGCATCAAATATCAAACGAGTAGCCTTTCATTCATATTCTCTCTCTCTCTCTCTCTCTCTCTCTCTCTCTCTCTCTCTCTCTCTCTCTCTTTCTTGATTTGAACAGCACTCATATACTAGGATGCAGGGGAGGGTGGCCGGCATTCTTGAATCTTGCTGCCTCGTATATTTGGGGTCTTATTTTTTTGCTGCTTTTTCTTTTTAAATTAAGGAGAATGATTTTTCTCTCCTTAGCACTCAAGTGGAGAAGTGCACCAAGGCTTTTGTTTTCCTGGCCTCTCATATGGTATTATTTTGCTGACTCCATCATGGAAAATTATTCAGAGTAAAGCACAGAGGAGCAGCTGTCCCTGACCAGCAGCAACTGCAAGGCACACAGGAAATAAATTTAGACTACTAGAAAGGAAGAAGAAATCAATCAATTGATTCCCAACTGGAAGAAAGGGGGTAAAGGTCACACACAGGCAAGACATGACCAGGGACCCAAAGCAGAGGTCGGAGAGAGCCTCACAGTGCCACTAACACTTACCAATTTGGAACAAATGACGGAAGGAGAGCCATCGAAGAACTACAAGCGGGCTTAGGGGTGGGGCTCCAACTTTAGCTGGGTGAAATCCTCCATGGCAAGGATGTTCCCTCCCAGACCCAACTCAGCAAACACTGGAAAGCCAGCTTCTACATTTACCCAGAGAATTTCAAGGAGACATCTGTTCATTAACTGTTTCCCTTGTTTTTGATATTTACTAGCTATGATTTGGATAAGAACTCTGAAAAGCAGCTCTTGGATTCACTCACCCATTGCTCACCCATTTGCTTACACCAAATACCAAAGAGCCAAAAGCCAGTAATAAGGGGGGCAAGTGCACATTGTAGGTAAACAGCCCTGTTAAGATGTGAGTGGCACACTCAGAGACTGGATGTTTCAGTAGGTTTTTGACCTCTTAAAACAGCATTTCAAACCACTGTGCTCACATACACATTTCTGTTAAGGTTCCCACACCTTCCTCTCAGCATGGGATTTCCAAAGGTGAGGCCTGGGCAAATGGCCCAGGTTAGATCTTTGGGAAACAAACCCATACTTGATTCTAAGGATATGTTTTACCACCTGTCACAAAGGATCAGAATACTAGCTGTCGCTGAAGGAGACACTAGGGAATACTTTGTTTGCCATTTTGGGCCCATATAAAAGAAACCTAACAACATAATCCAAAGGCCTAACTATAAAAATGATTAACATTTTAAAAATACATAATTCATTTATTGACAAGTTTATTCCCCAAAATAGTGTCTCTGTCATGCATAATTCACTTTCCCTGGGGGAGGTTAGAAATATGTAGATAGCGAGCAACAGACAGTCAAGAAATTTAGACTTAAGAGAAAAGAGAATCTAAGTAAAATCTTTCTAAAAACATTACAATTACATAATTGTTAAGCATGGTGGTTCAAATCTATAATTCCAGCACTTGGGAGGCTAAGGCAAGAAGACAGCCACAATTTCAAAGCCAACCAAGACTATAAAATGAGACCCTATCTCAAAAAACAAACAAATAAATCACAGTATAAACAATTTTACTTGCTGTATAAAATTGGAATGTTATTATAAAGAATTTTCAGTTATGTTCACAATCTATAACTACAATTTCATTGGTTACAAATATATTTTCTCTTTTTTCAATGTATAGTTTTTTATTGAATTTTTATAGACTTCATATACTACATCTTAATCATATTTAGACTCCCTCCCCCGTCTGCACCCTCCCTATACCCCACCTATAGGATCCCATGCATTCTGTCATATATGTTAAGTCCTATTGAGTCAAGTTTGTATACCCAGAAGCCCCTTAGTATGAGTTCATCCACTGAAGTCTGTTCAGTCTGTCTAGTGTCACTCCCTTAAAGATCAGCTCTTCCTCACCCAGCAGAGATCAGCTGCCAACACTTCCTCAGCTAAGATTGGGGCCGCCTGCCCATTTCCTGAGTTCTATGCTGGTTTTGTCTGATTGAAGGTGCATTGGTCTTGTTTGTGCATGCTGTCACCGTTGTTGTAAGTTCATATGAACAAGTTCCCAGGACACTACAAGACTATTTTCCGTATGGACACGTACTACTCCTGGCTCTTAGAATCTTTCTGTCCCTCTTCCCCAATGGTCCCTGAGCCCTGAGTGGGTGAGGTTTAATATGAATCCTATCCAGGGACACACACTCTACAGTCTCTTATTCTCTACACTTTGGCCAGTTGTGGTCTTCTGTGTGCATCTCCCTGTTGCATATATTTATTTTCTGTTAATGCTAACAGACCTTTATGTATGCAACTTCCTCATCCAGACTCTTCAGTACTAGTTAGTACTACTTAGTACTTTCATCATGGGGAATTTTTGAAAGAAGAATGTTGGCATCAAACATCAGGCGTGGCTGTATACTTATCAAGGAAGAGATTTTTCCAATGGAATTTCAATTTTACATAATAAAATCTACAACTCTTCATTACTTAGTCTTAAAACATCAAAAAATAAATGAAGTTTGGGGTGGCAGCTCAGTGTAGAGTGCTTGCCCAGAGGATCTCAAGCACCACACACACACACACACACACACACACACACACACACACACACACCACTACACCCGAACAACCTTCTAGTGCAAATCCACATTAAGATAAATGGAATATATCCATTTATCTTATATATCCATGAATATATCCATGAAAAAAGTTTATTTCTTTTCATATGACTATATTCCACTCTATAATAAAAAAGAGGCAGGAACTGACTTTTTTATGATCCCCATTTTATACATTTCTTAAACACCTGGAAAGAAACCATAATGAATCATCTGTTCTAAAGGCCTCCTTAACCTTAAGACTGAATAACAGTCCTCAATTACACTGATTAAGTTTTTATGACAGAAAACTTCCTTAAAATGTATCTAACAACCAAGAACATGTTTCAGAAGACAGAGACACCAGCCATGCAAATCTGGGAATCTGAGTTTGATCCCCAGAGCCTACTAAACAGCCAGATGAAGTGGTAGCCAGCTATAATCCCAGCACTCCTACCACAAGACGGGAGGCAGAGGCAGGAGAATCGCCAGCAGCAGTGGGCCACCCACTACTGTGGACTACGGAGAGAGACCCCGCTTTCGCCAGCTGGGAGGAGAGAATTGACTCCTGCAAGCTGTCTTCTGACCTCCACCTGTGTGCTAGGGCATGCATGTATCTGTATAGTCATATACATAATTATTTCTTTAAAATCAAAGAAAATAATATTGATTTTTCTACGGTATTTAGAAAAAAAATCTATTTTAATCATGAGAAACTCCTTTTTAACCAAAACTCTTCTTCCTTCTTCCTGTGCCCACCAGTTTCTCTTTCTTTCATTAGAGACACACTCTCCACCTTGGCAATTCCCCCAACTCCCCACAAGCTCTATCCTCCCTGTAGGGGTGGCTTGATTTGTTTCCTTGTCTTTGGGTATGTGTGGATTCGTACCTATGCATTTTAGGCTAATTTGTGCTGCCTAAGCCACACAGTTCAGAAGCCACGAGGATATCAGAGCAGGAGAAAAAAGAAAAATCACAGTAGCCAGGAACTCAGCAATGTTAATGTACTGGGATCTGGAAGGAAAAAACACAGCAGAAATCCAATCCTAAAGCTGACTTTTGTGAACTTTCAAGATTCCTTTCTACAGGCTTTAAGCAATACTAAGCTGCCACATCCCTAAGCTATTTTGTTTGCTTTTGATAAAGTATTTTTTAAGTGTCTTTTTCTACTTATTAGAGGGAAGAGTGAGCCAATTTAGCAAGCTGAAGCCAGGCAAGATTTTCCATCTTGTCTTGAAAAGCTTGCCATGAAAAGAAAAAGCCCACACATGCGTTTATAATTTAAGAACAGACCAAGATAGAACTGAAGAACTGACACAATGGGCTGGCGCTGGCACATCTTCAAAGGAGAAAGTGTGTGTGAGTGTGTATGTGTGTGTGTGTGTGTGTGTGTGTGTGATTTTTATTTTAATTCCAGGGTATTTAAAATACTGGCTACACTTTAGTAAAAGTTTCTGAACCCTAGGGCTGGAAGTCTAGTGAAGTTGTTTTTCAGTCTTTGTTTTTCCTGTACTGTCTGAGAGAACTCTGGCAACCCAGGTCTGGGCCTTGTTCCAACAAAGCTCTGTTAATGTGTGACTGGGGCCCAGAATACTAAGCTTCATGACTGCTCGGATGATCACCAAAGGGGTAATTCACTTTCTCTTGGTAAAAATACTTCTAAATTCAGGGATTTATTTATTTATTTATTTATTTGAAACAGGGTCTCACAATGTATCTGTGGCTGGCCTGGAACTTTCTATGTAGACTGACAGAGATATGAGAGATATGCCTCCCTCTGCCTCCAGAGCACTAGGATTAAACATATGTACAATCACTCCCAGGCAAAAATTTAGTGGCCTTTTATACTGCTGAATGATATCAGAATTTGTGTCTAAGAAATGTCACCATGTGCAGAAGAAGAAATGTTCCTCATTTGAACTCACAGTGTGTCTGCTGTCCCCAAACTGCTCTGTCAGTGATGTGACATTGATAGTGCTGTGCCCAGTTTGTTTGTTGGTACAACACCAGGTAGAGTCACAATTTATAATCAAGAGTGCCCAGATGATATATGAGGCCACAGCCATTGCCAACCATGATGCAGTACATACCTATAATTCCAGCACTCAGAAGACTTAGGGGGTTAAGGCAGGAAGATGGAGAGTTTGAAGCCAACTGGGCTACATAATGAGACTCTGTAAGACCCTGTCTCAAAAGCAAAATCATTACTAAAAAAACAGTCCCTTGGATGAGCCCTCTCTCTAGCCCATCCACCTAATTTATGGCAAATTGGAAACAAGTTACCCTCTTCAACAAATGTGCTGGTAAAACTGGATATACATAGGTACAAGAACACAGCTAGATCCATATCTCTTACCTAGCACAAAAATCAATTGAAAATGTATCAAAGACCTTAACATAAATCCTAAAAATGTGAAACTTCTAGAAGAAAACATAGGTGAGATATAGGATCGGCAAGACTTTCCGAAAAGAACTGGGGGACACAATCCAAAGAAGTGACACACGGGATTGCATGAAATTAAAAAGCTTCTGCACAAGAAAGGAAAACAATCACTAGAGTAAAGACACAGCCTCTAAAACAGAAGAACATCCTTGCCAACTACATAAGAGACTGCGGATTAACATCTGGGATATATAAAGAACTGTAAAAATTAAATACAAAAAAAGCCAAAATCAAATGGGCTAATAGAAGATCCCAAAGAAGAACAGCAAATGACCAATAAATTCTTTAATATTTTATTTATTACTTCTTATTTTAGGTGTGTGCATGTATTTCTTGCATGCAGATAAGTACACCTGTGTTGTGCAGTGCCCTCAGAGGTCCGAAGAGGGTGTGAGATCCCCTGAAGCTGGAGTTAGGGACGGTTGTTAGCCACCATGTGGGTGCTGGGAATCAAACCTGGGTTTTCTGCAAAAGCAGCCAGTGCTCTTAACTGCTGAGCCATCTCTCCAGCCCTCAATAAATATTTTTTAAAGTATTCAATAGCCTTAGTTTTCAGAGAAATGCAAATAAAAACTGCTTTAATGCTTCATCTCACCCCAGTCAGAATGGATACTGTCAAGAAAGTAAATGACAACAAATGTGGTCAGATGTGGAGAAAGAGGAGCCTTTATATACTGCTGCTGAGAATCTAAAGCTTGAACCATAGGACCCAGCTGTACCACTTCTGGTCACATATCCAAAGGACTCTACCTCAACACACTAAAGAAGTATTTGCACATGTTTATTGTTATGCTCCCCATAATAACTAAGAAATGGAACTAGCCCAGATGTCCATTAACAAATAATTTAATAAAGTATGGCACACACATGCAATGGAATTTCCTGATGCCATAAAGAAAAATGAAAACATGTTATTTGCAGAAAAATGGAGGGAACTGTATCATCATGTTAAGTAAAATAAGCCAGACTTAGACAAATACTGTTTTCCCTCACATGTGGAATCTAGGGGTGTGTGTGTGTGTGTGTGTGTGTGTGTGTGTGTGTGTATGTACACCATCAAAGTAGAAAAAAGGACCATGGAGGGGTGGGTATCTTAAGAGGGGGTGGTGTGCTATGTGTGACATGAAACTAGAAGGGAGAACTTTTGGGAGGTAGAAAGGGGACCAGCACTAGTCAGGAGATTGAGGGAGGGGAAAGGGAATGAACAAAACCATACATGATGGCATGTATGTAATAAAATGCCATAACGAAGCCCATCACTTTCACTTTGTATACTAACTTAAAAAAATTTTTTTTTTTAAATCTGTAAAGAAAATTGTCCTGGGGTGGGGGTGGGGAGGACCCAGTCCACCAGAGGGCACTGTCCCCAAAGAAAGTAATGCCTAGTGTTCCTAAAGCACTTGGCAATCTCACTAGCCAAGTGAGATTGTTTTCTAACTATTGTGAGAAATAAAATTGTTTTCTCATGTGCAACTTTATGATGAACAATGAAACGGTCTTATAATAACATGCAATATCTAAATAAAATATAAAATGAAATGTTTCTTTGCACAAAGAGTAATCAGAATAAAATAACACACTGTACTTAACAGTATGCTAAGTTGAATTCTAAGATTTCCCTCTCTCTCTCTCTCTCTCTCTCTCTCTCTCTCTCCCTCTCTGTCTCTCTGACACAAATACACACACAAAAATACACACATTTGCACTCACATTTTCCTCATACTATTAACAATCCTCATTCTGTATGGAAGAATTGAGAAACAGTTATGGAACTTAGAAGGTCACAGGTTGGTCAAGATACAAGTTCTGTTAGACTAACTCTAAAACCTACACACAGAGAAAAATCAGGGGCCAAATAAAATGAGATTTGTTTCTGATATATTTAGCTTTTGCTGACTACATCACAGTTCTATGAATACATAAGATTAGATTTTAAAAGGGACTCTTTTTGTTGTCCAAGAGTAATGTTTTTGACTTTATTTTGATACCATTTCACAAGTACCTAAACAACCTCCCATTAAGAGGACTTAAGTTCACTGGTCATACATTCCATTGAAAAGTATCAAAGTTCTAAACTGCACAATAAGGAAGAGGAAAAGAATACATATTTCTATGTTTAAAGATTTATAATAAGTACTGGGAGGCACAGGCAGAACTACGACACCAAGTGAAATGTTCTGAGTAGATGATTTAGGGTCAGGATCACATTGCCTCACTACATTTTCTGCTGGCCTTGGAACTACCTTAATGTTCCTGGTTATATTTCAGTCCATGAGGCACATCTGTGATTCTTTATAGATTGGTAACACTCTTTATAATGGACAAATATTCAAGTCTTTGCTGGCAAAAAAAAAAAGCCCAGAATGTGTGTTTTAAGAAACTCACTGGCTGGGCCTAGTGATCCAGGTTTGTAATCCCAGCTATTCCAGGGGCTGAGGTGGACGGAAAGCTAGTGTAAGGCCAGCCTGGGCAACTTATCGAGGACCTGTTTCAACACTTTTTTAAGTTAAGTTAAAAAATTGAGAGAGCAGGCTCAAGGGTAGAGCACTTGCCTAGCATGTTCTGAGTTCAATCCCTAGTGCCACAAGGAAATAAGTAAATAAATAAATGAAACCTGGTTTACCTAGAAATCTGGACAGGGAAATATATTTCAGATTGTTTAGATTACAATTTCTATGGATAAACTTTGCTAGTGTAATTGGGTTTTAGTGTGTGCTCATGTGTGATATGCAGTCTGTTTCTCATGTGCCTTCAATATCAAATTTTAAACATCCAAGTTCTTTTTAACTTAATTATTCTACTTTTTGCTTATACTTTTTTTTCCAAAAAAATTTATATTCATTTATTCAGTGAATCTTTGCATGTACACATGCCACAGGACATACATGAAGGTCAGAGGACAACATGTAGGAGTTGATTCTTTCTTTTTATTATGTAGGTCCTGGTGATTGAATCCAGGTCATGAGGCTTGATGACAAACACCTATTACCCACTGAGCCATTTTACCAGCCCAGCTTGTACAATTTTAAAAACTAAGAATACAAGAGCAAGACCAAGCAAACCGATTGTATATCGTATATACTAGCAACACCTCAGTAACCTAAATATCCACCAGGTAGGAGCTAGCTAAATTAACTAATGGTGGCACATTAATGAGCTAGACTACTGTGCCATTTTCTCAAAAAAATAAAGCAGCTTTATATACATACATGAATATGGACATTATTAAAAATGTACAGCTCAGTGGGTTTCATATGCTAGTAGTTATATATACACACACAGTGTGAATGAAAGTTAACTGGTGAAACTAGTCTAGTGTCATCTAATTTGGATACCTGTTTCCTGCACACATACATATTTGGGACAGTGACTCATGGGCTGACTACTGGTAGCAGAACGCAGGCCATTTTTCTTTATTTGACCTTTAGATAAGGGACCCAGTGAGAGTCGATTTGGTTACAGTTGCTCTGTATATGGCACATGTCTGCAGGCTTTGGAAAAGGAGGTCCTGGAAGGACTCAGGTCTACTTGAATTTACACTCACTTTGGCTAAGTACACAGGGAAAACATGTCTTTTTTATCCTGTTCATTCCTGAAGCCCCAGAAGAGATTCTTTTTACTCTAAGATTAAATAAAGCAGTATCTACCTATCTATATATCATCTAAAAACAGCGGTATCTTTTATAAAAGCTTTGGTTGGCCGTCTTTTATTTTTAGTCTTCTGGGGGATGGAAGGGAATGGCTATGAAAAAATACCAGTCACTTTACAGTGTTCACCAAGTTCTGTCATCTGCAGTGGGCATCACCTTAGTGTTTTTTATTTTTTTATTTTTTAAGTAAAAGCAATCAGAAGAAAATAATCTTAAGCCTAAAATTCACACTGAAACACTGTAAATGTAGATCAAGGAGAGTGATAATATCGCTGGAGTGTGGGGAGAAGCCATCTGTAGATTATGCAATAGTTGACTGCATGCTAACGTCGGAACAACAAAGGTTCAAGCTCTGGCTCTGTTATCCATGAGCTCTGTGACTCTGGGAAAGTTCCTCATCTATTCAGTGAGTATTCTGCTACTTCTTACATGATGTTGAGGATTCACTGAAGTAAGGTATCCAAGTACCTCCCCGATGGCAAACACACGCTCGTAGTCTTCAGAAACCAAGTCCACAGTATATGCCCTTCTGCCCTTGTCTGAATGCAGACAGGAGGCCAAGATTCTTCAAAGAACTCGGGGAAACAAGAGGATGCTAGTGGAACCTCAGGTAGCAGAGTCCCAAATTCTGTGGCAAAACCAACAAGAAAAGGAGCCAAATCGGGAAAAGGAGGCACGAGGCAGTTAACAAAGCTAACAGCTAACAGCCCTGGCTGAGCACTTCCTGCAGCCTGAGGCAAAGCTTACCAAGATTTGGCTGGGACACTGTCAGGGACCTCTGAGGCACCGGAGTGGAAGTGACAGCAGTGTGGAGGTTCACGTGATTCAGGGGTTGATTCATCGCCTTCCTAGGGTCTTGCCATGTGGTGATTTTTTCTATATGACTAAGGAAGGAAAACAATTAATTACTTTTTAAATTGTCAGCAACATCATCAACAGCATCACCAATAGCAGCATAACAATGACACCATTTCTTCCCCTGGGTTGGGTTCTGCTGACAAATAGTTGACAAATTGTTTTTGGTTTCATCCAGGGATTCCCTGACCCATCTGGCACTGCAATCTGGTTGAGCCACAGCAAGCACTGCATGCGGTTTAGCCCAAAGGTGTTTCCCCAATACACACCCTCACCTCGACACTCACACCACAACAGGGGGAGCTGCGTCCCCAAATTAGGTCCCCTATTCCATTCCAAACCACATAGATCATTCCTGCACACAAACCCTGTCCTCCTCCATCAAGCTCTACCTGTAGTCAGTGTGAGTGAGTGTGTGTGTGTGTGTGTGTGTGTGTGCAAGTACACGTGTGTGTGATGTTGGGGACTGAAACCAAGGTCTCACACGTTAGGCAAATGCTGTAGCCCTGAGCTACATCCCCAACCTTACACATGTGTTTTAAAGATGAGTAGGTTCATTTAGTGCCTCTATACTTTGCTTTATAAATGGTATCAGACATCTTTCTATGTCCATCAAAGACAATAAACTATGATATTAGAAATTGAATGTTATCCCATGTTCCGGTCTTACAACCAGGTCAAACTCCACACACAGGAGACATTTCCTGAGATACAAAAGGAATTTGGCTGCTAAACACACCTTAATTCTGAGTAACAATGGTATTCTTATCTTTAGTACAGGAATCTCCAATTACTATCTCTTGATTTAATCCAGAGGTCTAGCTAGAAACTTCCTTTCCTAAAATTTATTTATCTTGTTTCTCTCTCTCTCTCTCTCTCTCTCTCTCTCTCTCTCTCTGTTTCCCCCCCTCCCGATTTTTGCTTTGTTTCATTTTTCTAGAAGATTTCCTTACATTTACATGTTGTTTCTAAGACTGGAAGGTGTCACCAAAGGGAATTTCTCCATTGCCCAGAGTGAAAACTTGGGTGTTTTCCTATGAGCTTTCAATGAGTAAGATTTTAAAAATAAAATAAGTAAGAAACAAAAGGCTAATAACTACAAGTTAGCTCTGCTGGAGCAGGGGTGGGCGTTGGAGGCACGGTGTTCAGGCTGACTGCAAAATATCAAAATCAAAAGGAAGTCAAGAGTGAACTAGAATAAAAATAAAAAACTAAGATTATCTGGTTTTAAAACACACACACAGACACTAGTAGATAGAAAAAGACTGAATTAAGAAGATAAGAATCATTCCCTAAGCATAAAAAAAAAAGAAAGACAATAGCCTTAGTTATGTGTTCAGTTTGACAACTTAATCCTGTTTAAGATTTTCATAAAATCCTTTAGTCAGCCTTTGGGCATGAGGAAACTCAGGTAGCCTCAGGAGTAAGGAACTAATTGATGAGGATGTTAAAGTTAAGTAAGTTCTCTTTAGCAACATAATTAGAGCTAAGAAACTGATTATTCTTATAGGACTCAGCCTACTAAAAAATGGTTTCCTGTCCAATCTTTAAAACAAATAAACAACAACAAAAAAAACTCTGTGCATAGCAGTACACATCAGTTCAAGACCAACCTGGTTTTAGATAACTTGTTCCAGGCCAGCCAGGACTACACAGTAAGACATTGTCTTTGTCTTTAAAAAAAAAGTTTCCAGACTAGGGAATGGGTAAAAACACTTTGCCCATAAGCATGAAGTCCTGAACTCAAAGCCCAGGTTCCAGGTAAAGCTGGGCGTGGTAGTCCATTTCTGTAATCTCTGGGCTCCTATGGTGAGTGGGAGGCAGAGACAGAAGAATTTCTGGAATCTCTGATAAACGGGCCTACACAGCAGTAGAGACCCTGTCACATAGTGGAAGTCAAATCACTCAAGGTTGTCCTCTGACCTCCACATGCTCACTGTAGCATAGGAGTGCCATCTCTCTCTCTCTCTCTCTCTCTCTCTCTCTCTCTCTCTCTCACACACACACACACACACACACACACACACTAGTTTCCAAGGCAGGCTTAACCTAGACAAATATTTTCCACTCTGGTACAATCAGAGGAGCCAGGTATGGTTTAATCCCAACATTCAAGAGGCAAAGGCAAGCGGGCCTCTATGAGTTTAAGGCCAGCCTGGTCTACATGTTGAGCTCCAGGGCAGCTGGGGCTACAGGGAGACTCTATTTCAAAAAGACCAATAAATAAATGAATAAATAAATAAATAAATAACAAGAGAGAGAGGAATCTCTGTGTCCCTTGCACTGTTCTAAGATGCCAACATCATGAATACTGACGTCACTGATTCTGAGAACCAGAATCAGAACCCCTTCACAGTGAGACACACTAATATATTCCATTTGATAGAAGAGATGTAAAATCACTGCTGTCATCAGAAACCCAAGGACAAAGGAGAATTACCATAGGAACTAGAATAATCCATTCCCAAATTCTGGTCCCCATTCTCCCCAGGCTCCACTCCTTAGAGAACAGGTAACCACTTCCAAATGTGGTGAGATAAGGAGGGTCCAGTGCACAAAGCCCAGCATCTGAAGTACTGGGTGAGACCAGCTTGCCTAAGGACTGCACACTATGATTGCTAGCCTCCATCCCTTGTGAGAGACACTGAGGCACTCTAAATGGACACTCCTGCCTAATCCTGACAAGTCTAACCCCACAGATGTAGTACTTATCCCATGGCTTGAGATCCCAGCACTCCCATAATGCCTTAGTAGCCTCCACAGCACCTCTACCCCTCCAACAAATGCAGACATCACTTTTTAAAAAAGAGTTTTGTTCCCAGGAGATTTGTTAGTTAAATATGTATTTCATTGTATTCCCCCAAAATTCCAGTACGACCTTGCTCAATTCAGTTCAGCCTTGCTTGAATGAGTAGTTGGGCCCTCCTATGTGAAAGCTAAGCTGCTGTCCAGGAGGTTGCCATGAAGGGGTTGGGAAGTAGAATGGCTTTCTTCTTTAAGTTGTTGAGAGAACTGCTCCCTTAAATAAGGCTCCCAGAATAGCCACGAATGCTGCCACATTTGTAAACCATATCTTGTCCCAATGTCGAACGGTTAGAGGCCCCTTGGGCCCATGAGATATCCAGAGGGTCTCCTAGTCTGAATGCAGAAATCAAGGGTACACGTATTGCTTGCATGAAGACTGTAATGTTTAAGGTCTGAGTTGAACACTAAATTCTCCTATTGTTCAAGTGATGTACAGCCCTAGCTCCATGTGCCCTCAGCCCTTCCCAAACCCCAAAGACACCATTTACTCTTCATTCTGCTGTCTCATCTCGGCTTCCTCTACCAAGGTGACTGAGTCATTTCCTCTCTCCTGCTCCTCACTGTGACCACGCTGTTTGCCAAGACCCACAGTTTAGCTGGCTAAATTCCTGCTTCCTTCTGCTCCTACCTCCTTCCTGGCTTTATTCCCTTGCTGGGTCTACTTTAAGAAAAAGTCTTCTATTTTGAAAGCATAATCTCTCATGGAAATTAACATAAACACATTCATATATTCATCTATTCAACTTTCTTATGGTATAAATATTTCATAAATATATACTATTTACAGTTTTCCTGTACAAAAAGAGGAGGGAAGGAGGGAAAAAGTGCCTAACCATGTATAGTGATGTATGCAAGTAATAGATTCAGTGGTATAATTTTTTGTTTTGTTTTTCCTCTCTAAACTGGCTTTCCAGGTTTTAGTAGTGACTGCAGAGTGTTTTCACAGCCAGCCAAGGCTAACACACTCATGAAGTTACAAAAAAGAAACAAAGGAAAATTAATGCATGACTATGCAGGTCACTTGGCCCTAAAACGCTGCTGAAGATAAACTGCAGGTTGGGCTCATTTCTTCATGGAGTCCAAAAAGAAGGCAAACCACATCAATTCCTTAGGCTCCACGGTGTTTATAAAGAAAAGAATAGCAGTTCCTAAGAGGAAGGAAAACTTCTGGACAACATCAGCAAATTTTTCCCTAGACTTAAAAAAATCATCACCAAGGCTCCTATGAAAAGCCTTGGGTAGCCTGGGAGAAGAAAGGCGCTCATCACAAATACGACAAGGAGAGGTCCTTCTTCCTTTGAGTGTCAGAACAGTTCCTGGTCTCAAACTTCAGGAGGAGTCTACCCGGGCACTGCCCAGTCACTGTGACTACAAGTAAGGGCAGTTCCAGGCACCTGGAGTTTGCCAAGACAGGAAGGGCCAGCACATCTCTGAGAAGAAGATTCTTGGCTGGAAACAGTCGCTTATGGAAAATTGTGTGACGTTGTTGCCTGTGGGTTAATATTTTGTGTCATAAAGACAAAACCTGAGAAGGCCACTTTGAACTCTGTGGGGTAAAAACTTCACTGAAATGGAGGGAAAAGCAGCATCTCACCCTCCCCTCAGCAGCTCCTAGCCTGCCGCCAGGGTCAGCCTCGGGGGAGGGGGTCATCTCTGGTTTTCCCTCTCCAGCCACCACCGCCTCCTTCCATCCCTTTCCCTCAGGTGACACAATGGCCTGTGGGCTTCCCCTCCTCCTGTCTTGCTGGTTTTCCTCCCACCCCACCCCCCAGCTCCCATTCTCTCTCTTGGACAACCCATTGTTTAACCCACTTCAAGGTCTATATCCCATAGACAGGTGCAATCCAAGTCACTCTAGAAATAGGTCACTAAGGCCCCATTCACACAAACACTGCTAGAGCTACCACTTCCGCTGTGACTTACAACCAGACTCTTCACACTGCTAAAATCATAACATACCACGGGACCTGAACTTTAGTACTTGCAAGGATCCTGTGTCACCTAATGGACAAGACTTTTAATCCATCCAAAGCTTAGGTCCATTTCCATAGACAAAAGCCAAAAAAAACATCAAAAACAAACAAACATGAAATCCATACCAAATACACAAGTTCCCCTTTTGAAAGTAAAGCAGGTCTGTTCTGGGAATCTTATCAAAGTTACAGATTTCATGATCAGGCTTCCCAAATTCATTTATTGAGCTGTGAGCACACATGAAAGACAGGCACCTCCTGCCTCAAACCCAAGGCTGACAATATTTGGTTCAAGTTTATTCAACAACCATGGACTATATATCTAATATATATGATGCACTGGTAGATATAAAAATGAAAAGCATTTTATAAATATAAAACCCACCTAGAGCTGGAGAGATGGCTCAGCGGTAGAGAACACTGGCTGTTCTGGCCAGTGCTTGACCCGGGGTTTGATTCCTAGCAGCCCCATGGCAACTAACAACTGTCCCTACCAGTCCAGGGGAATCTGAGGCACTCTTCTGATAGATTTTTTTAAGCCCTTTTTGAGACAGGGTCTCCCTGTAGCCACAACTAGTCTGAAACTTTCTCTGTAGATCAGGCTGGCCTTGAACTCACAGAGATCCGTCTGCCTCTGCCTCCTGAGTGCTAGGAAAAAGGCATGCACCACCATACCTGGCTCTGACGCACTCTTCTGACCTCCAAAGGCATTGCACAATACGGCTGCACATTACATACATGCAGGTAATACACTCAGACACATAAAAATAAAAATAATAATTAAAAAAAACACTGCTTAATAGCAGAGCCTTTAAAGGAAAAGATAAAATCTTATCTGTAAAAATAGAATCTACCAGCTTCTTACTTACTGCCCAGGAGAAGTTCTGATGTTTTCAGAAGAATTTACTCTTCAGTTCTTGACCTAATATATACTAACTTTATGGAAGGAAGCCACACAAAGACCTTTTGAAACAGAGAAGTCCTATGTAATAGATTTTGTATTGCTGGAAACATATAATGATATAAAAATAAGAATGGTTACAAGGGCTTCGTTTTGAAAGAATTTAGAATTCTGTACAACATAGGCAAAGAATTTTGCCTTCAAATATGTTTTTTGACTTTTTTATTGTTGCCCTGTCCCCTTTCTTAATTTTATGGATCTAAGCATTTTACCTGTAAAGGTGTAAATGCATCCATGTGTACAACGCCCACAGGGGTCAGAAGAGGGCATTAGTTCCCCTGAAACTGGAGTTAGGGACGGCTGTTAGCTCCCATGTGGATGCTGAGGACTGAACCCAGGTGCTCTGCAAGAGCAGCCAGTGTTCTTAACTGCTGAGCCAGCTCTCCAGCTCTTGCTCTTGTTTCTTTAATATATTCGAGCTTCACATTAAAGTCGGACCTCAGGGGTCCTATTATCAGCAGGGCTAAAAAACTTCCAGTCTACCTCTTACTATGGCCTAGTTAAGGTAGTTAAAGAAAACCGCATCAGTGAGGTAGGAGCTTAAAGGAAACCTGGAGCTCAAATGTTATTTATCTTCTATTCAATGCTGTTATTTGTCTCCATCCCTTCAACGAAATGTCTCTTTAGCCTCTTCCTTGACCTTATTTTGGGGAATAGTCATATAAGCTCTTCTAATGACCATGGAGGATGGCAAAGTGTACTGTATACAGAAGGCATTTGAAAAAATAACAATCCTGTAACCACCATGATAGTTACAAGCCCAACCAAAGTATAGATGAATTTTTCATTCACTAGACCAGTTCACCTATTAATATTATAACAAATATATGGACTAAGGGCAATTACCCTAAATATTGCTAAATGAAAAGGCTTTACAAGTTGTTTTTTTGTGAATTGTTTCATTTATACTCAGTAGTGTTAAGTGTTGAAAATAGAAATTGAAAGATCTGAATGAAGCTAAGTCCTCAGATAGG
This sequence comes from Eospalax fontanierii, assembly GCA_035773235.1. Classification (NCBI taxonomy): domain Eukaryota; kingdom Metazoa; phylum Chordata; class Mammalia; order Rodentia; family Spalacidae; genus Eospalax; species Eospalax fontanierii. The sequence goes on along the minus strand of CM069548.1, from coordinate 28,998,428 downwards.
GTTTGATAAGTAAATTTAATAAGTAGATAACAAATTTTATGCCAATTTTTAATCCTGTAGCAGATGGTGGGGTTTGCTTAAAGTTCAAACATTTTCCCTAATTACAATACAAATATTCAGAAGCTATTTTACTTTTCAAAGACAAACAGTACATATACTTCTATCTAATTAAACATTCTAGAAAAGTATTCTTATTTAAATTTCAAGACTTGGCAAATGGCATAACATACTATATATTAACTCATATCTTGAATTTCTTGAAGTAGTATATTTTGTTTGGTTTATTTTCCGTTTTTTAAATATTTTTATTTTATGTGTGTTTTAAAAAATATCTTTATTTTATGTGTATGAGTGTTTTGTCTGCATATATGTAAATGTGCATTCAGTACGGAGACCAGAAGGGGCATCAGATTCTCTCTGAAACTAAAGTTGTGGATGGCAATGTGGTGCCCATGTAAGTGCTGGGAACCAAACCTGGGTCTTCTGTGAGAGCAGCCCCTACACCATCTCTCCTGTTCCAAGTTATATTTTATTTTCTGACCAGTGGCATTTGGGTCTTCTTACTGACACCACAGACTGGGTCTTAGACCTTAAGAACAAAGATGGCAGCCACATACACTTACTAATCTTCCCAGGCCCAGGTGTAGGCAGTTACTCTGACTCCACCTAAAATCAGAATGCTGGAGGACGGTGGGTGTTGATAGCAGTGAGAACCATCACTGCTGTGTATGCACATCTGACAGCTCCTATCTAAACTGGCAGCCTGACTTGATCCTTTTCATAATATTAACATCAGAAGCCATCCCAGAGATCAGCTCCATTAGCCCAGTTCAATGATAGGGAGCTTGCTTTTGAGCTTAAATACACTGACAACCAGAACTAAAGCACTGCCTCTTCACACAGTTGAGCAGATACACAGTTTATATTTTATTGTATTTCCGAAGTGACCAATCTCCCTCCTATGTTCATTCTTCTTGCTTTCACTCCAGTTGATGCTCTGCCTCAAAGCAGTTTTCATTAACACTATCACTGGTTATAGTTCTTTCAATCTGCCCTCCCTTGTTACTCTAATACATTAGAACAAAAGGCACGAGGAGGTAAAAGTCAGGCCACAAATGTATACAGCAGACATACTCATTACCAAAACATTCAACATCTTAATACCAAATCCATAAAGTTGACTTACAACATAAAATAAAGGTGACTGCTCATGTAACACAAATGTGGTCAGAAAGCTGATCCTTTGAAATTGCAGGGCATGGTAAGGTTCCAGTCGGATTTTCACTGGGGAGCTCATTAAATATAGCTGTAGCCTATGACAGCTATAACCATTCATATATAAATAGGGGAGAATTTAGGGCCTTCTAATAAAAGAGGCTATAAAACCAGAAGCATTATTTTGGTGTATGATTCCGGTCTCTACCATTCACTTGCCAATTTAAAAAATTTCAGAGTTCTCTGGAATTCTGAATGAATGGCAAGGATTGTATTTTTAACTACCAAGGCTCTAATCCTTGACTTCCATCTCAGCCTTGCCAAGAAGCCACTTGTTTAAATTAGCAGCAGTAGCGTGAACAGGCCTTGCTTGCACTGTGGCCAGCTGTGGTGATCCATCTACCTCAAATCTTTTCTAAGCTTCACTCACTTCTCTGTACTCAGTCCCTCTGAACCCACTCAACCAGGGCAAAAGTGAGTCAAACAGAGTGGCTACCAGCCCAGAGAAGCAGTGGGACCAACATGGGATCATAATATCTTAATATCTGTGGTTCCTAAAAGGGTTTACTTACTAGTGTTTTTGTCCCCCGATGGGAAAGAAAGAAACACTATAAATGTGCCATTTCTCAGACAAAACCTCTTTGGAAAATGGTGGCTCATCAACCCAACCCCACAATGTGACTCAGGAACCTGGCTTCTGAGGCTGAGGGTTTCAGCCACTGTGTAGACAACCTATCGGTTATTCCAGTGCCCCAGCATCACCCACCACTGGCAAGTCTGACTTTTCTGCAAACTGAGCCAAATTCTTGTCTAACCTCATTTTTTCTGATTCCCTAAAAAGACAAGAAGAAAACGGCTAGTCATTTTGTTTGTTTGACTTAAGCCAAGAACCCCATGCAAGAACTTTGGCTACATCTTCTAATGTTCCAATTAATAATGGAATTAAAAGATTCACAAAATAGCCAGGCATGGTGGCAGTTGCCTTTAATCTCAGCATTCAAGAGGCAGAGGCAGGCAGATGATGTTTGTGAGATCTAGGTCAGCCTGGACTACATAGCAAGTTCCAGGCTAGCTAGGGCTACAGAAAGATCATCTTTAAAAAAAAAATTATAAAACACCTTGGGATTCTTCTGTTAGACTGAACTCAACAATAAAAAAAGTTTATTTCACTCAATTTTCTTATTTCTAGATGACAATTACAAAACATGTATTCGGTATTTATATTCTGTATTTTCTCACAGATAATAACATGGGATAAAAATGAGAGAAGAGATGAGGAGATGGAATGCATTTAACCATTTATTCATTTTATAAATATTTCTAGCAGTGTTATATCTTCTATATGGATTCAGTTCCAAAATCAGCTTTTGGGTTGGAGGTAAAGCACACACTAGGCTCCAGCCCCAGAAGTGCCACCAAATAAACAGACAAAATAACATTTTACAAACGTCGAGAACAGTGGAAATTACCACTGAAAATTCTTTAAATGCACAGTTACTAGGTTTTGTGGATATTATAGGATCTTTCAGCTTTTTCCAAGGTTAGGATATGTCGCTCCAAAAGAATACACTCCGCCCAATGTAGCTCCATTGTTGCATCCACCAAACACCTATGCTGAGATCTGCTAGGCATACAGTGTTGAATTGATGCCAATTCAATCTTCTTGTGTTGCTGAGTGCCTGCACTGCATAGGCCCTCAAAAAATTGGTAAACAAAGGGTGGGGAAGTGCTAAAAGAGAAATAATAACTCTCGGGGACTGGGGAGAAGTACTCTTGTTTTTTATTATAAATGGTCCAGAAGCTTCTTTCTCTATAGCTGCTTCTTAGATGTACCAACCACACAGGCTGCATCTGACATCTGGAAAGCAGCTCACAATCCATCTTAAAAAGACGTCTGTTTTAAGGCCACTGAACTATTCTAAACCCTCTATACTTTGAAAATTGTTTTTCCAGGCTTTCCGTGTCTGACCCATGTTTTTACCATGTTGTTTTTCCAGTTGTTCTCAAGTAGGGCATAAACCCAATACTTGGCTGCTTCTAAGTCACTCCAAACAGAAAATGTCTCCAAGCTAAGAATGTGATTAGTCTTCTTTTTGTCCTTCTAATGTGGCCAAATGAAGTAAATGTCACTTGCTCAGAAAAAGAGGGCAAAGCCATTCTGGGCCAGGGAAACAAGAATTAACAGAATAGGAGGTTTCAGAGATTAACAAATCAAAGGATACAGCAAAGGGAGACTGGCAGTCCTCAATCTACCTAACGTCATTAATGCAGCTAGGGGCACACGCTCTGAAAAGCTCACATCATACAAACTTGTGGAAGCTAGAACTTTATGCTAGTGACCCACAAAAAGTTGCTGGGGAGGACTTGGCCCTTCTCTCCCTTCTTGCCCTCTGGGTGCCAAGCCCCAGGGGAGGCCTGGCACACTTCCATGCTCCCCTGCACCTCTCCCTTAAACTATCTCCTTTCTTGTAACTGTCCATGTGTCTCTGTACAATTCATCGTAAGGAGGCACAAGAACCTGAAAACTTCAATGTCTGCCCTGTAGGCACTTGTAACAATTTTAAAACCCCAAATTATTTTGAGTTAGTTGAGCTCCTTCTCTCTCCATGTGAAGATATTCAGGCCCTTTGTGCTAGCTTTTATTTACTTAGTTCGTTAGTTAGTTAGTTAGTTAGTTAGTTAGTTAGTTCTAGGAGGGTGAGTCATGGGCTCTGGCTGCCTGACTCACTTTTTGTTCCTGGTTGAAAGGTACAACACACAATGAACTAACAACAAAAAGATTGGCCTGAACCCAGGAATCTCAAGGTACTTTGTAGAGCCATGAATGAGCCCATTTCATAAGAAATAATCAGAAGCTGGCTAGAGAGATGGCTCAGCAGTTAAGAGCACTAGCTGCTCTTGCAGAGGACCCAAATTTAATTCCCAGTACCCACATGGCAGCTGACAACCATCTATAACTCCAGTTTCAGGAGATTTGACACCCTCTACTGACCTCCATGGGCACTGCACAACATGAATGCACCTACCTACATGCAAGCAATACACGTTTACACATAAAATAAAAATAATAAATAAAATATTTTTAAAAAGACAACGAAATAATCAGAAAGATCAAAGACAAAAACAGAAGTACCATTAGAGCCCATGTTGGGCTTCTGAGGCAGAGAGCAATGTGGAGGGGACCTTGAAAAGATCACCGAGAAGCACTTCTTAATTTTTTTTGTGTGTGTGTGTTTTTCAACACTGCCAGGGTTGAACCCAAGACCTCGTGCATGCTAAGTACATTTTCCTATTTTCAATTCAATGCACATTGTTTCTTTAAGTGTATTCCTTGGCATCTTTGGCAAAAAGAATCCGCCTTGTTGTTAACTGATTAAGAGGTTTCTTTAACTTCACTTAACATCTCCAAGTCCAAGTCTTCATTTCCTCCAAAAGGTCATAGGAACATCTACTATGTGCCACTATTTTGAGTAGTTCATCCAATAACAGAAGCAAAGAACTGTGCTAGATATAAACTGTATTCTACAAATATTATTTCTCATCCTTTCCCTTATGAAATCTATCTACATTGTCTATTTAAAAGGATCTAAATAATACAATGGAAAAAAAGAAAAAGAAACTGCAAATATGCTAGGGTACAAAGAACCGGAGAAGATAGCAGTGGGCATTAACTTACTGCAAAAACTATAGACACATATGACCTATACAGTCAGAGCACCTAAGTAATAATCAACCTTGAGACAAGATTCTTTTCCTTTCCTTTTTATTTTTTAAATGAATATATTAGGTATTAGTTATCACTGTGGCATTTGCCGACGAAGTGCGTTTTAGTGCCTGCCCTCCCTCATCTCCCGACCTCTGCTACCACTGCCCCCCCTTGTGACAGCCCCTCCACCAGCCTCTTTCTTCTTTCATGTGCCATGAGTCCTTTTGCCAACACTCATATCTGTTTACATATATACACATACATTACAGGCTAGGATCTTCATATGAAAGGGAATATGATCTCTGTCTTTTCAGGTTTGGGTCACGCCACTTAATAGTATACTTTCCAGATCCAGCTAGTTTCCCGGAGATTCATGATTTCAGTTTTTTATTCACATATAAATAAATCCATTATAAATAAATCCATTGTGCCTACAGGCCTCATTTTCATTAGCCATTCATCTGGTAATAAATGTCTAGGTTGGTTCCATTTCCTACCGTGACTACAGCATCAATAAACATTCAAGTGCAAGTATCCCCATGGTAGGCTATGAAGTTCTTTGAGTAAATGCCCAGAATTGGTATCTCTGGGTCATTTAAAAATTTTGAGAAACCTCCATCTTCATTTCCATAATGGTTGAACTAGTTTGCACTTCCTCCAGCAGTGACTGAAGGCTCCTCTTTTCTCACATCCTCACCAATATATGTGGCCAGATTTTAACTTTTTTTTCTTATTTATTTATATACGTGTGCTCACGCGCACGCACACCTGTGAGTTTCCATGTACCGTATGTGCAGGAATCCACTGAAACCAGAAGAGGACATCAGATTCCCTGGAACTGGAGCTACAGGAGGTTGTGAGCCATTGTGTGAGTGCTAAGAACCATGCTCAGGTCCTCTGAAAGAGCAGTTAAGTGCTCTCAACTGCTGAGCCAGCTCTTCAGTCCCCCACTGTCAGACTTAGCCATTCTGAGTATAGTGAGGTGCTATCTCAAAGTTGTTTTCCTCTGCATTCCCTGCGCCCCCTCCGCCCATGCCTAGGAACGTTGACTGTTTTAAAATGCTTAGGGCCTTTTGTGTTTCTTCTTTTGAGAACTATTTGTTGTTTGACAGTTTTTGTTTGTTGATATTTAATTTTTGCAGTTTTTTGAAAATTCTGAATATTAACCTATTATCTGAAATATAGCTGGTAAAGATTTTCTCATATTCTGTGGGCTGTCTGGGTACTCTGCTGATCATTTCTTTTGCTGTGCAGAAACTTTTCAATTTCATGTAGTCCCATTTGTTGATTCTTGGGACTAGTTCCTATGCTACTGGAATTCCATTCGGAAGGTTCTTGCCTAAGCATATATATAGCAATGCATTCCCTAGGTTTTCCTCTAGCAGTTTCAGTTTTAATTTTTTATATATTTTTATTTTATGTATACAACTGTTATGCCTGTGTGTATGTAAGTGCATTCATGTTGTGTAGTGCCCTCAGAGGCCAGAAGAGGTTGTCAGATTCCCTGGAACTCAAGTTAGGGATGGTTGTTAGCCACCCTGTGGGTACTGGAACCTAATTTGGGTCCTCTACAAGAGCAGCCAGTTCTCTTAACTGCTGAGCCATGTCTCCAGCCCCTCAGGTTTTAAATTAAGAGCTTTGATCCACCTCAAGTTGATATTAAGACAGGATGGACCATATGGGATCTACTTTCATTCTTCTGCCAGTGAATGTCCAGTTTTGCCATCGCCATTTATCGCCATTTATCGAATTGTCTGTCTTTTTCCCCTCTGCATGTTTTTGACACCTTTGTCAAAAATTAGTTAGCCATTGACACTCAGTTATTCTGAGTCCTCTAGTCTGTTTCATTGGTCTGTCTGTTTTTATGCCAGTATCAAGCTGTCTTGAGATACAAGCATTTAATCCCAGCACTCAGGAGGCAGAGGCAGGCAGATCTCTGTGAGATGGAGGCCAGCCTGGTCTACACAGTGAGTTCCAGACCAGCCAGGTATACATAATGAGAGTTACTAGAAAACCTTGGGATGACAGGATAGCCAGTGAATATGCTGGAGAATCTGGCATCAGAACTGTTATGCATACAAAAAGTATGCAAAATATACATGCAAGGATAGTCACTGAAGTCTTATTTTTATGTTAAATGTGTCCTGATGCCATAGTTAAATAAATTATGGTATAGTCCAGGAAGTGAGAAACTAAACAGCTATTATAAATGACACAGATATATGTTTTATTTTTATGTATATGAGTGTTATGCCTGCACGTATATAAGTCCACCCGTGTTGTACAATGTCTGTGGAGGCCAGAAGAGGGAGTCAGATCCCCTGGAACTGGAGTTTATGGATAGTTGTTAGCCACCGTGTGGGTGCTGGGATTCGAACCAGGATCTTCTGGAAGAGCAGCCAGTGCTCTTAACCAATGAGCCGTCTCTCCAACCCGAGATCTATATTTTTCTAATGGAAGATGCTTATAGCACATTGCTGAGAAAACATTCTGGATAAAATGACACATTACAGATGCAAAGAAAGTAGGCTTTAGATTTCTTTGAATTTTTTTCATTAAAGCATTATTTTTCTAACTTGGGAAAACATTACTCTCATCTCTACCCCTCAAGTGAATCCATTTCTTACTTTAAAAATAATGCTGTGCTTTCCACAGCTGAACCTATAATTGTTAATTACAGTCTCAAAAAGCAATTCCACAGCTATGGGACTGGAAAAATGGCTCAGTGGTTAAAAGCACATACCGCTCTTGCAGAAGACTTGAGTTCTGTTCCCAGCATCCACGTAACAACCACCTATAACTCCAGTTCCAAGGAAATCTGAACCCACACCCTACCTCCACAGGCACCTGCACTCACATGCACAGACCCTCACAGAAATACATAATTAAAAATTAAACAAATACTAAGAAAATTATAATTCTACAACTACAGAGCAAGACTGGAAGTCTTGTTGATGCTTGAACTGCAGCTTAAAGGGCACCACCGTGACGCTCCCTGTGGGGTTCAGTCAGAAGGCGCACTGAACCAGAGGGTCACCAAAGGGTTAAGACAGCACAGGAAAACGATAAAGAAGTCTGGGGAAATTCAATAAGCAATATTTGGTGACTGCCTCTGGCAGCTTCTTGAGTGGGGAAATCTGAAAGAAGACGCACAGAAGCAGCCTTCTCCTTGGGGACATGTGGCAGGGACCACCATTCTGGTCACCGTCTACACTTCACTTCTGTGGCATCTGCATCCAGCACCTGTCACCCTTCAGCCTGTCAGCTGCAGTTCTGCTATTACTGTCATCCGCCTGGTCCAGAAGGGAGAGGCACTTACTGTATCTAGAAAGATTAAAATAAAATATCTTTGATTGCTCTTGTGAAAGAGAATACATGCTGTATATTTAACTGTGTTTTGGTCTTGTCCGGTTTAACTTTCTTCTCTTTTTATTCAAGGAAGAAACCTTTCCTGGTAACTTTTCATCCTAAGCCCCTTTATTAACTATATATTTGCTACAGATAATAGTTTAAATTTAGTCTGGTGACCAGCTCACAAGGGCCTTTCTCATCCCACCATGAGACACATCCTGCCCTCAGATTTTTTACCCAATTCTCACTGGCCGGAGAGAAATCCTTGGCAAGGATATAGCCCATGGTAATTTTAATGAAAATGATTTTTTCCTTACAGAAGACATTTAGATTTTTTTCTTTTCCATGAAACTTTTTCCCCCTTGGTTTCTGAGACAGGATGTCACTATATAGTTCAAGCTGGCCTTAAACTCATTATCCCTCCTACCTCCACTTCCTAAGTGCTGGGAATATAGGTATGCATCACCATGTTTGAAACTGAAAGAGAAACGTTATATAAACTCTCAACTGCCAAGCAGTTCCGACTATCAGAGTGAAGAAGACATCACACACACCGCAGATATTAAAAACTATGAATGAGATAAATGAAGGCATCACACACACGGCAGATATTTACTACAAATGGAATAAATGAATAACGCAATGAAGGTACGAACTGCTGCATGAATGAATCTAATGGGTTTACTTTAGCAAACCATTCTGCTCTCGATATCAACTGTACTGCCAGGCATGGTGGTACACGCCTGTAGTCTTAGCAATCAGGAGGAGTTTTCATTCAACTATATCAAAGGAATCTCATTCATACCTTAAACATTCTTTTCTTTTTAAGAATTGCTTTATTGAATTTTTGTGATTTTCATACAATATAATTTGATGATATTTAGATCCTCGCCCCTTAAATTTTTTCTAATAAATGGTCATAAAACTCCCTCAGGAAGACTTGTTCTTGATTTATCCCAAGGACATAAATACTAGAGATTTGTAAACAGCATCTAGAACAATTTAGTATCATTATTAGTTCATTCCTGTTCAGTTCAGCAGACTGCCTGAGCCTGGAACTACTACACACCCTGGGTCCCCAAAGAACATGTCTGACACATACTAGACATACAATAAATGTCTGTCAAAGGAATGAATGAATGAATGATGCTAACAACAATGATAGTCACAGTCATACTGCTTCATATTAGTTATAGTGTTTCCGTCATCATATTCACAATTGTCATGGTAAAAATGTCTGCTAGTCATAGCGGATCTAGAAATAGCACTCTATACTTTGAAAAATTAATTTAATCCACATAAGCAACTATTAATCTCCATTTTTAAGATCCAGAAACTCATGTGGGAGAAGTTAAATGACTTAAAACTTCCTAAGTTTCTATGTTGCAGATGAGAGAGTCAAACTGTGCTCCTAAGCAGATCAGGGCTCTTTGGCATGCACAGCACTGGCCTTGTGAACCCAAGGAGGCTGGCGTGCTTAACCTGGCTCACTAGACAGGAAGGAAAGGAGGTAAGGACAGTCAGTGCTGCCCCCATCCTGACCTCATGCTGAACCATCTCCTACAACTCTGTCCTCTCGCTTCCACAGCACATCATGGCTTCTTATTCCTTGCAATAGTGTATAAACCTGTCTGCAAAGCCGACTTTTTAAAATGGCCTGATTTTTCTGTCATGAGAGAAACTACTGTGACAGTAAAACACATCAGCTCCATGGGATCCTATGGTTGGTATTGGGATGTGGGGGGACAAATACGACTTTTAAAAAACAGAAGAAATACAAAACAGAACCCAATGTCCTTGACTTAGAAAGACAACATAAAAACTCGGAAGATAGATTTGTAGATGTGAGACAGGTAATGGAATATGTTGGAACTCTGAAGCATAACTTGGGGTTGATTATTTTTTTTTAACTTTCTTTCTTTGTGTTTTGTCATGTAGCTCAGGATGACCCGGAACTCAAAATTCTCCTGCCTCAGCCTCCAGAACACTGGGAGGGCTGAGTGTGATTTTTAAAGATCCTGTATTTTTGGAAAAAGCCAAAGCCTATTCCTTCAATAACAGCTCCAAGATGACCTGCCTTAGTTTTTATTAATCTTTTATTATTTATTAATTGCCAGGAAAAATTCAAATAGGATTGATGTGTTCATTTAAATTAAGCTGGATCATCAGTCTTTCTAATTGGCCATAACTATAATTACTTAACTGAAATTGAACATGTTAATATAGGAAAGATTAACATTGTCTAGGAATTATGTAGGAAATATAATTTCACAAAGAAGAGCAACATGGTAGAGTTAAATTCCAATTTTTCTAAGCTACTACTTTTTAGCTTTTATAACATTTATATAAAACACATTTTATGATGGATAATAAAATAAAATAAACAGTTCTATCAGAGGAAACTTCAGGGAACTAGGAAGATGATTTGGGGGCACTTGCTGTAGAAGCATAAAGACAAAAGTTCAAATCTCCAGCACTGATGTAAAGAGCCAAGCATGACTCCATGTGCCTGTAACAGCAGCATCAAGGAACGGAGATAGGCAGACCTGAGGTGTTCCCAGGTCAGTCAGTCTAGCTGAACCAGCAAGGTTACAGTTCAGTGGGAGACCCTGTCTCTAGGCATAAGGAGGAAAGCAACAAAGGAAGACACCCAACATCCTCCTCCTCCTCTGGCGTCATTATGTGTGCCCACTAGTGCACACACCACACACATACAGAAACAAACAAGCATTTCATCTTGGGTAAGGACTTGTGGTAATTTCAAAAGACCTTTTAAAAAGAATCTTATGCTTACCTATTCATATACATAATAATTATATTAACACAGAAGTATGGGAATATATGCAAATGTTAGTTGGAACGCATGATGCCTGACGCAAAAAGGTAGAAGTCTATTCCTATGTCAACATGAAATCAAGGAGAAAATGACAGAACCTTGACTTTCTGTGACTATCTAAATGATGTATTTGTGGTTTTTTTTTTTTTTTTTTCTCCAAATAAATTGAGCTTGAGTCTGGAAATTTTCCATTAAAATTATGACTTTTGTAACAAAGAAGGAAGGGAGAGGTGGAGGGAGAGAAGAGAGAAGAGGAGAGAGGGAGGGAGGAAGGGAGGGAAAAGCAAAACCTCAGGTGGGGTCACAGGGAACAGTCAATACTTGAGTCACTGTGTGGCCACTGGGGGAACTGCCTGATTCTGCCAGTTTCATCACCAGACCATGCACTTGCCTATTTCTCAGGTAATGAAACTGTCAGACTGTCTCAGCAGACACAGTTATGATGCAAGGTAACTTCGACTGTATTCTATTGGACATTAATTCTAGAAAATAATCCTGCCTAGAAAGGTCCCTTCAACTATATGTTTGGAAATCACTGAAGGATATAGTTCCCCCTAAAACTTATGCAATCTTTATACATACAAATAGACATATATATATATATATATATATATATATATATATATATATGACTTTTGGTTTAAATTAGCTTAATCTCAAATATTCCTCTCCCTCTTATCTATTCTTTATGTGTATGAATATATTGCCTGCATGTATGTAAGTGTACCCCTGCCATGCAGTGCCCATGGAAGACAGAAGAGAGCACTAGATCCCCTGAACAAGTGTTGCAGCTGTTAGCCTCAGTGGAGATGCTGGTGCTCTGACTGCTGAGCCAGCTCCCCAGCTCCGCTTCTTTATTTTTTAAGAAAGGGTCGCACTATGTAGCTCTGGCTGGCCTGGAACTCATTATGTAGACCAGGCTGGGAATGAGCTTACAAAGATATGCCTGCCTCGGCCTCCTGAGTGCTGAGACGTGTGCCACCATGCTCAGCCCCCAGATAGCTCTTCATTTATTCTAGGTGTGATGTTTTGTTTACACTGAGTTACTAATGACCCCCAAAAATACTTCTTTAGAAGTATGCCTGTTTATCCCAGTAGTCAAGGGGCTAAGGCTGGTGAGTTTGAGCCTGGGCTACATGGCAAGACTCTGTCTCGATGGAATCTCCATATTTAGGAATTAAATCCTAGACTATACTGTTTACAATAGTTATCCCAACCATGACAACTGTATTTGGTAGCACTGTATGAGCACACGCCATGCGTCAGTGATTAGAACAATATTCAAACCCGGAAGACCAGAATTAAAAAAACACTGTAGTTTCTTTGCAAAGTCCCTGGACAATGTGAGTCTGGCTCCAAAGCACCCCAAAGACAAAGTTCATCCAAAGCAGAACTAGCATAGATTAGACAAAGGAACAGATAGCAAGAACATGAGAGACATCAGCATGCATATATGTGTATGTTTATGAATGTACAAATAGACGTGTTTTTAAAAAGTGACCTGAGATATTTGTACTCAGTAAACTTTTCATCTTTCTCCTTACTTTAAAACCAGGAGGCTGCATGTATCTATTCTTAGGTACTCTCAAAACAAAGCTTCCCTTAGTTTGAGGTCACAGCTGCTGGAAACACTCTGGGTGGCTCCTCTCCATCCCTATGAAACAACTGGTGGGAACCAAGCAAGAGGCCATCAACCCAGCTGTTCAATCTTACTTTCTATCTTTAGCAAGTCACTTTGCCACTAGTGTCACCAGGGCAGGCCACACTGAAAACCACACCACTGAAGGTGGATTCCAATCCCCACTAAAACACTCTAGACACAGGGCAAAGTCACACTTACGTGCCAAACACAATATCAACCAGATGTGGAACACAGGTGACCTAATATACATACCTAGTGATCAATGAAAACTTCATCAGTCACCACAAACCAGTACGCCAGCATCTCCTTGCAGTTCATCCTATTGGAGAGTCACCCACTAGCAGAGTAAAACTCAACAGGACAGTCCAGGAACCCAAGAAGACCAACTTCAGACTCCATTTCCTGTGCTGGCTGCTGGCTTCCTTAGTGAAATGCAGGATACATTTTCCACAGTAAACACACTACACAAGGTCCTCAGGATGCCGTGACTGGCGTTTAACAGCCTGTGCATGTCTCATCCTAGCTTCCTTTCATTTAACTGTATGTTCATTGTAATTACTTGCCCCAAAGCCACGAAATTTCAGAATTACTTGATTTTTTTTTTTTTGAGAATTACTAGTTAAAATAATCTCTTTCTCCCCATCCCATTTATATTGTTTGACATAGAGTATCACTCTGTAACCCAGAGCTGACCTCAAACTCATAGAAATTCTTCTGCCTCAGTCCTCTAAGCACTAGCAGCCACTTCCAAGTTTTAAATAAATTTCCTTGCTTTATTTTTCTTCATAGAAAAGGCAGGGTTGTCTCAGCAATATGGAAGTCCTGGAAGTTCCTTCAGTGAAAAGAGTTGCTCTTTTCCTGAATTTGCCTCAACATTGTTCTCGGCCCAGGAGAACTCTGAGAATGCCTTGCTAAGCTCTCCTGTAATTGACTGTCTCCATTGTTAACATACGCAGGGACTTCAAAACATTAAACGACTTATACAAATAGAAACAAAATGTTCTTTGAGTTCTATTGATAATTTAACCTTTAGCGTTTTTTGGATGAATCCCAATTCTCAGGAATTAGGGAAAGCCACTGAATGAAACTATTATGTAAAACATTGCTGTGGGGATTACTTTGTGTGAAAATATATACAGTATATCATTTAAAAAAATGTCTTTGAAGATGGGCTTTCATAATCCATAATTAAAACATACATGTCTTGTATAGCTTCTCAGTTCTCTATTTTGTGCTTTCTCTCAGAGAAATAAACGTAACTTTAACTAGGCAAAGGAAATCAGGGCCGTAATTGTCAAGGTCACTCGGGGGCTGAAGTTACGGGGCACGGAGGAACAGTTCTCAGATCTGGGAAGGTCCTATTTCTTGATTTAAGAGCTGCTTATGTGAGTGTGCTCCATCTGAAAATTCTTCAAGAAATATATTTATGATTTATGCTTTTTTTAAAAAACAATACTTCATTTTTGTTGAGCTCAGGTTGTGCCTGGCCCTAAGTTACTCTAGTAGACCACAGTGATTTTTCAACTGTGCCTTGTCCTGAGCGATCCCAACTTCCAAGCAGCATTTGACTCTGTTTTGAGGATGGAGAAAGGCTGCACTTTGGTGGACACATGAACACCGCCCATGCAGCACAGGCTGGTTACTAATTCATTTCGAAGAGCAGAAAGGGAGCCAGGGAGATGGCACAACAGGTAACAACCTTGATTTCAAACCCAGGAACCTAATTAATTAACTAATTAATTAAAGTAGGAAGAATAATACCCTATACATTTATTAAAGTTAACTGGAACTATAGAAACAGATGGACACAGTAAAATCCTATCAGAAAATTATGCCTAAGAACTTACTGGACATCGCAGTTTGAGAAAGGAGTGAAGCTTCGTCACCTAGACCCCATCAACAGGAAGACACCTAGCACTGCAACAGCCATGACCCCACTGTCACCTGTCCACCCAGAGTGTGCACCAAGGGCTCAACAGGCAAAACATTCTTGACTGTAATAAGGGCTTCAGCTGGACGTGGCCAATGGCTGTTGACTTGAATTGTAGTCTGCCAGGCCACCCGTTCCATGTGACCCCTGCATCTATTCTCCTGGGTTCCACTCTCCTGCTTTGTGTCTACAGCCTCTGCTCTACCTCTGCTCCTAGAGCTGGACTCTGACCCCACAGCAGTTTCTCCAGCAGACCTCCACCAGGGTTAATTACTGCCTCCGCCCCTTCTCCCAATCTTTACACCTCTCTCAGCTGCCCAAACTCTCAACTCCTTGAGCACGGCTGGCCTTTTTGACTCTTTTAAGCCAGTCTGAAACCTACAACCACAGATAGGACAGAGAGACAGACAGACTTGCTATGTGATGTGCAATATTAGTTAATATTGTTAGTTAAGACTGGAATAAAAAAACCTGGGTTTCTCTTAGCCAAAAAATAGCTATGCATTGTGAACTTGTTATCCAATGAATCTTACTGTGTGGAAAGATACTAATGTGTTCATGTATGTTTCTGATAGCAAACTCATGACAATTTTTTAAACTCATTCAGAAAAATTATTTTTTCTAGTAAAATGCCCAGGCTGACCTTGAACTCAATATGAAGCCTATAAATGTCTCCAATTTAAGATCTTCCTACTCAGCCTCCAGAGTAACTGAGATTTAAGGTCATCTGCCATGACACCTAACTAGGAAAATGTCATTATTTTTTATTTGCTTAAGAGTAGTTCTATCAGGTGGCTAGAGAGATGGCTCCACAGTTAAGCACTTGCTGCTCCTCCAGAAGTTCAGTTCCCATCACTCAATTCCAGAACCAGGAATTCAACACCCTCTTCTGGCCTCCTCAGGTAGGTGCGTGCGTGCGCACACACACACACACACACACACACACACAAACACACTCATGTATATACATGTAGACACACACAAATACATACATAAAATCTTTAACTTCTTCCCTCATGAAAAATAAAATCCTTTCCAAGATTTTTCAATCCCAAATTTTCTAACTGAATTTCATTAGTCTTCCTGTATAATTAACATTGATGTCATGGTACAAAGTCCTCCATCAACTGGTCGAGTCCAGGCAGATACTTCCAGCTTGTGTTCCCTTCAACCCTCCAGTTTTGACAATTAAGAGAAGAAATGGTACCAGACACAGTGGCGCACAGCTTTGATCACAGCATTAAGGGTGTAGAGGCAATCGAATTCAAAGGCAGCCTGGTCTACATGCTGAGCTCTGGGCCAAGGTTACATAGAGATACAACACCTCCACGAGGGGACAGAGTAGGGGTCAGGGGAAGACGATAAGTGACCTAAGAGACATGCTGGTCTCTTCTGAAACCTGAAAACATAGGAGAGGGGGCTGGAGAGATGACTCAGCAGTTAGTGCACTGTCTGTTCTTGCAGAGGACCCAGGTTCGATTCCCAGCACCCACATGACAGCTAAAAACCATATGTAAGTCAAGTTCCAGGGGATTGGATGCCCTCGTGCACTGCATGACACTGGCGCACTTACAGACATGCAGGCAATATACTCATATACATAAATAAAATATAAAAAAAAAACCCACACAAATCAGCTTCAGGAATTTATTTTTCATTCTGGATCATTCTCCACTGGGGAATTAGCCTGGGTATTTCTAAGGCCATGCTGCCAGATCACTGCACTGATTAACTTTTAAAAAGGGAACCCATTTCTGTGGCTATCTGGCCTAAAGAAGAAAGAAACCATAGATTTTGGGATGAAGGGCAAGGGATTCAGTCCAGGGATGTTTTCATGTAAAACATGCAACCTACCACTGAGCCCTAAAGAACTAGAGATTTCAATATACAAAGCAGCAGCTCTAGTAGAGGGCCTTAGGGGGAACTTATTCCTAGTACATGTTTTATGAGTTGTCTTGACAACAAAGGGCAAAAGCCTTCTGAATACCTTATGACCCAGTCTTAGACTTTGAAGTTACATTGCATAACAGGCGAAGATGTGGGCAGCTGAGTTGAAAGAATCTTGTTTGATGGTCAGCTCTGCCACTTACTAGCTACGTAACCTTGGACAAGTTCCTCAGCTTTGTTCCATTTCTCAATCTCTTTATCTATATAATGGAGCTATTAAAAGTGGCTCAAAGGTGGAACCCAGTCTGTGTTCCAAATTCTAGTTCCTATATTTAATTGAACATACTTAGGTAAACAGCTTCATTTTCCTCTGTGTCTCAGTTACTCAGCAAACCTATGATATACAAGCACCTTGAAGCAAAGTCTGTCCAACAGGAAATCATCAATAAACGTCAGCTACCATCATTATCAAGACAAAGGTATCCACATATACTGCCTGATATACACACAACTGTTCAAAAAATGATACTTGGCTTCACAATAACTACTGAGAAAACAATGTCAATAAATATTTTGCCAATAAAAAAAACCAGGAACCAAAAAGGCTCAATGACGTTCCTTCTTCCTGGTTTGGTAGCAATGACTCTGTTACTAGCCACTTGTCCTAGTTCATCCGAATGCTGTGATAAAACACTGAACAAAATCAACTTGAGGAAGAAGGGCTTTATTTGGCTTAGATGTCCAGGTCACAATACATCACTAAGGGAAGTCAGGGTAGGAACTCAAAGCAGGAAGCTGAAGAAAGCAATCATGAAGGAACACTTGCTTGCTGGCTCACTGCAGACTCATGTGTAACTAGCTTTCTTATGCAAGTGTAGGCCACCAGCCTAGGAATGGTGCTGCCCACAGTGGGCTGGGTCCTCCTATATCAATAAACAATCAAGACAATCCCCCACAAACATGTCCACAGGCTAATCTGATCTAGGAAATTCCTCAATCAAGATTTTCTTCTCTAAAGACTCTAGGCTGTGTCAAGTTAATAATTAAAGATAATTAAGACAATGCTGCTCCCTAAAATTCTCCAACACTAAGAACCCGTTGTAAAGGAGAGAAAACTCACTATCAGGTGTAGCTAAGCCTGGTGAATAACTATAGAAGGCTCACCTTAGAACCTAGGCACAAGAGTGATTTACGTTGTATCACTATCAATAAATGATGAAAAAAATTTTGTTTGGTCAATTAGTTGGCTGGTTTTAATCACATTATCTCCCTTTGGAAACTAATTTTGTTGCTTTTTGAAATGTGGGTGTTTTTTGTTTTTTGTTTTTCCTGAAGAAATAAGCTCCAGGGCTGGGAGATGGTTCAGCAGATAAAGCATTTGCCATGCCTGAGGATCAGGTGGGTGTCGTAGCCTGCCTATAACTCCAGGACTTGGAAGGTAGAGACAGGGGATTCCCAAAGCAAACTTAGCTCACTAGCCCAGCTGAAAGCGCAGCTCTGGGTTCAACGGGAGACCCTATCTCAATAAATAACATGGAGAGTGATTGAGGAAGACTCACCACGCTGCCTTGGGCCTTGACAGACACATACATAGATGCACTTACACATGCCCACACACATGCAAAATACAAACATACAAACACCAGATAAAAACACAGGCAAAATACTTAAAATGTTTTAATTTAAAATAAAGAATAAGAAAAAAAAGCTGCCTTGTTCTTTTAATGTGATTGTGGATACAAGTTTTTTATTCTCTTTTGCTCAAAACAAGCAGCATCTGTAGTAAGGCGAGAAAATTCTAACATGGTTCATCTGAAGCAGACATTGGCAGCCCCTGATGGGATGGCGCCAAACGGGTGCTGGCATTTAACCTGTAGAGACCAGCAAAGCCATAAAAGGCAAATATTCCTTACAGATGCCTCAAATGATCTACTTCCCAGCAGTAAGTCAAGAATCAAGAATAAATGGGGGGAAAAAAAAAAAAGATCAGTTCAGAAACCCAAAGTCAAAAACGAACCTCAAGCCCCTGCTTTTAAAGCTGTCAGGACCAGCTACCACCCACCCAGCTGCTGGCCTTCCACAGAAACTCAAGGATTTTACTTGTATTGTTATCTCATTTCACAGTCACAACAGTCCTGAAAAAAAATATTGCTCCTCTTATAGTTTGAGTGAGTTCTCCCAGAATTCATGTGTTGGGAACTTCAAAGTCTTATGTCACTGGCATTTGGAAGTGGAGCCTTTGGGAGGAGACTGGGCCTAATCCATTGGGTCTATTCTCAATTGATTGGTGGAACTAATCTATTCATGAGTTAATGGGTTAGTGGGTTATCATGAGAATGGCTTCCTTATAAAACAGTGCTCTCTGGCAAGCTGGTTTTGCCTCACTATATAGTGCCTACCATCATGTAATAGTGCAGCAAGCTGAAGTTCCTCACTAGACGCTGAGGTGGTGTGGGAGCCATGTTCTTGCATCTCCCAGACTCCAGAACCTCAAGTTAAGTAAAGTCCCACTCTTAGCAAATTACCCAGCAAATTGCTGTAACTGTATTCAGTTACGGCAAGAGGAAAAAACAGACGGAAACAGAGGCTTTCTGGAAACTCCACTGCTCAAAGAAGAGCAGGAATTTGGATCCAGGTCTGCCTGGCACCAAAGCTAAGCACTCCTGAAAAAAAAAAGTTGTGTGTGTGTGTGTGTGTGTGTGTGTATGTGTGTGTGTGTGTTTAGTATTCCTTGAAAGAAAGATACTCAAATTCTTAAACATCTGAGTCTAAACTTAAAGAAAAACAAATATTTTAAAGAAGCCTAGTCCAGCCCAAGAATTGTTCTGAGTTCTGTATACTGTAAGGCATCAGGTCCTAAAACAATGGTAGGCTGCTGGGCACCACCAGTGGCAACGTGCTCTGCTCACTGCACATGTCACCTGCTTGGTTTCTGACTGACCACCCGCAACAAGGGGCTGGGGAGCTTATTATCTGGAGATTGCATTCTGAGACCCAGGGAGGAGGTTGACAGAGGGAGAGGCAAACAGGAAGGGGAGGGGGGCTCTGGAGGAATAATTCACGCGGAATAAAGTGTTCTGATGCTGTTGCAGCTGAAGTTTGGCTTCAGTTCCAGAGAATTAATACTTGCTTTCAGGACTGCTCCTGCACTGAAAGCTGAATTTGTCAAACCAGCATTTATATAAATTTATGTTTTCCATATTTTTACTCTCTTATTTCTCCATTGTCAGGCTTTCTAGCCTGACTTCTCCAAAGGGATGAAATATAATTGGAAGGGGAAAACTGCTAGAAGTAATTTCCAGGAATTACTATTTCTTAAGCAAAGTAGATACAGGTAGCAGTTTTGTGAAAGCATTTGAGCATTTTTTGTTTCTTTGCTTTGCTTTTCTCATGGGCCTCATCATATAGCCAGGGCTAGCCTCACTTACTATCCTTATGCCTCAGTCTCTTGAAATAAAGTACTACAGACTTATACCACTACTCCTGGCTCCAATGTGTTTTTACTCCTAGTGGACTGCAACAGCAGACAGAGCTAATCCTTCAGTGAATGTGAGATGTCATGAACACTTTGCCTATCCCAGTCCTGTAGTTTCATAAATACAAGTTTTAGCTTACTTGTTTAGATTGTTTTTTAACTCAACATCCCCTTACCAGCTGCCCCTCAGATTTTTTTCATTAAACCAAAATGAAAAACAATTGACACTTTAGTGACACTTATGAATATCAAAAGTGAGCCTTTTGAACCCCAGAGGAGGAAAAAACTCATTTAAACAGATCTTGTCTATAAAGACTAATAGTTTAAAGACCACAGCCTTACCATTTTCAAGTCTTGAAAAGATATTAACGTATCTTATTCCCATCAAATGTTATAAAAATAATATGATGGTCATTAAAATATCAGGCTCCTTGGCTAGGGTGGGGCTGCGTGCCTGTGACCCCAGCACTCAGGAGATGGAGGTAAAGGAAAGAGGATCCATATAAGTCCAAGGCCAGTTTATATTACATAGCTAGACCCGTCTCAAAAAAATAAATACATTTCTTTTAAATATCAGGATTCTGGGGCTGGAAGAATGACTCCAAGGATAAGGACACTGGCTTCTCTTACAGAGGACCCAGGTTCAGTTCCCAGCACCCACATGTCGGCTAACAACTGTCTTTAACTCTAGTTCCAAGGAATCTTCTACCTTCTCCTGACCTCTGCAGGCATTGAGCTGCATGGGTGCACACTACGTGAAGCCCATGGACAGTCTGCCTGACTGCTAGACCTCTTCAGAGCTGCATCATTTTACTGGATAAATGTTTTATTACTAATTGTATTAATTCATACATAAACATTCATCATTTATTTACCAAATGGCTGTGCTTCTCAAAAGCTGTTTATCAAATACATCTTTTTAAAACAAAACTCACACGTATGATCACAAAGTTTGTTCCTAGAAGACAAAAATGTAGGCATCCTTTGATGTATATCTACAAGGTCAAGAAATAGTAGCCTTAGAGACAAAGCTAACCTCCATGTTAATTAGTCTTCTGCTTTACTTTTTAAGTGGCAGGAAGACCACATCAACCCAACCTACAAAGGAAACGAATGCTTCTTGGGCATGAGCATCATTATTTTGGAGGACAGCCCGTGGGCCTCCCCATCTCCCAATCTTAGCCTGGCCTTTTGAAATCTTTTGCTATGAACAGTAGACAGGTGGTAGCAGAAAGTCTACCAGTTGGATTCCCTAATGATAATAAAGGATGTTCCCAATGCAATCATCTGAGAGCCTTGACACAAATCACAATCCTCTTTCTGCTCTTTCATTATTTCAGGAGTGTTTTCTTTATGAAATCCACTTTCTTAAGTAAATCAAACCCTCCCTAGATATGAGAAAACTCCAGGCTCTTTAGAAGTAACTGCCACATCAAGACGCTTCCTTAGACTTGGCAATGACGATTACCCCAAACAGGAAGGAACCAAGGCAGTGACATGCGGTCACTCCTTGACCAAGGGGAAGTATGTAAACACCTGAACTACCGTCTAAAACTAAACTGGGCAGGCTAAAAAACCATTTGAATTTTACTACCCAAACAATAAAAAAACAAACAAATTTTTTAATTTGTAATACTTCTTTCTAGAATTGTATCATATCTCCTTTCTAATGTATATTATCTCATGGACATGATCATATTGTATAAGATATTTCTACCGTTTCTCTCTTTAACAGTGCTATTTAAAACTTCTTAAATATCACAATTTACTTATCAAGCCCCTTACAATTGGACCTGTACATTTCTTTTTGTATTACAATAAACCCCCCCACGGACATAAGCTTTTCTCATTATTCTGCGTTATTTCTTTGAGCTAGTGTCCCAGAATCAGAACTATTAGGTGAAAATAAATATTTTATCTTTTGCTCATTGTTTTTAATTTTTTTATTATTTTATGTGTATGAGTGTTTTGCCTGCATGTGTGTAAATACACCCATGTCCTGCATTGCCCATGGAGGTCAGAAGAGGGTGTCAGATCCCCTGGAACTGGAGTTAGGGACAGTTGTTAGCTACCATGTGGGTGCTGGGAATTGAACACAGGTCCTCTGCAACAGCCAGTGCTCTTAAATGCTGAGCCATCTCTTCTGCCCTGCATTATTTTTTTCCTTAGTGCTGGGAATCCAACCCAGGGCCTCACATATGCTAAGCTACCCTATACCAGTGAGCTATATAATCAGCCTTATATTTACTTATTTTTATAGAGGAAAAAATATAGCCATATTACATATGGCTTTATATATGGATTTTTAAAAATGATTCTTTCATAATAGAACCTCAACAATATTTGCACTTGTTACAATCATCTTTCACTGAGAACCAATTTTTAATCATATGCTATTAATGTTGAAATCCTGCCATGTTGGCATATGTTGATCCAAGGAAAGGATTCCAAAATAAGAATAATCAAAGTCAAGCTACCATAGAAACCGGCACCACACTCTATGACTAGAGATGTGGCTCAGGGATTAAAAACATACACTGCTCTTGCAGGGTACCCACATCTGGCTCACAACTGATCACAACTCCAATGCCAGGGGATCCAACACTTCTGGCCTTTGTAGGCACCAGCACTCATCTATATATGTCCCCACACACATACATATACATGCAACTGTAAATAAAATAAATCTTTAAGACAAAATTAACATCACTCTGCATCATCCTTTTTGCTTTGTTTTGGTTTTAGTTCGTGTTCAAAGTAATAGGTTGTGCTTTAGCATTTTTATACATGATTTACTTTTGCTGACCCTCCCTCTTGCCTCCCCCATCCCTCTGATGCCCCCCACCACTCCCCGTGGTCCTCTTTCTGCTTTCATGTCCCGTGTATTCTATTCCCCTCCTCTGCCTTTCTCAAAACATTCTTTTTTCTTCTTGTGGTCCCCGTGCATGACTTCTACCCACACAGACATGTATGTAAACATTAAGAACTGAGATCTGAGAGAACACATATATTTGCTTTTCTGGGTCAGGGTTACTGCCTTTAATATAATAATGTCCATATCTATCCATTTTCCTGGAAACTTCATAATTTCACTTTTCTTCTATACATAAATGAATTTCCATTGTATATATGCCACATTTCATTATATAGTCATCTATTGATGGACATCTAGGCTGATTTCATTTCCTTGTTATTGTGAATGGAACAGCAATAAACACAATGTGTAAGTATCTCTGTGGTAGGGTACAGAGTTCTTTAAGTATATGCCCAGGAGTAGATAGTTAAGTCCTACAGTAGTTTTATTTTCAAATTTTTGAAAAACCGTCACACTGATTCTCACAGTGGCTGCACCAGTTACACTCGCCCATGAATAAAGGCTCTTTTTCCCTACATCCTTTTCAGTATTTATTGTCTTTTATTCCTTCTTTCGTTCCTTTCTTCCTTTTTCCTTTCTTCTTGATTGCCATTCTGACGAGTACAAGATGGAATCTCAATGAGGTTTAATCTGCATTTCTCTCATGGCTAACATTATCGAACACTTTTTAAAAACATTTATTGGCATTCGTGATTCTTCTTTTAAGAGCCGTTTGTTGAATTCATTAGCCCGTTTACCGATTGACAATTTTAGTTTTTTGTTTTGCAGTAGTTTTTATATATTCTATATATTAAACCCCTCGTCTGAAGTACAACTGACAACTTGGTCCTCAACTGATGGAGCTGTCTGAGGAGGTTATGCAACACTAAAGAGGCACCGGCCTTGCTGGAGGAAAGAGACTGCTAGAGACGGGCTTTACGGGTTTATAGCCTTACCCCATTCCTCTTTGCTTCCTGTGTGTGGATACAGTGTGACTGGGCAGCTTCCTGCTCTGGCCACTTGCCGCCATGATGCCCTCAGTGTGGACTCTTCCTCTGGAACCACAGGCCAATACATTCTTCTATAAGTTGCTTTGGTCTTGGTATTCACAGCAACAGAAAAGTAACTAATAAATCCTTCTTGGCTGTGCAGAAGTTTTTAACTTCATGTAATCTAATTTGTCAATCTTAAAGCTATTTCCTGTGCTGCTGGGAGTCCTATTGAGAAACTGCTTATCCGTGCCTGTATTTTGAAGTGTTGCAGTGTTTTCGCCTAGTGATTTCAGTTTTGTAATTCAGGTTTTAAATCATGGTCATTGATCGATTTGGAATTGATTTCTGTTCAAAGTAAGGGATATATACCTAATTTCATTTTTTCTGCAGATGAATATCCAGTTTTGCCAGCACTGTTTGTTGGAAAGTTTGCATATTTTTGAAACCTTTGCCAAAAATTAGGTGACAATAGCTGTGAGTTTTTTTCTAGGTCCTCTATTCTGATCCATTCTTCTAGACGCCTGTTTTCACATCAGTACCATGCTGTTTTCGTCAATGCGTCGGCTGTAGTTTGATCTGAGGCTAAATATTTTCATACCTAACCTCAGCGGTATTCTTAAGCCGCGTTGGCTATCCACGGTCTTGTGTTTTCATATTAATTTTAGGGTTGTTTTCTCTTGTTCTGTGAAGAATGTCACTAGAATTTTGATGAGGATTGCACTGACTCTGCAGGTTACTTTTGGTAGTGTAGTCATTTCACAATATTAATTTTGCCAATCCAGAAGCATGGGTGATGTTTTCATCATCCAGTGTCTTCTTCCATTTATTTTCTCAGTGCCTTAAAATATACAATTGTATTAATATTCACTTCCTTCATTAGGTTTATTCCTATACTATTGTTTTTCCTAATTTTTCTCTCAGCAAGTTCATTTATTGTCATGTAGAGAAGCTACTGAATTTTTTTCTGTGTGTACAAATGTTTTGCTTGCATATATATGTGTGTGCCTGGAACCCATAGAAACCAGAAGAGGGTGTCAGAAGTCCTGGAGCTAGAGATACAGACAATTGTTGATTGTCACGTGGGTGACAGGAATCAACCCAGGTCCTCTGCAAGAACAGCAAATGCTCTAAACCTCTGAAGCGTCTCTTCAGCCTCTCCAGTTACAGATGTTTTTGTACATTGATTTTGTATCCTGCAAAAAGTGTGTATGTAAAAGTGTATATTCTAAAAATATTCTAGTGGAGTCCATTGGGTATTTTAAGTTTAGAGTCATGCCATCTGCAAATAGGAATCATTTAATTTCTTCATTTCCTAATGAACGCCTCAAATATCTTTCTCTTGCCACACTGTTCCAGGAAAGACTCGGAGTGAAGAGAACGGGCACCACTGTTTCACCCCAGACTCTGGAGTTTCTTCCATTTATTATCATGTTGGTTCTAGAGTTCTCAGACACAGCCTTTGTTCTATTGAAGCGTATGTTCCATCTACCCCTAATTTCTTCAGGACTTTTATCATGAAGGCATGCTGAACTGTGGAAAAATCCTTTTCTCCTCTACTGAGATGTTCACATGATTTCTGCACTCAGGTTTTATTTATATAGGCATTTATTTTTGAGTTGTGTATAGTGAAGCAACCTTGCATCCCTGAAGATGAAACTTCCTTGGTCTTGGTGTCTGATCTTAATGCAATCTTGGATTGAATTTGTAAGTATTTTGTTGAGAATTAAATATGGGGGAAAAGTAAACAACAAAAGGGTTCTTTTTCTAAGTAAAAATAAGTGATAACATGAAATAGACGGCACTATGCCCTTAGGATTTCTTCTTCATCGGGACGGTATGGATTCTCCCCTGGTCCACCCCTCCTGGATTTTCATTTCTATCAGTGCCCCCCAAGTCCAGGAAAGACTGTGAGTCCCAGCAAGCCAGACAATTTAAGCCAGTGTGCCCTTTCAGAAGAGAAGCATTTCTGTGAGCACAGACGACTTTCTGCCAGAATTCCCTGGCCACCAGCAAATTAGTCCTGCCTCTAGTAAACTGGGGATCAAACCTTCCACAGGCAGGGGCTTGGACTCTGAAGGGATGTGGAAGGCTAGCCCATCCGTGTATCTTTGTGCACTGGTAGAACGCTGTGCTGGGTTCTGTGGCATAATTGCAGTGATACACAGAGCACACCCACTACTCCCAGCAATGGTGTGGGGAGGGGAGTGTTTTCTCTGAGTGGCTGTCTCGGGTT
Source organism: Eospalax fontanierii (assembly GCA_035773235.1). Taxonomy (NCBI): domain Eukaryota; kingdom Metazoa; phylum Chordata; class Mammalia; order Rodentia; family Spalacidae; genus Eospalax; species Eospalax fontanierii. The sequence continues at coordinate 28,972,307 of CM069548.1, read as the reverse complement.
TGAGTTCTCCAGTCACACGTTTGCTGCACACTCGCGCTTTGCCTGTTCCAGTTCACTCTGTGTTTACCCTTCACCAGCCAGGGCTTCTCTCTCTGTAACTTGTAGTGTTGCTCCTGTGACTTGCTCACAGGCCAGACAGTTAATACTGATCAGTGGGGTGGCTATGGCAGCCCCCACAGTGGCAATGGTGACAACAGTTGTGGTGGGTGCCTAAGTCCATTCACAGAAGTTTCTGGTATGTATAATAAATGTTGCTCAGCTAGTGGGGAAGTAGGTGAAAACAGCTGGGTGCAGTCTTTCTAATCATCCATCCTACCCAGAACTCTACAGAGTACCAACTTACAGATACTGACTTAGATATTGGAAAGAAAGTTTTGATTTTATTTTGTGGTTTTTTTTTTTTTTTTTTTTTGACACAAGGTCTCTCTATATAGCCCAAGCTAACCATAAATGTGTCATGTAGCCCAGGATGGCCTCCAACTCAGGGCAATCTTCCTGCCTCAGCCTCCTGAGTTACAGGTCTGTGTCACCATACCTACCAGAAGGAAGATTTGAATAATTCAAGTTAACAGGCTGAAGATAAGTGTGACTAATTAGAAATGGCTTATTCTTGGCCCTTTGCTAGTCTGAGAAGGATAACCTTATAGGTGCCATGACAGTAAACACAGAACAAGTAACCAGGTTAATCACTGAAGTTCAAAAAGTTGGCCAGTACTAGTTGCTAAGGGCTCTGTGTCCAGGAAATCCCGCCAGACAGGCACTATTTGCAAATGGCTGGGAAATATGATCTGATGCCATCAAAAACAGATGAAAAGCAGGATTTGGTTATGGATTTGCCCAAGGAAAAAACTTTCCAAAATAAAGAAACTGTGTACACTGGCTGCCAAGTGACCTGGACTGAGGAGGGAACTGTCCTTTACTAATGTTCATTATAACCAATCCCAAAACTGTTTAAACATATTGAGTGGAAATAAGACTTAAGAGTCTGCCAATTCTTACAGTGTGGTACCTTCCTAAATGAAAATACTCAGCATTATCATTACATAAGACTTTCAGATTTTAAAGTAAAATACACCAAAAAAATATGTATCCAGAGTTACCAGAAACTCTAATATGGAAGTCTCATTTGTTTAAAAACATCAAAATTTCAAGAGTTGCAGAACATCTTTAAATATATATATATACCACACAGTAATAAAATGGGAGAAGGGATTATTAATAGTAATATTTTTAAAAATTGATATCTCTAATAAGAATCAATAGTGATAACTGAGATTAAACAGATACTTTAGTCCCCTATGGTAATATAACTGCATTACTATAAGTTACTATTAGTAAAGTGCCTAGTACATGTAAGTACTTGTTAGCTGAGAAATTCACAAGATTAAAAGGCAAAAGAAGAGCCTCCCATTCCCCTCACCCTAATCCTAACCCAAGTGTGCCTTCCCATCTCCGAGTCAGTCCAAACTAGGATGCCAGGCTTCTGTCCTTAATATATCACTTACCTGAATGGGAACAGTAAAACTGACATACCTGTGCCCCACCAGTCTGGTGCCTTCCCTTACTCCTTGGTGCAAATAAGACCAGACGACATCCTGGGGATATTCATTTAATAATTAAATGAAATGTGAATAAAATATTGCTATAAGCTATGAAACTGCCGATTTAAAATTTACATGCTAGGCATGCACTTCCACTTGGTACCAGGATCCACATGGGAATATGGTTGAATAGTCCCAAATCTGTGTTATTCGTGTGTCTGGGTAACATTTGTCAGTCACCCGCTATATAAGTAGTTTTCAATAATCTGGTAACTAGTGGGCTAGAGAGGTGGCTCAGCAGTTAAGAGCGCTGGCTGCTCTTGCAGAGGACCTGGGTTCAATTCCGAGCAACCACATGGCAGCTAACTGTACCTCCAGTCCAGGGGAATCCAACGCCTTTTTCTGACCTCTGCCAGCACTGTGCAACACAGGTGCACTTCCACGCATGCAGGTAATGCACTCATACACATAAAATAAAAAAAATATTTTTTTTTTTTTACAAAAAGAAAACTGGTAACTGATGAAAATATTTCAGATAACTGGATCACTGACAGCAACACTTTTCAACTGAAATGTAGGCTGGGCCCTGGACACACGAGCTGGCTGTAAGCTGCCTAAGAAATCATGACACAACTTTTTTTTTTTTAAGGCACGGTCTCATGTAGCCTAGAACTCACTTTGTAATAAAGGCTGACCTTAGCATTCTGGATCCTCTTACCTCCAGCCTCTACTTCCCAAGAGCTAGGATTACAGACCACAGACATGCATCACCACCTCCAGCTATAGTTTCTATGTTCTGTCTCCTGGAATGCTTACTGTTGAAAGCCAGCCACAATACCATAAGGAAGCTCAAGTAATCACAGAGGCCCAAAGGAACAGAAACACACACATAGCTGTCAGCCATGCATGTGAACAAGCCACCTTGAAAATGAATGCCTTAGCCTCCAGTGAGGGGGCAGTACCGAGTAGAGCACAATGTCCAAAGAAATGACAGATGTGTAAGAGAAAATGATTATTTTAAGCCACTTCCCCCAGTCACATGATCTCAGTAAAACACAGAGCAATTAACAAGTTTTAATTAATTAACATTCCTAAACTCAAAAATATACAAATTGTAATAAGCAAGTACATGTTTCAACCCTAATGACCTGCATGATCAATTCTTCATTTTTGATACTGGATGGTCACACCTCAAAATTTCCCATTAGTTAATACCTAATATCTCTCTAACACATCATCAACCCAAATACCCCCAAAACTAATACACTGCCCCAATTCTCCATTCTACAATGTCCTGTAAATAAATTTACAGTGGCATAGGAGAAGAAAAATAATTTCAGACTTTAAATATTTTGTGGTCAGATCCTGTTCCTTACATATCTTCTAAATACATTCCAATCTTCTTAAGAAATAATATGTACATGTTTAAAACAGCCAATCAACAATCCTGAGGGCAACATAGCAAGTAAATAACCAGGCAATCATGCAATACGGAGCAGTGCCTTGGAGCCGAAGAAATCCAATGCCAGAAAATCCAATGCCACGAGATATGAGAGACAGAGTAGATTACATGTCAGTTACAGTTATCCACACAGATTTACTCTAGTGCTTGCAGTTAAGTAGTATTTCTGTCAGATTTTAAATTCCTTTTGAGGCTGAACCACATCTAATCTTCACATTCACCACAAACCAGACCCCACTAGAAAAACTACCAGCCTGTATTCGCAGACATCAAACAGTCGAGGGGACAAGGAAATAATAAAGCTTTCTCATAGGGGAAAAAAAAAAAATATATATATATATATACACACACACACATATACACACACCTATGTAGAGCTGTGACGGAACCCTGGGAATGCAGATGGCCAAGTTCAGTTAGAATTTTCATCCAAAGTCACAGCATAAGAGGAGTGTTTAAAATCCTTTGTGTTCTCTGAATAAGCACTCACACGTACATCTGCTAACTTTTTTCGAGTGAGATGCTTCAGGTGGAGGAATAGGAAGAGCCAGGAGAACAGAAGGGACCTGATGCACTTTCAGCCATGGTTTGAAGACCCAGCAGTCGGTCACACAGGATCCTACATGCTTTGAAATGTCCAAAATCAACCCAAAGCCCTGAAGTTAAACAGCCCAAAACCTCAATAGAAACAAACTTGCAGTGTGTGGTGATTACCATAAAACAACTCTTTTTTTTAAAAAAAAATTTTTTTTACTTATCTTTTAAATTTTATGTGTATGAATGTTTTGCCTGCATTTATCGAAGTGCTCCCATGTCAAACAATGCCTATGAAGGTCCAGAAGAGGACATCAGATCCCCTAGAACTAGAGCTATGGATAGTTGTTAGCCGCCATGTGAGTTCTGGGAATCAAACCTGGGTCCTCTACAAGAGTAGCCAGTGCTCTTAACTGCTGAGCCATCTCTCCAGCATCCCAAAACACAACTCTTAAGTGATCACTAAAGATGATATACTCCTTACTGCCCAAGTTAACAAGGTCGATACTCAAATATTTTTATGAGAAAAGACTAATTTCTAAAGTCAAAAATAAATAACAGACTCCTTTCTACTCTAGGCCTCAACTATAAAAATCTACTTACAAACTTCAAAACATACTAACTTTGGGCTACAGGTTTGTTTATTTTTATACTTTTAAATTTACCTTTGTTTTATGTGTATGAGTGTATTGTATATAAGTATACCCAAGTCATGCAATGCCCAGAAAAGATGGAAGAGAGAATTGGATCACTTGGAACTGGTTGTTAGCCACCATGTGGGTGCTGGGATTTGAATCCAGGTCTTCAGCAAGAACAGTCAGTGCTCTTAACTGCTGAGCCATCTCCCCAGCCACTACTTATTATTTTTTATTGTTATCGTATGTGTATGAATGTACTGCCTGCAGGTATGTGTCATGCAGTGCTTTCAGGGGTCAGAAGAGAGCATCAGATCCCCTGTAACTGGAGTTTCAGATGGTTGTTAGCCATCATGTGGGTACTGGGATTCAAGCCCAGGTCTTCTGCAAGAACAGCCAATGTTCTTAACCACTGAGCCATCTCTCCAGCCCCTGGGCTAGAGTGTTTTTGTGTTCTTTTTTTAATATATGAAGAAGAAACTGTGAGGGTGTATGAGGTTTTACTTTGAGGCAGTGGGTCACCAGAGGCTGGTCTCCTTTTGTTTCCACCAGCCTGGGGCACTTCTCAGGCACTCTGGCTTCTCACCAACTCCTTGAGAAATGATTTACTAAGTCGGTCAAGAAACCAGATTCTATGAAATAATAAAAGGAAAATGGAGTTCATGACTGAAATCAAGCTGGGCGGAGACATAAAGGGTCTTTTGTTAATAACTGTACAAGGGAATGCAAATGAGGACAAGGCTTCCCAAGGAATTTTGACATCTTAATGAAGATTTATGAAGAATTTTTGGCATATGTCTCCAACACAAGGGGAAAGTCACATAAAAATACTGCTTTATGATTTCTTCAACTTAAGAATGATTCAAAGATGATCACTTCCTAATAATGCTAAGAACTGGAAAGTTGGGGTTTCTCCCCGTTCACTATAATTACATTCCTACTCCCTTTAACATTTCCTTCTCTGGATAACTCTGAAGTGGAGCTGTGAACTGCCCCACTCGCCATGAAAGCCTGCTCCACATGGAAAGTTTTGTGTTACACAGTTTCCTTTGTTCATGTCCTTAGTAATGCAGAAAATCAACTGGCATTTTCTCCTAATAATGATTAGATTATGAGATAATGTCAATGAACAAATGCTATCATGGCAAAATGCTTTGCTGGGACTTTGTAAATGTCATATACAAAAGGCAGCAGGGAATTAGTACAGATCTCAGGCAGGAATGTGATGGTCACATCCAAGGTCAGTGTTGAGATGCCGACACATCCCCCTGCGTTTTATGTTGCTCTCACAACACAATGGGATAATCAGAATGACTATGAGTTTATGAATATATACAAAGAGCCGAATATTTCTAAGCAATAATAATAACACTATTAAAGTAATCTATGCAAAATATTTTTATACATGGAAAGGATTTTTTATTTTTATTCCCATGATGTTTATTTCATGCTCTAGTCTTGTAATGTAAGTCTCATTGTCCTACTTTATAAGCGAAAAAATTGAGGATTAGAAGCTCAATAATCTGCCTGAAATTGTGCCGCTCGATTCACTGACGGCTAACTCACTGCAAACCCCCCCATAACCCAGGACCCTGAAGAGCTTCACACAGGACTTTAGGAGGGCACCAAAACTGGCTTCCATCCACTCATCTAGAGGACCTCCTTAGCTAAAGGAGAAGCCAATTCCAGGAAAGCAGCGCTCCCCAGCCTGGGTGACTCCTCCAGTTCTATTTCAGTGTTTAGCTGTTATCTGAAGAATGCAGGAAGTAAAGAAAGGAGGTGGGAGACAGACCCCCTTGGACTTCCAGGAGGGCCAGGTGTTCTGTGTGTCACAGTTGCTGCTACAAGGGCTCCCTTAATCCCAGTCCCAAACCCAGCCCCATTCCTCCCTGCCCACAAGCTGCCCAGCTGCTCTGGTTTCTGAGCTGGGGGTGCTGGGGGCAGATGGTGGGCCAGCTCAAGGCTCCTGCCTTTGGCCCTCCCATGCTGCTCTTCCTGTTGAAGGCTGCTGACACATCTTCACACCCTCCCCAACCCTCCTCGGATGATACACTCTGGCAGATCAGAAAGCAGGTGTCAGGACAGGTGCCAGGAGAAACCAAGCACAGAGAAAAGCCCACCCAGAAAACGAAAACATTAATTTCTGCATTCTCATCCACGGAGCCGGCGAAGGGGCGGGGTGTCTAAGACTTGAGTTGCTGAGGTTCATGGTTGCTAAAACGCCTGAATTTCAGGATAGAGAGGTTCGTGGATAGGCTGTTAAGCCTGTGCACTAGAGAAAAGGAGATCAGTAACTAAGGAGACATAAGAAAGAGAGCTGAGGCAGTCCAGAGTCTAAGGACAGCACAGCATGTAGGAGGGCCACTAAGATCATCAATAGGGCCAAGGAACAGGGCTGGAGAGATGGCAGTTAAAAGGACTGACTGCTCTTGCAGAGGACCCTGGTTCAATTCCCAGCACCCACAGGGGCACTTACAGACATGCAGACAATATACTCATGTACACAAAATCAAAATAATAAACAAAATATTAAAAAAAATAAGGCTGGGGATCAGAGTTCTGGTCACAGCAGTCCTCTGGGCTCAGTAAGGCATGTCAACTTTATTCTAAATAAAGGTCTTAAAGCATATGGCATAATAGTAAGACATCTGTCCTTTTAGAAAATCATTCTGGCCACAGCATGGCAATAAATCAAAGGAAAACAAGTTCAGTTCACAGGAGTTCAACCAGTCAGAAGACTACTGAAGGAGCTCAAGCAGAAGGTGATGGCGGCCTTGACTAAGCAACATGAAACAGGGGACTAACTGGTCCTGGATGACATACATTGCACTTGAATGGAGAGGACTGGTTTAGATAAAGAAATGATGGGTGAGAACCTAGCTTCAACAAAATTCACTAAGTCCCAAAACAACAGAGTAGAAGGTCTGAGAGTGAGACAGTGAATGCACTCATGACAAGCTGCCTTGAAGGTAACTACTGTGCTACACGCAAGTGAACATGTCCAAAGGCCAACTGATAGAAAGATCTAGCATGCAAGAGAAAGGTTGAGCTAAAAGTTTAAACCAGAATCAGGTCCACATAAAGCTGCTGTGATTTCTCTCTAGTTATTGAAATGAGGTTATGAGTTATAGACCTCCTGAAGCCCAGAATCTACCAACCAGTCCCATTCTGAACTCTCCTGACACCAAAAGCTTCTATCATCTCACTGAGATACGGGAAAGAGAAGAGAAGAAAGAGAAAAGAGAAGAATACAGGCAGATTACTGCACAGTGCTTCAGCTGGAGTGTCAGTGTCCCTTCTACGCTCATTCAGGGAAATATCAACTCCCAAGATAGTCGTTTCAGAAGGGATTAGATCCAGAAGGCAGCAATCACCAGTGAGATCTGTGTCCTCATAAGGACAGCAGGAAGACCGGGCGTGGTGGCGCACACCTTTAACCCTAGCGCCCACCAGACAATGGCAGGCCGAGCTCTGTGAGACTGAGGCCAGCATGGTCTACATAGTAAGTTCCAGATGAGCTACAGCTAGAGAGATCCTGTCAAAGAAAACAGGCGGGGAAGACTTTGTCCTAATCACTCCAGGAAGATTCAGCAAAAAGATGCCATTTGTGAGGACAGACACTAAAATCTCCTAGGACCTTCATCTAGGAGTTCCCAGTTTTCAGAACTGTGAAAAATAAATCTTTACCATTCATAAACCATTCAGTTTATTCTAGGATTCTTATACAAACTAAGGCATATACTAATATAAATATGTATTTTCCTGTCACCCAAGTTGAAGCTTTTAAAGGTACATACTCTGGTTTTTCCAAGAGTTGGTTCAAAATATTCTGGTTCAAGACATTTTTGTGCCATTTATAATTCTAAGAAATTTCAACATTTCTTCAAATACTAATTAACTAGAGAATCTTAAAATAAAATATGTTGGCCAGACTCCTTTAATCCCAGCACTAAGGAGACAAAAGCAGGTAGATCTCCATAAGATGCAGGCCAGCCTGGTCTACATAGTGAGTTCCAGGCCAGCTGGGGCTACAGGGAGACTCTGTCTCAATTAATTAACTCCTTCATTTTAATTAATTAAAATATATATTATGAAAGACCAAAGTCACAAAAGACACAGACCCAGGAAATGAGAAAGCATTGGTATTTAGGAGAGGAGCACTTCCACACTAGTGTTACGGTACAAATCAGGCATGTCCGGAACCGGTAGCTTCTCCCATCAGAGTGTCCAGGTGAGAGGAAGACAGGTCACATAAACCTGGGGTAATATCCAAGTCCAATATGCATAGGGAAGTTATCCTGAGTAAACAACTTAACCTCTGGGTGCCTTGAAAGCTTCCTTGTTGAGGGGGAACAGATTCATCCATAACAAGTGTTGGGCAATACAGACTCCGCCTTCTTACAGTTCAGTCTGATAATGACATAAACACTTAATTACAGCTGCCCTGAAGATGTATAGGAACTAAGCCTAAGTCCCTAAGAAGGTTAGGGAGAGAAGCCACGAGGAGGAAAGTCCTTTGTTCATGGTAGTGATTTTTTGTTTTGTTTTGCTTGCTGGGGGGTGGGGCCTGATGTTGAGAGGTTTTTCTTTGTTTGTTTATTAGTTTGTTTGTTTTTTTGGTTTTCGGGGATTTGTCTGAGAGAGACGTGCTATGTAACTCACCCTAGTCTGGAAGTCATTAGATAGCTCAGGCTAGCTTTGAACTCAGGATCCTCAAGAAATCAATCCTTTTAAGGCGAGAATTTCCAGGATAGAGAGTAGGTTTGGCGTGTGGAGATTGCAGAGAAGTGCTCCTGCGTGAAAGATCTGAGGCCAGATTTAACTTGATTTTATTTTGAAAAATCTGCTAAGTCACCACTCTGACATAAGGCACAGAGGACAACAGTCTAAAAAGGGGTGACAGGAAGTGACAGCTTTCCTATTGTGGGTTATTGTTGTTATAGTACTATTATCCTAACAGCCTAAGAGCATCATCCTCATATAAAAATAAACAAAATGTGTGGTATCAGGGCAAAACTATGGGGCACCTTTGTCTTTAGTAGAACCAGAGCTGGCCTCAAACTCTCAAACTCATGATCCACCTGCCTCAGCCATCCAAGTCCTTGGGGCTACAGGCCTATAACACTATGCTCAAAATGAAACAGCTTTAACATCCATGATTCAATATTTGCTTATATTTTTCTTAGCATTTTTAGTGTTCGCTAAATAAGCATACACAAACTCTTTTCCTCTCATAAAGAACAAAATCTAACACAAATATAAACTATCCTTGCATTCAGAGCTAACAGTATGGATTTTGTCAGTATCCTTTGAGAATTTGGCAAGGTGATTTTCATATTGTTTGTTTGCTGGAGGAAGGATCTCTCTAAATAACCCAGGCTGGCCTTGAACCTTCAGTTATCCTTACTAAGCTTCCCAAATGCTACGACTGCAAGTTGACACCACCACGAGTGGCTGGAGCAGCAATTTTCTAAAGGACTTACATGATTGGTGTGCCCTAAAGTCTTAAGTTGATGGAAGCATTTTCCAAATTAACTAATGGAACTAAAACTGGTGACTTCATTCTGTCAGTGAGCATTCAGCATAATCTTCAATAATTAATTAACTTGAGAAGACTGAGGAAAATCAACAAAGACCTGTATGGCTCTACAATTTCCTCTGATAATTCAAAAGCATTATTCAGAGGTTTGCAATGAAATAAGCTAGTAAGTGAATGAGAGGTTGAGAGAGGGAGGGGGGATGAAGGGAGAGAGAGAGAGAACACAAAGAATTTAGTCCTCAGTGTATGCTTGGTACAGACCAGCGTATTTATTGCATGACATATTTATTGCATGAATGAGTAAATAAATATATAAAGTAAGTGCAAAATTGAGTCCTGATTTACTCGTAATTTTATTATTTTACTTTAATGTATATTACCTACTACATTGTTCTTATAACTATAATAAAGTCTATACAACATAGAAACAATTCCTAGTAGCTAAGCTATTAGAATATAGTTTGTTTTCTGACTATACACCCTCCAAAACACAAATTCACCACTACCAAGACCTAACACTTAGCAAATATTAGTTTCTCAACACATATATAAATAATGTTTAGGAAAAGGAATTATAAGAATTATTATCTAAATGATTGAGGACTTCGGAGATCATGTGGTTCACTAAACACGGTAGTAAATGCTTGTAATCCCAGCTAAGTGGAGGCTGAGGCACAAGAATGACAAGTTCAAGGCCAGATTAGCCAATCTCTCAAAAAAAAAAAAAAAAACAAAGTCATGTCATCTAATTTCATCATAAACCAGATGGGTGACCAAGCTTCAAGCTGCCATTCAATTTGACATTGGGACACAGGGTCTATACCAGATTCTTAAAGTGTCATCCAAACTACTGAGGCTTCTATGTGTTAACTAACCAAAATCAAATTACCTAACAAAAAACACAAAATATGCAGCGTATTCCCGGTATCCACTTGTAAGAAATTACTGTGCTTATTAACTAGAGAAAGGAAATTATGTTTTATAGCCAAATCCCATCCACCACCGGTTTCTGGATGAAAGGTAATCTAAGAATGGTTTTACTTTTTTTTTTTTTTTTTTGGTCTTTTTGAGACAGGGTCTCCCTGTAGCCCCAGGGGCCTGAAACTATTTTAAGTAGGCTGGCCTTGAACTCACAGATATCTACCTGCCTCTGTCTCCCGAGTGCTAGAATTGAAAGTATGTGCCACCATGCCTGGCAGTTTTTACATTTTTTTTAAATCGCTGAAGCAAGATAAAAGAATAGTCTTTGTGACATCTGAGAATCCAAATTTTGTGTTCATAAATAAAACTGTTAGCTTGACCATAACTACATCCACTTGTTTATAGATTAGGAATGGTCACTTTGACTATAGGGCAGAGGAGATAGACACTTTCAATAGAGAATATACTGTCTTGTGAAGTTTAAAGTATCTGGCCCATTATAGAAAATGTTTGCTGCCTCTGTACCAGGATACAGCCAGCAAGATTTGGTAAACTTCACCTTCCCAAAAACCAGTCTTATCCGGGTCAACCAACTTGCAGTCACTCACATGCTATTTCCTCTTTGATTACTCAAACCCCACAGCAAACTATTGTTTTTACCAGTCACTCAGAAAATAAAGATAAAAGTTTCCAGAGAGGAAATAAGAGCCTTCCTTTTCCAAAGACCTCATGTGCCTTATTTCCAGTGAAATTAAGACCAATGCTTCATTTATACCCATTCATCCGTGTTGTTTTCCCTAAATGAATTCAGGTTTCCTCTAGTGCATTTCTACAGGCAGAAAAAAAGTACTAGCTAATGAAATTACCTGCTGGAGTGGTCAAGGAGAGGGAAAAGCTCTGTTCTCGGGATGGAGAGATGGCTCAGCTGTTAAGAACATTTGTTCTTCCAGAGGACCCAAGTTCGATTCCCAGCACCCACATGGCAAGGAACAACTATCTGTAACTCCAGTGCCAGGGGATCAAATGCCCTCTTCTGACCTCCTCAGGCACTGCACTTACATACATGCAGGCAATATACTCATACACATAAAATAAAAACAATAATTTTAAAAAAATTTAAAGGCCTTCTCTCTTCCTTTGAGGTGCTGCATTCATCAGATATGAAAGCTGCCCTTCCATAAACCCTCTACAACTGAGTCTGGACATGCAACTAAAAGCAAAGTAGTAAATTCATACCTCCTCAAACGATTTTAAAATGAAACAAAGTTTTTTGTTTAGACTATTTTCCTCTACCAGTATACCAAGTACTGTCTTGTGATGCGCAGACTGGGAAAAACCCATTCCTGGGACATTTGGAAATAACTTCAAGGGTGTCTATGTTCACTTACATCATGAATGCAGCCATTATGCCCTAAAGTTACAAATGGCCACTCTTCATTTCAATGGCATATTTGAAGAAATCCAATGTTAATTCAACACGGTAAATAGCCTCCAACACAGTATAAATAAAGAATTATTTGAGTTGTAAATAGAAAGTGCTCAAAGAGCAGGAGGACGGTTGAGGTGGCTTCTGGCCTCCCCTCTCTTCAGGGCTAGGGAGAGGAGGCAGAACATTAGGCTGAAAGAGTTCAGCCACGAGGCTGCCAACTAGTGAACACAAACTCAATTCATTTACTCTGCACTTATTTGTCACACAGCAACTGAATTCTTTCCTACCTGAACACCTGGGGAGTACAAGAGGAAAAAGCCTTAGACACGGTCCTTAAAAACCTAACGTACAGGCTAAGGTAAGACACGTGTAGAGCCAGTAAAGCTACAAAGCAGATTAAAATGAAGGTCAGAGGTCAACTAACGAGAGCCTATAGGCCAAATCTAGCTGACGCTGTGTTTGAAAATAGTTTTATTGGAATATGGTCACACTTGCTCATCTATATACAGCTATCAATACTGCAGTCAGAGTTGAAAAGATACAACAGAAACCACAACAACTGGTGAAGCCAGTAAGATTCACTATCTGGTCTTTTTCAGAAACTTGCCAACCCCTGACATTTTCCACAGAGAGATTAATATCCAGCAATCGGGGTCACCAGGAAAGACTACCAGTAAAAGGTGATAAAAATGCAGGGGACAAAGATCACTGTTGGAGCACTTGCCTTGCATATGCAAGGCCCTAGCACCATAAGAAAACCAAAGGGCGGAGAGATGGCTCAGTGGTTAAGAGCACTGGCTGCTCTTGCAGAGGACCCAGGTTCGGTTCCCAGAACCCACATAGCAGATAATATCCATCTCTAACTCCAGTTTCAGGGGATCTGACACCCTCCTCTGGCCTCTGCCAGCATTGTATGCATGTGGTGCACTTACATACATGCAGGTAAAACACTCATACAAAATAAGATGACAAAACAAAAAATATATACAGTGATTTTCCTTCAGGTCCTATAAACCTTTTGCCTTAGGAAAAAAGTACTCAAAGAGTTTCAAAGGCAGAGTATGAAAATAATATTATGAGAGGCAGAATGGCTAAGATAAAAAGAGCCAGAGCAATCAAAGGACAAATGTGAATGAGATAAAATATATGAGAGAGCTGTAGAAAATGGTCCATAGAGCTTACCCAGAAGTCTGACAATTGGTACCAGTGCCATAGGTTTTATGAAGTTATTTACAAGGCTATTCTCTGATAGTGAAGGAATTTCATTCTGGACTAGAAATATTAAATGGACTGTACTCTAGAGAGTCTGATAAAGAGATAATCAAACAGGAACATACTTTTTGATACAAGCTTGTCAAACCTGAACTGTGATCTAATATTTGTAATGGTTAAAGTTTGAAGTGATATAAGATCTAGACCAAAGACCAAGATTTTGAGCTCAGTTGATTGTGTACTTCAACAAGATGTGGCCAGTTCACATCATTTTGTTAAAACGGGCACTCCTAAAATTTATTACAAAGGGGGAGAAAAAAAAAAATTTGAACCTCCACCTACCAATACCAATAGCAAAACTCTGGCAGTTTGAATGCCATCATTTTGCACTGGAAAACAGAATCCTTAGGAGAAAGACATCCTTTGCAATCAAGTACCCTGTCCTTTTGATTTAAGAATACACAATAAATAGTATGTGAATGAGTCCCTTAGAAACTCCCGTTGACTGACAGTTGGGTAATCTCTTCAGGGAAGTAAAGATTCTTATCTTGCATCATAAATAAAGACTTTTATACTTGGGTCACTGGGTATTTCCAACCTAAAAGGATATGAGACTGTGGTACTGAATTCTCCACCAGCAGGTTATTCAAAGGAATGGTGATTAGAATGGAAAAAAATCTGAGTTCTTCCTCTCACTGATCACAGCAGAAGTCAGAGTTTCCACACTTCTAAATTTATATAAATGATTCCTTTTAAGGATGGACAATGTGTCCTCTCATCCCCTTCCCCACATTTCTCCATTAACCACCCAGACTGATTCCTCAAACATTTTTAAATTCTCAATGCTTTGTTCTTTCACACCATGCTTGTTTCAGATAACTTTCAAAATAGACCAACGCAGATCTGAAAACCATTTGAAAGTCTTAATAATTCTCCTTCCGAAGTAGAGATGGGTTAGTAGCATAACAGAAAGGCATCTTCATCCTTTCAGGACGAGAAGAAGAGGGACCATACCTCCTCTCCAGAATCTGATGTACTCAGCTAGTATCCTGTCTCCCAGTATCCACTGTCTCCTATCCTAGAAAAACCCACAAGGAAAGTCAAGAAATGTCAGGACAGAGGACAGAACAAAATCAAGTATGAATTACGGTTAATGGATCCTCTGAGCTGGCCGAATGAGAGGATGGCACAGAGTGGGGCATGCTGCCCACCAGCAATAATAAAGCAGAAGTGAGAGACGGAGACCTGGTCCATAGCTGAAGAGAAGCAGTAAGACCATGGGTAAAAGCCTGAAACATTAAGGAAAGCAACTGCTTCCCCTGACACAATCATTTCGGCACAGCCTACCTCCAAACCCTACATGCCTTCTCTTCTTTCTTTCATTATTTTTTTCCCAGTAAGTATTGGGGAATGAAGTGAGGCCTTTGTGCATACTAAGCAAGTGCTCTCCCACTGAACTATACCTCCAGTCCTCTCATTACTTCAGTAGCAATCAAACAGGACTGTGGGGGATGCAGGGGAGGGGCTGGAAAGATGGCTCAGTGGTTAAGAGTACTTACTGCTCTTCCAGAGTACCCGGGTTCAGTTCCCAGCACCCAAATAGTGGCTAATACTCATCCTTAACTCCAGTTCCAAGGGATCGGATGCTCTGTTCCCATCTCCTCACACACTTGGTCATGCAGGCAAAACACTCATAACACACAAAATAAAAATATCTTTAAATAAAAACTTTAAAAAATAAATCCATGGGGGAAGGAGGACTGTAAAATATAAACAGCATTGAAACAAAAAAAATATATGGAAAGAAGAGAGAATTATAATTTCCCCATCTAGAGAACCCACTGTGACATTCAGGACTCCCTCCAGGCCTCCTCCTCTTGTGTCTTTGGAGGAATCTCTCTTAAACTCTCTTAAACTTTGAACACCAGGTTTTACTTGGGAAAAATCCATTCTCAGAGTTACCACTGGCAGCTCTCACATGCAACAGCATTAAAATTTCTTTTCATCTCAGCTGATGTTATACCTCTTTCCAAAATTAATACGGTTATATGGATCCAAGAAGTCTTTCACAAATAACCATGAACATCTTTGGAGAGAAAATATCATTCTGCCAACTTAGATGACCTAAGTGTTGATTATGTGCAGACCTCTATGTGAGGTACTCACTGAAAGAAAGAAATAACATCTTGTATTTCCAAAGTCAGTCTTAAAAGATCTACAGACCTGTTCTGATTTAATGCAGAAATACCTAAAATAACTTTGAAAACTGGATTCAAAATATTGGTATCTAGTTACAAATCCCAACACTTGGGAGTCAAAGGCAGAGAATAAGTTTGAGGCCAGGCTGTCTCATGTACATGAGACACCCCCACCCCCACCCACACACCCTAAAAGCTAATTTGTACCATTTCTGAAAACTTCTTAAGTGTGGGCAAAATTATATGCTACCTGGAATTTGCTTTAAAATAATAAGTGAACAGTCAAACAAATGTTAAAGTCTTTATAAAGGGGGGGATTAAAGCAACATAAGAATGACAAAATAGTGATCAGAGCTAAAGTGGGGCAATGATAGAAATGATCTGTTCTCTCCTTTTTTAAATAAATGGTTGACCATTTTTCCATAATACAGCGGGTCTTAAATATTACTGTGATTATAGTGCTCCGATCTTCTGCACCTAGCATAGAGGTAATTAAGCTTTATTGGAGTGGCCACTTATCATATGCCCATAACTGTTCCTGACATTACACACTCATCAATTACTCACAGCATGCCTGTTTGCTAAGTAGTATTGGTCTTGTCTTGCTATCTGAGGAAACTGAGACCCAAAGAAACAAGCAAGTTGGCCAAGGACTAAGGCAAATGAGACAGGGGTGGGAGAAGGGCCACACCAGGGAGGCGTCTGCTGTACATATTGTTTAGTTCCTTTATAAATATTATTGTACGTGAGCATGTCTGTTTCATTGTCACTGGCAGTATTTTACTGCATCCTGTTTTTCTAGAAAAATGAATCAGCCTCTCTCTGTTTATCCAAGATAACAAAACAAAACAAGAAAAGGCCTGAGAACAATATTGGTCTAATGGAGGCCATCCTGACTGTAAAAGGAAATGTCCCTGAGTCAATATCCTCAGTGAGAGACATCCCTTCATAAAACACACCAGGGATATTCTAAGAGTTCAAATAAGCATGAACATCCACACAGTTCAGTAGAAGTCCTCTACGCTCTTCACTGGCAACTGGCTTTCTCATGGCCTGTCTGATCTCAGACTCATCCCTATAAACTCTATCTTTACTTGCCTTTAAAGCCTCCATAGGATCTCTTATTTTCCCCTAACTGAAAACACGTGCTTCATGCCCACTTTTCATTTATTTATTTATTTATTTTATTTATTTTATTTAATGTGTAGAATGTATTGTCTGCATATATGTAAGTGTGCCTGTGTCATACAATGCATGCAGAGCTCAGAAGAGGGCACTGGATTCCCCTGGAACTGGAGATCTTAGCTGCCATGTGGGCACTGGAAATTGAACCCTGGTCGTCTGCAAAAGCAGCTGGTGTTCTTAACTGCGGAGCCATCTATTCAGCCTTCTTGTGCCTCTTTTCTGTTAAATCTTTAAAAGCTCAGCTCTGTAATCTCATATGATCCAATGCCCTGGCTGGAGCTAGGTGTTTCTTCCCCTCTAATTTCCTAGTCTAATAAATTTCTTTCATTCTGCCACATACTATGAGAAGCCATTTTCAGACTTCTAAAACTGAATCAGTTATTTTAGGACATGTATTGTTTTATTAACACATCTCATAGTCCCAGAATATTGAGAGTCAATGTGAAAGAAAAAGAAAGACAGGGAGAAGGATATATTGCTTTATATGCATAGGCCAGAGATGAGTCTAACAAGGGGAGTACTTGATTTCATCTGTCTATTTAAAGTCAGTAAGCAAAAAGGCAGAGATGATAAAGGAAAGTTGCTCTTGAGAAGCTCCTCATACACAGTACACTTGCTTTGCTGCCTTTAGACATTTTATCTTAGTGAAAGTATGTCCAGTTTTCTGTCCAGCTTTAGGACAGATGGCCAAGTCGATGACTGTTTCCTACTTAGGAGCACACTGTGCCACAATAAGGTAGCCACACTCCTGGGAAACAAAATGAACAGAAAGAAAAATGGACTCAAACTTCATCTCAAACTCCAGCAGCTTGGTACAGCTGTAATCCCAGTTACTTGGGAGTCTGAGACTGGATAATTACAAGTTCAAGGTCAGCCTGAATACAAGACTCCATCTCAAAAAGAAAAAGAGAAAAAAAACCTCAAAAACTGAAGCATCAAACAATTAATCTATTCCTTCTCTCTCCATTTCTATTCCATCTTTCTCTCTCCAAGATCACATGGATGGGCCTAAGCCACACAATGGAACTTCCCGGACCTTCAGGTTGCTGACTCCTTTGACCGCTCCCCGCCACATTTTAAAAGTAAAATTCTATAAATCATACCATTCTTATTTGTGAACTCTAAACACTCCTCCCATAGATAGAAAAATAAAGTGTAGAATATTCCATCATTAGCCAAAGGAAAATAACTATTATTATAGTACACGCACACAGGAAAGCCTGGAAGGATACAGAACAAAGTGGGCCGTAGACATTGAAATGGGAAGTTACAGGAGATTTTTTCCTTTTATTTTAATTTTTTTAAAAAGACTTGTTTTAAAATAACTTACTTTTAAAACCACTGCCCAATTTTTAGGGACAGACCAGAAAAGAAGAAGTTCAAAGGCACCCTTTGTGGGCAGAGTCTCACAGATAATGAAGGATGGGGGAGGGGCTCCTAGAGTAGGCCAAGCTATCAGAGCCTAGGGCTACAACTGTCATGCAGTACACAGACATGTCTTAAGGTGCTGGTAGAGTCAGGAGACTCTGAAATGCAGGTACCAACCAAGTCAGGGGTAGGGGGGCACAACATCTCTGAGTATCCATCTATGCCAGTCTTAATACCAGAAGCTCAACACAGGTTCATTTTTAATCTTCACACCACCACCCAAGGTAGGCAAAACCTACCTAAAGTCATACAGTCAGTAAATGGGAGAGATTTGAAGGCAGATAAGTCAGGCTCTGAAAAGTGATCTAAAACCAATGAAAGAAATGTTGTCAACTCCCTCACCTTAATGCTTGCAGACAAACAGTAAAAAGAGAGGGATATGTAGCATCAGCTGGTCTGTGAAAGGTAAATACAAGGGGTTGTGAGTCTACATATAAAAAAAAACCTTATAAAAGACAGCGCTCAGATTTGAACCCAGTTCTGTCTGGACCTAAACTCTTTCTACAAGCCTCTCCAAACTGCAGGAACCTAGACAGGCAAAAGACAACAGGACAAGAGCAAACCTGTCCCTTCTCCCCTCTCCCCAAATACCACCTGGGTCCTGGAGGGGGGAAAAAAGCCAATGCCAGGAGACAACACTTTCTCCAACCCCTGTTATCTGTGAGATACACAGAGACATTCAACCCAGAGATATTCAGGCTGCTGGCCAAACAAGGAAATCCAAGATAAACCTGTCACCCCGTCATGACCTCATCCAGCTGAGAGATAGACAAAAACAATAGCAAAGAGGGGTGGCCCTGCATGTTTTCAGGAGGACTTTCAGGGATAGATGAAAGTCACACCTCTGGGTGACACCATGTGTGTGCGGAAGCACATGGAAGGAAACAGGGATGGAAAGCCTCGGGCCCGGGACCTCTCAGAGGATGAAAAATAGCACTACTTCTCCTCAAACTTCTCATAATTGAGGCAGCATTACTGAAAAAGAAATCAGGCAGAGCGCACTCGGTGAGGATTTCTTCAATCCCCGTGCTCAGTTCAACACAACAAGCACATTTTTCTTCAGTCTTTCTTTATAATTGAGTCAATAGTCTCAAGAAGGCTCATGGTTTATCTGTACTGTCCAAAGTCAGGATGTCCTCAGAAATACTGCCTGCATAGGCTGCTAGCTCATCTTCCCACCCACTGACTCTAGAGGCCATCTTTTATCAATGGTCTAGATCTTTCAGGATGATGGGAGTTGACTTCTACATTGTTCTCTAAGCTGGTCATCTTTGGAAGCATCTAAGACTTTGTCATTACAGCTTGCTTTCTATGTTCAGTTAGGAGCTAATACTACTTCTTGGTCCTAGACTGTGTCTTTTAGCACCCTTGTGTCCTAGCACTTTGCCTGACCTGGCTCCCTCAATCACTGAAACAGCCGGGAATCCAAGATGTTTTTGTATCATCTCCATTTTGACATAAGGAAACTGAGACACAGAGCTGAGAACTGAACATAAACATTCAGACTCCAGAACCTATCACCTTAACCGCTAGTAGACCACCTCCCGTAGAGAGGGTTTAGTGCACTGTTTTTATTATAAAGTGACAGAGCGAGGAGGTCAGCATGTGCAACATGAACATGGGCCTGAGTAGCTTAGTAGTGAGACCCAAGGATATGACCAGATCTTCTGGAAACTTGTTGTGTCAGCCCTCAAACTGAGGGGGTAAAAGAATGCATCTTCTAAGATGAAGGTAAGTCTGATCACAAAGAACTTGGACTGACTGAAGGTCTGGATGAAGGAGAATTGCCTTCAATTCTGAAGATCAAGTGCCTTCAAATTAAGTTCCAAGGTACTTAAGATAAACCCTTATTTTTTTCCTGTGCTCTGTAAAAAGAACACAGAGAGAGAGAGAGACAGAGAGAGAGAGAGACAGAGACAGAGAATATCTTAATGACAATGATGTGTCAGAGGATGTTTTTATCCAGGATCTGGAATTGTCTAGATCATTTTCATCTGGTTCTTGTCTATTGATAACCTCAAGAGTCAGCTCAAATCTTCTAGGACTTTCCACTAACAGTATTTCCATTGCAGAAAAGTTCTAACTATGTCTGCCTACTGCAGGAATAAATCCTAAACTTAGGCTGCAAAGCTGGAGGACCACACATATGAGAATGGTGAACTTTTCCCCACGGTACCTGAGGATTTATTTAGAATGATAGACGTGGAAGGAATGCAAATAAGCCACAGAAATCTGGAACCTCATAAAAGAATTCATGCCATTCTTGGCAAGAACAATTCCACACTAGAACTGAATTTTGCTGAATGAACCACAGGTCTCTGAAACAAATCTGTTGCCATTCTTACTTAATTGTTCTGAAATGGCTCAGAATGACAAGCTCTCTCCGCCTTAGCTTTTTGCAGGAATATCTTTGAAATACACTAAATATGGTACCTTAAAGGGTAAAAAAAAAAAATCACTAACACAATGGTTTTTAAGTCTCCCTTAAAAAGAAACAGTTCTTGTTTTTCTACTATTCAGCTCCTTAAATTTAGCTTCTTTGCTGTCTACTTTTAAAAATTCCAGACAGTAATTCTAATCACTGAAGTCTTTGTAGAACTATATTTCTGCATTTTTTTTTTTAACTCAAGCAATGTTATTGGAAGGAAACAGAAACCACAGTGCCCAAACAGAAGTGACTAATGCTAGGAGAAAATGCTGGAATAAACAGGGCCCTCTAGAGCAAGAGATCATTGCACCACAGTAGCCTGTTGTATAGTATCACGACCAGGACAATTTGGAGACTAGCAACCAGATTTTCCAGTGCTGTTGATGTGTTAATCAAAGTAACCGGGTGCAACAAGAACATGTTTTCCAGATAATAGAAAATCCTCATCAGAAATGGAACTTAATCAAGAAAGAGAAATTGAATAAACTATTCGATTCAGTAAAAGACAAAAGTCAGACTAATCACCTTGTATCCCACTACACTACAGATTCATTTCTAAAGAACTATAAACATTTTGTGTTCTAACATTAGCATGGTATGCATCCTTGGTTTTACATGCAAGATAGAACAGTGACCTAACAGTAAATTCTCAGTCTCTCTGCTACCATTCCAGTATGTTTTTTGGCAGTTTCACATTAGTACACAGCCTCTCTCCAGCACCATAAGGATATTTACCAAAGAACCAAAATGTCAACTAGTGGGGGCTTGAGAGATGGCTCTTGCCTTACTGTTTTTGCAGAGAACCCGTGTTTGGCTCCCAGCACCCACATGGTGGCTAACAACCACCTGTAACTCCAGTTCCAGGGGATTCGTGGGCTCCTGTATGCACATAGTGTACATAAACTCATGCAGACACACATATACATAAATAATAGACACATCTTTTAAAAATGACAATCGTTGAGCTTTCTCTGTCTTCATTGTTTCAATTCTCATTCACCTTTACTTAAAGAATAATTTGATAAATATTGTGAAACCATATCTCATATCTTCTCCCTGTGAAAATACTTTACCCGATCTACTGAATTACGTGTGCATGGCTGGTAATTATTACTTTTTTTTTTTTTTTGGCCTTTTTGAGAACAGGTCTCCCTGTAGCCCCAGCTGGCCTGAAACTATGTACACCAGACTGGCCTTGAACTCCAAGATATCTGCCTGCTTTCTGCCTCTTCCTCTGCCTCCCAAGAGCTGGGATTAAAGACATACGCCACCATGCCCAATGGTAATTATTATTTCTTCTCGAGTATAACTTATTGTAGCCCACTCAAGATGGTTCTCTAATAATGATGCTTAGTGACAGGTTTATCAAAGCAAACCCGGGTTGTTGGTTTTACCTTCCCAGGTTCTAATATCTTCCTCTCAAGCTGTTATTATTTCAACGGTAGGTTTATTTTTCAGAAACTAGACAAATATAACCATCTGGGGAAATTACTAGGGTTATTTTAAACAATGAATTTATACTCATTCTATAATGCCATATATAGTAAAAATTATATATAACTATGATAAGAACATTTTAGTATTCAAAACCAAATTCTACATTCCAGGTAGTAAAGGAAATTAAAGATCTGGGTCTGGGGCTAGAGAGATGGCTCAGTGGCTGTTCTTGCAGAGGTCTTGGGTTCAAGTCCCACATGGCGGCTGACAACCATCTGTAACTCTACTTCCAGAGGACTGCGACACCCTTTTCTGACCTCCACAGATATTTCACAGCACAGGTGCACTTGCATGCAGGCAATACATTCATACACATAAAAGTAATAAATAAAATATTTTTTTAAAAAAAAGAACGGGGGCTGGAGAGATGGATCGGCATCTTGCTACTCTTCCAGAGATCCCAAGTTCAGTTCCAGCATCCATGTCAGGAAGTTTACAATTGCCTGTAACTCTAGCTCCAGAGGATCTGGCATCCTCTTCTGGTTTCTGCAGGCACCCTCATATACGTGGTATGCACACACATACACACACACACTTACACACGAATAAAGACAAAATAAATGTTTAAAAAAGAAAGAACAAGCTTTACTCAGTAACTAAAGTGGTTCTAAGTTGACTCACCTCTTCCCACTTATCTCATTAAAACCCAAAGCAATAACAGCTTTAGATACAGTACCTTAGTTCTGGGAATGATTTCTAATAAGTAAATCAGTATAGATGTGCTTATCATGTTATTTAGAGAGTGACAATGGGAAACCGAAGGAACAAATTAGTATTTTTAGCTGTAAGTGAAATGTTGTATAGTCACTAAAACTCGTGTCAAGAAGCCATCAGTTGTGAAAAACATCCAGATAATTTTTGCAAAGTAGGTTCCCTTGGATTTTTTAATAAAAACCTTTATCCACTGAATGATAACATTTCTTCCATTAAACTAGCAAAACATTCTGACATACTGATTTGAAGTAGAGAGAAATGCTTTCTATGGGCAAATGTATATTTGAATAAGCAGAAATTAGATATAATTGCTTTCAGGGCTAATAATCTACAATGTGACCGCAGACAAGAGAGGTACAATCATGATAAACTTACCACAGATGGGAAGTTATGTATGATACCAAAACCACACAATCCTCTCTGAATGACTAAGGTTCATCACACTTAACTTTGTTTCCCTCCATGTAGTTTTGGCAATGCCACATCCTCTCCCATATATGTCTATTCTCTCCAGCTTGCATTCAGGGTAAAGGCTAGGGTCCTTGTTTCCCGCATGACTTGCATCACTCTAAATATGTGGTTATTATCTGCCGGCAAATCTTCCTTTCTTCTGGCCACAGAACTTCCTACCCCACCCCACCCCCACCAATGTGGTCACTTCCATTGAGAAACTGCTCTTACTTCACTGTAACTTTGTGATCTGGGGATGATAACCGAGCCATACCTTGCTCTCCTGAGCTGCAGAGAGGACACAGCTCTATGAGGACTCATGACAGGTTACTGACATTCACTGAAGTGTGTGATTGGGGGGCGGGGAGCAGGGCGGGGAAATAGATCCCTCCCATTATTTCTTCGGTTGCTTGCCTGGGATGTGGAGGTCCAGTTCTTCCTGAAGTCCTATCCCTATCAACTGGAAAAGGGAATGTGGCCAGAAGCTGGGAAAGAAGGATGCCGAGGAAACAGCTGGAGAATCCAAATGACACTCATAAAGTCCCTACCTTTGGAGTCAACTTTGACCTCACTTGCACAAGCACCAAAAAATGTGCACTGGACATCCATCACTTTCAGATGAAACAGTTCTGACTTGTTCACTTGAGCACAGCGGGCAGACAGAATATTATTATTCTGGAATACACTCATGGCCAAATGACCCATGCTCTGTCTCCAAGTCCTAAACTGTGTAAACTGTGTTTTTACATAAGACACATTGGTTGCACTTAGGAGTATACAACATTGGCTGCAACCTTCTAAAATACCAATGCTGAGGCTGAAGAGATGGCTCAGTGGTTAAGAGCACTGGTTGCTTTTGCAGACCAAGGTAAAAAAATCCCAACACCCACATGGTGGTTAACAGTTGTCCATAACTCCAGTTCCAGGAGTTCCAGGATCCAATGCCCTCTTCTGACCTCCATGGGCATTGCATGACCTGGGTGCACTTACACGCATTCAGGCAAGACATTCATACACATAAAATAATAAAAATAAATAAAATAAATGCCAGTGCTGTGCTAACGGAAGGAAACTGACTTGTTCTGTTTTTTACAAAATTAGAAAAATCATAATAATTTTCATCTTCAGAGGAAATGTCATATCAGGAAAAGTTGCTAACTAATAAAGAATGAAGAATGAAATAATTGCTCAGCCCTTTTTATACATGAAGAGTTACAGTGACTCCAATTTTGGTTTTGGTTTAACGAAGCAGAAACTAATACTGTAGGCAAACAAGTGTTTTCTCGTAAGGAAATAAGTTACTTTTAAAGCTCAGCATTAAAAGCCCTGACGCAAACTCCCTTAATCACTAATACGTCTCCATTCAGAACCTTGTTGTTGTGCATTTAAGTACCTACCAGGTCCCGCCTTTCCTAGATGTCTACATCTACACCCAGGTGAGCTCATGGGTCAAGGTAATACTCATAAACCATTCTTAGCAATGAATGTACTACAACCACATAGTAATGACGACAAAGTAATTGTCACTCATGACAGGAGTTTTGCTGCAGGGCCCAGGAAAAAAAAAACATCGTGGACAGCCTTCTGAGGCAAATCAACGTATAAGGGGTAGGCCTTAAACTGGAGAAACTGCACATAAAAAAAAACAAAATAAATTCATTCTACTCTGAAATCTTCTGTATATTTCATACTGGTTCCTACTAATAAGACACTGAGGTGCCAAAAAGTATACCCAAAAGCCCAAGGGACAGCGATGCACACACTCAGGGATTGACAAGATCAGACAATCATTTTACGCCCCATCATATAGTTCATCCTCCCCTAAAATCCTAAACCCAGGCACTATACAAAACAAAGGTAAGAACTTATATTGTATGAGCCAAAATTCTTACTATATCCATATACGAAGCATTAAAACCCCCCAAAGCAGACTCTATCTTCTGGGTCAGAGGGAAATTCTACTGCTTTTATTTATTTATTTATTTATTTATTTATTACAAGTTCCAAGGTATTAGAGGTGTTCGCCTATGAGGGCTACAGAAGGACATGGACTGGAAAGGTGCCCATATTGAATGTGTGGGTGATGCGGTGATGAAATACATACAACACAAGGGAACATCCAAGAATAGTATCAAAAACAAGGTGTTGCCCAATCCTGGCATATAGTGAACAGGTAGTTGAACACCCACTCTACCCTGAGGCCACCAAGCAGGCGCTTGGCCAATACTTTATTTATGTTCTGCCCTGCCCTACCTCTCTTAATTCTAGTGTAATATTTTGCCCACTGGGCCACTCCCCAGCAATTCTCCAAAGCAAAGAAACCTTAGGCCAGGTAAGCAAGAGACCAACAGAAACCATGAAATTAGAAGTACCTCAGGAATTGAACGTATCAAGATTTGGCAATTAAGAATGCAGGATAGGTGCTAGAGAGATGGCTCAGTGGCTAAGAGCACTGGCTGCTCTTCCTGAGGACCAGGTTCAAATCCCAGCACCCACATGACCACTAACAACTGTCTATAACTCCAGTTCCAGGGGATCCAATGTCCTCTTCTGACCTCCACAGGCACTGCATGACACAGGTACATTTACATACATGCAGGCAAAACACTCATACATATAAAAATAAAAATAAATAAATCAAAAAAAAAAAAAGGATGCGGGATAGAACTGGGCAAAGTGGTACATGACTGTAATCTCAGCATTCGGTACAGAAGATGCAGGAAGGAGATTCTTGAACTCAAGGCCAACCTCTCTTTGGCTACAGCAGGTTAGAGAGACCCTGATTCAAGAAAAAAAAAAAGCCAGATGCTTAGTTAGACCTACAGTTCAGGTAAACGACAAATGATTTTTTTAGTAAAAGTATGTTCTGTGCAAGTTGGGAATGTGCTTTTACTAAAAAGTTTATCCATTGTTTATCTGAAATTCAAGTTTAACTAGACATCATTTTTTTTACCTGATAATTCTTGCCATTGATTGCATATTTTCTATTTCCTTTCTTTCTTGACCATAATCCAAATTTGGAAGGCCCTTTACCTCCACTTTCAGCCATATGGGGTGTCATGTAGAGTAGTCAACCCTGTATTTATGCCAAGTAATGAAATGTAATCAGCAGATAAACACCAAATTTTGATGGCAAGAGTGGCCTCTCTCTGTTCCTAAAGGTAAGGAGACTTGACAGGAACCTTTGCCAGATGCCTCATATCTAATCCGGAGCTAAGCGGTGACAGCTCAGGAGAAGTGCTGTGGCTGCAGAGGGCACTCCCGGACCACACTGGCCACTTCTGTGTTAAATCAACCAGACATCCATGCTGTATCGGCCCACGAAAGCACATGAGCTTTGCATCAAAAAGATTCTCAAGGCTCACTAGGGCAGGTTCATCCAACTTTATATAGTGCAGCCTATGAGGTTTTTTTTTTTGTTGTGTTTTTTTTTTAAATGTAATTTTTGTCTAGAAAATTTCTAATGAAGGCATTAAAAAAACACCTATTATTAATCAAGTTTGGGGCATGTTATGAGCTGCATCCTTAGCAACAAAGAAAATCAAATGAATAAATTCTAAATATACTACCGCAGAAGTCAAATTTTGGTTCTTGGGTTTTGTCCACTATTGCAAATAATAGGCTAATTCCTGTCTAAGGAATATCTATCCCCAACAGATAGAGAAGGAAAACCCTGGACAACAGAGAGGACAAGGTGAGTTTTTAGAGGTTTGGAAAAATGGTTACTTACAACAAGTCCTGCTTCAAATGTTAGTACCAAGAAAAATTCTAATCTGATGGCATAAGTTACAGAACATTCTCCTAGCATCCATCTCTGCCAAAGAGTTCGGGGAACAGTTCAAAGACAAGAAAGACGTCTTTCTCAATTCCTACCCACTACCGAGTCTGAAGGCAGGAAAGGCAACAGCCTCCTATTTCTCTTTTATTTTGTTTTGTTTTGATTTGTTTAGAGACAGAGTCTCACTACGTAGCCCAAGGTAGCCTCCAACTACTAATTCTGCCACAGGCTTCTAAGTGCTAAGATTACAGGTGTACATCATCACACCTAGCTTTACTTAAATGAATATTATTTATAACCTTTTTATAAGTAGTTTCACTCCTTCTCAAACTAAAAAATGTGTCCGTGATCTTACAGCAGAGATCCTCAGGTTCACAAGGCGCATGCATTCCTGTTTCCTACCTATTTGTGGAGACTCCTCACAACCTTACAATAGCGGGCATCATCAGCTAAGAACTAGTTCAGTGTTTCTTAGATTAGAGACCTGCCCAAGTTAAACCCTAGCACTTGGACATGCCCTACCAAGCTCCAATGGAACCTTTTTCTGAAACACCACTCCTGTGCTTTGTCATTCTCAAGTCTGAGAAAAACAATTTGTCCTCATCGGTCTTCCAAATACCAGTAATTTGTTATCCAATATCTTTGAGAAGAAGAAACAAAGCCACAAAGATATTCTCCTCTATCACAACTATCTTCAATAAATATTTTTGTTTTAGATATAACTGGTACTAAATAACACATTAAAAGCCTTTATATATTTTATTTTTAAGTTTTTGGGGAGGAAGAGGCTGAAGAGATGGCTCAGCAGTTAGAACACTAGCTGTTCTTGCAGAAGACCCAGGTCCAAATCTCAGCACCCACATGGCAGCTAACAACCATCCATGGCTCCAGTTCCAGGGGATCCAATGCCCTCTTCTGTCCTCCTTGGGCACTGCACAACATGGTTGCACTTATACATGCAAGCATAATATTCATATACACAGAATATAAATAAATTAATTAAAAAATATATTTTTAAAGATTTTTTATGTTTAATTATGTACATTCTCCTCCTCCTATTTCTCCTCCAGCTCTGAAAACAAGCTCAGGACAAAAAACCAGCAGTCATCTCCAGTTCAATAGCAGAGGATAAAAGTCCTAAGATTTTCAGAGGCGGTTTTGTTTCCACTGTCCATTTTGGACACCTACATAGGGTATGCCTTTGCTTGGGAACAAAACAACAAGATGATAGGATTTTTTTTCTTGCTCTTCCTGCACACCAAGTCTTGTCCTGTATTTTCCAGGCAATGTGAGCCAGAAATGCCAAGGCCAAGCTTTGCCACTTCCTGTGATGCTCTGGTCCCTTGCCTGAGCCTTTCTGCCCTCACTAGGAAGGTAAAGAAGAGTTTGCATGTCAATCCAGGCCAAAGCAATGGGAAGCAGACTCATGGTGCCTAAGCCTAAGGTAATAAGAATGCCTAATGACTCAGATGATTGCATCTTCCTTTCCTGGGCTTGACTGTAGACCAAGGAGCCCTGAAGTAACCCTGGGAGTGATGTTCATTCTCCTCTCACTCATTTGTTTGGACACTTTGCACGAAGAGGCAGCAAATGAGATTTCCTTTACTAATTCCTTCCTTGTTTCTAAACTCTATTTAATTCTAAAGGGTCCACTCTAGTGGTGGAAGAGCAGATGAGGACGAGAGAGCGACAGAAACAAAAAGAGCAGTTAGTTCCAAAGAAACAGGTATGCTTTTGTGGACATCTCCCCAACAAAATATGGTATGGTCATCCTGTCAACCTGAAAATGATCTTTTCACAGGTCCTGTGCATAGGCCAAACCAGTGGAAAGGATTCCAGGTAAGACCTGTCCCCACTCACCTCAGTCCAGGATAGAAGGGGAGTGAAGGTTCACATAGACTCCCAATTGATTTTTTTTATTTACCTCCACTCAAGTTCAGAAACTAAGAGGCAGAAACTAAGTTTGAATGAAAAAAATTACTCTCCATTCTTCCAAAAGGCCTGCTATTATAAATATAAGACCATATATATATATATATATATATATATATATATATATATGTATTGCATGATGGCTTACAGCAGTAACTCCAACACTAGGGAGGCAGAGGCAGGCAGATCTCTGTGAGTGTGAGGCCAGCCTGGTCTACAAAACAAGTTCCAGGCCAGATGGGCTTCAGACCCTGTCTGGGGAAAAAAAAAAAACCTAATAGTTGTTTAATAATCTTAAGTAAGCTCAGAGTGATCAGCTACACTCTGAGACCACCTTTAAGTAAAGCCTACAAAGGAAATGATCTGTCTTCCTCACTTGTCCCCATAAATAATGAAATACACATTTTCTGTATCCTCTCAAAGAAGGAGAAATAGCTCACTTCCAATAGTCATTCTCAAATGGCCTGATGAAGCAATAACCAGAACATAAAACTAGACTCAAGACCAAGAACAACCACTAAGGGGCTGCAGACATGGATTGGTGGTTAAGAAGAATACTGTCTGCTCTTGCAGAGGACCCAGATTCACTTCCCAGCACTGACATGGCAGCTAACACATGCAGGCACCCATACAAAAATAAGTAAAAAATTTTTTAATTAAAATGACAACTTGAAACATTTAATGTATATGTTTCATGTATGTACTTACACACTTACTTGCTTTTATAGCCCTAATAAGGTCCCCCTGCACTGACTGAGTTCCAGCCCCGACACCCTTTCTAGCAAAGCCCTGGCTCCAAGGAAACAAGCAAGTAGTTTCCGTTTTACAAACAAGGAAACACAGCTTGCAGAAGTTACATAAACCCATTTAGTGGCACAGTCATGATTCAAACCAGAATGTCTAACTACGAAACTCATGAGCACTCCCTATGATTGCTCTCTGCTGATGACAACCAAGAATCTAACCTGCCTATCCACACTGCGCACACCACCAGTAGGCTGGGCTTCCTATTTCTGATGCAGTGAATGGAAACTGATATTGGCAGCTGTGGAAACCACTGAAGAAAAGAAGAAAAGGCCATTTTCCCCTCAAATGCCAGACGGCAGAAGCAACCCAAATGCCCACCAGCAGATGAACAAATGAATGCATTAACAAAAGAGGTAAATCAGGGCAATGCAATATTATTTGGTCATAAGGGGAATAAAATCCTGCTGCGTGCTAGAGCACGGAGGAGACTTGAACACATACGCCAAGAGAAGAAAACCAGTCATAAAGACCACATCACATGATTCCATTGGCTAAGTGGCCAGAATAAGCAAATGTATAGAAATATAAAATACATTAGTGGTTGCTTAAAGTTGAGAAGGAGTAAGAGATGGGTGGGAAAAGGCTGGAAAGATGGCTCAGAGATTAAGAATACTGGCTGCTCTTGCAGAGGACCCGGGTTCAGTTCCCATCACCCAAGTGGCGGCTAACAACCGAACATAACTCCAGTTCCAAAGGATCTGACAACCTCTTCTAACCTCCTAGGGCATTGCACAACATGGGTGCACTTATACACATTCAGGCAATATACTAATACACATAAAATAATATTTGTTTTTAAAAAGAGATGGGTTGGGGGTGGGAGATGGGAAGAGAAGAGGGACATCTAATAGCTATTCAACTACAAGGGGCTTTCTTTGTGGTAATGAAATATTCTAAAACTGATGGTTGTATGTACCCGTGAATACACTAAAATACGGAACTATGCACTTGAAATAAGTGAATCATATGGAATTTATATAAATAAACCTATTTTAAATAAGTAAATGTCAACAGTTAAGAAAATTCAAAGGAACCTTGGCTAATATTTCCTTCAAGTTCCTCACTTACGGATGAGGAAACCAAACAAACAAGTCCAATATCTAGGTCTAAATCGGCATCCTAATTCATGTGCTCTGCCTACTAGTTCTACCACTCAGTGTCCTCTTGGGGTCCCAGCTCAGAGATAGATCAGGGATGACCCTCCAAAAGGATATAAACTAGTTGGGCCTATTTGTCCACACACATACACACACATAAAGTATATAAATCTAGTTGTGCAGGGACTGGAGAGATGGCTCAGCAGTTAGGGGCACTGATTGCGCTTGAGGAAACTCAGGTTAGATGCCCAACACCTACATGGTGGCTAACAACTGCCAGTAACTCCTGTTCCAGGGGGTGCCATGCCCTCTTCTGACCTCTGTGGGCACTGACGACATGGGCGCACCTACAAACATGCAGACAATATACTCATACACATAAAATAAAAAGAGTAAATAAATCTAGGTTTATTTGTTTGTTTGTTTATTGAGACAGGATTTCACTGTATAGCCCTGGTTGGCCTTGAACTCAGAGATCTGCCTGCCTCTGCCTCCTAAGTGCTGGGATTAAAGGAATACATTTTAAAAGACTGAGACAAAGAAATTATGCCCAACCATCTTTAGTGCTGAACTCAGGAGAGGTGAAGATCCTAACAGTTGAGGAATCAGGCAGAAACTGAGGTCTAGATGGACCTACAAGATAGACTGCACTGGGTGGAAAAGTAGACATGAGGTGGAAGTATTACTCCAGGAAGAGGGTAAATACCATTCAGGGGCCACATCCACACACAAGTTGGGGAGAAGTGAGCCTAGATGAGAGAGGCAGGTCCCCAGACCGGAAAAGTCAGAAACCAGTCAAAAACCCTGCCAGGACAGTACTGTAGTGGGATAAAAGTGTTAACATAACTCACTGCATGGAGCAGGGCTTCTGTTAGGCAAATCAATGAAGGGCACATGGAAAAGCTTTTATTGTCTCCCATCAAAACATCCTTCTGCTGGGCCTGGAGAGATGGCTCAGAGGTTATGAGCACTGGCTGCTCTTGCAGATGACCAGGGTTTAAGTTCCAGTACCACATAGCAGCTAACTCCAGTTCCAGGGGAACCTGATGCCCTCCTCTGACCTCCGCTGGCATTGAACACAGGTGCACTTAAATACATGCAGGCAGGCAATACACTCATACACACAAAAAGCTAAAACAATAAATAAAATATATTTTTTAAAAGAAACCTTCCTTCTTCTGTCTCTATTCCATGTTTATTCATTCCTAGGTTCTAGAAAGAATAAGACATGCTCCCAACCTTTGAGTACAGAACTTTTAAGAAAAATTGAGCAGCAAACCAAATGATGACTACCCCTTACCAAAGTCCATATAAACACTTGAACAGTACGCTTAGTGAGGAGCAAAAGTGAAAGACTCCAGACAGACTAGTTCTGCTGGTAAGTCTGCAGAAGTCATGCTTGAACGATGGTCAGCAGCACAGGCAGATTTAACCTATCGCCCCTTCAACCACAGCTGCCTTCTCCAAGTAGACTTTCAGACCAAATACTGTGATAGGGGCTTAAAGACTAGAAAGGGAAGGAGGATATTCTGTGATTGACCAAACAACCCCAGATGGTCAGAAATCAACAGACTCCCAATTGTTCTCCTTATCTAACCTCACCTCACCCTCTCATCTTTGCAGTGGATCCACAGCTTGGTAACTATTTCCAG
This sequence comes from Eospalax fontanierii, assembly GCA_035773235.1. Classification (NCBI taxonomy): domain Eukaryota; kingdom Metazoa; phylum Chordata; class Mammalia; order Rodentia; family Spalacidae; genus Eospalax; species Eospalax fontanierii. Next base: position 28,939,868 of record CM069548.1, on the reverse strand, counting down.
TGCAATAAGCTACTAGGTATGAGCTCAACAATTCAATTGACTTATTGCATGGGAAATAATTCCCCCCCACCCCCCCAAAAAAAAGCACAGAATGAGGCAAAATTGCATTCTTATCCACAGGAATTACAAATTAAGAATGAAAACAGAGAATCTGCTGGGCATGGTGGTGCACGCCTTTAATCCCAGCACTTGGGAGGCAGAAACAGGCAAATCTCTGTGACTTCAAGGCCAGCCTGGTCTACAGAGCCAGTTCCAGGTCAGCTGGAGCTACAGGGAGACCCTGCCTCAAAAAGACAAAAAAAAGAAAATAGCATAGCATAAGTACTCTCCATCAGGACAAACAAGGATAGCCTATTACTACCAAACTCAATTTCAAGTCAAATTCTTAGGATTACATCAAATCTAAAAGTATCCACTTCTGCCTCTGACCATCCAGTGGTACTGTAAGTCAACACTGATCCTAAGAAGAATATGTTTAAAGGCTAGAGAGATAGCTCAGTCGTTAAGAGCACTGTCTGTTTTTGCAGACGACCCAGGTTGGATTTCCAGCACCCACACGTCAGCTAACAACCATCTATACCACCAGTTCTGAAGAATCTGATGCCCTCTTCTGACTTCCACAGGCGCTGTACAACATGGATGCATTTACATATGTACATTCAGGCAATACGCTCATACACATAAAATAAAAATATCTTTAAAAAAATGTGTTTAAAAGTGTGTGTGTGTGTGTGTGTGTGTGTGTGTGAATACTAAGCTAAGTCCATTTCCCTAGCTGACAAGTTGGAGAAATGAAAAAAGCCCATTCTTTTGACAATTAGCCTCACATAACAATGTAATGACCAAACACTACTGCATCATTCAGATTGAATTGCTATAGGCATTTGCAATAGGTGAAGACCCTTTCTATTTATTTGGTCCACTAAAGTGTTTGTAGATGAAGCTGGCTAAGACATAAAACCAAGCACAGAGACAAAAGACATTCCAGGAGAGGAGGGACATGCACTGGACACTCCCCCAGAAATCCAAAGAGTAGCCACTCTGAATGAAGGATGTGACACATCCTTGGCAGAAAGTAGAAAAAAACTGAAGAAGCAGCATAATCATTTACAGGGCACCCTTCGGGTCTGTTTAGAAGTACGTTTTTAAAACCACTCCACTGTTGTATACACATACATGTCGAGATGAAGGTGCCTGCTGGGAAGAGACACAAGCCCCCAAGCACAGTGAGTTCCCTGACATCTGGATGCTCAAAGGGTTCATTTGAAGGGCAATGATACTAGCATAATACCAGCTAGCTCTGGGCTTTGGATTTTTAACCAGAAGTGACTCTGAGAGTCTGATCTCTGTATGTGTTTCCCTGACTATCTTGGCCTTCCCACCCCACCCCCTACCCTTCTCAGCATAAGTTTAAAAGAAGGAAGAAAAAAAATCAATGCCATAAGTCTGTACATTTAAATTCAGCCCACATGACATTTCCTTCACATTTAATTACTTCCATACAATTTATATCCGCTAGTCACGCTAGACCCCAGAGTATTAAACATGTTTCTTTTACAAAGAAGCTCTTGTCCAATAATAACCCCCATAATCAAAGTTCAAGAATTATGGGTAAGGCCTAGCCAGCTGAAGGGTCAAACAAACAGGTTTTTAAATTCATCCAAAGCAGGCTCCAGACAGGAAGCAAGTCAAAGACGGCTGCTCTACCATCAGACGTAAGAGCAAAAGCTCTGCCATACAGTAAAAGAAGGATCTAAGCAATGGCACCTGTAGACACCTAGTCACATTCCCTATTTTCAAAGGCTCTAGATCTAGACAACAAAGGCTGTTGGTTAAAATGACATTAAAGGAGTAAATTCTTCTTCCCTATTATTCCAAATGGTCTCTATCTCCTGGCCAAAAACTCAGGTAACATTTCTAATTTGTCCTGTAACAAAGGACATCGACAAAATACCTTGTCTTTATAAATATCTCTATTTCTAGGTACTTGTACATTACCTTCTCCACCTCCTCAAAAGTTTAGCTTCGAAACTTTATGACAGCCCTCAGGCCCTAACACAGCTTCTTGGGTCTCCCTTTTTCATATAGTCCACTTTTACAAAAATTGTGCCACTTTTCTTAAAAACTCCCCATAAGCAGTTTTAAAACTCAGTCATTTATAAATTCATGCAACTTCTCTACTGTTCAAAGTCCATTAGATTGTCAAGTGCAATCAACCTGAACCATTTTTCAGAAGAACATAATCACATCTCAGACAAAACACTCATACATGCAAAATAATAAATAATTAAATTAATTTTTTTTAATTTGACAACTCTTCTGTGGTGTCAGTAAATGATATTCTACTTAGGCTGACAGTTTTATTAATACCTCCCTGCTCAATTAGAAGTTCACATTACCTTCTTTCTGCAGCTCTCAAACCTAGGCTGCATTAAGATAGGTATCAATTGGGGCTGGAGAAATGGCTCAGCCATTTAAGAGCACTGGGTGCTCTTCCAGAAGACCCAAGTTCAGTTCCCAGCACCCACATGGCAGTTAACAACCATTCGTAACTCCAGTTCCAGACATCCAATGCCCTCTTCTGACCTCCGGGGCCATCATACGACATGGGTGCACTTACATACATGTGGGCAATACACTCATACACATATACACATAAAATAAAGTTAAAAAAAAAACAACAAAAAAAGATACGTACCAATCACAAAGATGTTAAGTGGGCCACAGAAAGTCCTTGCAAACACCCTCAAAAATTGTTACTGACACTTGGCTAAAGGTGTGCACACACAACACACTTTACCCAAGGATTACTTACTTACTCACATGCATGAGGTAAGTTGGACATTCCAATGCAAGTGCAACAGAAAAATCTGAGTCCTTTAACGATTTTCAACCAATTAACTATATGGCAAAACCTGGCTCACTTCACTATTGATAATTATAAAGGGTTGTGCTGTGGCATCCCCAGCTCTACACGCCTGGCAGATCAGGCAAAGCCTTCAAGGATTTCGGATCTAGGCTTTTAAAGTCACTTCTTAATGTTGGCACTACCAATTGTCCATAATGACCCAACACCCTTCTCTGTCCTGCTGTTAAAGAGCTGTTTAATGACCACTGACTACCCAATGGTTATTAAAATGTAGGCAACAAACAGAAATAAAGAATAATGGCTATACTCTATCCTGAAGGAATCACAGCCCTGGGACCTTCCTCTAAAGATTTCTTAGCAAAGTCCAGAGCCCATTCCTCACCATCTTCAAATACAGAGTGCAAAAATGGCTAGATCAATAACTCAAGCTGAACTTGTCTTATACCACGGATGGTATAACAAAACTTTGTAAAAAAAAAAAAAAAAACTTTTTTAAAAAGAAATTAAAGATTACACTTGGTTACAGTTTAATCTTGGAGCAGCCGATCCCCTTCATGGTTCGTATCTTTCAAGGTTTTCTACGATGTAAATTTATGGCTGGATTTAAAGTTAAAATATACAAATAGCCAAATACATATTAGATGCTTAATTTTAAAAGTCTTCAATATAAAGCTTCATATAGGCTTTTATTTCACACACTGCATAAAACAAAGACTCATAAAAGTGGGGACAACTGCCTTACAGACTGTGTCTTCAGAAAAATATAAGTAACGTTATGAACAATATTGAAATTCACTGTTTCTTTTCTAAATCTTGGTCTCTATTAAATTCACATGCCTACACAATTCCAAATCTGTAACACAGCTACCAGTTACTCCAAAATTAGCAAAACGGAGCCAACAGAATAGCCTTTCAACCACAATACAAGCTTTAACTATAAAAATGTATCCAAACTCAACCCAGTTTGATAAAATCAAATATAGCCTGGAGAATTTACCTGCATTAATCTCAGAATCCCCTTGGCCAAGTACCCGTTGGTTTTGGCAAACAAACAAACAAAAAAAGAAAACAGAGGAAAGATAAGCTACAGTTACATAATATTCAGAACCATAAATTTTTAACTGATCCTCTCCAAATATAATCTGCTGTTTTTATGGTTATAATTTACTATGACGCACCCCAACAATAACAGGCCCATGTGCTACAAACTGATAAAGAATGACAGGCTGGGGGTGGAGATGATCACTGTCCTGGAGGAAATAGTTATTATTTCAATTAGGGTAACATTGCATTCAAATTTTATCTGTTATCTTAGTTATAAAAAACTGATTTCAGATCTCATTTTACATAGACAAATGTGCGGCCTCTCCTACAGAGTGAGGGAAGTGCTCCTCGGCAGGGACACTAGAGCAGCTAAGAGAATTGGCTGAGCTACAGAAGAACATGTTGCCTAAACCTGGCACCCCATTTTCTCTTTCCTAAAATGAAATTAACATATGACCTAGTGCCTTGGGCCCCAGCCTTTGCCCTACCCTAGGAAAGGAAGTGGACTAAGTGGGGAAAATTCTACTTAGGATACGTCTCAGCTCTCCTCTACCTTGACCTCTGAAACCACCAGCGCCAGACTTCGCTCCTTCCCTGGCTTCTGTGCACCATTTACTGGATTTCTTCCTACTGTCTTCTCCATGCGCCGTCACAGGATCTACGGGGCTTCTCCCACTACCCCCAGAGGGCCTCATCCACACTTGGATTTGAATGATTACACATAATAGGCTGAAGATACAGCTTAGTGGTAGATACAGCATTCGCCTAAAATGCCTTGAATTCCATCCTCAGCACCACAAAAAATTTTACTTTTCAATCCCAGCACTGTGGAAGCAGAGGCAGATGGATCTCTGTGAATTTGAAGCCAGCCTCACATACATTGCAAGTTCCCATCTGGCCATAGCTACATAGGGAGACCTGTCTCAAAGAAATAGACAAAATATGTATCACTCTTTAAAACAATAACTAGCTTTAGAGATGGCTCAGTAGTTGAGAGGACCTACTACTCTTCCAGAGAACCCAAGTTCAGTTCCCAGTACTCATATCAGATGGCTCACAACCACCTATAATTCCAACTCCAGGATACTCTTCTGGCCTCTGAGGGAACACACACAGACACACACACACACACACACACACATACACATATAAAAACAAAATAAATCTTAAAAAAAAAAACCTGACTTTTAAAGTTCCAAAAATAGGGACTGGAGAAATGGCTCAGCAATTAAGACAGCTGGCTGCTCTTGCAGAGATTCTGGGTTCAATTCTCAGCACCCACATGGCAGCTAACAACCGTATGTAACTCCAGTTCCACTGTAATTTGATGCCCTCTTCTGACTTCTTTGGGCAATTGCCCAACACAGGTACACTTACATACATGCAGGCAATAACTCATACACATAAACTCTTTAAAATAATAAATAAAATATTTAAAAAATAAAATAAAATTCCAAAAATAAATATCTTTCTTATGTTTGTTTTCTTTTTTTTGTTGTTGTTTGCCAAAACTAACTGGTACTTGGCAAAGGATACAGCTAATGGTGGTATATCTCAAAATAAAGGAAGTTGCTATTTACTTGCAAAAGATCAGTATATCTATCCTCCTGAAGTCCCAAAGCACAGTAGGATATAACTGTAATCTTACCACCAACACTCTTAACCTACATCAAGCCAGGCTCTTCTTGGCTTCAAAAGCATACCTGTGGCCTTTGTCTCTAAACCGTTCTATTTCGTTTCTTGGAAGGCTTATGTGCTTACTTGTCTACATTCTTTCTAATATTTAAAGCTCCATTTATGTCAAGTCACAGTTAGAGATTTCTCTGAATATCCATCTTCTCTCCACTGCATTTAGTGTCTGAAGCCCCGCTTGCAAACATTCAGTCCAAAGGGCACACACCTGATGGAATTCTATTCCTAAGCACCGCAGCCTCCTATGAGGGATTCCAATGTGTAAACTTGCAATACGAATGACTGAAAGAAAATATTGCAGGATTCCTTCCTTATCAGGCACCTGCTATGTCCAGGCACTGTGTTCAGGTTATATAAAGCCAAACAAGACAAAACATCATTCTTGTTCTCATGAAAGTTACATTACAGTAAAGAAACCATTAAACGGTAAGAAGGGAGTATAGAGCAATGGCTGGGGAGACTCACAGGCCTACGAGCATGAAACCTCGGGCTGGGGATCTGAGGAAGAGAAAACCTGCAGAAGTAAACATCAAAGCTGATGCCTGAGGGAAGTTCAGGCATTAAACAGGAAAAAACAAACAAACAAACAAAAAAACAGGGAAATAATATTCCAGGTAATAGCTTGCACCAAACTCCGGAGGCCAGAAGGTGCACAGCCGATGGAGGAAAGCATCAGACATTCAGTCCAGCTGCAAGTTCCAGACCTGAGCCTTAATAAAATGATAAGCTAGGAGAAGCTTCATCAAAGCTTCTGATACAGCATGCTGGAGCACAGCTAGGAACTGAAGCAGTTATATGTGTCGGAACAGGCTGCTTAGGAACGTAGAGAGGGGAACACGGGGCACTTCAAGGATCCTTGGTTGTAAATTAGCTGAAATTGCTAAAGACCTTCCAGACAGCACAAAGGAAAGACCGTAGGAAAGCACTGCTCCCAACACCTTTGAAACTGGGGACTATTAGTAACTGGGGAGATGGCTCAGTCAGTCAAGAGCCCACCACACAAACAGGAGGACCCACGTAAAAAGCTGGACATGGCAATGTGTTACCTGAAATCCCAGCACTAAGGAAGCAGAAACACGAGGAGCCCTGAGGCTTGCTGGCCAGCTAGTCTAGCAGAATTTATGGAGATCCAGGTTCAATAAGAGACCTTATTTCAAAAAAACATCATAAAGAACAGGAGAAGTCACCCTACATCAACATCTGGTCTCCAGATACACATATATGCATGCACACATGTATACACAAACAAAAACACAAAAATTAAAGTACCATTTTCAAAAACCTGGAAATAAGGATGGATTTGCAATGCGCCCTGGGTGCCAGACCCAGCATTTCCATTTGCATGTGTTCATTTTCTTTGCCTCCCAACAGCACTGAGCAAGGAAACACTGTCTTCTCTTCCACTTATCGTCTACTCTACCTAGATAAAACATTCAAAAATCCTAACCAGGTGTGGTGGTACTCACCTTTAATCCCAGCACTCAGAAGGCCCAGAGGCAGGTGGATCTCTATGAGTTCGAAGCCAGCCTGGTCTACATAGTGACTTCCAGGCTAGAAAGAATCCTGTATCCAAAAAAAAAAATCGGGAGCTAGAGAGATGGCTCAAAGGTTAAGAGAACTGGCTGCTCTTCCAGAGGATCTGGGTTTTATTCCCAGCACTCACATGACAGTTCACAACTGTCCTTAACTTCAGTTCCAGGGGATCTTACATCTCTCTTCTGGCCTCTGTGGGCACTGCAAGACACTTGCAGGCAAGAACCCACACACACAAAACTAAGTCAGAAAAAATGAAAAAAAAACAAAACAAGAAAAAAGAGTACTCAAAGCAGAAAAAATACAGTATCTCCCAAACGTCTTCTTAGTATCAGAGACTCCAGGCACTGAACTACAGCTAAGATTCCCCACACCTAATCAAATCTACTACTCACTCTTCACCTATTTCTTTGTCCTCCCTCCATCTCCTGCATTTTTTTATAGCTCACCACTGTCACCAGTCTAAACAAAAATGTGTGTATTGTGCTAAATGACTGAATTTCTCCAGATGGGTAAAAGCTATATATCATCCATACCCTCAGAAATGGCCACTGTAAATATTTTAGTATGCATTCTTCTAATGTACACACAACGTTTCTAAAATGAACTCATGATTATGATTCTGTCACACTGTACTTTTATACATCACACTGGCCAATTTGTGGGACCATTTCTTATCGCTATATTCCTAGAATTCATTACATGGCAAGTAATGAATGTTGACTGGCCAACAAAGAAATACAAAAGAGCCAGGGATGGTGGCATACATCTTTAATCCTAGCATTCAAGAGGCAGGGGCAGGTAGATCTCTGTGAGAGAGAGGCCTGTCTGCTCTACGTAGTGAGTTCCAGGCCAGCTGTGGCTACAAGAAGACCCTATCTCAAAAAGAAAGAAGAGAAATACAGCGTATAACTCACATTGAAAGGGAAAACTATAACTTACTTCAAACATAAAACTCAAGCACTGGAGGTCACAGAGATCTTCCAAAATCTGACCTATAAGACATTCCTGGATGGATAGATGGTTTCTTTGTTTTAATTTTTTTGTAGTTTTTGTTTTTATCTTTGTGTATGTTTATGTGTACTTGTGTGTTTATGTTCGTGTACATAAATGCAGATGAAAACGTTCCACCATGTGCACATAAAGGCCAGAGGCCAGCCTTGGGCAACTTCATCCTATTTCACCTTATTTGAGACATTGTTCCCTACTGTATTGCAGGCTAGCCCACCTGCTTCTGTACATATTCCTGTCTCTGCCTCCCATCTCACCATGGGAACAGTGGTGCTACAGACAGGTGCACTACATTATCTAGTTTGTGACATGAGTTCTGAGGATTTGAACTCAGCTCCTATCCACTGAGCCATCGCCCCTGAGTGGATGTTAACAGATGACAGCTCAACTAAAAATGTTCAAAACTAAAGTGAGTTTGGGAAATATTGGCTTAAGAACAATGAAGCTAATTTTTCTGTAAGGAACTAGGCATCTTTAATGTATCAATAAACTGTGAATCTCTAAGAATAATATAGTAATGTAATAATATTCCTAAACCTATGGATCCAAGAACACCGTTCACAAAACATGTACAAAGACTAGGGTTCCAAAGAATATACTTTGGACAACAGTGCTCCACTTATATCTAAGTGCATAAAAACACTGAGAGTCCCCCACAGGTCAGCAGGACCATTTCCTGAGAATGTGCCCTCTAATAATAAGCCATTACTTTAGTTATCCATCTACCAAATTATCCTTTTCAAAAACTTCCCACCATTAATACAACATCATTAACCTCAGTATTCAAGAGGCAGAAGCAGGTATCTCTCTGAGTTTGAGGCCAGCCTGATCTATATAGTGAGTTCCAGCCACATAGAGAGACCCCATCTTGAAAACAAAAAAGAAACCTTCCCTCTAGATGGCTGATTCTTTATTTCCCGTTGCCTTCTCTTTCATTTGAGTATTTAACAGAGGAAGGAAGAGGAAGAAAAGGATGAGATATGAGACTGTAACTTCTGTATGTCTTGATTTGTCAACAAACTAAGACTTAATGCTGCCTGAAACTTAATCGCAATTTCTTTTCGATCAATCTCCTCAATTATAAAGGCAACAGGAAGCAACTTGCCTCTCGTTTTCCCTGAAATCACTTTACTATCATTATCTAATTGATTGTCAACAAGCTCTCAACAAAATGTCCAATCCTGACATCAACTGGATATACTGGTAGACCATCATCTCCCCTCCCTGTCATATCCCTATAACAGTAGTGACATGCATTTATTTGTGTCAGAAACTGGTTTTGTTGTATGTATGTGTGCTACTGGAGACTGTACTCAAGGGCTTTCATATTTTTACCATGCTCTACCTTGAGTATGTGCCCCCTCAACCATCCTCCCAGTACCCTTTTTATTTTTTAGAGTCAGAATCTCACTAAACTGTCTAGGATGGTTTCAAAATCATGATCCTACCCTGCCTCAATCTTGAGTAGCTGGCATTTCAGGCAGGTACCATTGTACCTGGCTGTGGTAGTTCTTTGTTTGTTTGTTTGTTTGTTTGTTTGTTTGTTTGTTTGTTTTTGCAGTCCTAGGTAGCCTGGAACTCTGCATAGACCAGGATGGCCTTGAACTCACAGAGCTCTGTTTTCCTCTGCTTGGCTTTTTTTTTTTTTTAAAGATTGTAACTGGAGCTACTGATAGTTGTTAGCTGCCATGTGGGTGCTGTTAACTGAACCCAGGTCCTCTGCAAGAGCAGCCAGTGCTCTTAACTGCTGAGCCAGTTCTCCAGACCCCAACGCAGAAATCTTGAAGAGGCACAATGCCCTGCCCATATCTGGTTTTCTGTTTGTTTCTGTTTGTTTGTTTTACTTATTCTTTTCCCAACATCTCTATTGTCTAAGCAGTGAGAGCTCCAAACGTGATCATCCAAACTCAGTTCAGAGCAAATGCCAATGGTCCACCCACCACTTCAGAGTTAGCTGATCACCAGGGAGACCTCACTTCAAGGCTAATTGTGGACACATAATTGGTATGAGACAGTATGGCATAGGGGCAGGTCCACACGCTTTGAAATCACGCAATTCTAATCCAGTCTCTGCCACTCTTGTTACATGGCCCCTGGACATTTACTTAACCTCATGGAGCCTCAGTTTCTTGAATACTAAAATAAGATGATAGCATGTACCTATTCCCGGGTCACCGTGAGAATTAAAAAGAATAAATGTAAAGTTACCCATGTTTATGGGATGTTTCCATACCTGTGTGCTTTCCAGACCATGTCTCTCAGAAGACTGACTCAGCTCCAGTGTAGACCAGGCCATCAACAAATGTTAATTATCTTCTATCTTCATCTCTTCCTCCTCCAAATCCTCCCTCATCTCACATACAAAATTGGCCTACGTAATACCTACAAGCCAGATGCTTCCAAAGAGACACGCTTCCAAAGGGCTTAAGTAACCTTCTGCTCAAGATACTAAAGTGAAAAGGCTCCAACAGTGGGCATTGCTTTTTTTTTTTAATTATGTTTTATGTATTTGTGTGTATGTGTATGTGTGTATGTGTATGTGTGTGTGTGTGTGTGTGTGCAGTGTGCATGCCACAGTACACAAGTGGAGATCAAAGAACAACTTGCATGAGCCAGTTCTCTCCTTCTACCATGTGAGTCCCAAAAATTGAACTCAAGTGATCAGGGCTGGCAACAAAGGTCTTTACCCACTGAGCCATCTCTCCAGTTCAAGAAGACTGATTCTAAAGTCTTCACTTTAAGTTTAAAATTTAACTTTCGATTCCAGATCCAGGCTGTCATTCACAGCCATAACTGTGTTGGGAATCAAAAATCCTTCTACCCTACTACCAAGGTGTCTGCATCCAATTTGGGCTGGATAGTGTGTGAGAATTGGGAAAAGAGGTAAGAGGAGGCCAAAATTAACTGTATTGAATGTTTACTATGAGCCAAATGCTTCAAATATGTTCTCATCTAATTTTTTAAACCACTATGAGAAAGGCATGAATATCCTTGTTTTACTAGTGAAGAAATAAGGTATCAGGCAATATTTTTGAATGAGAAAAGATCCTTCATGAAAATAGGTGTATAATAATGTCATCAAATTGTTAATATTTTAAGAAAATAAACTTTTAATCAGGCTTGCTGGCTCATACTTATAATCTTAGCACTTAGGAGGCTGACTGTGAGCTAGAGGGCTATCCTGGGCTACCTTACAAGTTCCAGGCATTCTAGTCCTGAAAAGAGGCCCCAGTATCATAGCTCTGCAGAGCACTGAGCACTCAGCCCAGAATTAACAGGAACAATGAAAGCACCTGTACACAAAATTCAGAAAAAAGACTACCGAGCAAATGGGACCGAGAGCACAGAACAGCCTTTTAGATCATAATAAAGCAAATAATATCTAAATACATTTAAAGGTGCTTAGAAATACTAAGATCTGACACTCACTCTCTTCCGGCCTCCTCAGGAACCAGCACACATGTTCATTCACACACATTACTCACACAGCATTCACTCACATAATACACATGTATCATATAATAAACAATAATATAAATAAATCTTTTGGGGCTCAGTGGTTAAAAGCACTGGCTGCTCTTGCAGAGGACCCAGGTTCAGTTCCTAGCACCTACATAAGGCCTAACAACCACCTGTAACTCCAGTTCCAAGGGATCCATTGCCCTCTTCTGACCTCCTCAGGCACTGCATGACACGGGTGCACTTAGGCACATGCAGGCAATACATTCATATACATAAAAAATAAAATACTGAAAAAGAGAACTGCTTATGAACAAGAAGGTTACCATTTAGACAAACACAAATACAAGTTATAGGATCCAGGCTTTGGCAATGTTAAAAGTAACTGTCAACAGTTAAACTATAGCTAAAACTGGTAATAATCAAAATGTCAGACTTCCAAAATGGGAAGCCATGGAATTCTATCAAAATTGACAAAAAGGAATGAGCACATAGCTCCTGTGATAGAGTGCTTGCCTCACATGCACAAAGCCCTCAGCACTTCATAATTTAGGCATGGCAGTACATGTCTATAATCCCAGTACTCAGGTGGTAGAGGCAGGAAAACCAGAAATCAGTATAATTCTCAGCCTTTGAAAGCACCCTGGTATACATGAGAACCTATCTCAAAGGAAAAAAAAAAGTTAACCAAAAACATAGGGCGCTGGTAAGATGGCTCAGCAGTTAAAAGCACTGGCCGCTCTTGCAGAAGAGCCAGGTTCCGCTCCCAGCATCTACATGATTTCTAACAGCAGTCTGAAACTCCCGTTCCAGAGGATGTGATGCCCTCTTCTGGTCTCCAAGGGCACTGTACACATGGGTGCACTTACATACATGCAGACAAAACACTCCTACACATAAAAATAAGAAAAAAAGAGGGGACTATAAGAAAGGTGTAGCTAGGGGAAGGAATTTAAAAACGATCAAAATATATTGTATGAGATTAGCAAAAATTCAATTAAAGATTTTTAAAAGAAATAAAAATGTTTTTAATTAAAAAAAATAACAAAAATGACCTAGCAGACACATTTAATGGAAATAAACTCAGGATAAGAGGAAGAAAACTAGCTGAAGGAACTACATACACTCTCCCTTTCCTATCAGAAGTTTTAAGGAGATAAATTTTAAAAAGAGTAGTATAAATATATCACTAAGGGTTAAAAAGGAAACGAAGAACTAAACACAGAAAGTTTTAGAAAGTCTAAAGACTCCTCTCTGTGAGAGGTAAAGGAAGCCTCTGTGGTTCAACAAAAGGCCTTCTGTACTACTGCATGTCTTACCAAGACCTCTGATAATAATATCTCTTTCAGCTCCATCCACACCTTTAACCCCAGAACTCTAAAGGCAGAAGCAGGCTGATCTCTGAGTTCAAGGCCAACCTCTTATGTATACTGAGCTCCAGGTCAGCCAGGGCTACAAAGAAAGACCTTTGTCTCAAAAAAAAGAAAAAAAAAACCACAAAAATTTCAGAAAAGATAAAACACCATAATTATTACTAAAAATTATTAATAAGAGTGGTCCCTATTATAGTTGGATTTTTTTTAACAGAAATGTGGTATTAAATGAAACTTTTCTCAGGGTTTGGTAGTGCACACCTTTAAGCCCAGCACTCAGGAGACTGAGGCAAGCGAATCTCTGTGAGACTGAGACCAGCCTGGTCTACATAAGGAGTTCCAGGCCAGCTGGGGCTTCAAGGAGGTGAAAGAAAAAGAAAAAGAAAAGAAAAGAAATTAACTGAAGCTCTTCGACAATAACACGTACAGAATAAAGATGGAAAAGTATTGAAGGTAAATCATTTTCTTCTTCATAATTCTTTGTTCTCTGGTTCATGCACAAAACTATATGTTCTATTATAACCAGAAACTTTAAAAATAATAATAAATAAATAAAAACTCATTGCATTCAGTATTCAGTGAGCCAAGTTGACTTGGGAGCTTTAAAGAAGAAGAACAATACTGCACATGTATTCAGAGGCCATGTGTTTTTCCCTCAACATCTAGTACCTTAAAGGGTAATCACAGAAGCATGAATGCCCAGGAAAGGTATCTTCAGGGGAGTCACAGAAAGCGATGGCATCATCTATCTAGGAACAATCTCACCTGAGAAAATGGCAAGACTGTTTAAAGCTTCTTAGCTGTCTACTAGATCCCATTTCTCAGAAGGCCGCTGCTGAGCTGGGAAAGTGATACAAGGAAAAGCGGACAGAGGGAAAAGAAAACCTGCCACATAAGTAGATGGAAACAAGTCCAGTTCAGTCAGAGTCTGAATATCAACATGACCTCTCCCAAACCATCTCTTCACCCTTCTTGCCTCAGTTTTCTAGCCAAAAAATTAATTCTGATGGACACAGCACTGAGCTCAAGAATGGGGTTCTTCTAGCCCCATTTTACAGATGATGGAGTTGAGTAATGGGCAGGTTAAAAGAACTAAGTCTGGGTAAATTGCCACCAATTTGCAAGCTTCTGCTTTGTCCACCGAAATACACTGTCATGAGGCCGTGTAACAAAGTGTGACATACATTTACCACATTCAAACTTTAAAAAAAGCTCTAAAAGAAACTGAGGACTCTTGGCAGATTGCTTATTTTAAAAGGGAATGTTCACAATAACCTGATTCCTTAAATTCTCTGGATCAGTTGGCCAAAATATTTCTAGGAATGGCATCACATCTGGCTAGTCTACTACCAAACTTCACTGATTATTCAACATGAAATGAAGTACTCTGCTTACTTAGAGGAGTGGTTGTGGCTTCAGGAGAGAATAGAAAGTGATCACAACAACTTCATCTTTACCTACAGTTAATTTCCATGCTTGCTCTAAATCACATACACTTCTAAGCAAAATTCAACTATTCAAAGCACATATATAAGCCAGGCATGGCGGTACAAACCTTTAATCCCAACACTCAGGAAGCAGAGGTGGGCAGATATCTGTGGAATCAAAGCCAGTCAAGTTCCAGGCCACCTAGGGCTATAGGGAGACCTTGTCTCAAAAAAACAAAACAAAACAAAAACAGAAACAAAGCAAAACATGATAACAAAATGAAAAAAAAAAAAAATATATATATATATATATATATATATATGTTACTTGTTTTTATTTTGCTTTTATGTAGAGGTCCTTTTTGTCTAGCTTTCTAGATAATGGGCAAGCCCAGTTCTTTTTTCATATTTTAATAATCATATTTATAGTGATCATTAATTATTTACATATATGTATTCATACAGTTTAAAATCATCTGAGATCAAAAAGGATTCAAAATTATTAAAATTATTGGGACACAATGTGTATTTATTGCAAAGTCCATGTTCATAAGTCATGATGAAATATGCAAAATTTCATTTACCTAAATAAAATACGATACTAGCTTTTTTGTACCTGTATGTACTACAGAAACTAATATTTATCTTTTATAATAATTTTGTCACACTTAGAAAACTGTCACATTGCATCACATATATGGCTTCTGCTAGTCATTTAGAAATCAGGGCATTGATATGTGCCTATGTTATGGTTCAATAATTCAGTCTTGAAGGTTGGAGAGATGGCTCAGCCATTAAGAGCACTAGCTGCTCTTCCAGAGGATCCAGATTCAATTCTCAGCATCCACATGACAGCTAACAACTGTCTGTAACTCCGGTTCCAGGGGATCCAAGGTCCTTTTCTGGTCTCTGGGGGCTTTGCACATAAATGCACTTACATACATGCAGGCAAAATACTCATACACATAAAATAAAAATAACTTTAAATTTTTTTTTTAATTTTTAAAAACATGGTCTGTTTCAGGATCTCAGTATTACACCAATCCCCAAAACAAAAACAAAAGAATATACACAAAGGGCTGGAAAGATGGCTCAGCAGTTAAGAGCACTTGCTGTTCTTGCAGAGGGTTTGATTCCCAGCACCACATAAGGTGGGTATTAGGGGGTAGCTCATAACTGCCTCAAACTCCAGTTCCAAAGGATCCAATGGTTTTTTTCCTGCCTCTGCAGGCACATGCACACACATGGTGCACATATACACACACCCAGATACATACATGTACATAATATATTAAGTTTTTTTTAAAAAAAAGAATGTATACAAGATGTCACTCAACAGCTTTGGGATGGGGAAGGAGGAACCGGTGTGAATCTCAGGTGAGGCTACAATAACTCTCATCTCACACTACATGCTCATTCTTAGGGCCTCTCATAGCAATCAAAGTACCAAATATTAGTACCGAAAAAGAGCTTGATTAAACTTTTTAAACAGCACACACTGCTTTACGTTTTTAAGCTTTTGAAATAAGGCTATTTCAACAAAGAAATAGGGCTTTAAAACCCACTCTATGAGTAGCTCTCAAACATTTTCCTTCTTGGCAGTGAATAGCTGCCAAGTATTGATGATTCTGTACCAAGTGGTTCAGTGACCCCATGACCTCACTTGTTCTGACTACATTTCAAGTTCTAGCCTGCTTATTTCTCAGGAATATAAATAAATCTCCTCTAGCATTTGAAAATACATTTTCCTGTACAATCTAATTCAAAAAGTTGAATCTAATGTAAAATTCACTACATCAAACGTCTGGCCCAATATGAAGGAAAAGATGACAAAACAGGCTCCTGGTAGGATGGTATTTTAGGTTACCAAGTACAGCACAATAGAACTCCTGACCCAATTTCCACACAATTTGTTGGGCCAGCCCATAACTACTTCACAATGCAGTTGGTAATTACATCACCGTACTGTGTGGTCATTACGTCACCCAGCTGGGAGTAGTAAAGCCCAAGAGGCACTTAGGCTTTTTTCCAGTTTGATTTTACTAAGTAGCTAAAGGCAGCAGACCACCTCCTCTAATGACAGACCTTCTTCTTCCAGATCACCCAACTTTCTTTTATCTTCCTGTCACATGCTAATGGTCCTGGCTGTCTGTGAGCTGGCTAACTTAAGAATGCTCTGTAAAGGTGCTACAGGCCTAAGATCCGGATTCAAGGCAAAGTCACTGCAAACTTCTTTTTGTCCCAAGTTTAGCGGTTCCAAGCTCCTGAATCTCTCGAGACTTAAGGGCCGTGAAATTCTTCTGTTTCTGGTCCCTCACAATCCAACTCTCGGAGTTCACTCCCTACTTCCAACTTTGCAAATTTTTAAAGAACCATGAAAGAGTCTCTCTCTCTCTCTCTCTCTCTCTCTCTCTCTCTCTCTCTCTCTCTCTCTCACACACACACACACACACACACACGCCTGCACACCCCGGGCATCCAAACTGTGCCCTCTTGGCTGCAGGCTGACTTACTTGAGGAAGTACCTCTGACCAGTGGCCGTGAAGGTCATCTCCCATCCGGGGGGCAGCGGCAGCTCGTCCGTCACGTCGTAGGACTGCTGGCGGAGGTGCGCGTGCTGCTGTGCCGGGCCTCCTGCAGCGCCCGCGCCGGTGCCCAGCTGCAGGGATGCGGGCGACGAGTGCGAGCGGACGTGCTGGGCGCCACCGGCCAGCCGAGGCCCGGGGTGGCCGCCGGACGAGTCGGTGCTGGACTGGCGCGAGTGCGAGCCCGAATCCGGCTCCTTGAAGAAGGACTCCGGCAGGATCTTTTTCCGCCACGAGCTGGGCTTCGGGTTCATGACCGAATTGAAGAGGGCTTCGAGGTCCGTGTCGAGGTCCTGCGTGACGTGGATGACTTGCTGCCCTGGCGGCGGGAGCGGAGGGGGCGCCGAGGACGGATTCATCTTCTGCAAGAAGAAGGAAGATCACCTTTGATTTCAAGTCAGAGACGGGTTGACTGGAGGAGGACGGAGAAAAAAAGGAGACAGTTAGAGGTGTCCGACTCAGCAGTGAGACCAGCCGGGTGGGGGAGGGGTCTGTCCTGACTTCGGCAATTATGCAACTTTCTACAAGCCAAGTTTTCCCCAGAGAAGGCGACGGCGGGAGGAGGTGGGGAGTGACGGCACTTGGGACGGCTCGGGGCAGGCAGCCCTCCAGTGCGGTCTCAGCCTCCGCCAACGCCACACGTCCCCGCTGCGCAAGCCGGGCAGCCGGGCGCTCCCGCGATGATGCGGAGAGGATGCCGGCAGGGCATGCGGAGCGAGGGTGCGGGCGGCGGGCGCTACCTGGGCGCGCGGGGAAGCCCGGCCTGAGCGCAGCCGTCGGCGCCTGCTTCCTCCGGGTACGTCCGGATCTGGCGAGCGGGAGCCGGTCCTGGCCGGCAGGTCCCCAGCGGACTCGAAGCAGCCGACGGACTGGAGCTCTCACATCCCCGGAGCGGGCCCCGGGCGCTCGCGCTGCGCGGGGAGACGGAGGAGAGACGGACGAGCGCGGCCGCCGCGGCTCCCGGACTGTCCCATAAACAAAGTTTGGAGCAAACTCCCACCCCTAGGAAAGAGGCGGGCCGAAAGTGGAGCTGTTGAATTATGCATGACCTCCAGGTCCCCAGCCGGGCGGCCTCACGCCCCTCCTCTTCCTCCTCCTCCCACCCGGCCCTGGCAAGCCCTAGGCGGGCTGGGTACTTGGCGGCTGCGGAGACGGTGCCCCCGCCCGGCCGCGCCGACCTCTCCCGCGGAGCGCTCCATCTGCATTCCTTTGAGTTTACCACGAACTTGGGGCGGGATCAAAGAGAAAAAGGCCCAAGCCTGCTGAATCTAGGGCTTGTGGACAAAAAGCAAGAGTAGCGGGGGCAATGGGGGCTGTGAGGGGACAAGGCCCCAGAAAGGTTGGTCGTGGGCGCAGTGCCCTCCCCTGGAGCGGGGCGCGGGGCCGCGCAGCAGCGGGAACGCGGTCCCCGAGCGCGGTTCTGCAAGAGGTCGGGCGTCGGTGCACCCCGGCGCGGGGAGCCACCCGCGAGGCCAGACTTTCCACGGAAGGCTGCTTAGCGCTTGTGACCATATTTGGTCTGGTGAGGAGGCAACTTGGCTGTTTGACTTTCAATTGTCTGCTGGAGCGCAGACGGTGCCCCCAAAAATGCAGTTGTTGCTGAAGATGCGGCTTTGCCAGCGACTGGTTTGTAAACAGCCGACTTTCGAGCCTCTCATTAATCCCGAGTTTCCACTAAGGGGTGACTCAGGCCACTAGGGGTTGAAAGAAGCCGAGTCATGGCTAAGTTCTAGAAGAACCAAGCAATTGCGGCCCCCGACCCTCCCCACACATACACACCCTCGTGCGACGTCGGCGAGGGTAGTGGGAGGATTGGAATGTTCCTGAATCAAACAATTGCGCCCCCCATCACACACACACACACACACACACACACACACACACACACACACACACATCCCTCCCACGACGTCGTTGGTAAGGGTAGTGGGAGGATTGGAATGTCCCTGACTCCCTCCTGGGAGCCTGGAGCCGAGATGGAACCAGAGCAGGTGGCTGGGGATAGAGAGGGTGTGCCAGTGACCCGGAAAAAGCCACCCACCCTCTCACCGACTGGCTGTGGGCCAGAGGTGGAGACCCCGGCCTTAGGGGGAGGAGGTCAGGCCTGGTAAGACAGCTGCCGGGAAGTGGGAGGTGTCCTTCGCGCTGCCAGCTGCTCAACTCTATTACCTCTCTCCTTAGGCCTCTGTCCAAGACCAGGTTGCTGCGTGTTAAGTCACGTTCCAGGAAACCCCTTCCCACTGATTCAAAAACATGTTTGTTAAGTAAAGCAAAAGAGGCAACAAAATGTAAAGCATCTCGCTTAGCACGGGCTGGGTACGTTTGTTAAATACAACAGACTTGTGTTAAATGCTGGCATTGTGCCTCACCATTTTTAAAAGGGCGCAACAGTCAAAATTAAAATCCACCACTGAGGGCGGGGCGTGGTAGTGCACGCCTTTAATCCCAGAACTCCAGAGGCCGAGGCAGACGGATCTCTGAGAGAACCAAGTCCACCACCATCACCATCACCGCCGCCGCCACCACCACCATTGAAGGAGAATGTAGGAAGATAAAAGGCTCTTCATCAAACAGAAAGTTGAAGGGAGAAAAGACAAGATCACTCCGTAAGTTTTGCCTTAAAAGATAGGAGAGGGGCAGGGCGTGGTGGCGCACCTTTAATCCCAGCATTCAGAAGACAGAGGCAGGCAGATCTCTGAAATCTAGGCCAGCCTAGGATGGTCTACATAGCTGGAACTACAGTGAGACCCTGTGTAAAAAATAAAAGATAGGAGAGGGGCCTGCAACAGGAGTTCGATCTCCACAACCCACATGGTGGAAGGAAAGGACTCTCACAGGTTGTCCTCTGGCTTCCACAAGCCCTTCCGCCCCACCACACACACACACACACACACACACACACACACACACACTACTTTTTTGAGGCCATTGCTTGTACAGCTGTATACTATACAAGATGAGCTACTTGATCAGTTATCTATACTTGAAATTGTTCTTTGATTCCAGACCCCTCACAGCCTAGGGAAAATGAAGGCTGCCTTATGCCCTATACCAGAGCTTCTTAAATTTTTTCCACTTAACGAAAATTTTTTACCTGACCCCAGCTATATAGGTATATAAAATAGATGCAAATCAAACATTTATTGACAATCATACATTTACATCAAAACAACTCTCTGACAGACATACAACTTTACCATCCATTAAAGACAATGAAGCTAGGTCCAGGGATAGAGCTTAGTGGTACTCCTCTAGCCTAGGATCAGTTCCTAGTACTATAAATAAATAAATGCAAATTTAGTAAGATGGATGTGATTGTTTCTGTATGAAGAATTAAATCTTGACTAAATGTTTGATACTTCAGGACATAGAACATCTTCAATGTTTTTCAGTTGATCAGTTTTTCTATTTTATAATCGCCAATGCTGAGAATGCTGTTTCACATAAATGTATAGTACAAAGCGAAAGACGTGTAGTTTAAGGCCATTTCAAAAATTGTCAGGAAGTCTATCCTCATTCCAAGCCAAAATTAATTTAATGATTGTTATTATGAAACGTAAGACAGAAACTCAAACAGCAGTTTTTTTAAATCAAACACTAATACAATACAATGAAAAGATATTCCAATTTGATACCTACATTTTGAAGAATAATGGTAGAAGAATATTAAGTCTTTGGTTTCCATAATTAGATCATTATATTTCTGCAAGAGCAGAAAACTGTGTGTGCCCAGCAAGAATGATGATGCAATTCATAGCATTCGATCTGAGCTTTAGTTTTTCTGGCATTATATGACCATGGTGTTGTGAGATGTGACAGCATACACAGTGCAGAGTGGCATGTTGTATGTTCAGAACTTAGCATGCAGTGGTCAGGAGATACCACTCGGTCAAGTGGTATCTCAAGCCAGAAACACCTCATATTTATAACATGTTTCATTGTAGATTAATTTTTGGTCCTTGTATTTTCAGAAACTTTTTTACTGTTGCCATTTTTGCCTGATTCCACCCCATCCCTGCATTCATTTACACAACCCCATATGAGATCAGAACCCAGAGTTTCAGAAGCTTTGCCTTAGATGAAGAAAGGCACCTGAATCACTTGAAAGAAACAGAGCTCGGCTGCTTTCTGTAATCAACCTCCTGTTTTCAACGCAGCAAATTCTCTGCTCCTAGGACTTATGGGAAGGGGGAAGTCATTGTGGTTCACCCCATAGGAAGTAGAATCTTTGCAAGCAAACCTCATATGCCACTGCAAAGGCAATGGTAAGGAAATCAGCTGTGGAACTAGAGGAAGTGCCTGGGATAGAAGGTTACTAATCCGGAAACTGCAGGACTCGTGTGATGACTAATGGACGGAAACTTGAGACCAGTCCTACACCAGGAAGGTTCTTATCTCAGAAAGGTGTAAATTAGTATTGAGATTGGACAGGTAAGGATGAGGTCTTCATTCCTTGCCGGGCTTCAAGAAATAAACAGCAGTGGACAGAGGAATAAATGTTTGAAATGAAAATGATCCCGATCACATCTTAACTTAAAAGCTTCCAGTGCCTAACAGCCCGTAAGATGGAATATTAAAGGTAGGTATAGTGGCATACACTACTCCCCAACTACTGGGGAGGCTGAGGCATGGCAATCTATTGCTTGAAACCTGACAGCGCCCCACCAGCCTGGACAACATAACGGGACCTTGTCTTTTTTTAAAAAAAAGTGATAGTAGATGATTTAATAAGATTCAAGGTCATCCCAGCCCTTCCAATAATGATCTTTTAAGTGGCATTTACAGTTATCTTGTGTATCAGATTCAGGTGCTACCCATGTGGGGTGGCGTAGTGAGTGAGTATAATTCCTTCAGCAAAATAGCAGAGTCACCTTAGACACTTAAGCTCTACATTTCTTACCTACTTCACAAGATTCCACATTAAGAGCCTAGGTATGATTGGGGATGGTGGTTCATGCAGGCAGAGGAAGATAGATCTCAGGTTCCTTTAAATACTTTAAAATACCTTAAAACCCATCAGGCCAGTTTCCTTATCTATAAAATGGGAATTTATAATATATTAGCTATTCCATAGGTCTCTATGAGATTCAAGTAACAGCCATTACTCAAGGTTTTTTCCAGCTTTGGCAGGAGTTACATAGCTCAATGATAAAACACAGTGGGGCCTCTGCTCAGTCCACAGCACTCAAAACAAATAACTTGCCTTTTATTAATCCTTAGAATGCACATTCTAATATAAATTCTAAATTTAAGAAATATTTTATTGGTTTTATTTTATGTGTATGAGTGTATTGCCTGCATGTGTGTAAGCACACCCATGACATGCAGTGTCTGAGAAGGTCAGAAGGATTGGATTTCCCTTGGAATTGGAGCTACAGACAATTGTGGGCTACCATGTGGGTGCTGAGATTAAACCTGGGTCCTTTGCAAGAGCAGCCAGTGCTCTTAACTGCTGACTCATCTCTCCAGTCCCATAAATTCTAAGTTTTGTGGCATAAAACATCCATTTTGTTTGCACGCAATTCTGCACTCTGGTTCTGTTGGTCTGACTGGTAATTACTGATATGTTTGCAGTCAGCTCAAAAGCTGGACTTTTCCTCCACTTTAAAAATTCTTTTTATTTTATGTGTATGACTGTTCACCACCATGTGTGTGCCTCCTGCCCATGGAATCCCGAAGAGGACAGGGTGTTTGAGCCAGTGGAACTAGAGTTACAGGTGGCTTTGAACTGCCATGTGGGTGCTGGGAACAGAACCCTGGATCCTTACAAGAGCAGCAAATGCTTGGCAGAACATCTCTTCAGTCCCTTCCCTGCGTTTCTCTTTTTCCATTTGGTTTCTTCTGGGTCTCTGTCTCTGTCCCCTCTATCACTCTATTTTTTTAGGGGGAAGCCAGTGCTAGAAGTTGGACCTAGGACCTTGTGCATACTAAGTCTTTTTTTAAAATTATTATTATAAGGTTTTGTTAACTCTCCCAGGCTCACATTGAACTTGCTCTGTAGCCCAGAAAGGCCTTGAATTTGCAGTCCTCTTGCTTCAGCCTCTGAGTAGATGGGCTTATAGGTCTCTAGCACCAGGCTTGGCTCTCACATGGTCTCCTAGAAGGACAGGTGGACCTAGTACCTAGGGGCTCAACTCTTCTTAATGTGCAAAAAGCATTCCGCATACTTATGGGATAGGCATGGCAAGTGGGTGGCACTAATATAGTTTCCCAAGTTTCTTGGTTGTTAAATCACTGGTCCTGTTCAGATCTGAGTGGAAAGGATTACCTACAGGGGGGGTGAGTAAAAGGAGGGTTGTCTAACAAGTATAACAGAAGTCTGCAACTTTAGTAAGTCAATAAAGTGTGAGTTGGGGAGGTTAAATTATTTGCCCATTGTATAAGGTAGAGCCAGGTACTTCAAAGCTTGTGTTCAAAGTCACGGGTCAACAGATAAAATTTGTAAATTGTTGTAACTTAGAATTTTGTTTCTGTTGTTGTTTTGCAGACTAGAAGTGGTAGCAATCCTCTGCTTAACCTCCCAAGTACTGTGATTAGAGGTGTGAGTCACTGCTCCTGCTCGCTATATTTATTTATTTCAGACAGAGTTTCACATAGCCTAAGTTGGTCTCAAACTCACTATATAGCTGAGGATGACTTTGAACTTCTGATCTTCCTACCTCTACCTCTACCTCCCCAATGCTGGGATTACAGACACGTGCCGCCACTAAGCTAGGTGTTATGTGGTGCTGGGGTACTGAAGTAGAAGCAAGCACTCTACCAAATAAGGCACACCCCCAAACCTCATACCTAGTTGTTTTGTTTTTTAATAATTTTTTGTTTGAGAATTTCATATATGCAAATAATGTTTTGATCACATTCAACCTCTGTTCCCTCCACCAAAAGTGATTCCACTTAGTGCTGCCTATATGTGTGCATGGGTGTGGGACCATGTACTGGGTCATGGGTAGACTCTCTGGGATCACATCCCTGAAGAAAACTAGCTCCCTTCCTCTGCAGCCATCAACTGCCAGGAGCGCCTCAGCTGGGAGTGAGACTTCATAATCTCCACTCCCATCCATACTGGATTTCGCCGGGCTTAGTCTTTTGCAGATCTTGTGACATGCCTGTCTCCTCATTTCTACTTTATTTATTTATTTACTGGTTTTGATTGTATTTGTTTTTGTTTTTGAGGCAAAGTCTCTGTCTAACCCCAGCTGTCCTGGAACTTGAGACTTGTCCAAATACATACAATGAAAACATGAAACTAAACAACAACAAAAGGCTGGGAGTCAGCCTTGAATAGCGTTAGGATAGTGTTTCCACCCTGGGCAGGGTGTTGCTTTCTGGTACTGTCAAGTTAAATCACTATGAGGCCTTCAGACTGGCTCTCACCTGGAGAAACTCCTTAGTTTTTATAAGATAATCAGTTGAGAGTACACTCCTGCTGATATGCAAATCTTTCTCTGCATTTGCAATCACTTTCCCCCAGAAGTCTATCACCAAATCCTTCCCCACACACTTCCAAAAGAGACAGTTCTGGAGCCAACCTTCTCTCTACGCTGTCTGTTCACATCCAATCAGAGACAAGTGTTAGTGAGTCTTTCTTCTAGTTTCCCTCAAATCCATCCTTCCTTTCACACTCCCACAACAGGACCTTATCTCAAAATGTTCCCAGTAGCCTCCTGACTGGTTTCTCTGCCTCCAGTCTCTTGTCTCTGGCCTCCTATTTCATGATGTCATTCCTTGGCTCTGAAGCTTTTAAACAATTGCCTGAAGGGAGGAATAAAGGTCAAAGCTATCAAGCTAGCACCCAGGGTCTCCCAACAAATTGCCATCTTCATAACTCTCTGACCTTGCTTTTACGCGTAGTCCAATAAAATGCCATTCATCCACTCCAGCCAGGTTCTGACCCAGGCATATTTGGCCTATTCCTTTATTAATTCCTATTGGGGGCGGGTGGTCATGGTTTCCCTGTAGCCCAGCTGGCCTGGAACTTGCTATGCAGACCAGGCTGGACTCAATCACAGAGATTCACCTGACTCTGCCTCCACATACTGGGTATGCACCAGCACATGCTACATAGCTGGTACTCTTACTTTTGAACCCTACTCAAAACTGCCTTCCAAAATCTATTGTCAAGTTGTCGATCTCTTTTTCTTTCCCCTAAATTTTCACTGTTATTGTCTTTTTCATTTCCTTGATATGTAAGCAGAATACAGCTTTATAGTGTATTTCAACCTTAACCTCATCATCTCTTGCCTCCCCAATCCAATTACAGATAACTACAGAGCTAGAAGTATTATGCATTTCTTTGGAGAAGAGGAGGTTGAGACATTGTCTCACTAGATAATCCTGACTGACCTGAAACTCCAATGTAAATCAAGCTGAGCTTGAATTCATAGAAATATACCTGCCTCTGCCTACAGAGTACTGGGATTAAAGGTGTATACCATCACACCCAGCCTTATTATACATTTCCTTACAGAATTCTTCTTAAGGAAGCAGCAGTTCCCATTTGAGGGCAAAATGAGCCTAACTTCTTTCCTATTCCTCCTTCAACACCCACCCATTTGGGTTTGTAAGATATCCTACTGTCAGTTACTGCAATTTGATCCTGATACATCTACTTAACTCTGACAGGATTGCTAGCTCTTTAAGAACAAGTTGAAAAATACGTTGTTTTCCTTTTGTTTTTCCCATGCCAACAGAATGTTTCTGGACAGGAGTGTTTAGTGCATGCCTAACCCAATGGCTTTCTGTCTGGACTATTCAGCGACCATTTTTGCCTCAGGAAAGCCTCAGCCCTAACCCGCTGAGTCCCTGACTAGATCTGAGTGGCTGATTCCAGCTAAGGTGAATGGTTAGAAAATGGTGAGGTGGCTAAGTTTTTAGAGGGGAATGATCCAGAAGCCCTTGGGGCAGAACCTGTCTGGACTTGCTGAACCAGTACAGAGAAAATTCTCAAGAGCCAGGGTTAGGTCATTACTAGCAATCGAAGAAGAGCAAAACAGAAAAGGAGCTTGAGTAGATAAAATCCCAGATATTAAATAAATTAGTCCAGGAAACCGTTAAGTAATTTCCTAAAAAATTTAAACATCAAGAGTAGATTCTCTTTATGATATAGTGAACATTTGTTATGTTCAGGATAGAAGCACTTAAACCCAAACAAAATGGTACCACCACCCATTTCTGTGCTTACTCTCTGAGATGCAGGTCCATTCATTACACATCACTCTGATGGTCTTAGTAAAGTACGTCACTGTCTTGATGATGAAAACAACAGTTTTGCTGCTGCTGAAGATGGATGGGCCTGTCTTCTGCCTAATGCTACCTATTGCTTCAGTAGCGTACTTAAGTCAGAGGAATGAGGAATTAATGCAAGTATCTTTGTGTTACTGTTTGCTATTTGTTTTTTGAAGCAAGGTGTGACTGTGTAGCCCAGGCTGGCCTGGAACTTGCAGCAATCCTCTGCATTCCACCTCTCAAATGCTGGGATTATAGATGTTGGCCACCATGCTTGAAATGATCTTTACTTGACTTTGGTGCTTTCGGTACATTATTTATCCTTTATTATTTTCATATTTTTCTTTTTCTTTTGGGAGAGCAGGTGACAAAAAGAGAATGACTTAGCTTATCTAACAATTTAAGCCCATCATGGTTTTGGCAGCATCTGAAGCAGTATTTATGAAGATGCTATAATATCCTAAAAAGATATTTTAAATAATTTTTAATTTAAAAAAATCCAGAAAATAAACACCTGTGAATGGTATAACTGTAACTTTGCCCAAAACATTAGGGGAAATTACTGAAAAGTAAGATGCTAAAATAACACCAAAAAATAAGATAGATAAAAATAAAGCATATCTACTTCTATATATTTAGATCTGTGTGAGAGTGTCACATAATAAACTGAATCATTTACTCTTAGAATCCCAAATTACATTATTAGCAACATTTTGGTGTTGACTGAAGATTAATTACCAGTGACTGGAGGAAAATTTCAAGGTACTTGGATTATCTATCCAGTCGACAAATACTTTGGGGTAGGGAAATAGAGTCTTGAGGCCTGGCTAGCTGCAAGTTGAGTTCAAGCTTGGGCATCCTGAGTAGCTAGGCAAATACATACTTTTATGAGTACCTATTATGTGGGAGGCCAGAAGTAATCTTTCAAGTTGCACTTGGAAGGATTTACCACCTGATAAGACAGTCATTGGATGGTGATGTCATTCAGCTCCTCCCTCTAGACAGTCATTGGATGGTGATGTCATTCAGCTCCTCCCTCTGGACAGCCATTGGATGGTGATGTCATTCAGCTCCTCCCTCTAGACAGTCATTGGGTGGTGATGTCATTCGACTCCTCCCTCTAGATAGTCATTGGATGGTGATATCATTTGACTCCTCCCTCTAGACAGTCATTGGATAGTGATGTCATTCAGCTCCTCCCTCTACTAGTCTGGTCACACCAGCTGTTCAAGACACCTCTCTTTCCTTGTCTTAGTTTCCCTGTTGACAGCAGCCAAGCATAGACAAGCTCTACTATTATCTCTTTCTCAACATTGTCCAGATTCAACTTAGGTTACATTTGATGCCTAGTTAATAAAGGTCAATCTGTGGGCTAGGGATGTAGCTCAGCGGTGGAGTACTTGTTTACCTAGCTCGTGTGTGAGGCTCTAAGTTCAGTCTCAGCACTGAAAAGAAAAAAAGTTCAATTTATGATTTGGAACCAATGAGAAGAAAAGAGGATCTACCAGGCCAGAGGGTCCAGAACTCACATTTGACTCCTCAAGACACGGGCATGAATTCAGAGCACACATGCTTTTAAAAACAGCAAATGTTTCTTCTAAAAATAAGTATTATCAGGGATGGCTAGATGACTCAGGTAAAGACACTTGCTTCCAAGTCTGACAAATTGAATTGAATCCCCAGAACTCACTTGGTGGAAGGGGAGCATCACCAGCCTCCACATAGCATCCTCTGGAGTCCAAACGCATGACACACACACACACACACACAAATTAATTTTCTTTTTGAGTGTTTTGCCTATAGAAATGGAAGTGTACCACCTGCATGCAATGCCCATGGAGGCCAGAAGAGGGTGTTAGATCCCTTGGAACTGTAGTTACAGACCATGGTTAACCACCATGTGGGTGCTGGAAACCAAACCCTGGTCCTTTGGTTAAGAGCAGCCAGTGTTCTTAATCACTGAGCCATCTGTCCAGTCCTGCTAAAAAAAAAAAAATAATAATAATTAATGCATATTTTCAGATAATTTTAGATGAGAAGGTCAATTTATTCATCATATAGTGTTTGATGATAGTAAATCCTAATTTGACCACCTGACTGAAGATATTGCCACCTAGTCATGGTAATTAAAAATTGCTAGTATTTCAGCTATCACAATAATACTAAATAATAAAGTATGCTATTGTACAAAGCATAAAACAATTTCACATATATATTTACACATGACTGTCATGGTAACCCTGTGAGAACTGGCAGACAAGACGTATAAGAGTGCCTCTTATACAAAAGAGAAAACAAAGATTCAAAAAAGATCAACTTGTAACAGGAGAACCTGGGTTCAAGTCTCCAGGGTATCCCCAGCTTTCAACTTCAATTTCTCTTATAACTTCTTAGCTATATCAGTCTTAATTACTTCTCTTTTGTGAATTACTTCTCATTTCCCTCTATGTAAGTGAGGACTCCAGGCTCTACCACCATGCCCAGCTGAAAATTCTGTAATTACTGTCTAACAATGTTAATCAAGACTCTTCCTTGATACAGACAGCAGAGTCAAGAGTTCAGCACCGGAGATGATTATAACTCAGAGTCTGACTAGTTACCATTGGATCAATAAAAATAAAATTTTCCAAGAAAAAGGCCCCTACCTTTTCAAAATTTATTTTTATTTTATGTGCATGAATGTTTCACATGCTTTTAAGTGCACCCATTTATGTGTAAGGCAAAGGTCAGAAGAGGGTGTTAGATCCCATGGTACTGCCATGTGGGTGCTGGGAACTGAACCCAGGTCCTCTGCAAGAGCAGCCAGTGCTCTCAACCACCGAACCATTTCTCAAGCCCCAGACCTCTAGATTTTCAATCATCTACTTCTCTTGCATATATAAAAAAAACCTTCCTTTTTGTAATTAAATGTGATAACATACCTTTTAGCAACAGAATTCATTATCTAATGTTTTAAATTTTTAATTTTTTAATTATTATTGATGCATATGCATGTGTGTGTGTGTGTGTGTGTGTGTGTTGTGTGTGTGTGTATGGGTGCTTTGTGCCATGTTGCACATGTAGAAATCAGAGGATAATTTACAGGAGTCTGTTCTTTCTTTCTGTCATGGAATTCAGTCAGGATCAAACTCAGGTCGTTAGAACTGCAAGGCAAGTGCTTTTACCTGCTGTGTCACACCGCCAGGCCCTGATATTTTGAATATATTCTTAGATGCTAAATCTATCTCTTCTTTCAGCCTTGGAGTATGTACATTGATACTCTGTACTCCACCTCACTGAGTGCTGGGATTATAGGAGCCTGTCACCTATGGTCTATGCCCTGCTGGGAATGGGACCTGGGCCTTTGTGCATGCTAGGCAAGCAGTCAGCCAACTTAGCTACCACCCCTAATGCTGTAATGGATCTGATTCTTAAAACAAATTACGTCATCTCTGAAAGTCAATCATTTTTGTCGTTGCTATTGTTGTTTTGTTAATTCAAGATTCAGTGCAAAATTGCAGACTCTGGATTATCATCTCTGATTTTGAACTCCTGACTTTGCAGTCTATATGAGGGAAGAGCTGTGATTGACACTGTCATGGACAATAATTACAGAATTTTTCACTGAACATGGTGACAGAGCCTATAGTCTCAGTTGTTTAAGTGACTGAAGCAGGATGATTACTTGTGCCCAAGAGCCAGGCTAGGCATCATAGTGAGGTCCCCATCTCAAAAACAAAACAAAATAACCTGAAAAACAAACAGAAAAATGCCATACAACAGGGGCTGGAGTGCAGAAGACCTGGGTTTCGTTTCTAGCACCCACATGGTCGCTAACAACCAGTTCCAGGGAATCCAATGCCCTCTTCAGGCCTCTTAGGGCACTGCACATATGTGGTGCACTTATATACATGCAGGCACAATACTTATACACATAAAATAAAAACAAATAAAAAACTACAACAAAACAGAAAATAATAACATTTAATAAGGTGGTAGGTAAATATCAAGCATTTCCGATGACTGAAAGAAATTATATTGATTCTCCCACAAAACTTCTCTCACTCAATTCACTAAAAAAAAAAAAAAAAAAAAAAAAAAAAAGGTTACCTGGGTTCCAAAACTTTTTCTATTGGTGTTTAAATGCCACAAAGAGACTCTCATCTCCATCTGTTTGCTTAAAAACACAAGCATAATCTGTGGCAGATCCATCTTTGCTAATGAGTCCTCCTTTGAATTTCTTGGAAATGTTGTCAAGTTAGTAATTGTACAGTCTCAAAAGCAAGCTGTTGCCATGGAAGAGACACAGCCATTTTTACTCCAAATCCCCAAAAGTCTTTGTGCAGGGTCCAAGATTTTACCTTCAGGCAGTCTTTTACATCACCAGTGGCAGAGGTTTTGTTTTCATAGAAGAGATATTAAGAACCTCACATACAGGTACTGTCCTCTCAAGGGAACTCCTTTAGGAGCCACGAGTTCCTACCAAGAAAAATCTCAACCAGGTTTATCCCTGTACCAGTCCCATTAATCTGCAGTTTGGGCAACAGCTGAGTAGAAAACGGTGTTCTGACTTATATCCTGAACTTGAGAGGGCATCACTTACATCAGAAATTTCCATTCTTCTATGGTTTCTAGGGGATGTAATGGTTAGTATCGCCAACGTGACAGGATTTAGAATCATCTCAGAGACGAATCTCTGGGCATATCTGCTAGATGGTTTCTAGACTGAGTTAACTGAGGTGGGAAAACACACCTTGAATTGTTGCTCTCTCCATTCCATGAGCAGGGGCCCCAGATCAAAGAAAAAAGAGAAATCAGCCAGGAGTGGTGGTGTTATGTCTTTAATCCCAGCACTTGGGAGGCAGAGGCAGGCCGATTTCTGTGAGATCAAGGCCAGACTGGTCTACATAGCCAGTTCCAGGCCAGATGGGGCTACAGGGGGACCTTGTCTCAAAATAAATAAATAAATAAATAAATAAATAAATAAATATTTTTAATTAAAAAGGAAAAAAAGGGGGGCTAGAGAGATGGCTCAGCAGTTAAAAACACTGGCTGCTCTCGAAGAAGACCTGAGTTTGAATCCTAGCACTCACATGGGGGCTAACAACCACCTGTAACTCCAGTTTCAGGGTCTTTGATGCCCTCTTCTGTCCTCTGTGGGTATTCTACAACATAGGTGTACTTACACACATACAGGCATAACGTATACTTAAAATAAAAATAAATAAAACAATTTTTTTTAAAGAAAGGTCAATAAGAAGAGGGAGAAAATAAAAGAACACCCTCTCTGTTCGCTACAGGCATTCTACAACACAGGTGCACTTACACACATACAGGCGTAACGTACATTTAAAATAAAAGTAAATAAATTTTAAAAAAATTTAAAGAAAAAATCAGTAAGAAGAGAGAAAAAACAAGCTGAGTACCAGGATTCATACAGGAATGGCTAGGAATGTAATATGATCAGCTGCCTCATGCTTCTCCATGCTGGGCTGTGCCCTTGAACTGTGAGCCACAATAAAACCTTCCTTCTTCATACTGCACATCCATCAGGTATTTTGTCACAGCAAAAAAGAAAGGTAATCAATACAGGAGACAAACAAGGTTCCCATTACTAGTTAAATGGGAAAGAGATGGGAAGAAAACATGAAAGTTATCAAGGAAAACCTTGAAGGTAAAACTGTTTGCATTTCTGAAAACAAACAAAGGTAGCCCTTTGCTTTTCTGTCATGTGTCCTAGAAGAAACTAAACCATCCTTTAACTCCATAGTAAATTGGCCAGAGTCAATACCTGTGTTCATAAGGTAGAAATAAGCTTAATCTTCAGTGTATAACTATTCACCAAGTGAAAAAAAAATGGAGAAAGAGAAATGATTACTTAGAAAAGAAAAGCTTAGTATGTGGGTCGGTCAGTTTAGATCCACCAGGAACCAGATGCTGAGACGGATATATGAACAAGATATGCAATGTTGAAGAGGAGAAGGAAGAAGGAGCCAGTTGGAATGCAGTAGTGCTGCTGGGGGAAGAACGAGAGGAGGATTGGGCCGTGAGAGCTTCCGGCTGCACAGCAGCTTCAAGAAAATCTCCAGAGCTATGAATGTCCCCTAAGGGCCTCATGATGGGCAGCAGTGGTTTGGCTCCAGCATCCTATTGGATGCTACCTTGGAGACCGAGGACACTGGACTGAGGGTATGTAATGCAGTCAATTTCCAGGTGCGGCATCTGGAGCTGTCAGCTTACTGCTGTCCTCCCAGTGGATTCCCTAGTGAACAGACCAAGCCCTGTGCATTTACCTGTGTGGCTTTCACCTCATCCATATACACTGCATCCATCTTAGGGTGTATGTAGGTCTTCCAAGGTTCCCATGGATCTCTCTCCCTGAAGGGAAGTTTAGAAGAAGGAAGTTAGTGATATGAAACCATAGTCCTTGTTGCTGTGCTTGGTCTTGAAACCACAACTCTTTATCCTCTTCCTCCTTTGATGGCCACTCTAAGTTCTCCATATCTGATGTTATCACCTCTGCAGGCAGGGTTGACATCAGCCTAGCCTGGTGTACAACTCCTGTCTTCATTCCTAAGGAACCCAAGATTTTGTGATTATATCCTTTTCAGACAAAGGCATGTGTCCATTCAGTTATAACTGGAGGGAGTCCCCAGAGGTATCGAATGGATTACTTGGTTACATACATGTATCCTGTTCCTGCTCCAGCACCTTTAGCTCTTCCCTCGGGGCCATTGGTCATGGCTCTCCTTGTCTGCTCGTCCCTAGGCACAGGAGTCTAGCACAGTTACACAACATTCCTAGATAGTTCAATCATACCCTTGTTCTCTGGACCTCTCATACGTGAAGATGGAGAGCTGGGGATGGTGGTGCACACCTTTCATCCCAGCACTCACAGAGGCAGGCACATCTCTGTGAGCTCAAGGCCTGCCTGGTCTACACAGCAAGTCCTAGGCCACCTGGGGCTACAGGGAAACCCCTGTCTCAAAAAGACCAAAAGAAAATGTGAAGATGGGAAACAAAAGGCTCTCCAGTTGGTCACTGGGAGTATAGTGAGTGAGGCTACTTTTAGGTCTCAGACCTACAACTCTTTCTTTTAGTCTCACAGCATTAAGGTTTCTGATTTAGTGAACAACATACACACTGATGGCTGGCATCCCAACCCTGCAGCCCAGTGCTTGCCCAGTTGGTGTTTTAGTCCTGGCCTCATTCTACCAGTTTTGCCCATTCTTTATTTAAATTTTTAAAAATTATTTTTACTGGGACTGGAGAGATGGCTCAGTGATTAAGAGCACTGGCTTTTCATGCAGAAGACAGGGGTTTGAATCCCAGCACCCACATGGCAGCTAACAACCATCTGTAACTCCAGTTCCAGGTGCTCTGACACCTTCTTCTGTCTTCCACAGGCATTGCATGACACGGGTGCACTTACACACATGCAGGCATTACACTCATACACATGAAAAATCCTATTTTATTTGACTCATACACATTAAAAAATCTATTTTATGTGTATGAGTATGTTGCCTGCATGTGCATAAGTGTACATGTCCTGCAATGACTGTGGAGGCCAGAAGAAGATATTGGATTTCCTGGAACTGTAGTTACAGACAGGTGTTAGCTGCCATGTGGGTGCTGGGAATTGAACCCGGATCCTCTCCAAGAGCAGCCAGTGCTCTAAACCGCTGAGCTATCTCTTCAGTTTACCTGATTCTTCTGTTGTTTGTTTTGTAGCCAATGTTCAAGTTTGAGATGCTTTCTCATTTTGTAGCTCAGGCTGACCTAGAATTTATGTCAATCCTCCTGCCTGGGCCTCCTGAATTTGGGGATTACCTGTACGTGCCAACAGACCCAGCTGATTCAGGTTCTTTCTTTCTACTGCAACTTTAAGAAAATACAAGTCCTGACCATGGAGTAAAATCAGTTCCCACGTGCGAGAAGCCAATCAGAGACAGAGTTATAAAGACAGAACAAAAGACAAATCCCCCAAGATACTGTTTGAGCTACCACATAATTACAGGAACAAAGACTTCCTATCACCGTGTGAGCTGATATAATTCCTCTTATTTAAACTGAACTAGTGTCTAACATACAGAACAAAACAAATATGTCTATTTTTCTTCTTTTGAGCCTAGAAAAAGCCTAAAAGTAGCTGCTTCCTATCTTTAGGGCCCATGTTGGGTCCTTTAGCTCATATAAACTGATTCCAATGAAGATCCTCAAGGAAACAACCCCACTTTCTCTTTCCCTACTCTATCCCCTCTGTTATGGTTGGAATGAGATCTGTCCCCCATAGGCTCATGAATTTTAACACTTGGCTGTAGTTGGTGGCATTGTTTGGGAGAAGTTATAGAACCTTATAAACATGCAGTGTTGCTGGAGGAAGTGTGTCACGGGGTGGGAGGACGGCTTAGAGGGATTATCACCTCACCCCACTTTTGCTTTCACTCTCTGCTTCCTGTGTGTAGATGAAAAATACCACCAGCCAACTTCCTGTTCCTGCTGCCACGCCTCCCCAGCCATTATGGACTCTCCCTCTGAAGCAGGAAACCCAAAGAAACTTCCTTTCTTAAGCTGTTTTTGGCCATAGTGCTTCATCACGACAAGGAGCAGTATCTAACAAGCCCCTCCCCCTCGCTTCCTTTCTCCGGCTCCCTCTTTTCCCGTTTCTTCCTCCCTCCCTGTCGCTCTCCTTTTATGTTCTTTTTTTCTTTTTATTGGAAGGGGGTTGCTACAGACTGAACTCAGGCTTGGACAAGCTAGGCAAGCACCCAAGACTGACCTGTATACCAAGGCCTGGAAGTATCTCAACTCTTAGAAACCCACACATAGAAGTAACAGAGCTGCTTTTAGTCCTCTAATTCTAGCATTCTTGCACCTCTAGCCACTATGATCTAGAAATTAACACCTAAACAATGGGAAGAGAGAGAAGGTGGCAGATGGCTGTGTCCGTCCCCCGTCCCCCCCCCCCCCCCCCCCCCGCAGGCCTGCTCCTCTTAACTCTGTTTTCTTTTTCACAGTCCATGACGGCTCATTCCGTCCTCCAGATCTTCTCTCCAGTGCTTTATATGTACCAGGCTTATCCGAAAGAGAGGTGATAGTGAAGAACAAAGTAACGTACAATGGGTTGCCATCTTGGCAGGTGGATATCTGTGAGTTCCAAATCAGACAAGTCTACGTAGGAGTTCCAAACCAGCTACATAGTGAAACCCTATCTCAAAACAAACAACATACACACACAAAAAAAACAATAAAACCCCCCAAATTTAAATTAATTATTTTCTTTTTAATTTTACTTTAGTGTATGAATGTATTGCCTGCATGTGTGTAAGTGCATTTGTGTTGTACAATGTCTGTGGAGGTCAGAAGAAGGTGTTGGATTCCCTTGAAACTGGAATATTGTTAGCCACCATGTGGGTGCTGGAAATCAAACCCTGGTCCTCTGCAAGAACAGCCAGTGCTCTTAGGCACTAAGCCATCTTTCCAGTCCCATCAACTATTTTTTTAGAATATTTGAAATCTCATCTATCCAGCAGACAAACTAACAGCCTAAGA
Source organism: Eospalax fontanierii (assembly GCA_035773235.1). Lineage (NCBI taxonomy): Eukaryota > Metazoa > Chordata > Mammalia > Rodentia > Spalacidae > Eospalax > Eospalax fontanierii. The sequence continues at coordinate 28,904,116 of CM069548.1, read as the reverse complement.
AGAAAGCAACAAGGAATCACATGTTGAAGAATTATTTGAAGAAACAAAGAAAAAGGCAGGTAGGGAAAGATTATATATCCTAAGAAAATAATACTTGCTTCAGTCCATATACTTTGAGAACTAGCCTACAGTTTCCATACAAATCTAAATTATTTCTGTTAAGATAAAGATATTTGTAAATATATTTTATTTATTATTTTATGTGTATGAGTGCATTGCCTACATGTATGTAAAAGCACTCATGTCATGCAATTCCCATGGAGGGCAGAAGAGGGCATCAGATCGCCTGGAACTGGAGTTACAGATGGTTGGTTGTTAGCCACCATGTGGGTGCTGGGAATCAAACCCAGATCCTCTACAAGAGCAGCCAGTGCTCTTAACACAGCAGGAGTCTCCTGTAAGAGGACCTGCTTGACACTCTAGCCTAAGAGAACAGTCATCACACCTTTCAGACAGGTAGAACTCGCTGAAGGGAAGGGGAAAGCAGTAATCACGGGCTTGTAATTCCAGCATTTAGACCGTAGAGGCAGGTAGATCAGGAGTTTGAGGTTATCGGTACTGAGTTGGAGGCAAGCCTGGGCTACAGGCATTCCTGTCCAAAACCAAATCAAACAAACACGGAGATTGTCTCCCAGGCACCCTTCGGTCAGCTCACTTTTGGACTGGTTATGAAAATGAGGAGGCCAGGCAAGAGAATGGGGTCGTGAGCTTCCTGAGAATTAAGCCGGACAGTGCCGCCCAGGAAGAAAATTATACTTTGCACTTGTACCATACCCATCCTCCACCCAACAATAATATACAAGGCTTTGTACTTTCAGCCAAATAGTGCAAAGCTCTTAAATGTTTAACTCATGAATTCGGAGAGCCACTAAGAGGGAAGAGAACAAGTGGTTCTTAGCTTCACGAGTCAATAAGAAATCAATCGAAGGTCAGAAGACACGGATATACAGAGAGCTGAAGCACACCACAGACAGGAGCCCTCGAACCCAGGGACATTCCTGGGTCAGAATGCTGTCTAAGACGCCGTGATCAAAAAATTTCAAAAGGGCAGAAGTGGGCCAGAAGAGACCCTGTTCATTCTTTTAGCCTTGAAGTTATGAGGCTTTTAAAAGAGGTTTGATTTTCAGTTTTTAAAGGTTGTTTTTTTCTTTCTTTTTTAAGCTTGTTAAAGGTTTGAATGTCTATTAAAAGAATTTTCATTCCCTGGGACACCCCCTAAAATAATTTTTTGAAACTATGTGCAATCAAAGTTTTAGTTGACATCCAAAATATTTCATGATGTTTAAACAATTATAAAAGTTGCAGTTTCCAGTATATTATTATTATAGAAATTTTTATTTTATCCTACTTTTGGTTTCTTGAGACAGGGTCTCCCTGTAGCCCCAACTGGACTGGAACTTGCTACATAGACCAGGCTGGATTCAGTCTCACAGAGATCTAGCTGGCACTGCCTCTTGAGTGCTGGGATTAAAAATATAAATATTTTAAAATAGACTAGTATGGAGGTACACACCTGTAATCGCTGTAGTATCAAAAGTTCAAGGTCATTCTCTGTTACATGGCAAGTTGCCAGAGGCTAACCTGTGATACTGTAGTTCCTCTATTAAATAAATAGATATTCAATTGAAAGCTGGGTGTGGTAGCATTTAACTATAATCCCAGGACTTGGGAAATGGAGGCAAGATTAGGAGTTCAAAGTCATCCTCGGCTACCTAGTTATTTTGACCAACCTGGGCTACTAGAGACCCTGTCTCAAAAAACAAACAAATAAATAATAAAAGTATCCAATTCAATCTAAAACCCAAGCAGTTTGTTGTCCACTATCACCCACTTTAAAAGTCTACCTCTAGGTCAGGCCTGGTGACTCACACCTTTAATTCCAGCACTAGTGAGATGGGAGGATCTTGGTGAATTCAAGACCATCCTGATCTACATAGCCAATCAGGGCTACAAGTAAGACCATGTCTCAAAAACAAGTAAACAAAACAAAAAAAAAAAGCAATAAAAAGCATACAAACAACTCTATTTTCTTTTTCGAGGCAGGGTTTCATATAGCCCAGGCAGGACTCAAATTTGCCATATAGTTGATGATGACTTTGAAGTTAAAAAAATATTTATTATTTATTATTATTTGGAGCAGGGTAGCATGCCATGATATTCCTGTGGAGTCCAGAGGACTGCTTTGTGGAATCAATTCTCTCCTTCCATCTATACATGGGATTGAATTTGAGTCTCCAGTTTTGCATGGCAAGCATATTTGCCTAATGAGTCATCTCACTAATTTGACCTTGACATTTTTTTATTTTAGATTCATTTATTTTGATTTTATATGTATGAGTGCTTTTCGTGCATGTATATAAGGACACCTCATGCATGCAATGTCTGCAGAGGCCAGATGAGGGCACCAGACCCCTTGGAACTGGATGGTTTTTAGTTGCCTTGTGGGTGCTAGGAACTGAACCCAAGTGTTCTGCAAGTCAGTGCTCATAACTGCTGAACTCTCCAGCTCCTGACTTTGAACAACTGATTCTCCTGTCTCTGTCTTCTGAGTACTAGGATTATGGGCATGTACCACCAAGTCCCATTTTAAACAGCTCTATTTTAAGTCACAAACTTTACATTATTTCATTTTCTCCTTAAATGCATGTTTTTATTTCACTTTTCTTGCTTTTTTTGCGACAGGACCTCCCTGTAGCCCCAGTTGGCCTGAAAGTCCCTATGTAGACCAGGCTGGCTTTGATCACACAGAGATCTGCTTGCCTCTGCCTGAGATTAAAGGCATGCACCATCACACCCAGCACTTTTAATATAAAATTTTCATAGACACACAGTAATTGTACATATTTACAAGCAGACTATATCTCAATACATACACCAACATGAAATGATCAGCTCAAGATAATTGGCATTATCTACTACCTCAGATGTTTATCGTTTCTTTGTGTTGACAGTATTCAAAATCCTTCTTATTATACTACGAATACGTGACTGTGGAGTGCTCAGTCATTCATAGGTTATCTCTGTTACCCTTCGAGGGCTCAAGGAACTTTGTGGAAGACTGGGAAGAAAGAATCTAAGTGCTGGGGGAAGGTGTGGAGTGCTATGGAATGCTGTCTTCCAGGCATGACATGGCTCGTGCACTCTTGAACTCTCAGAGACTGTGATTACCTGCACAATATTATGCCTGTCAGCATTCCCTCCTGGAGTGGGGACAGACTCATGAGGCCCACCTCCTATTTAAGAATCTATAGAAGGTTAATGGTCGTTGGGAGGAGGGGGAAATATTCTCCTCATTGGAGGAAACTACTATCACTGTGCCCTCGCTCCTATAAACTCTCACCCATGCTCCTGTAAGCAACTCTATTAAAACACAATGGGTCACTAAATAAATACAAAATAACAAGCAAACAAACAGCTAGCCATGAAAGTAGAAGGGGAACTAGCTGGGACGAGGAAGGGAATCAGCAGAAAGGGAATGGGGACAAAGAGCGAGGAATGGGAGGTCGGCACGATCAAAATACATAATGTATAAAATACAAAAATGTATACATATGTGAAAATGTCATAATGAAACCCACTACTATGTATAATATGTGCTTGTAAAAATCCTATCAGTTATACTTTAAAATTCATTTTTGTATTTATTTATTTTGTTTGTATGCACGTGTGTATGGGTGCACACATGCAAATGGCACACCACAGGATGCATGTAGAGGTCAGAGAGCAATTTGCAACAGGAGATTCTCTCCTTCTACCATGTGGGTTCTGGGAATAGAACTCAGGTGGTCAGGCTTGTCACCAGCCGTCTGCTATTTTGAACTGTTGTTAACTAGAGTTATTGTACTGTGTTATAGAACACAAGAAGTCATTTCTGCTGCCCAACTACAACCCTGAATCCATTAACTGACCATCCTGTCTCCACAATTCACTTCTCCTTCTGGAAACCCTTTATTCTTATCTCTAACACTCTGAGATACTTTTTTTTTTTTTACTTCCACATTATTTCCCGTACGTTTGTTAGGCTAGGCTATAATAATAACAGGCTCAAGTATACAATGGTCCAACACAATCAAGTTTATTTTGTAACAATAGTCCTAAGTGAGGTGTCCAAGTGAGCAAGGTAACCCCCCCATCCTTGACACAGTAACTGAGGACCAGGTTCCTTTCATTTTATGGCTCCATTATCCCCTAAAGTAGTGTCTATCTGGATCTTCACTGGAGTTTGCTAACTTTTCCAAATGCTTCATCTTACATCATAGAGCTCGCTGGTAGATAGAGAATGAATGCACACTTTTGTGGGATCCGTGTAATCTCCATGCACATTTTGTTCTAAGAACAATTACACTGCCATGGTAGACTGAGAATGTTCCCCATAGGCTCCAAGTGTTTGAATACCTAACCCCAGTTGGTGGCACTCTTTGCGGAGGTTTAGGAGGTGTGGCCTTGCTGGAGGAGGCACATCACCAGAGGTGGGCTCGGAGAGTTCAAAGCCACCTCCCATTTCCAGTTTCCCTCTCTCTGCCTCCCATGCTGGTTTGAAGATGTCAGCCCTCGGCCTTCTGCTGTGGCTTCATTCTGCCACGATGGACTCTTATCCCTCTAAGCCAAACTCTTCCTTCTATAAGTGGCCTTGGTCATGGTGTTTTATCACAGCAGCAGAATGGGAAACTAAGACAATGGCCATTTCCAGCTTGAGGGAGGAAGAGGAGGCAAGCTGTGCGCTGTGTGCCCAAAGAAGGCGAGAACAATTTCATGAGGGAGTCAATGGTTTTCATCATAGTTTCTAAGGCTCTAAAGTGCCAAACTTTTATTATCATTCTTTTTCTCAATGTAAAATTTACCAAAATAGCACTTGTAGGTGAAATTTAAGATACATATTAAAAATAAAAGGAAATTTTATAATTTGTTTTTTATTTATGTGTATGGGAATTTTGTTTCTATGTATGTAGATGCATTGTATGTATTCAATGCCCATGGAGACCAGAAGAGGGCCTCAGATCCCCTGAAACTGAAATTACGGACAGTAGTTAGCTGCCATGCTAGATATTGGGAATCAAACCTGGGTCCTCTGCAAGAGCAAGCAGCGCTTTAATGGCTGAACATCATTCCAGACCCAAAGATACAGTTTGTTATAAGACAGATGGTGTTTTGGAACTGGAGACATGGCTCAGCCATTAAGAGCCTTGACTGCTCGTCCAGAGGACTTGGGTTTGGTTCCCAGCACCCACATGGCAGCTAACACCTATCCTTAACTCCAGTTCCAGGGGATCTGATCCCCTCTTCTGGCTCCTGCAGCCATTGTACTCATGTGGTGCACTTACATATGTGCAGACAAACAGTTATACATGTAAAATCGAAATAAATAAAATACTTTTTTAAAAGATAGATGATGAGTCCAGAGAGATGGCTCAGTGGTTGCAAGCACTGGTTACTCTTGCAGAGGACTTGTGTTCAGTTTCCAGCACCCACATGGCAGCTAACAACCATCTGTGACTCCAACTCCAGGAGATCCATCACCTTCTTCTGGTTTCAACAGGCATTGCACACACATGTGCATGTATGTACATGCAGGCAAAACAATCATACACACATAAAAATAGATTAAAGAAAGTATAGATAGTATGATAGTGTTGTCAACTTGAAAGGATCTAGAAGAACCCAAGAGAAGGGTCTCTGGGCATGTACATGGGGGCTTGTCTTGTGCTTGATTGTGTTCATCGAGGTGGGGAGGTCTGCCAGGTGCACCAGTCCTTGGCTGGGTCCTGGACAATATAAGGTTGCCAAGCAGCATGCATGCAATCATTGCTCTCTTCTGACTAAGGATGGACATAATGTGACCAGTAGCCTCAAGTTCCTGCTGCCTTGTCCATCATGACGAACTGAACCCCGAAATGTGAACTCATAAAATCCCTTTTCAGGAGCTGGAGAGATCTCGGTGGTTAAGAGCACTGGCTGCTCTCGCAGAGAACCCAGGTTCAATTCCCAGCACCCACATGGCAGGTAATAACCACCTGTAACTCCAGTTCCAGCAGATCTGAGGCCCTCTTCTGACCTCTCTGGGCACTGCACGACAAGGTGCACCCACCTACATGTAGGCATTACACTCATACATATACAATAAAAATAATAAATAATTTAAAACCACAAAAATCTTTTCAGCCAGGCGTGGTGGCACATAATTTTAATCCAGGCACTCAGGAGGCAAAGGCAGGCCAATCTCTGAGAGATGAAGCCAGCCTTGTCTACATAGTGAGTTCCAGACCAGCTGGAGCTACAGGAAAACGCTGTCCCAAAAAGACCAAACAAATAAGCAAAAACAAACAAACAAAAACTCTTTCTCTCTTAAACAGCATTTGTCAGAGTATTTTATTACAGCAACTGGGAATGAAGCTAAGGCAGATTTTTGTTTCCAGCTAATTATGTGTCTCAATGTAGAACATGAATTTATTCCTGGGTCAAGAATAAAAGAAGTGTTTTGGGGTTTGGGGAGGGGTGTTGTTTGGAGACAGGGTCTCCCTATAGCCTCAGCTGGCCTAGAACTTGCTATGTTAACTAGCCTGGCTTCTATCTTATAGATATCTGCCTGCCTCTGCCTGCCAAGTGCTGGGATTAAAGATATGCCCAGCTGGAAGAAGCATTTTATAAAATTAGTCTTGACTGAATTATTTGAACAAAACTAATCTTAAATATTACACATTCATCTTTTTCTGGCAAATAACTTAAATATCTATCACCAAAAATTTGGTTTAGTAGTCCATAAGATACCAATTCAACAAAAGATTTACATTTCATGTAAATGTTTCTATTAGAAGCTGCAAAATGATTTGGTATCCAGTTACAGCAAGCATTCATTGACACATTAAGTGAAATTTATTAAAAATTTGCTGTCAGTGGCTAAACAACTACCTTTGTTTGCTCCGAGCCAGCTAGCTTAGGGTACGCAGCTGCAAACAAGACACCCTGTCTCAGACAAGATGGAAAGGAAGGACGGACATCTGAGTTTGTCCTCTGATGCAGTGGCACGCCTGGGTCCATACTCATACATGTGAACATATACTCACACATGTGAACATATACTCACATACATGAACACATACACACACAATTTTAAAAAGGGGAAAAATAAAAATATTGACTGATATATTCATATATATCTTTTTTTTTTCCAGTAGAGGTTTTTGGTTTGTTTTATTTGAGACATCATCTCACTGTGTAACCCAGACTGGCTTCAAGGTCATCCTCCTGAGTGCTGAGATTACAGGTGTGTACCAAACAACAAATCTAGCTACCAAAGCAAAATTTCTTAAATGTTTTTATTTGAGCAAATTTTAAGTAATTTTGTTTTCAAATCTGAAACCTGAAGCTGCTGATTTAGTCTTTTCAGCTATTCGGTATTTACAGAAAATATTTACTATACAAACTAAGTGGGGAAAAAGAGCCCTCTTAGCTAAAACCAGTTAGCTAAACCAGACACAGTCTGCTGGAAAAGCATAAATCAATTAATTAAAGCAATTTGCGGCAGAATGCAATTTTAAGGAATAAACTGAAATCACTGAGAAATTAGAAAATACAACTTGTAATAATATAGGTTACTAAAAGCCCTATATCAGAATGTAAAGATAATATAATTAGTGTAAATAATATAATTTCCATGTGGTGCTAGAGACTGAACCCAGGGCTTCGTGCATACTAGACAGCATCCTGCCAATTGATCCACATCCCCAGTCCTCTCTCACCACTGACTTTCCAATGATACAGGAAAAATACAGCTCATGTTAACTCTTTAAGAAGCCAGGGATGACAGATATTCTTGTAGCCCCGTGGTAAATGTTTATGTGAGGACACATTATACTTTGAGACTGAACTTTGGGGAAAATTCAATAAAATTATATATGCACATGAATTAGAAAACTTCACCTTTTTAAGAGCTTTATTGTTAACTTTTCCTATTACTTAATGAAAGAGAAAAAGAATGAATTCCTAAAAATTACTCTAGTACCTAGCATATAATTTTATTGTGGGTTAATAGGAATGAAAATATATCTTTAAAGAAGAAATAAGATGAGAATTGACTATATGAAAGATATTCCATCATGTAAAAATTTTAAAGTTTTATTTTTATTTTAGATTTATCTGTGATCATATATTCCCCTTGGAAAGTTACCCAGTTTGCAGACAACTCTTTTAGGGAAATTTCCGTATATCATGCCTTTGCTTAGGCAGAATACATATTTTGGGAGACCATACATCTGCATTTTCTGGTCTCGTTTAAAGCTAGCATTCCTGAGCAGAGATGTATTATAAATGTTCCTGGAATCTGTTTTTGACATTTTAAGTCCATGGGATGTTCAAACTATTATGTTCTATGACTTGAAAATTCCTCAGTACATCTGAATGCTTCTATGACAGTTAGAGAGAATATTTTTAACAAAAGGGCAATGTGGCAAAGCAAATTTATTCTGGAAGATAAATCTGTGGAAAGTGGGCTTAGGCTGTGAGCAAGAATGTTGGGAGACCAGTTAGGAAACTTTATATTTCCTGGAGGTGGATTACAAGGACGTGGATAAGTGGTAGGAGGGGACTAAATACGTTCTTTCTTCTCTCCCGCTTATTGGTAGAGCTCCAGTTTTGTTTGGATGTCTATACTTCAGGAAAGATGACATTGCCCCAGGCTCAGGGGTATGTATTGAAGTCTTGATAACAGCAATCATGAAAATCCTATATTCCTTGTCAGTGATTGCGCTGAAAGAGAATGTGCTGGGCTACAATTGCAGCACCCAGAAGGCAGAGGAAGGAGGATTGAGAGTTTAAGGCCGACATAAGTTCCAGACTAGTATAAACTGCATTGTGGCACCCTTTCTCAAATTATTTAATTAATACAAATACGTAAGCTAATTTGGGGCGATGATGAGATGTACCAGAAGTCGGCCTATGTATTTCTGGGAAACATTTCTTCATTCATTCTAAACAGGAGGTACTGTTCTCTTACTCTGCTCAAGTGACATCCAGGGTGATGCCTACATCTCTGACCTTTTGTCACAGGCAACCAGAGCCTTTATGGTGATGTTCAGCTGCCCATCCTCTTTCTTTTGAGTTTGTATCACCAGGGGACCAGTGGCAGTGAAGAGGTGGAAAGCCAGAAGGAGCTGAGGAAAAGACAGTGAAAGTCACCAGTGGGACTGGTGACTGCTAAGGGCTGAAGCATTTCTAGTTGGAAATGGCTGGCCACTGATCAGTCAGAGACATGGGAATGGAGCTAAGTGGTGATATTCAAGTGTAAGTTATCTGCAGAAGCTTGTATCTGGGATGGCTGGGAAGGAACTGGGCCTGAGCACTGTGTTCTGATGTCAGATAGAACTCGTCTAAAGGGAAATTTAGCTCTGAGAAAATGAATCAAACACTATTGTCTGTTTAAAGAAAAAGGAAAGAGATGCCTCTTCTAATGCAGTCTTTTAAAATATTTTATTTGTTATTTTTATTTTATAAATATAAGTATATTGTTTGCATGTGTGTAAGTACACCCATGCCGTGCAATGCCTGCAGAGTCAGAAAAAGGAGTTGGATTCCCGTGGAACTGGAATTTGGGATGGTTGTTAGCTGCCATATATATAGGTGCCAGGAATTGAACCAGGGTCCTCTGCAAGAGCAGCCAGCGTTCTTAACTGCTGAGCCATCTCTCCAGTCGTCCACATCTTCTTAAAGACAGGGTCTACCTGTAGTCCCAGCTGGCTCAGAATTCACTCACTACTTATACCAGGCTGGCCTTTATCTCATAGAGACCTACCTACCTCTGCCGCCTGAGTGCTGAGACTAACGGTGTGTGCTACCACACCTGGCTTTAACCTTTTCTTAAGGTTTCAATTCCTGGAGAGCAGACAATCAAAAACCTTAGTATCAATCCCTCATTGGTAACTTTGACTTAAAAATTTCGTCACTTATGACTTTAAAGAAGAGATCTCATCACCTTATATCACTTGGCATTAAAAAAAATTCAGTCCAGAGGCTGGAGAGATGGCTCAGCAGTTAGGAGCACTGGCTGATCTGACAGAGGACCCAGGTTCAATTCCCAGCACCCATGTGGTGGCTGACAACCACCTGTAACTCCAGTTCCATGGGACCCAATGCCATCTTCTGAACTCTGTGGGCATTGTACCACATGGGTACACTCACATACATGCAGTATACACATAAAATAAAAATAATAAATAAAATATATTTTAAAGAAAATTCAGTCTCATTTTTATTGACTCAAAGCATAATCTCTAACAAATCAGATGCTTTGTGGGTTCTGCAGACAGAAGAAATCCATTGGAGTAGATGGTAGATGGCCTGTCTAAAGATAACAATCACATCTGTATTTCGTCATTCCTCATTACTGTAATGAAATGTCTGAGGCTGCATCCTGTCAAAATAAAGTTTATTTTGCTCTCAGTTCTGCGAATTCAAAGGTCCACATCTCATGAAAGTGTTATTGTTGACAAGGTGAGGTGTGTGGGTTGTGTGCGTGCGTGTGTGTGTGTGTGTGTGTGTGTGTGTGTATGAGAGAGAGAGAGAGAGAGACTGACCAAGGCAGATATTTACACAAGAGCACTCCCAGTTTCTTGTCATGAGCTGAGCTTCTTTAGGACCTCTCATTTCTCTCCATATAAAGCCACCCGTACTTAATCACAAAGTTCTATTCTGAAGACCATACCCAATGCACACCACTTCCTGAAGAGCCCACCTCTGCACATCATATTTGGATTATGTTTCCACCTTTTTAATACTTCACAATAGGAATTAAATTTCAACACATGAGCCCTTGAAGGACACACTCAAACTATTTCCAAATCATAGTAATGAGCTTTGTGCCAGGCAATTTGTTCTCCTGCTTCCAGTCCTAACAGTAAACCTGCCTGGGAGATATTATTAGTCTTGATTTACAATGAGGAAATCAGAGGATTAGACAGATTGGGAAATTCACCCAAGGCCACAGTTAACTGTTATTCTAAACCAGGTCTGCATGTTTTCAAGGCACATGCCGTTTTTGCCACACACCACTGACTTTTTAAAGGACAGAGAGGGGTCTGGTGGTATAGCTTAATAGTAGAGCACTTGTCTTTGCATATGTGAGGCCTCAGGGTCTATACCCAGCGCCTCTAAAATCACCGGAGGAGAGGGGTGAAGGCAACGAAGTGCGTGGAATGCAATGGGCCTGGAAATGTGTACAGTTTTTATTAGTGGAATTCTGCACGAGATTTAGGAAGAAGCAACCAGAAAGAAGATGTCAAATCCTGAATTCTATGCCTGAATCCAATCCCCACATTCACCCAGATAATCTTCAGACTCTTAAATAGGGGCTAAACAAATGGCAGAGCAGTCAAGAGAACTCCTCTTCCAGAGGGTCAGAGCACCCATGACCCGAAGTTCACAGTCGCCAGTAACTCCAGCCCCAGGGGATCCAACTCCCTTTCTGGACTCCTCGGCACATACTCCTCACACAGACACAGAAACATTTCTCAAAAGCAAAGACAGGGGATATAGAGAGAACTACAGGAACAATCTCAATGTGGTAAAAATGCTTCTCTCCAGACTTAAACTGATGGAAGACTGAAGATGCCAACAGCCTAGAACTTAATATTAAGTACCGTGTTAATCAGGTACTATTATATTAAATTTATTATATTATATTCCTGGAAGAGGACTATAATAACGAAGATTTATTATATTGACTTACGCAATGCGGACTGGTTAATCCAGCAATGACTGTCTTCCCACTGGAGAGGTTGAGAACTTGGTGGCTGCCCAGTCCATGTGGCTGGACGCTCTCAGCAATTCTGAAGGTACTGAAGGTCTAGAAGATTCCTGGAGAGTTGCTAGTCTTCAGTCCATGCTGGAAGGCCAAAGAAGATGGGTTTCCACTGAAAGATGGCAGCAGCCAACAAAGTAGATGCATACACCAGCAAGGAGCAAAGGTGGGCAGTAGAAAAGCAGACCTCTTATATCTGGGCCACAGTTGCAATGTGCTGCCTACTCTCGGAGAAACTTCCCCCTCTTTAATCCCTCTAGGAAACACCCTCCCAAACCTACTCAGAAGTAGGTGAACCCAGATCCAATCAAGTTGATGACCCAGTTGAACCATCACAGTAGGTAATCCCAGGGTCTCCCGCTCTTGTGTTTTCTTACTGTGTAGCTCTTGGTCCAACCCGTTTATTCAGATAGCTCTTCATACATTTCATATGCAGGTACGTCTCTAATGTATATTCATAGAGCTCTTTCTAACACCTTGTAACATCTCCTCCTGGTGTTCCCACAGACACCTCAAATTCACTGAGTTTAAAATTGAGCTCACTTGCCCATGCTCACACCAAACCTACTCGTATCCTAACAGCCAGCTGGTTGTTGAAGTCTGAAACTTGAACATCACTTTAAGAGTTTCATCCACCTTTCTTCCACCTACAGGGTTCCAGGCCAGTCCTACCTTGTAAACATCTCTTTGGTTGGATGCGTCATAATCTTCTTTGGCACCTACATTAAAGACTCACTTAGGTTGAAATAACTTGTTTCAGTATAATTGAAATAAACCGAGGAGTGCCTAGTTACTCAGTAGGTTGGAGTGTGACGCTGATAGTAATAATAAGTAAACCAGGGAATTGGTACATAGGTTTACGGGTAATTCATAGGAACCAAGAATAGTGCGCATTTGGGACTTCATAATCCTCAGTCTAGGGAATGAACCTCAGACTTTCCTTCCTTCTTTCCTTTTCCTTTCCTATCGCTTTTCCTTCTTTTTCTCCTCCCTCCCTCTCTTTCTTTTACTTTTCTGCAGAATCTCACGACGCATCTCAGGATGCCACTGAACTCATAATCCTATTGCTTCAGCTTCTGGAGTGCTGGGATTATACGTGTTTGCGGCTGTGCCTGACAACCGGAAATCCCTATTTCTTTTATCTTTCTATTTCTACATTTACTTATTTATTATGTATTTTATGTGCGTGGGGCTGGGGGAGTGCATGCTACAGCAGAGGAAGACAGAGGAAAACGAATGGGAGTCAGTTCTACGCTTCCAGGATGCGGGTCCTGGGATTGAATTCAGGTCCTCAGCTTTGGTGGCAGGTGTCATTACTCACTGAGCAATCTCTGGCTCCAGAAATCCCTGGTTCTTGTCTCTGTTCCTTTCTGCTTCAATGTTCTCTTAAAGACTAACTTTCTGAGTTCCCCTTTTATTTACCTCTGAACGGTCAGTGACTTTGTCTAAGATCACATGGCTAGGAAAAAAATATTACTGATATGAATTTATACTTTATTAATAAGATGATGTGTTTTTGTAGTGGTTTATAACTAAAATCTTTCCACATCCCAAAGGCACAACTGCAGAACTACTTCAGTTATACAGCTCACTTAGACAGACTGATATACACAAGAGCCAGATGTTTGGAAAGGAACAGAGAGGCAGCAAGGAAACCAATGAGAGAGTGAAATCACAGAGGTCAAAGGGAACCCGACAGCATGCAGTGTTCTAGAGCAAGACAGAATGGCTGCTGATGCTGCTCCCCTCCTCTTCATCTTCTTTATTATTCTTGGTTACATACAGCTGTGTTCCTGCAAGTATAGTGTATGCTTTAAGAAAATCCACTGGGGATAGAGAGATGTCTTAGTGCTTAGGAACATGTACTGCCTTTGCAAAGGACCAGAATTCAGTTCCCAGCACCCACTGGGCGACTCACAACTGCCCGTGACTCCAGTTCCAAGCATTCCGACATTCTCTCCTCTGGCACCTGCACTCACATGCCCATAACCACACACCACACACAGATTATATATATATTTTATATTACTTAATTTTTAAAAAAGAAAAAGAAAATCCCCATTACCCTCCCCCTTTCTTGCACCTCTTGTCTCATTAGTTCCCTTTGTTGAGAGAAGGTTTTAAATTCTTTAAAAATTACATTTATTAGGACTGGAGGGATGGCTCAGAGGTTCAAATCACTGGCAGCTCTCTGTAGAGGACCCAGATTCCACTCCCAGCACACACATGGCAGTTAACAACTATTCCAAGTCCAGCTCCAGGGGATTCAATGCCCTATTCTATGGGCATTACATGATACAGGTGCATTTACATACATATAGGCAAAACACTCATACACAGTCCTAACAGTTGTGACTTTTAAAAAACTCTCTTCTAGACTGAGAAGAAGCACCTATGTAGTTCACCATTGTGGGATTTTTGTTTTGTCTGGTTTTTTTTTTTTTTTTCTTTTTGAAACATGGTCTCCCTTAGCTCCAGCTGGCTTGGAATTCTCTATGTAGACCAGGCTGGCCTCTGCCTCATAGAGATCCACCTGCCTCTGCCTCCTAAGTGCTGGGATTAAAGGTCTGTGCTAACACAACTGGTACAGCCCATCTCTTTAAAAAAATTTTTTTAAGGACAGTCTAAGATGTCTCACTTGCTATGCAGTTTACACTCACTTCCAACTTGTGAGCCTCCTGCCTCAGTCTCCCCAGTAACTGGGATCACAGCCACGTGCTACCACACCAGGAAAACTCTAAAAATCTTGAATTATTTTTTCCTTAAAAAGTAAAGAAAATAAAGTCATTGTTTCTGGTACCACAAACTTTGCCCCCTTCTCTCTCAACCTATGTACTTATTTTGAGAGATCTATCTTATGCATTTCCATAACCACCTGTGGCCTGTGGTGTCTCCAACCTCTGCTGAGACCAGAGTGGGATTTTCTCCTTTTCCCAGCCTTCACCTTGGCAGAGGCCATATCATTTCTCTGCTCTAGATCCATCCCACCTGTGTTCCACACAGCAGCCAGACGGGGATCACGACACTTCCCTGCGCAGTCTTCACTGGTTCTACAGTGCCTGGCTTACTCAGGGCTCACTTTACACCTTCCAAATCATTCTGAGAATACTTCCACTCCAATGCCAGCCATCCTAAAAGTCCTTCAACACATCTGCTTCGGACTATCCTGCCATCCTCCCAAACTCCCCTTGACCTAGCTGTCATGACTTCTTGACCTCTCAGCTTGAAAGTAAATTTTCAAAGCAGCCTTGTTTCTCAAAACTGGGTAGTTGATGCTACTCCAGTAAGAACCACAGCACAAGACGGTTAGGTATTTTGTTTTTATGTGTATGAGTATATTGCCTGCTTGTGTGTGTAAGTGCACCAGTGTTGTGCAATGCCTGAGGAGGTCAGAAGAGGGCGTTGGATTCCCCTGGAACTGGTGTTACAGATGGTTGTTAGCTGCCATGTGGATGCTCGGAATCAAACCCAGATCCTCTACAGGAGCAGCCAGTGCTCTTAACTGCTGAGCCATCTCTCCAGTCCCAACAGTTGTAATTTAAAAAACAAAAACAAAAACAAACAAAAAAAAAACAGTCTTCTAAACTGAGAAGAAGCACCTATGTAGCTCACCATTGTCTTTTCATAGCTTACCTTCAATGCATAGTGGATCACTAATGAATATCAGCTCTCTTATTAAGAAGCTCTCTGAATAGCTGCTGAGCTCAGTTTGAAATCTGTAATGAAGTTAAAAACTAGGACAAAAATTGCAAACTGGCCATCTATACTGATGCCTTTTCTTGCCTCAAATTTTAAGAGACCAGAATCAAAAATGAAAGGGGTGTGAAGATAGCCCAGTGGTTAAGAACACTGACTGCTCTTGCACAGGAATTGATTCCCAGCATCCAGATGGCAGCTAACTACCTATCATAACTCCAGTTCCAGAGGATCTGATGCCCTCTTCTGGCCCCTTCAGGCACTGCATAACACAGGTGGACTTAATACATGATGGCAAAACACTCATATACTAAATTAAATTGAATTAAAGTAAAAATTAAATCGGAGCAATAGCCAGGAGGCTTAAAAGGCCTTGTACCTACCAGAACTCCAGTTCCAAGGGATATGATGCCTTCTTCTGGTCTCTGGAGGCATTGCATAGAGAGGTGCACTTCATACATGCAGGCAAAACACTCCTACACTAAATTAAATTAAAATTAAATCTGAGCAATAGCCAGGAGGCTTAAAAGACATTGATGTATTTAAAGTTTCTGATACCTCTAGATGTGGTATACAGAACTTTAACAATGCATGACACTGGGAGGGATTGCAGAGCTGGGTCAAGCTTTAGTACTATTTATAACTCTTGGCCAAATATAGACTATTCAAATGAACAATAAGTTGAAAAAAACAGACAGCAGCTAGCTTGTAACCAGGCATTCATCAAAGAGGGGTTTGGATCACAAGACTTAATTCTGCAGTTCCTTTCATGAGCATGCTTGTGTGTGTGTGTGTGTGTGTGTGTGTGTCTCATGCCTATGTGTGGTATATGCAGGTATCCGTGGGTATGTGGTTATATGTCCAAGTGTAGGTGTGGGTATGGAGGCCAGAGGTTGGCAACGGTGTCTTTATCACGCCCCATCATATTTATTGTTTATTTATTTCTGTGTTTATTTATTTAATGGATGTTGGTGTGTGTATGTGCATGGGCCTTAGAAAACTTGGGAGATTTGATTCTCTTCTATCATGTGGGTCTCAGGGATAGAACTCAGGTCATCAGTCCTAGCAGCAAATGTGTATACTCACTCAGCCATCACTGGCTTTCCACCTTGATTTTTGACATAAGTCTTCACTGGACCTGGAGTTCATCAGTTAAGTAAGGGATCTCCTCCTCACTCTAGGATTACAGGCACCTGCCAGCATGGTTAGTTTTTGATGTGGATGCTAGGGATCTGAACTCACATCCTCATGTTTATGCGGCAAGCACTTTACCATCTGCGCCTTCTCCTTAGTCCCTCTGCAGCTTCTTTACTAAGAAAGAATAGTTTTGAATAAAATGTCAACTCAAGATCTTGATATGTAGCCCTGGCTAGCCTGGGACTTGCTACGTAACCCAAGTTTGCCTCAGGCTTGCTGCAATCCTCCAGTCTCAACCTTCCAAATGCTGAGATTACAAGCATGAGCCACCATGCCTGGCACCTCAGCTCTCAGTGTTTGTTATCTGTGAGTCTATGAAGAAGGTGATTTGCTGGGTGATGGTATATGCTTCTATTATAGAATAAACACATTTTCCACATATCAGTGAGAATAAACATTTTTCCTCTTGGTATTTATGAAATAGTCCTTATATTAATAAAACAGATAATACACAAATGATACAGACCTTGTCTTGGTAAAGCAGGCTGGCTCACTACAAAGAGCTGGGCCATGGAGAAGAAATCTGAAAATCTTGCCTTGTGTGTGTGTGTGCATGAGTGTTTGCCTGTATGTGTGCAGTGCCTATAGAGGCCAGAAGAGGGCATTAGTTTCCAGGTACTAGAATTATAGGCAATTGTGAGCTGCCCTGTTTAGACACAATTCAGACAGTTGTTAGCTACCATGTGGGTGCTAGGAATCAAACCCAGGTCCCCTGCAAGAGCTCTAGTTCCTTCACTTTATTTTTTTTAAACCAGATCTGTGACCTCAAATAATGGTCTCACATTTTTCATATGTGAAATGATTATAGGAATAACATGTAGAATGGAGACTTTAAACAACATTATGTAAATGCAATTGACTGACAGCAGACACTAAGCAATAACCATTTTTGTGGCTTTTTAAAATTGTTTTTATTTTATGTGTATGAGTGTTTTGTCTGCATGTACATGCACCCACATTGTGCAAAGCCCACAGAGGCCAGAAGAAGGTATCAGATCCCCTGGAACTGGAGTTACGTACAATAGTTGACCACCATGTAGGTGGGTGCTGGGAGTCAAACCAGGGTCCTCTAGAAAAACAGTGAGTGTTCTTAACCAATGAGCCATCTCTTCAGCCCCATGCTGTGGCTTTTAAAAGCAGCGTTTCTTTCTTGCTATGTAGACCAGGCTAGCCTGGATCTCAAAGAGATCCACCTGCCTTTGCCTCATAAGTGCTGAGATTAAAGGTGTGTGCCTCCACAACCGCTTAAAAGCAACTTTCCTCGACTTGGCTCTTTATGTTTTGTTGTTGTTTGTTTTTAAATATTCATTTGGGGTTTTTTAAGATTCATTTTTATTATTTTAAATTATGTGTACGAGTGTGTGCATGTGTGTGCATGTGATCAAGGGCACTGATCCTCCCGGATCTGGAGTTACATGTTGTGAGCAGCCTGAGGCAAGCACATGCACTGCCTGACTTGCCCCAACTTGAAGTCAACTCAGTCTTTTGAGTTCCACCACTTGTAGAACTCCTCTCTTGTGTACATAAAATTAGGACTCTGAGTGAGGAAGGTGTAAACGTTCACTATGGACCCAAATTCTTGCCAGTCTTTTTGCCCCCTGCTCCACCCAAACCTACCCACATCATACTCTTTGGAAAGAAGGAAGAATAGACAGTCTCCTATCAAAACAGACACTAAACGTAAATGTTTCCTCACATGGAGATTTGAGTCATGTGAGATTTCTCTCTTGAGATTTGCCAGCCTGCGAGCTGAAGCTAAAATGAGAAGACTTAAGGACGTGTGTCTGGAAGCCTGTGGTGTCGGGAAGGAGAGTCACAATGTGGGAGCCTGGATTTCAGAGCCCATCTGGAGCACACATGTTGTTTACATCTATAGCTACATGAAAGGTGATGAACAACTCAAGAGAGTTTTGCCAACAAATAGAAACATTTACCACACAGCAGTTATGATAGCCAAAACATTCAAAATCAGTATGAAATTAATGAATATATTTACAGAACTGTGCTTAGATGCATTCACTGATCTAATCAGAATTACTCAATTTGAGTTGCTGGCACAGAAAACCAAAACTTTCAGAATAAATCTTTATATTAAACATATCTTTTTCATGTATACTTATTAAAGATGGTTGATTTAACAAATGTGTTTACCTCTAAACCCCCATTAAAATGAAATTATAGTGATTCTTTTAAAAATTAAAAAGGTAAAGAATAATAAGAGGGACAGAATTTTAGTGGACGATTAGGACGACTTAACATCTGAGAAAGCTAGACTGCCGGCCAGCAAAGGCAAAAATTAAGAAGCAACCCAGGGCTCAGCACAGGCCACAGCAAGAGCATAGCTCTTGCCTCTTTAAACAGCAGACTTGGGGGCCGAAGGAAGTACAGTTAAGAGTTTATAAATACAGTAAAGAGTTTATAAACCAGAACTGGAGGCGCTAGATGGGATTAAGTCTGGTAATATGCTGACAGTAGATACACCTGAAAAAATGATCTATATAATAAAATATTGTGGTCTAAGTTTACATTTAGTCACCAGAGTGCAGGCAGCCAGGGCTAACTAATCTCTCTAAGGAAGGAGGACAGACTTTCCTCCCTACTGAACTTGACTGAGATTAAAAATAAGCCATTCCTCCTCCGCAAGTAAACAGTGTAGGCAAAGCATTCCGAAGACAGGCAGCCAGCTCCGTCTTCTGCATGGAGTTTTCGATAAAATCTAAAATGCAGTGAAGGAACCAAAATCATCATTAGAGATCTGAAGAGTGGTCTACAGGAAGACAGCCAGACACACGGAGAGAAAGAAACATCACAGAGGAAACAAGACTGGCGAACACAGTGAGAAACAGAAACACACAAAAGCTGATATCAACACTGAAGAAAGAAACAGAAGATTCTAGAAGATGGAAAGACTGCTAATGCTCATGAACTGGAAGAAATAATAGTTTACTACCAACAGCAATCTCCAGATTCAGCACAGTCCCCATAAAAATTTCAATGACCTTTTTTTTATAGAAGTAGAAAAACTAACCTTAAAATTCATGAGGAAGCACAGAAGACCCCAGACGGCAAAAGCAATCCTGACCAAAGATAACAATATTGGAAGTATATCCATGTCTGATTTTTAAAATACCTATTTATTTTTATCTTAAGTGTATGAGTATTTTGCCTTCATGTATGTAAGTACATCACATGTGTGCAAACCCTTAGATGCCAGAAGAGGGTGTGAGACCCTCTAGAACTGGAGTTAAGGACAGTTTGTTAAACCGCCACCATGTGGGTACTGGGAACGGAACCCAGGTCCTCTGCAAGAGCAGGCAGTGCTTTTAACCTCTGAGCCATCTCTCCAGCCCCACCATGCCTGATCTCAAATTCTACTACAGAATCATAGCATTAAAAACAGCATGGCACTGGAACAACAGATGCATAGACAGAATAGAGGACTCAGAATTAAACCCACACAGCTACAGACACCTGATTTTTACAAAGATGTCAAAAATATACAATGGAGAAAAGACAGCCTCTCCACAAATGGTGCTAACAAAATGTGATTTCCAAATGCAGATGAATCAGGGGTTAGGTCCCTACTTTTCACTCTGTATGAAAATCAGTTTCAAATAGATCAACGACCAAATGAAAAAGTGGAAACTCTAAAACCGATAGAGGGAAATGCAGAGGAAAACACTATAACAGCATAGACACATACCTTCTGAATAGGACTCCAGTCACTCAGGAAATAAAATCAGCAGTTGACAACTGGGGCTGCGTGAAATTAAAAAGCTTTCACACAGCAAAGGAAATCATTAATCTAGTGAAGAGAAAGTCCAAGAATGGAAGAAAATCTTACCTAGCAATATATCTGACAGAGGATTAATACCTAGAATATACCAAGAACTAAAAAACACTAGCTGGGTGTAGTAGCACACCCCTTTAGCCCCAGCACTTGGGAGGCAGAAGCAGGCAGATCTCAGTGAGTTCAAGGGCAGTCTGGTCTACATAACGAGTTCCAGGCCAAGCCAGGGTCATAAGGTGAGACCCTCCCTCAATAGTAAAACAAGACTAAACTAAACTAAATTAAACACTAACCCCCCAGATAACCTAATCAATATATGGGCTAGTGAAATGAATAAATAGTCCTCAAAAGATGAAATACAGGGACTGGAGACAATGGTTCAGTGGTTAAGAGCACTTGCTGCTATCACAGGGGATTTGAATTCAATTCCAGGTGCCCACGTTGGGTGACTCACAAGTGCCTGTAAATCATGCTCCAGGGGATCTTCTGTGGAACCAGCAGTCCTGTGCACAAACATATATGCATACACATAGTTAAAAGTAAAATAAAGCCAGGTGTGGTAGTGCTTGCCTTTAATCTCAGCACTTGGGAGGCAGAGGCAGGAGAATTTCTGTGAGTTCAAGGCCAGCCTACTCTACATAGCGAGTTCCAGGACAGCTGGGACAGAAAAGGAAAAAAAAAAAAAAAAAAAAAAAAAAAACCAACGTTTTTATTTTTTGATTTTATGTGTATGAGTGTCTTGCCTACATGTATGTAAGTACAGCCATGTCTTGCAAAAGCCGATAGAGGCCACAAGAGGGTACTGGATCCCTTAGAATTGGTGTTATGGATGGCTGTTAGCTACCACGTGGGTGCTGGGAATTGAACTGGTTCCTCTCCTAGAGCAGCCAGTGCTCTTAACCGCTGAGCTGTCTCTCTAGCCCTATAAGATAAATCTTTTAAAAAATGAAACGCAGCCAATTGTAGTGGCACATGCCTTTAATCCCATCACTGAGGAGGGAAAGGCAAGCAGATCTCTTTGAGATCAAGTCAAGCCTGGTCTATATAGAAAGTTCCAGGCCAGCTGGGGTTACAGAGAGACCCTGTCTCTCAAAAAAGAAAACATAAAAGGGTGGGTGAGATGGCTCAGCACTTAAGATCACTGGCTGCTCTCTCAGTCGACCTGGGTTTGGTTCTTAGTGTACCCACATGTAGCAAAAAACTGTCCATAACTGCAGTTCTAGGAGATCCAATATCCTCCTCAGGCATTACATGACACAGGGCACTTAATACATGCAGCCAAGATACTCATGCACACAAAAATAAATAAGACAAAATTTAAATTGAGTACAAATGGCCACTAAATATATGAAAAAGGGCTAATGAGATCTCTCAGTGTGTAGAGGTGCTTATCTCCAAGCCTGATGACCTGGATTCTAAGTTTGGTCCTCAGAACCTACACGGTGGAGAGAAAGAACTGACTCCCACACATTGTGCTCTGATCACATACGTACCTGCACACATACAAAACACATAAGCAAACAAGTAAATAAATACAGAAGCATTTTAAAACATGAAAAATTACCACTAGTCACCAGAGAAGTGCAAATTAAAAACTACATTGAGATTTCATCTCACCTCAGTCAGAATGGCAGTAATCAAGAAAACAAATAACAATAAATGCCGGTGAAGACATGGATAAAAAGGAATTTATACACTGTTGATGGGATGTAAACTAGTCCTGACACCATAGAAATTAATACGGAAGTTCTTCAAAAGTCAAAAACAGGTCTACCATGTGACAGATCTATACCTCATCTTATATTAACTCAAAAGACTCCAAGTCAGCAGATTACAGAGATAAACGAACATCGCTGATTACCGCAGCCCTATGTACAATAGCTAAATTACAAAACCAGCCTCTGCCCAACAACAGAGGAGTGAATAAGGAAAATGTGATATATATATCACATTTTATATATATATATATATATAATATATATATTACATATATATATATTGGTTTTTTTCAGCATAGAGAAGAGTGAAGGTATGTTGCTTGTAGGAAAATTAATGCAACAGGAGATTATCATATTAACTGAATTTTAAGTCAGTCTCAGAAAGGCAAATATGTGTTTCATTGTTTATAGGTTCTAGACTTTGCAGATACATAAAATCATATATGCACAACTAACATGTAAGTAGAAGCAAAACTGTCTGAAGAACAAAGGGGACTAATGGGAGGAGGGAGAAGAGTGAGGGTTTGGAGAGAGAGAGGAATGTGCTCGAAGTGCGTTACATACTTGCATGAAAACGCCCTTCTGCAACTCTGTATAATAAAAAAAAACTTTATAGTTTAGGTATACTAATTAAGTAATTTACCCAAGGTTCTTTCTACATATTTGGTTAAGAGGAGGTGCTAGAATATAAATTCCAAAACTCGTTCTTGTGTTCTTTACACTGTGCAGCCTTGAAAACTAACGTTCACATTTTGTCATTTCAGTCATAACGTCAGCGAAGCTCCGCTCTATTTCTCTAGTTGTAAGAAATCTTTAAGAGGGTTGGCAAGCTGGCTCAGCAGTTAAAGCACTGACTGTGTGTGTAAGACTGATGACTTGAATTCAGTACCTGAAACCCACAGGTGAAGGACAGAACTGATTGTCTTCTGACCCCCACTTGCCTCTCCATCTCCATAATAATAAACAAAATCAATCAATGAGAGAAGGCAGGCATACTGGCCATGCCCACAATGCGAGCATTTAGGAGGACACAGGAGGATCTCAAGTTAAAGGCCCGTCTGGAACACATAGCAATTGAGATATACCTGGTCTCCATTAAAAAGTGAAGGACTGGGGCTAGAAATATAATTCAGTGGTAGAGCATTTGCCTAACATGTGAGAGGCCTTAAGGTCAATCTCTAGTATCACACTCCTCATTTATCTTAGTTAGCAGGCAGGAAACTTTTTATGAAAAGGAAGGCCTCAGGGCTGGGGTTATAACTCAGTGGTAGAGCACTTAGCAAACACAAAGCTCCGGGTTTGATCCACATTGTCACAAAAACAAAAGTAAATGAGTTTTAGAAAAAGAAAAGGAAAGCTTGTATGATAATGGTCCAAAAGAGTGGTAATTGCTTCTATTTTAACTGGCTTTCTGCGCTAATGTTCAGCAGTATTAATGCTCAAAATTCAATAGGGTTTGCACGGGGCATTTATAAGCTGGCCTGGCAGCCATCTTTATTACACAAGCCACCCCCGCCC
This sequence comes from Eospalax fontanierii, assembly GCA_035773235.1. Classification (NCBI taxonomy): domain Eukaryota; kingdom Metazoa; phylum Chordata; class Mammalia; order Rodentia; family Spalacidae; genus Eospalax; species Eospalax fontanierii. The sequence goes on along the minus strand of CM069548.1, from coordinate 28,880,409 downwards.
CCTGCTGAATTTTCCATATTAACGAACTTCCATTGTTCTCAGTTGGGCCTGCAGCAACTTTAGCCCTCTTCCAGATGTTTCCTGACATCAGCATCCAAGATGTGCTGGCCAGCTGTCTAAAGCTGCAGGAACCCTGTGTTGTGTGCATTAGTTATGCAAATGGAAAAGCAAAGGCCACTGCAACTGGAGGATAAAAAAGAACTGGGGGGTGGAGGGGGGGTGGAAGCGGGGGAAGGACTGGGCCAGGCTTTTGCTGACACACACACTGTAGGTAGAGAGCCAAGAGAGCAAGCTGTCTTTGATCAAAACCCCAGCAGTCTACCTATCATCATCCACACTGAGGGGTTCGTGTCCTCGGTTCTGGAAGCTTCCACCATCTGTTTGGTGACAGTAGGGGCATACTGAGTCTCTACAGATCTATCAACCTGCTGACCCATTTCTCCTTTGTTCTACTGTAAGAAATATCTTCATAGATCAAAGAACAATTCCCCCTAAATGTAGTCCCCAAATATAGTAACTCAGTGTTTCGTGAACAATGAAGGGGTGGGACAGTCAGATGATTTTAGGAAAGCTTAAACAAAGTTAAGCACTTTCTTTTCCCAAGGACTCGCAAGGTTGACTGTGTTTGTGTGCACAACAAAAGGCAGATGGAAAGATTTCTCAGGGGACCCAGGGTCCAAAGAAGGTGCTAGATTAGAAGCCATGTAGGTTCTTAAAGCCAATCGCATCCTCAACTGCCATATGAGTGTCTGCATATCAACACTTAAACAGGACTACTTATTGAACTTGGGATTCTCTTTACTTAATGCTCGGCATTCAGCACTCTTTTTTCTGGTTTACGGCAACTCTTGCTGCGTTTCTAAACTAGAGTGACACAACCATCCTCTCTTTTCCCTGTCTCCTGACCTCTGCCCTCTCCTATCTTCTCTGTTCTGTGGCAAAGGCTGTGCCTTGTCTTTCAGGCACTCTCATGGGGATTGGGTCCCCAACCTCACACCTGTGTTTTTACAGTAGCAAAAAGCCCCTAAAGAGAAAACTGGTCACAACAAAAAAATTTCCAGCCTGGATGAAGACCTAACTTTCCAGTTTTGCCAGGTCAATCACCAGGTCACAGGAATACCCCTAGGAAGGCAGGTTCACCATAAGTCATGCTAAAGACATAGGTGGAATACCTAGAGTGTTAATGAGATGGTGAACTTTTCCTGCCGGAATCCTCGACCCTTAGCGCAGTGGTTCTGAGACACGTAGGACATGTAGCTCCCCACAAACTTGTCTGCCTTTCTGAATTTTTCAGAAAGCATAACTCTGTTTTTCTTCTTTGTATTCCTTTTCTTGTTTGTTTGTTTTTGAGTCAGGATTTCCCTGTCAGCCCATAGCTGACCTCACAATGTAGACCAGGCTGACCTTGAATTCAGAGATCTGCCTGCCTCTGCCTCCTGAGTGCTGGGATTAAAGGCGTGCACCACCCCCTGTATCTCTTCTCTAACCATGCTTTCTCTAATGTTCTGCGTGGCTCCAGCATTTTGGGTTTCTTTTTTCTCTCAGGTTGTCTTCCCCTCCCTGCCGTGCACTGCTGTCTGCCACATGTCTGATCTCCAACCTCCGTGCTGGCTCTGAATGGCTTGGCATTATGGCTTTTTCCCTTCTCCCCTCCATCCTCCTCCTAAAGACAGCTGTGGAGGTATCAGCCTGTCCTACAGATTCGTCTTTAAATTCTACCTAATGAAATGACTTAAAGCGTCTGCTTGAGTCCATTCTTGAATTCCTTTGTGCATGAGACTAAGCACCCTGAAAGAGGACCCCCTTTTTCTCTTGGTAAGTATTGCAGCCGATGTCCCAGTGTTTCTATTTGTCCTCTAAGGAACAGGGAACCAGATGTGCTTATTTCAAGTTTTCTTCACCAAACAGGTGTCTTTTTTCTCAAACTCTGTTACTTTCACTGATACAGAATCGCTATCTTCTCAACAAGGCTGACACAATTCCTGGTTAGATTTGTGTTTATTGCTTTTATAGTATGGTAAAAATATGTCTAACACAAAATTTATCATCTTCAGATTTTTAACTGCACGGTTCACTAATATTAAGCACATTCACACTGTCGTGCAACTAATCTCCAGTGGTCTTCATCATACCACACTGATATCTATGCCCACTAAACGACTCCTTGAGTCCTACATCTATTGCTGGAAGACACCATTTCAATTTTCCTCTCTATGAATTTGACAACCCTAGGTACCTCATATAAGTGGGTCTGTTGTGGTTTGAATGGAAAATGTCGCCCACAGACTCAAGTATCTGAGCTTCATCGGTGGAATTGTTTGAGAGGTTACGGAACCTTTAGGAGGTGGAGCCTTGCTGCCAGAAGTACATCACTGGGAGAAGGCTTTGAGGTTATGGCTTTGCTCTGCTTCTCATTTTCTCTCTGCCTATTTCTTGTGTGTGCATAAAATGTGATGGAGAGATGGTTCAGCTGTTAAGAGCACTGGCTGCTCTCGCAGAGGACAGGAATTCAGATCTCAGCACCCACACGGTGGCTAACAACTGTCTGTAACTCCAGTTCCAGGGGACCTGATGTCCCCTTGTGATCTCCATGGGCACTGTACAACACAGGTGCACCTACACGCAGGCAAAGCACCCATACACATTAAATAAAAATAATAAATGAAAAAAATTTTAAAATGTGATCCACCAGTTTGCTACTCTGGCCACTTGATGTCATACCTTCCCTCCCATGATGGACTCTAACTGTCTAGAACATAAATCAAAATAAATCCCAGTTCTGTAAGTTGCTTTTAGCCATGGCATTTCATCACATTAACAGAAAAGTAACTAATACAAAACAGGTTCTCAAGATTTATTAAAGTTGTATAATATCTTTTCAAAAACATTTTACATTTTTATATACATATATATATATATATATATACTTCTGGTGATTATATATATATATATATATATATATATATATATATATATATAATCACCAGAAGTGTGTAGAGGTAAGAGGACAGCTTGTGGTTCATTCTTTTCATCCATCACATGGGTCTTGGAGATCAAACTCAGCTTGTCAGGCTTGGCAGCAGACACCTTTACCGACTGAGCCATCTCTTCTTCCCTCTGTGGATTTGGTTCACATATCAGTGACCAATAAGATCTAGTCCATTGGATCTTTCAATTTTTGCTCACATATCCAAATAACAGCTTACTCCTATGAGTCTCAGAGAAGTTTCCCTGGAGAGAAAGGGCTTGATTAGTTTGAGTCATCTTTTAATTAGACTCTACAGCCCTATGTCCTGGAAATAGATGTTTACCCAGGTCCAACAGGACTTGGACAGGGTTTTTAGGCTTACACAGTGTAGAGCATGACCATTTAGGCCAGGTGAGGGAATACCATCGCATTTCAGGGTACTAGACCGCGAACTACACTGTCTGGGATAGGATCATAGCCTGCCACTTGCAGCTGTGTGACCTGGACAGATTATTTAACATCTGTGCTTTGGCATCCTGATCTGTAAAATGATTCAATTATAGTACTTATTTCATCGGATTACTGTGAACATTAGGTGAATATTATCTACAAAGCACTAAAACCATTATTATTATCCCCTTTAACAAAAGAAGGAACTGAGGCATCAAGACTTTAAATGGCTTGCTATGGCTAGATCCAGATCTACAGCTGGGCATGATGGCGCATGCCTGCAATCCCAGCACTTGGGAGGCAGAGGAAAGAAGACCTCAACTTCAAGGTCAGTCTGATTTCAAGGCAGTTTAGGCTGAGAGAGAAAATATGAACAGGATATAACCCCAGGTCCATAAAGTCTGCTTTCTTAATTACTCCCTAAATGGTTTTATTCATCATTTATAGGAAGCTTCGACTAATTCTACCTAAGCTGATTGTGTTTTGACTAAACTATAGATGTCCATAGTCTAAGAAGAAAAATGAAAAGAGGGAAGGATCATAGGGCCTTATATACAGGAAAAAAGAAAATATTCAAAATCTTGATGCAATATTGAAGAGAGATGATTCAGCAATTAAAAGCACTGTTTGCTCTGCAGAGTACCAGGGGATCAGTTCCCAGAACCCACATGGTGGCTAACAGCCATCAGTAACTCCAGTTGCACAAGATCTGACACCCTCTTCTGGTCTCTGCAGTCATTGCACACATGTGGTGCACTACATATATGCAGGCAAAACACTTATACACATAAAATACAAATAAACAATTTTTTTAATCCTAAGAAATAATTCTACTATTCTTGCTGGTATGACTTGTCAGAGGAGAACTTGTAGATCCACCTCCAGGTCTGTTTTGAGTTGCTAAGTGTCAGCACTGTTTAGAATTCGTTTCTACTCAGAAGCAGATGATACTATTTACATGTGCTTAGATGACAAGAGGCAACTGTATCCTAATCTCACTTGCTGTACCATAGTCAAATTTGGACACTTACAATGAAATTATTTCTCTCTCCTTTTTGTAGGTTTGCATGAAAATCATTTTTATGAGAAATAAATACCTAAAATTAAGAAAAAAGGGTATCCCAACAATAACCAAATATTTTATATTCAAATTATAGCTTTAAATCCAATACTTATATTAACTTTTTATTTTAATTTTAATTTTATGTGCACAAGTTTTATGTTTTGCATGTATGCAAGTGTATATACTGTGTTGTGCAATGTCTGAAGAGGTCAGAAGAGGGCATCAGATCCCCTGGAACTGGAATTATGAATGGTTGCTAGACATCATGTTGGTGCTGGGATTCAAACCCAGGTCTTCTGTAAGACCAGCCAGTGCTGTTAATCGCTGAGCATCTCTCCAGCCCCGGAATCCAATACTTATGTTTCTTCTGACAATATTCCCCCAAACCATGAAAATGGCTTACAATTTTTTCCTGTAATATAGCTTATTACATGGAGACATTACAGAAAAAAATTGACTTGTCCAGAGAGATTTAACAAAGATGAGTTACTTAGGGCAGAAAAGATGACTCAGCAGATAATGGCACCTGCTGCAAAGCCTGATAACCTGAGTTCAGTTCCAGGACCCATGTGGTAGAAGGAGAGAACCAATACGCACACACACACACACACACACACACACACACACACAAAATCAATCAATAAAAATGTAATAAAAAAGACAAGTTAATTGGATCAATTTGGTACTCTGATCATTCTGAATGACATTAGCCTGACTTAGATGTTTTATTGAATACATTGAAGACATTAAATTACATGCAGAAGAACTAGAAAATACACCTTCTCCGCTGAGATAGGACACTGAAACTTATTCTATGGAAAACAACCCACTTCAGCTCTTGAGCATACTTGACCTGGGCATTTCCGTCCTTGAAAGATTTCTGTCCTTGAACCAGCAAGCTTCCAAGCTTCTTCTCTCACTGTTCCTGGTCTTACCCAGGTAGGTCACCAGAGTCATTTCTGGTTTTTGTCTGTCTTACCCTCACAGCAGTAGCAGCTGAATGTCCTTCGTTCTTGACACATTTTCTTCTTTTAGATTCTGATAACACAATTTCTCACTTTCTGCTTATCACTCAAATGCTTGTCTTAGTTTTTTGATGACTTTTCTTGCACCTAGCTGACCTCTTAAAGATGGTGGTCTTGGGCTGGAGATATGGCTCAGTGGTTAAGAGCACTGACTGCTCTTGCAGAGGATCCAGGTTTGATTTCCAGCACCCACATGGTAGCTAAAAACTGCCTGTAACTCTAGTTCCAGGGGATCTGATGCCCTCTTCTGACCTCCCTGGGCATTGCATGACATGGGAGCTCTTATACACATGTGGACAATACACTCACATACATTAAAAAAAAAAAAGATGGTGGTCCACAGGGACCTTGGCCAGTGCCTAGCTCAGTTCTTCAGGCTTCCTTGCTTCTTATCTAGGATGTGTATTCTCACCGTCGAACATGTGTATTTATTTTATTATTACTATTTTATTTTATGTGTATGAGTGTGTTGCCTGCAGATATGTAAGTGTACCTGTGTTAGGAAATGTCTGAGAAGGTCAGAAGAGAGCATTTTTGGATCCCCTGGAACTGGAGTTCAAGATGGTTGTTAGTTGCCATGTGATGCTGGAAATTGAACCCTGGTCTTCTGCAAGAGCAGACAGTGCTCTTAACCACTGAGCCATCTCTCCAGCCCCTTAGAGCATTTGTATTGGCTTTTTGGAGTGCTCTTCTCCCAGGTAGCCATAAACTTATTCCCTCTCCTCTTCAAAATCTAAGGTTCACCTTCCCTACAAAGTCTCTGTATTTCCATATTTAAAGCCATATATACCAGTTCTACCCTTCACGCCTATCTTAATTATGTATATACTTTTTTCTCACATTTATTTTTATTTCAACATTTAAAAATTCACAGGTCAATTATTAGATTCACTGACATCTCCATGGACAATGTACCAAGCAAAGCACACAGGTATTCCAGAGTTACAGAATTACCTACTGCTGACTATATATGCATTTACATCTGGAAAACAATTTTAAGAGACTTGAGTATCATGGCACTCAGGTCCCGGGAAGGACTACTCAGACTCCAGATGTTCCAAATCAGCCAAATTTATTTAATGGGCCGGTGACTGCACCCTGTGGGCCGATGATTAGAGAGCACAACACCAGGAGGTGGGATTGCAGGTAGGAAAAACTCCCTACCTCATTAACACAGGAGGTATTCCACCCATCTTAAGGTGAACCTGCCTCCCTAGGGGTGTTCCTGTGAGCAAATGACTGACCAGTGAAACTGGAAAGGGGTTTTCTCAACAGTACCCTGGAGATCGTTTAGTCTATCCCAGGGAATTTTTCTGAAGTTATTTGCCACTTTAACATGAGGGTTTTGCTCCATTAGTTTTCATATAAGTGAATGACCAGAATTTCAGAAGAGATGCCTAAATATGACTCGGTACATCTTAAAAATGTCCAACTTTTATAGTAGGTGCTCTGAAGATGTATTTCTGTCAGGAACGCTCAGTTAATTCATGTTCATTTCTTTCTCTTTTCGTCTCCGTAGCCAAGACAGGCTGTATGTTCTTCCATTGCTTTCCCTCCGTCTTTGTTTCAAAAGACCTTATGTAGAAAAGACTGGCCAGTACAGCTTCTTGACTGGCTAATGAATTAGTATTTTTCAAAAGAAGCTTTGAGACATTAATGAAGCAGAACAAAAGACAAGAACCAAATTATAATTTTTCTGTTTTAGTGGTTTTTATTTTATTTTAATTTTTGATTTATCTATTTTTATTTTTATGTGTGTGTGTGTTATGCCTGCATGTATGTAAGTGCACCACAGAGAACAAAAGAGGGCTTCAGTTTCTTTGGAATGGGAGTTACCGTCAGTTGTTAGTTGCCATGTGGGTGCTGGGATTCAAACCCAGCCTTCTGGAAGGACAGCCAGTGCTCTTAACCCATGAACCATCTCTCCAGCCCCCAGTGGTTTTTTTTTTTTTAAATAAAATGCCACAGTTGCTGATACTTCAAAAGACAGAGGAAAAAATTCGTTGGAAACTCTTCCGACTGAGCATAATAAAAAAAGAAACTGAGAATTGATATTAAGTTAAATTAATATTATTAAATCTTTTGACATTACAAAACAAGATACTTATGCCTCAAAATGCCAAGCATTCTTCTTGGGAGAAGTCTTACTAAGGAGATAGAAATTGGAACAGAGAATATGTACTCTATCCTTCCTTCTCAGTATGAGTTAGTCCCTCCTAAAACAGTTCCTGTCCTTTTCTATACACACAATGAAAAAATTAACAGTTTTGGCACACTTCATATTTAGTGACAAAGCTAAATGAGAACAGTCACTGACTTAATTAAACTGTACCTGAGAAAACACTCCTTATGTGTCAATTTTGTTTTATTATTTATGTATTTATTTTATTTTGTCTTTTTGAGACAGGGTCTCCTTATAGTCCCAGCTGACCTGGAATTTGTTATGCAGACTAGGCTGGCCTTGAACTTACAGAGATTCATTCGCCTGCCTCTGCCTCCCGAGTGCTGGGACTAAAGGTATGCACCACCACACGCTGCTCCATTTTATTTTTATTATGCTACACATTTAATAAGTAGGTATCAGGTACAGCACCATCTCTATTAGCAAACTGATCCAAAAGCATGTACCCTCTGACATCACATAAACCTAAGGAATTTATGTTATCCATTCTTTATACATATCAAAACAAACTTTTGCATTATATCTTTGTTTCTGTCTGTGTGCGTGTGCCTGTGTATGTGTGAGTACCCACAGAAGATAGGGTTGGATCCCCTGAAGCTGGAGTTACAGGAGGTTGTGCTCCTCCAGTCAGGGGTGCTGGGAACTAAACCCTGGTCCTCTGCAATAGTAGCAAGCATTCTTAACCACTGAGCCATCTCTCTAGCCCCAAGACTTCTTTATCAATTTACAACTACTATGCATTAGTACTGCACACACTCAAAAATTACCTAAAGACTCTAAAAACATGAAAAAACAGCTGCCAGAAAAACTTAAGAGCTGTGTGTTACCTAGCAGATGGTTTCAAAATTAAATCCTTGACAATTCTGCAAAATGCATTGGACATAGGAATCAAATTTGGCAACAGGATAGTGCAACTTTTATATGGTAGCCAGCCCTTAATTTTGCCTGTCTTTAGGCCATTCCTGCTGAGAAGTGTGTCCTATTGATATGATCAAAATATTATCATAGACACACCATTCAGTTTCAAAAAAAAAAACCTTTGCTCCTCACATACCAACTTCTTAAATTACAGTAGCCATTTCCTTCGCACACGTTCTCTTCCCAAGGTACACCAGGCCCTCTCTATTGCTGAAATCTGTGCCTCCATCTGTCTTCTTCATCATCATAGTTAAAATGAAAACCACTTATGAGCTTCTATTAAGCTCTGTGACCTAAGTCTAGAATGTCACTGTCCAGTAGATTAATTACAAAACAAACAATTCTAAAAGTTGGCTACATCACCTACTATGACAGTAAGGCTCAGTGAGTGACATTTCTGGCCACACATAATATATATTCAATGTTATAAAACAATGTTAGATCAGTAAGTTTTCACCATTTTCACTAAACCCTAGTCTAACTTTATATCTGATTTTATAGACATCATTCCGTGGTGATATTACTAAGTGAAAGCAAATCCAACCTCTCTAAGCCCACATTTTCTGTAGACTGATAACTACACAGAGCTTTGAGTAACGACATACACTTGACTGGGGTTTTTATATAAGCCATGTTACCAAACTATATCTGCTAATATTTAGTATAGTAAATTTGGTCATTGTAGCTCTCATATCTTAATTATAAGAGTCTTATTGAGACTCCAAATCAGTGTACTCTATCCTAGGAAAAAAGTGAAGAGCAAGATGAAAAACTGAACATGGAGAGATTAAGTTATTAAAGGCCAATGAAGGAAAGAAGTGTGAATCCTGAAATGAGAAAAGTCCGACGGCAGAAAAGGCAAACGATTTGGACGGTTGGTTGGAAGGGAATGAATCAGGTATGCATATCACAAGTCAAAGGTTTAACACTTCAGTGTAATACAGATAATTTTTAACATAAAGACTGAGTTCAAAATAGGCCACAAAAGTTAAGATTGCAATGACTTGATTTTATTTTTATTTTGTTTTGTCTTTTGGAGACAGGGTCTTCCTGTAGCCCCAGCAGGCCTCTAACTCACTGTGTAGACTAGGTTGGCCTTGAACTCACAGAGATCCGCCTGCCTTTACCTCCCAAGCCTGCAATTAAAGGCGTGTACCACCATGCCTAGCTGACTTGATTTTATTTTATGCTAGGTGATGAGTACAGAGCAACCTCACTAATGAACTGACAGCTAGTTCCATGCAGAACTTTTTTTTTTTGAGACAAGAACTTACAATGTGGCCTTGGCTGTACTGAAATACAGTGTGTAGATCAGGTTGGACTCTAAGTTATAGAGATCTATCTGCCTTGGTTTACTAGTGCTAGTTTTACTCCAGCATTTTAATAATACACATTTATAAAAAAAACGATTTAAGGGCTAGGTATAGTGGCATGTACCATTAATACTAGCACTTGGGAGGCAGAGGTAGGCAGATCCCTGGTCTGGGAGTTTGAGGACAGTCTGGTCTACATTGTTGTTTCAAAAGCCAAACCAAATCAGAGCCAGGCATGATGGTACAAGCCTTTAATCCCAACACTCAGGAGGCAGAGACAGGAGGATCTCTGAGAGACTGAATTTTTGTGTATTTCATATACAACAGCTTAATCATCTTTACACCTTCTTCCCCACTGGCACTGACCTATAGCTCCCCCACTGGATTTCATACACTCTGTCATTTATGTAAGGCCTATCGAGTCAAGTTCATGTCCCAGATGTTCCTCAGTGCAAGTTCATCCGCTGGGGTCTAGTCAGCCTGTCTAGAGGCACTCCCTCAAAGAGAAGCAGCTCTTCCTCATCCAGCAGTAATCAGCTCCCCAATAGTATTTTGGCTAAGATTAGGGTCTGCTGCTCATTTCCCCAGTTCTATGCTGGGTTTTTGTCTGCCTGAGTTTGCCAGGATCTTGTGCATGCTGACACCATTGCTATAAGTTCATATGAGCAAGGTCACAGGAACTTGTAAGACTCTATTTCCATATGGTCATGAACCTCCTCCTCTGACTCTTGCAATTTTTCCGCTCCTTCTCCATAATGGTCCCTGAGCCTTGGGTTTGCATGAGGGAACTTCGTTGATGAGAGCTGAGGATGCATTAATATTCTCTCTACCTCTTCCTCTACTATGATCCCTGAGGCTTAGGTGTAGAGGTTCCATTGTAGATGGACACTTAGGGTTGGACACTCTTAGGCAGACCTTACTTTATTTGACTTAAAAAAAAAACCTTTCACACATAATCCACAAAAAATTTAGGATTGTCTATACCAATTCTAAACAAAACAAAGCAAAATACAACACAATTCCTGCATTGTCTTCTACAATAGTGCATTTTTTGAAATATTAAGTCAACAGTTACTTACCTTCTGTGGCAGTTGTACCTTCTATAAAATACAGAACACAGTACCTCAAAGGTATTTTTTCTTCATTTAAAAATATTTTATTGATTTTTATTTTATATGTCTGAATACTTTGCCTGCTTGTGTGTAAATGCACCAGATATGTACAATGCCCTCAGAGACCAGAAGAGGACGTTGGATCCTCTGGAACTAGAGTTAAGAATGGTTGTTAGTTGCCATATGGGTGTTGGGAATTGAATACAGATCCTCTGCAAGAGCTGCCAGTACTCTTAATCACTGAGCCAAATCCCCAGCCCCTCATAGGATTTCTAATGTAGAAGTTGAGAACTAAGTACAACTTGATACATGCAACTAAAGTGATTCACTCATATTAATTTCTCTTCTCATTATTTATACTAATCATAAAAATAGCTAAAATAACAGGAATAGTGATAGAGATCCAGGGAACCGCAGCACATTTAAGTGATATAATTTTTTTTGTTGTTTTGTGTCTCTCCAGTACATTGTCTTCATGCCTCAGCCTTCCCAATGCAGGTATTATAGATATGTGCCCCACACCTGGCTCTGCTATAGTATTTCATTTTGCTTAGGATAAATGTTAGCTGTGTAATCTCATCATTCATAACACTGTCTTCCTAGGAAAACTGCTCCCAAGTTTGCTTACAGAAAAATAGTAGGTAGAATTCTGAAAATAAAATCGCTAAACACTGGGCTAGAAAGATGGCTCTGCTGAGGGCACATGCTGCTCTTGCAGAAGACCCCAGTTTGGTAGGCAGCACCCATGTAGGGTGCCTATAACTCCAGCTCCAGGGGATCCTCTGGTCTCTACAGACACGTGCCCTCACATGCACATACTTACACAGTAACACACATTACACATAATAATAAATCACTTTTTAAAATCTCGAAACATTGAAGATTATCTGCGTTGAATGCAGAAAGTGTCACTCTGAACCTACATATGCCAAATAAGTCTAATCACAGTTGTCAAAAGAAATCGATTAAAAACTGTACCTAAGGGCTGGAGAGTTGGCTCAGCTGTTAAGAGTACTGGCTGTCTTATAGAGGATACAGGTTTGGTTCCCAGCACCTACATGGCAGTTAACAACCATCTATTACTCCAGGTACATACATTTAGGCACACACACACATACATATAAATAAATAAGTAAACATCAAAAAAATTGTACCTAGAATATTTGCCAAGCACCCTCGAGGCTCTGGGTTTAACCTATGCCTATAAATTTTAATGCCTATAAAATTTAAATCAAAGGAAAATATTCTTTTAACATATTTATTTATAGATTTATTTTTACTTTATGTGTATGAATGTTTTGCCAGAATGTATGTAAGTACACTAGTGTTGTGCAATACTCACAGAGGCCAGAAGAGAGCACTGGGTCCCCTGGAACTAGAGTTAAGGATAGTTGTTAACACTCATGCAGGTGCTGGGAATAAACCCAGGTTCTTTACAAGAGCAGCCAGTGTTCTTAACCACTCAGTCATCTCTCTAGCCCAAAGTAAAATATTTTTACCTGGTATTGGAAAATACACTTTTATATTTGCACCTTAATATTTCCTCCTACCCAATTTACTTTTTTTTTAAATTACATTTATTTATTTAGTATGTGTGTGTGTGATGTGCAATACATGAGCATGCAGGTTCCACGTGTAGAGGTCAGAGGACAACTGGTAGGAGTCAGTCCTGTCCTTTTACCACGTGGGGTCCAGAGGTTGAACTCTGGTGATCAGACTTGGTGGCAAGTGCCCTTAACCTTTCAGCCACCTGGCCAGCTCTTGGTTTATTCTACTTTTATTTATTTTTATATTTTTTGTTTTTTTGAGATAGGGTCTTCTTGAGATAGACCAGTCTGGCCTCTGTCTTACAGAGATCCATCCACCTGCCCCTGCCTCCCAAATGCATGCCTTCAATATGCCTGGTCTTTGTTTCATTTTTAATTCAATATCTAGATTTATAAATAGACACAATATTTTAATAAGTGAATAGATGGCTTCTATGTGGTTTTGAACATGTATTTTAGGGTTAGTCTACAAGTATTAACAGATTTAGACAATGAAAATTTTTGTTATTGTTGTTTATCTTTTTGAGACAGGGTCTCCCTGTAGCCCCAGTTGGCCTGGAAATTGCTACATAGACCAGGCTGGCCTCAAACTCACAGAGATCCACCAGTCTCTGTTCCAAGTGCTGGGATTAAAGGTGTTCACCACCATGCCTGGCAATGAAAACTTTTATAAAGCATGATAAAAACAGAAATTATAAGGGAAAATGTGAGCATTTATTCAGAAAGAATAAAACTTAGGGACTGGACTTGGTGGTGCATGGCTGTAATCCCAGCACTTCTGTGGCAGAGGCAGGTGGATCTCTGAGTTCGAGGCCAGTCAGGGCTACATACTGAGACCTTGTTGAAAGAAAGAAAAAGCGGAAGGAAGGCAGGGAGCGAGGGAGGGAGAGAGGGAGGAAGAGAGGGAGGGCAGAGGGAAGCAGGGAAAATAACAACTTAGAGCAGGGAGATATCTAAATGGGTAAAGGCACTTACCACCTGAGTGTGATCCCTGGGAATCCCATGGATCCCATGGTAGAAGGGAGAACCAACTCCTGCGAGTTGTTCTTTACGCACACCTTGGCACACACGCATTCTCTCTCCCCCACCTCTGTCTCTGTTTCTCTCTCTCTCTCTCTGTCATATACACAAATAAATGTAATACAAATTTTAAACAGAGTAGCAATGATGCCTTCCTCTGTTGACACAGCTGTGCTCGTCACACCTGCTGATCATCTAGATTACTTCATCCATTCTGCAGTGGGCACCATCTTGTTCTCATTTCTCCTAAAGTAACCACTGTGCAACTGTGTGGAGCTTCCTGCTCCTTTGAGAGAGAAGAGGTTTCATTTCACTTTATAAACATGGAAGGCTCTTTAATAAAAACAACAAACAGCAAGAACAGAACAGAGGCCAGGCTGATGGTTTACAGACTGTGTTAGTTAAAAACACTGCTTTTGAATTTGATTGATAAAAAGGGCCTTTACATTCTGTTTCACTCTGCTGCCCTTGAGGACACCTTTGATTGTTACAATCGAGTTAAGTAGTCTTCTAAACTTCTGGGTGCTGGAGCAAATCCAGACCCCCACAGAGAAAAGAGTCAAAGAATTTATGCTCCACAAAGTATGACTGAAAGACATGCACCCTCTAGTGCCTAAGAGGTGAAGGACAACGTGACAATTTAAATAAAAGCAATTTGAAAAAAAAAAAAAAAAAAGTCCTGAAAGGCTTAAATTGCCTGAGAGGGAGTAATAAAAATATTCCCCAATGACGTATAGAGATAATAAAAACTCACACACCTAGGAAATCCCACATACATGGAGTTTGAAAACAGGATGGCAACAGCCTGTGAAGAGACATTTTCTAACTCACAGATAACAAGTAACCATTCATGGTTCTCAGATTTCTTCTCACCACGAATAAAGCAAATCTCCTTGTCTTCATTTTGGAAACAATAGAAAGAGCCACATCTTTAAGACTATATTTGCACCAAAAATTAATAGAGAATGGAATTTCTATAAAATCCCAGCCCTAAGCTGCCTATTAAAAATTTTTAAATACTTATTATTTTTACTTATTTTTTGTGTATGAGTATATTGCCTGTATGTATGTAAGTGCACCTGTGTTGTGCAATGCTCATGGAAGTCAGAAGAGGCGTCAGATCCCCCAGAACTGGAGTTACAGAGTTTTTAGCTACTATGTGGATATTGAGGACCAAACCCAATTCCTCTGTAAGAGCAGTCAGTGCTCTTAATGGCTGAGCCATCTTTTCAGCTTCTTAAGAATTTTTAAAAATCTTTTAAAATAGAACTTTCGAGAATTTCATGCAATGCATTTTGATCCACTCGGACCCCTCCCCATCTCCATCACTCTCTTCCTGAGCCCACTCCCCCTGCACCTGCTTTCATGTCCTCTATATTTTTAAAGGTGTATCAAGTCTAATTTGTACCACCAAGTGCCCTTCGGTGTGGTCCACCCCTAGAGCCTGGTCAGCCTACCCAGTCATAGCTCTTAAGGAACACTGACTCTTCTCTGCAGCCGTCAGTTGTTACTAGACCTCAGCTGGGGCTGCGGCTTCTTACCCACCTCCCACCCTCTGCAACGGGAGTTTGTCTGGCTTGAGCTAATGCAGGTTTTCTGTATCTTCTCGCAGTTGCTGTGAATTCTTATGAGTTGCCCTGCCGTCTGGAAAATACAGTCTCTTTGTATTCATCCACCACTTTTCACTCTTAAAGCCTTTCTGCCTCCTTTTTCTTCAATGATCCTTGCGCCTTAGGAAGCAAGGTTTTGATACAGTGTCCCGTTCAGGGCTAAGCATTCTGCAGTCTCTTATTCTCTGCATGTTGACCAGTTGCGAGTTTCTGCGCTAATTGCCATCCCTATGTTAACATAATTTCTTTATTCTAAATATGCATCCTCATATTTATAGACAAGCAAACCTTTCACCTCTCATCAAAGAAGCTTCTTTTCACGGCAGATGGAGAATAATTCCAGAATTGGTCAAACGCAGAGAGTAAGCTGTGAGACATAACCCTAAGTGACACATCTTCAATGCAACCTTTACACCACAGGATACATGCATCTCTCAACTCTCACCAGAGAAGTTTCCTTATGCAGCAGATGATGATTAACACAAAAACCCACATGGCCAATGTGTAGAGAACAAGAGGCTCCAGAGTGCTCATCCTTGAGTGGGCTACCTATTTCAAACCTTATAAGGCTCAGGGATCATTACAGAGGAGGAGGCAGAAAGACTGTAAGAGCCAGAGGTGGTGGATGACAACAGGAGACAGGGTCTTCCAGAAAGCTGGTGAGTTACTCATGAAATCACAGCAATGGTGACAGCATACACAAGTCCTATACAAGATCAAACTGGACAAAATCCCAGCATAGACTTGGGGAACTGGGTAAGACATCCCAACCCAACCTAAGGAACTTTTGGCAACTGATGGCTGCTGGGAGGGGGAAAGACAGTGTCTTGTAGGGATGGGACTCTTGGTGGCCCCAGTGGATGGAGCAACACTGACAGACACTTGGGGTCACAAATCAGATTCCATAGGCCATATTATATATATATATGAGAGAGAGTACATTAAATTGGCAGTGTGAGGAGATATGCGTTGGGGAAGGGATCTAACTTCCATTAAACTATACTGTATGAAAATTACAAACATTCAATAAAAATGTTTTTATGAAGAAAAGGGACAGGACCTACAGAAATGTAGATCAGAAAACAGTAGTTGAAGAAAAGATCAGATCATAATCATGACCAAGTCTCAACCACATGGAGCCACAGGAGCCACTCACATCTGCTCCCCATAAGCTCAGTGGCCCTCAGCATCTTCTGTCATCTCACTGAGGGTCTTCTGTCTTCTTTTCTCTCTTTCCTCTTTTCCCCTCCTCTCCTTTCTCTGCAGGTTCTTGCTATGTGCCACAGGCTGGCCTTGAACTTGCCATCTTCCTTCCTCAGCCTCTAAAGTGCTGGAATTACAGGGATGTGCCTTTGTTTCTGGTTCTCTAATTGTTTCTTTATTATGCCATCTTTTTTTTTTTATAAAAAACTTTCTTTTTATTTTCAATTTTGGATAGATGTATATGCTTGTGTGGGTATGTGTATGTGAATGCAGGTGTCAATTTTTTGATTGTTTTATAGATCAGAGGCCTGGTAACTGTGTCATGTCAATGCAGGCACAATAAGATAACAGGTTTTAAGTTGTTTTCTGGAATAGCTGGGTTGAAGTTTCTGTTGTTAAAATCATTTTTCCTATTGCTTTGGAGCTGGAATTATAGGCAGTTGTGAGCAGCTCGATGTGGGTGCTAGGAATAAAACTCAGGTCCTCTGCTGTAGCAGTCTGTGCTCTTAACTGCTGAGTCATCTCTCCAGCCACTATTATGCCACCTTAACCCTCTTCAAATGCATAGTTCAGTGGTACTATGTATGTTATGGTGTCGTGTACTATTTACTACCATCCAGATCCAGATCCTTTATAATCTTGCAAAACTGAAATACAGAGTTGAACTCTCCATTGCCCCACATCCTGAACACCTTGCAACCACCACTCTACTTCCTGTCTCTATAAGTTTGACTGCTCTAAGCAACTTCATAAATGGGATTATACAGCATTATGACTGGCTTACTTCACTTAGCATTACAATTTCAGGGTTCAACAATTCTGTAACATGAACCAGAATTTCCTTCTTTTTGAAAGTTGAATTTCCAGATGTGGTAGAAAACTCCTTTAATTCCAGCACTCTGGCAGCTGGCAGCAGAGGCAGGTGGATCTCTCTGATTTCAAGGCCAGTCTGGTCTACCTAGTGAGTTCCAGGCCAGCTGGGGCTACAATGAGACCTTGTCTCAAAAAGACCAAAAAAAAAAAAAAAAAGTTAATATTCTATTGTAACTATATGCCATGTTTTTCTTTAATTTTTTTGATTTATTTATTTTTATTTTGTGAGTGTTTTGCCTGCATGTATATAAGTGTACTCGTGTTATTCAATGCCTGTGGAGGCCAGAAGAGGGTGTCAGATCCATTGGAACTGTAGTTATGGATGGTTGTTAGCTACCATGTGGGTGCTAGGAACTGCACCCAGGTCCTCTGCAAGAACAGCCAAAGCTCTAACCACTGAACCATCTCTCCAGCCCCTTGCCATACTTTTCTTATTCATCCATCTGTCAATAGACATGGGTTGCTTCCGTGATTTGCCTCATATGACTACTGCTGTTATGAATGTGTATGTACAAATACTTTGAGATCTTGCTTTCATATATTTGGGGCACACACCTAGAAATGACATTCAGTGACCTTACAGTAATCTATTTTTCACTTTTGAGAACTCCTAAGCTGTCTTCCTCAGTGGTTATACAATTTATATTTTCACTGTCGACTTACAAAGGTTCCAATCTCACCCCATCTTCACAAATGCTGTGTCCTGTTGTTTTGATAAACATGTTCCTAAGGGTATCTATGCTATCTAACTGTAGTTTTGATTTAGTGCTCCCTAATGATTAGTAACGTTGAGCATATTTTCATATGCTTATTGGTCATTTGTGTATCTTCTTTGCAGAAATATCAAGCCCCTTCATGTTTGAATCACATTGCTGTTATTGAGTTTAGGAATTCTCTGTATGCCCTGTATATTTACCCCCTATCAAGTATATGGCTTGCAAATCTATTCTCCCATCCTATGGGTTATTTTTTTTTATTCTGTTGATAGTGTCTTTTGGTACACAAAAGTTCTGAAATTTCCATGAGGTTCAGCTTGTGAATGTTTTCTTGTCTAGTTTTGCTTTTGTTATCTATATTCTTATACCACAAGGAATTATTTCAAAAGTGGTTGTTGTCATACTTTGTTTTCTTCTAAGAATTTTAGCTTTTGGTTTTATACTTAAGGCCATGGATCTTGGGCCAAGGGGTTGAATCTTGTATATGGTGGTAGGTAAGGTAAACACACATCTAGTTTTCCCAGCACAATTATTGAAAAGATTTTCCACGCTGAAGTCATGGTCCCCTTCTCAGAATTCCTTTGAACATACATGTGAGAGTCCTTATCTGAATTTTTTATTCTGTTCTATTAGTTTATGTCTTTATGCCAACACCTGACTATCTTAATTCACTTTATTTTCTAGTGATGTTTTGTTTATTTTTTTGACTCAGGGTCTCACCATGTATCACTGGCTGGCCTGGAACTTGCTGTATAAACCAGGCTAACCTCTAACTCACAAAGAATCACCGTGCCCCTGTGCGAGTGTTGGGATTAAAGGCATGCACTACCATGACTCTCTGTTGCTTTATTAAAAATTTTGAAATCAGGAAATATGAGTCAGTCTTGTGCAGCAGTGTACACCTGTAGTTTCATGGCTTGGGAGGCTGAGCTAGGAGGATCATCAGTTCCAGGCAGCCTCAGCTACACAGTGAGTTATAGACCTTTTTCAAAATTGTTCTGGCTATTCAGGGTTGCTTAAGATTCTCAATGAGTATTAGAGTTGATGCTTATAATTTTCATTCATTTATTTGAGACAGGATCTCAATCTGTAGCCTAGGTTGGCCTGCAACTCACTATGTAGCTCAGGCTGGCCTCAAACTTATAGCAATTTTCCTTCCTCAGCCTCCCAAATCATGGAATTACAGATGTGAGCCAGCAGACCCAGTTTGGTCTTCCTATTTTTGTAAAAATATCTCATTACCATTTTGATAGAAAGTGCACTAACTCTGTAGATTAGTTTGAGTAGTATTAACGTTAACATTTTAATAATATTTTCCTCTAATCCATGAACATGAGATAGCTTTCCAGCTAGTACTTTCTTTTTGAATATCCCAGAAATGTTTTGTAGTTTTCAGTGTGGTTTTCCTCCCTGGTTAACTCCGTCAGCATGTAACAGTTTTTCTAGTCAGTTTCCCTTTTAGGTTGTTCACTGTTCTACCAGTTACTTTTCCAGTGTGTGATAAAACACCATGACCAAAAGCGACTACAGAAGAAAGTTTATTCTGGCTTGTAGTTCCAGAGGAATAACGGTTCCTTATGGCAGGGAAGCATAGCAGCAGGAGCAGAGGGCTGAGAGTTCCCATCTTCAATCACAAGAAGCAGAGAGAGGAGACTGGGAGTGGGTGAGCCTCTAAGTTCTCAAAGCCCACCCCTAGTGACATACTTCCTCCAGCAAGGCCACAGCTCCTAAAGATTCCATGACCTTCCAAACAGCGTTCCTTGGTGGCCTCTGTTTCAGCTCCTGTCTCATTTCCTCTCCTGACTTCCCTCAGTGATGGACTGTGACCTGGGAGATGTAAGATGAAATAAACCTCCTTCTTCCCCAGTTGGTTTTTGTCAGTGTTTTTTAAATGTATTATTATTTTTGGTCTTTTGGAGACAAGGTCTCCCTGTAGCCCCACTGGCCTGGAACTCACTATGTAGATATGGTTGGCCTTGAAATCACAGAGATACGCTTGCCTCTGCCTCCTGAGTGCCGGGACTAAAGGTGTGCACCACCACACCCAGCAGTGTTTGTTTGTTTTAATATTTATTATTTTTATTTTATGTGTATGAGTGTATTGCCTGCATTTATGTAAGTGCATTCGTGTCATGCAATGCAGGAGGAAGTCAGAAGAGGGCACTGAATTCCCCTGGAACTGAAGTTACAGGTGATCGTTAGCCACCATGTGGGTGCTGGGAATTGAACCCAGGTCTTCTGCAAAGGCAGACATGCACCATGCTCTTAAGCACTGAGCTAGAGACAGAGTCTCCCTATAGCCCCAGCTGGCCTGGACTGGCTATGTAGACCAAGCTGACCTTGAACTCACAGAGATCTGCCTGCCTGTGCCTCCCAAGTGCTAAGATTAAAGGTATGTGTCACACCTAGCTTTTGTCATTTTTTTAACCTAGCATCAGTAAGCCAACTAGAACAGAAATTGGTACCAGGATCATGGGGGTATTCTGTAAAGGACCTGGCCATGTTGTTTCTGGAGAATTGTGAAAGCATTTGGACCTTTGGGCTGGGAAAGCTGTTGAATAGTCATAGCTTAGTAAGCTATTCTATGGGAGCTGATGGAGGCTTGGCTTGCGACGTTTCTGAGAGTGGGAAATCTGAGAGTCTCACAAAGACTCTATCATATCATATTTTGAATTAAGAATTTGTAGGAGTGGAACCTTTTGTGCTTTTGGGGGACAATCAATGCAAGTTAGAGGGAGCTGAAAAATCCACTGCAACTAAATAGAGACCAGTATCACTGAGGTGAAATCTTTCTTCAGCGAAGTATTTTCTCAGGGTAAGTACAGGGATACTGTCCAGAGGGGCCACAGCTGCATCTTAAGCTAGAGGCCAAACTTGGGAATGTGTAAGAGTCTCCCATGTGGTACTAGCTTTGGTGATATGAAAGCTACAGAATTGAAGAGGTCGTGGAGGGAGGCTGAGGCTTTGTATCCAGAGAAGCCATTGGTGAAGGTGTAGCCTCAGTTGTAGTGGAGACCCCAGTATATTGGAGATGCCAGGACCTTAAGATGACCATCAAGGACAGTGGCAGATGTGTAGCTGCCCAAGCCCTAGCCCAGAATATAGTGAATCTCAAATGTCAAATATTGAGCTACATTGCTGGACTTTAGTTTTGCTTAAATGTGCCTGGTTATTCCCTTTTGAAATAAGAAAGTATATAACTTGTTGGGGGGGGGGGTTATAGGACTCCACAGTTGAGACACTTGGACTATTAAAGAGAATTTGAATTTAAGAAATTAATTTTTAAAATTTTATGTATGTTTTGCCTGCATTTAAGTATACCTATGTATGCAATGCCCATGGAGGCCAGGTGAGGGCGTCAGATCTCCTGGACCCAGAAATGGTTGTTATCGACCATGTGGGTGCTAGGAATTGAACCCAGGTCCTCCACAAAAGCAGTCAATGCTCTTAACTACTGAGTCATCTCTCCAGCCTCCAAAACTTGAACTTTTAAATTGCTGGAATTTTAAAAAGACTATTAGACTTTAAAGTTGTACTGTGTTTTGTAGTATAATATTAACATGAGATCTTGGGGACAAACAAGAAATATTATGGTTTATAGTGGTGTGTTTGTGTGTCAAGCTGACAAAGAGTCAATTGTGCGGGTTTGTCAACTTGACACACCTAGGAAGAGGATTTGTGTCCATCAGATTGGCCTGGCCATGTCTGAGGCATCTTCTGGCCTGCTGATAGATATGGAAGGGCTCAGCCCATTGCAGGTGGTGCCATTCCTGGGCCTGTAGGTCTGAGCAATACAAGAAAGGTGGAGAAGCAGGCCAGTAAGCAGCACCCTCCATGGTCGGCTCCTGCTCCTGCCTCCACATTACTGCTGCCTTCATTTAGAGATGGACTGTCACTCAGCAGGGCGGTAAGATGAAATAAACTCTTTTTCCCAAGTTGGTTTTGTCAGTGTTTTATCACAGCAATGGAAAGCTAACTAGAACACAATCAAACAAAGCAAACAAAACAAAATTATCTGCAACCTTTCTTAGGCCCTTCTTTTAGCAATTTTATTATGCTGCAGCACCTCAACTCACCTGGGCTTTGAAGAATTGTTTATTTGGAATACAAACATACTGTTTTCAAAGCATGCCAGAAAATTCTATCGTAGCTATCTATACCTGCCTGAATGAAAGTCAGCTTCTCTGGACTTTCCTCATTTCTCTGAATTTTAATCTCTGGTTTTAGTCTTTGAGTTACTGAGAAGCCTCTTCCATCGTGAACCAAGCACATTCCTTTAAAACCACAGGCATCCACTTCTCACTGGATTTGTGACAATCACAACATTGGCATGCAGGTAATAAAGAACTCAATTTGTTTTTCCCATCCCACCTTGTTACCTCAGGGAACCCCACTTTGGTGGAAAAGGAATAAAGACTGTTTCTGCCAACGGAACCACGTCTGAGTGTTCCCCGGCACTCTGTAGCTATCCTGGTTCTCTGTACACTCGCCAGCTCTGGCCACTGAGGCACAGTGCAGCTCTGTGCTCTGGAAGACTGTGCAGTTCCAAGGAAAGCACTTTCAGTAGACACTGGAGAAGAGGAACTCCCTTTCCTCAGAACACCCCATTCAGGAGAGTGCTCTGCAGCCTAACGAGCTTACAGACTAAACAAGAGCATGCTAAACCTAAGATTAGCACTCTAGCCTTTGCTCCACACACAGTACAGACCACTCTAAGCATGTAATACATATTTTACCAAACTGAATCTTGTAGCGTGTTGAAAACAGTTAGAAAAGGTTTCAATTTGCTCTGCTTTTTTTCTATGCATACAATACCATAAATAAGTGGATTATGAATCCACATAAGAGAAAACGAGGCAGAAGACCACATAGGGTTTGTGAGAAAAAAGAAAAAAAAGTCATTTTTTTCTGTTGTTTCTCCTTTTATTTCTGTGATGGATAGTCTGTTCTATGACACAGGAAAATGAAAACAGAAGTTCTTTGCCATTAAAAAATATTGATTTAAGCTCAAGTACCAGAAAAGAGCCTAAGCTCTCAGTCCAATAGCCATATAGTTATCAACACTTATAATGATTATAAACCATAATTTACACTAAGATTATACAGAAAAATTCATCTTACAAAAGTTGCTTGAGGGGCTGCAGAGATGACTTGTCAGTTATGAGTAGAGACTGATAGAGGATTCAAGTTCAACACAAATCAATAAATGTAATACAGCACATAAATAAGACTTATAGACAGAAATCACTGGCTCATCTCAATAGCTGAACCTTTGACAAAATTGGTATCCTTTCACAAAAGGCCCTAAAGAAACTAAGAATAGAAGGAACATATCTTAACATAATAAAGGCCTGTGTATGACAAACCTACAGCCAATATTTACTAAGTGGGGAAAAACTGGAGACCATTTCTTCTAAAGTCAGGAATGAGACGAAGGCACCCACTCTTTCCATGCACTCAATATAGTGCCATAAGAGAAAAGAAAAGGAATACAAAGAGGAAAAAAAAAAGAATTCAAAGTATCCCTTTTTACAGATGACATGATGTTATACTTAAAAAAATCTAAAGACTCCACCAGAAAACTCTTAGGCCTGATATAAACTTTCAACAAAACAGCAGGATACAAAGTCAATACACAAAAACCAGTATCCTTATATACATGAATAATGAATTCACTGAGAAAGAAAATTTTAAAACACCATTCCATAGTGTTCAGGAAGTAAACTATCTAGTAATAAACTTAACCAAGGAGGGGAATGCGAAAAGCCAAGAAATACTTTACAAAGTGTTTAACATTTTTAGTCACCAACGAAATTCAAATGAAAACCACTTTGAGATTCCAGTCAGAATAGCCACCTTCAAGAAGACAAATGACAACAAAGGCTGCGGAGAATGTGGGAAAGAGGACGCCACACTGCTGACGAATGTAAACTGGTACAGTCACGATGAAAGCCAGTGTGAAGGTCCCTCGGAACACTAAAAACAGAACTGTCACACAACCAGCTGTACCACTCCTGGGTAAATACCCAAAAGATTCCAAAGTCCACAGAGCACAGTAATACACATGAGCACCCACACTTAGAACTGCACTACTCACAACCGAGACGTCCACTAACAGTCGAAGGGGAAAAGAACACGTGGTACACACGCACAAAGTGATTTTATTCAGCTGTACAGAAAAAGAGATCATGACATTTTCAGGAAAACGGATGCAACTGGACATCATCATATTAAACAAAACAACACAGGCAAATGCCCTATTTCCTTCATATGCAGAGTCTAGATTTACATTTATGTACATGTTATATATATGTGGAGCAGAGTCATGCAAGTAGAAAGGGGACCATGAGATCATGAGGAAGGGCAGCCAAAGAGAACATGATGAAATACTGTGCTCAGAAGTGGGGAGATGTTTAAGGGAGGAAGGAAGTCAGTCAAGAAGGTGGGGTAGGCAGTGGTGGAGGGGGAAGAAACAAAGTACAATGACGTGTGAAAATGCCATAATGACCCCCCGCTTTGTATGCTCATTTAAAACAATAAAAAGAGCCAAAAAGTTCCAAACACGCTATAAAGCAAATGGAATGTTACAGCAAAAATAGAAGATGCTCATCTGATGGCCCGCTCTAAAAGGTGAGCTTCAGGGTCTAAAAGGTGGGGAGACTGCTTACAACTCATCTTTGAGAAAGAAGGTACATCAGCGTAGAAGTAATAAAGTACAGGGAAAGGTCAGGGCAATTTCGTTTCTCAAAGTACTCCATGCTGTCCTGCTGTTTCCTTTCTCTCTTTTGGGGTGATTGTGTGTGTGTGTGTGTGTGTGTGTGTGAGAGAGAGAGAGAGAGAGAGAGATTTTTATTTTTTTATTTTTTCATTGTTCAATAAATTTTTTTAAAAAAATATTTTACTGAGCCATGCATAGTGACACATCCCTTTAGTCCACTTTAGCACTTCAGATAGAGAGGCAGACGGATCTTTCTGAGTTCAAGGCCAGCCTGGTCTACATTGTGAGGTCCAGGACAGTCATGGTTACAGGGAGACCGTGTCTCAAAAAGACACACAAACACACAAAATTATTGGCTAGATTGGTGGCACACACCTTTAATTCCAACTCTCAGAAGGCAGAGGCAGGTGGATCTCTGAGAGATTTGAGGCCAGCCTGTTCTACACAGCAAATTCCAGGCCAGCTGGGGCATTTGGAGACCCTGTCTTTAAAAAACAAAAAAAAAGGAGATAATCACCTCCACATGTGTTGTAGCACAAGTACACACACACATACAAATAAACATTAAAAAATTATTTCTGGGGACTGGACAGATGGATCAGAAGTTAAGAAGACTTGACAGAGGACCTAGGTTTGGTTCGCAGCACCCATATGGCAGCTAACAACCATCCTTAACTCCAGTTCCGATGAAGTTCTGATGCCCTCTTCTGACATCTGTGGGCAATGTACACATGTGGTATATGTACATACAGACAAAACACTCGTGTGCATAAATAAAAAATTACTACAGTTGCTTTATAACCATAGAGCATATTTCCATAGGAAAACAATGGCCCAAGGGCTTGACGGAGGGAACAGTAAATGGTGATTCTGAGTGTGCCTGTCTGCCGCCAGACCCTGCCTCCAGACCCTGCTAGGCTCTCTCTCTTCTACTGAGAAGGGAACATGTCACTCTGACCTGAAAATCTCTAGTTAGTAAGAGGCAAAATGTTGGTAGTGCCTATAGCACAGCTCAGAGTGCTGGTTCTAAAGGCCTTCAAGGAATGTTCCATGGGAAGTAGGAAGCTCAAGTTAAGGCCCTGAAGACAGAGGGACCATTTCCAGCTTTATGTACAGTTTTTCTCCCTGAATCTAGCACTGTCTCTCTACTCTCTCAAGCTCATCTAAAAAGTCAGCATCTGAGTGTTTTAGTTATGAAGACAAAATAAAAATCAAGTTTGCAAGAAGGGATATTTGCTGATAATGTTATAAAACTATAAAAAGGACTAAAAACTCATATTATGATAATCAAGAATTAATCATATTACTTTCTTTTTTCAAAATCAAATTAATACTGCATTTGGAAGCTAACCATTTAAAAAATATTTAATTTAATTATTTTATGTGCTTGGTCATGTGTAGCACATGCATACAAGAGGCCATGGAGATCAGAGAACGGTGTATGATCCCCTGGAACTGGAGTTATAAGTAGTTGTGAGCTGCCATGTGGGTGCTGGGAACCAAATCTGGGTTCTCTATAAGATCAGAGCGTTCTTAACTGCTGAGTCATCTCTCCCACTTCTTGATCATACTACTTTTTTTTTAATGCTTTATTTTTATTTTATGTGCCTGAGCATATTACCTGCATGTAAGTTCACCTATGTCATGCACTGCTGCAGAGGTCAGAAGAGGACATTAGATCCCCTGGAACTGGAGTTACAGATGATTGCTAGTTACCATTTGGGTGCGAGAATTAAACCTGGGTCTCCTGTAAGAGCAGCCAGTGCTCGTAACTACTGAGCATCTCTCCAGCTCCAGTCATGCTACCTTTGTATTCATTATTTATAAATGAAAATGATGCTGTGTCTCTTAGCCACTTTGGAAAAATTAGTCCTGGATAAAATGATGACACAAATCTGAGTCCTACTTAAATCAATCAGCTCCAATAACGCAAACTTAAGCAATATGGTAAATACTCCTTCTCACCCTCATATAAAGGAAAACCACATAAGTTGCCATAACGATGTAGACAAGCTGCTGTAAAATCTTACTTACCGTATTCTATGGCTATAGCAACTGTACAGTGCTTTTTTAAAAAAAGACTTTATTGTTATTTTGTGTGTATGCTTTTGCTACATGTATGTAAGGGTACTACATATGTGCATTGTTCAAAGAGGTCCCTGGAACTGGAAATACAGATGCTTGTAAGCCACCATGTGGGTGCCGGGAACTGAACCCAGGTCTTCTGCAAGAGTAGCCTGTGCTCTTAACCACTGAGCCATCTCTCTAGCCCCTGTACAATGCTTTTAAAAGTAAAAAAAAAAAAACACTGAATTGTCTAGAAATAGTTCTAAATAGTAATTGTGAATTAAATTTTCAAATTTTGATCAAAGAGAAAGAAAATAATAAATTTAAGAAGGTAAAAAGTATGAAAATCAGGAAAGTCACACACATTCATATATGGACAACAGGAACAGTAGAGATTCATTATATTTGATTCAGTCCTATTTACACATTTAAAATACAAAATACATTTCAATCTCTCAAGAAGCTGAGCCATTTAGCACCAGAAAAAGAACTTTACTTTAGCTTCTGATCATGAGTTCAGCATCCTCAACAGGAAAAGAAACTTCATGGACTCTAGAGGTACTTATTACCGTCAATACAAAAAATCAAATTTGAAAAGAAATTCCCATGTATCATCAATGCAAAGGGAATAAAAAGCTTCAAGCTGGAACTACTTGATGTTCCGGACCACTCTTCTGCAGTGGTTGGTCTTCATCTCCTCCAGCGCTTGTTCCAGTTGCTGCACTAGATGAAGCAGGGTGGCTGGGTCTGTCTGCAGAACTCTGGTGCTGTGACCATCGTTCTCAGTGAGGTGCAGCCTCATCGTTACTGTGGGTTTAATCTGCTGCCTGAGACTTCTGCTTGCAAGCTTGATTGCAAACAGAAAAAGAGCACAGTAACTCTGTAATAACCATGCTGCATACACAACTTTACAGAATGAAAAGATTCCTTAAACATGATATAACAGGCACGTGTCACTGATTAATAAATTTTTTTCACAAAACACCTAAAGATGGTGAAAAGATAAGTCATAAGATGGGAGAAGATATTTTGCAACACCCATACAAAAAAAGTATCTAAGAAAAATGTCCACAGGATCTAAATAAGAATTTCCTAAGACATAACCTGGGGCTGGTGGTCCACACGTATAATCCCAGGTGCTGGGAGACTAAGGCAGGAGGATCATAAGTGCAAAGCCTGCCTGGGCTACAAAGTAAGTTCAAGGTTAGTCTGAACAACTTAGTGAGATACTAAGTCAGTGCCTCCCTGTAGCCCCAGCTGGCCTGGAACTCACCATGTAGACCAGGCTGGCTTGCCTCTGCTGGGATTAAAGGCGTGTACCACCACCATTCCTGGCTCCTAGTGAGATACTCGATGAGAATGTACTCTCTAAAAAAATAATAGGGTCAAGGATATAACTCAGTGGATAATGATTAAAATGTGAGGCTACAGCTGCAATTCCCAGTACTGCAATCAATCAATATCAAACCACAGGAAATATGCAAAATAAATATATATCTTAATTAAATATATATATCTTAATGTCACAGTATATGTTAAAAAAAAAAAGAAAGAAAAGAAAAAAAAACAACTAGGGCCAGTGAAATGGTTCAATGGGTACAAAAGCTCTTAACAACATGAATTCAATTTCTGGGACTAACATGGTAGAAGGAGAAATTTACTTTTCCAAGTTGTCGTCTAACTTCCACACATGCACTATGACACATGCCACCCCCCCACCCCTGACTCTCCCAACTCCACAATAAATGTAATTTTATTTTAAAAATATTCTGCTATGTTTTTATTTTATACATATGAGTGTATTGCCCAAATATGTGGAAGTGCAACATGCTGTGCAGTACCCAAGGAGAGCAGAAGAAGGTGTCAGATCCCTTGGAACTGGAGTTCCAGATGGTTGTTAGCCACCATGCAGGAGCTGGGAATCAAACCCGCGTCCTCTGCAAGAGCAGCTAGTAATCTTAACCACTGAGGCATCTCTTCAGCCCAAATAAATGTAAATTTTCAAAAAACCCCAAAGAATGTAAGAAAATTCATAATAATGGTTTCCTCTAAGGTGGTAGAAGGGCCTAAAACTAAGGAGGGCTTGAGTGATTTAAAGATACTGGTTTTATTGTATTTATTAAGCTTGTGGTAAGTATACTGGTATTTGTTTTGTTAATCTTTAAAATGGGTATCCTAGAATTTTTGTTTATATAATGCAGTATAGTTTTTTTTTTCTCACTATGTAGCCCTGGTTGTAAAATTTACCATTTACAAAAACAGAAAGAAATGATAAGATTGTCTTTTTAAAAAAGAAAGTGCTCTGTGGATGAAGAGTGAGAAGTCAAGGATGATTCCAAGTATTTTTTTTAACATTTTAAATATAGATGTGTACTTTTTACTACATTTTATTTATGTATGTATATGTGTGTGCACACCATGATGCTTGTGTGGAGGTCATATGACAACTTTAGGACTCTGCTTTTTCCATCCACTATGTGGGGGTTCCAGGGACAGGAACCTGGGTCCTCTGGATTGGTAGCCAGCACCTTTACCAGCTGAGCCATCATCTCACCAGCCTGTTCTAAGTATTTTTATTCTGGATAAGTCTGGGCATAGACTATCATCCAATGACATGGGGGACGCCTATGGAATAGTCAGGGAGGAGAAAGATGGCAGGATTGAATGTTTGGATACAATGCATTTGAACATATCAGACATTCAAACTGACATGTCTAATAGGCTTCAATTGTCTAGCAATTCAGAGGCAGGCCTTAGGAAAAAATTTGGAGCTGCGTATGGTGTTACACGCCTTTAATCCTCTGCACTGGGGAGGCTGAGGCAGGCGGATCTCTGTGAGTTCCTGGCCAGCTGGGTCTACAAGGAGACCCTGCCTCAAAAAAAGACATCCCCCACCCCACCAAAAAAGAAATTTGATAATATTGAGTATTCTGGTTCTATACAAATCCATCAAATTAGATGAGTTTGGCAAACTATGTACAAAGGAAAAGTATAAAGACTAGAGAACTGAGCTTTGGAACCTCTAGTGTCAACAAAATGACAGATCATCACAGAAGACCAAAAAGGAAGCTGTATAAGGTTGGATGAGAGTAATTTACCACAGGACAACAAAAGGAAGTATTTTAAGTAGGAAGGAATAATGAACTATGACAGATGCTAATAAACACAAAGGCTAAACACTGAAAAGACCTTGGTTGATCTGTGACAGTGGAGTGGTATTACAAAACCTAGAGTGGGACAAAGAGAGAAAGGGAAGAGAAAATGGAGGAAAGGCAGTTCTTTCTAGGAGTTTTTGATGTAAAGGAAGAAAAAAAGGGGGGGGGTTGGCAGGAGGAGGGGTGAATGGAGTCAAGACTGGGTTTCTTGAGGTCTTGTTTGGCGGTTTAGCAGGAGCATGCAGATACTGATACAGCCTTGACCTAAGAACAGTCCCCCGCTATCAAGGAAGGCTCTTTTTGACCAAGAACACAACTTCAGGAGAGACACATGCAGAATAGCAAGGGAGGAAGTGATCAGCCAGATGCTGTACCAACCCTGAGCAATGGGGTGACAGATGTCACACAGCCAGATCACTCTGCATCCAAGACTGGGTTTCTGACTGTGAGCTACTAGGAATGATTTCATACAGTGGCAAAAGAGGTCTGATGTAGGAAAGAGGAACAAGTGTTGAAACAATGTCCTCATGTGACCAAATGGGGATGGACTGAAGGGCACGACAGGAGAGGCTGTCTATGAAAGAAGAAAGGGATTTCATCAACAGTGACATGGTGGACGCAGAGACTGCACACTGACACAGACATCACGGCAGATATACGAGTCAGCCAAACCGGAAGCAAGATTAACGGGCCAGCAGGAAGCTGATGAGGACAGAGAACACATGACATTCCTGGTCCTGTTATCCCTGAGATTATGGTTCACCTTAGGAAATGGAATGTACGAATGACTGATTCATGATGGATTCATGAATGATTCTCCCCAAAGAGAAAACAGGTGCGATGAAAAAGAAAATACAGATGCCCCAGGATTTAACTGACTTGCAGCACAGGGAATTTCTCTCAGAGAGAGACATCATTTAACACAGAGGGTGGCAAAAGTTTTTTTGTGACTAGTCAGATACTAAATATTTTAAGTTTTAATTTAAATGAAGCCAATTACAAAAGAAATTTGTACATTTTTGTATTTTTGTGCTAGAGATCAAATACCAGGCCTCACATTTGCTTGTCAAATACACAGAATTAGACTTCCAGGCCTACCAAAAGACTGAATGATTGCATGTACAGAGAGCTAAAAACAAGTAAAGTGTGTTAGAAGGAAGGACTTATGGAGCAAAGCAATAACTGGTAAGAGGCAAGAATAATGTCTCTGGAACACAGGTCATGATCGTGTTTACTTCATGACTGCGGTAACTTACTGAGCTGTACACTGACCCATACACTTTCTTTACATGTGTTAGATTTAAAGTTAAGTGATTTCTAAAAACTAAGCACTGCTTCAAAAAAAATTGGCATAGCCATTTTCTTTTCCAAACTAACTGATTTCTTTAAAACTCTGCAAATTAGGGCTATAGAGATGGCTCAGTGGGTTAAGGCACTTGCTGCAAAGCCTGACAACCTGGTCTCAATCCCTCGGACCCATGTGGTGGAAGGAGAAGAACCAACTCCAGAAAGTTGTCCTCTGACTTTTCCATACCTATCATGGCACATACACACACACACACACACACACACACACACACACACACACACACTAAATAATACATGTAATAAAATGAAATACAAGTAAATTAAGTTAAAACATTAAAAAACTAAACTCAGTTAAACATTAAAAGTAAAAGGAATGAGCTGTTTGTGAAATGGTCCAAAAAAGAAATTAAAAAAACAACACCAGTTTCAAATCACAGTTTGATAAATACAATACATAGGTCCAACACCTTAAATAATCCTTATAGTCTCTGTCAGGTTGAAAAAAGAAAAAGCCATACCTGTACATCTAGTCGCCACTCAAGGTTATGGTAACTGGGAAGGCCAGGTGCCAACTCATTTAGAATAGTTCTGATCTCCTTTCTGTTGTCCAGATAAAGTTGAAGCAATAATTTGTTCAGTTCTTCAGAGAATCCAAGAACAAAAACAGAATCTTGGAAATCTAGTTCAGAAATCTAAAAGTAAATTGATTTTAACAGAACATCAACATTTGTTTTTGTCTAGTAAATATTAAAATATTTTCTCAATATAAAAGTACATTATTTTCTCTAATTCATTTCTGTCTATAGCACTACTTATATTAAAAACAATCATTGCCTACCATTCTAAAATTTGAGTTTCACATAAATTACCTTATTAAAATATAAAGAATTAAGATGACCACTTTTTTTTCTATTTTTCCATCAAATAGGAAATTGCTAATATGCAAAGAAATGAGTAATTTCTCTCTTCCTACTCTTAAGATACATATATGATGATGTATGATTTGACAACATACAGAATTAAGACACAAATAAAATTTATACAAGAGGTATTTATATTTATATTAGACTCATCATTTAGTTATGCCTTCACAAATTCAATTATAAGTTTTTTGCTTTTATTTTATGTGTATGAGTATAGTGTACTCATTCGTGCAGGTGCCCTCAGAGATCAGAAGAGGCACTGAAATCCCTGGAACTGGAGTTACAGATGATTGTTAGCTGCCATGTGGGTGCTGGGATTTGAATTCTGGCTCTTAACCACTGAGCCAACTCTCCAGCTTCTCGACTATGAATTATTAATATTATTTAACGGGTGCCTGTTTAAAGGATCCAGGTAATAGAATACAGTTCAGAGAAGCTTTACCATGAGCTTTGAACTCTCAGTGAGGAGATATGTTAATCCTTCCACACCATGCTGGATAGTGTCACTACTTACATTGAGTTTTCCTAAGAAAGAAAAGAAAATTGAACAAATTATCCCTTTGTTAAAACTCCTATTTAAAAATACATATTTTCAATTTGGCATGGTGGTGCACTGCCTTTAATCCCCAAACTAGAGGTAGATGCCAGTCTGGTCTACATGGAGAGTTCCAGGCCAGCTGGGGCTGCAGGGAGACCCTGTCTCAAAAAACAAATAAATATATACATATACAATTATTTCAAGGAGTACAATGAAAAGCAGAAAGCTAAGAAGAGTCTCCTGTTCTTTCTCACCCTATCCCATTAAGAAATGCCGTCGATATTTTAATATTTCCAAGCAATCAGAACACAGACCTGGGGGACACTAACACCAAGCTCCTTCAAAACTGGCAGAAGAGAAACTCAAATGGGACTAACTTACTTCCCTAAACCAAACATCCTCCAAGGGGAAAACGACACTCCAGTACAAGCAAATTTCTGGACAGCAAATATTAACCAAACACTTAAATGATCTTTTACGCTAGTCTGTTCCACAGCCTTTGCAGCATTTTATTAAGCATCGTGGTACTTATGAATGGTAGAAGATATTATGTTCATTCTAAATATGAAGAAATATATTTAGTAGAAGCTTTAAAATCTCACTGCCACTTAGAAGATGTGCAGGGTTTGGGCTCTTCCTGATGACTTCTGCAGGTTTTTAATCTGTGCAATGGGAACAAGACCCCGGGACTTGCAAAATCCCCTTCCCGGCTCCAGCAAGAGAACCGCTAGCATTTTCCATCCTGGAGCCCGGCTCCGCCCTGTCTTACTGGCAGCGCCTTCGTAGACCTTCGGGTTCGATCCCCGCCTCAGGAACTCCACCGCAATCCGCCCGAACTCGGCGACCACTGAAACGGAAGTGAGGAGGCCGTGAGCACCCGGCTGTCTCCTGCGCCCTTCTCGCCCCAGCACCCCGCACTCCCTCACCGGCGGTGTCCACTTGTGGTAGGAAGGCCAGGTGCTCCCTATGCTCCTCGGACAAGTCCAGCAACATCTTCGCGGGGCGGCCGATTTCACCCAGCAGTGCCGACTCTGCCCTGGCCACTTCCGGCGCTCAGTGCAAGCAAAAAGAAGCTCCGGCGGGGCCTCACTGCCCAAACGTTGGGTTCCGCTTTCTGGTGGTCCTGCAAGCACCTGATTGCCTGGAGCATGCTGTAGAGAGGTCGGGGTAAGACGAGTTGAAAGTACAAATCTTCCATTCATAAATCATTCTGCAAAAGTCTAATGAGTGCTTTCTGTGTGCATAGCGCTGGGCTCTGTGGGATAGGACGCGGTGTTTCAAATCCCACTCGCCCACTTGTGGAGCATATATCGATAGCTAACATTTGTTAAACAGTCAGGAGTGTTCTTACATTTAACCCATACAGTTCATGAGAAACTTGTTACACAGGTCTATTACTATTTCCATTAGAGATACGGAAACGAAGAGGTAAGTGAAAACTAAAACTTTGGTAATTATTTATCTCATTTAATAGTCTTAATAGCCATGGCTTCCTTTTTAAAAATGAAGAAACTGGGCCTGGAGAGATAGCTTAGCTGTTAAGAACACTGGCTGCTCTTGCAGTGGCCAAAGTTTGGTTCCCAGGCATGATGGCTACCTACCTTTTGTAACCCCGGTTCTAGGACTTCTAAAGCCCTCTTTTGACTTCCTCAGTTATCTGGTGCACTTACATACTATCAGGAAAAATACTCATACACATTAAATGAATAAATAAAATTTTAAATGAAGAAATTTAAATGCCTTACCTATCTGCTCCAAGCCCTAGCCCTCTGTACAACAAGTTGAAAGTTGAAGGTTTATAACATTGTTTTAAAAATTATTCTGTCTCTCCCTCTCTCTCTCTGCGTGTGTGTGTGTGTGAAGGTCAGAGGGCAACCTTTATGAATCCATTCTCCCCCTTCCACTATGGGATCCAGGATGGAACTCATACATACTAAATATGTACTTTATTATTCTATCTCTTCAGCTTCTTCAACAAGTTTTATGAGTGATTCTAAATTAGGATAAAGATGATGATGGTGATAAACAAAAGCTTGTAGAATTCAGAGCAATGCCATTTTTATCTTTTGAAGATGTGTTAACATTTGATCTTCTTTCCAACTGTCTTCTCACCTCCTTTGTTTTGGGTTAAATATAAGAGGCTATCGAATGCTAGTTGATAGGAATTTGAGTCTCCAAATCTCTCTCCTATGATAGGGAAAAAGAGAAGAGGAAGAGAAAGAAAGGGAGAGGGAGGGGCTCCATTCCTATCTTTTATATTTAGGAGTTCTGGGGGTTCAACCCAGAAGCTGTCAAATGCCAGCCAAGTACTGTTCTTTACCCTCAGCTAGAGACACTGTTCCTATAATCTGTCTCTCAAACAGAAGTAGAAATTAGTTTTTGTATCTCCTCTGTTCCTACCTTATCCTAATTTATATCTAAGTACAATTTGCCTCACTAATGCACAGAAAATCAAGTCTTTAGGAGACAAATGAGTTGAACCCACCTCTCCCTGGGGTATTGGGCCAGTGTTAAGAATTTGTTAAAGCACTGTTAAAATCTACTAAGATAATTCTTAGTATTAACAATAGGGTCTTTAAATATTGTTGTTTGGTAATAAGCAAAAGCATTGGGAAATGGGGGCAATTTGACTTCCTAGTTGGCAGCCTTTAGTCTATCTCTTGCTGCCCTGACTGCCTTGTGCTTTTAAAGATCTGTCAGTCAAACAGCCAGCTGGATTGCCCTTATGCGGGCACTGATTATTTTATACACCCACAGATACCTTGAGGAAACTATACAACCATCCCAGCTGTTTGCATTGGTTTCTGAACATGTGGCCCCAACCAGGATGTTTATATAAAACTTTGTGTTTTCTCAAGCTTTTGCGCTCTTAAGTGACCCTGGAGCCATTTCTACTTAGGCCTGAGAGGGATCACTCCCCCTAGTGGCATAGCAGAAGGACAGCTGTGACTGGGGCAAAAGGGGTGATGCTGTGTAAACATAAATTTTCATTTACATTCAGGTTTGCTGTGATTGGTGCAAACACCACTTCTTTGGATGTACAAGCAGGCTGTCCAGCTCACGTAGTGAGGTGAGTGGTAGACAGTCTTCTACACAGCTTCCCTTGGTGTTGCAACTATGGACCCCATAAAAGGCTTCTCTCCAGTGGTCTTTTCTTGTCTGCTTCTGGTAGTACAGGCTGAGTTAGTAACATGAAGAATACAGCAGCAAATACAGTGGAGCAACCAGTCCTTCAGGCTGCAGAAGTGACCGCTAGTAGCCTGCTGCTTACCAGTAGAAGGACTGAATGGCAAAAGTGACAAAATGGCCAGGACAACTTAAGAAGATTAGAAGGCTGTAAAGAAGTGGGTAACAGGTGCCTGCCACAAGCTGAAGAACCTGAGTTCAGTCCTTGAAACCAAAACATGGAAGGAGATAACAGACTCCCACAAGTTGTTCTCTGACCTCCCAAAGCACACTGTGGCACATATGTGTCCAAACACATAATTCATTCTCTCGTAATGTAGTAAAATAATTATTTTATTTTATTTATCATACATGTATGTGTATATTGCCTGCATGTAAGTAGGTATACCTGGAACTGGAGTTACAGACGGTTGTTAACTGCCATGTAGGTGCTGGAAACCAAACCCAGGTCCTCTCTAAGAGCAGCCAGTGCTCTTAACTGCTGAGCCATCTCTCCAGCCTCATAAAATAATTTTTTTAAGAAACAAA
The DNA here is from genome assembly GCA_035773235.1 of Eospalax fontanierii. Classification (NCBI taxonomy): domain Eukaryota; kingdom Metazoa; phylum Chordata; class Mammalia; order Rodentia; family Spalacidae; genus Eospalax; species Eospalax fontanierii. The sequence goes on along the minus strand of CM069548.1, from coordinate 28,843,986 downwards.
AATGACTGAGCCATCTCTCCTCCCTTTAATTCCTAGGTCTTTAAAAGAGCCGCTATACTTGTAGAACTAAAGATCTTAGCACTATAGATTTACAAAGAGCTATGAAACTTGTAGATCTAAGGGCCCTAGTACCCAAGGCCTGCCCAAGTATTATAATACTTGCAGGGCTCAAGATCATGCTAACAGAGGCCTGCACAAGATCTCTAACATTAGAGGGTACCACCCACCACTATTTCTAACTGTTGCTGCTTTCTGCTGTCAGATACCAAGAGCTACAAAAACTGCTAGAGATTACACTGGAAGAGCTTCTTTCTGCCTTCTCATGATCTCTGAATAGAGAAAAAGGTCTCCAGCCAACTGATTGGTAACATTTGAACTTGCTTGTTAGGTCTTGAAGCAACGTTTTTCAGAAAGCATTTTCTACTTAGACCTTAAGTTGCTGATTAGGAAAAAGTGACATCATTTTCTAAAGATGCTTTCATTCACGCATTATTAAGAAAAAAGTTCATTATTAAAGAATAATTTTCAGAAAAAAATAAAGCCTGTCTTTTTATAAGGATGCAATTGCATATCAAAAAAGCTTACTGAGCTCATGAATTAACTGAGGAAAGTGGTAAGCAGTTTCATCTGGTTCAAAGGAAATATTCAAGAATTGTTTACTGTGGTCCATCACTCAAGAGGCTGGGGCAAGAGGATCAAAATTTCAAGGGTAGTCTGGGGCTACATAGGGAGACCCTGTATCTCCTCCTCAACTAGCTATAAGTGTATAAGAGATGCTGAAATGTATTTGAAGATAGATATGTTAAGTGAATATGCAATAGACTTTGTGATCTCAGGGACTGAAATGGATGCAGGAGCAGCAAAGGCAAGAGCAGGACTTCCTGCCAGATTAGGCTAGCCAAAGAAAGGGATCAAGAAGTCAAGTTACAGCCAGGGGAAATTAGCTTACCTCATAAAGTAGGTGTGTGAAAGGTCATGTTTATCAAAGGTCATGTGCCTCTGTACAGGAATGACCTGAGGGATTCCATGTCTGTCTCTGACACTATCTGTATGGATTCCAACAAACTATTTTGTATACTTTAGCCTCTTCTGTGAAATGGGTATTTTAAAGATTGCCTGTCTGTGACAGGCAGGGCTGGATGATATTCAGTTAGATTAATAAATTCACATTAAGAAATTGATTTTGATGATTAAATGAAACAGCAAATTAGATTAAGCAATTGAAAATTTGTAAATTGAAGCATTTGTAGTTTATATGAGCAGATTAAAAAAGATTATTTGTGGGAGTGGAGAGATGACTCAGCAGTAAAGAACATTTGCTGCCTGGGTTCCATTCTCAGAACCCACATGGTAGCTAACAATTGTCTGTAACTCCAGTTTCAAGGGATCTAACACCCTCTTCTGGCTTCTGGGGGCTTTGCACAACACGGGTACACTTACATACATGCAGGTAATATGCTCATACACATAAAATAAAAATAATAAATAAATAAATTTTTAATTATTTATTTATATTTTGTGTGTATGAGCATTTTACCTGCATGTAGGTTAGGTGCACCATGCGTGTGCAATGCCCACAGAGGCCAGAAGAGGGCGTTGGGTTCCCTGGAACTGGATTTATAGATGGCTGTGAAGGTGCTGGGAACTGAACCCAGGTCCTCTGTAAGAGCAGCCAGTGCTCTTAACCGTTGAGCCATCACTCAGTCCTATGAGCAGATTTTTAAAGATTTATTTTATTTTTAATTATGTGTATACATGTGTGTCCCTGTGTGGTTATGTGCACATGTGAGTGTGCAGGTATCCTTGAAGTCCAGAAGAGGACATGAGATTCCTGGAGCTAGAGTCACAGATAGGCCGTTGTAAGCCACCCAGTGTGGGTGCTGGGAACCAAACTCAGGTCCTCCGTAAGAGCAGTATGTGCCCTCAACTGCTAAGCTAGGTCTCCGGCTCTCAAAGAGCAGATCTTATGTACACGCATAATTGAGAACTTCATGTGTATGAAGGTCATCTTAAAATCTATGTATTTAATTCAAGTATTTACTGGAATATTTAGATGTGCTATGCTGTGGCAGCCAATTCCAGCTTCATTGCGTTTCTGGCCCAGAATGAATGTCCTCAGGGATCCTGTGCATGTTAATGATAATGCTTCATAGTTTATAACATTTTATGTTTTACACGCTCAGTACCACACTGTGTTACTGTACTTCCAGGGCTAGCATGGAAAAAGGATGAATGCTCAGTGTTTTTCTCTTGACTCTGGCAGGAAACCAGGCCTCACACCGCTGCCCCCACGCTGGAGCTTCCTCTTTCTGTCTCCATCCAGCTGCTCATCTTCCTTCCCCTACAGGGAAGGGAGTCCCCAATTCCTTTCTCTTTCTTAGGAATTCCAGCACCAGAATCTTTGCACAAGACGTTTTCTTGGCTTCTTTTTGAATCCATATAAAATATTATCACAATTTCAACCCAGGCATGGTGGCACACACCTTTAATCCCAGCACTCAGGTGGTAGAGGCACTCAGATCTCTCAGAGATTGAGGCCAGCCTCAATCTGGTCTACATAGCAAATTGCAGGTCAGCTGGGGCTACAGGGAGACTGTCTCAAGACAACCAACTAGTCAAACAAACAAACAAAATATTATCATGTTTTGAAGGAAGTTCAATTCAGCATCCTGTCAAAGGGAGAAGAGAAGGGTAACAACCCTTGCTCACGTGGACTGTTCTCCCAGGAGTCTGAGGATGTTACTAAATTCATGAATTAGTGGCTGAGAATTTTTTTTCATTATTTCTATTCACTTTAAAAATTATATTATTAGGGAGGCAGATCTCTGTGAGGTTGAGGCTAATCTAGTCTGTGTAGCAAGTTCCAGGTCAGGCAGGGCTACATAGTGAGATCCTGTTTCACAAATACAAAAAGAAAAAATAAAAATTGTTTTATAAAGGCATATTAAAAGTGAGTTCAGATAAGAAATATTTGAATTTTCTCAAATAGAACACTTGTTAACCCAAATCAAGAAATAGCCTGTTATCAGTCTCCTAGAATCTCTACTGTGTCTCTCCAAACACTGTTTCTTCTTGTTTTCTTTACAGTGAAGCAAATCCTGTACCATGCTGCCTTCCAAAATCTCCTTAATGTCTTTGTGTTTTCTTTTGTAATACTCTTCTTTTATCCCAACCTCATACTGTCTAACTAGGAACTCAGAACTAGTTTTTGTTATTTATTTATTTATTTATTTATTTATTTATTTATTTATTTATTTGAGACTACATAGTCTATAAGCTGACCTCCAATTTATGGTCCTCCTTAGCCTCCCAAATGCAGGGATCACAGGCATATGCTTCTGTCTCCTCAAGTCACAAGTACTCAAGTGCCTACAAGTATTTCTAGAATGAATTTTACATTTTAGATGCCTTTATGGCTGGGTATGATGGTCCAGAGGCAGAGGCAGGCAGATCTCTGTGAGTTTAAGGCCAGCCTGGTCTTTAAATCCCAGCATTTTGGAGGCAGAGGCAGGTGGTTTGATACCAGCCAAGACTACATAATGAAATCCAGTCTCAAAAAAATATGTTTAAAAAATTTAACAGATGATTTTCAAGACGTCTACACTAAAACTTATATTTTAACAGAAATTTTAAAAACTTAAATAAAAGGGACCCGTGCTAGTCATCTTTCTATCATTATAACAAATTCCTGAAAGAGCTTGTATAGAGAAAAGCTTATTTTGGCTCACAGTTTAGGAGGCTCCAGTTCATGAGTAGCTAGTGCTGGTGCTTAGGCCTGTGGTAAGGCAGTAAATCATGGCAGGAAGTGCATGATAAAGTAAAACTGCCATATTATGCTATGAAGGAAAAGAGAAGAGAGAGGCCATGAAGTTACTGCCCCCCTCAAAGACATGTGTCCAGGGACCTGAGGACCACCCCTTAGGCCATTTCTTTAAAGGTTCCATCACCTCCCAATAACACCAAGCTAGTGGTCAAGTATTTAACCCCTGGGCCTTTGGGGGAACATTCTAGCTGCAAACTACAGTAGGGGCATGCAGCATGAGCAGGGAGGCAGAGCATGGCTGCGGAGATTTAATGCTGTTAAGATGTCAGTTATGTCCAGTCACAATCCCAGCACACTGTAAAATCAAGAATGGCAAATTAAATTTTATATGGAAATGCAATGGACAGAGAGTCAAGATGAACTTTAAAAAGAGCAAAACCATAGGATTCACACTACCTGATTTTAAGGTTAATTAATCTATTGTATGGTATGGTATCAATATATTAGTATAAGGATAAATAAATAGATTAATGGAGCTCAATAGAAAATCTAGAAATGCAGCTGTATATATGTTACCAATTGATTTTCAAAAAAGAAGCCAAAGTAAGTCAATGGGAGAAGGAAAGTCTTTTCAACAACTGAAACTAGAACAATTAAATAGAGTTATGGAAAAAATAGATCCGACTCTTAGAGCATATCATATGTGATTTGAAATAGGTTCTAATATACAAGCTAAAACTATAAAGCTTCTTGAAGAAAGCCTAAGAAAGTACCTTCATAACTTGGGAGGAAGTAAAAAATTCCTAGAGATATTTCTCCTTTGGAATCCCTCCCACTCTCAGCAGTTCTTTTTAACTTTTCCTTAATAAATCCATGTTCACTCTGTGTAAAAGGGGGTCGGTTGGGTGGGGGCTGATGAGATGGTTCAGCAAGTTAAAGGTGTTTGCTGCCAAGATTGATGATCTATTATTATTATTATTATTATTATTATTATTTTGCTTATATGAGTGATTTGCCTGGATGTAAGTGCACCTATGTGTATAAAGCAGAGGTCAGAAAAGGACTCAGATCCCCTGGAATTGGAGTTATGAATGGTTTTTAACCTTGTGTAAGTGCTGGGAGCCAAACCCTGGTCCTCTGCAAAAGCAGCCAGTGCTCTTAACCGCTGAGCCATCCCTCCAGTCCAGTGACCTGAATTTAATCCCCAGGATGTGCATGGTATAAGGGAAGAACTGACTCCCACAGGTTGTCCTCTAACCTCCACAAGTGCACCATAGCATGCATCCCTCCTTTCCCCACGCACCCTAAATGGATAAATTAAAATGCAATAAAATAAGTTCGTTTAAAAAATTCCTAGAAAGAAAACAAGAAGCAAGAGCCATAAAAATGATAAATTCTGTCATCAAAGTTAAAAACTTATTTATCAAAAAATGCTATCAAGCTCTGCATGCCCATAAACACTGCAGCAACAGTTACTAGAAAGGCTGAGGCAGGGAGATTGCAAGTCAAAGATCAACTTGGAAGACATAATGAGATCCTGTCTCAAAGTCAAGTACAATTTTGCTGAAGATGTTGGCTTAGTGGAAGAGTGCTTGTTTTGCATGTGCAGTGCCCTGGCTTTAGTCACCAGCACTGAAGAAAAAGAATAAAAAAGGACTTCTCACTAATAAAATTAAAAGCTTAAAAGAAAGACTAGGAAAATATGCCTAATACAAGCACTTTATGAAGAAATTCTATCTTGAGTACATTTAAATACTGGGTTGGTGGTGCACACCTTTAGTGCCAGCACTCAGGAGGCGGAGCCAGGTGGATCTCCGTGAGATCATGGCCAGCCTGGTCTACCTGGTCTACATGGTGAGTATCAGGCCAGCTGGGGCTAAAGGGAGACCCTGTCTCAAAAAAGCAAAAAAACTTATATAAAGAATATATCAAAATGGAAAACAAGCACATGAAAAAGTGTTAAGTCATCAGGGAAATGGAAATATAAACTACAGTGATACGCCATTTCAGATCCACTGGAAATTAAAAGCAGATGCTTATAACAGCAAAGGCTGGTGAAGTTGTGAAAGAGAAGCTTGTCCGTTGCTAGTAGAAACATGAAATCTTGTTTTGTTTTGTATTGTAGCCCCAGCTGGCCTGGAACTCACTATGTGGATCAGGCTGGCCTTGAACTCACAGAGATCCTCCTGCCTCTGCCTCTGGAGTGCTGGATTAAAGGCATGTGCCACTATATCTGGCAGAAACATGAAATCTTAAAACTACTTTGAAGACTCCTAATTTCTTGTAATGTTCATTGTACATTCACCTTACTATCAAATGATTCCATTCCTAAGTATTTACCCAAAGGAAATGAAAATCAGAGAACATTTTCACAGTAGTTCATAAGTTCTTTATTCATAATACCTTAAAGATGGAGACAATCTAGAAATGCAGTTGAATAGTTGACATAGTTGTAATGTTGACACATCCATAAACAGAACACTTAAGTACTCAGTAAGTAACTTTAAAAAGAAAAAAGAACCATTAGGCAGGAAGTGCTGCCTGTAATCGCCAGCACTTGGGAGCGTCAGGCAGGAGGATCACTGTGAGTTTAAGTCTAGTCTGGGCTAAAAAGTTAGTTGCATGCCAGTCAGGGCTACATATAACATTCTGTCTTGAAAAAAATGAAATGAAACAAAACAAAAGTCCTATTTGTAAATGTGATACTGTGAACAAATCACAAAACATTAAATAGAACATCATAATCCAGATCCCAAAGTGAACACTGGCCTGACTGAAGGGCTTTGGACTTCATATTCAAATCCTATTTTGATTTCAAAATAACAAAATTGATTAAATATATTAAAAACATTCATTAATCCTATATAAAGTTATTTCTGTGGAAGTAAGACAAAATATATGATTAGAAATATTTTATTAACTTTAATGTCATAATGAATTGATATTTCCATTCTATAGTTCAGGGAAAAGGTCCGATGAATAATTATTTAATAATTATGGCTATATACATTTATATCCCATGAGAGAACTAAATAAAATTATATATAAATACAGTTGTAGAAAGATAGAAAGAAATGTTTTAGCTGAAGCTAAATGATGTCTGAGATCTGCATTAGACCTAGATGGTATCTATAGCTCTCTTAGAAACCCTGTTTACAGAGTTTCACAAAACTGTATTTTATGGGACTAGAGAGAGATGGCTCTGCAGTTAAGAGCACTGGCTGTTCTTGCAGATGACCCAGGTTCAGTTCCCAGCACCCACATGGCAGCTAACAACTGTTGGTAACTCAAGTACCAGGATATCTGATGCCCTCTTCTGACCTCTAGGGGCATTGCATGACGTGGGTGCTCCTTACCTATATGCAGGCATAGCACTCATACACATAAAATAAAAGCAATAAATAAAATTAAAAATTTTTTATTTTATTATGTTCCACATTTCTATAACTTCAAAACCCTAAAGCATTAAAACAAATCTAGAAAAACAAAATAAGAAATACAATAAAGATTATTACTCCCTTCCCTACACCACAAACTACTTGTTTCAGTTTTTGGCTTTTTTAACACGTCTTTTCTGAGACTATGAAGAGAAAGTCCTCCATATTTTCACTAGGGTTGATGGTAACCGTGATGGTTAATTTCGGTTTACAACTTGGTAGGCTTAGGAATCAATGAAGAAATCTCTTCAGCGCATCCATTGAAAGATCATCTAGACTAAGTTGGTCTCTGAGAATGTGTGTGAGGGGGTTTCTTGATCAGATTATTTGAAGGGGGAAGATCTACCTCAGATGTGGGCAGCACAGATCAGATAAAAGGAAGTCTGAGGGAAAAGCTTTGCCTCTGGCCTTGCCTGTGTCTCAGTCTAACCTGTTGCTGCTGCTGCTGCTGCTGTTGCCGACTCTGCTGGATTCCTTCCTTGATAGAAGAACCCAGCTTCCAACCTGCATTGCTGACAAGGAGCCTTCAGTGCCACGTTGGGACTGTAGAGGCATCTAGCCTTGTGGACTGAGCAGCTATCGGATTCTCAATGTGAAGGCAGCTGTTGTTGGACTACCCAAACTGTATAATGTAAGCCAATATAATATATATATATATATATATATATATATATATATATATATATATTCATTTTATGGGTTCTGTTCCCTTAGAGCAATACAGTGTCTAAGAAAGCATGTCATTAAACATTAAACACCCTGTTGAAGTCATGTAGCATTTGAACTGTTATTAGTTATGGTGACATTAGGACTAGAGATTCTATTTGACCAAGTCTCTGTGCAAAGCAAGTCTGGCATGACTTTTCAAAGCATAGCTTCAGGAGGGTTGTCACACGCTGCTGGGCCTCTTTGAGTAGTCAGATTAGAAATGCTCTTTTTGGCCAGGACTCGTGCTATTCCTAACTGCTGAAGCCATCGCTTCTCTTTAAAGGCACTGTAAGAAAAACAAACGCTCAGTTCACAAGAAGGTTCAGGCTCTTGCTGAAAGGGGTAGGAATCTGTAGGGTGACTTTGTAGCTGTGGTTAGTTTACTGGTTACATAGGTTAGATGTAAAATATAGACAATAGTCTTTTAAAAACTAGTTCTGGGCAATGTAGTAGGAATGACATTTTCTCAACAGAACTCTAGAAGTTTAGAGCCTACAGCTCAAAAACAAAAGCCAATCAATGCCATGTAGAATTCTTTGTGCTGAAATTTTCCCTATTTGTCCACCCAGGCAACTCTACATACCAAACCCCCTGACCACCTTTCCTCCCTGCCTCCCAAATCACCAGTAAGATTTTTTTTATTGACAAGAAACTTGTTTTTGGTATAGTCTTTAACCAAAATGCAAGAGGACAAATATTTTACTATAACCAGTCTATGTTTGTATACTAATAACAACTTGTAAATTTGAATATGGTCAGTCCTACTTTGTAGGATGAAAATATAATTCATTAAAGAAGAATTTTACATTCCCTTGAATATTGGTGCCATCCAGGATTCTACCCTTGGCCTGTTGTTTTCTGTGCCCTTCATCCTGGGAAGCTTTTTACTCATTACATCAATTCCTGTGTTTAAAAGAGTCATGAACATGACTCTTTTAAACAAATATTTTATTATTTTTTATTTTATGCGTATGAGTATATTGTCTGCATGTATGCAAGTGTACTCATGTTGTGCAATGCCCACAGAGGAACTAGAGTTACAGATGGTTGTTAGCCATCATGTGAGTGCTGGATTTGAACCCAGTTTTCTGTAAGAACAGTCAGTGCTCTTAACCACGGAACCATCTCTGCAGCCTCTGACTTCCCACTCTTTTGTAAAAGTTTCATATCTCCAATTAGTAAATAAGAATACCCCATGGAGGCTTCCAGTCTGGTGCATCTTTTGTGGGCTTCCTAAATTTGCTCCCTTCCTGGTGTCCTTGTTCCTTATGTTCTCCCAGCTGTAAACCAGAACCCAAAGTCGGTTCCTTCTTCCCTCACTCTCACACCTTGGTAGTTCCTGAATTTTACAGACTACACCCATTAGTGTCCCCTCCTGTTTGCCAGTTTCCCTGCTCCCTAACGCCTGCGGTCTTTACTGTCTCTTGCCTGTTGTCTGGCCACCTCCTACCTCTCTTGTGGTCTTTTCATACCGTTCACATTTCCCAACCAGATATATCTTTAAAAATACACAAAAAAACGAGATTATGTGACTTTATTAAGAAAAGAAAACACCTCTGGTCTTTCTGCTTAATCCCCCATGTGAGGGAGAGAAGAAAAAGCAGCAGGCTCTCCCCTTGAACAGAGAAGATGCGCTTAACAGACAGAGTATGTCGTGCCGACCCCATCCTTCACCTGTCTCTCCCCAGGTCCTCTAAAATGTCTTTTGCAAATCCACTTGCTTTCCTGAAAACTCAGTTCCTTGCTTGAGCTGTCACAAAGCAGTGTCTTTGACTAGTTACACCTCACTTGGATTCTTTCCTTCACCCCCACCGCTCTTGCCTGGTGGAGTCCTGTAGGTTTTTAAAATGCTCTGTTAGGAACACCTGTACATAAATACATTTGAACTAGTTCCACGTCTGCCAAATTCCATTTCTTTGTTCGGGATTAGCCTCTTGCTTTTCCTTAGTGGCTGTGTCTCCCTGGGCCCTGTAAAGTAGGTTAACCCATCTCCCAAATTAACTCTTAAATCTCGAGCGGTCACACAGGCTCCCTTAATTAGCCTTTCTTCATATCACTTAATTTGAAGTCCTCTCTCCTTCATTCAGATGCAGTCCACTCTCCTCCCCTGCTCAGAGCTCATCCTGATTCTTGTCCTAGTATCTGAACCCTGACTTCTTTTCGTTCATTCATAAATTTTTTATTGTGTGCTGCCTTTATGCCAGGTACTAGTCTATGTGCTGCCGATACAAAGAGTGAGCAAAGCACACAAGATGTGCCATTTTAAAATTTAAATAAAACAAAATAGAGAGCTCTGCTGTCAGCTGGAGCACAGAGCCTAGAGCACACAGTCAGCACGTGGGAGTGCTGTCTGTTCTCAGTGTACTCATTCAGCCTTCTGGATCAATCTCCCACACTGACTCTTCACTAACCTCGACTTCAGGTCACGTAAACCTACTGGAATCAATGAGAAGCAACAAGGAAGGCTGCTTTCCAGACACTTTAGAGACCTTTGTCCTATGCTAATCCTGCATTGTCTTCTAGGCTAAGGAACAAGATTTTGTGACCACTGATCTAAGTCATTCTCGTCTTAACAAAACCACATGAACTCACCCACTTAGACTCATAAGAGTACTTGTTCTGTGCTAACTGCAGCAATGCCATCTCTGATTCAACCCTAGGAGATATGCTTTCCTGAATCTACATATCAAGTTCATGCATGACAGATGGTCTAGCAAGTGCTTTCACTTGGTGGTAGGTGAGTTGTCTGGAGTCCTGCTTTGGAAGATCTCTCCACCCCATCTTCCTATACAACTAGGAATAACCAGGGCCTCTTTTACCTGCTCTGTCCTGTGAAGGATTGTGCTGGGTTCTTTGTTCTCTTTGCCTATGATGCTAGCTTGGTGCCTGTGCATGCTGTTATTAAGATAGTCTATGTTTGCTGCTCATGTGTCTCTTTTTGATACAGGAGCTAGACTGGTCATTTAGAGATAAGTACTCAGACCGATTATTTGGGTTGACTAGTTGATTTAAGGAGACCTCAGTACTTCTGTGACTGCTATGAGAGAGAGGCCTGGCCTCGATCAAGAGGGTAGAGGGGCATGAGACTATAGGTTCCCACTTCCTTTCCATAGCCCACAGCTAAGGAAGACTTAACAGATCCGGGAAAGATGCCATTGAAAGTGGGTAAGAACCAGATGGAGAGGAAGAGGAGGGTGTGAATAGGGGGAAGAGAAGAAAGAGTGGGAAATGAGAAACAGAAAGAGGATTTGCTGGGAGTGAGACTGTCAGGGAAAAGGCGCAGTCACACTGGCCATTCCTCCAGGAAGTCTTCCTTCTGCATTAATTGTGTTTTAAAAACTTTTTTGATTGATTGATTTTTTTTAAGTAAACCTTTTTTAGAAAGGATTTTATTTATTTTATGCATATGTATGAGTGTTTTGCCTGCACATATGTAAGTGCACCGCGTGCATACAGTGCCCACAGAAGGCCAAAACTGGAGTGTTAGCCAGCACGTAGGTGCTGGGAACAGAACAGTAAGAGCTCTTAAGTACTGAGTCATCTCTTCAGCCTCTGATTTATTTTTATTTTATATGTATGAGTGTTTCGCCTGCATGTATGTAAGTACACCATGTGTATCCAATGCCTATGGAGGCCAGAAGAGGACATCAGATCCTCTGGAACTGCAGTATGGATGGTTGTGAGCTGCCATGTGGGTGCTGGGACCCAAACTGGGGTGCTGTGCAGGAGCAGCTAGTGCTTTTAACTACTGAGTCATTTCTCCAGCTCCATTAATTCCCTCTTTAGAAGATCCTTTCTCAACCTTGAATTTCCTCCGTCTTTGATAGTTCCAGTCCTTATGAGATGTAGCTGCCAAAACCCCAGCATGTCAGTGTAACAGAGAACACTCCAGAAATGCTTGCTAAAGCTAAACCTACCTTTATCCTGTTAGCCATTCATTCCAAGTTAGAGAATCAAGAGAAAGAAATGCTAATCTCTTCCAAAGGACTTACATAGACATAATCATGTACTGTAATTCAAAATAGCCCCCAAGTTAGAAACAACCCAAATGTCCACCAGTAAGAAAATAGATACATACATTAGGACATGGAATGCTACATAGACGTGGAATCTACAGAATTAAGAAAAAAAAATCAATATATAAAAACCACAACTGAATTTCAAAAGTGATATGTCGAGCAAAATGGCCAGATATAAAGAGTAAAGAACCGGATAAATGGGTCTTAACAAGGATAATGACTGTATCTGAGAGAAATTACTATTATATTTTTCTAACCCTTTTTTTACACAAAAAGAAACAAAATCTACCTTGTAAAAGCTTACGTTCCTTGGATTTGATTAGCATTTCTGTCCACTGAACTGCAGTGTATCTACATTAGAACATAGTTTTATCTAGCACAGGGTAGGCAGAGTCGCATGGATTTCTGTGATACCCAGACGAGGCCTGGTCTACACAGTGAGTTCCAGATCCACTGGGGCTGCAGGGTGACCCTGTCGCAAAAAACAAAACCAAAAAGCTGAAAGAAAAAATAAATAAATAAAAAGACCATGGTTTGTATGTAAAATGCAGAAAGAGAATAGGCTACTAAGGATCCTGTTAAACAGAGGCCGGACTGTAAGCATGAGCCAGCACATAGAGAATACACTGGATTTTAAAAATTGTTTAAAAATCTTTATTGTTAAAGTTTTTTTCAATTTGTTGCTCCTGTTGTTGTTTTGAGACAAGATCTCATTATGCAGCACTCACTGACCTGAACTTATCTAGCCCAGGCTGCCCTCGAACTCACAGAGATTCATTTGAGTACTGGGATTAAAGGCTTGGGCCACCAAGCCGACTAAATTATTAAAAAAAAAAAAAAAAAAAATATATATATATATATATATATAGTTATATATATAATATATGATATATATAATATATATATAATATATATATTGTCTTATAAAGTTGGATTTTCGGGGCTGGAGAGATGACTCAGTGGTTAAGGACACTGGTTGCTCTTACAGAGGATCAGGTTCAGTTCCTAGCACCCACAAGGCAGCTAACAGCCATCTGTAATTCCAGTTCCAGAGGATCAGACTCCTTTTGACCTCTGCTGGGATTGCACCACACTGGTGCACTTACATGCATGCAGGAAATACACTTATACACATAAATAAATAAGTAAGTAAATAAATAAATAGCAAAGAAGCAAGCAAGGATCTTCAGTTTTGCATTTTACCACCAAATTACTCTCACCACTAGATGGCAGCAACCTAGCTGCAAACCATGTAGACCAGTACAAAAGAGAAGTAAATCAATGCAGCCTTGCTCTAAAGTTTCCTTGCATGCAATGGGCAAGGGAAGAAACTGACCACATATCCATACTTCCCTAACGTGGTACTCAAGAATGCCTCAGAGGTGGTGGCCAGAACATAAGGCTTAGTCTGAGAGTTGCGTTTTAGTGAAATCTAAGGACCAAAATTGACATTACCGAAGTGAACGTGCCTGAAAAGCCCACTTCTGACAAGCTTGCTTATCCTTTCAGTGTGATAGTAGATCATCACTTTAAATAGTAATATTCATTCTAGCACCCTATCCAATACGAACTTCCTTCCTGCCTGTAAATATTGTCTAGGAAGCCATCTTGTCTTTATGTTTCCACGTTAGGAAATTATTCTTTTTTTTTTCTTCTACCTTCATGACTGTCTGGTCTTTTGTGACTTTTGATGTCACCCTCCCATGTTTCAAGTTTCTTTTTTCCCCTTCTAATTATCATCCACTCTTTATTTCTACTTTTTATTAATTTATGTTTATTATAGATATATGAGTGTTTCATGAAATCCCTGCAGAGACCAGAAGAGAGCATTGGATCCCCTGGACCTGGTGTTAGATGTGGCTGATAGCCACCTTGTTGGTACTGGGAACCAAATATGGGACTTCTGCAAGGGGAGCAGTGCTCTTAAAAGCTGATCCACCTTCCAGTCCCTCATTCACCATTTCTTAATAGCTTAAAAAATAAGTAAGCATCAGCCATGGTTGAATTGATACCACATCTTTCTCTATCTTTTTTTGAAAGCTTGAGGAGTGATTTAGGAACAGACTGTACTGGGCAATATCATTTCATTTTTTTTCCTAAATAGGAGACTAAGATGAAATCTCTTTGTTGTTATTGTTATATTTTGTTTTCTGAGACAGGGTCTTACTATGAAGCCCAGGCTGTCCTCAAACTTGAAATTCTACTGCCTTAGCCTTCCAAGTGCTAGGACTAAAGGCAAGCACCACTAGGCCCAGTGAGTGAAATGAAGTCCTTGATGCTAAGTTTTGAAGCATTAGAACAATTTGTGTCACTCTGAATGCCAGTACATAGCTTCATGAACCATTTTCCTAGTCCTGCATGATTAAAGGTTGGCCCTTGTACATTTAAAGAGAAAACGTTACCTTGCCATAGCCAAGCAGTAGATGGCATTCTCTCTTGGCGTCCTCCCACTGTGCTCTGAGAAAGACGTGAAGGAAGACCTTAGCAAACAGTCAGCCGTGGGTGTGGCAGAGCTGAACAGTGGGTGTGCGTAGTCTGCTCTTGGAATGGGAGGAAGGGGCACTTGGGGGAGATAGGTGTTTTCTATGTGCTTTTCTTTTTTCCTAGCTGTTGCAGTTATTTTTTTCTGGTTTTCGTGTTGATGACTTGGTAATTCTGAGAACCTATTTGCATTGACTAAGGGTGGCAATGTGAATATTTGTTCTCTGGTGTTCCTCTGTGGAACTGCTAGAGGACGGTGAGGTTTCCTGCTTTGTGGTAACTTGTTCAAGGTGCTTTTCGAGTCTTTGTCTCCAACTTTGTGCCAGCTTTTAGAGGTCATTTCTGGTTTGGTGAAACCATCCACCATCACGGTGTCTCCGACTTTTGCCCCTGAGACCCTTGCTCTGCAGAGTTGGCTTTTATGATCCCTATGACTCTGAGCTCTGAGAACCCATTGTTTTATTTTAATATAAATCTTCATTGGGACTGAAATTTTCAGAAAAGAAACCGTGGACCACATTTTACTGACCAAATACAACACGCAGTCTTCATGTTGGTATTTTGCTGCAATGGTCAGGGGCGTTTGCCCTGCTGCGTTTCTACATTCCAGGCACAGAATGCTGCAGTTGACAAAGGCCTTCAGAATCAGCAGTTGGCCTGCTTCTGCAGCTGCATGAATAGGGCATTTAGAGACATCTGCATGAAGGACTTCATGGCACCACGCTCGATAGGGATGAACACCAACCGCCTCCTGGGGCCGCACGCCCTGTTTCAGGGCCCATTCAGTGAGTTCAGTGTGTCCATAAAAAGCAGCGATGTACAGGGCTACCCTTTTCTGGTACCTGAATACATGAAATGAGTTTGGGAGAAAGAGCACATCAGCAAACACAAGAAAGCAGTTATGCTAGATGTAAGACATTTGTTAACTATGTTCATTTCTTCCTTCTACTTTAAAAATATTTTTAGAGGGGCTGGGAAGATGGCACAGTGAGATAAAGAACCATTGCAGAGACAGGAGAATGGCAAGGCCTTGCTGGCCACCAGCCTAGCCCCAGGTTCAGTGAAATAAGATGGAGAGTGATAGAACAGAACACCAGACATCCTGCTGCACTTGCACACATGTGCACATGTACCACATACACATAAACAACACACATACTGCAAATCATAACTACATTGTTTTGGTTTTTGTTGAGATAGGTTCTCATGTAGACTGGCCTGGAACTTACTCTGTAGCTGATTCTGGTTTTGAACTCCAGATCCTACCTCTACCTCATGAGTTCTAGAATTGCACCTGTGTCACCATGCCCAACATGAGCTATATCTTTAAAAACAGATCGTATCTTGGCCCCAACACTCTTCAGTGTCTTCCCGATTCTTGAAAGGTAAAGCCGTAGCTCCTTCACATTCTTCTCTGGGCCTGCATGAACAGATCACTCACTACCTCATTCCTTGTGAATGTCTTTCAGTTCCTTGACTCCATTCTCTTTCTTCTCCATCTTTGTATATGTTTGTATATCCATCTACTTTAACACACTGACTTTTTTCCTTCTCTCTACCACCTGCCTGAGTTCCAAACCTGTAAGTCTCAGATTTCCTTTTTTGGGGTACCTGCCCATACTCTGCTCCGCCATCCTTCTGTGCCCCATCATAGTCCTTTTCACACTGAATAGTAACAGCACCCAAGCTTGACTTCATATCCTGCTTACTATGGGCCAAGCAGACTTGTGATTTAAGTCATCTAGTTCCTAAAACAATACTATGAAATAGATGCTACTTTATTCCTGTTTTATAGACGAGGAGCCTGAGATCCAGCATGGTTGTATAATTGCCCAAGTTACCTTGCTAAATAGTGGGGGAACAGGCCTTCAAACCCGAGCAGATATGCACTGGAGTTCATACTCTCAAATATTTGCAGTCCTGCTTCTTCAGGAATTGGTTCCTTGTTTCCCTTCTGGACTTTAAGCTCACAGAAGACAGGAACCATTTTGCCTACTGTGGAATTCCTAGGATCTTGTACAGTACATACCAAGTGCTCAGTAACTATTTGTTGACTAGGTAGAGGAATAAAAAGAGCTTTTCAGTTTGACCAGATACATTCTTCAAGCTCTTATATTTGGTTTAAAGATAAAGTGTAGATGGCCAAGTCCATTGGGACTAGAATTAAATTGTTAGGGTCCAGTGCCTTGTTCTGCTCTTGCTAGCTGTGTGACACTGGGAAAGTTTCCTAATTTCAGTTTCCTCACCTGTAAAACAACATAAAAAGCATCCACCTCATTAACTTATTGTTAATAAGAAATGAGGCAACAAACAGCACAGTGTTTCTCTTGAGCATATGCTCAATGAATACGTGCTAAAGTAACAATGCAACACAACTATATTTTATCCAGAATGTGAAACAAGAATTAGAACTATCTCCAAGGAGAAAGTGGTGTAAAAACCTGAATATTTCATAAGATTGTAAAAACCGTGCCTCCTGTCACTTTAGAGAGCCCCTAGAGCTCTTGCTGATGTGTGCTTTGGTAAAACATGGTTAAATCACCCATGAGGGACACTGTTCTAAAACATCGAACTAAAACCTAACAACTAATTCAACCTACGCTTTTGTGAATCTGCTGGCAGCAGTGATACATTAAAATGCCCACCTGCCTTTCCAAGCCTACCATGCTCCACAGCCCCAGACACACATTACCCTTCATGTAAGCAAAAAGTGAATGCTTGCTTGTATGAAAGGAGAGCTTTTTATTCCGATCTCAGCAAACACTTCATACAGAGTTAGATTTGTGCCAGAGGAACACAGAGAGAGCTCTGGCTGGTACCTTGTACGGGATGCCTTGATGCCTGGTCACTATCTCTAAAGGTGTGAGGTGGAGGTGCTGATCAGGTAGCCAAGACAGTTCTTAGTAAGATTTCCACTAGAGAAGCCTGGCTTACTGTCTGACAAACATTTCTAAGCTCTAATACAACTGACCATTTAAAATTGAACAACAGTTTATTGTTTTGTAACAATGTCTGTTGTTAAATGCCGCCATTTCAATTAAACACCAATTATCGTTATAACTCAAATTCAGTGCAAATTCAACAGTTGTATTTGGAGTTGAATTGTTTCAACAATTAAATTTAGCTAATAAAATACTATATGTGAGTTTGAGAAGTTAATGTTTTCAGCCCATCAGTTGACAGATTTTATTTTGTTGTTGTTTAGCCAAATAATTAAATGTGGGTGACAAAATACTTATTCTGAAAATAAGAATATTTAAAATATTACCAAAAATGTGATCTCCAAAATAAACTTGTTATCAATTTAAGTAAGATTTCCAGAGAAAAATCTCCTTGGATTGCAACCCATTACCAAAGTCTGTCAGCCCTGGTAAAATTCCTACTGTCTCGATCCAGCAATTATCTCAAATAATTATATCATACTGAGTCGTATAAGGTGGAAATGACACCCAGGAGGCACCATGACTATACAGAGGATGCAGGTGTAAGACTGACTGAAGGCTTAGAGAAAAGTTACTTTAGCATTCCTTTTATCTCCCTTACTTGACTACTGGTCCTTCTTTTGATAAGTAGCGTTGGACTTTAAGTTTTTGCCCAAGGAGACAGCCCATCAGAAATTCCTTCCATCCATCCCACACATCCAAACGAAGTGTTGTACCTATGGATTAAGAGAGAGAGAGAGAGAGAGGCAGTTTATGGTCCAGTCTGTCACTGTGGTTCAGCAATCTATAAAACATTTTTAATAAAAATATTGATGTATTTTTATTTTATATGTTATGAGTGTTTTGCCTAAATGTATGCCTGGTGCCCTAGAAGGCCAGAAGAGGGAATTGGATCCTCTAGAAGTGGTCATGAGCCACAGTGTGGATGGTGGGAACTGAACTCAGATCCTCAGTGCTCTTAGTCATTGAGCCATCTCACCAGCCCTGTACTTTTATTTATTTATTTATCTTTTTATTTTTTATGTGTACGAGTGTTATGCATGTACGAGGTGCATGTATGTAAGTGCACCTGTGTTGTACAGTGCCTGTGGAGGACAGAAGAGGGCGTTGGATCCTCTGGAACTGGAGTTATAGATGGTTGTTAGCTGCCATGTGGGATCTGGGAATAAAACCTGGTTGCTCTCCAAGAGTAGCCCATACTCTTAGCTCTGAGCCGTCTCCCCAGCCAAGCTCTGCACTTCTGAATGGTAGCTTTCCCCAAACAGAGCTAGAGGCACAGTGAAATGTAATCTTGGAATAGGGAGATAGAGATTTGGTTTAGGCTTTACTTGGCTGGGAAAAGTCACTTACCTTTCAGGTGCTTCTTCCCCTCTCCAACCCCCTTCACTGTGTACATGTAATGCCTAACCCCCCCGCCGCCCGAGATTTTCATCATTTCTGTTAAAAAATAAAACTCTACATCTAGGAATTTTCATTCTTCTCATTTTTTTTAATGTCCTACATTTCAACCCGGGCTTCATAACTTTTAGCAATTCCTTTTTGCCCAAGAAACTTTTATGCAATTTTGGGTATTTAAGTATATCTAATAGGTATATAAATCAAATATTTACTGATAATCAATTATAAAGAATTTATTTTAGCGGCTGGAAAGATGATTTGGTGGGTAAAGGTGCTTGCCACCAAGCCTGGATCAGAGTTTAATCCCCCAAACCCACGTAATAGAGGGAGATAACTAACTCCCACAAATTGTCCTCTGACCTCTGTACATGTGCCATGGCACGTGTACACTGCCCCCGACACAAACTAAATACATGTCTGAAAAAAGAATAATTTGGTGCTTGGAGACGGCTTAGCAAAGGACCTGGGTTTGGTGTCCAGCACCAGAATCTGCTAGTTTACAACCACCTGTAATGCAACGCCAGGGAGTCCAACACTTCTGCTTTCTGTTGGCACCCTCAACTCATGTGCACATACACACAGACACACATATACATACTTTAAATATGTATTTCAATTTTAAAATAAAATATAAATCTTAAAAAGAAAAATTTACTTTAAAACAGTTCTTTGGTGTGCATATATTATTACCGCTTATGAAAGGCTAAAGAAAATTTGCACACTAAAGAGACAGATATTCTTGTTTGCTCTGATGTAAATAATTAAATCTTGGGGCTGAAGAGATTGCTCAATGGTTAAGAGCACTGGCTGCTCTTGCCAAGGACCTGAGTTCGTTTCTCAGCACCTACATGGTGACTCACAAGCATCTGTAACTCCGGATTTAACGGACCTGCCACCACCCTTTTCTAGCCTCTGTAGGCACCTGTGTACAGGTGTGTACACACACACACACACACACACACACAAATGAAAATACAATATTTTCTAAACAGAATTTGATCTTGGCTGAATATTTAACACAAATGTAGATCATTCTCAACAGTTTTCAGAGTTAATCAATATTTTTATTTTATATTTGTTAAGGTTGAGAATGCTGCTTCCTGTAACTAACTACGTAGTACAAAATGGTAGAAATATGTTTAGTGCCATTTCAGAAACCACTGGAAATTCTGTCCTTAATCCTAAGTAAAATTCATTTAACTGTGTGTATGTGTTCTTGTGTGTACACATGTGTGTGCAGGTTGCTTGTGTGGATGTGGAGACCAGAAGTCAACATTAAGGGTCTTCCTTAATCTCTTTTTCACTTTATTTTTTGAGACAGGGTCCCTCACTGAAGTCCAAACCCACCAATTCAGTCAGACTAGCTGACTAGCAAGCCTAGTGATCTTTCTGTGCCTTTGCTCTCAGTCTTTTTTTTTTTCTTGGTACTGGGGATCTGAACCTGGATCCTTATGCTTTCATGACAAGTACTTTGCTGACTAATCTATCTCCCCAGTTTCCTGTTTAACATTTTTCTTTCTTATCTATCTATTTATTTACTTACTTTTTTTTTGAGGGGAGATTTTGGGCAGTCAGGATCTCCCTCTGTATCTCTGGCTGGCTTGGAACTTGCCAACAGACCACTCAGACTTGGGGCAATCCTCCTGTTTCTGCCTCCTGGGTGCTAGGATTTCAGGCATGCACCACCATATTCAGCTCATTTAACATTTTTTAAAAATGAAACTCAAGCAACTCATTCAGGGGTTTATAAAAAAACATTTTATTTATTATTTTTATTTTATGTGTATGAGTGTTATATGCCTCCATGTAGGTAGGTGCACCTATGTCATGTCATACCTGTGGAAATCAGAAGATGGCATTAGATCCCCTGGACCTGGAGTTATGGATAGCTATTAGCCACTATTTGGGTGCTGGGATCAAACCCGGGTCCTCTACAAGAATAACCAATGCTCTTAACCACTGAGCCATCTCTCTAGCCCCTTCAAACAG
The DNA here is from genome assembly GCA_035773235.1 of Eospalax fontanierii. Lineage (NCBI taxonomy): Eukaryota > Metazoa > Chordata > Mammalia > Rodentia > Spalacidae > Eospalax > Eospalax fontanierii. The sequence continues at coordinate 28,823,249 of CM069548.1, read as the reverse complement.
AGGTGTTGTTGTTTTTTTTTTTTTAAATCAAACATTCTCACACAATACAGTTCAAAGATATGCTAATTTGATACTCACATGAAGGGGAATTATGATTGGAAACTATTAAAAGACTTTATTTTCCATAAAGAAACCATTATTTTTCTTCAAGAGCAGAACACATTGTATGCAGGGTAAACACACTGAAATCAGTGACACTCAGATCTCAGCTGAGGTGTTTCAAGCAGCATTTGTCGGTGCTGAGGCACGGGCGTTCAGTGTGTGCGCAGAACCAAGATTACTGCAAGGCTGCACAGTGCAACACGGCAAATACTGCCAGAAACCTGATTCGTGACGTTTGACTTTGAATTTATTTTGGTCTTTGCATGTTCAGCAACCTTTTAGTGCTGCCATTTGGGGGTACCACACAGTGGTCCCATACCGTGTTGTGGCCCATTTTATGAAGGTAAGACTTAAATAACAGCTTAGCATTGACAAGTGAGTCTCAGAAATATTTAAGAATTCTGTTTCCTTGCGCTGGCACATGCCTTTAATTCCAGCACTCGGGAAGCAGAGGCAGGCGGATCTTTGTGAGACTGAGGCCAGTCTGATCTCCATAGCAAGTTCCAGGCCAGCTGGGGCTGCAAGAAGACAAAAAAAAAAAAAAAAAAAATTTTTGCTTTTTTGGTTTTTTTTTTTAGTTTTTAGAAAAAGCTGTCTTCTGGGTATAGCCTTTGTTATCCTTTTCAGGTCAATGAACTGAACCGGTGGTTCTCAAATCGCATTGGTATCTATCAGAGAAATGCAAATGAAAACTGCTTTGAGATTCCATCCTATACCACTCAGAAGGAAACATCAAGAAACAAAAGCTGCAGGGGGTGCTGGGGAAGAGGAACCCTCATTTACAGTTAGTGGGTGTGTAAATTAGTGCAGCAATTAAGGAAATCCGTGTGGAGAAGTCTCAAAAGATTAGAAATAGACCTGTGTGACCGAGCCATATCACTCCTGGGCGTATACCCAAAGCATCCTGTTTCCTACTACAGAGATACTTGCAAATCCATGTTTATTGCTGCTCTATTCACAGCAATGAGGAAATGGAACCAGCCTAGGTGTCCACTGGCAGATGAATCGATAATGAAAATGTGGCACATATATACTGTAGAGTTTTATTCAATTATACAGAAATAGAACTGAAAAATGTTCTATTCAAGGGAGGCACCCAGTCTCAGAAAGAGAAATGCCACATGTTCTCTGTCCTATGTGGTTCATATTGTCTTATTTTTATATTTATATGGGATTGTAGGTAGAGCTCATGAATCAAGAAAGTGGCCCATGGGGTCTCCAAAGGAAGGGGGATGTGGAGAGCAATAGAATCCATGTGACAAGAAGTAGAAAGAGGAACACTGAGGGCAGAAAGGTGCAAGTGGGGTGGGCAGGGGGAGCGGGGAAGCAGGTGCGTGTAGTGAATCAATCAAAACTACGTATGTGGGCTGTAGAGCTGGCACAGCAGTTAAGCACACCGGCTACTCTTGCAGAGGACCTGGGTTCGGTTCCTAGCACCCACATGGCAGCTAACAACCATCCAAAATTCCAGTATCAAGGGATCAGATGCCTTCTTCTGACCTTGGAGGGTATTGCATGACATGAGCACACATTTATGCAAGCAAACACACTTATACACATAAAATAAATAAAATTTAAAAACTACGTATGTGGGCTAAAGAGCTGGCACAGCTGATAAAGGCTCAAGGTCACAAACAAAAAAAGATGAAACTAAGTATGTATGAAAATGCCATAAGAAAACCTGTTGCTTTGCATCCTAAATTAACAAATAAAAACAAAGAAATTTAATTCTTACAAGTAGCACTGAACACAAAGGACTCTAAATGTTCTTCCAAATGCCCAGAATTTCTCCTGTCTTGCCCCACCAATCCCTGTGCTGGGCACTCTTTCATGGGTACCAGAACTCCACCCAGCCTTGTTGGTTTTAGAACTGAAGAACCATCTCCACATTGCCCACTATGTCCCCCAGTCTCAGGGATAAAATTTATTATGTGTTTCCAGCACTTCTGGTGTCAGCTTGTCTGAGTTCCCACTTTTGTGTCATTCACTCATTCACTAACTACAGAAGTAGTAACATCTCACCCTCCTGTCCCTGCTGGACTGTTCTGAGCATCACCTTCCGCTTCCTCTCCTGATCACCAGTCGATGATGCCTCTGCCTCTTCTAGGACTCCCACAACCAGGACTTATTCCAGGCTAACTTTCTTCTACCAGATGTCTAATGGATGGTTTTTCTGGCCCATCTGTGCTTTCCTAGCCTCAAGGTCTTAGTGAGCTAGTTTGATGTTCAACATCTGGTAAAGCAACATCCCCCGAGCTTGTATTTTGTTCTGTATTAATGTCCTGTCAGTTAGCAAACGTAGATGTTACAATTTTCACTTCAGTTCCTTGTGGTAAAGCAGTGTTGATTTCTCAAAGAACAAAGACAACAATTGATAGTTTTCTCTTAAGGCTCAACTTTTAACTATCCAAGGAATTTCTTAGCACATTAGCAAGCAGCATTTACTGGGTAATCCTTCCACTCTTAATGGTCTATAATGGTTTTTTTGTCACACAGTTTAATTCCTCCATAAGCTCAGGTAATCTGTTGGAAAACAGAAATTTATTTGAAACACGCTGTTGCTCTAGAAAATACAGCCCAATTTATCACTGAAAAGTGTAAAACTAAGACTTAAGCTTCAGGCCCCACACGAGTGTTCTAATCCATTAACTTTGGATTCTTTTTATTTTTAAGGAGACCTACAAAATTGTATGAGCATTGCAAACCTGCACCTGCCTATCTCCACTCGCAAACTGCTCCATCATTCCCAGACTACACCAGAGAGCAGAGGTAAGCAACAGTGCCTGTTCCAGACAATTGTCCTCAACTCTCCAGTATGGCTCTGGATGCCTCATACTGAGGGGCTCAACGTCTGCCACCTAGTTTGGGCTTTTTCTTCCTTTGGAAAACGTTTCTATGGTTTGTAATTCCAAACATGACAGGAGAAACAAACTAAACATTAATCAGAATTTAAAGGGCATCAATAAAAGTGTTCTGATTGTCAGTAAAAAGTGTTGGGAAGAACCCAGTTGTAGTTTTGATAACTGTTTACTGGCAGTATGACCTCACTGAGGTCACTTAACCTTTAAGTCTTGCCTCCTCCTCCTCCTCCTCGTTCTCTTCCTCCTCCTTCTTTTTAAAATTTTATGTGTATGAGTGTGTTACCTGCATGTATGTAAGAGCACTGGTGTTGTGCAATGCCCATGGAGGCCAGAAGAAGGCCTCAGATTCTCTAGAACTGGAGTTATGGGCTGTTGTTATTCACCGTATAGGTGCTGGAAACCAAATCCAGGTCCTCTAGCCTTAAATCTTGGTTTGTTAAAATAGATAAATAAAATAGGGACTGGAGAGATGGCTCAGAAGTTAAGAGTGCTGGCTGCTCTTACAGAGGACTTGGGTTCAGTTCCCAGCACCATGGGAAGCAACCATCTGTGACTCTAGTTCCAGGGGATCCGTTACCTTCTTATGACCTCCATAGGCATTGCACAACACAGGTACACTTACATACATGCAGGCAATACACTCATATACAAAAATAAAAATAAATAAAACTTTTAAAGTTCAATAAAGTGAATAAAATGGCATATTAGGTCTCTGTGAATCTAGGACTGATAGACTTACCCTAGAACCTGCCAGGCCTTCAAGGCCTGAATTGACTGAACCTTGTTCCTAGAGTCTTGTCAGTTTCTCAGATTCCATGTGCTCAGGCTGCTCATAAAAACATGAGGTGTTGGGCTAGAGAGCTGGCTCAGTGGTTAAGAGCACTGGCTGTTCTTGCAGAGGACCCAGGTTCAGTTCCCAGTCCCAACATGGCAGCTAACAACCATCCTGACTTCAGTTCCAGGGGATCTGACATATTCTTCTGACATCCACCGGCACTGCATGACATGGGTTATATGCATGCAGGAAATACCCTCATACACAGAAAATTAAAAAAATATTTAAAAAACAATAAAGAACCCCCCCAAAAAAAACCTTAAAAAATATGAGATATTTGAGTGAGGCATTTACAATGAAAAACACTAACTGCTATAAGTCCATAAAGAAAAAGGCCCTCATTCTTTTGTTTAGCCATATCTTGTTCCAGAAAGGATTAATGCCAGTCTGCCAGTTTATAGGCATGCGTAAAATGTTGACAGGATGATAAGCAGAGAAATGAACAAATGCCTGGGCAGGAACATCAGAGCTAGAAGTGGGAATGAAAATGTACGTTGGTAACATGTAGCTCCATATGAGGGAAGGTGTGAGTGATATGCGCGTGCATGCTTGCGTGCGTGTGCGTGTGTGTGTGTGTGTGTATGTGTGTGTGTTAAATCTCTGTGACATGGCATTTAGTTTCAAATAAGTTTGTCAATATTAGGATATTTAACTAGATATATGCTTGATAAATTAGTTACTAAGTACTCTATCACCCAAAAGCCTTTATTTCCACATTTCTTATCTTTTTCAATATTTTTACTAGCATATATTAATTATAAACAATAATGGATTTTGCTGACATTTTCCTATATGCATATAATGTATTTTGTATAATGTATTCAACCCCATCGTCTCTCTTGTCTGCCATCCACTCCCACTGACCTCCTTCTTCTTGCCAACTGGGCCCTCTTCAACATTCATGCTGTTTTAAAATATTTATGTAATTATTTAGTGAGTTTCATTAGGGTTGCTTACAGGAGCAGGGATGAGGGTTTATTTAAAAGAGCAAGGATGTTTTACGAGTGGCTACACCACTAAGAAAATGTATCTCTCTCCCCTAGAAACCACTAACTGGCTAAAGATCGTCAAAAGGGGATGGGGCCTCATGAGCTCCTTCCTCTTCCATCACAGGATGTTGATGGGTTCAATCTTGCACAGATCTTTTGCAGATAATCACAGGTGGTCAGACTTCAAGAATTCAGTGGTCATATCCTACCCAGAAGCCAGCATTCCACAATATTCTACCCCATTCTTTGGCTTTTTCATTCTTTCTGCCTCTTCTTCTCTTCTGGGTTACCCCACTGAACTTTGGAGGGGGTGATATAGATGTTCCATTTATGGCTGAGCATTCAGCAGTCACTTACTGTCATCACTTTGACCAATGGGTGTCTATAGTAGATGCTGCCCACTGCAAAAAAGAAGCTTCTCTGATCAAAGTTGACATCAATGTTAACTCATCAACATAAACATAATTAATATATAAGGCAGCTGATGAACATATCATGCCCATTCAACAAAACAGTAGCAGTAGCCTATGACCTCTACAACCATCAATGTTTGAGCAGGTTTATGCTGCCAGATATGAATTCTCTCCTGTGGAGCAGGCCTCAAATCCAATCATAAAGTTGTTAGTTAGCCCTATAAACAGATTTACCATTGTTGCACCAGTGGGCACATCTTATCTAGTCATTCAGTAGTGTAACACACAGGGACCATAACTGAGTAATGCTGTTGATGACAATTCTCCTCCAGCAGCCTGCATTGCACCTTCTGGCGTTGTGAGAGATGGCCAGCAGGGAAGAGGCTTCTAGCTCAGTTCCAGCTTGATTTCACAATGCCCTGTGACCAGAGCATGTGATGCCTTCAGTGACAGGGTCTTAAAATCTAGTTCTGGTAGACAGACAGACAGCAGTGGTGTTGCCTGTATTGTTTTGGGAGTCTCTGGGGACTGCCTAACCAACATCTTAGAGGGAGCCAGCCTACTCCTGACACCAGTATTCGAATATTTTTAGTCTGATAGATTCTTGGTAAGTTGGATAACAAATGTTCTGTCACCTAGAAACATTTCTTGTCTTCTTAACCCCTACAATCTGTCTCCATCTACTTTGTTAAAACCATTCTCTGAACTTATGAATGACTTTTAAAACAAGTCTTTTCATTCCCCCTTTAACCAGCATCGTCTTTACTATCTGCTGCAACACAAATCCCAATTCTACTTAAACTGACAGCTTTCCATCTCTTGTTTTCTGATTCCTTTATGTCTGCTTTCTTTGACCTCAGCCTGCCCTGAGCACTGGCCTTTGGCCCTTGCTATATTCCTCTCTATACTCTGAGGAGAACACTCTTCAGAGAGCTCAGCCCTCACTGTTGGGTAGGATACCTACATCAATATCTGCCAACTTGACCCACCGCTCAAGTCCTAGCTAGTTCTAAGTTTGTCTGTCATAGGGGAGAATTAAAAAGACTTCAGCTGCATTAATAGCGTTGCTCCTAACTTAAGAAAGCATCCTGAATTTCTTCGTGTCTAAAGTTTGGGACTCAAAGTATAATTCCTTTCTCTAGTTTTGCTATCACTATAGAGCACTGGCAGTTTCTTTTCTATCTTGATAAAATATGAAATATTTCAAGTTGATTTTAAATTGGCATACAGTGTAATAAGTTTAATAATGACATTTTATATGTATGCATCATCATCCCTACTTCTAATCTGTTCCTTTTTCCACTGTCCTCCCCTAGCATCTGCCTACTCTTTCTGGTCCCTTCTTATCACTAAGTAGCTTTCAAGCTGCATGTATTTCATCGCCCTGTCTTTATCTCACCTTCTTCCTCCCTTAAGATTTGTTCCTACCCTCTCTTGGTTCTCTTTTTACTTTCATGAAATGTAAAGTGAGAGAAAATGCATGTGAAAGAAAACATTCAGTGTTTGTCTGAGTCTGATTTAGTTTTGCTTAATGTCATGATTTTCAGTTCCATTTGCTTTCCTATAAATATCATCCTTTCTTTTTAAAACTATTTTTATTTTTTATGTGTATAAGTGTATTGCCTGCATGTATGTAAGTGCACTCATGCTGTGCAATGCCTGTGGAGGTCAGAAGAGACCGTCAGATCCCCTGGAACTGGAATTACAGATGGTTGTTAGCTGCCATGTAGTTGCAGGAAATCAAACCTGGGTCCTCTTGCAAGAATAGCCAGTGCTCTTAACCACTGAACCATCTCTCTAGCCCCTGTTAATATCGTAATTTCATCTTTGTTTGTAGCTGAATAAAATTCTATTGTGTATTTGTACTGTAGCACTGTGTGATGTCACACTATGTCTGAATAAAGACAACCAGACTCTGAGCATCCATTTTAGCCAGGAGGGGTCCTGAACTACTCTGAGAACCTGTTCCTTCAGAATTCTCTCAAGACTGTGCTCTGAACAAAGGCTGTCCTCTCTGATTCAAACAGTATATCCACATGAACATGAAATAGGGAAGGAAAAGTAGATCCTTATCTTACCAGAGGGTTTTGTCCCTTCTGACCCCTGTTCACCTAGAATAGCACACACACAGCCACAAACAGATGTTATCGATTTAATCCCATCAATTGTTTGCAACACAAATGTGAAAATGGTTGTTTTAAATGGATCTCCACTGTTTGAAGCATTTGATATGCAAAACTTACGCGTACACACACACACACGCACACACAATCATACATTGTTCTGGGTCAAGAACAAGACAGGATCATGAAGTAATTAAGGCTGTAGGTTACAGGGGAGGAGCACAAAATTTAGTAAACTTGTCTACATTAGAACCAAGCTAAGATTGACTGTTTGATTGCAAGGTTAAATGAAAGTTATCTGTCCAGATCATGTTCATGTTGAAAAAGGCATTTCCACATATTTGACCCTCTTTCTTCCTTCTTTCATTCATTCATCCCTTTCTCTCTCTCTCTCTCTCTCTCTCTTTCACAGAATGTGGGGCCTCATTTATTGCAAAAGGCATTGAGCAAGCAAAGCGACCATGGATACCATGAATGGACGGTAGGAGTCCTGCCTGCTCTGCCGGAAGCTATGACCTAGGTTCTAGGAAGCCGCTACAGGTTTGGACAACCTCGTTCCTCAGAAGTTGCTTAATCTTCTTTTCTCCCGACAAAGATCACCCCAGACCAAAGCCAGGTTTTTGGGTTTCATTTCCTCATTCCCTAATTCCATGTCGGCCCTAGAACCTTCCCACCTTTACCTAAAAGACCCCACTTTGAACTTTCCCACCTTCAGTAACGGCCAGACAGTCCTCCCTATATAAACCCCTGCCTTGATTTCAATAAATGAGCTGTTCACTGACACAGTCTCCCAGGAATTCTTTCCCATGGCACTCTGGGCTGCCATGGAGACAGACACCCACAACACAGGATCTCACTATGTATCCCTGGCTGACCTAGAACTTACAGAGATCTATCTGTCTCTGCCTCCCAAGTGCTGGATTAAAGACCCGCACCACCTTGCCTGACTCCTACACATTTTCTTTTATGCCCTTATTCTTCATAGAAAATGGTATATAATGTTTTTGTTGTTGCATCTTTAATCAGATGGTATCAGAGTAAAGCCAGCACTATAGAATAAATTGCTTCCTTTTAATTTTTGTTCTTAATTCAGCATGCCTGTTTCTTTTTCTCTCTTGTTTCTCTCATTACTAGTGGAATGAGTTAACGTGGGGATTATTAAAACTGTCAGTTAGCATATCATCCTATTTCAAGCTCTCCCGCTCCTTCCCACTTTTAACACCGTTACTGTAATACGATGCTTCTGCTCTTTCAGAATGGATTAGCCTGCACCCTGTCACTTCACCGGGGCATCCTCGGTCTATGTTCACTGTGGTTCTCTGTGTTCTCAGTGAACTTCCTTCATTCTTTAGAAAAATCACCATATTCATAAGCCTGTGGCTTGAATTTTTCTCCTGGTCTGGAAGGATGGAAGATATTCCATTCTTCCTCTCAGATGATCCATAGTCTACATCTTTGTGTGTTCCAGTGCACATTGCCCTGAATGTCTTCTTGTGAGCCCTTCAGCTTCCAATCACCAGGCTTATTGAATAATTGAGGATATACCCATGCCTCGTTTCTACCACTTTACTGTAAATGCCTGAGGTATGGACACAGCTTTATATATTTCTGAACGGGCTGCTGGTATGTACAGTGACTAATTGAGGTACTTATATCTTTGGTTTTCAACCTGGATTTTATTGCTTTTTCAAAACTTTTGTACATTCCAGTACTTTTGGAGAATGATCCAAAGTTCACCTCCAGATAGCAGCAGGACGGTTCATTAAGTGGAGATGGAGAGGTGGAGTCCAGAAGAGAATGCTGACCAAGGATTCCTTCACTCTCTGCTTTAAAAAAAGGGTGGGCTGGCTGCCCAGGGAATACTAGTTATGTCTCTTCAGGACTGGTCAAAAAGCAGGCCAAAGTCCCTTCCCTGTCCTTTCTTGTCTGTCCCTGAATATCCTGTGTTTTCAGGGTAAACAGGTGATCTACCCACATGGTTCTTGGACTCTGGACCTTGTATCTGAAAACCTCTCCCTCAAACTTACCCTCCGATGTTTATTTTAGGAGAGCGGCGTGTTTCCGCAGTCCAGCTAGTGTGAATCCTTTGGAAATTTTGCCTCTTGTTCTTCAGTCTGGAGAAGTAGGTGTGAACCATGCCATTTCTAAATTCTTTTCTAGTTTTCAAATGTTTCAAATTCAAGAAATATAGGAGTGAAAGTCATCCAAAATTTATCTTGGTTTATTTTTGATTTTTTAAAATTTTTCATTAAGTAATTGGATTGGGACTATAGCAATGGTTCAACAGCACTTGATGCTCTTGAAAGGACCAAGGTTCAGTTCCCAGCACCCACATGGTGGCTTACAACCATCTATAACTTTAGTTCCAGGGGATCTAACACACTCTTCTAACCTCTGCAGGTACCAGGCATACACATGGCGTCCATACATACATGCAGGCAAAACACACATGTAAAATAAAAATAAAACGTTAAAGAAAATAATAGGATTATCAATTAACTGCCAATGGTACCCAACATTCCAGGCAAGGTTGAATTTCTGGGAAGTATTCAGAGCTAGTGAAGCATTCTAGGAACAAATCCTACAGTATCACTTCTGATAAAAAATGGGGACAATAATTGATACCAATTTTTTTTTGAGTCAGGGTCTCCCTGTAGCCCCAACCACCCTGGAATTCCCTATGTAGACTTGAACTCACAGAGATCTGCCTGCCTCTGCCTCCTGAGTGCTGGGACTAAAACTGTGCGCCACCATGCCCAGATGATATAAAAGTTTTTAGACCCTCATTTTCAAACAATATGAAGGAATATTGCTAAGTATAAGCAAGTATAAGCAAGTATAAGATCATGGAGAAATATCAATATCAAAATAAGTGTAATTTTGCACTTATAGAAAACAAAACTATTTTATTAAAGTATGTCTGCAGGACTCTATTAAATATGTTAGGACAACTCAAATTCTATTGCAACAAATACAACACACAGTCTCAACATGTGATGTGCCAATTTTTAGCAAGGATTCATTCACCTTAATAAGCTCTCTAAGGTATGAGTTATTTTCTAATATAGTTAAAACAAATTTTATATCTTGTCCTATTGGTTGACCATAGCAGACATAACTTGAGTGAACAATATTTAAGGAGAGGTTGTAATCTCACTATTGGATAATGTTAAGTCAGTTAAGGCAGTTTTTCTTCCTTACATTGTCAATTCCACACTGTTAAAAAGATTGTTTTAATTTAACTGAAAATATTTGTAAATTAATTTATTATTTTTATTTTATGTGTATGCATGTATTACCTGCATGTGAGTGCATCCATGCTGTGCAATGCCCTTGGAGGACAGAAGAGGGCATCAGATCCCCTAGAACTGGAGTTATGGACAGTTGTTAGCTGCCATATGGGTGCTGGGATTGGAACCCAGGTGTTCTGGAAGAACAGTCAGTGTTCTTAACCACTGAGCCATCACTCCAGCCCCCTTCACTGGAAACATTTTTAAATGAGATGATACAAAGCAAGTTTCAGAATAATGAATATTTAATTTTAATGCCACCTGCATTAAAAAAGAAAAGAATATGTACTTAAACTTCTGCATATACCTGAAGAATATTTTGCAAGAAAAAAGGTGAAATCATCTGAGTTCTGCTTGTCCATCCTGAGGATACTGGAGAGACAGCTCAGCAATTAGGAGCACTGGCTGCTTTTGCAAAGGATTCAGGTTCAAATCCCAGCACGCACATCATTGCTAACAGCCATCTGTAATTCCAGTTCCAGTGGATTCAACACCCTCTTCTGATCTCCATGGGCAATTGCAGGACACAGGTGCACTGATAGCATGCAGACAATACATATAAAATAAAAATAATTTTTTTAAAAGAATAAACAGGGTGGGACTGGAGAGACAGCTCATCAGTGAAGAGCTTTTGCTATTCTTGCAGAGGTTTGGAGTTTAGTTCCTAGAACCTACATCAGGTTGTTCACAGCCACCTGTAGATTTAAGGGATCCAGTGCTCTCTTTTGGCTTCTGTGGGCATTGAAACACATACACACACACACACACACACACACACACACACACAAACACACACACACACACACACACACAGACATAGACACATACACATAAATTTTTTTTAGTTAAAAAAAGGGGGCTGAAGAGATGGCTAAATGGTTAACACTGATGGCTCTTAGAGAAGACCTGGGTTCAGTTCCCAGCATCTACCTGGCAGCTAATAATTTTAACTCCAGTCCCAGGCAATCTAATGCCCTCTCCTGGCCTCTGCAGGGATTGTACACATGTGGTGCATTTACATCATGCAGATAAAACACTCATACATATAAACTAAAAATAAATAAAATATTTTAAAGAAAGAATAAACAGAACTGTGAGGATCTTCCTTAATTTTTTTTTATCTTCAGACCCAGACACTAGAGCAAACTACTGACAGCTTACACCTTCAGTATGCTTACAGAGATTCCAGTTTAGCAGCAATTCTATTTGTTGTGACTTTATTTGGAAACACTTTTGATTTTAAATCTTGAGAGCAATCATGGTTGCCCATAGTGAGGAAGGGGACTGAATGTCTGGAGAACCAAGAGGCCAGGGAAACTTAACAGTATACATTTTTTTATACCTCTGGTAGTTAAACCATGTAATGTATCAACTATTGTAAGGTAAATAAGGAAGCTTAAAATCTGCATTTAAAAATCTGGTATCAAGGAGCCCTAATGCCAAGTGGCAGCTGATGTGAAATGTGGTGAGCAGTACCGGTATCAGTTTGGTAGTCCGCAAGGGCGTTGCAGTCATACATCTCCAGCCCCTTCGGTGTCCGCAGGCAGTAGACACTGATCGGGAAGCCACATTTCAGAGTCACCAGCGTTCTCAGGTCGGACACCTTTTTACCAAGAATAGACATGTTCTCCATTATTGGCATGGTCTCTTGGGTTACAGCGTTGAAGACATAAAGAGTAGGCTTGTCTTCTTTCTAAAGGGAGAAAGAGGTACATACTCACTGCCTGAAGTTGGTTAGGTCACCTGTTTCAGTACCTCTGAGTACCTCTAACTCTGTGATATGTGAGGGTGAAAATAAAGTCAGTTTCCTTCTGTGACATCTCATCTTGCTCTTTTTCTGAGGACATGGCAGACCTCCCTGCTTTGAGTGAAGGGAAGGAGACTGTAGGGTCTGAGACTTAGTTTACAGACCCAGATATACAAGAGTCATGCTGACAGTTTGTACCGTGCTTTCAGAGGTGTTAGTGCTGGAAACACTCCTCCATTGTGTTGTGCTTTAATGTGGAGGTACTGTGGGTTCAGAGGGGCTATTTTTCTTACTGCTGTGTACTCTTCCTTGCTGGTGTGGTTTGCCTTTTTATAAAACAGTAACTATATATGTTTACTTACTTACATAGGGAAATACTAAGTAAGTACAGGAGTTTTTAAAACTTCCCTTTGTTCTTTTTATTTTGTAATCCAAATAGGAAAGTAGATAGAACTGAGACATTTTAAGTAAAGATGGAAAGTTTGGGGAAAATGTTAAGCCTGTTAACAATGTAATCAAGCCAAACCCAAACTAAAATCCAAGCAAATACAGGAAGGTGGTGGGAGTAAAAGATTTATCTTGCCTGTGATCATAGCAGGGGTTGGGAGGCAGAGGCAGGAAGATCAGGAGTTTAAGATTGGTGTCAGCTGCATAGCAAGTTTGAGATCAGGCTGGGCTACATGAGACCCTGTCTCAAATAACAGAAACAAAAACAAAACTAAATTGTTCTGAGTCCTTTTGGGACCTGCTTCTGCTACAGGTTTGTAGTTTGTTTGGTCCATTTCCTCTTCCCAAATAAACATTGCCATAGTAAAATCAACATACAGATCTCAAAAATTCTTGGAGGAGTGATGCTACTGATAAAATCTGAGTCTCTAATGTTTTTATTTCGGGTTCATTTTGTAAGGACCCCCCAAAAGTGAAAAGTGAAGGCTGCGGCAAACCTGACTCCATTTTGTTAGAGAAAAACCTCTGCTATGTAAGCTTGATTTCCCAGCTCCAGGAAAGACCACAAACAGTCTTTCCCACACTCATAGGAAAACACCTGCAAGGACGTAGCCTTCAAATACCAGATGGTTTTGTAAAAACACCCTACTTAGGACTACATGAAATCTGGTCAGATTGACCAAGGCTAAAATCAGAGACATAAACAAGACCTTGTGACATCCTTTGGTCAGCACATTCCACGGGCCCTGTAACCTTAATATGAGTAAGATGCTTTTTGCGCCAGCGGGCTTCCTTAACCAGTCCCAACCCTTGGCCCTTCTCTCTTTGTTTTAACCCTATAAAAGATCACCTTATTCTCCACTCGGGGCCATTGTCTTATCACCCACTTCGTCAGTGTGTCTGAGCTTGAGCTTGTAAATAAAGACCTTTTGTGCTTGCATCTGATTTGACCTCCCTGGTGGTCTTTTGCGAGGATTCTATAACCTGGGCACAACAATTTCAGTTACTCAAATCACTGGAACAAGTTCAAGTTCTCTTCTGCTGCATATAAGGTCAGCCCAGCAAACTGGCTTAAAACACTTTGTTCTGATTGTCTCTAATAAACTGACTCTATAAGAATATTCATGCTGGAGCTGGGCATGGTAGTACATGCCTTTAATCCCAGTACTCAAGAGGCAGGGGCAGGCAGATCTCTGTGAGTTCAAGACCAGCCTGATTTACATAGCGAATTCCAGGTCAGCTGGGGGCTACAGGGAGACCCTATTTCAAACACACACACACACACACACACACACACACACACACACACACAGGTAAAAGAAAAGAAAAGAGTATTCATGTATTCATGCTGGGGCTGGAAACATGACTCAGTTTGAGAGCGTGGCTTTTTTTTTTACAGAGGATACTGGGTTTGGTTCCCAGAACCCACATGGCAGCTAGCAATCATCTGTACCTCCAGCTCCAGGGGAGGTGATGCCCTTTTCTGGTCTCCATGGGTACCCACGTACATACACATGGCGCACGCACACACACACACAAATTAAGGGAAAGAAAGGTGGTGGAGAAGAAAGGAGAATTATAATTAGCGCAATACTTGTCTCATTAATTTCTCTTTATCTCTGTGATTTGTATACATTGTTAAATGCAAGCAAATGACTGAGAATAGCAACATGCAAACCACATAGTAGAGGCTCAAGTCGATCTTAACAGTTAACTAAGTCGATCTCAGCAGTAAACTACCATATGATGTTTAATGAGGTAAAAAATAAGCTTGTCGGGATATGAATCATCAGATGTTTATAAAGATAAGCATCTCTTTGTGTACATACAGGTGACACTAGAGCAGGAAACAACAAGGGAGAATTGCAAAGTATCTGGCATCTCTAGGTGAAAATCAGTAGTGAAAGAAGAAAATGCTATTAATGAAACTAGATTCTTAAGTCTTAAGGAAACACTCCAAGCCTGTCCCCTCTTTTTTAACATATAGAACTTTTTCCAGGCAAGTAAATCATGAATATTGATTACATTCCAGGTCCATTTCATTCATAATGTACCAATAAAATAGTTTTCATTGTGCTTTTTTAAACTACCTGTCTACCATAGTATAAGCCTTGTGTTTTGCATGGTAGTTTGAACTCCTTCAGGGACACTGGTTGGAGACACTCCTGCACTTGGTTGTATGAAAAGGGAGTGGATGGATACCAATGAATAGCAACTTGCTAACTTAACCACACAAGTGAAGGCACCTCTCCAGAAAACAAGACATTTCTCTGTAAGAGATGGATCTCCTTGCTTCCATGCCTGATATTCCTCCCCAAATCCTCTGGATGAAGACAGACTGACAGGTCACCAAGAAAGTCAGATGCTTTGAGAAAAACAATACCATACACAAACCATTGTTGGACATATATAAGATTAAATTTTCCCCTTTGGAAACAAACAAACCAAGACACCTTGATAGATGACACACTCAAATATCTTACTTTTCAATAAAAAAAAAAAAGTACATTCTCTTTCAAGGTCATCATTCCAATTTTTTCTCTTCAAAAAGTAGATGCACTCATAAAAAATAATATATATACATTAGCAATAAAATAGAAAATTTTAGACAGACCAAGAACAAACAAAGGATGATGCAAATTTGAATTCCGCTGTCATTTTCCCTCAAGTTCTGCTTTTTTGTATTTGCTGCTTTGGACGTGGGCAGAAATGCAATAAGCAGAAACTTGCCCCTCCTATTCCACAGCAAACCAAAAGGGGAAGTGATGTTTGGTTTTGTTAAACTGAGTGAATTCTGGTTAAGAAATCTTTGTAAACACCCTTTCTGTCAAGCCACCATTCTGGAAAGGTTGAAGTTGGATTCTGGGTCAAGCGTATTTTTTTCCGTAATTTTCTTATTCCTCCTTTTTAGAAAAATAACCATTTTTTGAAATGTGTTTTCATTTGTAAATTGTAGATTCCGTTTTATTTTATTTTTCTAACTTATGATTGTATAGAATTTAAAATTTTCTTACTTTTTTTTTGTTATGTGTATGGTACGTGTGTGTGTGGAGGTTAGAGGACAGCTTGCAGGTGTTGATTCTGTCCCGCCATGTGGATCCCAGGGATAGGACTCGGGTGGTCAGGCTTGGCAGCAAATACCTTTACCTGCTGAGGCATCTTGCCAGTCTCTGATTCTTTTCAAGTGGGCACTCAAGAGCCCAACCGGAAGTGGTGTCATCAAGGAGCTGGCGTGGAGCTGCTGTGGGACCTGGAAGATTGGACTTGTGGTGCTTTGTGTAGCTGACTCGAGTGGCCAAACATGAGTCCAGACTGGGGATTGAGACCCAGGGCCTTGTTCATGCTAGGCAAGCTTCTACCACCGAGTTACACGCCCAGCCCATGAAGCTGCCATCTTTTTTAAAAAGTTGAGGCTACCTTTCCAGATGGTCCAACTATTGAGTTACCAATTTCCAACAGTATCACATCACATATGACAAATATAGGATCTTTGAATACCTGAGGTCATTAACAACTACTGGATCATAACCACTGCAGAAAAGTGGCTCCACCAGGAGACAGGGCACCTGCTGAGTTTCTTTGTATTGTCAAGTAGAGACGTTATCAATTGCCAACAAAGCCTGTTGCACAGTGTTTCTTCACAGTATCACTATGAGTGGAAACAAAGAGAATCAGCTCGCCTAGATGAGGACTCTCCTCTTTTTGAGTAACCAGGAAATTTTCTGTCCTATGCCAGAGATAAGTGGCTAACACTTTCATATGTTGAACCGATCCTGAAGACTAAGATGCTTTCTTTATAAATGGAGAATTCTCTTGAAGAACTGCAGGCTCCCTCTCTGCCTAAGTTGACCTATAAACTCATCCCCTGTGTTTAAATAGACTTCTATTCTATAAGGTTTTCTAAATCTTGGTACCAAAAATTTTTTGAAGAGCAAATAAAATATATTCCAAATAATGAAAAGGGCTAAATTTTACCAGAACTAATGTTTTCAATATTAACTGTTAAATGGTTAAAATATTTTATCCATGTAACATTTCCTGCAATAAAAATATTTGCACTTGCCATGTTTATTAAAATTATTTCAGGAAACCTCTAATTTTAAAGAAACTTTATAGGAAATCACATCACAATCTGAAATTAAGAGTTTTGTTAACAATGTTGTTTTCTAACTAGCTAAGTTCTAGATTTTCTGGCTGACTAAGGAAGGTATGTGCCCTTGTAAATGTGTCTTGCAATGTTTGTTTAAATGAGTCAAAACACAGATATCAACATGCAGAAAATACATAGGACTATTAAGTCTCTTTATATACTCTAATGAATAAGGCTATACATATGAAAAATAAAGTTAGAAAACAAACTGTTAAAAGTATATCATATTATCTTTATTTTAGTTTTGTTTTTTTTTCATATTCTCCATAATTAAATGCAAAAATTGAAACAGTGGTGGAATCATAAATCCTGTAAAAAGTTTAGCAAATTTTAGAAGAATAGACTGCTGAACCTCAGTTGTCCTGTCTTAAGGATAAAGGAGGGAATTGTAATAAGTAAAGGAAGAAAAAGTTACGGGAAATTGTTGACTTCAAACCATATAATAGAATTAGTTTAACTGAATGGATCAGAAACTGTTTCTGTCTGTGAAATATTTTTAATGTTATAAAGAAACTGTTGTCCTTTTTTAGAGGTGGGGGGATAGAGGAGTTTGGGGAGGTAGAAAGAGACCTGAAAATATGTTGATGCTTATGTATCCGTGGTATATTCTTTTCTCTCTGTGTCTATAAAAGTGCCTTGCTCATGAATGCATTTTTATATTCATTCGAAAGGAAACCTTTTCCCTGCTTGGCAGCTGAATAAACCAACTGCTGTCAGATTTTTTTTATAGTTTGGCCTATAGTTATAGTTATAATTTGGCCTACTTTGCTTGATTTAAAAGTATTTTTCTGCATATTAGAGGAAGAAAACATTTTTAAAGTCATTTGTTTTAATTTTATTTTTGACAATTAACATTATTCAAAATATAAAGGATACATGAATAAATGCTCATAAACATTAAAATTATATAATTGTGCTCTTTATATAAATGAGTCATGCAATACTATTTTGTGACATGTCTTTGCTACTTAATATTGGAGAATATCCTCATAAACATACATTTAGTTAATCACTTAAGCATATTAGAAGAGTTAATTTTTACCATCATAAATATTTTAATGCTAAATATGATAATTTAAAGAAGAATGAGAGTTCTTGTTTTCTTACAGGGTAAAGAAAGAATACAAGATGATGTTTCAACCCAGAATAACAGCTCTTAAATTCTTTAGGTCACTTGTCCCATTTACAAATGGTTGCAAGTTGAAGATAATGGCCTCAGAAAAATTCTGAAGTAAAAGATTTTGTATATTTTACAAGGGTTCTGTAAAGTTCTTTAAGCTCAGCCAAGCATCCCAGGTAATGCACCGCTGACTAAGGACACATTAAAAATGGAAAAGGACATCTTCTATGCTGTGTACTAATTCAGATGGCTACTTTGGCTAAATTTGGAAATAGACACTGCCTCATCATTCTTATTGCTGCTGAGTTCTTCTTTCTTGTGCCACTGCCCCTAATTATTATGGCCCACGGAAGTGAGCTAACCCTCTTCACTTTGAACTAATATTTCAGAACTTCCCTTATACTTGCTGCTTTCTGATGAGCCCTGTGACGATGGGATAAGTCAGACAGTAAAGGGGATGAGGAGAGAAGGGGAGACAGTACACAAGAGGAATTCTGTCTCCTTGTCTTGCTGTCCCTTACATGCAGAAAGCAGACATAAGCCATTTGCACAAATGAAAGAAAGAAGAAAACAAAAAGATGTTGGAGAGATGGCTTAGCCATCAAGAGCATGTTCTACTCTTGTAGAAGCTCCAAATTTGTTTCTTAGCATCCATGTTAGGCAGCTCACAACCATCTGTAACTCCAGGTCTAAGGGGATCTGATCCCTCTGACTTCTACTGGCACTTACACACACACACACACACACACACACACACACACACACACACACACACACATTTTTTTTTTAAAAAAACCTTAAATAAAGAAAACACTTTTTCTTTTTTCTTCTTTCTTTTTGATAGCTTCTTGCTATATAGTCTAGGCCTGTCTCAAGCTCATGATCCTCTTATCTCTGAGTCCCAAGTGCTGGGATTACCACAACCCCAGCTCAAGAAAATATTTTCTAAGTTATGAATTTATTTAGTTGAGTTATCCACAGCTTAATTCAAAGTGAGAGAGCCATCTCAGCAAAATGTTTTTCTGGTAATCATACCTTAACAAAGCATTTGAGAGTTGAACAGAAAGATACTCCAATATCAGACAAACGCCAGTTGTTCCTCAGAGCAGCTCCAGCATACATAAGCTCCAGATATCTCCTGCCTTGTTTGTCTTCAGAAAGAGGAATGTGGAAATAATCCTTAAAGACCAGTAGCATTTTATGAAAGAAAAAAAAAAAACAAAAAACAAAAAACGCCACTCTATTACTAGCCAGAAACACAGCGTTTCCCTTCTCCCTTCCGCCTTCCTCCCTTGTTCCCGCCTCTCTTTCCATTTGTCCACTAAGCATTATAATCGTTTTAGAACAGGGGGCTGGAGAGGTGGCTCAGCAGTTAAGAGCACTGACTGCTCTTGTAGAGGACCAGAGTTCAGTTCCCAGCACTCACATGTTGGCTAACAACCCCAGTTCTGGGGGATCCCCAATGCCCTCTTATGCCCTCTTCAGGCATTGCACGATATGAATGTACTTGCATGCAGTCAAAACTCTCATATACAAAGAGAAAGAAAGAAAGAAGGAAGGAAGGAAGGAAGGAAGGAAGGAAGGAAGGAAGGAAGGAAGGAAGGAAGGAAGGAAAGAAAGGACAAAAAGAGAATTGTTTTAGAACAAAGAGAAGGAGTATTGGGCAGGTTCTTAACTTTGACCCTACAGACCTCTCCAAAAATTTATGAATAGAATTTAAGTGAGAAAAAAATGCATCTTCATTTTTATTAATGCTAAGTTAATTATGTTTGCTAAAGTAGCAGACATCAGCTGTACCTATATAAATCACAGACATTTTCATGTTGCAGACATATTCATGTTTAGAATATTATACTTGAATATTATATACGTATCACAACTTTAAAAGTACAATAGTTGTTAAATGCATTGCTAGAACTTGTTAGCTAGTATTAATAAAAACTCTGTATTATACACTACTTTATCACAAACATAACTTTTTGGTTTTGTTTTGTTTTGTTTGAGACAAAGTCTCACGACGTAGCCCTGACTGGCTTAGAATGCACAGAGATTCATCTGCTTCTGCTTCTCAAGTGCTAGGATTGAAGGTGTGTACCACCACACCCAACTACCAACTGGATTTTTATTATTTGAAAGTTGTGTTTCAATTCAATTAGTTTCTTTTTTTGTTTTCTTTGAAATAGGGTCTTTCTCTGTAGTTGAGGCTGGCTTCAATCTCTCCTCCCTCTGACCTTAGTTTCCAGAGTCCTAGGATTGCAGGCATGCACCATTATACCCTTTTTATCTTACATGTTTTATTTTATGCATTTAAGAGCATTCTGAGAGGAAACTAATAATCTTCATCTGACTCCAAATGGAACCATGACATATAATGGGTAAGATCTCCTGTGCTCTACTAGATCACAGTCATCTACCAAATATTAGCAATGGCTCAATAAATATTCCTTAACAAATGAGAATTACCACCTCTGAATTAAATATTTTGATGTCCAGAAACTAAATGTTTTGCCTAAATTTTATTTTAAAGAGGATATTTTCCAGAAAGTTAGAAGGGAAGTACTCTACTCAAATTGTTTCTTATTCTGGCAGTGTGATCCTTGGAAGTCATCCTCTCAGAGCCTCAGTTTTATCTGAATACAAAATGAAGTTGAAACCCACAAGTTCTCTTCTGTCTTCTCTGTCTCCAAAATCCTTTGGTTCTTTATATTTGCTTTCTCACCAAACAGGACATTTATCAAACAACTGGCACACTCCACTTGCATGCACTAAAGTTAGTATCATGTTTTTGTTCTTTAAAAAAAGATTTATTATTTTATTTTTAATTATGTGTATGTGTATGTGTTCATGTGTATGTGAGTGTAGGTGCCTGTGGATGCCAGATGTGTTGGATCCCTTGGAGCTGGAGTTACAGGAAACTGTGAACCACTGTGAACAGAACTTGTGACCTCTGCAAGAGCAGTACGTGCTCTTAACTGCTGAGCCACCTCTCCACCCCCATGTTTTTGTCCTTTTATGAATAATTGCGATAATACTATCCGACCCAGAGACAACCCACGGATTCACTAAAGAGAAGTGAAACTTGTTTTTTCCCCTAAGAATTTAGTGGATCCGTTTGCTTTCTTACCTAACATCTCCAAATATACCATATTTTAAAAATCAATTTAGCATGTAAACAAATAGTAACATTTCTAAAACTTTGTTCCTTGTATGTTGAAAATATACCCAATAGTATCCTTCTCCTGTGTAAATTTTAAACTGTACCACATAATTAAATTCATATATGTCTTAATGACACTGGTTCAAACACATACCTTTATCATCAGCTTGACAGTTTCCACAGATTCATCTGCCGAAACATCAAACGGTTCAAAAGATCCTTCGAAAGCTATGAAAATCCTCATCCTGCAATTACCAGAAAAATAAAACAAAACAAAAATCTTTTTCAAAGATTCTGGTAGCTGGGAAAATTCTAGTTCACAGACAAAATGATGGCCAAAGGCCTCTGTCCCTCCCCAGTCTCAGTGGCTATTTGAAAACATGTGAAGAGACAGCCAGTGTCTCCCAAGACTGGGCTGCACAGACAGCAGCTCTGTGGGCGGAAATGTTTCTCTCTGAAGTGAGTTGTCAACAGCTACCTTGGTCTTCTATTACAGAAACCAGCATACTCCACAATGGTTGAGACAAGCATAAACAAGCTTCAGACATGTAGAACAAAGATCTTACACACAAATCACACTTTGGTGATGTGATCATTATCTCCAGACTCCTGAATTCTTATTTACTCAGCTGTAGCCAATCAAAAAAAAACGTAAAAAAATAGATTCTTACTTAGAGTACATTGGCATAAGGCAAAGCAAAATAGAGTTGATTAGACTGAATAATTCTGAAAGTTCTTTGTAAACTCTGAGTTGATGCATTTTAGTTTCCGTAACAACTTTGTGTACTTGTTCTCTGGCAGTATTTCTAATCCCGCCGCCCAGTACAGAACAATACCCACTTGCACCAGGGAGACCAACATAGGAGCCAATGTGGCTTTCCCTTTGCACTCTTACATAATAAAATCTGCTGCCTAGCGACACCATATAATTGATATTTCTTTTCATCTCTGCCTTTATATTCCTTAGGACAATTTGCCATTGTGATTTCCTTCTACTGCACTTGGTGTTGCTAGAGATTCTTTCAAGCCTCATTCATTACATGGGTAAAGATGTTAAGCATCATTACTCAAGTCTATACTCTAAGCATTTTACTAGAATTTAAAATCTTTCCCTCTGAAATCCTCTGTATAACACACACAGTGCTATTATCTTTGATCATTTTACATAGATGTAAACCCTTCCTTCCTCCTAAAGTGCATCCTGACCTAGAGTAGAAGTACCATTTTGCATTTCTTTTTATTCTTTAAAAAATAATTTTTTTGGTCTTTTTTGAGATAGGGTCCCAGTTGCCCTATCTGGCCTAGATGGAACTCGCTTTGTAGACCAGGCTGGCCTAAAGTCACACAGATCTGCCTGCCTCAGCCTCCTGAGTGCTAGGTTTAAAAGTGTTCACCACCATGCCCAGCTTATCTTTAAAAATTTTTTTAAACTTTTTTTTCAATTTATTTTTATTTGTGAGTGTCTGTGTGTACGTATGGGCATGTGAGTGCAAGTGCCCACAGAAGTCAGAGGTGTCAGATCCTTCAGGAGCTGGATTTATAGGCAGTTGTGAGCAACTTGACATGCTTGCTGGGAATTGAACTCAGGTCCTACTAGAAGAGCAATATGTGCCCTGAGCTGCTGAGACATCTCTCCAGCTCCTTTCTTTAATTCTTAATAGCATTTGGCATGATTTGAGTACATGCTAGGAGCTCAGTCAGTGTTAATGTAGCTGGGCATGGTGATTCATCATTGTAATCACACCCGAAGCAGGAGTGCCATGACTTTGAGATCATGCCAGTTATAGAGTGAGATCCTGACTCAAAAGAACAACAACAACAAAAACCCACGGTCTCACATGCTTACTAATTCTCCTTCCCTGCCCAAGTTCCAACTGTAAGAAATTTAAGAAAGTAAAAGTACAAAAAAGGCAAGAGAGTGGACTGCAAGCATTTATTTTAACATAATTTTCAAATATATTATGACAATGATAGCTGCTTCTGCTGTCACCATTTTGATAGAGAGCGTTTGATCAAAGAATCAAAATGCTTTGCCCTGTCAGCATACCCCTCTGCTCACCTCTTTCTGCTGTTGCGGCTGTTGACGGCTAAAATTGCCAAAGAATGGTATTCAGTTGTCAGGAGCCACCTTTCCAGAACACGTAGGCACTCCTCTCTGTGACTGACACAAGACTACCAAACACCCGCCCCGTTGTCTTAAGGGTGAACAAAGCTGCAGAGAATCCCTGTACATCAAACTGTGGTTGGACCCTACACTCCCGCTCAGCTCTATCTTCTTAATCCTGCTTATTACTTTCCAATTTTATTGTTCCTGAGGATTAGGCCTTCAGAAATGGACATGCATTTGTAACCGGAAGTTTTAGAGAGTTCCAGCAGCATTGCCACAAGTTACCAGGGAAACTTGGGGCCCTCTGGAATTCTTGGTCTCAGTTCAAATTTTTAAGAGCGGACTCAAACAGAAACTCAAGGACAGTTTTATTAGAATTTGAAAGAAGAACCCCAGGGAAGGCAGTCGCGTAGCTGCCTGGAGAAGGGAGATAGAGAAGAGGAACGGAGAAAGCCACGCCTTTCTGAGTTACTCAGAAGTCTGGCACTCCGACAAGCCGCCACGCGGCAGGGAGGGGAGCTTTAGAGACACGACGAGTGTTAGGGAAAGCGTGCGTAGAAAAGATGCAAGAAGAAACAAAAAGTTACACTTTTCTGAGTAATTCAAAAAAGCCAGCAGACTTACAAATCTGCATACCTGCAGCAGGGGGTAGGAATTCTGGGAAGGAAAAAGTCTATTATCTCATTAAAGCCATAAGTATTCCTCCCATCTCTTTAGTTTGATTTACCTTTTGGGGTGTGTTATGGCCGTTTATCAGTCTGGGGGTGATAGCTGGGTTCCTCTGCCAATTAGAGAACTAAAAAGCAAGGAAAAAAATCTCAGACATAGTTGAGACTTTATTTAGAAAGACTGAAGGACCTCATGTTCATACACTCAGGGACAGAAAAGATTTCCACAAAAGAAGAGGGGACCCAGAAACTGGAAATTCAGCATCTCCCAGGGAAGGTCTTCATTTCACAGGTTTTAGTTGTTTCTTCTCCCCTTATTTTGGGCCTGTCAGCTTAAACAAAGGAAGGAAGGAAGGAAGGCTGATAGGCTTATGACTTCAAATGATGAAGTGTCCAAGTCCAGCCTCAGTCTTAGCTGAACTGGTTTGAATTAGTCATCCAGAAAGACAACCCTGCTAGCCAGAGGGGGAGCCCCAGGGCTACTTCAGACCAAGAAGGAGCAGTAAGTGTGACATTTTTACTGCTCCTCAGTGACCCTGTTTGCTTATTAAGCATTTAGTAAGGACAAGGGGTAGTCCCTTAGCCCGACAAACAACTTGCCTAACTTGATTGACTCTTTTTTATTTCTGTTTATTTATGCCTATATGTGCACCATGTGCATGCAATGCCCATAGAGGCTGTTAGAGGGAACCAGAAACCCCAGAACTAGAGTTAAAAGTGGAGCTACCGTGTGTATACTGGGAACTGAACTCCAGTCTTCTGCAAGAACAATATATACTCTTAACCACTAAGTCATCTGTCCAGCCCCTTAACTTTTTTTTTTTTTAATCAGATTTCACTATATAATCTTGGCTAACCTGGAACTTTCTATGTAGACCAGGCTGGCCTTGAACTCATGGAGATCCACCTGCCTCTGCCTCCTAAGTGCTCTGTCTAATGGCATATGCCACCACAGCCAACTTCCCTCAACTAACTCTTAAGGACAGGGGCAGTAGCCTGTCTCCACCCAGAGGTAGATTCCCTTCTTTGAGCTAGGAGGTGATACCTATTTCTTAATGGGACTCAACAGGTTTTGCTTCCAGAGAATTCCATGTAAGGCAGAGGATCTCAAAGAAGCTCATATGCTTTACAAAGTCACAACCAAATGATTTGTAGTTTCCTGAACTGCATGTTTGTTTCCACATGAGCATTTTTCATACTGTGATAGAACTGCCTTTTAAAGGAAATGCTCACATCAAAATGATGTCAGGTAATTAATTGTTCCCTACCACAAGCAGCTAGGCTTGGAATGGGAACCTCGTTTCAAAATCATTTGGTTGAACTTAAACTGAGGAGTCAGAATCCTTTCTTTTCAGACTGAATGTTGAAAGACTGGTTGATACTGTAACAATCACTTTAGATATTGAGTGGACCATCATCTTCTTCTACTATAGCTGAGTTCAGGAAACACTAACCAGAAAAAAAGAGACACATACATATGAAAAAGGGCAAAGGCAAGAGAGGGAGGGAGAGCACTCCTCTGGTTTCTACGTCTAGAATTTTGTGAAACACTGTATCTCAATGAGATAAATTATCCCCAGTTTTCTTAAGTGTATTCAAGTTAGCCACTCTGTTACTTAAAATCAGGAGTTCTAACTCATATTCATCCATCAAGATTCAGCTTCAGTTGTAACAGGGATGGCTGTGATTATAGCAATTGTGGTTTAGTGATGTTCTTAAGATACCAGGCAAAATTTTCTAAGGAGAGAGATAAAAATTGGAAAACAGCAAGTAAAATTATCCCTAAGTTATAAGAAATGATGATAAATTATCATTACCACCAATATTTTATGGCTAAAAATTATTCAGTTTGATGATTGTAGACAAGATTTTAGAAGTAGATATAAAGGTATATTGGAAGAAAATACTTTGCTTGAAAGAAAGAAGATGGCCAGCCCTGGTCTACATAGTGAGTTCCAGGCCAGCTAGGGGCCACAGGGAGACCCTATCTCAAAAAGACCAAAAAAAAAAAATTCCTTTTCTAGTCAAACAACAGATTTTCACCTATATTCTCTAAAATAAGACATAGCATTAAAGTCTAAGAGAGAGCTGGAAAGATGGTCAGTAGTTGAGTGCTTCTTGCTCTTTCACGAGATCTAAATTTGTTTCTCAGAATCCATGTCAGGCAGCTCATAACTGCTTATAACTCCAGCTCCAAAGGGATCCAGCATGCTCTTCTGGCCTCAGTGGGAACCTGCACACACGTGGCATACACTCACACAGACACAGACACAAATATAAGTAAAACTCAAAAATTTTAAAAGTTAGAAGATATAAAAGGTTGATACTAAAGGGAGAGAGGAAAATAGGCAAAGCAAACAACCAGAAGAAAGGATGGGTGTGGGGTGGAGACAGACACAAAATCAAAAGCATTGTTACTCATTTAAAGAGGATTGCTAAATAACAATAAAAGTATAAATCTGCAAAGAAGTTACAATAGTCCTAAACCAGTATGCATCTAGGAACTGAACCACATATATTTAATATATTTGAAGATTGAGAACTGGTAGCTCTAATTACGCCACTTAATAAGCATTCTTGTATTTAAACCATACTATATTTAAAGCAAGAACTGGCAAGGTTGTAAGGAAAAGTTGGCAGATTGGCAACCATGTTAAAATTTTATACAACACTTTCAGTAACTGATAAATCTAGCAGATAAAAATATTAATAAGAACATTGGATCTTTGGGAAATATGTGGAGCACACAGAGAGCCTTTTCAGGAATATGTGAGATTTCCCCACCATTATGTTTCACCTTATATCATAAAGCAAATGGTTCCAAATACATGAAAAGTGGTAGTACTCAACCCATGTTCCGTAGCTAGAATGCAAGATTAGTTTTTGATTACAGAGTGAATTTTTTGGTTGTTTTGAGCTGGCCTGGAACTCTCTATATAGACCAGGTTGGCCTTGAACTCACAGAGATCCACCTGCCTCTGCCTCCCGAGTGCTAAGGACTAAAGGCGTATGCCAGAGTGAATTTTTTTAAAGTTAAGATTAAATTGGTCTGAGCGTGATGGTACATGCATTTAATACCAGCACTTGGGAGACAGAGGCAGGTAGGTCTCTGTGAGTTCAAGGGCACCCTGGCCTACAACAGTGGGTCCTTGGTCATTTGGGGATACAGGGAGACCCTGTCTCAAAAAGGCAAAATAATAATAAAATAAAATTATGGTTAACTTTAGATAATACAAAAAATCAAATAGATTAATTTTCAAGAAAAAATAAACATATCCAAATATGTGAAATTATATAGTAAGTTTTACAAGGCTAAAGAAATTAGAACACCAAGGAATGAACAATTCCGTTTTCACAGCCAGCCCATATAATTCCATGAGGAAAATATAACTTTATGTTAGAATTTGACATCAATAGTGTAAAGCTTTAGGTACAGAGGAATGCTCCATTGTGATGGTCCAATCAAAAATTCTTTATTAGCCAGGGGTCAAGAAGGGGCTAACAACTAAAAGAACTCTTGACCCTAAGGGGAGGTAGAGTGGGGTTTACAAAGCTTAAAGCCATAATTACATCATGCTAGAGGCAAAGCCAATAACTACAGTCATATGAGATCTGCATAGTTATACCAGACCAGGGGCAGCTCAGTTGATAACAAGGTTTTCAGTTAATACAAAGGTTCAGTTAGGAAAAACGAATTTCTCGGTATTGCAGAAACAATGGGATACATGGAGATGAAGGCTGGGTAAGAGGACATGATACCAGGCTAGTAGTCAGTTCCCCAGTATTGTTGAAACAATGTGTTCCCTGAAATACATGTGGCAGCCTCCGTGGCTGGCTGGCTGGCTGCCATGGGAGTGACGGGGCAAAACATTGGGTAAAGCAAAAGTCAGAACAAAATGGAGTCTGCTTTGCCATTTCAGATAGTACTAGCAAGAAAAATTACAGGGGGCTGGAGAGATGGCTTAGTGGTTTAGAGTACTGGCTATTCTTGCAGAAAACTTAGGTTCAGTTTCTAGTACCCACATAACAGCTAATGACTATCCATAACCGCAATTCCAGGGGATCTGATGCCCTCTTCTGGCTCACACAGGCATTGTAAACATGTGGTGTACTTACATACATGCAGACAAAACACACATACACATAAATAAAAATAATTTTTTTTAAAAAAA
Organism: Eospalax fontanierii; assembly: GCA_035773235.1. NCBI lineage: Eukaryota > Metazoa > Chordata > Mammalia > Rodentia > Spalacidae > Eospalax > Eospalax fontanierii. Next base: position 28,795,068 of record CM069548.1, on the reverse strand, counting down.
GAAAAATTGCTGGCCAATCTCACTTTGGATGAATATGCGAAAATCCTGAATAAATACTGACAAAGCAAAAAGAAAAAGAAAAGCCCAATCTTTTAAAGATCAAATAGTTTTTTCCAGGAATATAAGATATAAAATATATATTAATACAATCTGCCACATTAAAATGAAAAAACTGTAAGACTGTCATAATAGATATAGAAAAGGCATTTAACCACTAGGGCAGGGCTCTGTATTGTACAAGACTGTCACAGAAGGCTCTCTGGAAAACAGATACAAGCCAAGGCTTAAGAAATGGGGATTTTTAAGTTGTGAGTCACAGGAGGCAACTCTGATGAATTTAGGCATAAAAGAGAAACTTGTCCAAAGAATGTGATCACACTGAGGGTTAAAATGATGCTTTAAGTATGGTCCCATGAGGATCAAGAGCTGGTAGTTCCAACTGCCACGCCCAGTCCTTTTCCTTGGCAGTGTCTCACTACTCATTTTCATCCCTCTGCTTCCAGTTCAAATCCCAGTGAGGGAAGCAACCCCTGATTTACCCTGTAGCACATGACCATCCTCTGACCAAGCTGCCCTCATTAATTATCCCATCAGATTGTCTCAAACAACAGAATTTTAAAAATTTGGAATGATATTACCAAAAGATAGAACATGTATTTAGTAAGACTGAATGGCATGATCAAAACCCCTGAGACTCGGGGTGGGGGGCCATATTTGAGGTTAAGATAGAATCCAAGGGGGCTAGAATGTGATCGTTTAGTGGGAGACCAGTGGAAGACAAGGTTGGAGTTGGTATTACTGCTAAAAGTGTGGTCCTTGAATAGCCGTATCAGCCTCATGCTGTGGGAGCATGTTAGACAATTCCATTTTGGGGCCGGTTCAAAAATCAGATTCCAGGCACAGGAATCCAGGTTTAACCAAGTCTCAAGTGATTATCCTAGAAATCACTAAGGTAAGGTTTTTAAAGACAACAGTAAAAGTTCAGGTTGTATTTTTAAGGGCTGTTAGGAATTTCAAATACAGGCGTTAACAATTAAATTTTCATCTCAAGATATCCACCTCTGCTGCTGTTTAGACTATAGATTGAAGGAAGATACAAGTGAAATACTGAGATTCATTAAAATATTGTTGTAACAACTGAAGAGGAATATAATGACATGGAGCAAAACAAGGGCAGTAGCAGTGGAAAGAAATGATCAGCTAAGACATCTTGGTAAGCTCAAATGATCTAAGTTTGCTAATGAATGCAGAAGTTGATGGGAAACCCAGGTATTAAGTATGATGATCAGATGTCTAGTTTCAGGAGCTAAGGATCTTGCACCATTTAGGAGATGGAGAAAATGGGATGGTGATATAAGAGGAAATTTGCAGATATACAAGCACAAGCCCACCTTTGTACAGGTTAAGAGTAAACTACCCAAATGGAGATGTCTAGGAGACATCTCAAGTTAGAACTTTAGTGATCATCATTGTAAAAGTAGCATCAGATACATTGGAATATATGAGATCATTTACAGGCAGCTTCCTTTGCAGAATGTTAATAAAACCACTAAGTCAAATCAAGTGCACATAGAGCCAGCTTTATTTTAGTGTGAGTCAAGCAGATACCTGTGTACTGTTTTAAGAATTCCTGCCCCTTCCTTTTTTTCCATTTGTAAATATCTGAAATTTCCACATTGATTGTTTTCTTTGGATTGAGAAAAAAAAAAAAAACAATATCAGAGATTTATTTCCTTGTCAGTCACTGAATGTGTTTATCCATCTTCCCATCTTACAGATTAGAAGATCAAATATCTATTTCAAATCAAGAAGAAAAGTCCACAGGTTGTGTAATATTGAATAACAACAACAAAAAAGATGAGAACTCCAAAAGACTGAGATGTCTCTGCCCTAATCTTTAGAGATGTAATGAAAATGTGAGAGTTTTCTCTACAGTAGCAGGTGAAGAAAGAGACTAGTACGTGTAATGTTAATTTTACGAAATAGGACAGTGGTAAAAGACAGAATTTACTAATTCTTTGTTGACATAAAACATTCCAAGCAGCACTATGAGTTTTGTGCTGCAATTAGCCTACTACTGTTGGTTTCATCATGTCTGTTGGCAACGAGCTGTATTTCATAACTGCCATGTCCTCCAACAAGGCTTGTTTCACTAATTGTAAATTTCTTTTCTGTTCACTGCTTGTTAATTCCCGCATCAAGCACCAGCACATCCCAACTATCAATTGCACAATTTTACTTCTTTGAAAGAATTTGCATCTGGCAATGAGCTTTAGAGGCTGGCAACTCTGCCAGCTTCCATCCTGGTTATAGTGACATCCTACCAACCTTAGCAGTTTTTTGAGATGTATCTGCTCCTAGTTTGTTCATTTCTGAAAATGGACATGAAGGAATGACGTTGAAGATCCCAGGTATTTTAGCTGGCAGAGATAATGAAACGATGGGAAAATTCATCTACTGGTGGAATTGCTGGAGCTGCTTACTACTTTTAACATTGTCTAGTTGACTTAGGCTTCCTTCTCTGTTTTGTCTCTCTAGCTGCCATTCTGTATTGGTCTCTTTGCGCTCAGTGCCAAGTAAATTTAGGCAAGCAAAGTTTACTCTTAGGTCTTTCTCATTTTTTATTTTTGAATTGTTTTTTCCCATATCTAACTAGAGATATGAGATTAGTGCCCTTCAGATTTTGGGGGCTGAGAATTTAGCTTCATGCTGCTGGCCAAATTTCTTAATCATCTTTTCCTTCAATAGTTGAAACTGTTAATCTATTGACTCTTGTCAAACTTTTCTCTTTACCCAATAGCAAATTCAAGCAATTAAGTTTTGATTTTTTTCTTCCCTTTTTATTTGAGCCAAGAAAGTAATGGGTGTACCTAACATGTTAATTACCCAAACCAGTATGATTAAGAATGAGAACTGAATGATGCTAGCTAGACAGGTTCTGAGGGACATCTGAGTATACAAACTTGACTTGATAGGTTTAACATATATGAAAAATGCATGAAGTCATGTGGGCAGGATATTAAGGAGTTCCCATAGGGAAGGAGAGGCTAAACATGATTAAGATATGTTGTATGAACTTCACAAAAATTCAATAAGAATATATTTTTTAAAAAAGAATTAGAACTGAAAACTCTTGGTTCTTTCATAGAATTGCCAATCAGAATTCACATTAAGAGGATCAATTCTGAATGTGTTCATTGCTCTCTTCTGACTGTGAATGTGATGTAACTAACTGCTTCAAGCTCCCACTGCTTTGACATCCCAGCCATGATGGACTGTAGCTTCAACTGTGAGTGGAAATAAATGCTTTTTCCTTTAGGATGCTTTTGTTAGAGCATTTAAACACAGAGGCAGGAAAAGAAACTAAGAATGACCCAATTAATTTTTTTCTTATTTTACATCATAGATCCACTTCTTCCAGCACTGGAGAGCCTAGCCTTTTCCTTTGTGTTCTTGACACTTGTGCTGAAGATTTGACCATGTAGACATTGTTTTATTTCCAGGATTTCTATTCTGTTCCATTAGTATGTTTTTCATGTAGTCACTGAAATGTTTTTTTACTAAATAAAGCTTTCCTCAAAGTCAGGAAATCTAGCATTCCAGCTTTTTCTTGCTTAAAATTACTTTAGACATTTGAAATCTTTTGTGATTCCGTATAAGCGTTAGGATTTAAACTTTTTTCTATGAAAAACTCCTTTGGAATTCTTTTAGACATACAAAAAGTACTATGGATATAAATTAAAATGAACTCTTTTACTCATTAATAGAACATATCAGTTTTTTATACAGTATTAAGCTATAAGAAAATTGGAAGATGACATTATGTGGTAATCTTATTTTACTCAGTTTCTTAATATTCATTAAAAGTTTTTCATTAGCATTATTTAAAAAAATAACATTATTACATTCAAAAAGTTTGTATAGATTGGAGAACTTAAAAGGGGAGTGGCTGCCAAACTCAGATTCTAGCAAGTGAGAAATTTCATAGTATTGTTGAAGCTTGGTTGTACAGTTTTGTTATTAAATAACACTAAAATATTACAGAAAGGCATATAGAATTGTGAATTGACATTCTAAAATACGTATTAGTTTGAGTGTTATATCAGTTTAGTTATTAAGACACTTTTCAAAAGATTTTTTAAACTTCCCAGACTGTCACTTTTATCCCCAGAAGTTCAATCAAGTCATTTACATTTTCTGTAGGACACAGGGGCTCTAGAAGAGGAATAGAAAAATGATGGAAAACCTCTTGGTGCCTAAGAATGGGAAAGGTCCAGCATCAAGGCCTGGGTGCCCAAGACAATATATGGAGCCAAGACCACATGGGCCATCAAAAGAGGTGAGGGGGTCCATTACAGAGAATCAGTCCCCCTAAGACTAGAATATGTTAATGACAGAAACCTCTCCTGTCCCCAGGATAAGCCCAACAAAGAGGTATAGCCATTTCCCCAACAACCTGAGACCATATGGGGGCGGGGACTGTGGAGAATGCAGCCACTCAGAGAAGGTCAAAACTGCCGCCAAATATTGAGAGGTTCCTCAGTCTCCTAACTATCCACCCTCAGTGCACCACCAGAGGAATGTGGAACTGTGGCTCCCGACTGGGGACCACACCTCCAGGCTCACAGGAGGGGAACACAGTTCTGGCTCACAGGAGAGGACCACACCTCCAGGTTCACACAGGGTGACCACAGCCCTGGCTCACAGGATGAGATCACAGCTTCAGGGCTACAGGAAGGGACTACAGCTCCAGTTTAGTTTTCTACTTATTTTCTTTCTTACTTGCAAAGTCCTTTCTCACCTGTGCTTGGCCATCTGCCTCATCCTCCTTGGGGTTGGTCACCTGGGAGATGAAGGCCAGGCTCTCCATGGGTGCAACTGCAGCAGCCACCCACAGGCCTGGCCGTTGGTGGCTCTTTTGGCATTTTAAAAAAGGAATAATGGATTTGTAGATTGCTTTGGTTCATAGATTGCTTTGGGTAGTGTGGATATTTTGCCCACACTGACACTTCTGGCCTATGAACACATATGGATTTTCATTTATTCTTGGTTTCAATTTCTTCTGACAATGTGTTAGGGTTTTGGTATAAATTTTTGTCAAATTTATTCTCATTTATTCTTGCATTATCTCCTAAATTTCTATTTTGGATAGTCCATTGCTAATGTATAGAAATGCTACTGATATTTGTAAGGTGTGAATGAAACCCCCAACAGTTTCAGACTCTGGAAGAAATCTGGAGTCAGAGTTTGCAAAAGAGGAATGAAGAAAGACAGACCTTTTACAACCTCTCAGAGATCTAAACCTTGCAAATAGGTCAGATAAAAACTCCAGACCCCAAATTCCAAAGGACACTGGGCTTCCTTGGCAGATAAGATTCAGGACTCAAGGAATTCACGAACAGCTCTGACTACTTCCTGGCCAGAAGCTTGCCTTAAACATCAATCAGATGTTATGGCAACCCCCCCACCCCTAAAAGCTGGGAGGTGGCTAAAGGTTTTTTAAAGGCTTTGAGGACTTGGACAACCTGCTGGTGCGTGCTGGTGCTGCTGCTGGCTGCTGCTGGCGCTGCACGGGGCTTTGAAACTCAGACTTGGGCTGAGCTCGCTTCCCCGGTTCCCCCTAGCCCCAGCCCCAAGATGGGGGTGAGGGGGGTAGCGTCTCTCCACTCGTGGGTGCGGAGGAGCTAGTCCCATCTGGTCTTCTCTCAATAAAGCCGGGTCCTGTTAGCTGCCAGCGGAGTCTGGTCCCTTCTGTCTGCTGCGTCTCTCAAACCCAAAACCTGACAATATTTATATACTGATATCAGTATATAATAATATACTGATATTTTATACTTGCTACTTCGGTTCAACTACTAATTCTAACAGATTCTCAGTGGCTCTTTAGGACTGTCTATGCATGAGATCATGTTATCTGCAAACAGGAGCATATTTACTCCTTCCTTCTGATTGGGATGCCTTTTTATGATTTCTCTTGGCTAGGACTTCCAGTACTGTATAGCGACTAGATGTGGTGAGAGTGGATATCCAAGTTTTAGTCTTTAAGAAAAAGTTTTAAAACTTGAAACCAAGGAGTGTGATGTTAGTTCTGAGCCTGTCATGCATGATTTTTATTATACTAGGATACATTTATTTTAAATAAATGTACATATATATATATATATATATATATATATATATATATATACTTCCATATATATATATTTTCTTTGAGTCAAGGTCTCCATGTAGCTGCAGCTGTCCTGGAACTTGCCATATAGATCAGGATGGCCTTAAACTCACAGGGATTCGTCTGCCTCTGCCTCCCAAGTGCTGGGATTAAAGGCATACGCCACCACCTCCGACCTATATTCAGTTTTTAGCATCACAAGTGTAAGCTGAATTTTGTTACATGTTTCTCTGATCTGTTGAGATGACCATATAATGTTTGTTCATGTACTGATCTGCATTTGGTGAACCATCTTGCATCCAAGAGGAAACTCACTTGATTATGGGGCATGATCAAATTCAACACGCTATGAATTTGATTTTCAGGTGTTTTGTGGAGGACTTCTTAGGTTTATGTTCAGCAGGAATATTTGCTGATGATTTGTTTTTGTAGTGTCCTTATCTGTTTTTGTTATCGTTTGGTAAAGGGAAGTTGGAAGATGAGCATGATGGTGCAACGTCTTTAATCTCAGCACTTCCATAGTAAATTCCAGGCTAGGCTGGCACTACAGGAGATCCTGGAGAGAGAGAGAGAGAGAGAGAGAGAGAGAGAGAGAGAGAGAGAGAGAGAGAAAGGAGAAATATTCCCTATACTTCTATTTTGTAAGATAATTTCAGAAGGGCTGGTATTTGGTTTGGTTTGGTTTTCAGTATTGGTAGAGGAATTAGAGAGATGTGAGATACTCAGAGGTTAAGAGCACTGGCTGTTCTTGCAGAGGACCTGGGTTTGATTCCCAGCATTCATATAGCAGCTAACAACCTCTGTAACTCCAGTTCCAGGGGATCTGTCATATAGCAGCTAACAACCTCTGTAACTCCAGTTCCAGGGGATCTGATACCCTCTTCTGACCTTTTCAGGCATTGCATGACATGGGTGCAATTGCTTACATGCAGGCAACACACTCATACACATACAATAAAAATAATAATTTTTAAAATGTTAAATATTTAGTAGAATTCATGCAGCCATCACGTTATTGCTATTTCTTTGATGGGGAGGTATTTTTAAAAAATATTTTTGCTGATTCAGTATTTTATACAGTGTATTTTGATCATATTCAGACCCCTCTCCTATCTATGTCCTAACCTACTCCTGCCCCCGCCCTGACTCCATATCCTTTATTGCTGCTTTTTTATAAAGGCCTGTTAAGCCTAATTTGTATTTTTTAAATGGTCTTGGGCATGAGCCTATCCCCTAGAGCCTGGTCCCACGTACCTGGGGTTACATCCATAAAAAAAGCTGACTCTCCTTCTCCCAGCAGCTGCAAATTGCCAGGAGTTCCTCAGCTAGGTCTGGGGTTTCTTGCTCACCTCCTCTGTGCATGCTGGGATTTTGTCTGGCTTGAGCCTGACAAGGTCTTGTGCATGCTGTCACAACACTGTGAGTTTATACACTCTGTACAGAAAACATAGTTTCCTTGTATTCATCTGTCACCTCTGGCTCTTAAAATATTTCTGCCCCCCTTGTCTGCAATGATCCCTGAATTTTTGGAGAAGAAAGTGTGATATAGGTGGCCCATACATTAGGGCCAAGCACTCTGCAGTCTCTTGTTCACTGCAGGTTGACCAGTTGTGAATCTTTGTGTTAATCACCATCTGCTGCAAAAAGAAATTTCTTTGGTGAGAGTTGAAAGATGCACTAATCTAAAGGTATAACAATAAGTCATTAGGAGTTGATTTAATACTATTCCCATTTGGCAGAATAATAGTAGTAGATTCTCCCCTATGACCTGTGACCTGTCTAGTCACAGCTTCTTGGCCCTGATTAAAGTGCCAGGCATGGGCCCCATCTTGTGAGTGGGCCTTAAATACAATCATTAAGTGAGTGGTGTTCCCATAACATTGGTGCCATTATTACACCAGTGAGTACATCTTGCCAGGCTAATCATAATTGTAGCTCACAGGATTCACAGCAAGGTAAGATTACTTTTTTCTTCCAGTAGCATTCACAGCACCTTCCAGCACTATGAAAACTAGCCAGTAGAGATGAAGTTTCAAGGTCAGCACCAGCTTAATTTCTCCTTATTTATTCTACAACTCATGTATGTAGCATCTTCAGCAATAGGATCTTACCATCAAGATCTGGCAAGAGTAATGGCAATAGCTAGTATAGTTTGAGGATCTATGGGATTCCCCTCTGGTCAACAACTCCAAAAGAGGGAGTCCATTTCCAGAAGTAGGCTTTTTATTTGCTGTGGTATATGGTAGGGTCATTGTCCTCCATGTTATAAAGTAATCCCATTTAAACTCTTTTTATATCCTATATGTGTGTGTGTAATTTTTTTATGTATGTGAGTGTATTTGCCTGAATGTATGTAAGTGCACCTGTGTCATGCAATGCCTGCAGAGATCAGAGGAGGCCATCGGATGCATATATATTTATAGTTGTTATTCCATGTTAAGGAATTGGTCCCTTTTAAATTACATAATGATTGCCTTTGTCTCTTTTACTGTTTTCAACATAAAGTCTACTTTATGTTCTGTTACTTTGCTCTTTTTTGGTTTTTCTTTTCTTGAACAGTTTTTTTGTATTCCTTCACTTTTAGTCTAGGTGTGCTCTGAAAGCTGATTAGAATCTCTTGATGGCAGCATTAAACTTCTTCTTTAAAAGTATTTATTTGGCAGTTCTATAAGAGCCGTACATGTCTTAACCTTCAGCCCTCTCCCAGCCCCCATTCTACACTTCTTAATTGGAGAATTGGGTCAATTCCATTAATGGTGGTTATCAATAGGTAGAGGGTTTCTACTGCCAGTTTGTTTTTTTGTAGGGCAATGGGCTTTGGGGGCAATGTTTCACATGAGTAAGGAGCCAGGTCCTCAATTCACTAAGGTCTCTTTCTTCCACGTAGAAGTCACAGACACAAGGAGCCTCAGAATGGAGCTGTATCTTATATAAACTATTTCTACTTTCTTCCATGGGTCTGTCCTTGCGTTTTTAAAGGTACTCTTTAAAAAAATATATTTTAGTCACCATGTGGGTGCTGGGAATTGAACCCTGGTCCTCTGCAAGAGCAGCCAGTGCTCCTAGCTGCTGAGCCATCTCTCCAACCCCTCCTCCCTGTATTTTTCATCTTCTTGAAAATATCCTTTAAAAAATCTTTTAGCAGAAATCTGATAAAATGCTGTTTTTGCCTGAAAAAATCTTTTTTGTTCTCGTGTTAAATGGTTAACTTGGCATTCAATTATGATAGCTTTAGAAGATATTTCATTTAATTCTGGTTTATTTTGCTGCTATTGCAAAACAAGTCATTCTTTTAAAGTATTTTATCTTTTTCTATTTAATAACTTATGTTTCTTTTTTATTTTCTTTAAACTTTACTACAATCTTATTTTGCATTCAGGATCTATTCCCTGAAGTGGATTGCTGTATCAGAAAAAAATATTTTTTAGCCTTTCTAGATAATGTCAAGTTGTTTTTCAAAGTGATTGTATGAGTTTTCACTATTATGAGTACATATTACATTATATCATATGAATTTTTGCCTGGATATCTTATATTCATAAAAGAATGCTTTTGTTTGGATGCTCTAAATAATATAATTAAAATTTGAAATTGTGTGTCAGTCATCTTAGGTATTATAAGTGAGGGAAACAACTCATCTCTCCTAGAAAAATGACCACATCATTTTTTAAGGCATTAATATTAAAGTCTTATTTTCATTTGCTCTTTCTCAATGCCTTGAAAATAAACCTTGATGAACGTTCCTCCTGTATCCTTGTGTTTTAAACTTTTAACCATCTTATAAAATTATTAACTTGAACCTTGGCAAAGAAATGGGAGTCTTTTCTAACTGGTCAAAAATTCCCTGAAGCAACTTTTAGTTCTGCTTGGTACTTTTTCAGATTTGCCTATTCCAAGCATATATGGTTTCTTTATGGACTTTATTTCTTATGAATGTAATAACATCTTTTTAATCATTCATGTTTCTGATCGATCTCTGTACTTAGACCATTTGCCTTCTTTTTAGAATTCCTTGGCAATTACAATCTGGAATCTGACCCTTTCTGTTGTGGTTGCTCTTGCAGGATTTTGGAAATAGGAAAACCTACAAAAATTACTCTTTCAGGCTATCTGTGCTTTTAGGAAGATTAAGAGCTGTCAGACACAACGCTTGAAAAGCTCAGTCCTTCTTATTTTTTAAAAATCTCTCTCTATAGATCAGGCCTCAATCCAGTTTAGTGTACCTAGTTCTGGGATTATCAGCATGTGTCACCTTGCCTGGCCTTTATTTTTATTTAATATTTTAATTTATTTTCATGTTGAGACAGGTATCATGTATCCTAAACTGCTGACCTTGAATTCACTGTGTACCTGGGAACGGTCCTCAGTGCTGGGATTATAGGCTTGCTTCCCCACACCCAGCTTTTGTTTTTATGAGGAGATAATTAGTGGTGTTTTATCATCATGTGCTCTATTAAACTCATGTTCTTGAAAAAAAATTAATATTTCCTAATCTGCCTGTATTAAGTACAAGGAGGAGAGGATAAATATTTCCATAAAGTATGTTATTGTCTGTCTATATGCTGCACTGATACATTGTCTTATTTCTGAGAGAACTATATACTTAATTGTGATCTACAGAGCAGACTAAAACCAGAAGCAAAATGTTCTGTACTTAAAGAGCCTTTATTTAAGGAACTAACAGAGCTGTTCATGCTTTGTTTTTTTAAACTTGTAAAATATGGTCTTAAGCTTTTTATATCATGCAAGAAATCTGATTTAATATAAAGAATCACCTTGAGATACTTTAATGGAAAAAACGCTTATAAAGATATGGTAAGGATATTTATACTAATTACTCTAGCTCTCATAGTAATATTCCCAGTCCTGATCTTTATGACTTTCTTAAAAGCAGAACTACGTATTAAATATTTTCTCAATTAATAAAATGTAATAGAATATACAGTCATAGGAAACACAGAAGATGAAAGCATCTTTGACAGCTTTTATTTTTCAAAGTCCTGTTTCTCAGCCCACTTTACTCTATGTGCTTGCTAGGCAAGTGCTGTGCCACTGAGCTAAACCCCAACACCTCAAATTTGATTTTTAAGTTGCTTGTATGGTATTTGGAGTATGTCCTAATTAAAAAGGCACAAACAAGAGATATCTTTCTCCTAGTCCTGTGTTCACTCTATTTGGTCTTCCCAAAGCAATAAAGGCTACAAGCTACATCCAGTGATATTTTACCGTTACTGCAAATTAAAACTGTCCTACGCTTTTAAAAAGTTGTCAAAGGATTTGAAACCCGCAAGGGTCTCCTTTAAAGGCACTTTACTGTAAGACATTTCAGAATCCTACATTTTGCACCAACCCACATTTAAAATTTTTATTTTTATTTATTTATAGACTTGGTCTCATTATGTAACTCTGGCTAGCCTGGAACTTGCTATGTAGACCAGGTTAGCTCTAACTCAAGAGATTTGTTTTGCTTCCTTCTGCCTTCTGAGTGTTGAGATTTAAAGGCACGCGCTACCATGCCTGGCCACGCTACGTTTATTTTATTTTTTGTTCTTTAGGACTGGGTCTTTCTGTAGCCCCTGCTGGCCTAGGTGGACCAGGGTGGCCTAGATCTCTCAGAGATCAGCCTGCCCTTGCCTCCGGATTGCAGGGTAAAGGCGTGCACCACCACGCCCCAGGAAGCCACATTTTAAAAAAAGTAAAAACAAAACCAAAATCTAGTGGTTTGGTACCTGTTAAATCTTTGTGGCTTGTCCAACAGGCAATTTATAGTCAAGTAGTTAGGTTTAAGATGGGAACAGAAAGCAGAAGAAAGGCTTATATCAGAAGACCCGGAGGGCGCGAGATTTTGGTTCACCGGGTCGAAAGGCTTTTGCAAGGCTGTTTTGGGGACTGAATCACATGGTTTGGATTTTGCTGAGCCCCAGGATCGTGCGTGCCAGGCGCGGAGCGCTGACCTCAGCGCGGCTCTCCGCCAGGCCCCAGGGGCTCCCGTCCAGACCTCGGCGGCTCGCACCTCCCGTACCCGAACTGGATTCCTAGGCGAGGCGTCGCCTGGTGTCCCCCCCCCCCGCCCCCACGTCAGCCTGTCCACAGAGCAGGGCGCAGGACACCGCAGGGCTGCGGAGAGCAGGTTGGGTGGGTGCAGGGACCGGAAGGCGGCGGCTCCAGGCTGCCCAACCGTAAGTTAAGGTTCACAGCCGCTGCCAGGCCCAGCGCCCCTGCGACCCCGCACCCGCCCCACGCCAACCCTCGGCCCGCCGGCCCGGCCCGGAGTGCATTCTTCACATGCTCCGGGCTTCGGAAAACCTCCCCATCCTGATCGTCCATCTCCTTTAGAGAGAACGATCACGCGGCCGAGAACGAGACTTGAGAACTGGGCACTTGTCCCAGCCAAGCCGGAGCAGGCGGTGCGACTCCGGGAGAGAGCGGACGGAGCCTTGACGAACAGCTCTGGAGCCCAATGGCGTTTCTGTGCCTTCGGGGGCGGGGTTGTGGTAAGCCAATGAGGCGCGTGGGGCGGAACTTCCGTTCGCCGGGCTGTTGTCGTCCCAGCTTGTTGGCCCGGCTGAGTGAGGCGGGGGGTGCTGCGTGCGGATATTCAGTCATGAAGTCCGGGTAGGGACTTCTCCCGCAGTTCGGTGGCCGCGAGCCTGGGTTCCTAACCGGGACTTCCAGGTAAGCGCCTGTGCGGCGCGGCGGCGGTGGGCGGGGGCTGTCCCCACGGAGCCTGGGCCTGGGCCTGGAGCACACACCCCCTGGGCTGCCCGGGCACTTTCGGCCGGCGGCGGGCGCCTTTGCAGAGGCTCGCACCGAGTGCGGCTACAGCCCAGGCCCGCGCCCCAGGACCGAGTCTCCCTCACTGTCCATCCCGCGAACTTGTCTGTCCAAAGTTGTCGGGTTGTCTTGTTTCTCTTGTTCCCCTCCCGAGGTGGCCCGGGCCTGGGAAGCTCGTGAAAGTCTCAGTCCAGCCCTGCCTCCGAGTCCTCTGGTAAAACGTTGGGGGCTCTTTATTCTTAAAAAAAAAAAAGGGGGGGGGTGTGCGGCGGAGGCCGCTCTCTTCCTTTTTACCTTAGCCCATTCCCTCTTCCTTCCCCTCAAGCTCAGATTGCAGGCTTGGATGTGACCTTGCTAGGGCCGGATCCCGCTTCTCTACACTCCTGGAGTGAGCACCTCTGCCAGGTGGTTATTGAGTTGACCTGCACTGACCTATCCCTAAGGGAGTGGGCAGACATGGAAGCCAAGAGATAGGTATCCCAGAGACAGCTTTGGTGGCAGCCACTGCAGGTTCTCTTCCTTATTTTGGTAAATTCCTCTATTTTGTACTAATTTGGCAATAATAAATTTCCCAAACTCCGGTTTCGTCCTCAGTTTCAGCACCGTGGGCAGCTGCTAAGGGCCTCTTTTGCCCCAAACCTGCCTGGGTGTTGCTTGTGCTTTGCCAGTGATGCAGCAGTAACAGCGAAAACTGCATTCCTTTAAACAGTACTGTGTTGTTCTCCTAGGGGAACGTCTGCACTTTTTGATACAGTTTAATAAGGTGGGTGTGCCTCTAAAGAGCCAGAGGAAACAGATCACTTGAAGATTTAAGGAAGAGCTTTTGGGAACTTTAAGGTCTTATTTATTTATTTATTTATTTATACAGGATTCCTCTGTGTAGTCCAGGCTGACCTCGAACTTTCGATCCTTCTGCCTCAGGTCAGGCTACTGAGTTCTGAGATTACTGGGTCCTCAAACTGGGTTTAAAGACAATTTTTAGTGGCTCAAGGAGGTAACTCCAATTTCAGTAACACAGCTGGCTTGTGGTAGTTTAAACAGGATTTAGCAAGTGTTCAGTGTTGTAGTGCAGGGCCCATAGGAATTCATTAATGGATTTTATAATTAATTTATGGGGGAAGAATGAATATTAATAACATGAAACTTTTGTTTCAGTTTTTAAAATTCTCCTTATGTGTTAAGAGGAAGATGTAAAATATTGTGGATTTCAGGAAAGCAAAAGTTTCAAAATACTGGATTACAAATTTGGGAGTCAGACTAAGCTCAACTCTGCAGTGTTCTGTGACATTAATAAAGAAGGAAAGGCTGTCAAAGAATCTCAGTAGGTATGCCCTACTGCGTTTGGTTCCTGGAACTCCTGTAAAGGTGGATGGAGAGAACCAACCCTTTAGAGTAGTCCTTTGTCTTCCACATGATCCCTGTGGTTTGCACCTCCCCACCCACATCATACACACATAAACACACAACAATAATAAATGATAAAAAGTTAAGGAAAAGTGAAGATAAATGAATTAAAGTAGGTCTTGTTATGTAGTTAATCTTTATTTTAAAACTGGTTGACTAGATCTACAGTTACTTCTCTCTGTGTGAAGGATGACAACTATCTTATTAACGTATTTTCCTCTGCTTTGCTTGAAGTCAGCTTGATGTCTTCATGTGTCATATAAATCATGTGGGCAAAACCTAGTGGGTACCTAGGGGAACCAACTACTGAAGTTTGGGACTCACTTCTCATTTGTCCTTGTCATTTCTTCATGTTAGTATGAACTAAAATAGTTGGATTTTAATTAAAAATTATGATTTTTGGACATTTTAAAATCCGGGAATTAGTAATGTATAGCAGAAGACAAAATGAGTAAATCAAAATAGTGATTTGCCCCATTTGACATGTTATTACTGAATGGTGTTGCCTATGGTAGTTTTCTATGCCACAAAAGAGGAAGTTTAAGCATTAATTTTCTCAAAAGAGGAAACAAAATTAGTAGAAATGAGTTTGTTTTAGTAAGGCATGGTAGTGAACCATAGCTTAAAAATTCATGTATTCTACAAATCATTATGGAGCATGTATAAAAGATAGAATTAAGCTTTTATGCAGATTTTGCACTGTACAAAGATTGATTTGAGGCTAATGAAAGTTCAGTGATACCCATTGTCAAAGTTTATATGTTATAGTATGTAAGTAACAAAACCATAATATTAACTGACATTATTTACTGTAGACCAAATAGATCTCTTTGTACTTTGTATTATTGCATATAATTCTCACATTCATCAGTTTGGTAGATAGTACCATTATGCTTAGTTTTCTTTAATATTTAATTAATTAATTTATATTTAATGTGTGTACCTGTATGCAACAGTGTGTGTGGAGGTCAGAGTACAACTTGTGGGAGTCTCTTCTTTGCTTCTATGATATGGGATCTGTCATTGGGTTGGCAGAAAGTGCTTTTACTCTCCAAGCCATATTGCTGACCCAATTACACCTTTTACAGTTAATTTTTTTTTTCATTTTTTAAATGTATGTGTTTGTGTAATACCATGTGTGTAGAGGTGTCCATGGAAGCCAGAGGCCAGAAGAGGGTACTGGATGTCCTGGAGCTGGAGTTACAGGTAGTTATGAGCTGCTTAATGTAGGCATTAGCTTTGAGTCCTCTGGAAGAGCAGGAAGCATTCTTACCCACCCAGCCACCCCCATCCCACTCCACCCCCATCCATTTATACCTTATTTTCTAGATGAGAAAGCTAAGGCATCTCTCACATGAGTTCATGCAGGTACTTAGTGGAGTAGATGGAATTTGACCTTGGTATATATTTGAACCTCATTGTCTATATGAATCCTATCCCTTTGTGTCACATTGTAGGACTATAGGTAGAGTGCATGCTGTACAAGCATAAAGACCTGAGTTCAGATCTCTAACACACATGTGAAGAAACAGAGAATGACCTGTAAAACTGTTGTCCCAGCTCCGGGAGGTGGGTGTAGACTAGAAGATGAGCTTGTTGGCCACCAGCCTACATGAAAAACTAGTGCTCAAGGTTCAGTGAGAGACCCTGTCTCAAAGGAATAAAGTTTAGAGTGATACAGGTGGCCATTGCAAGTACATGTACCTGTACATACACATATAAATACCTCTCCCTTTCACTGGGTTATTTTAAGTTCTGGTGACTTTGGGTAAATTCCCTGGTTTCTTTAATTCTTTCCACTTAAACGTTTGAGCATTCGGACACTTTGTAAAGCACTAGATGGAATATGTTCGGAATATGATAAACCTCAGCCTTGTTCTTTCATTGAGAATGTGGCCATTTGAGTGATTGTTAGTAAATGGAGGAGAGTGGGAGAAGAAAGATATGAGGACACTGCCAGAGCACAGGTATAGAGGAAGGAAAGCCAGGGAATATTGCCAAGTTTGTATATTTAAGGAAAAGGTTGATAGAGATGACTGGAAAGAGATTGCTGAGATTCTTGAATGCCAGACCAATGGTTTTATATGTGATTTTTAGTTGAGAAGAATCCCTCTTTATGATAATTAATTTTGGAACAGAGGTCGGGTTGGAGAGGTAGAGTCCTAGAGGCAGGAATTCCATAGTGCTAAGATAAAGCTTGATGATTGTAGTGAAGGATAGGTTTGAAAAAGGTTTAAAATGACATTGGGAACTGTCATGATTTGGGCCTAAGACAGAATTCTGGGAGGATATTGATATTATTAATATAAGATATCATGATGAAGAACAAATTTTAATTGATGGAAATTTAGGAAGAAAATAATGGGGAATTTGGTTTTGGAACTTGAGATGTTCAGACTTGTATAAAGGCAAAATGAACATTTGAAGCTCTGTATTCTATAAGAAGGAAAAAGAATGGCTCACATGGAAGAAATGGCCTAAAATAGTCATTCCCATTTGGGTCAGTGGAGTGACTCCACTCCTGAAATTCCTCACTAAGAATGCAGCTATTGTTTTCCCTGTAGCCTATTTTGATTGCTGTCCTGAGGAAATGGGAGGGAAGATTATGGGAAGTAAGAGTTGCGTAAATCTATAAGGTTCCTGTTTCCTAAGAGTAAGTTGTAATTTTTAAGAGTAGTCTCAAGATAGTAAGTTGGAGATTAGAGATTCTTACACTAATAACTTTGAAAGATGCTTTTTGATTTTTTTGTTATCCTTTCTTGTTACCCTGAATTGATTAATAGCAAAACCTTCAGAGAGTGGGTAAGATTGTTATAGGGGACAAAAGTGGGGTGCACTGCTGGGAAGATTGTATTCTGCTTCTACCCAAGATTGTAGAGGAAGAACTTCAAAGGGTAAGAAGAAAGTTGTATGGTATGTGCAAAGAGTAAAGACCTGTCGATAACACCTGTTGCCCTGATGGTAACATTACCAATGTTGAGTTGTTTTGAAAATGAGAGTTAATATATGAAAAATGGTTGGTACTTGGTAGATGGTAATTGAACTGCTCATGTTATCATTATAATCTTAACAAAAGAGAGTCCTAGGACCTGTGGTAAGAAAGAAGGAAGATGGTGAAAACCCTCTTTAGCATTAAAAGGCCCCAGGACTAGTAGAAAGGCTTATATACTGTATATAGGTTTCATTAGCGGATTTCCTAGGCCCATGTGCAATTGCTTAATTTTAAATTAAGCAGTGAGATCTGTCACTGAATTATATTAACTTCTCTGCTGTTGTATTAGACTTGAGTAATTGGCCAGTGAAACAAAAATGTGTTGGTGAGCATGAGGAGAGCAAAGAAGGTTTGCATACGTACTGTGTCACACCACTGGTGAAAGCACTTCTTGAGTCCTACTACTTAAGCTTGTTTCATTTTTTTCCCAGCATTCATTCGCCTAACAAATACATATGTAGACCAGGTTAACCTCGAACTCTCAATAAGCTACTTGCCTCTGCCAGCTGAGTGCCAGGATTAAAGGTGCGAACCCCTCCTCGTGTCCTGCTCCAATAAATTCGTAAAGTATCTCCCTTGTCTAACACTAGTCTAGGCACTTGGTGAATATCACATAACTGAATAAATAGAACTCCTCCCTTCCTGGAACTTGTCCTATAGTGGGAGAAATAGGCATCTTTTATAATGTAATTAGACTTTTGTACTATATATTTATAGTCAAGCTACCTAAGCAGATAGGAAGGATAATGGTACCAGATCATAACTCCTGTGTAGAGCACTTTGAAGGAAGGAGTCATTCCTTATGCATTTGTCTCTCCCATTCTCCTTCTTTCCTATAGAATGACTTATGTTTGGAGTAGTGCCAGGCATTGTACATATGTTGAATGTTAAATTATTCTGTCTCTAAATTTTCTTTTGTTATCTCCTCTTTGTCATCCTGAATTGATTCATAGCAAAACTTTTAAAGTCAGAAAGCTTTTAATGCTAGTGAATGTGTAGGTACACATTAAGTGTTGAGTGCTAGACAGGAAGAGCTGTGTTAAGACAGGAACTAGGTTTTGAAGGAAATCTTTGAACTGCAGTAAATATTAAGGACCCACGTACTCACTAGATAAGAAAGAGAAAGGTTCTATGAATTGCATTGCCTGCTGGTCTATGAGACTGGAATGAAAATAAGGTTGTTATAGACAAAAGCATCAATGTTAAAGAAATCTGGATGTCCTTCAACTTGTTCGCTAATAGGAATAATTTTGCCTCTTAGTTCATTTTCTTATTGGTAAGGTAATTGGAATTTTCCAATTTAAAAAAGTAAGCTTTTAAGATGTCTTATAAAATGGTAGTTGCATTAGTATTTCACTTTACCAATGTAGATAAAATAGAACTGGTTATAAATTTCCATTGATAAGCATTAAGCTAAATATATATTTTTAGCTAATGAACTAGATGTTTAAAAATAAATTTCTACAAAATAAATATGTTTGATGTTATTTACTGACTGCTTTGTAATTTTTAAAAATAGGGCAAAATGTGATAATACATAATTGCCTGCTTTATCATTGCACAGAAGAAAATGAGCCATAGTAGCAGTAAATATTAAATCACAATAGTTACCCACACCTTCCTATATCAAGTTTATGTAATAGTCACTTCTTTTTATTGTGTGAGGTGCTAGACAGAATCTGATGTCCCTCATTTGTAGTTTAAGGAATAATGGTCCCTAACTTGAAGGAATTTTAAGAATAATGGGAGTGATGAACAGTTTAGTTTTGTTACCTGTGGTGGTACAGAGAAAGAGCATAATAAGAGGCTAGGCATGGACACAGGTTATAGGATTAAAGAGAAGAAATGCTGTGGAGGATGGCAGGGGTCTGAGCTAGAGAAAAGAGCCGGTTTATAAAGTGCTTCTGTGCTGAATCTCACGTTTGTTTCAAACTGGATTCTTAAATCTGTTAAGAAAATTTACACAGGAAGTAACATGATCAGATATTTTTCTTTTTTACTAGCATGTATTATTTATGTATAATAGTGAGTTTCATGATGTCATAATACTTCAGTTTTTTGATCATACTTATCTCCCATTATTTTCTCTTGTCACTTTCTCACTTGTCCAGACATTTTTATGCTTAACTTTGCAATTCTCTTTAAAAAGTGACCCAGGAAGAAGATATTTATGCTGTTGTAGTTATTTCAATGATGATTAGGACATGGGAGGCAGAGGAAGACAGATCTCTTTGTGAGATTGAGGTCAGCCTGTACCATTACCACATAGCAAGTTCTAGGCTAACTGGGACTCCAAAAAAAAAAAAAAAAAAAAAAAGATTATGGACCTCCTTGAAGAAATCAGTATTTATTTTTTAATTTTAATTTTTTATTCTTTTTATTTTATGTGTATGGGTGTTTTGCCTGCATGCATGTAAATGTACCTGTGCCTGCATTGCTCTCAAGAGGCTAGAAGAGGGTATTGGATCCTCTGGAACTGGAGTTACAGATATTTATTAGCTTCCATGAGGGTGCTGGCAATCAAACTTGGTCCTCTGTAAGAGCAGTCAGTGCTCTTGATTACTGAGGCAGCCATCTCTTCATCCCCTGCATAGCCACATTTGTATAAATTGAAAAAACAACACATTTTGGAAATTTTACTCATTAATATATGAGAACTTCTGATGAGCCATAGGAATTTTGATTTAGAACAATTTCTAAGGGAATTGGAAATTTGTTGGTGTTTTGTTGATTGACTGTATTCAGTTCATTTTTCTAATAATTGATGTATTCAGTTAAATTTTGTAGAAGGAATGAATTCCACTGGGAAATAATTCCATTGAAGAACTGATGATAGATGAATATTTTTTAATGAAGTCACAAAAAAGTAGTAAACTTCTACTTAAATAAAATAACTTACCAATGTTGAAGAATATCTAGTTAGTATTCTTTTAATTTACATGTTTGATCTTCAGAAAAAAGAACTGTGTTTGTAATTTATACATTTACCTAATATGATTTATAAATGCTAATTGATTTTTGGGGGGATTTAAATTCATGTGACATAAAATTAACCATTTAGGGTCTGGGAAGTTGGCTTAGTGGGTAAGAGCACTTGTAAAAGCTCAAGGATCTGAGTTCAAATTCCCAGCATCCAAGTAAAAAGGTGGGCATGTGCTGATGACAAGGGGATCTTGAGAGCTTGATGGTTGGAGACATTTGTCTTTCTTTGGCTTCCACATAGATTTACAAAGGCTGCATACCAGCATACTCACATGCATATACCACTTACCACACATAAACCATACACTACACACAGCAACATATCCAAAAAAATGTAATAATTTAAAAAGGAGTCATTAGGGACAGTGATAAGGCTCAGGGGTTAAAAGTAACTACTTCCAAGCTTGATGACTGAGTTCAATCCTTGGGATCCATGTGATGGAAGGATAGAACCAATTCCCACAAGTTGTCTTCTGACTTACCACATATGTACACACATACAGATACACTTAAACACACATAATAAATATAAAAAAATTTAAAAGTAGCAACTCAGCAGCATTTAGTATTCTCAATGTACTAAATTCTTTGTTTAGTTTTAAACCATTTTCTTTTTCGTATATGTGATTTATTCAGTTTTCTTTTATATGTGTGTATGTTTATCTGCATGTCAGTACACTGTGTGTGTAATTCCTCTGGAGGCCAGAAGAGGGCATTGGATCTTCTGGAACTGAAGTAACAGGTGGCTGTTAGCCACCATGTTGTTGGGAACTGAACCTGGTTCTTCTGCAAAAGCAGCCAGTGTTCTTAACTGCTGAACCATCTGTCCAGCCCCTTGTTTTAAACCATTTTCATCACTCCAAAATAAAATGTCATACCATTGGGCAGTTCTTCATTCCTTGATACCTCTAGTGATACCAGCCACCAATTACTTAACTTTCTAGGTATTTACTTATTCTGAGTATTTCATATGGAATCATACATTAGATGACTTTCTGTGTGGCTTCATTCACTTAGCATGTTTTCAGGGATTACTCGTGTAATAGCATGTATCAGTACTTTATGTTTTACTGCTGAATAATACTTGCTTCCACACTTAACAACTGCAGTTTATCTTTCTACCATTTGAGTGTTATGTATAATGTTACTGTGAACATTCCTGAGTGAAGATTTCAGTACCAGTTTTCATTTCTTTCAGGCATATACATACCAGGAGTGGAATTGCTTATGGTAAGCCTATGTCTGGGTTTTTGAGAACCTGTCTAGCTGTTTTCCATAGAGGCTAAAACATTCTATATTCACATCAGCACTGTGTACAGATGTTAATTTCTCCACATCTTTGTAAATGCTTGTTTCCTCTTTATATGCATGTGTGTCTATGTGATGTATGTGTGTGTGTGCGAGCATGAGTGCATGAGCATGTGGAGGCTAGGGATTGATGTTGGTGTCTTCCTCAGTCCCTCTCTACCTTAAATTAAAAAAAAATATGTGTATGAGTGTATTTGCCTGCATGTATGTAAATGTACCCATTTTGTGCAGTGTCTGTGGAGGACAGAGGAGGGTGTCAGATTCCCTGGAACTAGAGTTACTGGTTGTTAGCAGCCATGTGGGTGCTTGGAATTGAACATAGGTCCTCTTCAAGAGCAGCCAGTGCTCTTAACTGCGGAATCGTCTCTCTTGCCCCCTTTACCTTAATTTTTAAGGTAGGGTCTCTCAACTGAAACTAGAGCCCAGTGGTTCAGCAAGGCTAGCTGGACATCAGTCAAGCTCCAGAGCTCCAGAGGTCCTGTCTCTGCCTCCTCAGTATTAAAGTTACAGTTAGGCATCATAATGCCTGACTTTACATTAGTGCTGTGGACCTAACCTGAACTCAGGTTCACACGTGCATTGCAAGCACTCTGCCAACTGAGCCATCACCCTAGCTTCCTGTTTTCTTTCATTTTTAATGTCACCTTGTGGATAATTAAGTCATCCATAGTTCTGTTTGTTTTTGTTTTTGACTTTTGAGATAAGGTGTTACTACATAGTCCTGGCTGGGCCTGGAACTTGCTAGGTAGACTAGGCTGGCCAAGAACTCACAGAGATCTGTCTGCTTCCCCAGTGCTGGAATTAAAGGTCTGAGCTACCACAACTGACCCTACCTGTGTTTTTGGTTTGTCTTGTCCTGATTACTTATTACATTAGATATTTTTTCATGTACTTGCTGGCCATTTGTACATCTTCTTTGAAGACTTGTCTATTTAAGTTCTTTGCTGCTTAAAAATTTTGTTTTCTTACTGAATGAAAAGTGGTTTATGTATGTTGAAATTTATTTTTATTTGTGTGTGTGTGTGTGTGTGTGTGTGTGTGTGTGTGTGCATGCATGCCAGAAAAGGATGTCAGATCCCCTGGAGCTGAAGTTACAGGCTGTTGTGAACTGCTGGAGGTGGGAGTTCTTGGAATCCAAAATTGAACTCTGGTCCTGCAAAAGCAACAAGCACTCTTAACCACTGAGCCATCTTTCCAGTCTCCTTACATAATTTATTAGGTCCTCATCAGATACATGATATGTATATGTTTTCTTCCTTTTGTGAAAGATTTCTTTACTTTCTAGATGATGTCTTTTGATACATAAAAGTTTTGATGAAATCCAATTTATTTACTTATTTTAAAAATATTTTTATTTTATGTGTATTAGTGTTTTGCCTGCATGTGTGTAAGTGCACCTGTGTCGTGCAAAACCCCCAGAGTCCAGAAGAGGGTGTCAGATTCCTTGGAACTACAGTTACAAACAGTTGTTAGCCATCAAATGTGTGCTGGGACTCTAGCCTGGGTTCTTTGGACGAACAACAGCAAGTATTCTTAACTGCTGAGCCATCTCTCCAGTCCATATATACTTGTTTTTACTAATGCTTTTGGTGTCATTTACATTGCTAACATGAACTCACCCCTCCCTTCTTTTTTTTTCTTTTTTCTTTTTGTAACCCTGGCTGGCCTTTGAACTCACAGAGATTACCTACTTCTGCCTCCCGAGTGCTGGTATTAGAGGTTTACCACCATAGCTAACTGTGCCCCCCCCCCCAATTTGGTGATAAGGTCCCTATGTGTAGTCTAAACTATGTAAAATTGTGATTGTCCCTCCCCCTTCTGAGTATTGGATTTACTAGTATATACTGCCATGCTTGGCTTGACCTTTGTGTTTTCTTTTTGGACTTTTCTAATTTTTGCTGTTACATTTAGGTCACTGATCTTTTTTTGTTGTTGTTGTTAATTTTTTTTAATGTGTAGGAGTTTGGGTTACAGTTTAATTATCTTGCCTGTGTATATTCTTGTGCCCCATACTGCTTGCTGAAGAGAGTGTTGTTTGGGCTTTGTTACTTTTTCAAAAATCATTTGACCCTGTATAGATACATAAGTGTGTTTCCACTGAATTCACTCTGAATTCTGCTTTACTGTATATATCTATGTTTATGGTAGTATGATACATTGTGATTATTGTAAAGTCAGGAAAGATAGAGGCCTGGGAACAAGATACCTTTAAGACCACACTCCTACTTACCTACTTCCTCTCTCTAGGTCCCACATC
Organism: Eospalax fontanierii; assembly: GCA_035773235.1. Classification (NCBI taxonomy): domain Eukaryota; kingdom Metazoa; phylum Chordata; class Mammalia; order Rodentia; family Spalacidae; genus Eospalax; species Eospalax fontanierii. Next base: position 28,771,182 of record CM069548.1, on the reverse strand, counting down.
CTGAAATTTCCACTACTTCTTAATGTGGCAGCACCAGTTGAGACCAGGCCTTCACAACACAGAGTACTAACCACTGTATCCTCACAGCAAGTTGCCAGGGTGCCATGGAACTGAGCCCTCAACATATGTGCCTGTGGAGGACATTTTATAATCAAACTATAGCATTTTGTCTCTGGCTCCCCCACAGTCACATGTCTCATTCATAATGCAAACCGCATTTAGTCCATCTCCAAGAGTCTCAACAGTTCAAATATTGTTCAAAAATCTTGGATTTTTTTGAAACCATGGATTCAGCTTTCTAGCCCTTTATTTTGTTTTTTGATACAGGGTCTCACAGTGTAGTTCTGGTTGGATTGGAACTTGCTATGGAACTGGTGGGCCAGGTTGGTCTTGAATTCAGAGATCTCCCTGCCTTTGCCTCCTGAGTGTCGGGATAAAAATGCGTGCCATCACTCCTGGCATCTGTGGCTTCTTTTTGATGGGGATGGTCTTTTCTGTAACAAAACCTTCCTTGACCTCACCTTTACAGGTACTTCTGTTTGGTCAGATTGCAAGTTTTTCACATCTTTCTGTTTTACTTGATCCCAATTTTCAGTAAAAACACGGTAAACAAGCAGTAATATTCTGCCTAAATAGCTGCTGTATTCATATTTTCTCTGCCATACTGACTAATCCATCATCTTTAAATTCAGCCACACATGAAGTTGTACTTAAGACATGAACAAAATGTAGATGAGTGCTTGGTCAAAATAATTATATTCATAGTCCCTTTTCAGAATGTTACACTCAGTTCCCAGTAGTATTCTCAGAAAGGTTTCAGTCTAAAAGCTTTACTACAGTTTTTATTGCCTGCATTTGTATTGACATTCTGGGTGGCGAAGAGAACCGATCTGCTGTTATTGGTACCTGTTGTATCCTTCAGTTTTGATAGCAGTGAGTGGAGGCAGCAGGTGGGAGTAGCATCAGGTGCTGTCTTCTAGTCTACAGCTTTTAGCAGGCCCTGGGCATCAGGACCCTTAATTCTACAAGGGCCTTCGATCTCAATCTGGTACAGGCCTAGGAAGTGAAGATTATTTACCCACTTCTCATGAGTAGTGCACATTACAGGCTATGTTCTGCAGCAATTCCCTGACTACCTCTACACACCAGTATTACCCTGCTGTATCAGAGAGGGTTGGCTCCTGCTTTACTGAGAGGGATGAGCTCTATCTGGACAACCTGGTAAAATTATTTATTGTCTTGTTTTGTTCAACCATACTAGTGTACTCAGATGAGGACTGAATTCCAGCGTTGGGAAAAGAATCTGTCTTCCACATTTATCCTTTTGAGTATCTCTTCCAGTCTTACTCTCCTGTCGTAGTTTAATAATTCCTTTGGTGGCTGAGAAAGAGGACTCATTGGTTAAGAGCACTGGCTGCTCTAGCAGAGAACTCGGGTTGGTTCCAACAGTCACATAGCAGCTACCTACCATCTATAACTCCAGTTCCAGGGGATCTGACACCATCTTCTGACCTCCATGGGCATTGCATGCACACATGCACTTACATACATGTGGGCAAAACACTCGTACACATAAAATAATAATAAGTAAAAAATTCATTTCAAAGAATGAGGAATGAGGATGGGGATTGGTTCATTTATTTAGTTGGTTAGATTCTAATACTTATATATAGAAATGAGTCCTCTAAAACTAAGATAGGTAAACTGGAATGTTAATGCAATTTCCTTTGTCCCTGCATTAACATTTTAAAGGTTATATAGAAGAGTAGAAGGAAAACATTCAGACCCTTAGCACAGATCTTAGCATAAAACCGAGTTTTCTTTCACCATTGGCTATAGTGATAGGGTTGACGTTTGTGTGAAAAAATCCTAAAGTTGAGCATTCTGGTTTAGAAGATCGGTACTTTGAAGTACACTGGGCATATTTTATAAGCAAGAAAACAGAATTGTCTATCCTTCCCTAGTGCTTCAGATTGTAGTATCATTGAAAACAATTTCACTGATCATTGTCCTTTCTTGTTTTAGTGTGTTTTTTTTTGTTGGGGTTGGCAACCTGTGGCACCAGTGACAGTAGAGGTGTTTGAGAGAACCGTGAAGTGCGCTCTGTTGGCACGCCTACCATGTTTCTCTAGTTTGACCTTCTGCATTGTCCATTGACTTGCAAGAAGTTTATGAATAATGATGTGGTGTGTTATTTTTTAAACTTTGGTCAAGAAAATGTGAGTAATTTGTGATACACTGGAGTGTGCTTTCCAAATTTTCTTTGTGGTAAATACATGTTGATAATGTGAATAATAAATGACTAGGTCTTTATAGCCACTGGATGAGAAGCAGATTTTTAATATTTACCTATTTGTTGACAGACTAAGTGTACGTGATCTTGGTAGATTCTGTTTGGCAGCATTTAAAATTATTTCTGTGTAGTCAGAAAAATGAAACACCAAAAACCCAGCTTTGAACAACTGACTGATTTTTACTTGTTTCTTTAAAAAAATGACTAGATACAAAAGAGTTCATAAAACATTTCCGTATATTTTTTCCTTTTCCTATGTTGTATGTGTTTTGTGTTTGGGGTGTGTGTGTGGTGCATGCATATATGTGTGAGTGTGTTCAGTGCATGTGTGGGTCAGAGGAGGACATAGGGTGCCCTCCTCTATCGTTCCCTTATCACCGTGAGGTACGGTCTCTGCACTGGAAGGTTGCTGTTTCAACTGAGTGGACTGGCGGGCCAGTGCGCTCTCAGGGTCCAATTGACTCCACTCTCCAGTGCTGGGGTTACAGGCGTGCACAGCTATGTTCAGCATTATGTGAGTGCTGCGGAGTTGAATTCAGGATCTTATGCTTATAGACCATATCCCCAGCCTATGTATACTTTTTTTTCCTTTTTTAAAAAAATTATTGTGTGTGTGTGTGTGTGTGTGTGTGTGTGTGTGTGTGTGTTTGAAGCTAGGAAAGAGATCATCAGAGGGAAAGAAAATCTTAAGAGTGAAAGTGGGGGCATAAAAAGAGAGGGTAATGGGACATGTGTAACAAGGGAGATATTTGGGGGAGAAAGTGGGTGGAAGAGGGAGATAAATTAAAGCAAAGTACATTGCCACATATGTATGAAGATGCCAGAAGAAAACCCATTACTTGTATGTTTATGTAAGAAAGTTAATTTAAAAAACAAAATCCATTGGGGAAAAAAATCCCAGTAGAAATACACTTGACTTGTGGCTGAAATTTGTGGAAATAGTGAGGTATTGTTTCCTTTGGGGAGAGGAAATTTGAATACATACTAGGAAGAATTTGTCTCAGGGCTCTGATGTTGGAACAAATTTGATGTCTAAGAAACTTATTTGTTAAGCTTTTATAGTTAAATATTTGTTAATTTTGTTTCATTTGTTGAAAAAACTAGTTTTAAAAAGTCATAAATGAGCAGAAAAAGTTTTAGTTGGTAATAGTTAAAAATCCTATTGAGGCTTGGTTTTAGTTTGGAAGATTTCTTGTTAGAAAAACTACTTGGACAATCTTTGTTTTTTTTTTTTGTTGTAGTTAAAAGAATTGTGTGTTTAAAAAAATTGCTGGCATTCTGCAATTCTGGGTCTTTAATTCCATCATTCAGGAGGTAGGGGCAGGTAGATTTCTATGAGAGATCAAGGTCAGCCTGGTCTACATAGTGAGTTCCAGACTAGCTGGGCTCCAGGGAGACCTTGTCTCAAAAAGATCCCCCTCCCCAATTTTTTTTTTTTTTTATTTGTTTGTGTGTTTGTATATTGTGGAAGTCAGAGGACAACTTATAGAAATCATTTCTTTCCTACCATGTGGGTCCTGGGGATTGAAAGGTAGTCAGACTTGGCAACAAGTACCTTTACTTGCTGAGCCGTCTTACTGGCCACATGTGCATTTTTACTTTTGTATCAAAAGATAAACTTTATTATTTTTATTTTTTTATGTAATTTTTTTATTCATGAGAACTTCTTAATCATTTTCCTTAAAAGCTTTAAAAGATTATGCTTTCTGAGAATTTACCTAAGTGTTTGTTAATAATTATAGTGGCTAGACTCCCAGAAGTCATGATGTTTCATAAGAGTTTTAGTTTACTTTCAGTTGTTGTGATAAACACCATGACCAAAAGCAGCTTAGGAAGGAAAGGGTTTATTTCAGCTTACACTGCCAGGTCACAGTTGGTCACTGAGGGAAGTCAGGGTAGGAATGGAGGCAGGAACCAAGGGGATATACACTGTTCATGGCTGGCTCCCCTTTCTTATAAAACCCAGGAATACCTGCCCAAGGGTAATATTGCCCACAGACCGGTTTAATCTGGGAAATCCCTCTGTTGAGAAGATTCCTTCCCATGTTGACAGTAAAAGCTAAATAGGACAGTAAGGAATAGTTTAGGAAGTTATTGAAATGTTAATGTATACATAATATACATGTATTATAATATACATATGTGACTATGATCACACTTGTCAGAAAAGTAAACTAATAAAAATATGACTATAAGTAGATTTAGTGCTAAAATAGCTAATTGTTCACTTAATTGTTTTTGTAAATGCTAAGTATAGTATACATTCTCTGGAGGCTTATTATAGATATATTTATGGAGAGAAATAAACTGAAGTTAGCACATAGTAAATAGTTTTAAAAATTTGGAAAAATATAATCATGTAAGTAGTAGAATGTTTTGGCCTAGTTAAAAAAAAAATTTTTTTTAAATGTATGTGTGTGAATGTTTTGTCTGCATGCGTGCATGTGCATGCAGTACCCATGGCAGCCAGAAGAGTGTCACATCCCCTGGAACTAGAGTTACTGGTGGTTTTAGTTGCCATGGAGGTGCTGGGAACTGAACCTGATCCTCAGCAAGAGCAGCCAATGCTCTTAATTACTGAGCCATCTATTTAGGCCTTGGTCCAGTCTTTGAAACCTAGTAAGGCCCAGGAATATAGCTGGAGAATCAGTGGACTATAAGCTTCCCTGGTGGCTTTATTATGGACATGTTTGACTGTTTTTTAAGTGTTAATTGACATTGACACAATTGACATCTAGAGTGTTGAGTCATCTTCAGAATTAATGTTATTTAGAAAGGAATTTTCTGAAAAGAATGTTGATCTTAACCACAGATGCCATTCTTAAAATTTTTAAATGTAATTGTGTGTAGATGAGCTATCTATGCAGTATTGCCACAGATTTAATTGGGAAGTTCAGCTTTACTGTGTGGGCATGGAAAGGTTTTGAATTTTGCAGTTACTAGACCAGCATTGGATGAGTAACTCTGCTGTAGAGGCATGCAGATAGTAAGTGTTTGCCAGCCAGGTTGCTCAAGTTCTCGGAAGTTACACCAAGCTTACACCTTACTCTAAGTTGGTTTCTCTTGAAAAGATCAACAGAGTTAGACAGTTAGTTAGATGAAGACTAGAGAAAAGATTGTTAAAAGGCATAATTATAACAAATCTAGCTTTGCACATCTTAGTTGGCTTTATTGGTGGTTCTAGAATTGATCAACAATCTGTACCAGAAATGGTTCAGAATATGACATACCACCACATGGGCAGATCATACTTAGAGCCAGAACTTTCTGGTTGAAAAATCAGGAGCCAAACAACCCTTTCTGCAGAGGTATGCAGATGGTTAAAAACTGTAAGAAGATACTCAACTTTACCAGTTAGTGGAGAAATGCAAATTAAACCCCAACTGTGTGCCTTTTAGAATGGGTATGTCAAAAATGGCAAATAGCAACTGCTGATAACAATGGGAAGGCATAGGAACCCTCATGCATTGCTGGTTGGAATCCAAAATAGTTCAACCTCTGTGGAAAATGGTATAATTAAAAAAAAAAAATCAAAGAAGGGGCTGGAGAGATGGCTCAGTGGTTACAAGCACTGACTGTTCTTGCAGAGGACCCAGGTTCAATTCCCAGTACCCACATGGCGACTGGCTCTCTTTAACTCCAGTTCCAGGGGATCCAACACTGTCTTCTGACCTCTGTGGGGATTGCATGACACAGGTGCCCTTACCTACATGGAGGCATTATACTCATACACATTAAATAAATAAATAAATAAAGCAGTTTGTGATCCTACAGTTCCACTTCTGGTATGTACTCAAAAAGTTGGAAGAAGGAACAAAAGTGGGTGTTTGTTCACAATCAGGAAAAAGTGGAAGAAGCATAATTTCTGCTGATTAATTAGTATATAAACAGGATGTAGTATCTACATGCCATGGAATATTATTGAGCCTGAAAAGGAAGCAAATTTTGACAGTTCTACAACATTGATAAACATTGCTAGTACTTCTGATGTGGCTGCACAAATTCCCACCAGCATTGAAGAGAGTTCTTTATTCATTCTTGCCATCATTTGCTTCCTCCCTTCCTGTAGCCCCAGCTGGCCTGAAACTCTTCACGGAGATGTTGACCTCAGCTCTCACAGAGACCCACTTGCCTCTTTAGTCCTGGGATTGTGAGAGGGCATGTACCACCACACCTAGCTTAGTTGTTTTCTTGTTGTTAACCATTATGAGTTTTTCTAAAATTGGATTAATAAACAAGTTGTATTATAAACAACACTATGGGAGAATGTGCTTAAAACATGGAACTTAGAATCACCATTTTAGTAGTTACTTTTCTGTTGTTGCTATAAAACACCATGACTAGGGCAACTTATAGAAGAGTTTATTTAGGTTTACAGTTTCAGACAGAGAGAGGAAGAAAGGGAAGGGGGGAGGAAAGGAGGGAGGGAGAGAGTTCATAATGGTAGGGGATGCATAAGGCAGGAGGCAGCTTGAAACAGAAAGGTGAGAGCTCACATCTCCAGCTGCAAACAGGAAGAGAGATCAAGTTGGACTGGGGAAAGGCTCTAAACTCTCAAAGCCTACCTTCAGCAAGCCATACCTCCTAAACCTCCTCAGGTAGTACCACCAATTGGGGACCATATTTTAAAATTTGAGCTTGTGGGGGACATTCTCATTGAAAAATCACTATAACAATGAATGTAGGTACCTGTTTTAACCTAATTTTTTTCCTTCTCAGTACTGGGGGCTTAAACATAACATAGTCCTTGGAAAGTACTCTACCACTGAGCTACATCCCCAGCTCTGTTTTAGCTAAGGTTGATGTTTCCTAAATGTCCAAGTCTATGTAAATTCTTGTGCTTTTGAAATATGCTTTAATTTTAATCCTTGCATGTTTGTAATTAAAAGGATATTTTTAGATGTTAAGAATTAATGTGAGAAATGATTTATTCTAAGGGAGAAAACACCAACTTTTGCAGTTATTCTTTTCTTCTTTGTCTTCCAGGTGATTTTACGAGATGCTGCTCTCTATAGGGATGCTCATGCTGTCTGCCACACAAGTCTACACCATCTTGACTGTCCAGCTCTTTGCATTCCTAAACCTGCTGCCTGTAGAAGCAGACATTTTAGCAGTAAGTACAGTGTAATTTATTCTTGTTTAAAAGCATCTTTTAATGCCTTCAAAAAAGCTGTAAATGATGAAATCTTACAGTGTGTTTATGAACATGCCAAAGTATATAGTTACTTGAAAATAGATAGAGGATGCCTTCTTTACTTTTTTGTTGTTTAATAGCAACAAAAATGTAATGTAAATTCCATGTGATGAATGATGTTGTTCTTCAGAGTATATATATATGCACATACCCTACAGGCTTTTTGCTTTATGTAGAACCTTACTGATTTCCTTAGTACCTAGTATCATCTTTTTCCTCCCTCCTTCCTTCCTTCCCTTCTTTCCTTCCCTCTCTCTTCTCTTCCTCTCTCTGTCCCTTCCCTTTGTGTAGTCTAGAAAGACCTTAAATTTATAATCCTCCTATCCTGAGCTCCCTGAGTGCTAGAATTCTAGGCATGTGCATTACACCCAACCTTAGAGTATGTGTGTGTAGCAGAGTCTAGCTTTGAGCTCCTGGTTTTCCTGCCTCAGTTTCTCAAGTGCTGGCATTATGAGGCATATACTACCATATATTTGTAATGACTAAAGCTCTCAATACTACATTGATATTATTTTAAGAAATTCTAAAAGGTATCCATAGAAAATTCCAATTTAAAATTATCACTAATGAATTAGAAGTATAGTGGTTCTGTCTTTGTTGGAAAAAAAACAAAACAGTTTAGAGAAGATTGCTCCCTCAAACCTTAGTGTTCTCTTGACCACGTCTTTCTTTTCTCTCTATTGGAAGTATATACATTTCATACTTCTCATTTCTGTATAGGAAGAAATTTCTCTCTTTCTCTTACCTATACTTTGGTTCTTTGCTAAGAATTTGGGTGCAGTTGATGTGCTTGAGATTAGGTAAGAAACAGAGATTGGAATTGTTACTAAGCTTAATGTGGCCAAGCATGTGCATATGATACCACTTCTGGAAGATTCTTGTGTCATTGTAGGTCTTGAGAGAGCAAAGCTTATTTGTACAGCATATCTTATGAAGACAGAGGAGCCCTAGCATTGCAATTGGGAATTCTTAGTCACCCTCTTTAATAGAGAACTGAACCAGTAGATAGAATAATAATTTATTTTTGATTGACTGATTTTTATTTTATGTGTATGAGCGTTATGTCTGCATGTGTGTAAGTGCACCCCTGTTGTGCAATGCCTGAGAGGACAGAAGAAGCATTGAATGCCCTGAAACTGGAGTTAAGGACAGTTGTTAACCACTATGTGGGTGCTGGGATTTGAACCTGGGTCTTTTGTAAGAACAGCCAGTGCTCTTAACCTCTGAACCATCTCTCCAGCCCCTGATTTCTTTTTTTAAAAATGTTTTATTTTATTTTTAATTATGTGCATGTTTGTCTATGTGTGGGCATGTGTGTGTGAGTGCCATGTTCGCACAGCTGGAGGTGTTGGATCTCCATGAAGCTAGAGTTACAGGCGCTTGTAAGTTGCCTGGCCTGGGTGTTGGGCACTATACTTGAGTCCTCTACAAGGGTGGTATATACTCTTAAATGCTGAGCCATCTCTTCAGTCCTGTTTGCTATTTCCTTTGGTCTCTGTCTAGTTGTTCTGTATTTTGTCCAGAGTAGTCACTCCATTGTCTTGTATTTTCTTTTGTACCTGAGGTGGATTTTTATTTTGTGGTCCACTTGTCTCATGGATTAAATGTTTAGTGGACTGCTCTGGTATACTAGATATGGGACCTCAGTCAAATGGCTAAGCTACTGTAAGTATCTCAGCTTCTTTATTTGTAAATTGGAGTGATGTGGCTATAATTAAGAGAAATGACTTAGAACAGTATCTGTATGTGGTAAATATTTTGTGTATATTTTTTACCTTCATTGTAATTATTTGATTATTTACTCATTCCTTTTGGAAGACCAAGAATACTTGAGGTATACTTTCAATCTAGAGATATTAAAAATAAGTCAGTCACTTTTTTCTGCTAGCAGTTTTCCCACTGTTCATTCAGGATGTATTTGAGCTGTTGTAGTCTGGTCTCTGTGCTGACACTAAAAGATAGAGAGCTGACGTGAATGTAGAGGTAGCTGGAAGGTAATGGGTTGTGCAAGCATGTGAACCGGCAGAGGAGGTGCCTATGATAAATCATTCAAAGGAAGAGAGTCAAGAATTTGAAAATCTTAGTTCTTCTTTATCATTGAAATCTGATTTTTTTATTAGTACAAATTTAAATAAATCGAACATAGATTGATTCTAGTTCCATTCAGATTGGAATGGAATGAATGCTTCACTGGAAAAGATAAACCAGATTTTGTTGTGCTATTTGCATGCCAAATGCCTTTCTTCTTTCTGGCACTTTGAATCCTCTCATTTGACTACTAGTTCCCTGAAAACAGTGTATGTCTTATAACGGTGAGTTATAAAAGATTGTGGAATTGCTATTACAGTGTATTGCTGATGTCTAGACTGTGAGTAGTTAAAAGACAGGAATGTGTTTCATGTTTCTAGTGTATGCATTTCATTATACAATAGGACTTCAATAAACATGTGAGCTGAATAATAACCTTACTTTACATATTCATTTTCTACCATGTTTCCTTTTAATGGCATATTCTTTACATACTTTAAAGATATTCAGATCAGTGCTGAATATTTTGAGGTTCAGAGCCACAAGTGACTTGCTAACATTGGGTTATGTGTATGTTCATACCATGGTAGTAACTTTCTTTAATTTTTTTCTGCCACTGAATATTCTTTTTAATATTTGTGTTTTAAATAAAATAGTATCAGAAATTTGTGATATTGTCATAGTTTGTTTTTTGTTGATCCTCTTCTCCCATCTTCTTGGGTCCCTGTCTATCATTCTACCTACTCACAACATACTCCTTTCCATTTTCATGTCACGTGTATTCTAATCCCCCCTCTCCTTACCTTAAAATCTTTCCCCCCTCTTGTGGTCCACTTTCAAGTTTTATAACCAATACCCACAGTCACTCCTACACATAAACACATAAGTAAAAATTAAAAACTAGAGCTAGGCGTGGTGGTGCACACCTATAATCTCAGCACTCAGGAGGCATAGGCAAGTGGATCTATGTGCGATCTAGGGCAGCCTGATGTATGATAGTGAGTTCTAGGCCAGCTGGAGCTATAGGAAGATCGTTTATCAAACAAATAAAAGAAACAAAAACAAATCTAGAAAATCAAAACTAGGATCTGCATATGAGAAAGAACATGCAATATTTATCTTTCTGAGTCTGGATTACTTAATAATTTCTAGATCCATTTTCTTAAAAATTGCATGATTTCATTTTCAGCTGAAAAAATTTTATGTATATATCCTACATTTTCATTATTCATTCATTGTTGGACATTTAGGCAGATTCCATTTCCTTGCTATTATGAATAGAGCAGCAGTAAGCACACATGTGCAAACGTGTTATCGCATATAGAATCCTTTGGATGTATGCTAGCTGGGTCATAATATACATGTATTTGAAGCTTTTGGAGAACACTCCAGATTGATTTGGGTAGTGATTGTACCAGGTTTTATTTCCACTAGCAGTACATAGTTTGTCCTTTTTCCCTATATCCTCACCAGCATTTGTTTCTGTTTGTTTTTTTCTGGTGATATCCATTCTGAGTGAGGGGAGATAGAATCTAAGGTGACCTTTCTCAGGAAGTAAGACAAGTATCTCATTTACTGTAATTTAAATAAATACTTAGGAATACACCTAACCAAGGAAGTGAAAAGCCTCTACAATAGAAACTTAAGACACTGAAAAAAGAAATTGAAGGAGACACTTTGCTAGGAAGACCCTCCGTGCTTCTAGATTTGTAGGATCAATGTAAAAATGTCTAGATTGTCCAAAGTGATCTATAAATTCAATGTATTGTCCATCAAAATTCCCAAGATATTTTTCACACAACTAGAAAAAAAACCTTAAAATTTATATGGAAATGCAAAAAGGCCACAGATAGAGCAGTCCTAAGCAGAAAGATCACTATTGGAGGTATCATAATACCTGATTTCAAATTACACTACAGAGCCATAGTGACAAAAGATAGCATGATGCTGGCACAAGAACTTGTAGACCAGTGGGACAGAGTAGAGGTCCCAGAATAAATGCACAGAACCGTGGTCCCTAATTTTTGACAAAAGTGTCAGATATACGCACTAGAAAGAAGCCTAGTCAACAAGTTATTGTGGAAAAGCTGGATATCCACTTGCAGAGAAAGAACTCATATCCATATCTTTCAGCCTGCACAAAAATCAAGTTCAAACTTGATTAAAGATAATTTATAAACCTGAAGTACTGAAACTGCTAGAGCAGCATAGGCAAGAAATTTCTGAATAGGATTCTAAGTAGCACCAGAAAGAATCTCAATTGGAGTCTCATCCAACAAATTGGATTAGATGAAATTAAAAAGTTTCTGCATAGCAACCTATCAGCAGAGTGAAAAAATGGCCTGTGAAGTAGGATAAAATCTTTGCCAGCTCTTCTTTAGTCTTGGGATTAATATCTAGGATATATAAAGAAATGCAAAAATTAAAACACCTGAAAAAGGAAATTGCCAGTCAATAAATAGGTTAATTAACTAAACATATAAGTTCCTCCCCCGGAAGAAATATAAATGATCAACAAATATTTTAAAAAGTGTTCAGCATCCTAAATCATAAGAGTGATGTGAATTAGCATTACTTTGTCTATTAGAGTTGAATGTAATTTTAGTTGATCCCAAAATGCCTTTAATTACATTGTTTGGAATTCTCAGATAGAGTTTGTTGCTTGTTGATGATCACAAGGTAAGCATCAGGGAATAATGTAAGGATAAGTGATGTGAATGGGTTGGACTGTACATAATGGTAGTCTGGAGCTCTGGAAATAGTGACAAACTGAGTTGAATTCCAGCTCATGTGGTAGCATGGTCTTGGGCAAATTACGTGGCATTTCAGTTCACAGTTAATTTATCATGAAAGTACGAATATAGATACCTATAGGACAAGAGGTTAAGAGCCAGTGCTCAGGTGCCACACTGCCTTGGTTAGACTCTTGGTTCCTTCAGTTCACTATGGCAGATTGTTTTTAGTAGTCTATGGTCAGTATGCAAAATGAGGATGATAGTTTATATTACAGGGTTATAGAAAGGATTAAATAATTGTGAATACACACAAAGTGTTTAATATCTATCATGAGTGCTAATTTTTTAACTATTTTCAAAATTAAATAAAACCTTCTAATAATGTTGCTGCCAAGAAGAAACAGTTAAGAAAAAGACCTCTTTTGTTTTGTAAAAAAATTTTAAATTATTTTCATTTATTTGTGTGTGTATGCATTTGTGTTTGTGTATATATTTGTATGTAACGTGTGGACATGCATGTACTGTGGTGTGCACGTGGAGGTCAGAGGACAACTCTCTGGGCTTGTTCTGCCCTTCCACAATGTGGGTTCCAGGGATGGAACTTGGGTCTCAAGTTCTCAGGCTTGGTGGCAAGTACTGTTACCTGCTGAGCCTCGTGCTAGCAATCATTAGGGGTTCCATATATTCTGTCATATATGTTAAGTCTTATCAAGTTTGTGTCCCCAGATGTCCCTTAGTGTGGGTTCATCCACTGGAGCTGGGTCAACTTATCAAGTGTCACTCTCTTAAAGAAGATTAACTCTCACTTACCGAGCAGTGATCAGCTGCCAATATTTCCTCACTTAGGGTTGGGCCTTTTTACCCATTTCCCCACTTCTATGCTGGGTTTTTGTTTGGTTTGGATTTGCATGGGTCTTATGCATGCTATCACCAATGCTGTAAGTTCATATGAGCAAATTCCCAGACACCTGGAAAACTCTAGTTTCCTTGTGATCATCTAGTACCCCTATCTCTTACAGTATTTCTGGTTCCTCTTCCCTAATGGTCCCTGAGCCCTGGGAAAAGGGGTTTAATATAGGAATCCTGTCCAGCACTGTGCAGTGTGTATTTGGCTAGGTACATATGAGTTCTAATTGGACTAAGTCCAATTAGGTAGCTGTTGATTATCCCCAAGAAGTACAAATACTGCACCAATAGAGAGTTTGCTGTGCCGGTCATTTTTGTCATTATTAGACTTTACAACTGGGTTGGACTATTTATTGATTTTCTTCCTTAGCAGTTTGCATAGAATCCTGATACTGTGAGAGCTAATTTTCAGGGAGGAGGCTTCCATATCAGTTCCAGCTTGATTGCTCTAAGTCCTGTGTCTGAAGTATGTCCTATTTTCTGCAATAGGGTTTATCTTCAAGTTCTGGAAGACAAGCAAGGGCTGTGGTAATAGCCTGTATCATTTTGGGAGTCTCTTGGATTACTATGACCAACAACTCAAAGGGAGGTTCCTCCTGTCTGGCACTGTGTTTCTTGTTATATAGCCTTCAGCTCTACACATGCATATATATATATATATATATATATATATACACACACACACACACATATATATGCAGTGTATACATTATGTATAACTTTGGACTTTTGGAGTAATACATTTCCCTCTGGTTTTTTACACCACCTGAGTGTTATTTATCACTTATGACTTTATAACTCTCCCTCCTTTCCTCAGTCAATGTATCTCCATATTCCCCTTGATGACACCTGTGTCCTGTTACCCCTCTTTTGAGCTCTTCCCCCTTCCCCCATGGTTCCTTGTATAACCCTCCCTCCTCTCTTCCCAGTTAAATACCTCCATTTTCCCCATTTCTCCTTAATATAGAAATGATATAGTAATTTGAGATTTACTAAACTCTAAAATGTCCTCTGTAAATTGATTTTGACTTGATTATTTTAAATTTTATATTTAGTATAATTTTGAAAATGCATCTCAGACATTTGAGGATCTTCCAGCAAGATTTGGCTATAGATTACCAGCTGAAGGCTTAAAGGTAAGAATATATTAATATGGTAAAGGCACAGAACATCTAAATTTTTTTTTTTTTACTTATTTTTATTTTATGTGTATGAGTGTTTTCCTGCATATATGTAAGTGCACCTATATATGTAATGCCCATGGAGGCTAGAAGAGGATGATGGATTCCCTGGAACTGGAGTTTCAGTGGTTGTTGGCCAACATGTGGGTCCTGGGAACTGAACCCAGGTTCTGTGCAAGAGCTGCCAGTGTTCTTAATTGCTGAACCATCTCTCCAGCCCCTTACCAGGTATTTAATAAGCAAATTTTCATGGTTATTTATTTAGAAAGTGAAACCTTTTACTTTTATTATTATAAAACTCCAAATAATCATTTGAAAAAGTTAAAGATTTTTCAAGTTGGGCATGGGGGTACATACCTGTAATCCACCTCAATCGCCAGCCTGAACTATGTAATAAGCTTGAGGTCAGCTTGGGCTATAGAGTATGAGACCCTGTGTATAAAAAACAAAAGTAGTTATTCAGAAGTTATGTGTGATGTGCTGGGTTCAATTTGCAGCATGCATGCATTAGCGTATAGGTGCTGTTAACGTTTTTGTATCTAATATTTCAGACCTGTTTTGTAGGCTGTATGCCATGTGTTTATTTGTATATGGATATACAGTGAATCTATACTGAAGATTAATAGAAACCTGCCTCTTGGGTACCTGTCTTTCCCTTTAATTGTATATCTATATCGTCTTTTCTTACTGATAGGGAAAGGCATACATTACTCTTTTTAATGATTGCTTGGTTTTGCAGTATCATGAAATACTATGGATTTTGTATATTGCCCAGTTTTTACTAGTACTAACATTGCTGTAATGAATGTATTCATCAGTTTATTTCCACAGGGTATATCTTGAAGTATAGGAAAGCCTTCTTTGTGGTCTAGATGTTTAAAATTTTATTATATATTTCAGCTAGCCCTCCAGAAACTTAGGGGCAATATAAAATTCTATCAGCAGTGTCTGAGGCTATCTTTTTGTTGTTGTTTGTTTATGTATTTTCACTTTGCAACCCTGACTGGCCTGGAACTTTCTGTGTATATGTATACCAGGCTTGTTTGGAATTTGGAGATCCTCCTGTCTCTGCTCCTGAGTGCTGGGATTAAAAGTGTGCAGTATGCCCAGCAAGAGTATATTGGAAATAAATATCAAGTATTTGTTTTCCATATATGCTTCCAAATCCTTTTTCTTTGGTTTAATGTTTCAGAAGTTTTATTTATGTGACTAATAATTAGTGTGTTTTCCTTTTTTTTTTTTTTTCTTGTATCATAATTAGAAATTCCTTCCCCATTCCAGGGCAATCTGAGGTTTTTAATGTTACATAAGCTAAAATATGTATAGCCATACATCACATAATGCTTCCTCATGTTCCACCACACAGTCTGGTCTGGTCATTCATCTTTGTTGTTGTTTTGTTTGTCTTTGAGACAGGGTCTCACTGTGTAACCCTGGCTGTCCTTAAACCTCAGAGACCTTTCTCCTTCTGCCTCCTGAATGCTCTGAGTAAAGGCATGTGCTGCCGTGCCTGGCATGTGTGTATTATGTATTTTTAAGTCCAGTCCTGTAACCACTTGGCATTCAGGGTGATAACATGTATCACCCTGGTTAGAAAAGGTTGTGTCATATGCAGATATACAGAGTTTTTAAGGTATCATATAGTTATAATTTTGGCTTTAGTTCTCCTTTGGCATCAATTTTTCTTTAACCTACTAACTTATGTGTCCTAGTTTATAATCTGTAGTTGCTTCCAATGACAAGTCTCCTGTAGTCTTTTGAAACAATCTCTTTGAAAATAAGAATATTCTTCTGCTTGCCAAGTGCTGGGATTAAAGGCATATGATATCATGCCCCACACTTGTTTGTGTTCTTGGTGTTTATTTTTTTTTGAGTTCTTTGTGTATTCTAGATATATATCTGGCAAAAGTTTTCTCCCATTTGTAAACTGTCTCTTCATTTCATTGACAGTTTACTTTGCTCTACAGAAGCCTTTTAATTTCACAAGATCCCATTTGTCAACCGTTGGGCTTATTTTCTGTGTGACTAGATCCTTGTTTAGAAAGTGCTAAGCTATGCCTAAATCTTGTAGTATACTTCCTACTTTATCTTTTAGCAATTTTAGAGCTGAGATTTTATGTTGAGGTCTTTGATCTAGTAAGAGTTGATTATTTCCCAGATGATCAGAGCATTGTTTAGAAAGTCCTTAGCTATTCCTATGTCTTGAAGTGTAATTCCTATTTTTTCTTCTGGTAGTTTCAGAGTTTTAGATCGTATGTTGAGGTTCCTTGAGCCCTTTGGGGTTGATTTTTGTGCATGGTGAAAGATAAAAATCTGGTTTCATTCTTCTTTATATAGATAACCAACTTTTCCAGCCCCATTTGTTGATGATGCTATCTTTTCTCCAATGTATATTTTAGGCATCTTTATGGAAAACTCAGGTGCCTAAAGTTTTCATGAACTTGTACCTAGGTTTTTTCTTCTTGGCCAGTACCATGCTGTTTTTTGTTCATTATGGCTCTGTAATATAACTGAAATCAGGTATGGCAGCATGTCCAGCATTGTTCTTGTTTTGTTTATGCCAGGGTCTCACTATGTAGCCCTGGCTGCCTTAGAATTCATTTTATAAACCAGGATGGCCTTGAGCTCATAGAGATCTGCCTGCCTCTGCCTTCTGAGTGCTGAGTTTAAAGGTGTGCACCACCATACTCAGCTAGCATCATTGATTCCCACCCCCCCCGCCCCTTTCTGAGGATTGCCTTGACTGTCTGGGTCTTTTGTACTTCCATATATTAAGTTTTTGTTTTTTTTTTTTCCTATTTCCGTGAAGAATAACACTGAGATTTTGACTGGCATTGCATTGAATGTGTAGACTGACCATTTATACAATATTGATTCTCTTATCCATGAACAGGGCTGGTTCTTCCATCTTCTACTGTCTCCCTCAGCTTCCTCTTCACTGCTTTAAAAGTTGTCATTGTAGAGGCTTTTCACTTCCATAATTTGGCTTATTTCAAGATATTTTATTTTCTTGGAGCTATCGTGACTGGGATTTTTTCCATAATTTCTTTTTCAGTGTGTTTGTCATTTGTATATAGGAAGGCTACTGATCTCTGTGTGTTAATTTTGAATCCTGCCACTTTGTTGAACATGTTTATCAGCTCTAGAATTTTGTCTTTAGTGTGTTTTACGTATAAAATGTCATGTGTAAATAAGGGTACTTTGACCTCTTCCTTTCCTGTTTGTGTTGCTTTCATTTCCTTGTTCTGTCTTGTTCTAGTTAAGACTATAATGTGAAAAAGGAGTGGAGAGAGTGGACATCCTTGTTTTTGTTCCTGATTTTAGTGGAAATACTTCAAGTTTTTCTTCCATTTACCATGATATTGGTTATGTTTGTTGTATGTGGTCTTTACGATGTTGAGGCATGTTGTCTGCATCCCTTTTCTCTCTTGGATTTTATCAGGAAGGGGTGTTGATTTTGTGGAAGGCTTTTTCTGTATCAGTTGAATTTGATTTCTGTCTCTGAGAGCAGTTATATGATGAAGTACATTTATTGAGTTACATGTGTTGAACCATCGGGTGTATCTATGGAATGAAACCTACTTGATTATGGTGGATAATCTTTTAAATGTATTCTTAAATTCAGTTTACAAGTATTTTAATGAGAATTTTTGCATCTGTGTTCATTGAGGAGATTGCTGTAGTTCTGCCCCCCTCCATTCTCGCTGCCCCCTCTGTATCTTTCTCTTCTCTGTTTTGGGGCTCAGTGTAATACTTACTTTGTAGAAGGAGTTTGGAGGTATTCTTTCCTTTTTTGTTGCACAGGAGAAGCATGGGCTTTAGTTCTTTAAAAAATTTGGTAGAATTCTGCTTGATTCCATCTGGACCAGGGCTCTCTGAGACAGGATATATTTTTTGTTACTGCTTTATTCTTGTTACTTTTATAGGTCTGCTTGAATTGTTTATCTAATCTTGTTTAACATAGATCATATCGTTGAAAAATTCATCCATTTCATTTAGATTTTCCAATTTGATGGGAATATAGGTTTTTAAAGTTTGTCCTAATAATATTCCAAATTTTATTGGTAGGTACATATTTATGTAATGCTTTCTTTTTCACCTCTAATCTCATTTATTTGGATCTTCTTTCTCTTCTTTTTTTGGTTAATTTACCTAAGGATTTGTCAGTCTTTTTTTGTTGTTGTTGTTTGTTTTTCCCCCAAAGAATCAACTTTTGGTTTCCTTGATTCTTTTTCTTTTTCTGTTTCTATTTCATCGATTTATGCCCTAATCTAACTATTTCTTTTTTTATTAAGACGAGTGATTTTAGAACTGCATATTAACTTGTGTGTTGGTTATTTTTTTCTTGCTTTCATAAAACATCCTGATCGAGGCAATTTAGAGTAGGAAGAGTTCATGTGGCGTACAGTTCCAGAAGGTTGAGTCCATCATAGTAGGGGAGGTATGGCAGGAGGCAGCTGGAGCAGAAAGCTCAGGGCTCACATCTTCAAGCAGGCACAGGAAGCAGAGATAGACAGATTGAAAGTAGGACAATGGCCTTCAACTCTCAAAGCCTGTCTGCAATGATGTTCTTCCAGTGTGGGCATAAGTCCTAAAGGTTCTATGACCCTCCCTAAACAGCACCACAAACTAGGGATCATATATTCAAATACTTGGAGGCTATGGGGGCCAGTTATTCAAACCATCTCATACTGCATGAAACTTTTTTCCTTTCCAAGTCACAATGCATTTAAAAACCCAAGCAGATTAGTCTGGGAATTTTTTTATTGATAAGCTTTTACATTCTTAGAATATTAATGTAAACAAATTTATTTCTAGTTCTTTTGAATTTTTATCAGAAATAATGTTTTAATATATATTTTGTTAACATGTTGATGGCTTTGAATGTTTAAAAATACTCTTTGAATATTTTTGGATTACTAATGGGCCTTAATTATATCTTTTAGTTAGCTTATAAAGTAGAAGATTTCTACATGGCTTTCTCTTGCACCCTTAGTTTTGGTTGAACCTCTCCCAACTTTCACTTTTCCTGTATCTTCCCATCCCCATCCACATTTTAACTCTT
Organism: Eospalax fontanierii; assembly: GCA_035773235.1. Taxonomy (NCBI): domain Eukaryota; kingdom Metazoa; phylum Chordata; class Mammalia; order Rodentia; family Spalacidae; genus Eospalax; species Eospalax fontanierii. The sequence continues at coordinate 28,751,780 of CM069548.1, read as the reverse complement.
CTAGCCCTAGTATCACTACCCCCATCACTTATAAACTTTTATTAAAATCTAAAATAAAGCATATAATCAGATTTGTAGCAGTGTACACAGTATGAGATAGAATTTGAGACACTACGAATTTAACAATGAATTTGTTAAGGATTTTTCTCATCTCTTCTTTTAATCTAGTTACACTTAATTTTTCATTATTTTATACCTTCAAGTTTCTGTCCTACTTGTTGCCTTCTTCAGTGATGTACAGAAAAGACATGCATATCTAATTTATACGTAGGCACATAGCTTAGAATAATTAGTATATTTTTACTCTGTGTCCTAAGAGGTAGAATTAGTTTAGTACAACATTTCTCCAAAATTTATTGAAACAGTTGTGATGTGTTTCCTAGAAACTTAATTCAGTTTTATAATGATGGTTTCATGTGTTTTGGTCTTTTAAAGACAGAGTCTCCCTGTAGTTCCAGCTGGCCCGGAACTCATATATAAACCAGGCTGGCCTTGAATTCACAGATACACATCTGTCTCTGCCTCCCAAGTGCTGGGACTAAAGGCATACGTGACTGTGCCTGGCTGGAATCAATCTTAATTGCTTTGCCAGAATGTGCATGTGGAAATTCGAGGACAGCTTTTGAGATTCCTTTCCGTTCTTCCACCAAGGGTCCTGAGGATGGAACACAGCTTCCTCCGCAAGTGCTTTTACCCACTGGACTGTCTTGCTGGGGCTATGTATTGATTGATTGATTTTAAAATTTAATTACATTTTATTGGCATGTGTATGTTTTGTTGCACATGTGTCATGGCACATGTGTAGAGGTCAGAAGACAATTTTGGGAGTTGGTTCTCTTGGCAAGAAGCTCCTTTACCTGCTGAATCGCCTGTCTCACTGGCCCTAGTTTTTAATAATATATTTTAATTGGCATTTATTATACATGGTACTGGGTTTTATAAAGATATTTTCACTTGTGTGTACAGTGTAGGTTGAGAATATTCTATCCCTTCATACTCTGTTACCCTCCCTTCTGTCTTTCCTCCTGTTAGCCCATATTGTTTTCTTGAGGCAGTACAGCATAGTGGTGAAGGGTATGGACTCTGGAGTTAGACTTGATCGTACTGCATGCCTTGGACAAGTTACTGAACCTTTTTGAAACTTAGTTTCTTCTTGTGTAAAATGGAGATTATCATGATAGTAGTTACCAATTAGTGGTGGCATAGATGAACTAAATTAGTTAGTACATTGAAGGGGCACAGTGCCCAACAACTGTTGTGTGTCATGACTCAAATGAGAAATTGTTAACTACTTACTATTACTGCAGCTGTTATTTATTCCTAATTTCAGGTGTTTACTAACACAAAAAATTACTACTTTACCCCCCTGTTTTCCCACTTACACATTGATACTCATAAGAAAAAAAAAAGTCTGGAGAGTGTAGGGAGAGAACTGACTCCTGGAAATTGTCCTCTGACCTCCACATGTGTACCACAGTATATGTACACGTGTGGCATTGAACCCCAGTTCCTTCTGCCTCTACCTCCCAAGTGCTGGGAATATAAGTGTGTCCTACTATGCCCAGCATATATGATCATCCTTCCTCCCTTTTTGTCTCTCATTATCCTTTTTGGAGAAAGGGTTCCCTTATCCAACCCTAAGTGGCCTCATACTTTCTATGTACACCAGGCTGGCCTCAAACTAATAGTGATCCTTCTACCTCAGCCTTCCAAGTGCTGGGATTGATTATAGGTGTGTGCCATGACACCTGCCTTTACATGATTTTTATGTCTATGTTATTTGAGTATGTGATTTAAAAATTTGTAATTCAGGATTGGAGAGATGGTTCATTGGATTAGAGCACTTACTGTTCTTCCAGAGGATCTGAGTTCAGTTTCCAGTACCTACATGAAGTGATTCACAACCACCTGTAACTCTAGCTCTAGGGGATCTGACTCTCTCCTGGTGTCTTTGAACCCCTGCCCCCACCATATACATAAATAATAAAATAAATCTTTTTAAAAATTGGTAACTCAAATTACTTTGGAAAATATCTTGGCAGCATTTAGTAATGTATGATACCCACAATCTAACTTCAGAGCGAGGGGTTCCACTTTTATAAATATATTTAATTTATGTGTATATGTATACATGTGATCACAGAAACATGACTGGAATGTTTATATAATAACATTAACAGCAACAAACTGGAAACTACTCAAATATTTACCAACACTATAATAATTTGTGGTATATTTGCATATTTGAATACCCTCTAGAAATAAAAATGAAAGGTCTACGAAGTGTATGTGAACAGTATATATTCTTAACAATTGGGGTGAATCTCAGAAGCGCAGTACAGAGAGAAAGCAGTCTACAAAAGCATTCACTACTCTGTATGTTTCTGTTTATGTCAAACATAAAATTGGGCAGAACAAGTGTAAGCTGTTGGAGGCCCATGTGAGAAGCACTGACTAGTGACCAGCAGGGAGACTGAGGAAACTTCTAAAGTGCTGCCTTTTTTTTTTTTTTTTTGAGACAGGGTCTCACTGTAGCTCTTGCTGTTCTACTTGCTACGTAGAACAGGAGTTTGAACTCACAGAGATCTGCCTGCTTCTTAAAGGCATGTGCCATCACACATGGCTAATGCTGTAAATGTTTTATTTACTGACAGAAATGTGTTCAGTTTGGGGTAACTTATCAAGCTGAAAAAGCCTTTTATACATTTATTTGCATATCTCCTAGTCTTAAAAGCTTTGTAAGAAAAGTAACACTAGTATATCACAGCTCTCGTGTTATGCACTTAATTATATATCTGATGAAATTGGGAGGCCAGTTCATATGCACTATTATTTTCCAGCATCCTCATGTAATTATCACAAGATTAAAACAACAGAGAGAGAAAGGAGGACATTGCGTTTCTTGAGTCTTGTTAGGTTTCTTAGGCTTTCTGCATATTAAGTAGCATTATAAAGTACTCCTGTGAGAAGCTAGGTGTGAAGAAGGTCCTTATTGTAGAGCAAACATTCTTGTAATGAGAAGAGACTGGACCTAGAGAGGATACTAAGCTTGGAATCTGCCTGTACCTTTTTGGTCATTCTTATTTTAGGGGCCAGAGAGTTCTGCCAAATTGACAAAGTTCATTATACTTCCTGGTAGGCTTTGTGGAGGAAACAAGCTAAATTTGCCTTTAATTTTAAGTGACCCATGTTTGAGGCTAGTAATCAGTAAGCTGTTTTAGCAAGTTATTCTTTTCAGTATAATCTATAGGAAAGATAATATTTAATAATTTAAGACCTTTAGTCAACTTAAAGCAGAAAAGATTATTTTAAGACTTTTAGTGTTTGTTTTTTGTGCTATATACACTTTTTCTTAGGTTTAAAAAGAATACAGTATTCAATGATATGTAAATTATTTAAAAGTATCCTTTTCTATTTCCTTTCCCTTATTCCTTCTTAGTACCTTTCAATCTCCTGAGTAGCTAACATTGTAGGCTTGTAGCAGAGCTCCTGTTTTTATACTGTCTTTAGTTGAGTTGTAGCTTTCTTTTAATACTAAATCAAAGTGCTTTGATTTAATACTAAATCAAAGTGCAGTAAATCTTTTTCAGCTTTTATAACAGCAATTAAACTCAACACTTAATGTAAGAAAGCTGGAATTAAAGACATGTGCCAAAACACAACCAGTTTGAAGTAAATATTTTAAAAATATATGTGTATATACATACACACACACACACACACACACACACACACACACAGAGAGAGAAACACATGTAGTAATAATATCAAACAATGCAACCATGTTTTGGAGGGAGAGGGACATATTTGAGACAGAGTTTCCCTGTAGCCTTAGTTTACCTGGAATTCAGTATGTAGAGCAGGATGGCCTTGAACTCACAGAAATCCGCCTGCCTCTGCCTCCAGAGTGCTGGGATTAAAGGCATGTGACATCACACCGGCCAATGCAATCATTTTTAAATGAAGGTATAACAATGAAATTCTTTCAGTTGTAAAGAAAAGTGAAATCATGACATTTTGGGGAAAATGATGGAATTAAATAACATTATATTACACAAAATAAGTCAGACTCAGGCACATGTCTTTAATTCCAGCACGCGGGAGGCAGAGGCAGGCATATCTCTGTGAGATTGAGGCCAGCCTAGTCTATATAGGGAGTTCCAGGTCAGCTGGGGCTACAGGGAGACCTTCAAAGAAAAGAAGTTCATGTGCTTGGTTTCTGTTCCTTTTTTGTTTTATTTTTTTTTTCATGTGTATGAGTGTATTGCCTGCATGTGTATAAGTGCACCTGTGTCATGCAGTGACCATGGAGCTCAGAAGAGAGTGTCGGATTCTCCTGAGACTGAGGTTATGGATAGTTGTTAGTTGCCATGTGGGGTGTAGGGAATCAAATTCAGGTCCTCTGTAAGAGCAGTCAGTGCTCTTAACTGCTGAGCCATCTTTCCAGCTCCAGTTCCTGTTTTTTTACTGTTAAAAACAATATAGAAACGACTATCTTTGTACATATGCCTTTATATACTCAGGATAATACTGATATAGAATAAATTTCTAGATATTTATTTATGATGTAATGTGTGCATTTTCCTTGTTTGATGATGTGAAAGTTAAAAAAGTTAACTAAAAAAGAATTTTTTCTCTGTTTGAAATTGTCATTGTTGGGAGATAGTACAAACATGGTAACAGCTTTGTGTAATTGTCTTATGTGTGTCCCTAAAAAAATATAACTATTATGAAAGGTTGAACTTACTTTTAAAAAATATGCTTATGAACTCAGATACTACTTATAAGTTTTGGGATTGTTAACAATTGAAGCTGCCGGATGATACATCTAGCACAGTACAAACCACAGTAAGCTAAAGATATCTGTGGAGGTGAGGTGTTTTATTGAGTGAAATAGAAAGATAACTTATTACTAATTCTTTTCCAGGGCTTTTTGATTAATTCAAAACCAGAGAATGCTTGTGAACCCATAGTGCCTCCACCACTGAAAGACAATTCGTCTGGCACGTTCATCGTGTTAATTAGAAGACTTGATTGTAATTTTGATATAAAGGTACTGTTTTCTTTTTGACATTATTAAATTGTTTTTTTAATTATCTAACTTAAATTCTCCCCCCTGCAGAAAAGATTTAAGATAGTGTACAAAATTATTCAGATTTAAAAAGAATGATGCTAGGCTAAGGAAATTAAATGAAAAAACTTGGAAGGCTAGAAGTTTTACCTAAGTCTCATTTGTTACAAAATAAACTTTTAGTAGCCACTACAAAAAGGAAGATACAATCCATTTTATAAGGTATTGTTTTAAGTAAATTGAAAATAAATGACTAGTATATAAGTCACTACTATTGACTCTAAGAATTTCAGGTGTTTGTTGAACTGTAATTTAATAGTAGAATCATACTTGATCTAAGATAGGATGAAACTCAAATTCAGCCTTCAGTTTTGTGCCTTAACTTTTCAGTATGAATAAAATGCCTCACCTATACCTTTATCGACATTGACACTGAGATTTCTTTCATAGTACATTCATTCTGTCCCTGTATCAGGTTTTGCTCCCTACACTGGGGAAGATGGCATTGCAGATATTAAAGCAGACTTCATCATAGGACTCCTCTCACTATCATTAAAAGGAAAAATTTTAGGCTAATTATATCAACTAGGGTTTGTTTAAAAAAGTGAAACAAAGCAAAACAAAAATGATTTGTGAGTTCAACACCTTTCAGAATAGGAGGTGATTTCAGAACTCTGCCCAGGACCATCGTCAGTCAACGTTTATATGAAAATGGAAGTGAGGCCTAGAAAACAACTTAATTGGTTGCAGTTAGTCTGTCAGTCATTTGATGACAGCTTACTCAGTTGGTTTTGGGGGCTCCTGCAGCACTTCAGAACTTAGTACTGTGATTAAACTCTGCCATTTTTGTTTCCTGGACCCAGTTTAGGAGCTTAGACCAAATCATTGGCCTTTTTTATGTGAAAGAAATGGTACCTCTATAATAAACTCATTAATGGAATGAAATAATAAATACAAAGGGTCCTTAAAATGTAGAGAGAGATTTGTATATAATAAATATTATTACCACTGTAGAGTAGTTCCATATTTAGACTGCTAGTTCCCTTTAAATGGGAAATAAATTAGAAGTTAAAGTAAATCTAGATTGCCTGTTCTCAGAGTTGTTTGTGTAATTTTAAGTTAATCTATTTCAAGATTGTCCAAGAACTAATCTTTACCAAAATAAATGTTATAATATCTGATTAATACCTGTGAAGAAATTAAAAGTAAACTAATTTTTGTTGACTCAAGTTTATTAAACTGTAATTTCTGACTCGGTACTTTGGTAAAAAGAAATTAGGATGCTATGTTATCATTTGTTATAAGTTTTCTTGTTAGTTGGAGATGAGTGAGGGTTCATTTGAAAGTTTAGGCAGTACTGTCATTACATACTAATTTTTAGGATAGAGTGAATAGGCTTTTTAAATTTGCCTATCCCTTTAGTACAGTCTAGTAACAAGTCTAGGGACGCCTAACAGAGTACATCTCTTGTATCTCCTGCCTTGAGTATTATGCTGTTGCCACACTACCTTTTTGAAGTTCCCAAATTTGCAGTGGTATATTGATAAAACCTCTTGTTATACACATGCCATTTTCTCAGTCCAAGATTTCTGTCCAAATTTTCATCCATTTATCTAATTGTTTTACTATTTACGTATTGCTGAACATGTTACTTCTAGAAGCCTTACTTTTCCTTATACCCACTGTCCAATAAAGGAACATTAAATCTAGCTATGCAATAGTAGGCTTTCTGCTTTTTTGCATAATGCATTCCTTAAGACCGTATATGGGGTAATACATTGGGGGCTAGAGCGAGAACTCATTGATTAAGAGCACGTACTACTTTTGCAGAGGAACTAAGTTTGAATTCTAGCATCCATATCTAGTGATTCCGACCGGTCTGTAACTCCAGGTTCATGGGGGATCTGATGCCTTTGGACTCTGAGTGCACCTACACTCACCTGTACATATCCACACAGAGACATAGACATAGATACACAGACACATAGATACACACACATTCACACACACACAGATGGGAAACCTGTAGAAAAGTTTAAATGAAGTCAATCTTGTTTTAGGAAGGAAGATGTTAAAAATGTTTCCTATTAGATTTCACCTGATAGACAGTTTTAATGGATGAAATTATAGTTGGTTGTACCTTTTCTTTTCTTTTTTTTCTTTGATTTTTTTTTGAGACAGGGTCTTCCTGTAGCCCCAGCTAGCCTGCAACTCATTATGTAGATCAGGCTGGCTTTGAACTCACAGAGATCTGCTTGCCTCTGCCTTTGAGTGCTGGGATTAAAGGTCTGCATACACCACCATGACTTGCTTTTTATTTTTTTTCCTTTTAACTGTTATTTCTCCTTCAAAGATAAACTTAATGGCTCAGGTTATTTCTACTGATTTTTAACTTCATCTTAAGGTACATCGGTTTAAGGGGAGACAGTGAGAATAGTCAAGGGCTGAAAATAAACTGCCTGCATTTGAATCCCAAATGCCTAGGAGTATTTTGTCTCAAAGAGAATTTCCTATAAAATATAGTTACTGGTAAATGAGTCTTAGCTTTATTGGCTATACTCTTTGATCAGAAATCTCTGAGTGCATTTTCCAAGCATCCTAGTTGATTATTACATTATATGTGTTGTGTAATCCAATCATTTACAGTATGGATACAATACTTTTTTTCTGAATTGCAGATACATCTCTTTGTAAATAGTCAATAGTGGTTCATTTATGAATCTCTATAATTTTGCTTGAATGCATTGATTTGAGTAGATTGACTGGTTTGTATATTCCTTAAAGTCAAGGTACTCAGGTTATGCATTTATACTGTAATGAATAATGTTTAGGCAAGAAGAAAATACATAATCTAAAGATTATCACTGGGCTATCAGTGTGAGCAAAAATATCTTTTAAAGATTGTACAGGGATTGGTCCCTTCAGGTTGCTCAGAAGACTGCTCTGAAGGGTGCTCTCTGAAGAGGCTGCTCAGCACCTACGCATCGCCCCTCATTGCCCTCTCATGGCAGAGTACTTTTTCTGGAGGGGATCCATAGATGTCATTGTAAGTATAGATTGGGTAGTTGGACAGTCAAGTGAGGTTCCACTTGTCTTGCATTACTAGAACTGCCAAAATCAATGTATACCCAGATGGTCAGAGAAGACACTCTCAAAAATCACTCATTATGTGTATTCCATTTCTCTTTCTTTCTCATTGTCATTCTTAGTGAGGCTCCTCTCTAGGCTTTTATTTCCTTCCCTTTAAGTCCTCATTATATTTAGATTCTTTATACTGTTAGGTTTAGATTATTACACTGTTTCTGTCTAATGCTCTACCTCCTGCTTCAAGGCCTAGTCATGACCTTGAGTCCCTTTCATTCTAAACAACCTTGTACCTAAAAGGGGACAAAGCACTGTATCCTTTATTCTAATGAGTAGATCTTCTCAATATGGCCCACGGTGATCCTAAATAATAAGCAAGAAAGGTTTTGAAATATAATTGTATCAGTTACTTTTCTGTTGCTGTGATAAAACACAGTGACCAAGGCAACTGATAGCAGGAAGAGTTATTGATTTGGCTTATGGTTCCAGAGGATAAAAGTCCATCGTGATGGGGAAGCATGGTAAAGGCAGCCAGAACAAAAAGCTGAGTACTCATATCTTCAAGTGAAACAGGGGTTTTGCAAATTGGCAGTATGGCAAGGCTTAAGTCCACCCCCAGTGATGTGCTTCTTTCAGCAAGGCCATACCTCCTAAACCTCCCCAAAGCTGTTCCACCAACTGGGAACAAAATATTCGAATACTTGGAGCCTATGAGGAACATTCTCATAAAGCCACCACAGTGGTTCTGGATTTTACGTCAGTAGTTGATTATTTCCTGGAAGTTTTATCTTGCAGATAGAACTGGCAGTGCTTACTTCACATCTTGACTCCCCTCGTGGTGCCATTGCTATCTCTACAGTGAGAATGAGAGTCCACTACTTAAACTTTTCATTTTTTGATTGCATAAGATCATAGACAGCTTTCGAGAACTCTTATTTTCTCAGCTACTCATGAATTTCCTTGCTTCATTTTCTTCCTATTCTTCAGGGAAAACATTTCTACAGTTGTGGGAGAAAGGATTTTTTTGTGCCTGAGTGTCCGTTCTCACAATTATTATAGAAAAAAGGAATCAGTTTTCCAAGGAACTTTCTCAGTTGGCATTTGGAAAAATCTAGAAGCAGAATTAGAGTAGTTTTTTTTTTTTTTTTAGAGATCCATAGGTGTTACTATAACTAGGTTGGATAGCTGGGCAGTAAAGTGAAGTTGTAGTTATCTTGCATTACTAAATTGCCAAAACCCACATATACGCAGATGGTCAAAGAGAACTGACTCAAAAAACACCCAGTATGTATATAATATAATTTCTCTTTTGTTTTGACTTTTGTGTTTTGAAAGGTACAGAGGGCATTAAAAGTATTTATGAAATGGATATGTGCAATTTTAATAAGAGAACAACCCTATTACTTTCTAACACATTAATTATAATTTATTGAAACCATTGCCAGATAATTCTTAGTTTTTTTAGGTTTTATTGTTGTATGTGTATATGCAAGTGTGCACAAGTGTGTGTGCTTATTTGTGAGTGCACAGTGTACATGTGAGGACCAGAGGTCAACATTAGATGTTCGTCAGGTGTTGTCTACCCTGTACTTTCTGAGGCATTTTCTTTCATTGGAAGGTGGAGCTTGCTAATTAGGCTTGGCTGGTTGGCCAGCAGGCCCCATTTATCTGTTTGACTCTCTCTCCCCAGAGCTGGAATTAAAAGTGCATGCCTAGCTTTCTGCATGGGACCTGGGATATAACTCAAAGTCTTCATATGTGCATGACAACTATAACTGCTTTACTAACTGATTTCTTTCACTAGTGTGACTTTTTAGATTTTGTTGTATCTAGAGATCTTGCAAGAAAATCAGTATTTTGTCTTTATGATGAAAACTTCTGATTTGAACTATATCTGTATTGACTTTAAATATTTAAGAGAATGCTAAATTTATTATACAGTGATTGTTTATTAAGGTCACTGATTTTCAACTTGGTTTTGTTGTTTTCAATATTTATTTATTACTTATTATTTATTTATTTATCTATTTATTTATTTATTTTGTTTTATTTGTGTGTGTATGCAGGTTCCGTGACACATGAATGGAAGCAACTTGTGGAAGTTGCTTCTTACCTTCCACTATATGGGTTTCAGAGATTTAACTCAGGTTGTCAGGCTTGGCAGCAAGTGCTCCTACCTCCTGAGCCATTTTACGATTTAGTTTTTTGAGAGAGTCTTACATGTAACCCTGGCTTGTGTGGAATTCACTGTGTAGACCAGGCTGATCTTGAACTTGTAGTGAGCCTCCTGCCTCTGCCTTTCATCTTGTGTTTGAAAAATTTTGTGATAGGAAAGATTACTTCTTACAGCCAGAGCAAACAACAGCTATACTTTGTATTTTGTGCTTCTTTATGTAGGTAAATTATTCCTTTTGCTCAATAACAATATTTTTCCCCTCTTGCTTGATGCTAGCCTGGAAACCTGTGAGTTTGTCCTTTCTAATGTTAGCGTCTTAGAAATAGAGATTTTATTTCTTGTAGTTCTGGTATTGAGGCTTAAATACAGGTCCTAGAACACTAGAACAAGGAGGAGGCAATAAAGAAAGTATACTCAAGAGATCTGTCACTGAATGGCACTGAGTACCAAAATTCTCATTGTAATTGTTTCATCACAGTTATTTTTCAAAGATCTCCTAGTAGGCAGATAGCAAATACAGAGTGTTCTTCCGTTGCATTAAAAATTCTTCTAAAAGCTTGCTTTCAGTGGTGAGTGTGTTGGAGTGATACCTCTGCTTTGTTAGGTTGAGAACATATTAAGATTTGATTGGAATATAAATCTTAACATCATCTGAAAAATCTAAACTTGGAATAGAGACTTCATTTTAATAAGTGCTTTAATATGCATAAGTTCTTAGGGACTCTTTTATGATGCCCTTCTGAGATCTAAATTGTAATTTAGGCAATTAAATATTTGGGTAATCTTTTCATTGGAGTCACTAATTTGAGCTGATGTAGTTTATTACACAGTATAATTGTTTTCTTTTTAAAAGGAGAAATAGTGAATTCCACATGTGAAGTTGTGAAAGGGCTTTTCTTGGAGGGTGGGTATGTGATACTGCTTTAAGCTTCGTGTGTGTGTGTGTGTGTGTGTGTGTGTGTGTGTGTGTGTGTGTTAACGAAGCAGGCCTTAAGCAGTTGCAAATCCAAAATTTTTTTATTTTAGTATCAAATGTATCTCCCAGTACTTAATTGCTTGCCTGTATATGACATACCAAATGATGGCATTGGAACATAACATAAAATCCTTAATTTTTAAAATTTCAATTATTCCAGCTTTTGTTTTCTGGCACTCTCAAAATAATTAGATAAAGCTTTTCATACAACAAAGAAAATTCACTAGTCCTCCAAAATACTTCCTAGTGAGATAAATAAATTCACCTTATCTGTAAGCCTAACTAAATATGCACAGTGGTAATATGTCATTTACCAAAAGGTCAGGTCTGAAAACATAACCTCAAGTGAAAAAGGGATACATGGTTTGTACCTTCATAATAAATGCCGTAGAGCCCCAGCATTAGAACCATGTACTTCTGATAGCTTTTCTTGTTGTTCTTACGTATTCAATTTTTTTTTTTAAAGAAAGTAATTCTTTTTAGGTTTAGTTCTTTGTTTTTCTGTTACAGGAAGAATATGAGGGTAGAATGAGGCTGAAGTGACTGTTAGTGTGCTCATAGTAAGCACAAAGGCAAGGAGGAACTAACATGGGACACCATTAAAGAGAAAAGGCAACCTGCTGAGAAGCCTGTTCATAATGATCTTTGAATAACTGGAAAAGGTCATGTCTTTGGTTCCCTTTATTTGTTAAAGCTTAGAAAATGCAATATATATGAGAAATACTTTCTATCCACAGTGACTAAAGCAAAAGGTTTATGGTTTTTAGGGTATCTTAAGTAACAGATACAAGGAAATTTTGTTCTCCTGACTTGTATTTTGCTATATAAGGGCTTAATAAGTAGTTACCTTAATTGTAGTCTAAACAGCTATGTGATAGATATCCTTCTAGAATTGAAATATATCCATCAGTATGTATTCTTGTTAAGGAAACATATAATCTCATGGTCAGAATACTCTGAGCCAGATGGCAGCTGTGCACCTGTAGCTCAAGCTTCGTAGGAAGCTCAGATGGAAGACTGCTTAAGTCCAGAAGTTTGATACCAGATAGGCAATGTCGTGAGACCTCATCTTAAAAACCCAAGGAAACAACAACAGAAAACTCCCACCCCAAACGAAAACCCTGCATCAAAACAAAGACAAAAAGAAAACAAGCAGAAAATATCAAATGCTTTTGATTTACAGCTTTTTGTTTCTCAAGGTAGAAACAAGCCTAATTTTCTAGTAATGTTTCATCAAGAGCAAGAAGGAAACATTCCCTCATTAATTTAGGTAATAGTCTAAAACAGGAATTATCACAAGTTTAGTTTTCTTATTTGTGGTTTTCATTTATTTTTAGAGTACAACTAATTTTTTCTTTTTGAGGACATCACGAAAATATTTTTTATTCTCTTATTAATAGTGTAGTAGTTAAAAATTATCCTGTTTAAAATTAAATGTTAGAGCTGGAGAGATGGCTTAGTGGTTAAGAGCACTGACTGCTGTTTCAGAGGACCTGGGTTTGATTCCCAGCACCAACATGGAGGCTAACAACCCCGTATAACTTCAGTTCCAGGGAATCCAACGCCCTCTTCTGGCCTCCGTAAGCATTGCATAACATGGGTGCACCTACCTACAACCAATATACTTTATACATAAAAATAATAAAATATTTTTAAAATGTTGAGCTCTTTTTACTGTTAAATCAGATTTCCTGCCTTTGTGGGATTGCAGTTCAAGTTCCATAAAGTCCACCATTGGTATTTCACCCCATAACATTTCATTTTCCTTTCCTAAGTTTCTCTGTATAAATTCTACCTCTGTATTTTAACACATTTCTTCTTGGAATATACTATTGTTTAAAAAAATTTTATTCCTGTAGGATTTTTTTTTTTTCCTGAGACTCCCAGCTGACCTGAAATTCACCAGGTAGACCAGGCTGGCCTGAACTCACAAAGATCTGCCTGCCTCTGTCTCCCGAATGTTAGGATTAAAGACACATGCTACCATGCCTGGCAGGATCTTAATATAAATGTATCTGAATCTCAGAGCTTTTTCACTTCAGTTTGCATTTCCAGATATTTATAAAATGTTAAGTAATGTTAGTAATCCTGGCCTTACCTTGATCCGTTAGGAAGTCCTACTGCGCTATTTGTCTTTTCTTCATATAGCAAATACCTGAGATGAGTAGTCTATGAACAGAAAAAGCATATTTTTATTCCTGATTTCAGAGGTTTCTGTCCATGGTCCCTTGCCTGTTGATTCTGGGCCTTGGGTAAGAGCATGTGGCAGAAAAAAATCTCTTTTGACAGTGGACAGGACGCAAAGAGAAAATCTGCCAATGGATTGGCCCAGCAATCCTCCCAAGGGCATGTCCCCCGCTGACCTAAAACTTCCGATTAAGCCCCTCCTCTTAAAGGCCCCATTACCTTCTGATAATATCAAGCTAAGAACCAAGCCTTTTAACCTCGGAATATTCCAGATGCAAACTATAGCCTTGAGGTTCTCCCTCTAACCTAAAGCGGTGATCCATCTCGGCTCTGCCGAAGTGTGACTGTAGGGCCTATTTTGCCTCATTTCTAAAATATAGAGAAGGATATCTATATTATAGGATCATGTCAAACATTAGAAATAACAAATATAATATCTAGCAAGTAGAGGTTTCTTCTATTCTTACAGTTTCTGCTCTGGAACCTAGTTAACTGTTGTGTTAATGGATTTCTTAACTTTCTATGCCTATACATCTTTTAAGTGCTCTCTATTTGTGTGAATAATTATGTGAAAGCACAATTCTTTCTTATCAGATATATTTCTTAGTGTTGTTATTACCAATTTGTCCCAACTGGGAAAAGATGAACTATTGTTTTGTTTCCCGCATTTCTTTTACAACTTGTCTCATTCATGACTCTTCCATTAACAGTGTGCTTTCTGCTGACATGTTGCCTGTTTATTATAAAAAGCCAACGGTTATTCTTTGAACCTCTTGGTTAGATGCCACCTGGTCTTCATAATTCAGTTGCATCTAATTTGCTAATTAGATGTAAAATATTCAGTATATTCACTACGATTTGAATTAATAGCTTTGATCACCCCCTTAAAAAGACAGACTGGTAATACAATTCGGTAGTCTTTTTATTCACTTTTCAGTTTGGATAGCTGTTTTGGAAGTAGGTTTTTGTTCACTATGGATGCTTTTTATTCATGAATCATTGAATCCTTTGCTTCTATCTGACACCATGTGTTTGAGGGTGCATTTTATGAATGTAAAACTATGCACATGATTAGTAAATGATTTAGGTTTATTCTGCCTCATGTGTTCTTAAAAATACCAGCTGCTGCTTAGTTAAAAATGTAATTTAATTTGACTGACACATGAGTTTCATAGTTTCTAAACACGAATATATTTTCCTTGTTTGTATCCATAAGCTTTTTGGTCCATATGTTAACATTCCCTTTGCTTCATTTCTGTTTTTAATAATCAATAAAACAACAACAAAAACCTTGTAGAAATTGTTCAATTTTTGAAAACATGCTTTTATTTTTTAGAGTTCACACTTAAGCTCACCAAGTTCTTTTCCATTTTAGTGGTTAAAGTTTTCTATTTTAGGAGTTTTATTATTTTGTTAGCAGAAACAGCTTTGATGTAATTAAATTTTGTATTTTAGTCATGGAAACAGTTGTATGTTGGATATGCAAAATAAATACTTCTCAGTTGCTTGATAGAGTTATAAGAACTTGATGGCTGGTTTAGTGGCACACGTAGCATATTTTTGCTGATCTAGTCATTATGTTGATGAATCTTTTTGTTTGTTTTTTAAATGTTTTATTTATTTTTATTTTATATATATATATTGTGTGCATGTACATAAGTGTACCCATGTCGTGCAGTGCCTTCAGAGATCAGAAGAGGGCATTGAATCCTCTGGAACTGGAGCTATGGATTGTTGTTAGCTGCCATGTAGGTGCTATGTACTGATCCTGGATCTTCTGCAGGAGCAGTCTGTACTCTTAACCACTGAGCTATCTCTCCAGCCCAGTAAACAAATATTTTATTCACCGAATTCATTCAATTGATATTTAATGATGTCCTACTCCATGCCAGGCTAATTCATAGGTACTTTGGGGGCCATAAATACATAAATGAAATGTTAACTTCCTAAGACATTCATGTCTACTTCAGATTCATTCTTTTTCAGTAATAGGGTAGAATTTTTCTGACTTATCCACACTTGCATTGCTGGGCAGTTTAGAGAAGTTAAGGTGATGTGGAGATTTCACTCTGTGCAAAGCCAACTTGCCATCATCTCATGTTTACCTCAGGTTTTGGATTCAGAGAATGAATAATTGAACATTGCTTTTAGTCCCAGGTATTTAACCCTGGGCTTTCCTTGAGCTTCTAGAACTTGATAGAAATTTTATTTTATTTTATTTTTATTTTTTTATAATTACAACAGTTTTCAATATTTATAGTGCTACTAACTAAAATAAAACCAATATTAGACCTTGAAATTGTAAAAGAATGTAAAAAAATTAATTGGCCTGTTTCTAGAAAGCAATGATCATAGAGTGATATATTATTTCAGGAGTTTCTTACTGTGTTAAGTATTCAGTATACTAAAATATATTTATAGTTTTCATATGCAATTTATATATGTTTTACAACATTCAAAAATATTAAATGTGGGGCTGGCGTGATGGCTGAGAGGTTAAGAGCACTGGTTTTTCTTGCAGAGGATCTGGGTTTGGTTCCCAGCACCCATACAGTAGTGACTCACAATCTGTAACTCCAGTTTCAGGAGATCTGACATCCTCTTCTGGCCTCTGTGGACATTGCATGCATGAGTGTATTTAGATGTATGCAGACAAAACACTAAAACATATAGGAATAAAACTTTTAAATTAAAAATATTGAATGTTTTGAATATGCAAAGATATTTGACATGTTTATATTTGTCTGCTTAATCGCATATTTGGACACTAAACATATTTCATGTAAGAAAATTTTGCCACATAATTAGGTTTGTCTTTGTTGTGGGAAAGTTACTATTTCAGAGGCTGTGTTTTGAAAACATTAACAACTGTCTAGAACTAGAGTTAAGTAACTTCTGGCAAGAGGTTATTTCTATTTTTTCCAAAGCTTCAAAAAGAAATTTTAAAATAAATTTTTTATTATGGTAATAGTAAGAAATTGCTTCTATATAACACATTTTAATGCATAAGGCATGGTACTAAAATTTTTTAAATATTATTTTACACATGAGAAAAACATCATTTTAAAGTTTAGGAAACTGAGGATTAAAACAGAAAGAGGAGCTTAGAAAATAAAGAGCTTGTCCTACAAGCCTGAAGACTCATTCTCAGCATTCAAGTGTATGTCAGGTGTGTGTTGCAGCCTTTCTGTAATCCCAGCACAGGGGAAGGGGAGACGGGCCCAGGGCCAGCTAATTTCTGGATTTAGCAAGAAACCCCGTTTTAGTAAATAAAATGGAAAGTGATCAAGGAAGACACCTCATGCAACCTCTTGCCTCCCCACCCACTCACAAACGGTATGCCTATGCACATATTCATGTATGTGTGCATCACATACACACACACACACACACACACACACACACACATATAAACAGAAAATAATTTGCCTGATTTTAGCCCATTGATATGCCACAGAGATGGGATTTAAATGCCTGAGTGGTTACTGAGCCTGATCACACCAAGTTTCTATTTCAGAAATAGACTCCTTCATTGCTTTGGGTTCTCTTAATACTTAGTTGTGTCTCTCTGTCCTTCATTTGCTTCTGGTTTTACTCATTGCCATGACTGAAATCAAGAAAATATCTGAAGAACTCCTTAATGAACTGTTGTAAACATCCACTGTGTGTCAAGAACACCTGAGCTCTATTCTTAATACGTGCTTAATCCAGTTCTAGGTAACTAATTTGGATTTGCTGATAGTGAAGTTGAGGAGCATTATGACTGTCTTCCTCTTAATACAACTCTTTCTGATTTGTAGGTTTTAAATGCACAGAGAGCAGGATACAAAGCAGCCATAGTTCACAATGTTGATTCTGATGACCTCATTAGCATGGGATCCAACGACAGTAAGTACAGGTATCACTTTTATTCTCTCCTGTTTGACAGATCATTTGAAATTAAAAGTTAACTGAATTTTTCTTCTTTCATTTTCTGTTTAAAAAAATAGTTTCTTTTCTATCAGATAATTCCTAGTTGTTAACCTTTTTGGGGTAATTTTAATTCCTAATTGACAAGGTGAAATTGGCTTTTCCTGAACAATTAATGTTTTCTTTTTAAAAAACAATTTATTCTTATTTTATGTCTATGAATGTATTGCCCAAATGTATGTAATTGCATCCTTGCAGTGCAATACCTGCGGAGCTCCAAGTAGGGCATCAGATCTACTGAAACTGGAGATTGGACAGTTGATAAACTCCAAGTAGGGCATCAGATCTACTGAAACTGGAGATTGGACCGTTGATAAACTCCAAGTGGGTGCTGGGAATTGATCCTGGGTACTCGGCAAGAGTTCTTAACTGCTAAGCCATCTCTCCAGTCCCTAGATATTTTCTTTCTTGACAAATAAGCTTTATTTTTTTAAACAACCTAAAGAAAGTATTTTGCTATTGTCTACCATTATCTACAATATGATGAGACAAAATTATAATATTATTTAAATTTTAGTGAGTTCCTTAATACAGATTTTAAATTATTTTAATCTAGCCAGTTTACCTTTCATAATTGTAGAATCCACTGAGTATCTTCTAAAAGTTCTAGCCTTTTAGGAATAGTTTGATAAGCACTGCATGGGAATTATGGGACTTCTAGATGAAGGGAGTTTAATTGCCAGATAACATGGTATTGTTGGTACTGCAGATTGTTTTTTAATTAAACTTTTATTTGATATATGAAAACATAAATACACATACTGTGTACGTGCATGTGTACATTATGTGATACTTTATCAATTATAATGCCTTTATGGTAAAATCTTTAAAAAATTTTTTTTGGAGACAGAGTGTCACTATGTAGCTCTGGCTGGCCTAGAACTCAATGTGTAGATTTGCTTGGCTTTGAATTCACAGAGATCTGTCTGCCTCTGCCTCCTGAGTTCTATACTTAAAGGTGGGTGCCAGCAGGCTCGGCTTTGTCTAGGGTTTTGAAATATACAAGGAAGTGTTGTGTGTAGTGCACCAGAATATTTTGAGAGATATTTTGGGGTCTGTTGCCCTTTTCCGAATCAGTGTATTTAAGGTTTTTGCTATCGAGCTTTTGGAGTTCCTCATATCAGCAGATGCATAGTTTGCAAATATTTTTTCCTATACTGTAGGGTGTTTCTTCAAGTCTTTTTGATTGTTTCTTTTGTTATGCCAAAGATACTGCAGATTTTTTTCCCTCTTTTAAATTCCCCCCTTTAATTAAAAAAAAAAAACCTCATATGAAGCATCCTAGGCCAATAACATTTGTGATCTGTATATATTACTGGCAAAATGGAAAGTAGGCATACTTGTGGCTGGGGAGATGGCTCAGTCGTTAAGAACACTACTTTTTCAGAGGACCAAGGTTCAATTCCCAGCTCCTATATGGTGGCTAACAACCATCTATAACTTCAATTCTAGAGAAATTTGATGCCCTCCTCTGACCTCCACGGGTACTGCACAACATGGGTGCACTTATATACATGCAGACAATATACTCACACACATAAAAAAATAAAAATAATGAATAATTTAGAAAAAAGAAAAGTAGGTGTACTTTGGTCTGAATTCTGTTTCAAGCTCAAGCTTCATATTAAAGTGAGTTTTCTATATTGCTTTAGGTAGCATAACTCAAAGTTATTTCCAATAATTATAAATCAGTAACTTCAACTAAAAAGTCTCTCAGTTTATCACAATATATTTTCATGAAGGAATAAAACTTCTCACAAAGAGTATGTAAGTTCTAAGTTTTAATTGCTTTTATTCTCCTATTATATGGCAACATTGGAACAAAAATATTATTGATTCCATTTACATAAAAATCATGATTAAATTGTCCTTGAATAACTGTTTTGGTTCCTGCCTTCCTCAGGCTTCCATGGTGTGTCAAGGGCTAATGTATGTGAGGATTAGTGTTTATATTTGCACAAAACAATAGAAACTGAAAAACTTCATCTTTTAATTTTGAAACTTGTCATTATACAGACTAAAAAGAAAATCCCAAGACAGAGCAGTAGTTGTTTAAGTTAGGGGGAGGAGTTGGTTTACAAACGAGAATGAGAGGCTTTTGAAAGGTGATGAATCATTCTATATCTTAATTTGTTAATGTAATTGTATTTGTCAAAACTTATAGAACTGTTATTTAAATAAAACATGTATTTGGAGAGGAGATTATAGTTATAGCTATTTTTTTTCTTGTGCCTTCTATTTTCTAAATACATAGTATATGTGCTTTGCTTTTTAAAACAGAGAAGTTAAGCTAGGCATGGTGGTGTACACCTTTAGTCCCAGCATTTGGGAGGCCACAGATAGGCAGATCTCTGCGAGTTCAAGGCCACCCTGGTCTACATAGCAAGTTCCAGGCAAGCCAGGGCTACAGGGAGACCCTGTCTCAAAGAAAGACCAATAAATAATAAAATAAAATAGAAAAATTATCTTAGAAACTATAATAACAAACAAAAAATGAGCTCTCTAGAAGCAAATGTGTTAAATTAACTCACAGCTAAAAGAGCCGCTTTTTCTCTTTTTTACATTAAGAAAGTTACGTTTATATCTGCCCCTGGTGTTTTTATTTGCATACCTGAGTAATGGGTAATTTTCACAAAATTCTTTTCTGATGGCATTTGATTTTGGTTTTGAGAATGGATGTAAGTGTCAAATTTCTTGCGATGCCAGCTTTGCCGTAAATACAGGAGGAAGTAGAACTGTAGTGAACTTTCTTGTCTCATAATTTTTATTAACTCTCGATAGCATTTTGCTCTGGAAAGCCAGAGAGAGGTGTGTGCTGTTACATTGTAGACTGGTGTAAAGTGGTCTTATAGTATTTACTTGATTCTATCCTGGAAATGGGTATGTAAAACAATTTTTTTCTTCTTATGAATTAAGTTATGTGTGGGAAGGAAAGCTAAAGTTGTGTCATCTTCATTCTCTGATAAGTTAAAGGTTTATAGAAGAATAAATCAAATGGAAATATTAAAGATAAAAATTATCTCTCTACCTTATAGTACTCTTAAGAATTAAAAGAGGTAATGTGTATATAAGAAATGTTATCTTTGTAAACGTTATTGTTTTTCTAAGTCTTTTGAATGATGTGTATAAATCTGCAATTTGTAAAACCAGCCAGTAGATAAAGTTGTTTATAATTGTTTCCAGTTGGATTTGCTGTTTTTATAGAGAAAATTTTGTTGATTATACCTGAAACATGGGGCTTTTACAGATACATTTATTGCTCTTTGATACAGTTGAGGTGTTAAAGAAAATTGACATTCCATCTGTCTTTATTGGTGAATCATCAGCTAATTCCCTGAAAGATGAATTCACATATGAAAAAGGGTAAGTAACGAATATTAAAAGTAACCATGTATCTTAAATTTTTTCCATATATTAGGGTAGAATTATGTTGGTTAAATCAACTTTTTGTCTTATAAGGATCTATAGTATGGTGAATTATCTCTCTTAAGGCACAGTGTGTGAAATCATTTTTTAAATAATAAAACTATTTTCATGTTTCAGAGAGTTGCAAACTTGACCCCAGTGTTGCTAAAATGATAAACTTCCTATTTTAATTGCTTCTTGTTAAGTTTATGAGTAGGTATTTTATTGTTTGCTATTATTAGTCGAGTCTACTCTTTCATTACTTCTGCTAATGAGATTTTTGCTTTGTGTAAATGAAAGCTCATTTGTTTGATGGTGTTAAAATCTGTGATTTGACAATATTCTATTATAGCTGATGATATATAGGCTATTATAAATATGAATGGCCTAGTCTTTTGTACTTTTTATGCTTCTAAGTGCTTTCTGTCATCTAAATGCATTGACAGTACCTTTAACACCATGTTTAACAGTAGAGATAGTGGTTATCTTTGTCTTGTTTCAAAATAAAATTCTTTTAATCATTATAAATCAGTTCCTGTTTTACTGCACTTTTGCTTCTTCAGCTACTTTCTAGTCTTTTAAAAATTCTTTTCATTGAATTTTTGCAAATTTCATACAAAGTATTTTGATTATATTTAGATTTCCTCCCCTATCTACACCGCCTTACTACCTGTTGCCCAATTTCATTTACTCTTTTTATATATATAAAGTCAAATTTGTGTCCCCAAATGCCCTTCAGTGTGGGTTCATGCATTGGAGCCTGGTTAATCTATCAAGAACCTCACCCTCAACAAGTCTCACTCTCTCATTCTCAGTAGCCATCAGCTGCCAGTGCTTCCTCAGGTAGGGTTGGGATTTCTTACTCACTTCCCCACATGTCTGGGATTTTGTCTGGCTTGAGTTTAAGTGGGACTGTCAAGTCTTTTAACTCCTGTTAAAAATAATAGCATATTGAATTGGGGAGATGGTACGTTGGGTAATGTGCTTGCAAGTATGAGGACCTGGAGTTAATGATCCTCAGAACCCATATAAAAGCTGGGTGTGCACCAATGAACACTTGGAAATCTGTCTCTGGGGAAAGCAGGAGCAGAGATGGGCAGATTCCTAGAGCCAGACGGCCAGCATATCTAACTAATTGGTGAGGACCTAGTTCATTGAGAGACCTTGACTCAAAAAATAAGTTGGAGAGCAGTAGAGAAGGAAGACACCCAACATCCACTTTTGGCCTCTACACACACACACATACATACTTTTGGCCTCTCTAGACACGTGTGCATGTGCTAACACAACAAAAACAAAGTAGTATATTATTTCATTGTTTAGATGTACCTTAGTTTGCTTAACCTGTAAAGCCATTAGTTAGGAACTAGACCTGTTATCTTGGTTTCTGTTAGTTCTTGGCCATTTGACCTCCAACAAAAATGCATCAGCTTTGGGCCTTAACCTCTATCCTCTTATAAAATGGAAATAATTATAGTGTCTATATAGCATACAACATTAGTATAAAGGTCACTAAACACATAAATAAACTTCCATGTGGTACACAGTAAATAATAAATGTTAATGTTCTTATGCTTAGTCATATTTATTGTACTATAGAGAGTGCTATCATTTCTTTGATCATATAACAAGTTTAGTTGTACAAACATTTCTATAGCAAAAGCACTTGAAAATGGAATTTCTTGATTAAGGATTTTTTAAAATTTCAGTAAACAGTTGTCATATTGCTCTATTCAACTTTTAGTTACTTGCCAGTCTGATAAGAAAACACATTAATTATAATAGCATTTCTTTACTTAAACAGTTTTTTTTCCTCTTCTTTCATTAAAAAAATATATTTATGGGCCTGAAGAGATGGATGCTTAGTGATTAAGAGTACTGGCTGCTCTTGCAAGAGAATCAAGGTTTTGTCTCCACGTGGCAGCTAACAGCTGTCCATGACTCCAATTCCAGAGGAGCACCCTCTTGTGGTTTGTATCGGCATTGTACATATGTCGTGGACTTAGATACATGTAGACAAAACACTCATACACATAAAGTAAAAATAAATAAAATTTAAAATTTACTTATTTGTGTGTGTGTGCCTGTGGGTGGGGGCAGGTGTGTTCCATATCAAATGTGTGAAAGTCAGAGGACAACCTAAGGGAGTTGTCCGTGATATAGGTTCTGAGGATTGAACTCAGGTTTCCAGAATTGGCTGCTCCTGCTTTTACCCACTGAGCCATCTTGCCAACCTTAGGATGTGAAACTTGTGCAAATTTTAGGTAGGGGGAAAGATTGCTGGGGTATTGCCTTTGAGAGGATATTCAATCTTCATAGATTTTTCTGTTTTGAAAATAAGGAGTTAGAACAAAGAACCCTAAGGTCCTCTACAATTCCAAAACCTGTATCTTCTGCTTGTGGTTAGGAGCTCTTTTTCATCTTCTCTTCCTATCACTGGCCACAGTAACTGCATTAGAGATACTCAGTTCACTGATGCTGATGAATTAAACTGCCTTTATGCTACCTCAGAATTCCTCAACATGACAGAGTTGTATACCTGCAGCGAAATAGGATGTTCCACAAATGGGACAAAGATCTGAGCATCATACCTGTCTCCTAGCTACAAGTTATTTGGTGAGACAGATGAACTTTGTCTGAAAGGAACTCATTATGTAGACCAGGCAGACCTACTCACAGAACTCAAGCTGCCTGCCTCTCCCTCTCTAGTGGGATTAAAAGTATGTGCTGCCACACCTGGCTGGGTTTTTTTGGTTTTGTTTTATTTTGTTTATGTGTACGAGTGTTTACCTGTATGTAGATATGTGTACCACACACATGCCTGGTCGCTGCAGAAAGTAGAAGAAGGTATCAGGTCCCCTGAAACTGGAGTTGTGGCTGCCATGTAGGTGCTAGGAGACCGTACCTAAATCATCTGCAAGAGCCATCTCTCCATGTCAGCCTCAAAAGTTTTTATATCTAAGGAAATCATGAATAATAATTTGAAAGAGGTGACAGTTCTTGTTGTTTGCTGTGAGAGGTACTACCAATTATTACATATAAAATGTGATTTTTACCTAATTTACTGCATCCAGTAAATATATTCTGTAGGGGTTAGTCTGAAAAAGTTTGCAAAATAGACTCAAAATTGTAAAAATTTCTTAAACTATGTAAGTCATATTTTAGAAAATGAAGTTTGCAAACTGAATTCAAATTGTACTGGCTACATCTCTAAATTTTTTTTCCTTGTTTTTAAATAATATAATTTAACTATTCTTACTAATTCTTAACTTTTCTTCTAGGGGCCATATTATCTTAGTTCCAGAACTGAGTCTTCCTCTGGAATACTATTTAATCCCTTTCCTCATCATAGTGGGCATCTGTCTCATCCTGATAGTCATTTTTATGGTAGGTCAATTAACTCTTTAAAAAATTTTCCTTTTAATTAGTTGTGCAGGTGTGAGTGCAGGTGTCCCTGGAGACCAGCGGCATCAAATCCCCCTGGAACTGGAGTTCCAGATAGTTGTGAGCATCTGACATGGGTGTTTAGAAATGAGCTCAGGTTCTGAAAAATCTGAAAAAAAAAAATCTAAAAAAAAAATCTTCTGAAAGAATATACATGCTCTTAACCACTAAGTCATCTAGTCATCTTTTCAGTCCCCCAATTAACTTTCCATAATGACAATAAACACTATGAATAGATCTAAAAAAGCACTGAAAAACTGAATGATAGAGGGTTTACATGAAAGAGTTCATATTAAGCAAATCTATTTATATTAAGTTCTGGAAAAGGTAAATATAGTGTCAAAATCTGAACAATAATTGCCTCTGGGGAACCTGGGGATGAGTGACAGATTATTGAAAGAGTAGGAAGGAACTTTCCTGGGTAAGAGTCATGTTCTGGAGAGGGTTAGAAATAAGGGTTGTACAAATGTATAACATTCATATGAATCTACCAAATTGTGTGTTTTCTGCATTTCATCAATTATATCTCAAAAGAAAATGAACTCCAAAAAATGATAAGTTCTTAAGTGATGATATATGGTGTAGTATTTGTGGATATGTATACTGAGTCTACAACTTACTTTGAACTGCATTCTTCAAAATTAAGGAGAAGAGAAGATGTATTGATAAGAAGATAGAAGAATGGATAGATATTTAATATAGTATGGTGAAATGTCAGGTGTAGAAACTAGGTAGTGGATATATTGCTATTTATCAGTAAATTCTTTCAATTCAACTAAAAGTGTTTTTGGGAAAAAGTCATTTAAAATGGAAAGAAAGACTATTATGAGGGCTTGATTGAGGTTAAGAGGATGACACATTTCTCTAGGACAGTTAAAGCCAAAGTGTGGTTGCAGGACTCTTAGAGGGCCTTTAAGATCAAAGTTATTTTCATAATGATACTGAGCTAATATTTGCTTGTGTCCCTCTTGTAAGCATCACCTGTTTGTTTCCATTTCCATTTGTTTGTCATATCTTTTTCCATTCTGTTACCCTAAGGATGTATCTGTCTTTGATGTTGAGGTATACTAAGCAACAGAATAGTATTTTGAGCCACATTTTATTATTTTCAATCATCTGATAGCCAGAGTCACAAAGGTAAAAAGAGGCAAGTGAGATTAATTTAAATACAGTGTTTATTAAAGTAAAATGCATTTTAACCTTTAAATACAATCTTCTGGTCTGTGCTTTTGGATTGGGGAATTGAGACCACTAATTTTCAGAGTTATTGAAAGATGTGTATCAGTTCCTATCATTTTGTAGGTTTTGGTGTTTTCTTAATCCTTTAATTACTGTTTCCTGGTTTATTCTTCCTACAACTTCTTGGATGTGTTTATCTGTCTCTTTGATCTGAATATTTCCTTCTAGGCATTATTTTTATGATCCCCCCCGACCTTGTGTCTAACCTTCCTTCCATGTTCTCCCCAGTTAAAGTGTCCCCATTTTCCCCACTTCTGACTTTAGATACAGCTTTTAACTTCTGATAGGGAGTATTTTCATTCAGTTTTAAATTACAATGTGAAGTTTTATAAGTGAGAGGTATCCAGTTATGTAAAAGGAGCTTGACTCTAGCCTTTCTCCATTCTTTTGCCCATCCTTGTCTTAGAATAGGAAGTAGAGTATCTCTATCGGGCATACTTGGCATTACTCCAGCCTGCTGTCAGTGTGTTACTGTTGTTCAGCCTCTCTAAGATGGTCCTCACATGCCCACACCATTTCAGAGTTGCCTTTGTATCTATCAGAGTTGTTGAGATAATCTAATTCTTTTGCTCAGTAAAAAGCTCCATTTCTCTCACCACTGAATTATTTTACCTTCTTCCACCTATTGTTTCAGTTCATATTTGAGAATGTAGATGGTGAAGAGGCTTTATCAGAAACCTGTTACCCATTGCGATTTGTTCTGTTTTATAGATTTCCTAGGTTTTCTAAAATAATACTAAGCAACAGAATAGTATTTTGAGCCACATTTTATTATTTTCAATCATCTGATAGCCAGAGTCACAAAGGTAAAAAGAGACAAGTGAGATTAATTTAAATACAGTGTTTATTAAAGTAAAATGCATTTTAACCTTCAGTTCACATATTCTACTTTTACATTCTTTTAGTACTAAGTCTGCAACCTGGTATATGTTTTACATTTAGAACATATCTGCGGTTTAGACTACCTTGTGTTTCAAGTGCTTGTTAATGACATGTGTCTTATTTGATAGCATAGCTCTAATATTTAAAATTTTGTGTCTGGTTTGACTATAAATTCCCAAGCCTTTGAATTTGTGTATTCCTCCCATAGTTTTATTGATTGTAGACGAAATGTTATTTTTTATCATTTTGTATTACTTGACACATGTCTTTTTACTTTGCTTAGTATGTTCATGACAAATCTAGATCTCTTAAAAAGAAAAAACTTAAGGTATCAGAAAGTTTTAATTATGTCTGGTAAGTAGCATATACTATTACAGTGTGAAACACCCCCTTAAAAACTGACAAACTTAATCATTTACATTTATTTGGGTCACACATATTTGGATTAATTTCTGTATTTTATTCAGTTCTCTTCTATGTAAATTTGGATTATGTAACTTTTATATTATTTTTCCCATCACCATTCTTTATTTTCAGTGCCAAGGAATGAAGCTAAAACCTGATATGTGCTAGGCAACCAATCTACCACTGAGTTATATTCCTAGCTCCACAGCTTGTATTTTTATTTTACATTTTTGAGTTGTGTGTGTGTATGTTAAGTACACCACATGGATGCAATGGCCATAGAGGCCAGAAGATGGCAATGGATCCCCTAGAACTGGAGTTACTGACCGTTGTTAGCTGCCATTTGGGTGCTGGGGACTGAACCTGGGTCCTCTGCAGGAGCATCCCGTGCTATTAACCACTGAGCCATCTCTTCAGCCCCATGTTTTTATTTTTTTAATGATTACTCTAAAAAATATCTTGTTATTCTTTTAAGAACCTAGAAAATATTTATTGAAGTATGAGTGACAGAATAAGCTACAGATATTTAAATTGTGCACTTTAGTAAGTTTTAGTGTGTATATATAATTTTACTTATATGCTTTCAAACACACAGATAGAAAAAACATCACCACCACAATCAAGATAATGAAATGTCTGTCACCTCAAAAAATTTCCCAGTGCCCCTTGGTAGTCCTCCTCTCACCCCTTTTACTTTCTGTTTCATGTCCCTCTTTCCCCCTCAGCCCTAGGTAACCCCAAGTCTGAGTTTATTCAGTGCAGTTTGTGTTTTCTGTAGCTTTAGTGGAATTATGAAGCATGAACTTTTTTTGTGTCTATTGTCTTTCAGCATATTTTGAGATTCATGTAAGTTATTAAGTATACTGAGTATTCCTTTTACTACTGAATTATATTCCATATTATTATACCAGTTTGTCTATTTGCTTTTGATGGACATTAGGGTTGATTCTAGTTTTTATTCATTACACATAAAACTGAATTGGATGTTTATCTATAAGCTGTTGGGTCACATGATAAATGTTTAAATTTATGAGTATAAGAACTAATATGTGTATACTTGAAAATTTTTTGATTTGCAATGTAATCTCAACTTTCCAATCATTGTAAAGATTTTATTTATTTATTTATTTATTTATTTAGTGTATGTGAGTGCTTCCATGTATGTATGTGCATCACATCTATGCCTGGTGCCTGTGGAAGACAGAAGAGGGCATTGGCTTCCCTCGTACTAGAGTCATAGTTGTGAGCTGCCATGTGGGTGGCTGGAACCTGAGCCTAGGTCTTCTGCAAGAACAGCGAGGGCTCTTAACTGCTGAGACATCTCCTTATCCCTAATTTCCCACTCTTTATGACCCACTAAAGTCCTTGTAATCATTAGTCTATTTTATTTTAACAAACAATAGTTATATGTTATTTATAGTATCTCTATCAGTAAATTAAAGTGTAGGCTGGCTAGACAGCTCAGAGAACCTGGGATCCACATGATAGAAGGTGAGAACCCACTCCTTCAAATTGTCCTCTGACCTCCAAATGCTCATTGTGGCATGTGCACGCGTGCACACACACACACACACACACACACACCATAAATATAAAAAATTTTAAAAGTCAATAAATAAAAAATTGAAAGGATTATGTATAAGTTAACTAATCACTTTTAACTGAATGTTTTATTTAATAATATTGTGATTGTGACTTAAAGAAATTTTTTTTCAGCAGCTATCCAGAAACTTCACAGAATTTTTTTCATGCCCATTATCTGTCTGTATACTTAATATCTGACTTCTTTTTTTCTATCTTTAGATCACAAAATTTGTCCAGGATAGACATAGAGCTAGAAGAAACAGACTTCGTAAAGATCAACTTAAAAAACTCCCTGTACACAAATTCAAGAAAGGTAAGTGAATATTTTTGTTTTCTAAGTAATGACATTTAGTATGTTTCAGAACATATGATGAGTGTACTTAATACTACTTTCTGAGTCTGCGATACACTATGCCTCACACTAAATAATGAATGTTTATGAGATATTTTTATGTTCCGGTAGCTTGGTGAAGGCAGGAACTTGAAAGCAATCATGAAAATGGAAAGTAAAAAACTTTTTATTATCACTATGTGTCAGCAACTCTGGACAATTTGAGAGAATAAAATACCTCCTTGCACCAGGGTAGCCTGCTCTCACTGACTTTCTTCCCATGCCTCCTCCCATGATGCACCAAGTATTAACTAAAACATAGGTAGCTGTTCTGTGTCAGTATTTTACATTTGTCATTTACTTTTCATAATAATATAAAGTGGGCATTATGATTATCCTTCCATTATACACAAGGAAATAGAGAGTCAGAGATTCTTAGAACTTTATCTAATATCACATAGCTGGTGTTAAGCTAGAGAGGAGTCTAGATTTTATACTATAGCTAATATAGTTTCCTTTCTCTGGGCTTAGTGAGCTTTTAATATAAGTACATACTTGTTAAATTTTGGCAGATACTTCTCAGAGATCATTTTCCTATATGAATGAAAATGTGCTGTTTTTTAATTCAGCAGAGAAAGAATGTAAGGAATAGAGTGTAAAAATAGAGAAGGATTTAAAACAGAGTTCTAAGAGTTTTATTTTCTGTGTAGTTAAATGTTTTTATGTATATGTATATGTAATTGTTATTTCGTTAAAAATAGAAGATATCAGAATAAGAAAAATAGAAAAACACATTAGATTTTAATTAACAAAAAGACATAGGTGCTATAAAATATACTGCAGTGTCATGTAGGGTGAGTTAGCTAAAAGTTAGTCACAGATCAGATCTAGTATTAAAGACTAGCATTAAGGATTAACTTATTTTTTGTTTTGTTTTGTTTTGTTGAAATAGGAGTTCCCTGTAGCCCCATCTAGTCTGGAATTCACTATGTAGAGCATGCTGGTCTCCATTTCAAAGAGCCTGACTCTGCCTTTTCCTCTGTCTCCCAAATACTGGGATTAAAGGTGTGCACCATGTCCAGCCTAGGAATCACTTTTTAAGGTTCCATTTTGTATACTAAATTTTGTGTTTCTTGAACCCTAATTTTTTTTTTTTTAATAATTGCTTTTAAAAATAGGATGATTGGGCTGGAGAGATGACTCAGTGGTTAACAGCACTGGCTGCTCTTCTAGAGGACCCCTGTTCTATTCCCAGCATCCACATGATGGCCAACAACTTTCTGTAACTTCAGATCTAGGGGATCTGACACCCTCTTACAGCCCCTGCAGGGTTTGTACAACACAAGTACACTTACATACATGCAGGCAAAACACTTACACACATAATTTTTTTTTTTTTAAAGATGATGTTGCTGGGTTTGGTGGCATGTGCCTTTAATCCCTAGCACACAGGAGGCAGAAGCAGGCAGATCTTTCTGAGATGGAGACATCCTAGTCTACACCATGAATTCCATATCAGCTAGAGCTATAGGAAGAACCTGTCTCAAAAAAAAAAGTTAAGGTCCAGCAAGATGGCTTAGGTTAAGGTGCCCTAAGCTTTATGACCTGAGTTTAGTCTCTGGGATCCACATAGCAGAAGGAGGAGATCAACTCTGTACCTATTCCTTTACCCTCTAATAAATTTTTTTTTTTTTAAGAGGGGCTGTTGAGACTAAGCCAGGTTTAAAAGAGCATGCAAAGTTAGCTTTTATTCTGAGTAGGCACTGTAGGATTTTAAACAGAAGAGGTGGCATCAGAATTAAGTATTAAGAGCTTTTGGGAGCTGGAGAGATGGCACAGCAGTTAAGAGCACTGAGTGCTCTTGTAAAGGACCCAGGTTCAGTTCCTAGCACCTTCTTGGTGGCCAACAACTATTAATTCCAGTTCCAGGGATCCAGCACCCTCTTCTGGCCTCCATGGGCATTGCATGACACAGGTGCACTAAACATACAAGCAGCAAAACACTCATAGACATAAAATAAGAATAAATACTTTTTGCTGCTGCTAAGAATAGGCTGTAGAAAGTCAAAGATACTAGCAGAGAGACCAGGCAGTAAGTTACTGGAGTAAGCCAAGTACAGTGTAAAGCTGCCTGGATGAACATTAGGGAGGTGAAGAAATCTAATTTTAGATACATCTGAAACTTTAAATACAGTGAATTGATTGATGAATCTAGATGTAGGGGAAAGAAACAAGGATTACTGCGTGTTTTGGATTTCACTAAAAGGTAGACCTTTACTTGAAGATCCTCAGGTAGAAATAAGGCTGGTTAATGTGTGATGGATCAGGTTTGGGAAGAGTATTCCACCACTTCATGTGTAGGAAGAATTCTTATGTTCTCCATACCCCCTTCTGAAATCGTGTTACAGTTCAGCCTTTAACTAATTTTGCATGTTTCGTCTGTCCTTTTTTTAGCTTGTGACCTATTTATATACAAGACTAAAGTTTTTGATTTTTATGGTCCTGTTATTACAAATGTTTTAAAACATTTGTTTCTTACCCAATGGCTATATATTTATTACTTTGCATTTCCTTTTGAAGGCATTATGTTTTTGTATTTTATATTTGATTCTTTAATTCTTTATTATATAAAAATTGAACTCCAGCTTAACCTTTTTTCACCCCACTTTTAAATTTTCACAAGGATATTTAGTTGTCCCAGGATTAATTATCAAAAACAGTTTTTGTTGCTGGGCATGGTTATGGACATCTTTAATCCCAGCACTCTGTGAGTTCAAGACTAGTGTGATCTACATAGTAAGTTCCAGGCCATCCAGAGCTACACAGTGAGACCCTGTCTCAAAAAAAAAAAAAAAAGAAATAAAATAATAATAATGTACTTGGTTTATATTAGGCCTCCAACTTTATTTTCTGAATGCAGAAATCCAGTTGTTCCAGCACCATTTGTTGAAGAGAATAATCTTTTCTTCATGGACCAGTCTTTTTAAATATAATATCTTCTGTTTACTCTCTGACAATTTCATCCATGTAAAAATGTATTTTGATCATACCCACTCCCAGCTCCCTCTGGATACCCTAATACAACCCCCTTTCATGTCCTCCCCCCTTTTTTGATACTGAGTCTGGTTATTGGTACCTGTTGGAATGCTGACTGATTTTGTTGGCTTGATCTTGTACAAGTCACCATAGCTGCACTGAGTTCATGGGTGCAGTGGCTATGTCATGTCCAAAAGACAGCATTTCTCGTCACTCCTCCCCATTCTATGGTTCTTACATGCTTTCCGCCCCACTCTTTGCAATGTTCCCTGACCTTGTAGGGTGAGGTGCTGATACAGATGTCCCATTTAGGACTGTTCTCTGGTGAGAGTTAAGAGATGCATTCTTAACTATATTTTTTAAATTAACTTACAAAGTTTTAGGTTTCCATAAGGGTTTTTCAGATATCCTTGGCTTTGACTGGCCTACTTCTTCCTCTCCTCTGTTTCCTTGCCCCTGTCATTGAATATTTTTTCTTCATTTCCCCGGTCATATTTTTGCCTCTTTCATGTAGAGTGGCCTTGTAGAGTTGGTTGTAGCTATAACAGTCATGTGTGCTCAGCTTGCCAGGTGTATTGGTAGTGTAGCATACAGGTTCTATATCTGAGTAGGACTAACTCTCAGCAACAATTTTCCCCTGGTAGTATATGCATAATACCTCTGACACTACAAAAGTCAGTCAAGGAAGGAAACTTTCAGCTCAGTCTCAGCCTGATTTCTCCTTGTCCTGAAGCCAAAGATGTGGCATCTCTAGAAACAAGAGTCTTACCATCTCGCTCTGGTATACAACCAACAGTAGTGATAGTAACTTTATGGATTATGGGCTATCAGGTGCTTCCTTAGCCAACAAGTCACAGGGAGGCAGGCTGTCTCTCAGACACAGATTTTTACCCAAGAACCTCATGGTCCCTGAGAATGCTTTACCTAGCCATGTACAATGTCTTCATTCAAACTCTTTCACAAAAAAATTATTTTAGGTGATTCTGGGCTGTCTATCCTAATCTGTCTATCATCTATTGATCTGATTTTTTTTTTTTCTTCACTAGAACCACACTGTCAGGATTAGCTTTGACAATGGTACTTTGTTATTCTTTTTCAGTATGGTATTTACTAATCTGGTCTGTGTCCATATATACGTTTTAATATATTTGTTGGTATCTAAACAATAAATAGCTGAGATTTTTATTGGAATTGCACTGAATCAAGCTGGGAACTTCATTTTGTTATATATAACTTTTCTTATACACCAGTTCAACTTGCTAGTATTTTGCTGAAGTTTTATTATCTGTGTGCATAAAAATCAGTTGTTTAAAAATTTTAAATTGTATGTATGTGTGTGTGTGTTGGAGGTTAGGGGGAAAGAGGGAGAGTATGTGTGTGCCATGGTTGTACATGTAGAGGGTCAGTGGACAATTTCCAGGAGTCAGTTCTCTATTTCCACTTTGTTTTGAGACAATTTCTTTTGTTGTTTCTGCTTTCTCTGTTTGTTCTGGGGATCGAACTCAGGTCATCAGATTTGCATAGCAAGCACTTTTACCTCCTGAGCTATTCTGGCCCCCCTGGTCAGTACTTTGGTAGAATTAGTTTAATTCTGTCCTTATAGAATGAAATATGAACTATTCCTTTCATTTCTGTTTTCTGGAAGAGACTTTGGGAAGAGAGTAAAGAATTACTATTATGTCTTCATACATTTAGTGGAATGAACCAGTGAATGCATCTGTATTTGACCTTCCTATTTTGGAAGATTGTTAACTACTGACTTAAGTTCTTTTTAAAAAATATTTTATTTTTTTTAATGCATATCAGTATATGCCTGCATGTATGTAAGTGCATGCAATGCCCATAGAGGTCAGAAAAGGGCACCAGATTTCTGGGAACTGCAGTTACAGGCTGTTAGCTGATATGTGGGTGCTTGCCAAACCTGGGTCTTCTGTAGAGCAGATAGTACTCTTAACCACGGAGCCTCCTGTCTAACCCCTTAAGTTCTTTAATGAATTCAGATCTATTCTGCTTCTCTTTATCTTCCTGTATGATTTACAGCAGATGTGTCTCTCTAGGATTGGGTTTTTTAATCTGAGGCATCAAATTTGTGGACAGAAATTTGTTTATAGCATTTCTTTATTGTCTTTTCAATCTCCATAGGATCAGTAGTGATGGCCCTCTTTGATTTCTGGTATTAGTGTTTGCTTGCTTGATTTGAAACAACATATTGTTTTGTGAGGTGAGGTCTCTCTGTAGTCCCAGTTTGCCTGGAACTCACTTTGTAGACCAGGATGGCTTCGATCTCACAGCAGTCTACCTGCCTCTGCCTCACATAGTGCTGGATTTAAAGGCATATGCGATTCCCAGTCAGATATTAAATTTAATTAATTAATTAAATGTGTATGGGTATTTTGCCTGTATGTATGTAAGTGCCTGAGTGTTGTACAATGCCTGCAGAGGTCAGAAGAGGGCATTGGATTTCCTGGAACTGTAGTTACAGGTGGTTGTTACCCACCCTGTGGATGTTGGGAATTGAACCTAGGTTCTCTGCAAGAACCAGTGCTCTTAACTGCTTAACCATCTCTCCAGCCAAATATATTACCCATATTTATAGCTAATCCAACTATTTCAGATCATACTATACTATGTTTTAGGTAGTACAAGTGCACAAAGTAATCCTAATTCTTGCTGCTTGCCCCTTGTATTATTTATGTCACTTAGCTTTTATACAAGTGTACATAAAGGCTTGTAAAATGCAGAATTATAACAAATTGAATATATTTTTGCTAATTTATGTAATTACTGGTAATGAAAGAAAATATGATCAGTTACATTACATTGACCCTGAGAGTATTATACTTAGGAACACTTCGTCAGAGTTGCAGATCTCAACCATTACTTCTATTTCATTCACAGAGATCCACCTGTCTCTGCCTCCCGAGTGCTGGGATTAAAGGCATGCATCACCACATCCAGCAGAAGATAATTTTTAATTTGCACAAATGATTTGCAACTCTGCTCACAAAATACCTATCATTGTCTCACTGCAAGCCAATTACAATAAATTTAGAACCAGTGATTGAAATAGATAATTTTTTTCTTGGAAGTTGCAGGCCAAACACATATTAAAAGCTGCATCTGTGAGAAAGTTATACTTTATTATAATTATGAAAGGGATAAAGTGATTTCCAAATGAACAAAGAATTTTTAACTTAAAAAAACAAAACAAACAAAAAAAACTTTTAAAAAGTAAAGTTATTCCTTTGCCTAAAACTTTTAACTTAAATACAACCCTCTTTCACCCCAGGCCTTGAAGTTACACAGGGAAGATAAAAATCTTAGCAAGTACAATATTGTCATAGTATTGATAATGTACTGAGATTGAGCAGGTTTTAAATTTAACTTCCTCTATATGCAAGGAATGGAAAGGAGATATTAGATCAGATCACATTCTAGAATGTATCTAAATTTTAAGTGTGCTGAAGTCACTGTGGAAGGGTATTTTACATCCTAATTTCCTAGCAAGATGAAAAAGTAATAGAAAAAATAGTGAAGGTTTCTGGAACTTATTCACAGAGATGCTTTTTAAGTATTTGAGGTCTGGTACAATATTTGCTATTCTAAAATCCTATTAACATCATCTCTTCAGGGTGATGACAAATCTTTGAACATATAGGTTCTTTATTCAGAAATACCTTGGATATAGTAATTATCTGAATAGATAATGCAATCAAATTTGAGTGAATAAAAGAATAACATGGGATGACTATTTGAAATACAGAGAAAAGGGTGGTGGGATTGCTTGGTTTTTGTTTTTAAGGTTAGACTACCCAAAATGAAACTTGGTCTAACTGCTTTCTGGCTCTGAATGACAATCACAAAATACAACTTTTCTTTTGAAGCATCCCAAAAAGGTTTGGGAAAATATTTAACTGTAGGAGATTCTAATAAAAAGCATCCTTCAGGATGCAGGAAATACCCTAGTTACTGCCCAGCACACTGCTCTCTTGCAGTATCCTGCATAAAATATTCCCTTCTCCCCAAACAGAATATTTTTGGACTGGGATTGCTCAAAGGATAAAGCACTTTTCCAGGCAAGTATGAAGAACTGAGTTTGGATCCCCAGAGCCTACATAAAGCCAGTAGTATATGTCTATAATCCCAGATGAATGTGGAGACAGGAGAATCCCCCAAAGTTTGCAGGTCAGCTAGCCTGGTAAAGCAGGAGCAAACAGGAGACCCTGTCTTGAATAAGGTAGATGGCAAGGACCAATACCCAGCATTGTCACTTTGGTCTACACACACTATATACATACACAGATTTCAAAAACAATTTCTAAGCACTATGAATCAAAGGAGAATATTTAAATGTGACCAGAAATCCAGTTACATATGTTAGGAGACAATACAACATAATGGCTAGGACAATGCAAATACCTTGAAACATAGAACATTTTGGAATTCTGGATTCTTCCAAAAATTGGGTGTTCAAGTTTCTTTACTTTGGCATTATACTTTTACTTTGAGAAAATTTATTCTTAATTGACATAAGGGCTCATTATAAAACTGAACAATTAAGCTCTGCATCAGTCTGTCTGCACTGTGACCATATTGTTTCAGACAATTGCAGTTTTGAGTTACAGTTTAGAAATGGTGGCCGTATGTGGTCTGGAGAGAGGACTCAGTAGTTAAGAGCACTGGCTGCTACTGCAGATGACCTGGGTTCGATTCCCAGTAGCCACGTGGTAGCTAACAGCTATCCATAACTCCAGTTGAGAAGGATCCAAAACCTTCTTCTGACCTCTGTGGGCATTGTGCATTTACATATACGCAGGCAAACCATTTATACACATAAAATTGAAGGAAAAAAAAGGTGGCTTTA
This sequence comes from Eospalax fontanierii, assembly GCA_035773235.1. NCBI lineage: Eukaryota > Metazoa > Chordata > Mammalia > Rodentia > Spalacidae > Eospalax > Eospalax fontanierii. Next base: position 28,715,127 of record CM069548.1, on the reverse strand, counting down.
AGTACACCAAACATATTCAGTGGCCACTGCCATCAGCTCAGTGTGAACCAGTTATCTAGTGGGGCAGAAGTCTTAAGAAAAACCTTCAGTTTACCATGTGATAAGCCAGTATGTCTGTCATACTAGTTTTACCTGGTGGGAATTGCTTAAGAGATAATGTATGTGCCAAACACTATGTAGTCTGTTTTTGCATTCTCTCTGTGGAAACTCAAAACAACCCCAAGACATCAGGTGTGTATGTTAGTTACTTTTCTGTGCTGTGATGAGACACCACGACCAAGGGAACTTAAAAATGGAAGACTTTATTTAAGCTTACAGTTCTAGGAGAATCAGAGTCCATCATGAAGGCATGGTGGCAGGAGGTGGCCAGAGTGCTCACATCTTGAAGCACAGAAAGCAGAGGACTGGAATATGGCAAAGCTTAAGAACTCTCAAAGCCTGCCCTCAGTGGCATGCTTTCTCCAGGCCACACCTCCCAAAACAGCCCTGCCAACTGGGAACAAAGTGTCCAAATACTTGGAGCCTGTGGGGGAGGGGACTTCTCATTCAAACCTCCACAGTGTGTTAACACCGTTTTGTTTAAAATCTGAAAATAATTGAAGCAAAAAAATATTAAATCTCTTATAGAAGATTACATTTCTAATAAATAAAAGGACTAGGAAGTCTAACATGTGCCTTGCCATTTCACAACTACTCCAGGGCCATAGGGATTAATTTTCTACAGAACATAGAGAACTAGGTGCCATTCTAGTTCATGATCATAAACTACACCTTTGAATTGTTGCGTGCAAAGTAAGCACTGTTGCAAGAAACACGAGATCAGTATAAAGCCATCACTTGGACTCGGTGACGCTTAAGTATCAGTTCTACATATTTAAAGATAATATTACCTATATTAGTTTCTTGAGTAAATTACCACAAATTTAGTGTTTTAAAACACTACAAATGTATTACCTGTAGGAGTCTGACATAGCTCTCAGGGTCTAAAACCAGTGTGCCAGCAGGGCTGTGTTCTTTGGTGGTATGTTCTTTCGTGGAGGCTCTACAGAAGAATCCATTTACCTTTTCGACCTTCTAGAGGTGACTGCTCTACCTCCATCGTCAGAGCCAGTTCTGTGGCCCTTCATGGTCACATCTCCCTCTAGTCCTGAATTCTCATGTTAATCACTTTCATTTTTAAGGGTTCTTGTGGCCATATTGAGCCCATGTGAAAAGTTCAAGCTGATTTCCTTACCTTGATTCTTGTTAACCATAGCTGTTTTTAGCAGGCATGTTACAATGGTGATGAGACTAAATGCTTGCCATATATGATAACATTAGTCATGATTTACCGATTAATATGTTCAAACTCTGTCTTTAAAATCCATGACAGTGGATCATCTGTATGTCATTATAAACATATAAGAACTCTTTAGTATTCTAGTTAAGATCAGTCTAATCAGCCTGACCAAACTCCACGAGATTCTAACATGTAATTATATATATGCATTTGTTAGAATGAATTTGGTAATGATAATATAGTAACCAAAATCAAGATACTATTTTTATTTTTATTTTATGTGTATGGATGTATTACCTGCATGTATGTAAATGGCACCCATGTTGTGTGATGCCCACAGAGGTCAGAAGATGGCATCAGATTCCCTGAAACTGGAGTTACGAACAGCTGTTAGCCACCCTCTGGGTGCTGGGAATTGAACCTGGGTCAGCTGCAAGAGCCAGTGCTCTTAACCACTAAGTTATCTCTCCAGCCCCAAACTCTAATCTTTAAAGCTTTTTATTTAGGAGGAGTCCTCTTAATTGGTTTAAGTAACTAGAGGACATAAAATGGATTGCTTGAAAAGAACCGTCATTCCCTTTTGTGTGACGTTCATCCAGACTATTTTCTTTATTCTGCTGCCTTCCAAGGCTGTTACCCTGTGTGGGGCAGGCAAAGATTTACCTGAATTTTTTTCTAGTAAGGTTTTAGAAAATCAGTTACCAAGGCAACAAACTATTAAACCACCAATAAAACAGCTATATTTAAGACTGCTGCTTCCTTTATTGTAAAGATGATAAACTCAACTGTAAAATAGCACTGACATTAGTGATAAGTAAACATTTATTAAATGCCTTTTGCTTGGCTATTTGCCTGTGTTACTGCTGTTTATCCTCTTAACCCTGCAAGGTAGGTTGGTCTTGCCAACCACCACAGAACTAGTAAATACTGGAGATCTGAACCAAATGAGTCTTACTTCAAATCTGTTTTTAATTCTTGTAAAAGAATTTGATTGTGTTGTGATGTGACTTTTATTTGGAGGGGAGGAAAAAAAAAACTATGGCTAGGTAGAGCCCTTGCTTAGTATGCCTGAGTCACTTCAACACCAATCACCAAAAAGACTCAGAGGCTTTGTGAAATTTTGGTTTTTTGCAGAAAATATTTTAGAACCAGCACTTGAATACTTGTAGCTCTCTGAGTTTGACAGAAAAACTGAGTATCACATAAAGACAAACAGCATTTACATTAACTGAGGAAACCTAACTTAAAAGTTTGGGAGGTTTCAAAAACCTGTCTACATAATTAATTTTCTTTACACTTTTTTGTTACAGGAGATGAGTATGATGTATGTGCTATTTGTTTGGATGAATATGAAGATGGAGATAAGCTCAGGATCCTTCCCTGTTCCCATGGTATGAGTAATTACATGCTGCTTTGAGTTTATATATAATTTATACAATATGGGTTCAGTATTATAGGGGAAGAGACAGCCAACTGTCTCTTAATGTTATCTTTAAATTAGGGATAGAGGTGCATTATCTAAAAATGCACTAACTTCTCATGTCCCTAGACAGTATGTACAGATCACAACACTGAATAAACATAACTGTAGTCTTCCCAACTATAGCACCTTAACTGAAGACACATATTTTGCTTCAACAGCTTATCATTGCAAGTGTGTAGATCCCTGGCTAACTAAAACCAAAAAAACCTGTCCAGTCTGCAAGCAGAAAGTTGTTCCTTCTCAAGGTGATTCAGACTCTGACACAGACAGCAGTCAAGAAGAAAATGAAGTGTCAGAACACACCCCTTTACTTCGACCATTAGCCTCTGTCAGTACCCAGTCATTTGGGGCTCTGTCAGAATCCCATTCACATCAGAACATGACGGAATCTTCAGACTATGAGGAAGACGACAATGAAGATACTGACAGTAGTGATGCAGAAAACGAAATTAACGAACACAGTGTTGTGGTCCAACTGCAGTCTAATGGCGAACAGGATTACAACATAGCAAATACTGTGTGACTTTCAGCTGATTGGTTTATTTCCCTTTACAATGTTTATTTAGGTATATGATTTGATTTTTTTGCTCCCTTTAGAGGTTTCTGTAGAAATAACTTATTTCTTAGTTTTTCTAGTGTAATCAGGTTACTTTTTGATCTGGTACTTACCTCTAAGAGTGTACATCCGTTCCACTAAACAAGTTAACAGACTGGTGCTGTAACTCAGGCATCACATTAGCTCTTTGGGGATAAAATATAGCCAAGACACTTTTTAAAAAAATCCCCAATAATGCTTGAAATTAAGACCTAGATCACAGTACGCAGACGTTCTTACACACGATGCCAGTGCTGTGGCCGTCTGGCACGAGCTAAGCCAACTCTCACCCTATGAGGCTGCCTGGAAGTGTTGGGTGGGAACATGTTTGTTCTGATATTTCTGTCAGTTGTCAATTAGAGGCAACCAGGTAGTTTAGAATTTTCCTCCTCTCACCACAGAGAAACTTAAAGATATCTTTCTCATTCCCATTCTCAAGTAGTTTTATCCTGATAGGAAAGATCTAGCATAGGTTACAAAGTTGTTTTTAAGGTTTTGACGCTGGCGTTGTGTGTGAGTTTGATTCAGTGTCTCCGGACCTCGCCTTTCATAGTGCAGTACCCTTTTGTGTTGTGATAAAAAGAAAATGCTGCATAAAAATACCAAATTTCAGCAACTGTTAATACTGAGATCATATACCTCTTAATAAAGAGCATCTTAGGCTAATTAGCCCTGCTAAACTGTACAGAAGAAACTTCAAGTATTGGATTTAAAAATAAATGCTTTTGTTTAACAGAACTAATGTATTGAAACAATGTATTATGAAAAGCTAAATTATATTATACATTACTGTAACTATGTAGAAAATACACTTATATAAAATCAGTATACTAAGAATTTTTATATGGCCTTGTATGATGGGAGCTTCAATGTTAATAAATGTTTTCCACTTTAAAAGCCATAAGGTATTTATTCTACTGTATTCTTAACACATTAGCCTTATGTATATACAGGATGATAGAAAGGGGAAATGATCAAGATCATATACACACACATCACCTTAGACTTTCATACAAGGGTACTGACTGCTGGAAGGTATTTAGGCTAAACCACCAAACACTATAGCCAAAATCATTCCAAAAATAGTGTAAATTATGGCACATTCTTTACAGTAGTTGTATCTTTTGACAAGGAAACTGAATAAAATCATGCCATAGAAAAAGTGTACTAGGTGTATGAGCCTCGTTATTTTAAAAAGAAATGTGACACTAGAAGGAGAAAAAAAAATTTTTTTTTTTGGTCTTTTTGAGACAGGTCTCCCTGTGGAACTTACTGTATAGTCCAGGCCGGCCTTAAACTTACAGAGATTCACCTGCCTCTGCCCTCAAGTGCTGGGATTAAAGGTCTATGTCACTACACCCAGCGGAAATTTAACTTTTGAACTGTTTCTCTGTAAAAAATAAAATAAAAATACACATGCATATACACACACGCACACATTCTCAGGCCAGGTGTGGTGTCCACACGGGAACTACCCAGAGCTAAAAATCGAGACTGCCTAAAATTTTTTTTCCAGTTTTTAACAAAGGTATTTCCTATAGTGATAAAAACAGCACGGTACTGGTGTGGAATCAGGCACATGGATCCGTAGAATAATACAGGACCCAGGTAATCAGGCTGTGAATCTTAGCCGCCTAATGTTTGACAAAGCCAAAAACACACACTGAAGGAAGGACATCTTCAGCAAATGGGGCTGAGAAAACTAGATGTCTACATTTGGAGAACGAGACTTGATCTTTATCCCTCACCATGCACAAGAGTAAATTTCAAGTGGATCAAAGACTTCCAAATTAGACCTGAAACTCTGAAACTATTAGAGGGTAAAGTAGGGAGTTATTACTTCAGACAGAGGAATAGGTAAGCCCTTTCTATAAAGAACTATCACTCAAGAAATAAGGCCAACAACTGACAAGCGGGGCCTCAAGAAATTAAAGTAACTATGCTGCAAAGGAAACAATCCATCGAAGCAGCAGCCTATAGAATGGAAGAAAATCTTTGCCAGATACACATCTAACAGAGGACTGGTGCCTAGAAAATACAAAGAGCTTAAAAAGCTAAACATCAAAAAAAGCAAACAACCCAATTTAAAAAATGGTTCATGGAACTGAATAGAGTTCTCAGAAGAAACACAAATGGCTAATACTTTGAAAGTGTTCAGTACTCCTTGTCATATAGGAAATGCAAATTAAAACTACTTTGAGATTTCATCTTCATCCAGTAGGAATGGTTCTTATCAAAAAATCAGATGGAAAATGCTGATAGAGATGTGGAGAAGGGGTGGTTTCTCAAAACACTAAAAACAGAACTGCCATTTGATCCAGCTATACTCTCCTGGGCATTTCCCCAGAGAATCCCATGCCTTACAGCAGACATTGGCACTTTATCACAGCTCTATTCACAGTTCTGAGGAAATGGTACCAGCTAGATGTCCATCAGCTGCTGATGAATGAATAATGTCATACATATACACAATGGGATTTTATTCAGCAGGAAAGAATGAAAGAAATCTGAAGGAAAATGGATCTGGAAAATACTATATTGAGTGACATAACACAGGATCAGATAACACTGTATGTTCTCCCTTATATGCAGAGCACACCTATGAAATTTTAGAATAATGTGCTTAACACTGAGCATTGGTGAAGGCCAGAAAGCTAGAAAGGGGCCATTAGAGGGAAGGGAGGTTAGCAGGACACAGGGGACACGGAAGTTGGCAGGAGGAATGCTGGGGTGGAAAGGTCTGAGCGGGGAGGAGGGATAGGCAAGCAGGAGGGAGAGGCAGGGATAACCAAAACAAGGATATGTTTTCAAAAGCTCTATGGAAACCTATTTTATAAGATTTAAAAATTTTAAGAATATTTTTATGTGTATGAGGGTTTTGCCTGCATGTACATATGTGCACCACCTGCATTCAACACCTGCAGAAGCCAGAAGAGGGCACTGGTTCCCCTGGAACTGGGGTTAATGGATGTGAGTGGTGGGAACTGAACCTGCTTCAAGAGCAGTCACTGTTCTACATTGTTCAGCCATCTCTCCCACTCCTTTAAGATTTTTATTAAAGAGTTAAATGGAGGTACCACCCCATAGATGGATGACACTCCTCTCAGAAGCCATGGATTATTAAACAAAAATTCCTGTGCCAGGTGTGGAATCCCTCCCTACAAGTTGCTGGCCAGAAGCTCCTCAAAGCCATACAGGATATTGCTGTTGCTCTTGGTTGCCTACCAGAACCTGATGGTAAGACCCTACTGCTCAACACAAATAAACTTTGTTCCCGGGATATAGAAATCAAGGTGGAGCTGAGCTGGAATCTTAGTCTCCTGCTGGTCAGCTTCAGGTGCTATGTAGGCTGCTGGAGGTGAAAAGTCATTGTGTTGCCTATCTGTGGATGCTTTCAGCTATAATGACTTGTTAGCAAGATGTGCCCATGTCATAGGCCCTAGGAGGAACATACTGCTATTGTTTTGCTAAATGATCACTTTGTTCAACTACCTTATAAATTCTCATGTTTATACCTATAGTAGTACTGCATCCATTAGAGAAGCTTAACTGCAGAGGACGGTGGTTAATGCAGGAACCCGTAACTGGTCCAAGTGCCAAGAATAAGTGATGTCTGAGTGTTGAGCTCTAAATGGGACTGCTGTATCACACCTTCAAGGCTCAAGGAACATCATGGAAGAGAGGAAAGACAGAATAAAAGAGTCAGAGGATGGAGAGATGGGCAGCAAAAAGATGTCTTCCAGACATGACATACGTAGCTGTTGCACTCATGAACTCACTGTTGCTGTGACTATCTGCACAAGATTGGGCCAGCCAACATTTTATTATTGTGGAGCCCATGATGCTCCATCCCTCTCTGAGGCACTATTGGCAATTAACAGTTGTTGGGAAAGGGGTGTAATTTTCTTATGTAGTGTAACCAGTGGTAAGTTGCCCTTGGTCCAGTAAATAACCTCTCACTCAGGCTCAAGCAAGAAACTAAAATTAGAAGACATGAAGGGGTTCTGGAAGAGACAGAGGGCAATGAGAAAGGGGAATGGGCATGAAAATGACTAAAGTTCTCAGATAAATGGATGACACTGTCAAAAATTTCAAATATATAAAGCCAACCCAAGTTTTAATAGATTTAGTTTCAAGTTTTGAGATCTGTAAAAATGCTGCGCTTACTGTACAATTCACATACAGAATATACTTGTGGCGATCTGAAAATTCATTTATAGAATTCAAGTTATCAGCCCAAACTGAATAAATGGGATAGAAAACTTACACGGAGGCTATTTGGTCTCAAGACTTGTGTCCTTAAAAGGTCTTGATCCAGTTAAATCTATGTATCTAGATGACAAAAATGACAAGAAGTGTTGTGGTTTTCAGCCTGGAGAAGCTGACCAACCCACGTGTACATCAGTCTGTCACTCAGCAGACACTATTCAACAGTGACACTCTAAGGCCAAGCCCATGTGACTTTCTAGTAGCCCCCTTTTCACTCCTGGAAGGTGCTATCCCAGAACTTGAGTCTCCACATGGCTAATCAAAACTCCAGCTTCACAGACACATTTTCAGGTAGAGCTTAAGTTTAAGCCCTCAGAATTTTAGCTTTACAAAATTCAGCTTTACAATGGTTCCTGTTGATACTTCCAAATATTTTAAATATAGAAAATGCTACTTAAATTAGACCAAATTTCTAGACTCACGTACTGATTGTTCTTCAAAATACATTTTCTCATTCAAAAAATTATCATGAATATATACTAATCTTAGAAATTTTAGTATATATAAGAAAAACACAGGAAAGGAAATAGAAGTCATAATCTTACACAGGTTAGGCAGTGACAGCACTGTGATCTGCTGTAAGACATAAAATTTGCATAAATATACAAATACCAAAACCCCTGCTATTTCCATTCTGGAAAATAAAAGGTTCAGTTCAACACACACTGGATGGATGACAGTGCTCTTCTACTCCTTCATGATAAAAGCAAAGTCCTGAGAAACAGACATCAAACAGTTTGACAGTTTAAGTAGAAGTTAAAATGTGATATAACTGTATGGCCCTGATAGATTATTTGCATAATTTTAATAAACCTAAGATAAAATGTAGGGTTACAAAACACTAAGCTCCATGCCTACCACCAATAAATGCATAGATCTTAAGAGTTAAAATAAAACCTACTTATAATATTTTAAAAGAAAGCAGTTCCAGGTCATCATATGCGTATAGCTATGAATTAAGATTATGAATCCTTTACTTCTCAATCCACAGTTCAGCTCGAAGACTTGGTTCCTTACATTTAAGTTAGGAGTTCCTCTGGATCAAAAATTACTGTTTTTGAAATTACAAATAGAACTAGCACTTGTTTGCAACTCAGTTAAAATCTACAATTTTATGATATTGCTTATAAACTTTTTTTCTTCAAAATATAGATTTTCATTGATTCTTTGGTGCATTTCATATAGTAAGCTATTAAGCTTTCTGACAAGGGCATTGAATAAAATTAAAATCCACTTTCTACTTAAAGGACTTAATTTAAAATTCTAATAATAAACATAATGTAAAACATTGGAAATCAAGAGTCACCTGGAAGCTTAGCCCAGAGACAACTGTTACCTGAACCTCCTGCCGTAAAAAGTGGAAGTGTAAAATGTACATAAATACCACTTATATTATTTAGGATTATTGGTCAGCATTTTCTTCTAATCAGTCTTCTAAGACTATTCTGTCCAATGAACATAGTTACTCAATGTAACTTCACATAGTTGAGTACTACAAAGTTTTCCAAGTTTGATTATCAGAAGTACTACTGTGTGATGGACATTTGGTATACACATCTGTAGAGCTCTATTTCCTCATGTAAAAGCAAAGTAGCCACATATATTTTTCCCAGACTGTTTTTCTACTGAAATTGTGGGCAAGAGCCAATGACTATCCTTGCTTTTACTGTTTTAGTGACACCCTCTATCATCTTCCGTTTATACCCACATGCTCAGCACACCCCATCACTTAACTTACAAGGACAGTCATTAAGAGTTCCCTATTTAGTTTATTCTAACTAATGTGTGACTGACCATTACTGTAAAGCTCTCATACCACAACCTAATTACTGAATTTTTACTTGTCCAACCTTAACTAATAAGAATCCAGGATCAGAAGCCAATACCAGGTTTCCACTGTTTCACACAAATTCTATCTACCACACATTTTTACATCTCATACATAATATTCAGAACTAATGCCTAACAACTTATAAAAGAAAAAAATTCATATGTACAGTATATTTTAAGTATGGGAATGATTACCTCAGGTTCCCTAACCCACTCTTTCTAAAGGGTAACACACAATACTGGGTTCCAAAGAAACCCTTCTTGGTACTGAGGCCTCTTACTGCTTAGGAAATTGATTTCATATCAAGAGACCAAGGAAGAAACATTTATTTCCTAGCAGGTAAGTTGGTTTTCTTCATAGAAACCTGAAGATGATCATGAAATGACCAAAAGTGGTATTTAACAGGCAAAAACTTAGTAAAAAGAAAGTTTTAGGTACTTAATTTTCTGCTTGCAGTGGACTTCGTTCTAGTCTCCGCATTCTACTACTGTCAGCTACAGCTGGGTGTGATGGCACACACCAGGGAACTCACCACTAGAGAGGGAAGCTTAGGCAGGGAGACTAGAAGTTTGAGGCCAACATGGGTCACACAGCAGGATTCGGTCTTTAAAAAAAAAAAAAAAAATCACCTCTAACAGTAAAATCAACAATTTACAATTTATACAAACAACAGGAGTCTAGAGTATTTGGTTGGAATAAATTTATTTCATCTGTCTGTAAACAAGGTGTTTAATAGTTATGGCATTTTTTTAAATGCATATTAAATCAGATGAGTTAGACTGTATCCCAGATGTAACAAAGTGCAGGGAAAGAAATGGACAAATCAGCAACAGGATTTGTTTTTAAATCTGTACATTATCCACAATGCCCAAACAATAGAAGCAAATACTAGAATGTCCCTAAAGTAGTGCCATTCGAAAGAAAATCCATCTCACAATAGCAACAGTTCATTTTAACAATAGTATGGCACAGAATACATGAAAAAAATTCATCACAAGACAGCCAAGTCCACAATAATGCAACTTCATATAAAAACCTAAGCTGCAAATAAAAATTGGTCCTATGAAGAATAAACTGGACACACTCCAGATGGTTATGTTGGGTACCTATGTCCATAATGGCAGCCGTTTACAATTTTACTAAAGAGTAGAGCTGGTGTGCAAAGAAAAAGATAGGAAGTCCGAGCTATTGCAATGATGAAATGTTCCCGGGGATTTGATCAGTTCGGTCGCTACAATGTCGTGGGAGGAAGTGCCTTTTGCTTGTTTTACAGTTGCACTCTTCGTATGTCCTGTAGACACTACAAAATGTCTGTCTCAAGTGCAATCACAGTATTAAAAGCAAATTACTGCAGCTCTCAATAGCTCATCAACAAAGGAGGTATTAACTGGGTTAAATAAACCAGGCACTGCACAAAAGAGAATGGAAGCAAACCAAATATCTCATGTGCAAAGGGAGGGGACAAGAGAAGAGTGAAGATGCATGCACTTTTTCCTCCCAACCATGCGCTACAAAAGGAAGACTAAATGAGCCAAGTAAATGCTCAAAGTGCTGAAAAGACATTGATCAAATTAGAGATTGTACAACCGGCACCTTGCTTAATATTAACTTATTTTAGTAATCAATATCCCATTAATTGCTAAGACAAAGTGATGCCCAACTTGGCATGCCCCCTCCCCCCAATTTCAAGGTATCATGCAAATCATTATTGTGCTGCAATTATGATGCCAGATAAAGGTTGGTTACATACAGTGGTTAACATACAAATGATCCTTTGGGCAAACAGGAATCATGACATTAGAAAATAAGATAAAGTAGCTACCATCTACAGTCTGGTAGCACTGTGACCATAATTAGGGTGGTGATGAAGACAGTTGCTAGGCAGATGGGGAGAGGCTGCTTACACATCAGACCTCCTCAGGTATAAAGCGAGTTCATATGCTTTCTTGTTAAGTGTGCCTCCGTGGACACCTTCCTTTCCCATGACTATAACCAATGCTGGAGTACACAAGGAAACAAAACAAAAGTGAACAGAATTATTTAAGGGGGGGAGGGGCAGAAAGAAAGACACCTTTCCCCACCAACAGAGGGATACAAAGGAGACACAGGTTCATATCCCATCACCCTGCATTGCTAATAAAATTTCCAGAATTAAGACTTAAGCTTACAGCTAGGAAAATTTAAGAGCAATTTTCCCCTAATACTTAACAGTCTGCCTAGCAGCTAGAACCCAGAGTCTCTCAAGTATTTTGCCATTGAGTATGCCTTCTTATTCAATCCGCCTCCATGGACCCCTTCTTTTCCCATTACAAAGACCAAGACTGAAAGAAAAAGAAGAAAAGTGTTTCAAAAGAAGTGTTAATCAAGAAAGTCACATAAGTTTAGCAGATAGAACCCTGATTAATAAGTTAACATTAAGTCAGTTTTCCATGAACTGTCAAGCACTGAAATCAATTAGGTCTCGAGAATAGAGAACTTTCAAACTAGTAATATACTACAAACAGAGCTCAGCAACTACTGATGGCATTAGGGAAGTCCCACCATGCAGCACAGAGCTCTATAAAACTATCTTTACAAGAGCTAGGAAAAAAGTGGTAGTTTATCTTCCATTTTAGGGCAAAACATTCTGGTTGATATGACAATGCATATTATTTGCCCCTAAAATATAAACCTAAAAAAAGTTGGATACTTTTCATTTTACAAATTCTCTCCAGATCTAACATGCTTGATAAGTTTAAGTTATTGTCTTACCAATGTAACTATAAAATATGAACAAACATGTCTGTTACTTCTAGAGGAAAATGAAAGCCAGAATTTAAACAAATTTCACTGCTGGTCAAAAAACACTAAGTTAAGACGATCTGTATTATACAGATACCTCCTTTTGCTAGTCTGGCTTTCCCGCCTAAAATCGCAGAGTATTTTTACTATTCCCAGTATCCTATGCCGGAATTCAAAGGTCTAGGTTTAAACACATGTACAGGTGTATGTCAAATATATTCACTGCCACTAGATGTCAGTAGTGTTCTATGGTATGAAAATCTTTTGCTTCATATCATTTGGTTGATGTTTTTTTTAAGTATATGTATCTGAAAGCAGCTAATACTCATATTTGTCAATTTTAAATTAAGATTATTTTCTTACAGATACCTATAAACAAATCACACCTGAATAAGAGCAGCCTTCAGTCAGTCACAGGGAGCTTTAAATTAGAGCTCACTAAAAGTTCAAGTACCTTCACATTGTAGGGCTGCTCTATGTGCCAACTCTGCCAAATAAGGAAGTTACACAAGATGATACATTTAAATGCATTTATACATCAATGAGATGTCACAATAAGCCTCAATTCAAAAGCTCCTTGTATTTTGAAATATTAGATTTATTATTTTTATTTTATATATATGAGCATACTACCTGCATTCAAGTGCACCTGTGTTGTACAATGCCCATGAAGGATAGAAGAGGGCATTGGATCCCCTAGAACTGGAGTAACAGATGGTTATTAGCAGCCATGTGGGTGCTGGGAACTGAACCCGGTCTTCTGCAAGAGCAGCCAATGCTCTTAACTACTGAGCCATCTCTCCAGCCCCAGAAAGATTTCTTTCTATCATGTGGACACCAGAATTTTTGTACCAAGCTTGAGATTGGTTCCAGAGGTTCTATCCGGACAAACATGTAAACTAAATGTGGTTTCTTTTCTAATTGGAACCTCGGGCAGCCTTTGAAGTCCTTCAGTAAATGGAGAACTTAGTTAAAACCCTTATCTACTTCTCTCTTCCCTAGAAATGTTCCTGGTATAAAAATGAACCAATGTGATTTTTTTATGATGAGCAGTGAAATGATTTCAAAACTAAGAAGGCAAGAAAATAACCCAAAAGTAAAGACTCATTAGAGAGTAACCAAATGACTTGAACAATTTAACACCTTGTATACCACAGGATTATTTGCCATGCAAAGTCACTGAACAGGCAACTTTTCATCTTAAGGTTACTAAAGATGAACTGTTGACATTAATATTTCAGGGTAAGTCAGGGTGAAAGAGGCCAAGCTGCAGGATTTACTGTAAAGTAAATCCAAAGCAGTGCCTTCTTTCAGTGCTGAGCAGTTCACAAAAACCACCTTAATAGCCATTATGGACTAGTTTTTATTCAAAATCTTAAACTGCTTATAAGTTGTAAAGTGGCATGCAACTTTTAGCCACAAAAGTATCTTACTTACCTCTACCAGCTCTGCCAACAGCAACATTGTAAGTGGGCTCTCCACCTTGACTCTTTGTCCGGATGTCCATCGTGCAGTCACCATCAACATATAGACTATCTCTGATCACTGAACACTTCTTTGCACCAAGAGTCAAACCGTTGGTAAAGAAACCTTCCCGGTCTTTTCCTACAATCATATCTATTTCTACTGGCTGTCCACCCAAAACAAAGAAGAACAAAGTTGTAGTTAATTCTTTTCAGAGTTTGATACAACAGAAAGACTGTGCTGGTGTAAAAAATCAAGACTTTTTTGTTATTGCCTATTCCTAATGATTACATGCTTTACATCAGCTAACAGTGAGGTCTATTAAGAACCAGTGTAAACTCTTTAAATAGTTGGCCACTAGACAAACTGCAAATGAGTTATTTATAAACTATATCAAGTCAGGTGGTGCTTATGTAATGGTAAAGACTGGGCTGTAAACTCTTCCAACAGCCTACCTATCATATTCATTCATATTAGTCATATTGCATCGAATTTAAAGTTGTGTGAAAGTGTCCCCCAGATAAACATGCTCACTTCTCTGCGCGGAGTAGCTTGAAATATCCCTGGCTGTATGGATGTTAATCCCTAGACTGTAGGGCATTTCCAAATTCATATTTCCCTCCTATTTTTCTAGTCACCACTCCTTTCTCTCTAACTTGCCTTCCCCTTTCATTCAGTCACCAGTTTTCTTTCTGGACTGACGCACAGGGGACCTTGTCTAAAGCACTGCAGCAGGCAGTGGTAAATGGTTCAAGAAAATGGAAGGGCATTGATAAAGAAACTGAAGTAGCCGCCAGAACCGGAAAGGAGAAAAACGTGCATTCTAACATTCCATGAATAAGAAGAAGGCGTCGCCCCCATCAGAACTGCCGAGTCATAGCAGGCCCCAGCCATTTCCAAGCACACTCCCGCAATCTTCTCAGCCAGACAGCGGGAACTCACACACAAAGACAAGGGGACTGCAGAAAAAAAGTTGATCACCAAACGTCAATTAGCTATAGGAACTGCACTCTCCTGAACGGGTACAGGAGATCTTTAAGTCCTAGTATCAAGGACTGAATCTACAGATGGATATTAAACCAAGTTAAGTAATAAAATAGGACTTGAATTTTGGTATATGAAGGGGAGTGTGGGGCTTAAGAAAAAAGGGGGGGATGGTCTTGGATTTGACATTAGCGTCACCATTTAAGGAAGAGCTTTGGGTGAAAATGGGCAAAATAAGCAGTGCTGGACGCTTACTGACAATATTCTCCAAACATGTGGCAACCAAGTCAAAGCCATCAAGTCACTAGGAAATCGGGCAACGTGAGGCATAAATCTGCATTCGTTCCTTCACTACCATCACTAAAGAGGGAGTGACTTGGGTAAGTGTCACTACCAGTACCCCCACCTCCGACTTCCCAGACAGAATTTTTTAAAGCCCCCTAAAACAACCCCTTTTGGAGCTATGTTGCGTAACTGGGGATAACGGTATATCGATGAATCTCTATAGGTGGATTAGAGAAATCAATGGCAGTTCGCCATCTTGGAGAATTAAAAAAAAAAAAAAAAACTGTAGAGCCAGAGCTGAAGTAGAGATTCACGAATCCACCTACGTGGTCCACGTATATTTCTCGGCAGCCCGGGAGGCCTGGACACCCGCAAGCCTACGCAAAATCACTCCGAGAAACCCGGGGACCGAGCCGCCGCCTCCCACAGCCCGCGCTCTCCGCCGAGCCGGGGACCCCGGCCCACAACTCGGGCACCCGCACGGCAGTCCGCGGGGACCCTGCAGGAGCCTCGCGCGAGGACCCCTCCCCCACCCCGCCCGGCCCGCCTCAAGCCGGCCCGGGGAGTTCGGGCGCCCCGCCCCCGCGGCCCCGGCCGGGTCTGCGGGCGGCATCCCCGGGCCACTGCGGCCTCCATCCCCAGCACCGCCTCGGCCTCGGCTCCCCGGCAGTAGCACACCTGCCCGCTCGCCACCCCCGGCCCGCCGTCCCGGCCGCCCCCGGCCCTCACCGTGATGCTCTGGAAGACGCCCCCGGCCGTAGCTGCCCAGACATATTTGGCATCGCAGTAGCCGACAATGGCGGCCTCCTGGCAGCAGCCATCGCACATCAGGTTATCCACGTAGCTCTGCCAACCGGCCATCTTCGAGCCCTTCGCACTGCAGCGGGGACGGCAGGAGCAGAGGCGCAGCGGCGGCGGCGGAGGCAGGGCGGGGGCGGGGAGGAGGCGGCTCTGCGCAGGCACCGACCGCCCCTCTCCGGGGAGCTGCAAGCGGGCGGGGACGCGGGACCCGCAGCGGGGCGGCCGCGGCCGCGGGGCTCAGTAGCCGGCGGCGGGACGACGCGAGCGGCGGGGCAGGCGGCGGCTGCTCTGTACCGCGGCGCCCTCAGCAATCCCCGGCCGGCCGGACGTGCGCGCGCGTGCGTGCGATCCTTCCGCGGCGCTGCTGCCGAGGGTCCCGGGGAGGGCGGGGAGACTGAGGCGGGGGCGCGGAGGGATACCGCCCGGGACAATCACGACGGCTGCTTGCTGGGGCCGTGGGGTTCGGGGCGGTGGAGGAGGAAGCTCGGATGCACTGTGGGGGACCGCGGGGACCCCGGCAGAACCGTGGCGCTGCGCCTGCCTGCGGCGCCTTGGGGCCGAGGATGCTGCGTTGCCAACCGCGGTGTCGGATTGCAGGGTTGCCCTGGTGACGGGATGCGGCTCGGGTACTCTTTGTGGTGGGAGCGGCTGGCGGCGCTCCGCCCCGGCTGTGGGGAGGCGCTCACGAGACCCTCCTCTTTGCACCCCATTTGCCCCTCGACCCCAGACCTTCTGCTCAGAGGGCAAGCTCCCGGAATCTGCAGGCCTGGGGAGCGGTGCACAGTGTTCTTTGTTGCCTGGTTTGGGTACCAAGGCCTCGCCTTCTGTAGATGCTTTAAGCTGAAGAGCCTCCTTAGTGCTGCTGATCACGCGTGGGGGCTCAGTTCCCAAATTCCGAACTAAACAGACCTGTGCAAACTTGGTAACTGGGAAAGTTACTGTGCGTGGAAGACGTAGTTGAAAATACCAAGAATATCGATCTAGGAAAGGGTTCGCCGACTCGACGTTACGTTCTAGAAGGGTAAAAACATTTCAGAATCCAAGTCTGGGAAAGACTTGTATTTAGCCAGGTAAAACACGTCAAAAGACTTTCTCTGACCCTACCTACGTCCTCAGTAATTTTAGATGCTTGAGCTAGACATTTGGAGATGTTCCACCACAATAACTTGAATTTTAAGTGAACAAAACCTGCCTATTAAAGGGAAGAAAGCGCAAGTTAGTTGAAAAGTTATTGTTACCTTTAAAATTGTGGAGTACGCTCAAAATTTTACAAGAACATTGCCAGTTTTAGATTTTTGTCGGCTGTTTTGCTTTTTTGTTTTTTTTTGTTTCTTTGTTTGTTTTTTAATGTTGGACTGCAAGGATTAAAAGGAGTAGGACAAAATACAGAGTAGGTGCCCATCAGATTGACACTGTATATGTTTCCTCATGTTTGGAAGGTACAGAATGCCTACGTGTTATAAAATGTGAGCTTAGAAGTTGTTGCACCTTTACAAACATGTACTCACCAATTTAATGGTATTTATTCCTGTTTACTTCTCTGCCCATTTGTGGGCTCAACTATTTTTATCCTTATTTCTTAGCTTTCATCACCACCTTAAAAGTTAAGGACAGTTGGGATGTGCTGATAGCATCGATGTGTTCATTTTGTGAGAATTCATAAAGCTGTATGTTTAGGATTTGTGTTCATTTACATATGTTATAATCCAGTAAATTTAACCATTAAGATAATAGGAAAGAACACGAAAAATAGTGAAATTGTTCAGTACTCAGAAGTTTAAAGACTTCTAGGCTTGATTTCTAGACTTTATTATTTGTTATTCCATTAATACTCTTTTATGTTGTCATTAAACAATGAAAGAACTAGAAGAACTGAGTATTTTGGAAGTCCAGATCACAACGATTAAAAAATGAGCCAGGGGTGGTAGCAATCCCATCACTTGGGAGGTGGAGGCAGAAGGATGACCACGAGTTCAGTTCAAAGCCTGCCTGGTCTACATGGAGAGTTCCAGGCCAGCTAGTGAGTGCTACATGATGAGACTCTGTCTTTAAAATAAAAAAAGGCATATTTAAAGAATTATGATGAGCTATGTGCATTCGTTGCCAATTTTTTAAATGTAGAATTCAAGTGATGACTGAATTTGGCCAACAAAAAATTATTACAGTTAAGATGTATGTAACTTAATAAATAGTTGAGTAAAAGCTAAAGCCATAGACTCTAATTACTCAATTATAAAAATAATAAATCTACTTAAACCCTCACTTATTCAAATTCTTCACCTCTATACTTCGTGTTTTAGAAAATAAGTGTGTTAATTAAAAAAGTAATATAATCAGAAAACTTAGAAAATGGAGAAAAATCATCCTTAATCCCACAATCTTGAATGTTCTTATCGGTTTTACTCATGAATTTTATGTAAGGATCAGGGACTACTAATTATGGATTTAACCATCTTATCCCCAAATCTGTGAAATTTTGCTTTTTATCTTTTGAGATTAATTAGAAAAAAAATGTTTAAATTTAGTTTTTATCATTAATTTTCATCTTTAACTCCTACAGTACTTTTTGTCTTAAAATCTATTTTGTCATATATCAAGATAACTATCTCAGTTCTCTTTTTATTAGCTTTTAATTTTATGTACTTTTTCCTTACCCCAACATCTTTCAGTTTTGTTTTTTGATACAAGGTCACATGTAGCCCATGCTGGCCTTAGAGTGTTATCTAGCCAAAGATGACCTTGAAATCCTGATCCTCCTGCCTGCCTCCCACCTCCCAAGTAAAAAGACTAGAAGAGCTAAATATTTTAGAAATTCAAATCTCAAAACATTTGAAATGTATCTTTGAAAAGCCAAAACCAGCAAGAAATAAACCTAGCTTAATTCGCTTTTAACCTTTCTTTTTTAGATGTGTCCCATAAACTTCACATAGCCAAATTTCCACATTTTATCTAACATGGCCATATGTCCTTTAACTGACATAGTTTATTCTATTTACATTCATTATAATTACTGACATGTATTTGAACATGTTTGATCCCTGACTGGTCTAGAACTTGCTATGTAGACTCACTTCTAAATATTTTTATTGCTTTGGGAAATTATATGCAAAATTTTGCCCCCTCTTAAGATTCTCTCTTGCCTTCACATCTTCTATTTTTGATAGTCCACTGAGTCCAATCAGTGATGTCTGCATGTGTATGGGTGAGGGACACCTGCCCTGAGCACAGGTAACATACTTGGGGCTACAACCCTGAAGAAAAATCACTCCTCCTCCTCCAGCATCCATCATCTGCCAATAGCTGCTTGCTAGAGGAGAGGGCCTCATGAGCCCCTCCCCATCCATGCTGGAATGTGGACTGCTTTGATCTTGCTGTGCGTTCATGAGTGCGGAGGCCTTATGTTTCAAAGACAGCCTTTCACAGCACTCCTCCCTTCCTCCAGTTCTTCAGTTCTTCTCTGAGCTTAGGTTTGGGCTTGGTGATATAGATGCTCCATTTAGGGCTGAACTCTCAGTCACAGCACTTTGACCAATTATAACTCTCTGCGTTAACCACTGTCCACTGCAAAAAGAACTTTCTCTGACCAAAGTTGAGAACAGTACTAACATACGGGTATGAACATGACTATTTAGAGGGTACCTTGCTAACATGGCATTTAAGAAAACAGCAATAAGGCTTTTGACTGGGTTTATGGTACTAAGCATGAATTCCCTCCTGTACAGTAGGCCTCAAATCTTAGCCAAAAGTGGTTGTTTACTTCCATAACAAATGTGCCACTATTTCACCAGTGGGTACATCTTGCCTGAGGTCATTATTATAGCTCAAAAGATTCACAGCCAGGTAACACTGCTGGTGGCATTTCTCCGCCAGCAGAGCACCTTCTGCTACTCTGAAAGCTGACCAGGAGAGAAGGTCCCTGAGCAGTTCCAGCTTGTTTCGTCTGTGTCCTGCAACCAAAGTGTGTGGTGTCTCCACATTAGGGCCTCACCATCTGGTGATGGTGGACAATGACAATAGCCCATGTTCCTGGAGGTGGGGGTGCTGTAGGAGACACTCCACCCCCAATAACTCATAGGGAGGTATTTCATGCCTGGCCCTGATATTTTCATTTAATAACTGGTGTCTTCTAGGAGCAGCATTGGCTTCCTACCCATGCAGAAGTACTTCTAGTCAAACCTATTTTATTTTATTAAATTATATGTTCTGGGGGCTGGATCTGGGTTCGATTCCCAGCACCCACATGGTGGCTAACAACCATCCATAACTCCAGTTCCAGGGGACCCAACACCCTTTTCAGACCTCCATGGGCTTTGCACAATACTGGGTGAATTTATATTCGTGCAAGCAATACACTAATACATATATAATAAAAATAATAAAATATTTTTTAAACTATGTGCTTTAATTCACTTAGAAAGCAGTGAGTTCCCATGGAGATTTTCATTCTTAGTGTTGGTTAACACACTGTCAGTTCTCTTCTCCCTCATCCTTCTGACCGCATCCCATTTAGACATAATTCTCTGTACTCCACTATATTCATAGCACATGTGTTCTACATTCATTCAGTCTCTTAAGCCTCTTCCCTTCCACCTCTCATGGATCCTGTCTAGCTTCCTGACCTCTACAGATACTCCACATTAAATTTAAAAATTCAAAGTTAGTATCTACCTATGAGACAGAGCACGGGATATTCATCTTTCTGGACCTGAATTAACTTACTGTGTTTTTCAGTTGCATCCATTTTCCTGCAAATTTCAGTTTCATTTTTCTTTACAGCTGAATAAAATTCCTTTACCATATGCATGCTGTCATTCATTCATCAGTTAATGGACATCTAGGCTGGTTCTTATTCTACAGTGAATACAGCAGCAGTGAGCATACTTGTGCACCTGTCTCTGGGGTGGGGTATAGAGTCCTTTGAAAATACTCTCAGGAATGGTGTAGGTGGGTCATATGGTAGTACTGCTTCTAGCTTTTTGCGACACCTCCACACTGATTTCCACACTGATTTCCACAGTGGCTACACCAGTTTACACTGTTGTCTGCAGTGAACAGGAGGTTTTCTTTCCTCACACCATCACTAACATTAGTTATTTTATTTTTTAATGATAGCTGTTTTGACTGGGGTGAGATGGACTCTTATTGGTGTTGTTTTTTTCCCCCATTTCCTGATGGCTAAGGATGCTGAATCTTCAAGAATTTTATTTATCTGTGTTTTTTCTTTTTAGAACTGTCTACTGAGTTCATCACTCCCCCCCCCCCCGCCTTTTTTGCACTGGATTGTATATTTCCTTGATGTTTAATTTCTGGAGTTTTTTTTTGTATAATCTTGATACTAATCCTCTGTTTGGATTGATAGCTGGTAAAGATTCTCTCCCATTCTAGGGACTGCTGCTTCACTCAATTGACAATTTTCTTGTTCTACAGAAGCCTTTTAATTTCGTGAGGTCCCATTTGTTGATTATTGGCCTTATTTCCTGAGATTGGACTCCTATCTAGAAATCCTTACCTACACTTCTATCTTGAAGTGTACTTCCTACTTTTTCCTCTAGCAGTTTCAGAGTTTCAGATCTTATGTTAAGGTCCATTGGTCCATTTGGAGTTGATTTTTGTGCAGGTTGAGAAATAAGGATCTAGTTTCATCCTTCTGCATATAGATATCCAGTTTTCCCAACACAGTTTATTGAAGATGTTGTCTTTTCTTTAACGTGTGTTGGAGTCTTAATCCTGATAAAATACCACAAATTATTTCAGTTTCCCATGTTTGATCTACTTTGTATCCTAATACAATCTATTTTAGAGAAAATTCTACAAGCTGCTGAGAAAAGTGTGTGTTCTATAGTGTCTAAATAGAATGTTCTGTAGATCACTTTGATGTCTATGATGTCATTTAATTAACATATTTCTCTATTTTTTGTTGAGACCTGAAAATTCATGAGCGTGGGATAGAAGTCACTCACTACTATTGTTCTGGGGTTAATCAGTGCCTTTATAGAATTTGTTTTGTGAATTTAGATGCATCTGTGCTGGGGTGTCTATAATTACAATACGCTCTTGATTATTATTCTCTTAATCAGTGTGAAGTACTCATCTTCAAACTTTTCTCACTAGTTTTGGCTTAAAGTCTGTTTTGTCAGATATCAGAACAGAGACACCCGCTCATTTCCTAGGTCCACTTGCATAAAATATGTTTTTCTATCATTTTATCCTAATGTAATGTCTGCCTTTTGTGATGATATGTGCTTCCTCGAGGCAACATATAGATGGTTCCTGCTTTTTGATCCAGTCTACTATTTGTGTCTTTTGAGTGGGAAAATTGAAAGCATTAATATTCACTTTTTGAAAGATATGTGTTGGTTCTTGTCATTTTGTTGATTTTTGTAGTATTTGTTTTTCCCTCTTCCGCTATTGCTTAGTTATTATTCCAGCATAGCTTCTTCTTTCCTGTGGCTTGGTTGGATTCATGTGGATGGATTTGGTTTTCCTCAGTCCCAAGGGTTTCCTCATGTATCTACTTGAGAGCTGCCTTAGCAATCATAAATTCCTTTAGTCTATTTTTATCATGTAAAGTTTTTTATTTTTTCCTTTAATTATAACAGTTTTGCTGGGTATAGTAGTCTGGGTTGGCAGTTACCTTATCTTGAATTGCCTCTGTCCAGGTTCTCTTGGCTTTTAAAGTTTCAGCTGACAAACCTGCTGTTATTCTGATAAACTGCCTTTGTATGTGACCTGGCATTTCTCTATTGCAGTTTTCAAATACATTCTTTGTTCTTTACACTTACTGTTTTTGTTATAAGATGATGAGGGGCAGTTTCTTTGCTGGTCTCACCTCTTTGGTTCCTGGATGCCTCTTGTATCTAAATTGCTCTTGTATTTGGATTCCTAACTCTGGGAAACTTTCTGTAATAATTTTTTGACAATGTTTGCTATGCCTTTAGAACAAGATTCTTTTTCTATGCCCGTGACCCTCAGATT
Source organism: Eospalax fontanierii (assembly GCA_035773235.1). NCBI lineage: Eukaryota > Metazoa > Chordata > Mammalia > Rodentia > Spalacidae > Eospalax > Eospalax fontanierii. The sequence goes on along the minus strand of CM069548.1, from coordinate 28,692,380 downwards.
TGGTCTTTCAGTGTCATGGAGTCTGCAGCTTGTACCCCGTACAGGCACGCTCCTGGTCTCATTGGTGTTGTGTATATCTTGGAATTCCAGCTGGGACTTTATTATTTTGTCTTCATCCTTATTTGATTGTTCCAGTCCCCTGGCCTTGTCTTCAGCTCAGATATTTTGTCCTTTTCTTGATTCATTCTATTGGTAAGACTTTCCACTGAGATTTAAAAATTTTTTTGCCTTATTTTTATTTTCTGTGTATGAGTGCTTTGCCTGAATGAATATAAGTGCACCTGTATGTGCAATGACTGCTGAGGCCAGAGCCAGGCATTGGATCACCTGGAACTGGAGCTACCAATGGTTGTTATTCACCATGTGGTACTGGGAACATAACCTGGGTCCTCTGCAAGAGCAGCCAGTGCTCTTAACCATTGAGCCATCTCTCCAGCCCCTCCATCGAACTTTTTATTTGATTTATAGAATCCTTCATTTCCAGCATTGCAGACTAGCTTTTCTTTAGCATTTTTATCTCTCTTACATTGCCTGCCTTGTTTCATTAAGCTGTTTGTGTTCTTGATCAGTAGCTTAGAAACCTTGGATTTCTTTGAGCATATTTATAATCATTCTTGTGTGCTCTGGTGTTTTCCTAAATCACGCTCATTGGTTGCCATCACTATAGAGACTTGTTGCCTTGATTTTTCTTCTTTCCTCTATTACTACATTGGGGCTACACATAGCTTGAGTTATTTCATTGCCTGGGCTTTAAAATAGTCAGCTATATTCTTTCCGTTGAAGTATTTGCAATGTTCAAGTGGGACTTAGATGTGATAGAATTGAGTTACATAGTTCACAAAATAATTCCTCAGTCCAGGAGCTTAGGGTGCCTGGAGCAAACTCTTCATTATCCTCTGAGTAGAATATTAGCTGCAAGAGCAAATACAGCTGCTAGATATTCCCACCACGCAAGTCCCATAGCAGCCAGTTAAGAACAGTGGTTCCTTTGACTTCAATAACTGCTGGACGATCAACCACCAAGTATTGTATGCATTATATTCAGATTTTAATAAGATTAGGAGTGGGAGTGACATAGGGTGGGTGAGGGTTAACTTTGAAAAGAAATAAAAATCTAGGTGATATCAATACAAAAACACAACTTTCATCTCAAAGACTGTAAGAGATAGTTTATCTGAAGCCAATATGAGTGACCATGGCCAGGGACATAGATTGAGGTTACCCCAAATTCCATGTTCTAGTGTGGAAGCAGGTACGTGAAGTTTTGATTAACAAGGAAAAGTCATAAATCAAGACACTTTCAAATACATTGATGAAAACATTAAGCAGGCAGATACAGCAAAAGAGAAATCTCAGCTCTAGGCCTCAGATGCTATCTGATGGCATTCTTAGCCTTTTGGTTGGTGAGAGCTAGGACTTTGTTAATATATTTCTAATTCAACATTCCAAACTCCCCAAGGTCATTGAAGTGCTAATCAGTTGGTCACCCTTGCAGGAAGTTCCATCCAAAAATCCTTGCAGGATTTTTCTGGGAACTTTCCTTCACAGTGGGTAAACTGTCTGGGAGGGAAAGCTTTGGGTACTGTTAGCATCCACAGATTTTAGTATTATTATAATTAAGAAGTTAAAAGGTCGGGCTGAAGGAAAGAGGAAGAAATTTGGAGTAAGAGAGGAAGAATATGAGATTCAGGTAAAGGTAAAGAGTGCTTATAGTAGCCTGGGCGAAAAATACAGAGCAGTCCTAAAACAACTAAGTAGATAAACTGCAGATAAAAGCAAACCACCTTGAGACGAATATGCAAGAATGGAGATTAAATAGCAGAAGATAAGACATAAGCAGAACGCTTATGGGGTGGATTGCTGATACAACTGCACTGAGTTGAAGGGTGGCACTCTCATCTCTCTGGCTCTCCTAGGATGCTGATGGTGGATAGGCCAGTAAAGCCTTGGGCCCTGCAGCTTCTGTCTTCTGAGTGGTTCCGGTGTGCATGGAGGGTGTGCGGGGCGGGGAGAGGCTATAGGTCCTTTCCTGGTAATTCCCATGAACCCTTTGCACCCTGTGGCCTCTTTTGACTCTGTGGTCAGGTGTGTGTGGGGAGAAGCGCTTCCCTTAGCAGTTTCTCCTGCTCTTCCCAAGGCAGCTTGATTTGGCAGCTGTGCTGTTGATGTAGTGCACTTGAGTCTTTCCCACCTGCTTTCCTGTAGTGATCTCTCTTGGCTTAATGAGTTCCTCCTTCTGTATGTGTGTATCTTTTTGTCTCTAAACATTTTACTAGGTGTTTCACTATGGCTTTAATTTGCATGTTCCTAGTAACAAAGGTGAGCACTGTCATGTTTGTTAATTGCTTGGACACTTTTTAAGGTACTTGTGAACATCATTTGACAGGTGGTTGTTATTTTTAATGAGAGTGTAGTAGTCCACTGAACACAAATGTCATAAATTGTCCTTACTGAAATACCAAGTTGAGAAACAATAATCAAAAGAAAACCTAATTATGGTCTGTGTTGTAAATTAACAAAGGCATGAAAACAAATATGTTTTGGAAAATAAGGTAACAGCAAAATTTAAAATATAAAGTACAATACTTAATCAAATGTGGTAGTTTGCTGGTTTGATTACTCAGCATAAATTCTTGTTCTTTGCTGGCAGAATCATAAGTTTCTTTAGAGTAATGGCAAATCTGATTTAATGCATTTTTTCCAAATACCCTTCTAAGTAGAGTGGACATCTGGCTCATTGACCAGTGAATCAGTAAGTTACTTCACAGGAAACCACTTTCCCTAATACCGTGATCTGACACCGACAGAATAGTTCAGTAGGCATCCCCTTTCTGCCTCTAACCTGCCTCCAGGTTAGCGTAATGTAGTGGTAAAGCAGCCATGTGTGCCTGCTCACTGCTGTGGAGCAGAAGGCCAAAGAGGTCTGTTTTCTCTAATACTTTCACCAGCTTTACATGGCTGACCCCAGACCCCTATAGCAGTGAGTAAACTCTTTGTTTGAGTAAACTGCAAAAAATCAGTCTGTGGTACATGCAAGCCAATTGTCTTAACCAGAACAGCCTTTTAAAAAACATACACCCCGACCCCCAGCCTCCCACCTCTCCCACAAACCTTCTTGGTTTCTGAGCATTCTCGTTAATCCACTGTCTCTTTTTCACGACAAGTTAAGCATGTCAGGAAATACTTCATGCTTACTGCATGGCTATTGTAATAATGACAAGGCATATCAAAGAAAATTGCTCTTAATTTGGGGGTCATCTTAAATAGTGCCCTAGCAGTTTCAAAGGTTTGCTGTACCCTAAATGTTACAGTGATAGAGAATTCTTTTAGAGTTTAACTTCCTTCCTCTGATCTGCTAAATGTGGGAAGAGATTCTGGGATCACTTAAGAAGCATTTTATTTCAAGAATGTTACCCTTGAACCTTAGAGATGCTTGTGGTATAATTCCAAGGGGAAGGACAGAAAGCTTGTAAAAACATAATCATCATCTTATCTGATATGGGAGATGTGCTGAATATAGCTTTAGTGTCAACTTGATACATCTGGGTTGAGGGAGCCTCAGTTAGAGAATTGCCTCCATTGGACTGGCCTGTGGCCACGTCTGTTGGGGCATTTTCTTGATGAGTGATGTAGGTGGGCCCAGGCCACATGGGTGGTGCCACCCCTGGGCAGGTTGTTCTGTGTTGTATAAGAAAGCAGGCTGAGCATGGGTCAGGGGAGGAGCAAGCCAGTAAGGAGCGTTCCTCCATGGTCTGTGCTTCAGCTCCTGCATCCAGGTTTCTGCCTCGAGTTCCTACCTTGGGCTCTCTAAGTAATTAACTGTGACCAAGCAGACGTAAGCTGAATAAACCCTGTCCTCTCCAAGTTGGTATTGGTCAGGGTGGTTTGTCACAGCAATCAAAAGCAAACTAGAACAGGAGATAAATTCAGAGACACCATCAGAATGCTCCCATCTGCAAGAGATAACATAGCTAATTTTTCTTCATCTCAGTCCAGGAACAAAAGTAATAAAATTTAATTTAATATGCTATAAACTCTAAGTGTTTTATGTTGGAAGGATCAGAGTAATTTCATAATTTCTGTTGCTCTGTTTTTAAAATCTCTTTAATAAAATATATTTAATTTGAACAATTTATTTGATATCAGTTCTTTGGGTCAACAGGAAGAGGCAAATTAAAAGAATGCACTAACTCACATCAGGATGCCTATTTTTTTGAAAACATTGTTTGCTGAGGGTGTAGACAATCAGAACCCCAGTTTTTAACTATACTGGAAAATAATATGGTGGCTCCTAAAAAAACAGAATTACCATATGATCTAGAAATCCCACAAAGGAATTGAAAGCAAGAACTCAAATATTGTACACCCATGTTCATGACAACATTACAATAGAGAAAGCAAGAACTCAGATATTGTACACCCGTGTTCATGACAACATTACAATAGAGAAAGCAAGAACTCAGATATTGTACACCCATGTTCATGACAACATTACAATAGAGAAAGCAAGAACTCAGATATTGTACACCCATGTTCATGACAACATTACAATAGAGAAAGCAAGAACTCAGATATTGTACACCCATGTTCATGACAACATTACAATAGAGAAAGCAAGAACTCAGATATTGTACACCCATGTTCATGACAACATTACAATAGAGAGAAGATTGAAGGACACAAGCATCTTCTGGCAAACGGACGAACTGCCATACGCCAACATATACAGTCATTTTGCCTCAAAACAAGGATGTTTTAAGACACTGAATACACACCTTGAGAATACTTTGGTAGGTGAAATATGCCAATCACAAAAGACAAATGCCATGTACGTCCTATGAACTGAAATATGTAGAGACAGAATGGTGCCGGGGTCTGGCGGGAGGGGAGAGTGAGGACCGAATGCTTAATGGTGTGTGTGAACTTTGGTGGGAAGAGTTGAACAGATGTCTACTCACCTGGTGGAGCATCAGTGGCAGACCAAAGTCTTAAAGACCCTTAAAGACCAACTTGGTGAACCAGAGTGTACTGGGGCTACTTATAAGAGTGCAGATGAAGGACTACTGACAGGTCCGTGGATGACTAAGCAGCTGCAGCACGCAAAGCCCTGACTCAGCCTGGTGTGACTAACGAAAGTCAATCTCTGGAGCTCCTACCCAGTTTGCAGTCAGCGCAACAGACTGGAGAGTCTCTTCCAGCCACCTCCGGCAGAGAATCTCTGCGGGCTGATGCGTCAGACTCTCCTCTCCTCAGCAACTGTTTGCTGCTTTCACAACCTGGGGAGGAACCTTGTTGCTCCTTTTTCTGCCCTTCCTGACTTGTAAAGTTTGTTTGCTTCAGGAGTCCTCTGAGCCTCCCTCCAGAAGAGACTCTTTCAATGCTAAGGAAGTTGCCTCACAACAAGAGTGCGGTGATTGGGTTTGAGAAGACGAAGAGAGTTCGATGGGTGGATCGAGGCGAACGTGACAGACAAGAATCTGTTAACAACATGGTGAACCATCCATTTGAGAATAACTGAGATGCTAAGTTTTACTTGTATTTTGCCACAAAAACAATTATTTTTGGTCTTTTTGAGACAGGGTCTCCCCGTAACCCTCAGCTGACCAATTCACTATGTAGACCAGGCTGACCTTGAACGGACAGAGATCCACCTATCTCTCTGCTTCTGCCTCCTGAGTGCTGGGACTAAAGGCATGCACCAAAACACCCGGCTTGCCACAAAAATTTAAACCATCACTCAATAACTACATGCTTATTAGTTGGAAAAATTAAAAATAAAATACTGTTACTAAATAGTGAAAATACAGATGCTATGATTAGAGTATAAGGTAATATAGTCATTTTGGAATGCTGTTTGCAGTATCTTCTAAGACATATTTACAAACCTAAGATCCACAATACACTTCTGTGTATATAATCCAAACAAAAATGCATGTCTTGCCCAAAACACTATAAGAATTTTAACAGCACAATTCATAAGAGCCCCAATTTAGAAATTACTCAAATGCCTACCAATATTAGACTGGACAAATACATTATGTTACAGTCACATAATGAGATCTTACAGAACAATAAGAATGAACAAGACTATATTTAAGAAAAAGGAACCAAATAATAGTCAAAAACATCCTTTTGAGGCAGATCATTTTAAGGGTGTCCCGGTGTGTCACTACGCTCTTGTTTGTTTGATCTGGGTACTGGTTCTAATGAACTTCCGTGGATTTCCACATTTTACATGTTTTAGTTTCCTAAGACTGATGGAACAAATTACCCCAGATGTATTAGCTTAAAGCAAAAGTTTATTGCAATATAAAAAGTGTTTAAAGGACTGGAGAGATGAACCAGCTGTTAAAAGCTGTTTTTACAGAAGACCCAGGTTCAAATCCCAGCACCACTGTTAGGGCTAACAATCATCCTTAATTCCAGGTCCAGGGGATCTGACACTCTCCTTCAACCTCTGTGGACACCTCACGACATGGGCGCAGTTATATACATGCAGGTAATACATTCATACACTAAAAATAATTTTAAAACTTTTTTAAAAAATGTTTAAGATAGTTACCCTATAATCTAGGAGCACTTGGAGGCACAGATTAGAATCACTAGGCAAAACAAACAAACAAAACATTAAATTAAATTAAAGAAACGAAAAGGACAGATAATAACGGAGGACATGGAATTGGCATGGGGTGTGGCGAGGAGGAAGGGTCTGAAAGTGATCAAAATGCATTGTATGAAATTCTGGAATCAATAAAATTCATTTTAAAAACCCAAGAGTTTACTCTCTCACCATCTTGAAAATCAGAAGTCCAAAATTAAAAGTGTTTCAGGGCTTCAGTCTTTCTAGGGAAGAGCCCTTTGCTTTCCAGTTTCTGATGACAGCCAGTCTTCTGGTTCGTGGCTGTATCACCCCAATCTTTGTATTTGTCTTTCCAGGGCCTTCTCTTGAGCGAGTCTCTTGTGCATTTCTGATAAGGACATTGGATTCAAGTTTGCCTGGATCATTCCCGGTAAGATTTTAAGATCTATATTTCCATAAAGAATCTTTCTCCATATAAAGTTATATTCACAGTTATCACTAGTTTACACATGAACTTATATTTTTTGAGACCCACCGATTGATTAAGCAAATTGACAAATTGATTAAGCAAATATATTGTAAATAACAGAAGCCACATTTTTTTACTATTCAAGAATAAGCAATGGGAAAAGGGTAAAATGAACCCCGTGGTGCCAGATAAAAGTAGACAGAGGCAGCAACATGTAGGTAGATAGGATAAGATACAGACATAAGGGTATATACATGGATCAATATTACCTGCTTCTGTCCACTAACAGATGCTAAAAGAAGTAAACTAAAGTATCCACAGGCACACCTAACACCCAGATATTGGACTGACTGGTTAAGTAAATGTCTGATTTTGAGATAGGGTTGGCCTCAGCTTCTTCAGTGCTGGGATTCCTGGTGTGTGTTAGTCATCCTTTGATTTCTATATGCAGTGTGGCATGTACACCCACATTTACATCAGACACAGAGACATACACACACACACACACACACACATACACATACTATGCTAATAATAAAATGTATGAAAAGCATATCACAAGTAATGCTTAATGTAAGAAATTAGGCATAAAGGAATGCATCCTCAATAACTTGGTTTCTATAAAGGTAATGTTAATGCAGACAAAGCAGCCTGTGGTGTTAGATATCAGGGTAGTGACCAGCTTTTTAGGATAGGGACTGGTGATTAAGAGAGGACATGATGAAGCCTTCTGGAGTGCGGGCAGCATTGTTTTTCCTAATCTGCTAAGTGCTTATACAGGTGATTTACTTTGTGATAACTCATCAAACCGTTTAATATAAGTGCTCTTTTCATCATGTATGTTTTGCTAATAAGCTTAAACAAAAACAAAAAACCAAGTTGTGGCATTTAATTAGGTACTTGGGGATAAAAATCTCTGCCATTCTGCTTGCTGGAAGTTACTAAATCTCTGTAAACTGAGGTTTCCAGAGCTGTACAATAAAGATAAATAGGACTAAAGAGATTGTTTTGAGAGTTAAATTAAATGAGATAGCACCTACAATACAAAGGAAATTGGAGTGTGTACAAGTAAACAGATGGGCAAAGGCTGTCACTGTCATCACCGTCACAATGGGGACTCTAGGTTTTTCTGCCTATGCACCTGTGTCTCCAGAGCAGCTGCACTTGGGCTGGTGTTTTAAGTTTGGCCAGAAGCGTTCAAGATGAGATAAGGAAGAGAGATTTCATACAAATAAAAGAAATATAAATAAATAATTGTTAAAAATGGCCCTGTTTTTAAATATCCCAGACAGAGTTACTCTGTATTAAGACTTCAACATGAGATACTGGGGGAACAAAATTCTGTCCATAACAATTTCTAAGATCCAAGAGACTAAAACCTCATTCACTGTAGGCAAAAGGACCCAGGCTGGTGACAGAGCTGGAGTAGGATGTCTGGGGATACAAAGCAGGAAGATAGCTATCTGAGGATCCACTATCAGGACAGGGGTGCACTGAAGAATGTAAGGGCTTGTCTTCAGGAAAGGAACAAAAGGAGTCCCAGAACTGTGGTGTAGAGACCTCCAATTACTCACTGGTAATCACCAGTGCTGAGGTGTGCTGCTGAGCAATTCAATCAGAATGTCAAGGGATGAGTGTGGGCACCAGTAGGTTTTAGCACTCCTCATCCAGGTGATTCCAATTATATAGCTGAGGCTGAAAACCTGAAGTTTGATCATGAAGCCCTGAGTTCTAGTACTTTCCACAAGGAAAGTTAGACTACAGAGTGTAACATTCCAGCTGCTTGCTCTGAAAAAGTTGAGACTGGAGCATGCCCATATGCCAACACATGCCAAAGTCAATGGTGGCTATCTCGGTCATCTTCACATTCATCTAGAAGATCATTTGACAGGAACTGTTATACTAAGTCCATATTTTCTCCAGATCTTGAGCTCCCATGGGTTTTCCCCAGCTGTGTCCAAACCCCACGTATACTCTCCACACCCTCTATGCCCTGAAAAGAAAAAGATGTGAGAAAGTCACATTTACAGATACACACATACCCAAATTTGGGGAGGATGTTTGAGCCCAACAATGGGATGAATCTATCTGCCCTGTAATAATGGGGTGAATTTATCTATCCTATCCTTCAGGAACACTACATCATGGAAATATTGTACTTAGAATTATTGTACTTTCATGGACCTCTCTGCCCTGTGCAAATATTAGTCCTTAATTAAAAATGCCCCAAAACAGATGTTTTAGATCTAGACTGTTTTCTCACAGACAATTTCAATAGAAATATTTTAGCTTTTCAAATATATCCAAATAAAATATTTGGTCTTGACACATTCTATTTTAAGTCAGGAGCTGTGGCTTCACTATAATAGAAGAAGCATGAATCAGAGGCCTTTGTTCATGTCTCGTCTCCAAGCAAAGCCAGAATGAGCAATGAAACGTCTACAATTCTGAACTCTAGTGATTCAGAAGTGATTTTTAAAAAAATATACATTCCTAGTATAATAGAACTACGAAATGGCAGTGACATTTACCATAAGACCTGAGTAGTGATTCCTCATATAGATTTACTTTTAAAAAACAATGTAGGGAGCTGGAGAGATGATTCAGTTGTTAAACGCACTGACTGCTCTTGCAGAGGACCCGGGTTAGATTCCCAGCACCCACATGGTGGCTAACTACAGTTCCAGGGGACCCAAGGCCCGCTTCTGACCTCCATGGGCATTGCACAACACAGATGTACTTACATACATGCAGACAATACACTCTTGCACATAAGATAGAAACAATCAAATATTTTGAAAAAACAGAATATAAGTGGATAGGATCAAAATACATTATGTACACATATGAATTTGTCAGAAATAAATAACAGATATTTAAGAAAACAAAAAGGACTAGAAAACCTTGTCTCTGAGATATAAATTATGAGTGTTTTTAAATTTAGTCATATTTCCAGTAAAATGTACTAATTTTGAATGATCTAATATTTCCCAAATCTCTATATTACTAATATGATATATTCAAAACAAACTCGAGGAAAATGAAAACATTCTACAGTAATATTTTTCAAATTTTTATTATATTTTATTGTGTGTGAGCACACGTACCACAGTGCACATATGTAGGTCAGGGGACAACTTGAAGGAATCAGTTCTCTAAGCATGTGAGTTCTGGGGATCAAATTCAGGTCTTTGGGATTGGCAACAAGCCTCTTTACCCACTGAGCCATCTCCTGGCACTGATTCTCATATTTTAATTTGTGTAACAATTGAGTAGAGATTGTGTTAATTCTGGAGCTACTAGGGCCTAGCCTTCTGGATTTCTAACAAGCTCCATCCCAGCAGATGTTGTTGCTGGCACACGGCAAACCAACATCCTAGAAAGTTTGATTTTCCTCCTGCAGTAATTATACCCAATCTAAACATAACAATTCTTGAAATATAAATCTTCACTAGCCCCGTCATTAAGTTTTGAATAGTTTAGACAGTTACAATTTTATATCTATATATACTCTGCCTTCTTTTGAGTTCAAATCAAATATGCCTAACTATTTGATTTAGGCATTGTTCTAGTTCCATTTCTGTTGCTGTGGCAAAATGCCCCAATAAAAAGCTATTTAGGGGAGGAAAGGGTTTATTTGGCTTACAATTCCAGGTTACAGTCCATTATTTCAGGGAAGTGAAGGCAGGAATTCTAGTAGTCACATCATATCTATAGGAAATAACAAAGAGAAAATAAACACACTCTTACCTGCTTGCTCTCAGCTATGTTTCTCCCATGTTATGCTGTTCAGGTCCTCTTGCTAGGGAATGGTGATGCCCACAATGGGCTGGGTCTTACTACATCAATGAACAATCAAGATAATCCACTATAGACATGCCCATAGTCAACCTGAATTAGATAATTCCTTGTTAGGAAAGATTTATTTTGGCTCACGTTTCCAGGGTATACAGTTCATTATGGCAAGGAACTTGTATAGCCAAAGGTGCAGGAGGCAGCTGGTCACACTGCGTCCATGTTCAGAAAGCAAGAGCATTGAAGACTTGTGCTGAGCGTGCTTTCTCCTTTTTGTTCAAATCAGGACCCTATGAAATGGAATTATCCACAGTTAGGGTGGCACTTCCCACCTCAGTTAACTGAATCTAGATAATCCCTCACATAGATGCCCAGAGATTTGTTTCCATGGTGATTCTAAATCCCAAATGGACAATCAAGATCACTCCAGTGCTGTTGTTGCTATGTTAGTTAAATGTCCTACAACCTAGCTCTCCTCCCCTAGCTCGATATACATGGATTTTTATGTTCATCTTTAAAAATTATTATAAAAATTACAACATTATCATAACAAATAATTTTAATACTTTGTATTTATTTCATTGAGGCCAAAGAAACCCATTGAACCTGTCTGTCTTAAGGTGTTGAGAACCTGTGAACACTCACTTCCTAAAAATATTATAACCTCCTCCCTAAACAGTGCCTCTAACCAGGAACCAAAATACATGAGCCTGTGGGGATATTTCTCATTTAAACCACCACACTGAGTAACAAACTCCTGGCCATTTCAGTTTTGCATTTCTCCTTTTTAAAAAATCGTATTATAAAATAGTTAGTTTACAGTGCAGAGAAGCTCACTGAGCCATGTGCTTTACTTGTGACCTGGGCATATGACCTTAATCCTTCAGGATCCTTCCTTGCCCTCTACCCAAGATAGCATATGAATGATGTATGCATGCTTTACATATCAAAGTGCTGAAAACAGTGTGCTTAACTCATTAAAAGCAATAAGAGAAATTGAAAAGTCTGTTTGTTGTTATGTGTGTGATATTTTAGGCCTAGGAATCAAAGGACAAGATTCTCTGAAAGATAGGGGTAGGTCTTGAATTTTCTTCCCTTCATGCTGGAGGTACTATTCCAGTAACAAATGAGCAAAGGCCTTGCTGGGGAACACAGTTCTGAGAGACAGCTGAAGGAATGGGTACTTGACAACTCTGTTCACTCCTGACCTTAAGATGAAAAAAAAAAAATCATACTGTACACTAAGAGTTCTTGACATGCCTTTTTTTTTGAAGTGTGCATGTGTTTGTATGTTTAATCTTTTGGGGACAGTTTTGGAGACACTGAGGCTATCATTATTTTCTTCATTTGGAAATGCAGATAGCTGAATGCAGGAACTTAGAGGATTTTTACATGGGACTGAAAAAGAAACCCTGTTTTACAGGACTTTATCTCAGACAAGCTAGGTAAAACGTAGCTAATTAAAAATTTAATTTTGGGTTTATGTTCTTGAAATGATTTGAATCTGGTATTTTCAAACATTAATTCTGGGAATTGAGCCAAAAAAAGACCTTGTTACAGGACTTACAAGAGATTTAACCTAAAAGATGGTCAAAATGTGCTTTTATTAAATTCTCAAAAAATTTCTAAATGAATTTTTGTGGGAGAACTTAAGCTGTGAATTTAAGATATTAATTTTAGGATCAACCTGGATGTAGAGATGGTTTTTACATGATTCCTAGGGTTTAAGACAATTTTATATACACACATATTTTGTCAATGTTGAGATGAATCAATTGTGTGTGACTTACAAGTTGTTGTAAATAGCATTATAGAATTAGATATTTTAATATCTAAAAGTATTTTTAGAGTCTCAGAACTTGGACAGGCTCAGTGATGAAGGTCTGTGCAAAGCTGCACAGATGAAGGATGGTCTTCAAAAAGAGAGAGTGAGAATACTCAAAAGTGTCAGGGATTGTTTAAGTTTTGGCCTGGATCCAAAGAAGAGAGGAAAAGAAAGAAGACGAAAAGCTACGTCTTTTTTTTTTGAGTTGGAAGTTCAGAAAAACAAGCATGCTTCATAGTAAAGATCTGTAAGCGACTTCACTGAGGAAAGAGACAGTGAAGTGTATAATGTTATCTGTGAGACAGACCGGAGGATCAGGTCTCTGTCCAGCATCAGAGTGAACCCAGATTAAGTTCTTTTAATGGATAAAAAAGTTTTGTCTCGGTAAACCTCCTTCAAGTTGTGGTGCCTCCACTTCCCTCCCTTTCACGTGGCATTCTGGATTTGGAGAGGATGCAGTTGTGGTGCTTCCATTTCTTGCGCATCACCAGGGAATGGGGTGATGGAGTCCAAGCTGATGATGACGGAGGGTTCTATTTTCAATAGCCTCTAAGCTGGCTAATGCTACCTAAAAATTTGCTGTGTATGTACTTGTAAAATTATCATGTTAAAAACAGGATTGATCACAAAAGGCAATGTTCTATTTAGAGTCTTGTTCATTGGATGGTTAAATTCAATATTTATGCTTATGAACAGAAAATGCTCTTATGGCATACATACTGTAATGCTATTGATAGATGTAGCACAACGAGATTAGATTCATTTACTGTCATCTGTTCTGGCTATTTGGTATATTTAAACTGTAATGTTGTCTTCCTCCTCCTGTTGTGTTCTTGTTAAGGTATTAGATGAGCTACATGCAAATAAATAGCATTTATCTTCACTATCCTGTAGCTTTTATTCCAAATTAAAATCTACAGTTTAACTTAACTTCACCAGCCATCCTTTTAAGACAGAGAAATGGGGAGACCTAGAAACAGCTGTAGCCTTCTCTTCCTGTTTGCTTCAGTCTCTTTGAAAGAAACGTTTCCTAGTAACACAACGTGAAATGTACTGTCCAGTGTCAGTGCAAGAACCCAGTTCTCACCTCAAAGAGAAGAAAAGATAGTTTATTCTGGAGTCAAATATGCGTGACTATGTCCTGGAACACAGATTCAGGTTTTCCCAAATACCATGTTCTACCATGGAAACGGTTGCATCATATTTCATTAGTTTACAGACCCAAGAAAATCATAAATCACACTGGTGGGGGGCCACAGGTAGGGAGGGGAGTTACAGCAAAACAGGAAATACTCTGCTATAGGTTTTAGATGATAACTGGGACATTCTTAGCTTTTGGATTGGTGGAAATTAGTGGTCTGCTAAGAGTACATTGTAAGGTTTTGATAGTCATAAGGATGTTAAGTGAGACACCAGTGTATACAATGGATGGATTTAAAATGGACTAAAAGTAGTCCAAATAATTTGGCTCTGGTCTGCAATATTTTAACTCTCCATCATTTTATTTTGTCATTTGGCCTTGTAGAATGTTTAATAACATTCTCTTTCCTCATCTCTCTTTCCTTTTTTAAAATTTTTTTGGGAACTTCAAATCACTTACACTTTGTGTGGATATAAAGCATCTTAGTAAAAGAATAGCAAAAGTTTTCTTACAGAACCCAACTTCAAGTTTTCAAAGTTAAAAGCATGTAAGTTTAATTCATGCAAACTGACCAACAAATATTATTTTTGGTATATTCAGATAAAAACCCTGCCATTTGGGCAATCTTGCTATTTGAAACCCTGGTCTATGTTTATTTACCCTAAGATTTTGTTATTGTCTATATGAGATATACTTATATACCTCAGAAAATAGTTCTCCTGCAAAAGCAAAAGTTCTGGACTGTTTTTTATTAGTAGAAACTAACTAGAAACTAGAAGGACTTATTTATAGGTCTATATAATGTTCCTAATTGTCACTGGCTCTTTTATATATGTATTATAGAAAGATTCCAAGATACAAAACTTAGGAAACACTCCACCAAGATGGTGTCATATAAAATAGAATTGTTAATGATGCTAATCTTTTTCAGGGTTTATGTTTGTAAATTCCTAATTTACATAACTAGTCTCTTTAAGCAAAGACAAGCAGACATGTCTTAACACTGTACTCCAAGAAGTATCTCCTAAGAACTGAAAGTATTAGGCAGTGGTTGCTTAATGAATGCATCTATAAATAAGCCCTTAATTAGTAGTTTCCTTAAATATTTATTCTTTCTTTAAATTTTATTTATTATTTTTTATTTTATGTGTTTAAGTGTATTGCCTGCAAGTATGTAAGTGCACCTGTGTCGTGCAATGCCTGGAGAGGTCATAAAAAGGCATCAGATCCCCTGAACTGGAGTTACGGACAGTTGTTAGCCGCCATGTGGGTGCTGGGCACTGAACCCAGGTCCTCTGCAGGAGCAGCCAGTGCTCTTAACCACTGAGTCATCTTTTGCAGCCCAGTTAAATATTTATTCTTACTGGCTATGTTTGTGTAAATCTTTATAACTGTTGCTATATAACAATCCGCAGAAGTATTTGCTCTTGATGGTTCATATTTGTAAAGCTTTATGACTAACTGTTGTCTGTTAACATTCTGAAAAAGTGTTTGCTCTTAATGGTTGTGCTTTTGTAAAGCATTATGACTAACTGTTTTCTGTTAACATTCTGAGGGAGTGCAGCTTTTTACAAAGGAACCTGAATAATATATCTGGGATGCTAGAACACTGCCCACAGGATGAACAAAATGGATTCCAGTTATGTAGGACTTAAGAGCTACTCCTTTTTGTATCTCTAGTTGTCTTAAATTTGGCATAAAGGACCTATTGGTACGAACTCCTTGACATCTGTCACTTAATGCCCCCAACCACCATTCCACCCACTGTGAGATAAAGTCAGATCAACAAGGACAGATTACATCCCAGTGATGAGGGACAGTGGTATGTGGCAATTTCCTGAGATGCCTTTCTTCTTTGAGGGAAACTGGGCAAGAAAAAGGATGTTCAAAAGGGAGGTAAACAACAGCATGCTTTGAGGGGAGATGAAACATTTCATTCTGCAGGGCACCTTAAACTCAAGAAGTAAAAAAACTCAATAGCAGCAGGCAGCCCCTTAAACTGACCAGGTTCACTAGTCTCCTAAGCATATATAAGACCTAAGAGCTGCTGACAGACACTTTCAGACCAGGCAAACCACCTAGAAGAAGCAGAGACCAGCTGAGCTGCCTAGAAGAGACGCTCTACAACCGGTTGAGCTCCCTGCAGTGCAGTATGCTCCAGGTTTCCTGCTTCCAAGAGCTGTTACTCATGCTACCATGGGCTTTTGGTGATGTAGTTGTCTGTGACTCATTTCTACTCCTGTAAATAACCCCTCACCCGCACTCCTCTAAGTAACACCAGTAAAACTCATTGGTTCACCAAGTTGGATTTTGGAGGTATCCTCAGTTTTTTCTGTGGTTAGTTCTCTATGTGGGGTGAGTAGACTTTTATCCTCCTTTTCCTAGAAATAATGTCACATAACAACAGAGATCAAACAATCATATGGTTAATCAGCGATGTCTTCAGAGAGCATTGTTTAAAGACCAGGAAGAAAGTTACCAAAATCAAAATGAACTCAAGTTGGGCACGGTGGCTTTTACCTGTAATCCTAGCATTTGGGAAGCTGAAATAGAAGAATCCTAAATTTGAAGCCAGTCTAAGCTTCATGGCAAGACTCTCTCAGGCGAACAGGATGGAGTTGTTTATGCCAGCCCTTCTAAAAGTAGCTAAAAACCCAGTGATTGTGAAGAAATAGTTTTGCTGTATGGTTACCTGACAGTAACTGAATGTATTCTAATCTTGGTTCCTTCTTGAATTCTGTTTATGATATTTGTTTTAGACACAGGCATATTCCACTTCAAGATTAAGGTGCTAAAATAAAACTGGGGAAGTATAACAATCCTGGTGGGAAAGAAGATACTCTAAAGGCATACTTGTGTCCTTCCCTTCAGCTAGCAGACTGTTGAAACAATAATCTGAAACAATGAACCTCAAGAAGTTGGAATTACCTCAAGAATCTTACGTTAGAAAAGACAAGACTGAGATCCTGTCGCAGCCAGAGGAGGAACTTGTCAGACAACCTTAGAGAAGAAACTGGAGCTGAGGCAGTGAGGGGATGGGGCCCAAACGTTAGCAGATTGCTTAGCTATGCACATCTCCTGCCTTCTATTTAACGTTTCCCTGACGTCAGAACCCTGAAGGTGGTCTTTGAGGGCTCACTGGATCTCTTTGTCCCTCTTTCCAATGTGGCCACATCGGATAAATCTCCTTTTTCTGCTTTTCACTATTAATTTGGCTCTTTTAATTGGCTTATTGAGGATGGGTGGCTGAGCCTGGATTGTTAGGGCTGCCAGCAGATAGGCTCTGATCCTGACCAGCAACAATCTGCCTTTTACTAGTCCTATAAGGAATGTATTTGTGAGAAGGATGCCAGCATACTTTAAGAGCTTTGTCATTGCTCTTCTCTGTTTGCCAGACCATAGAGTGAGAGCCACAGATACTCAATAGGATAACAAAAATGCAATGATTCTAATTTGATCCTGTAGAAACAAGAGCCAAGTGGCAGCAATGAATTGCCAAAGGCAAGTGATTATACTTACCATAGTGGACATGATAGGCACAGCAATGTTTATAATGGTTTGATTCATGTAAGTCTTTGGCCCTGGCTAATTAATCATGGTGTTCCCAGCAGTGAAAGAGATAGGAACCCGTATTTCTTACTTTTCTCATTGCTGTGACAAAATACCTGATAAAAGCAACTTAAGGGATGAAGAGTTTATTTTGATTTACAGTTCAGGGAATAGACTCTATCATGGTGGAGAAGTCATGGCATCAGGAGAGTGAGACAGCTGGTTGTATTGCACCCATTGTCAGAAAGAAGAGAGTGATAGATACCAGCGTTCGGCTCACTGTCTCCTTTGTATTAGTCCAGAACCTTGACCCATGGAATGGTGCTTCCCACAGTTAAGATTGCCCTTCCCACCTCAGTGAATCTAATGTAGGTAATCCCTCACAGGTACCTGTAGTGGCTTGTCTCCTAGGTAAGTCTAGATTCTATCAAGTTGATAATCAATAGTACCATTATACCCTTTGCCAACTTACACCCAAATATATCACTCTTAAGCTACAGCCTTTTTCCTTTGTCCCCATTGGTTAGTGACCATCTAATAATGCAAAATGTATCAATGCAACATAAAAATCCCCATAGTCTCTAGCCATCACAACACTATTTAAAAGTGTGTGTACTGACTTCTGAGACTCAGCAGTCTTTTAATTGTGAACCCCTATACCATAAAAAACAAGTTACACATTTTGAACATATAATGGCAAAGAACAAACGTGCCCATACTAAAAGGGAAGAATAGGGGTATAGCAAGGAATGATTAGACCAAAACAAGACTGAAACCTGTCAGGAAAAACATCAAATCCCAGAGCTTCATGTTTGGCGTTTGTGGCTTGTGATGGAATC
Source organism: Eospalax fontanierii (assembly GCA_035773235.1). NCBI lineage: Eukaryota > Metazoa > Chordata > Mammalia > Rodentia > Spalacidae > Eospalax > Eospalax fontanierii. Next base: position 28,674,182 of record CM069548.1, on the reverse strand, counting down.
CAAACCCTTTGGTATCCAGAAAGTTTGTATATTCCCACTCTTCCAGCTCTTGCCATCTCCAGAAAATGTTGCCTCTCTTTTAGAATGACTCCACTCTGCTAGGAGATTTTCTTGGCAGACATCCCAGAGTCCTGCCATCTCCAGCATCCTGGGGTTTTCACTGACTGCAACTTAAGATTCACCTTCACAGTTCTATTCGGCGGTCTCTACCTCCTTGAAGAATATCCAACCCTGCCACAATCAATGCCTAGCCTCAGTGACTCTCTAGAACTATGGTTTAAGACTCCGTGACCTCCTTAATTTTGCAGGTTTAATGCCTAGAGAACTAGTAAAATGTGGACAATTTCCTGCCAAGCTCTTCTGCCAGCTTAAGATGGTGTCTTGCCCCTTGGACCACAGTTATAGCAGACTCTGTGTGCTAACTCTGGGGAAACTCTTCCTTAGGTAGTTACATCCCAAGATTAGTGACCCCCCAAGGCATTCTGAGTTTAGGTTCTCCACTTTAACAAGTTGGAGCCTTTGATGGGTCATAGTTTTTGTCAACCATATATAAACTTAGATGTATTTGAGAAGAAGGATTCTCAGTTGAGGAATTTCCTCCAACAGACTGGCCTGTGGGCATGTCTGTGGAACATTTTCTTAATTGCTAATTTATGTGAGAGAGCCAAGCCCACTGTGGGTAGTGCCATGCCCCTGAGCAAGTAGGCCTGGGCTGTATAAGGTAGCTGCACAATCCAGGGGAAGCAAGTGAGTAAGCGAAGTTCTTCCATGGTCTCTGCTTCAGTCCCTGCCTCCAGGCACCTGCCTGGAGTTCCTGCCTTGAATTCACTCCGTGATATATTGTGAACTGTGAGAATAAGGTGAAATTAATCCTTTACTCCCCCAAGTTGCTTTTGGTCAAAATCACAGCAACAGAGAAGCAAACTAAAGTAGTAGGTCCTGTTCTCACAGCATCTTCCCATTATCCTGGCGTAGCATGGGAGGGTTCTCTAACAAATAAGGTCTCATTTTTAGCATTCACCTTGACTGTAGCTTTAAACTGGTTCAAGCTCTTTTCTTTGAAAGAACTGTACATTTAAAAAAGTACTTCTGCCTCACTAGTTCTTTATGACTGTAGACATGCATAGGAGAGATTATCCATAACCGCCCTGCAGACTGAATGCTCTCCTGTCTTGAAATTTTTCTACCAAGCACATTAATTTGTTACTTTAAAATTTTGTCTCATTCAAATTGTCAGGACATGGGTAGAATGCAACCAGATTCTTTCCCAGACTACAACCTGAATGGTCTCTAGCCCAAGTCCCAGTAGAGTTCTTGTTCTCTGAAACCTCATGAGCTGAGCCTCCATTGTCTGAATTTCTTTCTGCATTATGGTCTTCCATGCTCGCACCACAATAATCCATTAAGCTCTGCTTGCAGTCTTAAAGGACTTTCCTAGCCCAAACTTAAAAATCTTCCACCATCACCCTTCCTTTTTGCAAACCAGTTCCAAAGGCCTTCAAACAATTTGGTAAGGTTTATCACAGAAATGACCCAACTTCATGGTGCCAATTTTCTGAATTACTTTTCTTGTTTCTGTGACAATATACAACAAAAGTAACTAGAGCTTGAAGGGATACGGTCCACTGTGGCGGGTAGGCACAGTGGCAAGAAGATGTGGCAGCTGGTCACATTGCACATGCAGTCAGGAAACAGAGAATGATGATTGTTGACATTCAGTTCACTCTCTCAGTTGATCTAATCCAGATAATTCCTCACAGACATTCTAAGAGATGTTTCTCCCCTGTAATTCTAGATCTTGTCAATTTGAAATCAATTATTAACCATCTCAGAAGCCTATTAAGGTCTTGTTCAATCTATATGACCAGAAAAATTCCATAGCAAATGAATAAAAGGCTAACTTGAATCCTAACAGTACAGAATAGTGGCCCTTCAACCAACGCCCAGACTCGAGCAGGTTTTCAGCCTCTTGATCAAAGGGGAGGCCAGGTCCCTTTGAAGAAGGAACTTGCTACAATTCTGAAAACTTCAGCTTTTAATCTTTCTTCTGTCCTTCCCCAAAGGGAGCTAATACCTTTTCTCAGGGTAATTGTACAATGAGACAAAGGAAATAAACCTTCAGGGCCTACTGGACCCTGGGTCTGAACTGACATTGATTCCTGGACATTCCAAGCAGCATCTTGGTTCCCCAGTTAGAGTACGGGACTAGAGAGGTCAAGTTATAAATGGAGTTTTAGCTACAACCCAATTCATAGTGGGCCCTTCGGGTCCACAAACTCATCCTGTGGTTATTTCCTCAGTTCTAGAATGTGTAATCGTGATGGATATACTCAGGAGTTGGCAGAAACCTTACATTGGTTCTCTGACCTGTGGAGTGGAGACTATTAAAGTTGGAAAGGCCACACAGACGCCATTAGGGCTAACTCCACCGAGGGAACCAGGGAACTGCAACCAGGATTACATCTCTGGAGAAATTATGTTTAGTGCTATCATCAAAGACTTGACAAATGAATGGGTGTTAGTTCCTACAACATGTCCCTTAACTCTCCTAATTAGCCTGTTCACAATACTGAGGGGTCAGGGAGAGTGACACTTGACTATTGTAAGTTTAATCATGTAGTGATTCTGGTTGCAGCTGCCTCCTCAGCTGTGATTTCCTTTCTTGAGCAGATTAACATATCTCCTGGCACCGGTATGCCATAATTGATCTTGCAACTGCTTTTTTCCGTTATATTTATCCGTAAGGACAACTAGATGCAATTTGCTTTTAGTGAATAGTATACCTTTACTGTTCTTTCCCAAGGGTATATTAGTTCTTCAGCCTCATATCAAAACAGTTCACAGAGATTTTGAGCATCTGTCTCTTCTACAAGATACTACATTGGTCTATCATACAGATAATATTTTATCTGAGCAGCAGGTAGCAACCACTGTGGGTTTGTTGCTAAAGCATGTGTATATCAAAGGATGGAAGATAAACCCAATCAAAATTCAAGGTCCCTAGTAAAATTTCCAGGAGTCCAGCATACATATATTTTCCTTCTAAGGTGAAGGATAAGATATACCTGATCCATTATGCAACCAATAAAGAAGCACAATGTTTATTGGGCCTTTTCGGATTTTGGAGGCAGCAAATTCCTCTCTTGGATATGTTATTCCAGTCTACATACCACGTCATTGAAAAAAAACCTGCTGGTTTTGAGTGGGGCCCAAAACAAGAGAAGGCTCTTCCACAGGTCCAGGTTTCTGTGAGGACTTCTCTGCCACTTGGCTTATATGACCCATAAGTCCCAGTGGTACTTGAGGTGTCAGTGGCAGAAAGGATGTTATTTAGAACTTCTAGCAATCCCTCATAGCTAAATACAGTCAAGGCCTTTGGGATTTTGGAGCAAGACCTTACCATCAACTGCAGATAACTATTCTCCATTTGAGAGACAGTACTTGATCTACTTATTGGGCCTCAGTGGAAACTGAGCATTTGACAATGGAACACCAAGTTACTATACAACCTGATCTTCCCATCATGAGCCGAGTGTTGACTGACCCACCAAACCATAAAGTTGGATGTACACAGCAGAAGCCATCACCAAATGGAAATTATTTGCATGTGATCGGGCCTTAGAAAGTCCTTAACAGCACAAGTAAGTTATGTGAAATGACCTATGACCCGTGTTTCCTATTTGTGCTGATGAGTTTTTTTTTTTTTGTCAAATTGATACACACTTGGGGAGAAGGAACCTCAAATGAGAAACTTCCTCCATCAGACTGGCTTGTGGGTATGTCTATGGGACGTTTTCTTGATTGCTAATTGATGTGGGAGAGTTCAGACCACTGTGGGCAGTATCATCTCTGAGGAGGTATGTCTGGCCTGTATAAGAAAATTAGCTGAGCAAGCCAGGGGGAAATTAACCAGTAAGCAGCATTTTTCCATCGCTTCTGCTTCAGTTTCTGCCTCCAGGTTCCTGACCTGCTGAGTTCCTGCCTTGACTTCAGTAAATGATGAACTGTAACTTGTAAGCTGAAATAAACATCTTCCTCTCCAAGTTGGTTTTGGTTAGTGTTTTATCACAGCAACAGAAAGCAAACTTGAAAACTATTTCTATTATAATGAATTATATATATATTATTGCATGCATCTATGACCTCATGGGGTTGACTGAGAAAGAGAAGTTCAGGGCCTGATTTAGAGTTAGTCCTGCATACCATGCAGGCACCACCAGAACTGGCCAGGTGTAGCAGTACAAACTTTCTGGGACAAGCCTGAAGGATGGTGCTGATGGGAAATCTTCACGGTAGGGAGAACTTCGAACCCTGCATGTGATCATGTATTTTGCTTGAAAGAAAAACTGGTCAGATGTACAGTTACATACTGCTTCATGGGCTATAGCCAATGCTTTGGTTAGATGCTTGGTAATGGAAGAAGTGTGATTAGAAAATTGGGGAAGAATGAGGCATGTGGTTAGATCCCTCAAATGCTCAAAAGATATGAAGACACCGCTGTCTCATGTACATACTCATCAAAAGCTGACCTTGGCAGAGGGAGACTTCAACAGTCAAATAGATAGGATTGCCCATTCTATGCATGGCTGTCAATCTCTTTCCCTGGCCATCCCTGTTATTGCCCAATGGGCCAATGAACAAAGAGATCATGGTGATAGAGATGGATGTTAAGAATGATTTCAGTAACATGGACTTCCATTCACCAAAGCTGACTGGGCTCTAGTTGATGTTTAGTGGCAAATCTGCCAGCAACAGAAATCTACACTGAGCCCTTGATCTAGCTAGTCCCTGTGGTCATCAGCCAGTGACTTGAAGGCAGGCTGACTGCACTGGACGTCTTCCTTCATGGAAAGAGAAACATTCTGTCTTAAATCTATTCTGGATATGGATTTGCCTTTTTTCTTAAATATTTTATTTATTTATTTTTTTAATTTTATATGTACAAGTATATTGCCTGCATGAAGGCAGGTGCACCCATGTCATGTAGTGCCCGCAGAGGTCAGAAGAGAGCGTTGGATCCCCTGGAACTGGAGTTTCAGACAGTTGTTAGCTGCCATGTAGGTGCTGGGAATCAAACCCAGGTCCTTTGCAAGAGTAACCAGTGCACTCAACCACTGAATCATCTCTCCAGTCCCTGTATTTGCCTTTCCTGAATGTCATGTTTCTTCCCAAAATTTCATTCATGACTTACATAATGGTTACCCCAACATGGTTTTCTACATAGTACTTTCAGACCAAGGAATTTACTTCACAGACAAAAAGTGTAGCAAAATTCACCGGCTTTACCGTGTTCTCCAGCACCCTGCAATGACTGGCTTGATAAAACAATGACATGATCCTTGCAGCTACAGCACCAACTATGTACAATAGCCTGCATGCCTGGAGCAGGGTTCTCCAGAAGGCTGCATATGCTCTGAATCATCATGCAATTATTTCTCCACAGCCAGTACTCATAGTCTAAGAATCAAGAAATAGAAATGAGAATGGTATCACTTACTATCACACCTAGAGATCCACTCACAGACTTTTTGCTTCCTGTTCTTGTGACCTTATGCTTTGTTGTCCTAGAATTTCTGGTTCCAGAATAGGGAGTCCTTCTTCCAGGAGGCATGTGACTCTTCCATTGATCTTCAACCTAAGGCGTTTCCTTGACTATTTTGATGCTCCCAAGTAAAAGGCTACAAAGGAGTTACAGTACTAGCAGGGGCCAGTTGAAATATTCTAAAGTACAGGAGATCCTTCACAGTATCTCTTGGAATTACTATGATCGGTGATTAAGGTCAATGGTAAATTACAGCAACCCAATCCAGGCTACATGATAAATGGCTCAGATCCTTCACAAATGAAGGTGTGGATCACCCCTCCAGGTAAAGAACCAAGAGCTACTGAGGTCCTTGCTGAAGATAGAGAAAATAGGAATTTGTTAGAGAGGAAGGTTGCTATTAATTCCAAATAAGGTCATATGTCCAGTTACAGATGAAGAATGATCATTCTCAGTTTTTCTGTTCTGTTTTGTGAAAAATATGTTTGTGTACATATACACAGATATTAAACACATATTTGCATTTTCTTCTTTCATTTCTTTGTCATGTAACACAACATTGATTGAGATGGTATCAGTGGTTAAATGTTGTTAAATCTATATTATAATTTACAGCATATTAAAATTAAGCTTTTCATCTATTCTGGGGGAAGAATGGTGCATTTTCAGTTGTAAATTCATAGTTATTAGGCAGACCTTTATATTGTCTTCATTTTGAAATTAACCATGGTACAAAAGATGTGGTTGACTATTAAGATGACAAGTGGTGGACTGTGATGGACAATCGTTATTGTTAACTTTATGGGATCTGGAATCAACTAAGAGGCACACATATGGATGAGTGAGTCTGTGAGGGTATTTCAGGGAGGATTAACTGAGGGGAGAATACTGTACTCCAGAGTAGGTAGCACCTTCTGGTAGGTAACCCATATATAAGGAGTTTGGAAGAAAAAATTATCAGAGCCGCTCATTCCCTTGCTTTCACTTTTCACTGCTGAGGGTGCCTGTCCCATTTCTGCTGCAGCTGGTACCATCCTGCGCTGACATCAGAATCCAGTTTCATTGGCCTTCCAATATGAACTGAAGATCAGTGACTCTCCAAGAATCTTCTAGGGCTTCAGAACCAGACTGGAACAGTTGAGGGATCCAGCTTTGTGGAGTGAGCAGCTCATCACTGTCCAGATGGCTGTTGTTGGACTATGCTGCTCTCATAATGTAAGCCAATCTAGTAAACCTCCAGTTACAGTGCATATTCACCCTATTTGCTCTGTTCCTCTAATACAAGGGCCCTGAGTGAAGAAGAGGAATCGATTGGATTGTGGAGGGAGCATGTGAGTGCAGTAGGAGAGGAGAATAAATGAAAAAAATACGACAAATACTTATGAAGATGTCATGATGAAACCAGTTACTTTGTATGCTAATATGTTAACCTAAGAAATTAAATATAAAGAAATCAAAGACAAGTTAAGGACATGCACCTAAATGCAAAATAGTTAAAAATATACGCTAATACTTTAATAGTTTTAAGAGAAAGATTTCCATAAAACTCAAAACTGTTTAAATTCAGAAGTTAGATTGCATTATAATTTTATACATGGCAGGCTACAAAGTTATACACACACATACAACCATATTTCCATACACCAGAATCTTGAATTTTAAGTAGCTATCATGTAAATGTCTGTAGAAAAGAAAAATCTCATGCCTAAATCCAGAGTTTAATGCCATTAGTCAGTTACTTTGTTACTGAGAGAACTTAGAGCCAGCCAGTCAGATGAAGACTGTACAAAACTAGGATAAATAAGTTGAAGTACAAGCAACTCTCACAATTCTAGGCAATATTTGATTTATAACTGCTAATGCCAGGAACACTGCTTTGCATAAATATGTAGTACAAAATGACAGGAGTATGTTTAGAAAGCCATTTCAGGAATTGTTGGAAATTCTGTCTTAATCCCAAGCCAAAAATTCATTTAAAGATTTTTTAAGCAAAACTCAAGTGAGAAATTCAAACAGCAACTTTTAAAGTCAAACCTTCTAACACAATTCAGCCCAAAGATTCTAATTTGATACATGTTGAAGAATGGCAGTTGAAAAATACGAAAAGACATTGTTCCATAATTAAACTGTGATGTTTCTGTGAGAGAAGAAAACATTGTATACCCAACAAAAGCACTGCAATTCACAGCATACAGTATTGGCTTTGTTTGGCATGATAGATAGCACGCAAGGTGTCATGTTCAGAGTTCGGACACAGGCTGCAGTGGAGGCACACAGAGCAACACAGGCAAGCACTGCCAGGTACACCTTTCATTTTGAATTACTCCTCAGTCCTTGTGCTAAGCAGTTAGTCAGACATCACCAGACTTGGAAGTCGTTGAGGATGGATTCCCCTAATTGCTTTGGACCTCCCTCCCGGTCCCTAGCAAAAAAACACAGTGTTTTGTTTTTTTTTTTTTTTCAAGAAAAATGATTCTTAAATATTTCTTTATGCATATCTGTATGTCTGTATGAGTGCCCAAAGAAGCCAGAAGAGGGTGTTGGATACTCTGGAGCTGGAGTTACAAAGTGTTGTAAGAAACACAGTGTGGGTGGCTAGGAATCGAACTGTGTCCTTTGGAAAAGCAGCAAGTGCTCTTAACTGTTAAATCCCCCAACACTGGTTTTTAAGAAAGGACACTATCAAAATTGCCTTCTTTGGAATTTAAAATACTATGTGAGATGAGAGGAGAAGAATCATGGTTTCCTTCCTGAAGATTTAAAATCTCTCAGAAAGGGAAGAGAGTGGAGGTTGTGGCTTTGTTGCAGCTCCTTAGGAGAAAGCTATTTCTTTTTGGTAAAAACATGGCTATTTTACTTTCCTCTAAATTCTTTTGAATCTACACTATACATGAATTTTGGCAGGAAAAATCATCTGAATTCTGCCTTTGGCCTTGGGTGGAGGCAATCTAAACCACCCCAAAGAGGATTCAAATGGGACTGTCAATCACTTGAATATAAAACTACTCATAGGAAACCTCTGTTTTACTTGAAATGAATGATGCTAAGAAGAAGATGGAACAGTGAATGGGCAGATTGCCTCAGGTGGTAAAGGGCTTGCTAGGCAAGCATGAGGATCTGAGTTCAAAACCTCACCATCCATGTAAAAAACCTAGTGTAGTAGCATGCATTTCGATTGAATGCCAGCTTCAGGCTCCCTGGGGCTTGCTGGCCAGCCAGTCTATCTGATTGGTGAGCTCCATGTTCCAACGCAGCAGTATTTTATGAAGTTTTTATGGTAAAAGTCATTAATCAACACACTTTTCAAGTACACCCATGTATATCAGGTAGGTAGATTATAGCAAATTGGAGAAATCTCTGTTATAGGCCAGGTCTCAAGACATTATTAACTTTTGCGCTGGTGGAAGTTATGGATCTGTTCATATATTCCAGATGATTTGCCTGTCTAGTCACAAGGTTGTTAGGTCATGTCATGGTTGGCTTTGGCTGTCAACTTGACACACCCGAGAAGAGGGAACCTCAGTTGGGGAATTTCCTCTATTGGACTGGCCTTTGGCCAATCTGTGAGCATTTTTTCATTGTTGAGCAATGTGGGAGGGTCTAGCCCCATGTGGGTGGTACCACTGTTGAGCAAGTTCTCTTGGGTTGTATAATAACATAGTGAGCACAGGCCAGGGGAGTAAGCCAGTAAGGAGCATTCCTCCATGGTCTCTGCTTCAGCTCCTGCCTCCAGGTTCCTGCCTCCAGGTTCCTGCCCTGACCTCCCGAAGGATGAATTGTGATTGGGACATGTAAGTTAAATAAATTCTTTTTTCCCCAAGTTGCTTTTGGATCGCTGCTTTATCAGTCATAGAAAGCAAATGAGGATGAATCACATACAGAGGTAGACAAACTAATGAATCTTCTTTAAAAGATTTTTACATTAATTCATTCATTTATTCATTGTGTGTGTGTGTGAGTGTGTGTGTGTGTGTTTGTGTGTGTGTGTGTGACAAGAATATGGCATAGTTCATGTGTAGAGATCAGAGGACAATTTAGAGAAGTTGGTTCTCTTCTTCCATGGTGAAGGTTCCAGGGATCAAGTTCTAGTCATCAGGCTTAGCAGCAAATAATTTTACCTTTTGAATCATTTCACTGTCCCGAGTTAATTGGTCTTCCTGAACTTCACTTTATTTATCTATAAAGTAGAGGTTGTGACACAGAGATGAAATAAGAAAATGGATAAATTCACCCAAAACAGAGCCCCGAATGTAGTAAAAGATCAACAAGGGTGAAGAATAAGAGTTCCAGTAATGAGATTACTAAAAGAAATGTGGTGACTCTGAGCTTGTATGGAAACTCTTATGCTCTATAACAGGGGCCAAACACTTTCTACAAAGATCCAGACAGTATATGTTGTAGCACTGGGAGCTACATTGTCTCCATTGCAAATACAAACTTCTACTCTTTTTCTGTGTTTTTTTTTTTTTTTTGGTCATTTTTGAGACAGGGTCTCCCTGTAGTCCCAGCTGGCATGGAACTTGCTATGTAGACAGACCAGATTGGCTTTGAACCCACAGAGATCTACCTGCCTCTGATTCCTGAGTGCTAGGATCAAAGACGTGTACCACCGTGGCCAGCAAACTTCTACTCTTATATGAATGCACAGATGATCCATAAATGAGCTCACCAGTTGTGTTCCAAATTATACTTCATGTATAGTAGAATTAGAATTTAATATGTCATTAAATATCTTTATGCTGGTCTTTGAGCTTTGCATAATTTCCACCTTGCTAAATAATGTCTCCTACAACATTCAAAATGTGAAAACCACTCTTAGTTCCTGGACTCTATAAAAATAGGTGGTTGGCCAGTTTTGGCCTATAGGTTGTAGTTTGCCTATCACTGCTCTAGTAACTCAATTAGATTGGATCTGACATTAGTAAGGGCAATTTTCAATCTCTGATTTGCAACACTGTATCATTTGAGGATGGTCAATCTTCTGCTAAATGGGCTGCTTAGCATCTCTGTGTCAGGCTAAAGTGAACTAAAAATATATTCAAACAGCATTTTAGGATTCTATCTATAGACCAAGGTAGAGACAAGTTAATTTATAGCTGCACTAATAAAGAATATTGTAATAATTTGTCTTGGTGATAAGTTCTGAAAATGACAAATGCAAAATGTCACAGATGCTACTGCCAGTCTTACATATGTCTATGACTCAGTGGATCATAAACCTGGACATTTAATAAATCTCCAGCTAAAAATATTATGACAACGGAGTCCAATTCTGTTGGGTAGCTTTGTAAACATCTTTTGAAATGACATTTCTTATGACTAATATGAGGATATTTGTACCAGTGCTTGTAACAGAGGACAAAATTTATTCTTGATATTTCTGTGAGTATGCTTAAGTCAAATCCCTTTATCGTTGGAAACCACAAGTGTCTCTTACTATAGTGTCATGATGGTGCATGGGAAAGACCACGTCCCTTACATGCATGCTCCCATCATTCAGAGTGAATCATAGAGCTGTATGTCATCATGGATGAGAGCAGAAAGCTCATGTCAGAGTAAACGAACAGAAGGAAATTTGGTGAAGAATATTCTCAAGTCTCCTAGATAACATGTTCTTACCCTTAATATTAACTTCTTCTACACAGACATATACATACATACAACACAACACACACATATGGATTTTTTGAGGCAGATCTGTTATATAGTTTAGAATAGTTTCCAAAATTAGCTTCTTATAATATTATGATATCTTTCCATCGATCCATTCATCCTTAACAGAGTTAACATTCATTTGGCATAATTAGCATAGCAGATAAGATGTGTACAATTTTATGGGTCCGTGAAAATCATTTAATATCTTTTAGCATTAGAAGAAAAAAGTTAGCTTTTAAGTTGAAGAAAAGATTTTAATATCAATATTTATCTTATGGGACTATAATAACAAAGTAAAATGCAATTTTATATATCTTTCTACAAAGGAAGAAGTCCATGAAAATTAAAGTGTACAGGACTCCACAGTCATAATATGACCCTCATTCTGAACTTTTAACTCTGCTATTAGCTGCAAGGAAAATTGAGAGGAAACAAGTTACTCCTCCTTCCTTCCTTCTCTCTTTCTCTTTCTCTCTCTCTTCCTCTCTCTCTTTTTCTTTCTTGAGACAGGGTCTCACTATGCATTGGAACCAGATGTGTAAGTCAGGCTTGGCCTCAAACTCACAGACACACCTGCCTCTACCTCCCAAGTGTTGGGATTAAAGGTGTGAGCCACTATGCCCAGCAAGTGACCATTTCTTATTCTTTCTGTTTTAGTTTATTTTCTGTTGTTGTTACAACATATATGAGGCTGGATAATTCACAAAACATTTGCTTGACTCGTGGTTCTAGAAGTTGGGAAGTCGGAGAACATCACATCAGTATCTTTTCAGCATCTGCTGGGTGCTTTCCTGGTTGATCATAGATAGCATCATGGAGAGTGTCACATGGCAAGAGCAAATGTGCCACCTTAGATTCCTTCTTCCTCCTCTCCCCTCCTCTTCCTCCCCCGTCTTCCTCCTTCTCTTTCTCTTCCTCCTTCTCCTGCCTTCCCTCTCTCCCTCTCCTTTCCTTCTCCTGTTCCTTCTTCCTCCTCTTCCTCCTTCTCCTCTTTCCTCCCTGTTCCTTCATCCCACTCCTCCTTCAACCATTAATGTCTGTATTTGTGCCCAACCCTCAGGACCTCAGCTAACTCAAATTGTGCCCGAAGGTCCCATGTACAAATATAATTCTCATGTTTATTTGGGGATTAAGTTTCCAATATAGAAACTTTTGGGAAACACACTGCAATCTAGCACCTTTCCGGCTGTATTCCTCTGCCTACTGTTTGTGGCTGATCTAGCAAAATGAAGCAAAGATAGCCAGGACCTTGGTTCTGAGGTGGCAGTACCCCAAATGTTCCCCATCCTTAAACTGAATTTGAAGAGCACCTTCATCACAGCACCTGTCAAGAGACTAACAGGTCAGAGTAGATGGTGTGGACTCAGTACAAGTAACCTGGGTATGGAGCAGCTTCTCAGAATCACAAGGAGTTGGCACAGTACCCCACGAAACTGTGGGTTCAAGTTTTGGGAGAATATCTGGTTCAGACAGGCTGAGTGAACTGACTCTGAGTTGAGTCAGATTTGCTCTGGCCCACTGAGACAGCTTTAGGTTAAGAGGACATTGCCTTATCTGGTTATAGGCTGGATATAATATTTAATCCCCAAACATGAAACTATTTACTATAGGTCTCCATGGACCTTATTCATCAGGAAATAGGAATCCATTAAAACCAAAAAGAAATCAGAGGTAGGTTTTGGGGTAGGCAGTGTAAGTGGTATATGTAATAGAAGGGATTCTTATTCCCAACCACTCAAGGAGCTATGCACCAGACTCTGTGGGAGTCACTATACTGGTATATTGGTTACTTTTCTGTTGCTGTGCTAAAACATCACGACCAAAGCAACTTATAGAAGGAAGAGTTTATTGGGCTTATGGTTTCAAAAGGAGGAGTCCTTATGGCAGGAAAAGCATGGCAGGAGGCAGTTGGGGCAGAAAGCTGAGTGCTCAGTCTTCAAGCATGTGCAGTTAGCAGAAAGTAAACTGGAAGTGGGGCAAGGCTATGAACTCTCAAAGCTGGCCTCCAGCGATGTCCGCCTCCAGTGAGGCCACACCCCCTATAAGCCACACTGTGTCCTTCCCCAAACAGCACCACCTAATGACCAAGTGTTTAAATACTTGTGCAAATGGGGGACAGTTCTCATTCAAATTACCACAAGAGGTTAAGGGTCGACTGTAGTGACGGAGTCTCTAATAGCTGGACTTCCTGAAGCTAAGGACCTAACCCATAAACTAAGTCTAGATCAGAACCCACCCCTGCCTCTTGTGTCTTAGTTCCTGGTCCTAGAGAAACTGAGCTAGTACCATTTTAGGAGCAACACTAGCAGCAACGTCACAATTTATAGCAGAAGCTTCTTAAGTGAGTTCCTCCCACCCCGAGGCTTTGAGTTTTAATTTTTAGGTGAACATGAGTGAGTCAGTTCTTCTTTTAGCTGCTGGAGGAACTGGAGCTCTATAATGGTTCTTATATAGAAGACTTTTAGAGAGCTGCTGGGGGCAACTCAATGGCAGACTGAAGAATAGGTTCTGGCAGGACATTGCAGTAAATTAAGTAAGAGAAATGCTCCTGTCTTGTGCATATTGAAGGAAGTATTCACCATGATGCAGAACATAGTAGGTAGTTAAGGGAAGAGGGCCATGGTGAAGACTTCACATTATCTCATATGTTGCAGTGAGAACAGAACCTGGGTTAGGAGAAAAATAAAGGGTTAATGTAGCAAGATCTAGAACACTGAGGAAAATGAATAAGCAAGGCCGTGTACTTGGATATGAGATAATCAAACTAAACAGGTAAGATGAGGGAATGGGCTCTGGGACAGTGTCAGCAGGCCAACCCCCAAAGTCCTTGAGGAACATAGATAAGGCATTATTGTCCTTTCACATATTCTTGTCTCTAATTCAGCTAATTGTAACATGCTCAATTAGAAGTGATGAAGGTTTCTAAAGAAGTTTCCACCTAGGAAACCACTCAGATCATCCCATCGACAAGAAACTAAATATGAGGTAACCAAGAAAAACTTCAGCTACATCATTCATCTCTAACTGGGTGGACAGCACATGAACAGGATGTAATTATCTCCCTGGGTGGACCAGGGGAACATGCATAGAGCACATGGGCCCTCTACTGACTCAACCCATGACAGCCTGGAGCTCAGTCTTGGTCCAGTCTAACACAGCCCTATAAAAATCCTAGACAAAGAAATCTGATGGCTTTTTCCACTCTTAGAAAACTCTCCCTCTTTTGGAACTTTCATTTTTTTCTAAATTTTTCACTTCTCTGTAGTTCTCCCTAATAAAGCCTTGCATTTGCTCATTAGAGTTCACTTTTTATATTAATAATAATTTTTTAGTTTTTCTACCACAACCGAATTCTGATTTTTCTCTTGCCAAATTAAAAAAAATTAATTGCTTGAATTCACACAAAACCCTCTCATATTATGTTAAAACACCTCTCAGGGTTTTTTTTTTCCATTACTGAGATATTTAATGAATAAAATAATTTTAATTTATCTTACTAATCATCAAACACACACTATCTAAAACTTGTCTAGATCAAAATAGATTGATTTATGCAGACTCACCAGAATGCTTCAAAGTTCATTATAAACTGATGTTTCCCAATGTACAAATAACCAGGCTCTGTTAAACTTGACCTGCTTGCTGTGAGACTGCTTGAGCTGCCGCAGCCACTCACTAGTTTCATGGCTAGTTCACTTCCTGTGGACCTTATTGTCTCTAGTGCTGATGCTTACAATGCCCCCGGCTTTCTCTTTTTCACCAGCAACAAGGATGACATACACGTGCTAACTGTGCATTTCTGATCTTGTTCAGTGTACAACCCAGATCCAGTCAGTGTCTGCCATGAGTTTAGCATCTTGGAATTGTTGCTGTACCTTTTGGGCATTTTCATCACGTGTTGGCCCCCCAGGCATTATCATTATCTGGCAAGGAGACAGGCCAGGAAGGTCATATGCCCCCTTAGTTTTAGTGAGAATGGCAATCATTGTTTCCCCTGACCCCAAGATGGCCCAGTGAACAATCAATGATTTTTTTTTTTTTGTCATTACCATCATGGCTTATGTAACTAAGATCTAAATCTGAAGGGTAGGTGAAAGTCTAGCTGGACCGTTGCATACTGATGGTAGTAGCCAAAAGCATCTTTTATCTGTCTATCAGTCTTTGGACCATAGAATTTAGTTCTCCCTTTTCATCAAATTCACTCAAACTGTTTACAAATTGTTTCTCTGCTTGGTTCCATAGTTCAGTATCTGCAAGGAATTTTCCTGGGTGAGTAGAAAATCCAAATATGTTATATACTACATGGAGGAAATCCAAACAACTTTTGATTTCATCCTCAATCTGCTCCATGGTACAAAATATGGGTGCATCATCCTGCTGGAATCCTTGGAATTCAGTGAGTTCTGTGAGGTCCCTTGAGAGCTCATTCCTATGAAATGTCCCCCACTCAGCTACCCACAGAGGCAATGATCAAACATTAGGCAGTGTCCTGGGAAGTTCATGGGTTTAAGAGCAAACAGCTCCTTCTCCACCTCAAAGGAGCATATTTTCTCACTTTGGGGCTGCCAGTGGCCCGAGGTCCTCCAGTGTCAGCAATTGAGTATGTTGGGAATAATGACCTTCTGGAATCCTCCTTTCCTGTATTTACTCTTGATAAATTCCATCAGTGGATTATAAATGTAGGTTCCCTTAGGCAGGAAAAAGAACCTTTCAGGACTGAGTTCATGGAAGAAATATCATTCTTGGTCTCTCCCAATTTTCCTACGATCTCGGTTTTTAGCTTCCTCTTGGAACGTCTCCCTCTCTCTCAACATTTTGGGATCAGGGAATGAAATGCCATAAATCCTCTGGAGTGCTTCCATATCCGCTGTGCCTTCCCAGTATATGGAGGAATTAATGTGTATTTTTAAAGTCTTCATTTGCCAGTGTGTTCAAATAAGGATCCTGGCAGAGACCTCTATTAAGGAGCCACATCTACAGACTGTTGGAGTTGGAGTATTTACTTTTTCATTCAGTATGTGGCATTTGAACTTGTTATACATAAACACTTCTAACAAAGTTTTTTTTTTTTTTTTAACTTCCAGTCTTTCAAAAGTTTGTTTTTCTTTAACAATTTTTTTCTTACCCAAATTTCCAAGGAAGAGCAATCACTGCTGGACACACCTTCTTCAAGGCTCATGTCCTAATAGAATCCGTTTTCTATTGTTGGGTCATACATAAACATCCACTGAAGACTCCTTCCATGGCCTTACCCATTATGTGAGCATCAGACTGCCAATACATAGCTTCAGCTTCCTCACCTCTAACTTGAGAAGCTCCAAAGTACAGTCTTCCTCCACTGGGTGGTCCAGGCTCCAAATAACTTTGTTCACTTTAGCAATGACAGTGTTGTCAGTCAAGCGGTGACTAATTCCACAACAATGTGATATAGGGTAGTTTTCCAAGATATTGAAATTAATTTAGTGGGGGCATAACCACCATTTTATTTTATTTAAACTTTTTTTTATTATAGAATATTCCAAAAATGTAAAATACTGGAGAGAGAATACTATAAACTCCTCTCAAACGCCTATCATCCAGTTCAATAATCCAGTCTTATTTCAACTGCACCCCAAGTCCTTTCTCCCAGTCATTTTCAGGCAAGTTCTAGGTCTCTTTTCATTTTATTTGCAAAAGCTCCCGTACCCAATGCTGGAAGATGACCAGTGCCACTTTTAAATGGTACATGCACAACGGGAAAGTGTCAGATGGTGAGGGCCAAGTAACATTTTGCGAACAGTGGGGTCAGAGTATGTATACATATAATTCTCTTGACTGTGGTGTAAAATCTATTTCTTATAGTGAGTTTCAAAAATATTCAAAAATCACTGTTTTAGGAGAAACTCTGGAGGACTCAGTCCTCACCGGCGACTTCAGCATCTCACTCCATCCCCACGCCTTGCCTAAAGTCAGAGAAGAATCTTGCTCAACCAACAAGAGAGAAAAGCCAGAGTTGGTACAGTGTGTTAAGTGTTTGGATGTGATGTCTTCTTTTCAGAACTTATCGTATGAAGAATGTGTGTCCCAGGTAAAATACAGGGATAGTCTGACTGATGTTTGCAGCCTCATCCTTCCTTTTGCAGGAGGTCTTGTAGCCTGGCCTTTTGCTGTTGTTTGGAATATAAGATGAATTGGAAGAGGCCAAGAGCTAAATGTGTCTCCTTAGAGAAGAGCTGAACAGAAGTGGAGAACAGAGAGGAAACAGCCAATTTGGAGGAGCTTAGAGGAGAGTTTGCAAGAAAGACTAGGGAAAGGAGCCAGGAGGGATCTGTGAATGGTGGCAGTGCAGGTGGGCATGGATGGCTGAGGAAGCATGTCAGGGCAGGTTGCTGTGACTCATGCATTATATCTTGCTTTAGGTGTGTTTTTAAAAACTCAGTGTATTCCAGCAACTGAGCCAGAGGATGTGACCAGGACCCTCGTGGAGATGCAGAAGCTGAATCCAAAGAGAACAGAGTAGAACCAGGATACATTTTGAATGCAGAGTCAACATTCCTGCTTACCTGATTGACTACAGAGCATAACCCTCCTGGCAGAAGAGGAGATATTCAAAGGTTCAAAAGGGAGACATTTGTGTTCCCTCTTCACTTTATCAGACCACTGAAACTGTGGACACCAACGAATTCAAATTTCTGCAGAAATTTGCTGGAGGAAGAGACAGAGTAGAGCTATGGTGCCACCATGAAGAAGAGCGTGCCTCGTCGGAAGAGTTCACACAGTTCTGACAACTTAACATGCTTATTTCCCAGCTTTTGTCTAAAATTGTAACACTGCTATAGAAAAGGCAAAGAGAATGTATTTCCTTCCTCATTTTGGACAAACTGTAAATAAATCTATTTTCCTTTTGCTTTTTCCCTCTGCCCCTTCCTTTTTCTTTCTTTTTTTTCCTTCTTTCCCTTTGCTTCCCTCCGTCCCTCCTTCCTTCCCTCCCTCCCTCCCTCCCTCCCTGTCTCATTATCTTTTTTTTTCTTTTCGGAGACAGAGTCTCACTCTGTAGTCCAGGCTGTCCTGGAACTCAGTACGTAGCGCTGGTAGCAATCCTCCTGCCTTGGCCTCCCAAGAACTAGAATTATGGAGGTGAGCCTCCATGACAGCTTGCTGCCTTATCTAGACTCTGTCACTTTCTGCAGCACTATGATTTGGGGCAAGTTATTTAACCTTACTGATCTTCAGCTTCCTCAACTGAAAAAACAAGATAATATTACTTCACCTCTGAGAATGACTGTGAAGACCAAATTAGACTGCAGTATTGCATTACTGTTTGATGCAGAGGAAGTCCTGGTATTTCTATTATAATGGCCCCAAAGTGGTTGTTTTGTTGGGAAATGGTCTTTGAAACGCTTCTAAGATTCATGAATGATGTTCAGTATCAAATACAAGTCCCAAATTACTCCATAAAGATGGATTTGACCAAAAGGTCATGGGGAGGAGCAATAGGTCAGCAGTGCCTCCCCAGAGAGGGAATCTGTCTAGAGCCATATTCTTGTTGCTCAGGCCAACATCTTACACTTCTGAATGCGCAGCTCTATGGTAGACACACAATAAGTACTCTTGGACTGACTGGACAATATTACACACATTTTGCTCATTGGATTTTCCTATTTATTTATTTATTTATTTATTTATTTATTTATTTATGATCTTTTTGAGACAGGATCTCCCTGTAACCCCAGCTGGCCTGGAACTTGCTATGTAGACCAGGCTGGCCTTGAACTCACAGAGATCCCCTTATTTCTGAGCCTCCTGAGTACTGGGATTAAAGGTGTGCACCAACACGCCTGGCTCCCTTTTACTTTTTAAAAAATATTTTATTTATTACTTTTATTTTATGTGTGTGAATGTATTACTTGCATGTATGTAAGTGTACCCATGTCATGCAATGCCCACGGAGGTCAGAAGAGGGCATTGGATCCCCTGGAACTGGAGTCATGGATGGTTGTTATCTGCCACGTGGGTGCTGGGAACCAAACCCAGGTCCTCTGCAAGAGCAGTCAGAGCTCTTAACTGCTGAGCTGTCTCTCCAGCCCTGGATTTTCTTTTCTGTACGTCATGCTCAACATCCTAAACTTAAGTTTCATATACTAAAGTTCATCACTTTCCAGGTTTGCTTATAAATGAAGCCTAAGTCACCTTGAGTACAGTACCGAGTATGAGAAAACATTCTCATTCTTAGTTCCACCTCTAAAAATTCAGAATTCAGAAATTCTTCCACAAAGATGAATGCATAACAACACACATGTAATAAGAAAACAACCAGAGCACACCAAAACCACAACATACAAACTTATGCGAGCTATCCAGGCCAGAAATAGAAATTTCTGGAGGCAGGAGGGGCTGGGCCTGACCAGAGAAATGATGGGAAGTGGAAGGTAGTGTGAGCAAGGACGAGGGCCATTATGTTTTTAATCTCATATGATTTTTTTCATAGCAGCTTCTCTTATTTTTAAATATGTGTGTTTTATCATTTTAGTAATAGAAGTCTTTAATTTACCTTCTCCCATCTCCAAATCGCATTTTCAGTCTCCTGCTTGCTTAATCATGTCTCTCGGTATGTGCGCTCGTATTAGTTCTGGCTTCCGGTGAAGCATTATCCCTCCCATCCCCAGGTGCACGGGGAAATGTCATCTTATGGGCAGGATTTAAGTCGCTTACATCAGGCCTGCAACACCCACGACTTTTCCCTGGAAAGTTCTTCTAATACATTTATTAATAAAGTACAGAGAACTAAAATTACTTGATTTAGAAATTGGCAATGCTTCCAAGGTGATGAGAGATAGTTTATCCTTAATATGTTGCTGGAGTATTTAAAGGAGTTGATGCTGAACAACTTTCTATTTATATCACCATGGTGCACTCAATTCCCCATTTGCCATAGTGCACTACATATATGGAATATGACTATATTCCTTGCAGGTGTTCATGATTTTACTATCTATTAAATACATATATGTATAGGCAAACCAAAGGCAGGATGCTCTGAGACACCAGGAGCTGCAATCCAAGTCCCTGGCTGGTTAGAAGTACACATAATGTTATCCAGGTCAGTTAGGGTTCCCGTCTCTGAAGCCCAAAAGGGATCCACATGGCCTTTGGGGAATGAGATTGGGCAGTGTTGCTGGCGTGAGTCTCTGTCCCACTGAGAGTCCTGAATATGACGCTTGTAGGGGACAGAATCATCATAGGTGGCTTATTTTTGACATTCTATCATTTCTTGTTTTTCACTTCTCTCCCATGTCCTCTTATCCTCTGATTAATTTCTCATTTAACTAGATCATTATGGTAAGCAAATTGTTTTGATTATGTGCTTATCCACATCAGGTCCTCTGTATTACAGCATATATACTGTGAAAATCAAGGCTGAATATCAGAGGGGGTGGCCCGGAAATAAGACGAGTCTTTGTCCCCACATTTGGATGTTTCCACAGACATTTCTGAGCACACACATTTCCCAAGTCCAGGTTTATGCTCAGGACTAAGGTCAACAGAATCTGCTAGAAATTTCCAATCTTAGATGTCTCCCCAGATGTCATGTGATTCGGATGCACATCAGAACTTGACAAACACTGACATAGCACAGAAAGATGCCCGAGACAGAGTCCCGCCTGCAGGGAGCTTGTGGCATCTGGCAAGAACGGTTTTCTAAAAAGGTGAAGATGACTTCCCCCCACCCCCAATAGTGAATGTGTGCCAAAGATTTCTTCAGATTCACTAGTGAAAGCATTATCAAAATAAAAACTGGTTCAAGGATAGAGGAACTGACAGATGGGACAAAAGAAAATGCAGGAATGTGAATACAAAGTCAGCATAAGACTCTTAATGCCCTCAAACCTTAGGGTTCTTTCTTTTTTTCTTTTTTTTTGATAGGGCCTCACTATGTATTGCAAACTGATCTGGAACTTACTATGCAGTTTAAGCTAGCTTCAAATGTGCAGTAATCCTGCTCCCTCAGTCTGTCAAATGCTGGGTTCTGTGTGTATCTGTGTACGTGTGTGTACACATATGTGTATGTGTGTGCTTACAGAAGTTAGAGGTCCACATCAGGTATGTTCCTCAGTTGCTCTCTGTCTTACATTTTGAGACAGGGCCTCTTGCTGAATCTAGAGCTCATCAATGGCTACACTAGCTTCCAGCATGCTTCTGGGATCTGTCGCTGCCCAACTCCAGCACTGGAGTTACAGATGCTGCTGAAGCTGGTTTTTACATGGGTGCTGTAGATCCACACTCAGGTTCTCAAGATCATGTAACAAGCACTTTATTGACTGAACAATGTCCTTGGCTCCCTGATTTCTTGATGGTAAAGCAATTTCCCAGATAGAAGTTATTTGTAATTTGTCCAAGTTCTTATATTACTAGCTTGTTTTTCAGAATCTGTCCTCAACAGAAAGTAATATTAAATCAATCAAAATTTCCTTTTAGGAATGCACAGTAGATAATGCTTGAGTGTGACTTAAAAATTTTTGTTATATGACCAATTTTGGATAATTTTTCTTAATGAAGGAAGCAGATCCGGAAACAAATATTTTGCAGTAAAATTCTTGGAATAAAATTCTTGCAATAATAAAAACTGCTAACATTTTAATGGGATGTTTGGTGCTGTTTTAAATGTTTTCACTTGTTAGTTCTTTGAGTTGCTGTCACACCTATGAGGTAAAGGCTGTTACTAGTCCCATTTCACTGAGGGGGAAATTGAGGAAGAATGAGGTGAAGTAACTTGTTAATGGAATTAGGAAGTTGATCTGTAGACTTAACCCAAACAGTCTGGCCAGTATGCTCAACTGCCTCTGTGAAATTAATTGACCTAAAAAGGTTAAAGAGACGTGTGCGTGTGTGTGTGTGTGTGTGTGTGTGTGTGTGTGTATGTGTGTGTTAACTGAAGTGAGGATACAGGCTGATGATGGACTTCAATGCATTACTATTTCTCCTCTCTCCTTCTCTCCTTCCCTCCCTCCCCAGCCTCCCTCTTTTTCTTTGATTTGTTTTTGGAGACAGGGTCTCACATAGCCCAGGCTGACCTGGAATTCACGAAGTAGCTGAGGGTGACCTTGAACTTTTACCTTTTGCTTCTACCTCCAAGTGTTGGGTACACACATGGTGCCTCCAATGTCAAGCAGACACTGAACCATAATATGGCGGTTGTGGTTGTACAGGATGCCTGGAAACTCTAAAGTGGGTTTTGTAAACAGGTGCCGCACATTGCCATTGGCTTGCTGCTCCTGCAGCTCCTGGAACTCAGACCTCACATCAGCTCATTACACCATTGAACCTGGCCTAGGGCTGTTGCTCCTGTAGTGGAGACAAGGAGCAGGAACATGGGTTGGTTGCACCAGTATCCTTGGTAAAAAAAAAAAAAGCAAAGCAAAACAGAATTTTATTAAAAGCTAGCATTTTCTATAAGTTTGGTTACTTAACTAGAGAGTTCTGTGGCTTGATCTGATATTTAGATCCCATCTAGGTAAGGTAGCCAAGGTAAATTGCTTGTTTTGAATTAAGTTCACAATTCATTCCTCTAAAAATTCATTAGCTCTCAAAGCCTACAACTGTTTATGTCCTTGACAGGATTTTCATTTGGGTGAATCTGGGGGTTTGGTAACATCTGGATTATATAATTTAAGATTTGGGGATTTGGGTTGTGGTGGTTTATTTATTCTGAGTTGCTTTCTGATGGATCCTAGGTCTTATTCCTGATCAAATTTGTGTCTGTTTCTTGTGGTGAATTCTTGTTTTTCAAAATGTCTTTAGGGGTTCCTGTTCATGCTTCCTCATTTTCTTGGTTTAACTCCCTCTCTCATCTTCTCTTTCCCCACTAGTAAGAATTATTATTTCTAAGTTTGCTAAATACAGATTTTTATGCAGTTGTTTTATGTTAAGCACTTAATACTTAAGCTTGTATTTCCTTGTACAGAAGTGCTTATGATTTTCATTTTTCCATACTGTATTGAAGCTTCCATTTTATTACCATAACTCATAAAAGTTACTGTGTTTACTTGTAAAGCAAACAAACAAATAAAATGTGTTGGTGACCAGTAGCAGGTATGCTCCATCCAGCCCACAGCTCTGGGAGATGTCACTGCCCTGTCCCAACTGTTCTGCCTCCTCCTAGCTGGCATGGGTATGAAGCTGGAGTTATGATTTGATGAGCCAAATTCTCCTCTCCTCTCCCTTTTGTTTTGTCACAATTAGCTGCATGTGCAGAACTGTTTTTCTGCGTAATTGCTCCCACAAGGGAGTAATTGCACCCGAAAGTGGCTGGCTGCACGAGCCCTAGGAACAATCAGCAACCAAAATGCAGCTAATTGCAGGCATCTGAACTGTTGTCTTAAAAGAGGGGCATCCAGGCTGGCTGAAGATTTGGCCTGCCCCTTTTCCCACTGAATTTGGAATTCGAAATCAATAATTTGATCTCTGGATCTGCCTAGACTTTCCACACGTCTGGGTCTCTGGGAAATACACTGAATTAGGGGATCCACAAAACCCAGACCGATTTAAATTTTCGGCTCATTTACCAACTAGAAAATGGAATAACTTCGAGTCAAAGTTCTGTTTTGAAATGGGTGTTGAGACGTGGGGGGGAGATGGAGGCGGGCAATTGAATAAATGCATTTTTATCATTAAGGGTGGCTCTCATCTTCCCACCGTATCTGGAGAAAATGGCCACAGAAATAGTAATACAGTGATTTGTTTAAATTGCCTGGGCCTTTCAGCACATAATCACAAGAACTCTAGCTATGTATTTTTCCCTCTCCCACCACGATCGGTCTCCGTGGCTTGCTGCACGTGCCTCCTGCACCCTCCTCTGCATCCGCAGTGCCCTGGATCGCCGGTGGCATTGGTGCTCTGCTCTCTGGGTAGCAACGATAGACTGTGCTCAGGACCTGGGAATTAGACACCTTTCGTCTTGTGTTGAGCTCTACGCCTACAAGGAGAAAGGAGGATATATTCCTGCTGGTAAAGCCTTAGAGCGTTGTTAGTGAATACTTTTCCTTTGTCTTATCTCCTCCTTCCTCCCCTACTCCAAGCAGAGATCTGGGGGCGGGTTGGGGGAGGGGGTGAAGTAAGGCTGCAGGACCATCAGCTCACTGGACAACATGAGCCCCGGCATTGCCCACTGCTGTGCTCCCTCAAGCACAGTTCTGCACAGGTAGAACCAATTCTTCCTTTAGAAGTTTCTTCCTGTGTCTCCCACCCTCCTACAAACAGACGTCCTAAGGGACGCTCTCTATTGGTCCACAGTGTTGCAGAGGAACCTGGACTTGCCTAAATTTTACAGCAAAGACGGACTATGCTGTTACCCTTGAGCCCTCAGCAGTGGTTGATAGACAAATGTTGTCCTACGGGAGACAAGGGAGAGAAGGCAGTATTGTTCAGCAAAGTGTTTTACAGCAAAGAATTAGCAAGCTCCTATTGACTGGAGGCCCATAGAGGTGGAGGTGACCCGACAGAATGAAGAAAAGTTGCGGGCATGTGTGCACTGTTCCTAATTCATGTATTAGCAAAACCTCTTCCTTGGGCAATATTTGTTAAAGGAATCAATGCCAATCCACCCAGCAGAAAGTGGAGAAAGTAAAGAATATATAAAGCACCTCGGTCCTCTAGAAATATCAGTTTTTGTTTCATTTTCAGGGTAGAGGTAGAACTTGCATTGCTTTGGAGAGAAAAGGGGTGGGAAGTGATCTCATTTGTTGACAAAAAACATTCTGGAGAAAATACCAGGACACCTGTGGTCAGAATGTATTTAAAAACCAAAGGTTGGCCCAGCAGTGTTCCTCTCCAGCCTGCTGCTGTAGGTGCAAACTCTTAGTTGATTTAATAATAGCCTTTTTCATCCAGTGCTTGGCAAGAAATGTTGCCTTCCACTTCCTGCCTCTGTTTGCAGCATCTGGGATGCTCTGTCATCCTGCTAATAGAATTCTCTCCTCCTTTATGGCTGTAGGCAGTCCTTGTCCAAAAGATTTACTTGGCAGATTAAAGAAGAGGCATTAAATGGTCAGGAATGACAAGGGTGTGGGGTTATAAAGTGTTTGTGCTGAAACTGAGAGAAGGAATATAAAGAAAATGAGAATTGTGCGAGAGTATTTAAGAGTGCCGCTCAGATACGGTAACATCGGTTCAAACATGGTTGGGCCAACTATTTGGTTTCGGAAACCAGAGAAGGTAAGATCATTCTAAATAAGCTCTCTCTCATAAATCTCCTTGTGGAAGAAGTGCCCACATGTCTCAGGCCTAAAAGAAACCCTGTGACTGTTTGTGGAAGGAATCTCTGGGTACAGCTGCCTTCAGGTTCTGCCTTGATGATTTGCTATCTGTACAATGGAAGAAGATCCTGGCCTAGATGATTCTGTGACAGTGATTTTCAGAGAGGAAAATGCAAATCTGTGGCCTCTGTGTGTGTTGATGGCAAACTTAAGCAGGGAATAATTACTTCAATTGTTCTTAAGCTTTGAATTCAAATATTGGAAAACAGTGCATTAGCAAAAAAAAAAATTAAAATTAAAACGTGATTGACATGCAAGTTTAAATCAGAAGGCAGACTTTAGAGCCGGAAGCAGCCAGTAAAAATGTAATTTGGTAGAGTCTTGAGTCCAGAGAGCTAGGGCATGAGATGATGGTTTCTGAATGCCACAGAGTTCTTTCTGGGTCGGTAGAGTGAGGAAAGCATCTTTTCAGGATAACGGTGTTCTGTTTTTAAAAATATGGAACACTGTATGAATTTGCATGTCATCTTTATGCAGGAGCCATGCACATATATCATTCTGATTTTAGTTATATGTTGCCAAAATGATCACAAATCTGATGCTATTGTTATTTTTACATTTATTATTTATCTATATATGTGTGTGTGTGAGGGTGTCTGTGGATACGTCTATGTTCATGTGATGTGTGTCTAGGTTAGAGGACCCACACCGCTTCCACCATGTGGGTCTCAGGGATCAAACTCCAGTCACCAGGCTTGGCAGCAGGCCCGAGTCATTTGCCGGTCCTGTTTTCTGTTTTTGTTTGGAGACAGGGTTTCGTGTAGCCCAGCTTGTTTTTCAATTTACTATGTAGCTGAAGATGACCTTCAACTTCAGATCTTGCCTCCACCTCTGGAGTGCTGGGATTACAGGTATGTGCCCCTACGCTCAGTTTGTGAAGTGCTGAGATGACCCCAGGGGTTTTGTGCATGTTACACAAGCATTCTACCCACTGAGCTTCCACCCCAGCCCTCATGGATGGATGTCTCTTGATTTCATCCAATTAGTATTCTTTCTCCTTTGTCAATTAACAGTGTGCTCTTTGCTTCTCATATTCCATGTGGCCATGAAAAGATAAAGTTCCCCTAGCATTTTCACAGCCATATGTGTCCTATGTGACCACTCAGAGGCTTCTATTACTCATGGGCAATGGCTTTCCTTATGACATAATGTCTGGTCACTGGGTGAGAGGAGGTATCTATTCTCCTCTGGAATTTCTACTTGGAGAGTTGTGTGAACTTGAAGATTCAGGAAGCAGTTTTCCCCAGCAGCAAGGGATTAAACTAACTATAGAACAAAGCTCTGGCATCGGGGAAAGCGATGAGGAGAAGGAGGAAAAATCACATTTAAAGGTCAGACATTATCACTCAAAGTTCTGCATCCAGCCATGCCTGAGGGGAGAACACCCCTAGTTACATGAACCCCAATAGTACGCATTTCGACTTGAGAAAAGTTGAGTTGGGTTTCTGGCATTTGAGACCAGATAAAAAGGGAATTAGTAAGCAGATGAGGCCAATAGATTTCAGTGAGTGTAGATAGATACAAGCTCTATTTTTAGATTATATTTTTCAAAGGACCTACACAGAAAAAGCAATCCTTTGTGTTCTTTTGCATCTCACTTTGCTCTGAGATAGGAATATGTAGGCTTTGGCTTTCCTGGGCAAGTTATTTAATCATTTTGATTTCTCTTATAGCATATACCAGTACCCACTCAGGTTGCTTAGACACACTAACGTGACTGTTCTGACAGTTCCACAGATGCATCATTAAGTACTCTCTCTACAGGTATCTTTTTCAGACTCTAGTACTTACATACTTTCAGCACCTCTCCGTTGTCTCTTTCTTTTCCTTCTGCTACTCTATGTCTAGATCAAAATGGTGGAAGAACTCACCTGCGGAGGCAAAATCTGCCAACATGAGGGGGCTGGGAAGTGGCTGAGCTGTTAAAGGCAGATACTTCTTTAGTGATTAGAAGGCAGCCTGGCAGGAACATTCACTGAGGAACTTCAGCCTGACACACATGTACTACACCCAAGAATCACTTGCCTCATGCCAGACATTACTGTCCTCTTGGCCAGTGAAAATTCAACACCTGCCCATGTTTCCTAGAGAATTTATTCAACAGAATCATTAAGCTTAATAACATGGAACAGTGAATAGCATGACCCTAGTGTGATACAGAGTATTAGATTTTTTTTTTAAAGTCTCCCTGTAGGCCCAGCAGGCCTGGAACTCACTATGTAGACCAGGCTGGTCTCATTCTCATAGAGATCCACCTGCCCCTGCCTCCTGAGTGCTATAAGTGAGACTGTGCCTAATAACAGAAGGCTAGATAATTTTAAAATGCGTAGGAATTTAGGTTGGTCATATGTCGCTTGACTTGCAGTTAAAGGTGCTTGCTTATAGAATATTTGACAAATATTTGAAAAATAGAGACTCTTTTGTGTATGACACTTTTCAACGTTTTACAAAGATAGGAACTATGTGTTCTTCCATTTACTTATTTGTGTAATATTTCTAAAAATAATATTTTTGGTGAGTTTTTAAAAAGACCCTAATATGGTATAGTAGTTACTTCCTGTTGTGATAAAATACCATAACCCCAAATAACTTACAGAAGAAGGAGGTTATCTTGACCTGCAGTTCCAGAGGGCTAGATGTCTGTGATTGAGGGAGACATGGAGGCCGGAGCAGGAAGCTGAGAGATCACAGCTCAACAGCACATAGACTGCAGAGTGGGCAAACTGAGGCACGACTATAAAAAGCCCACCCCAACGATGTACTTCCTCAGCAAGGCTACACCTTCTAAAGGGTCCCCAAACAGCACCACTAACAGGGGACCAGGTGTTCAAATACATGAACTTATGAGGGACATTTTTCACTCAAACCACCACATATGGCATACACACTAAGCCCCTTGGCCTATGAAACTGGACTCCTACCCACCTTTGTGAAGAATCTTGGCACTGTTATAAAAGGTCTTCCACTGTATTGATAAAAAGAATCCAAGTCTGGAAATGAGACTAAGAGAGAACTCATGCGCTTTTGCTGTCATATTGAAGAGTTGTTTAACAAATTCATCAGGGAACATTTAATTATGCAGGGAAATATAACTTCATTTGACTTCTTTTAAGATAATGTTTAAAAGTCCCAGACTTTGTGAAATTACATGTCAACTTACAGATTTTTGGGTGGTGTCTGGTGGCAATGTAAATGACTTCTGATAAAAAAAAATCGTTATATTTATAAATGACTATGATATATACAGTATATGCCGCACATCTGTATGGCTACCATATCATGTAGGAGTCAGAATTCTAATTGACTTGAGCTTTGGCCACAAAAATCTGAAAATCTCTTCCATTCATTGGTCATGTGAGCAAGCATAGAACCCCACCTCGAATGCATGTGAATGATCTTTCCCAGCTTCATTTACCTCACTGTAAAATGAATGTGGCCATTATAATTACATAATATGAGGTTTTCAAATCCTGAGCTCCGGCAAAATACCGCATAAAGTAGTCCTCAGTATATGCTGTTGTGTTTCTTACTTTGTCTAGTGTATCCAAGGCAAGTCAGAACTCTAAGTAAGAGTTGAGATGAGACCTACAGTTGTGCTTCTCTAGTAAGAAGACATAGTTTACTTTCAGTTGCTGTGATAAAACAGCATGACCAAGACAACTTATAGAAGGAAGAATTTATTTGGCTTGCAGTTCCAGAGGGATTCGTGTTCAGCATGGCAGAAGAAGTAGCCAGAGCAGAAGTCGAGCAATCACATCTTCAAGCAGGTGCAGAAAGCAGAGCTAGACTGGAAATTCCGCAAGGCTTAAAAGCTCTCAAAGCCTGTCCTCAGGGATGTGCTTCCTTCAGTAAAGCCCCACCTCCTAAAACCTCTCAAAACAGTGCCATCAACTAGAGACAAAATATTCAAATACCTGGAACGTATGGGTGACATTCATTCAAACCACCACAATACTCATAGTTCTTTCCCAAACATCCCTTCTTCTACCATTAGGCTTAGCTAGCTCTGTCAGATCGAAGAGTCATTGGCTTTTCTTCCAAGGGGTCCCCTCCTGAATCTACTTGGCTCTCACCTGATTAGATCTTTTCCCATTTGTCAAACTTTCTACCAACTGGTTGGGTCCCTTTTAATCAATATTATCTGGTTTTCTGTATTCTAAGTGTTTAACTTTGAAAGCAAAAGATCTGTTTCCAGTCTAGTTCTTTGATTTTTTTTCAGCAAAGCCTCCCACAGAGCCTATCCGAATAATCAAAATGATTTCCATTGGTCGTAGTCTTGGCTCCACACCATGTGATGAAGGATGCTGATGCAGACAAGATTCAAAGCTGTAGCTGAGTTTCCCAAAGTGAAATATTGTTATAGTTCTATCATTGTTGTTTCAAGTGACAGAGGGACACTAGGACACTGAGATTTTGGCCCATTGTACTCTGTTTTGTCTTTATATTTGGCCTCAACCTTCCTCAGCATGAGTTTGTCCCTTTCATCTTTTAGACCCTGTTACAATTTGGTTCTTTTAGTTTCTTCATTTATCAACTCTGCTTAAAGCTGATCACCAAAAAAAGCCATCCAGTTTTCACAGGGAGACCACAAGATTGGTCATAAAAAGAGTGCTCAGGAATTCCACCTTCAGTCTAGATATAGTGTTGAACCAGGAGCCAGAATTGCTCTCCTGTCTTAAATATCTGGAAAATCAAATATAACATATAAAGCAACCATTTTCAGATGTTAGACACAGCACTGTGGCCTATGACAGAAACACAACAAAAGCGAAGAGCCCTGTGATAGTTCCAGCTCACTGCCCAGCTCTCAGGGAAAAAGAATCCTACTAACAATAGCTATAAAATCAAACCAAACCAAACCAACACACACACACACACACACACACACACACACAGACACACACACACACACAGAGATAAATAAATTAAAGGAGTAACATGACCAAGGAGGTGAAAGACCTCTACAATGAAAAAAGAAATTCAGAAGATTCTAAAAGCTTTCCATGTTTGTGTATTGACAGTTAGAATATTGTAAAAAAATGACTCTGTTACTGAAAGCAGTATACTGATTTAATGTACCACCCACCCAAATTTCAATTACATTCCTCTTAGAGCTAGAAAAAATAGTCTCCAATTATTTTTTTTAATTTTTAAATATATATGAGTATTTTGCTTGCATGTACATGTGAAATAAGTGAGTGCAGTGCCCACGGAGGCCAAAAGAGGGCATCAGATCCCCTGGCACTGGAATTATGGATGGTTGTTTAGTCACCATGTGGGTACTGGGAACTGAACCTGGGTCCTCTAAAAGAGTAGCCAATGCTCTTAACTGCTGAGCCATCTCTCTGGCCAAATTCTTATGGATGCACAGAAGACCCCAGGTATCTAAAGCAATGTGCAGCAAAAAAAAAAAAAAAAAAACTTTGCTGGAGGTATCATAATACTGCATCTCAAATTGTATTAGAGCCATAGTATCAAAAAACAGCCCCAAACCAGACACCAATAAAAATAGATGACTTAGAAATAAACCCACATGTCTACAGCCTCCTAACTTTCCATAGAAGTGTCAAAAACATACATTGGAGAAAAGATAGCCTGCTTAACAAATGGTGTGGGTAAAATTGAGTTTCTACATGTAAAAGAATAAAACTAGATACTTATCTCTCTTACTCTGCCCAGGAATCAATTCAAAATAGATCAAAAACTTTAATGTAAGTCCTGAAAATTTGAAATTGTTATAGGAAACATAGATAAACCATTTCAAGACAGAGGCATGGCAAGGATTTTCTAAAAGGACTCACTAGCACAGAAAATATCCCAAGTGTTGACAAATGGGAATTAAAGTGAAAACAAAGTCTCTACACAACATGGGACACAGTCACAAGAATGAAGAGACCTGTACAGAAGAGAGGGGGAGAATGTCATTGGAAACAACATTTCAGACAGCAGATTAACATAAAGAATATATGTATAATTGCAAAATTTAAACACCTTCCCAAACCCACACAAGTCATCCAGTTAGCAACACAGACTAATAAACTGAATAAACAACTTTCAAAAGAAACAATGCAAACAATCAGTAAGTATTTGAAAAGCAATTTGCTTTATTTTAAAGATGTTGGTCAGCATAGCATGAGCTATGAAAGAAATACAAACTATAAGTGCTTAGAGATCCCACCTCACCCCAGACAGAATGGCTGTCATTTAAAAAAAGTCAAA
The DNA here is from genome assembly GCA_035773235.1 of Eospalax fontanierii. Taxonomy (NCBI): domain Eukaryota; kingdom Metazoa; phylum Chordata; class Mammalia; order Rodentia; family Spalacidae; genus Eospalax; species Eospalax fontanierii. The sequence goes on along the minus strand of CM069548.1, from coordinate 28,642,475 downwards.
CAGGGACTGGAGAGATGGCTCAGTTGGTAAGAGCACTGTCTGCTCTTGCAGAAGACCTGGGTTCGATTCCCAGCACCCACATGTGACTCAAATTGTCCTTAACTCCTGTTCCAGGTAACTGATGTCCTCCTTTGATGTCCGCAGGCATTGCATGACACAAGTGCACTTACACACATGCAGGCAATACACTCATATATAGAAAATAAAAATAATAAATAAACATATTTTTAAAAAGCTGAACAACAACAAAAAACAATAAAACAACAACAACAAAAAAACAAAAACAGAAACAAAAAACAAATGACAAAAAGTGCTGGTGAGAATGTGGAGAAAGAAGAGGAGCCTTTATTAACTGCTGGTAGAAGTATAACCTGGTGCAGCCACTGTGAAAGTCAGTGTGGGGTTTCCTCAAAGAATTTAAAAATAGAACCACTGTGTGACCCAGTTGTAGTCCTCTTGGTATACACTAGGCACCAAAGCTCACATGTACCTTTGATAGTATTGTTTACAACAGTTGAAAAGGGGGAAACAACCTAATCAACTGATAAATATTTATCAGCTGATAAATAGACAAAACAAGTATACTACACTCAAGTAAGTCCCCAAGAACACTGGGTGGGTGACCACTGATCCACTTCTAGGAGAAATAAAGGGTTAGGTTCCTGCAAGCCTGGGGTGGTGATACTTGTCATGTAATCAATAAATTACCTTTTGAAATTATTTATGACCTGTTTAAAGATTCCTTACCACAGCACTTTAACTTGTGCCTAAACAAAGCTTATCTAATCCCCCACAAGGCACAAAGCCTTCTTGTCGTCTCTCTCAAAGCAACTGTAAATTCTAGCTGTCTTAAGAGGACTCCAGTATATCTGTTCTTGCATGTTTATAATGTCTTTCAAGGGTATTTCTTCATTCTGGGTAGCCTAATTTCTGTGTATCTGACCCTTGACTAGGCATCCACATCACAGGAAATTTGTTTTATTGATAGACACCCTTGTGGCCTTTTCTGATCTACATCCAATTTATTTCCACCAAGATAATCACTTTGTAGGACAGTTCTTACCAGGGCAGAGGTTAGATTTATATGTGCCCGGTAAGTCGCAGAGCAAGCAATGCTTGCTTATAAAATGACAAGTGATTTATTATTTAAAGATCCCAGAGAGAAAAGAACAGTATGCCTCGCAAAGTCAACAAGAAGGGTAGTGCTGTCTGCAACACGTGTGTTAAACCAGCAGTCTGGGAACATGGGGAAGGAGGGAGAGGGAAAATGAGAGAGAGAGGAAGGGAAGGAGGGAGGGAGAGACAGATGGGGAGAAAAAAGAGGGGGCACTTCTAGGGTCCAGGCTATTATCCAAGCAGGGAGAGTATTTCGTAGGGTAGGGGGTAGAGCAAGCATCTGTGAGTTCTGTGGAGTTCCATTCTGACTGAAAAGTGGTCACTGGCATATCTGTGGAGACATGTGTGTCAGTGGAGGGAGTCCAGTAGGTTGTATCTAGCTGTCCCATGGGGGTATGGTCTCTAGGAAGCTACTGTGTAGGATTGATGCACAGATTTGCCCACGTTAAAGGGACGAGAGAAGCCAGAGACCTGAGAATTGTCAGGGATGACTAGGTCTGTTTCTGGCACCAGGAGACCCACCTGTATTCACATAGATGATGAGGCAACAGAAAATTACTGAGTTCACTGCAGTACAACTTGTGGGCACACTAAGGACCATGGAAGTGTTCACACTGACATGGTGAATTTTATGGTATTAAATTATGTTTCAACTAAATTTTTTCTCAAAAGGACATGGATAGTCAAAAAAACATTATCAAAAACTTGACCCCAATAGCTATTTGTAGAACATACCAGCCAACAGAAAATGCGCATTCTTGTCAGGTATGTATGCAATAGTAACTCGTATGTACACTATTCTGAGCCATAAAGCAAGCCTTCAAATTTTAAAATACTGAAATCATACAAAAGATGTTCTTTGTCCATCACTGAATTCAACCAGAACTCAATAGTAGGATTCCGGAACATCTCCAAATATTTGAAAATTAAGCAACACATAATATATATTTATGAAAATATATTTAAATGAAATTTAAAATAGTAAAACAATAAAGAAAATGAATGAAACAGAAAAAAATCAGTAAATGAACAAATCTCTAGTTGTAAGAACTAAAGAGAGAGAGAGAGAAAGAGAGAGAGAGAGCGAGAGAGAGAGAGAGATACAGAGAGCTACAGATGTGGATACCTAGTCAATGGTCAGAAACACAGGCATTAGGCTACCCAGAATGAATATTAAGGCCATAACTATAGATAAGTTCTGTTGACATCAAAAGTGTATAGTAGAAAACTATGAATCATTCTACTCTCATAACCTGGACAACTTAAGTGAATTGAACACCAATTTCTTGAAAAGGGAAAAATATTATAACTCACTCAATATGAAATAGGTAATCTGAGTAAACCTTCCAACAAAGTATGCCTTTGCCACAGCTGGCTGCCATGATAAGTGCTGCCAAACATTAAAGGAAGAAGACCAATTCTATACAGTACAACTTAACAAATATAAGGAGACACTTCTCAGTTCATTAATGCCAGGATTATTCCGGTACCCAAGCCAGCCAATTATATTGCAAGAAAAGCATAAACCAATATTCTTAAAGACCAATTCTCCTAGACACAAACATCATCACCAAGGTATTAATACACAGAATCCAGTGGTACAAAAAAGTAATCTATCATGACCAACTGGGGTTTATTATAGGGCTAATGCATCATTTGAAAATAGAATAATAATCATTCAACATCAACAGACTACCCAGGAAAAAACTCAAGATTATTTCAGTCAATTCAGTGATAGCATTTAACAAGACTAATTCATAATATAAACTCTCAAAAAACTAGAAATAGAAAGGAATGAGCTCACCTTTGAAAATGCATCTCTTTGAGCTAACTTGGTATTTATCGATTGTTGCAGAATACATATTTCTGCCTAATGTATATGAAACATCCACTGGAGCCTATAAATGTATAGGCTGTTATTATCCTTAACAGTGAAAGACTGAATTATTTCTCTCTAAGGTAAAACATAAAGCAAGAATGTCTCCCTTTCAGTTTACAATCAACATTACACTAGAGATTCTAGATAATATAATAAGGCAAGAAAAAGAAACAACCTCCAAATAGATTGAAATGGAAGAAAACTGTTCATAGATGTCCTGCTTATCTAAAAAAATACTTTAAAAATCTAAAAAACTACTTAGAGCAAAACATGAGGTAGAAACTACAAATTAAAATAGAAAAATACTTATGTTAATATCCAAAATCATTAAATGTTTATGTGTAAATCTAATAAATATATGTAAGAAATGTATGCTGAAAAGTCAAAAATACTAAGAAAAATCAAAGACCTAAAAAAAGCAAATTGTACTGCATTCTTTTGGATAAGACAATCCAGTTCTCCTTATACCAATATACAGATTCAGTGCAACCCAAATCCAAATTCTAGAGGGCTTTTAAAAAAGATAACGATGGGACTGGAGAGATAGCTCAGCAGTTAAGAGCATTTGCTGCTCTTCCAGAGAAGCCAAGTTTGGGTCTTGAAGCACCCATATCAGGAGGCTCACAATTGCCTGTAACTCCAGCTTTGGGGATCCAACACCCTCTTCTGGCCTTTGCAGGTGACAACACACATCACACACACACACACACACACACACACACACACACACACACAGAGGCACACATACAAAAGAGATATCCTTGGGGCTAGAGAGATGGCTCAGCGATTAAGAGTACTGGCTGTTCTTGCAGAGGACCTAGGTTTCAATTCCCAGCACCCGCATGGCAGCTAACAACCACCTGTAACTCCAGTTCCAGGCGATTCAATGCCCTCTTCTGACCTTTGCAGGCATGACACGGGTGCACCTATCTACATGCAGAACAATATAGTCGTATACATAAAATTAAAATAATAAATAAAATATTAAAAAATATATTCTTAAATCGATTCAAAAATTTGCATGGAAATGCAAAAACCTCAGTATCCAAATCAATTTTAAAGTGAAAAAGCCAAAAGAACTAAGACAACCTAATTTCAAGATTCACTATAATACTGCATTAATCAAGACAATCTAGAACTGACCTAAGGCTGGATGGACAGATAGTTAGGCAAAGTAGAAGGTCTAAAAGTTAACTCACGTATATATGGTTTTAAACGAAAGGGTCAAAGAATATCCCATGTGGGAAAGATCGTCTTCTCAATAAATTATACTGGGTCAATTGGATATTCATCTGCAAAAGTACTTCAATCATTATGTCACTTTACCCACAAAATTAACTAGAGATAAAGCTATAAATCTTCCACAAGAGATCATAGGAGATCTTCATGGTCTTACATTAAACAAAAGACTTCCTTGACACAGTACAAGAGCATGAACCCCGAAAGAAATAAATTAGACTTCATAAAAATGAGAGCTATTTTGTTTTCAAGAGATACCACTAAATATCAGGAGGTAAGCAAGCGTATACTAATACCTGCAAAACATGAATGTGAAAGAGGACTGTGTGTACAGAAGATATAAAGATCATCCGCAGCGGTTATGGTTGGTTTTAAATGTCAACTTGTCATAACCCGGAATCGCCTGGGAAGAAAGGCTAAATGAGCGATTGCCTAAATCAGACTGGTCTGTGGGCCTGTCTGGTGGTGGTGGGGAGGTTGGGGGGGGGTGTGGATGACCTTAAGTGATGTGGGAGTTCCCAGCCTGAGGGGCGGTGGCAGTATTCCCTGATTTGGGACCCCAGAGTGTCTGAGAGTGAAGAAGGCCGGCTGAGCAAGCAAGCCGCATTCACTTCTCTCTGCTCTTGACAGTGGATGTGGAGCCGCCCACTGCCTCAAGCTCCTGCTTCTGTCCCTTCTCAGCAATGACGGCCTGTAACCTAGAATGGTAAGTGAAATAAACACTTTTCTACCCTGAAGTTGCTTTTTGGTCAAAATATTTTTATAGCAACAGAAATGAAATGAGAGTAGCAACTAAATACTAATAAGACAAAGCAAATAAAAGTAAATCTTAAAAAAAATGTGGTGAAAAATGATTGGAAAAGACACCTGAGGTTGACTTCTGGTCTCCACATGCATACACAGGCATCTGCACACTCAGGTGCACACACCCACATTATTACAAACATACACCACACACACACGGAAAAAACACAAATAGATACTACACAGCATTATTGGCAAAACATTGACATTCAAGATGTGGTGATAATGGGAAATAATTAGAACTCTTAGACATATTGTTGGAATAAAAAATAGTTACACAAGTTGAGAAGACGTAATTTTAGGGCCTGGGCATGGTGGGACACATCTTTAACTCCAGCACTTGGGAGGCAGAGGCAAGCAGATCACTGTGCATTTGTGCCTAGGCTGGTCTGCAGAGAGAGTTCTAGGCCATCTGGGGCTACAGGGAGAATCTGTGTAAAAATAAAGAAAAAGAAAAAAATTAGAAAACTAGTAATTTTTAACAAGTTAAAGGTATAATTATAATATAACCCAGAAATTCCACTTGTAGGTGTTTACCCAAGGAAAAAGAAAGTTTATATAACAGTCACAGAAAAGTATGACTTGTACATTAGAGGCACTATCTATGCAATTTCCTCAAGCTTGAAATAACCCCAAATGCCCAGTGATTACTGGATTCATAAACAAATTATAGAATATTAAGACGATGGACTATTAATCAGCTGTAAGGAAGGTAGAGCCATTGTCAAGACCCAGGTATGGGGAGAAGTTGTCTGCTAGGGAACATAAAAGAAGCTTTTGATGTGGTGCAAATGTATTAGTTATTTTTTTTGTTGGTGTTATAAAATACCATGACCAAACCTGACTTATAGAAGAGTTTATTTTGGCTTACAGTTCCACAGGTCGGTCCATGATCATGAGGAAGCGCTGGTGTCTGTAGGTGGCTGGGACAGGAAGCTGAGCAATCATGTCTTCAACTGCAAACACAAAGCACGGACACTGAGCTGGAGGTGGAGTGAGCCTATAAGCTCTCAAAGCCTGTGACCCCATCGACAAACTTTCTCCAGCAAGGCTGCAACCCTTAAAGATTCCATGACCTCCCCAAACAGAATCACCAACTGGGGAATCAAGTGTTCAAATACTTGAGCCTGAGGGACATTTCTCATTCAAACCCTCCAATAACTATCTTAGTTTGGGTGATGATCATATAACCACATATGTTTGTCAAAGCTCTTAGAACTGTATGTGTAAAATGGGCGAATTTTATTACATCCAAACTCTACCTGAACAATGCTACTGAGATGGGGGAGGAGAGTTCTGATGGCTGCCAAGAGAACAGGTTGATGAAGGTGATCAAGACTTAAATCATAAGCATCGATCATTCAGAGACAAAAGTTAAAATTTTCAAAAAGAAACCTCACTAAGAAATAAGGCAAAAATACAAAAAGACAAAAAAGGGAAAGTACAAAGAACACAGAGACAGATGAGCTTCCCAGGCACACAGATTTTGTGTCCTAAGATAACAAGTCGCTGATTGGCATGACAGACACTCTCTGGGTACACAGTCCCCTTGTTCCTTTCTCTGCCCCACTTTGGTCTTCCTTGGGTGGAGTGCCAATCTGTTCAGGCTAATTCCAAAGCAGGCTTGTGCTGGTACCAGTGTTTCCATTGTCAGGACCATCTCAGGCCCCCGGGAACGTGTTTCCTGTTGGTGCACTCTGGTTCCGTTCTGCTTTGTGTGGCTGAGTGACAAGTGGTCAGGTAGCTCTTTTGGTTGATAAACCCTTACTTCGACTGTGCACTCACTATTTGGCTATTTCCCATGTCCACATGGTGCCACTTTGATATTTGGGACACACCTCGTTTACCTGAAATTGAAATTTAACTAAACGTTTATCTGAAAATTGACTTTAATTGACCATCTTTAACCGACCATTCCACTTCCTGTCAGGGATGTGGCTATGTTAGCCATCAAAGAGAGAATTAAAATGATTGATGTTGAGAAAAGGCAAGAGTTTAGTTCAGAAGTGTGCCCAGTGCCACACTGTGGACATGGGTGCCAAGCCCAGCACTGGGCCAAATCGCCGTGGTTTGCTTGGATGTAAGACAGGTCAGTTCTGTTGGATCTTTTCACACAGAGGCAAGAACAAAGTCTGTCTATCAAAGAAACACTATCTCCAGAATCCCTCAAAGTTCCTCCTTGGAACAAAAGTTGTCCAAAAGTATTAGGGAGAGGAGAGAAAGGACAAATGTAATATCTCATCTTTAAAAAGCTTCCAGTGAGCAACTGCTTTATTGATTGCAAAATGCTTTGGATGTGTGCCATCATTCGTTTGATCTCACATACCAAATCCAGAATGCTAACAGAATCTTTAGTCTATTTATCTCTGTGTGCGCGTGTGTGTGTGTGTGTGTGTGTGTGTGTGTGTGTGTGTGTGGTGTATTTATGTGGGTGCACAGGTACCATGGCATGCATGTGGAGGTCAGAGGACAACTCATGAGAGTCAGTTCTGTCCTTCTACTATGTGGGTTTGGGAGATCCAGCTCAGGACCTTAGGCTTGTTGACAAGGGCCTTTAACTCCTGAGTCATCTTGCCAGCTCAAGCATAGAATATTTTTTATAATTTTTATTTAAGTAAAATTAGCTTATAGTTAAGAGAATATTATATTTTCAAAATAATAGTTCCAGTTAAGTAAAAACTGTCAAGATTTTCCCTACCTTAAGATATTAGACTTAATTAGTAATGTTCAGCTTTTCACAAGATGGGGAATGCCATCTCAAAACCTGCAAGATGGACTTTATGTCTAGATTGATATAATGAGCTATGTGAATGTATTTAATTACTAGTAATAATCCCATCTCCGTCTCAGAAATGAGCAGGACTCACCTGTTTTTCATTGGTGTTCTTTAGTATGGTACAGGCAATGATCACAGATACAAAAGCTATGTTTACTTTGTATTTTTGATCTTGACTATGCCGATTTAATTAGAAGTCTCTGTATCTACAATACTGTCTTTTGCTTACTGAAAGGACTTTTACTGTGGTCGATTTTAGCAAATAATGAATATTTAACACTTTTTCCATTTTACAGTGGATCTGTATGTTCAGATGCTTTTAAAAACCAGTGCAATACAGTATCAAGTTAGATCTTACTCTTGAACTCCTTATTGCCTGAGTTGGACTAAGTTTTAAGCCAGGATTCTCATTATAACAGAAACACAGAGCAAACACTATTTGCTCTTCAGAAACACAAAACTGAGAACTACTGTCTGTGTTTCATTGGTAATGGGAATTTGCCAACTCATTATTAGATAGAAGGATGGAGATAGAAGAGGTAATTTGTAAATCATGTGACCACTAGACTTAAGATAACTAACCACAAAAATCACAGAAAACGAGTATTCAATTGTGCTTGATTTAATGATTGATGCAAAATTTTTGTTTCAAAGTCCAGAAGTCCCAAATGTCAAGGCGGGGATGGTTCTGGGCATGGTGCTAGACTCTGCCAGCCTGGTGTTCTAGAGAAGCCAAGCTAGAGTCATATTCACTAATTCACTCCTAGAATTTCTTTAGTCAGATCATGAGCTGCAGCATGTGTGTAATCTTGCTTATGGTCGCAGTTTTATGATATGTGACAGTGGCTAACTGTATACTGACTTCGTTGGTGTAGTCTGTACCACACACATTGGGAGTTGTTCTTGGAAATTTCATCAAGAATGATAGGGAAATAAAGCTACGACGTTAGGAGAGACAGCATGCCTTTATAGAACAGTGGGGATGCTGGACAGAGGGTCCAATCATAGATTCAAAGGTGCTAGGAAAGGGCTGGGAACATGACTCAGTTTGTAGAGTGCTTGTATTCATGAGGCCTTGAGTTTGATCCCCAGAATGACCATAAAACGAATAAAAGGAAAGGAAAAGAAAGAGAAAGCTAAAGGTGTCAGGAACATTTAAAGAAGCCTCTAAGGCCTAACGAAATAACAAAGTTAAAATCTAAAAAAGATTTAGGCTAGAAGAGCATAGTCACACATATATGTGCTATTGATACTTAAGTAATAATTTGTATTTACCTGGTATATATTCAGTGTATTTAGGTTGCGCTTCTGGTTTGTGTTGGGAAGTTTTGCTGTGGGAACTTAGGAGATGGGCTTCGTTTGTCTATCTGAAAGATAAATAGACAATTAATGCTTTTGTGGCTAAAATAAGAAAAATAAAAGTGAATGTGTGCATGTTTGTATATGATACACATATGTATATGGACACACCCAAACACAGGTAGGCAGGCCAGTAGGTAGATAATGTGCTACTTCTGTGTGGGAGAGTTGTTTCTATGATGAGGAAAAATCAGCATGTTGCCAAAGCCCTCATATACACCTCAGTACTCCACCTTCTGCCCTAGACAGTCCACTTCCGATTCCGCAGGGAGGCAGTCTCGCTGTCTCTGGTGCGCTCAGTATTCAGGCAGAATTCTTGCTTTAATTCAGTGATAGATCATGCTTTTAAAAACAATTAGGTGATGAGTGGGAGACACGTGGAATTCCTTTGACCCAGCAAAGCTTTTTCTCCATTAATCAGGACAGCAAGAATTAATCAAAGACGCTTTCTACAGCTCTGTTTCCAAGAGCTTTTTAAAGATGAAACATTGATTTGGGGCTTCCCTTTATCAGGAAGAAAGAAAACAATTGCATTTATTTATAAAAATAACAAATGAGAAGATGGGAAATTTTGATGTACCTGCAAGTGGGTGCCTTGAACCTGGTTCAGGCTCAGATCCTAGGTCTGCCTCCCACCAGCTGGTGTGCAATCTCCCTGCCTCAGTTTTCTCATCTAGAAAGTGGACCTCAAAACAATATGTACCTTGAGCTAGGGAGGGGCTTAGTAGGTAGAGCACTAGCTTAGCATGCAGAAAACCCTGGATTTGGTCCCCAGTACTGCATGCACTGGCACACCGCAACCCTTGCCTTGTACCTCAGTCAAGGGTGTCTGTATCTACTCTCTGCTCAGGCCAGGCTTGCTCCCACCCCAGGCTTTGGTACTTGCTGTTTCAGACACCTTCCCGTCTGTCTTGCTATGGTTTCTCCTTTGATAGCTGTCAGCTGAATTGTTAAGAGAGATCTTTCCTAACAACCCTCGAGTCACCATCATATCTCACTGTTTAATTTTCTCCCTGGCATTTATGAATATCTGAAATTATCTTCTTTATTATTTCCTTTTCTATTGTCATTCCCTTGCCAATCACAGGTGCCACCAAGACAGCAGCAGCCCTGCCTTTTTTGTCCCCTACGGCATTCCCTACTTCTAGAATGCTCTGGTACAGCAGAGGAGCTCAGTGAATGCTGAATAAGGGAAGAAAAAGGGAGCTGTTCAAGTGTTCTTCTGTTTGTCTGGATATTATGAATATGCTGAACTGTGACTTTAATGTAGCATATTGATACTTATTATTTGGACCTGGAGAGATGTCTCAGTGGTTAAGAACACTGACTGCCCTTGTAGAGGACCTGGGTTCAATTCTCAGCACCTACATGGCTAATAACAACTGTCTATAACTCCAGTTCCAGAGGAATCCAACGCCCTCTTCTGACCTCCACAGGCATTGTACAATACAGGTACACTTACATACATGTAGGCCTAACACTCATACACATAAAATAAAAACTAATTATTATTTGATGAGTATACACTTTATTTTCAAATGTTATACTATGTTAGGCCTATATAGCTACTTTTCTCACTGCTGTGACAACACACCTGACAAAAGCAATCTAAGCTGGGAAGGGTTTATTCGGGCTCCCAGTTTGTGGGTACAGTCCATTGTGGTGGGGAGGCACGGCAGCAGGAACATGAAGCCACTGGTTACGTTGCATCTGAAGTCAGGCGGTGGAGAGTGATGAGCGCTGACACTCAGCTTGCTTTCTCCTTTTCATTCAGCCCAGAGCACCAGCCCATGGAATGGTGCTGCCCACTTCTAAGGTGACTGCCCACCTCAGTTCACTCCATCTAGAAACTCCTTCGCAGCTTCGCCTCTTAGGTTATTCTAGATCTTGGCAAGGGGACTATCACCTCTAACCCATCACCAGGCCTTTTACAATTCTTATTTAACCTTCACAGCATGTGTTCGGTAGTAGGGAAACAGCTGTGCTTTATTGATGCAAAGGCTGAGCTCAGAGAATTCCAAACCAACGGTAACATTATACCTAGGATTTACAGCTCCTTTTATTTACTTTCTATGATCCCAAGTGCTCAATATCAGGGCAATATTAGTAACTATAATTATGGAAAACTTACCAGATCGAAAGAGCTCTGAGCAGGTTTTAATTTCACATTAATAATGTAGTTGATTGAAAGTCCAAAGATGCACGTAATTGCATTGATTCTAACTACTTTAGGTTTTGGTTTGTTTATTGTGTTTCTTAGAACTCAAGAAGAAAGGGGGACTAGAATGCTCCTTGAAGAGAGGTACTGGCTCAGGTCTAAGAGCCCAGTAGGGGCTGATGTAAAACTTTTGGCTCAGGCCTGGAATATGGGCCTGGGGTTTCTTTACTGAGGATTTTGAATTTGGATCTTAGCAGCAATATGAGTATGTTGGCACATGCCTATAATCACAGCACACAGGAAGTAGAGGCAGGAGGCTTAGGAGTTCAAAGCCAGCCTGGGGTACATGAGACCCTGTCTCAAAAAGCCAAAACAACACAAAATTAAAAACAGGACCCAAAGTAAATTGTTCTCTATTCTAGTACTAAGCACTGACTGGTTTTAGCTCCCAACCTGTGACAGTGGAACACTGTGCCTGTGTAAGCTGGAGGGTGGTTTCTGTGCCTGTGTGCTTTGTTTTTGAGATATAATTGATAAAAATATATACATTCAAGGCAGCCATAGTGATAACTAGATATCCATATACACTGAATAATGATTGCCACAATCATAATAATACACCCCAATCACTACACAGTTGCTTTTCTCTGTGTGTAATGTGTTCAACCCTGATTCTTCTGTTCTGGCCATTATCAAAGAAGGCAGGTAGGATACATTGTTCATTTCAAGTTCAAGAATGCTTCCACTTCACTCTGAGAGCCCAAGGGCAATCAGGACTGGACCACTGTGCTAGTCAGCTATTACAAATCCTGGTAGGCCTGTCGGGATGCACTTTGTACGGTACGTCTAGAAGTGAGAAGTCCTTCCACAGGCAGTCACTCAGGCCATGCTTTTTCCTCACTCAAGTCCTCAGTACTTTACTGTTACTGCCACTGCTTTCTTGTCTCCTGCAGGGCATTGTGCTGGGTCACTTCCCTAGCCTGAAGTTAACTCACAAAAGCCCTATGACCAGAGTTTCAGAAATCGTATGACTTCTACATTTGCATTTACTCACATATTCCTTTTTGCAAAAATCACACAACAGTGCTCACCCACAGTAGCATGAGTTTGTGAAAAGAATAGCCAAAGACTCACTGAAAGGGAAAGAAAATGGTGTCAGGACCCTTTAAAGGCAAGAGTGTCTTTTGTGCTGAGAAGGCCCGCAGGGGGGACAGAGCTGGAACTGGCCTTCTACGTTGTGGACAGCTCAGGCACTCCAGAGCAGTGGGTTGTAAGTGACGTAAGGAACAAAGCTAGAATTTTAAACATGTTTATGAAAAGATAAAAAAACTTGAGCACTAAAGGCTAAGTACGGGGAACAAAATGTTTTCCTCCAGCAAGCCTGCCCGAAGCTGCAGATGACGATGAGAGAGAAGGAGACAGAGCAGGTTTCAATAGAGCTTAGTGGCTTTTAGAAGGAAAAGCAGAGGCCTGGAAGAGAAGCAGGATACTCAGATTGGGACTGGAGGATCATCTGGGAGCCATGCTACAGGAGTAGGATTAGGGTTAGGAAGCTGTTAAAGGGAATCCTGGTTTCCAGAGTCCTGGGATATCAGGAGAGGTCATACATGTTCCAATGTCAAGGGGTGACATGGGTCTCTGATAGGCTAGGATTCCAGGTATGTCAGGCTCGATTTCTACTGATGGGGCGGGGATGGGTCGTTTCAAGGCTGGTATGCAGAGCACCCATACCCTGGTGACAAATGAATCCCTTGACGTGCAGAAGCAGCACAAACAAAGCCAGCTGTTCTCAGGTTACCGAAGGACAGAGGAAGCCTTAGCTGCAAGCATGTCATGCTGAGCCCTGATGTCACTGATTAATGAAATATGAGAGGAACTATGTCAAGAGTTGGGCTGACCACCCAGGCACAGACAATAGGCTTCAGGGTCACAGAGAGACAGGTTTCAGGATCCAGGTGCCTAACCAGGAAGAAAATGAGTGAACAGAAGCCTGAAGAGCAAGGCAGACCTTCGCCAGCCTTTCATAGGCTGATCCTGCCGCATCCTGGATAATCTCTGATGGGGCTGCCTGGGGAGTAATGTGAACAGCTGGCTTCGTGGAAAGGAGATTATCGTGACAACAGAGATGGTGTGAAACATCAACATTTCCCTGCATCATCACTCTGGAGCTCGGAGCAAGGCTGCTAGCTGGAAGGAACCTAAGGGCTAAAATAGACTGGGATGGCCTGTGCTTAATGCCAAGTGATCAGAGTGTCTGAGGCTATGGATCTGCCACTCCCCTGACCACTCTCTGTACTGACTCTGTTAAAGGGGAATCCTCTACATCAGAAGGAAGGAGAGGACTGCACAGATGCTTACCTTGAAATCAGTTCCAATATAATGAGAGTAGTTATTGAAGCGGTGGCCTGGGACCAGAAGAGACAGATACACAGAAGCCAAAGTACAGAGATAGGCAATGTCTTAAGGTCACAGCAAGGTGAAAGTCAAGAGTTCCAAGGATTAGTATAACTTGCCACCAAACTTTAGCAAGAACTTAGTCTCAGGTAGAGAAGAAGTTAGGCATACGCTGATTTGGGTGAAGCCTACTCTGTCCTCATAACTTGGATTAGTCTGATTGACTTCTCCCCAGGATTGGTTCACAGAGACATGCTAGGACTTTCAGGAAAGAGACTTTCCTTCTCTGTTTGACCAGACATCCCTTGGGCAGTGGAGTGTGAAGCCTTTGTTGCTGAAGCCATTGGGTGGACAGCCTGGATGAAGTGGAAGTGGGTCGCAGCCCCACAGCATGTGGGACGGAAAGGTGGAGTTCATGTTGTGGCAACACAGAAGTGAGATATCCAGTAACCCCAAAAGATACTGATTCAGTCCTCCCTTCATACGCCTAAATCACCAAGTTTCAAATACGAGAACCAATGTTTATTCAACATAGTCTTAACTGATACACTGGGGTAAGAGTTGAAAGGTGAAAGCCTACAGGAATGATAATGGGATACAATAGTCTTAGTAGTTTGGGAATCAAGACTTTTAGTAATTAACTCCCCTGGCTTTCCTAGGGAAGTTGGATTTGGACTCTCACCTGAGAGCAATCTTTGTGGGTGGTACTTCTCTTTAGAAGCTTCAGCCCCTTCCAAGAAAGGCATGCCAGGCTTCGTTTGGTGGTAAGCAGGTTGGATGATGAGAATGTTACGACGGGGGAGGCTTTCCTTTCTGGATTTCCTTCACAGGTAGGTGGTGGGTCAGAATTTCCTGTGTTCTGCTAAATATTTTGCTGAACTCATCTTTGAGGTTGAAGGAAACGTACCAAATTGGCATTTATTCTAACTTCTGAAAAAGTAAGGCAGCCCTAAATGCCACAAGCTGGCTGGGTGTGGGTGGTGCTGGGAGAAGACACAGTGTTCCTGGTAGAGTCCCCTCCCTCCCTCCATGGGATCTTTCAAAGGAAATGTGCTTCTGGGTCCTGGATGCCACTGTCAGCCTCAGCCTCCCAGTGCCTGACAGAGCTATGCCCGATGCTGTGCTTGTGACGTGCTCTTTAGCTGCAGCTTAAGAAGAATGCACTGGCTCTACTGAAAAGTTTCCTGCAAAAGAAAGCTGTACACATAAGGGTTCCTCTCCATGGCCCAGTGTCAGAGAGCAGGGAAGCACCCCAGTAGCGGCTGTAGTTCTTGGGTGACATATGGGCAGGTCCCCTCAATTAGGTCATTACTTGATGTGGATGAAGCCTCCTGAGAAAAAATTTAGATTTTTAAAGCAGACAGAAAGCATGACTCCGTTGATCAAGAGATCAGGAGAGAACTGAGAGTAACTAAGTGGCTATTGTCCTTGGGACTCCTGTGAGTCTAATATAGTGTCATCCCAACGACCACCCTCTTCTCTGCAGATGAAGCATCTTCAAACTTTCTTGTTCACATCTGCGTCCTAAGAGAACTTTAAGAAGCCACACATCCTTTTACTCATTTTCAAGTTAACATCAAATGTTTTCATCATAGGTTTGGAGGTTGTTTTAATGAATAGGAGAAGAACATATTAAGCATCAATGAAGTCTGACTAGCTGGAGACTGACCACAGTCAGCACAGATATTTCGTAAAGGCTTGTTAAAATGGGTTTTAACTACTGTATTGAATCCAGAGCACTGAGCCTGAAGGAAATCATGAATTTTCTTGCGCATAACTTGAAAAAATTGGTAGTCTCAAGAACATTCCAGTTATATAGACTAAAGAATATGTGTCACAAGCATGGACTCCTTCAGCTCTTCTAAATTCAGAGTGTCTCAGCATATCCCAAAACACTTCATTAAGGGAAGCTTTAGGCTTAACAAAACTCTGCCTAAAACAGTTCCTTAAGGCTGATTTACCATAGGAGCAGGCAGTCCAGAAAATTTGGTTCCAGCAATAGGGAGGTTTCTTTTTAACTGCACCCAGCTTATGCAAGAATGCAGATACAATTAAACTCTGGAAATTGATTCCTTTTAAACTGTCTACATCCCATGGGGAGCCTTTCTGAGTCCCTAAGGTACATGCATGTATATTGCATGTATGTATGAAGATACTTTTATTTCATGACAGTAGGATTACAGGTTAAATTGGTTTGGGGGACTGCGTGCCTAAATTCCTGGTTGGATTATTGCATGCCCTGAAAGGGCCTACAGTAAAGGAACACAGTTTTATTTAGCCTCGAATTTTCAAAATAAACTTGTTTATTTTTGCTTGACACCTGTTAGTATTATCACAAAACCTTCTGGAATAGTGTTACTTTCAGCATATAAAACTGAGGTCAAACATTTGCTCTAAGCCGGGAATCTACAAATTCTTTCTGTAAAAGGTCATGCAAAATATGTTTTGCTGCCAAGCAAGCTTTACAGGTGCTTGCCTATAATCCCAGCATTCAGTAGGCAGAGGTGGAAGAAGACAGCCTGCCACAGGTTACATAGTGAGACCTTGTTTCCAAAAAAAAGGGGGAGGGGGTGTTTTAGTCTTTGAGAACATTAACATCTCACTATCAAAGAACAAAACCAGCAGTAAACCCCACAGTGAGTGAGCATGGTGTTAACCAGTGAACGTGACCTACCAGATGGGGTGGTGGGCTGAATTCGGCAAGGGTGGGTAGTTTGACAGCCTCTACTTGAGGCTGTATATCTTAAGTGAATTGAACCTGGGTCTCATGATTTCACAGTGTGAACCTGTCTCTATATCACCCTGGGAAGGTGTCTCAGAGAATCTCAAGGAGGAATGCTGGGGCACAGAAGGCACCCTCATGCTGGGCATTTGCCAAGAGCGGGCCCCTTTTAACTTGGCTGAGTCTGGAATGTTTGAGGGTCTGTTCCTTCTGCATGTCAAGGTTGACCTACACTCAGCTCCACTTGCCTAAGCAATTAATATGGCTCTCAAAGCCTGAAGGAAGAACATTTCTCAAGAGAACTAAGTAACAAAGTACATACCAAAATGTACAAGTAATCTTTGGCATGGATTCACCCCAGCAGTTCTGGGCTCGGTTGTGCCCACATGGAGTTCTTCCACATGGAGTTCTTTCTCTTTTTTAATAGCTTCATCCTTAAGTCAACAACTTCTTAATGATTGGTGATTAGAGTGGCTATTTCCATTTTAGTTCTTTGTGTGTGTGTGTGTGTGTGTGTGTGTGTGTGTGTGCACATTAGTGTATGAATACAGGCACACATGTACCAACAGCCTCAGGTGTTGCCTCTCACCTTCTATCTTGTTTGCAACAAGATCTCTTAGTTGTTTTTCTGCTGCATGCACCAAGCTAGCTGGCCTGATTTTCCTGGGAATCTCCTGTCTCTTCCTGTCGTCTTCCCATAGGAGTGCTGGGATTATAGATGCTTGTGCTATGTATCTGGCTTTCATGCCGGTTCTGGGAACTTGAACTCAGGTCATCATGCTGCCATAGTGAGCACTTTTATACACTAAGCTAATTCCTTAACCCTCTGTTTTAGTTTTTCTTTTAAAGCTTTCAAAATATTCAAAACTATTCATGAACTTTTGTCTGTTAACAAAATAAATATATTTACCTGGGAATGCCATATTTAAACTGCTCTTATTTGAATCCATATTCCCTTATAGGACTGTCCTTGGGAAGAATCTAAGACTCAGAGTTTACCTTTGGGCAGAATCAAACAATGGCCATTAGTTCTTGGGTAGAGATTTCCCCCTGGGAATGGAAGTCATCTGGAACAGCTACAAAATGCTGCAGTGTTAAGTAGGCCCCAACCTTAAGGACCTTTTCCAAGGCCTTTGTTTTCATTTTTCTGAGAATGGTAGACAGGGGTCTGTTCATTAAAGCTAAGAGATGTGGTTAGGAAGTTAGGTTGGCTACTGCAGAGAACTATAAAGAAGGGGAGTGATCAAGAAAGCCCTTCAGAGAATGAGAGGACTGAAAGGGAGAGTGGGAGGTTTTATAATAATTTAACAAAGGGAACTCATTTCAGGTCAGAGCTGTGGAGGATGGAGAACAATTGGTATCTAAATTGTAGGTTGGGATAAACACTGAAAATCAACAAAGTTGATTTGCATGTGAAATACTGAACCAGAACAAGAATTTTTCTTTGGAGGACTATGACAAGATTGGAAGGAATGATGAAATACAGGATTAAGGTAAAAGCAGCAATAGCTCAGGAGTTGGAACGACAGGAGAAATAGTTCTGGACTTCAGGGGCCATTCCATTCTAACATGGACAGCTGAGGTTTTCCGAATATTATTTTTAATTAATTATTATCGGCATATTAGTTATTTTTGTTGCTGTAATGAAGTGTCATGACCAGTCAGTCATGGTGATGTACACCTTTAATCCCAGGACTTGGGAGGCAGAGGCAGACAGGTCTCTGTGAATTCAAGGCCAGCCTGGTCTACATAGCAAGTTCTTGGCCAGCTAGGGCTACAAGAAGACTGTGTCTTAAAAAGACATTATATATATATATTTCCCCCAGGGGGCTAGATATTCATAATGGTGGGGAAGTTATGGTGGCAGAAGCAGGAAGCTGCGAGATCACAACTCAACCACACACGCAGGAAGCAGAGAGAAAGAGCAGGAAGAGGGGCTAGGTTACAAGTTCTCAAAGCCCACCCCCAGTGACATACTTCCTCTAGCAAGACTGTACCTCGAACATGTTCCATAACCTCCCCAAACAGCACTGAGATCCAAGTGTTCCAACGCATGAGCCCATGGGGAACATTTCTCATTCAAATCATAGCATGCTGTGAAATGCAGTTTCTAGCTACACTGCTGCTTCTGAACACATTGGCACCCTAAGCCCTGAAGTACAGACATAGAGCAGCTCTTACCACTAACCATTATGTAAGATGCTGCCTGTTTTTTTTGCCACACACAAGATACACTTCAAAGCAAACATCAGTGGCCCTGTCTTCTTGCTTTAATCAACCGTCTACTTTATAACCATCTCCAAAAATTTTGTATAATTTCCAGCTGGGCTACCTGTTGATAGAACAGAAAAGTGCCTTTCACAATGTATGATGTCAGCTGCAAAGGAACAACATTAGAGAAGTATTCATAATTTAGTTGTGACAGACTGGGTCCAAAATAGCAGCAGAGACAAGCATCTTAAATATAGAAATCTCAGAGGTCAGACCAGTGTCAGACCAGACCAGTGGGCTGTTCTCTTACAGCCCACCAGGACCTATAGACTCTCACAGATCAGTGCTGCTCATAACCAAGCGACCAAAGACAACTACTGTTAATTGTTAAGTTTCACTGATTGTCTCTAAGCATTTCAGGTCTTGGCAGGAAGCAGCAGGTGAGTCTCTGAGTCTTCTCGCCTTTCACTCTGACCAATTTAGAAGCTGCCAGCCAGCTGCAGCCGCGTGTCCCAGTCACAGCCACCTGATACCACGTTGGGCTCCATTCCTGCCCCATTGGACCTGGGTGGCAAAATCACATCCAAGTGAGTATTATCATGGGCTCTGTAGACACAGCCTGTTCTCAGGCTTTTTTCTTTCCTGGCTCTCTCCTTGTCCTCTCTCTGAGGCTACAACATCTAACCTCTTCAGTGAATAACAACCACAAACTAGAGTCTGTGATGGGGCTCTAAGATAGCCAGGGCACGCTGCCTGGCCAAAGATGCTGACAAACCAGCTACAGAGTGCAGTATGTGTAAGTCAGCAAGAATCCCAGACAGCATTCCCTTCAGGCGCATAATGCTTCTGTGCTCTCTAATCTCGGGAGTTTTTGGATTTCTGGGGAAAATGTCAACCAATGTCGATAAGGTGTACTTGGCTAGGTATACAGGGACCAGTCAAAGAGATCACCTTTTACTAGCTAGGTCAGATTCACTTTATGTCTTACAAATGTTGGTTCTGTTTTATTTGTTTCGGGGGTGGGGAACTACACAAGAAACCAGATAAATGTAGGTGAGAAATGGAATGAATGTATTATTTCAGGAGCAACTGGGTCCCAACCAATCCTATTCATTTTTAGCTCCTTGCTTTCCTCAGGAAAGTAACAAGCACGAAACTCCCTGTGTCCTCACAGTTTGTTGTTTTTTCTGCATCTACTGATCTCTCCACAGTGCAGAAACATTCTGTAAGATGCTGGTGCAACTTCTCTACGAAGCACACAGCCTGGACCCTTCATCTGGAAGGAAGAAGGACCGATCTTATTTTCTTTGCTGGGAACTTCTGGATTCTGCCCATTGAAAGAGCATTCTGCCAATTAGACAGATTCCTTTACTTCCCTTCTTTGTGTGTGTGTGTGTGTGTGTGTGTGTGTGTGTGTGCGCGCATGCGCACAATGCATGTATATGTGTCTTCCTGTATGTGGTGTACATGTGTATGCATGTCTGAGGCACCTTGAGGTTGATGTTAGGGGTATGTATCTTAGGCCTTGTGGGGGAAGGGACCCTAGGAGATTGGATAGGGCTAAGCAGGCATAATGGAAGAGTAGACTTTATCTTCACACACACCTGAGGGTGAAGAATCGAGTTGTTTTTTTCATTTCCACCAGTAACAGGTGGGTTTGGCTTCATAGCCTTGGTGGTCTTTAAGTTTTCCCTCTGTGGTTGTGTGGAGTGTCATATGCCAGTGAACCATAGCAAAGGGCTTTGGATTCTAATATATGTATCAACTGCTGTTGTCATTTGTCATTACTTCTGTGTCCCTGTAAGACACACCATGACCAAAAGCAACTTGGGAGGAAAAGGTTTATTTGACTTACAGGTTTCAGTTCTTCATCAAGGAAAGCCAAGGCAGGAACCTGGCAGCTGGAACTGAAGTGGAGGACCACTGCTTTTTGAATTGCTCTCGCTGGCTTGCTTAGCTACCTTTTTCACACAGCCCATGCCCACCTGCCCAGTGATGGTGCCTACAGTGTGCACTACATAACTAACAATCAAGAAAATACCCCCACAGCCATGTCCACAGGCCAATCTGATGGAGGAAATTCCTTAACTGAGGTTCCTTCTTTCCAAGTACATCAAGTTGACAGCCAAGATTAGCCATCACATCTGCTCTTGGAGAGATTCTTAAACTACGTGATCCTCAGGTTCTCATCTACAAAACAAGAATAGCAGTTCAGAGGGCTACTGTGAAGATCAAGGTCAAGTCCAATGTGTGGCTGTGGCCTACGGCTAATCAGAGTGGGTGATAGAACCTTCCTGGTCTGGTTTTACTGCTTAACAGTTGTACATGATCTGGTCTTGATTTTTGCCTATCTTTAAATTATGTAGGAGGAGAACATAACACCTGCTTGCTAGGATGTTCAGAGGTGTGAGTGCCAGTGTTTATTGGTGATAGCCGCATGGTGAGGCTGCTAACGTCACAGCTCTCCCTTGGGATGGAAAGTCAGTCAGGGAGTGTGTCTTCCCAGAGCTGGGACATGCCATAGGCAGAAATCTGGAAACCAGCAGTCAATACTTCATTTTCTTTGTTACTCTCCCCTCCTCTGCTGTCTTCAGACTCTTTACCTCATCTATGAGCACAATGGTAAGGTTGATCTTGTTGCTTTTAGCTTTTGGATGAGGCTTCCTAAAATTCCAATTACGTGCCATTTTGTTATCCAAAGATTCCGTGGGCCCATCACTTCCTGGATAAACTGAGAACCCTAGCTTTATTATACATCCCACTGTCCTCATTTTCTAGTCAGTCACTAGCATTCCAAATGCACATGTTAAACTCTAAGCCTTTGTTCATGCTGTTCTCCTGCCTGTGACAACCTTCCCTTCAGCCCATCCTGAATGTAGCCTCACTTTGGCCAAGAAACCATCCTTACCATTGCAACTCACTATAACTTGGTTAGGGAAATAATGGCCTGAGTTCAAGGATGATCACCATGTATAAAGCGAGCAGGAGAAGCCAGTTGGATGGGGTAATAATGGTAAGTCTTGAAGATGTTTAATTTGTGCCAATGGCTTTTGGCTCCTCTTGCCAGAGTCACATGGTATTTCTCTCAGAGACCTGTTGTTCTGGCTCGGAAGAAAATATGTGCTCGTAGTTGAGAAAGGGAAAGATGGAGAGAGGGAGGGAGGCTTTCTAGGAAATTAAAAATGTCCTATATTCCCAACACTCCCAAAGTACTGTTATTGTAATATAAATAGCTTTTTAAAATGAAGTATTTCTAATTTTGTGAAAAGAAATTATGTCATATATAGTGTATATATTTTATATATTATATTCAGCAATATATGTGAACTCTTGTCATATCAATAAACACTAAGTAATTTTAATAGCTAAGGATAGAATAAAACGTATTTAGTCAGTCTTGTATTGCCGTACACCTAGCTTATTATGAGTTTTTTTCTTTTTCTTTGTAAATTCTTATTAACCTCTATTTTCGTGAGAGAAATTTCTCAGTATGTGGCATTATAACTTTTGTGGTTGGGTTTGGACAATTTAATTGAATATTACAGATATAATTTGAGGTGTTCATCATAAAAATAAAATAGGGACACATACAGATTAAAAACAACACATATTCTGTTTCCCAGAGGTAAACTGTAGCTGAGTTTTGTAGCAGAACACTTATTGCAGGATTCAGATCATTTTCTTCTCTTTTCATTTGCCTAAATGGTGGAGATTTTATCTGGATATTTCTGTGGCAAAAACTGCTGATGTCTTCATATTATTACTCTTTTCTTTCAGGGCTCACATGCTGGATGTTTCAGAAAAATCAAAATTAATTCAGAGATGATGGATTAGAAATGTGAAGAAGGAACGTGGTCCCTCCACCACCATTCACGCACTGTCATCTCTATGGTTTTGAAATGGTTTTAGCCCAAGTCTCCTGAATTGGAAAGTGGTGTGATGTCACAATGCTGTGCCACATCCACCTGGTGCCAGCATATGGCCAACTGGTGGTGACTCAGCACTTCCTCTGGGTTATCCGGTTTCTTTGTGTCCTGCCACCCTCTCCTGCTCCTTTAGATTTTGCTCTGTGCAGCACCATGTCTGATTTACAATGGCAGCTTAATGCATAATGTTTTGAATCAAATTATCCATTGGAATAGTAATGAGATGAGGAGAGAAACATGGATACATTTCTTTTGAGGGCTGTAGGTAACTTTGCTTTCATGAGCTCTTTCCTTCATGTGACAAATTTAAATTACATAAGCTTCAAGACGATTATACTGCAGATTTATTATATACTCTTTATTATTGTAATTTTCTGATGTTAAAAGAAATAAGGGGCTAGAGAGATAGCCCAGCAGTTAAGAGCACGGGCTGCTTTTGCAGAGGACCTGAATTCAATTCCCAGCACCCGCATAGTAGCTAGCAACCATCCATAACTCCAGTTCCAGAGGAAACTGACTCCCTCTTCTTATCTCTGAGGGCAGTTAGTAACAGTAGTGATTAGTAACCATCTTGATTTAAAGAACAAGACCAGAAGGAGAAACAGAGAGGAGGTAAAACTTCCCCAGACTGCCAGCACGCCAAAGTTTCTGCTGTCATTTTAATGTATATTCTTTCTGATATTAAAAAACACTTTTTAATTTTTGAAAAAGGAAATTATTACTGGACGTGGTGGCACACGCCTTTTATGCCAGCATTTGGAAGGCAGAGGATATCTGTGAGTTCAAGGCCAGCCTGGGTCTAGATAGTGAGTTCTAGACCCTGTCTCAAAATGGCCAAAAAAAAGGAAATTGCAACCAGTATTTAATATGCATGGGTCCTACATCTGTGGATTCAACCAACTGAAAAATCAGTGAAACTCCTTAATTTATACAATTAATATATTCTAATAAAAACACAAAAAAAGAAAATGGGAAAATTGCATCTGTGTTGAACATGTACACTTTCCCCTTGTTGTTATTCCTTAAACATTACGGAAATGATTGCTTACACACAGTTCCATTGTATTAGATATTATGAGTAAGCTAGAGGTGATTTATAGTGTACAGGATAATGTGCATAGATCTATGTGAATACTGTACCATTTAAATGAGGTTTAAACATGCTCAGATTTTAATATCTAGTATGTGTGTCTTAACTAATCACCTGTGGGTAACCAGGGATGGCTAGACATTACACACGCTCTTTTTAAACATTCTATATACTATACTCAACACTGAATTGTATCTACCACAAGCCCTAGCTGCCCACTCCCTCGGACTCAAAGATTTTCCCCTTCAGATCTTGCCCCTTTTTCTAATCATCCTGCCTTGTCTTGACAAACACTGGTTTTCTTCTTGCCGCTGTCACTGACTGCATCTTGGTCTTCTGCTATTGTCTGACTCACTGATGCTTCCAGAGGGAATTGAGAAGTGTAGTCCTCACCCTTGTAGAAGACCTCCCATGATTCCCAGTTGAGTTGCTCTCAGGAAAATGCCTGGGCTCTCCAGCCTAGTTATTGTGTCTGGTCTAGATTCCGCTTGCCTCCATTCCTACCTCAGATCCATTCTTTTTCTTCCCTTGTTCTCTGTGTCTCTACCTAATAAACTGTAGTTCATTCATTAGTCAGTGAGCATTAATCAAGAACTCTGTGTGCCCTGCTCTGTGCAGCCTGCCAGGATACAAAGAAGATATAATCCCAGGTTCTCAGAAGTCGGAGCTTGGGATGGAGACAGACAAAGCATAGGGATTCTGGTGTATCCTGTGAACAGGACTGAGACAGAGAAGCACAGGACCGGGACCATGCAAGGGGATCTCATGCCAGGGCCAGCTCCTTCTCCGGCTAGAGACAGGGCTGCTCACTGCAGGTATCTGGGTGATCCTGGAGGATGCCCGAATGAGGTTTGCTCTGTGAATCAGGGCAGTGACCTAGAGAGCAAACAGAGGAAAATGGATTGATGAGGCAAGGCAGTGACCTGGCTGGGAACAGGACCAGGGGCAGAGCTACAAAGGCCTACCCAGGGTCTTGCATTATTCCTGTGCTATAAGGAAGCAGGGAGGGGTTGTCTGCAAGCTGTGGGAATGGTTGCAAAGCTTACGTAGTAACAGAGGCAAGAAATGATAAGGGCAGTGGAAGCAGACAGCAGTGGGTAGGCTGGAAAGATGGTGAGGCTAGAATGTTTGGCCTTTGTATCCAGGTGGATGTTAGGAGTGAAGATGAAGCCTCATGAATCAAGCACTGGCTGCTGGAACACACTATGATCTCTCCCTCCACGTCTCGGCACATGCTGCTTCTGGCTTCTGACTTGATTTCTCCTTTCCACCCATTCCACACTCAGTTTATACATGACTCCCTAGAAGTCCAGCATTGTGATCAGCAGGAAAGCAATGGTGTATTATCACTGCGTAGATGGGGGAATTGTTACAGGGACCACTTATAAAAATGTGCTCAGCATGTAAGGAAACCAGAAAGCACAAACACAGATTGCATGACTAATAGGGCTGTTACCATTCCAGAGTCAGGAAAGAACCAGGAAAAGGGTTACAAGAGCTCAGAGGAAAGAGGGTACAGAAGATGCTCTCCTGCCCACTCTGACGAGAGCTTCAGCCTTCAACAGAGGCAATGCTCCCCCAAAGGAAGAATTCCAGAGAGTCACATCCCAGTCCCACTTCTCCTCCCTACACTCTCATCTTTTTACCAAGGATCCTTATTGAGAAAATCTAACTAAAAGTAGCAGGCTTGGAAGCCCTTTGATACAGTTCCTATAAATTGGCCTCCAGGGGGACCAGGACAAGATGCAGGGTGAACTATATGAAAGGTATTCTAACAGCAGCACCAACTGTCCTCGTCTAGGTCAATAGCATCTTCTATGAAGTTCCACAGCACCCTGTGATTCTCATCTGCACAGAATTACTCACTGCCCATCCCCTACCACTTTCTACGCCATGTCTTATCCATTTTTGATTCTTTCATGCTTTGTACAGAGCACATAGTAAAGGCTCCACGAAAAAGAGATTCCTCCTATCAAATGCAAATTACATGTAGAAGACAACTTACTTATTGTAGTATCAGCTGGTGCATCAGGGTGGTTAATGGCAAGAAAGAACAGGTTTCTGCATTAAAGACAAGGTTTAGTATCCCGCCACCTCAGGATGCACACGTCCTGGTTTTATTCTTATTTGGATGGATCTACGTGCCATCAGGACACAAACATGCAGAAACTTCCACTGTGAGAAGCTAGGATTCTTACCAGAAGTGAGCACATGCTGGAGACTTCTTTTTATTTTGTAACAAAGGAAATCGAAGGAACTGAAAACAGTGACAGTATTTTAGTCAAATAGTACATAGGGATCAAATATAAAGGTATGTTGGGAAATTAAATTTGCCAGGTATGCACAGTAGTGCAGAGCTCATAGCTGTTTATAACTCGGCTGTGTTTATGAAATGGCATGGTCCAGCTATTGGTCATATATAGGCTGACTGGGCTACACATCCCAATGGTCTGTCTTGTCTGTTCTGGTTTCATCATTTTCACAGACATCCCAGGTTACCTCCTCTTTCAATCTGTCCCATCCTG
Source organism: Eospalax fontanierii (assembly GCA_035773235.1). NCBI lineage: Eukaryota > Metazoa > Chordata > Mammalia > Rodentia > Spalacidae > Eospalax > Eospalax fontanierii. The sequence continues at coordinate 28,616,276 of CM069548.1, read as the reverse complement.
AGGAAGTGAGGAAAACTATTCTGGCAGCAATTTTTCTATATTAACATATAATTCTTTAAGCGTAATGTTCCAACCTTTTTGACAAGCAAGTCGCTCCCACTCCACCATTAATGATGTAATATATAACTGATTCTTAATCACACATCTATAGTTCCTCTCATTTATTAATAAAGGGAAGACTTCTGTCTTCACATGGTTGTGAATTCTTACCATTTTCCATACCTCAAGCACTCAAGGGGAACTTCCGATCAACAGTCCACTTAGATGTGTGTCTGCCCTATACTGTTACCATAGTAACTCCATACCTTGTTTAAAGTTGATGGCAGAAACCTGCAATGGCTTGGCGTTTTCCCAATTCAGCTACTGATTCTGTAGATGCACGATGTTGTTTCTACCCTAAAGCCTGAGGAGTTCTGCACTTCATTAACAACCCGAAGTGTTGCCAGCCTGTCTCCAAACACAATGGAAAACAAGCTCCTGCTTCCATGCTGCACAGAAGTAGAGACTGTTCTTCAACTTCAGAAATGTCCTTGGCACAAAACTCTCAATCATGCCAACCACAGGAATTTTATTTCTCTATCTTACAGAGACATGGAGGAGATATTTGAAACCCTATTCAGGAAATATTTGACCCAGTTATATTCCTCCTTGGCATATATCCAAAGGACTCATTCTGTTGCATAGATACTTGTACATCCATGTTTGTTGCTGTTCTTTTACAATAGCTAAGAGACAGAAGCCACCTAAGTGTCTACCAGATGACAAGTGGATACTGAAAATGTGGTCCATTTACACAATGGAGTGCTAATCAGTGGAAAAGAAAGATGAAACTTTGAAATTTACGGGGAAATGGATGGAACTAGAAACTGTTATACTAAGTGATGTAACATAGACTGAGAAAAACAAGTGATGTATGTTCTCCCTTATACGTGAATCCTAGCTCCAAATCCTTATACGTGAGTCTGTACCCTGATGTAATTAGAGGAACCAGGAAGGTAAATGGAAAAAAAGGAACCTGGAGAGAACAGCGGGAGATAGGTGTCACTAAAGGATAAATGGGTAAAATGGGGATATTTAAACGGGAAGGAGGGGGGAGGACGATGCAAGGAACTTTGGGGGCAAAGGGAAAGGAGTTCAACAGAGATGGGACCATAGGAGACTGGTGTTATCAAGGGAGAAACAGGGACAATGGGGACACTTTAATGGGGAAGGCATGGAGGGAGAGTTGGAGAGAAAGAGAGAGAATAAATAATGCCTAGCTAGTGTGAAAACCCAGAGGCAATCATATTAGTCCAACAATCCAATGACAAATTAGACATACAGTATCTCTACATGAGTCCATGTGCATAGCTGAAGACATAACATATATACATAACAAGAAACAGTGCCAGACACGGGAAACCTTCCTTTGAGTTGTTGGTCAGGGTGGTCCAAGAGACTCCCAAAATTACAGAAGCTATTGCCACTCTTAATTGCCTCCCAGAACTTGAAGGTAATACTCTATTGCGGAAGACAGAAGGCATTTCAGACATAGGATTTGGAGCAATATATCTGGAATTGACCTGGAAGCCACTTCCCCTGAAGGTGATCTCTCATAGCTTTGGAGAACACTACAGAAGCTGCTAAGGGAGAACAACAATCGATGGGCCAACACCAGCTTCAAGACCAAATAACCACATCAATGATTAGCGCTGCATAGGGCATCGGTGCAGTAGTGGCACTTTTATCTTGGGTGCAATCAGCAGCGACCTAATTGGACAAAAGGCCCACTCAATGGGAGGAAACTCATGTGTGGTTCTACAAACATAGCCAAATATACAGGACTGGAAAGGTCAAAGATCTTAGAGAAAACCCCAAGACTGTCACATTCTTAGACTAATGTAATTTCTTACCATGTACAAAACATGTATCCTTATATTTACAGACAAATATCCAAGTTCCCACTCATCAAAGAAGCTTCTTTTGCACCAGACGGAGACTATTACAAAGTACCACAACTGGTCATTTACAGACATCATCTGTGAATTGCCCAAGCCTAAGAGGCACATCTGCAACACAACCTCTACACCTAAGGCTCATGGAACATATAACAATGGGTAAGGAGGACACAAATGAATCTCTCAGTTCTCATTAATGAAGCTCCTTCATGCAACAGAGGGCCAGGAATACAAAAGGTCACAAATGGCCAAAGAGTAGATATTAAGAGTCTTCAGATTGCTGATCCTTGGACAGGACACCTATATCAAAGTCCAGGGCTCAGGAACCACTGTGGAGGAGTCAGAAAACTAGAAGAGCCAGGGAGGGGGTTTGAATGACCATATGGAAATAGAGTCCCACAAGCTCCTGGAACCCTGCTCATAGGAACCTACAGCAATGGTGTCAGCATGCACAAGGACCTTTCAAACTCAAGCAGTCAAAAATCCAGAACAGAACTGGGGAAATGGACAGCAGACCCCAATCTTAGATGAAGAAATATTGGTAATTGATTACTGCTGAGTGAGGAAAAACTGATCTTTCTAAAGCTAGGGATTTTAGATAGTCTTACTAGACCTCCATAGATGAACTTGCACTGAGGATTGTCTGGGGACACTAACTTGAGATAATCATCCTTAAAGAAATGACAGAATATATGCATTCCAAGTGGGGGGAATATGAGGGTCCAGTGGGGAGGGGGTATGAAGATGATTAAGACTGATGGAGATGTTCTGTATGAAATACACAACAATTCAATAAAAAATTTAAAAAACAAAAAGGTAATATTTAAAGAGAAAAAGAACTAAAAGAAGGTGGAGTGGACTCCTGGGGATTCATGGATTCATTTGTGATACCTTCCTTGGGATTCTACTGCCATGTCTCACAAGTCTGGGTATATGGCTTTTTCTGAAGTTGTAGAATTTGATGGGCTGTATTTAAATTTGTCCATCCAGTCCTTCAGATGCATTATTTGGGTTTTTTCCCATTGTACTCCATGTCCCAGGAGGCAAATCTGTATGGAGCACATTAACTTTTTGGATCTCCAGCTTCTTACTAGGTAAAGGTAATACCTAGCAGGATATTGGAAGATTGGGAAATACTCCTTCCTGCCAGATCACCCTGGTGTTGCAATTAACAGTCACAGCCCCTGCCTAGTAGTTCTCTTAGAGTTCTGACAAATACTATGCTTATCCTGTAAGAAATATAGTTGTTATAATGTCAGATAGTGATAAGGGCTAAAAAACATAATGGGATTGAGAAAGCTTAGGAAGGGAGGGCTAATTAGAGTGCCCAGGATTTCACACTGAATAGGTGACATCTAATCTCCAAGCAGAAAGAGAGATAGGTGGCTTTAGAACCATTGGGAAGGAGCAGTCTAGACAGGGGAATAGTGCATATGCCTGGTCCCCGTGGGAGACAGGACAGTATGGACCTAAAACAAAGAGAGAAGTAGAAGGGGACGTAAGGAGGACAGGTGTAAAGGAGTTCTGGCTTATTTTAAGGACACTGTGAAGTCACTGAAGAATCCGGAGTAAGGGAATTGTAATGTTCACTCTCCTGACAGAAGTCAACAATCAAGGATTTAACTGAAGAAAATGTAACAAAAGTATGATTTACTAGGGTGGTGGGCAGGATTAGGAAACCAATAAAAATGCATTTGGGAAGAAGGAACAGAGAGGTACCATCTTGTACCCAGAGGGGACCAGGATAGGAAGCTGTCACTAGCATCAAGGACTTATAGAGGCCCCCACAAAAAGAGGGCCATGGGACAGAAACTGGTATGTGATAAGGATTCCTGGAGGCCCATCAGCATGTCTGGGAGGGGAGAGGTGGGCATTCCAGGCAGGCAGTGTCCAGAGCCATCTCACAGGTGGAGGACACAGAAGGTCTGAACTTCAGACACTAGAGCATACATCAATCTGCACATTTGACATGAAGCAGAGACACAGGAATGAAGGAATCTCCTGTCATCCAGCTCCCAATATTTGCCAACAAAACCTAGCAGTTTTATAAACCTTCGTACCTGCAAGGCTCAGGTGAGAAGTAGAAAGTTTGGACAGAAGGTAATAAGTTAGGTGAATCATGGTGGAGGAGTGAGAGTGGTCCTACCAAAGGGCTTGCAGTCTGCAGCATTTCTAATCCTTGAGTCAGGAAGGCTGCCTGGCTCCTGGAGGCAAGCCCCAGCGTCAGCAATGACTTATTCAGCCAGTAATCCAGCTTGCAAACCTTTCCAACGCCGTTCACTGCTGGTCAGGGCCAGTAAAACCTGTCGGGTGCTTTTTTTATGTTGGCAAAGCCATCGCTGACTTATACCTCATCCCACTGAGGTACCATGTAGCTGGCTAGTCCGTGCTGACAGATAGACAGCGTCTAAACCTGCAGTCTCTCAATTGAGAGAACACAGAGTTCTTATTAAGACTGAACTCTAAGGGAGGAAAACACTGTGGGGTTTACTCTGGGAAAGCAAATATGCACAGTTCTTTTTGTTTGTCTTCCTCTTCTGGGTTCTGACTTTCAGTAAGATAGATCTGGAAAAAGTCAACAACAAAGAGAGGCGTTGCCCTCCTAATAAGCCACAGCTGCTTCTGATATACCATCTCATCCTCGGCCACTGGTTTCCTATCATTTACCATTGGTTTTTAACAGCAGAACTCTTTTCACTCTTTTCAAACAAAACCTACCACAAATTATTCATTTTTTTATTCTTTGAGAATTTCATACATGTGGTCAATGAAATATGAACATATCCTCTCCCGTCCCTCCCCCCGCAGCTCCCTCTAGATTCCCTCCAACATGGCCCCTCCCAGCCTCAGCCTCATGTCCTTTCTTTTTTTTTATTTTTTTGATAACCCACTAAATCCAATTACTGTTACCCATATGTGCACAGGTGTGCAGCGTCCCACGTAAATATGGGAAACGTATCAGTGGTCCCTCCCCAAAGAAGGCTGCGTCTCCCTCCCCCATCAGAGAGCAATTTCGAATAGCTCCTCTTCACGGGGTGAGGCCTTGTGAGCTCCTCTCCCATCCAAGCTGGAGTCATGGCTGGCTTGATCATGTGCATGTAACCACTGCTATTATGAGTTCATGAGTGCAATGGCCATATCATGCTGAGAATACAGCATTTCACAGCACTCCTCCCGTCATCTGGCTCTCTCGTTTTTTCCACGTCCTGTTCCATAATGTCCCCTGAGTCTTGATGGGGCCTGGGATGCGGTAAAAATCTTCTATTAAAAGCATGTACCACCATGCCTGGCTATGTTACCTATGTTTTTATGTCCAAGTTCCCATATCAAATCTAGAAACTCAAGTTATGGAGACTATTATAGAGTTCCACAACTGGTCAAATACAGTGAATAAGTATCTGTGGGTTGCCCAGCCCTAAATGACACATCTACAATGCAATCTCCATACTTAAGGCTCAGGGAACATAGTGGAACAGGTGGCAGAAAGAGTATTAATGCATCTCTCCACTCTCACCAGTGAAGCTTCCTCATGCCACAGATGGTGATTAACCCAGAAAACCACAACTGGCCAAAGAGCAGAGAATAATAGACTTCAAAGCATATAACCCTAAACAGGACATCTAAATCAAACCTCTGCCACCTGGGACTCAGAGACCATTGCAGAAAAGGGGGAGGAAAGACTGTAAGAGTCAAGATGGCTGACCACAAGAAAACAGCTTTCCAGGAGCCTTGGAAGTTGCTCATATGAACTTGCAGCAATGGTGACAGCATGCACAAAACCCATGCAAGCTCAAGAGAGAAAACACATCTGGCATAGAAGTTGGGAATTGGGTAAGAAGCCCAAACCATAACAGAAGAACTCTTGGTAACTGATGATCATTGGTAGAGGGAAAATCAGTTTTTTTTTAAGGAACTGACATTAGATAGGTTGACCAGGCTCCACTGGATGGACTTACACTGAGGGACATTTGGGGACACAAACTTGGCTTGATAAGCCTTAACATATGTGCCAGAATGTGTGAAATCATATGGGAAGGTTTGGGGGAGGATGCAGATAGGGGAAGGGACCAAGATGGAATGTATGAAATTTGAAAAAGTTCAATTAAAAAAAAAGATATCCATCGAGCACATTTAGGACTAAGCACTCACAGCCCCATGCCACTTGTTCTAAGCACTTTGGTTATGAGTCTTTGCATTAAAAAAAAAAAAAAGCTTCTTTGACCAAGGTTGAAAGCAGTCCAAGTCCATGGATAGAAACATAAATATTTAGAAACCAATTTGACAATATGATCATTTAGTAAAAGAACAATAGTAGCTTCTACTCTAAGGCCAATGACCGCCCTCAGGGGGTTTTGACAGCATTTAGAGTAGCAAGCATGAAATTCTCTCCCGTGGAACAGGCCTCAATTTCAACCAGAAAGCAGTTGTTTGCCCCCCATGACAGCTATGCCACTGTTGTATTAATGTTCGCATCTTGCCCGGAAGGTCAGTACGACAGCACGCAGAGTTCGATGCTAGAAATATTCATGTCTTTTCTCCCCCAGCAGCCTGCATAGCACCTGCTGTACTATGAAAGTTAGCTATCAGGAAAGATGTTTCTCAGTTGGTTTGAGATTGCTTTTTCTACATCCTATATCCAAAGTGTCACCACAGAATCTTAATGTGTAATGCAGGCAGTATCCAAGTGGCTATTTCCTGAGCCCTTCCGCAGACCCTGATTCCAACCAGTCTAGGACGATCATTGCTGCATGTGAGGCTTAAGGGAGTAGAATTTGCACATAATAAAATCCACCCATTTGAGGTGTACAGTTCAATGAGTTGTGACAGTCTTTCAATAACTCAACAATCAAAATTCGGAGAAGCTCCATTACCCACTAAATTTCTAATGCCTTTTTTATAGTTAGTCTTTTCTCTGCATTCCCAGACCCACAAACCCTGATCGGATACCTGTCTTCAATGCTCTGTCTTTTCCAGACTGTCTCAGAAATAGAGTTGTGCAGCATGTAACCTGTTATATGTGGCTTCTTTAACATAGCCTGATTCATGTTTCTGTATGTATCAGCAATTCGTTCTTTTTTTGTTGCTGAGTAGAAGCCCATTCTTCAGTGTTCTTCAAAGTTGTCTTTAGCTTCCTAGTTCTTTCTTCTGTATACTCTAAAGGCTTCCTTTCAAATAATTTCTTTTCCTCACTAAAACATTATGAACGAATTTCTGGTAACACAATTGCAGACACAGTAATAGTGAGATGGAAGCTTCATCATTGACCCCCAACTACATCAGAGCTTTATGTGCAGAGCTTTCTCCTCAACTCCAAAGGGCCTGTGCTGTCCCAGGACCCGAAAACCTAGGATTTTCTAATAATTAGAAGAAAAGTCTTGCTTGATTTTCACTTTTTTTTTTAATTACAAAGAGGAAATTGATTTTCAAGCTATGGAAAGAATATAGATATTCCTCCACTTAAAAGCATCTTAAGCATTCTGATAACTAATTGAGCATAAGTAGAAAAGGCATTCAACATGCCGGGTTTATTCTGCATCATCGCTTAGCAGCCTGGTACCCTGTAGCAGAGAGTTGTTTATCATGTGACTACATGGCTGACTGGGAGCTATGGCTTGTCACCTCTGCTTAGCAGAGCATAAAGTACCACATATACCTAGCCTGGAAAAGACCAAACTTCAAAATTGAAAGTGCTTTGTGAAGTATCGTTTCTACAGAATACCTATTGCTTTTGTACCATCTTGGAAAAAAACAAAACAAAACAAAAAAAAAACTTAAGTCAAGCCATCCTAAACAATGAACCATCTGTACAAGGGAATCCATTTCTTCAGAAATAAACCGAGGCAGCTCTGTCTTACAAAGGCAAACAGCAGATACCAGTTCCTGCAGAAACTTTAACCAGAAACTGGATCTTTGGACATTGTTCATTTGGCCTCCCAGCTGCAGAAAGCCTTTGACTTCTCTATCTGTGACGGATCACTTGTACACTCCTACTGAAGCTCTTACTTCTGCAGTACACCCCAGAGCCGTAGATAGTAAGCGCTCCACGTCTCAATCCAACCCGCCACACAGAGAAAGTTGAGCCCTCCACATAGAGAAAGAGACTTGTAAGACGGAGAGTCTGGGAACAGGGAAACCCTGTTGTCTCCTGTGCTAAGTGGGAAAGCTGTGTTTGGATACGGAGGAGGGATAGAGGATGGAGCTAACTGGTCCGCAGAGCCGAATCACAGAACCTTGAATGCTCCACTTGCGTTTGGACCTTAACCTGTTGTCAACATGCTTTGGGAGAATGATCACTGTGTATTCCAAAAGATCCTCTGCCTTTTGAGCTATGAAAACCTAGAGGTCCATGTGAGCGATGGAGTATCACATGAAGAAATACCGGATGCCAGACTGACAGAATGCAGAAGAAGGGTGAAGGAGAAGAGGATGTATCCACTTCATTTGACCGCTCCCCGAACACTGAAACAGGCACCAAGCTTTACAGGTGACAAAGCAATTTACATGGCTGATCAAGAAGAAATCATGTCACCACATTGAGGAATGGCTTCTAGGAATTGCTCAGGCAAAGAGATAGAAGTTAATGAGTTCTGAAAAACCATATTAAAAAGAAAACAAATTATTTCCTGGGAATAGTACCCCTGAGCCCTCATAGAGCAGCAGGCAGTGCCCCACCGGGACAAAAGGGAAAAGGACAGACCTTAAAAGCCTACAAGGTCTTGTTTCTACACTCCTCCGCTGTATAAGAATGCTCTGTCCTCTCTGGACATTTCAGCAAGTCTGCTGCCAGCTGCCTTTCGGACACAGGCACATCCCCCACCTCGTTTTATTGCTTCTGGGTAAGTGGTCCCCCTGCGCTTCTTCAGGGACTCAGAGATAAAAGGAGACAGCGAGGGATTTACCCGTTTTACTCATAATTCTGTGGCTGTAATTTAAAGCAGCCATAACTCAAGTATAGATTGGTGACCATAATATTATGGAAAAAGCCATTTTTCAGATCCCAAAGCAAGAAACGCAGAGCCATGTTTCTCACAGCCATAAATTGCCTCAAAACCCACAGGCAGCTGCTGGCATAGACAATGGAAAGTAAGGTTTGAAAGTTTCCCACAGTGAATTTCTTTTCCGTTCTTTATTTATCCTAATTTTCACTTGATTCAAAAAAGTTTTAGGTACTGGTAGATATCAAGACTCAGCAACTAATCAGTCCTTACAATGACATCAAATGTGAAAGGTGCCTTGGAAGAGTTTTAGAACCGGGTAAAGGTTATAGATTTCAGAGCCTGGGCAAATTAGAGTGAGTTAGTTAGACTAGTCTTCCAAAAATCTCAGTGTCATTTTTTCTGGTGTTATCAGGATGTGGTTTGTACCCAATAATTTTTTTGTACCCAATAATTTTTCCCATCCTTTATTTATTTGCGTGTTTTATTGTGTGTGTGTGTGGGGGGGGCATGTGCCATAGCACATACGTGGAGGTCAGTGGACAGCTTGTAGGAATTGATTTTTTCCTTCCATCATGTGAGTTCTTGGGATTGAACTCAGGGGTTGCCAGGCGTGGCAGTAAGCTCCTTAATCCTCTGAGCTATCTCGCTGGCCCCCAAAGCCTATCTTAAGACTCACCGTCCTAATCGTGCTGCAAAGAGTTTGTGGAGGCTTCCATGAATTTCCTGAGACTGGTTCATATCCTACCACAGACTGCTCTGCTTGCTGTGCCTCTGCACATAGCTATGAGCATTTATGTATCAAGAATATTCTAGGTATCTGTGTTCATTGAATGGTCTCATTTAATCCTTGCTACAGACCTGCAAGTTAGATATCACTATTTCTACCCCATAGTTGAGGAAATTGAGTCACAATCAATAAGGAGAAATAAAATTTGAACCCAGGTCAAAGGAACTCATCGTTAGTAATTAATATTCCCTATGTGAATTAATTTCTTTTAGGTGAGTAAGACATATGTCATTTTTCTTTTAGAAAAAGAACACAATTCTTATGTTATTGACTATCTAAACCCTCAAACCAAAAATTAATCATGTATTTCTGAGACATCATATACTTCTTCAACTTGGTCATTTCTTATGCTGTGCCCCAAGACTTAAAAGTCAGCCTCTGAGATTAGAAGACCTGGATTCAACTTCAAGTATGCCCCTTCTGACCAGTAAGACTTTCATCAAGCAACTTAATCTTTTAGTGCCCCCTTTTGTCATTTTAGAATGAAAATCCTAAGTAGTATGCTCTCTACCAGAGTGTATTAGTTTCTATAAAAGATAAGCAGATGCAAAATGCCCAGTGCAAGAGGCAGTGAATGGCTTATGGTTGGTTGTTATTCTGGTGTTCCCGGAAGAGCTCTGCATTCCAGCATTTTGAGCCCTTGTGTGTGGAAATGGCAGGCTAACTTGCCCCTGGGATACTAGCAGAGGTTTAATGAGGTCTTGTACATAAGATGTTTCCTCTTGTGATACTGGAGTCTTGAGTCACCACATAAAGAGCTTGGTCTCTCTTGTTAGAAGGAATACCTGGAGAAGAGAGAGATACCCAGCCAAACTCCAGCCTTGCAGCTCTCTCTGCTGAGGCACCAGACACCATCTTGCTAATTTCAGGCCTATCAGCTACTCTATGGAACAAAGAACTACTCAGCTGAGCCCAGCCAACCCATGGAAATCTTAAGAAATAAGAAAATATTGTCATATGCAATTAAATTTTGTGGTGGCTTGCTATACAGTGCTCTAAAACAGTATCAGCTATATTTTAAGTTGTCATTATCCAATGTCTTTATTTCTTTATATTTCTTATAATATTAACTTCAAAGGTAACTAAAATAAGTTAAAATTAAGACACAGAAACCCATTTTTCAATGGCGAATTCACTTATGAACTAGTAACATGTTGTTACCACTGTGTGCAAAGCAACAAAATCATTTCACATTTTATAAAATATAAGTCAGAGAACTTTCAAATTGTGTATCAGGCATAGTGAGTGACCACACTTTACTCACTTTTCAGACTCTTAAAAAAAATGTATGCATGAAATAGTGCAGAACCAGATCTTGTGTTTCATGTACTTCTTATGGGGAAGGAAAAATACTCAACATCACGTCAAAACCACAGACTTTCAAGGATCAAAGGACCTTTGAAATGTCAGCTAGTCTGCTCTGCTCTAAGTAAGCATTTTATCTCAGCCTCCTGTTGAGCTGGAAGGCTCCTATTTGTTAAGTTCTGCAGCCACCACACCACCCTTCGTGCATGGCATTGACATTTCCAGGGGAACCACTCTTTGTGTCGTACTTGAGGCTGCTACTTCATGGTCTGCTATAGCCACTTCATGGCTAGGGACTGATTGACCTTCCTTGACTAGTCTTCCACACAATTTCTATTAGGCATGTATAAGAAAACAAATGGTAAGGGAAGGGAAGCTTTTCAGTTTGCTTCTCTGTTGATCTGATAAAATACTGTTCAAAACCAACTTGAGGGGCCAGAGAGCTGGCTCAGCAGTTAAGAGCACTGGCTGTTCTTGCAGAGGACCCAGGTTCAGTTCCCAGGGGTGTCTAACAACTTCCCATAACTCCAGTTCCAGGGGATCCAATGCCCTCTTCTGACCTCTGTGGGTATTGCATGACACAGATACACTTACATACAGGCAATACACTCATGCACATAAAAATGTGAAAAATAATAAATAAAATATTTTTAACACCAACTTGAGGAGGAATTCCAGGTAACAGTCTATCATTGAGGGAAGTTGAGGCAGAAACTGAAGCAGGAACCTGGAGGCAGGAACCAGAGCAGAAACCGTGGAAGAACCTTGTTTACTGGCTTGTTTCCCCTGACTTGTACAGTTTGCTTTCTTAGATGGTCTGGAATGACTGCCCGGCAGTGGCCCCACCTCCAGTGGGTTGGACTCTCCCACATCAATCAAGAATCAAGAAAACCCTGCACAGACATGTCTACACATCATTCTGATGGAGGAAATTCCTCAACTGAGATTCCCTCTTCCCAGGCATGCCAAGTTGACAGCCATGATTGGCCATCACGGGAAATTTGTCTGCTCCTCCCTCACTTTAACAGCACTCCAAGGACGGATCTGGCCTGTTCACAGGCCGAAAGAGCATTCATCTTGCACGTTTTTGTTCTTCTACATTTTCATCTTAAGCTAAACCTTCTCTTTCTGTCTCTGTCTCTCATGTACATGCTGTGTATATACTTATGTAACATATATAAGCCTATAAACCATCCAGTTATAGAAATAATGGTCTTATGTCCTGTTATCTAATCTAAGTTTGAAATTTGAGGACAGGAAGTGGCAGCTATGCTAGCTCCTCATGTGTGTCTGCTCTAGTCTTGTCACGTAGGAAGGGGGAGGAACAGGAGTTGGAGAGGAGACCAAGAAAGTATTTGGTTTGAAGACAGACGTTCATAAAGGACCTCAAATTTAGACTTTTAACATTGCTTCCAAAGGAGGTTATAAATATAGCCCTAGACACAGATGCTTCTTTTCAACTCTAAACTCGTGTCCCAGGCCTGTACCATTCTACCTCTAGGATACTTTAAATTCATTAAGAAACAAAGCCAAATTAAGGTCTGTAATTACCCATGAATTCCATAGCTATATGCCATTGCAGTTTTTGAATTAGAAGTTACAATTTTTAAAATGTAAATGTTTTAAAATTACTACAATTTTGTGATCTCATTTTAATAGTTCTTTGCAACATAAATAGCTATAAATAGCATTCATGGAGAGCTTATTACATTAGGGTCTTCACAGAAAATTCCACAACTTGATGAAAGTGGGAACACATATGCTACTTCACAAAGCAAATGGTGACCCAGGCCTGTGGAGATAAATGTGCTCAAGGCTGTAGGTAACTAAGCCAGGGGTTGGGGTCTGAGTCCCTGTGTTCTGGCTCCAGAGCTGACAACCTCAGTTCCACTCCACAGTTTTGAAGTCTCCATGTGAGCTCAGAGGTGCTGGACTAACAGAGGACAACGTGGGGTGAAGGACAGAGCCCTGTGAGGCGCTGAGCTGCAGCAGAGTTGTCTTTTCTGAATTCTTCTTGGCATGAGCCTGCCTTTGCAGCAGTTTCACCACCTGGGTGCTCTGTGGCCCCTTCTCGCCACCCCCCCATCCCAGTGCTGGCCCTACTCCTAGCCCCAGGACTCCTGTGCACCTGGGGTCCCGAATCTCTCCTGTCCTCTCTGGCCTAGTCCGTGCCTTCACCTCCACCTGTAGCCTCTGGCAGTGGGTTTCTGAGCAAAGTCCACACCTTCGCCTTGCCTAGCCACAGAACACCCGGGACCCGGGATTTCTGCTCATAGGCACTCTGGCTGGATTCTTCCAGATCTGCGATTTGGGCTGCTGGGAGTGTGGGAGCTGCAGAAGACCTGAGAGAGAGAGGGGAGCGAGAGAAGTTGGGCACAGGAAGCGCTGTCTGTTCCATCAGGGCCTTGTAGCAAGTGGAGTGTGGGAGAGATGTGTCTTTCACAGCCGGCGGTGTCATGGAAACCTGCTGACGCTGCAGTTCATCCTTGTGTGCGGTGGCATGGAGACAATTTTATTCACCAGAACGCCAGCCAGACTGAGCCACACAGACAGGCCTGGTCACAGATGTTTGTACCAGCTCCGCGGACAACAGTGTATGTGAGTTTCCCAATTCCTGAAAAACCTGTGGGGCCTGGCCGTGGGGAAAAAACAAAGAAAGAAAAAAGATTTCAACAACAGAACATGAAAGAACATAAAATAAAAAGTCAATTAGATGCCTACAAACCATAACGGCATATTATCTAGTCAGCCACAAACCAACTCATGTAAATAACATTTAATGTGGAATAATTTTGAATGCTTGCAATGGTCTTAAGCCGGTAAGGGGAGGATTGCATGTGGGGGAGGATTTGCATAGAAGGGCGGGTCATAAAAAGGGCCTAGCGAGACAAGACAGCCTGAATCAAGGATATTCACATGTCCCCCAAAGTGAGCCCTTCCCCATTAAGTAAAATTGCTTAGATTGCATCTCGGTTTAAGTGGATGTTGCAAAAGGTAGCCAGGGGAGTGGGTTGGAGCTTGTCTTTCTGCAGCACCTCTAAAATGGAACCCGGCTCCTTCCATGTCTAGTCATATGCCCAGCAGCTCATAGCTCAAGGGGCCGCCTTGTCCCCTGGGCAACTGCAAGAGCCTCCTGGTGGGTCTTCTGCTTCTGAATAATCTTCGTTCCACAAACAGAAATAGTGGCAGTTTAAGATCTGGAATGAGATCCCTTCAGACTCTCCCATAGGATAAATTCCCACCTTCTTCTGGTTTATAGAGGTCTATGTGATCACATCCGTCCATGCCACCTCATCTCCTGTCCCTAAAGCTTCTCTCCTGAGCGCCACTAGTCCTAGCAACTCACATCTGCCTTTATTTTCACAAACATTTCCCGCTCAGCCTAGCATCAAAGCCTTGGCCCTGGTGGCTCCCTCTGCCTGGAACTCCTCCCTCAGATCCCCATGCCCTGGCCAAAGGTCACCTTTCATGGAGCATTCTACCCACCCCAGGGGAATTTTCAACACCTGGCCACTTCATGTGCCCATTTCATTTTCTTCATCCCTCTTTTCCTATCTGAAAGTCGTTTCATGCTCTTAATTCTTTCACTTTTATGTGTTGGTTTGCCCACCTTCCGCCCACTAGAATGAAAATCCTACCAGAACAGGAATTTGCTTGTGGTTTTTACAGTGTTGTTATTACCTATAATAATACTTCGGACTTAAGAGGTGGTCAGTCGATTCTTGCTGAAATAATAGGTAAAATAATGAGCAAATGGGCTCATTGACGTAGCCCACAGGATAGAGGAATCATGGAGTGGTTCTTTGAAGTCACCGGTTGGAAGTAATCTAATTTTCGTTTAATCTCGAGGAGTTGCCAAGAAACATCTGCTTTGTGTATTTGTGTGTGCATTTAATTATACTGTACGTCATTGTAAAAGAATCTGTGTCATTTTCAAAGATATATCTGTCTCTGTATGTATATAAAAGGAGATAAAGATATATTACAATAAAATTAGAAAGACAACAGTTAGTTTGGGGAGGAAATAAACACTGAAAACCTAAGAGAAAATGGGGGCAAGATTAGTAACGAGTTATAAAGTTCTGTCTTTCTGGAAACGAATAGCAAATTTAACCTTGAACTTCTTAATGACCAATGATAGCATTAAAATTCTGTTTTAAAATTTATTTGTTTTATGTGTGTTTTGCCTGCATATAGGTAAGTGCATTCATGTTATGCAGTGCCCTCGGAAGCCAAAAGAAGGTGTTGGATCCTGTGGAAGTGGAGTTATAGACTGTTGTTTGCTACCATATGGGTGCCGGGAGCTGAACCTGGTTTCTCTGCAAGAGTAGCTGGTCCTCTTCACTGCTGAGCTATCTTCCTGGCCCCTTAAAATCCTTTGTTTTTTTTTTTTAAAGAGAAAGTATAAAACCCATCCTCATTGCATTTTTGACAGTTATCTGTGAAACATAACTGTGTCACATGAAATGTATTTCCTATTTGTAACATGAAATTCAGTTCACCATTAACTAATTTTTTTTTCCTTTTTGCAACAGGGCCAGCCTAAGGTAGACTAGGGTGGCCTTAAAGTCTCAGTGATCTGCCTGCCTCTGCCTCCTGAATGCTAGGATGAAAGGTGTGCACCAGCACACCCAGCCCACTGTTAACTAACTTTTCTTGAGCATATATATATATTTAAAGGGCTTATACAGTTCCATAAATTCATAGGCTACTCAAACAACCTAGAAGGGTTTTGAACACTCCAAACATCTTTTGAGGAGCCCAGCCTGAAGGATGGAGAGTCATCAACACCCTGCACAACTTCCAAGCACGTTTGAAAATTCACACCTGGATTTAATTTTCGGGCTCTTTAAGAATACTGAGGCTCACCTTCTTCACAGTATCTTCTCAGTCCTCTTCTCTGGCATTCAGTTGGGTTAGTTTTTCCCGCTAAATGTACGTGTTTTCCAAAGCTGTTTCTCTTTAGAGCTTTTCTGTGTCCTCCCTCCTGCTCAGACACACAGATCTAAAATGTAGTGTGTACAGCACTGAAAGCTTTGGCCACAGGATACTGGCTGAGTGGCTTAATATCTATATGCCTCCAATTCCTGGTGTACTTGCCTCCTAGGGTGGTAATAGACACTGAATGTATTTAGATAACTTGGCACATGGCAAACACTATGTGAGCTTTAGTGACCGTTAAAATTACATACCATTCCCCTTTAAAATGCTCCCCTTAGCATAAGGTCTGTTCATTCCTGTTGGCTCCTGTCTCTGTCTGGGAACATGCCTGGAATTTCTGCTCTTCTGTATTTCTTCTGTTTTATCTTGCCTTGTCTTGTCTCGAGACAGGCTCTTCACCATGTAGCCCACCCAAGCTGGCCTGGAACTTGTGATTCTCCTACCTCAGATTCCTAAGTGCTGGGATTATAGGCACACACAATAGCAGTGGGCTTTCAGCTCTTCTTTTCTGGCAGAACGTTTACTCATCTTTCACAAACTGTCTTAGACATTTCCCCCAGAAGAAATCCTTTCTTAAAGCTTTGTTTGTTTTTATTTTATGTGTGGGAATGTTTTGCCTGTATATTTGCACCACTTAAGTGCCTGGTGCCTGAGGAGGCCAGAAGAAGATGTCAGATCCCATGGAACTGTAGTTACAGATGGTTGTGAGATACCATGTAGGTGTTGGAAATCAAAACTCGGGTCCTCTGCAAGAACAGCCTTAACCACTGAGCTTAACCACTGAGTCATCTCTCCAGTTCTTGTCTTAGTTGATACATTCAACCTCTCGCTTGGGCACTTGTGGCAGCCTTTTAATGACTTATTTTGTTTTGTTGAGACAGGGCCTTACTTTGTCGCCCTGTTCAGGTTTGCTCTGAACTTGTACTAGTCTTCCAATCTCAGCTTCCAAGTGTTGAGATGATGGGGTGAGCCACCATGCCTGGCTCTGGGCATGTCTCTTGATTAGAGCACTCAGAATGCTGTGAGGTCTATCTCCACAATGAACTGTCAGACAAAGGCCAAGATTTGATCTTTGTGTCTCTAGTGTCTACCACATTGCTTGTCTGCTTGCTCTGCCTTGATTGTCAGTTCAATACTGACTGAATACAGCAATGATCTCATTGTGATGCACCTCATAATTCAACATAATTCAACAATCTGCTATCATACTTGTCAGGTGAGGGGTAAAAGAAAATGCTGATTGCTATTTATTGCTTAAATAAATTCAGAGTAAACTCCTCATGGTAGGAGATAAGGTCCTATTTCTTTTGTAGAAGATATTTCAAGATGTGTTGGACAATACCCATTACTGGCTACCAAATTTGAGCTCTACTCCCAACCCTGCTAATTATGAGATTTAAGGCAAATTGGTAAGTCTTCTTGGGCTTCACTGATCCCGTCTGGAAACCGGCATTGACTCAGGTTTCTCATACATTTTCTGTCATGACCAGGTGGGGTGGCAATGGCGTAGGCAAATGTAATTTTGAATGGACACATTACCCACCCCTCTGCAGAGGCAAAGTAATATTATTTGGAGGATAAATGGAGAGTGAGAAGCTGTAGTGGCTCCAGGGTTAACTGGAGATGCTGCTTCTTTTGAATCAAGAGCCAGCTGTAAAGCAGTCTGTACATTTTCAGTCACACCATTTCATTAGATCTTAAGAGATGTTTTGAGAGGACAGAGAGTGGGGGTTGTGTGTCCCGAATCCAGGATGTCTTGACAGGGCACACTCAGTATTACTAGGAAACAGGATGACCATATAATTTCATCAAGGGAAGGTGAGGGTGGGGATGGAGATTAGAGACAAAGACCAGGTTACCAATTCCATATGAATTATGACTATTTTTACATGGCAATTGAGCCAAGAAAAACTTAGCTATAAACCATTTTGACAGGTAGAGAAGCCTACATCCCAATTCTTTAATATTTCTCGGCTGCTTTCGAATTTTACTGTGATGATAACAAAATGAAACCATGGCATTTCCATCAGAAATCAGAGCATGTCTGTGAATAACTAACAGACCACATACAGTTTTCCCAGTGAATTTTCAAAGCCAAATGTGGGTTGACTTTTGTATATAAATTGCCAGTGTGCCTTTTCTACGCTGGTGGGAGCTTTCTGAAGGGAACATTACAACCATGATGAATAACAGTTCCTCTAGGGAAGCTGGCCTGAGGCACGCATTTCATCCCACCACTGTCTCCAAGTGATGTCAGGCCTCCTGTCATAAATAAATAAATCTGTATGTCATTTGGCTCTTCCTAAGTCTTAGGTGTTACAGAAATCAAAAACTTTTTACTGTTAATACTATAGTCACAAGAGATGCAGAGCCAAGGACGTGCTTAGATGGCACTTTTGATGAAATCTCTCACGTTACTTATTACTTAGATCATAACACCATTTAACACCTTATATGCACCAGATTAAAGGACAATGTATTTTCCAACATAAATTAGCTTCATCCAGCTGATGTTTTAATCAAGAGATCTTTAAAAATGCTATCATCTACATTTAAAAATGTTATCATCTAGTTAATTTTTATTGTGTGGCACATACTTTTTCTAAATACTATTATTCTCATACTATAGGTGAAGAAAGTGGTGTTTAGAGAGGTTGATTTCTCTATCATGGCATAGCTACAATTTGAACCCAGATCTGTATGCTATAAAGTTCTTTTTTTCATGTAAATAAAGCATAAATCCCATTTCTGTTTTTTCTCCAATGATAGAATTCATAACTATTCCTGTATATATAAAGGTGTTATTTTGTTTTTGATTTTTTTTTTGAGAGAGAGGGAGAGAGAGAGAGAGAGGACAGAGAGAGAAAGAGAATGAGAATATGTTAGTGGCTCTGAGTAATTGTTGTCCAAATCTTTTCATTTTTGTTTTCTTATTTTGTGTGTGTATGTGTATGTGTGTGTGTGTGTACGTGTCCACCTGTGTGTGGACACCTATGTGTGGGGGGGACACCAGGTGTCATTACTCAGGTACCATCCAGCATCTTATTTTGAGACAGGGTCTCTCATGGCCTGGAGCTTGCTGATTAGGCTAGACTGGCTGGCCGGTGAGCCCTACGGGTCCTCTCCCTCTACCTTCCCAGAACTGGGATTACAAACTTCTTTTTTCATATGGGTGCTGGGGATTAGACTCAGTCCCTGTGGCTTGCAAGGCAAACATTGTACCAACTGAGCCACCTCCCCTGGTCCTGAGACATTTTAATTTTCAATGCCATTTGAAAAGTAATTCAGACTATTATTTGAAGTAAACAAGAGAATATAGAGGTAAATATTCAGTTTTCTGTTTTGTTTAACGTTTGTGCTAGCTATAAATATTTATTTTATGATAGCATCACCTGGTCATTGATTTAATTCTATACATTTTAATCTGTCATTCAGACTCCAGTCTACTATCACCTTCACCACTGAGCTGAAGGTGGTAACTGGAACTACAGTTTGAGGTCAATTTCCTCAACAACCCCCCCCCGCCCCCGCCTACAGTGATCCTCATGCTATTGAATCAGATCCAAATTCTTCCTGTTGAAGTTCTCTATAACATGGCTTCATTCTTATATCTCATAACCCTTCAGCATTCATTTTTATTTTTTAAAAATATTGTACTTATTTTTATTTTATGTGTATGAGTTATTATCTGCATGTAAGTGGGTGCACCCATGTCATGCAATGTTTGCAGAGATCAGAAGAGGACAGTAGACTCCCCTGGAACTGGAGCTACCAATGGTTGTTGGCTGCCATGTGGGTCCTGAGAATCAAACCCAGGTCTTCTGCAAGAGCAGCCAGTGCTCTTAACTGCTGAGCCATCTCTCCAGCCCCTCATTTTTATTTTTATTTTTTGGTCTTTTTTGAGACAGGGTCTCCCTGTAGTCCAAGCTGGCCTGGAACTCCTTACGTAGACCAGGCTGGCCTTGAACTCATAGAGATCCCCTCTGCCTCCCCAGTGTTGGGATTATAGGCATACTCCACAATGCCCGACTCATTTTTATTTTTAATCAGAGCAAGTCTTCACTGTCCTCGAAACACACATTGTTCTTCCCCCTGATTTCACACTATTGGATATACAGTTTCTATTCCAGAAAATATCCATCTCCAACCTGTGAAGAGCCCTCAATACCTCCTTCCCTGAAGCCCAGCTATTCTTGTGATCCCTCGTCTTACTTTCTCCTGGCCCTCTTCCTATTCCATAGTTACTAGCCAATATTTGAGCAATCAATTAGTTCCCAGTCACTAACCATGTAAAGTTTGGAGCCATGTGTTATCAGCTCCTTAAGAGGAGAAGTAAGTTTAGGGGTTCTGTATATCCCTCAGAATAATTAGCACAATTCTAAGGAAATGGAAGTTCAGTGTGTACTCATTAGGTAGCACAAGTTAGAAATGGCTGAACTTGGATTTTTAAATCTTAGGTTCCTAATTTGTGATAGATTTATTAAATTTATAATTTTATTTAGATATCAACACATACTCACCATATGGCTAAGATAAAACGAACCAGCAAACAAACCAAAAAACCCAAGAAGAAAAAAACCTAATGATGTCAAATGCTGGCAGGATATGGAGCAGCTTTCTGTCATCACCTTCTCTTGTTTCTCGAATTGAAGGCATCTTAGGTTTCAACTCGTGTCCTGTTTTTGCTGTCATATATAATCTTTGATGCTTTTCTAAGAAAGAGTGCATAAGAGTTAAATATTTAAGGATTCTCAGCTTGATTGCATTTCTCCACTGTCAACTTTTCAAGGAAGCTGCAGTCATTTTGATTCCTGCAGTGTTTACTGTGAACCTGAAGGAAATGATCAGCAGAAGGCTTAGAATCTTCTCTGCTGTTCTAGAAATTTTAAATGACTTGTTTTGTTACTTTTTCTTTCTACCCGTCCCCTCACTAAAATAAACTTCTATAGCCTAGTAGCCCTGGAACCTGGGTTGGGGGTCTCAGCACCCACATGATGGCTAACAACTGTCTGTAACTCCAATTCCAGGGGATTTGACACCCTCTTCTGATCTCTGAGGGCATTGCATGCCATGGGGGTACACTTACATACATGCATGCAATACACTCAAAATAAAATAAAATAAAAATCATGATTTTGCTCATGAAAGTAATAAGTGGGTAGATGCAGAGGGAATTAAGAAATTCTAGAACTTAGTTTAATTGTGTACTGTGGAGAAAAAGTTGAAACTAGAGATCCTCAGTGAAAAGCTTTCTGGTTTCTAATAACGTAGAGGAGCACTCTTGGTTCTAAGTAGGCAACAGAGCTCCTTTCAACACTGTTGTTAAGAAAATGAATCTGACAGAATATTTAAAAACTGATTGGTATCTCCTGGATGGTTTTGAGAAACATTAAAATCTAGAGAAGATTTTGTTAATGTAGTCCACACTTCTTAACGGCTTCTCTTTCTTCTTTGAACCACTGTGGGAAAATATGCATTTAAAGCACGTGGCTGCTCAGGAGTTCCTCGGTTGTTGGGTCCCCACCCCCACGCACACTCATGGTTTTAATCTCACCAGTAATTAAAACTGCAGTATGATGCAAACGGAAATAATTTCCTCAAGGCTGCTTTTCCTGTCTTGTTAGCAGAAAGTCTTCATAATCCAGTTTTTAAAGTTTTTCAGGAGGCATTGAATTCATTAAGATACTTAAGAGAAATGACACTTGCAGACATCATCAAAGCCTGTTCATTCACTTTCATGTACAGTATTTGCTATCAAATCCTTTGTCATAAGAGCCTCGTTAAGTCATCACTCTTGGTTTTGCCTTGTTACCCCCACCTTCCTCCTTTTCTTACCCTTATTAATTGGTGACCCTGATACTTAGAGGCAGCTTTGTTCTTTGTTCTTTGCTAGGTCTCCTGTCCGATTCATCTGGGGGAAGGGAGGGAGTGGACTGTCACCTGCCATCATGTAGGTGCTTGGAGAACAGATCATTGATTAATGGGCCTCTCGTTTTTTAAAGGGGAATCACTCTGCTGGTTTTTTACAACTTGATTTTCTGCCCGGTGAGGTAATGGCAGATAGTTTTTACTTGTCTAAAGATAATTCCTTGTACATTATATCAGAAAGGAGCTGAGGGTTGCATTTTAACTCATGAGATACAATTTGAAATGTTTAAATAGTGTAAATATCGCCAGAAGACAAATTGCCATGGTGTGGGGGGGATGAGACCCATGGAGGACAAAGCCATCCTGGTTAATGCAGTGTACTCCTTCTCTCAGTGAGCTGCATATTAAATATGCTTGGAGCTTTTAACCAAATACCCATAGGTGGGCTCCATTCCAGATCAACTGAAATTGGATCTCCGGGAGTGGGACTTGAGAACTGGCGCATTTTAAAGTTCCCAGGTTTTTCTGATGTACTGCAAGGATTTGAGGCTGTTGAAGCTGGACAAGGTGGTTCCACAGTGAATACGAATAATTACGTTCCCTCTGTCTTTCCAAGTTTGGGTCAGGCACATTATGAGAAAAGACATAAAGTCATAGAGGCACAACTTTTGGGGGATTTTGTTATTTATCTGAGGGTCAAGATAAGCACAAATGAAGCAGCAGGCACAGTGTATGGTATCACGTTTATACCTATGAGGATTCTGGGAAGGAAATGTCATTGTGGGAGCGGATAAAGAGGAGTTACAAGTAAAATACTGACCTAGGGCTCCCTAGGGAGTGGGAGGAGGACATCCACTGCAGGTGAACAGAAAGCAAAGTGCCTCTAAGTGTCATTACAGAGGGAGAAACTAATCTAGAGATTTAAGGAATTTGCTCAGTGTCAGCGAACCAGTCTGGGTTATGCAAGTGGCAGCCTTGGGTGAGCAAAGAGAAAGCTGGGAACGCTCCTTAACTACAGCTATGGTAAGGGGTGGGAAGAGTCATGGGGTCAAGGAGGTAAAGCGTCAGCACACTGGCCTCTACTGGAAGGGAATCTGAAGTCCTGAGCCTAAGAGACTTGGGTCAGAAGGTCAGAAGATTTTTCCAGGCGCTTTGAGACAGTATTGTGTGTAAGGCAGAATGTTTTAATGTGGTAACATGGCTTTCTGAATGTCACAAACATTTAAACCTTAATTAGCATGCATGCCTTTATCTATTATTGTGGAGAAGTATTAGATGGTATTAAGCAACATGCACCCCAAGACTGCCTCACCCCGGACTTGACACTGAAGTCATAAGGAGACATTTTGGTACCTAGGGCAAACAGTGGGAGATAATTCATAATATGGATCACAGATGGGCATTATTAACAGTGCATACCATAGGACAGCTTCTCACTTTAAATCATTACTCTAGCTAAATAGATACTAAACTTTCAAAATCATTACTTGGAAATTTTGTGTACTTAGAAGGGTACCCAGGAACTATGTGGACCCTAGAAGTCCTAGATATGTTTCTGGTCTTCCAGGAGACTTCAACTTAGCTGTGCCAATAGGGCTGGACTGCAGGGTAAAGGCCAAAAAAGATAAAGAGCCACTAGGTCCTGGAGTGGACCAGTTCTCCTCAGGGATATTACTTGGAACTTATTGTTCTAGATCATTCAAGATTGAATTTCCATTTCTTTGATTTATTAGTAGTTTCATTTTGAATAGATATTATAAGCACTTAAAAAATACTTAAAGGATACAAAAGAGTACATCTCTCTCAGGACCCTGGAGAGAACAAAATTTGCTTCCAGAAGATTCAAGTTAAGATCCTTTAATATAAGGACTGTTTGCAGAAGTATGGGCAAGGTTAATGGAGAAATAAGGGCTCTGGGGCCCCAGACACTAGCAGCAGCCTGAAGAAGGAAGTAGTGAGAGATGGGGCCTTGAAGGAGTGGTGCTTTGGGACAGGTTTACCTATTGCCAGAGCCACCGCCCGAAAGGAAGAAAACCCCAGTCTTTCTTCTCACTGTCAGATATCCTGCCAGTGACTCCCGCTGGCCAAATCCAAGAAGCTGACTGTCAGGGAAGGCACAGTAATTGTCTTCTGTGGAGACTGTTGACCAGACAGAGCACAGAGGGAGAAGGTATGCTGTTGAGGTTGGGTGGGACCCACAGAACAACCAACCACAGCAGTGCTGACCTTCCCCAAGCCCCCAATCTCTGAGGCAACATTTTAGCCTCTTCTTTCTCTCCTTTAGAACCATCTAGAGATAGATTATCCATATAAGAGTTGTAGATATGTGTCAACCCATTTCTAAACAAAATAGTGATGAACTTTCCTGCCTTTCACAGGTGCCGACCCCTGTTTTTGTTTTTGTTACAGAATACTGTATCTTAGATTTGCAGTTCCCTATAGCATTGAAGGAGTTGCTTGTAGTTGAAGACTAACGTTTCTAGAAGCCTAGTCCTCAGAGGGACAGCATCAGTGTGACCTGGGAGCACCCTAAAAGTGGAAGGAATTAGAAACTCTCTGGGTGAGGCACTGCACCATTCAGATGCATGTTCAAGTAAAGCAACCAGTCTTTGCTTTTGAGTAAGAGGTAGCATCCCACTTGATCAAGGGTGGTAGAAGCCCACATGTCATTGTACCCAAAGAATCAACAGACAGAGACTCACAGCCCCAGGCTGTGTGCCCATGTCACTCCACTGCACTTCCTAGGTAAGGAAAACAAAGGACATCGACATTAATTTGTCATCTGATATCTGTTGTCAGTGCAAAGGAAACTCAGGATTCGGCATGGTTCCTCACATACCCCTTTCTCTGTCTTTTTGTATATTTAGTTCTTTGGATACCGACACTGTGCTTTAATGTTTGGTTGAGCCCATGATGCAATACAAGCTAAATATAATCATGAGATGCACAATCATCACACACTGGCAGCGGTTTGGAATCCACAAGCAGATTTGCTACCCAGCCTGGCTTTGTAAGGCACTGACTCCCTCAGGAGGGCTCTGTTGGGCACTGCATTGTTATTTGCTAGTCTCAAGTACCTATGCACATGACAATGGCCTCCATAGAAAAATGAACCCCTTGTCTTCTGGAACCTGGCTAAACAGCCTAAAGCTTGGGACACACTTACTGGTTTTGTGACTCTAGGAATGTCCTTACGTTTCTTTGGTTTCTCTGTCTGTGGAAGGGCAGGACTATGCTGGTTTGTGCCTCCCACAGAAAACAATATGAATACGGCCCCCTGCAGGGTGAGCAGTGAACAGGGCAATGTGAAATTTTCTCCTGGGTGCCTGATAGTCTCTGGACAGAATAGCCCTGTTGTGTTGCTGTGGATACACATATACATTGAGTCAGACTGCCTGAGGTTGAATCCAGACAACTTACTTATAACTTTGTGACTCAGGCAAGCTTATTCACTTAGTGTTATTACTGATGTCCCCTAGAGCAGATTCTAGCACATTATTGGCATGGAATAATCTTATAGAATAAATACTTGTTGAATATGATTGCACATTTGAGTCTTTTTTTTTTTTTTAGAATAATGTCATTTTATCAACTAGGAATAAATTAAGATTACTTAAGAGAAAAGCCTGGGACATGGCGGGGGTGGGGCTCAACTTGTAGCAGTTGGAATACATATGTATCAGAGGAGAAGTTGAATATATTTTGGGACATGGAATAGTAGATACTGACACCTCAGCTATGGAATCAGTAAAGCAAGGAAAAGGAGAGAGAGAATGATACTGTAGTGTTTACATAGTCCTGGCTCCATATTAGGTTTTTGTGGAGAGTTTTGGAAATTTGATAGCTAAGCCAAGACCTTAGGCCACAATTGTTGAGCATTGGTATTTATTTTTAAAAAGGAGATTCTAAGACATAACTGGGCATAAGACCTTTGGTTTATGAACACCTACTGCTTGCTAGCTGTTGTGTTAAGTGCTAGACATGTCATGTCTTTTTGCCCTTGTAACAACTCTACATATCAGATTTTTTATCCCCATTTCACAGAAGAGGACATCAAGGATCTGAGAGCAAAGTCACAATTCCAAGTCACAAACAGTGTAATAGTCCCTAAAATGGAAATTGAACCCAGTACTATCTGACTGTGAAGCCAGTGCCTTGTGCTATATCCCATGATACAGGAAGAGTGATATCAGAAGAGTTCATCAGGCCATGGAGAAGGAGACAAAGACGACACAGGGACCACTGGAGTTTGGCCATAGGGAGAAAGGTAGAGCAATGTCACAGGATGAGCAGAGAAGTGAAGAAGTACAGAGCAATCTTTACTGTTTCCAGTGGGTTTCAGCTGAGCTGGGGTTGGGCCGACTGCTAGGCTCAGAGGCTTTGCAGTTCCAGTAGGCCCCAAGCAGAGGTGGACAGCCTGTACCAGTTCCTCACACGGGAATGTGTCATTTACAGCAGAAAATACTACATTGTTTCTTTCCAAACAAATAACTAAGTTCTTTCTTCTATATTAAGAAAATTCCTGAAAGTATCAGAAATTGAGTCTCTGGTTCTATTTCTTGCCTAAAAATATCCATATCATTAACCATTATGGAAATGGAAATCAAAACTACAAGGAACTAGGATTTCACAGTTGATGGGACGGGTGTAATGCAAAGATTAAAGGATGCTGAAAAGCACGTGGAACAAAAGGAACCTTGCATACCGTAGGCGGGAATGTGAAGACATCCTGTAACTGACTGTACAAACTGAAGCTCAGAGCTAAACTCAATATCCTTACTAGTTCACAGAAGAATTATATGATTGCTTTCAGAAGCCTGTGTATTCTTTTTTTTTTTAATTTTTACTTATGTGTATGAAGGTATTGCCTGCATGTGTGTGCGTTAAGAATTTCTTTCTGTGAGGTGCAAGTGGCGGTCAGCTCCACCCACCTCTTGAAGGTCTGGAACAACAAAGCAATTGAAGTTTGGGAAGCCAGAGTTTATTTGGGCTTACTTACAGAGCAATTATTGGGGAGGGGCGTCAGAATCCTCCTATTGAGGCCAGGCACTTTGCATTTCCATCAGGACTTCTGATCAGCTGCCAGCCTCCCAGGACAGTGAACAGCTGGGGGTGGGGGGGAGGACACAGACGGATGGACGGACACATCTCTTTCCACTCACACCTTAGTCCCTCCCCTCACATACAACTCAAGTCATTGGTTGGTTGGGAAGGGTAGCTGACTCTGTTGGCTTCTTCCTTTGTCAGCCAAGCTTCTTTGGGCTGTGCTCCAAGTATGTGCGGTCCATTCTGCCAGTCAGAGGAAAAATTTCATACAATAGTCGTACAGTGCCCACAGAGTCAGAAAAAGGCATCGGATTCCCCGGAACTGGGGTTGCAGATAGCTGTTAGCTGCGTTATGGGTTCTGTGAATCAAATCTGGGTCCTCTGCAAGAGCAATCAGTGATCTTAACCATTGAGCCATCTCTCTAGCGCCAGGAGCAGCATTTCTTTGGTTATAAATCCCATTGTTTGGTTCTGCTAGGCCCAAACCATACATTGATGTGTTCAGTCAGGCCTCTTTGTCTAGCCAAAGATAAAGAACTAAATTCCTACACAGTAATTTAGTAACCATATAGGAAGTTTGCACTATTTATAGCTTTTATAAATTACTTTACACTGCTAGAAATTGATTTCATCTCACTGAGAGGTTCTTCATTCTAATAAAAGGAAGATGAGTTGGAAGCGGACATTCAAAGGTCTTTCTAGTGCAGAAATTCCAGACTTCTTTGATTTATTGATTAGTTTCAGGTTAGAAATATTAAAATAAGAACTATAAAGTAGGATTTGAAATGTCCCACTGTTTAAGCAGAAGTAATGGAAACTTCAGGGCCAGCCATGTATTCAAATCTTGCATTGTGTTGTAAAGGACTGTTCTCCAACAGGCAAATGTTATCTTCCCAGGTTTGGTTGTGCCTACTTGCCATTCTCACAGCTGAGCTTGTTTGCCACTCCCTACAAGAGGGCAGGGGTTGGGAGAGTCCAGGCACACCTCTCAACCAACCAGTCAGTGTTAGTTGCACATGGCCTATGGGAGGGGCTCAGGGTATATAGGCTGCAGAAGTCTAGGGGAGACTCTACCATTTTATGCAGCTGTGAGGGAGCCACCATCGATGCTCCACACTCCTGTAAGTAAACTCTCACCCACTGCTAGGTAAGTAAGCCTAATAAACTCACTGGTTTCCTATACTTCAGTTTGGTGAAATCATACCTCAGTTTTTCATTGAGACCAAGGCAGGAGGGGGCAGACATTTCCTTCTGCAAGTTCTTTATCCACTGAGTCATCTTACAGTCATGAGATACCCTTTAACATTCAGGAATGCTAGTTTTCTGTAGGGGAAGGGAATGGCAGGTTACTCTTAACTAGTATTTTCTGAGCACTTTGTGTTAGATGGCGTGGTTTACATGCGCAAGATCACACATCTTCATGGTAGCCTATGAGGTAGAACTTGTATTTAGTTTCTATTTTATAGATGTGGAAACTGGGATTCAGAGAAGTGAAAGAACTTCTTGTTAAAGTCAGAGATTTAATCTCAAATCAGTAAATGAAAGATGAGCTTCTTAAATACTTCAGATCAATGCTTCTCAAAACACACACCCAAATAACCCAGAAAATCTAGTTAAAATGTACATTCTATTTTAACAGGTTTCAAGCTGGCTTGAGGTTTGGCAAAGCTAATGATCCCCTCACTCCCCATTGAGTTCTGCTTTTGCTCACCTGGGAAAGCGGATTCTTCTCTTCTCCTTTTTCCTTTCTCCTCCTCTTCTCTCTCCCCTCGCTTCTCCTGCCGCCCCTCCTCCATCTTCTGTCTTTTATTTTTAAGATGGTTTTTCTGTGTAGTCTAGACCAGCCATTAATTCATAGCTCTCCTGCCTCAACCTCCCTCAAGCTGGGAAAACAGGCGTGCTCTAACATGCTTGATAGAAGACACTTTCCATGACTGATAAGTGAGGCTTCCAAATACAGTATCCGACACAACTACTTGTCAAACAAATGCTAAGACTGCAAATGGCTTAGGCCCAGTTCCCACAGTCCACTCTGGAATCAGCTGGAAATCATACAGAGGGAGGTACAGAGGATGCCACCCAGTGGGGTCATCTCTTTCTCCCAGGAAAAGACGAAGTTTCAATGAGTAGCTTTTGGAGGCCAAGAGTCCAAACCACGCCCCTCCCGAAGGCTGCCTCCCGCCTCCCGGAATGGACTTTTCTCCTATGCCACCATCCACCTGTGGGAAAGCTTGTGGTGGCTGCATTTGAGACCATGCAGGAAGGTACATCTCTCTGCTTTTCCATACACAGCATGCTCAATGGATGTTTACAAACTGAAGGAAGAGGGTGCCGCATGAGAGACTGTGAGTATGGGAGAGTAGCTGAAGGGCATCGACAGCTAGACTGGGAACTCTGGTCTCTTTTCCTTCTTTGTCCCCTACAACTGTAGCAAGAATACCAGGCTCAGTATACACACATGGCTCAGTAGTATCTCCAAGAGAGACAAGATAATGAGTATTTGTATTTGTCTAAATTCACAATGAAGTTAACATATGATCCTTTCTTAATCACACTTATTTATTTATTTAATCGCATCTAACTAGTAGTTTCAGAGGATGCCCAATAATGCCGATAGCATGCCTGCAGCCCTCAGCTACACAAGCCCAAGCCTAGCACATTTCCTCACTTGGGCTTTGAAGACCAGTGATGGCACTTTGCTGTAGAAATCCATCTCCTTAATTCCTTCTGACTTTGCGTCCAGTCTTTACTGTCCTTTTTGCTTTCCAGGGCAAGACCCGAGTGATCATTTTCAGATCACTTTAGCCCCACGATCACTGTGACTTCTGAAAGCCTTGAGCAGGCATCTGAGAATTACTCTGTAGCAGGACCCACACTCCATTTCATGGCAAGCTCCTTTTCCTCCAATTCCCTCCACCCTTCCCCTCATAAAGCCCTGATCAAGACAAAGAGGAAAGAAAATGCAGATCTGCTATCCTCAGACTTGGCAGTCAGCACAGAAAGAAAGCAAGGCTGTCTCCAGGCTTCTCCTAACCTCACTAGATATGAAAAGGCTCCACCCCTTACAGTACAAGAACGGTATGAGGCTCTCAATCTACACAGGGGCATGCCAAAATGTTAATTGTTTGGAGAAAACAAGACGAGTGTTGTTAGAAAGTGCAGAGGAGGACTAGAGAGATGGCTGAGCTGTTAAGAGTACTGTCTGCTCTTGCAGAGACCCAAGTTCCATCCCCAGTACCCATATGGTGGCTAACAAACTGTCTGTAACTCCAGTTCCAAGAGGGATCTGATGCCCTCTTCTGACCTCTGTGGGCATTGCACAATGTGCATGCACTTACACACAGACAGGCAATATACTCATATGCTTAAAATAAAAATAATAAAGAAAATAGATTTTCTTAAGTACAGAGGAAATGCTAGCAGTCAGTGTAAAAGTGAGAGCAAGGTATAACTCCGACAGAGGGCAAGGCTTTGCAGCAGAAGGCTCTGGACCTTCTTGATGGACACCTGTATGTTTGTCTGTATATCTCTATTCTATGGCTTGAATGTTCTGTTCCCTCCAAAAGTCATGTTGGAAATTAAACCGAACACAAGATCTTAAAAAGTGGGATCTTTACACAGTGACTAGGCCATGAGAACTGCCCCGCATGGGTGAAAGCAGCATTGTGTGAAAGAGTTAGAAGGAACGAGGCCTTCCTGGCTTTTCCACCCTTCCGCCAAATGATGGTACAGCTTCACAGCATCCATTTGCTCCAGAAGGGACAACATTCAAAGCACTCTCTTTTAAAACAAATTATTCTTTGAGAATTTCATATATGTATATAATGAAATGTGATCATATCCACCCTATTTGCCCCCAGATTACCTCCCTAACATGTCCCCCTCCAAATTTCATCTCCTTTTCTCTTTTTCAAATGAGCCACTAAATCCGGTTAGTGCTATGCATATGTGTATAGGTGTGGGGCATTGGTTGGAACCTGG
Organism: Eospalax fontanierii; assembly: GCA_035773235.1. NCBI lineage: Eukaryota > Metazoa > Chordata > Mammalia > Rodentia > Spalacidae > Eospalax > Eospalax fontanierii. The sequence goes on along the minus strand of CM069548.1, from coordinate 28,585,473 downwards.
GTACCCCACCGATGGCAATGCCTCCAAGGAAGAATGAGTCTCTCCCTGCCAGCATTTGTCAACTGCAAATAGCTCTTCAGTTTGGGGTGGGGCTTCAACAGCTCCTTCCTCTTCTAAAATGGAATTCCGGCTGGCTTGATCTTGGGCAGGTAACCATCACTGCTGTGAGTTCACGACTACAGTTGTCAAGTCATGTCCAGAAGAGAGCATGTCACAGCACTCTGCCCCATCTTCTATGATCTTACATTTTTTTGACCTCCTCTTCCACAATGTTACTTGAGCCTTGGAAGGAAGGAGGAAGTTAACGAAGATGCCTCATTTAGGGATGAATCTCATAATCACTTCTCGGCACATTGGCTAGTCCTGAGAATCTACATTCACTGCTGTGCACTGCAGAAAGAAGCTTCTCTGACCAAGCAGCCCAGGTCTATGGGTCTAAACATAAGTAGTTAGAAGTCAGTTTGACAACATGACCGTTTAGCAAAATAACAACAGTAGGTTCCACCCTATGGACCCATGACCTCCCCAGCCGTGGGCTTTTGGCCATGTTTACAGTACCAAGTATGAAGATCTCTCCTGTGCAGCAGGTCTCAAATCTAATCAGGAAACAGTTGGTTACCCCACGTCCATCATGCCACTAGCATACTGGTGAGCTCATCTTGTCAAGGCACCCTCTGAAGTCAGAATGAATCCTTAACCAGATACCATGTCTGCCAGAACCTGGCTGTTGAATCTCAAGATTCTGGAAATGTGAGCTATATATTTATCCTAATTATAAATTACCAAGCCTATGATATTTCATTATCATGAAATGAGTCTGATGTTTAGCTATTCATTAACTTGATATATACCTCTATGCTAATATATGCCAAAAAGCATATGCAAATTACAGTGTTAATTATAAAGAACAGAAGTTTATCACCTGTGAAAAGTCCTCTCTTTTTTTAATATATTCTAGTGCCTCATCTCAAATTACTTCTTGCAATAACTGTATCCCACCAAGGAGGTTCCTGTTTGGAATCAGGGCTGGGCAGATAGAGGTCAGTCATTGTGTGGAATTAGGGCATGGCCACTATCTCCCTGATATCTCCCAGGGAGATGAGATCTTTTCATGCCAAATATTGCTCACATCTAAATACAGATAACAGTATCATCTCATAATCACTGATGGTTCTACTTTTAATTTTTTCAAGATCTATTTTACATTCTTATGGTACAAAAGGTTCCAGTGCCTCCATATGCTCACCAAAACTTTCTGGTATTTTTATTTCTTTTTGATAATATTCAGATGGATCTGAAGTAATAATGTCTCATTGTGTGTTTGGTTTGCATTTGTCTTATGAATTGCAATGTTGAACTTTTTTATGTTGGCCGTCTGTATACTACATTTGGGAAAAGAACTAGTTAAGATCTTTTGCCCATTTTCTAATAGAGTTAATTGATTTTTGTTGTTGAGTTAGATTAGTTATATTATAATAGGGTTAATCCCTCATTAGATATGTGATTTCTAAATCTTTCCTTCCATTCTGTAGGCTGCATTTGCACTTTGGGGTGTGTGTGTGTGTGTGTGTGTGTGTGTGTGTAAAACTTCTGGGAGCTGATTCTCTCCTTCTGCCTTGTTGAGCAGGGTATCTTGTTCTTTCTGCAACCCTGTACACTCCAGGTTAGCTGGACCACGAGCTTTCTGGTGATTCTCCTGTCTCTGCCTCCCATTTGCCCAAAGGAGTACCGGATTGTAGATACACACCATGCATCAGGTGTTCTCACATGGGCACTAGGGATCAAATTCAGGTCTTTAGTCTTGGATGGCAAGCACTTTTACTAGCTGAACCATCTTCTTGACTCAGATTTTATTCTTTTCTATGATGCTGCAAATGAACTTGTTTTTGTTAGTATAGCTTCATAGCTAGTGTACACCTGATTTCTGTGTGATTTTTGTATATTGTAGCCTTGCTGAATTAGCTTACTAGTTCTAACCCCTTTTTTGTGGAGGTTTTAGGATATATATGGATATAATCACTCTCCAGAAGTGGAGGTAATTTTACTTTTTCCTTTTTGGATAGCTTTTATTTGTTTTCCTTGCCTGACTGCTCTTCCTTTAATTCTCTTCATTTTGGGGGATTAGGAAATTAAGGTTTAGAGATGCTAATTAGCTTCCTTGAGGTAATGTACACAAGTGGTACAGTCAGAATAAAAACTCATGACTTAGAACTTTACAGTCAGAAGTGTAGTCAAAATATTGAGTAGGGTCTTAGCAAGTTGGAATGACCAGGGTAAGGCATGCCAGGCTGGTAAATTCTGACTGGTGTATGAGGGCTCTCTGAGTATAATTGCGTCTTTGATTTTGTATATCTGGAAGATCTTGTTTGCTGTAGGATGATTAGAACATCGATGCTAATTGGAGTGTATCTGCATCAATGATGAGAATGCTGTAAAAGCTGCCTTTGCAAATCTAGCCTTTAAAGCTATTGACGTTCTCACAGTTCTGTCCCCTCCCTTTCTCCCTCCCTCCCACCTCCCTTCCTCCCTCCCTCGCAACTTCCTTTCTCCTTCCCTCCATCCCTTCCTTTCACTTTCCCTCTATATAGTTTCAGACTTTTAAAGCTGAACGAAACCTTATAAAGGAGACAGAATAGATAGTAAGAAAAGCAATAGATTCTTCCTCTTCTCTCTTATTCTCCAGCTCCCCTGTTCCTCCTTCTTCTCTATTACGGAAGCAGTGCATGCAGCACGTTAACTGTTGGTAAAGCAGCTTGATTTTTTCAAACGATAATGTGATTTTATTTTTTAACTTTATTTTTTATTTTATGTATATGAGTGTTATGTCTGCATATATGTAAGTACACCCATGTTGTGCAGTGTCCGTGGAGGTCAGAAGAGGGCTTCCATCCCCTGGAACTGGAGTTACAGATGATTGTTAGCTACTATGTGGGTGCTGGGATTTGAACCTAGGTTTCCTGCAAGAACAGCCAGTGCTCTTAACTGCTGAGTCATCTTTCTAGCCCCTAAAGCAACTTATTTTTTAAAAAGAAAAGTTTCCTTCTTTGATTTTGTTCTATCGCCTCCCATGATAAGACCACATTTAAAATTTAATGAGTCAGTTGGGCATGGTGTACACACCTTTAATCCCAGACTTAGGAGGCAGAGGCAGGTGGCTTTTGTGAGTCCAGCCTGGTCTACATAGCAAGTTCTAGGCCTGCTGGGGCTACAGAGAAACCTTGTCTCATTTAACACACACACATACACACACACACAACAAAAAATACACAACAAAAACAAATAGCAAAACAATAACAAAAACCCGATTAGTGTCCATCTACATATATACCTGCTATATAATTTTTGTTCTTAAAAAACATCAGTCAGGATTTTATACTGTGCCCAGGAGTCTATAAGTTATATTTAGTTCATTCTTTAAAAAATTTTTGTTGGTTCTTTGAGAATTTCATACAACATATTTTGATCATATTCAGATCCCTTCCTCCATCCCTACTCTCAGCCTACCCCCCCACCTTCATGTCCTCTATTGTTAATACTTTTTAAAAAGTCCTGTCAAATCCAATTTGTGTTCCATAAATGCTCTTGGATGTGGGTCCATCCCCTAGAGCATGGTCAACCTACCCAACATCACACCCTTAAGGAAAACTAACTCGCCTCTCATTTAAGGATGAGACTGTTGGCAGGCTGACAGTGAATGAACCCACACAGAAGGGCATCTGGGGACAGATAGTTGACTGTATAGGCATACACACACACACACACACACACACACACACACACACACACACCCCACACATACATATATGAAATTGAGTGAGGGATTGTAAGGGAGGGTACAGACAGGGGTAAGAATCTAAATATGATCAAGATGTAATGTATGAAAATTTAAAAAAATTTTTTTTAAAAAGTCAAAAAAGAAAGAAAGTTGCCTCTTTCTTGCCCAGCAATGGGTATCAATTGCCAATAGTTCCTGAGCTAGAACTGGGGCTTCCTGCATACCTCTCTCTTCATGATGGGCTTTCCTCTGGCATGGGCTTGCACAGGTCTTATTCATACTGTCATAAGTACTATGGGTTCGTATCTGCAACTGTCCAGAAAATATGGTTTCCTTGTATTCATCTACCACCTCTGGCTCTTACAATCTTTCTGTCCCCTCTTCCACAATGATCCTCAAACCTTGGGAAGAGAGGGTGTGACATAGGTGTCCTATTTAGGACTGAGTACTCCACAGTCTCGTATTTTCTGTACATTGAGCAGTTGGGGGTCTCCGTGTTAATCAACATTTGCTGTAAGAAGAAGCTTCTCTAGTGGGAGCTGAGAGACGAAGTAATCAATGGGTATAGCAATACGTTCCTAAGAGTCAGTTTACTACTATGTCCATTTAGCAGAATAATAGTAGTAGGTTCTCCCCTATGGCCTGTGAACTGTTCAGACACAAGTTCTTGATGCCAATAACATTGCCAGGTGTGGGCCACTGGGCAGACCTTGCCAGGCCAGTCGTTATTGTGGCTCACAGGGTTCACAGCTGGGTAAGGTTGATGATTTCTCTTCTGGTAGTATACATAGCTTCTTCTAGTACTCTGAAACCTAGGTAGTAGAAACAAAGATTTGAGGCTACTACCAGTTTGATTTCTCCATGTTCATTCTATGACACAAGTGTGTAGTGTCTTCAATAACAGGGTCTTATCATTAAGTTCTGGCAGGTAACTAAGAGCAATGGCAATAGCCAGTATTTTTGAGGATATTCCCTCCAATTCCTGCAATCAACAACTCCCAAGGAGGGAGTCCATTCCTGGCAGTGGGCTATTTATTTGCTACTCTGGTGTGATAGGGATATTATCTCCCTGTTATAGGATAGCTCTATTTAAACTCTTTTTATATTGTATATGTATACATTTAAAGAAGATTCCATTGTAGTAGGTTTCTATATGTTAATTCATTCTTAAGTAAACTAAAGCAAATTCCATCTAATGAAAAGACAGGTTTGGACTCAACTAACAACTTCAGATACAATTTGTTCTGTGATGACTGAGACTCCATGGTAACACATGGCATTGCCAGTATCCAGAACACAAGTATTAGCACCAAAGCATTTAAAACCTTCATTTCCCTATAGTCCTATTTTATACACATATTTTGCTCTCAAAGGAATCTGGAGGAATAGTACCTTTTTCCTAATATGGTTCAAAATCTTTCCCACTTCTGTCTTTGCTGGAGGACTTAGGCCCCAAAAGACAAAAGCTTTGGCAATAACCAAGTCTATTCCTGTTGAAAAACAAAACAAAACAAAACAAAACAAAAAATAGCTTGCATTTCCCCAGGCTTTGTCTCTTTATCTTCTCCTTTGAGTAGCTGTTCTTTCGAGGTGAGTAATGTCTACAGCAACACCTTCCTGGTTACTGTACTAAAAAATCAAGCCTTAAGTACCAGATCTAATGCTAGACATTTCTCTGAAACCATGTTAACAATATGCATAACGTGGAACTCAGGGCAGTGCTGTGTGCTGTCAGTTGATTCTGCAGATGAGGGACCCTGAGGACTATGGGACTTTTGTGTTTCACTCTAACTCATGGAACTTGTGAACCATGGAGCTGGAGTTTGAAGCCAGGCAGCTTTGTTCTTCACTGTGAGTGACCCTAAAAATGAATTTCCACTGTATGTCTCCTCTGAGCGAGGATATGTTTATCCACATTGCTGGAATTCCTTCTCAGTTCCTTCAGAGAGGCATATTCAGCTGTTTGGAAGTCACTGGGTTTGAAATAAGAACAAGCCCTTGATGGCCGTATGGAGATTAGCTATTCTGCCTACGATTTAAATTAACCTTATTGATGGATTTCCTGCCAAGCTTACTTTCATTTATTATGCATGTTCCTTTTGGTGGGCGGAGGAAAAAAGTATGTGAGAATTATCCTCTAAATAAAGCAATATATAAGCCAGGCTTATAAATTTTCTAAAGTTTATTTTTATTTGCCAAGCATTTCTGTACTGTCTTTGGGGGAAATGTATTTATTAAATAGAATGAAAAGGCAATATCATGAAATAAGGCTATTTTAGTAGTTCACAGCTAGCAGTGATCTTTTTTCTTTCATTCATCATTGTCAGCTGAGAACATTCCCAGCCAGCAGCCGGGGTGAAATGGTATCAAGATGGCTGAGCCAGGTCATTGTTTTCTTTTGAGCTTACAGAAATTTCAGCTGAAATCCTATCCTTTTTGGAATCTAAATGTGGTATCAAATGATGATAGATTATGGTAGCAGGTCCTAAGACTCACCACGGAACTGTAAGTTAGGATCAGGATTCCCTGAATGTGACAGAGAGTGTGAGTTCTCTGTGTAGTGCTCTGATCTTCATGTATGAATCAAGGCCAGGAAAATAACGGCAAGTTTCTTCATCTAAACTTTGCTGGCATTGCTGAAACAGCCAGGCAGTGTGGCTTGTCTGGGATAGTTTTAACCATTTGGTGGGAAAAACTAAAGGCAAAATTTTGAGTCAGTGGTGATCATAGATGGCTATTTTGTAATTGTCTTATCTAAACTTCACTGGAGCTCAGAGGAGGGGAGCAGTTTCCAAAACAGTTTACATCTTTGCGATTTCTCTAAATAGCTTGAAGCTTTGGAACTTGCTTTCTAGCTGGGAGAAATAATAACCCAGATCATCAGTTACATGTGTGTATTACATCGGTTTGTTCAGAGAATTTGTCAGACTCCAGACTCTCTTCTATAAGAACTATCTGAACACCTGTTTTGCCCTCCTGAGATAAATCTGTACGTGACACATTAAAAAATAAATACCCTGTTCTAGGAAGAGAACTAAAAGGAAAGTAATTTTCAATAGATATGTATATCAATTGACAAATACTGGACAGTACTACTATTAAAAATACCCTTTTAAAGATAAAAACATGATTCCCACCCAGGTATAACAATGAGCATGTGCATTTGATTAACATGATGGGCAACCAAACAGATGACACAACCTGTTCAAGAGAGAAAGCACGGCGTTTCAGGAGTACCGAAAAAGTATTCAGATGGAGGCAAAACTCACTTCTTCAAAGTAAGGGGCAGATGTCAATATAGCCTTTATCATCCATGGCGAAGCTTACAGGAATACAGGCAAACATTATTTTTTGCCTCAGTCTTAGCTACCTTTACAGAATTGAAGGACAGTTTGTGCAGTATCAGATTCATAACCCAAAACTATGTACTACAGACAGTGCAGGTTTGCCTGGCAGCACAAATCTCCCCTAGATTTTATTTCATGAAATAATCATATGTTTACAATTATGTGAAGAAACACCCAGCATAAAGCATCTACACGAGTGAAGCTGTTCTCCCCAGTTCACTAAACAGTTCTGCTTTCTGATAGCATTTGAAATGGAAACAAGATCTTGGTAAATTTCTGAACACAAAAACTACCCTGTTGTTACACCATGTCTGAACTTCTGGAAAATTCAATGTTTTTAAACTATTTGAAAAAAATTTATACATATAACAGTTTAGTCTTGAGTGAAATAATTATGTTTTTTTTTTCTGGTAATTATGATCATTATAAGTAATATGAACAATGAGAAGTTGAAAAGTTGTTGGGGAAAACAGAAAAATTCTTTGTCTGGGGGAATTTTCCTTCATGTTGCAAAGGTTCTACCACCAAGTATAAGTGTGCTTTCTACTCTCGATCACGTGACAACCAAAAAAGTGTCCTAAGTTAACAGCACTTTTAAAATGTTCATTTATTGTTTTATTTTTATAAGTATGAGTGTATTGCCTGCATGTATGTAAGTGCAAAGACGTCAGAGGCCAGAAAAGGGTGTCGGACCCCCTGGAACTGGACTCACAGACAATTGTTAGCTGCCATGTGGGTGCTAGGAATCAAACCTGGGTTCTCTAGAAGAACAGCATATGTTTTAACCACTGAGCCATCCCTCCAGCCCCGATAGCACTTTTTATATCAATGGAGTTCCTGAAGTGGGCCCTGGGACCCATTCCTTCCTCCATGCGCTCAGCAACACTGTTTGCTCAGCCAGACAAACACGGAGAAAGGCAGGTTGTCTTCTTGGTGAGGCCAAGGACAAGCAAATTCACAGTGTAAAGAACTGATCCATGCACTCTGAACCACTCTCTTCTGAGTCTAATTTCCTAGCATGCTGAGAGGCAAGGCAGCCTGTCACTGAGCAATCACCCACCCATGTGCACTTGGTGTGTTTGAACTGGAGTTTGCTTCTGTTTATCTGAGTCTGTGGCAGAGGGTCAAGTACAAGCAGGGGAACTCAGAAAACAGCCCAATCAAAGGACCGAAAGGGATAAGCTAGTATGAAGAAAGCAAAGTGGCCCAGGAAATGATGGGACTGTGAGTTCTTACCATGACCCAAGTGGCAGTTGTGCCCTGACTCAGACCAGTGTTGTTAGATCTCTGATTCGTTTTCAAAGGAAACTGGAAATCTGAATTTATGTATGAAATTTTCAGTTCTTAAATATTAGCTCATACATATGTATAATGTATGTATACAGATGATAGATAACATCTAGCCATCATGCATACATATTACCTTACAGTGTACTCATGAATAAAATAGTCAGTACCTTAGGTATGGTCTAGGTTCTTTATTTGAGTCAGAATGAAGCTTGTGAGGTAGGTATTATAATCACAGAGATAAGGGAATGCGTAAGGCTGAGAGAAACTAAGTGACTGGTCTAGTTAAGCAGTCAGTAAAAGGACTAGGATTTTAATCAAGCCTCTTCTTCCTAATATCATGTTTTTGCCTAGTATATAAGGGTAACTCAGGATATTGCTGTCTTCATTTTTCATGACTCAAAAACAACCACAATTTAAAAAAATGTAAGTGTATGTCAGCCTTAGCAGAGAGACACAGCCCAGTACTGCCACCAGCAGCCTGAGGGGTTCTCCTTCAGGGAATGCCACTCAGGTAAAGATGGATCCTTGATTACATCAAGGAAAAGAGTTTTAGGAAGAGTCATAGTGAAGCAAAAGGTTTGAGTTTGTTAAGTATTAAGGGAGAGTACAAGTTTTGGATTTAAGTAGGTGTTTAGAGACAGGGCCACCTTTGGATGTCTCCACAATGGGTACATGCATGATTCTGTGGCTTTATGAATTATGTTGTTTAAAGGATGCAATTTACAACAAAGATTGAAGATTAAATAAGGCTTAAAAATTAAGTTAAAAACCAATTAAAAATGTGCAAACTGGTTTACTTAAAACACTTTTTTTACTCAGTTTTATTTTGCATATGACAGTTTTGCCTGCATGTGTGTAAGTGCACCATGTGTGTGCCATGCCCACGAAGGCCAAAAGAGAGTGTCAGATCTCCTGGAGCTGGAGTTACAGATGGTCATTAGCTGCCATGTGGCCCTGGGAACCAAACCTACGTCCTCTGCAAGAGCAGCCAGTGTTCTCAACCACTCATCTCTCTAGCTCCTACTTTTTTTTTTAATCTTAAAATTTTCCTTTTGTGCTAGAGATTTGACTCAGTAGAGTTCTTGCTTACCATGTGAAAAACCTGGGTTACACACACACACACACACACACACACACACACACACACACACACAAAGAGAGAGAGAGAAAGAGAAAGAGAGAGAGATTCTTTTAAAAACGAAACTATAAGGTTGTTTTATGAGGGTCATCGTTTAGATTTAGAGATGAGAAAGATCACTAATACAGTTAAATCAAGGCCATAAACACTCTGGCCTGAAGTAAGCATATTTTGTTATTTTTTACATCCTCCTTTGAGTCTTTAGGAAGGCAAGCATTATCTATGTAGACAATTTAAATTGTATTGATTATGTTAAGGTGTTAAGGTTTCTAATTCCCAGCTAGATCCAGTGTGGGGGGCTTACTTCCCTTTTCGTCCCCTTAATTTTCTCTGTCTTTCTGTCCTACCTTGTCAGGAGAAATTTCTGCTGAAAAAAGTAGATATGCTTTTCTTCAAGTATAGCCAACTTTTCTTGAACTACTTGATCCAAGTCTCAGTAGGAAACTTGGGTGCTTTCTGGACATGGAGGAGTGCCTGCGTTTGGTCCTGTTTCCTGTGAGCTGGGTGAACCATTTGCTCATTTGCCTGCTGGCCATCAATGCCAGTCTGAGAAGGACTGGACCCCTGGGGGTTGCTTGTGAAAAATGCTAAAAGCTTTCATTGAAAGCCTCTTCTGTGGAGGCCACAAGTAAGTTTCTGATTAGGAATTCTTCTCTTGCCTCTAAACACCCTGGAGCCCTGCCAAATGCCAGGGCCAGGTCATTCTGAGGTACTTAAGCCATAAGCCTCTGGCAGGTCTTTGATGGGGCTTGGCCTGGAGTCCTGTTCGGCTCCCAAAGGGAAGGGACAGACTGCAAGCCATACCATCTGTTAAACTCTGCAGATTAAAGCAGTCTGTGGAATGCAGAGAAGTGCAGCGTTTAAAAATCTCCTGATTGAAATGCTCATATGGTGAAAAAGACAGGCTTGGCCACCTGAAGGGGCATTTATTATAACAAGGCAGCCGCATCTGCATGGAGCATGAAAAGCCACTGCTGGCTTCTTTTAATCCATGTATGCGTCCATCCATTCATTCATCCTTCTATCATCTATATGTATCTAACTTCTATCCGCCCTCTACCTTCTATTTATTTATCTATTTGCTGTCTATTAATCATCTATTGTCTATCTATCATCTGTTAGGTGTTATTTATACATCAATCTTTTGTCAATCAATCATCTACCTATCATCTATGTGTCTATGTATCTATCATCCATCCATCTATCATTTATCCTTTCATTCATTGGTTGCCCCAGTTCAGTTTAAGGTATAACTCCAACACTCTATTTAACTCAAAAGTATTCCTTCTTTGAGATTGGATCTACTTTCAGGAAGATATTCATGTGTTCCTCAGATTGAGAAAGGATTAGAGAGAAAAAATGGTAAAGAATTACTGAGCTAGAACTCTCACCTAGAAATTTTTCAAATGAACAAAAAATTTGCCAGTTCTTTAAAGGTGCCTTTATTACATCCATAACACATGCTTATTAAAAATAAGGTGCCAGGCATGACGGCACATCCCTGTTTCTGGCACTTAGAGGCCAGCTTAGACTGCATAGCAGTACTCGGTCTCAGAAGAATCAGGCAAACAAAATAAGAATGCCTCCAACACACACACACACACACACACACACACACACACACACACACACACATAAGCAAACTACAGAGAAGAAACATAAAACAAGAAAACAGTCTTGTCTTAAAGATCCTAGCTTTGGAAAATATGTTTTGTTCAGGGCAAGCTGTTGGATAAGACATTTCAGGGTCAGTGAAGTGTTCTTTTGTTCTTATGGAGCATCAGAAAATCATCCAGTTCCCTAACCTCTCCTTCTGGATACTATTTTTTGATAGATAAGATTGGTAGAACAATTATTATCTCTATCTGGAGTAATTTTTAAATAGCTTAGTAATTACTCACTATATAGACTCTGAGTTCAAAATCTGAAGCCATTTAGAACCACTGTGTGCATATTACAAATGCCGTGTCATTATGTGGGGTCCTTAGCCTGCTGAGGAAGGGAAGCAAGGAATGCAAATGCAGGAACAAGATGTAGGCCAGAATAAATTGTGTAAATGAAATCCAGACTGTTTCTGGGAACATAATTTCATGAATAAAGATGATCCAGCATCTCTGAACTATGTATTTTAAGATTAATATTTCTCAATAGTACTTGTCAATGTGACTGACAGTAGAATCCATAATAACTACTTTATTGAATTATATTTAGTTTAAATATAAATATGAAAAAGCACTATGAATTCTTAGGTCAAATTATGTTACCTCAAAGTCAATTAGCTGTACCATGATTCAAAAATAATTCTTTTTAATTTGGCAAAATGCAGGATTGTGTTTCTAATAATTCAATCAAAGGCATTTTTTTATATTAATAAAATTTATTTTTGAGAGCAGCCTTAGGTTCCCAGCAAAGTGGAGTGGAAAGAACAGAGAGTTTTCATCTGTGTTCCCTGGACTCCCACACATGCATGGCACTGGCTGTTGACATTCTGTACTACAGTGGTACATTTGTGACAACCAGTGAACCTGCATTGCCACATCTTGTCCCTCAAAGTCTAGTCTATGGTTAATCTTAGGGTTTATGCTTGCTCTTATATGCATATTGATAAATGGCTAATGGCATTTATCAGTGTCTATCATCATAGCATCTTACAGAGCAGCTTCTCTGTCCTGAAAGTCCCCAAAGACCTGCCATTATTTTTCTTTACCTCCTGGCAACCACTGATCTTCTTATTGTCAGAATACCTCTACACTTCCAATAATGACAGAGTTGGAACTAGACAGTATGTAGATTTTCATATTGGTTTCCTGCACTTAGTAATATGTACTTTACTTTCCTCCACGTCTTTTCATAGCTTGGCAACTCATTCCTTTTTAGTGTTGAATAATATTCCTTTGCCAGAATATTCAGCAGCAGTTACTATCCATCCACTAACTGAAAATCATCTTGGTTGCTTCCTGTTTAAGGCTGGGGTGAATAAGGCTGTTAATCAACACAGATAGGGGAAATTTTACAAGGCTCCACCCACAGAAGAAGAGCTGCAGGCAATCAACAGTTACTCAATCCCAAATGACGTTGAGTAACCACTGCTTTTCTCTAGCATCCAAACATTTTCATCACCCCGGAATGCCTTATAAGATTTCTTTCTTTTTTTCCCAATTAGCTATAAAGTCTAACATGTATGAGCTCCTGAAAACAAGAGATGTTGTCAGAGAGATACTTCAAGGTAGATTCCCATGGTAGCCTTGAATTCTTGACTCAAAATATGTTATGAATTTTTCAAATTGTGTCTCATAGTGGCAGAAGCTTTTTTTGTTTGTTTGTTTGCTTTGCACTCCTGGCTGGACTAGTACTTGTCCAGACTGGCCTCAAATGCCAGGCAGTTTTCCTCACTCAGCCTTCTTAACTTTGCTTCAGTCTCACTCATCCTTTTTTTTTTTTTTTTTCCTGCAGTGCAGCCAGGGCTCTGGTTTAACTGAGTAGAGGTCCCTACGCAGCAATTCCTCAGGCTACTGGTTCTGTGCTACATCTTGAGAGGCTGACGTCTGTAGGGAATTTTCTGCAGCGTCGTTGGTGAATTTTTCTTGACTGCTGCTTATCTACTTAGCCTTTCTCTTCAGGATCACACTCTTTCATTCTTCACTCCTTTGTTTTCTGGACAGTGCCCCACCTTATATTTAATGAGCACCCAAGGCACTAAAGATCGGGACTCCCGGAGAGATGTTCGTACACTGTTCCTGGGTCAGGTGGGGAAATGCATGATTTGCCTAGAAGGACATCGATTATGTCCTAGAAGGGCTGATCTATCAGATGTCATAAGTCACTCTCTTGCCTTTGGCAAAGGCGGGATCCTGTTGAGATGAACTGGCCCTGGGGCGATACCCCGAAAAGTTAATCTCTTTAATCAAAGCAGTTTTTGATCCAAAACCTGTATGCTTAATAAGCATCTCTGGCGCTGAAGATAAGGAACACAAAAGAGGTCTCCTATTCCTGGGTCAGATGGAACAGTACATGGTTTGCCCAGGAGGACATCACCATAAGGACCTATTCTGCAGATGTCTTAAGACCCTTAAGTCCCTGAAACTCTCTTGAGATAAACCAGCTCTTGAGTGGCACCTAGAGAACCCAATCTCTTTAATCAGCACAATTTCAGATCCAAAAGATATTTAATTGAGATGGACAATATTTTGATGATTGAGGCTCTCATATTCTTTTTATGGATACTCATACTTTATTTTTGGCTCTCTCCCGCTAGGCTAACTGCTTTTAATTAAAATGTGTTATTATAATTGTGTGTGTGTGCATGTGTATGTCTGATGTGCTGGTGTTCACATGCATGCTCAGCACACATGTGGAGATTAGGGGATGACTTTGTGGCGTCAGCTATCTTCTGTTACCTTTACATGGGTTTTGGAGATTGAAACCAGGTTGTCAGGTTGAACTACAAGTGCTTTTACTCCCTGAGCTCTCACGCTGGGCCCTAACTGTCTTTTTAAAAAAATGTATGTATATGAGTGTATTGCCTGCATGTATTGTCATTGCACCATGTTATACAATGCCCTTGGTGGTCAGAAGAGGGCTTTGGATTCCCCTGGAACTGGAGTTACAGACCACTGTTAGCTGCCATGTGCATGCTAAGAATCAAATCCAGGGTCCTCTGCAAGAGCAGCCAGTGCTCTTAACCACTGAGCCATCTCTCCAGTGTCCCTTAACTGTCTTATAAAACTTCCAGTCTGGAGCTTGAGGAACCCAGCTAGCCTCCAACCAGGTGCTTCCCCTGTAACATCAAACTTCTCATTAATTCGGACTCTCAGACTCTTGTTTCTACTTCTGGATTTTATGATGTTTAGGAAGGGAGACCTACCAAAAGTGTCAAAGTCTGCATAAGCAAATCTAAACACATTTACCCATGGTTCTCATTTATTCAGCTGTGCTGTGTCTAACTATATCTTTGTAACTACGACTATAAGATGCAGTATGACTCAGAGAAGGCCCCCCGGATTCCTGCAGGAAAGTTAGCCACTCAGGCTGGAACCGCAACAGAAGACAGGCCGGTGTTTTCCAGTGCAGGAAGGGAAATTTAAAGTAAGGAGTAACTCAGATTTTAAGGGTAACTCAGAGTGACCCAGAAATTTATCTGAACTTTCCTTTTTCTTGTAGATAACAAGTAAAAAAAAGGAAACAACATGGAGTTATGAGTAATCAAATATTTATTCCTAAGAACTTGCCTTTAGGCTACATTTTACATAACCAGGGCACTTTTTAAAAAAACAGATGATACCAAGAAAAGAAAATAAAAGCTTTATGAAATTCAGTTTGGTCACAGTATAGTTTATAAAATTGAAGACTTTGCTAAGGATGGCACTCTAGACTACTGTGCAATCTTGCTATTAGATTTTTTTTTTCAGAAGGAAAGGTGAATGGTCTTAGATTCTTTACGTTCAAAATATTTGTGTCATTATATCAAAACCTAAATTTACACAAGATTTTCAAAATTTTCTATGCCTGTGTGCCTCTGAGAATGATTGAAGACCCTCCCCCTCATCATGTGTGTCCAGTCTTTGGACATTGTGACAAAACTCTGTCATCTACCAAGTTCATGCTTGAGAACTGTACAATTTATTATAAAAAAGATTGCAAGAAAAATCTCATACTGTTTTAAGTAAGGAATCCGCCAGCTGCATGCAGTCACATGTGGCCCATGGATCCCAGGGTGTGCATACCTGAGAGACTACTACTAAGTACCCTTCCTGGGCAGTAAGGAAGCCCATTGACTTATCAAACTCCAGGGTAGTATCTCAGAATTCAGGGCCATATTTAGAGTCTAGGGAGTCTTCAGTTCCACCTCCCTCAGCAACTGCACCTCCATCCCCTCACCCTTCAGTTCCTTCAGTCCCTCCACCTCAGCTTGGAATAAGTATGAACAGGATTCTAATCTCCCCAGTGCCCTTAAATCAGCAAGTGTGTTTCCACTCTGGGAAGCAGCAAGTGGAGAAGGAATTCTAAGAATACTTGTCCTTTTTTTCAATGTCGGTCTCAGTTCAAAACAAATGAGAATCAGGGTGGGTTTAGGGGATGCTAATAAGCTTATTAGTAAATTTCAATTCTTGAGTATGTCCTTTGACCTAATTTAGGAAGATTTGCATAATCTTCTCTATTTCCCTCACTACCAAGGAAAAGGGATGGATTTTGGCACCTGCACTGCCATATGGGAAGAAATTCATACCAGAGATCAAGAACTGGTCATTGGGACCATAGCTTTCCCAGTTAGGAACCAAACTGAAGATACCAAACAGGAAGAAACAGTCCCACTTTGCAGTGTGACTGAGAAAATGCATAGACCAATGAGCAAGCCTGTCAACGCTAAGACTACAGGAACAATGCAAAATAATGATGGGATTCCAGTCCTGTTTTTAGGCTATCTTCCTGAGATTCTGAGAAAATATACAAATACTGATCCTGGCTCTCGTGGAGATACAATCTTGCCAGCTACTAATTTCATTATTCATTCTGCTCCAAACATTAAGAAGAAGCTATATAAAAAAAAAAAAAAAACAGATATTGGGATTCCAGACATTCCTACATTCCTACATCAACTTTTAAATTTGGCCTTTGGGATTTTTAACAACAGAGATAAAATAGAGGCACCCCAAAGAGTCCAGAAGAAGATATTACAGGCACAGGAAACACCAATTACTAGCCTATGGCTTAAGGGATAATATATTTACCTAAGAAAATAAGTACTTGCCTCCTCAGAGAAAATTCACTTAAATACATGAGGATTATAAATGGGCCAATATCTGCCTCCTCTGTGGGAAACCAGGGCACTGAAAAAGAACTGCCTGTAACAGGGTCTTGAAAAAAAAAATCAGGGTTTAGCATTCTTGCAAAGAGGTGAGACACTGCATGAATGTCTTACCCCGACAAGAATGGGCCTTCAGCTCCAGTGGTGGCTGCCTCTGTATACCGAAACTGTATAAGGTTCCCGAGTGAAACCACCATCAAACAACTGCAAATAACTATCAAAGAGCCCTGAGTAACTCTTTTGGTGGAGCAGATAAAAATATATTTTTTTAAACACTATGGCTTCATTATCTGCCTGAATTTACAATCCAGGATCTCTTTCTAAATGGATTTGTGCAATAAATTGGTGATGATGACAACCCCTAAACCAAAGAGTCCTTAACATGTACACTTAGAAATAAGATTTTTCTCTTGAGCTTTCTTAGTTCTTTCTCAATGTCCTACTCTTCCGCTGGAAAGAGATTTTTAACATCTGTGGGAGGAGAAATTCTACAATTGGTCCCAGAACGTATGATTTCTTTTATAGGAAAACTAATTATAAAAGCAATAAGAAAAGAAACTCAAAATTACTAACCCAAGCAGGTACTCAAGTTTAGGATGAAGAGATTCCAAAAGGGCAGTTAATGTTCCAGCTGTTGTATTTCCTTAAAAGAAGTCCATAATTTTCCTCACAAATGAAAATTTCCTAAACAAGAGGCATGGCAGATAATTCAGTCTCTTATTTTAAAATTTCTCACACTTGGCCTTCGGTACCTTGCCAGTTCCCACGTAGCATCCCAGTTTTTCCAGTTTCAAAGCCCAATAGAAAATATTAATGGGTCCAAGATCAAAGAACTGTTAACAAAGTGGGGCTGTCTCTCCATTCAGTTGATCTAAATTCCTATGACTATTTAAACCCAGATTACAAATGAAGCTGATAGTTTTACTGTCCTTGACTTAAGGTTGTTCCTTCTTTATTTCTGTTGCACACAAAATCAAAATACCTGCTTGTCTTTAAATGGACTGATTTCAGTAGCATGGAAACTATGAAGACTCTTGTACAGTGATGCCACAGTGATTCAGATAGCTTTTGAAAATGCAAAACAATTAATATCTCTCACTTAAAAAATGGTGGCTTATTTCAGTAGATAGGTGATCTTCTCATGTACAGCCTTACAAAACTTAGACTCTGATGATGACAATATTAAAGTTTAAAGTTTTAAGAACCACAGCATACTGACCACCCTCTCGAAAGGCTCAAATCTCCTAACAAACGGTAAAACAGTTAGGAAATACTTTGGCACCTATGAGAAAAAAAAAAGATGCTCTTAAGGATAGGGCCACCATAAACTAAGCTCAGGGCCTTTTGGGAATGTTGGATCCGTAAAATTTAGTTTCCAGATTTTGGTGTATAGTTAACCCAATTTTTGAGGTCACAAGAAGGTTCAGGCTGTGAACCTCTCTAACAGAGAGATGTATAACAAAGGCACACTTTGCAAGAACTAAAAGAATAGCTTGTCACCCCCAACCTTGGGAATTCTTGATTTAGGAATTCCTTTCACTCTATATGTGGCAGAAAGACAAGGGTGGGCATTGTAAGTTGTGTGACTCTTTCCTCCAAATTTAAGCATTCCCTCCTGGAGGAAGGAAGGAAACTCCTAAGTTTCAGGAAGGTAACAAAACGTACAAGGCTTACCCATGCTCTTGTAAGGAGCCCTATTAAAACATGGTTCACTAGTGTAGATGTGGAATAGTTTATTTGGTTTGTCACTGGTACCCTACCGGGAACAAATAGATGTTTTTTCATGTCTCCCCAAGAACAGTCACATACTAGGAATTCTTACCCCAAAGCTATGGGTAGTCCCAAATAGGTAACTGACATCTCCAAACAACCAGACTGTAACATGTTGATGGGCAGGAGGTTTATGAGTGGTAACAGCTACACTGCCTGCTAAGCTCACTCTGGGATACTGTTGAGATCCACATGTCTGTTTCTGTGCCAATAACATGCTGATTTTGTGACCCCAGCTTGAAATCAGGTACATTATATCTCTAGCATTGTTCATTTTGTTTAGGATTGATTCAGCTAGCAAGTCTTTGTGCTTCCATAAGTTTTAAGATCAATTTTTCTACTTATATGAAAAATAACATGGGAGTTCTGATGGCTACTACATTTAATCTGTAGATTGCTTTTGGTAAGATAGCCATTTTTATATTAATCCTTCTGATTCATGCATGGGAGGTCTGTCCATTTTCTATTGTATTCTTTAGTTGCTTTGTTTAGAATTTTAAACCTCTCATTGTACTGGTTTTTCATTCCTTTGTTCAGGTTTATCCCAAGGTATTATTTTTTGGAGATCATTGTGATTGCAGTTGTTTCCATGGTTTCGTTCTCAGCATGTTTGTTATTGGCACATAGGAAGGATAATGAATTTCATGTGCTAATTTTGTGTCCTGTCACTTTGCTGCAAGTGTTATCAGATATAAGAGTTTTCAGGTTCCCTTATGTAGAGAATGATATCACCTGCAAATCAGCCATTTTGAGTTCTTCCTACATTTTTCTCTTTGCTCTAGCAAAACTTCAAGCACTATATTGAATAGAAATGGAGAAAGTGGACACCCTTGTCTTGTTCCTGATATTAGTGGAAATGTTTTGAGTTTTTCTTTCCACATTTAGTAGAATGTTGGCTATATGTTTGTTGTATAGATCTTTTATTGGGGTGAGGGGTGCTCTCTCTATCCCTAGCCTCTTCATGAATTTTAACAAGAAAGGATGTTGTATTTTGTCAAAAGCCTTTTTTGCATCTATTGAGATGATCATGTGTCTTCTGTCCTTGAGTTCATTTATATGATGTATTACAATTACTTGTGGGTGTTGAACCATCCCTACATCTCTGGAATGAATCCAGCTCGATCACTGTGAATAATCTTTGTGATGTGTTCTTGAACACAGTTTGCAAGCATTTTGTTGAGAACTTTTATAACTACGTTTGTCAGGGAGAATGGTCTATAACATTCTTTTTTGCTATGTCTTTGTCTGATTTTGGTATCAGAGTAATACTGGCTTCATAGAAAGAATTTGGCAGCATTCCGTTCTTTTCTATTTTTTGAAATAGTTTGAGAAGCATTGATGTTAGTTCTTCTTTAGAGGTCTGCTAGAATTCAGTGATGAATCCATCTGGACCTGGACTTTTTTTAGTTAGGAAATTTTTTTTATTACTGCTTCAGTATCTTTACTTATTATAAATCCTTTTAAATTTATCTCATCTTGGTTTAATTTTGTAGACCATATGCATCTAGATATTCATCTATTTCTTTTATATTTTCCAATTTAATAGAATATACGTTTTTAAGATATATCATAATGATTTTCTGAATTTCATTTTTATCTACTGTAACGTCTCCTTTTCCTCGGCATCATTAAATTGGGTCTTCTCTCATTTTCTTTTGGTTGATTTGACTAAGGGTTTGCTGATATTGTTTTTCCAAAGAACCAACTCTCCATTAATTCTTTGTATTGCTTCTTTTTATTTCATGGTTTTAATTTCTGCACTGGGCTTCACTCATTCTTTCTATCTACTCCTTTTGGGTTTGGTTTGTTCTTATTTTCCAAGGTTCTACAGTACATAATTAAGTTATTTATTTGAGATCTGTCCAATTTTTTAAAATATAGGCACTTGCAGTAACAGACCTCTCTCTTAGGACTGCTTTCATCACACACACACACACACACACACACACACACACACACACCATAGGTTTTGGTGTGATATGTTTTATTTGTTCCATTTGTTCCTAGGCTTTTTTTTAGATTTATTATTTTATTTTTAATTATGTTTATGTGGGGGGGTGTGCACAAGAGTGTAGATGCCTGTGGAAGCCAAAGGCATCAGATACCATGGAGTTGGAGTTACAAGCAGTTGCAAGCCCCACAATGTGGGTACTCGGAACTTGACTTGGGTCCTCTGCAAAAGCAGTATGTGTTTTTAACCACTGAACCATCTCTCCAGCCCAATTCTAGGAGAAATTTCCTTTTTAGTTTCTTCAGAGAGCCACTAATCATTCAGTTGGGTGTTATTTCATCTCATAGAGTTTATGTCTATTCTATACTTTTTATTACTGTTGGTTTTTGAGTTTCATTCCATTATGGTCACAGACATTGCTTCAATTTTCCTATATTTGTTAAGACTTTCTTTGTTCCTGATATGTAAATTATTTTAGATAACATTCTATAGGATGTGAAGAATGTGTATTGTATAGTGTTTGGATGGAATGTTCAGTAGATGGTTGCTAGGTCCATTTGATCCATGATGCAACTTAACACAAATGTTTCTCTTTATCTTTGTTGGAGTGGCCTATCTATTGTTAAAAAGAGGGTATTGAAGTCACCCAGTGTTATCATTTTGGAGTTAATATTTGACCTTACATCTTGTAGTAATAGTTTTATGATTAACTTACATCAAATAATATTAGTTTTATGAAATGAAGACACCTGTGTTTGATGACTGTATTTCAGAAGTTTAATGTCCACTTGATAAACTATAGGAAATGTCCTTATTTATTTCTTCTGACTAGATTTGGTTTCAAGTCTATTTTATCAGACATCAGAACAGAAACACCTGCTTGTTTCACTCTAATATAGCATCTGTCTTTGAGGGCAGCATGTGTTTCTTGGAGGCAAAAAAAATTGATGGATCCTTACAGTCCATGTCTTTTCATTGGGGAACTGAGACCATGGATATTCAGAATTGATTTAGATGTGCTTGTTAGTCCTTGTAATTTTGTTGCTTTTCTGTTTCTCATTTACTTAGCTACTGTTCTTGCTTCTAGCTTCATGGATGCGTTTATCTTTTCCTTAAATCTGAAGGACTCCTCGTACTTTCTTCTGTGGAATAGACTTAGTGATCACAAATTCCTTTATTCTGTTTTATTCTAAGAAGTTTTTCTTTCTTCCTTAAGTATCACAGATAGTTTAGCTTGGTATAGCAGTATGTGTTCACAGCTGTTGTATTTCAGATCTTAAGTATATCATTTCAATCTCTCCTGGCTTTTAAATTTTTCTGTTTTAAAATCTATTATTCTGATGTCTTGCCTCTTTTATGTAGCTTAGTGTTTCTCTCTTAAAGCTTTTAATATACTTTCTTTTTTCTATATATTTAGTGTTTTAACTATTGTATGATGTGGGGAGGTTCTTTTCTGATCTCAGTGCTTCCTGAATGGGTATTTCTTTCCCTTTGGAAATTTTTCTTCTATAATTTTTTGAAATTTATTTTTGTTTTATGTAGATAAGTGTTTTGCCTAATCTATGTAAGTATATTCATATCAGGCAATGTTCATGGAGGCCAGAAGAGGGTGTCACATCCCCTGGAGCTGGAGTTATGGATGGTTGTTAGCTGCTATATGGGTGCTGGGAACCAAACCTGAGTCCTCTAGAAGAGCAGTCAGTGCTTATAACCACTGAAACATCTCTCTAGCTCTCTTCAGTGATTTTATTGAACACATTTCCTATGCCTTTAACATGAAATTCTCCTCCTACACCATGATGCATTGTCTTTTCATTTATGCCTTCATATTAATTTGTCTTTATCATTTTACTCAGTATTTCAGTCCCTTTACCTGATATTCTGTTCTCCAGATGATCCACTCTTTAGTCATTTTATCTGACTTGCTGAACTTTCTGTTTCTGGTCTTTCAGTTTGGTTCCTCTTCGGCACTTTATCTCTTTATTGAATTTAACGTTCATATCCTGTGTTGATTTACTTATTTTATTCAGTTGTTTCTTGGAATTCTCTTGAAATTCATTTTATTTGTGTCCTCGCTGATTCCTTTGGACATATCCACAATGACTTTTTGAGTCTTTATCTGCGGTCTTCTCTAATCCACTTTCATTGGAGGTTGTTACTGTGGAATTAGTAATTTGGGGAGGAGTCATATGTCTTTAGTTTCAGGCTTCTTGTGCTTTTGCATTGGAATTTGTGCATCTGGGGGATTAGGTTGAATTTTTGTAACCTGTCTTATTTCAGTAGAATATTTGAAATATTCAAGAAGAACTAGGTTGAGGTGGTTTTTTTGTTTTTTTTTTTCTGTTCTGTTAAATTGTTGTTGAGGGTACCAGGTTCAATCCTAGTAGAGAACAGAGTATTTTCTGCAAAAAAAAATAGTCATTATCAAAGATTAGGTTCCCTATGAGAATACAGCAATAGTCTAATAAAATCCATCACCTCACAAGCACCAAAGTGTTAAGAAGCTAAAAGAACAGCAATAGTACTGTGTGCACTAACGTATCAGTTACTGTGGGTCTGAGTAGAAAGAGAGGAAAAGCAGAGTAAGACTAGGGTTAGCATTGTACTGACAGAAAAAAAGGCGAGGAGGGAAGTACAAACAGAACGGGAAACAGTAGGAACATGAAAGAGTTAGGCAGCTTTGACTAAAGACATGAAAAGAGAGTTGTAAATGATGTCGATACTCCCAGCTCTAAAAGGCTGAGGCACAGTGGCCCCATAAACCAGGTCAGTCTGGGAGAGGAAAATGAAAGAACAGAGAAGAAAAAGAAAGGAAGAAATGGAAAAGACAAGGACAGAAGTGACCTGATAAACCGCCACCAGCTATTAAATACAGGAAGAAATATGGCGGGGAGAGCTGGAGGAGGACGTGAAGCCTAAATGTAGTTTGATCTGCCTGCTAGTTTCAGCCTTGGGTCTGTTGACATTCCTTCCCCAGCTCCTTGAATCCTGCCCATTCCTGTGTGTTCATTTGTAATGTCATTTCACAGATGCTGATCACAGCCCTTCAGGAGCCCAGCTGCAGTGTTGGCCCTGCCCATACACAGGTGAACTTTCCTGATGTCCAGTGTGCAGTTCTCCTGCAGACTCTGGCTCCGACCAGATTTTCACCCCCCGCAGAATACTGCATGGTTCTGTGTAAAAAGTTTGTAGTCTTGCTCTGCGGTCATGTTTCAGTGTATAGTCCCTCTGACACTCGAGTTTCTTGAGAATACAGTTCACAGAGATTTTCAGAAAGCCATGCTATCAGTGGAGACAGGCTTTTTTTAAAAAATGGTATCTGGGGGCTGGAAAGATGGCTCAGTGGTTAAGAGCATTGGCTGCTCTTGCAGAGGATTCAGTTCCCAGGACCCATATGGTGGCTATCGACCATCCATAACTCCAGTTCCAGGGGAATCTGACGCCCTCTTCTGACCTCTGCAGGCATTGCATGACACAAGTATGCACTTACATACATGCAGGCAGTATACTCATACACATAAAATAAAAATAATACATGAAATATTCTAAATGGTGTCCTATGACTGCTTCAGAGGTGAGTTCCAAGAACAGCAAACTTTCCTGGAATCTCCCTCTGCCAGGGTCACCGTATGACCTACCAGTGCTCTTAACCACTGAGCCATCTCTCCAGCCCCCATTACCTATTTTAGTTTGCTATTAAAGTTATAGATATTCAAGTGTTACCTATCTCTTCTTATAGCTGTTATCCAACTTTTCCCTGTTTAATTCCTGGAGATTCTAGCCGACTGTGCTTACGTGTCCTCTCGCCATCGTCCTTGCCCTGAAATTTAAATGCTTTTAGAAACCGTCTGACTAGGCACACAGGTAGTAGCAAACTGGCAGGGCCGTGTACCAAAAGGGGCACTCCAGGAGGCAACAAAAATGTCTCTGATAGCCCCTTGCTCTAGAATTAAATGTAAGCTCATCGTATACAGGAGCAGAGAAGGAATGGAACCACCAAATGAGGAAATAAACTAACTAGAAATAACTTGTAGGTTCAAGAGAAACAAGATTCTGATACCCTTAACAGACCAATGGGAAATTATTGTGTGACTTCATGACTCATGTCAACTGAGAAGAGAATTAATTACTCTCATCATTACTACCTTTGGTGGAAAGGATCACAACCCACACTCTGAGAAGTCACTGGGACCTATAGCCTCTTCCCAGAGGAATTAGGCTGAGGCTACCATCTTTCTTTAACCAAGTACAAAGAAAAAGGGCATTCCCAGGAGAAGACGGGAAGTTAGATTTTACTCAGATGCCTCCCCAGGATATAGCCATTTCCTGGCACTTTCTGATATCTTCTCATGGTGGATAGTGTCTACCCCAACCAGACTGGAAAGACTCTGCAAGCTGTCAAGGCCTTATTTAAAGAAATCACCTCTCACTATGGACTCTACAAATCTTTCCCAGTGGCAGTGGACTTTCTATTTCTGAAATAACCCAAGAGGTCTCACAGGTGTTAGGAATAATCTATTATCTTCAAACCTCTCAGAATACTCAGACATCAGGAAAAGAAGAGAGGGGAAACTTACATATTAAGATTACCTGGACTTTAAGATTACCTGGACTCAGCATTCTCATTCTCAATCTCTCTCTCTCTCTCTCTCGCTCTCTCGCTCTCTCGCTCTCTCATTTATCTATCTTCTATCTATCATCTAATCTCAGAGATAAGGTTATCTTTGCTTTCTATCATTTTACTAAAAGAAAACTGAGCATTTAGGCATGTACCTATAATCCCACAGTTGAGAGACAGAGGCAGGAGAATCGAAAGTTCAAGGCTGGCCTTGGTTAGAAGGAAAGTTCCCAGTCAGCCAGAGCAATATAGTGAGACCCTGTCTCCACAAAACAAAACAAACACAAATCAACAAATATACAAAAGAATTAAAATCACCACTAAGGTCTTCTTATAGCACAGACCTCACAAACTTCTTTGTAACCAGCTTTTTCTAACATGATTCCCAATAATTGATCCCAATGATAAATATATAATTAAGACAAATATAGGAAGCTTTCTTCGATTAAAATAAAGTTCTTCTATACTCTGATAATAAAGTATGTGAGGGTCAGTGAAATGGCTTAGCTAGGAAAGTGCCTGCCAGGTGAGTCTGAAAGCTGAATTTAGTTTCTGGAGCCACCAGAAAAAAACAACTCCTGAAAGTTATCCTCTGGCATCCATATGTGTGTTGTGGTACATGCATCCCCCCTCCTCCAAGTAGAAGAACATGTAAGCCACATGTATAGCCAAAAACTGTATAGTTAAACATCTAGAAAAAGAAGTTCTCATCAGACCAGCTGCTTCCCATATGGATGGGTCCTTACCAGGTCCTCTGGAGCATTGCAGTGAAGCTATGAGGACATTCTTCATAGATCCTTGTCTCTAAAATAAAACAAGTCCCTTCTGAGTCTCTACAGCCACAAGAGCATCCTGAACAAAGAACATTTAAACCTGCAAACCATTACAATATTAGAGCTTATGTTCATACAGGAAAAGAGGACATCTTAAAAATAATTCCCACTTATGAATCTATCAGTTGTTATCTTTATGTTTTCAATTGCTGCTTGGTTTTATTCTGAATTTATTTCTTTATCTGTCGTTTCAAATGCAGTAGGTTCCTTTATTTGACCGCCTTTGTTCATTTGCAGACACCACACATATTCGCTGGGTTGCTGCTGTATAAGTCATCTGCATTCCACAGCTGAAAAATGACATTTTAAAATTAAACTAAAATTAACGAAATTATGCATATGATCTATGATCCAGCATTTTTCTAAATTTGTAATAAGATAAAACTATGACATACATGATTTTATTGCCACTGATAATCCACAGAGCATTTTTATGTTGACAGAATATATTGAAGAGCATGCTTCTGCCCAGCAATTGTCATGTTACTAAAAGCTGTGAAAAAAAAAGATCATTGCTGGAACATGCTTACAAATTGATGAGAAAGAGGGTTTTTATAGAACTGGTACAATCATGAAACTAAAACTTCTATTCACATGCGATCTATTACTGAAAAATATCTTATTTGCTTGTTTTCCTTAATGACTGTGCATTTGAAGATATGATGAACCACAGACCTTGGATTATGAGGCCAGAGAGAAAACTCTCTGCTAGCTCCAATCAAAGGGGAAATTTTTAAAGGATTTGGTTTTTGGTATTTTTGAGAATTTCCTACATGAATATTGTATTTGCATTATTTCTACCCCTCCCATTGTCCTCATGATTTTTATCCTCTTCTTTGGTTATTATTAAATATACATACATTCATATATATATGTGTGTGTGTATAAAATGTTACCCTGAATCCATGTAGTGGTGTTCATGTGTGCATGTGTTTAAAGCTGTCCACTTGGGATTAGCTCACCTCACGGAGGCAGTCCCTGGAGAAAAGTGATTCTCCGTCCTGCAGCATCCATTGGTTGCCTGTAGCTCTTCATTTTGAGTGGGACCCCATGAAATTTCCCCCATCCATGTCAGCTGGTTTTGTTATTACGGTTTTATATTAGGCGCTGTGGGTGTAATCATGCATCCTCAGTGATTATAACATCAATTTCTTGTTCCTTCATTCTCTTCCACTGCTGGATACTTTCTTAGAATTTTTCCTCTGTGTATAGCCACATTCTCATATCTTACTATGGTTATATCTTTTTAATTTTTTATTTTTCATTAATTGCAATCAATCTTGAATACCCTGAGACTAACTCATTTTTACACAAGACATAACAGGATAATAGAAATATTGACAAAGAAAACTGGTTGATTCATGCATCACTGCCTATTTTAAGTGTTTCTGGTCTGTTTTGGTGGGTGTCCCCTTTAGAAGATCATGACTAGATAAAGCACCAACAATTCACTGAGGATGAACACCTGAGTCAGGTATGGATCCACAGCCACCTATTCCAATGATTCCTCATGGTCTGTAATATCACTGTTCTTCAACCCAGTCATGGAAAGACCTTTCCTTTAAAGGGAACCAACACTCAAGCATAATCTGTGGTTAAATACCAATTAACTCATCTGCTTTTCAGCCTTCTAGCATCTTACCAGATAATCGGATTTTGGATGATTACATATAGATTAAATCCATGTTATCATCATCTGAGCTGGTTCCCCTTTATTGGGAACAAAACAAATCATTCACTTGACCACTTGGGAATTTTCTCTAATGATTAGGATGGATCCCTGCTACTCACTGTAATTCAGCTGTAACAGTAAAGGAAAGTGATTGATTTGCTATTGATTGGACTTGGAGACCTATAATTTGATGCGTTACTCTTAATGACTGATTCCAAAAGGCTATTTGGTGGCAACTTCTACTCATGGTTGTTCCCAGGATGGACTAGCAGGTACACATTAAGATACTCTTGACTGCAAGGACACTGGGTGAAGACTATAAACCATTCTGAAAATTATCCCACTTTACCACATAGACAACATCTGCTTTTCACTGAAGTGATCATTTAGCTTCCATTTTTATTCCTCAAATAGAAGTAGAAAATGTTATGTGATATATAGACCCTCTAATTAGATACACATAAAGGTCCTTAATTGTATAGCCTTGAGGATCTCACTCCTAAATTCAGTTAAGATGATGAGAATTGCCATCCTACAAAACCAGATGGCCTTTGCAATTCTGACAGAAACACAAGGGGAACCCAAGTTATCACTACAGTGAAAAGCTGTGGAGACTAGACAGCCCGGACATGGTATGCTCAATTTCTAAGATTTTCACACCCAAATCCAATTTATATCAGGTACTCCCTTAAGTTTTAATGATTGACTAACATTGTAGTTTTCAGACACCTTATGATAGAAAAGATCCTTCCAATATTGGTACTAATTTTGAAATTAGACATAATCATGTATTATGTGTTTTATTGCTTGGGTGTTTTGTTGTCTTGAATAGTGACATTTTCTCTTATAGATTCCCATAAAATGATGATCCTTCAGTCTCCAAGCTGGGACCCTCTCACATGTCTTAGAACAGGCAGGCCAAGGCTTTTGTTCCCTAAATGGCAGAGTCTACAGTCTTATTCGGCCTAAAGAAGTTTTAAAACATGGATCTTTGACCATCAACCTTTAAGAATAAGGATTAAAATTTCCGAGGAAGAAATTGACTCAGGATAGAAAGACAGGAATAATTAAGAGACATAGTAAAGGAAAGAAGTCTCTTACTCTGGAATCTGGGTGGGCTTCAGAAACTTCAACTGATAAAATAAAAATTGCCTACAGAGATATTGCTTGTCTTCCTAAAAACATCCCAAACCAAAATGTTAACAAGAACAAGCTATGGTTATGTAGGATTAGAAATTTTGTGATCTTCAGTTTAACTGTGTTTATACTTCTCTCTCATCCCTTACTCTAAGTGTTGCATCTCATAAAGACACCTTATTGAATTTACAAAAAGAAATCCTTTAAGAAAAATAAAAATTTTAAAACTTTATTTTTAAAGTTTACTTAATCTGGGACTAGAGAGATGACTCAGCAATTAAGAGCACTGGCTGTTCTTACAGAAGACTCTGTTTTGAATCCTATCACTCACATGGTGACTAATAACTATAAAGTTCCAGGAGATCTGACACCTTCTTCTGTCCTCCATGGGCATTGCACTTACATACATGCAGGCATAGCACTCATACACATTAAAAAAATCTGCTTAATCTTTCAATCTTGTTGTCAGTTGCATTTTTTGAGCAATGCTCATAATATTCATCATCATTTCAGTTTGTATCACTTTAATAAAAAACAGTGATAAGCATCTTATTATATGCTTACTCTGTCTATAATATTTGGTGAGGTGCCCATTCAGGTTTTTTCACATTTTAACTAAGTTGTTCATTTTCCTATTGTTGAATTTTAAGAGCTCTTTGTATATTTATATCAATAGCCTGATGTAGTAATGTTTTTTCTCACAGACCTGACATGAGCATCAGCCATTATGGAACATGAGCGACTGGCCACATAGTCATGGCAAAGAAATATGCAGAACAATACAGCGGTAGCTGAGTCTAAGGGTGATGGGATGGGGCTACGAACATTCCCTCATAGAAAGAAATGGGGGAAAGGCGAGGGACTCTAACCTGGGATGCTACTCACTATTTGCTTCCGCTCCCAGACGCATGTCATCTTGGGAGGTGCAAGAGTATACAGAAGGCAGAAGGTTACCTGAAGGTGAGACCCCATGATGCACTTCTGTGGTATTTTACCCATGATGGAGTGTGACTTTTCGGGGTGCCACTGTTTTCAGTCTCCAGTGCTTCTGTGATGACTCCAACAAGCTCACTGGCTCCCAAGTTGGACTTGATAGTCTTTGCACTGGTCTCATTGATGTCCTACTTGCGGTGAACAGATGTTTCATGTCTCCAGGAAAAGTATGTACAATGTTGCCATTTGTTACTTTCTTCTTTTCTAATATTCATATGAACTACTATAAATTTCTGTCAATGCACGATCTCTATATTTCACAAACTTAGCAAGTTTTTATTTTAATTTAGTTAAAAACATTAAAAATATTTCTCAGATTTTTTTTTCTTTGATCATGCGTTGTTTAGAAGTATGTCATTTAATCTCTCAGTATTTTGGGTGTTCTAGCTTTATTTCTGTTCTTAATTTCTAGTTTAATTCCATGTGTTTTGAGAGTAAACAATGTATGATTTCTGAACCCTTCTGGCATGTGTGCGCGAGCGCGCACAAGTGGAGACCACCGGAAGTTGATGTCAGCTGCCTTTCTCTGCATTTGCCTCCTTAACTTTTGAGACAAGATCTCTTAACTGAACCTGGAGCTCACTGATTGGCTATGCTGGCTGCCACTGAACTCGGATCCACTTGTCTCTGACCTTCCTGCGCTGGGATCAGAGACATGATTGGCCATGCCTGGCTTTTTACGCAGATGTTGGGAATCTGAACCTAGATCCTTATGCTTGCGTGACAGGCACTTTATTCTCTGAGCCATCTCCCCAGCTCTGATTTCTTATCTTTGAAATATGATAAGATGTTTTATGTCCAGCAATGTAATCTATCTTGGTGAATGTTCCATAGGAGCTGGAGAAGAATGTGTATTAAGTGTATTTCTTCATTCTTGAATAAGTACTCTATACACGTGAATTATATATTAATGATATAATTGAGTTCAGTATATTCTGATTTTCTGCTTGCTGGATCTATTTAACTCTGGTAGATGGATGTTAAAGATTTTAACTGCAACAACAGATTCATCTGTTTCTCCTCACAAGTTCTATCATTTTTTCCTCAAATTATTTTGATGTTCAGCTTTTAGGCATACACAGGTACAGGTACATATGTCTCATATGTCTTCTTAGAGCTTTGACCCTTTAATCATTGTGAAATGCTCCCTCTCATCTTTGATGCTTTTTCTTGCTCTGAATTTTGCTCTGCCTGAATTAATATAGCACTTCCACATTTTGGTGTTAGTGTGGTATATTTTTTTCTACCCATTTATTTCTAATTTGTAAAAGTCTCTGTGAAACAGACCAGAGGCACTTGATCTGCTTCTGAGTGTATTTTGCTTGGGTTAAACATGGATAAGGTCTGTTAAAGAGGGATATTATTTCCAGGTTAAATTCTCATCTCAAGCACTCTTTAATGTTCGTGGCAACTCTACTTGATGGACAATGTCAGACTCCTCCCATGTGTTGGTCCCAGCAGGCAGCAGCCCAGAGCAGAACAGGAAGCCTTTCCAGGACCAGCACAGACAGAGTATGGTGGGACTGTGAGTGAAGTTAATATAGCTCCTGAGGGTCCCTCGGGGCTGAGGAAACCTGTGCACACTTCAGAACTTGTCAGTCAAGCAGCTGCTTCTTCAGCAACTTCTCCAGCTGTCATGAAAGTCCCAGCTGCTTCAACCACTTGCAGCTGCTCAGGAAGACTTGGATCCAGTTGCTGGTGCCCAGAAAAGACTTCAAACCAGCCACAGAGTCCTGAAGAGACTTCGTTCCAATTGTGGGAATCACTGAAACCATTGTGACCACTCTTTCACTGTGACTTTTCTCAGGAAGTCTTTGATTCTGTTGCAGCTGTTCCAAATACTCCAGATAGCTCAAGGAGACTGACAACGACAGCTTCATATGATCCTCAGATAACCTGAACTACAGCTGCTCCAGATTACTCAGCCAACAGACTTCCAGACTTACATAGCAGTCTTCAGTCTGGTCAGGGAGGAACTCCTCCCCTGCCCATGACGACAGTGTGCACGAATGACTAGTTACATGAGCTAGGCTCCTCTCACTCTAGGTAGAGAAATCTGGGAGACTTCCTTCCCCCTTACACACTGTTCCCCTTCCCAGATTGCTGCATCCTAGGCACTCTGAAGAGTGCCTGCATATAGCTTTTGTCACCAGTAAAGGAAGCTGAGCTGGTAACACATGCAGCAGATAATTCTCTGGGTTAGAAGCTTTAGACATATCCAACAGCAGCAGCTAGAAGATAGGTCAAGAGTTCCAAAGAGCGGCTAGATGAGGAGCAGAGACTGGAAAATGGAGACTGATCAGGGCTGTGTAAGTGCTTAGAAGGCAAGAACAGATAAGACAGCTGAGGCTGCCAGGGGCTGAGAGCGACAAAGACCTATGACTGTGAAAGATGAAGGACTAAGAGTTGTGTTTGGAGGCACTTGCAGGCCTTGGCTGATAGACCAGAAAACCACTGAGCTGTGGCTCCTGAGGAACTGTAGCACGAAGCTGAGGCTCTCAACACTCTGAGCTTGAAGCTGTAATTCTAAGAATTGAGGGTTCTGACACCAAGCTTGGAGGTAATACTAAGAGCTAAGGGTCTCAACACCCCAAGTGGTCTCTCTTTTTCTGCGTTATGTGATGCAAATGAAGCATTTTATATAATTCGGGGTTTGTTTCTTCTTGGTATACGAATCATACTTTTAAAAACTTTTTGTGATTATTATAGAGTTTGAAGTATACATTTATAATGAATTCACTTTTAAGTAATCCATATACACCCACTCATAGTGCTGTATTGTTTAATAACAAAGTATTTGTAATTCCTCTGTCCTATCCCTGTATTATTGTAGTCTTTCATCTCACAAATGTAATTGAATCTGTGGCAATATGCTGCTGTTATTTTGAATTAGTAGTTAACCCTTGATCAATTAAGAATGTAACAATAAAATTGCTCTCTAATTCTCTTCTTTACGAAGATCAGAGTTTCAGACCAATATCATTTCACTTTGCTTTGGAGAATTTCCTTTAACATTGCAAGGAAACTCTTCTAGCAACAACTTTCCATAATTTGTATGTCTGAGCTCTTTATGTCTCCTTCACCTTTGAAGGAACATTTTACACGGTACAGAAGTCTAGGTTGCTTGACTTTTGCTTTCAGTGCTTTAAAATTTTTCTTCTACTTTTTTTTTCTTACACGACTTCTAAGGAAAGAATGGTTTTGGTTCCTGGTTTCACTTCTTTACAGGGAAAGTTTTGTTTACTTATTTATTTATTCATTTATTTATTTATTGGCTTCTTTCAAGACATTATTTTTATTGTTGATTTTCTGCAGTTTGCATAGGTATACATCCATGTACGTTGGGGGAGGACATTTATCCTGTGTGATGCTCTTTGAACCTCCTGCATCTGTGTAAAATCTGTACAAATTCCAAATTATTATTGTTTTGCAATTTTTTGCTCTTCCCGTTCTTTCATCTATTACAGATTTTTGGTTACTCACAGTTCTGGTTTTACTCACTCTCTCTTCTTCAGTTTTAGAAGTTTCAGTTGAGTGCTATCTCAATGCACAATGCCCAATATTAAGATGATAAACTTCTAAAGCAACCATGACGGCGACTGGAAACAGTTCATCAAGTGTAAGTGTGGCATAGCCAATGACTGGGTGGTTTTCCAGAATTCAGTTTAAGACCACTGAAGTCTTAACAGTTACCACAGAGCTCCTGCTGCTTTACATTGCCACAGAAGTAGCCCGTATTTTCATATCCATCAGGTTTTGGAAGGGACTTGGAACCACCTTTCACCCTTGAGATTGACCGATCCACTTGAGGGACTGAGAGGTATCAGTTCTCTCTCTCTTGCTTTCTAGAGGTCATGGAAGGGGGTCACCCATACTCCCAAACTATTGGGTGTTTGGCTTCTGTGCCAACATGGCTGGGAGTGATTGCAGCCCAGAAGGGGGTCCACCTGGAATCCATGTTGGAAAGGACCTGTGGGCAGACCTGGTCTCACTGTCCCTACAGGTGCCCTAGGGTCTTGGGGAGCCAGAGGTTAAGGAGGCTGCAATGAACATCTAGTCTAAACATTGCCCTCCAAGGCTCACCATGCAATGGGTGCCAAGTTAGTGAGGCCTTGCGGTATGCCTACTGTTCGGAGCCCAGGTGTCCATGGACTCAGTGAGGTCAGTAGACGCTGGGT
The DNA here is from genome assembly GCA_035773235.1 of Eospalax fontanierii. Taxonomy (NCBI): domain Eukaryota; kingdom Metazoa; phylum Chordata; class Mammalia; order Rodentia; family Spalacidae; genus Eospalax; species Eospalax fontanierii. The sequence goes on along the minus strand of CM069548.1, from coordinate 28,551,966 downwards.
AGTTAAAGCTGATGCCCAGATCGCACAGCATGAGCAGCCCGTGGAGGGAGTTCTTCACGGGTGCTGGAGAAGCCCTTTGCAGTCCTGTGAAACCTCATATACTGGTTTGGAATTTGAGTTTCTCACCAGCTGTGGCAGCCTCAAGCAAGATTCCCGGGATGGCTTGCAGCTGGCTGCGGATAGAAGTTGCCTCCAGCCTGTATCAAGTGATGTTGAAGTCAGCTCCAGAAGCTCCAGGAGGGCTCAAGAAACTCAAGCCCAGGGATGCCTGACCTGCTCCCACAGAGGTAGGCACTGAGCACAGCTGTTCTTGGATGTGACTGACTGCCTTGTCTCCGGCCCTCTCTCTTCTCAAATAGCCCTTCCTCTTCCTTTTCCCAACTAAAACCTCCTCCTTAGAATGCCAATCATCTGTGTTTCCTGCTTTGTGAAGTTTGAAGAATCAACCTAAATAATGTAGAAGGTTGTGGGTGGGTCTCCATCTCCAGCACAGCTGTTGTGCTCCAGCCATGCCAGAGAATGGAGGACGATCGAACGGGACCTCAGGTGGCTCAGAGTGCGGCGGGAGGAGTTCCCTCCTGGGAGCCTATGTCGGTGGGTAGTGGTGGGTAGTTCGGTTATTACAGCCAATGCAGGGGCTTATATAGGGAGGCCCTGACTGTTACAGAAGGTGGGAAAGTTAGAGGTGGGGTTTTGGGGTAGAGGAGGGAAGGTTGTATGGCTGATGTGGAAGTTCAGGACCAAGGAAACGAAACCCAAAAACCTGGTTCTGGTCTGGGGTGGGGGAAAGGAAGATTCATATCACATCAGGCAGAGCAGGTCAGACACCTGCCATCCCTTTACGGTATCCGGAGTTGCTTGCCTTGCTCAATACCCAGGTCCCCACAGAAGGTTACTTCTACAAAACCACTTGTAGGCTTGTGTTCTCACAGGACACCTTCCTGGGCACAGGGGTAAGGTGTGTGTGTCACCCAACAATTGAACAACCTTAGGAAATCAGCAGTTCCTGGATAATGAAACAGCATTGGGCCCTTGGAAGGACAAAACATGGAAAGCAAGATCACCAAGGTCCTTTAGACTAATATGTCTAGAAGAAAAGAGTATGCACAGCCCAGGGTCAGGACACCAACTGGGACCAAGTCTGTAGTCCCAGCTCCTCTAGGGCCTAGAGACTGAGACAGGAAGATTGAGTCCTCAAGTTGAAGACCAGTCCAGGAGAGCATAGACATGTTATCATCTAAGGGTCTTGATTGGGTTCATTTTCTCTGCCAATGAAAGAATTAAAAGGCGGGAAGAATCTCAGACACAGCAGAAAGTAACAGGTACTGAACTTTATTAAAAGTGAAGGAACGTGCCTGGCAGGGTGGCACACCCGGTAAATCCAAGTACTCAGGAGGCAGAGGCAGGCGGATCTCTGTGAGACTGAGGTGAGTTCCAGGCCAGCTGGGGCTACAGGAAACTGTCTCAAAAAGATCCAAAACAAAACAAAACTTTATAGAAACCAACAAACAAAAGGAGAGAGAAGGGCGAAGGGAGGACTCTTCACAAGTGAAGGGATTTGGAAAGTGAAAAGTCCAAACCCTAAGGGGGGCCTGAGGCTTTTGTTATTTTGGTGGTATAGGGTGGGTACCCCTCCCCTCATTTTGGATTAGTCAACTTAAAGGAGATAGGGTCTATAAGTTCTCCGTTCCAAGTGACGCTATATCCAGGCCCTGTCTTGGACTTCTCTAAACTGGTCTGGACCAGTCAGTGGGAAGAGGGGCCCTGCTACTGGAGAGGGAGCCCCCAAGTCTTCGTCTCAGGGAAAGAATCTGAAAGCTTGCCGTCTTCTCAATTACTTCTCAGTGCTCCTGTCCCTATCCGTCTACCTGTTGGAGATAGAGTGAGCTTTGGGTCCCTCTGAGACGCTGCCTCAAAACTCAACAAGAGCAACAAAAAGAAAAAGCAAAGAAAAGCAAACCAGAGTGAGGGGCTAAGTCAGGAATAATTTAATTACTAATTTAATTATTAGTAATAATTAAATCACATAATTTATATATTTATATTATATATTAAATATAAATATATTTATATATTAATTAAATTATATAATTATATAATAATTAAATAATTAAAAATAATCTACCTGACTTTATTCTGAGACTATCAACTCCTCAAGAGGAAGAAAAAGGCCAAATTGATGACTTTCTGGTGCACAGTATTTCAATATACATTTTTTGAATATATCATCAGTTTCTGAGATATAGTACATGTAATTCAACCTCATTATTCAACAGTGATTAAATACTTGCTATGTACCAAGCTATACTTTATGGGTTCGGGCCAGGTGAATGTGAGTGAAGTGCTTTCTTTGCCTCTGAGGAGTTTGGTTTACACAGGTGTGTGAAGGCTGTGCCATCAAGCCCATGCCCGCTTGCCTCTCCTTCCTTACTTTTGAGCAGTAGTCTTGAGGCTATGGCTCCAGCGTTTCTTTATCTGAACACATTTCTTTTTTAGTGTAGGAGAAGCTCAGCACCTAACGGACAGACAGGAAGTGCCAAAGAACTGATATCCCCTAGAGCAGCTCACAGCCTGCAGAGATGGCAGCTCCTCACCATCAGTAGGAAGTGTGTTCCACCCAGGTTCTCAGAGCTTCCTGGTGGGGATAAGCCTATTGGCGTCTGGAGTGATCTATCCATTGAACCACCCTCTTTTGGCTTTTCTCCTTTCCTGGTCCTACTCCCCAACGATGTCTTCTGGGATCCTCTCTGAATAAATTCTTACACTAAATCCTTTGCCCAAGGCCTGTTTTTAGTGACATCATGGGGACTAGAATGTGATAAATGAGGCATGAACAGAGGGTCATGGAAGCAGAGGAGATAAGCTGGGAACAATGTGGCACACTGGAAGTGGGTCTAAGTGGCGACAAGGGGTACCTGTGTAGGAAGAGACACTTCATGCAGAGAAATCAGTGGCACACAGGTGCTGAGGAACACAGTGTTCAGGGTAACTAGATTAGGTCTAGTAGGCAGGTGCGTGGATGGACTTTTCTAGTAAGTATGCAGAGCCCCTAACATCCTAGCAAGGAGGCAGATCTTCCTTCTTTTCTTGGTCTCATTTCAATTTTAGCCACACCCCTTTCTTAAAATAATACTTTGAAATGTCCAGGCGCTCTCTTTTGATAGGAAAACCCATTTGTCAATGCAGCCATATGAAACGTTGCACTATTCCAATGCCTGTATCATGCATGGCTTTCTTCATCTTTAAAACAGTGTTCTGTGAAGGTCTATGCCACACGGAGGGGAGAGCACTGGCAGCTGCTTTCTTCACGGTGCAGGGCATGCTGCCTAGCACCTCTCACTTCCTGTTAACATGGGATTTGATGAGCTTGAAGGTCTATTTGTCTGCCAGCTTGGTGGCCTACTTCCTAGGAGGCAACGCTGCACATCTGAATTATGTCCTGTACAAACTTGCTGTGTTTAATATGGCGCTTCATTGTGGAAGCTATGCCTCAGTTTACCCACAATCTGGCTCACTCTGTGGTCCTTGCTGAGGCCCCCAGCCCTGGGGTGGTGTAGAGCAGGAGCTGGTTGCTGTCCAACAGCAGCTGCAGCCTCCAGATGATTCGTTTCTGACTCTAGATTTTAATTCACAAGGTTTGATTATTTATAACATGTTATAAATAATGTACAACTTTTAAGAATGTACAATGCCTCTGCCTCAGTCTAGACACTATTGCCTACCTGCTGTTAGAGAGTGATCTTTTACTTAGAAAAAAAGAAGAAAGAAATAAAGAACAACGAAGGAAGAAAGAAACAAAGGAAAAAAGAAAAGCATGTCATGAGGTCAGAGGAAACAAGTAACTAACTCTACTTTGGAATCCAGTCCATTAGCTCACGGGCAGCTATGATGTATATTTCTAGTCTTTCTCATTCTCTCTCTCTTTGTTCTGGAAATGACTTCCCTGTCATGAAATAGTCTCACAGCCATTCCATCTCCAGTACTGACTGAGTTAGACCCTCTCACCATGATCAGCAACTGCAGAATTAGCTGTAAACTCAGACTGGGAGCTGGAAACCAATAGAGCTGTGGGAGGAGCAGAGGACTGGAGACTGGAGTCATGTGGTCATTTTCCCAGCAGAGGAAAATTGAATTAGGAAAGACAAGATGAGAACTTGAGGCATTGGTATACAATGTAGGAAAATAACAGAGAAATTAAAGAAGGTATTAAAGCTCGTGAGAGAACTTGGGAAGAACACTACTCATTTCAGCTCAGCATGAGTGGTTTGCGTTATTATGTTTTGTGCTATACTTAGCCTTAGAGAAAGCTGCAAATTACAATGGTTAAATAAAGCTTTTGAAAATAAAAATAGCAACATTGTTAAGTTCAGAACACTCCTGGGGTAGAGTACCCTCTGTCATCCCTAAGCTGGGGAGGCTGCGGTGCCTTTCTGAAATTCCATCTTCCTCCCACCCCTAGGAATTTCAGCCCCGTCCTTTAGAATTCCTATTTCATTGTTTGTGTAATAGATCCTTTTTTTTTTGAGACCCAGTTTCATTTTGCATAGCCCTGCCTGACCTCTAAATTTCAGTGATCGTCCAGCCAGACTTAACGTCCTGAGTGCTGGGATCATAGCTGCAAGCTACCGTGCCCAACCAGCTTTATTTATTTAGTTGTTCTTTAGTTATTCATTTATTTATTTTGTTAAACTGAGAGGTTTCTTCTGAAGGATTGGATAGAAAGCAGGTTGAGAATTTTGTGAAAAAAATGGTAACATTTACTGAACTCTCTGTGTGTCTGAGGCATTGTTCCTATAAGCATATCATGTGGCAAGAACTAATTTATCCTCATAACTACCTTATGAGATACTGTAGCAGAACAGATTTAAAACTTAAAGGGGTAAAATGCAGATGAACTTAAAAAAAATACTGTGCTTTCCCAGGGGGAAATAGCCTTCCCTTGATGGGCCTTCCCTCATATACAACGTAAACAAAGCCCTGCTGTCCCCATGTCCCTTTCATTTGTCTAAGCTTAATTATTCTTTTCATACAGTATTGGTATTCTAAATTCTAAAGAGGGGTATTTATAAGATTTCCTTCTTTCTTTGCCTATAGCTATTTTTCACTTACAAAATTATGTATAAGTAGAGACCCAGGGGGTTGGGCCCAAGTTGATTTCCAAGGAAAAGGTAGAGAAAGTCTCTTCCCTACAGATCTACCAGTCAAAGCCTATGTCCAGGTCTAAGAACTCAGCCTCGGAGGGAGTCTTCTACCTATCTGTTGAGATTTGGCTGTGCACAGCACTAAGTGGCTCTGCGTTTGTTGGAGCTTATAGGACTCACACCTGGGTGAGGCTGATGATAAATTTTCTCTTCAGGTAGCATGTATAGCACCTTCCAACACAATGAAAACCAAACAGTAGAGATGCGGCTTTGAAGTCTGCACCAGCTTGATTTCTCTTTGTTTCTACAGTCCATGTATGGAGTGTCTTCACCATGAAATTCTGGTGGGCAACCAAGAGCAGGGGCAATGTCCAGTATTGTTTGAAGGTCTATAGGATCCCTGGTCAAAGCTTCAAAGGAAAGAGTCCATTCCTGGCACTGGGCTTTTTCTTTGCTAGCCTACGCTATCTAGTAGGGGCAAGGTCCCTCCTTTTAGTCTATTTTTATAATGTATATTATATACTTTAAGTAGCTGCTACAGTGGTGTAGGTTTCTATGTTAGCTAGCAAATAGCCCCAGGAGATTAACTGGGATAGAGTATAAGCTCTCTAGTTTATCTGTTGAAAGACCCACATTTCCAGTTTCACTGATCAATCAGCTGATCATAGGACCACCCCTAGGAAGGTGGGTTCACCTTAAGTTATACTAAATGGATGGGCGGAATACTGAGTGTATTAATGAGGCAGTGAACTTTTCCTGCCTGGAATCCCGCATCACAGGGCAGTGCTTCTGGACCTGGCCACAGACACGTAGTTCTCTGTAGATCTGCCTTCTTTTCTGAATTTTTCCAAAAAGCGTAATCTTTCCTATTCTTCTTCATATCCCTTTTCTAAACAAGTACCTGGTACACAGATACACACATCCCAACACTAGCTAGAATTAACTTAAGGTGAAAGATCTTTACAATGAAAACTTTAAGCTGAAGAAAAACAAACTGGAGTAGACACTAGAAGAGGGACGCACTTCCCATACCAAAGCACTTTACAATTTCAACGCAATCCCCATCAAAATTCCAACGACATTCTTCACAGATCTAGGGAAATATCCTGAAATTCATAAGGAAGCACAACACATGCTGACTAGCCAAAATGATCCTTGTCAGAAAGAGCAGTGCTGGAGTTATCATAATACCTAACCTCAAGTTATATTACAGAACCACAGTTACAAAAACAGCATGGGATTGGTGCAGAAACAGTTGTGTAGAACTGACAGAATAGAACAGAGGACTTAGAAGTAAACCCACATAGGTACTTCCATTTAATTTTCCACAAAGTTGCCAAAACATACGCTGGGGAAAAGACAGACTCTTTACAGATTGTCCTGGGAAACTAGATCCCTTAACGTATATAAAAATCAATTCAGAGTGGATTAAAGATCTTCAAGTATGACCCGAAAGTTTGAAATCACTAGAAGGAAATGTGTGAATAACTGAATTCAAGACATTGGTATAGCTAAGGACTTTTTGAAAAAGATTGCAGTAGCACAGGAAAGGAATAGTCCCAAGAATTAACACACGGGACGATATGCTATTAAAAACTTCTGCACAGCAAAGAAAACAATTCTAATTACTCATGCAATGGGGATTCATGCCTACAATATACAAACAACTGCAAAACACCAAGGAGGAGAATTGTTTGGACAGTTCTTAAAAGAAGAATTGCAGATGCCCAATAAATACAACTAAAAGTGCTGAACATTCTTAGCCATTAGAGAAATGCAAACGAAAATTGCTTTCTGCTTCTAGCTCATTCCAGTCAGAATGGCTATCATCAAGAAAACAAGTGAGAACAGATTCTGGTGACGATGTGGGGAAGAGAAACTCTTACACACTGGTGGAGGGGGTGTAAACCTGCGACACCACTATGGAAATCAGTGTAGAGTTTTCTCAAAAAACTAAAAATGAAACTGCTCTTTGACTCAGGTATACCATGCTTGGTATAGGCTGAATGACTTGAAGTCAATGCAGCTGAGATACTTGTACAAGTATGTTTATTGCTACATTGTTCACAATATCAGGGAAATGGGACCAGGCTAGGCTAGATGTCCTTCAACAAATGAATGGGTAAAAATCACAATGGAATTTTATCCTGCTGTATTAAAAAGTGAAATCAGGACAGTGCTGGAACTGGAAATCAGTAAGTGAAATAATCCAGATGCAGACAAATTCTGCATGTTTTCTCTTATGTGAAGAGCATAGATTTTAAATTGTATATATGAGTGTGTGTGTGTGTGTATGTGTACATTATGAAACTGCAAAGGGATCATGACAGGGGAGGAACACATCATAAGGGAGTTATGGAGAAGATACTAGGATAGAATGCATATGATATGAACACATAAGGGGGATTATTTGTAGGAAGGAAAAGAACCATAGAGAGAGAGGGCCAAAGAGGCAAGAGGAAAGGCAGTGGGGGAGAGAGATAAATCGGAACAAAGTGTGACGAGAACACACCAAAATACTGCAACAGCATCCATTACTTTGTCTGATAACTTAGAACATTAATTAAAATATGACTGAATCAATAAAAATAAATAAACAGGCACGCTGCAGATAATATTGTCACCATTCAGTTAGTAATGAGAAATTGAGGTTTGTTTCACTTTTTATTTTATGTGTATGAGTGTGTGGCCTGCATGTGTATATGTGTACCCAAGTTGTGCAATCCATGCAGTGCATGCAGAGGTCAGAAGACAATGTCGGATCCCCTGGAACTGGAATTAACAGATGGTTGTTAGCCACCATGTGGGTACTGGGAATGGAACCTGGGTCCTCTGCAAGAGCAGCCAGTTCTCTTAACTGCTGAGCCATCTTTCGAGCTGCCAGGTTTATCTTCATTGGGCTCTGAGCTGAATATCAGTGGACCTGGAATGAGATCTTTGATGCCTGATATATTTTCAACAGTGCATCATTGTCACCTTCAAATGCACCTTCCCAATCAGCACCATCATGATGTTCAGACATTTTGCCAGGCAGGTTTTCCAACCTTAAACCTATTGGCATTTTTGCCAGGATAATTCTTTCTTGTTGGGGGCTGTCACAAGTTTGAAGATTTTGGTGGCATCCTTGACCTTGGAACACTGGATGCTAATGGTATTTCTCTACTTACAATCCTCTCCAAGTACTCCCAATGTCTCCTGGGGAACAAAGCAGCCTCCAAATGCTCTAAGGCCAGCAGTACCATTTGATCTATCAATCTCTATAGCTTTAAGCTGAAAATATAAGTATCAGCCCAGACAAACCCAGGTGGGACAATGAAAGACTATAGGAATGATGTCTAAATACTCACCTTGCATCTTATGAGGCACAGGCCTTCACTAAGCCTTGGTTTTCAGAGATTTTATCTCTTAATTGGATGGTAATTTCATGTTTTGAGTTGTTTTAGGTATTTCACTCAATTGTTTGGTTTTGTTTTCATGATCTTCATTCAATCTTTTATTCATATCCACTTTGAATTCCTTGAACGTGTTTATAGTTGCTATTTTGAAATCATTATTGTATGTATCAACTAGATTTCCATTCTCAGGAAATATTACAATGGGGTGCTAATTTCTGGAGGAGACGTATTGTCTTGATTATTCATGTTGTTTGTGTTTTTTCGATGAGACCTAAGCACTTGGGGTCATTGATGGTGTTTCTTGGTATGCAGATGATGACATTTTTGTTGAATGGGTGTTTGTATCCTTGTTCGCTGTTTCCCCAATTTGTCAGGTTAGACCCCAGCTGAAGAGAGCTTGGTGTTCAGCCTTGGGGGCCACTTTAGTTGATGTGTAAATGGGGTGAAAGATGTGGTCTCAGTTCAGCTAAGGATAGGTGCAACTTTTGAGTCTGAGGTTCCAGGACAGACTCCATGTCATCCTGGAGTGGCAGAGTGGACTGGGTGGCTACCAGGTGAATATGCTGACTGTTAGATTGGCTGGGGAAATTCACAGGTCTGGGGCATACACTGACCAGAGCCACCGGAGTGAGCGTGCCTGGTTGCTGAGATAGCAGAGTTCAGGGAGGTCTTGGGAAAGGAGACTTACCACTGGTCTAGCTGGGAGCACTTGGAGGTCTGTGGTGTCCGTGGATCAGAGCAGCCTGAGCAGGCCTGAGAGCTGAGATGGCAGGGTGGTTTTCTCATTTTCAAACGGGGGATGGTAATGCTCAAAACTGTGGAAAACATTAGAGAGGATGCATGTAAAGTACACATTGCATTAATTTTACTAAGCAGCTGCCTTCTGGTCCATTGCTATAGATTTGTTCATTAAAGAATGCCCAAAGACAGCAATGAGAGAGAGGGACTAGTGCTTCAGGAGGAGATGGGATGGGCTTTAAGATAGAGGGCTTTCATTTTAGAAGGAAAAAAAGTTCTATATTTCAAGAACAAAAGTACTTGTTACATTTGAATTAAAAACTTTATGAGCATACTCTTATGCATTATGTCTTCCTTTTATGATCTCAGAAAAGAAGAAAATGATGCTTAGGCATCAGTTGCTGCTTTTAAATCATTATATAGCTATAAGAGAAGAGGATGTTTCAAGATCTGTCAAAAATAGGGTCAGGAAAGGAGACCTATGGGTAAGAAAGCAGATTAGAAGCCTCACCACTGAAACTCAGTGAGGGAAAAAGATCAACATTATACATAATAAGCTGTTTTTCCTTCAGGAGACAGAGTCTGTAAATGAACTTATTAAGTCAAAAGAGCCAAAAATATACTTTAGAGAAAGGTCATCTTCAACAAATGGCACTGGGAAAACTGGATGTCTACATGTAGAAGAATGAAACTAGATCCTTCACTTACCCTGAACAAAAATAAACTTCAAATGAGTCAGGGTCCTCAATTTAGGACCTGAAACTCTGAAACTTCTAGAAGAAAAATAAGGCGTACACTTAAAACATAGGCATAGTAAAGAAGGACTTTTTAAATGGGAACTCTGATTGATCAGGAAATAAGGTCAATGACAAAAAAAAATGAGATGTCACGGCATTAATATGCTCCTGTACATCAAAGGAAACTGTCAACCGAGAGAAGAGGCAGCCTACAGAATGGTAGAAAATCTTTGTTAACCATACTTCTGATAGAGGTATCAATAAACAAAACATTAAGAAAACATACAACCCAATCAAAAACATGGGTTATGGACTACAAATGGCCAACAAGCATTTTTTAAAGTGTACAACATTGTTGGCCGTCAAGGGAATTTAAATTAAAACTAATTCAATATTTTATCTCACTCCAGCCAAAATGGCTATGATCAAGAAAGCAAATGACATTAAATACTAGTGAGGATGTGGAGGAGGAGGAATACTTATTCTCTGTTGAGGGGACTGTAAAATGGGTGCAGCCACTACGGAAGTCAGCGTGGAGGCTTATCAGAAAGCTACAAGCAGAATTACCACATGAGCCAGTTATACCATGCCTGGGCATATTCCCAGAGGACTCTGTACCCTACTAAAGAGCTATGTGCTCATCTATGGTCATTGCTGTTCTAGTCACAATGGCTGGAAAAAGAATCAGCACGGGGGCCCGTCACCTGTGAACGGATAATGAAAATGTGCTACATATGCACAGCGGAATTTTAATGTAAAGAAAAGTGAAATCTGTGGGAAAATGGATAGAACTAGGTAACAGTATATTGAGTGAGGTAACATAGGCTCAGACAGACAAATGCTACATGTTCTCTCTCATATGTGGAGTCTAGCTTTGAATACTTAGATTTGTGTATTTTTTTAATTTGGAGTGTATGGAGTATAAGAAAGGCCCATAAGGGGAGTGAGGAAGATGCCTTTGGGGGGCGGGTGGAGATATAGAACACATATAATATGAAAGTGGGAGCGGGGATCCTGGGGACGGAAATGGTCTTACCCAGTGGAGGACCATTGATGACTTTTCCAGTTGTCTGACATCTGGACTGTGAAAGTTAGCAAGGCAGAAGTTTCCACTTCATTTCCAGCGTGATTTCTCTTTTTCCTGCAACCAAAGTGTGCGTGTCTTCGGTAATAAGGTCTTACCATCCAGTTCTGGTGGGCAACCAAGAGAAATTCCAATTTTTTTTTGTTTGTTTGGGGTCCTCTGGGACTTCCCTGATCATCAATTTATAGGGCAGTATCACGTGCCTGGCACTGAGGCTTTTGTTTAATGATCCACGGTTTCCAGAATCACCCATTATCTATCTATTATATCTCCTTTCAAACCCCTTTTGTCATTTTTGTTAATTATATTTTTAACTGACTTATACAGTAGTGCATTTCCATATGGATTATTCATACATCCTCAGTTTTGGTTAAGTTGCTTCTTCTCTATATGCCTGTCCTAACCCCACTTAAACATTTCCATTCCCAGGACCCCCTTTCCCACTTTCATATTATATGTGTTCTATATATAGAGGACTAATTACTAACTTTGACTGAGTGCCCTACAATATCAACCTGCCAGGCAAGATGTGCCTGTTGGTGCAATAGTGTTATGGCTGTTATGGCAGTAGCTAACAGTTTCCAATTGAAATTCAAGTTCACTCAGCAAGAGGGAATTATATGTGGTACTATAAACTCAGTCAAAAGCCCATGAATAAGGAGGTCATAGACCCTGGGGGAACTTACTACTGTTGTTTTGCTGAATGGACACATTGTCAGGCTACCTTCTAAAAATTTACGTTTAAACCTGTAATTAGTGCTCTTCCTCAGCCTCAAACAGAGTAGCTTCTTTTTGCAGTGAGCAGTAGTTACTACAGATTCCTAAGAGGTCAGAGTGATGACAATAAGTGACTACTGAATGCTCAGCTGGGAGCATCACCTCTCTTCTCCCCACGGCTCAGGACATCACAGAAGAGGGATGGAGTGAATGTAAGAACCACAGGATGGGAACTAGTTCTGTGAAATGTGGGACGTAACATGATCATTTCACTCAGAAGCTCATAGAAGCTATGGACTATACAAGATCACAAGATCCAGCCCATTGACATTCCAGCAGAGGTGGGGAGGGCCTTGGGCCTCACTCCTAGCTACAGGCAGTTAATGGCTGCTGGCCACTCCTACTACACCTCAGTAAATTACCCCACATCCATGCAATGCAAGTAATCCTAATTACAGTCAGTGAGTTCTGAAAGTAGGAGACTAGTTTGGAAGAAGGTTTCCAGAGGAGATGGGATGGCGAGAGTCTACTAAGGGAGTAAATATGTTTACATATGAAATTGTCGAAGAATACATTTTTTAAATATAAAAAAATGGCATCCTGTGAATTAGCATTTGCTCCCTTTCCTTTATTAATTTAAACGTAAACGTCACGAGTTTGAGCACATGTTTACTTGCCAGGTTCCTTTTTGATTTTTAACACTGGAGCTTGAACCCAGGATCTCAGGCATGCTGGGCAATTGGAGCTATATGCCCACCTCTACCTTTAATTTTTGTTTTGAGGTTTCTCACTAAATTATTCAAGCTGGGAAGGAACTTGCTAAGTAGATCAGGCTGTCCTCCATCTCACAAACGTCACCTGCATCTGCATCTCGAGTGCTGGGATTAAAGGCATGTGCTGCTATGCCCAACTCAAGATTTCTTTTCTCTTGAGTAGTAAGAATAGAGACTGTTTTGTACCAGGGATACAGCTAAGTGACAGGGTGCTTACTTAACATACACAAAACCTGGGTTCATTCCCAAATACATTTACATATCTGTGGCTTCTAAGGCTCTGCTGTCTTTGCAGACTCCTTGCTTTGACCGTGCTCTACCAGAAAATGCTTCTTGGGGATTTCCACATACTGGTTCTGGAGCTGGAAGTAATGAGACAATGGCCTCTCCTAGCCTATAGCAGCAGACCTCACCAGCATCCAATCCTCTGGCTCTCTCTCCATCAGAGGAAGTAGGCATGCCCAATTCCAGCCTCCTGGGGCAGGAAACATAATTTTATGTTGTGCATGGATGCTCTAGGAATGGCTCTAACACTTGTTTCAAAAAAGAAATGAAACTCTCCCCCACGGAATCCCGTGTTTCCTCATTTTGACAATCAATGACTCACTATGACCTATCTTTAAAAGATGTGATGAGACAAACTCTTCTGAAGAGAAAACAAAGGCAGAGAAGCAGGCAGCATTGGCAGATGTAAGTGAAGCTCTCTCAACTCTAATTGAAAGACTTTATGAAAGGTGTAGAGTGGTTTCATCTGCCTTTCTGCAAATAGCACAGTGAACTGAATGATCAATATTCCTTTAAAGTGCCCAGGAAATGTTACACTTTTGACCAAAGGCAACTAAATAAATGAATTGCCCTTTAGAGCTATAACGTCAAACCCTTTAAATAAAAGCAGCTTACATGGATGCAGGCAAAATGTGTCCCCTGTGGTCACTGTAAGCATTAAATATCAATCTGGAGAGAATGTTTTTAAATAGTGTGTGGGGGCGGGAATCCATGTTGTTGTGGCTATAATTTCTAATGCTGAAAGAAAAAAAAAGAATAGCTTGATGAATAATAGTTTGTTCCATATGACTTTGTCCTTTTCCCCAACTCTGAATACAAATTTAGCCATAAAATCATTAATATTAATCAACTAAAGGGAGAATATGTTAAGTGCCTATATACTTTCTGTACTGACTCTCAAGAGTATTCTTTGAAAAACAGAAAAATAACTAAGGCATGCATATAAATGGACACAGGTCGAAAAGCAAGTCTGGAACAGCAGTAGCCAACTATTGAGACACACACACACACACACACACACACACACACACACACAACTCGTCTAGTTTGCAAGTGCCAGTGCATAGATGCTCCCTAGAAGGGAGTATCCTGTTTATGAGCTCTTACACTTCAAATAATGTCAGGCTCAGAGCCTTCCTTTGCCATTTGGAATAAAGTCATATGATGTATCCTTCTAACCTCTATGCTGAGCTTATTGTTGATTCGCTATAGTCATATTATATGTTCGTCTCAAAAGCCAAGTATTTATGTATCGTGGTGTAAGGCAAAATAAAAATTTATGCCTATATTCAATAATGCAAGCTTCATAATCTAAGCTATTTATCTTCTATTTTTCTCTTAATTTTTAAAGCAAAAGGTTTAGGTGAAACTTTTATTTCCAATAGTACTTTCAAAAGTAGACTCAGACATAATTCAAGTCATTAAATTCTTCACTGTTAATGGCAAAGATATAAAAGTCGAGGGTCATACCAAGGATGTGGGACAGATTCTGATGGTAGTATAGTAAGCCTGAGCAAAGGTTAGACCAAGGGATTGTGAGAGGAGTGGTATGGTCACAAGAGTAAGAAAAAGAGATCAAACATTATCGAGGATCTTACAGTGGAGTGATGACAGGCCAGGGACATAAAACCCCCAGGAAAATTTCACTCAGACAACATCTGAAGGGTAGATACCCCAAGTTGAGATCTCCTTGTCTGTTATAGTCTCCAGCAGGATTTCTCTACTAGAGGAATTATACCTGTTTAGGGCAAGTTTGTTCCTTCTTGAAATGGATATCTGCCTTATTTCCCTAAGAGTTATTTAATTGAAGACAAAAGTCTTTCCTTTTGATCAGACATAAGCTTCTAGGTGAGATACTCATGTTTATATTTATTTCAGTGCCAGAGATAATCTTTGTTTAGTAAATGAATGTTGATTAAAAAGAGTGAGCTGGATGGAGGAATGGGACAAATGGTCACAATTCTTTTCCCTCTAATAACCCCATCCGTCTTCAGAAGACTGGTCATTACTGGTCCAGTACTAGACTTAGTAAAAGAGCACCTCTCAGAATGGCAGAAGGTGCCTTCCATTTTATTCTGGGTTTCTCTCCTATTCTAAGTTTTTGTTGATATCTCACATGAACCCTTCCATAAGAACTCAAAGCTACCTTTAATATTTATTTTTGCTAGCACACGCATGGCCCAAAAGGAAGACATACTAACATGTTAAATTTCATATGAAGAGATTTGAGGAGGCCAAAGATGAGCAACCTCCTGAATACTGTATGATTGTTGCTTTGATCTTTCCGATGGCTAGTGAAGAGTGAGGTATCTAATTTTATAAATGCCATAAGAAACATAAAAGCACCCATATGTGAATGAATAAATAAATCACCTCTCAACTGAATCAGAAAATGATTATATACAGGAATCATATGCATGCTGGCATCTCAGTGATTTCAAATACTTAGTTAAATTGGGAGCAGATGAACATCTGAAGTTTGAAGCCAGACACCCTTATGTTAATATTTTTAAATCAGCAAGATTATAATAATAAAATGGACATTGATTCCTAAAATAATTTAAAAATATTCCAAGCTCTACACCACATGATATTTCAAAGAAGACATTAGAAACATCACAATCTGGGGGCCTAAATATGATTAAGATGTAGTGTATGAAATACACAAAAATTCGGTAAAAATGAGAAGGGAAGAGAAACATCACAATCTCACATTGGTATCTTCTTGCATTTATAATTATCCTCGATATTTTAAAAAGTATTCTTATTCTTAGAAAATTTCATACAATGCATTTTTATCATATTTACCCCCATTCCTCCTCCCAACTCCTCCCAGATCCAACCCCTACCTACTCCCCAACTACATGTCTTCTTCAAAAAATATATAACCCATTCAGCCTAGTTTTTGTGCCCATATACTCCTGATGTGGGGCCATCCACTGGAGCATGGTTGACCTACCAACCAACAGGGGATCAAGTGTTCAAATACAAGAGCCTTTGTGGGACATTTCTCATTTAAATCACCATCAATCACTTCCTATTTTAGTGACTTTTCTATTACAGTGATAAAATACCCTGACAAAAATAACTTAAGGAAGAAGAGTTTATTCTGGCTCACAGTTTGAGGTTTAGCATTTCAAGCAAGTCACATTGCCAGGAGCTTGGGGCAGCTGGGCATACTGCATCGACAATCAAGAGGCAGAGAGTGATGAGTGCTTGTGCTCTGCTCACCTTTTCCTTTGCTCTTCTGCTCATGTATATGCATGTATGGCGTGTGCATGTGGGTGTGCGTGTATTTGCCAGTGTATGAGAGCACATTGTGTGGTTTCCTGACAAAATCTTTGATCACTCTCCACTTTATTCATGGAGGCCCACTCAGAGCTCACTGATACGATTAGCCCCTCTAGTCACTTTGTTCTGGAGACACCCTGTCTTTGCAAAGGTTATAAGGTTGGAATTAAAGGTGAGCTTCCATGTCCACATAGCATTTATGTGAGTTCTGGGGATCTAAGTTCTGGTCTTTTTGTTTGCATGGCAAATGCTTTACCCACTGAACTAACTTTCCAGCACACACTTTTTTCCTTTTTATACAGACTAGTATCCCAGCCCAAGGAATGATGCCAGCCATCATAATTAAGCTAATCAAGAAAATTCCCCACTGGAATGCCTTTGAGGCTAACCTACCCTTGATGATCCCTTAGAGGTATACCTTGAGGTTAACTCCTAGGGAACTGTAGATCCTGCCAAGTTGATAATTGACATTTTTCCATCACATTTCCAGTACAGGGAAATAGTCATATCTATTAACATCTAACAGAAACTTTCTCTTTGATATCATCAAGAGGATTGAAAGTGAACTGAAGCTTAGTGTAGTGACTCATGTCCACAATAGGAAGGAAGCCAAGGCAAAAGGATTGCCATGAATTTGAGGCCAGCCTGGGCTACAAAGTGAGACAATATCTCAATAAAACAAATACTTAAAAATGAACTGAAAATGGAGGAATGCCCCATTGATTCAAAGTCATTTACTGCTACCCACATGTATTAGATAAAATCGTTTTTAAGGGTATACATCCTCTTCTTGGGAAATATTTGTCTTAGGTTAAAAGAAATGATGACTTCACAGAACATATCTGCAATGGCTTGTGATTGGCTTGTTTACTTCTTGATAACTTTTCTCATCAAGAACTCAGAAGTTCACAATATAGGCCTCTCCTGAACACCACAGGAAGTTTTGAAATACTGTGGCTAAGGACTGGGCAAATAAGTTCTCTAAATAATACCTGTGCTTCGGATACTAAAAATGGAGGTCTCTGACCACATTGTCTATCCTTGAGACTCAAAGCATGGTCAGTGGACTAGACTCTTAGGAAAACAGAATCTCACCCCCCAGAACTGCAGAATCAGAATATGCATGTTAAGATGCTCTTTGATTGGGATGCACCTGAAATCTGAGAAGCACTGCTGTGGCTATCCATCACCAGCTTGCTGCTGCTTAAACCATCAACAGTTCACGTACGGAGAACCCAGGCCTAGAGGAACGTGCCTGGGCCCATGAAAGACCAGCTCTGCTCTGCAGCCTGAGGCCAGTTTGTTTCCCTTCACTTCCCTCTATAGCTGAATCCACTCAGAAAAGGGCCAGTTTCCAATAATACTGTGAGCTTTTACTCACTACCAGCACATCTCATCCATCCAGACACTCTCATCCTGTAGAAGTTACAAGTATTGGGCCAGATGGAACCTTTAGGGTGTCTCCGTATGGTATTAAGTTTCCTCCATCTTCTATATCAATTCATTCCCTCAACAAAACACAAACTCCCTCTTTGTGTTACATGTTAGCCCATCTTCATACGTTAAAGTTATGATGACAATTATCAATTCCTTGAGACCTTTTGTCAGTATTCATTCTGACCTATTCTGCAGTCATATTCAATCAGTTCTCTTGACTTTATGAAGTTTTAGAAATTAGTATTTTTCTTTATAACAATTAATAGTCACTTAAGCTATGTAGCAATGGTCTACTAGAGACTGGGTGAGTGTGTGCAAAGTGAGGAAAAGATGATGAGGTGGAGAAGAAAGGAAATCCTGGCTCTTCTGTGCTGCCCCGGTCTCCTGCATATCATTTTCCAGGTCCTTTCAGGAATAATCTGCAGAGCACGTCAGGGACTTTAAATCTAATTTCTAAGAAGAAATGGTTCTGAAGGTAAATGGGCTGGAATAAGGAAACCAGAACTTATGGAAAAAAGAGGAGGAGATGAAGTCAAGTCTCTTTTCTAATGAAGAGAAATATAAAGTTAGTCATGACTATTGACAGGAAAGAATTGAAAGGAAGTAATC
The DNA here is from genome assembly GCA_035773235.1 of Eospalax fontanierii. Classification (NCBI taxonomy): domain Eukaryota; kingdom Metazoa; phylum Chordata; class Mammalia; order Rodentia; family Spalacidae; genus Eospalax; species Eospalax fontanierii. The sequence continues at coordinate 28,533,759 of CM069548.1, read as the reverse complement.
AATAATTAGATTCATATGGTTCCTAAAACCAGTACGGGGCTACAGAGTGAGGCTTGGTGTCACTTGGGATCTCAGGGTGTACTTTATGTCAGGAGGGAAGATAAAAGTTGGAGGATAGGAAGAGCTTCAGAAATCAAGGTAAATCCAATAATCTCCTCCAACCTGTGGTGAGCTCTGCAACAAGACTGCCTCTTGAAGGAATCTTATGTTGGGCAGAATGGCTCCACCAGAGCATCCCCACTGTGCAAAATTGTTGAGCCCTGCTTGGCGAGAGTGTGGCCTTCATTCGACAGCAGAGGAAGAACTTGAAGAGGTAACTGGAGTGAGGTTACGCTTGCATCTGAATGGAAAGTTACTTTCTTATGAGAGAGCTAAACTGTACCTGCTTGGCTGGCACAAACTAGGAGAATGGAAATCTCCCAGATAAATCCTGGAGAATCCCCGAGCAGAGGATACCATTTTTAGTCTCTGAGAAGAAGCCAAAGGACAAAGGAAGGTATCTAGTATTGTGAAGAAGCCAAGACTACAATACAGCAATAGTATGTGGGTGTGGCAATGGCTGGGGAGAGGCTGGGGCAGATGGATCTGTGGGTAGCTTCACAGCATGCTGTACACTCTGAAAAACAACTGAGAGTTCCTGAGCTCCTAGGAAATGTGGATCAGTGGAGATAGAGCCAGGAGACTGGGAGAGGCCTGTGAAGAGGTGGAATGCATTGTCAAGGCCATAGCAACCAGTATCATGAGGAAGAAGTGATGTCCAAGAGCAGGTGGGACCAGTTTTACCTCAAAGGAGAATATCAAAACTAAAGATAACTTTGGGTCAGTTTTGTATTCAGGTGTCCTAGTTTATTTTCTGTTGCTGTGATAAAATACAAAAGCAAGGCTTTCTGTTATCTCATAATTCTAGGCTATCGTCCATCATTACGGGGTAGTCAAGGCAACAGGAACTTGGAGCAACTAGCCATCTCCACAGTAAAGAGCAAAGAGAGAACGAATGTGTGCCTGGTTGTACTCAGCTGGGTTTCTCCACTCATACAGCGCAGGACACCCTGCCTAGAGAACCGTACCACCCACCGTGGGGATGTCTCCCACTTGTATAACATAATCAAGACAATCACTTACAGATTTGTCCCTGTGTCAACCAGATCTAAACGATCCCTCATTGAGAGTGTCTTTCCTGGTGATTCTAGACTATTTCAGGTTGACAAAACTATCCATCACAGCAGATTTCAACAGGACTCAGATGCTACTCTGGAAAAGTCACAGGGGAAGCAGGAATCCTAAATTGATTGACTAAATTACTAAGAACAAACAGAATTTTAAACCAGGGGAACTAACTTATCTTGAAGCTATGAAATTAGGTTTCTGCCAATGAGAAGAAATGGGGAAATGGAGATTAGCTAAGTTATGAAGAAGGTTATAAATTGTATTTCTGAATTATTAGACTATTGAATTTCACCTCTGCCATACATGAACATGATGTCCCTTGATATGATCACTTCATTCTCCTTGCTATTGCCGGCCAGGTCCTTCCTCCTCTTTCGGGCTCAGGCCACACTCTTTCTGAGCAGGGCCCAATCATGCGTGCCCTCATTCTCTCTCTGTCCTTGACTGTGGATATGGCTAGCTGTTCCAAGTTCACACTGCCTTGACTGCCCTATAATGACAGAAAATAATCTGGAATTATGAGATAAAATAAAGCCATTCTCCTCTAAATTGCTTTTACGTTTTATCATAGCAATGGAAAAGAAATGAGGATACCTAGATACAAACCTGATCCATAGTTATCCCCAGGTTTAAAATTTACAAGTTATGTAGAAAGATTTTTTCCATATTACTCATAATGCTGGGGAAACACAGCAGTAGAAGAAACGCTAGGATAGTACACCCACTGGATGGTACAGTAGACTTGCTAACAGTGACCTTTCACCAATATACAAAAAGATAGCAGCACTTTGTATTACACTAGTTTATAAAAGCAGCAGAAAAAAGTAAGTACACTGTTTCTTAAACCTTTTGATTGCAACACACAGTAAACAGCTCATTTTACATCTTGACCTGGGACACTCAGTCATATTTTATTGTTGAAAAGGAAAGCGTACATGAAATGATGCCCGCCTACTCTGGTAACAATGCATTTTGTATTCTCTTCCATTCTTTATTTCCTCAATGCTACGTGGGGTTATTTTTGTCTGCATGTTTGGTTTTGGTTTTGGTTTCCTCATCAGTGATGGGCCATCACCCCTCATAGTTTGAGCTGTGTTGAAAAGGAGAAGATAATTAACATGCATGTTTAGAAAATGTGCTTAAAGAGAGTGTGCCAAAGTGGCGACAGGACTGGGACTCCAGGGAGTTCATTCTTAGTTTCTACATTTTCTCTAATAAAGTACATTTCTTTTCAGGGTGGATTCAGTTTTACCATGATGGTTTTAAAATTGTTCAAGGCTCTTCTTCTCCAGACCAAGTAATCTCAGTTCCCCACTGTGTGGTATCTTAGGGTTTTTTTTTTTTTCCTGTGTTAAAATACTCTGACAAAAACAACTTAAGAGAAAGGATTTATTTTAGCTCACAGTCCAGCTTACAGTCTATCATAGTACAGAAGTCAAGGCAGCTAGAGCTTAAAGTAGCTGTTACATCAAGTTCACAGTGAGAAGAAGAGAGCAATAAATGCATGCATGCGTGCATGCTTGTGCTTAAATTACTTTCTCCAGTCTGTCACAGTCCTGGATCCCTGCCCAGAGCATGGTGCTACCCACAGTGGGCTGGTCTTCCCACCTTGATTAACTTAAGATAACGACCCATAAGCATCTCCAGAGGCCTATCCCCCAGGTGATTTTAGATTCTTCCAACTTGACAATTAACACTAATCATCACATACAGTAAATTCACTTTACAGCTCTGGTGAAACTTCTGGCAATAAGAGCTCTACGTAACCTTTGTGCCTGCACCATCCTGAAGAGCTTTGCAAATTTAGCCTCTCGTGACTCATGATCCCACTTGTCCATGGGTTAATTATGTACATTTTAATGAGAAAATTGATGTCATAGTTATCCAGTTTCTGTCACTTAAAAAAAAATCTCTCATTAACACAATTTTTAAAAATACGTTTTTGTTTATCTTTGAGAATTTCATATGTATATACAATGTATTTTGATCATATCTCCCCACTACATCCTCCTCCGACCCCTCCCAAGTCCCACAACACTACTGCGTCCCCCTTCCAATCCCATGTCCTCTTTGGTTATAACTTCCGAGTCCCATTAATACTACCCATATATGCATACGTGTAGGGTCATCATCAGAACATGGGCAACCTACCAGAGGCCACATCCCCGAAGAAAACTGACTCTTCCTTCCCCAGAAGACTTCAACTACCAATAGTTCCTCAACTAGGGGTGGGATTTGTGAACCCCTCACCCATCATTGGGATTTCTGACTTGATCTTGTGCAGGTGACCAGAGCTGCTGTGGGTCCCTGAGCACAACTGCCCTGTCATGTCCAGAAGAAATGGTTTTGTAGCTGTTCTCCCAATGCTTCGACTCTTACAGTCTTTCTGCCCCCAGTTCTTCAATGAACCCTGAGCCCTGGTGATAGAGGGTGTGACAATGCCTTACTTAGGACTGTGTACTCCATAGTCATTTATTCTCAGCACAATGAATCTCTACATTAACCACTGTCCACTACACAAAGAAGCTTTTCTGATGAGGGCTGAGAGCTGCACTCATTTAGGGGTAAAAAGATAAGAATTTAGAAGACAATTTTTACTGTGTCCAGTTAGCAAAATAATAGCCATAGGTTCTACTCTACAGCCAATGAGCCCCCTAGTGATAGGATCTTGGCCATGTTTATAGAACCAGGAATGAGTTCTGTCTTCAGGAACTCAAACCCAAGTAGAAAGTGGTTGGTTACCCCATAGCATTCACACCATTACGTCATCAACAGACATACCTTGCCTGACCAGTCATTATTGCAGCTCGCAGGGTTCACAGCTGGTAAGACCATTGAGGACTTTTCTCCTCCAGCAGCCTAGATAGCACTTTCTGGCACTGTGAAAGCTAGCCATTAGGGAGAAAGCTTTCAGGTCAGTACCAACTTGATTTTGCCATTACTGTGACCCAAGTAACACAAACAATATATTGAGTACCTATTAGGTTCCACACTTTTGTAGCTATATGGAAGATAATGAATTTCTTCATATACTCTATTTTCTACAATAAGCATTTTTTATGTAATTAGAAAACCCCTATTGCCTTAAAAGATGAACTTAAAATAGGGCTCATGCCTTCAAGACACCCAGAACTTGGGGAAAGAGGCAGTCACCTAAATAAATATGTCAGTGTGGGACATATTTATTACACTGAGTCTTCTACCTACCTGCTTTCCCAGCCAGGAAGTGTCTTTTCAAAGTGTCTTTTAATTGATCGGACCCAGAGTGTTCCTTTCTCTCTTTATTCTCCAGGCACCCTGAAATTTGTCTGATCCCCTCCTCTGCCCCTGGTCCTCTATTTCCCTTTCCTGAGAGAGACAGAAAAAAGAAAGCACAGAGAGCAGGGAGGCTGGGGTGACACACTTTGATGTGTGATGAATCAGGTCCTTGCCTGAGCTTAGTGCTGGAAGCACCCTAGGGTGCTCAGAATACCTGTTAGCTTTACACCTTTCTGAGCATGAATGGTATAACATAAGAACAGCTGATCCAGGAGAGTATATTCCCCTGGTTTCTGAACAATGTCATGGAAACCCACTGTGACCTGCGGGGGTTCCTCCAGGAGACTGAGATAAGGGGCTCCGCACCTGTCTGACATCAATGGCTACAGTCAGGTCTTTCTGATTATTTTTAGGTTTGTTGTGTTAAATAGAAACATTCTGATGATGGCTTCTTCAGCACCTTCATTTCTGATTCTGGTATTTCCCAAAGAAATTTCTACAAGGTGAATGACCCTAAGCTGGATAAATCACTAGAAAAGCTTCGTAATTCTCCTGATTCTGTGTTTCCATGGCTGCTCTTCCTAGTGATGATTGATTTATCACCATCTAGCTGGAGGAAGTATCTGTTTTCCACATGTGGATCGCCTCTCGTATTTGCTAGGGGCAAACCTAGTCATTCGGTGATATTTTTAAATCTTTTATTTACTTATTTTTATTTTATGTGTATGAGTGTTTATATGTAAGTGTACCTTGTGTGTGTGTGTGTGTGTGTGTGTGTGTGTGTGCGTGTAATACTTGCAGAGACCAGAAGAAGATGTGGAATCCCCTGGAACTGGAGTTATGGATGGTTGTTAGCCACCCTGTGGGTGCTGGGAACTGAACCTGGGTCCTCTGAAAGAGCAGCCAGTGCTCTTAAGTGCTGCCTCATTCAGAGGTGTTTCAACTTAGTCATTCCTTGACTTTCCAGACCCTTACCATCCACTGTAATTAGAAAAATGTCTCCCCAGTATATTCCTTTAATAAACTCTTGGAATCAGCTGTGAGGATCCTGATCGTCTATGTCAAACTGATTTCCAGCCTGTCTTCTGCTCCAGCACAAGGGCCCCTCTGCTCAAATGTGCTCTACTGAGGTTCTTAGAGCCCCTGGCATCTGGGAGACATGAGTCAGGGTTCTGGAAAACCTGCTGAAAACATTTCTCTCCTGCACCTCTTTTGTTTACACCTCATAAAAAATGTTCCTTTGGCAGTTTTATAAACAGACTGTTAAAATGTCACCTTTTCAGAAGTGTGACAGGCTTGTGGGAGAGGACTGCTGGGAGTCAGGTGGGCCAGGTGTGATAAGGGGCTGAGTTGTCCTGAGCTGGCAGTTTGACAGTACACAGATCTTTATCTGCAGAGTTTGCCCACATTGGAAATTTTTGAGATAGTTACCTACATGTTGACAATAAAATGACCTTGCTGGTCCTCTGAAAGGCAAACACAGAGTCTCTGTGTATGTTATGCAATTCCTTACACCTCTCAGACCTGCTTGAGAAGAGTGTGAGAGACAGCAGTGTGTACTATGCGATGATGGTGTCAGAGAGAGAGACCAGCATGCAGTGAGAGTCATGCCACCTGCCTTCTCCCTGCTTTGTCTTTCTTAAGAGCAACAGACTCTAGTCACTGAGAGAAGCATGCATTTACCAACCAACCAACCAACCTGCAGAAAACGAATCAGGTCATCCTGCTAACACATTTGTAATCTCTGGAAGCTTATAGTTGTGAGGCAAAGAGACACATTATTTGAATTCATGCTCAGCTAATGCAGAAATTAATTGTGGCTGGGCTCAGATTCCTCTGCACCCCCATATGGGAGTCCTTTCTGTTTGGCTCATCAGCAAAGCATGGATGGAATCCATGTGACTGTCAGAGATTCCCAATAGGCTAAGACACATCTTAGCTGCTACATAAGACATGTTGAAAATCATGAATTGTTATAAAATGGGGAAAAATACAAGAGGCCTTGGGAAATGGAAATGTACCCAATTTCATGGCTGATGAGAATGTCCCTTCAGGTAGAAAGTCTGCTTCCACTCAGTGGCCCTCCAAGGCTGATGTCCAGCGGGCCACAACATTTTCTCAGCTTAGTAGTACAATTTGTGTTGACAAACGAACCAAAAAATAAATCTGCTTTGCATCTAGATCATTCAGAGAAGCCAACTTTTGTTCTCAAGTTTTCAGACTTTAGTTTCAACTTTTTGCTTGGCTTTGAGTAGTTGAAAATTGGTGCTGTCCAGGACAGCAGCCACTGACCACAGCAAGTACTTGAAATGTTCATGTTCATAGTCCCTACTGGCAGATGGGGAGGAATGCCACACGCTTGGTGTTCAAAGACTGAGCACAAAAAAGGACAAGGATTTTTTTTTCTATGATGTTTAAAATGATGTTTCAATAAGGTGAGTTAAGTGAAGTATGTTATTGAAGCTAAATCACCTATTTCCTGTTTAGTGAGGCACCTTGAAAACTTAAAGTTCCGTCTTTGTCTTGATAACGGGCAGCACTGAATTAGTGGTTTCATTTCGTGTGTGAAGGAAGATTCTCCAGCTCCTTTTTACACCCTTCTCCAAAAAGCTCTGGTTTTAAAAACAGATTTATTTACTTTTAATTTATGTGTCTGAGTGTTTTGCCTGCATGTATGTATGTGCACCATGTGTGTGCCTGGTGTATGAAGAGATCAGAGGTGGGCATCAGATCTGGAACTGGAGTGACAGGTCACCATAGACTGCCATGTGGGTGCTGCTCCAGGAGAGGATCCAAGTTCAGTTTCTAGCATCCACACTGGGTGGGTCACAACTGCCTGTAACTCCAGATCCAGGGCATCAGACACCCTCTTCTGGCTTCCATGAGCACTTGCACACAGGCGTTTTAGTGTGGGCATATTCAGAGAGCCATAGATGCCCTTAGATATATTCACAGTGACAGTGTATGTGATTGTATGGCTTTTTAGGTGACTCTGCTCAAAAGATGTGATTTACAACAAGGTTTAAAGATTAAGCAAATTTTTTAATTAAGTAAAGTTTAAAAAATAAATACAAATATGCAATCTGGCTTGCTTATTTTCCTTACCTTTGGTAAGCACACTCTTTAAGTGGTTTTATGAATGAATTACTTATATGTGGTGATAAAAAGGAGGACTAATGTAGTTAAACCCAAAGCCACCAACATTCTGGTCACAAGAAAGCTTACTTAGATGTTTTAATAACACTGTTCAACATGTCCTTAGGAAGACAAGCACTCTCTGTAATCTTGATTTTTAACAGTTGTGTTGAAGTTTCCATAACCCAACTAGAATCCAGAATGATGTGGCTACTTTCCATCATTAATACTTAATCTTAAAGATTGATGATGGTCAAAGATCCATATTTATTTTTTAAACTGTTTTAGACTGTGCAGGCATGTAGATATGCTATCCAGGGAAGCAAAGCCTTGACCTGTGAAAGGATCCCAGCTTGAAATTGAAGGGTATGGTTAAGCCTAACACTAACACTAACATTAGGATCCCAGATTAGAAGACTCTTTTCCCATTATGAGGTACCTAAAATGTTAGTAAATCATTAAAACTTAATGCAGCACCTGATGTGATTTTATATATATATATATATATATATATATATATATATATATATATATATATAAAGCTTGGAGGACTGAGGGCACAATACTCAAGATGTTTAGTAAATATCCAGAGCATTTTATTTTTAATGATTGCACAACTTCTCTTTGTATTCCTGTCAGAATATTAAAGGCCCTTCGGTTTTATAGGATGACTGTTCTCATCATTTTAATTTCTATATTTAGAAGCAAGATCCTCAGGACTGTATAATTAAGAACTTTTTACAAGCATTTGGTTGACATTCTCTGTGCCATATAACAATTTCCAATCGGATTTGAGACATAAAAATGGAAGCTAGATAATCATACCGTTGTGTGATGGTTAATATGAACTCGACTTGACAGAATCTAGAATCCCCTGGGAGACAGACTCTTAGGGGATGGGTGGCTTGAATAAATTAACTGAGGTAGGAAGATCTGCCCACTGTTCCTCCACTGGGAGGAACTTGTTCCCAGAGCTGGGACTCTGAACTATATAAATAGAGAAAGTGAGTTAAGTCCTAGCATGCATGCAATCATCCATTGCTCTCTCCTTCTTTATTGTGGACACAATGTGATTGACTGCTTTAAGCTCCTGCTGCTGTGACTTCTCCCGTAATAATGAACTGTAACCTTGAACTGGGAACTGAATTAATCCTTTTCCACTTAGGTCACTGTCATTCAAGTATTTTGTCATAGCAACAGAAGAAAAAAACCCTGAGATAGCTGGGTATGGTGAAGTATGCCTTTAATCCCAGCACTTGGGAGGCAGAGACAGGTGGTGAGTTCAAGACCAGCCTGGTCTACACAGTGAATTCCAGGCCAGCTAGGGCTATAGGGAGACTCTGTCTCAAGAAGACCTCCCCCCCAAAAAAACCCCAAACCCTGAGATATCAGTGGAAAGCAGACCTTGTTCATAAATGTAGTAAAGTGGGATGATTTGCAGAATGGTTTACAGTTTTCAACAAGTGTCCATCCTGGAGACAACCATAGAAGTCTTAGAACTGTTCTTTTATATTTAGCCTCATTCTCAGTCTATAGCCTTGAGGATGCTTTTTAAGATTTTAATTTCCTTTTCATTAATTGCAGTAAACTTGCCTAATTTGAATGTATAAGTCAAATAAGTAGCAACCCAATTACTTCCCTTTAATAGTAGACTGAATTAAAGTTGGTGGCAGGGATCTATCTTAACAACTGGGAAAAATTCCTAAGTGTTCAAGTGAGTGATTTCTTTGCTCTTAACAAAGGGAGTCAGCTGATAAAGGGTACCTCTCTTAGAAGTAATCCATATGTGATCAGTCCAAATCTGATTATCTGATAAGATCCAGAAGGCTAAAGAGCAGGTCATCTAATTGATGTTTAGTACAGCTGATTCTTGGGAGGTGGCTTCTATTAAAGAAAAGTTCTTCCCAGGGCTGGGCTGAAGAACAGTGATATTGCTGGCCATAAGGAATCATTAGACTAGGTGGCACTTGGATCTATGCATGACTCCTGCGTTCATCCTCAGTGAATTGTTGGAGCTGTATCCAATCATTACCTTCTAGAGGGGATACCTACCAAAGCAGACAGGAACACTAGAAATAGACAGCAATGCACGAATCCACCAGTTATTTTTGCTATTTTCTCTTGTATACTGTGGTTTCCTGTCTAAAAGGAGTTCATTTCAAGGTTTACTGAAATTAATGAAAAATTTAAATCTTGAAAAATATATTCACAGTATAAGAGAATAAAGAAAATATAAGAGAATAAAGAAAACCAAATCAGTTCATATACAGAAAAGGAATTTCTCATGTAGTCTAATGAAAATGTAAAGCAGTGCAACGTTCTGGAACGTTCCTCATGTGTATCATGGTTCCTCACAACACTAACACAGAACACTGTATCACCCAGAAATCTTACTTCTGGGTGTTTACCCAAGATACCTGAGATCAGTTTGTCAAAGAAAAATCTATACTCTTACATTAATTTAATATTATAGAATAGCCAAGTGATAAAATCAACCTGTGTCCAATCTTACTGATGGATAAAGAAAATTATTTAAACTTCCTTTAAAAGGAAGGAAATTCTGTCATTTGGAAAACATGGATGGAGTTGGAAAGCACTGTGCTAAATGAAATAAGCCAGGCAAGACAGACAATTCTGCATGTCTCATTTATACAGGAAATCTGAAACAATCAAACTCATTGAAAAAGATGGTAGAAAGGTAGTTATGAAGGTTAAGGGGTTGAAGGATTGGCCACGTGATGGTCAAAGATTACAAATATCTCCACTTTGAGGGATGAATAAGACTTCATTTTTTTTACCTCTTACACAGCATGCCATAGTCTTTAATTTCAAAATTGCTAAAAGAGCAAATTTCAAGCATTCTCACTAGAAAAAAGTATTTGATGTGATGCATATGTGGATTAGTTTGATTTAATTCCGCCCATCTATTTAGCATAATTTAAGGTGAACCTGCCTCCCTAGGGGTGGTCCTATGACCTAATGATTGACCAGTGAAACTGGACCTTTCCAGTTGGGGTTTTCCAGCAGTACCCTGGAGATTGTTTAATCGATTCCAGTTAATTTTCTAGGGCTATTTGCCACTTTAACAGTTCAGACACATCAAATTTCAAAACATGCACTTCCAATGCCTCTCAGGAAGCTATTGGGTGATATACATCACTAAAATGAGAATGTAAACCAAGAGACGATTAAGACATGGGATTCATGAGGCAGGGAATCCAGAAGAGGAGAGGATGCTATAAAGCAGTATTCCTAGATATAATATATTGAGAAACCAAGGGGATAGATTTAACAAAGCAGAAATCTGCAGTGAAGCATTTTATAGAAATGAGAGTGGTCTGGGAAGAACTATCCAATGACCAAATGAGAAAAAAGAGGCAATTAATAAATCCAAATAAGACAAACATTTGTAGAATAAAATTATGTGTGCATAATACGAGGATTCACTTATACCAAGTAGACAGGAAAAAAAAACAGCAGGGGACTAAGAGAAATAGAATACCGTTTGTTATAATGCACAGTCTAAAATGCATCATCTTTGGTTTCAGTGCAGGGATCAAGGAGAGGTGAGCATAAGTCTTAGGCATCACTAACTAGACAGAAGATAGTGCCACTGTGGATGGAGACCCACGGAGGAGGGGCAAATACACAGGGTGGAGAAGCATCAGTTTGTCTCATGTTGGATAGAGAAGTGTTTGTCTAGACAGGTCACATCTCATGGATGTCTAAGGAAGGTTGAACAGACAGGGCCCACTCCATATATGGGTTTAGAACTCAGAAGAAATGACGAGACTGGGGGCATCTAACTGGAAGGTGGTGTAGAGGCATAAACACTGCTGCAGTTGATGAAATGAAGTATAGACACCACCTGTAGGAGAACTGAGCAGAAAAGGTGAGAACAGAATGCTGGAGAAGATGCGGAGAAATGTCAGTTACACTCAGGGATCCGGACATCTTCAGCCAAAGACAAGAAGAGCCAAGTTACTAGGGTAAGACTGAAACAGTGGGAGAAAAAAAGGGCCAACAATGATTTGCCTAAAGCTTCTTAAAAGAGGGGTAAAAAGAAGGACCAGAGAACATATGGGGAAATTTGCCTTTGAGAGGAGGAAATTTCCTTCCCATCCTACCAAGTAGCAGGGAATTAGGGAGAATGGAAAGTTTTAAGTAGCAGTTGCAGGAAGAGCACTGTAAGACAGGAAACACGTGCAGTTTTCATCCCGTACCAGTGCTCAAGGGGAGCTCACGGGGCAATGAAGGACAGAGTGAGGACACAGTGGATGAGGACCAAGAGAGGTCAAAAAGAGTTGAAACGAGAGTTTTCATGTGAAAATGCTGACAGGAGAGGAAGCTGGGACAGGCTGGGGCTACAGACCATGGCTGGTGGCTTGAAAATAATAATTTAAGATTTGGGGGGTGGGAATGAGTGAGGTTGAGCACAGGAAGGTCAACAAAGATGAAGCAGTTCAGAAAATATATGAACAGTAAGTTGAATGGTCATCCAGGGGAATGTCTGCATTGCCTAGAAGGATAGGAAGAGATGGAGTCTAGAAGAAGGTTGCCTATACCCAGGGACTAAACGTGGGGCAGGGTAGCTCTCTTAACACAAATTGGCCTAGTCAGAAGAAAGAGTAATAATGTGTGCTGGGAGGCAAACCCCCACGGGTGGCCACTCTGTCATTCATGCTTTACATGTGACCAGTCTGTCCCATTGGAGCAGTTCTGGAACTACAGCAGGAGCCACTGTGGTTCCCTTCAACCTTCCTGCTCCCTGGTTTATACTCTGGTATTCACAGTTCGCTTTAGTGTCAGAAACCTGGGTATCCTGTCAGTAGTGGGTTCTATTGTCAGACAAAAGTCCAGTGTTGCCTATGGTGTTTTGGGCAGGTCAGGCTACCGTCTGCTCCTTTAACCTGTAGGTAGAAGGAAGCTGCCCTTTCATTTGGAGGGCAAGGGACTCACCCAGAGCTAAGCACAGGTTCCTAGTTCCCATCCCAGAGATTATGATTCAGAGGGACTAGAGTAAGCTAAGAGAATGTGCATTATTTTATCAGTGTGGCTTTGTGACAGTTTCTTAATTCATACAATGAACTTCAGTCACTTCACACTCCATTCTTCTCTCAACTCCCTCCCCTTCCTGCCAGAAACCTCAAAGTCTCCCTCCTACTCTGATGCCTTTATTCTGTGTGTGGCCCACTGAGTTTAGTTAGAGTTACTAGCCTGAGCTCGTCCTGGAGCAACAGCAACTAATCTGTGGCTATGGCACTGAAGAAGACGACACTCCCTCCCCTAACAACTGTTAATGCTAATAGTCCCTCTGGGAGGGGTGGGGCCTCATGTGCCTATCCTTCATCTGTAAAAAAGTGTTGATGGCTCAACTTTGTGCAGGTTTTGTGCAGATAACCATAGCCGCAGTGAGTTCATAAAAGGAACGTACATTTTTGGCAAGTTTCTGAGAGATGGTGACTGCTGGTCTGGCGACTGAATATTTTAAACCACTAAGCACAGAGCACCTGTGGGGGAATTATCAGACTCGCGTGGCCAACAGGAACTGTCAAAGCTCCGCAGGTGATTGCAGTGTACAAGGAGGCTGGAACTCTCCGATTTAGCATAGAGCACCCTTGAGGAAAACGTACAGGACAGTTGGCTTCCTCCTGTCCTCAGCTGCAGTGGATATTTACCTAATCTATTTGGACATTCCAATTCAAGGAGATAGTTCATTATGTATGTTACGTCAACTACATCTGTGGTCTGCTCCCTCATTTGACTTTCTGATTTCTTTCCCTGATTGTCATAGAATGTGCTTTTCCAATCCAGAGGGAAATTGGGGGCATTTGTTTTCTGGAATGGCCAGTTTAGGTGGATTTACAATATAAAGGCAGCCTTGGAAATGTGCCATATTTCATTTTATCAATGGAAGTGACAAGGCTTATTAAGCTGCCTGGTAAGTTTCCACTTGAAAAGCTTTATAACTTCCTGGTCAGGTGTGCTTGGGGTTTGGGGAGGCTATTTGGTATGCTTGGGCTATATTACTTGAGATCAGGCTGTATGCTGCTCTAAGTTACTCCATATTGTGTAAAACAGTGTTTTTTTTCTTTTAGACTATACCTCGCCCTGAGAAAGTCATTAAAAATTTTTTTTATCATTTTATTGAGTTAAAGAATAAGCCATAGACCAGGAGGTAGTTATGATATACTGACTGACAGAAATTTTTATATTTCAAAATCATAAGAGAATCAAATGAGATTTTTTTAAAAAGACACTGAGAATTCCCAATGCCCCTTTGAGAACAGTCACTTTCCTGTCACCAATCTGTAACCCTTGGAAGGTGAGGCAGGAGCATTGCCAGGAGTTTCAGGCCATCTGGGTGACAAAGCAAGTTCTGGGTCCAACAGGATTATAAGGTGAGAACCCTGTCTTTTAAAAATGTAACAGTAAGCAGAGCATGGTGGAGTATGCCTTTAATCCCAGCACTCAGGGTACAGAATCAGGTGGATCTCTGGGAGTTTGAGGCCAGCCTGGTCTACATAGTGAGTTGCAGGCCAGTTGGGGCTACACAGTGAGACTCTATAGGAAGGAACTTTACAATATGAACATACTCTGGATAAATCACTGTTACTTAGCCTTATAACTAAAAAGTTAATAATGTACACATGCTCATTGAGCCTTGACCATCTCTTGCAACCTAAACATACAGCTCATGACCCTTCCTTGTCCGGGACCCAATAATAATTCATTCAATAATGAATGAATGTGTGTGTATATGTTTTATATATCCAAGAAAGCTATGCAAACAGCATGGGATATTAATTGAAAACAACAAAGACATAAAGATTATCTCATTTGTGTTGTAAATAATAGATGGGATTAAGTTGTTAACATCTGTTTGTGTTTGTGTGCATGCTGGTCTAGGTCCAGGAATCAGAGGGGTAAAATTCTTCTCTGAGAAGAAAAGTATCCAACTTTTATTTTCCAATTTCATGCTGGATATATATAGTGTTTCAATAAAAGAAAGAGCTAGCCCTTGGTCAAGTGCACAGTTCCAAGAGAGTTCAGAAGAAAAAGTTCTGAGCCCAATCAGGTCATTTGAGCTCTTGGCTCAAAATGAATGCTAAGAGTCAGGCTGTGGCATGCAGAGTGCATGCCTAAGAGCCTGTCCCAAAAGTAAATAAATATAAACAATAAGAGCGCAAGTTTAGCTGCTGAGTCTCTCATTCCTCCCAAGGTGCCATCTAAGTCAAAGGTTAACCAGTAGCAATGTGTGTTAAACTGTTTACAGTATGTGCATGTGTGTGTATTTCTTTTACACAATGAAGTACAAATGTGCTCTTATACTCTAGGATAAAAGTGCCCTTGTCTATCTCTCCTGTCTCCAATCAACACCATCTTCTCTAGAGTATTCAAGTCTGAAAGTCTATAGCTATGGTCAAGTAATAACGAAGTACCTATACTATTCCTATACCAAGATCACGTTAAACAAAGTCCAAAAGCTAAGTTAGGATTGTCCAGCATTAAGGAGAGAAAGTATATATATATATATTGTGATAATAATCAAATATGTGTATGGTGCTGTTTAAGAGGATGGATTTTGGATGCTAGATACCCATATACAATTCCAAAATGGAGCACTTTACTTTGAAGGCAAATTACATAATTTTGCTGTGTTTTAATTTCCTCATCTGCAATGAGACTATTAAATCCCCTGATCAAAAGACACACTGTGTGAATCCTTTCGTGTTACCTGGCTCTTGCTTTGGTCTCGCTCTTGGTTCTCTGGTCCATATGATCTCCATCAAAAGAATTCCAATGAGACACACAGAATGAAATGTAGAAGACAGAGTTTATTATAAAATGTGGCACCCTCAAAGGACAGAATAAACCATGGTCAGAAAGTCCACCTAGAGGGCACATTTTCAAGAAGTGACAGGGGACAACTTCATAGGGAGAAAGTGGACGGTGGCCAAAGGAACCATTATGTCCTCCTATATTTTTAAGTAGGCCTTATATTATTTCTTAACATTTCTGGAACAGACAATTTTCTGGGGGCATTTTCCTATTTAAGTGATTAACAAACCAATATAAATTAACCACCATCACCACCCACTTTTCTGAGGCAGGGTCTCACTCTGTAGCCTTGTCTGTTTTAGAACTCACAATATAGACAAGGCTTGCACAGGACTCATAGAAATCCACCTGCCTATGCCTCCCAAGTGCTGGGATTAAAGGTGAGCACCACCACCCCTCGCCTAAATTAACTCCTAAAGCCTCTAGCTAGATAGCAATATTATTATCTTAGGAGAAATTTATAATGTTATCTTTCCATGACTTGTCTAGTCTGTGAGTTTCCACGGTTGCATATCTCTGTATGGTTGAGTCTTCACTGACAGTGAAGCAGATTGGTTCTCAAAACTGCTGTCTCGGGAATTCTGGGGTTGGTGCTAAGGAATAGGACAACCCTAGTTCCATGAGAACTTTCAATGTCCTGTGGCCTAATGTAGCATTAGCTACATATAATCACAGTGGGCACATTTCAGTGGGAATAAGTATCATCTGAGGAGGTTATTTAAAATGTAAACTTCAAGCCTTAACCTCACAGATTCTAAGTCATAGGCACAGGCTGAAGCCTCACAATGGTCATTTAATTAAGCATTTGATGAAGTAGGAAGTACAGAAAGTAAAATCCTCATAGTCAAGAAGCTGGTATGATAAAAGTCTTCAGATAGCATCTAATAATGAGGCACCATTTCCTGAAACGAAGCCATTTATTTGGGGCTTTTGTTTCCTTATTTGAAAAATAAGGTTACCAAGATTTATTAACTTGGAATTGGAGAAATGGCTCAGGAGTTAAGAGCACTGGCTGCTCGGGTTCAATTCTCAGCACCCACATGGTGGCTAACAACTGTCCATATCTCCAGTTCCAGGAGATCCAACACCATCTTCTGACCTCCATGGGCATTGCACAACACAAGCGCACTTACACACATGCAGGCAATAGACTCATATATATATATATATATATAATAAAAATAATAAATAAAACATTTTAAAAAAGATTTATTAACTCTAGAGAGAAAAGGTCAAAACTAAAAAGCAAAATTCCCATACTTTAAATAACCAGGCCATGGCCATTTGCAGCCCGACCTTTGATTTTTAAAGAGACACCTGGAGTCCAGCTCCTTATGACCCACATTGCCTTACCCAAATGGTCACTCTCAAGTAAAACAACTTACAGCATAAAATTTACTATGCAGTGAGAGAACATGGGTCAGATATGGGTCCATAAGAAGCCCCTTGGTGGCCGCACCAACCAGTTTCCCTGTTAGCTTCGGTAAAAGAATGTTCAGGCCCCTCAACAGCGTGATCTTCTCTCCAGGAACCTGCCTCCGGCCTTCTTACTCTCTCTTTCAGGAAATTTCCTCCATGTCTGTTCCTGCCCTTGGTAAGCTCCTTTCACTGCCTGTCACAGTCCTTCCCTGTGCTGTGTCACACAGCACTTTAGTGGTTTCTACAGGGCAAATCTCCACTGTTTTTCATAAGTATTTCTTACTCTTGCGTTTACGGAGGGCAGTTTTCTTCATTCTAGAAACATCTTCATGCACTGCAGCAGCTTGGCCAGGGTGAACTGACACTTTCTCCCTTCCTCCTCTCATTTCTCTTTCTATTCTCTGACACTGATGCAGCCACAGCTCCCCGGAGCAGGAGGGGCAGAGCTGATGTGGCTGAGGTGTGCACCCATCGCTCCTCTCCCCTCCTGGACAGACTTGCCTATCTCCAGCAGTCTCTTCCCACTTCATGGGAAGCATGGACAGACAGAGCAGATGAATCCAGTGTTTGTAGCCATCTGCTCTCATCCCAGACACACTTCCTGATCAATGAGTCCAGGTTTTGGCTTCTCCAGGATGGTGAGTCTCCCGATCACGTTCTCTCACGCCCCAGCCACAATCGATTTCAGTTTGTGAGCCTCCTCTTGAGACTGATCTGGCTCCATAACCAGATCCTTTGATCCTAGCACCACAGGTGATTCCAAAGTGAAACTGGGTTTCACTTTATCAAGCTGGAAGCTCTCTGTTTTCAGGAGCCATCCTGTATTAGAACATCATCTCATGTTCTCTAGACAAGGCTCTGGACAAGAAGCTTCAGAGAAGGGGCATGTCCCAGACCCCTCAAGGCCTCTTCTTTCCTTGTACCATGGGTACCTTACAGCTCCTGCAATGTCTTTCTCTTCCCTCCATCAATGACTTCAAATAGCCATCCTTCAATTCCACGCCCCCCGCCACCCCACCTTCTATCATTCCCCTGAAACATCTCTGTAGCTCCGACCTTTTCTCCTCCAATTAAATGTTCAAATGCTCAGTTCTCATCCTATGGAAACCCTGCTTCCAAATGGAACGCCTTGCTTCCTAATTACCCTTACATGAAGTAACAGGCACAGAAGGCCGTCTTCACATACATGGACCGTTTTCTCTATCTGACATTTTTTCATACTCCCAACATTTAGACTCGTTTTCTGAAGACCCATTATATTAAAAAGAGTTTCAACACCTTTTACAGGCATTCAGTCTAACTTATCAAGACATCTTATGTAATTATTTCTTCTCCTATCACAGTTCAAGAAAAAGCCCATCCTTGGGGCTTTGTGGTAGCTTTTGCAGATATTTTTCATACTCAGGATTCCCACCAACGTCTTAGCAGCAAAAAGGAAGTTCCCTTAACTGGCTTTAATTGGAGCTATCATCCTGACTTTCATAGTCTGCTATGTGTGTCTCATTTTATAACCTGTTTAATAAAAGGTCTGAAAAAAAGCTGCCCTTAAGGCAGTTAATTATGATGATTCCAGAAATTACCCACAGAGCCAATGAAAACCCTGCAGACATTATGAACTGCCTTGCATTTCTTCAATCTATGAACTCTGATCCTAGTTCTGAAGCAAAAAAACTATATCTACATATTCATTTTATATCTCAGTTCTGCTCAGATATTAAGAAAGAGCTCCAAACACTAGAGGATGGTTCTCAAACCCCTCAAAAGGTCTCAATTAAAGCAGCCTTCAAAGTCTTCAATATAGTGAGGAAGAAATTAAACAACCACACTGAAAAGGAGGTCAGACTAAATACTAGTTGATGGCAACTGCCATTCAGAACAAACAGAGATCTCTTTCTCCTAGCAGACTACTGCTAAAACTAAGACAAGCCTGCTTCCATGTGGCAAATGAATGTTGGGTTAGAGCATTCCCCAGTCCACAAGCTCCACTTAGAACCCTGTCCAGTATGCAACATTAAAGGGGCAGGCATTGGAGACCAACTTGTCCTCAAGGTCCAGTTGCTCCAAGCCCTCATACTGAGATGAGAGTCTCAGTCTCTGACCTCTTGTTGGATCTGATCACTGAGGACTGTTAAAGCCCTGTTTTAGAAGTTACCACCATCATCAGTATCACCAAAGCTGAACCCAAGGCAAACATAATGGTTGCAGATAGGCCAGTGTCCTTGCTTTTTGAACTCAGTGGTCATCTATTCAGTTTTAATAGAATTAGGGGGACCATGAATTCCATCTTCCATCTCTGTTATGAAGGTTGTCACCATTATTTCCAAACCCCAGAGAATCCTGCCAGGTTTCCTGTGTTTTAAATAGTTTACCCTGGGGCTCCTTGGTTTAGAGCACTGGCTGCTCTTGTAGAAGGTCCAGGTTCGAATCCAAGCACACACACTGTAGCTAAAAACTGCTCATAACTCCAGTTCCAGGAGATCTGATGCCCTCTTCTGTCCCCTGTGGGACTGCATGACACGAGTGCACTTACATACACAGGTAGGCATAACATGTACACACATAAAATAAAAATAAACAAGTAAATTTAAACATTCTAACCTTCACTCCCTTTTTCCTTTTTCTTGAGTGACCCTTCCTGCTCAGCTACTGTGGTGTGTACCCCAGCAGACTCACCACTGAATGAAGATGTGGCTCCTAACAACCAAAGTTTCCTGTGCCCTTAACTAGCCACATACAAAGAAAAATAAATCCTGTTATTTTTCCCCTTCGTGTGGCCCTAGTTATAACAGTGGATCTTAGTAGGTTTAACCACATTCGTATCCTACTATTATTCTTTATCCCAAGACATAGGAGAAAACCCCAATGAGCTCTCCCAAAACCTAATTGAAAATAAAAATCCAAGATCTTTAACAGTAGCCATAATCCCAAATAGGAGAGACCTGGATATCTGTAGCAGTAAAAGGGTCCTTTGCTTCTCTTTGGGAGAGAAAGACTGCTTCTGTGTGTATTAGTCCAGGCTGGTCAGAGATACAGCAAAGAAACTAACTGACCATGCTTCAAGAATCAAAGACAGGCATCAGAGTCGTGGAACAGATGGTTTCCAAATATCCCCAGAGATCTCCTGGCTCATTCCTACTGTCAACCCATTAAAAACCATTTTGTTTCTGATATCCATGGGCCCCTCTCTCATCCATCTGTTAACTCAATTCATCCAGACCACTACCCAGCATGCCACTCAAGAATAGCAGCCCCTGTCTCAAGGCACACCTACTGAACAACCAGCACAGGCTGAAGAGGGAAGAGGACTTGACCTTAGCTCCTGTGAGACTCCGATTCAGCAGTAAGTAGCCAGAACGGAGGTTTATACCCTTAAGTCCCTTGGGCTCCAACTTGCTTTGACCCCTGTTCAATATAGTGGTACACACACACACACAAAGAAGGCTGGAATATTAGATCCCAGAGGCTGCCACTATAGAAGGGATTAGACCCACTCCTGGGCAGCTCCTCCACCATCTCAGGTACAACAGACAGGCAACCCTAATGACTGTTAGAATACATATGCCCCCAGGCAACACTAGGCTACAAGATCATCTTCCTGCTGCCCAGGCCCAAGGCAACCTTCACTAAGCTCCAAGCAACCCTAAGGCACTTTTACATTCTAGAATGGCCTTATGTCTAGTTAGAGACCCATTTTGTGTACTTTAAAAGTATATCAGAGTAAGCAGTTTTCTTTGTTCTGAGGATTGTTGTTGGCTCTCAGATCCAATCTGCTCTGGGGGCCCCTGTTACTAAAGGATATTTTTTCCTAAAATCTTTCTCAGTGCTTCTTTGTCAAACCTGAAAAGGATTTTTCTCTATCATTTAAAATAAACTGTTTCAGACTCACTCAGCCTGAAATTTGTTTCTGGGATGAAGTCAAGGAGCTGGCTTTACCTGAGTAGAATTCTCTGAAAATAGCTCCTCAGATTGCTGCAGGTAGCAGAGTGTGGAGTTGTGTCTCTACCTTTCTTATACTGAAATACATCATAACATTTCTGTCACACACATAAATATTGAGGCTAATGACCCAATTAGCATATGGACACTATGAATATTGCCATTTTGTGGGCACCACTGGCTTTATGTTGGTTGTTTGTGTTGTAATGTGCATATAGACCATAGTACATATTAAAAGATATAAACCCATAACATTATTTATTAAGAAAATATATTATCTATTAGTAATGTTGAGTGACAATTTTATCACTCCAGTAGCGAAAGTAGCCCATCTCAACAGTGACAGAATATATGCAAAATAGACTTACAGGTTAGTCTTTTATTTTTTTAAATCTTTCACATTTACATTTTAGGTTTACCTAACCAAAAAAAATCAATCAATCATTTTTAGGGGCATTTAACAAAAGCATAATCACCATTTAAATGCAAGATGCTAGTCATCTCTTTTCTTGTGGTTGAGGTTGCTGTATATGGGGAAGGCAGATGGAGGGTTGTGATCAGGTGAGGAGCATTCAGCGCTTAATATTTCTCCACCAGGGAGTCCTTCATAGATTGTCACTAATGTGCCTGCTTTCCCCTTCTACATGTTTCAAGAAGCCCCAACACAAGGGATCTGGGGTAGCTCAAAGTACACAAGACAAGCTTATGTTGTGCTTCTTCAGTGAGTTATGGGAGTTCCCAGGAACTCCCAAGAACAGGGTTTGATCTTCTTGTGTAATTTCTCTACGAGTCTGCTGTCCATCATGAGGTCAGGCTTCCCTGATACCTCTGTGAAGACCATAGTCACCTAGAGTCACCCGGGGTCAGAAGAGCATTTGTCTCTTCTTTTTGGAATCCAGAGTAAAGAACTCTCAGAATTTTACTCAAACTCTTATGCAAGTATATGAGCTTTATAAAAAACCTTAGTCTTTATCCCATTGGAAAGGCAACACCCTGTTAGATGGTTGGTCTACCACTTTAAGATGCTGGTCATACTCTAAGAGACCAGATCCATAGCAATGGGAAAATCAGCCACACCTCTCCTGCTGCTCCGCTCCCCTCTCCAGAGGAATTTGAAAACAAATGTGATTCTTTGTCTTTGCCACTCCAGACAAACAACTCTGATGCCCACCCTGAAACTGGCTTTCAGCTATGGCCTGGCTCCTCCCCCCTGCTTGGGGAAAAGTAACAGTTCCCTCTCTCTCATCTCTCATGCTCTCTATCTCTCTGTGTCTTCTCTCCTTGTGTCTCTCTCTCTCTGTGTCTCTCTCACTTTCTCTCTCTTCTCCCATCTGTGGATAGCAACTGTCTTTCTCATGCTTTTACTTTAAACAAACTGTCTTGAGGAAGTTCCTGTATAGACTTTTAAAGGGAAGCTTTTCTTCCTCTTTAAGGCCCCTTCCTGTGGTCTCTGATATGATGCTCCATCTCTCCTGTTTCCTCCCACGTCTCAAAGCTCTACCACTCTGCCTCTGCTAAGATGCACTGTCCCTCACAATACAATACTCTCCCACCTCAAGACCCAATAATGGTCCCCATCATTGCAAGGCCCTCTTTTTCTTGTCACATAACCAAATAATCCTTCAGCAAATAGCACCATCAAGCCTTCAGAATGATGGGCATTCCAAATGTCCTCCTTTTTTAGCCTCATAGCAAGAACACAAAACAATCAAGGTTAGGATGGTGAGAGTTTCCCAGGAATTATCTATACCATAAAACCAAACAACCAGAGTATTCTTCACAAATAAGCCCAGAACAAAGTCAAAAAGAAAGCTCCTTTCCTTTACCAAATCATTGATATGAGTTTAGAGGCAAATGATACCCAAGGTGTGGCAAGGGAGTAGGAACAACACACAGCAGAATCAAGATTGATAAAAGAAAGAGGCCAGTTGTCATAGAAGAGAAAGATTGGAAACCCTTCTCCACCTGGGCTTCCTACAACAAATGGCGCATGCTCAAGGAAAGGCCACAGTACATAAATGGAGAAGCAGGTGCTGTGCCAAGTAGAAGACCAATAAAGGACCATCAACCTCCTGGCCCTGTACTTTTTAAGCTTTTCCCTAAGGGGACTAACTTACTCCTATTCTCAAGAGGATTTTCTCCTTCTTAGTCAACTGTCTCTAAGCCTATTTCTAACCAGGTGTTCCTATTCCAAATCTTTGCCAAGATCCTAGAAACTTCATCCAGTGGCCTGGGTCTCAGATCTAGATCCATAACAAAGTTTCTGGGAACCAAGAAAAATTCTGAGCATCTGAGAATTCTATTGCACTCCAACCAATAGGAATCAATTAACAAAGAGTTTGCTTTCAATGTTGTTACAAGGTAAGGGGGATGGAGGAGAGCAAGGAGAGATGAACACACTATCTTAGATTCACAAACCTGCTGTATCTTGAAGAAAAGGAGAAAACAAATTGATAAAATAAAAAGAGTTATTTACAGTCTTGTCAAATTGGGAAGAAAGAGACTCCTTGTTTCTCTCTTCCCATTCTGTAGTAGCGTTACAATGTTATAAAAAAGATTAACCAAAAGCTAAGAAATAGGCATCTGTTAATTTTTCAGGGTTGCATGAAATCTCTTTCTGGGAGGCGAGTCCCTCCAATGGCTGGTACCAGGGCTTCAGCCTTTCTTTTCCCTGAGCATAGAACTCCTGGGGAAATTTTGATTCTTTGGGACCCATTGTTTCAATTGTCTGAGAGCCAAAGGGAGGGGCACAAGAGTCCCTTTAGAAGATTGCCTCTCCTGTCAGGGAGGTTCCACTGAGATGTATAAACATGCTTTATAAATAGTAACAGACCATACCGCCAGGCGCGCCTCATAGCACGGCACTATTCTCTGAAGAATATGAGACAATGCCTGAGCCACTTCTCTTACCGTGTGCTACCCTGGATCTGAGCTGGGCATACCTTCAGGGAACAGGAATAATTCTAAGAGTTAAAGCCTGGCTGGCTCCTTTTGGTAGCAGTAAACATAACCTGTTCCACAAGTTTTAATCCATGTTAAGTGATTTGCATGACCAGTCAGGTGTTCTCTGCTATGGGCAAATAGCTCAAAAACAGAGTTATAACAAGTGGAAAAATACAGGTTAAGAATGAAGCAGTTGAGGATATGCAAAAGGATGTAGCATGAAATATTTATCCCTGTGTAGATTGCAATAGTAAGGATGTGTAACAATTGGTAAAGTGCTTAAATATTGTAATATATCCAAGTAATGCACTGGATACATTAGTTACAGAAGATAAAAGAACTTGATGAATATGAATGAAAGTTCTCAGAAAGAAATTAAGTTGCACCTTCAACTGAACCTTCTGCAAGGCTGATTAACTGATTAATATTTCTGTGATAGTGGAGAGGTTGGAATGTTACAGGTTGCATTTTATCTTGGGTTATCTTTAGCCTCCTAAGTAACCATTCCTTGCCCATCTCTATGTCAGACCTAGCATCCTGTGTGTAACAGATAAAAACCTTTGTGAGTGTACTGACATAAAGAAACCCTAGCTCCCATCAACCAAAAGGCTAAAAATACAATCAGATAGTGTTTTAGTAGCAAAAATCCTCTAGGAGAAGGCTAGTCAGATGAATAAAATCTCTGATCTGGATGAAGATTCAACTTTCCAGATTGCTGGGTCAATCACCAGGTCACAGGACTACCCCTAGGAAGGTCAGTTCACCTTAAGTCATGCTAAAGAGATGAGTGAGATACCTAGTGTGTTAACGGGATGACGAAATTTTCCTACCCAGATCCCCTCAACCCCTTAGCACAGTTCTGTGCCCCAAGATTCTGCTTTATTCATTCATTTATTATTATTGTCATTTTTGTTTTGAGACCGGGTCTCATTCTGTGGCCCAAGCTGGCCTTGACCTCATGATGATCTTCTTGCCTCAGTCTTTTGAGTGCTGGGATTATGGGCATAAGCCCCCACATCTAGTTAAAATGTTACTTTAGTAAAAGAAAATTAGGCACATAATAGCTATTAATTTCTAGGTGGTAAAATTCTAGGTGCTTTTATTTTATTTTCTATACATACTTTTAATTTTTCTGCAACAAACGTCTACTACTTGTACACTGAGTTATTTTAAAAATATAAGACCATCTTGCCCTCTCTTTGTGAATGCCTCCTACAGAAGGATAAGCCATCTCCTACTCTGCATTGTGGCCACCCTCAGGTGCCTTGTGAATCCCAAGATCAACAAAAGTGGACCAGGAAGTTCATCCACCCATAATTAGACTGATATGCCAAAATCAAGTGTGGCTAACAGAGATCCAGAGGCACTGACAACAGGTGCAGAGAGAACTCAAGGGCAAAATTTTGATGCCCAACATTGACTTTTGGTTAATAGGAAACAAAGTCCTGGTCCACATGGCCCCAGAGCTGAAAGAGCTAGTGCTACACAATGCATCTGTGCAGAGATTGCTCGAAATGTTTCTCCTAGACTGTTAAAAGCATCATGGGAAAAGCAGCCCAGCCAGTCTGCCACAGTCACCAGCTCCCAGCAGGACTGTACAATAAGAAAATGAGCAGATAGGTCATGGACATGTTTTACTTGTGATAGATAAAGCCATATATATTCCATCATTTGACATCTACTCCTTCTCTGGAAATACAAAAAAAGTAAGAATTCTAAATAAAATTGAATGAAACTGATATTGGTTAGTGGTTTATTCATGTTGCTCATTTTGCACTCACAACAATCCTGTGAGATGGTTGAAGCATTTATTCTCCCAAATCCATGTTTCAGAGCACATTTCTCTGTCTCCCCTGTGGTCAGGCTGCTTGTATATCAGGCTGAAGACAGTGAATATAAGCAAAGGTCATATACCCCCTTCCAACCCCACGATGGTGAATCTATCTTTTTCCTTCTCTCTTCTTTGTCACCACAATAGATAACAAAAGGCTCCAATTCATGGCTCAATAAAAGGAGCTTAGATGTTTGCAGAGAGCTATACAGAAAAGATACCCATCTATATGTAGCTTTGGGAGAACTGAATAAACTTTTAGACTTCCTGCCAAGCAAGAAATAATCTAGGAGTTATTCTTAAGTACTAAGAACAAATAGAAAGACCAACAAACTGTGACACCAACAACTTTTTAACTTGATTTTCAACTTAGTAAATGTTGATTAGGCTCTAGGATAAACCATGAAAATGTTTTAAAAGAATCATAATTATTTTACTGATAGAGGAGATAAAATGATCGATTAAAACCATTAATGACAGAAAAGGCATGGAAGAAAAAAATAGGACACCCTCTTCCCCCCCAAAAAGACAACAAATAAAAAGTAACAAAGATGATCAACATTAATCCAACTATGTCAATAATCACTTTGAACTTTGGTGGCCTAGACACTGTTTGGCCCGTTTGAGTGTCTATAAACAGCAGAAATGTATTTTCCACAGTTCTGGAGGCCTAATGTCTGCATTCAGGACGAAACAGGACAAAAACACAAGGAAAATTATGGGGAGCTGAGAAAGAAACAGAGCTCCTCACCCAGGAGTCTGGTTGAAGCTTCTTGCCAGCTAAGAAGCAAGAATTCCTGCACCATTAACAATGTAAGACCTTTTCCCTTCCCAACTATAAACCTGAAATTTCTGAGTCTCACCAAAGCTGGGATTCTTAGTAAAATACTTGTCCTAAGCTCCTTTTGCACTCTAGTGGATCTTGGCTTTACCTTATCAAATTATAACCACAATCGAGGCACTTAGGGATTCTCCCTAGAATTATTAAAAAGGGAAAGAAAAAGATAAAACAAGGGTTTTTTACAACTTTTTAAAGATTCAACTTGAGCACTACCAAAATGGTATATATGGTTATACTAAGTCACTTGATGGTGACTCTTGCCTGAAAAGCCCATATTCACATTTAGGATGTCTTATCTGCTCTTTGAATGCATCTCTTTCTTTAACCATGCTTAAATCTGTGGCAAAATGTCTTTCAGTAGGCTGTGACTCTTTGAGAAGCCCACACCCATACTTGGCTGTACTTCTATTCCTTCCTTGATGGCCTTTCCTTCTACTCTTAATAAAACCCCAACTCTGCTCCACAGTGGCTAGACCTGATTGTTTTCTGTGACAAAGCCATAAATCCTAGGAAATCCTCAGGCTTCTGAGGGTGACTATGGAGTTGTGTATCCGACCCTTACTGCTAACTAGGATTTAAGCACACCGGGAACTGATTTCTGCAAGTTGCCCTCTGACCTCCACTTGTGGAATGAATGCCCAGAGCCCCCACCCCACAAAATCAAGACATGCACAATATAAAAAGAGATTAAAAGGAGTTATCCTATAGGAGGGGGACATGGCCCCTATAAGACACCATGGCTAGCAAAGAAAAAGCCCATTGCCAGGAAGAGACTCCTTCTTCTGAAGCTGTTGACTGGGGGTTCCACAGCTATTTAGGGAGCTGAAACCACTTTGTGTGATATTATAGGAGCCAATATATGTCATTACACATTTGTCCAAACCCTTAGGATATACAAGGGCAAGAATAAGTCCAGTGTAAACTATGGGCTCTGACTATAAGGATGTGTTATTGTAAGTTCATCGTTTGTCATGAATGTACCTCTCTGGTGGGGGATGTTGATGATGGGGTCCCAGGGTATGAAAATCTATCTGCAGGACAGAGATATGTGGAATATTGCTGTATTTTCTCCTCAGGTTTGCCATGAACTTAAAACTGCTCCTGAGTAAACTCTTTTAGGGGCTGGAGAGCTGACTCAGCATTTAAGAGAATGGTCTGCTCTTGAAGAAGACCTGAGTTAGGTTCATAGCACCCATGTCTAGTGATGAATGACCACCTATAATGCCAGCTCCAGCGGTTTCAACACCCTCTTGTGGACTCGATGGACACTGCACACTAAGTACACTAACCCCACACACAGACACATACATGAATATATAATTGAAAATAAAAATGAAATCTTTTTAACAGTAAAGAGAGAGGCTTTACTAAGCCATCAAGATGCCAGTCTATTTGTCACAGCAGGATTTTCTTGTTCTGCCTTAATCCATATTAACTATTATCCAATTATTATATTATTTTTATCCCATTTTACAGGTTAAGTGAGTCTTATAAAACTGCAGAGCTATAGAAGGTAGGATTGGGACCAAATCAATATAGTTCCATTCTAAATCATAACTTTCCATAAAGGATTACACTTTATTTTCCAGGTGCTTAGGTAGGAAGAGAACAAGGCTTTTAACATACACTTGTTTTTTAGTGATTATCAGATAGACCACACCCCAGTTTCATAGACGCTGATTCAGTAGCTCTCCTTCAGCTGTTCAAAGGAACAAATAAGGAGTCCACATTTAAACATATTTATTCACTCATCTATTTAGGGCCTCCGTATGAAACCTAGGCTGGCCTAGAACCCATGATCCTCTTGCCTCAGCCTTCCTGAGTGCGGAATTATAGATGTAATCTGCATTTTTAACAAGCACTAAAAAAATAAATACATGCCTGCAATTGTCTGTGGTAGTTGGTCTCCAGGGTAGAAAAGTACTGTCTCCTGGCTTCCCTGCCATAGCTTCCTGGTATTTAGAACATCTCCCCTCCCATGCTGGAGCCTCCTTTCCCATTCCTGCTGCTTCTCACCAACTTACAGCTAGAAGTGATGATGGGGTTTTGCACAGAGACCCAGAGCTTCCAAATAGTCTTGATAGGCTGCTCATGAGAGTGTGGTGAGTCGACAAAGCTCACCACTGCCCACAACTGTATTTGAGAAAAGCATAGGAGGAAGAGTCAGGACATGGAGAAACATGAAAACCCCAGGACAGACTCTCAACTGTGGAAGAAATACCATTTTCTTTGTTTTTCACTAGCAATTCGGTTAATGGTTTAGCTACTATTCTGCTCGGTGACACAAACTTGATCTAGTCAATTCAGAATTCCCCATTTTCTCTGAGTTTGCATGTAAATCTGAGCAGGTTGATGACATGCCATGGCTTGGGGAAGGGACATTTACTGTTGGTAACAATCAGCAGTAGTGACATACCCATGATCTGTGCACATCTGTGTACAGACTTTTCCTCGGGTGGAGTTGGGGTCATGACATATGCCACAGAAAAAAAATCTCAGGACAAATTGGAGTTTATTAAGAAAAAGACAGTTTATGCTCAGATTTAAGATACAAAGATGTATCTAAGTCTCATAACTTTATATATCATATACATATATGTATATATATATAATTTTGTGGCTTTCATTCAAAGCTATCTATATTTAAGTTGGAAAGGTAAAAGTATTTGGTTAGTTTTTCTCTAAAGAAATTTTCTTTTGTGAGATTATTATAAAGTGGTTTATTAGGTATATTGTACAGATAAGGAAGGAAGGCTAAAAAGCTAAAACCATAGCTCAGAAAAGGCAAAAGGAATTCTTACTGTATATAAGTCACAAGGAGGTCAAGACACATGCTTTAATTGTAAACATAGTTCATAATGATGTTAGTGAGGTTTTCTCAGAAAAGGAAGTTCATCCTCTGCAGCATTGAAATTCTTGACTATTGGGCCAGGAAAAGACTTAAACTGAGTCCCAGGGACTGGTGGGTTCTTTTCCTTCCTCATATCCCTTACCTGTCCCTGTCTTTCTCTCCTTCCCCAGTAACCATCTACCAGGCCAGCACTGGCTCAGATGTACAACTTCCCTTCTCATTGGTCCACATCATGCTTTTTCTCCCCCTATTTCTAACCTCCAGACTTTTCCACGTGTGGGTCTTTTGCTTCGTTTGCCTACTTTTGGCTCCACTTTTTGGTGCATCTCTCATTATACTTGGGACCAAGTAGCAATTCTAGGAGGTTGCTTCAGGGTCATCATCCCAAGCATGCCACATAATCATCTTTATTTGATGCCTGCTTGCTGCCAAGTGCATGATGAATGGGTTAAGTTGACCGTTCTGCAGGTCCCACTGGGATTAGAAACCTTTACCCTTCAAACACCTTTAGACTCCTATGCTTTTAAACCTGATTCTATTTCAGGGCACAGCCCAGGAAAGGCAAGGCCCTGAGCACCTCTTCAGGGCCCACTTTATATTTCTCCTCTATTCCTCCTTTTCCATCAGTCCAGAGAGTTTCATAAAGCTGGTTAGGTGGGTGGGGAACATTAGCTCTGAGTCATTATGTAGTCTTGGGAAGCTTTTGTTCTATGCTCTATCTGGATCCTGCTGTGGTTGGGCATTTAAAACTAAAAGGGCCTCTCTTCCTCTCCGCTGTGTGGTTCCTGTCCTGTGGCAAAATGCCTTGAAGTACTCCCAAGCTTGAATGGGTGAAGTGCCATAGGCAAGTCCTGGGGCCTGAGTGGGAAGCCCAGTGGTTAATATCTTATAATATTTATTCTACCACAGGAGCTTGACATGAAATGCTTTGCTGAGAGCCTTTTTAAAAGTGAATTTCTAAGAACGCTGAGGTCCTGTTCCATTTCCCCACTAAACAATGACTAGATTATAAAGCACTGGGTTCAGAATGGTCAGTATAATAGATTCCTTTGATCCTTTCCATTAATTTAAAGAGGAAATCTTGTTTCATCTCTGTTGAGAACAGGCTGTGCCCTGCTCTAAGTTCCTCCAAGTTATTCAAACAGTGGATTTTCAGACTGTGCCTTGCTCTGAGAGACTCCATTTTACAAGCAGCTTTTGATCCCATGTTGAGGATGATTCTGTACCTGTGTGGACATGTAAAGAATGCCATCTGTCTGGCACCACTCACATAGCACAGAATAATAAACCATTAATTCCTAGGAGCATAGGGGTTGACACACTACAAATTTATCCACATAAATTCAGACCATGGAGGTGTATTAAAATTATATCAGGAAAAGTAGGCCCAAGAACTTACCAGGTATACCAGACCAAGGAAAGGGTGTAACTACTTGTCTTAAGAATTATTTCAAAATGAGGTGCAATATTTGGCCCTGCCTCTCTAGGTCAGGACCAATTCAAGCCTACAGAAGTACGCTCTCCAGTTAGAAAAAAAATCAGAGTTTATATGGGGTTACTTACAAATGATTTATCATGGAGAAGGTGCAATATCTCATATTGAGGTCTACATTTTCATCAGAACTGCCATGGACTCTGCACACTCCTCCAAGATGGCAACTGACTGTGCTAATGCACATCTACCCAGCATTCACTGTTTTTCACCTAGGCCCTCCTGGTCAAGTCACTGGTTGGTTGGCTTCGTTTCTGTCGATCAAATTCTTAGAAGCATGCCTTGCTGCGGCTGCCACTCACAGCTGCATTTGGATCCAGTGCACACACCTCTGAGGGCATGTCCATGGAGCCAGAAGGAAACTCCATGTAAATTTACCCAACACCCCGCCCCTTTTTTCTCTGTCTCTTACATAGCTTTCCACCATCCTCTTCTGCAATAGTCCCTGAGCCTCAGGAGCAAGGGGGGTTGGGGAGATAACATGTAGGAAGATGTTCTTTCCCCTGGGGCATGGATTATCATCTGGGTTCAGTGATATTCCTTCTACTATAAAAACACACCAACAATAACAACAAAAGTAACATTCATGCAAATATTGATTGCTATAATAGCCTAACCTATGGGAGTAGACACAAATGCTTAGACAGTACCTAAGCAGGTGCATCACATTCATCTTACAAACAATTACAGTGACTTCTTCCCTGGGGCCTATAACCCCCACCACCAGCACTGGGGGTCAACTTTTCTCACTGTATCAGATATGTGTTTCCTCCCTGAGGAATGAGCTCCCTCAAATCCAATTAGAAATTTGCTAGTTGCACATATACTAGATGAGAACATCTTGCTTGGCATTTGATAGTGGAGCACACAACATCTGTCATTAAGGAGAGCTTTACAGGACCATTCTCCCATAGCAGTCTGCATAGCGCCCTCTAGCACTATGAAGGTCAGCCATCCATTGTAGGGAGTTTCCAGCTTTGTCCAGCTAGATCTCTCTTCTCCATACTCAAATCATGTCTTCAGCAATAGGGTCTTACCATTTGCTCCAGTGTGCAATCGGCATTAGTGTCAATTGCCTTTTTGTTGTAGAGGAGTCTTCCTCTAAGGCTTCCCTCGCCAACAGCTCACAGGGGGTTCAACCCACACCTGGCACTGGAATTTTTAGTTAACAATTATATGAAGTGTCTTTTTAGTCTTTAGTCATTTATAAGGCCAGGTAAGCCTTAATTTATTGTCGCAGTGGATACTACTTGTGCTTTACCCAACCACAGAGCTCCCCAGAATTTCATAGCTACACCTCACCCTTGTACTCTGTATGAATTACATCCCATTCTTGTTTCTTCAGGTATTCTTGATGTCTCTCAACTGGTTTTCACATATGTAAAACACTCAGAAGTTAACATTATATACATACACAAGGTCTAACATAGCATAGAAAATCCCTTTTCATTTGTATCAGTTCTTTTTTCAACAGATCCATGTTGGATACAATGGCATGTAACTTAGTCCTTCACTATCTTTAGTTATTATCTGGAATCCATTTAGTGTCCTGGAGTTCTTAAATGGAACCTCCATGCATCTCTTTAACCTTAATAAACTCACTGGGGCTGGCCCAACTGCTTGGACCTACACGGGGCCAAGGAAGAATAAGGCTCCTCTTGCCTCTGTTGCACCTGTTGTTTCTCAGGGCCAGGTAGACTCTGGGTCCAATTTGTGGCTCAAGCCATACCTGTTGTCTCTCCATTGATCACACCTGGCTTCTGGGAGAGGTTCTGGCTTGGCTGGTCAAACTGTCTTCACCCCTTGAATAGTCATTCACAGGGAAGAAGTGTACCCTGTTTACTCGGGGAGGGGGGCCACTTATCCACCCCTGGGATAGTTTTTATCTTTTGTATATCTTTTGTGAACTGTTCCTCAGGTTTTAAAGCCTCCCAGAGGCACTTTAGCACAGAATTTGGCTTTTTATCAATCCTTTATTTAGGAACTTGGGCTAGATGCAAATCTTGCCACATTTGTCTTCGAGTAACCCAAGAAGACCTCCTTCTCTGTTTTGTCTCTTTTATACATATTTTAGGTTGTTCTGTTCTTTTACAGACATATTTTATGTGCCGATCTAGGTCTCTTAAATCTGTCAAAGCCGATCCTACCTTGTATAGATCCTGTCACACTAGGAGACTTAGCACAGACACTAAACCTCCATACTAATTTCGAGGTTCTTGTTCAGTTAAGTCCTAAATCTCTCATGAACACGGTCCTATCTGGTCCTGTGAATGGGGCACGATACATTGCTTTCCTTATACCTAGAACTCACCACACTGAGTTTTCTCAGTAGCACCTGACCCCCTTTTATTGTTCTCCAGCCTAACATCCATAGAAACCTACACTGATGATAACCAAGTATCTCCAATGGCTCATAGAAGCCAGTCCATCAGAGCCTGATTACCCTCGGATGGCCTCAGGTTATGCAGCCTGAGGTTATATTGCTCGGCTTTTCTGTTTCTGCAGTGTTTAAGTTAATATCATCTGCTCCTGTGTCCCATGTTCTCAGGAGCCAGGTGATGAAAGGCTCTTTTGCTGCTTGTTTGAATGTCTTCCCCAGTTCTAGCAGCTCCAGTGCTGAGCACCCTCTAATTTATAAATTCTCGTGCTTGTCAAGGCCTCCCTCAGCATGCTGACACCTGGGTTTCTCCTTTCTTTGTGTGTTACAGTTTGAACTCGACGGGCACTCTTAACTTCTTCTTGATTGCTCCCTTCCTCATCACCATCCTCCTTCTCTTGTGGGTTCCCAGTTAAGGAGTCCCAGGACAGACCTTGTATTTATAGATCTCCTCTGGGCTTTCTTTCGTTCTTACCCTCTTGGTCAGAAAAAGCAACAGGTTAAAACTTCTACTTCTTTTTCCTTTTCATTTATCAGCAAGGTCAGAGGACAGTCTCATCTCTTTCTTGCTCTAATTTCTCTCTCAACTCTTCAGTCTCTCTCCAGGCTATAGCCTCTGTTTGGGATAAATTCTTTATCACACATAGCATTGGCCAAGCAGCTTCTGCAGCTGCCCACAGGAACTTCAGCCCTCGATGCACCAGCAGAGTTCTTAAAGTCCACTCTAGACCCTCCGCTGTTTTCAGAGCATCACCAT
The DNA here is from genome assembly GCA_035773235.1 of Eospalax fontanierii. Taxonomy (NCBI): domain Eukaryota; kingdom Metazoa; phylum Chordata; class Mammalia; order Rodentia; family Spalacidae; genus Eospalax; species Eospalax fontanierii. The sequence goes on along the minus strand of CM069548.1, from coordinate 28,499,910 downwards.
AAATCTATGGTGGTGCCCAGTAGTCCAGCAAGCCCGCCACTCCATGCGAGCTACAAGTGGATTCCCATCCTGGAATTTCTCCCACAGACATTGTCTGCCTTGGTGATGTCATCTTAAGTAGCCACCTCAGGATCCACTGAACAAGCCACGCCAGAACCTCCTCTGTCTGCATTCCCTTCGTGGGTCCCCACGTTAGTAGCCACATAAGTCATTTTCTCAGAAACATTCTCCACTTTTGTCAGTCAGTCCTGCTCTACTATGTCAATTCTGTCTTAAGAATTTTTCTCGCAATGAGGCCGCATTCAGCCCCTGTAGGTCCGGACTAATTTGAGCCAAGGGAAGTATGTTCTCCATTAGGAAAAAAAAAAAAAAGTTTATTTGGGGTTACTTACAAAGGATTTATTGGGGAGAAGGTGGGACATCTTGTATTGAGGTCTACATTTTCATCAGAACTGCCATGGACTCCACACACTCCACCAAGTTGGTGACTGGCCGTGTGTGCATCTCCTACCCAGAATTCAATGCATTTCCCTTAGGCCCTACCCCTCAAGTCACTGGTTGGTTGGTTTCTTTCCGTCAATCAAATTCTTAGTGGCATGTCCTTCTACTGCTGTCACTTGCAGCTGCATTTGGGCATGTCGTCGGAGGCAGAGGGAAACCCCATGTAAATATACCCTACACTACCTCGCCTGGACCCCGTAATGAGGTTAGCAACCAAAACCCTAGTGGCAGTTGCACCAATGCCAAACTTGGGGTCACAGTCTGCACCACAAGAAGCCAGGTTTGGCTTGGTTATTTTCTATAGGGTGGACACAAGCAACTTTGCCTTGTTGTGTTGAAACAGTGTCTTATCATGAAGCTGAGGCTGGCTCTGTGCTCATAGCTAAATATGAAACCATTTTTTTTTTTTGGAGGGTTGGAGGACAAGAGCATGAAAGTTGCCAGCTAAGATTCTTATTAAATATAATGAACCCGAGTGGGATGCTTAAAAAAATAAAAGAGCACATTGTACATATTTGTTACCAGAAAAATTATTCCAAACAAGCAGCACACAAAAGTAGAATCTTGGTTGTCAACATTTATGTGCTCACTGAAACCGCCTTTTAACTTTAATATATGATTGGGATTTTCATAAGAGGTTGAAAAACTTTTAAAGAGTTGGCCTTAACACAGGAAATATGTAAAAGTAGTATCCTTCAGGTCTGTGCACAATTATGGTGAAATGACCCTTTTGGGTCCCCTAATGAGTGCTCTGTGGTTCATCAAAGCTGCCTGGGTTGCATTCTAGCAAAGGCCTGTTTAGGGTTTCAAAGCCCTTTCACATTCACAGCCACATTGACCCACCACCTGTGATCCCACCTGGGCTCCTGGCAGGACATATGTCACCACTACCATTGTTCATTTTTCACAAATAAAGAAACTAAAGCTCTGAACTAAATAACTGATGACCCTGGGGGATAAGCCAGGCCTCTGACATCCAGCCCTTTGTTCTTTACTGTCTGCCTTTTCATTGCCTTTTTGTTGAGAGCTATTCTAAATTACCAGCGAGATAAAAGAGATCTGATAAACAAATTCAAGACAGAATTAGCCAAGGTGCTGGTGATTCAAAAGTGCTAAGTTTGTTTCTCCTGTCAGAGGTTTTGGCATTTTTAAAGGGACAAACAGAAAAGTAACTAAGTCAGTGCTATAGCTCAGCCTTTAGCTTCAGCTTCAGGCACAGTGGGTAGAGATGGTTTTGTTATCTATCTAGACCTGATACAAATTTCTAAACCATTTTACTGCTGGCTTAGCTTGACAGATATTCACAGGCTCTCAATGGGAATCAAGGGATTATAAGCAAAACAGTCACCTGGCCTGTACTCCTGTAATTTATATTAAATTTATTTTTTGTCTTATGTGTACAAGTGTTTTGCCTGTATGTATATAAGTACACCACATATGTGCAATGCCCACAGAGGCCATAAGAGGGTATCAGATCCACTGGAACTTGATTTAAGATCTGTTATTAGGCACCATGTGGGTGCTGGGAACCAAACCAGGTCCTCTGCAAGAGCAAACACTATTCTTAACTACTGAGCCATCCTGTAATTTCTTAAACTAAGGTCTACCAGCTTGTCACAGGCCCATAGACATGGCCAACACACCAGTTCATTAAGTCCCAACATCAGATGCAATGCTCATTTAACTAGATTTGTTTGCCAAACGTTTCCAAAGTTTCAGAAATAATGAAAACCCCAATATCTTAGCATGGTCAAAAAATCTTAGATGAGATTACTTTAAATATATAACATGACCTGAGAGAACACATCATGAAGTGTAGAGTTTATACCTTGACCATATTATGTTCAAACATAGATGTATCTGTGTTTTTCCACAATGTAAGAATTCATTGAATAATAGTGAATTCACAAGCTACATTGGTTCTGTAACGTCAGGGTTCAAGAGACGCAGCAGATAAAAAGGGACCAGAGACTCTGCTAGGAGCTAACAGCACCCGGTTTTATTAAGAGAAGACCAGCTGGGACTAGCTTCTCCGCACCCACGAGTGGAGAAATGCCAGTCCCCCTGGGGGGCTAGCCTCCCCAAAGAGATGAGGGAGGCTAGCCCTCTCACCCCCATCTTGGGGCTGGGGCTCTAGAGAACCAGGCTGGCATGCCAGGCTCCAGATCGGGATGAAGGAGCTCCCTCAGGGAGAGTGCGAGAGACTAACTCCCTGGGAGAGCGAGCTCAGCCTAAAAACCCAAGTCCCAGTTCTGACTGCAGTTTGCCAAAACTTGATGTCCCTTGATAGCTAGCCATCAGCAAACATAGGTTCCTTCATTCTAATCTTAATCATGAACGTTAACCCCCAATCACACATTACACACTAGACAATGCTTCTCTATATCTATATCTTTATCTATATAGAGTACAGAATGACTACACAAGGTTTTTAGAAGCACAGCTGGCTGGAGGAGTTCAAAGAGTCTTACTGAAGGTAGAGGTAGAAAGTTGGTACAGAGGCAAAGAGAGTTGTTGCAATGTTCTAAACTGCAACAACTAATGAAACCAGTTGGAAAGCTGCCAGGAGCTCAGACCCAACCTGCTGGGGCTGTAGTGTCATAGAGTGGAGCCAGGCTTGAGGATAGGATAGAGCTGTAGAGACCCAGAGGAGGCCACGAAGGTAAAGGGAAAGAATACAAGACTGTGGAGGCAAGGTGTAGGTCTGGTCTGATCAGACAGATGGGTGGTAATTAGAGCAGCGAGTATCAGCAGTAGAAATGGAACTGAAGCTGAAGCCCCACCACCTTGGCGGGGTCAGTTCTCTGTCTGTTGGTGGTCCCTTTATACACATATCAGGTAGTCAGATGACTGGTCAGTTGGGCCCATTATCACTAAGTGTCTTTCTTAGTGATGGGGTTCAGGTAAATGTTCCATCCTTCTTTGGTCTAGCGCATTTACTCTTGGGTCTAGACTTTTTGATATGGCTTTAATATGCCCATGTACTCATCAATCTTTTTATTTATGCCTCTGTCCTTCGTATATAGTAGTGAACAGGTAGTGACATCTATGTATACAATGAGGTGACTACCTCTGCATTCACACTCAAAGTAGAGCCGAATACTACTTGCACAATGGAGTTACCCAGGGCAAGGCACAGCGTGAAAACGAGTTTTGTGTAATATGGAGTAACTCAGAGCAGGTTACAGCCTGATCAAATATGCCTCCCACTTCATTACCCTGAAAAATTCGGTTAGCGTCTTTGTTTTTTAAAAAAAAATTAAAAGTCTATGTATTCTTGGATAATCTAGAACTCACTAGGTAGACCAAGATGGCCTAAATTTGCAGCCATGCCCCTGCCTCTGCCTCCTGAGTGCTGGGATTACAGGCACTTACCATCACACCTGACTGTCATCTTTGAAAAAGAATTCATATCCTATAAAATTCACATGCTTAAACATATCATTTAAGAGGTTTTAGAATATTCAAAGTTGTACAAGAAAATCACTACACTATAATTTTAGAACATTAACATCACCTCTAAAAGAAACCCTGAAACCATTAGCAGGCGCATCCCATCCCACTTTCGCTCACCTCTGGACAGCCACTAATCTATATTCTACCTATATGCATTTGTCTGTCCTGGGATTTTGTTTGTTTGTTTTTGAGGCAGGATCTCATGCAGATCCTTGAACTGGCCAGTTGAGGAGGACCTTAACTACATGATCTTCCTGTCTCCACCTCTTAGGTGCTGGGATTCCAGGCATGTACCACCATGTAGGACTCTGGGCTTTTCATATGAATGGAATCGTGTGGTACAAGGGACGTTATAACTTGCTTCTTTCTCTTACATTTTCAAGGTTTATCATACTGTGGCATTTATCAGTAATTAGTTCCTTTTTAAATTCTTGAATTTCACATCTTTTTTTCAGTCAGGGTATACTGGGTTACTTCTACTTTGGCTATGCATACAGGTGTGGCTATGTGTGGCTATGCATACAGGTGCTCTGTAGTCATATGCCTTCATTTACATTGAATATACACCTAAGAATAAAATTACTGAGTCCTATGATAACTGTGTTGGAATTCAAAATTCCAACAACTGCCAAACTATTTTCCAAAGTGGCTAGTCCATTATCCATGTAGCAATGCATGGAAATCTAGCAATGCATGAAAAGAAACTGAGTCTAAACCTCAGAGATTTGCACTAGAAAGACTAGAACAGATGGCATGATCTCAGAAGATTCTGGGCCCAGAGATCCCTAGTTGACAACTAATGCCACGTATATCTTGTAGAATCTTGATAGTCAAGGTGTAAACCTTGAGCCAACAGCATCAAATACATTTCCTGGGAGCTTTGTTAAAACGTAAATCTCAGGCTCCACCCCAGATCTACTGATGTTAACTACAATTCCAGTGATTTATATGCATATCGTAATTTGCAGATTACTGCTGTACAACACTTAAAGTAGTTTTAAAAGCCTGTCTGGATACCTGTGCCAGATGGGACTGACAGGTGTTCAAGACTGGCTCAGGGAAAAATAGCATGCAGGCAAATTTGTCTCTAGGGTCTCCAAGCCTACCCCCTTGATTCTAATTCTTTCTTTTTATATTTTGGATCTTTCTGTTTTTTTTTTTTTATCTTTTTATGTAACTTGTACCTTCTCTTTGTTTTATCCCTTTCCTACAGTGCAATGTTTTTATATAGCTCCCGAGCTACCATTGTCATAAAGAACAAAGGCATCAGTGATCTCCACATTTTGTGTTTTTATAAAATGAAGACATGAGAAGACCTAAGTATTTTTAAAGAAATTTGAATGTGTTGGGGTATTTAGAACTTTTTCCTGGTCCTGAAATGACACCAAAGATTATATCTATTGTTTATGTCCTGTGTCCTGCATAGTGCTGAAAGAAATTGGATAATAAAAATAAGGGTAGGAAAGAATATGAAAAGGCACCTGAAGTAGGATTTGTATGCCAAAGTGCATACCTCACAAGAAATAAGTTGAAAATTCGGTCTTGAACTGCCTAGCAGTCAATAATAGAAAGTCCAGGCTTCAGTGGATGAATTCACACTGAGGGAACTCTGGGGACACGAACTTCACTCAGTAGGCCTCAACATATATGAAAAATGCATGAAATTTGGTGGGAGGTCTATGAGGGGTACAGAGAGTGGAGGAGTCTAAATATGATTAAGATGTATGAAATGCACAAAATCCAATATATATGTATATATATATATGAAAAAAAAATAATAAAAAGAATATACTGAGTTACAATAAAGCAGGGACCAATCAGCTTCTCAGGAGTTGCCCAGCCATTCTTGGTGCTGAGGTTCAAGAAAATTTTCATCTTCAGTCCTCAGAGCAGACAGACAGATCCAAACCCATTCAGCCCCTAGAGAATCTCAAGAACTTTAGTGTGTGCTCTTTGAGTCAGCAACAGAGGAGTGAACCACAGAAGGCACCTCAAGTAGAACCTGACTCCAGGGAACATTTAACATGCAGGCCATCAAAGCCTTAAAGGTTATGCCACATAATACAAGGTCTGCTATAGGTGGCTACCCAGAAGAGGCTAGGCTGGTGGATTAATCTTCATAGTTTTTCTTTCTCATGTCTTCTGCTTTGGCTATTACCCTATTGCAGAAACTATTTTAAAATTAATTGTATTTATTTGCTTGTTATTTTAGACAGGGTCTCCCTAATAGCTCCAGTTGGCCTGGAACTCACTATGTACACCAAACTTGTCTCGATCTCAGAAAGAATCACCTGCCTCTGCCTCCTGCGTGATGAGATTAAAGGTGTGTGCCACCATGCCCAGCTAAATTAAATTTACTTTTAACTGATATATTAAAACATCAAAATTATATATAATAATGGAGCACTATGTGGTTATTTCTGTACACATATTCATTATACAGTAATGTTCAAATTAGTTTAAATATATCTAGCTTCTCAAACATTTATCCTTTCTTTTTCTCAAAAAAGAGGCCCAGGCTGGCCTAAAACTCATAATCCCCTTGCCTCAGCCTCCAGAGTGCTAGGATTAAAGGCAGGAGACTATTAAAACAGATAAAACAAACAAGACATTATTGCTATCTCTAGTCACACACCAGAACTTCTAGCCATAGCTTAGAGCGCATGAATCAAGCTCCCCTCCTTCCCGCCTCCTCCTCATTCTCCTCTGCCAATGCTAACAAACATTCTACTCTCAACCTTTTTGAGATCAGTTTTTTTGGATTCCAATCATAAAATGCAGACAACTGTGCCCAAAGATCTTTCCTCTTTCATGTAGCTAGGAAACCTGCCTCTGATTTCTTAGCTCAAATCATTTGATAATACTGGAAATGATAGGGATGTTGGAGATCATCTAGGTTAATGTCCACAAGTCATGAAGTCAGAAAGCCCTGGAAATGGGCTGTTTCCCTGAGACAGCCATTGCTGACCTTGCCAATGCAAAGTGTTGACCCTGCTCAGGACACTAAAATTGACTGCCAAGTGGTTTCAATAAAAAAGGCCAGGCTAGCCGAATCCCGAAGGAGACAGGAGTAGGGACAATGGAGTGTACACAAAAGGTGGGTTCATTCACTCACCACGATGGAAACAGTATTAACCTGTTATTAACTCTGTGAACTTGGGCAAGTCATTAATTTTCCTGGAATTTCCTTTCCTGTAATAAATAATCAAGATAGTAAACACTTAAGACTATTCATGATAAAACTTCCCAACAGTTTATAAGGTAAAGACTAATATTGTCTCCATTTTACATATAAGGAGATTGAGACACAAAGAATTACCTGCACAAGACCACATAATTGAATCCAGTCAAACCTCAGACTCTGAGCTCTGGAAATGGAAGGTTGAATAGACGGATGCTAAAGACCATTTCTACCTCTGCAATTAATTTGCTCTCCTGATAAACTGGAACAATAATATAGTGTTGTACAGATTATGAGATAGCACAGGCTGAGTGCTCAGCACAGTCTCTGGAAGGGAAAGTGCTCCGTAAATGTCAGCCATTACTACTGTTCAATACTTTTACTATTACAATTTTATGACACAAGCCCCTTCTGTATTCTCTCCCACAGCTGCCTGAGTGCACAGTTAGTCCCAGTGAACTGATTAATAAATCCAGACAACAGGTCAATTCAGTCATAAAACCAAGCAAGCCTGAGCTGGCGCTGGAGTGAATTGCCTAGTTAGTCTTAAACAGCACTATCCAGCTTTCTACAATCATTGCAATGTCCGATAGCTGCACCATCCAGTAGAGTAGCCACTAGTACCATGTGCCAATTTGAAGCCCAAATTGTGACTAGGGGGGATGAGGAGCTGACTATTTAACTTCTAATATCTCTTAAATATATTTTATTATTTTTATTTGATGTGTATGAGTGTATTGCTTACATGTGTGTTAAGTGTACCATGCTGTGCAATGCCTTCAGAAGTCAGAAGAGGGTGTTGGATCCCTTGGAACTGGAGTTGCAGACGGTTGTTAGCTGCCATATGGGTGCTAGGATTCAAACCTGGGTTCTCTGCAATAGCAGCCAGTGCTTTTAACTGCTGAGCCATCTCTCCAGTCCCGACTATTTATTTATTTCTATTTTTTGCATATGAGTGTATTGCCTGTATGTATGTATGTATGTATGTATGTAAGTGCACCTGTGTCATGCAATGCCCACAGAGGTCACAAGAGGGCCTCATATCCCCAAGAACTAGAGCTATGGATGGTTGTTAGCCACCACGTGGGTGCTGGGGTTTGACCTGGGTCCTTTGCAAGAACAGCCAGTGCTTCTAACCATTGAGCCATTTTTCCAGTCCCAACTTTTTAATTCATTAAAATTTTTATTTTAATGACCACAGGGAGCTAGTGGTTCTCATGTTGGACAGTTAAAGCCAAATCTCTGGCAACTGTGAACCAAGCAGGCATTATATGTCAGGCACAGAGGGGAAGTTGGAGGCCTCTCTGGTCACAACTCTGTTTTGTTGCAGATAACTTAAAGAATATAGACATTAAGTCAAGCACAATGACACATTGTAATTCCAGCACCTGGCTGGCTGAGGCAGGAGGCTCACAACTTCCAGACCAGACTGGAATCTATAGTAAGGCCCTGTCTCAAAAACCACACCAAATCAAAGAATCTCAGGCTTTTGAGGGTTTCTTCCACCTGGTATGTGGTAAGATGTTTCGGGAGGTATAGGAAGAAGGCAAATCTGCTTTTCTTACTATATCTTCAGTTCATTTAATTCCTTAGTACTAACAGAAATCATTTTAGGGCCAAGGTATAGTAGAACACCCCTGTGATTCTGGTACTGATACTGGGCAGGCTGAGGCAGACAGGTCTCGGGACTGAGTCAAGCTTTGCCATATAGCAAGTCTTTATCTCAAAAAAATGATTTTAGGTGATGGATATAAATGCATGATGACATTAAATCTTTCTAAATCTCAGTTTTAGTATAAGCAGAAATTAAAAGGTCGTTTTAAGTCAGGACTTGAATGTTTAATTAGAAAAGACTTTATCAACTTGGATGAACAAAGTCACATATTTGAGGGTACAGTCTCACAGAGTAGACAAATTAGTGGCCAAAATAAGCTATACACACATCCTCAGCGTGACACTCTACTTTGGTTCTGTACAAACTGGCTTTGGATGGAGAAGTGGGGCTGTTACCAAGGTTGTGCAGTATGGCCTTCCTCTAACTGGGATCTGCCTTCCTGTCCTGCCCCCCCCCTTTAAAAATATTTTAGAATATTTAAAAATATGACCCCAGCAAGCACATTTGAATCTAAAATGTGACTGCTATCATAGTACAGATTTCTAGGCTTTGTATCGTGTTCTGATTCTCAATACACTGAACAATGAAGAAGCCCCCTTCCTCTGTCTACCACCCCCATGAGCAATGGCTGGGTGAATACTTCGATGGCTGCCAAAAACTGCAGAGAATGAGACTGAAATCTAATGAGGCTTGCTTGTGTTAAACCAATTTTTAAATGATAGTAATTAAGGGAGTTTTCATACAGGAAGGCTTTGTTTGGATTGCAATATTAAAAGCCACCAAGAGGAACATGAGAGCCTTATGCATAAAGTGTTCAGTCTTTGCTGCCTTGAAACCATGCTGGTCAGTGTTTGAGTGCTGAATGCTGCACAGTGGGCTGCCCTGGCCTCTACCACTGTCCTGTAGAGTTCACCTCAGAGAATGCCTTCCACTAGGACTATAGCCTTTCAGGCTGCCTGCAAACAGACACCAGGCCATCTGCCCTTTTGCCTTCCACCCAAACACAGCTGCTAGGCTCCATCCCAGCTTCAGCCATCTGGAGGAGGAACAAAGGTCCCCCTCTCCTCGTCCTCCTTCTGGTTGCTGATAGGGACACTGGGGAGTCTTGGCACTCTGTTGGCTTCAGTAAGAAAAGGAAAATGGAAGCAGAAATTTCCAGCTACTTGTGTTGGGCAGTTTAAATTTTTTTAAATTTACATATTGTAGGTGCATGAGTGTTTTATCTTCTTGTGTACCATCTGTGAAATGCCTGAGACTGCCAGAAGAGGGCAATGGCTTCCTGGAACTGGAGTTAAGGATGGTTGTTAACCACCATGTGAGCACTGAGAACTGAACCCCTACCTTCTACAAGAGTAGCCAGTGCTCTTAAATGCTGAGCCATTTCCCTAGCCCCTGATTTATAATTTCTTACAAGCAAAAATCCTATCAGCAGCTCTAAAAGACACATTCTTCTTTGATACGACATCTTTCAAACAGATTGTTGACAGATCCCATCACTTAGTACTTTCTTTGGAATTTTTTTCTTGGTTTTGACCATCAATTTTGTTTTTAAAATTGACACTGGCTTGGGAGATAGTTCAGTGAGAAAACTGCTTTGTAAGCATGAGAACCTGAATTTGCTCTCCAGGACCCATTTTTTAAAAAATCTAGCCACAGTGCCAGGCTTGTCATCTCAGCTCTGGGGAGGCAGGGACAGGTGGATCCCTATGACTTTCTGGCCAGCCAGCCTTGATACTTGACAATCTGCAGACCCTGTCTCAAAGAACAAGGTAGACACATCTGCGGAATGATACCCAAGGTTGTCCTCCAGACTCTACACACATGTACACACATGTGCACCTGCACTCACACAGGCACACACACACACACACTCACAATCAGCCCTGCTTTTCAGCAGCAGCACATTGATTCCAAGGACAGTAATCTCTGTAAAGTCTCTAATCAGTTCTTGGTCATTGGCTGAGATCAAGTGGACCATAGTGTGTTCAAGTGTGGGAAGAAACAGGAGAAACAACTGCCACAGAGATCTTGAACATGCTAATGTTAAGTAGTTTAATTTAGAGCACTGCTTCTGCCTGATCAGGTCCATACTCCTTGTCACTTTGTGGTTCCCACGTGCCTCAGTGCCTGTACCCCTGAACATCCTCCTTATTCCTTGCTGAAGAGCTCTTACTGAGGTCTTTGAATCAGATTCTTCCAGCTAGTCAGCCCTCCACAAAGTCTGCCCTCTGAGAACCCACAGACTCTGAACCAGAAGGGAAAGTCACGTGACTCCCCTCTGCATGTCTGTCTGAAGATTTCTCGGCATTTCTTTCAGTTCCTTTATTCCAGATCCTTCAAATCCCACTGTGTTCTCATGCTCCGAATTTTAGCAGATGGTCTTCTTAAAGAAAAATATGTTATGTGTTCATCTCCCCTGCCTTATCCCTGTTACCTATCCCTGAAATCTTTTATCACATCCTACCATCATCTAAGGTTTTATATATATTCTTCCTTTTGAAGTATACTGACCTAAATTATAATTTGTCATCCGTTCTTGCTTGAAGCAGAAACCTATCACTCCAAAGAAAACCTGCAGACGCCACCATTCTGCTCCATCTGTTCCTTCAGACAAATGCTGAGGTCTTCATTAGGATATTCTCTTTATTTTCCACCCATTTTCAGGAAGTTTTAGGAATTTCAAAATCCAGTTTCCTATGAACGAAGGAGCAGCACACAGCCAGGGTATTTTAGAAGGAGAGGAGTCCTTTAAGGTGATTTGGTGATGTATCTCAACTTGACAGATAAAAGACTGAAATTCCATATCTGTGGCTCAAAGTTATGTTCAGAGTGTGGCAGCACCAGCACCAAAAGCAGATCGAGCCACATTCTAATTAGAGTCATCTCAACTTCAGGCTCATGGACTACGAAGTGCTAAGTATATTTTAAAAAACCCACAGGCACCCAGGTGTGATGGTTATCATTGCCAACTTGACAGGACCTAGAATGACTCAGGAGACATGCTTCTGGGCATGCTTGTGAGGAACTACCTAGATTCAGTCAGCCTCTGAGTGTGCCTGTGAGGGATTCTCTACATTAGGTTAACTGAGGTGGAAAGACCTTAACACCTGAACTGTGAGATGCTCCGTTCCATCCGCTGGGCCTGGACTGGACAAAAAGGAGAAAGCAAGCTGAGAGTAAGTATTCACTGGTTTCTGCTTCCAGAGCGTAGATGCAATGTGATCAGCTCCCTCTGCTCCTGCAGCCTCCCTTCTCTGCCAGGATGAACTGCATCCCCTTAAACAGTAAGCCAAACAAACCTTCTTCCTCCTGTAAGTTACTTGTTTTCAGGTATTTTGTCATAGCAACAAGAAAGTAAGGAATACACCAGCTTACAGGAATGTTAAGAGACTTGAGTTCATGTCATAAACATCTAGAACAGCCTCCACAAGCCTCCGTTTCATTTAGCAAAAGGCACTGCAGATCTCTGGTGTAAGGGGAGGATGCCCTATCATTCTGTGGATTTTCTAAACACCACTGAATTTCTTCATTCTATGGAGTTCTTACTAGAAATCTGGAAAATAGGATTTGATCTCAGTATTAAAATGTTTTATAAGGCAGAAAATATTATCAAGGGTGTAAGGAATTTCTTCGTATTCTGTATGCCTTGGGCCTTTTGTCATGCTTACTCAATTTTCAGTTTTTTACCTTTTTCTTAGTATTTACTCTATTTTGACATCTTCCTTTACCTTTATTCTTTAGTATCTTTCTCTTGTTTTCCCTTTTCTATGCTAATTCTCTACCCAAACTTGTCAAATATTCATGTATTTGAAAGCAGTAGTCTCTCTTCCCTGTAGACCAATAATGCTATCTGTTCATCACACATCATCTCTCTTGTTGTATGACTTGCTTCCTTACTCCTCTGACATTTTTATTCTTGAGAGGGAGTAGACAGGGTGGAGTGGCAAGAAACCGCCAAGGAGGAAAAGTTGTAAATGAAAAGACTTTAAAATGTTAGTGGGTCAATACATTTGCCATTTCATATCATGAAGAACAAATGGGAGGCACAGGAAAAGATGAAAATAACGAAATTATTTGCAAAGTGTTAGCGATCAAGCCCAGAGCTAGGCAAGTCCTCCCACTATGGAGCTATACCTATTCCCCTTGAAAATGTTGTACAGGTTTAGAATTTCCTTTCAAATATCATTTGTGAGACTATATTTTAATATATGGCTATTGTATATGCATAATAACTGGTACACCAAGAGCAAGAGATTAATTCTGAAGTCACTGATGAATTCTGTCTGAAGTACAGAATGGAGTGTTTTCAAATGACATAGTCATTCCTTCTGACATTAAAAAGAAAGGGAACGGAGGGTCATCATGCTTGCTGAGAGTTCGACGGGACGCCTGCACTTGTGCACACAGTGATGAAGCCCTGGGCCCACCCTCTATCCTCATCTCATTCAGTGCCAACCACAGCCCTGTAGGGTGTGAGCCATGATTTTCAGCTCCAAGTGAAGATTCTATGTTAGAGAACTTAAGCAAGTCATCTGAGAGTATTCAGCTAGTAAACAACAGCCAAAGAAGGAGCTGGAGAGATGGTGCAGTGGTTAAGAACAGTGGATGCTGCTTGCAAAGAACCTAGGTTCAGTTCCCAGCACCCACATGGTGTCAGGTTACCATCTGTAGCTCCAATTCCAAGGGATGCAACACCCTCTTCTGGCTTCCTCAAGCATTGCACACCTGTAGTGTACTTACATGCATATAGTCAAAACCCTCATACACAGAAAATAAAAGTATTTTTAAAAAACAGTAAATAATAAAATAGAAAACCATGAAGAAAAAGAAAGAGGTATTTCTTAGGGATGGCTGGTAGGTCATGCTGGCAAGGTCCTCGACTGGCTTGTTGAGGGTGAGGCAGCGGGCAGCAAGGAAGCCAGGAGTGATGCTGGCAGCTGAGACAGCACCAAGAGCAACTGCTTTTCTCTCACTGCTTAGTCAATAGACTACATCAGTTTCAAAACCATGAAGCGGGTGGAGGTCGGGGAAACAGAGTCAGAGCACTTCTCATGTGCAGCAAGCTGCTGAGACTTCTGTAATGTCGACCATAGATTGGTTTTCAGTAGACAAGGTAGAAGACTGCAGGGCTCTTTAACTGTTCTTTTCTGAGAATCTTTGCTTTCTCTACAAGCTATGCATTTACTAGTCTTACCCAAACTGAGCTAACCCATGCCAAGGCAAGATATGTCATTCATTGCAACTGGATGGCCACCATCTTGTTAGAGGGGCAGAAGCCTGGTAATGCATGATAAAAAGAAGAAGAAGAAGATGCTCTCCATCCTGTCCCTCAATAGGAAGCCCTTAGAAGGGGGGAGACAAGGAATATATGCAGACATGTCACATATATATCACTGACAGACAGACACACACACGGATCTCTCTCTCTCTCTCTCTCTCTCTCTCTCTCTCTCTCTCATTTGTTTAGTAGGAAACAGGATATACAGAATATATGATTGTTATTTTATTCTGGTTCCAGTTTGGACTCTTTGAAGATGAAGGTCAGTATACAGGAAATTTATTTAGTAGTGCCCTTGGGATCAACATCAGCAGAGAGGAAAAACTTAGGGAAAAGTCAAGCCAAAAAGCAGACCACTGACCACCTGATCCCCTCATCCAGCCCCACAAGGAGGTCTGAAGCTACAATGACCATTAACGTGTCCTCACACAAGGTCAAAAGGTTGGGCCTTTGTACCTCTATCTCAGTCAGTTCTTAGATATAGGCTACCTGAGGACAGAATTGTTCCTAGGTATTTGAAGTACACCCCGAAGAGGCTGACAGCTGAAAGCTAGCTTTTATCTGCCCTCACAGCAGCAGAAACAAGAGATCTAGAGGACCCATCACTCAGAGCTCTATGAATCTGGTCCTAAATAAGTTTTATGCACATGGCAGATCATTTTGCCTTTCTGAGTTTTAAATTTATCCTCTGAAAAAGAGCTGGTTAGGTTATATCATTTCTAGATTTTTTTTCTTGTTCTAGAATGCTAAATTAAAAAAAAAATTATGCCAAGCGTGGTGATGCATGCCTTTAGTCCCAGCACTCAGGAGGCAGAAGCAGGTGGATCTCTATGAGATCGAGGCCAACCTGTTCTACATAGTGAGTGCCAGACCAGCTGGGATTACAGGGAGACTCTGTCTCAAAAAGACCCCCTAAAAATATCAAGTGATAAGGCTGGAGAGATAGCTCAGTAATTAATCACATTAGCTATCCTTGTTAAGGACCCAGGTTCAGTTCCCAGCACCACATAATGACTAACAATCAATCTGTAATTCTAGTTCCAGGAGATCCAGTGCTCACCTCTGACCTTCTTGGGCATTGCATGTCTGGGTGCACTTACATACATGCAGGCAAAATACTCACACCCATAAAATAAAAATAAATAAATAAAAATTTAAAATGTTTAAGTCAAAGTATACATTCACAGTTTGATTTCTACTGTGATTTAAATGATATGCACATGCTACACAGAACGGGGAAAGTCTTCTTGTACCTTTTGTCACAGCAGAAGTTTGGCTAGAGAAAATATAAGTAAGAGGAAAACTGAGAGTGACTAGGTAAGAACTCCATTCTTGAGCATCTCTGAACAGCTTTGAAGCTGGCCATTTCTATATGGGTCTCTGAATTAGAAATATTAAAATAAGGTTATTTCCTTAAGAATTTAGATGTTATGAACACTTCGAACAGTAGTCTCTTCCTGTCTCAGATCATGATGATTAGGTTCAACTGCAGGAACTCAAAGGGGAAAATGTCCTCTTTTCATCAGTCAGCCCACAGGATCTTCCACCTCCTCCCTTGCTAGGTTTTTTTCAAGGCTCATGTGGGCATCTGCAGCATGGAAACCAGATGGCAGTTTTCTTGAATCTGCTTGTTCTTCTTTAACAGTCTCTTTACGAAGCTTCCCAGAAGGGGATGCTGCAGGTCGGGTCAGCATGAGAAACAGCAGAATCAGGTTATCTAACAAGGTGAAATTTCTGAATACTAAGTAGAAATGAAGACAAATGAAAGGCAAAGCTCGGTGTGGAGACCTTCAAAAGTCTGTCCCTGGGTAAAATACACAACGTAGTGACACATATTGGAAGGCTGCAATTTATTTTATGCATTTATTTATTTATTTGAGTTGTATAAAAGGTCACCCATTTACAAGTAGGGACTGATTAATAAGGCAAAATCTTATTGTCTAGTTGAGCCTATCATTTGCTAAAGACTTCGGAAAGCATTTCTTTGTCTCATGGAGAGAATCTCAAGATGGGCCAACTTGGTTACTGGCTTTTGGTTGCTAAGAGAAAATGGTTAGGTAGCATGCCTGGTGGAGGAAGGGCGATATTATAGGAGCCCAGGGTAGTGCTGTCTTTGGTTTTCAAATGCCAGGCTGGTAACAAACTGGCTGTTTCCAAATTGCTTTGGGAATTTGTTAAAAATAGACATTTCTAAAAATTATCTCCAGAAAATTCTAATATAGAATCAAATTCTGCTAGATTCTGATACTGTTGGGTTTAGGAATGAAAAGAATAGTTAATACTGTGAGATTTAGAAGATTGGAATGTATCCATTATCCAGATATGCGGTTACTAAACATCAGCTACAGAGGGGTTGCTTGGTTTGGTTTTGTGAGGATACCAATATTGTGATGGTTAAGATTAGTTACTAACTTGACTGGTTGAGAGACATCTAGAAAATTACTAAAGCTCACTTTTGAGTGTGTCTGTCAGGGTATCTCCAGAGACAGATGGCTTGTGGGTCAGGAATCAGTAGGGAAGATCTACCCTGTGTATGCGTGGCACACCCAATAGGCTTGAGGCCTCTATGAAACAAAAAAAGGGGGCAGTTTGCAGAATGAGTATTCGAGACTCTTCTTGAGAGTATAAACTCATACCAGCAACTCTCTAGGGAGTCTTCAGGCCTTAAGACTCAGAACAAGGTTGTATCATTGGACGCTCTTGTTCTGAGGCTTCCAGATTCTTGGACTGAACAGGTACTGGTTTTCAAGGCTCTCTGCAGATAACCACGGTAACTATTCAGTCTCTGATCATTTAAGTCGATCTAATAAATCCCATTACATGCACACTATTATTTTCTTTTCTCATGAGTGTTATAGAATACTTGACAAAAGAAAATTAAAGAAGTAAAGATAGTTTGGGCTCATGGTTTTAAAGGGTAAAGTGCATGATCATGGGCAGGACATGACAAAGCAGTATCATGGCCACAGAAGCTATGGTGGTGTGTCCTATATAGTGGCTAGCCCAGAAAACAGCTAGACAGGAAGAAGGCAGGAATTATATACTCCCAAGGATTCACACCACCAGGAACCTACTTCTAATTAAGCCCCATCTCCTAAAGGATCTACAGTCTTCCAAAATGGCACCACAAGCTGGGGACCAAGTGTTCAAACATGAGCCTATGGGAGACATTCCAGACTCAAACCATAGGATATATAGTCTACTGCTTCATTTCCACCAAAGAACCCTAATGTATGCAGGGTATCTCGAGTCTCCTTGAACATGAACAGATAACTATATAGGTAACAGACAAGTATATGTTTTCAGATACCATTTTACAGTTCAGAATAGAGAAAAAAAAATTCAGCTAAGATTTCTAGGGAAAATAAGTAGAAGTTTTAAAACACATAAGGAATGACAAGGGAGAGGGCTTGACAGCTTTCCCCAGAATGCTCTTTGGTTGAGATATCTAAAATTATGGGTCTGGGGATCTAGCTCAATGGCAGAGCACTTGCCTAGCATGTGTGAGGCTCTGGGTTCAATTCCCTGCAAACAACAACAAAAACTCTCCAAGGAGGTATCTAAAAGTTTGTTAAGCAAATACTAAATAAACTCCATATTTTTTTTAAATGCAATGAAGACATGTATGTAGTGCTTAGCACAATGCATGGTGAACGTCAATAAACGGTAGATACCAATTATATGAAATGTAGAAGCCATGGGAAAGTAACTTTTGCAAAATCATTTCTTTCCCTATCATAGTTTCTATAATTCCAATGACAATTTCTCTTCATGAAGTTTGGAAGTCTATTCTAATTTCAAGCCCTTTACTAGAGACCTAAAACCTTCAGTTGAGTTAATTTAGAAAGGAAGAAAGAGAAGGAGGGGTTGAGGGATGGTGGCCAGAAGGAAGACCAGAAGTCAGACAGGAGGTGAAGTTGTATGATAGATGTCTATGTGTCTGACACACTGCTGTAGTCACCATCCTCCTAGATCAGTAGTTCAAGGTAGGTCTGTGGCGCGTGTGAAGAAGGAACTAACAGTAGCAAGACTAGAGCCTCCTAATGATCACATAGAAGGCTGTACAACCTGCCTGGAACTGCAGGGAGCTATAAATAAACCCAAGAGTTGTAAGCCTCAGAGATTCCAAGGTATATCTGTTTCAGCAGCTACCTTTGCTTAACATATATAAAAAGTCAGACGAGGTCTTTGGGGAGCAGAGGAAATTCAAAATGAAAGCCGTGCACCTTTTAACTCCCTGCTCCAACTCTTCCACAGCTAAGGAACCCATTGCTGATAAATACAGATGCCCGCCCATGCCTCTTCAGACGCTCACCGAGGCAAAGAAAAGGGGGACCCTAATTCTCCTCCCCGCTCTATATCTCAGCTTCAGATTCCAGACTTTTAGACGATTTATTTATGTTTTTTGAGGCCTCCATTTATCATCTTTCAAAGTGCTTTATTCTAGATTAATATATTAGAGGATAGGATGGAGACTGGGCGTTCTAAGTTTAGAGGAAGATGAAAGTGTCAATTTACAGAATTGAGTGAACAGGTGAAGATCTTTGAGTGAGGAAGCAAGGTCACTGTAAGAGGACTGTCCTATCTCTAGGTTTGCTGAAGAGTGTGGTTCCTCAGATTGACTAATACGTTGATTGAGTTTAAGTAGGCAAACCTTGGCTTCAACTTTAGTTTGGAGGTAGGAACTGGGAAGAGTTGGTTACTCTGCACAGAAATATGAGGAAGAGAGTTCAGAAAAGGAAAAGACATGGGAAGAAAGGTGATGGGAAGATCTTGTGGTGCCAAAGAGGATCATGGGATGAGCGTGTCAGACACCCCTGTGTGGCCTTCTAGTTTGCCTTTTATTACTATAAACACTGACCCACACCAACATGCGGAAAAGGGGCTTATTTGATTTACACCTCACAGTCCATTATCAGCGGAAGCCAGGCAGAAACCCAGGGCAGGAACCTGGAGAAAAGAACTGAAGCATAGACCATGGAGGAATGCTGCTCATTGCTTGGCTTCTCTGGCCTGCTTTCTTATAACGACCCAGGACGCCCTGCCTAGGGGTGGCCCCACCCACAGTGGACTGGGCCTTTCATATCACTCAACAATCAAGAAAACGAGACAGTCCAGTGTGACAGAGACAATGCTCCAGTTGAGGTTCCGTCCTTCCAAGTGTGTCAACTTGACCACTGAGGCTCTCCAGCACAAGCTGGTCTCAGTGACAGGGAGGGACCAGAGACTGTTACAACAAAGTGATGATGTTCAGAGTCAAACTATCTGGGCACTTCTCTGTCAAATCATCATCCTTCCCCCCTTGAAATAAATGTTTTCAGGGAAGGGCTTTTTGCTACACAAGTGAGTCGACAAACTGGAATAGGGACAGCATGGACAGGCAAGAGCGGATGGACACACAACACTGATCCACTGGGGAGCTCCGGGTCATACACAAGCATCCACCCACAAAGCATTTATTAAGTACAAGTAAGTGCCTGCAGATGATGCTTTAAAGAAAACAGACAGATCCTTGGGAACTCACAGTCTGATAGAATACCAAACAGAAAAATGAAATAAATGATTAGATCAGAAAACAAAACAGCAGATGTGACTGAAGGCTCCACTTGAGCATACTGCCTGAGCAGACAGGTAATTACAGCAGACAATTCCTTTCAGAAATCTGCAGTCACCTGGGGTGGGGTCCTAGGACTCCGAGCTCCATCTGGGTCAGTTTTGTTCATGGATTGTATACTATCCAGAACCCAAAAGCATACTGACACAGACACGCGGGCTGCAGACTGGTCCTCCTAACTCTCTTTTCTCCCACAATGATGTAAGGTCGTCTCTCAGTGGACAACACGTAGCAGCGGAGCCCTTCTTTGTGTGCTGTCAGCACATGCCTGCTGCCTGCCGAGAAGGATTAAAACCGAGGTTGCCCCGAAACGATGGAGTTCGCAGCTTCCTCTCCATTCCGATCCCTAAGGAAAAGGCAAGGAACTGTCGTTTGCAATGCTTTTATCTCAGGCTTGCCTAGAGGTAGAGGAATACAGCTCTCTGCAAGACCCCTAAGCCGCCTAGCTGTTCTGAGGGAAGATGCGCCCCACCCTCCTCCAGGGGACAGACCTCACGCGATTAGCGAGTCCTTGTCCTTTCTGGCAGCGCAAGGGCACCGACTCCGGGTGCCGAGAACCTGCAGAGCCGGCCCACGCCGCCCAGCTGCCAGCGGGCAGCCGAGAAGGAAAAGGAGCAGCGCCACCCAGTGTCGTCTCCAAACACGACCCGGAGCGTCAGGACTCCCTTAGCCCTCTTCAGAGGGGCCGTTAATCAGAACAAACACTGCCTTAAAAAAAAAAAAAAGAGTTACTACCAAAACAGGCAGGAGCGTCTGAGTTGTGAGAAAATGGCTCGGAGTGACTGACTTCATCTGTAGCTGGGAAACGGGGCAGGGACCGAGGAAGAACAAGCTATCTTGAGACCTTGCTCTTCAGTGACGTAAAGGGCTGAGCACACCATGTGCAGGCTCAGATGTCGTTATAAAATGAAGATCTGGGGACTTGGCAACTTCCAGAGGAATCTGGGAAAGCACATACACAGAGTCCTGTTCGCGTTTAGCTTTGGGATGTTTGCGCATGTATCTGTAATTGATCAGTCACGTAGGATTTTCATACCTTCGACTTTAATAAATACTGCCAGGCTGCGGTCAAAGAAAACGCAGTACCAGGCCTGGAGGCACAGTGTCCTAGGGAGACTGAGGCTGGAGGACAGCAAGTTGAAGCTTGCCTAGATCATACCACAGGCTCAAGGCCAGCCTGGGCAACCTATGAGACCCTTGCTCAAAGCGGAAAGACTAAGGGGGCTGGAGACGCATCTCCGTGTAGCACACTGGCCCAGCATACAAGGCCGAGGTCCAATCTCTGTTCCTTTTCCCGTACCATCTGAAAAACTTGATATTGTTGTCTTTATTCTTTGTCATTCTGATGCTTCTGGTAATGATGCCTCATGGTATTCTGATGTGAATTTTCCTCATTTCTGTATATACTTCGGTGTGTTTCTTGGCCATTTAGATATACCCCATTTATGTAACCTGATCAAGAATATTGATCAGTTTTCAGTCTCTCTTTCCTTTATGATTTGCTCTGGTTCCTCCCACACTCTAGTTAGGAAACCTTTATCAATTACATGTTTTGTATTTTCCACCTCTCCTGCCTTGCCTCTTAAGTTTCCCACTAGTGTGTCTGAATAAACATGGGTCTGAATTTTAATGGAATCCAATTTTAAAATATTTTCTTTTTGTGATTTTTTTGGTTTTGTATCAAATTTTAAAAATATTTTCCTACTCTGGAGGTAAGGAGATGGCAAATTATTTTATTTTCCAAAGCTATACTGTTTTGTCCTTCTCATTTGGTCCTCAGTCTTTTAAAGCTGATTAATTATTATTTTGGACAGAAGATGGATGTCAAATCTTATTTCTGCCTGTGTGAATTTCTGATTGTCCCAGATCTATTTATTGGAAACGTCCTCCTATTTCTGTTCTACAATGCCACTCCTGTCATAAACCAAATGTTCATTTGTATGGACTTTTCTACCTGGCCGCAACATCAAACTGACACTAATTTGCCTTCATGGCTTGGAAAGCAAATCATTTCATGAGCTTCTTTGAGAGGCTCTTAGTCATTAGTAAGTCTTTATATTTCCATATAAAACTTAGAATCAAAAGCTTTTACTAAATCTGTAGGCTTCAGACAGAGAGGTGACATTTGTCACAGATTAAGTATGTAATCAATGAATATAGTATGTCTTCCTGTTTACAAAGGTCTTCTTTATTTTTCATAGAGAATCCTTGGACACGTTTTTAAATTTATCTTAAAGTATTTGACATTTTATGCTTCTGTAAACGTGCTTTAAAAATAGATTCTCTTTAGAGTAGTTTTAGATTTACAGAAAAATTTTAAGAGGGAACCCGCACACCCTCTTCATTGCCAGACATATAACCTCTCCCACGATCAACATCCCCCATTAGAGTGGTGTATTTGCTGTAATTGATAAACCTATATTGGCACATCATTATAATTCCAAATCTAAGTTAAATTAGTGCCCATTCTTTGTGTGGTGTGTTCTATCGTTCTGAAAAATGTAATCATAACCATTCTCCACAATAGTGTCACTCCGAGCACTTTCACTGACCTGTCTTCTTCTGTGCTCCACCGTTTATTCCGCCTTCCTCCACAGCTATGCCTTTTCCAGAATGCCCTGTAGGCTCCATATATGTCCTCTTTCAGTTAGTCCTATGTGTTTACAGTGCTCTGTGCATTTTCAGGCTTGAACGTTCATTTCTTTTTAGTGCAGAAAACATTCCATCATCTGTGTGGACCATAGGTTTTTCATTTATAAACTAGAAAACATCGTCACTATTCTCAAAATTTATTTGTTTGTTTTTCTTTCTCTTTTGAGAAAGGGTTTCATATACCCAAGCTGGATTCAGATTCACTGTACAACCAAGGACGACTTTGAACTCTTTCTGCCTCTCCCTCCACATCCCAAGTAATGGGATTACAGACATGCAACAATGTACCCAGCATGTTTCCAAGTTTTAATAAATGTGAATAAAGCTGAAAACCATACATATGCATGTTTTTCTGTACATAGACATGAGATTGCAACTAGTAGGCAAAAAGCAAGAAGCAGGATTGATGGACCGTAGATTAACAATGTTTAGTTTTATAAGACCCTCCCAAACTCTCTTCAACATAGTTGTGTAATTTTGCATTCCTGCCAGCAATGAATGAGACTTCCTGCTGTTTCAACATTTAGCCTTACCAACAATTAGTGTTGTCAGTGCTCTGGGCTTTGGGCATTCTAATTGAAGTGTGGTAGTATCTCATTGTGCTTTGTAATTTGAATTACCCGATGGCATTCAATACTGAGCATCTTTCCATGTGCATATTCCATCTGTATATCATCTTGGTTTGTGTTATCTGTTTAAGTCTTTTGTTCATTTTGTATTCAACTGTTTAATTCTTATTGTTGGAGAGATTGTATGTTTAAGATACATAAAAATATATCAGATGTATCATTCACAAATATTTTCTCCCTGCCTATGACTCCTGTTCAGTAAGAGGTAACATAATTTCTTCATGAGTTATGTCTTTGGTGTTAATCTGAACAGACATTACTATACTCACAGTCATCTAATCATCTAGATATTTTGCTATGGTTTCTTCTAGGAGTTTTATGTTTTTGCATTCTACATTTTGGTCTATGATCTCTTTTGAGTTTTCAGTTGATGTCTAGATTGATTGCTTGATTGATTTTTTTTTGCATGTGACTATCTTAAGATTTTCAGTACCATTTGTTAAAAATAACTATCTTTTCTCTATTGTGTTGCTTTGTTCCATTATAAATCTACCGCTGGGCTCTCCATCTGTCTCAACAATCTACACCGGTATCCTGCCACACTGTCTTGATTACTGTAGTTATACAGTAAGCCCAGAATCCAGAGTGTTAGTCCTTCAACATCATTCTGCTGCCACATTGTGTTGACTGTTATTCTGTATCTTTTGCCTCTTCATTTAAAATCCACTTGTTGGGGGTCTGGAGAGAGGGCTCAGTGGTTAAGAGCACCGGCTGCTCCTACAGAGGACCCAGGTTGGTTTCCAGCACCCACATGGATGCTAACAACCATTCATAACTCCATTTCCCAGGGATCTGATACCCTTTTCTGGCCTCTGCAGGTATTGCATGCACAAGTGCACTTCCAATACATACAGGCAAAATATTTATACACACTAAATAAATGAATTAAATAAACATCTTAAAATCAACTTGTTGATTTCTAGAAAATGATGAGGTAAAATTACTTTATTTAGATTATATCAAACCTATAGGTCAAGTTAGGAATAATTGACATCTTGACACTCTTGAAATTTCCTACCCGTGAATATGGAATATCTTTCTATTATGTAGAGTTTTGATTTTTTTTAGTGAAAATTCTGAAGTTTTCCTCATATAATTCTCATACATGTATTATTAGATTTCTAGCTAATAATTATACAAGTATTATTAGATTTCTAGCTAAGTATTTTGCTTTATTGATGGCTAAGATAAATAGTGCTGTATTTTCTATTTCAAATCCCACTTGTTCATTGCTGGCACACTAGAAAGTGACTTCTGTACCATCTTTGTAACCTACAAATAGTTCCAAGAATGTTTTATCAATTCTTTCAGATTGTCTACACAAATAGGTACATGATCTGTCAACAAAGACAGTTTTATTCCTTCCTTCTCAATCTGTGTGACTTTTGTTTTGTGTTTACTAGGACCTGTAGTACAATGTTAAGAAACAGTAACAAGTGCCTAGTTTCTCACTATTACACGTTATGCTAACTACAGAGTTTTATAGATGTAATTGTTCAAGTTGAGAGAAATGCCTCTGCACTTAATTTGCCCAGAGGTCATTGTCGTCTTTATTTGTGAATGAATGTTAGAATTTATCAAATGTTCTTTTTTATGCAACTATTGATAGTACTGTGTGATTTCCCCTTCTTTTAGATTGTTCACATAATAGATGATATTAATTGATTTTCTTTCCAACAGTAAGTCAACTTTGCATACCTAGAATAAAGTTACTTGTTTATAGTGTATAATTCTTTCTATATATCGTAGGCCTCAATGTGCTAACATTTTGTTGAGGATTTTTGTGTCTGGACTCATGCCCCACAGTATTTTTTTTTTTTTCTGTGCACCCATGTCATGCAATGCCTGCGGAGGACAGAAGAGGGCATCAGACCCCCTGGAACTGGTGTTCTAGATGGTTGTTTCTTGCAGTGTCTTTCATTTGGAGCATTAAGGCAATGTTGGCATCACAGAATGAATTAGGGGTAAGTTTCTATACTTCTAGAAGAGATTATAGAAAGTTGACATAATTTCCTCCTTGCACTACTTGGTAGAATTCACTAGTGAATCCATTGAGACCTGGTATCTTCTGTTTTGGTCAGTGTTCTGTGGGATCTTGGGATACATGTCTAATTTGCTGCTGTTGGATTTAATGATCTAGGATGCCATTTTTATCTGGTTAATTAATGGTGATGTTGACTTTGACTGCTTCCCTACTGATTTTCTGCCTATTGAATCTATTTATGATAAATGACAGTAAGTTTTCTATTACAATAGATTTTACTTTCACCTTGGAGTTCTATTAATTTTTGCCTTACATATTTGACAATCTGATACATAGATGTATGTGTTAGATACATAAATATCAAATATTGTTATGTCTCCTTGAAGAATTGGTCCTTTTTTCATCATGTAATCCCCCTCTTTAACCCTGATAACCTTTTCTACACTGGGTTGCTTAGTCTGAAATTATAGTAGCCACTCCTTTCTTTAGACAAATATTAGCATGGTTTTAGACAAATATTTGCATAAATTTTGCATACATTTACTCCTAGTCCATGTGTGTTTTTTAATATTTAAAGTATATTTCTTTTAAAACATTTTTTTAAATTTATGTGTTATGAGTGTGATACCTGCATGTGTGTTAGGGCACCCATTTCATGTAATGCCTGTGGAGGACGGAGGAGGGAGTCAGACCCCCCTGGAACTCAAGTTATGGATGGTTGTTTGCTGTCGTGTAAGTGCTGGGATTTGAGCTTGGGTCTTCTACAAGAACAGCCAGTGCCCTTAATCAGTGAGCCATCTCTCTAAAGTGTACTTCTTATGTGTGTTATATAGCTGTAGTCTTTAAATCTGTGATGACAGTCTCTGTCTTTCAATTGGTGCACTTAGACAATTGATACAATTACTAATATGTTGGACTAGTGGTAAACAACCCACATTTGTTTCTCCTTTCTGTCTGCTGCTCTTATTGCTTGTACCCATTTTTATTCTACTCTTCTGCTTTTTAAAAAATGCCTTATTATTTTTATTTTATGTGCATAAATATATCATATACACGTATGTAAGTACACCGGTGTTGGCAGTGTCCACGGAGGTCAGAAGAGGGTGTTGGATCCCCCTACTATTGGAATTATGGACAGTTGTTGGCTGCCATGTGGGTGCTGGGAATCAAACCTGGGTCCTCTGTAAGAGTAGTCAGTGCTTTAACCGCTGAATCATCCCTTCAGCCCCTACCTTCCTGCTTTCAATTGAATATTTTATATAATTTAATTTTCCCTTTTCTTGTCAATTTTACTTTTTTCCCCATATTTTTAGTGTTTTCCCAGGAGTCTGCAGTATACATTTACTCGCAAATAGCACCGTAACCTAATACCAATTAAAATATAGTAGAAACAACTTGTCATCATAACATATTAACAATTCCTTCATATTTTCCCTTGTGTGTTGATTCCATTCATTCTACTTATACAATAAACATAGATATTAATTATACTCTGTTGCTTTTATTTTGAAAAAATAAGTATCTGACCAATTAAGAATAAGAAATATGGAAGGAAAAAACAAAAGGAATAAGAAAAATAAACATTTTACCTCCACTCTTTTCTGGTGTTTGTCCATTTTTAAAAGAATATTTATTTTGTTGTTGTTTGTTTGTTCATCTATCTGTTGAGAAAAAGTCTCCCTGTAGCCCTTGCTATGTACCAGTTTTCTACTTTTGTGTCTGGTATGACCTCTTTGAACTCTGAAGCCTCTTTAACACTTTTGTATTATTTCTCTCTCTCTCTCTCATGTGTGTGCACACCTGTGTGTCGGTATGTGCCTGTGTGTGTATGTATACACACTATGTACTGTACTATTTACATCATGCAATATATGATTTGAAAGTTAATATTAGTAAGTAAAATTGGGATTAAAAAGACTATGATTGCCAATAGACAGCAATCAAGGGAAATCAGAGCTACTTGTAAATTACAATAATAATTATGTAATATAATAAAATAAATTACAATAAAATCTACAATAGAGCTTGTAGATTTATTCTTATTACATACATTCTGACATTGTGGCAAGACAAAAAACATATCTATATATGTACCTGGTATAGCACTCACCTGACAACTCTCCTTTCTTCAAAATCTTTATAAAAAGATTCCAATAAACAACACATTAACATGTTCTGTAACCGGAGTCCTAAGCTGGAGACCTCACTCTAGATGAACTACAACAAATTAGGCTGGCCATGTATACTGGAAAGCAACCTAAAGAATAATGTCAGATGTCAGGAAAGGACCTTAATCAGTATGGCCTTGTTAGAAAGTCTGAAGCGGAGCATCTCAGCCCATCTTCTCAATATTAACATGATGATTAATTTTGGTTGTCAACTTGGTTGGATCTGGGCTCATGTAAGAGAAATTACTCCAGGCCAGTCTGTGAAGGTATTTTCTGGAAGAATTAATGGAGCAGGTTTTGGGGGAGATCCTCCCCCAGAGTAGGTGGTACCTTCTAGTGGAAGTCCAGATATAAGAAGGTTCAAGGGAAAAGCTGTTGTTTTTTGCCTGCTTATCTTCAGCCCTTGGTGGAGAATGCAACTAACTGGCTGCCATCCTTTCCTGGCGTTAGAACTCAGTTTCTCATCTTTCCAACATGGACAGAGACCAGTGGCTCTCCAGATATTTTCCAGGTCCTCAGCACCAGACTGGGACTGCTGAATTACCCGGCCCATGGACCTGGCAGTTAACAAGCTCTCAGCCTCTCCAGTGTGCCAATATCCACTGTTAGACTATGCAGGGAGCCGGTCAACGCCATTACAAGATGGCGCCGACTTCCTGGAGCCGCTTGTCAAGCTGCTCCATTAAGGAAATGTTTTGGCGCGCAAGCCATCCCGAGGCTGCGCATGCGCGTCAATTCGCGCGTCAATTTAAATTGTCCCGAGCCAATCCCGTGGCTTTGCTTGTGGCGGGCTGTCTGTATCCAATCCCGAGCTGTCATACCGCCCTGCTTGCTATAAAAGCTGCTGAACAAGCCTGCTCCTGGCCCCTCGTCATCAACGCCCATCAGTCAACCGAGAGGCTCTCCAATAAAGTGCGATCCAAGAAGAATCTTCGTTGTGGTAGTTTTCTTCCTCTGCTGGTCGGAGGGTGTTCGCCGCAAGACTACCCAATTTATATCATATAAATCAATATATCAGTTCTGTTCTGATAGAGAACCCTGACTAATATAATTAGCATGAGTATAAATAAAGACTCAAGGTATGGGGAGAAAGAAATGCATAATGAAATTGTCTTGGTCAAACTGTGGTCTTGTTACTCCTGGTTTTGCAAGATGATTGGAGTTCTTATTTCTTAAAGACAGAATTCAATTTCTATAAGATGCCTTTTCCTACTTGGGGCAGAGTTCTCACTAGTTTCCATCATGGGGTGAGCTGTCTGTGAAGCTTCACTGCTCCAATCCAAACTAACTTCAGGTTTAAGGTTAGTACTTTCAGATACATTTTTAAAGGTCTAGAACAGCTTATAGTAAAAGATGTCAGTAAAATACCTTAGTTACCCTTATCTTTGTGCCTTTAGCCTTAAGGAGGACAAGGTTGCTTGGTACCACTAGTTTTCAGACATATACTCCTGGAATGACTAATATGCCTTTTACCAGGATCTTGATTTGGATGTCCCTCAGCTCCTTGTGATATCCATCAAAATAATTCAGACAAGACACACAGAATGTAGTGTAGAGATCAGTAAGGTTTACTGCTGAGCAATACAAAGCTCTCTCAAGGGTAAGAGTGGGTTGTGGTCTTTTTGGAATCTATCCAAAGAATTTATCTAAATTTTAGGCAAACTTTATACTATTTTAAAATCTCTAGAACAGAAAGCTTCCCTGGGGGTGTTTTCCTGTTCAAGTGATTGGCAGGCCATTTGATTGACTCTTGCAGTCGGGGGTGTGGTATATATCCTTGTTCTCTATGAGAAAGTTTCCTGAGAGACAATAATGTTTTAAGGTTTAGGGCTCCTGGAACCACACCTAGATAGTTATCTATTGATGATGTCTGGGTAGTTCAGGATGTTAAGTTTCCTCCCGGGGCCAGAGATACGACTTGGGTCCCTTTCAGCTGACCAATAATTACAGTCCTTCAGTTCTTGTCCATGGTTTTAACCAGCTCTTAATGAGGGAGGGTTCCAGCCCTGATGCTTTCTAACCTTGATAATATCTGACTAACTACTTAATACCTACTTGCTGAGTTGAGCAAGTAGTCTGGTTTAACTAAAGGGGACAGACACAAAATAAAAGTAGACAGCAAGCTTTTCTTTTGCTCCTCCAAATGAGGAGTCGATACATTTTAGCAAAAGCATCTTCTAAGTACCTCTTATATTTATGTCTGTTTTTCACAACGTGATGACAGGGACTGTGAACTGAACTGAAATGCCTATAAAGAGAAAAATCAAGGACAGGAAACACTGTGTGGAAAGCTGTACTTTCCTCAAGGTGTTTGTGTTAACTGGCCTTCAATACGTAGCTGAGGCAACCAGGCAAGCTTACAGAACCAATGGTGCAAGGGAGAGAGCCTGCAGGGTCAACAAAGAAGAGCGAAGGTAACAAAGGAGACTTACAAGAGAAGAAAACAATAAAATTCAAGATAGGAGAGAGAGAGAGAGAGAGAGAGAGAGAGAACTTGATAGAATGATAAGTATTTTAACTTCTTGCCCACCAGACAGACAGCTGTCTCACAGGTTCCATGGATTTCTGAATAGCATTTGTTGAAGAGCAAAAGAGCTCTGGGGAATCCAGAAGTGACAATGGGATTTACCACGGAAGCTGTGAAGGGAGTAATTGCTGCCTGATTGTCTTGTCTTTTGTTACTAAGTCAACCAAATACAAATTGTTTGTTTTCAAATGTTCTTTGGTGTTCTAGCAGTATTTACATTACCCCCAAAGAGATAATTGGATAAAGACAAAAGTGGAAAAATCTTGAGCTTTGGCAACCAACAGGGCTGGGTTAGAATTACTGTCTCACTACTCACCAGGGTGAGGACTCCATCTCCCGGAACTGCAGCCTTTCAGAAGAACACAGTAAGAACTTCCAGTACCAGAAACTCTGTATGAAGAAGAGAGGCTGGTGTCTAAGAGTCCCTGGCCCATAACCATTGATAAATATTCTTAGCATTACACTATTATTGCTTAAACTTCACTATGACAGCAGTCACTATAAAATAACATTTTGTGTGCCTTGAATCTTCCTAGGGCCAAAATACCCAAAGGAGACTGGTTACTCATACAAAGTCCTCTGTCTGAAGCAATCTTGTTTTTTAAGGCCATCTCCTGAGATGGAACCCAAGAAAATCCTATAGTATTTATTTTCCAAAACACACTACGAAGTTCAATAGTAGAAAACCATATTAAGATCAGAGAAAACATACTACAGAAACACTTCCTCTAGAAGAACCCAAATATTGCTTATGTATAATATAATCATAAGATAATTAATACATTGAACTAGGGACTGCAGGAAGTCAAAATAAAAGTCACACATATTTTTAGTTCTCAGAAAGTCAAGCTTTTCCGGCTCTCAAATCTCAAAACTCATCAACCTAGTCCTATCACTATCACTCAGGTGTTCCAGGAATTCCCTCAAGAATTTAAATGTTTATGGAATTAAATCATATTTTCTTTCTATAGATCTTTATGTGGAGAGACATGAGTACATTCCTTGAAAGAAGTATGTTATCCTTCACTAAGTTCAATATTACATTCTCAGGCATTCATCTGTTGGTCATGTAGAGTCTTCACCCAACCTCACATTGCTCCTCTGAGGCTCTTGTCCATTCATCATTATTATTGAGACACCTCAGATTCCCCAGTGGCGAAGGAACCAGTGAACTCTGGAATATCAGGCCATGTTCAGTCTGCTCCTCATGTTCCATTGTTAATGGAAACATTTTATATTATAATTTTAAAAGGGGAACAGCAGGGAAAGTTTAGAAAGAACAAGTTCTCAGGGTAATCAAATTAACTGGGCAGATTTAATTTTCACAAAATATTGCCTTTACCCTGAGTTCTTTCTGAGGTCTGCTCTATAAACGAACTACATCTGTGGAAGAAAAGTCCAGCAGAATTTGACTAGAGAGGAAGTTTGTTATTTTTAAGAGCAAAGGAAAGAAATCATAACTCCGGCTTTTTCATGATCATAAATAGTGATTGCTCGGGCCCATAAAACTTTACAATGGAAGAAACCTTGGAGAATATAAAATCCAGACATTTTGTTGTTAATGAAACTGAAGCCTAAGGACATTGCTCTGTTTACTCCTGGTCACACAGATCCTGGGTGTTCAAAGGAACCTAAGATTCCCTGTCTGAGGGCCAGTCTCTGTCCCATCATGTCCCTACCTGAGGCCACTATATATTTTCAGGGCTATCTTTTAAGCATAGCACCATCTTGAATATCCACTGAGAACCTTGGGGAATCAGGACAAACCACTCCAAACTAGAGACTATGCCACCTAAAATATACCTCTATGGCATATTCTGAGATTATTCTAGGAAACTATAGACAAAGGGCCACCCTTTTGCAAAAGAAATTTGTATCTATAAAGGAAATCTAAATTAAGTGCCCGTTATCAGAAAAAGAGTTGTTAACAAAGATAGCTTGCATTAACTGAGAGATTTTAGCTGCATAACAAGAAGGTCTTTAGTCATCATATAGCCCTTCCTCACTGTCCAGTCTTGTCTTCTCCAACCCTGAAATCCCTAAGTCCCTACTCCTCTCTGCAGCTCAGCATAACATTGAAGCATCTGTTATAAGCCGTGAGCTAGAGAAAACAGCCAGCTTGTAGTCTGAGTTCATCCCAGAGAAATCGGCTCTAGGGATATCCCACCCCGCTGCGACCACCTGTAGGTAAACTCAGTCTTTAATCTTTGTAACTAAGTTTCACAGGAATGTCCTGGGGTCTGATAAAAGGACTCACCTTCTTCTCACCAGAGCTGAGCTAAAAAGGAAGCTCTGACAGTACCAGGGTTCTAGCACTCCCCTGGTTCAAAGCCCCTGCCTCCCTCTCTTAGTGCCACCTTCCTGGTATGCATACAACTTCCTGGTGGGCTTTGAAGGTTAGAGATAGTGTCTCTCTGTTAATTACCACATTTCTGTATGGGTGTATCTGTATTCCTGACTCCCCAAAACTATAAATACCCCCTGAAACAATAAAGCATGCGGCCTGAAGAGCCCAGGTCCGTCTGTCTTGTGTGTGTCTGTCCTGTGTGTCTGCGCGGCCTGAAGAGAGACATTTTCCCAGGTCCGTCTGTCCTGCGTGTTTGTCTCTGTCCTGTGTGTTTGTCTTTACTGTTCTGTGTGTCCGTCTGTCTGTCCCCACTCATTCCAGGTTCCTAGAAGAGTCTCAAGCTCACTGCTGCCCACCAGCCGGGACAAGCATCAATCATCTGGCCCTCCTTTGAGGCTTAGATTTTATGGCACAACTGCGTGCTCTGTGTATATAATTAAATAGATTTTTCTCCTCTAATCTGTTCTATGTCACTTTAATTTGTGGTCCAGCCAAAGAACCCAGAAAACTAAAGGAAACTATTTTTTCCTTCCCTACAGCCTCTGATGTAACAAAAATGGACCTCATTGGTTATGTCCACTGTTACACTGTCAACTTGCTGTGCTGTTTCTCCTAATGGAGACCCACAGAAATGCCTGTTCACCCCAGAGGAGACTCTGACTGACCAAAGATGTGCTTTCATTCAAGTTGAGATTGGTGAACCAATGACTTTACTGAGTTACTTACAAGAGCATGGGTGACTCTTGGGCAGCTACAATATCTAAAGCCCCATGCTAGCATGCATGACTTACAAGAAAACCACACGGCTGCAAAGACCCACTGGGTGGCATCTGGGTAACTATACTACTGACTAATGCATACCACCTCAACTGTTCCCTTTCTGTCTACCTGAACGATAGCACACAGAGTTGACATTAAGCCTAGTTTCAGACATCTATGGTAGGTCTATAGAAAAAAGTCTTTCAAAGTAACTGTTGCCCCTTACCCTGGTAACTAATTAGAGCTGACTATAGATTCTTTGGCAATAGACCCTTGGAGGCAGATCCAAGTCTCCTTGCCTAAGGATCTATTCAGGTTCTCTGACTGCTTTGATCAATACCATATAGCAGAAGGAGTTGTATGCCTGTTTCTAGGCACAGGCTTAAGGAGCTGGAGGCTTCTATGTTTTTGGAACTCCTCTCTGAATACTCTGAGGTACCATGAAATATGTGAGCAGTCATGATGGGTTGTTCATTCTTAAGAAGCTACATGCAAATGTGCCAGTTGACAGACCAGGTTGAGCTCTGCTCTACGGACTTCTCTTTTGAGGTACCACATGTGGGTAAAGCTGCCTTGGTCCATCCTGTCTGAATATCACTGAATATCACCAGTGACCTCAGTCAATTTAGGGGGCAGAAAGATTGCCCAGCTGCTACTGCCTGAGATACTGATCCCTGTTATTAAAATTTCTCTTTGGGAGAGGCAGACCAACTTAACCTGCCTCTTCCCTCCGCCCCGCCCCGAGCCTTGCAACCCAAAATTCTCCCGAGGCCTTGCAACAAACACGCAATTTCTCCACTCACAGTTAAACAAATTCTATCTACTTGACTTGGGCTTACTAAAAGAGCAGTGGGTAGGGGGTTACTTACAGAACATGGGTGCCCACCTCCCCTCTGCAAGTTACATTAGTAAATCCATGAGGCTTGGATCTTGCGACTTCCTGCTGAACAGATCCAAATGGCCCATGGGGGAGGGGAGAAAAGAACCGGCCTCCTGGCGCCCCCAGTTTAAATACTTTTAGCCCCTTCTCTTCTCACATCCAAGGCCAATAGACAGGGTGGGTGGAGTATAGGACTTTCCCAGCTCCTCCTCTTTCTGCTCAAGGTAGTGCTGGGTGATACCACTCTGGGAGGGGTGTTTGTCCACAGCCCATCAGGCTTTTCCCTCAGAGAATCAATCCACTCTACATCTCAAAGTCAAGAGACATGATAGAATAGTTGTTGCCTTAAGTTGTTAGATAACGACAGTTAACCGGACTAGGTTCCAACTAAAATACAAAACAAGGGGCTGGAGAGATGGCTCAGTGATTGAGAGTGCTGGCTGCTCTTGCAGGGACCCAGGTTCAATTCCAGGCACCCATATGGCAGTTAGCAAACATCCATAACTTCAGTTCCAGGGAAACCTAACTCTTTCTTCTGATCCCCACGCACACTGCATGACACAAGTGCACTTACATGCATGCATGCAGGCAATACACTCATACACATAAAATAAAAAGAAATAAAATAGAAAACAACCCTGCCCCCAAAACCTCTCAGCACCCCCAAACCCACTTTCACTTCTTCTTAATAAATGTACACTAATTCTGATTTTAAAAAAAAGTAAAAAGAGAAAGAATGTTTGATGGGAAATATTGGGAAACCTGATTTAGTAGCTTAAAAAAAAATAACAGAAGTCCAGAGATAGGCCCAAAATGGTTTAGCTTGTCTAGGCTGCCCTCAGAGATTCAGGATCCTTCCATCTTCATGCCTGCCCCATGTGCACAGAGGACTACTGTGTGGCCTCCAACTAGTGTTACAGTGTTTAAGACACAAAAAAAAGAAGCAAGGGAAGAGCAATAAAAAGACTATTAGACTGCCAAGTAAACTTGCTTCCTTTGAAAGTTTCATCCTATGACTTTTTCTTACACTTTACTGCTGAGATTTACATGGACCACATGTAGCTGCAAGGGAGTCTGAGAAGACAAGTATTGTTAGTACAGAGCATCATCACCCTCATAGTAACTGGGATTCTGCTAGGAAGAAAGGAGGATATTAGGTAAATAATTGAGGTCTGCAACAGTTCCCTGGGATCTGAAGCCGAATAGTGGCTGATGACTATTACAGCTCTTGAGTTCTGAGAGAAGAGCACTTTACAGCAAACACTTCATAGGAAGGGGTAGAGAATTTACCCTTAGTTGAGCTTTCATAGAAAGGTCACTGTGTTTTGCTTAAGTTGTATGCTTGTTTAGGATGGCTTATTCAAGTCTATAAATAATTTTTTTTAGGGGGGAATGTCCCCTCCACTTGTCAAGTGCCCATTGGAGCTGACATTGTCTGCCTGGGTGGTGAAGCACCAGTCATCATTACTCCAAGGAATGATTTGAAATTTGCTCTTCGAAAATATAAAAGGCCTTAATAGCTAGGTCAACCTGAAACAATCACTGTAGTACATCTTTGCATGACAAATGAACAAAGATGCAAATCCACTTTCAATAGCACCCGCATACACAAAAACTCATTACAAAAATGGAGGCTTGTCATGTTTGGCACACGAATAAAAAAAAAAAAAAAAAAAAACTGATCTGAAGTCTAAATACCTCGTGATCACTTGAACGTGTAACATGGCCTAAATGTTAATGAAGCAATTCGACTCACTCAGCAGGATGAGCAACAAAAGAAACCCTTTTCAAGTCACAGCTGTCAACAATTACAGTTGGACGGCTGAGCTGGCTGATAGTCAGCATCTTAAAGCTCATGGAAATGTGGAGCCTGTTTGACAGAAACCCACCCCAGACTCCAGGGAAGACAGAAAATCCGTGTTTACATGACAGGCCAGAGAATGGAATATTCTGGTTAGCTGGGCATCCCCACCCAGCTCAGAAGTAAATAGCAGGGTATTAAAAGATTCAGAATGATCCAGAAAGCAGTAAAGAAGGACCCAGGCCTCACCCTGCCTCTTCTGGATGTGATGATTCAAATTGCATATCTGGGCCTCATGATTTCATTGTTGGAGATTTTTCTCTGAATTTGAACTTTCTGGTTCTTTTTATACAGAGAAGTTCATTTTACTGTATTTTGACCATTTAGACATGAGAGCTTCTGCTCCAGCTGACAACTGTTCCTTTAAGAATGACTCCTCTGTATGTGAACACACGTACAGGCCTAGCAGACTGTGTGCAGCCAGAAGTCAAAATGAAGCCAACAGATTCTCTTTCCCGAACAACTGCCGGGTCGGAATTTAGAGAGACCCAACCAGTTTCCTTGAGATAGGATCTAGAGACTGGCCAGTCTTTATCTTGTGCAAAGAGATAGGGGTGTGTGTGCGTGTGTGTGTGTCAGAGAGAGAAAGGGAGAGAGAGCAGGTTACTGTGACACTGAGGAAGAGAAGGGATAGGATGATTGAGTCTTGGGTCCACAAGAGCTACAGCAAGTTCAAGGCCAGGGTGAGTGATACTGAGATGCTCTGTCAAACCAACAAGCAAACAAACAAAACAAAACAAACAGGGAGGACATTGTACTAAGTAAAGAAGAGTAGAAACCACACAGCCACCTCACAGATGGACACTCCCAGCACGGCCACCTGAGTGGTTCCTAGCTCTGATTCCCATGCAGCCCGACCACCCTTCCTGCCCTCAGTGTTTATGTAACTCTCGGCACCCTTCCTTTCTGTATCACCTACCTCGCCTGACTTGGCAGAGGCTGACACTGCCTCTCAGTCTTCATCTCCCATCTTCCTCACTGAATGAAATCCAATTGTATTCTCTAAGGAGCAGCTAAGATGAAGACCAGAATCCCCAGCCTTTCTTATAATTGAGGTCAATAACAAGTCATTCAGCAGAACTTCTGACTTTCTTTAAAGAAGACGGACTCCCCTTTCCTTCTTGTGGCATGGAAAGCAGATGTGATTGCTGAAGTTCCAGCAGCCACCTGTGATTGCATCACAACATTGAGGGCAGAGTCCTGGGCTAAGGCTGGAAACAAGAAGACTTCGGAGTCCCTGGTAACAAGGCACAAACAACCTTCATGTGAACTCAGGATTGCTTTCTCCAGCGTATATGTAAACAAACTTCTGGTTTATTTAGGCCTCTGTCATTTGGAGTCTTGGTCGGCCACATAAAAAATGCTAAGTGATGTAAGTGGGTATTAGGGCCTTGCAGCCAATCCTGAAGAGAGAGTTTCTCAGATCTTACTAGAAATTTTACCAAATGTTCTGGCAAATGGTAGAAGCTGTGGTTGCATCATTTTCTGTGTGTGTGAACTACTCCATAGAAGGCCAAAGGGGATGGTGCAGAATTCACTTTCTATAGTCTCAGTCTAGGGCTAGTAGATATGGCCCGGGAGGCTAGTGAGGGCTGGTCCTCTTCCTTTTCCTCAAGTCCTCACAAGGGACAGATTCCAAGAGAGAAAGCCTGGCTTCTTCTATGAGAAGGAAGGTGGCAGATACCCATGCCAAGGGCAGGCCAGGCCTAGGTAACTTCTTGATGTAACTACAGATGCAAATCTTTCATCCTACTAATACTAACCCATTATACAGGATTCACAGATGATGAACTAATTTCTCTGTAATCTCTCTCTTCATACTGAAAGAATCAACTCAACCTGAACTCCAGCCCAAACCATCTAAAATCCTAGTGAATGTGCAGCTGCCCTTGAGATAAGGAGAGGCTGTGGGGTCACTGGGCTCTGGGTTCTGTGGACCAGTGCTTTCCCCACTGCTGGGCCCGTAGGCGCCCTTGGTCTAGTCTGATATGCATAAAAGCACCTAACAGCATAAAAGCTAAATGGGGACAGGCCAGATTAAATTCATTATTGAATGACAGCAATGTATGTCTTAGTTTCCTTTCTTGTAGCTGTAAAAATGCCCTGACAAAAGTAGCCAAAAGTAACTTAAGGGAGAAAAGGGTTATTTGGTTCACAGTTCCAGGTTAGGTCCATTCACGGTGGGGAAGACAAGGTCACAGAAACCTGAAGCAACTTGACAGGAACAAGGTGACAGGAACTTGAAGCAACTAGTCACATCCACAGTCAAGAGCAGAGAGCAGTGCGTGCATGCATGGCAGTGCGCAGCTCCTCTCTCCTTTACATTCAGTCCAGGGTCCCCTGCCCTGCTCAAGGAATGGTCTGGCCCACAATTAAGATGGTCTTCCCACATCAATTCCTCACAGACAGCCTCAGAGATTAACCTTAATCTAGAAAATTCCTCACAGGAGTGCCTGAGGCTTCCTAGATGTCAAGTTGACAATTAGTACTAACCATCACAGTATAAAACTGGGAAAAAATTATATTAGGCGATTATGGAAATGTTCATTTTCTTAAGTGCAGTTATAGCGTTTGAATTAATACCCTTATTCTTCTTGAGACTCATCTGCTGAAGTATTTATGGGGTTAAGTGTCATATTGGCCACTTGTTTTTAAATCAAATATATATGTGATCTACATATATTATTCTATATATACAATGTATATATAAGATTTATATTTTTTTCTTATATATATTCATGCATCTATAGAAAGGATGCAGGTGTGGCCCATGTACATACACATAGAGAGGGATGGGGACAAGAGAGAAAGATATCAAATATGTTAACCATTGTTTAAAACAAGGCAGAGTGGTTATGGTTCATTGTCATGTAATTTCATATTTTCTACATGTACAAAAATATTGAGGAAATAAGAAACTGTGGTTTGATTCCAATCTTCAAATGGAAACTACGTAACTTGTTATTATTTCTAGAGTCCCAAACTAAGCTTTTTCTCCAAATAGTACTGAATAAC
The DNA here is from genome assembly GCA_035773235.1 of Eospalax fontanierii. Taxonomy (NCBI): domain Eukaryota; kingdom Metazoa; phylum Chordata; class Mammalia; order Rodentia; family Spalacidae; genus Eospalax; species Eospalax fontanierii. Next base: position 28,461,443 of record CM069548.1, on the reverse strand, counting down.
CTTTTCCACTTATTCCTGGAGCCTTTTTTTGTCAGGAATTAAACCCTGAGGAAACAGGCTTTCCATGAGAACTTTGACTTTAACTAGCAAGGCTTGGTCGTGTTCTGTGTTTTTGTTTCTAATGATTCTTTTCAGGACTAGCATGCATTTACTCAGACTGTATCACTCACAAGAGGGAGCTGTTCACTCAGGCAACTTTAGGAAGATAACTTGCGTAGGAGACAAACAGTTCCTTCCAGTTTTGCCTGAGTGGGCCAGTGGGTCCAGTCCTAACACTGGAAATCCAGTCCCTGTAGTTAGTCAGTCAGCCTGCATGCACTACAGAGGTTCTGACTGTGTTTCTGCCGTGTTCAGCTGTGAGGACGTCCTTCGGTAGGTTCATCTAAGATGCCATTCTGCTAGTGCGCGGGTCTAGCTCCGTGGGTGCCCACTGGGCTTACCTCCACGGGTCAGCAGGTGCTGTCTATCCACAAACTATAGCTCAAAGGGTGACATCAACAGCAAAGAACACTCTACAAGTGCTGTGCAATTGACCTTGTGGGACACAGGCTTCACACCTTCAATATTGGCAGAATAAAGATCCTCCCACTGCAGCCCCCGTGACAACATGCCACCTCTACTGCCTCCCCTCTGTCTTGTCCCTTGTAAATGATTATGCCCTTCCCTCTAGCTCTACTCAACACCAACACTTCTGATAATGGAAGAACTATTACTTTTGCCCCAAAGCAAACTAAGACCTGGAGAAGATAAGCGATTTTCCCACATCCCCTGAGCTCATGAAGGCAGCACAGGAGCTGACTCTCAGCCCCAAGGTGTTCCTGCTCCTAATCACTGCTCTCCCTGCCAGACCCTCACACCCATGAGCAGTAGTTTTCTCCCTGCCTTTGTTCCTCCAGTAAAGGTTTTCATTTTTATAGGAATGTATACACAGAAACCCCTATGGGACTCTGCTGTGGCACGGTCATGGCTTGACAGTTGATATTCTCAAAAGAGCAAACCCTAAGGTATTTTGTTGTAGCAACAGAAAATGCAAAAATGCAGACCCTCAAAGGAATACAAGATGAATAGAACTGGCATTTCCAACAGTTTCACGCCCACTATTGGATGGGCATCTACTCAACACATGTAGGGTGGTAGAGTGTTTAAAAGCCACATTTTACAGTGAGACACCTAGGTTCAAAACCTGGCTCTTTCCTCTGCAAAGCAGTGATCTTGGCTAAGACATTTCAATTTATATGATGAAAGGGGCAAAAAATTAAAATAAAATAATAGAGCAGGGCCTGGATGATGGGCAGGGGGTCTGTAGAGAAACTCTTCCTCTGCCGTCTGTGATAACAAAGTAAAAATGGTTACAATCTTCTTCATAAGACAAACTCACACATTCAACATGCCTACTCGAGTCCCATGTGATTCAAACTGAGTCATATTTTTAATACTCAAAAATGAAAGAATGAGAATAATTAGACTTTTAAAATTCAGTCTTTGAGTCTTCTAAACACGGCCAAAGATAATATAGAATAATCTTTCTTTTGGATGGTTTTTTTATTTTTATGTAAATTTTTCTTTCATTTACTCGTGTATGTGTGTGGTGTGTGTATGCATGCTCACAAGCATGTGTACAGGTTCACGGACATGGGGGAGGGGCAAAGTTGACATCGGGTGCCTTCCTCCGTCACTTTCTGCTTTATTTACTGAGGCAGGGTCTCTCACTAACTCCGGAGCTCACCAATTCCAGCTAGTCAGGCTTTCCAGTACCACTTACTTCTCTTTCCTGGGTTTGTTTGTTCCAGTCTTTTTGTTTTGTTTGTTTGCTTACTGGATTATTTTGTGGTGCTGGGACTGGGAGCCAGGGCCTTGTACCTACTAGACAAGCATTCTATCACTATTTTAATGTCCTCTGCTTCCCCTGCCTGCTTCTCGGCTCACCCCCAGACTCCCTTCTGATCCCTAGCCCAGCAAGTCTTGCTTGCTCTCTCCCACTCTTGATGACAGGGGTTTTAACAAATCTTTCCTCCCTTCCTGCTCTTCCCTCTCCCTGTGCACTTCTTGAGTTTTTTGTTCTGTTTTAAAACCAGCTTTCATTGCCTCCTAAATTTGCCAGTCTGCAGTCTCTCCTCTCTTGGTAAGGCTCATCTTCAGTCAACAGCTCTTCAAATAATTGAAGGTGGTTATTGGATTCCACATTGAATGAAGAATACTTAATGGACATTTGAGGCCCAAGGATCTTGCTTTTAAATGTTCCTCATCAACATGTACTTTGTGTGTTTCACATGTTTAGTAAATGGTTTGATGAAATCATTGCCCTTTCTGGGATTTTTTTCTAGCCTGACTTAAAATGTGATTTCCCAAATTGAATGTTACACTTAACTGGAGGTGTGTGGTTTTGTCTTCCAAAGGCTCTTTGGAAACACTGATGATCATGATTAGCAGGGGTAACGTGTACTCAAGTATTCTAGTGAGCAGTTGTGATGACCTGAGTTACTCTATTTTGTTTAAGGCTACCACCTTCATGAACAATCCTTAACTCTGGCAGGCAGTTTCAGGAAAAGTTTAACCACAGGGCTGTTTCCGGAAGAATTAACCACACAGAAATACCCCCACAGAATCTGCAAGGTCTCAGTTAATGTCTTACAGCTTTATAGCCACTTGTTTAATGCTTATCTTGCCTAATGCTTATCTGGCTTGCTTGATGCTTAACTGGCTTCTATAGCTACTTGCCTGCCTACTGCAGGAACACATATGTCATGCGTGTGTAATTTTGTTTAATCACCTGCTCCATCAGGATGCTTTATAAGCCCTGTTCTTCTCTGAATCAGCACTGTGCTCTCTAGATCCCAGACCAGAGAGTGCAGTCACTGGCCAGTTAATAAATTTGGCTGATTTGGAACATCTGGAGACCCAGTGGTCCTTCCCAAGGGTCTTAGCACTATAATATAGATATCAGTCATGTTCTAAATGTCTCACAAGACACAGGACAGCCCCACAACCAAGAAGTATCTGGAAAATATCAATAATGTCAGCTCTGAGGCGCTGCTTTGTTTTAACGTATGTTCAGAATCTGATAAAATCAGTGTATTTTAAGATCAGGACACTTTCAAAAATGTAGTTCATTCTGCTACTCCTAGCCTCAGTGTGCATCTTTCACAAAGTCCACTAGAGAGCTGCTCTTTCTTTCTGTGCTAATAGGAGCAGAGAAACCACTTTGATATCCCCATCTGCTGGGGAGAAGGTTGCTGCTCTGCAGGGGAACTATTATCCAATGACCTCCAACAAGGTCCTCGTCTTGCTTTCAGGGTTAAAAGATGCTCTGAGATTTTCCCGTGTGTGTGAATTGAGTGGAATAGAGACCTCTGCATTTCCTGCTTGGAGCAGTAATGTGATCTTGTGGTAAGCTTCAAAAAGAACAAGCCTGGTAGTGGGGACTGGAACAGACATGAGTGAGAGCCAGAACAGAGCCTAAATGCCATGCACACATCAGCAGCTGGTTCTGAAGCAGCATTACTCCCAGATTCTCTTAGGCAGAAACTCACCAAAGTCCAGAATCCAGATTAACAGAAACTCAGAGTCCTTCTGTCCTGGGGGACATTCTGAGAATGGATTTATTCCAGGCCTACTGAGGAAGCTGAGAGATTTCCTGCTGTATTTTCTGCTAACACGTAAATGAAAATCAATTCACAGTCCAAGGCCCGCTGCTTGGAGAAGTCTCTAGTTGCTAGTGAAGTTTTGTATTCTCAGCCTCCCTGTAGAATCCCACAAGCCACTGGGGGCCAGGATCCCTGGGAGGAGAGCCCTCCACAGACGTTGCTGGGCTGCAACTCTGGAAGCAGGTTATCCCTTGAACGTTTCTTCTTCCACAGTCCCTCACAAAAGAATCTCTTTGACACTGTTTTGAGGCATCTAAAGATCTTTTCTCTCTGATCAAAGCAAAACAAAACAAAACCAAACACTTGATACCTCTTTTGAAGATATTTTCAATGTTCAACAATGTATGTTTTCTCAATTTAGTAATCCCCAAAGTTTTCCAGTGATTGCGTTTTGGCACTTAATTACACACACACACACACACACACACACACACACACACACACACACACACTTATTTTCCCCTTTAGAAGTGACTTCCTTCTCACCTCCTGTGGGTGGGCAAGGTCCTCCCATCTCAGCAAGCAGGCCAGTTTGGATGATATTACTCCTTCCATTGCTTTCACATTGTGTCTGGGAAGCACACGGCATTTCTCCTGGGACTGCAGAAGAAAAGAGCACCACTCAGTCTCTCTTGTTTTGGAAGGACCTCTGCGGCCTGGAGACCACCTGCACCGACAGCTATAGAAACCTGTCATCCAGGCTGGAGAAACGTCTTGGTGGTTAAAAGCACTGGTTGCCCTTGCAGAGGACCTGGGTTCACTTCCCAGCACCCACACGGTGGCTAATAATCATCTGTAACTCCGGTTCTGTTGTCCTCTTCTGACCTCCATGGGCCTTTCTCAACACGAGTGCACTTACATACATGCAGTCCATACGTTCATATGCAAAAAACAAAAATGGTAAATAAAATATAAAATATATTTTTAATAAAAGGAAACACATAGTCAGGAGATTTCCTTCTGCTCCCCGACCTCCACTATGCACAAGGAGTTCCACCCTTGCATCCGTGGCATCTCTTCTAGAAGCATCCATTGCATCTCTTCAAGGGCACCCTCTCGTTTCTTTAACATTGTCACTTAGGGTTTTTTGTATTTTTAATGTAAATATTGTTATTTTTTAAAAAACAAGCCAAAACCCTATTCTGGGGGCATTTTCAATGGTCAATAATGTACACTCTCAACTTGACAGTCTCCTCAAAAGAGAGCATGGGGCTCAGGAACACATTTTGAACTTTGGGGGAGGAACTTTGGACTCTAACACTATAAGAAAGAAGTCTCGGGCTTTAACAGTAGAGAATGGATGGGCTCCTGCCCCACACAAGAACCTCTCTGAACCTTGTATGACTTACGAATGGAGCACTGGAGGAGAGGCTGCTCACAGTTACTGCACATAAAATTCAACAAGAGCGCAAAATGTTTTCTCAAGGTTTTAACATATACTAAGCTTTTTTGGAATGTGACTAGCCTGAAAACGGACAGGTTTTGCTTTGTTCTGAACAGAATTTTGCCTGGTGCTCACTATTTGGGAGAACTCAGATGCAGTATTTAATAGCCCGGGTGAGCCCGCGTTTGTATCTGGGGAATCCGTGGTGCCTTTATGTACAGGGGCATAACGTGTGGCTCTTTCAGACATCTTCCAGTGTGGGTGTGCCTTGGCACTTAATTATTGAATATCTATCTATCTATCTATATATGTATATATAATTAAAAGTCATTAGTCTAGATAAAAGCCATTCCTACAACAGGGAACTATTTGAAGAATGTCACAGAAAAGAATTCAACCAATCTTAACAAAAACCCAACGAGAGAAGCAGTATCACTTCCATTCTGTTAAGAGCAAAGGGACCCACAGATTCACTCCAGGTCATACAGACAGGGTTAAAGCAGAAGGTGAGTCCACCCGAGCAGCTCAGAATCAGTGCTCTTACATACTCCACTCTGCTGCCTTGTGGGCAGCAAAATCAGGAGGGTAATGAACTTGTCTAAGGAGTTATGACTTGTCCATGGCCACTGTCTCAGTAAATGCCCCACAAAACTCGGCATCTGACTTCCACATCTGCAGAGCCTCTGTTCCCATCCCTGTCCCCTGGGCCTCCCCATTTGACAAGGGTTGCTTCTACTTTGGGACTATTATAAATAATGCTTCGATGAACACTGGCAGACAAGGATCCGTGTGAGTCATCCCCATCTTCCTTTTCTGAGAAGCATGTAATCGACAAGTCACAGAGTCTATTTAGTTTTGGAGGAATGTCAAACTGTTTTCTACCATTTTACATTCTTACCAGACATGTTCAAGGGTTCCAAGTCCTCGGCTTCCTCACTGATACTCGTTTTTCTTATTTGTTATTATAACTATTGTGGTTGGTGTAGAGGGGCAAATCATTGTAGTTTCGACTTGCACTTTCTTCATGGGAAATTATATTGAATTACTTTTCATGTACTTATTGGCCATTTGTGTATCTTCTTTGGAGAAACTTCTAACCTACTCAATTCCTCTCATTTTGTGATGGGGTTATTTGCATTTTTGTAAGAGGTTATTTATTTATTTATTTATTTGAGACTGCGTCTCACTAGGTAGCCCAGGCTAGCCTCAAAACTAGAGCTCTTCTTGCCCCAGCTTCTAAGAATTATAGGTGTGCATCACCACCACAACTGGCTGTAGGAATTCTTTCTATGTTCTGGGAACTTCTTGACTGACTGTCTAATCAATCCTCAGCCATACTCCTGTCAGTCTTAACAACACAGCTGGAGAAATGATGTGCCTTTCATAGAAGCCATGAAGCTGAAGAAAAGGGTGCAAGAGAGCAGGGACTGAGGCCCTGGAGCACTCCTCCGACTCACCAAACCCAGTAACCCTCTTCTAAGGAAGTGCTTGCAGGTTCTCTTCCTCCATGCACCCGTGGAAGCTTTGCTGACGTGCCTGGCACAAGAACGAAGGTTTCTATCCACGTCCACCGCCTTCTGCAGAATCTCCACCCACAGCTGCAGCAGTGACGCGGATTCAAGGCCGGAGGAGTTCAGAGGGTCTGCAGAGGGGAGAGCTAAGGCTGAGGAGGTGAAGTGTACACAGAGAGGGGAGAAAGCACAGAGTAGGCAGGGACTTTGCGGACTAACGGGTGAAAGAAAGTGCGGAGGGGAAGAGGAAAATCATGACAGGGCTGGGAGGGTAGCAGAAAGCGACGGGCAGCTGGGCCCATCGCGGAGGAAGCCCTTCTTGCAGCCCACCTCCTGGACAGCCCTGAGGACTTCTGGCTTTTAAAGACTAAAGCTTCTCCTTCACTCCAGGCTCCTCATCGTCTCCCACATCTCTGCCTTGTGGTTAACAGCAGGCATTCTAGCTTCTTTAATTATTTCTTCATTGACTACAGATGGGTGCCCAAGATTTTAAAAACACAAACATTTATCTGTACTACAAGAAGTGAGTCAGGATGCCGGAGACCCTAATTCTCAGTCTGTATGTACACAGCTGCAGAGCACTGACACCCAAATGTTGTCTGCTCTGTGGAAAGGAAGCGGCTGGCAGAGGCTAGACACTACACTCATCTAAGCTTAGCTGCTTATAGGAACCCTACCAAGACTCAGGCCAGGGTGGGGGCAGGGCAGGGTCCACAATCCCTCCAGGGACTTCCTCTTTCCCTAACACATACCAACACTGTGAGGAAGAGGACCCCAACTTGAGCATGACTGCTCACTATCGTCTAGTCCTTTCTAAAAGGGTGCTTTACAATTTACCAAGTGTCATTAGAGACAGGTCGTCTTCGTGAGCTAGGAAATGTATTCTTGGCTCAAGTTGTCCTTCTGTGACCTCCATAGCCAACGGGTGCCCCAATAGGTAGAGAGAAAAGGTACAGTCCAGTGGTATGAAAGAGCTAGCAGCTGGGATCCGTTCCCTCTGCCTGTTCATTGGGAGGATTAACAGCAGTCATGCAGGAACCCAGGAAGTAATGAACCAGTGTTGGTAAGAGAGAGTTCAAGTTTCCATGTTGAAATGAGATGTGCTGTTAAGAAGGGAGCTTTGCAGTAATCACTAAGTTGGAGGAAGCCAGAAAAACCTTGAATCCATATTCCCATCAACACAGCCACATAGGGATGATTCTTCCTTTGGTAAAGGGAATAATTTGGCCGCTGCTTGAACAGGTGTGCAGAATAATCAGTTGAGGAAGACAGAGTTTAAACATCTGCTGCCAGCTGCCATGTAGTATCTAAATTTACTGTAGTCGTCATTCCTGTGAGAGGAAGCTGAGGCATTTAGAGGCTTCATCATTCCGAAGGATGGACTGAAATGAACAGGCTTGGAGGCAGAGTACCAGGTTGGTGTTGGAGCTTGTGCCAGATGGAGGAAGGATCAGAAGGAGGTAGCCGCAGGGAAATAGCAAGCATGTAGCACAGCATCTGACTTGGTTGATCATCATGGTCATCCGGGCCTGGCTGACCTCTTTTTAGGCCATGGCTCTAGGTCAGAAAGAAGAAACTGTGCTACAGGCTGTGCCTGTTTCCCACTGGCTCCCTAGGACCCATCATGGAACTTGGCACACAGTGGACCTCTATGTATGCAGTTGTTATCTCCAGACATGGAGGAGAATGGTTCCAGAGCTTCCCTGTGTATACCCAAATATCTAGATGCTCAAGTCCTTTATATAAAATGCCATAGTATTTTTGTATAACTTGGTCACATCCTTTCATATACTCTAAATCATCCCTTTTATTATTTATAATACCAAATTACCAAGGTAAATGCTATGTAAATAGACATGATGTTTAGGGAATATTGACAAGAAAAAGCATCTGTAGATGTTTACTATGGATGAAATTGAAACAAAAAATTACCTGCAGTTCAACATATGGAAGATCAACCATCCAATACTTGGGGCCAACTTTGCTTGTTTAGGAAAAGACTGAATATATTCATGACTTTTCTGTTTCTGTAATGAAATATCATGACCCAGACAATTTATAGAAGGAAGAGGTTATTTGGGCTTACAAATTCAGAGGGGAGGGAGCAGCCAGAGCAGAAAGCTGAGAGATTACATCTTCAACTGTAAGCATGAAGAAGAGAAAGAGAGCTGGAAGTGGGGTGAGGCTCAGAACTCTGAAAGCCCTTCCCCTGGGACACCCTGCCTCTAGCAAGCTGCACCTCCTAAGCCTCCCCGGACAGTGCTACCAACTGGGCACCAAGTACTCAAATACCTTAGTCTGTGGAAGATCATCAAACCACCACGGCGAGTGAATGATGAAAGTGATTGTCCCTAGCCTAGGGGAAGCAGAAACCAGCTCAGAATCTAGACATCTTCCAGAACCACTAGCATTGACCCCGCCCCCTGATAGTCAAGCTCTTGTAAAACCTGTTTCTTAGACTCATCTGTAACTGAATAAATGGGATTCAATTCCCAAGACTGGGTTACAAATCTGCATGCTTCCACCTTGTGAACTTCATCTCTATTGTTCACCATGAAGGACATCAGCTTCCATGTAAGAACCTGACCCACATGGCAAGACACTAGAGGAATGTTCCAGTCAATACTCGGCCAGGAATGAGGAGCTCGGCCCAACAGCACACAAGTACAAACTCCTACCCACAGCTGGGTGTGTGATCCAAGAAGATGATCCCCTCCTCTGAGTGTTCAGAAGAGAATAAAGCCCGTAGTCTAGGCTTGACTACAGCCTTATGGGACAGTGGAACAAGAGGCACCCCACTAGAACTATGAGCTAAGACACACGTAGTAAATTGCTACATTTCTGCAGTTTGTTAGCAGTGAGGGACATATGAAGCTACCTCTGCTTAAAACTTAGGAGTGAACTCACAAAGCTCACCTATCTGAGTATTAAATGAGTTTCTGAAAATCAGAAGAGGGATAAAAATAGGAGCATTTGTAAGAATAGAAAGAATCAGATTATTACAGCTTGAGAACTTTAATGTCCCAAAGTGACCACTACACCTAGAACAGCACACATACCTCACTTTGAATAACAAATAAGTTGTTAGTCACATCAATAGAAACCTGTACTCTAAAACAAAAACCCCCAAGATGTCTACTTCCTGTGGGTGTAGCCAACTCCAGAGAGTTTCAGGAGAACTTGGCCTGAAGTCCAAAGCCATCTGAGGGGATAAGAAACCAGTGCAGCTGTGGCCTGAGATGACTTTCTGCTTCTCTACCCAAGGGATTTGTCGAATAGTGTGAATGGAACAGATTCCTTGGACCCAGACGAGAAGATAGCTTCCCAGCCAGTGCATTATAGTCCAGTTGCATCCTCTGATGGGTTACTACTACAAGACAAGACACAGATTTCCTGGTGTCATCCAATAGCCTAAGAGCCTAAGGCATCACTAGATCTATCTGGTGATAGTTACTGTGCAGGAATAATAGCACTGAAGGAGGTGTCCTCGCTTGGGAATACTCATCAGTGGAGAAGACAGTATTGCCTGTCTGATAAGGAAATCTAGGTAACTGCCAGAGGAGTCTGGGCCCAAGAGCCTACCATGTGACCAGTGGGGAGTGAGGGGACAAGAAGCTCTAGTTTGGGTGGCTCCTTAATCTTCTTATCACTAAGGTGCTGCTGCTGTTTACTGCAAACTAAGCACTCTAGTGATGCTGACGTTGTCTGAAGACCAGAACCCTTCATTTTGGATATTTGACCTGAAAATATTCCACTGAACTCAAAATCCATTCCCTGTCCACAGGAAATGCCAACATTGTCTTTGTTGATGAACCAAAGAACGGTTGCATTCTCTTTTGTTATAATTTCAAATGTTGTAAAGTTTTGAATGGTTGTAAAACTGGTCTTAAAAATTTTATTATCTTCAAATTCATACAAAGTCAATGATAGTAATGATCAAAACTTCAAGGAGCTGATCATTAAAGTCCTAAAGACTTGTTGCAAGGAGTCAACTTATACATAAAATATAATGCAAAAGAATTATGGTCGTGGAAACAAACTGAAGCTGTTTATCTAAAATGTTAAAAGACTTGGAAGTTTTACACAAATTCAGTGTTTATTATTACATACAATACACACAGGGCTGGAGAGATGGCTCAATGATTAAGAGCACTGACTGCTTTTGCAGAGAAACTGGGTACAGTTCCCAGAAACCACATGGTGGCTAACAACGTCAACTCCAGTTCCAGGGGATCCAGTACCCTCTTCTGGCCTCCAAGGACATTGCTCACATAGATGCATGTATATACATGCAGACATAAGACTCATACAAATACAAATTCTTAAAGAAACAGCGGCTTTTTCATCAATACCCATGGAGAGATCCCCAAATAGCCTTCAGTTCTAGTTTGGGCTCTCATTTTTGACACAAACATTAGCCCTTTCTATGTAAGTGTCATATGCAAAACCTGGAAAAGCACTGAGAAAATACAAGCCACATTTCCGCCCAGGGGGCAGATGCACTCAGCCTGGACCTGGGAGAGGAGGAGGAGCGGGCAGAGGAAGTTCGCAGGCTTCCCTCACTACATCAGCTGTCTGGGAACCAGCTGGGGGCATAGGGCGGTCACCCGATAGAGCGTGCACACCTTTCTGCCTCAAACAGGAAGCTCCGCCCCCTGGCATCAAGGCCACTTGCTGACTGCTCCTCAGCCCTCCCGATACCGTAGCCTCTGGTGGAGGAGGTAAGTTTATCCTTTAGAGGGCAGATTTATTTCCAGAAATCCTTTCTATCACCCGCAGCGAAATCCAAATGAATAAAGCACATTTTAGTATAGCTAATAACATTTGAAGTTACAAAGAGGCAAAATGTAAATTGATTTTTGATTTGGGTACTTTTTCTAAATGGACTTGAGCAATTTCTTAAACAAAATGCTTTGGGCACGCTTGTAATAATCACATCGGTTCCTGTGATCTGGAGACAAAGTGTCAATTAGATATGAGGTTTAAAACATCTAATTAAAATCATTCTCCTTGCTTTACAACTTCCTCATAGGGCATACAAGGCAAACTCTCTAACTAGCGGCTTCTGAGAGGCAACTAAGATAGTTTTACTATTCTTTCTAATGAAGTTCTAACAATTAAATTTATAGCTCATTTAGGGGATTCATCTTCATAAAGGCGTAGAGAAATGATATCTTAACAGCATCAGTCAAGAATCATTGCAAAACACTGACACTATCTGCCATTGATTCATTTCTATTAAATTAAAGGCTAAAGGCAGCGTGCTCAGCAAGGCAATTAAAACCCCTGGGAGAACGATGGTGCAGGGAGCCCACGGGTGTGCATGCAGATGTGCGGCGGCGGGCAGCACTCCGCTCAGGGCAGAGGCGTCGAAGCGCAGTGATCTTCGCAGGCCCAGCCTGATTTCACTTTCCTATCGTTTTGTCACTGCTTTTTTATTTCTCTCAATTGCTTCGAACATATTTGTCTTCACTCTTTAAAGGTCCTTTTCTTTTTTTTTTTAACTGATTTTTTGTAATTTTCATAGAATATAATTTGATGAACCCCTTTCCTATTTGTAGCTCTCCCTTATTTCCCTATCTGATTTAATGTACTCTATTATATACAGAGAGATTATATATATATATATATATATATGTATATATATATATACACATACATATGGAGAGAGAGAGAGAGAGAGGAGAGAGAGAGAGAATATAGAGACTACAGAGTCCCGTTTGTGTCCCGAAATGTCCTTCAGTGTGGATCCATCCACTGGAGCTTGGTTAACCTACCAAGAGTCCCAGCCTTGTAAGAGACTATCTCTCCTCCTCTCATCAACTAAAGGTTGCCAAAATTTCCTTAGGCTGGGTTGGGGTTTCTTACCCACTTCCCCATGTCTATACTGAGATTTTTTTCTGGTTTGAGCTTGCACGGGACTTGTGCATGCTGTCACCATTGCTGTGAGTTCACAGGATTAAGTGGCCAGCTATCTGGAAAACACCGTTTCCTTGTGGTCATCCACTCCCTCTGGCTTTTACAATCTTTCTGCTTCCTCTCTGCAGTGATCCCTGAGCCTTGGGAGGAGAAGTTGGGTATAGGAGTGCTACTCAGGAGTGCTACCTCTTGCTCTCTGCACATTGGCCATTTGTTGGTTTCTGTGTTAATTACCATCTGCTGCATAAGGAACCCTCTCTGGTGAGAGTTGAGAGATGCATTAATCTCACTCATGATTTGTCGTTATTTTATTGTTGTTGTTGTATTTGAGACAAGGTCTCCTTGTAGCTCCAGCTGGCCTGGAACTGGCTATGTAGACCAGGCTGGCCTTGATCTCAGAGACCTGCTTGCCTCTGCCTCCCCAGTGCTGGGATTAAAGGCATGTGCCACCCCCCAATGCTTCCTTTTTTCTTTTTGGAGGTACTGAGAGTTGAACCTATGGCCTGATGTGCGCCGAACAAACATTCAACCACTGAGCTTCTTCCCTAGCTCTATTTACTCACTTCTTTGTTTGTATGTGTATTTTTTAAAGACAACGTCTTCTGTAGCCCCAAATGGCCTTAAACTAGAACTCTGCATCCAAGAATGACGTTGAACTCCTGGATCTTCCTATCTCTGCCTTCTGAATGCTGGGATTACAGGCATGTGCCACTGTGCCTGGTTCTGAGTCATGAAAGTAGTATATGTTAATTATGAAAGTAGTATATGTTTATGTTTATTAATTGTGAAAGTAGTATATGTTTAAATTAGAATTCATAATAACACAAACTAAAAGTAGCCCTCCGCTTATATATTTTTGATATAATTAATTAAAATGTCATTGCACTCTGTCTTATTCTACACTTCTTGTATTTCTCAGGTTCAACCCGTCCTGCTCTCCAGACACCTCCTCCTCCTTCGCCTGAGAGCCTGAACTGTCCACCAGATTTTTACTCTGGGTTCAGTTGAAACCTCTAGAGTAGCAGCTGCGGGCTCTTTTAAGCATGGCTCCCCGCACCGCTGGCTCCCTCTTGTGGCCATGAGAGGTCACTGCATGCCTGCTGCATTTGAAGCTTCGATTAGGCTAGGAAGTCCCACAATTCTAACACTGCCAGGGACTTGGTCACAACTTCTTCTAGGTGTGAAGATTTCCAAGACCAGGATCTGCATTTGTGTGTGTGTGTGTGTGTGTGTGTGTGTGTGTGTGTGTGTGTGTGAAAGAGAGAGAGAGACAGAGACAGAGACAGAGAGACAGAGAGACTATTAGAAAGGAGTGCACTGTGTACAAGTTTTGCAGAGAAAGGGCTGTTGACTTTGCTGGGAGATTTTAGAAGTCATTGTGGCCAGGTATGGTAGAGCATGCCTTTAATCCCATCACTTGGGAGGCAGAGGCAGGCAGATCTCTGAGTTCAAGGCCAGCCTGGTCTACATAACAAGTTCCAAGCCAGCTGGGGCTACAGGCAGACCCTGTCTCAAAAAAAGAAAAAGAAAGAAAGCAATTTTATGGGGCTAGAGAGATGGCTTGGTGGTTAAGAGCACAAACTGCTCTTGCAGAGGACCTGGGATTCCCAGTACCCACAATCTACATGGGAATTGCATAACACGAGTATGTTCACACACATGCAGACAATACACTGATACACTAAAAATGGTAAATAAACTTTTTTTAAAAAGTCATTTGCTTAACACAAATAGATTAAGTGCTCAGAATGTGCTGGCACGGGGGGTGACAGAATGAAGCAGACCTGTCCCTGCTATGAAGGTGTCCCCTCGGATGCTGAACGGGAGCACCAGCATCAGGAAACTGCTCTGGGAACACTCCCTGCATGGTAGCATCAGAGGACCGTCACTGAGCCCCCTCTACTCCTGCCCTGTGAGCTGGTCATCCACCCTCCCTGAGTGCTCTCTTTTACTCATCTGCAAAATAAGGAAAAGGATCCACTTCCACCTGACTTCAGGGCTCGCTATGAGGGTCAGCTGAAGTGAGTCCTCTGAAAACTCAGAGCAAGCGCAAGTCCACACCCTTGGTGTTTTAATATCTTAGTATTTCAGTTTACTAGAATAACATTTTCAACATGCTTTGAAGGGCCCTACTATAGGTCTCGAAATAATTCCCAGTGCTGTGCCTAAACTTCTCTCCCAAGCAGTGATACTTTAAAGGGCTCTTCTTGGATGAGAGCATGAATGCAGTGTCCATTCACAGGGGCCAGTTTGTGGGGCCCACGCACCTATGGATGAGTGTTCCTGGGATCTCAGAGCAGAGCTTCATGTAGAAACTCCCTGGTGTCCCACTACAGCGGCAAGGGAATGGCTAGCTCTTTAGTCAAAACTGTCCTGGTCTCTGTGCTCTTCAGTGGCTCCAGCAGCATGACCTCAGTTCTATGGTACAAGATTATAACACAGACTGACAGTGCCTCGGCCATAGCGAAATTCCATTGGCTTCTTGTGTGAATACATTTTTCTCTGTTAAGGGCTTTTATGGGCTGCCACTGAGTTAATGTCCTCTGAACAGCCCTCTGTGGTGCCAAATGAGGCGTGGTAAATAAATATGTTTTCTTCATCTTTTGAGCAGAAACTGAGAAGGGTCCAGGGTTGCCAGCATGATTAAGCCCCAGTGTCTCCTGCTTGATGCCCAACACTTTTCACTGGCTCCCTCTTTTTCTTTGTCTTTGCCTCTGCATCCCAGGATTCCCTCACAAATAATGTGCTTGCACGCAATCTTTCTGTCAATGGTCCGATTCCAGGAGAGCCCAACCTAAGACAGCTGGTGCTGGAAGTGGTCCAGGGAAGCAGGCCTTTCACAGAGGGGATTTTGGAACAGCATTCTTCATTTCTGGGTGGAAACAGAGCCCATTGCTAGTGCCAAATGGATCTTTGCAAAGTTATAAAAGATTTGCTGCATTCATCTGCGGAAGAGTTCTCTGAGATGCTCATCTGCAGTGAATTAAAGCAGAATCATCTGGAAGAAGATGTATCAACTTATGCATGAACTCTGACACTTTAGAGAGATGGTGGCAAAAATGTAGCCCAGTTAGCTGCTGTTAGCTGCGACTGACAATCCTAAGGAAGAACATGACAGAATCCGGTCACTGTGAAGGCCAGGAAGCTTCCATGGCAGTGTTTAACCACCGTTATCTCCTGCAGCTGGAAAGCAAGTCAGAAAGGAAACCAAGTCTAGGACCTGGTTTCCAGAGCAGTAGAGTGATCGAGGAACTTGAATTTACAGTCTCTTCATTCTCCTGTGGGGAAGTGAGGGCTCTGATGAGTGGGACTTGATTCCTAAGACAAGAACTTGGGGTGATGGTGCCCAAGGATGTTGGTCCCCTACATCCCTAGGAACTGCTGGAGTAGTAGAAGTGTTACTTCCTACCTGCTAGAGAAAAGCAGTCTTTCCTCACCTGAAGGTTGGAAACACTGTTTCCTAGACAGGTGCCCCCACTCAGTCAATGAATACTGGGGATTAGTCCTGCCTCTCCAGTAATTCTGGCCAGCTCGCAGTAGGGTTTGGGTAAGGAAGCATTGTCTTTGCTGGTAGAAGACAGAGATCAGTTACCAAATGGTGTTGAGACTGTCTTTTTAGGCCAATATTAATTACAGAGGGTGATGCATTTGCATCGGGCTCATTGCCAACAGGGATGATACTGTTCTGGAATATCAAAGGATTTGGTGGCTCTGAACCGTCACAGGCAAGGCGGAAGTAACTGCCAGGGAGGAAAGCAAGGCAGGAAGACAAGCCACTGTCCTTTACCTGCAGAGATCCCGATGATGGCTGCTAGGGAAGTGTTTGCTTGGCCTGAGATCATGGGCAGCCAGTAAGGCTTTGCTTGATGTACAGAAGCAAAGAAGTGAAAGGCGTGTGAGCAGATTGGTGTCAGGGAAGCATCCCAAGCTTGCACCTAGTTTCTAGATATCTAGAGCTCATTGGAGGGGAAGGTATGCTCCCCTTCAGGAAGGACCTTGCTGCGCAGCACATGGAATGTAAATGGTAACTCTTCTTCCATAACATACCCCAGGCTCCCGTAGGTGTTTACTGAGTACTTTGTTTTTTGGCGACCAGGTCTAAGTAGTAGGCTGGCTTTGCACTTGCTATGAAAGTGACAGTGACTTGAAACTTCAGATCCTCCTCCATGTATTTTCCAGCTTCTGGGATTACATGCATGCACCCCCACACCCAGTTTATGTGATGCTGCAGATGGAACCCAGGCTTCACGCATGCTAGGCAAATACTCTACCATCTGATCGGTATCCTCAGCCTTTACGGGAGTAATTCTACACTAAGGAGAGGCTATTACCTAGATCTTGACAACCCGTGGACTATGATCAGCCACAGGCAGCCTCAATTAGATAACCAGTTAAATGTGAACCATTTGAATGACAACACATACAGACTGACAATTTGTGATAGCTGACCTCATTTTAGCAGCTATTCTGGCAAAATAATCATATTTGCGAGAAAGTGGCCCGGCCTCATCCTCTGACAATTTGCCTGCTTTCACTGTGGTTCTAAATCACCTTCTTTGGCCCCTCCGGCTTTCCCTGACCCATGCTTAACTTTCCCACCTGCCCTCAACACAGTCTGGTCCTTCCCTCTACCTTTGTCCACTTACTTGAATGTCTCTATGGTCAGAACAGCCAATCACAGCAATGATTCAACTGGCAGGAAACGGTCTTCACACTGTCAGGATTTCCTATTATGTGATATGCAACTTTTTCCAGAAACAATTGCACCTAAAAAAAGAAACTGCCTGAATTTACCTTCATCCCAACACAATGACTCCATGGCCACTGTGACTGGCCTTGAATCAATGCCAGGCATTTGGCAATACAGAGACTCTGTCAATGGAAATGAAGGAAGCTCTTCCAGGGACTTCCAAGACGGGGAAGGCAGCCACTGGCCTATTCTCCATTCTTTTGTTCTTGTGTTTAGTTTTGCCAGGGAAGCCTGGGCTGGAGGAAGGAAAGCAAGGAGGAGGGGGGCGGGGATGCAGTGCAGGGAGCGCAGGGAGATCGGGAGGCAGAAGTGGTGACTCAGTAAAAAACGGGAAATCAGCAGGTGAGCTGTTGAAGGAGGAAGGTTGAGCTGGAGAAGGAAGAGAAGGAAAAGATGATTTAAACAGGATTTCCAGCAGTTTGCACAGCTGGAATGTCTAGGCCTTCAGAGCTGGCTCGTGGCTTCCTGAAGTGCATTAGGAAGGAGAGCAGTTTTAATGTCGTTGCCAGGTTTGGTAGTTCCTGTTTTCTTCACAATCCGCTGAGAAACTTTCACCTTCATCTTCATCCCCTTCTGTGTGGACCGGAAGGGAAGGAAGTGGGGAGGGGAACCCAAAGAGGACTGAAGTATCAGTACACTCAGTCGGAGAAGAACAAAGTAAACTACACTGGTACACACCAGCCGAGGGATAAAGACCTGGACTCAGTTGGGGTGGGAGATTCTAGAAGAGAAACTGAGTTTCCAACAGGGACGCTAGAAGGTGTGGCCTGGAAATTCAGTAGCAAACAGAGAAGATCCAGGAGACGGGAGTTACCTGAGGAGAATCAGGCTGATGTGAAGGTCTTCTTGGGCCTGCCAACTCCCATGACTCAGAGCTAAGCAGCCTTGTATTCTAGTCCTATTCTTCCCCTGACCAGCTGGGTGACCCGGAAGTACTTGATTCACCTCTCCCGGTCGAAATTCATTTCTTGAGGTGTTGGTGAGAATTGCTTGAGGTTGGAATGAAAAGCTCCATTCTCACACACTCTTATTAGGGGAGTTTAGAGTAGAGCCAAGATGCAGAAGGAGTTAGTAAGTAGGAAAATAGCTTTCACAGAAAGTAAGGCATGGACCTAGAAAGAAGAGACTCCAGGTTGTTAGAAGTAGTGTTCAGATAAGAACTTGATGAACGCTAAAGTACATGAGAAAGTGATTGGGAGATAGGGTTGCTTCCCTCCATGCCACGTAACAGTCATACTAAGCAAGCATCCTGACTCAAATTTACTTTTTAAGAGTGGGCCTGAACTCAGAGGGCACCTGTCCCTCCAGATGTCTCTTGGAACTGTGCTGTTGATCCAGGCCTCACCCATGATTTTATTCAAAGTCATTTCTCCAGCATCATCATCATTTGGGGAACTACCAGCTTGGATCCATCTTCCTCTGAGCAGACAATCTTGCCCTTTCATCCCCCTTCTTAAATCATCTCATACACACAATGCCAAGGGTTCTTCTCAGTCTTCATTGTTTTCTATGAGGATGTGCTGCCTTTCAACGCTTTGATTTGCCAATCCTCAAGCATACACACATTCAGTCACTATCGTGGGTGAAGCAGTAAGGTCAGGTGCCCAGGTCACAAGAGCACATGGCACAGTGAATTTGTTTTGCATTTTGGTTGCAAGATCAATTAAAAGTTAATAGTGCAGATTCTGTCTATTTTACAAAAGCCATTCCTACAGTAGGGAGCTAAACTAGCTAAGAAAAAGAAAAGCTATGTGCGCCCTCTAGAAGCATCCAATAAATATAGGAAGTTCAATAGAACTAAATTGTCACCATTTTCCAACCCTCAAAGAAATGGCGAAGAAAGACAGTGATCACTAAGTCAGTTATCAATGTTTTGGCTCTCAACCCCAAATCCACCCTTTAGCACCAACTCTTCAATCATTTCTCTGCCACAAGGAGCACAATACTAAGCTTCATCAGTAGAGGGCGCTAAAGAGACACTGCAGGAAGATGGGGCTTTCCTCCAGGTTTCACTCCTGGTGCCTGGCCTACCAGCAGTCCAATGGTGGGGTCATCTGGTGATGCTCTGTGACAGCAGAAGCCCTACAGTTTACAGTCCTTCTGTAACCCCAGAAGCCCAGCCTAAACTCAGGGACCCCTTGCCTCAGCCCTTATGTTGGAGACATCATACGAAAAGCTTCACTCTTACAGTGGAGCCCCATCTCCTGACCACTTCTCGGCATCAGTTGGCTGGCACCCCAGGACTATGTTTCTCACAGGCCTCCCAGGGTAAACACCGTGCACTTGGCCCTCCACGTACTGTACACAATAGGTACATGCATGCCTTAGCTTCAGCCTGTCTGCACCCATTGGGTTCTTCTCTGCTTGCATATGAACATGCTCATGCAAGACAACCCAACATCCCCAAGGACTACCTCTAGCTTATCTCCAATAAAGCTAAAGCCCAGCTTTAGAAAGAGCTCCTTTTCAGTGTTTTTATCCTTGACTCTCTCTCTCAGATATAGGATTCCCCTTAGAGGCCTCTTTACATTTTCACAGCCACTCTTTTATCTTTAATAATTCTGTATTAAATTTCTGTTGTTTTGATCACCATATGGTTTTCTGTTTCCCACAAAAGGATCAATGGCACAGGTATGAATGAGTTCTAATCTCAAAGAGAGACAGCAAAACCATGTGGCCTTGTTGGAAATAAACAACAGAAACTTTCAAATGTTCTTGATGAATTATCAAGCCTGTTTCTGTCAAACCTAGGGAGTAATCAAACATATGCAAAAAGGAAAGGAACCTATTAAAAGAAACCATCAGATATAACCACACAATCCAGACTGTAGAAAACAACCAGAATTCTCTAACAAGGACAGAAAGAATCTGCATGTGTTTGGTATATTAACCAATTCAAATTTATGCACTTCATTTGCATACTGATTCAAACAAATAGGTAAAAATATTTATGAGGCAACTGAAGCTTAAACTGGGACTGGATATTTGATAATAATAATTATTTTAAAAATATAAGAGCTAATGGAGGAAATATGAATGCTAGATATTTGTTAATATTAAGAGAATTTTTATATGTGATAATAGTAATTTGTGGCAGATTTTCTTCAAAATAACCTTTGTATGCGATAATATATTGGCCATGACTAAATAATATTGAAGCTAAGTGATGAATATATATATGTATGTGTGCGTGTGTTCATTTACATTGTTTTTCTTTTGAGATCTAAAGAAAAACAATGTAAATGAACACACACACACACACACACACACACACACACACACACACATGGAAACAGGGTTTTGTGGCTGTACCAGCACATGGACAATTTGGCAGAAGTTTTCAAAATGTAGAGCACACATTGCTGTGAGGTTAATTGTTCTACTTTTAGATAACTGTCACAGAGAAACTGTCAAATATGTCATCTAAAATAGGAGTTTATTGCAGCAACTTTTATAATAGCCAAACCCTAGAAGCAAGGAAAATATCCATTAGAGGAGACATGGCTTCACGTCAGAGCACAATGCTTCACACAGGGCTCCCTCCCAACAGCTAAAAAGGAAGATTGTGAGGGCCAACATGGCAGAGAGCCTCGAGACATCACTCAGCAGTAAAGGTGATGTTATAGACTTATATATTGCATTTTATACCTTTTTTTTTGGTAAAAACAGAAACAAGTCAAAAACTATGATAAACTTTCTTAAAGTGCGATTTTGTAAATATTAATGTAAATACAGATACACAGTAGGTAATTGCTTTGTTGATTTTTTTTTCCATAAAAATGCATTCTTCTTGTTTGTGAGGGACGGCCTACCAGGACAAGCTCCTGCCCCCGAGACTGGACTATTGTTGACTGAGCTTTGCAACAGTCACTGGTGATCTGATCAAGAGCAGTGTCCGAGTTGGAGCAGAGTCTGAACGCAGTGGACGGGAAGTATCTTCAGCGAATAGAAGCTATCCCACCACCTGACTCACCTAGCCCCTCTACAAGGAGCTCCCAAGTGACGTTCCCAGGCTTTAAGAGAGAGACAACTCAAACACCTTTCTCCTATCTTAAAGGAGTTCCTCAAATTTGTCTGACCATCGAGTTTTATGCCTAGAGGGAGGGGAGCTTAGAAACCATACAATCCAGTTGCTAATTTTTTTAAAAAATCTTTTATTTTTATTTTATGTGTGTGAATGTATTGCCTGCATATGTGTAAGTGTACCCATGTTGCGCAATGCCTGAGGCGGTCAGAAGAAGGCATTAGATCCTGGAATTACGCATGGTTGTTAGCTGCCATGTGGGTACTAGGAATTGAACACAGGTCCTCTGCAAGAGCAGTCAGTGCTCTTAACCACTGAGCCACCTCTCCAGTCCCAGTTGCTAATTTTTAAGGTGAAGAAAGCTGAGGTGTAGAGATTCCCAGATATCTTTACAATCCCCAGAATATTTGACATTCATTTTAAAAGGGTCCCTTGCTCGATACCAAGGGGATAGTAGATTACGTTTCCATTGCTGTGACATGACACAGAACAGAGAAACTTAAGGGAAAAAAAATTATTTTGGCTCAGAGTTGGGAGAGTTCAATCCATCCCAGCGGGAAAGACACAGCAGTTCTTCACACCGCCAGGGACTTGAAGCAGCGCTCAGGACTGGAACCAGGAGCAGGCAAAAACTTCAGAGGCTCGTCCCCAAGGCTACAGAGATAGCTCAGAGGTTAAGAGTATTTGCTGCTCTCACAGAAGGCCCAGCATCCATATTCAATAGCTCACAATCATATGTAACTCCAGTTCCAGGGAATCCGATGCCCTCTTTGGGAATCCTCACTAACATGTGCATAACCACATGCAGACAAATACATGTAATTAAAACTAACAAAAATAAATTCAAAAGCCCCCACCTGCTTCTGGTGGTCTTTGAAATGCTTCCTGCAACATCTCCAAAGGACTCTACATCCTTCAAAATAGCCTCACAAGCTAGGGAATCAAGCATTTAAAACATAAGCCTGGTAGAGACATTTTAAGTTCAAACTAAAACAGGCTGGAGAAGTAAGGCCAGGAACCCCCGGAAGGTTTGGGAGCTGTCTTAGTTTGCTTCTCCATTGCTGTGGCAAACCACTCTGACCAATACCAACTTAGGGAGGAAAGGGTTTTCCTTCACATCTCCGGGTCACAGTGCATCAGGTAGCGCAAGGTAGGAACGCAGGGCTGAAACCCGGAGACTGAAGCTGGAGCCCAGGCCATGGAGCAACACTGTTCACTGGCTTGCTCCCCTGGTCCAGGCTCAGCCAGCTTCCTTATACAATAGACAACAGCCTGCCCAGGGATGGCACCGCCCACAGTGGGCTGGGCCCTCCTGCAGCACTCAACAATCAAGAAAATACTCTGCAGACATGACCACAGGCCAGTCCAGTGGAGGCAATCCCCCAACTGCGATCGGCTCCTCAGGAGCTATGAAGAAGCAACTGGGGAATTTCGTGTTAAGAGCAGCACCCAGATTAGAACTTGGTAAGTCACCACCAGGAGCAGGAAAAGTTAGCCCAGGCTTTGGACTCTGTAGAACAGCACATTTCTCGCCGGCCTTCCTGTTCTACATCAGGGGATTGTTTCAACCAGGGTCACAGTACTGAAGAGCCCACTAAATTTGGTCTCAGTCCTGCTTTGGCAGGCTGCCATGCGCGGCCTGGGTGATGAAGGAGTGTTTTTACAAGTGTCAGGTCCCGGGAACATTGTCCTCATCCTGTCTGATAAAGCCCAGAGTCCGATAGGCAGAGTAGGAAGAGAACACACGTCTCAGCTCCATCCACACTGCTGCTGTGTGGGCCTGGCCCAGTCGCGGAAGGGTTCAGAGCAGGCGAAGGGAATAGTGTTAAGTCCCAAGCTCTCAGTTTTGAGAAACCATTTAGGGATGAGAGCAGTTTTCAGCCTGAGTAGTTGTTTCCTGAAGCAGAGTGAGAGAGAAAAAAAAAAAAAAAAACAGGTATAAAACCAAAGCCAGATGCCCAGAAGAAATCAACCAGCAGCCTCATGAGGAAAGCAAGGGGCTGTGATTGCGGAAGTGCTCAAGTTGAGCTCAGGGGAAGGAGAGCTCTCGTCCCCATGATGCCTGCCTTGGTGAGGAGGAATGGAGAATGGGGCATTCCAAGTTTTTGCTCCCCTTCTGCCCCATGATGCCGTTTAGCTTCCTGACTGTGAACTCAGGAATCAGGTGCAAAATAGAAAATGCACATGACGAAATTTCTTTGGAAAAATCTTTCAGATGCCGGCTCCTTTGTGATATTATTAACAAATAGGAGCAGGAATTAGGAATTTAGGAATTCTATTCTTTGGACAATCTGTAATTAATCTTGTGCGAGACAACCTGGTGGTATTCCTGGCTTCTCACAGTTATGGTCTGAGACACTGAAGGAAAGGCTCTTGAGGGGTCAAAGAAGAAGGCACATCTGGATCAGTCCTGGTGGTCCTGGAGCTCCAAAGTGTTTTTCATGGGCATTTTAGCCTACTTTTGTTTTAATTAATACCATAATGGTACAGAATTTTTAAAATACAAGGTGAGCTAGATATTTTTTTCATGGCAATATATTTTAAAAGGCAGCAAAAAATGGTCAAAAGAAAATTTCCTATATTCCTAACACTCAGATTCAACTTTTTTCATTTGTGTGGCTTGTTATTGTTTTTGAGGTAGGGTTTCACTGTGTACCCAGGCTGTCCTTGAACTCATAGCAATCCCTCTGCCTCAGCCTCCTGAGTGCTGGGATTACAGGCCTGTACCACCACATCTGGCTGCAAACTGAACAGTTAACATTGTATTTTACTCCCTTGATGCGAGGAGAATTTGATATAAATGTTTTCTTTAATAAGTAGTAGGTTTCCTTTCATATTTTTATTTTGCTTTATATTCCGAAAAGTAAATTACAAAGCAGGACAACTGGAACACATTAAAATTTTACAAAACTAATAATTATTTAATAAATTGAGTAATGACATCATAATGTATTAATCTTCATGCTATCATCATCTCTGCTTGCAGAGACACTAGACAAACCAGGGCCCTTTTTTGAAATCTCATGCAAAAGTAAGAACCAGAAAGCAACACATAAAAACATATAAAACTACTTTTGGAAATCTGAATCAACATGTGGGATACAGGGTCCAGCAAAAGAGGGCTGGACCTAAGGAGAGATGAGCCAGGCCTGCGATGATCACTGACAGGCTGCTGAACTGTAAAAGCAGGGACATTAACATGGCTGGGCAAGTCAGAGTCTTACAGAGAAAACATGATGCTCTGTCTTCGAGAAATTCTCTATCAGCTGGGGATTCAGTTACAAACAAAACATCTCTTTAGCAATTCCTCAGACCCAGACATGACACTTTGTACAGCACAGTTTCCGAAATTCTACGCCAGACTAACTGCCGGGCTGGTGTTCTTTTAAACTCAGCTGAGAGAGGACTCTAACCTTCCCGTCTGCTGCCTTGGTACACCCGAGCAGCCTTTTCCATTTGCCTTAAAATGGCTTAACATTTTTGCTGCATTACTGAGGCCACTTTAATTTATCACTTTGTTTTAAAGAACCACACCATCCTAAAATAGCACAAAATTACTCACTCTTTTGGAGGGTATTGCAGCCTTACATAAGCCATGCAATGTTTCGCTGATTGGGCCAGCCAGAGCCCCGGTCCAGCCTTTTGAGTGCTAGTAGTCAAGAATGGGAGCTGCTTGGTTTTTGAAGGCAAATTTTAAGTTTTTGAAACAGGGTCTCATGTAATCCAGATCGGCCTTAACTCAATACATAGGCAAGGATGACCTTGAACTTCTTTCTCTACCTCCCCAGCACTGGAATGATATAGGTCTGCATCCCCACACCCAATTGTTTGCTATTTTGTGTTTTGTTTGTTATATTGCTAGTGCCACTAAACATCTGACTAGTCAGAAAGAAGAGATACAGCTGGGCTCTGAATTCTCCTCCTCCTGTGGATCCATGGGCTCTAACAGTGTAGAAAGAACTGACTTCCAAAACCTTCTTTCTCCCAGCTTTCTTCCATGTCATCTCATAAATCTATTTTTAAATGTTGCATTTAGTATTGGGTTTCAGGTTTTAAGTACATAAAAGCCTTAGTTTAGGATTTCACTGAAGCCCAGAAAATAATTTAAAGAGAGAGTTTTTTGAGAAACGCCAATCAAGGCTGTTTTCCAGAAATCCTGCCTGGGATTATCTGTGATTGTCCTTGTTTTTATGACTGTCATCCTCTTCCTTCCCTTTACCTTCCACCACATCTGTGTGCATAAGACAGCCTCATTTTGGTGATCTGACTTGAAGAATCACCCTAATGGAATATATATGAGGATTAGGCATACAAATGTCAGGCCTTATTAAATTTCAGTAGTCCAACTTGCCTTTGTGTTTGCCATTAGTTCCTCCAGCCTCTGAGCCTTTCTGAGGAGGAAGAAGTCTCCCTGTCTCACAGGAAATGCATCCCCTCCCCCAGTGTCAGAGGAGCCTTGCCTGGGGTCAGTCATTACTGAAGACTGCAATGTTTTCTACTTTGGTTGACTCTTTAAAAATCCTATTTTAGAGGAGTCCTTTGGGAGATTCTTGCAATGAAATTCTTCTAAGGGGGGAAAGTCTAGCTGTTACTAGTATTATTAAATGCCCCAATTAAACCACAGAATCTGGCATTCATAGTCCTGGTCCCCTAGGAGCTCAGAGAGCTCTGGATGTATTATTACTTTATTCATCTTTACATGGAATGTGAAAAGGAAGAGGGGCCAGGCTGCTTTAAATCTGGGTTCTCAAATACTTTTTATTCACAACCTTTTTGTACTTGAGAAAAATTTAAATGACCCTGGGCATGTAGGATCTAAAATGGGTGTACAAATCAAACATCTACTGAAAATAGCTCATAAGTTAATTTTAAAATAATTCTTTGATATATATAATTTCACCATTTATTAAAAATGAAAGCAAATTTACACACTAATGAAATGAATGTATTTGTTTATTTTTTACATGAAGAATTAAATCTTAACTGAATACTTGATATGGGAGGACACAGAGCATCTTCAACACTTTTCAGTTGATTAATATTTTGATTTATAGTCATCAACGCGAAGCATGCCACTTCACATAAATACATAGTACAAAATTACAAAAGTATGTTTTGGGCCATTTCAGAAAGCGTTGGAAATTCTGTCTAATCCCAAGGCAAAATAATTTTGACATTTTTTGATGAACCTCAAGTCAGCAACTCACACGTTAACTTTAAAAACCAAACGCTCTAACGCAATCCAATTCAAAGATGTGTTGTTTGACATCTACATGCTGATAAACGATGGAAGGGAAATTTTTAAAGTCTTTGTTCTCTGCAATTAAGTCATTGTTTCCGTGTGGGCAGAAAACTTTGTATCTATAGTAAAGACATGATAATTCATACCATATAGAAGTCTTAAATCTCGAATGAGGTGTTTCAGGCGGTTCGTTGGACTGCACAGTGGAACAGCTTACACAGCGCAAAGCGCAACCATCGTCACAGCCGCAGTGACGTTGCACTTTTGGTTCATTACCTATTTATTTTTTAATTAATTTTTGGTTATTGAACGTTCAGAAACCTTTTACTGCTACCAGGTTTTTGTTTGTTTCTTATGACCCAGGCAGTCAGCTATGCCGTCGCACAGGGATTGCAGCCACGGGGTCCACAACTTACAAAGCTGGGCTTTAAATGATGCTCCTTGACTTTGTGGTTGCAGTGACTTCATGTTTACACCTAACCTCATTCTGGGATCCTCCAATAAGTAGAAATGTGGAGATTTTGCAAGGTTAGATGGAATCTCAAACAACTATTAAAGAAAGAACGCCCGAGCTCGGCAATAGGGAGGTCAGGGTTTGAAGGCTTCCGGAGCTAGACAATGGCCCAAGTTATCTACTGGAGAGAAGGAAGGGAACACGTAAGCGATTTAGGATCCCACAAATGAGCTTTTGGCCCTGTCCACCCCTTGCTCCTAAGCACGTTCTCCCACTTTCTGCTGCCCCAGAAGAGCTGCTGACACATCTCTCTGGCAGCCTTCCACTTTAAAGACCTAATCTGCTGATCGGCCGGCTGGCCATAGACTCATCTCCCTGCAGCTGCCAAGAAGAATCTGGGTCAGTGGGAGTTTACGGTTACAGGAGCAGACCCGGATGTGAAGGATGGTGAGTTCACTTCTCAGCTTGTGCTTGGAGTGACCATGAATACTCTTAAGGGAAGAGTCCCAGGCCAGAGCTGTATATAGGCAAAGAGAAAATCCAGAGCCATCTCCTCTCTTTTGACATCTATATTCTTTCCAGAAGGTCCGAAATCTTCAGAGAGAGAGAGAAAATTTTTCTAGGCCCTTATTAGTCCCCCAGCTCCCTTTGCTCAACCTATCTTACAGAAAGGATTTACTGAATCATTTAAGGCCTTTCCACCTCCCCGAGGGGTATTTGCACTCGGGGGAAGAAGCAAAGAATAAAACTAATCTTTTGTGTGGGGATCTGGTGAGTGAGATAGGAAGGAGAGGCACTGCATTCATAAAAGATCCCTCCCCTAGACATAAAACTCTAACCGGAGTGTGACACACAGCTGTTGTCCCTACTCTTCACGTGGAGAAAGGACGAAGAGCAGCATGGGAAAGTCCTGGATCTCAGAGGTCCACCCCGCTAAATTACTTGGCAACTTCATCTCCGAAAGTGTCAGGGTGCCTCTCTGTAGTAGGACGGGAGGAAGAACCCGCCCGTCATAGTCCTCCCCTTCCTCCTCTCCCCATCCTTCCTCCACCTCCTTCACAGAAGCTGCATAAGCCAGAGAGGGAACATGTGGCCTATGGCCTGTTCCTCCAGAATCTCTCTAGGTTGACTTTGGGAACAGCAGTGTGTTAGGATAACTCTAGCAAGCATTATTCTTCCCAGAGAATGTATCCATCTTCTCCAAGCCACCCTCTTCCCCAGCACCTCTCAGCCAAACCGAGATACTTCTTCATCTAGTTTCAGGATTCCAAAGGTCAGTCCTGGGCCTGGGATCTGAGCCACTGGCTGCTTCAAGTGGACTTTCTCTCTAGCTAAGGAGAGCTAAGAGCTATGATTTTGGCCTCTCCTCTGGCAGAATTGTAGCTGATAAAGGGCAGAACTAACCTAATTGTTTGAGAACAGCCTGGCTGAGAGATTAGGCAGGGTGCAGGTAAAAATATCAGTAAAAATCAACAGAACCTGCAGAACAAGTATTGTACTTTTCAGGTGGTTTCCGGGACCAGCATCATGCCCACCGATGTGACAAGTAGGAGAGACTTGCCCACGCTGGTGTGATGTTTTGTTTTAACCTTCCTAAAATACTATTTTTAGTCTTGTTCTATGCTCTCTGCTACCCAGGTGATTCATAATCTAATATTATTGGCATCAACACAGATTTAAAGGTAGCGAGATCAAGTGTACCCTGCATGGAAAGTTACGTATCTAGAGCACTTACCGCTCAGGCCACCAGGTGTGTCACTGGACCCACCACATACAGATCTCGATGGTAGGTGTTGAGGATACACCTTCTTCCCTACAAGGGCAAGTGTTTAGAGAGGTAAGCAATAGATTATGAGATGAAGAGAGGTCCATAGGAACGTGGAAGAAAAGGAAGAGCTTTCCCAGTAGAGGGAGCTCGTGTGTGTGTGTGTGTGTGTGTGTGTGTGTGTGTGTTTTAGACTGGAAGATGAGAGGTAGGAAGAAGTCAGTGGACAGGAAACAAGGTGATTGCATCATTCCCACTTCTAGTCCCCTCTCCTTAACTCTTACTCCTGCAGAGGAAAAAGGAAACTACATTCAGGGATGGTTTTAGCAGCTTAAAGAAGGTAGAATATTATTTTCACTTTTAAAAATATTTTATTTGTTATTTTTATGTGTATGAGTGTAATGCCTGCACGTATGTAAGTGTACCCGCACTATGCAATGTCCACAGAGGTCAGAAAAGGGCATCAGATTCCCTGGCCCTTGAGTTAAAGACAGTTGTTAGCTGCCATGTGGGTACTGGAATCTGAACCTGGGTCCTGTGCAATAGCAGTCAGTGCTCTTAACCACCGAGACATCCAGCCTCTATTTTCACTTTTTGAAAGACAAGATAACCTATATAGCCCAGGCTGACCTCAAACTCTCAATCCTCCCAAAGGCTAAGTAAGTATATGGCATCACTTCCTGCTCAGGAGACTCATCTTTTGCTTATTTTATTTTTGTACTGATTATATACTGAGCATATGTCGTTTGGTCTTTTTTTTTTTTTTTAGGTGGGAAGAGAAGCAATTGACTAGAAATACACAGCTTTTCAAGGCATGTAAGTGGCTTGTGCCTATAATGCCAACACTCTGGAGGCAGGGGCAGAAAGAGTGCAGTTCTGTGACCTATATAGCAAGTTCTAGACCAGCCAGAGCTTCATAATGAGACCCTGTCTCAAAACAAGGGTGGGGGGAGGAAGAGGAGAAGGAGGAAAAGAAGGATGAGAAGGAGAGGAGAGGACGTGAGGGGACGGGAGGGGACGGGAGATTTTCAAAGGAGACTGCGAAGTCATTTTTGATTGTTACTTTCATCTTCCTGAATTCTGGACACTCTCATAAATCTAGAAGACAAGAAAAATTGAGTGGACATGGTGAAACAGGCATTTAGAAGCTGCCCCCTGACACACAGACACACACGCATGCACATCCCTGCCTTCATTTTGTGCCTGTTATCTCCTTTTCTTTGGCTGAGGGCTCAGAGATATCGTTGTCTGCAATCTTTCCTCTTGAGTCATCTTAGATCCCTGGAAGAGTAAGACCTCCCAGGACAGACACCTTCCAAATGAGGGCAATTGTAGCAGGGAGGTGGTAATCATCCTGAGAGGAGCCTCCTCCCCTCCAGTGACCAGATCTGCCTTCTTTGGTCCACATTGCAGGACCTGCTGCTGTTCCATTTCACAAAGCAATATTTGGCTCCAATCTGAGAGCAGATGCAGAGACGGAATGGGTCTGCATCTCACTTGTGCACATAGACACCACTCTAACCATTCTGGCAAGAGAAAAGACACTGTAAAGAAAGACACATGTGCCCCACCCTCCCTTTCACTATCAAACTGTTGAACAATGGTCCCTAAGGAACTGGAATCTCCTCAGGCATCTCATGCTGGAAGAAGAAAGAGACTAAAGCCTGGTACCAGCCAGAGGGGAAGTTTTGTCTCCCAGGAAAATCTTTCACATAGTTCTGACAACTTATCAACCAGTCTTGTCTGGAGCAGAGACAAGGATGGGTCAGTGATGGGTGGGACCACACCTTGCCCAGGCCTGCTTAGCTCTCTACTTAAACCTAAACCACATGTCAGGTCTCTGAAAATGGACTTCAGGAGTCACTAGAATTCTTTCATGGTTGTGTTCCTTAACATGGTTGTATTAAATAATTCTTTTTAAATTTATTTTTATTTTATGTATATAAGTATATTGCCTGCGTGTAGGTAAGTGCAATTCCTATGGAGGCCAGAAGTGGGCTTCACATCCCCTGGAACGGGAGTTATAGATGGTTGTTAGCTGCCATGTGGGTGCTGGGATTTGAACCTGGATCTTCTGCAAGAACAACCGTGCTCTTAACCACTGAGACATGTTTCCAACCCTTTGAATAATTTTTTTCTGTGCTTTTAATTACTACTTGCCTGTCATATCTTGGAGATGTGTGGCTAAGCTTAGCTTGCTGGGAATGCCAGAGTCCAAGCTTTCATGTAAAATCTCTAGGAAAACAACATTCTGTCCAGTACCAACCATGACGTACAGACTGATAACTTAATCTTCAAGTAAAAACATACCACCTATAAAACTCAACAAAGTACATTGGAAACAAATATATAAGCATATGAATATACTGAAACCACATTTGGCTCAAGAACTTACCAAATACACCAGACTGACAAAGGATACAATACCTTCACCTGGACTCTTAAAAAGGATAACTAACACTCTGATGATGCAGACCCCACCCTCCTGCCATGTGACTAACCATGCCTGTGTCCTGGGACTAACAGAGAACTCCTAACTGTTCTAGGGTGTCAACTTAAGACTGATCTCTATTGCTTGATACAGCACACTCAAATCCAATCTATCCATCATGGTTCACCCTAATCCTGTAGTCCTGCATCTCTGAGGTTCTTCTGAACACACAGCTCAGCTCTGCATGCATCTAGCAGCAATCCAGCTGGATTTATTAATGTCTTATCTAACCACTTGTACTGATTGTCTTTACCTCTGTATCAATTCTCCACCTATGCCTCCTGTAAGATCTCTGAACTCTGGGGCCTCTTCAATGAATTGTTGCTATTCTGTAACACACACACCACATACACAAATATGTGAAGTGTGATATGTAAGTATAATATGTATATACTGCTATTTGGAATGTAATGAGTGATCTGAGAATTTATGTGCATGTATATTTATTACATGTATATATAATATATGCATATTATATATATAATTAGACGGGACTAAAAGAACCCATGATTGCCATTAAGTAGCTATAAGAAAAATCAGGACTACTTGGTTATAGCCAATGAAACTGAAGTAGCTGTGAATTTATGGTCAGCCAATAAATTCTGACATTGTAGAGAGATACAATTGTGTCTGTCTGTTTCTTGAATAGCTCTACAACACTGAGACATCCCACATTTGCTACTGCATATGATTCTGAGGGCCTGTGGCTGGTTGAATGAAGACTAGAGTAGATCCATCATCATCTCCTAACTGCTCTCTGCAGTTTAGCAGCTTTTCTTTCCTTGTTTTCGGCACTGGGTTTTTACTAGAGCCTCATGCACGCCGGGTAAGCACTGTCTCACTGATCTATATCCTTAATCCGTTTGAGTTTTGATCTTGAGACAAAGTCTTGACAATTTTCCCAGGCATACCTTGAGCATATAATCCCCCTGCTTCAACATCTCAAATAGCTGGGAGCATAGGCCACAGTTGTCAGGCCTGGCTTAATAACAACTTCTTTATTATAAATGTGGTACAAACCCCAGTAGTATTATCAGTACCCATGACTTTACAGTAGTATTATCAGTACCCATGACTTTACAGTAGTATTATCAGTACCCATGACTTTACAGTAGTATTATCAGTACCCATGACTTTAGTCACTGATAGAAATCACAGATAATTTAATACAGCATTACAGGTATCTCAAGATATTTTTCCTCATCACTAATGCTAAATTATGGAAGTTACTTAACCTGCACTTACGTCTTACTGTTTAACCTTGCTAAACAAGAACTTATAACTAATCTTTATCATATACATCAAAATATTTCAATAACTATATTCCAATATATAATCTGACATATTACTTTACTGCCTTATTTAGAGACAAGGAACATAAACTTAACTACACTGTTAAAGGGATCCATGACTAATTATGATTAGGAGCCTCTGATTGGGGCTGGAGAAATGTATTCGTAGTTAAGAGCACTGGCTACTCTTCCAGAGGACCGGGGTTCGATTCCCAGCACACACGTGGTGGTTAACAATTGTCCATAACTCCAGTTCCAAGGGAATTGGACAGCCTCTTCTGACCTCTATGGGCACCGCCCAACACAGGTTCACTTACACACATACAGGCAATACACTCATACACAAATAATAATAATAGTAATAATAACAAAGAGACTCTGATCTAGAAGGGGTTAGAAGCCAGGAATATATAATCAGATCATTGGGGAGGCCGAGGCAGGGCAATTACAAGTTCAAAGCCAGCTTAGTCTACTGAATGATACTCTATTTGAAAAAAAATTAAAATAAGCAAATAAAAACATAAATGGGGTTAAACTGGGTTTTGCAAATGTTCCTAAAGGTCTGTATCAATGTCTCTTTATTTACACGTTCCTGAGAGTCAGCCTCCAGTCCACTGAGCACCTCCTAACCAAATATGCCAAGGAAGGGACCGCATCTGTGTCAACACCATCCTGCCCAAGTGTCAGCTTCCCCTTGTCTTCACAGTTGTTTGAAGTCCACAGTTAATGACATTAGAAAGATCAAATATCGTGTGTCTCTAGAGGAAGAGAAATGAATGTCTTTGGAATTATAATCTAGGCATTTTAGTTTAACTTTTCTACCCTATCTTCTTTTCAGTAATTAAGTGCAGCCACCAAGTGTTCTGAAAATGAAAGAAAAAATTAGAAAACTGTAAGCTGCTACCTTGGTTTTCTTGGTAGGGAATTAGGATCCTACCTCATTGTTTAGCAACTTGATTCTGGTGAGTTAAGTGCCACCAATGCCTTCCACCCTGATCTGATGCAGCCACTGCAGTGCTGTGAGGTAGGGAGTTTCTGAAACCATGTCCAGGCAGGTGGCGTGACGAGATGCCATGATTGCCTGCTGATGCCTGCTATGGGCAGAGAGCATAGCTTATGGGCATGTCCCATAATTATCCCAAGTCTGGTCCAACTGGTACCAACAACTACCTTTAGTGGATCCAGATAAAAATACATTCCTGAACATTCCTTCCACATGCCATATGGGCTGATAGGAAAATGAGCCTCAGTTCCTATAACTAATTTGCTAACTTATTGCTTTAAATTGGTATACAAATAGGTAATTGATCACATTTAAAAATGTAAATGTTGATCCACAAGGGGCATGAAACGCAGTGTAACAGTCTATAAGACTATCTAGGACGCCAAAAACTATTACAGCACAATTGATGAAAAGCAATTTGTTCAAAACAACTAATTTGATCAAAGAAAATGGGATTCCTGTGCTTCCTTATATTAGTGTCATAAAGATTGAATGTGTGACTTCTGCTTAGACATTCTCCTGAATGTCCTGATAACAACTCAGTTCTCGTGCCTATGTTCCCTTTGAAGATGCTCACAGAGTGTGTGTTTGGGGAGGTGTAAAAGTGCCTTGCACTTAGCTATGCCTTCTATAGAGCTTATTTCTAAAGTACTCTCTTCCCAGCAGTCAGGGAGGACTAGCTTTTCATCATTGCTGTCTGACAGATGAAGCAATTGAGAGTCTAACTCATCTACCCAGAATGTTGTCAGTTCTTGTGCTCGTGATTACAACATGCTGCTCATCAGCATTTCTGTGTGCTTATATCAGAGTCTCTTAAATAAAGGAAATCTTGCAAAAAGAAAAGCAAAGAAACCAACATTCCTTTATGGATTAAAAATATACTTCTTCACCTATCAGCTATTTCACACTGGCCTGAGCAGAGGTAAGTTCTCAAATTTTCTTATCATTCCTTTTGTGTTGGCAGAGTACAGACTCTGCTTAACCAGTCACACTTTGTGCTTCACTCTAAACAGCTTCACTGAGTGCAGTCTCAAGCCAAATTTCATGTTATTTGTCTTGATGTTTTAAGACAGGGTCTTGTTTTGTAGCCCAGGATGGCCTCCAATACATGATCTTCCAGCCTCAAGTGCCCCAAGCCAAGCTTCTAAGAAGACCTCACCAGATGTCCTAATTATACTGGAGTTTTTTTTTCTTTGTTTTTAATTTGAGAAATTGTGAAATAAGCAAGTTATCTTAATATTAAGCATTGACTGTTTGGGAAAGGCCGTTATTTGACACAATAAAATATACAAGAAAAGAAGTCAATGTTTGAAAGATTGCCTAAAACTAGATGATTAAGGTGGCAACATGAACTCACTCTTCCTAGTGTTCTTATTTCAACAGTACTTGGAATTCTGGCTTTGCATTTTGCCCTAGATATCAGTCCAATTCTCTGATCTCTCTCACTAACACTACAGTTCTGGCCTCTGGATCCAGGAGTAAAAGTATTAGTTATTTTATGTGTTGTGGGACAGAACATCTGACAAAGGCAATTGGAGGAAGGAAATGGTTTATTTTGGCTCACAGTTCAAGGATACAGTCCATCTGATAAGGGCACTGTGATGGGTACTGCATATTCTGTATCATAAGAACACATCTGTATTTCGTTCTGTAGGTAGGAATCTGTACATACACACTGCTGATGGACTGTTTGCTCTGAGTTAACGTTCAATCTAGATGTCATCTAAAGGACTGGCTCAGGAGGAATGTAAGACTCAGTGGCCTTGGTGTTTGTGAATCCTTCCCCTGCTCTGGAAAGGAAGCTAGAAGAAGATCACCAACATGATAAATCTCAGAGACAAGACTGGCCACCTGACCAGAGGGGTAAGACTGAATTTAGGAATGACTGACTGCCTTTGTTTCCCCTTCCTATATAATCTGCTGGCTAAGGGTGAGATGCAGGACAGATCTTTAAGATGCTAATCCACTATCTTCTCAGATTGTTTGCTCTCTCAATAAAGCACATCTTAAAGATTCAGTTCCTGGTTTTGCCTGTGTGACAGGCAGCAGGCTCACTTACATTTCATGGGAAGGAAGGCATGGCCGCGGGAATTTAAGGCCTCTGTTTTACTGTATGCACAGTCAGGAAACAGATACTTAGCTCACTTTTTCCTTTGATATTTTATTTTGTTATGCAATAGAAATAGAAACAGTTTATTAAGAAAGGGAAGAAAGCAGGACTAGAGAGATGGCTCGGTGGCTAAGAGCGCTAGCTGTTTTTGCAGAGGACCTGGGTTTGGTTCCCAACACACACATGATGGCTAACAACCATCTTTAACTCCAGTTCCAGGGAATCAAATGCTCTCTTCTGACAGCCACAGGCACTGCACACATGTGGTTCACTAAACATACACACAGGCAAAACATTCATAGACATAAAGTAAAGATTAAAAAAAATATTTTTTAAAAAGGAAAGGAAAAAACCTTCCCCTTGGTGAAAGCAGGTTAATGAGCTGGAACTTACACATGTGAGTTCTGATCCTTTATGGATTATAGCATAGAACCACGCCTGTATTTGTCACAGGCTCTTTCCACACATGCTGTTACATATTGACACTCGGATGAGGAAGAGCTTCCAATCTTCTGTCAACTTCCTTCTTTTATATGTTCACTGCGAGTACTCTCTCTTCAGTCCCTTCTCTTCCCTGAAAGCTCTGGTCCCAAAAATATTTTAGGAGAGGTGAAAGGTGAAGATCAGTTTTTCATAACTTCTTTCATGCTGATGGGGGCATAGCCTTGCCTACATGGGGCCACAACTATCTACTCATTAGAGTTGAAGCTTTGGGTTCTCTGTAATAAGAGTTGGCTGGATTCCTACATCAAAGGGAATTAAGTTTGAAATTGTGTCATATCCTAGAAGGGATAATTTAAAGGATTAAAATACAAGTTTTAAACAACTATAACATGATTATGACAACCAATGACCCAAGAAGAATGAGAGCTAGGAAAGCCATGTCCCCAAAGAGCCATCCTGTATAGCTTCATCTCCCTTGGGCCGCTAACAAAACCATACTGATGGTTATATATTCATAACATGGTAATATATAAAAGAGCAATTTTAAGGAAGAATCCAATAACGAAATAGATTTAAAAGAAAATAGTGTGAGTATAACAACTGAGTATTAACAGAAAGAAACATAACAAAGAAAAGCAAAATATAAAGTAAGGTTACTACTTTATAAATTTAATATATATTTTAGTTTGCTTTCTGTTGCTGTAAAATACTGACCAAAACCAGCTTGGGGAGGAGAGGGTTTATTTGCTTAATACTTGCAGATCACAGTTCACCATTGAGGAAAGTCAGGGCAGGAACTCAAACAGAAACTCGGAGGCAGTAACTGAAGCAGAGACTACGGAGGAATGCTGCTTACTAGCTTGCTTCTCTGAACATGCTCAGCCACTTTTCATATATACCCCAGGCCCGCCTGCCTGGGGATGACACTGGGCACAGTAGGCTTGGTCCTCTTACATCAATTAATAATCAAGAAAATGCCCCACAGATATGCTCACAGGCCAGTCTGATGGAAGCAATCTCTGTCCCATGTAACTCTAGTTTGTGTCAAATTGACAAAAACTAACCAGTGTGATATGTTTTGAAGTGCAATTTGTCCTTCCATTGTAACCGTGGTGTCTGTGATTGTCCTAAGTGGCAGATGGTAGGTCATACCCCGGGTTTAATGAGGCACCTGTGAGGCCTGATTATCATTTATCCTTTTCTTTTCATTTTTTTGTTATTTTTCTTTTATGTGTGTGAATGTTTTGCCTGCGAGTACGTAAGTACACCATGCATGCAGTGCTCACAGAGGTTAGGATAGGGTGTCAGATCCTCTGTAACTGGAGTTATATATGGTTGTTAGTTGCCATGTGGGTGCTGGAAATCGAACCTGGGTCCTTTGCAAGAGCAGTCAGTGCTCTTAACCACTGAGCCATCTCTCCACCTCCTATCTAGTTCTTTTAAAAATTCTAGGCTACTTCTCTTTGTTTTGTATTATTGCCAAATGTTTAATTCTTTGGCTATGCTTTCCTGATATGTATTTAAGACCACGCAGGTGGCAAAAAAGAGAAAAAAAACCAAACAACCATTTTCTTTTTACTGTTAAAGTCAGTTGAAGCTCCACAGGGTTACTCTTACAGACTCAGGAGAGGCCCTTTTGCTCCTTTAGTCCTCAGCCAGTGTGCTGGGATAGGTCAGAGTCTGTCTTGCTGATCGTGAAGCCTGACTGGGAAGTGCTGAGGTTATGTTCCCTTGTTCTGAGCCTCCTCTTTGTAGAAGACACACTGCTTATAGTCTAATCTCTGGGGTGTCCAGGGCCTCTCTGATCAAGAGCACAGGTGACTTACTTGAGCTTCAGGACCCTTTTAAAGGTGTCTCATCATTTCCTGGTCCTCTGGGACTTATTAGCTGACCCAGGAGCAAGGGCCAAAACACTGCCTATCCCTTAGCCCTGATAGTCTAGTTGCATTTGGCTTTAGCCTCCAAATATGGTCATTAAACACCCAGAAGGTCAGTTACACCAGCACTGAAGAATGAATTATGGTTTACAATTTAGCTGTTGTATATCACTTAGATAAAACTTGATGAGGACAGACTTTTAAATAATCTTGACTCTCTTAAGGCTTAGTTTCATAATTAGAGACTCAATAGAAACTAAAACAAATATGTTGATAAAAAATAAGATCTTTGTACTTTAAGGCAGAGTTTGTAAGCCATACTATTTTTCTATTTGCTTTTAATTACATGTTTTATTAGCATGTATTAATTATACATAATAAGGGTTTCATTATGACATTCCCATATATAAACATAATATATTTCAATCAGATTCATCACCTGTTATCCTCTCTTGTTTACCTCCCACACCAGTCCCTGTCCTCTCCCCAAATATCTCTTCTATTTTCATATCTGTGTGTTTGGATAAGAGTTTGTGTACAGGATGACGGGCACCTTACCAGTGGCTACACCACTGAAGAAAATGTCTCCCTCCTTCATCAACCATTAACTGTATAAATCCTCAGGGAAGGGTGGAGCACCATGAACCCATCCCTACTTCCTTACAGGATAATGACAGCTTCTGTAAATTCAAGAGTGTAGCAATCATGTTAGACCCAGAAGTCAGCATTCCACAGATTTCCCTGCCTGCCACCAGCTCTTACATCCTTTCCAGCCCTTCTTCTGTTTCCATGGTGATTCTAAATCTCATCAAGGTGATAAGATTCACTATCATAACTCCACCCTTGTCAACTTGGCACTCGAACACAGCACTTTAGTCGTCCACCGCTTGTCCACACAGGCTCAAGGCCATCTCCATGCAAAATGCATTCAGACCAACTTCAAACATCTCCATGGTCTCTAGCAGTTCCAATACTATTCAAAAGTAGAAGTACAGAATTTCTTCTGATATTCCAGAAATCTCTTAGCTGTGAGCCCATAATATCAAGGACAAGTTATACACTTCTAATATATGTTGATACAGAGTAAAGATTCCCATTCCAAATGAGAAGAATGGCTGCATAACAAGGAAACATCAAACCAGGGCAAGACTGAAACATAGCAGGGAAATGCCAAATTCTATAGTTCCATGTCCAGTATCTGGGGCTCCTGATGGAATCATCTGTGCTCTGAAGGGCTGAGGTTTCCTGCCCCTCTACTTCTGATACCTGCAGCACATGTAGCCTCTCTCTTGGGCAGCTCTACTCCATGTCTCCTGCTTTCCCCCATGGATGACCATGGGCATCTTCACATTCTGGGTCTTCGTTATAGCGGACTCTGATTCACCTTCAGAGCTTCACACAGAGCTTCTCATGGGCTCCTTTCAGAGACATTTACAGTGCTACACATTTCCTGGCTTCAGTGGCTCTCTGGAATCATAGTGCATGGTTCCATGACCTCCTAAATCCTGCATCTTTCCTACCTGTGAAACCAGTACCACATGTACAATGCTGCCAGACTCTGATAGCAGCTCAAGATGGAGCTTGGCCCTGGGGACCACAGTGGCGTCTGCCTCTGAGTGCTAACGCTGGGGAAACATTTCCCTAGGCAGTTAGTTTCAAGGATTCTCTCCTTTCAAATGAATTTGCATTTCCACAGATAGAGACTTTGATCGGTACGATATCACCCTCAGGACATCTTCTTCTTGTCCCAGTGCAGTGCATCAGGTTTCTCTCTAATGGAGCTTGAACAAAGACAGCTGCTTTTGAATCTGCCTTGTTGAAATGCTAAACTTGTTCATAGTCTTTTCCTTGGCAAATGGTATAATTTTAGAAAATCCTGCTCCTCCATGTTTTGCTTCCTCTCACAACAGACTTTGATGAGAGCAGTAAGACATAGCCATACCAGGCCCTGACTGCTCTCTGTATTGAAATTGTATCTACTAAGCAACTAGTCCATCACTCCTGTATACAGCCTCCCTCAAGTTCTCAGGACACAAACAGAATGTAGAGTCTTTGCCACAGTGTCACACAAATGACCTCTACACCAATTCCCAAAAGAGTCCTTGCTCCCCTCTGACACCTCATGAACTTGGCCTCCATCGTCTGCATTTCAGCATTCTGGTCTTGTCACTTCTCACCAGAATGATACATTAAGATCTGCTTACAGTGTGCTAGGAATTTTCCAGCCCAAAGTTCCAAAATTTCCCACATTTTTCTTGCAAAACATCCAAAGTCCTTCTAAATACGATTAGGTTTGTCTTACAACAACTCCACTGCTCAGTACCAAATTTCTGTGTTACTTTACTTGTTGCTGCAACAAAACACCCGAAAAGGCAACTTAAGAAAGGATCATGGCGCCTCGCAGTCTGAGGGTGCAGCTCATTGGGGCAGGGAAGTCCTGGGGCCAGGACCTTGAGGAGGTCGGTCATATCGCACCCTGGGTCAGCAACCAGAGAGGTAAGTGCTTGTGTGCCTGCTTCATTTTTATTCAGTCTGGGACACCAGCCCATGGGATGGATTTAGGATGGATCTCCCCACCTCATTTAACCCAATCTAGAAACTCGTTTTTAGATACACCAAAAGTTGTTTTTTTTTATGGTTATTCTAAATCCCATGAAATCGATACACAAGATTAAGTAACATCATACTTTCCTTCAACATCATACTTTCATTTGAGCATCAACTAGGCACCAGTCACCCTGAAGGAATTCACAGCCAAGTTCAAGTACAGATAAGGTAAAAAGTGATGTTTTTCCTGGTCATCAGATTTTTTGATATATATACATATATCTATATATTGTTGTTGTTGTTGTTGTTTGAGACAGGTCTCCCTGTAGCCACAGCTGGTCTGGAACTTACTGTGTAGACTAGGCTGGCCCAAATGCTGGGATTAAAGATGTGTACCACCATGCACAGCTAGAGTTTTTATTTTTAATTGGCACATGATAATTATACATGTATTTGGGGTGAAGTCTGATAATTGGATACACTCATACACTGTGCAAAGGTCAAATGGGGGCAAGTAACATTTTTGTTTCTTCAGACACTTATTTCTTAATGTTAAGAAACTTCAGGGTGTTTACTTCTAGTTCTTTATAATTATATAATAATTGTTGTAAACGTAGTCACCCCATTACACTGTAGAAGACTAGAACTTACTCCACTCATCTACTGTATTTTGATATCCTTTATCCAACCTCCCTCTAGTTTTCTCTCTGTGTTATCATTATTCTAACCTTTAGTTCTATGAGGTCAACTTTTTTAGTTTCCATATATGAGTGAGAACATGCATTATTTTTCTGTGCCTAGCTTATTTCACTCAACATAACATTTCCCAGTCTCCTCCATGGCACTGCAAATGCTGCAAACATTTCATAGCTGGAAAGAAATGAAACTGTAAGTATCCTTTTTGATGTGCTAATTTAATTTCCTTTGAATGTATACTCAGTAGTGGGATAGCTAGGCCATATGGTAATTCCTCCTTTTTTATTTGGATGTCATTTCTTTCTTTCTCTTGAATATCTACTCTGGCTAAGATCTCCTATACCCAGTTGAATAAACATGGCAAAAATGGACATCCTGGGCTTATTTCAGATGTTAGCGGAAATGGTTTTAGATTTTCACTATTCAGTAGGTATTTACTGGGAATTTGTCATTAAAAGCCTTTATTGTACTGAGTTCCATTCCTTCTGTACCTTATTTGTTGAAGATTTTCTCTTCATCATCAATTATGCTGAAATCTGTTGAATATTTTTTCTGCATCTATTGAGATGATCATATCAGTTTTACCCTTCTCTCTGCTGACATGCAATGTGCTGCATTCACTGATTTGCATAGGATGAAACATGCTTGCATCCCAGGATAAAGCCCGCTTGATCCTGTTATATGATCTTCTGATGTAGTGTTGGATCCTGTCTCTCTCTCTCTCTCTCTCTCTCTCTCTCATTCTTATCTGCTTCGGTATTAGGGTAAGATCACAGTAAACCTGGCTTTACAGAATAGGAATCAGTTGAGAAGTATTAGTGTTACTTCATCATTACATGTTTGGTAGAATTCATTGGTGAAGCCAGTGGATTCTGGGATTTGCCTTTCTTGTTGCTGGGTTTCTTTTTTGTTACTAATGTTACTGATTCAATTTCGTTGTCCTTTTTTTAACCTGTTAAAGTTATTTATGTCTTTGTAGTTCAGTTCTGGTGGGTTATCGGTGACTAGATTTACTCATTTCTGTTGATTTCTAATATGTTGATATGCAGTTTATTTTATAATAATTCTTAATGAGCCTTTGTATTCCTGTGATATCAATTGTACTGTCTTTTTCATTTATTTATGTGATGTCTCTAACTTTATTTGGGTCTTCTCTCTTCCTTTCTTGACTAAACTAACTAGATACTTATTGATTTTGTTTATCTTTTCAAAAACCCAACTCTTGATTTGGTTAATCTTTTTTTTTTTTTTTTGGTATGGGTTTGTTTTAGCCCATTTCATTTATTTCTTCTCCAGTATATGTTATTTGTTTCCTTATGACTAATTTGGATTTTGTTTACTCAGTTTCTCTGCTTTTTTAGTTTCTTGAGTTGCATCAATATATTATTTAAAAAAAATTTTTTTGAGTTTTTGAGACAGGTTCTCCTGATAGCCCCACTAGGCCTTAAACTTGCTATAGAAACTAGACTGCCCTTGATCTCACAGAGACCTGCCTGCCTCTGCCTCTGCCCTCTGCCTCCTGAGTGCTGGGATTGTAGGTGTGCATGGCCATGCCTGTCCCTAAAATTTTTTAAATGTAGGTACTTATTGCTATAAATTTCCTTCAGCAGTAGATTTTTTTTTCTGTATCTAGTAGGCTTTGGTGTGTTATATTTCCATTTTTATTTGTTTAAAGACCAATTTAAATTTTCCTTTGAAATTTTTCATTGAACCTCTGATTTTTCCAGAGTATATTGTTTAATTTCCATGTGTTTACTCAGTTTCAAAAGTTCTTGTTTATTTCTAGCTTTATTCCATTGTGGTTAGAGGAGACACATGATATGATCTCATTTTTTTGTAAACTTGTTGAGACATTTTCTTGTGGCCTAATAGTTTATCCTGGAGAACGCTCTTTATGCTGATGAATAGAAATTACATTCTATTGCTGCTGGATGTGATATATTGTAAATGTCTGTTGGGTCCATTTGGTCTGTAATATAGTTGGACCCAATGTTACTTTGTTGATATGTTTGTGGAGACTGTGTGGATGATCTGTCACTCAATGAAATGATTATTGAAGTCTCTAAATATTACTATATGGAGGTATATCTCTCCATTTAGGTCAATACTATTTACATTATAT
This sequence comes from Eospalax fontanierii, assembly GCA_035773235.1. Classification (NCBI taxonomy): domain Eukaryota; kingdom Metazoa; phylum Chordata; class Mammalia; order Rodentia; family Spalacidae; genus Eospalax; species Eospalax fontanierii. The sequence continues at coordinate 28,418,168 of CM069548.1, read as the reverse complement.
AATTGTATCCTCTTTCATTAAGTACATAAATATTTGTAATTGGAATCAACACTTCTTGAATTGACCCCTTTATCATTTTGTAGTGATTTTTTTTGTGTCTTTCTAGTTTTTGATATGTCTATTTTAAGTGTAGCTACTTCTGTTTATTTTTGTTTTATGTTTATGTGAAATATCTCTTCCTGTTCTTTCGTATTTCGTCTGTGTTTTTTTGTAGGCAGCATATTGTTGGTCTCTCTCTCTCTCTCTTGCTCCCTCTCTCTCATTTTTCATTTCTCTTAACTTTAGATAGGGGTTTTTTGGTTTTGTTTGTCTTTGAGACAGGGTCTTGCTATGGTGCTGAAGCTGCCCTAGACTTACTATGTAGCCTAAGCTGGCCTTGAACTATGTCTCTTGAGTGCTGAGATAACAGCTATGCCACCACACCCATCTTGGGTCTCTTTAAAGAAATGAAAACCAAACCAAACCAAAATATCCTCTATTCAGTCAGTCTAAATTTTTTAAATTAAGGATTTTAATCAGTTTACATCAAGGTTATTATTGATAGGTAAGGACTTCCTCCTATCATTAATTTTATTCTGGTTGTTCTGTGTATCCTTTGTTCCTGTCTTCCTCTATTGTTTCTTATCTTTAAGGCTTGATGGTTTTCTGTGTTGATAACACTTAATCTTTTACATATATATGTATGCACATACACATATATATGTATATATATATATATATATATATATGCTATACTTGGGAGTTCTGTGCTTTTATGTGTTTTCATGATGGTAGTTACCTTCCTTTGACTTTTAGATGCAATAGTTCCTTCACATTTCTTCTTAAAAGCCCAGCGTGGCCATGCATGGTGGCACATGCCTTTAATCCCAGCACTCAGGAGGCAGAGGTAGGCAGATCTCTGTGAGTTCATGGTCAGCCTGGTCTATATAGACAGTTCCATGACAGTTGGGGTACAGGGAGACCCTGTCTCAAAAAGCCCAAAAAGTCCAATGTGGTGGTGATGGAGCCTTTGCTTTTGCTTGTCTTCAGAAGACTTTATAGATCCACCATTTCTGAAGGATAGTGTGTTTTTCTGGGGCCAGCATAATTTCCTTTCGTTGAGGTCTGTGTCTCAGGGGTTTGTGGGATTGCCTCACTAGCTGGGAGGGTACTCTCTCATACAGGACAGTTTTCCTAATGGCTTTAGGCACAGCATGGTATGCTTGGTGTGGAGAGTGAGGTGTCCATCAGTTTCCATGAGTGCACAGGTGTGGGTCCATGCAACTTGGCTCCAACTGTAAATTAGTATACAGCAGAGGGGACAAAGAACCTATGAGTTTCAGTCGATCACATCGAGGTCAGAGCCACTCAGCCAGCCTGGACAGGCACACGCAGGGATCCCTTCTTATTTCTGTGTAGACTTTGGATTAGCCTAGTCTCAAAACCATGAGGTGTCAGTCTGGTCTTTGCTTTCTCTCTACCCCAGTGCAATAGTTCACATTCCTTGACAGTTCCCAGAACTGCCTGCTTGGGTACTGAAAGGGCTATAGGATTCCAAACATGAAAACTATGACATTAAAGGAAGCTGCTAGTGATCTGCTGTTCACCTTTATCCTCTCATAGAAGGACTCACTCTTCCAAAATGTTCTTGGCTGTGTCGATGAATGGCACTTGCCCCATTCTTTCCAAGGCTACCTTGAGTCTTCGTGTCATTTCTTCATTTCCCTTGTTCTCTCTCTTGTTGACTAACAGTTGTTTATTCTCTTTTGACTTTCCTTTATGGGAAAAAAGCACCTCAAGTCACAGAACTTGCCAGAAGCTCATCTGAACAAATTCCATCACCAGCAGTTTTTATTCTTCCCTAGCATTGGTCCATCATAAATCTTTCTCAGAAGCCATTTACTCTGGCTCTCTTTACTTCCAACCCATCATCATTGTAGCTCAAATGGGTAATTTAATTAAACAACAACAACACAAAGATCATTTCCTAAAATGCCTAACCCAGATTTTTGGGATTCAGGAGGAAATTCTTCAAGGGGGAGAAAAAAAAAAGGCATGTAAGTTAAAATCTTGCTGAGCATGGAAATACAAATCTGTAATCCCACAGAATCAACCTGGGAAGCTGAAGCAGAAAGATTGCTACCAGTCTGGGGCCAGCCTGGACTAGCCAGGACTATACTGTGAAACCTTGATTCAACTCTTTCCCTGCCAAGTTTTTAAAAAAATGAATAAATAAAATGAAATCTTAAAACAAGTAGAATGAAAGAAGGGAGAGCGATAAGGGAAAGCTTCTATCCTTCTGTGAAGGATAAATCAGCTCCAGCAGCTCACATTGATGCTGGCACTCAGGAGGCCCATGTGGGAGGATCAGAGTCTTAGGGGTGCCTCAGCTACGTAGTTTATGGCCAACCTGGGCTACATTGTAAGATCCTTTCCCAAAAAGAAGCAAGCAAAACAAAAAGAGTGAGTAGGCAAAAAAGTGAATTTAAATCAAGAACAGACAGTAAAAGGGGTGACATGGAGGCAAGCGAGGCAGCGAGGATGAGGCTGGTAAGAGGCCCATCATAAGCATGCTTAAATGTGTACACAGAACTCAGGACCACATCCCGAGAGTGGAATGCTGTCACTATATGATTGATTTTTTTTTTCTTTATTGTCTTGGTTCCTCTTGGAGTAGCATTTTTCTTAATTTTTTTTTCCAGCAATAAAAACAAAGTCACTTTATTTTTGTTTTCTTGTAGGGCTAGGGATCAAATTCAGAGCTATGCCTATGCTAAGCAAACACTCTACCACTGAGCTACATCCTCCTGGAGTATGGCGTTATAAAGAACACAGAGTAGCCAGCCTCAATCAGGGGAAGCATGCTGCTGCCCTACACACAGTCACAAGAGTGGACATGGGGAAAAAATAATTCAAGAACCTACAGATCAATATTCCCATATTTAAGGCATTATGTTAGGTCCCTTTCATTGGACTGCCATTTCCAGAATGCCTTGTTTTGAGTTGTTCCACTTGCCCTTGAACTGTGGAGCCTGTGCACAGAGAAGCTCCACTATTAACAGCAACAATGGTTGTTAACACAGTGACTCTGCAGAAAGTGTCATTTTAGAAGCTCAAGTCAAATTAGTAAGTCTGGCATTTATAAGCACATTGGGCTTCATTATAGGCACGAATTCGAATGACAGTGGCTGAGCCAAGTGCTGGAAGTTATTTTAGGGTACAGAGAAACAATGAAGCAGAGCAAACTGTCTTAACAGTCATAAACCCAAGCTTCACAGAACACTGAAGTGTCCCTTAAGATGCCACAGTAACCATGGAGGCTCAAGATCAGTCTGATAGTCAATATTTTCCTGTGCTGGAGGCTCAAGATCAGTCTGGTAGTCAATATTTTCCTGTGCTGATTTGCACCATCATCCACTACAAAGTCCCAAGACACCCCATTGCATCTACTGCCTCCTGTAGTGTGTGTGTGTGTGTGTGTGTGTGGGGTTCCAGTCTCTCCCCCTGTGATAAAGCTTTGGCAACACTAAGCCCTCATCACAAAGATGAGAAACCATCTTCGCTGGCAGATCAAGTACAAAAATGCTAGGGAGGATTATTATTGGCTCTGTTCTGTATGCATTGCTTATCTATCCCTGCACTAACCACTGAAGTCTCAGGAGGATGGTGACATATATGTAGCTTGTTGTAACTTGGGGTCCTGCTTCAACCTCCTGTCATGGGGAAGAGTTCCCCCAAGAAGTTGGCAATCTATTAGCAGCCTATGGAAACTTCTGAGGAAAAAGAGATTAGCAGACTCCCTGTCAAGAGTTTTTAAGTAATAGACTCTGCTTCGTTGTTTCTTTGGTTGCAAGCAAAGGAAGTCAATGCTGGCAAACCTAAGCAAGACAAAATGTCTTAGGAAGGAAACAAATGGGAGCCAGGCCCCTGGACCTATGAAGCAGGAATCACAGAGTCAAATGCTTTGTCTGTGCATACCACAGAGAAGAAATAGGTCCACGTGAACACAGACACAGTAAAAACATAAAGAATGCAAGAGAGTCATCAAGAAACTCAGAATAGCGGCTACCTTAAGAGTGATTGCAGAACACATTACATAATTTTTGGTCTCAGAGAAAAGCTAAAATGTAGGTTAACTTGTTCAAAAAGCATAGAATTCCAAGGAGGAAGCTAAGGAGTGTTGAACCAACATGGGGTAGGGAGTCTTATGAGTGTAGAGCCTGTAAAGCTTCTCACTTTATAAACCTACGAGACTGTCCTAAGAGCTGCAGAGGGTTTCAACTGGTGAAAAGTCTTTGTAGGCTGTCAGTCTTGAGAGTGGTGCTATATAAGCCCTTACTTTCACTTATTTGTAAACCTTTCATGTACTCTTCTCTAAGTGTGTACGTATTAGGCAGACTGACTTACACAATATGAGCTGGGTAGTCCAACAATGGCTGTCTGCATGCTAGAGAGGCTGAGAGCCTGGGAACTGTTCAGTCCACAAAGCTGGATGCTTCAGCAATCCCAATCTGCCTCTGAAGACCTGGTGGTCTCTCGAGAGTCGCTGGTATTCAGCACATATGGGAAGACTGAAGAGGTTCAAATCTGATGTCTATGGAAGATGTCGGCAGCACAGAAATAAACACACCCAGGAGAGGTGAAGGTGGGCAACGTTCCATTTGTCCCAGGCCTCTTTATGTTTGGGCCATCTATTGGAAGTCACCCCCACCCTAAAGACAGATTTTTGCCCCCCTCAGAAATACTCCCACAGACACACCCAGAGGTATAACTCCTGGGTGATTCCAGAGACTGTCAAATTGACAATCAAGATTAAGCATCAGAGTATTTCACAATTTGAAGAAAACTGCACACTCTTTCTTTGGGCCAACCATACAACATTCAACATTCCAAAAGAAAATCTTAGTGGTCACATTTAGGTCAAAAGTCCTTGCCCTGCCTGTCCATAGGATAACAGCCCTAAGGACAACAATGACAATGAGACAGGAACAAGCTGAAAAACAAACAGAGGAGCTGACACTTGGAGTGGTGACGCAACAGCAGCAAAGGCCCATTAAGAGAAAGTAAGTTCCTTCTGGTCAAGAGAATGAAACCCCTGGCCTGGATGGAGACCTAATACTCCCAGCTACCCAAAATATAAACAGACATAGCCACGTTGATCCACTCAGTCCAGTCAATCACCTGGCCAAAGGTCCACCCCTTAGAAAAGCAGGCCCATCTCTGGGAAGGCAGACTCACCTCAAGCCATGCCAAAGAGATAGGTGAGATAATTACCTTTTTAATGAGATCCACACTTTTTTTTTGTCTCCTAGCGCAGTGTCTACAAGCTGCCTTGAGACTCTACTGGGTTTTACCACCTTTCTGAAGCTTGATACAGAAGGGCACAACTGTAGGTCCTTTTTCTTTTTTCTGTCTCTTTCTTTTGGATGCTAACTTGAACCTAAATATGCTTTTTTTTTTCTGGGACTTTTGGCATCCTTACTCTTTCTCTAAAACACCACCATGTGGCTGCTCATCTACCAAGTAGCTGACCTCAGTGCTGGCTTAGCTCAAGCAGCCTGGCTTTTTCCCTTTCCTGTTCTCCTCTAGGCGGCTTCTGAGATTTTTAGCTTGCCTGCTCTGGGGTTACTCTTTTAAATGTTCATAAAATTGTCCTCTTTGAATAAACATTGGTTTTAACTGACTTTCAAATTTTCCTGCCTTTTAATTCTCTAATCAGTGGAGAAAACAAAGTTGTTCCTGCATCCTTATATGGTATCAGTGGTTACTACATGTTTTAGGTTGTATGATACATATAACAACTCTGTGAGACAGGAACTTTTTGATTGGTGTGTATTAATTGCAGAAGATAATGGATTTTATTTTGATATCTTAATACATGTATACAGTTTGAAAATATTCACCCTTATTCACTCTCTTCTGCTCCTCATTCCCCTTATCACCCAAACCAAATAGTTCTCTTCTTACTTTCATGCCTTTTATTGTTTTTTAAATCCAAATTCCTCATATGAAAGAAAACATGGCTTTTACTTTTCACAGTGGGAAAGGCGTGCTCAGAGTAAACCACCAGGATCTCACATCATAAGAGGACAGAATTCTCTAATGGAAACAGCTATATTGGGATACAGAATGGATTGTGATTAGTCAAGCAATAATGAATGCCTACTGTACAGGTCAAATTTTAAAAAGAGAGCTTTATTTCAAGATATTCTTATATTTGATGATTATTTAATGCGACAGCTAGAGAATATATAGAGAAAACTTGAATAAGACAATAACTTCTAAGTTACATAATAGATCACTTAAGGAAAGGGGCATGTCAGTAAAGAAAGTTCACACACTAATCAATACTATATGATGTTCTCGGTAACTACAGGTGTGATAAAAAAATCATTAGGGCCTCACACTGGGGATAACTTCAGCCCCTGCAAAATGGACTCCGAAAAACTAAGCCAACAGAATGTCTGCCTTCAGATTTACCCTCTACAGCCATTGTCACTAATTTGCCCAACTGGAAGAGTTGAGAAACACAAATACAGGAAGCAGAAATCTGGAATTAACATCTGTGACAGATGCAGCCCAGCCTGCATGTCTGGGGAGGCACTGACTGAACCCTTGGGGAAACATATTCATCTTGGATCATGACAGCTATGCCATGGCAACGTGAGACATCACAGTGGAGTGGACAGTCAGTTCACAGTCAGCTGCTTGCCCTAGAGAAAAACAAAGGATATAGACTTGGTTTCTCCTCCAGGAGATTCAAGTTCAAGTCTTTGGAGGACTTTTAATTTGACATATGAATCAGGAACTTAAATGCTTGCATTGGAATCCTGCATTTACCACTTTACCTTGCGCAAGTTACTTTCCTTCTCTATACCTTGGTATACTATTAATGGAGTATGACTCCTTATAGCTTTGTTATGAGGTTTAAATGGCATTACACATGCACACACTCACACATGCACATGCAAATACACATATCTCAGCATAGTGATTATCATGAGCTTGCATAGAATAAAAGAATTGCCATCTCATTTTTTCTCTAATTGTATTAGTCCATTTTCTGCTGCTATAATACAATACCTGAAATTAGGTAATATGTAAAGAAGATATTTATTTATCTTACAGTTTAGAAACTGAAAGTTTAAACTCAGACCCCATGGGTCTGGCATCTATCTAGTTAAGGCTCCATGGAGATATATGATGACAACAATGGGAACATGTGCAGGAGAGAGCGATCACACGGTGCATATGAGAGAGAACACGTAGTACTTGTCTTTCTGTGTCTGGCTTGTTTCCCTTAACATGATCTCCTGTATTTTCCACTACCTTTGAACATGGAGGATTATGCCTCCAACATGTGATTGTTGGAGGACATACTCAGATTATGCCTGAGCTGTGGCTCTAATATTAAGCAGTGTGAGAAAAACTTCAATCAAGAACACCTGAGATGGATGTTCTTTTGTTCTTATAAATGTCTGAATGTTTATGATTTGGGATTTCTACTAACATCTGTTGAACTGAAGGCATTACCTGTACATGTATTTTACTGATGTTTTCACACCTGTTAAAATGGCTAATGCTTTTGACTGGTGAGATGGCTTAGTACGCAAAAGCCAAATCTTGGTGTCCTGAGTTTGTTCCCTAGAACCCACTTGGTGGAAGGAGAGAATGGACTCCAGAAAGTTGTTCTCTGAGTTACACACACACACACACACACACACACACACACACACACACACATTGAGGCATATACACAATACACCAACATATAATAAACAAATAGATGTAATTTAAAAAATCTCTGATCATCTTTATGTACTGGTTTATGGAAAAGATATAGTTTAATCTCATCTTTTCAAGATTTGTATAACCAATTGTTGACCAGGGAAGAAGAATGGAGACTTGTTTATTTTTATTCAGTTCTACAGAGAACAGAGAGTTCCTGTAGGCAGGGATAAATTGAGGCTGGAAGTGGCACAAATAATGTGAAAATGGTCATATGACAAGAGAAATCTACATTTAGAAAGTCAACCTGGAGATTAAACTTGCTGAAAATGTTCTTAATGTATATTTTAGTGGTAAATTGTTGAGATTCTTTTCATATTTTCTGACCTCAGCTATTCCTTCTCATCCACTGTGGTTAAGGACAAAATTCAGGAATGGATAACTTTCAGAGAATTAGGGAAAGAGGACTTGGTTTGTGGTTAAAGAAAAAAGAAGGCGGGGTTGGGGGAAGGAAGACGAGAAAAGAATGAATTTCAGTTGCTTGGGACCAGCTGGTGAGAAATCAAGGCTGAAGAAGATCTCCAGAGAGAAGTCTCCAGAGAGACTCCAGGACTCCTTTTGCTTAGCCAGGGAGCTTGCAAATTTTGCAGTCAAGTAGCCCAGGCAAAAGATTAGAAGAAGGAAAAAAAAGGTTTAGACATTTTATGTAAACTACATAAAATAAAAGCAATAAACTGCAATAGTGGATGAGACATTCCGGATGATACTGCAATTTCTCAAAACTCATGCAACAACCCTCAAAATACATCCTCAAAGCAACTCAGTTGTTTACTGTAGTGTCACATTTATGGCTCACATAAGTTGCAGTCAGCTAGCATCACTATAAAACTCTGATTTATAGGTATTTAGATTGCTTTCTCTTACTTGGACCCCAAAGCTGAGAAGACCACCTCCCTATTTGCACAAGGAATTTGTAATTAGGGACTTCAGGAACTATGGCATCCAGAGGTTACTGTGGTGACAGTTTTATGTATCTCTCTTTTTTTTCTTGGGGCAAAAGTCACATGCATAGGGTTGAATTTTTAATAGAAACGCTTTCAGTTTCCATCACAGCAATAATCAGCTAAAAAGATTTTTTTTTCCTAGAATAAGATCTTTCGTTAAAATTATGAATAAATCATTTGGACGGAGCCCAGATGGAGAAATTATTGTGATTTTTAAATCTTCAGGTTTTTTAGTTTTTAGTTTTTAGTGAACTCACTTTCGATGAACAGCACACGATAAATTGACCTTGCAAAATCATGAAGTTCACAGGAGGCAAGGGGACTAGAAAAAGATGACAGCACTAATTCTGAAAATGCCTGGTTTTGACTCCCACCCGATGGAATCTAGGAATAGCTCCTCTTTCAGAGCCAAGGCCTGTTTTCAAGGCTGCCCAGAACCCTGCTCTGGGAAAGCCCTGTAGAAAACCATTATTTAAAATAGATCATATTCAGTTTTAATAAAAAAAAATAAAACAGCTGGGGTATCGATTTGCAAACTCTGTAATGCCATTGGTATGTCTGACCCGGCCAAGATATTAAAAAGATGCTTAAGGAAATGTCAGCAACTGTCTCCAGCCCAAGCTTTGGCATAATCAAACAGCGTCATAGTGCTTTGGGTAATTCGTCTTCCTTTATGTTTCACTATGCAAAGAGGGGAACATTTACAAAATGATTTACTGTGACACATCCATTATAAGGAAAGCATGTGCCACTTGCCAGCCCTCTTGGCCAATCTGCCCCCTCCCAGATGCTCAGCCATATGTCCCATGTTTGCGTGAGTTGCAGTTGTGTTGGTGGAGAAGGATTCCTGGAATCTGGATGACTTTAACAGAACTCCCAGAAAGCCCTGAGGTTGCTGGCACAGGTGAAGAAGGTAGCAGGAAAGGCTTTAGCGGCATGACCACAGAATGGAATGAGATGGACGGTCTCCTCTGAGCCAAGAGCTGCTCTGAGAATTGCTCAGGCTCAGTTTGTGGAGCTTTCCATGTCCTTGGCTCCAGTTTCCTGCCTTGCCCCCAACTGGCTACTCTCCACTCGCTGTCTGCCTGCAGCAACCTATTCCTCCCGTTATCAGGGTGCTAGCCTTCAAAATCTTAGGTGCGCAGGTTACTGGTACTCTGAGAAAGCAGCTGCTGCTTGGACCATGTGCATTTCCTGGCCTCCTGCCTATTGCAACACTAGCTTAATTGCCTCTGTTCTTGGAATGAAATCAACATTTATTGGACACCTACTGTATGGAGGACATTAAGTGAGGCCTTGTGAGAAGCCAGACAAAGGGGTAGCAGATGATATGTCTTTGCCTTAAAAACTTCACAATCTAGCTGGGATTTAGTACTCTTGTCTATGTCTTGGCAAACTTTAGCCAGCTTTCCTAAGCTCTTTATCTTTCAGTATTTCCATGTGCAAAATATTTTATAGATTGGCAGTAAAATAACATGTATAAAATGCTTATAAAATGCTTACATCTTAATAATGAATACTTTGTGAATGATGGCTAGTTTGGGCCCCTAGCTGGAGGGAAGAGAGGAAAATGAGGAATAAGATTTTTCCCACAGTAGGCATTAATGTTACCCATTCATTTTTAATATAGGGAGGCTATGCCAGGTTAAGAATTTGTGCAAGCTCTCCATGTTGACAGAGCTTACAGTTAATGCCAAAGCTACTTGGTGCCAAAGCTCAGGCTTCTTTAAGTTTGAAATAACATTTCCAAGACATCACAGGATGTATGGTAAAATGACAGCCAGTGGATTTCCCCACAGCCTTATAGGAAGACGCTGCTGTAAAAATCAACTTGCTATGGAGCTAACACTAGCAGGGAGCTCTTCCCGGCTCTAGGCCTAAAGGGGCAAAGAGGAAGGAGAAATTCCTGGAGGCCATGGAGGGGCAGCTGTATGAAGAAGGCTGCCCGGCAGGAGCAGAAACTCCAGGTGAAGGGACACAGCCAAAATACCCATGACAAGCAGGGAAGGAGCCAGGGAAATCAATATCTGGCGTAGCCTGGCCTGCCTCTCCTTGCCCAGGCCACTGGGCAAGTAAGCTCTTGCTACTATCAGACCATGCTCCTTGGGCAGAGAAATGTTGGCAAAGGGGAGAGATCAGCCAGGGTACAAGCAGAAGATCTTCCACAGGAGCTCTATTAGGAGGTGAGACAGCCTTCTCGCCATGGAAACTCACACACAGAAGATGGAGCCGCTGATAGTTCCTTTTACTTTATATTGCTTTCTTGAATTGGGTGGTTTATGCCCAGCCTAGCTCTTCTGGACTTACAATAAATGAAAAAGTTTCCTGTCTTATGTTTGCTTCTGTCGTTGTTTGGAGACAGGGTCTTCTACATTCAGTCTGGCCTCAAACTCATGACAATGCCCCTACCTCAGCCACTTGAGGGCTTTGATTACAGGCATGCACCACCACACCCCAGCTGATGAAAAAGTTTTCTAATCGATGGAATGGTTTTTGGCTTACAAAACCAACCAAACAAAAGCTCTACACTTTTTCTAAAAGGAAGTCTAAGACACACACAAAAAAAGTCTTAGAAATCATTTTTTTTTTTAAACACAACCTTTGTGATTTGTTTCATTGGAAGTTCTTACCAGAGGAAAGGGGCCTGTTTGTTTAGATTGCTATGCAACAGGAGGCACTGAGTGAATGGCTTCCCAGTTTTTATTATTTTAAACTTCACCCAGGAGAAAATTGATCCAAGCTTAAGAAAGAGAGCAGGAATGGAATCCAGCATTGTCAGAATTCTATGTGGCATGGCAAAGAACAGAGCCTCAAGACCTCAAGACCAAACTAACAAATAGGAGAAAGAAAAAAAAAAAAAAAAAAAAAAAAACCAAAACTTGTATTTCTCATTTTCAAGCTAAAATCAATAGAAATGTATGTCTTTACTCAAACAGATTATTTTACCACCCGTTTATGTATTTTGTGCTAACACATTGCTAGAGGTTGGAAATGTATCCATTTCAGATGTCAGCAGGAGGTTAAGCAGCTGTAGAATTATTTTCATCTCTCTTCCTGACCCCTACAGCACACAGCAAGTGCTGAGCAACAGAAGCCATCACAGGTGGGGACAGAAGAGAGCGAAGCCTCTTCACATTCCCACCTGAGGTCAAGCTCAGCCTCCATTCTGTTTATAAAAGCTTCAAGTTCCTCCCACTGAACTGGTTTTCATAATGCCCTTTGGTTGCCATGCATGTCTGTGCTGAGTCTATCAGATCGGCAGTCTTAATGCAGTTTCTGGACTTTCCATTCAAGCTAGAGGGGAAAATACACAAGCGAGCGCCCTGAACTTGGTTAAATCAGACGTCTGGAAGCCAAGGGTGGGGAAAGGGAGCAAAGGTTAAGGGAAAAATAACACTCGGTAGCAACCAGCAAAACAAACTAGTCTGGAGCAACAAGAAGGCCCTGCAAGCAGGCACCAGCCTGGGACATAGCTCATCCTCTGAAAACAGTTCCTTCTGCTGTCTATGCCAGAAGCACCAGAAAAGAAGTAAATAAAAGTCATTAAAACACCACCAGCCACGGGCTGCCAGTGCTTACACTTCACTCATTCTTTTCTATCTTTCCACACATACGTATGTGTAAATATAAGGTTACAGAGAAATATAACACATATTTTTAGACTAAAACTCAGGTTGGAACTGGAGAGATGGCTCAGCAGTTAAGAGCACTGGCTGCTCTTGCAGAGGATGGGTTTGAGTCCCAGCACTCACATGACAGCTAACAACCATCTATAACTCCAGTTCCAGAGGATCTAATGCCCTCTACTGACCTCCAAAGGCATTGTATGATACAAGTGCGCTTACACACATGCAGGTAATACACTCATACACAAAAAATAAAAATAGTAAATCAAATATTATTCAAAATAAATAAAACTCAGGGTGATTATAAACATAGTTTCACATTGTTCATTTTAGTCTACCATTACATTTAAATATTTCCCCTATGATTACATATTCTCAAAATGGCTGTTGGTTTTAATTAACTATATAGCAGTTCATTTTGTAAGGCTGTATAATTTATTTTTAAAACAGTGTGTATACTGTTAGCATTCATGCTGTTTCTAATTTTTACTGCTGTAAATAATATTTTGAAGAATGTCTTCGAAATCATATCTTTGTAACTCTGTCTGTAGGACAAATTCCTAGAAATGAAATTAGTGGGCTGGAAAGCATTTTAAATATAGGCTTCAAATCATCATCTGGAGAAGCTGTGCCTAGTTTTGGCCTTGTGGGTAGCTTATAAAAATATCTATTTCAGGGGCTGGAGAGATGGCTTAGCAGTTAAGAGCACTGACTGCTTCTGTAAAGAACCCAGGTTTGAATCCGAGCACACACATGACAGCTAGCAACTGTCTGAAACTCCAGGTCCAGGGGATCCAACACCCTCTTCTGACCTCCACAGGCATTGCACAATATTGGTGCACATATCTACACGCAGGCAAAACACTCACACACATAAAATAAAAATAATACAGAAAATATTTTTTTAAATATCTATTTCAGGGGACAGTGAGATGGCTCCACAGGTGAAGGTGCTTTATGCAAGCCTGACCACCTGAGTTCCACCCCCAGAGCCTATGTGAAGGTGGAAGAAAAAAAACAGATTCCACAAAGTTGTCTCTGGTTACCACATACTCACTGTAGCACATGTGCCTGTTTATGCATGCACACACACACACACACACACACACACACACACTCACACTGCATACACACAATAATAATTTTTTTAAAAGAAAGAAGATATTTATTTTATTACATTATGTTGTCCTGGGAATTATCATCTTTAAGGAATGCTGGGCTGATTTTTTTTTAATTTACTCATTTTTATTTTATGTGTATGAGCATTTTGCTTGCATGTATAAAAGTGTACCACATGCATGCAATGACTATGGAAGCCGGAGAAGGGCACTGAATTCCCCAGAACTGGAGTTACAGCTGGTTGTTAGCTGCTCTATGGGTTCTGGGAAGCAAATTCAGGTCCTCTGCAAGAACAGCCCGTGTTCTTAGCCACTGAGCTGACTCTGTCTCTTCAGTCCCAGCTGGGCCTTTTTGAGAGTAGAAAAATTTACCTTTGCATTTGAATTTTTCATTCTTCTCTTAACAGTAAGTCTGAATATGGCAACTCAGCTTGGAAACGACTGGTTTCCTTCCAAGTCAACTTTGGTATGCCTAGTCCCTGAGAAAAGTCAGCCTCCATGATGGAATATGTGAAGAAAACTTCTACTATAAGCATCAGCAGCCCAGCAGCCTTCATTTTAACATTAATACCAAACGATGGATTCTTTTCTGTCACATTTTATAATATAGTCATAACCAGCTTGCCAAGGCTGACACATCCTGGAATTATAAGCACAGATTGTGGCAAGGGACAATGACACCTTCGCAACCCAGAATGACAAGAGAGTATCTCTGTCACTCTGAGCGCAGAGGGGACGGGGCAGGGTCACAGGACCTAGTGACCCTGAAATCTAAGGGCAACTTGACATTCATTCACTCCTCACATGAGTTGTGTCAAATCTATAGATCTCTTCCAAGTAATGCCTCTAATTTGTATTAAATAAGACAGAATTATAAAGAATCCAATTAATTCAAATATTGTTATGAAAACATTTATTAAAAATTTGGGGCATATTAATACATATGTTTATTTATTATTAAATGCCACATACCAAAATCTACAGAGAGATCTCAAAATTACCATCATTTAAAAGTGGCAATGAAGATAGAGATATTTCCACATGCCTACAGCAATTAATGTAATATGGAAATACTCTTATCTATTAGTAACAAAATCCAAGTATTGAAAACACTGTTACCAATTACTGCTTGCATCATCATGAAAAGATACAATTATGTTCTCACCATGGGATGCCCAAGTTCTCTCCATGGACCCCTGGTTAGGAACTCATGGTCATTCTAAAAGCTCAGAGAGGAGGAAGTTAGGAAAATACATTATCTCCATCTCCTCCCACTGTTAGAAATCTGACACCTTCCCTGGGCTCCCTTTTTTTCTCTCTCTCTCTCTAATTACTGCCGTTCTGGGAAGCTGTTGGAACAATACAGTGGGATTGGCTACAGTGAATGATCTTAGGCAAAGGATTGAAGTCATCCTGTTAAAAATACTGTGTGGACATGTGTGCTCTGACCACAGGCTACACCTAGCATCATTACAGTACAACACATTTTAACTCTCCAGGCTTGGCCAAAACGTTCTGGCTACAGATTTGTTCTAACCAGCTGTGTGACCATGGAAAAGCCCCTTGATATTCCTAAGCCTTGGATCTTCTTTATTCACAAAACACTTTGGCAATTCGTTAGTTTTGATAAAGCCATGGTCGTGTGAACCTCTAGCAATGGGACGGAACTGGGGGAAGGGTATGAAGGACACTTAGTACTGTTTGTAACTCTTTTGTAAGACTAAATTATTTCGAAATAGAAGAGTTATAAGAAATTTAAAAGTTCTCTTTTACCATTAAAAATAATAATAATTTAGGAAAGAGAACATTCTCTTTGCAGCTTTCACAATATTTGACTTTAAACTTTTTAACTCCCATGATGCTTTGGTGATGAATGCATCTTTCCAGAAGCATTCTTGGGCATCTAGAACAGAAAGACTTACTTGTTTTCTGGAGTTTCTAACCTCTTCATCTCTGCCAGTTCCTTTTAAACATTTTTTCCCCTCATGTCATTCTCTATAGAAAATGATTTTTTACTTTTCTTCAAAGCCACAGAATTTGAACTCTGACGCTGATTCCAAAGCGGAACTCAGAGTTGCTCTGGACCTGTGGTCAGGCACACCCTCTCCCCTTGGGTCCCACTGATCACGTCCATTTCAGCCTGTTTCCATGTGCTCTGTCCTCTGCTCTGAAGTGTCCTGCCTTCCTCAGTAGGTCAGTTTACTTTTTTTGTGCTTTTTGCCTCCTGAGCTTCTTAGGCAGGGGTTTCTTTGTGTTTCATTGAAAAATATTCTGTTCTCTTGCTCAAACAGAGTTCATAGAGTAAATATTTCTGGTGGTTTTTCCTTCCTGATAGCTCAACACTTTATAAACACTTGGCATTCTGCTACATTCAAGTGGTGGAGCTCAAATTCAGGGAGTGCCCTGAGCTTCAGGTGTCAAAGGGAATAGGAGGGCCAGGTAAATGGTGCAGCCGGGTCTGGACAGTGTAGGCCTCTGGGCGTTAAAGAACACTAACAAGCTAAAGGGAGGAAATGGAGAGGTAGCCTGCCCTGGCAAGCCCAGGCAGGGATCCCTTTGATGTGAAGTCTTGCTTGATATTGCTTTGTGTGTCTGCACTTGTCCCTGGCAGGCAGAAGGCAGTTCCTCTCCAATAATGAGGTGTCCTTGTGCATTATTGCCATCCACTGAAACACTGCTGTATATAAGCAGCTCCCACCGTGATGAAGGAGGGGAGGCCAGGCTGGGATTGTCAAAGGGTAGACACTCCAGGAGAACCAAGAGCCAAGGCCTTTGGCAAGGAAGCTGTGGCAGGCCTAGGACTTTGCACCATGGTTCTCAGAGCATGTGACTGATTTGTAGGAACAATTTGAGAGGGATACAGAGAAATTAGGAGCACAATGATCCAAGTGATTCTTTCTTATTGAAACAAAGAGATTTAGAAATACCCACTACAATAATCTCAAGTTAGTCTCTGCCAGACACTGATTGGTATTAGTCATCACAACTGGCTAGACTTCTCTTACATCCTAGGTGGACATGATTAACGATGCTGTCTATTTCCAGTCTCTCTCCTAATGGTTCCAGGATCGGACGATGTTAACCAGTTGATGCCAACAAGTAAAAGTGATATAGTTTTCTCCCTGGTATTGAATTACTGATGCAAGACTTTCCAGAACTCTCTTCCCTGGACTGGGGACCACCAGTTTGAGAACTTGGTAATATCAGAATCTTCCTGGCAGCCCACATGGAAGAAGTAAGCACGGGCAGGAAGTTAACCTCTGTGGTTTAAAGCTGCTAAAACTGAATGTTGGTTGTGACAGAGTAGCCCAGACTACTGAAAGCTGCTAAAAACCTAGCCCTAGGAGTCTATCTTTCCTTGTTCTCTCATGCTCACAAACCTGGACACTGAACTGATTTGCCATGATCCTTAAGTTGCTCTTAAAAGCAATCCACACTGTTTAGGCAAGAAGTTCCCACAGACTTGGTCCTGGGGAGTAGCATCAGTCTTTGGGAAGCCCAAGAGGTTATAGCTCAGAGCCACAATTAGGCTCAAGAAAAGATGCAAAATGTTCACTGAACCTTGCCTAGCATAAAGGAACTGTGAAAGAAACTCACCCACAAGATTATTAATTTAGTTTCTGTAATTAGGATCTATTTCCATGATCAAAGAATATAGTTCCTAAGATGCTTTTATGTAAGAATAGGCAATGCAGAGAAGGAGGACTGTGACTGGAGAAAATTCATTGATTCAGATGGACTCAGAAAACAGCGGCTGGAAATCAGAAACTATACTCTTTAAGTTGTCCGGAAAATATACGTAGCCCTGATGGGGCACAGAAGGAGGATGCTGACTGGCACCTCCTCTGAGATGCACAAAGAATACAGTGAATCCAGAAAGCTTCAAGGAAGATGTTGCTTTCAAGAACTACTTAACATTTAGAAGATAAAGGGATCAGAAAGGCAAGCAAACATCCCGCAGGCCTCTTGGAAATGGACCAGGTGGTTGTTACACTGGTTTGGATTGAGGGAGCCAATGATATATTCAGATAGACAAATAAGATGAGAGGAGGAAAGTTAGGTGACTGAGGATGGATTCATAAAGAATTTTTATAATAAAGTAACTATTTGGGTGCATTCTTATAATCCCTTCTGCTTGGGAGGCTGAGGCAGGAGAATCAAGAGCTTGATGTCAACTTGGGCAACATAGTTATATTCCATCTGAATGAACAAAGTGCAAAATTATATATATGTATGTATATATATATATATATATACACATCATGAATGTCATAATGAAACCTATTAGTTTGTATGCTAACCAAAAATGCTATATACATATGTGCGCATATATGTAATATACTATAACTAATATACATAGATATTACTTACCTTAATTATTACTGTAACAAGATGCCTGACAGAAGCAACTTAAGGGAGGAGAGATTTATTTTGGCTCACAGTTTTCGGGGATACACTCCATCAAGGTGGGGAAGGTACAATGGTTAGGGTGGCTCCCTAACATTAGTCATGAGGGACAACTCTTCAGAAATTGGTGGATCAGGAAGCATAAAGAGATTCCAGAAGCAGAGCTGGGCTAAAATCCTCAAGGTCAGCACCCATTGGCCTACATCCACAGTTAGGCCCCAGATGCCAACGTGTCAAAGAGCCCATAGCTTCCCAAAACAGCACCACCAGCTGGGAACCAAATATTCAAACACACTGTGAGGGTCATTTCACATTCAAGCCATAGTATACACACACACACACACACACACACACACACTCAAATAAATACATAGATAGATAAACAAAATAACTGGACCAGCAAGATGGCTCGGTAGGTAAAGGCGCTTTAGACAGAAGTCTGGCAAACTGAGTTTAATTTTCAATTCCTGGAACCCACATAAAGGTGGAAGGAGAGAATCAGCTCTACAAAGTTGTTCTTGGGTTTCCACATGCAATCTGTGGCATGTTTCCCTCCCGCCCCCCGCACCCACACACACACAGAAAGAAACACATAGACAATAATAATGCATAAAAATTATAAAATCAATACTAATAGAAGTATTTCTCTGGGAAAGTCTTAGTGAAGAGGAAAGCGTATCAGCAGAAATATTGAGATTATTACCTGCGATTGAGGTATTGGGATCTGAGAAATCAAGAAAAGGAAAATTAAGCATCTATATGAGAGAGCAGTACTGGTTGCAGTCATGTGTCTGAGCTGCTAACTGTCCTCCAGTTCTCTCTTCTTTGGCTGGAACCCCTGTTCTTCCTTATACACACAGCTGCCCAGAATAAAGCTTGCATTTCTGTTTTCTCTTCAAATAGTTCTGACCACTGGCAACAAGGATGCAATGGTATAATGTATGTCCTTAAAGAGAAGGGAATAATCTTATTTTTATTTCTTGTTTCCTGGTGGCTAGGATATAACTGGAATAGAGAGAGCTAGAACAGTCGTGTTGAACAATAAAACAGAAGACTATCAGAAGGAGGACTGGTGAGATGGCTCAGCAGGTAAAGGGACTTGCCTTCAAGCCTGATGACCTGAATTTGATCCCCAGAATCCATGTGGTTGGAGGAAAGAACCAATTCATGAAAGGTGTACTCTGACCTCCACCCACAAGTTATGGGATGCACTTGCTCCTACCCTCCAACAAATAAACAAATGCTTTTAAAACATATCCTCAGAGTTAGGTTGGTGAGATGGCTCAGCTGGTGAAGGCACCTACCACCAAGCCTGACCACCTGATTTTGAGCCCCAGGACCTACATGGTGAAATGAAAGAACTGACTTCCACAAGTTGTCCTATGAATGACATGCACACCATGGCACACACATGTGCACACACACAATAAATAAAGAATTAAAAGTAGAGTTATAAAAGGGAAGGCACCTGGGTTCCTGATGGTCACAGCGCCAACCACGTTATGCCTGGATTGCTTGCCCATTGACTTTTTTATATACAAAAGAAAGACATATTGGCTTAATTTAAGCCACCTTTTGATCAGGACTCATCCTCATTCTTACTTCAAGTTATCTCAGGTATATTCATAGATGCTGTCCTTTCTCTTTTATAACTTTTCAAGTTTTCAACAATGAATATAAATGGTTTTTTAAATTGAGAAAACAATGTCACTTTTTTTCCAATAAATAAGACTGAAGCCCAAAGGAGCTGGAGAAATGTCTCAGCAGTTAACAGCAATGGCTTGCTCTTGTAGAGGCCCAAGGTTCAATTCCCAGCACCCACATGGCGACTGACAACCAACCGTCTGTAACGCCAGTTCCAGAGGAACCTGATGTCTTCTTCTGACCTCTGCAGGCATTGTAGGACACAGGCGCACTTACACACATACAGACAATACACTCATACACATAAAATAAAAATAAATTTTAAAAAGAGGCCAGAGAATAGAGGCTACACTGAAACCAAAACAGAAGGAAAGGTACTTGGGGACCTTTTGTAGTGAAAAGAGCCCCATGGTGTCCTTGAATGAATCTCTCATCATGAAAGTCTCTATTTGTTTTTCTTGTTAAGGAATTCAGTGGAGGAAATTGAAACCACATACCTAAATATGCAATGGTTAGTGTTGATTGTCACTTTGAGATTCAGAATCGCCATGGAAACAAACCTCTGGGCATATCTGTGAGAGATTTTCTAGATTAAGTTAACTGAGGCGGAAGATCCACTCTAAATGTGTCTGTGGCATCATTCCATGGGCTGGTGTCCTGGACCGAATGAAATGGAGAAAGTGGGCTGAGCAGCCCTTTATCTCTCTGCTCCTTGCTGGCATATACCATGTGACCAGCTGCCTCAGTGTCCTGCCACCATGCCTTCCCCACCAGGATGGACTGTATCCTTGAGCTATGAGCCAAAATAAACCCTTCTTTAAACTGCTTTTGTCAAGTACTTTGTGGCATAAACTAGTAACAATGTAACGTATCTTGAAGGGATGCAGATTAAATATAAACAGCTGGATTCAATAAAGTCATTGGAAACAGTAAGGAAAGACAAGGGAGGAAGGTCTGCTTCAGTTGAGCCCATATTACTATTCAGTTTTCAGATTATAATCCTGAAACTGTGAACCAGCGGTCAGGAAATTGCTGTCAAGGGCTGGAGATAGAGTGGAGTTGGTAGAGGGCAAAGCCCTGGGTTCAGTCCCAAGCCCCTCATAATTTGTGCATTGTAGCACATGCCTGTAATCCCAGCACTGGAGAGATGGAGGCAGGAAGATCAGAAGTTCAAGGTCATCCTTGACTACACAGTAAGTTTAAGGCTAGCCTGGACTAGAGACTCTGTCCCAAGGGAAACGAACAAAGTAGATAAACGGAAGTCCTTGTTAATACCTGGAGATCAGGAAATAGCTGCCCAGGCTCATGGTCGTCCCATGCCACGAAGCTGGTCATTAAACAGTGGAATGTGAAGTTCTCCATAGTAAAAGCTCTTTTGGGCCAGAACTTGCCACTGACATGGTAACAAGAGTAGCCTCCACCTGCATTTCACCTGGTGAGTGGGATCTCATTTCCTGGACTTCATCTGAAACCTCGAGAGCAGAGGAGTCTGGGAAATGTAGTCTGTCTTGCACCCCTGGCGAAGTGGAAGTGTGCAGGAGGGGTAAGGAGGAACACTGGCGGAACAGAACACATCGGCAGTTCACCTCTGTTCCTTCCCTCTAAGCTCTCAAACATTGCCAACACCTTCCATAGGTGACTTCTCTACCGATCATTTTTCTTTGGCTTTTAGAAACAAAGTCTCACTGTGTAACCCAGATTGGCCTCAAATTCATTATGTAGCACAGGTTAGCCTTGAACTAACTAGTGATCCTATTGGCTCTACCTTCCAAATACTGAGAATACCGGAGTGTACCACTACCCGAAGCTGTGCTGACGATTTTTTCAGCCACTTAAAGACTATTATATACTAGCACCATATTAAGCATTTCATAATATAGAGACTGATGGAATGTTTCAAGTCACTTTGACTCCTCCTTTCAAAAAATATGGTAGTCCTTCAGTTACCCATGTTCAGCTATTGTCTAAAAAATATTAAGTGGGGTGCTAGAGAGATGGTTCAGTGGTTAAGAGCACTGGCTGCTCTTACAGAGGACCTAGGTTCAGTTCCCAGCACCCACATAGTGGCTAACAACTATCTGTAAATCCAGTTCCAGGGGATCTGACACCCTTTTCAGGCCTCCGTGGCCATTGCATGCATGAGTAAGCATGCAGGCAAAGCACTCATACACATAAAAATAAACACATGAATAAAAAATTTTAAATTAAAATATTAAGTGGAAAATTTCAGAAATAATTCTTAAATCTTAACTCATTTACAATTTTATGTTATCTATTTTTTATTTTTAGTTTTTTTTCAAAGACTGCACTTATTTATTTATTTATTTATTTATGTGCACATGCCACAGTGTGCATATTGAGGTCAGAGGACAACTCTCAGGAGTTGGTTCTCTCTGCCACTATGTGGGTCTCAGGAGGGTTCAACTCAGGTACTCAGGCTTGGTAGCAAGCCTTTACTCACTGAACCATCTTACCAGCTCAATATTTTTGGCTATTGTTATTCATTTCTTGTTGTCCTATTTTATAAATTAAACTTTGTCTCATATGTAGGCATATATACACTTATCTTTGGGGCTATCTGCAGTTTCACTCATCTACCCACAGGGAGCCATGAACTGTGTCCTCTTGGAGCTATTATACGTTTAGTGTCTATTAGTTAACCAGAAAACTGTCCATAACTCCTCATTATCTATTAAATAAGGTTTCAAGCGTCTTAATTTAAACTTGAAAAACACTCCAGTACCCAGCCTCAACTCATGTTTGCAGTATCATCTCCCGTTTCTGCACTTACGAACCCTCATGGGCCAGGGAAACTGGATGTTTCTATTTTTTGCACACATCCCTCCCTTTTTGGCAGTCAGCACTTCAGTCACACAGTCCCTCCACCCCACCCTCACCCCTGCTTCTCAGATATTCTTTCCATCTCCATATAGTAAAGTGTTGCTGATCCCTTGGTGTCCAAGGCAAGTGTCATCCTGAAGAAGACTTGCTGATGCCACAAAGCCAGAGTCATTGTTCTCTCTGAAGAACACCAGGGGATAGAGCTGGGACTGTGGAGAAGTACTTAACTAGCAAATGAAAGACCCTAAAGAGGCTCTCTAGATAGCCTGACTAGACCTCCAGTTCCAGTAGATGAATTTGCTCTGAAAGACGTCTGGGGACACTCACTTGACACAATAGGCCTTAACACAAATGACAGAATGTATGAATTCCAGTGAGGGGGGGGGAGGGGGGAGGGTGATAGTCGAGAAGGAGGCACAAAGATAATTGATTGAGATACACAAAAATTCAATAACAGAAGAAAAACGAGACAAGAAACAAACTAAAATAAAAAATGCCAAGAACTTGCTCTATTTAGGTGCTGTGGGATTTAAAATAGTCTCCTTTCTATTACAGCTTCTTTTTAAAAAATAAACACCATCTCTTCTCTAGAGAACTATGACCCATAACAGAGCATGGATTGTCTCTTATTTATCCTGGATTCCCTTTAGTGTTAGTGTTTCTCCAGTAAGCACATGTACAACTGGAGCTTTTTACCTTCAAAGAATGTATAATCTAATAATGGGAATCAAAAAAAAGAAGTACACCACTCTGTTTCCTCATATAATGTCTGCAATTCTTTGCCTAGAATTTCTTTTTTTTTCTGCATAATTCATATTCCCTTTCTTAATCTTTATTTCTCTGACAATAACAAGCATTTTGTTCTCTCTTCATTCTGTCTGTGTTCGACTTCCACTTTCCATGATTCTTACAATTAGGTATGTGATTTGAGCCACGCGGCTTCCCATCTGAACCACAGAAAAGATGGAGCTGCCTCCTTATGCCTATATCAATAAAAACAATTAGTAAATTGTATTTCTGTGCTTCTAATCAAAACCAACAATTAGTGCAAAATGCATAGCTCCATTGTAAGTGACGAAGAATAATATTCACACGTGGACTTTCAAATTCACATGACAAAGCTCCATTCACCTGCTTTTTTCACTTGTTAGCACCCTAATTATAGAACAAGTTTCCAGCTTTAGTCCTGTCATTAAAGCCAAAAGACCTTACAATAGAATTAGACACAGAGCACGATAATTAGATGATCCCTTTTTCCCAGACGTAGACTTTTCCCTTCCTAAGACAACCAGGCTGAAAAGTACTCTGGCTTTATTTCCTTCTCTCACTAAAACAAGTTTTTAAGTTCTTCATGGGACAGTACATGGCTTCCTTCCCTTCAGCCTTTTCTCTCTAGGTTTCCATCTTCTGCTGTTACTCTCCTTGTCTTTAAGCAGTAAACATTCAAACATTTAAAATCTTGACTGCAAGCAAGTACTACTGATGACAGTATGAAATGTGTCACTGGCTTTATTGTGGAAAGCTGTGCCCCACACACCACTCTGCTATCTACTATTCTATGTTCAGTAAAAGAATATTTTTCTAAAGATTTCTAAAAATCAAACCTAGTCTATAATATGAATTAACACGATCGGTGGTATTTTCTAAATATTTATGTTCGTGTTCCTAGATAGCACTGCTGTCAGCTTTGGGCAGAGAAGCATCTTTCTGCAGTAGGTGGCAGTTACTACAGAGTCTCAAACCTGATCAAAGTGTTGAAAGCTAAGTCTTACATGAGACATCTATATCTCTCCCTCCAGGCTCAGGGAACACTGAAGAAGAAGGAGCTGTAAGAACGTAAGAGCTGAGTAGAGAGATGGCTCAGCAGTTATGAGCACTGACTGCTGTCACAGAGAACCTGGGTTCGATTCCCAGCACTCACATGACAGTTAACAACTGTCTGTAACTCCAGTTCCAGGGGAATTCAGTGTTCTCTTCTGACCTGTACTGTACGACACAGGTGCATTTACACGCATGCAGGCAATAAACTCATACACATAACAATAAAAATAAAGAAAGAACGCAAGAGCCAGAGGAAGAGGTAGAGTGTTATGGAATGCCATCTTCTGGGATTGACACGGCCATTGCGTTCCTGAACTCACAACAGTTGTGTTTACCTGAAAAAGATCTGCACAGGATTAGGGCCGTCAACAATCCACGCAGAGTGGGGAAAAGGCTCACATCTCCCCAGAAGATTTGTGCAGTTAATATACAGTTAATGGTTGCTGGGGGAGGAAGAACAATTTCTGTCAGTGCTGTAGCCACTGGTAAGTTGCCTGCACTCTTATAAATAACCTCTCACTCATACCCCTGTAAGCTACCCTAATTAATCCTTTTTCAAATATTTTATTTATGTTTTTTATTTTATAAATGTATGAATGCATTGCCTGCATGTACATAAATGTACCCGTGTTGAGCAATACACATGGAGATCAGAAGAGGGCATCAAAGTCCCCTGAAACTAGAGTTACTGATGGTTGTTAGCTGCCATGGGGATGCTGGGAATTGAACCCAGGTCCCCTGCAGGAGCATCCAGTGCTCTTAACTGCTGAGTCATCTCTCCAGCCCCAGTTACCCTAACACACACACACACACACACACACACACACACACACACACACACACCATGAATACCTGGGAATGAGACGGGGATAAGAGAAGGCTGTATACAAGGTGAATATGGTCAAAATACATTACATGTATATATGAAAATGTACAATTATTATATACTCACTAAAAACCAAACATGATCTGGGATAAACTAGGTTTGGTAATCATGGAATAAACTGGACACATAATGCCAGCACTTAGTAGGTGAAAGTAAGAGGACCAGGCCTTCAAGATCATCCTCAACTACCCAGTGAGTTCAAGACAAACCTGGAGTATACGAGGCCCTAACTCAAAACACAAAACGAAATGAAAAGGATAACAGGATCTGAGGTAAACCAGAGTAGTAGGTGCACTCCTGTAATATTGGGGCTTAGGAGATAAAGCCAGGAAGATGAATAGCTCAAGGTCATCACTGACTACATACTAAGTTCAAGGTCAGCCTGGGCTACATGAAGCCCTGAAGAGAAAGAGAGACAGAGGCAGAGGTAGACAGGTGATGATAGATGATAGATAGATAGATAGATAGATAGATAGATAGATAGATAGATAGATTCCATGACTTCGTCTGGGGTTAGATAGGGGTGGACATATTGTCACCATAGAGACAAATTCTGAGGAATGCGGTGGAAGAAACAATGTCCTCTTGGCATTATAGCCGCCTGTCTTTAGTAGTCACTCATCAGGCTTGTCCTGATTCTGCTTCTGCGTTTTTATGAGGATCCCTTAACCCTCCTCTCTCCCTGGCTACCTCCAAAAGCATGTGTGTCTATCCAAGGCAGCAATGCAGGCTTTTGCAGTCTGGTAGGCTTGTCCTGGAGATTCTAACCTTTACCTCACTGTTATTATTCCAAATCTAGGAGTGAGAAATAATTTTACAGACTGTGTTTCAAGGGCATTGCTGTCCATACATCACTGTACATAAGCTAAACATTGCCCTTAAATTATACCAGATCATAACAGGACTGTATCTGAACATGTTGTTTTGATTCCTTGTAGACCTCTCCCATCCAAATTTGTACCTTAACCCAAGCCATCAGCCAAGAGAGAAGAGCATGAAGTTCCACGGCACATGATGGAATTGTCTACCATGTTTATAGCAGGGCTTGATGGTTAGGGCTGGGGGGTCATGCAGTAGACTCATTCACGAGTCAGCTCACTGAAAGTGAGGGAAACTGCGTATCCTGTGTGGACTATTCACTCCAAACATCCCCCAAATGATCCTTTTCCCCACTTTCTTTAAAAAAGCCCCCAAAAGCAGGCGCTGATTTCCCTGACTCTTATAACCAGTGCTATTCCGATGATCCCAGTCTGACCACAAAGCTAAAAGGAAGATCTTCAAAGACGCTTCTAGCATGGCAAGAGAACTCTCTAGGCTGTTCTCTCTTCTCCTGGTGGTTACCACTGTGGTGCCAATAGTTAACAGCTGCTCAGTTAAGGTGAGAAAACTCCAAGTAGAATGAAAGCCAGCATCCCAAAGACAGAGAAGGCAAATGGGAAAAGCCCAAGCAGTTGACATGATGGAACAGCTTCTTACCTCCAGCAGGGCTTCTCACAAGAGAAAAATAAGCACCACATAAGCACAAACCCAAAATTAGATTCATTTTTATTTTGGTCTGTTACATCATGGCATTAAGACTTCTTTTGTCTTAATTGTAACCACCAGAAACTTATAAAGTTGTAACATGTCTATTTAAACACTATAAGGTCTGTTTGCTTGTGTTCTGAATATAGGAGGGTTTTAATTCGTGGTGGTGGTATTTTTTTTTTGAGTCAGGGTCTCACTATGTAGCCTTGGCTGACCTGAAAAACCCTATGTAGATCAGGCTGGTCTCAAACTCGGAGATCTTCTTGCCTCTGTCTCCTGACTGCTGAGATTAAAGGCTTATGCTTTCACTCCTGATTTTTGTTAAGTGATAATAGATACAATTTGTTTTAGAATTTCATACATAAGTACTGTATTTATATCGTTTCTACTCCCTCTTTTCCTTCTAACTCTTCCCAAGCCCCCTCTCAATTTCTTTGATTATTAGTATACATACATATATATATATATATATATATATATATATATATATATATATATATGAGAGCGAGAGAGCTGAGTCCCTTTAGAGGTGCTTGTGTGTGCATGTGTTTATGAGATTGGATAACCTATCAGGGAGCTCATCCCTGGAAAAAGCTGATTCTTCCTCCCTGAGAATCCATGGATCGCCTGTAGTTCTTTGTCTAGAGGTGGGACCCTGTGCAATTTTTTCCATCCACACTGGCAAGTCAACTGGTGGTGCCATTATGTAGGTCTTGTTTAGGCAACCATGTCGTGGAGATTTCATGGGCGCATCTTCCCTGTCAGGTCTAGAAGACACTATCTACAAGCAAGCATCCTGGTCCTCCAGCTCTAACAATCTTTCTGCCTCCTCTTCTGTGATGTTTCCTGAGCGTTAGGTGGAGGCGTTGCATTATAGATGTATCCACTGGGGCTATGCACCACAAGATTGCTTATTCTCTGCATTTTATCCAGTTGTGGGACTTTGTAATAGTCCCCATCTACTGCAAAAAGAAGCTTCTTTGATGAATGGTGAAAGCTATACTTATCAGAGAATATAGTAAGAAGTTAGGCTGATCTAGGAAAGTGGCAGTAGTAGGTTCTCCTCTAAGTTCTACGATGCTTCCAACATGGACACTTGGCTATATTTACAGTACTAGCCATAGATTCCTCCTTTAAGACAACTGTTGATTATCCCCAAGATAAAAAAAGCCACAATTGAATCAATAAAGATAATTTGTTGGGCTGGTCACTGTGTTTCACAGACTTTACAGCTGGCAGTACCATTGATTGGCATTCTCCCTTGGCAGTTTGCATAGTACCTTCTGATACTATGAGAGACAGTCTCCAGGGAGGATGCTTCCAGGTCAGTTCCATCTCAGTTTCCCCAAGTCCCGTGTCCAAAGTGTGTAGTTTTTCAGCAAAAAGATCTTACCTTAAAGTTTTGGGAGGTAACCAAGGCGATGGCAACAGTTCGTATTATTTTGAGAGTCTCTTGGATTACCCTGACCAATGTGCCTAGCACTGGGATTTTTGTTAGATAGCCTTCAGCTATATACACAGACACTGCGTGTGTGTGTGTGTGTGTGTGTGTGTTTGAGACAGGGTCTCACTTTATTACCCTGGCTGAACTGGAACTCACTATGTAGACCAGGCTGGCCTCAAACTCAGAGATCCACCTGCCTCTGCCTCCTGAGTGCTGAGATTAGAGTCTTGTGCCACTGTGTCCCGCTCTGTGTATTTTTATGTAAGCCTATGAAAGAATACATTTCCCTGCGGCTATTCAGACATCCTTAGTGTGCTACTTCTCTCCCCTTCCTCTTACCCCTTCCCCAGTTAAATCCCCCCTCCCATTTTTCCCATTTCCCCTCGACAGCAACTGTGTCCCACTACTCCCCTCTGGAGCTGCTTCTCCCCATCCTCTGCCTCCATAGCTCACTTCTACTTTCTTGGATTCTGCAGATTCTTCAGGGTACATACTCACAACTAAAGATTTGAAGCTAGGATCCACACATGGAGGGAACGCCAGGCATTTGTCTTTCTGGATCTCAGTTACCTCACTCAGTGTTTTTTCCAGTTCCATCCATTTACTTGCAAATTTCATGGTTTTGCTTCCCTTAGTAGCTGCACCAGTTTGTAATCCCACCAACAGTGAATGAGGGGGTCCCTTGGTTCCCCACATTCTCACCAGCACCTGGCATCATTTATTCTCTTGATCTTAGCCATTCTGACTGGAGTACGATGGAATCAAGTAGTTCTAATTTGCGTTTTTCTAATTGCAAAGGATGTTGAACACTTTTTGAGATTTTTTTTTATTTCTTCTTTTGAGAGCTCTCTGTTCCAATCCATAACCTACTTTTTTTTAATAGGGTTTGTTTTCTGGAGTCTTTGTTTTCTTTTTTCTTTCTTTTTTTGAGTTCTTTGTATATTCTGGATGTTAATCCTCTGTCAGATGTATAATTGACAAAGAAGTCACTCTGGAGGCTTCCTCTTCACTCAGTTGATTGTGTCCTTTGCTGTAACAGAAGCTTTTTAGTTTAATAAGGTCCTAGATGTCAGTTGCTGACAATGAATGAATGAAGTCCAATTTAGAAAGTTTGGGTTAAAAAAAAAAAAAAACCTTTAAGAAATAGACCAAAGACCTCAATTTTCTTCCAACAGTTTCAGGTTTCAAATTGAGGTCTTTGATCCATTTTTAAAAGATTATTTTTAAGTACCAAATTTTTCATTTTAATCCACCCTCACATTTTTGTGTCATATGAAATTTTTTTGTATCACGAGCATTTCTTATTTTTATTACATTTATTTATTGGTGTGTGCACATGCAAGAGTGCCAAGACACACATGTGGAGGTCAGATGATAACTTTTGGAAGTCCTTCCAGCATCAAGCTCAGGTCCTCAGCTTGGCAACAAGACGTGCATTTAAATTTTTTTGATGGATTTATTTTTATTTTATGTGCATGACTGTTTTGCCTGCATGGATGTAAATGTATCTGTGTGTGCAACACCTGCAGAAGCCAGAAGAGGTCATCAGATCCCCTGGAATTGAAGTTAGAGAGTTGTTAGCTACCATGTGGATGCTGGGAACCAGAACTAGGTCCTCTGTTAGAGCAGCCAGTGTTCTTAGCCACTACATTACATGCATTTTAATAAATTTTTTTCTAGAGCGTGGAGCATGCTTACAAATAAATTTTTAAAATTCCATTGAAAATGTGAAATGTTGTTGTATTAAAGTTTTCACAAAATGAAATTTTCTATTCCTGTCTCATTAGTTAAATTCAATAATATCACTAATTAATAAGGTTTAACTGTAGCCTATTAAAACTCACACTTCCATTAAATTCAGTGCTCAGACTGAGCTATCCACAGTTAGACTTTGGATCTCTAAACCTTCTGGCAGAAGGAAAATATGGTTTGTACACACCATATGTACTTTCCTGGGTATAGGTCCAAAGCTTCACCAAGAAGTCTATTATATTAAAATATTCTCAAGCTTGCTGGAATGCTACATCTGTTCTTTTTGAGCCTATATTACGCCCCCAAATCACTTGTGGTTCATTTGAGTTTTCGCTTTTCTGTCAAAATGCCGATGCATGTGTATTGTGGGAAGACACACTCAATAAATGTTACTTGACTTACATCAGTATTTAATTATTTATGCTGTGTTTGGTGTCTGCTGGAATGGCAGTCTCCGGTTGATCATTCTAGAGGCTCTGAATCTATCGGCTGCATCCCAGTGGGCTTGATGTGCTATAGACACGCAAATCAAAATAGCGTAAAGGAGGGGAAAACCATCCCTTTCCAGCATTATACATTTTTCATGAGAAGCAGGTCATTACAAAGCACCACAATGGTGCTTGCTCACATTATGCTTCATCTTTTGTCTCTTGCCAAATTATCTTTCCTTCTTCCCCTTCTCCCAGTGTTTCCCTCCACTTAGGACCCTGTGTGTACTGATTCTACCAGCTCCTTCTTTCATTAGTATCTTTTAATGCTGCCTACATAATAGGTATATTTGAAGTGTTTTCTTCTGTGCTTGAGTCTCTTTCCCTTCTCGTCACCTGGCATCGCTCTTTCTCCAGCTGCTGCACATTACACCACCACATTCCAGTTGATACAGTGCACATATCTTCACAGATTTATAATTCCAACTCCCAACACATCAGAAGATAGGCTCATATCCTGTTTTACTATGATATATTGATTCTCCCTGAAGATTTAATTTTACTGCCCATTGTAATCTTTTTTCTGATTTCTTTTCATGCCTGTGAATACAAACCCAATAATTTATTTGTACCGATCTTCGATCCTGTCATGCAAATTCTGTGGCAATTTCCTCCCAAATGGTGGAATTGAAATGATCAATACATCCCTTCCCTCTGCTCTGCCTTCTCATCTCTGGTTAGCATTAGGCAGGGGTTTAAGTGTGACAGAGATTTTCGAAGATGTCTGTAATGAAAAGGACGTGTTCAGGGAGTCAGCAAAAGCTCTGTTGAGAGTTGTTCTTCTATAAAAAGCAACTAAGTAAGTTATAATTTTCACCAAAATTTAATTTCATGCAGAGAGTAAACATCTGGAAATTCTCTTGATAATCAGTGTGGATTTCTATGGTGAGTCAGAGGCCTGTACTCTATGTGAGCGTTTGGAGATTACAGTCTTTAATGATCAGCACATTATTTCACACTTAAAGGCTTGGCTTTAAATGTCTTTAAGAAATCATTAGAATTCAAGACAGTCATGAAATGAGAAGCTTGCCACTTTATTTCTTTACGTCTCTGGGGACAATGGTATGGTCGGAGGAGGGAGTTTGGTATTGGTATGCTTTGGGTATGTACTTTGGGTTCTTTCTTTTACTCATTTATTTGTGAAATTTAAGAAGCAGTAGGGATTCTAAATCAGGCAAATAGATGAGAAAACAGTAATGCTCAAAAATTACCCAAGCATGAAATCCTCTTGAACTAAGAAGGAAGGCTTCAAACAATATGTTGTCCAGGAGCGTGAGCTATAAAAGATGACATTTCAAAAGTAGGTTTTAGAAGGAGGGTTGATAATAGGAAACTTGATCATCTAAAATTAGTCAAACTTACCTCTTACTATCCTAAAAGAATAGCCTGAACTCCTCCCCAAGAGGACCTAAAAATAAAAGATTGCATCTCACCCTAATAATAACTTGGCTTGAAGGCAAGGATTAATACACACATAACACTCAGAACTGCATCCAAAAGAGAAGCTGCATTCTCTGACTGGAGAGTTCTCACAGAGCCTTTAGCCTTCAAGGTGTGAAGGGCTCTTCACTCAGATGCGAGTCAAAAGGGTGGTCCTGCACTGGATTCAGGCTGCCAAGAGGAAGCAGCTTCAGCCTGCCAGACGGTCACCAACGCTTCCATCTTCCATTCTGAAAGGAATCACGTGTGT
Organism: Eospalax fontanierii; assembly: GCA_035773235.1. Taxonomy (NCBI): domain Eukaryota; kingdom Metazoa; phylum Chordata; class Mammalia; order Rodentia; family Spalacidae; genus Eospalax; species Eospalax fontanierii. The sequence continues at coordinate 28,386,213 of CM069548.1, read as the reverse complement.
TCACTCTGAAAACTGGAGACGTATAAAACCAAAGTGTTGGGACAGGAGGGGAACCCTAACACTAGGGAAGTACTAGTTGTTGTGGGTTTTTGTTTTTGTTTTTGTTTTCATTTTATGGGTGAGTCATACGGATTATGATCAGAAAACGCCAGAGGTAAGAGAATTTTTTTTAAAAAGCTGAGATAAAGGAGTTGAGTGAAGGCCAAGAAGCCATGAAGAGAAGGACGCAAAGAGAAACATAGCACACAGCAGGGAGGATTCAGACCCTGGAGGGTCTGAGAAATGACAGCCGTTGTTGTCTCTTCATCCATTAAAATAAGTTAAAAATTAGATTTTAATACTGCTTTGGAATAACAGTGAATATTTGTATTAAAATGCTTTGAACTTGCAAGTTGTTGTTGTTTTAAGAGAAATGAGGCTGGGAATGATGAATCATATCAGTAATCCCAGCAGTCTGGTAGGCTGGGGCAGGAGGATCAGGAGTTCAAGGCCATCCAGGCTATGCAGTAAGACTGCTTTTTTAAAAAAAGAGTAAGGATTTTATTGTGGTCTCCAGGAAGTGTTGTGAGGCCCAGTGGTTAAGTGGGCCTTGGTAGACAGAGTGAGGGAAAGGCAGCCTTGAAGAACGCAATACTCAGAAGTAAGGACAAGCATCCAACAGCAAAAGAACAATTCAGTTGGTATTTATGTATCACTCCATGATCAAATACTATATCTGAATAGATAACTTTGTATTTTAAATCATTCAGAATCATGCCAGCTAGGCTTCATTGAACTGTGCACCAAGCACATTACATGATTTCTCTCATTCACGCTACACAATAGCCCTGAAAGGAAACAGAGGAAGATGTACATTGAAGCTTAAAGCCTCCTGCTTGTACTCTTCAGAGAGTTCTGTGCCCAATTTTGTTTTGGTCTTTTTGAGACAGGGGACCACAGCAGGCCTGGAACCTACTATGTTGACCAGACTGGCCTCCGTCTCACAGAGATCTGCCTGCCTCTGCCTCCCAAGTGCTAGGATAAAAGGCAGGTGCCACCACACCTGGCCCTGTGACCAATTTTTAAAGAGATCTTCCCATAACTGTCTATGCTTCAAATGCATACAAATACACTTACTACTCTAAATCAGCCATATCGTTATACAGAATGAATACACATCTACAAAGTACAGTCAGGACCACTCAACACACAAGGGCAGACTTGGAGGGATTGAATTTGACCTGAAAATAATCTCCAGTCAAACTAGAATCATAATTAGGTGCAATCATAAGTATAAGCCTACTAAAACTCCATCCCCATCCCATTTTCCTGTGTAATCTCTTTCATATCTTTCACTCTCGAGATCACATTGGCCAATCACCCCCTGCGACTAACTAGCTGTTTTAGTTAGGAGGTGTTCGACAGTCAATAGCAAGGTCCTTACCTAAATAATGTGAATGATTCAGACATGCTCAAATAAGAGATAGACCAGAAGTAGGATGAGCATCCAAGGTGGTGATGCTTAAGTTCTGCAGTCTCATCAAGGAAACGTGTTCTCTCTTCCTTGAAGCCCACCAGTTACCTCTCATAGTTAGGTGTCTTAGTGGCTGTGGGAAAGCTGTCAGGATTGCCACTACTGTAAACTTCCTTGTCCAAATCCGCTGAAACACTGCGCCTTTCCCTGAAACTTCTGGCATATACCTTGCTTCTCATTCATAGGAATTGGTTCACATGCCTGTTTGTGAATCAATTACTGGCAAGTAAGTCTGCTTTTAGAGCAACAAGGCCTACTTTGAGGTGAGTTGAGTTTCCAAATCCCATTGAATGAGGAGTAGAATCAATGATGTAGAGGCATCAGTAATGTCTACTCTGTCCAACCCAGCTACTCTGAAGAGTAGTCAATGAGTATCACACCACTGGACTGTCCATAGAAATATTCAGTGCAATATGTCCAAAAATTGAACTTAATCTGCCTCACAAAAATGCCCCACTTAATCCAAGGCACAAAAACAGAACTCCGAAAATAACCTCCAACTTCTCTCACTTCCTCGTCTCCCACATTCCAAGTCAGCCATCAGGCTGCTCACCATCCCTTTATCCCATCCCAATCACTCTTTAATGTACAGCCTTCACAGCTCCAGTTCCTTTTGATCCATGCTTTCATTGCTACCAGAAGTGTGTTTCTAGCCGGCCTAACCAGGGAAGGAAAGGACACATCACTGCTTTAGATAATCTGTCCCCTTTGCTAGCCCCTCATCGCTGTGGATACGGCCCTTTATTCAGTTATTTGGGCAACACTTCTAGGAGTCTTCATACTAGTCTGTGAGCTCAGTGATCGGAACGAGAGGATGGACAGAATGGATGGGGCCCCTGTCTTCATAGGAATTTCCAAGTGAGAGGGACTCTGGTGGGTGTGGATAGGACACACCCAGTGGGAAGTCCAGATCCAGCCAACAGCCATTGCGGAGCTTATAAATGTAATCAGCACTTGAGCATGGAAGGAGGACAGGGCTAAAAATAAATAAATAAAAAGAAAGAAAAAGGGACAAAGAATAGTGTTCCTCGTGCTCTGTATGCTCCCAGAATTCCATGTAGATCGCTAGATTGCTCAGCACATTTTCCTGTCTACTCATGGTCCAGGCTCTCCTTTTATACGAAGTTTTCAGCCACACTCCCCCTCAAAGCTGAAGCTATGTGTACGGCACGGTTGTTTTAATTTATCTACTTTCTTAGATGCTGCTTTGGTTTCCAACACTTTGCTCCCCAGTTCAAAAAAAAAAAAGGAGTTGCCTGACTCACTGTAGAAATAAAGAAATGTTGACCACCTTTTCAATGCAGTAAGTTGGAAGTCAGTTTCTGTTACACACTCAGACCCTGTCTCAAAAAATAAAACAAAACAATGCCCCCCTCCCAAAAAAACTGTAATGCCTATTGCTCAAGTTCAACCAGCTGACCAGCCAAATCTCCTCTGGCAGCCCCATAAAGCTGACAGGGTTATAACAAAAGGTGCATTTCTATCACAGGAAGGGACTGAAGACGGTTGGATATTGTAGGTTACAGATTTTCCTTAGATCCTTGTGACCTTATCCAAGCTGTGATTCTACAAAGCCCAGAACAGACTGGTCATTTATACAATATAGTACTTAAATAAAGCTTGATCTATTACATTCAAGATTTTATGTATTTTAAGGAATTTTTAGTTAATACCTACAAATACTGTCCTGGAGTTTAACAGCTTTTTAAAAAATACATATTCTAATAAGCACACAAAATTATCTTTATGTATTGTAAATTTGCTTTTTAGAAAATGAATGTGGGTTGTAGAGATGGTTCAGTAATTAAGAGAGCTTGCTCCACAATTAGGAGAAGCAGAGTTCAAATCCCAGCAGACACAAAACAAGGCAGGCATCTACACAAACTCTTATAACCCCAGTTCCAAGGGAGGTGGGGACAGAAGGGTCACTGGGGTTTGCTGGCCTTCACCCTAGCCAAGATGCAAGCCCTGGGTTCAGGGAGAGCTCCTGCCTTAAACAAATAGGCAGAGAGTGATAGAGGAAGACGTTAAACACTCTCTTCTGGTCTTTGGGTGTGTGGCCACATGTGCAGACACTACCATAGAAACAGACATGCATATGCATGCATAAACACAAAATAACTATCTAAAAAATAAATCTTGAAAAAGAAATAGAAAAGAGGGCTGGAGAGATGGTTCAGTGGTTAAGAGCGCTGGCTGCTCTTGCAGAGGACCCAGATTTGGTTTCCAGCACCTATATGGTGACTAACAACTGTCTATAACTCCAGTTCCAGGGCATCTGATGCTCTCTTCTGACCTCCGTGGATATTGCACAACACATATGCACTTACACACATGCAGGCAATATACTCATATACATAAAATAAAAATAATAAAAAATAAATATTGTTTAAAGAAAAAATAGAAAGGATTTGGATGTGGTATAACAGGAGCATAGCACTTTTTAAAGTTTGCTCAGAGAAGCAGTTTCAAGCAGTTCCATTTCACACTATCACACTGAAAGAATAATGCAACTTCTCAAAACCCTATGAGCCTGCTAAAGCTATTAATGCAGCAAGAATTAGCTTGGAGGGGCTGGAAGGATGGGTCAGTGGTTAAGAGCACTGACTGCTCTTGTAGAGGACCTGGGTTTGGTCCTAGCACTTACATGGCAACTAACAACTGTCTGTAACTACAGTTCCAGAGAAATCTGACTTATACTAGCATTATACGACATGGGTGCACTTACATACAAGCAAGCAGTATGCTCACATATATAAAATAAAAATAATAAAAAAGAATTAGCTTTGAAAATTATTTGATGCACAGCTGCTTCTAGTGCATGTACTGAAATCACATGAAATACCCTTCATCAGTAACAACAAATAGTTATAAGGCTTATCTTGTGGATGGATTAGTAAGGACACAAAGACATTGAGAGCTCAGAACCAAATGCTACCTCAGGATGATACTTGGATTATTAATTTCAACTTTTTGAATCCATTACTTTTTAATGGGCATTCAATCTCCAAGTTGCAATGAAAGCAATTATAAAAACACTATTGTTCTTATTTTGACTACACTACCAAAATTTCTGAAATATGGTTTACATGGAACAGGATTAAATCATAATATATTTTAAAAATAAACCTAAAGACACTTTGGCAGATTTCTGTCTCCAAAATCCTTTGGTCCGCTCTACTGCATCTAGGCAAATATTATTGCACATATTTGATCTTCTTAGTGATTTAAATGGTTATTTGTGGTCTTTGCGCTGAGTATTTTCCTACCTCTCTAGAAATGCCAAACTCATGAAACAGGATAATAATTTTTAAAGTCACCTAATCTTCGCTCTTTTCCATATTCTGCTTTGTGAAAATGAGTTGTAAAACCTGGCAATTCAACTCTTCACTATGCATGAAGCCACTTTGTCTCATGACTTTGTCCAAACAAAAGTCTGTCTGCGACTATCTTTTCAAATTGTGAGTAGTAGATTGTCCTAAATTTGAGAAAAGTTCCAGCTCATTAACCGTAGGGCTCAAATCCTAAACTTACAGATAGTCCAAGAGGAAGAAAGCAAGGCAAACAGAAACTGAAAAGTTGTGAATCACCATGGATCAGCAGTAGATGGGTTGAGTTGCCACATCATCAGGTCATAGTAAATGAGTACCGTGGCCTCAGATCTGGGGAGAGTTTCCCAGTTACCTAACACCATGTGGACACTCACATCACACTCAAATCCCTGCCTGCTTTCAGAAAAGTCAACAATGTGGTGACATCATTCACAGCCAATCAGCACAGCTACCATGACAAAAGGAGTGATGGGAGAATCCTTCTGAGCTGAGTGGCAGGGTGTTCATGCAATAAGTTTGATAAACACTGGAGTCCTAAGCTGTATTTACAAAATAACATCTGCCACAGCCTTAAAAACTGTGGCCGCTTCCCAGTCATACATTCCACAAGAGAAGCCATTGTGGTGGTGATGGGTACAAGGTGACCAGGAACAACCTTTGCTCCCCATTTCATCACATGGCTCTATGATAAATATTAGTCATCTAGTGTACACATAGGATGTGGTAAAGCCTCCTGAGAGGACAAAACCCTCTCCCAGAAGAGGTCAGAGTACACTCTCCATTTGAGAAGGATCCCTAATCAAATTTAATGTCTTTATGGGGGAAGCTTTTCCTATAGTACAGAAGAACAGACTGGGTATTTAGCACAATGGCTCCCCATTCTCCTTTTCCCTTTGGAGCCTCAGATTATGGTTCTCTGGTTGTGATGAAGCCAGTGTTGTATTTGAAAGCTCTGCTTGCTTTCTTATCTTGCCTCGCCTAAGTTAACACAAAATATTCCAAATGATGTCACCTTGCAGCTTCTTGACTAGACGTACCACAAAAGCAGCTCACAGCTATTGGACTTGGAGGCACAGGCCAGTCTTACAAAACTCTATTCTGTTCTTCATGAGAATACACGCTTCTCTCAACACATGGTGATAGAGCCTTTAATGGGCCTTAGCAGAATTACAAAGTAGCTCCGTGACAGGCAGCACAAAGTACCCTCAAATTAACAAAAAATCATGTACTAAAAAATTCATATACACTATAGTTTCAACTTTGGAAATTTTTTACATTAGGGGTCTAGAGAGATGACTCAGTGGTTACAAGCACATACTGCTCTTTCAGGGTTCCCTAGTTCAGTTTCCAGTGCTCATAGTGGGTTTGCTCACAACCTCAGCACCATAGGATCTGAAGTCTCTGGCCTCCACAGGCACTTGCACTCACTTGGACTCACATGCACATACCCACATGCAGACAACACACTCATATTTATAATTAAAAATAAAATAAATCTTAAAAAAATTCTATTATAGGAAGAAAAACTTCAGATTGTGCCTCTTCCTATTTAAGAAAACAATAAGGGTTGAACTTGAAAGAAAGATCTGGCAGGCACTATCTTAAGCTTATTGAGAAAAAAAATAACATATACACTGAGCAAATCTTCTGTCCATCTTTACTAACAGCCCACCCTCATTATGGACTCTGACTTTTAGAAGACCAAACCTGAGCCAAGTTAGGTCCCTTCACTATGAATTCTCCTTTTACAAAAGGATAAACAGATCAAAGAAAGCCTGGGCCTTGTCTGGGAACCTAGTGGCCAGAGCAAGTCTGCTGGTAGTTCTCCATCCTGCCATCCATCACTCCAACTTGGTACCCTATGCTGATCCTTCTGGTAGAAGCCACATATATAGCATGAGAAACTGCTGGGCATCTGGATTATTTTGATATATTTATAAATAAACATATCCATATGAGCAAAAATCCCTATCAGCTATAATAGCAGCTAACAAGTCTGACATCTATCACATGCCTACATTTTAGACTTGTTATTAGCTAGAAATCATAAACAAGGCTGAGAGGCTGAGAAGTATCAAAGGTCATCTAGGCATGCCTACAGTCAAATCCAGTTTACCTGTACCTTGATCTCCACACTAGCATCTGTGTTTGTTAGTTACTTTTCTTGATGCTGTGAGAGAATGCCTGACAGAAGCAATTTAAGAAGGAAGGACTTCTTTTGGCTTACAGTTTAAAAGGGACAGTCCACTGCAGTGAGGAAGGCATGTATGTGGTGGGAGTGGCTCACAACTGTGGCCTTGTGGCAGGGCCCAAAGTAGGTTTCTCATATCTTGGCAGACAACAGAGAGCCCAGACAGGAATCAATGCCCTCAGTGCCCCCTCCCTACCACAACAACCTACTTCCTCCATCTCCTAAAGTTCCTCAACCTCCCTAAACAATGCCACCAGATAGAGACCAAGTGTTCAAAAATGATAAAGTCTGTGCGGGACATCCCCCATCCAAACAACACCTTTGTTGGTGCCTATTTTCACTTTCCCTCCTTCCCTCTACTGTCTGGGAAACTTCTCCAACTTTACCAGTTTCCCTCTGTTCATAAGAAAGTGGGTGAGGGGATGGAAAGATAGCTCAGCAGTTAGGAGTGCTTGCTGCTCTGTTTTAAGGACCAGAGTTCTGATCCTAGCAACCATCTTGGGTGGCTCACCAAACACCTGTGATTCCAGCTCCAGGGGATCTACATATGCGCATACACTCACACAAGCAGGCATGTGAGAAAAAAATAAAAGAAAGAAAAATAAAATGGACATAGTGTCTCGAAGTCCCACCTGCCAGTCAGGATCAGTGCCCAGAGGCTGAGGTTGGGAGAGGGGGTGGATCCAGAGGTCAAACCTGTGCTTTCCGCCTTCACACGAGCTTCTCTGAGGCCCCGGATGCCATTCTGATATTAAGTGTTCGAAGTTTAATGGGGGAGGGGGCATATTTTTCTCAAGTCTCAAACCCTGTGGTTGTCAATGTAAAGGAATCCAGACAGCTTCCGACCTTTCCTGTTCGTGCTTCAATCCCAGAAGAGATTGTATCTGAGCTCAGAGAAGTCATGTCACAATAACCCATCTCTGTTTTGGTCAGTTCAAATAGGCTAGTGACTCTTGTACCTTGTAATATTTTAAAAGACTGGTGAAAGAGTGTTCTAAAAGTTCTCTCAATGTTGGTAAGAGTTGTTTTGGTAAAACTCCAAAAAAAGATTCTAAGTTAGGACTAGAGGAAAAGAGCCAAGGACGAAGATGTTTTTGCATAACAGTTTCTTCCTATAGGCTAAGCTTACCCTACAGAAAGCCCTTTCATGGTATGTGGGTTTCAGACTATATTTTGCTTGCTGAGATGTGGTCAGTGGCATTAGTAAAGTCCCAAACATCTTTCTGAAAAATGACAAGAAAAGAGGGACAACTTTTCTGAAGCAGAAATTAACTTTCTCAGAGCAAAATTTTCTCCCACAAAATAGGTGGTGCAGGCTCTTGTTAGCTCAAGACTAGAGTTCCCTAAGACAGAGGGCAGTCAGACTTCTCTCTCCTTTGTTAAAATGTCTCCTAGGGGCATATAAATAAGAAAATGGGATCAAATTACAGAATACTGAAAGTCAGTAAAGATTATAATTTTAAAAGAAACTCTAAAAACCTAGTGGGATCACTTTCAGAATGAAAGTTCACTTCAAAAGATTTGGAGCACTGGGCATAGTGGTGTGCACCTCTAATCCCAGTGGAGACAGGCAGATCTCTGTGAGATGGACGCAGGCCTGGTGTACTAAAGAGCAAGTTCCAGGCCAGCTGGAGCTACCAGGACACCCTTTTTCGAAAGAAAGAATTGCAAAACCAGGTATGTGGTATACAGCTGTAATCCCAGAACTCAGGAAACTGAAGCATAAGGATTGCCAAAAGTATGAGGATAGCCTGGGCTACATAGCAACATCTTGTTTTTAAAAGAAAAACCACCAAATATATGAATAAGTGAATGAAGATATTCTCTGCTTAGAGTCCCAGCCTTTCCCATTGAAAAGCCTGAAAAGTCTCCAACTTAAAAAGCTATCACTCTAACCCAATCCCTTCAATTCACAGAAAAACTTGAGTCCAAAAGGGGAATTAGTATGACTAACATTACCCAGCTGAAACAATGACGAAAATTTAATGCTTTCAGAGGCCCTTCTTTACAGTCACTTAGAACTGAAATAGGCCCTTATAAGGCCTATAGCAAATGTTAACTACCCGAACCCAGCAATTTATGCTGCGCTGTTAATGACTGATACCATCTTTACACAGTACTCTTTTATGAGTATTTACTTTTATTTAGATTAGATTTGGTTCTGTCTTAGCTTCATTTCTATTGCTGCGTTATCACACCCTGACAAAAGGAACTTGAGGGAGAAATGGTTTATTTTAGCTGAAGTTCCAGTCCACCATGGCAGAGAAGTCACATCAGCTGGAAACAGCTAGTAGCAGCCACAGTCAAGAGTAGAGAGGAACAGCGTAACACAAGCCTGCTTGTGCTCAGCTCACTTTCTTCACCTTTGAACAATTCAGGAGCCCCTGCCTAGGGAGTGGTGCCACAATGGACAAGTCTTACCACCTCAATGGGTCAAGGTAATGTCCTTAGACATGCCCATAAGGCAGCCGGACCTAGGCAGTCTCTCACTGAGACTCCCTTGCCAGGTGATTCTAGATTGTATCAAGTCGACAATTAAAATTAACCATCACAGGTTGCTTAGATCAAAGAAAGGGATATAAAAAAGCAAATATAACTGTTAATAGACATGTTGCTCCAGGAAAGAATTGAGGGCAGGAGAGTGGAACACCAAAGATAACTGTTTTGTCATTGAAAATCACATATATGATTTTCATAATTATGTCAGGTCACAAGGCAGGTGAGGAAAAGCTGATGTCATCATTTCCTTCAAACGGAAGCATTCCCTCCCACAGGGAGAAAGGAAATCTGTGAAACCTACTGTCTCAGGAAGCTCTAAGAGTTACAAGGTCATAAGGCCCAGCCACAGGGTTAAATAATGTAAACAGAAACAATTGCTGGGCAGAGACTCTTCTCCACAGCGGAGCTGCCTATGGCTTGTACAGAGAGCTCTCCCCAGAATCATCATACATGCTGGAGTGGACTTTTCAATGATGCAGTTGCCACTGAGTCAGTCACCTGTGACCCTGTAAGTAATCCTGATGAAGTCTCTGGTGATTTAGGCTACACTTGAGTGGGATTGTTTCTTGTGTCCATTGTTAGTGTTCTTTGTGAGGTAAATAAATGCTTTTCGTGTGTCCTCAGGAAAAGTCACACAACACAACACAAAAATATCTAAAGAACATCTAAACTAAAACCAAATGGAGTGGTATACACCTGTCGTCCCAGCACTGGCACAGTAGAAGCAGAAGGATCAGAGGTCATCCTCAGCTATGCCCTAGCGAGTAGTGAGCTTGAGGCCAGCTTAGGTTACAAGAAACCCTGTCCCCTGTTTCAGAGAGGAGGCGGAGGAAGGGAAGAACCAAACCAAATCATATTAACTGGCCTGTTGAGTGAGTCAGGTTAGAATGTTTATTAGCCACCTGTGATGTCATCATGGATGTAGTGCAATTTATATTGCTCATACCATTCCATGAACTGTTCTATGTTTTAATAAGAGCATAAAAAGTTTAAAGTTTGCCTTGATTGAAAAAAAACATAAAGGATGCCAGCTATGGTGGCATACTTCTGTCATCCCAGCGTGCGTGAGGTGGAGGCAAGAGCAGTGGGAGTTCAAGGTCATCCCCAGGTACATAGAGAGTCCAAAGCCAACTTGGGCTACATGAGATCTTGTCTCAAAAACCCAAAGCAAAATGAAACAAAAACCAAACCAGGGCTTTCTGCCCTTGAGATGTATTCATTGTTGTCGTTTTTCTATTCTTCCAGCTATATTCTGCTCAACTGTTTCTCAGTGTAGTTATGACTTGCGGTGTGGAGGAAGAATTCCTCCCTTCGTCACTCTTTGAGACGATTGTTAAAGCTGAGCATCTTTATATTAGTTCCTATGGGTAAAAATAATTAGGAAATCCCTCAAAGAGAAGAAAAGGCACATGCTATTACTAAGTATCAAGTTCCAAATCTGGCCTAGGAGCACTTCAGTCTTGCCTTCAGAGTGACAACTCCTCTGCCTTGCTCTGTGAGGACTCTCATGTGTGTCCCACAGTAGTAGCCTTTGTTCACTTACAGGTTTGTTGAGAAACATGACTGGCTATGTTCAAGAAGTGAAAGATTTTATTTCAGCCAAGCATGGTAGCACATGCTCCTCTCAGCACTCAGGAGGCTGAGCCAGGAGAATGTCCACAAGTTTGACCCCACCTTGGCTATACAGGGATTAAAAATACCTACTTAAAGATTACTGTGACATTTAAAATAAGCCAGCTCTGTGCATGTTCTGTAAACTGTGAATATAGCATAATAACAATTCACACCCTGAAAACACCTGTACTGGGTTAAGTTAGGTCTGTGCCATCCAGCCCTATAGGGAGAGAGAGGCAGGGCATCTATTGCAACAACTTGACTCAGTTAAAGTAAAAAGTGAATCCTACTTTCCTGCTGTGTCTTTAATGAATCAGAATCAGATCTCCCTGGAAACATACGAGTGGATTGGGTTGGAAATTCACTTTCTTACTTGAATAATTGTAGAAAGTTGGTGGGATGGTCCAGCAGGTACTGTCTGTCAGTTACAATGGGATGTGCCTCTGACTCTGTTTCAGGGTTCAGCCCAGGATTTACCCTGGAATAGAGATTCTAGTACATGTGTCAATTTTTCATGTTATTTGGGAGTACTTGCACCCCTCCCAATGTCTATCTAGAAGGCTGAGTTTATTCTGAACCGGTTTCTCATTAAACTGGGTATCTAAAAACAGGGACAGCAGCTGTGATACCTGTCACTGAGAAGGCCATTCAACCTGGAGAATTTAGCAGAGCTGTTGCTGCAGTTTGAATAGGAAAGGTCCCCAACAGGCTCATGTGTCATAGCATGTGGTTGTTAGCTAGCTGACCCGCTTTGGAGAAGTGATTCAGTTCTGAAGACTCTTACCTGATCAAATGATTAATCTTTTGATGGATCCTTAACATGGCCTTTGTCAGAAGGTGATAAAAAGTAGAAGACAGGGTCCAATTGAAGAAGTAGGTTCCCAATAACGGCCCATGAGTTTGTATCGCTCCCTGGATCCTTCTTGTTATGGCTTCACTCTGCTTCCTGTCCATCATGAGGTGAAGAAGGTTCTCTTACAGGCTCCTGTCATCATGATTTCTGCTCAAGAATATGGAGCCAATGGACCATGAACTGAACCCTCTGAAACCAAGAGCCAAAGTGATACAAAAGTCTGCTTAATACAGCTGTCTGACAAAGAAACAGGCAAATCTGAGGGAAGAAGTGAGTTCCTGTGACAGCAGATAGTAAAAAGATGAAGCCCACAGACTGCTGGAGATGCCTAGCCTCTTTGTTGGAATATTCTTTTCCTCTAATGAACTGTAGATATCCTGAAGTCAGCCTTTTAAAACTTGGATTGTTGTGGGTTTCTATATATATTCCAGATGTTTAATAAATGTATTCTGTTATAGTTGTTCTGAGATAGGGTCTTGCTCTGTAGCCCAGGCTGGCCTTGAACTTGCAGCAGTCCTCCTACCTCTGTCTTTTCAGTGTTGAGATTATAGACATGAGCCATCATGCCCAGCTAATAAATATGCTATAATTAATTGAAGGAATAACACATAGCAGTCATGTGTTTACTGAGTAGAGTATTAGATAGGAAAGTGCCCAGGTCTCATACCTACAGTTCTTGGAAGAACACACCCTGTGGACAGCTTGTTTCAGTAGCAGAAGAGCAACGTCATAAAATTTGAGAAACTTTCCCTGCCTTCAGATTGTTATCAGTTCCTTCTTACAATCCTCCATTTAGAAAATTTTCTTTCTTATTAGGCATGGTGGCACATGTCTGTCATCCCAGCACTTGACAGGTGGAGACAAGAGGATGAGTTCAAGGTTGTTAAGTCACGGATGCTGCAGACTGCTGTTGGAACTTATCTCTCAGCTTCCCCCACTGCAAGTGGCCTGCATTACTGAAGGTCATCACACCCAAAATCCATCTCAGCACATCGCTCCATCAAAATCAGAAAAAAAATTTCTTTGAGATAAAGCTCATCTTTGGTTAGAGAGTTTTAGGCTAGCCTGGGCTGCATGAGACCTTGTGCTGGTTGGCTTCAATTGTCAATGTGACACATCTGGGTGGAGGTAACCTCAATTGAAGAATTTCCTCCATTGGCCTGTGGCTGTATGTTTGTGGGACATTTTCCTGATTGTAGAGTGATGTGGAAGGGCCCAGACCACTGTGGGGAGTCCACCTCTGGCCAGGTGGTCTTGTGTTGTATAAGAAAGCAGGTTGAGCACAGGCCAAAGGAGCGAGTCAGTAAACAGTGCTCCTCATCATCTACGCTCCAGGTTCCTGCCCCGAGTTCCTGCCTTGGCTTCTCTTGATGATGGACTGTGAGCTGTAAGCCAAATGAACCCTTTCCTCCCGAAGTTGGTTTTGGTTAGTGTTTTTAATCACAGCAATAGAAAGAAGCTAGAACAAATCCCGCCTCAAAACAAACATCAACTATCAAAAAATTCATGCAGCCAGTTTGTTCTTTTCCAATATGAGCCACATACTATTTGCAAGAAGCTTGATTCCAAGATTGAAACATTTTCACAAAAAAAGTACAAACTTGCAAACCCCTAAAATATATAAAGTTTGTATGCAACAAATAAAATACACTTTAATTTCATACTATTCTCAAATCCAGTTGGCACCATGATTGGTTTATGTTTGTGTTTCACATTCTAAGTCTTAGTTTACTGGTAGGTGGTAGAATCAATTCAATGTGCTATAAAACAGGATTTGGGAGGGAAATGCCACAGAGTAAAAAAGAAAATACCAGAATGTGTAATCTAATAAGAAAATAATTTAAAGCTGGGTGTGCTGGCACACACCTACACTTCCAGCACTCTGGAGGAAAGAGCAGGACCATCTTGAGTTAAAGGTAAACCTGAGTTTCTGGGTAGCCTGTGTACATAAGAGAGACTCTACCACAGAAAACAAAACAAACAGCATTAACAACAAAAAAAGAAGAAAAAAAATTTTCATGAAAATTTTACTTCAGTAAATTAGATTTACACAGATGCCTATGTTGCCATGATATAAAATATATTTCTTGGGGCCAGTGGAATGAGTAAGTAAAGGCACTGAGTTCAATCCTAGGACTCACATGGTGGAAGGAAGAACAGACTGCTACAGATTGTCTCTGACCTCCACATGGACATGGTAGCACTCCAGTCCACTCTCCACCCACACACAGTAGAATGTACATTCCCAGCTAGCACAAAATATTAATTAAGTAAGCAAAATGTATCCCCAGACATGTAATCCCAGCTATTTAGGGTTGAGCGCTAGATAGAAGGATCATAAGTCGAAGGCCTATCTTAGCAACTTAGCAGGCCCTGGCTCAAAGTTTTAAAATTAAAAAAACAAAAGAAGAGCTAGGGCTCTAGCCCAGTGGTGAGCAAGGCCTGAGAGTCTACACCCAGTGAAATGCATTCCATTTGGTAACATGTTCTTTATTTACTGGATCTTTAATTCACCCACCCACAGACCATTTCTGTCCTATTGGTATGATGTATTGAACAATAAGTAAATAAATACATAAAATGCCTTTCCTATAGATGGCGTACAAAAGACATTTTGAGGATCTTGAAAATAATGCCTCCCTATGCCACTCATGGAAAAGCCACTGGTGCCCCAGTTTCCTCAGGAAAGACTTTCTCCATAGCATAGCACACAGAAGCTAGAAATTCATTTTGACAGAAAATCAGGCTTATTCCTAGTGAAACCATTCAGTTCACAATTTCTCATTAGCAGCAGAGGAAGCAATGACCTAGTTCCCAAAACTCATGTACCAGGACTCTCTGGAGTTAAAGTAAGAAATGCAGGACGTTATTTATTTCACATCCGCCATCGATTAAATTGAAAGTCCGGTGCTTCGTAGTTCCACGGGTCCCAATCTGGAGGACCCAGCTTCCTTCTCCAGCGCCTCTGCAGGGACTGCTCCTTCTCTGCCTTCCTTCGGCCTTTATATTTCATTACGGTCGCCCTTACTTTTTCCCTTAGCCCTTGGCAAATAAATCAGGCAAAGTTTACAAGAGTTCAGTATTTCCAGGAATCTTGTTTTCCAAAGATTGCTAGAAAGGAGCTTTTTCGGCTGCCTTACTTGCCCTCTCCCACACCCCTTTGCTCCTCTCTGTGAAGACCATAAGATGCATTCAAAGATGCTTATGCTGAAGAAAGTGACTTCCATCTCTTTGGGAATAAGAAAAATTCTAAGAGTAGTGGCAGCAGTCAGAATAACCCAGAATAAAAAGCGGTGAGCAAATGCAAATAATTTTAACTTATCTGTTTTCTGTCGGTTACTCTAAATAGTTATAAATATATACAGTTCATTTTTATTCTTATGAATATTTTATTTTTTGGACAGAAATAAAATGTAATTCACTTGGGACTGTATTCTGTCCTTGCCAGGTCTTAAAACAAAATGCTTCAGGGCCGCAGAAGTGGCTCAGCAGTTAAGACTGTATACTGCTCTTGCAAAGGACCAAGTTTCAGTTCCTAGTACCCACACTGAGTAGCTCACGAAGACCTGTGACTCCAGCTCTAGGGAACTGGATGCCTTCCTCTGACCTCCATGGGTACCCCCACACATACATGCACATGTGCACACACACACATAAACAAAACTAAAATCTATTTTAAAAAAGCCTCTCCCCTCCCCCACACCATTTCTATCTTCTTGGTATGGTGTATTAAGGATGTTTAACTTGAATCTGAAGCTATTTTTTAAATTTTTGTGTGACTTTTTATTATTAAAAGCAGACTTCTCTAAAATTGATGTTAATAAGAATTTTTTAACAATGAGAAGAATATTTTGATTTTCCCAATGCACATTAACTGAATTTGGGGGCTGGATCTTTTTATGGCTGACACTTTCTATTTTTGACTTAACAGAATCATCACACTGTCTCCCAGGGTACTCTAAAGTTTTGTGCTATGTGTTTTGCATTAAACAAAACTGAAGATGAAATCAACTTCATTTTTCTCCTCTGCTCTGGCTCGTACAAGTTCATAACTTTTGAGCAATGGGTGGGTCAAGTGCCTTTTTTCTTCTTATACTTCTTTTTTCTTTTTTCTTTTCTTTTTTTTTTTTTTTGTACTTTTTTCTTCTTTGCTCTTCAGAGAGGACAAAAACTAATTGAGAGGTTGCTTTTTTGGTTCATTGTTTTTTTTTAAGACATGGGGTTTCATGTAGCCCAGATTGGCCAAGAGGTCATTATGGAGCTAAGACATGCCTCCAACCCCAAACCCTCCCACTGCCTCTCCTTCCAAGTACGAGATTATAGGCAGGTGCCACCATTTCTGATTTCAAGTTGAGTTTTTCCAAGGGAACCTGTGAGCTAATCATTTTACTTTTCTGAGCCTCAGTAACTTCTACAGCATAAAGGAAGGGTATTCAAATAAAAAAAAAAATTCTCCAGACTTTATTTTTTAATATTCCTAGAAATAAAAATTCTTTGATCCTTACAATAACCTATGTGTTTCTAAAGCAAAAATGATCCATCTTAAAGGAAACATGTTATATTAATGATGAGAAGTTTGCATAATTTAAGTCTAAAATATCATGTTCTGTATGGATCAGTGGAACAGACTGCCTGCCATATTTGTAGTAGCTGGTTTGTTTTTTGTTTTGTTTTGTTTTGACTGGTTAGGCAAAAAGGGTTAGGCAAAAAAGGTAACTAACTTTCATTTCTTCTGCACTTGTCTGGAAATTTTAATTATTATGTTTTATGAATTATTAGAGTTGGAATTTTATTTTTAAGAAAACTCCACAAACTGACTGTTACTTGATTCATTCATGTTTATTTTATTGAAATAGATAATTAACTGAAGAAGAGAGTGACCTCCGTAGTGTGTTGTCATAACATTGAAGAGATTTCCTTTCATTTAATCTAAATTGCTGTCTCATGTTGATCTGCTTATTTCTGTATATTTGTCATGAGAGTGTTTGCATTTTATTTGTTGTACTGAGCAAAAAAAAACTTTCCACGTTAAACAATAACATTTAAAAACTCTCTGATTCTGTTGAACAATATTTAATCATTTTAAGTCAAACAACACCAGTTTTTACATTGTTGCCATGTTACAGTTGTGTCAGATTTCTTCCACACTGCCCGGAGATGACTTTTTAGATACATATTAGATTTCATTGTATTATATAAATCTGAGCATTTGTTAGTGATAGAAAAAGATTAAAGATGATACAAATTCAATTATTATATAAACAAAGTGAAAACACTGGAGGGGATGTAAGAAAATCCAACAGGACAAGAATAAAAAAACAAACTGAATTTCTTCTCTACTTTGTTGAAATATGACCAGTAACTCTCAAGTAATCAAAAAAAGACTCACAAACCTGGATGTAGTAACACATATCCGTAATCTCGGCACTTGGGATGTAGATGCTAAAGGATCAAGAGTTCAAGGCCAGCCTCTACTACATAGAGAGTTCGAGGTCAGCAAAATGAAATAAAATACAAATTAGGTGATCAGCATGATGGTAGTCCATGCCAAGGGGACAGAATATGATTTGTGAAGGTACACTAATCCTGCTACTTCAAATCCTGTTTCTTTCAGTAGTTATGTGAGGTTAGATATGTTGGTTTTTTTTTTTCAAAGACTAAGAAAAGGTAAAGTTATCAACACAATTGAGTAATGAAAATCCTGCCAAGTTAACACAGCTGATTTGAGTCATTCAGAGTGTCTGCTCCCCCAGGCAAATGGAACCGGAATGCTGGAGCTTATGAAACGAATGTAGCATTATCTCTCTTACAGTCTAATTACCCTCCGAACCACAGTCTCCTGAACACTTGAAACTACAGATCATTTCCTTCCAATCTAGAAGAGAGGGTAGTAAACTTCTCAAGTCTTGAGTCTTATTAGGAAGATTGCAGGACCCCATGCCCTCCAAAAGCAAGCCTGGGGCTAGAAGGATAAGTAATACTATCAAATTTTGGAGCCTAGAAGTGCCCCTACCATCCTCATTTGCCTCTCAAGTGCCCAGAAAGAGAAATGTCTGGGAAAGATGCAAGATCTATATTAATTACGCTGATCTCTATCTCAGTTTCAGCAATCTTCACAAAAATAACCTTACATATTGAAAAACTCTGTGTGTGTGTGTGTATGTGTGTGTGTGTGTGTGTGTGTGTGTGTGTAGGATAATACAAGAACTTGCATGGAAAAGGTCCTGTGTTTGACCCTTAGGACTTCAAGAGGAAAACCAGAAAAAAACATTAAAAAGACTAAATATAGCCTCTTCTGAGAATGTTGGCCTGTAACTCAAGAACTTTGAGGCTGGGGCAGGAGGATTTTGAATTTAAGGCCAGTTGGCATGAATTACACACTGAGATCCCCTCAAAAGTGACAGTGTACATAACCATAACTCTAAAGAAAACCACAAACATAATATCATTTCACAGGTTTTAGATATAACATTCTTTCAGAGCTGACTTTTTTGGTGACATAATATCACCTTCTACTTTTCAGAGGTCAGGAAATCCAAATGAAAATGGAAAACTTGAGGTGGAATCATTACTGTAGTTAAGATAAATCATATAAACCTGATACAATACAAAGAATTTTCGTTGTATCATAAAAATTGATATGTTTATAGCCAGCCAGTCCTCAGATGTTTATTTTGTATTCCTTAGCAGTTAGGCTATCAAACCACAAAGGTCTTAAAAAGATCTATGGTCCTGCTATACGAATACATAGACATAAAAATGGAAATACACACGTTACTAAAGAAACAACTTTTTTGTTAATAAAATCACACTATTTATTGGATCTCGAAAACAATATGAGCTTACTATATTAGAATCCCCAACTGTTTCAGTGCTCAGCTGAAAATAAAACAAGAGTCCCATGTATAAACAGATCCAAAGTGATTCTGTCATCCTTAGATATTTGGTAAAGATTTTTGATAGTTTTTTGTTGGTTTGTTTTTAGCTTAGTTACATACCCCCAGAAGAAAGAAGGGCCTTTAGGAGATAAATAGAGCAACTTTCCCCTGCAGCCTGCTGGAAACACATCTTTGCAGGAGCAGGTGGTCCTGAGAAAACTGCAGCCTCCTGTAGAGTCATTTTCCTTTTCAAATTGCCATGAAAAAGCAGTCTAACAGTCCATCTTTACAACAAGTAGATGAGATTCAAAAAGCAAAACAAAGGAACTAAAAAAAAAACCTCTAAAAAGTAATAAAATAATAATAAAAACAAGCAAACAAATAAAACTGTTCTTAGAATCAATCACCTGTCTTGCTCAGCTCTGGTTTTGTTCTCGACTCCCCCAGGAAAACAGCCTTCCTACTTTTCTAGGTCTTTTCAATGTTTTTTAAGTAATAATTTTAGTAAAATTTCAGTGTTACAGAACTGCTTAGCAGACGCTCTCTTTTACCCCCAAACTAACTTTTCCTGCCAGGTGTGGTGACGTATGCCTGTAACCCCAACATTTAGAAGATGCAGGCAAGGAAAATTAGGAATTCAACATCTGCTACGGGTCAGTGTGGTCAGTATATACCGTGTCTTTAAAAAACAAAAATAAACTAATTTAATGTTCTTCTCTTTAATTCAAAATTATAATTTTTGAATTAAAATTAAATTTAATTAATCAAAAATACCCATTTGTAACAGCAGTCCTCCAAACATCGTCATCGTCATTATTTTTTTTTTTTTTAGTTTGGTCTTTTGAGACCCAGACCTTTGCAGAAACAAAGCCTAGAGGCAAGACCAGAGAATCAACTCTCTTTTGACCTCGCTACTAGACAGACATTTTCCAGATCTCAGTTTACATGTTCTTAAAACACTGCATGTATTTAAAGCATACAACATGATATTTTCATATAATAAACATGATAAAGTGATTTCTTTATCACCTCATCTACTTTTTTTGTGTGGCAAAAGTATCTAAAATTCAGAGTTGTCTCTGGGAGTAAAGACACTTGCCACTGTGTCTGAAAACCTGAGTTCAGTCCTCCAAACCCACATGGTAGAAGAAGAAAACTCATATCCAAAAGTTGTCCACTGACTTCCACACACTCATTGTGGCACACACATATATAAACACCGAATAAATACGTGTAAAATTTGTTTGTAAAACATACCTAACATCTGCATTCTTAACAAATTTCACATAAACAGCATTAACTACAGTTCTCATTTTGAACATTAGTTCTCTGTACTTATTCATCTTGCAGGACTATACTGTGGTCCCCTCTGACTTTTATGTTTCTATTTCTTTTGTCCCTTCATCCCAAGCACCCATTCTTCTTCCTGTCTGTGGTTTTATTTTAGACGCTACATACAGATGATCAGTCCACATTTTTCTATCTGCCTCTGGCTTGTTTCATTTAGCGTAATATCCTTTAGGTTTATCCATGTTCTCAAAGCAACAGATCTTTTTAATTAAGGTTTTTTAAATTAGCAATATCCCATTGTGCTTATGTGTGCCAGTTTCTTGATGTGTTCAGCTGCTAATGGACACCTAGCTTGTTCACACCATAGATATTGTGAGTGATGCTTCAGTGAACGTAGAAGTGTGATATCTTCAGGGGTGCTGAATTCATTTCCTTTGGATATATGTCCAGAAGAGCAGTTTCTAGGTCACCTGGGAGTTCTATTTTTAATTTCTTTAGGAACCTGTATATCATTTTCCAAGTGGCTTCCCCAGTCTATGTTTTCACCAAAAGCATGCCAGTGTTCCATTTTCTCCTCATCCTTGCCAATACTGAAATCATTTGTCCTTTTCCTGCAAGCTTGGACACGGATTGTTATATAACAATGTCACTAATAACTATTAATGCTCTACAGTGCACAATTGTATACATTTTTCAGTGTTCATTCATTAAGACAGAAATGTAAACATGATGAGACCCTTAGGGTTCTTTTTAGCTTTTCATTATCCTCAAATTTCCTCAATACAGACTGATTATTTGCTAACTAACTCTTTGCAGTCCTGAGTTAGGGCTAAACCTTGTTTTTGAGAAGGTAAACTAAAAGGAATGCTAAGCCACAAGGAGAAAAAATATTTCTATAACTTATACAAACTGGTATTCGGCACTGATAAATATATAAAGGATTTTCTGATTTCATTAAATAGATATTTTCTTTTGAAAAAGTCATTCATATAATTACACAAACGATGAACAAATCTCTTTAATGCCATCTTTGCTAGCAGGTACATGGCCAATTTTCATCCCCACCTCCAGTGTCAACATACCATGACACAGTCCTAGAAGACAGAAAAAGTATTCAGAGGTCCCCAAATAACAAAGCCTGCACATCAAAAGGGAACAATCCTTGCAGAATATGCTAGCAATAAAAAGAATGCCAGGTGCACAGAGTCTTTTAAAAAAAAACAAAACTCACACAATTCAAGTTGTACACTTCATTCTACTTACACATGGGAGCAGGCCTGTCCCCATACCAGACACAGCAGCCATGCATGACACATACCTCTCTGCAGACACAACCCTGGGCCCATTTGCACAGCAGAAGGGCAGTCAGAGCAATAGCTCTCCTTGTACACACACACACACATGCTCACACACACATACACACACGTGCATATGCACATACACATACACACACAATTAAAAATAAAATAAATCACTTTTAAAATGTACTTCTTGGGGCTGAAGAGGTGACTCAGCAGTTAAGAACACTAACTCTTCTTGCGGAAGATGGGAGTTTGAATCCCAGCACCCATATGATGGCTAACAACTGCCCAGATCTCCAGTTCCAGGGGATCTGATGCCCTCTTCTGTCCTCTGTGGGTACTAGACAGCACAGGTGCACTTACATGAAGACAAAACACTCAAACATATAAAATAAAAATAATTTTTTAATTAAACAAAAATAATAAAATGTACTTCCTTGAACCCACACCAAAGAGCATCTGAGGACACAAATTTGACTCTATAGGCATATATATATATATATATAATAGAGTACATGAAATTGGGTAGCAGGTGATAAGGGCATGCAGATAAGGGAGGGTATCTAAATATGATCCAAATAAATTGTATAAAATTGACAAAACTTCAATTGAAAATCAGGAGGAAAGAATACTACATTTTTCATTAACTTGAAAATGTTCGGTGACTCTGATCAATGCAATCCCCAGATAATTTTAAGGAAACGTTGAAGTGTCTTCAAGCTGCTGTTTTATTTAAGGATGTTACATGAATTTCCATGGGGAAATGTCAACAAATATCTATTCACCCCAGACAGGACTCCGATAGAATGATGAGACTGTTCCATCCCAGTCTAGCTTGGTGAAGCACTGAGTTTACCGGGTTACTTAGAGTAACTAGGGTATATCTCAGCAGTGGAGTCAAGGAAACGCCCACTCGGGTGGGTAACAGCTCAGAAAAGCGGTACCCAAGGAGCTACCTGCCCAGTTTAAGGCAGCTCCGATGAAGAGTCTCCTCCTCCCCCAAGCAATTGTTTAATTGTCATATAAACCTCCAGGACAGGGCTCAGCCTTGTCATTTTCTGAGCATTCTGATCCTTGTAAGTTTCCTGAGCTTTCTGAGGCTCATGAACCTCCCTCCTGCCTGTGGGAGGAAAAGTTTCAACTCACAGAAAATCATTACACAGCAAAAACAGCAGTGACTCCTTTAATAAAATACCATAAAACTGTTCATTTAAGGTGACTGAAAGTTTAAGACAGATATATATTGGCATACTATTTGGCATTTTTTAACTCTCAATTTGAACTCTTCTATATACATACACATTCCTTTAAAAAAAATCAGTTTCTCCACTATGTATCACATATGTAATGTATTCTTTCCTGCATTTCAGATGCATGATTCCCTTTGGTTAGCTTCATATATTGACTTCTTAAACTTCTCATTGTTCATTTTCTGTTTTCTCTCCCTCTTCCCTTTTCTACGAATTCAAGTTTTGGAACATGGAAGTCCTCTAGTGTAGCCAATGAGCTCACTCAAATCAGTGAAACTTCTTTAAACATTTTTTGTGTGACGGAAACAGAGCAGTGACCACATTTTAAAAACATAGTGTCTCATTAAACAAGGAGACAAGGAAAAATGAGGCAAAAACCAAAAAGCCTGGCATGGTGGTATAGCATGTGGGACATGAAGACAGAAGGGTCATAAGTTCAATGTTATCCTTGGCTACATAGTATGTATTAAGGCATCCAAGGCTGTCTGGGCTACACAAGACCCTGTATCAAAAAAAAGAAAAATCTAAAAGAACATTAACCATATTACAAATGTACAAATTACAAATTACAAAAAGAGCTTGCACGTGAGTACAGTTGCCCGCAGAAGCCAGAAGAGGGTGCTGGATCCCTTGAAAGTGGAGTTACAGGAGGTTGTGAGCTGTCCCATGTGGGTGCTAGGAACTGAGCTCAGGTCCTGCAGGAGCAGTATGCACTGAACCAGCTCTCCAGCCAGGGGTGCATGTGCACTCTACTCTAACAGGAACTGGTGAAGGCGCAGGTATCAGGTGTTTCAGGAACAATTGGAGTACACTGAAAACAGAAATGGTGGTTAAAGTCAGAAGACAGATGTGCACAGATGTGCTAGGACTTGGAGTAGACATGGTAGGAAGAGCTCACAGATTCTTTAGGAACTTGCTAAAATGTCTAAGTTTATGAACGGTAAAATAGCAGCCTGGGATAGTATACAGATTGCCTAAGGTTCTCACTGGCTAGAAGCACATTATTTCAACAAATGTGCACTGAGCATCTCCCTGTAGCTGGCAGTAAGAGATCGTAGAGTAGATACACAAAACGATGTTCCTGCCCCACTCCAAGTTGTTCACAGCCCAGGGAGATGACTCCTCTAATCAGTAGACACACAACGAGATCAGCACTCTGATCAAATCAGAAGGTGAGTGCCAAAACCAGAATTCAAGAAATGGAAAAACCTAGTCACACTGTGAGATGGACTTTGAAGAAGGTGAAAGAGAGGACGAGTTGGGGAGAACGGGAGCCAGTTTCCTAGGTCTTCCTGAGTTCACATTTGTCAACCTACTATTAAAAAAATTTTTTTAGTTTGTTTTTATCCGTGTAAGGTTGTATCTCTAGGTCAGAAAATAGTGCTAAAGGAACGAAACCCTTAAAAGAAGGGAAACCCAAACCAGCCACCTTCAAAATGTCTCTCATTGACCACAAGAGGGAGTCGGTTAGAGTTGATGGAACACTGCTAGAAAGTCACCAGCAGGTAGCCTAGGCTTATGAGGCCAGAACAGAACCTCCCTATAAAGACAAGGCTCTTGACCAACTGTTCATTTTATCAACCTGTGTTCTCTTCAGAAATCATTCCACACACAAGGTTGAAAATAGGAAATGCTCAGGAAGAGTCCTTAAAATATAAGGGTATTAATTTGGGCATGTGTTGAGTTCTCATTATTTTGTCACATATTTATAAATACTGTTTTATGTACTTTAGAGAAGTTCTGGTCTTTGGTTTCTGTCTGGGTTAATTGCTTATCCAGGCTCTAAGTTGGAACTATTTACAGTCTTCTTAGAAAGCTGCAGACAAAGGTGCATGGCTCCAGATGATGGTGCCCATCAACTGAAGGGGGACTAAGAGACCCCAGATCTCTGATGAAAAGACATAGGGAAAACTAGCACCTGGCAGCCTCAGAAAAGGCTGATTCAATTAGCACGAGCGTCTTTAAATGGCAATTTCTGGGTATTTTAAGTTTGTGTGTAGTGAAGAGTGCAAGATGGTACTTGGGCTTGGATGATGGAACTTCGGGCTGGTCACACATTCAGAGATCTGGAGGCAATTTCAGTAGTGTGACAAAAACTTATCTAGGCATCTGGATACAGGCTAGAATGCTGGCTTCACTGATAAATATCTGGATATGTTGGACGATTCAATCAACCCAGTTTCTCCACACTCAGCCTCAGTTTCTCCATCTGCTGGAAATAACAGCAAGTATTTGTTGAACATCTACTATGAATCCCAGATCTCTGTCCCAAGAAATTTATAGAGAATGTGCTCAGTAGATTCATGGATATTTAAAAAAAACTTTATTTTAATGTAACATAACATTAAAGTCTCTTATTGCGCCTTAATACATAACACAGATGAAAGGCATGCCTAGTTTATAACTGAAGTGTATAACACTTCTTCATGAGGTAACTAAGAAATCACTATTTGATATCACCACTGCATCAAACTTCAAAGTATCAAACATTTGAGAAGCATTTTCTAACAGTGAGGCATTTTGTGGTAGTGGTTTGAGTTTTGTTTTTGTCTGTGGGTTATATCTCTAGGTAGTCCAGGCTGACCTCAAACTCATAGCAATCCTCCTGCCTCAGTCACCCAAGTGCTGCTATTACAGCCATGAACCTGGCCTAACTTCGTTTTTAAGATAACAAAATAAATACAATCAAATGTTTGAGGTCCTCTAACATACTTCTGTAGTGTCTTCAGTTTCTAGAGAGTGTGTTTTAAAAGTTTCTAGATGAGTTTAGTGCCAACATCTCTTTTTGAATCTGTTGCTCTCTCTACATTTAAAGCTCAGATGGCCAAAAGTGCTTCCAAGAACACAGAGACCAATTCCTGTTCTCCCCCACAAAGAACATGGCTCCTTTTTCGTTTCCCAGTAGGACCCTTGTCTAGTATCAAAAAACTATCACTGTGAGAATAGTTTGAGAAGCTTTAGTGTTAATTCTTCTTTGAAAGACTGGTAAAATTTGCCAGTAAATTCATCTGGATTGGATTTTTCTAATGTATATGAATGAGGTTTTAAAAGATATTTTTATAAATTTAATTTTTATTTTATGTGTATGAGTATTTTGTTTGCATGAATGTAAGTGTACCACATGGGTGCAATGTCTTTGGAGGCCAGAAGAGGGCTTTGGATCCCCTGGAACTGAAGTTATGGACAGTCATTAGCCACCACGTGGGTGCTGGGAACCCAACCCTGGTCCTCTCCAGAGCAGCCACTTCTCTTAAAACACTGAGCCATCTCTCCAGCTCTTGGACTGGACTTTTAAAATTGAGAGATTTTTAATTACTGCTCCATTTTCACTGCTTCTTATAGATCCTGTTAAAATTTATGTTTTATAGGTAAGACCTAATATTTTCTGAATTTCATACATAATTGTTTTAATGGACCCTTTTTCAGTTAACTATATTTTTTTCTACTTGGAGACTTTTGCCATGCGCATGTGAGGAAACCTCAGGGGAGTCAGTTCTCTCTACTGTGTGGGTTCTGAAGTTTGAGCCCAAGTTGTCAGGTTTAGCCATAGTGTAGGCCCTAACTTGGGCTCTCTCTCTTTCTTTTGGTTAGTTTGGCTAAGATTTTATGCTTGTCTTTTCAAAGAACCAATTCTTAATTGATTTTTTATCATTTTTGTTTCCTTCATTAGTTTCTGCCCTGATCTTAATGATTACTTTCTGTTTGCTGATCTGGAGGTTGACTTGTTCTTTTTCAGGGGCCCTAAGGTGTGTTACTAAGTTGTTTGTCTGAGATCTCTCTGATTTCTTAATGCAGGCTCTTAGAGCTAGAAACTGCCCCCCTAGGACTTGTTTGCATTGTACCCCATAGCTTTTGGTATGTGGTGTTTTCGCTTTCATTTGATTCTAAGAATATTTTTATTTCCTTCTTGATTTCTTCAAGGACTCATTCATTGTTTAATAGCATTCTATTCAATCTCCATGAGTCTGTGCATTCTCTAGTGTTTCCCTTGCTGTTAATTTGTAGTCTTATTCAATTGAAATTAAATATAATACAATGAATTATTATTTCAATTTTCCTGTATTTGTAAGACTTGCTTTGTATCCTAAAAACAATCTATTTTAGTTCCATGGGCTACTGGGAAACATGTATATTATGTAGCATTTGATTGAATGTTCTGTAGGTGCCTGTTAAGTCCATCTAATCTATAATGTCTAATTCAGACATTTCTCTCTTCATCTTTGGTTAGAATGACCTGTCAGTTGGTGAGAGTGGAATATTGACATTACCCATTATTATTATGCCAGGGTTAATCTGTGGCTTCAAATCTAGTAGTGCACCTATGTTCAGGGCATATGTTTAGAATCATAATGTCCTATTGATGGCTTATTCTTTTAATCAGTATGAAGTGCCCTTCTTTATCTTTTCTCACTAGTTTTGTTTGAAGTCTGTTTTGTTAGCTATTAGAACAGTGACACCTGCTTGTTTCCTAGGTCCAGTTGTTTGGAATACCTTTTAACATTTTTTCAGCTTGAGATAACATCTGTCTTTTGTAGTAAGGTGCATTTCTTGGAGGCAGCAAAAAAGATGGTCCGTGCTTTTTTATCCAATCTACTAGTCTGTGTATTTTGATTGGGAGAATTGAGACTATTAATATTTAGATCTACTATTAAAAGGGTTTTGGTTAATATTGGGTCCTGTCATTTTGTTGATTTTGTAGTGGTTGGTGTTTTTTTCTTCATCTTCCTCTCTTGCTTAACTAATGTAGCATTGTTTATTTTTTCATGAGACCTTGTGGATCGATTTATTTTTATCTTAAGTCTGAAGACCTCCCTCAGCTATCTTCTGTAGGGCTGGCTTAACAATCATAAATTCCTTTAGTTTATTTTTATTGTGAAACATTTTACTTTTCCTTCAATTATGATAGGTAGCTTAACATATAGAGTCTGGATTTTTAGTTGCTATCTTCAAGAATTTGAAATACATCATCCCAAGCTTGTCTGGCTTAGTTTCCATAGAATAATTGAATGTTATTCTGATGAGTCGTTATTCTGATGAGTCTGCCTTTGTATTTGACTTAGTGTTTCTCTCTTGCAGCTTACAGCATACTTTTTGGGTTCTGTATATTTAGTCTTTTAACTATAATGCAACACATGGAATTTTTCTGGTTTGTCTGTTTGGTGTTCTAAATGTTTCCTGTTTTAGTGTCTTTTTTCCTAATTCTGGCACTTTTTCTTACGATTTTTTTGAAAGCAGTTTTTATGCTTTCAGAATGAGATCCTTCTCCTTTTTCTATGTCTGTGATAAGTAAATTTGGTAATTTCAGAGTGTCACATAACTTTTGGAATTCCCACTGGTAACTTCTTACCTTATCTTTGACTTTTCTGGGTTGTTCCAGCTCCTTCATCTTGTCTTAAGCTCAAATTTCTTTTTTAAATTTTTATTTACTCATTTACTTTAAAAATTATTTATTTACTTTTATTTTTATGTGTATGAGTATTATGCTTGCATGTATGTAGGTGCATCTGTGTTGTACAATGCCCACAGAGGTCAGAAGAAGATGTTGGATCTCCTGGAACTGGAGTTACAGATGGTTATTAGCTACCATGTGGGTGCTGGTAACCAAACCCAGATCCTCTGCAAGAGCAAACAGTGCTCTTAACGACTGAGCCATCTCTCCACCTGCAAGCTCAGATAGTCCATCCTATACGTGATTTGTTCTACTGCTTTCCACAGAGATTTTTTATTAGTATTTGACTTAAAGGATTGGTATTTCTAGCTTTTCAGATTGGATTTCCTTCATTTCTATCCCCATTGCCTGCCTTATTTTGTTCAGCTGTTTGTGTCTTTGAATATACTGCTAATCATTATTTTGAGTTTTATCTCTCCAGGATTTCCTCTAACTCTCACTAGATGCCATTACTTTAGGGTTAATAATTTTTGAAGGAATTTTTTCATATGTGTCTCATGTTACTGCGTTGAGATACATTTTGGTATTATTCTGTTGCTTGCTATATTCTTTCAGTTGAAAAATTTGCAATGTTCAAGAGGAACTTGAATGTGGTAGCACTGAGTGCTTAGTTTAGAATATAATTCCTCAGTCCAGGAGCTCAGGTAACGCAGCAGACTCTGCATTATTCTCTGAGTGGGATATTTGGGAGAGCTACCACAGCTGTTCAATATTCCCACAATGCAACTGTCATAATAGCCAACTCATATAGTGGCCCCTTTGACATCAATGATTGTTGGAGGGTTAACATCCAAGGATAATGCCAAGTATACTCAGATTTTAGTCAGTAAATTTAAGAGTGGAGAGAAAAAAAAAGTAACACAAAATAAAAAAGAAAATGCAAAAAAGAAAAATAACACAAAATAAATTCCTAGACTCTTACCTAATGAAAAAATACTCATGAAAAAATACTCTGGGTTTTTGTTTGTTTGATGTACTTGGAATTTTGTGATAGGGTCTTGTGTAGCCCAGCTTGGCCTCAAACTCCCTATATAGCCAAGAAAGACCTTGAATTCTTGATGCTCTGGTCTCCATTTCCCAGTTGCCTTCTTGACTGGCCCTCATAAGCATGCTGGTGATTAGTTTTCCTTCCCAAGGTAAGTTATCAGAGGCTGATCCAATTTAACCCTTAGACTGACAGCTGCTGGATCCTTTCCTTGTGCCTAGCTGCCTTGAGTTGGGTGCTGTTACCCAGTGGAGTAACCACTCTTCTGATGGCCACCTGGACTGTCATCACAGCATTCAAGCTGTTCAGAATACTTCACAGACACCTTGAGTAATTAACACTCTAGCTATAAGGAACACTGCAACCAGGCCTGCCGCAGCCAGACTACAGAACGCTTTGTTCCAGTCATGACTGCCCGGGCTGTTTGTGCCAGCTTTGGAAGACTTTACTAAAATCAAGACAAGCCACTCCACCTGCTCACCCTGGCACAGGGAGCACATCCCAAGCGACTCAACAAGAAGCTTGTGATCAGTGCGTAAGTGAGGCATGTGAATGGTGAAACCAGAAGCCATGCACATACAGACTTGTGATTTGTCAAACTGCAGTCCATGCACAAGTGCCCCTCTTCTGGCTGTATAAGCAGGCTCTCTGGGAAACAATCTGGGAGAATTCTGTCCTGTGCATTAATCCCCACCATCCTAATAAAGACTTCCCTGTTTTGGTCTTTGAGCTCTTTAGCATGGGTAGGGCTGGCTGGTTTCAGGAAACATGGGCACAGCAAGAAAAAGGCAGTTGAGGAGTTCCTGGGAGGTAACAGGAGCTGAGGGTCCTGATGCTCAAGCTCTGAGCAGTCATACTAGGAGGTAGCTAAGAGTTCCAGAGGGCAGAATCTACAAGAAGCCAAGACCACAAAGGACAACAGTAACATTGTGAATGCAAGCAACATCAGAGAAACTGAAACTACAGGCAACCAGATGCAGTGAAGAACCAAAGGTGGGCTGTCATGGTGGTGTTCACCCACAATCCCAGCTCTTTTGAGGCATAGGCAGGAAGACCATGAGTTCCATGCCAGCCTGGGTTACATAGCAAGATTCTTGTCTCGAAAATTAAACAAGCAGGGTTGGGGAGATGACTTATTAAGTATTTACTGCACAAGCATAAGGATCTGCTTTTGGATCTCCAGGACCCAAGTAAAAGGTGATGTGCTAGCACATGCTGTAATTCCAGGGCTTGGGACAGGTGATGGTGGGGGGAGACAAGGTGTCCAGAGCTCACTGGCCAGCCAATGTAACTGAAATGTCAAGGCTTAGGTTCAGTGAGAGACTCAGCCTCAAAATTAGGGTGGAGGGTGATAGACAGACTCACCCAATGTCAACTCTGGCCTCTGCCTGCCCAGGCATAGATGTAGGCCCCCTCTCAGGACACACACAAATTAAACAAACAAAATAACAAAAGAGTCAGAGGTGGAAGTGAGAACTACTGAGGATGGCAAGCTCCACTCATTAGAGAGTTCCAGAGAACAACCCAGAGTTAAAAAGCTGAGGTTCAAGAGATACACTGGGTGTTGGCACTCTAAACCCTGTACTGTAAGTCCCCAGCTTTAAAAGCTTGGAGCAATACGCCTCTAGCTGTCAAAGCTTCAAGCTGTAGCTGTATCTCTGGATTTGGAAGACTAGCTTGTTAGTTTCGGGCACCAGAAGAAACTGCCCCTTGCCTGTCTGCAACCCCCGCCCCATAGAACCCCAGTCAGCTGTCTGCAACATTGTAAGCATCGCTGTATCAAACTCAAGAATTTCTGAGAAACTTCTTTAGCAAGTCTATTGATGGCCAAATGCAAATCTTATTGATCGAAAGACACCAGCATTTGCCAAAAGAATCCTCCTGAGATTTTAATCATCTCACATGTAATATGCTCAACAGATGCTCTGAACAAAAACCCCTGGACTTCTTCGGATGATGCGAGGCACATCACTGCACAGATCTTAATGAATACTGTGCTCTCTATAAATTATGAAAGAATAGGTTTGGACTTCTCAAACAAAATACACAAAATATGTATGTGTTCCTAAAGCAAACTGGACAATATT
Organism: Eospalax fontanierii; assembly: GCA_035773235.1. Lineage (NCBI taxonomy): Eukaryota > Metazoa > Chordata > Mammalia > Rodentia > Spalacidae > Eospalax > Eospalax fontanierii. The sequence goes on along the minus strand of CM069548.1, from coordinate 28,354,971 downwards.
TATACCAGACTAAGAACACACCCTCTCAGTTTGAACGTGAACAACAGAAAAATCAAAATTCCCTTCTTAGCTTCCTTAGATGAGTTCTTTTCCATGTTTGAATCTGCTTTCTTTTTTACTTGCTCAGCACATAGCTATGGGGTTAGGCAAAGGATACCTTTCCATCTGTGTGGGTTTGAGGCACAGTTGTCTATACAAAGTTCAGAGCTCTGTGTCTATCTTAGGCTTCAACTCTGCATCACAGATGCATGCCTCAACTTACTGGATAAACTCTGGGATAGCAACTTTCTCATTTTAACAACTGATCTTAAAAGGAATTTGATAGGTTTTCGTCTCCTGAAGTTGGCTCTGTACTTCTGACTGAAAACCACATCTAACTGAATAACTGAGTCTGTAGTGGAGATACTCAAGCCTTTGAATGTTTGAAGATGTTTTTAATCTTGTTGTGATAAGCCAGCTAGTCCACATGTCTCTGTTTCTTTGGTGCATGATGGAAGCATGGGGGATATGCTATGTTAAAAATCCCAATTATGTCGATACCATCTGTTGATAGCATGTGCTTGTGGACACGTTGCCAGGAAATATTGAGAACAAAGAATCGAGAGGCCCTCATTCCAGCGAGATGGCTCTCAGCTCCCATGGGGGTTCACTAGTTTGGTTATAGATGTGTTGAGGCCCACAGTACCCAGCCCCACATAGGCTGACACCTTGGGGAAGTGAGACTCACCCAGGCATGTTTGGAAAAATGGGATCAGTGGAAAGCAACATTTATATTCACAAAGCCACAAAAATAAAATCAAAGTGACAGAGAGAGAGAATATCAATTCGCTTCTAGTTTATGCATGTATGAGACTGATAAGGTCAATTAAAAAACACTAAGACTAGTGACCAGTTCCAGGACCTGGGAAATAAAGACCAGAGGATCAGAAGTTCAAGACCAGCCTAAGCTACAGGCAGCCCTGTCTCAAAACAAACAAACAAACAAAAAAAACAATCAAACAAACAAATCCAACAAGTCCCTTAAGGAAAAGGCAGACACATAAATCATGTATTTTATTTTTGTTTACTTGGTTTGGGGAGTTTTGTTTTTAATGTACAGTCTCAACTCTGTAGCCCAGGATGGCCTAGAATTCACTCTGTAGTCTAAGCTAGCCTCAAACTCACAGCAATCCTCTGGCATCAGTCTCCCAAGTACTGGGATTAAAGCATGAGCCACCATGCTGGTTACATGCCATGTTTTGAATCGATTTTTAAAAGGTTAAAAAATATTAATTTTAATTAAGGCTTAAATCTATAAGTTGGATTTGCTTTTCCTACAAGATTTCTGAGAATAATCATAATTGACACAAAACAATTATAAACATAAGTTTATAAACATAAGTGATGACATTACATGAATAATTAGAGTCCACATTCAAAACATGGAACCATTGTTTCCACTTCTAACTAAACTGGAATCAGACTCAACAACTCACAAAAATTCTATTACAATGTTAAGATATTTTTAATTCTTTTTAATTTTGAGGGGAGATACAGAGTCTCACACTGTAGCTCAAGCTGTAGCTCAAGCTGATAGACTGATCACTATTCATTGCTGACCACAAACCTGTGGCAATCCTCCTGCCTCAGCCTCCTAAATACTGGGATTGCAGGCATAAGCCACCACGTCTACTTTAATATTTATTTTAGAATGATTCTGAAAAAGGGAAGCACTGCTAAGATTAAATGTATTGTGTTCTAGAAAACTGACATTGTATAATAGGAAATTCCTGATTTCCTCCTTATGATACAAAATCAGAGACCTTGTCATGCAGATTACATCCAAAATTTCCTTGGCTGAGGTTAGAAATGTGTTTGAGACATCTCATAAAATAAACCTAAACTGGCACCTTTGGTTTTCAGGCATCTCTTGGCTAAAAACCTTGGAGGTTTTTTGATTGGGACAAAGCTTTCCTCTGACGCCACCACCACTCAGTATCCTTTTAAACACCTTGTCAAAATTCAGTCCCTTCACAATAAACATGCTTCCACCTAGTCTACAGGTGCTGTTTGCTTTTGCCAGTGAGGTACATGCTGCCTACACCCTTCCTGAGAGCCAGCTGGCCTCAAAAGGAAGGTCATACAAGGCATTGTGGTTACAATGAAATCTACGCATTCTCAAGAATAAGCCGCTCAATTTAGAGATGCTTCAAAAGTGAAATGTGGGGCTAGAGAGAAGGCTCAGTGATTAAGAACACTTGTTCTTCCAGAGGACCCAAATTTGATTCCCAACACCCATGGCAGCTAATAAGCACCCATAACTCCAGTTCCAGGAGATCAGACAGCCTCTTCTGCTGCACACATGTAGTGCACTTACATGCAGGCAATACATAAAAGAAAAATAATAAATTAGTTTAAAGTGAAATGAACTGGGCGTGGAGGCACACGCCGTTAAGCCCAGCACCTGGGAGGCAGAGACAAGTGGATCTCTGTGAGTTCAAGGCCAACTACAGGGAGACTGTCTCAAAAAGACCTAAAACCAAAAGCAAACAAAAAGTGAAATGAGCTGGCCATGGTGGATCAGGCTCCAATCCCGGCAGGGTAAGAGGTGAGAGGACCAGGGCTTCAGGGTCATCCATGGTTTCATAAGAAGTTTGAGGCTAATCTAGGCTACATACGACCTGTGACAAAATAACAACAAAGTCAAGTAGGGGTTCAGACTCAGTGGTAGAACAATTCCTTAGCACAAAGCAAGCCCTGGATTCCAGTCCCAGCACAGGGAAAAAAGTGAAACGACCACAGGGTGGCTGCGTCCTATAGCTGCTGGGAGTAGAATTTCTGATTACCATTCAAGTAGTCTCTCCTGCCTTTGCTGACTTTCTCTCTTTATTTGTCCATCTAACCCTCTGCTCACTCTGCCACCAACGCCTAACAGAATTTCCCCCCTCCCTCAGATTGTGATGTTTACTTTGCAACACTCTTTTCATAAGGCTGAGTAAAGCATAGGACATTTTCTTCCATTCTTTATCTTATGTCCCTTCTTTCTGTCAGCACTGCACACAATGTGACACATAGTCACATTCTTTTTAAAATGGATTATTATTATTATTATTATTATTATTTTAGTGTTTTGAGGCCGGATCTTACTATGTATCCCAGGCTGGCCTTGAACCCCCTATATAAGCCAGGATGGCTTTGAACTCACCACAATCCTCCTGCTTCAGTCTCTCGAGTGCTAGGAATATAGGCATGTAACACTGCACCCTGTTTTTGATTTTTGAAATTAAGTAATACCAAGCCAGATGCAGTGACGCATGCCTTAAATCCCAGCAATCAAACAAAACACAGAAATACTCTTTTACATTTAAATATTTATTTATTTTGCATGTATGTGTGTAGATGCATGAGTGCCTCTATGTGCATGTAGAGGCCTGAGACAACCTGTGGGAATCAGTTCTTTCCTTTTACCTTGTGGATTCTAGGACTTGAACACAGGCCATCAGGCAGGCACCCTCAACCTACTGAGCTAACTCATCAATCCAGAAAGATGCGATTTTAATGAATAAAACAAACCCATCTATAAATCAAAAATCCCAAACAACCACAGTAAAGGCTCTTCTACCTTCTTACATTTTTTTTTCAATATAGTGCTACATATTTTGACATTCTTAGGACTCTAATAGTTCAGCTTGTTTTCCCTCAGGTCATCAAAAGTTATCTGAAAGCATAAATGCAGTGATTGCTCTCTATTTTACTCTAAATTCCATATGGAAAAGCTTTCGAAGTATGTGTATTGGCTAAACATTTTTAATTGAGTCTATCTTTGGGGTGTGCTGGTAAACTGGCCTATGAGACAAAAAAGTCATGATTTGAACCATTTGCCAATTTCCATAATGTGAATATTCTTATATAGCTGATTTCAACAGTTGGCTCACAATAATTGCTAAAAGTTTAACAGTCAGTTCTCATAAGCTGGTATGAGCCAGTTCCAGTGTGCCACTGTGTTAAGTATTATAAAAGTGACCTGCTTCTGCCCTCAAGAAGCCAAAAATTGAGGAGAGACTTTTTTAATGTGTAGGAGTATTTTGCCTGCATGTGAGTGCACCCATGCATGCAATACCCACAGAGGCAATAAGAGGGGTCAGATCCCCTGGAACTGGAGTCACAGAGGTTTTCAACTGCTCTGTGGGTGCTGGGAACCAAACCTGAGTCTTCTACCAGTGCAGCCAGTGCTCCTAACTGATGAGCCACCTCTCTAGTCTCAAGAGACGTTTTTAGTCAGGGGTATTGCTATGCAAGGCGCACATGGTCTTGTTGTCAGCCCCTTACCCCTGCTTCTTTACACAATGCTAATTAAGCTGAATGGGTTACCATCCCCCAAAAGAAAGAAAGACAGAAAAAGAGAGATGGGGGAAGGAGGGAGGGACGGCCGGAAGGAGGGGCTGAGAGAGGGAGGGAAGGGGGGGAAGGATGAGACCTCACAATGGAAGAGGAACTGTTTGGGGAGGAGAAGAGGATCAGTAGAGGATGTGATAAGAAAAGGTTGTGGAGGGTTAAAGATGATAAAAATACATTATATACACGCATTAAAATGTTGTGAAATCTGTTATATGTAACTAATATATGTTAATAAAAATACAAACAGTAAAAAATTTTAAAAGCCAACATTTAAGTAGAAAAGCAAGTGACTGTTAATTAAGGAAATATCTTTGGAGACCACAGTTGCCTTGGTTTTTCTTCTGTTTCCCAGATAACAGATATTCTTCACTGGGTGACGTCTTACCATTAACGTCCTCAGCGTAATTCCAGAATCAACTTGGACTATTCTTTAATGCTTCTTTACATTCCTTATCCTACTCTGTCCAAACCACTTTCTCTCAGCTTCTACTTGCTTCTTTCCATTGGTATTCAATGCTAATTATTTACAGTTGTGCAGTTTCCATCCAGGTATAGTTACATATGTTTTAAGCATATAAGAGGATAGCTAAACTGAAAATATTTTAAAACCACTAATATGTAGCTAACTTTGTTGGTATGTGAAATGGGTTTTCAAGTTATCTCTTTAGGGAATAATGATTATTTTTGAAGTATGAAAACTTTTGCATAAGGTACAGAACCTTTTTTAAAGCTTGATTGTCTAGAATAGATCTCAAAAGACCACCAGCTTCAAAATAAATATATTTAACTCGAATTTGTTATGTTGGATATATCATCCATCATTGCATGACATTACATATGGTCTCCCTGGCTAAGCAAAAAGTTAAGTAGAACTTTCCATTTCATTCAAGTTCATCCTTACCACAAACTGAATAAAAAAGTAGCACTTACATGAGGTAAGGCATTCCAATAGCATTTGCTGAATTAATGAAAAATATCATAGAAAAGACTGAATGTATTAGGGTTGTGTCATATAATCAAGCTTAGGAATTCAAAGGACCTAGGTTGCAAGAACACAGTTCCCAGTCTGCTAGCTATGTAAACTCCATTGAATTATGTAATCTTTTAGAGCCTCTATTTCCTCATCTAAATATTTGAATGATGATCTCTTCTTTGCACAGTGGAATGAAATATTTTGGTTATCTATTACTATGTAACATATCACCCAGAACAACCATTTATTTTGCTGGGTCAGGAATTTGTATTAAGTGAGTAACATCACTATATTCAGGTAGCTTAATTTGAGATGGCTGGGTCTGGATGGCCTAAGATGTGTGATGTGTGTGAGTACCACGGTACTTTCAAGTCTCTACCTACATCCTCTGTCACTCGTATCCCTCATCCTCTAAGAGTGGCGATCAACAAACTTCCTGGGAAGGATCAAAGAGTAATCATTTTAGTCTCTGAAGTCTTTATGATCTCTGTCATAACTATTCTATCCTTCTTTTAGTTTTGTTTTTATTATGTTGTTGTTTTGGTTTTTTTGTTTGAAACAGTATGTAATTTCGGCTTGCCTGGTACTTCTATGTAGATCTGGCTGGCCTCAAACTTACAGATACCTGCCTGTTTCTGCCTCCCAAGTGCTGGGATTAAAGGCATGTGCCAGCATACCTGGTAACAGAAATTATTTTTTAACAAAATCATAGAAGAAAACTTCACAAATCTAAGAAAAGAGATACCTATTAATGTATAAAAGGCATACAGAATACAAAATATATAACACCAGAAAAGAAAACTCCACATCATATAATAATCAAAACACTAAATATACATAACAAATAAAAGATATTGAATGCTGTGACAGAGAAAGATCAAGTCATATATAAAGGCAGGCCCATCAGAATGACAGCTGACTTTTCAATGAAGACTATGAATGCCAGAAAGGCTTGGACGAATGTCCTTCAAGTCATGAAAGAACACATATTCCAGTACAGACTACTATACCCAGAAAAAATATCAGTTTTAATTGAAAGAAAAAGAAAACTTTCCATGATAAAAACAGATTATGGAATTTATGTCCATGAAACCAGCTCTACATAAAACACTTGATGAGATATTTTGGTCTGAAAAGATTAAACACTCTCAAGAGGACACAAATACTAAATAAACAATTCCAGAACAGTGAACTAAAAGAGGTCTAAGAAAACCACAGCACCAACATATCAGGAATTAATAAACAGTTAAAACCTTCAATGGTAATGCTCTCAATTCTCCATTAAAATGACACAGACTAACTGGATTAGAAAGCAGGATCTATCAATTTGCTGCCTCCAAAAAGCACAAGTCACCATCAATGATCATCATCATCTTAGGGTAAAAAGGTAGAAAAAGGCTGTTCTAAGCAAAGAGAACTAAAAAAAAAAAAAGCAGGTATAGCTATTCTAATATTTGAGAAAAGTGACTTTAAACTAAAACTAGGCAGAAGAAACACAGAGGGTCACTTCAGACTCACTAAAAATACACCAATCCTAAAGAAACATGTACAGGGGCGTCCACGTTCATAAAAGAAATTCTGTCAGATCTAAAATCACACATTAACTTCAACACAATAATAATGAGTGACTTCAATAGCTCACTGTCAAAAAATGCATAGGTCATTCAGACAAAAACTAGAGAAAACCTGAAGTTAAATAACATCATAAATCAAATGTACCTAATAGACATTTATAGAACACTTTACTCAAACACCAAAGAATACATTTTCTTCTCAGCAGTCCATGGAACTTTCTCCAAAACAACCACATGTTAGGACACAAATCAAGTCCCTGCAAATTTAGAAAAATTGAAATATCATCCTGCATTCTATCTGATCATAAAGGAATAAAGCAAGATATCAGCAACTATAGGAATGGGTACACTAACTTATGAAAACTAAACAACATACCTCTGAAAGAAAATTGGATAAGAAGAGAAATCAAGAAGGAAAACTTAAAATTCCTAAAATTGAATGAAAATTAAAACACAACATATCAAAATCTACGGGACAGAATGAAGACAGTTCTAAGAAGAAATTTATACTACTAAGTACCTACATAAGAAAATTAAAGGCATCTCATAACTTAATGATGCACCTAACGGCCTTGGAAAACCTAGAGCAAACAACACCTAAAAAGAGTAGAAAAGAAGAGATAAAGTCAAGGGAATTAAAGAAATTAAAACAAAGAAAATTATGGGAAGAAACAATGAAACGAGAGTTGGTTCTCTGGAAAGATTAACAAGACTGAGAAACCTTCAGCCACCTTAACTAAAAGAAAGAGAATACAGACTCACAAACTCAGAGATGAAAAGAGAAACATCACAGCAGACTCTGAGGAAATTTGGAAAACCATAAGCACATACTTTAAAAAAAACCCTATATTCCACTATACTGGAAAATCTAAAAGAGATGGGTACATGTCTAGATAGCTATAGCCTACCAAAGTTAAATGGAAATGACATATATAAACAAAGGAGAACATTTTCAACAAATAGTGCTGGTCAATCTGGTTAGCTACATGTAGAAGAATGAAACCAGATCCCTGTCTTTCATCCTGCACAAACCTTGATTACAAATGGATCAAGCACTTCAACATAAGTTCTGGTACTTTGAATTTCATTGAGGAGAAAGTAAGAATGCACTTGAACATAGAAGACTTTTTGAACAGGACCCTGGTACTGTAGGTATTAAGACCAATAGTTGACAACTGGAACCTCATGAAACGAAATAGCTTCAGTACTTCAAAGGACACCATCATTTGAGTGAAGACATAACCTGCAGAATGGGAAAAAGATCTTCCCCAGCTGTACCTCTGACAGGGGTTAGTATCTAGAATAAGCAGAAAATTTTAAAAAACTATACATAAAAAAATTTTTTTTTAAACTGGTACAAGGAGCTCAAAAGAATTTTCAAATGATGAAACACAAATGGCTGAGAAATACTTTGTTAAATGTTCAACATTTTTAGTGATCAGGGAAATGAAAATTAAAACTAGTTTGAGATTTCTTCTTACCTCCATCATAATGGTTAAGATCTGAGAAACCAATGATGACAAATGTTGGTGAGGATGGAATACTTATTTACTGCTAACAGGAGTGCATACTGGTGCAGCCATTATGAAAATGAATGTGGAGGTTCCTCAAAAAGCTAAACACAGTTCTCCCACATGATTCAGCTATACCACTCTTGGGCATATACCCACAGGACTCTATATCCTACTACAGAGATATCTGTGTATCTGTATTCATTGCTTCTCTATTCACCATAGCCAGGAAATAGGAACAACTTAAATGTTCATGAACTGCTGAAAGGTGTCTCTGTTGTCCTCTTAAGCCTTTGCAGGCACAGCACACACACACACACACACACACCAGTAAACATACCAGCAATCAAAACACTTGTATAAATAAAAAATAAATCATTTTTGAAAAGCATAGTATTAATAAAAAAGAAAGAAAAGAGTAGAAAATGGAAAGCCCAATGCCAAGAATAGACTCCCTCTTGGAATTATTGACCAGGGAGATTGGGTAGCTCCTTAAACAATACTGGTTATTGTTACTGCACTTGGCTGCTTACCAGAACACGACAGTTAGACCCTATTGCTGAAGACACTACATATCGGAGTCATAGAACAAACAAGGAGAAATCAAGCTGGTATTGACCTTGAAGCTACATCTTTGCTGACTAGCTTTCATAGTACTAGAAAATGCTATGCATGTTACTGGCAGAGAACAGTAATGATCAGTCTTACTCATCTGTGAACACTGTAAGCTACAATAACAACTGGCCTGGCAAAATAGGCCCAGTGGTACAATAGTGGCCTGGATAGGACGGAATAGCCAACCACTTCTCATTGGATTTAAAGCCTACTTGACAACTTGAGACCATACCTAATACTGTTATCAGGGCAAGGACCTGTGCCTAGACAAATCACAGCTCATAGCGGAAAACTTACTACTATCATTCTGCTAAATAGACATAATATTAAACTGACTCACCATGTCTTATTATTATGCCCATAGATTAGTACATCCCTCAACGCTCACCAGGGAAGGTTCCTCTTGCAGCAGATGGTGATCAACACCCAGAAAATAAAAGAGTGCTGAGTGTTCAGCCCTAAATGGGATAAATAAATTACACCTTCCCTTCCCAAGGCTCAGGAATCATTGCAGAAGAGGGGGCAGAAAGATTGTAAGAGCCAGACACGGTAGATGCCCACAGGGAAATAATGTGTTGTCTGGACACCACAGGATAGTTGCACATATGGACCCACAGCATTTAGTACAGCATGCACAAGACTTGTACAAGGCCAGCCTAGACAGGGGACCAGCATGGCTGGGAGAAGCAGGAAGCCCCAGCCATTCCTAGGCATCTATTGACAACTGATGGATGCTGGGAGAGAAAGAATCAGTTTTCCTTATTGGTGTGATGCCTCATCAGTTGACTAGACTCCAGGGCCCACACCCAGGAGCACTTGAGAGGCTCATAAAGAAATTGATAGACCTTTAAAAAACAAATATTTTTTTAAAGGACAAAGGGGCTGGAAAGACGGCTCAGAAGTTACCATCACTGACTGCTCTTGCAGAGGACCCAGGTTCAGTTCCCAGAACCCACATGGTGGCCAGCAATTGTCTGTAACTCCAGTCCCAGGGGATCCAACACTTTCTTCTGACCTCTGTGGGCATTGCATGGTACCTGGTGTACTTACATACATGCAAACATTAAACTCATACATTTAAAATAATAAATAAAATATTTGCAAAAGGACAGACAGTAATAGAGGACATGAACTGGGGGTTGAAAAAGCTGGAGAGTGGGACTCTGAATGTGATAAAAACACAATCATTGTATGAAATTCTGGGACCAGTAAAAAAATAAAGAATATGTTTTTCTTTTTTTTTAAAGAAAAAAGTCAAGTGAACTAGAATCCCCCAGTTCCAGGGTGGGGATTACAGAAGACTCTTATGACTTATGCTGGATACGGTCGTACATGCCTGACTCTAGGTCTTAACAACAATGTGAAACTACATCTCAGAAGAAAACAGAAAACAACTCTGACTTGTGTTTTCCTCTTCTGCTGTGAGGGGGTCACAATCGTACCTCTTTCCGCATTGTTTTGAGATGTTAACAGAATATAGAAAGTATTCATGGGGGGCCTGGAGAGATGACTCAGCCATTGGAATCTGCATCCGATTCCCAGCACCCAAATGGCAGCTAACAACCACCTGTAACTCCAGTTCCTAGGGGAATCTGATGCCCTCTTCTGACCTCCATGGGCAATGTGTGATACACGTACACTTACATGCAGTTGGGCAATATACTTATACACAAAAAAATAATAATAGTAAGATTTTTTTACAAAAGAAAATGCTCAATGCATGAATGTAAGAACCAGTTATTGCCATTTTATGTCATGCTTTGGAAATAATTTATCATTTTCAATTATCATAAGCCTTACTAGGATTCTTAAAATCTAGACTCCAAAATGCACCAAGATGCCAAAACACAGGCGCTAATGGATTCAGGAGTTAAAGATCTTGTGCATTTGAGAGAAAAAAAAATTAAACAAACCAGAGCATTATTTGAACGTTAATTAAAAGATAGCAATCAAATTTTAGATAAATTTTCCATTTGACTTTTCTAACAACTAAAAACATTTTGCTTCTTAAAGTATAATAACATTTTGTGGAAATAAAGTGATGGACAACTATAAAATGATGCTATTTATTACTACAGTATCAATCACAAAACAGAAAGAATAAAACAGAAAAAAAAAAAGACCTATTTGAGATTGTAAACAGTGTGCAACCTGAAGTCGTTGGGGTGGTTTCATGTGGTAAGTTTCTAAAATAAGACCACATGCAGATAAAAGGATCAAGCCACGAATAAAAGTGTGAACAACTGCAAATGAACTAGATTCCTTGGTAATAAATCTTGAATCGCACTGTTTGATCACCCTTATCAGGAAGAAGCCTGAGAAAACAGAAGGGCTCCGCATCCTGCTCAGAAGGTCAGGGACACACTTGGCATCATCAGCTTTGCATTCCTAAGAGGAGGACCCTCTACTGAGAATGGAAAGAATGATTTTTGGGTATCCCAGAAGCTGTTGCTTGGCCACTGTATTTGGACCACAGCAAAGCAGCCTTTAACAGCTTCAGAATTATATTCTTTGATGCTATTCAACTCTTAAACAATATCACTGTTGACATGGGCAGGAGGCCCGGCCCCAACATTCCATTAGGTGAGAAAAACTTTCACAAAGTTGCAAGCAAAATGTGACACAAGTTTTATCAAGCAACATAAGAGAAATACACATGGAAAAAATATCAGAAGGCCTTGCCAAGCATAATGGAAGCTTTCTCCATGAGGCGGGATTGAAAATGACTTATTGACCTGTTTCCTTTGACTTTTTCTTTGTTTTCCAAGTTTGCTGCTGTATGTGTTAGTTTTAAAATAGAAAAGCTATTTTAAACATGAGTATATCAGGAAGAAGTAAGCCAATAATAAAATGATATTGAGCAAATAAAACATAAATTATTTGATAATACTTGCTAAACAAATCAATGTCCTATCTCCGTATAGCCACAAAATGTTATTTTAAAATTGTATTTATTATTTTTACTTTTTATATGTTTGAGTGTATTGTCTGCATGTGTATAAATGCACCTATGTTGTGCAATGCCCAAGGAGGTCAGAAGAAGGCATCAGATTCCCCCAGAACTGGAGTTACCAACCATTGTTAACTGCTATGTGGGTAATGGATGGGAATCAAACCCAGGTCTTCTGCAAGAGCAGTGAGTGCTCTTAACCTCTGCGTCATCTCTCCATCCCCAAAGTTTTAATTTTTTATATAAGGCTCAATTAGGAGATGTTACACATATTGTGTTGGTATTAAGTATTGTTATACTTCATTAACTAATCAAAACATATGAAGAAAAATGCTTCTGAAACTGCATACTTGCAGGGAGTGAAAGTACTAAAAGTATTCCCAAGGTGTAGGTTGTAAAATACTACTGAGTTACACTTGTGCCAACTCAAGCACAATTAATTGTTACTGTTAAGCTGACATGCATGTCACTCTTGATAAAACAACCATCATCTGCTTACACGTTGTCTGTGCTTAGTCATTGGCCAGTCATCAGCAGTTCTGTAAGCTCTCTAATAATAGTTAAGCCCTGGAGCATTTCCATCCTGTCTACTTTACTTTCAGAATCTACCTTTTTTTCCTGTCCACTAAAACAAAAACAGCTGTATGTCTGATGAGATGTGTCTTTCAGTTTAAGAAAATAAATTCTCAACATTATTTCAAGCCCCTGGTTGAGTGTTTGACTCTCCTATGCTGCTAGAACTGCGGGGTGATTCCTGAAGGTACTTGACAAGTGACATATGCTCATCATTATAAAGTTAGGTTCTCTTTAAGTTGAGAACTTGGCTTCTGAGTGCCAATCCCATGGATCTTCAAGAATGGGAACCTAGTCTAGCACAGTGACTCATTCCTGTAATCCCAGAGATTAAGAAACTGAGGCAGGAGGATCACCCTGAGTTCAAGTCCAGCCTAGGGTACATAATGAATTCCAGACTAACCTGGACAATGGTGTGAGACCCTATATCAAAGCAACCACAACAAAAAAGAATTGGGAACTGCGTTGGGGCAGACAGAAAGTGTGAGGCTAGCCTGTTTGCTGGCTACTAGAGATCAATCAAGAAGGAAGGGAGGAGGGGGAAGTGGAAGGGGAGGAGAAAAAGAAGAGTACCAGGCCACCCAAGGTTTCATGGAAAGACTTTGTTGCAAAGTTCTTATATTAGAAGCAAATCGAAGAAGAACACTTTCAGGTGAATATTTAACTGCCTCATTCACAATGGCTCAGGCTGGGGATATAGCTCAGTGGTAGGGTACTTGACTGGCATACTTAAAGCCCTAGGTTCAGTTCCCAGCACTATCCCCGTCCCCCAATTATTTTTGAGGCCTGGTATGTGTAATTCTAGTACTTGAGATATTGAAGCAAGAGAATTGTCTGTCACAAGTTCAAGGCCTGGGCTACACAGTGAATTCCAAGCCAGCTTAGGCCACAGAGTAAGAGTTGTCTCAAGACCCAAATGATAACAAATGCTGGCGAGGATGTAGGGAAAAGGACCCTCATTCACTGCTGGTGGGATTGAAAACATATGCAACCACAATGGAGCAATGTGGAGAACTCTCGAATAACTTAAGTAAAACAATAGTAAGAGCAGATGCAGAAGGACATACTTACCCCTCAGGGTTCCCTCCAACTCCACGGAAATCTGGCATTTTTCCTCCTGTACATTGATTCAACAAATATTTGCTAAGTGCTAACAATGTTCAGAGCTCTGTGCTAAGATCTCTGTGGATATTAAGTTGTAAAAGGCACACCTGTAATCAACCTTCAATAAATTTATACTACATGCAAGTTTGCATTCTAATTAGTATAGGCAAATTCTCTCCCACATAAATAATACATAAAAGCACATATCCATCCCAAGACTATATATCCTTGAGGATGCTTAATTTCTGTGTGAGTTTTTAAAAAGAAATAGATTTCTACAGAGTTACATGTGTACATTTTTCATTGCTAATCCCTGTGTACAAAGTCAAGCTCCTGCCGTGCTTCCTAGGATGTGGTAAGGAATCTGAGCTAGAACAGTGAGCTTGATCCATACCAGCTTGCTGATGGCAGGATCTAAGGAGTGGCTGAAGTGTTACAGAGCTGATATTAAGGAACCCAGAGTCTCAGGCCCTGAGTTTCTTACTCACTTTAGATGTTCCTTAACTAGTAGAACATTCTAATTCCTTCTATTTCTCAACTCCGTGATCTTCTCTTCATGCTATCCTCTCTCCTCAGCTCAGAAGTCTGAGTCTTTGTTTTTGGCAACACAGTCTAATTTCCTCCAGAGACCAACAGAGGCTATAAAATGTCGGTTATAGAAACTCCTCCAAAGCACAAAGCATCCAGGTAGAGAGAAGTGTATTTGCAGAGGCCATCAGGAAGAGGGGCTTTGCCCAGCCTCCCCAGCCCACACAAGGGAATGGTCCCAGACTCCAGCAAACACAAATCAGCGCCCACACGCTCAGCCCAGATTTCCATGTCATCCATCTTTGTTTTCTCATGCCCTATTAATTAATTAGATGAGGCCATGACATCATGATGAATTTTCAGAATCTCAGAAGAACAAGATCTCTGACTGGAAGAAAGAAATCCCAAGCAGGAAGACTCAAAAACTAAAGATACACAGATAAAGTGTATTAAATGTCCAGAAGTGCCATTAGCGTACACACACACACACACACACACACATCAGATAAAGATCTGGCAACAAAACTGGGAGTGAAGTGGACATAGAAAATGAGGCAAAAAGAATCAAATTCAAAAGGCAACAAACTGGCTTAAAGTAAAAACAACCAAAAATAACTATAAAAAACACAACAGGGGCTGGAGACATGGCTCGGTGTTTAAGAGCACTGGCTGCTCTTGCAGAGGATCTGATTGCAGTTCCCAGAACCCACATGGTAGCTAGCAACTGTCAGTAACCCCAGTTTTAGGGGATTTGATTCCCTCTTCTGACCTCCACAGGTATTCACATATCCACTTACATACATACATGCAGACAATATACTCATACACATAAAATAAAAATAGCAAATAAAATAAAAACCAGGAAGAGAAGTCAGAAACAAGAAACCACAATTTCACAACATAAGGACTTAGAAAATAAGAAGAAAAGTCAAGGAATTTAAAGGGATGGAAGTTATGGGATTTCCTTAATCTCAATGGCCCAAATCATAAACAAAAAGTAAAATAGCAGTTTACATCTGGGTGTGGTGGTAAATGCCTATAATCTCAGCATGTGGCAAGTACAGACAAGAGAATCAGGAAGAAGGCAAGCCTCGGCTGTATAGAGTTGGAGGTCAGCCTGGACTGCATGAGACCCTATCCTAACAAAACAAAACAAAACAAATAAAAACAACCAAAAGAAAAAGTCACAAAAATATTTTGCACAGACTAATAATTTCCCAGAAGTTTTTGAGAACTACAACTCCTCAATATCAGCTGCTTTCTTCCATTGATGGGAAAACCATTCCTTGTAAACCAATCTTTGAAATGAGGTTGTTCGTGCTGTCTGCTGCTTTAATCAGCAAACTGATGCTGCTTTGGGAAAAACAAGAATCCTCTGCTTTAGGAGGTGGGGAGATAAGACTTGTCGCAGCTGCCTAGGATAAAGGTAAAGGCCTCTCACAGAGTAGCACAGGTTAATCCCACCACTGATCTCACTGCTTCTTTCTGTGACAGCAGCCACTCTGAAACACCTACCTGGCCAGGCAACTTGGTACCACTGACAGCACTAGAGTTGGGACGCCTTTGTGTTACTTGGATGCACATATATATCTGAACTGAAGTTAATGGACAGCAAGGCAAAATGGGAGAAGCTGGCACTGTGTAGCTTAGGTTAGGACATGAGCAGACTGCAGAAGCCAGCAATCGGCATTCATAGAGATGGGCTGAAACTGGGGTATTCTATTAATGGAACCCATTTCCACTGTGAAAATCGAGAGATCCGGTTTCAAATCTGTTTACCAGTATGGATTGGACTGTGAGTACCTCCTCAGGTGGGGCCTTCAGGCAGGGTGTTCATTCAGGAGGCGATAAGAAACCAGAGCTCCCGTCAAGCATTCCTGGTCAGAGAAACAAGGGTATTATTGGAATTGTTGTTTGGAGGAGGGTTTCTATATCCTGTTATCATATAATCATTCTGAAATACAGTCATGCTCTGTCTGTGGAAGCTGTAGCCTATGTTAAAGCTTCATACTCACAAGTTGTTTTGTTTTGTTGAGACAAGCCTTCAGCATAGTTTTGATCCCTCAATTGCAGTTGCCGTAATGCTGGTTTGAGTCTGGCAACAGCATGCTAAATGGTGGTTTCTGAAAACAGAATCGTCAAAAAGTCAGCTTTAGTAGACTGAGCTCTAGGCCATTTTCCACCTAAGCATGGCAAGACCCCGGGAATCCATAAGGCTTTGGCCAGCAGTATGAGCTTAATAAAGCTTGATTTGTTGAAATGAATGGATGAATGATGGAGTAAGTTCCCTAACTTCTAATGCATCAAGAGGTTGCTCCTGCCATTCCTGCCCATGTCCTAGTCCACAATGGTAAAATCAGCATGGATCATATTCCAGAGATCGAAGTATCTCCACCTTAGAGATACTTTATCTCTTTACCATTTGAGAAAACCATTCAATACGGAGTATCGTGGACTTATTTGTCTACCCTGTGCATATTTTTAAGTTTTTTCTTTATAGGGGTTTTTATTTGTGTGTGTGTGTGTGTGTGTGTGTGTGTGTGTGTGTGTGTAGGGGACCACTGAAGTCAGTAGCAAGTGTTGGATCCCCTGGAGCTGGAGTTTCAGGTGGCTGTGACCCATCCGATGTGGGTGCTAGGAACCAAACTCAGGTCCTCTAGGAGAGAAGCAAGCACCCCTAACCACTGCGTTGTCACCTCTTAAGCTCCACATATCTTTTTAATCAACTGGGACTTTCTCTGTAGCCTAGACTATTCTATATAAAAGCCCAGAGTGGCCTCCAACTCAAGACAATCCTGCCTCAGCCTCTCAAGGGCTAGGAATCCATGCACCACCAGGCCTGTCCAACTGAATCTTCAAAAGCCATTTTCAGTTTGTGGCAACATTTAACAGGAGGCACGCACCTCCACCATCCACTGCCTCCACGCACAGCCTCCCCACAGTCAAAATCCCGCACCAGGGCAGCAGGTTTGCCAGCAATCCATGACTCTGTATTAATGCACCATTTTCACCCCATCTATCATTTATACCAAGACTCCCTCTTGGTGTTGACCTCTGGGTTTTGACAAGGGTGTGACTGCATGCATCCCATCAGTATAGCACCTTACAGAACCGCACAGCCCTAGAAATCCTGTGTTCATCTCACTCATCCCTTCTTCCTAATCCCTGGTGGTTGATCATTTTGATGTCTCCATACTTGGCTTTCCAAAAATGCCATAGAGTGGAATCAAATCATAGATAGCCTTTCAACTCACTTTCTTTTGCTTAGTAATATGCATTTAGTGTTTTGTGTGTGTCTATTTATGGCTTGATACATTTTAAAGAATTTTTTGGTCACTAAATGTTGAACCATTGCAATGTGTATGCTAAGCATCTGCTTTGTCACTGAATTACATCCCAGTCTTATTTATTACATTTGGAGATGTCACTGAGACTGACCTTGAACTTGCTGTGTAATGGGGGATGGCCTTGAACTCCTGATCCTCTTGCCTTCACCTGTGAAGTGCTAGGATTATAGCCATGCACCATCACTCCTGGCCTATGTGGTGCTGGGGAGCAAATCCAGGGCCTCGTGCACGCTAGGCAAGCTGTCTACCAACTGGGCTGCATCCACACCTTTTTCTATCATTGAGTAATAAATATTCCCCTGTTGAGATACACCATAAACTATCCATTGGCTCACAGAAGGACATCTTAGCTGTTTCTATGATTTAACAGTTATGAGTAAGCTGTTATGTACTCTGTGCGCCAATTTTTGTGGGGTCACAAAATCTTTTTTGAGCAGGTTTTCTTGTAGATATGAACTCTATTCAATCCCTGTGGGTAAATTCAAAAGACTATGATTGTGGACTCAAATGGTAAGGGTATGCTGCTTTTGGAAGAAATTGCCAAATTGCCTTGTACATTCCCAGCAACAGAGAATAAGACTCTTGTTACTGCATCTTTTCCCCAGCATTTGGTGTTGCCAATGTTCTCAGTATTGACCACTGCACTGGGTATGTAGTGTTGTGATTGTTCTTTATCATTTATTATTTTCGTTGTTTTGGTTTAGAGGAACAAGGTGGCACTCGAAATGTGGCACTGGTTGGTCTGGAACTCTATACAACCAGACTGGACTCATATTTGTGATTCTTCTGCCCCTGTTTCTGCTTCTCAAATGCTAAGATACAGCCCAGAAGGTAAAGGTTTGGGGTCTTGTTGTTGTTGTTGTTGTTGTTGTTTTAAATGTAGGATTGTGCTATGTTACTCTGGCTGGCCTGGAATTTGCTGTGAATTCTAGACTGACCTCAAACTCATGATCAATCATCCTGCCTCCATTCTCCACAGCCTGTCTATGGGATCATAAGTATATGCCACCACATCTGGCTGGAGTCATTGTTTTTAATTTATGATCTCTAATGACTTGATGTGGAGTATCACTTTATAATCTTATTTGCCATCTATAGATTGATAGCTTTGGTGAATCTGCATTTTTTTATTTTTCAGACTCTGTGTAGCCCAGATTGTCCCAGAAACCACTATGCAAATAGACCACTGTAGTCAGAACTTGACCTTGAACATCTCCTCCGTGAGTCTCCCTAGTGCTGGGATTATTGGCTTTTGTCACCATGAATTTGATTTCCCGTTTTTCAGTAAGGTTGTTTTCTTATTGCTCCATTTTAAGAGTTCTTTGTATACTTGAATAACTGCTTTGCTATTTCTGAGCTCTATATTCTGCAAGTACTCCCTCCCTGTCTGTGGCCTGTCTTTCCATTCTCTTGACCCCTTCCCCTGCCCCCGTATCACCACACTGACACCAAAAGAGAGTGCTCAGTGCAAAGAGGGATCCTAAACTTTGGCACTACTAATGCATTGAGCTAGAGAATTTCTTTTTGGGTGGGGACGGTGGATCCTATGTGTTATAAGACACTTAGCAGAATCCCCATTCCCAGCCTACTAAATGCTAATCACTGTCTAGTTGCAACAGTGAAAAGTAACATCAGATAGTGGCAAAATTATGCCTGATTGAGAATTTGTCATCCAAAGGAATGAATCAGTAGTGATGAAATATAAGTCACCAGTGAGAAAAGAGTTTGCCTCAAAGGCTTTCCCTGTCTCCCAGAAGCCATAATGGTAAGTTTAGACCAATCTGAATCTGTTAAGTGTGATGATGATACTGCAACCTAATTTGTCTAGTACCTATTAGCAAAATTAAATGTTCCTTTTCATTCTCAAACATGCCCCTGTTCAGGCACTGGGGGTCTAGCACAGTAGAAGAGAACTTGCTTAACATGTTCAAGACCAAGGTTTGATCCCAGCTCTGTGAAAGCAAACAACTAACAAAACAAGAGGGTGCTCAGACTATAAATGACACACTCAATCTGGAACGATGGTCTGGGCTTTTCTTGGCACCTCTGGCCTGGGGTGCCTGCGATAATAAGTTTTGGGAACACATTTGTGTGCATGCTCAAAAGGAAGCATGAACTCAGAAACTTTCCGAAGAGGCCTTAGCTGTCTGCTACACACCACAGCAAGATGAAGAAAAAGGGTCAGTGAGGGTATTCTGTGCCTGTGTGTGATTTAGGAAAGGCTCAGCAGGGCCCGTGTGCTGGTTTTCTTTCCTGTGTTCTAGCAGCACACGCGTGGCTGTGTAGTGCTACACAGTGTCAATGGAACATTGCAGGGTAATTTTAACAGCTGATGAACTCTGTAATGTGACACTGTACTTTCATCTAGTTTGTCTCAGAAAGATACAGCACAGGTCAAAGTCGAGACAGGAAGAAAAGCAAGTGGTTCAAAAAGACCCTTTTACCGTCAGATATGCCTGCCAGCAGCATGGCACCTGCTGGTCGCTACTCTCATTTTGGAGCTAGTGCAGATAATCAGGTAGTAACAATTTTTAAAATGCTGTTAATATTGGTTTTCTTTCTTTTAATAAAAGATTTTATACTTAGTTGTTCAACTAAACATATACACTGAATTCCTGACAATCAAAGCAAAGAATCAATTAAATATTGAAAAACAATGTTTGGACATGGTGGCTCACAACTTCTAATCCCAACACTCAGAAGACCAAGATAGCAGGATGTTAAGTCTATGGGTAGCCTGGGCTACAAAGCAAGAGCTTGTCTTATAAAACCCAACACTAGATAGATAATAATCAGTTATTCATTTGCATTTGCCATATTTAAATCAACCATATTTAAATCAAAGGAGAGACATGATTCTGGTTGTCTAAGAACCTTAAGCAACCTAAGAAAATTTTTTTTAGAGCTTTTTGAGACAGAGTCTTACTGTAGCCTCAGCTGGAACTAGCTGTGTAGACCAGGCTGGCCTCAGTCTCATGGAGATCTTCCAGCTTCTGCCTCCCAAGCACTGGGATTAAAGGCAGGTATCAGGACACCTGTATATTTTCTCTCTCTCTTTTTTTGTTTGTTTTGTTTTAAATTTGAGACTGCATCTCATTCTGGTCAACTAACTATGAGGCCCAGGCTGACCTCAAACTCATGGCAGTCCTGCTTCAGTCTGGCATGTTCAGGTTATAGGCAGTATAAAAGTATACTTTCTATAAAGAACATTGAAAGGCGAGGTAAACAATACCTTCCAAATTAGTTTTACAATAATTACAAAATATTTTCTTCTCTAAAAGTACCTCATGCTGACCATCACACCATGGATGCGCCAACATTTTCCTCTGATAAGATCTTTTCTCCTGTGCCAAAAACAGTGTGGCGAAGCTTAGTGGTCACAGCTAACAGCACTAAGCAGTGGCTGTGTCTGTGATGGGCTAAGTACTCTGTCTGTTTTAACTCAGTATTTATGACAACCTTAGAGATAAAGACACATTCACACACAGGCAATCTGGCCCCAGAGCGCCTGTCTTCAGCTTTACTTGAGGCCAACCACTGAAGTGACCCATGGAATTTGGAATTGGAATGTGTGGCTTTCTGGTGAGGAGGTCTACGACAACGTCAGAGCTATTGGTCTTAAAGAAACAAATAGCATGAACCACTGACTTATTTGGGGACAGTTTCTAAAAGTTAATGCTCTGACATGCTTCTGTGAGAGTATTAGCTTGCAACTGAGAGCTAAACTCTGATGCTCGCCCAAATTGCACATTTAATTGGAATTTTAATTAGGAGTTAGAAAACATTACTTTTGACTTTGGAAACAGAATTCTAGAGGCTCATGAAGAGACACATGTATCAAGAAGGCTATTTGGACATGACCAGGCTCCTATGAAAGAAGGCTTTCTTCAATGGAGTATAAACAAGAAGTCAGCATGAGGCTCATGTTTCCTTTGGAAAAAGCAAACGTTTGGAAATCAGTAGAGTTATTAGCTCAGGAAGGAATACACACCACTCCAGATGGTAGGGCCATGTCTCCCTCCTGACCAACTTCATTTGAAGTTTTCTCTTAGCTGTGGCAAAGAGGGGACCTTCCTAGCTACCTGATGTTGCAGGATACAGAGCTGGTGAAAGTCTCTAAAAGGAATAGCGCACAATCAAAGGGAAGTTTTCTTCTGTGTTTTTGTTTTTAAGGTAAGGTCTCTGCATGCTGGCCTAGAATTCACTATGTAGACCAAGCTAACTGCCACCATAGTTGTTAAATTTCACTGCACACAAAAGAAAAGTCCTAATGCTGTTAGAACCCTGACCAATGGAGAAAAGCTCCTGGGTGCCAGGAATGGGAGCAGCCTTCTTCTGTGCGGCTGTTTCAAGTGTTAAATGTGAAGCCTGAATGAGGACTGAAAAAGGAAGGTCCCTTCCTTAAAAATGTCCAGTTCCTTTCCTTCGCTGAAAAACTGGGAGAATGTGTTCACATCTTGCTGAATTACTTTCCATTTATCCTCCAAATTAGCTGTGAATTCTTTCCTTCCAGCTCGAGTCTTCCTAGGCCCCTTGGTTCCACTTGTCTTCTTGGATTAGATTCTCTTCAAGGCTAGGAGCCCTGGAATCTCAGCTCCATTCCGAGGTAATATCTGCAGGAAAGCAAGTTTGATATGTCAGGTTTTAATATTTGCTGTGGCTGTTGGTGAGGGTGGGGAGGGAAAGAGAGAGAGAGAGAGAGAGAGAGAGAGAGAGAGAGAGAGAGAGAGAACACAAGTCTAATAATCTCTGAAATTCAGCTGTAACTTCTGTTATAGTTTTGAAGTTTACACATTATCCAAAAGCGTGCTAATGAACACTCCATATTGGAGATTTTGGAAGACACCAACCAACACATATGAAAAAAAACATGTCCAGCAGGAGGTTCACCATAGCATTCCTTGCGGCCCTCAGGAGTTTGGTGGTAATTTAAGAATGGAGAGGAAGAGGTCAGGATTGACGTTCTCTTCTACTTTTCCTAGCGTTGGGGGTCTCTTTGCTTGGGGCCAGTCCAAGGGGACCAAGAATCTCCACTGAAAGGGGGTGAGTAGGCTCAGAGTCAAAACGCACACAGACCCCAGAAGCTGGGTGAGAAGCACACCACTGCAAGCTCAGTTTATTCAAGGAAGTGCAAGGGGTCTTATGGGTCTGGTTAGCCAATCGCCTTATGGGGTAGGGTCCCGACTGTAGCCAATAGTAATCTGTCCCCAGGTAGGTCATCTCTGTGCAGGTTCTTTCCAGATGCTGGGCAGAAACTGGTATCACAACTAGCCAGAGCAGAGTGCCATGCCCACGGGAGCCATTCCTCTATTCCTCATAGCAGGTGACCTGGCTAAGGCCCATCCTGCATTTTGCCGTACATGTAGAGCCTTGAAGGAAGCTTTAGGCTGGCAGAAGGAGAGCAATGGAAGGAGCCAGTGGCAGGAGCGGGGGGAGGGGAGGTACAGGGGACAGGGGAGGAGGGGGTAGTTGGCAAAGACACAAAAGACTTTCAAGGAGACTTTTTAATTTCTAAACAATGAGTGACCATGGGTTATAGACAGGATCTGAACAGGAAAGAAATGGATGCTAACTCCATCTTGTGAAAGGAGTCCTCGCCTAGAGGACAGGACCCACAGTGGGTCTCACCAGTCATCAAAGGAGGCGCTATAATCAGGGAGATTTGGAGGGGGAGGGGCGTCTCAGAAGTGCCCTGTGGGTTCTGCATCATACCAGTGTACTCACCGAAGCAGACGTTCCTGAGGTCTTGATGACTTTTGCTCAATGAAAAGTTCAGGGTGTGGCTTTATCCGGCTTTGTTTGGCTGGGCCATCATAACACTTCCAGGTCATGGGATTTTGAGTGTCAGAGTTTGGATGGAGAAAGTCAGGGGATACGATATCCCTGGCCTGGGCTTGGAAATGTCCTTAAGGGTCACTCTAACTGGTATGTAAATATCCTATCAGCTACATGTTTATTTGTACCTTCTGTGCTAATTAATTAAGCAGTGTGTTCTTGGTAAAAATTAAAGCCTCATGACTAGCCAAAAGTCGTTCTTAGATGACTTATTTTTTTTCTTCAATTATTTACAAAAACATTTTTCAGCTTGTATACACTATATTAATTCTTTGTGTATGTATGTGCAACTCTGTATGTTCTAACAAATACGGAAAGCCATATAATTCTCACCATAGTCAAAATATAGAATCATCTTCCTATTCCCTATCCTTGATCCCTTTTTATTTTTCATTATTTACTGTTATGGGGGCAGGGCGCATGCCATGACACACCTGTAGAGGTCAGAGGATAACTTCGTGATGTCATTTCTCTCTGCCTTTACATAGATTCTAGAGTTCAAACTCAGGTCACCAGACGTGTATGGTGATCTCTGGCTAAGCCTCATTCTCGATTCTTTACCCTCTGGAATCAAACTCTCCACCCTCACCCTCATCCTACTTCTTGGAACTCCTTCCTATAGTTTTATCTTTCCCTAAATGTATTTTTATTTTATTTTTTGTTTCGGAGATGGAGTCTCACATAGCCCAAACTGGCCTCCAACTCCTTAGATAGCTGAGGATGATATTAAAATACCTATCCATCTGCCTCCCCTGTCTCAAGGGCTGGGATAACAGGCATGTTCCACTATACCCAGCTTTTGAGTTTGGCTTCTTTCACTTAGTATTAAGCATTGGAAAACCACACTGTTGTATGTAGCAATAATCCCTCCTTTTATTGGTCTGTAGAATGCCACTGTATGGATGGACTGTGGTAGATTCCTGTAGTTAATAATTACCAGAATATAGATATAAACATTTGGCTGCAAGCTTTAGTGTGAGTGTGAATTTTGATTTCCTTAGAAAACACCTGAATAGGTCTGCTGAGTCATAAGAAATTGCTACTGTTTTCCATAGTGACTGTACCACTCTGCATTCTTACCAGCAATGTTTGGAAGTACAGTTGTTTTTTATCCTTACCGACATTTGGAACTATCTGTTTGCTTTTTATCTTTAGCCATTCTAATACATGGTGATCATATTTCATTATGATTTGAACTTGCCACTCTAATTATTAAATATATTCAAGAACATTTTCTATATACTAATTTGTTATCCTTATATCATATTTTATAAAGTATCTGTTCAAATATTTTGTTTAGCTTTATTGGGATGTTTATCTTTTACCTTAAATTACCTCATTTGTTTATTTGTCTGAGACAGGGTCTCACTCTGTAGCCCAGTCTGGCTTGGAATTTAATATGCAGCCCAGGGTGACCTAAAACTCACAACAATCTTCCTGCCTCGGTCTTTAAGTGCTGAGATTACAGGCATGAACCACCATATCCCAAAGTGTCTTCTACAAAGTAAATATGAATGAAGATCAATATACCAATTTTTGTGGCTCATGCTTTCAATATTCTAAGAATTTGCCTAGCCCAAGGTCATGAGGATTTTCTTTTATATTTCTCCCAAAAGTTGCATGGTTTTACTTTACTTTTTGATATTGATCTGTGACACATTTTGTAATTTTCCTTGGTATTTTCTGAGAGAGGTTACTCATTAATTGAAACCAACATGCCCATTTATATTTGGTTCCTGGTATATAAGGTTAGCATTATGAGATACTTTTATCAGAGTTGTATCCAGTAGTTCATGTTCTTTAATCCATCAGCAAATATTTATCAACATGGCATTAATTCCCCTTCCACTGCTGCTTTCTGAGCACTTTGGAGAATCCTGACTGGATGTTTGTGCGTCTCACTATCATCACAATTTTGCCCATGAAACTGAAGTCATTCTCATTAGCAGCCTACTGACAGACAGATACCATGGAAGGATCTGGAGTCCAGAGGAATAAATGTCTTGTATCTCTTCCCAGGAAAATTCCACTTCTTCCCTCTTTCACAAAACACATTTTTAGAATGGCATGGTGACTCGTGCTTGCAATTTTAGCACTTCAGAGGCTAAGAAAGGATTGCTGTGAGTGTGAGGCCAGCCTGTACTACACAGTGACTTGGATACATAGTGAAACACTGTCTCAAAAGAAACCCCCCAAAACAAAAGCAACCTTTTTATCTCTAACAAGCAAAGTACAGAGCAAACTGAACAGAATGTATCAGATCCTGTAACCTACAAAGTTCTACCCATCCTCCTCTGGACTTCATAGACGTTAGAGTCACACAGAACTACAGAGACCTCAGAGGTCACCTTGCCTAAGCCCTTTATACAGTCACTTAATCAAGTCAACAAATATTATTACTGAGTACCTCCTGTGAGCCAACAGCTTAGTTCATGTCAGATGAGAAAATCAATGTCCATCCAAGGGCAGGCAGTTGCTCATGTTCTCCATGCTGTTCTAGGGAGGCTGAAATCAAGGTTGGAGATTTGCATCCTTTACACATTTACACACATCCTGCAAGGTCCTAGCATCCTGGTCTCTTCCCTCCCTGTAACAGTGCCAGCCCCACGACTGATGACAGAACATAGGTGTCTTTTGGTCTTGAGGAGTACACTACAGCTCAAGGAAGTGGACTAGAAGAACTATTGGGAAATGAGTTTAGAGAGAAGATTTGAAAAGGATGTTTAGAGAACAAGGCGGCAACCAGGTGTTCTAAATTTGGAAAAGAGTTTTAAGAGGAAAGACTAGCTGGGCACACTGACTCCATCTGCAATCCCAGCACTTGGGAGACTGATGCAGGAGATTCATGACTTCAAAATCAGCCTGGGCTACATAATAGTGAGTTTCAGGCTAGCTTGGGCTAAACTGTGAACCTTGTTTGAAACAGCAACAAAAGAGGCTGTTATTTAGGGAGTTTTGAAAGGAAGGTCTATAGTATTGAGAATAGAATAAGAAGAGAACACATTTAAAAATATACCTATGGGAGCCGGAGAGGTGGCTCAGTAGTTAAGAGCACTTGTTCTTGCAGAGGACCTGGGTTTGAAGTCCAGTACCCATATGGCTAACAGCCATCCGTAAATCCAGTTCCAGGGAATCCAGCACCCTTTTCTGTCCTCCTCAGACACTACACGACACAGGTAGACTTACACACTTGCAGAAATGATACTCATATGCATAAAATAAAAATAAATAAAGATATAAACATATACCTAAAAGAACAAAAACACAACTTTGAATATTGTCCTTTGGCTACTTTTAAACAACCACCCTGAATGTTACCACCTTTAAAGATAAGAGTTTAGAGCTAGAGAGAGGCTCAGTGGGCAAGAGCACTGATTGCTCTTGCAGAGGGCCTGGGTGGAGGCTAACAATCACCCATAATTCCAGTTTCAGAGAATCTGACACTGTCTTCTGGTCCCCACAGGCATCATGTGTGTTGTGCATTTACATACATGTAGGTAAAACATTCACACACATAAAATTAAAATAAAATTTAAAAATTTCAAATAACCTTTCTGATATATTGATGATGACCTAAGAATATCCAAAGTTTTGAGTTATCTCTTCTAATTCTAGCAGATTAGAAATCCTTCTCCTTCCTAGACAACTCCAAAGAGCAAAGCAGTGCACGCATGTGCACTGGGATACTCCTGCAAAGCAACCACCCAGTGTGGAATATATAAACACAGGTCCTATTTGTATAGGGGATGAAGAAGAAATTCCTATTGATAAGTGCCACCAAGAAGGAACCCAGAAACGAATCCATTCCAAAGCTTATAGATGGAGAAAGTTGGTCTTCAAATGTTTATGTGGTTTCTTGAGGACTGAATCAAAGAAAATCCACAGAAGGATCCACAGGTTCTTTAAATGTAGAGAAGAAAACATATAGAACATATATAGAACATCAGTCTCTTAAGTGGATGCACCTATGTATTATTATAATATGAGCAGGTACGGCCAGACATGGTGCCTCATGCCTATGATTCCAGCACACAGGAAGTACACTACAAGTTCAAGGCTATCCTAGGCTAATTAGCTCTAGACTAGAAAGTGAGATTGTATCTCAAAATACCAAAAATAAATATTTTAAAGGTGAGTGGTTATCCAAAGCTAATTTAATGTTCACAGCACCAGTATTCATTATAGCGAAAACAGGTAGCGAAAAGGAAATGTCCATCAACTGATGAAACAATCAACAAAAACACATAACCTACATCAATACTGTAAAGTATGACTTTGATCACAAGAAGGAATAAGTTCTGATACATGCTACAACATGGATGAAACTTGAAGCTGTTACATTAAGTGAAAGATACTAGACACAAAGGTTATATAGTATGTGATTCCATTCGTGCAAAAACTCTAGGATAGGCAATTCTGTAAGCCCATGTTTACCAAGGGTTAGGTAGAAAAAAGAGACTGCTAGTGAGTGTAGAGTTTCTTTGGGGAATAATTAAAACATTCTGGAATGAGAAGTATACACTTTTAGAAAATAAACTTTGGAAAACATGCTCACAGGACATATATCTCTTGCTTTGTTAAAATGAGCAAATCACATTTGTTTTAGATCTAGCAGGTCCCTGCGCGGGCATAGATGGTGACATCACGCTCCTGTCTCCACTTTACACTCCAGTCAGACAACAGCCCATGTTGTCCAGCTCCATGCTTCTGCTTGAGTGATGCACCTACCAATTCCCCTCTGCCCCTTCCTGTTCCTCCAACGTCTAAACCCCTTTGAACAGCACCCACTCCAGAAAGTATTTTCCTTTTATGCAGTCTCTGCTGCATAATCAGACTTTCTGTTGACATGTTTTTACAACCCATAGCTTTCTTTCTCCAATGTTATAGGATTCGTGTATCAGCATGTGCTATAAAAAACAACTTCAGTCAGTGAAGAGCCACATGAGAGTGACTCTATAGGATTATAATGAAGCTCAAAAACTTTCTGTCATACTGTAGCACCATAGCCACAGTGAAATCAGAACACAGTGAGTTACTCATGTTTGTAGTGATGCTCGTGCAAACACACCTACAACACTGCCAATCGAATGAAATTATAGCCACTATCTACAAGTACTTAATAATGGCTTTTGTATTTAGTATGTAAAAATTTTCACTGTTATTCTAAAGTGTTCTCCTTCAATTTTTTGTTTGCCATCAAATAACATGCTGCGTTGCATGAGCAGCAGATATTTCATATTTTCCATGTTTTTTTTTTTTTGAGTCTGTCAAGAGGCCATGCTCTGGTTTGGATAGGAAAATTTCCTCCACAGACTCGGGTACTAGAGGCTTTCCTCCCCAGTGCAGTAGTGTCCCCAGTTCAGAAGGTAAAGCCTCTGAGAGAGGTGATTGGACTGTGAGGGCCCTGGGGTCACCAGTGGATTGAGTCATCGATGGATTCACATAGCAATGGGTTTGGTGGTAGGGGCTTTGCTAGAAAAGATCCTCCTCTCCTTTCGCTCCTCCTTCCATGACATTTGTTTCACCACACTCTCCATAACCATCAGGCTTTGCTTCTCCACAGGCCAAGTGAGTCCATGACTCCTCAGAAACCGGAACCAAAACAAACCTCTCTTTTTTCAAGGTGATTTTTAACAGATACATTTCCTATACGTCATTTCCCGTGATTGCGCAATCTCTGCTGTTCACATAAGATGAAATCACCTAACGATGCATTTCTCAGAAATATTCCTGTCATTAGGTACTGCGTGTCTGTAATTATGAAAGCCTAACCTTGCCTTGCCCCGCAAGCCATTTGAAAGTCACTTGTACCATTCACGCTGGCTCCAAGTCTGGCTCATGACAGAGGCTCCATAGAATGCATACAATTAGCCAAGGCCATTCTCCTGGGTTCACTGATTTGGTTATGAAAGAGACTTGCTTCTGTCTGCCAGTCTCTTACTGTCTCCATCCTCTGAGGAGACAATGAAGGATCCCAATATCAGTTCTCCTCACTCTCCCCAAAGCCAGCTCCATCTCATGGACTGCAGACAACTCCTTCTGATAGATACTCAAATGCCAGTTAACTCTGGGAATAGTAAGATCCATTTCATTCCGCTCTTTGGAATTAGCATTAGGTACGATGCCAGGCTGCTTAGCACACGCCCCCTCCACACAGACCTCACAGTACACCGACGTCCATTGCAGTCAGTGCACTTACAAATAAGAAAGGCATCAAGAGTTGTGAGAGCAGCAGAAGGAGTGAGCTAGGGAGCAGGCATAGTTATTGGAGATGTTAGTGGGTAGGGAGGACAATAGCTGATATGTACCCTGTGGTTAATAACTTTTCATAAGCATAGTTTACCTTTCTAATTTACCATTTCCAACTTGGATTTAAAAGCTAAACCAGTCACACATGGTAACACATGCTTTTAGTCCCAGCATTCAGGAGGTAGAGGCAGGCAGATCTCTGTGAGAGCATGTCCAGAGAGTTCCAGGTCAGCTGGGGCTACATGGAGACCCTGTCTCAAAACAATACAACAACAACAATAAATAAAAGTTAGACTAAAGGCATATAAATAATTTAATCCCAGTCAACAAAGTCTGAATTTGCCTTTCATTATCAAGGCAAAGTAATTCAAAACTAAATCAGATATTCTATAAAAGAAGATTGCAGAAGATCTATTTGTAAATTGATCGCACCATAGTTTGCTTATTTTTAGAGTTAGTATTTTTGTGCAAGTTGAATTTTCTTCTGAGAAAGTAAATTGTTAAGAGTTATGAGGTAGTCTGAAAAATAGCTTATTTTATTATAAAGGAAACAGATGTTCATATGTCATGAGAGGTTTTATTGTATTTTGCTTTTTGAGACAGGGTTTCCACTTTTTAGCCCTGGCTACCTAGGAACTCTATGTGACCTCAACTGGCTTTGAACTTGTAGGGACCTCCTGTCCCTGCCTCCCAAGTGCTAGGATTACAGGTATGTACCACCATGCTTAGTGTCATTTTTGTTTTAAAAGATGAGAGAAAATACTTATTGAGAACTTATTATGCTTCAAATCATAGTAGCCACTCACTACATGCTGTGTAAATAAACAACAAAATGAAAGAGGAACCCCCTGTGTTCCCTCGTCCAAAGGCAACTGGTTAACTTTGGGATGGCTAAACTTCTAGTCCTTTTCCATAGGTATTTCAAGTGTACCACTGTTTTATAAGCTGCTGTTTTCACTTCCCAAGGTGTCATGAACATTTTCCAGATCACCAGCTAGCTGCATGGCACACCCTCCTGTGCTGGGTCAGGTTTAACTATATCTCAAATGCTGACCTACAGGCCTCTTAGACAAGGAGGAGAAGAAAGCATTCTGAATTAAACTCCTCTATATGGAGCTGTCATCACACCTCATTAACTCATTCCTGTCCCATTCTGAAATACTAAGCTGAGAAAGGAAAAGCCCAACCCCAGCCTGAGGAGCTGCTGCCACCAGGCTGTGAACACAGGACAGGAGTGAGCAGAAAGGTGTGAGGGGGTGTAGTCTCTTACCTATCAGGTTCTACCTGTTTGGTGACTAGCGCTTTTTTTAAGCCCAGAAGTGTCTGTAAGCCTCTGGCTATGAGGAGAGTTTATGGCAATTTGATTGGACTTCTGCCAACCGAGAAGAAAGAAAAGCCCTACTTACACTGTCTCTTATCTTCGGGGGCTTAGCCCCATAGATAAACATGGTTTCCTTCCTCACTAGGCATCAAGGATTACATATTCACAATTTCTCTGAACTCTGTGATTGAGAAAGAACAGCTCTTTCCCAGGAGTGCTAAATCTGCTTCAAAGATCTTTCAGACGTAAGAGACTTCAAGACCAAAGTATGCTAAGGAACCTGCTGGGTTCAGTCTAGTGAATATACCATGTGAATGGAGAAGCACATCTCAAAGGCATCCTTTAACAGTTACAAATCATTTATGTTCATAGATAAAAATACCAAAATGTAGCAGCAATAGATAAATCAATTATATTAAAGTTTAGAATTTCCTTAGGTTTAAGAATGTAATCAAGAGAATGGAGAGATGGTTCAGCAGAGGACCTGAGTTTGATCCCTCATTATGGCTACCTGTAACTCCAGCTCCAGAAAGATCCCACACCTCTGACCTCTGAGAGCACCCACTCATATGCACAGAGACACACATACTTACACATAATTTTTAAAATGGATGTAGTCTAGTAATACTTTATGATTTCTTCGTTATTTGGATCCTCAATGATATCATAAAGGTAAGTATGAGTCTATTAATTTCAAAATGGATCTTGTCCAGATTGTATCCTATGATGTCTGCATTTGTTACAGAGTTGAAGGCCACCAGGGAAAGACCACCAGAAACCAGATCAGATTCACATTCAAAGTTTTATTCAAGTTAGCTTGGACTACAGCCCTTAGCTCGGTAGAAGAAACTGCAGTACTGGGGGAGCAGCGAATCAACCCTTTGAAGCAAAAAATTATAGACGGGATATTCTAGGTGGGAGTATTGATTACAAAGCAATGGTTAATCATCTTGTGACAGTTACACAAATCATCCCATGGCAACTACACAAGAGCAGGATAAAGGGCAGAGGGGTTTCAATGGTTGAAATCATGTAAACATGACATTCCCTAAGTTATCCCTGATAAGCAGTTACAACACAACGTTACAATGCTCTGTGGTTAACTAGTTCCTGGGAACAGACCCTTGGGGGAGGATAATTATGTTGCCTACATGGAGAATCTGTAGCTAAAGGGTACCAACCCCAACCTTCCTTTTAGACAAATGGATAAACACA
Source organism: Eospalax fontanierii (assembly GCA_035773235.1). Classification (NCBI taxonomy): domain Eukaryota; kingdom Metazoa; phylum Chordata; class Mammalia; order Rodentia; family Spalacidae; genus Eospalax; species Eospalax fontanierii. Next base: position 28,322,799 of record CM069548.1, on the reverse strand, counting down.
TTACAGTGAAAGAATGTCTCTAAGGGTCCCCAAAACTTCTTGTTGTTGTTGTTTTCCTCATGGGTTTTACAATGGTTTTTGCCTGAGTCATTTACTGAACCTGAGGGTAGAGGAGTTTCTAAGATGGAGCTCATCTGGTCACAACATTTCCCACTGGCCCTGGTTCATATGACTCAAATCATTGATTCATCCTGACCCACTGACTGGTATCTAGTTTCTAAGGCTAATATCTTAACTGAGTTAATCCTGGTCTGAATGTCTGTCATAAGCTAATTTAGGATTCAGGGATCTGTGGTGACACCTAGAACAGGATGAAGGAGCCTAAAACTGCCAGCAGGAAAGTAGTTAACCAAGATGACCACGGGAAAAAAAGGATGAATGCCAATTGGAAGATTCTTCTCTTTCCTTTGCTCTTTTATCTAGATTTTGTTTAACTAGGCACGGGCTTTCTTTAATGACTCCCGATTTATTTGCGTAGAAGCAGCTTCTCTCACCTAAGTTCATACACAGCCCTTCTTTGAGAAGCAGCAGATCACACCCTCTGCGATTTTGTGTCATTTCAGTGAGGGAGTCTACCTGCCATTCTAACAGGCTGATAGAGCTTCGGAGATAGTCAATATCTTGGCTTATCCTGGCACTTTGGATTCTAAAATTTTGGTTACCAAAGGCTAGGGCAGAGGTGACCAAGGCAGGGGAGTCTGCGATCCTGGCTCCAACCAGAAGAGGGATAATAATAGCTGAGGCTTCAACCCTCTTATGCTTACTCAGAGCCCCATTCGCTTGGAGGTGTTCCCAGCCTTCATCCCCACTGTAAGTGAAGACTTGAGGTATGATACGGGCTAAGACACAGAGCTCACTCCCTCCAGTCCCCAATCCCAGGTGCTCTGGGCAACACATTTGGCAAGCCCAAAGGTGAAAGACCACAAAGTTCCTGGTGGAGCAGGAAAGTAAATCTTTGTAGACCCAGATCTGTTTGTACAAGACAGAGAGCTTCAGGAGGAGCTATGAGATGCGGGAGGTTGTACTGAGAGACAGATGCCCTGCTCCTGTAAATCTCCCAAGGTGAGCCTAGTATACTGGGGCTCATAGTCTATATTACTAGGTAGGACAGTAGTTGGGGAAAGTGAAATATTGGCCCCTATCCCTACATAGAAAGGGGTCTAGGAACTAGGCAGAGCCAACAGTCTTGTCCTATGCTTGGAACAGTGTGGTTCAGTCACCTATGCATTAGTTCTACTAGACTTATTTCAGGGTCCTCATCAGGGGATACGGGGTTCCTCATCACAGGAGCCTTAGTGGTGAGCTCAAGTTCTTGGATGGGAAGAGGGATCTTCTTTGAAGAAGGAGTTAGCTGCACCCTAGGGTGAGGTAACCAGTTATGTCCCAGACCTATAGGGTTAGCCCAGTGTGGGGGTACCTTTCTCTGGACAGTGAACTTAACACCAGGGTCCAGACCATTTCCCCATAGTCTCAAACCCCAGAAGCGACCTCCAAGTCAGTCTTAGGAGCTTAGGTGATTCTAGGTTAGTACTTTTACAATAAAAGGGTTACATTTTCCAATTATAGGACAGGACTGGGGCATGGGTCCCCTCATAATAGAGACACAGGGATCCCAGTGTCTGCCCCAACTAGACTCAGTCTCATAACCTCATTCACCACAGCGATATTTTTTGGCCACCTGGCAATGACTGGGCCCCTTCTAAGGACAAGGATAAACTGCAAGAACTGTAGAGTCTTTTCCTTCATTATTCTCTCACAGCCAGCATTTTTCTATGGTCACCATTTGGTGAGAATGCTTTCCCTGAGGAGGTTACATAAATCTGTCCTGAACATGGTCTGGGTCGTAGCATTTTTGAAAACAGCTGGGACCTGTCTGGTCTGGGTGAGGGTCAATTCTTAGTCCCAAACCTGGAGCACTTTAGTGGCCCAAGTTCCAGTCCCTTGTATCAGAGTGAACACTCTGATGACCAAAATTAGCCTGAGACCAAGGCCCTGGTAAAACAGACCTGTAGGGGATGATCTGGGTGTTTTGATACCGTCCACTTTTACTTGCTCTTTCCCCAGTGGTGTTTGCCTCAGAGTGGTGAATCCAGGTGGTGATTCCCACTACCTTGACAGCTGTGGGAGTGAAGGGGATAACAAGATACGATCCTTTCCTCGAGGGTTCTAAGGTTTTGCTTGACAGACTTCGAACCACGCTAGATTCCCAGGTTGGAATTTGTGGGCTGGTTCAGCTGAGACAGGCAAAGGTGCGGGTGGTGATAGGCATGAATGGATATCCACAAGAAACTTGCTGCAGAGTCTGTAGGGACTTGAGGAAGGATATCTCAATAACTAGATGCCCTCCTTCACAGGGATGGGTGGAGGCATGCATTATCTCATATGGGGTTAGTTTGTTCTTATAAGGGGAGCATTTATTCTAAATAGGACAATAGGGAGCAACTCAGTCCACCCCTCGCCAGTCTCTCCTCACTTGGACTTTAGAGTTTCCTATTGGTTCTCTTTACTTGTCCTGAACTCTGGGGCCTATAGGGCACAGTGTAATTTACAATTGATTTCCAAAACTTTCGCCACTTGTCAAGGTATTTTGACTATGAAGACTGGGCCATTGCTGAATCCCAAGGAGGATAGAAGGTCAAATCAAGTGATAACTTCCATAATCAGCTTCTAAGTAACTATATTTACTCTCTCTGACTTAGTAGAGAAAGCCTCTACACACCCTGAAAAAGCGTCAATAAAAACCAATAAATATCGATAGCCAAACTTTGCTGGAGTTATTTCAGTGAAATCTATTTCCCAGTGTTCACCAGGGTTCAGTCCTCTTTCTCTGATGCCCATGGGGGCTGCTCTTCCCCCTTTGGGTTTTACTTGTGTACAGGGGACACATTGTCAAGAGACCTGATCAATCTCTTCATCTAGGTGTGGAAGAAAGTACTGGGCCCTAATCAGTTCCTTTAACTTACTTGACCCAAGGTTGAGGGCTCTGATGGAGTTGGGAAAGGAGTGATGACCCTAACGCCCTGGGCTGGGTAGGATGTCTGTCCAGGAGGGTCTGCCCATCTCCTCTTTTTGTTGCTCCCTGCTGGTGCATTTTGCTTCTTCCTCAGTATATGTGGGGTGCTCCAGCAGATCAGGTCCAGGTAGAAGAACAAGGATTGAGGGTGAGCCCAGCAGTTAGAGGGGCCCCACTGGCTCCAGGACAATCTACCTTCTAGGAATATCTGCTAACTGGTTACCTTGTGCCTCCATTGAGCCCTTTTTGGTGCCTGGGGTATGGATGATTGCCAGTCTCTCGGGTAGCCATATCACCACCAGGAGGGCAAGAATCTTCTCTTTGTTTTTCATTTCTTTTCCAGCCGAAGCGAGGAGGCCTTGCTCCTGGTGTAAGGTGTACTGGCTATGAGTGCAGATGTTAACTGCCTGGTCCTTTCCCTATCTCAGCACCTGGCTTAGGGTGATGAGCTCTGCCTTCTGGGCAGAGGTTCCCTGCGGCAAGGACTGGGCCTAAACTATTTCTTTAAGAGTCACCACTGCTGCTCCAGGTACCTGGTTCCATCTTTCATGAAACTGCTCCTATCAGTGAACAGGTCTACGCCCCCTCTTCCAATGGTTGGTCCCGAAGGTCTGGGAAGCCACACTGTAGGTGGTCAATTACCTGGACACAGCTATGGACGGGTTGCTCATTGGAATCAGGCAGGAGGGACGCAGGATTCAAGGTCACCAGGGAGGAAAACCTGATTTGGGGGTATCCAACAAGAGGGCCTAATAGTGGGTAAGTTGGGCGTTTAACATCCAGGGTTCTGAGGTTCCCCCAAAGGAGCATCTCAATGGAGAATGGAGTGGTGACCATCAATTCTTGTCCCATAGTCAGTTTTTTAGTTTCCGTTAGCAACACAGTAGTGGCAGCGATGGATCAAATCCCATCTGCTCATCCTGCTGCTACTGGATCCAGCGTTTTAGACAGGTAGGCCACAGGCCTTCTCCACGGCCCCAGAGTTTGAGTCAGTCCTCCCTCTGCTGCTCCTTTACATTCACCCACAAACAGGTGGAAAGGTTGGGTGATGTCAAGCAAACCCAGAGCAGGGGCTGAGGCAAACCCAGGGCTACTTTTAATTTCTAGAAGGCTTCCTATTCCTTTTCTCTCCACTGTAGGGGACTGTTTCTCCCTGTGCTCTGATAAGTGGTTTGGCAATCTCTGTGAAGTTGGGTCTCCAGAATCTGCAGTATCCGGCTGTTTCTTAGAACTCCCTGAGTTGTCTCTTGTCCCATTGGCTCAGGGATATTCAGGATAGCCTGTATGTAGCTCAGAGACAGGGTTTGGTGGCTGCCCTCCAAACAGTACCCCAGGTAGATTACCTTGTTGGAGTGTAGCTGAGCCTTCTTGACTGATACCCAATAGCCTAGCCGCTAGAGGGCTTCAAGTAGAGCCTCAGTTGCATGCTGACATTCTTCCGTGATGTGGGCAGCTATAAACAAGTTGTCTACGTACTGCAGGAGAGTGATATTGGGATGCACCCAGTGGTACTCAAGCAGGTTGGCACTAAGAGCCTCATCAAACAGCAGAGGGGAGTTTTTGAATCCTTGGGGTAGCCAAGTCCAGGTTAACTGGCCACTAAACCTCTGTTCTGGATCTATCCGCTCAAAGGCAAATCCAAAGGCAAGAAGAAGGCATCCTTCAAATCCAAAACATTATACACAGTCTTATCTGGGTCTAATAAACTAAGCAGAGGACAAGGATTTGGCATAGTTGGGTGAATATTTTCCACCCTCTTATTGACCTCTCTTAGGTCCTGGATGGAATGATCATCCTTAGTGCCAGATTTAACAACAGGCAGCAGTGAAGTATTCCAGGGGCAGTGACAGGGGACCAAAATCCCCACACCTTTGAGATGGCAGATATGTTTTCCCATGCGGACCTTGGCATCTCTAGATTAGGTAGTTTTACTCTCACTGGCAAAGCAAAGCAAGGATGACAATTGGCAGATGATGAGAGGCCAGCCTGGAGAAACTGGTCTCTACTCAAACTCGAGGGAACTTCTGCATTAGTTCCATTAGAGGAAGTTGTCTGTTTTTAGTCCTTTTGAGTTTTGTTCCAGTATTTTATATTCATCTGTTATGGGACAAGTTACTAGAATAGCTGGCCATGGACGCTTCAAGTCCAGAGTGGCCTCAGTTTCATTAAATTGTGATGGTGGCCCTTAGTTTTCTTAACAAATCTCTGCCAATTAGGGGATAAGGGCTGTCTGGCATGACAAGGGAAAAGTGAGTCACAGAACCTTGCCGAGGTTCACTTCTTGCATGGTAGTCGAAGCATAGGTTCCGGTCCCTATAGTTTTCTGTATGATGGTTCTTCTTTTGGTTAATGGGCCTAGAGGTTGGGCCAGTACTGAGTGGGACAAACCAGTATCTACCAAGAATCAGAGAGTTTTGCACCCAACTTTTCCTGTGACCATGGGCTCTCAAGGGCTTATCACTACTGATGAGCCCAGCCCAGTCAGTCTGCATCACTAGACTGAAGATTTGCTTTTCCTTCCCCAACTTCCACTGTGAGCATTCATTTTTTCAGTGTCCTTTTTCCTTGCAATAAGCCCATTGGTCTTTCTCCAACTGAATGCGGGTTGATTGGATCACGTGGGGTGTCTCGGATCTCCTTCTCTCTCTTCTCTGAGAGCAGCTACTATAACTCTAGCTAACTTCTTATCCTTCTTTTCATCAAGATCCCTGTTGTTTAAGGTTTTCTGTGCTATATCCAACAGCTGAGACCTGTTCATACCTTCAAATCCTTCTAATTTCTGTAACTTCTAATGAATGTCTAGACCAACTGAGTCACAAAACTTACATTAATAGTTTTCTGGAGCATCTAGGTCAATGGTGGTGAACTCCCAATAGGTCTCTTGGAGGTGCTCCAGAAAAGCAGCAGGAGACTCCTGATTGCCCTGGACTACTTCCATTACCTTTGAAAGATTGGTAGGCTTTCTAGCAGCTGCCTCATTCTGGTCAGGAGGGCCTAGCGAAAGGTGTCTAGTATCCCCTTACCTCGATCAATGTTGGAATCCCTGTTTCAATGGGTCAAGGGTAGAATTCTCTTGATCCTGGCTTCAACATCACCTGCCCCTGCCCAAGAACCCACTACCATCTTGTGGGCTTCTGAAAGAATCTGGTCTCTTTCCTCAGCCGTGAAGAGAGTGCTAGAAGTTGCCTATAATCAGCCCAGTTTCCAGCAGGCTGATAAGGGCTTGGGACTTCTCAGAAAATGGAGGGTTCTGGGCCTTCCAGTTGTGCAGATCACTGGAGGTGAAAGGGACATAGACCATGAAAGGAACTCTAGGTCTGTCAGCTTCTTCGGCCCCTGTCCCAGGAAGAGGTGCTCCGTAAGAGGAAGAAGTCCCAGAGGGTACTCCGTAAGAGGAAGTACAGCTTTGTGAGAGGACTGACTCGACTGGGGTGGGATGTAATCCAACCCTCTCTGGGTGTGTGGAGGTTAGGGTGCATAAGGATAGATTCTTGGAACCCGTGCTACAGGCACAGGAGCAGGTGCAGGATCTCCCTCAGACACAGTCAGCCCTGGACTGGCCTGGTCCATGAATTGCAAGGTAGGGGAAAGTCCTCCTCCTCCTCTCCAGGGACCAGGACTGAAAGTCCAGGCATTTTACTCAGGTTTTTGCCCAACCTCTGACGCATTGATCTGATGACTAAGATAGTGGAGCCCTGTTTAAGGACACAGTATTTTAGCCAAGGTGGTGGTTGGAGGAGGAAAGAGAGCCAGCAGTCAACGTAAGGGAACTGGTTGCAGTGACCTGGGTCCCTTGTAACCACTTGTCAGACTCTGAGTAACCTCAAGAGTCAAAGGACCCTGAGTCCAGCCATTCTACATTGAAAGTGGGCCACTCCAATCTACACAAAGTACAGAGCTTTCTGGGCGACATCTTGACATCATAAGCCACCTCCCAAAGCTCTTGGAAGTGGCAGCACATGTAGTTCAAGCGAGTCTCAGTGGTCCTTGACCAGGTTCCCGTGTCTGCAACAAAACTCATAGGCACGCCAGAAAACACAAAGCCACCCAGCAAACATGAGACTCATGAAGAGACAGAAAACCCCAACACACAGGGAACCAGACAAACACTGACAAGAGACTGAACACACACCTTTACCAGATGGGCTAAGAGGACGTCTCCTCCTATCCCTGGAGACCGGACTACAACTGTATCCAATCCACCCAGAGTTTCCCCTAAATGTCTGGACCTCAGGAAAAAGAAACTCACCTAACCACTTTGAGTTCAGCCCGCCACAGCTGGCAGCTTTCACTTTCAGTTTGACCAGTGTGCACACGAATTTGCAGTAGCTATACGCTGGGCTCCGTATGCCTCCAAAGAAGGGGGTTCGCCTCCAGAGTCAGGCCTGTGCCACCCACACCACCTGGGTCTGGGCTATCCTGGAGATCTTGGCGGGACCCCCAAATGTTATGGGGTTCAAGACCACTGCAAAAGAACTCCAGACATTGGATCAGATTCAGATTCAAAGTTTTATTCAAACTAGCTTGGACTATAGCCCTTAGGTCGGGAGAAGGAACTGCAGTACCAGGGGGAGCGGTGAGTCAACCCTTCCCTTCCTCCCTTCCTTTCCTTGCTTCCTACTTCTTTCTTTCCCTTTCCAATATAAACCTCTCTTGATGTTATTGAGGTCCATGATATTAAGCAATCCTAATACTTTTTTTAGATGTGTGCCAACTCTAAACTCATTGTTCACTATTGATTGTTTTTATAGTCACATTATGTATATTCCTGTTTAAATATTATGAAGTATACAGGTAATGAGTCGTCAAATTAGAAGACAATCCACAACTTATGACTCACCGTTGAAGTCGGTTTTGCTTGTGTCTCATTAGAGATGAGATAAAATACCTTGTTTAACATGTATTGTACAATAATAACAATATCTCCTTGAAAATATCTCAATTAGGACTCCACACAAAGCATTTAACAATGGAACTATATTCAACAGCTGTAATAATTATACCTCGATGTACCAACCTTCAGTTATTATAGTAGTTCACAATGTATACCTGAATTCATTTTTATAGTTTTCCAGAGTCTATCAATACCAAGCAAACGTCATCCTTTTTCAGTGTTTGCAGTCACAGTTCTTTAGTAATGGTTTGTCTTTTTCATTGGGATCATTGGCTTATCAAAATTGTTCACTATGCTGCTGGAGAAATGGCTCAGCTATGAAGAGCACTAGCTTCCCTTGCAGAGGACCTGAATTCCCAGCACTCACATGGCTACTAACAGCACTCCATAACTCCAGTTTCAGAGGCTCCAATGCCCTCTTCTGGCCTCTGAGGGCATTGACTAACATGGATGCACTTACAACATGCAGGCAAAATACTTATAAACATAAAATAAAAATAAAATTAATTTTCTTTTCACTAAGCTAAACACTCAATTGTATTTGAACTGTACTTATGCTTTAAGTCTTAGGACAAACTGTTAATAATTTTTATTATTCTTACAATATGACAAGCCCTATAAATGGTTAAAGAATTAGTTAAATTGTGATTGGGAACAATCACAGTTTTAAATTATGAATTATCAGTTGAGACACTGTAAGCCATCTTTGTTACTTTAAAAAGGAACTGTCTCTCTCCTGGCACATTCTGCCTTTTCCCTGTGGCATCCAAAGCCCAGGGCTTGTGGGGTGCAGACTAGATGTCAGTGCTACCTGCCCCTTTGACCCAACCTGAACAACATGCCCAGCAGCCCTAGGAAAGGGATGTAAACTGTAACAGGAGAGTTTATCATGTTCCTGGCCCCTTCCTGTTGCTGCCTCTACTTCCTGGCTACCACAAGGTGAGCAGCTTTCCTCCATCATGATGACTCTGCCTCTTCACAAGCCCTGAAACAATGGAGTCAGAGGACCATGGATTAAATCCTCTAAAACAATGAACCAAGATAAATCTCTGCCCTTAAGTTATTTATCTCGGTATTTTGTCACTGCAATGAAAAATGACTAACACACATGTGTTCATATCACAGGAAGTCTAGCAATGGAGACGAGGCTCTGACTCTCACCGTGTTGTATGGCCTCCGATGACTGTGCCAAGCAATTAGGAAGTCGTTCTTTTATCTGTTACACTTGTTGAAATAGTTTCCCAATGTGTTGTGTGTGTGTCCTTGTGTTTTTATGTGCGAACATATTAATGTTCTTATAATTGGTTTGTTTTTATTTTTGTAATTTCTTCCAGTACCTCTAAGTTTATAAAAGGGTGTCAGGTTCAGAAATTTGAGGAATGTTTAAATCTATTTCTCCCCTGTGTATATGTGCGTGTATAAGTTGTATGAACATATATATGTAATTATGCACACATATTTGTATATAAACATATATGTATATGCCTACTTTTCAATTCATTTGACTATTATCTTGGTTTATAACACAATGCATCTCGGACAGCTTTTCTGAGTCACTGAGATACTAAGCCACCAGGATTTAAATCTTTGACTTACCTTTGCTCCAAGTGATATGATTAAGCCAAGATTATTTAACCCAAGCCCCAATGAGTCATTCTAAACCCTTGAATCATTCTGGCCGACCTGACAAAATTTCTGCTGAATTACTGCCTTGAGAATTCCTTGCATGACTGGTTGAACACTGGATGTCTGCAAGCCTTATGATTTATAGCCTTTCATCATCTAAGTGCATGTCTGACCCAATGGGCACACCCATTATATTTCCACAGAGAAGAAATATCCTTGATATTATATCGGAGGGTCCAAACTGGTTCTAAAGCTAGGTCAATAGAGGAGAGTCTGTAGAATGTTGCAATCACTGTAGGGGAATATGTAGATATATTCTTCATATACAGAAAACAGATTAGGTAAAGATAAAATATGGAGATACAGAAGTCATTAAAAATATGATACAGAATATTTATGTAGGAAGGTGAGGCGTGGTTTAGAACTTTTCCTACATACCCTTTTACAATTTTTAAAATTTTATTCATGTGCCTAGATAATATCCTCATAAATAATTTTAATAATAAAAATAATGAAAATGTTTTCCAGTTTTCATTGTATTTATTTATGTTTTTGTTTTGCTTTCCATGTTTTTATTAGCATATATTAACTACATATAATAAAATGTCTCATTATATATTTCTCTACCCTCTGTTGTCCCCCTCCCTTTCCCACTAATTCCCTTTCTCTTCCCAATTTGTCTCTCCTCTACTTTGATGTGTGTGTGTGTGTGTGTGTGTGTGTGCGCGCGCGCGCGTCCCACTGAGTTTCCTTAGGATCATGAGTGAGGACTTGTTTTCAGGAGCATAGGCACCCACCAGTGTCTAAACTACCAAAGAAAATGTTTTTCCCCTAATCCCCAGTCAACCATTGCCAACTTGTAAATCCTTAGGGACAGATGAGACCCTAGGAGCCCCCTCCCTTCCATGACAGAGTGTCAATGGGCCTAGTTTTGTGTAGGCGGCCGCAGCTGCTGTGAATTCAAGAAGGAAGCAGTCAGGTCAGGCCCAGACATCTGCATTCCACATACTCCCCACCTTCCTCCACTCCGACATTCCTTCCAACTCTTCTTCCTTAATGTTCCCTGATTCTTGAAGGAGGTGCTATAGATGATCTATTTATGGCTGGGCACTCGATAGTCATTTATTCTAAGTACTCTGACCAGTTATGAGTACTGTCAGTGCTGACCACTTTAGAAAGATGCTTCTCTGACCAAAGCTGACAGCAGCACTAATCTATGGTCAGAACCACAGTCATTTAGAAAGCAATTTGACAGGCACATCATTTCCATTTAGCAAAACAACAGCAGTAACTTCCACACCAGGGCCTATGACCTCCCCAGTCATGCAAATAAATGAAATTTAAATTCAGGACCGGCACTGGTGATACAGTAATAGTTTCTCGTCACCTTATGAAAACAATGCAATGTTGATCATAGAAGAGGCTACTATTCCAAAGCAACTTAGTAACATCTTGCATTATACAAAACAGGTTTATTTATTTAATCATGTGGACTCTACTTGCTGTGTACTCTCATAAGAAGCCAGGACTCTGTGGTTGCAGAGTACAACACTTCCTAGGTTGCTTTGACTTCTGCATCTGCCCCTAGATGCAGCCAATGGAATGCAGGATGGAAGCAGTTGGCCCATTCTTTCCCCTAAGCCTCACTCCCACCCCCACCCCCACCCCACCCCCACCCTACCCCGTGCCATGTCTAGCACTAGTTACACATTCTATGGTCTCAACTCCAACTGGAAAGAGGCACTGTCACCACGGTTCCTACTGGAGGAGCCTGTTTGTGGGCTCTGATAATACAGCTTCCTCCCATTGTTCTTCAAGTCTAAGTTCAGAGCACTTCCTGTTGTTGTTCCTCTCTCAGTCCATGTTTGGTTTCTCGATTCTTCCACTTTTTTAGGTAACCAAAATTTTCTGTCAGAAAAACTTAGAGTAGCTTCTGTTTTGTCTGGCCAGAGAGCCTGACTGATACACTTACATTTTCTGTGTTTGTTAAAGATTTACTTTATTTTTAATTGTGTGTGTGTGTTTATCAGCACACGAGTGCAGGGGTTCAAATGGGCCAGAGGTGCTGAATCCCCCTGAAGATGGAGTTACAGGTAGTTATGAGCCACCTGACATGGCTGGGAACCAAACTGGATCTTCAGGAAGGACATTATGTGATTTTAACCTGCCATTTCTTCAGTCCTGCATTTTATGTTTCTTGATTTGAAAGAAACTTGTCCATGATTAAAAAAGATACTTCTGGACCCTTTTAGATACTATGTAATCCCAGATTCAGATTGTAGGGTTCCTAACACACTCGTATATGACTAGTTTCTTGCATTCTATACCCATAATTCTTTATCTTTTCTCTTTTAACTTTTTTGGGGAGGGATAGGATCTCACTATATAGCTTAGGCTGTCCTTGAACTCACTTGTAGCCTAGGTTAGCCTTGAGCTTGTGACAATATTCCTACCTCAGTATCTGAAGTACTAGGATTACAAGTGTGAGCCACCATGACCATCTTTCCATCCCTACACTCCACTCCACACTATTTTTATCATTACTCAATATTGTAAATGGATTTTTAAAGGACATTAGTTTTTAATTTAAACAATTTTATTTACTCATCAACAAAACAGCCACAAGATTTTTGTGCAACTACAGAGTAGTATTCAGATCATAGAACACCAATTATTTTGTATAAGTCGCATCAGAGACAACCAATTTGTGCTGTGTACCAACAGTAATATTTAAATTTCCATGCCATACTGTACCAGGCAACGTTAGTGGCTGTTGACAGGGTTATTGATAGGACAGGGCTAACTAATGGCATTTTCGATAGTATGTTAACTATATGAAAAAAGGCACTACCATTTAAAAATTTTTTACACAGCCTTTCATTTCAATTTTTTTTCTTTAAAAGGGGTGGTTGTATACAGGAAGTGCTTAATAGATGAGAAAAAAAACTGCTCTACAACCAACTGCCTTTTTCCTTTTCAGCCTTGACATCTTTTTTCTGCGTCCTGTGTTCCTTTAGCTCCGTGGACAACCATATTCTCTTCCTATTTTTTTCCTTCAGCTTAGCCGCCTTCTTTCCCAAGGCTGCCAGACGTCTCCAGCGGCGGCATGGCACTTCTCTCTCTAGGGTTTCTTTGCCACATCACCAGTCTATACAGCAGGGTATTCTTTGATTTCTGGTGATATTCAGAAGGAGGGTACACAGGGACTCTGGAACTTCCTCTTTGTTTCCTTTGGGAGGGAGCTAGGTTTTCCTTTCTCTTTCGTAGCAAGCTTTGTCTACCTTTGCCATGCCTTCAAATTTTCCCTCTTCTTTATCAGACACGACCTTCCAGCTCTCTGAGCACAACTTGGAATATTCTGAGAGGATGGCTGAAGCCCTCTGGCGTTTCTTCTCCTTGCGGCCAGTTTGCACAACAAATGCAAAAGGGGACGCGTTGCCCCCTCGGATTCTGAGGCTCTCCTTCGCCAAGTGTGTTTGTTTTTCCTCAAAAAGGCCAAGTTTCCCGGTGACCATTTGGTCCCACTCGCCCCTGTGCTGACTCTGCGGAGCTCAGTGCCCTGCAAAGGCTGTGAGAGTAGGAGCCAGGTGCCAAGGACATTGTATTTTAGAAAGGATTTACCGTAACAGCTTTGGCATTCTTTTCAGAACAGAACACTTAGGATGCTAAATGGGAAATCCTTCCAGGCACACTCCTGGCATACACAGGGGCACGCGTGAGCTACTGGAGAAGGGTGGTACGCAGAGCCCACCCTGGACTGACTAGACGGGGAAGTGTCCGCATTCTAGTGGGGAATGTGTGGCATACCAGTGCAGATTCAATACCTGACCACCAGCTTTGTTTCAAGCTTCTCTAGTGTACCAAGTCAAAATCCCATTTCACTGGTTCCTCAGAAAAGGCAATTATTTTCAACCAAGCTACTGGCTTTTATTTAAGGATCATGGGCCTACCTCTTGTCACCACAGCGTGCACACTTAGGTTTAAACTAAGCCTAACCCCTGCCGATTATAGGTTCATGCGGGGTTTGTTAGCCTTTTTTAAGTCATGCCCTGTCCTGGTTGAGTGCTATCATTCTTCATAATTACAGGCTGTGTCTCGTGGGTGGCTTTTGACATAGGCCTGGCCCTTGCTTTACTGCCCCTTTGGAACACCACCTTCTCTTACACTGCTGATCTGGGTCTTCTTTGCTCCATCTACAGCTGAGGAAGCATCCCCTTTAACCCTCACAGTGAGCGGTCCTACCGCTGACTCCATCCTTCTGCTCCCTGCTGGCAGAACACGGAGCCAACCTGAACTCCACCTACTTCAGCTCTAGAATTCGTCCGCATCCCCAACCCACACATCCTTTCATAGACATGACCCCAACAACCTGCCCTTAACCCTAATGATCAGAAAGCCACTATGCCTGGTCTAAGAACAACCACCACTCCAGCTGTTGGCTATCCCATCCCCCTACACTGGCTGTGTTGCGGGGGGAGGGATCTTCAGTGTTTAGCGTTTCATACTTGCTAATTGCTTCCCATTACTTTTCATTTCCTGGTTTAAATCTTCCATCTATCAATCATTACCCATGGCGGGACCCTGTCATTCTTGCAGAGGCAGATTTACTGGGATGCTAATAAAACTTAGATGCCAGGTGGCACCCTAACTTGCACAGCTTCCTTGCGGGATCCCATGCTTGATTTTGTAGTTTCAATTGTGACTCTTCTTACACAGGGTTCCTCACATGATATAATCATTAGGCCACCACAAAACCTGAACCTGTTTCTACTTACATGATAGTGGTCTCCATTATCTCAGAGTTAGGGATAAGCTCTCATTTCTAGGAAAACTGTACTCCTGGAACACCACAGTGAACTTTGGATGCCCTCAGTCTTACAAACATTGTTTAACCTAGTGTTTAGTTTTAATTATAATACCAGTGCTTTGTTTCACCTACTTTATAGGTTAAATGGATTTTGCTGATTGGCTTTGGAAATCAACCACTTAACAAGTAACTTGTAAACAAACTTCTGGAATGTAAGCCAGTTGTAAATTGTAGGCCTCAGAGACTTAGCATTGAGGAAAACCCATAAACCACAAGCTGTGTGCACTGTTTTATACCCATGTAGAAACCTATGCTATGCTCCAATATTGACATTTTGTCACAAGAAATTTCCCATTTAAATTCAGTCAAAAGACATAGAAATATTCAACTAGCCATGCTTTGTAATTACTGCAATCAGATAATCTATATTTTGAGTCAATGTTGATTTTAAATATTCTGCTCTATGATCTCCATGTATGATTCTTTTAGTTCATTGTTTGTATTTAACACACAGTAGGCACTCAAGTAATGCATACAAAATAAAGGGCAGACTAATAGACTGTGTGTTCTGCTTTTAGTTTTAGTGCTGTGGTCAATGACTGTATTTATGATGGCCATATACAAGCAATTTAACTTCTTAGTTTATTTTTTTTTTTTTGAGACAAGGTATTATGTAGTCTAGGCTGGGTGGCTGTTGATGACCTTTAACCCCTTCCTGACTCTCCTGTCTCCACTCCCCACCTCACCCCACCCCCACCACTATCCCCACACTCCAAAGCTGGGATTACAGGCAGGTGCCACCACACCCCAGTTTCTACAGCACAGGAGTCAAGCCTGGGGCTCTACTCTCTGAGCTACAGCCCCAGCCTCGTTTATGATTTTTCAGTAAAATTGGCAATTATACAAATTTATACAGATTTCCAAACCTCACTTGCAAAATAAAATGTCTTAGATTTCAATATAAGATACAATATGACCGTTAACGTATCCCTTCTTGGCAAAACAATTATTTATCAAACAAGATTATGCACCCTCTTCCAGAATATTTTGTGGGTTCTTTTTCCTTATCAGGCAGAGGAAAGCTTTTTGTGTAAGCTTTGATGTGTAAATAGTTTTATTTTTAAATAATCGATATAGTTACAGAATGCTGTCTCTTACATACTTCTGCCAAATGCTACAAATATGTTTTGCACACTCCAGTTTACAGTCTATGAACTCATTAACTTTTTAGTGAGTCTACGGCCTTCCTCCAGCAAGTAGATTAACAATGTGATTTTGATGATGAAAACCCTTTTAAAGTAAATTATCTTAATACTTCTAAAACTTCAGAAGGACTATAGTAGAGTAATAACCAGGAAGGCTGGTTTTTGGGTTTCTGGACTTCACCAGAACTGCAGATTGGCTCTAACTTCTTTAACTGTCACTTTCTGACCTTTCTAGTCTCCACCTGAATAGTTAATAGTCAACTGTTTATGTTTGGGAAACACATTTGGGGAGGAAAAAAGCATTTTATTTTTATTTTATATTGAAAATGAATTATTGACTCTGGGAGAATGTGTAACATGGGCATCCTTTTCTCCATCAGCACATAGATAAGTTTTCATACTATCATTTGTCTTTTTTTTTTAAACCTTCCTTGCAACTTATCCAAGAACAGTCCAGAAAGACTTTTTCTCTTCCTCTTCCCCACCTCTTGTTTCTAAAGTGACACATGTCCCACGTCTCACCCTGGCTTTTCAAAAAACCTGTTCAATCCTTAACCGAAAAGCAATAAATATGACCAGCCTCCTCTCCCAGAGCATGTGAAGCACACATGCTGTGTGGTAGATGTTACAGTTATCATTTTTGCAAACATATGAGCAGTTTCCACACCATCTAGGAAAATTTTGCTGAAAATCTGGAGTTTTCAGAATACCTGAAAGCCAGATTCTACTACTGTTTTCTTGAAGAAGATATTTTCAAGAACTAAAATAGGCACAGATTGTCCAGACAACTGGCACACCCTCTACAAAGCATTTCCACTCTCCCGACCTGCTCCTTTTAATAGGGTCCTAAGAATACTGTTTGAAATGGTAGCTTTTCAGGGAATACCAGTTTCTTTCACTTCAAAGGGCAGCCAGCAGAGTGGTGAGTCATTACTTCTTCCTCTGGAGCTCCTCTAAGGAGGCATTCCTACTGCCCCCACCCTTATTGTTGATGAAGAAGGAAAGTTCTTTCTACCCCTCTGAACTAACTCAAGAAAATTCTTTGCCAAGAGCAGTTGAGGCAAAATTTCCTAAGATCCTAGACCTGATATTTTATTTTATGGTTGTGTGGAGAACAAGTGGGAATTGTAAGGGAGAAAATAGTGGTGAATGTGGTGCTTTAAAAGGGAGGGAGGGGCTGGAGAGATGGCTCAGCAATTAAGAGCACTGGCTGCTCTTGCAGAAGAACCGGATTCGAATCTAGGCACCCACATGGCGACTAATAACCATCTATAATGCCAGTTCTGGGTTATCTGACACCCTTTTCTGACCTCTGTGGGCATTGCATGATATGGGTGCACTTACAAACGTGTAGGTAATACATTCATACACATAAAATATAAAAAATAACTACATTTTTAGAAAAAGACAGAGTACACAGGTGAACTAAGTCTTTTTCTCACTCTCTGAGGCTTGAGGCAGCCTCTTTATGGCCTCGCTGTCTAGGTCCAAGAGAACAGGGCGCAGTTCCATCTAGTTCCATGAAGATGGCCATGAAATTCTTCCCTCACTCACCTTCACCAATTTAGAGTTTTAAATTACCAGCCCATGCTCAAAAAGGAGACCTCAGCAAGAGGCTGGGAACCAGAGCTCTAAATTCGAGGCCTTTTTCTGCCTAAAGCATGTGAGGCCACTTAATGGATTTTTTTACCTTGTTCCCAAACCTTGCTTTCAAGGGTCAAATGGAGTAACTTAGCACAGCTAAATGTTTGCCTGTATTAATAAAATACCTTTTTGAGAAAACTTCCACCTTCAGCTAGAGGTCAATCCTTCAAGTCCTTGGGAGAGATGATAAAAATCTCTTCAAAGCAAATAAAGAGTCCAGAATAGTTAGTGCTCTCAGAACATGCCTTCCCAGCCTTTCTTTGTCCTCTAAATAGCTGAGCATGAACTTTGTGTTTTCTCCATCTAATGTGGAAGGACCCTTTCCCACTCGCTTTTCCCCAGGCTCATGATCTTTACAATATTTCCCATAGAAGGAGCCATTCAACTAGCTCTCAAGAAAAAACAGAGATGCTCAACATCTCTGGTAATCAAGGAAATGCAAATTCAATCAATAACAATGGCTATAATAGAAGAGATGGTAAGAAGTGGTGGTGGGAATGTGGAGAAATTGGAACTCTCGCACGTAAGTGGTGAGAATGTAAAATGGTTCAGTTACTGTGAAAGACAATGTGCCAAATTGTTAAAAGGCTAAATATAGAGTTGTTCTATAGCTTAATATATAACCAATATATCCACACAAAAGCTTGCACATAAATGTCCATACCAGTGTTATTCAACATAGCTAAAAGATGGAAAGAGCCCAGCTGTTCATCCATTGACAAACTGATAAACAAATGTGGTATATCCATGCAAAAGGAAATCATTCAACCAGGACAAACAATTAATGGAGCGCTAATATGTGCTACCACATAGATGGTCCCTAAGAAGGTGCTGCGTGTAAGAAGCCATCATAAAATGACACATATCCTATGATTCCATTTATATAAACTGTCCTGAAGAGGCACACCCAGAAAGACAGAAAGTAGAAAATGGATGGCAGGCATAGAAAAAAGAGAATAACTGGTGACAGGTTTTATTTGGAGGAGAATAATAAAAATGTTCTGAAATTAGATGTTGTTGATGGTTACATAACTTGCCAATAAACTAAAACCCACCAAATTACACATTTCAGATGACTTTAGGTGACGGCAGCTAATTGTACATTTTAGTGGTGAATTTCATAATAGATAAATCCAGAATGACATGGTAGTGCATGCTTGTAATCCTACCACTTGGGATGCTGAGGCATGAGTTTTGTAAGTTTCAGGCCAGCCTGGGCTACATGATGAGAAAAAAACTTAAAAATTGCCAGCTTTATATAATACATAAATCATGTCTTAAAAGGGCTATTATAAAATGTACAATTAAGTCAGGCGTAGTGGGACACAGCTTTAATCCCAGCACTCGGGGGGACTGAAGAGATGGCTCAACAGTTAAGAGCACTGATTGCTCTTGCAGAAGACCCAGGTTCAATTCTCAGCACTGACGTGGCAGCAAACAACCATCTATAACTCTAGTTCCAGGGATCTGACACCCTCTTCTGTCCTCTGTGGTCTTTGCACAACATGAATGCACTTACATACAGGAATAACACTCGTACACATAAAAAAAGTCAGCACTGTGAGCCAGAAAAAAATTCAGAGAAGGTAAACAATTTATCAAAGCCACGTAGTTTTGAAACCAGGATTCAAATGCAAAACTCTAAGTTCTTCTTCTTTAAATAATGATTCCTGCCATTTGTTGAGTAACTATTGTGTCAGATGATGTACTGAAACATTAACAATAACGTTTCATTGGTTCTTAAAGCATTCCATGACATAGCTGTTAGGTAATCCATATATAGATAGAAAATGGAGGCTTAAAATGATTACGTAACTTTTGCTTTGTTTTGCTTTGCTTTGTTGAGACAGGGTTTTACTATGTAGCCCAGGCTAGCCTCTGATTCAAGATCTTCCTGCTTCAGTCTCTGAGTGTTGGGATTACTGGTGGCACCACCCCACCTGGATGATTGCATGACTCTTAAGAGATTATAGATTTCTACAAGTTTAGAAGATGTTTGCCTTTTCTGACAAAGGTAAAAGATACCTGAGTTTGGATACAATGGTTAAGGTTACAACTACCTTGGAACTCTAAAGGTAAAGCCAAAAGAAAGTTTCCTGAAATATTTTCCCAAATATCATCAACCTGATAAACAGCAATCCACCTTCAGATCTTAATGGGATATAAACAGAAGGAAGGGATATAATTGACTTCAAGGCTCTGCCTTCTATTTCTTCTTTCCTTCTTCCCACTGGAGGTAATGATGCATCACCTCCAATCTTATGGACCAGGGTAACTCCTCAGAGACAGACCAGCAGAATGATCTCATGGATTAGAGTGGTCCTTCAACCTAGGATCCGCTCTGAACTTGGATGTTTATGGAAGGGAGAAACATTATTATTTTATTCAAGCGATTGTGTTTTGTCTCTCTCCTTCTACCGTGTGCATCCCCAGGATCAATCCAAGTCAGCAGACGTGGCAGCAAGTGCCTTTACCTGCTCAGCCATCACGCCAGCCCCAAATTCTGCTGTCGTAAACACAATTGTGACCAACAGATTTTCAAACAGACTTTTCTAACTCAAATTTGAGAAATTTTCACTATAACTCCAAAATTACAGGTTACAAGATGGGCTACCTGCAGAAGGTAGGTGGATACAGTGAGCTCTAGGTGGATGCAGTGAGCTCTAGCCATCAAATGATTCAAGTAGAACCACAAAATATTAGTCTTGGTTCCTGGGTCACTATATGGAAAAGAGATGCCAGAATTACAAGAAAGTTTCCTTCATTGATTCATTACATGCCATGCTTGGGTCCATTATCACAATAGCAAAGGATAGCCCACCTAGTCTAATAGATAAGAAAGCCCCTGTAGGAATACAGACCCAGTACTGCATGACACCTTTTGACATTTTAGGAATAAAAGACAGAATTTCTGAATATTATGGGAAAATTACTGATCTTCCAATTTGGCTAATACCGTCAAGGTCAAAGAAAACATGACTGCGATCCAGATCTATCCCAAGAATGATGTTTGCAACCTACTTCTACCTCAGTGTTACTGAGATTTTAATCAGCTCCTCAATAGACCCAGATTCAACTGGTACAGAATCAATTAACCCTGAATCTAATTAAAGTTTTCAAGACTTTTTTCCTGGTAAGTCAAGCATGCTTATTAAACTTTAAGCCAATGGCTTTGGATTATAACTGTGAGAAGCAGAAAAGCCTGTTATTTATAGCCATCCTCTCATTTGATGGAAGTTTCTTGCCAAGCATGTCCTGTTCCAGTGTTTCTTTTTCATCCATATATTCTTAAAATTAGAGTAGTCATTGTCTACATACAAACTACATTCACCCAAACAAAACTACTTCTAAAGCTTTCCCTACCGAGTCACCTATCAAATTCTTCTCACATAGGAACACTCAACTCAAAAGTTATCTTCCATATGGGATGAGGTCTTGGCCACTTCTAGGAAAAATGGACTCCCCTGTTTTCTATACATATGCATGCAGCTTTTTGCTCCCACTAAACAGGCATGTTCCTCTTCTAAGGGGTGAACTCTTGGACAAAGACCAGGATTCTTTCTTTTTGCTTTGGTATGATACTTGGTTTATAATAAGTGCCCAATACAAGGGTTCAACATATATACTGGACATCTTCTGTTCTTGATAGTTTATTGTTTTGTTTCATTTTATGTGTCCTTTAATCAATGGCTCATTATAATTGTGCCTACACCAAATGGAAAGAAATTGGTAGGGAGTGTTAGAGCCTAGTGCTTTGCCTACAATAATTCAGACAGGTCAAATATCCTAGCCAACTCTGGAGCCAGACTACCTATGTTCCTATTCTGTTTATTAGCCAAATAAATTTGAGCAAATTATTTGTGCTAGATAGCTTTGGTGTCAACTTGACACACCTGGGTTGAGGGAGCCTCAATTGGGGAATTGTCTCCCTTGGATTGGCCTGTGGCCATGTCTGTGGGGTATTTCTTGATTGTGGAGTGATGTGGGAGGGCCCAGAAATCTGAATAGGGCTATTAACAGTGTTGTTTCCCTCTGAGGACTGTGAGGGAAGGTTCTGTTCCATGCCTTCCTCTGTGACTTGAAGATGACATGTCCCTGTGTCTCCTCACATCATCTTCCCTCTACATTTATCTGTCTTCAAGTCAATTTTCTCCCTTTTTTGAGGACAACTTGAGTTAGGGTCAGCCTAATGACTTAAATTGATTATTTCTGGGCTGGAGAGATGGCTCAGTGGTTAGGAGCACTGGCTACTCTTTCAGAGGACCTGGGTTCAATTCCCAGCATCCACATGATGGCTAACAATCACCAGTAACACTAGTTCCAAGGGTTCTGACCCTCTTCTAACCTTTGTGTGCACTGCACAGCATGGGTACACTTACCTACATGTAAGCAATATGCTCATACACATAATATAAGTATAAATGGATAAATAAAATATTAAATTGATTATTTCTGAAAAGGCTCTATATCCAAATAAGACCCATTCTAAGATATTAATAGCTTAAGATACCAGCATATTTTTTTTGCCAGGGATGGGGGCACAATTGGACTGATAATTAGATTACTTGGTCATAGATATCAAATGAGGATTAGGTTAATGCATGTAAAGTGTTTGACCAGTGTCTCACCCACTACAAGCACTCAAAAATAGATAGAATGCTTCTTAAAGTCCTGTTAGATAGTTGGTCCTGGTGGCACATGCCTACAATCCCAGTTGTCAGGAGGCTGAAACAGGAGAGCCGCAATGAATTCAAAGCTGACCTGGGCTACTTAGCAACACTGTCTTATGAAAAGAAAAAAATCAAGACAGGTATGGTGACACACACTTTTAATCCCAGCCCTGCCTCTACCTGGTTTATGTGGTGTTGGAGATCAAGCTTAGGGCTTCCCATCTACAAGGAAAGCACTCTACCAATGGAGCTACATCCTTAGGCCAACATACATGTTTTTAAGGAAATGAGAATATCTCGTATCCAGAAGACCATAAAGAAGCAAGGCTAGCATTGAGGGGCAGTTTCTCACATAACCAGACCATCTGAAGAAAGTAGATGCTGAGAGAACCAACTCCCAGGCTAATGCCAGCTTCCCTCCCTCACACTGCACCCACATCCCAGCACACTCCAAGAGTTTATCAGTTTCTAAACCCTCTAAGGCTTCTGTAGGGCCTAACTAGGAATCCCGTTAGGCTCTAGTCATGCATCATTTTAGTCCTAATAACTTAGGCTCAGATCATCAACTGACATACAGACTATAAATATATAATAAAAAGAAAAGGCCTCCTAATTTTTTTTGAAAGGAGAAACATAACATTAAGGCCAATTCAATTCAGCATCTAGTCAAGTTCAGGGAGGAAATGCATTCCTAAACATATGGACCCTATATTTTGAAAACTCAGTTCACACTGAATAAATCTATACTTCATTAACAGGAAAAATAATGTTTCTTAGTAGATTGTTACAATGCCAGCCCTTGATAAGTATATGTTTATGTGTCCATGGACATATCTGTACTCATTATCCAGGAAGAGAAACACAGACTTGCTCATTTTAAGAATGCTTGCTATAAAGAGGTACTTCAGCATTAGTGTACTCAGGATTACTGTACTAGTTTAGATCAAGAATGGGTGGCATTTTACAAAAAGGAATGACTCAAGAATAAGAATAAGAAAGAGACCTTAAAAATTAAAAATGCTGTAGTTTAATTCACATATTGAGGGATAAACATCAAGAAATTTTCCAAGTAAAGTCAGACATAGTCTTATATCTGTAATCTCAGCACTCAGGAACCTGAAACAGAAGGATCATTGCAAGTTCAAGGCAATCCTTGGCTACATAGTAAGTCCGAGTCCAGCCTGGGCTATATAAGAAGACCCTATCTCAAGAAAAAGAAAAAAGAAAAAAACTACAAACTAGATATAGCAGCCCAGACCTATAATTCCAGCATATTTGAGAGGCCAAAAGCAAACGATCGTGTCTTGAAGACCAGTGTGGGATACTGGTGAGACTCTGTCTTCAAATAAATGGAAAAATGTAGGAGATACAGGCAGTATGAAAATGTCACAGAAAGACTTAACTGTAATGTCTCAGTTCAGCAAGTTAATTTATTTCCTCCCTTTTAATTTACTTATTTATTTACTTTTATACCAGGTCTCAATGGCACTGAATTATAAACAATCTTATTGCCTCAGCCTTCTAAGTGCTGGGATTCCAAGAGTGCTCCTTCATGCCCAGCTTTCTAGTGAACAGAAACTCGAGAACAGACAAAATGAGAGAATACAGATAGAGAATTTCACAGAGCTGAAAGACATGAGGAAAACAGTTCACCTCTCATGAATGAAATATGAGAAGAGAGATAAAACGGAGGCAAGGATATCAATATATTTCACAAGCAGAAGAAAACTAAATTAGTTGATGCCCAATGACATTGATTGCATTATTGAATTTGAAAAGGTGCAGGAGGGCTCCTGAACCTCAGCTTCTTAAACTGTAGGTCATGATCCCATATGGGATTGTGTAACTAAGTGTGAAAAGTTTGGCAGCAGTAAAAGGTTTTTGAATTCACAACAACCACAACTTAATTCAAAATTAAAGACATAATGAATTCAAACCCAGGTCCCAGTGAAAAACAAAGTGGATGTCTGCTGAGGACCAGCTCCCAAAGTTGGCCTCTAGGCCCCACATGCATTCATGCACACAAGCACAAACACTTGCACACATGTAAAAACACATTTCATTTTTAATCATGAAAAATCTCTAAATTTATCCCCACATATCCTCTCTATGGATTGACTGATTCAGGGATGGGTTTCAGAAAATTAAGAGAGTAAATTTTTCAGAGTAAATGTGATGCTCAAGAAGCAAACTAATTGGGAGATGATGGAAGGATGACCTAGAGAAATAGCTTTTCAACAAGTATACAGAGCATAGGTCCAGTTCAAAATAAGTAAAGTAAGAGCTTTAAGGTGCAAGTGTTGGAGAACCGAATGTGTGAGCAGAAAAAAAATATCCACAGACTTGATGTTATCGTAAAAGAAACTGGAACACCAAACTGCAAACAGAAAAACAGAAGAGAGAGGAATGGAGAGGATGGGGCTATTAGAAATGACAAGAAACACCCAAGGCCATAAAAATGATCCTACATAGTGAAACTGTCATATTTTTACATAATCATAATCATGTAAGCACTGTTGATCGATTTCAGTCCTTCATTCCAAGCTACAGGTCAGGCAAAACACACGGGTCTGGTTACAGAATGAGATTCATGTTTTCTTTCTTAATGGCATAAGTTAAAATTGAGCATTTGGTTGGGATAGGGAGGAGCAGAAAGATGGGGCATGGAGATACTGCTAACAGTTGACGGAGAAGGCAAGCATGAAGAATCTTTCCTGCAATTCCAACACTTAGGAGGTTGAGGCAGAAGTACTGCAGGAAGTTCAAGGCCAGTCTGGGCTACATAACATAGTGAGACCCTATTTTAAAAAGTGTTGAAGGAACTGAAATAAGGATTTGAGTGTAAGTATTTAATATTTTATTTATTGTTTTTATTTTATGTGTATGAGTATATTGCCTGCATGTGTGTGAGCCTGTGTCATACAATGCCACGGGGGTCAGAAGAAGGTGTCAGATTCCCTGGAACTGGAGTTACAGATGGGTGCTGGGAATCAAACCCTGGTCTTCTGTAAGAGCAATCCGCACTCTTAACTGCTGAGCCATCTTTCCAACCCCAAGTACATTTTATATGTCGAGAAAGGGAGAAAAGGAAGACAAGCCTTGGGAAATAAAAATTAAGTGAGATAAATCCATATTAAACATCAGAGAAATCAGCAGATAATGTCTAAATTGCCAAAGAAATAGGAAAATAGCATACTGAAGAGTTTATATCAGTTAAGTTAAATAAATATGTGGTAACTATGGCCCAAAGTCCAGCAGGCAAACATAGATGTCTTCTGGAGACTTGTACTCTACACGTGAAGTTGTATGGTATCACTCAAATGATTATAATGGTACAGCAAAGAGGACTGGAGTATTTTTACATCCAGTGAAGTAGAATAAGAGGGACTGACTTGCC
Source organism: Eospalax fontanierii (assembly GCA_035773235.1). Taxonomy (NCBI): domain Eukaryota; kingdom Metazoa; phylum Chordata; class Mammalia; order Rodentia; family Spalacidae; genus Eospalax; species Eospalax fontanierii. The sequence goes on along the minus strand of CM069548.1, from coordinate 28,297,543 downwards.
AACCCACCCAACAACTAAGTCACTAGGCAAAATACCTAAAACAAAGCACTCAAAGACTTTGGACATCAGTCAGTAAAGGATGGTGCTCACTGACAGGGAAGATGAAAATGACACATAGATCCATACAACAGAAACTCACTCCACTCAAACTTGGAGAGATAAGAGCATTCCAAACTGTTTCTGGATTCTAGAAGCACATATAAAACCAGCTAAGATCAGAGAACCCAGCAGTGAAAGGGTAAACAACTTGAACTGTAGCAATACAACACAATATATTACTTAATAATAAAAGAGAATACATTTCAGAGATACAGTTATGTGAATGAATTTCAAATTCATTGCACTATACTGATATTTATTTGCAGTATTAGACTATATATCACATTCATTCACATTTTTTAGAATTTAGAATAGAATTTATTCATATAATTCTATTATAGTAGTATATAGCATGGTATATTTTTTACTACACATATATTAATATACACATATACATATAGTCCTAACAAGTATATTCCTAACCTTAGTAGAATATATATTAATATATTTATGTCAAATTCTAGAAAAATGAACACTAACCTAGAGTAGCAGAATAGATGTCAGAGGGAGCAGCACAAAGGGGCTTGCGGAGATTTGGGGGTGACAGATACACTCGTTACTTTGATCAGAATGATAGTTTCATAGTGTACTATTGTCAAAACTCATCAAGCTGTTTGCTTTAAACAAAGCAGTTTATTATGCATCAATTATACCTTGATGAAAGATATGACATAAACATTATGGTAACACATAGTAAATAATATATACTGTATGTATATATATATACATATATATTTACACATATACACATATGACAAACAGAATATAACAAATAATAAATATGGCATAGCTGTATTATTTTGGAAATACAACCATTTAAGCCTAAATAAAGGGAAAATATTGAAAGTAATTCTGCATGGGAGAGAATGGAGGAAGGGCAAAGTCAGGGAGGGGCTGGAACCTATGGTGTCTTAAGGTAAGGCTTTCTGGATACATTCATTTTCAACAGTGTGCATGTGTGCCAATCCAGATGCTCAGAGAAATATCTGCTAGGAAGGAAATCAATCAATAGGCGTGAATCTTACCAGGGAGGGGTTGGGGAGACCTCGGAAGGATACAAGGAAGAGGACGCAGTAGGAGACAGGGACAGGTCAGACTGATCGGGTCAGCCACCTATGAAGAGAGAGAAAGAAGGAAAGGTTGACTGGGAAAAGCCTCAGAACCAGGGTAGGTCTAAGCACTGACAGACTGACGTGGAGCGCCCAAGTAAGTTACCCAGGGGGCATGCTGACAGGCAGGCCGGGCCAGCACCAGCATGCTAGTATCTCCGTGGTACTCAGTCATTGGGTGAGAGCAGCCCAGGAAGGGGGTGTGATTTAGAGGGAATGCCACAGTGGGTGAAAAGATGTCGTAGCACCTGGGCTTGTCGCTCTGACGCATACCAACTGCAGAACCTCTCAAAGGGACATCTCCATGACTGCCACAGCAGACATCGGCTTGATTTTAAAGCGAATAGATTGCCCTGCTTAGCAGGTGAAATGTGTAAATACCCAGAACACTATCTTTTACAGTCAATCACCTACTTATTAGCATGACAGGTTTTACATTTCTTTCTTTGTTCAAAAATGTTGAGTCCAGTAAGTTAAATGTATTTGGTTCTTTCTTAACTGAGGAACAAATAGAGGGGCAGCCACTTCCTTAAAAAAAAAAAAAAGCCCATGGAATGAGTGGGGATCTGTGAACACAAAGGGCCCCTGGAAAATCTGCAGATTCTAATGACACAGTAGCCCCGGGAATTCCATCCCGTCATTTGAAACATGTAGAGCTCTCTAGAAATCCTCCAACTCTACACTCACAAGGTTCCGAAATTCCCACTAACCTAATAAATAAAAGAAGCACATCAAAGCCATTAAAAATCAATGTTATAAGCTGGGTTTTTTTTCCCTTTTTTCTTTGTAATTTGGAGATCAAGAGGTATTTCCAGGTTTTTTGATCCCAAACCTTACACATTTTTAAGGCTCTGTTAAGAAAAAGGATACAGGAGTGAAGTATGTATAGCTTAGTGGTTTGTGCTTAGCCTGGGTAAGGACCTGGGTTCAGTCTCCAGCACCAAAAGCAAACAAACAAAAGCAGAATACAAACTTCCGTAAACAAAATGACTTTGCAGGACTTGCTCCTTAAAGGTACTCTGTGTAAAAGACAGTATATGTTGCTGAAGTTGGGCAGAGTGAGGGAAAAAAGTCCGTCTGAACCAACTATCAAGTTTGCAAAAATGTACAACGTACAACATGTGAACACAGTACAAGTGCATACCTTGTAGCCTCCTCGGTATTTGGCAAATCCACATCTCAAGAGGTATTTGAAGAGGTACAGAACATTTTTTTAATATAAATTCCCTGAAGAAGTTTGTGTGTATCATTAAGAGTTCTGAGAACCCAGGGAGTGGGTCTTTCCACATCTGTTGATACTGAGAATAAAAAGAATATGCAACAGGAGCAACAGCTAGTCTGTACAAATCATCATCCACGCTTCTGGTGCCAGATACTCATCAGTCCCAGTGGGGGCCTGGCTCTACCCTCAGGCACTTTTTAAAAAATATTTTTATTTTATGTGCATGAATGTATTGCCTGAACTGTATAAGTACACCATTAGAAGGGGGCGTTGGATCCCCTGGAACTGGAGTTAAAGACTAGCCATCGTGCGGTGCTGAGAATCAAACCCGTGTCCTCTGCAAGAGCAGCCGGAGCCCCCTGCCTCCCCATACACCCTCAGACACTTTTACAGGCCTTCTGTATGTGAACTTATGCAGCCATTATGGAAATCAGTATGAAGCTCCTCAAAGGAAAAAGAACATAGAACTCTCCTATGACTGAGCTATACCATCCTTGGGTATATACCCAAAGGATTCTAAGTCAACACACCATAGAGGTATTTGCACATTTACATTTATTGCTTCACTAGTCACAATAACCAGGAAATAGAAGCAGCCCAGGTGTCTATCAATAGATGAGTGGGTGAAGAATAATGAAAATGTGGTGCGTATACACAGGGAATTTCATTTAGTCATAAAGAAAAGTAAATTAAGAATACTTGCAGGATGAACCAGGAAATCATTATGTCAAATCATATGACAAAATAAGCCAGACTCAGAAAGACAGATGCCAAATACTGCATGTTCTTTTCTCATATATCGAATCAGTGGGGGGCGGGGGCATTTCATGCAACTAGAAAGGGGATCATGAGAAAGGAAAAAGAGAGCTTAAGGGGAGAAGGGTGAACAAGAAGGTAACAGCATACACATCCAGGAAAGCCGAAGGGACCACTGCTTGGGGAATGGAAGGGGACAAGCAAGAGGGTCAGGAGGAAGAGCAGGGCACTGGGGAAAGAGACAGAATTAAAACAATGTGTCGGCATATATACGTATGAAATGTCATAAGGAAGCCCGTGGATTTGTATGCTAACTTAAATTTTTTATTTAAAAAACATTAAGGGGCTGGATGTGGTGGCACACACTTTTAATCCCAGCATTTGGGAGACAGAGGCAGGTGGATCTCTGTGAGTTCCAGGCCAGCCAGGGTTACATAGTGAGATGCTGCATCACAAAAAAACAATAATAATAATTAAAGAAAAATGCATTAACTTTCTGTATGTGCCTAGACATGAGATATGTGCATACATATGCATGCTAGGTACAATGACATAGCCAGATGTCATTTTCCCATCCATTCCCCAAATAGTGGTCTCTTCTGCTTTCCTGGATATGTACGCTGTTACCTTCTTGTTCACCCTACTCCCCTTAAACTCTCTTCTTTCTTTCTCATGATCCCCTTTCTAGTTGCATGTCAATTTCCCAGACCTCCCAGAATGTGTATTGTGTATAGTAAATATGATCAGTGTGATATGAATATCACAGAATCAATTAATTTTAATTATGAAAAGACCTTTGGATTAATTAATAGCTACCCATTACTTCAAATCACTCCAAAACTTAACAACTTAGTTCAGTAAACATTTGTTACTTCACATAGCTTTTATGGGTTAGGGATCTGGTCATGCCTTCAGCTGAGTGACTCAGATTCAGGGTCTCTCGGGAGGCTGCAGTCAGGCTGCTGGCTGGGACTGCAGCATCTGAAGGCTATCCAGGGCTGGAAGATCTGCTTCCAAGATGCCTTGCTCATAGGGCTCATTGGCAGGAGGCCACAATTCAAAGTCACATGGGCCTCTCCATGTGGCTGCCTGAGTGTCCTCACAACATAGATGGCTTCCCCCAGAAGGAATAAAGTGTGTGTGTATGTGTGTGTGTGTAAGAGAGAGAGAGAGAGAGAGAGAGAGAGAGAGAGAGAGAGAGAGAGAGATCCATAATGGTTTTTATGATCTAACCTTTTGTCACATGGACCACCCAATCCTGATGTAATATGGGTGGAAAGTAACTAAATATTGAGATACAGGGATCATTAGGGGTCCTCAGAATCTATATCCAATATCATGGGATCCTTAGAAACTAACATTTTTCCATAAAGAAAGAAATATGTGATTGTTAATCAAAATTGTTTAGGCCTATTAAGGAACAGTTATCTGAATCCCATTTCTTTTATACTGATTGATCAGAAATTGGACTTTTGGAAACAATATATCAGAGTTCAAGTGTAATGTATGGTTTTTTGTTGTTATTGTTTTTATTTTAAAATTTTACTATGTGTGTGCACACATGCGTGCATGTGCGCAATGTACAGGCACACATGGGGGGTCACATGACAACTTTGCAAAGTCAGTGTTTTTTCCTTCCACTTTTATGTGGGTTGTAGGACCTGAACTCTGGTCACCTACTCAGTTACTTCCCCAGTCCCTAATGTGTGGCTTTTTAAAATAGTGTTTTTTACTTCTTGGAAAGCTCCAGAAAGGATTTGGTAGGTAAAAGAGGGGTTTTATTTTTTTAAGTTTTATATTTTTGTTATATTGTTATCAATTGGTGGTTTTTGAAGTAAAAGAAAAAAACTCCTTTGTGAGTTTTTTTTTTCCTATTAGCTAGATGTCAAATATATTTTCTTTTTAAATCATCCTCCTCAACAAGTCAAATGTTTTCCTAATAGCATTCAAAGATTCCAACACAGGGGAAAAGAAGCTCACAAAATCAATAGAGAAACTGCATAGCTTAAAAGAAATCAGAGTGCTTCTATTCCATTCATTTGGGGTTTTCTTTTAAGTGAATAAATTTACTGAGGTAAAAAATAAATCCCTGTAATAGCATTAGAATTAAATGAGAATTTATACATTTATCCTATAAAGATTGCCTTTATGTAAGAAAATAAATAAATTTGTTTAAAGTGAGAAACGTCTTGAAATTAGAGAAACAGGGATGGCACATCGCTTCCACAGTTTTTCCTCCCAAGGCAGGGAAGGGAAGTTGGTCAGACCTTCCCTTCTGACATTCCAAGAGCAGAAATTGCCCTATGCTCATTGTTGAATCCCCAGTGCCCAGCAGAGTGTCAGGCACAGAGGGAGGTCATGAATAACGCATTTACCAAATGAATGCTGGGAGAGAGGAAAATAAACATTTGGGGGAAAATGGTACAACTACAAAGCCGTTTCTTGGTCTGATTCCATTGCACCATTCACCTCCCACCCTGTTTCCAATGCCCTGTCTTCAAAGAGTTCCCAGGGTGAGAAATAGCCTTGGCATCTGTAAAATTAGATTCCTTCATAACTGGTCACTTGCCATTCCTATGCATTCCCTGTTTAAATTGGTTATCTATCTACCTATTTATTTATTTGAGACAGGGTTTAGCTCTGTAGTCCAGGCTGACCCCAAATTACTAACAATCCTCCCATTCCAGCCTCCCAAATTCTGGGATTACAGGCATGCACCACCATGCCTGGATAAACTGATAGTTTAAATTCTGATCCGAAATACTGACAGAAAAAGAATTTGTCCAACTTCTCAAGTCTATTTTCATTACCATCCTGTAAATTTCTCTGCTTTTACTTCATTCCTCAGTGCGAATATTAAACCTGTCCAGCAAGAAAGTTGCTTACTGGTTCTTTATCTTCGTCTAGTAACAATTCTTCTCCCAGGAATCTGCACTCTTGCTGTTAAACTTCCGCACAAGTTCAAAGGGCTCTCATCTCCCTGAGATCTGACACTTAACTTACTGCCCCTGCATCGCTTTGCCTTTGATAATTTAGCCCCTCAGAGCAAGATTTTTCCTTCATCTCTGGCTAAAATAAGGTTTTACCAAGCTGTCAAAGCCCTAAATGTTGGCACTCTTCCCAAAGGGCGTTAAAACATTCTCCACTGATGAACCTTCTTGACTAAAGAATCCCTAAGAGGAAAGAAAGGCATGCAAGCAGGTCTGACTGCATCCTCAGCAGCCCTGATTTATCACACCTTGCTTTATAAGGACTAAACACGGTTCTGCTGACTGTAGTAAAGATGAGACGAGACGCCCGTGGATCCAGGATTTCACCATCTGCTATTAGGTCACACTTCCTCAAACTCAGGCCTGCTCATCATTAAATTAACGCCTTCATTGCCACTGGGTTTCCTAATGTTTAGTCCAGCATTACTGTGCGGCTTCAGTATTTTTTCTTTTAAGGCAGACATTTTATCAGACACAATTACATTTTCTGATATACCAGCGTGAGTTTAAAATGCATAGCGTTTTTAGAGATCAGAGTTCAGCCCTCTAACACAGAGTAGGACAAGATAAATCAGACTAACTAGAAATAAAGTCTGAGACTGGCCTTTGCTTGCTTGCTATTGGTGCTAGAAAAGTAATTTCACCAAATTACAGAAAGAATGAAAACAGGAAAAATAAAAATATGACAATTTTAGGCTAATTTTCCCCCTGTTAGGGGAAAAACATGCTTTCTTCTACTTATTTTTTTAATATAAAATTTTAAATTCTTCTTTCTCTCAGTCTGCCACCACAAACCTTGTTCTCCCATTTGCTATAAAGTTAGAGGTGTTAGGGGTGGTTTCTAACAGGGACAGATTTGAGTGAACAAAATTCTGCTGGGAATTTAAAAAAAAAAAGAAATCCAGGTCACAAGATGTCTTTACCAGATTATTTCTCATGAATATTTCAAAGTATTGCTCTCCTAGACAATATTCTAGACTCCATTGTAGCATCTGAGGGATAGCTATAGAATCTGTTTGTTTTTAGTTTTTGTTTTGAGATACTGGGCATCAAACCTGGAACCTTTGCACGTACTAGGAAAGCACTCTACTAATAAGGCCCAACCCAACCTCTAGAATTATTTTAAAGTTTATTTTTCAACCAGGCATCAATAACACCTTTTATCCTTTGTTTTTAAATATTAAAGAATTCACATATATCGAAACACATGAACTTCTAGAATTCTGAATTTTATGGGAAACCAGATAGTTGGAAAGTATTTCCCAAGGGACGAAAATGTTTTGCCAATGCCAATACGGAATGAGATGAGCTTATGAGAATCTAATAAGTACTACAATGCAGACAGTCCCTCACCAAAGTCCTCCAGACCTTCAAATTCAACTGCGCCATTCCACTTGCTGTGCTTTAAAGTATAATGAAGAAGAGATAAGATAGAGCCCTTGAAAGTTTTGGAATAGGACAAGGATGAAAGGGATGGGACTGTATGCTTGTGGTTCTTTTACACTTGATATTCTCCCACACTGGAGAGGGAAGAAAGTATGCACAAATGGGAAGGACAGTGTTTTTAATAAAAACCTTGGCTTCTTTTCTGTAGGAACTGGTGCAAGTAATTTTATCTCTTTGGGGGTCATTTTCAAAGTAAAAGGAAGAAATTAATTGACAGGATCTCATAAGGTATTTGGAAAATGCACTGCTTTGTGCTTTATATAACTCAGCTAAGGAAGAATTGGAAAAAAAAAAACAAGATTTTGCTCAGATCTAGTTCTGTTTCATATTACATTGAAAGATAAGGAAAGAAAAGAAGAGAGGCAAAGGGCACAAAGGCGGAGGGGGCTCCCAAACCTACCCTCTGTCATCTCCTTTACAAGGGACGTTTTATTTTAAGAGTAGGAACATCACGGCATTTTATTTTAATGAAGTTTGATTAACTGTACAAACTTTGGTTCTAGGACTCCAATGAGAGTATTGTATCTATGCTTTTCTGGTATGATGTGAGAACAAGTCTGTCTAAAGCCCCTGCTGTCAAGGTCTGCCACTTGGTCTCCAGAGGAAGGAATTCCTTGTGAAAGACTGTGTTTTACACTCCTGCCCTCAGCTACTCAGCTGTGCTTCATTCCAATATGCATTTTTGCTCCATGTGTCATAATAACCACAAACCTTGCCCCTTAAAGGGGCACACTGGGAAGATCCAGCTGCGACTGTGCTTGAACCACATTCTCTGAGAGGCTGGCGGCAAGATGCTGCCACAGAAACTGAAACAGGACATATCTAGCCTGTTCTGGGTTTCCTCCCGAAGGCAGGATGTAGACCAGGCATTCTGCAAGGGTCACTGAAGTTTGCAAAACTTTCTCTGCCCTTGGCTGTGGAGGGAAGTAGAGCCAGCTCATAGCTTGAATTGAAATGCATACGAAACTTATTTATGCCATTTTTATGTTCTCTCTTTCATTTCATAAGCAAGCATGGAACAGAGATTGCATCTGAGTCAAGAGTTAGCTTACAAGAATCCTGGAACTAGAGCTCCATACGGGGTGAGAATCTAGATGAACCGAAATAAATACGAACTCTTTATGAACCAAATCATTGCACTATACCGGTCTTCAAAGTTCTCGGGCTCCTGAGACACTCCCATAAATCCTAGCTGCTTTGAAAGGATTTGCTCCGAGCTTCCACCAGTAGCCTGCATCCACATGCATCAGATTCAGCTGTCTCTTAAATCTGCAAAGTGTTATCTGCCTGACCGTACATAAACTACTGTCCAGAGCTGTATTCAATCCAGATGGGCAGCTCTGCCACTTCCTGACTTCTGTCCTATTAAAAGTTAGATATTTTGTAACCAGGCAACTAAGAAACCAATATCTCAACTAATTGGAAGCATCTAGTACTTAGAGAAATTTTCTATTGGCTCCTCAGAAAATGAAGGAACTTTGTAGGCCCCGTAAAGCTGGAATGTCTGAAACCATATTATATTTATAAGAGGACCCACCATGGGCCTGCCCAGGCCATGTCCGATTTCAGTGGTCTCCTCACAGTAATCTTTCATAAAAGCAAAGTAGGATGCAAGTAAGTGTGACTGTTACTGAAGGAAGTGCTAGCATATTTCAAGTTTTTATTTGTGAGCACATGAGGCGGCTCAGCAGATAAAAGTATTTGCTGGGCAATCCTGGCCACCTGAGTTCCATTCTCATAAGCCAAAGCAGAGAGACTGACTGCTCCGGTTGTCCTTGGACTTCCACCCATGTGCCAAAGCATGAGGGTACACATGCACACTCATGTACACACAGATATATATATACATTATATATTCATAGTAATAATAAAGTTGTTTTAAAATATTTTGGTTGAGTTTTTGTGCATTTCATATAACAGATCTTAATCAAATTTAGACCACCTCCCCAATCTCATAACTCCCCCCAGCAGATTTCATGTATTCTGAGTCACTCCCTTAAAGAAGATCTACTCTCCCTCACTCAGCAGTAATCAGTTGCCAATAGTTCTTCAACTAGGGTTGGGGCCAGCTGCCCATTTCCCCAATTCTATGCTGAGTTTTTGTCTGATTGAGTTGGCATGGGTCTTGTGCATGCTGTCATCATTGTTGCAAGATCATAAGAGCAAGTTCCCAGTGGCCAAAAAAGCCTCTGTTTCCTTATGTTCATGCACCAACCCTGGCTCTTACGATCTTTCTGTTCACTCTTTCACAGTGGTGCCTGAGACTTTGGTGGGTGAGGTTTAATATAGGAGTCCTATCCAGGGACACACACTCTATAGTGGCTTATTCTCTAAAACTTAGCCAGTGCATCACACTCTGTTGTATGAGGAAGCTTCACTGGTGGGAGCTAAGGGATGTATTAATATTCTCTCTACCCTGTGTTCTGCTATGTTCCATGAGCCTTAGATGTACAGGTTTCACTGTAAATGTGTCACTTAGGGCTGGACATCTCTCTGACATATATTCTGTGAGTGACCACTTGTGAAAATTTTGAAATAGCCTCTATCTGTTGCAAAAAGAAGCTTGATGAGCGGCATATGGTATACGTGTCTGTACATATAAAGATTCATATTTAGCATACAGTGAGATATTTCATTTCTTTAGAAATATGACAGAGAAAGGGTTTCCCCTAGGATCTCTCTCCTCTCCATCCATGTGTAAATATGGCTATATTTACAGTACCATCTATTGAGAGGGCTGTAAGTCTAATTAAATAGCTGTTTACCTCCTAGAAAGAGGGCTTTAAGTCTAATTAAATAGCTGTTTACCTCCTAGAAAGAAGTGCCACGATTGCACCAATAATTCACTGTACCAGCTGTTGTGGTTATAAAGCTTCTTTGGAGCTTGGTTAGACCATTGACTGATTTTTCTCTTAGCAGCCCACATAGTATCCTCTAGCTAGGAGAACTAGCCTCCAGAAAGGAGCCTTCTAGGTCAGTTCCAGCTCCATTGCTCCAAGTCCTGTGTCTGAAGTATGCCCTATCTTTAGCAATAGGGTCTTACTTTCAAGTTCTGGGAGGTAATCAAGGCAGTAACAATAGCCTGCATTATTTTAGGAGTCTCTTAGATTACCCTGACTAACAACTCAATGGGAGGTTCCTCCTGTCTGGCAAAATACATTTTACAAAATACATTTGCAAAAATACATGTGCAAACACTAATATTACACTATTGACTTGGTACAGCCAATCAGACATACTAGTACTTCAACCCCAGCCTTCAGACTCTGTGAGTGTAGTTGCTGATTATATGGTGAAAATTACTTTATATGTCTTTTGCTAAATTAGAGACAAGGCTAAAGGTTTGCTCATCACTGCATATAAGCCCAAGCTATTGAAAGGATTTAAAGAAATAAATAGGAAAATCTAGGGAAAGATAACTTCATTCTTACAGTATCTCTAGAAGGATCTCCAAGAAACTTCTAACTGATTGTCTTTAAGCAAAGAGACCCTGCAGGGAACCAGGTTGAGAAACTTGATTTTTACAATTCATTACTTTTTCTTTCACTATTTGAATTTGTACCTAGCAGTTTTATTTAAATGAGCAGATTAGGATTTGTTGAATGAGTAAATATATGAATGAATGAGCCACCTTTCAGGGGCACAGAAATTGACACATGAATATTTTTAGCTGTACTAACTTAAGAACTGCACTAACTTAAGTGACTTTCACCGACCTTCCATTTCAAATCTTCCTAGTGACTCATGTCAAGTTGTGTGCCAGGTCAAGAGAGCACTGACATTCTAACTGACTCAGAATATCCAGATATTCCTGGCCAAGGAAGAAACAGAACTGTCACAATGGCTAGAATTTATTTCTTCAGTTTCAGTTCATGCAATAAAAACTGAAATGTTCATCATTTTTCTCAGCATTAGATGCTCTGTCTTCTCTGTGAAGAGTAACCATAGTAACTTCCTTAAGGTCAAACTATATGAGAACAAGGAAAATGGTAATTCTTCAAGGAAAATTCATTTATTTAATGCCCCTGGTATTGTGTCTCCTTACAGTCTGGGAGTCAGTTTAATACCATGACTCTGAACACACTGGTGAGATGGTGAGGCAGAGCTCTCCCTAGTCCCAGAGTCCATAAGTGTACATAAACTAGAATAACAGTCATACATGGCAAGGCTACATTAGGCTTCAGTTAACACCTACATTTAAATCCAGGGGAGAAAAGCTGGAGAGATGACTCAGTCATTAAGAACACTTCCTGCTCTTCCACAGGACCTGCATTTGGTTCCTAGAACCCACTTCAGGTAGCTAACAACCAACTAGAACTCCAGCTCCAGGGGATCTGACACCTTCTGGCCCCTGCTGGCACCCACACATATGTAGCATACACAGAGAGAGACATACACATAAATAAAAGTAAATGTTAAAAACAAACGTTAGGGGCTAGAGAGATGGCTCAGCAGTTGAGAGTGTTGACAACTCTTGCAGAGGACCTGGGTTCAAATCCCAGTACCTACATGGCAGCTGACAACAGTTCATAACTCCAGTTGCAGGGGCTCCAACACTCTCCTGATCTCCTCCAGCATTGCACAGCATGGGTGCACTCACACACATAAAATAAAAATGATCAACGAAATACTTTAAAAGACAAACCTTCAAATTCCCGAGAATCGGAAGAATGGAGCAAGGCTGGTTGGTGGGTACTAAGTTACAGTTAGATAGAAGTAAGAAGATCTGGTGTGCTACTGGACAGTAGAGGGCTTTAGGATAATGATTATGAGTATGTGCTATCTGTCTCAAAAATAAACAGGAAAAATTTTTGAATATTTTTACCACGAAGAAATTTTCATGAAGTGAATATTTATGGAGCTAGACTTGCTTCACCTGATTTAAACTTTATACAGTGTCTACATATAGCAAAAAAATCGCATGGCATTCTTTAAATATGTATCTTTTTATCAGTTAAAATAAACTGAAATTTTAAAAACTTTTAAAGAGTAGATTATAAGAAAAATTTAAATCAAGTCTTTGCTTAAAACAAACTTTGCGAGTTACCAAAATGTACAGCTGCACTATGAGCTCTGAGAGTGTTTTGATCCTGGGGCTGGAGCAATGGCTCAGTGATTAAGAGCACTGGCTGCTCTTGCAGAGGACCTGATTCAGCTCCCAGCACCCCATGGCAGTTAACAACTGTTGATAACTCCAATTTTGGGGGATCCAAGGCCTCTTCTAGCCTCAATGGGTACTACATGCATGCAGTGCACTTATATACATGCAAACAAAAACACTCAGACAGATAAAAATACCAATAATTGTGTTTTTTTTTTAAAAAGAGTGTTTTGTTCTCACAGGAGTTAATCATAGGTTGCCAAATGAAAAGTCCAGTGCCAGGTACGGGATACCTCTCCTTGAGTTGTTGGTCAGGGGTATCCTAGAGACCCCCAAACCAATACAGGCTATTGCCATTGCTTTTGATTACCCACAGAACTTGATGGTAAGATCCTATTGCTGAAGACACCACACATTTTGGTCACAGACATTGAGAAATCCACTTTGTACTGACCAGGACACTTCTTCCCTGATGGCCAGCTCTCATAGTACCAGAAAGTGGTATGCAGGCTGTTAGGGGTGGGTGGCAAGTCATCAGCAGTCACAACCATCTGTGAAACCTTTGAGTGTGAGCTACAAACAACCTGTAGTGCAAGATATGCCCATGAATGTAACCGTGGTATGAATGTTATAGGGATAACCAACTGCTTTCTGATTGGATTTAAGGCCCATCCCACAAGAGGAAATGCATGTCTGGTAAAGTAAATCTGGACAAGACTCCATGGTTTGGGAGCTCATAGACCCCAGGGATGAACTTATTACTACTATTGTGCTAAGTGGACATAGTTTCAAACTGCTCTCTAAATTCATAGCCCTACAGATTAGTGCAGCTATCAGATATCATCATAGAAGTTTCTTTGTGCAGTGGATGTTGGTTAACACAGAAACTCACAACTGGCCAAAGTATAGAGAACAAGCATCTAGAATGCTCAGCTACAAATTGGATATTTATATCACAACCCCTCACCTCTAAAGCTAAGGGTCATTGTGGAAGACAAGGTAGAAAGACTGTAAGACCAGAGGTTGGGGAGGACCAGACCAAACAGTGTCTTCTGGACAAGACAGAACTGCTACAGTCATAAACTCACAGATACTGTGGTTCCCTGAACAAGACCTGGGCAAGAACAAGCCAGTCAACATCCAGCACAGAGTGAGAAGGGGTTCATAAGCCCTCGCCCTTCACTGAGGAGCTATGCATAACTGATAGCTTTGGGAGAGGGAGAGTCAGTTTTCTTAAGAAATGGCCTCTGGTGGGTCAACCACACTCCAGTGAATGGTCCCACACCCATGAGTATATGAACAACAAAATTGAACTAGATGGGTTATTAAAAAAGGAGAACACACGATTGAGAGGGGACAGTAGTGGAGGATGGGTCAGAGAGAAGTCAGGGGTAAATATGATCAAAATACATTGTATGTATGTGTGAAATCCTCAAAGAATCAATGAAAATACTACATTGTATTCAAAAGGAATGTTTTGTTCCCCACAATAATGGATATATTCTGAAAGTGATGTTTTTGACATATTACTTCTTTTTCTTACATGTAAAAATTAGCAATAACCTTGTAACTTCAGTATTCTCCATGTTGACCTTCTGCCAATCATAATCTTTGCTCACTGCCAATCATAATCTTTGCATCACTTTTCAGCCAGGTGAAGTTTGTGTGGTTTGATGCCTGCTCCGGCACTTCTAGGGAATTTATTAGGTCTGTCTCTTAGGGGTGTTAGACATAGCAACCCAATTAGACTTTGTAGTAACCTACAATACCAAAGGACATTTTAATGAGGTGGGGCTTTAATTTTGGTTTTTGAATTGAATGATGATGAGGACAGAAAACGAACTTTTTAGAGCCATAATCTCCAAATTCCTGAATGTTGGATAAGTTTGCCAAGAAGTCAAGGCTGTCCACTAGTTCATAGGCTGCTTGCTATTACCCAAGCCATGTGCTGACTTGCTGGGCCACCAGGGGCACTGCCTTTCCCAGCATGATTGTATGTGACTCTCCTTATACTCCCTACCCCCAAAACGCCAAGAATCCGAAACAAGGACCAGCAGTGTTCACAGACTGAGTGAGTGGCAGCTTAGAGGGCCTGCATTGTGCTTGGTACAGAGAGCAGATTGCTATTCTATAATCTTGAATTAGATTCTGGGCAGAAGGTGCCCCACTCTTAGGCAGTCTTCCTACTGCTGGGGAGTGGGAGAGAGCTGTTGTCACACAGAACTGTGGGTCACATTCCAAGAACTAGCTCCAGAAGGTCCATCAGGAGGGAGAAAATGTTTGTTTTCTGAATATATAACACCCTCTAATTCAATAAGGGTGTTTCTTACCCCCACTCCACCTTCTCTACTGTGAAA
The DNA here is from genome assembly GCA_035773235.1 of Eospalax fontanierii. Taxonomy (NCBI): domain Eukaryota; kingdom Metazoa; phylum Chordata; class Mammalia; order Rodentia; family Spalacidae; genus Eospalax; species Eospalax fontanierii. Next base: position 28,282,463 of record CM069548.1, on the reverse strand, counting down.
TGCATTGGTTCATTAAAGCTACTCAGCTATAATCACATTCTCACCACTTCAATCCATCATCACTTAAAAATTTAAAGTTTACGTAAGTCATTAATACTAAATAGAGCTCTAAGTTGGAAATGATTATCCCCAGTATAGTACCATTGTCGTGTGAACAATACTCCCTAGAGGTTTAGCTGCTATAGACAGCACACTGCCAAAAGAATGAAATGACCTGCTTCTGTAGACCTTCTTCTAGTTTGGACATCAATCCACGAAATGACTGCCTCGTTCTCCCAGCAGAAAGAAACACTGCTTTTCAAGTCTTCTCTCATCAGTGTGACTTCAGAACAACGAGATTCAGTTGTGTAAAACATCTCAACTTCAGAACTGACTATGTAAGGGCCAACAAAACTATTCGTTACACTGCAAAGTTAAATGATGTCTGTTTTTAAAAGTCATTCTAATTTCCCTGCCAATAGAGATGTGCTAGAATTGGTGTCACACGGTTCTGATGTATGATGTCAAAATGACTCTGCAACAACCAGAAAGTGAACACATCTGGACAAGCTGAGAGGGGAAGTGGCAGCCAATACCCCTGAAAGAGGTTTGTTTGTTTAATTGAGTAAATTGTTTGTCTTCCTTCCACTGTAGCCCCAAAGTAGAATTCATGGGTTTTGAGAAAACAAGAAATGTGGCATGCAGAATATTTTCTAGAAAGCAGTCAGCAACATTTTCCTAAGTCCTTTGCTTATTCCTGTTTACCTCTATCTTCCTGCTACCCACTTCCTTTCCACTCTGAACCTGGAGTAACAAAGATGTGTCAACAGCATGCTTCAGTCTCACATTCTGAGTCGGGCTTTCAGGGGAGCATGTATGAATTTCTCTAAACCACTTTTCCAGTTCAAGCAAAAAGCAAAAGAAATGAAGGGCTCTGTCTGATACCCACAGCACAGGATACGAGACCTCTCCAGGACAAGTGTCCATAGATAGGCTATCAACATCTGAGGCAACTGTGAATATAAGGCCATTTGAACCCTTTAGTCATATTTCCTTTCACAAGGACATGTTGAGAACTGGACAGAATTAACTGGTAATAAAAGTGAAAGTGCATCGTGTGAACACATTCTGTATACATACATGTCAGTGAGTACTGACAAAAATGACTATCCTTCAACTATGCTCAGAAAATATCACGTGTTATTCAAATTTCTTTCAGAAGACAGAATTAAGGAGCCACAAAATCTTTCACTCACGGAATCACAATAAATGTTTTTAGTACGTGATGCAGAGCTAGGCATATCATTGAATAAATGAATGTATAATTTCTTACCTTTGCTACTTCTATTCTGAAATGCCTGCATCTAAGTGGCCCAGTATTTCAGAGTAACATTGATAATCTCAGAGACAATATAATCACAAGACTATAGTAGAATCTACTCTCTCCTTTTTTTTGAGTACAAAAAAATTAATATAAAGATAGGGGAAAAAATTAAGAAAAACTGCTTCTTAGAGATTTTATCCAGAAAACCTGATGTCTGTCTGCTTCTGCTGGCTTCCCTAAACTTGGGTGAAGATTTTTTTTCTTGAGACAATTTACTCACTAAAGATCTGATGTTTTAGAAAAGAGACCTGTATCACAGGTAGAAGATGACACAAAAATGTCAATAGGGCCACCACAGAATTCTAAAATTGTATCCTTCCTTTTTCAGGGCAGAATTCAAGTACAGACCAGTACACTCTTGCTTGCAATGTCTTCTCTTCAAAACGAGAAACAAAACTTAAGAGCAAGTGAACACCTCAAAAGTCTTATGTGTTTATCTTCTTCTAGATGAATAAATTATGATTCCCTTCTCACAGGATATTTGAAAAGTTGTATGTAATTAAAGTTTCCCATCTTTGTAATTTACCTAAGGGTTCATGCCAATGGTATGAAAAATGATAACAATAACTACTATTCTGTCATATTCTCTGCAAATTTAATATTTTACCACTTGGAAATTGCATGGTCCCTATCCTGAAGGGATTTACCTAATCAAAATAGATAGATGATAGCTGATAGATAACATACATGCACACACACACAAGTATTTGCTAGATAGATGCATGATTAATTACAGTAACTCTGTTTCTTTTTCAGCCCGTGCCACTTATCCTGGATAGCTCCACACACACTACTGTAATCTCTTCATGCCTCAGCATTCACATCTGTGAAATAGAGCTGAGAATACCAGTCCTCCTCAGCTATTCAATGAAAATTAATTAATGTTTGCGGTCTTCTAATAAAAGACTTTCTGAATGTGCAGACGGTTATTACACAAACAATAAAACTGCATTTGTACTCAGATGGGTATGACTCACATGAGAAGAGATGAATTCCTATAAACTCTGCATCCTGTCAAGACCAGGAATTACATCTGCTCTTTGATGATGCAGAGCCTTAAACTGTGTCCAAAAGAATACAATATAACCTATGTATCTCTACATATAACCTATGTAAACTTTAAACTTTGGGTTAACCAATTTAAAAAGTCAAAAGAATATAAACTTAATTTTAATGACACATTTGATTTAGCATAGTATATTCAAATATTATTTCAACATAATCATAAGCTATTTTATATTTTGAAACTGTGTTTGAAGTCTATGAATATCTTAAACTGACAACACATCTTAATTTGGACTAGCTGAGTTTAAGTGTTCAATAGCCACTGTGGCCAGTGGCTCCTATACTAGAAAGCACATGTCTAAGGGCTGTGTCATTCATCCATCCAGCTACCTCTCATTACTCTTAGGCGACTAGGTTAGGAAGGTCTCATTTCTCTTCACCCTCTGTTGGGCCTCAGCAATAATAACACAGAAAGTCCTTGCTTCAAGTAATTCCTAGAAGAATAGCAAGATGGTGATGGAAGCCACTCCAGAGTCAGGGTAAGGAAAGGACAATCTTCACCACTTTTCTCCTGACCTCAGAGGGATGTCTGGAGACATTCGTGGGAAATTCCTTCTCAATTTTTTTCTATGAGCCCCAGAATATACTTGATATCCCACAGAAAATATACAGAAACACAGCATCATTTCTGAGCCTCTACTTAAGAACTGTCATCTTTAAATGATTCATAGTAAAGATAATAGATATTTGAAGTAAAATAAATTTTTTTGTTTGTCCTGTTTCATTTCACTTTTGTGGGGAAGGACTGGAGTAATGCCAGTTACTGAATTTTGTATGGTTTTTGATTGGTTAGGTTTTTGTGCATGAAGTTTTGGGTTTTTCTTTTGTAGGGGTGAGACTCTGTGTGTGTGTGTGTGTGTGTGTGTGTGTGTGTGTGTGTGCGCGCGCGCGCGCGCGCACGCTAGCACTGCCGCAAACCATTAGGAACATGTACCATTACTGATTTGAACTTTTGCCTCATTTGCTTTAGACACATCCTAACTCCAGTCTCTAGCTTTAAACACACTGTGACTTTATACAATGGCCGCATAGTGCAAATTACTCAACAGGAGTGCTTCACATGGGGCTCGGTTTGTCATTTCCCTCTTTCTACTCATCTGTGAGAACCTCTGTCCTTCCTTGCACAGTTCTGCATTTCATACAAAAACCAGTCTGCTTGTTTCCATCCAACCCAAACAGGAATTTTCCCAAGACTACCTCATATCCTGCTCTGACTTCATTACCTGTGACCTTCCGAACATGAATTGTTACAGGAGGTTGAATCTGTTCATGCTGGCCTTGAGGCATCAGATATTTACTGAACATGTACTATGGGCAAATCCTTGAGTAGATCATGGAAATGCTAAAGATAGGTTTGCCAAAAGCCAGCGGTTTAGCTGCTTATATCTGGAAAGCATGGCAGGACAGACATGTAGAGAGTGAGACAAAGAGAAATACAAAGAATCCTTTATGCAGGTCTGTATTGGTCAGTTAGGTGGTCATAGTGAGACACCACAGACTGGGTGGTTTAAAAACAGAAATTCATTCTCTCCCAGGTCAGGCATCTAGAAGACCAAAGTCAAGATTCAGTTTCTAGTGAAGGTTCTTTTCCTGGTTTGCTGAAGGCCACCTTCATGTGTATACTGTTTCTGTCAGCTTTCTTCAGCATGTATACCTATAGAGAATGGTGTTACTTCCAAGTCATTCATCTCACCAGAGGCGAACTCTTCCTCAAGACCTCATTTAAAGCTAATTCCTGATCCCCAAAACATCATCTTCTTGGGACTGGTCTTCAACATTTGAATTTGAAGATGGAATATGAATATTCAAATCCATAACAAAAGGTCTTCATGTAAAAAGACTCCACTCAGGTTGACTGGAAAAGCCTTCATGGTGAGACTGTATCAAGGGTAACTATTAAGATGCCCTTCTGGGTACTAACAGAAGTCATTCATCAAGAGCCAATAGATGAAGTAACTTCATAGATCAAGGCAGCTATTTCTGGTCAGTCTCTTACCCTGGCATTTGACTCATGTGGCCTTCACCTCTCTCTCCCTGTCTGCAGGTTTACATATTGATTCTACCTTTATGACTCACAAATATCTAAAGTTCATCATGTCTAAAATGATCAGTGTGTTCTTGCTCCTGTATTCCAAAACTGTTTTGGAACTGACACCAACCACTCAATAATTCAATCTAAAAATCACTTCCTTCCTCATTTCTGAATCTAGTCACCTAAAAGTGCTGTTAGATCCATTTCTTACCTTTCTCATCCTTGTCCCTTCCTCACAATTTATATTGCATGTCCTTAGTTCAGACTATTATCACTTTTCTCTCAAGCATCCAAAACATAACCATCATATTTTAATAATAACAGCTAGTATGTACTGAGGGATTTTTATAGGACATAAGGGTATATGTATTGGGTTTTTTTCACCTCCACAGCTACATTTACATTTTACAGATGAGGAAAACAGATCATCAGAGAGGCTAAGGAACTTGCCCAAGTATTCAGTTTTGAATTCCAGCCCTCAGAATCCAGAACTTGCCCCATATCATGACCCCAGCATAGTCTGCAATCAACTGTCCTCCAGACCACTCTTCTTCATTCTGTCCTCCACACCTTTCTGGAACTATATGTGTAATTAAAGTGCACTTCTAGGTGTTCTCACCTCCTGGTTTCAAATCCTTCACAGTTTCCCTTTCTTCTGAGGCAAAACTCCATGGGACAGAAGGTCTCAAAGTTTCAAGGTGTTAGGCCTGCCTTTCTCTCCAGCATAACTTCTCTTTCCTTTTAGCTGCTCAGTGTCTTAAAACATTTGAATGCATGCCTCTAAATACCATATTTTTTCTTCATCAGTTCATTATATTCCTTCCATTCCTGATCCTAAGTGTGTTTAAAATCCCAATCTCAATGGGATTTCTGTAAGACCTCCTTGAGATTGGTGTCTTAGGGAAAAAAGCCACATGGAGCAAACTCATTATTAAGAACCTGCAAATGTTCAACTGTTTGGAAAGCGTATAAAAATGTATCTTGAATGAGACACGTTGTAGAGTTCTTTGAAGTTTCTGTGAATTTGTTGTTGACTGGGTAAATCAATTGATTCAGACCTTGACCAACAGATTACTCACCCTTGCTCTCTCTAGCCTCTGGGCTCATATTCATATTTGTTTGATGTGCTTATCTCTCTGTGGGCTAATCATTTCACATCTCTGAAGTTCTGTAAGGTTGTGAGTTCTGTATAGGTCTAACCTGTGTTTTTTTCTCTCTCATTCAGTGCCTAGCGGAATATAGTACATGATAAAGCTTCAACAAGCACCACATGACTCTTAACTAGTCAATAAATGGGAATGCCAGTTATTTACTCTTCTTCTTCCATATAGAAAAGTAAATTATGATACTAAACAAAATATACATTCTAGATGCTTAGGCAACATATAATAAATACATTCAGGCTTGTTCTTAGGATTTGGGGAAATCTACCTAGCATGTCAATGAAAGACCATACAGAGCCTGTGCTGACATATTTTAAAATTATAAAAGAAGCTGAGCATATCAGCATGTGCCTATAATCCCAGCACTTGGGAGCTAGAGGAAGGAGGATCAGGAATTTTGTTGCCTAGCAAATTGGAAGCCAGTCTGTACTACATAATATCTTATCTCAAAAACACCAAAATAAATTAAAATAAAATTCTAAATGAAATCAAGCTATTTTTATAAATAAAATATACTTCTTCCCTGTTTATATTGAAAAATGAAATATGACTTTAGATTATCTCACATTTAGAATCCCCAGTGACAACGTAAGGATATCCAATCCCAGCTCTCTGGCATTTTATTCTTGTCTCTTCTCTTGTGCATAGTTTAATCCCTCTTTCTAGTACCAGATTAGTTCTACAAACTACACAGACAGACAGACACACACACACACACACACACTTAACATGGATACCCAATCATCCCAAACAGATGCCCTTTGGTTAGATTTAATGTCTCAGTGGAGCAGCCTCATAGGGCCAGGCCCTGCACTAGTTAAGATTCAATTTAATATGGTATTTTTGGAATAAAGAATTCCTGGTCCCATGTTACTAGATGTCCTTGCTTTGCAGCCATTAAATTGCATTCTGGAAATTGAATGATATTCATAGTGCATCCTGTCTTAAAATGCAGATTTTGAAGGCTTTTTTTGAGTACATCTATATCATAATCTATTTTTAGTCTATTTTAAGAAAAATCATACAACACAGTAAAGCCTAAGTAAGAATACATCAAATTTATAATGGTTCCTGTTATCTCAAGGTGATGGGATCTGGTATGATATTTTTCCTTTTACCTACCTGTGTTCTACGTATTTCCTTCATGAATATGCATTTTGTATAATATTTTAAAATAATAGAAGTTAAGGCACCCAGCCCTCAAGGGCAGGAGTTCAAAGCAGGAACCTGAAAACAGGAACTGAACCAGAGGCTACAGAGAAACACTGCTTACTGGCTTTCTCAGCTCCTTTTCTTGCATAGCCCAGGCCCACCTACCCAGAGATGGTATACTCACAGCTGAATTGGGCCCTCCTACATCAATTAGGAATCAAGAAAATGCCCTACAGACATGCCCACATGCCAACTTAATGGAAGCAATTCTTCATCTGAGATTTTCTCTTTCTAGGCATGTCTAAGATTATGTCAAGTTGACAAAAACTAACCAGTGCACTCACCCACATAATGGATCTCGTAGACAATCAAGGCTTGGAGACAAGATGGAGAATTTGGATCATTCAATCAAAGAAAATGATATCTTAAAAAGTGCATAAATGGAGTATACAGAAACAGGTACACTGTGAAAAGATCAAATCTACACGTTACAGACTTAAGGAATTCTTCCTCACTGGCGAAAAAAGTATTTTCAACAAAATCATAGAAAAATTTCCCCAAATCTAGGAAAAGAGATGCCTATCTGGACAGAAAATACACACAAACTAAAAAAGAGACAGGATCAGAAGATCCTGTCAACATTAAATATGTAGAACAAAGGAAATGAGAGATGATCCAAGTCACAGATAAAGAAAGTTCATCAAAATAATACCTGATTGCTCATGGAATCTTTAAAAACCAGAGGAGCAGATTCAAAACCAGAAGGGACACAAATGCCAACCCAGACTACCTCACCTGACAAAATTAGACATCACAATTGAAAGAGAAAGAAAGCTTTCATGATAAAAACAGGCTAAAGGAATTTATGACCACTCAATCAGCCCTGCAGAGATAATGGAAGGAATATTTTGCACTAAGGAGAAGGGTAGACATACCCAAAAGGTTTCCAGGAAAAACTTAATGATACTAGGATAGTGGTTATGCAGGGTAGAACTAAGAAACAAACACCACAAATTGAACAAAATAACAACAATTAATACACATCTCTCAATAATAATGCCAAACGTTAAAGGCCTCAGTTCCCCAATCAAAAGACACAGGTTAGCCAATAAGATTAGAAAACTAGATATATTGTTTAACTGCCTATGAGAAAAAAATCTCTTCTTCAAGGATAAATACTACCTTACAGTGACAGGATAGACAAAAAGTATTTGAAACAAAAGAGACCAGGAAACAAACAGATGTACATTTTTCTCAGCAGCCTGTGGAAGTTTCCCACATTCTGGGACAAAGAAAATCTAAATAAATACAAAAAAATTCAGATATCTCCATAAATTCTAGATAACCCAATGGAATAAAAAGTAAATGAAACTCAAAAAATACATACACTTGTGGAGATTAAACAACACACTTTTTAAAATAGTTTATTATTTTTATTTTATGTGTATGAGTGTATTGCCTGTATGTATGTATGTAAGTTCACCATTGTCTTGCAGTGCCTGCAGAGGTCAGAAGAAGGCATCAGATGCCCCTGGAACTGGAGTTACAGACAGATGTTAACTGTCATGTGAGTGCTGGGAATCGCACTTAGTGCTCTTAACTGCTGAGCCATCTCTCTAGCCCCTAAACAACAAACTTTTTAATAATGATGGGATCATTGAAGAAATCAAGAAGGAAATCAAGGGGCACATATACACAGTAGAATTTTATTCAATTGTGAAGAAAAATGAAATTTTGGGGGAAAAAAGTGAATGGAACTAGAAAAAATTATACTGAGTGGGCTAACTTAGACACTGAAAGATAAACACACATGTTCTGACTCATACGTGCAGTATAGCCTCATATCTGAGCCTGTGTGCTCACCTTGGTGTAGAAACTAGAAAGAGCCCACCAGGGACAGATGCCTTAAGGGTGGAAGGATTGTAGGATGAACAATATGAAAGCAGAGAACAGAAACACTGGAGGGTGAAAAAGCTTAAGCAAAGAGTGGGTTGGGGGCATAGAGGAGAAGAACCAGATGGGAAGATTAACGAAAAGGAAGGGTGTGCGGAAGGAAAAAGCCATATAGAAACCTGCCACTTTGTAAGCCAATGAAAAAAGAACTTTAAAATATTTAGAAGATATATACATTGTTTGGCTGGACAATGTTGCTCCTAAAACCAATGGTTATTAAATAAAAATTGAACAAAAATTCCAATGCCGTATGTAGAACATCTCCTTCAGGGCTGTTAGTCAGGGAAGTCCCAGAGGCCCCAAACAATACAAACTCTGGCCTTTCCTCTTGGTTTCCCATCAGAATGAGTTGATAAGACCCTATTGCTGAAGAGGAACTAAGGCCTGCTCCACAGGAGGGAATTCATGCCTGCTAAGATAAATCAAGCCAAAAACCCATGGCTGAAGAGGACTTGGGCCCTAGTGGGGAGCTTACTACTGTTGTTTAGCTAAACTGACATAGCGTCAAACTGCCTTCCAAATATTATGTTTATACCCATAGATAAATGCTCTGTCAGCTTTGATCAGAGACGCTTCTCTTCACAATGAATGATGATGAATGCAGAGAGCAAGTGAGAGTTGAAAATGCTCTGCCCTGAACAGGACATTTATTCCATTCCTTCTAGGGCTCAGAAAACATTGAAGAAGAGGGGGTAGAAAGAATGTAAGAGCCACAAGACAGGGAGAAGAGCTGTGAACTGCCATCTTCTGGGTATGACACATCCATTGCATTGCAATCAAGATCTCACAGAAATTAATGATGTCTACACTGGGATTGCACAAGGCTGGGCCTGTCAACAGTTGATCATGGATTGAGAAGGGGCTCAAGGGGTCCTGCCCTTTCCTTCTAAGTACTCGCTACTGATGAGGGAAAGAGCAATCATTATCATCGATTGCATGCCCACTGATGAACCCGCCAGACCAGTAGATAGTTCCAAACCCACCATCACACAGATGACCCTGGTTAAACTGTCTCAAAACAAAACAAAAAGACAGGGATGTGGGAAAGGGAACTGTAGGGAAGAAGAGGGGTGGCTAAGGTGGGAGGGCGATAGAAAAGAGGGAGATGAGGATAATCATAATGTATTATATACAGATATGAAATTGTTAAAGAAAAACGTTGATGAAAGTTATAAAATATAGAAGCTAAAATTAAAAGTTCTCTCAGTAGCTATACTGGAGTAATTATGACAGTGTTAAAGCGAAACGTAAGATTTGTTAAAATCTTGGAAATTTAGTCCTTCCTATCCAAGAATAGTAGAGGATTTATTAAATATGCCCAGGAACTAGAGAGGAAAATGCATGAAGCTATAGAAACCCAGTCTTTTTACAGATATGTACTCAGGCAGTTATGAATGTATACATTTAGACTGAGTCATATAAAAATATGAAATACACAGAGCATATGTGTTCATCCCGGTGCCCAGAATTCTGTGGACAAAGAACTGCTCTGTTGTGCACAGAGCTTGTCAGTTACTCACTGTCTGAATGTGCCCATTGCTGCTGTGGGCCCCAGACCCTGGTGTGAGAGGATGAAACTCATCATTAGCAATGCATTCAGAGGGTCTCACAGTGACCATCCATCTTTCTAATAGTACTGCACTAACATGAAATTTGAAGGATATTATTTGTTAATATTCCAGGAAATTTTAAGAAGTGTTTGTGTGTGCACAGGCACAGACCCATAATCATACACATAAGTAAACCAGGAATGGAGGCTGGATGTTTCTCTTCACAGCATTTTAATAGCTTTAGATGGAGTTGTGTTTTTAATCCACTAAAAGTAACCTTGTGCCCAAAGATGGAATTAGAAGAGTCACATAAATGTCCAATAAGCTCCAAGAATAAGTAAGGGTTGATTCAAGCATCCCCTCACAATGTTGAAGCTATAGTTAGTTGAAAATTCAGCTGTTTTGAATTCACTTTTTCAAGTTTGTTTAAGTGAGAGTGTGATATTGCACATCGATCCAGTATGGGGCTGCAGAAGATCCCAGAATTCAAGGCTGTCTTTGGCTACAGAATGAGATTGAGGCCAGTCGGTGGTAACCTGACTTAGCATCATCAACAGAAAAAGTGAGTTTTAAATTAGCATTTCCTGACATTTATGTGTAATATATAAACAAGAATTTGACATTTCTATTTATTCTAGTCCCTAAATATTCACTCTGGGATAATCATTTGAGAAAAATACCCTCAATCCATAGTGAACTGCTTACTTCCTCTATATCTTGAAAAAAAAATGATCTATTCAAAACCAAAGAAGTATTATACAATCATAAGAGCTGGGTATTCTGTTACCAATTTTGCATCTTATAATATCAAAGTTCATGTATAACTGTCTTCATGAGCTGTACAAGTAGTAACTACAAAATCATAAAAATATTACATGGCAAAAGAAAAGTTTGAAAACTGAGCACATGGCACCTCAGGCGCATGCAAAATAATCCACTCACTGCCTCTCCGGCCTTGGCAATTCTCTGTCGATGGCAATGACTCATTTCAAAAGCTGAGCAGCTGAACAATAGAGCATGTATGTCCTTGGGATCAATATTAAATGTGGTAGCTTGGCTTATAAAAGGGACTTAAAGGCCTACATTTAACCTATGGTAGGATTGAGCTACCCTGGACATATCAGCACTATTTATACCATCATTTCCAATGGAAAATATTTCCCAATATCCTTTAGCAAGTCCTGTCACTCACTACCCTCTCTCCAGACCTCATGGCCGTTTTGTACAGTATAGGATGGAACAGAGTGGCTGAGAGGTTCGTTGGTGCTCCCGAGTTCTGAAGTGGTGCTCTGCTCTTCCTTAGCTTGTTTTTTAGCTGTTTTTTGACTTTGCTAATTATAAAAAAGTACCTGTGTTATAAGACTGACAGTGCAGAGCAGAGAGTTTAGGAAGTGACTGTCTCCTATGATCCCGTTCTTTGTCTCCACTACCACGAGTTTGGTGCATGATCTGTTACACTTTTTTATTCATTTGTTTATGATGCTGATTTCTCTAGCATAGCACACACTGCTTTCTTTGACTTAAAAGGTGACCTTAGACCTCTTTCTTTTTTTTCTTCTTTTTTACATACATCTTAGAGGTAGTGATTTGATTTGAGATCAAAGTGTACGTATGTTTGACATTTTACCAATATAGAGACCATTTGCACTCCATAAGACTTTTACCAATTTACCTTATTAATATAAATGTCTGTTCCCTCACAACTTCCGTAATAATGGATATTGTTAAATTTCTTCACCAATTTGAAATCAGAAAATTATTTTTAGCATTATTGTTTTAATCCACAAATTAGTTCATAAATATTTTTTAATTATTAGTCAGACTGAATATTTATATTATGTTTGGTCACTTTTATTAATTTTACACATGGAAATGTTTTTTTTTTCTTCTAGACTACTGTATTCCCTGTTCTCCTTTTTTTGTAACAGTTTTGCTCATTGGTTATTCTAGGTCTTTGATATTTGTACCCTGAATATTTTTTTTCTGAGAGTTTACTGTCTTTTGATTTGTCACTCTTATATTACATAGACATTTAAGTTTTTGTGTAATGTGTAATATCTAGGATTCATGTTATTTTTTAAAACTAAGTAGCTTTAGAATCCAGATTTCCAAAAGTAATCACTTCTATATTTTCATTTAACACTTTAGAGCATAATTTTCTATAGTTAGAGTTTTTATCCATTTGGATTTACCCTTGACTTGGCTTGCCAGTTGTTTCAATGCCATATGGAACTGTCCTAATTTGAAATTGTATCTTTTCTAACTATTTTCCCATTCGTTGAAAATACATCTTGTTCTAAAATCACATTGTTTTAATAGTTTGATATTTGGAAATATAGTTTTCTTCTCTTTTGTCTTCTTTTCCAAACTTTTGTAGACCTTCTTTTCCTGATATTTTGCATTTCTTTTAGATGACATTTCTACTGATCTTAAAAAAAAAAAACTTTCCAAAACTATTTTCTTGGGATTTCAACTGAGATTGCATTTGACTTGTAAAATAATTCAAGGAGAAGTTTTAATTATATAATATTAAGTCTTCCTTAAGATTTCAGCATATGGGGCTGCAGAGCTGGCTAATGACTTACGGTACTTGCTATTTACCCAGAGAACTCCAGTTCAGTTCCCATTACCCACATCATACAGCTCACAACCACTTATAACTCCAGGGGATAAGACACCCTCTTCTGGCCTTCATGGGCACCTGCACACACATAGCTGGCATATACACACACACACACATACCTATCACATACACTTTAGAAATTAAAAGAAATGCCAGCATTTACCTTCTTGTTATGTTCACATTTTTTCATGCCCCTCAGAGAAATTTTAAACTTTTCTTTTTATGAAAACATGGAATTTCTTAGTAAATTTATTTCCAGGTAGTTTATGATTTTGCTAGTGCTGCTTATAGTTTTTACTGTGAGAATTCCTAGCTATATTTTCTGGGGGAGGGTTGAACAAATGTGTAATTTTTTAACCTAGCATCTTTTATTTATTCTTTGTCAATTTCATACATGTGAACAATGTATCTTGATCACACCCATCCTCAACTCTCCCTTTCCACTCCCCCAGGCACTCTAATGTACTGTTTGCCCCTCATGACCACTCTTTTTTTTTTTTAATAACCCATTGAGTTCAACAAGTGCTGCCTGTGGGAATATTGACTGATCTTGTCCATTCTCTCTTGTGAAGATCTTATGCCAGTAACCACCGATGCAAGCAGTTCCTGAGTGCAGTAGTCATGTCCTGTGCAGAAGACAACATTTCACAGCAATCCGCCCCATCCTCCTGCTCTCACGTTCTTTCTACCACCCTCTCTTCTGATATGTTCCATGAACCTAGGGTGTGGGGAATGATATAAATGCCCCATTTAAGGGGATGAGTACTCAAAAGTCACTTCTTCTCAGCACTTTGACCAGTTAGTAGTCTCTTCATTAACTGCTGATCACTGCAAAGAGAAGCTTCTCTGACCAGGGTTCAGGACAGCACTAATCTATGTGTATAAGCACAAATATTTACAAGGCAGTTTTGATAACATGTCCATTGAGCAAGATGAAGTAGTAGGTCCCCCTGCCAAGGGCCTATGAAGTCTCAAGTCATGGTTTTTTCATCAGGTTTACAGTACCAGGCACGAGTTCCCCCCTGTGGGGCAGGCCTCAAACACAATCCAAAAGCAGTTGATTACCACCATGATCTTCATACCACTACTGTACCAGTCGGCACATTTTGCCTGGCAGATCAGAACTGTAGCATGTAGAGTTCACCACTGAGAAATATCATTGATATCTTTTCTACCCAGCAATGTAGATAGCACCTTCCAGCAATATGAAAGCTTAGCTATATCGTTTTAATGAAGAAAGATGATTTTCATATACTTTTTTCTACCTAGTTGTATTGCTGATGCTTACTGCTTATAATAAGCTCACATTAATTCTCTTAGATTTTTCTACATATGTGTGGTAGCTTAAATAAGTAATGTCCTACTCAGGTTCCAGTATTTGAACACTTGGTCCCCAGTTGGTAGTGCTGTTTGGAGGAGGTCATGCACCTTTAGAAGAAGCATCCTTATTGGAGGAACCATGTCACTGAGGGCAAGCTTTGAGAGTCCATAGCCTTGCCTCTCTTCCTGTTTACTCTCTCTTTTTCAAGTTTCTGACTGAACAGATGAGCTCAATATTTGGCTCCTGCTCTCATGGCTGCCACTAGCTGCCAGGTCTCCCCACCATAATGGACCCTTTTCTTTCTGAAACCTAAGCCAAAATAAACTCTTTCCTCCATAAGTTGCTTTTGGTCATGGTGCTTTATCACAGCAAGAGAAAAGTAACTAATACAGAAGTTGGTACCAGAGGATGGACTATCGTTGTGAAGAATCTGATTATGTTTTTTAGAAGAATATGGAAGATTTTGTAACTTTGGACTAGAAAAATAGTTGAATGCTGTAAGCAGAGATTAATGGGCCATTCTAGTAGGAGCCTTGAAGGTTGTGGTGCCGAGGATAATATAGTATAGGGGCTCTGCTCAAGAGACATCAGAAGGGAATAACATTAGTAACTAGGCTAAAGGCCATTCATGTGATGTTTTGGCAAAGAATCTGGCTGCCTTCTGCCCCTATCCAAAGGAATTGCTTGAGGCTAAATTAGAAGGTGATGAAATAATCTCCTTAATGGAGATTTCAAGACAGCGTAATATTGAATCTGTAGTGTGGTTATTAATAGCATGTATGCAGGTCTACAAAAAAAAAAGTAGGGCAGAAACAATTAGAAAATGTACTGCTTGGAGAGAAAAGGAGCATTTGGAAGCATAATATTGTAGCCAAGGCATGTGCTAAAAGAGAGGTTGTAATTGTTACAGAAATTAGTGTCATTAAGGAGAGGCCTTCTGCATTGCACTGGAACAATGAAAAAGATGCCCTCAGGGCAAAAAACCACCCAGATAAGCTTCCAACTTCTGAAAGAGAGCCTAAGGGGTTTTCTGCTCCTAAAAAGCATTGCTTCAATGTGTGATAATGTGGGTGAAGGAGTCTAGATTCTTTCCCAAGCTGGTAGCCAAACCTGGCACTGTCATCCACATGGTACTGGCTTTGGAAGGATGAAAGATGCAAGAATGAGGGAGTCATGGAGTCTTCCTTCATGGTTTCAGAGAGCAGGTAAGGCCAAGGCAACACTGTGTCAGTGCTGGAATTTCTGTAAGAAGGCCCTGAGAATCAAGGAGACTGTGAAAGGCCATTGTGTGTGTGTGTGTGTGTGTGTGTGTGTGTGTGTGTGTGTGTGTGAAGTCTGGGTTTCAGTGAAACCCCCCAAGATGTTGGAGATGACAGAGTCATGAGACATCTGCCAAGGAGAACTACATACAAGGAGTGGAATCAGCCCAAGAGAAAGATGCCTGCTGCTAGAGGGGCAGAGTCAATGAAACCCTCTGGAAATCAAGTCTCAGATATTGGACATGGAACTACAGGAGTTGGTGTTTGCCCTGTAGGGTTTTGTTATTGCTTTGGTCCGGTATTTCCTCACTTTTCTCCCATTCCTCCTTTTTGAAATGGAAATGTATATTCTGTCCCATTAAAAGTTAGAAGTACATCATTTACTTTTTATTTTACAGGGGGCCACAGTTAAAAGATTACCTTGGGTCTCAAAAGTGATTTTGGACTTTGGACTTCTGAACAGTGTTGAAAGTTGGGGACTTTGAAAGTTGAACTAAATGCATTTTGCATTATGACATGGCCATGAGTCTATGAGGTCAAGGGAGTGGAATGTGGTGGTTTGAATGAAAAATGCCCACCATAGGCTCCAGTATCTGAATACTTGGTGACAGTGTTTTGAGAAGGTCATGGAACCTTTAGGAGATGCAGCCTTGCTGGAGGAAGTGCATCACTGGGGGCGGGCTTTGCGAGTTCATAGCTTTGCCCCACTTCCCGTCTGCTCTCTCTGTTTCATTTTGTGATTGAAGATGTAAGCCCTCAGCTTTTAATTCCCGCTTCCATGCCTGACACTTACTGCCATGCCTCCCCACCATGGTAGAGTCCCATCCTACCAAATAAACTCTTCCTTGTATACGTTGTTTTTGGTCATGATGTTTTATACAGAAAAGTAACTAATATAATGTGTAGTTATATTTTCTGAACTAATGTCCATTTGTCTTTTTTTATGTGAAAAGACCTGTACCAAGAGTTCCTTGATGAATGTCTGGAATTGGGGTGCAGGTGCTCACTCTGGCTCATATTCATTGTGAGATTTTTACTTGATTCCTGTCAAGTTATTAACTTGAAATCGGTAATGAATATGAGTATTTGTATCTGGACTAGAGAGACGGCTCAGTGGTTAAGAGTGCTTGCTGCTCTTCCAGAAGATCTGAGTTCACCTTCCAGCACCCACTTTTGGCAAGTCACAACTACCTGTCCCTCCAGCTCCAGGGGATCCAAAGCTATCTTCTGGACACTGTACCTGTATGCACATGCACAAACTCCCACATGGACACATATACACACATAATTTTTAAATAATAAAAAATAACTTTAAATAAGGACATTTGGAGGTGGAGAGATGGTTCAGCAGTTCAGAAGCTCTGGCAACTTTTGTAGAGGACCCAGATTTGGTTCCCAGCACCCACATGGCAGCTCACAATCATCCATAACTCCAGTTCCAGGGGATCAAATGTCCTCTTCTAGCCTCCTTGGACACACATGGTACACTTACATACATGCAAGCAAAACACTCATACACATAAAAATAAATAAATAAATGAAGTTTAAACTTTAAAGAATAAAATATCAGGGCTAGAGATATTTTAACAGCAATGCTACTGCTGTTAAAGGCTAAAGCTAACAACCAAAATGTGAAAGAATAAAAGATCCATATTCCACCCAGAGATGACTGGCCATTTCAGGCTTTTAGGTACTTTGTGTAGCCTAATGTTACTTACATTTGGATAAGGATAAACTTTCAGCCTGGGAATTAGTGCATGGGTAAACATATGCCACTTCTGATGGAAAAGAATATAAAACCATTCAGTGCCACAAGGTGCACTAAGGAAGAAAGAGATGGGAAAATGAAATATTTCTACAGAATTCATGTGTGGTTCTCTTTCTACAGGAGGTCACTGATTTTACCCCATTTTACAACCCCATACTTGCAGATCAGTTCAACATTTTATCACACTTTTCAGCCTCAAAATAATTTTATTGATGACTTCATGGAGAGATTAGAGCTCACACCAGTCAACAGTCTAATGAAAGTCTCTGTTGACAATTTCGCCTTTGAAGCTGCTCTTTAGACACTAAGTCTGGGGCAGCCAACAGAGGCTCTTTTTTCTTCCTGATTCTATTCACTTCTCCCACATGACCCAGTTCCAGTGCCAACTTGCATAGGTGCCTACCTAGAAAACAAAGTCCTGCAGGTGGCAAGGGTTAATGGGTCTCAGAAGGCAGTGCACTTGCTACTTACACGTACTTCTTAGAGCCTCCCCACCCACATCTTACTAATCCAATTATTCACCCTACCGAAGCAGATCTCTCTCCATTGGGAATTCTGCTAATATTTTCTCTATATCCTTCACAAATATAAAATACAACTTTAAACTGTACAGTAATAATTACTCTGTGATGGCAGTCTGGGCTTTGGACCTTGAGTTTGAATCTAATTTTCATAAATCTTAACAATGCAAATCAAAGCTTCACTGAAGTACCATGTCCCATCCACTCAGATTGCTAAGGCCATAGTGGCAAAGATGTGCCAAAATGAGAACCTTGAATACTGCCAATGGATTGTAAAATGATGCACCCATTTTGGAAAATAGTTTCTTAAATCTTCAAAATGATAAACCAAGAGCTGCCATGTGATCTAGCAATTCTCTCATAGCAAAGACTATTGGAAATATATGTCTGCACAAAAGCTTATATATAAATGTTCATAGCATTATTCACAATAGCCAAAGTAGAGACAACCCAAATGTCCCACAGGTATTGAATGAATACATAGAATGTGATATATCTGTGCAGTGGAATATTATTTGTCTACAAAAAGGAAGGCTGTTAGCTGGGCATGGTGGCATATTCTTATAATCCTAGCACTTAGGAAGCTAAGGCAAGAGGATTCTAACTTGGGCTACAGAGTGAGACCCAGTCTCAAACAAACAAACAAAAAAAGACAAAAGAAGAATGTTAAAAAGACAATACACAGGACAGTAGAGATATTTTACAAACCACATGTCTAATAAAGGACTTGTGTCTAGAACACACAAAAACTTACAAGTCACAAATTTTAAAACTCAGTTTTAAAATGGCCAAAGTGGGGTGGATAGATGGCTCATCAGTTAGAACACTTGCTACTTTTCCAGAGAACCTAAGTTTGGTTTCCAGCACCCATGTTGGGTGACTACAACCTATAATTCTAGTTCCAAGTGATCTAATGTCCTCTTGGGGATCTATGCTTCTGTGGATACCTGAACACATGTGACACACACATATATTCATGGATAAAAAATTAAAATAAATCATTTTTAAAGTAGCCAACAGTTATAAGTAGACAGTTCTCCCAGGAAGACGTATGAATGTTCAATAAGTATAAGAAAAGACATTCACAACCATTATAGCCAAGATCAATGAAAACCCGTTTCCATATAACAACCTGCACACAGTGGTTCATAGTGGCATTCACAAGAGCCAAAACAGAAACAATTTAAGCTTTCCTCGACTATTAAATAGACAAATACGATGTGATTTGTTCATACAAAGCAATATTATTTGGCACAAGAAAATAAAATGAATTACTGACACATGTGATAACAGGAATGTGTCTTGAAAATATTACACCAGGAAGCAGACACAAAAGGTTATGACTGTGAGTCCATTTCAATGAAATGTCCACAACAGTCAAAACCATTTCAAAATAAATACCTTAACGGTTACCAGAGGTTGGGGAGAGATTAAGAATGAAAAAAAATATGTACAATTTCTTTATGGGGGGATGGAAACATCTTGAATTTAAATAATAATAATAATTCACAACTCTGTGCATTCACTAAAAGCCCCTGGATTTTGCATTTCAATGGAATAAATTTTAAGAACTAGAGAACTGGTTCAGCAGTTAAGAGCACAGCACTGTTCTTGCAGAGGATCTGAGTTCTGTTCCCAGCACCCACATCAGGTAGTTCACAAGAAAGAGCCTGGAACTCCAACTCCGGGGATCCAATGCCCTCTTCAGGCCTCT
Source organism: Eospalax fontanierii (assembly GCA_035773235.1). Taxonomy (NCBI): domain Eukaryota; kingdom Metazoa; phylum Chordata; class Mammalia; order Rodentia; family Spalacidae; genus Eospalax; species Eospalax fontanierii. The sequence goes on along the minus strand of CM069548.1, from coordinate 28,262,979 downwards.
GCAGGCACCTGAACTCACAGGAGCACCACACATAGACATAATTAAATAAATATTTCTTTTATAAGTATGAATTTTCAATAAAGCTTTTATCAAAATATATAGTTATAGATGCATATACCTGCTCTAGATACTTAGTTTATTTGTCTCAATTTCTTATTTTTTAATTATATTCATTTATTTGTGTGTGTATGTATGTGAACACACACAGATGTGGAGGTCAGAGGAGGTCAGAGGGGTTCCAGGAATCAAACTCAGGTTGCGAGCCTTGGTGCCAAGTGTCTTTAATTCTTTAATTCTCTGAGTCACCTCACAGGCCCTTCAATTTCTTATTTGTATATCTAGTACAACCAATCACTGATGATAGATAGAAACTTCTTCTTTTTCTTTTCTTTTTTTCTTTCAAACAGGATCTCACTATATAGCCCTGGCTGACTTGGAACTCTCTATGCAGACCAGGGTGGCCTTGACCTCACAGAGGTTTGTCTGTCTCTGCCTCCAGATTGCTGGGACTAAACGAGTATGCCACCACACCCAGCTGATAGAAATTTCATTAATGGAACATAAAACGTCTTGTTCATAATCAGAAAGCAAAGTTAAGGTGAAGACTTTTCACTGTTCTTAACTTTAATAAATATTGATAATTACTATTTTAAGTGAAAAATAAATCACATGACACAATTCCAGCCACAGAGAAAGCTTTCTGGTTATGATAGCTATTATCTAAAATTCTTTATGCTATAGCAAATCTCTGTTTTAATGTCTTTTTTCTATTGTTTCTCCATATATAATAGTTAATTGACCATTTTCCTCCATATAATTTGTTCATTTTATTCTTGAAAATAATAATTATGAAGCAGTTCTTCAGTTGCCCTCTCTTCTTGATAAATAAAATCAGACTAACATTTACATGAGTGATAATTTTATACTCATCTGCTTGATTTGATTAATATGGGCCTTGTCGTGCCCTTTTCTCTACTATACTGAGTTGCCTTTACTAGTTTAGGGCCAGACACATAATTCAGAATGTTGAATGAATAAAGGAAGAAATGGACATACATTACATCAGCTCAGTGAGTGGCCTTCCTGTAAAAGGTGGCTCTCAGGGACGGATGGGTGTGGAAAGAAGGCACGTTGTCAAACAGGATACAGGCTGTCATTTATGAATCACCTGGGGTGATGTTGAAGGTAACCTTACTGACACCTTCTCCCTGAGGCATTCTACACCAGAGTTTATACATTACTCCTCCAGGGCCAAAAGGTCCACTTCACCCAAAACATATCTCATGCAACCAGTCACTGATGACAGAAATTTCCTTACCAAGACACAAAACCTCTTAGTCATAAGCAGAGATCAAAGCTGTTACAAATTCATTTCCTCAGCCAGTGTGATATGACATAAACACACTGACTAGTCCAGGAGTCAACAAAGCTGGACTTTAGACTTGCCCTGACTTTGGATGTGGGTATATGACAGGAAGGGAAGTGGAGTAAGTACACAGACAGGCTACTCAGCGTCCAAAGGTATAGAGAAGTGGAACACGACCTAGGAGGACAGGTGGGACGGTGCTCACAGGCACATCCTCGTTATAATTCTCCTGGGGACAAGCCTACAAGCCTACCTTCTCTTAAGCCAGTTTGCTTGTGTTTGCAGGTTAAAAAAAAAACAACAAAAACTTGCAAGTCGCACTGCCCAGGTTAGAAAATGTCTCTGTAACCAGTGTATCTGACCATTAGTTCACTAAGTGACATTTTCATCTGTAAGCTGGAAGGGTAATTTATGATCTTCTGTGGGCTGCCTGCATTCCTTTTTCTTAAGCTGTGGCACTTTTTTTTTTTCAGTTGCCAGCTCATGTCCACCTTATGAACCAGTCTAGCTCCCATGATCCTATACTGAACTCTCACACTTAATATCTAACATGTTATTTTATTTTATGTTTTGAAACTGGGTCATATGTATCCCAGGCTTGCCTCCAACTCCATGTAGTCAAGGATGACCTTGAACTTCTGATGTTCCTGCCTGTACTTTCTGAGTGCTAGGATTACAGGTGTGCACCATCATGGCTGGTTTATGTAGTGCTGGAGATTGCACCCACACTTTCAGGTATGGTATGCAATCATTCTAACAACTGAGATACATTACCAGCCAAATTTTAACCTTTCTTTTTTAAAAAAAAAATCATTTTATTGTAAAGAACTCACAAATAAACATCATGTAGCTAGATTAAGGTAGCCACTCAAATACTTTCCCAGTCCCAAAGTATAGATCTCAGTGAATTTCTATGTAGTAAGAATGGCCATTCTGAAGACAAGAAGTTCCTTCTTAAAGCAGCAGACTCTAGATAGGCTGACTAGACCTCAGTGGATGAACCTGCACTGAGGAACGTTTGGGGACACTAACTTGACACAATAGGCCTTAACACAGATGACAGAATGTATGAATTCCAGTGGGGAGGCTATGGAACGGGGTATAAAAATGATTAAGATTGATTGAGACATTCTGTGTGAAATACACAAAAATTCAATAAAAAAGAAAAAAATTTAACCTTATAAACTGCAAAATGTACTATATAGAATATATTTTCATAAAACTATTATAAAATCAACATGTAGATAACATACACAGGTCATATTGCTTTTATATCCATACATACATACATTAAACAGACATACAACCAATTAATTTTACCATATGTAAAGTAAATTTTAATTGGATTTTTTTTTTGGTCTTTTTAAAACAGGGTCTCCCTATAGCCCCAGTTGGCCTGGAACTTGCTATGCAGACCAGTTTAGTCTTGATCTCACAGAGATCCTCCTGCCTCTGCCTACCAAGTGTTGGGATTAAAGGCATGCACCACTTCGTCCAGCTCAACCGGGCCTTTTCAAAAAGAAAATTATATAAATAACTCAGAAGGCCCCGCCCACAATCCCTCAATCTCAAACCCGTGTTTCCCTTCAAGAAGCATCTTTCTGAGCCTGCTATGGTGTCACTAGGGGGACTGAGTCCAAGCAGTTGTGAGTTCTAGTGCAGCCTGGGCTACAGAGGAAACACTCTCAAAAATCTTTTCTTGCTTTTCTTTTTGGATTTATCACCTAGTTAATTATTTCTAAAAAGCGGTTTAGCCTTGCATCTTTTTGAACTATATAAATGAAGTAATATAGTGCATAAGTTCCTTTGTCCCGAACTTCTTCCACTCAATATTGTTTATAAGATTCTTCACATTATTACACATGTTGGTTTTATATATAAAATATATAGCGATATTTTACAGCTATTTTATAGATACATAGCTATATTTTGTTGATTTTCACTTATACATTTCATCTAATGATTGATCATTCCACAATTTGTTTATACATCTCACTGTGGGTGAATATAGGTTTTCAACTCTTACTAATGACACTGATATGAACATTCAAGGACATGTCCTTGAGGAATGTGAATATTTATTTCTATTGTGGGTATGTCTAGGAGTCGAATTTTAGCAGCCTCTCCAGTCGTGTGTGCATCTTTTTACTTACTATGTACTGTTGAAGTACTGCTAAAATGAGTCTATCAGTTTATATTCTGTCATATTTTTCATCTTAGCTGATCAGATAAAAATGGGATTTAATTGTGTGTGGGGGGGGGCAGGGTTCAATGTCCGATGTGTTCCTCAGTTTCTCTCTCATTTTTTATTTTTAAAACCATACTTTATTTTATGTATACCAATACAATTTGCAAACAGCACAATAATATAATGATTTTATATAGTTTTTAACAGAAGAAAAATGGGAAAAATTTTAGGTTACAAGTCCCTCCCTCCAGAACAAAAATTTTTAATCACTTTTTCTAAATGGGTCAATTTGACACATGTATTCAGTGGCTAGTCATGTCTAATTCTTATTGCACTAATAGTCAATGGAATTAAAAAGGATGCCCAACTTTCATAATCACTGCCTCAAAGAAATAATACTTAAATTCGATAATCTGTCTTTTTTTAAGGTAGAATCTTTTGCTGAAACCGGGGTTCACTGATTTGCCAAATTGGATGGCCAGAGAGCTCCAGGAATCCACCTGTCTCTGCCACCCCAGTGCTGGTGTTATTGGCACAACCCTGTTTCCCCTGGCTTTTTATGTGCACACTGGGGATCAGAACTCATATCCTCATGCTTGTGAGGGAAGCAGCTTACCAACTAAGCGTCCCAGTCTTTCTTTCTTTCTTTCTTTTCCTTCTTTCTCTTTATTTATGTATGATGTGTGTGTGTGTGTGTGTGTGTGTATGTGTGTGTGTGTGTGTTTAAACACATGACACAGCATTTGGGTAGAAGTCAAAGAAAAACTTTGTGCAGTCAGTTCTCTCCTTCTACCTTTATGCGGGTTCCCAGGATTGAACTCAGCTTGCCAGGCTTGCCCAAGGAGCCACTTTACAGGTTCAATTGTTTAAATTACTATTATTCCTCTTATTATGTTGTTGTTGCTGTTGTTGTTTTGGTGAGATGGGATCTCACTATGTTGCTCTTGCTGGCCTTGAATTCACTATATCTTGTGATCTTCCTGCCTCAGACTCCAGAGTTCTGGAATTACAGGTGTGTGTCACCATGCCTGGCTTCAATATCATTTTACTATATATATATATTCTTTGAACCCTATGTATTGGGAGTAGGATTGTAGGATTTTGTTATCTTTTCTTTCTTAATATTAGCTCTTCTTGAATTTTTTTTTACTGCCTATTATAAGTTCACTATTTCTGCATCACAAATCATACCCAAATGCAATGGCTTAAAACAGTCGACATTTATTATCTCACACACCCAGTAGTGTAGGTCAGGAATCGAGGGGTGCCTTATCTGAGTGGGTCTAGCTCAGAGTCTCTTGTGAGGTTGCATTCCTGTGTCTGCCAGTACCAGAGTCATCTGAAATGTAATCTGCAGCCAGAGGACCCATGCCTAAGCAGCTCATGAACAAGACTGCAAATGAATGTTGACTGTTGGCAGGGAGGCCTCTGTTCCCATCCACATGGACACCTCTTGAGAGCGGCTCTAAGTGTCTTCATGACAGGGTTGCTGACACCTCCAAAGTGAGTCATTCAAGAGAGAGCCAAGAGTAAACCATGGCTCATAGGATCCAGCCTGGAGAACTGTGTCTGCTACTACTCATGAGCAAGGGCCCAAGTACAGCTCACATATAAAGAAAAGAGAATTAGACTCATCTTTTTTGAAGGACAGAATATGTTTTTAAAATGTTGAACATTTGAGAGCTGGAGAGATGGTTAAGCAGTTAAAAGCACTGGCTGCTCTTGAAGAGGATCGGTGTTCAGCTCCTATTACCCACATGGCAACTAATAACTGTCCGTAACTCCAGTTCTAGGGGAATCCTATGCTCTCTTCTGACCTCCTTGGGCATTGCATGACACAGGTACACTTACGTACATGCAGGTGATACACTCATACATAAAATAAATAAAAATAATAAAATATTTTAAAAATGTGAACATGTTTTAAAGCCATCAGAAAAAAAAAATAACTGAAATCTTGTTACCATTTGGCAAATGCCAATATAATTATTTCCAGTATCAATGAAGTGATTCTAATTCAATAATTTTTAAATTACTGGGTGAAGGCTTGATTTTTTAAAAAAAAAGTAAATGTGTAGTTTCAAATATATTCTCACAAGACCCTTATGGACCACAAAAAGTTATTCTTTTAAAAATTTTATGATTTAAATTCAATCACAAAAAAAATCAGGTAAGATAAATTCAAATAAGTAAATATTCTACAAGATAGTATCATGAAAAACAAAGAGTTGGTAAATTGCTACCAATTAAAGAAGACTAAAGAGAAGTGACAATCAAAACCAATGTTGGAAAAATTAGACCAATGAAATGAATGCTGAATTTCAGTTAGTTAAAATACATCAGTACTGATGGTCTGAGTGTAAAAGTTGAAACATGGTCACATAAAATGTTCACATAGTAGGAATCTGGGTGATGAATATATAGAAATTCTTTATATTCTTTTTGCAATTCACTTGGTTTTGTTTGTTTCATTACAAGGGAATAGAGCACAAGGCCTTGGCCATGCTAGGCAAGTGTCCTACCACTGAACTACCTCCCAGTGCCTTCTTTTGCAACTTTTTGATACATCTGAAAGTATTTTTAAATGAAAACTGAGAAAATGAGACAATTAGAGAAGTAATATGGTTATGTCTGAAGGCTGCCAGTCTCTAACATAAATAGCTATGGGGAAGAACCATAGCAATTTTCTATATGGCCTCCGCCCCACCCTGCTAGTTCTCCCAGACTAGTCACAGCACATACACATGGAATACAATATGACTACTGAATTCCTACCTAAAGCCTGTCAGTGACTTCTCATATGTTAGGATGAATTCATCTTCCCTAGCACAAAATCCTTGCATGAATCCTCAATCAGAGCTGGATGGAACTGAGTACCTAGCCTAACAGACAGTAAGCCTCCCACCTCTGGGTCTTTCCATATGTTCTTGCCACTTTTTTGCCTAGAAAAGCATTGATCTTCTTTTGAAACTTATCTCTAAGTGTCTGTAAAGTCTTTTTTTTCAAATCCTTTTCTCTCCAAGCAGAGTTCCTTGCTGTGTCTTCAGCCACCTATGGTACTTGATAAGGATTTTCACATAGCACTTGCTATAATGTATAGCTAGGTGTTTCCGTATTTCAGTTTGGGGTGTTAGTTTGCTTATTTATTTTCCTTAGGACTGTTAGTTTATAAAGGGCAAAATCTAGTTTCCAGTTCCTGGCACAAGAATTAACAAATGATAGGTCTATTAATCATTTCTAGGTAACAAAATATCACAAACATTTAACATACCATTTCTGAGTGTCAGGAATTCAGGAGAAGCTTAGCTGGGTGAGTTGTGGCTCAGAATCTTTCACACCGCTCAAATCAAGGTGTCAAGGGCTAGGGCCATAGTTCTGTGGTAGAACACCTGTCTTGCATCTGTAAGGATCTAGGTTCTATACCCAGTACTTCCAAAGGAGAAAAAAAAATCAAAAAAAGTAACAGCCGGGACTTCAGTCACCCATAGACATGATTGAGGCTGTTGTTTCTGCTTCTAAGATATCTAACTCACATAACTGTGGACCAAAAGCTTGATGCTTCCTCTTCAACTATTGGCAGAAGGCATTGTTTTTTCTTCACAACAAAGATCTCTCTGTAGATTTCTAAGTGTCCTCATGACATGGTAGCTGGTTTCTTTCAGACCAGATGGTCCCAGAAAAAACAATGCAGAAGTCACAGTTTCTTTATTATCTATCTCTGCAACGAAATACAATTGCACTTACATACTCCACTGGTACTATACTACACGGGACAGGCATGTTGGGAGAAAGGAGTCATCAGGAGCCATCTTGGAGGCTGGCTGATACCAAAGGAACTTATTCAGTGTTTGAACAAATGAAGTCATCTTATTAAGATCATATCCCAAAACACTTAATGATTAAAGAACCAAAACAAAATCATTTATCTTAAAGCAGTCTTGGCTAGAAAAATATATCCCTAGATAGTGATTAGAATCACAAACACTGGACATGGTGGCGCATGCCTTTAATCCCAGCACTCAGAAGGCAGAGGTAAGCAATCTCTGTGAAATCAAGGCCAGCCTGGTATATATAGCAAGTTCCAGGTTAGCTGGGGCTACAAGGAAATCCCATCTTAAAAAAAAAAAAAAAATCACCAACAAAATGAGTGAAGATCTCATGCATTATTCACCTACTCTGAATAGAAGGATCTTGTCATTGTTCAGAAAGATGAACTTAAAACAGAGAAGAGGCTACCGGGAAGAGCCGATGACACAGGAGTGACCTTCCTCTCTACTGAGAGTGATCATAGTGAGCTTGGAGGTGAGCACATCCCTGAGTCGGTTACAATGCTCAGTGTTTTATCTATGCTCAAAGGTAATTGATGAGTCTAGGAGATGGTAGTTCATCAATATGTTAAGATTTTCCCTTTTCTAATTTTGGGATGAATTACTTTCCTTCTACATCCCATTCTCTAGGATTAAAAGCAAAACAAATCACTGATCGTCCTTGTAGATTTTTATAGAAGATTCTCAGATTACATAAAAGCTGTGTACCCTGGAGGAAGATTCATGACTGCATCTTTTGGGCTTATCTCAGTTTCTCATGCTAGTGTGGACTGTCCTTTCCTTAACCTCTTTGTCAACCCTGGTAATTCTACCAGTTTTTCCTGTTCCAGCCAAGTCTCTCCTCCTTCAAGAAGATCCCCTGAGCATTCTCTGCAGTCTTTGCTGCCCCATCTGAACAACCCTGTTTCTTTCTTTTCTTTTTTTTTTTCAGTCTTAGGGAATTTAACTGTATTTTTCAAGCATTTATGTACATGTAAGACATGTCATACATGTTTTTAGTCTCTGTCTCTCCAAAGTAAATATTACTTAAATTAATAAGGATACATTTGTATTTTCTTTAATAGAGTAAGAGAATTGAAAATTCACCTCAGCCTCTTTATTTTTAACAATTCTGGAGTAAGTACCTCTGCCGTTTGCAAACTATTTATCAATCTGTTTCTTTCTTAGCTTGCTTGCTTGTTACTGTGATTTCAGGGTTTGTGAATGAGTATGTTCTGAAGGCAAGACACCTACACTGTGAAATTAATAAGTTGCATATATGCAGTATTGACATAGTTCCCCTTTAACAAAATTAAGTCAACTAATCAGATGCGTTTCTAAAGCCTTCCTAAAATGTGTGTCATGCTTATGGGTGGCCGCATTCCAGAGAACTGAGTCTGTGCTACAAAGTAAGAACAGTAATGGGGTTGGAGAGGAAACCCTTACAAGGCAGGAGAACTGAGGGTACGCCAGGCTCTGTGCTAGATGGAGAGCAGGGCAGTGCCGTTTGGAAATACTGAGTCAAATGAAGGCAGTTGAAGGAAGAAGAGGACCTACCCAAACTCAGATCACCCAGAACCAGTAGATAGAGAAGGTGCTTTAAAAGATGGGAGGGGGTGCCCCTAAATCAGAGCGCCACTCCTAGGTAATTGCTGACTTCCACCACCCTTCTGGCCTCTCTTTCCTGGCCCCACCCTTCTGAGATTTTCAGACTTAGATAACGCTCCTCGCACTCAGGGCCTCTTGAGAAACCAGTCCTTCGATCCATTTATCTTCTGTCACCTGGCGCTCCATTTATCTTCTGTCACCTGGCGTGGGAACTGTAGCTAAAGATTTGGGAGGTCAGGTGGTGTGGTAGTGTCCAGTGGGAGGGTTCTGGCTCTACCACTCAGAAGCTGGCAAGTTACCTGACTTCTGAGAATTTTTGGTTTCTCTCATCAACAGATTGAAGCTAATATATATACCTATAGTCTGGATCATTGTGAGGAATACACATTAGCTGCCACTCAATAGACAGTAGTTATTGAAATGGTGGCAAAAAGCATGGAATAGGGACCTGGACAGGGATTGAACATTTGCCTCCTCACCACTTCTGGATGGCTGATGTTTTCTCCCCTCTCTCTGTCGTAATCGATCAAACGGACATAATCTTGATACAGGTTCCATCTCACAGAGTTGAAGGGATAAGATGGCTACTGTACAGAGCTGGTTACATAACAAGTGTTCAGTAGATGGAAGTAGCAATAGCAGTAACAGTAATTATTATTTTATTATTATTACTATCACAAGAATGCAACAGAAGGCAGCAGTCAGGCCTGGTGGGCTTCTGCTGAATTTCCGGGCATTGCTTTTTATCAGCTTGTGTGACCCTAGAGTCTCTATTCCTGTCTGTGTAACTTAGAGATAATAGCAGTAGCTACTCCATAAGACTAAATATTGGTATATATTCATCACTTAGAACAAGGCTGGTGCATAGAAACAATAAATATTAGACATTATTAGCATAAGTTGCACTCATATCTCTAGTTTCAGGGCATTTCTGTAAGTAATTTTAAATTTTATAGTTAAATTAACTTCAAGTTTAAGGGCTCTGCAGTGATTAATCTGGACTACCCACTTCTTTGGAAATAAGCCAGGCTCTTGGTTTTCAACTGGATCCCAGCTGACCGTTTCTTCAGTGTTGATGTGTATAGCAGATGGTGAACTATGTCTTTTAAACTATTCCTTCCAAAGGGAAGATTGTAAAGGTCTCTGAAGAATTAAATGCCCTCATTGTGAGAGGACAGCATTGTCTCAGCCCTGTGGAGGGAAGAGACTTCATAATTAGGCACACTGGAGAATCTCCCTGTGTGCTACAGCCTGCTTACTTTTGAATGACACACCAAAAGCTGGCCACTTCACATCACAATTTTACTTTGCTCTCTGACTGTACTGTGGCAACAACACAAGCCGTTCATTTAGATATGGGAAAGGCTTACAGTCCAGGAAACATTTTTTTTTTCTCCTTGTCTTCAGCCAATAATCTGGGAAAACAGTGATGTCATCCTGCAGTTATGCAATATGACTTAACTGTTGGAAAGGTGACAAGAATTCCACTGACACCAGGATCACAATGAAACGGCTTAGTTGCTAAATTAGTCATATTCAACATTATAGATAAATCACTTTTAAGCCATGATGAACTGACAGTTCAAACAGCACTGTTGTCTGGGAAGGGAAGTCAGGAACCATCAGTCAGAGTTTAAATGATCACATCCAGTTATTACAGCATCTAAATAAAGCAAACAAGGTAGCTCTGTACTTCCCGGTATCTTCCAGGTCACTTAAAAGACGACACTGTGAAAGGACGCTCTTTCTAGCCTTTACTTCTGGCAGAAATTTTATACTAAATTACCTTGTCTTTATTCTGAAATCAGTCATTTTAATCTCTTGATGATTTTCCCAATCCAAGGACGTCAGGCCAAGGAGCTGTTCCTCCATTGACAGCAGGGACTGTTGAGTCTTGTTTTTTTCTTTTTCTCACACAAGCTGGCCTCTATCTACCATTCTGTTTTGTTGAGGATGGGTACTTTTCACTGACCACAAGCCACGGAGAGAGGTAGATATCACTTAATCTATGCTATCAGTTGTTAAAACGATGCCTAAATTTTTTCATTTCTGACATATGTTTAAAAAAATAGGAAATACTGGAAAGTAGAAAAAGAAGGAAAGCCTACTCCCCTTGAGACAACCATAGCTAAAAGGTTGCTTTGGTTTCTTCCAGCACCAATAAAGATTAAGTAAATACAACAGCCTCACAAATCCCTGCCTAGTATTGTGGTGGGTGCTGGGCATTGAAAGATGAGTAAGACTCTGTCTGCCTCTGCCCCTCAAGCAGTGCATAGCTTAATGTAATGGGGTGTCTGAACAAAAAAGAGGCATTTGGTTGAAGCTGGAATGTGGGGTAGAGAACACAGAAGGGATTATCAGGGCAGATTATCCAACAACAGGGCTACTCAAAGCATAGTCCATCAGGTGACTGCAGATTTTACAAGCTACCAACAGAAACCAAAAGCAAAGCATTTGAAACATTCAGAGCAACTTGACAGAATAATTGCATTTCTGTTAAAGTCAAGGATTTAAAAAACCAGGCTTGTATTTTGTGTCCTCTAAAATTCATTGTTGTTGCATTAACTTTATTGTCCTTTGAGAAATATAAGTCCAGTAATAGGTTAGGAAATAAAAAATACCTTTTCATCATTATAAATATTTTGAAAATCTCATCTCCAGAGCTTATTTAAAGGTTCCTTCCCAACTACCCTGGTTTACACTAAAACTAAGGAAGTTCCAGGTATATTAGATTAATTGGCCACATTCAAGGTGTTTAATTCCAAGGAAAAGTTCCATGAAAGAATGCATTGAATTAAAGGGAAGCAATCAATAAAGAAATTATAGAAGAAAATTTCTCTGAGATGATAGAATATGTTTAGCCATTAGGTCAAAAGCATTCATTAACAGCCAGATACAATTATTAAAGAGAGAACTACAGCGACCCCTCTTTCTAAGCTCCAAGGACCAAGAGAAAAATCATGTAAGATTCCTCACATACAACAAGCTGATATGAACAAAATAAATCATTTTGGTGGTAAAATACAAGATTTTAGGTTACAGTTCTTCAACAAAATAGATGTTTGCTTTCAATTTCAAACATAAAATAAGGAAGAATTGTCCTTTGATGCCCAAATAAAACAGTGATGATAATAAAATAGAAGTAGAAAGCAATCCTAAGAAAGAGGAAAATACAAACATGCAAATATTAAGAATTAACAGAATTGCTTTGGTTTAGCATCAGATTTGGCTCTAAGCTTCCTGATTTAGGATGAGGAATTTAGGAATCACAGTGAATAAAGTGATGCTGTGGTAGACTAGACTGCTCTTGCAGAGGACCCAGGCTTGACCCACATAGCGGCTAACAACTGTGGGGAATCCTACTCCTCCTCCCGACTTCTGCAGGCATTGTACAGCATGGGTGCACTTACATACATGCAGGCAATACACTCATACACATAAAATAAAAACGATAAATAAAATTTAAAAGAAATTTTAAATCACTGTTACTATGATGAAGAAGGAAGCCTGTAAGTGTCTCAGCAATACCTTTTTCATGGCAGACGCTGATCACAGTAACATTTATATCGTAATTCAACATACCTGATTCTTACAGGGGTTCTCAAAGTCAATGAGTTTCAAGAAGTACAGGTCTTGGGGCTGGAGAGATGGCTCAGTGGTTAAGAGCACTGATTACTCTTATAGACGACCAGGGTTTGCTTCCCAGCACCCAAATGGTGGTTAACAACCATCTGTAACTCCAGTTCCAGGGGGATCCGACACCCTTTCTAACCTTCGGCATTACATGACATAGGCACACTTACATGTATGTAGGCAATACACTCACACACATAAATTAAAAATAGTAAAATATTTTTTTAAAAAAGAAGTACAGCTCTACTGAAACCTAAAGGCCCTATCTCTTCCAAGGTTAAGACTTGGAACACCATATAGGAGTAGATGAATGTCATTTAAAGTTCTCCTAATGTTTCTCTCACTTGAAGTCTCATATTATCTGAAAACAAGTTATTGTAGTGTTCCTTTTTGCTGATTGAAGGTATATAAAGCTTCAAGTCTCAAAAGAAATATGACTGGACTTCATGCATCCAGCCCTTCAAACACTAATATTGGTATTCGTCATCAAATTGGTGTGATTTTACGCTATTATGCTTCCTATAATGACTACTACTTTAGAAGTTATAAGTAGCATTTATCATTCTTTTTAGGTTCACTTCTGGTGTCTCGATAAATTTAAAAAAACATTGTAAAAATTGTCATCAGAATAGTTATAGTACTCAATCACAATAATTTTATGATAGAAAAATTTCTTTCATATGTAATTATTTAAATAAGCAAGATAAAAGCTTTTAATCAAATATGAATGTTTTGATTGCTTTTGTAAATTTGAATACATATTTTATTAGTATTTATTAACATATAAGCATGTTAAAAGATTAGAAATGTATAACAAAATTATAAACACTGGTTGTCACTAAGTGGAAGAATTGGGACAATTTCTTTTTAATTATTTATCTAATTAAGAGTTCTATAATTATACTTATATTATCTTTGCAAGAATAAAATAAGGATATTAGTGTTTTACATGAAGGCCTTGTAGAGGTAGGAGCAAGTAATGTCTCTCTTATCCCTTGAAGCAGCTCAGCGAGGTGTTCATCCTGAGTATCATCTGCTTCTAGCACATAGCTCAAGAAAGACTGTAGCGTTAACTGGACCCAACTCCACATTTGCCGCATTAGTAGCTATGTGATGCTGTGGTGCTGGGATCAAACCCAGGGCCTTGGACACACAAGACAAACACTCCATCACTGAGTCACACCCTCAACCAAATTGTAAACTCTCGATTGTCTTCTTCCCACTATCAAAATGGAGACTGAATTGTTGTAAGCATAAAATAAAAATCTCATATACAAAGTAAAAGCTTAATAAATATAATATGCTTGCCCCATATCTAGAAGAGTTTTACTTGTTCTGTATGCATTTATTCTTTTCTCAATAGTAGTTTCTTCATGTAAACTTGCTTTCAGTCCAACCAAAGGCACAGTCTCTCTTTGCTCATGTTTACTATGTAGGAACAGAGAAAGGAAAGCTGATGGCAATCAACTGAGTATCAGGCTTGATGTTGTATTCAGTACTTTGCTTAAGAAAGGTTCCATATTTTCCACATGCCTGTGAATGGTCTCAGGTTTCTATCTGATTGTTAATGCATTTGCCTTTGAGAACTGCTTTACATTAAATCACCAGGGAACCTAACAGAGCTGTACTGCTCTCCTTTCTAGCTTCACAGACCTAAGTTCTAAAAGGGATCTTCAGCTTGTTACCATCAGCACCATTAAGGCCCGTTTTCAGAACTTCATTTCATAGCATTTTGCACCCTAGAAATTAAATTGCATTCTATTTTCTGCCCCTTGCTGTGCATGGCAGTATGTCTCCAGTCTTTTTTTCTTAATTAATTGTTTTGTAATTATCTCTGTGAGATACGTTAAGCATATTTTACTTAAATGAACCCTATTATATGTGGAAAAACTTAGATAGAAAGTTAATGAAATTATTGTCTCTAATTGTCAGGCTCCGGTTTTGAAAATTTGAATAGATTAGCCCTTCTAAAAATAACTGAGTACTCATCAAATTTACATCATGCAGACATTCCAGTACAAGAATGTTCTGGATCTACAACAATCCATTCTCTTTATAATCCTTCCTCAGGACTTCCAACAAAGAGACTTAGACAATTATAGAGAGGCCTGTAGGATACAGGAAGGCCTCCATCCCATGATCTATTGCAGTTGTATTGTACACAGAATGCTTAACAAAGGTTTCTGTTTTCTTACCTATTTTTCTTTATCATGTTCCAACTAGACCTTTTCTTTTTCACTGCCCAGATACCACCTGTTCTCATTCTTTTTTCACTTGCAGACCCTAAGAATGTAAACAACTAACTACATCTTTTAAAGCTCTAAATAAATATGATTAGTCATATAAAATGATCTGCATCTTTTTGCCTGAAAGAATTTCCCAGCAGTCTATCTACGAAATCTCAGGTTTTCTCTAAACACGTTTCCCAGGAAATGTCCCCAAATAGCATGTGATCTTTACATTTTAGACAAGATGCCTTGATCAAGCGTCACCCAACTGACCTGCTTTCCTCAGCATTCATGCACAGTACAGTGTTGTCTTTACAGACTGTCCACTAAGTTCTGTTTTTTCTGCATCTCATTCCTTCTCAGTTTTCTCCCTATAGCACACTTGTGCATGTGCTAGCTGCTAGCACACCCTTAATTACTCCCTAATGATTCTCACTGGGCGTCTGTATGACCTTGAAATTCCAGGGTCATTTCTCCAGTGTTCTCACCCAGTCCTTTTGCTACACAGAGCTTAGTTTCAAATTCTCATCACCTCATTTCCTTTTTCATACTTCAGATGGCTCCAAGCCAGCACTTCTGCTGTCTGCTCTATGTTCACCTTGCAAGCACCTGCCCTGGCCATAATGTTTAATTCATGTACTTACCATCATTTGAGGGAATAAATCCAAAGCAAAGATGAATGACATGGGTAGACACTGACAAAGGTTCCAGGACGCTCTTAGATCATAGGATCAGTGAGCAGAAAGGATTCTAGATGTCCAATTGCCTTCTGTCATTTTATATGTGACTGTGCTAGGAACTGAGTGTCTTAAATGGTAGTCCACTCAAGTAAGTACCAGGAGGAATGTTTCCAGGTTGTTAAAATCTTTGATCTTGGAGTCATATTAGCCTGGGTTCAAGTTCTAAACTATGTGGCTTTACAAGTAAATATTACAGGCAATTACAATATTATAAAAAAGTACACATAATATTAACATAAAGCCTCTCATCCACAGTATCCTTAGCTATTAAAATGTGTGTAACGACTATTTTGCTGAATTGTGCTGGACAAGTGCTTATTATTCATTATTAACTACACTCCAGTTTTACTGTCCTTCAGTCAAGTGCTCTTTATAAGATAATATAATCGTTCTAATGCCAATCTTTCAAAATTCCATTTTCCATCATTATTAATGGTGATGTGTCTTTGAACAATTTATTTACAAAACAATTTTTTGTAATTTTTGAGCTTTGCTTGATTAATCCTTACTATAGTTAATAGTAATACCCAATAGGTAGGCACCAGTCACCCACCATATAAACAGCAAATATGGGCCTTGTGTATATGTTCCCACAAAGAGCATCCTGAACCTCAAAACTTCTATTACCCAGTGATGCTATAGCCATCATGATGCTCAAGCAACACAACAGTCACCTGTTGTATGATGCTGGTATAAACAAACCTACTATGCTGCCAATCATATAAAAGCACAGGCCACACAACCATGCATAGCATATAATACTTAGTCATAATAAACAACTTTGTCACTGGTTTGTGTGTTTATTTTCATCTTTATATAAGAGTGTCTCTCCTAATTATATAAGAAAGGTTTATTACAACGCAGTATGTCAGGACACATTAGCAGTTGTCCTATAAATCTCATGTTTATGATGTCTCTCGATTACAGGAAGAGGCCATGTCCAGTGACTGGCCTGGGATTCTTTAATGATACCCTATGATGCTCATACAACAATGAAATCTAGCATCACATTTCTCAGACTACATCCCTGCCAGTAAGCGATGCATGATTGCAGTTGTAAAGACAAGTGTCTGGCATTTAGGAAATAACAACACATGGAATAATTCTATCTAGTCCCAAATGCCCAGAACAGATGAACACAAAAGATCAGGACACTCTAGTTCCACATCCTCTTGAAAACAGATCCAGAATTATACAGTTGATTGTGACCTATAGGGTTCATATTTACTCAGTCAAGCTGGGCTTTAAGCATTAGGCAGTAGGGCATACACCTATAATCCCAACACATGGGAGGTAGAGACAGAAGGCTTGGGAGTCCTGGGCTATCCTCAGCTATGTGACACATGAGATGCTACAGCACAAAACAAAACACAACCAACCAACAAACAATAACAAAAGTCCCTCCAAAAACAGAAAATCTTCAGAAGACAAAAAGCAACCCAAAAAAGACAGCATTCGAGCATGTGGAGACAGAAGAAAAGGTGTTTTCTACCAAATCAACAGTTCTGAGCCAAGGAAAGAAAGAAAAGAGGAAGGCATGGGGCTTGGTGGCAGGAATGGGGAGGTCACTCTCAAATACTAATAATTCCATTTGGCTTCAAAGGCTTGGAACTGGCCTCCACACCTGTAATTCTATTGCTGCCTTAGAGCTACCAGAAATAAAATATTAATCTGAACATGGCTACATCCTGTCCAATTTTATTGCTTCCCATCAAAGTAAAAATAAAAGCTCAACTCCTTAGCACAGCCCTCCAGCCTGCCTCGATCTCTCACCTGCCTCACCGGACCCAGTCCCTCCACCTGACAGAGGCCTACTGAACTCGCCCCCGTCACTTGACTTTCTTCATCCCTTTGCATGTGCTGCTTTGATGATTAGGCCTACAAGAAGTTTTCCTTCACATTCTTTGCCCATCCCCACCTCTGCCCAAGAGCTGCTCCCTGGAGGTCCCATGACATCCTGTCTCCCTCAGACACAACTGAGATCACATGGGATTCCATGCTCCTATAATCATCTTCCGTGACTTATTTTCCTATTGCTGCGATAAAATTTTCTGACAAAAGCAACTTAAGAGTGAAAGGATTTATTTGGGCTCAGATTTCAGGGGTACAGGCCATCATGGCAGCATCAGGACTGTGAGATCACATTGTATCCACAGTAGCAAGCAGAGAACTATGATTCCTGGTGTTCAGGTGACTTTCTCCTTTTTACGAAGTTCAGGCCCCAAGCCCAGGGAATGGTACCACATTCCTTTAGAGTAGGTCTTCCCTATTCATTTAACCTAGTCAAGATAATCCTTCACAGGCATGCCCAACACTAAACCAATCTAAATAACCCTTCATAGATATGCTTGGCACGTAATTCCAGATCCTGTCAAGTTGACAATCAATATTAACTATTACATTCTAGAATGTAAGTTCCCTGACTACAATATCTCATGCATTTAGAAAATCTGGATCATTAAAGGACCTTTTGTTGGAGGACCTGAGAAACAAGGCAAATCAGACATCAAGGGTAAATGAGACAATTAACAATAGTTAAATCCATAAATATTTTCAGATGAAGATAATAAAATGATATGATGTGCCAAAGAATACGAAGAGGGGTCTGAAGATATGGTTCAGTTAATAGACTGTATGCATGAAGTCCTGGGTTTGATTCCCAGTATCATATAAACTGGGCATGAGAGTACATACCTGCAATCCCAGCACAACTACATACCTGCAATCCCAGCACAACTACATACCTGCAATCCCAGCACAACTACATACCTGCAATCCCAACACAAGTACAAACCTGCTAATCCCAGCACAAGTACATACTTGCAATCCCAGCACATCCAAAGCAGAAATTGGAAGATCAGGAAAACAAGGTTATACTTGGCTACACAGTGAGTTTGAGGCCAGCCTGGTAAGAGAAGAGAAGAGAAATATAAGACAAAGTGGTCTACTCATAGCAGGAAATTGAAGAGAGGCTAACCCTGCCTGAAAATACTAGGATTGTTCCAAGCTAAGGGAAGCATAAGAATTTATAAATACTAATTGAAAGAAGGAAGAGATCCGCTGAGATCTAGTTCAAGAAAATAAACTCCCATATAGAAATCAGAATAGAGTAACTTTTTAGACCAGGGATATAAGGCAGAGAAAAGTGTCAAAATTATCAAGTCTGTTTCAGACTTGGGACCTTGGGAAGGTTAATCAGAAGCTAGGCTGAGCTGGTAACCTTAGAGAGAAACATGTTTCCATAAGCAAACATTTCTCAAAGAATGTTCCAGAAACACTGAGCTAGGCATTGGGTTTGCCCTGAAGTCTCAGGGCAGTCCCAGCTTCCACTGCACTACCTCTTAAAACCCCCTGCAACAAACATGAGCATAAAAATTCCCAATGTCTCAGCATTTAGAAAATCTGGCTAGCTTTCATTTTCAAGTGTCATTTGATTACTGTATGCTTTTTGTTGTTTCTTCGAATATAACACTGCTTTAATCCTATGAACTAGAATTTTATGAAATGAATTTTGGGAGTATTTTTATCTAAATCACTCTACAACCCACCCATCTTGCTGTGGTAATTTCTAGTTTGGGGTTCTATTTTGTTCAGTAGAAGCAGAAATAATGTGGCAGGAAAGACACAAGAGTTTGGTTTGTACACATGAAAGTAAAAGATTAAGAGTCTCAGTAAATCTAATTTCCCCACATTTGTTCACCTTCAAATAATTTCTATAGAATTAAAAATGGTTAATGCGTGTAAAGGTAAACATGTGTAAATAAATACTGATATAAATACAATATGGAAAAAAATCGAATTTTTAAATTGTTAAAATCCATTTCAGTGGCTGGAGAGATGACTCAGAGATTAAGAGCACTCTGGCGGCTGCTGTTGCAGAAGACCGAGGTTCGATTCCCATTATCCACATGGTGGCTAAAAACTGTTCCAGGTGAATCCGCCCTTTTCTGACCTCTGCTGGCATTCCACAACATGGGTGCACTTATATACATGCAGGCAATACATTCATATACTTAAAATAAAAATAATTTTTAAAAAACAATTTCAAATGCGTTTTTATTTGTTGTAAATTAGTCATGTTTTTGTTGGTGGTTTTGATTTTTTGAGACAGGATCCATGTTGCCCAGCCTGGTCTCATATTCACTATCCAACTGACAGTTATAACCTCGAACTCTGAATCCTTCTACCTCAGCCTCCTGAGTGCTGGAATCATAGGTATGTACCATCATGCACAGCTAGTCTGGTAAAATATTTATTGTGCAAGCGTGAGGACCTAAATTCAATCCCCAGAATTTATCTGGCGGCACATGTTTGTAATCCAAGCACTGGGGAAGTACAGACAAGCATCTCTGGGGCTCACTGGCCAGCCAGCCTAACCTAATCAGAAAGTTCTAGGCCTATAAGAGACTTTATCTTAAAAAAAAAAAAAAAAAACAAGATGGACAGTGTGCTGAGGAACAATACTAGAAGTTGACCTGTGGCCTCCCTTTGAACATTCAACCATAGACACAAACATGCTTATAAGACATATACACATATTAATAATCATCATCATCATTTTTGCTCAATTAAATGCAAATGAATCATTTCCTTGTCAAAAATCCATTTGGCTTATTTTGATTACAATAATTTTAAATGGCAATACCTACTAGGTACTTAAGATTATGTTTGAAAAATAAAATACATTAAACTTCACTAAACTCTAAAAATTTAATAAGTAATAAAATTCCATATCAAAGGCTAATTAATACTACTGATATTTTCCTAGTAGCTAAGAAATAAGTTTAGTAAATTCCTCTAATACCGGGCTATAATTATATTTGAAGTCGATTTGGGACATTGACTGTATGCATATTTTATTAGAATAAATCTAATTAGATAAAATGGTTGTTCCAATCATTTCACAAATTTCAGTCATAACACTTATCTATCCATATCATTAGAATGTGCAGGACCCACCTCCCAACTAAGCTTTTATTATAGCCATCTTTGTCAAACTCTTCATAAATTTTCATTTTCCTAATGTCCTCAAAATTATGTCATATCAAACACAGTTTTCTTAAAATAAATCCCTGCCTGAACTTAAAGAGTAGAGCAGCAATAAATATGCACAATGAAATGTATTCTCAAACCAGGTATCCTCTGGAAAATATGAAATAATTTGTTAGACTCCTAAAACTGATCTTCAGAGTATAGAAGAGTATCTCAGCTGTTCAGCTGGGGTTTTTTTTTCCATTTAATATAATACATTCATCATTATGATTAACAAGAATTAACCTAAACCACCTATATGAGTTACTTTTCTTCTTAGTAGGATGAAATGCCTGCCAGAAACAGCTTAAAGAAGGAAGGGTTTATTTAGGCTCACTTCCATCACAGTGAGGAAGGCACAATGGCTGAGATAGGGGAGCTTGTTCACATCTCGGCAGATCAGGAAAATGAATTTGGCCAGGACCAGGTATCACCTCTAGAGGTTCAGCCCTCGTGGCCAGTGTGAACCAGCTAAGACCAGTGTCCCAAAGTTCCACAGCTTCCCCACATAGCACAAGTAGCTGAAGACCAAGCACTTAGATACATGAACCTATGGAATGTTTCACATTCAAATCATAACATAGCCACAAAATACTAATTCATACAAGCCTCCAGTCAAAATTCATTTTTTAAGTCTACATTTTATCTGAGTTATAATGGTAACGTCGGAATTGTAACTAAGAATTTGATCATATTCATCAAATGCTTGAGAATCTTCAGCATCTTGATGCTTATTTTTTTATTAAGTAAAGTACGTTAACTCTCATTCCAGTATCTTTTTTAAGTCACTTGAAGCCAAATACCAAGGAAGAATACATAAGAAAATGAATTAATGAAAATGTTCCCTTAACTGGTTAAATGTCACATTCACATAATAGAATATCATGGATTCATTAAAACTCAGAACATATGGAGAGAAAATGATCTTTTTAATTAACGACACTGGATCAATAGATGCACACGGGAAGAAAGAATTTTGAGCTGGCATAGCAGAGTATGCCAGCAATCTCAGTGTTAAGGAAGAAGAGGCAAGAGGATCAGGAATTTAAGATAGACCAACACTCAAGAGCACTTGGGGTACAACTTAGATTCTACGGGCCATTTAAAAAAAAGATGGCAATACAGGACAGTGGGGGTGGTTATAAGGTTGGGGTTGAGACAGAGGAGGGGGTTCTTATCAAAATACATTGTATGAAATTCTTGAATCAAAAAATATATTTTTTTTAAAGAGGCCAGCTTTAAACTACATAGAAAGTTGAAGTTCAATAGTCTAGGGAGAGGGATCAGCAGGTAAAGGCTTGCCACAAAGCCTGATGACCTGAGTTCTATCCCCAGAACCCATCTGAAATTGAGAACTAACTCCAGAAAGTTGTCCTCTGACTTCCACATGCATGAGTCATAGATATGCACGCACACACGCACACACACACACACACACACACACACACACACTAAATAAATATAATAAAAAATTCTAAGTTGAACTTCAAAGCCAGCCTGGACTACTGGAAACCCTGTCTTAAACACAACCAACCAGAATATTTTGACTCTCTGTTTCAAACTGACACAAAAGTCAGTTATGGGTCCCAGTGTAGACCTATAATCCTAGCACTAGGGAAGAAGACCAAGGCAGAAGGATCACAAGTTTGAGGCCAGCTGAGGCTTCATGGAGAGACCTATCTCAAAAATAAGTAAATAAATAAAGTCAACTGTAAACCTAAATGGAAAGTGTAAGATCATGTGACTATTAGAAGAAAGCGTAAGGGAATATATTCAGGACTTATTTTAAGCATTAGGCAAAGAATCTTTAACTCCAATACAGAAACTACTAGCCATAGGAAAAATATTAATAAATTTGACTACATTAAAATTAAGAACATCAAGTCTATGAGAAGTTCACAGTAGTAGTGAAAGGAAGCCAGGGCATAGGAAGAGATATCCTCGCTACAGGTCTGGCAAAAGATTCATCTGGAATATATATTTTAAAACTACTATAAGTTAATATGAAAAACAGACAAAACAACAGAAAACAAGTCAAAGACTTGAACAGGCATTTCACGAAACAGGATGTCCAAATGACTGATAAACATATAAAATAAAAATTACAGCCAGAATGAAATACTAATACCCACTCATTAAAGTGGAAATAATGTCCTAGATTTCTATAAGTGAGCGCATTAACACAGTAATGAAAATAAAATCTATATGTACCTAAAGGATTTGCACAAAAGCATATATACCATGTCTATTTCAGACAAAAGAAGAATTTCAAGCAATTACCTTCAGCAACCTGGACTGTTCATGCTGAAAATATCAAATGTTGCCAAGAATGCAAAATAAGTAGAATTAGGCAGGTGTAGTTTTATTTTGTAGTTATAATTCCAGCACTTGGGAGATGAGGTAGGAGAGTTAGGAAGACTTCAACTCATCCTTTGCTACCTAGTGAGCTCAACACCAGCCTAGGCTACATGAGACCGTATCTCAAAAAACCCCAAACTAAGCAAGTGGAACTCCTGTATATTGCCACCAAGAGTATAAAATTGGTATAGTCACTTTACAAACCTGTTTGACATTATCTATAAAGCTAAACATGCCTACCATAGAGCCCAGCACACAATTTCCTAAGAGACAAGGAGGTGCATAGATCTCCAATGGAAGACAAGTTTTTAAAAGATGCTATAAAAGCCAGGCATGCTAATGCATGCCTTTAATCCCAGCACTCGGGAGGTAGAGGCAGGTGGATCCCTGTAAGTTCAAGGATAGCCTGGTCTACATGCCTAGTTCCAGCCCATCTGGGGCTACAGGGAAACCCTGTCTCAAAAAGATCAAAAAAGAAAAAAGAGATGCTATAGAAGGACAGGCAAAAAACATAAACAACCATAAAAAGTAGAATGAATAAATAAACTGTGCTGTGTTTACAGAATGGAATACTATATAATGATGAAAATGAGCATGCTATAACCATATGATCATGACAAAAATACTATGGAAGGAACAAAGGAACAAAGGCAAAACACTATATACTGCATCATACCACTTACATGACATTCAAACCAGGGCTTTGAGGGTGGATCTAGGCTGTAGAAGTCAGCACAGGGGTAATGCTTGCAAGGGAAGGGAACAAGGTATTTGGGTTTCAGTGAGTTTCCCCTTTGATATACCAGCACAGTCTGTCGACCACGTGGTACATTCACTCTGTCATTCTCTGTGTTACACTGCAGTGATAGGCATATCTTAAGAATCTTGTTGCATACTAGGACTACACTCAGAATACAGTGCTGAAGAAGAGTGCTGAGTAGCAAACATTACGAGCCCAAGAAAGGGAGAGATAGACGTACCCATAGGAGGCTGACTGGAACACACACATGCCAGTCATGTTAGTGATTCTGAGGGCAAGTCTTTTCTTTTCTTATTTGTATTTTTTCTGTATTTTTTGGACTTTATCAAATGAACATATCATTGCTGTAGTAAAAACAGTATTATCAATTTTCCTGCCAGCATTCATATTTTTTTAAGTCAGCCCGACTTATCAATATATAGCTCTTGTCTTCTAGGCAAAAGAAGTTTGAGCAACCATCTTTAAATGGCTTGGGAAACTGAGCCACAGCATCAAGCCAGCATCAAACCCATCAGACATGAAATATATTGTTGAGAAGCTATGTGGTAAGCTTGGGAAAGTGTGTCAAAAATGACTCTCTTCAATATCAGAGCTTCTTGCTTTAAGAAATACCCTGAGGGGTTGGAGAGATGCCTCAGTGGTTAAGATCACTGGCTGCTCTTGCAGAGGACCCGGGTTTGGTTCTTAGTACCCACATGGCAGCTAACAACCATCTGTAACTCTAGTTCCAGGGGATCTAACACCCTCTTCTGAGTTGGATCTGGGTGCACTTGTACACATGTAGGCAATAAACACATTTAAAAAAATTTTTTTTTAAAAGAAATACCTTGAAAACTGCCTCATTCTCCCATAAAATCAATAGTTTGGTATCAATAATTTGCCTACCCATTGGGTATTTTAATTAAGTTATGCAGAAGGTAATCCAGCTCTCGCCTACCATAAAACACAAAAAGCAGATGATGTTAATTCTCCTCTGTCTACTTCTGAACTTTCTTTGCTTCTTCATCAGTCTCTCTCTCTCTCTCCCTCTCTCTCTCCTTCTCTCCCCTCTCCCTGTCGGGCCTCAAGGCAATCTTAAGCTTAGTTCTTTGACTTCCTTGAAACACATGTTGCAGTGGAGCCCCCTGTTAATATTGGAGGATTGACCCCTTGCCTCCTCTAAAACTAGAAGTGCAAAGAGAGAAGAGACCACGAACAATTATCATTGTTTTCCCCACTCAGTATTTTCCCTCTGTTTCCCAGGCCTCAGTGTAGGTCAAAATGAATGCAGCTGCCAACACTGTAGTTCTCACTGTCCACACTGACCACCAATCTTACCTGCTTACATGCAGGTCACAGAGCACTAGAGGACAGGGAAGTGCTGGTGCACCATCTAGAAACAATGTGTGTGTGGAATGGGGATTCAGAAAGCTGTTTGGAGGAGAAATATATCCAAAATCTGGAGAGTGGAATGGAATTTGTGTCACAGTGGAGAGTGGCCTTTTTCAACTGTATAGAAAGTACAACCCCGGGACTGGGTATGTTACAAAAAATAATGAAAGATTATACAAATGAGATGGTGCTCACCAAGTCATTTGAAAACCACACAATTATGATATTAAGTGCTTTGGGGACTTTCAGAGCAGCTTGTGTACCTTAAAAGGATACAAGACTCAAAAATGAGCAGACATTTTAGAAATTCCCCCCACAGAAACCCTGAAGCCTGCATCTGGACACTCTGTTTCTTAGGGTGAGCAAGGTAGGTGTAGAGGATGGGGTAGTTCCCACTGGGTCTGGCAGAACACAGTAGAAAGGTCATTTCTCCCATCTGCCTGTCTGAAATCCCCTCAGGCTGAAAGTAACAGGGACTGGAAACTTCCCGATGCACCCTCAGCCAGAGCACATCACAGGCTGATCAGCAGAAGTGCTGGATAGAAACTGTTTTCCTGGTGTTGCTGGCTCACCAGAGCAGAACTGCTGGGGCAGATTGTGGCAACATTAGAAGGCGGCCCCAGGGTGCTCAAAAGCTTTGGCTATTTGCTGTCTGAAAGGCTTTGAAAAGTGACTTGATAAGGAAACTGGGAAGGCAGATGAAAAGGCACAAGACCGAAGAGAGGATGCTAACTCTAGGAACATGAGTGTTGGCAGCTGAGAGATAAGCATTGTGGGTGGGGGAAGGAAGGAAGGAAAATTCCTGATAGAGGAAGGAGGGACTCAGCCTAAAGAAGAGGAGAGTCCATATCCGAAATGAATCACAGATAGTTCAGGCTCAAGAATTAGAGTTTAGGGTATGCTTATTCTATTGGACTAGGTGTTTTCTTTAAGAGAATTTTCAAACATTTTTTAGTATGAAAAATAAAAAATACAAAGAAGACAGCAGAATATTGACCTTCCTGTACCCAGGACTCTGTCAAATCCATGGCAATCGTGCCACATTCAACCTCCACCCATCTGCTCCTTCTCTATTGCTGTGATTGGTTTTGCTGTTGGTCATTGTTTGAATTATTTGTTTTTCATTATTTGTGACTAAATATAATATCATGTCAAGGTGTTTGTTTCATTTGGTTTGTTTTTGAAGTTCGGGGATTGAACTGAGGGCTTTGCATGCTCTAAGCAGGTGCTCTACCACCTAAGCCATAGTCCTAGCTCCCTTTCTGCTCTTTGAGTAAGGATCTCACTAAGTTGCTCAGGCAGTCTTTGATGCTCCTGGAACCTTGATTTTGACCTTCTGGGAGGCTCAGATTATGGGCTTGTGCACGAGTATGTTTAAAAAGTAATCATAGTATTATACCTTACACATGATTTCTTACTACCATAAAATACAAGGGACTATTCTTAAGACATTTCTATGTTAAAGATTTTTCTTCTCTTACTATCCCCAAGAATGCTTGTGAATTTTAGATCTTAGAATGATTACGGGAAATTTTACTAAGTGAAAGGACCAGATGCTGGAGAGCTTCAGTTATCAACTTGACACACTAAGGAAGAGGGGACTTCAGTTAGAAAATTTCCTGTATTGGCTTGGCCTGTGAGGCATTTTCTTGATTACTAAGTGATATGGAAGGGCCCAGACCACTGTGGCTGATTCTACCCCTGGGCAGGTAGTGCTGGGTTATATAAGAAAGCAGGCTGAGCACAAGCCAGGGGAGTGAGCCAGTAAGCAACATACCTCCTTGGTCTCTGCTTCAGCTGCCTCTGCTCCTGCCTCCAGGTTCCTGTCCAGCTTAAGTTCCTGCCCATCTTCCCTCACTGCTGGGCTGTTACTTCGAAGAGTAAGATGAAACAAACCCTTTCGTCCCCAACTTTCTTTTGGTTAGTGTTTTACCATAGCAATGGAAACCAAACCACAATGGACCAGGAGATAAAATTTCGTCAGAGACCCTGGAAGGACATAAAACCAGCCATAGAGATTGTAGTCTACAGTTAACTTATAGTAACTATGGTTAATACAGTTGAGAGATTGTCTTCTATGACATGGAGTACAGCCGTACAGTGTGGGGACAAGCATCTTGGAGGATTTCCCTCTTGGCTCTAGATAAACCTACCATAATCAGTACATGTCAAAAAGTCAACGTTTGACTTGCTTTCATTGAAAGCGGGGAATTAGGGGACTTGTATGAGGGAAAGATCTCTGTTTTGTCTACAACCACCCCCACCCCCCCGTTCAAATCTCTTCCTCTGACAGATTGCACACATGTTTTTAAAATGAGCATCTCTATTTACTTCCTTGTCCTAATTTTTAATTGTACTGTTTGTTTTCTTGGTGTTTATGGGTTTTTCTAGTTCTTTGTGTAGTCTATATACAAAGATGTCAGATGTATAACTGTTAAAGTTTATTTCCCATTGTGTAGGCTGCCTCATCATTCAGATAATGGTGTCCTTTGCTGTACAGAGCATTTTGGCTTCATGAGGCCCCATTTGTCAAATAACGCCTGTGTCACTGCAGTCTTGTTCATAGAGTCCTTTTGTGCCTGTGAGTTCAAGTGTATTCCCTATTTTCTCCTCTATCAGATCCAGGGTATCTGATCTTAAGACTAATTTGTTGTTGAGTTTTGTGTTGAGTCAGAGATAAGGATCAAGTTTCATTCTTCTTTATATAGTTATCCAGTTTGACCACCACCATTTGTTGAAGATGCTGTTTTTTTCTCCAAATTGTATTTCTGATCTCTTTATCCAAAATCAGATTGGTATAGGTGTATGGAATTATATCTAGGTCCTCAATTCTATTCCACTGATAAATAAATGTATGTTTTTATTCTAGTACCATGCTGTTTTTTATTGTTATACCTCTGTAGTATAACTTAAAATCAAGAACGGTAATACCTCCAGGAGTTCTTTTACTGTTCAGGATTGTTTGGCCTATTCTGTGTTCTCAAAATTTTAAATGCAAATGGATGAGAAGGTTTTTTTTTTCAATGTTGAACATCCTTAGCTATTAGGGAAATGCAAATTAAAACAACTTTGAGATTTCATCTTTCCCCAGTTAGAATGGCTAAAGTTTAAAAAAAATGACAGCAAATACTGGCATGGATGTGGGGAAAAGGGAACATTTATTACTGCTGGTGGGAGTGCAAACTGGTGCAGCCCCTATGGAAATCAATGTGCAGGTTCCTCAAAAAGCTAGAAATAGATCTACCACATGATCTAACTCTACTATACTTGGGCATATACTCAGAGAACTGTTTCTTCTACTACAGAGTTACTTGCTCAGCCCATGTTCACTGCTGCTTTATTCACAATAGCCAAGAAATGGAAACAACTTAGATGTCCATCAACTGATAAGTAATGAAAACATGGTCCACTTGCACAATGGAATGTTATCTAGCTAATTAAGAAAGACAAAATTATGAAATTCATAGGTAAATGAGTGGAGCTGAAACCAATCATCCTGACCCAGAAAGACCAACAGTGTGTTTTCTCTTATATGTTGTTGGCAGCTTTTAATATTTAGATATATGTGTTTCATTTGGAAAATCCATAGAGGTCAGGAAACTAGTAAGAGACCATGGGGGTAGATCTTAAGGTAGACTCTTAAGGGAGAGGAAATGGAACACAGTTATAAAAGTGGAGAGGGGAATAATGGAACAGGAAGGGTTAAAGGGGATGGGAAATGGGAGGGAGAGGAGGGAGCTTGGAGAGGGATAACCAATGCCAAAGGCCTTTTGAAAGGGGGCATATAAAAATTTACTAACATAGAAATGTCCATATATATATATACATACATACATATACACATATAAAAAGAGCTTGAATGAAATTACCCTATAATACAGAGACAATGCCCCAACTAGATAACACAGGCTAGCAAATAAAAGCCCAGTGCCAGAAATGGAGCGCTTCTTTTGAAGTTGTAGGGCAGTGGGGCCTTATAAACCCTCAAACATTACAGGCTATTGCCATTGGTCTTGGTTATCTTACAGAACTTGATGGTAAAAACTTGATGGTAACTTGATGCTGAAGACACTGCATAAGCAATAGAACATGGAGAAATCAAACTGGTGCTGACCTCAAAGCTTCATCCCTCCTGGTTAACTTTCATAGTGCAAGTAGGTGCTATGCACACTATCCAAGGAGACGAGTAATCACCAACCTTCACAGCTGTGAATCCTACAAGTTACAAGTACAACTGGCTCAGCTAGATATGCCAACCATTACAATAGTGGTACAGATGTTATGGGAGTAACGATACACTTTCCAATTGAACTTAAGGTCAGCTCCACAAGCTAGAACCCATACCTGACACTGTTATCAGAGCCAAAAACCTGTGGCTAGAGAGGTCATAGACCCTGTGGGAGAACCTGCTAAGCAGACATAGTATTAAACCAATTGCTCATGACTTACCATCCATAAATGAGTGCATCTCTCCTCTCAAACCTCATCAGAGACCCTTCTCCTTGCAGGAGATAGTCATTAACACAGAGACCCGCAACTGGTCAACATGGGAAGAATAAGAGACGCCTAAATGGGACATCTGTATCTCACCCCTGCCCGAAAGCTCTGGAATCATCATGGAAGAAGGGGTGGAAAGATTGTAAGAGGCAGACGTAGCAGGTGACCACAATTTCTGGATGCAACAGGGCAGTTGCACATATGAACTCACACATCCACAGAGGTTGTAGCACATGAATGCACAAGAGCAGTTGAAGCTCAAGCCAGGCACAATTCCAGCACAGAGTAGGGATGTGCACATCAAGAGCCACCCCTTATTGAGGAGCTATTGGCAATAAATACTGGCTACTGGGATAGAAAAAGTCAGTTTTCTAGAAGGGTGTGACCCCTTGTCAGTTGACCGTGATGCAGGGGATGGCCCCATTTCCAAGAGTATTTGGGCAACACAAATTGGACTTGATAGGCTTTAGAAAATAGGGGACGCAAAATTGTGTGGGTAGGGAGGTGGGGTTGATGTGGGAGAGTTGAGGGAAGGAGTGGATGTGATCAAAATACAGTCTGTGAAATGCTCAAAGAAGTAATAAAATATTACTTTACAAAAGAAGTGACAATATAAAAATTAAGTATTGGAAGTGAGTGTTTGAAAAGGGAAAGGGACTGAGATTATAGTTCAGTGATAAGGCACATAAAAAGGATGGGTTCAATGCCCTGTTCCAAGATGAGAGAGAGAGAAAGAGAGAGAGAGAGAGAGAGAGAGAGAGAGAGAGAGAGAGAGAGAAATTCTTTTATTTTCCCTACACTCTAACAGATCATCTTGAGTCTTCACTTTGAAGACCAGAGTTCTTGACTGGCAGTTTCCCTGAGTTAGGAAGTCAGTCAGGTCTGGCAAGCTGAAAGGGAACCTGGTGTATATTAGCAAAGGATAGTAGAGACAGTGACCTTGGCTCTGCTGTCCGTTAGAGTCAACCTGGGAGGTTTTACACAGTGCGAACACTCAGGCCTAACTAGGTGTTGATCAGATTCTGGGGATGGGTCTGTGCATTGGCATTTTGTTAAGAATCCCCAGCTGACTTGTGATATATAAGCACTACTGAAGAACCACTTACATAAGTGCTAAAAAAAAATGCAGTTGTTAAGTATGAGAATACCAGTTCTGACCAAAAAGCATTCTAAGGGTGAGGAAAACTGGTCACTCTCAAATAAAGAATATGAAGAAGTGAGCATAAAAGGTAAAAGGTAGGCAGATAAATTTTAAAGTAAAAAGAAATTACAGTTAAGAAAAGTGAGGGTCTCTCTATAAAGAGGGTTTTCTTTCCAGCTTCTAACTTAAAGTGATGTTGTTTTAACAGACCTTATTTTTATCCCACTGAAAGCACTTATCCTATAGGATTATTAAAATCACCTAATGACTATTTCAGATTGCAGTCATGACTATTTCATATGTCAGAATAATTTTGGCTACTTAACTTTTTGCTTTTTAATCAAGTGTATCTCTCAGTTGGGGGAAAAACAAAAAAGTGGCTTAAGAAAATAAAAAGACACTTTCCTTGCCCGAGGAACTGACTTCATCAGATTATACTGAAGGGAAAAACAAGTATAAAAATGTGAACTACAAGCAGCTGGAAAGCAAAATTTAACACAATGAATGACACACCAAATCCTGCAGGGAAATATGCACCACAATACATTGTTTCCTGTGACTTCCTGCCTGAGGAACACTGCAGAACAGTAAAAATTCTTCCAAAAATGATTTCCTCAGCTGTCTCATTGATGGATTTACCATAGGCATTTCATCAACAAAGCAAATCTTTATTGAATCCGAAAGTGTGTATTTATAAAAATTTATATATCTAATCAAAAATTCCTGAAGGTGAAAGTTTAAAAAAATATACTACATTCCATTACAAGCCAGGAATGACAAAAGTCCTATGGCAAATCATCAATCTATTCTTCTAAGTGAAAAGTCTATCAAATAAAAAGTATCTTTCAAGTCCCTTGCTTAAATCTTACCATTTCACTGATTCTACAAAAGCTATATTGACCTTGTCTTTGGTACTAGAAGCAAAGTTCATAGACTTTCTAGGACACTTAAAGGGAACAAAATGGGCTGAGTTTGTTTTACTATGTTTAAAGAGACTGAAAAGAGCTTGTTCTATAAATAGCTTTCAAAATAAATTCTGGGAAGTCAGGAGAGGCCTTCATGGTGGCAGCAGATACCTATTGTAGACTCACTAGACTCAGTGTGGCCACAGGAAGTGTTTTGTCAACTGGAGATGGACTACCATAATAGGCTCAAAGCTAGGGCAAATACCTTTATGATTTTAGACTTTACAGAGATTTATAACAACTTATAATTTAAAGAGATTTATAATAACACTTCTTGACATGCATTTTGCATAATTCAGATCTTCTCATCCCTTACTTCCTAGCATCTCCTCTCCATCCCATCCTCACCATCAGCAGAGTTCTCTTACCAATGCATCTTGGAGCTCATCACCCTTGTTAATTATGGGGTACTCACTTGTTTCTTGTTTCTCATCTCCTATTCCCTTCCCGCACTGACTCCTTATCCACAAACTACATGGATCTGCAGGCCATTTCCCAGACACACTTTTTTTAATTGACTCAAGAATGTTATACAATGCATTTTGACTATAGTCAGACCGCCTCCCTCATCAACGCCCATTTACTCCCTCCCACACCCAACTTCATGTCCTATATTATTTTTTTAAGACCTGATCTGAGTATGGGTCTATCTCTTCAAATCTGGGCAGCCTACCAGGTGTCACGCCAGTAAGGAAAATTGACCCACCCTCTCCCAGCATTCATCAGTTGCCAACAGATCTTCAGCTAGGGATGGGGCTTCTTGCCCACCTCCCCCATCCATCCTGGGTCCCTGTCTGGCTTGGGTTTGCATGTATCTTATGCATGCTGTCACAAAAGCTTTGGGTTCATACATACAACTACACTGTGGAATCTAGGCAGCACAGTTTCTTTGTATTCAAATATTTCCACCATCCAGACCTACCCTGTTTTATGCTGTCTTCCTTTACAGGGCTGGAAAATTCTCATGATGATTTTGAGACCAAGTCAAAATTTACTTCTTGTATCAAAACAGTCTTAGAAAGTTTTGAAGAGCTGATCTTCCTAGTTTTTGAGTTATCTAACTTTCTACATATTTTGTTAGTTTACAATTACAACCATTACCTCATTCTAAATCTAGGTTTCCACCCCTCTACCATCATCACTTGTAACTGGATAATGAGTTCTTCTAGGGTAACTATCTGGTTAAGTCAGCTTGGTATTCAGCAGGTGATCAATGGAAGGAACTGCTTAATGCAACTACTGAATTGTTGAAAGCACTTTAGCTCCTGCTTAAGGAAGAGAAAATGGAATACTAAACACCAGTTCAGTACTCTTTCACCTGTATCAAATGTGAGAAATCTACTTCACTGCGAGCCAATTATTGAAAAATTGTTTACTTGCTATGTCTTTAAGTATGTATTAAATGAAAATTGCTTTATTCAAAGAACTTCCTGAGAAAACTGTGCTTCTTGTTAAAGGCACTAAACTGTGTTCAAGCAGATTTGAGAAGTAGCAATGAGGAAGACTCTTCGGGCAGTGCCACAAAGCTGGGAGAAGGCTGGCCCCTGCTCTTTAGGAAGGCCTTTCTTCAACCGCCGACTTTCCTCTGTCATGCTCTCCAGAAAGGGCCTCCCTTCCCCGCCAAAGCGGCATTGCCTCTCCTTCCTCCATCTTTGTGAGCCAGGTGCTAGAGTTAACAGAATTTTTAAGTAACTTTTCAGCAGCTTCAGATGAGCAATACCCCAGCGGAAATGCCTGTATCTATGAAGAGTTGTTTATAAACCGTGCTTCAGCGAGGACCGAGGGCTGTGACGTAATCTGGAAGATCTACAAGGAGGAGGCATGTTTTGACTATTCTATCACCACCTGGCCTCCAGCAGTTCTGAAATCTTCTCATGGAACTAGACCACAGGTAACATATAAACTCTCCTGTTGTGTCTACAGACACCACTAGCTTTATAATTTCACCAAATAAATTCATTTTCAAGCATAGCTATCCCTGGGATGATTGTTTTCCAACACATAAAAAGTAAAAACAAGTAGATATTTAAATATATTTTTAAATTCTCTTATGATTATGTTCCAGATGAGTGGACATCATCATCATCATCATCATCATCATCTAAGCCAAATAATTCCTGATCTAAGCCTGAGGAGAGATTGCCACCTCAAAGATGAGGGAACTGATATATTTTGAGTCTATATCAAGTGCTTTGTAAGCATAGTTTCATTTAATCACTCAGCATTGCTATGGGGCGTATATCAAATAACCCAATTCTTTCAAATGAGGGAACTAAGATTCGGGAGGGTTAGGTAACTTCTCTGAGATCACATCAATAGTATGTGATTAAGCTGGAAATTAACCTTAGGTCATCTATCTACAAATTCAGTGTTCTGTCTTCCCACCACACCTTTGCCAAAGGCTCACAGAGTCATATGAAACCCAGCTGAGCCAGCACAATGCACATGAGCCTTATCCAAAACTACATATAAGCCATACCAGTCTGTTGAGTGTGTCAGCCCCACACAGTTCCAGGAAAGAAGTATAATCTCTCCTCAGGAACTCCTACAGAACAAGCTTTGACAGAGCACAGCACCAAATCAAGATCTTTTAAAAATAAACATTAATTTAATAGTCATATATTCATATAATGTTTGGATCAAATCCATCCTTCATTTTCATTCCCTCCACTTTCCCCTCCCATCTCTCTCTCTCTCTCTCTCTCATCTCTTTCTCTCAATACCCATTGACTCCACTGTATGTGTATGGTTTAGGACCATCTGCTGAACCATCTTAGGGCCCACACTGTTAAAGAAAACTGACTCTCCCACCCCTAAAAGCTGTCAATTGCAAATCAAATCAAAATCTTAACTGCAATACAATGAGCAGTTGGCATCATTCTAAAAAAAGCCAATTTCCTTACATTTGGGTACTATTATGTCATCACTGAACTATAACTTTATGTAACCAATAATTTGATTTCCTTTTCTTTTTATTATATCACAGTTATAGATGTACATAAAGAATTCAATTTACGGCCAGGCATGGTGGCACATTCCTTTAATCCCAGCGCTTGAGAGGCAGACGTAGATGGATCTCTGTGAGATCAAGCCCAGCCTGGTCGAAATAGTGAGTTCCAGGCCAGTTGGAGCTACAGGGAGACCCAGTCTCAAACAAACAAAAAAGGCAAATATTTTATAGCCTAAACTCTATAGCATGTATATTATAATTCTTTTGTTTCTCTGGAGTCAGTTTTGCAAAGTATTCTATCACAAAGTATCCTACCACTAATTTAACCCCCAATTTCCAGCAACTATTTTCATCTTTTCCTTAAAATATTCCAACATATCTGTAATTCCTTCATTTTCATCTTCTTAAGTAAAATTTCTCCTCATGCCTTATAACGTGCATGGACTAGACAGATGACCTTGGTCTTCAGGAATACAGGTCACAGCCCCCTCTTTGTGTCCCTTTGTTTGACTCACATTCGTGGTCTTCCTCTGTATTACTGCATTCCTTCATTTTGGTGGAGCATATCAAGTATCTCCGAAGAAGGGATGGGTGAAAGGTAAAAGGTTTTGACACCTTACGTGTAGAAATTCAACTTATTCTCCATGTTCTCACATTCTTAAATTTCTTTTCTTTTCTTTTTCTGTATGTGATCTGGACTTCACTTAGTTTGTTACAGATCTCTTAAGATGGTAAACTTAAGACTGACCAGAGTATTTTAGTATAGCTCAAAGAAAGTAATCCAAGAATTAGTTTGCAATTCCTGAATTGGTCATGTGTACTATAAATTCCTTTCTGCCACAGTTGCATATTGCAACCATCATAATTTATCTTGTATGCCTACATGTGTTTCTATTTAGAATTAACAACTCAGATTTTTCCAAGGTCATTTTAAATTCTCGTTTTATATTCTGAGATACTAATAACTGTCTTGTATCAGCCACACAGTGCTTCACAAATACAATCCACATTACTGATAAAAATATATAATACAACTTCTAGACTTTCAAACTTGCTGCCCTTACTTCTAGTGGCCAATTCAAATTATTCCAAACCATTAAATGGAGAGAAAGTTTGGTGTTTATGACACAATTGTTTCTTCTGAAGAAAACAATGTTTTGTGGTTGAGTTTCAAGATGTCTGACTTCTGGGAGATTTATCCTGATGTTTTTGTAAAGATATGGCACTTTTATTTTTCAAAGGGAATCTTTTATCTTATTTTAAAAATTGGGCTATATGGGCTGGAAAGATGGCTAAGCAGTTAAGAACACCCTTGTAGAGGACCCAGGTTCAGTTCCCAGTATCCACATAGCAGCTAACAAGTATCTGTAACTTCAGTTTTAGGGCATCTGACACCCTCTTCTGACCTCTGAGGACACTGTACATCACGGGTGCATTTACATACATGCAGGCAATACATTCACACATTAAATAAATAAATAAATCATTTAAAAATAATAAATATTTTTTAAACCAGCCTATCCATGATTCTTCTTCCATTTCTTAAGTATCCACCCCAGTTAATACCAAGTGAGCATAATAAGAGAGGCAACAAGTCACAGTGAGAAGTGCTTGCTTGATGAGAAGACCAGGGTCAATATATGTGTGACCCAGTATTTCTTGATCTATTAATAGAACAATATTTAGCAACTTAGCAAATATGTACTGAGCGCCTGTCATATTCCAGCTACTATGAATATACTGTGGATACAAGGTGAAAAAGACTTCACTTAATGGAATGACAGATATTGAGCAAATAATAATAAGCTGATCATTATATTAATTTAATAAAGATAATGCTACCACATAGTTCAAACGAAGTTATAAAGTAGAAAAAAAACTTTATAATCTTTGAATAGCTTTTTGAGATAGGGTCTCCCTATAGCACCAGATGGCCTGGAACTCACTATGTAGACCAGGCTGGTCTTGAACTCACAGAGATCAGCCTGCTTCTGCCTCCCAAGTACTGGGATTAAAGACATGTGCCACCAGTCCTGGTTAACTTTTTTTTTTAATTTTTATTTTA
Organism: Eospalax fontanierii; assembly: GCA_035773235.1. Classification (NCBI taxonomy): domain Eukaryota; kingdom Metazoa; phylum Chordata; class Mammalia; order Rodentia; family Spalacidae; genus Eospalax; species Eospalax fontanierii. The sequence continues at coordinate 28,226,272 of CM069548.1, read as the reverse complement.
TGTATATGAGTGTATTGCCTGCGTGTAGGTAAGTACACCTGTATTGTGCAATTGTGGAGGTCAGAAGAGGGTATCAGATCCTCTGGAACTGGAGTTACAGACAGTTGTTACCTGTCATGTATGTGGTTGTTGGGAATCAAACTCCAGTCCTCTGCAAAAGCAGTCAGTGCTCTTAACTGCTGAGTCATCTCTTAGCCTGACCTTTTTTTTTTTTTAAGACAGGGTCTACCTGTAGCCACAGCTGGCCTGGAACTGGCTATAGAGTCCAGACGGGCTTCAATCTCACAAAGCGTGTGCCAACACGCCAGCTTTTGATTTTCCAGGCCTCAGCAAACACAGGGCTTGTTACATTAGCAGGAACTCAACATGCATCTGCTAAGCAGGCTACAACACCAAAAGAAGATGAATATGCATTTTTACATAATTAAAATCGTTTTGTTGAAGCTGGAGAGATAGCTCAGCAGTCAAGAGTATTAGCTGTTCTTACAGAGGACCCAGGTTCGATTCCCAGCACCCAGATGGCTAGTGAGGACTCTAGTTCCAGGGGATCCCTCTTCTGACCTCCAAGGGCATTGCATGACCAGCATGCACTTACACACAGGCAGGCAATACACTCATATGCATAAAATAAAAATAATAAAATATTTCAAAAAACATTTTTAAAAATCATTTTCTTACCAAGATCACACAACTATTTATGAGCTTATCTCATGCAGTAGGAAAAAAACATAAAGTAGTACTATAGTAAAATGTTTCCATTGAGCATTCATTTATCATTAATAAATATATGTATTTGAATAACTAAAGTATTATAAATTTAACTTTCATTTAACATTTCATCTGGGGGTAGTGCAGTAGAGCATTTGCCTAACATGAGTGAGTCTCTGTATTTAATTAATTCCAGCACCTCAAAATAAATAACAAATTTTCATCTGTTTCATTTCATATAGCATTTATCTCTAAAATAACTTTTAGGAGTGAAGTTTAACTTTTGGGGTGTTAGACGAAGTTATTTGTGGTTTAAAAAATGCCCAGGTAGAATGGCTAAAACAAGTCATTTATTTTAAATTTCAAAACAAGGTGAAAAAAATACTTCTAGTAACATTTTTCTCTAAAAAAAGTTATTCAACAATTATAAAGCACAGTCAAATAATGGTGTGGAAATGTTAGTGGGCCGCCGATAGGCAAACCTATAGACAAGATGAGCTTTGGAATCTTTGAAACTCAGTACTTTGACCATGGAAGGTAATTGTCTTTTCTTTCTTTCTTTTTTTCCTCTTCTTGCAGAAAGACCTTTCTGAACTACAGAGAGGAAAGTGGTCTAGGGTTTGTCTGGTCCAGCCTTTTTATTTTCAGAGGCAGAAAAGCAGGGGCCCAGAGAGGTCAAGTGATCTGCCCATTTCACAACTGCAGCTAGAAGCAGTGTCCAGTTCCCTGGGACAGAAAGCAGCAGCAGTCCACAGAAAACACTGCCTGGTATCCCGGGAATTTGCTCGTCTGCTATGTGGAAATAGTCTGACCCTGAAGAGTCTAATTCCAAGACAGTTACACACACATTCCATCTAAAGATGCATCTTCATTGGATTTGAAATAGAAGGACAGATGAACACCATTCCCATTTTTCTTCAGAACAGAAAAATTAAATTCTTTATGCAATATTATAAAGTCTCTCTTACTTTATATAAAGGAACAGAAAAGCTTTGAAGAACCTTATCCAACCCCAACACCAGTTACCGACAGTTACCTAACTAGCTGATATGCACGAAAGCCTGCACTGGTCCACTGCCTTTTCACATGGCGAGCAGCTGCCTCCAGCCCACCGTATTTCTAGTCAAGATCAAGAAACTCTTCTCACATCAACACCGGGCTCAATTCCTACAGGTTACAGCAGCCTGAGGTCTCAAAGAAACAAAAACCAGGAAAGAAGTTTGTTCGTCTTCACAAGATTGGGAGCATGTGATCTAGTTAGTGCTCAGTAAATCATGAACTGGATCACTGAAGTGGCATGGACCAGGGCATTGCGCAGATTCAGTTTAAATGTGGCTCTGATTCCAAATACTTGTGGAAGTCCTCCATCTCGGAGGCTTAATTTTTTTTATCTCCAAACTGCAGATAATTACATTTATCTCATATAGGCAAAGATCAAATGAAATATATTCATAAAGAAGCTCACACTGCACACTTCCTTCCCATCTCTTCCTGCTGCTTACCTTTACTCCTTTAAAAAAAAAAAAATCTCAGCTATGAGGCTGGTGAGATGGCTCAGTGGGTAATGATGCTTGTTGCCAAGCCTGGCGATCCGAGGTCGTCCCCAGGATCAATACGGTAGAAGGAGAGAACTGACTCCAGTAAGTTTTCCTCTGACCTCCACAAAGACACCACACACATACCCCTCACACATAACAAACAAACAAGAACTGTAGGAAGCTATGCTGAGTGTGGTGACTCACACTTATAGTTCCAGCACACCAGAAGCTGAGGCAGGAGGATTTTAAGTGGTAGAATGTGAGGCCCTAGATTCAATCCTCAGGCTGTGGGGGAGTGGGGTGAGAGTTTACAAAATACAAATATACTTGCAGTCGGGATGGTGCAGCTTAAGGTAACTTCCTTTCTTAATTCAGAAGGAAGGGGGATGTTATTTCATTTAAGCTGAGATATTTTATAAAATATTAAGGAAGTTTTATTCTAATATGTAAGCTACTTGAAATAATATGAATGGCAAGGATAGTATCTTAACTACCATTGTGTCACATTCTGGAGGCAATATTTAGAAAACATTTTAGCAAGCTATTATTCACTTCTTTTGTCAGTTTGTATAATTGACAATAACTCTGAGTTTAAACACCTCCAAATTGATTTTCAAACAAATTTATTTTTTATGTTTTATTTCTTATTTTCATTTTATGTGTATGAGTGCATTGTCTGCGTGTATGTAAGTGCACCTATGTCCTGGTAGGCTGAAGGGAGGTCAGAGAAGGGCACTGGATCCCCTGGAACTGGAATGATGGATGATTGTTAGTCACCTTGTGAGTGCTGGAATTCAAACCCAGGTCCTCTGCAAGAGCAGTCAGTGCTCTGAACCACTAAGACATCTTCCCAGTCCATCAAACAAATTTCTTATCATCAGTTGTCCTATGTAGCCTAAATGTGAATCAACAACTGATGAAATTATATTGTTTGTTTCTTTTAAGTAAAATGTAATGGGTTCCTGGCTCAAAGGGAACATTTGCTTATATTTATTAGAAAGCATTATTCTCTACTTATAAGGCAATATCTTTCCCTTTGTATAAAGTTGCATGCTTCTTATCTAAACTATGTCAACCTTTTAATCCATGGTACTATGTGTTTCTTTTAATTAATTTAATTAAGCAAGTTTTCCTTAATCTGTCTAAATTTTAGTTTTAGGAGTTAGTAAATAAAACTTTGTAATTGTAATATTTCTCTTTTAAAGTATTCACTGCCCATGCAACTACTCTTTTATTAATTCTGAAACATTTTTATAGACTATGTAGTGGGCATCTATTAACTATCGGTAACTACACATGAGTCAAAGCCATGACCTTTGGCAAGTCACACAGACATAAGAGTACAAAGATCAAAAGATGTGACGCGTAGCAGTGCTTGACAACCATGAATGTTACGTGTATGTGAAGCATATCTGTGGTCAGTGTTTACATTTATTGACTGTTTTCTTAGTAGTGTTTTCCCTCAACTTTCTGCTCAGAAGTAAGGTAATACCTGTCACAATAATCCCATAAAACATGAATAATGATAAATTGATATACAGGACTCCTTAGGAATGTAGTGCCAGGTAATTTTTATGGATATTAATACTCATCTTACATTAAAGAAGCCTGTATAACTTTATTCAAAGAATAAAATAATTAAGTTTATAATTCTGACCAAACTCTAACTTTGGGGTTGTTTTCTAAAATTTATGAACCTCTCCTACTGCATCTACGTAGTTTCCTACTTGGCTGGAGAACTACCCAAAATATGCACAGTACATTCTAAATACTTGTTACTCGATACTTTTATATAGCTACAGAAGACCAGCAAAATGTGTGTATCATTCTCCCTGACTTGAGGAACTGTTTCAGAGCATAATGAACTGCTCCAAGGGGTCTGAAGTCTTCTAATGAAAGATGTTTTGGACATGCCAAGTATCATGGTTGCTATGAAAATTATCAACCAACTAGCAACATGAAGTATTTTATGCCCCAAAAAAGTGTTTTAACAATGATTTATTTTTGGTCATTAGCTCATAATTCTGAGTTCTCATTATCCAGAAACTCTACTAGCACCAAAGAAAAATGCTTTCAAATTTGGCTTCTTTTATGTGATGGGTCTATCTCTCATGTAGCAACCATAAATTCTTTGCCTCTGGGACTGCAAATGCTTCAGGATGTAATGGAAAGTTAGTGTCACATGGCATGACATTTGTTCCTGTTGCAGATCAAGGCCAGCACTGAAATTCAAGCCCTAATGAGGACAAGTATGTAAATGAGAACAGCCAAACCAAACAGATGGAGACAAAGCCCAAGGAGTCTATGAAAAATATTTTTATAAAACCTAGGTATTCATTTATCTGAAGCACTTAGTGAATTCAAAATAATGCCCCCTAATAGTTTATTACTGTAGTGTAATAACCAAGAACTTTTAACCCTTAGAATAGTTCTATTGTTAGATTTTTCTATACAAAAGAAATATTTAAACTTGCTATTATGCTAAATATTTTAAATAATTCAGTGTTGCTTGAACCAATACAATTAAAAATGGATTTGTCAAAATACATTCCTGATCAAAATTTCAATCCCACATTTTCTTCAGAACACTGAAGATGCTGTGTTCTCAGATTTCAGCATTCAATCCAATGTATATACGACCTTGCATATTTTCTAAAATTTTTGCAAAGAATGAAATGCTTTAATAAAAAGATAAACTACTCTTGCCTAATAAGTTAAATGGTCTTTTTTTCTTCAACAAGCATGTTTAAAACAAGTACCCATTTTTGTAGAGAATTTCCAAGTGTACCAATGTTTCCTAATTTTCAGCTTTCTTTATTTTTATAATGTTGAATGAAAATATATTTTATAGGATGTTGTTAAAAAAAAAAGGAAGGCCCATTCATTTACACAATGTTTATATGGAGTTTACTGTGTCAGGCTCAATGAAAGATACTAGTGACATAGGCTGAATAAGACAAATGATAATCTTTACTCTCTTGGAGTAATCTACTGTAGTGTAGGAAGATAGACAACAACAACCAAAAAAAGTGGTTAGAAGAGAGAGATAGAAACAATGACTCACAGGTGAACAGGCTTGAGAAACTTACAGTTTTAGATAGACTACTTAGGGCAGGCTGCCCTGAAAAAAATGATTTGAAAGAAGGGAATTAGTCATACAAATATCTCAGGGAATCAGCAGAAGTTAGGCCAACTTCAATGATTCTGAGGCAGGAGGCTATCTCGATAGGTTGCAGGGGTAGGAAAGAGACCAATGTAATTGGAGCAGAGTAAGCAGGACATGAGTCATGTAACTTATTTTCAAGTCTTACTCTAAGTATTGAATTTGAACAAACTTGTGGTAATTAGAAAAATTTTAATCATTGGATGCCTTATTCACTCAATATCCATGGAATGTTGAATGCAGGGTTCAAATGGGATTTTGAGAGCAAACTAATGAAAATATTTATAGATGTGAACAGAGTTAGGGGATCCAATAAAAGTATGAAGGCACTCAGTAGCCAGTACACTGGGATGCTGTTACACCTGAATATGACTGTCCAATGAAAGCCAGAGACCAGGAAGGGGATCTGATAGAAGCCATATTTGTAGAAGGATGCTGTCTATCACTATGAAAATCTCAACCCATCTGAAAGGAAGAAGTGAAAAAAGATTCCGTGCTCTCTTTTCTACTGCGCTCTGATCTGCTGGCACCTCCCCTTTGCTAAACCCATCTAGAAGCCTGGGAAGGAGACCTCTTAATGATGAAGGCCATATGTCACATTCCTAGAGTGCACAGAGTAGCAGGAAAGGAAATGATAGGGAAAGAGCATCCGGCAACAAACAGGCACATCTCAACGCTACCAGAGTCAAAACGAAGACATTGTGTGGACTGTTCAAATGTTGCCGGTTACATGTAAAACCTGGAATTCAAGTTTGCTTTATCTTTGATCAAAAAAACTAGATGCAAAAAAACAAAACAAAACAAAACAAACAAACAAACAAACAAAAAACAACTCAGCACTAAAAACAGTCATCCTTAGGCAACCTCCCTACTTTACAGTTCAGGAAACTGAGACCAGAGAGTTTACAGCCTGTTCAGGAACACATAGCTCAAAAGAATTCTGCAGAGTCCACATAGAACAAGTTTCTGAACATCTCATTTTCTACTTCTCTTATTTAAATCATTTCTCTGTTCTTTTAATTCCATTCTAAATTATTTTAATTACTAAAATCAACTATTAGAAATTTATCTGCATTAGCTAGATTAAGCTAGCTGAAAAGGCATAATCATTCCTAATGTTTGATGGCAATCAAATTTATGAAGTGTCATCTGTCACATGTCTTGGAATTAAAACTCAACTCTTATCTGTTGTTCTGTCTTTACAAAGTTATTTTTATTGCAGGTAGACTTCATAAGTACATTTTTAATATGAAAGTAATCAATTTAGTTAAATTAATGAAAATTTAGAAATTGGTAAAATACCTTAGAATCCTATCACCCAGAGACAGTCATTATTAGAATTTTGACATATTTCTTTCTAAATTCTTTTCCTATGCATACATGTAATTTTCTTTCAATGATGAGAAACAATTCTATTTATCTTGTTACTTGGTAGTCTTCTAAATTTGCCGTTTAAATTTTCTTCGTCAATTGCCAAAAATATCATCTTTAGAATGGTTTTGATTTTTGAAAGCAAAATTTAGCTATAAGCAAGGTTCATTAATAAGTTTGAGTTATAAAGTTGGGGCAATGTATTGCCACCCCTTAAAAAGTGTTATTATATCATATTGTGATCAGCCTTTGTAAGAGTCACAATTAGGCTATGAAAAAAAATAGAGTTTTAAGATAATATTTAACAAAAGGCAATAATGGAGTATCTGGATTCCTTTAAAAATTTTGCACAATAACCACAATAACCTTGGCATGGTACCCTTTTCGTTTTTTTTTTTTTTACTCTTAATGCTTTACAATAATGTCTACAAAATGCCAGAATTTTATCAAATAATTATTAATGTATTTCAAAAGTATTGGAGAAAATGAACAAATTTCATTTTGTTTGGAATTTATATGAGCCTACTCACATTTATGTCGGGCCCTGTGGAATAAAACATTTAACTATTTCTTCTCTCATGTTCTACCTGAAAAACTGATCAACTCTGGGTTCCAGAAAAAGAATTTATAGTCTATGCCTCTGTGTCCACTGAAACACTCAGACATGGTTCCCCTCCTTTGGGAATTTTATCTAGATACGAACAAATTTAAAGAGACTAAGTCAGGAGTATTGAGGGCTCTGGCCCAACCTAAACAACATAGTTGGGGAGAGAGAGAGAGAGAGAAAAGGGGGGCTTTAAAAAAGAGGACAAGAAGTTTGGTAGGGTTAGGGTGAATCTGGAGTTGGAGGTATGAATAAAGATCAATATAGTCTCAAAGAATTAATACAATATTTAAATTTCAATTGTGTGTATGTACTACATTTTCTTTAATCATTCTTCTGTTCAATGAGCATCCAAGCTGATCCATATCTTAGCTATTATGAACAATAAACATGGATGTGCAAGGAGAGAGAGAATGAATGAATTAATTAATTAATGAATTTAACCTTCAGTATACATAGACCTGGGAGAAGGAAGATAAAGAAGGTAAAGGAAACCCCCGCTAGTTGTCTCCACCAGAGCCTGAGAGTGACCTTGATCACATGTAGCTCATGATACAGAACAGAAGTCAGTCACTGTTGAATTGTATTTTGTAAGAAAAACAAATTTTAAAGGAAAAGTAATCCACCAAATCCATACCAAAGTGCATGTATTTGAATTCTTCAGTGTCCCTAATTTTTCTATTTGTGTTTTTACTTGAAAAGTTGAGGTTCAGCCTTCAACATTCCCCTGCCCCTGCCCTTAGAACTGGAGTTCCCACAATGTGGGAACAGAACTCATGTCTTCTGCAAGTGTAGCCTGTGCACTTAACCACTGAGTGATATCTCAAGTTCCATAAGAACCTGTCTTTTGGAAAAAACAAACAAACAAACAAACTATTAAGGGCCTGGAGAGATGGCTCAGGAGTTAAGAGCACTGTTTGCTCTTGCAGAGGACCCAGGTTTGATTACCAGCACCCACATAGTGGCTAACAACCATCCATAACTTAAGTTCCAGGGGATCTGACACCCTGTTCTGACTTCCGAAGGCATTGCAGGACACATGTGTAGGTAACACATTCATACACATAAAAGCTAAAAATAATAAAATATCTTTAAAATCTATTAAAACAAAAACCTCCTTTTTCTTGTCTAGTTCACACCTGTTTTCCATGAGTCCAGCAAGAGGCCAGCACACAGCAGGCTTCCAAATAGTTAATGAATAAATGAACAGGCAGAGCTAGTATTGCTTATTGTATTCAGACTTGTCTAAAATATAGACTTGAGGCTACTATGAGATTTTTTTTATTCTTATTTATTTATTTATTTATTGGCCTTTTTTTGAGACAGGATCTCCCTGTAACCCCACCTGTCCTAGAACTTGCTACATAGACCAGTCTAGCCTTGAAATCAGAAATCCACCTGCCTCTGCCTCCTGAGTGCCTGGCAAGATTTTTTTAAACCAAAATAAAATATTTCAAACGAAATATTAATACTTAAGCCAGATGTGGTGGCCTGCTGCCATAACCTTAGCACTTGGGAGGTTAAGGTAGAAGGATTATCATGAGTTCAAGTCTAGTGTGGGGTAAAATAAGCCTCGACAAAACAAGAGGGGGCTGGAGAGATGGTTCAGCAGTTAAGAGCACTGGCTGCTCTTGCAGAGGACCCGGGTTCAGTTTCCAGCACCCATATGGCAGCTAACAACTGTCTGTAACTCCAGTTCCAGGGGATCCGACAATCTCTTCCAACCTCCTTGGGCATTGCACAACATGGGTGTACTTAACACACATGCAGGCAATACACTCATACACATAAAATAAAATTAATAAATATTTTTAAAAGCATGAAGAGAAATATTAATACTTAAAATTATATTTGATCACAGGAGTTAGCTAGGAGTAAAGAAAGTCAATAGTAAATACTTGAATAATATAAATGAATTATCGCCACATGACTTATCTTTCTTGGAAATATATATTTTTATTGGAGGAGTTGGTATTTTTTTCTGTAAAGGTGTATTAGTTACTTTTCTCATGCTATGACAAAGTAACTGACAAAAAAAGCAACTTAAGGAGGGACAAGCTTATTCTGGTTCATAATTTGAAGGTGAAGTCCATCACAGTTGGGAAGGGCATTTCATTTGCAGTCAGGAATCTGGACCAAGGGAAGAGGGCCACTCACATCTTGCAGAGGATTTTCCATCTCAATTAACCTAATCTAGAAAGTCTTTCTCAGACGTACCAAACTTTGTCTCTGAGGGGATTCTGGATCCTGTCAATTTGACAGTCACAGAGAGTGGAACCACTGTATTGATGAAGTACAAATAAAACAAACACAAATGATAATGTTTATAAGCTAAAGCCTAGAATTAGATCAGTTGCTGGGTGAACATGCAAGGCACAAAAGAAAAAGAACAGGAGTAAAATCTAGGGGCAAATGGATGAGAGCTTTAAAAAATATCTAAGCATTTGAAGAAGAAAATATGTTTTTTATATCCAGTTAAGTTAGTTTTAAAATGGACAAGGTAAAGTGGTATCAAAGTAATACTGTCACTGTTACTCATTAGGGATTTAATGGCCGAAACTGGACTGACCCTCTGGTTAGTTTCTCACCTTGATTTTGTATTTCATACAATGTCTTCAGTGTAATAGTTTTCTTTCTCTTCTAATGATCCCAAGTTGGAAGGGGGTGAGAGAGTCAGTACTAATTTGTCAACAAGCAGCTCATTATATGAGCATGTTAAGTAACATGAAAATATTTATGTAAACATGGATCATGAGTTGAGATTTAATAAGTATGAATATTTCCAAAGTAGGATTTCAAGTACTCGAATGTTAAATGCTAAAAATGTTTTGTTGCCAGTGATTAAAGAGCTAATTATTTTGTAATTAAAACATAATTGGGAATACAAGACACTCAAGATTCTATCTCTCCTTTCAGCCCTTGGCTCTTATCTGTCAGTAGTGATCTGGTCAGCCAAACTGGGACCACCTTTGGATTATCAGTCACGAATAATATCTGGGACTGGGGACATGTCTCAGTGATAGACTGCTTACCTAGCATGTACAAGGCTTGGGTTTGCTCTGCAGAACTGCATTAAAAACATTTTTAAGAGCTTAAGAACAACATGTGGACCATCATTCACATTAAACTCCAATTTATACATGTTTCTACACCCAAACATACTTTTTGAAAAAACATTGTAAACTATAATGGTAATACAGAGAAATACACCAGAAGTACAGAAATAATACCTTCCAATGTTCTTTTATGAGCATTAAGGTTGCAACTTAAAAGTATACTTTAAGCAATACATATGCTTACTTACATGTACACCTCATTCATATAGATATATGGAAGACAGAAAAATGTCAATATGCCATTGAATGTCTACAAACTCAACTACAAATAGAATATGATTTCTTTTTAAATGTTTTTTGTTTATTTTTATTTTGTGTATGAGTGTTATGTATGTCTGCATGTGTGTAAATGCTAACATGTCACGCAGTGCCCACAAAGAACAGAAGAGGGTACCAGGTCCCCTAGAACTGGCGTTATCAAGATTGTTAGCAGCCTTGTGGGTACTAGGAACCCCGGTCTCCAGAACAGCAAGCGCTCTTAAACACTGAGCCACCTCTCCAGCCCAGAATATGATTTCTTTGCATATCTAGTAACCACTTTCCTTTAAATTAACAAATGGGGGATTGGAGAGAGGGCTCAGCAGTTAAGAGCCCTTGCAGAGGACCCAGGTTTGATTCCAGCACCCACATGACAGCTAACGATTGTCTGTAATTCCAGTTCCAGGGGATCCAATGCCCTCTTCTGATCTCCTCAGGCACTGAACCGGCACAGGTGCACTTATATACATGCAAGCAATACACGCATACACATAAAAATAAGAAATAAAATAATAAAATAAAAATTGACAAATGGTATTGGAAATGCTATTCTTAGTAGCACCACTCTGAGTTGCGGTCATTTCTCCCAATACGCCAAAGCACTACCATATCTGCTGTCTTTTTCAATACATCTTTCAGTGGCTTTGGTAGAACAATAGCTTTTGCTACTATTCTGTTTCTTCATAGGAATGGGGAAACTGAGGGCTAATAGATTCATCAGCAATCACCAAGTAATTTTATAGCAAAACTGGAACTTATTCCTGACCTCTCCAATTAGGTAATGAGGATGTCTTTCATTTTATTCCCAGTAGCTACATACAACTTGCAAAAAGAGAGAAATACAGACACTAAATGGTGGGGCCATGGAACTTATTCTGTAAGTAAATAAAACAAGCTATAGTAGGATATTATATTAATTACTTCAAAACGAATTCTATTCTTTCACCAAAATGCTATATTTTGCCTCAACTTCAAAGATATTTGAGACTCAAAGACATTTTCAGCATTAAAAAGTGAAGGGAGATTATAATTATTTCATAATACATCTAATTCTAAGTGTGTCTGTAAGTTTTCTTAAATGTGAAAATACGAAAAGGCAGCTCATTCTCAAGAAAGAATTTTTATGCTTCAATCAGATTATGTTTTCCTTTATAAAAAGTACTTAGAGAACTCCAATAGCCTTAGTTCCTTTTCACTGTACTTTTCTTCCTTTCTTTGGATAATATCTCACAGTGGTCTTGCTCCAAGGGTTTCTTAGGATGATATTGTTTCAAAAATGGAACACGGAAAATCAAGGATTTCTTATTTAGAGAACTGATATTTATTTCTAGTGAATGCAAATACTTCATTTTGTATTTTTCTAATAATTTAGTGATAAAAGCACAGAAAACAAATATAAGCTATTTCTAAAACCCAGAATCATTTGGTGGTTGGAGTACAAGATACCCAATTACTAATACATACACAAAATGTACAACAAATATCACTGCTTCTTAGCATTCACGCTAAAGGGTTACTTCCCTGAGCCTGGACAATTGCTTAACTTCTATTAAAAGCATTTTATTTTTCTGTCTCTGGGTCTTTCATGTATCGTTGTCCATTGGGGGCTGAAGAACATCAGGTTTTCTTGAATATCTGCAGCTCACATTCCAAGATCTTTTGACTGTGAAAGAATTCACTATTGCACTGATATACCAGAAAATAGCCTAGAAGTATGACATTTACAAACGATGAAAAGTTTGCATTGCAGCATTGTTTTTCCATCACTGAAAATAGTCCTTAGTTTTTAGAATTTCCCCCTTACATTGTTCTTCCTAAATATACTTCCCATACACTGCTGAAATGTGAAGTCTTTGAGGGAAGTACCAGATGTAGGGCAGATGGTCAGGTTGGGGGACTTAGAGAGTCGCAATCAAGGATTCCCACAACCTCCACTGCATGGTTGTGGGTACAGGCACAGTGCCAGAATAACTGCATTAAAGTCCTTGGTCTTCAAGTCTGGCTCCCTGGGGACCTCTCCAGTTCCAATGAGCAGGGTTACCACATTACTTATTACCAACTCTCCACACACCAGCAAAGGTGCTTGAAGGTATACACTGGTTTGATCATCTGTTTGCTTGTTTGAAAGCTTTTAAATTTTGTGGGCCAATTATGAATTATATACATTTCATAGTTTGGAGATAGTTCTATTTCTTTTGTCCTCTGTACATGAATTTCAGACTTCCTTGAAACAACCAGAATTCTTATCATTTTGTCAAAACAATCTGAAGTAATAAGTTCTCTTCCCTTTTTTTTTTTTTTAACTTGGGTTAGGGGGAGTTATTTGCTTCTTGAAAGACAGGATCTTGATAGGTTACTAGGACTGGCCTATAACTCCTGGGCTCAAGTGATCTGTCTTGGTCTTTTAAATTCTACATACAAAAGAAGCTGGAAGTCTTTAATTTTTTGAAAAATGTTATTTTCAAGAAAACTATTCATTTACATACATATACATACCCATATGTCAAATACCTAAATCAAACGTTTTCACTTATAATCCTAAAATGTCTTTTAACATCTTCTAATTCCATTGTACCAAAAATTTAGTTTCTTTGAAATAGTTTTATCTTTACTTTCACTTCATGGTAAATGCCTTCCCTATTCTTCAAGAAATGGTCCTACAGACTACCTTTCCCCCTTTAAATGTATGAGTTAAGACTATCAAAACAAATAATCAAGAAATTTGTGTAATAAGCTAATATAATGAGATGAGCAGGAAAAATCTTTATTTTTCCTTAAGTCTCACAGTCAGCACTACCCATGATAACCACTTCTAACAATCAAAATTTAAATAGCTTTTTGTAAATTCACATTGGATTTAATGAGTGAGATATTCTAACTTATTGATGGAAAACTAGAGAAATTACTGAAATTACAGATTTAGAAATGAAATAGTCACCAGCTATCTCTGCCATAATGCTGGCATAATACAACACATTGTTTCTTTTCCCTTCCACACCCTAAAGAAACAGGGTTGTGGGCTAGAGAAATGGCTCAATAGTTAAGAGCACTGGCTGTTCTTGCAGACAACCTGGGTTCAAATCCCAGCACCCACATGTCAGCTAACAATTGACCCTAACTCTGGTTTCAGGGGATCGGATGCCCTCTTCTGTCTCTCTTCTCTTGTGGTATTGCACATTGCAGACATACAAGTATAACACTCATACACATAACATTAAAATTTTTTAAATTAAAAAAAGAATCAGGTATATTATCATGAGATTTTAGTTCCTACACTACCTCTATCACTTGAGTTGAAAGGACAGTTTCTACTGAGTTTAAAAAGATCTATTGCCATAAAATACAGCTAAGAGGCTAAAAAAAAATCTGTGCAGATTGTAATTCTCAAACAATCTTTTGGATAAAATTTTTTCTCTTCTTAAAATATTAGAAAACTGCGTAAAATAACTTATGTAAATCATCATGATGTGATTTCTAAAGCTGCGATAAATATGAAACTTTGATTTCCAGTAAGACTTCTTAGATATTAGCCTAATAAGGACTGTTTTCACGTGTCAGAGCTCAAGATTGGCCAGTGTTTAGAAGAGTATCTTCACCAGTCCAGCGTGGTGGTGTATGCCCAGCATTTGGGAGGCAGAGGCAGGAAGATCGCCACAAGTTCAAGGCCACTTTGGTTTTAGTAGGGAGTTCCAGGCAAGCTGGAGCAACATCCAGTCTCAAAAACAGAGAATGGCCTTCCCATTTTCTTTTGCAGGAAAGTAGCTACTAGATGATAAATTCAGAGATACTTTCACAGCTGCTGCTTGTGTCAGTATTTTCTCACCCACTATGGAAGTACAGGGTCCAAAACAAACCAAGTAACACCATTTCTCCAATAAGTTTTGGAATTAAAAAAAAAAAAAAACTACAACTATTTAACACAGTAGGTTCTGCAATTAGAGAGCCCATAAGCCGATTCCATGTTGAAAGTAAAAGCAGTATCAAAAGTTCCATCCTAGAACCACAGCAAATTCAAGAAAATTCAGAATATGTTATTAAGTCCTAATCCTTTATTTTTCTTTCTTTTCTTTAAACGATTTCACTCTGGACAAGTAACCATCCCTGATGCCATTGTCGAAGACAGAATTTCCGTCACAAAAATCATTTTTCTGATTTCATCTGGCTTACTGTCCTTAGCTAATTCATGCCCATTTCTCTTAAACATCTCACTTCTCTGACTAAGGTAATCATTTATTTTCAGCTTTAAAAAAAAAAAAAATGATTCGCTTCTTCAGCCGTCCGTCTCTTTACTGCATCTGGTTCCCCTGGTCTCCTTCCCTGTCGCCCCGGTTGCACTGAGAATGAACTGAACATTAGCCCCAGCACATGACCTCCAGTCATCCGGTGTCTCAGCACACCGGTATTAGAACCATCCAGTTAGCGCGCCCGTAAGCTTCTCTGGGCTTGCAATTTATAAACCGTCGGGTGGCTTTTCAACTCCTAGTGACCCTGCAGCGTAAAATTTAAATTTAAAAAATTTAAAATAAAGAACCCGCTCCCCTTTCTCTACCCCTCAGCCCCGCCCACAACCCCCCTCCAGACTCCACGCGAAGCTGCAGGAAACCGGAGGGGGCGGGGCGGTGACGTCACGACGCCGGCGCGTCACGGAACGGCGGCGGCTGCGGCGCTGGCGGTGGCTGCGGCAGCGGCGGCATTTTAGTCAGCGGCAGCGGCGGCAGCGGGGCTGCTGCTGCTCCTCCCAGCATCCCTGGCGCGGCCATTTCAGCCCCATCTTGGCCGAGGGGAGGGAGCTGCAGCCGCTGCTTCAGCAGTTTGAATTTCAGTTTCTCCGGGGCTTCAGGAGCCGGCCGCGCTGACGAGGAGCTGAAGACGCCGCCGCCGCCGCCGAGCGCCTCCGCCCGCCCGCCGGTCATTCAGCCGCCGCCGCCCCTCAGACTCCACAGAGCCGCGAGGGAGGCCGAGCCCGCCGCCGCCGCGGGGTGGCTCCCCGAGGGGAGGTCCGAGACTGCCGGCCTTCCCCGCCCCCGAGCGGGCTTCCGCTGCCGCCGTCGACATGTCCCCTGGGCTGAGCTCCGGCTAGAGCCGGGGAGGGGGGCCGCCGCCCGCCGCGGACCTCCAGCAGCCCGGCCCGCGGTTCCGAGCTCGCCGCTCCGCCTTCTTCCCTCCGCGTCGCCGCGCGGGAGCTGACGCCGGCCCCGGCCTGAGGAGTTCGAGCGGGGCAGAACCGCCCCTCACGCCGCCGCCGCCGCCTCCTGCGCCCTCCGCTCCACCCCCAGCCGGGCCTGCTGACCGCGCCGAGCGCCGGGCTGGACTGACCGCCGCGGCCGGCCGAACCGAGCCCGCCCCTGGACCACGCTCCCGCCGTCAGCCCGGCCTCGGAGCGCCGCGTCGCGGCCGCGGGAGCCCAGGAGGAAGGAAGGAGCAGCCCGCGGGGAAGCCGCAGGACGATGTGTCGCCGAGCGGCCGCCCAGAGCAGCCCGTGACCCGCGGCGCGGGCCGCAGACCCCAGCGCGGACTCGGACTTTGTCTTTGGGGGCCGTGCTCTGCCCTGGTCGGTTCCGGCGAGATCTCCGGGCAGCCGGGGGCGCGTCTGCCTCCCAGCCTTCTTCATCATGTCCAAGATGCCGGCCAAGAAGAAGAGCTGCTTCCAGATCACCAGTGTCACCACCGCGCAGGTGGCCACTAGCATCACCGAGGACACCGAGAGCCTGGACGATCCGGACGAGTCGCGCACGGAGGACGTGTCGTCGGAGATCTTCGACGTTTCTCGGGCCACGGACTACGGTCCGGAGGAGGTGTGCGAGCGCAGCTCGTCGGAAGAGACGCTCAACAATGTGGGGGATGCTGAGACTCCCGGGACGGTGTCCCCGAACCCCGTCCTGGACGGCCAGCTGGTGGCGGCCGCGACCAGTGCGCCCGCCAACGGGGGCGGCGGCGTGGCGACCCGGAGCGTGGCTGGGGCGCTGGCGCAGAACCTGGCGACGACGGTCACCTCGGTTGCCAGCTCGGGAAGCCCGGCCGCCCCCTCGAGCGCGGGCTCCGCCCCGGGGCCTGCCACTCCAGCTCAGCCCCCCGCCACTTGCAGTTCCCGTTTCCGCGTCATCAAGCTGGACCACGGCAGCGGGGAGCCGTACCGGCGCGGCCGATGGACGTGTATGGAATATTACGAGCGTGACTCGGACAGCAGCGTCCTCAGCCGCTCGGGGGACTGCATCCGGCACAGCAGCACTCTAGAGCAGACTGCCGAGCGCGACAGCGGCCTGGGCGCCACCGGAGGCTCGGTGGTGGTGGTGGTGGCCTCCGTGCCGGGGACGCACGGGCCGGACTCGGGCACTGACAGCTCGGCGGCCGCGGCGTGTGACAAGACGAGCGTCGGCCAGCCGCCCGTAGGTGGGGCTATGGCTCCGGTTGCCGCGACCGGGCTGCAGCCCGTGATGGCAGCCGCGCAGGCCGGCCCGCTCCAGGGCGGGGTCCCCGCGGGGTCGCTCGGCCCGGCCCTGCCGCCCGGGAGTGTCAGCCTGGCGCAGCCCCCGGCGCTGGCCCCGCAGGGCGCCGCGCAGCCCCCGCCGCACTTCGCCTACCCACAGCCGCACCTGCTGGCCGGCCAGGCCCCGGGCCACAGTGACTACCTGCAGCCGCACGTGGCCCTGCAGCCCGGCTCCGCGCAGCCCGCAGGCCCCAGCGCCGCCGCCACCCCGGCCTCCGCGGCCGGCTTCGCCCTCGGCGCCGGCCACCCGGTGCCCTCCGCGGCTGCGCACATGATGGCAGAGGCGGTGGCCACCGGCCCGGGCCCCGGCGCGCCTTGTCAGCCCGCGGGAGGCGTGGTACCGCCGGGCATGGGCGGCCCGCCGCAGTCCGTGCCTCCGCCGCACATGGGTGCCAGCGGCCAGCTGTCGGCCGCGCCTGCTGGCCTTCACACCGCGGTGCCCGCGGTTCCCAACGTGCCTGCAGCCGTGGCCACTCCCGGCGTGCCTAGCGTGTCTACCACTTCTGTTACTATGCCAAATGTCTCCGCGCCCCTGGGCCAGGCGCAGCTGAGTGGCGGCGGCGGCGGCGGCGGCGGCATCGCGCACGCCGGGCAGCCCTTAGCGCCGGGCACGCACAGTGCACCCACCAGCCTACCCCAGGCCGACCTCAGCCACTTTCAGACTCCCAGCCAGCCGCCTGGCGGCCCAGTGGACGATACTAGAAGGAAATCCGAACCCCTACCTCAGCCTCCACTCTCTCTTGCTGACAAGCAGCCTGCCGCGAAGCCTCCAGTTGCAGATGCCCTGGCCAACCCCCTTCAGTTGACGCCCATGAACAGTCTGGCCACGTCCGTGTTCAGCATAGCCATTCCTGTCGATGGGGACGAAGACAGGTACGCACGGCTTTACTGTCCGTACTCGCGAGTGGCGCTTGGCGGGGTCGCTCCGCAGCCCCGCGCCTTGAGCTCTCACCCTTAGCGGAGCCGGTGGAAATGGTTGGGGCGCGGGTTTAAGGGGTCAGTGGTCTCGTCACAGTCCCTAAAGCCATGAAACGAACAGTGATGCACCACTGTTGGCCCCGAAGTTGCATTTCCGGTTTAAGTTTACAGTGTACGAGGGAGAGCTGTCCTGTCGGGTTCTTAAGGTGGGCCCTCTTCTTAAGCATTGAGAACTCCTGAGTACTTGGGGCCCACCCTTGCCAGATGTAGTTTTGAAGCAGACTGAGATTGGCGTGAAATTTCCCCAGAAAGCAGAAGTCCTTGTAGCTGAAAGAAAGCGGGGGACGGTGGCTCCACAGTGTGTTTGGGAAGGCCGCAGGGACCTGGGGGCGAGCTTTGGGGGGCACTCCGCCCTCTGACAAAGGGTGGCTCGAGGCTTCCAGGCAGCTTGCTCCCGTTCTCCTTTCTGCTGGCTTGAGCAAAAATGCTGGAGAGATGTTCTTCCCACCGCCTTTACTATGGGAAGGGGGGCGCCAACGAGCAGTCAGCACTCAAGCTGGGTTTGACAGAGAAAGTGCCCACCGGGAACTGACCCCTCCACGCAGAGGGAGGGATGCTGTTCCTGCAGCGCAAGTAGCCGTGAGTGCTCCGCGCTCTTCTCAGCACTGGACGCCTGCGGGTGGGCAGATGAGGATTTGTAGTGGTAATTACTACGTTTTAACACTCCATTTACATTACAGAGGAAGTTTCAGGTAACTTACACCTACCAGGTTCTGAGAGGCTAGTTTAGGTGCTAAACCATCAAAACTTAATAGTTTCTAGCATCTTTGATACATAGGCGAGTACAGTGAGTTGTTAAAATCTTTTCTGTTTTTTAGTCCCTTCACATTCAGAGCTTTCGATTTCTAATTAGCCTTGTTTTATTTTAGACACATTTTGCTGGTTTGGAAATGCTCACTGAAATTCATCTCCACTTTTTTTGTAATTCAAAGTGCATCTTTTTTTGTAGCCCTCTGACTTGTGGGGAGTCTTTCTTGCCACTGGAGAACTCATAGAGAATATCCGGTGTCCAGAAGAGAGCTCAGCTAGCCAGCTGGTCATTGAGAAATTTAATATGGGTGGACCCACCAAGGAAAGAAACTGATTGACAAGCCCCTCAGTACATTCCCTCTACTTTTGTAGTTGCTCCTGTTTTCACTCATAAAGCACTTGAAGTGCAGGCTGAGCTTACTTTTCCACCTTTGAGTAATAATGGTCAGTAGGCAGCTTTCCTTTTCTAGCCAAGTTGTTAAATTTCCTTTTACTTGGCCTCTCTGATTCTCAACACTGCTCTGTATCTCTTAAGTAAGGAATTTTCCAACCTCCTCTCCTTCACAGAGCATAAGACCTATGACAATGCACCTTCCTTCCTCTTCACAGCCCTCTCAATTTAGAGCATATGTAATTCTCCTCAGAAGTTAAAAGGATAATATAGTATGAAGCAGAGATCTATTGACAAATGGAAACTGAAATGTGTTCTTCAGAGTATGCTCTCAAAGATGCATACATTTTCTCCTCTGACTGTGTTGAAAGTTACCTAAAAAATCTTATTTCCAAACATATGAATGAAATACAGATCCTATTGTTCTTAGTTGAATCAGTTGATCCATTCAAGGGTTTTGTTGTGTGTAGACCCATTTAATCATGGCACTTCTCTCCCTCACCCCAGTCTTAAAATCGGCATTGCTTATTAACTTTTAATTTTTGTACACTTTTAATTTTTGTTACGCTTTTTCAATTGGTTTTTAACATGTTAGTTTCCAAGATGTAATCTTACACATTTGACGTTTTATCACTGGACCAACACACCTGGTGAAGGAATGAATCCATTAAGTAGAAATAGTGGGAGGTTTTTTTCTTTGTGTTTTAAAGGAAAGCCTTTGTTAAAAAAAAAAAAAAAAAAAATAAGGGCATTCAAAAGTTTACTCTTGAATTTAAACAACATATTCCAGGCATATGTTTAAATTACTCAGTTGAATACTTAAAAAAATAGTAATCCTAACTAGACATCTTACTTTAAAGATGATTTGAGGTTAGCTTTTTAAAATCTGAAGTTTTATTTATAATCATTCAGAAATGTGAGAGAGATGTGAGAGATCTTAAGTGTTCCTTAAACATGAATAAGTTGGCAAATTTAGATCTTAAGGAAATACTTGCAAATAAAATGTTTACTTTTAAAAAATTGTAGATTTAATAAACAGGTTTTTTTTTAACAAAAGGAAAGAATGAGATATTAAAAGGATTGAGGTGAGTTTTGAGTTAATATGTTGAACCCCATCTCTTGATTTGGGTTCATATAAGACCAGATTGGCTAAATTTAAACATATTATCATACCTTTAAAACGGCTGATGGTTTTATATGCAAAAAGTTCTCTATTACTGACCCTACATTGTTAAGTACCATGAAGTTGGTAATATCTTTCTGGCCATTTTCTTTAGAAAAGCTCACGGTTAGATATTTATACTTTTCTGATGAAATTTGTATTAACTGGTGGATATAATGATTGAAAATATGGTTCATAAAGAATTGTATAGTCACTTTAACAGTGAACATTCCAAGATTTGTTTACACACTACCTGTGCATTTACTGGTTTATTGTAAATGAGAGGAGGTGTAGAAGTATTCTTGGCCTTTCAAAAGGAACACAGTACAGATTGCTTTCCATAAATAACTAACCAATGTGAACTCTGTCGGTCGCATTCCAGGAACTCATGAATGGCTACAATTGTGAGCTGTCGACTGCCCAACTGGTCGTTGAAAACCTGATTATAATGCCTTCATGGCATAGAGCTCTATATCTTGTTTGTAGTTTTATTTTGACTAGTTTCCTAATGACTAATAATGCTACATGGTATGTCCTGGTATGTGCTAGAAATACAAATTTGTGCATTTATATATTTTTTAATAGATTTCTTTCTTTTCACCTGAAGTTTGAGTGAGAAAAATTTAAAACCAGGAAGCAAACTGTTACTCTTTTCTTGGTTGTAAAAGCTGTGGGCACTTTGTTTGTTTGTTTTACATGTATGTGTGTTTTACCTGAACAGTATTCCATGTATATGCAGTGTCCATGGAGGTCAAAAGAAGGAGTTGGATCCCCTGAAACTGGAGTTAGAGATGGTTTGTCACCATGTGGGTGCTGGGAATCAAACCCGGATCCTCTGCAAGAGCAGCCAGTGCTCTGAACCACTAAGCCATCTCTCCAGCCCTGTAGGCACTTTTTTAGGCTATGTTACGTGAAAACGTCCCTGGTCTCCCTGAACATAAGTTTAAAAATATGAACACTCCTTATTAGACTTTGGGAATGCATTCTTACCCAAAGAGTTAGTAATAAGTGTATAAAATCAGATGTACATAGGGCATTATTTAGTGTAAAGACTGATATTGGTCCATTCATTAGAAGTGTCTAATTGCTAAAATATACCTTAGTTATATAAACATGGATCTAAACAAAGGAAATTTATTTACAGAAAAGTCAGTGATTTACCAAAGAACCTGAAATTCCCAAAGCCTATATATAGCAGTATCAGTAGGGATTTGGCCTTTTATATTCACACAGACACAGTTAAAAAAAAAAAGAAAATATAGGCCAAATGTTATTTTTTAAAGAAAACAAGAGCTTATGTGTATATGGATAAACCATTCTAAGCAACTAGTACATTTTTTTTCCTGTAGGTTAAAGAAGGGTAAGAGATTCTAAATCTTAAATCTCCTTTGTGAGAAGTTACTTTATATAATATTGGAAGGAGAGATCTGTATGTACTACCTGAGAGTGTGTCAGTCTGTTGTTTAAGACTTCTGATAGCAGTCATTGAAAATGGTGTGACACTGGGTTTATGGATCTGGGTTTTGATACTTTGGAGTTTATCTTTCTCTGAACCAGGAGAGTAGATATAGTGTCCTCCCATGATAAGTAGCAGCCCATTGAGCAGATGGTTTTAAATAAATTCTCTTCCTTGATAGAATTGTCATTAGGAATGTAGAAAAGGATTTTGATTGGCCTTTATTAAATTGGCCACAATTGAGGAGTGAGAAGTATAGGATGAGGCAGATGACTAAGATGGAAGAAAATACAGAAGGGTTTGTAGTATGGCTTTAGAATGAATGAGCTTGTTACTAGTGAGGACTAGTAGTTTTTGGATAATTGCTTTATACCGTTTTGTATTTACTTTCTGAACAGAAACTGTTACTCTTTAATAAGAGGAAGAAGAGGTGTTACAAAAGCCAGTCTGTTAGGTTAAATGTATAGCCTACTTGATTTCCCCTAAGTAATTACTTATGAATGAGAAGACCTGATTTTTTTTTCAAAGAAAAAAAATATATAGTTGGTATTGTTTATGGAGAATTATGCAGCAAATGCATAGATTGAAATAAGTCTTTTAAGCTTGTAGTATTTCTTTATACTCATTAGGCTGTTGTTTTAGGTGGCATAATACTAACCAACACATCCACAAAAAAATATGCATACATAAATCATTGATTTAATGTCTTTCCCATAGTAGTTCATGAACATACCAGTTACTTAGTATTTGTTATAGTCTTAGCCTGGCATTGTTTAAGGCAAAAACTACGTGCCTTCCATAAAGATTTACCAGCTTGCCTTATATCATTCAATGGTGAGATAATATGTATACTTCAAACTTGGCTGGTAATATTTAAGAGAGATTGATTGGCTCTCTTATTGATAAAATATTTGCATAATTCCTATTTTTAAGTCAGATGAACTAAATTTCATGTGTGTTGCTCTGGATCTTTCAAATTTAAAACTGACTGAAGTATTTAGTCTTATGTCTATGTACTCATGCTAATAGTTTGTTTTATTATGAATTTTCATTCTTTAAGCTATATATATGATGGTCAAATGAAATTTCTGCACATAGCTGAGTTAGAAATTTTATTGGTCTCCATCTAGAATATTCACCTACTTGCCAGAATAGGCAAGACAAACAAGTGAAATCTGAATGCTAAATATCCTTTCCCATAAGCATTTGTTAAACTTTGGCTGGAGTTTTACTCTTTAGAAGATAAATGTTTTCTTGGCAAATGTGTCAATTATAAATAATGCTGGCATGTTTTAAATGCTGTTTTTAATGTTTTAAGCTGTTCCTCTTTATTACACAGGTGAACTGTTTTAATTTTTGAATAAAGGATTTCTAAGCCAAGTTAAAAGCCAATTACTTTCTAAAATAGAATTAGACTTTAGTTTTACCACTTAGGAGGTTATGTGTGTTAAACCACACAAATCCTTCATGTAGTTTAACCCAGCCTTGGAAGCAAAGACAAAGAAAGGTACTCTTTTGATTAAATAAAGTCTGGTCAGCAGTGTGTTTGTGTATTAACATACACTATAACTGACTGTTAAACAATGAAATCAGACATACTTAATTGAAATCCACTGTTACTATATATTTGAGGTGCTTGACTTTAGACCAGTCACTTAGCTTTTTCCTTGTATGAAAAAAACAGGGACACCTACCATGGAAGGTTTGAAGTATTAAGTTAGGCTTGCAGGTTGTATATGGATAGTCAGTACCATAAGGCAGTATGGTGGCAAGTATACATCAGAGAAATCTGAATATTTCTGTGTCTAGACTACTTCCCTAAATCATCCCTTTGCATGATACAAATTATAACAGATTCTTCAGATTTGATGCTCAGGTATCAGAGTGTGCTAGGGATGTAGTCAGAGAAAAAGAGAGATACTAATCTTAGTCATGATGTATTAAGAATTACAGCAAATTGTGTTCTAATCTTCATTCTTCAGCTACTTTGCTGATTCTTTGATCAAATCATTAAATCCCTTCCATTTTTATCATTGGTAAAGTTAGAGTTTGGGAATTAGTCATAGTCTAAGGTTCTTTCTAGTCCGGTTGAGTTCACATATTTAAATGAGCTTGGGAAGAACCTTTCTCTTGTCAAACCCCCCTTTTGCCACTACCACTGTGGGATAGACAGTAAATGAAGTTTGCAAATACCCAAAAAGTAGATTGAATGCCAAAGTGAATAGCCAAAACAGCAATATGCTAGTCATTTAACCTTTGTTGTGAGTAGTAAATATCAGAAATGAGACTCTTGCCCTCCAAGGTCTCAGCCTATTTATATGCATGTGGTTATTAGATTATATTTGATATTTGATACATATTTTAGGCTGTGAAGGAGTAAATAGTAAATGCTAATGGGAACAGTTTTAAGAAATTATTTCAAGGTTGGAAGAAAGTAGCTAGACTGACTTCTTTCCATAGGTATATATTTATGCAGTTCAAAACTTAAGATATACAACAAGATAAATTAAAAGCATCCATATTACCTCTGCTTTCCAGCCACCCAGTTTCTGAAGTCAGAATCAACCATTATTTATAAATGTGTCTGAGGCTAAATTTTAAACTTGAGTCTTAGAGTTAAGTGACTGATAAGAGAGATTCTTTTCTAAGCTAAGAGAATAGGCAACTTGTATAATGAAATGGAAGAGTGAGAATCTGTCATATGTGGGAAATGATTTGATTAACTTGACAGGAAGCAGATGAAGAGCTTAAATATTGTAGTAAATTTAGATTCTTACAATAACTTTATCATTGCTATTCGGAAGTATTTCTTGAAGTTTTTATTCAAAGTGCTGTTTGTCTAATAGCCACTTCAAGATGCCTTTCAAGGAGTATAATCAGGAATGGGGGCGAAAGCTTTTAATCGCCACACTAGGGAGGCAGAGGCAGGTGGATCTCCATGAGATCTGGTCTACATAGCCAGTTCTAGGCCATCTGTAACTACAGAAAGACCCTGTCTCAAAAAAAAATAAGAAATCAAACTTCTTATTTGGTAGCATATATACTAAATAGTTTGGTTTGATATACCCAACTCTTAAGAATTTTCTTTCCCTTGATTTGGTGATGAAGAAATTTTTTTTTTGCATGTAAAGATTCTCTTCAAAAGTTGGATTTTATACAACATAAAGTTAACTTTAACTACATCAGACCCTGTGTATACATAATTAATTTGATCTTTTCAGCCACCTGTAAAGAAGTGGTTTTTTTTTCCTTTTTGTTACATTAAGGAAACAAGTTACAAAGCATAGACAAATACTTAGATCTTCCACTCCAAAATCACTTGTATTCCTCATTTGTTTCCAGGGTTAGAAGTTGTGCTTTATGGCTTAGAAAACAGTAAATGATATGGGAAGAAGAAAAAGTTATTGTAGTCATTGATACTTTATGTTGTGAATGGTACTTGCAAACTTTTAAGATTGGAAACTTCCCTTGTTGGTTTTTTTTTTATTTTGTTTGCCTGCTTGCTATTTAAATACTGGGATTTGAGTTTTGATATAAGAGGTCTTTCCTGAGTTCAGAGCTCATGTAATTTCTCTTTAAACCTCCACCAACTTTTATAGCTTAATTTTGAGGGATAGGGTGCATGTGTGTGTATGTGTCTGTGTGTCTGTGTCACAGTTACCCTACAGAGTATCTTGCTAAAGCAAGTTACTGTATGTTATATGAGTTTTGTCACTTTCTGACATACTACTTTCATGTACTTGGAAATTAACATGGCAGACTCTGGTATGTAAAGTCAGGAGAGAAAAAATATATTTTATTCAGTAGTTTTGAAAAAATAAAATGTCTATAGCCAGGAAAACAGCATTTTCATTTAGAGGGCAGAAATAAATTCAATATAAACTACATGTCATTCTTCTAAGAATTGTTTCATTTACTATTTAGAATGATAGCTTATGTTGATATCAAATGTGTTAGGAAACTGGTTTCAAATTTAATTTCTTGGGCAGAAGAGAATTTGTGACCAAAAATGCATAAAAAGTTTAATATGACAGTTATCTCTTTATGCTGTCAAGTTTCATATTTTGGAATACTGAAATGATCTTATTAACTGTTTTCCTTGGTTTCCAATCCCCTCACTTTCTATGTCACTCCAAAATAACTTTTTGATGATTATGCCCATTAGTATTTACAAATAGCCCTTTCTCTACTCCTTTTGATGTTCTTGATTAGCTACTGTGTAGATTTGACTCCTTTTGTCTTTACCTGCTAACCCAATATTTTTAGATCAACTATTGTTGCTGTTTACTTCCTCCCAAAGAACCCAAAATTATATTATCAATAAGATCCTAACTGATATATTCTAGAAACTCGAAACTTTTTTGCCTCCCCCTTGTGATGCTGGATGTCAAGCCCCAGGACCCAGACATGCTAGGCAAGTCCTATACCATTGATCTATATCCCCAGCCCAAAGTTTTATATCTTATAAGCCTATCTGTTTTTTTTAAATCCCTAGAATGTAAACTATTTAATTTTTTTTCCTATAGTACATAGATTGTATAGCTTCAATCTATAGTGGATTCTTCTCTTTTACACACACACACACACACACACACAGGATACTTGACTTTTATAAACTCTGGTATATTTTAAAGACTTTTGGTCCCCTATTGTACTTTATTTTGCACATCTTTTTCACACCCTTGAACTTACTATTAACTGAAAGTACATTCTATTACACTTTGTATTTGTTTTATAAGAAACATTAATTGGGGCTGGAGAGATGGCTTAGCAGTTAAAAATAAATGCTGTTCTTACAAGAGGACCCAGATTCGAATCCTATCACCCACATGGTGGCTAACAACCATCCATAATTCCAGTTTCAGAGGATCTTAAACCTTCTCTTGGCCTCTGCAGGGCATTGCACACACATGGTGCACTTACATATATGCAGGCAAAACACTCATACACATAAAATACTAAATAAAATATTTTTTAAAAAGAAACATCGTATCATTACATTGAAAAAATTTCATAATGCAAGCCATGTGACTTGATTTGAAGCCAATTTGTTTAGCGGGTGAATTTGCTTCAAATTAAACATTTTATTTCCAAAGTCAGGGAGTACTTATTTTTTTAAATGCCATCCCTCTGAATATATTTAATCTTAAATATGTGAGTGCTCTTTAATGAATTTTTAGTTCCAAACTTGGAGAATAACTTCTGTTTACTCTTTATTATTCTCCTCTGCTTACCACCTTCCTCTTTGAAGTTGAAGTCTTCCATTTAAAGCCTCTAAACAGACTATAAGGAATAGCAAACTAATTCCCATAGTTTGGGAATAGCAAACTAGTTCCCATAGTCTGAGCAGACCTGATTGAGGAGGGTGAGGGAGAACCAAATTGAGTTTTCAGCTGGTTCATTTGTTCTTATTTGATTTGGCAGACATAATTTCTAAGTACAGTAACACATACATACAAAGAAGTTGTAAAATGTGAGACTGGAGAGATGGCACAGTGGTCAAGAGCATTTACTGCTGCTCTTGCAGAGGACCTGGATATATTCCTAGTACTCACATGAGGGCACTCAAATCTGCCTGTATTACCAGTTCCAGGAGATCCAGTGCCCTCAGTTTACATAGGCACACACACATACATGTAAATAAAAATCAATTAAATTTTTTTAATATTAGAGACCTTGTGGGGCTGGAGAGATGACTCAGCTGTTACAAGCATTGGCTGCTGTTATAAAGGACATAAGTTCAGTACCCAGCACCACATGGCTGCTCACACAACCTCTGTAACTCTAGTTCAGGAAATCCAACACCCTCTTAAGACCTCCGTGGGCATTGCAGTCATATACATAAAAATAAATAAATCTAAAAAATATTAATGTTAGAAGGCTTTTAAACTTTGTTGTTGGTAGATCTAATCTGTGTTTTTGATGTCTTAGACCTAGTTAAGAGAAAAGTAGAGAAAGAGTTAAATGGATAGAAATAGAAAGGAAATAAGAAAGGGAATGCAGTAAGAAATAAAACATTGTTAAAGAGTCCTAACTAATCAACAGCCACTTTGGTGATTCTCTGGTATCCGGCATCAGTGGGCTGTAACTAAGAGGCACCTATTGGTTAAATTTTTAAATACTGTCTTAAAAAAAACTAATATATAATAACATCTTGACTCAGTTTGGGTTTTAAAGTCATAATTCTGTTGTTCTTAATTCTTTGATTATTGATACTTGATTGCTTTTGCAGTCCACCTTGAAAATGGTTTTCTTTATTTAAGATTTCATTTTTTTTTTCTTTTACTTATGTGTATATGCATGGGTTTGTGCAAATGTGTGCCTCCTGTGTACAGGTACCTGATGAGGCCAGAAAAGGGTGCTGGAACCCCTAGAGCTATAATTACAGGCAGATGAGCTACCTAATACATAGTATGTTCTTATTACATACCATAGCATGGGTCAAGGATTTTTAAAGTGATGTAACAAGTAATTTGTTAGCTCCTCCAAAGCACAGATTGATAGTGAGGCAGACATTAGAACTATGTTGTAGAGGAAAGAAAACTGTTAGGGAATAGGTTTGTCAAAAAGCTTAGTGCCTTAAGAAACTATTGCTGACATACAAGATGACTTACACATACTGGAGTTTGTCCACATGAGCCCCGCAGTTATAGTTCTGGGGCATTAGCCCATGGAAAATGTGTCCCTAGGGATGATAGAAATAAATGATAATTATGGCTGGTAGGCTTTTATCTTTTAAAGGGGTGTTAAACATACAATTGTATTGTCCCTTTTTTGTGCTAGTCCATAGAAGCTACACATAAATATACTTAAGGTGGAAACATATTATGTCCAACCCAGGAAGGACTCTTCAGTATTCACCATTAACCCATCTCACTTTTAGCAAATGTTAGAAAGTTAGAGCTTATTTATATGAATAGTCTACCAGAGAACAACTTATCCTGCTAAAACTATAGATGATTATAAAAGAATCTGATAAAGTTGGGTGTTGAATAGGCTATGAACTAGTCATATTTATATGTTTACACATGCAGTTAAATGCTAGTATTTAATTTTATCTGTTATTCTCTCTTCTAGAACTTTGATCCTGAACTATTGTGGGTTCTGGATTTTGTGTGGTTTTTAATTTCTTTCAAAGTATTGTTGTACACAGTCTTCACGTTTTCTTTTTCCTCTTTCAAATGAAAACAGTTACCCTGTATGAGAAATCTAAAATCTTCCATTAAAAAAAAAGTACTGATTATACTGTACATTCTCAACTTCATTTCCATTTGATTCTCGGATCTCACAGGAATCCTTCAACTGCTTTCTACCAAGCGTTCCATTTGAACACGTTTCAGGAATCAAAGAGCCTCTGGGATAGGTATGAATACTTGATATGGAATGCATACATGCAAAAGTGTATGCATGAATTGCTTTGCATAAAATTGATCCTTGTTATTTTAAGGGGAAAAAGGTACATGGTATCTAGCATGGGACAAAGCAGCAATATAAACCAAAAAGAAAATTTTATATAGAATAAAAATATGCTTTTTATTTTACTCTATTTTGTGCATGTTAAATATATTTTTGAAGGATTTTCATATTCTGTTGCCTTGAAATAGCCACTTATCTATATGGTTCATAACACAAAGCAAAATGCCATTTCAGAGTAAAAAACTGGAAGCAAGCCAAGAACTAGGTAACAATATAGTCATTAATTTTTGATAAGAAATTTTAACACCAAGTTTATTTGTTGGAATTAAGTAGATTTGTATTATGATTTATAAACCCCTGAAAATACATTGTTTTTCTCCCATAAATAATGTTTTGCTCTTATTTTTCACTTTTAAAAAATATTGGCAAAAGTTCTGGATTTCACTTTTGGCAAAAGATTCTTTGGTTTATCTTTCTGCTTCACACACATTTTTTAAATAGTATATGTTCTTTTCACTTATTTGGCTGAATATTAGTACTCCATCAGTCTATGTTTAATTAATAGGAATTGAGCACAAACAATGTTTTTAAAATTCACACAAAGCTTGTTCGATTCTTTTAACTCTGCCTGGCAACGCATTTGTGTCTTCTGGCATACTTCTGGCATAACACTCATGGGCTCAACTCTGTCTCTTTTATTAGAAAAGAGTGTTGCTAAGTGCATGTAACATGTCATATTAAGACATGGTCTGCATTGCCTAGATAGTAAAACTTAATTTTTAGGCTTCGTTTGTGTGTACAGCTCTAAAGATATTTTCTAAACAAAGTGTCTTTTAGATGATGTGTTCCTTAATCAAAAAATGTTTTAAACAGTGATTTTTGAATAGGAAATTTTAAATTTTGCAGTATTGTGTGTGTAAAGTCAAGTTGTAGTTAATTTTGCTCTAACAGTATAAAGCAATGTGAATTAATACATAAATGAAGATTATACTATGACACAGGCTTGAAGGTTTAATCGCTCAAATAGTTTGCATTCCAAATGTAAACTATGAGTACTTGAGGTATACCTTAGACTTTCTCTGAATAAGAAGTACAGTACTCAATTAGAATATAGTGAAAAAATAGTTTTTAAGTAATTTAATGTACTTCTAATATCTCTTATAAATAGCCATATCAGTATGAATAATGCATATTTTCAGCATACATTGGGTCTAATATTAAAAGGGGCCTTTAGTTTCATTATGAGATAACCAGAGAGCTTGCTTCTTCATAATTTGTTGCTAGAACTCAGTACTCTATTTTCTTTTTAGACACCAGGTACTCTTAAAGTATCAGAAATGAGGCAAGTTGATCTATCTATATAGTTTAATAAAATATATATATATATATTTATATAATAAAATATATATAGTTTAATAAAAAATATTTTCTGTGGGCTGAAAAAGTAGTCCAGTAGTAAAAGTGCTTGCTATGCAAGCATGAGGACCTGAGTTCAGATGTAACACCAATGGATAAAAAGCCGGATGTGGCAAGCCCAAACACTAGGAGATAGAGACAGGAAACTCCTGGGTCTCTCTGGCCAGCTAATCTAGCCAGTTGGTAAGCTCCAGCTACAGCGAGAGATCCTGTCTCAGAAAATAAGATGGAGAATGATAGAGGAAGATACCCAATGTTGACCTCACCACATACACAAATAAATAAAAATATTTTCTCTTCTTTGATCCTACTATCCAGAGCCAAAGAAGTTGATACTCATATAGTGCATTAATGCCAATGTAATCAGAGCTTAATATTGTATAGATCAGCCGTTTTTCACTATAAGCTGACCTTGTTGGTACCAAGGTGACAAATCGAACACAGTGAAAACTGATGAATGGCTTTCTTTTAAATTTTTATCTATGATACTAAACTTCCAATTAAGAAAAGCAAAAGTGATTCAGTAGTAGAGCACTTGCCTGTCTTACCTATCATGCGTACAAGGTTCTGGGCTCTATCCCTAGTACCCTCCAACCCCACATACAAGACAAAGTGAGAAGTGATTAGCTAATTACTTAAAACAGTCTAAACTTTTCTTGACAAATACAGACTTGTTGATGGAGTGGGGTGTCAGCTGACAAATCATTATGGTGCTGTTTATTCATAGCAGATGGGTTAAAGATTGTGTATGCTAAACTTGAAAATATTCAATATAACTTTTTACTTGTGTTTATTTTGGATCTTCCTAAATTACCTTACTTTTGACTGTTGTAAATTTGGGATTTGCTAGATAAGTGTTTTACAAAATGTTATTCTTTATTAAATAAAACCATTTAGGAATTTAAGAGGCCATAGTTCATAATAGTGCCCATCTACCTTATCTCCATATTTTGAGGCAGACATTTGCCTGACAGTGTTACCAGATTACATATTTTAGGTGATTTTTATTGAGTATAACTTTTTTTAAGATTTTATTTTTATGTGTATGGGGGAGGGAGGTGCTGCTTGTATGGGTACCTATAGAGGCCAGAAATAGAGGGTTGGATCCTTTTGATCTGAAATTACAGGTGGTTGTGAGCCACCTGATAACCCTGAGTGCTATTGTCCTCTGGAAGAGCAGCAAGGACTCTTAACCACTGAGCCATCAGTTACTTTTAAGCAGCTTTCATTAAGCACGCCTAAATGTCTGAAGATCCTTGACTGTACCTAACTTGAAAGACTGGAACTATTTTTTTCCTACTAGGAGTCTTTCAGTTTATCAAGTGTCTTGACAGTCTGAATATAAATAACAAATATACTTTTCCAACATTGACTTACCAGTTCTCTAATGGCTCCTTTGTTTCTTCCTGTATTTAAATTAAAATTAACAATTTTGAGAGACTTTTCAACTGCAAGATTGCCTCTGACTTTATTTAGAACATCTCTCCTGGGATATCCAATGTTCTCACTTTTTGTAAAATTGAAGCTACTCCGAAACCTTCCTTTTCATCTTTCTGTAGATACCATCATAGTTTCTTTGTCCCTATTTGTCGGTTGCAAAGTCTTCAGGAAATCAATCATTAAAACTGTCTCAAAATATAAGGAGAGTAGATACTGATAGCTCTAAAAATCCTCCCTTTTCTTAGGATGCACTCTTCATTAGAATCAGTTAGTATAGCTTATATAACTTGCTTTCTAGGAGACTGTCTTCTTGTGAAGTCAGTTTTTGTGATATCCACACATAGTAGCATTTTAGTGACTTAAATTTTGATTCCTGTTGGTTTATTATTAACTTCATTCTTGACTTTGTTAAATCTACAGAATTATTTTAGAAATCTATCTTAATAATCACTGGGAATAAGGCAACACCGGGAGTGTCTTTGACTTCATGAAGAAATTGGATAAATGTAGTGAATAAGTGAGTAGCAATCGCTAAGAGTCGTCCTGTCCTTCTTCATGATAGCACCAGTACTTGAACAAAAATTTAGTAATGTGGGTTACTGAAATGAATGTCTAACTAAGTTTATAGTAAGTCTTCCTAAATACTTGATGACCTCTGTTAAAATTTTTGCAGTGGTTATTGATTTTCATCTAAGTCTAGTTCATATAAATTATTGGATGAAAAATACGTGAATACGTGAAGTAACTTCCTAAGTATATGTATTAGAAAAATAAATCAGTATTCTCTATCAGTCATTAAGAAATTACAGTTTGGAAGCTGGGAGTAAATTACAATTAAGCTGCTTTTATCAATAGCATGGATAGTATATACGATGTTTTGCTCATCCTCTATAAGAAAAGACAGGTCCATCATTAGTTAATATTTGTTAACCCAAATGGTAAGACATGTTCCACAGCATGGTTAATTTAATTTTTCAGTGCTCTGTGGTTTGGACTTTTAAAAAATCTTTTTAGTGAAGTATAATATGTCAGTAAAGTACATCATGCATAAATGTACATCTCAAATTGAAAACACCTGTAGCCAGCACCAAAGTCAAGACACAAGATATTATGAACTTTATGAACTTCATGACTTCTTGACCCCTTCCAGTCACTTTTTGTTCCTATCCTAAGTAAGTTCTAATATGTTATATAAGTAGAATATTACATTAGGTGATTTGTGTCTGGCCTTTTTCACCTAGTATTATAGTTGAAATTCATTTGTGGTTCTGTATAGTTGTTGATCTGAACTATATCATTTTAAGAAATCATTGTAAGGTACTTGTTAGAGATTGTTACTGGTTGGGTGTTTTTTCTTAATAATCACCTTGACACACCATTTTGTAGCTGATTCAAATATAGTCACTAATAATTTGTAACTAGTAGTTAAATAACTTACCTAATTATATTTCAGCCTATTATTCTACTTAAGGACATCTCAGAGAATAATCCAAGCAACCAAAAATTAGAGGACAGGTTTTAAATACCCTCTTAGTATTTTTCCTCCCTCCTCTCCTACCTCTTCCTTTATTCCTTCCTTCTGTTTGCTATTTTGAAATCACTTTAGATTTCATGTTGAAAAATAGCTCTAAGGGTTCCTGTATACTCTTTCATCTTATTTGGTATAGAGAGACAGGTAACTAAAGTGCTTCCAAATTTCCATCTTTTCTTGTAATGCTTACACAGTTGTTACCTTCAAGAGAACCTTTCATGTATTACATAAATGTTTCTGTCAGTTACTTTTTTATTGAGAGGCAGATAGGTCATCAAAAGTGCTTTGAGAATCCAATGAAAGCTGTTCTCTTAGCTCATTCTTAGAGCAAGTGCTAAGCTGTACCCCACATCTCAAAGCTGATTCTTAGATCCCAGGTTTAAATGAAAACCTTAAGGACATGTTGAACTTACACTAAAGCAAGTGATAGCTATGAAAACATAAATTTAAGTCTATAAAGTATGTACAGAAGTTGAAAACTTGAAAGAACTTAGGTGGGAAATTAGGTTGAGTGAAAACACTAAAAAAAATAACCAGATGTGCTAATTGACTATGTCTTAAACTAATTATTAGTGAGTGATAAGTCACAAAACGGGGGCCAGAGGATAGGGAATTTTGGGCAGTGTTGATAAATCTAGAGTAAACTGAACAAGATGGTGACTGATGTGTTTTGTGTGACATTTTGCTGACCTCCTTTATCAGCAAACTGTAGTGCTGTATGTTAAGAATGAAAGTATAGAATTCTGGTCCTGTTAGGAAAGAATCCCATGCTAGAAATACTCAGTTGTTGTTCTAAATAGGGAAGCCAATGGAGCTTCCTTCAGAGGTACAGGAGAAACAGCACAGTGGGAATGAGAATTGCCAGAAATGATGGTGGTAAATGGAACTCTCACAAATAACTAGGCACCAGGAGTAGCATCTTAAGACCTAGAGAATTCTTTGTGTCTCAGGTTTCAAGCAGAGGTGAACTAATATTGGAGAAAGAAAAAGTCATGTTAACAAACCTCCTGATTTAAGAAGGATAATTTAATGCAAAAATACTATCAGTCTAGGTCATAGCCTCAAATTTTTTTTAAAAGGCCACAATGCA
Source organism: Eospalax fontanierii (assembly GCA_035773235.1). Taxonomy (NCBI): domain Eukaryota; kingdom Metazoa; phylum Chordata; class Mammalia; order Rodentia; family Spalacidae; genus Eospalax; species Eospalax fontanierii. The sequence goes on along the minus strand of CM069548.1, from coordinate 28,191,397 downwards.
TAATCATGAAATTGCTAGTAGCAAAGTGTAAATCAAATTCTTACTGGTATAGAAATAAAAAGAGTATGTAGGAACAAAAAATACAGAGTGAATATAGGTTATTGAGGTTTTAGTGAAAGATGAAAGTCCACATAAAACCATTTGAAACCTATGCCTGTAGTGTTCTAAAAAGCTGCTGGGGAATTTTGGCAAAGTTTTAGACACTCAGACATATAATATAGTCAGCTCTCCCTACCTGCACATTCTGCATCATTGGATTCAGCCAACCTCAGATAGAAAAATATCTTTTACTTAAAAATTGTATCTGAGCTGGGGATATTGATCTGTCTGAAGTAGCTTGTTTAGCATGTGTAAAGTCTCTGGGTTTCATCCCCAGCACCACTAAAAAAATTAAAAAAATTTTTTTTAAAAGTTTTGATGCAGTAGTGAACTTTTTGTGCTGTCATTATTCCCTAAACAATACAGTATAACAACCATTTATGTAACAGATTTTATAGCATAACTAATCTAGACATGATCTAAAGTATACAGGAAGGTGTGCCTGAATTATATATAAACATTGTGTATTATGTCCTTTTACATACAGAACTTGAACATTGGAAATCCTGGAACCAGTTCCCTACAGACACTGTAGGGAGAATGTAGTTCCTAACAGCTTATGTTCATTCCAGATTACAAATAATTGATACTGAAGGGCTCTTCTGGTGTCATTTAAGTGTTCTTCTAAGACCTCCTTTCCTGACCAAGAGACAATAAGGCTTATAGCCTTAAAGTTTCACTTTTGTGTGACAGCTCAGAATGCAGCTAAAAAGCAATGTCTGAGAAATTTGACCCAACAAATTTATAGACTCCTATAATATTGAAATAAGATTTGTAAAATTCAGTGCCCCCTTTTAATGGGCTTGGTCTTAATATACATATATAATCACATGTTGAAAATAGTTTAACTACCTTATAAAATCCAAGCATTTTATAACTCACAAAGAAAATTGGAGCGTCTGGTCAAAGTTGCTTTAGGAAGTTGCTTTTTTAGTTGAAAAGTGGGTAGAATTTAGTATTACAGATTGGAAGAACTGAGGGAAAGGGAATAGTACAGTTAGAGGAAAAGTACTATGGATCATTAGGAAAATAAGCATGTGTAAAAGTAGAATAAAAATAGTTGGGTTTAGCTGGGCGTAATGGCACATGCCTTTAATCCTAGCATTCAGGAGGCAAAGACAAGCAGATCTCTGTGAGTTCAAGGCCAGGCTTTACATAGTGAATTTTAGGCCAGCTGGGGGGTACAGGGAGACCCTGCCTCAAAAAGACCAATAAAATAAAATAAGTTGGGTTTGATTGGTGTGGTGTATAAAATGTGAAGACCACAGAGAAGAAAAACTGAATTGACTAGACCAAAAATGCTAGAAAGTACTGAAGACTTGAATTGGGCAATGGTAAGAATGATCATCAGAAAGAAGGAATTGATAAGATTTTACAACTCATGGGTTATAATAAAGAATCACCCCAAATGTGACTCCAAAGTATCAAAAAGCTGAGGGAATGCTCATACTGTTTTAAGTATTTGCAAAAATTACGTTAGGAAAACATATGAGGTTTTATGGTTTTAGTTCTTTTATGGATTTGCTGACAGACCAGTAGATATATTCAGGTATGAACTGAGTAGAAAAATAAGAAATGAAGGTTTTTGTTTGTTTTTATTTACTCTTGCAGTCCAAATTTTAAGACAGGCCAGCCTTGCCCTGGAGCAGAGTAGGATAAAAGAAGGTCAAGCCAGAACTTTAATCAATACCTTCTAACATTTGGAGAACAAAAGATAACATGAAGAATGGATCCTGGAAGTGGGAGCATTCTGGGAATGTTACTTCCTACCCTAAAAAGAAGAAAAAAAAATGTTGCATCTGCTATTCTCTGATGCCAGATTTTTATCCATAAAATGTAATCAATCATTCTTTGAAGTGACATTGCACTGGTTCCTAAGCATTTCTTTTAGGTTTTTTTTTTTTTAAATAGCTACCTGAACTAGGACATCTGACATAGTGTTGTTTATTATTTATCATCAGCACATTAATAGACTTTAGAATTGGCAATGAGAAATTATTTAGTTGTTTACCTATGTAAATGATTCTGTTCATTTGCTTACCACTTTTTTCATTATTTAAATTACTCAATTGAAATCACCCATCCCACTTCTCAAAAGCCATATTAATTATTTTCAGTGTGAAATTGGAGATCACTTGAGAAAGTTTTATTTTTTTTATGCTTTTCATCAAATTTTCAGGAAACTCGGGCCTTGTATAAAGCAGAAAACTGTAAATTAGTTTGCCACTTTTTTCGACAGAATCTAGGACTTTATAATAAAGGTTTGTTAGGAACTTGTTCAAACTGAAAGAAAATTTAAGTGTAACCTGAAATTATTGAACTAGGACAAACACAGAACATCCTTTTTCTTGTTGTTGCTTAGTTTTTCTATTGTATTTCTCGATGTTTTAAAAACTTAAACTGTTTTTAAAACCATGGTGGTACACTCCTTTAATCCCAGTACCTGAGAGGCATACCCAGATGGATCTCTGTAAGTTTGAGAACAGCCTGGTTTACATAGTGAGATCCTGTCCTTAAAAAATAATAAATTCAATTCATACTTCTTCCATGTATTTAAACATGTCCAGCTTGGCAGATTTTTGGGGAAAAAAGAAATATTAAATGGAATTGTTTTAAGTTTTTCATTAAGATATCAAGTGGTAGGAGAGCTATGACTGACTTGTAACTATAGTTTACATTCTTTATTTGTGTGTATGCACACATGTTCATACTAATATTCCAAATAGGTGAATATTTCAGTTTTGGTAATTGATAAGGGCTTTCAAATGTCTTGTATTACCAGAAATTAGCTTCTGTGTTTAGGCTTTAGTTGGCTACTTCTAAAACATTTGTCATATTTGGAAGAAATAAATTTAAATGGTGATAATAATTAACAGTGTATTACTCATTGTAAAATATCCTCAAGAAATAGGATTTTGTTGAAAGTTTGCCTCTCCTCAGAATTTGAAGATCCATAAAAGATTTCGAAGGAGCTATTATATTTTTCAGCTTTTAATTCTGTAGTATTTGAAGCAGAAATAGTGGTGTCTTTTGTATACTAAAGCATGTGTGCAGGCAGCTTGGCTATCAGTATCCACAGTTACTTAAGAATACATGCCCAACTGGGTATGTTGGCACATGCCTTGAATCCCAGCATTTAGGAGCCAGATGCAGGCAGATCTCTCTTGAGTAGAGGCTAGTTCAGTTTACAAAATCTTGAATTCCAGGCCAGCCAGAGCTACATAGTAAGACCCTGTCTTAAAAAGGGGGGGGAGGGATCATACTGAATATTTATTTTTCTGACTCCTTCAGTATTATTAACTCTTAACAGTAGCATTCACTGTAGTTAAATACTTTCTTCCTATAGTTGGTATTCAAAATATAACTTGCCCTGGAAGCCAGAAACATCTTTCTGTATGTCTTATTCCCATAAAGAGGATATATATTCTCCCTAGTCCTATACACTTGTAGAAGAGGAATAAGAAGAGTGTCTCATCTCTTCCTTCTGTTTATAATGATTATTAACCATTGTTTTCAGAAAATTTGTTTATTTGCAACTATTTCTGGGTTTTGTATAGGAAAGAAAATTCAGACATTGATGCTAAACACATTTCTAATATGATCATAACATTTTGCACAAAGAAATAAGATCAGAGGAAAGATACATGATGAGGTCCTTAATATTAAGAAGTTTGATTTCTTTCATGTGAGCTTCTTATGTTCAGAGTAAAATGTAGCTTTTTGTTAACAAAGTATGTAGCTCTTTATTGCATATACTTGAGAAATATATAACTGGTCTTCATTTACTTCATTTTCCCATTTTTAATCTTCTCCTTCCACCTCTAATACCAACTTTTTATCTTTTATATCCTTTGTAAGGTGTTTTAACTCATTGGGTACATTTGATATAACACATAACATGTCATATACTACTTATATACATACATAAATACATACATTTGTACATAGTGCTGGGGGTATAGCTTAGTGGTAACTACCTTTTTGAATGTGTGGAGCCTTGGATACAATCTTTAGCACTAAAAAAAAAAAAAGCAGAGAGAAGAAAAGGAAGATGGGCAGGGAAATGTCTCAGTGGGTAAAGTGCTTGCCATACAAGGACCTGAATTTGGTCACCTTGTACCTACATGAAAGCGGGAAGGGGAATGCCAGGCACAGCAACACTTACCTGTAATCTTAGCATTAAAGAGGATCCCTAGGTCATGGTGGTCAGCCAGTCTAGTCTATTAGTGGGGTCTAGGTTCAGTGAGAGACCTTGTCTCAAAAGAACAGAGGGAGGAAAATGATTGAGGAACACATGTGGTATCAGCTTCTGGCTTCCATAGCCACTACACACTCAAGCACACACAAGCACATGTATTAAATAAGATTATATCCTCTATGTGTAGGAGCTTTTTGGTATTGCTAATAGTTGTATCATAAATTGTATCTTAGATCAGTTGTGATCTAACATGAAGTTTGTTGTAGTTTCTATGTCTTTTATATGTTAATTTCTTAGAGTGTGCCATCTTCTGGTATTTTTATTCTATCAGGTATATTTTGGCCAATTGTTTATCTTTGATATTTCTAAGTCCCTATTCCTCATACATCATCTATGGAGCAATTATGTGTGAAAGTGTGACCTTTTTTGAACAGCAGTGAAATGGCTAAATATCAATGGATAGTCTTACAAAATTTTTAGAATATTTTAAAAGAAATGTGGTTTATACTTGAAAGTGAGATTTTATATGAAACTAAGCTAAAGATAGGCATTCAGGTAGCAAATACAAGGCTGGGTAGAGCTCTCAGTGGTAGAACACTTGACTCCCTAAGGCCCTGGGTTTAACTAACCCTCAGTATCTCAAGAAAGAAAAAAGTTATTTGGGGAACTCTAATAGGCTTGGTTCAGTGTATCATTCTACAAATCATTACTTGAAACTTTTAAGTCATTCTTTGCCCTCCTGCTCACTATTTTTTTCTTATGATAAAGATGTTTCCATAAAAGAAGATGAACTAAATAATTATAAACATAAAACAAGCTCTTACAAAACTAAAGAACTTTCAAGAGCACGTTCTCAGTTCAGTGAATTTAAAAGCTGAGCTTGGTGGCACATGCGTTTGATCTCAGCACTCTTGAGTCAGAGACAAGCAGATCTCTATGAAATCAAGGCCAGCCTGGTCTACATAGCAAGTTGCAGACCAGCTGGGACTACACAGAGACCCTGTCTCAAAAACAAAACAAAAACGAAAAGGGTAAAAAAGAATGAAATGGTAGAATAAATAACTATAGGAAATGTTCAAGATCTGGTTTTGATAGCAGTATTAAGAGTTTCAAGATTATGACCAATAAATCTGTATAGCTTTCTAAGTAAACACTCATGAGGAATTCTAATGTTAAATTTTCAAAGGCTCTCTGATTTTTTTTACCCAAAATCATTTCAGTTACCTAGTTTCATTTTAGCATTTTAGTAAGATTTTTCTACCTTTTGGAACTTGATGATAGAAACTTCAAATAAAACCCTGTACTAGATAACTAATTTTTTAAAAACATGCTCAGGAAAAAATTTGAATAGAAATTTTTTTACCTTTAAAATCTAAATAGTTTTTAAACTCTGAATTTATGATGTATTTATATAACCAGGTATTTAATTTTAAGCGTATCAGTAAAATAACTGAATTTGTTTTATATATGACTAATCTGTCTTCCAAAGGCTTTCCAGGCATTTACTCTAACAATGTGATTTTGTTGACAGGCCCTTAAACAGAGTCACATAGTCTGCCCTTTAAATGGCCAGTTCATCAAAACCTTCCAGACAAGCAGATTACCAGTGTTATTAATACACATTTCAGAAAGCATTTACTTTATTAAATAGGCATATATATTTTATCTTCTTGGATTTTTTCCCATAGCAGAGTAAATCATAAGTTTTTTTTAATATTATGTGAATGCTTTGGTTGATAGGTTTATAGTTACATGATAGTTTTCTAATGCATTTGATGATAGTTAATGAAATGACTACAAGTTGGATAAATATGGATTTTTGCCTTCACCGGGTAATTTCATTATAAAGCTGTACTTTGAAAAAAAATCATACGATTTTACTGAAGTCAAATGTGTTGTATGATTACATTTGGAAAGATTGTTTTTGTAAATAACAATATGTAATAGAAAAGTTCCATTCAAAGGTAAAAATCTGTGACCACATAATCTACCCTATATTAGGTCAGATATCTTAAGATAGCTGTAGTTTCTTTTACAATACTGTGCCTAGAGTTTTCTACAGCTTTGAACTTACTGATTTCACTTCCTCAATAATGGCTCTCTTTCTCCCTCTTCTCTGCCCCATTGTCATTTTATTTAGAATGTTAATTTGGGCAAAGTTATATCCACAAATATTCGTTGTCTTTTCTGTGGATTGCTGACAACTAAAAGTAAAAAGTATGTGTTCTTGTCAGATAGGGGATGTTATTAATCATGTTTTTCTTCAGGGATTGAAATAGATGCCCAACAGAAAACTTTCTAGTTTAACATACATCAGTAATCTTAAGAATATATTACTGAAGTCGTTTTTGCCACTTTTAAATCTACACCCAGTTTTCATTAGCACTCTTAATTATATGAGCTGGACCACTGCTGAATAGGATACATTACTATTTCTAGTACATAAAAGTACATGAAAATTTTTATTCTTTATCAACATGTCTACTTTAATAATTGGGAAAAGTGTAGACAGATTGACATTCAGGAATAAAAGTTGAATGCTATCTTAAGCATTTAAGTGATCATACAGATTTTTATTGATGCAGCCACCTGTACTAGAGTCTAGAAATATACATGGATATGGACCAAGAGTAGAGTGCCAATGTCATTCTGTAGGGTTACAAAACTGTCTGTATCATGGTGTTAAGTCATAGTTTCTGGATCATGATCTTAAACATTTAAATTGGTTCCATTTCTGTTTGACTCTTTAATAACTATTCTGGTGGCCTGAAAGTCCTTGTTGAAATTTTAAGTTTTAAGAATCCAAATCAAATCAAATTATTTTACATTTAAAAATATCAGTTGTATAATCGTGGTAAAACATAAACCTTTGCTGTAAACGATTTTAAAGGCTATTGATTAAAACATTTATTTACTTAAACTCTTTGCTAGAATTTTTTTTAGAATTCAGCATCGGAGGAGGAATGTGACATAATAATGATCGAAAGCCGAAAGTTTAAAAGTTGTGATGCCCTCACATGGTTGGAGGGTTATTCTAGCTTCTAAGGACTGAATGTTGTCCACAAGAGTGTCTCATCAGGTCATAAATTGGTAAGATTTAATGGATTAGATTTTATGTATTATACCTGATGTTATTGTATTGAGATGACTATATGATCAAATGAGCACGTTGTATAATTAATAGTATTAAATATAAGTTAAACCTTAGAATTTTAAATACTTGGAGTATGTAATCCTTTCAAAGTTTAAAACTCAAGGTAGTAATGTTTAACAAATGCATCAGTTTTTAAAAAAGAAAGTGAAATCCGATATTACAGTAACATTTAAATATTTCTGTTGCATCTGTTTTAGATGCTTACAATTATAATGAAGAACCCCAAATACTTTACAGTCATTCTTCCAGGAGATATTCAAGAAGTAATTTTTTAAAAATATATTTATGTATATATACTTGCCTCATAAAATAGTGTAAATTAATTTTACTGCTTTTGGGGGTTTTACTTTCTTCGTAAATGCCATTTTTAATTATTTCTAAAAACAGCCAAATTTCCCCCAGTTTTACATTGAGAATACCAAAAATGCCAATATCACATGAAAAATGATATATGAGAAGTCAGTATACATTTTAATGCCCTGAAAATTAATTCCTTTCAGAATTCTCTGCTTAGAAAAAAAATCCAATTTGTGTTGCATACCTCTTTTGCTTTGTTTTATAGAGCTATATTTTGAGGAAGTGGGCTCTTAGTAATAAAATTTAGCTCAGGATAAGATCTTCAATCTGAAATTCCTATTTTGAAAGGGAAGGAAAAGGTATGGGCTGTTTTATGTCCATAATTATAATAGAATTAATATTCTTATCAAGTTATGGAATATATACCCTACAAGTCTGTCAAAAATTATCTGAGGTTTTTTTTCTTAAAAAGCTGGATATGGCTTGATACCAACTAAACAGGCCACTGTATCTATTTCAACTTTATCCTTAACCAGAGAAATGCCATTGTTCAGTGTCTTCCCTTAAATACATTCATGTCCATTCTATCTTTTGGATAGTATTCTAAATTGTTTCTGATATAGTATTCCATAACTTCTCTATAAAGCTGAGTTTCTTAAATGAATTATTGTTAGCACTTTTTGTCTCGTTGTTCTTTATATTAATATGCTTTTCTGTTTTCTTCATTTTCCATAATAAATCTAAATAAAACTTAGGGAAGTAATTTCTAATTTCTCTAGTAGGCTATCCATCACTAATAAGACCAGGAAAAAAAATGAAAACTTTCAGAAATTAGGGATAGAATTTTGTATATGTGTTCACTTTTATGTAAATAGTTGAGAGCATTTGTCAGTTTTCAAGAAGAGAATATTATAAGTGACAGTTATAGAACAAATCAAAGGTTAACTGCCATAGTTTATCAATTTCATGCTGTCAATCCTTGTGCAAGTGCTAATCCTCCACCAACTAGTTTTGCTTGTGCTTTTGTGTGGTTACTATGCCAGAGCTGTACTAAGTATTTTTGGTACATTATCTCATTTAATTTTCTAAGTCATAATTATATAGATACCATCTGTCAATATCCTTGGTTTTTGTTTGGTTGGTTTGGTTTGGTTTGAGACAGGGCCTCACTCTGTATCCCTTGATGGCCTGGAACTCCCTGTGTAAACTAGGATAGCCTCAAACTCCCATAGATCTGCTTCTTTGTTTGCCAAGTGCTATTACTAAAGTCATACACCACCTCACCCAGCAAATATCCTTGTTTTACAGAGAAGAAAATTCAAATGTAGGGAGATTAAATAATTTGATTAAGTCATATAGCCATTAAATGGTGGAGCTAGACATCAGTTTTAGCTTTCATTGGAATGTTGGCTCTCAGTATTCTTGTGTGCAGAGTAACTCTGGAAAACTTGATAGATTAAAAAAGAATTTTATATTGTACAAAGATGTGAATACATAAAATTTATTCATACTGAACTTGAGTGCAATTTGTCATCCTTCATTACAGAATTATCATTTAAATTTTAAGTATTTCTTAAAAAAATGTGTTGTGAGACATGGTGTCTAAAATTATTTTTTGCATTAGAAAACAAATTTGCTTAAACGTAATGCTTATGTTGAGCATGGTAGCACATGCTCTTAATCCCAGCAGAAGCAGGCAGGTCCCTTGAGATTGATACCAGCCTGGTCTACATAGCGAGTTTCAGGCAAGCTTGAGCTACATGAAGACCCATCGAAAAACAAAACAAAACAAACCCAAACTTGATGCTTATGGTAAGCAAATGCATGTTTATTCTGTTTCTTAAGAAAAGTTTTGAGCCAGCAAGATAGCTCCAAGGGTAAAGGTGCTTTCTACCCAGCCTGCTAATCTGAGTTCAATCCTCAAACCCATATAAAGGTAGAAGTACAGAACCAACCCCTGCAAGTTGTCTTCTGACTCCATATGTGCACCGTAGGATGTGCACACACTTGAGTGTGCATGCAGACTCCAATAAATAAAGTATAAAAAAATTTTAAGTCCTAGTACTTAATTAGATAGTATTATGTGAAACTATTAAAGAATAGGCCCTTTGATAATTATACTTTACCAGTAGCAAGCACTAAGGAGCTTTTTAAAAGCTTTAAACTGTAAATATTTCTTAGGATAGTAAGAAATATATGTAAAATGCCAACTAAATGCTTCATGAGAATTTCTCATTTGCCCAAATTGTAAGTAATTCTATTGAGAAACCTCTTATATGTACCTTTAAAGTGTTTATCAAACAAAATACCTTTTAGGTACATAAACTTGTATCTTTTTAGCTTTGATTTTACATCAAACTTGAACTCCAAACCTTATAACCTTTTCAGTGTTTTAAACATTTTAAGGTTCCTGCATATTTAAGTATGGCTTAAAGCCAGGCATGGTGGCACATACCTATAATCCTGGCACTTAACAAATTAGAGGCAGAAAGATTGAGAGTTCAAAAACAGCATAGGCTACAAGGATAATCAAACTAGATAGTAAAACCCTTTCTCAAAATATAGGGGCTGTTAATGTAACTTAGTGGCAGAGTGATTACCTAACATGTGTAAAGACTTGAGTTCAGTCTGTAGCACTACAGTAATAGAAGGAGGGAGAGAAGATGAAGTAAAATCCACAATGATGCTGCTTAAAATGAGTTCAAGTTAAAACTGTAAGAATTTGCTTACCCTTCAGTTAAACTGATATTGTCTACAGATCACAGACAAAATTTATTTCTTCAGTATCATGGTTAAACATATACAAATAACTGGATGGGTCATGAGAATATGAAAATCCTATTTTTAAAGTATCTTTTTGAGAATACATTTATACCACACTTTCTTTAGTAGTAATTCATTTGTTTTCAAATTTTAAAACTATGAAAAATTTAGGTAGTAGAGTAACAACAATTACCTGATCTAAATTTTTAACACAATTACTGTTTCAGTGTTTATATATTGCCTTCCAGACTATTCAGTACACACGGATACACACATATGTATGTTAATAGTGATAACTGTGGTAGATAAGCAGCTTTTTTATACTTTTTTAAGTTAATTAAAATCTAAAGTGAAGCTAAAACTGTGGTAGTTTTTGCCACTGTGACAAACTATTTGAAATAATCTAAGGAAGGATTTGTTTGGGTTCAGTTTCAGAGATTCTAATCCTTGTTCGCTTTTTGTCTGATTCTGGACTTGAGGGTGAGGCATCACAGTAGAAGAGCATAGCAGAGAAAAGAAGCTCACCCTGTGTCAGGGAGGAAACAGTGGGAGTGTAAGAGAAGGGTGAAAGGAAGGGTCTGTGTACAACTAGATTCCCACCCATTTGCACCCTCCTGATCTAGTCACCTCTCAGTAGTGCCACCCACTAGGGCCCAGGCATTCATTATGAGTCTTTTGGGAGACACTTAATATCCAAACCACAATTCGATGGCTCAGCCTCCAAAGGCTTGTGGCTGTCTAATAATGCAAAATGTGTTTAGTCATCTCCAAAGTTCCAAAATTGTTCCAAGTCCAAGTGGAAAGTCTCCTCTAAAGGACTCAAGGAAAATTCTTAGCTATCAGTCCCTCTAAAAATAAAACCAGATTTATTTATTCATTTTTCATATTTATTCATTTCAGCATACAGTAGCACATGGTAAATATTCCCATTCCAAAGAGGAGGATGGAGACATAAGTAGACCTAAGCAGTACCAAAACCCATTAGGGCAGACATTATATTCTGTAGGTCCTTGTCTGGCATCTGCAGCACACAGTGGTATGATGTACACTCCAAAAGACCAGCTTGCAGTTTCTGGGGACCAAACCTTCAATATATGTGCCTTTCTGGGAGGTACTTTATATCCAGGCTACTGTAGATGGGTTTTACAGTTTAGATTGATACTTAATATTTTGATATCTGCCAAGCCATCACTTCCAGTTTTTCTTCCTACCTCTCTGATTGTTTCTTAAACATTTGACAAGCCTGTCTGTCCTAATACTGGAGTCTTCCAGGTTATTATCCAGATGCTTTTATCATACACTTTTTTTCAATTTTGTGTTTTTATTTCAGAAACTATATTTTTTATATTTTATTGAATTTTTGTGTATTTTGTACAGAATATCTTAATCATCCTTAAACCCCTCTCCCATCTACACCCACCAGATTTCATGTATTCTGTCATTTATATTAAGGCCTATCGAATCAAGTTAGTATACCCAAACATCCTTCTCAGTTCAGGTTCATCCACTGGTGTCTAGTCAGCCTATCTAGAGTCACTCCCCTTAAGAATAACAGCTCTTCTTCACCCAGCAGTAATCAGCTACCTATAGTTCTTTGGCTGAGATTGGGGCCTGCTGCCCATTTCCCCAGTTCTATGCTGGGTTTTTGTCTGCTTGAGTTTGCATGGACCTTATGCATGCTGACATTAGTGCTATAAGTGCATATGAGCAAGGTCCCAGGAACCTGTAGGACTATTTTCATATGGTCATGCTCCTTCTCCCCTGCCTCTTAAAATCTTTCCACTCCCTCTTCCACAGTAGTCCCTAAGCCCTGGGTGGGTCAAGTTTAACATGGGAGTCCTATCCATGGGCCCATACTCTACAGACTCTTACTCTTTGGCCATTTATGGCCTTTTGTGTCTGTTGCCCTCTGTTGCATGAGGGAGCTTCACTGATGAAAGTTGAGAGGTGCATTATTATTCTCTCTAGCCCTTGTTTTGCTATGCTCCATGAGCCTTAGGTGTAGAGGGTCCATTGTAGATGTGTCACTTAGGGTTGGGTATCTCTTGGACATACATTCTCTGTGTGTGACCAGTTGTGGAATGGTCCATTGGAAAAGAACCTTCTTTGATGAATGGTGACTGTCATACTTGTCTCTAAATATAAGGATCCGTACTTAGCATATAGTAAGAAATTACATTTGTGTAGGGCTGTGACAGCCTTAGAGTTTTCTCTAAGATCTGTGACCTTCAGCCTTGTGTATTCGGCTAGGTTTACAGTACAACATATGAGTACCCCTCCCATTGAGTGGGTTTTAAGTACAATTCGGTACTTGTTGATGGCCCCCAAAATTGAAGTGCCACTACTGCTCTACTGTAGTTTGCTGTGTCACATAAAAGCCATCTTTATGTTCTAGCTGCTCAGATCTGTTGCCTCCAACCTAGTTTATCTTTTGCATTCAAATGTTCCTGATCTCTAGTATTGCCTGCCAACCTATTGAGTATTTATTTAGCCTGTTTGTTTAGTCTGTTCTTTCTTAATATGGAAACAGCAATCACCTGACCTTTATTATTTGAAATTCCTAATGTATATCTACATCTGCTTGAAACTCTGTGTGTGTGTGTGTGTGTGTGTGTGTGTGTGTGTGCGTGCGCGTGGGGGGGGCGGAGAGAATGAATATGAATATTCTCCATACAGGTATGGCATCTTCTGTGTCAAACATTATTCTGTGTGGAGGCCAAGAAGTCAACTTCATTCCCCAGGTACCATCCACCTTTTTTCTCTGAAGTCATATCTTAAAAATGATAGTGCTAGTAGGGCCAGGGAGATAGCTCAGTCAGTAAAGTGCTTAACCCATATAAGAAAGCCTAATGTGATTTTACACATTTGTAATACCAACTCTAGGAAGGTGGAAACAGGTGAATCCCTGAGGCTCACTGGCCAACAAGCCTAGCTTAATTGGTGAACTCCAAGCCAGTGACAGACCGTATCTCAAAATAAAGTGGACATTACTAGAAACAGTACCTAAGGTTGTCCTCTGTCTACCCACACACATATCCAAAAAAAAAAAAAAAAAAGTGATGGGATTCAAACCTGGATACAACTTTAAATCGAAAATCTTTTATTCGTTACCACCTCTTAGAGTTTATCTTCTGAGTGGAGAATCATAAGTCTGAGTCAGAAGAGTATTTAGTGATCATTTATTGTAACCTTTGAATCACACCTGTGCTTTCTATAATATACCTTCCAATATGTCATTGAACATTTGGACAGCCCCAGTGATATTTACCTGGAACCCTGTTGTTTTGTGTTTTTTTTTTTTCCTCCCTATCTCCTATTAAACCTTTCATTAACTTTTCCTATAGAACAGAAAATCTTACAATGTAAGCCAGATGATTACAACTACAAAACACATATTAGCTGTACTACAAGTTCTGTGAAAAAAACTAGCAGCCCTAATCACAAATTCAGGTTTCATTCAGTTCATGATCCTGTAGGTCATCAGTATTAATCACCACTTTTCAATTATTGATTATATTTATGGTATTCTTGGGATTATGTGTGCCGAAACCCACTAATGTAAAAAGAGTGTTATATGTTGGGGTGTCTTTACATTCCTAAATCTAGTTCATTGAGAATTTCCATTTGTTTCTAAGGCATGACAGTATGAATGAGCTTTTCTTAAAAATCTGGTGTGAATAAATTTGCAAGTCTCTGTCTTGCTCTGCTCACTTTCAAGATAACTTTTGGTTTCTTTAAACTTCCTTCCTTTACAATCATTTCTGATTGAATGGTGAGAGGAGTTAGTCAGTTGAAGCATTCATGCATAGATATCTATTAGATATAATTATATATTTAAGACTCACTAGATTTACCAGTGACTCCTATTTGAATCTGACACTAATGTGAAAAGTCTTTGTCAAAATTTTTATCCTAAAGATTAGGAATTTTTGAAAGTTCTCTTTATTTTCTACAAAATCATCTTTACTTTGTCAGTAATGTGCTTAGTATGTGAAACTGCCACGTTTCGCTGATGTAATTTCTTTGGTGGTTCATTTGTCTGTATCATGTAGAAACCGCTATATTTTAATTTTCTCAGTGAATAAAACCAGACATAAGGAATGTTTATAAAAAGATGGCTATAGTTACCGACTTTTTACCTAAGCTAACTTTACTAGGGGGAAAAGTTTCTTGAGCTTCCCATTTTAACTGTGTTCTGGTGGTGAGTACTAGTCATTTCTAAGTTTAAATAGCTGATTGATTAATTACATCTTTGTCCTGACACATTCCACATATCACCAATTTATGCTGAACTTAAAAAGTATAATTACACAATACATTAAATGTTATAAACTGTGTTCCATAGTTACTCTTTGAGTAATATGTTTAATATAAATCATAGGCAAAGTATTATAGTAAGTAAACTCTAGAAATAGATAGTCGCTGCCTTTAAGGTTTCAATTTAAGAGGGAATATTTTATAAAAGTAAGAAAAAAGTATCTATAGAAGACTCAAAAGTCAAGACTGTTGGCAAGACAAGAGTATTGAAAAGAAGTCTAACAAGGACCTTAATGGGAGACATTCCATCCCAGATGACTTATGTCTAAATTGGTATAACAAATTTCAAATCATAATAGAAAATTAGAATTCATCATAAAAGATTTTATGCAAACTAGGGCCATTGGGATGACTCAGTTGGGTTAAAACACCTGACAATCTGAGTTTCAATCCCTGGGAAGCACATGGTGGAAGGAGAGAACAAACTCAACTCATACAAGTTGTCCTCCGACCTTCACACCCACTCCATATCAATTAATTAATTAACTAAATCTGTTAAAACTTAAGATTTTCCACAAATTTATATGAACAGCTTATTGTAAAATTCTATCCTTCTCCATGTCTAAATTTTATTGTTATTGTCTAAAAGAATTCAGAACATGGATTTAGCTTCAAATGAGGAAAAGTTAGTGATCAAAAGCTTTTTTGTCACTGACCATGTACAACTTTGAATATAATTCTGCTTGACTGAAGAAACAAAGACTTAAAACCCTTTAGAATTTTTAATGCTATTTTTACACTTTTCTGTACTGTTCTGGGCAAGAATCTTTCTCTGAATTAGGCAAATCTAAAGAAACCAATAACTAGAATAGTAAATAGTTTCAAATCAAAGTAGCGCTCTATCCCGATGTTGTGTTTAAGTAATATTTTATTGTTGAAATTTCATATATTACTAAAGAAAAGCCTGGGATATTTTTAAATACTTAGAAATTTTTATGTTGAATTAAATTGGTTTAGGTATATTTCAATGGCCATTGGATTTTTTTTCCCACCATAGCTTAACAATGTTTTATTCCAACACTGAAACTTAACATTTGACTAATGGAATACAAAGAAATCAAGTAATCTAGTAGAATAGAATTAGGATTATTTAAAATTCTTTTGGGTGAGATATAGTGGCAAAACCTGTTTATTAATAGCTAATTATAATTGATTTTTTTGATACTTCAGGTATCCTGATACTGCCTCAGGAACTTAATTTAATTACATTAGGAAAGCCAGCCTTATAACGTTCAGAAATACAAATTGTAACAAACAATCAGAAGAACCACTTGGAGTTTTTAAGTGTTTACTATTGTGAGCAGTCTCACATAGACCTTAACAGGATCCTTTAATATAGGTACAACTATGATCCTGTTTTACAAATGAAGGTAGTCACAGTATGTCAACTCTCGGATCCACCCTTCTAGTGAGTGGGTAGAATTTGGATTTAATTTGGAGACTGAGGCAGGAGGATCCTGACTTTGAAACCAACTTGGACTACTGTTCTAGTTTAGTTTCTGTTGCTGTGATATACACTATGACCAAAAACAACTTGGGGAAGAAAAGGTTTATTTTATCTTATGGGTTATATAGTTCATGGCTGAGGAAATTTAACTCAGCAGGGTAAAAACTTGAAGCAGAAATCATGGAGGAATGCTGTTTACTGGCTTGTTCTCAGCTACCTTTTACAGTCTAGACCCACCCACCTAAGGATGGTACCATCCACAGAACACTGGCCAAGCCCTCCTACATCAATTAGCAATCAGGAAAATGCCCTACAGACATGTCCTCATGCCAGTCTGTTGAGGTTCTCCCTTCCCGTGTGTGTCAAGTTGGCAACTAAAATTAGTCATTATAGCTATGTAGTAAAACCCTATCTTAAACAAAAAAGAGCTTGTCTACTCAAAAGCCTGTGCTCTTGAACACTTTAATATTCCTTGAGAATTCACTTTTTTAGGCAGCTGCTGAGAGAAAAGCTGTTTTCCTCCTAGAATGTCTGACTCCACCATGAAATAGAGAGCAAAAGGGACTTTAGTCATAGTGAAATGATGACCTAGACAGCATTATGCTTAGTCTATGCTGTCCTTGTTGAAGGTGTTTGTTTGCTCATAGTAACTCCCAAGTAAATTTTTAAACATCTCAACTGCAAAACATTAATTGATTTGTTAAAAGCCAAATAAAGAGGCAAGCATGTTGGTATATACCAGAAACGATAGCTGTCCAGAAGCAGAAGCAGTAGCAGTAAGATTTTAAGTTTGAGGCCAGCTTGAGCTACATGAAGAAATTCTATCTTAAAAAAAAGAAAAAGAAAAAAATAAATAAATAAAGAGACCAGATTTGAGGGTTTTTTCCCCCCAGTAAAATACACTGTTTATTTCCTTAAGGAGTAATGACCTTACTTGGTGTTAGCCTTTTTAATCCAAACAAGAATCAAGCAGCATATTAAAAAATCTCAAGATAATCTCAAGTTTTGACCCTTAAGAACCTCCACCTTATTTACTATTGTCTCTGGACTTTGTAGATTATGACAGGACATAAAGTAGCCAAGAAAAAGTTGTAATTTAAGAACAGTTGTTTGGTTGTATAATCCTAGTGAATACTCTAAAACTTTTATTTTGTCATATGTATGGTCCATAGAGTTATGGTTTTTCTAGAAAACAGTTTTTAGTAATATCACTGTACTATTAAGTAATGGGCATAGATGGAAGTATTAACTAAAATGACTAAGAATTATGTGCTCTTCACTATTACTTGGCTCTTTAATTTGCAAAGGTAGTCTCACTCTCACTTTGGTCAAGCCTGTTGTAGAAATGGGACTGAGGATTTTTCATGAATGACTGTTTAGTTTAAAAAAAAACAGTGTGATTAAACACTTGAGAAAGAGGAGACAGTTGTAAGACCATTAGATAAAGGAATAAATAGCATGACTGAAAAAGGTATGTTTCTTCCAAGCCCATCTTATTCCATAACTTTTCTTACGCTGGTTTTCGCCCATTTGATCTTCTCAGTAGTCAAGTATGTTCATTTTCTTCCACAGGTTGAGCTATCTACCACATTCTAACAACTCTCAAATGTAGAACTATAGGCCCAAGAGTTTCTTCTGGAGTTCTAGATAGCTGTTCCCTGTGTCTTTCTGTACTCTGATAGGATGTACATTTCAAATGAAACCTAAACATCACATTTACTCTCCTCTCTGCCTCACCTACTAATCTAACAATCTTAATTATGACATACTACCATCATCCAATCCCTACTTACTCAAAGTTCATCCTGTTATCCTTGCATTTTCTTCATCATACTAGAGTCCTTCTCCATCTTCATCTCTTTGATCTCTCACAGACTTGAAGCTTCATTTTTTAAAACTCTTTGTTTTACCTTAAATACCCAGTACTGTTTCATACCTGTGAATGCCCTATCTTTGTTTCTACTTCCCCCTTGTCTAAGTAACTTTTTCTAAGACCTACCTTATATGTTACTATTTTTCTTTCTTTCTTACCAGTTCCTACAAAGAGGGAAAGAAACAATATTTACATGGTTATATTGTCTTATAAAACTCTGAAATCAGAGCTGAAGGGATGAGCCAGTGGTTAAGAGCACTGGCTGCTTTTGCAGTGGACCCAGGTTTGATTGAGCATCCACATGGTGGCTAACAACTGTCCATAACTCCAGTTCTAGGGGATCTGTCACCCTCTTCTGACCTCCACAGGCACTGCACAGCATGGATGCACTTACAAGCAATATACTCATACACATAAAATAATATTTTGCTAATTCTGAAATCAGTTTATGAAGGAAAAAAAGTACTTGAGAGTCAAACCAAGCTACACTATGTATTCACTAATTACACATCTTATAGTTTCCCACTCTTGGATGCTGCCAAACGTTTTTTTCTTTCAACCAGTGTTCATTGACTGGCAGCCTTTGTATAAAAACTTGAGTGAAATTTGTTATTGTCTGTAAAAGTTTTATGCAGAAAAATGATAAATGTTACTGAGATGCACTTGTAGAGAAAATGAGAGGTGAAATTTATTCTGTATTTACAGTTTCTTCCTCCAAAGGATTCATATTATCTAAATTATATGTATTAGATACTTGGCTGTAAGAGCATATGACAGGGACAACAAAATGGCTCCATGGGTAAACAAGCTTGTTGTCAAACCTGACAGCCTGCATTTGATCTGGGGACCCTTGTAGTAGAAAAGACCCCTGAAAGTTGTCCCCTGGCCACACATCATTGCACTTAAGCTCAACACACACAAAATAGATGTGTAATTAAATCAAAAACGTGGCCCAGTGGATGGATCCACATTGAAGAACATTGAAGGACCCAAATCATACCCTTTAGGCCATATTATACACATGAGAGTGGCAGTGGGGAGAGGCTCAGAGAGGGGAGTGGATCTAAATGCCATCAAACTATATTGTACGAAAATTGCAAAACTTCAATTTAAAAATGCCAAAGAAATTTTAACATGCAGCAAGTATTTAGCTCAGACTAAAAATAAGGAATGTAATTTGGACTAGTTCTCCAATTATTGTTCTGTATGTAGTTAAAATGGTAGCATTGTCAGTGTCCGTTAGATAAACAAGGACTGCTATGCTGTAAGGAAAGTCAGGATTGCAATAAGTACAGGAAATGACTTGGGAGGTGATCTAAAATTTCATAGCAAAAGAAAGAGGCCTCAGGATGAAAGTGTAGCAATGACATAATAGGATTCAAATTTTGAGTATACTATACTTCTTTTTGGTATAGAGAAGCCTTTACAGAAGAGAAAACATTTGAGTTGAGAACTATAAAAAATGATAGAACTACCACAGAAGTATTCAGAGTGAGAAAGAAATGAGCAAAAAAAGAATGGAGGTAGAGCTCAGTAATAGGCAATTACCTAGCATGCACAGGATCCTAGGTTTAAGCCTTGGTACCAAAAACAATTTTAAGTAGGAGGGTCTTAAGGAGTTGAGAATATCCAATTTAAAATTGGAGCAATCATTTGAAGTGGGGTAAGGAAAGAAGGTGGGAGTTGAATGTGATGGAGCACTCCTGTAATCCCAGTACCCTGGAAGTAGAAGTATGCAGGAAGATCAAGAGGTCAGGGCTGAGTTGGCGAGAAGGTTCACTAGGTAAAGGCCTGATCACTTGAGTTCAGGATTCAAATAGTGGGAGGAGAGAACAGAACTAGTTGCTGCAAGTTATCCTCTAACCTTCACATGAACAAAAAAAGGAGTTCAAGACCAAACTTGGCTACATGAGAACAAGGTCTTAAAACAGATAAAGGGAGCAGAAAAACAACAAAATACAAGACTATAAATGCATTTGAAATAAGTATAAAGGCCTTCCATCAGTAAGCTAGTTCCTTTTGAGAGGAAAGGCAGCATTTTTATGTTATTGTTGAACATTGCTGAGTTTAAAGCTAGATGGATATAGTTATATCCATAAGATTGTTTCTATGCTCCACTACTTTATTCAGTTCTTGGTTTCTAAAATAGAACACAAATTTAAATGAAGCTTTTGTATTTGTGTTTTAAATTTTCTACTGACATTCTTTTCTGTTGTGATCTCTAAGATCTTGTCCATCTTTGCCTGTTCATACCATGAAAATTTTTCATGTTCCTTAAGTAGTGAAGATGGTATTATTTCTTCTTAGTTAAGGAAACCTATTCAAGAAACCCTACTATAAAACATCTGGCTCTTTCTTAATGTTTCTCCTTTTCCTAACTCAGCTGAAACCATTTGAATTCTTAGGTGTTTATAATATAGAAAAAATTATTATTAGATTAATGTCCTTTTTAAATTAAATTTTATACCTTTGAAGGAAGACAAAGTCCTTTTAAAATCAGTAATGAAACATGTAGGGTTTTTGTTTCTGTTTTTCACTAAATTAAGATTTACCGATATTCTTAGAAGCTGGCTGGTCATTGTCTTCTATTACAGTAAACTAAAGAAGGAGTTTTAGAATATGTATGAACAGATTTATGAACTGCTCTCCACTCTATTCCTTCCCAGCATATTATATTATTTCAGGTTTTTGGCTGTTGTTAAGAGTTAGAAGACATTGGCAAAATTTGAAATCTTTTTGTTTCTTTAACCTTTTTATTATTTTATTTTGTGTGTATATTTCCTGCATGTATTCAAATATACCCATGTCATGCAGTGCCTGAGGAGGTCAGAAGAGGGTGTTGGATCCCCTGGAACTGGATCCAACAAGTTAACAAGTGATGATTAGTCACCATGTGGGTACTGGGAATTGAACCTGGGTCCTCTGCAAGAGCAGCCCATGCGTGCTCTTAACTGCTGAGCCATCTCACCAGCCCCTCAAAATCCTTTTAAATTCTACTCTTTTTTTTTCTTCTTAGGTACCACTATACATCTAAGTATAGATAATTGTCAGTCATATACATTTCCCAGTCTAGAAAATAATTTGAAGTACTCAGCACTGTAATGTCAGTTTTTTTATTTGGATGTAAGTCCCTTGATATGTATCATTCAATCCTCGGTAATATGGTATCATTAGATTATCTAATTGCTACTGCATAAAGAATAAAATGAAATCTTCTTTTAAGAAAGCCTGTTCTGGGGCTGACTCTGATCATGCAGAGGACCCAGGTTTGAGTCCCAGCACCCATATATGGCAGCTAACAATCTGTAACTCCCCTTCCAGGGGATCTAATATGTTCTTTTGACCTCCAAGGGCATTGTACAACACTGGTGCACCTACCTACATATAGGCAATACACTCAAACACAAAAAATAAAAATAATAAAACAGAAAGCCTGTTCTAAATGTAAGCATTCCAGCATTGGAGAAAATACCACTCTCCTCATACCCTTCTCTAATACCCTTCGTTATTTAATCTGACTCAGAAGGAAGAAATCTTTAAATCTTTTCATATCTTGCCTAATGTTAGTCGAATAATAAGTAGGAATGCTGGGAATGTAGCTCAGGTGGTACAGTGCTTACCTAGGCTCTGGGTTCTGTTCCCAGCCTGGCATAAATCTGGTGTGGAGCTGAGTGCCTTGTAATCCCAATACATGGGAGGTGGAGGGAGGCAGATTAGGGTTCAAGCCAGCCTTGGCTACTAGTGGAAAGAAGACAGCAGCACAGTTGGTGAATAAGTTAATGAATAAGGTTATTCATTCATCTTAAGTAGATTCTCCATGTTCTTATAACATTTAAGTATTTAACTTGAAGCAATAGGATATTAAATATTTTGATTTGGTATTAAATACTTTGAAATATTTGGATTATAATGCTGTTAAAGCTTTGTTTTTGTATCAGTCTGCAGTTTTTCCAAACAAAATTTAAAACATTCTCCATTTTGAGCATTTTAATAGAAAAAAATTTTTAGTTCTGCTAGTGGTTTTTTTTTAACATTTATTTTGTGTTTGGGTGTGCATGTGCCATGGTGTGTGTTTGTAGCTGTCAGAGGACAATATGTAGGAGTTGTTTCTTTCCTTTTCCTTCCATTCACTGAGGCGTCCTTAAGCAGTTCCACAGAAACAAACAAACAAAAAACTATAGTCATATCAGAATTACAGTGACAGATATTAGGACTATTCTCAAAATATCAGAGCTTAGAAAGAAAGATGCAGAAAAGAAAATAATGTTAATACTAGTTTTTCTTTAACTTTGTTAGAATAGGTCTTTAGTGTAACCTTTTTATTATGTAATTTGGTAGACTTTGGATAAGTAATACTGATAGTTATTAGCAATCCAGTTGCACTGAATTTTTACAAACTTACAATTCTACCTGAACTAAGAACATAAATTTTGCAAATCACAGATATCACTTAGATTAAATATTGTTTCATATATTTAATAAAATACCTTTTGGGGGGCCAGCAAGATAGCTTGGCAGTACTGGTACTTTCCACAAACTTGAGTTCCATTCTTGGAACCCACCTGGTGGAAGGAAATAGCCAATTCTCAAACACTCACCTGTCCCACATGCCTGCAGTAGCGCACATGCCCCCACACATCAAACATACACACACATACACTGTGAAAAAAAAAATGTTTAAAACCTTATTTTGCAAAATGAAATAGTCTCTAGAAATAGTGGAGTCAATACGTCTCCCTTTCCTTCTCCCATTTCCTGTTTCCTAATTTTAGTTTTCCTGCCTGCATTTGTTCATTTTCTTGTTTCTGCTGCAGAGTAGTAACTCCTCCTTCGATGAAATGTGTGTTTCATTATTCTCTAAAAATATAGTGAAATTCTATCTTTGTCCCTCATTTCCCCCCTTCCCAAACAGCCATTTTCTTAGTTTGTGTGTGTGCACGTTTGGTTTCTTTGTACACATACACAAGCAAATACAATATATATTATTCTTTTATGTGATATATACATATGTATATATAGAGAACACAGCTGTATCTTTACTTATTTTTCAATATTTTACTATTTTTATTTTATGGGTATGAGTGTATTGCTTCCATTTAGGTATATGCAACAGTGTCATGAAATGCTCACAGAGGTCAGAAGAGGATGTCTGATCCCCTGGAACTGGAGTGACAAATGGTTGTTAGTTGCCATATGGGTTCTGGGAATCAAATCTGGGTCCTCTGCAAGAGCAGCTAGTGCTCTTAAGTGCATCTCTCCAGCCCCCTCTCTTTACTTCTAAAGATACCCAGTATACCCTCAACACATAGAAAAAGTATCTTGATGGTTTTGGTTTTTTCAGATATGCATACTTTTCAGTTAAATGAATACCTTTGCCATGATTTAGTTAATCAATTTCCATTGATAGACACTTTGCTGTTATAAACTGTACTATAATGAGTAAATACAGTATTTCTCTGTCCTCCCTCCTCTCCCACCTCTCTGTGTGTATATAAGTCCTCAGATAACAGGATTACTGATCCATGGGGGTGGGGAGTTGTTTGCGGGAATAGTCTAGATTGGAAAATGTTAATTTTTATTTTTATTATGATTGAAGTACTGATTTTTTTTTTTCATGCCTTGTGAGCTGTCAGTGTGAATTCTCCTAGTTTTTCTGTTGGTCTTCTGAGTCTTTCAGATTTTTAGAAGTACCTGTAATACAAGACAATTACTGAAAACATTTTTGGATTTTTTATTTTTCAGACATAATTAGGCCTTTCTCATTCCAAAACATTGAAGATGCTCTTACTAAATAAGCTTTTTTGAAGCCATTAGTACAAATAATGGTTGATTTGGGGCAAAGAGGGTCTAAAGTAGGAAAGGATCATTCAATTGATTACAAGTATTTTTATGTATATGTCTTGAATTTAATTTCCTTGTAAAAATGTTTAAAGTATGTTAAAAGATTCATAAGAAATTGTACACAAACACACAGATACAGGGATGACATCCACAAGAATCCTTCTTTTAACTCCTTTTTTTTTTTTTCTTGGCCAGAGATTTTACCTACAACAAGGTAAAATTTCAAAATATATCTTGAGGGCATTGGTGGACAGAATTTTCATAGAAAAGGCTAACAATGGGTATGAATCTTTGCATAAATATTTGCCTCATTTTTTCATAGTTCCTTGTGAAAAATTTTTATGACACCTTTGTAAGACTGGTTACTTGACAAAATAACACAGAAGTCTTGTAATAACCTTTGTATCTACTTGTTCAATATAAATAATAGCTTCAAAAATCACTTACTGTGATCCAGGCACATCCTTAAAATTCCAGTATTTATAAGGCTGAGGCAAGAAGGATCACAAGTTACACTGTGCTACATCGTTAGACAACATAGGATAGACAAACATTGTAATCATTGAGCTATGCCCAGGCCGTAATATTTTCTTCTCAACTGTGGAGATTTGCATTTGCCTAAACATTCTCTATGAATTTTACCTACTTAGACTCTATAAGGGAAAATGAATTCCTCCTGTTACACTGTAAGTATTTTTAGGCCCCTTTTACAACAGAAGGGTCGATTTTTTCAAAAAAAATAATGTTTAACCTTCAGGCTTACTGAGCTGTAGCTTAATTAGACTTACTCTTTAGAGGTTAGCAACTTACTCACAATTTTATTTTCTGTCTATAAAACAAGTCAGACATCTCTTATATTAAGAGGTGGCAGAAATGAAGTTTGTAGGTTATTTACTGTAAATGGAATATGACTGCTGAAGACTTATCTCTAGAAAGATTGTAGTTTCTTCCAGACATGACTTTATGAAGAATCAGTTTGACCTGTTTTGCAGAAGGGAGCTTGATCATAAAGAGCCAAAATTGCCAACTCAAAAGTAATTGATTTCTTTTTACAGAAGATGTGATTCTATAAACTTCCCTGCTTTTATAATTCTGATTGTGACTCTACACAGAAAGTTAGAAGGATCTTTGAGTAAAATAAGGTTAACTTTTATATAGTTTTCTACTCACAAATACACAGAATTTTAAGATACTTTGTGACAAACCAGAACATTTTAGTTCATTGCAAATAGGCACATTACTCTGGGCTGTCCAAACATCACTGAGCAAGTAAGTGCATTTTCTAAGAAGTTGCCTCCCTATTCTGAGAGCGGAACTACTACTGGGAATGTGCTAGATAAGATAAATAACATTTTACAAACATGGTTTCATCTCTGGATCCATGCATATGGTTTCACAACTAACAATAAGTGGTACTTATTTAAAGAACTTTTTAACATGTATAGCTTATGATTTATTTTACGTCACTGTAGATAGGTACTTTCTTTCACTGACTTAACTCCTGGGGTGGGAGGTGATCTTTTATTTTGACATTAGGTATAAGTTTGAAGCCTTAGATTGTAAGTTCCTTGGCCTCAATTTCCTCATATAAATTTATAAAATGAGAATGCTGCTTAGTCTTACTGTTAAAAATAATTAAGATAGTATGCCTGCCATAAAATGAATTGTCATCAGTTATTTTTTCCTCTGCCTTCTTGATTTGTTCATTAACATTGACATAGAGAAGACAAAAGACAAAGTGAAAACATGCCCCCTTGGAGAAATAAATTTGCATTGTTCTTTTTTGTTTCTGTTCTTAATTTAGGCAGAAAGCTATTTTGTATCAGTCTACATTATTACAGATAAAGAAAAAGTTATTTCTTACATTTTACTAAATAATGTGAAATAAAGTTAGATGACCTTGCCTTTACTGATTTAGCTTGTTAGCTTCTTAGCTTCTTTGTGGTGCTACAAGTGATCATGATCTCTTGTAAGAGTAAGGAAATCTGGGAGGAAAAGCTGTGGTAGGAGCCAGTTGAGATGAATTTTAAAAGAGCAGCATAGAAAGCTGGACTGTCTGCTGCAGCTTTTTTTTTCTGAGACTGTGATGGCACAGTTCTGTGTTTCTGTTCATACCCTCTTTATCTACAGCTTTTATCTGTAAATGCTAATCAAGATGTGATTTTTTTTCCCCAAAAGAATTGTCCATAATTGAAGGCCAACCTTTCCTTTTTCTCATTTCTAGCTTATAATAATAGCTTAAGCAAGATTCTAAGCTCTTAATTTTCTCTGATTCTGTGGCAGTAATTATGTAGCACTTAGTTTAAAATAGACTTACTTTACTTTGAGTATGTGTATATATGGATGCACACCCCTTGATCCTAAATACATAGTTTATTCTTACACTGCATCTTGGGGTACCTAATTGTATAATAGGTATATATACTGTATATACATATATAATCTTATAATACAGAAACCAAAAAAAGAAAGACCAGAAGTCTTCTTAAGGAGCTTAAATTCATTAACTGGTTAAGCATCAATATATGAGGTGTTGACTGCAGTAACAAAAAAAAAAAATTAAGGTGTAATTCCACAACGTTAAATGGTGAAAGAAAACTTGAAGGGAAAATTACTCTGCTTCATTGTTCATTCTCATTTTCAAAGATGGCTAAATTGCCATGTTTGGGTAAACACCATAGAAAACAGTACCTTCGTTGAAACAGTATTTTAGGCCATATTCTGGGATCTTGAAGTAGAATAATACTGTCAGTTTGCCTAAGACTACAATATTAGTATCTTTATTATAAATCTGGCTGTTTAAGCAGTGGTTCTGAGAACTTATTTTCTATCAGAATCACCTAGAGGATTTATTAAAATTAACATGACTTCTCCTCATCCTTGTAGTATCTTAATTCAGTAGTTCCAGGACAGATCCAGATATATCAATTTCTAGCAAATTTCCAGGTAATGATGCATCTGGTTCAAAGGAACTTCACTTTGAAAACTAACTTATCTGAATTCAAAGAATTTTAATGACTTCCTAATAACAAGCCATTTGTTGTTTAAAATCAAATTACTGTCATCTCTAGTTACTGTGAAAATGCATTCCAGCTCTTATGTGTCAAAACACTATGCTTATTTCACTAAAGATAATGAAACCTCCCTCAAGAAGTTCAATCTACTAAAATTAAGTGTAGTTGTATTAGGATAGTAAAAATAAATCACTACCATGTCTTGAACATTCAGTGAACCAAGAACTATGCCAAGTACTATTTAAACTCACTTAATCCCCACAGGATTAAGATATATAATGCTTATTTTTTTTTAGATCTAAGTATTGCTAGACCTGAGGAGGCATGGAATAATTACTCTAGAGAATCAGAAAGCATCACATCACAGAAGAGTTGGCACTGGAACAATTTAAGGGGCAAGTGAAAGATAGCCAAATAGGATTTGAGTTTTGTTTGTTTTTTGTTTGTATTCATAATTCTGTAACTTTCATCACTGTAAGCCAGTACTCATAACATGGTCAGGTAGCAGAACTTTCTAGGAACTAGAAGGACATTTGTGAGGGCTGGAGAGATGGCTCAGTGGTTCAAAGCACTGGCTATTCTTGGGGAAGATGTGGGTTTGAATCCCAGCACTCACATGGCAGCTAACAACCATCCTTAACTTCAGTTCCATGGGATCCAACGCCCTCTTGTGACCTCCTCGGGGGTACTTTTCAATATGAATGTACTTACACACATGCAAGTATAACACTCGTACACATAAACTAAAGAAAAAAGTACATTTTTGAGTTCAGCAGTCTGTTTACCAGACCTCTAGATGACTCTGGTTCATGCTAGTTTGAGAATATTGTAATAGTAATTAAATTGTTGAATAACAGCCTTCAAAATAGTCAAAGGTTATTAAAATGGTAGTAATTTTATTTGAGATTTAATTCTGTGAAGAGTACAGTGCTCAACAGAATTAATATCTTTCAACATCCTCACAAACCCATTTCTTCTGTTGCTGTAAGCAATCAAAATCAGGAAACGAATGTTAGATCACCATTCAGAACAGTAACATGCTAATTATTTCTTAGCTATAGAAATAATTTTGAAACTTGTTGATTGCTTTTAACTAACCGGAAAATGAAGCGGTAATCCCCTTTTATAATTTGTAAATGTCAGTATATAAAACTAGTGTTATAGTTAGCAGTTTAAACCAGATGTGTTGAAAGAATAGGATGTATTCACATCATGAAATGAAGTAATACTCTTTCTTGGTAGACGTAATACTACAGAAAGTATAAACTAAGATTCTCAAGCAAATGCTAACCAAAATGCCTGCCGCCATCTTTTCTATTTGTGGTCACTATTTTATTTTTTTACACTAAAACCTTATAGTTTATGTAGTTTGTCTGTAATTGAGTTATATATAACCTTACTTTACTTTGCACACTTCTTTACAAGTATTGAAAGCCAACATGTATAAAATGTTGGTTAGTGATCTGTATATCCTTTCTAGATTTTAAATCTGCAGAATCCCTATCTTAACAGCAGCAAAAAGTAAAGTACTATGCCATGGCTAATGCTGTTAATATTCAGTTAAATAAACAGTATGGTCCATGTGTTGACTGCAGGTATCAAAGATTTCGAAGCAGAAACTGAAGTATATACACTCACCCCTTCATTAAGGTGGGGAAACTGAGGTTCAGGGAAATTAAATAAATGATTTGCTGATGATCACACAAATTGTAACAGAACCCAGGACGATAGCCAGGCCTACTTGGATCACAATCTAAAAGGCACAACTACATGGAAAGACTATTTTGATCCTCAGTCTGATACAATACCAAGGGCCCTTACCATTCCAAGTAAAATAGTCTTCAGATATTTTAGCACCAGAATCTTCTCAGGTACAGTATACTTGGTCAAGAGTAGTTGATAAAGACTTTTTTGTGCTGATAGAAGGAAGTATCAGATTTTCCTTTACAAGACTTTTTAATCATATTTTTCAAAATCTAAAAATACCAATAAGAGTATTCTTCCTATTCTTACTAGTTAATGCATGGGAAAGTATAAACCACCAAAGAGAACAATTACTTAATCTTCTGTGTCATTATCAAACAAATGCTGTTATATTTGAAACTAGGATGTACTTCATAGCTAGACTACTTTGAATTATTTCTAAGAAAAACTGATACAGACTACATGCCTCATGATTTTTGTCAGCAAATAACCTACATTGAGAGCATGTAGTCTACCAAATTACTGAATTCTTTTTTCACCAGCCCTTCCAAAAGCCCTCCGAATTGTTCTTAAAAGCCATCTATCTACACACTTAAAGATTAGTTAAAATATAAAATTTACACAAAAAACCATTATGATTTTAATGTATTAAGACTACTAAAAAGGAACTCCTAAATAAAATTGGGGGTTATTTTTAAAATGGCATATATATATATATATATATATATATATATATATATATATGCCATTAGGCAAATTATAAATATTGGAACTACAGAGGATTTTTAGAAGTCATATATTTTCCAAGATCCTCATGTTAAAAGTTAGAAGTCTTGAGTATTGAAATTGTAAAAATAGACTTAATAGCTTATTTTTAATTGTCACATTTGGTTTTAAATAAAACACAAATGTCTTTTACATTATTTTAATAGTTGGAAGGGTGGTCAAATTTTTAGGAATAATTTAATGAAATATTCTAATTTTTTCCAGTGCATCTGGGGGAGGTGTTGTAGCCATTGACAACAAAATAGAACAAGCAATGGTAAGTAAATGTTTATAGTTATCTTGTTTCATTGTTGGTTGTAAAAAGCACTTGGATTTTGTCAAATAGCAGCCAGCTAATTTCTTTAAACCAAAAAAAAAAAAAAAAAAGGAATTAAGGAATTATACTTCTTGATAGTGAGAGAAGATGCTAGAACTTTGAAAATTTCTAGTCTGTAAGTACTATTTCTTTGTGCATTGCCATCAGTTGGGGACATAGTATAGTATACATAATTGGAGTATAGTATACATAATTATATGCAATATATTCAGCCAAAGAGTAGTATCTTTTTGTTCATTTAAAGTTGGAGATGACACGGCACTTTAATCTCTAAAATAGTACTGTTGACTAGTTTACTATCAAGCAGCTTGCCATTGGATGGAATATTACTACTCTGGTTCCTTTACCCTAGCATCTTGGCGTGCTTATTCTAAACTCTTAAAGGAATGAGAACTTTCTACACTAGTTGGGAAGGACACTCCAAGTTTCCCACAGACCTGGTCAAGATAGTAGAAACATTAAATGAAAGAAAAGGAAATTAATTTTTAAAAATAAAAATATGAAAACCACTTTGTGTATAAGGTGCCTTCCTGAGTATTATAAAACTAAATAGTTCCTTGTTTCTCCTAACTCTTTTTGACATTCGTAATTTTCTTTTCCACAGGATCTGGTAAAAAGCCATTTGATGTATGCAGTAAGAGAAGAAGTGGAAGTTCTAAAGGAACAAATAAAAGAATTAGTTGAAAGAAACTCTTTACTTGAACGAGAAAATGCACTGTTAAAATCTCTTTCAAACAATGATCAATTATCCCAGCTCCCAGCCCCACAGGCCAATCCTGGTAGCACTTCTCAACAGCAAGCAATGATAGCACAGCCTCCTCAGCCAACGCAACCTCCACAGCAGCCGAATGTCTCCTCAGCATAAAGCTTTCTTAAGCCTCATTAAGGAAAAAACTGAAAGCAATCTTTCCTTGTGTGCCACTGGTGTTCCTTCCACTTTATACGAAAGCAAGTAGCCACGCTTCGGTTGTGTGTTTGGCCTTTTCAGTATTAGACAATCATTCTACAAGAGCGTTTCCTCTCTCTAAGATGTCGTGCAGCACTGTTGATGTCCCCTTCTATGTCATCAGTACACAAGGAGAATAGTAGATGGGGTTTATTAAGGCAAGGAAAGTCAGCATTTTACCTGGTGCGCATGAGTGGGATCTTTAAGAGTTTTGGTGGCTCTCCCATGTTTCCTATTACCCATGGATTTACCTTGAGCCTTCCTATCACATAAATAACAGTTCATCTAAAGAGCCACTTTTCTTTCAATATCAGTAACATTTGCCTACGTAAGTTTTCATTTATTTTGTGTTTTATTTATTACAGGGCTGCTATTTTCATAATGTACATGAACAATGTCACAGAACTTTTTTAATTTTTTTGAATAATTATAAGTATCAGTAAAGGAATTGAAAGACAGGATTACATTTAATAAATAAAACGTTTAGGCAATAATTGAACAAAAGAATCCTGGCACATTTCTAACACTAATGGCAATTTACCGTTGGTATTTATTTTCACTAGTAAAGATCCAGCTTGAATGTAAATTTTGTATAGTGTAAGTATGAAGAACATAGTGCACCTGTACAGGTAGTCACCAGTTATTGTGATATAATAAATAATTGGACTATTTTCATGAAGAAAACTCTGTTCATTTGTTTCTACTTTCTAATAGAAATTGCCACGATTCCTCTGCTTTTCAACATTTCGTATGACTTTTTTTTTTTTTTTTTGGGTGGGAATAAAAAGCTGTGAAATTGTTCAACCTACTTTGTAACCAAAGAAGCAAAGCTGTGTAATGGAGTTTTGTTTTGTTTTGTTTTATAATGCACATTCTTTATGTATTTTTATTTAGTGTTTTCTCGGTCACAATTTTCTTTGCTGTCTAGCATGATCTGCATGACCTATAGTCTCTGAACCACTTTCGTACCTCATGTTTTATCCAGCACTCTTATTGTACTATGTACTAGTCTGTGAACAATGTCAAATAAAGAACGAACAGGTCGTATGGTAGAGCTGAGCTAGTGTGCAATACACTAGTTGTACAAAAAACAAAAATGAAGTGAGCCATCTTTTGTTCATTTAAAATGGTGTTTTGAATTTCATATGCAGAAAACGTTTTGTTACATTGCAGATTTTAATGTATTTAATAAATGCAACATGCAGATTAAGTGCAGTGTATACTGAGTATTTAAATTAAAATGTACATTTCATAAATACAGTTTCAAGAGAAAGCATCATTTGTGTATACTAACACATTAAGTGTATGTCAGAAATTGATGTAAAAATATATATTTTAACACATTTTCTGAAATTAAACTGCAGTTTTGTTGAAATATTTGGCTCTATATGTGTTCAAAATTTAACTAGATTTGTATTTTCACAGTTTAAAATATTCCTTAAATGAAAACCTATGATGTTATTGACAATGATAGTTCTTAAATTTTCCAAGTAAAACAATTTAAAGAATGTAAGAATGGTGAGCAATATTTGTACTCAATATTCTTACTATGTTAATGATATAAATAGGAAATCCTCGTCTACCAAAACTTTTACTTGAATTCAGAAAGGTGCCTGTAGAAATTAACATGTCCTGTATCTGTAGCCCACTAGTTAACTAGGAGTTAATGAGAAACAGTAGTTGGCTCTCCATGTTAAAAGAGGTTAAGTGTTCTTTATTTGAGACATTTTAGCCACCAACAAAAGGCATAAAATTGAAATGTATATGACATCACCAAATACTTTATATTCTAGTTGTGCTACAGGAAATACTGTTCAGAAAACAAAATCTTAATGTTAATTAGTAACATTAGAAGTATTTAAAGGAACTAGGTAAGTACATAGACTTGAGTGTGTAACCCTAAGGATATAGAGTGAGATTCAAGTAGAGCCACCATAGGCACGGTAGAACGTGAAACAGTCGTTGGAATGTTAGCCAGAAGATTCTCCCAGTGTGCCCTTTCATTGCTATAGTGTGGTACTTCATACAGACTAAGGAAAGCTCAGATACTAGAAAAGGGTTGGGCATAGGCTATAGTTCTATGGGAGACTGCTTCCCAAGATGCACAGGTCCTTGTTTGGTCTCTGGCACTGAATAAAAGAGGGCGGTGATGTTTGATTTTTGTAAAAAGAGGTGAGTTTTTATTCTAGGCATAGAAAAAAAAACACTTTATCAACAAGGTATAATAATAATAGTCACCAAGGAAATGACTAATATTTTAAGGTTTAAAATGGTGACAGCAGTTCTCATTTTTTAAAATCCTAGTAAATGATTAACAGAAGAAATAAAATTGGTTTCAAAAGGTTTAAGCTCTAGTAACCTAAAAAAATGCAAATTACTATTTTAACCAGTTATGTCTCTTTTAAATGGCAGAACTCGATGTGGTAAGGTGGGTTTTCCTGTGTTCTCCAGGACATAATTTGGCAATGTACATTAAGAGCTTTAAATATTAAGAAACTCCAGTTCAATGGCATATTGCTTAACTCAAGGTGCGATGTTCAGAGATGCAAAGTTGTGCCTGTCTTCTGTTATCAACCTCTTCCCTCAGAGCTCAGAGGTTTTTTTTTTTTTAATTCCCCTGTCCTGTCCCTACCTAAAGCCGTGCAAGTGAAGTTTACATCTAAACTTGTTCATATGAGGTACACTGAACTCCAAAGTAACAAACAAAGGTGGGCAAGGTATTGTGCTTGTATTTGGAAATGTAAACATTTCCCTAATTGGTTAGTTTGTCTAGGATCTTCATTTAGATTAGATCTTTCTTGGGGTTAGAGTCTCTTAAATAGCTAGAATGTTCCAAATAGCTAGAACATTAACTAATTGAAATCCCAATTTGGGGGCACAGTCTTATAGGAATGTCATCCACCTTTAATTTTCTGAATCCAATGCCTATAGACCAAGGTGCTACTGCATGATTTAATTTTTTGATATGGTTAGTGTGTGTACAATTTTGCCCAGAGAAAGCATTTTTAGGTAGTTCCAACCTAAGCTCACTACAACCAACAAAACAAAAAGG
Organism: Eospalax fontanierii; assembly: GCA_035773235.1. NCBI lineage: Eukaryota > Metazoa > Chordata > Mammalia > Rodentia > Spalacidae > Eospalax > Eospalax fontanierii. The sequence goes on along the minus strand of CM069548.1, from coordinate 28,157,590 downwards.
AAGTTGGAGAATTAAGTGTTAGCCATTTTAACTTAACTTAGATAAAGCTTTATAGCCCTGGTGGCAAGTCCTTTTACGGCATGTCTAAATTCTCCAGTAATCCGGTTCAAAGGAAAAAGTGGAACCCTTAAGATTCACTTCAATCGACAAGCCAGCCAATGCTGTACATCAAGAAATACAATCAGGGATGAATTTGTCAGGCTCGGTTTCCTGAAAGGTGACAACTGAGTCTTCAGAGTCTTCAGAACTAAGAGGAAGTACATTCCAAGCCCAAGAAAACCCTGTTCAAAGTTCTTAAAGCATCAGGAGGCTCCTCAAGATAGCCACAGAGTTTTTTGGGAGAGAAACTTGAAATGACTGCTCCAGCAGTTGTGGCTCCTTGGGAGTTATTAAAAAAACAATTGAATGATTGTTAGCAGTGGGATATATTCAGTTCATTTCAGTGGTAGATGGGAGGTAGACTGGCGGGTTGAAACGGGACAAATAATTTAGAAGGGACCATGATCAAGAAACAAAGTAGGTAGTTACCTAGGCAAATTTTGTGGTTTATGAAAAAAAGTATGTTGTAACTTTACCATTTTTCAATGAATATTCCATTCATTGTTTTCTTGCCCCTTCACAGAAAAAGAGCCACAACCACTCCTTAAAAGTTTGATTCAGTCTTATGTCTGGTAGCCATGAATCACCACAAAGTCATCTTTATTCCATGTTGAATTGTAAGAATTTAACAAAAAAGTGAAGAAAATAGAAGACTTTGCTCACTTTATGCTTCTGTAAATTCAGCCTAAAGGTAAACTGAGTTTAATCCTTTAGTGGTGGATAGGATTAGCATAACCAGAACTCTCCCTGATCCTTCTTGCTCCTTGGAAGGGATAATGTGGGTTCTGACCTCACTGCAGATACTGACAAAGTAAGAATGGATTTCCCTGAGCTTTAACATGGATCAGCCCTGCCCTGTGTTCTGTGAGTCCTCAGTTTATGTAAAACAAACTTTTTTCCCACCCCTTGCTGCAAACCGTCTACAACCCATGTTTCTATTTTCTAGCAATACTAGTATCTTCTGATGTTTATTTGCATTCCGCCCTCGACATTCCAGAGTTCAGCCCTCTCTCATTTCTATACCAGGTTACTGAATTTCTCTTCCAATTCTCCTCTTTGAATGCATGTATTCCCTCTGTAGGTGGAAAGGTTATGATAAAGGACTCCCTTAGTGGGCTACTGTAGGTCTGACATGCTGTTTTCAAAAGTAGGAAGTTCTAGGTAAGGCACTATGCCAGTCTAAGCTTCACAGGCCTGAACTCTTTTTCTATTTTTTAATGGAATTGTTAAAAACAACAGCCTTTCAGGGCTGGTGATTGGTAATGGCAAAGTATGAAGCTGTTATTTTCCACTTGGCCATTGAATTTGTACAATATACCTGGATTTTTCCTTCCTCTTGCTAGGGAAACTGATAAATTGGGCACTTTGGGGGTTTTCCCACTACCTAATGTCATGGATCCACAGTATCTAAGTTTACAGACTAAGACATGCCTGCAGAAGCCATAGTTATCCCTTTGAAAGAGGGAAGGAAAAGATTTGCTAACTTTGAAAAATAGCTGAATTTTAAGACAAGGCAAGTGCCGTAAACCAGCTTTCCCACGAAGAAAGCGGAGTAAGCAGAGTTCACTTTTCCTGTCAACCTTTTGCATGCCTGCATCATAAAACAATTGTATTCTTGCTGCTGCAATCCAGAACGTTTCCAGATCAGTGTTTGCTTTCATTTCACAAGCAAGAAGCACATCTCTATAGAGATAAACCGGAGGAAGGCCATGGGTAAAAGGAACATTTCCCACACACAGGTGATGTCCTAGACCAGCGTATAGTTCTAGTTTCCTACTGAAGAACAAAACGTTCCTGTAAATCACTTGAGAAGGTCTTGCATAGACAAAAATATGTATAACTTCATCAAGTGCCAAAAACAAGTTTTGGAGAAATAGTTTGGGATTATTTTTATTTCTTAGAAACATTGTTGAAGTATGATTCAGTTCTATCTCAGTTTAGGTGCTGCACCCTATATTGGATGTTTGAGGATAGAAAGATGTGTATGACATGAATTTTGCTCTGCAGGAGTTCAGTCCAATGTGAAGGCACAAGCTGAAGTTCCACACTAACTCAGAATCAGCATCAGTTTGTAGACCTCATATCATTTGTTAAACGAAAGGTTCTTACAAGTCAGTAATAATTTGTTGTGTCAGGTGAAACCCTTTGCCATTGCCAGGAAATAACTTTAAATCACCAAGAAGCTTTAGTATCAAATAATACTTCTGGAAAGAGGGGGAACAGGCAAAAGAAAACCTCCCACCTCTACACTGAGCCTGTGAAACACCCCTAAAAAAAACTAATCTGAAAAAGAAGTTTACATATTTTTAAAAAACTCTTTAAGTTTGTAGATAATGAATCTAATTTAACCTAACTTGACCAGAATTTACATGTCATGAGTTATATTGTCTTGTCTCATAGGCAACACATGAATTTTGGCTGACATAATCAGCTACCATTCAGTGAATGAAGTTAATAACTCAGGTACCTGATGCCAAAAATAAATCTCTAATAGAACTAAGAATTCAGAAATAAATACAAAGTCTGTATGTTGAGTAAATGGTAAATGTGACATTTCAGATCAATAGGGAAAAAAATGAATTAGTTAACAAAGGTATTGAGACAACGTAACCATTGAAGGGAAAAGGGAGTTTAGATTCTTGCAGAAATTTAAATTTCAAGCTAGATTGGAAGTGAGTCTTCTCCTTTTGAAATTCAAAGCCTTGACGATACATGTAAGCAAGTAGTTCTACAATAAATGAAGAGATGCTCAACTACAGCAAAAGGCACATGAAAACACAAACTGTCTCAGTTGGCATTGGTGAACGTCAGATGTACATGAAGTAAGAGCTGGAAAGGGTGTGGAGGAATGAGAACTTCACAAGTTCAAAGAACCAGTTTTAAAGGCAACTGGGTGATACCCATTGAAATTGAAATCTTACATATCTCTGGCCCAACAGGTTCGATTTTTAATATATACCCTAAAGAAACACACATGTCCACAAGGCAGCTTGACAAAACCATTGCTTGTAAGAGTATAAAATTGGAAAAATCAAGATACCTATCATGACAATGGAATGTGCTGTATGCTATAAAATGTTAGGTATCAGTGAAAAAGGACGTAGGGGCGTGTGCTGACATAGATCTCTAGGATGTGATGTTAAGTTTGTTAAAAGTTTGGGGGGGGTATTGAAGGGAACTACATGTAATACATATGATACTGTTGATGTTAAAATACATGCCACACACACAATACTGTACAGTGTACTTCTACAAGTACCTATTGGTGTACAATATAAATATATAGAGAAGGTTTGGAAGGATGCTAACCAAACTGTTAACAGTAGTTTGGTGGTGTGCATTAGCTGAAACTGTAATATTTGATGTTTTTGAATATGCATTCATGTACTGTTTGTGTAATGACAAATTAATAAATTAGAAAAATGAAACAATAGAAAGTGTTCTTGTCTCCTTTTATCTCCCCTAAGTGTCTTGGATCTCCTCCAGCCTCCCTGGACATCCCCCTCTAGGAATGCCTTTCTGTCTCCACTGATTCTACATCACCCTCTCTTCTGGATTCTTAAGTATTTATCTGGGTTCAACAAATGATAAATTCCCTAACTGAAAGTCTGTTCCCTCCACTTGATTCTCCAGCTTCTTCCTTTTCCTTTCTTGTTCTGCCCTCATGCACTGTTCACCACTAGACGAACTGGCTCTGCTTCCCACAGCTCCCCTGAAGTTGCTCTGGTCAAGGTCACCAGTGATCAACCGATTTGCTGCTAGGTCAACTGCAAAGCCTTTTAGTTCTCACTGAACTGTTGTGCCTAATTCCTGCTTCTTGTCATCAGGTTCGCCCATGGTATCATTTTCTGTTTTTCTTCTTGTAAAAATTTCTCTCTGGTAAAAAAGTATATAGCCAAGTTTTAATTTTTTTAAGCTCAATGTCTTCTTAAAAAATTATTTAATTTTATGTGCACTGAGTATTTTGCCTGCAAGGCTGTAAGTGCACCATGTACATACCATACAGTGCTCGTGGAGGCAAAAGAAGGTGTCGTATCTCCTAGAACTGGAGTTAAGGACAGTTGTTAGCCAACATACAGGAGCTAGGAACCAAATTTGAGTCTTCTGCCAGGAGCAGCCTGTGCTCTTAACCTGCTGAGCCATCTCTCCAACCCCTTAATCTGTCTTTTTAACAAGTGAATTTAATCCATTTTCCATTTATTATCAGTGTCGGCATATGTGGATGGTGTGCTGGCCTAGAATTTTGTGTTTTCTCCCTAAATTCTGTCTAGATCCTCCTCATTTTCACTCTCCTAGCCTATTCAAAAATTGATAGTTTTTATTTCTTACCCCTTTTATTGTTGGGGAGTTATGCATCCTGGGTCCAGTCTCTCAAGTATTTCCTTTACAATTTCGTTTCTCATTAAACTGTGGAAGTCTCCACTCATTTGCAAAAGTGGGCAGTCTAGAGCACTCCGTTCTCCGTTGTGCAGCATAAACCATCTTCCGCTCATGACCAGTCTTGCAGTCTTTCCATCTACTTATTCTGAGCTCCTCTGGATTATTCCAAAGAAAATCTAAGATGGCAAAGACTTCACACATACATACTTCAGATAAGGATTCTTTTTTAAAATCAAACCTTCATGCCACCTCAAAAAAAGCAGAACTCACATTTTCCTTGCTTGTCGCAATTTTTACAGTGTATTTTAATCTGGATCAAAGGAAGGACTATATTGTCGGTAGGTAGCTTGCCTTTAAATCTCTTCATATGTGGGGTCTGTGTTTCCCTTTATCTTTTTCCTTTAAACTCTCTAATAATATGTATTTTCCTGAAGCTTGAATTTTCCTGGTTGCATTCTTGTAGAATCTCTGCCCCTGTATTTCTTATAAATTAGATCTTGAAACTCAAGATAGGTTCAAGTTTATGGTTTGTTGAGATTCATTCAAAAGCGGTGCCATACACTTGGCAGGCTGCCTCTGTTTTGTGATACTGGCATTGTTGATAATTATTACTTAAGCCTATTAATTCTGCTATTCCTTCTCATTACAGAAACACTCCCCTAAAGAGAAATTTTGTTGACTATATAGTTACCCTCTTACATAGTTCAGTTAAGACAGTCAGAACCTTAATTCCTTTTACTTCCAGATTTCAAAATAAGAGTTCCTACAAATGAATAAAAATAAATATGCAGAGATTGAGGGAGAGTGCTCTGATATTTTGTTCTGCGGGAAAATGCAATGAGTTAATTCAGGACACTCAACCTGGGGTGCTTGTAGGGAGAAGCCAGGAAACAACTAAGAAAATAAAAGAAGAAGTTGATGACAGAAAACAATGACCTAAAGACTTGTCTGTGAACTGCTAAGTCAAGAGTATTTTGAGATGGGAAGATGGTCATGAGTTTGAGTTTAGCTTGAGGGAGACCTGATCTCAAAAAGAAAACAATACGGGGCTGGAGAGATGGCTTGGTGGTTAAGAAGACCCACGTTCAAATCCTGTTGATAACTCCAGTTCCAGGGGAACCCAATGCCCTCTTCTGACCTCCATGGAACTGTAATGATATGCAGGCACTTACATACATTCAGGTAATACTCTCATACACATAAAAACAAACAGTACACACACAAAAGGTATAAAAGGAATATATATATATATATGTATATATATATATACACACACATATTGAAGGACAAAGATAGGAAGCCCGTATCAGTACAACTTTCAAGGAAGGAAGCAGCAGTCAGAAAAAAAATAAATAAATAAATAAAGCAGGTGAGATTGCTCCAAGGATTCAGGAAATAGCTTCCCAGACAAGCACCCTCCTTCTCTACGCCAGCTTTCTAACATGTCCTGACTGGATAAACTTTCTTACAGGTTCACAGGCTAGAAAGTTTACTATGGTAGTATGTGGTAAATAACCTTCAATATCTACAAACCTACTTCTAAGTAAGGCCACCCTTGCTCAGTAACACTGATACCCATGTGATCTGTCACCGTTGTTAATGTCTTGATTCTCTATAAAGATCAATTTTATCATCCTTTTGGGCTTTCTCCAGATACATGACAAGGACAAGCTTATTTGGGGCACTAGCTCATTCCAGACAGTCGGCATAAGAACCTAGGTCTAGCGTAGCCGTCCCCTCACCCCTTTTTCTTAGCTAGTACTGGCTTCTTTTTTCTCCTCTTTCCTTCTCTTCTTCCTCTCATGGCCTATTGCTGCTAAAATACTGAGAAAAATTGAAAAGGAATCCTTTCTCAGAAATACCAGCCTCTGAAAACGGGCCCCTGTCGTGCTCTCTGAAGAGCGTGGACTAGCGGAGACTTGCAGTGGCTGCAGAAACTTGGCCAGCCCTTTGCTTCCAGAAACCTGGAGTGCCAAACCTGTGAGTCTTGGTTGTTTCACTGACTTCAACTTCCGGAACGCACCCCAGTTCAGCATTAGGTAACAGCTTTGATGGCAGCTGACTGACTCACTCACATAATCACAGCCTCAAACAAGCTTCTACCCTCTATACTGTCAGCCCAGGATGGGGACGCCCAGTGGCAGGAGAGGTGGGGTGGCATCAGGGTCTGGGACCTAGTGAGAAGCCTACGGATCTTGGGCAGGAGGACATCAATACTTAGAGGCAGGAAATGAGCAGTATGAAGCTAAGTAAAAATTTCCCTTTGTCCTTTGATAGCTGGGAAGTTCCAACCCTCCCCCTCCAAGAGCTGTGTTCTCTGAGAGCCCAGACTTCTTTATATTCACAATTGTCTTTTTCTTGGCACCAAGTATTCATAATTCAACGAATGAATGAGGATTCACATCTATCTTACACACTTTTTTCGTTCTTGAGTTTTCTGATCAGTAAATGTAGGGTGTGATAACTAAATCATAGGCTGCTTTTAAGGATTAAGCAAGACAGAAATATATAAATCACTTAACTGGGACTTGACCAGGAATGCTGTAAGGAATCAGTAATGCCTGCTTTTTTGACTCTGGACACCTGATTAAAGCCAAGATTTCTCTCGTCATGTTTTTCTTTTTAAATATTTATGTGTATGAGTGTTTTGCCTAATGTACGTTAAGTGCACCCGGTGTCATGCAATGCCTGCAGAGGTCAGAAGAGGGCATCAGATCCCCTGGAATTGGGAATCAAGTTTTAAATTTTCTGAAAAGACTGGGAAATTCCTTACAAACTCTATTTCTCCCCAAGTTTTAAATTTTCTGAAAAGACTGGGAAATTCCTTACAAACTCTATTTCTCCCCATATCGCTTTAGAACTTCATAACTACTTGGAAAAGCCTCAAGAAAGCAATTATTTGCTCATTTGACAAGTATAGAGTCAGGTTCAGAGAGTCTAGTGAGCTTGTGATCTGCCCACAATCTCAGATTTGGTCAGTGGTAGAGCTAGATTCTAGGTCAAGGGACCTCGTGTGCCATGGAGCTTAAATGCATCAGGTATCACAGAAAGAAAAACTCATTTTCTAGAACAGATGTGCCGATGCTATACCTGTCTTATTCCTCATCATAGCTTAAATTATTGCAGGGCCTGTATTCAATAGCAGGCCACAGGGGATGAGTAAAATAAGGACTGCATACAGCAGTGCACCCTCCATCCAAGCAGACATCGACCAGTTGTCTGAAATCTGTGCCAATTCCTTCTTTGTGTTGAATATGGATTTTCAGCCTAGGTGCAGGAACTCACATCTGCAATCCCAGGACTTGGGAAATTAAGACAGGTTGCAAATTTGAGTCTGGTCTATTTAGGTAGCCTGAGCTACCCAGTGAGATCCCATCTCAAAAGTGAAATAGAAAGTAAAATAAAGTAGTTTATTTATTTATTTCATTTAATGTGCATGAGTGTTTTTGCCAGCATGTATGTATGCACACCTATATCTGGAAGCTTGCAAAGCCAGAAGAGGGCGTCAGATCCCTGAAACTGGAATTATGAATGGTTGTTACCTGCCATGTGAGTGCTGAGAACTGAACCTGGGTCCTCTGCAAGAGTAGCTGATGCTCTTAACTGCTTGAACCATCTCTCTGACCCTAGAAAGTATTTTTAATAAGCAGCACGTCCAGCCCTACAAAGTACTTTTAATGAGCGTCACGTCCTCTCCTTTTGCATTACAATGTGCTTACCTTTATTACTGACTTTGATTGAGATAAATGAACAACAGTTCAAATAAGTATACTTGTGGATGGACTACTTTTAAGGCTGGCTGCTACTTCATTGAAGTTACAAATAAATATTCCTTTTTCATACATAAAGCCCCCAACCTTTAAGAAAATATAGAAGGGAAATTATTTAATCTCTTTCTCCCTTCAAGGAAGTGTGTGGTTTCTATTTAGACCTAAGAAAGAAAAAAAAGTCAACATTAATATGTTTTGCTTCAACAGGAAAGATCCAGAGAAATATTTAAGACATATTCACTAAATTTCTAAGAAATATGATCTGGAAAGATGAAACTTTTGGGTAAGTACTATGTCTATGCAAAGAAACTACAAAAAGGACCTACAATAACACGCTGAAATAATCTAATGCCTTTTATTAGAATGAAACTTAAAGCCAGATCTGGTGGCATTGGTAACCTAGCTCCTAGAGAAGCTGAGACAGGAGAATCACATGTTCAAGGGCTGCTTGGGCTACAGAGTGAGCTCAAGACCAGCCTGGGCATCTTAGCCAGACCCTCTCTCAAGATGAAAAGTAAAAAGATGGCTCACTGGTACAGCCTAGCGTGAGTGAGGCTGCAGGTCATATCCCTAGTAACATACATGCACCACAATAAGTAAATAAAACAAACAGTCTGAGGTCTGCTAAAGCTCCATAAGAGCATCTCCAGCACGGATCCAGAAACTTCAGTCTTCCCTCCATTTATGCTGTGGGCCTCTGCACACATAAAAACTAAGATATAGCCCAGGACTTCCTCTCTATTCTGCAGGGGGTATATCTGCAGGCCAGTCATTCTCTGGGTCTCTTTTCCACTTGTGAACTCCTACCACAGCTTCCCAGACCTTGTGCTCTTCCTCTACAGGCTGTCAGTTCCACTTCTGCCCCAGACTCTGGCTTGCTTTTTCCTCAGGTTCTTTGGCTCATGGACCACAGATACCTTCTTAATGGCTTGCTTCCTGACCTACCACAGCTGCTGGATCATGCCACTGACCGGCCTTGACTGTAACCATTCCTTGTTCTGGCAGCTCACCTGTGTGGAGCACAGGAGGAGTTTATTAGGGATTATGAGGATTAGATTGCCTGTGAATTAGACAGTTTGACTTCTTCCCTTCTTGTCTAGACACATTTAGCTAATTAATGAACGCTATTTTTTATTACATTAACCAGAACCTCTAGTATATTGTTGGAGGAGAGTAGGGAGAGTGCACAATCTCATCTTGTTTCGTGTCTCTCCATTAAGTGTCTTGTTAGGTATGGACTTCTGCCAAGCAAGCCTTTATCACATTGAGTAATTCTATTCCTAGCCAAGAGCCACAGAACTCAGAAGAACCCATTCTAATACACATTCATTTTACTTTATTTACTGAATCATTGTAAAGTAAATCCAAGCTTCCCAACTTAATATTCTGTCTCTGTGTCTTTCTCTCTGTGTGTCGCTCTCTGTCTCTGTCTCTCTCGATCTCTGTCTCTTGGTCTTCCAGTCTCTGACTCTCTCTGCTGACTGTCTCTCCCTCGATCTGTTTTTTTTTGTGTGTGTGTTGTTTTTAAGACAAGGTCCTGCTATGTATCTCCAATTGTCCTCAAACGTTGTAATCCTCCCTCCTCCGACTCCCAGGCGCTAGGATTGCAGGCCTACTTCACCATGCCCAGCTTCATTCACCCCTTTTTTCTCCCCTCATTCCCCAGAAGTAGGATTTACAGCTAGAGGCCTCCTTAAACTTAAGCTCCACCTCCTTAACCAGAAGATCCCAAGCCTGTGTCTCCCACTGAGTTACAACAAGAAGCACACAAAACTGACTGTTCTTTCCAGCAAGCCTAAAGAGGCACAGTTTTCAAATAAATTATATAATCCCCTCTTAAAGTTTCTAGCCTGATGTGGTGGTACACACCTTTAATCCCAACACCCTGGAGGCAGAGGCCTGTCTGTGAGACTGAGGCCAGCCTGGTGTACACAGCGAGTTCTAGGCTAGCTGGAGCTACAGGATCATGTCTCAAAAAATGTTCTTTTTCTAAACTAAAATTATTTTTTACATTTTATTTATTTATTGTGTTTACGTGCACTGGTGCCATGGTGTGTATGTGGAGTTCAGAGGACAATTTGCAGGATTGGTTCTCTCCTTCTACCTATTGGTTTCTGGGGGCTGGGGGTGGGGGTCAAACTCCAGTCAAGAACGTTTACCCACTGAGCCACCTCATCATCTCCCTAATTTAGAGCAATATTTTAAGTGTGTATTTTAATCAGGCATAATTGTGTTTCGAGTATTTTTCTCTCAAAATATTTTACTATTCTCACCCACACTTACTAAAATCACCTCCAACCTTACTTGCTTCTAATCCTAGGTTAAATAGGTACCTACGTGTCTACGTCATGGTGTTTATAAGGAAATGGTTATATTCTTATAGGTAGCTCTATTCTTATATAATGTCCCGGTAAGCTTAAGCCATTTAAAGTCTCCTATGTTTTACTTACTGGGTAGAAACCCTGGTGTGCTCAGAGATGCTTTATTGCTCTGTGGTGTCCTCACTACCCAGAGATGTCTTGTTACACTGAAAAGTCTTGAAGCTCTGTGATGCTTTCCACTAGCTAGCAACTGTTAATAAAGATGTAAAACTAGAAGAATGAAAAGTTCAACAAATGGTTTAATGAGGCACCTGGTTCAATTAGTCTTAGAAAAGCACAGATCAAACATGCCACAAGTCTAAACTTCTGATGATATCTGTATTAGTCAAGGATCTCTACAGAAGCAGTTTCCGTAGAATGAATATATATATATATATATATATATATATATACACTCAATTATATATATATACTCAATTTTATATATATATAAAATTAGATTAGCATACAGGATGGAGTCCAAGTAGTCTAATAATGGCTGCCCCACACTGAAGAGGCTGAGAATTCGGTAGTTGCTCAGTCCGAGGGGCTGGATATCTCAGCAGTCCCAATCTGGCCTGATAGATTCCAGGAGATCTGCTAATCTTCAGTCTACTTCAGAATCCAAAGAAGCTGGTCACAGCAGCAAGACGAACTCGCCAGTGAGGAAGAAGACAGGCGGCAAAATTTCTGCTCTACTTTGCCTTCAATTGTTGTGACAAAACACTGACCAATACCAACTTGGGAAGGAAAGGGTTTATTTGACTTACATCTCCCAGGTCACAGTTCATCCCTAAGGAGCCCAAGGTAGGAACTCAGGGCAGGAACCAGGAGGAAGGAGCTGGAGCACGGGCCATGGAGGAACGTGGTTTACTGGCTTGCTCTCTTACCCAGGCTCAGCCTGCTTTCTTATACAATACACAACAACCTGCCCAGGGGTAGTACTTGCCCACAGCAGGCTGAGCCCTCCCATACCACTCAACAATCAAGAAAATACTCCACAAACATGGCCATAGGCCAGTCCAATGGAGGAAATTCCCCAATTGAGGCTCCCTCAACCCAGGTGTGTGGGGTCTGGGTCTATTGCAAAAGGTATTGAGCAAGTCAGGCAACCCCGGATACCCTGAAAGGACTGTAGGAGTCTGGCCTGCTCTACCTGAAGCAATAACCTAGGTCCCAGGAAGTCACTGCAGGCCTCAGCAGTTACTACATAGTTTCCCCCCACAAAGATCACCCCAGACCAGAACCAGGTTTGGGGGGTTTGTTTCCTCGTTCCTAATTTCCAATGTCAGCCCTACAACCTTCCCACCTTTACTTAAAGACCCCACCTTTAACTTTCCCACCTTCTGTAATGGCCAGAAAGGCCTCCCTATATAAACCCCTGCCTTGGTTTCAATAACTGAACTGCCCATGAATGCAGTCTCCCGGGAATCCGTCCCGCTGCACTCGGGGCCACCTGAGGACCTGTTCCATGGTCCTCCATTCTCTGGGAGGGCTGGAGCACAACAGCCGTTCTGGAGATGGAGACTCACCCTCACAGGTGTGTCAAGTTGACACTAAAGCTATTTAGCACAGGGAGAAGAGTTTAGTGACCATTTCAATAGCTGACAGGTGGATACAGTTTTAGTGCCCAGCAACGAATAAACAGGTAAACCAAATATGGAATACACACATAATGGAATACTGTTCAGCCTCAAAAGCAAAATTCTGACACATGCTGCAACAGGGATATAACTTGAAGACATTATGCTAAATGAAACAAGCCAGTCACAAAAGGACAAATACTGTATTCTTTTACCTATATAAGGTACACAAAATAGTCAGATTTATAGAGACAGAATACAGAACAATGGTTTCCAGGGACCAAGGCAAAGGAAAGAACACTTGTGCTCCAGCACTCGTCTCTCTGCTTTCTGACTGCAGAGTGTGCCCTGCTCCCATGGCTTTACCACCCAACAGATTGTACCCTAAAACGGAGCCAAATAAACCATGCCTTTTTACAATGGCTTTTGTCAGGTATTCTGTTGCAACAAGAACCGTATCTAATACAAATATCATTCGTTGTATTTAATGTTCCTGAATGGAACACTTAGAATTATAAGCGTTTATTCTATTCTTAATCTACAATTAAGAGAGATGTTAAAAGCATAACAACACAAACTGAAGTAGTCACTTTGACGTAAGCAGGCAAACTGGATGTTAACTGATATTTGAGTAGCGCTCTACGTAGTTAATGTAATATTTAGCTGGGTAAAATGCCTACTAATGTCTGAAGTCATTCCACACAGCACCAACTCTGTATCATATGGTAATTGCCTCTAAGAGAATGTTAAAAGCTCACCTGTAATCCCAGTACTGGAGAGATGTGGGTAGGGTGTTGGTTGATAGTTGTCTGTTTCATCCCTGCAGCATGGACAGTACTCAGTGATACTGCTGGGGAAGATTCTTCGAAGAGCAAGACACCAAGCATTCACTGAGGAGAGAATCAGAAAGCTCCTTTATTGCCTACTCATGCTTGAGGTCCCAGAAACAGCAAAGGCTTTGAGATGCTCTGGGGCCCAGATCTTAAGTGCAAATGAGAATTACGTAGTCAAATTTTGCATCATTCCTTCACAGTTAGCACTTGTGCCCTGTTTCTTTTCATGATGGGCCCGCGCTGTCTCAGGAAATTCCTTCCTGAGTTCCCTCAGCCAACAGAGATTTCAAAGTAGATATCCCAGGTGTGGGGTAAGACATCTGCTGCCTTTTGATCTCCAACTAGGCTAGGCTAATTGGACTAGGACCCCAGCAAAATCAAACTGGTCATTTCAGTTTACAGAATCAGGTATTGCGGTGGCTTGAATGAGGGTGTCCCCAATAAGCTCTAAGTGTTTGGACATTTTGTCTCCAGTGGGTGGCGCTGTTTTGGGAGGTCTTAGAAGGTGCGGCCATGCTGGAGGAAGCACTGGGGGTGGGCTTAGAGAGTTCTTAAGTTTTGCGGGATCTCCAGTCTCTCTCTGCTTCCCGTGCCTGCTTGAGTGCTTGCTTAGCTTCTGCTCTAGTCACCTCTGCCGCCATGCCTCCCCACCAGGATGGACTTTTGCCCCTTTGGAACTGTAAACCAAATAAACTCTTCATTTTCTAAGTTCCCTTGGTCCCTCTATCACAGTAAGAGAAAAAGTGACTAATAGAGTCCCCAACCCCATGGCTAGTAAATATTAAAAGTTAATTCATTTATTCATAGATGATATTAGTTATTGGTTGAATAAGACAAATTTAGCATCAATTATATTTTTCAGCTTTATGGATGTCATCTCTGAAAAGTCTTGCTGAGGTAATATATATGTATATGAACAGGAGTTTTGTTACATCCATTTAATCTTTAAATTCATCTGAGTTTTCTGCCAAAATCTACATAGATTTTTCTCCTCAGCTATAATTTTTAGTGGCCAGAAGCTGACGATCCCATCAGGACTTTCTTCTGTTTTGCCTAAAAAGCCACAGTTTTCCAGAGTCAGGTACTCATATGAACTCACAGCAATGGTGACAGCATGCATAGGTCCGATGCAAGCTGAAGCCGCACAAAACCCTGAACATGGGGAGGTAAGAAACTAACTCAGCCTGAGGAACTATTGGCCCCTGATGGCTGCTGGGAGGCGGAGAGTCAATCAAGTCTACAGGTGGGATTCTTCATAGGTTGACCAGGCGCCGGTGGATGGACCTGCACCAAAGCGCATTTGGGAACACAAACCTGACTCTGTAGGCTTTAATATATCTATCTAGATAGACTAGAGTATGTGAAATTAGGTGGATAGGTAATTGAGGGGTGCAGATGGGGGAGATCTAAATTCCATTAAAATATATTGTTTGAAATTCACAAAAATTCAATTTTAAAATACTAAGTAAAAAAATTTGAGAAAGTTCTGTCTAACCAAAAGACTTGTTACGGACTCAGTTGACCTAAGCAGGTATTTTCAGATGTCCATTTCCTTGGTCACTTAGGTCATGGCTGCACAGTAAGGTCAGGATGGGAAGAGGAAGAAAAGGAACTTTGTGTTGTCCTGCAGATCTGCGTGAGAAGAGAGCACCTGAAGACCGAGGAGCTCCTCGCCTGACTCCTTTGGTAAAGTCCTGACACTTTGAATATCACAAATATAAAAGTAACATTTTACAAATTATATTTCTATTTATGTGTGTATGTGTTTACCTTCTTGTCTATAAGTGTATCGTGTCTGTGCAAGTGATGAAGAAGGCCAGAAGACTGGGGCAGATACCCTGGAACTGGAGTTACAGAAGGTTGCAAGCTGCCGTGTGGGTGTTGGGATCCAAACCCAGGTCCTCTGCAAGAGCAACTAAAAGTAACTCTTTAAATTTTTATTTATTTATTTTTATATGTATGAGTGCTTTACCTATATGTCAGTGTACCGTGTGTATGTAGTGCCTGCAGAAACCAGAAAAGGACATGGGAGCCCTTGGATTTGGAGTACAGATGGATGTTAGCTGCCATGTGGGTACTGGGACCTGACCCCAGGTCTTCTGCAAAAGCAGCCAGTGCTCTTAACTGCTAATCTTTCCAGACCTCCAAAAGTAACTCTTAAAATATCCTTAGGTAGACAAAACAAAACAAAACAAAGGTGAGTCAATTAAAATATATATCTTAGGGGCTGGAGAGATGGCTCAATGGTTAAGAACACTGACTGTTCTTGCAGAGGACCAGACCATGTTCAAGTCCCACCACCTACATGGCAGCTAACAACTGACTTTAACTCCACTTCCCGGAGATCAGATGCCCTCTTCTGACCTCCTTAGGCACTACAAGACACAGATACACCTACCCACATGGAGATAAAACATTCATACACATAAAATTTAATACTAAATAAAAATATCTTAACCAAAACATGAAACAACAGTATATAAGCAAGAATATGAATGGTTGGTAAATGTCTGAGGCAGAGACTCTGATATCAGATACAGATTTGAATTCTATTCATCTTGCATGAGCCTTCCTGATGCTCTGAGCCTTGATTTTTTTTCATCTGTAAAATGACAGTAGCATTTATTTCACAACGTATTTTTAATGGCTAAATCAAATAACATAGGAAAGCACAAAGCATGATTGAAATAATGGGACAATGTTCCTTTTCCTGCCTCCAATATTAATTGACTTAGTAGCAGAAAGATAAGTGAAGGAATACCCTCCAAGTCCTGAGGGTATTCCTACCCTCTGGGAGGACTAATCTAGATTCAAGAGTTTGAGTCTGGTCCAATAAGAAGACTCAGAGGGTAAGGAGAAAAGGTCGCAGGAGAAAACCAACACCTGAGAATTGTCCTCTGATCTCCATATACATAATGCTGCGTGCATGTGCCTGCACCACACACTAAATACATACATAAATAAATACTTTATGAGTCTAGTGTCAGAAAATACCTAGCCCAGAAGTTAAATCTGCCTCATCTTATTAGTATTTATTACCTTGCTACATATAGCAATTGTATATTAAACTATACAGTTCAAGAGAATATTGAGACTAGGCGTGGTGGCGCAGGTCTTTAATCCCCGCAGTTGGGAGGCAGAGGCAGGTGGATCTCTGAATTCATGGCCAGCCTGGTCTAGAGAGATCCAGGTCAGCTGGGGCTACAGGGGGACCCTGGAGAGAGAGAGAGAAAGAAGAGAGAGAGAGACAGAGAGAGAGAGAGAGAGAGAGAGAGAGAGAGAGAGAGATATTGAGGTTGTCACAGAATACCAGCAAGATAATAAAATTCCTCATAGGACAGAGTGGGGCTGTGTGCCCCAAGCACTGACACCTGAGAAAACACTTGCACAGGCTTTCCAGGTGTCTTAGCTCATAATTGCCACAGAGTGGGGGAGATTATTGAATGTTTGGGGTGTTACTGAACTTACAACTTGCTCCTCTCTAAATTTAAGGAAAAAATGCTTTAAATGGAAAGCAGTCTTGTAGTTTAAAAGCTGTATCAGAATTAAATGACATTTACATGAAGATGGATGCTTCTACCTTTTTCTAGAAGGAAAACAACAGGAAGTTACAAAGGAGATGTAATTAAAGATTTTTAGAACATGTAAATCAAAACTGTATGAAGGCCATAAAGTATCTATACATCTGTAACAGTGTTCTTGTGTTTATATACACACATATATATATATGCATATATACGTGGTATTTTTGTCTGTGGTACTAGAAGACGGTATGTAGTAAGTCTGACGCTCTAACACTGTAGCAATTTCCTTCAAGACAAAGCCACACAAGATGTTTGAGGTGAAATATTCCATCCTGCCCAAGCTCAGGAAGTAAACAGCCAATAGCTTCAGGAAGTTCCTGAAACTGACCAGACCCTGATATCAGATACAGTTCCTCACCCTGGTTCCCACAGTGTCTTTTCAATAGGCTCTTCCCTCTCCAGAAGGGAGACCGAGAGACACAGTGAAGTCAAGATGCCCAGAAGACAAGTCTCTGTGCCTGGAGGAGGGACCAGCTGAGCTGCCAGAAAGAGACACCCTGCAACCTGTTGAGCTGCCTCCAGGCTGTGCGGTGTGCTCCAGGTTTCCTGCCCTGTGAACTGTCACCCCACTGGGGTGGGCTTTGGTGATGCAGCTGTCTTTGAGTCGTTTCTGATCCTGTAAGTAATCCCTTCACCCGTATCTCCAGTGTGTTATCCCAGTAAACTATGGTTCCGTATTTGGGATGAATAGACATTTTTTTTATGTCTCTCCAGAAATAGTGTCACACAGCAAACATACATAAGATGTTTGTCCCAAAACAATACTGTAACAGCCACAGCAAGGTGATAACATGGCCACAAAACATTGCTTTTATTTTACTAAACTGATTATATTCTGTGCTTACTAAGACAATGACAATTAGGTTTTTCATTCTTATCATTCCTGTTATAAAGATCATGATGCGTGATAAATGGAGTTTAGGTAGTTTCTTGCAACGGTAAACAGTGCCTTTTCTTAGTGCCCCCTTTAAATCAAGCATACGTTACTTGCCTTGTGGCTGGATAGTCGATCAAAATACATCCTAGTTTTAAAAGGGTTCAGATAAGTTAGGGAAACATGATATTAAGCATTTAAAATCCTCTACCTTTCCAAAGTGTTGGCTGAGTGTTTAACAACACAGAAAAAAAATGATGTTCTATTGTTAACTGTTTTATGTATATACATGTGTTGCCTGCATGTATGTAAGTGCACCCATACTGTGCAATGCCTGAGGAGGTCAGAAGAGGGCGTTGGATCCCTGGAAGAGGGAGATACAGATGGTTGTTAGCTGCCATATATGTGCTGGGAACTGAACCCAGGTCCTCTATAAGAAAAGTGCTCCTAACTGCTGAGCCATCTCTCTAGCCCCTAAAGTGTTATTTTTATAACATTTTTGTTATACATTCTTTAATAGGTAAACATTAATTTTAATAATCTATAAAAACCTGATATTAAGGGGCTGGAGAGATGACTGAAAAATTATGAGCACTGACTTTTCTTGTAGAAGACCCAGGTTCAAATCCCAGCACCTACATAGCAGCTAACAGCCATTCTGTAACTCCAGTTCCAGGGGATCCGAAGCTTTCTTCTGTCCTCTGAAGACACTGCAAGACACGGGTGCACTTACATGCATGCAAGTGTAACACTCATATACATAATTTTTTAAAATCTGATATTAAAATAAAATGAGAATGTAGCTTTAGTAGTAGCAAGTCAAAGTCTGTTGTGATAGCCTTTTTGAAAGTAGAATCTCACCCCACCTATATATTTGAAGTTTGCTTTATCCAGCAGGGAAGAATTTTGTCTCAGGTTGTCCTAGCTTGCTGTGATAAATGCCATGACCAAAGGCAACTTTAGGAGGAAAGGGTTATTTCATCTTACTATTCCCAGGTCACAGTCCAGCCCTGGCAGAACCTGGAAGCAGAACCAGGGACTACCGCTGAGAGAGCAGAGGGCCAGCTGCCTGGAGGCTGAAGTCTTCCCAGAGGCAGACACAGAACTGAACACACAGAAATGAATGAAGACTCAGAAACCAGTAAACGCAGGTGTTCATTGAAGCAGAAAGTAAAGAGCGTGTGAAGTCTAGAGACACCCTGTCGGGAAGGGTGGGGTCTCCAGAGCACGTAGACATCAAGCGACTTCTGGGCAAGTTCTTCTGTAGGGTCCCTAGGCCTTTCTCTCTTTGACCCCCCCTCTTCCCACACTTTATTTTTTGGTCCAGATGGCCCCGGCCAGAATAGAGAGAACTAAAGCAGGTGTTCTTGTCTGCCGGATGGCCTTTTTGGTGTATGGTGGTCTTTTTTTTTTGACACATTCCAGCAGTTAAGTGGGAATATTATTTCTGCCCTCTTTCTGACCTTTACCCCACCACCTACCTTTAGCCAACTCCTAACATTGCCTCCTCACAAGATATGCTCGGACTTCTGAGTGTCAAAGGGGCAGAGACCTCTCTGGCTTCTTCCGGCTATGCAGAGTCAAGAGTTAGGAATCCTGGGAGGGTGGCTCTTTTAGAGAGGTCAGAAGATGAGGATGATTACTGTTTTGGCTGATCTAGGCAGAGAAAGGGAATCCTCAGTGGACAAATGCTTAGGAAGCCTATTGAGTAGTCTGTGATAAACTTCAAGTGAATCAAGTAGATTCAGAAGAGAGGACAGCCATCCAATGCTGGGTGGGTACAGTAACTTCTGACATAGAAGCGGCAAGATTATGAGACCAACTATAATTCCTACTGATAAAATTAATTAGAAAGACCAGGCATGGAGGTGCATGCCTTTAATCCCAGCACATGGAAGGCAGAGGCAGGAGGATCTCTGTGAGCGCGAGGCTAGCCTAGTCTACAAAGTGAATTCTAGTGGGGGCTACAGACAGACCATGTCTCAAAAAGACCAAAGAAAGAAAAAAGAAAGGTTGCTGTTGCAGGGGCAGCATTGCCTTTATTGGCAGAGAAAAATAGGCAAGCAAAACATCTAACAAATCAATAGCATGCCTGGTCATAAGCACTGACTAGAGTGACAACATCTGTTCCACTTTATCTACAGTTACTTCAACATGGTGAAGAATGTGGTTAGTTTGATCTAGGACAGGCCAGTGTTAGGGAGGAGAATGATTCCACATCATTGTTATACGGGTTTTATTTACGGAAGCAAGGTGTTGCTGTATAATCAGCTGGCTGATGCCACAAAATCCTGTGTGAGAAAACTGCACATGAAAAGTCAGTGAGAGTAATTATATCCTTGACTGTACTCTCCCATCCATAAACATCCCTGTCCATATTACAGATGTCGTTCTTAGTGTGGATGGATGCTAAGGGCCAAGTCTGAGTGAAGTCAGGTTCCACTGTTGCTGTGGGCCTAGGCAATGTTTGTTTTCTTTTTTTTTTTAATTTGTTTTGATTTATTTTAATTTTATTTGTATGAGTATATTGCCTACATGTGTGTAAGTGCACCCATGTCCTGCCATGTCTTCAGAAGAAGAAGGTGTTGGATCCCCTGGAACTAGAGTTATGGACAGTTGCTAGCTGCCATGTGGGCACTGGAATTTGAACCCAGGTCCTGTGCAAGAGCAGCCGGCGCTCTTAACTGATGAGCCATTGCTCCACCCTTCCAAAGTCCATTTTCTAATTGACAGTCTGAGTGGGAGATATAATCCCATCAAGTCTGGTTTTCCAAAATTCCCAAGCAATGTCCCATAGGCATAACTCTGGTGTTAATTTTTTCCAGACCTGTAAGTTTAATGTCAGGATACTTGGTAGCCCAAGTTAGGTGGGGAACAATGGGCCCTTAGGACCCAGGAAGGTATATTCAGTCTTTCCACAGACAGAGTTCCATAATTAGAAAACATATTTTTAGAACTGACTTCAGCAATTAAGAGTGTGGGCCATTGGCCCATAATCACTTTGAATCCCATCTCTGTCAGCAAGCTGAGTGTGAATACAAGCTCTCTCCCATGAACTGACAGAAGTATATTTTTGAAGAATGAACCTGATGGATATTACCTGCTCTCTTAAGCTTGAATTATCTTTTTAAATAAATATTGTATTTATTATTTTTATTTTATGTGTATGAGTTTATAGCCTGCATGTATTGTAAGTGTACTTATGTTGTGCAATACCCGCAGAGGTCAGAAGAGGGTGCCAGACCTCCTGGAACTGGAGTTATGGGTGGTTGTTAGCCACCATGTGGATGCTGGGAACCAAACCTGGGTCCTGTGCAAGAGCAGCTAGTGCTGGTAACTGCTGAGTCATCTCTCTCCAGCCCCTTGAACTGTCTTTCGTTATGCTGTTCCATCCCTTTTTTTTCCCAATTTGAACAAGAGGCCAACTCTCCAACATGCTCTGGAGAGGGAATCCTTTTCAATCTCTTCTGTGTTGACCCATTCTGGCTGTCCTGACTCCCAAACCTTGCTCATTCCTCTGAGGAGGTCTCTACTGTTCCTCTGGTTAAGACTGCCCTTTAGGTTTTTGTCTAAGGAGGTAAGGGGACCCTTCTGGACCCTAGTTTTCTCAAGCCAGGTTTGGGATACCCACTAAGTAAACTGACTCTTTGTTAAGTTGTGGCTTGGAAACAGTTGGAATAGAAATGATGAATCCAAAAGCAGGAAACATCCCATTGAAGAGTCAGGTGGGGACAGCCCTCAAGTGAGCAAGGGGCTGGGTATGCAAGAATGGTTCTTGGAGAGTATGTGAACTCACCAAGTTACTCCTAGTAATTGGAAATGTTCAATGGGGAGTTCCATAACCCCCCACAAATGCAGGGTAAGGTATTGTTTCTCAGGCCTAACATTCCAACACCTGCCTCCTAATGGAGTGTAGCCCATAATACAATCAGGTAGTTGTTCTTGAAAGGTTATCCCTAACATAGTGATGGTGTGGTAACAAAAGCCAGGACCTGACAACTGCTTTTTTCAAAACAGGTGTGAGCCAAGAAGGGATTCAATGGAGTGGTTCTAATCGGCTCCTGGTCAAGAAATGAGTCTCCCTGAAAAGCACTCTTCCCTGTAAAGATCCACAGTCGTTTTGTTCTAGTGTAAGTTAAGGGAATTCCTAAAACCAGAAGAGAAGTGGTGAACCTGTAGAGGCCCCGCGGCTGCTACTGGTGGTGCATACATTATGATGTTGTTAGTTTGGTGCACACTGAACTTCATTTTGGTCCACCTATTCTTTGGATTCTGGTTCAAAGAAATCTCAGTTCTGGGGAGGGCATAGGGCTACTAGCCAGGAAGGTTTTCAAATTCCAGATAAGGCTATCATAGTAAAAAGCATATAGTTGCCCTTCTCTGGGCAACTTTTCCCAGAAAAATTTCCCAGAAAGTTTCCCAGAAGAGCCTATTCCCAGAAAAGCTCCACATAACGATGCTTGATTAGAGAGGGTCTAGTCAGATGGGACAGTAGTTTAAAGTCCTACCAAGGTGGAAGAAGCAGAATGGATATTGATAAACAGAGATGTTACTCACCTGGGTTTCTATTGACTGTTTCTTGAATAATAGTTTGCAGTTCTTTAATGGATCACCAGAGTAAGGGTCAGCTCTTAAAGAGGTATCATTGGAGTCCTCCTTAGGACTAGCTTTTGTCAAGTGCTACCTCAAAATTCTGGTCTGATGAATCCGAGAGTCCACACAGCCTCTTTGACAGACTTTGGGGTAAACAAAATAAGAGGATAAGGGCCTTCACAGCTGCGACTCAAGGAAGGGACCTCCTTAACCTGTTTGATTAAAACTAGGTCTCCAGGACAGTACAAGGAAGGTCCCATGTTGATTTCTTCAGGAGTTCCCTAAGTTATGAAAAGATTATTTGGGTAGTCTCAGGATCATGCAGTAGGTCTTTTGAGAGGAAAGGTCTACCATAAAAGCCTCAAAAGGAGTTAGTCCCAGTGGACCAGAGACGACTCTCAAAGCTCATCCAGGCCAAAGGTAATAATGTAAATCCAAGGAGTCTGCACTTCCTGAATGAATTTGATAAGGTGTCTCTAAAAGTAAACTATTGGAAGCTGGAGAGATGGCTCAGCAGTTAAAAACATTTGCTGTTCTTCCAGAGGACCTGGGTTTGATTCCCAGCCCCCACATGGCAACTAAAAACTATCTGTAACTCCAGTTCCAAGGGATCTGACACCCTCTTCTGGCTTCCTCGGGCATTGCACAACATGGGTTCACTTAACCCACATGCAAACAAAACAGTCATACACATAAAATAAAAATTTAAGCAAACCATTTATCCTTTCCATTTCCAAAAGAGTGGAAGTGCCAACGCAGTGGATATTAATTTGTGTCCTCAAGGCTTGTGAGACTCTCTGAGTGACTTCAGCGTTGAAAGCTGGTCTGTTGTTGCTCTGTATGATTTTAGGTAATCCGAATCACAGGATGATCTCACTTATAAGAGGCTTTATCACTCCTTGTGACTTTTACACTTGGTTGGGGAGGCATCAATCCATCTGGTAAAGGTATCCACCCAGACCAAAAGTAGGTGGGTCTTGGGTCCCCCCTGGGGAGTGAGTGGTCTGCTTGCCAGTCCTCCCCTGAACATTCTCCTTGTTGCCGTACACCAGAGTCAAGTAGATGATTATTTTGGGAAGGGGTCTTTTGGAAAATTTTATATCCTTTCACTATTTGAGTTCTAACATTTGTTGTGACCTGTCTTTAAAACTTAGCTACCCTAGGTCTTGCTCAGAGCTTGGGCTCTTATCTCCTGACCTAAGAGTGGCAGTATGAGCCCCTGACCTTTTCTCCCCTATCACAGAAGAGATTTCATGGCTTGAGATTGAATTGTCTTGTCTCTCAGACCTGGTCCCCTACACTTCCTAATTCCCAATATAGAGAAGGAGGCTGGCTGGGGATTTGACCAGGCTAAGCATAATCGGGGAGCCCTTGGGTGACTAGAAGTGTTGGTGCACTGGTCAGTTCAACAGTGGTTCCCGATCCCCCCAAGCCCCCGGATTTTCAGCCAGTTTTACCAACCTTGAGTGAGAATCGCCTTCAGAGTTCCAGTTCAGCCACCACAATTGTTTCTCAAGTGAAAGAGCAGGGGGCTGGCCGCCCAGAGGCCAAATTCTTCCTAGAGGCAGACAAAGAATTGAACGCCCAGGGATAAATGAAGTAAGACTCGGGAAAGAGTAAAAGCAGGTGCAGAAGCAGAAAGTAAAGAGCGAGTGAAGTCCAGAGACACCATGTCGGGAAGGGTCGGGTCTCCAGAGCACGTTACACCAAGTGACTTCTGGGCTAGTTCTTTTACAGGGTCCTCAGGCCTTTCCCCTCTTCCTACCCTTTATCTTTTGGCCCAGATGGGCCCCAGCCAGGATGGAGATAACTAAAACAGGTGTCTTTGTCTGACTGATGACCTTGTCAGATCAGTATTCTTATGTTTTGGTGCATGACACATTCCAGCAGTTAAGTGGGAATGTCATTTCTTCCCTCCTCACTTCTTCTGTTTACAGCCTACTGTTAGCTAACTCCTAGCAGGAAGAATGCTGCTTAGCGGCTTGCTTCCCTCAGAGGGATTGTCAGAAGACGACTTTCAGGAGTTCGTTCTCTTTTTCCACCACGTGAGTCCCTGGGATGAAACTTAGGTCCCAGTCCGGTGTCCCCCATCCTAGCACACACATGTGACCCCAGGTGGAGAAAGGAAGATCGTCAGAAGTTCAGGCTCATCCTTGGCTACATAAGTTGAGGCCAGCCCTGAACTACCTGTCTCAAATAACAAAGTAACAGGGCTGGAGACATTGCTCAGTGGTTAAGAGTACATACTGCCCTTCAGAGGATCAGAGTTCAGTTCCCAGCATCCACGTTGGGTGACATACAGCCACCTGTAACTCCAGGTCCAGGGCATCTGATACCTTCTTCTGGCCTCTAAAGGCACCTGCAGTCATGTTCGCATATCCCCACACAGACACACATATAATTAAAATTTTTAATTTAATCAATAGGTTCAGTAAAATGTTTTTTGAGAATTAATTTTGGGTTGGGGGAGGAGCCAAGGTCTTGCTTATAGCCAAGGCTGGTCTCACGCTTGTCTTGTTAAACTCTTCCCTCAGCCACCCTAATGCTGGGATTATAGGCATAGATCACCAGGCTCCATTCTTTCTTTGCATTTTAGCTGACCTCAAACTCCCAGAGATCTTCCTACTTCTGCCTTCTAAGTGCTGGGATTAAACACATGTGCCTTCACCTGAGCCTGGCTTAGTATTTCTTCCAATTCCTCAATGAATCTTACATATATATGCAGGGATGTATATGTTTGACACTCAGACGTTTAGATAGACTAAATAGTCCAGGGTCACTTAGGTGGCTTCTGGTGGGGCAATTTTGTTTGAATGCTCTAAATATGATTAAGATGTATTATATGAAATGCACAAAGATTCAGTACAAAACACATATTGAAAAGAGAAGTAGACAGTTAACTTTTTTGCTCCACTTTTTAAAAAATTTGCGTTTATTTTGAAAAAGAAAGATGTAGAAAATTTTTTTCCACTTAAAAAAATCATTTTTATTTTATGTGTATGAGTGTTTTGTGGATGTATATGTAAGTGCACTTGTGTATGCAATGCCCAAGGAGGCCAAAAGAGGGTGTCGGATCTCTTGGATCTGGAGTTAGCTGCCAGGTGGATGTGGGTCCCCTGGAAAAGCAACCAGTGTACTTAACCTCTGAGCCATCTTGCTCCACTTTCTGAAACTCCTGAACACCATTGTGGTTTCGTCAAAAAGCTACAACTTTAAACAGGTTGATTCCAATCCCTCAGTTACCTCCTACTTAGAATAACTGTGCAGACATTTCATATGAACAAGAGCTTCATGGAGAAGTTTGTCTCATTACTGGGATTCGGATATTAATTTTGTTGTGTCTAGTTCTGGTAAATAAGAAGTGAGTTTCAGACACAAGCCATTCCCTTCCTGTTGTGCCATGGATCCTTCTAGAGGCAGAAATCGGGGTTTGCTGTTACTCTGGATTCACAGAGAGGAACTTCTGCCTTTGTTTTGTGGAGAAAAATGCATAGAACACCTTCTCAAGGATCTTTAGATGCACAAACAAGCACACTCACACACAGACAATGGGCTTGAATGGTGATAATGTCCAGAACAATTAGACAGGCTCTAGAATTATAACTCCCACATAGTGTGGAATAAGAAACCCCGATCTGAAAAATAAACTGTGAAATAAAGTTACCTGAACGTGACTATATCTCTCCTCTGAAGTAAGGCTAACGTTGCAAGGAAGAAAGGAGCAAGTCAGGGGAAAGCTTCCTCCTCTCCCTCCCCCTTTCCTTTTTTAAAAGTCTCCTTTCATTGTTTGTTGTTTTTCTCTACTTCATTTTATACATCCTCTAAGCAGCCATAATGAAACATAGAAATATACTTATTTTGTTAAGTTTATTTAAAGTATACATGTATCTCAGTTTTAAAGTTACGTTTTTTTGTTTGATTTTGTTTTGCTGGGATTTTTTTTCTTTTAAACAATATCTTGCTATGTCGTCCTGGCTGGTCTGGTACTTGCTATGTAGCCTAAGCTGGCATCAAATTCTCGACAGTCCTCCCACCTCAGCTTCCCAAGCACTGGGATTACAGGTGTGTGCCACCAGGACTAGCTCAGTTTTAGTTTAAAGGCCACTGACACAGTTCCTTTCATAAAGTTGTACCTGCCTTGAACTTGTGAAGATGGTCTCCCATCTCCAAAGTCTTTTGCTCTATGAGGTCACTGGTATACTGACAAGAGAAAAAAATTGTCCAGTTCCTAATTTAGGTTAAGGTATTGCTCAAATTCAGCATAATAAACAAAATGTAAGCAATGCTTTTGTTTGATCTCCACCTGGTGGTTGGAAATCATAACACAGTCCTTAGCAGAGCGGGAAAAAGTGCTCATTTCAGTTCCTCTCCCGTGTTATGAGATGAAACTTTCTTTTTTTAGAATAGGGGGAGGGCTGTACCAGCATCATGTCATTCTAGAATCCTGGCTGGTCAGACACGCACTATGTGGTCCAGGCCGTCCTCAAGCTTTCGGAAATCCTCTGAGTGCTGATTACAGGTATGGACCATCATGCTCAGCAAGCTCAAACTCTTAAAGTGTGTTTGCACTGGAAAAATGTAACTACTATAAAATTTAAAAGAGCACTCCCTGCCTTTCTTACTTTTCTTTTGATAGGCACCGACAATGGAAAAGGCATCTTAATTTTCACATTTACTTTCTGCCATGGTTTGAAATTCTCCTAACCTGTCATCTTCACTTACAATATCAGAAAGCCATTCCAGAAGCATTCATATATTTAAATGTAGAGTCAAAATTTGAAACTGAGAAATACACAAGATCGAAGGGCCTACTACTATTTTAGATGTACACTGAAAAAATAAACAAATAAATACAACTCCATAGGCACTGTGGAAGGTCATCATACTGTGAATGATAATAAGCCTTTCGATGTTGATTTCTCTCCCTCTCTCTCTCTCTCTCTCCTCTTTCTCTCAGATGCAGTATTTTTCTTTGTCTCCCTGTAGCCCCAGCTGGCCTGGAACTCACTATGTAGACCAGGCTGGCCTTGATCTCACAGAGATCCTTCTGCCTCTGTCTCCAGAGTGCTGGTATTAAAGGCCTGTTCTACACACCTGGCCTGGAAGCAGTACTTTTTTTAGACAGGTTCTCATGTAGCCCTGGCTAGCCTAGAACTAGCTATGTAAAGCAGGCTGGCCTCAGACTCATAGAGGCCACCTGCCTCTGCATTCTGAGTGCTGCAATTAAAGGTCTGCACTACAATGCCTGTCTCAAATACTATCCTAAATGTCAAAACTTTTGGTGTTTCTATAGAACCTTCTCATTAAATCTTATGTAGTTAATTAGTTGAATAAATATTTTGTTGCAGTTCTTGTTAATCATGTTCTGTGAAGTTGCTCTAAGCCCTGAATTAGCAATATTTAAGCCACTATTTATAGGGGAAATGTGAGACAGGGTCTTTCAAGACTTTGGGCATGTTTCGGCAATTGATCTATGTATAACCTTGCTTTTTTGTGTGTGCTTATTTTAAAGCCACCTTACTTAATATGTGTGATGTATTCATTAACATTGCTGCCATGGCCAACTCACACCTGAACAAAGATTATCTAATACCTGTCTTCTCCATAAGGCAGCAGCTTAGCAGTATTTAGGAACCCAGGACAGCACCTCAGTACAATACCTGAGGCCATTTTAAACAAAAAAAACTGTAACAATAAGCACAAAAACGTGAGGAAAATGTGACAGGAAGCCGCACATGCAAAGATACTTGTTTTCAGTCCAACAGCCAAGTCAAGAGGCCTAGTGTCATCTTGCTCAGTCACCTCGCTCAGCCTCGGCAGAGAAAGTGAGTGACCGGCCATCGAAATTTGTGACTGCTCTGAGCATGTCTACAGATGATTGCAAAAGTACTACACGAATTGATGAACTACCAAATAGATAACCCTAAACACAGGTACACATGAGCACCACTTAATGGACTCATATATAATATAATATAATATAATATATAATATAATATTTATACATTTATAAATGTACGTGTGTATGTCTATGTAATGAAAATAAAGAAGAGGACAAGAAATTGGCAGGGAGTGGGGGGATACAGGAGGAGTTGGTGGGAGGCTGAGAGGGACAGAAATAATGCAAAAACAACAGTACTCAGGTATGAAATTCTCAAAAATAAAAAAAAATATTAAAAAAAGAATTAATGGATTAGATTACAAATAAAACACACTGTCAGGAGAGAGACTGAATTATATTTCTAAAATTTCAGAACTATTCCAGACATACTGAATCAGAGCTTGGATTTTTTTTCAAATGTTTTATTTTTATTTTATGTGTATGAGTGTATTGTCTATACGTGTGTAAGCGCACCCGTGCCATGAAATGCCTATGGAGGTCAGAGGATGGTGGCAAATTCCCCTGGAACTGGAGTTGCAGACAGTCGTGAGCTTCCATGTGGGAGCTGAGAGCCAAGCCCTGGTCCTCTGGAAGAGCAGCAAGTGATCTTAACTGCTGAGCCATCTCTCCAGCCCCAGAGCTTGCATTTTTACAAGATTCCCAGGTAGCGTACATGCCCTGTGAAGTGTGAGAAACACTGGCATATCTCATGCCAAGAAATGCAACTGATGAATTTTGAGACCTTATCAAATCTCTCAAAACATGAAAAACTTGACAAAGTAATGAGTGGTTAGCGTCACCAGTTATTGAATAAAGATTGCAGCTGAGACATTATCATACTGTAATTGGCAGCCTTCCTTTTGGTTCTTAATGATATATACAATAATAGCCTTTTCCATAACAGTGGAACTTTCAAGCTCTGTTTTTATGTTTAATTATGTGCATGCCTGTCTGTCTGGGGGCGGGGGGGGGGGGGCGTGTGCACAAGAGGGCAGTTGCTCTCTGAGGCCAGAACAAGGCATCGGATCCCCTGGAGCTGGAGTTACAGGCAGTTGTGAACTGTCCAACATGGATGCTGGGAAACAAATTAGGGTTCTCTACCAGAGCAACACATGCTCCTAACCACTGAGCTATCTCTCCAACCCAAATGCTGCACAGTCCATTTTCTATTTACTTTCCTTTTAATGAATGTTATTCTCACATTACAAAAATATTCCTCATAACAAAAAATTATCCCCTAACCCCCAAAGTAGAAACCAGCCAAAATTTCCAGCTATGGGTGAATGGATAAAAAGACTGTGGTTATACTAAATATAATAAATTACTCTGCCTTAAAAAGGAAAGATATGCTGACGCATGGTACAAGATGGATGACCCTAGGGAACATTTTATTAAGTGAAATAAGCCGCTCATGAAAACACAAATACTATGTGATTCTCATAAGTGAATACTTAAAATGAATGAAGTATCTACAGTCATGAAGTTTAGAAAGAATAAGAGGGTTTACCAGAAGCTAGGGAGGAGGAGAAACGGGCAGCTCAGCGTGTTAGAGTTTTAAAGGTTAGAAAGTTCTGGAGATATGTTTCAAACAATGCAAATGTACATAACACTATAATGGTAAGCTTCATGTTTCAGGTGTGATGACACATACCTGTAATCTTACAGGGAGGTGGGAGATAGAGGCAAAGACTCCCTGGAAGCCTGATAACCGAGAGCCTGGCACATGGGTAGATGATAATAAAGAGATACTTAGTCAAGGTGGAATGGGAAGACTGACACCTGAGGTTACCTTCTGACCACCACATGTGCATGGCAGCACACGCACACACACACACATGCATGCACACCCCACACAAATAAATAAATGCAAAAATTAAAAAGCTCAGGGCTGGACTCACTGACTGTTTTTTCAGAAGACTTAGGTTTGAATCCCAGCACCCACATGGCAGCTAACAGCATTCTGTAACTTCAGTTCCAAGGGATCCAATGCCCTCTTCTGACCTCGGAGGGCATTACATGACACAGGTGCACTTACATACTTGTAAGCATAACACATACACATAAAAATGTAAATATTTTAAAAATAAAAGAACCCTATTCTTATTTCCTTTACCCTTGGTTCATAAATAGTCCTCCTGGACAGGGATTATTAATGAAATTATAACATCTTTCTTTTTGCTGATGCAAAGTCTGGAACCCAGAAATAACAGTTAACCTATCTGAAGTCCCCTGAAAATAAAGCCTGATTAATCTGCCCCAGCTTCTGCTGTTGCAAATGCTGAACTAAACAGTCTGTCAAGAGAAAAGGAAAGATGAATATAATAATCTTCTTACATTTGTTTGTCTGTGCACCTGTGAGATGACTTAGTGGAGAAAGGCACTTGCTGTTAAGCCCAACAACCGGGGTTCAATCTTCAAGACTCACAAGATAAATTTAATAAAAAGCTCCTTCCAACTCAGTGCAGAATCAACCACAGACATGAAAACTGTCTTTGGGCCCCATGTGGAACTGCACAGAAACAAGACCAGAAGTTACACCCTGCCCCAGCTCGGCACCACATACCGAGTCTACAGCCACACCCCATTCTCGTTCCCATTAATACTTCCTTTGTTTAATATCTAATTTAAATTGAGTAGACCAGATTTGTTCTTCCCTGTCTCTCTCTGTTCTTGCCTCTTTCTTCTTCCCCTCGCCCCCTCTTCAATTGATCTTTGGCTTTTCCAAAAGGCACAGGTCAGCCTCTCAAGAGCTTGGATTATTTATTGTAGGTTGCCTGGACTTGTCTCCTTTCATTCTCCTGTTAGCTGGAATTTCTTTATTTCCTCCCGTCATTTTTATTGATCTCCCTTTCTCTTAGCTTTTCCCTTTCTAATTCTTTTCTGTTACTCTGCACTAATTGCTGTATTACTTCATTTCCGTTCAGTTCCTACCCTGGTAATTACTATCTCAGTACATACTATGCTGTCCTTGATTCTTTGCTCCGTCCAAATTACTGGACTCAAAGGCGTGATTGTTTTTAACTGACTATTGCTGTATTTTCATAGTGGACCTATCCACTGGTTTGTGGTTGATTCTGCAGACACTATTTGACTCTAGATTGAACTCCGTGTCCTGAATATGTGACTTGAGGGTTTAGCTACTGAGTACGCTCCCACACGTAAAATAAAAATAAACAAAAAATTACATTTTTAATTATTTTTAAAAATATACAGACTAGAAGATAAGAGTTTATGTGCTGTCTGCAGGACAAGTGCAGCATTAGTTTGAAAGGATGGGAAGTGCTGGACTAAGCAATGGAAATAGAAAGCAAGATGGCTAAGTAGGTAAATGGGTAAAGGCACTTACTATGCAAAGCTGATGACCTGGGCTTGATCCCTGGAACCCACAAACTATGGTATACACACACATTCTCTCTCTCTCTCTCTCTCTCTTTTATTTATGTGTATGTGTGTGTGTGCGTCCCCAAGGAGACCAAAGAGGGCATCAGATTCCCGTGGAGTGGAGTGCAGGTGGCTGTGAGCAACTGATGTGTGCTGGAAACTGAACTCCAGCCTTCTGCAACTGCAACAGGCACTCTTAACCCCTGACACATCTCTCAAGCCCTCTCAAATTAAAAAAATAAAATAAAGCGGTATAGTAATGCTAATACCTGATAAAAACAGACTTCAAATCAAAATTAGAAGAATATCATTTTGTATTGGCTAAGGGAACAATATATCAGGAAGTTATTACAATTCTAAACATACAGAAACGCGGCACAGTAAATTTCATAAAATGAGCATTATTGGATAGAAAGGCACAGGTTGACTGCAGCGCACTAACAGTAGAGACTTTAGTACCCCGCTCTCACCAATAATAAGTCCAGACAAAAACTGAGAAATGAAGCATCAGAGTTAAAGAATATTATAGATCAAAGAAACTTAACAGACATCTACAGAATATTATTTATTAAATAAATATTAATTATTAATATTAATTCAAACACTGCCCATGGAACTTCCTCAAATATAGACTACATTTTATGGCACAAACCAAGTTTTAAATACAGGAAAACTGAAATATTTTCTTGCATTCTGTCTGATTACAGTGAAATAAAACTAGAAATTAACAGCCGTAAAAACTACAGAACAAACTCACAGAAATTGAACAACACCTTGTTGAATGATAATTGATCATTTAAGGAATAAAGAGGGATTACTAATGAAAATGAAAATGCACCGGAAACTGGTATACAATAAAGGAAGTTCAAAGAGGGTAGGTGATACATAAATGTCTACATTTAGAAAACCCAGATAAATAGCCAATAAATAACTTCATGATGCACTTCAGAGTGTTAGAAAAACAAGAATGAGTCAAATACAAAATTAGTAGATAGAAATAATTAAAATCAGGGTAGAAACGAATGAAATACAAAGAACAGTATAAATAATCAATAAATCAAAGAGCTAATTCTGAAAAACAGAAACAAGGTTGCCAAACCTTTCAAGCCAAACTAGGAAAGAGACAGAGAGAGAGAACCCAAACCAGTAAAACTAGAAATGAAAAAGAGACATTACAGAAGACACCAATGAAATTCAGAGGTCCTTAAGGCATAATTTGAAAGCTTATATTCCCATGAATCGGTAACCCAAGGTGTGGATTAATTTCCAGACACATGAACAACTTAAACATATCTTTTAACAAGCAATGAGATTGAAGAAGTAATAAGATATATCACAGATTTTAAAAATCTAACATGGCCCAGTGGATAAAGGTATTTGCCACCAAGCCCCAATGACCTGAAATCTATCCACAGGATGCTTCCACAGTGGAAGGAGAGAATTGATTCCCACCAGTTGTCTCCAACCTCCACACATATGCGTATGCACGCACACACACAATTAATTAATTGATTAAAATTATTTTAAATTAATGAAGTTAAAAGCTCAGGAATAACTGGCTTCACTACTGAATTCTATCAAACATTTGACGAGAAACTAGTACCAGTACTCCTCAAAATATTCAAAAGCAATTTATTTTCCAAAAGCAGTATTACGTGGATACCAAAACCATATAAGAATACACATATTTAAAAAATTACAAGCCAATGTCCCTAATGAACATGGATGCAGAAATGCTCAATAAAAATACTTGCAAACTGAATTCAACTACCCATCGAACAGATCATTCTCCTGAGTAAGAAAAGAAGAAAGTAGCAGGCCTGGCATGAAGAAACAGTTTTACCCACTAGGGAAGGTGCTACAAAGGTCAGAGCCCATTTTAAAAGCTTCCATGAGACAGGAAACAGATTTAGATATGATATATTTAATGTGTACCAATTTCCCAAGAGGACTTTAGGAGCACCAGCTCCCTTGGCTGAACTGGATGAGGTTGAACAGTCTGGCCACGGCTTGTGGTGGTCACTATTGATAGCCAACAGGATCTAGAGTTTCCTAGGAGACAAACCTCTAGGCACTGTGTGTGAGTCTCTAGGTGAAATTGATCAAGGTAGGAAGATCCATTCTACTTATCGGCATCATTCCATAGACTGGTATCCAAAACTGAATAAAGCAGAGAACGTGAGCTGAGCTACAGCATTCATCTTTCTCAGCTTTCCAACTGTGGATGCCTCAAATTCTGCTGCCGTGCCTTCCCTGCCATGGTATACTGTGCCCTTCAACTTTGAGCCTCCAAAGCCTCCTTTTCTCCTTAACTTGCTTTTGTCAGGTATTTTTCACAGCAATGAGAAAAGCAACGGTACAAGGCTTTTAGACATTTGTTTCGTAATTATTTTACTCTTGGCTTATGCTTTCCTGCTGAATGTTTGATACCATGTAGTGGCTAAAATTAACATTTTTAAAAAATATTTGAAGGGGGCGTGGGAACCCCCCCTCACTTGGGGGAAGTGTCATTCATTTCATGGGCTGGGGTCAAGGACGTTTTCCTCTGTGATGAATCCTCCTCTTTGTAGAATGTAAACTAGTTTCTCAGTCTCTCGTAAAGAGCATGGGTGACTTACCAGAGTTGCACAGCCTTGTTAGAGGTATCCAGTCATCCCCTGCTTCCCTGGGACCTGGTTGATCTAGGATAGGGCGCAAAATTTGATTGTCTATTCATCCCCTTTGTCCTCATTGGTTTTGGTTTCTAAGTATGGCTGTTGAATACCCCATAGATCAACTATACCAGCCTTGAAGAGTGAATAGCAGTTTAGCTATTCTGTAACATTTGGACACAATTTGACAAAAATAGGAGATTTTTAAATGAATCTTAACTCTGTTAAGACCGTTTCCTAAGTACTTGAAAGCCTGACAAACAGCAGAAAACATGGTTAATTAACTTAATAAAATAACCCAGTCCTTGTAAATTTTACCAAGAGTAGATTGATAATTTAATATTTTAATGAAAACGCAGGAACCTGTACTTGAAACAGAAAACATGGACATTATTTTTTAATTGTATTTGTGTGGTGTGTGTGTGTGTGTGTGTGTGTGTGTGTGTGTGTATGTGTGTGCATGTGCCTGTAGGTACCCTCAGAGCCCAGAAGAGGGTGTCAAGTCCTCTACAATTAGAGCTACTGGAAGTTGTGAGTTTCCATGTGGGTGCTGGAAACTGAACTCTGGTCCTCTGCAAGGGCAGCAAGCACTTTTAACCACTGAGCCATCACACCACATCCTGAGTATATTATTTAAAATATTTAACAGCAATAGCAGGCAAAGTATTTTAATAGTTCTAGGAATGTTTTGATTTTTTTCTCAGCAACAAATTTAAATTAATTTTTAGAGTTGTTTAAGTCTTATGAACTCACAAAGAATTTGGAGTAACTTTATTTATGTATAAATCAATGTGAATCAAAACATTTGGGGAGCTTTATTATGTAAATATATAATATCTATCTAAAGGTGGCAAACGGAACAAAAATATGAAATTATAGACAAACTAATACACCTTTACCAACAGACAGAATGACACATAAGCAATTAAATGAACTCAACAATTATGAACAAGAAACTCAAAGAATATATAGCATAATTACATTACAATCAATTCTGAATTACATTCAGAGCACATTCTTAGAAACAGGGCAAAAAAAAATTTGTCAAGTCTGCACATTGAGAGAGGCCCAGGGAAGGCAGAAAGATTAAAAGGCAAAGCCAATTAATGCAGACCTAAGTTAAGAAACCACCTCAGAATAGAAAAATTACCTGGAACAGACTAGAATTGGGGCCTTTATGTTTTGGAGTGAGACTTGGTGGCATTGAAGGTACATAAGATGTTTCCTTTTCAGGGTCTGAGGATCAAACTTAGCCCAGTTCTGTAGAACACATCTCAGTGGTGAATCTGAAGGGATGAAAGGGGTCTGTCCCATGTTGAGTCAGGGGCCTGGTGACCCTAATTCCCAGTGGTGCATCTCTCGAGAGCATAAAGGGTCCAAGATGTCCATAAGGAATTTGAGGTCCAACTTTCAAACAGCAAATGGCATTTTTTTGAAGAATCTCCTAGTAGGTGTCTGCAAGGGACTTGAGGTGGCACAACTTTTAAAATTATTTATTATTGTTACTATTTTGCATGTGTGTGCGTTAATCAATGTGTGCATGCACACATGCCTGCTGCATGCTGGGACAGGGACTGAGTAAAGAGAAACAAAATAGTCCTTCCTCTCTTAGCCAGAAATCATTGCCCCTGAGTCTTAACTGAGTCTTTTAAGGGTCTCTATTTTTCCATTACTGTGATAAAATACCCTGATACAAAGCAGTGAGGCGGGGAAGGGTTTATTTTGCCTTACAGTTCCACAGGGGATACAGTCTATCATGGCAGGAAAGTGTGACCATAGGAGCCTGAGGCCTGCCTGCCAGCCAGGAAGCAGACTGAGAACAGGAAGTAGGGCCAGGCTATAAAATCTCAAAACCCACACTGCCTAGTGATTTGCTTCCTCCAGAAGTCCCCAGCTCCTAATAGTTACATAATCTCCCCAAACAGCTCACCAACTGGGGACCAAGTGTTCAAATACATGAACCTATCGGGGAAATTTCTCATCAAACCACAATACCCTTAACTTGCAGAACCCCAAGAGATAGCAGGTATAAATCAGAGAAAGGAAGAAGAAAAATGAAACTGCCTTTCCTTCATACGTTAGCAATGTGGAGATGGGGACGTGAAGACTGCTAGGAGGCAAGCTGACCAAAAAATCCCACCCCTTGGACCAGAATAAAAACAAAATAAGCTTACTTAGTACACTGGGGTTTGGGTGAGATGTAGAGAGTCATAAGAGAGGTGAGGTAGGGCGCAGGCGCGGTTATAGAAGAACCCTTTGTGTGTTATGATGGGCTGTGGGAGTCTTCACTGAGTTAGAGTGAACCACTTTGCAGTTTCCAGCATAAAATCCCCATCACACAAACAAGGGCAATCCTGACGTGTATATTCATTCCCAGGTGATGAGGGTCAGCCACTGTACATCGTTTCCCATTATACAATTCCCACCATAGAAGTAAGAACATCTTTGTGCGATCTAACTCCATTGGATGTACCTTTCCCAGGTTAGGACCCAATGGGGCCACAGTTTTCCTTCTTGGGGAATGCTTTCTGGACTGAGCTTATCTATTTCCTTTCTAGTCTCTCAGTAGTTGCCCTCCTTCAATAGTAAAGGAAAGAGGGATAATGGGAAGGGGGGGGGGTTCACTTAAAAGAACAACAACAACAATAGCACATTTGGGCAGAAAGCCCATAGGAAATATAAAATTTAGAGACATAGCTGAAATTCTAAGATTTTTGATCAAAACGAAACTAGCTGGAAGGCTGAAGAGATGGGTCAGTGGTTAAGAGCACTGGCTGCCCTTGCAGAGGACCTGGGATCGATTCCCAACACCCACATGTTGGCTAACAACCGTCTGTAACTCCAGTTCCAGGGAAATTCTGCCATCTTTTCTGACCTCCATAGGCATTGCACAACATGGGTATGCTTACATACATGCAGGCAATGCACACACACACATAAAATAAAAATATTTTAAAAAGAAAATAGCTGCAGATGTTGCTCTGTGTGATACAGCACTTTCTAGAAAATGCAAGGTTCAAGCCTCAGTACAGAAGGAAGGAAAGGAGTGAGAAAAGGAAGAAAGAAGGAAAACCAGAGCTGGGCACTGGTAGCACATGCCTGTAACGCCAGCACTTGGGAGACTGAAGCAGGAAGACTACCATGAGTTTAAGGCCAACCTGGGATACACAGCAAGGCCTTGTCTCAAGAGGGACAGTGATAAAGAAACCTCTGTTCGATGGTTCTCTGTGCAGATCAGTGTTCTCCCCTACAGTGTACAAAGACACCCATGATTGCTGTCACCTATAGCCAGAGAAGAAGATAGAAGCCAGACCTCCACCAAAGGTCTGCCCAAGAATAGAGGCACATAGTTAAGAATGAGAATTAATCTGAATTGGAAAGCTACTGCTGCAGCAAGTAAGATGTTTCAATTGGTAAAGGTGCTTGCCTCCAGTGACCTGAGGTTGATCTCCAGGACCCACATGGTAGGAGAGATTGTTTTCTGACCTACACACACACACACACACAGGAAAATAAATTGGTTTAAATGTAACTTTTAAAAAGAGAAAGAAAGCTTGTGTTTAAGGAGAATCAGTCACTAAGTTCAGATAATCAGGTAAATGTTGGGAAGTGGAAAACTAAAAGCAATATATTTTGATGATCAAATAAACTAGAAAAAAGTTTGGTAAAGGCTTCAGTCACTTAGGATTAGAAGACTTCTAAACAATACATATGGAATTTTACAGTCTTATATTGCTAATATTAAGGCTGGGCATCTGAAGGTCAATGCAGAGCATCTAAGATAAGCTACACAAGTTACATTTGTTCCTAGAAATGATGCCAAAATGCAGAAGTTATGGCTTTAGAGATGATGATGAAAATGATGAGGATAGCAACATTGAACTCAACATTTTCCATTCTGCTTTTCTAAGGATTGTTTCAGAATTTGAGTCATGGCTACAGTCTGTGGGGTGGACTAAAAGATTATCATAATGAGTGAGGTGTGTTAAGATTGATTTAAGATATTTCAAAGTATTTATTATGTATCTTTAGAAACTTGCGATGTTGAATTGTCTTGAGCCAAATGTAAAGCCCACTTTGTTCTTTTGTTGTCGTGGAATTTACTGGATTAAAAAAAAAAAAAACAACAACCACATCTCATCTTTTTTAGAGAGAAAGGAGAAAAGTGTGTCTGGTGTTCTTGCTGAGAACATTTTTGCCTCCAATAAATGGATGTTTTAGCTAAGTTTTGTGCCCTGTAATTATCATGGGTTTTGACTAATCTGGACACAAATAACAGCTTTTCTTTAGGTTCCAGTGACCTCAATAGCTTCTTGAGATTTTGACAAAATTTAAGGAATTTTGCAGAAATGCATTTGAGATTCCAGTGTGAGTCTATTTTCATATTCTAATGGTTTTTGGCTATTTTTAACTAATTTTAACATCACACATTCTTTTCAGGGTGTCTTATATTACCACAAAGAAATCAACAAAAAGGCATTCCTGAGGCAGCATAGATGGACAGAAAAAAACAAGGGGGACTTTGGGAAGGATAGATATTCCTCACCAGGGGACTTAGTCTGTATTTCCTGCTGGCTGGGAGTCAGGAAACTTCAACACAGCTGATAAAACCAAGATTGTATATGGAGATGATGTTTTGTTTTGTTTTGTTTTTTTTCCTTAACAAATCTCAAAGGAGGATTTTAAAGGAAACCAATAAACCCTTCCTTCCTTGAACCAGAATGCTTGTAGACTTAAGTTGACCTGTATCAACACATAACCCTCATCCCTAAATCTGAACCATGTAACTCATAAAACTATTATAACTTAACAGAAAGAATGGAGCAACTGATTGACAGAAAGGAGCAGGCTGGAAATTGCCCTACAGATTGAGTTTTATCAGGAGAGTCTCACTACCACAGGGGCCACGATTGGGCCTTGAAAGGAGAGCGCGCCGGAAGAAGTAGGACTTCATGCCATCAGCAGCATGATGGGGCCTTGAAGAGAGAAAGAACTCCCATTTATTTATTTATTTATTTATTTATTTATATAATTATTTATTTAATACCACTATCAAGGACTGCATTTTTCAATATATATTTTTATTGAATATTTGTGCATTTCATGCAGTACATCTTAATCAAATTCACACCCCCACCTCTATCTGTACCTTCATGTCCCTCCCAGCAGACTTCATACTTTCTGTTAGATGGTATACCCCAGTGTCCCTCTGTGTGAGTTTCTCCACTGGGGCCTGGTCAGTCTAGCTAGTGTCATTTCCTTAAAGAAGGCCAACTCTCCCTCACCCTGCAGTGATTGACTGTCAAAAGTCCCTCATCTAAGCTTGGGGCTTCTTGCCCATTTCTCCAGTTCTATGCTAAGGTTTGATTTGGTTTGGGTTTCCATGGGTCTTGAGCATGCTGTCATCATTGGAAGTTCCCAGAAGCCTTGAAAATTGTTTCTGTGTGGTTGTCCACCACTCCTGGCTCTTACAATCTTTCCACTGCCTCTTCCACAATGGTCCCTGACCCCTGGGTAAGTGAGATTTAGAACAGACTCCTATTCATGGACATTCACTCTGCAGCTAAATATGGATCCTTATATTTACAGACAAGTATACCTCTCACCACTCATCAGAGAAGCTTCTTTTTGAACAGATGGAGACTCTTAGAGTTCCATAACTTGTCAAACACAGATAATAAGTGTCTTTGAGATGCCCAGCCCCAAGTCACACATCTACAATGCAACCTCTACACCTAAGGCTCAAAGAACACAGCAGAACAGTGACAGAGGGAATACTAATGCATCTCTCAACTCTTAGCAGCAAAGCATTGCAATGCCCAAGTCACAGAATCCTCTCAAAAGACCACCAGGGAGGCCAAATCCGATACAATCACACAAGGATCTTTATTTGCAAGCTTGAGCTTGGTCCACAGCCCAACACGCTGATGCAGCAGGTGGAGGGACAGTGGCCATGAGGAGAGGTAGAAGGGACTTCTTATAGGTTTTAGACAAAGGGAGGAGGGGGATTTGTCATGTTCCCTCCAGGTTGGTCACAAAAGCCCACGAGTGCCAAACATGTCTTTAAATTGATTGGTTATGAAGGTCGCATACACCAAAACTGGGTTGAAGGGAGCACGGGGGTCTCTCATTGGTGAGAGTCACCTTTAGGACAAAGGACTGTGCTGACCATGACCTAAGTACATTTCAGAGTTCTGTTTATACCTTATTTGGTTTTACTGTTTTTTAGGCTTGCCTGACGTGCCCGGGGCCTGTTTCTCTTTGTCCACAGAGCCTGGGACCTGTAACAGTTTGGCTTGCTCAACAAGCCTGGGCTTGTAATAGTCCAGGTGAAATGAAGGATATTTTGTGGTTTTTCTTAGACCTCGTCCTCACAGCATCTTTGTGCAACAAAGGGTGATAAACACAGAAAACCACAGCTGGCCAATATAAAGAATAATAACTTCCCTTTAAAACCTAGGAATAAAGTAGGTTTCTGACTCTTATAAGCTTTCAGGGGTGTGGATAAAGTTCACACCACGTGACTGAGTTCGACCTGGTCTGCATGTCAAGGAGCACAGAGACAGGCACAAGACAGGACCATGTAGACTTCTCCTAAAGTTGCAAAGCCACTTTTTATCATCTCTCTATGAGAGAGAGAGAGAGAGGGAGAGAGAGAGGAGAGTGCACTGCCGGAGGGCATAGCCTGATTGCTGGGAAAGAAAGGCAGTTCAAGAGCCTGTGATCTAACAAAAACACTTTAAAATTTCTTTGAGAAAAGGAAATTCTTTAAGATAAAAGACATAGGTGCTGGAGAGATGGTTCAGTGGTTAAGAACACTTGCTGTTCTTCCAGAGGACCCAGGTTTGATTCCCAGCACCCACATGATGGCCAACAATTGTCAGTAACTCTAGTTCCTGGGGATCTGACACCTTCTTCTACCCTATACAGGCATCGCACACATGTGGTGCATCTACATACATGGACATAAAACACTCATAAACATAAAATAAAAATAATTAATATAAGTTTTTAAATAAGAGAAATAAGTAAATGAGCTTATATATTTTTACTTAAAATTTTAAACTTCACATTTTGCACTTTGTGTAATCTTTAAACATTGTTGGGAATTCCATCCTTTGAGCAATGTAACTTAGAAAGCCACAGAGTCACATATATAAGCATTGTAAAAATATCTATATGTGCCTTTCTTGAGATGCCTATACCATGTCTTGGGTGTGTACTATCCTCTTCCTGAGCATGACTATCTTTCTCTTTTCATATGTGTCTATGTATGATGCATATATGTATATGTACATATTTGTGTGTGTGTACATATATGTGTACGTCTCTGTATACATACATGTGTGTGATATGTGTGTGTTTCAGCACTTAAATCTGAAGCACACACTCTCCTTATCTTTACTTAATGAATTTACTAAGTTTGTCTCACTGACTTATCCTGAAATTCTTTCTATGGCCTGGTTAAGGATCAGGCTTCATCTGAGAGGAGGTCCCTAGGTGGAAACTCCAGGATAAGGGTGCAGTTCTGGACTGTGTCTCTCTGTTGTTGCTCGAATTTCCAGATACAGTTTTTAAGAGATGGATTTATATGATTAGCAGTTGCAGAAATTGAACACTGGGTGGCATTCCATCATTATCAAAAATATTAATGTATGCACTCTTTTGAAAACAATGTGAATGGAAACATTTCATAAACAAGAGATTATCTTATATTATTCTTTTGTTTGTTTTGTTTGAGACAAGGTTTTACTGTGTAGCCCTGGCTGGACTAGAATTCAGTATGTAAACTAGGGTGGACTAGAACTCATGATCCTGATTCTGCCTCCTAAGTGCTAGGACTCCAGGTGAGTACTGCTGAGCCAAGCTAAGAGATTTTTCTTTTTAATCCTGTGATACATATGGAATTTTAAAACTTTGGAAGTGGTTTCATATTTATAAAATGTTTCACAAAAATGTATCAAAAAGAACCATATGCTTTTTACTATGATTTACCTATTTTATACCTCTCTCTCTTATTATATATGTATATGTATATATACATATATAATTTTACCTGAGCCGTTTAGATAGAACCATACATTTTGGGTCTCTGTCCTAAATATTCTAGAGTATTTTATTATTTTTATTTTATGTGTATGAGTGTATTACCTTTACACATGTAAGTGCACCTGTGTCATGCAATGCCCATGGAGAACAAAAGAGGGTATTTGATCCCCTGAACTGGAGTTACAGACAGTTGTTAGCTTCCATGTGGGTACTGGGAATTGAACCCAGGCCCTCAGCAAGAGCAGTCAGTGTGCTTTTAACTGCTGATCCGTCTCTGCAGCCCTTTTAGAGTATATTTCTACTAGGATATGGATCTGGGAAGAGTTGGGGGAGGAGTGGGGAGTAAATATGACTCAAATATACTGTATGCATGTGTAAAATTTTCAAAGAATTAATAAACTCTTAGGTTAAAAAAGAAAGTGAATCTTCTTTTAATGATCAGTATTATAATGCTAGCCATATAGCACAAAAGATTATGATTAAATAGTTACGATGTATAAATAAAAACAATTTCATAATAATTCTACAAATGCAGCTTGATTAAACCTTTCTCAAATTATCCCTAAACTGACAGAGGGGAAGGAATTACAGTGTAATGGAAAAATGATCTCCAGTTTCTGAATTAGAAAAGTTATACATAAAAATAATCAAAAGAAAATGTCATGCTAAGGAGATGTAGTTACCTTGAAAAATACGAAAAACAGAATAGGGGCAGGATTACTCAGCAGTAGAGTACTTGCTTGGCTCTGGGTTCAGTCCTCAGCTCCACAAGAAACAAGCAAAACAAACAAGCAGACAAAATCCAGAAATCCTGAATCCCAGTCTGTTCAACAGAAAGAATTTAAAAGTAAGCAAGTTAACAATAATAGCATTTAAAAGACGTGATGAGCATAAAAATAAATATGGTAACACAAATCCAACTACAACACATTATCAATTATATGTAAATGAGCTAACAGGAATTTTAAAATACAAAAACATAGAGCCAAGTGTGATGATGCACATGACTTTAATTTAAGCACTCCAGAGATAGAATCAGGTGGATCTCTGTGAGTTGAAAGTCAGCCTGGTCTACATAGTGAGTTTCAGGCTAGCTAGGGCTAAAAGGAGACCCTGTCTCAAAAAGACAAAAAAAAAAAAAAAAAAAAAAAAAAAAAAAGAACAATATCAATAGACAGGAATTGGCTAATATCCAAGTACATTTATCCTTTAACAGAAATCAAACTTCTAAGACTTGATCCCTAGAATATGCTTGCATAAATATGAAAAGATGCTAAGTTTGGTGATGCATGCATTTAATTCTA
This sequence comes from Eospalax fontanierii, assembly GCA_035773235.1. Classification (NCBI taxonomy): domain Eukaryota; kingdom Metazoa; phylum Chordata; class Mammalia; order Rodentia; family Spalacidae; genus Eospalax; species Eospalax fontanierii. Next base: position 28,114,248 of record CM069548.1, on the reverse strand, counting down.
GTACTTCAGAGACAAAAGCAAGTGAATTTCAGTTCAATACCAACCTCATCTATATAGTGGGATCCAGGCCAGCCAGGGGCTACGTAGTGAAACACTTTTTTAAAAATAAAAAATGAAAAGAACATAGTATATAAGTGATTTTTTTCAGTCTGTGTGTAATACTATGAGACTGTAAAACCACCCCAACACCCATGTGTAGATGCCTGGTTAATTAAATCATGGAACATCATGCAACTACAAAACCACCAGAGAAGCATCTGTCCATCGTGCAGTCCATGTGAGCTGGTGTCTCTGGTAATCACACTTTGCTTTTTTTTTTTTTTTTCTTTTTTGGTTTTTTGAAACAGGGTCTCCCTATAGCCTCAGCTAACCTGAAATTCCCAATGTAGACCAGGCTGGCCTCTGTCTAACAAGGATCCACCTGCCTCTGCCTCTCCAAGTGCTGGGATTAAAGGTGTTTGCCACCACACTGACTGCTTTTTTTTTCCTATCAGGATATGTTTTAAGTGGAAAGTCAAATGAAAAAAAAAAAAATAAGAGTATATGTGCAATGTTACTATTTGTCTTTAAAATGAGTATCTATATATTCAACATCCATATTTGCCAGCAGCTCCATCTCTCAATTAATGAGAGAATAAGAGAAAAACTTTTGTTGAAAGTTGTCTAAAACCCATCAGTTCTTCTCCAAAGTATATAACCAAGTCAAAGGGAACACACACATTCAACACAAAAACTTGTTCCTACTAAGCATTATTCTTGATAGCTCAAAGTAGAAAAACCTAAATTTTCATCAACTAGAAAAATAAAAAGAAATGAAACAGTGGCTCATGTTATAAAATAAATGAACCTTGAAAGAATTATGCTAAGTTTAAAAAAAAAGCAGCCATAAAGGGCCACATATCATCTTAATCCATTTATTTGTCCCAAATAGGCAAATTCAGAGTGAAAGAAAACAGATCAGTGTTTGCTAGAGGTCAGGGAGGAGGAAGGAAACTTAAATGGTGTGGTCACAGATGCAGCTAAACTAGTGCTTAACAGTAGAAGATCAGGAACTGGATAAATAAGCCCAGGGCTGTGGCTGCTATTCAACATTGCAGTGAAGGTTCTGGTCAGGGTAAGTATACAAGAAAATAAAATAAAAGGTATTCAAATTGGAAAAGAAAGAGGTAAAGATAAGCATACTCTTGTATGTAAAAATGAATTTACTAAAAGCTAGAAACCAATAAATAAATTTGGCAATGCTGCAGGATACAAGGATTAGTACATGAAACATTATATTTCTCCTATACATTAGCATTAAGCAAACAGAAACAAAATCAAGAAAACCACTCCATTACAATGAATCAAAGAGAAAAAAAGTACTTAGGAATAAATTTTATAAAAGTACAAAACATACTTGGAAAACTACAGACAGTTATTGAAAGAAGACCTCAGTAAAATGCCAAGAAATATTGTGCTTGTAAATCTGAGAACATTACTAAGATTACAATACATCCCAAGTTGGTCTACAGATGGAGCTACTTGGTAGACAGTGGCAAACTATTTAAAAATTCATATGGAAACTTCGGGACCCAGAATAGCGAAACAGCCATGAAAAAGAAGAACAAAGTTAGATGACTTATACTTCCTTATTTCAAAACCTACCACAAACCAATCAGGACACTGTGGACTGAAATAAGCCTAGATGTATAGATCAGTGGATTCAAATGAGGGTTGAAAAATAAACCTGTGTACATATCTTCATTTGATTTTCAACAAGGTTGCCAAGACAATTCAAGGTAGGAAAATACTCTTCAACAAATTGTGATAGCTAGATAGCTACATACAAAAGAATCAAAGTGAACTCTTAACCTCATACCATATACAAAAACAACTCAGGATATATTAGAATTTAAATATAAGAATCCCAACTATAAACTTATAGAAGCTGACATGGTAGTGCATGCCTTTAATCCCAGCACTTGGGAGGCAGAGGAAGGAGGATCTCCAAGTTGGAGGCCAGCCTGATCTACATAGTGAGTTCTCAGCTAGCCAGAGTGAGATCCTATCTAAAAACAAAAACAAAACTCATAGAAGAAAAGATAGAGTATATTGTCTTGTTCTAGGATTTGTCAGTGGATTCTTAGACACAAGACCAAAAAGAGAAGTAACACGGGTAGTGCATGCTAGTAATCCCAGTCCTTGGGAGGCTGAGGTAGGAATACTGGGACTTCCAGGTTTGCCTTGGCTTTATTAAAAACAAACAAACAAAAATAGGCAAAAGATCTCTATTGACATTTTACCAAAAACAGGAAACAAGTAGACAATATGGGCATGAAAATCGTTAACCCCCAGGAAATGCAAATCAAAATCACAATGAAATACCACTTTGTAGCCCTAAATTGGCATGAATAAAGAAGAAATACCCAAAACTGACAGAGACACAAAGAAACAGATGCGCTCACACACAGCTAGTAGGAACCTAAAATGGTGCAGCCACCTTGCAGAACAGTCCGGCAGTTTAAAAGAAAGTTAGGTACAGAGCTGGAGAGATGGAACAGCAGTTAAGAGTTCCTGGTGCTCTTTAAAGGACCAGAATTCATTTCCCCGAACCTACATCCAGCAGCTAACAACTCCCTGTAACTCCGTCTCCAGGGGATCCAACACCCCTTTCTAGCATTTGTGAGTACCTACATATACATGTACATACACATATACAAAAATGATTTTTTTAAGTTAACACAGTTACTTAACCTAACAGTTCTGCTCCTTACCCAAGAAAAATGAAAACAGGTTCACACAAGCGTTTGTGCACAAATGTTCAAGGCATAGGTTTTTCTAAAAATATAATAACCAAGGCTAGAGAGATGACTCAGCAATTATGAGCACTGGCTGCTCTTGCGGAGGACCCAGGTTCAATTCTCAGCACCCATATGGCAACTAATAACCATCTGTAACTCCAGTTCCAGAGGATCCTGCGCCCTTTTCCGATTTGGCATAGCACCACTGAGAAGCACTTACATACACGCGGGCTACATACTCATACACATAAAATTAAAAATAATGAAATTTAGAATATATACAGCCATCAACACGAACTGATGAATGAATGAAAAACTACAGCACATACCTTAATAAATTTCTCAATCTCATTACTGAAGGTCTCTCATGCAACAAGAGAGCCAGGAACACAAAAGGTCACAAATGGCCAAAGAGTAGAGACTGAGAATCTGAAGAATGCTGGTCCTTGGACAGGACTCCTATATTAAATTTCACTCACCAGGACTCAGGGACCATTGTGGAAGAGGGGATGGAGAGACAGTAAGAGCCAGGGAGGCGGTGCATGACTATATGGAAGGAAATAGAGTCCTAAAAGATCCTGATCTTGTTCATATGAACCTGGAGTGATGGTGTTAGCATGCCCAAGACCCATGCAAACTCAAGCAGACAAAAACCCAGCATAAAACTGGAAATGGACAGCTGACCCAATCTTAGATAAAGAAGTATTGGCAACTGATTACCGCTGGGTGGGTGAGGAAGAACTGATCTTCCTAAAGCAAGAGGCTCTAGATTGGGTGACTAGTCCTCAGTAGATGAACTCACTGTAGTTGTTTTCATCAGTTTAGTCCCAGCATTTGCATCACCTAGGCACTTGTACAAGATGTAACATGCTGGGGCCGGAGAGATGGCTCAGTGGTTAAGAACACTGGCTGCTCTTGCAGAAGACCTGTGTTCAAATCCCAACACCCACATGGCAGCTAACAACCATCCAAACTCCAGTTCCAGGGGATCTGATGCCCACTTCTGCCGTCCTCTGGCACTGCACGACATGGGTGCACTTACACACATGCAGGCCCAACATCCATACACATAAAATAAAAATAAGTAAAAGGATTTTAAAAAGAGAATTGAATCCAAATTACAACATAGCATAATAATATAACAAATCACATTGTTAAATTATGAAAGTTTTTGTACACTGTTATTAGATAACTCCCTCTACCTCTTGGATTTTAAAAAAGACTCAAATGGCTATTTTTTTGAAGGACCAAGAAAAGAGAGAGGGTATAGGTAAGAAAGATAAAAAGCAGTATTTTTCTTCCCAGCTGGAGTCTTTTTTTCTAAGAGGAAAAAAAAATATTTTTACTTATGTGTATGTCTATATGTGTGTATGTTGTATATGTGTTGTCCATGGAGCTGTCCTGTACCCAGAAGAGGGAGCAGGATTCCTTAGAGCTAAAGTAACAGGCAGTAATGAGCTGCTGGACTGGGTGTTAGAAACTGAATATGGAAGAGCAGCAGTGTTTTAACCACTGAGCCACCTGCTACCTGGAACTTGTTATTTAGACCAGGCGGGCCTCAGTCTCACAGAGATCTGCCTACCTCTCCCTTCCAAGTGCTGGGATTAAGGGTGTGTAGTACCACACATAGCCTGCTTATTTATTTTTCTTTTTAAATTTTCTTTATTTATTTTCATTTTATGGGTATGAATGTATTGCCTGCATGTATGTAAGTGCACCCATGTCATGCAATGTCCATGGAGGACAGAAGAGAGTATTGGATTCCCCTGAAACTGTAGTTATGGATGGTTGTTAGCTGCCATATGGGTGCTAGGAACCAAACACAAGTACTCCACAAGAGCAATCAGTGCCCTTAACCGCTGTGCTATCCCTCCAGCCCAGTTTATTTCTTTTTTAAAAAAATATTTTATTTATTATTTTTCTTTTATGTGTAGGAGTACATTGCCTGCATGTACGTAAGTGCATCCATGTCATGCAGTGCCTGTGGAGGTCAGAAGACAGCTCTGGATTCCCCTGGAAGTGAAGTTATAGACAGTTGTTAAGTACCATGTGTGTATTGGGAATCGAACCTAGGTCCTCTGCAAGAGCAGCCAGTGCTCTTAACTGCTGAGCCATCTCTCTAGCCCATTGATTTCTCAAATGAATAAAAGAACCAAACCATTTTCCACATATTATTTCTAAGTAATTTTGTTTTCTTTTAATGAGAATTTAAGCATTTTCAAGAGCGAGTTTTTAAATCTATACATACAACATAGTATAATATAACAAATCACAATTGCCTAACTACACATTGTTAAATTATGAAGGCTTTTGTCCACTGTTAAGTTATTAGATAACTCCCTCTACCCCTTGGATTTTAAACAAAAAGACTCAAATGGTTAATTTTTTTGAAGGACCAAGAGAAGAGAGAAGACATGCCTTTTTTCATGTGCAGGGTGGCAATTATGTTGTATAGTGATAGGTTTCATAGGGACCTTTGAAGCAAGGCTAACCCCCGAATGAGGAAACTTTGAAATTGATCTAACTCCTCACCATTTTCTCCCATTATCTAGTGCAGCAGCTCTTGAGGACCTGATGATGGAGGTTGAATAACTGGACAAGAGTCACAATCCTGCAAGCAGTCAGTGGTTGTTCTGTAGGCAAAACTTCAAGAAGGTAAAATGACAATTTGGAAGCTATAAATAGCAGGTGATTTTTCAGAGGATGAGCAACTTCCTGCCAAGCTAATATGAAGGCTATTGTTTCTTTTGTCTTCAATAAAGAAAGCCCTTCATCCTATCAGATGTCTTTGTTTTTCTAGTTCACAAAGTCAGTGGTGTTGTTTGCACTGAATATTTTTAACTATTCAAAGTGTTTTTACCGTCATTAGGTTTCATAGTAGCTGTTTGAGGCAGAGGGTGTTTCCTTTTCCTCAGTCAGGCAAAGGAAGAAGTTGTGAGGTTGAAGGCCATGGAGCTAGTTAGTGCCAGTGCTGGGATAAGAAATCCTGTCCTTTTCACCATTTCTCGGTGTTTGCTTGCAGACAGACCATGGTGAGGCGGGAGATCCTGTGAAATGTGGGCTCGGTTCAGAGGGCCTCGGGTGCGATACCACACTTATTTTCAGCAGGGTTTCAGGTCATGGGACCACACTCTGAGTAGCAGAAAATTAGACTAGGTTAGGTATTAGAATCCACTCTTGGCTTTCCCTGTGTGCAGTTGGCAATGCAGATGGATTTTCATGACATGTTTAGCAGAAGAAATGGTTCTTGCATCAGAAAACATTAATACTGTTCTCAAGCAAGAACGACTGACTTTAAAGGTTGGGTATGGATTTCATGCTCAGCAGTAGCTTCCTTCTCCACCCAGTCTATCTAGGATTAAAAACAAACTTGCAGCACTTACTTCAGTCTCCGGACACTCCTGGATGCCCAGAGCTAAGGGCTCTGAGTTGGGTGATCTATGTAGCTCTGTGGATGATGGACAGAATTTTTCCTAAAGGGCCCAGCCAGAGTTTCTTGCACAATGTGAGATCTGTTCTAGTAACCACACCACATCCTAAATGCTAGTCACTACAGTGTGGCTGTGAGGAATCTTTTGTGAGCAGAATCTATCTGCTTCTAAGGACTAGATTTGGTACGTGATGCACCCATTAGGTTTGCAGGGGTCCAGAGTGGACCTGTATCTGAGGATGGAGCTGGAGCAGAGGGCAATTCACCATCCCTAGGCACAGGTTCTAAAAGGCAAAGGTGGCATTTCACTTTTATAACTAGACTGACTAGTGTGGTGAGGTATCAGTTTTCTTTGATAAAGTGCTGTTTGGTTTTCTCAGCAACGCTGTGACTTTTCTGAATATGACTAAAGGACAGATATCACACTGTTGACGTATTTCCAAATGTTAAGCCTACAAACCTATCCTGGGTGAGTTTGTTTCGAAGACCAAGAAACTGAGCCTGGCTTGTAACCAGAGGGTACCAGGGTGGAAGCAGTGGGTGACTGTCACACCAGAGTTGGAGGATTTTATAAGACACAAAGTTTTTGTTGTGGCATGCTTTTTAAATTTTGTTTTGACAGTACCAGGCTTGCACTTGGGGCCTCATGCATGCTAGGCAAGCCGTCTAATGTTGAAGTATAGATCAACCCTTTACTTCCACTTTAAAATTTTTTGAATGGATTCTCAGTTGTCCAAACTGACCTTGAACTGCCTGTGATCCAGTAGCTGGGATCATGGACTACACTTTTTCTGTTTTGGGAGCAGAGTTCAAGTGTAGCCTGCACTGGTCTCTAGCCTGTTTTCCAGCTTCAGCCTCATAGGTGCTGGGATCACAAACATGCCCCACCAGGCCCAGCAAGAAGACTGATTTCTTAAAAGATTATTCTGATAGCACAAAGCATTTATTGCTTTTGCACCGTCTCACCGAGCTAATTCTGAGTTCCTACTATGTGTACAAGCTGTCCAAGCCTTGGAGTGTTGACAGTACAAGAAAGTGAATAAAAAGAGCCTCTGTCCTTACGGAGCCCATGCTTGGTCTAAGAGACTAAGGAATAAGATTAGCAAACATGTCGATCCAGTAAATTCTAACTAGTCCAGAGTAAAGTTGCAATTAAAGCTGATGAGCCAGGTGGGGTGGCAAATGCCTTTAATCCCAGCACTGGAGAGGCAGAAGCAGGCGGTCTCTGAGTTTCAGACCAAAAATAAGAAGCTGATCTGAGATGCCAGTCACTGCTGCAATGTGAGTTTGGGGAAGCAGAAGTACAAACTATCTGAAAAACACAGATTGAACAATTCTATGTTTGGAAGCTGGGAAGGACAAGGCTGAAAAAAGGCAAGTTGAATCACATTGTGAAGTGTACTTGAAAATCAAAGCTAAGTTGTTTCATGCTGGCAGAAATAGCCCATACAGCTTAGTGTATCTTTAGATTTTTACCTCTGGAAATATCAAGATTCATCTTTAAGGTAAACAGACCTTTGGTCTTACACCCCCTTCTCTATGCCAAGTCCCACTCTGTACCCCAGGCTGGCTTTGAACTCTGGCCATTCTTGCCTCAGCCTCCAAGTGCTGGGATTATAGACATTCATTCACCACCATGCCAAACTCCTAATAATTATTTTTAAAATAATTTTATTTTAGAATTATTTCTCAACATCACAGATTAAAACAATTTTAAATCAAATACTGTTAACATTAGTGATTCAATTTTGCATTATTCTGCTATACAGGAACCATCCAAAGTAAATGTCACTCGAATTCACTTTCAAAAGAAATCATATCTATGAAAGGATGATTTTATTTTTTGTTATTGAAATTGGAAAAAAAATTCAGGCTTTTCTAAAAGCAGAAACAAAATGCTTACGAAAATGTGTTCTATAAGTTTTGCAATCAATTCTATGGTCTTTGTGGAGTAGAGAGAGTCAGGAAACTGTGGTTCTTGTTTCTGCTCCCCAGTAGATCTGTAACATCAAAGATCATTTATCTGACTTTTCCTTTGAACTACTTTACCACAATCTTGGTCATGCTTTTGGTTGCTGCCTGCCCTGCCTATAAGGCTGAAAATAATGAGTGTTAGGACTCTTCAGAGCTCTAGTCCGGGCTGCACATTATTCGGTACTCACTAAATAAATGCATATTTTGTCTGTACATCTCCATAACTTTGTTTCTGTAATGTACATGAATTTGAATCATTAAAGCTTGGTTAATTTTTCTCTTTAGTTTTTTTTTTTTCCTAACATTTTATTGATTAGTACTTTTTCTAATTAAAACCTAATCTAGTCCAACTTGGAAAATAAAACAGTACAAATCAGGTGCAGTGGAACTATGTTTAGATAGGAAAAGCTAAGGGAAGTGTGATGGTTAGTCAGTGGGACAAAATCACCAATCACTTGAGAGGTGGGCCTGTGAGTAAGATTGTGAGGAAATATCTTGATCCAGGTAGGAAAACCCACCTACTGTGGGTGGCACTATTCCCTAGGCAGAGGATCCTAGACTTCATAGTTGTAGAAGCCAAGTACTAGTGTGTTTGTATTCATTGCTCTCTGCTCCTCATGCGACATGACCTCCGCCACTGGCCACTGTGACTTCCCTGACCTGATACTCTCCCCTAGGTTGCTTCTGTTGATCACAGCAATCAGAAAAGTAAGATACAAAGCCAATTTGATACTGAAGTCAATTCCTACCTCCTAGCAAGTGGGGAAAGGCAAATCAAACAATTTCTAAAAGAGAATTTGATGATGTTCTAAGTTTTACAGATGCCAAGCACAGTGATTTTGTTGGTAGACCTAGTCTAAGTCCTAGAACAACAGTTCTGCATGGTGGTCCTTTGTACTCAAACATGCACCAGTAAGTAGCCCGAGGAACCACAGCCCTGCAGCTGAACATGCAGGTATACATTTCTTAATATAAGCCCCTAGTACGCACCGTTACAATGAAAATCTTGTGTTATTTTGGAGGCCTGCTTTACTTCTAGCATCATACACAACACAGCCCACACAACGCAATGATTAACAGTTCCTTAAAATGTTAGCTAAATCACTAAGCGTAATTGGGTAAATTTATTTTCATGCTGTGCTCAACGTTAGACGACACATAAAATGTAAGGAGAGGGATTTCAAAGAAATGTGCTTTTCCCCTTGAACCAGCCTTGGATAACAATATATCCTAAATGAAGAAGTTAACTCATTTTGCTTCTTACACATTTCTCTTGCTACCATTTCCAGTTACAGACCTTACATGTATGCCTCTGGGTACCATTTCTTTTTACTTAAGTACACACATTCTTTAATGTAAGTTCCTATTAACTATAAAAAATACACTCAAATATTAACTGTAAAATCATTTTCTTTTACAACAAAACCATCAAATATTCAGGGAACTTTATTTTTTAAACCATAAATCAAACAGACACAACTTTCATTTACCCCAACATGCACAATCCAACCTGAATATAAAATGCACTCAATTGGCAAATTACACAAGGGATACAAAGGGAATGCAGTTTTACAGATGTAAAATGACTGCCAGCTATAGCAACTTAACAAATCAATCAAAGTCTGTATGTTTGTTTAAAAAACAAAAATACCTTAAAGCCAATTGTCTACAGTAAACCAAGGGAAATCTGATAATGGAATGATTTGATTCAAAGCAAATAAGGCACCTATTATAAATTTAGAGCAATAGCTTTCATTTTTAAAGTTATAATAAAATAGAACTAGTTGACCAGGACTTGCTTCAAAGAGGGAAAGAAGTACCAGGAGGATTGATTAACTGAGTGAAATAGGCAGGTAACAAATCAGTCGTAAATCTGCAGACACACCATCCTCTTTCTTTGCTGTCCCAGCACTTAACCATCCTGTACATCTTCACCACTCCTTTCCTCTATTCCACATTAGAGGGTAAGAGTCCCCTGTGAGGTTTATACTGTTTATCGACTAGGTAGCAAATTTCCCTTCTGTTCCTTTGAAAACAGCTTATTTCAAGAGATATCCTGAGGCAATTAACAAAGCAAACATAAGCAGACTTCTACCAATTAATAGACACTGCTTGGCTTTTTGCACCAAGTTATGGCTAAGTATATAAACAGCCAGTACTTGTAGAAACAGCACTAGAAAAACCCAAAACCTGCCTCACCACCCTCACCTTTACTATTAGTAAAAAGATTTGATCAATCATAACCTATAAAAAAAAAAATCATACAAAGGAAGACTAGATTGATTTTTATCAATAAATCCACTTAATTCCAAATGCTATTTTAGACTGACATAGCTAGTATGCTTCAGGTATTTCAATCAGAAATCTGGAAGAAACAATTCCACACGATGTGTAACTCTTTAGTAGATGTGCCTTTTTGGTACTAAAAGTGCTATTAACTCAGTGTCTCACGGCACATTTGATTCTACGTGTTCTGATGAGGCATATATTTCTTGTAGTATTTTCCCCTTAGATTTTTGCCTAACCTAATAAACCCCTGATAAATTAAATCTGGTGAAATCAGTGTGACATAAACAGACCATCCCTAATTTCACTCCATCATGATAGCCTTTAGTGAAAATTGCAGTCACCGATTAAGTTACAAAAAGCTAAATCAAGTTTTTTTTTTTTTTTAATTGGGACCTTATTCATGCACAGTCCAAGTTTGTGTAATAGAAACATTATTGTTAAAACACACAGCTATAAGCACCTCTGCTTATATTATGCCTTCGAAGCTTTAAAAAAAATTGTAAGTGGTAATGATTGTGGCAAAACTAGGCTGTGTAGTTGTCCATTTGTAAGCACCTTATTATAGGACAGTTATATGACCCTATAATGGAGTGTGCTTTCAATTCAAGAGAGTAATAAAGTGCCTAGCTATATAAAACCTTAAGATTCCAAATTTTAAATTAAGCTAACTGCATTTACACCTTAGGGTTAACAAAATCTATACCCTGTCTACACAGATTTAATCTAATTAACCATACTGTTTTAATAACCACATAAAACTCACTTTGTACTGAATAAGTAGGGTCTACTACTGGAACTTAATAATCAAATTTTATTGCTTTATTCATGTGGTGCTTTTGCAAGGCACTGTGGTATGGACTAGAAAACCTGGAATGATTGGTGAAGAAACCTTGGAATGACACAGGAAGGATGATAGGAAAGTCATTCTGAGGCAGGATGATTTACTGAATTGTTTCTAACCAGGACGTCAAACATCAGGAATGAGTTCAAGTTAAAATTCACAGGAGAATGGTAACATCTCAAGGTCAGTCACTTCACATGCCCATCCTGATACTTTGAATAATCTGGAAAATTGCTGTAAAGACAAAGAACAAATATTAAGATAAGCTTTGAATAAAACAGGCCTGTCAACTGGAAAGTTGTCTATTAAAGTAGCTGCAAAATCCAGAATAATCATACAATCATTTTCAAATGCTAACTATAATAAGAAGTGAAGGTAAATTTATCATAATAAAACAATTAAATGTCTAAAAATTATTGTCTTGTGGTACTTGGCATGGTACACAGAGCCTCATGCATGCTGGGTAAGTACTCCACATTAGGTTACATCTCAAACCCAAATTATTATTTCTCCAATCTCAGGCTTCTTGAATTTTACCTGTAGGTATAGAGAGCTGCCAGACAGGAATTATTTTAGAAAGAACTCAAAAGCACCAAAGTAAACAAGTTTTTCTACAACAGACTTATTTTAGCTAATCTCTAAATAATTAAGCATCCTTAAAAGGCTTGGCCTCTATGCATGTTTCTTCATTCTCACAAAGCTGAAATTCAATAATCTTTGTGTTATGTAAACTGGTTAGCTCTTGGCCATTTATCAAGAAAGCATCCAGTTGGTAAGGTTAGAACGACAAAGTAAAATGTTAAAAAGATATCTCAGCTTTCAAATGTGGAAAACAGAATCTTCTGCCCCAACATTAACAGCTTATATATTAAAATAATAAATGGAAAGACATTCTGTAATAGATTGAAGAGGCAAGAATCTACCACCCTAATAGTAGGCTGCCTTCATAACTAATTTTTCTTAACATATGTCAAACTTTTTTTATTAATTTAAAAACATTTACCTCACACATTAAATTGCCAAACATATATTTCCTCTATAAATAATTCTTTGGACTAACTTTATAAAAGCCATCCACTTCTTGACATAAAGACCTTAGATTCTGATAGTCAAGTTCTATTATCCACATGTACAAGATGTTTTTGCAAAGACACTGATAATAGGGTTGCAAATCATTCTTATTCCAAGAGCTGATGGATCTTAAATTTCTGCCAACTGGATCATTAGGAAGACCTGACCTCTTTTCTGATCTTGTGAATGCACACACCAGGGTCAGAGAAGTTTCTGGGGCACCACCTTTGGTGGTACAAGCAATTTGGTTCAGATGAAACAATTACGTAGAACTCTCGGCAGGTGGGCTGGGAACAACGCGGGTAGGGCTCACCACTGTGCGGTCACCACGTCATCCCAAACCAAGCGGAGCCCCCCAAACACTTACCAGAGCCACAAACAACAAAAATGAAGAGAGCCAATAACCAGGGTCCTACCGATGCCTTCTCTTCGGGGGCATTTCTCTGCAAAAAGGAAAATCCCGTTTCAGAGGCAGAGAAAGCACTTGGATCTGCGGCTCCCACGGCCCGCAACCCAGGCCAGATGGTCGGGCCGCTCATCCCAGCTCTCTGCTCCAGCCCAGCACAGTGGCGCAGCTAGAGCTCGGACTCAGCTCGGTCCGGGAGAACTGGCCGCGGGCCTCCGCCCCGGCAGCCGAATGAGAGGGATGCCCGCAGCTCCCTTACCGAGGTCTTCGCGACGTTGCCGCGCTGGGTGATGTTCTTGCTGTGCTTCTCGTTGGCCATGCGGATCCTCTGCTTGGCGACCATCTTCGCGGCGCCACCTGCCCCAGACCCCGCTCGGACTCGCTCGCTCGCCGCTCCCGGGACACCGGGCCGCTCTCCTCCTGGTGCCCGCGTCGCCTACGGCCGCTGGGCCTGGACGGAGAGCGGGCGCAGAGCGCTGAGGGCCGGGGCGGCCGAGCTCGGCGGTCTGGGCAGCCGAAGCGGGCACCGGAAGCAGAGCGGGTCCGAGCGTTCTAGCGCCGCGGCTGAGCCGGCCGGAGCGTGGAGGAAAGAGGAAGGAAGCTTAACCACCGCACCGGGTAGCCCGCAGCCTCGAACTACTCCGGGTTCGGCTGCCAACGTCAGCACTCGGCCGGCTCCGCCCCGCGGAAGTGCGAACTCCGCCCGCTGGAGAGGGAGGGCGAGGGCCGGCGGCCGCCCTTGTCCGGCCCTTCCAAGCTCGGCCGAACGAGGACTATGAGCTGCGCGTGCGCGCTCGAAAACCGGAAGTGCACTGGCCCCGAGGCCGGAGGCCCCGGAAACAGCCACTAGTGGTCTCCACGCTTCAGGAGACGTGTAGTGGCCGGGTTCGGCCTTCGTTGAACTCTCACCCCAGTGCATGGGTTTCTTTTTCCGGGACAAGATGGCGCCCTCCACGCCGCTGTTGACAGGTGAGTTCCAAAGGAGCCAGAGATGTTTTCTTCCGAGAGGTTTATCTTTGTGTCTTTGTCCTGGAGAATTACCTGACCAGCCTGGGCTTCCTACTCTCCTTTTGTATGCGGGCTTACTTGGCAATAGTGTACCAATCGGAAGTAAAGCCACGTTGTCTAGTATTCCCTCTTCCCATGTATCCATCCGTCATTCTTCATCTTCCACAGGAATAGAAGTTGAGGACAGAAAGTTCTAGTTAGGTTTGTAATTTCTGATTTGCAGTATTGGTTTTGCTTGGACCCTACTTAGTCCTCTGTCTCTATAATAAAAGATGAATATATGACCACACGTTTAAGACGTCTGGTACTTTAGTAATTCCGAATTCTCTGCTCCCTGTTTTAATGAGGTTTGTAGGACTGACCAGGAAGCGTGAAACTGGTATGTGTGTTTCACCATCAAGGTGAGTGGCGAACATGCTAGTGGTATTCTAACCTTTACAATTGAAACAGTGGTGAGCAATTTAGAAGGAGTACATTAGAAGACCCTTGGAATTTAAAGTTGTGACAGTTTGTAGTGATTTGAAAAAAAAAACAATAAACTTAATGTCTGGAGGCTTAGGGTATGCCTTGAGTATGTGAGTATCTTAACGAGGAATTGAGAGAGAGAAAAGGAAAAGGAAAAAAGCTTAACTACATAGCAGATAGTACAGATAACTACATAGCAAAGATGAAATCATTAAGAGAATACTTCGCTTTTGAGAAGGAGGACTTATAGCCCTCTGAGACTGCAAAGCTTTTGGACTTCGTGCCATTCTATTAAGATGGTTTAAGATTCATGCCTACTGTTCAAGTAGACTGCAATTTATTCAGCAAATTTTTATCAGTTGGTAGTTGTAATTATTATTGTGTGTTTGTACGCATGCATGCATGCACATGCACCTGTGTAGCGGCCCTTAGGCCAGAGGATCCCCAGAAGCTGGAGTGCCAGGCCATTGTGAGCCATCCCCATTGACTTCTGGGAACTGAACTGGGGTCCTCTGGCAGTAAGCACTCTTAAACTGTTGAGCCATCTCTCCAGCCCTCTGAGAAGGTTTAAATAGCATAATTATGTAATTAAGTAACTTACTTCTCTAGTTTCATAAAGATAACTTTGTTTCTTAGAATTTTTAATATGAAATGATTATTTGAACTCTAATTTAAAAAGTTAATTAAATCTAGACATTGTAAATCCTATCCTATTTAGCGCATATGAATGAGTTTATAATCTTGGACTCGCTCTTGGCATTATTTCTTTGTCACCCGCATTTTATTTTGTGTTCCATCAATACTGAGCCATTCGTTAAATCCATTTCAACAATCTATTTTTTAGGATTATCCTATTCTTTTTGGCAGACTTCTCATCTGTTAAAATTAATTTCATACATCATTGTTTTGTGAAGCATCACTCCTCTGTATGATCACTCCAGGGCTATTTTTATGCCTTGTGTACACTTTGGAAAAACTTTTCATTTACCTATGTGTTAAAGTATTTTCCTCCCGTGCTAGATTGTAAACTTAAATTTTTTAAAATTTATTTTTATGTATATGAATGTTTTGTCTGCATGTATATCTCTGTACCACATGCCTGCCAGGTGCCCACAGAGGACAGAAGAGGGTGTCAGGTCCCCTGGAACTGGAGTTAAGGATAAGTGTTAGCTACCATGTAGGTACTAGAAACTGAACCCAGTTCTCTGGAAGAGCAGTAAATGCTCTTGACTGCTGCTAAGCAGTCAAGCACTTTAAAAAAAAAAAAAAAAAAAAAAAAGGTTATTTATGTGTATTTTTAACATTTGTGTATGTATGACTGTGTGAGTTTATTATGTACACCATGTGCATGCCTGGTACTCAAAGAGGCCAGAAGAGGTTGTTAGAGCCCCTGAAACTGGAGTTACAGATGGTTGTAAGCTGCCATGCTGCCATGCGGATGCTGGGAACAGATAGTCAGGTTTGACACTGAGTGCCTTTACCTGCTGAGCCATTTCTTTGGCCCAACTTCTTGGGCCAAAGCAATGAATCTTATGAAGTGTGAATGCACTGTCTTCGATACCATTGCATTCTGTTTACTTTGTCACAGTCACATACTTCTAATCATAGTGGACTCCTTATGAGAAAGTTACAGAGAGAAACATTATTACAATTATTTAAGTTCATTTTGAGTTCATGCACTTTTGTCCACTGTTCTAAGCAAACCATTTTTGGTAAATGTTGAAACATTTTCTTTTTTAAATTATTTTATTCATTTTGTGTGTATGAGTGTATTATCTGCATGTATGTACATGCTTCCATGTTGTGCATTGCCCTTGGAGGTCAGAAGAAGGCGTCAGAGCCCTTGGAACGGAAGTTAGGAACAGTTGTTAGTCATCATGTGGGTGCTGGGAATTGAACCCCCGGCCCCTGCAAGAGCAGCCAATGCTCTTAACCACTGACCATCTCTCTAGCCCCAAATGTTGAAACATTTTCAGTTTGCTTAGTTTCTGCTATCTTGTGATCAAAGAATTATTAGAAATGATTTTTGGTTCTTTGTTTTTGTTTTGAAACAGTCTTGTTGTGTAGCCCTGGCTGACCAGGAACTCACTATATAGACCAGGTTGGCCTCAAAATCACAGAACTCCACCTGCCTCTGCCTCCCGAGGGCTGGGATGTCCACCATCATACTTGGCCTTTTGAGACAAGGTCTCCCTGTAGCCCCAGCTAACTTCAATCTTACAGTGATTGAAATCATTTCTTTAAAAGCTTTTTATTTTTATTTAACTTAAGACTCATGGAAATTACAAAAACAGTAAAGAAGGTACTTGGTTTTCCCCAGTGGTAATAATGTAACATAACCATTGAATATTATCAAAACTAGGAAGTTTACATTGGCACGGTAGTATTTGTAATCCTTATCTAGCTTTTATGTGTGTATATATATTTGTAGTACTAGAAAATTTTATCACCTATAAAGTCATGAAGCCATTGCTTCATTACTGTAGAATGTAGCATAAGAAACTCTTGTGCTTCCCTTTAAAGTTCTAATTCTTGACAGTCACTGTTTTGTTTGGCATCAGAGTAATTTTGTCATTTCAAGAATATTATATACATAAAATTATGAAAAAGGTAAGTTTTGGAGATTTGTTTTCAGAGTGTTGTTTGATTAGAATATGAGCATGTCTAACCGAGTGTGGAGGCCCACACCTCTAACCCTAGCACCAGGAGGCTTGGTCAAGGTGACGACTGTGAGTTCAAGGCCAGCCTGAGGTGCAGTGTGAGATTCTGTCTCAACTGTAAATAATAAAAATCAAGTTCAATAAATAAACAAATAAAAATGTGAGTATGTGTATGTTTAAAAGCACTTGATTAACTTGGCTTAAGATTCAACTCTCCCAAAACCCAGAAACCAAGATTGGAGACTGCATGACCAGAAAGATATGGCAGTTTTCACACTGTCCTTCAAAATACCACACTGTCTTCTAAGACTTTGAATCAATGGCCTACACTAGTGTCCATTTGAAGTGTTTTGTTTTGTTCATTTTTTTTACTATTTTAGGGTTTTCCATCTGTTTTTAGTTTAGAATATAGGTCTGAAATACAAAGTTTAGAAAAAGAAACCCTACTGGTTGTCCAGAATACTCTTTCTGTTGCTACATTAATGAATTCTGGGGTATAGCTGCCACCTTAATAATGAACAGAAAGCTTGAAATTTCTCTAAGTAAACATATTCGTAGGTAATAACAAAAATCACAAATATAGGGTTCCAGTGCTGTCTCTTCAAAGTGTCAGTAGAGCTTAGGTATTTGAGGTGAGTGGGTCAGTTCAGGCATGTATTCTTGGGCCAGCAGTGAGAATGACAGAGCAGTTGGATCACATTCAGTTCCTAATTACAAGATAGCGCTATTGAGTCTGAACTGACAGTGTACCATTTTGCAGTTTTGGACCTACATGTAAATTCTGAAAAAGCGTTCTTAGTGTGTTAAGAGTTTGTACCTTTGTGAGAGTGACCATATGCTGGCGAATTTCTATGTAATGACCAAATACAGTATCATAATAAACTGCCTATTTAGAAAAATTCATTTTTGATTCCTCCCTCTAATGTTTGTTAAAATGTTAATTATGTTGGGCATGGTGGTGCACACTTTTGATCTCAGCACTCACACCTTTAAGCACTTAGGAGGCAGAGGCAGGTGGATCTCTGTGAGTTCAAGGCTAGCCTGGTCTACATAGTGAGTTCCAGGCCAGCTAGGGCTACATAATGAGACCCTGTCTCTAAAAACAAAACAAAAGTTAATTACAGCATTAGGAAAAAATGGCCTATTCTTAGTTCTACTATAGCATATATAATATTGAACAGATGATTGCTTTGGTGATAGGAACTAGTACATTATAAAGAATTAAACTTGGGCTAGAGAGATGGCTCAGTCATTAAGAGCACTGGCTGCTCTTGCAGAGGACCTGGGTTTGATTCATAGCACCCACATGGTGGCTAACAACCATCCACAATTCCAGTTCCAGGGGATCCATTGCTCTCTTCTGACTTTCATGGGCATTACATGACACAGGTACACTCACATACATGCAGGCAATACACTCATACACATAAAATAAATAGGATAGTTTTTAAAAAGACTGTGGGTATAGTTTATAGTTTTTTAAAATTTCTATCTTTTTGTGTCTATATACACATACATATACATACACATATACATATATAGCCCTTGGTTGATTACCAGAAGCAGCACAACTACTACCCCAAACTTCATAGTTTTTAAATCTAGGGCATTTTCTGGCACAGGACATTTTATAAACTTCATTATAGGTTTTTAGAACGGATATGGTCAGGGTTTAAATCAATTGTAGCAGATCAAACTGGCCTCAAATTGTGTGCCTGCAGTAGCCTCCCGAGTAGTGGGATCATAGTGTGCCACCACACCTAGCTTGAAGTCATCTTGAATACAGTGATAGATTGTGTTTTGTTTTGTTCTGTTTTGTTTTAAATTCCTAATGCTCAGCACACAGTGGAGGCACACATGAACCACACTGTATAGTATTGTAAACCATTGTGTACGAAGTTTGGATTTTGAAATGTACAAAGCCAGTTGTGAGGCCGCATTCTATTCTAGGGTACCCAGTGGGGTGGTTATCTTCCCAAAATGGTCTGATTAGGATTCCACATAGGATAAAGTGACATCCAGGTGTAGCTTACACATATCTAGCAAACTTACTGTTTAATTATGTGTTTAATGATTTATTTTCTGTCTCCTCACTAATTGGCAGCTCCATAAAGATGCAGACATTGTCTTATTCATTAGCTCCTTTACTTTTATTCTAGCTATAAATTATTTACTTTTCTTTGGGACAGTCCAACACCTGAAATTTGAGCCAGTTAATTCTTAGGCAGAATAACAGTGTTCTGGTCATTATCTCTTAACAGTTCTTGGGAAAGGAAAGAATCAGAATCGGAGCTAAGGTTGCCCCCATCTGCTAACTTTGTTGCTTTCCTAATAACCAATAAGTAGCAGAAATGGAAACACATGACGGTAGCGAGGGGCCTCTGTTAAACTTTCTTCTTTTCCATGTTAAAAGTAGTGTAGCCAGCAAGAATTCTAGATGATAAAATAGCACCCCATCACTAAGTCCCCTGAATATTACATACTCATTCCCTGCTTTCATCTCTGCTACTCCACTCTGGTCCAGATTTCCATAGTCTCCTGGTACAGAAGCGTCGTAAGGTTCTGCATATCCACTCTAAACCTTTCTAGTTCTTTCATTTTCTACATTGTGTTAGATTGACCTTTTCAAAACGCAAATCTGGTTTTAAAACTTACCTACTTAAAGCTCTTGAGATTGTATTCTTAAAACATAAACCATTGTTACTTAACTTAGATTAACATTATTCTTCTAGGTCTGAGCCCTGGCTTTTCCAGCTTCTTTAGTTACACATGCTTTTTTTCCATTCTTCTCTGAAGCTTGCTATTTATTTTGCCATGGATTTTTTCAATTTGTTATTATTCTTGTAATTGTTTTCAGTTAATTCCATGCCTTTTCAACTGTAACATAGTTGCTTTTTGATGATGACAGTGTTTCAGTTTTTTAAGTGCATGTTTCTTTCTATGGAGATACATAACTTTTGTGTAAGAGTAAAAAAATGTGCACTTTTAACATTAACATTCTGTAATACAAGAAAATGTTCAGTAATCTTATTAATATTTTGAAAGTCTTTTGCTTTTTAATAACATTCAGAAATATAATGGTATTAGTAAAGTAACCAAGGTTCTTTTCATTGTATTTCTTTAGTTCGAGGATCAGAAGGACTGTACATGGTGAATGGACCACCTCATTTTACAGAAAGCACAGTGCTTCCAAGGTATGGCCTATTTTATTGAATGGTATATAGGAAGCATACAATACATTCCAAATGGTTTCTGTTTGTGACACATATTTTTTAAAGATTTATTTATTATGTGTACAAGTCTTTTGCCTCCATATTTTTAAATGTACCACCTGGTGCAATGTTCTTGGAAGCCAGAAGAGGGCATCAGATCCCCTGGAACTGAAGTTACAGACAGTTATGAGCCACCATATGAGTCCTGGGAATCAAAACCAGAGCCTCTGCAAGAGCCCCAAATGCTCTTCACTGCCTCCAGCCTCTGGATGAAATATTTTGAACAAGAAAGAAAAAGAACAGATAAGCTAGTTTCTTTGGATATTTTATTAGCAAGGTGAAAAGAACAGCCAGGCATGGTGACGCACACCTTTCATCCTAGCACTCTAGAGGAAGGGAGATTTCTGTGAGTTTGAAGTCAGCCTGGTGTACGTAGTAAGTTCTAGGACAGCTGAATAGTGAGACCCTGTCTTTTTAAAAAAAGGATTTGAGCTGGAGAGATGGTTTGGTTAGGAGTACTGGCTGCTCTTGCAGAGGACCCAGGCTGGATTCTCAGCGCCGCATGGCAGTTAACAGCTATCTGTAACTCCAGTTCTAGGGGAATCCAGTGCTCTCTTTTGACCTCTGAGGACATTGTAGGACATGGGTGCACTTATACACATGCAGGCCATACACTCATACACATAACATAAAAATAATAATTTTTTTTTTTTTACCAGGCGTAGTGTACATGCCTTTAATCCAGTGCTCGGGGGGCAAAGGCAGGTGGATCTATGTGAGTTCAAGACCAACCTGGTCTACATAGCGAGTTCCAGGCCAGCTGGGGCTACAAGGAGACCCTGTCTCAAAAAAAGACCCCCCCCCCAAAATTTTTTTAAATGAAAGAATACATATTCTTTGTCAAGAAAAATAATGTTCATATTTGAAAATGAACAGCTTAGCAAGAAAAACTATAGATGTTAGTGACTTGAGCATGAGCTTTTAGTTTAAAAAAGTTTTATCTTAGAATGAGAAAAGCTTTCAAATGTGATCATCAAATCACTACTAGTAATCTTCATAACAGGAAATGAAAGTTGCATAAAAATGAAGGAAATAGAATATATGTGCATAGTATATATCTGCATAAATATATTTTCCAGAGAAAAACCATAAAATGTTAAACCAAAACTAAATAAAAATGTAATCTATAATGGCAGACAGAGTTACAGGCTTCAGGAGATATATCTATGAATGAACTTTGATATCCATATAGTTTTGATGTTGGTCCATGTAATTTTAAATAATAAAAATAACTAAAATGACTAAGTGAAAGAAATGAATTTAGTTTATAATGAGGTGGTAGTATAATCATATGAAGACCCATAAAATTCTTGAATACATTTAGTAGTTTTATTGTTAACTAAGAATTTTTATTGTTATTTGAAGCTATTGTAAGATAAGGCAAATAAATAATGCTTTAACTTTCTGTTGTTGTGACCAAAATCCCTAAGAAAACAAAGGAAGGCATTTCCTTAGGGCTTCCACCCATGGTTGCATTTGGGCAGAGCATAATGGTAGTGTGTCACAGAGGAAGTACTCACCTGGTGGAGGACAGGAAGCAGAACTGTGCAGTAATAGGAAGGAACCAGGACAAGGTACAGCTCCTAAGACATAACCTCAAACCAGACTCCTGCTTCCACAGTTTGACAACCTTCCTATAGTCTGTCCAGATTTTAAACCCATCGATAGGTTAAACCATTCCTTAGATGGAAGCTCTCGTGAAAAACCTTCATGGACATACCCTAAGATTCGCTTTACTAATCATCTAGACTTTTCTCAGTCCAGTCCTGACAATGAAGATTAATCATCACGATAATTCTACAATTTAAGGAATAAGAGGAGAGAGAGAGACTTGGATAGATTCATATGAGCTCATGATTTCTTCTTATCAAAGCATTTATGGGACTGGAGACATGGCTCAGCAGTTAAGAGCACTTACTGTTACAACAGACCTGGGTTCAAATCCCAGCACACAACATGGCTGCTCACGAAGTTATGCCATCCATAATTCCAGTTCCAGGGAATATGACCTCAACAGGCACCATACATGCACATGGTATATATATGTGTATGCAGGCAAACATACATACACATAAAATAAAAATAAATAAAATCTTTTAAAAGGGGGGAACGATTGCGAATATAGTCCAGTGGTAGAGCACTTACTTAACATATATCAGACACCGAATTCAGTTTCCAGTACCGGAAAAACAAACAAACAAAATCCAAAAAAGAAAAAGAAAACCCAAATCCAGTTCAAGTACTGGGCATTAGATGATAAGAAGTTAATTTTGCCAGGCATGGTGGCACATACCTTTAATCCTAGCAAAGGCAGGCAAGAGCTCTGTGAGATCAAAGCCAAGTTGGTCCACATAGTGAGTTTCCAGCCAGCTAGAGCTAACAGAAACCCTGTCTCAAAGAGACCAAATGGAAAAGTTATGTGAGCTAAAGTGGCTTGGCTGTGATTAGGTGTTTTAAAAATGCCCTTATAAGAGGGGCATATTGAAGTATGTACATAGAACAATATGACATTTGATATTTTTTTAATTCTTGTATTAAAAATAAAATTTGGCAGGAAGATGAATAAAATTGATTTTAAGTTAGCATTTGAATTGGCAAAGAGTTCATGGATAAATTATCATATTTTTGTATGTTTTGTATGTAGTTAAAGTTTTTCATTTAAAAACTTATGAGGTAGAGGCAAGTGAATCTCTCTGAGTTTGAGGCCAGCCTGGTCTACATAGAAAGTTCCAGGCCAGCCAGGGCTACATGGTGAGAAACCACATGAAGCTGGAGTGAGGTGGTAATAAGAGTCAAAATGAGCATGCTAAGAATGCAGTGCTTCAGGTCTGTCTCATTTCCTCATTTCTAGGCACGTCAGAGTAACAGAACTGTAGACAGTTTCTGAGTAGCAGAAAAATGAGAAAGTATTTGGGATAACAATGATTGGCAGTACCTAGTTAAGAATATTGAAGTCAGCTAGTAAGTGTTTTAATTTGAAAGAAAGATTGTTGGTGAACCACAGGGTCTTGTTCTAAGCTCATTTATTCTTACAAACTACTTAAATGATAGCTGTGAGATGATGTTTTATAATTTATACAAATCTGTGAATGACTGATGTTTTAAAGGAAAATGGAGAAGACAGATCTGAGTAGGTTGGAATAAACTAAAACCTGTGAGGAACTAATAAGAAAATTTCTGTCTTAAGGTTTAGGGATGTGTTGCATCATCAGAGGACAGGAAACATCTTGTTCATAGCTATTTTATGAAAAAGAGATTTTGTAAAAGTTTTGTTAACTATCTAGTGAGTATAAGCACCACTATTGAGTACAGAAGCAAATAAATAATACAGATAAACTAATGCACCAATAGTATCTGTTTTCAGAAGGATGTGTTGGTTAGTTCTGGTGCTTTTGATATTATTTAAAATTTCTCTTAGCTGTGCATGGTGGCACACACCTTTAATCGCAGCCCTCCGAGGCAGAGGCTGGTGTATCTCTGAGATCGAAGTCAGCCTGGGTACATAGTGAGTTCCAGGCCAGCTAGGGCTACAGGGAAGACCCTGTCTCAAAAAGACCAAAAAATAAAAAAAGTTCTCATTTAATGTTATCATTGTTCGAGTGGAAATGTGCCTGTATTCTGAAACACATTTCTATCTGGGTCTTCACTGTGACTGGGAGACGTACTCATGGTGAGTATCTCCAGTAGAGATACAGGACTTAAGAGTTTCAATTGCTTGATAGAATATTGCCGACTAGTCAGATTTCAACAGATACTGTATAAAAAATGCTACATCAGCTTTGATTTACTATGAAAATCCTTACATTGCTTTTATACACTGTTTCTACACAGGAGAAACCCTTTGTCCTTCAAATCCAGGGTTACTTTTAGTCACTGAAGTTATTCAGTCCACCATTGTTTTCTTATGAAGGTAGTGTGGTTGCATTCTCTGCAGAGTATCAGGGTTAAAACCCCTCAGCAACTCAGAGATGATAACTGGTAACTTTCACATTCAGTTTCTTTTTTGTCGTTGTTGGTTATTTACCAAAAAAATTATTATTTTCTCAAGCTTTATCTGCCAGCATGAAATCAGTTTCCAGTGTACTTTACATTTTAAGAAATAAATTATTTTGACATACTAAATCATTTTGGAGTGTTTTCTAAAATTTGTATCGATTCTTAAACATTGAATTAATGGATTATTTTCCTTGTAATCAGAATTTTTTGGAAAAGTATTAATGTCTATTAATTTAAACTTTTTTTTTTTTTTTTTTTTTTTAGGGAATCTGGAAAAAATTGCAAAGTCTATACATTTAGTAAGGATGGGACCTTGTTTGCCTGGGGCTGTGGAGACAAGTTAGTGTTCATTTCTGTAACATTTTTTTATCTGTCTTGAGTATAAACATAGCTGGCATGATTTGAATAACAGATTTGGATATCATTAATAAAATGTCTTGTGTAGTGAGAGTATTTATGGGTATACCATAAATCATTTGAGTTATGTGGTAATTTAGAATTAACATGAGAAAAGGGATGAATACTGAAGAAACTGAAAAGTTATTTTAAATAGTACCCTGAGTTATTAGTTAGGGGTTCTTAAATTCTATACTAGCATTTAGATTATAATTCTTTTTGCTTATTACTTTAGACTTTTTATTTTTGCTATTAAATTAATAACTACAGTTAATATTACTAGTAGTCCTATTGTATATTAAAAGTATGTTATTCAAAAGAGTTACTAGTATAGTTTATATTCCATAAATTATCAGAGTACAAAATTGGTCTTATAAGAAAACAGTTGTTTTCATTAAATGTTCATGTTTTCTAAAAACAGTCCTTTTTAATTTCCTATAGTCACTATATTTTATTTCAAGAAAATGTCCAAATATTTGTTGCTTTTTGTTGTTGCTGTTATTTTTGTTATTTTTAATCATATATCATGCTACTAGGCTTTTCAAAAAGGAAAAAAAATATATTAAATTTAAAAATACATTTAAATGTTGTTCCTTATCATGGTAACATGGTAATGCATTCTGAAATCTTCCAATAGTCAGGACAAACAGTTTTTTAAATTAACTCTTAAAGAATATATATTAAGTTAATTGATTCACTTTTAAGACTATAGTTAGTTGGCAGAATTCATTTTTATGATTAAAAAGGTTAATCAGTTTTTTTCTTAATCCAATAAACTACTTGCAGATTAACAATATAATCACATTGAGGCTTAGCCACAATGCTAACAATCTTAATCATAACAACAAAAATAGAATACATATTCTCACATTTTATGTCCTTTACTAGAACCTACTTATGGACATTTCAGTTTTATTTTCTTTTAATCCATATTTTAATTTATACTGTTTGGATTCTGTAGAAATTTACTGCCTTCAGTGATATACCATAGTTCTTTTTCTTATCTATTTTTTATAACATCCCTTATTCTATTAGCTTAGTCTATTAAATCTATTTTCACTTTTACAATTATTGTTCATAATTTTATGTATTTCATTCACATCGCCTCCTAGCCGCCTGTTGCTCTGTGTCTTAGTATACATATATATGCCGTTTTAGATCTGTTTTTCACTTTAATAGGTATTTTCTATATCCCATGCTAGCATTTCTTTCCTTAGAGTGGTGTGGTCATGATGGCACATACTGTTCTAGGGCAAGACAATCAGAAATAAGTCTTTGCTCAGCATGCAGTTATCTCATTAATAAACTATAACTGACTTTTCCTTAAATAGAATTTTTAAGTTGATTAAACTAGGAATACTATTTAAAATTACCAGAAACAGAAAACAAGAAGGCTTCATGTAATTTTAAAATGTTTCATGTATAGTAATTTATAAAGAATCATTTTGTATGTGTGTATTTAAACAGTGTGCCCATAATCTTTCATTCTTATCAGTTCCTGCTTATCTTAACCTTGATCTCCTCCTCATGCATGAGTACAATAAAGTTTCTTTCAGCAATTTCTGGAATAAGATATCTTTTTCCTCAAACCCTAACAAGGTTAGTCACAGGCATGTCCAAACCTGACCTGTGAGCCAGATGCTTCCAAAGACAGCTCTGCATGTTCTCCAACACCTTTGTAGACCACAGCATCACGTAGCAATGTGCAAGGGTTGGGCACCCCTGAAACCTTAGTGTAATGTAAGAAAGCAGGTCAGGACAAACTAATTTCCAAAGTGTGGCTTTGGCATTTATCAGTAATGTATTGATCAGATCAACTCCTGTGGTCTTTCTAAGTCTAAATTGAGTCATTTGTAAAATAGAGATAATACATTTTAAGACTGCTGTGAGAATTAAAGTGAGAAATTTGTAGAAAGTGGTTAAGCCCCTTCGTGGTATTTAGCAAGTGTCCAAAATATGGAACTGCTTTTATTGCATAGTTCTTGCATTTTTGTCATTATTGTACCACAGTAATTCTTAGTAGTCCTGTCTTTTAGAGGCAGCTCTTGAGATTTTAATAGACATGCTTACTAATTGCCCTCATTTACAGTTTGCTTTTATTCAAGTGGAAAACCCGTGCTGGTGCCGTTCTGCCTAGCTTGCCTGCTTTCCCTGTGGTAACGTCACTTCTCTGCAGCTGAGCTGTGTGCCTGCTTAGAAGCCTCATTTCCTTCTCTGAAAGTCAAGTCACCCTTGGATTTTTCTGCTAATTTTGTGCTGTTTTTCAATACTTTGATTATATAGGAGCTTTTTCTGGAAAATATATTTTTTTTTTCAAGTTAAGATATTTCTTTAATGTTTTCTGAAACTAATTGAAAATTGATTTTTATGAAAAGTGAAAAATTTGGAGTGCTCTGTATTTGAAAAGAGGTTTGAATGTTTTGGTTAATGCTGGCTATTATAAAACGGTATTTCATTGCTGAAGTAATTTCTTTTGAAACCAGAGTAAATATAATCAATGTCACTAACAAGGGACTACTCCACTCCTTCGACCTCCCAAAGGCAGTTTGCCTTGAATTCTCGCCAAAAAACACTGTCCTGGCAACGTGGCAGCCTTACACTAGTAAGTATTTTCCCATTGTAAAAATATTCTAACAGGATCGATTAAATTTAGTGGGAGGAAAACTAGGTTTATAGTCTTCTAATGGTGGCAGTTTAAGGTCAAGTTGTCCCCTCCCCCCTTATCTGCAGGGGAGATATGTTCTTAGTGTATGACTAAAACTGCAGATAATACCAAATCCTTTAAACGTTTTCCATCTCAACTAGCCCAGACTGTTCTCAACTCACTGCGTAGCTGAGGATGACCTTGACTTTCTGGTCCTCCTGTCTCTACTTCCTGGGTGCTGAGGTTACAGGCATCTATCAGGAGGCCTGTTTATGCAGTGCTAGAGATCAAACCCAGGGCTTCATCCATGTTAGTAGGCAAGCTCTACCACCTGAGCTACATTCTCCAGCCCCAGCCTTTTCCACCTTAACTAAGTACTTTTTCTGCTGTTTGAGATGTGACAGAAAAATTAGCACAAGTTTCTTTTTGTTTGTAATTTCATGGATAGAAGATTGAGTCTCATTGTCAGTCTTAGCAACTGTAAACCTACAGTCCTATATTAAATAATTAAGAGCTTTTATCTTTTCACTTAAAGGAAGTGCTTTTGTGGCTTATCTAAATTACCAGCATCACCATTTTTATGTTATAACCATTATTAAGTAAAATAAGAATTACCTGAGCACAGGAATCATTTGTACTGAAACAGTAAATATAACAACGAGGAATGCTGCTGGGTGACCAATGAGTGGGTAGTATTTGGCTATAGTGTGGGTACACGAGACAAAAAGATGACTCATGTCTTAGGTGGACAGAATGGGATGGCTCTATGCAATTAAATGTACCAATTGCTTATTTCTAGAATTTACCCTTTAATACTTTTGGGCCATGGTTGACTGCAAAACACTGATATGGCAGACAGTGAAAGCACAGATAAGGAGGAGCCACTGATTACAGTAGGTTAGTGAAGATCTCTAACAATGTGGAATAATAATGATTTAGTCAGTATTGAAAATAATTATAAGTAAAAGAGTACAGTAGATATAACATCAAAAACATATGTGTTATAACAGAGTATCAAAAGAAGAAGCTGAAGCAAGAAGATTGTGAGTTTGAGATCAGTTTAGGCTTGAATGAGACTGTCTCCAAAAAAATAAATAGAACAGAAGAGGAAATATCATACATTTGAAGATATCTAGTGGTAATATGTTCTATGAAGTTTTATATATCCATACTTTTTCCACAAATAATAAAATGTTGGAAACTGGTATAGAGACCATTCTAAGAAACATTTTTCTAGGAGTTAGGCATGCATAAAGCCCCAGGTTTGATCTCTAGGACTGCATACGCCTGTAATCCTATCACTTTGAGAATCAGAAATTCAAGACCATCCTCAGCTAAATTGGGAGTTTGAGATCAGCCTAGGATATAAGCGACCCTGTCTCAAAAGTAGATGGATGGATGGATGGATGGATAGATAGATTTCTCTAACAATGGTAGTCTTGTTGATAAATCAGTGATTTATCAACTAGTAAGTTTGCTATTTGGTTATAAGCCGCTTGGGTTTTTTATTCTGTCAGAAGGCATGGACTCTGAATCTCTTTTTTCCAGTTAAATTAAAGGGAAATTGAGAATCATGGATGAACTTTTTTCATGACAGGTGCAAAGTTTCTTGACTTATTTTTGACCAGTAATCCATGCCACAGTTAATGAGAAATCTCTCAGCGTTCTTAAAAATTCATCTGATCATTTCAGAGGTGCTAGGCTTTCACTGAAACAACTGTCATGTTCTCGTGGGTTTTAGGAATGAGCGGTTAGCTCCACAATAAGGCTAGAAAGGAAAGTTGATTTAAAGCAACTCTTTTCCTTGATATTCTTAATCCTGTTCAACATTTTGTAAGAATGAAGTCTTACAAATGTTAAGAGTCAATCAGTACAAAAAAAAATGTTTTTATTGCAGCTTCTAAAGATGGCACAGCTGGGACACCCAATCTACAACTTTATGACATGAAAACTGGGACATGTTTGAAATCTTTCATACAGAAAAAAATGCAAAATTGGTAAATAAATCTTTAAAGTACACAGTATTTAAAATGTCATCATACACATTTGTTTCTCTGGTATTGACTTTGAGAATAAATTAACCCAAAATCTATGTCTACAAGGATTTAAAGTATATAGGAATGTATTAGAGTAGAAATTTTTATCTTTCTCTTGTTCAGTTTTTAAAAAGAAAGGAATATTTTTCAATTGCATATACTGTTTAATAAGATTTTTAGTAGCAGACATGATATTTGTAAGTGTTTTATCTTAAATAGCATTATAAACTTAAACATGGTTTCACCTTTTATTTTAATACACCTTTTCTCTCGACATAGGTGTCCATCCTGGTCAGATGATGAAATTATTTGTGCTCGAAATGTTAACAATGAAGTTCACTTCTTCGAAAACAACAATTTTAGTATGAAAAGACTTATTAAATACCTATTTGATAAGTTTATTACTTTAAATATATAGTTTTCAAAGTTTTTTTGGTTTGTTTTTAGTTTTGTTTTATTTGTTTGTTTGTTGAGACAGGGTCCCAGCTGGCCTGGGATTCATTATGTAGAACAGGCTGACCTCAGTCTCACAGAGATCTGCTTTTCCCTGCCTCCCAAGTGTTTTTGTTAGTTTTTTGTTTGTTTTCAGTGCTGGGGATTAATCGAAGGGCCTCCTGCATACTCTGCATACTGGGCAAGTGTTCTGCCAGTGAGCTACATCCCCAGCCTAAGTGGATTGTTTTCAATTTATTTTCAGTACATTTAGACCTCATATGGCATCATAGAGTCATCCTAAATATGGTTGATAATATTGATGATTGTTACTATGTTTATTTGCATAATTCTTTGTAAATCTGAATTCCAATGATATTCTGTAGCATAAAGCTATTTCATTAAGTTATTAGAATACTTCTTGATCTTAATTGCTATTGAAATTCTATTAGACAATTTTTTTGTTTTTGAGGCAAGTTCTCACTATTAGCCCTGGCTGGCCTGACAATTCACATTGTAGGCCAGGATGGCCTTGAGCTCACAGAGATCCACCTGTCTCTGCCTTTTGAGATTTAAGGTGCATGCCGCCCGGCCTAGTGTAGAATTTCAGTTCCACTAACTGTCAGCTATGGCCAATTCTCTGTCTTATTCTTTCAACTTTCATATCTCTGACTAAGTTAAAGCAAGTTCCCAACTTAAGTTTTACCAGCAAGTATTTCAATATATATCACAAGTTTAGGGTCCTTACTCTTTTAAAGTTGGCCATAGAATTATTATTACAAATCATTCTGATCAGTATTCAAACTTCTAATATTTATAAATGTTTATAAAATGTTATTTTAAAACTCAGAATCCAAATATGTTGTCATATGTTGCAATTATCCATCGTTTTGTTTAATCTCTGGATTCCTACTCAATCTCTTTTGCCTCTTGCAGATTAGTTAAAAAACAAGGTTATTTATCTTGCATATTTCCCCTATAGTTTGAATTTTCATTGCCCATCATATAATTTGACACGTTATCTGGCTTCTATAAATTGCTAGTTGGAGTTCTTGAGTATCAGGTTCTTTTTTTGGTAGGTAGGGTGAAAACCACGTTATATGGTGGTATTCTTTATTAAGAAGCATGTGATGGAAGATAAAGATGTAGAATGCTGGCCTTGAATGCAGGAAGTTCTGAGTTCCATCACAGCAATGTAAAAGCCAAGCTTCATGGTTCTTGGCTGTAATCCTAGTACTCTGGAGGTGGAGGCAGGAGGGTAAGAAGTTCAAGGTCATCCTCTGCTACATAATGAATGTTCTGCTTCATGTACATGAAACTCCAATAAGCAGTATTCATTTGTTGTTATAGTAACCTTTTATAATGAATTCAGAGTTTAATCTGTTCTTGTTAGCTTATCTCATCAATCTAACACTATTTCCTCTCATTTTAGACACAATTGCAAATAAACTACATTTGCAAAAAGTTAATGACTTTAATTTATCACCTGGACCCCAACCTTATAAGGTAAGTTCTTTATTTTTATTTATCTATGTAGAACATAACCTCTTTTCCTTTTTAAAAAAGAGTTATAAAAACACATCCATCTTAGTTTATATGCATGTAAAACTTCAGTAATGGAGCCAGGTGTGATGGCACCCACCTTTAATCCCAGTACTTGGAGGCAGAAGCAGGCAGATCTCTGTGAGTTCCAGGGCAGCCTGGTCTATATAGTGAGTTCCAGGCCAACTGGGGCTACAGGTAGACCCTGTCTCAAAAAACAAAACAAAACAAACAACACCAAAAAGACAAGTAAATAAATAAATATGAATGATAAAGCCTAAGTAGTGATTTCTATTTGTGTGTCTTAGGTGGCAGTCTATGTCCCAGGAAGTAAAGGAGCACCGTCATTTGTGAGATTGTATCAGTACCCCAACTTTGATGGACCTCATGCAGCATTAGCCAATAAAAGTTTTTTTAAAGCCGATAAAGTTACAATGCTATGGAATAAAAAAGGTATGATAAATGCTTTTTATTCCTAATTTTCGTTACCAAATACTTAGACATATTGGTAGATGTATGTAAATAGATGCTGATTTAATTTGTGTTTTGAATCTAATGAAAGCTTTTTCGGTTGTAGCTACTGCCTTGCTGGTAATAGCTAGTACAGATGTTGACAAGACAGGAGCTTCCTACTATGGCGAGCAAACTCTGCACTACATTGCAACAAATGGAGAAAGTGCAGTAGTACAGTTACGTGAGTACTCTAAGTCTTCCTGTAATTAACACAATGAGAGTAAAGAACGTATAGATGCCATAAAGGTAATAAAATTTAAATTTTTAAGTGAATAAGCTCAAATACCATAATAACCTTCAAGATAACATTCCTCATAATTAAAAAACTTAAAATCATCCTCAAACACACGTTATTTTGACAAAATCCTATTATGCAGTTTGTGTTACACAAGCTCTTCAGTAGAACTTCCAGACTAAAATACCTGTTGTAGCAGCTCTGAGCACTTATTTTACAAATTATGATAGCAGATAGATTTAGTGAGTAGTGATATCTTCAGAATTGAGACTAAAACCCAACAGTATTACCACCAGTTCACCTCTTATTTTAGTAAGCTAAATTCACTTTAAAATGGTTTTTGAATTCTAGAAGCTCCCAGATATTTTCATTTTGAAGATGTATAAGTGGAGAAATATTCCGTTCTCTCTCCTAAAAAGGCCTGTGTTCCCACTGAAATTAGAAGCAGAACAGGGAAGCCTAAGTACCAAGTAAATATAGCTGATCAATGAAGGAAGACACAGAATTTGTTTGATTTATTTATTTTGTGTGTGAGTGTTTTGTCTGCATGTATGTAAGTACATACATGTCATCAGTGCCTACAGAGGCCAGAAGAGGGTATTGGATCCCCTGCAGCTGGCATTACAGATAGTTGTTAGCCACCATTGGATGTTGGAAACTGAACCCAGGTCTTCTGGAGCAGCAGCCAGTATTCCCAACCACTGAACCATCTCTCCTACCCCAAGACAGAGAATTTTGAAAGAAGAAAACAGAATCACCTCTCTGTATAAATTAAGTCAAAAGAAAAAACAGCAGCCATTTAACAGAAGTAATATATAGCAACAGAAATAAAATATACAGGGCCTATGGACAAAAATGAAAACTCCAGTGAGACAATTTTTTTTTCTAATCTTAGGATTGAAATAAAATAGACTTTTTAAGTAAGACAAAAAAAAAATCATGAACAAATGATAAAATTTGAATTATAACAATTATGGTTTCTACATTTAAAGAGCCCATTAATTAAGGCAATCAGAATTTTCTTTTTTTAAAGCAGACAATAGTTGGGCACTGTGGTGAATACCTATAATCCCAATACTTGGGGGATAGAGGAGGAGGGTCAGGGATTCAAAGGTCATCTTCAATCAAATAGCAAGTTTGAGGACAGCCTGAAGTTACCTCAGATCCTGTCTCAACACATCTGTCCCCTAAATAGAGGGCTAGTCAGTAACTGGACTGGAAACTAGGAATGGAACAGCAAAATTTAATCTGCCAGAAAACATGGGATAATTATATTATCCCATGTATATTAAAGATAATTATATTAAAAGATAATTATAATTAAACAAATGAAACCAGATAATCATATTTTTATTTTATGCGTATGTGTGTATTGCCTGCATGTGTATAAGTCCATCCATGTCATGCAATGCCTTTGGAGGTCAAAAGAGGCCATTGGATCCCCTGAAATTGGAGTTACGGATGGTTATTAGCCACTGTGTGAGTGCTGGGATTCAGACCTGGGTCTTCTGAAGGAACATCCAGTGCTCTTAGCCACTGAGCCATCTCTCGAGCCTCTGAAACCAGATAAAATTTTATCTAATAGGTTGGAGAATAAAAAAATAAGCTCCACAGTATGAAAGTGAAGGGGAACCCATTCATCAAACCTGTTGATAGGCATACGTTGAAGTAGCCTCTCTACAGGACATTGTGATGGTGTGTTGCCAAATCACCTGTTCCATCCCTACAGATGTGCTTGTCTACATCCACAGTGGAGAACTAGTCAACATGGCTTATAACACACTGCCTTGCAACTGAAAAAGAGTGAGGCAGGTTTTTATGTGATTATGATTTTTAAAAAACTCCAAAATATGATGTTAAACAAGATGTAAAAAGCCTAGAACTTGGTTGTTTGTGTGTATTTAAGAGACAGAGGCTTTATTTGAACAAACTATTCTAAAAGGATATATGAAAAATTTAACAGGGTTGCCCTGATATAGAAGCACTTATTTTTTTTTAATGTATGTGCGTGTATCGTTTGCATGTGTATACGTGCACCTGTATGCGGAGGTCGGATGAGGGCATCTGATTCCCCGAGAACTGTAGTTAAGATGGTTGTTAGCCGCCATGTGGGTCCTGGGAACCAAATCCAGGTCCTCTGCAAGAGCAGCCAGTGCTCTTAACCACTGAGCCATCTCTTTATTGCCACTTGCAGGTATTATTCCTTCCAAAGGGAAAAAAAAGATTGCTGGGCATGGCAGCCTATGCCTGTAGTCCTTGACCTTAGTACTTTGGAGACAGGAAGAGCATCTGACTGTAGAAATTTAAGACTAGCATCCAAGCAAGACCCCATTTCAAACAATTTTTTTTTCATTAGTAATAATAAAACATTACTGTAAACCTATATTGGCTTCCATAAGCCCATATTAATAACCAACATATTTAAGAGATTAAAAATTAAAATTCATTAGGAGTTTTAAAATTTATGATTATATATCAATGCTCATTTAATTTTAATATGCCTTGAAAGTTCTGAAGGTTTTTAAATACTGTTTGTCATGTTTATGAGTACTCTACACTTCTATCTTGTGCTAATAGTCTTATAATTTTTTTGCTAATTTGGGTTTCCTTTTTTTTTTTTTAGCAAAAAATGGCCCAATTTATGATGTGGTTTGGAATTCTAGTTCTACAGAGTTTTGTGCTGTATACGGTTTTATGCCTGCAAAAGCAACAGTTTTCAATTTAAAATGTGATCCGGTGTTTGACTTTGGCACTGGTCCTCGCAACGCAGCCTACTATAGCCCTCATGGACACATACTAGTACTGGCTGGATTTGGAAACCTGAGGGGACAGATGGAAGTGTGGGATGTTAAAAACTACAAGCTTATTTCTAAACCGGTGGCTTCTGATTCTACATATTTTGCTTGGTGCCCAGATGGTGAACATATTTTAACAGCCACTTGTGCTCCCAGGTTACGTGTTAATAATGGGTACAAGATTTGGCATTACACTGGTTCTATCTTGCATAAGTACGATGTGCCATCAAATGGAGAATTATGGCAGGTTTCATGGCAGCCATTTTTGGATGGAATATTTCCAGCAAAAACAATAACTTACCAAGCGGTTCCAAGTGAGGTCCCTAGTGAAGAACCTAAGGCTGCGACAGCTTATAGACCTCCAGCTTTAAGAAATAGACCGGTCACCAATTCCAAACTGGTAAGGAAAACCGTGGTCAAAAAGAGCTACTTACTGTATGTTCTCTAGACCTTGCTCTTATTTTCTCATGTTATTTACTACCTAATTAGAATATAAGCTCCAGACAGAGATCACTAAGGCCCGAAGAAGATGAAGATGACGAACAGTTTCCGTTATTAAGCTGACAAAGAGGTTAATTAAAGGGATTCACAGTTAAAGTCCTCTCTTCATTCTTGAGACTTTTATACATGTGTACAATGACATGTGATCATACCTACTTTTATTTCCCCCTCAGATTCATCTTATACCCCCTAATATTATCCATTCCCAACTTCATCTGTCTCTTTTGTTTTTTTATAACCCACTAAGTCCATATGTGCCGGGTGTTGGGCTGTCCACTGAAGCATGGGAATCCCACCAGTGGCTACATCCTCAAAAAAGAATGATTCTTTCTGCCTCAGCAGCGGTCAACTGCCAATAATTTTTCAATAATGGGTGGGGTCTGGAAATCCTCTCCCTTGTCTGTGCTAAAATTTTGGCTGGCTTAATCTTGTTCATGTCACCCCAGCTGCTGAGAGTTTGAGTGAGATAGCCATGTCATGTCTGGAAGAATGCTTCACAGCACTCCTCCCCATCCTTTGGCACTTACATTTTTTCCATCTCCTCTTCCTTGATGTTCCCTGAGCCTTGGTGATGGGGTGGGCTTGACAATAATGTCCCTTTTAGGACAAAGCACTCAGTCTCTTATTTTCAGCACTTTGCCCAGTTATGCATCTCTCTGTCATTGACTGCTGTCCACTCTAAAACGAATCTTCTCTGACTAAGGTTGTAAGCAGCCCAGGTCTGTATTGTGTATTATGTATTATAAACATAATATTTAGAAGGCAGTTTGACAACATGACCTACTTTAGCAAAATCACAATACCAAGTTCTACTCTTGGGCTTTTGACCAGGATTATGGTACCAGCCATGAAATTCCCTCTTGTGGAACAGACCTCAGATCCAATCAGAAAACAGTTAGTTACTCTGTATAAGGTATAGGGTAATGTAATGCCACTGTTGCACCAGTGGGCATATTTTGCCTGGCAGGTTAGTATTGCATCACACGGGGTCTAGTGCTGGGTAAGACCATTGATGTCTTGTCTCCCCCAGCAGCCTGCATAACACCTGCTGGCACTATGAAAGCTAGCCAATAAGAGGAAGGTTTCTCCTGGTCAGTTTGAGATTGATTTCTGTAAGTCCTGCAGCCAAAGTATGTAGTGTCTTCAGCAATAAGGTCTTGTCATATAGCTGTGGTGGGTAACCAAGGCGATGGCAATAGCCTGTGTTATTTTGAAGACCTCTGGGGTCTCCATGGTAGAGTCACAATTTTTAAGTGTCTGGTAAAGATCATTGAATGTGGCACATTAGCTTTGTAGGTTGAGGATTCAAATTCAGATGCCCAGAAAGCAAGGCTGGCAGTGTAAGGCAACAGTGAGCAGGAGAGATGGGGAAGGAGAAAGTTCATAAGGCCTGTGAAGGCCTAGCTGATTTTCTGTGGGAGAGCTGAAGTCTGATTTGTCTTTTAAGATAAAATGAATCCGAATACTTATATGAAATGTCTGGTTTTAAAGCATTATTGGACTATAAAAAGACATTATCCTCGGGCCATTTGTTCCTCACCTTTCCTAAGTATTGTTTAGATTCAAATATGCTTTAAAACAGTATTTCAGAGCACAAGAGAGAATGCTGCTCTGTGATGATGTTGATAAAGAAGGGATCGCCTTGAGCAACTCTCTTTGGTGTTACTAGAAAAGTGGCCATTCAATAGCTGTGAACGAGAACTCTTAGTTACTAACTATTCAGGGAAGTAGATAACTCTTTCCAAGAATTAAATGTCTTATCCTGCTCTTGACTTTCACAAAACAAAAGAATACCCTTCTTTTTGACTTTGCAAAATACCTGGAGCTCTTA
Organism: Eospalax fontanierii; assembly: GCA_035773235.1. Classification (NCBI taxonomy): domain Eukaryota; kingdom Metazoa; phylum Chordata; class Mammalia; order Rodentia; family Spalacidae; genus Eospalax; species Eospalax fontanierii. The sequence goes on along the minus strand of CM069548.1, from coordinate 28,077,131 downwards.
AACTCCATTGAAGTGTTTTGTTTAAATATTGTTTAAACTGCTAATCTCTGGCTTTACAATTAAACTTTGGCAAGTAATTCTACCAGTGAATCAAAAAGCCCATATTTAGATCTATTCTGGTGAACTAGAGAGATGTCTCAGCGGTTAAGAGCATTGGCTGCTCTTGCAGAGGACCTGGGTTTGATTCCTAGCACTTATATGGCAGCTAACAACCATCCATAACTCCAGTTCCAGGGAAATTTGATGCTCTGATAAACTTATTTGTCCTATACTAGTAAAAGTATATAATGTTTGTGCATGCTTTACAAACTGTAGACTCCTTTTCAGAAATGTTTATTTTACATTTTCCATAGCATGAAGAGGAACCTCCGCAGAATATGAAGCCGCATCAAGGAAGCGACAAGCCATTGTCAAAAACAGCCCTTAAAAATCAAAGGAAGCACGAAGCTAAGAGAGCAGCAAAGCAGGTATTGGGAGTGCTGATCTCAAAACGAAACAAAAATCTGTGTTTAAGCACTAACGTTTAATAATTATATTCCTAAAAACTTGGTTGTGATGTCATAAAACATAGTTACAATTAGATTTAAATAGTCAAGGCAACTTTCTTTCGTGCTTGCCTGTGAATTTCTTGCCTTTCTGGTTGTGAGCCTGAGCCTTTAATGGCTACATCAGCTCTCCAGCCCTTGCCTATGAGTCTCTTACGTAATCTTATCTATACTGGGTAATTGTGTTGGCTGCCTGTCACAGCAGTGGGATTCTTGGGGCAGTCACGCTATAAAGGGTTATAGGCTTATTTTGACTCAGAGGGTTTGGTTTGGTTTTTGTTTGTTTGGCTTCTAAAATGGTCTTGACATGTAGTCCCTGCTAAACTTCAACTCACAATCCTCCCTCCTCAGCCTCCTAAGTGTTGAGACTTCTTAGTATGTACCACTGTGACCTATAAACGTGAAATTACCACCGTCACCCCCTGCCTTGGGTGGTGTGGTGCTGGGGGCTGACCAGGGCGCTCACTGCACGCGCTGGGCAGGTGTTCCGCCACCGCTGCGCTCTCAGCTTCGCTTTCTGCTTTTGTCCATGGTTCACTGGCCCTTTCACTTCGGGCCTGTGGCACGCAGCAGACGTCAGGACCGAAACCTGTGACAACCGTTCTACGTATGAGCCAAGGAGCAGAGCGAGGAAGAGGATGGGGCTATCTTCGAGAGCATGCTCCCGTGATCTGAAAAGCCTATTAGACTCCACCTCCTAAAAGTTTTACACCTCTTAGCAGTACTTACTGTGAAGCACAAGCATTTAGCATATGGACTTTGGAGCTCCTTCCATATCGAAAGTAGAATAGTAATGAACCAAACTGGACCTGACCTTGAAATGTGAGCTCCCAGTGGGACTGGGTAGTATGTGTCCTACTGTAGGAAACTGTGTGAAATGGTGTAGTTTGCTTTCCTTAAGGTATGTGTTTATTAAGAGAAGGTACAAGTGGGGTATAGTAGCTCATACCTATAATCCCAGTACTTGGGAGACTGAGGCAGGAGGATTGTTTTAAGTTTAGGCCAGTTGGGACTGGGCTATATAATGAGCCAGCGAGGGCTACAGAGTGAGACCCTGTCTCAATAATTAAAAATAGCCTGGCTTGTTAGCACATGCTTTTAATTCTAGCACTGAGGAGGCAGAAGCAGGAGGATCTCTGTGGGATCAAAGCCATTCTGTCTATATAGCCAATTCCAGGCTACTTGGGACTACAGGGAGACCTTGTCTTGAAAAAAAATTACGTGACTATAAAGTCATTTATCACTATTGCAGTACTATATGAAATTCAGTTAAGAATTTAAATAATCAGAACTACCCAAACAATGAATTGTTCTAAAAATAATTTTTGTTTGTGTAGCTGAAAAAACATACCTTTATAATAATTGAGAGATAGATTACAGTGGTGCATAGTGATGGGATGTTCGGTTGCATTAGGAATACCTGGTTGGTGAAGTCAGGGTGACCACATTTTTGAGATTTTAGGCAGAGTGGATATCTTAGTCTGTTTAATTACTGTAACAAAATATCTTAGGCTGAATAATTCCTAAGCAATAGAAGTTTAGTGCTCAAAGTTCTGGCTTAGAGAGTCTCAGAACAAGGTGCTACTGGATTTAGTGTGTGGGGAGGACGTCTTATTAATATTGCCACTCGTGCGTCCTCATGCTGGAGAGATAAGGGAGCTTTCTGAGCCTCCTTTATAAGGATGCTGAGCCCATTCATGAAGTTGGAGTACTTGGAACTTAATGTTTCCCACAGGCTCTGCCTCTTTAAAAACTAAAAAAACCTGCCATGGACTTGGTCAGAGGGGCGGGGGTCACAGGACAGCCAACAGGGGTGGTCTTCCTGCACTGTTGTGGCAGGGTCTCAGTTCTGCTCCTACTGTATACTCCAGGCTAGCTAGCCCACAGGTTTTGGGGTGATTCTTCTGTCTCCTGGCTTTGTCTTGCACATCTTGCTTTTTATATGGGTTCCAAAAGATAGAACCCTCCTTGAGTGAGGTGGTCAGACTTGATTAACTAGCACTTTTGCCTACTGAACCATAATGCTGGCTGGGATCCACTTTTTTGTTGTTTTGTTTTGTTTTGGGTTGTTTGTTGCCCAATAGCCCCAGCTGACCTGGAACTCGCTGTGTATACAAGACTGGCCTTGATCTCACAGAGACCCATCTGCCTCTGCCTCCTGAGTGCTGGGATTACAGGCGAGTACAACCACTTCCAGCTGGGCTCCACTTAATACTGTCACATTGGGCACAGTGTTCCAACATTCTACTTCTGGAATGTTCTACTTCTGACATTCCAACTACAGCAGTCAAGTAGATTTTTAACAGCTTATTGTTATATCACTAATACAATCTTGCTGGTAATGATTGGCAATGATTATATTTTGATCAGGTCTACTTTGCTTAAGTGTTTTGATAAGTGAGATTTTTAATTACTTGTATTTCTTTACCCATTGTGCATGCATGTGTGTGTATGTGTGTGTTGTGTGTGTATGCTTGGAGGACAACTTGTAGGAGTTCTTTCCTTCTATCATGTGAATCCCAGGAATCAAATGCAGATTGTTGTGCTTAGCAACAAGCACATTACACAGAGCCATCTGGATGGCTAGTATTACTTCAAAGCATAGAATTGCATTATGTAGTCATATTCTTCTAAAATCTGGAGTTTAGAAAATCATTGTCCCTTTTATATTTAATTAATATATTTATCTCCAGAAATACATTTTAAGATACATCAAGTAAAATGATCTATTCTGAACTCTAGATATTGCAACAAGTTAGCACTTTTTAAAACTACTCGTAGATAATTTTCCTTTTCATTGAGATTTAGGGTCCCTGTGAAGCCCACTCAATGTAGAATTTATACTCAAGTTTTCTTCCTCTTCAAAAATGTGTGTGGGTTTTAGGTATTTGTTGTTCTTTGTTTTGAGACAGCCTCAGTATGTATTCCTGGCTGCCCTGGAACTGTGTAGACCAGGCTTGCTTTGGATGCAGAGATTCACCTGCTGCTGCCTCCTAAGTGCTGGGATTGAAGGTGTGTGCCACCATACCCAGCTTTGTTCTTATTTTGTGGGATTGGCTCTTCCTGTCTGTGTAGCCTAGCTTAGCCTATAACTCATGATTTTCCTGACTCAGCATCTCAAGCACTGGGATTAGGGGCATGTTCCACTAGAGCTGACCTCCATTGATTTTTTGTTATGAACAACACTAGGCTGCCTGTTCTATCAAAAATACATAGACACTTTACAAATATAAACTACCTTTCTTTATGAATACTTAAATTTCTTAATTGTTTGTTTTCACATAAAACATGAGTTGATGTTTCTTGGGGTGTATGAAAAAAAGAAACCAACATGACAAAAGTTGTCATCCATTAGAGACTTGCTCCTATATGACTGAGTAGTTTTGTAAGTCATCGCAAGAGTGAAACCTTTCAGTTAGAAAAGCCCTTTCACTTTTCAGATTTCATATGTTGGCACAATCTGAGAATATTGAGAATTTTGAAATGTTAATGGACATGGGAGCTTCTGGTTTACTCTGAATAAGTTACTTTGTTTCTATTACGGGAATATGTAGGATACTTCACAGAAACTTGAATTCAGACTTTTTTATAGAAAATTGTAGGTAAAATCACATACTCACTTTCTATACTTTATGAACAAATACGTTAATTGAAATAAGTTGTTTCCATTGTTTTAATTGAATTAATTTTTTGCCTGACCTGACAACGTGGCTCATCAGGTAAAGGTGCTCGCTGCTGTCCTGACAACCTGAGTTAGATCCCTGGGACCTGCATGGTAGAAGGAGATTACAGACTCCGGAACTCCTGAAGGTTATCCTCTGAACATGTATGCGTGTGCTTGTGCACACACTCAGAATGTTTTATCTTTTTTTTCTTGCAGGAAGCAAGAAGTGACAAGAGTCCAGATTTGGCTCCTACTTCTGCCCCACAGAGCACCCCACGGAACACTAGCTCTCAGTCAATTTCAGGTGACCCCGAAGTAGACAAAAAAATTAAGAACCTAAAAAAGGTGAGAAATTGGAATGAAAACCAGATATGTACATCAAAAAATGTATATGTGAGAATTATACAATTAGGAGCAGTACTTCGGTGTCTAAAACAGGTATTTTAAAAGATGGCAACAGCTCTCACTGTTGCTTTCTCTCGATGAAAACTGAAATTTAGAAATGGTACTCAGTTCTGTTCACAAATGCTTTAATGGCTGTGACTGCTTATATTAAGTTTTGGATCAATAAGATAAGTAATATACATCTGTATAGAAAATGCTGAGGACCGTTTTATTGTGATGGTACTTGAGACTGAACCCAGGGCCTCAAGTGTGCTAGGCACATGCTCTTCCACTCCGCTGCCGTCCCCAGCCCTGAACATTTACACTCAGCATTTCAGGAGCTACCTGTGAGGTAGATAGGAACAAATATTTTATTCCAGCTTTAAAAATAAAGGTGCCTATGTGGTCGCACATGCCTTTAATCCCAGCACCAAGAGACCACAGCAGGCGGTTTTCTGTGAGATCAGGCCAACCTGGTCTGTATAGTGAGTTCTAGGCCAGCTGGGGCTACTGGGAGACCGTGTCTCAAAAAAACTAAAATAAATAAAGCAGAAGGACACTGGGGAAGAGGTTTTTCTTTGAGTCAGAGATGTTGTCCAGCTACAGTGGGGTATGGAAGAAAATGCCGAAATTAGCATTGCGGCACTTGTGCACTACCAATAGCATTAATTTAAACTTGCAAGCTGACTGGATGGCTCAGCAGATCAAGGGTATTCTATAGAACCCTGGTAACCTGGGTTTGATTCCACAACTCACAGAAAAGTGGAAGAAGAAACCCGAGTCCATAGAATGGTCTTCTGACCTGCAAAAAAACAGCTTGCAAAATATATTTTACCTAATCCATATTTTAACATCTAATTCTGTATTTAACTTTAGAAAAGAGCTTACCCCCTAGTTTGGGTTTTTTTTTTGTTTTGCGGGGGTTTTTGGTTTTTGTCTTTTTGAGATAGGGTCTCCCTGTAGCCCCAGTTGTTCTGGAACTTATTATATAAACCAGACTGGCCTTGAACTCATAGAGATCCACCTGCTCCTGCCTCCCTAGGGCTGGAATTAAAAGTGCCATGCCCGGCAGCACCCCCTAGTATTCTGACTGACCATATTTGAAAGAAATGTAGTACAATTGAATGTTAATAAGATAATTTGCATTATAAAGTAACTTTTCCTCCTTCCTTTGACTCTTACCTGATGTTTACAGAAACTGAAAGCTATAGAGCAACTGAAAGAACAAGCAGCAACTGGAAAACAGCTAGAAAAGAACCAGGTGATGCTGGAGTTTTCCTTTGGGCACATTTAATTAGCATGTGGAGTGTGAGCAGTTATGTAATCAGGAAGAAATAGATTTTATTAAAGTTTTACTCTTGAATGGGAGAAGAGACACTCTAGATCTGTAGTGAATGACAGTCTTTATTCCCGAAAGGTGTATTAATGCCATCACTGCTAAAAACGATGGGTAATGAATTCCTTGTTAGGTAAACAGAAGCGTTTCTTCCTGTCTTGTCCTGCTTGCCTTTTTCCCTCCTCCTTTATGTCATCTTCTAAGCCCAAGTGAATGATAGACTCTTATTAAAGACAGCTCTTTCCCTTTTGGTTCATAACAGATAACAAGTTAGAATTGCTTTCTAATCTGTGGTTTACTAGTGGATCTGATAAAGTATTAAAGATATTTATTCCTTCTCTAGGGTCTTTCTCTTATACTATTTTGGTTATAAATCCAATAATTATTTTCTGTTTAATAACTTCATTATTTTAAATTTTCTAGTTGGAGAAAATTCAAAAAGAGACAGCCCTTCTCCAGGAGCTTGAAGATTTGGAATTGGGTATTTAAAGATTTGCAGAAAGCAAATTTGTTACCAGAAAACAATACAAACAAATCTTAATCCCATTGGGGTTCATGAACTTGCCATATGCCCACATTTGATATCACTCTATTTAACCATTTATCCAAGGTTGAATATGTATGATTATTTAGTGATGTCTATTAAATTGACTTTTACATCTGCTTTCTGTATCATGTCAGTATGTGATAAAGAGAAATGAATTTTTCAGATAAGCTTGACATTAAGAGACATTTTTAAAGTAGGTAATGGTATTTCATATATATAAATGAATAAAGACATGTTAAATTTGTTTTCGCCTTCAAGTTTGTCAGTTAAGTTCTTTATATATAGATTTTCAAGGTGTATATTAAAATATTCTTACAAGACTGTGAAGTGGATGTTATCATGATGTCTGTTTCATTAATGAAGAAACTAAGTCCAGAAAATTAAGAAATCTGCCAGTGTCACAAAGTTGGGCACTGGGGTATGAACCCAAGTCTGGCTCTAGAGCCTTTGCTCTTGGTTTCTGTGATACGCTGTGTATAGATAGTACATCGCTGGGATCAGTCCTAAAGGGCAGTGTGACCCTGGGTCTGTGTGTGTGTCTGTGGGGGTTGTGCTTCCACCAGTGGACGTCTTCACATTCATCAGTGTTGAGTAGAGCAAGGCTTTTGAATTTTTGCCAGATCAAGAAAGGGGAAAGTATTCTTTTTATTAGGGATGTTTTATATGCTTTGCCACATTTGAGAGTTGTTTGTAATTTGGAAACGGGGGGAACGCTATGCAGACCAGGCTGGCCTCAGTCTTTTAGAGATCTGCCCGCCTCTGTCTCCGGAGTACGGAGATTAAAGACATGTGCCACCATGCCCGGCTTTGTATTTTTTTAATATTTAATTTTAAAAATTTTATGTGTATGCGTGTATTTGCCTGCATGTATGTAAGTGTGCTCATGTTGTGCAGTGCCTGAGGAGGTCAGAAAAAGGTGTTGTATCCCCAGGAACTGGAATTAAAGACAGTTGTTAGCCACCATGTGGGTGCTAGGAACTGAACTCAGGTCCTCTACAAGAACAGCCAGTGTTCTTAACTGCTGAGCCATCTCTCCAGCCCGTTTGTGTTTTAAAATAATATTTCTATTCTTTGAGAATTTCAGACAATGTACTTTGGTCATATCAATCTCCTTCATCTCCTCTAAGTTCCCCCACCTTCCTATCTCTCCTCAAGTTCATATCTCTTTATAAGCACATCGCATCCAATTTCTGTTCCCCAGAAACTCTTGGATGTGGAGCATGGTCAGTCTGCCCAGGAAAACGGACTTTCCTCCTTTCGGTCGCTGTCAGTTAGCAGTAGCTCCTCAGCTACGGATGGGGCTTCCTGGCCACCTCCCCGTTCCATGCTAGGATCTGGACTGGCTTGGGCTTGCACAGATCTTGTACATGCTATAAAAACTGCTGTGGGTTTGTATGTGCAAATGTCCTGTTGTGTCAAGAAAACACTATTTTCTTCATCATTTCTCTATTTTTTCTTACTTTGGATTTAGTTTTCTGGGTTTACTTATTTATTAACATTTGTTTATTGGATATGGGTGGGTGTGTGAATGCCAAAGCTGGCATGTCAAGGTCAGAAGACAACTTTGAGAAATCAGTACAGGGAATCAAACTCTGGTTTTCAAGCTTGGTAGCAAGCTCTTTTTTATTTTACCTGCTGATCCATCTCACTGGCCTTTAGTTTTCTCACTTTATAAGAGCATATTATATAGTAACACATTAAGTTCTTCTCCCACTTAATAGAAACCATGCACATAGAAGTTCTAATCATTCAAGTACAAAGCAACATAAATGAAAATTATGCCTCACACCCGTATTCTAAGTCTTATAGGTACAGGGAGTATATATGTTCAGATATTCATACACATATTTAAAAAAATTTTTAATGTATATGAGTGTTTGACTTGTATGCATATAGATGGACCATGTGTGTGTGCAATGCATAAGCCTGAATCTGTCATTAGATCCTTTGGAAGTGGAGTTAAGGATAATTGTAAGCTGTCATGTGGATGCTAAGAATTGAATCCAGGTCCTCTGTAAGAGCAGCAAGTGTTCTTAACCACTAAGCTATTTCTCCAGTCTCATACATATATTTTTAATTTTTAAAATTTAATTTTTACATGATGTGTATGACTATTTTACCTGCGTCTATGTAAGTGTACCATGTCTGTACAGCCAGAGGAGGTCAGAAGAGGGCATCAGATCGTCTGGAACTGAACATATGACAGTCATTAACCACCGTGTGGATTCTGGGAGCCAGCTGAACCTGGGACCTTGCAGGAGCAACCAGTGCTCTTAACTGCTGAGCCATCTCTCCAGCCCCATACATACACATACATTTTTAAAGAAATGATAGCATATACAGACTGCTCTGTGCCAGTTGTAGTGTCACTCACCTGTAATCTCAGAGCTTGGCAAAGTAAAGAAGGACCATGGGTTTGAGGCCAAAAAGCCAGAACAAAAAACAAGAAAATGAAAGGAAAGAAAAATAAAGCAAGAATCCTCTTGTATTTTTTCTCCTTAAGAGACTTTGGAGAGCACTCTGTCAATGCTTTTCTGTCACACATAATTCATACTAATGTAGCATGTGCAGTGTATCATTTAACCAGTTCACATTTAGTTCATACCATTTACATTTAGGTTATAAAACTCAGTTAAGCACCTATATACACAAGCTTGACACCACGGCATAGGTGTTCATCCACTTCCTAGAATGGGATTTTATTCAGGTTTTGAAAAATTGATTTCATGAGTTCTTGGTGTGGTGGTCACTTTTACATTATATTTCTGTTTGCATTAGTTTGCTACTTGAAAGGGCAACTGGGAGTACTAAGAGTATACAAGTGGGATTTCAGAGCCTGCTTGGGTTTATCCACCTGCCGATATAGTAATATCTAAAGCTGGGCAAACTGGCAAGAATTTATGCATAATAAAATGATAGGAATGGCTATGGCAAGCCTTGCTGTACTAATTTTACCAAAATTATATTTTTTGTTCTGTGTGAAGGAGGAAGAGTAGACTAAGCTTAGGTGCTTAGTTCTCTGTCATTCTCAGCGACCAAGACCATAAAGTCAAACCAGGTTTAGAAAGAATAGCCTTCACTCTTTTTCAAGTTTTACAGAACCATTTGTTATGTGTTTACTAGATACAGTGCAGTTACAAAAGAATACATATATCATTTAGAAATGTCATTATTTGTAGGTCTATTTGTACATTTGTAAATTGGTCTATGAAAGTAAAACAATACCCAAAAGACCTGGTTTAGAAAAAACCATGGCTAAGAAACAGACACAACAGTCAATATACAATGATATAACAATGTGAGAATGTTGCTATCCTCAACAATATTTCCTTTATTACATTTATTTAGTGTGTATGTGTGGAAATCAGAGGACAAACTGTGGAAGTGGGTTCTCTCCTTCCATTTTATGAGTCCTCAGGATCAAAGTCAGGTCATCAAGCTTGGCATCAAGCAGCTTTACCTTGTAATAAAAAGGATTTTTGTGCCAGTAAGTGATTCTTCATCTGTCTTTTCTTGCCGTGCTATGTCTTGAGGCCCGGCATTGAGAAGGCAGTGCCTTAGATGGTGGTTTCAGTGGCTATAGTAAGCAGAAGCCCGTCTGTCTCATGTTGAAATTGTAGTATATATGAAAAAGACTTGATTCTTAAGCCAATGAGATTTTGGAGGGGGTTTTTTGTTGTTGTTTTTAATCCCCAGGAAAACCTAATTCAGTGATGTCCAAATTTTGTTGCACATGAGAATCACTTGGTATGATAGTAAGTCTTCTCAACTTGATGAAGTTTAAAACCATCTAAGAGACCCACCTCCGGGCATATCTGTGGGGATGTTTCCAGCAAGGTTCAACTGAGGAAGACCCACCCTGAATGTGAGCTGTACCATTCCATGGACTGGGGGCCTGGACTGAATAAAAGGGAAAGAAAGAGAAAATTAACTGAGTATAAGCACTGATTCCTCTGTTTCTTGATTGCAGAAGTAGTGTGACAGCTGCCATAGTCCAGAACTTCCCTGCCATGATGGACTGATTATACCTTATCAAACTGGGAGTTACCTGCTAGGCGTGGTGGCAAATGTCTTTAATTCCAGCACTTGGGAGGCAGAAGGCAGGTGGATCTCTGAGTTCAAGGTCAGCCTGTACATGGTGAGTTCCAGGCCAGCTGGAGCCACAGAGTCTCAAAAAGATATAAATAAATAAATAAGCCTCCCATAAGTTGCTTTTTTGGGGGGAATTGGGGTTCAGGTATTTGGTCACAGTGAAATGAGAAGCTTATAATTTAATTACTATTGTATTAGTTAACCTTGTGCAAAGAAATATGCATTTCTGATGATAGAAATCAGGTCAGGCTAACATTTTCAGGTGATTTTAATGTGTTAAGAAATTTTGCAAACCATAGACATAGTGTATAATAGTCAGACTAGTACGGTATTGAGATATCCTGAAATATGAGTATAAGACTTGAGTGATTTTGTGTGTGTGTGTGCGTGTGCTGTAGGACATGTTCATCCATAAAAGCTTAAATTGTAAGTATTTTAAAGTTTATCTTGTGGTCCTCTTCTTTACTGTACAGATAGTCCCTGACTTACAGTGGTTCAAGGTAAAGTTTTTTTTAACTTTATAGGTTTATTGGTTATAAACACTTTCAACTTACTTTATTTTGGACTTAAGATATGTGTTACAGGGACTGGAGAGACGGCTCAGTGGTTAAGAGCGCATGTTGCTCTTACAGAGTACCAGGGATTGGCTCCCAACACCCACATGGTGTCTAACAACCATCCATAATGCCAGTTCCAGGGGATCCAACACCCTCTTCTGGCCTCCCTGGGCATTGCATGACATGGGTACATAGTATATATGCAGGCAAAACGCTCATACTCATAAAACAAAAATAAACCAGAAAAAAAGTTTTGAAAGATGTGTTACAGGAATTTAACCCATTTTGTAGTTGGAGATCATTATGTATTTACAGTATTTCATATTATTTTATTCCTCTTTGTTTACATTTGAACACATCAAACAATCTTATGTGCGTCTAATGCTAAATATTTTCTACTTTTGACCCGCCTAGTTCCTTCTCTCAGTATTGAGTTTATCATTGTCTCTTTGTTGTTGTTGTTTGATCAAAATGTAATGAGGTATAAAATACAAATAATGGCTAACTCCATAGTTATTTGTGAGTGGACCAAGAAAGCCATACATTGGTCATTAGGGAGTAGCACCAAGTGATTGTTCCTAGTATTTATTTACACATCAGGCTGTGTACATTCAAACTGGTGTGAAAAAGTTGTGTTGGATGAGTTGTGAATTGCATGCATCTTCTCAGAATTCTTAATTGAAATCCAACCCCTAAGAAGAGAGCTTTCGGAGATGGGAACTTTGGGAGGTAATTAGTATTAGATGAGGTCATGAAAGTAGGGACCTCATGATAGAATTAGTATTCCAACAAGAGATATCAGAAAGCCTTTTCTGTCTGTCTGCCCTGTGAAGATCAAGGAAGAAAAAAAAAATATCTTCAAGCTGGAGAATCCTCACCAGAACCAACTTACTAGTACCTTGATCCAGACTTCAGTCTGGACTCCAGAAGTATGAGAAAATAAATTTCCTTTGTTTAAGTCTTACAGCAGCCTAAGCACCTTAATATAAGGCATATAAATTTTAGGTTGTTTAAAAGTCAATGGCAACCATTAATGAGGGAAGCCTAATGAGAAAACCTGAGATTTGGCATGTATCTTATATCATGGTGGTGATTATGGTTTACAAATAGATAAGGGCCACATCCATAAAGAATCTAATATCTGGGGAATAGAGATGACTAGGTGGATAAGAGCACTGACTGCTCATGCAGAGACCCAGGTTTAGTTTCCAGGACCAATATGGCAGCTACTAACTCTGTAACTGCAGTACCAGGAGATCCAGCACCCTTTTCTGGCCTGTGGTCATCACACGTGGGTGCACTTACCTGTGGGCAAACTACTGATACACATAAAATTAAATTAAATTAAAAAACCAAAAAAAAGTTTAGAAATCTAGTATCAACTTTCTCCTACTATAAACAATGATGGAACTATTTCATAATCCTGTTCTTTTCTCGTTCATTTGAATATATTACATTTTTATTCTGCAAATCCAACACATACAGAGTAGGATAGTTAGTCTTGTAAACTCCATGGAAGTAGAGCTAATTCCATTTCAATTCACCACCTTTCTCCACTTCAGTTGAGTAGCTAACCCAAAATAAATTGGGCCCATGATATATCCCCTGGTTTGAATATAAAAACATAACACCAGAGAGATCATCAGAACTAGAACTGAAATGGTAAAATAAATAGGGGAGGTTAAGAAAAGATAAGGAAGACAAGAAAAAATAGCTGAAGATAAGGGTATTTAGAACTTAGATATTCTTTTGGTTCAGCAAGTTCACTTTCAAAAACTTAGCCAAAGGAAACAATTATATGTACAACTTGTCCTGGCCAGTGTTTGTCAACTTGACACAAACTAGAGTTACCTGGGAAGAAGGAACTTCAACTGAGGAATCTTTTCCATCAGATTGGCCTGCAGCCAAGTGTGTGAAGCTTTTTCTTAATTGCTAATTGATACAGAAGAGCTCAGTCTACTGTGGATGGCACCATTCCTAAACAGGTAGGCCTGGGCTGTTTAAGAAAGGTTTCTAAGCAAGCCAGTAAGAATAGCTCTCCTCCATGGTCTCTGCTTCAGTCCCTGCCTACATGTTCCTGCTTGAGCTCCCACACTTACTTTCAAAGATGACTGTGATATGGAAGTGTAAACCAAACACACCCTTTCCTCCCCCAAGTTGTTTATCACAGCAACAGAAACCAAACTAGGGCAAAAATACATGGTAGAAAAGTAAATTTGGGTATTGTTTATATAAATAAAAACTTAAACTAGTATTAGAATGGACTACCACACAGCCTTTAAAAACAATGATGCTCTAAGTTCAGTGTGGCAGTGCATGTCTGAAATTCCAGCACTTGAGAATTTCATAACCACTACTCAGCATTTTCCATCCAGTGAAGTATCTTCTCATATCAGCGTATGCCTTCTGGAAAGTGACATTTGGGGAATATTAACTTCTATGACAATGTGTAGAGGCACAATTTTAGCACGATCAGGACTCCCCCTGACTACACACTTTCATATCACATGTGTTCTACTCTCCCTCCACCTCTTAAGGCCTCTTTCCCTCTCCCTTTCATGGGCCTTTCTCGTTTCTTGACTACTATAGGTACTCTAAATTAAACACAGAAATCTAAATATTCAGAGCTAAGATCCACATATAAGAGAGAACATGTCCTGTTTATCTTTCTGTGCCTCAATTACATTAGTATATTTTAAGTTCTATTTTCTTGAACATTTTGTAATTTCATTTTTCTTTACACCTGAATAAAATTCACGGTGTATATGCACTACATCTTCATTATGTAATCATCAGATGACAGATATCTAGGCTGATTTTATTTCCTAGTTATCATGAGTACATGCACATACTTCTAGAAGAGAATATGGTGTCCTTTGGGAATAGGCCCAGGAGTGTATAACTTTTGAAGAAACCTCTACATTGATTTTCATAGTGGCTGCACCAATTTACACTCCCCAGATCTTCACCATCATTTGTTGTCATTTGTTTTCTTGATGATAGCCATTCTGATTGGGGTGAGACTCACAAACTAGTTGTAAATCACAGTTCCCTCATTAATAATGTTAGACACTTTCAAAAATGTTTATTAGCCATTCATATTTATTTTGTATACTGTTTAGAACCATTTTTAGGTTTTATATTTTCTTGTTTAATACACTTTCTTTATTCCGTATATGCATTTTGGATTTCTAATTATAATGTGAGGAAGGGAAATTCTTATCTCTTTGTTGTCTTAAATGCCCCCTGTATCTGATTTGGCATCTTTTTTCCTAACTAGGAAATTTTGTTATAGTTCTTTGGAAAATATTTTCTATGCCTTTAGGATGATTCTTTTCCTTCTTCTAGGCTTATACTCCATAGATTTGGTATTTTTAGAAAGTCTTGTTTATCTTGGAATTCCCACTGGTGCCCTCTTATTATTTTATGTTTGATTGTTCCAGCTCCTTCCTCTTGTCTTCAAGCTCAGATATTCTGATCTCTCCTTAATCCATTCTATTAATGAAATTTTACACAGGACTTTTAAAAATTACATTTTTCATTTTCAGCATTTCAGATGGGTTTCACTTCAGTATTTTTCTCTTTGTTGGATTCCTCTTTCATATCTTGCATCATCTTCTTCATTTAATTCAGCTGGTTGTGTTCTCATTTATGAGCTTATTTTCTTCATTTCTTTAAAAATTTTTTTTGATTTATTTTTGTGTTTGAGTGTTATGCCTACATGTATGTAAATGCACCCATGTCATGCAGTGCCCATGGAATGACAGAAGAGGACATGAGATGAGATACCCTGGATTGGAGTTATGGATGGTTGCTGGCCACCATGTGGGTGCTGGAATTTGAACCCAGGTCCTTTGCAAGAACAGCCAGTGCTCTTAACCACTGAGCCATCTCTGTAGCCCTGTTTATCTCTTTAAACATACTTATAATCATTCTTTTGAGTTTTCCATCGGAGGTTTCATCTAATTCATTCACCAAACTCCTGTGTGGAGGACCTATCTTGTTTTGAAGATACTCTTTTGCCCCATTATGACTGTTTGTTGAGAAATGTCTCCATTGGTTCACATGTCCCCAGCTGGTAGGGCTGTTTGGGAGGTTTAGGAAGTACAGCCTTGCTGGAGGAAAGTATGTTACCAGGGGCAGGCTTTGAGTGTCTGCAGCCTTACCTCACTTCCACTTGGCTCTCTGCTTAGTGTTTGCAATTAAATGTGTGATCACTCAGTTTCCTGCTGTGACTGCCTGCTCCCATGACCCTCTCTGCCATTATGGACTCTCCCTCTGGAGCTGTAAGTTAAATACATGTTTTCCTCTATAAGTTCCTTTTGGTTATTTTATTACAGCAACAGAAAAATAATCAATGCAGAAGTTGGTACCAGAGAGTGAGCTGTTGCTGTGAAGAATGTGACCATGGAAGAATGTGGAAGATTTGGGAATTTTGGATTACAAAAGCAATTAAATGCTTAGCAAGTTATTCTAGTAGGAGCATGGGAGACAGTAGTTCTGAGAGTAATGCTGACTGTAGGCTTCAGGAAGAAACAAGGTCTTCAGCAGCAATTGGGCTAGAGGCCACTCGTGTGATATTTTGGCAAGAATCTGGCTACCTTCTGCCTCACTCCTAAGAATTTGTCTGTGACTAAATTAAAAAATAACGGATTAATTTCTTTGGCTGAGAGAATTTCCAGACAATAGAATGTTGAATCTGTGGCTTGATTATTATTAATCACTCTCAAAGTTCTGCGATAAAAATGAACAAGTAGGGCAGAAAGAAATTAAAATGTACAGTATGGAGAGCTAAAGAGCACTAGAAAACTTAATGTTATAACCTTGGTATATGCTGAAAGCAGTAATTGTTAAGGAGATTAGTGCTGTTAAGGACAGACTTCCTTTGTACTGTAACAATAGGACGGGTGGCCTCAGGGAAAGAGGCCACACCCAGCTAAGCTTCTAGTTTGTGAAAGGAGGCCTAAGAAATTTTCTGCTCCTAGAAAACCACAACATACAAAGGCTGCTACAAATGTGACTCAAATGGGTGAGGGTCCAGCCCAAGTTGGTAGTCATCCATGTAGCTTTGGAGGCATAGAAGATGTGTCAGAGGGTTGTGGATTCTTCCTCCAGAGTTTCAGAGAGCCACTGGGACCAGGCAATGTGTGTCAGTTACTTTAAGAAGGTCTTTTGTGTGGCCATTGTGTGAAATCATGTAAATGAAGCCCATACTGTGGTAAAGATCCCAGGATATTGGAGATGCCAGAATCATGAAACATCTGCCAAGTAGAGCTACATACAGAGAATGGAACCATCATTATGGAACCAACCATAAGACAGAGACTTATGTTGCAAGCTTCAAAACCAGAGAGGCAAAGCCATTGAAGCCTTTGGAAACTTAAAGTCCCAGACACTGAATGTGGAAGCACAGGATCTGGTATTCGCCTTGCTGGGTTTCAGTTTTGCTTGAGTCCAATATATCCTCATTATGCCTCCATTCCTCCTTTTTGGAATAGGAATGTATACTCTATAGCATTGGTTGTTAGGAGTATGTAATTTGCTTTTGGATTTTACATTGGTCACAGTTAACTGAGTGCCTTGAGTCTCAGAAGAGACTTTGGACTTTTGTTAAGGACTGTGGGGAATTTTAAAATTGGAGTAAATGAATTTTTCATTATGAGATGGCCAGGGAGTAGAATGTGGTGATTTGAATGAGAAATTCAAATTTGAATGAGTCACCTATTTGAACACTTGGTCCTAGGAGGTGGGGCTGTTTGGGAGGTTTAGGAAGTGCAGTTTTATTGGAGGAAATATGCCGCCAGGGATAGACTTTGAGCGTCAATAGCCTTGCCCCACTTCATACTGGCTCTCTGCTTCCTGCTCTGGTCGCCTGCTGTCATGTCTCCTCTGCCATTATGGACTCTCCCCCTGGAAATATCAGTCAATATAATTGCTCTTGTCTCTAAGTTACCTTTGTCATGGTGTTTTATCACAGCAGCAGAAAATAACTAACACCCGAGTCCTCTATGGCTCTTACAGTCTTTCTTCCCCCTCTTCCAAGATTTTCCCTGAGCCTTGGGGGGTAAGTGTGATATAGATGTCCCTTTTATAGCTGAGCACTCCATAGATACCTATTCTCCATACTTTCATTAGTTATGAATTTTTGTCTTAACTGCTGTCCACTGCACAAAGAAGCTTAGGTTCTGGATATCTTTTAAAAAAGATTTTATTTATTATTTTTATTTTATGTATATAAGTGTATTACCTGCTTGTATGTAAGTGCACCTGTGCCATGTAGTGCCCATGGAGATCAGAAGATGGTGTCAGATCACCTGGAACTGGAGTTATAGATAGTTGTTAGCTGCCATATGGATGCTGGGAGCTGAACCTGGGTTTGCTGCAAGAGCAGACAATGATCTCCAGCCCCAGGTTCTTAACTGATAGTCTTAAGTCTGTGTGCAGTGGAATCTGGCTGGTCCTCTAGACAAGAAACAGATTCTGTTAGAAACATGACCTGTGGACAAAAACAACATATATTCACTTTATTAATACTACAGATGAACATACCTACCAAACACTCCCTTTCTTGTAGGACCATTGTTTATTTACCTTATTTCTCCAAAGATAAGATTTATTGAGACACCTACTCACAAAATGCCACACCTTTCTCCAAATCACCCACTCAAGGCCCAGACTATTGAGATTCCCTGTGGTTCTCTAAGAGGTACTTAGAAAATGTGTTTGCTAAAAGCACCAACTCCTCACTTGGGTCTACAAGGGAACCACAAGAAAGATAAAAGAGCATTTCTGCCTTTATTTATATGTATAACCTTTAGGCATCTTACTGTCAGCTTTTTATAATGTCCTGTTCCAGCCTCTCCAAAAGGCATATGGAAGTCTCAAGTAGTGAGTGGTCCTGACTTGCAGTCACCTTGGATTCCAGGAACAACAGCACTAAGCAATAAACATCTTTTTGATAAAGAGCCAAAATTACCTCAAGCAACAGGAGCTTTGCAGAACAAACCACTCCCCAAATGAAGCCAATTATTTATGATGGTAAAGCAGTACCCCGGAGCAGGAATATCTTACAGGCCCCAGATTGCTCCCTTCAAGCTATCAGGGCTTCTTTAAATCAATTTGCAGAACAGAACTGAAATGAGGATCTAGCAGACCATACCTTAGCCAAGACTACTTAATTATGCATATCTCTTGTCCTTCACCCCAGTTAATTCTATTTTTAATGCTACATGCTTCTAAAATGGACTTGGGGTCACATACCTCCTTTCTATGTATTTCCTATGTTGCCACTTTAATAAATATCCTTTCTGTGCTTTTTCACCATTACCCATCACTTCATTGATGTGTTGGGATTCCTAGTCTGTTGGGAGTCTCGGAGCCAGAACTTTTGCCCTAAAACTCAGCTCTTCCTGGTGTGCATCTCCCCTTGCTGCAATGAGTAATAAATGAAATTGTACAATTTCTGGTATGTTCCTTGTCTCAAAGTTTTTGATAAGACCCAAAGACATATAAACAAGTGAGAGTGTATGCACTTTTATCCTGATTTGAACAAATAAAGAGTAGAAAGCAGTTAATAAGAAAATAGAAGAAATTGATAATTGATATTAAGCAGCTCTTTTTAAAGGTGAGATTATATCCCTATATTGGGGTCCATGCCATTAATCTCAGCACTCAGGAGGCAAAGGTAGGTGAATTTCTGTGAGTTAGAGGCCAGACTGGTCTACATAGTGAGTTCTAGGCCAGTCAGAGCTCCATATGTTAGAAAGCAAATAGCTATCTAGCTGGGATAGACTATAAATTCTCCAGTTTATCTGTTGAGAGACCCACATTTCCAGTTTCACTGGTCAATCACCTGATCATAAGACCACACTTAGGAAGGTGGGTTCACCTTAAGTTACACTAAATAAATGGGCGGAAGACCAAGTGTATTAATGAGGCAGTGAACTTTTCCTGCCTGGAATCCCGCCTCCCAGGGCAGTTCTTCTGGACCTGGTCACAGATATGTCTATCTCCATAAGTCTACCCGCTTTTCTGAAGGAGTTGTTTTGTTTTGTTTTTAGGACATGTGTGCTAAAGTAATTATAGCTGACATCATATGATGTCTGAAACTTGCTTCTAAATATTCTTGGGATGGGAAGAAATGTTGAGAGGTACAGACAAATCAATAGCATCGAAGTGCCTGTTGCAAGCCTAACAAATTCTGTTCTTGTATATGTTTGAAATTTTGCACAGATTTTCCAAAATTTGTTTTAAAAATTCGACATTTCTGTAAAGAGCTGGAGATATAGCTCAGTAAAAGAGTCCTTGACTAGCACGTACAAGACCCTAGGTTCAATCTCAAAAAAACCTGGCCGTGCAGGTCTGTAATTCCAAGGAAGAGGAGTTGGTGGCAGAATTAGGAGTTTAAGGCCAGAGTTGGCTACATAGTTAAAGGCTAGTCTTGGCTATACATGATGATGTCTTTTTGAAAAGATGTAGAACCCATATTAGCCGAGAAGAACAATTATAGGCCCCTTAGATATCTCACCAGCAAAATTTCTCCCACACTCCCTCGTACTCTCCCAGTCTTTGCACATATTCAAGATGGTGGTGATCAGGACTTGAAACTGGTCAGCTTTCCCGCCTTCCCAGAGAGCGCCCGCGCGCGCGCGGAGGCTGCCGTCGCGCAGGCGCATTGCGGCTTCCCTCGCCGACCTTGGACGAGCGCGCCTGCGCAGTGAGGCTTCGGGCTAGGTTTTGCGCCTGCTGCAGTGTCGGTCTGAAGGCGGCCGGAGCGGCTGTCTCAAGATGAGGCTTCTGCTGCTTCTCCTGGTGGCGGCGTCGGCGATGGTCCGCAGCGAGGCCTCTGCCAACCTGGGCGGCGTGCCCAGCAAGAGATTAAAGATGCAGTACGCCACGGGGCCGCTGCTCAAGTTCCAGATTTGGTGAGTATGTGCGCCGACCCCCGGCCGCCCCGCCTGCGCCTGCCGCTGCTCGCCACTCGAGTCCCAGGCTTCGCGGCCTAGCTGGCTGCGTCGTCCCTGGCTTTAGAGAACACCACCGGCGCCCTTCCGCGTTCGGCAGGCAGGACGCCGAAGCCTCCCGGGTCCTCCAAGTACTGCCCTTCGTTCTCGGTGGCCCCTGGGGTGGCGGGCCGGGGCTGCAGGCCCTGCTTTCTCGGTGGCCCCTGGGGTGGTGGGCCGGGGCTGCAGGCCCTTCGGGGCGGCCGTCAGCTAGGGTCCAGGCGGTGCTGCAGCGATTCCCTAGGACACGAGGTAGAGCCGGGAGTGACGGGCGCCGGCCGCTCCTGGAAACCACTCTGCTCGGCCCCTTTGACATCTTAATACCTTTTAAATGCCTTGCGTGTTGTGTTGGTAGAGAAAGGAAAAGAACCCACTTGTTTTCGACCCTGGTCGTTCATTGACTTTGTTGTGGATTAGTTAAGCGTTAGAAGCAGGAAGCTGGGCAGCGATTCATTTTATAAGGTGACCGGATTTAGGGAATAAAACCTCTGCGAGACTCTCAAATTTCAGTTGAGAAGGTTAAACCTCAAAAGATGATGTTTTCTCAGGAGTGGATCTCAGATGAGTAATTCCTTTCAGAATCCGGATACTTTGTAATATTACAGTTGCTTTTCAGAAAGACTAAAGTCTTAAGTTTCTACTTCATCTTTTTGCTTGATCATTGAAGACTAAGCACAAATTTAAAAAAAAATTATTTTATGACATTGAAACCAGAAAATGAGACGGTGAAGTATTAAATTTTTGGAGTGTAAACTTTTCCATTTCATTCTGGTTGCAAACAAAACAACTCCTTGTAAGCTTTACTCTATGTCGGAAACACATCATTTTTCATTCATTACTGCAAAGGAAACCCTGACAACCCATTCTAAATTTCTTCTTTCCATTTCCTCCCTTACCTACCCCCACCCACGCACTGATCACCTGCTGTGTTACTGAACTACACCTGCAGCCCCTCCTTGTTTTTTTTTTTTTAATTAGAAAGTGGTTATTTCACCAGCCTATTAATATGGCTAATGATTGTGATACTTGGATTTAAGTAGATTAAGGATTCCAATTTATATAGTTTTTGTATATCTACTAACCTATCTATTAAATGTGTTTGCACATTTACTTTTCCAAAGGATTTTTTTTGCCCTTTTGATTGTATTGGAATTTTAAAAAATTATAATGATAATTATTGTGTGCATGTACACATGTGCCAGGTACACATGTGAAGGTCAGAGGACAGCTTGCAGGACTTGGTTCTCTCCTTACATCATGTGGGTCCCTGGGATGGAAGTCAGGTCATTAGACTTACCTGCAAGTACCTTTTCCAGCTGAGTCATCTTACTGGCCCAGTATTGGAATTTGTAATAGTTTACTATGTATATTTCCCCTTAAGAAGATTTCTAAAATGATAAACCCAGCCTGGTAGCACAGCATCAGAAGTTCAAGGCTATGTAAGTGGAGACCAGCCCTGAGCTACCTGAGACAGTCTCACAAAACAAAATAGTCGAGCCAGAGAGATGGCTCAGTGGTTAAGAGCACAAACTGCTTTTCAGAGGACCAGAGTTTGGTTCCCAGCACCCATATTGGGTGGCTCACAACCATCTGTAACTCCAGCTCCAGAGGATCTGACACCCTCTTGGCGTCAAAGCTCATACCCACACACAGATACATGTATACACATAATTAAAATAATAAATGTTTAAAAAATATTTTTATTTTATGTGTATGAAGGTGTTGAATCCCTGAAAATGGAGTTGCAGATAGTTATTTGTCACCATGTAGGTGCTGAGCTATTTCTCCAGCCCTCCCAAAATAATAAAATCTTTAAAAATAAGCAGTAAAACCTACCCAAAGCAGCAACAAGACACATAGGGACTAACATTTAGTTCATATTATTAAGCTTTTTTTTTCAGACTTCTTGAGACTGGGACATCTCCCTGCAGCTCCAGCTGGCCTGGATGTTGCTGTGTAGACCAGGCTGGCCTTGAACTCATAGAGATCTGCCTGCCCCTGCCTCCCAAGTGCTGGAATTAAAAGTGTGTGCCACCATGCACTATTAAGCTTTTCAGAGAAATCATAATTACTTTAGTTGAACTTTTGATATTATTAATGTTTTTAGTACAATCTTGTTTAAAAAGTCTATAAGAGTTTCTTTTGCAGTCACCTTAAGCATTTAACATAACAAAAGTACTTCATTGTTTTGGAACATATACATTAGAAATAGCTATGTTACTATGCCCTACCAAGTAGATATATTCAGCTTTTTCCTTAGAGATTATTCTGTTTATAGTAAAATGAATATTAGGCTTCTGGTTTTGTGAACATTCATTCACAAGTTTGTTTGGGAAGGGAGAAGCTAATGTAATTGAACATAAACACATGAAAAAAACCCTCAAATTTTATTTAAAATCTCAGTGCTATAAATTCATTTTTTATTGACCTAATAGTTAAAAAAAACTAGCTAGTTTTACTTTCATTTCAATTGACTTTTATATCTTATAGTTATTATAAGTACTTTTTTTTTTTTTTTATCTTTTTGAAACAGTCCTAGCTGGCTTGGACTTGCTATGTAGACCAGGCTGGCCTCCATCTTAACAGAGACCCAGGTTCTGGAACTAAAGGTGTGCACCACCATGCCCTGCTTATAAGTACTTTTTAAAAAATAGTCACAATTCAACCTGCCATCTCATAGTGAAACCATTTTTGTAGTTGCTAGTAAAACAAAATAGTTCAGTGCACAATGGAATTGAATTTGGGGGGGATCAACCTCATGACCAAGTTCTGTATTCTTGTGCTTTTTCAACAAATACTCAGTACCTGCCGTGTGTCAGGAGTTAAAGCTTTCGTAGTGCAGTTGGACCATCCCATGAAGCTTATCAGAATGGCATCCATTTTGTTCTATCCATCTGAGTCTTTGGTTTATTATGTCAGTCGGTTGAACAGCAGCAGAATTAGATACTTTGATGGCACTGGTTTCATACTGATTATTTGGAGAGTCTGGCTTAAAGTTCTGTCTAACTTTCTTTTCTTTGTTTCTGTGGCTCATTGTTTTCTGGTAGCAACCCATAACCATGATGCTTACTTTATTTTCTCCATACATGTGATTTAACATCTGTACCTGCTGCTGTTTAGAGATCACTGACTGTTACCCTTTACAGTTAATACTTGTGCAGGGGACCTGAGTTTGGTTTCCAGAACCCATGTGAGAAGGCTCATAACAGGTTCAGGGGGATCCAACATCTCTGGCCTCCAGGGGCACTTGCACTCCCATGCACACCCCCACCCCATAATTAAAAATAATAAATCTTTTCGAAAAAGACTAAAAATTGATTTATGTTGATATTGTTCAAAATGAGTAAAATGGTGAGTTACAAAAATGCAGATAAGAGATAATATTTACTAGTGACTTGGTATTTGCATACTTAACAAATGTTTATGCACCTGCTCTGTGCATGTGCTAATTTACATGGTGCAAGGAATTCAGTTCTGTGCTCTTGTGGCTTTTATAGGCAAAAACAAAAACACATGAATTACTGATACATAAAATGGCAATTCTGCCAAGTGCTGTGAGGGAAGTTTTTTATGAGAGTCAGAGATTATATTATATTAGGAAGCTTCCTTGAGAAAATGAACTTGGGACTGAGATATTCTCTGTGTGTGTGTGGTGTCGTTCTTCCTCAGGATCCTCCACCTTGTCTTTTGAGACAAGGACTCACTGTGACCTGGTGTGTACCACCGTACTTGGCTTTTATATGTTGATGGTGGGGATCTGTCATAGATCCTTTATTCTTGCTTTGTAAGCACTTTCTCAATTGAACTGTCTCCCCAGTCCTTAAACAGAGATCTAATGGTGAGATTTGTTTCCACAGGGCTTTATATGCTGTGGGACAGTGTGCAGTGGTGGCCTTATAGAAGGAAAACATATTTTGCAGGAGAAGCCCAAGGCTATTGACTTCAGCAGATAGACACTTGAAATTTCAGCAGGCAGTGCATCAGAAAGACCAGCTGGTTTTATTATTAAAAAAAGCATTCCAGAGGATGAAGAATAGAAAGGAAAATATTTAGAGAAGGCTTTTAGAATTATTCAACTGAGAGGTGATGAAACTTGGGACTGAAAAGTAGTAATGGAGATACAAAGAGGTTAGAGATCTTAAGGAGGTAATTCAGCGGCAGCCTTAGGTGCTGAGTTACAGTTGGTCCTCTGTGTCTGTGGGTTCCACGCTCATGGACTCAGCCAATCCTAGTCAAAAATATTTGGGGAGAAAAATACTGCACCTGTGCTATCATTGTTCTCTCTAAACAATAGTGCACAGCAGCTATTCCCTTGTGTTAGGTATTGAAGTAATCTACAGACCTGCATAGATTCTATGTAGATACTGTTCCTTTGTGTAAGCACCTGCAGATGTTCCTGAAACCGAGCTCCACTAAGAGAGTGGACTATGTTTGGAAGGGAAGAGACAGGCATGTCAATGATGATGAGTTCTGGAATAATAATATACAATTTTCTAGAATGTACACAACTGAAAGACAAGTTTTATGGATTAGTTTTTGGTGAAAAGAAATAGAAGGAAAGTTACAAACAGAGTAGCCAGAAGGAAAATCCTAAAAACATTTCATCACTCTAAAAATAGCCAGAGTTGTACAGTATCTAATTGAAAACTGTGCTTATTATAACTGTTGCCTCTGCTTAATAATGAATGAAGTACTTGGTTCAATGCTTTCAGATGGAGATAAAACACGACTAAGCAGTTTTTAAATGTTTCATATCCTCTTACAGAAAATTGAAACAATATTTCCTTAAAATTTGCTCTCTCTTAACTGATGGAAGATAAAATACTAGATAACAATATTTCCTTAAAATTTGCTCTCTCTTAACTGATGGAAGATAAAATACTAGATAACCTCATAAATTTTGACTAGTTTTGATTAAAGGCTGTTCATTTTACTGAGCTAGGCATTTGGAGGCCTAAGTTCTTACTCTGCCTTCTTACTCTCTGAGATAAATGGTGTAATTTCTTTAGCTTTGAACTTTTCCATCTGTTAGTGAAGATGTTGATTACATTCTGTTTATTTCTGATATTCTAAGACTTCAAGGGAAAACCCAGAAATGTGACTATGTTTATTTACCTTCTATTCTGTACTTATCACTTCAGATTATAGTCAGAGCCTTCTGGGTCTTTTGATGGTCTTTTCCTGGTTTTAGAAAAGGGCACTCTCCTTGCTATATACCTTACATTTGGAATTGGTGAAGAAATCTTGTTATACAAATTTTAGTATGCACTTATCAGGTCTTGTAGTGATAGTGACATAGTCTAATTTTTTTGTCTTTAAAAAATTTTTATTTTTGGATTTCTGTATTTGCATATCGTGTATGAATACAATCACGCCCTTGCCATGGAGGTTGGGAATTGGATTCAGATTATCAGACTTGTGCACAAGTATTTTTACCTGTTGAGCCATCTTGCCAACTCTGTTTATATCCTTTTCCCTCCCACCTTTTTGGTTCTGTTTATTATAAGGTTTGAAAACTGGTATCTGGTAGGAGAGACAGACATAAAGAGTATTTATAAACCAGTAAGTGTTCTAAGTGAGGTATGTAACAGAGGGCTACAGAAACCCATGGAAAGGATTACTTTATTTAGGCTTTGGAGAGGAGGAAGTGAAATCTGCCAAAGTAGATATATAACATGCTTTACAGGAGAAGAGAAAAACATACTAATTAAACACTTAACTCTTAGGAAGAGGAGGAAACAGAAAATGGAAACATAAAGAAGACAGTAAACCCTAAATATAGAGATAATATATTATATCCTTCAGGATAATACATACTGTATTATAGAATTTTCCACAAATAAGTTCATAGTTGTATGCTTAAAAAATGTCCTCCCACCCGCCTATCTTTTTACATCATATTTTCTTGCGACAAGAGTTTTGTTCTGTAGTCACGGTTGGCCTCGAACTCATGATCCTTTTGCCTCTGCCTCTTAGATGCTAAAGTTATAGGCATATATCACTATATCTGGTATATTTTATTATTATTATATTTTTATTATTTTTTTAAGACGGGATCTCCCTGTAGCTCCAGCTGGTTTGGAACTTGCTATGTAGACTGAGCTGACCTCAGCCTCACAGATCCACCTGCCTTTGCCTCCTGAGTGCTTGGGACAAAAGGCATGTGCCACTATAGTTGGTTTGTTGTTTAAGATTTATTAATTATGTGGTGAGTGAGCGGATATGTCCTGATAGACAAGAAGAGATTGTCAAATCCCCTGGAGCTAGAGTTATAGGCAGTTGTGAGCTGCGTGATGTGGGAGGCAGGTGTCTTTTTGAAAGAGAGTCTCCTGGTAGTCATAGCTGGCCTGGAACTCACTATGTAGAACAGGCTGGCTCCCATCTCACAGAGATTTATCAGCTTCTGTGTTCGGAATCCTGGGATTAAGGGTGTGTCCAACCATGCCTAATGCAAGACTTGTTTTTAAAGATTTACTTTTAAAAACTGTTTGTCTGTTTATGGGCATGTACATGTGAGTGCAGGTGCCCAAGGAAGTCAAAGGTGTCAGATTCCCCATGGAGTTGGAGTTATACGTAGCTATGCTGCCCAGAGTGAGCACTGGGAACTGAACTTTGGTCCTTCGCAAGAACAGTATGGGCTTTTAACTGCTGAGCTAGCTCTCTGACCCCAAAGATATTCTTGAAAAACATCAATTTCTATATTGCCTTACTGTAATCAGAGAGTGGGGCTTGCTAATTCTACTTTGTTTTCTTTGTGATTTAACTATACTTGATGCTTGTTGGACTCTCAGAGAGGTGTTGTCTGTAGTTTTTGAAGAAAATTGGGTTGCTGTATTGAGATCCACCTATTAATATTATTGATCTATATTTTAAAGTTTTGTTTTTTCATCTTTTGTTACTGATTTTGGTTTTTCATGACATCTTTTATTTTCTTTAGGACTACAAAAAAAAACCTTTTAAGTTATTTAAAAAAACAAATGTTGGCCAGGCGTGGTGGTCACACCTTTAATTCTAGCACTCAGGAGGCAGAGGCAGGTAGATAGATATCTGTGAGACAGAGGCCAGCCTGGTTCAAGTAGCAAGTTCCAGGCCCTCTGGGGCTATGGAATGACTCTTTCTCAAACCAAAGAAAAAAAACTCATACGCCAGTAAATTTACCATGTTAACATTTTAAAAAAATTAAGTTTTGTTTGTGTGTGTGTCTGGTATGTGTATGTGCCATGGCATGCATATGGAGGTCAGAGGACAACTTTGAGGAGTGGGGTCTCACCGTCTACCTTGTTGAAGCAGGGTCTCTCTTGTTTCTGCCCCTGTGCTGTGTATGCCAGGCGAGCTGGCTCTCTATCATCCAGACAGTTCCCCTGTTTTCCCATCTCACTGCAGGAAAGCTGGATTAAGATGCGTGCCATGTATCTGGCTTGCCTTTTGAATGGATTCCCAAACTTCCCGGGCTGGCTCTGGCCCTTACTCTGAAGTCCAAGCTTGAACTGACAATGCTCCTTCCTATTACAGATCATTGTTGAATGTAGGCTTGTTTTGGCTACTTTAGGTTAGTACTTCTGCTGTTTATTTTATGCCCCCACCTCGTACATAGTCCCTCAAGTTTTTTTTTTTTCTTTTCTTTTTCATTCCTTCCTTAAGAGAAGCAGGTTTGGATATTAACAAACTTTATATTATCCATTACAATATAGAACTTTATCTTATCTATTAGAATATATGACTTCTGTCTGTTTGCTTATAAAAAAACGAGATGAGCGTGATGTGTCCTTATCTACCCTTCTTGGTTGGCCCTGTGATGTCTTTCCCCCTGTCCCCTGCCCACCAACTCCTTGAAGGAGTGTAGATTGATGGCAGTGGTTATGCAAAGGATGTGCTTCATATGAGATGCCGTGCTCGGACTCTGGCGGCATGTTGTCCTGGCCTGGGCCCACATGCCTTCCAGATTTCACTGTCCTGCTACTGTGCATCTCATTGCTGCCCTGACACCCGAACTCCTGAAATCCTGTCAGTGTTTTCCTTTATTTTTAAAATGTCCTTTGTCCTTTGTTAGGATGTAGAAAGTTAGAGATTGGGCCCTTCTGGGTATATGTTCCTTTCCCACTTCACAAAGGTGAGCTGTCTGTCTCTCTTTGGAGTAAGTCTTAGCTCTGTTCACTTTCCAAAAGGAATTTTCCAGAAATAGAGTTTAGGTCATTTTTATCTTGTTCTTTCTGTTTATCTCATTCATGTAATCTTCTCGATTTGCTGTTAGACTTGGTTATTGTCAGTGTTTAGTGTGCTACATTGTGAATTTCTGTGGAGAATTTGAGTTTCACGGAGGCTGGATTAAACACTGTCAGGGTAGATACGATGACACACATCTGCCATCCCAATACCTAGGCCGCTGAGGCAAGAGGATTGCAAGTTCAAGACAGCTTAGGCAAGTTAGTGAGACCCTCTCCGCAAACAGGAAAGGAGGCTTTTAAAAAGCCTTGGGGTGATGCTCATACTAGAGGGCTTGCCTGCTACTTCAGTTTAATGTTTCAGTTAATTTTGGCAGGTAAATGAAAGTGAGAAGCAGAAAATAAACAGAGTTGGTGTTCTTGTCGTGGTCCTTGTAGGAATGGACATAAAAACCAGTTCCCTGTCTGGTATAATAGTGCTTGCCTTTAAAGATAATGCAGCTACTTTTATTAACCTTTAGCATCTGTACCACAAACAAGACAGTCTGTCCCATAGATTCATGTTACATGTTTTTTCACATTGACCATTTCATTTGGAAAGCAGTTATGTTATTGACCAGAACTCCTTATGGTTGTTTTGAGCTGGTAATCTCAGAATACCAGAGCAAAGCACCACTGTGTAGTTTATCTTCATATTTGTGACTTGACTCCTCAGTTCAGCCCTAATGTTCAATTAATCTAGTACACTGGGGCCATGCTTAATATTAGAAATTTTACCAATAAGAAAGGATAGTGATTATTTTCTGGAAAGGATAGACTCTAGATAGCTTATACCTTAAGAGACATATACTAGAAAGGAGTAGCAGTGAACCTATAGCTCCATTGCTGCTTACCCCTTTCTTTTTAACATGTTGTTTGTAACTTGTGCACTGCATTTTGGACTTGCTTGAGTGTCACCTTTTAATTGTTCCCTAGAGTTTGGTGTGTGTTTGTCTCTCTCCAATTAGGTTGTAAATTCCTTTAGGGTACTAAGAAATGTTTTAATCATTTAAAGCTCTGTTAACATTTCTCTAATAATGGTGATAATCATTTACCTAATCATACATGCCATTTTCATATGCCTTGTCTGTAGAGAAGAGTGGAGTTGGGTAGTCCAAGTATTCTACTCATTAGACCAGACTGAACACAGTGGCAGCAGAAGGTAATGGACTCGCCCTGTTGATTGGTGTGAGGGCATGTTTCCTGACTCTGTCCATATGTAGTAGCTTGCCTTAGTACTGTTGCATTGATTCGTATTTTTTTTCTGTTTTGGATTTTTGTTTATTATTAGTGTGTGTGTGTGTGTGTGTGTGTGTGTGTGTGTGTGTGTGTATAAGTAAGAGGCAGTCATGTGTCATGAAGGACATGTGGAAGTCAGAGGACAACTTTCTGAAGTTCATTCTCTTTAGCATGGGTTGTAGAGATTGAACATAGCTTGTCAGGCTTGCCTGGCAAGTGCTTTTACCCACCCTGCCATCTTGTTGGTCCATAAAATTTTCTATGTTGCTCTAATATGAAGACCCTTAACTTTATTGTCTTTGAAGAATTGGATTTGGAATCTCATATGTTGGTGGTATAATTTGCTTCCTAATCTGGCTCTGCCCTCTATTGGCTCTGTAATCATGAGCAAGTCAACACTCTTTAAGTCTCCTTGGGTATAAAGCAAAACTTGAAAACTTGGGTCTAAAACAAAATTCACAGGATTGCCTTGAAAGTTAAATAAGTACATAGCTGGACAGCTTGTCTACAACCTTGTTAGATCAATTTTCATGACAAGTCAGAAGAGAGATAAGAGCTGAAAGTGGTGACTGTATTTTGCCTTTTAACTTACAGTTCATAAGCCATTTTCTTATTTGTTGCATTCTGCATTTATTCCAGAATAGTTTTAGCTTAAAAAATTTTTAAATTACGTATGTGTGTGTTTGCACATGCACTCATGCACCTGTTATGTGGGTCAAGCTTGACAGCAAGCACTTTTGCCTACTAAGCCATCTTGTCAATTAGATTAGTTAGTTTTTTGATCCTATGGAGCTTCTGAATTTATCCTTCAGAAATATTATACAGTTCAAAAAGTTGTATTTCTGAAACATGTGTTTTGGTCATTTCTGAGAAAGGAACTCATGTATCCCAGGCTGGCCTCGAATTTACTGTGCGGGGAAGGATGGCCTTGAATTTCTTGGCCTTCAGATTCTCCTGCCTCCACTTCCTGAGTGTTGGGATTGTAGGCATGTGGCACCTCACCCAGTTTTTTGCAGTGCTAGGGATTGGGCCCAGGGATTTGTGCATGTTGTGTAAATACTCTACCCACCGAGCTACATCTCTGGCCCTGAAATGACTTTTTAAAAGATACTTTGCTAGTTCTTTATTGAGAAGGTTTGTGGCTTTAGAGAATCTGTCTCATTTATTTGGTTTATCTATTTAGTTATTTGCATTATTTAGTCTATCTGTTCTCCAATATCTAAATGTCTTCTATCCTTTACTCTTAGACTTTGTATACTTTCTTTGAGATAAAATACAGTGAAGGCTTAAGAGGTTTTGAGCAGAGGCGACATAACATGCACACTTAGTTAAAGTTGTTTAATCACTGCTGCAGCAATTTCTGTGTGACATGTGAAAGTATTGACTGGTAGTAACAGTAAACGGAAGGCAGGTTCCCTGGGAGGAAATAGGTATAGTACAAAAATTCTTGACTTTGTTTTGTGTCAAGACTTACGAAGTTTGAGGCAGAAAAAGTCATATGCTCTAGAGTCATTTTCCTCACTGAATTAATGAGAAGTTTTGTTCAGAGGGAAAAAAAAACCCAGAAATGATTGAGAGATTCAGAGCCATTAATGTGCTGGTACAGTAGTAGTCTTGTGGGGTTCCCAAGACCCTGAGCACAGGGCGAGCTGGGGGTAAGGGATAAAAACTAGCATGGATTTGTACAAGAAAAAGTTTCTTTTTGCAAGTTGGTGGTTTAGTGAACAGAATTAAGCAAACCAAAGGTTTCTTACTTGGAAAAGAGATGAGAGATAGAAAGAAATGGAGGATTTGTAGGTTTTAATGAGGCATTTTAGGGAAAAGAGTGTAGAATTTAGATAGATTTAGGAAGGATTTCACTAACTTGAAGAATAAGCAGACTTGGAAGGTTTATCGAAGCCTTTACAGGTTATTTATTTCGTGGCAGAACCAGAGGTAGGTTCCAGATTTTCTCCTTCATGGTTAGTTGTGATAGGAGCAGTCATGGCAGGCTAGTTTACGTGAGCCACCCCAGGTGTGTGAAAGATGGAGAGCAGCCATCTGGGAGGCAAGATAAAGAATCAAAAATGAGTTTATTCGGGGCATATATTATTAATTTAGAACTTTTATAAAAATGTTTCACAGCTGTTCTGAAGTGGAAAAACAATTGGATTTATGTAGACAATATAAGTACTTCTATATAAAACTGATCTCAAATTCACTGTCATTTAAATAAACTGAACCCTTGTCAATGATCCTCAAATGTTGTTTGTGTACTTTGTCCTGGGCTCTTCAGTAAAAATGGGGAGAATACACAAACTGTAGCAGGCACTGCATGGTGCAAGTACTGCACAAATGGTACTGACAGTGTGGTAGGAAGTTTATGAGACCCGAGGTGGAAACTTGAAAGATAAGAAGTAGGTAACTGGAAGTTGGAGTGTTTTAGGAATAATAATAGTGTGAGCAAAATTGCAGAATCAAAATATGTAAAGCATGGTAAAGGGAGGAAGTTGGGTGCTTTAATTCTACCGAAGAGTCAAGGGACTGATTGGAAAGATGTATTAGTACAAATTAGTAGAGAATTGGAGTTGGGTTTGGTTTTGTTTTTTGAAGCGGGGGTCTGTCTGACTGTGATCCTCCTCTCCATTTCTCACGTAGATAGAACTACAGTTATGTGCTACCAAGTCCAGCTAGAGAATTTGGAGTGTTAGAATACAAGCTCAAGTTTGATGTTCTGTGGAAATATGGAAGAAAGGTTTTGACACAGGTGGATGCTGTGCTGGAAACGACACTGGCAGCTGAACTAGTTTGGAAGGAGTGGCTAGGAGAAGCATCATGTCAGTTGAAAGGCAGATGCCGAGAAGAGGGTGATAGGCAAAGAAAGAAATGGGTGTGGGTTCCAGAGCAGTTCTGAGCTGCGTAGTGGGCTACGTGTTGTCTGGTGGAGCTGAGTTGGAAGTCTCCCCGGAGAAAGAAGCAAACTGGATGTGATGGAAATCCTGTATACAGAATATTCCTTCTGTTCTGGGTTGATTCACTGGCCAAATTAAGAAGGGCTTTTGGATGCTTCATTTCTTCCTTTACTTTTGCCAGCTTGTTATAGATTGATTTCAAGGTGACTTTTGGATGCACCTGATAAAGAGACCAAAACCTCTTCAAACCCACTGAGGGTTTTGTGCTTTGTGCAGTGTCGGGCACTGCAGCCGAGTGAGGTGGCTAGGCAGAAGTCGCCTGATCTTGTGTGTCTGCAACCCGAAAGCTCTTTAATAGTGGTTTTGCAACTTAAAAAAAATGAACAAATTCTTTAAATCCTCACTCAGTTTATGAGTGGGGGGAATATTTACTAGATTTTTCTTATTACTCCCAGGATATCTTGTTTCTTGTTTATGTTTCTTTGCTGAGAACAGAGCAGGCAATGAAGCAGATGAACGTCTATTACTACATAGATGAAGCAGAACAAAGAGAAGGTTCTGTCTAAACATGAAATGGTCTGTTTTCACCAAGCAGCGAGCTTCTGGGGCTGCTTAATTCTGTACACAATTGGAAACCAGTATTTATAAAAATATTTTCCCAATTTTCTCTATGTAGAGGGTATGGAAAATATTAATAGGAATATTGAGATGCAAGTACCAGAATCTGCTGGAACTGGTAAATGGTGCACTAGAAGTGTACTTAAGGATTTCTGAAAGTGTAGCCTTGGACGCCAAAGGCAGAGATGCAGCAGGGCCTCCTGAAAGACTGGAGACCTTGAGAAGGCTTCGTTCGCAGTTTTTCTGATCCACACACATATTTTTCTCAGTACAGTGTACATTTTTCTTTTCTTAGTTCTGTAGAGAGAATCTAACTCCCCTGCCCTCTACAAACTCTGTTATTAAATGTTACTTAACTTTTAAAAGTCATTTTAAAATGACTTTTAAAAGTTAACAATCATTTTTAGAGAAGCTCCAGGTGTCTTTTGGCAGGTATGCCTTTCTGGAGCATGAGCAGTGGTGAAGGGTTGGGTCTGTGTGAGTAGGACCTGTCTGTGTGGATGAATAAGGAGGGAATTGAGATATTTCTTTCATTAACAGTAGATGCCTGAGATTTTGTCTATTAACCCTTCCAGCTTACCCCTCCTTTCTTTCCTTCCTTTTGCTTTACTTCCCAGGTACTGGGGGTAGAATTCAGAATCTTGCTTATGATAGGCAAGCAGTCCATCACTGAGCCACACCCCTTACTAGAAGTTATCTTTTTTGGGGGGTCTTTTTGAGGCAGGGTCTCCCTGAAGCCCTAGCTGGCTTGGAACTCACAGAGATTTATCTGCCTCTGTCTCCTGGAGTGCTTAGATTAAAGGCATGGGCCACCATGCTGTGCTGGTGTTATCTTTTGATACAGAGGCTATGCAAGGTAGGGATTTGTAACAGGTTTTGGTTTAATGTAAGAAGACATTTCATTATAATTAGTAGATAGAGTAAGATAGATACTAAGAGAATACTAAACACCTGGTAGGCTTGTAAAGGTACAGGGTCTCTTTGATATAGCATGGACATGAGACTTGTATTCCTAAGTATCCATCCATTGCATCTAGATCATCTAATTAGTACGTAAGATCTTACAGAAAAGTACGGTGGGAAATATTTTGAATTGAACAGTCACAGTAATTGACTCCATATGTTAAGCTATTTCTGTGATTAGAAGGGAGTTTGTAAAGTGATAGAACTTAAATTTAACATTCCTTTTTGAGAGTTTGGCTTAGTACTTAACAACTTCTGGTCTTAAGGCAGAAGGAAGAACCATGTTTAGCTTGTTCATATTTTTGCTGTGGGAGATTTACTCAGGGTGGTAATTTTACTCTTTGACCCAGTAAAGGTGGAGAGAATTGGAAAAAATTGGTTATGGCGGTAGAGGTAATTACCAATTCTTTACCACATATGTCTTTAACATCCTCCCGCCCCATTTAACCCTAAAACTTCATTTTGGAAAACACCTGTTTTCAGTAATTAGTGCTGCTTTCAAAACAAAAAAAATATTTGGGCATGGTTGCAAAGAACTACAATCCTAGCACTTGGGAGGCAGGAGGATCAAGAATCCAATGTCAGCTTGGGCTACTTGAGACTCTGTCTTAAAACAGAAAATTAAAACAAAACACAGAAACATCTTTTGTTCTTTTTGAGATAAGGTCTGTAGTGACCTGTAGTTACAGCTGGCCTGGACCTCTCTATGTAGACCAGGCTGACCTCAATCTCACAGAGCTCTGCCTGCCTCTGCCTCTCTACCTCTCTCTCTCTCTCTTTCTGCCCATGGAGTGCTGGAATTAAAGGCATGTACCACCATGCCCGGCTCCAGGCAAACCATTTTTGAGAAAACAGTTATCAAGGGAAAAGGTTTCTTGGTCACAAATACGGAGGCAAATATAAGGAGACATCTGCCTAAGTAAACATGCATGGTGGTGTTCTGACAATCTGGTAAATTTGCTTCATTTTTCAGGACTATGAATGGTGCAGTTTAATGTCCTTTTATAAGATTAAGATTGTGGGCCAGTTCTGTTTAGAGTTTGATACAAACATCTGAGCCTTTACTGAAGACATGGGATTGGAAGATCCAAGGTTCATCTCATTGTACTTGGTGTTTTGTGAAGGTCCTAGGCTGGATTGTGGTCCCAGCCGTAACAGGAAGAGCAGAATTTTGTCTTGCATAATTCTTTACAATGTGTCCACTGCATGGTACGCTGCTTGGTATGTAATAGGCATTTAGTGACTACTAGAGCAAAGTCATACATGATTGGATAATCTTAAAAGTCATTCAGTCTCTCTGGGCTTCATGTCTCCCTTCATAAAAAAAGAATTCCAATTATATCAACCAAGTCTGGTTCTCATAAGTACACTAAAATTCAGTCTTACTATTTAGCTCCATTGTAAACACCAGTGCAAACATGAACATTGAAATCATGTAGTATTTCTTAGTACTAAGAATAGTCAGACATATATCTATAAATTTTTGTAAAATTTTCAAAGTAAAAGCAACATTCGAAATTTTGTATTGAGAAGGCATTTGTGGGCTACTGATGGTGGTGAGTCTAGGTAAAGAGCTCACCCAATGTCTAAGATCTTTATACTATTTTGGCAACTTGTCTATAAATTCAGAATGATATCACATTAGTAATATGAACTCAAGAGCCCAGCATACTGATTAGAAAGAATAAAAATAGAATAACGGTAATAAAATATGAAACAAGGTAGAATAATAAAATATCTGGGTGTTCATAAGTTCATTTAAATACTTAGCTAGGTTGCTGGAGAAATGGCTCAGTGGTTAAGAGCACTGGCTGTTTTGGAGAAGATCCCGTTTTGGTTCTCAGCACACACATGACAGCTAACAGCCACCTGTAACTCTGATTCCAGGGAATACTATGCCCTCTTCTGACTTCTGTGAACATTGTATGACACAGGTACACTTACACATACATATGCAGGCAGTACACTCATAAAATAAAATAAAAATAATAAATAAAATATAAAAAATACTTAGCTATAGAGGTTTTTCTGTATGTAGAGAAGAAAGAAAAAAAATTGGAGATTTACTCTGAAATTTTCATTTTGAATATAAAGAACATTCATTCTAAGAAAGCACCGTAAAATCCTCCCTCCCTTCTAAGAAGTTTTTTTTTTTCCTACTGAGGTCTGATAGTTGCTGTTTCACTCTGCCAGGTAAAAGCTCTGTGCTGTTCCTTTGGATTGAGTGCCCAAGCTGACTGATACTAACTTACTGCCCAGGCGGAGGTACCTTCATTGCTTCTTGATCCTCATGTGTTCCTTAACTTAGACCTTGGTGAACTTGAATTAATTTGTAAGCTCTTTTCTTGGTACTTTGGGCCACTTCCTTTGTTCTCTAGGTTCAGTCTCCGGTCTTAACACTGGTTGCCCTTTTGTGCCCTGAGTGTGTGTTGTCCGAGACTTTGATATTGTTGATTTATTTTCCAAACTAATGTCACATTACTAAGGATTACCCTCCCAGTTTTTGTTTTCCTCTACAAAATAGAGGCAAAATTTAGAGTTAGGAAGGACCTGAATTTAATCTTAAGTTCCTTGGTTTTGATTAGCACAAGAATCAGTTTCATGTTTCAAGCATGTTCACCCGCTTCTTCCTGTGCCCCACATCTGAGTCTTTATTTCAAATGAATAAGAATAACATTCAGTTTTTAAGACATGAATACCAAGACAGGTAAATTGGTATGAGAGCTCAATATGTGAACATGTCTGAACAGTATGAACAGGTATTTACTGTTATGTAACAATAACTGAAAGCGAAGTGGGAGATTTATTTGCTATGAAGATAAATATATGAAATTTATAAAGTAGAAAAAAAATCTTCCCTATCCATTGTCCAGGTTTAGTCATTAATTGTGATGGATCTTGAGAAGATTTTTGATCTTGGTGTTTTAGACTCTCTTGACTGAAATCTAGGTATATTCAAGCCACTTAATGGAAACATTTCTTTTTCTGCAGCGTATCCTGAGGGTACAGGCGGGTGTTTGAGGAGTACATGCGGGTCATTAGCCAGCGGTATCCAGACATCCGAATTGAAGGGGAGAATTATCTCCCTCAACCTATTTATAGGTGAGTGCATTTCAGCGACTTGAATACAGTTTATTTGGCTCTACAGACTTTGTGAATAGGTTCGGTTACCTTCACTTGGTTCTTCTAATTTCTTACCTGGTTATTAAAAGTAGAGAATGCTACTTTATAAATACTAGGTTTATTTGACCTAAATACAAAGGCTTTTCTATAAGAAGGAATGAGATTGTTTTGGGGGTAATGACTTGAAACTCTGTTTTCTTATATAATTTATATTGGGAAAATAGGCTAAGAAAAGCCTTTTTTGGTACCAGAGATTGAACTCAGAGTGATCTGCTATGCATGCATTTTACCACTGAACCACATCCCCAGATGATCTAAACTCCTAGAAAGTCAATGGTATTAAATTCTATATAATTAGTAACTTTTGAATTTTATTTCCAAAAAGTATATTTATATTATTAAATTTCAGAATAGATTAGAAATTTAGTTTCTGATGAATTTGTTTCTTTTCTTTTGATAGACATATAGCATCCTTCCTGTCAATCTTCAAACTAGTATTAATAGGCTTAATAATTGTTGGCAAGGATCCTTTTGCTTTTTTCGGCATGCAAGCTCCTAGCATCTGGCAGTGGGGCCAAGAAAATAAGGTATGTGGTAACTAGGGATTTTTAGGTTGTCAGTGACAAGGTGTGTGGGTGGGTATGGGTGTGTGTATTCTCATTTGCCTGTTGTGTATTCAGCTTATACCACTTTTTCCTTCTGAGCAAGTTACTTAACAATTCTTGACTTCAATTTGCATAAAGATTCACATTTTTAAAAATGAATTCCCATTAATTGTTATCAAAACTTCTTTTTCTTATCTGTTCTTTGACTTTTCTATTCATGGAAATTAGTGACAGATTGTTAGAAGGAATTAATCTAAATTCACTTGAGAATCTTATGCTATTTTTTCCTCTTCGGTGTCATGTAGTTACATTGTAGATCACTCTTATTTTCATCTGTTTTACTTAAAATCATTTTTTTCCCGAGTTATCTATCATCAGAAATAAATCTAATTTTATTGTACCTGGGTGGGAATACTTGGCTTTGTCCTTTAGTCTACTTTAAATACCTTTTACAGACTTCTATATACTTGTGCTTCTAGAACAGTTATGTTATCTAAATTGAAATGTGTCTCTACCCTATTATTAACAAAGTGTGGACTTGCAAAGGATTAAGGTGAAGTTCAGTACTTATGTTTTGTGCTAATCTTATGTATGTATATGCCTAACTCTGTTTAATGCATTTTACTTTCTAAAAAAATATTTATTTTTATTATTTTAATTATGTGCACATATATGGTATATGCATGTGAGACCTGAGGCATTGAATCCCCAGGAGCTGAAGTTACAGGCAGTTGTGAGCCACCCAATGTGGGTGCCAAGAACCAAACTTGGGTCCTCTGCAAGAGCAGTGTACCCACTTACTATCCACTGAGTCATCTCTCCAACCCCTCTACTTATGTAGATTCATTTGCCATTCTTGATCTACTGTGGAAGAGGAATATGTGATAGTGCTTTCTGAGTTCCTGAGAAAGGCTATGACACTAAATCCCACCTAGCTCAAGTCTTTTTGAGATAGGGTCTTCCTGTAGCCCCAGCTGGCCTGGAACTCACTATGTCCGCCAGAAATGAACTCACAGAAATCCGTCTGCCTCTGGCTCCTGAGTGCTGGGATTAAAGGCATGTACCACCATACCTGGTTTACCTACTTCTTTTTTAAATGATTTGTTTGAAACTTAAATAGGTTGTATGTAACCAAGAGAACAGTGGTGTATTATTTTACATATAAAACCGGTAAAATGAACCTTTTTATATTGGTAATTTATTTTACTTTAGTTATTGAGATATTTAGAGATTCTTTCTTTGCTGGGCGTGGTAGTGGTGCAGGCCTTTAATCCCAGCACTCAGGAGGCAGAGGCAGGTGGAGCTCTGTGAGTTCAAGGCCAGCCTGATCTACATAGTGAGTTCTAGACCACTGGCCTACAGGGAGAAAAAAGAAATTCTACATACAAAATGATGAATTCCTTGTGTAAGTTCTTCAGCATGTAAAGAGTTGTGAATTAATACTCCATTTTTTTTTTAATGTGTGGAAACTTATGAAAAATTTTAAAGTATATTAAAAGAAAGCATTTATCAAATTAAGATTGAGACTGTGTCAGAGTAGATGAATGCATCTTAAGCTGTTCTATTTGACTTTCAGGTCTATGCATGTATGATGGTTTTCTTCTTGAGCAACATGATTGAGAACCAGTGTATGTCAACAGGTGCATTTGAGATAACTTTAAATGGTAGGTTCTGAATACCCTACATTTTGTGATGAGTTTTAAATGCTTTATAACAAACTTTGGGCTTTTTATTTTTCATGAGAAACTTCTTTAGTGTTCATGTAAAAGAGTTGGCCTTCCTATGCTACATTGTCTGGCTAGCCTCATCTGTTCCATGGCTTTAAAATAAAACCTGTATGATAATTCCTGAACACATAGCTTTTGAGAGCTCTAGACCTGTGCTTTACCTGGAAGCATTAAACATAATTACTCCAAAATAAGGTCTTGACTACTTCCTAAAATTCCTTTATTCTCTGATTTGATTGTCCTCTGACATTTTTTATTCATTTAATTGTGCCATCATTTGTGTACCTAATTGTCCAGAAACAGGATAACCTCACATTCAAGGAATCACCAGGTCTTCTCAGTTATATATCCTAAGTTGCTTAAAAATTTATTTCTGCTGGTCTTTACTACCACCATCCCATTCCCCTCCACATCACCTTGTTCCCTTCCTTCGTTCTCTAAGCAGCAGTTTGGTAAATACATCTACAGTTGATGAACTGACAATTTTCAGTCTTAATGGTTGAAAACAATACATTAAATTAAAAGTTCTGTGTTTATAACTAACATTTTGAGTTTCATAGAGGAAAGTTTCATAGAAATTTAAGTATGCCTTTATAATATACTTGGTTTTTGTGTTCTGAACCATAAAGCCTAAAATATTTACCATCTGACCTTTTATAGAAAATTTGCTAGAATCTGCTCCAAAAAGTAGAGTGATTTGAGAGTCTTACTGTGTAAGAGCCCTGGTTGACTTCAGACTCAACCCTCTGCTTCTTACCCTCCAAGTGCTGGGGTTGCAGGTACCCCCAGTCTAGCGTTTTCTACCTTTCTACTTGCCCTGTAGAACTCCTTGTACAACCTACATGGACTTGCTCTCTCTTTGAATGTGCCAGACTCCTTTCTAACCTAACCTTTACACTTCTTTCTGCCTTAAAAGTTTCCTAACTCCATGAATCTTTCCTCAGTCTTGGTGATCTGTCCTTGTCATCTCAGTTCACTGATGTTATTTCCCTGGCTGCTCTCAGCAAGGGAGGCTTTTGTTTGTGCTCCTTACAGCATGGTGCCACTCTCTAGTTTTGTGTTTTGTTTTTGTTTTTGCTTTGAGACAAGGTCTCATTATGTAGGCCTGAGTGGCCTGGAACTTGCTGTGTAGATCAGATTGGGCTTGAACCCAACAGAAATCTGTCTGCCTCCACTTTCTGGTGAGATGAAAGTCAGGCACCACTACACCCAGTGCATTCTCTAGTTTTAATCTTTATACATAATTGTAATTATGCAGTGACTTGTGTGATACCAGGTATTTACTGTGGTGAAAACTCCTTAAGAATGAGGTACTGCTGTATAATAAATATTTGTAGGGTGAATGTCTATTTATGGAATCATCTTTAATGTGTTTTTTGGGGGCGGGTACTTGCCTTTTATTGTTGTAGATGTACCTGTATGGTCTAAACTGGAATCTGGTCATCTTCCATCCATGCAACAACTTGTTCAAATTCTTGACAATGAAATGAAACTCAATGTGCATATGGATTCAATTCCACACCATCGATCATAGCCCTGCCTAGCAGCACTGAAAACTTTTTTGTAAGTAGTTTAAAAATACCCTAGCTGCTTATAGGTTTCTATTCTTACAACAAATGCTTGTAGATACCAACTATATTGTGTCATTTAGATTTTCAATTTAAGATTAAACAGGTGGGTGTGTCCTTTAATCTCTGAACTCCTAGTAGCCAGAATTCCTATGGTGTATTTCACTTGGTAGATGTATAACTCTGCTTAGCACCAGGTACTTAGTTCCTGAAAGTGTGCAATTTTTAAAACATGTTTAAAGATTATAAAAAAAAGGAGCAAATGTATTAATATGAAGAGTATTGGGTACCTTTGACTTAGCATAGTCATTCTCAGTTCTTTTCTGATTAGTCAGTTAATGCTAAGAGTTTTTACAAAAGCGATTATTGAAATAA
Organism: Eospalax fontanierii; assembly: GCA_035773235.1. Taxonomy (NCBI): domain Eukaryota; kingdom Metazoa; phylum Chordata; class Mammalia; order Rodentia; family Spalacidae; genus Eospalax; species Eospalax fontanierii. The sequence continues at coordinate 28,035,694 of CM069548.1, read as the reverse complement.
AATGTTCTTTTTTCTATATCTTTCAGACACTAATGGATTTTGCAAGAGCAGCGGGACTGACATTATGAAGGCCTGTACTGAAGACAGCAAGCTGTTAGTACAGACCAGATGCTTCTTGGCAGCCTCGTTGTACCTCTTGGAAAACCTCGGTGCAAGATAGTTTTTCAGTGCTGGCATCTGTCTGAATTCTGCACATTCGTGGAGTGCAATAATACTGTATAGGTTTCCCCAAGTTCACCCAGTTAATAGTTTCTTCTCTTTTTACATGTCATTACTACTAATAACTTTTTTCTTAGTCTTGTTTGAAAAAGCAGAAAATTGAGTTATAACTTGAGTTTTTTTCAAGATGTATGTTGAGCCTGTTGTGTTTTTATATGAATTTTTATCAGATAGCTCTAATTTGGCCATGTTTAATTTATATAGTTTTCAAAATACGGCAGATTGTGAACAGTAAATTATACAAGATTATGGGGGGAGGGAAATCTAATATCCAGAGTACTCTACCAGTGTGTGTGTGCGTGCGTGTGCGTGTGTGTATGTGTGTGTGATGACCAGAGAACTACTACAAAACCGACTGCTTTTAAAATCCAATGTGTAGTTCAAGTGTCTTGCCTTGACCAATCTGAGTTGATTCATAGGCCTTTATACTAAACTAATAAAAAAACTAAGCAGATGTAAGTTAAATGAAAAAGGTTGTTTATTACTCCGTGTACCTGTTAACATTATTTTTAATAACCATCTGCTTAATTTTTCGTTTGTGACTTACAGATAATCTCGTAAATGACACAGTTTAGATTCATACACAATAAACTCGTTTACTGTTTTTAAAACAGTTGAAACTCACCTCACTAAATAAAAATTCAATTGAACCTCCTTACAAAATTTATATTAGAGATCACCTGTCTAGTAATTGAATTATTTTAACATCATATATCAGAATTTACTGTATTTGAAAAATAGATTGAAAATATTTTTAGTGTTTTCATGTTGCTCCTAGAGTTCTAAAAGGAGACTTAAAAGGTGATGGTTTAGCAGAAGTGGAGCTGCAGTGTTGAAAACAGTTACATGGGGTGATCGCATTCCCACCCGAATAGGAACAGAGTGGAAGAGCCAGACCAACCCCAGGTTTGCTAGTGGAAATTAAAGAACTTAGGGAAAACATAACAGGGCTACTCAGCAGCGGTTTCACCTACCGCTCAGATGTTTAAAGAGCTAACCTCTACCGAACAGATGTTGAATGCATGTCAGGCAATGGCTCTGACTGTGACAGTCTCCAAGTGGAATCTACTGTAAACTTCAGGTAGCAGGAAGATCATTAGTTTAATGATTCACTGAAGAAAAATGATTAAATGTTGTCCTGGTGATAGACAATGTAATTTAAGCTGAAAGTTCTTTAGAGGTCATTATTTATTTATAGTATTTTTTCTGGCTAGGTCTTAAAACCTTGTTAGTCTGATTGTTTACCACTCCAAACTCCATTCTTGTTACATTGAATGCCCTAGGGGCCTTCAAGTAATGAACATTCCACTGGTTACACAGTTAGCTTTATGGCATGTAGCTATTCAGATTTGGGGCCATGGATAGTCATGTGGACTTGACAGGTCAAACGATGTGAAGTCAAATCCAACTTTTTCCATGTTTGCCTTAGGTTGAGTGATTTGTCTTCTAGTTAATAGCTTTAAGAGACTTAGACCTAATAAAACTCAGCTATTTCATTGACACTCCTCTCTATTTTGTTTTATTCTTAGCCATATTTAAATCCCGAATTTAATAGTCTACTAAACAAATAAGTGAGATGCATGATTATAAAGATATATAAGGAAAAGAAGAAAGAAAACTATGTATAACCTTACTATATTCCTAACTCTTCAAAGTTTATGAGTTGCTTATGAATTGGTGTGGCTGTGTAATTGAAAATGTCTGCACTGTATTGGTTAGACCATAGCATGTCAGCAGGCTGGCTAATGTTATTTCACCACAGTTGCCATTTTGGAAGTTTTATTTTGCATTAATTAAAAAAAAAGTTGGTACAACATGGCTTTATACCTCAGTGTGTAGGATGTGAAGGTAAACACCCTTTCAGAGCATGTGTGGCATTACTGGTTATGGGGCTGACATTGGTGTGATAGCGTGCAGCCTTTACAGCTGTGAAATGTATTGGGCTCCGCCTTTTCTCACTTTAAAGGTTTATTAGTTTGGAATTTTGATTGGTTGGCGTATTATTCCATTGTCATAACAAAATAATTCAGATTTAAAATTTTTTAAACATGATTTGATATTCTAAGGCTTTTCTTTAAAAAAAGAGAAGCAGGTGAAGAATTGTAAAGTTTGGGTCTTACCTTGTGGCATTGTGAAAATAAATAAGGTGATGCGAAAGGAACACTGCTTTGTGGGATTAAATCTGTATTATGACACTTTATATAGTTAATGTCCTTAGGAGATTTTGCACCATAAAAGTTGTCATCTAGTGGTATTTACTTCTTACTGCCTCTTAAGACAGCCAGTGTCTGCCCTCACCCCTAGGTCTAGTGCTCAAGTCCTAACACTGTGAGACCTTACATAACTTTTCAAGCCCACAGATGCAGCCCACTTCAGCAGCTTTGTGATGATTCTGGGCTGGAACCTAAAGAAGTAGTATACATTGTTCATCTTTGCCCCCATTTCCAGAGTTCCTCAGAAATCCACACAGGAACATCCCTAAATCTGAAGAGAAACAGAGCTAGCCCCTTTCCTGTCTTGACCAGTATAGACAATTAAGCAATCCTAGGGGAGAACAGAGATCAGGGTTTTTGTTTGCTTGTGTTTTAAATTAAACTGATGTTTTTCCACAGATTGTGGAAAATCCCTGCCCCCTCCCTTCAGAAAAGTAGGTAAATAAATATCTACAGAATAAATAACTAGACTCAGCATTAAAACTGTGTCTTGGAGAAAACCCCCCAATCATTTCAGATACTGTGTGGAGACTAAAGCTTGTCTTCTGGATCTGGAATGAATGTCTCCATTAAGAGTGAGTAAAATAAAATCATCATCCCTTTCAGTTCGCACCTAAGATGTAGGGCATGAATTCTTGGGCTCTGTCTCTGGAGATTCTGATCTCCTTGTCTGAAGTGGAGTGGCATGATTTGCATTTCCACTAAGCTTGAAGATAATGTTGACTGCAGTCTGTGAGCACTGTGTGACTCAGCCTCCTGTTTTCAAACGCATAAGTAAGTAATTCAGTAAAATAGCTACTTAGATAAACAGAGGGACCTGAGAGGGACCTTGTTTCTAAGGAAACTGCAGTCCCAATTAATGTAATGGCTATATATCTTTACTAGGTTAACATTTTAAAACCATGGATAAAAGAAAGAATTTCTGGGTTATATGTTTTAAGTGGAAATAAATCATTGAGTGTAGTTTAACTGGTTTGAATTGCTAGATTTTTCTCAGAAAAGCAGCAACATGCCTTAAGCTCGTTCTATAGTGACAGCTGACCTCATTTCATATTAAACAGTATTTATTTAAATATTAAGTACAGAAAAATGCACTCATTTGTTTTATTGGAGTAATTAACCACAGTCTGAACTATTTTATACCCATCAAAAAGAGAAGGTAATGTTTTGTGTAATTAAGAGTCTTGTAGAACTGGCCTCTGGAATTATCAGAACCTTCTAAGTTGACCTCTGCCTCTCCAGGAGTCTTCACCTTGGGGAGGGAAGAGGAGTGACAAGGAACAGGCACTTAGCTACTTCCAGAAAATATATTATGCTCCATTGTGTCACATTTCCTGTCTTTGGTATCTGTGATGGGTTTTTGTTTGTTTGTTAGCTTGCTTGTTTTTTAGTGCTGGGGACTGAATTTAGCTCCTTGTGTATGCTAAGAACCTTCCAACTAAGCTACACCCCCATGCTTCACTTATTTTTTGAGACAGTGGCTCCCTATGTAGCTCTGGTGGCCTAGAACTCACTCTGTAGACCAGGCTGGCCTTGAACTCAGAGATCCTCCAGCCTTTGCCTCTTGACTGCTGGGATTAAAGGCGTGTGCCTGGTTCCTTCACCTTTCTTATTTGGTTTTGTTTTTCTCACTGAATATGCACTTCCTGGTGGTTTTGATCTGCTAACCCTTTATCTTTCTTATTCTTACCCGAAACCTAGCCACAGCCTCAGTCAAGATTACAATTCTTGAAGACCTATCTATGGCTTTGTGGTTATGAGCTACTCAAATCAGATACTCAGCTGTTTGCTTAACCTGAATGAGAATTGTTTGGTATGGATGGAGTCTGAATTTGATTGCTTGGTTAAGAGAGAGGATTGGAGCCTGGAAGGCAGGTTGCTACTGACAGTCCCTTGGGCCACCTGCTGGACTCTGTTCTGTGTCCTAGCAACTCTTACTATAGAATAAAAACAATTACAGCTCTTTGTTTATCAGTCTTAAGTTGCTAAAAGCAAGTCTGCAGGAAGTTGTGCTGGTTTTACTTTCCTGAAAGTATTTAATTTATTAGGAAGTAATGCTGAATTTTATCTTTTAGTAGCCTATAAAATCTAGGGTAAGAGATTGTAAAATATGTAACACATAGGTTTCTTAACCTGGGCCCTAGACCTAATCTTAACTGTAACCCTAACTTTAAGCCCTAGACTGACCTCTAACCCAAACCCTAATGCCAGCCTTATAACTAAACTAGATGCAGTCCTTACCGTAACTCTAACCCTAACCCTAACCCTGGGTTCTGCTCTAACCAAGTCCTAACCCTGGTACTAGCCCTAACCCTAGTTCTAGACCTAGCCACTATCATTAATCCTAGTCCCAACTCTAATCCTATAGCAGTAGCTTCAGACCTAATCCTAACCATAACCCTAGATTGAGCCCTAACCCTTAGTCTAGCCCTACCCCCAATCCTAGTCCTCACATTAACCTAGATTGGTCCCAGCCCCTGCTCTAATCCTAATGCAAATCCTAACCATGACGTTAATCTACTTCTAACTCTAATCTTAGGCCTATTACTAATGAAAGGAATACCACCAACCTTAATGTTAGGAAAATAATCCCGGCAGAGGCTCTCTATGAAAGTGGGCTTTATTCAGGGGGTGCCAGGGCTGGAGCTCCATATGGAAGGAGAGCAGCCTGCAACAAGATGGTGTCTGGGTGGGGTTTTAAAAACTTTAGCTTAGGAAAACCAGGAAAGAGGAAATGACTGGGTTGGAGGTTCCAAGACATCCGCCACCTATGCAAATGGCAAATTCCACCTGCCCTGCCTGATCCGAGCATCCCCAGCAGTTTTCAAGATAACTGGGGAATGTAGTCACTCTCTGTGCATGGCCCAACCCTAACTCTAGCCTAACCCAAACCCTCACTGCAATCCTAACTCAAAACACTGAACCCATCCATAATCCTTGCCTAGTCATAGCCCTAATTCTAATGCTAACACTAGGTTTAGCTTGTCTTATGCCTGGTCATAGTCCTAACCCTAATCTTGACCCAGCCCTGGCTCTAAACTTATCCCTAGACTGAATCCTAACCCTCACACTAATCCTTGCCCTAACAGCCTTAGTAGCATCTGCCCTAGCCCTAATCCTAGCCCTAGTTTAGCACAAAGCCTAACTGTAATCCTACCCTAGCCTTAATTCAAACCCTAACCCAGACTCTGTTCCTAGCCTATAACCTGAACCAAATTTGGCTCTAGCCATAACCCCAAGTCTAATCCTAGATTTAACCCTATTCCAAAACTTAAACTCTAGCCCTAACCATAACCCTAACCACAATCTAATCCACAAATTTAATCATAGTTTAGCCCCAATCCTAATTGTAATTCTGAACCTAACACTAGCCTTAACCAGGTCCCAGTTTTACAGAAAGAAACGTCATCCATATTGATCCGGTGTAGTGGGTAAAGGCTAGCAGCCTACCTGTCCGTGTGGGTATTCACTCAAGCAGGATGGCCATCACCAGACTAAAGCTGGACAAAGACCACAAAACACTCCTGGAATGGAAAGTCAAATCTCACCTAGTAGGAAAAAGAAAAGGGGAAATATAAGGAAGAAGCAATTGAGAAGATGCACAACTTTCATTAAAAACTGGTTAAATGAAAAAATGGGAAAAAAATCTTTTTCCATTAACTAGTACTAGGAAAATTAGATATCCGCATGTAAAGAACTAAACTGGACAGTATGCTACTCATGAAAGTTAACCTGAAATACAGTAAAGACTTTGAAACATAAAATTGTAAACTGTCAAACTCCTACGGGGTGAGATGGGGGTGGTGAATAGGAATTGGTAATGTTTCATGGATATGATAGACAGACAGAAAGAATGACTATCCTCCAATGGGCAGATGCCATCTTCCCAAGCTTGGCTGTACCTGATTGTCTAGGATCATCACAGCTAAGCATGTTGACTCTCAGCAAGAAAGGAGAGGCCAGGAGAGAGAGCCATACCTCACCCTAATTGCATGAGTGGGAGGGGCTAAGGGTATATAAACTGAGGAAGCCAAGGGGAGGCTTGGGGGAAGTCACAATTAATGCCTGGATAGAGACTTTCCAGTGCAGCCTTAGGAGGGGAGCACCCACAGTCCTGTATGTAAGCCCACACCCTCTGTCAGTAAGCCCAATAAACACAGGTTTCCCAGACTGCCGTTTGTCAAAATCAAACCTCAAGTTTGTTGTAGGGACCAAGGGAGGAGGAGGCTGGATGTCATTTGCACCTCCCAGAAGGAATTTTAGCTCCAAAACCGGAGGATAAGGGCAAAATAAATAACAAAGGAAATGTTCAACAACATATAAAGGGAAGATGTGCAATGGGAGAGAATACTTGCAAACTATATCTGATAAGGACAATATTTACAGTCTATAAGGAAATCATACAATGTAATAGCCAAGCCAAATCCCCACAAATCTGATTTTTTTTTTTTCTTTAAAAACTGGCAAGGAGGGCAAGAAGCAGGGCTGAGTGCGAGCGCACTTCCATGGTATTGTGGTTTGAATGTAAAGGAACACCCAGAGGTGCCTGTGTTTGAACCCTTGGTCTCCTGCCCCCTGCTGCTATACTTTCTCCATCATGATGGACTGGACCCCTTTAAGCTTAAAACAAAGTAAGCCCTTCCTCCATTAAATTGTGTTTTGTTTGGTAGCTGAGCACAGCAATGGGAAAAGTTCAAAGTTTCAGCCAAAGCACATGCTGAAAAGAAGCTTTTTTTGTTAAAGAGAAGCCCCACTCTCACCCCCACACTCCCTGCACTGGAACAACGGGAAGGGCACCCTGAGGATAGAGGCAAGTGTTTCCCCAGAATCAGTGCTCAGAGGCTGTGGCCACAGTGATCTGTCAGGGCCAGGCTCCATCCTGAGCTAGAGGCTCAGCTGGACAGTATCTTCCGTGCTGGCTTTGCCGGCACGAAATAAAAAGTTGAGGGGGTCACGGAGTCTTGCACCAACCTTCCAAAGAACTGCTGAGAACAGGCAATGTGTGCAGGGTCAAGTTCCTAAAACGGGGCCAATGCCAGGCCTTCAACAGAACAAGACTGTTTATTCAAGTGCAGCAAGAGACAGGAGCCATCTCTCGGAATGGAAAGCCACTGTACTGTGTATGGAGGGAGTCAGAGATCGTTTAGTGGACCCGGATGTAGCTGCAGGGGCTATGTGTCTCATTTTCTGGAGCCACCTGCCCAAGCTGGACAGGCTGTCTCAAACAGTTCCCCCTGAGTTCGGGGAATGGTCTATCTGGGTGTGATTGATCGATAAAGTTAGTAGCAGTCTCAGAGGCAGATAAGGGTGAGCAGTAGTTTCAGAGGCAGATAAGGTTAGTGGCAGTTTCAGAGGCAGATAAGGTTAGCGGCAGTTTCAGAGGTCTGGTTTTCTTCAGCTGCGGCGTCCTGTCGGAGGCTACTGTGGGAAGCTGTGAAGGTGAATCCTAAATGGCACTGGAAATCTCAGGATACTGAAGATGCCAGAACCATGGACTACCATTCCTACATAAAGAAGGGACTCCTGGGCCTGGAGAGATGGCTCAGTGGTTAAGAGCACTGACTGCTTTTGCAGAGGACCCAGGTTCTATTTCCAGAACCCACATAGCAGCTAAAACTATAACTCGGGTTCCAGGGGAATCTCATGCCCTCTTCTGACCTCAATGAGTACTGCACAACTTGTATACATTTGCACACTTGGAGGCAATACACTCATATAAAAAAGTTAATAAATGAAAAAAGAAGAGAATCCTGCCAAAGGATGACCCTTGTTCATCCATTAGGGTAAGTAAAGCAAGTCAGAGAAAATGCTTATGATACGATTTCCACTTATATGCATGAGAGCTAAGTGTTCAATTTGGGGTGGGATGAGTGAAATAGAAAGATGTTGATTAAAAGATACAGGCTTTCAGTTACTTGGTGAATAAATACTAGAGACCTAGTGTGCAGCCTGGTGACTATAGTTAAAAATACTGGGTTAGATACTTGGAATGTGCCAAGAGAGTAGATCATAATTGAACAGAACAATATTGGAACTGAGGTAATGTGTTAACTGAGGTAATGTGTAGCTCTTTCAAAAGACGTGTATGTATTAAATAAGATTGTATGTCCCAATATATGCAGTTTTGTATATATTTTAATTACAGCTTAATGAACTTGAGGGGCAGGCCAAATAATTACTGAAGCCCAGCTCTGTTCTAGCCCATTTAAAGTTAGGATCTCTGATGGTAGTGTCGGCCTATGCATAAGTGTGTGTATGCTTACAGATGTGTTTATTCATTGAAGTAATTTAATGCACTTCTAAAAACAAGGTGGAAATCTAAAAATATACTTGAAAGATGATCTGTCTTATTTCATTATTGCTTTCTCTTTTCTCCCCACTGAGTTATTGAGAAGCAGTTCTTAAATAGTGTATTTTATCCACGTTAGTATAAGCCACATTAATTTCCTAACTTTATCAGCTCAGGTATTTGAAAGGTTCCAAAGATGACTGGCATGTTCAGTCAGAGTTGAGAGCCCTCAGTTGTGTGTAGGCACTCCAGTATTCAGAGAGTATAGCAGCTTGTGGACAACCTGGCAATTTAGGTTCAGAGACTGCTCTGACTAGCTTCTCTGTGATGGTCCTGATGCTAGCTCAGGGCCACCTTTAGAGGTGAGACAGGAGGCAGACATGCATTCTGAGAGCTGAGTATGTGTTGATGAATTAATACTTATAAAACGACAGACATTATTTTAGATAGAAAATGTATGCTATTCAAAAGATATGGGGAAATGTTGCCTGCATTTCCCTAATCTGACTAAAGTGAAACTCCCTGGGAATTCACATTCCCAGAAAGTTTCAGGGAAAATACCATATTTTCTCAGTTTGGAATTTTCTCTCCAAATTCACAAGCTCCTGAAACCAATACCTAAGATGATTCCCAACTGTTTGTCTGTGTGTCAGGGGGTATCTCTGTGTGTCTGTGTATGTTTCTCTATGTGTATTTATGTGTATCAGTGTGTGTGTGTCTATGTCTGTATCTGTCTGTATATTAGTGTTTGCTTTGTAACCAGTAGGAGCTTCATACTGAAGGGGAAGTTAGCTTCCATATTCGAGGGATTACCTGTACTCCAGATACTCAGCTAAAGCTTTTATCCCTGAAAATAACTATTCAGTGGCTGTCATACTAGGAGCCTGAGGGCCTCAGGAACAAAGCCTTCTCCAGAGATCAGCTTCTGTGTGTGGTGTCACAAGTGGTCTTTAGAAGTAGACAGATAGATTCAGTACATGATGGAAGTGTGAGTCCTTTCACTATCTCCCATCTTACAGAGGAGAAGCCCACTTCCCTGAGGTGTCCCACTGAGGGTTGCCAGGGATGTAGCCCTGCTGGGTTTCACCCAAGGGGTCCATATTTTTAAAAAGTGACCCTAATGATTGAGTGACATTTGTTAAGTCGTTGAGAAGTCTTTGCTTTCAATATTATTTAAGGAGAATGAATCATACATTTTCACTAAAATTTTACTTTGAATTTGTCTTAAAATTTTTTTTAACTTATTTTGTGTGTGTACACAGAGCATGAAACGTCAAAGAACAACTTACAGGAATCAGTTGTTTCTACCTTGTGGGTCTCCAGGATTGAACTCAGGTGATCAGACTTGGTGACAAGCCCCTTTATCTGAGCTGACTCGCTAGCCCTGTAATGTTGTTTTGAGCAGGTATATGCCCCTAATAGTTGTTAATTCAAACTAGTTTTTAAAAATACAACCTTAAAGTAATAGGAAGTGAATTAATAGATTTTCGGGCATAGAATAAATCATAGTCCAATGAATTTGGAGGAAGAAAGATGAAAGATGATAGGTTTGGATTTATGTTTCTCTCTGGAGGCCCAAGCATCATTCACTAAAATGCAATTTATTTTAATCCTTGTCTTTGTTTTCCTAGGCTATGTGATGAGAAAAGGCCTTGAGGCAGAAATTGATCCATACTTCACAATTTCATGTAAGACTCAGAAATCCTGCAGAATCTTAAACAAGTGCTTGGGGATGTTTCGTGGGTGTCTGCAGAGCACTGTCCAGGGTCTGTTGCTAAAAGGGAAAACGTGTTTGTGAAGAGCAGTTACTTCTACTATTGCTAATACTTATTAAGATAGTTTATTTTAATAGTAATAAGTGCCATCATGAAAACATATTTACTTCCTATTAATGATTTCACCTAATTGTTTGCCCATACTCTGTAATATATATTTCTTTTGGTCCCCAGAAGAGAGGTACACTCATTCCTTGATTTGTTGACAGGTGAGGTCTAGTGATTGCAGTGCTCCTATGGCTGGGCACAGTCTGAAGCTGGCCATACACTGCCCTGTATTCTCCCTCTGGCCACTACTTGTTACAGTTTATTTTGCATATTGAAATCCTAACTCCTCATGTGACGACATTTGGAGATGGATCTATGGGACATGAGTAGATCATAAGGGTATAGCCTTCAGGAATGGTCTTAGTGCCTTTATTTAATTAAATTTATTAATCTCTTCTTTTGTACTTCCTGGACCTCTTTTTGTTGCTCAGGCTAGTCTTGAACTTGCAGCAATCTTCCTGCTTCCTCTTCCCTAGTTCTGGGTCACAGGTGTGCACCATGTCACCAGGCATTTGGTGCCTTTGTAGGAAACCAGCAGGGTCTCCAGTTATCTTCCCTTCAGATAGTGACATAGGACAAATTGGCAGTCTAGATCTCAGAAGAGGACCCTGCTGGAGCCTGACCTCAGACTTCCAACCTTGGAATGGGAGTAACGATTGTTCTTGCTGTCTGTGGTGGCTCCTAGCAGCAGTTTGAACTCAGTTAGATGTTATAATGAGAAAATGATTTTATCTCTTTCACTTTACAGTTGAAAGAACTAAGTAAGGTTCTTGGAGGTTACGTAACTTGCCAAAGGGCACACAGCTAACTGTAGAGGGCTGGAATGGGTCTGAGAACAGTGTGCTTGAATGATGTGAGCACACTGTGCTCTGGAGAAGGACTTGGGGGAATGATGTGGATCAGAGAACCTGGGCTCACTTTCTGACTCTACTTCCTAGTTAGCTGGGCAACCTGAAACATTACTTGCTTCCCCCGTACCCTGCCTTTTTGTGGTGCTTGGGATTGAACCCAAGGCCTTGCACATACTGGGCAAGTGCTCTATCACTGAACTATATCCCCAGCCCTATGGTCTTTCAGTCTTAGAGTCATTGTTAGAAATAAGTAGGATTTCTATGAGACTCAAACTCTGATAGAGGATGCTAGTGATACAGGAAAAATCGAGGTCCCTCTTGGGGTTTTTCGTTTCATTAATAAAATAATTTAAGTGGACTCAGATGGAAACTCAGGGGAAATTTTCTTAAGAGTTTAAGAGGAAAAACCCTTAGGGCAAGAAAGCTGTACATCTCAGCAGCTTCCCTGAGGAGAATGGAGATGAGAGAGAAAAACACCGTACAGTTTAATTGGGCATAGAGGTTAGTCACAAGGCAGACAAGCAGCCATGTGGTAGGGAGAGGAGCATTACAGAAAGAGTAAAGAAGCCCAGAATGTGAAGGAAGGCCAAAGTAGTAGGGGAAGCATGCTTAGAAAGGAGAAAGAAAAGGAGAGCTTACACTCAGAAGAGTTCAGAGAAGGGGCGGACTACAAAGATGCATTATCTATGCAGTATCCCTGTGAGCTACTGTATTAGGACCTGGATCTGGGCAGGAAAAGTATGTGACCTCATTAAAGAACTAATTATTCCATCTATTTGTTTAGCATGGCTTAATGTGAGCCCACCTTCCTAGGGGTGGTCCCGTGGGCATGATTTACCTGGTCCACCTAAAAAACTGAGTCTCCACCAGGCTGGAGATTCTATACTCTTGACCAGAATGGGCCTTTCTTGCTACTGTAACATTTCCCCCCACTGAAAAGGTAACCCTAACATCACTTAGGAACCAGATCAGAGCCAACAGAAGTACCTGCTTTTGTCAGTGTCTAACCTGAGACCTCCCTATATTTGGGGTAACTTGATGTTTGAAAGCATGTACTTTAAAGAAAAGGATGCTCATGTATTCTTGTTTTGTTTTGTTTTTGTTGGTTGGTATTTTTGAGACAAGATCTCACTATGTAGCCCTGGTTAGCCTTGAATTCTCCATGTAGACCAGGCTGGCCTCTGCCTCCTGAGTGCTGGGATTAAAAGTGTCGCACTATCATGCCCGGCCCACATATTCTTGGGATAAGAAAAAAGAAATTTCTCAGTTCTGGTTCTGGTCTTGGTGGTCTGATTCTCTGCTCCGCTCTCAAGACCAGCTAGAGCCTCTCCTCAGTAATGGCTTCTTGTGTGCTTGCTCATTTGCTTCTGGCTTGTCCTATTAGGAAAGGACAGGAGGAGGATTTCAGATATTAAAAACATACAAAGAATACTTAATGAAGGTGCATAAACTTACTACCATGCCCAAGTGCTCGCTGTTCGTCCCCCATCACATACTCCTCTGCTGGTATGCAGTAGCCCAAACCTCACAGAACTGTCCTGTCTTGTCGTATATTTAATTTTTTTTCTGTTCTTTTCAGTTTTTCTTTCTGCTCTGAGTCAGGGTTTCACTGTGTAGCCCAGACTGACCTTTAACTTGCAATCCTCCTGCCTCCGTCTTCCAACTGCATGGATTGCACAGGTGTGCCTCCATGTATTCATTATACCTCACCCATGCAGATGTGTCTCCTGAGTGATGAATAGGATCATTTAGCACGTCTTTTTGTTGTTTGTTTGGTTTTTTAGCCAGGGTCTCACATAGCCTCAGGTTGTCCTCAAACTTGCTATGAAGCTGAGGATGACCTTGAACTTCTGATCACTCTTCCTCTTTTGGGGTGCTGGGATTACAGATTTATACTGCCATGCCCAATGTATTTGGTGCTGGGGAACAAACCCAGGGTTCTATGCGTGCTGTGTAGGCGCTCTACCAACTGAGCCACAGTCCCTGCCTCATTTTGCATATTTTAAAACTATATAACAGAAGTAATATTGAAGCCAGGCATAGTGAGTTCCAGCCAGCCTGGGGTACATAGTGAGACCCTGTCTCAAACGGAACAAAACAACAGCAATACATTCATCACTTTGCCTTTATTGGTTCATGATGAAATTCCTTTTCTAGTTATTCATATTGATAAAGATAGTTGTAGTTTTTAGTTTTCACTGCAGTTTGGAATTCCACTGTGTGACTATACCACAGTTTACCTCTTTTACTATTGATGGACATTTTGTTAGGTTTGCTGATACAGAGTGCTGCAATGAGCAAGCTTGTTTGTATCTCCTTGTGCAAATATAGACTTCCCTTGAATGTATCTATTTAGGAACGCAGCTTCCATGTGTTGAATATACATATCCTCAGCCTTGCTGACAATGTAAATTGTTCTCCAAAGCGATTGTATAAACTTACATTTTCTTCAAAGCTTTTGAGAGTTTCCATTCTTGCTCCAGGCTTCAGATTACCTCGAATTCCAGCATGGAAGCACTTTCATGAAGTGTTTATAGTAATAGAACAAAGAAAAGTCATAAATCAAGACACTTTTCAAATACATTGTGTGATACATTCAGTAGTCGGGTCACTTTTCAAATACACTGTGTGATACATTCAGTAGTCAGGTCACGGTGAAGTGGGGGGAATTCTACTATAGGTCTCAGTTGTTATTCACATTCTTAGCTTTTTAGTTGGTGGGACCTGGTGGTTTGTTATAAATACCTTTCAAAAAGGTTTTTTATCTGTTAGTCTCAGGATGTTAGGTCAGAGACAGAGGTGGGCAGGAAAATGGCTATTTAGGGTCTAAAGATAGCCTGAGATAAGTTGTAATTAGGTTTTGGACCTGTAACATTCCAGACTCCACAATCACTGGATCTCTAATCAGCCTTGCAGAGGAAAGTCCAGTTTGAAGACCCAAGGTTTTTCTGGGAACTTTTCGTTCACACTCAGAACTTGATGTTCTCTCTGGCTGGGGTACTTTTTTTCCAAATCATTGCATGACTTGGCCTCTTTAAAATTTGTGTGTGTGTGTGTGTGTGTGTGTGTGTGTGTGTGTGTGTGTTGTGTGTGTGGGAGCACATGATTTAATCCTGTGACCACGTCATATAAAGCGGTCCTCTACTTGCCTTCCTACGAATTCCATGACTTATTCATAGAGATCTGTGTGTCTTTTCCATCATATTTATCACCATCTGAAATGACTTGCTCACTTGTTGCTTCTGTCACTCCCAAGGGCCATGCATCGTTCCTGACGTGTGCTAACTTTGTATTGAATGAAGGAATGCACTCAATGATGGCTTCTTACAAGGCAAACCTGCTACTCTTTCCTATCATTTATCTGATAGTCTCCATCCCAGGATTTTGCCAACCACTAGGCTATGTGTAGATTAGACTGAAAACAAAAGGCTCTGTTAGTGTCCTGTCTCCTAAGATATCCAAAGATCAAATTCATTAGATCTCACCATAGTTCAACCTTTCTTAGGTTAAGGACAAGCCATCTTCTTCAACCCCAACCCCAAGGACACCTGTGATTCCCTTTCTTCTCGTCCTCTTGGGGACCAGAAGTGCTTAGCCAAGGAGAGACTTTGCCTCCGTCTGCTTCTCTTTTGCTGACTGATGGTGTGAGCAATTCCCCAAGGACTGAATGTATTCCCTTACTCATCTTCTGGTGTCACCTTTGACTCCTGCATTCAGCCATTACACTCAGGGGTTAATTGTTACACCAGGGAGGAAATTCTGTGATTATTCTGAAATGAGTCCTCTGATTTGTTGCCTCCTTTGCACCCTCCTGCCCCCATCTCCACAGGACATCTAGCTCCTGGGCTGAGACTCTTTTGGATTCTCCTGTACTTTTTTCTTTCAATAGACTTGTTTTTAGTCATAGTCTCTTTTTGTATCTCTTTTCCCCTAAGGACAAGGAAATAAGATTCCAAGAGATGTATCATAAGTAGTTGGTTCAAAATAGGTATTGAGCAAATGTTTATTAAACAGGTGAGTGGGGTGGATTCTAGACCTGGAACAAATACATTCAGTTTATGTAGAGAGCATGCTTGCCACACTGCTGATGGAAATTTTTTTTATGAGTGGCAGAAAATCTCCACAGAAAACCAGGTTTTCCGTAAACAGACTGAGGTAGGCACTAGCTCTAAGATGGACGTGGCTTATTTCAGTCTGCAGTCTCAGCACCGAAGAAAAATCACATAGTTTTTCATTCTCTAGTTGCAGTCCTATTGAGTAAATGTGTGAAAAGTGGATACAAATAGAAAGATGCTTTCCCCTACACTGCTTTGTGTTTTATCTAATGCTGGGTCATACCATAGGTATAACGTGGGCATTTTAGCAGTCCTCTTATCTGGCTGTACACACACACACACACACACACACACACACTTTATCATCAGCTTTTCACTTGCCACTTGGCTCTATATCAATATGTCCTCTGATACTAAGTTATGAAGACAGTAAGTTTATTCTGGTCCAGGATAAGGAGCCACACCTGGCGAGGACCTTCTTGCTAACAGCCTCTTGAGGCCGCGCAGGATATCCCTAGGCCGAAGACATGGGTGGTCTCTCCTCCTTATACCAAGTTGTTAATATATGGTTTCTGATACTAATTAAGTCCTAAAGACCCCACTCTGAAATGCCATAACGAAGTTAATGTTTTACCTTCTTTTTTGTTTCTTTTTAAAGTATCTTATTTTTATTTTTGTATGTGAGTATATTACCTACATGTATGGTAAGTGCACCCATGTTGAGCAATGCCTGTGGAGGTCAGAAGAGGGTGTTGGATTCCCCTGGAATTGGAGTTAGCCACCATGTGAGTGCTGGGAATAGAACCTGAGTCCTCTGCAAGAGTAGCCAGTGCTCTCAACCTCTGGCCATCTCTCCAGCCCATTTTGAAACAATGTCTAATGTAGCCCCGGCTGGCCCCCAACCTTGACCTTCTGGTCCTCTGTTTCCACTTCCTAAGTACTGGGGTTAAAGACCCGCATCACCATGTCCGGTGGTACTGGGGATCAAATCCAGAGCTTTGTGCTAGGCAAGCACTCTGTTAACTGAGTCAATAACCCAGCTTCTACTCTCTTAATACCTCACAGTCCACAGGAGGCTCCAATCAAGATATTTATAATTCATAAATTTCATTCTGTGTTATAGGGGAAATACTGACAGAGGCTCTTGTCCTATGGAAACAAAATTTGGGGAGGCTCTAATCATTTTGTTGGTTATCTTTTCATTACAGATGGTCTTATCCCAACTTTATCAAGGATATCAAACCTTGTGTGATGCATTTTGACAACAGTCATATTCATGTTTCTGCCTTATTTAAATTCACTTGTTTAAAAATTTAAAAAAATATTTTTTGAATGACCAGGCATGGTGGTGCATTTTTTTAATCCCAGCACTTGGGAGGCAGAGACAGGTGGATCTCTGTGGCTTCAAGGCCAGCCTGGTCTACAAAGCAAGTTCCAGGCCAGCTGGAACTACAGGGAGACTGTTTGAAAAGACAAAAAAAAAAAAAGAAAAAAAAAAAAAAAAGAAAAAAAAATTTGAATGTATCCCCAAAAGATAATTTATATCATTTCTGAAATAAAGTAGAGCTTAAAAAAAGGGAGGGGAGAGGCTGGAGAAATGGCTCAGTGGTTAAGAACACTGTGGTTAAGAACGCTTGCTGTTCTTTCAGAGGACCCATGTTTGAGCCTCACCACCCACATCACCCACATCCAGTTCCAGGGAATCCAACACCCTGACCTCTGTGGGCATTGCATGACATGGACACATGTACATACATGCATGCAGTACACTCATACACATAGAATAAAAATAAAATATAAAATATATTTTTTTAAAAAATATAAAGGGCTAGAGAGAGGTTCAGTGGTTATGAGCACATACTGCACTTACAGAAGACTCAAGTTCAGTTCTCAGTACCCGTGATGGGTAGCTCACAACCTCCTGCAATTCTAGTGCCAGGGGATCCAATGTCTTCTGACTTCCAAGGGCACCTGTACTCACAGGCACCCCCACCCTCGGATACACATGAATACACAGAATAAAAAAAAAGTATAATATTTACTGTCTTGTAGCCCAATGAATGATTAAGGTATAAATTACTCGATTTGAAGTAAAGTCTCCTTTTTTTTCATTGACCCAGTGTACTTTCTATTGTAATTGGAGGAAAATACAATGCATTCTTGTGTTTAAAAAAATGTGAGAGTATAGTATTTACTTCAGAATATGTCATTATTATTCCAAATCTGATTTAAAATATTTATCGAAAAAGACTCTCTGGAAGCTTTTTCTTTATAGTCTATCCATTCATTTGTAATAAGTTGTTTGTAAATTTATCAGTGAAAATGAAAATCCTAACAATTTCACAAGACGCTTGTCACCAGAATGACTGTATTCCCAGCTCTAGGGAGGCTCATATAGGATGACTGGGAGTTCAAGGCCAGCCTGAGCTAAATAAGTGATAACCCCTGTGTAAAACAAACAAACAACACACACACACACACACACACACACACACACACACACACAGACACACACAAAGCCAAGGGCCTGGAATATAGCTAGGTGGTAGAGTGCTTATCTAACTTGTGCACATGGAAGAAAATAGAAGGGGGCTGGAGAGATATCTCAGAGTTTAAGAACACTGATTGCTCTTGAAGAGGACCTGGGTTTGCAGCATCCATATGGCTCCTAACAACCATCTGTAACTCCAGTTCCAAGGGAATCAGACGCCATCTTCTGACCTCCATGTGTACTGCATGACATGGGTTCACTTACATACATGCAGGCAATACACTCATACACATAAAATAAAAATAGTTTAAAAATTTTTTTAAAGTGAAGTTGCCTGAATAACTAACTGTCTTGAAATAGAATGCCAATAGACAGATGTGTGAATAGAGAGGCTTCTCAAATCATGACGGGACTATCTCTGTAACCCTACCACTGTAAGTTGAATATCTTGTATCAGTCAAGCATGGTGGTGCACACCACACTTGAGGGGCTGAAGAAGAAGATTCCTGAGCTCAAGGCCAGCCTAGCTACCTCTCAAAAAAATAAACAAATACTTTAAATTGAAAATGCTTTGCATGTGCCTAAACTATCAAACATCACAGCTCAGCCTAGATTATTTTAAATGTATCCAAGACACTTACATTACCTTGGGTGGGGAGGGGGATATTAACGTAAAGCCTATTTTATAATGAAGTGTTGAACAGCTTGTATAACACATAGAGTCACATTTTGTAGACATGACTAAATGCAAAATACAAACAAGATGTCCAAAATACTCACTATAGAGCTCATAGTGAGTTTGATAGCTATGGCTCGCTGCTGCTGCCCAGCATCTTGAGAGAACACCACACTATTATTGTTAGCATAGAAAAGATTCAAGTTCAAATTTCTAAGTATATCTCCTACTGAATGCGTATCATTTTTTGCATTGTCATAAAGCTGAAAGATCATAAGGTAAACCATTGTAAGTTGGGGATCATCTGTAAGATGTTTTCCACTTAGGAGACATTTTCCTTTTTCATGAACTTTTAAAGAAGCAAAATAAAATCCTTTATTACATGCAATGACTTATACTTTACTAAAGATATTTCAAAATAACATTTTGGTCTTCAACTTATGAACAACTTGGTAAAAAATGCTGTCTCATATTTCAGATAATCTTTGGTTAATCAAATCTTTGTTCACTATCTATTATGGGCTTGACACTCTGAAAGTAGTTTTCAATGGTGTACAAAAAGATTTTTAGTTAGAATTGTGTTATGATGGGTTTTTTTTTTTCTTCTCGTTCTTTTTAGAGGGGCAGGGGTACAGACTGGTTCAGTTAGTTTTCTGTTTCTAGTTATTTTCTGGTGTTGGAGAAATAAGTTAATTTTCCAACCATGAATGTAAACCAGTCACGACTCATGGTGTGTTCTAAATAAAGTATTTGTTTAAAATAAAGTATTTCTTGGGGCTGGAAAGATAGCTCAGCAGTTAAGATCACTGCCTGCTCTTACAGAGGACCTTCCCAGCACCCACATGGCAGCTAACAACCTTCCGTAACTCTAATTCCAGGGGACCCAACACTCTCCTGACCTCTGCAAGCATTGCACAGCACAGGCGCACTCACACAGACGTGGGCAATATGCTCATACACATAAAATAATAAGTAAAATATTTGAAAAATAGAATAGAACAAAATAAAGCATTTCTTGATGTTTCCTAGTCATTTGGGTCACTCTTTTTGGAACCTCCCATCCTCCCAAAAGACTAACAAGACAAAAGCAATACAACTTTTCGTTACATTTCTTCATTTATTAGATTTGTGATTGTTACTATTATATCTTGCTTTATACCCGAATTGTGACAGAGGGAAAGTAGTTTTAGAGAAAGTGAAGAAAGGTAGGAAGGTTGCTTTAATTTTTTCCAAACCTGGCTGGAGGGGAAATTCATGCATCCTTCCAGCTTGTGGAACAGCCGTCGGATCTTTATTAAACTGGCCAGCAGCAGCAGATCATCCCTGCTCAAGAACCGCAGGGCTGGGAGCTCCTCGGGGTTGGGGAACTTGTTAATTGAAAAGAAAGAAAGGGGAAGCTTCAGAAGCCAGGAGTGGAAACTGGTGATGGAGGTGGGCAGGTGGAGAGAAAAGTCTGGGCACTGATTATCTGGAGAGAGGGCAGTGGAATCATTTTCATCTAATGAGGAAACGAATCCAGTGTGGTGGGGACCAGCCTCTGTGGAAGGGAGCACAACGCTGGCCTCCATCTCTTCCCCGGAAAAGAGTCCAGTTAGGGAGGATGCTGAGTGCTGGTCCGAAGGCTGAGTGCGAAGTGGGAAGGCTCTGCTGGGGCAGCTTTCTAGAGAGGACCCTGCGGCCGGCGTGGCTGACACTTCCTCTCTTCTCCCTAACACATCTCTACCTCCAAGAGGCCTTTCCAAATCTCCTCTCTGATTGGCCTCCTTGCCCTCTGTTCTCTCCACTCCTTCAGTCTGATGATTCTAGGCTGATGTCTCCTTGCAGCTGCAGAAAGCTCTGTTGGGACAGTCTACAGCTTCACGGCCTGCCTAGAAGGACATTTAGCCCCGGTGGTGCAGATTAAATGCCACTTCTGGAAGCGGATGGATCCTCCACCTTCCAAAGATGCCTTTCCACCGCCCGCTCACTCCAAGGGTGATTGTGAGAACAATGGGAAAAGCAAAAATCTTTAACATCATATTCTTTCTCTTGCATCAAAATATCTTTTCCACATTGAAATTCATTTCTGATGGAGGAGGAGAGGGACAGTGGGGAGAGAACATTTTATGCTCAAGGTAAGAATGTCCTTACATGAATATAATGTACCAAAAGGAGGCTACACATTATTGCAAACACTGGAATTTGTTGTATGCATTGTGCATTTTCAGCTGAGAAAAGTTTGTCTAGAGCTGATCCTGGACTCACTAAATGTGGCTAGAACCACGCCAAACACACTACAGGCCTACACTTGTGTTAGTTGAGTCTGGGTTCCCTTTTGTTTAACGGTCAAAGATACTCTGTTGGGACTGAGAGATGGCTCAGTGGTTAAGAGTCCAGACTGCTCTTCAGAGGACACAGGTTCAGTTCCTGGCACCCACATGGGGGCTAACAACCACCAGTAACTCTAGTTCCCGGGAATCTGATCTGATGCCTTCTTCCGGTCTCTGCGGACGTTGTAAGCACAGGTGCGCTTATGTACATGCAGGCCAAACACTCATCCACATACCTGACAAGCAAATAAAAACCATATTCTACCTGGGCTGAATACCGAGATCTTTCCATATAAATTACACTATGTTTTAGAAGTTGAAGACTCTTCCGAAGTTTGCAGCAACTTCTTCTTTTATAAACAGATTGAATGAAGGGTCTCAGAACTTAAGAGACTTGTCACGCTACATGTCTTTTTGCATATAGAAACACAGCAAGCTCTATGCATATTTATCTGTTACCTGTATGGAGCCACCATTTACTCAGTGCGTACTCAATACCAGGTACCATGCTTAGCATTTTACATTGTCACTGACTCCTCACATTGAATGTGGGGCAGGAATCATCACCTGATTTTTTATGAATGAGAAACAGAAGCCTGAGCTCACTCACATAATCAAGTGACAGTGCTGAAGTTTGAAACCTTAAACTGTAACTTGAAATCCATGTTCTTAACCATCACATGATGACTATTATTGAGAGTGTGTTTTGATCAAGCCAGGACAAGGTACTAAGATAAAGGAAACTGAGAGTAGGTTCCATCCTCCAGAAGTTCCCTATCAGTAGAGAAGGCAGCCTGGCTCAGCCAGCGGACCATGGGAAACTCAGAACATGGCAGACAGCGACAGGGTGAAGGTCCAAAGTGTCTCCAAGGAGTCAGGGCTTATATTTGGTCTTAACGTGATTAGAACCTCTGTCTCCTGGGCTAGCTCAGGGCTTTCTGCCATAGCAGGGAGGAAATATAAACCCCACAAAATAAATCCTAAAACAAAACTTCCAAGCAACTTGACTCAGTCACATAGTGAATCCTTAGCAAGTGCTGGTTGGATTTAAATCTGAACTGAAAGGAATTTAAGCAAAGAAGAAACAGTAAGTGTACCTCAGTTCCACAGGAAACTTTCAATGTGGTTTTTCACTCAATTCCAAGCATTCTTAGTGAATAGATTATGTATAAATATATTCTGCTGGTAATAACTAACAAAATTGTTTTATCTTGATTACCTAAATGCTTTAAAAATGATTGTTTTAGTGTACTTACCATTACTTTGGTTCCAACGTTGATTTTTGCCTGTTGGCCCATTGCTAGAAAAGTAATGGAAACTTTGTCTTGTTCTAAGATGCGAATTCCAATGTAATGGTTCAATGCCAGAAATACAGGTTTGAATGAAACAAAGGGTGAAGAGGGCATGGAACTGGACCAATTCCAAACTCTTATTCTATTGCCAGCTTGATCTGAATATTGGCCTCCCAAGATATTGATGTATACCCTGGAAGGAAGGGAGAAATTATCAGTAGTATAGCTGGGTGCAGTGGCTCACATCTGAATCCTAGCATTCAGAAGGCTGAGGCAGGGGGACTGTCAAAGTGAGACCTTGTCTAAAAACAAAACAAAACAAAACAAAAATTAAACCCACCAACAGTAGCACTATAACTCAGTGCTTTAATTAGCCCTGTCGCTTGTTAACCAAAGCACATGATTGGTGAAAACCTCAAGTAATCTTATAAATAATAATATTTACTAACTTTTACACTATTCAATATACCAAGTTCAATTTGAGACACTATGATAAAACAAAGTAGGTCCAAAACAGGCAGGGAAGGTGAAGAGGAAGCCAAGGAGGTTTCATCTGGGAAAGTGGGAATATGGGAGGGAGGCTATTCCTGACAGAGCGGAGAGCAACGGTTACATTTTCACCAGGCCAGAAACCAGACCAGTGGGTATGAATGTTGGGGATGCTCAGACGACCGTGTTCAAGAGCACTATCATTATTATTATCATTATTATTATCACTATTATTATTATTATTATTATTATTATTATGGTCTTTCTTTCTTGAGACAGGGTCTTCCTGTAGCCCCTGGAACTCGTTATGCAGACCAGGCTGGCCTTGAACTCACAGAGATCCACCTGCCTCTGCTTCGCCAGTGCTGGGATTAAAGGCATGTACCACACACATATGCCTGGCTAAAAGCACTGTCTTCAAATATTGCTGACACTAAGAGTCCTTTTCTCTTTTCTCTCAGTGCTGGTGACTGAACCTAGGGTCCTGGGCACGCTAAACATGCTCTGCCACCTGCCACCTGGATGCACCACCAGCCATGTAAAATGAGTTTTATTGGGCTAGGTTTGGAGGGCACAGAAGCCAGGGTGCCGCTGAGGTCACTCCAGTGGAGAAGAACTCTAGCACAGAGAAGAGATGGGACCTGGCTTTGCCCCTAACATTTACTGTATTACAATCAGATTTGTCTGTGCTCAGTCTCAGTTTCAGTGTTGCTAATCACTGTGCCATTCTGCAGGATGATTGTTTTCTCTTACTTCCTCACCTTTGTCTAGCCGGGATAACCATCACTGGGTACTTAGAATGTTGGCTTACCTTGATGATGAATTTCTTTTTTAACTGCAAGAATTGCCTATGAGGGCCCCCAGGAGTAAGATGTTAACCTTTCATTTATCCAGTACTTATTACTGATATTTATCTAATAGTAAAAGCACAGTTAAAAAATCAAGGGGATTTGGAAAGATGGTGATTTCATTTTGTTTTGAAATGCAAATGAAAATAATATTTTCCTGAAATTATCTGAGTCAGTTCTTTTCTAAGTATCCTGGAGTCTATATCACAGGTATACTGCTGTAGAAAGGTAAAGGTTCAAGATGTGCCTCCAGGGAACTTCAGTCCATAGGGAAGACATGCTGCACAAAGGCAGACAGAAGGGACTTTGGAAGTGGCAGGGACCAGTCAGAGTACCCAGGAGTTCAGCTCATGAGATTGGGGTTCCATGAAATCAGCTGGTCTCTAGAGTCAGTTCAATTAGTGTAGGTGACAATTATAACACTCTACTAAATGTAACATAGAATTACTATCGAATCATAAAGGATCACTAGAAGCTTCCATTATACACGGTGGTAATGTATTGACTGCCAACTTTGGACTAAAATCCAAATGGTTCACTGTGCCCCAATTTTCTCAGTGTGGCAATGTTCAAATTTTCTAGTTATTGCTAGGGTTCTGCAAATAAGATTATACCTATAAATAAAGAGCCAATCATGGTGGCTTATACCTATAATCTAGCACTTGGTAATCCAAGTGGTGGCTTCTACCTGGAATCTAGCAGAGGCAAGAAGAGTACCACGAATTCGAGGCCAGCCTGGCCTCCTATCTATACAGGGAGTTCCAGTCCAGCCAGGGATACAGAGTAAGGATTTATCTTTAAAAAATAGAATATTAGCTGAGTGTGCTGGCACATGCTTTTAATCCCAGCACTTGGGAGTGAGAGGCAGGCAGGTCAGATCTCTGAAATTAAAGCCATCTTAGTCTACATAGTAAGTTTCAGGCAAGCTGTGGCTACAAGGAGACCTTGTGTCAAAAAAAAAGAGTCTTTCTGAAAAGCTTAAATAGCTTGGATTGTATTTGAAATTGGAACCCAAATTTTACTTTCCAGATTAAATAATATGAAATCATAGAGTGTATATTCTGTTAAATCAACATAGAATCAAGATCTTTCTAAAGAGAATTAAATAGTTAATTATTTAATTCTCTCCCACCTTTATGTGGGTTCCAAGAATTGATCTCAGGCTTGTATGGCAAGTGCCTTTTTGCCCGCTGAGCCATCTCTCTGGCTCTCGAGATTTTTTTCAAATGTTACTGTCAGATGTGGCTAGAGGAAGCTTACTAGTTGGGAATGTGTCTCAAGCAGTAGCAATATAGCAGAGGAACATCACACACCAAAAGTGCCCCAGAGGTGAGCGTTACTATCTAAAGACCACTAATTTAATCACATCTTCTGAAAACCATTCTTGTTATTGAAGAATACATTTAACAACAGTAAAAAATAAAATAAAGTAAAAGAAGTGGCAAGGAGGGTCTCAGAAACCTACCAGACGTTTCCATTGGGATGGTAGCAGGAGCTTCTGCCAGAGGAGTCTAGCACCGCCAGGATAGCAGGGTTGGTGGGCATGTCTTCCTGGACGATACAAGTGAAACCATTTGTCTTGTTGGGCACCTGGATAATGGCTAGATTTCCAGATGGATAGCTGAGATCAGATAAGGTCATGTTAACTGTTCTAATGGTCCTTGACCATGCTGGGAATAAAGTGAATTTGAGATCGCTCTTTGAAATGATGAAGCAGTCTGAAAATGCCCCTTATTGTTTTTAATACAAAGGAACTGCGTACTTTATATATGGATCCAAAATATACTTATGAGCCACGTGTGGTGGCACATGCCGTTAGTCCCACCACTAGGATGGTAGAAGGAAGACGTCTGTGAGATCCAGGCCAGCTTGGTCTAACTAGTAAGCTCCAGGTCAGTTGTGGAAATGTAAAATTTCTCAACAAAATGTTAGGAAATAGAATTTAGCCGTATGTGAGGAGGACTATGAGTCATGATGAAACTGAGTTTAGAATGTAAGGCTCCTTTAGTATCTGAAAATTGATACAATATACCATAGGTATTAATAAAAAGAAAAAAGGCATGATCATCTCAATAGGTACAGGAAAACCATTTGACAAACTTCAATACCTTTTCATGATAATTAGACTTCATAGACTTCAGACTAGAACGTCCTCAATCTGTTAAAGGGTGCTTACACAGCTCCAATAGACTAAAATCATCCTTAATGGTAGATTTTCCCATTCATATGAGAACTTAAATACGGATGTTCATTCCCAGTACTTCCAATTATTAATATTTTATCACACTCTTTATTTATCAGAGGACACCATGCAGGAGTCAGTTCTCTCCCTCCACCACGTGGGGCCCAGAGATTGGACTCAGGTCATCAGGCTTGGTGGCCAGTACCTTTGCTCACCATCTCACTGCCCCTTTTTAGTTAGCATTGCATGGAAGTTCTAACCATGGCAAGTTTAGGAAAGGAAAGCTATCTAGACTGGAAAGGGAGGTAAACTGTTTTTGGAATTCTTACATATAGTAAACCCCAAGGTCTCCACAAAACAAAATATAACCAGTGAATGAATTCAGCAAGACTGTGATTGGAGGCTGAGAGATCAATAAACAAGAATCAATTGTGTTTCTCAGGCTGGAGAGATGGCTCAGTGGGTAAGAACACAGGCTGCTCTTACAAGGACACAAAATTTGTTTCCCAGCACCCACATGGAGGCTAACAACCGTCTGTAACTCGTCTGTTCCCGGTGATCTGATGCCCTCTTCTGTCCTCTATGGGTATTGCATACACAGGTACACAACATACATGCAGGCAAAGCAATCATAAAATAACAATAAAAACAAACACCTCCACAGATCTATCTTCTACAGAGGGAGGTGCCCAATTCATAAAAATGGCCTGTATGGATTTTGATTTTTTAATTTTTCCAGAGACAAGAGGTGGCTTTTATGTCAAAGCTTCATGGCCTGGCCGTGAGGCAGGAATCTGAGTGATTCACAGTGATGTGCTTGCTGATACTTGGTTAAAACAGTGAGTTATTCATGACTGTGAAACTGATATGTAGTTTCTGGGAGAAAAAAAAAATCTATCAGAACTGTAAATGTCCAAATTTCTTACTCAGAAATTCTTTTTCTTTTCTTTTAAAAGTTTTATGTATATGAGTGCTTTGTTGCGTGTATGAACATGCTCAGTGTTACAAAATCCAAACTCCAAAAAGGGCTGACAGGGACTGGTGTGGTAGCACATGCCTTTAACTGCAGCACTCTGGAGGCAGAGGCAGGCAGATTTCTCTGAGATCCAGGCCAGCTGGGACTACAGGGAGACCCTGTCTCCAAAAAAAGGGGGGTTGCGGGGGGTAAAGATGCATCTTTGTGGTAGAGTGCTTGCCTAAGAGGATCATGCTAAGTTGTCCAGTCAGGCCATAGATTTGCTATCCTCCTGCCATGGACTCTTAGGCAGCTGGGACTGCAGGCCTATGCTACCAGGTCCTACCTACCTCTTTTTTTTTTTTTTTTTTTTCTGAAGAAGTAAAGCTGATAAAATAAGGTATGGAGAGAAAGGATACAATATTTGAGTTGTCCCATCCGGAAACGAAGTGAGAAACTTGCTTCCTTGCTTATAGTACTTCTCGAAGAGCTCATCCTTCACGACCTACATTCCACAGAGAACAGAACACACAACAGCTAGCTGTTCACATCTAAAGCATGGAGGACTGCAACACTACTTGGCTGCTCGACATAGACTTTCTTTATTTAAATGTTTGACCCTGCTTCAACAACAGGGGCAATCATTAGCAATTATTTAAAACTTGTCCCTGCTCCCTGCAGTAGAGCTTAATAAGACTTTTCTGGTGGAAGTCTTATTTATTTGAAGTTTTTATTTCATACACATGTTGCCTTGAAAATAAAACAAACGGTGACAAAAACCAATCACAACAGAATAGTAGCATTCTATGTCTGATTGGAGGGATGGTCGCACAATCTGTAGATATTCTTAGCTGAATACTGAAAAGATGAATATTATTATGTAAACATGACCTACTTACTTACTTAAATTTTCAGCACCAGGGATTGGACCCCCGGCTCTGTACATGCTAGGTAAGCACTGTATCAATGAATTACATCCCACACAATAATCCTGACTTTATAACCTGAAAGCACTCCAGGTTAACATATAGGAACTGGTCTCTTCAAGATTGTTCTTTAAGTTTAGTTGAGTACAGTTGTTTTGGAGTTTGAGATAGTGGAGAAAGATGTGCAGGAAGAGCATTCTTTATTGTGTTCCAGTGTATATGATCCTCTATTGCTGTGTTATGTCACACTTCTATTAGAGACAAACATTAGCCAGTCTGTATCCTTTTCAAAACTCAGTACTATCAGATTTTTTTTATTTTCACCAATGTGCTTCGTATGTACTGATCTCTAGTTGTGAAATGAATTTTCATTTCTTGGGTGACTAAGGAGGTTGGTCAATCTTTCATGTGCTTTTAGTCATCTGAAGTTTCTTTTAGTCAGGAGAAGTTTCTTTTCAGGGTTTGGGGAAGAACTCACTTTCTTATAAAATTAACTTTGTCATGTTGATTTATAAGCATTCTTTACACACTTGGTATCCTAAG
The DNA here is from genome assembly GCA_035773235.1 of Eospalax fontanierii. Taxonomy (NCBI): domain Eukaryota; kingdom Metazoa; phylum Chordata; class Mammalia; order Rodentia; family Spalacidae; genus Eospalax; species Eospalax fontanierii. The sequence goes on along the minus strand of CM069548.1, from coordinate 28,007,533 downwards.
TATAAGACCTTTGTGTGCTATATATAACTTAAATATTTCTTCATTCTTGACTTGTTTTTTCATTCTAATTTTTCATTTATCAAACCCTTTACAAATATTGCTTTTAGGGTCTAAGACTATTCTCCAATGTTAAAAAAAAATCTTTGGAGCAGTACAAATTGGAGTAGGTGGGTTATTAAAAAAAGAAAAGCACATAAAATTAGGAGGGGTAAGGGTTGGATTTAGGAGGAATTATGGGGAAGTGTTGGGGAGAATGTAATCAAAATACATTGTATGCATGTATGAAATTCTCAATAAACTATCTATAATATTGTACTTTTCAAAAATGAAAAAAACTTTGTAGTTTAGCTTTTTATATTTCAGTATTTAATCTCCTTGTAATTGATTTTTACATATGGCATTAAGGTGGTGGGTCCAACTGCACTAATAACATATGACTGCCAAGTTGTTCCAGAATTACACATTATAAAAGCTTTTCCAGTTCTGTGCAATGTCACTGCAGTTGTGAGTCGGGGATGGACGCATGCGAGCGTCTGCTAAAGGACTGTTCCGTGTGGGGGTCTGCTTGCCCTGCCCCGACACCTCACCGTCTTCATCACTGTATCTTGCTAGTGATCTCAGCATCTGGAACACTGCATCCTTCTCCCCTCAGTTTTCCTGAGCTGTCTTGGCACTTCTAGGTTCTTCATAGCACTCCATAAATTTTAACATCAACTTTTCAAGACTTCCCTCAACATTTATAGAGTACAGTATTAGAACCTAGTAGAGACTGCGTTGGACCACATACGGGAAAATCGTCTCCTTTAAAGTCTCTTACTGCGAGAACATTGGAGGTGTACTGCAAACGTAGAAAGCGTTGCAGTGCTAACACTTTTGAGGAAGTGGTTGGGACTTAGAGATCTGTTTCCCCTTCTTTTAATGTCCTAAGGGCTTTCGAAGGTTCTTTAACGTGCAACTCTCACATTTTAAGGTAAAAAGAACCTAGCCAAAAAGTATAAGTTGAAATCCCTCGTACGTACCAGTTTTTTTCTGAAGACTAGTTAAGTGCATCATGTAACTAAGCTTTGTGATAGCATTTATGTGTTTTAAGCAGAACTGATGTTTTAAAAATCACAAATAAAAAAATTGAAGTTAATTACCTTTCCACACGCCTTCTTAAAATCACAGCAGGTAATGGACATATTGCCGAACAGAAAATCATCTGTGTCATCGTGTATCTTTTTTTCAGGCACATCCACGGAAAGTTGGTAAGAAATAGTTTTTATGTTCTTTGCATCTAGTGAGAGAAGAATCACATGAAAGTACAAATAAACTTTAAATTTCTAAAAACTTTTATTCTAAAATAAAATTTCAGGTGCCATTACAAATGCATTGGTTTATCAAGCCTTTTTTAAAGGGAGAAAAATAAGGGCCTTCACTAATTAGTGAGGGGTTTCTTTAATAAAAAAAAGAGGAAAAAAAATCCTTGGAGAGAGAGAGAGAGAAGGAGGGAGGCCAGGAGAGAGGCAGTGGGGACTATTTTAATTGTGTGGAATTTTAGGCCTTTAGTTTCAGTAAGAAAAAAATGAATATCAAGAAACTTGTCAACCCAGGTGTTGTGGCATATGTCTTTAATCCCAGTACTTGGGAGGCAGAGGAAGGTGGATGTCTGTGAGAGCAAGGCCAGCCTGGTCTACATAGTGAGTTCCAGGCCAGCTTGTGGCTACAGGGAGAACCTGTCTCAGAAAGACCACAGGAAGGAGCTGGAGAGATGGCTCAGTGAGTTAAGAGCACTGGCTGCTCTTGCAGAGGACTAGTTTTTATTCCCAGCACCCACATGGCAGCTAACAACTGTCCTTAACTCCAGTTCAGGAGATCTGATGCCCTCTTCTGACCTCCACAGGCACAGCACGACATGAGTGTACCTAGCTACATGCAGACAATATACTTATACACATAAAATAAAAATAAGTTTAAAAAGACCAAAAAGAAAAAAGAGAAACTTCCCATCATATTAGATATTTATACGAAATATAAACAGAACAATATCCTATGTACCTTTTTAACAACAGATTGAACTTGATATTGAGAAAAAATAATTTTCCCCAAATCAGATGACCCGTAAGGACACCACCAAGCAAAGAAATCCAGGATTTCTGGGGCTGAAATCAATTCTCCTTCAACCTCCCCAGTGCACCCACCCTGGCCAGCAGCTGGCGTGGCCAGCAGGGGAAGGAAGGGTTCTGCTTTGTTTTTGACAGATCTTCCATATTCAAGCTTGAAAAGAAAATGGAATGTGGATTTCATGAAACAAGTCAACTAACTTGACAACTCCTTGTCCCGATGTACAAAGTGCTCTGAAAATATTGCTGGTTTATTTCAACCAATAAAAATGAGACACTAAGAACTCCAGAAGTCCAACGACAGCCTAAACTACAGATTTCTTGACCCATTTCAACAGATACAGGCTTTATAGTACTTATAATTGAACATTTTTCAGTACTACCTGAAACACTCTTATTTTGTGCCTCGGTTCAACAGTTTTCTGATGTGCAGCAGATCATCAATCTAACTCACCTTCATCAGATACAGCGGTCGGTTCAGTTGGCATCATTGCAAGATGTCTGGCCATCTGCCGCTCCTGCTTTCTACAAGATCAAGAACATCATGCATAAATCTGAAATGTGGCTGAAACTAGACATCATAGACTACAATTTAACTACCCAAGTGCCATCCTTTGTTTTTTAAAACTGTTATACTTATGAACCCAGTTTATGAAATCAGGGCATGCATGTATGTATTGGGCATATTTCTTCAACATAGGAATTCTGAGTTGTCCTGGTAATTTATGAGTGGAAATTTCTACTTTATTTTGTTCTGTTTTTGAGATAGGGTCTCCCTGCAGTCCCAGCTGGTCTGGACTTGCCATGTAGACCAGGCTGACCTTGATCTCACAGAGATCCTCCTGTTTTTGCCTCCTGTGTGCTGGGATCAAAGATGTGCACCACAACACCTAGCAGCAATTTTCTACTTTAAATCACCGAGCTCACTGAGTTTCTAACCTTCTCTCTCTCTCTCCCCCTCTCCTCTCTCATTAACATTGTTGCTGTTATTATTTATTAGTATATATGTGTGTGTGTGTGTTGTGTGTGCATGCTGGGGATTTAATCCATGGCCTCTTGCACACTAGGAGAGTGCTCTCCTCCTGAATGATGTCCCCATCTCTTCTGGGAATTTCTGAACCTTGTGACATCCACCAGGAATTATAATGGGTTTGTTTTGACCAATTCTTATTTCTTTACAGGAATTCCATCCTTATAATTACACATTTTAAGAAACCAAGGTTTCTTTTATGAGATGCTCTTTAATTAGCTTGGCCTATCTGGGTTCAGCTACAGGCCCTGTATTACCTCTGCAGGGCCTTTTCCTTTGCCTTGAGTCTGTCAATATCATCACCGTGGGCTGCGTGAGGATTGATGCTGATTAGTTCAAGTTTAGGGCTTTTGATGTTTAGCTTTTCCTCAAAGATATAGTCCAAAAGATTTTGGAACTGACGACAACAGGGCCTCTGAAAAACAAAAGCTGTTATCTTCTCCTCAGAGATAGGCGAAGAGGATTAGAGGGACAAAGCCCAACCACCAATGAGGAGAGGGCTAACAAGTGGCCATTAACATTTTCCTCCTGTTGATAGTTTTGTTAAGATATAATCCACACAATTCACCCATTTAAAAGATTAGTTTTAAATGTTCTTTTTTACTATATTCAGAGCAACCATAACCACAATCAATTTAGAATATGAAACCTGTACCCTTCATAGTTACTTCTTCTCCTACACAAACCACTAATCTGCCTCTTCTTTGTTTCTTGTATTAAATATTTTATTTATTATTATTTTTATTTAATGTGTATGAGTGTATTGTTTGCATGTATGTAAGTGCACTTGTGTCATGCAATGCCTGCAGAGGTCAGAAGAGAGCACTGGATTCCCCTGGAACTGGAATTATGGACCATTGTTAGCTACCATGTGGGTGCTGGGAATTGAACCCCGGTCCTCTGCAAGAGTAGCCAGTGCTCTTAACTGCAAAGCAATCTCTCCTGTCCCCTTCTTTGTCTTTGAGACTGGGATCTCCTATACCCTAAACTGGCCTCAAACTCTATTTAGCCAAGAATGACCTGGAATGTCTGACTCCCTCACCTCTGAAAATACAGGCAGTAGCCGCCATGCCCCACTTAGGTAGGAGAGATAATGCCCAGGGCTTTGTGCGTTCTGGGTAAGCAGATTACCACCACCAGCTTCGTACATCCTCAGCCCCTAATCTGCCTCTTATCGCCTGTTCTTCATGGTTCATTCCCATGGAACCACACAGCATATAGTATTTTGTGACTGGCTTTTTCAATTAGCATAATGTTTTTAGGGCTTCTGGCTGGTTGGCTAATATCTGATTATATGGATACATATTTCTGCTTTTGCATACTAAGACTCATGAATGTTTATTTACAAGTTTTTGTGTGGACACATGTTGTCCATCTTTTCAGGTACAAACCTAGGAAGAGAACTGTTAGATCATTTGGTAACTACATAGGTTGGTAGTGCAAAAGGAACTGTAGTTTTGGACCAGTTGCAAATTGTCTCTGCTTCTCTGTGGTCCATTTTGAAGGCCAATAACAAAATCATTCATATTGGCTTTTTGTTGAACTTTATTTCCATAGTACAAAATAAATATAAACAGCAATAAGTCAATAGCAAAAAAGTGAGAAATTCACATTAAAATGGTGTGTAACATACCCACATTTATTAGGAATGTAGTCTAGTATCAAATGGTGAATTTCAATAACGGAAAAACCACATTACTTTTGCACCAACCTAAATATCAAACTTTTCAAGGCATTGCCAGATGGCTTTCCAAAGTAGATACAATTTTCCCTCCCTCTGTCTCCCTCCCTCCTCCCTTCCACCTCTGCTCTATCCCCCTTCCTTTCTTCTCTCTCTGTCTCTCTGTCTCTTTCTCTGTCTCTCTCTCTCTCTTTCAATGGGCACCATATACATCAGACTGGCCTTGAACTTGTTCATATTGGCCCTGAACAGTTAATCCTCCTCCGCTACCTCCCGAGTACTGTGATAACAGGTGTGTGCCCCCACACTAGGCTAACTATGCTGTTTTCTATTCTTCTTTAGCAGTGTATGTTTAATTTCTCCACGGCTTTGCTACCATAGTGTTGCTCTCAGTCTTTTTAATCATACCTTTCTTGGGGGTCAGGGTGGTATGGTTGCAATTGCTATTTCTTTGACAGCTACATGGAACCCTTTTAGAGGTGACAATGTAAGAGAAAGAAGAAGAAGAGAATACTACATATGTCCTAAAATAGCACTATTTTCTCAGTCAAACTGGTTTAGAACTAACTTACATATCCTATTTGTTCACCGTGAATGCGGTCAGAGAAAACATCCACATTGGAAAGAAATGATTGTAGATCACTTCCACAAAATTCACACTTCGGTACAAGCTCATCTTCATCCTTCAGAAAGAGAAAAAGAAAAGTAAAAAAAAAAAAAATGCCCTCAGGAGACTCAGCAGCTCCAGGAGCATGAGGAGTAGGGCCCTGGGAAGTGAATGTCCAGCCCAACAACAGAGGCAATGGAGGAATGTGCCAACTTATCTGAGAATGACTGTCACAGAAATACTTGTAGCCAGCAAGATCTGTATAGTCTAGCATGTGTCATCATATCTATTCAAGAGCTAGAGAAAACTAAGGAGCCTGAGATGCATTTTGAATGCTTTGTACTGGTACGACCCACCAGAGCCAGGCCACTCAAGGACCATGTGAGTTCATTGTAAGAAGAGTTGAAGAATGAAGACCCTGGAGTCCTGTGTGCAGGACAGAGGTGTGCCATACATGACTATAGGTAGTGACATAATTGGTCTCTGGTGTTTTAATACATGAATTTTTTCAATAAGTGCTAGTTAAGAGAAAGCTTTGCTATGACTGCATAGATGTTTGTTAATTTTATGTCTCTTGACAGACTATCTGACAGAAACCACTTAAAGGAGGAAGGGTATTTTTCTGGCTCTCAGTTCATGGGACACAGGCTATTGTAGCAGTGATGGCTTGTAGCTGTGGTAGTGGGAATGTGAGGGGCTGATTAGATCATCTTATCAGTTGGGAAATGGGGAGCTAGGGCCTGAATGGGAAGGGAACAGGTTTTAACCCATAAGGCTCACTTCTAATGACCTATTTCTTCCAACAAGACTCCATGTCCTAAAGACTCCACAACTTTCCAAAGCTGCCCCACTATCTGGGGACCAAGTGTTCAAACACAGAAGTTTGTGGGGGACAACTCACATTCAAACTGTAACAGTGGGCCACCATATATAATTACCTACTTAATACAATAAACTGGAGTCTTAAGGGAAGCCTCAGCTTGGAGTTCTGAACCCTACAGGACTGTGAGAGCAATTCAGGGGAAGAGGCAGATGAGAGAAAACAAACAGAATAGAAGTTAGGGGCTCAGGCAACTCCATGTCTTGCACAACTGATATGCTTTTATTACGCGGGAGCCCATACCTAGAGAACCCCAGATGTCATCAAGGAAATTCAGATCTGGGAACATGTTGTTTCTTTCCACATGGCCATATCCAATCCAGGTTTGAGAATAATCATTCTGCCAGTCTTCCCTTCACTACTCTAGTGTGGGAGGTGGTATCCTATCCTACAGGAATTACTAAGGAAATCGTTATCTTACTCATCAAGAAGAGGCATTCTTTGGTCATTTAATGTTATTAAACATGGCAAAGATTAATCTGTATTTTCAGACTTTGTGGCCACTATTGTGGATTGATTTGTGTCTCCCCAGAAAATATGAAGCTCCAACTTTTACAGTCTGGGACTGTGACCTTATTCAGTTTTTATGAAGGTAACCAAGTTAAGATGAGGTTATTGGAATAGGCCTTAATCTTCTATGACTGGTGTTCTTAGTAGAAAAGGACCTTTAGACCTAGAGACTGAGCAAGAAACCAGTCAACACTGAGACCGAGACAAGGGGCAACTGCTAGCCACATATCCTGCCACATATCCTGCCACATATTGCCTGCACTGCTCCTGAAGCTGGAAGAAGTGAGGAGGATACTTCCACAGTGGTAGCTCTGTTCATACCCTGACTTTAGATTTATAACCTCTACCATCACAAGGCAGTAGTTTCTTTTGTTTTAAACTACTATGTAGTACTTTGGTAAAATATCCCTAGAAACTACTCTAAGTGCTATTCCAAGTAAATGAGACCTTTTTTGTATTCTTTAAAGCATCTTCATGTCTATCGTGCAAGTCATTGTGTGGCCTGTATAGCATTTTATAGGAAAAATAAAAATATGAATTAAAATCACCTTGAAACAAATGCCCAAGTTGAAATTCTCTTGTTTATATGACAGAATGCGTGGTGGTCCGATGCTGGGTAATGTTCTTAGAGGATGCTCAAATAATGCTTCAAAGTCTTCCTTAAACTAAATTTCAAGAAGAGAGAGAAAGAAAAATATTGAAGATTGATGAAGCTACTTTTACAGCAAGAACAAGGCGTTCGTTGTTATGATGAACAGTTCCTACCTCCATCTCACATAAAATGCTTAGTTTGGGCTCTTCTGGATTAATTACCCATTTTCCTAAAGAGAAGGGATAGATTCAGAAGGAAAAATCAAAAATTTTGTGCAGCGTATTCCATTTTTCTCTAGTTTGGAGATTTTCCCCCACTCCATTCTCCTAGCCTATCACACTCAAACATGAGGCATTCATACACACACATGCACGCATGCACGCACGCACACACACACACACACACACATGCACACAAAATTAAACACCCCTTGGTTTGCACTACCTGCCTATATATATATTCTCAGCACTGTGCTGAGAGGTAGGTTCCTTACTGGCAATTTGTCTTTCCAGCAAAACAGGATGTGAGTAAATGTCTACTGACCTCTTAACTGAGAAGCCAGGCTCTCTGGTTTTGATTCCATTTCTTCAAAGGATGATGTTTTTTCTTTAAAAAAGAAAAGAGCATATACTTAGCATCAGTATTGATAAGGGAGAAATAAGTTGAATATGAAAAAAATATGGCACAGAAAAATAAGTGCTTAAACTGTGTTCATTTTTAAATCTTTCCCTTTTCTGAACATTGTGGCAACACTGGGAGCAGCTGATACTCACCATGTGTGTTTCGGATTTAAAAGGCTCCTGTTCCCTCTAGGCCCCAGGGTACTCCCAGGGTGAACAGTTCATTCATTTGTGACCCTGCTTCATGCCCCTTTCACCTTCTGCTTCTGTTCGCATTGTCTGTTTTATGTCTGTGCCCTCACTGAGATTTTTTTTCGGGAAGGGTAGTGTTGGGGAGACCAAGCAGTAAACTAAGCCATCAGGATTCTTCCTTCTGTAGATTCCAGAGTAGGTCTAGACGTGGGGAAGGAGGCCATTAGCACACTAACCACTCTGAGTAAATTCCCAGAATCAAAGAAGCTAGAACCGGAATGATGAAACCAATCAGAGGCAGAGGAAGAAGGCTGCTGAGATGTGAATGATCCTCTTTCCCAGAGGGGTCAGGGATGGTGGAGCTGTGGTTAGAGACAGGCTTCAGAGAGCCATCTGTCATGGGTAATGTGTGGTATCTGAAGAAGTGTTAAATATGTTTTAAGACATTATGCTTAATAGAAATGTTAGTATAAATTATAAAAATTAGTACGTGCAGATCATCATTTAAGGCTTTATCTGAGCTCAATAACACAGCTAACACTGCTATGTCTAATGACCTGACTGGCTCTATTTGAGTGTACACGCAAAGAGGAATAGGCTTACTGAAACACTGTGGAAAGAGAAATTTGGAAATAACTTTATTCATCAATTAGGAAGTCTTTAAGTAAACAATTGCTCCATCGACACTACATATTGTTAGGCCACAAGTAAAAACAGGAAGACCTGTATTTACTGACCTGATAAAACTTTCCATTTCTACTGCTCAGTGGAAAACCGAGTTGAACAACATACTCAGTGGGATGCTATCTATACAAACAATAAAGAAAAGGGTAAAACTACAGGCCATATTCTATCTGAATATAAGAACCTAGGAAAACATGTGGAAAGATAAACACCAGCGTAATAGTGGTAACCTCTGAGTTAGGCATGATGGCCAAAACAAGCGAGTGTTTTATTTATATTTTTTGACTTTTTAAAAGTAAGACTAAGGGCTGGAGAGATGACTCTGAGGGTCAAAGTGATTGCCACAGAAGCCTGGAGACCTTAGTTTGATCCCTGGAACCCATGTAAAGATGGAAGGAGAGGAAAAATACCACAAAGTTGTTCTCCAGCCTCTCTAAATGTGTGCCATGGTGTGTACTCCTCCATCATGCACGCACATACGAAAACACAATAATGTTTTTAAAAATATCTAAAACTATTGAGTCGGGAGACGTGGCTTACTGGGTAAAATGTTTGCCACATAAACACCAAGATCTGAGTTTGGATCCCAGAATAATAAAGCTGTGTGTGGTAGCTTCTGTCTGTAGTCCCAAGAATCCTATAGAAAGATGGAAGACAGAGACAGGAGAATTCCCAGAAGCCCATGGGCCAGCTAGCCTGGTGAACACAGTGACAAACAACAAAAGACCCCGTCTCAAAGAAGGTGGAAGGTGAGGACCAGCACCTGAGGTTGTCCTCTGACTTTCACGTGCGTGCAGTGGTGTGTGCATACCCCCCCCACAGTAAAACTATTTGTATGTTGGTTATACTATTAAACCATTAGGCGCTTATCCATGAACTGGGAATGTTGGACGTGATTCCACTTCTAGTCCACACATTTCCGTTCTCTTCTCTCACTCTCCCTGGCACCACTGTAGTCAGGTTTTCTTTCCCACAGTTACTCTGAAGCTGGTCCACCTACACCAGTGGTGACCTCCACAGGCTGCTGTAGCAAGCTCACAGCCTCATCCTCTAAGGAGCATCTGACTCAGTTGATCATTTCTCCTGGAGTTCCTTCCCTCACTCTCCAGAAGTTGGCAGTCGGTGGCCTTTTCCTTCTTAGCATCTTTTCCTCAGCAGTCATTGAAATATGAGTTAGACTGGGTCACTCTGTGCAAATCCTCCAGGAAACTCCACTTTACGTCTAGTGAAAAGGATGAACTGCTTTCTTTCTCTCTGACCTTATCCCCTGCGATTCTCCTTGCTCTTTCTACCAAGCCATTCTGGTGTCCTGGTGTTGGAGGCAGCGCTTGCTCCCAGGGCACTGTTCCTTCTCTCACTTCCTTCGGACTCTTTCTCTCCACACAGACTTCCCTGGGCGCTCTGTATAAGCTTGCTGCCCTCCCACCCCCAACACTTGCCATCCCCTCCCCAATTTTTAGCGTTAACACTTACATCATCTAATGTATTTATGTATTTATAGATTTGTCTTATGAGGTATTCATCTCACCATCACTGTACCTCCTGTGCTTTAATACAAGTCTTGAGCCAGGGATCTGTATCACTGTCAGCTCTACAGAACAGAACCTGAACTATGGAAGGTACTGAACAAAGGTCAAGTGCACTTGATGAATAAGTGGTATAACGTAAAACTTGAATTTGAAAATTGAAAAGCGATACATAACGATTTCTTCTAAAGAATTATACTGGGGTAAGTTAAATGATTAGATTTTTTTTTTCTTGCAATGCTGGGTGCTGAACCAAGGGCCTTTTGTATGCTAGACAACACTTTTCTATAGTCCCTATACATCTGCAACCCCAGTTTTAATATCATTTATTAATGGCTTGAAAATGTAAAAGAACAGTGTATATATGTCTATAATAAACATAAGGATATGTATCAAAATATAACGACATGTTATTTCTTGGTGAATAGAAACATTGCCATTTATTGAACATTACACATCCAGAAATTTAAATATTTCATCTCAATTTGATCACCATAACATTCCTGAGGCAGTATTATTTTTGTTGAGATGAAGAAATTGAGGCTTGATGAGGTTACTTATGTTAGTTATCGCAACATTAGGAGAGCTGGCTGTACTACCCTTCCACACCTGTGATATTTCCAAAATGCAATCCCACCTCCCAGCTAATAAATCAAGCTACTCACTTGGAAACTTTTTAGAAGAAATTTCTTGAAGCCAACTTTCTTCTGTTTGTACTGATATTGGAACTTTTTGATACAAATTTGGATACATCTCTCTGAAAGTTAGATAAAAATGTTAGTTTTGAGTATAATTATATGGTTGTTAGCAAAGTCCATTATATATAGTACAATTATAATTAAATCACAATGGTCAAGGAAAGTCCTGACTATTTTCTTTGAAATATATGTCTTTGTATCTTCAGTAAAGTTAACCATAGTGTGGGTGTCAAATCTATTCTTTGGGGTTCATGAGGAATTATCCTTTTAGGCAAGAGATTTGTTATGAGAGTTCCTAACACCATGGACAGGCGGGACTGGGGTTGTAAAGAGAGTTCTCTCGCACAGGTTTCTGAGGACAGGGTGCCCTGTCACGGAGTTGTTGAGGAGCCCACAGTGTGTGTTTCTGGCTAGGCTGTCTCTGACTCCCAGAGAGCAGAGGAAGTGGGAAACGTTTGACCCTTTAGTCAATGTGTGTCCATCTTCCAGGATGTGCTACAGGTAACTCTTGGCTGTTTAAGGTGCTTGATAAACTCCTCTGGGAAATGAGGATTATAGATTAAGAGAAGCCACAGGAGGGTTTCTTTCATTGCAGTTACGAGTGCAAATCTAACACTTGAATTTCAGAGGCTTCCAATGCCCTCTTTCCCCCTTTAGGGATTTGCCATTCTATATCTGTACAAATATGGAACTCTTTTAAAATTTTATTTATTATTTTAATTTTATGTGTATATTGCCTGCATGCATGTAAGTGCACCTGTGTCATGCAATGCCCATGGAGGTCAGAAGAAGGGATCTGATTCCCCTGGAACTAGGGTTATGGAGAGTTGTTAGCCACCATGTGGTTACTAGGAATCGAACTCGGGTCCTCTGCAAGAGCAGTCAGTGCTCTTAACCACTGAGCGATCTCTCCAGCCCCATAAATGTAAAACTCTTGTTTGTGCTAGTGATGTGCACATTTAAACATTTGTTTGAATTTTAATTAGCACAAATTGTTTATTTTCTGTAGGTTAAGAATGATACGAGGTTGGACTTGCTGGCCAGATGGTCTAGTCAAGGTGGTGAGCTCCAGGTTCATCGAGAGACTATCTTAGACAATCAGGTGGAAAGCAAAAGAGGAAGACACTTCTGGCTCTCGTATGCATGAGCGCACCCGCACACACACATGCACACACACATTGCCTGTGCATATGTGAACACATACAAGAAATGATACACAGTTTTTAAAGAGTCAATATGAAGTTAAATGCATTGTAAATAAGCAGTCTCTCCTTTCTCTGAGTAGTTTAATCTGTTATTTGAGTGATCATTGACATGTTAAGAAGCAGGAATTGACGGACTCCTTCAGTAATAACAGGTAAACAACACTGCATCCCAACCTCCATTGTCTCTCTGTAGTTTAAAAATAATTTAATAAATTAATTATAAGATAAAAATGTTTTAAAACTATCTTGTTTAAAGTATTTCAAACTGTAAACTAGCTGTATCTTCTACAATGATCAAGCAATATTTTTTTCAAGCAATTTAGTCAAGTTAGCTTTGTCCCTGTTTACCTCAGTTCTCCGTGTCCTCACCTTCATTTTTTGATGCTTTGTTCCCTGGCACATTGCATTAATAACGTGTTTTTGTTTTTCAGTTGTGCAGTAACTATGTCCTGGAATAGGCAAAGGACGCCTCTGAGGAGGCTACCTGTGCAAATCTCTGAGGGAATCCTGTTTATTGCACGGTCCTGAGAGACCAGCCGCAGGGACTACCAGTAGAGCGACACTAGAAGGAAATCCCTAGACGACATCTAACACCCCCCATTCAGTAGTTAACAAAAGTCAATACATTTTTCATTTACATCTTCTGTCCTCTTCTTGCCTTCCTGAAACCCCCACCAAAGGTTGATTATGGAATTTTAAATTTCGGATAAATGGAGGATGGTGGTAAAATCAATGCTTACTATGGAAAGTAAATAGAAAACTTAGTATGTAAGGAGGAGAAGTTGCCTTACATGCATTATCTTGGTTACTTTCCCAAAAGCTAAACAAAGACAGCTTAGCATTTCCTTCTCACAGGCAAGAAACTAAGGTCAAGGAGATTAAGGAATGGCTACAAAAATCACCAGAGAGGCATCTGTCTGTCTGGCTCAAAACCCATGTTTTCCACTTTCATCTGTGGCATACTTGGTCCCATTTCATCCAGAATAGCAAGCAATGAGACAATTAATTTGACATTGGTTGCACTTTTAGGGCGTTTCTTTAAAAACACTCATAATCTTACCAAATTCAACAAAGAATACTTTGACATTTGTGAGTGTTTATTGTTTCTTAAAGTATCTTCTTAGGAAGATTTATGAGGCAACACAAGAATCTCATCTAGAAGAGAGCCTCCCATGGACTTGAAGTCACATAGCTGAAGCCCAGGTCAAGATGGCAGCCTGCTGCACAGCTCTCTTTTCTTTCCTTTTGGAGATCTTACTGAAATAACAGACTCTTTAAAGAAACCATTGGTTCTCAAAAACATGCTGTCTTTGGTAGATAAGTAATAATTACCTCCTTAAAAAAAAGAAAGTAAGTGGCTCTAGGTCAATGGAAGGTTGAAGCAGAGAATACCTCAACCCCAAAACAAGAGGAGTTTTTGTTTGTTTGTTTGTTTGTTTTGTTTTTGTTTTTAAAGGGAATTTCTGGGAAATGCAACCATACCCAGAAAGGAAGGAAAGAAAGCTATTATGATATTAGGTCAAAGAATAACCTTGGAACAGCTGGCTCTGTAGGCCTCTAGCTCTCCTATTATATGAGGCAACTGGCAGCAGTTTTATTTCCAAAGGAGGCTAAAGAACAGTCCCCCGCCCCTTATTTCTAAATGGTAGACATATACCTGGGAATGTTTCTCCTTAAATGAGAACAGAACAGGGTTCATGGTTACTCCTGAGGTTCAGCAGGCTTGAGAGGAAAAGGAGGAAAGCTCATTCCACCCATAAAGGACATTAACCAGGCAGTAAAGGGTCTTAACTCTAATAACGGTGGGGTCACCAGCTTGCCTGCTTCCTGTCTGGACATTCTAGAGGAATTTAGCTGATATGCTCCACCCACCTATGCAGGGGTCTGGTAAACCCTCCCACCTCAGGGAAGGGAAGTACTCCAGGCAGGAGTGCTCCGTTTTAGCTGCCCCCTGTCCTTCCTTTATAAATGCAGTTACAAACTATCAGTTACCTAAAAGTCACTGACAGCCCAAAAGAGAAAGGGAGAAACAGAACAAGTGGATCTGAAGCAAAAATGTAGCATATTAATACATTATTACATTTGAGCACTCTCAAAGAGAATAAAGAACAATGATATTATTTGGAGCAGTGACAGTAGCTGGCTTTTAGAATTACAAATATGAATTGCAAAATAAAAAATTCTGTACACAGGCTATACATTAGTATGCAAACATCAAAATCTTGATGATAGGAACTAAGGAGATGGCTCAGCCATTAAGAGCACTGGCTGCTCTTGCAGAAGACCCCAGTTTGGTTCCCAACACTCACATGGAAGCAAATAATCATCTCTAACTCCAGTTCCAGGGAATCCGACGCCCCCTTTTCACCTCTGTGGGCATTGTATGCACAGGTGCACTTACATACATGTAGGCAATACATTTATGCATGTAATAAATAAATACAAATAAATAAAAACTTGAAGATACTGACTGAAAATATAAAAAGTCAGATAAGAAAGATAGCGAATTCTGTCAAGAAGTCCAACAGCCTCCATTAGGAGTTCTGAAGGGAAGAGAGTCAGAGGGGAGAGAGTGAGTACAGAAGGCCTTCAAAACAGACTGGTCACCAGTACTGGACACAGGGCCAGTAACACAGCATCTTCAGAGCTCTGAAGGACTAAAACGCACTCTCTTATGTTATGTTGTGTGTACAAAGGTTGAACGCAAAATGAAGAAACTCCAGGCAGACAAGAACTCAGAAACTTGACTACACATGAGAACTACATGAAAAACAACAACATACCTTAGGAATTTCCTCAGCAAACCCAAAAGGAATGAAAGAAGGTAAAATGGGAATCAAGGAAAAGTGGCCATTGGTCACAGCCCAAGAGTGAAGATGACTGAACTGAGAAAAAAAAAATCTCATTTTCTAGCAAACAAGTTTTGACATCAGATATTATTTTCTTGTTCATGGATCCAATAATGTTATTGGTTTCCTAACATGAAATGGAATAATGTAGTTGGGCATGGTAGTATACGCCTTTAATCCCAGCAATAGGGTGGCAGAGGCACACTGATCTCTGAGAGTTCAAGGCCAGCCTGGTCTATACAGTGAGTTACAGGTCAGCTGGAGCTACAGGGAGACTCTGTCTCAAAAAGACCAAAAATAAATAATAAATAAAATAAAAGTTGAGTAATATTTATTGGTTTTCATTTTTTTAACCAAACTGTACCCAAAGCACTAACGGTTGATTGCTACTAGCAAAATAATACACATATGATAAAACTGCAAAGTAATATAAATTCATACAAATTATATCATTTAATGTCATTTGCAATTATATATGTATATGTGTTGTTGTTAATTAGAAGAAAATCGGTAAGAAGACAGACAGAAAAAGTAGTAGGTGCATTGTATTAATTTTTCATAAGGCAACAGTAAAGCTGAATCAAGAAGTACAGGTTTAAATGCTTTAAAGTCCTAAATGCTACGAAATTAAGAATAATATAAACTACCAAAACAAACTAGAGAGGAAGTCCATGGTTAGATTAGAAATTGACAAATCAAATACAGAAAATATTATTTAAAATTACAATGGAGGGATGGGGAGATAAGTGCTTAGTAAGTGCTTGCCTTGCAAACACGAGGATCTGAACTCAGTCTCTAGAACCTGTGTATAAAAGCTGGACATGGTGGTATGGTGCACATTCATAACCCCAGCACTGGAGAACCAAAGCCTGGTGGATCCCCGGGGCTTGTTGGCTAGCCAGCCCAGCCTACTTGATGACCTCCAGGCCAATGAGTGACCTTTCAAAAGAAAAAAAGTGAAGAGCACTGAAGGATGACACCTGAGGTTGACCTCTGGCCTGTACATGAACATACATACACGTGTACATGTACCTGCACAAATGTGTACTCACACATAATTATAACGGAAGGAAAACCGAAGCTGTTAACTGTCAGATGGGTCAAGGCAGAGATGGTGTGGAGAATTTCAGTTTTATTTTATTTTTTGATTGATTTATTTTTATTTTATGTGTTTGAGTGTTTTGACTGCATAAATGTAAGTGTACCGCATGTATGCAATGCCCACATAGGCCAAAAGATCTCCTGGTACTGGAGTTATGGGGAGTTTTTAGCCACCAAATGAGTGCTGGGAACTGAACTTGAGTCATTTGCAAGAGCAGCTAATGCTCTTAACTACCAAGTCATCTCTCCAGCCCCAAGATTTTCTGTTTTTTATCTTTGCACACTTTAATTTTTAACCATGCATAAATTATGTTTTATTAAAAAGAAATACAATGGATGAATGCATAACTGAGACAGAATGATTCTTCATACACTTAAGATTTTAAGTTGGGTCTGGAGAGATGACTCAACAGTTAAGAGTGCTGGCTGTTCTTGCAGAGGACCAGGATTTGATTCCCAACACCCACATGGTGGCTAACAACTGTCTGTTACTCTAGTTCCAGGGATCCGATGCCCTCTTCTGACCTCCATGGGCATTGCATGACAGAAGTGCACTTATACACATGCAGGCAACATACTGATACACATAAAATAAAAAGAATAAATAGAATATTTTTTAAATATTTAAAAGTTGCTTATAAAAGCAAAAGTTTGGATAAGCAGTTTAGGTGTGGACTCAGTATATTTTAGTGAAGTTTTTTTGTTGTTCCAAAGATGCTTCTCTGTTATGTTATCATAAAGTACTCTAAGGCTAATAGCATTAAAAAGAAGAAAAAGATAGAAATGAAAAGGTTTCTCCATCAAATGTTTCTGCTCACTTGCATTTAGATATTAGAGATCTGTGTTCTTGATTTCCTAACACTATTATATTTTTAAAAGATTTGTTCTAATTTTTATTTATGATTATTAATATTATTAATTATTATATTTGACCGTCTCTCTGTAGCCCCAGCTAGTCTGGAACTCACTATGCAAACCAGGCTGACTTTGATCTTACAGAGATCAGACTGCTTCTGCTCCTGAATGCTGGGATTGAAAGCATGTACCACTATCCCTGGCAAGATTTATTTTATTTTTAATTATGAATATGTGTGTGTATCTGTGTTGAGGTATGTACAAGTGAATGCAGGTGCCCGTGGAGGCCAGAGGCATGGGATCTCCAGGGAGCTGGAGTTATAGGCACTTGTAAGTCACCCAAATTCAGGTCCTTGCAAGAGCACTACATGCTTTTACCCACTGAGCCAGCTTTCCAGCCCCAGAACTTAGCATTGCAAGCATAGTATATACTTACTTTGTGTTATATGGTTACACGAACATGCCATGTTTACATTAGGTAATAAGATGAAGGAACTTTGGGTTTTTCTCTTGCCAAGTACTTGCTAGAGTAGATTAAGAAAAGGAAATTTTGTTTTATGCTACATAGGCAAGGCTGGACTAGAACCTGGGATCCTCTTGCCTCCGGAATGTTGGGATCACAGCATGTACCAGCATGCCTGGCAAACAACCAAAACAAAGACCTTTTTGAATAAATAAGTTGTAAGTATCGTGGATTATTTTACCATACCTGTGACATGTTTACCCAAGAGGTAAACATTAGCAATTCCAAAATCATATGAGAACTGAAAACATCTTCTTACCTATCGACAGTCACTTCAGACATGTCTTGCCGAAATGTCTGAAATATTTTAGGATAACCTGTTGAATGAAACGTTAAAACAATTTAGCCACTCCAAGACATTGGTTCTTAAAAGGGAAACCCCACCTCTCTCCCCAGGGAACAATTGTCCGAATACATTTTGGTTGTCACAGTGTGTGTGTGTGTGTGTGTGTGTGTGTGTATGTGTGTGTGTATTATTATTATACACATATAGTCTGGGATAGAGACACCAGGGATGCTTCTAAACAAAATAATGCGGAGGACGCCACCCTTTCCCCAACAGTAAAGAAACAGCCATAACAATATGAACTTCTGTAGTTTGAGAGGCTCAGTCTCACTGCTCTGCTTCCCTTTTAAGGACTGTGACTGCGAGGAACCAGAGCTGGAAGGTCAATGCATGGCCAAGAGTTGTGTGTGCAGAACTGTTTTCGTAGCTCAGCACCCTTAAGGTACCAGTCCTTCACGAGTGAGCCCCAAATTCCACCTTTTACGAAATGATTCACCTATATATCCTATATTAGTAACCATCCTAGCATTCAGTCAAGACTGACTCTCTCTCTCTCTCCCTCTCCCTCTCTCTCTCCTCACACTGGGGCAGTGGTGTGCTCGGGAGGGGTGGACCGGTAGCCCCCAGGACCAGGGAGCCCGAGGAAGAAGAGGCCTGGAGTACTTTTAGGTCTCGGCGACGCGCTGGAAGGCGTGCTCTCGCTGGGCGACTCCTGGCTCCAGGTTACGCTGGACAGCTCGCTGGACTCCGGTGTGGAGCTCAGGCTGGGGCTGACCACGCTGGTTAAGCGGGGACGCGGTGGGGCGGGGTAGTCGTAGTCTTCACCCTCGTCGTCATCGCCTTCGCCGCTGTCTATGATCTTCCAGAGGTCAGTGTCATCTAGGATCTCAGAGAACACGTCCCGGTTTTCCTGCTGCGCCCCGGCCTCCTCCTCGGCCACATTCTCGGCCTCCTCCTCCTCCTCCTCGTCCTCCTCCTCTTCTCTCGTGGAGACCTCGGGCTCCTTCGGGCCGCCCTTCCCGGGATCCCGCACGCTGCGCGGAGCGGGCATGTCTGTGGCCGGGACAGCTAGGGTCCTCCTCCAGGCAGCACGCTGATGTTGAGTGTCTGTCTCCCAGGGCAACTGGCCCACCACCTGGGACCCTTCCGGATTTAAAGCCGCAGGACCCCTTTAGCTGGGTCAGTAGTGGGTGGTGGGTGGTCAGTGGGGGAGCGGGGACTCAGCCATCGCAAGTTCCTTCCCACGCGTCTCCCAAGTCTCTGAGCCTTTAAGCCTGAGGGAGACCAGCCGTTCCCCCTTTTTGAAGTGGGGTAAGGAAGGTGTGGATGGGACACCATAACCCCGCCTGACATTGAGGGCAGTGTGAAATTTGGTTCATAATAGAGAAATACCCGTTGGAAATGCCAATAAAACTAGTTATAAGATTAAACACCAGCCTTTGGTCTGTTGTTTGCCTGCTTGACTTATGAAAATACTGCTTTAAGTATAATTATTTAGTGGGATTTTTCCACATCCTTTAACATTTTGCAGCGGAGAAATTTCAGGCCTCTAGCTGGAATTCTGCCTATTACTTGATCCACCTATCTGCTTTGGAAGTAGAAACACTAGAAGTATCTGTCTGCCAGGCAGGGATCTCCTTCTCCCTTCTAGGGCTTTGTTTTGAATTCTTGGTACTTAAATAAATTTTTAAAAAATATCTTTACATACACCAGAAAGTATACCTGAATATATATAGAGAATATAGAGGAATACACACACACACACACATACACACATATATACATATACATATGCATATGGAGAGAGAGAGAGAGTGAGAGAGAAATTTGTTAGATTGATTTACAGGAGAGAGTCCCAGTACTTAGGTAATGACTATACCACACTAACCAGAGAAGCTCAGAATCCAGTCTTCACACAGTCTGAGATGTTGGATGTCTCACAGTCCCAATCTGGTGCTGAAGGCCTGGAGGATTCCTGGAGATCTGCTGGTCTTCACTCTATGCTGGAACCCAAAGAAGTCGATTCTAATATTGGGAAAGGAATGCCACAGCAACAAGATAGATAAGCTTGCCAGCAAGAGTTCAGGCAAGCAGATAAAGAGGCAAAAACTCCCTAACTCTGTCTTTGTACAGTTAGAGTGGGTCTTCCAGCTTCAAATAATTGAGTCAAGAAAATCTCACATTTTAGCTAATTCCAGGTCCAGTCAAGTTGACAGTGAAGAGCAGACATCACATGCTGGTTCTTTCCCTTTCTGTTTACTACCCTGACAACAGTACTTTGAGAAATGCAAGACTTGAATTTTTAAAATTAATTCTATCTTATGTGTCTGAGTGTCTTGCCCGCATGTATGTAAGTGCAACCATGTTGTGTAAAGCCCTCAGAGGTCAGAAGAGGGCATCAGATCCCTTGGAACTGAAGTTCCAGATGGTTGTTAGCCACCCTGTGGGTGCTGAAAATTGAACCAGGGTTCTCTGCAAGAGCAGTCAATGCTCTTAACTGCTGAGCCATCTCTCCAGCTCTAAGACTTGAATATTCTGTATTATTCAAACTTCTTACTGGCCTGCAGAGTAATAGATGTTTCCTAGAAGTTCATGAGGAAAGCCCAGGGTTTCTTCTGATTTGTTACACATTGCTCTGATTCACAGTGGGAGAACATCACCAAAGAACCATAGCCTTGACTATGGCCAACTGAGTGAGACTACCTAGCTGTGCTAAGTAAGAAGGCCGTCTTTGTAAATGTCAGATCTTCCGTGCCCCATCGGCTCCTCTCAGAAGATGAGTTCTGAAAGGCCACACATGCCTCTTGATTAGCAGTGACATCTGAGTGCCACTGAGTCCCTTTATCCAGCTTCTCTCTGCTTCTCTCCCTAGTTCCAAGGTCAGAGCCTGATGGTCAACCCCTATGTCTTCAACTCTATGGATCTCTGTTCCTGCAGTCATAAAGAAACAGATGCTCTTTGTCTATGCTCCAGGATCACTTTTCCTCCTCCAGGACTTTTACTCATTCATGGACTCAGCACACCGAGTAGTAATTTGTTCATTTAGACGTAATGATTACATGAGTACTGTTTTCAATTCTGGGAAGGCAACAGTAAGCAGGATTTCTGCTGTTGCCCTTTCACTGAGAAAGGACCATGTGACAATGATTAATCATAAGGTTGTAAGTGCTATGTATAAAAATAAAGTATGTGGGGCTGGAGAGATAGTTCAGTAGTTAAGAGCACAAGCTGCTCTTTCAGAGGAACCGGGTTCAGTTCATAGCACTTACATGGTAGCTAGCTAACAGTCATCTGGAATACCAGTGCAAGGGGATTTGATGCCTGTTTCTGGCCTCCTCAGGTATTGCACACATGGGTGCAGGCAAAATACACATATTAAATAAAAATAAGTAAAATATTTAAAAAGTAAAGTATGTGGAGGAGAACCGTGCAGAGATGCAGGGTTAGTGAATGCTTGTTTTTTTAAACAATTAATTAAGTTTTATTTTATGAGTATGAGTGTTTTGCCTGCATGTATGTAAGTGCACCCGTGTTGTGCGCAGCCTACAGAGGCCAGAAGAGGGCACTGGATTCCTCAGAACTGGAGTTAGCCACCATGTGGGTGCTGGGAATCGAAACTAGGTCCTTTGGAAGAGCTGAGTGAAGCATCTCTCCAGCCCTTCGCTGCCTGTTTAAAATAGTGGTGACTGATAGTGGAAGTTCCAGTGGAAGAGGTACAGGCTCTGGTATCCCAGAATAAGGAATTGGATAGGGGCAGAAACAGGGACAGTTTATTAGAAAAAGATGCACTTCTAAAGAGGAAGTGGCCCTGAGCAGGGAGAGTTATGAATTGGACCCCTCTGTGCCAAAGATGAAGCCTTTTAAGTCATATAATGTGGGTTTTTCTGGGGTCATTTGCATAACACAGGCAGCTACATGCAACTTCACACTTTGAATGTCTCATCAACATCTTAAATCTCCACTCACTAGTGTGCATTTTACCTTCAGCTCCTGGAGTGCCAACTGGTTTCTGTTCATTTCCCAGCCTTTGTGTAAAGTTTCTGGGCCTCACTCTCTCAATGATCATGCAAGACCTCTCCTGGCTACCTGAGCCAGCCCTGAAGGAAAGGAAGGACCTGGCCCTGGGCATCTCTAGGGAAGATGTATAGGCACAACAGGAGTCAGAGTGGTTGAGATGGAAGAAGGTGAGAAACCCAGTAGGGCTGTGCTTTGGATAGCTGGGGAGCCTTTGAGAAGGGCATAGCTTGTGTTTGAAGCCATATTCTGCTAGTTTCAACTAATTCATCCAATTGGACTCATTGTGTTTTGTGGATGCAGAGACTTAATTAACGGGGAGACCTGATAGGAGGATATTGTATTAAGGTACAAATATGTTTGCCCCAAGGACAAAACCAAAATACTATCAGGATTACAGAGACTGAATGCAGCTAGAATTCACTTCATGCCATCACTCTTGGAACCAATAAGCAGAGACAAGAATTGACCTAAAACAGCTTTGTTCAGAAAACTGGCAATCTGAGGCAATGGTGGACTACCATCCTAGAGCTCTGCCTTCTATCTCAGCAGATCATCTAGGCAGGAGGAGAGAGACCAAAGGCAGCCAGTTATTCCTCAGCTCTGGGCGTGTGGTTGGCCACATTTCTGAGACTTGTGTCTGTGCTTCTCCTGTTCTCAATACCCTTGCGGTCTTCTTTCATTCCGTGGGTGTTTGGACTCAGGCACTTCTTGCAATGCTGAGTTTAGTTTCTGCTGATATTCAAGGGCATCTGGGCTGGGGGAAGAGGAGGTAACTCAGAACCAACAAACCATTAACAATGTGTGCATAAGCTATTAATAACATATGAATACAGGTTTCTTTTTTATCATATAGATGTGTCTTTATAATTCAGAATATAGAAGTATTACAACCATCTCTCCTGTCCCCTGTCATAAGAAGGAAGGCCCGTACCCTCGGGAGGGGAGTAGGAGAGGAGACTTGAGAGATGGCTGTATCATGAGCTGTCTTGGAGCCGCCAAGATTGCTCCTGAGTAGGGAGGAGATAAGAGAACAGCTTCAAGGAAGGAGTTAGCCTCACTGGGCATGCTGGTTAGTTTTCTGTCAACTTGACAGAAACTACAGTCTCTCGGGAAGAGGGAACCTCAACTGAGGACTTTCTTCCATCACACTGGCCTGTGGGTATGTCTATGGAGCATTTTCTTGATTTTGGATTGATAAAGGATGGCCCAGACCACTGTGAGTGGTGCCATCCCTTGGCAGGTGGGCCTGGGCTACACAAGAAAGGTAGCTGAGCAAGCCAGGGGAAAGAGGTCAATCAGCAGAGTTCCTCTGTGGTCTCTGCTTCGGCTCCTGCCTCCAGATTCCTGCCTTGAGTTCTGCCTTGGCTTTCCTTGATGATGGACTGTGAGTTGAAAGCCAAATAAACCTTTTCCTCCTGAAGTTGCTTTTGGTGTTGATGTTTATGGCAGTAACACAGAAACCAAGCTAGAATACCTGGTTATCATTTGGTATCATAATGACCTCAGCCATTGTAAAGGGAAAACATGCTCATTTCAGGAAAAAATTGAATATGAAGAAGTAAAAAAAAAGGAAAAAGAATTGAAAACTCTCTCACAGTCAGCTGCTAGGAAGTCAGCATGGCTAAGGTTTACAAATTCTTTCTGCCATCTTTCTCTGTATGTTTATGTATAGTTTGTATCTTGCCTTTTGCTTCTTTTTAAATATTTTATTTATTATTTTTATTTTTATGTGTTTGAGTGCATTGCCTGCATGTATGTAAGTGCACCTATGTCATGCAATGGCCATGGAGGTCAGAAGAGGGCATCAGATCCCTCCCCGCCCCCCCGGGAACTGGAGTTATGGATCATTGTTAGCCTTCATGGGTGCTGGAATTGAACCAGGGTCCTCTGTAAGAGCAACCAGTGATCTTAACCTCTGAGCCATCTCTCCAGCCCAACCCTTTCCTTTTTAACATGGCATTACAACACACACTCATATATTTTATTAATCTTATGTCACATAAAGTGAAAGTGCCATGGCACATTTAGTTACTTTTTGCCTTCAGTTAGAAAATTATTCAACAAACATTTAACTTTATGCTTTTGATTCTGAGGATTCAACAGGGAATAAGACCAACAAAGTCCTTTGTTTCATGAAGCTTATATTCTGGAAGGAGTTAAAGCAGGAAGCAGATCATTAGCTCTATCTGTGAGATATCAACGCATGCTAAAAATGTAAAGGTCTTCGTAAAGTATACATGTAGAGAAGTATATAATTTATGGGTATACAACTTGACAAATTTTACATGTTAAGAGATGTTTCAATGATGAAATCTTAACTAAGTATGTATAACTGATATAAACTTCTCCATAAGCTTGTGTGACAATACATCAGTCGCTGTTTGCCACTGACTCATTTTTATGTTCATCTGCCTGGCTGCTGCAAAGCTATTCACACAGGCTGCCACTCTGAGATTTCTATAGAGGATGACCCCACTCCATGGTTGGTAAGCATAGGCAGGTTGCTCCTCACTTGTGCTCAGATTACTGCATTCTCTGTTCCCATTGCAACCGCCTTGGCTGACCAGGTCAGGCCTGGTTAGCACACTGCCTCACAATTCTGAACTGTGCTCACCTTCTTTCTAAGAGGCTGGCACCTGAGGGGGCAGCTTTCCTTTTAAACGTGTGTGCCTTGTTCCCAGACACTGGAGCTGCCTGCCTTTCTGATCAGGTGACAGTTTCTAAAGGAGACGCCCCTAGAGGTTTCTAGGTGCTCTGCGCAAGCCCTCGGAGAATCTAATGTATTGAACTCACAGACTCACCTCCTCCTTTTGTTACTCTCCTTTGCAATGAATTTTGTTACTTCTCTTTTCAAGGAGTCTAGTCCGCTTTTCCATCTGGCTCAGTCATGTGATTTGGCTAAAATAATATTAGCAAATCACAAGCAGAAGCTTGAAAACTCATATGCAGTTGGAGGCATGCCTGCAAATGTCATGTAACAGAACCTGGGCTGATCCTTGGGAAAGGAGAGGTCATGTGGAGCAGAGACAAGCATATTGCAGTGGATGGCCCTTAGACTCAGTAGCGAACCAACCAGCTGATTGTAAAGGAGAGCTCCAGCTCACCTGCCAACAGGCCATAGGAGTGATCCAGCTGGCCCAAATCAGAACAGCGTAGCAGAACTACATAAGAGTGAACTAAGTCAAATGTTGATTGTTTGAGTAAAACAAACGTTAACAACAACAACAACAACAACAAACACCAAAACCCAACATATTCCCACCGTCTTTTGAGAAGATTAGTTATGTGGCAATAGGCCTTAATTTTATGTCCGATAGCTCCAATGTCCAGAGTCTTCTAGGTATGTTTCTGTTATCTGTTTTCTGGCTCATTTTGTTATTGTTATTGTTTGTGTGGCCTTATCTCCTTGAATATATGATTATTTTTCTTATATGCAAGATGTTAATTGAAATAATTACAGAAAAAATTTTGGGGTAGCATAGTTAGTTAGGAAACAGAGGGGACATGAAAAAGGATTCCCCACCGCGGTCGTCTGGTTCTGACGTCTATCTCTACCTGTCCGACATCCAGGAATTTTGATGTAACTGAGCAGACTGCGTGCAAAAGGACTGCCCCCCTTTTCTTAGAAACGTCACAAGAGAGACTGTTAAAAGGGCACACGAACTATGCTTGAGTCTGACCTCCTTGTAACTTATTTGTCAGTAAAATACTTTTGAGTGATTTTATCTCTACAAGTACTCCATTCTCCACCAACAAACTTACACGGTGTGCATAAAAAAAGTCTATTCAAGGACAAAACTGTGAATAGGAAAAATAAGTATACCAGCACATACCTTCCCTACTATCTAAACTTAGTTGCAGATTAAGTTCTGGCCAGAGCCCCAAAGCATACAGCTAGCTACTGCCCGGACATGGGGTACATCCTCTCCTAACTCCCACACTAACGCTCTTCAAGCGTGTCTTATCTTTCTGCTTAATCAATAAACTTTCTAACTTTGCTCCACTCTGACTCATCTTGAGATTCATCTCTGAGTGAACTGGCTGTACCTAGGCAGCAGCCCTGCTCACCGCAGTCTCCTTGGGCTCCTCAGGCTACACCGCAGGCAGCCTGCAGCTGCCTGCTGCTGATGACATTTTGAGGTTAAAGATTATATAATTCCCCTTTGGGGGAAAATTTCATTTGTTTCAGAAGGCACGTAGGAAGGAGTACTTATGGTAAGAAATAATACAGAGTCATTATAGCTGTATTTTGGTGATTGCCATGATTCAAAGCTAGAGCAAGAGTTTCCACTTAATCCTGTTTCAAACGCAGTCCTGTAGGGGCAGCCTAGGTGATGGTGGAGGTTACCCGTCCCTTTCCCATTCTCGGTTGGAGCCGGCCCTCATTTTCTATTCTTAGCCCTTTGGAGATTAGAAGAACTTGTTCAGATGCTCGGTTACTGTTTCTAAAATTCCTCAGATAAAAAGCAAGCTCAAATGCACCTCTCTCGATCTGGATTTTCCGTTCTTTGTTATCATAGCTGTTATTTGAAAGTCCCTTGCCACCAGCACTTCTGTGTCTTTAAGTTTCCTCTATTCCTTTTTTCCTCCCTCCTTCTCTTCCCGACAGGGATTTGCTATGTTGCTCAGGCTAGCCTTGAACTTGTGATTATCTTAACCTGGCAATATTTTTTGGAGATGGGGTCTCTCTGTAGGCCCAGCTAGTTATGGAGACCAGGTTGGCATCGATCTCACAGAGATCTGTCTGCCTCTGCCTCCCGAGTGCTGGGACTAAAGGTGTGCACTGCCACGCCTAGCCGTGCCTGGCAATAGTCACACACACACACACACACACACACACACACACGCAACTACAGTTACCTTTGTAGGTATCTCAGTGCGAATTTTGGTGTGGATTTGATTACCTAACTCATCACGACTGGGAACAGAAGTCCTTTCTTCATGTAAAATGGTAATGCTCTTTGATGGGGGTTTTCTCTATATAGCACTTATTTTGTATGGTCTGAAGTCTGACTGTATTCTCCCAAAATTCATGTTAAACTATATACAAAATAAAATAATGAAAAACATTAATTGTGGGGTGGAGGTAGAGTGACCATGCCACAGCATGTGTGTGAAGGTCAGGGGATAACTTGCAGGAGTCACTTCTCTCCTGCCACCATGTAGGTCCCCAGGGATTGAACTCAAGTTGTCAGGTTAGGAGGCATGTTCCCTTACCTGTGAGCCATCTCACTGTCCCACCTACTGAGCTTAATGGCTAAGGTGATAGTATCAAGCAGCAAGGCCTTCGGGATGCGATTCTATCTTGAAGAATGAGGTTAGTAACCCTAATGAAAGGTATAGAAGGAGCAACCAACCTTGATCCATTTGCCTTCTGTCTTCCACAATAAGTTATCATCTTGGAGACAGAAACAGTAGACACCAAATATGCCTGTACCTTGTTCTTAAAATTACTGGCACTTAGGATTTTAAGAAATTTCTTTTGTTTATGTTACTTAGTTTTCAGTATTTTGTTGTAGCAACACAAATAGACTAAGCCAGGTAAGTTTATGGGAACAAGTATGTGAAATCTCAGCCTTATGAGAAGAAACACGATTGAGGGTCTAGAAGGGAAACTCTTTTGCTAATGGAAGTATAGGCTAGGTTGTTGTAAGAGCAATTTAACATTTCCAATGAAATTTCAGTGTAGTTACCTCCCCTAGCAGTACAGAAGAAAGGGGTTTGGGTTATTGGGGAATCCTTGGTCTATGATCTAATGAGGGCCCAGGCTCTATTTGTCTTGTTGTTCCACTGTCCTCCATCTTCATAGGCTAATGCCACTGCATCATTCCAGCAAGGGACAAGGAGCAAGAGAAAGGCATTGCAGGAGTTTGGTTTTCAAGCCGAATGCATCACTCCAGCTTATAAACTCTCCATCTAAACCACTTATTTGCCTAGCCATGTCTAGAGGCAAGAGAGGATTGGGTATGTTATTTCTTCTTGGAAGACATATGATTTCCTGAAAGTTGTGACAGAGTATCAAGGTGAATAGCAGTTGGAATGGTAGGAAGAAAGGTGTGGCAGTGGGAGTCAAACTCTGGTTGACTGTAAGAGCAGCATGCACACTTAACCTCTGAGCCATCTCTCCAGCCCCAGCTTTTTTTAATTCTAGGAAAGAATGGATTTACTAGGTGAGCCAAAATAGTTCTTATACATTGAATTTAGAATGAAATTGTGAAATTGTGAACAAGAATAGATCAATTTCAAAATAATTGTGGTTTTTTTTTTAAGGAAACTATTAAAAAAAAAGGGTGGGGGGATCCACTCATGAATCTCATCTTTTGTTTTCTTCTACTTCCTTCAGTACTCAGAATGGAACCCAGGGCCTTGCACATACAAGATAATGCTCTGCCACTAAGCTGCATGTCCAACCTTAGGCTTTATTTTTTATTATTGAAATTAGCAACTTGGCTGAAATTGGGTTGTTTTATTTTCCATTCCGAGTTGCATTTAATATGTGCCAGGGAAGAAAGAAAACAGTGGTTTTTAGTTACCCCAGTACTAAAGGCTTTGAGTAGGATATTAGGGAACTAGGAAAATGGGAAGGAGCCCAGCTACAAAAGAAACAAGAAATGTGGGACAACAGAGATGGTGGTGAGGCTCAGGGAGGTGGCTGCCCCTCAGGTCAAGTCCCAGAAGTGCGTGGCTCAGGCAGGACCGTTGTTTCTCTGCTGCAGAGAACCTGTCATAATGAGAAGCTGAGGATGAGGTGTCAAGGGGGAACCGGGGAGTTTCTCCACATAAGGTTCAGAGTGAGGTTGTTCCAGTCATGCAATGAATCAGGCAACAAATCAGACAGAAAAAGAAGCCAAGAAGCTAAGAGTCCTGCGAGGAAGAAGGGCAGGCACTGAGGCTGCCACCCAGCACCATCCCTGAGACATTCAGAGAAATGGTTCCAGACAAGAGGCAGCTGTCAGTCCGAACTCTGCTCATTTTCAGGAAAGGCATGCTGTCAGGGGGGCTCTGGCAGCATTTGGCAGACAGGTCCTGTTTTAAACAAATAGGCACTGCTTGCCTGAGCTGACAACATGACTGTCCCAGGGCTGATGTCTTTGGAACACTCAGGCTGAGCCTGAATTTTATCTATGTTTATCTTCTATATAAATAGGACCATGCGGCCTGTAACACACACACACACACACACACACACACACACGGCTCCTTTCTTCCTCTGTGCCACATGTAGAGTATTCTTTATATGATATATGGATGTTTACCTATTCTGTTAGTGAGTATTTGGGAGTTATTATTCACCAGACTGTGGGGGACTTTCTTGTAGATGACCTTGGTATGTATGCATTCACATTGTGCTGATATTTCAGTTTTAGCTCTAGAAATAGTCTTACTTAACTTGTCTTACTTTATCTGGGATGCTGTAACAAAGTGCCGTACACCAGGCAGCTTATGAAACAGACATTTTTTGTTCTGTTCTAGAGTCTGGATCAGGGTGCCAGTGTGGCTGGGTTCTGGTAGGGTCCTCTTCTGACTGCAGTTATTTTATTACATGCCACATGATAAAGAGGACAAGAAAGCTTTCTGGAGTCCCTTTGATAAGGAACTAATTCTATTCAGGAAGCAACTATTAACATGACCTAATAACCTCCAAGTTCTCACCTCTGGATTCCACTGTCATACTGGTGAGGAGTAGGGTTTCAAGATATGCTTTTAGGGAGGGGACACAGATACGTAGTTTATGGCAACCCCCTTTAAGTAAAGAATTGCCCATTGGTATAAGGCAAAGAAAAAATGGGCAAAATACAGGTGATTAATGAAGGCGGTCAGTGTAGCTTTGGAATCCTTCACCCACAAAGGAACTCTAACCAAAATCCAGCCCTTCCAGGCACTCTCTTACTTAACCTTCTAAGTTCCTTCCCCACTATGTTACTGATGAGGGAACTGAGGCACACAGAGGTCAAATATCCTATTCAAAACCACACAAGTTTGGGCTGGTGACATGGCTCAGTGTATACGGTGGTTGCTGCCAAACCTGATAACCTAAGTTTGATCCTCAGGACACCCATGGTAGGGGGGAAAGAATCAAGTTCCATCAGTTGTCCCCTGACCTCCACATGCTTACACAGACACATGCAACAGATAAATAAATGTAATAAAAATAAGGGCTCGAGAGATGGTTCAGCAGTTACCAGCACTGGCTGTTCTTGCAGAGGACCAGGGTTTGAATCCCAGCAGCTAACAACTCCAAGTCCAAGGGATCCAACATCCTCTTCCGACCTCTGTTGGCATTACGTGACACAGGTGCACTCACATGCGTGCAGGCAATACACTCATACACCTAAAACAAAAACAATAAGATATATTTAAAAAATAAATGAAATAAAAATAAAAATAAAACTGCACAGGCAGCAGGCAAAGGAGCCAGATGAAACCCAAGGGATCTGGCCACAGAGGTGGAGCTCTTTCTTACTCACTATTCTGTCTTGATTTTGTATTCTCCTACTGTCCCTGCCACATTTAGACAGGCTTCACCTTGCCGTCTTAAATTGAACCCTCTCTTGACCGAACATCTCCTTGCAGCTACTTACCCGCTTCGGACTGTTATTTCCAGTTTGGAGGAGTTGGCCTGCCATAGCGCCCCGTTCCCTCACCTCGCACCTGTTCCTTAACTAGTCTGACATCAGCCCACTTCGGCACACCCACCTCCACCGAGGTCAGCGTGACCTCCCTGCTGCAAAATCCACTAGATATTTTTTGCTCACCATGTGGTGCGTGCGTGCGTGTGCGTGAGTGCGTGCGCGTGCGTGTGTGTGCGTGAGCGTGCGCGCGTGTGTGCGTGCACAGATCACTCTCTCCCAGTACTCCCTCATCTTCTTGCTTGACTATGTCTCTCTCTGTCCTCATCCTACCTGTTTAATTGCTCTCCTAGGCTGTTCTGCTTGGTGAATCCTTTTAATATGACCTTTAGATATTGAGTGGCTCCTGTCTCATCCCTGGACCTTCCTCTTTTGTTCCATACATTTTCCTTAAATAAGCTCATCTTCACCATTGACTACCGGTACTTGGTGGGTCCCAGATGTGTCCCTCTAATTTGGCTTTGACTTGTGAGGTACAATGCTGTTTATCACACTGCCCACTCCACTTGATGTTTACTGAGAATCTAACTTTTTCTCCTGAAATGAACTCATAATGTCTTCTACTCCCACCTGCTCCTTCTGTGGGCACCCGGAACATGTGAAATGATGATCTTATTGCAAAGAGTCATCTTTGATGCCTTCTGCTTTCTAGTCCTGTCTAACAATTTACTGTTTCTGTAAAATTTTCCTAATTATTCCTCAAATGACTCATTGTCTATGACCCTAACTTAAGTTTCTGTGTTAACTCATTACAAAAAGAAACTTCGCTGACCAAGGCTGAGAACAGCACTAAACGATGGATATAAACATAAATATTTGGAGGACAGTTTGATAACATGTCCATTTAGTGAAACAACAGTATGTATTTCCCCCCCCAGGGCCTTTGGCCTCCCCAACCATAGTTTTTTGGCTAGGTTTACAGTACATGCATGAATACACCACCATTTCCTATTGTGGAATAGGCCTCAAATCCAACCCAAAGGTGACAGCCATGGCACTACTGCACCAGTGGGAACATTTTGCCTGGCAGGTCAGTATTGTAGCATGCAGGGCCTGCTGCCGGGTACGTCTATTGGTGTTTTTTCTGTCCTAATGGCTTGGGTAGTGTCTTCCAGCACTGTGAAAGCTAGCCAGAAGACAGGAAGTTTTCAAGTCAGTTCCAGCTTGATTATTTATGTGAAGCAACAGTGTGCTGTGACTTCTACAATAGAGTATCACCATCTAGTTCTGGTGGGTAACCAAGAGCAATAGTAATAGTCTGTATGTTTAGGGGGCCTTTGGACCCTCCTTGACCAGTAACTCATAGGGAGGAATCCCATAACTGGAACTGGAATTTCCATTTAATAACCCGTGGCTTTTGGGGTATCCATTCAGAATATCTCTGTTCAGATTCCTTTTAATAAAACTTTTAAAAATTAGCTTACAAAGTAGTGAGCTTCGCTCAGGCTTTTCATACTTCCTAATTTGGTCAACCCTCCCTCCATCTTCTTTTCACCCCCATTCTGGCCTAAACTTTTCCACTCCTAGTGTTCCCTTCCCGCTTACCATTACCCCGTCCTCATTTAACCCTTTAACCCCCAGTATTTCCCCTTCTGTTTTCATATCACGTGTGTTCTACAATCCCTTTCCCCTCAAGGCCTCTTTTTCTCTTCCCTTTCATGGGCCCTTTCTAGCTTCTGGGAATACTTTCTAACTTCTTTACAAATACTCCAAATTTAACATGCAAATTTAAAATTAGCAATTAAGATCTACATATGAAAGAGAACATGCAGCATTTGTATTTTGAGGCCAGGATTCCCTTACTTACAGATTTTCCAGTTCCATCCATTTTCCTGCAAATTTCATTTTTCTCTACAGCTGAGTAAAATTCTGTTCTGTATGTGGAGCACATTTTATTATCCCATTCTTCAGTTGATGGACCTGTAGGATGACTCCACTTCCTAGCTATGGTGAGTAGAGGAGTTATGAACATGGATGTGCAAGTGGGTCTATAGTGGGATATGAAGTCTTTTGAGTGTATGTCCAGGAGTGAACACATTGGTCACATGATAGTTCTGTTTTTATCTTTTTGAGTAAGTGCACCAATCTATATTCTCACCAGCAGTGATGAACATTCATCTTTTCCCATAGCCACAGCAGCATCTGTTTTTGTGCTGATAGTCATTCCAACTGGAGTGAGATAGAATCCCAAAGTAGCTTTTTTTTTTTTTTTTTTTTTTGTCTTTTTCATACATGGTCTCCCTGTAGCCCCAGCTGGTCTGGAAAATGCTATGTAGACCAAGCTGGCCTCATCTCACAGAGATCTGCCTGCCTCTGCCTCCTGAGTGCTGGGATTCAAGGTATGTGCTATAAGGCTCCCAAGTGGTTTTAATTTACATTTATCTAATCCAGTCAGACATTATTAACAATTAACATAACACCAGCAGCTCCTACCATTTGTACGTGGTCTCCATTCCCGCATTCCTCTCTCTGCAGATCACATACTCTTCATGTTGCTTTGTTCTGATGTTACATTTTATGTCCTCAGCTCCTTCGAATTAAACTAATAGTTCTTCCTTCTTAGGACTGTCAGGAGGATTAAAGAACTTAGTACACGTAGCACACTTAGTGTTGTGCTAATTATTACCTATCATCCTATCAAAAATCAGTAATTATTTTTCTGGCTCTTACAATCTTTCTACCCCCTCTTCCATGACAACCCCTGAGCCCTGGGTGAGTGAGACTTAATCTAAGAGTCCTGTCCAGGGACCCACCCTCTGCAGATTCCTAATCTCTATGATTTAGCCATTTGTGACCTTTTGTGTTTCCTAGCTCTTTGTTGCATGAGTCCAAATCAGTAATTTTTATTCTTAGAGAAAGATAGAACAATGGACTTCACAATTACAATTACACTTTACAGTTTATATGGCTGTTATTTGTATGTTTCTGGCAGTTTCATCACAGGTCCAATTCATTTCTCTTCCCCTTCTGCGAAGTAGCGAGGGCATCATGCGAGCTCAACCTACCGAAAGAGGTTGTAGTAACATCGATGAACACGAGGGGGCAGCATGCTGTTGCACTAAAAAATCAGCCCATTAGAAAATATAAAATAGTTGGAACAGTGAAATTCTTTCCTTTGATACAATGTCTTGTAATATTCTATGGGAGGGAACTATTGAGGGAAGTTTCTCAGGATGGATAGCTGCCTCATTCCACAAATTTTCCCTACATATTCTGCTTTAAAAGGAGCAGAGGTCCGTCTCTTCACATGCTGCTGTCTGTGCCCCAGTTCTCAGGGTCGCACTTAGCACCTCCTGAGGCTCTTCCCAGAGGCATCAGAGAGCCTTCATTTGGAAGTGCTGTCTTACAAAGTGCTTAAACACAATATCTGGACTCAGGGGCACCTAGGATAGTTTCAAACCCGAGGCTCCCCAAAGATATCTGTTGACCTCTTGTTGAGGCATACGCGCCTGTCCTCCCCTGAGTCCCTCAAGGGCAGAGACTACGCCATCTTCGCTTTGATGACTCAGCAGTTTCCAGGAGTCTGTCCTAGTGAGGCTGGACTACACTGCACCAAATCAGAAGCTGGGAAACGAGTGACCATACTATGCTTGAATAGTGGGACTGTCCTGTAAGGACCCCCCAGTGAATTGTCTTTAGTGATTTTTTCTATATTATAAAAGCAGTTCATGTTCTTAATTGGAACGTTTGAAATGCTAATCATCCCATTTACCCAATATTAATAGAAGGAATACCAGTTTCTTCCCTCTTTACGTTAGAGGATAAAATACAGATGCATGTGTGCACGTGCACACCTATGTACAGGGTTTCCATTATGACAACATGGACTGCAGCATATCCCACGATAAGATGCCGCTATCTTTAACTAATTCCTCTCTATCTGCTGGAAACTGTTTCCAAATGTTTGCTCGTTTAAAGAGCAGTGTGGTGAGTATCTTTGCAGCTAAGCCTTAGCCCATATTCTCTGAGTGCCTTAGGATAAATTCCCAGAGGAAGAATTTCTGGGTGATGGGTAATTTACACTGTCACTGACAGTGACAGTGCCCTGAATCAGATGAAAAGTTTTAATTAAACATCACAGCAGAACTCTGTAATTTTGTCTTAGTACCGTCAGTACTGCTCAAAACATTTGGTGAACTCTGTGTTTGGTGATCCTAGCTCTGACTCATACGAGAAAATAAATCAGCTCTCAACTTGCCTTTGATCTTTGACTGTTCAGGAGAATCTAATTTACCACAAAAGGATAAAGAAAGCACCATGAAGGATATTTATATAAATGTGTCACCAGTTCCAGGAGCTAAGAGGAAGCCCCGCACTATGTAGTGACACATAGGAGAAATGTTCCATCCACGGGGCAGCTCTTACTTGCATCCCGGTAGACTTCTTAACATGGTGATGTCCCTGTCCTTCCCTGGTCCAGCCAGGTGTCTCGTTCTCAATTGTTCTAGCCTGAAGGATGCTCTTTCCTCTTTCAGCGATCACTTCCCTAAGCTGTTTTGGAGGTGAGACTGCATTGGATGCTCTCTGACATTGAATGCTTTGCAGTGTACACTGTGTTTCATGGGTCATCTCTTGGAACTTCTTTTCCTTTCGATCTTAAGTATGTACACAAATAAAGAATGAACAT
Organism: Eospalax fontanierii; assembly: GCA_035773235.1. Lineage (NCBI taxonomy): Eukaryota > Metazoa > Chordata > Mammalia > Rodentia > Spalacidae > Eospalax > Eospalax fontanierii. Next base: position 27,972,318 of record CM069548.1, on the reverse strand, counting down.
TTAAAAATATGTCTGTCAGGGAATAGAGAGAATATTAATGCATCTTTCAGCTCTCACCAGTAAAGTTTCTTCATGCAACAGAAGGCCACAACTGGCCAAAATGTAGAGAATAAGAGCCTGCAGAGTATGTGTCCCTGGCTAGGACTCCTATATTAAACCTCTGCCACTCAGGGCTCAGGGACCATTGTGAAAGAGGGGGTGAAAAGATTCTAAGAGCCAGGGGTGGTGTTTCTTACACCGCACACCACAAGGAAACAGTCTTCCTGGAGGCTGGGAACTTACTTATATGAACTTACAGCAACGTGACAGCATGCACAAGACCCATGCAAACTCAATCAAAACAAAAACAGCATAGAACTGGGGAGATGGGTAAGAAGTCCTAGTCTTAGCTGAGGAACTATTGGCAACAGATCACTGTTGGGTGAGGGAGAGCTGGTCTTTAAGGGAGTGATGCTAAATAGGCTGATCAGGTTCCAGTAGATGAACTCACACCAAGGGACATCTGGGGACATAAACTTGACTCAATAGATCTTAATATATATGACAGAATGCTTGTTTATATAGGGCTTCCTGATGGGAGAATAAATGGGAAATGGCCTGTGACTGGGGTACAGAGTTTCTCTATGGAGGGGCCACGAGTGGCACCTGATCAACAGGAGCAGGAGTAGAGAGTGCATTGCTTCTGCCTATGGTTATATGCTTGCTTGGCATCTGGGGATGAGCTGATGAGTTTACTGAGGAACTGGACTAACACTAACCCAAGTTACTCTCTTGCTGTTACCATTTATCTTACTAAATTGTGTAGACATTTTCCAGATAAAGCTTTAGGCTGATATTCAAGGCCCTCAACAGTATGACTTTAACCTTACTTTTCCATCCTTTCTAGAGGCAGGGTGAATGTGGCTGCACCTCGGTGACACAGCAGCACTCGAGGCGAGGAGATCATGAACCTCAGGGTCCTCAGTGGGTGGGAGGGTCTTCCCCATCAGAACCACATTTCAAACTCTCTGCAGTCTGCTGGCATGTCTAGTTTTATATTGCCAGAGAAAAAAGTGGGCACACACTTTCCTATTCCATGCATATCCCAATCTACCAGCATCTGAAGATTCATTGTCTGGTCCTGTGGAACTGGACAGGGAAGTAGCCATGCTGGGCCTCAGTTTCCTGGTTTGTAAACTAGGGTGATACTGGTGCCCTTTCCCAGCTCTACTGGATGACTGAATGGGATGATGGGTGTAAACTATGGAGAAGAACCTGGTACTATGCATTGGACACTCCGTGGACAGGGAGCAGGACTGAGGAGAGTGTAAGAGACTCAGTGTGCGAGCAGGAAACGCACCCAAGGCTGGATCCCCAGGTCTCAGAGAGTGGCACGGCACCCAGACGTCTTCAGGGAGGGCGCAGGATAGGGAGTGTGCTCTCTGTAAGCTGCAGCCTGACCACCTGGTCCTACAGGGTTGTAGGGGAGGTGATAGCATCCACAGGACTCTGTCCTCCCTCCTCTCTCACTCTAATCTCCGCCCCTCCACACACCTAAGGCAGGTAGACTGAGGGTTAGGAAGAGGGCTGGACACAAAACCTAAAGAGCATCCTGTCAGGTCATAGAACCTGCGCATAGGAGCCCGGGGAGTCTGCCCAACACACACGCTGACTGCGAGTGCAATAGTCGTCCTTCCTGTAACAACGAATAGCTGTCCGCTGAGGGCTGACTGGGTGTTCCTTCCCAGAAAACACAGCAGTCCAGCACAGAGAAGCTCAGTGGGAGACCAGGCAGGTGATACCTTCAGGATCTTCCGTTCTTTGTATTCTGAGTGCCATGCAGGACCAGGCCATGTCACTAAGAGCAAGGTCGTCTGGGATCCCAAGGGAGAATGCTGAACCATGGAGCTTGCTGCTGTTTTGAGTTCTCATAGAAGGGGTAACTGAGGTGGGAGGGTTGAGGGAGGGAGGGAGGGAGGGAGGGAGGGAGAGAGAGAGAGAGAGAGAGAGAGAGAGAGAGAGAGAGAAAGATCTCTTCCAAGATGGCAACAGAAAAGTTGGAGCTGGAGCAAGCCATTGTCTGTTTGGTTCACGGAGGAGGAGGCCGTTGTTAGAGCACACTGCCCGGGGCCCCTTCCTTCAGTCTCCATCTGTGCCAGATGCTGGGCTTCTCTGCATGTCATAACTTACTAGAGCGTCCCTGTGGAGGAGGAACCATCCAAGTCTTACAGACAAAGATACTAAGGCCAACAGGTTTTCAAGGTAGTGGTAGCTGAGAGTGTCAGAATCCCAGCCTGTGGGTGTGTCTTCAAAGCTGGCACCCTTAGTTACTGAGTTGACGTTTACAGTCCAGCACCGCAGTGCACTGTTGGAATTTCCGACACTTCTGTTACTTCCTGCGTTATCATTTACTTAATATTTTTCTTGAACTTACTTTCTGTTATATTATAAGAAAGTTTTCTTGAACAAGAACCTACCAAAATGGAGAGCTAGAATCACCTAGCACAAATTGAAGTTACCATTAATAGAAATAAAAGGAAATCCCTGCTTACAGCCTGGTAGACTCCAAATCTTTTTAAAAAAATCATCATCATTATTATTATTTCCTTGTTACATTCTTATTTATTTTGCTGTGAGTCAGAGTCTTTAATGACTGTGCCAGCTCTCCACCCCTATATATTTATTGGTTATGCAGGTATGTTTGTGTGCATGTGTATATGTGCATGCTACAGAATGGATTCTTGTTTGTCCAGGTCAAAGGACAACTTGAGGGAATCGGTTCTTTCATTCCAGCATGTGGGGCCTGAGGATTGAATTTAGGGAGTCAGGCTTGGTGGAAAGCATCTGTACTTGCTGAGCTGTCTCACAGGCCCCTGACTCCAAATTCTAGAGCAGAATGGTTGTAAAATAAACCCATCCCTTAATTGCTTGCTTGTCCTGGGAGATATCTCTCCCCCCTATCTGTCTGGGTTCTAAGATCTATAAAATTGGATTTGAAATTGGGTTGTACATGTGCTGGCAAATGTCCAACAATAGGCTCTTCAAAAAAAAAAACCACTATCTGTGTATTTACTTATCTATCATAATGCACACACAATTTTCAAGCAAATAATACCGACACAAAGGAGCTGTAGAACAAAATTTTAAAATAATAGGAAACTATACGCTATTGTTTATTGTAAATCCCAATAATAAATTGCAAGTTTCCTCAGAATGTTCCCAGTGCTTTTTGCTGGTCTTTTTTTTTTGTCTGTATCTAACCTGTGGTTGAAATCGACAAACAAGCGAAGTTACAACATAGATGTTGGTTGACACCAGAAAGATAAAAGTGAAATAACTTGAACTTGACCTTGTTTGTCAGAATTTGACTAGCTCATCAATGTCATCAATGATCAATGGTCAGTGAGATTTCCGTAAATTTTTTGAATACTGGAAAAATATTTCCTTAAGCCTTTGTCTTTTTTTTTTAAAACAATGTATTTGTTCCAAATCTAACATACTTTTAAGATACTGTTATTAACATTGTACTCTATAGTCTAGAGAGTATACCAAGAAAAACAATAAGAAATGAAGCTTCATGTTGTGACATAAAATTAGAAATCAAGTGCCAAGTTGTAGCAGTCACTGTTTTATGTTGTAAATATTTGCATGACCTATTTTCTGCTAATGTGACGTCAGTGATCATAGCCCTGGAGGGAAAATACTAAAATGTCAACTATTTACTTCCTTTGTTTCTAACATATTTCATTACACTGTGAATCTGTATAACTTAATTTTGAATTGCTAGCTGTGCTTAACAACACTCTCGAGACTCCTGTGAATTTGACTTCTGCAAGTTGATGTGTGCAGTTCCAGCATTGACTGCACTGACTCTGGTCCTTTCCTTGAAACCAGGCAAGCTGTATATGCCACCTTGTAGAGCCACCATCTGGGAGTCGTTTCTTCTACTCTTAGGCGTGCAGACTGCTTCCAGCTCTGCCTCAGTAACAGAGCAGAAGGCTATTAAAGTTTTAATTTCTCCTCCTCCTCCTCCTCCTCTTTCATGATTATTATTGTTGTTTGTGTGTGTGTGTGTGTGTGTGTGTGTGTGTGTGTGTATCACAGTGTACATGTGGAAGTCAGAGGACAATTCTGCAGAGTCAGTTCTCTTCTGCTACCTTTGTGTGGGTTCTGGGGATTGATCTCAGGTTGTGAGCTTGTACAGCAAGCCTCTTACCTCCTGAGCCATCTCAGCGGTCCAAGAGCAGAGTTTTGCTGTCATTTCTGAATTCATCTCCTCCCCCTTTCCTTCTTATTGCTCCTGTTCCCTCCATTCTTTCTCCCTGAACACACCATATATACCCACCTCTGGACATCTAGACCTGTTCTTACCCTGTCATGTTATTTTTCCAGATATTCCCAGGGTTCATTTCTTTCCTCACATCTCACCTTCTCCTGGTGGCCTTCCCTGCCCATCCTAATTATAACTGCAACTCCTTTTCTGTGTTTCCTTTTCAGTGACCATCCTTCTTCCTTGCTTAGTTTTCTCTACAGCATTGTATATCATGTTTTACACAGTGTCAGCTATTACTTGGGTGCTTAGGTATCAGGGATACAGGTTTAGACAAAAGCTTCAATCTCTTATCACCCTGGAGTTTGTTAATGGGAGGCAGCTCCTGAAACAAACAAACAAAAAACTAACCCCAAACAAACATACAATCGCAATTATAGTGTTACAAAGGAAAAGAACTGGATGTTCTGAGAGTCTATTAAGGAGTTGTGACACGTTAACTTTGATTTAAAGACCTTTCTGATTGCCCACACAAAATGGATCAAAGAAAATCTCATAGTGGCCTGGACCCCTGGGTGGCAGAAAGAGAGAAGCTGGTGGAATCAAGATCCGGGCCAAATCTCTCTCATAAAATGTTGCTTTGTGATTCTTTTTTTAAGTTTAAGAAAAGTTTTATTGTTTGAAGAATTTCATACAATATATTTTGATCATATTCAGACTCCTCTCCCGTCTTCACCCTACCGCCTCCCCGACCCCCGCCGATTTCTTGTCTATTAGCAAATGAAAACTCCATCTTATACAACATATCTGAACTGGGTACCAGAGAAATCATATCTCATTAGAATATTAGCAATCTAAAGACATGCCAAAGGGCCCACTCCCTTTCCTTTGTATGTGGTTTCATTCAGAATATTCCCGTTTCTTGGAATGGAATTTTCACACTTATTTTTTGTTTCCCTCTCAGAAGTAGGGATTTCTCTCTTCCTCAGAGATCAGTAATGTTGGTTTTCCTCATCAAAGTTAGTTGTTCACAGGCCTTGCATACAGGCTATACTTTGACTGTTTCAGGGCCTCACTCAGGACAATCACTCCACTGTGGACCAAGGCTTTCTCCAAGAGGATGATGCCCCACAGGGTTTTACCAGCAGAAACTAGGTCCTCACAGTAGGCAGCTGTTAGCTCACAGGCCTCCAATCCAGCATTCTCTGAGTGGCAGCTGGGATATTTCACGGCTTCATACAATAGCTTTATACCAGTGTCCTCTAGCTTATTTTCTGAAATTGGTAGGTGCCTCAGATTGTTAATGCTATTGAAGACTGCAGTCAGGTCTTTAACAGCACCTGGATGATGATGAGGGCCTTGCAACCATGGGTGCCCCTAGAGCACATGGGCTCAGTTTGGCTGGCTCCACCTGCTGGTGTGCATGGTGAGGCTACCACATCTTGACTCCACAGTTATTTTCTTTCTTACTTGTCAAGTCCTGACTTCATAATTTTAAGATTAATATAGGAGCATGTATGGTCAGGGAAATATTAGTCTTGTGTAATAAGGTTCCTCACATGGTCCAGCACATGAATTCAGTGGATGCCTTTATACCCCATTGCCCTGAAGCCAGCTGCCTCTGACCATCTTTTTTTTTTTTATGGTGAATATTCTTCCTTGTGATTTTTAAAACATTTTTATTTATTATTTTTATTTTATGTGTATGAGTGTATTACCTGCATGTATGTAAGTGCACCTGTGTCATGCAATGTCCACAGAAGTCAGAAAAAGGTATAAGATCCCCTGGAACTGGAGTTACGGACAGTGGTTAACTGCCATGTGAGTGTTGGAAATCGAACCCAGGTGTTCTGCCAGAGCGGTCAGTGCTCTTAACCACTGAACCATCTCTCCAGCCCTGCCTCGTGATTTTAATAGTTTTATTTTTCCCTTTTACTCAATTCAGAAGACATGATGTCATCATTATAGAAAAGTCTGCATACCTTCTTTCTTCTTCTTTACACACACACCTGTAAGTCCAGGTTCTGCATATAAGAGAAAACATGGAGTAATTGCTTTTCTGAGTCTTGCTTATTTGGCTTAACATAATTCCACTTACATATATTTTCCTACAAATGCCACGAGTTCATTTTTCTTTGTGACAATATGTACCACACTTTCTTTATCCATTCATGTATTGGTGTGTATATAGAACAGTTCCATTTCATGGCTATTGTGAATAGTACTTTAGGAAATGTGGATATTCAAGTGTCTTGGTGGTATGTTGACTCAGAGTACTTTGGGTAGAGATCAAGAGTGGCATAGGGTCGTAAGGTAGTTCTGTTTTCATTGTTTTGTGAACGTTTCATACTTGGTGACTGCACATCACATGCCCATCAGCAATGAAGAACGGTTCCTCCTCACATTCTCAGCAGCATTTTCTATGATTTATTGTTTCCTTGATGATAGCCATTCTGATGGGGGCGAGATGGACTCTCAAAGCTGTCTTAGAACTGTGATGTGTGTACATGCCACAGTGCCCATTTTGCCATGTGGGTGCCAGGGATCGAACTCAGGTGGTCTGGCTGGATGGCAAGTACCTTTACCATCTGAGCCATCTCGCTAGCCTTCAAAGCACCTTTAATGTGCATTTCTCCGATAGCTAAGAATATTGAACACCTTTTCAAGTATTTATTAACTATTTGTGTTTCTTTGCTTAGCTGTCTATTCAGCTCATTGGTCCATTTACTGATAGTATGATTTGGGGGTATTTTAACTTTTTCATTCTTTATATATTTTATGTTTTTAATGCCCTGTCTGACAAAGATTGCTTTTTATTCTGTGAGTTTGTCTCTTCACTCTGGTAATTGTTTCCTTTGGCATTTAGAAGGTTTTTAATATTACATTGTCTCATTTGTTGATTCTTGGGATTGTTTTCTGGACTATTGGGGTCCTTTTTTAGGTCATTGCCTTTGCTTATGTCTTGAAGGTAATTATATTTTCCTCTAGCAGTTTCAAGGTTTCAGGTCTTACATTAAGGTCTTCCATTCAGCCCCAGACATAGTGGTATATGCCTGTAATCCCAGCACTTGGGAAATGAAGATGGGACATCAAGACTTCAAGTCCAGCCTTACAGCTACAGAGCAAGTTAAAAGCCATCATGAACCACATATGACCTTGTCCAAAAAATCAAAACTCAAAAAACACAAAACAAAAAACATGTCTTTGAGTCATTTTGAATTGTTTTTTTGTGTATAGTGAGAGATATGGTTCTTATTTAATTCTGCTTGTAGAAATCTAGTTTTCCCAGTACCATTTGTTAGTGGACTGTGTTCTTTTCAATGTATGTCTTTGAAAGCCTTGTCAAAAAACAGGGTGCCTGCAACTCTGGCTTTATCTCTGGGTCTTCTATACTGTTCCAGTACTCTGGGTTTGTTTTTGTGCCAACACTGTACTTTTTTGGTTACTATGGTTCTATAGTATAATTTGAGATTGTGATGCCTTCAGCATTGCTCTTTCTGCTTAAGATTGCTTTGGTTATTCAGGGTCTTTTTGTATTTTAATATGAATTTTAGATTATTTTTCTAATCCTGTAAATAATGTCATTGGAATTTTGATGCAGTTTGCACTGAATCTGTAGATTGCTTTTGGTAATATAGTCATTTTCACTATATTAATTCTGCTAATCTGTGAACATGGAAAGTCTTTCCATCCTCTAGTGTCTTCTTCAATTTCTGTCTTCAGTGTCTTAAAGTTTTTGTTGTAGAGGTCTTTCATTTTGTTGGTTGGGTTTATGCCTGGGTTTTGTTTTGTTTTTCAGTGATTTTGTTATTGATATATAGACAAGCTATTGATTTTTGTATGTTGATTTTATATGCTGCTACTTTGTTCAAAGTGTTTATGAGGTCTAAAAATTTTCTGGTGGAGTGTTTGGCGGGACTTTTAAGTATAGGTTCATGTCGTATGCAAATGGGGATAATTTGACTTCTTTCATATTTTGTGTCCCTTTTATTTCTCTCTCTTGTCGTATTGTTCTAAAAGAGTGGAGTCATTAGGCCCCCTTCTCTTGTTCCTAATTTTAGAGGACATACTCTTAGGTTTTCTCCATTTAATATGATGTTGACTCTAAGTTTGTCACATATAGCCTTTACTATGTTCTGGTACATGTTTTGTTCTTAGTTTCTTCATAAATTTTACATGAATGGATGTTGTGCATCAATTGAGATAATCATGTGATTTCTGTCCTTAGGTCTTCTTATGTTTTGCATTATACTTATTGATTGTCTATGTTAAATCAACCTTGCATCCCTGGAATAACATCAACTTGGTCATGGTGTTACGATCTTCTTAATGTGTTTTCATTTAAATTTATTATTTTTATTTTATGTGTATATATGTATTGCCTGCATGTATGTAAGTGCACATGTGTCATGCAATGTCCACAGAGGTCAGGAGAAGGCATTGGATTCCCCTGGAACTGGAGTTAAGGATGATTGCTAGCTGCCATGTGGGTGCTAGGAATCAAATCTGGGTCCTCTGCAAGTGCTCTTAACCGATGAGCCATCTCTACAGCCCTTAAAGTGTTTTTGAATTAAATTTGCAAGAGTTTTATTGAGAGTTTTGAATATATGTTAATCAGTGAAATTGGTGTGTGGCTTCCTTTCTTGTGTCCTTATTCAGTTTGGGTATCAGGGGTAATTCTGACTTTGTAAAATGAGTTTGGTGGTGATCCTTCTGTTTCTATTTTACAAACAGTTTGAGGAGCATTGGTGTTAGATTTTCTTCAAAGGTTTATTAGAATTTGGCAGTGCATCCAGCTGGTCTTCGGCTTTATTTTCCCTTTGTGGTGACATTTTTTATTATTGTTTCAATCTTATTGATTGTTCTTGGTCTGTTTAAATTGTTTATGTCTTGATTAAATTTTGGTAGGTTATATATATCTAGGAATTTATTAATTTCTTCTAGATTTTTCCAATTTGTTTTGAAATACACATTTTCAAAATACACCCTAGTGGTCCTAATGTATTTCACTGGAATCTCGTAACCATCACATTTTTAATCTCTTGTTTTATTTGTTTGATTTTTTTTGAGTGTAGCATCCAGTCTCCATGTATTTCTGTAGTTTCTCTCCATTGATTTCTAGTTTTATTACACTATAATCTAGTAAAACACAGAGATAATTTAGTTTGTTTTGTATTTGATAAGGGTTCATTTTTGGCCTAACATGTGGTCTATTTTAGTGAAGGTTTCATGAGTTGTTGAGAAGAATATGCATTCTCTTTCTGTTGGGTGGAATATTCTGTATATACCCATTAAATCCATTTGATCTCTGGCATATTTTAACTTTGCGGTTTCTTTGCTGATTTTCTGTTTAGGTGATCTATTTAGAGATGAGTATATGGTATTGAAATTACTCACTGCTAATATATCAAAACCTATCTGAACTCTTATGTCCAGTAATATTTATTTTATGAATTTGGGAGCCCCAAATATATGTGCCATATATATTTATAATTGTTTTATCTTCTTGACTGGCAGCTTGAGCAGAATATATAATGGCTTTCATTGTCCCTGTTGGTGAATTTTGGCTTGAAGTTTACTTTTATCAGAGCAAGAATAGCTTTGGCAGCCTGTTTCCAGTTTCCAGTCACTGAACAGATGGTTTTTCACACTTTCTTCACCTGTGGGTGCCTTTACCAGTGAAGTGTGTTTCTTGGAGCCATCAGATAGTTGAATCTGGATTTTTAATAGAGTCTGCCATTCTACACCCTTTCATTGATGGGGTAGAATATCTACATTTAGAGTTACTGAAATGTTGATGGTTTTTCTGCTTGGTTGGATTATGGTTCTTTACCTCCTTCCCGTGATTATCAGCTATGTGCTGGGATACTGTGTTGTTCATGATGAATTCCTTTCTGGGTATCCTATTCATTTATTCCTCTCATGGAATTTGGGCTTTCCTGTGATCTCCTGATGGAGACTGTCTTTCTTTCTCCTCTTTATCTTCTGCATCACTGGCTTGGTGGCCATGAACTTTCTTACTTTATATTTGTCTTGAAATATATTTCCCTGTCAATTTTTGAAAGATAGCTTTGCTGGATATAGCACTCTTGGTTGGCAGTTACTCATTAAACTTTCAGAGCCTCAAATAGATCATCCCTGACCTTCCTGGTCACTAGGATTACTGATGAGAAATCTGATATTTTCTGATGTATTTGCCTGTGTCGTGAAATTGGAACTTTTTTTCATAGCTTTTAATATGATTTCCTTAATTTGCTCAGTTGACACCTTGGGACAGGAAGATCCAGGGACAGGTTCTTCTCTGGTTGTGTCTATTTCAGGTTCCAAATGCCTCTTGCATTTGAATGTCTCTCTAGATTTGGAAACATTTCTGCTATAATTTCATGGAACATATTCCTTATGACTTTCATGTTTATCTCAGCTCTGCCTTCTGTCCCATGGCTTCTTAGGGTTGATCTCTTGATTGTGTCCAGAATTCTTGGATATCACAGTCATATTTACTTATTTTTCTTTATTGATGTTTGAATGTGATAGTTCACCAACCTTGCTCTATAGCCCTGATGTTCTTTCCTTTGGCAGAGCCTATTCGTGATATCTTCCACTAGATTTTTAAAATTTGATTCACTGAATTTTTAATTTCCAAAATTTAAAATAAATCTTAATTTCCTTGCTGAATTTTTCTTGCACATCACGCTTGTTTTCATCTATATTGCCTGTTCTTTTATTTAGTTTGCTGACTTTTCCTCAGTGTTTCTGACTCTTTTTCTGCAGGTCCTGAATTGATCTGCTTGTTTGAGTCCTCTTTGAGGTCATTGATTATTTTACCAGAAAAGTTTTGAAATCTTCACCTGACATTTGCTTTTTTTTTTTTTCAGTATCTTTGAGTTCAGGAGTTGAGGAGTTAGGATCTTTTGAAGGAAGCTTTTCATGTTTCTTCTGTTTCTGTGCTGTGATTTCCCCATCTTTTGGTTTGGATAGCCTTTCTGGTTTCATTGGGGGAGGGTAATTGTCCTGTTGAATAGTCAGCTTTTCATTATTCTTGCTGTTGTTGACGCAGGATCTCATGTAACCCAGGCTGGCCTCAAACTCACTATGGAGCTGAGGATGACTTTGAAGTTTGATCCCCCTGTCTCCATCCCCCAAGTGTTGGGATTACAGGCAGGAACAACCACCCTGCCCTTTAGTTGCCAACTACTGAGGGATCAATTTCCAGTACTATTTAGTGAGGAGAAAACAAACAGCTATTGCAGTAACAACATCAAACTCCACACGATATACAACTACCCTTAGTGTCTGTCACAGCCCAGTCATATAACAGCTATCAAACTACTATACAATGTACGATGAAGCTGAAAATCGTTTATGGTAATGTGTAGACAGTAAGAATGAGATAAAGGAAAGAGACAGGGAAAGGAGAGAAATAGAGGCAAAGCAAGGTTAAATAAATAGAAGAGGGAAGAAGGGAAGTGGAAAAGAATATTATGGAGGGGCAGAGGGAAAAGCACGAAATCAGAAAAGATGAAAAGCCAGGGCTGAGGGATGGCTCAGTGGTTGAGAGAACTCGCTGTTCTTCCAGAGGACCTAGCACCCATATGGTGGCTAACAACCATTCATGAATCCACTTCTAGGGGATCCAGTCCCCGCTTCTGGCCCCTGTGGGCACTTCATGCACACAGAACATATACATACAATAAAAATAATACAATGTTTACAGACTTATTTTATGTGTTTGAGAGGAGAATATTGCATCCCTTGGAACTGGAGCTGTGGGCAGTTGTTAGCTGCCATGTGAGTGTGGGATTTGAACCCCGGTCCTCTATGAGAACAGCCAATGTTCTTAACCACTGAGCAATCTCTCTAGCCCCAATAAAATAATTTTTTAAAAAAAAACAAAGTTAAAAAAAGGGGGGAGGGACAAGTGAGATGACTCATGGCTTAAAGCACTAGCCACTCAAGCTGGACAATTTAAGTTCAATGCCCCAAACCTATGTAAAAAGCTGGATGCAGTGGTACACACCTGTACTCCAAACACTCCCATAGGGAGGTGCGAGGCAGAGATAGGAGAATCACCCACATGTTCAAGCTAGGCTAGAGTGCACAGTACAGCACCAGAAATGACTCCTCAACAAAGGAGGAAGCAAGAACCAACTCCCTGAAAGTTGTCCTCTGACCTCCACATATGCATTGTAGCTTGTACATACCTGCACTCACACACACATCATATACACCCAACACACACACACGCACACATGCGCAGAAATAAACCCAAAAGATCTCTCAATGAAATGAAAAAGTTCAAAAACAAAGTTAAATAAAATGAGGAGAATAAAAATAAGTATTAAAAAAAAACCCTAATAATTTAAAATCAAAATACTACTCAATGTGTGTGGGGGAGAGAAAATAGAGGGACAAAACGAAAAAAAGAAACTGAGGAAAAGAAAAAATATGAATGCATAAATAATAATGAAATGCACATGGAATAATGAACGGCACTTAATATTAGATGAATGTATGAAGGTGAATGATAAAAACACTGAAAAATACCAGTGAAGCAAAAATTCAGCTAAACATATAGAGGAAAAAAAAAATCGCAACGAGGACCGCCCCCCCACCCCGCAAAAAAAAAAAAAAAAAAACGGAGGTAAAAGAAAACAGAGCGTGGAGAAAGGCGGGTTGGAAAAGCTTCTGAGTCCTTGAAAATTTAGACTGATATAAGCCTGGGGGCGTCTTATCTTTCCTTTAGTTCATGCTGTTGCTGAGCTTGTACTGGACGGTGTCTGATTCCTTCACAGTGTCAGAGACCCCTGTTACCCACGCTTGGCTTTGCATTCTGTGCTGGGCTGATTCTCGTCCTCTCCACTCTCCCCAGATCATACCCCTGAGGTGGTTAATGTTTTACTTGGGGGCATCTCCCAAGTGCCCTGGGAGTGTGGGAAGGAACCAGAACGCTGAGATCCATGCAGGCAGACAGCATTTCTTTACACTCTCAAGGCCTCCTGAGGGTTAAGCATCTGCTTGGAGGGATGCGGTGTGGGTGTCATGTACACCCCTGGGACTTCCGAGTTCTCAGGCTCGACAGCAGTGAATGGCAGGCCCTCCAGAGTTTGATCCACCTGCTGGCCTCGGCTTCGGAGCTATGGGGCTTCCGGGTTGTTCTCAGTTGTGAGCCCTGCTCCCACGCTGGCCACCGTGGTCAGAGCTGCTTCTCCATATGCAGCTCCCACCCTAAGCCAGCCCCCTGCTGCCTGTGCCCTTCAGTTGGCCAGTATCTGACTCTCCCAACTGCCCCACCCAGGCGTATATTGAAGTCTCTCAACAGGTAGATGTTTCCTGATCATAAGCCTCTGGGTAGCTCAGGTCTTAATAGGGTCTTTCAAGATGCCCATCCCTGCTCTGCACATGCTGGAGTCACACAGCATGCCAAAATGGGGTTTCTCTCTGTGTTCCAGACCTATCGAGGAATCACTATCTTTCCAACACCTGCAACTAGCTTTGTGACTGACGAGGGCTGTGGGCTCGACCTGAGGTAGCTGCCCAGATTTCAATGGTTCACACTTTGGAAGTGGCCTCTGCCCTATGTCCACCCCAGACTGTTTCGCTTCCTTCTGTGCTCGGCTCTTCTTTCCTGTGCTTTTCCCTGTGTCCTTTCGCTTCCTTTGTGGATTTCCAAAGCCTTTTCTCTATTTCTCTCTTTGGGATACAATCTATTTTTCTTCATTCTGACCCTCCCCGGTTCACACAGCCTCCACTTAGCCATCTTACTCGGACAATTTCTGATGGAAGCTGCATCACACGTCACGGCTATTTACTTGTTGAAATAGTAGTGGTCATGGTATCGGTGTCCCGGGGCTTCCAAAGTCTTTCTTATTATTTGGAAATAGCATGTGCAGAAAAGAAATTTTAAGCTTCAAATGCAGCTGAAACAGATGATTTAGTGATATTGTCAATGGGCAGGTTCATGACTCTGTACAGGTCAAGACACAGCCTCTGAGGCCAGAACTACAAAGCAAAGCCAGTCTCCATGCCAGGCACCACTTGCAGCTCCCATCCATGGGAATCAGGAGAGCACTGGAACATGACTCACCTGCACGACAGACACCTGCTGGCTCACAGGTATCCACAGCCACTGCAGCAGGGGCTGCCCATGTGGCCTGTCTTAACTTTGAAGTTAAATATCTTGTCTCAGTGAACTTATTTGGAAAATAAACCTTCTAATGCTGGGACCAGAGAGGCCGATTTAGGGTCACAATGTTGGCCCTTGGCAAATCCCAACAGTCTGAATGAAGTTAGTACAGGGAATGGCTTCCTCGGGAAGATTATCTTAGAAAAGTTAAAAAAGAAAAACAAAAAACCTTAGGGTTGGTTGATTTTTAAATATTTTCTTCTGGAGTCCTTTGAGAAACTTTCTATAAGTGGATCAGGCATCACATGACATAGGCTAAATCCACCATTTTGTTTGATCAGCCAGATTTAAAATTTTATTTATTTTATGAATGTTTTGCCTGCATGTATGTAAGTGCACTCCAGCTGTACAATGCCTGCAGAGGCAAAAGAGGGTGTCAGATCCCTCTGGAACTGGAGTTTTGGTTGGTTGTTAGCAGCCCTGTGTGCTGGGAACCAAACCCATGTCCTCTGTAAGAGCAGTCAGTGCTCTTAAATCTCTGAGCCCCATCAGCCAGGTTTTAATCAGAGCCGGAAAAAAAAGAAAAGCTTGTTGTTTTAAATAATATGTATTAAATACACGGTACTTAAACAGATCATATGAGTTTTTTTGACAAATGACAAATGTCATTATGTTTAAAGCTGCATTTGCAGTTGGAGCTATTTAGAGAGGCATTTTGACCTATGTAATCCTTTTTTGCTGTTTTCACTTCCTCTAGAGACAGGGAATATCCTGGGCATTTTGGATTGGTTTTTTGACAGAAAATTTTTACTTTTAAGAAAGCCAGAAGGTCAAGGTCAGGATTGGTGTCAGCAATTACAGGAGCCATGTAACTGGAAAGGGTTAGTTTTGTGCTCTATAAGTTTATTTTCCTTTGTTAAGTTCTAGAAGCGGGGGACCTCAGGAAGTTAGGATGCCTGGATTCCAGGGTGACTTCTGCTGTTAGTACACTCTCTGCCACCTGCTTCCCCTCTTTGGGCTGCAGATCTGACCTGGTTCTTTTAAAACTCTTTGTTCCCACTATCTCCTTCTTCCAGGTTTTAAAAAATGGTTTATTATTGTCATTATTGTCATCCTTTTGAGACAAAATCTCCCTGTAGCCACAGTTGGCCCGCAACTCGCTATGTTGACCAGACTAGCCTTGATCTCACAGAGATCTGCCTGCCTCTACCTCCCAAGTGCTGGGATTAAAGGTGTGCACCACCATGCCCAGCCTAGGTTTATTATTTTTATGTGCGCCTGTGTGAGTTTATGTGTATCACATGCACGCAGGTGCTCTCGGAGGCTACAGAACATTAGATCCCCTGGAACTGGAGTTATAGGTGGTTGTGAATCTGATGTGTTCTGGGAACCAAACCTGGTCCCTCTGCAAGAACAGTATGTACTCTTAACCTCTGAGCCATCTCTCCAGCCCAGAGGTCTTTTGTTTATATCATTGTCTTTTCCTTAGTTGTTGGCCAAGGAGTCACAATTTCCTCCATCGGCTATAACAAGGCACCTGATACTGGTTAATGCATTCTAGACATGAGAGGAAAGTTATGACAATGAAACCTCCACAGTACAGTAGTCTATCAAGATTGGCATAATGATGAAACCAGCAGACATGCTAAGGTAGATGGGGGAAATTTCATGGGGTTGAACCCCAAGATGAAGAGCTACAGGCCGTGGATGTATGCTGAGGGAAAATCAGTCTTCCATAGGGACTAGCTTCCTGAGAAACAATCCCAAGTGGGCAGCCCTGAACAAAGTACAAACAAGCGCCACTAAATGGACTCAGTGCACCATACGTACGTATATTTATAAATGTATGTATACATGTAATAATAAAGAGGCAGACAAGAAATTGTGAGTGGGGTGGGGTGCGACAAGGGACAAGTTGGAGGAGGATTGGGAGGGGGTAGAAATGATGCAAATACAATACTCATGTATAAAACTCTAAATAAGAAAAAAATTGAAAAAAAATTTTTAAAGGGTTAGATATGGGCACAAAGTGATGCTAACAGGCTCAGCTAGGTTATAGTCACAGGCTGCCTGGAGTGTCATGTAAACCAGAAAGTGCACCCTTGCCCCTGAGGGTCAGGATTCACCTGCTTCTGGATGTCCTCCAGGGACATTCCTGGTGGTAACTATGTTTTTTTTATTCACTTACCAAACTCAGGAGCACCTACTTGTGTACATGGTACTGTTCTCTACCCTTATCTGAATGGCTTACCTTAGCAACGCCTTACCTGCCCGGACTCTACGCTGACTAAAGTCTTAACGCTGTGTCTCTTAAAAAGCAGCTGCAAAGCCACCCCTTCCACCTCCTACTGTGTTAACATAGCTGTGTCACAGACAGTACAGCACTGAGGGGACATTCTTAAGTCCTGGCCCAAAGTTCAGGGCTGATTTGAATTTGTGACTTAGGGCCTGGAAGGAGAGAGTGTAGCACCATGGATTAACCTCAGTATTTTGGGCACTAGCATTGGCCACGCCTCTTCCTTCTGATTTTGAGTCTTTTCTCATTAGGGAGCTGGCTGACAGCAAGCACAGTCCTGGAAAGGAGACCCACCAATCAATGGCAGCCCACAGCTCACACACAAGTTTAGATATGAGGATGACCCCTGGACCTTGGACAAATGATTGTTTCCTCACATGGGAATGCTGACAGCACTGGTCCCAGAGGTCATGGGAGAAGACTGTATCTGTGCATGCACCCAGTCGATGCTCAATAAACAGCTCAGGAAGTGAAGCATAACACTCATTTTTGGAAAAAAAATTTATTAAGAAATTAAGGTGAGTGTGAAAAAAAAAATAACCCAACCTCAAACAAACAAAAAGCCAAACCTGCACAGCTGACACACACCTTTAAACAGCAAGCATGTGACACTGGCTGTAAAGTTTTCCCAACCTCTGATCTAGTCTTTCACACCAGCTACTGTCAAGGAAGGCTTCTGAGGGAAGCCCTGTGTAAACAAATCATCCATGTTATGGTAAGCAAGAGTTAATCACGTGAGAGTTCTCCAGGCCATCATGAAACCTGCTTTCCTATACAAACTCCCGAAAACATAAAGAGAGCAACCAAACCTCGGGAGTGTGTTCATGTGGATCTAGAGTTCTGGTTTTAATGCGGAGGTGGGCAGAGTCTGGGGGAGGAAATAGCAGAAATACCAACAGTATCAGCAGAGGACAACCTTAGAGCACCTTTAAAACCTGGACCCTCTTCCACAATTCAAGTCAGCCATCCTCAGACTCTATTGTTGAAAAGAATCACCTGATGAGACTGTTAAACTTCATGGATTCGCTGAATCTGTGTTGGAGATGAGCTCTCCAGGTGATTCTGTATAAACTGCTCAGCCACCCAGCTTGAAAGTCATTTAAACAATTTCTGCCTCTTAAAAAACAAAGGCATCTGATGAAAGCCACTGTGTTTTTGTCACATCAGGACCAACATGACGAGGCAGGCAGCCCTGAGCAACCTGTCAAGTGTTGTTCAGGAAATAAAGAAAAATTTAATAATAGAGTTGATTTGAGATCACAGGCCAGCCTTTGAATAACTAACAGGCCCACCCCATCTATCACAGTTTAATGAACTTTGTTGCATCAATGGCAGACAGGAAGTTGCTGTTCAAATGAAACATAGGGTAGCTGTGGGTCCTGGCTTGGGAAGACGTACTGAATAAAGCATCTATTAAAAAAAAAAAAACCCTTTATTAAACACAGAGCACTATGCCCAAATGATTTCCATGGTTTATGAAAGCCTCCTGGAACTTCATGGGCAACATGTAGAAATAGTTACATTGATTCCAAGGTTCCCGTTATCTGCAAAGAGATGTGCTATGGCTGTGTCAAAAACAAGGCAGTCACTGTTCATGATGGCTGCGGCCACACCGTCATGAATGGACCGGGGTGTGGCCTCCCAGGTCAGTCTACGCCGGTTCCCGTTCAACTCCAATCTGTAGGCAAAGTTCTCAGCTTGCTTTCGGGTCCCAATGAGCAGGACGATGGCGAAAAACTGCTGGTGGCCTTCGTACTTCTCCTGCTTCTCTAGTACCAGCATGAAGTGATGGCCGAAACAGGACTGCATCATCACCCAGTCCACAGCCCCCGGCAGGTTAATGTCTGTAGCTAGAAAGACAATGTCCTCTCCCTGAAGGGTGGTAATGCTCTTGTGGGCGTGCATGAGATGGGACATCACAGCTTCCAGGGACCCCTGCCATTTGCAGGAGGCACCAGGACAAGGGCAGGAGTAGGGACGATATTCACAGATGTCTTCGTGCTCCGGCTTCTCTGTGTGGTGTAGAGTCAGGGAACAGCCCGTGGTGGCATACTGCAGAGACAGAAGCGACACACTGCATCATGGGCCTTCTCAAAACGTGCACCCTGCCAACATCTATGCACACATACCCACTGAGCTGTCCCAGGCTTCAGCTGTCTCCTCACACAGCTACTTTTGTTCAAGGGGAGTATTTAAGACAAGTCTCAGCTCCCATTCATAGTTAGTATCATATATAAAATCAGGGGCATGTCGTGGATCAGAAGCACTGTACTTTCCATGCCAAACAAACCAAAGCTCTCTAAATATCTCAAGCAGGCAAGACTTTTGAGATAATCTGGATTTTCTCTTATTTTCTACAATCCCTACCTTCTTTTAAGAACTTGATTGCTTAGAAGAAGGGTTGGGTAGGAATCCTCTTATTATTTACAGAGTAGGATTGCTTACAGATGACTGAAAATAATACATAAATCTTTCTTCTGTCTTCCTCATAGATGCCTTCCTTAGGCTAATGACAGGCTCTAGTCAGTGAAAGGTACCCTGTGGTTCCATGTTCTTGACTGCTAGTGTGACCAAGCTTGGGCAAAGCAGGCTGGGATCCTGTCACACCCCGCTGTGTCCGCTGAACTTTGCATGTCCCCCACCCCCACACGCTGTGCTTACAGTTCTTTTGGTGGAAAGAAATCACATTCAAAAGTTCAATCTTGGTTAATATCTTAGTGAAAGTTAAAGTGAGAAGGGTCTAAGCTTAAAGCCCACTGAACTTTCCCCAAATAATTTCTTCATGTTCAACTACATATCACTTCGTGAGGAGGCGGGTCAGGTCCTCCTGACAGGCCAGGAGGAAAGGGACAGTGATGGCTAATCTTGGGTGGCAACTTGACATACCCGGAAGAGGTCCCTCAACTGAAAAACTATCTCCATCAGATTGGCCTATAGCCATGTCTGTGGAGCATTTTCTTAATTGTTAATTGATATAGCAAGGCCTAGTCGACTGTGTTGTAATAGATTTTTGCTCCCAACCTCCACAAGAATGACAATGGTAATTCTAGTTATCAGACGGAGATCAACCCACAATAGACACCTACCTAGTGCATTATGCTGTGGCCACAGAAATAAGTAGGAAACAAGAATAATTTTTTAGATAAAACAAGGAGTCAACTTCAGACCCTTGGAACATAGAACAGAGGTAAACTACATGGCTCCTGCACTTGCCTCCTGCCCCCTGACTCTGACGGGCCACCACAGTGCCAGAGTAGGGCAGCACTGGGCCATCTTTCTGAGATACTAAGATTAAAACAGTAACTAGGGCCAGGCATAGTGGTGTAGGCTTTAATCCCAGCACTGGAGAGGCAGAGGCAGGGGATCTCTGTGAGATGGCCTGGTCTATATAGCAAGTTCCAGGCCAGCTGGGGCTAACAGGAAGACCCAGGCTTAAAGCAAATCCCAAACCCACAGTTGATTTTACTTCTCCCTATCCTGCCTACCCTGCCTTACAGAATAACCCTCAATATAAACTTCACCTAGGTCAAAACATAACCTTTACAGAATGTTTTCCTAACAACAAGGAGGGCCTGCCCGAGCATCCTTTCCTAAACAGCCTCTGAGAGGAAGTGAAGTCAAGACAACAGCCCCTCTGTGAGGAAAATGAGGAAAGATGCTAAGGAAGGAAACCCAGCTCATGACGTTGGTCATGAAGGTGTGTGTCTACCATACCAGTCCTCTGGAGGCTGAGGACAGAAGGATCCCAAGTTTTAGGCCACCCGGAGTTACAGAAAACCCTATCTCAAAAAACAAAACCAGAAAACCAAATAGCAGCTGATGCCTCTTTGACCTCAGCAGAAATATTATTTACTTGCTCCTCTTTATTCTCAGTTTTGCTCTCTTTAGTCTGTGTTATTTACTTTGCTGACAGAATTACTTGTTCATATTTTTGAATCATACTAATTTTGAAAGTTCAGGTATAAAAAAAATCTTGGTTACAAGGAGAAATAAGTTTATCCCTATCTATCTACACTTTGTGTCTCTAACTTTTTAAAGCCTTACAAGAAGTCCCTGTGAACTGTGTTTTTAAATCTGGGGTGCGGGCAGAACACAGAGCCTCTGATGTTCTCCTGTGGGTGGTGGGTGAGGCATTTCTGTCCAGAGTTTAAAACACACACACACACACAAGTAAAAATAGCAAGAACTGCCCAGAGCCTGGCTCAATGTTTGGGTCTGAAGATGCCTCAGAGTGGACTGCTGACCCCAGCTACCCAGACCAATCCCCCAAATGTGGTGAAGTTTGGCAAAGGACATTCAGAAAAGTACTTCTCCCCAAAGCCCTGGACCACTCCTCCTCACAGAGCCAAGATCCACAGCAAATATTTACCACTACTGTCATTTAGGGACTTTTTCTGCTCAAGTAGGAAGATTTACATTCTCAATTACTTAATTGCCACACATGCAACTCTTCTTTGGAGAAACTCCTGAATTATACAAATAGAAGAGGCATGGGCAGGATCTATTAACTTAAACATGTTTTTAAAGCCTTAGCTGTTTACTCTGCTTCTAAACCAGCTGAACTTTAATACCAATCTATTTCTTGCCACTATGAGAGAGGGGTGTGTGTGTGTGTTGGGCGGAGGTAGACTTGTTCAGGAGGCTACTTCTATGGTAATTGGATTAAACATGATTTCAAAGAAGAAAACATTTAAGCTTTTGTGTGTGTGTGGCGGGGGTACCTGTATAGAGCCTGGGGCTTCATATGTGGTAAATGCTCTACCACTGAGCTACACCCTAGGCCAATCTAAATTTAATTTCTCTCTTCACACTGTGCACATTGCATACAGCTTCTAGCTTGATATTACTCTAGAATGCTATTTTCGAGTATCGTGGGGGGTCACTGTCACTTACATGACAGACTCCCACCCAAATATCAGAGAGAAGACATTAGGTTTCATGAATTCCCCAAGACTGTATTTAAAACCAGCTAGATGATTCTGAGCAGCAAATTCAAATCTCTTTGGTCCCTGGCCTTGTGTTTTCTTGAAAAGCTCCAAGGGTTTCTGGAGGTTGCCAGGGCTGTGAACCTTGACTCTAAGAGCACACAGTGGGAATCGGCTGCTGGGCCTGTGTGTGCTGTTTCCAGGTGAGCCTCTCATATGCTGCTGTACGCTCTAATAAATAACTCCAATGCAGTTGCTCCTTTTTATTCTCAGTTTTGCTTTCCTTAGTCCAAGTTACCTGTTGTCAATCCCAGCCTGAAAAAAATATAAAATTCCAGAAACAATGTATGTTTCAAACCGTACGCTACTCTGAGTAGCATGATGAAATCCTGCATGGGTCGTCCCAGCATTCAGTGCATCCACCGTGTATATGCTACCCACTTGACACTGTCATGGTGCAATAAGCTAGGGTCACCTGAAGCAGAGAGTCTCCTTCTGACATTTTCAAGAGACAACAGTAGCCTGACGGGATGTCACAACATGTCTGTCACTCAATCACTTCACCTCATCACCAGACACTGTATCATCTTTTAACAGTACAACAAAGGTGAGTACAATAACTATTTTGATAGTAAAGACATATTCACATAACTTCTTTTACAGCATTTGTTACCATTATTCTATGTGATTTTTGGTTATTAATTTATACTTCGGGCCTGCTTTATAAGTTAAACTTTATCAAAAATATGTATTTATAGGAAAAACATATCAAGTACATACTATGGTATATTGTCACAGAATTACCTCCCAGGCATCCAATAGTGGTTTTGGAACACATTTGCCAAGGACAAGGAGACAGCATCAGAAATACAGACAAACATGGAAAGCAAGACTGAAGGGCAACAGGCTATTTCAACCGATGACAGTTGGAGGGCAAGAAGGTGGATTATGGACGGAGTCGTTCCTTCTGGTTCTAGCGTGGGGAGAGGGCGGGAAACTACTAAGCTAAGAAGAAGGCAGATCGGGGACTTTACAACAGTTTGGGATTTCTCTGCACTACTGAGTTGCACAATTCCTTGTGGGCACTGTGCTGTGCATCGGAAGGTGTTTAACAGTTTCCTTGGTCTCTACTCATCGTATGTCAAAAGCACCAATGCTTGACCCTCAGTTATGACAAGAGAAATCTTTCTAGGTGTGGCCAATGCCTCCTATGAGGCAAAAACAGTCAGCCAAAAGCCAACCAATCTGATTCAGATGACAAAACCTGCCTTCTGGGTGGTCACATTTATCACTATAGGGGACACAGCAGCAATTACTGACCTGTCCACTGGATCCACCATGATAACCAGGAAATATCGGCCCTGACACACACCAGACCCATACTGTTTGCAAAGCCTGGGAGTGTGCCAGTAAGTTGGTTCTACCCATTTTCTATACTAGAAACTAGAGGCTTCTAGAGTGTGGTCAACAGTAGGAGCTGTGCCCTGGGCACATAGATGGGCCACTTGTGGTCACCAGACCCTGATCCCTGGGATCTCTCCCTGCTCTAAAGGAACAGAAATAATCTTCCATCTGCTTTCACCTCCAGCCTCAATCCCACATTCATTCTTTTGGCAGCAGCCTCTGAGACTTCTTCCCTGGTGGGCAAAGTGCAGAACATCCCTGGAAGCAGGGTTCCCCAACAGACGAGACAGCAGCACCTTGCACAGCAGTGCCTCGACACCAACTCTCCTCAGCTTCTCTGGCATCTGCCAAGAACATCAGTGGCCTTGCTTTTCATGCACTGCTGAGGGAGGGTTCCTTCACATGTGAAGGGGCCACCAGACTCCTGTAGTCTGGGTGGAGGGTTTTGGTTTTAAGAAGTCTGGTTCTTCCCTGTATCCACGTGCTGCTAAAGGAGCCGCTACGATGCTTGAAAAGGGAGGCCTGTGTGTCCTGAGACACAGCCACAGCTATAAATGAGATTTCTCCTTTGGGAAGGATGTGCTCATTTTCCCCAGGGGGTGGGGTGGGGTTATTTTTAAGTAAACCTCTTTAAAGAAGAGAGAGAGAGAAAGAAACATAAAGAAAATGGGGGCTGGGGAGGAAGAGCTCAAAGGTAAAGAATGTAGGGAGGGGCGGAGGAGAAACAAGTGTGGACATCAGGCTCTGTCTTCAGCAGTTGTGGGGGAGCTACCACTCAGGTCCTGCACAAACATGTTCTACCATTAAAAGGCATGTGGAACCTGCTGCCTTATTTTCAGGTCTCTGCAGAAAGTAGTAAATAGTTCCCATTTTTTCCCTGGACTTGGGGTTTCAGGCTGTATTAAAGATGGAATCTAGACAGGCTCTCTCTTTTAGGCACAGAAACCTTTTTGTGCTCAAATACATGTAATGAGACCTGTCGGAGCCTGTCAAAACCCCAGACACCGTTTATTTACCTAATAAATAGCAACGCTACTATTTTGTTTATAAAATAGGGATATAAGCAAAATCATCTCTCTTGTTAGGATTGCTAGCGAAGGTCACGATGCCGTGGCAGACTTAAAACAAGTCTTTAATCTGTTTCATTAAACCTGATTCCCTGTATTTCTAGAATGACGCACCAAATGCCACAATCAGCAGTCTACTACAATGGAGGCACCAGGAGCATCACAGCACAGGCTCTCCCTCTGGGGGACTGTGCGATAACTGCTCCACCTCAACCTGCGTACCTCCAAGGAAACAGCTGAAATTCATCAGCAGAATTATCTGTCTGTCTCAAATGAGAATGTCTTAGAAAAACAAAGCACAACCGATATTCTACTGTTAGATGTGAATGAAATCTAAGAACTGACCTTATCCAGGAGTAAGCACAAGCAACCAGCTCTTGGCTTGAATCTAAATAAGCTGTAACAATTATAAAATGGACACTGATGGCTAACACACACATGGTCCTGGCCCGGGAACCAGCATCACTCCCAAGGACACTCACTGGACTCTGAGTATGCACTGTGGAATAGATAACAGTATCTGTGTTGTGTGGCATTTCCTGATTCTGATAAGTGCACAGCAATTACATAAGATGTCCTGGATTTTAGGACACAGAAAGAGATTTGTGGAGCAGACAGTACGCCTGCAGTTTACATTTGAATGTTTACAAACATAGGAATGGGTAGAAACAGTAAAATGAAAACAAATGGGAGGTGCTCGGGAGAGGACTCAAGAGGTTAAGTGCACTGGCTGCTCTTGCAGAGGACCCAGGGTGGGTTCCAAACACCCATATGTCAGCTAAGAACCTTTAACTCCAGTTCCAGGGGCTCCGACCCCCCTCATCTGGTCTCTAAGGGCATTGTATGCATGGGTGCATTTAGATGCATGCAGACAAAACACTCACACACACAAAAGTAAAAATAAATTGGGAAGGTCATGGTGGCACTCACCTTTAATCCTAGCACTTGGAAGTCAGAGGCAGGTGGATCCCTGTGAGATCAAGGCCAGCCTGGTTTACATATCAAGTTCCAGGCCAGCCTGGGCTATGGGAGACCCTGTCTCAAAAAAAAAAAATCAAGCGAAATTAAAATGTATGAGAAAATACAGAAACTATGTTAGCATTTTTTTTTTTTTTTTCTTTCAGAGACATGGTATCACTTTGTAGCCCTGACTGACCTGGAATTTGCTATGTAGACCAGGCTGGTCTTGAACTCATAGAGAGCCTCTTGTTTCTGCCTCCTGAGTACTGGGTATGTTAGTACTTCTATACTTTAAGGGGCAGAAGTTTCTTATGAAGAGTTAGTGGAATGAATTAAGCTTTATCCTAAGTACTTTTAAGAGTAAATATACTTTTACCATACATGGAATATCTACATGGAAATGTAACCAACGTTAATCATTTCTCTTTTGCTCAAGGTTCTTTGGGACTCATTTTAGTGAGCCAACATAATTCTGCAATGAAGATATAAAGTATTATGAAAAGCACTTTGTCTTTGGCCCTCACAGAAGACAAGAGCACTCACTATTGTCTGCTGATCTCTCTAAAGGCTGGAAGCTGCCTGGCTGGTCTGTGGCCCTGATACACTATTCCTGGCCACTTTGTTTCCATCACCCTCGACCTGCCACTGGCCCACGACAAGTTATTTCATCAAGACCCCGTCTGAAAGGTGACTTACAGAATGCAATTTCCCCAATCCACATTTGCTTACATGGATTCCAGAAATGGAAGTAGCGTTCAACTGTGGAGTCTGCAATTTATTAGAGATAATGTAATTCATCAGGAGACTATTAGTTGCTACCTCTATCTTCTCAATGCTCTTTAGACTTTGTTCAAATGGGGGCTGCGGCTGAACTTAGTACAGTAAACCTAGTATGGCAGAACTTACATTAATCAGCGGCTGGTGAGAGGGCTCAGCTAAGAGCATTGGCTGCTCTGTAGAGGACCCTGGTTTGGTTCTCAGCACCCACCTGGCAGCTAACAGGCATCTGTAACTCCAGTTCAGGGGATCTGATATGCTCTTCTGGCCTCCATGGGCACTATATGACACAGGTCTGCTTATTATATACATGTAAGCAAAATGCTCATACACATAAAGTAAAAATAAATTTTAAAAAGTTAAATTTACATTAATAAAAATTAACCACTCCCCCAACCCAGTCCTGGGGATCAGACCGAGGGCCTTGTGCATACTAGGCAAGTGTTGTACCTACCACTGAACAACATCTCCTAAATCAGTTACTTCTTTAAAAGACTTCTAACAATTCAAACTAGCTGTGATTAAAATGTTTAGCTGTTCCCTACATGCCACTGAGAAATCATAGATGATTTTCCAGTTTATTTATAAGCCTAATAATTTTGTTTCAATTCTGACTTACTGGTTCTATTATCTGTGTCTTGCCTACCCAATATTTGTGGATAAGTGAATAAATATTAGGCTTATTTGCAGATGGTGGACCATTTTCAACCATGCTGATTTTACTTCATTTAGAAATCTTACTACACATCATAGTATTAAAAAAGAATTCAGTAGTTTCAGGTCATGTAAGAAAAGCATTTATATTTTAATTCAAACACTATGGGTTTGTCCTGCAATTTTTGGTAAAGATGTCTCACATGCTTTTATTTATATAAACCACCAGAGTGGGGGAGTCCACAACTTTTCTGAAATGTTACACAGACCAGAAGCAACAGAGCTTCTGTCCTTCAACAGTCATATGCACCTCTTAAAACACATTTACAGCCAGTGGTGGTGTAACTATGATTAGAACTCCAGTACCTGTGCCCTGTATGACACGGAGCCTACCAGAATGATTAGCAATGAAGAGCTGTGGAGTCTTCAAGTTAACCCATCAGTAGCAAGAGAAAGTTCAGTCTCTTCTTTTGACTCAATTATTATGCCTAGCCTCGAATCTTTCTGCTAAACACCTTGGCATATTTTCCTGTAACTCAAATGGTAAATTCCTCACCTCCACTGTGAGGCGGTATGAAGAGATCATCATCAACTAGCCGGGCAGTAACGGTTTACAGCTAGTATGAGAAGACGCTATTACTCAGCCCCAGAACTGTCAGACACTGGTGACCTAAGAAAATGCTAACGCTTTGACAAACTTCTTTTGAGGAGGGTACTCTATTGAAAATCTTGGGTTCAAAAATTCATCCTTTGTGCCTAAGAGAAAGTTGACAGATCACATACCACAAACAGTTTTCTTATTAAGAGGTGTGTTGGAAGACTTTGGAGTAATTATTATCTTAGAAATCTGAGAACATTCTGGTGTATGTGTGTGTGTGCATTTGGCCTTACAAAGACTATCTGGGCTGGCAGTTTATTTTTGATCTTTGAAACTTTAAACAAAAGTTGACTTTTGACCATGTACATATCTCATTTGTCCATAGTCAGAGTTAGAAGGCAAGTACGGGCATACTGTCCCGGGAACCTGTCTGGGAGGGTCTCTTCAGTGCATGCTCAAACAAATGAAAGCACTTCAAGGAAGGTGTCAAAAGCTTTCTAGCAAGCTACCAGTACTTGGCCACCCTTTCTCAAAGTACCCTTAACTCTTCGATGTCAGGTTCCCACGTGCACAACCACATCGTCTGCACTGAGAAGCCTTTAAACAGTGCTACTCCCTCACTAGGCCTTAGTTACTGGCTAATCAGATTCACCAGAAGAATGAGGTGGCAGGGTTGTTAGACTGGCAAATAAAATATACGATGCCCAGTACCTCCCAGGCAGTATTTTTAGGATATACTTACACCTTCCTTCACAAATGATCTGTTGTTGAGAAGTTACAGCTCCAGACTGCAATCTGCTCTCCAAATTTACAGATGGAAGAGCTTAAGTGAATTTCTTATGGGGCATTCAAACTGCATCCTATGTTCTTCACAAAGTAGTTAAGAGGATAACATAAGACAGTACATCTATTTTAGGCCACCTACACACAAGGAAGCAATATTTTCTATAGCCCCCCGCCCCATGATGACTCCCCGCCCTTTCTTTTTCATGAGCAAAGTGCTGCTGTTCCCTGCTTCTCCCCTGCAGGAGGGCTTTACTGGTCTGCTGGCCTGTCTCCACTACTAGACCCCAGGCAGGTGACTGGGGGCAATCGCAGGTGAGGCAGATGAATGGGTCATTGAAAAGAGAGGAACAGGCCTGTGAGAGAGTCTCAGGCAAGAGTGAGCTTGGTTAAAGTTAAGTGGGTCAGCAGCAGCAAGCAGCTGAAGCCTGAGTTCACTTTAGAGAATGAAAGCAGAAGCAGCATTAATACCAAAAGGACAACACCTAGTGATGGGGCTGCTGGGAAAAACTGGTCTGGGAAGAAATGTGCAAACAATTCAAGGTCTAAAGCAATCTGACCTTACCAACAAAAGCCTAGATTCTGGATACACCCTCTGCCTGTACTATGTAAGCTATGTAAGCTATTGAACTGTGCTCCTAGGATATGGTGATTTTCTTAATGTTAAAGGATTCAGGTTACTGGTACTTAAAATCACAATAAGAAAACAAAATTAAAAATGACTACCAAAAGTAACTTGATTAAATAATTCTAGTAGTGTTATGAACCTGCAGTACTATGTAGCCATTGAACATGACCTTAAAGTATGTTTATCAGAGGTTGGAGAGATGGTTCAGCTGTTAAAAGCACTGGCTGCTCTTCCAGAGGGCCCAGGTTTGGTTTCTAGCACCCACATGGTGGCTAACAGCTGTCCATAACTCCAGTTCCAGGGGCAATACACGCAGGCAATAAACTCATATATTTTAAAAACATTTTAAAAAATATTTAAAATATTAAAAAAATGTTTCTCAATGTAGAAAACAGTCACAATGTGTAAGTTAGTTAGAAAAAGTTAAGAAACAGCATGTAAAATAGGATTTCTCATTTTACCTACTTTATCTTGGTGGGGGGTATGTGAATAAAAAACCCATTATTTTACAAGTATGTTTGCAGAGAAATCTGCAGAATGATATTGTGAGTTATAATTCCTCTGGAGGATTTATAGGGCATTTTGATTTTATATTGCTTTCTATTAGGTTCTACATTTAAAAATAATGATCACTGTTGTTTATTAAAAAGAAAAAGTGAAAATCATAACTTAAAAGCATGTATCATATATGTAAAGTAAAATGTATTAAAAATATGCTTTTAAAAGTGATGCCTAATTAAACCAGGCTTTTGCTTTTAAAAATATTATAGATCCTGGGTGTGGTGGCACATGCCTGTAATCCCAGCACTCAGAAGACTGAAGCAAGAGAATCAGGAGTTTGAGAACAGCCTGGGCTATATTACAAGTCCTGTCTCCAGCTAAAAAAGAAGGAAGGAAAGATAGACTGATTACAGAAACAGAAAGATATCTCATTCCCAAGAAACCAATGAACCAATGTCAGGGTCATTATCAGCTAACTCTAGAAAAATCCTACAATGGGCCTATAGGATTAGGGGTCAGGAAGAGAAGCCCAGAGAGAGGATCTGTGGGAGAAAATAAGAGAGTCTCTTTTTTGTTTTCAAGTTTATTCCTGAACCTCTCGTCTGCTTCCTGGCAGCATATTTATTCAGTGTAAGGGCTATGCTAGGCACTTTGCATGAATTATCACAACCAATCCTAACATTACCCTGCTTTACCAATGAGCCACTGCGACTCAGAGGTTTCCAGCCAGTCACAGCGGGAATGAAGATGTGGACCAGGAGGTGTGACTAGGGGCTGCTCCTCAACCCACCACAGATACCGCATTTGTTGACTCAAAGTTTTAAAATCGTGCATAGGTCCACACATTTATCATAGGAAATGTCATTCACCCATCTCTATGGTAACTTTTATGCGATCTAGTCTAAAAAGCCATTACATAAAATCTTTACCAAGCTGAAAATGAGGAAAATGATAAGTTCCCTAATCCCAAGGAATGAAGAGAGAGAGAGATGGGTGCCAGGTAAAGTTGATGAAGTACTACTAGAGAATTTTCAGGAGCTCTCATAAGCTCTGGAAAGTATACCTGAAGTATGAAGACACATTTAACCAGGAAAACGTCCTTCTTTCCCTTTTCTGGATGTGCAGAGTGGAACCTCTCTAATGCCTCCTATAATTTCACTGGCAACACTTAGTGGCTCTGGACACTAGCATTCAGCTCAGCACCTGTACCTGTCATGTGCCTCTTGTGAGGTCCTTATGTGTTTGAATAATAAACGCCACTTACTCCAAATTTGTGAGAAGCACAAGTCTGACCTTCAGGACACTTTCCACTGGTCTTGAATACACACGGGAAACTAATCCAATCTCAGGCTGGCTCTTACAGGCTAGATCTGCTGTACTTTTTGGTCAGCCTCCAGTTTGGCTGTAGAGAGGATCAACTTTAGCGACAGTTTATTCCAGCTGCAGATCATGGTGACCAGGGACAAATCTTTGGTTAATTATATGCAGAACCAGCATTAACCTGTACTCCCGATATTTAACAGTCTAGTCCTTCAGTTCTTAATTGACACTCAAAGTCTGCATTGTTAACTGAGTCCTTTAAAGTCTGATCCTTGACGGACTGTTTTATGCTTCTGTGGGCCAACTTGGTCAGTTTCAGGCAGTATTGAGGACCACAGCAACAGCTTCCATGGTAAATGCCTGTGTCTTCGGAGAACTTTTTGTTTTGTTTTGGAACAGGTTCTCACTATGTAGCCCTGGCTGGCTTGGAACTCACAGAGATCCTCTGCTCAGGAGTGCTGGGATTAAAGGCATGTGCCCACACACTCACCTGAACTTTCGAGGTGAAGAAGAAATTTTGAAAGCATTTTTGGCCAATGGGCTTTCCCATACCAGACAATAGCACCCAGCATCCATTTGTGATGGTGAGGAAAGGCTGCTGACCATTTTGATCTGATCTCAGGTCACCTTACCAGGGAGGAAGTCTCTGTATCCTTTCTAACAGATGAACTAACTAGTTGGCTCAGAGAAGTACAAGACTGGACCACTGCCAGGTCTTCTGAGAATCCAGCTCTTCTGTCTCCTCTCTAGCACTTTTGTTCCTATGACCACTTCCTGATTCCAGAATTTTAGAGCAGGAAAAATCCCTGGTGTAATCATTTAGCCCAGGCCAAGCTCCTAAAGACTCTCAGGTGCAAAAAACTGATACGTACAAAGCCAATTATCTAATCACTAGGACACCAGTTGAGGCCTACAGATGACCAGAATGAATATTCCTGAGGCAAAATAAGGATTAAAAAGAAAGCAAGCTACAAAATCACTGTTGGAATCTGTCAAAATACCAAAGTTAACACTGGAATCTGTCAGAGTACCAAAGTTAACGCATAGTGAGAACTGGGTGAGCACATCTAGACTTCCTAAAGCAGAACTAATCAAAGGCTGTCCTTAAGCAGTGGGAATTTCAGACTTGGTTAGTTTGGCCTGCATGTGCAGCTGTATGTTTGAATTTGGCCAAAGGAGAGAGAGGAAAGAAGAGGGGAGGGAGGGAGGGAGGGGAGAGAGAGAGAGACTTTGCATCAAAGTCCGGTTTCTGCCCTTTTTTTTTTTTTAAGTATGAAGGACTCACAAGGCTGTATCCACATCCTCAACCCCCAGCAATCCACCAGAATGAGGCTGAGTCAAGGTCACCCTCTTTGCTTTGTTTCTGTGAGATAGAGCATCGCTATGTTGCTCAGGCTGCCCTTGAACTGGGCTGAACTGCTTCTCCCTCTGTTCCTAGGGCTGGCCTCTATGAGGTGGCCTGAGTTCTCAGGCTCCCCAGTTCTCTACTTCTTAAGAGCTCATCAGCCCTGACGCTGTGTTTCAATCACCTCCGCATTACCTGGTCCCTGTTGGTCCCTCCAGAGTACTTAGAAGGTTTACTTTAACTGAACTACCACTGCTTTAAGCATTTAACTAGGTAGTCTGAGCTTATTTTTTTTTAACAAAACAACATGGTCACAATCTAACCACAGGGAAGACTTGTCTAGCTGAAGCTTTCAAATTCAATAATGATTTACAGTAATACTATAGGAAATTTCAATGAAAACATAAAAAATGGAAAGAAAGTGTCATATAATTCAAGCAGGCAGGAGTGGTTTAGCACTTCCTACCAGCTGGCTGATATCAAAATACACTACTTAGGGGCCAGAGAGATCAGTCAGTCAGTAAAGGCACCTACCTGCTGCCTAGCCTGATGACCCGAGTTCGATCCCAGGGAAACACAAGGTGGAAGGAGAGAACTGACCCCTGTAAACTGTTCTCTAACCTCCACAGTGAGCCCGCACACATACACGCGACAGATACAAATGTAAATGTAATTAAAATACATTGAGGGATAAAATATACTGTCCCTACATCCATGCTCCACTGAGATATGGTAACAGGATGTCCAAAGTTCTCAGGCACAGGCTGAGAATCAACTGAAAATACCCTGAGAGAGCCATAGTCTGATAGCAATCCTTGAAAAGGAGACCTGAGTAAATAATTCATGTGGTCCCCTGCATCAAGGTGTGGCAACGCTTTAACCTTTAATTAAGTGGCCTCACACTTACGTAAGGTAGCTATTTGGCAACACACCCATTTTTTAGCCAACAGTCCAAAGTTGTGTTGGGATAGTCCCACTACAGGCTCATCTGATGAGCTCTTCCAGTCAGGTGGTTTTACCAGTGTCAAGCTTGAGTTAATGACTTGGAACACTGGAATGTAAACTCAGATTTAAAATTCCTATGTAGGGTGCTCAGCGCTGGAGAGATGGCTCAGCAGTTAAGAGCAGTGGCTGCTCTTGCAGAGGACCCAGGTTCAGTTCCCAGCACCCACATGGCAGCTAACAACTATCCATAACTCCAGTTGAAGGGGATTCAACGCAGTCTTCTGACCTCTGTGGGCAATGCATGACACTTACATACATGCAGGCAATACATACACACACATAAAATAAAATAAAAAAATTAAAATTCCTATGTGGTAAGGAGTGCACTAAGGATGTGCACCTTTGGGAAGCAGGCGAATGACCCTGTGAGTAACTGTGTGATTTGGCAAGTTGATTAACACTTAACAGGTCTGCAGGTATGTGGTTCCTCATCTGGAGACAGGGTGAGCTAATACTACTGACTCCCTGCGAAGTGGTTGGCACAGAGTAGGTACCCAATATGTTCCACACAGCCACCATTCTTTTCTGTGGAATGTGAAAGGCTACAGGTCCTTATAAGTCAGGGAGCCTGAACCTTCACTGACAGGCGAGGAAATCGCCTGCTACCCACCACCCAGGTGGTCTCAGCACACAGAAGCAGGAAGCTGCAGTCTGGCATACCCAACATTGATATTCTTACATGAAACAGCTTACCAGAGAGACTCAGAGACAGTGGGGCCAGTGACAAGGCAGTCCTCAGCTATCCCGAAGCCTAAAACTGCAGGCTAAAATGCTACGTACACAGACCTTCCTTGTTTTCATTTTGACACAGGCCTTATTCCTTAAATGAGCTTCATCTTTCTCAATGAACATTTTTGGCTGGCTGCTGTGTTAAATATACATCCAAAATTGGTTTATCCATCCATACTAACTCGCTGAGCTGCGAGTTTGGATTACTGGTCAACCAAAGGTGATAGATGCATACTCCAATTTTACAAACCTCATCTATATGCACACACAAAAGTAACACTAACACCCATTCTGGGCTTGGTTTCTGGTCTGGATTGTCTTTTTGATCTTCAACTTGTAAAGTGATAACTTTGCCCAATTGCACTATTATAAAATAGACATGAAAAATCACCTGACACACATATAAAAGCTCAGTACCTCACTTCTCAAGAGGACCCTTTTCAAGAATGACTTCAAAGCTGGGTGTGGTGGCACACACCAGGACTTGAGAGGCAGAGGAAGGCTGATCTCTGTGAGTTCAAGGCCTGTTCTACCTAGTGAGCTCGAGGCCCCAAGCCAGCTAGTACTACATAGTGAAACCCTGTCCTAAGAAAAAGAAAAAGGAAAAGAGACTTCACTAGCTTATTCAGACATTAGGGAAACACGCAGGAACCAGACATGAAAGTGGTGAAACTTCACATTCCATACAGCATAACTATTTCTTTGATATTGTGCTTTAAAAATAAACCATGGGGGGCTGGAGAAATGGCTCAGTGGTTAAGGCACGGACTGCTCTTGTACAGGACCCGGGATCAATTCACAGCACCCACATGGTAGCTAACAACTGTCCTAACTCCAGTTTCAGGGAATCTGATGCTCTCTTCTGACCTCTACGGGCACTGTACATCACGACTGCACTCACACACATATAGGCAATACACTGATACACATTAAATAAAAATAGTAAATTAAAAACAACCCACCATGGATTAAGGCCAGGCATGCTAGTGCCTGCCTTTGATCCAAGCACTTGGAAGGCAGAGGCAGGCAGATCTCTGTGAAGTCGAGGCCAGTTTGGACTACACAGGGAGTTCTAGGCCAGCTGGGCTACAGGGAGACCCTGTCTCAAAAACCAAAACACACACACACACACACACACACAAAATGGTGGAATAATCACTAGCAAATGTACAACTGTGTGCTTTAAAGTAGTTTCTTCCACTGGTCAAAGTTCAGGGGAAAGTAAAAGGAGAAGATAGCTTCCCAGAAACCTGGGAGTTCATCACTGACCCCACAAAATCTCTCAAATGTCAGTTACCGACCCTGTCAACCATCATCAGCTCTTTCTTGGTCCGGAGCCTACAGCCTTCTTCATCAACCAAGAAAACGGTGGAAATACCTTATCCAAATTGTGTGAGAAGCAGCACCTGCATAGAATGGGTGAGCAAGCATCTCAAGAGGAGGGGCTAAAAGCAAGCATTTATTAAGATGACCCAAAACCCCACAGCCTAAACCCCAATTCAAACCTTCATTTGAATATGCTATTTTAACTTGATTTGTGGCAGGGCAAGAAGGCCCAATCAAATCACTCATTTTGCTGACTTGACTGTCAAGCCTGAAATCTCTGGTGAACTATTTCTAATTTAAAACTGAGCTCTTGCCCTGTAAAATAAGCAGCACTGAGGAATGACAACTTAAACGGCCAAGAGGTAGAATGATTACGTTCAAAAACAAAGCCCCTCAGAAGTACTAATGACATTATTTCCACCTCTAAGTTCTGAAAATGAACTCCTCAGTAGAGCTCTAAGTTACAGTGAGTTAATACAATTAGGTAACTGTGCAACTGTTTAACAACTGGGGACTTGGGGGGCTGGAGTGATGGTTCAGTGGTTACAAGCACAGGCCGCTCTTGCAGAGGACCTGGGTTCAGTTCCTAGCACCCACAAGGCAGCGAGCAATGGTCTTTAACTCCAGTTCCAGGAGGATCTAACACCTTTTTTTTGACCTTCAAGGGCTTTGTACCACACTCGTGCACTTATACACACGCAGGTAATATACTTACACACATAAAGTAAAAATAAAAAAATTAAAAACTCTGGGGATTTTTAAGTGGCCAGTGACAGGAACGAGATGTTACATTAAAGCCACTCAGTACAATCCTATTCAGTCATTTGAAATACAAGGAGGTTAGGTTAGGTTTCAGACATGAAATATGTGAGAATATTCATTTTAAAACTTAACTGTTGGAGATGAAATATATCTATGTGTGGGAATTCAAAAAGCTTTCAGAGACATTAATGATTCTATATTTAGCTGTCAGGTTGTCAGGATGAAAGAATACACACTCAACTCAATGCAACTGGGGGAGGGGGAGAGCTTGGACTTTCACTTGTGGTTTGTGTGTTTTCCCAAGAGTATAGTAACTCTTTAAATAAAGTGCTGGTTTTAAAGAACTGAAACAAAGGTCCTGCGTGCCCCTGTTAAGTCCTGGTGGACTGCTTAGTTATCTCAGTACAAAAACTCCAGAGTCCTTCCCAGTCCTTGGAAGGCTTAGAGTCGGAAAGGCGTGGCTTGCTGCGTTTTCTCAGTGAGGGAGCGAAGCAGGCTGTAGGGATCCCCCCCACCCCCTTTTCGTAGCTACACTCCCAAGAGCTCCCACGTGTCAAGGGTGCTCAGACCGCAGGCTCTGGGCCCGGGAGTCATCCCATACCAATCCCGCCAAGCCTAGTGCTGGAAACTGGCGCCGTGAGCTCGCCCATCTCCGTCCCTCCACTCCCAACGTCATCTTCCTAGTCTAAGTTTCAGCTACACAGCCCAGTCCTACAGAGCACACGAAGTACACGTCTGCATGGGGCTTGGGGAGCTGGAAAGTGTTCTAGTCACTATCAAGTGTTAACTAATTTGGGGTCAGTGTTCCGGCAAATGCCAACTCTGAGCTAGTCCCAAGGGGAACAGGTGGGCATGGGGATTGTGGAGAGGTACGTACGTACACACACACACACACACACACACACACACACACACACAGATGCCATTTGCCTCTTAGGGCCTGCGAGCGCGCTGGAGGACACCTGAGTTCTGGAAGGTCGCATGGCAGAGCCGAGCGGGTTGTCGCTGGGCTTACCTTACAGGGAAACAGAACTGCCGAGGCCACCTTCTCCATAGCCAGGTTCCTGATGCTGGGCGTCAGGGCGCCCCTGCACGTCGGGCAGCAGCTCAACTTCTGGCGGCATTGGTTACACACCAGGTGCCCGGCCTGGCACTGCAGAATGGGGGGCAAGACATAGTCAAAGCAGACCGGGCACTCGAAGAGCGAGGTCAGCTCGTGGTGCTGCGGGGACACCGGACCGGCCCCGCCGCCCGCTCCGGGGCCTGAGATCACCGCTGCCGCGGCGGGCACCGCGGACGAGCCGGGGCCCGCAGCCGAGATGGTGGCGGCGGCCGGGGGCGCAGCCGGGGACGGGGTGTGCTGGGTCTGCGGCGGCGGCTGCTTGCTGCAGGGCTTGTTAGCGCTGGGGCCGGTGGAGGACGGGCGGCTCATCGCGCTCCGAGCCCACCATGGAAGTGCGGGCGCCTGCCTGCCGCGGGGCCGCCCGGGTCAAGGCGGTGCGCGCCCCGCGGGCGGCGGGCTCCGGCGAAACGCCACGGCGCCCAGCCCGGGACCGGCGCGGACGCGATCGGCACCGGGCGGGCGGGGACCGGATCGCGCAGACCGTCTCCGCGGCGCCCGGCGTGGCTAACAGCCTCGCGGCCCCCCGCGCGCTGCCCTCCTCCCCCGCGCTCTGCTGCGCACAGCCCCGGCCCACCCGCTTCTGGAGCGGCAGCTGACGCAAGCCCCGGGGGCGCGCGCGGACGTGACGCTTGGACACGTGTGCGGCCGACCCGGCGCGCGGGGACTGGCAGAGCCACCCAGCGCCCGGCGCCGCTCCGCCCGGCCCAGCTGGCAGCGTAGGGCCGCCCAGCCGGCTCAGGGAGCGGAGCGGCCGCCGCGAGGGGTCGCCTTTTCGCCCTGCGAGGGCGCCGCCGAGGTCCTGCGGCCACACCCGGGTGGGCCACGCCGACGCGCGGCCCTGGCTCCAGTCGGGAGGGCAACTGCGGGCCGGGCGGGGGCGTGGACGACGGGCGGGGCCCGCGGGGCGGGGCGGGGCGTGGGCGGCTCGGAAGAACCCCCAGGTTTCTCTCCAGCCAGTTGAGTCATCCGTGCGCGGGGCTGCGGGAAGCGTGCGACCCAGCTGCCTGGCCTTAGCGGGCCACGCGGGGGTACGACCTGGGGCTCTGGGCGCGAGAGCAGCGAAGGCCTGGGGATCGCGGCGACCCCAGGACCTGGTCCTGGTAGGGGTCCGGATGAGTCCGTGGGTCCTCAGGGTAGGATGAAGCTGCCTTCATTGCTTCAACAGCTTACTGGGCCTAAGCTTCTTTGAACTGAGTCACTCTGACTTCCAGAACATGGAGTTCTTGGACAGCACTGGCTGGATGCAGAGTTCAGATCACCCAGGAATGTCAGGAACGTGGGCTGGTTTTGTGAGGCTCAGAAAAACAGTAGGGGACCCTCCAGTAGCTGCGTCCTTAATGTAGAGCCCTGGTCCGTGTCCAAGCCTTTCAAGTTTACTCTGGAGATTGAAGACGGGGAAATGGGTGGGCTTAGGGCAGTGGTTACCAGCACTCAGCTTGGCAGGACTGGATTCCTGCTGCTTACTGTCTGTACACCACCTCCCCAAGAGGTGTAGCTTAATAAAGGACACCTACAGGCGCTGGAGAAATAGCTCAGCGGTTAAGAGCAAAAGAGGAGAGTTCGGTTCCCAGCAACCACTGGGGTTCAGCCGCCTATAACTCCAAACTCCAAGGGGCATTGATCCTTGAGCAGCTGTACATACACACACAGACACTAACACCATGCACATAAATAAAAGTAAAATAAATCTTTAAAGGGGAGGCACCTGCAACTTGCTTTCCTCCTCTAAACTCCACAGGAAACTGACTTACAGGCACTCACTCTTCTGGCCCATTGAAGCACTCTAGTGGGCAGGAGAGTGAATCGTATGTTAATGTAATGGATACAGCGTGCTCCTAACTGCTTATCGGAAAACTATATTTGAACCAATGACACTGTGATACCGGAATTGGTAACTGGGTGGCGTAGCTGGGAATCAGCTATTCTTTTAAGGAGGAACAAAAGTTTGACAGAACCAGTGAAAATAGTGCTCTCACCTTGCTGTCTCTGTGACTTTGAACAGATTAATTTCCTGATTTAATTTTAATTTATTTACTGTGTGTCCCTGTCTGTGTGTACCTGTGTGTATCTGTGTAGGTCAGAGGACAACTTTGTCTATGTGTGGGTTTCAGGGCTTGAACTCAGGTCATCACGCTGGCTGGTAGGCACCTTTTCCTGCAGAACCATCTTGAAGGTCCCAATTTCCTAGTCTGTAAAAGTGAATTTAAAAAAAAGTTAACATGGGACAGTGATGTTTAAATGAGTTTTGTATATTCATTCATTCTCTTAGAATCTTGCCTATCAGAATCACTGTTTAAATTTTAGCTGCAATTAAACATATACTGAATGCTTAATATTGATATTAGTGGATAGACTCTGTTCAAGAAACACACCATTAGAGCTCAAAAGAAAAAAATAAAGTTCAATTTTGTAAAGGATCTAGAAAGACTTCATGAGTCAGTGGGTGGATATGATCTAAAGCTGTAAAGAGACTTAATAGGCATAGATATGGTTCAGTCATCCAGCTAATGTTCCTGAGCATCTTTCATGTGCCAAGTACTGTTCAGGCTCTAAGAATGGTTCTTACTGGGCTTGTGTTCTAGTAAGGAAGCAGGGCAAATAACCACTCAGGGGAAAGAAATTCAAAAGTTTAGGGAATAATTGAGTCTGATGGTTCAGGACTGTAATCCTACCTCCAGAGCCTGATTCCGAAATATGCCAAGTCCAAGGCTTATTTGGGCTATAGAGCTGACTTCACGGTCAGCCTGGGCAACTTAGCAAGACTGTCTCACAATGAAAAGAAGGGCTGGGGATGTAGTCCAGTGGTAATGGAGCTTGCTTAGCTTTTACAAGGTCTTAGGTTCAATCTCCACTAATGCAAAAAGAAAAAGCGGAGAGGTTGTGGGAGTAGAAGGCACAGAGAAGGTGTATTGCATATGGACTGGGCCTAGTTTGTGAAGGGGAAATAGGTATGTGAATTTAGCACGTGGGCAGCAACAGAATAAGACATTTGCTTGTAGATTTTTTAAAGCTCCATAGTGTAGCTGAGCTTGAACTTCTGGGTGGGTGCTGTGGAGACTATAAATAATAGTAACTCATATTTATTGAGCCCCTATTGTGTGGGCAAAGATGGCCTTTAGTATTTTGTAGCTGCCTTACAAGATGGATACTGTAGTTACAGCTGAGGAAATGGAGACATAGGAGGCTTCATTGCTCAGTCACAGCCAAGAAGGCTGGAGCCCTTCTCAACTGTGTTTCCCTCAACCGTGTCCTACACCTACTTGGGACAGGATGAAATTTGCTTACTCAACGATCAGCAAACAATTGCAGAGCCTGCCTGTAATGAGGCCCCGTGTTTTGTAGGCCAACTTCCTATCAGTTCTTTAAAAAAGATTTTATTATTTTCATATTGTGTGTATGAGTGTATTGCCTGCATGTATGTAAGTGCACCTGTGTAATGCAGTGCCTACAGAGGCCAGAAGAGAGCATTGGACTCCTCAGGAACTGGAGTTAGGTTGTTAGCCACCATTTGGGTGCTGAGAATTGAACCTTGGTCCTCTGCAAGAGAAGTTGGTGTTCTTAACTGCTGAGTCATCTCTCCAGCCCCTTCAGTTTTTTCTTTAGCTGGTCTTGAGAGAAAAAGTAAGTCATAGTCTGTTTATTCCAGTTTCACTTTCATTGGCATTAAGAAAACAATAGCAATGACAGAAAAAAACCACCCACAGTCTCACCTTTATTGGAGAAAATATATTTTCCATTCAAGGAAGAACTCCAACAATTGGAATTTATGACCGAATGCGTTTTCTGGCCCCGACTTCTGGCCTCTGTCAGGGACTCCCCATTGCTAGAATGTGCTGACTTTACTACAGAATATGGTCTTCAACCCTGGCCATGGTGACAAGCACCGTCAGGTCTAGCACCACAGGCCCTGATCATTCAAAATGAAGTGTGGTCTCAACAAGCTGTGAAAAAAGGAAACAAGAGGATTTGATTTGTTTTTCTGAAATTACAACTAACCCATTACTTCTTACCCCGACAGATGCCTC
Source organism: Eospalax fontanierii (assembly GCA_035773235.1). Classification (NCBI taxonomy): domain Eukaryota; kingdom Metazoa; phylum Chordata; class Mammalia; order Rodentia; family Spalacidae; genus Eospalax; species Eospalax fontanierii. Next base: position 27,931,718 of record CM069548.1, on the reverse strand, counting down.
ACATGGTATAAATTTTCTTTTTCTCATATCCTTGCACTCCTGATTGAGTTGGCCAGGGTAATTAGAAAACAAAAGCATGGTGAAAGCCTCTGGACAGTTGCTGACAGGAGGAGGAGGAGAGGGACAGACTTGCTGGTCATCACATCAGTGACCTTTCATGCTGCCAGACTGGTCTTTCCAGTCCCCTTTCTTCTTCCTCCTTCCCTCCCTAAGGGGCTTGAATGAGAAGAAAGGTGGCCTTTGCACATTGTGCATTGGCATTGTGAGCCTGAGCTGCTCTTATAGGGAGAGCAATCAGCTCAGAGCTCCCACTTTGAGAGAGCTCTTCAAATGTGTGCTGAATCGACTGTTTTTGAGGTTTATTTGCCCTGGGGAGTGTTGGTGTTTCTGGGCCTGTGTTTAATGGGTGACTTTTTGGCTTCAGAGAGACAGGGTGAGCCTTTTGTAATCTCCTGATTCATGAGTCATTTTCTTCATCTAGATGAGAGGTTAACCTCCTCCCAGCCACTGAATCTAAGATTAATGAAACAGGATGCCTCTCCTTACCCATCTCCTGCTCTGTGCTGCAAAATTGGGGGTGTACAGAGTGATTCTTTCCTTAAAATCTCAGTGCAAGTCTGTGACCCTGGCAGGAATGAAGGCATTCAAAAGAGATACTTGGGTCTCTGTCTTTTTGGTTATTGGACTATAGTTACCAAAAAAAAAAAAAAAAAAAAAAGAATGTCTCCAGGAATCTTATGCTGAGAAAAGGAGGCTGAAGCCTGGTGCCTAACCAGAGAAGGAACCTGAGAAATCACACAGTCCTGACCACCTTGCAGGAGAGACTGGAGCTGTGACAATGAGGGGTCAGTGATGGGCTGGACCACGCCTTGACTACACTGCCTAGTTATGTACACCTCTGGCCTCTACTTAAACCTAAGGCTCACATCAGGGTGTGGAGTGGGTGGTGGTGGTGGGGTTTATAGAATCTTTGTGATGTTCTTGGTAATGTGGCCACATTGAATAAATCATTTCCTGCTTTTCACTCCTATGTTGTCTCTTTAATTGGCTTATTAAGGACAGGTGGAGAGAGCCTGGTTCCGTAGGAATGCCTTTGATGACTAATCTTATTTGAAAAAAAAAAAAAACCAGCCTCTCCGTGAGCCCCTGATCTCACCTACGCTGCTGAGCATGATTATAAATACTCCACTAGACACATAGCTCTGGCCCCCCTTTCTGTAACTTACAAATTATGTGGTTTTACAAACTGGGCAAGTTCTGCAGTTAGGCAAATAGTTTGCATCTGCAGAACAAAACCCAGTAGGCCTTTCCTGTTTAGGTTTAGAAATGACTCAGATGTGTAGTTGAGCTTGGAAATTTCTGATAAGGGGAAAGTTTATGGGAAATTTGGGGGGTGACTACGAGGTCTCCTTGTCATGATAGTTTTGTGAAGTGTCTCTGTTTCTGAGGTAATTTCCACATGCTCAAAATACTCGAACTTCTAGGCTGTTAACCAGTATTTCTTGAACAATCAATGTAGACTTTGAATTGCACAAAGTAATTTTATTTGCTTTCTTGTTTGTTTAATAAGATCTAACTAGGTAGCACGGACTGTCCTTGAATTACAATCCTCCTGTCTCTGTCTCCCTAATGTGGGGTTACAGGTGTAGGCCCCAAGTCTGACTCTAGTTGCATTGTTTTGCACCTACATTTAGCTACTGTTACTCTGCTGCTGTTCTAAGAACTTTACATATTTTAATTATTTTGTTCTTCATGCTGTCTTTTATAAGTTTGATGTTTCTAGATGAGGTACTTATAGGAAATGGCCTTGGAGATGGTTCCCAATGGTCACTCATCCTGGGAATTCTGTTTGCTTTTGTTTATTGAGACAGTTTCTCACTATGTAACCTTGGCCTGGAACTCAACTCTGCACACCAGGTTGACCTTAACTCACAGGCATCCATTCCTTTGTCTCCTGAGTGCTGGGATTAAAGGCATGTGCCTGCCCAGCATCCCGTTCCTTCAGTTAGGACAAAGCGTCCTTTCAATGACTAGAGTAGCAATAAAATGCCACTTCTGAGATAATGTTCCAAAGACTATGATATCTTGTTCTCTGTTCTTGTCTCTCAAAGTCAGCTTGAGCTGCTGTAGTGGATAGCTTTGGTGTCAACTTGACACACCTGGGTTGAGGGAGCCTCAATTGGGGAATTGTTTCTATTGGACTAGCCTGTGGCCATGCTTGTGGGGTATTTTCTTGATTGAGTGCTGTGGGAGGGCCCAGCCCACTGTGGGAGCTACCATCCCTGGGCAGGTTGTTGTCTATTATATAAGAAGGCAGGTTGAGCCTGGGTCTGGGGAGCAAGTCAGTAATCAGCTTTTTTTCCATGGCCTGTGCTCCAGCTCTGGCCTCCAGGTTTCTGCTCTGAGTTTCTACCTTGGACTTCCTGAGAAAATGTGTGACCCGGGTGATGTAAGTGAAATAATCCTTTTCCTCTCCAAGTTGGTATTGATCAGAGTGTTTTGTCACAGTGATTGAAAGCAAACTTGGATAATTGCCATAAAAAACATCATAAACCAGGTGGCAAACACAAAAAGTTTGTTTCTCACAGTTGTATGGGACTGGGCATACAGGTTCAATGTCTAGTCTTCATGCTCTGAGGGTGAAGCAGCACTTCCTGGATAAGTATTGGGACTATAGTAAGAATAGGAATGTGCACCCACCTCAGGGTCAGGGACCATTACAGAAGAGGAGGAGGAATGATTGTAAGAGCCAGGGGAGGAGGTGCATGACCATATGAACATAGAGCCTGACGGGCTCCTGGGACCTTGCTCATTTGAACTTACAGCATTGGTGTCAGCATGCACAAGAACCATCATGCAACCTCAAGCAGACAAAAGCCCAGGATTGAACTGAGGAAATGAGCAGCAGGTCCCAATCTTAGCTGAAGAACTATTGAATAGCTGATTACTGAACTCATCTTCTTTAAGGGAGTGACTCTAGACAGGCTGACTAGACTCCAGGGGATGAATTTTCCCTGAAGGACATCTGGGGACAATAACTTGACTCATAGGCCTTAACATAAATGACAGAATGCATGAGAACAGAGTAGGGGGCAGGGGGAGGTGGCTAAAGTGAGGGACCGGGAGCTGGCCGTAGTTCTGGACAGGCAGATAGCTAGGGAGAGGGCCACTGATAAATAATAAAGATGGCACGCTTCCATCCTCTTCTTGATCTGACCAGTTCAGATAAGACCAAGACCAGACCAGACCAGACGTGGTCTTGAAGCCATAAACCTAACATCCTTCTCTTCATTGTTTAAATTAATCAATTCAAAAGCTGGCAAAGGAAACCCACAAAAACCCTTAAAAAGCCAGGCCCTGCCCGGGCAATTGGATTTTCATTTTCCGAATCTCCTTCCTGTCTACCTGTGGAGAGTTTTCTCTCTGGGTGAGTGTAGATATGTGTGTGGATCTTCACCTTTCAATGAAGTCTGTTTGCTTGTTAAACAGACAAAAAGAATAGGAATGTGGCTGGCAAAAAGGGAGGAAAGGTTGCAGTGCAGAGAGGAAACACTCCCTGGAGGCATAGATCTCCTAAAACTGACCCACCTGATGAGTCCTGTGTCCTCCCACGGTCATCCCCTTTCCGTGTGGTGTATGTGTGCGTGTACTCCCAAGCCTATGTGTGCACAGTAGAGGCCAGAGGACATCAGTGGTCTTCTTCTATTGCTCTTTGTCTTAGTCCATAGAGATGGTCTCTCATTAAACTTGTTCATTTGACTAGGCTGGCTCTCAGTGAGCTCCCCAGATCCACCTGCCTTCCCGCCGCTCTTCCCCAATAGCGGTATTCCGGACACCTGAAAGCTGGGTCTGGGTTTTGAAAAGCAGGGGAAAAGAGTCCCAAGCCCCACATGCCTAGGCCTGATTTAGGGTTCCCCAGAGAGTTCATCCGTGTTGATTGGGCCTAAAGCAGAATGTGGATCACTAAAGACCAGCAAAATTGACATAACCTTAAGGTTTTAAATAAAATATCTGCTTCTTTTGGCATAGATTTCATCATATTAAAAATCCAGTAAGAAGCCATCATTGAATCTGAAAGGATGGTTGTAAAAGGGAGACTTTCACTCCACAATGGAAAGCAGGAACTTTTAAAGTTGCACTCTGGGTGCCCGTATTGGAGAAATTAAAATATAATAGAAAAACCTGTATGTGTAGCTTTCCCCCCAGAATTTTAGTCCCCACCTACATGCTATTTTGCTCAAAGAGTTGATCCATATGGAACTGACTGAAGACTGATTGTCACTGTAGCCTTGGTGGGGGGCCTTCAGGAGGTGATCGAGGCTTTAAGTGGGATTGATATTATTCTCAGGCAGCTAGGGCCAGTTAGTATAAAGCGAGTCTGTCCATGTGTTTCCTCTTCCTCTGGTGTCCGCTGCCTTTCTGCTTTGCTGCCTAAGCGGCCATCACTGGAAGCTGTTGCTAGCCTTAGAGTTCCAGCTTCCAGACCTCTGTGCCCAAATAAGCTTTCAATCTTTATAAGTCATCTAGTCTCTGGAGCAGTCACCCCTTAGTATCTGTGGAGAATTGGTTCCAAGATTGCCCCTGTACCTGAATCCATGCTAAGTCTCCGTATAAATTTGAGCAGGGTTTGTAAGTAGCCTACACACCTCCAAAACCTCAAGTCTGTAGATTACCTGAAGAGCCTACCGCAGAGCAGATGTTTAGGCTGTATCACTTACAGAATAATGTCTGTACAGATCAATATAAAGGCCGGATTTTTCCCCCTCAAGTATTTTCCATTCATGGGTAGCTAATTCACAGATCCAGAACCTTTGAATACAGAGGGCTGAGTGCATTCTGTTACAGTAACATGATGAATGCTAGAACCCTGAGTTATAAGACACAAGCCATTTCTGTAATGAAACATTCACCAAGTGTAAAAGCAAATATTTATTTTGTGTGGGTCTTGGGTTAGGTATGCTGTGTTCTTTGGTTTGCACAAAATGGAACATGTTTCAGGTAGATTTGAGGATGTCTTTCCTGGAAAGCTAGGTGCCAGATAGCCAAGAACCAAGAATCAGGTGCTGGAAAGCTCCAGTAAGCAGGCATCTTATGTTTTCCAGTTCTTCCTTCTGAATAATTTACTTGGTTCTTTCTGGAATCTGGTTCGTGCTGCTTCCCAGAACAAGGACAAAAGCAGATAGTCTAGAGATTTTGAGTTATGTTTTTCTATTCTAGTTCCCTCTCTGGAGAGATGAAGCATCTTAGATCTTGGATTTGGGTCCAAGACTTAGGAGAGAAAATCTGCTTGGCCAGCCTAGGCCAAATGACTGTTCCCAGTACAGTTAGTTAAGGCAGACTCTTAGAACAAATATGACTGCCAATTGCTTATTTGTGGGTAAAAACAAATTCTAAGGAGAGAAAATTAGGGCTGACCTGATGCCCCTAAAGGTGTGTTATGTATTATAAGGAATGACAGGACCTTTGCCCCTCACCACTAGGGAAATTGAGTGGTGAGTTGGGGTTAGTACAACTAAGTATGAAATGTTTGATTTTCTTTGGGAAAGAACTTGCAATTTGTTGATTATTATGATAAAGTATTGATATTGGCTTTAAGCAAACACACGACTTAAGTTTTGTGTAGCATGTTTATTTCAAATGAGAATGGAAATCTTCTTAGAGAAGTGTGTGAAGGCAGTAAAGACAGGTCGGTGCATTCACTGTGAGTGGTGGGAGTTGAGGTTAGGTGGTTGCATTAGTTACTTGTCTCGGTGCTGTGGCAAGATACTAATACAAGCAAGTTAAGGAAGGAAAGGTTTCTTTGGCTTATTGTTCCAAGAGCTAGGGTCTGTCCTGGAGGGAAAGAATGACAGCAGTCGCAGGAAATGGCTGGTCATAGTGCTTCCACAGGAAACAGAGAGCAATGAGTTCTTGTGTTCAGCGCTCTTGTTCTTCCTCCTTTTCACTCAGCCCTGGACCCTCTGGAATGGCGCTCCCCATGTTAGGATGAATCATCTTCCCCATTAACTTAATCTAGATAATCTTTCATGGAATCAAAGTGGAGACTGGGTGTATACTGGGTTCATGTAGCTTTGGGTAGGATGCTGTCCTTTCCTGTTGCTCATAACTCTCAATGTCTTCGTTTGGAATTTGATAGTATTATCGATGTGTAGTGGATGTCTGTTGTCTTCATCTGCATAATATTGACTCTCTTGAAAAATGTCACCCAGTGTCACTTTGGGGAACCACTCTGTGATTTGGGTAAGACTGACTTCATTGCTGGAGGTTAGACACATGATCCAGTCCTCTCAGACATTTCCATGTGTTAAAATTGTTGTGGTTCATATATAAATCTATGACACATATGATGTGAATGGAGCTTCTTGTAGGTAGTGGTTTGTGTACTACCCAAACTGCTCAACCAACTAGACCCTGGCCAAGTAGAGGAGTCCTACCTTGGGCCACAGATGAGGGAACAGAAAGTAGACCCAGCAGGTCAATAGTAGATAGTCACACCACACAAAATGTCTGTCTCAGAGTAATACTAACACAGAGGGAAAAAGAGCTGAGAGAAAAGCAGGTACATGAAGTGCATTGGGTCTTGGTCTAGCCATGCCTGAATTTTATTAAATAATGTTATCAAAAAAATTGTTGAGAGGGACTGGAGAGATGGCTGAGCAGTTAAGAGCACTAGCTGCTCTTGTAGGAGACCTGGGTTCAGTTCCCAACACCAAGATGGTGGCTAACAATCATCTGTTACTCTAGTTCCTAGGGATTTAATGCTCCTTTCTGGCCTCCATGGGCATTGCACTTACATTCATGCAGGCAAAGCCTCATACACATAAAATAAAAATTAAAAATTATTGAGAAAGATAGTTCCTCTTGTCTTTCTCTTGTGCCTGTTTCTGAGTCAGACAAGAGCACAAGGCCCTGGACACTGAGCCTTTTTCCATAGTTAGGTTTATAGAGAGCAGCTGTGAGGGATGAGGTGCCGTCTCCCTCCAGGAGACAAAAAGCAAACTAATTGCATACTACAAAAATGATGGATTTCAAAGCTCCATATGCCTCAGCAGCAATGAAGACCTACTGTGTGCAAGCATTCCATCTGGGCCAAATTATATCACCTTGAAGGACTCAGGGTGGCCTTAAATGAAAGTATGCTTGTGGTCAGGCTGTTGCTTGTGTCATGAGTCACCAGGTCATTTATCTGTTTCTTCTGCTAGCACCATTGAAATGATAACGGGCTCACTCACTAGCTTATGAGTAAGGTAAAGTTAAATGTCAGACAGACAACTCTTCCCCGTTTTTGTTTCTGAGGCCAGAGAAAGAATTAGGATTCTCTCTTACAACAAAAAAGTTCTAACAAACAATCTCCCCCATCCACTGAGATAGTGCCTATGAAAACATTCACCCCAGGTTTCCTGTAGTTGCATAATGCATTGTTACTAAACAATTATAGCAAGTTCTACTTGACATAGATTCCTCATCTTTAAAGTGTACAGTTTGATAAGTTTGACACAATTAATATGACAAACTAATTTTATTTTTTAAGCTAAAATTTTTTATTGTGTATGAATGGTTTGCCTGCATGTATGTGATTGCCTGCATGTGTGTGATGGTACCCCTGCTTACAATGTCCATGAAGACTGACAACCAGTTAACCACTAGAACTGGAGTTAAGGGACACTGTTAGCCATTATGTGGGTCCTGTAAACCAAACCTCAATCCTCTGCAAGAGCAGTCAGTGCTCTTGACCGCTGATCCATCTGTCCAGCTCCTAATTTTACTTTTATCACACTTAAAAAAAATGATATTATTTTTATTTTATGTATATAAGTGTATTGTCTGCATGTATGTAAGTGCACCTGTGTTTTGCAATGCCTGCAGGGGTCAGAAGAGGGCATTGGATTCTCCTGAAACTGAAGTTACAGATGGTTGCCAGCTGTCATGTGTGTGCACATGGGTCCTCTGCAAGAGTAGCCAGTGCTCTTAACCGCTGAACCATCTCTCTAGCCCCTTACCACACTTATTTTGAAGCTTTGAAAATGGGAATATTCGAACAGCATAGTACTAGGAGCCAGTAAGTGCCCATCACCCACTGTCACCACATTGGCATTCTGCCATTTTCCTGTTATCTATCACTTTCCTACATTTTTATTTTGCTGGAATACTTTAGAGTAGATTCCAGATGTGACACTGTTTTACATGAATTATGTCTTTGGCTGGAGACAGGCAGTCCTTTATTTCCTGTATCTCCACGAACTTGGGAGTCAGGTCTTGAGCTGTGCTGTCTACATGGCAGTTACTAGCCATGTATGCCTGTTGAGTATTTTAAATATGGTCCTAAAGACTAATATACCTAACAGTAGCATTAGCATAGCCAAAAACCAATAATAATTCTGAAATATCTCTAAAAGATAGTCTCTGATGTTGAATTTCCTCAGTTGCCTATAGAAATGTTTTCTTTTTCAAGTCAAGATTAAAGCAGAGTCTGCAGATTGCATTTGATTAAAAGATTTTTAAGTGCCATATTAATCTATAAATGTTTCAGACCTTTTAATTTCCCCATTTATTTCCCTTGTGGTACTGGAGAACACCCAGGGCCTTGCACATGATAGGCAAGCATTCTACTCGTAAGCTATGCACCCCCTCCTTTAATTACTTATTTGTTTTAGATAGGATACTGTGGTGTCACCTATAATGACCCCAAACTCATGATCTACTTGTCTTAGGCTTCTAAGTCCTAGGATTACAAGTGTGCATCACCAAAACTAGCTTCCCTTACTAGTTATTTGTTGAAGACACTGAGTCCATTGTAGTTTCATAAATTCTCGATTAGATGAATTGTGTCTTTGGCTGGAGATTTATTTCCTGTATTTCCAGTAACTTGGGAGTCAGGTCTCGAGCTGTGCTGTCTACATGACAGTCACTAGCTATGTGTGCTTGTTGAGCATTTTAAATATGGGCATCTGAACTGAAATGTACTACAGAGATAAAATACACATTACATTTCAAAGATGTGTTGAAAGTAGAATCTTTTATTTAAATATTGATTATATGTTAAATAGTTTAAACATACTAGCTAAATAAAAAGTATTTTAAAGTTAAATTTGTCTCTTAATTTTTGATTTTATAGTTTGGCTGTTGATAACTTTAAAATTACATATGTGGCATTCATTATCCCACAACTCTGTGCTGATATTCAGTGGATTTTCTCTTGGCATGAACTCTTCCAAGGTGGCCTGGCAGACTTCTTACATCGTGTCTGGAGGCGGAGTACTCAGTCGCCCTACTGATGGTGATACTAAGATCACTCATTGGTGAGGAAGAGAAAGGCAGGGCCTGCTGGGAGCTGGCCTGGGGATCATGACAAAATCTCAGTGTTCTCCTACTGAGCATCATCTTCTTCAAAGAATACCAGTATCATGGAAGACTGCTCTGTGGATATAATAAAACAAGGTAAGAACGCAGTAACTCTGAGCACACATTGACCAGAACATTGTTCAGACTGCAGATCTCCCCCTGCTTTGGCTTCAGCGGATGCCTAGCTGCTTTTTCAATGACAGTTTTAGCTCCACTTCTCCCTTCTGTCTTTCAGATAAGAGTAAAAATTCTCATTGATGGAGCCCCCATTTCCTGAAGGCATCCAGCTAAGAGCACAGTCCCCTTTGCTTGAATCATCGCCCAAGCCTTAAATGTGTCCTTTCTAACCGCCCTGGAGACTCCATGACTCCTTTGCCATTGCCCCTATCCTTGTTCACCACAGCAGGAAGCACTAGTTTGTGTGATTCCAGGTGTCTCTCTGCGGCACTGTCAGTACCCAAATCTCATGTGGAGTCCTTGTCTTTCCGTTATAATGTCTATTAAAGAGATTTCTGAAGTAGGAGTATCATGCACTATAACCAGATAGAAGGGAAATTACATGCTTGGTCGCCATTTGTGACCCATGTGAAACTGCACCAGTCCAAACTGTCATTGAAGCCTCTTATCAGTTTACTTTTCTATGTATGTTGTAAAAAGTCAAAATGCCACAAACTGGGTGGCTTAAGCACCAGTTTCCTAGTGTCTTACAGCTCTAGATTATAGAAGCCCAAAGTTTTAAGAGATGCTCTGCTGAGGACTGTGAGATGATCTACCCCTAGCTCTGGTTGTTGGATAGAAGTCTCTTTCTTGGTTTGTAATCATACATTATTCCCATCTACACTTTATGTTCACATGGAGTTCTCCTTGTATCTCGTTTTCTCCAAGTTTCCTTTTAAAAAAAAAAATAAGGACACCAGTCATATTGGCTTGAAGGCCTCAGCAGAACTTGATCAGCCCCTTGAAGATCCTACATTCAAATTAAGTCACATTCTGAAGTTCTGGGGGTTAGGACTTCAACATATGCATTTATGGAAAACAATTCAACCCATAATTCATAACTATTAGAATATTTGTAGTAGATGTGTGTAGCTACCAGTCTCAGGTAAGTGATAGAGGATACTTCCTGATAACCTTATTATGGCTATTTTATATTTAAAGTGAGTTCTCAGTCAAATTCCTGCACACGTCCAAATACTTCTGTTGTCTGAACTTTTCCTAGGGTGATGTGAACAAATGTTTGTTCCCTAGATAATGATACCAACAACAGTCCAAAGTAATGATTTCAATTAAGTCTAGCTTGGTAAATCACTGGAAGGGTGGCTTATAGGAACAAAATAGCTGCATCCTAAAAAAAAATCCTACCCCAGCATGGAAGATGACTCCCTGTAGTTGCGTAGATGGAGTCCTCTCTTTAGTTTGTCTTACCTTGTACCCTATATGTACTTTAGTATCTCACAAGGCCAGGTGCAAAGCTGGGGTAGACTATAGCTTGGAGGGAGGTACAGAATGGAACATCTGGAATCTCAGGTGAAGGTCTAATGAGGCTCCCCAACACTCCTCTTCAAGTGAATGTCAACTGGTCCCATCTTGAGGGTTTCTTGAAGGTATTCACAGCTGCTCTGATTAAAATGATAATGACTGTTATACTTGGAGGACAGTATTCTACAACTTAAAATATTGTTTCATTCACTTAGTATATGTGTATGAGTGTTTTGCCTGCATGTATGTAAATGCACCTGTGCCATGCAGTGCCAGAAAAGGGTGTTCAATCCCGTGGGACTGGAGTTATGGATGATTGTTAGCCATCATGTGGATTCTGGGAATCAAATCCAGGTTTTCAGCAAGAGCAGTCAATGCTCTTAACCTCTGAGCCATCTCTTCATCTCCTCCACAACTTCTTAAATAAGTATGTATTAAGTAGGTTTAGGAACAGTTTATAAGAATGGTCCCATGATCTTAGGAACATATTTTAACAACTTTTCTGTCTCTGTGATAAAACACTCTTGGAGAGGAAAGGGTTTATTTAACTTATACATTCCAATCACAGTCAATCTTTGAGGGAAGCCAAGGCAAGAACTCAGGGCACTAACCTGTAGCCGGAACTGAAGCACAGACCACAGAGGAACAGTGCTTGCTGATTTGTTCCTCTGGCTTGTGCTCGGCCTGCTTTCTTATACAGCCTAGGACCACCTACCCAGGAGCGGCACTGCCCACAGTGTGCTGGGTCCTCACATCAATGAGCAATTAAGAAAATGCCCCACAGACATGGCCACAGGCCAATCTGAAGGAGGAAATGCCTCAATTGAGGTTCCCTCTTCCCAGATGTGTCAAGTTGACAACTGAAGTTGTTCAGCACAGAAGAAGTCCTCTCTTTCTACTTAGTAGTGTTTGTCGATTCACCTTGTATAAAGTATTCGTTGGTGTTTGATGCCTCATCTAGATACAGGATTGAGTTCACTCTACAGTAGTATAAACCAGCCAGAATCAGCTGAAATAAGACTGGACATAGAATCTTTTCTGACAGAAGCCATGAGTGCCATCCTTATGAAGGGCTCATCATGATGGTTAAGAGATGAGCGGTGTTGCTAAGAGTTTTATAAAGAACAGTACTGGCTTCGCCCGTTGCAGTCCATTTATCTACTCAGTAATTTTACCTACGAAAGCCTATTAAGAACATTATAATTAGTCCTTCTGCTGTTGCTTGAAAGTAGCTAAGACTTGTGATAGTCCTCTTTGGTGTATGACATTTCAATTAAATGTTAGTGGTGAATTCTTGATTAGGGCAACTAACTGTCCCTAGAATGTAGATTAAGAATAACATGCACACATATGTATATCACAATGTCAGAGCTGAAATGTTTAAAAGATGTCATTACCCAAGACACATTTTCATGGAGTACTTTAGAAGAACGTGTAATAACTGAATGCACATTTGAGTGTAAAGATCATGGGATGGGGGTCACTGGTGTCTTTTATCTGCTATTTTGTCTCCTTGGAAAAATCATTTAAATTTCCTGGGTTTCAGTTTTACCATCTATAAAAATTAAAATCCTGGGTTAAATGATCCTTTAAGCTTCTTTCCATCACTTGTACAATTCAATTCCTAGAGCTAATATAGCCACATGTATAAAATAATTGGGGCTGAATACATGATTGCTCAAAGAAGTGGTATGAAGGTGAAATTGGATTGCCAAGAAGAACTTTTTGGGTGAGGCAAAACCACTCATCAATGAATTATTTTATCTGACAGCACTGGTGTTTGATATTATATATAGGCCCATGTGGTGTGTGGGGTGTGTGTCTGTTTGTATTTTTGTCTTTTTTTCCAATAACCCATTGACCTACACAGATCAAAATAATCCTTTGTATCTTAATTTTGGGACATTATATATTCTTTTAGTTGACTTTCTATGTTTTAAAATTTGTGAATTTGAGGAGGGAGATGTTTACTTACTTGAGGTTGACAAGTGTCACAATGTAGATTTGTGTGTTGGCTTCAAGATCAAAGCAACCCTGTGTCCTACTAGTACAGTTTTGTTCCTTTTCCAGTGAAACTTCTATTAAAATGGCTATTTGCTCTGGCAAATTCTGAATAAAGATGGCTTATTCTTTTATGTTTAAAGAGTGACAGGAAGAACTCATGATTTCAAATACTTTGTCCTGTGATGCAAATGGGAAATGACCCCTATAGGCTCATGTGTTTGAACACTTGATCCCCAGCTGGTTGTGGGAAGGTTGTGATCCTTTAGAGGGTGGAGCCTTGTTTGAGGAAATGTGCTAATGGGGTGGGCTTTGAGGCTTTGTCGCTTGGCCCCACTTCCTGTTCACACCCAGTTTCCTAAGTACAGATGCGATGTGGCCAGCCAGCCTTCTGCTCTTGTCACTAGCCTTTCACGTCTGTGGCCGTGTCCTCCCACCACGATAGACTGTATTGCCAGAATAAACCCTTACTCCCTTAAGTTGGTTTTGTAAGGGTGTTTATCACATCTATGAGACAGTAACTAAGACACTTTGAAGTAGCATTCAAATCCCGGACATTGTCCTAGATATAATTTTAATGACCCTTAAAGGCAAATTTTCTGTGCTTACTTAGCCGTATAGACATCACAACAGTTTTTAGACTTTCTGCCCGGGATGTTAGAAAAAAGTGTAGTTTCCTTTTGTTGGGGATGAAAATACAAAATTGAAATGGTCCCAAGTGCTAAGCAGGTAAAGTCAGCCAATGAAGCCATCTATGTGAGTCTGTAGGATATTATGAGACAAGCTTGGCCCCATCAGAGAAGGAAAGCCACATTTGTTCCCAGTGGACCATGCACTAGGAATTATTCACTAAATCAAATATTTTATCTTCTTCTAAAGTTGGACATCCCTGATTTTATGTATCGATTCTTATTGACCATTTGTGATGGATTAAAACTTTTTGTAAGATGAGAAGATCAGTCTGTTCAATTGAACATTGAAATCATTGGTTTATTATGGAAAAAACAAGGCATATTAAGCACAGCCAGGATCAAAATCCAGCAAAACTATAAATAAACATAATAATTTCTTCTCTTAGTGAGTACAATTCCATTAAGCACAACCAGAAGATAAAAAATTACAAAAGTCTTAGTACCCACAGGGGTACGGAGGGATCTGAAATTATTCCCAAACTAGTGCCCTCCACATAAAGCTAGTCAGGGGATTTTGTTTGTGGAGGCTAAACATACTCATATAGTAAAACACTTGGGCTGGGCATATTCTCAAGCATGCTTAGTTTAAGGTGTATAGTACTGTGCATGCTCCATAAGGTCATATTAATAGTTTAAAAGAAAGGTGGAAGACACGTTCCTGGATATGATTAAAGGTTATGGAGCATATTTTGTAGTGATTTCCTCCAAATGGAAACATTCCCTCTAAGAAGGAGGAAGGAGGGTCATATGACATAGGAAGTAAACAAAACTTTCAAGTCTCAGAAAGCTGAAATAAGATTCATAAGGCCCTTCCCCCAAGCTTATACAAGCAGTAATAGTTTCTTTTGGAGACCAGACTCTCTAATTTGCTCACTTGCCTGCAAGTCATGCTGGAAGTCCCAGGGATACAGTTTTTTTTTTTTTTGTTGTTGGTTTTTTTTTTTTTTTTTGAGTTATCACAAGCTGGAGTGGGCTTTTTGGTAGTGCAATATCTTGTTCATCCATGTTCCTATAAGTAACCCTAATACTCACAGGTTCACTAAGCTAGATTTGGGTAGAATAGTTTCCTGGGTCGGTTGTCAGTACACTATCTGGGGGCGAATAGACGTTTCTGCATTTCTTCCCAGGAAAAGTCAGCATACATTCCGAAGGTTAAAATGGTGAACAGAAACGCTTAGCTTATGCTATGAAGATGGCAAAGTCTTTCTGGGCATGCTCAGCTTGCATCACAAAGATGGCAGGCAGAAATACTTCTGGGCATGTTCATTTTCTTAGTCCCCCCAAATTTTAGCTGAAACTAAAGGAAAGGACCCTTGAAAGCTTCACTAATCAAGGAGTTTGCTTACAAGGTCCCTGTTTCACTTAGCTGCTAACAAAACCACTTGTTGGCTGTGTAAGATTTGGTAGGTATTTAAAATTATACAACCTTATTTTCCTTTTAAATGAAAAGTGAAGTTTTTTTCATCTATTCTATGATTGTGAGCATTGAGTGAGAAAAGGTGATTTCCAAGGTGTACAAATATGACTGGCCTTTAGTTAAATAAATGCAGTACTTATGTATATTCTTTCCAGAAAGCCTTTGAACGATGGTCATAAACTGGATCACTACGGGTCGAATCCAGCCCACTAATTCCTTTTATTGGCAGCCTTTAATTGTCTAGAGTGGACTGTCAGCATCCACCCTTGAACTGAGGCATGAATTGCTCAGCTGGTCTCTGACTTACCAGTCTGTTCTTTTCAGTCTTGCTTCCTGCCTGACCCCTGAGCCCTCTGAGTTTATGATCCCAGTGTTCAGGAGACTCACTTGACCTTGGCTGTCGTGTATTATATTTCCAATCCATGTGTATCACACTATGTTCTGTGTTAAGAAGCTTGACAATGCTGACTCTTCAAAGTCAATAGATACATCAACACGTACAAGCAGAACAATCAAATCATAGTAAGCTGAATTGGAGCATTGTGTCTTAGGTGTCTCTGGTGCTTTCCTTGATACTTAAATAACCTTGTGGGTTTGCTTCTATACCCAGGCTTCCATTACACCAGTGCATAAACTCACATTTTCTATTCTAATTGGCTAAAGTCATGATAGAAAAATCTAGCAAACAATGTTTCCTCTTCCAAATAACAATTAACAAGTTATATCTTGGGGCTCAGGAATATCATGGTTTTCCCAAGAGATAACTGTGGGAAAACTTTTCAGTGTGGCCTGTTGAGAGGCAGCATGGAAATTAATTCAGCAGCCTCAGAGATATGAACAAACTCCAGGTCATGGGTCTCAATGAAATATAATGGTACTTGGTAGATCTTAGCATCTTCAAGCCCATGAGATTATTTGGGGAATTATAGGTGCTGTTTGCATGCCATAGTACAGCATGCCATTTGTCTTTTGGATCCTAGGGAGGAATATTTAAGTTTTTAAATCTAGGGAAGTGCATTTTGACTTGTAATTTGCCATAACTACCTGCTGTGGAAGTCAAAATTCAATTCTGTTGCTGGTTTCAAAAGATGGCGGACATGGCCATGAAGACATATGCTCAGGGCAGACCCTTACTTTACTCCAAAAGAGTTTGGTAAAGCAAGTGACTACTGTTTGGGTGATAAGACTCAATCAAACCTGTGTCATATTTCTAGGGAAAAGTGTCCCTGGAACAAGAGGGACTCACTTTAGTGAGTAGTTTCTGGCCTAAGTATGTAAGTTAGGTGATTTAAAAACCTACGAGCAAGGTTTTTGTACATGATAGTAAACAGAATGGATTTGAAATATTTCTAATAACTAGAAGAAACGCAAATTCACTCTACTAAAGGAGAGGAAAGAGAAAATCTTACTGTTGAGACTGAGGAAGGACTTCATATGCAGAATCCTTTTTGAAAGTCAGTTGACAGGTTGGAAGCTGAATAAAGTGTAGGCCCAGTTCACTGGACCTAAAGCTCTTTCATGGGTCATCAAGAGCAGAGCAATTTCATGATAGTCCTGAACTCTTTTTCCTTCTTCCATTATTGGCTTTACACATTTATACTTATGGTACAAAACCCATGAGGAATAACTACTGAAGCTTTCCTGTGAACCAACGCAGAGGTGCCACGTGGCACTTGAACTCATGGAGCTTTTTACTGCCACACAGGAAAGTTTCATCAAGAATATCCTTGATGGGGTGATTCATTCTGCTCTGCCTACTTCTAAGTGCACTTCTGCTGCTCTCCATAGCACAGAGATGGTTCAGAGGGCAAGCCTCGCGTCGGTGCTTGTGTCTTGAGTAGAGTGTGACTTATGATTCTTCAAGGCACCATTTTACTGATGTAATGACTGGCAAACCATGGTGATTCAGATATGAAATTTGGTAGATGTTTTGTCTAATGAAGTGATTGTCACGTCAGGGGAACTAACTGACATTTGTTGCTAATGACAAAATTTATGCTTATAAGCAATACTTAGTTTTATAAAGCTCTTTCTACCACTATGGGCCTGCCAGCCTGTCAATCCTGAAGACTTTCCTAACTACACTGGTAGTAATGTTACTGTTAAAACATGTAGTTTGGGATACTATACAGTGACGTATGCTCACACTTGGAAGATCTGCTTAACTAGGTTTGGTTTAGACTAAAAACTTTGAAATAATTTAATGCATAAGGTGACAGAGAGCCATTAGGTGTAATGGCAAACTGTAAGGCAAAGGATTTTAATGTAAGAGAGATTGAAAAAAATTCACCAATATAGTTATATACTCCACAGTACAGGTAGAATTTAAGAAACTATCAGTAGTTTCTAAGGAAAATATCCACAGTTACACAGCAGTATTAAAGCACTACTCTCTATCCCATTGTATGCCTATTAGAGGCTGGATTCCTCCATCCAGTTCATCCAGAACACCATGCCACAAAATAAATTGAGTCTTAACGCTTTTGATTAAGTCAGACATTAAAGCTTTAAAATATATTTTTATCAAAATGTCACTTATGTTAATATTTGATTAATCTAAAAGTAATAAATAATTAATACATAAATATTTTTAAATATATCAGCATCTGTGGTAAGTAGTCATAGACATAATTCAGATAAAATATTTTTGGAATCTTCATTTTTATTTCAGACCAGGTCTTATTAACAATCCTTCAAACTCACTGTATAGTTCAGATTATTCTCAAATTTACAATCCTCCCACTTCAGCCTCTTGATTACTGGGATTTCATGTGTGGGATGCCATGTGCAACAGTGTCATCAGTAATTTTTAACAGCTTAAAAGGGTTCTGAGACCAAAAGTTTTGATAATTGCTGTGGAGTAGAGAAGTCTTGATAGAAGAGAAAAATTGCAAAAGAGGAAAACAGATTTCTCTCCTCAACAAATGCACCTATGTCAGGATCCCTTCTGGAGGACAGTGCTGATAGGCAGTCTGAGACATTTATGCTGTAGTGGAGATTTTGGAAAACCAAACAGTTTCTTTCTGGACATGTTTGTAAGGAGGAGGAAGCCGTGTGATATAAGTTTTGGCCCTTTGGGTGGCAGTCCTACCAGTCCTTTAGAGGGTTAATGAAATCATCTCCCAGCCTCTGTGACTTGACATAAGTCAAAGTGAACGTTCCTACTTGGGAATGACTAAGCAGCTATGCCACACCCTGGAGGGACATCCTGCAGCTGCTGACTGACTGGCAGATCCCCTGGGCACAGTAAAGAATGGCCTTATATTTGGGCAAGCTGAGGGGAGATTTCAGAAGAATCTGTGTTGTCTGCTGTCGACAAATCACTTTCACTCTGGGAAGGCATTTACTTTTTTAATTAAAAAATTTGTTTTCAACAAAGACAAGCAGAGAAGTCAGGCATGGTGGCACATTCTTGTAATCCCAGCATTCAAGGGGTTGAAACAGGAAGATCTCCAATTGAGGTCAGCCTGTGCTGACACAGCAAGACTCTGTCTCAAAAAAGGGAGGAGTGGAACTGGAGAAACAGCTTAGTGGGTTAGAGTCCTTGCAGAGGATCAGGATTTGGTTGCCAGCTTCCATATGGCCACTCAAAACTGTTCTGACGCCCTCTTGTGGCCTACACAGGCACTGCATACACACAGCATATATATATATATGTATACATATATATATGTATACATATATATATATACGTATGTATATATATATGTATATATATATATATATATATATATATATATATATATATATATGGAGCAAAACTCTCCTTCTTTTAAAGAAGGAGGTGATATGGAAATCTCCTCTACCCACATTCTTCCCTTAAACATGGCTGTGATGTCTGGCACTAGAGCTCCTGTCTGTGACTGAGTGGTAGACATAAAAGTGGTAGACGGTCAAAAGATTTCTAGAGAAATGGCTCAGCAGTTAAGAACACTGGCTGCTCTTTCAGAGGACCCTGGTTTGGTCCCCAGCACCCACAGGGCTGCTAATAGTCTGTAACTCCAGTTCCAGGGAATCCACTGTCCTCTTCTGGCTTCTGTCATTACTGCATGACATGGGTGCACTTTCACGTGTGTAGGCAAAACACTCATACAAATAAAAGTAAATAAATTAATAAGGAGAGATTTCTAAAAGTAGTACTAGCAGCTTCTAACTATATTTTGTTTTTTACTATGTGAAAGAAATACACCTTGTCTACTTAAGACACTTTATCAGTATTTCTGTGATTTGGGGCCTAGCATACAGTCTGATGCAGTTTTGAGGCTACAATGAGAATGAGACTGCCACTTGCAGGCATTCAAAAATCAGTCATTTATTTCCCCTCATTTCTTTTTCCTATTAATTTTCCTGGCTGGAATTTGCAGAAGGACAGATGTTTCATATACCTCTAGGTTAGGGTTATACACAAATCTGAACCAATGCGCTGACTAAGAGAGGGATAAATAAGTGGTGAGAAGTGATGGTAGGCTTTGTCTCACCCTCCTCATCTCAACATTGGTGGATTGAGTGTGTTGGAAGACTGGCCAAGCTCATGCTTTCACGTCTCTTAACAGCTCAAGGCTGGAGGCGGTGGGGCTTCATATTGTATTAAAGTGGGCTGTTATTCATCTTGGCTAGGCTTTCAGATTCATCATAACGGGACCAGTACCGGCCCCAAAGTAGGGGAGTTGTGATTAGTTTGGGAGTCAGGCACAGTGGGCCCTTTGTTTGAGTTTGATCCTATGGACATGTCACAGCATCTCTTTGTTGGAAGGGGGGAGGGAAGAGGGAGGGGAGAGCACCATTCTTGCGCTGGGAATATGCATCTTATTATCTGTGAAAATAAAGCTTGTCTTTGGAGTAGTAAAAATGCCTGTGACAGGAACACATTGTTTGTAACATGCTGAATGCAGCAGGTTTATTTGCTGTTAAATAATGCAATTCTATTGGACTTAGCAACTGTTCATTGAATGCACACTGTATACTGAGCACCGTGGGACCTGGGAGAGACTCAGTAAGGGCCAGCCTTTCTAGGGCCAAGGTCTACAGAGTAGTAGGTACATCTGCAGATCACTTCTCAAACTTTGGGGTAAGCATAGCTTGTCTGTTTTATTTTTAAATTCATTTTTATTTTTGGTTGTAATCTATTGTTTTTGCAGTGTTGAACTCAGAACATTGTGTATGCTAAACAAACACTGAGTTACACCTTTAGTTCTCTGCACATCACTTTGATGTAGGGCCAATGTCAGGATAAATAATGCTTAGGATAAATAAGTTCTATGAGATTTGAAATAAAGAGGGAAGAATTAATTTCATCTTGGGAGTCTAATGGTGGCATCAGGATGACAGAAAAGCAAATGGTTGCTCCTTATATTTCTTATTTTCTTTCACCTGATTATGTCTTATGACTGCTAAAGTATAAAGTCCTTTTATGTAGACCAGCTTAAACAAATCTGTGTAGCACCATGGAGTAGGTGTGTCATATCAATACATACAGAAGTAATTTGACATTCAGCAGAGCTTTGAACACTCACATGATGAAGAATCCAGATTTGGTTTTCTCTGTAGACAAGTCGTCTTTAAAGTCTACAGTGTCATTTTTGCTTGCTTATCTTTTTGTGATTTTTTAAGACAGGGTGTTTCTATATAGTCTTGAACTACTGTGTAGCCCAGGATGGTCTTGGACTTTCAGTCCTGATGCCCTAGTCTCTCTGGTGTTGGGATTATAGAAATGTACCACCATGCCTAGATTCGCAATATGGTCCTTAAATTAAGTTGCACATCAGAATCTCTTGAATGTTTAATAAATCTCCAGGTACAGATAATATCCTGACTAGGTCAGGATTTCAGGGAATGGCACATAGATATCAGTGTTTTTGAGAAAGTTATTTATAAGTTATAGCAAGATGTGTAGGACTTAGTAACTCTCTGTGCACTTGCATATGCAGTCCCTGACCCTAAGCATACTGACATTGTTGTACTACAGTCCCCACCGTCCACCTCCAGAGCTCTTCATTTACAAAATCGCATTCCAAACCCATCAACAGCTCCCCGTTTCTCCCTAGCCCCTGGTCACCACTGTTCATCTTCTGCATATGTGAATTTGATTGCTTTAGCTACCTCACATCAGAAGACTCACACAGCATTTGTCTCTTGACTGACTTCTGTCACTAGTATACTGACCTCAAGGTTCATTCATATCGAAGCATATACCAGATAGAATTTCCTTTCTTTTTGAGCTCTTAACATCCTATTATATATACATTCCACAGTGTTTCCAGTCATCCATAAATGGACAGCTGGGTAGTTATCTTCTAGCTCTTGTGAACAATTCTGCTGAGAATATGGATGTAAAAATGTCATTTCAAAACTTTGCTTTCCATTCTTTTGGGCAAATATCCAGAACTGCAAATGCTAGGCCTTGCATTAGTTCTATTTTTAATTGTTTAGAGGAACCACCATGGTGTTTTCCATGGAGAGGATATACCATCTTACCTCCCCATCAAAACACATGGATGCTTTCTTTATTTTGTTTTTTAAAGCTTCCCAGGGATTCAGTGAGCAACCAAGGTCCATCACTGACTGATCTCAAGGTCAAGACTGCTTTCTTGTTCATCTTTGTGTCTACAGCACTCAGTGCCACACTAAGCTAGTCACACACTATGGTGTTCATGCTGAATTGAGCTCCTCCACGGTGTCTTCATTCTATTTCTACCTAACATTTAGAAGATCTGATGCTAAACCAACTTTCCCTATCAAAGGAATGCACCAACAGACCTCTGAAGTTTCTTCTGCTCTACTTATTAATCAGATACATTTCTCCTTAGCCTTATTCATTCTTTGATTTTGCAAGAGCCAAATATACATGGTCTTGGACTCTCAGTCCTCCTGCCCTTGCTCAAAGGCCAGAGGAAGATATACGGCTCAGTTAAACACTCCATCACTCCCTCACTTACTCCTTTGAGACAATGTATTACTTTTTTGTTGCTGTAACAAAACACTGACTGAAACTAACTTAGGAAGGAAAGGGTTTAATTTCATCTTACAACTTCAGGCCATACTCCAATATCAGAGGAAATCAAGGCAGGGACCTGAAGGTAGGAACTGAAGCAGAGTCCATGGAGGAAGGCTGCTTACTGGCTTGCTTCTCTGGCCTGTGCTCAGCATGCTTTCTTATTCAACCCAGGACCACCTGCCCAGACACAGCACTACACATAGTGGGTCCTCCCACAACACTAACAAGCAAGAAAATGGCTCCTAAACATGCCCACAGGCCAACTGAATAGAGGAACTTCTCCTGTAGAGGTTCCCCTCTTCCTAGGTATATCAAGTTGACAACTGAAGCTATCTACCACACAGGGTCTTTCTCGGAATCTGGAGTTAGGCTTGGGGCCAGCAAGCCCCATGATCCTGATCTTTCAGTCCATGCCCCCATAGGGTGCTGGGGTTATTAGGTATAAGTGCAGTCACACCTGGCTTTTTACCTGGTTGCTGGAGATTCAAATTAAGGTCCTCATGCTTGCACAGCAAACAGTCTACCCATTGAACCATCTCCTTGGCCCAAGAGCTGCTTCGTTCTGGGACTGGAGAGATGACTCAGCAGTTAAGAGCACTGGCTGCTCTCGCAGAGGACCCTGGTTCAGTTCCCTGCACCCACATGGCAGCTAACAACCATCTGTGACTCCAGTTCCAGGGGATGCAATGCCCTCTTCTGACCTCCACAGGCATTGCACACATAGGTGTACTTGCATACATGAAGGTGATATGCACATAAAAAATTAAAAATTTAAAAAAGTTGCTTCAGCTCAGCAAAATGGAAATGGAGACATAAAGAAATCAGGACACAGTCAGGCTGCTAGGTTTCCTTTAGGAATGTAGCGCATGGATCTACTTTCCACCACTGACGAGGCTCTAGATAGATTTCTTTTTGTTTTTAGATTTATTTTTATATGTATGAGTGTTTGCCTACATGTATGTATATGTACCATGTGTGTGACTGGTGATTGTGAAGGCCAGAACAGGACATCACATCCCCTGGACCTGGAGTTAATTGCCATGTGGGTGCTGGGAATTGAACCTAGGTTCCCTAAAAGAACAGCAAGTGCTCTTAACTTCTGGGCCATCTCTCCAGCCCCTATACTGAGCTCTTAGTTAAATGTCACCATTAGCCTCTCTCATTCTAGTTCTTGCAAACCAGGGAGGAGTTCTTATTCCCCAGAACAAATAGTGTTTTTCTTATTGGAAAGAAGTCTCTGTAAGCTAAGAGGAAGTTTGGGGGCTTATTCCATAATCATTTCATCTAAGAGGACTCCACCTCACCTCAACTTCACACACCTTATTAAGAATGGGAATCTTGGGGATGGCTCAATGGGTATAGATTCTTGCTGCCAATCCTGAGGACCCAAATCGATCCCTAACACACGGTAGAAGGAGGGAACAGAACTGAAACTTGTCAATTTGTCCTCTGATTTCTACATGCATTCTACATACATTCTACATACATTCTACATACATTCTACATACACAGTAACTGTAATAAAAAAGGATCTTTCAGTTTGAGTAGAGAGGCAACAGAGGGAGAAGAAAAAACGGGCGAGGGGGCCAAGAGTCATTGCATTCAGTCCTTGCTTTCTCTTGGGTTGTTGGCAAGAATGATTTAATCATCTTGACTTAGAAGACCTTTCATATCAGCCAGCAGTCTTTTATTACCTCTGTCTTCTGACGCTCTTTCCCGGGCCTCTTACATTTCCATCAAGCTATTGGCATGCTGTCTGAATTAAGAGCAGAAGGAGGTCTCTCCCTTAGACATAGAGGCAGAGGATATTCTACCTGGGATCAGAGAGTAAGAATTATAGTGGTTTGGAATTGAAAGGTGAACTTCTAGCCCCATCTTATTTTCATCTTGGCCTAGAGACACCATGATGTAAAGGCGGAGGTGAGATAAAGCCCAGGGCTTTTCCCATGAAGTGCACTATTGTCCGGTGTTTTGTAGTTGCATCACTAATTCTCTCTGCAAGTATTATTGAATCACACACATTGCAAGACACATTGCAAGACACTTGGAGGAAGAGCAGCATAGGCATGCCCCCTGTCCTTATGATTTACAGTGCAGGGATGCCTAATCAAAGCAGTGCAGTTCAAAGAGTGACACCCAAACTTCTGAGCTGGGATATCAAAAATGGCTTCCTGGAGGTGAGGTTCAAACTAGGGAGCAAATCACAAGCAAAAATCCTTGGAGGAAAAGGAAGAAAGTTATCTCAGGAAAAGCAAAGAATATCTACAAAGATTGTGTGGATGATGAAGGTGTTTCTAAAGAATCCAAAAGAACTTCAGAGTGGGCATGCAGGCAGAGCCTAGTTTAAGTGGGTTCTTGTAAGTTTTATTA
Source organism: Eospalax fontanierii (assembly GCA_035773235.1). NCBI lineage: Eukaryota > Metazoa > Chordata > Mammalia > Rodentia > Spalacidae > Eospalax > Eospalax fontanierii. The sequence goes on along the minus strand of CM069548.1, from coordinate 27,907,423 downwards.
ACGAGCTTGGGCTTAATTCTTAGAGCAGTGGGGAGCTGTTGGCAGGTATATTAATGACTTGTCTTGTTGGTGTAGAAAAATAACCCTGACAAAAGCAACTTCAGGAAGGAAAGGTCTGTTTTGGCTCATAGTTCTTACAAGGGTGCAGCCCACATGGTGGGTTTGCTACTTAGTGTTTTGTCAGCTTGACACAAACTAGAGTCAAGTTTGTGACTGGGAAGAGAGAACCTCAACTGAGGAATTTCCTCTACTAGACCTGCTTGTGGCCATGTCTATGAGGCATTTTCTTAACTGCTAATTTCTATAAGAGGGCCCAGCCCACGATGGGTGGTGCCATCCCTGGGAAGATGGGCTTCGGCTGTATAATAAAGATAGATGAGCGAGCTGTGGGGGGGCAGGGGAGGGCGAGTCAGTAAGCAACATTCCTCCGTGGTCTCTGCTTCAGCTCTTGCTTCCAGGTTCCTGCCCAGCTTGAATTTCTGCCTTGGCTTCTCAGTGATGGACTAGGATGTGGAGGTGTAAGCTGAGTAAAACCTTTTCTTCCCCAGCTATTTTTTGGTCATGGTGTTTATCACAGCAACAGAAACCAAACCAGGACAGAAGATGGTACCAGAGAATGGGATATTGCTGTGATAGACCTGACCATGTTTTGGGGATGACTGTGGAAGCCTTTGGAATGTAGGGATGGAAAAGGTGCTTAGAGTTTAGTTCTGTGGGAACTTGGAAGACAGTGCTGGGAGGTACTGATGGAAGCCTGGCTTGTGAAGTTTCAGAGAGCAGCAGCAAAGACTACCAGGCTGTTAGTGTGCTATTTTAAATTAAAAATATGTAGTTTTTGGTCATCTTGGGCTGAATAAGCTGTGATTAATAAGAGACTAGCACCATTGAGATGAAATCTTTAGGGAAATATTTACTCAGGATCAGAACACAGAGGGGGCCTTGGTCCAGAGGGGGCCAAGGCTCCATCTCAAGTTGACAGCTGAACTTGATAATATGTAAGTATCTCCCATATGGTACTTGTTTTGAAGGTAGTAAAGGGTCATGGAGAACACCTGAGGCTTAGTACTGTGAGAGGCTAGGAGAGTTCATTGGTGAATAGGTGTTCCCATCTCAATGAACCTAATCTCGATAATCCTCCACAGACCTGCCCACAGGTTTGTTTCCATAGTGATTTTAGATCATGTCAAGATGAAAAATCAAGATTAACTATCACAGCAGGTATAAGCAGGATTCATCATGACCAGAATAATATCTGAGAGGGTTTACTCTGACTGCCACATGGAGAATGGGTTGGAGGTAGGAAATCCCAGAGAAGAGAGGCCAGTCTGGAAGCCTTTGTGGTGGTTCCTGTGAGAACCAGTGACTCGAACCAGGTTTGTTGCAGAGGTGACAGAAGTGAACAGAGTTTAGAGGCATGTCTATAATGGACTGACCTTTGGAGGTCCTGAGTCAGATGGGTGCTAGACTCTGGGAAGGGCCCAGAGGCAAGCGACAATATGTGAGTACAGATGTGGGAGTGAGGATGTGTGGCGTTTACTATGTATTATGCCTTCCCCAACTCATGTGTTGCAACCTTAGCCCCCAACACGACAGGGACACAGGATATGGGGAAGGTAACCCGAGGCTGGGGTCCTCATGATGGGAGTAATATCTTTATATGAAGAAAATGAGATGCTGCCGTGTTCTCTGCTACGTGAGCACTCTGTCCAAAAGCCTAAAAGAAGGCTCTCCTCACCCTGAGGAGGCCATTGTCTTCATCTCAGGCTTTTGCCTCCTCAACCGTGAGAAATCAGTGTCTATTGTTGAAGTCCCCCAGCCTGCTGTCTTTTACTGCAGCATCCTAAACTGACTAAGACAGCTGGTCACCTTGGAGAGCCGTCTTAGAGGTGAGGTGGGATGAAGCTAACTGTCAGATGGAGGAGTGGGAGGGGAGAAGCCAGGGCTGGAGGGGCAGTCATGGCTCCGGAAGGAGACTGATACTAAATGGAACCTGGGTGCAGAGGGAGAATTTACTTTCTTTCTTAAAAACTGAGACCCTTGAGTAAGCCTTAAATCCATTCCTGCTGAGGGGTGAGTTCACTGTTCAAGTGAGGGGATAATCTTAGAGTCCAGGCCTGAGAATGTCAGAGAGGCATGCCTTCAGTACTGGTCAAGAGAGGGCACTGGTCAAGAGGAGACTGAGCTGGGACCAGGTGCAGATGGAGGGAGGTAGGGCTAGGAGCTGCCTCTGGCTGCTTCCCTTTTGAGTGTTGAGACCAGGCTGTGCCTTGCTCTAACTTACGTCTACTCCTGCTTTTCACTTGCACTCCACTGCATACCCAACTCCTGCAGCCTGATCTTGAAGCAGCCTGACTTGAAGCAGCTTCCCTCAGCAGATTGAGTTGATGTTAGAAATTAAGAATGGAATAAAAGAATCTGTATTTGCCTTGGCCAGTGCTTTTATTGCTGCCAACAGAACAGTTGTACCTTATGAATTTGTTATTCAATAAATTCTAATATTATAGAAAGACACAAACATGTTCGTCGACGTTTTCAAACTAGTGCACTCACTCACAATAGACAGGGTGGGAAACCAGGCTTGGAGAGGAGTGGAGTTATGGGATGTATGTCCTGCTATGGATTTGATGAGTGTAGTCTGTCTCCTTGAGTAATGCATACTATGGAAGGAATGCAGACCTTGCAACAAGCCACGTCACCGCATGATTGAAAATCTGATGATTAAAATGATCTTATTTACACAGCTGAGGGATTTGGGAATGATGAGGTCAAAATTCAGCCCAAAGTTACAAAAGCTGAGAGTGCCCCAGGCAAGACTTAACTAGAATCCATAAAGCCTTAACCTTTGCCCTCAACACAGTGCCCTCCCGGACCTGGATTGGATCAAACCAGTGGATGCCTCAGGCAGACTAATGATATGTCTATTCTTCAAATCTATATGTGTTTAAAATTTATTTTGGGTTTGTTTGGAGAAGGGGTTGAGTTGAGTTCTGTATGATGGAGAGAAAAGAGCAGAAAGAACACCCCTAGTCCCAAATCTGCAGACATTTCAGCACAGTCAGAGGCCTGAGGCTAATAATGACCCATCCTTCCTGAGAAGCAAGTCACAGGATCACCTCTGGATTTCCCAGGCTGGTGAAGGGATTGGGAGTGTCTCCACGCCTTTCCAGCTGGCTTCTCTTTGAAAGGTAGTTCAGGTCATTGGAAAGCCACAGCCACACAGTGGGATGATTTTCTTCCAGAGTATCTTTATGTATTTCAGAAATAGAGGCTGGAGACATTTATAGTCCATCTAGACACTTAGTGACCTCCTAGGAAATTTCTAATATTTTTTTTTTCTGCTCAGTTATGCTTCCTTGGATGTTTTAGTACTTTTGTGATAGTTTAGCTTCATAGTTCTATGTCCTAAGGAGCTGTCAGGTTGAATCACCCCCAAGTCAGATCTGGTCATACTGTGTCTTAATTTCCCATAGGGTATTAAATAATAGACCTGACTCTGTTTTATGAATGTGGGTGATAAATTGCTGAAATTGCGTAATGCTTCACACTATAAGGATCCATCAAAGCCACTATAGTCATGTTTCTATGAATGACTCATGATTTGTCAAGCCATAGGACTACTGTTGTGGGAAATGATGAAAATGTGTAAGCAAAATTAGATGACTGTATAAAGGGGAATAGAAAATAAAAACATAAAAGTGGATTTTAAAATATACCAATGTAAAAATACTACTAAAAGGATAGTAAAAAAGAAAAAGTAAATAACACAGGAAAAAGAAACAAAAACCAGATGAAGTCTTAGAGCAGCATTCTGGGCTGAAAGGGTCAGGGACCTTGTGGACGGCGGTCTTTCCTGTTGTTCCTGATGGTGTTGAGATTGTTTTGGACAAGTGTCTGATATTTGCCTGAGCTGTCTTGACCCTAGTAGCTTCCATTTGTGGACCAGGAGCCTCCCCTGCACACACTTAGCACTGCAGACTGTGGGCTGGGCAAGTTCTTCATCCTCTTGAGACTCCCCAGATTGTGTGGGAGGGGTGTCTGGGGACTCTGGGACACAAAACAGCACTGAGATCTGGACAGGGAGAGGACTTGTCTTCGTACTTTCTGGAACCCCTAAGTATTGACCACGCTGCTGGAGAAACGTGACTGTGGATGTCCAGTATTCCGGTGCAGCTTCAGAGTTCTCAGACTGTCCAGCAGCAAAACGCAGATAAGTAGGCAGAGGTTGATCCGCACACTGGCCTCCCATTCAGCCCTGCCAAATTCCAGGGTTAATCTCAGCTATCTGCTCTTAGGCACCGAGGGTAGGGTGCTTCCTTGTGCACTTCACTGTCTGAGCAGTCTCCCGCAGCCTGCACTGCTCAGCTAGTCAGCATCCAGCTGTTCTGCGCCCTACAACTGCCCCTTAGGACTTCTCCTCCTGAAGCTGTGACAGGTTCAGTTCGGGCTCCCAGACTTGTGGTGGCCCTCTAATCTCAGGCCCCAAAGTAGCTCAGTTTTTAATTTATTAAAAAATTTTTTTTTACATATATGAGTGTGTATAAAGTGCACCTGTGTTGTGCAATGCCCACAGAGGTCAGAAGAGGGTGCTAGATTCCCCTGGAACTGGAGTTATGGACAGTTGCTAGCAGCCATGTGGGTGCTGGGAATCGAACCCAGGTCCTCTGCAAGAGCAGCCATTGTTCTTAAACTCTGAGCCATATCTTCAACCCTAGCGTAGCTCAGTTTTAAGCAATAGGGTTCCTCTCTCTCTGAGTCACATGGCTTCAGCAGGGCCACCTGGCTTACATTTTAGATGAGGCTCCCAACCCCGTCCTCCTGCACCTTGAGGCATGATAGAGCTGTTGCTTGATTTACTGCTTTTCAACTTGTTTCCAACTTTTCCTTGGTACTTTTGAATTGCGCTATTACTATTTTTTTTGTGAAATTTCAAAAATCCTCTTTTCTTTCTTTGGAATTGAGTCTGTTCTTTCTTATATTGACTTTCCTCAACCAGGAAACATAGAGGCAGATCCTAATCTGCCATCTTACCCTGAAGTCGTCCTGACTTCTTTATTCAATCATTTATTTATATCCATGTGGACTTATGGATATTTACTGTATTCTTGGAGTCAAAGTCAAATGCTAGTTTTCTATTTTATTGTGCTGTAATTCCCTGTGACATATAATGTATAACATCTTTTCATATATATGAAATTCATATACTGAAACTCTTCTTTCTCTCATACACACACACACACAGAGAGAGAGAGAGAGAGAGAGAGAGAGAGAGAGAGAGAGAGAGAAGGAGAATATGAATATCTGGCTGTGAACTGCTCTAAGTTACTCCACACTATGAAAAACAGTGGATTTTCAGGCTGTGCCTGAGAGACTGCATTTTACAAGCAGCTTTTGACTCTTGCTGTGTACCTCATTGGGCACATAAATAATGCCATCTGTTCAGCAGCACCCACATGGCACAGACTGATAAAATTTATTTCTGAAAGTAAAAAGGTGCCACCTTATAAATTTATCAAAGTAAATTGGAACCATATGAGCACACATATCAGGAAGACAAAGCCCTAGAACTTACTGGACACACCAGACTGAGGAAAGAGCGCAACACCCTCACCCGGACTCCATAAAGAGGAGGACACTTGTATTAGTGTGCTTTCTATTGCTGTGTTAGAAACACTGACCAAGGGAACTTATAAAAGGATGAGTTTATTTAGCTTACGGTTCCAAAGGGTCTCGAGTCAATTGTGGCGGGGAGACGTGGTGGCAGAGGTGTTTAGAGTAGACACAGAAGCTGAATGCTCACATCTTCAAGGAGGAACAGGAAGCAGAGAGCGGCCAGAGATCCAGCAAGCTTTAAGACATCTCTAAGTCCTCCCCCAGTGACATGATTCCTCCAGCATGGCCACACCTTCTAAGACCTCCCAAAACAGTGCCACCAACTGGGGACAAAATATCCCAGTTCTTAAAGCCTGTGGGGGACATTCTCATTCAAACCACCACAATACTTAACAGTCAGATGGCGATGACCCCTCTTCACCTGTCATCTGGCCACCCAGTGTTTGCATCAAGGTACATATCAACAGGTAGAGAACTCCCAATTGTCTTAAGGACTTCACTGGCTCAGTCTGCACAGCTCATGTGGCCAACTTGAATTGTCTGTTCATCTACTCATTCGTCTGTCTGAACCTGGTTCACCCTTTGCCTCTACAGTCTCCAGAGTCCACACTTCACTTCTATAGTTTCACTTAGACCCGAGGTTAAGCTCAACTCTGATCCTGCAGCTTGATTCTGCAGACCTCCAACAGGGTTCATTGTCCAGTTTCCTTTGTGCCTGTATTGGATTTCTGTTTGCTTCCAGTTAGGCCTTCCTAGAACTCTGCTTCAGCCTCTTCAACCTTTTATAGTCGTTCTGTTATCTATTCTCTCTCTCTCTCTCTTTCTGTCAATTACTTTTGCTGTAATAAAACACTATGACCAAGGTACCTTACAGAAGGAAGAGTTTATTGAGCTTATTGCTCCAGAGGGATGAGTTCATCACGGTGGGGGAGGCGTGGCAGGAGACAATCAGAGCAGAAAGCTGAGCACTTACATCTTCAGGAAGCTACAGGAAGGAGAGAGAGAAGCTGGAAGTGGGGCAAGGCTACAACAGGTTCCCTCCAGCCAGGCCACACCTCCTAAAACCTCTGCAAACAGCACCACCAACTGGAGCCTGTGGGGGATATTTCTCATTCAAACCATGCTCTATTTTTACTGTGTGATGTATAATGTGTGATCTGAGAGTTAATGTTGGAATAAAAGAACATGTGTTTGCCTCAGTAAAAAAGGGAAATTGGGTCTACTCAACAAATTGCAGCCAACAAAACTGACATAACTTGTGAATTTATTATTTAATAAATTCTGACATTGAAGAAACAAACATAGCCATCTATGTTTCTGACACAGCATGCTCATTATAATAAATAATTACCATCTGTGTGTTTTCTTTGATTAAGACTCTGTTCATATTTTACCGTTTTTGAAACGGTAGTTTTGAAAACAATCAAGGACTTGAGGTCAATTTTGGGGGTGTGTATGCAGAAGTGGAAACTGGAAAACCCAGCCAAACCTGGGCTCTGTCAGCAAGCCTTTCCTTGGGAGCTCAGTTCACCCAATTTCTGAGTCACCTCTGACTAGGCCAGGGTGGGGTCTGGAGGTCAGCTCTGGAGTAGACCTAGGTGAGGCTCAGTCAGAACCATTTGCCCCAGTTTTTAGTTTCAGTTTCTTTCCCTCTTGCCTCATGTTTCATGAAATAGACCGGGAATTAAAATATTCACAGCTGTTTTTCAATCTCCTTTTCTACAATTTGGATTAATACAGATGGCACTAGTCATAGACACATGGACTTCACAGGTCTGTGAGCATGGGGTTTTTTTATATCACATTTCATGAAGACTGGAGCAACGAAGGTTTTGGATTGTGGGTATACAGACCCTTCCTTAGCCTAGCTACATGTTTGACTCCTTTTTAAATACAAGGCTGAAGGCTTTGGGGCCTGAGTTTATGATCACAGGAGAAAACTGATTCTGAAAAAATGTCATCTAGTCCTGTCACATGAGGAAGGCTTGCTGGGTCCTTTGTGTTCACATCCTTCCATTAATTTCTCTGAAGTTTACCAGTTTTGATGATGCTCTGAAAGTCGGAGCCTCGTTTTCTGCTGTGATAGGATACACATGTCAGTTTTGCAAGAAAATGGCACTCACATGTCTCCCAGTTAGCATTCTGACAAGCCGTCAGATAAACAAGCTCATCTATTGCTGCTGCAGGCAATGCCACCACTAGAGGTCAGGCCACGTCCTGATAAAGGAGAGATGTCTACTAGGACGAAGGTGGGGCAGAGAAGTGCCTGGCCAGCTCGTGGTTTTTGACTAGGGAACAGAGGCAGGCATCACTAAATTGTTTATTTTTGAACTTACATGGGGATTCACTGAAGCGAATCAGAGACCTTCTGCCTGTCATTTTGCTTATTCTGCCTGTTCTGCAGATTTTCACATACACTAGGTTTCTCCTTCATCAGGCTGGTCATCCCTAGTGGAGATGCGGGGTAAAACTCTAGGTGTTCTGTTTCTGGCACTGTTCTTATTCGAGATAAGATGAAACGTGGCCAAAGAAGGGAAGGGCTGGAGAGGAAGGGAAGTGGGATGAGAAGGTCCCAGGAAGCCTCCCTAAGGAGAAAGAATGCAGGGCACTTCGGCAACCCAGCTCAAAGAGCCCATCACTTTGGAGTCCAGTCGGCCAAGCCCCTACCCTTCCAGTTTGAAAGCAACATCAGTGTTCCATCGGGGATGTGGCTCCCGTGTGCTCTTGTGCTCACAACACACTCAACAAATCTCTTTTTCCTGAGGCTCCGTTAGCTAGTGTGCTTCTTGACCCAGGATTCAGATAGTCACCCCCAGTTTTGCCATCATTCTAGATTCAAAATTCTAGATATCAAAACCAAACTCATGCAGAACTTGAAATTCATCGCTACTTTTGTGGTAATGTTTACTGATTGCAGTTAAGATATCTTCAGAAGGTTTTGGAGGGTCTTCTTAAAATATTGTGGAAGTTTAATGACATAACGGCCATATCATGATCTACTCTCAGGCACTGGGTGGTTTCATGGTATTACATTACAGATAACAGTTAGGCTAGTTAGGCTTATGCTAGAGTCAGTCCAACCCCTCCAGTTTTCTCATGAGAACAGCATTTGTCCAGTTTCTAACCTACCAGTAAATTCATTAACAAGTTAGATAAATGACTCATTAGCATGAAGAAATGCCAGATTAGACAATGTTTTCCTCAAGTGGCAAAAGGTGAAGATTAACAATATATAGTACCAGTGCAGTTTAGTAAATAGTCCTCTTTTTTCTATTGTAGCTAAGACTGAATTATTGCGGTCTTGGGACTGAGAGAGTAACAATAGCTATTAAAATGAAAAAAGGGTCTACTTTGCTTCAAATCTTATTTTAAGGAATATGTTATTCAGATAATGAAAGTTATAGAACATAAGAATATACAACCAAGGATGCTGGTTGCATAATTATTTTAGTGGCAAAATGAAATAGCCACGTAATTTTAATGTCAGTAGGACATATTTTGGTGTGAATGTGATTTGGCATAATTGTAAATTCACTTTCAACTCAGTTGAGGGTATGTGAGGGAATTAGATCTACGTGAATTGTTCTAGAAGATATCTGTGGTCAGTTTCATGGAATGAAGAAAGTCAAGTGTTGAATATCATATAGGCAAGTTTTTATAGGAATGGGATGTTCTAGCTCTTTCTATGGAAATGCACTTGTGCACAGCATGGTGAAGGTAGCAGAGGTGAGGATGTTCACCACCTTTGACTTTGGATGTGTGTATTGAGGTACGTGTATGTTTACATGGGATGGAAGTACTAGGAATTTTTCTTTAATGCATTTTAAACATAAAGTACATGTTAATGCTTTTAGAATTTCACAAAACAAGTTAGGAGACATGGTCCCCCAAACTTAATGCCTTTGACCAAATTCTTAACACTGGCTGACGTCCATCCACAGGCTGTTACCCAGGTCTGCTGAGTCCTTGAGTTCATCCTCCTTCCTCCCATAGTGCTCTCTTTTCAAAAACTGCAGCTGGCAGACTTCATTACTGCTTGCATGCGATGCCTCCACCCCTCCCTTTCTTTAGCCACTGAGTAGCCAAGCTAAGTGAGCAAGACTATTAACTTGGGTCAACTCCTCTTTGTTCATGCACAGGCCGTTTCCTCTGGCTAGATCAGTTCATTTCCATGGCTGTGTTAGCTACTGAATGGCAATCCCCAGAGTTAAAAGGTCTGAGGAGGCAACTGAAGTGTTATCTATTTTCTCATTGTCCAGTCCAGATATTCTCCTTGATATGACAGTTTTTTCTGAAGCTGACATTTTATTTCATTTCTCACTTGACATAAAAGTTATTGTTTCCTTGAAGTTATAAGATATATAATCTCACCTGTGACCTTCTTTTCATATTGCAAGCTCTCCAGTGACTGCATGGAACTTGCACTGTTTAATTTGGGATTTGCTACACTTTCACTGGGCTGAAACTAACCTGTGGAGCCTTTTGAATATTTCATCATGCAATGTAAAGAGAGATTGTTACCCATCGAGTGGAATGCAGTGTGAGTCAGTTATTTCTTTTTATTCCAATGGAAATACTTTTTTTCCTGACTTTTTTGATCTCTGTCAACTGTTTGGAAATATAGGAAGCACCAAGTGTGGGCCTAGTTCTGAAGGAAGTTTCAAGAGATATGGTAGGCAGAATAATAAGCTTCCAACCCCAGAAACCAGTAAGTATTTCATCATACTTGGCAAAGGCAAATTGCTAAAGTGATCCATTAAAAGATTTGAGGTGGACTTTCCACTATAGCGGTGGGCCCAGCCTTCTTACATGGGTCTTTAAAAGCAGAGGCCCTTTCACGAAGGTATCAGGTTAATCTTGGCCTTATAGAATGAATTTGGTAGTATGCCTTCCCTTCCTATTTTATGGAACAGTTTGAGGAACACGGTGCTAGCAATTATTTAACAACTTGGTAGAATTCAGCAGTGAAAATATCTAGTCCAGGGCCGTGTGTGTGTGTGTGTGTGTGTGTGTGTGTGTGTGGACACTTTTTAACTATTGCTTTCAATATCATTGCTTGTTACATATCTATTTAAGTTATTTATATTCTCTTTATTTAATATTGCTAGATCATATGTATCTAGAAATTCACTCATTTCCCCCCAGGATCTTCCAGTCTTTTGATTCCAAAAGACTTACATATTCATGAGTTTTTAAAGTGTCCCCTAATGACGTCATTGGCATTTGTTGTAACATTTCCCCCTTCATCTCTGGTCTTATTAATCTTTCTTTTTTATGGTTAACTTGCCTAGGAGTTTGGTAATCTTGATTATCTTTTCAAAGAAGTGTTTTTTGTTTGATTGATCCTATGTATTGTTGTTTTAGTCAGCCTTTCATGAATCTCTGCCCTGATCATCATCATTATTATTAATATTATCATGGTTATTATTATTTGGCTGCCCCTTGCTTTGCAGTTTGTCTTTCTCCTTAGTGCTCTTGTCATAGGACTAATATTTACTTTGCTGCCATTTGTTTCTTAGCATGTCAGTTCCAACTGGTAGCATTCGCTTCCGCTCTCCCATTTGTATGTCTTCTTGTTACACTGTGGGAAGGCGTTTGTTTCCTTACGTAGTTTGTCTTTTCATCCATCACCCCCCTCTTTCTTTTATGACTTTTTTGACTCCTGCTATGTGCCACACTCCCAATGTCAAGATTCTTGCTAAAGTGCCTCCTTCCTCTTTAAATCAGCCAATAGGGTTTAGATTGTGTGGTTGAACCTTGACCAGTGAGGAACAGTCAAATCCTCCTTTGCATCGGGCCAGGAAGGGGAAGGCCATTTTAACAAGGCATGTGGGCTCCTTCCTGTACTCTTCTGATCAGAAGTAAAGTTGCCTTGCTAAGAAGCTTTCAAGTAAAGTGGTGGTCTCTTTCTTTGTGACCCCAAATTCATTTCTAACACTATTGTAAGACTGAGGTTGCTCTAAGCTTTTAGTTTCCTCTGAGACCTATCTTAACCTGTACCCTAAAGGATATGGTAGGTTGTACTTTCATTTTTAATTCTAAGAATTTCTGAATATGAATGACCATGGTCCAGAATACAGATATAGGTCTTTCCAAATACCATGTTCCAATAGGAAGCAATTTCATGAATTTTTATGGCAATAGGACAAAGAAAGTCATAAATCAACACACTTTTCAAATATATTGGTATGTATGTTAGGTAGACAAGGCATAGCAAAGTGACTTTTTTCTGTGTCTTCCATTGTTTTCTGTACACTTTACAGATGGGCTAATTTTTGTGAATTTCTAAAGCTCTCTTTCTTGTTTTGGAATAATCTGTTGTTTTCTCTTATTCTGACTCTTCATTGAGTCAAATTGAAGGCAACTTCTACTTCACAGTCTTAGTGGGAAATCTATGACTCCATTCTTGCGGAAGAAATAATTAATTTGCTTTAGCAAATTAACCTTGATAAAAAATAACACTGAATTCATCTAGATTGTTGCTTGGAGTTTTGGGTTAAAGAAATAGTTCTGGATTCAAGATGTCGGAGTTTGGAATCTTTTAAACTTTGGTTCCTACTGCCCAGATGTTGGCCTTATGTTCTCAGCGAGCCATCTGGGGGAGCTCCTTAGATGTACGCTAGGACCCCATGGAGCACAGGTTCTCTAAGACAACCTTTGAGAACATGGAGGTGGAACTCTATTAGCAACCATGAGACGCCTCACCTCTGGTGAGCAGCTGGCTTCTCTCAGTGAGCCTCCCAGAGAGTTCTGCCTCCGGTGTCGTTAGCACTCTGGAGGCTTCTGTTTCCCAGCAACTGGGGCTGTTAAACACATTGCCCACAGGAAAGGTTTTGATTTTGTTGATCTGCAGTGTGAGGGTTTCATTTGCACCATCGCTCCTGTGGAGAAAAGAGTGAATCCTTCAGCCTTCTGCAGTCCATGCTAAGTGCTTCCAACTAAAAGGGCACAGACCAAACCCTGCTGCAAACTCCAGCTTGTCCTTCAGAACCAGTGTCTCTCCCAGAGATGGGGAGCAAGGGAGGAAGAAACGCATCTAGTGGGAGTAGATAAGCCTGGGCCAGAAGGTGTCCTTGGACAGCTATATTGGCCTGTAGGAGCCTTCTCGTGTTTGTATGTCAGCATGCCAAGGGGATCTTGTAAATGAGATCTAGGATGCCAAATTCTCTTCTTTTATTCTCTTGTTTGTTCTGCCACACTCTACTATTCTGTCCTTTCTCTCTGCTTTTGTTTCACGGAACCAAATGTTTGATCTTTCTATTATTTCTTAACTTTTTCAAATGTGACACTCTTCAAATGTAGCCACCCTGCTCTGCAGGAATTAGGATATTCTAGAGATACTTGTGACCCTCTCTTTAGGTCACAGACTATTGAAATGATGGTCCTAATATTAAAGGTTCCAGCCAGAGGGTGGACTTGTGTTCCTGAAGGAAATATGCAACATGTCAGAGAGAGCCTGGAGCTTAGACAACGGGGAGTCAGTGATAGGCGGGACCACACCTTGACCACTTGGTACACATAACTTAAATCCAAATGTGCCAGGACCCCAAGGGTGAATTTCTGGGGCTGCTGAATCTCTTTGTCCTGTCTCTCAGTATGACCACATTGAATAAACTATCTTATTGAAGATGGATGGTTAAACCTGCTTGTGAGGGCTGCCAGAGCACAAGCTCTGACCCTAATAACTTTGGTAATACTATCTGTAAGATTTATAGACTTTTTGTTTTGAAATAATTTTACCTGCAAAAGAAGTTACAAGGAATTTCCATATATGTTCCATTGCGTATAGATTCTCTAAATAACATCTTGCATAAGCAAATATTTTGAAAGATTAAAGAATACTTTGATGATATATTCATTGGTTCAAAATGAAAACAATTTACAGCTGGACATTGAAAAGTTTCATTCTAGTCCTTGTTTCATGGTCATCCTCTTATAAGTCCTTCACTGTTTTATAGACACATAACAAATATAACCTGTCCTCTGCATCTGTGGGTTTCACATCCCTGGGTTCTACTAATTGGAGTTTAAACATATTTAAAAAACTATGTCTGTATTGACATGTGATTATAATTATCTCCCAAATACTACAGTGTAAGTACTATATTTGATAAAAGCAATCTAGATATGATTTAAGTTATACAAGAAGATATGCAGAAATTATATATACAAGCACGATACTATTTACATAAGGATCTTAAACATTCTCTAACTTTGGTATCTATGAGAAATCATGAACCCAGCCCACCCTGGATATAGGACAGTTCTATGTGTTTTTCTTATCTGTTACAAAAAATTTTAGCTTTGGGGACTCAAGAGATGGCTCAGTAGTTAAGAGCACTGACTGTTCTTGCAGAGGGTCCAGGTTCATTTCTCAGTACCCACAACTGCTAACAACCGTCTGTAACTCTAGTTCCAGGGGATCTGACATTTTTTAAAAAACAGGACTGGAAAGATGGTTTAGCTGTTAATACACTGGCTGATCACCTGAGCACCCAGATTCGATTCCCAGCACCCACAGGGCAGCTAAGAACTGTCTGCAGCTCCAGTTCCAGGGGATCTGGTACCCTCTTTTGATGTCTGCAGGCATTGCATGACACAGGTGCACCTACCTACATGCAAGCAATACACTCATACACGTAAAATAAAAATAATAAATATTTTGAAAAAATTAAAACAATGACTATATATCGTTCTACATTTTCTTTTTCTCACTTATGTTCCAGAGATACACATATAAGCATGAAGTTCCCTTTTCTGTGTCTTTTTCTATTATGTAGATATACTGTGTTTATTTAACCACTTCCCTAGTGGTGGCTGCTACTGTTTGGCAGGGTTTTTTAAAATTTGATTTTGTTACTCAAATATCTATGATTGAATATGTCACAAGCAATACACCTGTTAGCCAAAAGCAGAGTGTGAATGAAATTCACCAGGCAAATGTATTGTGTAGCTTTTGGGTAATCTGGCTTCATCGTTGGATTTTTGTAAGCTGGGAGCGAGGTGAAGGCAAGGTCCTAGAAGTAAGAAAAAGGAAAAAGGATCTGACCTTATTGTTGGAATTTCTGTTGTTTTTCACTTGTGGTTAGTTAAGCATTGTTCTATGTGGCCCAAACTCTGAATGGGTATTTGAAATAGGAAGTAATGAACTGCATTTATTACTGAGAGTTTACCTGACAGCTTTTATTAGCTTTGGACCAGAAAGAAACATAATTGTATTTACTGTTGTCAGTTTACCCTTTAGCTTTGTGGTCAGTTTAAAGGTCCAGGCTGCTTCTCTGGTTCATTTAAAATTAAATAGTGACAAGTAGTTTGAGAATTGCTTGCTGAAATGTTAATGTTAAAAGTTTTAAGCTGCAGCTTTGAGAATCTGCTTCTTCACCCACTTCCCTCTGACTCCTTGCTTACACCAACAGTTCTTCTCCCTCACCTGGGAAGTGGCACCCAGGGGTTCAAAGTGATGACAAGATTGCTCTGCGTTCTTCATGTGGTACAGACATAGATACTGAGAAGACTTCAAAAGTGGAGCCAGTCATGTTCTTTAAGGCTTAGTAAGAGATGTCTCAAAAAGTTCTGTCAATCCCAGGTGTCACCCTAGCGTCCCTGCCCTCCCATACAGGGGCTAAAGACTACTTTAAGGGGGACTATTGGGGTTGGAGCAGGGGGTCAGCAGAAAAAAGGAGAGTTGTAACTGTGAGCTGTCAGCTGATGAGGGGCTGGGTTGTGTGGTTATCACAACCAACTCTAAAGCCAAGAGATGAGGTTCTGAAGGGATCACATGGTCTTCTGACTTTGTTCCTCCTGCCCCCCGACTGAGATGCTTGTGATTACATTGGTCCTATCTGAATAGTCTAGAGTGCTGTCCCCAACACACAGCACTTAATTTAACTGTACTGCAAGTGTTTCTTCTTATTTAAGTTCCCAGATTCACAAGTTCTGTCTTCTAAAAGACATAGACTTCCTGGGAGCCATTCAGCCATTGTAGACATAGCTTCCTATGATTGGATGTCGATCTGAGCAGGATATATGAAAATTAGAGAGAGATAGTAGAGTGAAGATGACTGGCCATGAGGCCACTGACTGGTACATCAGGATGAGAAAATTCCCAGCAGTTCTAAATAGCTGACCATTGGATGAGGGGACCCCAGAAGCGAGAGGATCTAAGCAGGAGATGGACTGTTAGATGAGGACAGACAAGAACCATCTCCCTTGTCAGAATTCCTAGGGAGGAAGGAAGAGAGAAGCTGCCACCTCTGCCCTCTGCAGCTTGCAGCCAGGGTCTGGCTAGGTTTAACAGAGAATAGCTCTGCATCAAACATGGGTGGAGAGGTATAATATGAGCTTTAAAAATAACCTGTGTCAACTAGAAAGCTAGATATATCCAGGATGCATTGTGTACTAGTTAGTTTTTTGTTGCTGTGATACCATGACCAATGTGACTTATAGAAGGAAGACTTTGTTTGGGCTTACTGTTCCAGAGGGATAAGAGTCCATAATGACAGGGAGGTGTGGCAGCAGACACCAGGCACGGTGGCAGGAGCTGAAAGCTGTCAGCTCACATGTTGAACCACAAGCAGTTAAGCAGAAAGGGAAAACTAGACATGGGACCAGGCCATGAACCCTCAGAGTCCGCCCCCAGTGACATGCTTCCTTCATCAAGACTGCACCTCCTAGACTTCTACAAACAGCGCCACCAACTGGGAACTAAGTGTTTAAATACATGAGCCAATGGGGGCTCTTTCTCATTCAAGCCACTGCATGCTAAGCTAACCCTTCTTGAGAGTTTGCATCTATTGCATAGAAAAGCAGTTTTCTCTCTGTCTGCTATGAGGGATGGACTTCAAGTATGATTGACAACCAACTAACTAAGGACTTAAGGGGGGAAGTTTAACGGAAACTCAGGGAAGGCTGGGAAAGAGAGAGACAGGCACCATGCCAGGTCTCCATCTTGGGTGCACTTTCCAGAGTTCCGGGGGACCTGTGATCAAAATGCAGGCTCTGCCATAGGAAATCTCCCTCTCCCTCTATCTGGGGATGAACTCCTTGTAAGTAACATGGAATAAACTAATCTCTCTAAAGAACATTCCCTATCCATTCAGTTGGTTCAAACCTGGGGGTGGGGTGAGGCTGAATGCCAGGCCTCACCATGAGAGAATTCATGCAACAGCATCTTAACTAAGTCTCAACCTTACTGGAAGACAGCCAATAGAGTTTATCATGCAGCTTGCTTTCTAACCCGTTGTTCTACTCCTGTAATCCTGAATTATTGCCTCCTTGGGCCTTGGGACAGGACAGTGAAGTGGGCTGGTTTAGGAGTGGATAGCCCTGGGCTCAAACCCAACCTTTATCACCATCAAGTATGTGACCTTGGGTACGTTTCTTTAACATATGTATTTGTGTATGAGTGTTTGCCATGTATATAAGTGCCCCCATGTGGTAAAATGCCTTCAGAGGCCAGAAAAGGGTGTTAAATCACCTGGAACTGGAGTTAAAGACAGTTGTTAGCTGTTGTGTGGGTGCTGGGAACAGAACCCAGGTCCTCTGCAAGAGCAGCCAGTGCCTTTAACTGCTGAGCCATCTTTCCCATCTCCATTGGACATGTTTCTTAATGTTTTGTGCCAACATGCCTAAGGCAGTTTGGTCATGGAAATATAAACTGGTCATGAAAGATACTGGGTAACTGCTTACATTTGGGATTATAGAGACCGAGTTACAGAATTGCTACAACTTCTCTACTGAGTTTCAGTGAAAAGAGCCTGGAGTTGAATTCTCCTACAAACATGTTCATCAGCAAGCAGTTACAAAGCATGCATAACTAGGTCATTGAGTTTGGTGGAATTCCAACTTTTGCTTTCATAGTATACCAGGAATAGTAGTCACACCTGGGACAAAGGTAATCCAGTGACATGATTTTGTGAGCTATTTTTTTGGAATCAAGCAATATAGAAACCTTTGGAATTAGATGGACACAGGCCCTTTTGTGAATCAAACTGGGAACACACTGATAGGTAAAGGTCAAGTATTTTTATATTCCATTCATGCAAGTGAATTCTTTAAATTATTTTAGCCATTCATATATATTAAGCAAACTACTAATTTTATCAGTGGAAACTCATGTTGACATCCATTATGCTAATGAAAATCTTCAAGTGCTGGATAGAGATAAAAATAGCTGAGGATCTTGTAGTGGCCCCCTCTGGAGTGGGGCCTTTTGATTAAATGCCAGCAACTGCCCCTGGAGTGCATATTCCTGATTAGGGCAGTAGCTGTTACTAGGGTGTGGTTTAAAAAAACATTAATAGAGCATTGTATGTTGAGATATTTCCAAGTAAATTACAGAAGACAGGATACCTTTTATACTTCGGTTTCCTCTTCTTAAAAGGATGAAAAACAGTACCTATCATACCCCATCATCTCTAGAGTATTTAATTATTCAGAAAACTTACAGAGACAAGTAGTTAGGCTCAGAAAGTGTTGGCTACTACTGTTATTTTTTTTGCTTGGACACACCTAGGCAAAACTTTTGTTTTTGTTTTTGTTTTTTTGCTTATGCAAAGGTATTGATCACCTTTTAGTTGATAACTAAACATTTTACTGCAGATTTATATAATAGCAAAAGATATAATTCCTCACATACAATAATTACTAATATTTCAAATTAAAATTCACATGTTAATGTTATATATTTATTCAAGAGCATCTATCTAAATACTGCAATAATTTGGCACCTTCTGTCTCTTGTTTGAACCACATGAATGAACTTTTCTTCAAGGGAAAGCTTTCTGTAATATTTAAAGTAGGAACTTTAATTTTACATTTTCTCATTGAACTTGCATTTCCGTTCTATTATTCTCCAGAATTGTATTCAAACATAATATATTTTATCCTCAAAAGTCCTTTATTTCATTCCCTATGGTATTTTCTGTTATATGTGTTTTATAATTAATTTTATCTCATATGACTTTAAGTCTCTATTCAGAGCATTACTTAGGTTGGTTACTGTGATAGTTTTTTTGTGTGTTCGCGTGTGTATACATGTGTGTCCACAGTTTATCAAGATAATTATATAGCTAAGCATGGTGGTACATGCCTGAAGTGTTAAAACTCAGGAGGATGAGGTAGCAGGATCACGAATACAAGGCCAGCCTGGGTTACATAGTGAGATTCTGTCTCAAAAAGAACAACAACCAACAAAACTATCATTTTTGACAAATATAAATCAAACAAATATTAAATTGCTATTAGAAATAAACAATACCAACTTTGGAGACTGCCTGTGAGTGTCTGACTTGGGTTTCTGCAGGGTGAGCATCCCAAATCCTGTTGTGTCCATCCCCTTGCTCTGGGACTATCTATAGTTTCTCCCCAGCACTCAGGGGCTTGGGCTTCCTTGATGACTAGTACGGACCGGCACTTCCACTTCCCATCTCCTCTCCTTGGACCTTGGCACTATCCACCTGAAGCTTCCGAAGTGCTCCTAGCCAGGCAGGGCCACTTTACCCTCCTGGAAAGCTCCTGCGTAGCCTAACTACAGACATCTGATCCAACATAAAAACAAAAGAGAGAACCTGGAGTCTAGACTTCCCATACCTAATAAGAAAACAATCAAGGCACTTCAAGAATGCAAACAAAATCAGTCTTCAACTCAAAAAAGTAAGAATTGAGTTTCATACAAAAATCACAGGCAACAAAAGAAATCCTCATGCTAAAATTACAATGAAAAAATATGAAAAACCCACCAAATATCACCAGTCCTATAAGAAGAGTTCTACAATGAGAACCCCCTAGAGAAAACCCAGAACAGAGTTTAAAAGAACGATCATAAACATGATCAAAGAATTCAGTGAATTTAAAGAACAAACAACTTAACTAAAAAAAAAAAAAAGATAGGGATAAACTTCTGACTGAATTCACAAAAGGCAAAGAAATATTGAAGGAAACAGACTGAAATGAAGAAGGAAGTGTAAAACTCAATAAGCCATTTGAAATGATAGGTGAAAATCTCAGCAACAGAATGGATGAAATGGAAAACAGGATATCAAGATTAAACAATAAAGATGAAGAATTGGACTGTCAAGCAAAGAATACAATTTTTTTAAACATAGGAATGGAATATGCAGAAAATGTGGGAAACCATGGAAAGACCAAATTGACACATCTTATAGACACAGAGGAAGGAGAAGAATCTCAGGTAAATGATATGGCCAGATCTTCAATAGGATGGTAGAAAAAAATTTCCATTAAGGAAAGACATAGCCATACAAATACAAGAAGCACATAGAACACCAGATAGACAGGACCAGAAAAGAAACTCCCCATGGCATATCATAGTAAAAATATTAAACATGCAGAACAAAGAGAGAATACTGAAAGCTACAAGAGAAAAACAATAAGACCTATATAGAGGAAACCCATCGGAATTACAGCTGATTTTTCAGTGCAGACTGTGAGAGCCAGAAGAGCCTTGACCAAGTGTTCCCGGTTTCAAATGAACATAGATGCCAATTTAGAATACTTTACCCAGCATAACTGTCTATTATAGCTGAAGGGGAGAGAAAAATCTTCCATGACATGAAAAGGCTGAAAGAATTCTTGTCCACTAAACCAGCCCTCCAGAGACTACTCAAAGCAATACAAAGGATTGAAGAAAGAAATGACTGTACCCAAGTGGCAACAGAAAGAAACTAAAGTTATAATTGTGGAAACACAAAATTAGACCAAGAATGTAAACAGAAATTAAAATGACAGCAACCAATACATATCTTCTGAATAATAACTTTAAATATCAATGGATTCAACTCCCCAGTCAAAAGACACAGACAGTAGAATGGGTGAATAAACAGAATCCATCTTTTTGTTGTCTGTAAGAAAACCATCTCACCTTCAAGGACAGACACTACCTTAAGGTAAAAGGATGGGAAAAAATATTCCAAGCAAATGGCACTAAGAAGCGTGCAGGGGTTTCAGTTCTAATATCTGACAAAATAGATTTCAAACTATAATTAATCAGAAGAGATAAAGAGGGTCACTTCATTCTGATAAAAAAAATAGTTAACCAAGATGATATTACAATCATGGACATATATGCATCAAACTCTGGTGCACTCAGCAACATAAAAACAATTCTAGAACTTAAGACACAGATTAATCTCAATTAACTAGAAGTAGAGGACTTCAATATCCCATTGTCTCCATTAGAAAGATCAACTGAACAAAGAATAAATAGAAAGACATCTGAATTAAACAATACCATACATCAAATGAACTTAACAGACATCTACCAAATATTCTGCCCAGGCCCCAAAGAATATACTTTCTATTCAGCACCCCAGGGAACTTTCTCCCAAATCAGCCACATACTGGGGCACAAAACAAACCTCAACAAATACAAAATAAAACTGAAATAATTCCATGCATTCTATCAGACCACAATGCAATAAAGCTTAAAATCAACATTGGAAGAAGCCCTGGTAACTACAGGAACACATGGAGACTAAACAACACAGTCCTGAAAGATGGATGGATCAAAAGAGAAATTAAAGAAATAAAAGTATTTCTGGAATTAAACGAAAAGGACAATACAACACAACAAAACCTCGGGACACTTTAAAAGCAGTCCTAAGAAAGAAGTTTATACCTGTAGGTGCCTACATTAAAAAAAAAAAATCAGAAAAAGCACAAGTACATGACTTAACATTGAAACTCAAGACTCTTGAAAGGCAACAACAAATGAAATCTAAACTCAGCAGACAAGAGGAAATATAAGAAACCAGAGGAGAAATTAATGAAATAGAAACAAAGAAAACAATACAAAGAATCGGTGAATTCAAGAGCTGGCTCTTTGAAAAGATGAACAAGATAGACCACCCTTAGCCCAGTTAACCCAAAGAAAGGAAGCAACTTCAAATCAACAACAAAATTAAATATGAAAGGGGAAACATCACAACAGACAACAAAAAGGTCCAGAACATTGTAAGGGAATACTTCAAAAACATGTACTCCAGGGCCTGGTGTGGTGCCTCATACCTTCAATCCCAGCACTTCAGCACTTGGGAGGCAGAGGCCAGCAAATCTCTGAGTTCAAAGACCAGCCTAGTCTACATAGTGAGTTCCAGGCCAACTGGGGTTACAGGGAGACAGACCCTCAACACACATACACACACACACACACATGAACCAACCACAAAAGCCTATACTCTATTAAATTTGAAAACCTAAAAGAAATGGATATATTTGTATATCTAAAATCATGGGAGTCACTGAAGCTAAAATCAAGAGCTCAACAGTTTAAATAGACACATAACACGTAAGGAAATTGAAACAGTAATACAAAAACCTCCGAACTAAAAAAAGCCTAGGCTCAGATGGATTTACAGCAGAATTCTACCAGACATTTAAAGAAGATCCACAACCAATATTACTTAAATTATTTCAAAAGATAGAAACAGAGGGAGAACCCCAAATTCCATCTATGAAGCCAGCATCACTCTAAGATTGTTTCCTTTGCTGTATAGAAGCTCTCTAATTTCCCGAGATGCCATTTGTCTGTATTTGGCCGCATTTCCTGAGTGATTGGATGCCTCTTGAGAAAGTCTTTACTTGTGCCATATTTTGAAATATTTTCCTTACTGTTTCCTCTTGCAGTTTCAGAATTTCAAGTCTTATATTAAGGTCTTTGATTCATTTGGAGTTTTTTTTTGTGGGAGATGAAAGATAAGGATTTGGTTTTCTTCTTCTTAGTGTGAATATCCAATTTTTCCAGAACGATTTGTTTTTCTGTATTTTCTCTAATGAATATTTTTGGCATTTTTCTCAAAAGTCAGGTGGCTGCAGCTACATGGGTTTACGTGTGGGTCTTCTACTCTTTTACTCTGGTCTATTGATTTGCATGCCTGGTTTTGCGCTAGGACTGGACCATTTTTATTGCAAGGTTTTGTGGTATAATCTGAAATCACGTATGATGATACTTCTAGCTGTACTATTTTTGCTGACATGACTTTGACTACCAAGTCTTTTGTGCTTCTAGATGAATCTTAATATCATTTTCTTTGTGTGAAGAATGGTGTTGGTATTTTGATGGGAACTGCATTAAATTTGTAGATTGCTTTTGGTAATACAGCCATTTTCACAATATTGACTCTTTTGATCTATGAGAGTGAGAAGTCTTTCCACATTCTAGTGTCTTCAATTTCTCTCTTAAAGCTTTTACATTTTAGAGAACTTGAGGTTGGAAAATCATCGTTTAGTGGGGAAACTGTCTTGTTATAAATATTTTTAGCAGATATATGCTCTTTATTTTTATGGTGGGTCATGATTTCATATGTTTTACAATCAATATTCTCCATGAAAGTTTGTTATTGATCTTCCCCTTGGCAACACTTTCAAGGATGAGGATGTGCCCATCAGTGATAGTGGCTCATTTTGGCGGCAGATCTGATTCAGGGCTATGGAGAGATATGCTTTGTGAGAATTTTTGAATTAGCATCTATAGTAATTACCCAGCTCTGCCAGCCAGATCCCACCTCCCAAAGCTTTTACAACCTCTCAAAAACCACTACCAACCATGGACCAAGTATTTAAACACACAAGCCTCTGAGAGACATTTCAGACCCAGACCATAACTGATACCCATATAATTGATAGTTTTGGATGTTTTTGTTGGTGGTTTGTTTGTATGTTAGGTTTTTGCTGTGTAGCCCAGCCTTGCCTTGAACTCATGATTCTTCTGTTCAGCTTCCTTGCTGGAGGGATCAGAGGTATGTGGCACCACCTAGCTCAGATGGTTTTGGATGCAGTGGTTCCCTTTGCACATTTGTCCATATTCTATTGCCAATAACATGATACCATAGAAAGGATGAGTTACTTTTTTAAAGGGGAGTAAGTTTGTCTCATAATTGTGGAATGTGATAGTGTACTATTGATGGCCAATTTGATTAAATTAAGAAACACCTAGGAGATAAGAAAAACCTACTTCTAGGAGTGTCTATGACAGAATTCTAAAAGACAATTAGATCATGAGGGCTGTGATCTAATCAATGGATCAATATTTTAATGGATTCTCAATAGGATGGCATGGATGAAAGTTGGCAAAAGGTAACAGACGGGACCTTGTTTGAGGAAGTAGGTCATTAGTAGCAGGTCCCTGGGCTTTGTAATCTTGATCCAGCCTCTTCCTATATTCCCTTTCTGTATTTTATGACTTCCATGGTCTGAACTGATCCACTCTGCCATGTCTTCCCCACCACGATGGACCAAAATCTCTGAAAATGAGCCCAAATAAATATTTCCCTAAGCTGTTTTCTGTCAAGTCTTTGGTCACAGTGACAAGAATAAGAACTAATATTAGACTGTTTATTTGTCTCATGGTTCTGGAGGTAGAAGGTTGGGGGCTCAGTCTAGTGATGGCCTTGCTGACAGAGCCCTAAGGCAGTGTAGGATATCACATGCCAAGAGAGAGAGGGAGTGCAGGTGTCTCTTCAGGTCTCTGTCTTCCATAAATCAGTAGGATTCAATTATAGGCACTCTACCCTGATGACCCACATTAATCCTCCTAAATGCCCCACTTAGAAATACCACAGTTAGTATTAGGTTCTACTTTCTTAACACCTCACAATGAAACCACATTTCAACATATGAAATTTTGGATGAGGACACATGGTCTCAAACCCAAACTATAGTACTGTGCCTGTTCAACCCCATGGGAAATCAGTGCATATTTACAGGTCGTTATGTAACTAAAGAAAGCACATCATAAATGAATACGATTTTTGTTTAAGAATCATGTGGATGCTGCTGCCATGTTCTATGGTCAGCTTGAGATGTACCTTGGCCCCCTTGGACCACAGCTTCAGTAGCCCTGTGTGCATTCCAGCTGATACCACAGAAACACTTTAAGGTAATTGTTTTTAAGCAGGGAACTCCTTCAATGGCATTGTCATATTGAGCTCTCTCCTTTTACATGAATTTGAATTTTCATAAGAGGGAGTCTTCTGTGGCTTGCACTCAAGGAACCTTTCCTATTGTCGCAGTGCAGAGCAGGAACTGTCTCCTTAATAGGACTAATCTCCTTTATGATGGCAACTGCTTTTTCAATACTCACCTTATTAAACCCCCTCCTACCATAAGGCACATTTTTCATTTCTTTTGCTCTGTTTTTTACTCTCTCTCATTGTAGACCTGGATAAGGGCAATGAACAGCAACTATGACGCAGCCTGAACACTATCCTCTCTTGAGATTTCCTTCACCAAACTGTTCACTAGTTTTTAATTTAGCCTTGCTGAACTTCTCTGGAAACGGGCAGAATGCAGCCAGATTTTTTTGCCAGATACAACACAAATGGCCTCTAGTCTAGTTTCTGATAGAGTCCTTGTTCCTCTTTGCAACCTCATGAAGTGGCCTCCACTCTCTGCAATTCTCTTGGCAGTCTGGTCTTCCAGACTCCCACCAGAATGGCCCATTAATGTTTGCTTACAGCACTCTGGGCTTTTCTAATTCAAAGTTCTAAAACACTTTCACAGTCTTCCTACAAACCAGTTCCAAAGGCCTAAAAACATGTTCAGGTTTATTAGAGCAGCGACACAAATGTGTCTCACAAAAGCAGCTTAGAGAATGAAGGTTTGTTTTGGCTCATGGTTTGAGGGTGTAGTCCACTCTGGTGGGGAAAGACATGATGGCAGGAACTTGAGGCGGTTCTGGATGGAGGTTAGGTTTACAGGGAGAATGCACAGCCACATCACTCTCCTGTTCAGAGTCTGGCTGGAATGTGGCTGCAGTTTTCTGTTTGGGGACACTTTCTGACCAAGCTTGCATTGGGACCTGTTCTTTTAATTGTGATCTGCTTTCCACATCTCCCTCTAGCAGATATCTTTGGTGTTCTGCTTTATTTCTGGTCCAATTCTGTCACTGCAGTGTGAACAGTGGAAGGGCCACAGCCAGTTTCAGGCAGAGACATCTGACAGTGCTCAGCTTCATGCTTGCAGCTCATGTTTCCTGACCTCCATCCCCGGGACTTCCCTGTTGATGCTGAAGCACAGGAAACTGTGGAGCCTCAGTTGGTGCACAAACACACACAACCAGAAGTGAAGGGCACAGACATCCCTAGGAGAGGCTCTTCACCCTGAGCTGATAAATACCTTCCTTCCTCATGTCGCACCCTTCTCCTACTCCATGGAGTTTTACTAATAAAAGAAAAAACACAGTTTTCTATTTGTGATAGCTTATCATAGGTTTTTAGACTTAATGATGGTGTGAAAACAATACTTGATCAATAGAAACCCTATTTTGCGAATTTTGACCTTTTCCTGGGCTAGCAGTTTGCCACATGCTATGTTCTTTTGAGCCACAGTCACCAGGGTCCTGTGACTTCACAGCAGGCCATTTTTGCTAAGGCCATTATTGCTAAGCTGTGGAGTTTATTTAATGCATCTGTGACTTTTGATAGCGTCGGCTTAGCAGGGGGTTATTGGGATACAAGTGGTGATGAATCGGCCAGGCCATCACCTCTCAGACTCTGCTGTGGGCAACACTACCTCCTCAGATTCTGTTTCCATCCCATCAGCAACAGAAATCCAAACCTCTGTGCTCTCCCACGGAGGAGGCGAGGTGGAAGACAGGCATCCACATGAGTGCAGTTTTTCTCTCTCCCTGAAGGAAGTTGTAAGTTCTGCCAAGACAGAAGCACAGGAATTTTTCAGAAAGCTATTCAAGCGCCCATTTCAGTTCAGCGCTCATTGATCGCACGTTAGCATGTGGGGAGAGTCAGTGGTCTGTGGCTCAATGCTTCCCGCTTTGCCTCTGTCTGTCACTGAGGACCCTGTCATTGCGTGGGGAGTGGACAGCCAGAGAGAGCCCCAGGCATCAAGGGCTCCTCGTGACTTTCAGGAGTCAGGAGAAGAGTGCCCCACCATCCCTGCATCAGTCCACAAACATACGAAGAAAACGGCTTCAAATATCATGGGGACTGTAGAGCCCCCACTTACAGATAACACTCAGTGGAAACGTTATATTTTACCTCTTGACCAGTCTTCTTTTCCTTCTTAATTGCAAAACACAACATGAAAGAAATTTAAGAAAAAGATAAAAGATCAGCTTTAGTCATTCTCACCTAAGAGCTTTACAGGGACTTGCAGGGAGCAGCTAGGGGAGGTGACGCACAGTGCTGCCTGCGTCTAAGATTTGGGGGTTCCTAACTATAGCTGTGCTGTTCTTCCCTGTGCCATTGAGCTTGTTGGCTTTTACCCAACCTTCCCAAGCCCTGAGTGTGTGCACAGCCTCACTTCCTTGATGCCTTTCTCCACTGCGCCTTGAATGAGGCAGATGGCACAGGCTGGGATAGAGTAGTCCGGACTTCCTTATTTCTAAAGCAGAAATTCTCTGGGTTGGAATGAATTCTCCCCAGTTAAGAGGAACTTCCTGTCTCTCTCCTGGTCTCTCCTCCTCTTCACACCTGGCAGACACAGAGTCTTACTATGTAGCCCAGACTGCCAGGCTGACCTCAAACTCATGATCCTCCTGCTCAGCTTCTTGATTGATGATTTTACAGGTGTGTACCATTATGTCTGGGATTTATTTATTTATTTATTTATTTATTTGGAAATCCTGGGGATCAAACTAGTGTGCTATGCATGCTACAGTAGCCTCTAAAACTGAGCTTATACCCCCTGCTCCTGAATGTTCTTGTTATCATAGCAAGATACCTGACT
Source organism: Eospalax fontanierii (assembly GCA_035773235.1). Classification (NCBI taxonomy): domain Eukaryota; kingdom Metazoa; phylum Chordata; class Mammalia; order Rodentia; family Spalacidae; genus Eospalax; species Eospalax fontanierii. Next base: position 27,880,111 of record CM069548.1, on the reverse strand, counting down.
TAGGCCTTGTTTTTCTTAAATAGCTGTAGAAGACAGGGCTGGAGAGATGGCTCAGCAGTTAAGCGCACTGACTACTCTTGCAGAGGACCTGGGTTGGATTCCCAGTACCCACATGGTGGCTAACAACAGTTCCTAACTCCAGTTCCAAGGGACTCCAGTGCCCTCTGTGGGCATTGCATGACATGGGTGCACTTGCACACATATAGACAACACACTCATACATATGAAAAAAAAATCAAATCAAATAAAATTTAAAAATCTGTAGAAGATAAAATATTTAAAAAATCAATCCCACCACCACAATCTAGTAATAATTATTCTTAATTCAGTATGCTTTTGTGTGCATGTACAGAACACATTGCCTGGGTGCCATGAAAGTATTAGCGCAGCAGCCCCTGTTAGCAGGGAGCCCAGTGTCCCTGTGAAAAACATCAAGGGCTTTCTTGAACTAGAATGACTTAGTCCTGCTTTTAAGTGCCCGGCCAGCAGCACCTACAGCTGTAGTCATTCCTTTCCTACCCATCGCTTTGCGTTTTTGTTAAAGTTCTGCCTTGAAATCCCACCCCTGCTATAGGACACATGGCACTGGGAACACTCGCAAGTATGACAGAGGTGTTCCCTAGGCACGTGTTGCCAAAGCACAACGTGATGAAGGCACGGGTGCAGCCAGCCACCTTTAAGACCCCTCGCAATTCTCAGGGACTTTAGACTGTAGTCTGGGCCAGTTCTAGACCTTAGAGGAATTTTGTGTCATGACCTTGTTGCCCTTTCCGAATTCTAGAAGTTGCTTGGGATCAAACTATGATCGTCTAACAAATCTCCTTACCTTGGATTTTGGTGGGCAGGTAAGGTACGGAGTACCTTGAAACCCAGAATGAACTGCTGCTTCCTGTCAATGGATCTCCTTGTTCCCGCGCCTCCTGTCCTCTTCCCCGGAGAGGGGGCTTCTGCTGAGGTCCACAATAGGCAGAGAACAGTGATACTCTAGTGGACCACATTTTTGTTATTCAAAGGACCCCTTAAGAGTGATGTATTGGGCCGTGTTTGATAATTTAATCTCTGAAAAAAAAATCTTAATATAGTGTTTGCTGATTTCTATTGTGCAAATTATCTGTCCAAGGCCATTTTATGCTACAAAGGTAAGCCACTGGACTGAGAGTTGGAAGGACATGCACATAGCAGGCACACTCTGCTCTCGTGAGTCCAGTCAGCTCCAGGATGCCACTGCCACAGGTGACCATTCATGACAGATACCTGCTCTGAGGATGTTAAAATTGACCCTTTTTCGTTGCCTACTAGGGAACTGTTGGAAACACTTTCTAAGTAAAGCACACATTCTGTGTTGAAAAAGCTGAGTCATACTGTAGTATTTCCTCTAGGTCTTACTGAGAGAAAGCCTTAGAGAACTGAATGGAATTTGTGTGTGTGTGTGTGTTAGGTTTACAGAACTTCTAAGGCTGTAGAGATGGCTCAGTAGATAAAAGCACTTGCTATGCATGCATGAAGACCTGAGAGTGGCTACTGGAGCATATGTAAAAAAGCTGAGCATGCTTGTATGTGCACTGTAATCCCAGCGCTGGAGAGACAGGACAGGAGGACTGTTGGGACTTGCTGGTTATCAGCTTAGCACCAGGTTTAGAGAGAGACTCTGTCTCAAGGTATAGAATGACAGAACAGTGCACCTCCTGTCCTCCTCTGGCCTCCATATATGTGCATGGGTGCACGTACCCTACACATTCTCTCTCTCTCTGTCTCTGTCTCTCTGACTCTCTCTCTCAAATACACAAATACCCTCACCCTCACATATTTACACACAAAAATATCTGTGTCCAGTTCTTAAGGCGCCTTCTTCCTAATCAAGTCCATCATCTCTACTCACCCTTTCTTTTCCTTTTTCTTCCCCTCTCTCCTTCCTTCTTTCCTTCCTTCTTCCTGCCATCCCTCTCTCTTTCCTCTTCTTTGTAGCTAGTGGGGAAAGTCAGACTTTGAGAAGTCAAGTATACAGGAAGTGCTGGACTCCGTTCTCAGAACCCCCAGATTGGATTTCCCTGTTGTTTAAAGTCATACAATATTTCACTGGGGGATCGTTGGTTATTCATGAGGTGTTTGTTACTCATGAGGTGTTTGTTACCCGTGAGGTGTTTGTTACTCGTGAGGTGTTTGTTACTCGTGAGGTGTTGGTTACTCGTGAGGTGTTGGTTACTCGTGAGGTGTTGGTTACTCGTGAGGTGTTGGTTACTCGTGAGGTGTTGGTTACTCGTGAGGTGTTCGTTATTCGTGAGGTGTTTGTTATTCATGAGGTGTTGGTTATTCATGAGGTGTACTGTTCTGCCAGTGCTTATTGTCTGGTAGTGTCCATTTTCATTGAGAGTCTTACAAATTCTGACACATCTTTGCTTTAATATGAAAATTGACAGTTATGTCTCAAAAGACTACCTAGGGGCTTTTTAAATGAAGAATTACTAACCTACACTATAATCAGTGGGTCTGTCTTTCGGTGGCTGTTTAGAAAGATGACTTTTACCACTGAGTGCAAGTTTCCCTATAGCTAAGCTAGGGGGGCCCTCTGAGGACAAAGCCCCGTCTGGCTATTCCTGCTGTTACCAAAGTTCTCGTCTTCTATGGATTTTGCCTGTGATTTTATCAATACATATAGTGATGAGATGTAATTTAGTCAATAGGGGAAGCTTATAGAATCTGGGTACGTAGTCAACACTTTTATTCTGTGGGTACAGTGTACAAGCCACTGGGTTATGTGTCGAGATTTATCACTGGGTAAAGCAGGCAAGATTCCTATCCTCATGGTGCTTATATCTTAGCGGGGAAACGCAGGCCATGAATGGATGGATGAATGAACTAATTGATGAGTAATGAAGAGCAAACAAAAGCATTCGCCTTCTGGGACACTGTCTAGGACATGCTTTGCTTCAGGAAACAAAATAGCCCTGAAATCTTTCAGAAACTCTCCAAAGCTCTGTCTGTGGTCCACTGCAGACTCCAGAGGGTGCTGTTTGGGGTCAGAGAGATGCCTGAAGAGTGTGCGGCTTTGAAGCTGTTCTTTTGTCAGTCTTAGGTCTCAGGGCCTTTTGGAAACACTGTCAGGCATACTGGTGTAAGATTCTTTAGAGGAAGTGGGCTTGCCTCTTCTGCACTTTTCTCCACAAGTGGTGTGTTATGTGCGTATGTTGAATGCACAGTGATAACAAAGGGAATGATGACTCTTGTGCAGAAGCAGGCCTCCCAGCTGAGTCCAGCTTAGCAGTTTACACCACAGCAGGGCCTTCTGGTAGTTTGTTTGCTTTTCCTGTTTCTTCACTGGGGATATGAGCCAAATCCAGATCTGTCTTTGGGATCCCTGCAAAGTTTCAAATACCTGGGAAAGCATGTGGTAGCCTAAAATGCAATTTAAATGTAATTTATTTAGTATTATAAATAGTATAAATTTATATAAATATAAATTAGTATTATTTTGATATAAGCTAAAAATAGTGAGGGGTTGAGTCAGTCTGGAAATCTATCAAGTGCTTTTTTTTTTTTTTTAAGTATTTGTTCTTTGTCTGGCGAGGTGAACAGTATTCCCATTACACTGAAGCTGTTTCCAGTGTGAGGATTTAAATAAACTATTAAAGAAGAATGAAGGGTAAAGAGTGGTCATATGAGACTTCTGTTTAAGTCTTCACCTCCTCTGTCATGGCAAAGAACTTGTGATGGTCAGTATTCATGATCAACTTGACAGGATCTGGAGTCATCTAGGAGACAAGCCTCTGGGCAGGCTGGTGAGAGATTATTTTGAATAGGTTAATGATGTGGGAGGATCCACCCTAAAGCAGGCAACAACATTTCTGGGCTTGGATCCTAAGAAGAGAAAGTTGGACTGGAGAGATGGCTCAGGGTTAACACGCTGCTCTTGGGGCTGGAGAGATGGCTCAGCAGTTAACACACCACTCTTGCAGAAGACCTGAGTTATTTTCCCAGTACCTACATTAGGTGGCTCACAACTGCCTGTGACTCCAGTTCCTGGAAATCCAACACCCTCTTCTGGTCTCTATAGGTATACATGTACACATGCATGCGCTCATGCGCGCACACACACAGAAACACGCACAATAAAATAAAATAAATAAAAGGGGAAAGTGTGCAGGCATCATTGTTCCTTAACTCCTGATGCTGATGCAGTGTGACCAGTTGGTTCCTGTGCCAGCTACAATGCCTTCCCCACCAAGATGGAATAATTCCCCCCAACTACAAGTCATAAGAAACCCTTCCTTTTTAAAGCGCTTTTGTCAGGGTATTTTGTCACAGCAACAGGAAAGTAACTAATACTGGGCTCCTTGAATTAAACCTGTTGCTAAGCTTGCTGTGTGTGCCTGCCTGCTTCTATTTGCTGAAAAGGAAGCAAGAATCATGGACGCAGGCTGAGTAGATGAGCAGATGACAGAGGGCTGAGGTACAGGAGCACTAGGGGAAAGCTTGTCTCAGTCAGGGCAGGCGGTGGCCTTTTCACAGGTCTGAACCTCTCTTCCATCTTGCATTACATTCTATCTGTGGCATTCGGAAAAAAAGTTTTCCTGCAGCTTTGAGCTGCATGCAGAGTTATACTGATGCAACTTAATGTCAAACTTCACAGTCACTTGATAATTGTATGCCTGGTGACACAATGCTGTCATTTCATAGACAATCTTTTCTGGGTCATAGCCAGAATATTTATTAAGGCCCTAAACCTACCAAATTAATGGCAATACATTTGCATATATGAAATGATCATTAAAAATATGTTTTCAGAGTGCTAGAGAGTACTCAGTACTTAAGAGCACTTGATACTCTTGCAGAGGTCCTGGGTTCTGTTCTAGTGCCCACATTGTACAGCTCACAACTGCCTGTAATTCCAGGTCTAGGAGATCTGATGCCCTCTTCTGGCCTTTGCAGGTACTGCACACCCACAGTGCACATACAAACAGGTACATACACACAGAAATTTAAAATAAAATAAAATCTTTTCAGGGCCAGCAAGATGGCTCAGTAGGGTAGAGACACTTGCTCTTAAGTGTGAAAAACTAACTTTGATTCCCTGGATCTTCACAATGGAAGGAGTGAACTGACTCCTGCAAGTTGTCCTCTGACCTCCACATGCACACAAACACAATAAAATATTTAAAATCTTTGCAGCTGGAGAGGTGTATGTTAGTTTCCGTTTCTGTGATAAAATGCCATGACCAAGGCCACATATAGAAAGAAGAACTTATTGGGCTTATGGTTCAAGAGAGTTAAGAGTCTATCATGGCAGGGAGGCATGGTGGCAGAGGTGGCAGGAACAGAAATCTGAGAGCTCACATCTTCAAATGCGTATAGGAAGGAGAGAGAGAGAGAGAGAGAGAGAGAGAGAGAGAGAGGAGAATGAATTAGAATAAATATGAGGCGAGGCCTTGAGCTCTCAAAGCCTGCCCCCTGTGACTTGATGTGCTTCCTCAGGAAGACCACATCTCCTAAACTTCCCTAACAGCAACACATTTGGCCAGGTATCCAAATGCTTGCGGTCTATGGGGGACATTTTTCATTCAAACCACCGCAAGGTGGGTGTCGGGAGGAAGGTGATAGCAAATGGCAGGGTGCGGACCCAAGTCAAGACTGGGACATGCTAGACTCTCTCCAATGCCTCATCTTTAAAGTTCTGAATTCTATTTAAAAACATATGCCAAATTTTAACTATTTAAAAAATTCAAGGCAGGATTTTATTTAAATTACATTTATTTTTTTTTAATTTATCTTACAAACTTCAACTAAATTTGAATCACTTTTTCTTTCCTTAGTTATTTTGCTGTTGTCTGAAGAAGCCTAAAGTACTTAAAATATTGCTTTATCCCTAATGGTTTTTGGAACTAGATTGGGGGCTGTAGTTATTAAAAAATGAGAAAACTGTAATGTAGGAAGGAAACATTTTCTCATAAAAAATGACAAGCCAGGCTCATTATAAGGAACCAGCTTTTCTGAGTAAACAAGTTATTGGTTCTGGTTTTCTGTAAAATGTGAACAATTACCGGACCATACTGTTTGTCCTCGTTTTCAGCTCAGCCTTGGGCAGCATGCCCCTGGCCAGGCTCTCCAGCTGCTCGAGAACCTCTGTTTCTCCTCTTTGTATCTGGTTCTCTTCTGCACACACCCATCAGTTTCATTCCCTATTCTTTTAATAAAAAATTAGATCACCAAGTAATACCTCTTCGTGAGCACCAAGAGTCTGACTGAATTTGTTTCTAAGACTAAAAGATGACTCACAGGGCCATCAGGGAAAGGGAGGAGGAGAGAAATATGGAACGACTGCAGTGTTGTATGAGTTATCTGCTCAGTAGCAAGCTCCATGTAAACAAAACTGCCTAGAGCTCTCTGAGGAGTTCCAGGAGAAAAGGCAGGGAGAGAAAAAAATCCAAACAAAGCAAAGCAAAGCAAAACCCAGCCTGGATGTGGCTCGGAGGTTGGAATGACTGTTGTTTACACAACTGTCTTTGGATGTTATTAGAAAGGAAGAGTGCACAGAGGCAAGTTAGCAAGGCCCATCATGCTAAGTCCATTGCAGTACATATTTTGGGTTTTATCCATAGTTTCTGGCTCAGAACCTCAGAACTCCCTTCCTGTGGCAGGCCATAGAAAGTAGAGCCTGAGGCAAATCACAGAAATGCTAACAGACACACACACACACACCACACACACCCCCCCTCTGACTTTCTATTGCATAGTTGTCCATAAAGGAATTATATGACCTACCTTGTAAGGAGTAGATGTGATTTGAGTGTGATGAGGCCTTTCTTGACCCAGTTATAGGTGAGCCAAGGACCTGGGGTACTGGGCACAGCCAATCAGGGGTGTTTGAAGGCTCATTCTGTCCATCTCTGACTAGTGCTTTGTTAGCTGCTGACTCTTTCTGGTAGCAGTCACCCCTGGTCACAGTTATTACCTTCCAACCTTTCAAGTACCTTGTTGACTGTGGATGAGACTCCAGTCTTTTTATCCTCACAATTACATGATCAGCTTGTGGCTTTATCATCACAGAGGTGACTCTATCACAGCCACCAAAATGAAGCTGCAGAATTTCTTGGTTACCTCATCTATAACCCCTTGTCGGTGGGGTCTTCTGGGATAGTCTCCTAGATAGAACTCTCGTTTAGAAAACTTCATTGCCTACACTTTGGCCTGTTATAATTGGTTGCATTAGAAGCAAGGATATATGAAAGAACATCTGCCTGCCGTTGCTGTCCCAGAGCCTGGTTCCTCCTCATATCTGTCAGCTTAATTATCTCGTATCCAGTCACAAGCTCTTTTATTCATCTTCCTCAGTGTTCTAGACTTTTCTGTTTTGACCTTTCATCTTTCTTTTAACCCCCAACCTCTGTTCTGACTGCAACACATGTGAGCAACTTGCCCTTTCGACCATGGCCCCCTTCCTTTTCAATCTAGAGTGCGGTCTCCTAAGTCGGTTAAAAGACCTTTTCCATTCCACGGGGATTCTTCCCGTGATCTGGGGAGAGGACTGCTGCATGGAGAAGTCTTACTGGATTCCTGACCTCATCTGTCGACAATCAAGCCTGTGCAATTAAGTCTCCATAAAAAAACCAAAATGACAGGGCTTTGAAAACTTGCAGATGGCTAAACATGGGAAAGTTTGCACACCTGGGGAGAGCGCGGATGCCCTGTGCCTCTCTTCTCATACCTTAACCAAGCAAATTTCCATCTGGACCCTGTGTATTAGTCTTTATATAATGAGCCAGTAGATGGAAATAAGTGATTTCCTGAGACCTGTGAGCTGTATCACAAATTAATCAAATCTATGGGGTGGGTTGTGGGAATACTAACTTATAGCCAGTTTGTCAGAAACACATAATTACCTGGGTTTTACAACTAGCATTTTAACTACAGGAAAGGTCAGTGTTGGGGATTGAGACCTGTGGGATCTGATATGGAACCAGTCTTATGTTTAAGACCACAATGCAGATTGATTAGAACTTCCATGACTATGGAGAGTTGGAATGTTACAGATCCAGAGCCAAATTATCTTGGACTACCTTTAGGGCCCTTAATAGCCACTCATTGTCCACCTCTGTGTTTGACACAATATCCTATGACTATTAGGTAAAATCCTTTTGGAATGTACAAAGAGACGATTAGCTTCCATCAACCAAAAGCTGAGAGTGTTATCAGAGTATTTGCAGCCACCAGCAGAGATGTCCCTGTTTTGCTATAACTGGTCTACCTGATATTCCCATCAATGTATTTGAAAAGTGCCTTGATTTATGATTTTCATTTACAAACTTCATGAAACTGTTATCATGTTGGAACATGGTATTTAGAGTAACCTGAATCCATGACCCTGGACCACGGCCTCTTGTATTTGGCTCCAGAATAAACTCTCATTCCCTTTGGTGTGAGAGCTGAGTTTGGCATCAGTGGATAACACCTAATCTGCCTGCTGCTGCAGGAACGAGTGCTTACTTGCTGGTGGGGAGAAGTCTCCATCCATTTGGTATGAGAAGTCTCTTTTGATTGGGGTACGAGAGGAATTTTTCCCCTCTGATATGCATCTTGTTTCCTGGGTCTGTTCAGTTCGTGGATACTGAAATCATGTCTTTGTTCTAGCAGTCTTTGCCTGAGTTTGCAGGGCAGAGAGACGGTCATTGCCAGGAGCCAAAGGGCTGTCTATGAAGGATCATTACATTTTTGAGAAGGAAAATATCAGTCTATGGAAGAGATCCAGATTGGCTTTTATTTGTACATGACAATATCTAGGGCAGCTGCAAACAATGCATAGCTGGGATTATGGTCATGGGCATATGACAGCCTTCTGTTTTTCCGATACCCTGAAGTTCTGACTCTGGAGTATAGCACATCTGTAACCAACATGCCTAAAAGGAACAGGAATATTTTAAAGAGACCCCCGTGCCTCTCCCTTTGGCTACCAGACTGTGGAAACAAAACATCCCAAGGAATTAGAATTTCCTCTGGGAATTTCATGCTGGGAGAAGGAAAACATCGAAGCTTGGTGCCAGGCAGATGAGAAACTTGTTTCCCAGGAAGAAATTTCACCATGCTGCAACCTCTCAGACCACTCTAGAGGATGAGACTCATGTACATACAGTGATGGCAGTGGTATGGGAGTGATAGGGACACACCACACCTTGACCAAGACTGTTTGGCTATGCATAATATAGCTTTCTACTTAAACCTTACCATCGTGTCAGGACCCCAGAGATGGACTTAGGATGCTGCTGGACCTCTTTGTCCAATGTGGTCACATTCAATAAATCCTCCTTTTCTGCTTTTTAGTATTCATTTGGTTCTTTTAATTGGCTTATCAAGGATGGGTGACAAGCCTGGCTTGTAAGGGCAGCCAGGGGCGCAGGCTCTGACCTTAATTCCAGTAACACATCTGTATTTTCTCAGCTGGACTTTCGATTTGAGGATGATTCATCACATGCACGCTCATACTCACACCTCCCCCAGTCTTGAGAACCACCCAGTGGGAGGAGCTGTTTCATTTTCTTCAGTGAAAATTGAGCCCATTAGCTGGCTCATTTACATACCTCTTTCCTCCCCAGGCCTTGAAATTGCTTAGTTGGTGAATCTATCTTGCTTTTAGGTAATAATTCAGCAGGCTGCTTGCCTGTGATGGGTTTTCTTGTCCTCCCCCACAGCTTTCTGCCCACTGTCAGGTCTGATTAGTTCTTGAACAAGCTGGCAATATAGGCTGTTGCTGAATGTTACAGTACCTCCCATGCCCTTACGGGTCAGCCAAGAGGAGGATGGGAAAGAGAACAGTGAACTTGGATGTCCTCTAGGAGAGGAAGGGGCTTGCTCATCCTCCTGTGACGTTGCAGCCTCCTGTAAAACAAAAGCTAATTCTGAGTAAGCGGATTTGGCCAAGCAGTGGAGAGTCTGATTTTAGGTCCTAAAATCAGCCAGTTGCCACTTTTTTTGGTCCATGGAGCATTATAACTGTGTTGATTAAAGGGGTGGAGGGGGTGATGGTGAAACCTTCCCCTCTCCCTTTACCGCATTCTCCACAGTGAGAGACACATCTCAGCACACTCTAACAGGAAGAGGCACGTTTGTCTCTGAAAACTTCCCAGATCTTATTATTTCCCATGACCCTTTCAAATGTAGTATCAGTGTTAAGCTATGATAATTTACACACTGTAAAGTGTTTAAAATGTCCTATTTAATGTTACAGCATATATGTGGAATTGTACAGTCATCATCATCTGACTTTGGAACTTCTTAATCATCTCCCAGGGAAGCACTCTCCTGCCCCTCCGTACATCCCTGTCCTTCATGCAGTCCCAGGAAATTGTTAATCAATGTTTTTGCTCCTATATATTTTTTTTATTCTGGTCATTTCTATACATGATCTTGTGTAACATGTGGTCTTTCACTTGGCATAACTTTTCAAGTTCATCTGTGATATAGTCAACTATCCTGGTAAGTTTTTTATTGTCAATTTGACACAAGAAGGAACTTCAATGGAACGACTGTTTTGATCAGGTTGGTCTACAGCCAGATCTGTGAGAGGTTATCTTGAACGAAGTGGGAGGGCCCAGCATCTCTAGGACGGCAACATCCCTAGGCAGGTGGTCCTGGGCTATGTAAAAAAGCTAGCTGAGTATGAGCCAGAGACAGAGCCAGGAAGCACTGTTCCTTCATGGGTCCTGTATCTAGGTTTCTGTCTCGAGTCCCTGTCCTGACTTCCCTCGGTGATAGATTATGACCTGGAAGTGTACGCTGAATAAACCTCAAGTTACTTTTTGGTCATGGTGTTTATCACAGCAACAGAAAAAGAAACTAGAACATCAACTATGCTGTGGTCATCTAGTGTTTAACACATAGTACACAGTAAGTCTACAACTGTAAACCATTGTGAGTGACATGGAGGAGAAGACAGAGGGTTAAGAGGCATAAACCGGGGGACCTTGCTAAAGAGGAGACGGAGACAGAACGGACCTTTTGAGATCCGCAGGAGAAGCAGTGGGCACCATGAGGAGCAGCAGCCTGTGGCAGGCTAAGCCTGAGCATGGTGTGAGAAGAGCGGCCTTGTTACTAGACTTGGGGATCACAGTGTATGTCCCAAGCCAGATTCAGCCACCAGTCCTCAATCAGCCAAATAAAAGAGCCAAATTAATAGTGGAAGCAGAAAAGAGAGAGAGATTAGTTCAAGTTGGTCACATTGAGAAGCAGGACAAAGAGATCCAGCAACTCCGCCAAGTTAGTCTTCGGGAGCTGTCCTGAAGAGAGATAAGTTTAAATAGAGGGCCAAGGTCATGCACACCCAAGCAGGGTCAAGATGCAGTTCTGCTTGTCACTAGGCTCCAGCCTCATTCTGTAAGGCGATTTGACGGCCTGTTAGAAGTGGGTGACATCTCTGGCGCCCTTTCCATCTCCCAGCACGAGATTCCTGGGGGAAATTCCCATTTCTTCGGAACACCTTCTTTTCAATAGTCTGATAGACTGAGAGACATGCCTGTCTCTCTTTAGAATGTGTTCATTCCTGCCAGGCCAATTATAGCCTGAGGCAAGTCTAGAGTGAGATGAAGCAGGGGCTGACTCTTGTGGGATCTTGCAGACCATGGGGAAATTTGGTATTTTTATCTTAACTATACAGAGATGATCAGAATATGAGTTACACTAATATAATCAGACCTAAGTTTTAGATAACTGATTTCTATGTGGAAAAAAAAAAGAACATTGGGAAAGGACAACAAGGTTGAGAGAAGCAGTCGGTGAGAAACAGGTACAGTGGGAAGGGGGGTGACAGAGCTATTTGGGGGCTGGCATGGACCCTTCTGATTGCCAGCTGGGAGTGGAAGACAAGACAGATGATTCCAGAGTTAGAGCCGTCCTACTCCACACATAGTGATGCCAGCCCAGAATATCACAACTTTATACACAGTACAGCCTGTGAGTGGTAAGTTGCCCACACTTTGTTAGAATTGTATTTGGTAAGCAATTGAAAATATCATTCTCACAGCACCACCTTGTGGACAATAATGAAAGCGTTTCATTGTTTGAGTCAGTCATGGGGGGAAAGAAAAGGATACAAAATTCTCAGGAAGGTTGTCATTTACCAGGCACCTCAAGTCCTTCTTGGAAAGAGACAGGAGATGAATACATTAAATATGGTTACACTGTGGGACAGGGAATGCAGCTTAGTTGGTAGAGTGCCCCACTGCCACGCAGGAAGTGCTGGGTTCGGTTCCCAGCCCTGTATAAATCCGGCATGGTAGTGCATGTCTGTAACCACAGCACTCCGGAGGAAAAGACAGAAGGGTTAGAGATTCAAGGTCATTCTCAGCTACATAGAGAGCTTGAGGCCAACCTGGGATCCACAGACCCTCAGCTCACATAAATAAAAAGTTGGTAAATTAATAGGGTGAAACTGTACACTCCGAAAACAACTGCTTGAATTCTTTCATTCAACCTTGGTCCTCTCTGATTTTTAACATAGTCACTGATTAAAAATACCTCTTAATCAGATCGCTCCTGGTGACCACTAATAAAACTTTTGGTTTTTATACTGTTATGTTTCTGCGCTCCATTTTTCACGAGACCAGGTTAATTGTTTTTCTTCAGTTCTGGGGATTGAACCTCAGGTCTTGTTCATATTAAGCAAGTGATCTACTACTGATCTACATCCCAGGCCCACAAACACTGCACATGTCAAGCCCAATGGAAATAGAGTTATCTGAATTCTTTCAGACCCCAGAAGTCCATCTCTACAACTGGGCTTTTCTGCCCTCAGCTTGGGTGTAGTCTGCTTTTTGTCTGCTCTCGTCTGAGTCCGGTCTGTTGCTTTTCGTTTTCTGTCATGGTTTCTCTTTCATGGGTGTCATGTGTGTCCCTCAGGCATATCCTTTAGCTGGTCATTCCTGCTCTGTTGCTCAGTCTGGTACCGTCAGTTGTTGAGGCAGTCTTTCCCAGATGTGAAACGGACTTTGTTAAGTCCCTGAAGTGCACTGGACATCAGGTCAAAATGTTTAACACTGCAATTTAAATGCAATGCAGTTAAGCCGCAGGAAGCCCCCACATTTTACCCCTGGTCCTGTCTCTCCTGTGCGAGGCCCCTCAGATTTCTCACCGCTCTGTGGTGGTGGTAGTCCCAGTCCCATGAGGTCCAAAACAGCCCTGGCAGTGAGGGGAGCTTCTCTTCTTTCTCCCTACCTGCTTCCTTCCGCCTCTTCAGCGAAGGCACAACCTTGCTCCAAGGATCAAACCAGAAGTTTGGAAGTCATGACTGTTCCTCCTTCCCCTCGTTTTTCTCTCTGTGCAGTCTGCCTCAGCCTGCTCTCTGACCCACCGAGTACTGGTCCCCAAGAATCTATTCAGTGTCCTGGAACTGTCGTCACTCTGTTCTGCTCGCCCTCACCCACACCTCCGCGACAGCCCTCGAGTACAGCTACTCCGTGTGCAGTCTGAGCTCATACTAGTCTGGTTCAAAACGCAAATCCTCCTGGGTCCCTTAAAATCCTTCCGAATTGTTGTGCGCCGGGTGTAGACTTTCTCGTGGTGGGCCTCGCCTGCCTGTCCTGATGTTTCTCGCCCACTCTCCTCTTTGGGCTTTGTACTTCAGGCCTGCCTGCTGCTCTGTGCTCCTGGCACACCCACCGCGGAGCTTCACACTCACTTGTTTCTCTTCCGCTCACCCACTTACCTCTACTCAGTCTTGCTACTTTGGAGAGGACTTTTCCCAAACCTCTATTCCTTTACCGTCGGACTGTAAGAGCCCAGCTCCTCGGAGCACTAACATCAGTTTTCAAGTTTGTAATCATTGTGGTGGGGTTTGGCTCATGCCACCCTCTCAGAAACGCCCAGGTCCCATGTCAGAGGGAAGGGGGCACGCCTGATTTTGTTCACTATGTTTCATGAGCATTCAGTATAGTGCCTGGCACAGAGAGAGTGGTTGTGGTTTGACTAGGAGATGGCCACCGTAGGCCCATATGTTATACACCTGGTCCCCACCTGGTTGTGCTATTTGGGGAGGTTCTGGAAATTTTAGGAGGTAGGATCTAGGAAGAAGTAGGTCACTGAGGGTGTGTTCTTGTTGCCCTGACCCCTTCTATGTCCCCGTCTCTGCTTCCTGCCCACCATGATATGAGCTGCTCTACTCCATCTGCCTTCCCCACCACGATCGACTGACACCTCTGAAGCCATGAGCTAAAAGAAATAATTCCCTTCTTTAAGTTCTTCGATAAAAGAGTTGAGCGAATGACTGAATGAGTGAATGAGTGAATGATGCCTCAGAGGCCCTACAAGGGCAATTATGGCAGTGAACAGTAGTGTGTCTATTGTTTGTTACTCATCATGTAAGCAAATTCACATTCACTTTGGAGGCTCCATGTCATCTGGACATTGCAATACCAGTCCCAGCCAGTTGCTTTTGGCTATTTCTGCAGGGTGAGGTACGGAGAACCTAGGCCTGCCTGCTCCTAGCCTGGTTCTACCTTCTCTGTGAGATCAGTAAGCAAATGCTTTAAAAAAATAATCCACTTTCCCCTATAATAGCAAACAATTATTCTGAGGCACATAACCAGTGTAGATTGATATTTGGAAAAGAAAATATTCTCCATCTCTTCAACACTGTTAATGATACAGTCAGTTTAGGTCACTATTCAGAAAAGTTAATCCATTTATCTTCCTATAAATCGCTTTCCCCTTGTTTGAGGAGCTAAAAGGGACAATAAAAGCCATTTTTCTCAAAACAGAAGTCCATAGGTAAACTGATAGCCCCGGGAAATTTTCAGCTACCCCCAAGTAACTTATCTCCACCTTAAAAATAAATTCAAATAAAAATTCTTTTTTTTTTTTTAACAAAACATTGACATACAAAGTGAGGAATGCTTTTATGTCTCATCACTATTTTACCTTTGCATATAAAACATAGGTACTTAATCTATCCTGAGTTATTTTATTTATTAATAAACTTTTGTTCCAGGAATAATTTAACATAGATCATAACCTATAAAGTATGGTAAGTTAACACAAACTATAAACAATTTAAAAATTCAGTGAAGAACTAAGGGTGGGAATGGAGAATGAATGGAAGAATTAGGCCAATTTCAAAATGCCTTTGTAAGAGTCAACAGCTGCTGGGTGAGCGTGGCTGGCTTCTGAGCAATCGCTCCACTCTTCCTCCTTTGGCAGAACCCTGAATTTGTTTGACTATCAAGGGTAACTGTGCTCAGTCCTAGAGTGTGAACCACAGCTGATCTAAGACAGTCTTGGATTCCTTGTGGACCAGGGGCTTGACAACTCGTGAGAAAGAGGGTTTGGGTTGCCTGAGACTCAGTGAGACTATTAGAGCTGACAGATACAATTAATTTAGTTTCTAATTTAGCTTCAAGCTTCCAGCAGTTGACTCCCAAAGAGATATTTAGTGAGAGATAAGTCAGGGTTCCTAGAACAAAAATAGACCCATTCCTCACGCACACAAAAAATCCCACAATATGGTGAAGACCAAATAAGACCAGGGTCTGTGGGGTTCCAGTCATGTGCCTGACTTATTTAAAATTCTAAACAGAAACACCAATGACAAAGATGCCATAATCAGCAGTCCGAGCCAAATTGGCTTCCTCTTTTGACATAATTTATTATTCACCTCGAAGTTTCATTCTTTGTAGTCTTCTTAAGTTACAACATTATTCTTGGGCCAAATGAAAATGCATTTAATAAATTAATGTGGACACTGAGTGAATAAAAGCTGTTCCTTGGAAACTGACCTTTAGTCTCTACATCCAAAGCTCTAAATCTGTGAGTTGGCAGATCTGGTATAAGGGCGGAAAAGGTCTAGATGCTTCTCCTGTGTATCTTTTAGAAGTAGTATGTGTCTAGTCTGTGTGTCCCTTCAGAAAATGTGTAGGCATTTAGCAGAAGAGAGATCACACCCTTAAAAGATTGTTTTCTTCCTTGCACACTGGCGTCAGAAGAGATTTTATTTTTATATAGAATTTTATATATGAATAGGACTTCTGTCTCAGTTTATGTTTATTGATATTATTTATATATAGTGTGGGAAAAAGAAACAGATATAAAACTGGTAAGAAGGATGTCTCCTCCTGCCTGATGCCTGAACTGCTGTTGGAGTCCCTAGGCTACCTACCCCAGCTGCCAGCCACCAGCAATAGTCCCAGCTCCAAGCTGGAGGAAGCCCATTTGCTACTTGACTGAGAGCTTGCTAATGGGGGACATGAGATGTGTCCTTGGGAAGGAACAATGCCCACACCAGGAAGGCTCTAGAAAGTCTGCACTCTCGCCATTACTAAAAGCTGATGATGTATTTCACATGACTTCATCCCCAAAGAAGAGACCAATTTCCTTTGTGTGCTAGGGCACATCTTTAATCCCAGCACCCAGAAGGCAGAGGTCAGCAGATCTCTGTAAGACTGAGGCCAGCCTGCTCTACATAGTGAGTTCTAGGCTGACTGGGGCTAACAGGGAGACCCTGTCTGAAAAGGACAAAAACCAACCAACCAACCAACCAAACAACCACCCAACCAACTAAACAAACAAATAAGAAGAGACCAATTGGGGAAACACTCAGAGGAAAGGTCTCATTTTCTCCAGGTGAACTCTGCGAAAGGACCTGAGTTTCCCTAAAGCACTAGTAACAACTACAAAGGCAAAGCAGATGGAAAAATGAGAAAGAGGCTAGTGGCAGTTTTCAGCTGGGCTCTTGAAAGAGGAATGTAGGAGTTAAATGGCCTCCCTCACACTGTGCCCTTTGCGTCTTGGACTGGTTTCTAATATTCTCTTCAGAAAAAGGGAACGGTCCCATTCCATTTGATGGTGGCTTCTCTCCATTTGGTTCTGATTGCCATCTCCACTGGAGAAAACCGTCTTCCTTGTCCATGTTTATCATCATGGAGGTCCCCTTCCCAGTGATGGGAGTGAGTATCTGAGGAAAGAAGAGCCGTGTGGACACCCAGGCCCAGTGGGTTATTCCTAGGGTAGCCAGCACATGAGGAAAAGAGCTGAGTACTGGCTCTGAGCTCAGTAAGCTACGGTCCTAGAAATGGCTAAGTAGAGGAAGATTCTAGCAGATAGTATATTGAAATGCCCACGCAAAGTAAGTCAGTGATGGCCTGGCCTGTTGTGTGTTGGGAGGTAAATGTTTATACCATATAATGTAACATGATGTGACACATAGGATCAGGTATTGTCCACTGACGTCACAAGGAAAAATAGGTGACATCATCCTTTTAAAGGGAAGACACATCCCTTTAAAAATATTTTTTAATTATATGCATATGATTGTGTGGGTATGTGCCTGTGGGTGCTGTGAAAGCCAGAGGCATTAGATTCCCTTGGAGCTGAAATTACAGGTGGTCAGTCATGAGTCACCTGATGTGGGTGCTGGGACCTGAACTCAAATCCCCTAGAAGAGCACTGCATGCTCTTAACCACTGAGCCATCTCTTCGGCCCAAGCTCATTTCTTTTTAAGAGTTTTAAGAATACACTCCTTTACTCTGGGGTAGATTCTAACAATGGAATCTCGAACTTTCTTCAAGTCCTAGGTGTGTCTTGTATGAACCGGTGACATTTGAGAAGGTACTTAAAATACCACTGCTTACACTTCATAGATTCATTTAACGACTAAAGATAGCAACTAAACAACTAAAAATAGATATCATAGTACCTACTTCCTATGGCTACTGGGAATTTAATGGGCTGGTGTTATACAAGCTTTCAACACAAAACTCAAAACGGAATGTGTGGGTTGCTTGAAAGCTGATAAAAATGATGCTTCTCTCAAAGGAGGAAGTTGAAGTAGAAACAGAGTATATTTTAAGGAACATGTTGTCGATGTCACACTAAATTAAAAGGGCTAATATGCATTTCTCATAATTAAAAAAATTAGGAGCTGCACAGAGAAATCCAAATGTGGTGATAACAACAGTCTCTTAATAACAGGTTTATGATGTTGAATTTGATGTCAGATATTATTGGCAAGGCACCACAAATGGAGTCAAGGCTATTGGACAGAAAGTCTACTGTATCTATGTTAATATCTTCTTACAGGGGGCCAGTATTTGAAGACATCTTTTGGTTGGTGATTTGTCCTCATGGCTTTAAGAAATTGGGATTGTAATTGAGACAAAAATGACCTGTCTGTCTGTCTGTTTCTCCTGTGGACCAGATGTGCTAAAGGTTTGCTGGAACTGTGCCTTATTTATGGTGGCCTTCCTCATGTCCAGCCCAGCCTCTAGCTTACAGTATGTGCAGAAATGCCTCTTTGATTCATCTGAACAGAAGCATACTCTTGCTTCAGTGGCTTATGTCACAGGATGATCATCTTGTGTTTGCGTGTGTACAGAACTGACCAGTCTTTTGCGTGCTTTCCTGAGGTCTTAAATTCCTCCTGCTCAAACATACAGCCTTGAAGAAGGCTTTTTAGAAATTTGACTCTTCAATCTTTGTTTTCTTCTCTTACCTAAAATTGTCTTTTTCACTGTTACCACACACACACACACATACACACACACACACACACACACACGCATGCACACATACATTGCGAATGCATTCTTTTAAAAGGAATTTCCATAATTACAATGGATTTAGAACCTTGCAGAGGTTTCGTTTCAGAAACTGTGTCTGAGCATTTCTTTCAGAGATAACGTAGAGCTGTAAACAACAGTCACGTGTCTGAGTACACCAAAGCACACACCTGGCAGTCTGAAATGCTCACCTACTGTAAGATGTATAGGCTTCTTCTGTGAGGGCTGTCCACTGTAAAAGTGTAGATCAAAGAGACGCTCCATCTTCCAGTCTGATAAGAGCTGCCTGTTTGTGCAGAAAAGGATGCTGTAATTTCCATTCAGGTTGCACAGCCAGACAGGAAATCTGGGAGTCTTCAGCATGCTGCCCACCTAGAAGGGAAAAGAGGAATGCAGACGGACCTAGAGATCTTTCTATATTGTGAAGGAGGCTGCTGCATCACCATGATCCAAACGCAGTTCTGAGGCCTCTTGTTGCATGAGCTGTTCAGGCCACTATATGCAGTATAAGATTCAAAAGCCAGGTTTCATCCAGAATGAATTCACATTCACGAATGGTTTGATATAGTGGAAATGATTCAGTTTTGCACCTGATGGATTATACTTTAAAAAATTTAGTGGCCTTATGGAGGAAGTGGTGATTTTTCAGTTAAAAATTATCTTTTAAGATTTATTCTTATGGGGCTGGAAAGATGGCTCAGAGAGATGGCTCTGTTCTTGCAGAGGACCCAGGCTCAATTCTTGTACTCAAATGACAGCTGACAGCTGTCTATAACCCCAGTTCCAGGGGAATCTAACACCCTCTTCTGACCTCTGCAGGCATTGCATGACATGGGTGCACTTACATTTAAGCAATACACTCACACACACATAAAATAAAAATAAGTAAAAAATTTTAAATGTTTTTCTTATTTTTTACTCGGTATATGCATATGTCTGTGTGGATATGTGCACATAAGTGCAGGTACCCACAGAAGGCAGAGGGGTTGGATCCCCTAGGAACTGTAGTTAGAGCTATACAATGTGTTTGCTGAGAATTGAACTCTGGTCCTTTGGAAGAACAGTATGTGTGTGCTCTTAACCACTGAACCATCTCTCCATCCTCAGTTTGGTTTTAAGATGAAGTAAAGAATAAACTGAAATCTAAATGTAGGGGAAATACGTGAATACCTTTCTGTTTTTGTCACTGACCAGTGTAATTGTTCTCATTCCCAAGACTGGGCAATATTTTATGAAGCAGGTGTCAGATTTCTGGTAACATTTACACCAGAGAAAAAAAGACTTCTAGGAAATGTGGGAAACACACACACACACGTGTGTATACATGTATCTACAAATTAGCATGTAGATTATCTGTGAAGGCATTCATATAGTAGACTGCATTGGTTTAATATTACTGTGGTGGGTTGGAGTTGAAGACATTAAAAGAAGTCATCTATGTCAGATCAGTGTTGAAAAAGACGTTTACTGAGTACACTGCAGAAGGCAGACCAGTGGGCAGAGCAGTGGTTGAACTGCCTGACATAAGACGATGGATTGTATCTGTTTTTATATGGGAGCTCCTCACATTTTGGTTTCCTCCATGTTCCTGCTATGCAAATGAAGGACTAAGCACGGCAGTTTTTATTGGTCAAGATTTAGCTCAGGACAGGAACTGAGTTTACAAGATCACAATTCTGTTATGAGGACATGGTTGATTTTGATTGGTTGTTTTAAGTGGTAACATGGGATCTTCCTTTAAAGACTGTTCACTTGATCATGACAGTAACAGTTCAGCAGATTATGACCCAGGAACACACTGATCTTGTTGTGGCCAGAAAAATCTACAGCTCTGGCCATGCTCACCCAGGTGATTTCCATAGTCCCCCCAAACTTGCTTGTTCCCCACATTTCCTCCTGACAGAGCAACAAGGCCAATGTTTGGGGTAAAGGTCTCTTCTTAAGGTTGACTGGGGTTGTATGATCACTGTCCCTGTCTACTGCAGCTGGTCTGGGGGCAATCAGGAAGGGGCAGTTGCCTATTATACAAATACCTGCTGGACTGTTCTAAAGGGCCTGCAGGCAATAGATTGTCTGATGGTATTGGCTGGAATCCATGCTGAAGCATCATCTGAACCTAGAATTGTTGAATCCTAGAAATGACAAACTTGACAAATCTGTTAAAAATTCAGGGACCAAATACAGGAATCAGACAGATGGCAGTGAGTAGTTTCAGAAAAGAGAGTATCTAGGAGAACCATCCGTAAGTTCCTACTCAAGACAGACAGCCCTGACAGCTTTAGTCTCTGAGTCTTCTGTTGTTGATTTTTTTTTTGTAAACTATGTCCCAAACTATCCCTGACTTATTTGAATAGATATAGTATATCTTCTCTAGAACCAGACAGCTGTCTCCTTAGGCAGCTGTTAGTAAATCAAGACCATAGAGGTTTTGGAAGACCATGGTCCTCTAGGACCTGAAGAACATTCGAAAATTCAGTCAAGACCTGCTGCTAGTTTAGGGGGAAATGTATGATGGGCCTAGGACACTAGGTAGAGATGGACTATCCCCATGCCTGACCCCACGGTAATGTCCAGTTTCATGAATACAGGGATTGACTCAGTGCTCATTTGGGTCAACTGAGCCAAATAGAGAGATTAGGAGCCCATGACTAAATATGGGAACAGCAGGTAATTAAAGTAATATATATAATCTTTCCAAGTTAAGTCGAAGGAGATGGTAAGGGCCTGGAATTCTTTACTGAAAGTGGTGGAGAGGCTCAAAGAGTCAAGTTTGACTTGTATCTAGAGAAGATCAGACAAGGGAAGGGACTAATTTTCCACTATCTACCCAAGGGAGGGAATAAAAGTCACCTCCAGCAGCAAGGGGCATTACTATCTAAAGGAATTCCATAGACACATGTAAGAAGGACCCTCAGGATATGGAAGAGGAACTGCAGCCTCTTGTTATGTAGACTTGGAGAATGATTGATAGGTTAAGGTGGGACCAAAGGAAGGATTGTCCAAGATGTCTTTGTCTTCTGAAGGCCTCAATCATATACAACAGGTTTTTCACAGTTTTGTGACTTGAAAATGGGACAATGGAGACCTGGATATAGGAGACCTTTGACTGCTTGGAAAGATTGCAACAAAACATCAGGCTTCCTAATCTCTCATAGGGACTCCATCTGGAAGAAAAAGAGTTCAAGGTATCTGTCTGCAAGGGACTCAAGTTGACTCTTTTAAAAGGGCATCTCCAGGCCATAGGTGGTAATATACATCTCTAATCCTAGCACTTGAGGGGTGGAAGAAGGAGGACCAGTAGTTGAAGGTCAGCCTTGGCTACGTGAACAAATTTGAGCTAGCCTGGTCTATGTGAAACACTGTCTCAAAAGGAGGCAGGGAAAGCCTTCTACTGAATTGAAAGGAAGCTCTGACGAGGCATCTGAAAGGACCTTGAGATGCAACTCTCAAAAGGCATATCCTACCTTACTGAAAGGGCCTCATGGTACTGTGGCCAACAGTCAACAGGCAAGAACACTAAGTGTTCGGATTTGGGGAAAATTACAGAGGCAGAAGATTCACCACTGAGGCTGTATGAAAACACTTGGTCTAACGGTTTCCAGAACAAGATGGTCAGCAAAGTCCACACAGAAGAATAATAGAGAGCTGAGAATAAGTGATATGAGGGTGAGTTTGGAGACCCTTGGCTAATCCTTCTCCTCAGTGACTGTGACCTTGTAAGAGCCCAAGAAAGGGAGGAAAGTGAAGAGAGGCTGGGGTCTCATATAACGTGTAGGTTTGCCTCTTATGAGCTGCCAGTTTCACTATATGTGGGTGATGGTGATCTCAGCAATGAAAGGGTTGGTAGTAGGTCTTTCTCTTTGTGGGGCAAAGCTATTTAACAACTGTCTCCTAGGCCTTTAGATCACACCAGGGAGCTGTTCTAAACAGAGACTGTTAATTGCTTGGAGGATAGTGGAATCCACCACAAGAATGGAACAAGCTGTGCCCAGCTCCTCCCAAAGGAGGTGATGATTTTGCAGGGAGCATTGAAACTTTCTGGTCCTACCAGGAAGTTGCTCTGGTTACAGACTGACTATTGTCTTTGGGCCCTTATATGGTTCAGAGGGTCCCGAGTCAGAGAATGGAAGAGAAAAGTTGAAGTTCCCTGCTCCCTGTATGGATCACTAAATGTGGTGGGTTGGAGTTGCAGACAGTCAAAGAATTGAGATCCGAATAGAGAAATAAAAGCTTTGAGTAGCTTTGAGCTAGCAGGGAGCGGGAAGTGTTTAGCTGCCTGCCGCAAGGTGGTGAACCGTTTTTCTTTAATGTGTGAGCTGCCTGACCTTTTTTCGATTCTCACCAAGTTCCCACCATGCAAATGAGGAACTAAAGCATGCCAGCTCTGATTGGTTGGTATTTGATTCAGGGAGCTTAAGAGTTGATTTTGATTGGTTGTTTTAAGTGGTAAGATGGGACTCCTCAGAATCTCTCTAGGGTCTGGTCCTGACTCAGAACAGCTTAGTAGGTCATGAAATGAGAACATATTGAGCCATTTGTGGCCAAGAAAGTCCCCAGCTCTGGCTATACTCAGCCACGTCACTGACAGTACCCCGCTCAGTCTTGCTCATTCCCGACAATTACGTATACTCATTTTAACCAGTGTGTTGCTGTTTCTCTCTGGGCAGCTGTAAACTCACCTTGAATCCCCATACCTAACAAATTAGACTTACAAAGCTGCCACTCTGGAGTGCCAAGTAGTAAATAGCAGTTGTCCCACCTGCCCCACATTTCCCAGACTTCTCAGTCGCTCGTGGCTGACAACACTGGAATTTTGACATAACTGACTAGGCACCTGTGAAACAGCTGTACTCCCATTTCTGAGATACTTTGCAAACCAAATTGTTATAGTGGCTGATGAGCTGTGCTTTTTATTTTGTTTGTTTTAAAAAATGTTTCCAATGTATATTTTTATTGAATTTTTATGCATTTCATATCTTAATCATATTTAGATCCCTTCCTGTATCTACACCACCCCTATAGCCTGCCCACGGGATTTTATGCATTATGTCAAATATGTTAAGGCCTATCAAGCCAGGTTTGTGTACCCAGATGTCCCTCAGTGTGAGTTCATCAACTGGAGCCTGTTCAGAGTATAGTGTCACTCCCTTCAAGATCACCAAAAGATTCGGAAAGATTCTGTGAGCTTTGCTGTAAGTCCAACTTCTTTGTGACCTATGCACAAGGATCAATGTTTTTAGTCTCTATGGCCTTCTCTGCCTGCAAGCCTCACGAAGCCTTCACAGTGTACTTAAAATGTTTCCTCTTCCAGGACAGAATTCTTTGGAAAGTAAAGGTAATCTACCTGCACATTCCCTAATATCTAAAGTAGTTACAGAGTTCGTAACTCAGCCTCCAGATCTCACACACAGTTACTGCTGAGGCACATAGGTGTGACTTTCAAGAACCTAGCTGCTTCTGACTTGGGCCCCAGAAGAGAAATCCTTAGGCTGTTCTGCTCATAGGCTCCAGTTGCATGTCCTGCCTCTGGTGATACTGCGTACTTGAATGGCCCGTGGAAGTGTCATGAGACTACAGTACATTTTATAACTGATGTCTGCCATTTTATAAAGGGAAGGAAGCACATATTTCAAAAAGCTCTCCATCAAGACTCCTTAAAATGACTTAAAAAATATTGTTAAGAACAATTTATTTAACTTGATGTGGTAACATATCAGGTTATAAACCCAGTACTTGTGAGAGGCAGGAACATCACATGTTCAAGATTATATAGTAAATTCTAGACCATCCTGAGCTCCAGAATCAGAGTTTGCTTCAAAAGAAGAACAACAAACAACCACAAAACCTCAGAAACACCCAGGTTGCTTTCCTGCTTAGAGATAAGAGCAGGAGTTATGCAGAAAACCCTGTGGCCCTTCAGGACTTGGGAAGAGTAACTGGCCCCTTCAGCCACATGGACATTGCCATTTTGTTTCTTTTCTTGAGTCTAACAAAATGACAATGTGCGTCCCTTCCAGTCCAGGAAACAAGCCCAGTTACTTTGGGATGTGTGTCTGAAACAACCATAGAGCTGCTCAAAAACTCCTATGAGCCCACAGCCATGGCTTCAGCATGCACAAGACCCATGCAAACTCAAGCAGACAAAAACCCAGCACAGAACTGCAGAAACAGGAATCGGGCCCCAATCTTAGCAGAAGCACTATTGGGCAGCTGATTACTGCTGGGTGAGGAGGTGCTGATTTTTAAGGGAGGGGTATTTGGGCTGACTAGACCCAGATCAATGAACTTGCATTGAGGGACATCTGAGGACACTAACTTTACTAGATAGGCCTTAACATAAATGACAGAATGCATATAATCCAGTGTGTGCTTGGGACGGGGGTGGGCTTTGGAAGGGTGCCGATGCAAAGGGAGTATAAAGGTGGTTAAGATATTGTGTATAAAATACACAGAGATTCAATAAAAATATGCAAAATAAAGCACATGCTGTTTGACTTTGCATGTAGCCAGTGCAGACTTGCCCCAGGTTTGTTAGCTGAGATGCTCAAATACTCCTTA
Organism: Eospalax fontanierii; assembly: GCA_035773235.1. Taxonomy (NCBI): domain Eukaryota; kingdom Metazoa; phylum Chordata; class Mammalia; order Rodentia; family Spalacidae; genus Eospalax; species Eospalax fontanierii. Next base: position 27,855,025 of record CM069548.1, on the reverse strand, counting down.
GATTAGAATTCGAGTGAATAGAGTACCTGCTCTGTGTATGTTCTGACTGTATTAGGTACTGTCTTCTAAAATAATAAACTGGAATCAATGCCATTTGCTTTAAGCATGGTGATGCAATTCTGCCATGATAGCTCAAAGTGAAACACTGAAGGAAAAAAGTGTCTCTGATGTATCTACTCACCCACACTTGAAGAATTTACACTAAAGAAAACGAAGCAGATTTGAATCAAACTATTAAGAAATCAGTGTCAAGCTACTAGTTTGTGATACTTGGGATTATAAAATGTAATAATATGTAATAATAATGTAAACATTGTTAAAGTTGGATTTTCCATAAAACACAATTGGTTCCTGGATGGATGATATACATAATATGCATATAAATATTGTTTCACAGAACATTTGTAAAATTTCACTGGCACGTGCACTCTGCCTGGTGTGAACACCGCAGAACTATGCAGTAATCGTTTATTACAGTAACAGTTTATCTTTCCTGATCTCAAAGCCCCTTAACAACTCTGAAGCCTACAGTAACCAGACAGGTCTCACACTGAGTAGGTAGAGTTTGGCCTGTCCTGAGAGACTGTACGGAATAGGGAAATGGCAGGCATGACTGTCATGACCCTTTGGGCAATAACTCAAGAGATGAGCCTTAAGATCATCACCGTAAATCCTGCAAAAATAAAACAAAGCACCTTCCTGTCAAACCCAGTTAACTCTTGCCTCTCCCTCTGCCCTATCCTTGGCACATCACATGGCCATTTTGACTGAGAATTTTCAGTTGAAGCATTTATATTGTTTCTGGGTAGACACGGTTTACCAGCTAACCCCTCCCCCAGCTTTGCAGGACTCTATGTTTTATTGGTGAGGTTCCACTAATTCTCAATTTGTGCATGTTGCCATGGTAAAAAGGAAATTAAATTGTGATACAGTGGTACTATAAATAAAATACCTTTCTCTGTAGGTTCACTCATTGTGTGATAAGCCCAGTACTTTCAGTACTGCACACAGTAATCAAGCCTTCTGTAACATGCATCCTTTAAGGCCAGTAAAATTACAAGGACAGGCAGGATGCACAAATTCTTAACACTGGAGAGCAAGAATCCAGTCCACACAGTTCTAGAGCAATGGCACTTGGAATGTGCCTTGGCATAATGAGCTGATATTGCAAGTCCCGGGGCCCCAGGCTGGGAATCAGTGGGAGAAAGGTGTTGGAAATGTACTTTCTTTCTTTCTTATGCCCTGGTGACAATTCCCATGCATAACTGCTAATGGTCTGACTTTCCTCTCTGCCACCTGGAACACAAAGCTGATGTAACTTGTCTGGTGGAGTTTGTAAAGACAAATTAGATCATGCTGGTGACAACAGTGGCCGAGAGCGGTGAGTGCCACGTCACTGAGTGCTTTCAAGGTTGGATGTCTTCCTATCAGGCTCTCCAAAGGGAAAATGTCAAGATGGAAAGAGTACCATGGATAGAAGCAGGCGCTGCCAGGGCTGCTGTGGGAGTAATTCTGGCAAGACCTAAATGACTTCAGTCCCGTCTGAAAAATCAGAGCTGATTTCTCCTCTCAACGGCAGGTGTGAAGATAATGTGAGCCTCCTAAGGCTTTCCAGATGGTGTTAAACTCAAACTGCTTTATGTTCTCACTTAGGTATTGGAACCTCACACTCAAACCTGTACCTTCAAATAGAAAAGTAACAGAGAGGATTCAAAACAGTGCCTCGGTTTGTGGGTAGCTGGCTGCTTCCTGCAGTAACTGTCAGTCTGGTGGGCTCTGGGGGGGCTTGCCCTGTCATTTAATGAGAACGCCATCTTTTTTTTCCTCTTTAAATCTCACCCACTGAGCTGTGACATTGGGGCTGAAAAGCATGCATTTTTGCAGTCTCTGCAGTTTTATCACAGACTAAGAAAAGATTGGCTCGGGGAAGACAAAGGCAGCATCCCAGAGTGAATTTTACCCCAGCAACAGAACTTAGCTGTCAAGGGGTATGTAGATTTCCCTCTGAACTTAGAAACCTTTCTTATCTTAGGTTTTCCTCATCAATACAAATATATAATATTCAGATTTATTGAACCCACCCTGGGCAGGAGCCATTCAATTCCCCGAAAGCATTCTATACCCAGTTGCATACCTATGGGCCTTCTATGGTGTCACCATGCCTTGAATAGAAAGGAAGGGTCCTGGCTACAGAGGGTCCCCAGTACAGCCGTATGTGAAGCACTGTTCTGGAATCTCATCATTTCCTTTCTCAAGCAAACATCTGCTCTGCAAAGAGTTTCAGTTTCAGGCTAGGATGTGGTGAAATATTTGACTTCTGGGTTCACTGCAGTCAGTTCAGATAGGTACCTGCTTAGTACATCTCTAAGTACCACTGAGCTTGTCCTCATGAGGGTGAAAAGTGTGAACACTTGATAGATATGATCTGACCAGCCAGGAGTGGAATGGGGACAAATACTTTAGAGAGCAGGTGCCCAAGTACCTATGATTGACAGTCAATATAGACTCACAACAATTTTAGCGTATTAGCTATGAATAGTCTTATGAAACTGACATGCATTTTAAATCTTTCCCACTGCCTGGTAGAACTAACCACCAGAGTGCCTGTAGTAAATATTGCAGATTACATAAAATAAATCTACATCTAAAATTGATTATTAAAGTGTTAACGATAGCTTAAAATTCCAAGAGCAGGGAGTTAGAGAGATGGCTCAGTGGTTAAGAGCACTGGCTGCTCTTTCAGAGGACCTGGGTTCGATTCCCAGCACCCACATGGTGGCTAACAGCTGTCGGTAACTCCAGTTCCTGGGGTTCCAAAGCCTCCTTCTGACCTCTGCAGGCACTGCATGACACGGGTGCACCTACCTACATGCAGGCAATGATTTGAAACACATAAAATAAAAATAATTTTTTTAAATTCTAAGAGCTGGTTTATATCTTTATAATTTATTGAGAAATGGGCAAAGACAGTGAAAGTCTCTAATACAAGAAAGACTGTGGGCTTTGAATTGAATTAGGTGGAACCGGGTTGGCTCTGACACGTGAGTAGCCCAAGCTTTGGGCAATTACTATACCTCCCTTATCTGGCCTCTCTACTCTCTAAAGTGAATGACCAAGCAACAGACAGGATCTTAAGTAATGCCAAATATATCTTAGAGTTAAAATAAGGATTAAATGAAACAAGATGCCATTGAAAGTGACTTATAGAAAGCTTGGCACATAGTAGGTCTCAGTGATTATGGCTGTTGGCACTACAATGAATAAAACAAAATTAAAAAAAAATTTCATCCTTCCTCTACTGTCCATCAAGGGATCCTGAGGAACACACGTTAAGTGCGTGTGTGTGTGTGTGTGTGTGCATGTATGGTATGTGTGTGAAATTATTTTAATGCATGCCAGACCTGGTGGTGCCTGCCTTTAATCCCAGCACTTGGGAAGCAGAGGCAGGTGGATCTCTGTGAGATAGAGGCCAGCCTGGTCTCCATAGTTAGTTTTCAGGTCAGCTGTGGCTACAGGGAGACCCTGCCTCAAAAAGACCAAAACAATTATTTTAATGCTCTATAAGATAGGAAGTGCTTTTGTCTGACGTAATGCGATGCTATGAGAAGAGTATGCAAAGTGCTTCAAGGCAACATCAACTTTCTATGTGTGCATTTAACATCTCTGTGTTTCAGGAGTTCGAGTAAGAAAACTAACTCTCAGCTTATAGCTGTTTTTAAATACTTTTTTCTGAAACCAAGCTCCAAGTACGTGACAGAAACATCGTCATAAACATTCTCAGGGTTTGAAGCCATTAAGTGTACAATTTCAGGCAATTTTTACCAAGGGCACACTCACAGGGATCTCCCTGGAGAGAACACTGAGTCCAAGTAAGAAGGATGAAAAGACACATTAGTCACTTTCCTCAAAGCTGGAAGCATTTTAGATTTGATTTCTATGTAGATTTTAAAGCAAGCCCAGGCAGTTTCCAGCCTCTGCCCGACTTCCAATTGGCAAGCAAGCCTTTGGATGGAGGCCCTGTGGTCTCCTACCTCTGCCCTCTTCCCGGCAGGGAAGCTCTTATTTTTTACCATGTGCTTTAGCCTCTTGACTGGCTTTAAGGTCCTCCCAAGCATACCCTTCTTATTAGAGGAGATTTTTAGGCTCTGCAGGAGCATGATTTAGTGCTGATCCCTGTGAATTCTTGACTCTGGGGCACGCTCTTTGTGGTGACATATTCTCTGATATGTTCCCTTTTCTCCGATCAGCTTAGCAGCTGTTTTGCAAACACCTGCTTAATTTTAGCTGAAGACCAAGCCTGAGACTTGTTCTCAAAACTCTGCAAATGTTAAAGAGGAATAAAAGGCTGTTCACCTTTCTGGTACTGATTAGAAAGGATATTTTCTTTCTTGCAAGTTCTATTGAAATAGCTGGTTTCCGAATTCTGTACACTATGGATTTAATCAGCTAAGTGAAAGACATTTGATTTTCTCCTTCCTTTGGAACAGTGATTCACATCCAGGGTGATTTTGTCCTACTCCCAAGGAAATGCCTATAGGTGTTTTTGGTTGTTATACTGGGCCACTGGCATCTAATGGCTAGAAGCTAGGGATGCTCACAATAGTGTACAGTGTACAATACAGCCCCACAACAGATATGTATTCAGTGTCAAGGCTGAGAAGTCCTGCTTAGGACTGAAGTTTCTAGCATTCACTGTGCATTAGGGTCACCTGTGGGATTTAAAAAATGCAGGCACCCAGGGGGCTAGAGAGATGGCTCAGCAGTTAAGAGTACTTACTGCTCTTGCAGAGGACCTGGGTTTTGTTCCCAGCACCCAAAGGGTGGTAACAACTGTCCTTAACTCTAGTTCCATGAGATCCAATATTTTCTTTTGGCTTCTATAGACATTGCATACAAGTTGGTACACTTAAATGCAGGCAAACACTCAGACATATATAAAAGGTAAAAATAAAAGCAAATAAATCAAAATTTGGTGCCCAGTATTTTCTAGATGAAGTGAAATTAGGGGCAAAACAGGCTTTGCACTTGTGGCGTCCAATGGGAAATGAAAAGGCAGATCGTGCTAAAACCTTAATCGTATGGGAGGGGGAGGCGTGTGATCACTGTGAGCTATAAGGCAGCATGATCTACATACTGCGTTCCAGGTCAGCCAGGGCTACATTGTGAGACTTTGTCTCAAAAGCAAACGAAAAGCAGCGTGGGGCCCTGTGTGGCCGAGCAAGCCGCCCACTACCCATGAAGCTGGCGCTGTTCTGGAGAGTCTGTGGCATTGACAGTGTCCAGAGCTCGCTAGCTGAGCTCAGCATGCTGCTAGTTGATGGCAGTGCTCACCAGCTGTCCTAGTTTGCGTCTCTGTTGCTGTGATAAACGCCACGACCAAAGGCAATTTAGGAGAGAAAGGGGCTTGTTTATTTCATTTTACAGCTTCTAGATCACAATCCATCACTGAGGGAAGCCAAGGCAGGAATTCAGGGCAGCAACTGAGGCGGAGGCCATGGAGCAATGAGGCTTCCGGGCCTGCTCAGCTGCTTTTTTTTTTAAATATACAGTCTAGGCTTGCTTGCCCAGGGATGGCAATGCCTACAGCAGGCTGGGCCCTCCTACATCAGTTAGTAGTCAAGAAATGCCTCCCAGACATGCTCACATGCTAGTCTTATGGAAGAACTTCCTCAACTGAGGTTTCCTCTTCCTTGTCTCAAGTTTGTGTCAAGTTGACAAAAACTAACCAGCACACCAGCATTTGTCACCTGTGTCATTCGAGAATAATCAGTACATGCCTGTGTGGCTCAGGAAGGACTCCTTTTTAAAAGAAGATATATTTATATCTTTTTAATTTTATTTTTTAAATACATTTTAAAATATTTTATTTATAATTGTATGTTTGTGTGTGCGTGTGTATGTTCGCACACACACAATCGAATGTCTGTGGAGCCCAGAGATATTGGACCATTGTAGCTGGAATTAGGGGAAATTGGGAACCTTGACATGGATGCTGGGAACTGCATTTGAGTCTTCTATAAGAGCAGTGTAGCTGCTGACACAGACCTGACCCAAACCCTCCCAATCAGCTGATACTGAGTGAGCCTAATGCAGTTAAGCACCAGAATATTACTCCTCAATGTCACCTGCCACAAGGCCTTATATTGCATAGAATGTTTTGGCTTTCCAATGGGATTAAGGTTCATGATTCTATTTCCTTTTCCCAGCAGTCCTATGGCTGCAGCTCAGGAGAGACTCAGGAGGAAACAGCTCAGAGAGGACAAGTGACTGGGCAGGTCTCACCCCTGTCAATGTCTATGATTTCCAGGTTGGGTTATTTTCTACCTGCTGTGGGACCTTTGTATCAGGCTTTCAAACATGGGAGGAGTGCCTGTGCTGGCATGTGGCGTGGAAGCCAGAGGCACAGGAAGAAACTTTGAAAACAAATGCTTATTTATCCTAATGTGTATGAAGAGAAAACATCATATCAAGTGGTTTATATTACTGCTTCAGTAAAGGTTAAAAACAAATCTTAAATGGACTTTATTTAAAGAAAAACATCAAGCAAATAGTAGCGTGTGTGATCCGGAGGCATGGCAAAGCTCATAAATTACTTAAAATATTGTGAAAGAGCTTTGCGATAATAGACAAAGCACTAATATTGTTGTCAGTTTTGTGGCCCTACCTTTGAACTTGACCCAGTGTACCCTTCCTTTTGTTTTTGACAAAGCTGAATCTTGACACATACTGGGTTCTGAGAGATAGAGAATATATTAGGCCAGAGACAAAAAGTGATTGTGTCTAGTTAATAGAAAAGAAAAATATGCAAAATAACCCCTTCTGGCTGAAGTTTCTTCATTACATTTATGAGATTCTAAGGTGAACTTCCAAATTTTCCAGAGAGGGTGATTAGGGACTTCATGATAGTAACTAGTCTCTTCGCTCTCCAGGGTGTTCTCAAAGAAGTCTTTCACATTTGTGTTTTGGGATTCTTTGCAGGCATTAAGTGGCAGGAAGATCAGACACTCATTGGCATGTAAGATAAAAGTGAGAAAAAGATTTACGATGAGGAGAACAGGCTTACATATGAGGCGGAAAGAGAGAAGGAAACAGTTCTGAAAAGGCTGACCACTACCGTAATGCAGCTGGATTAATTTTTCTTAGTTTATCTGGCATCTCTCATTTTGTGTATGATAGAACTAGATTACAAACCTAAGGAACAGTAAAGTTTTACAACAGACTTGTGCATAAAATCTACCAATTCTGCCACAGTCGACAGCTATTTTCTTTATGGCATCTAGACATATGAGACCGGCTTTGTGAGTAGCACAAGTGACTAGATGTGGGAAGAGGAGCAGGTGATGTAGGGAGTTAAAGGCACATTGTGAACAGAAAGCCCTGGATACACCCGATATTCTGAGCTGGAACAGGAGAACTGAAGAGCAGGATGGGTGTGAGCAGGAGCCCTGTTTGGCACCAGGGTCAGAGAGGATAGCTGTGGAGGCTCCATCAGAGGGAACTGCCTCCCAGCTGCTGCCGAGGTGACCTAAGAGAAGCATTGCTTTCCAAAGAACTGGCCTCGCCTCTGCTGGGTATCAGGAGAAAAACCTTCGTGAAAATACCACCAAAGCAGCTTTGGCTGGCGGTTTGGGATGGGTGCTTGCTGTCTTGCTCCCCTTCTTAAAGCTCGGCTTTGTGCTTTTCGGAGCATATTGTGCTTTATTTTTTTCAGAGGTTACAAGTTCCCTGAGTTGAAGACATTCATGACAGGAATCTCCTAAGTGTCCCCCCACCCCCTCTTTTCCAGCCTTTTAAAAAAGCTTTCAGCAGTAGGTAGAGTATAGGCACTATTTGCATAAATAGAGGATTGGGAGGGTGCCCAGTAGCTAACAGTATTTCAGAGAAGGGAAGCTGTGGTTACCTAGGGATGAAAGGTAACTTCATCTGTATATTTCAAATATTGTTTTTCAGAAAGTGTTTTCACATATGACTTTTATTATATATAGTTTTTAGGCTTTAAAATCTGTAAAATAGGGGCTGGGGCAGTGGGTAAAGGCACTTGCTGCCAACCCTGGAGACCCAAGTTCAATCCCCTGGATCCACATTGTGGAAGGAGAGAGCAGACTCCCTGAAGCTGTCCTCTGACCTCAACATGTATGTCTTGGTACATGCACATTCATGAATAAAGAATAATGACTAAATAAACATAATTTTGAAAATATGTTAAATACTATATAAAGCAAATAGACTTACATTTCCATTTAGACCGTGCATGTGTGTGTGTGTGTGTGTGTGTGTGTGTGTATAACAGAAGGTATACCAGAAGGTAGCAATGGGAAAAGAGGGCTTAGATTTGAATTATCTTTTAAAAATATTTATCATTTTTTTGTATATGAGTACATTGCTTGCATGTATGTAAGTGTACCCATGTTGTGCAAAGCCCATGGAGGTCAGAAGAGGGTTTTGGATTGCCTTGGAACTGGAGTTATGGACGGTTGTTAGTCACCATGTGGGTGCTGGAAATCCAACCCAGGTCCTCTGCAAGAACAGTCAGTGCTCTTAACTGCTAAGCCATCTCTCCTGCCAAGATTTGAATTATCTTACAGAGACTTTAAAATGTCAAAATACTGGCATCTGATTGTAGAGCTGAGAGTCAGAACATACTCACCTGTGAGAGTTGGCCACTCTCAGAAGCATTCTTACCCCACTGCAAATAGCCAACTTCACTGCGGGTTAGGACTCCGTGCAATGTTTCCTTAGGCCTTCCTTTCTCACAGCCATTGAAGACATGTGGACTTGCTCTTCCAGTCAAAATCAGGTTTAGAACTGCCTACATGGAATATTTTACAAATAGTTACATTTTAGGTAGCAATGAAATGAAAACTTTTTTTTCTTTAAAAAAAAATCATAAAAATGGGTCCAGGGATATAGCTCAGTGGTACTGCTTGCCCATCATTCCCAAGGACCTGAGTTCAACCCCCAGCACAGAAAGGTGAAAAGTCATTTAAGATGCCCATTTCTACAGAGACGAATAAACCCTTACAAACATAATTGTGTGGGGGGGAAATCTATGTGTTTCCGTTTGGTAGTTAAAACACTAGTCTATTGATTTTTTTCTTTTTTTTTTTTTGAGTCTTATCCTGGAACTCTCCCCTCCCCCAACTTTATTGTGTTTCTCTTGACATTTCTTTTCAATGTGATTTCCATTGCTGCAACTTTGAACACAGAGCTAAAGTGTTTTTATGGCACCTCTCTCGGATATTAGAGATCCCTGGTGAGTCTTGTCAGGATATTTTCTAATGTTTCTAGGATCTTAGGGATACCAGCCTCTCAGAAGTAAGCTAGGAAGGATGGTAGAAAGCGGAAGGTGGAATCTGATAATAATGGTTCATCTTACAAACGAAACATGATCAGGTTTTGCTGAAGGAGAGAACTACTTACTTAGAAAACAAGCCTGATTCAGATTCCAAAATAGAGGGGCAAAGTCTTCTTACCTACCTGTCTGCATAGGATGCCTCCAGCATGGGGCTGCAAGAGATGAGTGGTGGTGACATCCAGGTCGCTCTGCAGCCTACAGAATGGAAGAAGCCATCAGCATCCAGTCAGAAACAATCATTCCAGGTGAGGCAGCAGTAACATGGTCACCGTCTACATATGCCTTGCAGGTTTCCGTATCTTACAGGGAAGGCTCCTAGGACCAAGGCCACGGAGGTGATGGGGAAGCTACACTTGGGATGGACAAGAGAGGGAAGATTGGTAAGGGAGGAGGAAGAAGATACCGACATATACGAGAATCCATGTGTGTGTTCTAGGTAGATGCTGGCTCCCTAGAAAAGCTGTTTGTCCTGTGTGCCAGGGTTGATTAGCTGACAGTGGTGACACATGACCATTCCAGAGAGTGCTGGCTCAAAGCTGAACAGACTCATCAAATGGAAACGACCAGAGTATAGGGAGCCTCTTTCTTGGCTTAATGAACAGAGGCCAGAGGTTGGTCTTGCTCCTGATTGTCTCAGGTGACCGCTTGGCTCTCTTGTCAACGAGGGGGAGGGCCCAGTGCTGACATGGAAATAGTATGTGCTCTCAAGTGAATGTATTCATGGATGACAAGAGAGTATGTTATTATGTCAATGAGATCTAAACATTTGGATCAAGATTGATGAGTGTCTTGGTGATATTAGATATAACTCAAGACTGTTCCTCCAAATACAGTATATATAGAGTAGTATATTATTAGCATTTAAAATTTTTAATAAACCAACTAGGCCAATTTAGTGAGACTATGCCTCAGTAAACTGGAGCATATTTGAAGCCCTGTCTGGCCTTAAACTCACCCTGTCACCTAGGAAGACATTGAACTTGTCCTGAATGGCTGGGTTTATAGGCCTGTTCCATTTTATCTTTATCACAGCAAATAACTTAAATATGTTGCTTATTAATGCTGAAGAAAACATTAATGGATATTAATGAGTAGAATATTAGTGCTTAGAAACAGAATACATGCTGATTTAAATAAATTTATTAATCAAATATTAATACAGAACATAAAAATGTGATAGGTGATGGGGCGATGGCTTAGTCAAGAGTGTTTTCTGCTTTTCCAAAGGACCCGAGTATTGGTTTCCTGTACCTATGTCAGGCAGCTCATAACTGCCTGTGACTCAAGTTCCAGGTGTTTTGGCCTCCATGGGCACCTGCACTCATTCATATATGTTCATGCACAAATGCACGTGCGTGCGCACGCACACACACACATATTTAAAACTTGTTTTTTAAATGTGATAGTCATATTTAAAAGAAAAAATTGAGGAACACTGATTCAAGGCTTCTAATTTGTCTACCCAGGAACCTCTATCTTTTTCTCTGACTCTCAAAGGCATGCCTTCCTTCCAGAGCCCGGAATGAAGCCTACCTTCTCCTTGAGGTTTTCTCTGTACACTGTGCCCTCCAGGACCATCCTTCCTCTGGAATCCACTAAAACTCATTATTCTGACACCACTTATAGCATGTCAGGTGATACTTGGGTCTTGTCAATATTTCTGAATGTGTCTTTTGTCTTTCCCAGAGTGGAACATGCAGGCAACCAGAGCCTCTATTTCCCACAGTACCAATAATAGGACTTTGAATCTTACAGACACAAAATTACACATTTGAGAGTGTATTTGACTGTGGACCCAAATAATAAAATATTGATAAAACACTTTACCAAATCAACTAAAAAAAAGGGGACATGTCAATAGATGAGTAACCACCAGATAAAATATCTTCTTCTTCCACCCTCAACCTGAAGCTGAGAATATTTTCCTATCTAAGAGTCCTCATTTGTGTGACCCCAGCCCTGTGGGCAATCTCTCCATAGACATCTGTAGAATTTACCTCTCAAATGTTCTGGAGAAGATCAGGCTGTAGAGGAACAGGATGACACCACAGCTTCCTTCATCTTTGAACTGTGAAAAACAAGGACAACCCTGCAGGCACAGCTCACGCCCGTGGGTCTGACTTCACAGTCCCAGGTCTGGAAGAAATCCTCACCCCTTCTAGCTGCTGGAACAATGGAACTCTCTCCACTTCCCCCAAATTGTCATCTTTTATTTATTTTTGTTTATTTCAATGTATATTCTTTATTGAATTTTTGTGCACTTCATACAAAGCATCTTAATCATCTTTATAACCCCTCCCCCATCTGTGCCCCCACAAGCCCCCCCACACACCAGATTTTATGCATTCTGTCATAGATGTTAAGGCCTTTTGAATCCAGTTTGTGTATCCAGATGTCCCTTAGTGCAAGTTCATCCACTGGGGTCTAGTCGGCCTATCTAGAATCTCTCCCTTAAAGAAGATCAGCTCTTTCTCACTCAGAAGTAATCGGCTGCCAATAGTTCTTAGGCTAAGGCTGGGGCTGGCTGCTCATTTCCCAGTTCTCTGCTCGGTTTTATCTGACTGACTTTGCATGCATCTTGTGCAGGCTGGAAACACTGCTGTAAGTTCACATGAGCAAGTTCCCAGAGGCCTGGAAGACTCTGTTTCCTTATGTTAATGCAACAGCCCTAGCTCTTAAATCTTTCCACCCTCCGTTCCACAGTGGTCCCTGAGCCCTGGGTGGGTGAGGTTTAATATGGGAGGCCCATCCAAAGACACACACTATACAATCTCTTATCCTCTATACTTTGACCAGTTGTGGGGTCTTCTGTGTTCATTGCTTCCTGTTGCATGAGGAAGAGTCGCTGGTGAGATATGAGGGACGCTTCAATGTTCTCTCTACCTCGTTCCACTCAGTTGCTGCTTTCTTCGTGCCTCATCTGAATTCCACCAAGGAGTCAACATTCTCTCAGTCTTCAACTTAACTTTTCTTTCCTGCACTTCTACTAAGAGATCTCTTCTAATCAGGGCTAAGATGTCCTGTTTGTTCCTAGCAGTTCTATTCTGGGGTGACCTCCTGTGGTGGTTTGAATGAGAATGTCCCCCATAGGCTCCAAGTATTTGGAAATTTTGTCCTGAGCTGGTGATGCTATTTGGGAGGTCTTAGGTGTGGCCATGCTGGAGGAAGTATGTCACTGAGGGCGGGTTTAGAGAGTTTATAAGCGTAGCTGGATCTCTAGTCCCTCTCTGCTTCCTGTGCTTGCTTGAAGAGGCGAACCTCTGCTTTCTGCTCCTGCCCTGGCCATTCAGAGTCTCACCACACTCTGAATTCCCCTGGAACTGTAAGCTCAAGTAAACTCTTCCTTTTATAAGTTCCCTTGGTCAGAGTGTTTTATCACAGCAACAGAAAAGTAGCTAATAGACCTTCCCGACCCACCTTACTGGGTCTGTCCTTTGTAGTTGCCCCATTAAACCCAGAAGGTGCAAAAGCCTCACAAAAACCACTTGACAGACTTGTATTCTACTTATTACCTCCTCTGAGTTTCAGTCTCCTTCAGGTTGATCTTCAACTGAAGGTAAACTAACATTTTCCTGGAATTTGTTGCAAAAGTTAAGTGAAATAATGAATGTAGAGTACCTTGGTTCTTGGAACATTCTAGATACATAACATAGAATCTATCTTCTTTAAGGTCTTTCTCCCTGCCACCCTGTTAGAAAGACTTCTGGTCTGCTTAGCACTTTCAGAGTTATCACACCCAAACTGTCTGACAAAATCCAGGGCCCCTCAGTAGCTGGTCCATCCTAGCCTTCTGTCAGTACTCTTCCTTCAGGAAAGCAGTGCCTTTGCTGGTCCTCTAGGTGCCCAGTTGAAACCTCTTTTGAACGTACTGAATCAGGGAGGCTTCCATAAGACACATTTGTTTCCTTACATGGACTAATTGGTTCACTTTGCTATCTGTAACCTGGTAGAAAGAAGAACCCTCAGGCAGAATCAAATATTCCAGTGCATAGGAGGCAGACAAGAATTCAAAGGGTGTGAGAGAGATGGGCAGAGTGGGGCCTGAGGCAAACTGAAAAGTATTTGTGGGTTAGTTATGTAACTGCTGCTATAACAATACTACAGAGTTGGTGGCTAAACCAACACTGAGTTATGATCTAACAGTTCTGGAGGTTCAAGCCTAGCATGGATCTTAATGGCCACAACTGAAGTAACTGCAGACTTTTGTTTCTTCAGGAGGTTCTAGGAGAGACGGGGTTATCTAGCTTCTAGAATCTGCCTTTATCTCTTACTCCAGACCCACCACTTAGTGTCCCCCTGCCTATCCTCTCAAACTGTTCTACCTCCCTCTCTCCATTGTAATGCACCCTATGATTAATTAGACCCATCAATACAACCCAGGGTTGGCTCCTCATCTCCAGGTTCCTAATCATACCAGCAAAGTCCCCTTTCCCAAGTAGTAGCATATTCACCAGGGCATGACTCTCAGTCAGCCTGTCACAGCTTATCTGTTGGGGTTAGCTCCCTCCTACCTGTCAGCTAGTCGATGGTGTCGGAGTATAAATCACCGGATTTTCTGGGACAAGCCAAAACTCCGGGATTTGAATGTGGAATTTCCTGATTATTTTTGACAGTCCAAGATTCAGATGCGAAGAAATGTAACACATCCAGGGTAGTCCTGCAGATCACAGGCAATAGGTGTATTGATTTCCTAGGGCTGTTGTCACAAATTGTCAGAAATTTGCGTATCCTAAAATAATAGGCTTCTATCTTCTCACAGCTCCGGGGCCTAGAAATTCGAAACCAAGCACAGGGCTATGCTTTCCAGGGAAAGACTCTCACCTCTCTCTGCACGGTGTTGGCATTCCTCTCACATCTCTCTGCCAGTGTTGGCATTCCTTGGCTTGTAGGCCCAGTACTCAGGCCTCTGCTTTGGCTATCTCATGGCATTCTTCCTGTGGAGCAGTATGCGAGTTTTCCCTCTTACAGTACACCAGTCATCGGATTCCAGCTCACCCTAGTCTAGTGTGACCTCTTCCCAACTTGATTGGCCCCTTCAAAGACCCTGTTTTCAACGCAGGTCACACTGCCGGGTACTTCAGACTGTGTTTGCAGGGCAAGGGCAGGGAAGCGAGGACCTCGGCATTTCATTCGAGGAGACAGGACTAACTGACAATAGCAGTCTTTCTGCACTCACACTCTTCTCAGATCTCTGGCTTGAAATCTCTCTCTAAAAGGACTGGGATACAGGACAGATGCATTCTGATAGGAAGTAGGGTTTGATTAAGGAGTGCTGATGACAATGTACAGCTCCACCCAAGGGGATGCTCTTGAGAGGAGCTACCAAGCTCCCCCTCACTCAGGAAATGAGGCCAGCCCTTCCTGACAGGGCTCGGGTAATGGTCAACCTGGGTTGACTGACACAGGTGGCTCTCGTGCCTAGTCCTCCTGCAATGTGGCGCACACTTCTGCTTAGGGTCTTTATTATTTATTCCAGCTCAACCCTTAGTCTCTGACTGGGGAAGCCTATGGATAGCCTCAGCCCTGAGCCGCCAACCTCAGCCCTGTCTGTCTTAGTTTAACTGAGACCATCTAGCAAGTGTGCCTCTAAGTGCTCATGCCCAAGTTTTCTGTCTCTATTGCTTTTGCAGGGCATGTGGCTCCTAAATCACGCCTCTGGCCAGGTGCTCTACAGCTGCACGACTTTGTGGTTAGCTGGCTAATTGTCTTCTGCTTACACACTGTGGGTTTCTGGTTCTTCAGAAAATCAGCTTTCATATTTTTTTTCTCTGTAGATGAGTCTTTTAAAAGCATCTTCCATTTTTTCTACGGTAATTATTCACTACTTTGTCTCCTCCTCACTCAGGGTGGGGAAGAATCAGTGCAGTGATGAACATTGTGTGGAAAGTTACCATTAGAAGAGGAGAAAGAAGACTACCTTTTCAAGGCCAAAAGTCACTTACTTGAAGTCAGTGTGAATGGTCTTTGGGCATTAGTTTCCTTCCATTTTTTTTTTAAAACCATTAGATAAAGCAAGCCTGCTTTAAGATTTTCTTTTCCCACAAAAGAAATCCTGGTATATGGCCTGTAAAGCATTATTCTCTAGGATTGATTAGCTAGAGAAAAAGGAGGCATTTGTGAGTGGTCTCTGTGTGATCTGGTCTCTTTCTAGGTTGTGGGTAGGGAAAGGCAGGCTTTTCTTTCTCTTGTTCCGCCCTTTCTTGGCCCTTAGAATGACCTGGTTTTCTTAACAAGCATCATTAGAAATACGCGTTCTAAAAGAAAGAAGATCCCTGCAAGATCAATTCAACAGAAAGGAATTATCTCAACATTTAAACACTTACGCATCGTAAATGTTCATGGATGAATTTCTCAGTGGCTCCTTTCTCTGAAAGTTCAAACAGCTGGAGCTAAAAATCAGAATCAGAAGATAAAAAATAAGAAGGAAGATGAAAGACAGCTTTAGGAGAATATCACTTCACTGTGATTACCCCAAGGGAGCTTTTTGTTTCGTCCCAAAATCACATTGCTAAAAACCGACACGTTCTCCAACATGAGGCCACATAAAACAGACACGATAAACCAGTGGCAACACACCCCCCATCCCTTGCTTTTAGATCAATATGATTATCTTGAACAATAAAACTATAAGCAGATTTTTTCCCCTGATAGAATTTAGCTATCTATAAGATAGTGGAAAAATGGATGTAGTTCGTGATGATATCAGATGTGGAGTGTGTGTGTGTGTGTGTGTGTGTGTGTGTGTATACTGTTGCAGATCAAACCCAGGACTTTGCACATATACCACTAAGCTATACTGCAGGCTACCAGTCCAGAAGTAAGATCCTCTTAAAGAGAAATTCACCACGCTGGCTGCTTCGGTCACTTCCAGCCCTCAATGCTTGGCTCTTTAGAAGATGCTCCTAGCCTAGTCAGGTCACACTGGGGCTTTGTCTACCTGCCCACACGAGCATCAAGCTTCACTGGCTGTGCATCTAACAGAACGGGTTGAATGCACTTACCCTCTCAATGAAATCATTCCTGGAGTGGTCGACAGTTGAGGTGCTGGGAGCGTCCCTGGTGACCAGACAAATGATGGCCTTCTGAGTGGCTCCTGCTGCCCAGAGGAGACCGGCCAGCACTGCAGCTAGGGCTTGCTCCTGTTCCCGCTGGCTCAGGTCACATAAACTGCAGTGCAGGACACTACTGTAATGGACAGTCTGGCCTCCAATTTTGCATTCCCTCTGAATATGGGGGATGCCTAATTGGTTCCCTTTTCAGCCTGCAGTATGAGAGTGTTGTAGAGGGGTCTGATCTCTGATGTGACTGTAACTGGAGTCCTCACAGGAAGATATTGTATCAGCCAGTTCATCATGGGCACTTCCACCCCACCCAACACAGCCCTGTTCTCTGTCTCTAAACTCCAAAACAGGTCACCCTGAATGCATTAGCTAACTAACATAGTCATTTTCAAGTTCAACTCTAAATAATCCTTGGAGTTTCATCCCCTAGGAGTTCATTCTTCTCACATGAACCCCAGGCATTTCCTCCCCATTGTAGTCCTGTGCCTTGCAGTCCGTGCCTTTCCCTCAAGGCCTTGTGTCTTCAGTTTTCACAGCCTTCCCGTCCACCTTATTACAGCTGATCCATCATAGAGGTCAACTTCCGGTGTCCCTTTCAAATCTGCAGCGACTCAGCCAGCACTCACCACACGAAGAACTTTTTTACCTCCTTTTATGCACAACAACACTGCGGCATAGACTATTCTAGAGGTGAAGGGAGCAAAGCACGGAGAGACTGCTCAAGACTCCCCTTTACAGTGAGGGAGCGCTGTTTTGAGCCCAGGCCATCCACATCCCGAGTCCCTGCTCCTAGCTGCTACACTGAGCCGAGTACCCTGAGCACCTCCAACTTCTCCAGAAAACAAGAAGAGTCTTTGCTTATTCTCTCAAAATTTAACACTGATAACGGTGGTCTTCACAAAGAAACACATGACAGAGGTTTTCAGTGAGCTCAGCCATGATTTATATAGGACATTGAGCTCTTTGATGAGACAGAGAAACTACAAAACTCTAGAACAAGGTGGAATGACAGAAAGACCAAGCGCTATAGGGAAGGAGAGGGAACTTGTGACTGGGAAGATTCAGGAAGGCACTATGGGGCAAGTCTCCCGAGCAGTAACTCAGTGATGCTTAGTTGAGATCCTTTTTAGTTATATAATGAGTACTGCCCCTCTCCCTCGCCCCCCACCATCCTGCATCTGCCTGGAGTCCTGCAGCTTATGACTCCTAGTTTTCAATTTTCTCAAAATATTGGAGTCACTTTGCTCAGTAATGACAAGGAGTGATGCCCCCAAAGGTGATGGCTGGAATGGGAGATCCAGAAGCCCTGCCCCCTTAACTGGGAGCAATGCAAGCTCCCTGGCTCAGCCTGGTATCTCACTGACATGCCTGGGGACCACCTCCTCCATAGCTGCTTCTCCTTCCTGTCCTGTTTCCTCACACTCTTGCAGATATCTGCTGAGGGTGCCTTAATAACTCATTTGCATAAAGAATTCCTATCCTGGGTGCTACTGAGCCTGGTAATTCACAATCGTAGAATATATTATATATTGAGCTCCTGTTCTGGGTGATAACTCATCTTGCCTGAGGTCAGATATATGCTTTTTACTGGTTTATATTCCTCTAATATCTAGCACGGGGATCATGAGAGAGGTTTGTTAACTTCTAAGAATAAAGGAAATTTGAATACATTTGAGATGATTCTGTAACAAGTAGGCAACCACAAAACTTTGTCCCTTGTCAGCTGGGTTAGACAGCTGGGACGATGAGTCTTTCATTTGTCAGATTTTTAATGTCCCTAGAGTCCCCGATAGTGAGTTCACCTGAAACTAGGGTTTTATTTTACCTGGCAGGGTGGTCTGCAGCAGAACACAGAACCTCAATCTTATTTTTGCAGGTGAACATTGAAAGTGACTCCTGGAGCTCCCCAGGGTAACCCAGTCCCTCTGGGAGAAACTGGGCCATTTCTGTCCTGGGGGCAGAAATCCTTCCTGAAGCAACCTGAAAATTTCATTGTGGCCTGGTGTGGTAGCCCATGCTTTTAATGCCAGCACTTGGGAGGCAGAGGCAGGTGGATCTCTGTGAGATCAAGGCCAGCCAGCCTGGTCTACATAGTGAGTTCCAAGCCAGCTGGGGCTACAGGAAGACCTTGTCTCAAAAAGACCCCCTCCCAATTCTTTTTCATTGTAATTGTTTAGCATGTAAAGAGTGTTGGGAGTTAGACCACTCTTTTAAGTATTAATCATGGTCCCTTACCTGTGAAAGTTACAGTCCTTTCCCTTCCTAGTGAACAACAAGTATTTGATGATAAATCCTTGTACAGCCATCTGAATGCCTTGGGTACCTCCCTGAAATGGGTAAAATAAACAGTTAGTGTGAAGGCTGGGACTGAGCTTTACCATTTGTGCTGATTAATTTTTGTCAACTTGACACAAACTAGAATCATCCAAGAAGAGGTAACACAGGGAATATCAATTGAGGAATTTCCTCCATCAGATTGGCTGGTGGGCATGTCTGAGGAGTATTTTTGATTGCTAATTGTTGTAGGAAATGCCCAATCCACTGTGGGTGGTACCCTTCCTGGACAGGTGGGTTTGGGCTGTATAAGAAGTTGAACAAAGCCAGTGAGCAGTGTTCCTCTATGGTCTGCTTCAGCTCCTGCCTACACGTCCCCGCCTTGAGATCCTGCTTTGGCTTCCCTTGATGATGGGCTGTGAATTGTAATTTAAATAAAACCCTTTCCTTCCTAGGTTGGTTTTGGTCAGTGTTTTATCACAGCAACAGAAAGCAAACTAGGACTCCATTCCAGTGGAAACTTTGGGGGTCAACATTACAAGTGGGAACTCTTGAAAATAGATGTCATTACTTGGGATTCTCTGCAATGTCCCATGTGGGTGTTCCCTGGGACTTAGCAATATGCCACACCCCTTATGAGCTATAGCTGGATGTCCTCACGAAGCTAGAATCAACAATGCTCCTATGGAGCACCTAGCCTGGCGCCTGAAGATTAAAGTCCCTTCTATCCTGCCAGAACTTCGCCCTGCTTTGTAGCACACCTTTAGATTTGTAGGAGGTAAGAAACTAGAAATGTAGGTGTGACTAGTGATTTATGGCATGGATTACTGATATTTCAAACAAGCCAGAAAGAATTTCTAGATCTCCTTCTGTTTTGTGAATCTTTATGAGGTTTAAAACTCGGAGCTAGGCAACACAAGTAGAATTTGGAAGGGGCTTGGGAGAATAAGGAAATGGGAACTTTGTTATGGCTTAAACAATATGTGGTAATTTTTAAAGTCTTTTATGACTTATGGTTACATTTTAAATTATGTATGTGATGCTAGATGACTTCAGTTGTCAACTTGACACACCTGGAGAGAAGGAGTCTTCTTTGGGGAATTTCTCCTATTGGAGTGGCCTGAAGCATTTCTGTGAGGCGTTTTCTTGATTGTTGAGTGATGTGGGAGGGCCAACCCCCTGTGCCTGGTACCACCGTTGGGCAGGTGGTCCTGGGTTGTATGAGAAAGCAGGCTGGGCACACACCAGAGGAGCAAACAGGTAAGCAATATTCCTCCATGGTCTGTGCTTCAGCTTCTGCTAGGGGTGAGTTCCTGCTTTGGCTTCCTTTACTGATGGACTGTGATTAGGACATAGAAGTCAAACTCTTTCCTCCCCAACTTGGTTTTTAGTTATTGTTTCATCACAGCAATAGAAAGCTAACTAGGACATTGGCATTTCTATATATTATTATAACAAAAACATGCATAAACATGAATGTTGACAGGAAGGAAGCACAGATAAGCAAAATGTGATTAGAAATTTTGAAAACTTATGAACTGAAAAAAGATCATGAACTGGGTATTACCTTTTCTATTTCTAAAGCAAAAGCCAGGTCAGAGAAAGGAGCATGAAACTTGAAATGTGCCTTTCTCCAGTCACTGCTGAACACAGGGACAGTGTTTCCAAAGAGGCTGCGTCTCAGCATCTGGAAAGGGGGAAGTAAATGATTAACCAAAGTTAACTGTTCCTAGATATAGTCTTCCTGGTGAAGCCATTGATGTGGGCCTTGTTCCCGTTTATATCGAGGTTTACAGTGTACCTAAGTTCTTGGTTTTAATCACGTAAAGTCCTGGCAAAACTTTCATGTTAGGTTCTTTAGGACACTTTATCCTGAGGGCTCAATGTGCCTGGGTGGTCTCCACGTCCCATTTCCACCACTAGCCATGTCCACATGTGGTCCACCAGGTGCCACGGCTCCGTTCCTGTGCCTCTTGTCTTAACATCTGTGATTCTGTAATCTCCACCTCCCCTATCTTTCAGTTTTTTTTTCTTTTGATCCAGAGGACAAAAGAACAGACAAGACTTCATATTTCTATTTTCAGTATAATAGTAAGTGATTTTAGTGATATTAAATAAGAAATCTTGTCCCAGAATCTTTGGTGTTTTCCTGGGTACTTTATAGCACATTGAACTCTATGAAGATCTTTTAGAATTTTCCAGAAAAAATGAAAATCTTTATAAACCAAACCTATAAAAAAAAGGGAGAGCCGTCAATTTGATTGTCACTGTGACAAACTGTCTGGCAGACCCAGCTTAAGATGAAAGATTAATTTTGGCTCATAGTATCAGAGGGTTTCCGTCCATCATAGTTGGGAGCGCATGGCAGAGCAGAACAGTCAGGAAGCAAATAAAGCGAAATGCTGGAGCTTGGCAGTTTCTCCCACTTCCCCTCTTACTCTGTCAGGCCCCCAGCCCATGGAATGCTGCCATTCACATTCCCACACTCTGGGAAAGTCCTCAGGCACATCCAGAGATTCAACTCAGTCTTCTAGGTGATCCTAAATTGAGTCACATTGACAGTGAAGATCAACCATCACACCACTCATGTTAAAAACTTACTAATCACAGCGTATACTGGACACTGCATGGGATTTAGCTATATTGTCTTACGACTCCCAAACTATGCACACAAACTATATTATCTGTGACATTCTACAGGATGGTAAAAGTACGAGAGAGGGAAGAAAGAACATTCAGACTTCGTGGGAGAGGGGGATTTGAACTAGTTTAGTCAATGCATATGTACTGGACATGGGGCTCGGTGCTTTACATTTACCACATTACTTTAGTTCTAGAAAGTACTATGGTTACTGTGATGGTTAGTGTTAAATGTCACCTTTACGGGGTCTCGAATCATCTAGAAGACCTGCCTCCAGTTACAGGTGTGAGGGATTATGTTGAGTGGGTTAACTGAGATGAAAAGACTCAGACTGAAAGTGGGGAGCACCATTTCCTGGGACGGAATCCTCCACTGCATAGAAAGGAGAAGATGAGCTGAGCACAGTCATTCATCTTTCTGTTTCCTGACTGTGGATGTGGTGTGACCCGGTGCTTAAGGCCCTCCTCTCCTCCTTACGGTGGATTGTATCTTTCACCTGTGAGCTGAAATAAACCCCTTTTTCTTGAGTGGCTTTCCTCAGAATGTTTTATCCCAGGAACAGGAAAATAACTAAGATAGTTACCACCCTCCTTTGATCGATATTGATAAGGGAACTGAAGGCAGAGATGGAGGCACTTGTCTTAGGTCACCCGAGCTGGCAGAAACAGTGAGGGTTTGTACCCATTCTCCTAATGTGTCCCCCCACCTTGATTGTAGGTGGTGCATCTTTTTTTTTTTCATTATTTTGTGCCAATTACTGCTGAATATTTTCATTAGACTGGGCTGCTTTTTGTAATTTAGAAAGCATTTGTTTTAAAAGGACACTTTCTACTACTTCCTTCAGTGAACAGCAAAGTCATTTGTCATATGATAAAAACTGTATAATGAGAGACTGCAGCCTGTAAACTCTGGCTATGACCTGGCTCCTTATCATTAGAAAAGAAGGTACAACATTTTGAAGGGGTGTGGCTGTGTATTATGCTTTACTAAGTCTTTCTTCTTGGCCTGCCAGAGTAGAGAAGGGGTTAACTTCCACACAAGGGAACATATCTATAATGTTACTTAATACCACATCCCTAGGGGCAGAGGCACTTTAGGACAGAGTCTAGACAGACAGGAAGATCTGAAGACAAACTCATATCAATGCCCAGGGTGTCCTGGGATGGAGGGGAGTGAGTTTAGTTTGTGTGTTGAAGGGCAAGAGGCAACTCACAGGCTGGACTCTGAGAATGGAAAGTACCTGTGGCCTGATCCCAGAGGACTATGAATGTCAGACTGAGGTGTTTGGAGCCAGTTCTAGAGCAGGAGAAAATGAGGTCCAGAGCCCAGTTGGTCCAGAACTGTGGTACTTCCTAGTTTTGCACAGAGCAGGCCTCAGGTATTTTGGGTTTGCAAAGGGAGATTTAGGCGAAGCATACATCTGAAACAGTCTTCTCCATTCCAGCCCAGAGCCTGGTTTCATGGCTGGAGTTGATTTTCTATCCACCTCTACTCAAGAAAAGGTTATCTCTATTGAGAAATAGAAGTAGACATTTCCTTTGGAGCAAGGGCCCAGTAGGAACTTAAAGGAAAACTACCTGAGCCAGGTCTTAAAGCGAGGCCACATCAAAGCGGGACAGCAAACATGCTTAGCAGCTGCTCTTGAAGATATAAGACGGTGCAAGTATTGTGATAACGAGGCCCCTGGCCCGATTATTAGGCCAGAAGAAGCATCAAAAATTATTGGGGAGAATTTCCCTGATACAAAGTTGAACAGTACAAAAGAAGGACTTACAGCCCAAGGGCTGAGAAGCCCCAGCTCTGATGGCATTGACAATGGGAGCCTTCTGATTTCCTTACTGAGAACTGCGGACAATGTTCTCATCCCATATCATGGCTGTTATTGAAGCAGAAGTTTGGATAGGGGCTTTGCGAACTGCCAGTGTGGAGTAAATGAAGACTCTGAATGCCCTTGTGAAAATACAGCCTGTCAGTGTGCAGCCGTGTATGCAGCATGAAAGGAGGTTCCCACACACGTGGGAAAAGACCAGAGACTGGCAGGAATAAGAGGGGGTATAGCTGTGTATAAACATGAAAGATTAAGACTACAGAGACTAAGCAAGATGAGAATTCAAGTCAATGTAAAACTATCCGCAAGTCCAGCCAGATGTCCTGTTGCTGTGACAAGATGCCAACGGCCACCTCAACTTAGACAGCATCATCCTGCAGCTGCACCTCTGAGGACTCTGTTCCTGGGGAATCAGGAACACAGGGCTGCAGGTCCCCCAGCCAGTGTGACAAAGATGACCTCTCTTACTTATATAACGTTAACTTTCATATCAAACATAATTTATAGCAAGATTAATTTGACACCCTTAATGGTATACATATATTGTGCTGCCTGGGAACTTGACACAAGTGGCTATAAAAAAATGATCGCAATGATTATTATTATTTAGCACAACCAAGCACAGCTTATAGCTTTTCTCTTTTCATTTGCCAGATTTCTAGTATTTGTAACAAAATCCATTCTCCTGGCATCATGTTTTATACCACTGAAGATGCTGACAGCAACAATGATTGTCAGTCACACATGTTCACATACACACACATTAAGATGGGTGTTTAATAATTATTCCAATAACATTCCTTTCTTTACCCAACTGCCTTGTCCATTATTCCTGGGTTTAGAGTTTTCCTGTGGCTACTTTTCTCCATCCGAGTCCTGTTGAAGGAGTTACCCGGTTGATAGAAACCCTAAAGGTCATGCTCCCAGACAGAGATCAGGGTAGAAGGTCCATAGCAGTTCTCACTACCTGGTCCTGGGATGCCTTGGTGAAATGTCCATGGGCAAAGAATCAGTTACTAACACCCCCTAAGGCCCATCTATGAGCTCGACCTCATGCTGGGAGAATCAGGCTCTGCCTCCTCTCCCTAAGCATCATTTGCCTGCTCTCTTTCTGTCAGAGCTTATTTTGGTCTCTTGGTCTCCAGCAGTTTTGCTGCAATATTTCTAGGCAGTGCTGTAGCTCTACTGGGGGGTATGTTTATCGATTGTTAATAAGAGGCTACAAGAATGCATTTCAGGCTGGGTGTGGGAGAGGAAGACAATGTAGGACTGAGGGGAAGGAAGGCCATTGGACAGGGCTGGATTAGAGCCCAGGGGCCGTGCATCAGCTCTACAGTCTCACTAAAGGACCACAGTCTCATTCTAGCAAGCACACTATAAGATGTCAGGAAGGAGGAGAGTTCTAGTCCTGGAAAAAGGCATCAAAAGGCGAGAAACAGGAGGCAGAGACAGTGAATGCCCCTGTCAGAAAGCAGCATGCATCAAGAGCAGCAGAAGACAGTGGTCAGTGAGGTTCAGACTCAGAGGTTCTGAGTCACGTGCCAGACAGCTGCCCAACTCAAATGCTGCTTAGAATTGGTCAAGCCTCCAAGACACCTCCCTGAAATGAGGGTATTCAGACCCCCAAGGTGTGGTTAATGAATGCTACTCTTAGTTAGAAGGTACACTATCATCCGGCCCATATAATGGGAAGAAATAGGAAGTTACTTTTTAAAAGAAAAATCAATTCTCTCTACTTCTGGGATTTCTGTAACATTCCGTCAGCTTTTTCTTCAGTGCCGAGGTCTGAATCTTCTGCCTTTTTCAAAGGGAAGGACGGCCTTGGTGAAGGGAGGGCTCCTCTCGTGCCTGTTTGTGTTTGTTGATAAGTAGAGCTCTCACATTGCATTCTTCTGCCTCCTTAATACAGAGAAAGGCTTTGCAAGCATCTGTGAGTGCTTTTTTATTTTTTAAATTTGTGTGTTTTTAAAAATAGTACACCATGTGCTTCAAAATCCAGAGTACAAAATGTATGCTGTGAGAAGACTTCCTGCCTCCTTGTTTCTTGTCTCCTTGCTTGACCCACGCACCTCTATTGTGTCCTAGGAAGGCTTGTGTTATTTATCTCTTTATTGGCAAGCAGATACTAATATAGAAGCATAATTTTATCTCTTTCTCACATAAAAGATAGTCTATTTTTTCAGATATGTGTAAGTTTTAAAATGCTACACTCTGTAGAAATTTATTACAGATGCCAAGAACACGTTTAAAAATATTTTATTTATTATTATTTTATGTGTCTGAGTGAATTGCCTGCATGTGTGTAAGTGCACCCATGTCATGCAATGCCTGCAGAGATCAGAAGAGGGCACTGGATTCTCCTGGAACTGGAGTTATAAACGGTTGTTAGCTGCCATGTGGGTGTTGGGAATGGAACCTGGGCCCTCTGCAAGAGCATTAGGTAGTCTTAACTGCTGAGCCATCTTTCCAGCCCCAAGAACACATTTTTATGAGGAAGTTTTCATTAAGAACATTATCTTATCAAGCAAAATGCATATGCAAGTTGAGCATTCCTTCTCTCGAAAATTAGGACCAACCTGACAGTTTTGAGATTTTGGAATTTTTTTGGATTTTAGAATATGCAGGTGTGTGTGTGTGTGTGTGTGTATGTGTGTGTGTGTGTGTGTGTGTGTGTGTGTGTGTGTGTGTATGTGCGCTTTCTACTGGGCTTCTGCCTCAGCCCTTACTTTCACCCTAATCAAGGCTTGAATTGTTTGGAGCCAATAGCTTCTAGATCCCCTTAGATCCTCAAGTCTCAACTTCTTTTTAAATTTATATATCAACTGACAGCTCTCCAATCTTTTGAGATCAATGGCTTATTCTGGGACTTGGCTGGGCAGACATCTATTCACCCTATCCCTTCTCACCACTCACACATCTCTGTTGTATAACACATTTGCAGCATTCACCTGCTGCTAAAGGGGCCTGTGCTAGTCTGCCTTAAATAACGAACCATTAGATTGCAACCTCTGTCCTCCCTCATATGTAACTGTCAGATTAAGGAAGTGAGTAAAGAGACTCCAGGTTTAGGGGAAGAGACTATGGTCATCACTATCTTTTTCAAGAACCATAAATAAGTCATTTTAATTATATTCTTCTTTTACCAGCAACAGCCATCTGTAGTCTCATCTTCAATAATACTCTCACATGACAGGAGATCAGATTCTCCATCCTTGTTGTTTGGGAAAGATTATGTTTCATTTGATGTTTAATTGACAAGCTATACTTACTGTGGCCATTGCTGGAGAGATAGGAAAGCTGTCTGGTTTTGAAGAGATGATGGAAGGTTTCGGGAGAGAACAGAGGCTACTGGATGGCAAATGTCCTTGTCCTTTCGGCTGAGGCTTTCCCGATCCATCTTCAGTTTCATCAGCAGATATATGGCTGCCATCCTGATTCTGTGTGAAATGCCACCCCCAAACAAAGCAAACAGCTGGTGATGACCTTGTTTTAAACCTTCCAGTGTTCAGAAAATGTTGTCTCCCTTTTAAAGATGTCTAAAAATTGTGATAAATAGTAATATAAGAGGTGAAAAAAAAGTGTCTGTGTCAAAGGGGTTCCCAATAACTTTTATGAGACTCGGAGAGGTGAAACGTAACTATGGAAACATAATTAATGCTATCAAGACCTCGACTTGAAATTATGTTTAGAAAAGAATATAAATGTCACCGTCTCTTGTTTTGAGAAGACAACATTTTCTAAATGTTGAGTCTTCAGTCTATGCCAGGTATTTCTCATTATTTTGTTAACTGACCAGTAATGGAAGCGGGCCACCTCTTTTTAATTTTTTCAGACTCTGTCTCCCCGATAGGGGAATGTAATACTTTTCTTCTTTAAAACCTTCACCTATACCTTTTAAACAGATCTAATTTTTACAGTTTCTGACTGATTCTTATAGCGTCTCAGAATTAGTTAACATCCACTCTTTCAACTTACTCAATTTCTGTACAGATGATATGTAACCAATTTCCTTACTGGTACTGGACCTGGAAGAACAAGCCCTCCTTCATTTTTCTGTGTTCCTGGAGGTGAAGATGCTTTCTTATCTCAGGAACACAGCACCCGAGTCACAGACCATTGATGGGATCAGATGCATTTGTAACCCAAATGGAAAAAAATCTTCACATTTGTGCTGGTGGGTTTTCCCACCCTGTGTAAAAGCATAACTTGACATTTATTTACTCTTTCCTTTCAAAAACTGTCTTATCTTTTGAATGTTTTATTTCCCCAATGGTGACTATCAAAATTTAATACTTCTAGGTCTAAAATAGAAACATTATCTCCCTGATTCTAATTTAGACTATGGCTAAGGAGGCGTTAGCAAAAGTAAGGCTTTTCATCACAGGTTACTTGGAGCAAGATGCTTTAGCATTATAGTTAAAATAATAATAATTCAATTACTCTGTCATATGTTCTAGAACCAGAAAAATCACCTTAATAGTTTGTGCTTTGTGGTTTAGGGATTGAAGTATGTCCCCAAATACAAAGTCATTATCTTCTCCCTCCAATTTCAGGCTAGATGAAGTACAAACAGTTTTCATTTTTACGTTGTATAAGAGATCTGAAAATGTCTTTTTAACACCTGAATTCAATTATCTTTCCCTTATTCAAAAATGGTGAGGGAAAACAATTTTTCAGAAGTCAATAAAGATAACTATTTTCAAAAGTATTTTTCTTTAGGGACATGAGCGCGTTCAGTTGTCAGGATCTAGTGTTATTTCCTAAGAGTAGGAACCTTCGATTCTAGTATTACTTTTTTTCTAAAATAATAACCATAAGGTGTGCTTAATGATGAAAAATACCTCTTAAAAGTAGGGAGACAAATTTTGAAGAAAGAAACCCTAAAAAAAAAAAAATCTTCCACAGACTTTCTAGCTTCCCATTTTCACGCATTAAATGCCATGCCTGAGTGACATTATGTGCATTGAATAAGTGCCGATTACGCTGTTTAATGTGATTGTTTGAAGAAGCAACTGGAGGAAAGCACATAGGCTTTGGGAAAGTAATTACCTGAGGAGTTGTCTTATTGGTTCCCAACCTATAAGTGAAAGAGAAAACATCAAGGGAATTACTCACTCCATCCAAGCCTCATATCCGCAACACCTCCCCGAACCCAGCCTTGCCAGAGAAGTCTCTCTCAGCTGATAGATATGCGGGAAGCATTTTAAATTTAAGTCTATAATGGAATCTTCTCATGCAGTAAGCATAAAAGCTGATTACTTAAACACCTAAAATCTCTCTATTTCCAGAGAAATGAAAAAATAGCATCTTACCTGGGATAACTGAAGATTCCCCTCCATTTGTCAAGAAATAAAATTTTCCTAGCAATTTCATCTAAGTCCAGCTCTTGAGGACTTTGTTCCTGGCCTGAGACCTCTGTGTCCATTTAGGTAATATGAGGACTTGGAAGAAGGAGGCTGTTTGATGGTAGAGGCAGCCTGGCTGTAGAGAGGCAAGTTGGCTAAAATGGTTGGCTGGATAAAGGGTATACCAACCATCCCGGCAACAGGGAGCTCAGGCCATGCAATTACTGCTCTGAGCTGACTGCGGGCCCCTGGTATCAGATCTTGATTAAACTTTCATTAGAAGTGGAGTACTTTTTGTATTTTGGTTTATTGTATAGGTGCCATGAATGTTTAATCCTTGTATAAATACAAGGATGACTCACCTCTAGATGTAATTGAGATGCTGTGCAGGTGGAATGTGATAGCTCCTTGTGCTGGGGCATCTCCTGGGAAGTGTTTGTGGAGCGAAAAATATGCTGCCGACTGGGGTGAAAGACACCCTCCCACTCACATAAAAAAACTGTATAGTTCAAGGAAGACAATGACCAACAGGTATCCGTTGCAGAATTTAGTGTATAGAAATCTGGCACAGTTGAAGGACTCATCTGATTTGATTCCAAGGGAAGTCCAAAAGTCATATCTCTTCCCATTAGCTTAATGCATAATTAATAATAATTAGCATAATAAAATTGAATGGTGGTCACAATGATTAATTTTACATTCCAGTTTGCCTACTTATGGTGCCCACATAATCGCCACCTAAACACCAATATAGAGATGACTATGGAGAAATTTGATTTTTAGGTGTGACTAACATTTAAATCTATAGACATTAATTATAACAGACTTTTCCTCACTGCGCAGGACCTTGGCCAATCAGTTCAAAGCCTTAAGAAGAAAGACTGGGGTCACCTGAGGAAGGAGTTCTGTCTCTCCAGACTCCAGTCTTGAATATCAGCTCTTCCCAGAGTTCTAGCTTGCTGCTCTGCTCTCGTGGATTTCAGACTACTTAGTCTCCAGAATCCTGTGAGCTACTGTCTGTGTGTGTGTCTGTGTATGTGTGTGTGTGCATACATATATGTGCGTATGCATATGTGTGTATATGTGTGTATGTGTGTGCATATGAGTGTGTATATATTTGTATATGTGTGTATATGTGTCTATATGTATGCATGTGTGTCTATAAGTATGTGTGTGTATATGTGTGCATATGTGTATATGTTTATGTGTATATGTATATCTGTATGTGTATAGGGCATAATATAAGGTGGGCCTTAGCCAGGTCATCTGCTATGAGGATTAAGGGAGTGGGTCCTGTGGGTATGGTGCTCTGCTCCCGCCATTGCATCTGGAGAGAACCTGCACCGAGATGATCCATCTGGAGACAGATTACTATTGGCTGCAGTCGGGAACCACCCCATAGGGCAACTGGCTAACCAAACTCATAAAACCCCCTGCACTTCCTTGAATAAATGAGTTTGCTGTGGCTCGCCCTCTGCATGCTTCCACCCAGCTCCCGGGGTCTGTGTGTTGACTCTGCGCCTCTCATCCCTCACAGCAGAGACCCTGTGTCCCACTTGGGCTGGTACTGAGCAGAGGGACCCCGACATATATGTATGTCTGTATGTGTGTGTTTATGCATATATGTATGTATGTGTGTTTGTATATGTGTGTATGCGTGCATGTGTGTGTATATATGCAGGTGTGTGTATATGTGTATATGTGTGTATATGTGTGTATGTGTATGTGTATATATATGTTTGTGTATGTGTATATGTGTGTATGTATGTGCATGTGTATTTATGTATGTGTGTCTATATGTGTGTATGTGTGTGTGTCCTTCTGTAGGTTCTATTTGTTCAGATAACCATGAATAACAGTGATGTTTATCAAAAACAATTAATTACAAACAAAAGTTTTATTCCCTCTTCTGATTATTGAATATCAAAGCTGAGCCTCTTCAACAGCGGGCCATCTTCTCCACAAACACTTCTGAGAATCAGTTATATAAAATCCTAGGCATGTATAAAAGTCACTTAAATTTATTGTGACAAGAGTGGTCATGACTGAGAGGACTGGTTATTTGTGGTGTTGCGGAGACCTTAAAACATAGCAAGGCACTAAAACACAGAGGTAGATTTAGACTTCCAGAATCTGGTCCGAGAGCACTGTCACCAATTTCTTAGGCTAATCTTGGGTGATGTTTTAACTCTTTCATCTTCACTTGTCCCATAAATGTCTACCAGATTTAATATTTTTGTTGTAATTTCTTTCTGATTGCCCTTCTTTAACCATGAATCCTTATTCTAAAAAATAGAAAGCATTTCTCTTTTCCCCTTTGTCATTTTATGGTTTTAATGATGACATCAGTATTCAATATTTATTAGGCACTCCTAGTATAGAAAAAGAAATAAGAAATTGCATAATGTTTGTTCTCAACTAATAATGAGAGATGTTCTCAAATTTCCTATTTAGAAAACCATATTAAAAAATAAATTCTAGATATGTCATTTAAATTATTTAAGTCCTCAAAACTGGGAAAGGGAAGGCATTAAGAAAATGATTTTTCTTAAGACTCATTGTGTATGTTTGAGGCTGTGTTTCTGTCCCGACTCACCTAGAATTCTGTAAAGGTAGAAGCATAAAGCTCAGTGATTAGACAAGTTTCCAGTAGCTTTAGGGGCACTTGCAGATAGCAAGGTGAAGAAGACACCATCCTTCCTCGCTGTGGTAGAAGAAGCACTCACACAGCGGAGAAGGCTGTGAGGCGGGCACAGAGCATGATCAAGAGAAAAGTGTGGGGAAGAGCACGGTCCCTGTGCCCAGGCTGTGTAGTTCTGGCCATAGTTCTGGAACCTTCTACTAGCTACTTAGCCTTGAACAAAACAATCTCTCTGTGCATCAGTTTTTTCATCTGTGAAATAGGAATAATTTGAGATCTTTACTCTATTGAGACTTCTAATCTATGAACATGGTATAGTATGTTGTTTAGTCCTGTTGCTCTGTAGACTTAATCCCCAGATACAGCTACTAAAACATGATAATGGTTATATAAGAGCCTTGAATTGCTAAGCATGATCATTGTTCATGATCTTCCCTTGTCTCTTTCACTACTTCTATCTCCAGGCTGCGATTCATAGTCTCACCGTTTGTTTTCCCAACCTTTCTGTTTCCTTTTCAGTTAGATACCAGCAAGCGCTCTATGGATGAAAGGACTGACTCCTCGAATACCAAGATCTAAGAATGAGAGCCAGTTCCATTCAGCAGAGGCCACCATACTCTCGTGCATTTGGTCAGAAGACTTAGAGCAGGGGCAAACGTAACTAAGACACTTATTGATAATTTTAAAAATATGTTATATGTATGAGTGTATTGCCTACATGTATGTAGGCACACTCATGTCATGCAGTGCCCATGGAGATCAGAAGAAGGCATCAGATTCCCAGAACTGGAGTTATGGATGGTTGTTAGCTACCATGTAGATGCTGGGAATTGAACATAGGTTCTATGCAAGAGCAGCCAGTGCTCTTCATTGCTGAGCCATCTCTCTATTCCCATGTTAATAATCTTTAAAAATAATATTAAATGATACCATGAGAAAAACTAGCATGTATTCTAAACCTGGAAATTGAGTGTGTGAGAATTTAATGATATTAATATCTGTTCTATTCCTCTGGAAAGTAACAACTAATCTTAACTATCATTTACTCAATTCAGCTTTTGGGCTTGAACAAACCATTTTTACTAGCCTGCAAAACCATCACTTAACTTTCTTCTTGGTGTTTTCATGTGATACTACACACACGGAAATCCGGAAGCAGAATTTTAGAGGCTTTTGATCTTATTTTAAAATAGTCTTGTTAGTGTTTAATTAACCTTGCCCCCAGAAAAGCTCTTCTTTGGGATTAGGACAAAGATGAATCCGTTATGCTTTAATTATTCATTTTCTCTAGTTATAATTTCTGTACAGATGGGGATGTTATATTCCTTCCAAAACAATTCTGCTGATTCACATCTTCTAGAAGGTGATTGATGTATTCTCCTTTGTTCTTTGGTGGCTGGGCATGGTGAGGAAAAGGAGGAGGAGGAGGAGGAGGAGGAGGAGGAGGAGGAGGAGGAAGAGGAGGAGGAGGAGGAGGAGGAGCTTCGGCATGGGTATCAGGACCAGGGTCAACTCTCAGCCCTTCTCCCATAACTCTTCAGACTTGGAGAAGCTACTTAGTGACCCTCACTTTCATTTATACACTTCCTTTGACTAATTTTATTATAGAATCATGACCTTAGTGTTTTCTTATCTTCTAGATGTTAAAATTCCCTTCTAAAGGGTTTCTTTTTTGTGTATTTTTTTATATTTTCAGTCTGGCAGCAAAAGTCTGAGACAGAGCTGGAACTGTAAGTCCGGAGTTATGAGATGGACCTTGGTCCCAACCCAGTTTCTCGGTCATTGACTCTTGGCCACTAAGTCATGTCTATGGGTTTCAGTCATTATCTGAAAAGGCCGTAAGAACTAAAGTAGTATTTGAACCATATGTTTGGTTTATTTATACCCGATTCCTAAAATCTTTGGGATTTCCTAATTGACAAATGTAATGGACCACCTTACCCTAGGAACTTGTTGTTGGTGGGCCATTAGGTAGTTTCAGAATAAAGGCCAGTCACTAGAGAGAGCAAGTCTTGGTTAGAAATTTGGAATTTTCAGCTGCAAACCTCCAACCTCAGGGGAGGGAAAAGACATTGGAAACTGAGTTTATCACCAAGGCCAATGGCTCAGTTCATCAGTAATGCCAATGTAACGACATCCCCTAAGCCATAGGATTCAGGGAACTTCTTAGCTGATAATCACATCCGAGTGCCAGGAGAATGGCATACCTCATCCACTGTGAAGACGTGTCCTGTCCCGAGAACTTTCCAGACCTCACCCTTACGAATCTCTTCATTTTGTTATTTTCTTCTTTTATGGTAAATATAAGTAAAGGCGGCTTTCTGAGTTCTATGATGCATCCTATCAAATTACCAAGGCGTCATGGGAACCATTGATTTATATCTAGTAGGTTAGAAGTACAAGCCACCATTGAGGATGGGCTGAAAGTATTGAAAGACAAAAATACACCGGAGTGAGGATGATAAATTCAATGGTAAAGAGCTTGCCTAGTGTGTTATTTTCTCTTCTTTTTACTATGGCAGAATACTAGGCAGAAACAACTTAAAGGAGGAAGAGGTTTTGGGAGTCACAGTTTCACGTTAAGGAAGGCATGACTGCTCATGAGGCTGCTTGGATCCATGGCAGCAGAGTCTTGTGAAGTGCCCTGCTCACATCTTAGCAAACAGGAGCAGAATTCAAAACCAGAAGCAGAGCAGGCCATAAAGCCTCATGTACTCAAAGTAGCCTATTGTCTGTCAGCTAGGTCCCACATCAAATGCTCTACAACCTCTTAAAACAGCATCACCAGCTGAGGATAGTGTTCAAACACATGCACCTGAGGGGGACATTTCACATTCAAACTATTATACTTATCATGTATAAGCACCTGGACTCAATTCTAAGTACCGACCCCCAAATATATTTAATACACTTAATGTACCAACCATCAGAGCTTAGCCTCATCAACTTTAAACACTACTTACATCAACTTATGGTGAAGTAAAATCACTGAACACAAAGCCCATTTTATAACGCGGTTGAATAGCTTCTGTAGTTAATTGAACAGTGTTCTGAAAGTGGAAACTGCAATGGCCATATGGGTTAGCTTTGCTATCCTAAGTGTTAGCACAGAAAATCCAACAACCAGCACAACACAGGTTCTAGAGTGAGAGCATCTGAGTGGGAATGTTTACCCATCTGTGTGTTAGTGAAATACTGGTTCATAACAAATTGCCACAGACCTGGTAACTTCAAACATCATCTGTTTATTTTCTACAGGGTCTGGGTCAGGAATCTGGGCACAGCTTAGTTGGTACCCTGCTCAGCGTCTCACAAGCCTGTAGACCATTCTAGGCCTTCTATCCCTTTTTATGTGGGGGTCTGATTCTGAGCTTACATGACTGTTGGCAGAGTTTATGTCTTTGTAGTGTTAGAACAGGTTGCTTCAAGACTAGCAGGAGAAGAGGGTTCTCTGTGTGTAAAGTGTCTAATCCTGGGGAAAACTTTTGCATGCATCAAGGATTTATAGGCACAGGTCTGTAATTTTGGCTGCTTGGGAAGCTGAGGCAGACTCAGCTGTGGAGTGATGCTCTGTTTTTAAAACCAAAACCAAGAAATGATCACACAAATGACAATAGCAACAAACCTCCCCTCAAGCTATATTACTTCCTGAATGAATGACAGGAGAATACAAGAATAATACTGTTATTTCAGAGCACACAACATTCCTGAGTGATTGTTCATCTTTTGTCCACAGAACAGATACCTCTGTGTACTGAGCATTAAACCTGAGGACCACATTCTACACATGACGGGAAACTGAAGTTTATCCATTGCATGTCTCCAGTGGTTTGTCACCCCACTGATCTTTTAGTCCTTATTTTCTTGACTGCAGTGACACATAGGTGTCTACATTGATGGACCAAAGATGTGAATGTTCTGCCTAATTCACTGCAGGAGTGATTCTTAGCTCCTCATCTGTCTGCTCTGAGATATTCTTTGCTTTGTTTTAGGGGCCACTGTGACACCAGAAAGGTGATCAGGTAGCGCGTAATGGAGTCTTGGTTTGTTGAATCTGTCTGTTGTGTGGTCTTAATAAGTCACTTCGCTCTCTGACCCGAGTAATGCGGGCTTTGGACAGCAGGAGATAAGCCCCAGTAGTCTGTTCTGGCTTATGGTCTCCAATTACTACCTACTGCTCGTTCTACCTATCTTCACCTGCACTCTCTTGACTCAGGGCACAGGGCCTCTTCTTTTTTTGAGCTGTTTGTGGTTAGGTTTTGTAATGTTCTGTGCTCCATCAATTGACATCAAAGCAATCATTTTTCTTTGGAATCCAGAAAGTTCCTTCAGTGGCAACAGAATTCTCCCTTGGGAATACTGCCAGGAGCCAGAAGGCAGAGATGTTGCTAACGAAGTCAGAGGAGAGGCAGGCCAGCTGCTGCTCCCTGTAATGAGCAAGGTGAGGTTCGGTTTCTCCCTTTCATGCAGGCAACAGGATACCTCCCCCTCTGCCCAGCCTCTGATAGCACGTGTGTCAGACACAACAGTAACCGTGGCATGTGACCCTTGTTAGTAACAGGGACAATACCACCTGCACTTTGCTTTCTCCCATCTTCTGGCAGCTGCGATTGTAAGGTTGTGTCTATCCTAAGATGGTGTGTCAGGATTTCCCTGGCTCTTGTAACTAAATATAATCAAATCACTCACCCTCTCTGCTGGAAAATAAGTTATAAATAACAAGTCAGAGCGATCTTTCATCAGAGAGGATGTGGTTACTAGGAGACCAGCACTGCAGTCAGGTTCTCTGTTGTCGCTGCACATCCATATGGCAGAGTGTAAGCTTGGGTTCTTTGTCCTTGGCTTGTTAAATGGTTCTTTAAGATGTCATTCTTGCATATTAAATCGTTTGGTGACTTTCGATGGGTGAAGCCTTGGGTTCTAATTTGAACTGTTATGAAACTTTGGGTGAACTAATTGGTTCTCGTTTTAGTTCTAATTACAGAGATAAGAAGGTTAGGTGTATGTTAAGGGTTGGCAAAATGTAGGCCACAGGTCAAGTGTATGCTTCTGCCTGTTTTGATCTATCTTGTTAAGAATGATTTTTGTATCTTCATTATTTCCTGAGACAAGGTTTTCTTGTATAGTTCAGTCTGGCCTCCTGCCTTAGTCCCCTAAATGCTGATATTACAGGCATAGGCCACCATGCCTAGTTAATTTTTATATGATTAAAGAGTTGAAGACCCAAAAGAGAAACATTTTATGATACAAAATCTTATACTGTTTCACAGTACAATAGAGTATATAATTATATATGATAATATATTTGTGTAATGTATAACATAAAATGTTATAACTTAAAATTTGTGTCTATAAATAAAGTTTTATTTGTACATAGACACACTCTGAGTTTATGTGTTGTCTATGATTGCTTTAGCACACAACTGCAGAGCTGAAGAATAGCAATAGAAACCATATGGCCTGCCAAGCTTAAAATATTTTCTGTTTGACCCTGAATAGAAATTTTGCTAGATGTGCAACTCATTTTTACAAATTGCCCAATTCCAGCACAGCTCATTTCACTCTTAACCTAGGAAGTTCTAGGTTCTTGCTGAGCCAGCCCTGGGATGCCACAAGGGGGCACCTGTTATTTTGGCCTGGATCTGCAAAGGACTGGGAAATGTGTTGGCAGGGAAAAGACTGGATGCTGAATTCAGGCTGCCCTGCTCTGGGTTAGTCCAGGCCTCAGGCCCTTCAAGTTTACCCTGAGAAGCAAGACTGTGGGGTTCTGGAATTAGGGCATTCCTGGGTGGCAGATCCCCAAATAAGCAGCTTGAGCACATCAGAAGCTCATGATCCCACAAACATCTAAATAAACCACGTGTTGAAAGACACATGTCAGCTGATTATAACATATTGAATTTATTTAGATTCTGAAAAAAGGAAGAGAAAGTTAAAGAATATTAAGCCCTGCATGTTTGATAATAAAGAACTATTTTATTTTTTTGTTTGTTTGTTTGGATGCTGGTCTTACCATGTTTTCATGAAAAAAATATTTATGGACAAAATGTATGATGTCTGGGATTTTCCAAAAATAATCTAGAAGGGGTAGGTTGAGATGGACATGGACAATTCATAACAGATTGAACAAAATCTTCCAGGGGAAGACATTAAGGATGTGTGAAAAGTAGCTAGGGATTCATTATACTACTGTCTCTAAGCATGTGTCTCTTGAACATTTTCTATAATAAAAACTTTAAGGACTAAAGAGAGGGCTCCGGAGTAAAGAGCACTTGCTGTTCTTGCAGAGGAATCAGGTTAAGTACCCAGCACTCACATGGCAGCTCACAACTGCCTATAACACCAGTTCCATGGGATCCAATGCCCTCTTCTGACATCCATGGGCACAGCATGTAGCATATATACATGCATGTAGTCAAAAACAGTCATACATATAAATAAAAATAACTTTTTGTAAAGTTTAAAATACTCTTTGCAACCAGTGATCAACAATTTGTGCTTTAAAGAATTTAGTCTATGAAAGGTTTCATATGAATGCCAAAAGCATATGCTTACAGTCGTTATTTATGTTTACAAACATTAGTCATGGTTACAAAAGAAATTCCTGGAAGCAAGTTTCTCCAGGAGAAAAAAAAGACTTTGAAAAGGAACAGTTGTATTAAAAACTTCAAGTACTTGAGAAATTTGATTGATAGAATATGTATTATTAATAATTTTATTATTGATGTCACTTAAATTTTTAAGCAGATAAATTAACAGAAAGGTTTCTATTAATTCCCTGGTCATATATGCCTACTTTTCATTTAGAATTTCTAGAGTGCTTACTGTGATATTATGCTCCTAGCTCTGCATTCCAGACTGTAGAAAGGGAGAAAGGAGGAAGGATGTGCGCCTTAAGAGCAGGACACAGAATTTACACATGGCATTTTTGTTCACATTCCAGAGGCCAGAATTATGTAGCCACTAGTCTCATGGGATGTTGAAAATGTAGCCTAGTGGAGTTATTATTATTATTATTTATTACACAGGATGTTGGTAATGATGACGATGGCATCCTGAGGTCTGTAGAGACCACTCCAAATCTGGAGCCTAAAGATCAGTTGTACTATGTGCAATACTTTGTTCCCTCCATAAAGCCTGTTCCAATGCTTACGTTTGTTAGAGTAGTTTCTCTTCTTTGTTCTCTCTCCACTCTTACCCTTCTCCCCATCTCTCTGAGACAGGGTATGGCTACCCTGAAATTCACAATGTAGTTCAGGCTGGCCTTAAACTTAGGATCCCCCTGACTCAGTCTCTCCAGTCTAAGTCTAAGGATTCTCCCTCCCTCCCCCAACTCTCTCCTTGAGTAATGCTTAGACTTATAAAAGATAAATTGTGATTCCTTCCATTTTCAGATTCTGACCCCAGTTAGCACTTAGAAAAAACTCCACTAGGGCTTGGAGAGATAACTCAGAGGTAAAGAGTACTTTCTGTTCCTATAGAGAGCCAGAGTGCTATTATGAGCACCCACATCAGGCAGTTCACAACATAACTCCAACTCCAGGGACCTGATACCCTCTTCAGGCCTATGAGGACACTGTACACATGTTTACAAACAGATACATACACATAAATAAAAATAAAATAAAACTTAGAAAAAGAGGCTCCACTAGCAATCACTGACATTGAGAAAATTGTTGAGTTTATAGATGCATTCATTTCCCAGAGTGACCATGGAAACTTAATTCTAATTATGTAATGTGTTTTGCCCTTGATAAAGGAATTTTATGTATTGTGATGAGGAGATGGGCTTTCTGGAGAAAGACTCCATCTACTATCTCTTCCCTTCACACTATGAAGCACATGGTCTCTTACTTTGCCTGTGTGTACATCCATGAACACACCTACCTACACCGTGCTGGTAGTGGCAGGTGAGATTTTTACGTGGTGTTTGCAGGCTGAGGCTTATGTTTATGTAGCTGTTTCTTCTTGTCTTCTGAGGCATGGCTCACACATTTAGACTCTGTGCATGGAAACTCCAATGGCTTCATTGAATTTGACCCTGCTTCTGAGGTTCCCAATCTCCTGTTTTCGGGATTATAACACATGGAAAGTATGTCTTAGAATAATACAAATCTTTCTACCAGATCCTTGTTAAAAATAGCAAGACAAGGACTGCGGATATGGCTCAGCTGTTAAGAGCACCTACTGCTTTTGCAGAGGACCTGGGTTTGATTCCCAGCACCCACATGATGACTAACAGCTCTCCATAACTCCAGGTCCAGGGGATCTGA
Source organism: Eospalax fontanierii (assembly GCA_035773235.1). Classification (NCBI taxonomy): domain Eukaryota; kingdom Metazoa; phylum Chordata; class Mammalia; order Rodentia; family Spalacidae; genus Eospalax; species Eospalax fontanierii. The sequence goes on along the minus strand of CM069548.1, from coordinate 27,815,607 downwards.
TGCCTTCTTGTGACCTCCACAGACATTGCATGACATGGGTGCACTTACACACATGCAAACAATACTCATACACATAATAAAATATTTAAAAAGATAGATTTTATTTGAATTGCTACAGTAGAAGAGAGAGACTTCCAAAATGGAACTGAGCTTGGTGGTCTGGGCATGTAGCGCAGAGTTTGCGCATTTGCCCAGCATGGGCAAGGCTCCTGGATTCAGTGCCTAGAGCCACCACCCCCAAAAATAAAGACTGAGCTTATTATGCACCAGTAGAGCAGGCAGCCTGTTCCCCACTCCTCCCATTGGGTCGGACACCAGACCTGACACCTTTCTCATCTCCGCACATTTCTGTGGTTTTGGTCTGTCTCATCCTCTTTTGGTGAGTTTCTGTGACACGTTCTATGGCTTATCTAGTTTCTGTTCTATCCTTAATTGTCAGGCCTCAGCATGCTGTTCAGTAATACAAATCTGATGACGTCATGTCCCTCTAGTGATAAAATCCGCGCTCACTAGACCTTCCCATCATTGGTGCTTGTGTGCCCCTGGCCTCTACCGGCACAGAGCCTTGCTCATGGCTGAATGCACTCACACCCATGTGGCCTATGCACCCCGTGCTTCTGTCAGTCCACTTACCAACATATGAAAACTTAAACGGGAAAGGGGATGCAGCTTGAGGTACTGCATGCCTCTCTTCACAGCTCTGTGTTCACCTTGGGGGATCATGTGCAGAGCCCAAACGCCACTGGCCTGAGATTGCCCAGGATGGGGCAGGCCTGGAACACCCTGCTCACCACTGTATGGCAGAAATAAATGCTCCGATGAAGCACACACTGTCTGGTAGTGCAGTTTGTTAGCCGCGCCAGCAGTGACGGTGGGTCATCCAGCTATGGACTCACTATAACTGTACAGAAGATGGGCTGGAGAACCTTCTAGATGCACTGACCAGACATAGATGAAAACTGATAAGGCTGAGGCCCCTCCTTTTTCGGTCAGAGAAGAAAGTGTCGCATCTTTACACAGAACAGAGGAGCTTGGGACGGGAGGAGAAGACACGTGGCATTTCAGACACAAACAAGGCTGGCGGGAAGACGGAGAGCACTCTACTGCTGGGAGGGGCTCTTCTGCTCCCTGTCTCCCACAGTGTCAGAATCTCAGTACACAGTATTCCCTGGGAACAGTTCCTTTATCTTGGCCATGAAGTTTTTTCATAGAGACCTAAGGCCAGCTGTGAACTGCAAACTGTGTTGAGTAGAAACTGGAATGACAAACTTATTTCTGAGGCTCCAGAAGGAGGTAGAAACTTCCGGAATGAAATGGGAGGGGTCTGAGGGGAGAAGGTGGAGTTGAGGAGCCATGCCTTTGTTCTCTGTTCGGAGGGGTTACTCAGAGCTATTACAGGCTAGTTTCGTTGTGTTTTGTGTTCATATCCTACCAAGGCTGTTGCCATTTAGACCAGTTTCAAATAAGCAAACAAAGTTCCGGAAAAGTTGGATAATAGCCAGCATGAGGTGCAAATCTGCACAAAAACCTCTTTCCTCTGCCACTCCGTGAAGCCAGTTCAATCTGAATTTGATTCCTGAGAAAACGATCTGCATTTTAGTGGGAATGTGGTCTCTGTGACATCTGGAAACTGACTGAAGACCAGGAGCAAGCCCTCTGCTGACTTGCAGGTCATGTTGAAGCTCTATCAACACCTTACAAGCTTCTTGATTCATTCATTAGACCCAGCATCAGCATGTTCCCCTGAGTGTTGTGCACAGTTACTGACAAAGGACCACAAAGGTGGGGCAGTGTTGAAATCTATTGCAGAACACTCCCCTCCTTCAAAATGTAAAGTCCTTGGCAGAAGTGGGTGAGATGATAATCAGGGAAAATGTTAAGCTTCAGATGGTAGGAAGGGGACTGCATTTAGGAATGTTAGCCAGGATTAGAAGCAGTCAGGTCTCTGGAACAGAAAAGACTGGATTGGCCCAGAGTCATTCAAGAAATAGTTACCAAGTGCTTCAGTCATGTTAAGGGATTCAGCAGTAGGCAAATAGAACTGACTTCAAGTGCAAGTGTGTTGAGCATTAGGTTACATTCTGTGTGTATATATCCTCAGTGCTGTGCAGCTGTCACATAGAGGACAGATTTTTTAAAAATGTATCACACCTTATTCTAAAAGAGTGAAAGCAACTGATAAAGAAGTGATTTATGAAAGAATTATAAATCAGCAGAAGAATGCTAGATGAAAGAAGAGGCATGGTGGATCAGCCTGTAATCCCAGGACTTGAGAAGTTGAGGCAAGAGGATCAAGGGTTCAAGGCCAGCCTAGGATTTCTCTGAAGGCTTCTACAGAAATCCTGTCTTAGAAATAAAGAGCAGGGGGTCCAAAGAGTGAGGCAGGGGGCAAAGGAAGGAAATGCTGATAAGATGGTAAGCAATACAAAACATGAGAGCTAGGGCTGGAGAGATGACTCAGTAGTTAAGAGCACTGGTTGCTCTTGCAGAGGACCCAGGTTCGATTCCCAGAATCTACATGGAGGCTAACAACTGTCTATAACTCCAGTTCCAGGGAATCCAATGCCCTCTTCTGATGTCCATGGGCACTGCACGAGACAGATGCACTTATCTGTATGCAGACAATACACTTAACTTATACATATAAAATAATAAATAAAAATTTTAAAAAGCATGAGGGCTAAAATGGATCTAGTAATAATATGTGGGGTTTTTTGTATATAAAATGTACCTTTGAGGGGGCTGGAGAGGTGGCTCAGCAGTTAAGAGCACTGGCTGCTTTTGCAAAGGACCTGGGTTCGATTCCCATCACCCACATGGTGGCTAACAACCATCCATTACTCCAGTGTCATCTTCTGACCTTCATGGGCATTGCATGGTACGGATGCACTTGCACACATGCAGGTAATACACTCATACACTTAAAGTAAAAATAAGAAAAAGTGAAATAAAAACCAAAACAGAGTACCTTAGAAATTCTAAACAATACAATAAACAAGTCACCAGTGTGGTCTTGGGTTTTCAGTTACTAAACTACAGTGGTGGAGGCATTCATACGTTAAAACAAACAGCAATGGCAGAGACAGTTATTTGGAAGTACTGATCCTGATCCTAAGACTAGGAGTAGATGTTTCCAAGAATCCTTCACCAAGGATGCTCTCGAAGGTGTTGCAGGACCACATCATGAGTATCACACAAGTCATGTAAGATTGGGGGCTGCCATATTGAATCCAAGGGCCAGGACTATGATGTCTCAGCAGGTCAATATGTTCATGGTATCTGAGACTCCGTAGCAAAGCCATTAAGCACAAGGGGAAGGTGGAGCTATTGCTCTCCTATGGATCACCTAAGATAAAGACTTAATGTGATTCACAGAATCCATAGAGGAAAGGCAGGAGAAGACAGAACTCTGATAGCCTCTATGTCAGAGTCAGTGTCATACAGAGGAAAGTATGCTCACAGAATTATTTGAATGATCCAGGCTCAGGCCTGTTGATCCACTATTTCTTCTATGCATGTGGGTCCTGTGGTTGGGGAAAGTTCTGGAAAAGGATGGAAATACTGTATCCTGTGAGAATAGAATGAATGTCCACAAATGAAATGGCTTTGCCACCAGCTGGAGAGCAAGTGTTCAAATATACAAGCCTCTAGGGCATATTTAAACATCCAAACCATAATAGCAGACTAACAAGTAACCAGCACAACTCAGTGACTTTACAGGAAGTTTCCTTCCCACTTTAAAAAAAAAAAGATTTATCATTTATTTTTTTGTGTGTATGAATGTTTCATTTGCATGTACAAATTTATACCGCATGGATGCCTGATGTCTATGGAGGCCGGAAGATGGCATCAGATCCGCTGGAACTGGAGTTACAGTTGTTTATGGTTATTAGCCACCATGTGGATGCTGGGAACCAAACCTGGGTCTTCTGAAAGAGCAGCCAGTGCTCTTAACTTCTGAACCGTCTCTCTAGCCCCTTGTTTCCTACTCTTGTACTCCAGTACATGTCAGGAGGCCTACCTGTTCTACTCAAGCATATCTTATAGCTTCCAAGGCTGTAGATCCAGGAAGAAGAGGGCCAGAGGATTGCGTAGGGTCTTCTTCAGGACCAGGCCTAAAGTGCTTTATGCCATTTTAGTCTGTGTCCAGTTGATATCATCTCTCTCCATAGGAACCTGGGAAATGCAGCTTAGCTGTGTTCTAAAGAGGAAGCTTGATGGGAAACACACAGTACTGTGTCTGCCAGGGAGTCGGTGGGCACAGCCATGTGGCAGCAATGGAAGGCTACACACCAGGTAATCTTGAGGCCTCTGGCCTGGCAGAGACTGCACTGTTCTCTGTTACAGCTCATTGTTATGCTTGGCTAATTGGAAGGTTGCAGTCCAGCTGAGACACCCCTGGACCCATGTCTCTGAATTAGCTATGGCACACTTTGCACAGGTCAAGTCCATGATAAACTGGAACCAGAGGAGATTGTGAGAATGTGCCGAACAGCTTGTGAGCACTAAATTCCTGTCTCTGATAGGCTACCAGCTTGAATTCCTTGAGGGCTCTTGGTCTTCATCTCCTCCTCCTCGTCCTCCTCCTCCTCCTCCTCTTCCTCCTCCTCTTCCTCCTCCTCCTCCTCTCCTTACTCCTTCTTCTCCATGACAAGCCAGACCAGAGGAGATGGGGAACAAAGGCTATGGGGCACTCCCCATTCTTTTGGCCTCCAGAATGGATTCATGGCCCAGAGGGGCCTTTTGCCAAGCAAGGGCCACACCTGTGCTCCTCTGTTTTCCACTTTGAGAGTAGATCACACATGTGATCAGTGCTCATCACTCCTCCTTCCACAGTTAGGAGGGGAAACCTCTGTCCTCGTAGCAGCAGAAGAGAGGAAATAACACTGTCTTTCCTGCATCACCCTAGGATTGTGTAGATGTGGGAGCCACCAAATCATCCCTGCTGAACTCCTGCCAAGTGAAACTTAAGCAGTTCCTCAAATGCCACCCCAAAAGGAGTGGATGGCACCAGAGGGCACAAGACCCTGATGCACACACTAGGGCACCTGGAGGGCAGGGGAACACCTCCTCTTCCTGACCAGGCCCGTCTGCACTTGCATCCACTTTGATCTGGAACTGCTTTCCACCCCTGGGGTGCGGGACTCTGCTTCAGACTGCTCTTCACTTCAGACTGATCATAGCATTTGATGTTTGGTAACAATGAAATGGGAGCCTAACCTTGGCAGGGTGCTTGCCAGCCCAGAGCCAGCAGGGGGCCCTGAGTCCTCATGAGAATGCTGGTTGCCACCTGCAGGAGATGCCAGTCACAGCCAAATAAATGTCAATCCCAGGGCCTTTGAGCCTTGGAAGGAGGGACAGAAGATTGCTGGCCAGATCCCACCTCAGGTGACCCTACGCATTTCATCTGTAGTAACAGGAGACGTCAGGGCAGTGTGAGCTGTGAGCATTCAGATTGATTCTATCTTATTCAATTTTTTGTGTGTGACACAATTTCCAGGGACATTCTGGTGTTTTAAAGCACCCCGTTTCTACGTCCCAACCAAGCAGAAGGTCTGCTGTTGGTCTGACTGCAGTTCTCGTTAGATTTGCAGCACATGCACCAGTCTCTTTTTACAGAACAGAGAACAACTAAAGATTTGTTTCCTAAAGAAAAAAGCTTGGTATTACAAGTAGTTTTCCAGTCCTCTAAGCCGAGGGGAAAGAGGTCAAAGGAGAGCTGCAGAGGAAGCAGGGGAGCTGGCTCAGCTGTCAGGCTAGCAGCTCATTTCCCCCAACTCCTACTATGAAAGCTCTGCATTTAAGGATTTCAGCTGATGCTTGGGCACCAATATATCACCAAAGCAAAAAGCTCCTCCTAGACACCACTGGCTGGTGGGCTTCTGGAAATTCTCAGGGATCTTGAATTTAGGTAGAAAGAGTCCATTTTGGAAGCTTAAAGAATATTCTGTTATCTGTGCATAAATAGCACATTACCATGAGAGCTAGTCACTTTGAGTGTACAGTTGACTCTTCCTTACTAATACCTCCAAAAGGAAAGAATATATGACTCTGTGTTTGCCTGTGTCCACCATCTGTGGCCAGGACACAGTGACATTTTCTCTGCTCTGTTTTTCTGCGTTCTTTCTTGAGGACAGCAGATTGAGGGTGAATAAGGGTCAGTCCCAGAGTCATCTGTGATTTTTGGTCAGCAGCCGATGAATTTGGCGGGTTATTCAAAGGGAAAGAACTGACTTGGATCATACTTTGTGGCAGCCCTGACACATTGCACATATCATCCCAATCCTGAGATTTGCATACTCTTCATAATTAGGAGCTGGATAGTGCTGGAGACCCTAAGCTGAAAATAGTCTCCAGTGGCTCCTTCGCATCAGCTTGACCAGTAGGGATCCTTTTCCGTGATCCCTCTGTGGCTGCTGCTATGTGTCTATCAAAGTGCTCTTGTTAGTGTAGTCAGGATTCAGACACAGGAAGCGGAATCCTTTTGCCTCCTTCCTTTTCTTTCCTTTTTTTTTTTTAAGGTTTGCTAATTTTGACTAATGGACGTGGTTAGCAAAACTGTACTTTGAACAAACTTTTAAAAAGTGTGCACAGGAGCATTTTAGAGATGCTCATTTAATGCACTGTCACTTTCAGGAAGCATTTTCAGTTCTACTTTCTGGTATCTGTGGCAGCAAATATGTGGACAATCAGAAGCAGCATTTGTTTTATTAAAACATATTCCCTGTGCCTATTGACTCCTTCTTGATGGAACAGGCATCTTATCCTTCAATATTTCCATGGGGTAGCAATTTCTGCATTTAGCCAACTGTGGATCAACTATGTCAAGAAGTTTCCCAGTAGGTAGAACAACCTTCTGAAACCTTCCCCCTGCCTCCATTCTCTTCCAGTTTGAAACCCTAGTCCATGATCTGTAAACATATCATACCGAGGGGTTTGGTGCTTCTGCAGTCTAAATGCATGGATGAATCATATCTAACAGTGGCCAAAGCAAGTCCATTCCCTTATTGGGAAATTATGGAGACATTTCAGTACATTAAATCTGAGGCCACATTAGTAGTCTCTGTATCTTTCGATTTTGCAAAAGGAAACTGAAATCCAGCAAGTCGTATTAGGAGCCCATTCAAAAAATGAACAAAAAAGCAAATGAAAACGACCCAGAACGAGGTGGTGTAGTTTTCATTTTGTGTTTTGTAGGCATAGGTCCCTTCTTTAAAATTCGCGATTTTCTCTGATAGATGGTGGATTTTCACTTCAGAGGCAAACAATATCATGACAAGACAACCACAGGAGCCTGCAACAGAAGGAACAAATAACACGTTGGGACAAATATTACCTGATTGTAGGGGACAGAGAAGAGGTCAGGGAACAAACCAAAGATAATCTTTCACCATCATCCCTATTTGCATTCTTCTTCAAAATGATATTATTGCAAAACTGTAATCACAAGTTTGATTCTTCAACCTGTGATTGGGAGCATTTGGGACATGGCTATGAGGAAGATTTGTGTGGGGAGGTGCAGCTGAGGGCTTAACAGGGCAGTTAGAATCAAACTGATCTCAAATCCTGCAGCCTGAATTGTCAGACACCTTCAAAGCACAATGGCAAATCTGGCTGAAAAGCACCCATTGCTGTGATGTGACTTCAAGAGAACAAATTTATCTGTACTTCACAAGTGATGCAGAATAAATGCCAGGTCAGACCCTTGTGAAAAGCTCAGGCTTCCCAATAGATGGGTACCGTGACCCTTCCAACTCCAAACTGGCTACAGCTACCCAGAGGAGGACCTGGGGCAAAGGTATCTGTGCATAAAGTATTGTTGATGCAGCACAAATCTGTGACTGCCTCTACTAAAGTCAACATGATTCTGATGAGAGACGGTAGTTGTGATAGAGAAGCAGGCAAGTTTTCTTGAAGTGTACAAGTAGAGACCTACCCTTTCTGCATTCTTCCTCCTTCCTGTGGCTCAAATATGGATGCAATGACTTCAGGGAACTTTTAGGGGCAGGCAGGTGGCCTCAGAAATGGAAGCTGTGGGGTTGGGGATTTGTCTCAGTTTTGTAATGTTTGTTGCGTAAGTGTGAGGATCAGAGTCCAGATCCCCAGTTCTGGGTTTCATTGAGGGACCCTGTCTCAGTGAATAAGGCGCAAGAACAAAAAACAATGATTCTCAACATCAGCCTTGAGCCTCCAAGCACTGCACATATACATGCATGCACACCCACAAATGCATGAGCACCTCACACAGATGTGAAATGGCCTACGAATATGCACACACACATGCAAATGAAAAAGGAAACAAGAAAAGAAATGGAAGCCATGTACTCTGGCAAAATAAAAAGGAAAACCTGAATCCCTGATACCTGGAGCCACAAGTCAGCCCTTCATTTTAACCATTCGGTGTCTGTGTGTGAGAAAAATTGCCATTTATTTTGTGTAACTCACTGTTACTAACTGTTACCATTCATCACTGATCGACCTAATGTAAAGGACATGGCTGTGAATCTTGTAAGACTTCTGCAGGACAGGGATGCTCCACATTGAAAGGATTCTGGAAACTGGTTGGGGATCATCTGTCTTGAGGATGAAGGATTAGAAACTCTGCCAGTGGATAGCCCCAGGGACAGAAGCAGGTGGCAAGTGGGGCCGGACTAGGAGTAGGATGGATTGCAGGACTCCTCAGGGTTCTCACAGCTACTGTTGTACCCAGGCTGCCACCATGGGGTTCTTGTTAGTCTGGGACTGGCTAAGATAGCTTTCTGACTTAGGTCAAACCAATTTGGGTTCAAACCCTAATTCTCTCCCTTAATATATGGATTAGGTGATTTGAATCCTCAAATTGACGCCTCAATTTCCTCATCTATCCAAAGTAGGTAATACATATATTCCATGATTAGGTTTGGACACTGGAATCGATGCATACATAATTGATATCTTTTCTTAGGAGTTTTATGTATTCCTTTTTTTTTTCTTACAAGTTCTTCTCATCACCCTGCCCCTTCCCGCTCCAGGAAAAACCTGACTACATCTAAAAATATATTACAGTGTCTTATTCTTCTTCCAAATAATATTATCGTCAATTAAGTTTATGACTCCTTTAGGAAGGCTAAATGCTTTTTATTCTTCAATTACAGTTAATTTAACTACCTTGGGAGCAGTAACACAGTGGCTTCAGTTCCCATTCATTAATTCACTCATTCATTTTTTCAATTAGACATATTATGTGCCAAACACAGGGCTATAGTGGAGATCTAAACTTGAAAGAAAATATGCATGGCCTCTGCTCCCACAGAGAGTATGATGAGAAGGAACACAGAAACAATCATGAAGCAATTACAGTGCATGTTGCAGTAGGGGAAGGCAGGGTGCCATTGCTGAGGGGCTAGGCAGCATCCTTCGAAGCAGTTATAGGAAAGTTAACTGTGCAAAGGGAGGCTGCACTGTGTGGCAGACAGCACTGTGTGGAGCACTGTAGTGTAAGTGATAAACCCAGGCCTCTTCCCAAAGCAGCCTTGGATTGCTGCAGAGGTAAAAACTGATCATGCAAGGGTGATAGCAAAAGGTGCCATCACGTCTCTGTTTAGGGGTTTCACATAAATACACACCTGTCATCCTAGCCCATGCGAGGCTGAGGCAGGGGGACTGCATGTTTAAAAAAAGAATTCCACACAGGACTGGCTTCATCAGGTCAATCATCATCATACAACAACACAAATATTCAAATGATGTCGCTTTCTTGAAACTTCACTTCCTACCAGCCTCAGTGTGGTAGTCAAGAAGATCCTTTTGTAAGATTTGTCAACCTAGCTATTTTTGTATTCTGAGCTTCAAACCAGAGCCTTCTCCTTACAAACCATATTATTCCTTTATTGTTAGGTCCTAACAAAAAGGCTGCAATACTGTTTTCTCTTTATCTTTTATTTGAAAATTGTAGAGAGAATTCCATTGCTTTTACCATAAGAGCTTTCTTTGTCTGAAGAGATGGTGAATTTCAGACAGAAGAGAAACACTGTTTCCTCAGTGCCTGAAAGGAAAATTCTAGCTCGGTTTTCCTTTCAAATCGTTAAATATTTTAAAGGAATACTTTGTTAAGGAGACAGCATCTTAGTTTAAATTCCTCAAGTGAAGTTACCTGCATATCTTGAGTCCCAAAGCTTTTGTCATAGCTCATATGTCAAGAACACAAGCAGATGGGACAGAGTGCATGGGCTAGTCAGGTAGATGGTCTGAGACTCCCCTCTGGACTAGGGTTGGCCAAGGTCAACTTTGTCATCTTGGAATCAGAGGCCAGAAACCACACCTGAGCCCATGACAGTCTGCCTGTGACTAAAGGGAAACAACTCAGTGTGAAGCAGATATTTTTGCTTCTCTTTGTCCATATCCATAAAAGAGATGTGGGATCAAGGATAACTATTTATGACTTATGGACCAAAAGATATACATGAAGGAAGGCTTTCTCTGTGTGACCTGGATGCTTGGGACATGGAGTGAGGTGGACAAGAGATGTGAGTGATGGTGAGAACAGGGCTCGTCACATTTCCAACATGATTCTCTAGCCCCAGCAAGAAGCTCTTCTACATTGAATCCCCTATTTAGAGGGGGTCCCTCTGTTTCTCTTTTGACAGCTCCCCACCCCCCCACAGGAGGAGGAGGCATGTGAAGTCAATGGAATGTATCCTCCTGGAGTCTACCCACATTACAGGCCTTACTCCTGGGACTCTGGAGCCCTCCCTCCAGTAGCTCTGAGCCCATTTCCGGCTGCATGGGCTTCTTCCAAGGATCAGTCCTCCCAAGAACATGTTGATAACTGATATCACACATCTCAGAGCACTGTGGGTGGCCTATAAAGAGCCGTTTAAGAGACACAGTCAGGGCTTGGATAAACAGACATAGATATGTATATGACTATATGTATATATTCTCAAAGGCCTTTCCTGAGTGAAATGAAACAAACAGGGAAGAGAAGTGGCCAGAACCAGGGCTAACTGTTCCTCTCACTTACTTGAGTATTGAATTCACAAAAGTCAGGAATTCTAATTTGAAAATCACCTAGATTCTCCTGGGAGGATGCGTCTCCAGGTAGTAGGATACAGCATATTTTATTTAACAGTGTCATTAGCTTTAGACTTAAATGTTTAGACAGACACATAGGATTTCCATTCATATTTCTTCTCAAGGCCTCAAAGATGCTAGAATTGGGCCTGTATTCCTCTCTCCACTTTTTCCTATATAAAAATCCCCAGCTCAGCTGGGGCTACTGGGACAGGTCATCCATGTATCTGTCCATCTGACCTTCACTGCTATACCCATAGGAAAGTTAGAATGAGCCAGGCTTTGGAAGGCAGCTGAACCTCGCTCTCAGTAGAGTTTGGAATACAACCAAGCGCAAGGTCCACAGTGTAATGTCAATGACCTGCAGCCATTTTCCTTCCACCATCTGGCTGGTGCTACTGTCCCCCCACTTGATAGCTTTGATTACTGAGTTGATTTCTGACTGAACAAGATAGCTGAGTTATAGGGCTGTCATACCATGAATGATCAGTCATTAACAAACATTCGCGATATGCTAGATCCTGCCTGTTCATGACTCTCCTCTGGTAGCTGTCGGGTGTCTGTCTCCTCCAGGCCTGACAACACAGAGAACATAGGTCACAGTTGGTAAGAGAGTTGCCTTTTTGTCCCTGCAGGGCCCTGAGTATGACTAGGCTTTTGAATGAGAATACTTGCCGGGATCTGTGAGTGCCCAGTGTACTTAGGTCCTCATAGGGGAAGGAATCTCTGAAATCATTAAGTACCAAGCTCATATTTTGGAAGATAATCAATTAGAATTCCAATTCTTATAAAGAAATGACCAACATCTTTAGAATGAAAGCATATTACCTTTCAATTCTCTTGTAAGTGGCAAATATTAGAGGCATTCCATTTTTGACATAGTGATAAATTGGTCCTTTACCTCTTTAGAGTTCTGAAAAATGAAACACAAGGGCGGGAAATCCACAGCTTCTTAGGTGTGGGGCTAATCTCCTGTGCCATTATGCAATCTCACTTGAAGTTAGTCATTGAAGGTGAGCCCCGCCCCCAGGAATGATTTCTTTCCCCCAAAGAAGCTCTCCATCTCCATACTGCTGTGAAGAACAGGGCTTATCACATGAAAAAGGAGCAGAGGAAGGAGGAACACCAGCTGACACCACCGAGGGGATTTTGAGGTTAGGAGAGCAAGCAGTTTGGTTAGGTGTTTCCACAGAGCGGAAGTCAAAAAAGGAGCAATAGCAGTCAAGCCGAGATTAGCCTTGACTTCTGAAACGGACAGTTAAAAAGCTGACCTCTACCTCAGTTTTCCCAATATCGTGTCGGAGTAGGGGCTTAAACACAATGCTTAATGTAAATGGCGTTTTAAAGAAGATTGTCATCACACTAGGAAATATGAAGAGTGGCTTCTATTTTATCCATTTATTCTCCAAGTATTCATTGTATACTTACTGCATAGTTCTGGGGACCAAGGTATAATACTGAACAAAACAGATTAAAACGCACACACACCTCTTTTCTTCACAGAGCCTTTAGTGGTAAATATGATGGAGAGAAAGAGATGGAGAAACAAAATAAGTCAGTGTGTTCTATTCTTGAGCCAAGTGCAGTCTGTACTAGAGAGAATAAAGTAAGTCAGGAAGGGAAGGCGGAACGTTAGAGAGAGATGGCCAAGGAGGCCTTAGGAAGATAAGTGTGCAGTACAACCTGAGGGAGGGACAGAGGGAGGGAGGGAGGGAGTGAATGTGTGGGGGAATGGGTTTCAGAGAGGAAAACAGTGGGTAAAGAAGAAGCCAGATGTGGTGAGCAGGGAAAGGCGCAGAGTAGCTGGAGGCCGGCCATCCATCCGTGTGTGTCCTGAACCATCTCTTGTTTCCACAGTGGGCTCATCAGGTGATGCTCTAAAGGCTGTGGCAAAGACTTGGGCTTTGATGCTCAGTCTAACAGAAAGGAAGACACACTTTCTGACAGGACAAAAGTCCCCTACAATTGTGACACTGACAGAAAAACACTTGAACCTTTCCTTGCTCAAGGCTGGACCCTCTGCACATAAAAAAAACCCGGTCCTGGATGTTGGTAATCAGAAACAGAATCATTTCATAACATTCTACTCTGACACCACATTTGAAAATGAAATTCCTTGCCCACTGCAAACACGACTCTCTGATGTCACTTTTCTCTCTTTTTTTGGCTTTGTTCTGAGGTCTGTGCTGACTCTAGCAGGATATTTTCAATGCTGGCTTTTGCACAATGGGGCACCCCTGAATCATTCTCCAAGTCCTGAAAAACAGCTCCTCAATAAGAACTGAAATAGAAATGAGTTGTGAATGTTTTTCCACTACTAATTGTAGACTAATATGCCCTAAAAGCATTACATATATTACAGAGGTTGGAGTATTATTAATACTGAGGCTGGTATATAGTGGAAGCATCCTTTTATTTTTAGACTTGTATTTATTTTTCTGTTTTATATAGGTCTCTGCTTATTTATGTTCCATAACTGTAATTACCATAATTAATTGGGTCCATATTTAGAGCATCCCCTTTTAAAGAAAGGCATATATTTTATTTGTTTGTCTTGCTTGATATTACTCAAAACATGATGCCATTGACACATCTGGCAATAAGTTCATCATCCCATAAAGACTGGAGTCAATGCAGTCATGAGAATCTCAGAGAACTGCACATGTGCAAAAACCAGTGTGCCTATGGGGAAGTATGGGTCCACATGTCTTCATTCTCAGCTCCCTTTTTTGGACCCTTTTTCTCCACCTCCTGAACCTGGGGACATCTTTCTGCCTCTCCTACTCCATCATCAACTGTTTCCCCTCCTTCACCCTCATCTGCTCTCACAGGAGGCCATCTTTCCACAAAGCACACCTGTCCACTACTTTGAAACGGTCTCCTCTTTTAGCCTCTAAACACCGCAGTCTCTTGTGGTTCATTCTCTCAATACTCGTTTTTTAGACCTTTCCTCTTGAATCTAAAAAGTGACTCGTGGAGTTTTTCAAGGCTTGGCCTTCCCCAGTTTTCCCGTAAGCACCTTCTCTCCATAGATGACCTATATAATTTTTTTCATTCCACATAATTTCCATACCCAATCAACACTTAAACTTAAGTCTTTCCTCTGGACCTCTTCTCTGAACTCCAGGCTCATACATCCAATCGTTTCCTTAAGATCTGCACTTGGACATCTTGGGCGCATCTCAGAATCAACATGTCCCAAGTGGAACACTTGATTCCTAGAATCAGGCATCTCTCTCTAAACTGTAAACCTTGTCCTGTCTATCCTCATGAACGCCACCACCATCTCTTAACTGTGTCATTTGGATCTGCTTTCAGAATGTTTTGGGAATCTGGTCATCTCTCTTCATCAATGCAGTAACAGTATTTTCCACCAGGCATTTCTTAAAGAGGTAAATCTCTCAGACACCTTAAAATCTTTCAAAAGCTCATTGTGATTAGAATAAATTCTAAACACTTAACATGGATTTTAAGGTCCAGAATTAACTCTATCAGCTCTATCAGATCTCTCCAGCCTCATTTAAAAATTTGAATTACCTCATTTCCTCAGTGCCTATCCCTGTGGCCATATGGACTGTCTTTCGGTTCTTCCACAGAGCTGACCTCCTTCCCTCATGTCTCGTACGCTTTCTCCACTGCTTGGGAAGCTCTCTGAAGGTTCTTAGCTTCTAAGTGACTGGGAGAGGTCTTCTCTGACCACAAGTCAAAGTTCCAATCTCTGCTATTGTTATCATAGCAAATTGTTTGTCACCATTATAAGTACTGCAATATGCAGCCATTTATTTATGCACTTTTTAAAAAACTTTCCCAATAGGTTGCAGGTTCTACAAAGGCAGGACCGTGACCTGATTCACTGTGGAATCACCAGGGCCTATTGTAAGGACTGGCATATAGTGAGCACTGTATGTCAGATAAATTAAATGAATGTACCTGTGCTGGCGATGTGACGCACTGCAAATTTGGATTACTGTCAAGAGCCAAACCAAAACCCAAAACCATGCCCCAGGGACACCAGCTTAATTAGCATGATATGGGACCTGGCATCAGTAGATTTAGAAAACTCTTCAGGGAATATTCTCTCTTCCTGTTTTGGTTTTTTTGAGACAGTGTCTCTCTTATAGCCCCTGCAGACCTAGAACTCACCATATAGACTAGACTGGCCTTGGTCTTACAGAGATTCACCTACATCTGTCTACCAAGTCCTGGAACTAAAGATGTACACCACATGCCTCTCTTAGGGGATTCTTATGTATTGATGGGGGTGGAGGTGAGAGGTGGAATCACAGCTCAAAATGGACTGGGGGGGGTGTGCATTAAGGTATTAACTAAATCCTACATTGGGGAAAATACTTCTTAAAAATATATTTTTTAATTCTATCTATTTTTATTTTATGTGTATGAGTGTTTGGCCTGTATGTATGTAAGTGCACCTATGATGTGCAGTGCACACAGAGATCAGAAGAGGGCATCAGATCACCTGAAACTGGTGTTATAGACAGTTGTTAGCTGTCATGTGGGTGTTGAGAACCAAACCTAGGTTGGGGCTGGACCATCTCTCCAGCACTGGGAAAAAAACGTCTTAAAACTAGTTTGTAGGTGACTAGGGGAGAAAGCAAATTAACTGACTTGAGACCACGATACTGGCCAGAAACATACAGAGAAGGCTGAATCTGTAAGAAATGACTGGAGAGCAACAGAATCTTGGCCAGTAAGGACCTGCAAGGTGTGGTGCCTGCAGCCATTCCTGCCTGGTCCAGTGGATGTGGTCTTTCTTTTTCTGCCTCCAGGGACTGTCACACAGCACCCTGAGAGACAAAGGGCTTGTCCATAACATTGTTACTCTAAGGAGCTGGCAAGATCCTTTTCCTCTGTCCTTTTCTCATGGTTCAGGACATGAAGTTGTGGGTCCCAAGTAACAGGGAAGTGGACATCTGAAAAATCACCCCAGAGTGACTTTGGGGAGGGGAAGAGAAGCTGGGGATGAGTGGGGAGGAGAAAAAGAAGGAGGTCCAGGAAGGAAGGTCAGCAGCTCTTCTCAGGCTGTGAGCACAGTCACCTGGGCACCACACGATGGTGAGAGGGATGGAGAGAACAGTGCGTGGGTCCTTCTAATAGAATTTGACTCACCTAAAATTAATGACCTCGCATACAGTCATTGGCCTCTGAATGTATGATGTGCTGGCTCGTATTTAGAGGGTCTGCCCAACACTGATTGTTAGAGATGGAATCTGCATGCAATTATAAATTTAGCTTAACTTTTCCCAAAGTTCAGGAGTTCCTGGGTTCCACATGTGGAATTAAAGAGAATGAGGTGGTTTATGCTTCATGAATGAGCTGTTTACCCACGAGAAGCTGCAAGTTGTCAGTCCATCTGATCGTCAAAGATTTTGTTGTTATACACGGTTTCTGAGTGACTGAAAATTAGGTGTTTGACAATAAGGAATGAGAGTTTAAGAAGCATGTATGCGTGTTCTCTGCAAACACTGGGTCCTTATCCTGTGCAAGGTACTGTTTCCTTCCTTCCCTTTGATTCACAACCCTTTATCAAGCACCTGCTTTTGCAAGTTCAAGCTGAATTAAGATATAGTATACGCACAGGGCCTGGTTGTTCCTGTGTGTATTTGTGTGCCCAGATTCTCCTTGCATCAGACTTGGCCAAAGGCCAAGAGAAGATCTGGGACTTGGACTAAACCCTGCATTCTCTGAGTCATCAGAGATGATACCATCAGGTTGTCTGTCAGAACTGTCAAATAATTTGTCTCCAAATGGGCTGGTATTCTGCATTTCACTCAGACGTGGAACACCAGGTGGCTGAGTCAGTTAATAAGCTGAGGTATCTTGCCTACAAACCAGCTTTCCTTTCTTCTCCTTTGTGATGCTGGGTCAAGATCTCCAAACTAGTTTAGCCTCGCCAGCAGTTTTCTGTTAGGTCCTGCCAAAGGTGAGTGAGCACTCGGGGAGGCTCGGGTTCTTCTCGTAGGCTTTGCGGCTCCTGCCAGCTCAGCCACTGAGGCAACGCTCTTCCCACAGGCAGCCGCTGACACTCCTTTCCACACTCACAGAACCCCTGATGATGTTCTGAAGAAGGACAGTGCCAGCTGTCCATCTGAGATCCAGTGTGCTAAGGATCTCTCCTCAGGCTTCTGGGTCAGGTGAATCAAGGCAGAATGCTTTAATTTGTTATCCAAGTCGCTGAAATGGTAGCTGCTTCAAGAAATTGCCTGCTTTGAGTTACCTTGGGTCTCTTTGGTGTTTTATCAATCCTCCAACCTCTCCTTAGTCAATTCCCTGTACCTCCCTCTGTGAGCTTGCATCAGAATCACCTGGAAGGCGGGTGGGGGGGGTAAGCTTTATAAAGAACAGGTGCTTCTCCCATGCAGTTGCTCTGGGGCTAGGGCTTCAGATCTGCTTTGCTAACAAGTTCCCAGATGGCGCCGATGCTGCTCACCTGGGGACCCCACCTGAGGAGCTCCTCTACTTTAAACCTCTCTGCTGAAATCATGTGTTTTTCACTTTCTTTCTTGGCCCTGATGGACTCAATTGGCCATTTACCAGTTTGGTTTTGGATATATAATAGGGTGGCATAATCCCCAAATGCTCTAACCTTGACTTTCCTGCAAGGTTGTGCTGCTTGCTGTCTTGGCCAGTCTGTCCCACCCTATGCCTGGATCTCTTCTCCCCTGTTTCAAAGTCTTGGGCCTTCGCCATGCTTCTTCCCATTCCTGCGGTGCTGGGTCCTCCTGCCACGATGGGCTGCTCTGCTCATTTCATCCCCGTAGGGTTCTGATTTCTCTCACCCGTGGCATCTAGGCAATCAAGACAGTTTCTGGGCTTGCTTTTTCAAGTTAATAAACACACATTGCTTACTGTGTACAGAGATTCTTATCAGAGATAGATGAGAAAGTCCTGCAGCCCCCATTACTGCACAATTTGAAGTTGTATTTTATGTGTATGAAAGACATGGAGAAAATATTAACAGAATTCCCACTGGAGAGAGATCTACTTTGGTTGGGTGAATAATTGGATTTGCAAGATGTAGGTGGGAAGACCCCAAGGAATGTGCATAAGTAGCAAGTGCACTGCCTTCTGAGACCCATTAGCCCCTGTTAACTACAGGACTTTGTTTTCTAGGTAGGCACCTATGCAAGTTAGTGCTGGAGCTGGGTCATACGGGAGAAGGGAGGAGGGTCAGAAGGAAAAAGGAGCCTGGTCTGGCTGCCCCAGACCTGCCAAAGGGCAACTTCAAATAAGAAAGAAATTGTCCAACAGGGACTTTCATTAGATTGATGGCTGGTGTGAGCTGTAATCTCTCCATGAAGTCATCAATAAAATGATTTGCTGCTGAAGAATATGGTAAAGTATTGGACTACTCTGTAGTTTGGAATAGGGTGAAATCCTGTAGAAAGATAGCCAGGCATGAATTCTGTAGAAATGTTTCATTTTCTCATCTCTCTCTTTTTCTTTGCAAAAACACAGTATTAAAGAAACTTGTGGCGCTGCGTAGTTTTGCATGCTTTCCCATCAGCCGTGGTTCTGAAGTGGTATATGATTACCAGTGTGCTAATTTCTGAGCTGAGAGTTTATCCTTATCCTGATGCAACTAACATTAGGCTACACAAAGTATCTATGATCTTGAATGTGATCATTCATCTATAGGTGAAACACCAATCCTTTATTCTTTAGAATTAAAATTTTTTAAATATATTTTTATTTTATATGTATAAATTCCCATGTGTCATGAAATTCCCACAGAAGCCACAAGAGAGCATCAGATCTCCCCTGGAACTGGAGTTACAGATGTTATTAGTTGCCATGTGGGTGCTGGGAAATGAACCCAGGTCTTCTGGAAGAGCAACCAGTACTCTTAAGCACTGAGTCACCTGTCCAACTCTGTGATTCTTTGTTCTTTTTATAATGAAATTTGCTTAGTTTTCTGATTGTGAATAAATAAGTGTACATTATTAAAAATTTAGATATATTGATAACCATGAACAAATATTAAAATCATCCACAGTTTCACTACTCAGAGATAACTACAACCTACAAATGAATCCTCTCTTTCTCTCTCCCCCTCTGTCTCTCTCTGTCTCTCTCCATATATAAACACTGCCTTCATAAATGTGTGTGTATGTGCAGATAGATAGAATATCCATGTATATAAGCTATTTCATCAGTATTTTGTATGTGCACTCTCTGCATTTATAATCCAACAGGTTTGTAAGATTTAAAAAACTCTCATTTCTATTTTCAGTTAACATTTTTGTTTGGTCTTTTTGAGACAGGGTCTTCTTGTAGCCACAGCTGTCCTGGAACTTGGTATGTAGACCAGGCAGGCTTTAATCTCACAATTCACCTTTCTCTGCCTCTCAAGTGCTAGGATTAAAGGTGTGTGCCACCATGCCCAGCTCAGTTAACATTATAAGCATTTATCCTTTCAACTGAATCTTCAAAACTATAAAGTGCAGACCATAGCCACTCACATAGACTGTAATGTATATCATGAATTCTGTATTATTAGATGATGCTCTCAATTCTCCAATTTTGCTGTCAGGTATAATGCTATAGGGAGTATTGATATATATTATAACTCTATATAGGTAAAACATCTTCAGACACATTGAAAAGCATGTCTTTGGAGGTGGAATTTTATACTCACCTGAAATGAAACTCAACAGATACAACCCTAGTGGGCCGTGCAGTGTTTCAAAGGGTTTGCCGAAAGCATTGTACATGAAGAAGGCTGTCCCCACCATGGTTAAGACAACAAGAATTGTGGAGAAGAGAACGATATTGACATGGATGCTCACCGGGATCGCTTTGAGCAAATCTGGAAAAACTGAAGATAAACCAAGGATTAGAGGAATTTCATTATAGCTAGTCTGTGAATGCAACAAAATTTAAATCCATCTTCCTTTTCGTGGTTACAAAAAAATCACTAAAAATCCTTCTGATGAGTACATTCTCATTTACCAATTTATACAAGTTTACAGAGAGATTTAAAGTTAGGATTCATCAGTACAATGTGGCAATGGGGAAAGCCCAGGGAAGTTTCTGCCCTGGATCATCTGTTACTTAAACAAGTGCTGACTTCATAACTTAGAATTATACATTTTCATAACCAAACTTGTAGTGACATTTCTCAATGACCACTTTTTACAATGTTTCTTAATTTATAATAGCAACTTAAGTTTGGGGACATCTGGGGGAGTTAAAATATTAGGAAGATTTTAAATTACCTTTGATACAATATAAAAATGGCTTCTAGCCCACACCAATATTAGAGAATGGAGTATTTTCAGTCAACTTCAATATTTTGGTGTAGCACAAAGCTGTGGGAAAATAATTTCTGATGCTACAAGAAATATTTTTCATTTAGTGAAGATGCCAAGTCTATTTCTAGATTCTGTGTTCAGGGCAAGTTTTTCTTGTCTGCAAAGGAAATGAAAAACTTCATAGATGCAGGACTTATCGCTGTGGCATCAGCATCTTGTTTTCAGCAAATCTGGAGGACCAATATGGAGAAGCGTAATTTCAGCCATTTTAGTTTCCCAAGCATTTAATCAGTGCTTACTTTATTTAGTGAGTGCCTACTAGGTACCAGCTATTGTCCTAGGTTATGGGAGTGGAGCCATAAAACAAGATAGAGAACTTCCCAGTTGTCTCCCACAGAGCTTATAACCTACTGAGAGTGTACAGACAACCAGCAAGTAAGTAAACAAATACACTGATTGCTTTTTCCAAAGATGGCCACTGTTGAGGTCTTCCTTAAACATGTACCACTTCCAGTTTAAGAGGTTTTTCCTCAATCCTCTCCAGTAGTAATCAGCTCATTTAATGAATGGAGTTCAGTTGCACTGTATCCTTTATCTTGGTATGTGTGTGTATATACTATATATATATATACATATATATATACATATATACATACATATATATACATATATACATATATAATATATACATATATACACATATATATGTGTGTGTGAATGTATTTGGATATATGTATATTGAAGTCAGACTATGTTTTAAAATTTTATTTATTTTTATATCATGCATATGAGTGTTTGCCTGCATTTATGTATATGTACTACATGTGCTCAATACCCATGGAGCCAGAAGAGAGCATCAGATCCCCTGGAACTAGAGTTACCCTCATCTGATGAGTTACAGGTGATTGTGAGACACCACATGTGGGTGATAGGAATTGAACTCAGGTCCTCTGCCAGAGCAGCAAGTGCTCTTAACCACTGAGCTACCTCTCTGGCCCTCTTTTATCTTCCTATGATAAGGAAAATGCACATGAAAACCCACTTTCTACAAACTGTGTCTACACAGACCAAGACATTTAGCAATATCCCATGATAGCCAGGGTTAGGGAAAGGGAGCCCTTGCACACTTTTCTTGGAAGTAAAAATTAGTAAAATGTTCTTGGGGCCTTGAGCAATATTTATAAGTCATTGAAATATATATACTCTTTAGCTCTTGACTTAACTTCCCGGAGTTTAGCCTCTGGATATTTTTGTTTATGAATCCAATAAAGTATTATAAATATATTCATTGCAGCATTTTTGGTGATAGCAAAAGTTTAGAAATAACTTGCCTATCTAGCGATAGTGTACACTGTCTCATACCATGGAATCTTAGTCAGTGATCGCAGAGAATGAAGGAAATCTACAAAAACAGTTGTGGAATTATCATTGAAATGTGATGTTAGATAGAAAAACCTACATAGAGAGAAATGTGCATCCTTCTGCCATTTGGAGAAAAGCCAAATGGGTGTGTTTATAATAATTAAGTACTTTCCTCACCTGATTGAATCCTCACAACATCATGAGGGATGATATCTCAGTGGATAAAAGCACTTGTTCTGCGTGCATGAGGACCTGAGTTCCAATCCCCAGTACCCAAGTAAAACACAGAGCCTAGCTGCATATATCTGTAACCCCAGCATTGAGGAGCAGAGTCAGACAGATTCCAAGAGTTTACTGGCCAACCAGGCTAATCAAAATGGTGGGCTCTAGGTTCAGTGAGAAAACTCTGTCTTAAAGAAATAAAGCAGAAAGAAAGCAAAAAAGGAGAGCATTTGACATTCTCTTCTGGTGTCCACATGCATGTATATAAAGATATACATATAAAGATATAAAGGATATACGTGCATGAATCACACACACATACACACACTCACACACACACACACACATACTGCCTCAAAAGGATTTGGAATTGAACTCAAGTCCTCAGTCTGATCCACTGTGCTGCAGAGGCCTCAGGGGTTGGCATGTGTATCGAAGCAGAGATGATTTCAAAAGGATATCAATAAAACTGATAGAATTGCTTCTGGAAAGAGACTGAAGGACATTACATCACACTCTGTACTTTTTTGTACTGTTTGCAGCAAGCATTATCTATTCCATAAATGCATAAATACATACATTGATGCAGAAAATGTAAAAGATAAATGAAGATATAAAAATTCCTATGACTACTACAGACGGAAAGAAACTTAAGAAGCATATTAACCCAATACGATGTGAGCATATTACTTCTTGCTAAGGTTTGTGATTTGAACAATCCATATCTACAAAACAATTTTGAGATAGCCAGGGAAAATTGAACATGGACTGGGCATTAGATGATATCTCAATTATTATTGATTTTACTTATCATGTTTATGCTATTGTGGTTATGTTTTTTCTTTAAAGTCCTTATCTGTTAGAAATGGGATGGATGCAGGGTGAAGAGATGACTCAGAAGTTAAGAGCACTGACTGCTCTTGTAGAGGACCTGGGTTCAGTTCCCAGCACCCACATGACAGTTAACAACTGTCCATAACTCCAGTTCTAGGGGATCCAATGCCTTCTTCTGACTGCCACAGGCACTGTACACAAGGGTGCACCTGCTACCTGTATGCAGGCAATACACTCCTACACATAAAAATAATAAATAAAAAATATTTTTAAAGAAATGGGATGGATAGATGGAAATAAAATAAAACCTTTCATCTATTTGAGGAGTGGGGTAGTGGTGATATATGCTAAAATCCATAGATGGGGAATGCTTGTTGCCAGAATTACAATGGGTTCCTTCTGCCCTGTCTTCCTGGGGCATGACCACCCTAGACTTCCAAGGGAACAGCTGATCTTTTGCTACAATAACCTGCCCTCTGGAGCTTCTAACTGTTGAGATCATCCTAGCAGCCTTCCCTGCTAGTCTCACACTTGATCCTCACAGTCGACCAGCTGTTGATTTGGTTTTGACCAGCAGTTTAAAAAAGGCAGCATCTATCTAGCTCTCCACCTGGGAAAGATGGTGGCAGCCTCATTGGGTCTGATAGCATAGCTATGTTAAGTCTTTCTGAAAATTAAGGGTAACAATTGAATTGAAACAAATGCAGAAAGAAGTTGCACTGATTAGCCTCCTGCAAAGAAAAGCCAGAAGCAAGACTAAATTGTCCTGTGGAGCATTTTAATGCTTAGGAGGGCTTTTAAAATCCGCACTCTTGTGAGAAAATCACCCAGCAGGGCACTAATCCCTGCATGCAATACTTAAATTTTCTCTTTCTTAATAATAATAATGGTAATGGTCAAAGGTCCCTGACTCTGTAGTGATGATCCTGACCTCTGGAAAATCCCGTTTTCTGATCAACACTAATATGACTAGTCCTGGGTTGAAGCTGGGAATGGCCATTAAATACCAGGAAGTATCACTTTAATGACATTGGATAATATGTAGGAGGTACTCTTGTGTCATTTGGGGGTTCTTTTAGGTATAGTATTACGTTAAAAATAAAGGATTAGATTGAGAAGGAATGAAGGTACGTGGGAAGAGTGAGGGGGACAGAAATAACGCAAAGACAATATTCAAGTATGAAATTCTCAAAAAGTAAAAATTAAAAAAGAAGAAGGATCAGAAATATTTTCATCTGGGGAAGAAGAGTTCTACTTAACCCAGCAAGACACTTTTGGCCTCCAGAAATTCCTTGATTAACTGTTGACAAGTGAAAGGGAGTTATTTATTAAAGCAGACAGCGGATGGGAGACGGGTGCTGGTCATGTGCCCACGGTTCCTCCCCTTTGCCCTCGTATCACTGATTTCCTCCAATCTCTGAGTCAGTATGTCTCACCCTTCCCCTAATTGCCCTTCTGTGGTCTGTATCATCACCAAACACCTCCAAACATGTCCACCATGTGGACACCTGTCCACCTTGTGGGTCCTAGGGACTGAAATCAGGCCTGGGGCTTAGTGGCAAGCTCCTTTCTTTACCTACTGAGCCATCTCACCAATCCAACACATTTAATTCTTACAAAAGAAAGGAGATATTATTTTGTCATTAATGAACAGGTTAAAAATATGGGGACACAGAGAATTATCTAAAGTCACGTGGTGATATTGCTGCCTTAGAATTCACACTCCGTAGCCTTCGGTTTTAGAATAGAAGTAAAATCAACATAGGAAGAAGTCTTCCTTTTGAGTCCTGCAAGCTTAAGAATTATTATTATTATCTTATTTGTGTGTGTGTGTGTGTGTGTGTGTGTGAGAGAGAGAGAGAGAGAGAGAGAGAGGCCTGTGGGGTGGGGGTGGGACACAGTAGTCTTAGCATGCGTGTGGAGGTCAGAGGACACCTTTGTGGAAGTGGTTCTCTCCTTCTACTTTTACAGGGTTCCGGGGATCACACTCAGGTCGCCAGGCTTGTATAGCATGTTCATTTACCTGCCCTAATTCTGTAAATGTTAACAAACACATTGAGTTTGTATAGCTATCACCACAATCAAGATATAGGTCAGTTCTACTATTCCAACCTCCCCTCCCCTATTTTTAAAATATCACTCTACTTCTAGCTCCCATACGTGTAACTTTGTAAGAACGTACCAAGTGCTTCTGGGATGCGTGGTGCACCATCCGCTTCCTGAGCCACACTGCAGAGTCCCAGCCATCCCACAAGTTCATTAGTATTTGACGGATTTTTAAAAACTGCAGCTATGTACTAAGGTTATCTCATTGCTTTAATTTGCATTTCCCAAAGACTGCTGAGGTGGAGCAGCCCTTGGTGAGCTTGTTTGTGCCACATGTATCGTTTGGATGATGTGTCTCTTCATATCGTTTGCACAATTTTTACTAGATAGTCTATGGTTGAGTTCTGAGAAGTGTTTATGCATGCAGCATGCAGGCTCTTTATCAGATAAGAAACTCACAAACATTCTCTCCCAGTCTGCTGCAAGCCTTTTCATTTCTTATCAGTATCTTTTGAAGAACAATTTTTATTTTTATGAAGTCCAGTTTATCAAGCTTTTCTTTTATGTATCATGTTTTGATTTCAAATCAAAGAAGTCTTTTACAAATGCCAGGTCACAAGTATTTTCTGCAATGTTTTTTCTTGAAATGTTTTGGTTTATTCTATTTTGTGTGTGTGTTCATGTGTGTATGAAGGCACAAGTGTGAATGCTGGTGCACATATATGTGTGTACAGGCAGGTATATATGTGCAAATATACGCTTGTGTGTGTCTATTCAGGTATGCATGTGTATGTGCTGTATGTGTGCACAGGTACATGTGTGTAGGTGCACAGGTATGTTTCTGTGTGTGTGTGTGCGTGTTGTGTGTGTGCAGGGCCAATTGTGTGTGCAGGTCTACATGTGGATGTTTATGTTTGTGTGCATACACAAGTACATACACGCATATATGTCTGTGTATGCAGGTGTGTGTGTATGTGTGTGTGAGAGAGAAAGAGAGACAGAGAGAGAGAGAGAGAAAGAGACAGGGGGGGAACAACTTCTGATATCATTTCTCAGGTACCAGTTAGTCTCTCATTGGCTAGGTGTGTTGAGTAAGCCCCAGGGATCTGCCTGTCAGCACCTCTCCAGCCCTAGGATTGTAAACTTGGGCTACCACACCTGGTTTATTTGTTTGATTATTTATGTACTATTATTTCAACATGGCCTCTGGAAATCAAACTTAGGTTCTCACACTTACATGGCAAGCACTTTACTGACCGAACCATCTCCGCCTCATGGTATCTGTTTTGTACAACAGTACAATTTGGGACCAAGGTTATTTGATTTTCTTTTCCCACATGAATACCTAGCTGTTCCAGAACTTAGAGAGCTGGACTTAGACCATTACGAATTCACCTCAGAGAACACAAAAACATGTTTCACACAAATCTGTATGCAAGTGTTTATAGTGTTTTTAGTCATATTCATTAAAAACTGAAAGCAATTAACTACATCAATGGTTGGGTGACTGAGCACATCCATTTAAAGCAATAAAAAGAAGCAGACCACCGACACACACAATAGTGTGGAGGGCTGAATGCATTCTGTTACACTAAAGAAACTGGAGTCAAGGGCTGACAAGATGGCTCAGTGGGTAAAGGAACTTGCTGCTAAACCTGGAACCTACATGGTGGAAGGAGAGAACTGACTCCTGCAAGTTGTCTTCCAATCTCTTCCTGAGTGTTATATACAACATAAATAAATGCAACAGAAATTCGTTTTAAAAAGAAATGAGTCAAGAGGCTGCTTTTTATATGCTCCCTACACATGCTGAGTACAAAGGCTGCAAGAAAGGCCTTTTGGGGTGTGGAGGCATGCTGTCTCTTAATTTTGATAGCCAGTGTATACCTGTATACATCGGCCAAATTTTATAGACCTACATTTTTAAAGAAGTACATTTGACTATACTTAAGTTGCAACCTAATAATGCTGAGTAAAATAGTGTAGGAGAACCAGGCCTGGGATGTGTGGGGTCTTCAGTGGGAGAGGTTCCCTCAGCAGAGGAGACGCCAGTGTGAGAAGTACTGTCACAGGAGCCCAGCAGCCGAGCTCTGTCCATTGTGTGGCCCGAGCAAGTGCTGGGTCCACTCCCATCCCTGTAAATGAGGATGTCAAATGGGATACCTTAGCGCAGGGCAGCGTTTGAAATAATAGGAGGTTTACATTTCTTTTCTGACTGTGAATACCCAAAAGCTTGATGTCCTGGATCATTACTGGACTCCTGCTTTCCTGTCAAATGGACTCTGAGATAAGTGCACAAACCCTTCAGGTACACAGATGTGCCCAGCAGAGGTTCACTGTGGCTGTCATCCCCTAAGAGCAGGTCTACTACGTTCATGACGCATCCTTTCTCCCCCTTCTGGATGCCGCTGGGCATTTCGCTCCCCTCCTTTCTCTGCGGTGCCATTAATTCCTCCTCTGCTGCCTTAGGCTCACAAGCATATTCCTTTTCTGGTCTTAGAAAGTACATCTCACTGAAGTTTCCCACCAGCTGTCGCCCCTCTGATCCTCACACAGCAGTCTCTCGTGGAGTCGCGTATGGGGCTCATCACTCCTTTTACCCCAGAGAAACCTTCTTTCCCAAGGACAAGCGAGCTCCTGGCTGCCAAACCCACTGGCCAGTGCTCTGTCCTTTCCTTACCTGGGCTGAGCACGATGCAGCCACTCTCCCTCCCTGAACATGCTCTTCTCTGCCTTGCAGACCCTTTACTCTCCCTGCTCTTGCTGTGACCTCGGTGGTGGCTCTGGCTCTGCCTTGCCAGGTCGTGTCCCACCCCCCACCCCCAGTCCCAGTCCCCGCCCCCCTCACTTCCCCCGCTCTGTCTCCCGGGCTATCTGGGGCATAAGTCAGCTTTCACTCTTCTCCTTTCCTGGTTACCTGCTCCCTGTGCTGTCTGATATCACGGCACTCTGACCGGGATTTGCAGCCCACACTCCCCATCGAATTCTACACGTCTGGCCTCTTAGGTACCTACTCAGCATCTTCACTGGGATATCCAACAGGCATCTCAAAGTGTTCCAAACTGAACCACGCTTGTCCTTCCTCTGCCTTGCCTTCCTCTCACCTGCTGTCTGCTCCACGCCCCCACAGTCTCCACCCACCTTGCTGTTTCTCTTCCTCTCACACTTCAAGTCAGCTCGGCAGAAAAACTGGCCGGCCCACCTTCAGAAGCCCCATCTCTGCCGTTCCACCCTGACCCATGTCTTCCCTACTTGACTTACCAGAAGGGCTTCTTCAGTGTTCTCTCTATCGCATTCTTCCTCCCAACTCCTGCCAACCCCACGGCCAGAGGGTTCTTTGGGAAATGTTGCTTTACATCAGTCCTCTGCTTACACCCCTCCAGTGTATTCTCATCTCATCCCGGGTACAAGCCCAACATGACAAGGCCTTCCATTACTGGATCTCGCCAGACCTCAGCCTTCAACCACTGCCCACCCGCTTGCTCTCTGCGCACTGGTCACCAGGCTGCTTGACGCATTGCACATGCGCCAGGCACACTGCTCCCTCAGGCCGTGGCAGCGCTCTTCCTCCGCCTGGATGTTCCGCACACCCTCCTGACTTGTCCCTTGCCCCCTCCTGTCTCCCTCATGACACTCTCCCACCAAGGCTCTTTAATCACCGTATGTAAAGATAACTGCGCCTCGTCTGTCTGTCGCTCTTTCCCAGCCCCCTTCCTTGCTTTTATTTTTCTCCGCAGCAATTATCACGACCTGAAAAACTGCATATTTATTTGCTTATTGTTTGCTCCCCATAACACGAAGGCAGGTATGTCAGCCCCGTTTAATTTGCTGCTAATCTAATCTAATTCACTTCATAGAACGTAGATTAGTACTTTTCATTTTTTGCTGTCATTATCCACCACTCCAAGAATCGAAATGTCTAAAAGACATTTTCCCTAACGCCTTTTCTCCCTTCAAATTTTAGTATTACAGATATATTGCATATTGCCTTCTGTGTTACATCTCTGTGTGGTTTATACTGATGTACACGTTTTAAAGAGGAAAGGTTTACCCCCAGAACTAAATCACACCTCAGAAGCACTCCTGCTCCTCTTAGACAAGCAGTATGGGAATGAGAATAAAGTACAAGGATGGGATCTGATGGGCTCGGCAGGCTTGGAGGTTCTTGGTGGAAGCCGGTGGGTCAGACTGAAGGGCCTGACACACCAGTGCTGAGGAGGAAAGGAGGACTGCAGAAGGAAAAGATGCTGTTGGTGACTCCAGGACGGCACAGAGAGGCAGGCAGCGCCGGGGAGCTAGGCGTTTCGGATGAAGAACCAGAACGTGTCCATTGTTGGGCAGCCGCTTCTCTCTTTGTTAGGAGTTATGTCTGATGTCTTGGGGATGCTCAGGGAAGGCCACATAGAAAGAGGTTTAAGAATAAAGAGGTTTGGGCAGTGAAACAGCAGCCAGTATGGCTGGTAGGACCCAGTGTGGTTTTCATAGTTTTTATTGTGGATTTAGAAGTTGAGAGACATGTTGGCAACTGGAATCGAATTTCAATCCTTTTATTAAAAGGAAAATTTAAAGCCAACCCTCTTGGAGGTCTGTCAACATACTACAATGGAAACTGATTGTTATTATATAATTAACTCTAATTAATAATACAATTAGAGTTTGGGACTTGGAAAAGGAACTTCCTCTCAAACTTGAACGTGACAGTGCTGTCTCTGTTCCCAGCAAGAGTGCTGGCGGATGATGCACATGTTCCTCACCTGGTTCCTATTAGTTGTCCAAGGGCCTAACTGTCTGTTGAGTACTTTTCATTTTTCACTTTAGTTTTGAGAAAGGGTTCCCTATAGCCCCAGATGGCCTGGAACTCACTATATAGACCAGGTTGGCCTTCATCTCACAGAGATCCACCTGCCTCTACCTTCTGAGTGCTGGGATTAAAGCCACTACACATGGCTTCGTTTTTCATTTTTTGATGTACAACATTATAACAAAATTGAAGGTAAGATTTTAAAAGAGCACCCACAGCATAAAAGAAATGTTTTCCTTTGGTTTTGTGCCTCTCAAATCTTAGTTCATCTTCACGTTTATTTTCTGTATTAATGTAATCATAATGTAGTTTTGAGATCAGTCTGTTCTTTCCACTCAGAATATAGGCATTTTCCTTTTTTTTCTTTCTTCCTTTTTAATGGTGGCAAAGGGATCCTATAGTGCCTATGTCATGGACAGAGGACAAGTTGTGGAAATTGTTTTTCTCCTTCTGCCATGCAGGTTCCAAGAACCACACTCAGGTCACCAGGGTTGGTGGCAAGTACCTTTACACTTGCTGGCCCTCGTGTACAGACATTTTCTATGTCCTGCATGTTGTGTTTACAACCATCATTTAGATAAGGATATCATTTCAAGCCAATGCACTGCCATCTGTTAGGTTACCTTCTGTTTTTTTTCTGGACTGTAGTTCATGCTTCCATGGCCGTCTTCAGGCACATACCTTTTCCTTTCTTGTTACAGGGTAGGTGGGGAGTGGGAATAGTCCATTTGTATGAACTCCCTGGGAAAAGATTACCCAGGCCAAAGTGCCTTCTAAAAGAATGTTAGGTCGAGAGTAGATGCAAGCCTACCTGAAGTACACAAGTGATGCCATATAACATACATATTGAACTCTGCTTTTTCAATTCTGATTTTCTGCCCAAGCAATCTGAAGAGCAGAGATTCTGACAGGACGTCTGGTCAGTAACTGGTCATTGGATCTACTCTTCTCATAGCAGAATGAAGGCATCTAAGTCCAGGAGGTAGAGAGAGAGGGTAAGAAAAACCACACTGTGTAGCTGATGTGCAGAGGAAGGCTGTCATGCCCTCATTACTGGAGCCTGTTGTTATGACACAGAGCAGAGCACGTCATCAGTTAATGACACAGGTGAAAACACAGGTGCAGGGAAGCTCTCTGTAGGAAACTTGCTCTCCTGTGATCATGTGGTAGGGGGCTGTATTCTTTGGAGTCCTGCCAGGTGGAGACCTTTCCAGCCCATCCATGTCTCAGGCCACCCTGTAAAAGCCTTTTCAATCTTTCTTGCTTTTGTTTCTGTCTGGTGTTCCAGATTCATTTAACATTCTGGGGGGACAGGGTCTTTCTGTGTAGTTCAGGCTGACTTTGAACTCACTCATAACTCAGGCTAGCAACCATCCTCCTTATCCTCTTGAGTGCTGGGATTACAAGCCTGCACCAACACACCTAGTACCCCATATTCTTAAGTACCTGTCAAACTCCTCTTTCATTTCATGGCCTTATGTGCCTCGGTTACAAAGGGCTCATGAAAGTCTAGTAAGCAAAACTCCCATTTCTTAGAGGAAGTGGAAGACATCAGAAATTCTCTCAAGTTTTCAGTCCCTTTCATCACATACTCACACCTCCACTATAGTCTACACCCAGCTTTCCTTGATTCTTAATGAAGGGAATATTTTTTTCTTCTGTGCAAGATGCAGCCTTCTTTCTGCACTGTCAGACCTTGTCTATGATCTCTGGCCTCCCTCTCTCACCTGTCTTTCAGTCTTTTCTTCCTTTCTTCTGTCCCTTCAGGCCAGAAGAACATTCAAGATCTCCCCTTTGTGACACACATAGACACAGAGACACACATCCCAGCCTAGTCTCAGGGAATCTATTTCCTGACTGCAAGGCTTTCCTTTTATATCCAGCTCTTGTGTCAAAGTCCTTTCCTCCTGTTGGCTCTTCAGCTCCTGCAAAGACCTCTCTTCCTCTCTCCAACTTAGCGGCTATGGAGAAGATCCTTGTGTCTTTCTGGCTGTGACAGTCTATGGCCCATATTCACTTTCTCTCACTTGACAGCTCCATGGTGAACCAACTCTGATGACAATCTCTCCTCCCTAAGCTTGGCTTAGCCAGTCCCTCGCCCCTCTGTGACCTCCCCTTACACTCTTGTCTCCTTCTCCTCCTGTACATATCAGTCTCTTCTACCTTATCTGTTCCCACCTCATTCAGTTCTGAGAAATTTCATCTTCGGTTACGCTACCAAGTGCTACTTCCCTTGGCAGATTCCCACTTCTCTACTACAGGTCTCTCTCAACCCGTTTGTGTAACTGACATCATCTTTTGTCCACATTCCACAGGTGGAATATCACAGTAAACACCAAAACTAGTTGTCATCTTCCTTCCAAACTTCTTCCTTCTGTTTTTCTTATCTCAGTGAATTATAACAACTCTCCATAGAACAGAAATTTCTAGTTTATTGTATCACCAAGTTCTGTTGCTTTTTGTAGGATTTTGGAACTGTACTCCCTTCTTCCAGTCCTCTGACACTGTCTTGGGGTGCTGCAAAAGTCCCCCGATGGCCTCCTGCCTCTCTAACTCTTCTCATCAAACTTGTCCTGTCACATGCTTTAGCTTTTTTAGATGGCTTCAGATTGCCTATAATACAATGTTACCTGCCTTAGCAAGCAGCCTAGTCTATCCTGGTTATGGCCTTCCTCCCCAGCCTCCTCCTCCTCCTCCTCTTCCTCCTTCTCCTCCTCCTCCTCCTTTTCCTCCTCACACACATCTTCTGCACTCTGGCCTCAATATGACACTTGTTGCTGTTCCTTTGTCTGGAAAGTATATGAAGAATAAGGACATACAGCTTCCTCTTAAGAACTTGTTTCTTCATTTTCCTTTGTTTTTTCACACCACTTAAGCTTTAGTTATCTCTCCTTTCTCTGTGCCTTAATAGCTCTCACCAATCTCTCCCCAGTTCAAGTTCCTCTCATTTCCCCTTGGATAATTCCTATTTCCTACTATCTACCTCTCTCAAGCTCCTTCTTCCCCTCTCCCATCTTGGTTACTTTCCATTTTCATGGTTCCTACAGTTATATCAGGAAGTATACTCATGTCTAAGGATTTTGAGCTAAGATCCACAAATGAGAGAGAAAACATATGTTTTTTTCTGAGTTTGGGCTACCTCATTTGGTTTAACGGTTTCTAGTTCCATCCATTTGCCTGCAAATTTCATGATTTTATTTTTCTTTATGACTGACTAGGACTCCGTTGTGTAAATGTACCTTGTCTTCATTATCCAATCATTTGTTGAGGGACATTTAAGTTGTTTCTATTTTCTAGCTATGGTGAAAAAAGCAGTAATATGGCTGAGTAAGTATCTCTGTATTAGGATATTGAGTTCTTTGTGTATGTGCCAAAGAATGAGTCATATGGCAGAGCGATTTTTAGTTTCTTAAGAGTTCTCCACATGGATTTCCACAGTGATTGTACCAGTTTGCAACCCAACCAGCAAAAACTGAATGTTCCCTTTTCTCCACACCCTTGTCAGTATCAGGTGTCAGTTCTTTTCTTGATCTTAGTCATTCAGACTGGGGTAAGATGAAATCTTCACATAGTTTTAATTTGCATTTCCATAATTGCTAAGGACATTGAATACTGAAAGGTATTTATTAGTCATCTTTATTTCTTCTTTTGAGAACTCTTTGTTCAGATCTGTAGCCCATTTTTAATGGGGTCATATGTTTTCTTGATTCTTTGTTTTTTGAGTTCTTGGTATATTCTGCAAATTAGTGTTTCAGTTTTCATATTGAGGTCTTTGATCCATTTGGAGTTGACTTTTGTGCAGGGTGATACATGCGGGTCTAATTTCATTCTTCAACAGGTGGAGATCCAGTTTCCCCAGCACCATTTGTTAAAGATGCTATCTTTCCTCCAGTGTGTGTCCTTGGTATCTTTGTCAAATATCAGATGACTATAATTGTGTACACTCATGTTTGGGTCTTCTATTTTGTTCTACTGATCTACATGTCCTGTTTTTGTGCCAATACCTTGTTGTTTTATTTTTGTAGCTCTGTAATATAGTTTGAAATTTGTATGGTAGTCTGTATTTAATATCCCTACTGAAAATACATATATAAATGTGCATGCATGTGCATAGTTGATGACTATATAACAAAAATCACAGTGCCAGGCATAGGAAACCTCCCTTTGAATTGTTGGTAATGGTAGCCCAAGAGACTCTTAAAATAATACAAGACACAGCCCTTGATTGCCTTCCAGAACTTGAAGGTAAGACCCTGTTAATGGAGACATGACATACTTTGGACAACAGCTGTCTGCTTGGACTTAAGGCTCACCCAGTGGGAGGGAAATCATGTGATTTTGTAAACATAGCCAAGGACACATAGATGGAGATGGCACAGACTCTAGAGAAAAACCCACCTCTGTTACTTTCCCTAGACCAACATAATTTCTTACTGTGTTCTAAATATGTATCATTATATTTACAGACAAGTGTATCTCTCACCACTCATCAAAGAAACTTCTTTTTCCAACAGATGGAGACTATCATAACATTCCACAACTGGCCAGATGCAGAGAATAAATGACTGTGAGGTACCCAACTGTAAGTGACACATCTACAATACAACTTCTATACCTAATGCTCAGGGAACTCCAAGGAGAGGGGATGAAGAGGAATGGGAAGAATGTATGAACTAGAAAGACAAGACACCTGCTTCTAGTTAATGCATTTTAAACATGATAGAGAAGTTATACCAATGAAATCCCCATAGTACCATAGTCTAACAAGATCAACATAATCACAAATCCAGTTGACGAGCCAAGGTGGATGATGGGAAATATCATGGAGTCCCAACCCAAGATGAAGACTTACAGGTAATCAATGAATACTAAGAGGGAGAATCAATTTTCTCCAGGGATGAGCAATATAGAACAAGGGGTAAAGAAGCCACTAATGAATCCCTCAACACTCATTAATGAAGCTCCCTCATGCAACAAGGTCATAAATGGCTAAATCATGAGATTAGGGATCTGCAGAGCATGGGTCCCTGAATAAGACCCTTCTATTAAGTTTCACTCACCCAGGGCTCGGGGAGCTTTGCAGAAGAGGGGTGGAAAGATTGTAAGACCCCGTGAGGAGGGCCATGACCACATGGAAATAGAATCCTACAAGCTCCTGGGACCCTGCTCACGTGAACCTACAGCGATCGTTTTGGTATGGTCAAGAATCATGCAAACTCAAGCAGACAAAACCCCAGCATGACATTGAGGTACTGGGCAGCAGACCCCAATCTTTGCTGAAGAAATATGGGCAACTGATTACTGTTGAGTGAGGTACTGTTCTTAAAGCGAGGGACTCTGGGTAGGCTGACTAGACCTCAGTGGACGACTCTGTACTGAGGTCACTTGGGGACACTAACTTGATACAGTAGACCTTAACACAGATGAAAGAATGTATAGATTCCACTTGGGGGACTACGGGGAGGGTGCCAGTGGAGAAAGGAATACAAAGATGATTAAGATTGATTGGGATGTTCTATATGATTCATTAAAATTTAATAAAGAACTGCTTTCCCTGTGCCTTGCCCTTAAAGAGGGTAACACTCTCTACAGCTTTCTGAACAATATAGTAATTATGGTAGTAACTAGTGCCATTCAGCCATTGACTGCTGTGGTTCTTTCTTGTTCTGGGCTCCTAATAAGAATGCACATATTGGTCCCTGTGAAGTTCAGTGTGTCTCTGTAACATGCCTTGGCCAAAATATTTACAGTGGCAGTGGCACATGTGAGTTCCAGGTCAGAGAATTTAATTGCTGGTGTAATGACCCTTGGAATTCTTGGTCTCTGTTACAACTGTCAACATTCCATATGGTGACTGTGACCTGGATTATACCTACTGCTGCTCTCCAAAGAATCATAGACTGTGTTCAAGAAATGCATCTTTCAAAATTTAAACCTGTGGAGTTTGGATTTAGTTGCTATTAAAACACAACTTAGCCCATCCTGACTAATAAAGTGATGGATTATAAACACTTCTGCTAGCTTCCGTTGTTGAGCAAGTAACCTTTCTAATTGATTTCACTTCTTCAGAGGCCTGAAGAATGGTAAGGTGCATACAGACAACTGAGGAGTATTTTAGGGAGAGAAGTTGGTGGTATAGCTCTCTAAATTGCACATAATCTTTATCTTACATGAAAAGTCATGCATTTTTTAATAGGTCAGATGAAAATAAGATGAGGCAGACTCAAGGAGTGGACCAGTCCTGATCTGGAATTAATTCAGCTCTCAGACCTCATTAGAGAGTTTCTTTGTGCAGTAGATGGTACTTAACATAGAAACTCACCAAGGATGAAAGTGGAGAGAATAGGTGACTGTGGAGAGCTCAGCCACAAATGGAACATCTGTATCACACCGCTTTCCCAAGGCTCAGGGACCATTAGGGAAGAGGGGATGGAAGATGTTAAGAGCCAGAGGTCAGGGAAGACTGGAGTGAAACAGTGTCTTCTGAACATGACAGGGCCGATGTGCTCATGAACTCACAGCTGCTCTGGTTACCTGATCAAGCCAGGCAACATTCTAGCGTGGAGTGGGAAGGGGTTCACGAGCCCCCATCCTAACCTAAGGATCTGTGAACAGTGGATAACTTCTCAGAGAGGCAGAGTTAGTTTCTTTTGAGGGCGTGACCCCTGCTAGGTTTACCAGGCTCCAGTGAGGGGCTCCATACCCAGAAGTATATGGGCATCTCAAATAAAAGTCAAAGGTTGTTAAAAGTTTGAAGGTTTTTTTTTAAAGTAAAAGCATTTGCTTTTACTGATTACTAAATACATCCCTTTATTGCTGGCCATTAATCCGTGTTTTATTTGATATCCCCAAATCTATGACTTTCATTTCAGTTGCCTTACAATTTAGTTTAGTTCTATCTGCTGGGTTTTCCTCTTATATTTTACCCTGAAACTGTGTTATCCTTTTATCTGTTACTGATTCTAGTCTGTTACATCTTTTATTCTGCAAGTCTTAAAAACAGGAATTAGCACATTTAATCTAAATTTATATACAATGGTCTCACCCAGGAGGAGTGAGACAGTACTGAACTATAATGAATCAACAAAGCAAAACTGGTGGAATTGCTGATTGGAGAGGTAGAAGATAGCCAGGTAGTCACTGAAAGGGAACATTGTGGGGTGAACAGAGCATAGTTTTTAGGGGTAAGAAGATCTGGCACTAATGTAGTTGTGTTATTTACTAGGTACATGCTCTCTAAACATCTCAGTTCCCTTATCTGCAAATGTGGATAGTGAAAAAAACAGTCCCATAGATATAGAGAATTGACCAGAGGCTGGTGTTGGAGGAGCCTAGTCAGCAGGGAGAGTTACAGTTAGAGAGGAGGAATGCATTCTGATGCTCTATTGCACAGTAGGGGGACTCCAGTCAGCAACAGTGTATTACTGTATATTTCAAAATATCTAGAAGAGAGGATTTTGAACGTATTACCACGAAGAAGTGATAACTGTTTGAGGTGATGTGCTACGTAACCTGATTTGACCATTATATGGCATACGTATATTGAAGCATCACATTGTGCCCCATGAATATGTACTACTATGTGTCAAAATGAAAGAAAGCAATGTCATGGAGTTTATGGGACCTGCAACTGAGATCATTTATAGTGAAGCTCTTTGGAAATGCGAGGTAATTGCCTAAATATTTCTTTAACCTGGTAAGAACAGCAGGCGGTTACAGAGCAGGCAGAGCAGGGATGTGAGTGCCCAGCACAGTGAGAGCTTCTGCATCTTCCTGTCTCAACAACAACCACAGGCGGTCAGAGTACACATCTTGCATCAGGACCAAAGAGCCCTTCTACCCACTGGAATCCTTAGATTGTTTGAAGGGAATTCAGGCAAACTTTATCTTTTCTCTTAGATTTTTTTTCTTTTTTTTTCATGACCAGGTGGGTGGCTATTGCTATAAATAATTCTGGAACTTTGGATTCATAGTTAATTACTTGTTCGATACCTGTCACACACTTTCCTCGTTGTCTGATATGTGACTTCTGTTCTTGTTTCTAGTTCCCCTGTGCAATTTCTTGGACAGTCCCTGTAATAGCTTACCTATCATGATCTTCAGACTGATACCCTGCTAAAGGAGACCCTTGTGAGTTGCTTTGGAATAACCAGAGTCCTTGCACAAAAGACAGGGAGATAGAGGCCAAAGTGGTAGTTCTGTTTCTACTCAAGTGACTAGACACGGTGTCTTAGATCTTCTGCAAGTTCCCCAAATTAGGTGGCTTCATTGACAGACAGGTGAGGGTGGTCAGCTGGAAGACATCCTGTCAGGGGCAGAGCTGATTCCTTTGGCCCTACCAGCTGACCTGTAACTGGTGGGCAGATGTGTGAAGAGCATTTTGGCTCAATGACTGGAAGTCAAGGACTCCAGCTTGAGTTTGATCAGAAAACCTCCTAAATATAGAATGCTAAATACTGCTTCTCACCCTGCTGCCTTTCTGGAAGCTTCTCTCATCTCTAACAACGAGAACCTCTACTTCTTGGCCTTACCTGCTGCACTTGCCCTGGCCAAGATCGCTCCAGTAGTTCTCAGCCTTGGATATATTTACAATCACCTGAGGAGATTTTAAACCAATCTAACACCCAGTCTTTCCCCAGAAATCCAGATCCAACAGTTCTGGGATGGAGCCTTGGTGTCTGTAGTTTTAAAGACTCCCCAGGTGTTCCTAAGTTGCAGCCAGATTCATGGACCACTGATCTAACAGTTTTGGTCTCATCAACCCTCTTGCCTTCATCTGACAGATGTGAAATGCAGATATAGCCATCTGTGAAACTCTGGGAACAGATTGGCAGCCTGGGATGGTGATGTCAGCAATGGCCTGACAGCTTCTGCCCGGATTAAAGCCACACAGGTGGCTTCAGGTCCTGATTTTAGTCTCACCTCACCCTTCTCTACATAAAAGATGGTGTTTAAAATAAAAAGCCCTATTTGGCCCCATGGGGCTCACCTATTCATTTTCTTGAAAGGGAATAAGAGAGAAGATTTCTTTCTTTTTACAGAAATGCTCTTGATCTGACTTTCCCCTCAGCCCATCTGCAGCCAGTCATTTTGAAAATCCAGTAAAAGAGATTCCCTAACATCAGCTCTGTGCATTCATCTTCCTTAATATCACCCATAAGCTCACACCCAGGTATTGAGTCAGGCTTCTGATGAAAGAATGAAACCCATGACCCTAGCACTTAAAAGGAGGACACCTAATGATATGATAGAACCGTTCAGAAATCAATTTTCCCGGCACCTCACCTGAATTTCTCTCAGCTCAAGTGCATCCACCTGACTCAGGCAGCCCATCAGTGAGTCTTAATCACCCATGGTGGCTTATGGAGGACAGCTGCTTTTGCACATATGTGTTTCTGATAACAGAACCCATTTAACTGCTCCAAATCCACAGGAATATGATTACACTGGGGTAGTAACTTCTGGGAATGGCTTTGGCACAGTCGTGACATGCTGAGAGGGAGTAAAACATCAACCCTGCATAAATTAGTCTGCCAGGCAGTGGATTTGCTTAGTCACTTCTATCATACCTGTAGTAAAAGTATATCATACCTCCCACACCTGGCCTGGGCATTTAGCTGCACAACTAGATGGGAGGCAAATGTGTCATTGTTTGGTGGCAGCTTCTTAGCTATGTGGGGTCACATCACTGAATGTTGAAGGTGTTAAAAATTTGGCAACAGGAAAAGGTTTCTGAATGACCAAAAATCAATTCAAAATGAAATGTGCAATGCATCAGAGGTGTGTCAGGCAGAACTCGCCATGTTGCATCACAGGACTTCAGTGCAGTTTTGCTGCTGAAGACACAGTGAATAAACATCACCCTGTGTATGCCATCTTGTCACACAGTGACAGCAAACTCTACCTTGAGCGGCTCAGCTCAGATTTCTGACTATCAAATGATATGAGCTGCAGTGTTTTTACTATGCATACAAAGCTTCCTG
The DNA here is from genome assembly GCA_035773235.1 of Eospalax fontanierii. Taxonomy (NCBI): domain Eukaryota; kingdom Metazoa; phylum Chordata; class Mammalia; order Rodentia; family Spalacidae; genus Eospalax; species Eospalax fontanierii. The sequence goes on along the minus strand of CM069548.1, from coordinate 27,776,035 downwards.
CTCTAATAAAGATGGATGGAATGGTCTGGGGCTGGAGAGATGACTCAGCAGGCAAGAGCATTAACTGCTCTTGCAGAGGACCTGGTTCCATTCCCAACACCCACATGGAGGCTAACAACCATCTGTAACTCCAGTTCCAGGGGGGAGTTTGACATACTCTCTTTTCTGACCACTATGAGCAGTGTACAACGTGGGTGCACTTGTATATATGAGTGTGTGCAGGTAACACACTCACACACATAAGATAATAAAATAAAAATAGGCTTTAACTGGTGTCTAAGTTTCTCATTGACTTTAAACATATTTTGATTTATTTATTTTTATTTTATGTATATGAGCATTTTGCTTGACATGTATGTAAGTGAACCTGTGTGTACACTGCCTGAGGAGGCCAGATGAGGACATCAGATTCCCCTGGAAATGGAGTTACAAACAGTTGTTAGCTGCCATGTGGGTGCTGGGAACTGAATCCAGGTCCTTCTTAAGAATAGCTGATGCTCTTAACTGCTGAGCCATCTCTCCAGCCCCTTTATTGACTTAATAAGATTCTAGTTTTGATAATGGGTCAAATAGTGCTACTGCCTGGTTTGTTGTGTTTTCTTGTCCCTGGCTTAGTTGTGAAACTGCTCGTAGGGTCTCAGCAGTCTGCCATTTTGGTCATTGCTGTGATGGCTGTGGTGCAGTTATTGCTGTGGTCAAAGTAACAAATTCATGGTTATACTACACAGACTTTAGTGACCTAAACACAGTGCCAGCAGATATCATTGCCTTAAACCTCACTGTGGACATCAAGGCAACATAATTCATAGCCCAAAGATTAGGCAGAAGCCTATGACCTGATCAACATATATTATTAAGTAGGCTATTTTATATGACCTTTCTCAAACATACATATCAAAGCATTATTTGGTACCCTAAATATGTGCAGTTTTTATGTGTTAATTAAAAAATACATTTTAATTAAAAAAATCTCCAGCAAGGCATGGTGATGCAAGCCTCTAATCCCAGCACTTGGAAGGCAAAGGCGGGTGGATCTCTGTGCGTTCAAGACCAGTGTGGTTTCTATAGTGAGTTCCAGGTCAATCAAGGCTACTTAGTGAGACTTATCTGAAAAAAATATTTCCCACAATATCTCCCCCAAAGCAGCAGCCTGTGAGCCCTTTTCCTTGAGCCCGGGTATGAGAGAACACTAATTTTACTAACTGTTAGTGAGGGGGATGATTTAAAGGAAAGGAAGTCTGCTCCACTAGCACATGGGCCAGAATTCTAATTCAAAAGCGATGCTGATTCTGTGGGTCTTTGATAAGGAGATGGGGAGTGGTGGTTAGGGAAGGGAGAGGTAAAGATCTTTTCTGGACAAACAGAAGTTTATCTGCTCAAAAGCGTTTTCCCCATGTTTCTCACCATTTACAGGATGACCATGGCCAGTACCTCTTTTAGATGAAGAGTGTCTTTGGAATGTTAAGGAATGTTAAACATGCTGATCATTTCTTGCCATTACTAGTGTAAGAAATTTCAGAGAGCAGACTAGGATTCTACAGGGGGACTCAAAGGAGGAAAGGTACGGAGAAGCAGACCAGACTCCTGCTTCTCAGCCTTAATTTTTGTGCCTTCTATACACCACCTCAGTTGTCCGAGTATTGACTGCCCCTGCTCTCAGAACCCCATGAAGCCATCACTCCTAAATTCTAACACATTTCTTTCTTCACTAGCTTCTTCTTCCATTTGCCATTCTCTGCATTTAAAAAAGTGAAAGACTGTGGCAAGAAAAGGAAAGAAAGTTTCTCTTTGATAATGAAATAAGTCTAGGCCCTGATAAATGGTGGCTAATTCAGAATACTTTAGAAAACATGAGCTTCAAGGACCATAGTGAAGGTTCACAGAGCTCCCCACTTCTAACAATGGTGGCCAAAATCTGTCAGTCAGGGAAGACTTCAGGTGACAGACTAGAAAGGTTTCAAAGCCAGAAGGACCTTGTCTAGAATAGTTGGCAACTCATTTTATTCACAAAGAACATTTGAACTGAAAGGAATATTAGGTCAGGCATGGAGGCATATATCTTCAATCCTAGCTCTCAAGAGGGTAAAGGCAGGTGGACTTCTGTAAATCTGAGGCCAGCCTGATCTACATAGAGAGTTCCGGACCAGCTGGGGCTTCAGGGAAGGTCCTGTTTCAAATACAAAACAAACAAACAAAACAAAAAAAGAGATGTTATGAAACCACCCAGTTTTACCTCTGTTTTACCGATATAAGAACTAAAAGTTGTAGTGGTAAGATTTGCTGAAGGTATAATCCCAGCAAATGGCAAAATTTACTTCAAATCTCGGTTGCTTCATTCCAGTAGTCTTAGTGACTACACAGTTGTTAAATGTCAGCTCTCTATGCTCTATCTTATGTCCTAGTTTCGGGGGAGTATTTAGACAAATAATACATGCCCCCTGTCTTCTTAGGAATTAGAACACAGAGCAGAAATGTGTCTTCTTAAATGTATATAATACAGGTGTTTTGAAATAGAGTGAGGCTCACTTGTGGGTGGCTTCCTTCCTCCCATCAGGTGGATTTCCCAGTTGAGCCACCTGGGCTTCTCCCCTTCTCATGCCAGCCTCTACACAGGCTGTGCAAAAAGGGCGGAGGGGACAGAGGCGATACAATGGTAGCACGACGGATGGACGTTAAAACCCGTAGCTCTTCCCTGGGAACAGGGATGATGGATGGGGCAGAGCATGGGCCAGCAGGAGACAGCAGAGACACTGGCAGAGAATAGAGTGCCAACTCTCATTTGTGATTGCAAAGACCCAAGTTCCAACTATTCTATACCACATACATTCAAGAAGCCTCCTGCTGGGTCACAGAAATAATTTCAACCTCCACCCTGCAATCTGGGGTCATAAGCCTTGTTTGATAAAGAATTTCTGTTTTTCCTAAAACGTGCAGTATGTTGAATCTCTGTTAAGCCTTTTACAAATTTTCAGTCAGAAGACCCAAATTAAAATGCTTTCAAAGTATGACTAAAGTTGCAAGCTAGGATACATGATTGGTTAAATTCTATTTTTCACATATGAAAAAAAAAGACTCCATATGTTTTTACCAGCTCATTGAACTGTGTTGGCAATGAACAGATCAGTATATCTAGGAATGATTGATACCATATGATTCTTGAGTATCGTATTTTGATGGTGTTCTGTAATGTTTCAAACCAACCAAACAGAAACCCACCCACATGCTCTGAGCTCCAAACTGGCAGTTTTTGTCTTGATGGCTACATTTAGAGTTTAAACATTGTCATTAAAATTTTACAGGTGACATATCATGAAGGATTACATCCGCCAGTTGTGTTGCCTTCAAAGGCAAACGTTCCCTCATTATAATGAAGGCGAAGGTGGCTGGGTAGGAATGCTGGTGACCTCTAGAAAGTGAACTGCTGACCCATAGATGAAAGAGAATCAGCCAGAGTAAATGAGGCAGAAGTTTTCCCAGCATTAACTGTGCATGCTAGCAGGGCAGATTCTTGTGAAAATTAAAAGAGATGGAGTGGTCAGTGGGGAACTTTTAATAGGAACAAACAGGGCAACATTTCCAGACTATTCTTCTGGTTCATTCTTCATTCTCCAGTTATGCCATATATATGGGTTTTAAAAATGACACAGACATTACACATAAAAATCACACACATAGACTCGAACATCAGAGCCAAGCAAAAAGTCATTTAGAGCGTGAACATCATCAATAGACAATTTATGCAGAGTAAATCTCGACCTGAATGCATACTGTCCAATACAGTAACATTAAAATGAGCACTTGAAATGTGGCCAGACATAATTAGATGTGGTATATAAATACGCACGGGATTTCAAAGACTGCACCAGGAAAAACAAAGAGATGGAAAGCATTTCAATGATTTTTATAAAGGTAATATGTTTAAGTAAGAGCATTATGGATCTCTTGGGCTAAAAATCCATTATTAAGTGAATTTCACCTGTTTCTTTGTGCTTTTGTTTTCTAACTGGCCAGTGTGGTCTGCATTGTATTTCTAGTAGCCAATGATGATCCAAGTGAAAAGTTGGGCTGAGGCTATATCTCAGTGGAATAGCACTTGCCTAACATGTGCAAGCCCTAGGTTCAATCCCTAGTGCAAGAAAGGTTTAGATAAGCACAGTACAATTAGCAATCCAACAGAGTTGCAATATAAACTCATGCCGACTGAGGGTAGTACGACAACTGACTTAGAGTGAGTGACACTTTGATTAACTACTGTTTCCATTCTTTACATTGGAGACCATCTGGAAATTCAAGTATTTGCTTATTAATTTTCTAAAGGAATAATGAGGAAGGGGTGGACATTCTGGGGATGATTGTGCTCCAACTCCAAGTTGGGCTCTGTTTCTGCAGGTCATTGGCTTTGCTCAAAGGAAACTACTGTTGTGAAGACGGGGTTAAGCCATTTATTCTTTTATATTAACAGGGCTTACACTCAGCTATCAGGAAGAAGTATCAGAGGATTCTCTTCTTTAATGACAGGTTGATGAAACACCATTGACTGGGTGGGGTGGCATTTTGAATGAGACAATGTAGCCCGTATGCTATACCGAGAGGCAGTGTGAACTTTGGGATCCCAGGATGTGGTTAAGTGAGCAGTGTGCTCTTTGGGAAATCCATTGGGTCTGCTTATTTTACTCTTTCCCCAACATTTTCTCATGTTACAGTAAAAGAGATACTTTTATGCTTAGGCAGAAAAAAAATCACATTATTAGTGTATTTCTCTGGGTCTCACCAAAAGAAATGAGCTTTCAACATTTGTATTTATATTCAATATACAATGTGAACTTAACATGTGTATCCTATCGTATAAAGAGAGGGGCTGTCCTCACAGAACAAACAGATGTAAGCTTTTCACCAGGCTCTGGAGGAATGTACAGAGTGGTAGGGAGACTCATGCAGTTTTGTGAGATGGGTGAAGGTGTTATGTAAGCCCATCAGCTCTGCTAATTCTCACAGAACCTAACACAGAGGAGCACTGGATTGGAATAACTTCACAGTCAGGGCCAGAATACACTGAACCACAGGAAAAAGGTCAGTGGCTATGGACTGTGAGGAAAAGTGAGACAGCCTGTGAAAAAGCAGGTGTGTAGTCATGCTGAGAAAACATCTTGTTCTGAAACTCATCCTGTGCCAGGAGCTACCTTCATCTCCCTTTCATTATCATAAATGCAAGGGCTCCAGAAAATTCCGTCATTCCCTGCTTTTGTTTGATCCCTTTGTGAGGAGTGTTACTCAGGCTTTAGCTGCTGATGACTCACGGTTAAGTCTATTTTCCTTTTTTATTTTTTAATACACTTGCAAATCACAGAATATTCTCCTTTGTTCTTCCTCTTCCACCCTTCCTCCAAGGAAGCTGAGCCCGTTACCTGAAAGAACTAAAGCCACCCAGGGAAAGGCATTGGTATCCACTTCATCAAATCTAGTTGACGATAATTTCTTATAAAGCAGAAGACTAATTCTTGAGGATTTTCTGGAGCCCTATGAAAATTCATATCACTTTGTACCCTATGTGAGTTGAAGGTTGTTGCCAAACGACTGCTAAGAAGATAGAAGGGATGTTGCAGAAATATAAATAGGCCAGCACTGAAATTTAATTAGACACTGCATCTGTTAATAATAAATTCAATTAATTTCACCTTCTACCTATACCAGAGGAGAAAAGAAACCCAGGCAAAATAATAATTCATTTTAAATGCCTCAATTGGGAACCTCCTTTCCTGAAGAGTGATTTATGCAGTAATTTACTGACTGTGTCTTCACAAGATTGTTCCAAACCAGCCTTTTGAAATAATAATAACTTCTGGATGTGTGTTGTGAGAGATATAACAAATGACTTCTTATTAATTTTCATTTAATGAGTTGCCTATTCTCATGGTAATTTTTTAAAAATTCTCTTCTTAAGATAAACAGGTTATAAGTACTATGTATAACACTTCCATTTCACAAAAGTCATGACAGAAAAGTCTCCCATCTTCCATACATGATTTGACAATCCATCAGTTATCCCAGCAAATCATTTTAACTTTTTATAGCAGAGTGATTCCAGATTAGTTAAAAACACAAAGAGAGTATTTATCAGCAGCAAGGGTTCTTTCTAGCAGGGCAAGGACAGGAAGGAAACAAAGTCACAGTCAAGATGGAGAAGCAGGTTGATAGTTAAGGAGCCGTGGACTGGTTCCTTTTTGGAGGATAAAGATATGAAGATCATTCCTTACAGATTTCCTATTTCCTTAAGTCCCTTTTAAATAAAAAGAGATCTCATACCTTCCTACATAATCAGTAAATATTTAAGAATATTAAGGTTTACAACTTCACTTTTGAAATTTATTTAGGGGGGAGGGTTGTGTGCAAGTGCCAGAACATGCCTGGAGGTCAGAGGTCAACTTGTGGAAGTTGGTTGCTCCTTCCATTATGTGGGTCCCCGAGATGGAAGTTTGTCACCAGGCTTGGCAGCAAGTCCTTTTCCCAGCTGAGCCTTCTTGCTGGCCCTTGAAGGTTATGTTTTCAAAAAACTTAACTTCATAACAACTAATTCTATGTTAGAATAACAAACATAGCAAGAATGAAATATTAATAAATATAAACCAATAGAAACAAAGGCGAAGAAATTGCGTAGAGTCAGGGCAAGACCCTCTGCATAGTCCTTACAACAGTCTGAAAGAGTGTTGCAAAAGCATTAAATAATTCAAATATAATGGTTACTTACACGAAAACCGGAAAGGCCTTGCTCCTAACCCACATTGCCTTATGCCTTCTCCGTGGAAAAGTCCATACTGCATCTCACCCATGAACTTGTGTAGCTCCTGCCCGGAGGCATTGACAAGGAGAGCCCCTGTTTTGCACAGGATAGTGGCTTTAACCCACAGCGGTGTCCCCATTGCTGTCACAACGCCAAGGGCACATAGGAAGCTCAATACGCCAGCCATGCAAAAAATTATCTTCTTCTGTTGGTTTGGCATGATGAGAAATGGCTTTCGTGAGGATGCAATTCCAAACCAGGACGTCTGCAAACATTGAAAACGGACTGTCCCTTTGGCTGCATTTAACACAGACGCCGAAGAGACGGGCTCGAAAGGCTCCCCCAGGTTGAATGTCAGTTCATGAAGCTCCGTTTCTCACCCACCATGGTCTTTTCTCCTCTTCTGCCTCTTCTCTCTAAATCGAAATTTTGGGGTTAAGAACCTGTAAAATAAAACTCTTTGAAACTGCCTTCAAGTTCTGCTCTTGTGTCAGTAAGAAAGGTCTAGGGTAACAGATGGAGTCCCCTGTGTAACTTGAGAAATGCCTTCCTTCCTCAGTCTGTTGCCTGACTGGGTGAGCTGAAACTTTCAGAAACATGCTTGGCTCCTATGGTGAGTTTTCAGCAACTTGAGACGTTCATTTATTGATGAGTTTTTATTTCTGGGTTTTGTTTGCTTTTAGTGCCAGGTGATGGGGAATAGGCACTTTGGCAGAGGTAATAGTAATTAATTGATTTTGAAATGTTTAATTTTAGTTGGATAAAAACATTGCACTGCTTTGAATCTCTTATAGACATAAAAAGCCCCAGAGAAACACAGACCTGGTCCTCCTCACCTCCTGCTCTCCCAGACCCACCTTTTAGATGCCATCTACTTAGAATCTGATTTAAGTTCTTCTCAACACACCAAAATATGGAAATGCAGTTGTAAATATGTTCATTTCTAAATGCTTTCATTTGAAAGCATTTTTATAGCAAGAAATATGATCCTAGGTCTACAGAGTACCAGAATCTATAAAGACAAGGGTATTGTCAAGGAAACAGGGACTACAGTCAGACAGAATTCATCCCAGAAGAGCAAGTATCCCAGAGAAGATTAGCTATTAAGGTGACAAAGTCTTAAATAAGATTATGTAGCAGAATAGATTTGGTTAAGTTACGAAGACCTGAAAACTAAAGCTTTGGAATTCAGTAATGGCTTCTTCTTAATAAATGCCCAGTAGGGTTCCTTCTAGGGAAAACAAGCAGAAAGTTCTTCCCATCTCCCAAGAGATTGTTTATTGTGTATGTATTATTTCATGTTATGCCTGCTCTGACTTACAAAGTTAACTTTTACTTCAAACTTAGTAACTTGATTACAAAGTTTGGTTCTTTGCTCAGAATTTTATCTGATTGTGTTATTTAACTCTTAAAATATTTTATTTATTATATATTTTAAGTGTATACATGTATTGCCTGCATGTATGTAAGTGCATCCATGTCGTGTAATGCATAAAGAGGTCAGAAGAGGGTGTCAGGTTCCCCTGGAACTGGAGCTACAGGCTATTGTTACCTGCTATGTGGGTGCTGGGAATTGAACCCAGGTCCTCTGCAAGAGCAGTCAGTGCTCTTAACTGCTGAGCTATCTCTCCAGCCCCTGTGTTATTTAACTCTTGCAAGTAACATATAGCATGAAGAAGCTGCTGCTGCTAATCATATCCCATTATATAGATACAAAAACCAAGGCAAGAGAAACCAAGCAACTTTCTGAACAGAATAGTGGAATTCTGTGGTTTATGTGTTAAGCAAAGCCCTGACCTTGAAGAGATGGCCAGAATTTTAGCTGGGCTTCAGTTGGGTAGGAGGTAACAAGGCAAAGTAGCCCATTGTTGATTTTACATCTTGTGTGTTTACAGAACGTAGTTACCTGCAAATAGAACTGTTCTAGTTGGCCAAGAACATTTATGCTAACTTTCACCATCCACCTTTGAGCATTCCAGCTATAAAGAAATTTATACATGATTCATTTACATGTGAGCTGTAGATGAGTCCATATACTAGGCACACTCTGAAGGGAACTTTGGGGTTATAGGCTTGAAGTGCAGGTGAACTCAGCATAGATATACTCTTTTGGGGGTTGCTGGAGCCTGACTTGTTAAAGACAGACAATTGATTATAGACCTACTAAAGAATGCCTCCATTCTTTCAGACGAGGAGGGGAAAACATCCGCCGCAGCCGCAGAAGAACCTGTGTGTAGATTCTCTGCAGACACTCAAAATAAGATTGAAAATATAAATTAAGACTTTCTATTGTGCATAATTCCATACACAATAAAAAGCTCATCTCAGATGACTTGGCCCTCCAATGAGCTCACCACTGAATTTAGAGTGTTAGTCATCACAATAAAACAAGGGGAAGCCGGGACCCCCAATTAGCATTTATCAGGTGATACGTGTGTTCTATTCATCCCAGAAATCTTAGCTGAAGGTATCTAGATAAAATTGAGCATATTAAATATTTGGCAACTTTAAAAGACAGAATTGCAACTTTGTCAATAGTATTAATACTTCTTTAGAAAGGGCGTGGCAAGAGAGGGGTGCTTAGCATTGTTCAGTGGTTTAATTAGTCAAAACCCTGTCTAGGTTTTTAAAGTTGTCCAAGGAGGAGAAAACAACTTGATTAAATCAGCTTTTAACTCTGCTTCAGTCTACAGTAAAGTGAATCTTGTCTGTAGAGACACGGGAAAAACAAATACAGTGTAGTGAGTTAATTTCTCAGCCTGAAATTATGTCCCTCCTCCTATTTAGTAAAGTTTCCTTTCTTTAATGAAACAATAGTAGTGTGATTTTTTGGTCTTTACTGAACAAACTGATCTAAAGCCACACCTTTTGTTCTAACCAGGTGGTGCTCAGTTTGGCTGCTCATTGGAGTCCCTGGCAGTGATTTTCAAATAGTGATCTCTGATCTTCATCCTTGAGGCTCAGATGTGCCTGATTTTAATGTGACCCTAGCACTGAATCACCCAGTGATTGCAATGTGCAGCCAAGGCTGAATGGCTGAATGCCACTGATCTCACGCTCTCCTTACATAGCATCCTTCTGATTATTAACCAGGCTTCTCAGGGATCTCTGTGTTGCCCTGTGCACAGCCAGAATAATATCCTGGTCTCTAAGGAGGAATATTCTCGTGGTCAGTTAATAAACAGGCACCAGCATCTGTTGCTCAAGTTTTCCTGCATTCTTTTAGCATCACTCTAACTGTCTCAGTGAGTAGGACCATGGTCTACCTCCAGTCACTATGTGCACATCAGTAGTGATGGATCCTGGCCTTGGAGGTAACTCCCTTCAGGACCCACGCCCACCTCACCTCTCTCCTGTGCAGATTCCTTTCAAACTTCAACGTCAACCACCCACAAGCTGCATAGTAGTGTGTGATCCGCCCTCTGAGGATGATATAATGAAACCTGGCAGTCATTATGCTGACAGCCTTCTTTTCAGATTTCATTTTAAATGGCTTGAATGACAGTGATGACACCATTTTCTTCACAGTCTCTCTGAGAATTTGAGTCATTAATGTCAGCAAGTGTTCACCGAGAGCCCTACTGAAATCTTTACTTCTTTCAAAGTCTTAATGGGAATATATCTGGTGACATAAGTCGATGGAACTGGGCCCAGCCCTCTCCCCTGTGACCCCGTTCAGGTGCTGGATAATGATATAATTTTTCAGAGTGTCTAGAAAACTAAAGAGAAAGGAGCACAGTTGTAGACTCTGTGTTTGCTTCTTGTACAGCATGCATGCCTCTTGTCTCGGCTGCAGTGCAATTTTTTCCTTATGATCCTCTGGGGAGAGAGAGAAAGGAGAGAGAGGAGAGAGATAGAGAGAGAGAGAGAGACAGAGACAGAGAGAGACGGCTCAGATCAAAGTTGTGTGAAGTCTCCCCAGATTTTCTCCCCAGCCCTCAACCGCACACCCACGCATAGTACGCACACGGCACGGGGTGGAGGGAGGAAGATTTCAGGATCGTCACTAATGAGGAATTGCTTAGTTTCTCTGGCATTCATTTTGTACATTTATGAAATAGTGGTCTGGACCACTCTGCTGATTCTCAGAGAATCTCTACACAGAAAAACCACGTCCTTAGCTGAATACCGGGAGAAACAAGGGATGGGGATCGAGCTGCTGTGTTTCTGGAGTGGCCTCACACTCCTCCGTATTGCCTGAACCCCAACATCTGTCCCTCTAGTCAACCGTGAGGAGCCCAGTTTGGATTTTTAGTTTTCATCTAGATAAAAATAGAGAAAGCTATGGCAGTAAAGTGAGTCCACTTGCTGGGTTGTTTGTCTGGTTTCTTTCCTATACTAACTTGTTAACATCACAGAATATTACACTGCCTAGGCACCCAGAATGCTGATTATTCCAATGATTAATGTTTAGATTAATGAGAAGTTCAGCATTTTATCTGATTTGCTGCTGGTAGTACTGATTTTGATTTTCCTCCAAATGGATCATTATGGTCTAGGGCCTCTCTAAGAAAAATCCAGCAAAGGTCTATCAAGCTTACTATTCCAAGACAAGAGGCCTTTGTGAATCTGTCCCATTTTTCTCATCTGTAAAGCAAAATCTGGCAAATTTGATTGACATTCCTTGACTAATTCAAGTTGCTGGTGATCTTCAAGTAGCATTGTAATTCTCTAATGACTGTAAGGGAGAAAAAAACACTCCATGGAAAGAATTGATTGATTTATTAGAGGGAAAATTACCACATGTGCTAGACCTTGATTGCAGCTAATATTTGTAGAGCTAATTGCTTGAACTACAGGATTAAAAGGATTGAGGGAAGGAAAGAAAAAGAAAACAAAGTTCTCTTGAATACAGATGAACCCATGATGGATTTGGGCTGGGAGGGAAAATTCAGGGCAGGGATTTTCAGGGCTTTTAGTAATTGTGGGGACATTAAGAGAAAGAATTGAGCCTAACACAGTAGCCATAGAAAAGGAGCAGGATCAGACACCCACATGATCTGTCAAGTAAGATCCATGTGACACCATTGGATTTGTCTGGGTTTCTTGTTTAAGAACTAGGCTGACATTTAAAGTCTCAACCCAAGGTTAGGATGCAGTTCAGCATTAGTGCACCTGCTTACAATGCTCAAGGACCTGAGTTCAATCCTGGGCCCCACAAATAAAAGGAAACAACAAAAGAAACCTCTTAACTCAGGAAGTCTGGGAAGACACCTGGGTGTCTGAGCTATTACAGCAAGGCAGGAACATTTACTTAATCTAAAGAGCCACTGCAGTTTGAGATGCTTCCTTTACAATAAAAGACCAGCTTCCTAGCACCAGGAAATAGATGATTTTCCTCTATGGTAAAACCTGGGTAACTTTTGGAGTAGTTTGATTCTGTCATTACCAACTATGGAATACTGATGGACTACAATATATTTCATACAACTGTGGCATAATTTCCTAATGACATACCAAAATGATAGTAGTAATATTAACAAAAGTTTAATCATGAGACAACTTGACAACTAGGTAAGTCTACTCCAGGCACTTTACGTATGTCAACTCATTTCTTCTAAGATACACCTGGGCAATTCTTGGATTTCCTACTCCTTCTCTGAGATGTTTCAGGTACTGTGATAGCTTCATCTTTAGTCAGGTCACAAGTTATTTCTAAAATATTCTTGTGGTATAGAACTAGATCATAGTTTAGTCAGGTGGATTTATAGCTTGTCAAATCTCCGGAAACCAGAAAAATTGACTGTGGAACCCTGCCAGATACAGAGATCTTTAGACTAATTCATCCATATATTTTTTTAATCAAGGACTTGGATAAAAGCATTGGCTATATCGCCTTCAAAATTTTAGCTGCATAGAAAATGTTTAATAAAGTCCTAAGAGTAGAGACAGCTAAAAATAACAGAAAACCAAATGGAGAGGCAAGAGCATTTTACGAGTTTATAAGGTTCAGATTTTTTAAATGTAATTGCCTGGAGGAAATCTGGGTTGGCAGACTCTCACACAAAAAGACAATTAACTAGACAGCAAGCTTGACAGGACGTAACAGTGTGAAATGACTATTGCAAGTGCTACTACAGTGTAATGCACACCTTTGGGGTGTCAGCACAGCCCTCATCCTTCTCTTTGAGGAATGCTTTCAGTAGCCACAGACAGAAACCCAGTGGCAGATGCATATGAATTATGTTATACATCTTCTCTGGCCTACTTTGATTAGGTATAACCATCTAGACCAACCAACCATGTTCATATCAGGTCTCCTGAAAATCTGGAAGTGATATTGGGCAACATGAGTCAGAAACCCATCTGTAGAAAGACAGGAAGATACTGTCTCTCCCTTGATAAAGCTCTGAATTGTACTGGACTGCCCCAGTTAATTGCTTATTTTTCCTAATAGTTGTCACCATGTTCCTTGCTGGCAGTCTGATAGTGTTCTCTGCTTCCAAAGTTTTTGTGGTCTTTTAGTTGTTTGCTTGCTTTCTGATGAAAGCATTGGATCTTGGCCCAAGACTTGGGAGTGGACCCTGGCTGTAACACCCTGATGAGAGAAGGCTGTACTGTAGCACCATGTGAGCATACAACCTATGTATCCTGGAGTCAGCTCTCTCTATCCTTTCTCTGTGCCCAGCACTGCTCCAGTGTAGTGGTAGCTTCCACTTAGGCTGACCTCAGCTCCTCCTTCCTCAAGTATCTGGACTATTCTTTCCTGTTATGGCCACCCACATAGGTGTCCACACTCCCAGCCCCCAAATTTGGAGGAACTATAAGAATCCTTGCAGGCTGAAGTTCCAAAGACAGTTTCATGGACAAGACGATATATAGGGAGGACTGCGCTGTATCCTAGTGTACAAACAGGTCATCTTCCTGTGGGGCAGAGGCTGGCAACATACTAGCCGTTCTAGCAGCTTATAAGATGGGGTGACAGTCTATTAGGTACAATGACCTGGGACTTGGCTATCTCTCCAGGCTCTAACTCCAGTTACACCTCCAAATACACCTCTGCTGATGACTGGCCTCTTCCTTCCTCCTCTTTCTTTCTTTAGACTATCATCTCCTTTAGCAAATCTTTAAACAGCAGTATCTGCCCTGTGCAGATCTGCCTCGTTTTACCCCAGAGTCCCAGGGCAGATACAAGAAAATCGAGTTTACAAAGAAAGGAAAGCACAAGTAAATTCATTTTTCAATTGTCTTCTTTCTACTATCCCCTCTCTCTCTTCTCGCCCGCTCCCCAGCTTTATGAGCAGGAACAAATATTTTGCCCATGTTTGAGAGGATGAAAATCCTTCACAAAATACATATGGATGTATCTTAGAAAAATAACACTGTCCTTTCAGATGATAAAATACAGGGTAGTCACAAAGGCAATAAAGAGTTAAAAATAAATATTTTTAACACAGTGGGTAAAACAATTTAATTAAATACTAGTAAAACAAGGTGAAGTTTATAACTGAAGAGTCTAAATCCAGTGATTACGAAACCTTTATTACCTTCATTAAAGTACTTGGTTACTTTGTATAATACCCTGGGTCTGATCCTCAGCACCGAAAAAATAGAATTCTTTGTGTATCTCTGTGTGCATATACTCATTTGAAAAAATTATGAGGCCAGACAGGAGGCAAAATTGCCTGAAGATGATGGGTGTCTTCCCTAGGAAGTCTTTCAGGATGGGAAGATATGGGAGCACTGAGTAGCCAGCAGTCCACCAGGAACAACAAATGAAGTGAGCTTAGCTAAGGGCCACAACTCCCGGGCTTGTCGCACGTGGCAAGTCATCAGCACTTTGCTTATCCCTGCCTGACAGAAGAAACTTAAGGGAGGACAGATTGACTTTTGTCTCACAGTTTGGAGGACAGAGTCTATCTCTGTAGGAAGACAAGGGGAAGAGAGTCCTGGTAGAGTTCAAGCCAGTGGGAATATGCTCCTGGAGCTTATATTGGATGGGACCAGAGGAGGGCCAGGCTACAATTCTCAAAAGCCTGCACCAAGTGGCTTAAGTCAGTCAACTAGGTCCCGTCTCTAAAACGTTCCCAAAGCTCCCAAAACAACACCCCAGCTAGGGACCAAGTATTCAAATATATGAGCCTATAAGGGACATTTCACACTGAAATTGTAAAAATCACCAACCCAAATGAACTGTGTCTTCAAATGATGTAAAAGGTCTAACACTAAGCATGGACTTTACTGAGGAAAGAAACAGATATGGCTAGCCTGGGATCCTCATGAGGATAAGACTCCAATGAACACGAGAGGCCGGGGTGTGGACAGTGGTGAAGTGTAATGCCTGGATTTGATCCTAAGCACCGAGGGAAAAAAGTACGTTTATAAAGAAAAGACTTTTATCGAGCTTCACGCAATGCCTTCCCATCCACTAGAAGGAAAGTTAAGCTAGCTTTTTCCTATTAATTATACAAGATGTGTTTTAGCATTGTGAAAGAAACTACTTTAACAAATGTATTTTAAAAGATAAGGCACACTGTATGAAAAATTAAACAGAATTTGTTATAGATCTCAGTGTAAAGCCTAAAGTATAAAATGTCTAGAAGAAAATAAATTTTTGTGACCTTGAGTTGGATAAAGATTTCTTAGACAAAAGCGTATGGCTAGGAGTGACCTTGCATACCTGTAATCCCAGGATTTGGGAGGCTGAGCAGGAGGAGAGTAAGTTCAAGGCTAGCCTAGGCAACATAGTAAATCCTTGTCTCAAAAAATCAGCAAAGTAAACTTAGGAGAGGCTGTCAGAGTAGAAAAAGTGGGTGTTGTGCCTTCATCTGCTGGATGAAATTCTACCCTTCTAGCTTGGTGTGCTGTTACCGATACAGGTGCATTGCTGCGGCAGAGGTGAACAGAGGAGAAGAAAAGCCTTGATACCTTTGCACACAGGACTTGCCAAGCTCGCATTGCTCTGATCAGACGTCTGCTCCCAGCTGCATTCCGGCTGACTGTGTGGATCGCCCCCACAGGACCGAAGAGCACTGTCCAAGCCAAGGGAGTGGTTGGAACCTTTGGAAATTCTAGTTCAGTGTTTGAACTTTTCAGTCTTTATGACCTGATTGGAAGAGTACCATTTTCAGAGCCCCAGAAAATTCAAGTTACTGAATCTAATGCTGAGGACTAGGTTCTGGAATGTGGTACATTTCCCTCCCCTGGGCTATGGTTGCTTTCTGAGCTATGGAAATGCCTCACTGGAAATGGAATATTGAAAGTTTTAAGAAAGCCACTGAACCAACAGTTAACACTTGCTACATATTAAATTATTTCTATTTTAACCTCAATCTGACCATATTGAAAATAAGACTTAAAATTTTAACATGTTCTGACCCAAAGTCCTGGTCTGTCATGACATTCAGTATCTTTTGATATAGACTCTTTCTGCAATGTAACTGTAGAAAGATTTCAAATTTTGTTTTAATTTTATGAGTGTATTACCTGCATGTATGTAAGTGCACCTATGTTGTATACAATGCCCACAGAGATCAGAAGAGGGCATCATATTCCCCCAAACAGAACTTACAGACAGTTGTTAGCTGCCATGTGGGTGCTGGGAATCAATCCTGGGTCCTCTGCAAGAGCAGCCAGTGCTCTTAACTCCGGAGTCCAGCCCCAAGATTTCAAATTTTTAGGGGGCTTTTAAAATCTCATTTAGTCCTTCTAGTAGCCCTCAAGTAGTGAATTCTCTATCAGAAAATTCACAAATTATTGTTTGTGGTGTAATTTATTATAGTGCAATTAAAAAGCAGACCTTTTCCTGTAAAAATTGTATTTGCTTTTGTGTATTGAGTGTGTGTGTGTGTGTGTGTGTGTGCATAATGTGTCATGTGTGCTTTTGCCTGTGTGTGCACATGCCTTTGCATGGGGATGGGGTCTTTTCAAACCACAGTTTCACGCACCATCAGAGATGTGTCTTCATGTCCCTGTGATATTTTCCTTATTTTTAATTTGTAGAAGTAATATTATCCAGGTCACAGGAGAGTAAATTTTCTGTAACTAATTCCCCCAACTAAAAGCTGATGTACATACAAACAGAAGTCTGTTGGCATTTCCAGGACACTGAATATCAAAGAGAATATATTTTATATTTAACTTTGGGGTATGAATGTACCTTCATTCTTGGAGAGTTGGTAATAAAGAAGATTTATCAATTTAATTAGTGGTGTATTACACTGGGGCATTGTGTAACAGTTTTTTGGTCTTATGAATGACTGTGCTATAAAGGGCTGAATCTATGATATAGCTCAAAATGAACCCCTAGGGTTGTGGTTTCTGGAAGAAGTATTGCTAAAATGGCCCATTCTCACTAAAAGTCGCCCAACAACATGATGTACAGGGACAACCACAAAAGGTCTTTCTGAAAACACACGAACTCAACAGACAAGGTGTCTTCACAGCAAAAGTGCTTTGGGGATTTGAAAAATCAACCGAGTTCAGTACGGGCATAGAAAAACCTGGAGAAACACTCTGGAGTTTTAACAGTGAGTTTTCATTGAGGACAAGTGCTAGGTGTAAGAAAGGAGACATGGAACTTTAAGACATTTCATCTGCTGTGAGAATTAGTATTACTGCAGGTTTTTATTTTTTGTTTGTTTTTGTTTTGAGATGAGATCTCCATGGATCCCAAGTGGCCTCAAACCAAGAATGACCTTGAACTTCTCATCCTCCTGCACCTTCTGAGTGCTGTGATTTCAGGCAGGCACCACGATACTTGGTTTGGATGGTGCTGGGGATTGAACCCAGGACTTTCTACATGCTAGACAAGCACTGTGCACTTTTGTTGTTTTTGTTTTGAGGTAGTCTCTCACTACATAGCCCAAGCTAGTCTGGAACTAGTAACCATCCCACCCCAGCATCCCAAATGCTGGGAATACAGGTGAGCCACTACACCTGGCTCCAGCATGTAGGTATTATCACAGAAAAGAAGCAGGAGGCTTTACTATTCGCTTGTCTCCCAGCTCAGAAACCAGAAAGGCAGACTTGCCTTTTCCTTCTCATTCACTCACCATCCCTGATTGGGAGCCTGGCCTTGTTAGTTCCCTTCCTAAATACCATCTCTTCACGTCCCTGTGACATTTCCTTCTTTTTAATTTTAGATGCACCTCTGGTCCCTATCTCTGCAGCTGTGTCTCCGGTCAGGTGTTCATAGCTGTTCTCTGACGGAAGCAACAGGCCTCTCTGAGTCTGACTCTGTGGAGCACTAGCATTTTCCTCCCATCTTCCCACTCCAGCTGAACAGTCTCCCAACACAGAGCAATCCTGGGGAAGGCTCTACATGTGTGAAGGCAAAAAGAACAGGGAAATATGCATCCCTCCGCTTATTTCGCTGTGAACCTAAAACTACTCTAAATCTAGTTCTGACCCTACATGTTTTCTAAAATTCATTTCTAATTGAAAATCTGATAAGAACTAGCCATAATCAAAAGAAAGAAATAATTATTCCTTAGCGTGGCACAATAAATCCTCATGGCCCTGTCTACCTATATGTGTTCATCAGCTTTCTAGCACTATGAAAAAAATGCCCAGTGTAATCAATTTCTAAGGATTTGTTTCGGTTCTTCATTCTGGATGTTGAAGTCCATGCTGAGTCTTGCTCTTGGGTCTGTGCTGAGCCAGTGCATTATGGTGGGAAGAATAGGATGAAGAGGATGCTCATCTTACGGCAGCCAGAAGTGAAAGAGAGAAGGAAGGGCTGGGGTCCTTACATCCTTTTCAAAGGGACACCCCCATACCGACCCTACCTGTTAGAGGTTCCACTACCTCCCAGGAATGCCATGAGCCTTGGGCAACCCCTGTAGAAGCTCTCCCTGGAAAGAATTGACTCCTAAGTGATCGATTGGTACTTTGTTTTTGGTGTTTCTCTCAACACGATTGTTCTTCGAAAGCAAAGATCTCATTTTAAATGTCCACTTTTTAAATTTAGGTATCCTCAGCATTTTCCACATAAATTAAAAGTGATCTGTGTCAAGTGACAAAGGAAGGAAGGAAAAAGAAAAAGGCAAAGAATATAGACTTAGGAGAAATAGACATATGATCTAGTTTTATTTCTGATACTGGCCGAATCTAATTTTTATATCATTTGTATATATGTGTGTGTGTTCATTTGTGTGAATACAAGTACACATGTGTATGTGGGGGAGCAGAGGTCATCTTCAAGGGGTCAACTTCAATGCACTGTATTTTTGAGGCAGAGTCTCTGACTGAACCTGGAAATCTTTGGTTTAGCTAGATTGGCTGACCAGCAAGTCCCAGGAGCCCTGCTGTCTCTGCCTCCTCAGGGCTGGGATTATAGGCACATGCTGCCACTTTTGGCTTTGTATGTGGGAATCTGAACTCAAAGTTCTCTTGCTGACATGGCACACACTTTACTGAGTCATCTGTCTCCCAGCCCCCTTAACCTTAAGCACACTGGACATTCTAATTGGTTTCCCAACACTAAAATTCTAAAATAATGCTTTCAAGTTGTGGTTTCATCAGGCCTCAGCGGGTGACTCTTGGGGTCTGGATAGCTTTAGTTGTCAACCTGACGCACCTGAGTAGAGGGAACCTCATAAGGAATTTCTTCCATTGGATTGGTCTGTGACCTTATCTGTGGGGCATTTTCTTGATTGCTGAGTCACGTGGGATGGCTCAGCCAACTATGGGCAGTATCATCTCTGGGCAAGTGGTTCTGAGTTAAATAAGAAATCAAGCTGGTGGCTGGAGAAATGGCTCAGTGGTTAAGAACACTGGCTGCTCTTGCTGAGGACTCATGTTTGATTCCCAGCACCCACATGGTAGCTAACAACTGTCCTAACTCCAGTTCCAGGGGATCCAACACCCTCTTCTGATCTCCTCAGACACAGCACGACACAGGTGCACTTATATACATGCAAACAATATACTCATACACATAAAATAAAAATTAATAAATAAAATACTTTTAAAAAGAAAGCAAGATGCTCAAAGGCCAGAGGAGCAAGCCAGTAAACAGCAACAAACCTCCATGGTCTGTGATCCAGGTTCTTACACTGAGCTTCTGCCTTGGCTTCCTTTGATGATGGACTGTGAACTATAGGCAAATAAACCCTTTCTTCCCAGAGTTGGTTTTGGTCAGTGCTTTTATTACAGTGATTGAAAGCAAAGTAGGACAGGAACCTAAGAGAACCCCTCGAAGCCAATGCTACAGTGGTACCACTAAAAGATTTGAGCTCTAGTGTTTCCTTTAGCTTAGTTACTGTGCTGCCACAAACGCTTGAACAAGTTGATTAACTTCTCTATATCGTAACTTCTACAGTTTTATAATAGGTTTCATAGTATAGCAAGTTTGCAGAGCGTCAATGAGGTTTAGATTAAATAATGTATGTAAAGTGCTTAGAGCAACGCCAATGATATTGAACACATAAACGTTTGATAAATATTGATGATGCGATGATTTTCCCTTAATGTTTCTGAGGGTATTTTTCTACATAGGAGTAGGATAAACTGTGAAGTTTAGTGTAAATACCTGTAGTCAATACTGATTTTAAAAGTACTCTATTACAGTGTTGTATAGGCACAGAAAAATTCACTAGTCTGCAATGAATTAGTCCTAAAAGAATGCAAGTAATCAAAACAACTTGAAATATTTTTTACATAATTACTCTCGTGTACCTAAAAATTTTTACCACTAGAAATTTATTTATTATTGAATACTTTGTGCCCTTTTGAAATGTGGAGGTTTTTAACAAGTAGGAGGGTATGAGTCATGTAATCTTTAGAGTGAATGAATTAACTGTTTCCCTGAGAACAGTTTGATGAGAGGAAGGGAATCAGTGCTTTGCCTGAGGTGGAGGAGGTGGGGGGGGATGGTAACCTGTGAGGATTTGTCAGATGTGCTGGATTTGGGGACTGTAGCAGTTCTTGCAAGGTCAGCAAAGTGGAACAACTTGTGATTTACACTAGGTCCAACTCAGAACTGGATCTGCTCAAAGGCCACATCAGTCAAAATCAATAGGCCATGCTTTGCTTGCTGCAAATTCATGCCCAAGACTGCTGGCCCGGGCTCTGGCTGCCAGGCCACCCCACTCATTGATTCTTCTTGTTTTCTAAATCACCTCAGACTCTTGGTTGAAAGTAACAGAATGCCCACCCAAGCTGGCTTAGGCACAAAAGGAATCATCAGGGAGTAGGTTCACGTAACAGAATATCAGGAGCAGTGCTGGCTTCAGGGCTCGAAAGAAATCATCCATGTTCAAAATCATATTGTATCTTGCTCAACCTTTTATGGTGCTGGGATCCATCCGAGGTGAGGTTTAATGGCTGATGGAGACAATAATTTCAGTCTGCTTGTCCCCTCAGGTTACAGGCAATGAAGATAGCCTGCCTTTGTTTCAGAAATCTGAAGACATGTCTCCTTGTGTTTTGTTGGTTCTTGTGGCAGCCTTCCAACCATTCCTTAAGATATCACTCTGGCCAACAACAACTCAAGTTCTTATGAACCAGTTCTTGAGCCTTGATCTACCCTTGGTGCTGGGGCTGGATGTAGTTTCACTGGAGCATCATGAACAGAAGATGACTAATGTTGACTCTCCAGACAAGAGCAGCTGCTGGCTTTGGAAGTAGAATGAATAAACACTGGGGAGTAGCCCCGTGCCTCGCCTCTTCTAACACTTAGAGCTCCTTGCTTCTAACCCTATTCCCGTCTCTCCCACCCTCTAATCTGTTCCCACTACCCGTCAGAGTGAACTCGGGAATCTGAGGCTTGTATTGTCAGGTCCTGTGTGGATTTCATTTCTGATAACAGAAATTCCTTTTGGACGCTATACTCAGTGATTTAGGAAGATGAGTAGATTGAGTAAAATCATCCTATTGAAATCTATTTTATTATTGCTTCCAGTTCAGGGTCCAGGTTTCCTTTCAGGACTTTCTCTGCCTATCTGTTTTATACATTGAGGAAAAAAAGCCTAATGTAATATTCTCCAGCCTGACTACAAATTAAAATCAACTGGAAACCTTTTTAAAAAATACCTTTTTTCCCTTATGGTTGGGAATAAGACAAGGACAGTTACTATTACCTCTTTTATTGAACATAGTACTTTAGTCTTAGGCAGAAAAATTTAGGTGAGGAAAAGAAACAGAAGGCAGGCATTCATATTGATAGGGAAAATTATCTGTTTACAGATGCCATGATTTTATTTATAGAAAGCCTCCATACAAAGTTAATCTGTTAGAACTAATAAATGAATTTAGCAAATTTGGAGGACTCAAAATTAAAATAAAATTACATAGAAGTACTTTTATATGCACTATCATCGTACGCTCTTAAAAGGAAATTCATGATTAAGAGAATTTTCTTCCACTAGCATCTAAAATTAGGTAGACTGGGTTGAGAGCTTGATTGTCAAATGCTACAACGTAAACAAAACTAGAGCACATTATGTTAATTAAATAATCCAGTCACAGAAATATACATATACTCGTACATAAGTACCTAAACCAGTCAAATCCATTGAGACCTATAGAAGAATAGTGATTTCTAGAGCCTGAGTGAGGACTGGATAGGGAGTTCTTATTTAATGTGTGTAGAATTTCAGTTTGAGAGAGAAAAAAGTTGTGTAGATTATTTTCAGCAATGTGAAAATATACTACTGAGCTATGTGCTTAAAAGTGACAAAGAAGATAAATTTTGCTGTGTTAGTCATCCTGAGCCCAATACCAGATAAATTAAGCGCAGTGGGATAGGGCTTTGCTGTTCTTTGTTTGTTTGAATTTCTTGGGATTGAAACTATGGCCTAAATTCTGCCTGGCAAACTCTACCACAGCACACATGCCCCCACTTTCTAAAACTTTACTTTTATTTATTTATTTATTATTTAAAAAATATTTTTGTTGAATTTTTGTGCCTTTCATATAATAGTCCTCAATCAAATCTAGACCACCCACCTGCCATCCATGCCCCCAACGGACCTCATGCATTCTGTCATATATGTTAAGTCCTATCCAGTCAAGCATCTACACCCAGATGTCCCTTGGTGCAAGTTTATCCACTGGATTCACTTGCTCAAGCTGGCTTGAACTTACTCTAAAGCCCAGAAAATCCTTGAGCTTGACATCCTCCTGCCTCAGCCTTCCAAGTAGCTAGGCTTACAGGCCTATGCTACCAGTTCTAGCTGGACCTCAGTATTATTAAAAACTCCTGAGCCAGCTGCATGGTGGTAGCTCATGCTTGCATTTCCAGCACTTCAGAGACAGAAGTAGGACTGTCTTGGACTCGAGGTCAGCATGGATTGCAAGTGACTGCTGTAATCCCTAATCTTGTTTCTATCTAACTCTTCCTATTTTTCAATAATGAGCAGCCGGTCATTACCATGTTGCACAGGGTACTATGACATCAGTTTATTGAGAAATGAATTGGAACTCAAGTTCTATATGGACCATTACATGTTCCCAAATAGATTAGGAATGGGCACCATTAACCCGGATTTTCATATACTCCATTATTGTATCATCTGAGCAGGCAAAATGCCAGAGATGCTTGGAATTGCTCAGCTTGAGTTCCTGGGGAACCGTGGGGCCTCGTCTAATGTACAGTTAGGAGAAGGAAAACTATAGGTAGGAAGAAAAGACAGGACCCTAGTAGATGATAGTCATGCCTATAAAATAGGAAGCCACTATGGACCTCAGAAGGAAAATGACCGCCAGAGATGGGACAGGGTTCTACCGGAAGCCAGTGACAGAGAGCTGAAAGAAGGGCGAAGAAGGAATAATATAATTATGTTTAATGTAGAACTAGACCAACTTAATTTAAGATAAAAATTAAAATATATGGGATATGAGTGGGGAAGCATCGTTCTCTGTTTGGGGAAATGGGGAGCAAGTAGTGAGCCTTTATGCAAAGAACAGTATTCCACATTCATAGCCTGCTTCTTAATATGCAGCTGGATTGAATTCAGGCTTCAGCATGATTTAATTAAATAGACTATTGTTTTTCTTCTCACCAGGTTTAGTGAAAGTGCTGTAAGTATATGGGAGCAGGATTAGGTTCTAATTGAGGCAGATCTATCTGCCTCAAAGCCAAGGAGTACTACATAAACAGACTGAGAAGGTTTTTATTTAAATTTCTTATTCAAAGGGTGTGGGAGCACAGATGGGGGCTTTACCTCCTTGGTTTCCAGTTTTAGAAGCCTGAGGGTTGGGGAGGTGTTGGGTGAGTTCAAAACATTAAAAAAATTGCGGCTGAGTTTCTTCATAAAACATATTAGCTAGGTGGTGTTGAAGTTGGAATGTGTAATTTGTGCTTCTGTCACACTTTCCCCCAGAAAATGTGCCTAGATTTTATTTTCATTCTAAAACAAAGCCAGGATTTAAGTACTTGCTATGCAACAATGGGCTTGGAGTTTTAAATGCACTATGAAAATCAATACCCACAATGAAATTATCAAGCCAATATTATTCCCACTTTACAGCTAAGGAAACTGAGGCTCAGATGGCTCTTACACCTTTCAAGATTTCTTAGAAAATAAACATCAGTGCTGAGATCTTAAGCCAGTCATATTTGCCTACACAAAGAATGCTTTCTGTTTGGATTTTCTTGTGGTCTTTTTGAGACAAGGTCTCCCTCTGACTCCAGATGATCTGGAACCCATTGCATAGACCAGGCTGGCCTTGATCTCACAGAGATTCACCTGGCTCTGCCTTGAGAGTACAGGGATCAATGGTGTGTGCCACCGTGCCCAGCTTCTGTCCAATATTTTGAAATCTGAAGGAGGTGAAGCCAAGATATATAATTCATTTGAGTCGGTTTTCAGAGTAAGCTTAGCTGGCAAATATAAACTTAGTTTTTGCAATTCAGAAGTATAAAACTAAATCACCTTGATTAAACCTTCAGGCCCCCATCCAACGGTGATCTAATAATTTCTGCTGAAGTGTTCACTGCTGCCGCCTAGGCGTCCCCCTCCAGTCTGTTCTCAGTTGTGCCCGCTGGAAGTCTAGCCCTGCTAATCTTTGGTGTATCATGGCTCTGCCACCAACTTCTGCTCTAATACCTAGGGTTTTATTCTGACAATAAATTATAAAGAGTTTTAACGTAAAACAATTATTTGATATCCATATAGTTTTAATTATTTATTAAAGACAGAAACAAATTTGTATAGTGACATATGGATGTCCTTTTTAATTTTTATATACAAAATTGCTCTTGTCTAAATATTTGATATTGTAGGATACAGAGTGCCTTCAACATTTTTTAGAGTTGTTCGATACTTTGATTTATAATCATCATTGCTGAGAATACCACTTCATGTAGTGAAACCTACCAGAAGTATGTGTACATTTTTTTCAGAAATTGTTAGAAATTCTGGCCTAAACTAACGTAAGGGTTTTTTTTTTTGAGAAACTCAAGTAGCAGTTTATAAAATCAAACACTCTAACACAATAAAATTCAAAGATTTACCAACTTGATACATGCTGAAGAACAATAAGAATTATTCAAAGTCTTTGCTTTCCAGAATTAAACCACTGTGTTTCTCTAAAAGTGGAAAATTTTGTGTGTACAGTAGAAACACTGCAGTTCATAACACACAATAGTCTCAAACCTGAGCAAAGACGTTCAGGCAATGTTTGCTGGCGTTGGGTGGTACCTCGGCAGGCGCTGTGCAAAGTGCATATGTTGGGAGTTCAGAGCCAAGGCTGTAGTGAGGTTGTGTGAAGCAACACAGGTGAGCACTGCCAGAAACATCCCTCCTTTGTCACACGTTTGATTTTGAATTGATTTTTTTAGTCATTGCACATTCAAAAGCCTTTTAATGTTGCCTAAGATTCCTGGCCCTTATATTCCGTTAAACTATCCTTCATTGGGTTGCAACCGACAGTTAAAGAAGTTGGGATAGGTTCTGAGTAAAGCTGTCAGTAGCTGTTCTGCTTGTTCTACAGCAGCTTTTCTGCTTGCTGTAGAAACTTGAGGCCCTGGGTTTGATCTCCAGCATAGACCTGAATGAGGTGGCATGCTCCTGTAATTCCACTACTCAGGAGACAAAAATAGAAGGATCCCTGGGAATCACTGGCCAACTAGCCTAGCCTAACTGGTGAGTTCCAGGTACCAGTGAGAGACCCTGTCTCAAAAGAACAAGAGGACTAGTTGATGAGGAAAGACACCAAAGGTTGACGTTTGGCCTGTGTACGCACATATATGTGCACATATACCTCACCCCCAGAGACCTGCACACACACATACACATGCACAAGTCGGGGAAGCTGGGAGTTATAAAGTTCTTAGCATAATGCCAGATGTGTAGTACGTGCTCTTAAATATCAATTATTGTATATTTTAGATTATACTTATATTATCAATTTTTTTTACCTTTGTGACCTACAAAATACACGATAAGGTATGTAATTTGTTATGAAATTTGTATATGGGCAATGCTGATATTGGTTTATGTCCCACAGGCATGGGGATTCTGTTTCTACTTTACATTACTCCCATCAGAGAGAGGGAGAGAGACAGACAGAGACACAGACGCAGACAGAGACAGTGACAGAGAGGAGCACAACGCTGTTATAGTTGTGTGTCCCGAATTAGACTTATTTTTAGTATATTTTTCCAAGAAGAACTTCCATTTTTGTCCAGGAACACTTGATGGTTCGAAGAACTTTCTAAAGACTGGCTTCAGGCTCTATTTTATGAATTCTTGTTTCTCCCTGGCCACAGTCCACTTTTGCATCATTCTCTGGCCTCTAGCCTGGAGTTTTGATTCATGATAGTCAGTTCCATGAACAGAAGCAGCTTTCTTTTTCTTTTTCTTTCTTTCTTTTTTTGAGACAGGGTTTTTTTTGTCACCCCAGCTGGCCTGGAACTCACTATGTAGAGCAGACTGGCTTTGATCTCACAGAGATCCTCCTTTCTGACTTCAAGTACTGAGATTAAAGGTGTGCACTACCATGTCCAGCCACAAGCAGCATTCTTAAGAGCTGTTCCTACACTACATTGGTTGTAAACCACCTATAAGTATCTCACCAAACCCAAACGAAGTGAATCCCAACTCAACATCTTCTTAGCTACGTTCATAGCATTCTTCGAGACACTGAATGCCACCTCACAGGAAGAGATGCGTGATGGAAATGTAAGTGGAAAGAGATATCTATTTTAAAAATGGAAAGGCCTGGAGAGATGGCTCAGTGGTTACAAGCACTCGCTGCTCTTCCAGAGGACTGAGGTTCAATTCCCAGCACCCACATGGCAGCTAATAACTCCATAACTCCAGTTCCAGGGGATTTAACCCCTTCTGGCCTCCACAAGCATTGCATGACACAGGTGCACTTACAACATGCAGCCAGAACACTCATACACAAGAAAATAAAAATAAATAAGTAAATAAAAATGAAAAATAATGGAGGCCATGGGGACCAGGTGCCATGTAGCCTGAACTCACTATTTGGCTCAGGATGACCTTAAACTTCTGACCCTGCTGCTGCCACCGCCCGAGTGCTGGGATGAGAGGAGGCTGGCTCTCACCTGGTTTATTTGGGCGGCTTCACATGTACTAGGCAAGTACTCTACCAACAGGCCTACATTCCTAGCCCCAATCATCTTAATTTATGAACTTAAATATACCTATGTATACAAAATTTCCACAAATACACGACATGGACATTCATTGTTGGGGTCCCTCCGAAGACTAAAATGTGTCAGTGTAACTGGAGGCATCCTGAGGCTGGAAAGGAAGAGAATCTTGGGGTAGTTATTACACCCTTTGCCCCTCATCTCTCCTCCCTGTTTTCTCATGCTTCTGGCCTTGTGTGCATCCAGCTGTAGCCCCTAGCGAACGGCTCCTTTTACTGGACAGTACATTTTTCTGGTTCCAGTAATGCCACTTCCGGACTTGTCTGTCTTCAGCATAAGAGTGGCTCCATCCTTCTGTTTTCTGGGTGGCTTACCTTGCTTTGTTGGCTTCCTTCACCTGGTCACACCTCTGCATAAATGCCTTTCAGTCAACCCTACTGAGATTGCTACATGTTTCTTGCAGGATCCCTTACGGATACATTGTTTGCTCTGACCCCAAAGAATCTGCCCCATGGTCCTTTAGGGATGCTTTTCTTTTGTTGTCTCCTGGTACCCTGACATAAAAGATGTTGCTCATACTTTTCTCTCTTATAGTGAGACATGATGAATTGTGTACATAAAATCACTTCCTCTTCCACTAGTGTGGATATAGAGCTGTATAAGATTTACATGTAGCAAGCGGAGAACTCTGTTTATTGACCTGCTGTTAATTTCCCTGAGGGTGACATGTCCCTCACAATGTTTAGCCTCAATTTAAAATTTTTATGTTTTCATGTATGTTTATGTAACCACTTAGTTCTTTCTGTCTTATGTAGCGCCAGTGAAATTCTCTATTCTCACTGGAAGTTGAATTGTCCCTTCATATTACGTAAGATGAAAACCGGATGCCATTCAGTTGCCAGAGCAAGAGCCAAAGAAGACATAAAGAGAAAGCCAATTTTCAGTTCGGAGGTCCTTTTTCCATCCACGAGTCTTTCAGGGTTTCTCCAAAGCTGCACAAATGGCTGTTCTTCAAAAGGGATATGGTATTCTCCTTAGGATAAATTTAATCTAGACATTAAAAGTGTAGAGGAACACAGGAAAAATCACCAGCACAATGTTATTTTAATAAGGAAAAGAGAAAAGAGTGAGCAGACAGAACATTCCTAGGTTTTGTGCCTCATATAGCTGCAAACAAGATCTCAAGAGACCGATTACAAGTGCAGGAGACCAGAATTTCAGTGACAAATCACAGTTCTTGCCTTGGTCCATTCTTATAGTCCTAACGACCCACGATGGACCTGTAGCCATGAATTTCTGAGAATACGCACATCTAAATGTCAGATGGGTTGTTGGTGTTTGTAAACACTTGTAAGGGGAGGCCCTAGGGGAGGTGCTAGGGACACTAAGAAATAATGTCCTTTCTATAATATCTTACACTGTAGTAGTAAAGGCAGAAAGTGAAGGAGCAGGCAACTGTATACCCATATATATTATGGCTTAGTTAGCAATAAGTGCAGTATTTCAAAGTAACTATTATAACCCATATTGTTGGTGTAGAAAATTAACATAACAGGCCTGAACTGCTCTACGTACAGAAGTTGTCTTCAAGGTTAACTGTTGGCCTGGGAACCTGAATGGTAAATCATTCCCTAAACAAACCTAAAACTTACATACGTGACAAAAATGGTTTACTGTATCTAAATTTTTGTGCAAAAAATGTGTTTGATCAGAGAGATACTTACATATCCATGTTTATTGCTGTTCTACATCACAATAACAAGGAAATGGAATTTGCATCAATGTCCACTGGTTGATGAGTGGACTATGAAAGTGGGTGTATATACCTGCTGGGATTTTAGTCAGAGGCAAAGAAAAATGACATCTGAAGGAAAATGAAAAATGCTATATTCTGTGAAGCAGCCTTCACCCAGAAAGATAGACATAGGACACCCTCTTTCATATATAGATCTTAACATCTAATTTATATACATATATATATATGCATTTATGTGGAATTGAATTCATATACAGCCCAAGGAACTGGAAAGGAAAAAAAGAGACCTGGGGGTGGGGAGGATAAAGAACACACATGACTTGAAAGAGGAAGGGGGAATGCTGGAGATAGAAAAGCTAATTTAAGGGGAGGCAGGGAGATGGGGGAGCGTGGGTAGACAGGAGGATTAGCCAAACCTGATGTATGGAAAACCTCTCTTAGGACCTCCCCTTATATGTGTTTACAGATACCAACAACCCATCTGAGGAGAGATTTACATATCCTCAGAAGTTCATGGCCAGGGGTCCATTGCAGGTGGGTACAGCTATTAGAATGGACAAGGGCAAGAGCTGTGATTTGTTGCTGAAATTGTGGGCCTGATGCCTTGTAAGTAATTTTTAACTGAGATTAAAAAATAACTTAGTAGAAGTACCCTACACGAGTGAGTAAAGCGTCTCCCAGAAACCACAGACTATTAAACGAAACTTCTGCGCCAGAGGTGGGATACTGCCTTGTGAATTGTTGATCAGGGAGCCCCTGAAGCCTCCAAACAACAAAGGCAATTGACACTGTTGTTGGTTGTCCATCAGAATTAGATGGTAAGACCCTATTGCTAAAGATACCACTCTGTTTTCAGGATTTAGTAAATCAAGCTGGAGCTGGGCTAGCTGGCTGTGGAGCTGACAAGCTCACATAGTGTAAGCTGCTGGGAGAGAACTGTCATCAACACTCTTACTCAGCTGTGGACTCTGTGTGTGAACTGCCAACTGCGCTAGGCAAGATGTGCCTACAGGTTCAGCAGGGTGAAGTCTGTTACAGAAATAACCAATTGCTTCTAATTGAATTTGAGGTCTGCTCTACAAGAGAAAATTAACATCTGGTACTGTAAATCCAGTCAAAAGCCCATGTCTGGGTAGATGATAAACCCTGGTGGGGAAGGTGCTTCTGTTGTTTTGCTGTATGTGCTTGTCAAACTGCCTTCTAAATAGCTCTGTTTGTTCATAAATCAGTGCTGCTGTTAGCTTTGGTCAGAGAAGCTTCTTTTTGCAGTGGGCAGTGGTAACCACAGAAACTCATAATTGGTCAGAGTGATAAGAATAAACGAAGGTTGAATTCTCAGCCATAAATGAGTCATCTACATAAATCCCTCCAAGTCTCAGAAAACATCACAGGAAAACGCAAAAAGAATGCAGGAACCAGAGGAAGGCGGTGAGTGGTGTGGAACACTGCCTTCCGGACATGCATGGCCGTTTTACTCTTGAACTCACAGTAGCTGTGATTACCTATGCAAGAACTACAGAAGATTGGCTCTACCAACATCCTGTCATGGCATAGGGAGGCCTTTTATGAGGTCCCACCCATCCCTAAGGATTTCTATGTAGTTAATGGTTGCTGGGGTTAGAGAGACATTTTTGTTCATAGTATAACCACTTGTAAGGTGCCATTCTCCTCTGAGCAACCTCTTCCTTCTTTTCCCCAGTAATTTCTTCCTTTGGTTCCCTATCCCTGACTTCTGCACCAACCCAACCTTTGTTCTCATTCTTACTGCCTTCTGTCTCTTTCTCACTCACATCTGAGCAATTCCAGCTTTGGACTCTACCACTGCCTATGCTTTGGATTGCCCTGGCTACCTGGACTAAACATGGCCAGCTTACCATGGGCCAGAATTAGCAGCTTTGTCAGCTGAAAGCTGGAACCTTCCTAAGCCAGGCATTATCTTCCTCCAGCTGCTAACAGTGGGGGAATGTGTAACACATGACAAGAAAGCTCAGTTCAGGTCTCTAGAATATTAACATCTTCACGAGGACAACGATCCATGGCTTTTCACTAGGCCTGTGTTTTGAGTTACGGTATTTGCCGCCCCTAAAATGGTATGGCATGTGCTACAGTAAATATGCTGCATACATGGCGCATTTTCCACAGGAACCTGAAACTGGAAGAAATTACACACTTTGCACTGCAGCCCAGCTGCTGTTATTGGGAATTCTGACCCTCCAGCTTTGGCTCCGCCCTTAGCAATCTTTAACTCTGATTCAGAGATTCATGTCCAGCAGATGATCCTCCTTTGAGTTTGCTAGGAACAGTGAGTGGACATAAGCCACTTAACCTATGAGCTTACCTCTCCCCACCGTTAATGTGAATAAGGATTTCCATTTCCTATTCAAACTCAGTCCCTTCACCTGCTCTCGAGCTCATTACCTGTTGCCTGTGAATGATCACTTCTCTCCACATAGCAGCTCTTTCTCCCCTTTCTATTAGTTTTTTTTTTTCATACAAACCATAAATATACTCAAAAGCTTCCTTACGCAAAAAAAATTTCTTTTTGCCTCTGTCTTTCTTCCAAAGCCTCTGGTCACTACTCACATTTCCGCTTCCCTTTCTAGTCAGACATCCCAAAAGGGGGAAATTAACTGGTCTGCCTTTGTTCCCATTCTATTCATTCTTCATACCCCTGAGATCTTACTTCCAACCCTCTGTTGAAAATGACAGGGGTAAAGAGCTTGAAAGTTCTTCATATTGAAAAACCCAATGGAATTTTTCATTTTTTGTCTTATTGGGTGACAATGAAACTATTCAAGTCCTCATTCTCGAAACTTCCATTCAAGGAGAACACTTTTCGCATAATCTCATATGGGTTGCCCATAGGGAATTAGCCATTTGCATGGGCAGGATGCTCAGCTATACTTCTGTGGCTTCCCAGAATTGTGACTGTGTGCAGTTTCTAAGAAGCCCCTCCACACGCCTGTGGCAGCAGATGAGGTCGGGCAGTGAAGGACCAGGAGAATTAGGACTGGATGAAAGTATGAGGGTCTATTGTGAATAGAGACCAGAGGCTGATAAGGGTAGAGGGTGTGATTATAGAACACAGATAGTGTGACCGGCCATGTGCTTGCTGAATTGATGAAACTGAGTGACATATTTCGTTCATTTCTCCAAATCTTTGCTTGAGAAAATAACTTTGACCTTCTCCTTAAAAAAAGAAAGTTGTTTCCCAATTCAAGATTCTTTGTACTGGAAGATCATCTACTTGTCACCTTGTCCAGGCTGTCACCCTTTCCAAAGCTGCCTTGACAGCTGGATATTTGGCTTCTCAAACACCCCTAGGGATGGATGCTCCTTACTTAGTGAATTAGCTTGTTACCTTCTGGGCCAGTTTGGTTTTCAGACAGTTGTCCTTGACAGGACAGGAGATTGTCATTTGCCTCCCTCTAGCTTTTGTTTATTGATTCCAGTTTTATCCTCTGACATCTCACGAGTAGATAATTTTGCTTTCTTGAAAGAGAGACCTTCTGATGTGTCGATGCTCTTCTCAGGCTGCCACTAAGACTTCCCTTTTTGGAGATTACACACTCTAGGAACAACAACCTCCCTTCAGGCTTTGGGATGCCTCAACATTGGTTCCCATTCCTCAACTGGTCAAGCAAGCATGAAGCATCCAGTACTAGACAGAGGCAGAGCAGCATGCAGAACAGCAGGCCAGTTCCCTCTGTGGAGCTGAACACCGATGCCACAATACCACAGCCCAAGATGCATTCATCTATTTAGCCTGATGAGGCTATCACCCCATCTTCTGGGATTTCCGTGGACTGCTGAAATCCTGTTTTCTTCCTGTAGTTATGCAACTGTGGGTACACAGGAAATCCGTCCTGAATTTTTCTTCTTTGATCTATTAGAGGTGAAGTCCATATCTCTTTCTGACCCTGGAGAAAATTTTTCATTATCAAGTGTTATGATTGTTTTTTTGTTTTCTCAATTGAGGTTTGGTTTAGTTTGGCCTTAGTTACTGAGTCATTATCACGGGCCAGTAGCTGCATTCTGTGATAAGATGGGCATAAAATGAATAAGGTGTGATTCTTCTCTGAGGGCAATTTGCTGGCAGGAGTGAGAAGGCACTCTCACAAACAGGAAGAACTGTGCCATAGAAGCATAATTACTACAGAGACATAGAGGAAGGATCTTGGCCCAAATTGGAGCTAGACAGAAAGAGAGGCATTGTGAACAGTACGTTCACAATAAAATTGGCAGGTACTGGGAAGAACATTAGAGGGTGTAGTGGGAAGGGCAATCAATTATCAGGAAGCACTGGGGTCTTTATAAAATCTATTGGCTAGTTGGCATCAAGTACAATGACGTGGGATAAAATTAAAAGCTTTGCCCTTCAACAAGGCCTATGGCTCCATGAACAATGGGTAGCCTTGGAATATTTTAAGAAGTTTGTGTGTGTGTGTGTGTGTGTGTGTGTGTGTGTGTGTGTGTGTGCATGCATAAGAGTAGTAATCAGATTTGCATTCGTCACCCTGGTCTCAGTAGAAATAACAGTTTATAGTTTGGCTAATCTGAAGGTAGGTAATTGGTTAGGAATACTTAGGAGCCTAATGTGAAGTTCAAGCAAGAGATGCTGAGGACTTTAACTAAAACCCTGGTCCTACAACAGGACAAATGAAATTGGTGGGCCTTGATTGTAGACAGCTGAGAATGAATGTAAATAATCCTCAGTTCAGGTTCATCCACTGAGGTCTAGTCAACCTATCTAGAATTCTTCCCTTGAAGAAGATCAGCTCATCTTCACCCAACAGTAATTAGCTGCCTAAAGTTCTTTGACTAAGGTTGGGGCCTGCTGCCCATTTCTGTCGTTCCATGCTGGGTTTTTGTCTCCTTGAGTTTGCACAGGTCTTGTGCATGCTGACACCATTGCTGTAGGTTCATATGACCAAGGTCCCAAGAGCTGTAAAACTCTATCTCCATATGGCCATGCACCTCCTCCTGTGGCTTTTACACTCTCTGCTCCCACTTCCACAATGGTCCCTGAACCTTGGAGTTTAATATAGGAGTCCTGCCCAAGAACACACACTCTGCAGACTTTGATTCTCTACCCTTTGGTCATTTGAGTCCTTTTGTGTTCATTGCCCTCTGTTGCACGAGGGAGCTTCATTGATGAGAGTTGAGAGATGCCTCAGTATTCTCTCTACTCCTTGTTCTACTATGTCCTGTGAGCTTTAGGTATAGAGGTGTCACTTAGGCTTGGGCAATTCACAGACAATTTCTGTGTGTAACCAGTTGTGGAACTCTGCAACAGTTGCCATCTGTTACAAGACAAGCTTCTTTGATGGGTGGCAACTGGCATGCTTGTCTGTAAATATAAGGATCCATATTTTGCTCACAGTAAGAAATTACATTTGTCTAGGGACCTGACAACCTTGGGATTTTCTCTAAGAGCTATGATGTCTCCAGTCACATGGATGTGGCTCTGTTTACAGTACCACACATGAGTTTTCTCCCATTAAATGGGCTAAGTCCAATTATGTAGCTGTTGATAAAAGGACCACTACTGTCCCAATGTCATGTGCTATGTTGGTCCTTGATGTGCATATTAGGCCTTGAAACTGGGGTTGGACAATTGTGCTGGGACTTGAACTCACTGTGTCACATGTGCCAGGTAAGTTCTCTGCCATGCCTCACATTGCTAGCCCCAGCTCTTAGTGTGTGGCATTTCATGTCAAAGAAGAAGATCCCTTTAGGGACCCCAAAACATATTTAGAGATTATTCATAGCAGTAGTTCAAGGCCTACTTGGTTCCAACCCTCTGGTAGGAGGAGGGGACTTTTGAAAGAAGTTCAGCTGTTCTTTTGTTTTGACTGTGGATTGAATCTGAGGCCTCATGTATGCTCGGGAAGCACTCTGCCTCTGAGCTACAACTGCCTTTCTTTTCAGTTAATGGTTTCTTGTAGGTACAAAGAAGTTTGATGTTCTTGAGAACACCAGAATAAGGGGATAAAACATAAAAACCAGAGTGAACCTGTCAGTCTAATCAAATTTAGTTAGCCTAAGAGTCTTGACAAAAGGAATTTTCTAGAAGCTCAAGCTAGGCTGACTTCATGGTTGTGATTCCCATTGTTTCGTATCTGCTCAGCTCATCCACCATTGGACACCCTGCAGCT
This sequence comes from Eospalax fontanierii, assembly GCA_035773235.1. Classification (NCBI taxonomy): domain Eukaryota; kingdom Metazoa; phylum Chordata; class Mammalia; order Rodentia; family Spalacidae; genus Eospalax; species Eospalax fontanierii. The sequence continues at coordinate 27,740,834 of CM069548.1, read as the reverse complement.
AGTGTGCATTTGTACTTGTAGGGTGAGCGACCTCAAGGGATAATTGATCCAAGAAGGAAAAGGAGCCGAGATACTGTCCTGGAGGGCTTATTCACAGAGGAGTCACTCACTCGCTCAATGCTCTCCATGCCTAGCCTGGATTCTTTATTTTTATTGAAGCCTTGGGCATTTCATACAATATGTTTTGATCATATTTAGAATGTATAATATCTCCTATCAGATTTCCTCTCTCTCTCCCTATATATAGAGAGAGACTCAAACCTGTGTCCCCCAAATGCCCTTCCATGTGGGCCCATTCACCAGAGGCTGATCAATCTATCTAGTGTTACAACCTTAAAGAAAACTGACTCTCCCACTCCCAGCAGCCACTGGTTGCCTATATAGTTCTCAGCAGAGGCTAGATCCTCCTGTTCACCTCACCATTTCCATGCTGGGATTCTGTCTGACCCAAGCTTACAGGTCTTATGCATGCTGTCACTATTGCTGTGAGTTCATATGAACAACTGCCCAGCTGTCTAGAAAACCATTTCCTTGTGGTCATCCACTACCTGGGACTCTTAGACTATTTCTGCCCCATTTTCTGCAATGATCCCTGAGCCTTGGGAGGCAGAAGTTTGATATAGGTGCCCTGTTTGGGGATAAGCACTCTGTAGTCTCTTATTCTCTGCACATTGGCCAGTTGTGGTCTCTGTGTTAATAGCTATCTGCTGCCTAGGGGAACTTCTTTGGGGAGAGCTAAGAGATGCCTTAATCTATGGGTTATAACAATAAATCGTTGGGAATCAGTTTAACATTATGTCTATTTAGCAGAATAATAGTAGTAGGCTCTCCCTCGTTGGCTGTGACCTGTCTAATCAAAAGTTCCTAGACTGGCTATCAACGTCAGGTATGGGTTCAGTCTTGTGAAGCAGACTTTAAATCCAATCAGACAGTGGTTGGTAACCCCCATAATATTTGTGCTGGTATTACACCACTAGGTATATCTTGTTTGGCCTAGATTATAACCATTCCTTCTTACCCTGTCATTGTGGGTACTCCTGAACCCCTCATCTAAGTCCATCACTAATTTAAGCAACCCATGTCCTGTAGTCCTGTTTCCTTCCATAGACCTTGAACTATTGCTGAAAATGTTGGAAACAATGCAGACCTGAATCATTATAAATTTGATCCCATTATCATCAAAGACTGTTTCAGCTCTGTCCGTCTACACTGTTGTTTCTCTTCCTACCACTGCGTATGGCCTCAGCCCCTCCTGAGAACTTCTCCTCCCTCTTTAGTGAGATCCACACTGCACGTGCTCCTCCTGTACTCACCTCCCCTGCACACTCCCTGATTACAGAGGGAGCATGGCTCTCAGTCAGGACCCTTGCATCCTAGGCTCTTGATTTAGATCCCTCCTACCTTTGTGTCCCCTGAATGATCCTCTTTAACTCTAACTTCTGTCCTTAAGTCTAGTTCTGTGTCTCAGCCTTCAGGACACAACCCCAAAATAGATCTTAGCATCTATCATAATCCTTACCACCACCACCAACAACAACCCCCCCGCCCCATTCTTCATGTCTATCTTTCCCTCACAGCCATTTCATCACCAGAAAGTGATAAGTACCATGGAAAAACCAGGAACTCTGCAGAGATGTGGTCCCTTCATGGTCAGATCTCTTTATGGTTAGACTTCTACTGGTTAAATAGAAATAAAAAGGACACTTTAACACGGTATAAGCTTTGTCTTCTGGTACTTGAGCTCAAATGCATTCAGAACCAGGTCACCAATACTGATCAACATTCTTTCCCACTGAGATGCATACCAAGAGTTAGAACGGTTCCTGATATGTGACACTCAAAACTTTGACAATAAAGTTGTTGTTAAAAAACCTATTAGTTTTTTTAAAGAGAGATAGCTCATCAGTTAAGAATACTTGCTGTCCTTCCAGAGGAACAGGGTTTGATTCCCATTACCAACATGGCAACTAACAACTGTCCATAATTCTAGTTCCAGAGGATCTGACACTTCTTCTGGCCTCTGTGGGCTTTGTACAACATGAGTATACTTACATACATGCAGGCAAGACACTCATAGACATAAAAATAAAAGATAATAATAAATAAAATATTTTTAACCCCAACAATTAACCTCGTGAACAGCTTCAAGGTTTAATTTTATGTTTTATACAGAATGCCTGGGAGATTCTCCATCTGCTAAATTTTAAAATTAGCTGACTTTATAGAGTTTTTCTTTACTCATAGATACACTGATAAATAAGTTTTGGTTACACTAATACTTTTTTTTTCAAGGTAGCATAACCTCAACTATAATAGGTTAGGAATTTTCTGTTCTGTCACAGTAGATTGTTAGGATTGGGTGTAAAGCCCCTTTGTAAGCTCAGGGATTACTAATCAGCACTTGTTTTCCTGGCTCTGGTTGTTAACTGCTCATTTGGCAAAATGCCACCTGGTTAATCACGTCCTGGCTCCCTAAATCTCTGTGTTTTTAACAAGAGCCTTCATTTCCTGGACTAAGCTACTCCAAAGTGTTCGATAACTGAGGGGTAAAGACTGAATTTTCTGAGGGATGAGATATTTCCTGAACAGGTGACCGCAAAGCCGTCCATTATATCTCATGTATTCTAGTGATTAGATTTTGATTACAAAAGGAAGTCATTGTTCAGATGATACAGGCTGGAAAAATTACAGCTTTGTGTTTCCCAGGTCACTTCTATATTGATTATCAAATTCGGTTTCAGGGAGACTGTGAACATTTGCAGGTGCTGATATCAGTGCAGAGCAGCAAAAATGATTTCAAACCTTCTCATCAACCAAAAGAGTCATTAGTGTCTTCTTAGTTAACCTAACAGCAAAGAAGTGTCAGAAACATGCATTTTCCATTTTCTAATGATAAATAATGAATATCTATGTTAGGGTTCTAGTGAGGTTTGTTTCATAAAAGCTCTTCTATTTAAAGGGTTGAAAAGTACCGGGAGGTCAGTCTGATGGTAGGAGGATCTTGCTTAAGGAAGAGAAAGATTTTATGTCTTAGAAGTTGTGAGTGTTAAATGAGTCATCTAGGTAGAGTATCTAGCACAGTGCTTGGAAAGAAAGTTATTAAAGTTTAGGGGAAGAGAGAAAAGGAAGGAAGGAGGGCACAGTAGTGAGTGACTTGGTAACAGTAGCCAGGCTGGATGTCTTTGATTACTTGTCAAGCTTCTCTTCCCTGCTCTGGTCAGAAGGATGACCCACATAGACCTATCACCTGGGTTTTCTTGCCTTCTGGTCTCAGCTTTGGGAATAACCTTGAGGAGGTCGGGAGGAGGTCAGGGCATCGTAGCCCCAGTGCCCACCTCACGCCAGTTGTATTTCTGTACCAGAGCTCTCTGCCCATTTCAGCGTGGCCTCCTCTCCTCAGTCTCTTTCTGTGTTCTGGCAGGAGTGGTCTCCACTGGCGTCTTGGGGGCTAGGATGGCAACAGCTCTACTGCTGCTCTCTGGGGTCACTAACCAATCCCTGGCAGCAGCCTCATTTCCTGCCCACACAGTTATAAATAGATATTTATAAATGTCCTCTTGTTAAGTTATTCTAAGTGATATCATTTGGACCCTGACTGATAGAGTTTGTTTGACCCTCTAGTCATCTTTTTATTCTTTTCTCATTCTCTGAGTCCCAGAATTCAGACTCCAAACCCATTTGGAGTCACTACCAGAGGAGCTCATAGCGTGGGAGGAAGGAGGGATAAGCTATTTACCCCCTGCTAGGATTTTCCTTGGTAGTTCTCTTCCTCCTAATGAAACCATGGCTCCTGGACGAGGCCCCTTTCAAGCTAGGGTGAGCCCTTACCCAGTCCTTCATTGTATCTTTACAGTGCTCCACAGTGTGTCTCATCCCTGGATGCTGTTTCTTATTGGTTCCTGTTCTTACATTATTTTTACAAAATAATGCTTTCCTTAAACTCAATTATTCTAATGTGTGCCTGTTCCTTGCCAGGACCCTGACTGACATGGTGGGCTTTAAGATTTGAGCCATTATATATAGGATGGAGTTTTATTCAACAATGATGTTATTCTTTCAGTCTTAAAAAGCTATTGTTCAAATTCAGACAAATAGCAAAGATGATGTCGTTGCTTCTCTTCCTTTGCTGCTTCAAGATTTTTTAAAAAGTGATCCTTTGTCTAACTTAAGTAGGATGTGTGGTAGGGAAGATGTAAGATGAAGGTACAAGGAAATAAAAAACTGCCAGTGTATAATCAAGAATAATAATGAGTTCATAACACGTAGCAATTTCAGCCATAGAATATAATTACACTAAAGACTAGCATAGATTTAAGCTCAAAGGGAATATAACCAGTGTAATATAATTCTTGAAAATTCAGCAAGTCACCTACTTCCATGGAATGCAATATGAAATTTTCAGTTTAGAGCTTGAAAGACATGGATATGAGACATAAGAATGAGAACAGAACTCATCGTGGCTCCATGGTCTATAATTCCTCAGACATTCCAAGTGAGAAAACCTGTTCTCTACATAATGGCTTTCAGAGATCATCAGCCTGTTTGGTCCTGCTCCTCGGCACTTGAAAAGACAGTGCGGTGACGCAGAATCTTGTAGACGTGCACTCTGTGTGAGACACCCGCGCAGGGATGCTGTTTCACCTCAGGCTTTGCTTTATCTTTGCTTGTTTTACATTTTCAAACAGTTCTGAACTTCTGAACATTATTGGGAATAGCAAATCTGTCTCAGTTCCTGCCGGGATAGGTGTACAATATCCAAGGGGATCTGCATTAGTTAGAGAGATAAAGGGGCCCGGAGTGGAAGGGGAAGGAGAGACTGGGTTAAACTTTTTGCATGTGAAGAATTACTTCTTGTTTGCAATGGGCTTTGAAGTAATTGCCAGTTACTTACATGTTTGGTTGCCATGACAGTTGTAACATTAACAATTCCTTTTTGGTGATGATAGTTTGAATATTATTGCTGAATCACCTATTTAACTATAATTCAATTTTTGTGTTGAGTTATTCATCTATCTTCACCCTACCACCTTATGAGACTACTACTTCTTGAATACAGCAATGGTTAATACCAGATGACCTATTAGCAATGGCCAGAACATAACCAGGCACTGGGAAAATCCTAAGTGTCACACAAATGACTATGGGGTGGCAAGAATTTCCAACAGGCTTAGTAAAACTCTTCCCTGGCTAGTGATGGTCCTTTGATAAAAAGATAGGTGATTTCCTCTGTTAGGAGCACTGTTCCTGATGCCCACCCAAACCAGATACATTTAAATATGTGCCAGGTTTTAACAGCTTCCCCAGTCATTGCACTTTCTCATAGTGGTCTGTTTACTTAAATGACTTCTCCCACTAAACTACATTCCTGAAAACAGGGAATGCATAATTTCCATTCATCACTGTATGTGATTCGTATGTGTAGTGATTGATATTTTTTCAATAGTGAATGAATGAATGACGTGAAATAGCCTTGCTTGCTTATTCAAAGATGTTTAAGATAAAGGCACCTAAGCATTACTGTATAGGATTTCAACAATCTAGATCCAGCTCCTTTTAAGGCTAGCGGAGAGCCAGACATGGTGGCTCCTGCTTATAATCCCAGCACTCAGGGGCTGATACAAGAGCATTGTCAAGAGTTCAAGCCCGGCCTAGACTGTATAGTGAGTTTCATGACAACCAGGACTATCAAATGAGGCTGTGGTCCAAAAAAAAGGGGGCGGGCTAGAGAGATGACTCAGGAGTTAAGAGCACTGGTTGCTCTTACAGGGGACCTGGATTTACTTCTCAGCACCCATATAGGGGCCAACAACTCTCTGTCGCTGCAGTTCCAGGGGATCTGATGCCCCTTCTGGCACTGCGAGCCCCATGGTTCATTTATATACCTGCATGCAAAACATTCATGCATATAAAATTAATAAATAGAATATTTAAAAAGAAGAAATAAAGGGAGGGAGGGAAAGAAGGAAAGAGAGGGTCAGGGCAAGGCAGGGAAATAAAACAAATTTGGCAAAAATGTTAAAAGCTTGCAATAGAGAAGATATTGTGTCAATGTAGATTATTTAGCAAACCCTGGAAACAAAATTTCCCTGCGACTTTATGCACTTAAATGAGAGTGGATCTTATGATTTAAATGATCATTTGTGTTACATACCTTAGTAGATAGGGATATTTCTTCTCTTTTACTGTTTTTCCAACAGCTTTCTGAGATTAACAGAACAGCTTAAATGGTGTGTCCTCAAATTTTCACTCCTCCACAGTAATATTGCTGGAAAGGGAAGGCTTTCCTGACTCTGCCCTACAGAAGATGCTTTCTCTTTAATGTGGTGGCAATCATTTCAGACTAGAAGGGTGTGAACAGGCAATTCAGAGAAATAATACAAATGCCTGGTGCATATAAAAATGTACTCATGCAACTCTAGGCTAAGTTCAAAGATGTAAAGATTTAATCAAAATTTAATTTGTATATTCTTTGGTCCCAAGATTTTGCCCATAGGAAGAATCCTACTGATACACCAATGTAGGATACACACACACACATAGGCATATTCACCTTTAAGTCAGTGAGTAATGTGACTTTATTAATTGAATGGAACAAACTAGAACCCCGTGCACAGATGAGGTGAAGTTGTAAGAAGGAACTTCAGAACCTTCTACTGAGGACCTTGGGCAGCCATAGGGAACAACATCAGGAACCATCATCTATAGGAGGAGAAACTACTTCCTTGACAGTCTTAGTACTTTTTATTTTCAAAAGAAATACCATGACAACCCCAAATTATTGAAAACAATGAAGAGTTCATTGAAATGTCCAAAATATGCACCAAAGGAAATGCCACTTAGATTGTGCAGCAAAATTGAAGGTCCCCTTCTCTTACCTTCTTCTCATGTTAATTTTTTAAATGTATTTTAAATTCGTTACTTTTTGAGAATTCCATACATGAATATACTGTTTTCACATCATTCCCACACTTCTTCTCCCCATCCTCACACCACTACCCATCTCCTCCTCAACTCCCTTTCAAATTCATGAAATTTTCCTCTGTAATTATCATTGTTACACACACACACACACACACACACACACACACACACACACACATATATATATATATATATAATCTGCTGAGTTCATTTACTGTTGTTCATATGTACATGTATTTATGAATGACCACTTAGGATTGGAGAAGCTAATGTGAAGCTCATCCCTGGAGAAAACTACTTAGAAGCTCTTCATCTAAGGGTGAAACCTTGTGAACACTCCCTCATCTCATTTGGCAGGTCGACTGGTGTCATTCTGTAGGTCTTGTTTAGGTAACCACATCGTTCATATTTCATGGGTGCAACCTCTCTGTCATGTCTACAGGCACTGTCTGGCAACAGGTATCTTGGTCCTCTGGCTCTTACAATCTTTGCACCCCTGTTACATGATGTTCCCTGAGTTCTCAGGCATAGAGGTTGTATTGTAGATGTACTGATTAGGGCTGAGCACCCCACATTCAGTCACTTATTCTTTGCATTCTCACCACTTGTAGATTGCTGTAGTAGCCTCCATTTGGTATAAAAAGAAGTTTATTTGATGACAGGGGGACCTATACTTATCTGTGAGTATAAGGATAAGTATTTAGAATATAGTTAAAAGATATATTGATTTAGGAATATAGCAGTAGTAGGCTCTCCTTTAGGGTCAATGAACTCTCCAGTGGTGGGAAGTTGGCTAGGTTTACAGTACTAGATATGAGTTCCATCCTATGAAATGGGCTTTAAGTCCAATTAGACAGCTATTGGGCTACCTCCAAGATAAAAGTGCCAGTATTGTACCACTGGGAATATCTTGCTGGTCTGGTCATTGTTATAGTTTACAGACTTTACAGCTGGGTGGGACTATGAGAATTATGTCAGGGAGAAGACTTCTGGCTTGATTCCTCCAAGGGTTCTGACCTAAGTGTTGGTGTCTTCAGCAATAGAGTCTTGCCTTCAAGTTTTGGGAGTCAACCAAGGGCAGTGACAAATAGCCTATATTGTTTTCGGAGGTCCTGGGACCCCACTGACCAATAGCTTTAAGACAGTTTTCCCTTGCCTAGCACTGGGATCACTGTTAGATAGTATATGGCTCCTGGGGAGAACATTATCACTCCATGTGGCATAATTCTATTATATAGATATAGAGATAGAGTCTGCATGTGTGTGTATTTTTAAAGCAAGCTTATAAAATAATGTTTCCCTGTGGTTTTTTCAAACTTCCTCAGTGCTCTCTTCCCTGCAAGCCCCGCTCTGCATTACTCTCATCCCACCTTCCCCAGCCTTCCTCCTTTCCTTCTGCAGAGTACCCATGTCCTACCATCCCTCTCTCTAGATCCACCCCCCAGCCCATGGTCCCTTTCTACTTTCCTGGATTCTGCTATCACTCCAGGTTAAACACTCAAATTTAAAGATGTATGGAGCTAATGTCCATAGTAAGAAAGAACATGAGATACTTGTCTTTTTGGGTCTGGGTTACCTCACTGAATATAATATTTTCCACCTCCATCCTTTTACCTGCAAATTTCATTTCATTTTCTCTATAACTGAATAGAATTCTATTGTGTATGTGTACCACCTTTTCAATACCCATTCGTCAGTTGAAGGAAATCTAGGCTGCTTCCATGTCCTAGCTACTGGGAAGAGAGTGCAGTGAAAATCGAATAGCAGGTGTCTCTGAAATAGGGTATCAAGCCCTTTGAGTTTATGCCAAGAAGTGCTATAGCTGGATCATATGGTCGATCTATTTTTAGGTTTCTGAGAGGTCTCCACACTGTTTTTCAGAGTGGCTGCACCCGTTTGCAATCCCACCAGCAGCGAATGAGGGCTCTCCTTTTCTCTTATCCTCGTCAGTATTCATTTTCAGTCTGTGTTCTCGATCTTAACCATTCTGACCAAGGTATGGTGAAACCTCCAAGTAGCTTTAATTTGCATTTCCCTGATTGCTAAGGATGTTGACTACTTTGAAAGAGAATTCTTACCCATTTTTATTTCTTCTTTAGAGAACTCTGTCAGATCCATAGCCCAATTTTTTAAAATGGATCCTTTTTTCTTGCTTTTGATTGGTTATTCAGCTTTTGTATATTCTGGTATTAATCTTCCATCTATATAGAGTTGGCAAAGGTTTTCTCCTTCTCTGTGGGCTTCTTCTGCACTTAGTTGATTGTTTCCTTTGCTGTACAGAATCTTTTCAATTGTTGGATTAACTAAAGTTAGTGGATTTTTTCTATTCAGAAAGTTTGCTTCTTCATGCGTATCTTCTATGGTACTGCCTTTCAGGTTTCACATTGAGGTTCTTGATCCATTGTGTGTGGACTTTTGTGAAGGATGATAGACATGGGTCTAATCTCTGTCTTCTACATTTGAACATTCTGTTTTCCCAGTACCACTTGTAGAAGATGCTGTCTTTCCTCCAGTGTGTGTTTCTGACATCTTTGGCAAATGCCAGAAAGTTGTAATTATCTGTGCTTAGGTGTGGGTTGTCTGTTCTGCTCCAGTGATCTACATATCTGCTTTTTTGCCAGTACCATGCTGGTTTTATTACTGTATTTCTGTAATATAACTTGAGATCTGGTACGGTAAATCTTCCCAACATTATTCCTTGTGCTCAGGATTGCTGTGACTCTCTGGGGTCTTTTGTGCTTCTGTGTGAAATTTAGTACAAAGTTTTCTTTTTCTGTGAGGAATGTCATGGAGATTTTGAATGGGATTGCATTAAATTTGTAAATTGATTGGTTGGATGGCATTTTCACAAGATTAATTCTACCTACACATGAGTAGAGAAGGTCTTTCCATCTTTTAGTTTCTTCTTCGATTTCTTCTTCAGAAATTTAGAGTTTTCATTGTAAAAAGAGTATTGATTGTAGAGACTCTCCTTGATTAGGTTTATTCCTAGATTCTTTTTGAGGATTTTGTGAATGATAGTGTTTCTATAATCTCTTTTACAGCATACTTGCTATTCGTATGTGAAAGACTACTGAATTTTGTAAGCTGATTTTGTATCCTGACACTTTGCTGAAAGTGTTGATCATTTCTGAAAGTTTCCTGGTGGAAATTTGAGATTCCATGGGATCGTTCCTGCAAATATGGATAATTTGACTCCTTTTCCTGTTTGTATTCCTTTCGTTTCCTTCTCTTATTGTCTCACCTAGGACTTTACATACTCTACTGAAAAGGAGTGGGATGGTGAACAGCCCTGTCTCACTCCTAATTTTAACAAGATCTCTTTGAGTTTTTCTCCACTGAGGATGATGTTGACTGTGGGTTTGTCATAGATCGCCTTTATTATGATACATGTGTTCTCCCCTGTCCTATTCTCTCCAAGAGGCATTGGAGGCATGCTGAAATGATTATGTGATTTTTGTCTTCATGTTCATTCATATGATTTATAACATTCATCAATTTATATGTGTTGAGCCATTCCTGCGTCTCCAAGATAAAGCCAGCTTCACGGTGGTGGTTTGAATGAGAAATGTGCCCCATAGCCTCCTGTATTCGAACACTTCGTCCCCAGTTGGGGGCACTGTTTGGGGAAGTCATGGACTCTTTAGAGGGTGTAGCCTTGCAGGAGGAGGTGGGCTTTGAGAATTCATGCTCACTTCTTGCTCTCTCTGCTTCGTGTTTGCTGTTGAGGATGTGAGACTTCAGCGTCCTGACCCTGCCACCATGCCTGCTGCTTGCTGCCACGCCTCCCTGCCATAATGGGCTCATTCCTCTAGAATTATAAGTCCAAATAAGCTCTTTTTTCCCTAAATCATTTTTGGTCATTGCATTTTCTTACAGCGACAGAAAAGTAATTAATACAATGACCTTTTTGATATATACCCATTTTCAGTTTACAAGTATTTTATTGAAAACTTTGTATCTATGTTTATCAGAGATTTTGCCTAGAGTTTTCTTTTTGTTGTGTCTTTACCTAGCTTTGAAATTAGAATAATTCTGGCCTTATACAAAGGGTTTGGAAAATCTCCTTTTTTTCTGTTTTTTTTTTTTCTTTTAATAATTTGTTGAGTAGTGTTTGAAGTTCTTCTTTGAATGTCTGGTAGAATTCTGCTGTGAACCCATATGAACCTGGGCTTTTTTTTTTTTTAAAGCTGGAAGCTTTTCATTACCATTTCAACCTCTTTATTTGTCAAGAATTTGTTTAAGGTGTTGGTCTCTTTCTTGGTTTAACTTTGGTGGTTCAGATGTATCTAGAAACTGAGTTGTTGTTAGATCATTTCCTATCAATTCATAAGAGCTCTGGATGTTATTATATCAGTAGATAATACTAAGTTACAGTAATAAACATTCAAATCTTAGTTTATTCAAGAGATGTTTGTTGGCAGTGGGCAGCATGAGGGGAAGGGTACTCTCTGCACCACACAGTCACTCAGACACACAAACTGATGATGGCTCTGATATCTTCTCAGTGACCTCTTAGGTCACCTTGGCTATAAACTAGCACAGAGGGAGAGAGAGGAGCACTCATGTGGGAGAGTTGCTTGGGTCAGGCTTGAAGGTGTCCCCTTACTACCACTCACATCCTTCTGAGCAGCACCAACGTCTTTGGCCATGCCCTATGGGAAAGTTGGAAATATAGTCTATACATGAATCCACAGGGTGGCATGGAGATATAGATTGCAACCTCTGAAAGCTACATATGGTTGCGCAGGCCTACAAAGCCAGCATTTTGGAATGTGGGAGTCTGAAACAGGAGGATTCCTGGGAGATTGAAACTAGTCAGAACTATATAGAAAGCCTTTTTCTCAAAAAAATATGTAAAAAAATAAAGAGAAACTATTGGTTGCTTTTATGTTGGTTGGTTTTATGATAGTTGATTATGGTGATGGTTTCATGGACATTACACACAGTAAGACTGGTAGAAGCACTCACTTCAAATACGTGTTGGTTGTTGACTAGCAAGTCTACCTCGATACATTTGTAAAAATACGATGGAGAAAAAGAAGAATTTCCCTTCAGGAAAAGTAATAAATTTGCACATAACTAGCCAGTCTTCCTCACAGTCATATAAATTGTGAACATATTTTTCAAATTTTCCAGTTTTACATATGCAAATAAGCTGATGAAGAAGGGTCATGTCTGTTTTACTGGAATAGGTCAAGAAATCCTAGGGGCTAGAGAGATGACTCGACAGTTAAAAGCACATACTGGTCTTACAAAGAACCCCAAATCACTTCTAAGCACTCACATCAGGAGGCTCACAACCACCTATAACTCCAGCTCCAGGGGATCTTATACTCTTTTCTGGACTCCGAGAACACCTGCATTCACACCTGCACATATCCTTCTACACACTCTCACACACAGAGAGACACACACACGCACACACAATTTAAAAACTATAATAAATATTTTTTTCCTTTACCCCTGAGTTGTATTCTTAATTACCTAGATTTTTCTCACAAGACTCTTAAGATGAATACTCAAGTTTATTTTTTACATTTTCTGGCTGGCTTGATAAATTTTCTGTGTCAGTCCATTTTATTTTCTTGTACTAATTTAGAAATTCTAGCATTCCTTCATATCTTGTCAACAGATACAGTTTGTAGTATGCACATAAGACATTTTATTTTCCCCTACTTTCTGAAAATAAGCTAGCAATTATTTCCACAAGATAAACTTTAAAATAGTTCTTAATATGTGTTTCTTACCTCCATCTCTCCCCATGGAGACCCTGCAGGAGCCATGCTCAGCTCACTCCATTCTCCAATGCCTAGACTTGCTAAGATCATACCATGTCATATTTTTAGTAACAGTAACAAAACAGTCTTTGCAGGATGCTGATTCCTTTCTCAAAGCCCTCACTCAACACTCATATTACATATTAATTCCCATAGATCCTGACATTATGTAAAATTCCACATTTGCATGCACCAAGCAATAATGTTTATAGAGTCCTCGCTATGTGGCACGCACTGCTGAGGAAGTTTAAATTTGTCAACTCATTTAGTGCTGACAACTCTGTGGGGCACATACTGTCATTACCTCTACCCTGTCGATGAAGGAACTGAAGCATACAGTAGTGAAAGAACAAGTTCACAATACTAAGGAGATGTAGAACTAAGGTTCAGATCCAAAGATCATCCTGAGAGCCCATGCCTGTGATCCATGCAGCAGCAGTGTGGGTAACACCTGGGGATTTCTCCCAAATGCAGAATCCTTGATCTCTATCCTGGAGCCGGTGTGTTGGATTCTGAATTTCAACAAGATCCTTGGGTGATTAAATGCACATGGAAATTGATAAATTTCACTTTTTACCTTATAATACATGGGCATAGATTACAGGAAATCTCTATCTATCCATCCATCCTATCTATCATCTATCTATCTGTCATCTATCTATCGTTCCATGCTCTAAATGTAGGCATGTCCATAAGTATCTTTGTGTGCTCAGTCAGGAGAATGAGAGCTTAGCAAGGACAGCGTCCCAGGCTGCCGTTCTGTCTCACAGTCATCTACATGACCAATGAAAAAAATTATCTTATTCTTTTTCTTTCACATGTAGCTTCCATTTCTCTGCTTAAGAAGGATGTAATCTTTCTTTTATTGTTAGAATTCAGAAATTTTAGCATATCATGTCGTAAGCTATATATTTTCTCAACAATCATTCTTGAAACTTAGTGAGGGCTTTCAATTTGCAGAGTTGGATTTTTTCTCTCATCACAGGGAAATGGTCTTCTAATTTGTTTAATTACTGATTCTCCTCCATCTGTTCCTTTCTCTCCTTTGGCATACTATTTACTAGCATTATTTACTAGTTGCGTGCCCTTGGTGCACTTACTGAGTCTCCTACTCCTCCTGGAAGAGCTCCCCTCTCTAATTTTTTATCTTTCTTTTCAGATGAATTTTCAACATGACTTAATGGTAATCGAAAAATGTTCTTCAGCTTATCTACCAAATTGTTTAAATGGTCTAGAAAGTATGAGAGAGAGACAGAGAGAGAGAGAGAAAGAGAGAGAGAGAGAGATTACTTGCATTTGCTTAAGTGCCCTTTCCTTGACTGCTTTCTCATTTGTCTACGCAGTTTGACTTTGCTAAGTGTGAATCATGTGGGTCTGAGGTATCTGTCTTTGTCTGAATGTTAGAGTGTTGTGTAGCTGTGTTTATTGCTCCTGTTTATTCCTTGGCTCACATCTAGATACTAGTGGTCTATGAGCAGCAGCCTTGCAAGTTATGGAAGGTGGGACAGTCATCCTCCTGTGAGGGTGCCAGACTGCTTCCAAATCACCTGAAGGAAGCTTCTTTAGTCCCTAGCATGTTACACTTTTCCTGCCTTGGGAAGCAAGGAGGGAAGTTGACCCTACTGGGAGCAAAGACTGTTACATACATGTTCATATTGACTAGAGGTCATTGATGCTGAGGACTGCAGTTCTCAGACACCAAGGTCTTCACAGAGATTCCTTGCTTTTTGCAAAGATCTCAGGGGTGGGGACTCTAGATAGAAAGATTCTCCAGCTGCTCTCAACCAGCTAGAATAGAATACAAACATAAAATACTATGTACTCACTGAAAAGAATAGGGTAAAATCTATTATGTAGAATGATGTCTACAATACATACAAGCACACACAAACACACACACACACACATACACACACACACACACAGAAGATTTTCAGTTGCAAATAATGAAAAGCAGATTTGGTTATTGTGACCAAAAATTTTCAAATGAGTTGTTTATTTGGATGACTACTGACATAGTTATTGAACTGGTAGCAAGTATTAGACGATAAAGATGTAGAAAAGGGAAGAAAATAGGCCCAGAGAAATATTAAAATATCAAGGTGCCTATGGCACCAGTATACAGATCCCCACCTCTCTCCTAGCCATATACCCTAGGAAGGATTTGAACTCATGATCCTCCTGTCTTAACCTTCCAAGTAGTAGGCTATTATGCCTGGTTCACAGATCTCTTCAGATTATTGCTATGTAAATCCTTCAGCAGCCATGCCCCAATCTCTGTGGTAGTCCATTGGAGAGAACATGTAAGTATTAATTGGAATTGGTTATCTGTTCCTAGATCAATTAGCATATCCTAGCAAGGCAGGAAATATGTGGAATATTTTCCAAAGCCCACAAAGATAACATTTTTGGAGACCAGGAAGCAACACAGGAATCCATGACATTGTATAAACACAACACAAACAGATCTGAACACCCGTGAAACTGCTTCTTCTAAAAGGTGTAAATAGGTAGATGGAGAAGCTGAAAGGGGCAGAGCCTTTCTTTTTGGCATTGTTTGAAACAGTTTAATTATTCTTAGAATTTTATGATAAACCTGATTGATTGGTTGACTGCTTAATTGATTGATACTGGGATCAAATCCAAAATCTTATATGTTCAAGGCAAGTGCTCTACCACTGAACTATATACCCTGACCCCTATGATGAACATTATTAAATAATAAAGAAGGAGGGGAGACAGGGAGGGCAGAAAATAAAAGAAGTACATTTCAAGTACCTAAGTCAATGAAAACTTTTTCTGTAGAAAGCAAATAGAATCTCTTTCATCCGTTCCGTACTTCTCCCAAGTGTGAAGAACGGTATTCAGCTCGCATCCCCAGACCTGTCCAATTGGCAAGATCTGCTGGAACTGCTATCCTCACTGTTCCCTGGCTCTTTTCTATGCAAGAAGAATATCGTGACCAGTTCAAGCAACAGATAAGCCTTCATAATGAGCAATGCTGCAGAAGAAAAACATCAACTGATTGAGAGCCAGGGGACCTGTTTGTTGCTCTGGCCCCACCTTACCTCCTCATCTGTAAAGGTCTTCTCTGCCCTGCTAGTCTATGCAGCCTCTAACAGTATACAGATTAATAGTGAGGCGATATATGTAAAAATATTTTTATAAAATATATCAGGGGCTGGATAGATGGATCAGCAGTTAAGAGCACTGGCTGCTCTTACAGAAGATCTGGATTTGATTCCCAGCACCCACATGGTAGCGAACAACTATCCCTAACTCCAGTTTCAGGGGATCCGATGCCTTCTTCTGACCTCTGTGGACATTGCACAGCATGGGTTTGCCTACATACATGCAGGCAATACACTCATACACATAAAATAAAAATAACAAAAGTTTTAAAAATATTAGTCTCTTGGGAACTCCACAACAACATTCCACAGACCAAGTCTATTTTTCTCCAGGTGCTGGTGGGGTCTATTTCTCTTGAAGCCTATCTTCCTGGTTTGCAGACGGCTGCTTTCTCCTCGTGGCCTCATTAGGGCTTCTTTGTACGCACGTCCTGCGACCTGTTCCTTTTTCTTATGTATTCCAGGTTGGCCTTGCTATGTGGCCACAGATGACTTTGGACTTCTGATCCTCCTGCCTCCACCTCTGAGTGCTGAGGCATGCTAGGCAGGTGTTCTACTGATAGGGCTAGCTCCTCAGTCCCATCTTTGTCTCATCCAATCACAAGTCATCCTTAGATCAGGGCCCTACCTAGATCAATTTATTTAATCTTAACAACCTCTTTCTTTCTTTCTTTATTGATTCTTCTTCATTATCTTTTAAGCTCTATCTCCAAAAATAGCCACATGATCACATATTTGAATTGGGATTTCAACACTGAAATTTAAACAGGGCACATTCAGTCCATACCACAGAATGAAATCTTGTGCCCATTGTTCTGGCTCTGTTGTTGCAAATAAAACTAAACCATGGCTTAGCAATGGCTCAGTGGTAAAGGACTGGCTGTACAAGCATAAGGACAGTACCTATGCAAAAGCCAGGTGTGGCAGCGCACATCCACAACCCCAGTGCTGGGGGTGGGACCAGAACAAGCAGACAGTGTGGATTTTCTGACAAGCCAGTCTAGCAAATGGCAAGGTTCAGTTTCACTGAGAGACCCTGACTCAAAACATAAGGTGAATAGAGATAGAGGAAGACATCCAGTATCAACCTCTGCCCTGCACATGGGGACACATAAGCACGTGCACACACATGTGTACATACATACGTACGTACATACATACACACATAAAAATTAAACCACAGGTTTAAGACATTTTATTATCTTTCATGACTCTGTGGGTCGACTAGGCTCAGCTGGATGGTTCTTCTGCGCCATGTGACATCAGCTGGGGAACATCAACAATAACAGCTCACTTGCATGACTGGCTGTCGGTGCTGGCTGATGTCTTGTGGCTCAGGTAGGGCAGTCAATCAAAGTGCTCCAATTCTACACCACATGACCTCTCCTCATGTCTTTCGGCTTCTCTAAATTTGGGAAATTCAGAATGTCAGCTCTACTCCATTCTGTGAGTTAGAGCTAGCGATGAAGGTAGATGTTCTAGTTTGCTTTCCTGTTGCTGTGATAAAACATCTTGACCAAAAGCAACCTGAAGAGGAAAAAGTTTATTTCAACTTATACGCTAAAGGTCGTCACCAAAGGAAGCCAAGGCAGGAACTCAAGGCAGAAGCTTGAAGGCAGGAACTGAGCAGAAACCACTGTGAAGTGCAGGCTTGCTCAGTTACCTCTCTTATTTAGCCTAGGCCCACCTGCCAGGGATGGCACCACCCACAGTAGGCTTCCCACATCAATTAGTAATTAAGAAAAAGCCTCACAGACATGTCCAAAGTCCACTTTGATGGAGGAAATTCCTCAATTGAGGGTCCCTTTTCCCAAGTGCATTAAGTGGAGGACTGAAGCTAATTATGATAACAGTCCAGATTTAACGTGGGGAATAAGCAAGTTTTACCCCTTAATGTGAGGAGAAGTATGTACATACGGGGAGGGGAGAAACTGATGGCAGCCATGATTGAACGTAAACCCTCACACTCTCAGGAGGCATTTAGAACCAGTGTACACCCCACAAATGCGTTACATTATGTCTACATGTATACTATGCAATTCATATTACATATGTATAAATATATTGTTAATAGCACAGGTTGGTCCAAACTTATAATAAACATGTCTTTATGTCTGAGAAAATTTCCACACCTTTAGACTATTAGTTAGGTATTATTAGTTTGGTTTCCTTCCTTAATCATATAAATTAAAATTATTTGCAGTGTAGAGATTTCAACATAATGGGATTATGCTAAGCACAATATGAAAAATTCCTTTGGCATTCACTTCATCGACTCCATAGTCCACCACTACTTCTTAGAAAAAAAATCGCATTCTTTTTTCTTATATGCCAGTTGTATTAGTCTAGAGGAGCAGAACTGGTAAAGAGACTATATAATTTATTAATCAACTTACTTCAAATCAGTGACATGAGCTGAATCACACCTGAGATGCTGAGAACCCAGTCGTTGCTCAGTCCGTGAGGCTGGGTGGTGCCTCTCCAGCTGCAGTAGTTCCACAGTGGCTGTCTCATACTGGGCCAAGAACTTGGTAGCTGATTAGTCCATGGGGTTGGGTGCCTCAGTGTCCTAATATGATGCTGGAAATCTGGAGGGCGCCTGAAGAGCTGCTGGTTCTTAGTTAAGGAAGGAAGCCTGGATGTGCTCGTCCTGATATTAACAGAAGAGTCAGCAGCAACAGAATAAATTAACTTGGTGACAAGAAGAAAGTTAAAAAAGTAAAAGGCAAGTAATCTTCCTTCTGTCATGTGTCATTTTATCTGGGCTGCTAGCAGGAAGTGAAGTCCACATCTGGGGTGGGTCTTCCCCATCAAGGAAATTCCTCAATTGAGGCTTATCACACCAGTTTCCCTTATTAACATCACTTATTAGCGTGGTATATTTGTTTTAACTAATGAGATAATGCTTATACATTATTAGTACTCTATTCATATTTCCTTCATTCTTAATGTAAGTTGTTTTCTATTCTGCCATATTAAATTTAATCATTATACCTCCTTAGACTCCTCTTGACTGTGAAAGTGTCTTATATTCCTTGTGGCTGTTATAGCGATAGGAATATGGGTCAGCTATTTGATAGGCTATTCTGTATTGGGATTCATCTGATGTTTGCCTCATAGCTATACTTGATATGGATTTAGGGAGAAGAGCCGTGGACATAAAGTATCATTTTCTTTAAAAGTATCTCTAAGGCCTGTGCTCTAAACATGCTACATCACTGCTGATGCTGAACTTAATCACTGACTTGGGTGGTGTTTGTCAGGCTTCTCCACTGAAGTTTTCCTTCTCCCTCCATCTTTCTCCTGAACTGTGCTCTCTGGGAGGAAGTCACTCTGCATAGTCCGCACTTACAGAGAATTATGTTCCCTCTCCCTAAAGGCAGACTGCTACACAAATTATTTGGAATTCTTTTGCACAAGAGATTTGTCTATTCTCCATTCAATTTTTAATTATTTATGCTAGTATGTTCTTGTGGCTTTTCCTTATACTTTGGGTTATAACTCATTATTACTTTGTTTGCTTACATTTTTCCAGTTTTGTTGATTTGGAGTTCTTTCAGATGGCTCATATGTCCTTTTTGACACATCTGACACAATGGTTTATTTTATTGGTTAGTTGGTTCCTTGGATCCCTTTCTTTCTGGCACAAGATGTTCAGGCTCAACTTGTATGCTTCCTGTTCGGTTATAGAATCACCCATTTCACCAAGAAGTTTTGATTTATTTTACTAGAAAATAGTGTTAGAAACCATGATCTAAGTGATGAATGTTCTATTTTTAAAATGGAAAGAACAATTCTCTGTCTTATTTATCTCTTCTCTGTCTGAGACAATCAACTCTTACCAAAAGTGGGTATCTGACCCTCAGGCACCTGTTTTCTTATATATACACACATAATAGGTCCTTTCCCAGTCTTCTCACCAAATTTAGATACTTAAAACTTCAACTGACATTCAACTTCTTACTTTAGACTCTTAGTAAGTTAATGGATAATTTTTGAGAAAACCAAAGGCATAAATAAGAAAATTGGGCATTATGGAAATCCATTTCTGTTTCCCATCAAACATATCATCAGATTGCTCCAGATTTCCTACAGAGATACAAACACATCCCACACACTGCTCCTAGGATTATACGGAGGCAGTCTGTCTTACTAACAACCAGATCTCTAGAACTGCTCATTTTACAATACTTAAAAATATTGTGATAGCACACATTTTGTTATTCCAGCACTTGGGGAGCTAAGTTAGGAAGATCTTGAATTTCATGATACCCTGGGCTTCCCAGTGAATTTCAGGCCAGACTGAACTATATATTAAAACCCTGCTTTTAAAAAATAAAGTTGTACTGGAATTTAACCTATTAAACTCAGTCAGTGAAAAGCTTAAACATAGAGATCTGATAATCAAATCAGAGATACAATTCTGCAGAAATCTAGACGTGGTATTAACTAAGGTTTCCAGCAGCATCCCACATGGCAGAGATTTTTTTTCAATTTTTATTGAATTTTTGTGTATTTCATACAGAACATCTTAATTAATCTTAATCATCTTTATTCCCCTCTCCCATCTGCACCCTCCTGTAGCTCTCCCCCGCACCACTGGAATTCATCCAGTAAGATCTAGTCAGTGTATATAGAGTCCTTCCCTTAAAGAAGATCGGCTCTTCTTCACCCAGTAGTGTGCCAATATTTCTTCAGCTAAGATTGGGGCCTGCTGCCCCTTTCCAACGTTCTGTGCTGGGTTTTGTCTGCTTGAGTTTCATGGGTCTTGTGCATGCTGACACCATTGCTGTAGGTTCATATGAGCAAGGTCACAGAAGCCTATAGAAATCTGTTTCCATATGGTCATGCGCTTCCTCCCCTGGCTCTTACAGTCTTTCTTCCCCTTTTTCTGAAGTTTTCCCTGAGCCCTGGGTGAGTGGAGTTTAATACCTTCAGAGTCTTACTTTCTATGTTTTGTCCATTTGTGACCTTTTGTGTTCATGGCCCTCTGTTGCATGAGGAAGCTTCATTAATGAGAGTTGAGAGATGCATCCGCGTCCTCTTCACCCCCTGTTCCACATTCCTTGAGATTTAGCTGTGGAGGTTTCATAGATGTGCCACTTAAGTTTGGGCAATTCACAGATAATATCTGTGTGACCACTTGTGGTACTCTGTAGTAGTCTCTGTTGCAAAAGAAGGTTATTTACTGAGTGGTGACTAGGATACTTGTCTGTACATATAAGGATACATATTTAGCACATAGTAAGAAATTACATTTGTCTAGGGGTGTGACAGCCTTGGGGTTCTCTCTAAGATCTAGGATGTCTCCAGCCCTGTGTATTTGGCTTTGTTTACAGTACCACACAAAAATAATAATATGAAAACCCCAAATAATATATCCCCACCAAACTCCACACAGTCCTACAGAAGAGTCCTTACAAGAATTCCCTAGAGATAACCCAGGACACGGAATTTAAAAGAACAATTATAAACATGATCAAAGAATTGAATGAATTTAAAGAACACAAAAACAAACTAATCAAACAACTAAAAGAAGATAAGGATAAACTTCTGACTGAATTCCCAAAAGATATAGGAATATTGAAGAAAACTCAGGCTGAAATGAAGAAAGAAGGCACAGAGATTTTTATAAGCCTTTTCCTGAGATCTAGCACAAAAGGATCATTTCTTTGATTGACCTCCAATACCTTCCTTTTCACCTGACTTTCTCCTTTAGCTTATATCAGGAAAGCACTCTTTGCCTTCCCTGGATGCAGTCAATATTATTAAGGCACATTAGAATTATACCTGAATAAAGAATCAGCCTGACTCTCAGTATTAGTTTTCAGGCCCAGAGTGGGCCTCCCGAACACAATATTTCATGCCTAAATGTTATATATAATTTGTTTCACATATAAGTTATTGCTATTGTATTAGAATAATAGCTCCCCTCACAGGTTCTATTAGGAAGGAAACCTGGAAGAAAACTGGTAGCTTTCATGTTATTTACATAATCAACTTTGCAGGCACCCAGTGAGAGTTGAGAGATGCAGCCAGTCCTCTTCACCTCTCGTCCCTGTGTTCTGTGAGACTTAGCTGTGGAGGTTGCACTGTAGATGTGCCACTTAGGTTTGGGCAATTCACAGACAATGTCTGTGTGACCAGTTGTGGTATCTGTAATACTTTCCATCTGTTGTACCACATGGAGCAAGGGGTGAAGAGGATGCTAGTGCATTTTTCAACTCTCATTGGCTGTCTGCAAAGCTCATTATGTAAATAATATAAAAAGCTACTGGTTCTCTTCCAACTTTCCTTCTTAATAGAGTCTGTGTGGGAAACATTTTCCCATAGATTACACAGTCTGAGTACTCTGCAACCAGTTATTCTATCTGGTCTATTAGGCAGGAGTTATATCATGATTCTAAACTGCTCTAGGGTGCAGTGACTTGCCCAAAGTCAAGACTTAGAAGACTAGGTTGCCATTCTAAGATTCTTCCAGTTCATTTATGGAATATTTACTGAAGATCAGCAATGTGTCACATGCTGTATTAGGCCCCAGAACTGTAAAACTGGAGATGGTATAGACTGGAGAATATTCTAGGAGATACACATATTGCACAAACCATAACAATATATGATCTGTGATAATTTTCCTCTTACTAGAGAGATTTTAAAGCCCAGTGCTGTGTCTACACCAGAATGTGAATGTGGAAATCAATGGATGCTGATTAAAGTGGCTTTAGAATGTACCAGGTAGGATCCTAATAGACGGGAAATGACTTCTCACAGACTTTCCCCTTTCCTAAAGCTTTATTCAGTCATCCATTTAATCTTTCTCTAAACACATTTACAGAAGACCTACTAAATGCATAGTACCATGCATGTAACCAGAGATATAAAGATGAAGATTGCTGCCTAGAATTCAGGAAGTCAGGATGTGTAAGCTGACAGTTTTCTGGACCTTGAGTGTTTACGCATTTTAGGGAGAACTTACAAGTAATCTAAAGTTAATGTGATGCCATGAGTCAGTTCTTTTAAAGAAGGTACTGTAATTACAACCTTACTTCTTGAAATATATACTCTTAATATACAGGAATCCTGTCCTTTGAAATGCAGGAGGATTTGAAAGGTGATTTTTGTAACTTGGTTGAGATTCATATTCATTCTGGCTATTGTGTATAAGCACTCTGAATCTCCATGGTTGAGAATTGATTTCTAATGCATTTCAACATCATTGCAGTGGATTTTCAAATCGTAAAATCTTTTTCTCACCCTGGAATGAAAATTGTAAGCTTTGTATATAGTGTATAATTGATAAAATGTATATAGACATATAGATACATAATTTTTCACTGAGTCACAGTAACTCCACTTCTTCACCACTTGTTAAAATGCAACTGCAAGGTTACCCAAATTAATTGTCATGCGAAATCTATATCTGTTAGTGAGGTTTTATTTGTTTTTCTCTGCATCTTCTAAAACGTTTTCTCTTAAAATAAGCCAATCTGAAATGCAAGGTGTTAGTGTCAGCACATAACAGAACTGATGAACTAATCAATTTTTGCTTTTTAGCATTATCTTTAGGACTTAGATAAACATTATTTATTCATTTTTACTTGGAGTCAGCTTCATGGAACTTTACTGAAGGGATGAGATACTATCTTCTTTCTATAAATATCTCCTGGTGGTGGGTAAAACATACAAGAGAGAAATGTTGCTTTCAAAGGTTGGTAATGACCTCCATTGTAATACTTTAAAGAAAAGTAGAGAGAATAATAAACATTCTGTTGCTGTCTTTCCTCAAAACCTTGCTAAGGCTTTACTTCCCCCCAAACATCTCCAGTCTTACATTAAGTCAGAAAGAGAGAAAGGAGCCTAGATTCTTCTATAAATTCCATTTTCTGCTATAAAGAGGTCTGCAATGGTTGCAAGAACTGTCAAAACATTCTGTGATGGAAAAACTCCTTTTAGATCTCAGTGTCTCCATACAGTGTATGTGCCGCCTAATCTAGAGTTATTCATTCAAGGCACGATGCCTTTTGACTATAAGAGAGTATCACAGCACATTTGAAGCATAGATTTGAGACCATACAATTTTGATATGAGAACCAATGTTTGTTAGAAATAATGTCTTTCCCAGGGAGACTTGATCACAGGAAACACTTTAGGTAAACGCTGTAGAGAATGGTACCAGTCGATTGCCTGCAGAAATGATCCTTCCCTAAAGGTCAAATATACTTTCACTATAAAGTAAAGGATTTTATTTATATTAGATGGTTCAAAAATAGTGAGGCATGCCTTGGTTTCTTCCCTGCCCCCTTTAATTTGTAAAGATAGAATCACATAAAACTTGCACATCCTCCTGAGATTGGTATATGAATGCTAAATTTAAAAAAATCTATATCAACCTCTGGCAATCATAGCAGGGTTTTAGAAATGGAAGTGTTTAAATTACTAGTGTCCCCTAACATATTAGCTCATCTCTAAGTACTTCCTAGTGATAAAAATAACATTAATGAATTAACATTATTCAGATTATCAAATACAAATTTTGATACATTTTCTCTTATTTTATTTCTAACTCTCTTCTCTCAATCTTCCTATTTCTGAAACTTTTGGCTGATTTATGGAATAGATAAGGGACTATCTCTGTGAATACAAGAAAACATTTCATTCCTGTATATGCAATTTTAAAGTATTCTGCTAATCATAACTGTAATTATAACTCTTTCATTTGAATTAAGGTACCAGAATAAGAACTCAAGTTGAATGGATTTGGCATCTCTGTGACATTTAGCAGTATTTGGAAGGATTCCTGCATTATCCAATGAGATCTCCTACCCTGACTACTTGCCAATCCCGAATTTGAAGAGAAATCACGCTGCTTTACAACTTCACTGTTTTCCCGTTTCACAGACAGTAAAGTTTTTCCTCAAACTGGACTACCTCATCATGTATCATAGCAAGCCAATGGAATGTGCTTGCTTCTGTGATTTTGAGATGTGAATGTGCAGGCTTTCAGAGGCCTCCCCCTCTTCAACAATTAACAAAGAGCAATTGCTCGGTAGCTTTCTACGCTTTTCCCTGTGATCAGATTTTATATTAGAATTAAAGTCACCTGGGTACGTGATTTGTGCCAGACATTCAAACAGAGCTTAACAGAACACCAGATCCTTCCGGTCCTGTGCCTGGGCCTCTCAGGTGAACTTCCTTTGGTGAACTCCATTCTTCACAGAATTTCACAAGTCCTGAGCCCCTTCCCTCTTCCTTCACATTCAAAGTCATATTTCTATTAACTCTTTCCAGAAGGACTAGCAGCATCTAGCAAACTGGAGGCTGGAATTCGGTTGGATGGGAATCCACAATGGATGCAGCCAGGAGATCCCCAAGTGTTCCTAACAAGAAATTCTTTTGACACTTTGAGGTGGGCTAAGTCTGCCTTTCCACACACTGCATAATTAATCCTTCTTCTCTGTCCAGCTGAGGTCATAGTATGAGTTTTAGCCAATGAAATGTAGGCCCAAATGGCATGTACTACTTCCTGGTTTGGGCCATGGAATCCTTTCAATACTCAATACCTAGGACTTTTACTTTCTAACCAATTCTTAGAAGAGAGAACATTAGAGTGACCACAGATATCAGAGACACAGGCAAAAGGAAATGAGTAAGCTGGTGTGCTACATGCCTGTAATCCTGGCACTGTAGAGGCTGAGACAGGAAGATCACTGATCACCATGAATTTGAGGCTAGCCTGAGCTACATAGTAAGACCCTGACTCAAGAAACAATAAAAGCTGGAAGTGAGCTATACCAGTGGGTCAATGTACCAGACATCAAACTAGACAATCTGAGTTAAATCCCCAGGACCCACATGGTGGAAGGAGAGAACTAATTCTTAAAAGTTGTCCTCCACATGCACACACACACACACACACACATATAAGTAAATAAATATGCGATAAGAAAAAGAAACAAAAACAAAAAAGAACGCCATCATTTGGAGAAGAATGCCAGTGGAGAATACTCAGATCATTTTAACATAGGAGTGAAAAATAAATTTTTGCTGTGTTAAGCCACAAGTTTTAAAACTTTTAATAAAATATCTATTTACTCTTTGACAATTTCATACATGTAAACACCATATCTTGAACATATCTACCTCCAATTTCCTTCTTACTACGTGAAAGCAACCAGGAACATGTTCCCCACACCCTTCACGTCATCTCGTTTCTTCCCTTTTTTTTATAGCCCACCAGGTCCAATTAGTGCTGCTTATTGGAATGCTGGCCAGTCTTGTTGGTCTGGTCTTGTCTAGGTAGTCATAATGCCAATGAATTCATGAGTGCCACGCCATGGTCAGAAGACACCGTTTCATAGTATTCTTCCTCCTCCTGCTCTGACACTCTTTCTGCCCCGTTCTTCCACGATGTTCCCTGAGCCTTGGGTTGGAGGTTCCATTTAGGACTGAGCACTCAATAGTCACTTATTCACAGCACTGCGGGCAGTTATAAGTCATTAACTGCAGACCACTACAGCGATGAGCCTCTCTTAAGCCACAGAGTTTGGAGTTTATTTGTTATCTCAGCTAACCATTCTTTTAACCAATATTCCTCATCTCAGCCTTTTTGACTTCTCTACAACCACCCCTTCCCCAAGGCCTCATATCATATGTTGAGATGCATGTGAAAACCTAAATTCAGTCACCTTACTCTCTGACCAGACTTGTCTCCGTCCAGTGTTTTCTTTGTGACATCTCCCACTCACACATGCAACACACATAAGTCTTTAATACCCTTGCGCCTCCAGTTCCCTCCTTTTCACCCACTTCTCCCCCTCACCTCTTCATCTCAACCAGTCTTTAACCAATATCTTCAACTTCTTTGTACATGGTTCTTAACTCATCTAGATAATCCAGCATTCTATCTAATCCAGGGATCCATTTGATTCCCCTCATGGGGCTGGTTCAGCTGGAGAAAACCTTACCTGTGGTCTGCAGTGGTCCTGGTGTTGCCCAAAGCCCTGCAATGTTTTGCTAGTCTCCTATCATACCCTCCATTCTCTCAGACCCCGGACTCTGGGCTCCATCACTGCTCTGCAGTCTGCCATCAAGCTCATATCCACAGTATCATCTTGCTACTCATCCTCCCTCTCGACTTCTAAGGAAGAACTTCACATCTTTCCATCTGAGACTAATCTCTGTACTGATGCTCTTTGTTCTCCCAGCCAGCCTCTGGACACGACTTCCTCTGTTTCCTTTCTGTTGTAACAAATATTCCATCTCTGTATATTCTTTCCCATTAGCACGGAATGTGCTTAACTCTCACCCTCAGCCCACCATCCCATCTCTTCATCTATCATCCTCCCTCTCTTCACAGATAGGCTTCTTGAAGGTGCTCTCCCTTACTTTCCTTCCTCATCTCCCACTCCTCCACCCACTGATAGCTCCCTCCACCTGTCAGATTATCAGTGACCTGGTTGTCAAGTCCAATGGGACACTTTTCAGTTCATATCGTCTTTACCAGTCAACAGCCTTCTACAGAGCTGGATATTTCGTTCCTTTGAAGCAATCTTTTCCTTTGGTGTCCATGACTTCTTACTCTTCTGTCTTTTATCATGCTGGCTATACCTTTTATGCTCCATTTAGCATTTTCTTTCTTTAAATATTCCTTGGAATAATTTTTACTTTAGGTGTTCTTATGCCTCTATGCACAGGGCAATCTTACCCACTGACATAATTTTTTGAAACCTGATAGGAAGGATAGTATTTATCCTTTGAAAACTAGGTTCCTCCCTTGAGCTAAGAATTCATACACACTACCTCATCAACCTCAATTTTAACATTGGTCTCCATTTTTGTGTACTGTTGACACTTTAATCTCAAACTTCCTCCAAATAAACTTATAACTAACCCTCTCCAAAACTCTTTGTGATGGTTAGCTTTAATTGTCAAATTGGCACAACTTAGGATGACCTGATAAAAGAGTCTCAATAAAGGACTGTCCACACTGCTTTGGCCTGTGGGCATGCCTTGGGGAGGGGTTGTGTTAATTAAGCTAACTGATATGGGCAGACCCAGCCATTGTGGGTGGCATCATTCCCTAGGTATGAGGTCTGAAACTATTTAAGAGAAGCAATCAAGCTAAGCACAGAAGTGTGTGTGCATTTCTTTCTCTCTGTTCTTGACTGTGAATGTGATGTGACAAGTCGTTTCAGGCTCCTGACACTGTGACTCCCCTCCTATGATAAGCTATAGCCTGAAATTAAAAGCTGATATAGATACTTTTCTCCCTTAAGCTGATTTTTGTCAGAGGTGGTTAATCACAGCAACAGAAATTAAACTAGAACAACTTTTTTAGCTTTTTAAAAAATTCAACCAAAATGCCTCTCCATGTACTTGGAACCTTGGCTCCCAACTCAAGAGTCATTCTTTTTAAAGATTTATTTGTTTTTATTTTATATGCATGAGTGCTTTGTTTGCATATATGTATATGCACCACATGCTATACCTGGTGCCTTCGCAGGTAAAAAGTCCATGTCAGGTCTCCCGGAACTGGAGTTATAGAGAGTTATGTGAGTGCTGGGAAACAAACCCAGGTCCTTTGCAAGCACAGTCAGTGTTCGTAATCACTGAGCCATCTCTCCAGCATCAGGAGTCACACTTGACTCTTATCTCCTCAATCCTTACATCATTCATCAGCAGGTCTACTAGATTGTCTCCTAATTTTCCTCTCAGGCCTGTTTACTTATCTGTCTGCTGTGACTTTTCTAGTCTAGGACACTATTATTTCCTGTCTTGAGCAGACCAATAGCTTCCTACCTAGTCTCAAGCTGTCATCTCTCCCCTTACTGACCCATTATCCACATGGCATGAATCATGAGGGACCCCTGTCTCAAATATTAAAATGTGAGTAACACCCATTCCCATCTAAAATTGTTTGGTGGCTTCTCTGCTAACTTAATATCCTGGTCAGTTCCTGGACTCCACCGCAGAACTGTAGAAGTATAATCTGTTCAAAAGATTCATAATACTTCCTTAAAAAGGGTGTGGTGGTACATGTTTGTAATCCCAACACTCTATAGGTAGGGACAGGCACTTGGGAGGCAGGGCAGGTTGATCTCTGTGAGAATGAGACCAACCTGGTCAACATATTGAGTTCCAGGTCAGCTGGAGCCACAAAGAGACCCTGTCTCAAAATGACCAAAAAAAGAGTTAAAGGCCAGTCTGGGATTACATGAGATACTGTCTCAATACCCTCCATAATAATATTAAAATAAAATGTAAAATTCTTATGCTAATAACCCTGGGAGGTTGTTAGCTAAGTTTTACAGCTTCTTGGAGCCCTCCTTGGAGAAACTAGTTTAGCTAAAGAAGGGCCTAGAATTATATGTGTTAACGAATTCCCCATAAGCTGCTTCTTGTCCAGATTATTTAGTAAGATAATTCTATCCTATAAGCATAAAAGCAGCAATGAGCCTTGCCTCTTCCATATTTGTACCCATTATATTTAGTTCCTAGTAAAACAGGTGCCTGTATCTGTTGTTAGAAACAAGGAAAACATGAAACAGTACATTCAATGATCACAATTTTTGTAGCGCAGTCCATGTACTGGAATTTATAGTATAGATTCCAAAGAATTCCATTTGGGGACTGAAGAAATGATTCCGTGGTTAAAAGCATAGGCTGTTCCTGAAGAGGACCCTTTGTTCCCAGCACCCACATGGTGGTTAACAACTGTCCTTAACTTCCAGGGGATCTGATGCCCTCTTCTGGCCTCTGCAGGCATTGCACGCATGAGTGGACTTACATACATGTAGACAAAACACTTATACATATAAAAATAAAAATAGTTTAAAAAGAGTTCTATTTGTAAAATTCAGTATAAAAGACATAATTTACCTATATGCATAGATAACTCAAATGTGTTACTAGTAAAGAACCTAATCTAGATAGTCATGCTTAAAGTATCATTGAAGTCAGCTGTACCTTGAATTTCTGAAGTTTAAGTAACATATAGACCCCATCATAAAGCAGAAACCAGGCTGGAGTGTGGCTTGTGGAGAACACCTGCCTAGTGTATTAGTGACTTTTCTTACCACTGTAACCAAATACCTGACAGGAAGTGGCATAAGGGCTCATGGTTCGGGGAACATAGTCCATCATAGAAAGGAAGGCATGTCAATGGAATCAGGTCCTGTCTGTGGCAGCTGGAGGCAGCCTGCTCACATCTTCACACAGCAGAAAACAGAAAGAACTCTGGCACTTATCTGCTTTCTCCTTTTCCCTTTTTAATTCAGACCAGAATTTTAGCCTATGGAATGGTACCACCCACATTCAGGGTGGGCCTTCTCTCCTCAGTTAAACTTACTCCCTAAAAAACTGCTCTAGGACACACCCAGAGAGGTGTCTCTTAGGTGATTCCAAATCCAGTCTAGTTGATAAAGAGTAGCCATTGCACCTAGCATGCTTGAGACTGTGGGTTTGATCCTCGGTCCTACAAATAAATTAATGAATTAAAAATGTAAAACTTTCTGATGGCCTCTAGGGCTTGATCTATATTGGTTTTGTTATGTTTCCTAAATTGTGTGAAATTATGTCTAATTGTATAATCACAGATCTTTTATTACTACAAACCAAAACAAATGAAAAACAAAAATTTCAAACTGATCAAAATTCAAGTTTACAGCATTATTTAATGTGACAGCTGAAACTAAATCACTTCGCCATGGCCCTCAGGCTCTCTTTTACAGTGCAGACACAAGTTTTGGCCTTCTTCATTATCTTGTAGGATTCAATTTTGTCATTCTCACTAATAAAATGGCCACTAATGAAATAGCATATTCTTATATTGAATATTTAGGTCATTCTTGAAATAAAAACCCATGAAAAGTTTTCATAGGAAAGTACCCTCCCCGAAGGAGGCACACGGATTTTTGTCTGAGAAACAGGTCTATAAACCAAGAATGAATTTGCTAACTTGCCCTAATTGTGATTGACTGCGTGTATGCTCCCTTATCAAACGAAAGTTACTGGGCATCTAGGATTGTCTTCTAGTTTCACAATCTAGAATGCTTATCCTCATGTAATGCTTTAATATGAGCATGTCAGAAGGTGAGCAATCTCTGCCCAGGAGCCTGGCCACTGGGTGGGTGGGGTGTGTATGTCTAGCCCTCTATCTCCCTGACTCTCACATAATGAACCCTTTGCTTTACTACAAGGCTACAACTAAGCCAACTTGAGCAAAATGCTTTGCTTCCACAGGGAGAGAATGTGCTGACCAGCTCAGTTCCAAGATTTCATTCTCAGATAAACAAACTGGCAGTCTGGCTTGTGTGGGGGAGTGAGTCCCTTGAGAACTGAGATAATGCAAGTCCAAGCCCAAAGCCTCACCACCTCTCAAAGGAAATAACTATAGTGACCACTATTAGGAGGATTAAACAAGACAGTGTTTGCAAAGTACCCAGGCTCTTCCCTAGGGTGATGTGGAGTCATATTGTTAGAGATGGAGAATGGAGCAATCATGTCCCTAACCTCAGGCTGCAATGGTTTTTGCCTGCCATAGGGGTAGGGATAGAAGTACAGACTGGATTTGTATAGTGGTGTTTTATATACTTTCAGTCACTCCTAATGGCTTTGGGGAAAGCATTGATTAAAGAAAAGACCAATGGTTTGGGTTTGGGCTTTACTTTTTGCAGAAGAGATAACAGAAAAATGCTGCAGCATCCAGTGATTCCTAACATGAAGCTTGTTCAAGAGACATTGCAGCTCTTCCTGGTGAGAGCTCTCACCATGGTCCACTCTGTAGAGTTGGAAATGATTTCCCAAGGGTCTAGAACACATTTAAAGATCCTGGGCAGTAATATTCATGGGATCATAATGCTTATAAGGGCTCCTGAAACAGGAAACATGAGTCTCACACTCAACACTTTTGCATTATCTGTCTCTTAAAACAATTAGAGAATCCATACAAACATGGAGAATATAGAAGATCTTACTTTGTCAATAGCCAATTTTTTCTTAAGCATCATGACTTTGTACTATTCATAGCACTGTCAAGAAATGAATGGTTCCATGGCTCACAGCATGTTATGGGTGTAAACTGTTTTCAAAGGAGTTTCCAATATGCTTCTTATTTTCTGTGCTGGGACTTGAACCTAGGATTTCATGCATCCTAGACAGTACTCTACCACTAAGCTATTCCCCAGCCTTTCCAAGATTTTTTAAGGACCAAATTCACCCTGGGTCCATCTTTTAAAATATTTTATTTATTATTTTATTTTATGTACACGAGTGTATTGTCTGCATGCATGTAAGTGCAACTGTGTCATGCAAAACCCGCAGAGGTCAAAAGAAGACACTCAGTCCCCTAGAACTGGAGTTACCGAGGGTTGTTAGGCACCGTGTGAGTGCTGGGAATTGAACTTCGGTCCTCTACAAGAGCAGCCACTGCTCTTAACTGCTGAGCCATCTCCCCAAAACCTGAGTTCATCTTTTACTGCACATTTTGCATAGAAGCATAGATCTGTGTAAAACATTAAATACATCTGCTGTGTCATTTTGAACCCTTATTGATTTTCCTAGATCAATCCAGAGTCAAAGAAGACTGTCTTCAGTCTGTAGGAAAGCATCTGGGTCATCTGGGCCTATCCTTGGGAGCCCTGACCTTGCAATTTTTGGCAAATTCTGTTTGTGAGACAAACTATACATTTACTGGTCATTTCCTTTTCTTGTCTTTTCCTTTGTTCCTTTTACTTTCTTCTTTTTGGGGGGGGGCAGTTTTGTTCATTTGGGTTTAGGACTTTTGTGTGTGTGTGACAGGGTCTCATGGTCTAGGCCAGGCTCAAACTCAAGGTTCTTCCGCTTCAGTTTCCTGAGTGCTAGTCCTACAGGGATGTACTACCATGTCTGGCACATTCCTTTTCATTTTGGTTTTTTGACTGACTGACAGAGTGTGTACTGGAACACTCTGAGAGCAAACAGCAGAAGTACACATACAATGAAGGAAACCAACCCTACTTCCTTGGGTTTCAGTGTGGCTGAACTCTCTAAAACGTTTTGCTTGCAATCATGTTCAAATAACCAGCTCTGTGGTTTGTAGGGACAGCTCTGTCTCACCTAGTTTGTTCACAGGACTGTGTTCAGCTGGAAAGATCATCCGGTGCAGCTGGATGGATGGCTGCTTCTCTTCCCCACGGCAGGGTTGAAGACCCCAGGAAAACCAGTGAGAGGAGAAACCCTGTGACTGGGTTTGTGCTTTTTCAAATACGAGTTTTCAGCTCATCAAACTTTAGATATAAATCGATCCCCTGATACTTATCTCTAGCAAATACATAATAAACATGCCGTTTCAACAGCCACATCCCTCCGGATCCCTGCTTTCAACCCTGTCGCCCACATTTGTAATGCTATCATGTATACTTTCTCTTGCTGGCTTTACATGCTGGTAGCATAATTACATCTTGAGTTTTTCTAAGACACATGCAGTGCCTTTTGTATTGTTAGCTCTTTAGCTAAATAGTGACTCTTCCTTTTTCAACTACTATTTTTCTAGAGATGAAATATATTTCATTTCTAAATTTTTCACATTTTTGTTTTGTTTTGTTTTTAGATAGGCTCTTATTCTCTAGCCCAGGCTGACATCAAACCTTGCAGCAATCTTCCTAATTCGGCTCCCTGAGTGCTGGGGCATCAAGTGTAGTGCGCCACCACACTTGGTCACTTCAGTTTTTAAAAATTAAATATCTTCCAAGTGGGCATGGTGGTGCTTGCCTGTATCCCTAGTGTTTAGAAGGCAAAGGCAGGAAGATTAGAAATTCATGATCAATCTCTGCTACATAGCAAGTTCAAACCCAGCCTAGATGAGCCTGGTGAGACCCCACTTAAAAACAAAATAGCTATCTTCTTGCAAACCCTGGCCATTCTGTTATAGTCTTTAGGACTGTTCTATGCTGCTAAATTGGTCTGAAAATTTATCAGCTGCTGTTGTGTTATATTCTGCTTTGGCTTTAATGAAGACATTCTTCCAGAAGCCCTGTTGTGGTTTGAATGTCCTCCAGAGGCTCTCATATTGGAACACTTGGCCCCAGTCGGTGGTCTATTTGCAGAGGTTTAGGAGGTGCTGTCATGCTGTAGAAAGTCTGTCACTGGGGGTGGGCTTTGAGAATTCATAGCCTTGCCCCACATCCAAATCTCTCTCTCTCTTTCTCTTTCTCTCTCTCTCTGCACTCCATATTTGTTCTTGAAGATGTGAGCTCTCAGCTTCCTCCTCCAGTCACCCTTGCACCCCCACCATGATAGATGTTTATCCCTCTGGAACCATAAACCGAAACAAACTCTTCCATAAATTGCCTTAGATCATTGTATCAGTTACTTTTCTGTTGCGATGATAGAAACACTGACCAAGGGAGTTTATAAAAGGAAGAGTTTATTTAGCTTACGGTTCCCAAGGGGCAAGAGTCCATCACGGTGGGAGGCATGGCGGCAGAGGTGGCTAGAGTAGACACAGAAGCTATGCGCTCACATCTTCAAGCAGACACAGGAAGCAGAGGGTGGCTGGAGATCTGGCAAGGCTTAAGAACCATCTAAGCCGGCCCCCAGTGATGTGCTTCCTCCAGCATGGCCGCACCTTCTAAGACCTCCCAAAACACCAACTGGGAACGGAATGTCCAGATACTTAGAGCCTATGGGGGACATTCTCATTCAAACCATCACGATCACGGCGGTTTATCAGAGCAGCAGAAAACTGACTGATACAAGCCCTGTGTGTAACTCTGGGTTGGACTTTCCCTCTTTAGGGAAAAGCTGTCTATCTGGGGACTCTCCCACCAGGGCTTTGAATATTTTCTTTCTTCTCTGTTGCATTTCCCAGTTTTTGCTTTCCCCTTTGGTTTGTGTCTCCTTTGCTCTGAAGAGGTGCAAGTATTGGGTAGGAGGATGGAATGGAGACATACTCTAAACACCTTGAGTAAGAGCAACCCATGGTTTTGTAATTCTGTCTGGTTTTTATTTTATCCTTGTTGTTGGTTGGTAGCCTGGGTACAGAATTCTAGGTTGAGAATTTTTTGCCCTCAGCCTTGAAAGCATTGTTCTTTAGTTAGTTTCTTTTCGTTCTACTGAGGCTGCTGCCAGGACCAATCATTCCCTGAGTCCCAGGACTCCCCCCAAATATTTTTCTTATCTTGGTTTCCTGATACAAAAAAACCATGAGTCTCCATGTACTTTTGTGTTGGGCCATGTGGTAGGATTCCTCCGGTCCTTAAGTCCAAAACTTGAGCCCCTCTTTTAACAACACTTCCCGCCCTCTGGGGCTCCATTTCTTTGACATTCTGTGTTCTTGAATGGTGGTCTTACCTTCTCTTTCTTTTGAACCACTTTAGCCATTTTCAATGAGATGTCTTACATGTGCTCTTTTTGAAATGCCAGGATAAGCAATAATTTATTACAGAGAAGAAATATTTCTCATCCAAAATATAAAGAAATCTATACATCTTTGACACCACTAACATACATGAAATCTGCAAATGTACACCAAGTCATAATTTGCCGCATTAAAAATTACTAACAGAGTTTACAATATAGGTGATGATTTATAGAAAATCTTTTTACTCAATTTACTGGAAGAGAAGTTTCAAACAATACTTTCACTTTCTAAAAATAGGAAGTTTGCTCAGTCCTAAAAAGCCACAAGCTGGCAAATGTTCAGAGAACTGACTACTGTAAACGACCACAGTTGAGAGGATGTCTTTTCAGATGCCTAATGCTTGTCCTAACAAGATAAATCAAAAAAAGCTTTGCAATGGTAGATTTTGTGACCCACTACTTTCAAAGCTAAAAACATAATACCAAGGCTGACCATTTCCCAGGGCCATGTGTACTGGTTGGTCTTTGTGTACATTCACACATTTAAGTGCTAGGTTAAAGTCTTATAAAATGTACAGTTACTACTGTACTTAAAAGTTGAGAGTTCCTAGTGTCATAGTCAACTTCTCCTATCTGCCTGACAACTCAGAGTCCCTTGAGAGGAGGGACCCTCAATTGAGGATTTTCTCCCATCAGATTAGCCATGTCTATGAAGAATTTCTTAATTGCTAATTGATGTAGGAGGGTCCAGCTCTGTGTAGGTGGCATCATCCCTGGACCGCTTGGCCTGGGCTGTATAAGGAAAGTAGCTGAAGCAAGTTAATAAGCAGGGTTCCTCTGTGCTTTCTGCTTCAAGCTCCTGCACTGAGTTCTTGTGTTGGCTTCCCTGGTGATAGACCGTAACCTGTAACCCCTCTCTTCCCGGGTTGCTTTTGGTCATGGTGTTGATCACAGCAACAGAAATCCACTGAACTGCCAAAAAACTTACAATTACACTTCCAAGTGTAATGTTGGACATTCCTCTGCAAGACTGACTACAGATTTTCTCTAAGGGACTGATGTGAACATGTTTTTGTAATGTCTACGAAAAACTCAAGGACTTCACTTTCTAGCAAGTTAAGTGACTCAAGGGCTATTAAATCATAGAAAGGGATTGTCCAAACTGGCACTATCACCTGATCACTTTATTTTGTGCCAGATCTTCACAGCTGTTACCCAAGAGAAATGTACCCCAAGAGAAACTTACGCCAAGGTGAAAATCAAATCTATCCATCCATCTATTACTAGATGATCAATCTATAGAATCTACCTTAACCAAGTTGGAAGGGCTTATTCCTGAGACCAAGGTCCATAGACCTTTCAGGCCCTATGCTAACTTTGCATTTCTATTAATACTTCCTAATTTACAAAAGCTTTTGTTTGCTGATTCTTTTTTCTTTCTGGAAGCCACAGTTTCTTATACTGCTCTAAAGATACTAATATAATATTAGGGAGATTTTCATCCTCACCTTTCATAGTCTCTATTTACTCTGTTGTTTTTTATGTCTTGGCTTTGCTTTTGCTTACTTTATAAATGTACCATAATCCTTGGTTCTCTGTTTATATTCCTGCCAAACAGTAAAAGCTCTGTGGACAAAGGTGTGACCACATATAGCTTCCTAAAAATCAGCCAGGTGAGCTGAAATTTCCATCTGGGAGTTCCACATACCAGATATCACAGAGTACTTTGCCCTGCATGCCTTGAACTCTGAACCCTGAGCCTTTCTGAGAAGTCAGAGAGGTACATGACTTGCTTCCCATAAGCACTATTTGAATTTCTTCTTCTCTATTAAGTAATGGCCAGTTCCTCCACTTGCTTTAGCTATATATTGACTGCAATAATAAAACAAAGCTTCTGGTTTAGTTTTTAAAAAATAAAAAATTGTTTTGACTTGTTGTTCTTATAGTTTAGGAATGCTTTCAGGCAAGGTCACCTTATAGCCCCAGCTGGTATGAAATTCACGATGTAGGCCAGGCTGGTCTCAGTTTAACAGAGCTCTACTTGCCTCTGCTGAGATTAAAGCTGTGTGCCACCATGCCTGGCTAGTTTAGAAATATTTTCAGAGGAATGATGGCTGGTGTTTATAATCCCAGCCCTGGGAAGACTGAAGCAGGAGGACGACTTTGAGACCAGTCTGTACTACATGGTAAGTTCAAGGCCAGACTGAGCTACATAGAGAGATCTTGGAGAAAGATTGAGATGGGGAGGGAGGAAGGAGAGGAGAGAAGAAAGAATGAAAGAGAGATCTTTATGTCACTACCCCATATCTCAGAAGAATCTAAGTCAAGAGAGAAAACTGGAGTACACAGAATTCCCCGGGTGTCCTCCCAGGATTTGCTCTATTTGTTCATCCAGCCACTGCACTACTGATTGATGGAGAGGAACTTTGCAAATGGTATGAAGGGTACTAACAGGAGGTTATCTAGATTGTCAGCAAGACCCGTTATCTTCTGAGCCCTAAAATCTTGGTGACGAGGGCAGAGATAGGCAGAGAAGGTAGAAGGATGCGGTAAGAAAGGTGTGAATGAAGCCTGAGGACTTAACCTGACACTCTTGCCTGTGAAGATCAAGGGAATGAGCCAAAAATGGCAGTCACTCTAGATTATGAGAATATCTCTGGCCAGGTGGCCAGGTCCTCCCTCCCTCCTTTTCCTCTGGAACAGCCAGATTCCCTGAATGAGGCTAAAGCAGAGGTTCCCTCAGAGCTTCCACACAAGAGCCCAGGCTGGCTAGTGGTCAGAAGTTAATCTGAGCACACCCAGCAGAGTGACCAGTCAAGCCCACTGAACCTGAAGGGGGTAAAGATGGTTTTTATTACGTGGCTAAAATTAAGGTCGTTTTTTATGGCAACCTGGGGTATGAGGGACTGATGTTTGGATGTAGAAGAGGAAAAGTAGAATACTAAGAATTTTCACTGTGTAATTTAAAGATTTATTTATTTTGTGTATCCATGTTTTATCTGCATGTACGTTTGTAACACCTGTGTGCTTGGTGCCTTGGAGGCCAGAAGATGGTATCATTTCCCCTGGAACTGAAGTTAAAGACAGTTATGAATCACTGTGTTGGTGCTGGGAATTGAAACCAGGTCTTCTCTGCAAGAACAGCAAGTGCTCTTAACCACTGAGCCATCTTTTCTGCCCCTCCCTGTATATTTTAAAGGGACAGCCCCTGAGCATTCATCAGAAGACTTCAGCCAAGATAAAACGGACCCATAAAAGTCTGCTTTGTGAATCCAGCTTTGAGTTAGCATGGAAATTGCTACCAAGGGAAGAGAGGTTGTTTCAACATGGGTTTGAGATTAGTTTGTCAACAGTCCTGTTACTGTTTGAATGTGAAATGTGTCCCACAGGCTCATGTGTTTTAACACTTGGTCCCCAGCAGGTGGCACTGTTTTAGAGAGTGTAGAACCTTTTGAACCTGGGACCTAATGGGAAGATTGAGGACTAGAGGGCCTGAGCTTGGGCATTATAGATTGGCCCTGCCCAAGATCTCTGCTTCTTGACCTATGAAATGTACTAAGCCACCTTGCAAGCGCCCACTATAGAAACCACCAGCCACCATGTCTTCCCCAGTCATGATAGACTTCATTTTCTGAATTGTGTAAACTTCTCCCTCTTTAAGTGGCATTTGTCAGCTATTTGTCCCAATAAGAAAAGTAACCGACACTAGTCATGGACAAATATCACTGTGTTCCTCTTCACTGACTCTGGCCCTGGCCACAGGATTTGATTTGACCAATGACATCTGAGAAAACCTAAGGCAAGCACAGATTTGAGGACACTTGTGCACAGAGCTTGCATTTCAGGAACTCGGCTGATGCTTTGAAAGGATGCTGCGAGATGGATGAAGACGGGGAGGGCAGAGGCAGCAGACTTAAATTTGTTCTTATTATTCAGCATTGGCTGGCCTCTAACTCGTGATTCTAGGATTATAAGTGTATACCACCATGCCTGGTTTTATTATATACTGTTTAGAAATAATTGTCTGTCAATCTGAGTGTAAACATTGACAAACTAAACATTAGTATCTTTAAAAACACGAAATTAGTTCATATGGCCTCATTCCTTATCAGCACTCTAGGTCTCTTACATCTTTGCCAGTTAACACTATTATTAGAAAGAAAAAAAAAACGAAAACAAACCCCGACCCCCACCAGACTCTTCAACTGGCACCAGCAGGCTTGAGAAGGGAGATGGAGGAAGTGCCACATGCATATTAATTTCTCTTCTTTTATGCTGTCTCAGAAGTGAAAAACAATTCTTGCTGTGGTTGAGGTGTGGTGGCAGTTCACATCTCCATGTCTAATTTCATAAATATGTGCTTCCATCAGCTTCTGCAAATGGAATAACTAAAGTCCCAATTCAATTTTCTCTTTTAGAAGGATCATTAATCTGGAAAACAAATAAAAATAAATTAATTTCTAATGGCTAATGTATATTTTCTCAAAATGAAACTTACAGCATTGATATTGCCTTAAATAGAAACCATAAGCCACCAAACTTGTGTTTTCTTCATAACTGAGCTTGTTCCTTCACGCAGCATATCTAAGGGTCACCGCCAAACAGA
Source organism: Eospalax fontanierii (assembly GCA_035773235.1). NCBI lineage: Eukaryota > Metazoa > Chordata > Mammalia > Rodentia > Spalacidae > Eospalax > Eospalax fontanierii. Next base: position 27,701,058 of record CM069548.1, on the reverse strand, counting down.
GAGCACTAATTCATGATGAGGACGTGCTTGCCTCACCCATCGTCTTTTTTGTTTGAAGACTGAGGACAATCAAATCTTCTCTAAGTAGTCTGCCTCTAGAAATTAATATTTTTTTCCACCAGGCACTATTAATAGAAAGAACTTTGACAACAATTTCAGAAATCAAGGTGTAATCGACACTCATTTAATGGGAATGTTCAGGAGACAAGTAATTCTCATTAACTAAATTTTCTGGTTAACTAGAAATTAACCTAACATTCTTGGTTCAACTATTTCCATGGAAAACTCTTTCTAAAATGCATTAGCTTCTTTCATGCCTTAGGTAGTGTAGAGTGGTGAATGCAATTGAATATTCGATGATCAAAGTTTTTGCAGAATACATAAATACTTTGTACCATAGACTGACTTCAAGTGTCTGAGAGATTAGGTTGTATGCCTCTGCTTTTATCTATTTTTCTCCTGAAATCAGAGACAAAAATTGGTCCCACTAAGCAAAAGTTCTAATTTAATTGGTTTAAGTCTAACTCTTTTCTATATGACCACAATTAGATTTCTCAAGGTCAATTTTAAAGGGTTATGGGTAGAGAGGCCCACAGTATATAAAGTTATGACATGACAAGAGTTTTACTTTAAAAAAATTTGAGCCAGGTATAGTGTTCATGCCTGTAATCTACATCCTACACATCGGAGGTGGAGATGGAGGTTATACCGGGTGGAGTTCTGGGATAACCTGGGCTGTCTAGTGAAACCCAGACCAGACTGGGCAATAGAGTGAGACCCTGTTGCAAAAAGCAAAAGATAAAAAGAATAGTTCGGCCTTTCCCCACATTTTCCCTTATACAACATTATGAGAAAACTTTTTACTCTATACATCAGGTTCCACTTTCCATTGTCGGCTTCTATATTTCCAAAAGTTTCAATTTAGTAATATAATTTCATCTTTAAAAATTTTTAACTTAATTTAATTTTATTATTTTATGTGTGTGAGTGTATTGCCTGCATGTATGCAAGTGCTCCTATGTCATGCTGTGCCTGCAGAAGCCAGAACAGGGTGTAGAATTTCCCTGGAACTGGAGTTACAGATGGTTGTTAGCCTCCATGTGGGTGCTGAGAATCGAACCCAGGTCCTCTGCAAGATGGGCTCCTTACCGTTCTCGCCAGCCAACCCTTCATTTCTTGGTTGGCTTGAAACCATACTTGTTGGTTTGTTTACTCATTCATTCATCCATTTATTCATTCATTCAAGAAAAACCTGTAGCCTGTCTGAGATGTGCCGAATATAGTTTCAGGGTCTATATTCATATCAAATAACAAAAAGAACAAAAATGACTTCCTTTGTGGAGCATTTAGTTTAGTGATTATCATTTTAAATGGCAGCAGAGTCCCTTTTGACGTTTTAATATACTTTCATGCTGGTCAATAGCACCCTTTGGCCTCTGAGCCCCAGGATCCTCATGTTGTCTCTGTAGAATGTGCTATGGAAATTATCTCTTAGTCCCTTAGAAGATGCTGCAGACTCACTCACTGGAAGCTGAAAATAATCACAACACTTGTACAGTTCTTGACCCTGTGCCACACATTGTTCTACGCACTTGTTTTCACTGTCAAGATGTGCAGTAACCCCATGAAGGAGTTCTTATTAATAACTCCATTTTTCAGAAAAAATTGAGGCCCAGCTGGATAAAGGTGTGATGCAATATGGCAAAATGAGCTATCTCGAGACCACTGAGGCACTTGTCCCAACAGCAATAATGGAACCTAACTTGCACGCCAAGTACTTTTCTCAGTTTACCTCATTTAGTCCTCCCAATAATTTTACGTTGTAAATGAGGACACTGAGACACAAATTAATTATTTATCAAACATCACACAGTCCATAAATGGCAGTGATGAAATCTGAACCTAGGCATTCCTATAAGGTGCACACTCTTTATTACTTCCTCCCAACAAAGACGGGGCAGCATCCTGGTCCTCCAGATGTCGTCTGTGCCACAATAGAAAGGAAGGATGCCCTATCTTTACTGTGACTTTGGAAACAAGATATTATGTTCCTTTCAGTGGCACTTCAGCCCCAGGGACAATTTGACCAGATCATGATGAAGCATCAGTCTTATGAAACTGATCAGCTGACAGTAGCTGATGCTGCTCACAAGTAAAAATTATTACAAAAGCACAAGGCTGGCAGAGCAATTAGATTTTCTTGGTGACATCAAGGATTAAAAATAATGGAAAAATCAGACTCACAGAAATGATCAGTACAAGATAAAATTCCAAAATAAGCCATTCTTTTAAAAATTTTTAAGTGCTCTGTATTTACATTTCCATCCCTTTTTCCCCTTCCAATTCCTTCTGTCACTCTCCCCACTCTCTTTCAAATTCATGACCTCTACTTTATTGTTACATACACACATACACACGCACTACCTACCGAGTCTATTTAGTGTTGCTTGAATGTACATGTGTTTAGGGCTGACCACTTGGGATTGGATAACCCATCAGGGGTTTTGTTCCTGGAGAAAACTGATTCTCCCCATCTTGGCAGTCATTGATTGCTTGTAGCTCTTCATAGAGGGATGAGGCTTGGGAAATCTGTCCTATGTATGTGGCATGTCAGCTGGAGCGGTCTTGTTTAGGTGATCAAGTTGTTGAAGTTTCCTGAGTGCTGCATCCTTGTCACATCTAGAAAACACAATCTCTCAATAGGAATCCTGGTCATCTGGCTTTTACAGTCTCTCCACCCTGTCTTTCACAATGTTCCCTGAGCCTTGGATTTAGGGCTTGCAAATAAGATACACTTTTTTATTATTTAATTTTTGAAAGCAGTATTGACAAGTAGATGCATTATGTACAGTTATCAAAATATGTTTTTAAAAACTCCAGTTATACACACACACAAACACACACACACACACACAGTAATTCAGAAAAGAAGTAGAACATACAGACCACTAAGGAGATGAAAATAGAGAACATGCTTATCAATACTACTCCAGAAAATGAAAAATAACAAGCTGTCTTCTCCTTCCCACATTGCCTGAGAGATTTTTTAGTGCCCATTTTAAATGATGTGCATGTGCTTTGGTGGGGAGGGTGTGTGCATGTGTGCAATAAGTGCAGAGACAAGGAGAGGATGTCGGGTTACAGGTTGTTGTGAGCTGCCAGATGTGGGTGTTAGGAAACAAATGAGATAGTCTTAATAGCATTTGTATCTATTTAATTTGACCTAGACAAAATCAGAATGAATACAGATGAGGACCAAAAGAAATCCTGACATGGCAAAGGCATAATCTGCCATGTTTGATATGGAAAAACTTGAATGGTAAGTCTGGCCTTCATCTGGAATTTTATACAAAGGCAAACTGATCCCAGTAAAAATAATTTTGGTAAAACAAATTGTAAGAATAAAACAAAAATTAAAATTTCAGTGTTATATGTAGAAAATTAATCAATAATTTAAAGAATCAATGGTATTTGCCTTGGAAAATATGTACAAGTTTTTTCAAGATAAAATCCACTAATGTGAATGTCTGGTATAAAGATTTATACATACTGAGACCCTAAGCATCCCACAGGAAACATGATATGGCAGAGGGCAGCTGAGCTTGCTGGCAGTTGATCTAGAATTCCTTACCCCATGTGGCACAAGTTTTACTCAATTTAGTTTATATGAACATTTAACAGAATTTAGTTTGAATCTCAAACTTAATTTGGCATTTAGACTTAGAAACAATAGACAGATATTATTTTATCGATCATCTATGATCTGCTTCTACTATGTTAGCAGCTGCGAGCATTCATTCAAGGAAACTCAATCCTTATTTCAATGAACTTGTGTCCAGTTAGGGAAGCAGAGCTACATGAAGGCCTAACTGAAAACGCAAGAGACTATGATCTGGAACCAAAGATCAGCAATGAGGGCTTGGGAAGACACTTGTGGAGCATTCAGCGCTGAGCATGGGCTGAACATTCAGAAAGCATGTAAGTGCCTCTTGAAGGTATCAGTGCTTGGAATTGTGTGATCCTGATAGTCAAGTAAGATTTCTAGAAGAGATGAAGGAGGATATTAAGGATAAAAAGGAAGGTTTGAATCAAATTCTTCCTCCCTTGTGTTCTCCTGACACTGCATCTTTAACAGCAGCTTTCTCCTTGTGTGATAAATACTTAAGGAGATACTACTCCTTTGAGGGTAAGCATTGTGTCTTATTTATCTTTAGAACCCAGCACTTACCGCAATACCTGTTTCATAATGGGTGCTCAATGAATATTTGATAAATTAATGAAAGATTGAAGGAGTGAATAAAGAAAGATGAGAGCCCAAAGGATGCTCAGGGGTTAGTGAGGCAACTACTTTGGCTGCATGTGGGACTGATGTAAAGGCTATGGTCTGTCAGTCTCCACTGGACTTTATTCTACTGATAATGTAGAAGCGTGGTTGATTTTCCTCAGGGTAATCACAAAGTGTTAAAGTGGCACTGATAACAAAAGCTGTAACCTCTTATTGGCTGACCTAAATGCTTTGTATGTGTTAACTATTTTAAGCCTCATTATTCTAAGGACATGGTACTATTAACAATACCTGTATAAAATGAATCTTTAAGATACCGAGAAAATTATTTAGAACGATGTAACAAAGAGACGGCATAACTAGGTCTTGATCCCTGGTGTGCTTTATTTCAATTCAGGATAAAGAGACTATCTGATCATTAAAAACTGTGTTGCGTGGCTGCCTGGAGGACCCAACTGGTGGACAGGATAAGCTATTACACTTGAGTCTCTGAAATACATGAATCCAGATGTCTCACTTTGTAACCCAAGCAAAAATTTAACAATTAAAAAATAGATATATTGCGTTAATATCCTGCACTTGAAGATCGTTCTTCCCAAGTCTGGAGCCTCCCCCAGAACAAACGTCCAGGAATGCAGACTGGACAAAGTACAGTGTTCTGCCTTTCCGGTAAGATCAAATCTGACTTCATGTCTGCCTTCACTTAATTATTCTCCAGTAGATAACTCAGAGATGTCGTTTTCCTTAGAGAATTCAAAAGGAAATTTTTTGTTCCCTATCTGACCTTATTTAATTGATCAAAGTATTTTCATCTATTATTGAACAAATGCTAACTTCTATTGTTGGGTATTCCTGGATAGCAACCCCACAGATTCCCTCCATCTTTAGCAAAATAGTTCCCATGGATTGATTTTGACTCATTTCGGTAACAATGAAAATGGAGAATTCATTTACTGCTTACATGTTGACAATGATCGCTTCATAATTCCGTCAATATTTTCTGTTTTTCTGAAATAATGTCATCTGTAGGTGTAATAATATCTTCTTCTTTTAATCAAGATATTACTTTCAAATATTCTGAGGTTTAATGCCATCTTGGATGTTTTAGAGAAAGACTGTTGTGAGTTCATATGAGATTTGTGACACAGTTCTGTCCATCGCTGATGTACAAACAGCAGTAAGTGGCCTCTTCTTTTGCAGATGATTAAATAACAAAATGCAGCCGAGGCACCTCATAATTGCCAAGTCCAAATCATGATGTTGAATGGCTTCTCCAGCTCTGGGGGCAATTTTTCTCATAAACAGGAGGGAATAAGATGAAAGAAGTCAGGCTCTCAAAGCTCAGTGCCAACGAAGGGCAATAACTGTTAACTTCTCATCAAGGTTGAATTACTGGCTTAGCAGAAGGTGTCCAGAAAGGTGAATTGAAAATCAAAGATCATCTCAAGGACATCAAGAAAGGAGGGGGATGCAGTCAGATGTGAAGGGTTACAAGTCTGAAATATTCAGAATTGAGAGTGACTTAGATTAGTTTTTCTCTCTCAGTAAGCAATGAGTATGCTAGGGAAAACTGTCCCACACCTGGTATTATAGCCTAAAGTTCAGCAGTGCTCCCTTCACATCCTTCTCCTCTCTCCTTTTGTCTTCTTCTAATGGGAAACTAACCCTCTCGTTATCCTCAGCAGTTGAGGCTTGTACTTTTTAGCCATCTCTACTTTAAAAATAATAGGAAAGTCATGGGTAATCATCTTTGTGGCTTTTAAACTTCATGCATAAGCCCTTCACATTGGACTAGTCATATATAGAGTCATTGAGCTTGCAAGTGTTTGAATCTGGGTGTGGACAGTCCTCTGAGGTCTTGCTTCTTAAGTGTTTTCCTGGGGTAGCAGCATCTGTCTCCCGTAGGAACTGATTAGAAACGCAGGATGTCAAGCCCTGGCTCAGGCCAACTGAATCCGAATTTGTGTTTTAATAAGGTTCCTGGGAAGTCGCAGGTATGCTGATAACAGGGAAATGCTGCACAGAGAGTGGGTGGGAGGAATGTTGCACAGTGTCTGAGTGAACCTCCAACCTGGCTGGAAGATGACTAGATGAAGGGATGAAAGGGGATAACCTCATCCAGAAGCATGGGAAGAACGTTATTCAGAAGCCCAAAAGGAACCATCTGTGGTGTTACACGATTCCTGGAGAGATGTAAATAGATGTCTACTCAACCCAGATAGGGAACCAGTGACAGGCCAAAGTCAGGATACTACCAAAGTCCAACTCAGCAGGAGTACAGGTGAGGGGAACAAAAATGACTCAGACAGCTGCATCGCCAAAGCCCACCCAGGCATAGATGACAGTTCACAGAAGCAGAAAACCTGGGATACACTGCACAGCCTACAGGCAGCTTGGTGGGTTAGATCCTTTCCAGGCAGCCTAGCTGCTTGCTCCTTCTTCTAGGCAGCTTGGCTTGTCTGAGTGTCTCTCTGCCATCTTAGAGAAGGAAAGGCCTAGGGAACCTTAGGGAGGTCATTTCAGGAACTTCCTAAAGCTATTGAGTTGTCTACTTCCTGAGCTTAACCAGCTTCCCTCAGGGGGGAATGCTTCACTTCTCTCAAAACATCCAGTTGTTTACTCAGCTTCCCTCCAGAGGAAACTGCTACACAACAATATTCAGTAGGAGAGTGCAACTATTGATAATGCCAAGTGTCATAGAAGCTACTAGGTTAACATGAGGAAGGTTCTTGAGATAAGGGAGAAAGCAGATCAGTAAAGTAGTGACTAGCTGGGTGTATTAGTTACTTTTCTGTTGCTGTGACCAAACGCAACTTAAGAGAAGAGAGTTTATGTTGGCTGACAGTTCCAGAGGGATAATTCGTAATGTCAGGGGAGGCCTGGCAGCAGACAGCCAGGGTAGGAAGCTGGCTGGTCACATCATCAACCACAAAGACCAAGCCAAGAGAGAAAACAGGAAGTGGGATGACAGTATAAACTCTCAAAGCCTGCCCCCAGTGACTACATCCTCCAGCAAGGCTGTTCCTCTCACTGTCCTTCCCCCTGTGTTCCAGCACTCAAAGCAGCTGTTTTTCTTCTTTTCAATACCAAAGTGGTTAAACATCTCAAGGAACTCGACTCCTGGGCCTCTTTTTTTCTTTATGAGACAGCCTCTGCTGTTCAGGCTGGCCTTAGGCTTACTTTGTAGCCTGGATTAGCCTCAAACTCCCAATCCTTCTGCCTCCTCCTCTACAGTGTTAGGATTAGAAGAGTATGTCACCATGTGGTGGTTTGAATGAGAAATTTCTCTCGTATTTGAACACTTGGTGGCACTATCTGGGGAGGTTAGGGAACCTTTAGAAGAAGCCTTGGATACCAAACACAATTCCAGGAATTTTAGAATAGACTCATGGAATCTTTGTCCTTTAGAGATGCCAAAGCATGACAGCTACTAGCAAATGCCACCAGCTTGGGCAGGCAGGCCGCCGGAGCGTCTCAAGTGTGGGGTCCCCTAGAAAGTCATCAGAGAAAGTGCTTGCATAGGGTAATCTGCACAGTCACCTCACAACAACTTCCTTGGGTGCCCACCATTCCAGCACCCACTGACTTCCAGGGAAGATATCTATGCTCCAGAAACATGGAGAATGTCATGCTGTTTGTGGGAGGCTCACTGCCATATGTTGCTCATTGGACACAGTCTCCTTTTGTTTATTTGCTTTATGAGTAAGCGCTTGGGGGTGATCAACTTTATCAATGTGCCCAATTATTCAATACTGTCCGCATTGTTGTGAGAAGCAACAGAATAAAATAGCTAACATTTTCTCAAGATATTAAAATGTGCCTCACACTATTCCCTCAATTCATGGGAGAATACCCATTTTAAAAGTGCCTCTCAACTATGTGGTTTTAGAATTTACCAGTTGCATAATGCAGGAAATGAGTGAATGACTCTCTCATTTATTTCAATTTTTAGTCTTATATAGCTGAAGTTCTACTGTATGCAATATTAATTTTTTCCCATTACTTGGAGTCCTGCTGTTCATAATGATGACTCCTAAGTAGTTTTCTATGCTATTGATAGTTTTGTTAGGTATTCGAATGATTGTGTCACAGCACAGCAGGAATTCCTTGGACTACCATGGTGCATCTTGGTTAGTGGCCACCCAGTATTTTTGTTGCTGTCTTGGGGAAATGAAAAGGTTTATTTTTTAAGTTTTATTATTATAATTTTTTTATGAGCATGAGTGTATTGCCTGAATGTAGATGGGTGCACCTGTCATGCAGTGCCCTTAGAAGTCACAAGAGGGCATCAGATACCCTGGAACTGGAGTTCCGGCTGGTTTTTAGTCACAAAGTGAGTGCTGGGAATCAAATGCAGGCCCTCTACAATAGAGAAGCCAGTGCTCTTGACTGCTGAGCCATTTCTCCAGCCCCTATTTAAAAAATATGATCAAAGTACATTATAAACATGAGTGAAAATGTCATAATGAAACTATTTTGTATATCTAGTATAGGATACTGTAACAAAAATTTATTTTTAAAAAGGTCTTTTTAAAGATTTTTAAACTATTTATTTATGTGTACGTGTGTGTCTCTATGTGTGGTATGTGGTATGTGGTATGTGGTATGTAATGCCCACAGAAACCAGAAGAGGCTGTCCATCCCCTGAAATTGGAGTTACAGTTGTTAGCCACCATGTGGGTGCTGGGAACTGAACCCAGGTCTTCTGCAAGGGAAGCTAGTGCTCTTAACTACTGAGCCATCTCTCCAGCCCTGCTGGTTTTTGAGAGCATATGATAAGCAGAAAAATCTCATAATGATGCTTGAAAGAGATCTGTGGAATTTAACAGGTTGAATTCTTTACAAAACAAAACGCACAATGGGAAGTTCATTTTACTGATACTTTCTAACACAATCCAAATCCCATGTTTTCCAGCCTTTAACATTGTGTTCACTTTGGTAATCTTGGGTTTTGCTTAGATTTTTTAGAGACTCATCTAAAAATATGTGGCTGAGCTAAAGTTTATAGTCCAGTTCATAACTGGATGGGGTGGGCTTTGTTGGTCTTGCAGTATTTCAGGCATTACTACACACCAACATTACAATGATCTGAACAAAAAAAAAAACCCTGACTCTTAAATTTAATTTTTAAGGACAAAAATTTAGTTTTTAATTTTAAATTCAGTTTTCAAAGGACACTCATCCCTCCAGGATCCCCTGTAACTGTACTGATGAAACTGTCTCTGGAACTCTATTTCTGGAACTTTGTCCTTGAATCAGGCCCCATTCATAAGTTTTATTCAAAATGGCTTCTCCATCTTCAATTGGAGAAGTACAAATTTGACTCCACCTTAATCTTAACAGACCATCCTGTCTTTTCATCCCTAGTTCTAGAATATCTCATTCACTCAAGGTTATGGTCCTTCCCAGTCTTCACTGTGTACAATGGAGATGGATGGGCTGCTTTTCAGAGCTTTGATATTTTAATTCTCAAGCATACTCACACTCTTTCATTATCTTTTTTGAGTAGAGTACCAAATTGAGATTGTTTAGGAAACGAGATCAGGTGCCTACGTCACAATACACAAGAACACATGGTTTTGTTGGAGTTAATTAAAAGTCATTAGTCCAGATTATGTCCATCTAAAAAAGTCATCCCTACACATATTTGCAGTTTTTTTATTTACAATGTTGCTGCCAGCCACCATAATTCCTGTAGACATCGATCAGACATAATTCTTGTATATATGGATTGTATATACCTACATACATAGTCCCAAAGCTCACAAAAGCATGAATACTTTTTCCTTGTCACATGCCTACATGGTTGCCCCTCCACAGGGCAGGCCGTCCACGTGCCCCTAGTTCTGCTGTCTTGTCTTTCCAAAGATGGTACAGGTTACAGGCTGTGCTTTTCTGTTCCCTGCCTGACCCCAGCAGGTCCCTGACATTATACTCAGGTTGACCTCCCTCCGTTTGTCTGAAGGCCCTGGGGTTGGGGTGGGGATTACAAACACATTCTGTCACATGTGGCTCTGGATTCCAATTCTGACGTACTCTCTTTGGATCAATGGAATGGCTAAACTGTCCTATATCCCTTATTAAATGGGAAAGATACTCTTGTAGATAATAGCATTTCAGAAAGATTTAGGTTCTATAGGAAAATGAAAATGCTGCTGGTAACAGTGGGAAGTTGACACTGGGATACTGGTTTTTTTTCAAGCAGTTCTAGATCTTAACTGGACTTTTCATGTCTAGTAATTGGGTGGTAATAAATGCTGTTATTCAACACCCATCCTCGCTTGCAAAATAGCAGGAGTCATCCTGACTATTCAAGGACTTTCAGCACAGATTTTACCATACTAATCAGTTCATGAAACTGTTCTCAAAATGGCCATGGTGAGTGAATTTGTACAGTTTGGATTCCAACTGATCTGGTACTTGCTGTTGTTCTTCCATGGAAGGAAAGGATCTTCTGTGGAGCCAAACTGCATGATGTGAGGCCAGTTGGTATTTGATCTTATCCCATTGCCAGGGGGCAGCCTGCTCATTTTCATCTCCCAAGTCTGAGGTGTGCACAGGCACTAATACAGTTAGCGTACAGTCATGTTTCTGCATACCTCATGGCTGCAGTGGCCCAGAACTATGACTTGTGGCCATGGTCTTCTCACAGTGGAGCTCTGTCTCCATGAAGGGCTACCAGATGCTCTTTCGAGCTATAATTGGGTCAGTCATGTTTTTAGCCAAACACTGGGGACCAGGAATCAGCCATGAGTGGCCACATCCCTCTGTTCCTGAGAACAATCACTGTCTACTAGGGAAAGCCATGAATCTCAGCTTTTTATGTTTAAAACCATAACTTGTGAAAGGAAATACATTATACATTATAATATTGTGTACATACAGACACACACACAAACATACACATGCAAAACAGAAATTTCATGAAACAATACTTGCTACATCCTACGCACTCCAGTATTCTATTTTTTTCTTCTGATTAATTAGAAAATTATTTGTTCATTTATTTTTAGTTTTATGTGCATGAGTGTTTGCCTGCATGTATGCAAGTTCAGCCACCAATGCAATGTCTGAGGCCAGATGAGGGCATCAGATCCCCTGGAGCTAAGAGCTACAGATGGGTATTAGACTCCATGTGAGTGTTCGGAATCAAACCCAGTTTCTCTGCAAGAGCAGCCAGTGCTCTTAACTGCTGAGCCAGCTCTCCAGCCTGTTTAATTTTTAAAATGTTGGTCACATTTTAAATGGGGGGAATGGGTTGTTTATTTTTAATGTTCTTGGGTTCCCAAATTTGGACAAACAAGTTTGTAACTCTCTCCCGTCACGTTCCATCTGTCCTGACTGGTGTTGTCTGAAAGAGCAGCCTGAGATAAGGGTTGGGAGGCAGGTTACTTGTTCTCAAGGTGATTTCAGGAAGTAGAAAGGTACAAGTAAAAACAGGGAAGAAATGAGAACAGGGAAGATGTGGGTAAGCTGGAAAAGGCCTGTTACTGAGCTACTTGTTGCTACTGAGCAATTAAAGCTCAGTCCCATCGGCGATCCTCTGAGGAGAATGTGCCTAAGAAAGGATCCTGCAAATGGTGAGGGGCTGGACCATTTATTCACTGGTTTTGTCTTCCATCATTTGAGGGATCTAACTCACTCTTCGACTTCTCCATAGAAAAATGGAGGGATGATGTGTAGACACTTCCAAGAGACACTGTCATAGTACATAGAAGCCTCCACGCACGCCACTAACAATGAGCAAGCCAAGAGAACGTGCAGAGCACAAAAAGCAGGAAGAAGGGATGCGGAGCTTCCGCGTTCGACCTCACTTTCTCTAACCCACAGAGCCAATTTTCAGGTCTTCTATGGCAGAAAAGGAAAAACCTGAAGAATTGACTCTTTCACACTTGGTTCTTGACACATTAACATAATTTGGAAAATTCTTTCCCAGTGGAGCTATATTTCTTGCTGCAGACTCAGAAAAAATCCGCTCTCAGTCGAAGTAAAAGCAGTTCTCCAGATCAGAGCGTTCTTCCATGCGGCTTACACTTCCTCCCAGTGAGTGGCAGGAAGTTAGGGACTTGAGCTCCTGCTTTCATCAGGATTTCCATCTATTCATAACGAAGGCTAGGTGCACCCTAACCACCTTCTTAATGGGGGACATTAAGTTTATGTGCATTTTTGGTGCTTCTATACCTAGTGGTTTATCATGTCATCTCAGTGTTGCACACAAAAGTTGAATAAAGAACTAAAAAGTAGCAAAACTAGAAAACATTTTGATCCTTCCAAAAAGTATACATTGAGCCCATATAAACTCACTCCAGTCATGTGTGTCTTGAACAATTTTTAAAATATTTTTTAAAGTTCTCATTGGGGAAAATTTAGAAAATGTAAAAAGCATAATCACAACAATAAATAACCCACACTTCTGAGAAAGCCAACTGTTAACATTTTAGTATATTTTATAACCTTGTTCTTGAAGAATAAATATTATAATTTAGGAACAAGACATGTAGAGATTTTTATCCTGACATCCTCATTTAGTATTATATTCTATTTTTCAGAAACACAATTTTAAGTATTTATGAAATGTTGCATTCCTGACAGGAGTGGTATTTGCTGGCCATTAACAGAGTTTGATGAGCTTAAATATATAATTGATATCTTTTTTCCTCCTATAACTGAAAAGAAGCAGCTTCTGGCTTTGTGACGTATCTCAAAAATGTCAAAATTTCCGTCACTACAAATCTGGCTTTTTCTCTTTCAGTCCTTAAATAGCTGTTGTGACTCAAGACATCAGGACAGTGATCAAGGTAATCTGGTTGGATAGAGGGACAGCACACAGGAGGCAGAGGCAGAAGGATGGAAGTTCTAAGCCATCCTGGTCTATGTGTTGAGACTCTGGCTCAAAAATCAACCTGTGGATCAATCAACTAAGGCATCTGGATTTAGACAGCAAGCGTAGCACTTGACAGTCCCATATGAGGACTTCTGCTGTTCGTTCATTGGTCATAGTTTTCTGAGACGGGCCAGGATGTAGGGTTTTCAAATGAACACAGAGTGCCCCAAATAGTATAGAGTCCTTTGTCAAAAAAGCAGAATAGAATGGAAATTGGGCACCAACAGTGTCTGCTACACCATCACATGGACAAAATAATTTTATTTAACTAATGCCTATAGGGTATAAAATTCTTTTTTTCCTAATTTTCACCGTGATGCCAATTACTATGTTGAGCATCTCTGCATATCTTTTCATAACTTTTATTTTCTTAGGATAAGAATTCATAATCAAATCATAGAATGTAAAATTGCTTTCTAGAAAGGTTCTACCAATTTATCCCCCACTGGCAAAACATGTTGTGCGATCTTTTTGAAAGTTCTTCATTGAATACTTGTTTTCTGCCCAACTGCATGTAGATGGCCCCTTGTAACTCTTTAATATTAATATCATTCACAAACCTTAGAAAATGCAATCAATCCTTAAATAGAATATGCCAAAATGGCAATTGCTAAGCACTCTGCCTTTTATTTAATTAAATATGTACCAGAAAAACAAAGTCCTTGGAGAATGAGCCTACAAGGAGACTGATACATTTTTAAATTGTGTATTCTTTTATGTTCTCTTTTGAAGGAGTCCCTAAGATGGTTTTTGTATCAATAATGACAGGAGACCACAGGAGGAAAGATGACAAGGGAAAACCCATCTGAGAACCTATCGAGAAATCTAAATCAACTTCAGATCTTTAAAGTGTAATATTAGGAGTGACTATGGAGGGTATGGATCTTAGCACAACCATAACTATTCTGCAAACTGATGCAATCAGTGTTAGCAGAATTTTGACACACCATCCATTGAGTTGCATTCAAATGGATAACGTCAGTGGAAACAATGCATAGCTGGATCAATGTGCTGGGTCCCTCCTTGATTCTAATCAGGAGCCCAAATCTGAGATGTTGAGAGTTGTATACAGTTAAAATGCTCTCAAGGTTTAGATTTCATGTAAATTTCCAATAAACTAAATTGAAAATTTTAAAGTATTGGAGAACTCAAAGGACGAGAGAGCAAAAGTAAAAGAGACCATTTCTTAAGCCAGAAAATCATCCAGGAATTCATCAGAAAACATCAGTTTTCTTTAAAACTAGTCACAGTGAATGTTAAGTTCTGTTAAAATTCCAGTGGGCTTTAAACCTTCTTAGTCCAACACACATGAACCTCACTGGAAAAAGTTGCAATCATATGTCTGCTTTCAGGATACACAGCCCCTGTTCCGTAAAGTACAGTGCATAGTCTTCTGGGCCTATTGTAAGTGGCTATTTTGAAAGAAATAGAGCTCAGTGCTCCAGATTTTGCAGACTAAGAGAGAGCAGAGTCTGCCATTCACCCAAAAGAAGAGATGGACACAGCATGATTTCCTACCTCCCTGGGGCACCAGCAGTTCCAAGGATGGAAACTAAGCTTCCTCATAGTGGAGAAACAGTATTTGGTAAATTGTTTTTCAAATATAGTACAATCCAAATATAGTTTGCAAAATTGCATTGATTTTTAACATTTTTGGTTTTCTGAATTTCCCTCAGGGTATATCTGTAACATCTGTAATGAAGTAAAACAGAGGTTTTTCATATGACTGTGTGCTTAGTCACATGCTTGGAATAATCTAGATCATTGTTCCCAGGGTATTTTTGCTATGTTCTTTGAGATAATATAGATTACATTACATCACAATTGATGGTTTTTATTGATTATAAACATTTGATGTTTTAAATTAAGCCTCTTTGAATTCAACTTAGATTTTTAAATGTATAGTAGGTAATCAATAAAGACTGAGAAAATTAATAAATGAGACTATCAGCTAAACTGTAATTTCTTTTTTGACCAACATCTTTGAGTTCTTTCAAACTATCGGTAGGTGAATTTTATAGTCTTATATCTTTTAATTGTAATTACTTAAATAATTCACAATCCATAATACCAGTTTTGTAGCTTCTATTTCCTGTTTATTAAAGTATTAACTTTTATTTCATCAACAACTAAGAAAATTATATAAAATTATATAGATTCACTTATTAAGTGAAGCTAGTTAAACTGTGTGATTTCCATATCTTTGATGACTGAGTCATAACACTTAAATTCAGTATGGTAAATTTTCTATCAATTTGCCAGTAATCATCATTTTCATTTATTATTGACTATCATTTGCTATGTGTTTGTTACGTATAAACTACAGGTGCTTTCAAATAGTTCTTAAAACTCTATGAGATGCATATTATCTCTACCTTGAAAACAAAGACACAAAGATAGAAATAGCTCACCTAGTATTGCCCAGAAATGTTGAAATGAAAATATTGAAATTTGGGGGCTGGAGAGATGGCTCAGCAGTTAAGAACACTTGTTGTTCTTCCAGAGGATCTGGGTTCAATTCCCAGAACCCACGTGGTGGCTAACAACCATCCATAATTCCAGTTTCAGGAGATCTGACAACCTCCTTTGGCCTCTGGGAGAATTGCATGACATGGGTGCACTTGCACACATGCAGGCAATACACTTACACGCATAAAATAATAAATAAAATTTATAAAAAGAAAATATTAAAAATTTGAATCCAAGTTCATATATCTTCTATTCTGTGTTTTCATCACAAGGCTCTTCTCTTATGAATTGTTCATTTGTTTGTTGGTTTGTTTTACAATCTGTCTTCCCACCAAGATTGAAGTTTCTTAATAGTGACTTCTAGGGGCTGGGGAGATGATTCACTCCATGAAGTACTTGCTGCAAAAGCATGAAGGCCTGAGTTGGATCCACAGCTCCCATGTAAAAGCCCGGTGTGGTAGTGTGCAGAGGTCGGGCGGGGGGGGGGTTGAGACCAGAAAATCTCTGGGGCTTGCTGGTCAACCATCTATCGAGCTCTGGGATGAGTGAGGGACCCCATCTCAAAGAAATAAGGTGGAGAATTATTAAAAAGACATCCAACATCAACCTCTGGCCTCCACACACACATGCACAGATGTGTATATGCCCTGGCACAGGCGCTCTCTCTTTCTCTCTCTCTCTCTCTCTCTCTCTCTCTCTCTCTCTCTCTCTCTGTCTCTCTCTCTGTCTCTCTCTCTCTCTGTCTCTCTCTCTCTCTCTCTCTCTCTCTCTCTCTCTCTCTCTCACACACACACCCACACCCACACACACACAGGACATTTTACTCTAGTTCTGGTGACTGCCGCACAAGAAGGGTTCACAAAATATTGAAATAAACTGAACTTCTATTACTTATATTTGGACTTTGGTCTCTAATTTAGGGGAGAAAACTGCAAAGAAACTGCCCTCACAAAGCTCTTCCTTCGGAAGGGATTTGTGGTTATAGTTAAACTGATTGCTTTTCTGCATTGAGCTAGGTGAGAACTACTTTGTAACTCTATAGAAAAATAAACAAAAGGTGTAAACAATTAAGAATAAAAAGCTCAACATATGAAAACCTCTTACCTTGCTAAAGCCTTTACACTAATTTTACTAATAAAAGAAATGTAAATTAAAAATACACAGAGATAAGACTTCACACTTACATTCACAAATTTTAGAGTTTGGCACACACTGTCCGCAAAGTTGTAACTTTCCCTAGTGGGGGCGCAGAACTCTTACAGAAATAAGATTGTCCAGTAGATTGGCAAATCCAACTCTGCGGTAATGGATGTTGAGCTTTGCCGGTAGAGGGCGCAGGAGGGACACTGCAGAACGCAAGGGGGCCATTTCTGGTTTCACCTGCTGCTTTTGGCTTTTTCCTTTGCTGCGAGGTTCTCAGTTGTGGGCAGTGCCCGGCACGTTGCTCGTCCTGGGAAAGAGCGTGATGGAATCTGGTAGTTCTGAGTGCATGGTCCTCCAGCTCCCGCCCACTACCAGACTGGGTTAACAGTCAACTAGCTAGGTGTGAATCTCCTGAATAGGCCACACAGGACTCTGGACAGGGCTCTGACTACCTCTGTGCGCTTCCAGTCAGCGAGGTGTTTCCTGTTTGCCCAGCAACGATGGACAAGTGTGACAGGGGACCCACCAATCTCCACTTCATTCACAGTCTGCAGCCTCGTATTCTCCAGCCAGATCCTGTTTTCACTGAAGCAGTGGAAGTTCCTTATTCAGTTTAATGCCTTTCAATCATCCCTCTGCGCTGGGGCATTGTTTCTAGCAGGGGTTGGCGAACGATGGTCAGCTGGCTAAGTCTAGCTCACCACCTGTTTTAGAAATAAAATTGTTTGGGAACACAGCGAGGCCCATTTGTTTGTGTACTGTCTATACAGCATTGCATGGTTGTGACAGAGATAGTACGGCCAAAATACTTACCGTGTGTCTCACTGTAGAAAATGTTGGTCAACTTTTGTGTATTCTTTGCCCATTTATGTTATTCTCCTATAAAAGCTCAACAGTTTTTAACATTAAACTCCCTCTGTTTTAATTGCTGTGTGGTTTCTCTCTCCACATTGTACTTCCTCTGACAGAACAAAAATACCCACACTCAAGGTTATTTATTGCAGCATTACTTGCAGTTGCAAAAATATACTTGAACAACCTAAATCCCCTAACATGGAGACTGGTTAATAAGCTATGTGTTTGCACACCAGAGAGCTCTGCAACCAGGAAAATAGGAGAGCTCCGTGAACTGATACAGATTGACTTTCAGGGTACTCACTAAGCAGAAAAGAAAAGAAGAAAAGAAACCCTCAAACTACAAAAATGTATATATAGTAGGCCAGAGGAGTAAGAAAGCTTATTTCTTCAAAAAGAAGCCTAGGAAGAATATACTAGAAACTATCATTGGTTACCTACAGATGATGAGCAGGGAAATAATGAATAGGTAAGAAATAGACACTCTGCTGGGTGTGTCCTTTACTGTATCCTTTGCTGTAGTTTTAACATTTCTATTACATCTTTGTTTGGTTTTTGTGTGTTCATGTGCATTTGAGCACTTCCTCCTTCCATCTTGTGAGTCCTGGGGATTGAACTCAGGTCTTCAAGCTTAGCAGCACGAGTTTTTGCCCACTGAGAACCATCTTGCCAGCCCTACTATAGTTTTTTAATTGGAAGTTTTATCTATTCAAAATGAAATTAAAGCAAACTGGGTGTGGTGACAAATGCCTTTAATCTCAATAGTCAGGAGGCAGATTTCTGTGACATCAAAGTCAACCTGGTTGTCTACAGAGTAAGTTCCAGGCCAACTGGGGCTACAGGGAAACTGGATCTCAAAAACAACAACAACCAAAGAAATTAAGTCACTATGAAAACAGAATATAAAACAATTAACCAATTAATAGCATGATTATATGGAAAAACAATTAATGAACACAGTGCTTTAAATTTCATTAGTCCAAAAATTAAACCAAAGAATAATAGAAGTAAAATCTTAAACTCTGTTTGCTAGGTTTGTGTTTTGTAGATCACAATTACATTAATTCTGAAACTATTTTACGTATTGTAGAATGAACCAAGTAAAAACATGATGTTTTGGGAGCCAGGGTTCTGGTCATGGGAAAAGACTGATGCGTATAAGAAGAAAGTGAAGAG
The DNA here is from genome assembly GCA_035773235.1 of Eospalax fontanierii. NCBI lineage: Eukaryota > Metazoa > Chordata > Mammalia > Rodentia > Spalacidae > Eospalax > Eospalax fontanierii. The sequence continues at coordinate 27,682,246 of CM069548.1, read as the reverse complement.
AGAAGGGATTCCAAGTATTTGATGAATACATCAAATAAAAATAAAAATAATCTAAACAATGGACAGATGCATATACGCATGGACATATGCAGATATTTGCTAACGTTGTCCACTGAAAGAATCTAGAAGCAGTAATGCCCCAAAAGAAACAAACAACTGAGTACCTACATATTGGTTTGGGAATATTGTGCTAAAAGGAATACAGACTCTTGGGAGTAATGGTTGATTCCAAGACTGGAGCAGTTAAAGTATAAGATGATCCAGAACATCTTGTTGTGCCCAAAAATAAAGTACTGAAAAGGCCAAGGGGACCTGTCCAAAGCACTTGGGGAATGGCTTGAAGGTACCTATACTGGCTACACTAAAATAACATGAGAGTCAAATACACAGAGATATTGATAGATTGTTGCCCTCTGAGGAAGTAAATTATTCATCTGCAGACTTAAAAATAAGAACTAAATTATAGCACTTTAAAAAGAAGAAAGAAGCAAATCTTTGGGATCATGGAATCAACAAAAATTTCTCATACAGAACAAACAAGTGGTGACAATATGTGATGCTGCAGAGGGAGAAAGACATCATGAGGCAACAGGAAAATCTGAACATAAACTGCAGATCGTTGCTAGATTTCCCAATTTTTATCATTCTGCCATAGATATGTAAAAATGTCCTTAACCATAGCAGGCATTCTAATCAACTTAAGGGATAAAGACCATGATGTCTAGAAACTTTTTCAAATGTTCCCATTAAAACTACCACTGCCACCTGTACTTAATGACAAGAGTGGACAGGCAAGATGCTTTGTGAAATGTTGGTTGACCAGTCTGGGCTTGGTTCATTGGCTGCTTGGGGTTTCCATGTGCATTAATTTGCATGGGCTCTTGCAATAAGTTCACAGGCTCATTACTGTTTCTTAGTTACGGACTTACCAATTCTATCTCCATCTTCTCAGATGCAGGCTAGGTGCCGCCCAAGCGCTACCCTGTGTCCAGGGATGTAGCTCAGTGGGTAGAGTGCCAACCGAGAATGGGTTTGATTGTCAGCATTGCTTTGATCAGGGTGGTGCCACACAAGCCTGTAATCCCAGCATTCCAGAAGTGGAAGCAGTAGGATCAAGAGTTTAAGGTTAGCCTTTGCCTCAGTCAACTCCTGACTCACTGCGGCCAAACAACAAATGCTTCCCTCTGCCCTCCCGACAAAAGGCCCATAGAACAGATGCTAGTTTCCTCCATTTATAGAGAGGAGATGAATAAAGTTTAGATGTGACTTCCCTGAAGTGGATGTCAGTAAACTAAAAGGCAGTGAGTCAAACCCAGACCTCTGGGCCCAGTGTTCTTTTTACCTCAAACCCAAAGCTGTGACCACCAGCAGATGCTGCAGTTGGAATAAAACGAATTTGCAGCCCTAAAAATGTGGAAGAAAGGGCTTTAGAACATAGGCTGTGGAATCCAGTAATTAGAAAACATAATAATACAAGAACAAATGAATATCTGGAGGTTTAACATTCATATTTTTACTGCCCTTAAGACCTGCAGTTTTATGTTATTGTCTCTGCTCTGTTCAGGTTGTAGGTTAGCCTTGCATATAATACCATTATTCCTTTCTGAAATGCATAAACAGCCTTTTAGCACTTTATTTGTTATCTTTATGTGTATGAGTGCATTGCCTACATGTGTGTAAGTGCACTCATGTTGTGCAGTGTCTGCAGAGGTCAGAAGAAGGTGTCAGATCCCCTGGAACTGGAGTTACAGATGGTTGTTTAGCTGCCATGCGGGTGCTAGGACTCAGGTCCTCTACAAGAGCAGTCAGTGCTCTTAACCGCTGAACCATCTCTCCAGCCCAAGATGCATAAATATCCTTTAAACATACCAATGGATCAAACTTTATGTATTTATCTATGTAATTTAAAACTTCCTAGTATTTAGAAACAAAAAGAAATGGAAAATTAATGCCATTGATACTCAAAAGAAAAAGAAAAGAAAAATGAGTATGCTTAAAACATCCAAAATATTAAGCTCGTCTTTATTTTTCCTTACAAATATATTCTTTGAACAGAGTCTCACATTTTTAAAGATCTATAAGGAATTTCATAGTAAGTGTGTGGTATGGGTGCATATGTGTAAATATGTGTGGGTCTGTGTGCATATGTGTGTGGATTTGTGTATGCCTACATCAGCCTATGAATGTCTGCATTTATATACAAATGTTCATCAACTTAAGATGAGATTTATTACCATAAACTTGTTATAAGCTGAAATTATCATAAGCTAAAAATCATTTAAAGCTAGGTGTGTTGACACATGCTTATAATCTGAGTATTTGGAAGGCCAAGGCAGGAAAATTGCAAGTTTGAAACCAGCATGGGCTACATAGTAAGTTTGAGGCTAGCCTGGGCTGTATAGCAAGAGACTATCTAGAAGAATAAAAGGAAGGAAGGAAGGAAGGAAGGAAGGAAGGAAGGAAGGAAGGAAGGAAGGAAGGAAGGTCAAAGTTGGTTAAGGCCAAGCCTACTTTAAACATTCTCAACACTTACGTTATCCTGTAATTGGGCAGAATCATCTAAAACAAAGCCTGTTTTATTGTGAAGTGTTGAATAGCTCCTGTGGCTGGCTAGATGCTTCAGCTTGCTGCAGACCCTCAGTATCACAGAAGAATATTGTAAGGTGTATTGCCAGTTCAGGAAAAGATTCAAGTTTATAGTATAGTTTCTGTTGTGTGTATATCATTTTCCCACCATCATCAAGTTGAAAAGTAATGTTGAGCAAGCATGAGGACCTATGGTTGATTCCCAGAACCCCTATAAAATGCCTATAAAATGCTAGATATGATGCATGCACCTGTAATCCCAGTTCTGGGGAGACAGAGACAGGATGAATTACTAGCTCTAGGTTCAGGAAGAGACCTTGTCTCAAAATACAAGGTGAAGAGTAACTGAGGAAGACAACTGACAATCTCTGACCTTCGTGTGACTACACACACACACACACACACACACACGTATCTTTAGTTGAACATTTAAAGTCGGGTATTACTTCCTCTGTGTCTCCCTCTCTCTGTCTCTTTATCTTTCTCTGTCTCTCTATCTCTGTGTGTCTTTGCACCTATAAACACTGCTTCCTAATGGTGGTCATATTTGTCTTTTTCATGAACTTGTGAGCTCCCCGAAGCAAAATAATCATATCTGATTGACTATCAATTTTCGGTACCTGAGTAAAGAGGCTAGAAGTGATATTTATTGAGACAGAACTTTTTTAAAATAAAATTTTTATTGAATATTGAATTTTTGTGAGCTTCATATACATATTTTGATCTTATTTAGACCCCTCCATCTGCACCCCATTTATACGCCCCTGCTGGCTATCATGTAATCTGAGACAGAACTTTTATTAACACATAAATCCTTTTTGTATTTGTGTAACTCTATGAAGAACTGTGGAAAACAACAACGAACACATGAGTTCAGACTACCTGGCTTCAAATAGTTTACTGTGTTGTCTGGGAAGGTTCCTCAGGAAGGTTTTAGCCGCTCTGCCTGTTTTCTTATTGTAAATGGGGATATTGACACATACTCCTGGCTTCCGTTGATCAGAACCCAAGGAAGGGTTGGGGGGCATGTGATTTCTTGATTGAGTATCTCAGGAGAAAGGTAGCGAGGTATCAGGGCTAAAACAGGGCAAGGGACTCTGTGGCCTCACTGAGGGTCCAGTACTAAGTCTAATCCACAGAGAACTTTTAAGCTGGGCCAAAATGTGGTCCCACCCTGCAGCAAAGGCCTGATCTGAGTCATTTGTTGCTGACTGTCCTCCAGGGTTGGTGTGGGGGATAACATCCTCAGGTAGCTCCTGTTGGACAGAAGGCAGTTCTCTGGAGAAAGAGGAGGCATAAACGCTTAGCAGTCAACACAACTGAGAGATGGTGTGCCTACCTGGTAAAGGACAGGGAGGCCAATGGCACCCATTAAAGCACTGCTTTACAGGGTCATTGTGACAGTTCAATGTACAGCACCTAGAGTCACAACAGGTAACATGCTATTACATGCTTAATCCAAGCATTTTTCAAAGTCCTTTGCCCTCAAAAAACTGTGTAATAGAAGCCTTCAACTATCAGCTAGTTTTATTGTCTTATTTTATAGCAGGATCTCTTGCACAAATTAGGTATTTAATCCATGAGGGATGGGTCACACATGGAGGAGAGTAGCCTCTGTTCCTCTTTGATTAGTCTCTTTACTCCTTGCTCGCCTTGTTACCCTAAATATTAATATGTCTTGGAATTTGTATATCCTTTGGGTAGTGTGCTAATATGAGATCTTTGGATCTTTTTAAAGCCTTCCAGGTTTGTATTTTGATTGTTGTCCTGGGGTACCCTGATAAGTTTGGATGAGGTCATGGTGAGGAGACCCAGGAACATCTGACCCACTTGCTAACTCTTCCCATTCCCCGCGGTTTGTGAACAATGAAGATAAGAAGGAAAAATCAAGGGGTCCCGTGGTAGCACCTGCAACATAGTAGGTGATTCACAGGGAGAATTTGACCTGACACAGCAGCAAGAGCTGCATGAACCACCCATGTGGGCTTTGGCTCTGCTCCTGGAGCTATGGGGCCAGCCATCAAAGGGGGAGGCGGGATGTGGAGACTGGAAGTACAGACCGGCCACCACAAGACAGACCCGAACTCAGGTTGCTTTCCAGTGACTCTGAACTTCCAACTTGGATGAAAGGAGTCTTGCAGAGAAGTTCATGCCTTTCATAGACCTAAACAACCACTTGTTTAGGACTGAGGAACCAGAGGAACCAAAGCCTCACTGGGCTCTGGGCAGAAGCCAAAGGGCTGGAGTCCTGGTAGTCACACTCAGATCAACATGGGCTGAGAAATCTTAGCATGAGCTGCTGCAGGACCTGATGCCTTTGTGCACAATGCCAAGTGTGCAAAAGGTGACAAAGTGTTTCACTTCCACCAGTCAAATCTTGTGCAAAGTGGCATTTTTGGCCAGTGCAGGTTTAAAGTACAGAGGGAAGGGAAATCTGAGGAGCACAGCTCTAGTTTAGCTACGTTTATGTAATGCAAGTTATCAGTTGGGGATAACATCAGAATGGCTCAGGTAAAAAGCCACTGGTCTGCTGCTCTTACAGAGCACCTGGGTTGGATTCCCAACACCCATACGACAGCTAACAACTGTCTGTAACTCCAGTTCCAGAGGCTCCGACTCCCTCTTCTGACATCTGAGGGCATTGCACGACACAGGTGCACTGACATACATGCTGGCAAAATACTCATATATGTATGAAATAAAAACAATAAAATATTTTTAAAAAGCTAGTTGTCTGAGTGAGACTTTGTATTGTACCACCACCCACCTCTAAACACAAACTTTAGGGGCTTAAGAGAGAGAATGACAGAGATGGGGAAAGAGTCCAGTAGGAAATCTGCTGCATCAGTTTACTCCAACTATAGAAGAGTCAGTACACTCTAACAGCTAGCCTTGTCTAACTCTGTTCAACCCACCAAATAAAGAAGAAATCCAGGTGGAGTGAGTGGCTGTGCATACATACACAGGCCTTTAAATCCTGGCCTATGGGGTCTGAGATCCTGACCAGATCTCTTATTCCCCGGAGAAGAGGAACAAAATCGGAGCCAGTGAGGCAGGAGCAAGCTGATATGCCCTACACCCGGAAAGGATACGTTTCCAAAGGCTGTTTCTACTTCATGGAAAATCAGCGCTGTCTAAGTGGATAAGCAGCTGAATGATTCTAATCTGCCAGTTACGTGAATGAGAATATACGCACATAGTTACGTCTTTCCTGGAAACGTTACCTTTATGATTTTTTTTTTTCAGATTTGTTCCTGGTTCTGGAGTCCCCTGTAATCTTCTGGTCAGGACAGTCTCTTAGAAATGATCAGTCACTTGTTTAAAAAAACAACAAACAAAAGAGGAGAGAAGGAGGGACATTGGTCGGGATAGGCCAGGCTGTGCTATGGTTGTACAAACTCCAAACTCCAAACCTCAGTGCCACAAAACTAGATGTCTATCCACTCTCCTTGTCTGTCACAGGATAATGGCAGGGTTCTGAACCTCCATGCCTCTCAGGTGTCCAAAATGATGGAGCAACCATCTTTGGATTGCTAGATACAGACGAGCAGAACATCACACCCCTGCCATCAACATCACCACATCCTCTCCCTTGTTGACCTCCTTGCCCTGCTGATTCATCACATTACAGAGAAAGAATCTTAGTGTTTCACACCAGCAACTGAATGCTCTGTTGAAGTGACAGCATCACAACTCATTGGTCACATGAGTTGACATATGACACCCCAACCCACTCACAGAGGGTCTGTAAGGAAAATCCTACATCTTGCTCTAGGTTTTCCAGAGGAAAAGAGAAGCCCCAAGACCTGCAGTTGGTAGGCTAGAGATCCAGGAGAGACCATAGGGGGTTCCAGCTGCCGTCCAAAGGCTGGAGAACCAGAGAAGCCAACGGCCACCCTAAGTTCCACTTCAGGTGGAAAACAAGCCTGCAAAGAACAGAATTCTTTCCTTTTTAAAATGATTTCTAATTAGTATATATTAATTATACATAATAACGGGGTTCATTACATCATTTCACACATGTGTCAGTTCACTTCATTTTCCCTCTCCTGTCCACTTTCCTCCTCTATGGGATCCCCTTCTTCCCAGCTAATCCTCTTACTCTCGTGTTTGCGTAGGGATGGTTGGGTGGGTGGCGGGGTATCCCACTGAGTCATTTAGGGTTGCTTACAAGAGTGTAGCAAGCAGTGATTTACAGGAGCATGGACAGCTTATCAGTGACTTCACAACTGAAGGAAACCCCAGCAATCATTAACTACCAAGAGCTCTTCAGAAAGGGGTGGGGCCTAGTGAGCCATGCCCACCAGTCACTGTTAACTGCCTATAAATGCTCAGGGAAGTGGGCTCTTGTGAATCCCTCCCTCATCCGTGATAGAATGTCATTGGGCTAAATTTTGTGAAGGTTTTGTGCAGGTAATCATAGGTGCTATGAATTCAAGAGTGCAATGGCCATGTAATGCCTAGAGGACAGTGTTCCACAACACTCCACCCCTTCCTGGAGCTCTTACATCCTTTGTGCTCCCTCTTCCACAATGTTCCCTGAGCCTTGGGAGAGTGATAGAGATGTCCCGTTTGGGGCCAAGCATCTCAACAGTCACTTGTTCTCAGTGCTTTGATTAGTTATGCTTTCTGACTCAGCTCTTTCTTGTGTTCAGCTCTTCAATGAATGGAATGATGTCATACCAAGAAGGGCAATCTGCTTTATTTAGTCTGCCAGTTCAATTATTAGTTACATCAGAAACACCCAGAAAATAGACACACCAAAGAATAACATTTGACTAAATATTTGAATACCTTTTTATTTGGTAATACACAAAATTGACCACTATGCCTACCATGTGCCCCAAAAGGAGAAAGTCAGAAATATTTGGAGATAATTAATTGAGTTTCACAGGGAATAGGATTCTACTGCTTCAGGGCATGTGGGGAAAGACTTACAATGATCGAAGGCATCCTAGAGTCTTCCCCAAGTCTCACACACGAACAATGAATTCTTGTTCCTTCAGCACTGGATCTCCTACTCTAAGCCCTTCATTTGCTTCCTATCACTCACAGGATGAAATCCAAATGCCGTGTGTTATGCCATGGTAGCTTCTCTTCTAATCATACCCACAGTAGGTTTCAGACGTGTTGCGTCCTGCTAAGAGGCAAGTGGTGGTGAGAGGCTTTCCTAGGGACAATAAGAAGCCAAGTTCAGGGACCTCTGTGGATAAAAGTGAGAGAGGGAAAAAGGACAATGTCCACAAGTTGAATCTAGTACTGGGGCCTGTCCTGTACAGCCCTAGGCCTATCTCTGAAATTGTTGTTCTGGCTTCCTAGGAGTCCAAGGCATCTTTTCTTGGGGATGTGTATAATATAAAGAAAGAAGGGGAAAAGAAATTGCCATTTTTTCAGTAGGGAACCCAGCAGGCCTCTCCACACTAGTACACTGTCAGGGTAGGTAATCAGAGCATAGGCTCAGCTCAACAGCCTCCTACTGTGTGGTCTGGGAAGATACAGCCAAGAAATGGCTCTGGGAGCTTTGAAAGTCATCCATGCCCACATAAAATCAAGCAAGTAAAGAAAAAAGGGCAGAGTACTGAGTGTCTAGTCAGGCTCACGTTGAGGAAGTCTAGAGTAACGAGTCAGTCATCCATCCAATAGTAGCTGGTCACTTACAATCTATGTGGTAAAACATTTAGGCAAAGCCATGACATCTGGTGGCCCTTGGGAATTAGAGACAGGGTATTTCTGGGGCAAATTAGACTAGCAGAAAAGGCCAGCTCCAGATTCACTGAGATACTCTGCCTCAGATAGTTAAGTGGAAAGCAATCTACAAAGACATCTGACATCAACCTCGGGCCTCAAACACGTACCTATATGCATGTGAACACATACACACCACACATGTGCAAAACCCAAACAAAATATATTAGCATATAGATAACTTCAATTGGTGCTAAGGGATATAAGCAAATAAAAGCATATTATGTATACACATACCGTTTTTTTTTATATAGGGAATTAGGACAGAGATTTTACATGTCTTCAATCAGGGTATGATTACATGATTATAACCGCTCTCCCCGACCCCCTTCTTTTCTTCTTCCTTCCCTATCCTACTCTGTCCTGATTGTTGAGATTATAGGGAGACCCACCCACTAAGCCCAACAGAGGGAATTTTTTTTGTAGTACTACAGAATGAACCCAAGGCCTTGCACATGCTACATAAGCACTCTATTACTGTGGTGCATTTCTAGCCCTCTGTTAATTTTTATAGGGTCCATAGCATTTCCTTGTGAAAGGTGTTAAGTTCTCGCTTCACAAAGAGGAAAATAGGCAAAGACCAACGTCTGGTTTGTAGATGAGTGCTGTGGCCACCACTGAGGCCTATGAAAGCTACCACTGCAGTGGCTAGTGTACATTTGAAATCTTGTCTTAGGGCCTAGATGGATGGCTGGGCAGTTAAGAGCACTTTCTACTCTTGCAGAGGGCCTGAGTCCAGTTTTTTCAACACCTACATAGTGACTCACAACTATCTACAACTGAAGTTCCAGGGGAACTGGTGCCCTCTATGGCCTCTGTGGGTGCTGCACACATGTGGTACACAAACATAGTGTAGGCAAAACACTCATACTCATAAGATAAAAATAAATAAATCTTAAACAATGATTGTCTTAATCTAGGTTGGCCCTGGTGACCAAGAGTACTGCCAGGAATAACACCAGGAATCTCTGTTCAAAGATGTTCTTGGTAACAACTATCTGAGAGGTCTTGGTTCTGATAGTTGCCATTCAACAAGAAGAGGACCAATGGCAGGTGCTCACAGAAGAGTTCTGTAACCTGGAGGACACAGAACTTCTCTGGGCTGAGAAGGTTGTCAATGACAATGACCCATTCATTCAAGAAATTTTTAGTATGATTCTACTATGTGCAGAGTGTAGAGGAACAGGCCTGTTCCTCAGGAGGTGGTGGCAGGGGAATGGTAAATACAAATCTATTGGGGGCTTCAAAGTTAAGACCCTATTTTAACAATAAAACACAAAACAAAATGAAATCAAATCAAATCAAAACCAAAGCAATTCTACCATGTGACAGTCTCTGGTGCTTCAAGAATGCAAGGATAAACTCCCAAATGATCCTTCCTTAATGGAACTTAAACTCCAACAGGTCCCAGTCCTGTGGGAAGTGGGCTAGCTGAGAACTCTAGCCCACCTAGAAAGCATGTCCAGTTGTACACACTGATTAGTTACTACGGGTATCTGCACTTTTATAGGCTGAAGAAAAATCTGAGGATTTCATTCAAGTAAGAAGACTGATACCTGTAATCTCAGCATTTGGGAGGAGGCAGAGTTTAATTGCTGAGCCCCAAAAGACAAAGTGAATCACACATAAGAAATTCCACGCACATGTGCACATATGTAAAAACACATGTACCTATGCATGAAGGTTGAATGAGAATTGAGGGTGGAGTCGTAGAGCACCATCAGAACTGGATTCCTTGACTCAGAGCAGAAAAATTAATGAAAGCAAGGTGGCAACGGCTAGACATGGTTATGAGCCACCAGGATACCCAGAGTCCCTGAATGTTAATCCAACCGTACCATGCAGCTGAGGGCCAGAGAAAAGGACTTGCAGACATTCTGTATGCTCTACCATCCACCCAAATTTTCTGCCATGAAATCCATCCTAGGGATGGCTCTTAGACTTGCTGACTGAATTCTGCTCCTTCTCTTATCAGCCATGATGGAATGTAGCGTATTCTCACACTCCAGACATTTGACCACTTGCTGTAAAATTCCTGCTGTGCATACTTTTGGCTCTAGGGCTTCAGGCCCAAATACCTGCCCTGCTTTCTTGGTCAGTTCTGCAGCAGCAACCTTTAAAAGAGCCCTGATCATCTTGCCACCAACCCATGGCTCCAGGGGCAAGCCTGTTGCTATGGTAACATGGATGATCTAGCAGGCACACGGCTGTCACTCTGCTTTGGGACTATTAGGGCTCAGGGAGGGGAACACCAGCTTCCTTTGGGAGGAAACAGCCCTTGTGGACCAATTATCAGAACTGAGGGCATGATGTCTCCCTTACCCGGCCCTGGCAGACTCTATAGCCCCTGATCTCACCCCCTCCTGGGGCAGCTTCTGTTCCTAACCCTGGAGAGATTTGGAGGGCGTCCAGAGAAATTGCCAGGTTTCATTATGCCGCTTTGAATCTGCATGTAGATTCTCTACAGGGACCAAAGGGATGACATTTATCTTTTTTTCCCTAAGATAGATGATGGCCCCCAGGTGCAACCTGATAATCCCTGTGATTTGGAGGTAGCAATTTCTGACCTCAAAACAACTTGAAGACCAAATCCATTATGTCACTCATCGCTGTTTGCACTGACCGCTCAAGGTACAGCGTCTGACCATCATGTCCACCTGGCCTCCATGCCCACAACCCAGCAGATCTAGTTCTAGGCTAACATGCTCATGAAGTCTTGGACATCTGTCTGGCTCATTCTTCCATCCTTCCTTATTTTCATTCTCTTCCACTCTGGTCTCTTGCATCCTTTCTCTAAAACTAGAAAATTACCTTATCCAGACCCTTCCTCTCTCGCACTCCCTCACCTGCCATGTCTCCTGTCTTGCTTAAAGCCTTTCCCCTTGAGGACACCACTTTCCATACTGGATGATCATGAGAATTTTCTCATATCCTTTATGTTTCAGCTCAACAGGGTAGGTTGGGATTTCTATGAGAAATATAATACACTGCATGTAATAAAAAAAAGTCAGCAAACACTGACTTCATTAAGTAGGCTTAACTCTTCCTATAATCAGAAATCTGAGCTGATTTTGGTGATTCATGTCTATAGTCTCAGCACTAAGAAGGCTGGGGTAGGAAGACCATCATGGCTATATAGTGAGTTCCAGGCCAGCCTGAAGTGCAGGGTGAGACCCTGTCTCAACCTCCACCCCCACCACCAAAAAAAAACAGAAATCTGAACCTTGGTATTGGTCTGGTGACTAGTAAAAATGAAGACTTCCATCTCCTATTACCTTTGCCCTTCCTATGGCTATTCAGGGCTCATCTATTTTTTTTTTAGCCTTTCAGGGATTTCAAGTCCCAGCTCCCTCAGAAACTCCAAGGACACTGTCATTACCTATGATACTACTGCAAAATTACCAATTGGAGCAATGCTCTGTTTGGCTGTAATCCTGCCCCTTCTGGTGCTATTCATTGGACCCACACCAAGGCTTCTTTGGCATCATTCTTCACTCTCCTAACCATCTACCTTCCCCTTCCCTCACTTTCAGTGTGGATTTACTGGGCAGAATTTCTATATTCCCCTCGATCTCCCATCCTAGACTTGCATGTTCCATTATTACCTCCGTTTTTCTAAACTCTACACCTGGATGAATCCAACTGCTTCTCTGGGCCTGTGTCCAAGAATCTGAGCATTACCCAATTGGGTAGATTGATTTCACTGTAAGTTCAAGGTCATTGACTTCAAACAGGTTCTAGTATTGAAAAAAGATCTTATAGTCTTTCATTTTCCTATGCAGTTGTCTCAAGCCTGCAACCTTTTCTCTTTTCTTCTCCCAGCAGATGGCCTCCTCATATGTGTTAGAGAATATTAATGCTGGCATGAGAACCCTTTTTAACCTCCTGGTATGTCCTTCTCTCTTGTTCAAATAGCAGATTTTCCCACCTCCCATTTCTGGGGTCTTACATTGTTTCTTGTGTCTTTTCTCCCTCTTGAATATTTGACCTTTTCCTCTCACTTGAAACCTCATTTTCTAGATGCCTATCCATCTATCTCTTTAAAAACAAAGAACCAAAAATAATTTAACCTCAGTACAGATTATCTCCCATCTGATGTTTACAGGGGCATTTTCTATAGAGAACTGTGTGCACGCTGTGTCTCCATTTCTTTATTCCCGATGTCATTCTGTACCATTCTGGCTTCAGTTTACAGGGCTTCCTTTTCTGGAATTGTGAATCACTTTCATGTTAAAGCCGGTGTTTCACTACTTTTCTTTCTTGACTGTTCCTACCTCTTTAAAACACTGTTTTCTGTTGACCTGTGAGTCTTTCCTCTCTTTCCTCCTGAATCTTTGCCATTTCTTCCCTCCTTTGCAAACTTGCCTATCTCTGCTTGGCCAAGAGAGAGAACTTTAAGACATGTTTCAATAATCTGCCTTTCTTCACTTTATACTTTCTCATGAATCTTAAGTTTGTATCTTTAGTCTAGACCCCTCTGAGTTCCCAATACATAATTACTCATTTTTGACCTAATTTTCTCATATATATATGTATATATGTTACCTTTGTTAATTATCTGTTACTTTATAGCAAACCCACATCTAGAGACAACTGAATAATTGCCTCCATAGGATTGGACTGTGGGACTGTCTGGGTGGCATTTTCTTGATTACTATATAATGTAGTAGGTCCCAGTCTACTGTGGGTGATGCCATCCCTGGGCAGGTGGGCCTGGGCTATATAAGAAAGGTAGTTAGGAGATGGAAAATGGTGCAGCTGTTAAAGGTTCAGGCTCATAACCCAAAAGACAAGAAAGGTAGCTGAGCAAGACAGAGAAAACAAGACAGTAAGTGTTCAGTGCTTCAGCTCCTGCCTTCAGACTTCTGCCAATGTCTGATTCCTGCCCTGGCCTCCCTCAATGATGGGCTATAACCCAGAAGCCAAGTAGACCCTTTCCTTCCCAGGTTGCTTTTGGTCAGAATGTTCTATCACATCAACAGAAAGAAAACTAGAACACAAGAGCTGTGGTCAAGGTGTTGACAGGGCTACAGGCATCTCAAGGTTCAGACGGAGGAGGATCCAGTTTGAAGTCTACTTATGACTGATGGTGGGCCTCAGGACCTCACTGACTGTTGCTCAGATATATCAAACATCAACATCTATAAAAAAGCCACTTGCTCACCCAGAGTGAAGATTCAGAGAGAGATGCGGAAGGAGGGAGAAGAAAAAGGACAGGGAAGGAACAGAAGATGTCTGCCTGTTTGTCTATCTCTTTTTGAGACATGAATTCACTATTTAGGCAGATAGGCCTCCGATTCACAGTGATCCACCTGCTGCTTCCCAGTGTCTGTGTAACATAATCTTACAGATGCCATCCCATCACATTTGCCTTATTCCAGAAGCACAGTACTACATTCAGCCACATATAAGGGATCACACAAGGGTGTGAATACCACAAGCCAAGGACCACTGGGAGTTCCTTTTGAGGTGCCGACCACATTATCTCATTCATCATAATGTTTGAAATTAAACTGTTCCTCTCCCTACCCCAGTACTTCCAGGACCAGAAACCCAGCTCTCCTCCCAGTTTCCCTTCCCTTGTGACCCCATTGATCTTAGGAGTCATTGTGAACTATTTCCTCAGTCTCAGTCTCCATGTGTGATCCTCATGAAACTCTGCCAGTTTAGCCTCAAATGTCACACATACCTGTCCACTTATGTCTACTTCTACCATGATCAGCCATCACTTCTGCTTAGGTTTGCAATGACCTGTTACTTCTCCTCCTCCCATCCATTCTGACCACCTCTTCTCCATTTTCTGCTCTATGTTGCAAAGTGATGTCATTGCATAAGTCTACCTGGGATGCCCCTCTGTTTAAAACCATTAAATGGCTTCCCATTTCCTATTGGATAAATATAAACACCTATAGAGTGAGTAATATAAGTCTATAGTGTTCTTCATGGTTCCAGCCTGTCCTCATCAGGCCTGGTGGCTTCTCTTAGTCCTACTAGCTGCAGGGTCTTTGTACTTGTTTTTCCTATGTGGAATACTCCTCTCTCCTTTTGCTTACTTAATGTCTTTCCAATTTTTCCATCAACATTGCTCCCAGGGGAAATTTCCCTTCTAGAACCACATAGATTTATGCCTTTCTCTTCTGAAGCCTTCATCACTGCCACCACGTCCCATGAGTTTGTGGGATTATTTGCTTATCTGCTTTTTTCTATAATACGGCATAAATGCCATTAACTCAGAAGCATATCGTTGCTGTATCATCAGCATTTAAATCACCCGGCACAACAAACTTGCTCAGCAAATGAGTATAGGAAATAGTTTTCATTTTTCTTTCTTTCTTTTTTTCTTTTGTCAAACTCTACCCAACTAGATACAAGTGAAAGGTTCACCAGCTGATTTATGGGTCAGAGGTGCTGATCCTGCTTGTCCAGGATCCTGGAATCTAGGAAGGTCTCACTATACAGTTAAAGGATGAACTGGTCCAGACTACTGGTCTTGAAAACCAAATTGCCTAACTGAATTTTGTATCCAGTTGGACTCATGCAGGCTGTTAGGCCATACTTCTTGTTTACTGGCCATGGCCCTCTATTTGGTCTGGTATGCATATGCACTAAAAAGAGCTAAACATCCCCCTAAAATTCATGCTGATGCTCTAAGATCCAAGGTGATGGTATTTGGAGGCGAGACCTTTCGGAGATTATTTGGTCATGAAGGTGGGAGACCTCATTCATGAGCAGAAGGAAGGATGTTCACTTTCCTTGCTATGCTGGGTTCCATCTGAAAGCCAAGAAGGGTTTTTGCCGGGAATGAAACACACCGGCACCTTGATTTTGGACTTCTCAGCCCCCAAATTGTAAGAAGTATTTTTCTGTTACTTAAGCTACCCAGTCTATGGTACTTTATCACAGCAGCCCAAACTGCCCAAGATTTTGACAAAGAGTACCACTTCCCCTTTATTTCACATGTATCAAGGGCACTTCCTTGAGCAGGTGACTCCCCAGGTCTTCTGAGCTCTTGCTGATTCAACCCAGTTTTCCATCTTGATTTTCAGCTTTCTCTTTGAGGCCATTTTTTATCCTCAGTCTACAAACCTGATTATCACAACTGTAACCAAGGCATACTTTGCCTTTTCTTATAACCCCTGGCCACCTACTATAGTCCTGCTGAGAGGAAAATAGGGGCAGTCAGGAGGTGCGGCGTAAGGAGCAGTCATTAGGGTCAAGTTGGGATATTGTGAGCAAATGGGAACTGCAGGACCTTCTGAGCAACAGCCAATGAGGGCTGCAGAGGCTGTGAGTAGACAGACTGGAACAGAAGATGAGCTGAGGAAGGGTGAGAACAGAGAGGAAGAGGAACTGAGGATATGTTCACATACACTGGGGAAGGGCAGGCAGGTCTGAGCCACCATCCTCGTCAATTTTAGATTAGTCAAGGCCTGCTCCCTTATTTGAGGACTGAATAGTAATTCTGCTTTTCTCTTCTGCTACTTTTTGATGGCCATTTTGGCTGACAGCAACTCTGCCAGAGGGTGAGTGGAAGAAATGAAGGAAGATGAAAATTAAACTGGTGACTTTTACTGTTCGTTAGCACTCCAAGAAAAGGCATGTTGGTGAGAATGGTGGGCAATAATTTAAAAATACTATTAAGGGGACTATGGCACTTGCTGTGCAAGCATAGGCCCCTGAATTCAAATCTGCAGCACTTTTGTAAAAATCAGCTATGGCCATTTGCAGGCTTGTAACCCCAGCACTGTGGAGCGCAAAGGCAGGGGGACTGCCAGGGCTTGCTGTCTGTCAACTTAGCTCCAGGTCCAGTGAGTGATCTCATCTCAGAGGACTAAGGCAGAGAATGATAGAGGACGGCACACAACATCCTCCTCTGACTTCCACACGTACTGGCAAGCACATGTCAATACACCACACAACATCCTCCTCTGACTTCCACACGTACTGGCAAGCACATGTCAATACACCACACAACATCCTCCTCTGACTTCCACACGTACTGGCAAGCACATGTCAATACACCACACACACTACAACATACACACCAATGCCCAACAATTAAAATGTAAAAATACTACTATCTATGATTTGTGTGATTGATTTGTGCACAACTATTCCCTAAATATACCAAGAGCAAAGGATTAACAGCATTTTTTTTAACACCGAATTTTATCTTTAGATTTAGTAAAAGAGTAGACAGCAAAATTGACTTTGATATGTCCAGTAGGTGGTGGGAAAAGTTTATTCTTATAAAATATTCTGTATTTTGCAAAATCTTATGTACTTTTCAAGACATTGTTCATGCTTTCTTGCTTTGAATTGACTATATATATATGTATATATATATATATATACACACACACACAGATGTCTCTAGAACTTGGAAAGAATGGAAGTTAACTATCATATGATTAACTTTTTATTTTTACTTCATGTGTATGTGTAAGTCTTGCCTGTATGTGTGCAAGTGCACCTATGTGGTCCAATGCTTGTGAAAGTCAGAAGAGGGCGTTGGATCCCCTAGAACTGGAGTTACAGATGGTTGTTAGCTGCCATGTGGGTGTTGGGAATTGAACCCTGGTCCTCTGCAAGAGCAGCCAATGCTCTTAACCATTGAGCCAGCTCTCCAGCCCCACACATGATTAACTTTTGCATATATAACCCATTATAATATAGTTTATAATCTATAACTAACAGATGATGAAGACTGGATTCTTGACTAATTAACAATAGAAATGTTAATTCTAATAACAAATGAACCTTATTATCTATTCTGGAGCTTAAAATTAATATCCTTCTCTTTCAGCAGAACAGTTGGAAGCCAGGCCTGGGTTCTACAGAGGTCTCCATGTAGCTGAGATATTATTTTCAAAAGCACCAGGAGCCAGACATGTGAGTCAACCTTAAGGGCAGCTGGTCATTTGGCTTAAAGCAGCAGCTCTAATAGATTGATTTCCTTGGTGAATGTGACCTCAGTGTAGGCAGATGTTCTTAAAGAGGCTAGAAGTGACCATGCAAGTTCAAAACAAAAAAAATGAGCATAAATAGTTTTTGAAGCCAGATGTGGTGGCACTTTCCTGTAATCCCAGCATTTGGAAGGCTGAAGAGGGAGGATTATGCTTTCAAGGCAAGCTTAAATTGTGTGGTGTGTGTGTGTGTGTGTGTGTGTGTGTGTGTGTGTGTATTTTCCTGTTTGGTTCAAACCACCTAAGCATTATTTATCTCTCTTTCCCCTCGCCTCCTGTATAGCTCTGCTATACTCTAGCCAGTTAAAGTATCTCACCTTTCCCACTTGATAGTACCTATTTCCTACTATCCCCTCTCTTGAGTTCCTTCTCCCCTTCTACCAATATGGTTCCTTTCCATTTTCCTGGCTCCTGTTGTTACATCAAGATATATACGCACATCTAAGGATTTGGAATTAAGACCCACAAATGAGAGAGAACAGCATCATTTGTTTTTTCTGAGTCTGTGTTACTTCACTTAGTATAACCATTTCTAGCCCCATCCATTTATCTGCAAATTTCATGATTTCATTTTCCTTTACTACTGAGAACTCCATTGTGTAAATGTGCCACATCTTCATTATTCATTCATTGGTGAGGGACCTTTAGCTTGTTTTTATTTACTAGTTGTTGAGAAAAAAGCAGCAACATGGCTGAGTATCTCTGTAGTAGGATACTGAGTCCTTTGTGTCTATATCAAGAAGTGCTATAGCCAGATCACACCGTAGACCTATTTTTAGTTTTTAAAGAGTTCTCCACACTGACTTCCATATTGCCTACAACCAGTTCACAATCCCCCCAGCAATGAACTGAGGGTTTCTCTTTCCCTACATCTTCACCAGCATTCAGTATCAGGCTGGCTCAATGGGAAGGAACTCATGTATGCTATTGTAAACATATCCGTTTCTTTTTACTTTTTTAATGTGGCTACTACAAAAAATAAACAATACATTTATCTAGTAATATAATTCTACTGGTGCCTGTTGCTTGAGTCTTTTAAAACTATTTTGTTATTTCTATTTTTTTGTGTGTATGACTATATTGTTTGTATGTATGTAAACGAACCAGCGTTGTGTATTGCCCATGGATGTCAGAAGAGGGCATCAGATTCCCCTGGAACTGGAGTTATGGATGGTTGTTAGCCACCATATGGGTTCTGGGAATCAAACGTGGGTCCTTTGCAAGAGCAGCTAGTGCTCTTATCCACTGAGCCATCTATCTAGCCCCTGTTGCTTCAGTCTTAATGTTGATTTCTTTCATCTCTATAAGCAGAGATTATTAAAAATTCAGTTTAGATGAATCATTCCACAGTTGATACCTAAATTTTCAAGTCATTGACATGACTTGAAGTCAAGTTTTCAGCTACATTAAAAATATATGGGATATAAGCTGGAGGGATAAAGGCTAACAACCAAAACAGAAAATACAGGACAATCACAAGTTTGTGTATCATCCCCATATAAAGGCCATACCAATTTTCTGCATACCATCCCACTTTTAGTGTGTGTGTGGCCAAAGCTAGTATGCACAAAGGTTTTTTTCTTTCTTTTTTTTTTTTTCTTTCTTTGCCTTGTTTTCCCAAGCTGGGGATCAAACAAACTCAAAGGCAAAGGCTTTTCAACGTGCTAGGCAAGTGCTCTGCAGTTGGGCTGTATCCCCAGACCTTTCACATTGCTTGCTGATCTGTCCTCCTTCCCTCCTTCACTCCCTTCCTCCCTCCTTCCCTCCCTTGAGCTATTAAAGGAAAGTGGGGAATTTTCTTTTTTGACTCAGAAGTAGGCATGAGGCAAATGAATTTAACTGTAATGGGGGTATACATAAGGAAAACGGAGAGTAAGCAACATTGCCTGTAGACAAACGGTTAACAAAACACAGTAATATATACACCTGGACAAGCATCAATCCCACGGGGAAACCCAGCAACTTTAATTACTTCACCTACAGGCATCGCACTGAGAATTGTTTCTTTCCACTTGAGTAGAAGCATGCTGCTATGGCAGAGCAAGCTGTCAGGAGGTTTTCTGCTTTTATACCACAAGTGTCTTCTGGGATTCACTTTTTTATGTGCTAGAGAAATGGCAAGTAATACATGCAGTACAGTGACAGTGATAATAAGCACAGGTCTGGGGGGTGGCATTGGGTCTGACTTTTCTCCCTTTCACGTGCTGATCTGTACAACAGGAATGATAGGAGCACTGCTCCCAATGGGTCCATGGTCTGCTCTACAGTTTTAGCCATTCTTCATTCTCATTTTTGAAATCTGCTCTGCAAATCTGGTTGTTATTCACTTTAATCTTCATGAATATAACTTTGAGGGGACCACTGACCTAGACATTTGCTATTTGTGCTTTGTAGATTGTGTGAACCTGAGGTACTTACTGGTCTCTGACCCAACCTGGAGAACTTTTAAGGCAGTCTGTGACTGTCACAATGTTTTCATGGTTGCAAGGAGAGAAGACTAGCTAGAAAATGTTTGCACAGAATATCTGCAGACAAACGATATGTGAGTGTTTCCTGCTGATCAAACGAAGGGCCAGGGAGCCCAGCTATGAGATATCTTAAAGGAACTTTGCCCAAGAGCACAAAATTGATCCTGACGGTGAGGCACTCCTTGCTGAAGCCTAAATATCAAGGCTTCCAAGCTGTCAGAGGGGTTGGTGGTGATAAGGGACCTTTGAGGAGCTTTTGGAAATTACCCAAGAAAAGGGCCTGCTTTTAAATTCCTGGTAAGCCTTAGAAGCTATACTGGGGAGTTAGCTTCATGCTTGGAGGATGTAGTGCCCATGTATTCAGTGTTTTATGTTCATTCCCCTTCTCTGCAGCGATTTAACATGCCCACAGGTCCTCAAACTCATAGCTGAGAACATTCTGAGATTCTGGTCTTCTTTGAATAATTCCTGTTCTGTGTGCACAGGTAGCCAGTCAGTTCTGTAAACTCAGTCAGTCATTAGCCTAGTTTAATTACCCTTTAAGAATAGTATCAAGCAGAGCATGATAGCTCACACCTTTAATCCCAGCACTCACATAGTAAATCTTTAGTGAGTTCGAGGCCAGCCTGGTTTACAGAGCAAGTTCTAGGCCAGCCAGGGATATATATTGATTGACACGTGGTCTGGGGCAGGTGTGTGTGTGGGATCCGATGGGATTCACAAAGAGTACAGCATTTGGTAGTGTTAGTGGTAATTTAATGTCCACTCACTGCTTGCTTTTAAGCAAGCACTCAAGCAAACGAAGGAGGTGGTTTCTGAGACAGTGGCAGTATGGTACTACAGATTCCTGACTTCACTCTTTATCCTAAACTCCTTGGAGTACCTTTGATCCAGCCTGAAACCTAGGAGCGGAGGTGGACAAGAAATGTCTTCAGGTAGAAGGAAGTGTTCAGTAGAACCAGTTGCTGACAGAGTAAAAAAGCCCCAACTACAGTTTCAGTTTACTCCATGTGCACCCTCGACAGAGCTGGAAACTGAAAGTTCAGGATATTCGCCAGAGAGTAGGGAAAGTGACACAATCCCACCAAGGGCAGGTCAGACACATAGCTCTTCCAACTCCAAGTAGGGCAATATATATACATATACATATATATATACATATACAATATATATACATATACATATATATATACAAATACATGTATATATATATTGGAAACTTAAGAGCAGGTAGGTTCAAATTCTGACTAGCTTTGTGACTTTGGACAAGTCACCAAACCTCTTTGAGCTGGCTCAATTTCTTCATTTATAAAGGTACAGTAAAACCTTGGAAGGTTTGTTGTCAGAAGCAGATTGGGTCCTTCAAGAACCTAATACCAAGGCAGGATCCATAAATGGCAGCCATCATTCTTGGCCAAGTGCAGGAGCTCCTCCCGTGGGATCCCTATGGACAATCTGGGCCCGCCTCCGCCACCACTCTGGTCCCCCGGTACTCGAGGATGTGGCCAAGCATCTGGGTGTCCAGGCCCGGAGTCAGCAAGGAGTGCGGGAGGGCTGGCTGACCGTCTCCACTAAAGGATCTCCCCTCCCCGCATCCCCCATCCCTGTGCTCAGCGCAGGTGAGGTGTCTCTCAGGCCGCGGAGAGGGCGACCTCACTAGAGGTCGAGGCCGAGGGCGCCGGCTACCCGGCCAGGTGAACCCAGCGGCCCGCGCCGGGCCCACGGACTGCGCGCTCTGCGGCTGCGAAACCGGAGAGGCGGATGGGAGCGCTCGCCGCGCTCGCAGCCAACTCCTCCGCCGTCCGGCCGCCGAGCTGGGCATGCTCAGTGTGGCCGCCGCGCCGCCGTCCGCCAACTCGGAAGCTCGCGCTCCTGGGCCGTGGGGGCGAGAACGCCGGTGGCGGCAGCGAGCCGCCTCCAGGCAGCGGCAAACTTCCCGGCGTCCCCAGGTCAGGCGAGACAGACGCCTCGCAACCTCACACCCATTTCCCCTTCCCACCCCGAGCGATGGAGGCTGCGGCCGCCAGAACGCCCCGGCCGCCCGCCCCAGCCTAGCCGCGAGCTGGGGACCAACAGGTAAACTGTTGGGGGTGGGGAGCGCGGCGCGCGGCGGCCGGGGGCAGCCCGGGAAGCCCAGTCGCCCGCGCGCCCGCAGTCCCCGTCCGTGCCCGCCCCGGGAGGGACAGCAAAGGGTTAAGTCGGCCCCGTGCCCCCGTGAGCTCGGGCCCCCTCCGGCCGCCCTGCAGCCCGCAGCGCCCCGGCGTTGCCGAGGGGACCGGGGTTTCGGAGACGCCGGCAGAGCGGGCAGCTCGGGCCGCGCCGGGCGCCAGCATCCTCGCATCCCGGCATCCTCGCCCCTCGCGGCCCTGCTCCCTCCGCGCCCGCGGCTCTGCGCACCAGCGGCCGGTCCTCGGCGAGCCAGGGGGCGGGCTCGGGCCACTGCGCAGCGTCCCCGCGCCCCGGGGCCGCCTCGCCCGGCGCCGACACGCGAGCTCTCGCCTAGGCGCCAAGAAAAGTTTTCTCCCCTGGCCCTCCCCTACCGCATCCCGCACCCAGCTGGGTGGGTTTGGGTTCATTGGTGAAGAAAGTCACACGTTCCCATCGGCTGCTCCTCCCCCTGGGGACCGGGTGGGGGGTGACGGAGGCGGCGCCGCGGACCCTGGCCGACCTCCAGCCCCGCCGCCGCCGCCGCCGCCGCCCGCGGAGCCGGCGTCCTGGGGCTCGGCGCACGGTGCCCGCGAAGGCGGCCCCCGGAGCGCGTGTGCGCGCGGGCAGCGGCGTCTCCAGCCTGCTTTATCCTGCCTGCAGCGCCACGGCGAGGGAGCGAGCGAGCGAGGAGGGGAGAGGGAGTCTGTCTGCAAAGTGCTGCTCCCTGGTGCTCAGAGGCGGCTGCTCCAGCTCCAACTCTCATTCATTTCGCCGGTTAACATGAGAGATCATGGCCGCCTTCGGGCTTCTCAGCTATGAGCGGAGACCGCTGAAGCGCCCCCGGCTCGGGCCGCCCGACGTCTACCCGCAGGACCCCAAGCAGAAGGAGGTAAGGACGCCGGCGGCCTCAGCGGCTGCCGGGCCGCGCTCCGCAGCGCTGACCCGGGGCCGAGCCGGCCCGGCGGGCTTCGCTGCGCGGCGGGGGAAGGGTCGGGAGGGGATCGGAGGCGGGGGCCGGGCTCGGGGGACGCGGGACCCCTGGCCTCCGAGGCCAGCCGCCTGTCATCGCCGGCGCGCCGCCGGGGCGCTCGCTCTGCGGGGGCCGAGTCGCTTCCCGGGTGTCGGGCCTTGCACTGCGCCGCCGGGCGCTTCGCCCGCTTTCTCCCTTGTCCGCATTCTACGGCTCGCTTTCCTCCGTTTCTGCCTGTTTTATTTTATTTTATTTTTTTCTCTGCCGCTTCGGTAAATCCTCGTAAACTTTTTGAAAAATGTTGGAATGCAGTACATCGGACACTGAGGTCTTGCGTTTTTGCGCCGGCTGAGCAGGCATGGATGGGGGAGGGACCCTTTTCACATTTTCCAGTTTGGAATGGAAGTCGTTTTTAGTGAGGTGATCATATCTCTTTGGCCCTCAGAATACACCCTTGTATCCTTTCTCCCCTTTGAAAAATCGGTCTTAAGGAGAAACACTGAATTTTGTCTCTAGAGGCAACTGACTCAATTTCTCGAGGCTAGTTTGTGGATGTAAAAGCAGGTAAGTTACCTTGGAAGGGAATAAATAGCTCATCCTTCAGGATTACTTATTCCTTTGAAGAAAATTAATTGCAGAAGCTTTGGCTTTTGCACCAGGTATAGTAGCTACAGTGGCTAGGGTAAGCCAAGAGGTGTTTGCCAGAGTTAACAGGTAATTATGTAACAATTCTCCAGTTACAATAATGATCACCCTTGGCTGTCCAATATGCCTAGGGACTTGCCTGGTGTTTTTTTTTTTTTTTTTTTTTTGGTTCACCTGCTCCCCAGCTGGTCTATCAGTTTGCCAGCTACAACCCACTCATTTTCTGTTTTCTTTAGCTGCACACTAAGTGACCACATACTGGAACTTTCTGTGAATCCCAAAACCCTTCATTAAAAGTTTGTAGGTCCACTGATTTCATGAGAGCGTTTTGTAGATAAGGGTTCCTTAAGATTTGTACTTTGATAAATGTACCTGTTTCATTAATAGTTTGTGAATGCTGCCTCTGCCCAGACTGTTATGGTAGTAATGTGTCTTAAAGATCAGCACGAACAATTCCTTTTAGATCATCAGCTGGGGAGTAGTTCAGATTGAAAATAGCGGGCAAGTTTACAGGTGGTTCACCCAAGGGGCTTAGGAGGACCTAAGTTTGCTGACAGATGTAGATGTCTTCCTCCCTCACATTCCCACCCAGCTTGGAGGTACAGGAAAAATTAGAGACATTAAGGACTGTTAAGAAAGTCACCTTGAACATCACTGGCAGAAAATTCTTAAAAAGTTTGGTAGGAATAGGGACGTTTAATTGTTTTTTTTTTTTAATCACCTTATAATGTCTTGCCACATCTTTCTGGATGGTAACAATATTGATGGCAGCTCTCTATTATGGGTTGGTGGCTTGAATTATCATATGTACTTATTTAGCATTTATTTTTAAGGATGACACTCATTTTAGGATTGGGACCTTTGGAATTCTGCAGAGAATAATTTTGGATATCATTTTCTCTGTTTCTAAAACTGGAAGAAGTAGACCTTAGAGGGGGCCTTTTTTACTTTTCTTTTGGCAAAATGAGATTGAAACCCAGAAAAACTCGATTTAACTGGTGTGTGGTGAATAAACAAAGTTGGATTATCAGGGTAGTATTTAGTCAAAACCAGTATTGTATAAAGGGTGACTTATGCTGGTTGTTCTGCTGTCATTTGCTTTTCCTTGGCAGTTGATATTTTATCTCTCTTGAGCAGAGAGTTATATGTGACTGTAGTCAAATTTGGGTACAATATGGAACAGGTGCTTGGCTGTTCTTGGGTGATTGGTAGCAGATTCCTAAGCTTCAGTTATTTATGTATTATGCTACCTCCCTCAAAATTTCTACTTGTATCTTGTACAGTTATACTTTTGTTTTATTAACTGTGAAGAAACTGTTTTGCTTCCTTGACAGTCTTGAATCTTGCAATTTACTGCAATATGTGTATCAAACCCCTTATACATATTTACTTACTATTATAGACAGATACAAGATATATAATTAATTATACAGATTCAAAGGAGATCATAACTATCAGTGCTCTAAAAATTTGATCAATCTGTGTATGTAAAACTATTCTGCTGTTCATCAGAGAGATGTGTTCCATATGGTGGGAAGTTCTGATTTTGTTTATTTGTTTATGAATGATCAGGTCTCACTCTGTAACCCAGGCTGATCTTGAACTCAGGATTCTTTTGCCTTAGCCTCTAAAGTGCTGAGGCTATAGGTCTGTACCTCTAGGATGTACCACATCTGGTTGGGATGTACTGATTTAATGGAGGAAGTGTAGTCTTCGAAGTTGAACAGTCATGGATTTGAATTATGGTTTAGCATCTTTATAGTTGGGAAAGATGCATAACTTCTTGTTTGTAAATTAGTATAATTGTGCTCTTGAACATTACTGGCAGAAAATTCTTAAACAGTTTGGTAAGAATAGGGACGTTTATTTGGTTGTTTTTTTTTTAATCACCTTATAATTAATGTCTCGCCACATCTTTCTGGAGGGTAACAGCATCAATAGCAGCTCTCAATTATGGGTTGGTGGCTTGGATTATCATATGTACTTATTTAGCATTTATTTTTAAGAATGACACTCATTTCAGGATTGGGACCTTTGGAATCCTGCAGAGAATAATTTGTTTTCCCCTCATTTGTGTAAGAAAATTCCTTCTAATACTAGACACTGTCCTTGTTACTATATACATAATTGTTGTTGTTGACTAGTGGTAATAGTACTCTGGAAATTGCTTCCTAGGATTCTGGATGGAATCCTTCAGTGAAGATTCTGTAGAGACACATTGAAGAGCTGGAAACGCTAACCTGTTTGATCAATTGCTCATATTCATTCCAGAGCTTGCAGCATACCAGACTTTTTTTAGGACTTTGTTAAATGTGATACGACAATACTTCGTCATCTGTACACAGATTGTCCTCCAGATTTTTATTGTAGGGAATCAGGAAAATAAGAGTCTTGATTCCTCCTGCTCTTCAGCTTGTCTCTATATCAGCATTATACACCCACCAGCATGTCTTGCCTTTCTACTTTCAAAATTGTTTGTATTTCCCATCTACTGGATGCTTCTTGGTTTCACCAACTCGCTCAGTTTCTTGTCTGACTTCAGGCTGACTTTTGTTCTCCCTGGAACTCTTGCATATGTTGGTCTGTCTGTCTGCCTGGACACCTGTTTGCCTTTCCTCCTCCAACCTCAGCATTCCGTCCTGCTCTTTTCACTTTGCTTGTGGTCTGGAAAGTAGACTCCAGAGCCATCTGCTTGTCTGTTTCCTTGCTGCTCTGTTCCCACACTCCTCCTTTTCCTTGTACCCCGGTTTCTCTCCTTGAAGCATAGGGAGAGGAATACTACCTTTCTGGAAGGTTGTTGGATGATTCCATGGATAATATATATAAAGAATTTAGAGTTTGGCATACATTCTGTACCTTTCCTTGTTGGGAATTACTGTCAGACCTGCTTCTTTGTCATCATTAGGTCTCAGCCCAGTGACCTTTTCAGGCTTTTCTGGCATGTATGTCATTCATAATTCTAGATTTATTTGCATCGGACCACCTCTTCCTAATGGGACAGTTCCTTGGGTTAAGGAATGAGGCTTTAGGTATTACTGATGTGCCTGGCAGAGTGCAGTTCCTGTACTGTGGCGGGAGCAAGTATTTGTCATAATGTGTGATTGAAAGAGGGAACTAGGGGTGAATGAATGGAAAGGAAACCTGGTAACAGAGGTGCTGGGAAAGTGTAGGCAAATGTTGGAAGTGTCCTTTTCATCTGCTTTGAAGGCTGAAAGTAAAATTAAATCCTGGAAGAAGGAAGTTGTTTTACGTTGGCTAGGAGGCCTAGACAGTTGAAGAGTAAATATGTTCAGGAAATCTAATTGGTAAGCAAAATGGATTGGGGCAGTGGTGAGGTTTTAGGCATGATAGCTACCAGCAGGGCCCAGGGGAGGGATTGCGGAATGTGTGTGGTACAGCGCTGGTTAGGAGAGGGACAGCACAGCTTTGGAAAGTTGGCATGGTATGTGCACATCCCCCTACAGAGTGCAGGCAGGGTTTGTTAAGGCAGAATCCTGTTTTAGGGGTGTAGCCCAAAGGCACTTGCTTAGCATGTAGATACCCAGGACTACAAAAAGAAAAAAATAACAGGAAGAAAAAATTTCCCAGACTGTTGGGTCTTAGAGTCAGCAGGCCTGAAGAGTAGCCCCAGAATTTGCATTTCTAGCCAGCTCATCCAGAGCCCCAACTTTGAGAACTTTGGCCTGGAGAGAGGGTATTCTCCTCTATAGGAGTGGCTGTCTTGAGAATTCACTTGATGTACTGAGGGGGGTCTGCTGTGACGGAAGTCGCAGGAGTTTGGCCTATCAGCCCACTCAGCCAGAGTTTGAGGGGCCTCTTCTCAGAAGCTGTATCTTTTCTTAGTCAACTAGAAGGTAGGCTCCATCCCTCTCCACTGACTTTCTGTTACGCTTAGAATAGAAAGCAGACCTTGGTGTCTCACCTCTACCACCGATGCTCCAAACCCCACAACCTGATCCTAAGCTGCACGACCTGGCTCTGAGTTGGGGTCACTTTCTGATTCTTTAATTTAGAGAGCTCTCATCTGTGAAATGGGGTTCATATTTACTTCTGCTTCACAGAATTGCTGGAAAGGAAGAACAACTTGCTGTATGCAAAATGTGTTGACATGCTACCTGGCTATGTCACGCAGACTTACTAAGCCAGCTACTTACTATGAGCTGATCTCTTTATTAAACGTTTCAGGGCCTCTTCTTGTACTGATGACCATGTCCACAAGATCTTGCCTTTTGAAACCTGGCTCTGCTCGTGCTTTCTGGCTCTTGTACCCTACTGGCTTCTGGCTGAGTAGTGGCCCACAGCTGCCTCTGTCCTTTCAACAGGAGCTGGCTCCTTAATGTTTAGGTTCCAGCTCTTGTTTCTGACCTGAGTCACGTTTCCTCCTTTTTGTTCTTAGCTAAGAGACTGTTTCATATGGGGGCCTTTGCAGTCCATCTTCCTGTGCCCTGACCCGTTTCTTACTTTTGTTAATATGCTTCTATAGTTCTTGTCAGTGTCTGAAATTCAACTGTTGTGATGCTGCATCTCCTCTCCATGGTCTGTCTTCTGCTTAAGGAATTGTCGCTGGTGTTTATGTGACTGCCTTGTTCCTTTGTTAGGCTAGGTATTAATAGATGAAGAAATGAATAAAATGCAGAGACATGTGGGAAGGTTCAGTGAAGGAGGCATGAGGAAGACTGGATTGAGTTCTCTGGGAAGACGGGACAGTTTTCTGGGGGACGAAAGGACATAAGGTAGAGAGACTTTGTTTCTTGAAACCTCCTTGCCTGGGCATAATCTGCTGGTTCTGGGACTCTGCTACAGACTTCTTTATATCCTAGTGTTCAGGGATGGGATGACATCTCTGTGTTTAATACCTGCTATACAACACTAATGGACTCAGTAGGATGTATGTGTGCACGCGTGCGTACGTGCGTGCATGTGTATGTTTGTATGCATATGTGTGTGTATGTAACAACAGTTATAGAAGAGGTCATGAATTTGAGAGGGAGTTGGGAAGGGATGGAAGGACCTGAATGGGGGAGAGGTTGAAATGATGTAAACATAGTATTTATGTATAGACTTCTCAAAAAACTTAAAAAAAGTTAAAAAATACCTTTTATGGGTGACTCTTAGGTTAGAATCAGGGCAGAAACTTCCGTCTTTCTTCTAGGAAGTCCACAGAAATGTTGCTAAGTGTGGTTGGGGGGATATAGCTCAGTGGCCAAGCTCTTGCCTCATATGCCCAAGACCTTGGGTGCAATCCAAGCAACTTGCCATCCAATCTGGGCAGAGAGGAAGAATGCAACTGGTTGTCATTTCAGGGAGATACATTGCCTCAGCTCTACCCCAGACTGACCCAGTCAGCGTTAATGGGAAGAAAACTCAGGAATTTGCATTTTAAATAACCTTTCTAGGTGAGCGTTATTTTTCCTTTATTGTCCCCAGACAAAGTCTCATGTAGTAGCTTGGGTGTCCTGGAACTCACCACGTAGGCCAGGCTGTCCAAAACTCTGAGAGATTTGCCTGCCTTTGCCTCCTGAGTGCCGGAATTAAAAGCATGTGCCGCCACATCAACCTTAGGTGATTCTTAAACATACTAAATTTGAGGACCATTGCTTTGGTTTGTATACTCATTGGTAGAATGCCTGGACTCCCCTAGTCTTCCAATCTGGGAAACACTTTCTGTTTCAGCATCCTTTATAGGTATTGAGTATTGGTACTTCTTGGTATTAAACTGTGTGAATCAATGTTTCTTTTGCTTTTGAAATTCTATTTCAAAACCCTGTTCTCAGTCTAGGCTTATTTTCTGCAAACTGTGAAGTGTTTATAGCAGAGTAGAATTCCATGCCTGGGTCTGGAAATAACCACAGTTCCTTCCCATGTGCTCTTGGCTAACTGGAGGCCAAGGAGAGCAGCTACCTTTGTGCCACAAAACCCTTCTTTACCTTAGCAGGACTGGGGCATTTTGTTTGACCTGGGATTAGGTTCTCAGCCGGGGTCTGGGATTCATGTAAAGCTGTCAATGGGATTGTAGCCACTGTCCTTTAGCCTGTTGCATGTTTCTTCATAGATTGACACTGGAGATGAAATGTAGCCTTTCAGGAAGACTGAGGACCTCCAAGTGAGGTCTGGAAGGCCAACCACACTGGTCTCTAGCGGGAGAGGATAAGGCAGAGCAGACTTTAGTTGAACAGTGGCCGCCCTTGGGTGTGTGCATGTGCAGGAGTGCCACAGGTGCAGGGAAAACTGAAAGAGAGCTGTGCACTCAGCAGCCTCCTGCTTTCTGCTGAGGTCCCATCACTTACGGAGGCTTTGAACTTCAGAGGGGAGGCCGTGGCTGTGGCAGATCAGGCAGCAGTGAACAGGATGAAGTGTGTCCTTACTCAGTGATGGGGGAACTGCATTGTTTCAGCCTGGAGAACATTGGTCTCAGACTGTGAGCGGAGAGAACAGAGAGAGAGTACCTACTCTCTACATAACTCCTTGAGGATGGAATCAGAAGCTTCTGTGAGTACTCCAGTTGTCACTAGGCAATTTTTAAAGTTGCTTGATGGTGACAAGGGAGTTCAGGAACTACTCTCAACTTCTTGATGTTGTAGAAAACTTACCTAATGAAGAAAAATGTCATTAAATTAACAGAATAGAATGATTTTTCCACCTAAAGATCTGTCTGTCTGCATAATATGGAAGGATGGGTGACTCTGGGCAGTTCAGTTCTCTTTATAGTGCTATAACAGAATACTGGGTAGATTGATGGTAAGGTACTATTTTTAAGGAAAAAATATTTTCACCGTTTTGGAGGTTTGGAGAGGTCCAGGACTGAGAGATTTGACATTTGATAAGGAACTTCCCATGTTTTGATGTGTGGAAGACATTGTAGAGGCACACAAGAACGAGCGGGGGCTGACCTGCATCGGGTACCAACCCATTTCCAGAGTCCTGAGATAGCATCCTTGGTCTGTTCAGGGGAGGTAGGGGGTGTGGGGATAGGAGGGTGTGGGGAGGTGGACTGAGGGGATGTAGGGGAGGGGGACAGATCCAGGTGACCTAATCACCTGTCAGAGGACCTGCCTGTTAGGACTGTTGCATTGGGAATTAAGTTCCCAGCACATGAATTTGGGGAACACATTTAAACTGTGGCACTGGGGGATGGGATTAGGAACAGTTTTTATCTTCTTTGTGTTGATTATCTAAATTCCAAGTGGCAATAATAACCTCAGTAATTTGTCCTAAGAGAAAATGACCAAAGAATAATTACTAGGTAATTTTGATTGGCTTTGCAAAAATGGGTTTTTACTGTTAAGGTTGTTTTGGGGGGGTAATGTTTTGGAGTTTCACCATGTTGCCCAGACTGAGTCTCAGACTTCTGGGCTTCAGAGATCCCCTAGCCTCAACCTCTGAGGTTAAGTAGCTAGGACTTACAGTGTGTGGAATTGTACCTATCCTAACCCAGAATTTCATATCCTGTAGAGATTTGTATACAGTTCTGTTTGGAAAGAAGACTTTCCTTTCCATCTCTCCCCTTCCCTAATCTTTTGCCTACAGCCCAAGTGAAACCCTTCCCCATAATTAATTAGCTAACTATGAGAGGTTCAAATCCACAGTGATGCTCCCACAGTGAAAGAGGAAGGTGAACACATCCTAGATAACAAGACCGCATCTAGCCTTGAACACATCCCCAGATGACAAGACCCTGTCTAGCCTTAGCTCCTGTTCACTGTACTTCATTTTTCTCCTGTAAAAGCCCTTTGCTCTCTGAATCCCCAAAGAGAGAGATTTGAGAAAAAAACAAAGCCCCTCTTATCACCTTCCAGGCCAGGCTTGAATAAACCTGGTTCTTTCATCAACACTAACCTTGTGTCCCTGGAGAGAGCTAGATGTACACATTTCTCACAGAGGTTCTTATGGACCTGTGAGTCTGTTAGGCATAGCGGGGTCAATGCAGGCCAGCTCTGCATTATACTGTGCAATTACTCAGTGCTTAAAATATAAAGGAGCAATATAAACTTAACTTTTTTTGTTTTTAATCAAATTTTTATCTAATTCAGTGGTGTGCATGAGCAGGCTTGTAACAGCTGCCTGAGAAAATTCAGGAATTTTGTGAGTCAGTTGATGTCAGGTTCATAACTGAAGTCATCCAGGGTGGGAGTCCAGTACTTACACCAAGTGCTAAGCATGAGGGCTCTTGTTTCTTTTGTTTTTAATGAAAACTGCTTGTTACAATTATCAGCACACTACTGGGTATAGTTGGGTGCACCAGACACTTTACTGCATCCTTACTCTGTTTTTCCTTTTCTGCTTCCCACTTAAGAAATATAAAAAAGAATTTTAAAAGGCAGATTTTACTCTCTGTATGTCCTTTGCAGCTCAGACTAAGCATATGCCTTTGCTCTAGACAGAGATGCTGTGGAAATCTACTGGACTGCAAGAAGATTTTCCTCACTGAGAAAAGTACAGGTGCAGGAGGAGAAAGCTCTTTCTTATGTCCTGAAAAAACAAATCTACAATTTCCTGTGTTTGGAAAGGCAGTAAGAGGCTCTGATAGCTGGAGCTGGTGCACCCTTCTTGTAACCATGAGGCAACAAGCTGAAAAAGCCATGACAGAAACAGTCGTTTGAATAGCTTTATGAAATCCTTCAGCTGCTGAGGTGACCTGGGGAACATCTCCCTGCAGTTCTTGTTAAATAATCAATAGAGGTCCACTTTCTTTAAGCTGTTCTCGGGGCTAGGCACCAGTATCTTGTATCTAGAAATGTTCCAGTGTGGTCCTGGTACTTAACATTTATTTTTTGGCACTCTCAAAGAATCATAGTATTTGCCTCTGCTATGTTTTTTCAGAGTCTGCTTTCTCAGACTTCTCTGACTTCCTG
Organism: Eospalax fontanierii; assembly: GCA_035773235.1. NCBI lineage: Eukaryota > Metazoa > Chordata > Mammalia > Rodentia > Spalacidae > Eospalax > Eospalax fontanierii. The sequence continues at coordinate 27,649,866 of CM069548.1, read as the reverse complement.
GCTCAGTGAGGAACATAAGCAAGAAACAGAGTTCCAGCAAGATCCATCAGGACCAGGGCCTCTTGGACGCTGAGAGAAACTAAACTGTCCCTTATTTCTGCTTTTGGCAGGAAAGCGCTTGGACGGGAAGAAGAAAGAACTCTGTTCTTATTTTCTTGGAGAGGGGCTTTCTGTGGGTCTGTACCATTGGAGGAAGCCATGAATGTTTAGAGGTAGAGATGAGTTTGTTCTAAGTTTCTCAGCTCCTGATACAGTGATTTGTTACCATATATCTGGGCTGAGCACTTGTGTCCCGTGGTTTGTTCTTGCATCTTCGCTTGGCCTCCTCTCTAAGACGGCTTCCATTTTTGGTAAACATCCTCAGGATGCCCTGGCAGTGAGAATCCCTTTGCATTTGAGGGCACCCTGTTCATCTGGGAGGGCTGGGGTCTGTTCAGCTCAGCATCTCATCTCCTCAGCTTGCCTGATCTCATGCAGTGTTTGCTGGAAGCTCATGAATACTTGTCCTTGTGGTTTTTCGTCAAAGGTTCTGTTCCCATCTCCATCTGGTCTCTGGAGATACCTCCCAGCTATGGCCTAGGCAATTTTGGCCTTTTGTGTGCTGGGAACCATTGCTTTCCAGTTGTGGGTTGTTTTTTGGTTGAGATACTCTTTTTTTTGTTTGTTTGTTTGCTTGCTTATTGTTTTCTTGAGACAGGGTTTCCCTGTGTAGCCCTGACTAGCCTGGAAGTTACTATGTAGGCCATGCTGGCCTTGAGCTCAACAGACATCTGCTTGTCTCTGCTGGGGTTAACGGCATGAGTTAACACATCTGGTTGGTTGAGATATTTTCTTACTAATGGCTAGCTCTCCAGAGAGAGACATGTTCACTCAGGGGCCTGTCAGGTGTGCCCAACCTGTGGCCTGCTGTGAATGTGGCCTGCCATAAGTAAACTTACTTAAAACATTAGGAGTTTTTTTTTTTTTTTGTAACCTGATTGCCTGGTTCTTGAGAATGTGAACTGTGTTGATGGTGATCTTGCATTGAAATGAAACACACTTGAAAGTGGATCTTCCCTCTTAGCCTTGAGAAGAAGAGAAACATTTTAGCTATTGGTTTTATTTCCCATGTTATGAGGGGAACACTATTGTACAAATGCATGCCAGACCAATTCAGTCATTCAAATGAGTATTATTATTGAGCACTTTGTAGACTCTTCGCCAGCCAGGGCTTAAAGACAGGACCCAAATCTGATTTCCTGCTGTATACCTGGTGCACACCTAGAACTCAGAATTTTCTTTTTGAATGTACATAATAAATAACTCTAGGAGCATTAGATCCAGGTCCAGAGCTTTCAGTTTGCAGCAGTGTTTTTCAGTTAGGGAGCTTCATGTTCCCTGGGCACATGGGCAGTATCTTGAGAGGCTGTGGTTGTTGTGGCTGTAAGTGTCATGTTTGGGAGTGTGTGCTGCTACTTAGAGACCCTCGTGGGTGGAAGCCATGGGAACTGCTGATATGCTCTGGGCCACCGGCTAACACTTACCTCAGACTTATCTGGATCCATCTAGTTCTATGGTAGAGAAATATGAATGGGGGAGTGATGAACCAGTAAACGAGGAAGACAGTTAGATATTCTTGGAAAGGAGTCTTCAAAGTGCCGTGGAAACAATAGCGAGTGATCCACTTTTTGATCAAATCCGAGAGAGGAGGTTCTCATTCTGGGGCTTGTAGGATGTGTAGGAGTGGATGGTGATGAGGATGAGGAAGGAGATTTTAGGAGAGGGAGCAACCTGTGTGAAGGATCCCTGACAGGAAGAACATGGCCTGTAGGGCAGAGGCATGATGTGGTGTGTCCAGGGGAGCTGAGTGGTGTAGAAAAGAGGTGGTGTCAGGTCCTGAGGTGTTTGGATATTACAGTGGAGGCAGAGAGGTGCCACTTGGGTGTTAAGGAATGAGATTTAAGGTGACAAAAGTCCCAGGGGCTGTAGGATCATATTGAGGCATTCAGAACTCTGGGTGAGTGAGTGCTTGGTTACTTGTAGATGCCGTAACAAGTTACTACAAACTAGGTGGATGACTTAATGCAGCAGGAATTTATTCTCCCATGATTCTGGGGGTAATGTCTGAACTCAAGGTATTAGAAACCTCGGAAGGTTCGAGGGAGAGTGCTTCCTTGCCTCTTTCTGGTGGCTTTAGGTGTTGCCTGGCTTTTTGTGACCTGTGGTTTATATCCTTCTAGTTTGGGCCTCTATCATCACATGGTTTCCTCTTGTCTCTTCTGCTTAACCTCTCTTTTATGGACACTTGTCACTGGATTTCAGGCCTACCTAGCCAATCCAGGATGATCTCATAGACAGTTATATCCTTAATGTCATATTCAGAGATTCCAAGATTTCTTATGAATACTTTTTGATTCATGGGATTGGGAAGCTTGGGAAGGAGGCAGAGGGGAGTCTTTCTGATCAAAGTTATTTGGTAGCATGACTGCCCGAGTGGCACCTCTCTGCCTCCACTGTGATATCCAAACACCTCCAGAGGGCACCCAGAGGCCACCAGGATTTGATCCCATCTCTCTCTTTTAAAAAAAATTTATTTATTTTTATTTTATGTGTGTGAGTGTTTTGTCTGCATGTGGGTAAGTGCACCTGTGTTGTGCAGTACATGTAGAGGACAGCAGAGGGCATTGGAGCCCCTGGAACTGTGATCTAAACTGGACAGTTAGCATACCATGAGGCTTCTCATTTTCCTGGGTCTGGGAATGGTTTTTGTCTTCTACACCTTTTTAGCTGTGGCTCCTGCTGCCTTACTGACTTATCTCTTCCAAGTGCAGGGCGTGTGTGTGTGCGTGTGTGTGTGTGTGTGTGTATGTATGTGTGTGTTTGGTTCTGTCTTCTTCAGCCAATGTAAGTTTCATGTAGCAGGGACCTCATTAGTAATCATAGGCAGGCAGAAGGTCTGTATGTGATAAGAATGGTGATGATTGTTGGCTGGATCTGGTAACTGGGCAGCAAACATTATCAGCAAATGTTTATTAGAAACCTGTCAGGTCACAACCTGGTTCAAGACATGGCAATCCCAAGATATGAGAGAAATGGTTCCTGCTTTTGAGAGCTTTGGATGGAAGGATAACTGAACTGCCTGCCCACAAGATACCAGAACCATTAAAAGTTATTGGTAGGAACAAACAGGGAATAATACATCCCATTATTTTTATTAAAATTTTAATTTTATTTTTATGTGTACGTAGTTTGCCCACATGTATGTAAGTACACTTATGTGGGTGAAATGCCTACAGAGGCCAGAAGAGAGCATTGGATTCCCTAGAATTAGAGTTATAGACATTTGTTAGCTGCCATGTGGGTGCTGGGAACTGAATCCAGATCCTCTTACAAGAGCAGTCAGTGCTCTTAACTGCTGAGTCGTCTTTCTGGTCCTCACCATTTCTTAAGCCTTTAGTAAGTTGTGGTGGGTGTTTTCCCGGTGGAAAGGCTGATTTCAGAAGGCCAGGACAGAAATCCTGAGCGCAGAAGTAGTATTTTCTTTGAATTGGTTGTGGTTGTTTTTGAGATGGTTTCATGCAACCTAGGTTGGTATTCTTAGTCCCTGTGCAGTGGGAGGCTGGCCTTGAACCCCTGACCCCCTTGCCTTCACATCCCAAGTGCTAAAATTACAGGTGTGTAGTATCACATTTGGCTAGGATTTAAAAAGAATTCATTCATTTGCTTTTTTGGAGACATGGCCTGGAGCTAGTGGTCCTCTTGCCTGGTCAGTCTCTTGTGCTGAGATTCCAGGTATATACCACTGCACTTGGCCTCAGAAGAAATTAGATGTTGTGTTGAGCAGAATTACTTATTTTATGTTTTAAGCAAGAATATAGTTGACTCTGTGAACTTGAACCTGCCTGTGGTTTAGGACAGCTGAGAGACAGGAAGAGATGAAAACTGCTGGATGGAGACATGGAGGAGCCAGAGCAGGATGGTATCAGTACTCAAGAGGCGGGATGGCTTTGAGCCTGCTGCAGATCCCCTGCGAGAAAGCCAGAGAGCCAGGACTTCTACGGTGCTCCCCCTTGCTTTGAATTTTGTTCAGATGTTTCCAGAGTCAGTTCCATTGAGTCAAGAGTTTTTCCCCACAAGAATAAATGGGCTTCCAGCACATATCTACTGTGCCCGCGCCCAGCTCTGGAAATGCTGTTTTGTCAACTGAAATTTGCTGGATTCTGCTGCTTTCTTTTTGCATTTCATTTCATTCATAGGTTCATCAAATGGGGTTATTGAGATAAGGTAGGAGTCTAAGACATTAACAGGAGTGAAAACCTGACATAATGTCTGTGTCTGAAGTGTTGGAATTTTTTTGTTAAGGTACTGGTTCACTTAGAAAACTTTGTCAAAGTCAGTGATGAATATGTTTTCTACTGAGTCCTACAGGAAGGATAATATCGACATTTCTCAGGTTTATTCAGTTATTACCAGAACTCTGCATGGTGCTATCTGCATTAGTAGACAGTACGGAAAATACTTTATGGGTTGTTTTTACTCTTTGATTAGTTTTAGATGAAATGTCAACTCCCAGTTTTCAAGAATCTCTGTGAATTGGAGACACTATTTAGATTTCTAGTACTTGTGAAATTTATGTAGAGGTCATTAAATAGAATGTTTTTGTGTGATTTTGTTTTCATTTACTCAGTACTTGTCATATGTCTGTGCTAGGTAATGTGGGGGGGTGGAAAAGCCTTGTAAGCCTGCCGTCCATCCCCTTGAAAATGGGGCTTCCTGGAATAACCACATTGAGGGACCAGATTTAAAAAAAAAATTCTAATCTGTTGCAGCCTGATATAAATGTAGGGAAAATGTGATGTCACCTCACTGGGATGCGCCTCGGCTCATTGTGCGTTTTGCCTATTGAGGACCAGTAATGGCACGGGTGGGATTTGGAGTAGACTGCCCTCACCAAGTTCATATCCTGTTCACTGACTCATTTAAAACCCTAAAATGATAGATGCATTTGTTTTAGTTAAGAATTGAAGACTAATTTATACATTCAGTAGTGCGTAAAGTACCAATTACCTTATAATGGCCAATATTTATTGAGTTGGTTGTTCTGAGTGCTTTGTATGGTTGGCTGTATGCCATCCATTCTGTCTCTGAGGTGGGTACTACTGTCTCCTGTTTACAAATGAAGAAACTGAGGTACTGAGAAATACTTAACCTGTCCAGTGCTATTTTGTGACATTAGGTTGGAATTGGACTTCTGAGCCTGGGTTATAACTGTTACACATTATATATAGACAGGCTAAAAATGCCACATGAGTTCAGAAGAGAGAGGCTGGATGCTCGGAGGTTTCCTTGGAGAGTGCTGCTGGGGAGGGGCATGCAGGCCCCACACAGACTTTGTCCAGCTGCTAGGTCATTGCTAGAGTCCAGGCAGCTTGGCTGTGGAGGATGGTAGTGAGTGCATGTGACTCTCCATTAGGCTTGTTGCATGTGACTCTCTGTTAGATTTACCTCATTAGTTCATGCCTAATAAATACAGTGTGGGGAGAGAGTAGAGCCTGAGAGCTGCCAGAAGTGGCTGTTGGTGACAATTGACCAAAGGGAATGAAAGGGGGTGTGGTTAATGCCCAGGTTTTGGAGGGTACTGTTGAACTAGGATGCAGGGTCTTGCTACTTGAGGGCTTCAGAGTCAGCAGTTTTTGTGCCAGGTCTGTAGTACAGACCCGTAGCATCAGGCATTTAAATTAGCACTCAGTTGCCAAGTTGAAATGAGTATTTAGACTTCCTACCTGTACCCAAGAATTCTGGCTCAGTCTTGGTAGAGAAAGGGTCTATGTAGCCACTTGCCCGTCCCATCTTTAAATTGCTCCTTGATAATCTGTTCCTGGCCTCCTTGTTGGCTGCTTTGGTGGAAGTTAAGAAAGAGCCAGAACTGCTTGGAAGGTTTGTGCAGTGTGGTTGCAGAGGTGGGAGTGAGCAAGCTTCCTGGAAAAAAAGATTGGGGAGTTAGAGAGGCCCTGGCAGAGGCCCTGGCAGAGGTCAGCTGTTCAGACTAGCTTTTTTTTTTTTTTTTTTTAAAGTCTGGCGAAGGCAGATTTGTTTCCTTGACTTAAAATTACAGGGTTAGCCTCTCTGTTTGTAAACAACTGACCTAAAACAAATGAACACCACCACCAAGAACAAAAAGGAGAAATTACTCTGTCCTCCCACAGCTTGGCTTCCCACAGGGGCACATGGGACATGGGGTGAGTGTGTAATTAAGGACAGGGGAGAGGGAGAATGAAAAGAGCCATTATGGGGGCAAATGGAAGTTAGTTGCCCAAAGAGCGAACTTCCATGGGCAGACGGGGTGGCTTGTGTTTGTTCTCTCTGCTTTCAGATCACCTTGCACATTGCCACGTTAAATCACCTTGCACATTGCCACGTTAAACGCTAAGTGAAAAAGGGAGAACTTACATTAACAGTCACCTGGGCCTGTGGCTAACCTTAGCAATGGAGGCTCTAAAGAGAAAGCCATCTTTTCAGGCTGCCTGACATCCGATTTTCTGAGCAGGATAAACTGTCAGATACTTAAGTGCCCTTTCCTGTCTTATGCATATGCAAATCTGAAAGTTCAAGTATTTGTCTCTAGCACTTTCCCTGGATTTTCCTGTGAGCCACATCCAGGTGTTCTGTATCAGTGGGTGATGTACATTTGAATGGGATTTGAATGTGAATTAATGGGATACAATTATTTAGATGAGTGGGATAAATGCTAAGTATACTGTATTTAGATGTAATTGGAATCAAAGGCTCTCTCTCCTACTTTAAAATGAGGGAGGAAGAACTGCCTGCTTCACCAGGCCACTCTGAGTGGAGTGAGGAAGGTTTTGTCTTAGAGAATTGACACTGTGAGCGTGTGTGTTTTGTGCTCATCCGTGGTAGATATTTCCATGTAATCCTTCGACAGTTTCTAAGCACTCAGTCATGTACATGACTGGTCCTGTACACTGACTATTTGAAGACCATAATGGTAATGATGGTGATACTGCTGCTTTTAAAACACTCAGTGTGTGCCAACTATTGTTCTAGGTGGGATGTGCACGTTTCACTTTGTTAACTCCATTTCCCAGAAGGAGTTGGGGACTGGGCTTCCAGGTTAGGTTAGTTGGGAACTGCTTACTTCAGAGATGTTACTGTCTTGGAGAATACAAGATACGCTTTGGTTTGGACCTGATTCTGTTAGCAGGAGTGGGAACCAGAGACCCAGCTCCATACTGTCAACTGTAATAGACCAGAGTTCTTTGTAGAGATCTATGCTCAGAAGGCAAATTCTTGACTTCAGTACAGCAGAGAATTTGAGAATATGTCAGTGTGAAGCAGAGTAGGAGTTAATTATTAATAAAGTTTAATTTTATTTATTATTTTTATTTCCTGTATAAGGTGTATTGCCTGCATGAATGAAAGTGCACCAGTGTCCTGCAATGCCTGTGGAGGTCAGAAGAGGGCGTCAGACCTGCTAGAACTAGAACTTACAGTTAGCCACCATGTTGGTGCTGGGAATTGAACCCAGGTCCCTCTGTAAGAGCATTTTAACCTCCGAGCCATCTCTCCAGTCTCTTAATAAAAGTTTTTGGCAGATGTAAACAGAAGCATCAGTAGAAAGGTCCTGTCTTAGTCACTTTTCTGTTGCTGTGACAAAAAACACTGACTAAGTGGCTTGGTGGCATGTGCCCCTTTAATCCCAGCACTCAGGAGGCAGAGATAGGTGGATGGATCTCTGTGAGTTCACAGCCAGCCTGGTCTACATAGTGAGCTCTAGGCCAGCTGGGGCTACAAGGAGATCCTGTGTCAAAGAAAAGACCTAAATAAAAGATAAAAAAATCACTGATCAAAACCAACTCGAGGAGGAAAGGCTCATTTGGCTTGCACCTGACAGTCTGTCATCAATGGAAATCAAGGCCAGCACTCAAAGCAGGAATCCAGAGGCAGCATCGAAAGCACAGGCTTTGAAGGAATGCTGTTTATTGGCTTACTTCTCTGGCCTGTGTGCAGCCTGTTTTCTTACACAGCCTAGGACTACCTGCTCAGGGGTGGCAGCACCCACCACGAGCTGGGTTCTCCCACATAACTCAACAAGCAAGAAAATGTCTCATAGACATTCCCACAGACCAGTTCAATGAAAATATTTACTGAACTGATATTCCCTCTTCTCAGCCCTGTCAAACCAACAACGGAAGCTATCCAGCACAGACCTTAAGGAACAAATAGTACTTACCCAGGTGTGGACTTGGGCTTCTCAGGGCAGGACTTGCACTTTTGTGTCTTAGCCGTACTAGCCAGTTATACAGTTTTGGTGACTTCTCAGGTTAATTTGTTCGAAGGTTCTAGGGAAATTTTCTGTCTTTTTCAGTAAATGAGGTCATAGGCTGTTCCTGGGTCCTAGGATTACAGCTGATTATGTAAAACTGCAGAGCTTACCCAAGGGAGTCAAGACACTTTTTTTTTTAACTGTAAATGAAGGTTATAGTCTTATTTATGAGGTTTCCCCAAATTTACCAGTTTATATCTAGAAAGCAGAAAGGCCAGATATGCTTAGGTATTAAGGATAGTTCTTCACTGTTTTAACATTCTTATTTGAAATATCCCCCTATAAAAGGAATATTGTCTCAACGGAGACCTTCACAACAAATTTTCTTAGTTGTGGACTTCTTGACTCTGGGCCAGACGTGAGGTAAGGAGGGTCCTTTCACTTCCCGTGTCCCCTCCATTCTCCTGTCTTTCTAACTTGCCTCAATTCTTACATGGTTTCCTGTTTGAGTTACTGTTGTGTTTTGGGGATCAGAATAGTTGACACACAAAAGAGGAAAGGTTTATCTTGGCTTATGGTTTCGCTCTGTCATAGAACAGAGGAGTGGCTTTGTTGGTAGCACTGTGCAAGGTGGTGGCTTGTTCACATCTCAGCAGAGAGGAGGCAGCAAGAACAGGAACGAGGGGTGGGCATAATCTTTAGACGCTCACCCCCTCTCACTACCGTTTCCTGCTGAGCCCCCAACTCCTGAACGCTCCACTGCCTTCAAAAGAGTGCCACAATCTAGAGAGCAAGCGTTCAAAACACGAGCCTGAGTGGCCATGTCAGTGCAAACCAGACTGCTACCTAAGTGCCCACTGCATCTCTTCCCACCTCAGTTTCTCACTGTAAAATGGTTCCCACCATGCCTAAGTTTCTTGACTGTGCAAGACTAGGCAGGAACGGGCTGCTTAAATGTCGGGGGAGCTGTTGTTATCATGATTAAAAAAAAAAAAAAGAAAGATTTGGCCTGCAGTAGGCATAGGTGTGAAGGCAGCCCCCATTGGTTTGTGCCAAGCTCATCGTTTGGTTTCACATCAGGTCCCGGAGTTAGTGACTGACAGGCTGCAGGTGTGGTTAGAATGGGAGGTGAATATTAACAGCAGTGTGGATGATGGTGGATGTAAAGAGCTGACTTTCAGCTGTGATTGATGCAGATGTGGCCGTGGTGCTAGAGATGTTGGTGAGGCCGAGGGAGAATAAAGCTTGCTCTTAGGGAGTCCTGTCTCCAGGCTAGTCCAGCCTTCTTGAGGAGGCCAATGTTAATGCGTTCACCTGCAAGTGTTTCCAACCACTGGCCTTTTAAAATGTCTTCTCAAATGGTCACTGAGTGACCTGTCAGGTGAGGAGTCGGAATAGAAATCAGTCCCTGTGGCCAGGCAGGCATCTGAAGTGTTGGCTTGTGGAGAGTCAAGCTGAAATGCTCTTCGTAGACTGTAGTGATGGTCCCTGAACCGCTGCCACGTGACTTGGATCCCGATCTCAGGGTCAGTCCTGCCCTGAGGAACAATAGAATGTCCTCTTTTCTACTCAGATCCCTAGAGTTACTGCAGCAAAGCACTGTAGGCAGGGCAGCTTAAAACCCCGGGAGTTTGTTTGCTCTCAGGCCTAGAAGTCTGCAGCTGGCAAGGATGTGGTCCCTCAAGGCTTCAAGCAGGAATCTTTCCTGACATTCATGGCATCTTGTAGCCCAGGCCTTCCTTCGTGTGTGGCTGAATGACTCCAGAATCTGCCTTGACTTCATGTTATGGTCTTTCCTTGTTTGTATCTTCTCTTCAGGGAGACAGCCTACTGGATTAGGATCCATGTTTACTCAGTATGATCCCATTTGACTCGCTTGTTTTTGCAAAGATACTCATCCAAATAAGGTCATCCTCACGTGTTTTGGGGTGAGGACTTTGACATTTTGGGGGTCCAGTTCTGTCCCTAACAATGTACCTATAAAGCCTTTCTCCACATCGTCCAAGTGTCCTGTCCTGGTCTGGTCCTGGACATAGTGACTGAATCCTGAGTTGAGAGATCATTGCCCCTTCTCTCCTTAAACACTGGTAACTACCAGTGCTCACGATGTCCTCTTCCTTGGAACTGTCTTCTTCATTTCCTTCATTGTCCTCTTCCTGGTGTTATTGACAAACCCACCAGAAGCTCAGGCATCAAGGCTTCTTCTGCCCTCGCTTCCCTGTTCACTTCTCTTTCTGAAGAGTTTTTGAGACATAATGTGTGGATTTACAGTCTGTCTCCTTCACATCTGTCTTGCTCCTCTTCTCTTTCCAGCCTGGCTCTGAGACCCTTGCATTCAGCTCTTCTGATGGCCATTCCCAGAAGCGCTCGATACTCTCGTTCTCTCCCTTTGCCAAACAGTTTCTTAAAACCCTCAGCTTCTTAGTGACAGCACACCGAATTTCCTTCCCTTCCAGAGGGGCCATGTAGTGTCAGCATCCTTGGAGGATTTCCTTTTCCACCTGACTGATGGAGTACTCAGATATTCCTAGGGTCTGTCCTGGACCCTTGTCTCTTCTGTTTTCCCTCTCCCTGTGCATCTCAGTCACCCCTAGGCTTGAGTTGCTACCTGTAAGCAGATACGAGCTTAGACCTCCTGGACCTCTAGACCTTTGTTTCTAAATGTCTGATATCTTACACTTTGTGATGTTTAGAACTGAACTTGTGATCCCTTCCCTCAGGGACCTTCCAGCACTTGTCTTAGGAGATATCATCATTCATAATACTGACGGGCATCCATGACAGCTGTACCCTTTGTCATTCCATGAGTGTGAACATGTGTCCTGTTGAGTATTCCTCTTAAACACCCTTTCGCATCCCCCTTTTTCTCCACAGCTGTATCCACTATCTTGGTCCAAACTACTGTTATTTTATATTTAACTGTTACGGTCTTTTTATCCCAGTCTTTTTACCTTTAGCTTCTCAGTTCCTCTGACCCTGTTCTGATCCACTTTCCTCACTGAGACCTGTACGATTGGCTGCTGTCCCCTTGCTTAAAACCTTTACTGTTCTTATGAGAAAGATAAATCTGTTGCACGAGCCACAAAACCTTGTGTATTCTGTATTGCTTTCTTTACATAAGGATCTTTTTAAACCTGCATCCCTTCCTCTGTTCCTCCATTGACAGCAATCTTCATCTTCCCATCCTTATAGCCACGGTACATGCTTTACCTCAGTCTTCCTCTTGCCACCTCACCATTCATTGTTACCCTTCCTCACCAACTATCCTTTATGTCATTATGACACGCCCCTTTGTGTTGCTGGTAAGACTCCTTTTCCTGGCTTATTTTCTCTCAGGATAACATGAGCCCTTGTAGATTCATTGTTTAAACGATATAGATCTTGTTCCATCCACTTGCTGCCTATTTTATCTGTCTTTAAAATGTATCTTTTTCAAAATAGAGCACATAGTGGAGCTTTTCTTCCCTTCCCCGTTTTGATCTCGTTGATAATTCCCACGTTTTCACCAGTAATACTCCATGTACTAGTTACTTTCCTGTAGCTGTGATGAAACACTGACGAAGCACCTTACAGAAGGAGGAGTTTATTTGGGCTGACATGTCTAGAGAGGTAAGAGTCCGTGGCAGAGAGGCAGCAGGTGGCAAGCATGGTGGCAAAAACCCCAAACTGAGAGCTCATGTCTCCAGTGGCAAATTAGAAGCAGAGGGAGGTAGCCAGTCTTTGAACTTTCAGAGCCTCGCACCCCCAGTGACATGCCTCCTCCAGTAAGATTACAGCTTCCAGAGACTCTGTGACCTTCCAGACAGAGCCACCACCGACTGGAGACAAAGTGTTCACGTATTTGATCCTATGGGAGATGACATCTCATGCCAGCCACCACAGTCCGTGGCTGTTTAGTCAGCATTTAATGTAATTCTTGTTCTAATGGACTTGAATTTTACTGTTGTTTTCTCTGTTTCCTTCCCTGTTCTTTTTGGATTATTTGATTATTTGGATTATTTGGATTATTTGAACTACTGTTTTTAGTGTGTTGTTGTTCTAGGAAATTACACAGTTTATTCCAAACTCTTTGTAGTCTCCTTTCTGTTAATGTGGTATCTATGAAAAAGGTCATAACCTTACCATTGTAGTGGCCTGTCTCTTAAAGTTAACTCCTTCACAGTTAGAACTCATCTCAAAGGCTGCTTTCCCACTTGGCTGACTTCCCAGACTAGGTTAAACCCTTCTTTGTTCTCTGGGCAGGAAGCACTTCTATTTGGGGCATGCATCACACTTGTCATCTGCCTACCATGGATTCTCTAGTTCTCAGTGCAGCAATGTACTCATAATCACTTGTTGATTTAATGAAGGACGCACCCGAATTACAGTTTGTAAAATTCAGAAGATTTTTGTAATACTCCAGGGGTGGAAATGGCTGATATAAGGCATGCAGGTTGAAATAACAATATGACTAAATGGGAGTTAAAATATTAAAAAACAGACCATAGCTATGATCGCAGTAGAGACATTTTTAAGGTACTTACTCAGGGACCAGTCACTGTGCTAAGCTCTGCAACATTTTACCCTATGTGACTTCAGCCCCATCAGCTATTCTTGTTTCCTTTTAAAGATTTATTTTATTTTCATGTGTGTGTGTGTGTGTGTGTGTGTGTGTGTGTGTGTGTGTGTGTATGCCACATGTGTGGGTGCCAATATGGAGGCCCAAAAAGGTATCAGAACCCCTGGAGCTGGGCTGGAGTTACAGGTGGCTGTACCATCTAATGTGGATGCTGGAATCCAAACTCTAGTCCTCTAGAAGAGCAGCAAATGCTCTTAAAAGCTATTTCCCCAGCCCCTTGTTTCATTTTAAACAAAACAATGAGTCAGAAAGAGGTCTGTTGCCTAGTCGAAGTCCTAGGTGTGAGCTCTGCATTCCAACTCCAATCTACTGAGATTTCAGCACATACAGTAGCAGCCAGACTGGATTGATCTTATTTGAGGCTTTGAATTCTCAATAGGAGAGTGTTATTTGGGGCCTGACTGTGGTGGATTTATTATTTTGGATCAGTATAGAATTATGCTAGATTCTTCTTTAGGTTCCCTAGAGGGTGGAGATGGGGAAAACCATCTGAGGTTTTTGCCCAAGATGGTACAGAAAAGGAGGCAGGCTTGACAGAAGCATGATGAGTGACCAGCCATGGATGGACCCTCCAGTGACTGGCCACTGTTTGAAGATTGATCAGAAGACCTCCAAGGAAAGAGTATCTGTTAGTTGTACAAGGTGTTTGGATGGTTATTGATGAAGACTGACTGGGAAGAACCCCATGTCCCAGGTTATTTAAACTTGTGAGCCATGTGTATTGCTTAATGCCCTAAAATCTACCATGATGGGGCTATCATCCCATCCTGTGGCTTGGGTATCGTATTGGGTATCATATTGTACTGTCACTGATACAATTACTGGGTCTGCAGACAACCTTGGGGGACTAAGAGAATACTTGTTGAAGGAGTTTTCTACTCATCTTTCACCATCATCCCTGGTGGACATTTCTTTCCAGTCATTTGAATGGTGGTTTGTTAGAGGACTGTGGGACTGAGACAGTCGGGAGCTTCTGCACATGTACTTTGTATTACATGGTGAGGGTGGAGGAGGTTAAGAATGGGTGTGTGTGCATGTACATGTATTTGTGTGCCATTTATTAATCTGCCTTTGCACTGACAGTTGGAATTTGTGCATTGTGCAACATCAGGCATTTTGGTTTTGTTTCCTGAATGAGAGGGAGCTTAGGCAGATTCCAAACCTTCTCCAATGAGATCTTTTTAATTTTTAAAAGTGTGTGTGTGTGTGTGATGTGTACAACCACATGTGGAGGTCAGAGGACATGTTTCAGGATTTGGTTCTCTCCTGTCACCATGTGGGTTCTGGAGATCAAACTTGAGTACTTAAGTCTGCACCTAAGTGCCTTTACCTGCCGAGCCATCTCGCTGGCCCAGATTAAATCTTTTACTGAAATTAAAAAGATTGCTTTGAAAGTTATCCAAAAAATAAGATCATTTTCTGAACTTCAGGGTAAATGTATGAGATTTATGATTGCATTTGGAGCTTGCCCAAAGTACCAAATGTCTGATTTTTCTCTGTATAGAATATGAAACTGTAGAGAAAACGTAAACATTGGCTTTCTAAATTAACAAGGACTTTTCTAGACTTTTGGATGTGTTTTTGTTTCTTTTTCCATATAATTCTTTGAGGATTGCATTGTAATTAAAAAAATTTATTTCCAATTTATGTGTATGAGTGCTTTGCCTGCATGTATGTAGGTGTACCTGTGTGTGCAGTGCCTATGGAGGCCAGAAGAGGGTGTCGGATTCCCTGGGACTGGAGTTAAAGATGGTTGTTGCTGCCATATAGGTGCTGGGAGCCAAACCCAGGTCCCCTAGAGAGCAGTAAGTACTCTTAACTGATGAGCTGTCTCTCTAGTCCCCTGTATTTTTTCCAATATTTAGACCAGGCTGGGATTCGTGATGCTCCTGCTTTTGCTTCCTGAGTGCTGGGGTTACAGCATGTGCTGCCATAGTTCCCATGCAAGGCGTGGATTTTAGTGGAAACCAGTAACTGTGTGAGAATCCTCCTTTCTCCATGTTTAGGCTCCTTTTAGAGCAAGTTTGTTGTATACCTATAGAATTTCTGTATGGGAGTAACATGATGTGGCATATCTACCTGATAGCTCTGAGCCCCTTCTGTTGTCTTTGTAAGAAGGTCATCATAACACTTTTCATGGCTGTTACTCATTTAATAGAAAAATTTTTGAAGAGGTTTAGGCCCATAGGGAGGCAGCTATTTGTGTCCCTTACAGATTCTGGCTTGATGCTTTAGAGGCATCTGTTCCAAATTTTGGACTCTTTTCTTTTCTCATTTTATCTAATTAGTCTTGGCAAAGCTAAGCTTACAGAACAGTCATAAAGGCTTGCTGTTTGAATGCGTGAAACAACATCACCTTTTGTCAGAAGCACTTAGAGCTGTCCAGTGCATTGAATGGCCGTGCCCTAGCCTGCTTTCTCAAACTTAGATCTACAGACACCCTCAGGTTGGAGAGGATGGTTTTCCTTTCAAAGGAATCTGTTGGTGCATTGCTGGAGTTTGGGAAACATTGTCAACAGTGGTAAATTCCCTGGAATTTGAGTCTTATTCTTCTGTTTTGTTTTGTTTTGAGTTAGCATCTTCCTTGTAGCCCCAGGCGGCCTGGAACTTGTTATGTAGACCAGGCTGGCCTCGATTTCACAAAGATCTGCCTTCTTCTGCCTCCTGAGTGATGGGACTAATGTCATGCACCGCTGTGCCTGGCTCTTGAGTCTCATTCTTAATTCATTATTTGGATTTTTGCCACCAGTGTTCTTTCTTTTCAGATGCTTCAGGGAGTAGATCATTGGTACAAATTTTGATTGTGATGCTCTTGATTTTACCTTCTTCCGAAGTTCCCTGATTTAAAAGGTGAGAAGTCAAATAGGGTGAGCAGTTAACTGAGCCAGTGCAGAGCCGAAAGTAAGGCAGTGTCATATAGAACCAGCTGATCTTGGCAGCCTCATGTTTCCTCCTGCTGAAGCCAGAGCCTAGTGTGAATGGGAAATATTCGGTCACTCAGTTACTCTTTCTCACAACACTCTAGTGGTAAATCAAAGATAAATGTGTGCTCAGTTTTCTCTTTATACTCCCTCTACCCCTGCCTTTTAGACACTGAGACTTCAGGAAAATTTTGTTAACTATAGTGTCTTTTAAATTGATTGAAAATATGACTTAAAAATATGTAGTATGTAGCTTTGCTTTAAAATTTCAGATAACTGATTTGAAAGTGGACAACCAGCTCGAGATGTCTTCTGATATGCTGAGCAGTCCATCTCTGTGTAGATCACCATTTGAGTGACCTTTTCTGCTTAGAGGAGACTTGATAACCATAGAACTGCATTTCTTATAGTGGGGTCTTTTGAAAGCCTGCCAAACAGAGGCCTGCCAACTTATTAGTAAGAACACACATAATGAAGTCAAGTTGCATGGCATGTCTCCAGCAGCCCCAGGTTCTCAGCCAAGGTGACCTTTTGGACTGGTCAAGTGCTTAAATGTCAAAAAAAATTTGTCCTAAGGCTCTCTGAGTAATCATACCCACATTTTGAAGAGTTCTTCATTTTATGTTTGTAGCAGTCCATTTTCTTTCTTTTGTGCTGTGGTGACAATCACTCCAGTTCACTAAGACTTTTTCTTGACTTTAAATAAGAGGTGAGGGAGCTTCATTTTCTCGCACTTTTCTTTGCATTCTGTATTTTCAAGCTTCAGATTTAGTTCTATAACTCAGTGATAATCTGGGCAGGATAAGCAGGCTTTTTTTTTTAAATAAAAAAAAATTGCTGGGCTATTTTTTGATGTTGTGGCCTTGGAAAAGTTTTCCTATATTTATCCAGGAGGTCATTTTAAGACGTGTAGGAGTTATAACTGTGTATTTTTAGATCATATTTTGTCCTGGTCACTTTTTTCTTCTCTCAATTTGTAAGTTGAGTTATCAGATTCACAGAACAATTAAAAGAACAGGACACTTAACATCTGTTACTTTTCTCTTTGCTTTTTACCAAATACCTAACAAGAAGTGTCTTAAGGGAGGGAGGATTTTGGCTTATAATTTGTAAGGAAAGTAGGGCCTCAGAGCGTGAGGTGGCTGCTTACACTGTGTCCATGGCCAGAAAGCAGAGAGAAATGACTGTTGGTGCCTACCTTCTCCCTCCTTCCTTTCTAAAAGTCAAGACCCTCACCTCATGGGATAGTGCTACTTAGATTCAGGCTGAGTCCTTCCTTCTCAGTTAAACTTTTCTAGAAAGACTTTCATAGACACATCCAGTGGTATATTTCCATAGTGAGTTTAAATCTTGACAAATTGACAAACAAAGTTAACCCTGTGCTCTGTGTAATCTATATAACCAGTCAAGATAAGCTGTATTTCCCACATCTGGAATCAATGTTAATATGGACCACATTTTCTTGATCCTTCTATACACATGGCTTTTAAACAGCTTTCAGCTTTTTTGATCATGATCCTTTTAACTGCTCTCTCTTACAGAGAGCAGCAAACTCAGTTGTTACTCGAGCTGCAATGTCTAGATTAAGTTGAAGCATTTTCGTTCTCTGCTTAATCAACATCTTCTCTTGAACAGGATGAACTTACTGCTGTGAATGTAAAGCAAGGCTTCAACAATCAGCCAGCCTTCACTGGAGATGAACATGGCTCAGCCAGAAATATTGTCATCAACCCATCAAAGGTAATGCTGACTGCTCCCTGTAACTCCCAAAAAGGTGTGTTTGTAATGCCATTGATGGTTATGTGTATAAATTGTTGCTATTTAAACCACAAGCCATGTTCAAAATTCCCTCCTGTATGCCCTCCTGACCCAGGATCCAACCAGAGACCACACAGCACATTAGTTTCTGTGTCATTTCGCTCTTAGTACAGTGTCCCTTTCTGCCTTCCCTTTTAAAAAGATTTTCATGGCTGCCATTATGGAAGGACAGTTTTACATTCTAGTCTTATATTCTAGATATATTTAGTTCTCTTATGACAGTTCAGAGTGACTGTTTTTTTTTTTTTTGGTAAGACGACATTGCCTTGTATCAGGAGGAGTACAATGCCATTTTACCTATTGCTGACTACACTAAGCTTGACTATTTAGTTATGGTGATACTTGCTCTTTTCCTACATTATAAAAGTAGTGATCTTCACTTCTTGGTAATTTATAGATGGTGTTTTTTTTAATTATTATTGAACCCAGGACTCTCAGATCCTGTGCATGTGTCCTATTACTGAGCTACTTCACAAGCCCCTATATAGTGATACTTAAAGACAATGTGAATAATTGTTCTTTAGTAAGATTTTACCCGAAGGTGTAATAATGAGTGATTCATTCCTTCCATCCTTCCTCCATTTCTTCTTCCCTCTTTCCCTCCCTGTCTCCCTTTCTCTTTCCTGAGATAGGGTCTCACTGTATAACCCTGGCTGGCCTGGGACCTGCTAGTAGATCAGGCTGGCCTTGAACTGGCAGCAGTCCTCCTGCCTCTGTCCTACATGCTGGGATTGCAGGCATGTGTCACCACCATACCCTCTCATTGTTGCTGAATGGTTTATTTTGCTGGTCGCTGTAAGATGTTTTTCTAATTACCTTTGTTGGCCCACATTCTTGTGTGAAGAAGAGCTTCCTCTACATATTTTATTATGTTTTAGTATCACTTTGAATTACTTTGGTAATTATTGTGATAACTCACAGGTTCCTAAAAAAGTACTGTGATTTATTACCTTCATTTTTCTTTTGAATGCCTGAGTCGTCCCATGTTTGGCTACCATAGGCTCATCTCCTGAGATGTCTCCTAGGCTATCCTCTCACTGTTTTCTGATATCCTAAGGTGTCTTCTAGGTTATCTTCTCACTGTGTCCTCATCTGTGTGTCTTTTTGTTATGAACAAAACAAAACAAAACAAAACATTGCCTTGGGAAGAGCTTCATCCCTATGACCTTTTTTAACTTTGTATCTCCCTAAAAGCCTTGTCTTCACAACAAGGGAGAGTCTTCTTCAACTAGTGGAAGGAGAGAACCAACGCCTTACAGTTGTCCTCAGACCTCTGACTGGATTCGCATCCACATCTCACACTCTTCCTCTTCCTCACATACCTACAATAATAATAATAAATGATATTAAAAGATAATAAGAATATTGCTATAAGTATAATTAAAAAGATAGATTAAAAACCTCGCTGTTAAATATAGTCACCTTTTGGGCTAGGGTGTCAGTGTGTGATCACCTCCAGTTCGGGGGATCCACAGTTTAGTTCATATTGTAAGAAGTGCTTTGTATTTTACGAAAACTCATTTGTTCTTAGTGTCAAGTTTTATGTTAATTTAAACAACCAAGTTGATGAAAATAACACCCATTGCAACTGTTAGCCACCTTTCTGTGAGATTTATTCAAGAACCTGAGCCTTTGGAGGTAAATTTGACTTCATAAACATGGACTCTATGGATGGTGGTATAACACCTAAACTTTTTCCATCTTCTTATCAAAAGAGCTATTTTCTAAGAGTTCTGGGTAGATAAAAAAGCAATGTTGAATTTAACCTTCTTACACCTTATTTGAAAGAATATAAATTGATATTAACCCTTTGAAGAGTGGTATGGCACTATAATATAAAGTCACAGAGTCAGGCAGTCTGTAGAAATTCATCCCAGAGCCATCTTCCATGTGCTGAGGTGACCAGTGTGAAAGGCTATTTAATTGAAAGGGTTTATAATAGCAAAATTTAGGAACAGATGCTCCAAATGCCCGTTAATAGTCTCTTGACTAAATAAAAGACAGCCTATCCATCTACTGCATTATTATGTGGGTATAAAAATGAATAAATTCCATATATAGGCATGAAGTGATCATATTGAGTGTGTGTATTTAGCCATATAGCTGTGTATACCAGAAAGGAAAATAACAAGCATGTGTTTGCTCACCTTTGTTCACTTAAGAAACAGCAGAAGGGCATGCAACCAAGTAATCAAAGTGATTACTTGGAGGTCGAAATGAAGATTTGAGATTGATGGGGCTGGAGAGAGATAGCTCAGTTAAGAGCCCTGACTGCTCTTGCAGAGGACATGGGTTTGATTCCCAGCACCCACATTGCAGCTCACAACCATCTGCAACTCCAATTCCAGGGAATCCAGTACCTTCTTCTGACCTCTGTAGGCGTTGTATAACATAGGTGCACTTACATTGAGGCAGTACACTCATACACATGATTACTTGGAGGGAGAAATCAAGATTTGCAAATGAGGGGCTAGAGAGATGACTCAGCAGTTAAGAGCACTGGCTGTTTTTGCAGGGGACCTGGGTTCGATTCCTAGCACCTACATGGTGGCTAAGAACATTCCATAACTCCAGTTCCAGGGTAATCCGATACCCTTTCCTGACCTCTGTGGGTGTTGCAATTACATCCACGCAGGCACATAAAATAAAAAATAATAAAATATTAAAAAAGATTTGAGAATGATGTTCCTTTAAATATATTTTCTGACTTTTGGGTAATATAAATATATTACTGTTAGAATTAAACTAAATGCAATAGATAGGGCTGTGACAAACACTTAGAATCTTAGCACATGGGAAGTAGAGTCAGGAACAGCACGAGTTTGAGGCCAGTGTGAAACTGGTGTTACAATTTTTTTTCTTTAAATGTTAGGGTAATTTTTTGACATTTATATTTAGCCATAATGAACATTTTTCCTGTCTTGTTTACTTGGGAATTTTGGCTTTGTTATAGTATACATTTATTTACAAGATTTGCTAGCAATAAGTAGAAAAAATATTCTTGCAGTATGTTCCATCATTAAAAGGGCATATTGATTATTTAGACTAATTTTCTTTTGCATTTTTTGTACCCTTGTTTATTATGATTAGAGTACTTATACCTAATTGCAAATAAGAGAGCTCTTAAATTATAACAGTATTTACTGTTAGGCATTTAGTGCCCTTGGTGGAAAGACCAAATATCAGTCAAGAAATTTAAAATTAAACAATTTGCTGCTCGTGGCTGCTGGTTTACAAACACCCGGTTCTGCTATAGTATCTGTGTAGTTTGTTCTGCCTTCAAGAGAAGGATTGCCATGAAGTTTGTTTTAAGAACTCATATTTCTTTTTTCTCTACTTACTGAGTTTTTAAAGTTACCATTTTATACCAGCACGCCCAGACAGGCTTTGAGCATACCCAAATCATGGGATCAGGAAATGTCATTTCACGTTTCAATACAAAAGCCGTCTGAGCTGTTCATCTTGGTGGTTAAGCTCAGCTAATGGCTTAAACCTGTGTCTAACTGCACTAGGCATGTATTACCTCTGACTTGTAACTGAGATGGTGACCCTGGCTTTCATTCCAGGTAAGGGCTTTTTTTCTCACTCAGAGATGCCTCTGTCTGCTAGCTTTATCCTTAGACACTGTTTGCCTCACATGATTGAAAGTTTCTCAGGAAATGGGATGTGATACAGTTACCCAATTCTTGAAAATTCTCAACAGCTTTTGTGTAGATTTACTCAATCTTTTCTCCTTCTCCTGATCCCATTCTCCATCCTTTGCCCATCGTAAAATTTGGATAATGTGAAAATGATAAGATAGTTTGCAGAAGCTTCCTTCACCACTTTGTCCCACTCTGAGTCAGTGACTCTCCTCCTCCCTCTCTCTTCTCCCTTCTCCCTTCCCTTCTCTCTCCCTCCTTCCTCTTGTGAAGTTGGCAGCCCAATCAGAAATGTTGAATATCTAATTTAATTGTACCTTTTGTAATTTTTCCATTTAAATAAATTTCTCCAGATTCTTTTTTATAAAAAGCATCAAGTGTAAACACAGAATTTCCTTTCTAAAAATATGTGTTATTAAGATGAAAGAAGAAAAAGGATGATTACTGTGTGATTACTGGGCTCTCTCCTTTCCTATATGACACCTTTCGGGGAACACATTCTCTCCTGTGGGGTGTGCAGTATGAAAAAGGACAAAGGACAGCTGATGATCAGAGCAGAACTCCTTGTGAAATTTAGTCTGGATATAATCAATTTCACGTTTCCAGGGATTTTGAAGGTGCTGCTTTTTTCCTGGACTACTTGGTGATAGTGGGACCAAAGTGCTGTGTGTGTTTTGTATCACATTACTGTATAGAGTCACACATTTTGGCTTCAAGCACTTAAGTTATCATTTTGTGCTCTGATGGACTATATAAAGATTTTCAGTGAAGAAAATTAAAACAATGAGTATACAGTACTGAGATCATTGCTTATTGTCTTTAAACATGTTCTTGTTTCCTCTTCTTTCTACAGATTGGAGCTTATTTTAGCAGCATATTAGCTGAGAAACTAAAACTTAACACTTTCCAGGATACTGGAAAGAAGAAGCCCCAAGTTAATGCTAAAGATAATTATTGGCTGGTCACTCCTCGATCTCAGAGTGCGATTCATAGTTGGTTCTCTGACTTAGCAGGAAATAAACCACTTGCTATTTTGGCAAAAAAGGTATCAAGTATTTCTTACATTGTTATAATTATGATATTATAAATGAAGCTGTTTGAGAGAATGTTCATATATTTATTATTTATTTACTCCTTCTCTTTTAAAAATGGAAGCCTAAATTGAAGGTCTATAGCACCAGATGTGTGCTGACCTTATGCTGTATGTCCTTGTGTATTTTGATTGCATGTTGTGCTCAGGATATCTAAAATCCTAAGAGTAGGCATTTTTAGTTTTCTTAGGTCAAGATGTTCAAGATGTGATAGATAATAAGATCCTTAGCTTTGAGGTTATTTCCTTGACTATAAAAATGCTCATCCAAGCCAGATGTGGTGGCTCCTGCCTATAATCCCAGCACTTAGGATTACACACACACACACACACACACACACACACACACACACACACACACATATATGTATATCTTTAGGCTAAGTTAAGTCTCCTTAGCAAGATAAAGATTTTGATTCTGTGTGTGCTGGCATTTTAAAAAACTTTTTGAACAAAACAGTCAAATGTATTTATAGCTTCCAGCCTTTTTTGGGGGGAGGGGCTGGGGTAGGGAATTCTTCTAAAATCTTTGCTTTTGTTAATTTTCCTCCAGTGGCAATAATTAATATATAGGTTCAGTAATCTTGAAGTATAAACAACATAAAATGTCCTTTGAAATTGTAGTAAAGAAGCTAGATGCTTCTCTCTTACTCTCTGTCTCTGACTTCTTACACACTTTTGAAATAATCACGGGTCTCTTTTCTCATCTCCCCTGAAGTCCCTTAATTTTAGGGGCTCCTATCCTCTGTTCGAAGTATGAAATGTTCATTTCTAACTGGCATAGGACCAGTTCAGAAGATAAATCCTTTGTATACTTGTTTTTTAAAGCAATTCTTTGAGAATATTGCCTGAATCTTCCATTGGCTTTATTTAGCTCTAAGGTCTTAACATTGTAAGCCTCAGATAGATTTCAGTGGTTAAAGACACCTGCAGTCCTTGAAGAGCACACGATTCAGTATAACCAACTCTTACTACACAGTTAGTGCCACTGTCTCAACCCATCTGAACCATGGAGCATGTCTTCCCCAGTAGTAAAGATCTACTTTGTGGTTCTCACTGTGGCCTGTGGATTGATTGATTCTGAAGGCCATGTAAGCCATGGAGTGACCTTCAGGGTTTAATGGCTTTTGATTACCAATTTATATTCTCCACACTGCCAGACTGGCACTTTTTAAGAGTTTCTTTGTTATAAGCTCTAAGAGTACACTTTCTGGATGCTTCTGTAAAGTGAATGTTGATAAGGAATTGGTTTCCTGTCTTTTAGGAGGGAGATGACTCATGTACGCTGTATTAGCCATTGTTCTTCTTTCTTTATTAGGAGCTGCCTCTGGCCAAGTCAGGTGTTCCTCAGGTAAGCCCTGACATTAATTCTTTGCAAACATGGATGTTTTATCTATAAAACCATTGACTCAACCTGGATGTCTTCATGTCTTCGGCTTTCCAAGAGTCCTTCCCCTCCCCTTCTCAGAATTTCATCTTTTTTAGACGGTGAAAACTTTTTCAGAGTTGGGTCAAATGACTGCATTTGCCATATGTTCTTCATGTTGGAAAGCTCAAACACTTCTTTTTGTGTTTATGTGTGAGAGGGCTTATGGTAGGAAACTGTTATTTACATGCTATAGATCCCGAATCATCCTGTAGCTCTTGCCTAGACTACAGAATAGTTTCCTGTCTGGGGATGGATTATGTTTTTGGCATGGTTTTCTGTTGCCATGAAAGTTGATAGTACTTCAGGTGTTTAGCTACAGAGGGGTCTATAAAGGACTTTAATTCAGTCATCATCATCACTTGGTTTGCAAAAGGAAAACTCTTCCAACTAGGGACATTCTTCTAACACTTGAACAGTTGGCTGGTTTACCTGTTCATTTTGAGTGCCCTTGGTTACTGTGGTCTGGGGATTTCCTTTGGGTCTGGTCCTGCTTAGACAACAGAAGATGCTGGTGGTCATAAGCATCTAAGGAAGAAGCGATTGGACAGCTTTGGATACATGGAAGAAGCACACACTAGGCATCTTAATTTCTTTTGCAGCTGTAAGTCTATCCAGAAGCTAATTGCTGCCTAGCGACTGCCTAGATTCAGTTCCAGCTTGAAGACAGATGGTTTCTTTACTGAAAAAAAGAGAATCGATCACTATACAAAAATTACAGTAGATATCATTTTCTTCCCTAGTTGCCCCAAAGTGTGGACTGGACAAAGCCATTGACACACATCTTCTTTGTTATTTAAATAACCTTCTTCACATCTGTTGATCTGGATATTGAAATCCTTGACTCAAGTCTCAGGGTTCTGCCACCAGGGACAATGAGCTAGAGATGTGTCCTCTGCTGTTCACGTACAGTCTGTGGCTTAGTTTTACATGCCATTTTATCTAAACATTGCACATTTTCAAATGTTTTATTTTTTTTCCTCTTACCACTTGCTGTTTTAAAGAAACTCTTTGGTCATCTATGAAAGATCCTACTAGTGGAGACTTTGGAGAAGCCAACTTTTACTTGGCATTTGTCTACATTTTCAGGCTTTGATCTTAGAACCTTTTGGTGGTTATGAATGAGAGTCCCCTGGAGAGCTACCATTGAAGCCACCAGTTTTGTATTTTATGTTCTAGGGAAAAGTATCAGGTTCTGAGCTAAATATTTGACCCTGTGCTTTTCTTGTCTCTGTCTTAAATGATAGTAAACACAGAACCTTGTATTACATGAGAGATGTGCATTATAAGCTAAAATCTCAGGAAGCTTTCTTGTTAAAATATATCACTATGTTTTGCAGAGAAGAAGCCGTAAAGGGTTGGCTCATGTGTCTTTTGTCTCTTTTTAAGTGTATTTGTGTAGTGTAGTTTCCGCTGTCATGGGGACTATGTTCTGAGGTCAGCATCCAAGGTGGGAGTGTACCTAATCAAAATTTCTTCAGCTATCCACCAAATAGCAATGTGATTATAGTTATAGATATACCCGGTTGTCAAGCCAGGCAAGCTTTCCTTCAGCCCTGGAACAGCTTGATATTTCTTCGGTAAGATCAGGTGAAGTAGCTTGTTTTTAGGGTTTATATTTTAAAAAGTTACTTACCTTTTGATTCTGGGGATCACACTTTGTACCAAGTGTGTAAATAGCCAGATTTATAAACATACAATACAGAAAAATCCATTGTCTAAATGATTTGTCAAGCTAGTAGAAAAATGCTCTGCTGAATGAATCAGCAGATTTGAAGCCTGGATTTTTTTTTCAACCCAAATTCAAATAGGAATTTACAATGGAGAGATCAGGTGTCTTGATGTCCATGGTTGAGGGGCGGGATTCCAGTATCTTCTTATGAAAGAGCCACGTCCATGGCTAGAAAACACCTGAACTGGCCTGGAGAAATCCCTGAACAGGCAACAGAATCATTCCTGGGATAATTGTGATATGTATAGCTCTTTTGTTTTACTAGTGTAACCACCCCGTAAGGTGCATAGGATTGATACTGTCAAAATTCATGAGTGGTCAGGGAATGATAGGCTTAACCTATCTGACAAACCCCAGAAAAGAGGACAGAGGTGAGGTCACCCTGCTCTGGGGTGTGGCATGTGTGCCCCATGTAGTCTTCCTGGTCCCATCCTGCTATATTTTAATGGATGTGCTCTTGTTTACCGTTTTGTGCTATGTTCATAAATTGAACAGACTATATAGATGAACAGACTACTCACAGGACATTTATGAAGTATTCTGGAAGAGTGAATTAACTCTTTCAAACCATTCCATGGTATATTGGGATACAGATTTGCTAAATAGTACCGTTGTGGTCTAGAAGAAATAATTAACTGCCTCGAGTGTCTACTTCAGCCAGTGAATTAATTACCCAGCCATTTCTAGCTCAGTGTTCATTAGGCAGATTCACTGATCCATCATCTTAGCCTCTATTTAAAATTTGAGCTAAATACATTTTCAGAAGCTCTCTAAAAATTGTCACTCTTATGAAATGTTACAGATAGAAAGATTTATACAAAAAAGTGTTTATGGATGAAATACAGAATGGGAGGAAATTTTACTTGATCTGTCCCAATTTTGAGATAAACCATTTGGAAGACTGTCATGAAATTATTTTCTCCTATTTGTTGGGAAGGCAAGTAGCTTTCATCGTCTGACAGTTGAAAGAGAATTTGTTTTATAAATACGAAAGCACAGCTGACAAACTGGCCACTCTGCTAAATGTAATTTTGGTTCACTTTTCTTAATGAAAATTGACTTGACATATCTCCCCTCTCTTAGAACCACCTGCACTATTTGAAAACCCATCACACACACATACACACACACACATTTTTCATGTTTTATTTTTAATTAAACATTTTTTATTATGTGTGTAGTGTATGCCTCTGTGTGCACACCTGTACACTCACCCATGAAACATACACTTTCTTACAGCAGCATGTAACTTCTGGCTTCTTTTTCTTGCTTCCTTCTTTGTAAGTTTGTCTTGCATTGATAGTGTGTGATTGCTCTATGTTGTTTCTTTTTAGGTCCCCATCCTTAGTAAAAAAGAGGATGTTTTTGCATATTTAGCTAAATATTCTGTGCCAATGGTTCGAGCAACATGGCTGATCAAGATGACTTGTGCCTATTATTCTGCTATTTCTGAAGCTAAAATTAAGAAGCGCCAGGCTCCTGACCCCAATTTGGGTAAGTGAGGCAGTGTGGTATGTCTATGTTTCACTATTGATTCTTCAAGTAATTTTCACCTGCATCCTCTCGATACAACTCAGCATCCCAGCACGGTGAGTACTGAGAATGTCCGTGGTGCAGTGGGAGTCGTGTGGGGTGGGGAGCTGGCCCCTCATCCAGCAAGTCAGATTGATATTATCTCCAAAGTGTGCCCAGCGTCTGACCTCTCTGCACCAGCTCTCTTGCCTGGGCGCCTTCCTGCTGTGTTTTGTAGCTGACATTGTGGTCCATACGGTGGCTGTAGTGACTTGTGACTCTGAATCAGATCGAATGGTGCTTCTCTTGATAACTTTACAGTAATCCCTTATTAGAATCCTGATGGCAGCTAGTGAGGTCACCTGTGACTCGCCCTCTCTTCCTGCAGTGTTCCAGCCATACCTGTCTTCCACTTTTCTGTCCCCTGGCCCTCCTGTGACCTTGGCACTTCTGCAGTGACTCCTGCTGCTTGTACTTGGGTTTCTTTTCTTAGAGCGAATGCCTGCCCTTTCTGCACTAAGGCTTTGGTTGAAAGGCCATTTTTTCCAAGGCTTTTGCTGGCCATCCAGCTAGGCAGTTGTCCCTCTCCCTCTCTTCACCTTCTTCCTCTTCTGGTTTTGTTCTCATGTGTTGTTATTTTATTCACTGTACTTTTACTACCTGCAACTATTATTATCTGTTTCTTTTTTTGAGACAGAGTCTCCCTGTTGCTTCAGCTGACCTGGAACTGGCTATGTAGACCAGGTCGGCCTCCATCTCATAGAGGTTGCCTGCCTCTCCTTCCCAAGTACTGGGATTAAAGGTGTGTGCCAATATGCCTGGCTGAAATTATTGTTATTTTTTAATTGTATCTTGGGGCTAGAGAGATGGTTTAGTGATTAAGTTAATTTGCTGCTCTACGGGATGACCCGAGTTTGGTTCCCAGCACCCACATTAGGTGGTTACAGCTGCCTGTAGTTCTGTTCCAGAGGATCTGAGACCCGCTTCTAGACGTTGTCGACACTCATTCGGGTGCACATACATACATATACCCAGACATATTCATATAATTAAAAATAATAAAAATCTTCAAAAAATTTACCTTCATCAAAAAAATTGTATCTCTCACTCTCCTAGGAGTAATGCTAGAGCATACCCTAAAATACCAGGCTAAGACCTATACAAGGTTTTCTCTGTCATATTACCCGTCAAGTCTCTATGCTCTGAGTTACAGTGCCCCAGGACAATATTTGTTTAATGAACCAAAAGAAGACTGTTTAGAATCTTCAGTGTTGAGAATTGGACAGCGACATCTTGAGGTGGTGCTTTGTAAAAGCTAATAATGCTACATTAGAAATGGGCATTAAATGGTTAGGTTTACAAATAATTCTTTATGAAACAGAAGCATACCTATGGTTTTATAAAGGAGAACCAGGGGATGAAGTGCTTGCTGTGCAGGCATAAAGACCTGAGTTTGAATCCCCAGAAACCATGTAAAGCAGGGCGCTGTAATACCCAGTGCTCCTCAAGGGAGACAAGAGCCAGAGTCAGAATCCCAGAAGTCAGATAGCACATAGTACTCAGCTGCAAACAATAACGATAGCCAAGGAGGGTCTGCCTCAAAATAAAGCAAGGACTGACTGACACCAGAGGTTGTCCTCTGACCTCCTCATGTGTGCTGTGGTATGTATGTACCTGCAGTCATACACTCATGCATGCGAACACAAACAAAATAGAACACACACACACACACACAACATAAGAAAGGAAAGATTCCCTTAGAGCTGGAGGAGATGGTGGCAACCTTGGCGGAGCTGAAGCCTGATTTAAAAGCTCAAAAATAAAAGTTCTAGACAAAAACTGATGGTCTGAATTCTGTGCTTTCCAGTTCTCGAGTTCAGCCTTATCTTGTGTGTATTGAAACAGACAATAAAAATGAACTGTGTTAAAATATATGCTTTACAGTTTGTGTGTGTGTGTGTGTGTGTGTGTGTGTGTATATATATACACACACACACACACACACATACACGCACACACACACATACGTAGACACACATATATATAAATGCCCAGGGAAAAAATCTGGGAGGACATAATTGAGGAGGTTAAGTGTGATCATCCTCAAGTGTTTCTACAGTAGGCAGTCCTTTGTTTTCTGCCTCTGTTTTTTGTTTTTTCTCTCTTAAGCACATTCTCTTATTGGGGAAAACCAAAAAGAAATGTCATTTTGTTCTGTATATTTCATCACAAAAATTTCAAATGCTGTTGATGAAGGTAAAACCCAGGATTAAAATTTCTCTTCTTTACCATCCTCTAGAGGTTGTTCTTAAAGGTTCCTTTGTTCAGTCTGCACATGTGTGCGCCCCCCCCGCCTGTACATACCTCACACCGTACCACACACAAACACAGAAACACCATGCACACATGCACCTCACACACCACACAACGCACTCCCCACAAACACCACACACCACACCTCCCCTCTTACCACACCACACACACACCATACCCCCACCACACACAGTGCACACACCACAGACACATACACCACACACCCCACACATACTACAGACACACACATACTACACACACTACACATTCTACCACAAACACACACACACACACACACCTACCCTTGCCTCTGTGTCCATTGGATTTATTGATATTTCTTCCCAGAAGTCCTCCTCCCTCCACGTATTGGATGCCTTCATCAGGTGAATAAATATAAAGGCCATTTTCGTGAACTTGTCTTCTCTTTGAGCTTGGCATCCAGACTCTCAGCAGTTCTGTCAGGTTTCTCTTCAGAATAGAACCTTGTTCACTGCCTCTCTCTGGCCAACGCCACCACCTCTGCCTGTGTAGACAGCAAGGCTTCTAGCTAGACTCCTTACATTTGTTCTTGCTAGTCTAATGGCAGCTTTCTGCTTTGTAGCCTGAAGGAGCCTTTTAGAATAGAAACCAGGCTACTCCTGTGCTCAGAATCCTCTCCTGCCCTGCTGCCCTGCTCAGATGCCTCCCTTGGGCCAACATGGGTAGCCTGCGTGCATGTTCCGATCGGAGCTGTCGCCCTGTGTGTGGGCACTGATCTCCTCCGCATGGAAGGAGGCTTCCCGTGCTCTTTTTAAGTAATATTTTTATCGATGATTTGGGAATTCCATGCCGTGAATTTCGACCGTATTCAGAGCCCGCCTCCATGTCTTAGGTCTACCCCACCTCCTTACTCACTTCACGTTCTGGTATTTTTTTAAAGGTCCATTGAGTCTAACTTGTGTTCCCCAGATACTCTTTGAGTGTGGGTCCATCTCCTGAAACTTGGTTGACGGAACCAACCTGCATCACACCCTTAACAAAAACTGACTCTTCCTCTTCCTGCAGCTGTCTCTTGCCAGTACCTCAGCTAGGGGTGGTGCTTTGTGCCTGCCTCCTCCCTACGTCCTAGGAGTTTGTCTGGCTTGGGCTTTCACAGGTCTTTTACATGCTGTCATAAACATTGTGGGTTTGAGTGCAGCTGTCCTGTTGTGTCCCCAAAACACAGTTTCCTTATATTCATCCAGCACCTCTGGCTCTTAAAATCTTTCCACCTCCTGTTCCACAGTGATCTCAGAGTGAGCTGGTACTTGTAAGGGAGACCCTCTGAGACCCATTTGGCCAGGATGACTGTCTGCCTGTTCTTAGTTTTCTTCAATTTTTAATACCACCTGTTATATTAACTTATTGTCCACCTGTATTCATCCAGTCTCATCTGTATGATATGACTGCATGGGAGACTTTGTGAATGCTGGATTTCTCTTGGATTTGCTCAGTGCTGGTCTATTGGGATGGTACTTAGCATACAGAAGTTGTTTAGTAATTTTAAAAACAGAAATATATATATGTATGATGTCATTTTTTTTGCATGTATGCATATTGTACATTTTAAAGTTTTCTCTAACTTGAAGCTTCCGGGATCGGTACCTGTACTAACTAGAGACTGTTCCATACCTTCTGTTTGCTTTACTACTCCCAACACACGTGGACATAGTTTCTTTTTTTTTAATAATGTCATTTTAAAACTGATACTTAAATACAAAAAAACAGGTGCCTGGCTAGCTTGGTTGGTAGAGTGTGAGACTTACAAAAGAGATATATAGGGATTATTCCCCCGGTTGCATCTTGGAGCAGTTTTAGAATAAATGCCAGTTGGATAAGCCCTCCTCATTTACGCAGGTTGTGTGAGGATCGTAGGTACGAGTGTGTCACCATGAAATGAATGCTTCTGCTACCGAATGAGGGGAGTGTAGCTTTCATTTGTAGCTACGAGCATCTTGAATGTCTTGTTGAATCCATTCCCCTCACCACAAATTCCCTATCCTTCGGACCACTTGATTAGAGGGAGTTTATTTTCTCCCTGCTTCAAACCTCAATTCCTACTACTTCAATAAAGGACAGTTGACTGGATTCTCTTACTAGTTCTATTTTTCTTTTCCTTCTTAACACAGTATTTATCATTTCATTTTTTTTGACTCAGTTTATATATTGTGTATTTAAAATTGTAAATGTTTAAATCCATGAAGGTCAAGTGCTGTTTCTGTTCTGTTTCTTGTGATAACACGTAGAAGCTTGATATCTGAAAAATTCTCGAGTCTAAAAATAAAGATACTTTAAAATTGTATGACTTTTAGGAGTTTGCCTTGACCTAGGGCTGAGAAGCTTCGGGCATTCCGTGCTCCCAGTCTGCCCCCAAGTGGCTAGGGGATTTGGTGCAAGATCCTCAGCCTCACTGGGCCATGCCTGGGTCATCTTTACCATCTCTTTTTAGTTCTTATCTGGAACGATTCTTAAGCCTTTCTTTTTCTTGGTTGACATTTCTGAAGGGTGGACCAGTTATTGTACGGTCTGGCCCTCCATTTCCCTGCTCCTGGGTCCTCACGATTAGATGAAGACGGTGCGCCTCTGGTCAGGGCATCATGCACGTGCTGCTGCTGGGGACATCTTCAGATTGCTGTTTCGTGTTGACCTTGTGATTGAAGTCAGATGGTGGTGTCTGCTAGAACTCTACATTCGAATGTTACTGCTTTACCCTTTGTAATTAGTTAGGGAGTTAACTGTAGGAATACTGCTTCTCTCAACCTTTCCCCCCCTTTTTTTGAGAGAGAACATTTCTCTTTATAGCCCAGGCTGGCCTTATTTTCACAGTCCTCTTGTCTTAGCCTCCTGAGACAAGTGCTGGGATTGCAGTCATGTGCCACCATGCCTACTTCTGTATTAAGTATGTAGCATGTCATATATGTATTATATGAAAAGATGGTATTTTTCAAATACCTGATTGTGTTTTACTATGACCTTGTTACACCTCGTGCCTCTTGATTTTTGCTTTGTCTTTAGCTTCTCTAATTATACAGTATATTTAGAAGCATTTGGCTTCAAAGACATAGTCTTTATGTAGCAAAATTCATAGTCCAAGTAGTGACACAGTTAAGAAAATGCATGCATATGTGGATGTATGTATACACACACACACACACACACACACACACACACACACACACACTCTCTCTCTCTCTTTCTCTCTCTCTGGATGAAATCACAGACTTTACTATCGACCTGTACAGGGGTACAGATCTGGTATGTAGATCAAATGGGGTGTTGTCCTGGGGAGCTTGCACCCCAGCACGCAAAAATGAGAGTTATGAGTGGGTCTGTGGGTGATGTTTCATGAGCTGCTTAAAGCAGTGGGCAATGGCTTGAATGAACTGGAACATCAAAGCAGATGCTTTTACTTATATTTTTATTTTGCAGTGCTGGGGATCAAATCCAGCAACTTATATATGCCAGGCAAGCACTCTGCCACTGAGAGGGCCAAAGGCTGAGATTTAAATGGATGGAATTAGGAAATCTTAAGGACAAGTTTGTCATTGTCAGTCTTTATGAGACCTGAAAAATAGAATCAAATAAAATAAAGAAATGGCAGAGCTGGGTATATTTAGGGAACACTACCAAATTGGTGAACATTGCGACTTGAGGCAGAATACATCAGAAAGAATACAAATTTACTTTCAGCTACCTTTTTAAACATTTTATTTTATTTTTATAAGCTTACAAAAAATTAGGTTTTATGATAGCTGTTTTTACCCTTTCTCCTTTCCTATCCCCTCCCCATCTCCTCCCCATCCCAGTCATCTTCTTTACCTGGTGATGTCACACTCGACCTTTTGCCCCCCTCCCGCCCCCACTTCTAATGGTTCCTACTTCTGTACTTGGTACTCACTCTCACAATTCTTTATCTACTACATACAAACAGACATTAAACCTTAGGATCTGCATATGAGGACTCAGAACAGTTGTCACTGGTGCTCTTGGGGACAGGAATTGCAAAGTTCAAGGTGCCATAGAAACCAGAGAAAGAAAATGAATTTGTTTGGGACATGAGAAGCTCTAATTCTGGTTAGAAATGTTGGGTGTTTTGATATGGTGAAAAGCGATGACATATCACAGGCATAAGGTCTTTTTTTAGAGGAGCGGGCACATTAGAAGCAGCTTAAAATGCTCTGTGGTTAAACTGCCAAGGGCACTGCTCTTTATCCCCCTCGATTCTTCTGTGCCACTTGAGGTTTTGAGGTTGGCTATGCTGTGGGAACCTCTCCTCTTATCTCCCCAAAATACAAAGGAGAAATAGTGATCCTTTTCTCGTAGCAAGTAATTTGTGACATACTCACTGAAGCATTTGAACTGCAGAAATTAGCTCTGTGAAACTTAGTTGACAGGTTTCTTATCAAAGCTGACCAGCTTAATTTCAATTTGGGTCCTAGAGGACACTTTTTTTTTTTTTTTTTTTTTTTTTTTTTGAGACAAGGTCTCACTATGTCGCCCTGACTGACTTGGAATTTGCTGTGTAGACCAGTCTGTGTAGACCAGACAGAGGTGCGCCTGCCTTTGTCCTCTGAGAATGCTAACTTTTTGATTCCAGAGCCAGGCTCCAAACCAGAATTGATTCCAAAATTTCAGTGTTCCTTCATTTGCCATAAAGAAGATACCTACTTTGTTTTTTGTGAGAAACAAAACCTGAAGCCCAGACAGAGTGCTTATATAAGTTTAACTAAAATTCACATTTTGCTTAGGAAAGGAAAATGGAGTTTCCATTGAGTAGGTAACACAGGGGATCTGGTAAGAGCCATTCTCCAGTAAAAGGAATGGGGCCTGTGGATGAGATGTTGGTACCTGCTGCTGTCTCGTTTGCCAACAGCCTTCCATAGACATGTCCTCACTGATCGAACCAGCCAGTAGTTATTTCATTGGGAATGGCTCAGAGCTGACATTTTTTGGTATGAAAGGGCATTTTCCTCATCAGTTGTGAGAAATAATAGAATAAGTGCTAAATAATTCTTTTCCTTTGATCTCAATTTTTGGGCTTAGTGCTTCTATAATTGCATGGTCAGAGTATACAATGAGGTTTCCAAATTTCTTCTTCTTAAAAAATATCTTTGGTAATTAGTATGGGCCCATAGAATTGTATTGTGTCCTGTATTTTATTATAAATTATAATCATTGACCATTTTGATACAGTCATTTTGGTATCCCACATGTCTCAAAATTGGCCTGTGAGAGACCCTTCAAACTCTTCTATGTCCTTTGAGATGACATTTGTCTTAAGATACCTTATTGCTTTGGGGTACATAAAGATGCCCTAGGCTTATCTTTAATTTTTTACTTTTAAATTTGTTTTGGTTTCAGATCTGTAATAACCAACCATTCTTTAAGGAATCCTGCTTCTTTCTAAAGAGAAATGGTGTTTGGAAGACAATGTCTAGGCACTGAAGGTCCTTAGTGTTCCTGGAACATTGTGGTGTCTAGGTCTGTGGATGGATGAATAGATGGATACATACGTTCCTTTGCACGTGTCTGTAGTCTTTCTATTTTCAATTTTACATTTCCATTTCACTTTAAATATATTTTTATTAATTTCATTACTTTTGTTTATCTGATTCTTGTTACATTAGATCCAGTTTGTTTTTGTAGTTCATTGTAACTTCAGAAATATTCCATGTGTTTTTTAAAAAGAATAAAGTATACTAGGCTTATTAATATTAACAGAGAACTACCATGTATAGAAATACTCAAACAATGTAAAATGTAATTTAAAACTCAGGTTTCTCAGTAAAGTAACAGCCCTCGTGGAATCACATGTGGACACTGCCCATTTAAGAACTTACTTTGTGGGGCTGGAGAGATGACTCAGTGTTTAAGAGCACTTGCTGCTCTTGTAGAGAACCTAGGTTTGATTCCTAGTACCCACATAGCAGTTCCAGGAACTCACACTTCCTCTTCTCGCTTCCATGGGTATTGCATGGCATGGGTACACTCATACATGCAGGTAAAACACTCCTGTATAGAAAATAAAAAGAATTTTACAACAGAACTTACTTTGTGTTGGAAATGTGTTACTATATTTCATGTAACTTAAAGTTATTCTCTTCTTTAAAAAAAAAAGAAACATTACTTCCTTTTTTTAAAGCTGTCACTGCCCTTGATTACATTGCTGTGATCACAAGTAGCAGTATTTCTTAAATTTATGGTAATGTTGAGTGTGTGTCTGTGTGTGGTGTGTGTGCCAGTGTGTGTTTGTGCTTGTGTGATAGGTGCATGTGCAGCTGCATGTGTGTGGAGGTCAGAGAACAACTTTACATGGGTTCTGGGCTCTGACTCAGATCCCCGGACTTGTATGGCAAGGGCCTTTACTCACCGAGCCATCTTGCCAGCCCTTAAAATCACTCTTTTAATGGTAATCTCTAGGTTTATTTTTTTCATCTTGTGATTTTTAAAAACATCATATTTTGAACATGTAATATCTTGATTCATTAGTTTTAGCTATTAAAAGCATACAGACGTTTTATTTATCTTCATTCCTTTATATATTCTTTTTACCCTCGTTTCTTGATCATTTTAATCTTTATTTTTTACAAGTTACAAATACAGATATCTTTTTTTTTTCTTTTAGCCTTACACAAAAGATAGTGTATTATATATACTTTCTGAAATCTTGCCTCTTTTACTTAATAGACCCTAGAGATTACTTGATATCCTTATGGCTTCCCATTGTGTGGCTCTGATATAGTTTATTGGGCCAGCAGTTGCTCATTAATATGCACTGTCTCTAGTTTTCTTGCTGTTATTTACTCATTATTCCAATGAGTAAATGTGTATGTGGTACTTTGTCAAAGTACATATGTTTATTTTTAAACAATTCTTTGGCATACATATAATTTTATCATTTATTAAAGAAAAAAGCAAGTTTTGTATAGTAATTAGATATGCTTGCTCATTTTTACATTAAGAATTAATTCTTGCTGGAATGTTTGCTGCTGCAGGACACAGAACATCTTCAGTGTTTTCAGAGTTGGTTGGTACTTTGATTTTATAATTGTCAGTGTTGAAGGCACTACTTCTGTAAATGTGTATTATTAATGGCAGAATCACTTTTAGAGCTATTTTAGGAATAGTTGGAAACTGTGTCCTAATCCCTAGCCAAAATTCATTTAATTAATTCTCGTGAAACTCAAGCCAGCAACGCCAGCATCAGTTAAGCGAGTCAACCCGCTAACACGATACAGTTCAAAGATGTACTAATTTGAAAGTGAAATGCTGTAGAATAAAGATATGAAAAGTCTTTGTTTTCCATGAGTAAATCATGTTTCTGAGGAGCAGAAACTTTGTATGTACACTAAAACACCTCAACTTGATAGCACGCAGAAGTGCTGAATCTGAGCTGAGGCATTTCAGGCAGAGTTTGTTGGGGTTGTGTGGTGTAATGGTATGCGCCGTGCAGTGTTGTGTGTACTGGGAGTTCGGAGCCAATGCTACACTGAAGTCCTGCAGGGTAACAACGCGGTGATCACTGCTGGAAACACCTTGGCCTCATTACCACGTGTCTGTGACAGAGTTTGTACGTTGGGTTGACTCAAGTGGGAAGACACACACTAAGGGTGGGTGGCACCCTTCCGTGGGCTGAAGTCCTGGGTGGAATAAAACCGAGCTGAACACCAGCATTCGTCTCCCTCTGCTTCGTGACTGTATGCGGTGCGACCTGATGCTTCAGGCTCCCTCTGCTGCCATGACTACCTCATTGACTTCCCAACATGATATGAGCCATCAGAAACTCTTCCTTCCTTAAGTTGCATTTGTAAAGTATTTTCTCATTAGCAGCATGAAGAGCAACAGATACAGAGGACTTCTCCTTAGTAGGCTGCTAGTCTCGAAACAAAACATAGAATTGCACTGCTCTTTACATATGTAAGCTGTCTTGAATCAAATTAACTAGTCAAATCCCAGGTTTAAATTATCATTATTTTTCATCACTGATACTTTTTCTAGAAGATATCTTGCTCTAAAAATGTATTTTATGAAAAAGCTTTGGAGGAAGTGGAAGGAACACTTATTTTAGTACTATATTTTTACAGTGTTCGTGCTTCAGTAAATTACAAGTTTTCTTTCCCTTAACCTGAGTACTTGTTCGATAGAATCTTAACAAAAGTGAAATAGTTATCCGTTCTCAGAATTGGAAGCCTTAATGCTTTTGAAGGTGTGTAACTGTGTGGTTAATCGAACACATACATTTACCTGGTTTTCAAGCACCATTTTTTTGTTTGTTTGTTTTAGTCTTTTTGAGACAGGGTTTCTCTGCAACATCAGCTGGCCTGGAACTCACTATGTAGACTAGGCTGGCCTAGATCTCATAGAGATCTGCCTGTCTCTGCCTCCCAAGTGCTGGAACTAAAAGCATGCCCCCCCGCCCCACTACCACCATGCCCAGCTTCAAACAACTTTAAAAAAAAAAATTGCAGTAAAAATCATAGAAGATATGACATCTTAACCCTCTTTTTTAGGGAATTTTTACCGCAAGCCCTCTCACATGCCCAGGAATCGCTCCACCACTGAGTTATACCCTAAGGCTTCTTAATCTCTTTAAATGTGTAATGTAGTAGTTACCTAAGCACACATTGTTATATAGAAGAGCTGAGACATTTTTCAACTTTCAGAACTGAAGACACATCCTCTCTGTCCCCATCCTGAGCTCCGGGCAACCCCGTTGCACTTCACTGATTTACAGAAGCTTTGAAAAGTTCTAATCAAGTTTAATATGGCGTATTGGTAGCTCTAAATGCCTGGTGGTGTTCTTGGAAAGTAATTCAGTTCTCCAAAGAAAAAGGTTCTCATTTGTTCTATGGTACAGTGGTAGTGTGTGATGGTGGTGGTGGTGTTTACTTTGTGTGTTGATCATCAGTTAATATGATCATCAGTTATATTTACTGCTAAGAATTCATTGCAACACCTTAGTTTTTCTGCTTCTTGAGACATTTTTAGTAAATGTATATTTGGCCCCAGATCTTCATGTTCCACCAGAGCTGAGGATTAATGTATCCCTAAACTCTCATCAGAGAAGTTTCCTTATGCAACACATGGTGATCAACACAGAAGCCCACAACAGGTCCATGTGCAGAGAACAAGGGACCACAAAGTGCTTATCTATGAATAGGACACCTGTATCAGACTTCTACCTACCAAACTCAGCTATTACTAAGGAAGACAGGAATAGAAATATTGTAAAAGCCAGAGGTGGTGGATGGCCGCAAGAAAATAGAATTTTCCAGACAGCATCAGTTACTCATATGAACTCCAACAGTAGTAACAGCATGCACTAGTCCCATGTAAACTCCAACCAGACAAAATTCAAGCATAGATGTAGGGAGGTAGGTTAAGAAACCCAAGCCTTACCTGAGGAACTGTTCACAACCGAAGACTGCTGGGTGGGGGAGAGTCAGTCTCTTTTAAGATATAACTCTTGGTAGGTTAACATTGATGGACATTTGAGCATAGACTCTATAGACTTTATTGTATACAGTGGAGTATAAAAATTGGATGAAGAGAAGTAAAAAGCGGTGTTGACAGGGGAGGAGATCTAAATATGATCAGAATATATTGTATGAAAATAGCAAAAATTCAATAAAATGTGAAGTTAGATGTAAAAAAATAAAGTTAAGAGAATCAAAGAATGTACATTTTCTATTTGAATTAATCAGCTTTTATTAAAAATTGCTTATCAGATTTCATTGTTAATATTGTGGGTCTTCTCATGATCATTAATTCATGCTTGTATGTCTTAATATGTGGAAGCTATTACGTTGCAAAAATATCTGCTTGTTAGAAATTTTGGCAGTTCATGAGGGATGAAGGGACCTTCGCGGGTTTTCATTTGTCTTGCAGATCTATTGCTTAAAGAATAAACAAGGGAATAAAAAAAAGCAAAGCTTATTATATGTGTTGATTTTTTAAAGATAGGTAATGCGTGGTACAGAACAGACTGTAAGTGCGTGCTCATGTCTCCTCTCTCCAGTGCTGTTCTTTTTCCTACCGTCTCCCAGAACTCTCTTTATGCACGTCAGACGTGGTAACAGTTCCCAGTTTCTTGGATACCCTGTGAGATACACGTTACATATTTTAAAAGTAGTCCATCAGAACTTTGGTGCTGGTTCTGTGGTGTGCAGTGCCCACTGAGGTTGGAAGAGGGCGTTGGGTTCCCTGGAGCTGGAGTTACGGGTTGTTTTGAGCCGTTCAGTGTGAGAGCTGGGATCTCTCCTCCAGTCCTCTGCAAAGCAGCAAGTATTTATAATGTCTGGACCGTCTCTCTAGCCCCTGCCTTGTTTTCCTGTGTTGCTAACCTTTTAATGACCTATTTGTAGTAAAAATAGGTAATTTGTGATATATATATATATATATATATATATATATATATATATATATATTGCAGTTTGACTGGAATGTTAATTCTGTGGTGGGTAGAAAGCTGTCTTTTTTTTTTTTTAAAAAAAATAAGGACTTTAAACTTTAATTTCATACAAAGTTTGTATAACCTAAGGGAATTCTCTTAAATAAATTGTTCTAAAGCATGATTCAGCTCTGCTGTTTTAGAGTCAAGACTGCACAAAATATTTGGATAGAAAATAGTAATCAGTAGATTTCTCAGGTAGAATGTGAGTATAACGCAACTGAAGTGAAAAGAATTAAGTGAAAGTATGCATCAGTGTCTGGTCTTCAGAAAGTGAAATCTATTGAATTCTGGGCAGCAGAGTGGGGTGGGGTGGGGTGACAGAAATGTCTGACCCTTATTCTTGCCTAGAGCTACTCCATATGGTAAAAAGATAACTTGTATTTTGTCCTGACAAGAGACTCTTCTGACGCTTATTCAGGAGTAGAAGCTTTAGAGCAACTGCTTTGAGGGCCCTAGGAGTAAATACCCATGTATTTATATAAATACCAGTTGAAACTTTGCTCAAACTACCCCCACCACAACTAACTATTGTGGCATGAACCTCCATTGCAAAGGACAAGAGCAAGTGTAGTTTTGCTTTGGCTGCATGAGGGATTGTACATCTCCTACCAGCTGTAACACGTGGGGGAGTCCTGGGAGTCCTGAGGTATAGGCTGTAATGACACACCTCGCTCTGCTGCCTTGATGGGCAGCTGGCACTCAGGTGTCTTCCCCCAGCCACCTTCCTGCATTCTTCCTCTTGTCACCCAGATCCTTAGGAGGGGGACCCCCCCTTGATTCCTGAGATCCCCCTCCTGCCTCCCGGGGCACAGGCGCATAGCCTGCTGTGGAAGGGCCCATCTGCATGTCCTGTGTATAGGGGAGAGAGAGGGGTAGACTGATCGGCAAGTATGTTGTCTTACTGGAAACTTCCTCTCCTGGGCCTGGTGTCATGGTGGTAGGGACATGTCCTCAGGGGTTAATTAAAAGCAGCCACTTAATCGTTACAAAACAGCCTTGTTTTCCATGCTAGGAATCTTTCACCATTCCAGACTGGGGCCTTTGCTCACTCAGGTATCTACAGAAATCTGTATGTCGGTAATAATCTCAAAATAAACACTTTAATTAAAGCAAGAAGTTAATGAAGCAAGCCTCCTAACTGCTAGGTTGTTCTGTCTGTTCCACATCTCACTCGGTACTGTGGTTCTTTTAGCTACCCTATGCAGACTCTAGAAGCTTCTTTTACCTATCCCTCTCCTCCGTTTCTTGACATCAGGCTGGTTACTGTTCTCCCTCACCTGGATGGCACACCTGCCTCTCCTCATCTTTGTTTCCTCCCTGGGTCACATCCCCACTGGACACTGTGTTTTATCATTTATTCTTTCTTTCTTTCTTTCTTTCTTTCTTTCTTTCTTTCTTTCTTTCTTTCTTTCTTTTCTTTTCTTTTCTTTTCTTTTCTTTTCTTTTCTTTTCTTCAGCTTCCTGAGAGGTAGGCTTCATTTATGTATCTGATTTTGATGCTCCTTTGGGCAAAGCCCTTAAGTGTCTTTTAGTCTCTTGTGTGAAAGGCTGTACTCTGTAATTGGTTAGTGTCTGCATGGTCAATTGGGCTGCTGGGAAAGTACAGCTTTCTGGACCCCAAGCCAGGGGGTTTGAGTTGGTGATGACTGTGTCTCATCAGTGCCATCTGGTGGTCATTCTGCACTCGCATTTGCGCACCTTGGCCTTTGTGACTCCCTCTGCTTGTCTGTGGTCTGCCTGGCCTGGAATGGCCTGCTGCTGCTTTTGTCTGTGGAACTCCGTTGTATCTTCCTTCCAGAAAGGACAGAATACTCTTGCCCCCGTCTTGTGAGTCCCATGATGTACCAGAGCATTTCTCCCCCCTGCCAGCCCCTCTGTGTCCCTGTGACTGACTCTGCAGACCTCAGGGTTGACTGTCTCAGGCTGTTCCTTTCTTAATCCTCTTTCTAGCCTGCAATAAACAGTATTTGTTTTTGGCTTTTTATGGCTTTTATTTTAGCTGTTTATTATTTATTTTTTTCCCGGGACATATTCTTGATTTCATAAGTAGCAATACTTATTTTTTTGTCTTCTTTTGAGACAAGGTCTCCCTGTAGCCTCAGCTGGCCTGGGGACTCATTGTGTAGAACAGGCTGGCCTTGAACTCACAGAGATCTGCCTGCCTCTGCCTTCTGAGTACTGGAATTAAAAGCATGAACCACAATGTTCAGCTCTGGCAATAGTAGCAATACTTTTTATAATATTCTTTTGTGCAGTAAATAAATAATGATAATAAATAAAAGCTGGGAGTGGTGACGCATGCAGTCAGGAGGCAGAGGCAGTCAGAACTCTGAGCTGGAGGCCAGCCTGGTCTATACAGTGAGTTCCAGGCCAGCCAGGGCTACGTAGTGAGACCCTGTCTTAGAACAAAACAGAAATAAAACTGAGGAGCTGAAGAGATGGTTCACTGTTTAAAAGCACTGGTTGTTAATCTTACACCTTCTTCTGACCTCCCTGAGCATAACATGATATGGGTGCACTCACATACATGCAAACAAAACACTCATACATATAAAAAATAAATTAAAAAAATCCCCCGAATTGAAAAAAACAAAACACCTCCCCAAACAACAAACAACAGAGGAAATCCAGAGGTTAACTCATTTATTGATTGGCACATACTAGGCAAATGCTTTACCACTGAGTTATAGGCCAGCAGACGAAAACTTTTTATTCCTTTGAGCTATTTTTATTTCTGTGTGTGCCTGTGTGTCTGTGTGTCTGTGTGTCTGTGTGAAGATGCCTGTCAAGGCTAGGCTGTCGGATCCCCTAGAGGTGGAGTCACAGGCTGTTGTGAGCTGCCTGATGTGTTTCCTGGGAATCTGATTCAAGTGCTCTTAACCACTGAACCATTTCTCCAGCCACAAGAAAACTTTTTAAAAGGATAGAAGTGTTTCAATAACCTATTACTTGTAGTATTTCCACTGTATACCAGTAAACTTGTTGCTGACTCCATTCCCCTCCCCTCTCTCTTCCTCCTCTCCAGCCAGCACTGTGAAGAGAGGGCAACATTTATTCCTAAAAGGAGTTCAAACTCTAGTGTGGTATGTTAAGCAAATAAAGAAACAATATACATATATTTTAAAAAAACGTTTTCAAGTGTTTATCTATAGGGCAATTATTTTTAGTTTTTGTCACTATGTATATGTGGGTGATGTATGTATGTGGTGTTTACACACAATGTGCAGAGGCCGGAGGAAGATTTCGTGTGTCTTGCTGAGGCAGGGTCTCTCTCTGAATGTAGAGCTAGACTGGTAGCCATAAAGCCCCAGTGTATCATTGCCCCACACAGTTGCAGGCTTGTGTGGTCATGCCTGGCTTGTTACCTGAGTACTGGGAATTTGAATTTATGGTGATGATTGGTGTAGCAAGCACTCTGAGCTGCCTTCCCAGCTCTATCCATAAGCTTTGTAGATTAAGTCATCCATGGATGGGAGATACTTAAATGATATCTTTACCGAGCATGGATAGGCTTTTGTGCTTGTTGTCATCCAAACAATAGTATAATAAATATTTGAATGGCATTTACATTGTTTTTTTATGTTGTAATTTAGAAATGATTTGATGTTATAGTTCTATGTAAATACCATTTTATTTACTTATTTTTGCATATATATACATGTGATATGTGAATATATATGTATGTATGTGGGTGTGGGGGGTATGCATGCACATATATATGTGTGTATGTAAGTGTGTGTGTGTGTGTGTGTGTGCGCGCTCATGCCTGGAGGCCTGAGGCTGCTCTTAGATGTCTTCTTCAATCTATCTCCACCTTATATCTTGAGGTAGGGCTTGCTGATCAGGCTAGTCACGATAGCCAGCATGCTTTGAGGAACCTCTGTGTCTGCCTCCTGAGCACCTGGGATTATAGGCAGGTCATCACAGGTGCCTGCTGTTTGTTTGTGTTCTAAGGCTCAAAGCTGCAGTCCTCACTTTGGTACAACAACCACTTTACTGGCCAATCCATTTTCCCAGTTTATACATTTTACACAAGGCCTTGGGCATCTGTGGATTTTGGCATCTTTGTGTGATGGGGAGTTGCTAGAACCCCTTCCCTTTGGGTACTGGGAATAGCTTTGTATGTTCAAGTAGTGATTAAGGATGATAGTATTAAATATAGCTCCTCTTTTGTATTCATATCTCCATTATAAATTTCTAAGAGTAAAATGTACTTTTATGTTTATAAAAAAATGTGAAGAAGAGAAT
Organism: Eospalax fontanierii; assembly: GCA_035773235.1. Lineage (NCBI taxonomy): Eukaryota > Metazoa > Chordata > Mammalia > Rodentia > Spalacidae > Eospalax > Eospalax fontanierii. The sequence continues at coordinate 27,605,813 of CM069548.1, read as the reverse complement.
GCCTTAGACAAACTAGGGTTGTGCAGATTTGTGTTATTTTTAGCATTTGGCTCCAATATACTGTGAGTATATTGAGAATAGTACCATACTGAGAGCAAGTTAATACAAGGCTTGGTAAACACAACCTAGGATTTGTATCCCTGTTATTTCTGTTTTTTTTTTTTCTTATTATAGCTAAGCTCAACTTGTCTCAGCAGATGGTGTTTTGATTGAACAAGTGTCATGAGAATTAGTCCTTGTCACAAGTGGACAAGACAAGGATGACATCCGCAGTTTAATGTCTTGTTTTTAGTGTCAGTCGATCAATTTCAGTGATAATATCTAATCAGTGATATTTTCTGAAGAATGAACATGGAACAGAGTATCAGTCTAATCTGAGCCTGCCTTTGCGTCAGTTTATTACTAGATTTAATGGTTTGGTGTCCATTTAAATTTTAATTATTTTTTGATGCAGTCACCTATAGCTTGGGCTTATGCCTACTATCTAGTCGAAAATGATCTCCTCTGCCTCCACCTCTCAGGGCTGGAATTACAGACCCTCATCATCATACCAGGCTGAATTTTCATTTTAAATAAGACACAATTAGAACTAGTGATTAAAACTAAAACTTAACTGTGGTTGTCTAGAGGCACAGTTGTCAAGTAAAAGGAAAGCACTCGGTTACTGTCAGATGTTCAGTTTCTGCTCCCAGCTTCTGAGAAGGTCGGAGAACCTCTGTCCCAATCCTTGGAAATGTGTGCTGGTGTAAGACAGTTTCTTAGAAAATGCCATGTTCCTAACTCCTTGAGGAAGTCTGGCTAGGACCATGCAGTTATTACATTTTTGTTCACAGACTGGGCTGAGGTTGGTATCATAAACTTTTTGGTTGCCAGAGGCAACACAGTGATTTAATTTGTGTCACTGTGGCAGATATTTCTCAATAATTTTTGTGGTTTTTAATGTGTACTAGTGTGTGTCTGTGTGTGTTTATGTCTGTGTGTGTATATATATGTTTGTGTTGTGTGTGGATATGTATGTGTGTGATGTATGTGTGGGGCCAGTACACACATGCAATTGCCTGCATGTGGAGGTCACAGGGCAGGTTCAGGAGTTGGCCCTCCTTCCCCCTTGTGTGAGGCAGCCCTTTGTTGTTTCCTGCCAGCCGCACCGCTTGGCTTGCACCGGGTGGGCTGGCCCACCAGCCTCCAGGGATTCTCGTGTTTGCACCTCCTGCCGTGCCATAGGAGCACTGGGATTTATAAACGTGCTGTCAGGCCAAGCTGTGTGAGGGTTCTTTGGATTCGAACTCAAGTCTTCACACTTGCACTGCAGGCATTTTATCCATGGAGCCATCTACCCAGCCCAGCCCATGAGTTGTTGGTGTGTTCTGTTTTGTTTTCTTGGTGCTGCTGTTTGCACTTCCTTTCCAGTTCGTCTCTTTCTTGCTTCTCACCCTGCCTAATTCAGCACTTTCTGGGTTCTGGGAAATAGTGCTGGTTGACGAGAGAACGGTTGAAGGTTCAGATGCCAGGGTCAGCCATGCCGTGTCTGTGCACATCGTGGGAGCAGTGTATGTATGAAAGCATAGGTCATCCGTGGTGGGTGTCAGTTCTCCTATAGACTGACAAAAAGCCTTTAACTGGGTGAAACTTGACACAGAGTCTGAAAGAAACAGCCCCTCCAAGCTGTATCAGAGGGATTTTGTTGTTGGGTTGAACTTTCTTAGCTCCCTTCCGCTGTTCTGTTCTCTGCAGATCCGTTGTGTTTTTGTCATACTAACTTGGTTATTTCAAAGGATCACCAGATGGTGAAGTTCAAGTATGAGCATCTTTTCTTTTAGGTTAAAGTACACAGAAGTCCAAGAATAGGATGGCTCATTCCCATTGAGAGCTGGCAGGGTCCTCTGCAGGCTAACAGGCCACACTGCCTAGTGTGCCTTCCCTACAGGCTCTGTGCTGGACATGCTTTCCTGAGTCTGGTTTGTACATGCAAAAATCACTTTTATACAACAAATATTAGATCTGTTTAAGCATATCCTTAAGATAATCAGCAAGTGGGAGAAAAAGTGTAATTTTTATTTCATTGTGTCTAGAATTTAGAATCTTTTTTTTTTTTAAATGCAGAGTGGACACAGATATCTACCAGGTACCTTAGAGAGCAGTTGGTCAAAATCTCTGACTTTTACCACATGGCCTCCAGTGCGGGCGATGGTCCTGTCCCTGTCCCTCCAGAGGTCGAGCAAGCCATGAAGCAGTGGGAATACATCGAGAAGCTGGCATTTCACATGTTCCAGGTAATCTGCTCGAGGCATGAAGAAAAGGAACCACTTTCCCTGTACAGTCCTGTGCTGCTTAACAACTGTGTCACTTTCAGAGAAAATAGGAACCCATTCAGAGAAAGTCGGAACCTCATTGAGTCTACTAATGTAAATGTAGATGATAATAGCCTGCTACACACTCACACTACGTGGCACAGAATCTCCTTGTTGTGTATGTGGTCTGTGGTTGACCAAAGCATGTCAGCATCTGACTGTAGTTGTGTTTTCTGAGGATTGAGGATATCTTCATGTGAGCTGAAGCATTCGCAGCTCTCTTTTTTTTGTGAATGGATTTTTGAGACAGGGTCTTACTCTGTTACTCTTTCTGGCTTCGAACTCATTATGTAGACCAGGCTGGCTTTGAACTTGCCATGATGCCCCTCCTTCTGCCTCCCATGTGGTTGGATTACAGGTACATGCCATGCTAGGCTCATTTTGTACAGTGTGTGCCAGGTCTCAACGGCTGGCCCATGATAACAGTCTATTTATTCACCTCTAGTTTTCAGTGGCATCAGCTCTTTTAGTGCCATTAGATATAATCCTTTTAGACCCTTGATTTTGCAAATTGGATGTATTTATTCAGAAACAACTTTGTGTTGATGCTTTCTGTGGCACAGCAGATCCCCTTTGGAGTGGAATTATTTCCTGGAAAGGTCATCTTTATTTGGTTCAGCTGCATTTTGAAATGCAGATTGGAGGAAAGCAGTAAGCGCATCCAGGAACTCCTGAATTCTCAGCCAGACAAGCTGCTGTAACTCATATCGACCATCAGAGGGCACTTGTGGTGTCATTTACCTCTGATTTTTTTTTCATGCAATCTGGATTAGGTAAAGGTTTATTATCTATGTGTTAATCAAAGAGGAACCCAGGAGGGTATGGTTTCTAAGTGTTCCCAGTAGAACCTTCATTACAATAACCAGGTAGTAAAAACTTTCAAAAACAACTCAAAGTAGTTAAAACAAAACAAGAACAAAACTAGTCTTTTTGTTTAGTAGAATTGTTAGTTTTTAAATGAGTAAAAGCAGCTCTTACAAATCCTAGTGCTGTTTGTAACAGAGCTCCTTCATTGTCTGCTCTGGGCTTTTATGACTCTAAGCCCAATGTTTAGTCTGCATCTAAAAGATTACTGTATGTATTAGTAACATTGGAATCAGTCTCTTTTTGTTATATTTGTTTATTTGTTTTTTTGTGTGTGTTTGTGTATATATGTGCCATGGCACGTGTGTGAGAGAAGAACCTGCAGGAGGTTTCTGGCTTTTGCTCAGGTTCTTAAGCTTGGTGGCAAGTGCCTTTACCTACTGAGCCATCTTGCCAGTGGTTTTTTTTTTTTTTATTTCTGTTTCATAGAAAACAGATCCAAAATGATGAACATAAATGTCAAGTTTTAAATATGCACCATGTTTTATTTTGCGATATTCAGAAATGTGAAGTAGACCTTACTGTGTGTACATGCAGACATAATGTGCAGAAAACCAGCAGCAAACGTGAGGGGAAGAATTTGGAAGAATGAGTGTTATGTCTGTGAGGAATTAAGAAAAAACAACTGTTTATTTATCTATTTATTTTATGTGTATGCACGTGCTGGTGCCTGTTGGAGTCTGCATGGTTATGTGGAGGACTGAAGTACTGAAGCATTCCTCAGAAGCCATCTACATGTTTTTTGAGACAGGGTCTCAATGAAATGTTGGGCTTACAGATTAGGCTCTGTCAGCCGGCCAGCAGTTCCAGGGTCTGCCTGTGCTGGGATGGCAGGTGCACATACCCACACGTGTTTTTTTTTTTTTTTTCTTTTTCTTTTTTTAATAGGTGCTGGAGATCAAGCTCAGGTGCTTTCAGAGCAAACGCTTAACTCCATGAGCTATCTCTACAACCCCAGGATTTCTTTTTTAAAATAAATTTTCACCTTGTATTCAACATCTCTTGTATATGAATACAAAATGCATTTTAAGTATTTATGTCTTTAATTAGATAAATATTGCATATATTTTTTTCTTAATTAAGACATAGTTTGGCTTGTTTCTGTTTTGAAGTCTTTCATTCTGTGAATCATCACACAAAACTGAGATGTGAAATCAAATATATATGCACAGAAAGTCGTAAAAATGTGTTTGTGTGTTTGTGTCTCTGTACATGAAGGTGCTTGGCAAAAGATATTTATGTCAGGACTAGTGATCTTACTAGAAATATAGCTCAGTGATAGATCACTTATTACATGTCAGTCTAGAAAGAGAGGACAAAAAGGGAGGGAACAAGGGCCATGCCCAGGGGAACCCTCAGAAATTTGTGGAGATACTGTTTTTCAGTGTGGTGGTGGTGGGCTGTTTATTTATACTTTGTTTTATTATGAAGTCTGTCTTTTCCTTTATATAGCAACAAGTCATTAGATTAATATTTCAAATAATATGTTTATAGCTGGGCTGATCCGAGTCATTTGAGGACAGTGAAGAGCAAGGACTGGTGGGACTGTCTGGACCTTTGTGGTGCTGATGATATGAGCAGACCTTTCCTTCTTCACAGTCCTCACCATTAGCCTTGTTTCTTCTCCTGAAAATGAGTTCATGCCCCACATGTCTTGTTGAGAACGTGGCAAGCCTAGGGTGTGAAGTCTCCCTTTTCTTGTTATTGTTGGAGTTTTTTCCTTTAATCAATTTAGAACGAAGCAGACTACCAGAGAACAAAACCAAAACCTCAGATCACACATAGAAAAACCCCTCAAGGTCTTCATTTTATTTGGAATTTGGCTTGTGGTTTGTGAGACTGTGTGTTATTCTAACAGAAAAATGGAAGTGAAATTATATGTAAGCCTAATAGTGTCTTTAAAAACTTAATTGGTTCTTCTACATTATTAGTGTAATTTCTCTGTTTATTTAAGGAAGGAATGTTGGAAAAACATGAATACTTGACATGGATCCTGGATGTCTTAGAAAAGATCAGGCCGGTGGATGACGATCTTCTTAAACTCTTGTTACCACTGATGCTGCAGGTACGGTGTATCTCACTTTGACCCAGTTGATGTTATGAGCAAGAAGTGAGTCTGATAAGAATGCGTATGTAAGTAGACACAGAAAGGGAAAAACCTCCTCCTTTTGAAATGGAAGAAAACATGTTCTAAGTGCTGCATTTGCCTGGGTTATGGTTTTTGTCTGCACATCATCTTACCTCACATTGATTTTCTCCTGCATTTGAGCAGAACAGCCTCTAAATGCTGTCTCCCTGTTCACAGGTTACTGTGGAATACAGAGCAGTTTGCTCCTTTTTAAGACTATAGCTATATTCTTTTGACAATGTTTGACTACTCCAGGTTTGGGAATAATTTGTCAAAGATCCATTAAAATTCATGTTATTTGAATGAAATATTTGTTTATTATTTTCATTAGAAAAGTACTACATAGATGTATTTCATAATTCAGATGACTGGAAGGCACATCCATGCTTGATAATTCAGATGATCTGAAAATGCATCCATGGGCAGTGCTTCTCCCTCTGACACTCATCCCCCTGCAGGTCATGCACACATGGGGACCTCTGTGTCTCCTCTGGTCTGTGCTTGCACTGCCCGTTAAAGGTAGCCACTGGCACGATGGGCTTCTGAACACTTGAACTTGAAAATTTACCACCTCGAAGTGAGATTTGCTGCAGTGTAAAGTGCACACCAGAGTTCAGCCTTTATGGAAAAGGAATACACACTGTTAATACTTTAATGTCAGTTACATGTTGAAATGATAACATTTGGAAATATTGAGTTGAATACAACATGTTATTCTTTAATTTTGACCGTTTTCTTTTCTTTTTTTAAAAAATATTTACGTGTATGTGTGTCTGTGTCTGCATGAATTTATGTGTACCATGTGCATGTACATTCCTACAGAAACCAGAAGGCTTTGAATCCCCTGGAACAGGTGGACGTGAGTCATCTAACATGGCTGCTGGGAACTGAACTCTGGCCTTCGGCAGGCGCAGTAAACATTCTTGATCTCTGAGCCATCTCTCCAGACTCTTATTTTCTTAATGTCTACTGGGAAACTTAAGATTATATATGTGGCTCACTTTATATTCCTACTGGATAACTGTGGTCTATGTAGTAGTTTTGAAGTTTGTTGTTTTTCCCTAGTGAAGAAAATATGAATTAAAATAGTTGTTTTGGAGCATAAGTCATGACTGATGTCTGGTGTCGTACTCCTCAGTATTCAGATGAGTTTGTTCAGTCGGCCTACCTGTCCCGTCGTCTTGCCTACTTTTGTGCCCGGCGTCTTTCCTTGCTGCTGAGCGATAGCCCCAACCTCATTGCTTCTCACTCACCCCACATGATGATTGGACCGAACAACGCAAGCATTGGGACCCCCAGCCCTGGCGCCCCTGGCCCTGGCATGAGCCCTGTGCAGCTGGCCTTCTCAGATTACCTTTCCTGTGCACAGCACGGCCCCCTGGTATATGGACTTAGTTGTATGTTACAGGTAAGTGTATGACCCATATTATATTATGTTATAATTTGGTGTGGGAAAGAATTGTGTTGAGAATAGGACTCTCATCTTTCATGTGACACATCTGGTACTTTGACTTGAGTCACTTATATTGGAATTTTGTGTTTTCTTATTACTGTGTTTGATGGATCAGACTGAGAGATTTGTTGTATTTGTGCAGAAGAAGGTCATTGTGGTTGTCCTTTGTGAGGTTCTTTTTGTTTGTTTTTGGTTGTTGTTTGTTTTAGAGACAGGATCTCACTCTGTAGCCTAGGCTAGGCTGGAACTAACAGCTGTCCTTTTGCCTTAGCCTCCTGAATGCAGGAATTCCAGTCAAGTGCTGCATATACGATTTTTTGTTTTCTTTTCTTAGATGGGTTAAGCAATTCGATTGCATATCGTCCAGTGAACCCACAGAGCTAGGCAGCTGCATTACTGTTCTGTTGAGACAACTTTTCTGGGCGGCAGTCCCAGCTTCTGCAGCCTACACCTTAAACTGGTTGCCTTTGTGTACCTTGAATGCCAGGCAGTGGTGCTTGTGCTGCTTTGAACGCACAGCCATGTTGTGTTCTTTACTGGGGGCCCTGGAACTTCCAGAAGATGTGTTCCTGGTCCTGTTGGGAAGACAGAATTATAGTTTCAATGGAATCTGCTAAGTGTTAATGCAAAGAGGCATGGGCGGCGGGCTGTGGCAGTTGAAAGGGAACTTTGAGCTTAATTTGAAAGTCAGGGAGACTTCTAGGAGTTTCATAGATGTTAAGGCATTTCAGTGGTAAGAGAGTTCCTGGCAGAGGGACTAGCACAGGGAAATTTAGAGGGATGGTTACTCATCCTGGGTGCCGGGCGGCATTAACGGACATAAAGTCTGGTAGAGCTAGTGAGTGGAAAGCCCCATGGGTCTTACATTGGGGTGTCTTTATATAAGGAAGTAACACTGTCAGGTAAGCATCAGTTAGATTATTTTGGCCACAGTAAAAGAAAGTTTTGTGGGGTAGGGCACCGAAGAGGGAGGAAGACAAGATAAAGAGCTATGTTTGGAAGAATTTGAGTCAGTGTCAGTTTGGGAAGGTTGGATTCTTTTGTGTGCGTGAGTTCACATCTGAGGAGTCTACTATTAGTGGATTAAAAATACCGAGAAAAAGTCATCTGTGTTGAACATATGCAGATTTTTCTTTCCTAACTAGTGTGATGTGACACCTACTACATGCTGTTTGTGTAATCCAGAGCTGCTTGAAGTCTGCAGCAGGATTGCATAGATTATGTGCAAATTCTGTGCAGTTTTTGACATGAGACGTGGCCATCTGCAGATTTTAGCGTCAGTGAGGGGCCTTGGAACTAGGACTTCATGGATACCAAAAGATGACGATATTTTTTTCCTTGGGGGACCTCTGAGAGGGTATGTTCGAGAGATTGTTTCATGTCAAGCTTTGACGATTAGGCCAGGTGTCTGGCCAGATGTGCGGTGTTTGAGTTATCAAGGCATCTTGACTGCTCCATACCCAAGATAGGTGGAGATTGCCCACAAAGGGCCTAGTGAGAAAGGACTTCTGGATCTGAAGGGCATGAGCAGTTAAGAGAGGAGCTAAGGGGAAGTTGGTAGAGGAGAACAGGAAGGTTGGCCAAACCAGGGAGAGAACAGGAGAGAGTATTCTAGAAACAGACCATGAGTAGAAACAGATTCAAAGTAGTCATACTTTATTATCTTTTAAAAATGCTGGACTGGGCATGGCGGCACACACCTTTAATCCCATCACTTGGGAGGCAGAGGCAGGTGTATCTCTGTGAGTTCAAGGCCAGCCTGGTCTACGTGCGAGTTGTAGGCCAGCTGTAGCTACGGGAAAGACCCTGTGTCAAAAAGACAAAAAAACAAAAAAAACCAAAAAAAACCCCAGCTTTGTATTAATCCAGTTTTAAGCATTGTATTGAGTTGAAACATGGATTACTATGTCATTTAGCTCTCCTAAACTAGCCTTGAGATACAGAAATCATCATATTTACCATAACACCAATAATAAGATCATGGTACAGGTTACCGAGTGAGTCCCAGAGCTAGAATTCAGACCCAGGAGCTCTGGATCCCAAGTGGACACCCCTACTGTGCTAAACTACTGTGGTCTACAGAAAGTTTCTAAAAGGAGTTTGTAGTAGACAGTGCTTAGTGTACTGGAGACGTCTGCACAAACGTGACTGAGGTTGCACTTGACAATGGTAGTCATTGATCGGGTTTTTAAGAACTGTTTCAGTTAAATGGTAGGCAAGAAACCGGAATGCAGTATGCTGAGGAGTGACAGAGAATGAGGAGAAAGAGCAACTGTTCTTTTGAGAACTGTGTGTGAAGGGAAGAGAAGACGGGAGACTGGGTCGTGGATAGCAGTGGCTGCCAGCTGAGTGGAGATTTTTTTCTTCACTGAACCTGGGTCCTGTGCCTGCCAGGCAAGAATGTTAGCACCTGCACTAGATTTGGGTGCAGTTGGTTTTGATGGTCGTAATTGAACATATTTCTAAGGTAAGGGCAAGCCAGTAGCAGAGAGTCTGGAAGTAGGAGAGGAGGGGTGTCTGACAAATCAGAGATCCTGCATGTGGGAGACTTTGCAGCCAAGAGTGCAGGCAGAGGTCTGTCACCATGAGAATCTGAGAACCCGTCCTCCTCCTGGTTAGAAGGAAGGAGGTGTGGGTGAGGGACAGCGGAGACAGGTGCATCACTGCAAGTTTACGAAGTCATCATTCTTCATATCTGCCATCTTGTTCCCCACAGGATCTCTCCTAGAACTTAGGATTCATTTTTAAAATTTAATTGTATGTTTTTGAAAAAAGGTACTTGTTTTCTAAGCTCTCATAGGTTTTTTTTTTTTTTTTTTTTTGTAGCATGGCATGAAAACATACAGGTTAAGACATGTACTCGGAAGCATAGACAGAGGCCTGTTTGGTACTCATTCTGCTACTTGGTTTCTAACCCTAAGCCTCTGCATCCCCGTATGTGAGCAAGAGGATGAGAGTTTTTGCCTCCTTACCTCAGACAGTTAAGGCTGTGATGACTGTCAGCTTCAGAACAGTGTTCAGTGCAGAGCAAATGCTTAATTAGGTGTGAGCGACAGGATTCAGAGCACAGCAGGATAGCACAGTGGTTCCCAGCACGTGCGCTATACCCAGACCTGGCCCAGTTATGAATCTCCTCTGTGGCTCATGCTTCTTTTGGGTCAAACTGGGGAATAACAGTGCCTAACTCACGGAACTGCGGTGATGATGTTCTAACCTGCATCTTACAGGCTGGCTGAGTAGAAGAATACATGTCAGAGTTGAGGGCAGAACTGGGCTAGTGATGTTCTGTAGGCCAAATCCAGCCCACAGCTAAGAATAGGCTTTTCTTTGTTATTGTGTTATTAAAACAACAGAAGGAGAATGTGTGACAGAAAATGTAGGTGGACTGCAAAGCTGAAAACACTGTCTGGACTCTTAGAGGAAAGTTTGCGAATGCATGTACGAGGATCGCTGCCTGCCTGGCATTAATGAGGATATAGACACATCATTTGAGATGTTAAAAAAACATTTAAATAATCATAAACTTAGCACTTAATATTATAATTGTATTTCACTTTCACTCTATGCAAAAGATAATTTTTAGTGACAATTAACTGCCTTTTAAAGACATTTTCTATATTGTCTGTGTTGGAATTTTAGCTAGTAAATGATAATAGCTGTGCTTCCTTTTCACTTTGATGGTTCTTCATTTTGTCTCATCACTCGGATACTTGATAATGGGAACAGACATTTGCATTTGAGATACATTGGCAGAAAACTGTGATTTCGCTATGATAGCACTGGTGACATTTTCCTCTTACCTCTAAACATCTGGATTTCCTGCTTCGTTTCTAGACTGTCACTCTCTGTTGCCCAAGTGCCTTGGTGTGGAATTATTCCACAAATGAAAATAAGAGCATAAACCCAGGCTCACCCCTGGATCTGCTGCAGGTGGCTCCTTCCAGCCTCCCCATGCCTGGTGGGAACACGGCTTTCAATCAGCAGGTAGACTTTTGTTTCAGTGCTTTGACAGATGTTTTCATTCTCTAGAAGCATCTGGGTGTGGTGGGCCTTGCCTGATTTTGGTATCTGAGATACACTGCTTGTCAGTCCCAGCTCTCCCCTGACACTCTGTGGGACCTTTGGGTTTCTTTCTCCACTTTTCAGTTACAAGTGCTCAAGAAGTGTTCTGCCACCCAAACATCTTGGTGGCTGATCCCTGCCTGTGAGCCTGGAGCAGCAGTTTGTGAGCGTTAGCAGTTGTTACATGTTCTTAGTAGTGCTGCATTGTCTGTTTTAAGGATTTATTGTGGCTAATATTCACAATAAGATCTGTGGGGACCTGGGTATTGAGCAAGGCAAGCAACTCCGGATACTGTAAAGGGATAGCAGGTGTCTGACCTGCTCTGCCTGATGTGATATGAATCTTCCTTTCCCCCACCCCAGACCAGAACCAGGTTTTTGGGTTTTGTTTCCTCGTTCCTGAACTTCCACATCAGCCCTACAACCTTCCCGCCTCTACCCCAAAACCCCATCTCTAACTTTCTCGTCAGGAAGGCCTCCCTATATAAACCCCTGCATTGGCTGTAATAACCGAACTACCCACCGACGTAGTCTCCCGGGAGGGAACTCCTCCCACCGCACTCTGAGCCACCTGAGGTCCTGTTCGATCGTCCTCCATTCTCTGGCATGGCTGGAGCACAACAGCTGTGCTGGAGATGGAGACCCACCCACAAAGATCCTTGTTTCTTACCACATCGTTTACGTTACTAAAACAGCGTTAGTTCCTTTCTTGCATAGATGAGCGGCTCGATGATGTTAGAATCCTCACCTTTCCTTATGGTGGTATAAAAAGTTTCACTTGTTAAAAGATTGTTTAAAGCATTTGTTTTTACAAACATTATTGAATCACATCATCATTTGTAAATGTAAAGCTTTGCTGCTTGTGCAGGAGTTTGTGTTTCTTATGATATGGTCCAGATTGTCATTCCCCATAGGATACTCTACGTACAAGAAAAATGTGACATGATTTAGACAGCCTTTGGAGGTTTTCAAGCACAAGTTAATGAGAAGCGATTATCTTTCAGGTTCGGGCAAGGATCTATGAGGTGGAACAGCAGATTAAACAAAGAGGCCGTGCAGTAGAAGTTCGGTGGTCTTTTGACAAGTGCCAAGAGTCTACAGCAGGTACAACCCCAGGACCAGTGCTTCAGAGGCTGGGCCTAGTGCCTTGTGTCCCCTTCTCCTCCACTCTCCATCAGTAAGGGAGCTTTATGCCTTTAACTGTCTGCCTAGAATGTCAAGTTTAGTTTTTACCATTCTTTGATAGTACCTATTGAGATAAAAAAAAAAATCCCTCTCCTTTGCTTCATGCTGTTTTGTACTATGCTATTTTGGCTTCCTTAACTGCTTTCTTAATTTTCTGCATCCAGGAGTGACTATTAGTCGGGTTTTGCACACACTGGAAGTCTTGGACCGTCATTGTTTTGACCGAACTGATTCCAGCAATTCAATGGAGACACTTTATCATAAAATTTTCTGGGCAAACCAAAACAAAGATAACCAAGAGGTAGTTAATATTTCTTCTTTTTGTTTTATTTTCTTCTTTCTCGTTCAATAAACTCTGGTAAAAGGTTTTTCCTCTGATGTATAATGTCTTATCAAGTCATGTGAAATTTGAAATCTTTCTTTTGTTGGGCCAGGATGACTAATCACTTTTGTAAGGAAATATTCATTGGGTTGGTTGGTTCACCCTTGAAACACTGGTAGGAAAACTTTTTCTTCATCTTTACCCGTCTTCTCTTCTTTTTAATATTTAGCATATCCTTTGTCTAGTAATGGTTTTTTATAGATGATTTGGCTTTAATTTAGTCGGGGAGAGTGTATCTTTGTATAGCCCAGCAGAGTTTGGTATAGCACATTACATGTGTGGTTGTCAAATGGGCATGATCTTTGAAAAGTCTTAGTGATTACAATTTTTCTATTTTCCTGTCGGTAGATTGTTTTGTTAGTGAACCATTATGTAAATAGAGAATTTTCAATTATTTCTTTTCTCTGTATAACTTGAAAGAAATAAAGTTTTTATCTTTACAATGAAAAATGCCTATCATATATGCAGCTTGTACTATACACTAGACTGAGGTAAATCTCAAGACATCGTAACAGAAAACACTTTTGCTAGCTCTTTAAGCATCTTTGCTTTTTAATCTAGTCTTTGGAACTGGGTATGTAGAAAGCAGAGATAGAACAATAAAAACAACGCAAAACTTTCCTTGTCCTACTTTATGGGGACCTGGCACCTATTCCAGAGTATTTTTGAATCACTGCCTTCTGAAAACAAGGTTCAAGACTGTGAAAGAGCAGAGTGTTGAAAGCTTGGTGCCTGTTGAGTGGTGTTTCTGCCTCTTCTGAGTCTCTGTAGAAATGATATTGAGTTCCTAGGAGAACAGATGAGTCTTCATGATTCTCTGCACACTTCTGAAGCAAGGCATGCTGTTCCTATGTCCTAAGATGAATCCTTCCCTTCCCTGTAATCATAATATTTCTAGATAAAAGGTTTCAAGAATTCTGAGATTTTTCACATACAGGATGGAGTTATATAGAGTGCTGAGCTTCTTGTGCTGCTTTGAGTTACATAGAGAATTATTGTCTGATTTGGGTTTTGCCGAAGTTGATCCAAAATCTTCAGTGTTGTTGTTAGCCTGACTGTAATTTCATAACTAGTGCGCTTATGGACTGGACTCTTGCCTCATTCATTCATGAAAACTCAAATTACCCATAAGCTCTCTCAAAAGAAGGTGGTTATAAGAATGTCTTCTCCAGGGTGTAACTTATGCTGTGATAATTCTGAATAAAATCACAGTGTTTTAATGGTTGTTTCAGTAGCCCAGTTATCTCCAAATGGGTACCTGCTATATGCCATTGGGGTGCAAGAAGAAATTAGAGCTTCTATATAGGTTACATTTTAAAAACTTTATTATATGTTTTATAATGGACAGAATTATTGTAATAGTAATGTAATTCATATATAAATATCTGTTTTGAGAATTTTTTTCCTTAAAAAAACCTATATAATCTATCTACCTGCCTACCCAACTACCTATCTGTATTAGTTACTTTTTTGTTGTTGTGATAAGAAACTGACAAAAATGTAAGATAGAGAAGAACAGCTTACAGTTTCAGAATGGATACACTCAAAGTTAAGGCAGGATGGCAGGGATGGCCCAGCTGCATGCAGCTGGCTTGCCAGTTAGAAAGCAGAGTGATAGTGATTGCATGTTATCCACACAAAGGAAGGAGAGAGAGAGAGAGAGAGAGAGAGAGAGAGAGAGAGAGAGAGAGAGAGAGAGAGAGGAGTGGGACCAGGTTGTAAAACCTCAAAACCCACCCTCAGTGACATACTTTCTTCAATAAAGATCCACCTCCTAAAGGTCAAGCAGCACCACCAGCTGGAGACCAAGTATGCAAACATATGATTCCTGGAGGATATTTAATTTTTAAATCCCCTCCCTCCCTCCCTCTCTCCCTTTTTTCCTTCTTAGTATTTTTTTTTTTTTTAATCTTTGCCCTTTGATCTTAGAAGTGAGTCTCCAACACAGCCTGCAGGGAGGTGTCCACCACTAGAGGGCAGCATGGGCTCATGACAGTCCTGGGTATTCTAGTAACACTGGAATGCCAGTGTTAACATTCAGTGGTAATTTTATGGAATGTTTACTCCATTCTGCAAAGAGATGTGTTTAATTTGTTGTTTTTGAGTCAGGTTAAAAACTATATTTTAACCTATAGTGTGGACATATCACCTGTTCTTAATCTGGCAGAATATCTGAATGTGTAGCCCCTTCTATAGTATTTAACATTCAATTAATTTTAAAATAGGACTTTGGTATTTATTTGTGTGCGTGTGTGCCCGTGTGTGCGTGTGTATCAAGATACGTATATGTAAGTTTATAAATGACTAAAGTTTTATGTGTTTGCTTTTCACCGGGATTTTTTCTTTCTTCTCCTTTCTGTTCCTTTTCTTCTCTTCCCCCTACCCTTGACTTCTGTGTTTCCTCCCTTCCCCCATCCTTCCTTTTCCTCTTATTTTCAGACAGGGTTTCACTCTGGCATGGGTAGAAAAGGAGTCTCAAACCCTTCACATTTACTTATTATGCTTTTATATTTTGTGATCTTTTTTTCATTCTGTGTAGTATGAACTATAGATTCTAGTGCTCAAGAGACTATGACCCATGGGTGGGTAGGCAGGTGGTCTAGAGTGGTGGTGGGATGGTCTGGTGTGAATAGGGCACCACTTCTCAGATACTGTCCGCAAACTCATTGTGATCTGGACACCCAGCATTTCAGGAGAAATAGGGCTTCAGAATTTGCAGGTAAGCCTTCCCAGGATGTGTGCACTGTAGGCCCACCGGTGGGTCAGTGCGGAGCCTGCTTAGATGATGCTCGCTAGCCAGCTCCGGTGAGGGTCTCTGTTTGCTTGTTTGCCTGCTTGTTGGATGCTTCACAGCCATTTCTCCTGGGCTTTGAGAGTATGGAGATGACGTATGAGGAGTCAGTGGCAAGGTGCGGGGTGTGGTTGTGGGCTGTGAGGCTCTCTGTTCCAAGTACTGACTGAGTTGGTTACTGATGATCTCATCTCCACAGTCTGGTGGGGAGGGCCCCTCAGCCCTGCAGAGCCCTTGGACCTCTTCCTTCCTCTTGGCCTCCTTCTTTGGTTGTGACTATTGTGAGAGCAGAGGCAGCTGCATCTTTGGGTGCCTTGAGGACATAGATAAAAGGGAAGGCCCAGAGGTAGCAGGAAAAGCTTCTTTTCACTTCTTCCTTTGGGACCCTAGGAAACAGAATTTGTCTTGATTAATGAAAAGGCCGAGCCAGCTGCACCAGACAGAATGCTCTAGAACAGCAGCAGTATGTTTCCTCTGGCCCTCCTTCTGGCACCACCAACCCCAACTGGAACACCTACACATTTACTGCTTACATGTATTTTATATGATAAGCTTGTGTGTTGACAAAGGTCCTGAGTTCGCGGCATGTACTTTACGTATCTTGGGCCCCGCCCACTGTCCCCTGAAATACAAAAGTTTGGTTTCCTCCATGGCTGTGCGTATCTTCATAAAGGCCAGTGTCCCTGGTGTCAGGGTCTGTGTCTTATGCTCACCAGCAGCACATCGTTTCTGGGTTCCAGCACGTGTGCAGTTTGATTTTTTGTGTTCTTCACAAAGCTACTGGGGCAGTGAAGGGAAAGAGGAAATGCCGCTAAGGTTTGCCTTGAGGACAGTGCGCAGTAGTGAAATGTATATGTGTCAGTTTTGCAAATGATGTGCACTCAGATGGATAAGAGCATGTGTGCAAGTGGGGCAAGCACCATGGTTGACGGGAGACCTCTCAATTGTGAAATCAGCAGGCTTTGGAGGCACTATGGGCACTTCACTTGTATGTATAAAAGGGCATTTCATTTCTGGATGTTATCAGAATGTCAGGAAACCATTATTAGCAAGGCATTTAAATGTTTATAGTGCCTAGCATGTAAGTAGGTACTTAATAAGCACGAGCTACTGTTATTAGTGACTCATAAATTTAGAGAGTTAACACAGGAGAGATAGATATAGTATGATAAAGTATGCTGTTTCCCTTGGGGCTTCTGTGGCCCCCTCTCTCCCCAGCCCCACACGGCAATCCATAGCCTACAAATCCGTAAGGCTCAGCCAAGTTTTGTCAGTCTTTTTGCATTCTTTATCTTTGTGAGGTTTTTATCCACAGTAAGGAAGCACTTCAGTGGGCTGGAACCACTCAGGATTAGGTGGTTTCAGTATAGTGCTGTGAACAAGATTGTATTCATGGAAATGCTTATGTTTTTGCTTAATGTTAAGGAAAACAAGTCACTTTCTAAAAGCATCAGTCAAGAGGGGCTAATAAGGTGTAAGTCAAGCATGTCACTTGGTTTCCCATTGCTGTGACAGAATACTTATGAAGAAAGATTTATTTGGCTCATGATTTTAGAGGCTTCATTCCCTGATTACTTGGCATCATGTTTATGGGCCCGTAGTGGAGCTGAATTGTGGAGGGGACATGTGGTAGAACAGAGTGACCCACCTTGTGGTGATCAGGAAGCAGAGAGCAGAGACAGGGAGGAATGGGTCAGGTGTCGGCATCCCTTCTGGTCAGCCCCAGTGACCTACCTCCTTCAAAGAGGTTCCACCCCAAAGGTTCTCCCACCACCCAGTAGTAGCAACCAACCGGGGCAAGACTTCAACACATGAGCTTTTCAGGGTACAGCCTAAGATCCCATACCGCGAAGCAAGCAGAGGAAATGTATATGGGTGTCTTCCTGTTGAGCTCCTTATATACTGAATGAATTTACACTTAACATGGCCTGGCAAGAACAGTGTGGTGCTTTAGAACTTCACGCTACCAACTGATAACTCAGAGGAGGCCCATGAATCTTTTAGAATGACCATGTTCTTTCTTAACTCTATTAGCAAGTTGTCACTGATAGTAGCTTAGTTGAGACATACAAAATGTAGACGTGGATTTTTATGTTGTATGGTTACAGAGGCATGCTAGGATGGTTAGTCCGCTTAGTTTAGGGTAAACCTTTGATTTTGTTTCTGAGTACGAGTGTTAGCTAGCTTCCTGTAACAAATTCCTGAGATAAACAATTTGTAAATAGAAAAGGTTTGTTTTTAAAATTTTTTATTGCATTTAGTTATCAGTGTATGTGTGTGTGTGTGTGTGTGTGTGTGTGTGTGTGTGTGCGTGCGTGCGCGCGCACGTGCGCATGTATGTGTGTGTGTGTGTGTGTGTGTTTTGAATGTGTAGAGGAGAAGAGATCCATTCTTTCCTTCTACCATGTGGGTCCTGGGGATTGCACTCAGGTCTTCAGACTTGATGGCAGTGACTTTACCTGCTGAGCCATCTTGCAGGCTCCAGAAAAGGTTTATATGGCTTACAGTTTTAGAAGTTTCTGTCTACTGTTGGCTTTGGTGCATTGGGCTGTGTGGAGGCAGTGTGTGCGCGTTTGTGTGTGTGTGATGGTGGAAAAGCAGAGCAGAGCAAAGCCGCTCATTTCAGGCCTGGAAGCAAAGAAAGAGAGGAAGAATTTGGGATCTCCTTATGCCTTGAAGGATTGCTGCAGTAATCTATAATCTCCCACTAGCTCCCACCTCTTGAAAATCCCACCGCCTCGTGGACTCCTACACAACCTTCAACACACACATGATTTGTACGGTGGGTGACAACTTACGTAAACCACAGAAACATGTACACAGACTCTAAACTTAATTAATCTCTGTTTGCATGTGGCAAGGACACCTACCCATTGTGCCATCTTGCTAGCCTGATAACAAAGATTTTTTACTTTTAAAAATCTATTTATTTTGTGTGTACTTGTTCGTGTGCGTACCCATGTGCTTTCCGCAGCACTTGTGGGGAGGTCAGAGGGCAACCTGCAGTAGTCAGTTCTCTCCTTCTGCCATGTGAGTCCCAAAGATCAAACCCAGGTCATCAGATACCCACTGAGCCATTTAACTAGCCTAAAATTTTTTTTAAGATTTATTTTTATTTTTTAGTTTATGCATACGTGTATATGTCTGCCTATGTATGCAATCCGTGTGTGGGTGCCTGTGGAGGCCAGAAGAACGCATTGAATTCTCTGGAGCTAGAGTTAACAGGTGGTTGTGAGCCGTCTGAGGTAGGTACTGGCGACTGAACTCAGATCCTCTGGGAAGAGCTCCAGTTGTTCTTAACCACTGAGCTCTTTCTATAGCCCCTGTATAGGGATTAACAGTTTTTTGAAAAATTATTTTAAGTCATGGTCTTGCTTTGTAGCCCAGACTGGCCTGGAATTTGCTGTGTAGCCTGGAGTGACTACGGATTTGTCATTTTTCTGCCTCAGACTTCTTACTGTTGCAGTTACCAGCTGTGTGTTACCATGCCTGGTTCTGCAAGGCTTTTGTTTAAAATTAATTTTTATTTTCTGGGTATGAGTGTATTGCCTGCATGTGTGTAAGTGCATCCATGTCATGTAATGCCCAAGGAGGTCAGAAGAAGGCATTGGATACCCTGGAACTGGAGGTACAGATGGGTGTTAGCCCCATGTGGGTGTTGGGAATCAAACCTGGGCCCTCTGGAAGAGCAGCCAGTGCTCTTAACCACTTTCCAGCCCCTGAAATATGTTTGTTTTTTTTTAAATCCCTTTATAGATGAGGAAATTTGTGATTAGAGAAGGGGAGTTATCCAAGGTCATCAGTGTGAGAATAAAATGACACTCAAGTGATAGATTCAAGTCCTTATAGTGCTTCTTGAAAATAATTTTACTTAACTAACAGTAGAGCAAAACAGAAAGTTGCAGGTGTAATCTTGGTAGGAGGAAGGGACAATCTTTGTGATGTCTAGAATAATTTCCCACACTAATACTACCACATTTGTCTGTAGGAATGATAGATAAGTTCTATAAACTTCCTTGACAGTTTTAAGATAGTAATCCTCCTCTTCCTTCTTCTCCCTTTCCTCTCCCTCCCCTCCCCCCACTTCTCATCATTGGAAACTGGGATTGACTTCAAGGCCTCACATCTACTAAGAAAATGCTCTACCATAGAGCTATATTGTCAGCCCTCTTTTTTCTCTTTAAAATTTTGAGTTGGGGTCTCACTGCATTGTTATGGTTGGCCTGGAACTCTCTTATGGTTGGCCCAGAACTTGCTGTAGCCCAGGAGTACCTTGAATTTTTGATCTTCCTGTCTCAGCATCCCCAGTAGCTGGGATTATAGAGCTGTGCCACTCAGCCCAGTTTATAAAACATGGAAATTAGCAAAGTCAAATACTGAATTTGCACAGCCTGATCTTTGTTTATACCTCGTACTTTATGCCAGTTTACATCTGTGTTTTGAGTGCTGGTTTTTCTGCCATGTGGCCGTGGGCTAGTTTCCTTTTCTTTACAGGCTCCTGTAGCATCATCTCCTTTGTGTGTACAATGACTTTACTAATGCAATCTACTTCCCAAACCAGTGGTTTTACTTTTGTGGCTGGACAGCTTTGGCTGTCAAATCAGCAGATCAGATCATTTTTAGAGGTGTATTTCCCTTATCTGCATATTGCCTCCATTTTTCTTAAAAGACATAAAGTAGTTTCTTTTACCATGCAGTGAGTGATGGTTTGTGGAAATTTAGCACAGTATTTTAAATATGAAAGGTAGATACTTTTCAAGGTCCTTGGAAGGATTTATTTTCCATTATAATTCCTCCCCCATATGGCTTCAGTGATTGTTTCTCAAGACTGTTTTCTCCATTTGTTTTATTTAAGTGATAATTTAACTGGAGAACAGAAAATTTATTTATTTTTTGTCACAGAGCAAGTTAATGACAGATAGTTTTTCAGATTATCCTGAATGTTTGTCTTAATTTGTAAGACATCTTAATAATGTAAAATTAAGAAAATTTGCTCTATTCCTCCATCCCCCCCAACCGTGAAAAAAAATCAGTCACCCAAAACATCTTTGGGAAATGTGCTTATGGGAATGTTCATATGCATAGTAAATGCCATGCATTTTATGTTGTTGTAAATCATAGGAGTTTTTGGTTAATAGTCTGAACTTGTTACCTTATATGGTGATTGTTATGGTTCGAAATGCTGTTGGTGACCTTGTACAAAGGACTTATGCTCCTGAGCAGTTAGACCATCTTTAGCTTGCATGACTGCACATTGACCCAGTGCTCCACAGAGTGCCTTAGCTTGTAAGCCATGTTTGGCTCCTGCAACTCTTCTGCATGGTAGTCTGTTTTGTCTACTGCTGCACTACAAATAGTACCTTCCATTTTTTTATGTTGACTGAGTGGTTGATTTCACGTATAAATGTGCCCTTTTAGTCTGAGATTAAAGAGATGTTAAGAATTCTATTTTCTATCTGACCGCAAATCTTTAGTTAGTTGTTACTTACAATAGTGAGTCAATGTCTTTATTTTCCTTTTCTCTTTAATGGTATCATTTTATAATTTAGGTAATATTTCTAAGAAATTTTAAAATAGCAAACAATCTCACAAAGTGACTTCTGCTTTCTTAAAATTTTATTTATTTTTATTTTATGTGTATGACTGTTCTGCCTGCATGTATGTAACTGTATCCATGGAATACAAAGCCCACTGAGGCAAGACGAGAGCATTTGAGTCTCTGGAACTGAGTTACAGACAGATTTTAGCTGCCATGTGGGTGCTGGGAACCCGGGTTCTCTGCAAGAGCAGCCAGTGTTCTTAACCACTGAACCATCTCTCTAGTCTCTCTTCTAATTCCCCAAGAATGTAACTGGTGTTTAATTTCCCTTCTTTATTTGCTGAAGAATAAAAGATGTGTGGTTAACTTTGATAAGAGTCTGAGGTTATTAAATGATACCAAAAGCCTAATTTGATGCTTGTTCAGGCAGATTTGTGCCATCCTTCTAGAAAGAATAAAGTGGCAAATTCGCCTTATAACAGAAATCTTTCTTCACTGCTGTGGTGTGTTTATTCTGTAGATAGCGCCACAAATGACTGTTTGATGCTGAGTTAGTAGCACTTTTACACTTTTAGCACTAGGAGTGTATTCCAAATCATCAGACCAGATTAACATTGCTGCTGTGTAAAGAAAGAATGCTTATGAGTTTTGGATTTCGTTTTATTTGTTCTTATTTTAGAAGTTAAGATTATGATGGGTATGTATACAGTATATGGACATGAATACATTGACTTTATTAAGTGTCTTTCAACCTATAACCTTGTCCTCTGGGCTTACTGCTCCAAACACTTAAGATTTACCTCTGGAATCACATTTCTTGAGCACACAGGAGTCAGAGAGAACAAACTGGAGGTAGAGGGAGGTTCAAAACTCACAAACCCCTCCTCAGTGACATACTTCCTCCAGCACACTCTGCATCTTAAAACTTCCAAGAACTCCCTCCCCAAACAGCGCCACCAACTGGGGACCGATCCTGTGGAGGCCGTTTTCATTCAAACCACCACACTCAGTGAATCAGGGACGGCAACACTTCTCATGCTATTTCCCAGGGTCAGTGTGTCTGTAAACTTTTCCTGTCACAGTTGTTTTCTTTTGGTCCCACCAAAGCATTTTTGCTTTGCTCCATTGATTAAAATATCTTTTGAAACTTCTCTGTGCCACACTATAGTATAGATATAAAACTGAAACCATTCATGCAAGACAGGTTTCTCCTGTCATATGAGCATCTAGTCTGTGGAGTATTGGAGGAAGGATGACATTGTTGGTAATCCATTCCTTGACTTTTATTTCCTGTGTGTCAGTCAGGTTAGAGTTCTGACCTATTTCTACAGAGACAAAGGCCAGGGCTGGTCCAGAGAGTGCCAATGGCTGTCTGGCTCACAGCTTCCTGAGGTCTGTACAAGCTGCCTCTGAAGTCTGAACCTAACTGTTCTATGCCTCCTGCTCACTGCCCCAGGGCAGCTTGGTGTACCCAGTGTGTGCTTAGTAGTCCCCACTTCCTCTTTCTTACCTGTGACCTGGGAACAACAACACCTACTTCAAGTTTGGTTAAGATTAGAGTTTATGCATGTGAAGCAGGCAGAACTTCTTGCATGGACATTTTCTATTGCTGCTCCTTTTCTCTGGAGATTTAAATCTGTGTATATTGTTCCCACTCAGTGTTTTAGTTCATGGGAGGGCCTGGCTCCATAGTTTGGCACCTTTCCTCTCACCTTTATATGCTGTAGTTCAGTTTGTATTCCTATAACCATCATTTGTATGTACCCCATTTGCTTGTGTGCACTGACAAGCTGAGAGCTGTATGCTGCAGAGTTTTTTGAATTTCCTACTCTTTGTTAGAAAGTACCAGTAAGAAAGTCTTCCAGTTACTTTCTGCAAAGACAAATTAGCCCCTTCCTGCTCTGTGTAGTATCTACATTGAGAAAGTACTTTCCTTGTAGTCCCCAGTGTTTGTCACAGGGAAATGCCTTCTTTAGTATTGTCTAGTGTTTGGCATAAAGTTCTTTTCTTTTAGTTCCCACTGGTGAATTTCTATCTGGTATCCTCCAAGCTTTCCTAACAGGGATATGAGGTCAGTAGCTGGAGGACCTAATGGCCATGAAGCTGTGCTGTGAAAGATGAACATTACATGCAAATACATGTTAAAATGCATCAAGCAGAATACTCTTTGAGGTTGTATGCACTAGCTGGGAAGGGCAGGGACGCTTGGGTCTCATACATGTCTTGGTGTGTGTTCTGCTGAGAAGGGTGAAATAGCCTCCTCGGGTTCTTTAAAAAATGCTTTGTTATTTTTATTTTATGTGTATGAGTTTATGCATGTATGTAAGTGCACTCATGTCATGCAGTGCTCACAGAGGACAGAAGAGGGTGTTGGATCCCCTGCAACAGGAGTTACGGACAGTTGTTAGTCACCGTGTGGGTGCTGGAAGTCTAATCTGGGTCCTCTGGAAGAGCAGGCACTCTTAACCACTGAGTTACCTCTCCAGCCCCTCTCTGCAGGTTCTTGTGGCATACAAGTTCAACTATGCTTATTTGGCTCTTTGCCGAGTTAAGTTGCGGCAAAGGTGTTATCAGGTGAGTGACCTTGGACAAATATTTGTCTTTTTCCCCTATTTGTTTTCTTATCTACAAACCGGGGATAATAATATTAACTAGCTCCTAGATTGTAGTGGTTATAAGAATTCTTTGGCTGGAGAGATGGCTCAGAAGTAAAGAGCACTGTAAAAGAATTCCTAAAACACATCTGTTATAATATTTGTCTGTAGTTTGAATTTAATATTTTATTTTTTATTTCATGTGTACGAGTGTATTGCCTGCATGTGTGTTAGTGTACCCATGTCATGCAATACTGCTGGAGGTCAGAGGGGGGTGCCACATCCCCTGGAATTGGAGTTACAGATGGTTGTTAACCACCATGTGGGTGCTTGGAATCGAACCTTGGTCCCCTGCAATAGCCGTCAGTACTCTTAACTGCAGAGTCATCTCTCCAGCCCCTGATTATAGTTTGAGTAAGCACTTAATGTTACTTTTTATTATTACCCCTTGAAAATTGCTATACTGTTGACATTATTAATTTTGACAGTTATTAAATCCAGTGGTTTTTTTTTTCATATTTTAAAAGTTTTCATTAGAACTGAAAGGCTTATTACATTTAGGATGCAAAACTTCCAGTATTTGTAGAAATCATTGTGAATTTTGATCTTTTCCTGGTCCAGGGTTTGCAGCCTGTTTTGTTCTTTTGATGCTGGGCTGTGTCGGTGTGCTGCAACCCCCCACATAGCCACAGTCACCAGGGTCCTGTGACTCCACAGCGGGCTATGTTGCCAAGCTGTGGAGTTTATTTAATGCATTTGTGACTTTTGATAGCTTCGGCTTAGCAGGGGGTTATTGGGATACAAGCGGAGATGAATCGGCCAGGCCTTCACCTCTCAGACTCTGCTGTGGGCAACACTACCTCCTCAGATTCTGTTTCCATCCCGTCAGCAACAGAAATCCAAACCTCTGTGCTCTCCCAAGGAAGAGGCGAGGTGGAAGACAGGCATCCACATGAGTGCTGTTTTTCTCTCTCCGCGAAGGAAGTTGTAAGTTCTGCCAAGACAGAAGCACAGGACTTTTCAGAAAGCTATTCAAGCGCACATTTCGGTTCAGAGCTCATTGATTGCACGTTAGCATGTGGGGAGAGTCAGTGGTCTGTGGTTCAGTGCTTCCTGCTTTGCCTCTGTCTGTCACTGAGGACCTTGTCATTGTATGGGGAGTGGACAGCCAGAGAGCCCCAGGCTTTCTTGTGAATGATCCCTGCATCATTCTATCAACATTCCCCTTCAGATTCAACAAAGAAAATGGGCTCAAACTGTAGAGCCCGCACTTCAGATAACACTCAGAGGAAATGTTATATATTACCTCTTGACTGGTCTTCTTTTTGACTGCTATTTGGGAGACATTTCATTCTGTAGCTCTGACTAGTTTGGAACTTACTGTATATCCTAGATTGTCTTTGAACTTGAATGAATGTTAGTCCCCAGTGCTAGGGTTAAAGCTGTGAGCTTCTTGCCCAGCTTACCATTTCAGTTTTTCTTGTGTCTACTTTGGATAGTTTTAAATCCTTTGATTTTTAGTTACAACTTAGATAAGCAGTAAGTATTGCAGAAAATTTAATTTCAGTAGTATTTTAATCAGCTTGAAATAGGTAATTTTATATGGTCAGGGCTAGTCTCTTTTAGCTTCAAAAATATTTTGTAAGACTGAGCACAGGACATTATAGCTAATGACTCTCTGATAGAGTGCTTCTTTTTCTTGTGTCCTGAGAGTCTGCTAGCATCTTTACTGCCAGTCAAATCCTGAATGTGAAGTTACAGCTGAGAGGATTGAACCTGTGCTGGCAGTTCTGTTTCAGGCTTCTGAGGACAGGAGAGACTTCCCCTTGGGGAAGAGGGTGTCACTCTTACAAAGAGGATGGAACAGTGGGCAGAGAGTTGCCACCGAGGGCTGAGCATGCATCTGTAGGAGAGCACTTTGTAGATTCTCCCTTCCGCTCGCTGTGTTCTGTCAGCCTCTCCCATCTGCCTGTGTTTGTATGTCTTTGGTTAGGTACCGAAACATCACCCATTTACATGTGTGAAAATAGAAAGACAAACAAAATTTAAAAATAACAATAACCATAAACATTTCCAGAGCCCTTTTGCTGAGATAAATTTTCTTAATATCTGCCCCACTCTGAGTTCTTGAGGCAGGGATCAAGAGGGTTTTGGTAGCATATACCCCTGATGTCCTGAGCACATCTCTGTTTTTACTTTAAGAGGTTCCCACCCCCCATCACCCACTGGAGCAAATTATTCAAACATTTTAAATATTCTGTAAATACTGTAGAAGTTATATCCAAAAGACTATTACTGATTTTTATTCCTGCAAAGTAACACATGAGTATATATTTCTATCCAGTGCATAGAAAAGGAACTACAATAGAAGGTGTTTAATAGATAGCCTTAAATTAACTCGTGATAGAAATGCAGGGGCCAGTGCATGTCTTATGATGTCCCTCTCCCTCCTCTTTTATAAAACACATTTGTTTTGGGAAAAGGTTCTCACTTTGTAACCCAGACTGGCCTTTTAAACTCACGACGAGCTTCACATTGCATTTACAGAGGTTACTGTGGAGGGCTTTTCAGGTTTAAAAATTTTATCGGACCTTTCTTAGAGTCACCATCCCAATACCAGTCTTCCGCTCCTGTAGTCACGTGACCTGCCTCCATGTTTTCTACTTTTCATGCCCTTATTTAAAAACTAGTTTGCGTGCCAGGTGTGGTGGGGCACACCTTTAGCCCCAACACCTAGGGAGGCAGAGACAGGCAGATCTCTGGTCTACGTAGTGAGTTTCAGGTCAGCTGGAGCTACAGGGAAACCCTGCCTCAAAGAGACAAAACGAAACAAAACAAAGCAAAAGCAACAACAAATTACTTTGCATACATTTTTTTTTATTGCTGCTATTACAAATTAACAAATCATTAGAAATTTGGTCCTAGCACAACACAGGTTGATTCTTTCAGAGCTCTGGAGGTTAGGGTCTTGTTGCGCGTCCCAACACTCAGGGCCAGCCCAAGGGGGATCAAAGGATCTCCCAGTGGGGAGGAGGTAAGGAGGCTGGGAATCAAGACATAGACTCCGGGAGTTAAGCAGAAAGCCAGCAGTGGTGGTCTGCTGCAAACTCATTTATTCAAGAAAGAGCAGAGAGTCTTATAGGTCTTGTTAGCAATAGCCTTATGGGGTGGGGTCCTGACTACAGTTAATTGCAGTTTGTTCCCAGAAGGATCAGGTTTTCCCGAGGTGCTGGGCAGAAACTGGCCTCACAACCAACCAGTGTAGAGCACTACACCCACAAGAGCCATTCTTCCATTCTTCCTGGCAGGTGGCCTAGCTAGGCCCACCCTGCATTATGCCCAACAGGGTCTATAGTCAAGGGGGCATTCAGACAGGTTCCTTGGGTCTCATTGTCTCTCTAGTTTCTAGAAGCTGTTTGCCTCTTTAGCCTTATATTCCCCTCTTCATCTTCAAGACCAACAAGCTGTCTTCTGCTTCTGTTTCTGCTCCTTCTCTCCCTGATAAGCACTGTGATTATATTGGACTCACGCCCAAAATGTAAGGCAATAAATACATCTCAGTTTCCTCAAGTCAGTCTCATTTGTGAATCCCTCTTGCTATTTTACAGACTGTGTTCACAAAGCCCAGATTGGAATATAGATGTCCTGGGTGGGGGGTGGGGCAGTAACCTGAAGGTCTCAGATTTCTCCTTTTCTTCTCCTTGTCTTTTTTTCCTGGTAACAGTTTGGAAGCCCTTGGAGGGTTTGGGAATGCCAGCCCAGAGGACTGTTTTATGAGCTGATTACAGAGGTTAGCTCTGTAGAGCTCTGGAGAGTGAAGCTAGGTCAGCACTGCAGCCCCAGACAGAGGTGGTTATGGTGTGCCTTAAGCACTTCTTTGTAGCTGGTGTGTAGTGTTTTGGGGACATGATACCCTGCTTTCTGGCCTGAATGGTAGCGCAGTTTTTAAATTACACAGGATGAATTTGGAATGAGTGGGAGGATTTTCCTTTGGGGATCTGGGACTTCTGGCTGATCTCAGACAATGAAGAGTTCCTGGAGGCTTGAATTTAACCTTTGTTTTTCATCACAGCTTGATTGCTAAGTACTTTCAGATTTCTGTAAGTGTGAAATGACATCACATGTAAATAGGGCAGAACGCAGTGTCTGGCGCCAGGTAGTCAGAGCTGTGGCAGAGTATCAGATTTCTGCTATATTTTGGCAGGGTTTTCCTTTACACTTGTTTCTGTCTTTCTTCCAAGACCCGTTAGCGGTTTTCTTTTTCAAATAGAAATAAAAATCATTTTTTTTCTTTTACACCATAGTAACATAAAATGAAAATCTGTGATTCTTCCATCCAGATAAAACCACTATGAACACGGCAGCTCTCAGAAGGTATATTCCTTTTTTTCTTTTCTGTTAGCATTGCTTTTTTTTTTTTTTTAAAGAACATGATTATAATGGAAAACTTTGTGTAGGAGAATTTGGAAGTTCTCACAGCAGCTTGGTAGTACAGTTTTGTAGCCGTGTCATAGGTGGAACCTTCCTGTACTCTCCCTTCACTGGATGGCCCTTTAGAGCCTCTGTCGCTGCCCTGCTCTTTGTTAGCTTTTCTTTTGTCTTCTTCCTGTCTTCCAAGTCTTCTATACACTGTATGTGCCCCTTGCTCACTGTGGTGCTCTTCAAAGTGTTCCCTGCTGCGAGTCTCTGTCCATTGGTATCTTCCCAAGAGGTGATGGCCCTGACAGTTGCTGTTTGCTCAGAAGGGAATGTGGTCCTGGGAGTTTGTCTCCCTGATTCTTTTTTGTTGTAGTTCATTCAGCAGAGATGAAGAAGTCTGTTCCTCACCAAGTAGAGATGTTACTGAACACACACAGAGCACCCCTACATGCTGTGCCGCACCCCAGTTAGATGTAAAATCACATATAATGGGGAAAATAGTGACAGAGAATTAAGCTGCTGAGCCTGAGGATGCCTGTAGTGAAATCGCTCAGTTACTCTGTTAGTTTCTAACAAGCACTTGGTCATTCTATTGTGGTACGTTTTTTAATTGATCTTGAAGATGCAGAGGGATATACTATTTTTAAAAATGTGAACGTGCTGGCTGTGGTGGCCTGTGTCTTTGATCTCAGCAGAGGCCGGTGAATCTCTGTGAGATCAAGGCCAGCTGGGGTTGTCTTATATAGGGATTTCCAGGCCAGCTCAGGCTACGTAGTGACTTTTTAAAAAACCGAAATAATCAGGGCTGGAGAGATGGTTCAGTATTTAAGAGCACTAGCTGCACTTGCAGAGGACCCAGGTTTGAGTCCCAGCACCCATATGGAGGCTAACAACCGTCTGTAACTCCAGTTCCAGGGAATCCAACATCCTCTTCTGACCTCTGTGGGCATTGCACTTATACACATGTGGTTAGTACACATACACATAAAGTAAAAATAATAAAATATTAAAAATATCTAAATAAATAAAGTGATAAGATTGTGTCTGTCCTTGGCATGGCTGCTGTAAAAGGCAAAGACAGATTAGATAGAAGCACAGACTCTCTAGTGTCATCCTTTACTCAAACGCCTGTGTGTCCTGTCACTTGGGTCCCTGAAGTCCTCTCATCCTCAGTGTAGCCCATTGCTGGGCTGATGGTTCTGCAGAGACCTGCAGCACTCTGCTGACCAGGTCTGCTTTTAATTCTCTCTTCATGCTTGTTGTTCAGGATGGAATTGATCATGCATGTATCATCAGTAGTTCAGCCTTTCCTCTGGTTTCTTCTTTTTTATTTCTTACTGAATCAGGTTTTGTGATGACCCAGGCCTATAGGGTTATGTGGTAAATGAAGCATGGTCCATGTCCTGGACACCCAGCAGGGACGCAAAGTACTTGGGCATTGTGACCTCTGTTTTTGAAATCCAATGGCCATTTCCTTTTCTGGGTGGATGTGAAATTGAGTTCTAAGAAGATCATGGGCTAGGTTATGATCATATGTGTTAAGGGCCATACAAAGAAACTCTGATTCTTTTGGGATTATCATACATTTAAGTGATTTTTGAATAATTTCCTTCTTTATAATGAAAGTTTTCCTCTCCACTTAAGTAAAATGACTGGAAAGCACTCTGTTAATAGTGTGGGAATAAAGCTTGAAGTTTTAGGCGGTCTGTTGCTTGCATCAATGTGATCTGATTGGTATGCTTCTCTTGGTCCTTAGGTTGCTCCCAATGATGAAGCTGTCGTGACACTGTTGTGTGAATGGGCTGTTAGCTGCAAGCGGTCTGGCAAACACAGGGCCATGGCTGTGGCCAAACTCTTGGAGAAAAGGCAAGCAGAAATTGAGGCTGAGGTAGGTTTGGCTTTCTTTCTCCGTACTGAATGCCATAGTTTAAAATGCTGTTGTAGGCAGGTACGATGGCACACACCCTTAATCTCAGCACTCAGGAGACAGGCAGGTGGATGTCTGAGTTAGGGGCCAGCCTGGTCTACATAGTGAGTTCCAGGCCAGTCGGGGCTACGTATAATGAGACCCTGTCTCAAAAAATTAAATTATTGTTGTGAGGAGAATACTTCCTCTTACCCTTGTTATATGAGACCTTTTTTCTCTTGGGAGGGAAGGATGTACCTACCACTTCTTCTAAAGAGGACTTTGAAGTGAAGATCTCTGTAAGCAGACACAGCCAATAATTTGTTCTAGACTAATTAAGAAATATATCTTTTAAAATTGAACTTTAACATCTGATTAGAACAAATCTCATTTTGTGAAACTGAGATTCATAAAATGCATAAGCATACAAAACCTTGTATATAGTATAAGCCAGCTTTATGAAATTTTGAAGCTATCATACTAGAAATATTTTCTCGAGGTAGTTTTGATTATGAGAGCATAGATATGAATTTGAATTCTTTTTTGAGATTATGTCTTAGTCCCAAGACAGAGCCATTAAAGCTTCAGATATAATATTACAAAAGATAAAATATTGCTAACATTCATCAACATTAGCTTTTGTTGAAAGGGAATTTTTTAAGTGAGCTTTCTTAATGTAAATGTTAGAAGGGACAGCCACAGGGACGGTGTGTCTGATTGGAGGAGGCGCTTGGCATACCTCACTTCAGTGACTTCCTGGCCTCCTTTGCCACTCTGCTCTGTCTTATTCTCCAGCTTCCTCTACATAGCACACAGTTCCCCCAAGAGTGACGGAGTGCTCTACTGCCCATGGCCTCTACTTGCCTGGACCCACCTGCCTTTCTCACAGTATTTTGTGCCATTATCTCCTGGCTCTCACCTAATCTTGGCCTTTCTTTCGTGCAACCATATACAACTTACTTTTATTTGGAGGCCTTGGCTCTTGCTGTTTCTAATTGGTGGTAGATTCTGCTCCTCAATCTCTATGCCTAGCATCTTTTTGGAACATTCCTGGCTTGGGAAGTGTCACTTCCTGTGGAACATCCTTTGACATCATGGCGCCTTTGCAGTGATGGAGTCTCCCGTCACCAGGTGATCTGAAGTTCCCAGCAGCCACTCCCAGATGCTATTTCTCACATTGCTGCTTTACTTTGGGCATTATAGCAAATGTGAATAGATAATTTGCTTATTATTTAATGTCTGCAAACAGCATGTGAGCTTGGCAGAAGAGGCCTTTGCAAATGGGACAGGTTGAATAAATGGTATCTTAATATTCTTAATACAATGAATATCCCAATTAAAGACTAAATGGTCAAAATGGAAAAGGTGAAAGAGATACTGAAAATAGAAAGAGCTGTCGAAAAGAGTCTTGTTACTTCTGAGCTATCCATTTCCTGTCTTTAAGTAAATTCCAGGTTTAGGAATGTAGAGGTTAAATACTTTCATTAGATGTGTTTTGTGAACCACAGAGATTCCTGGCAGTCCTAAGAAATCTTAGTGGTCAAGTGTGGTAAATAAGCAAAGGAATGCTCTTGGAAGAACTGTTCACTTTCTCATTTGACACTTCCTACCATGCATTCATAAGTACATCCTTCTGACAAAGGGACACAGCACAAAGTAATCAGATCCAGTAACATGTGCCAGGTAGTTTAGGAGAACATAAGAAAAAAAGAGCCTCTAATCGTTTTCAGCAATTTTGCATACAGATATGAGATATTTTATTATATAGCCCTATATGGAATATTTTATTGTACAACCCTATATATTCATGTGGGTATTATTACAATACTAGGTAGAATTTATGGTTTACATGAATAATGTTCTTTGAGGTATTCCTTAAAGTAAGTTGAATTGTTATGGGGTGGCTTCCTCTAACTGTTAGAAATTATATTCACTATGGTGCATGGTCTTCAGATAGTGTAGAAATCTCGATTTCATGTTTTATTTAAGAGCTCAAATGTTAATAAAACCCGGCAAATTTATCACCTGTTGTAACTTCTCATCCTCTGTGACTCATGATGCTTGTTTGTTTTTAACCTGTAGAGGTGTGGTGAATCAGAGGTCCTAGATGAGAAGGAGTCTATTTCCTCAGCCTCTCTTACTGGATCTAGTTTGCCTGTTTTCCAGAATGTTCTTCTAAGGTTTTTAGATACACAGGCTCCCTCACTGTGTAAGTAAAGAAGACCTTTTGCTTCTCTCCGTCTCTCTCTCTGTCTCTTCTTTCCCTCTTAGCTGGTTTTTCTCTTCTTTGAATCTCATCTAAAGTTCTTGGCACTGAATATAATCAGTTTTACTGAGCCAATTTTAAAAGTATTTTTTTTCTAATTGAGTAAAGTTAGTCATTTTAAAAATCATTGTGAGTTTAAAAAAAACGTAAAAAAATTGAAATTAAGTCATTAAAAAATATTTGGTGCACTAACGTCTCTTTCCCGAGTCTCTCTTACCCAAATGGAAGAAGTCGGGTCCTGTCACATTGAGCTGTGTATTGTGATCACAGCTTTTGGGGTTTGGAGCTGTTGTCTGACCTTCTGATTTTCTACTTCTCATACTTAAAAAGGGAGGAAAATGAAACATCACACTGTGTAACTAGGACCTCCAAGATGACAGTGAACGTGACTGCTGCTTCACCAGTAGCTACCAGCGCGTTTCCAGCACCCAGCGCTGTTGTCCTCTTTTGTTTTGTTATTGGGGAGTTGAGGGTTTGGGGAATAAACAACCGCCTTTTAGGTACTAAGGGTAGATGCTTGTGAAAATTCATTTGTGTGAGCAGTGTTAACTCATCATTATTCTGAGATTTTCAAATGAGAAAATAACACAGGGAGGGTCTTAGGGTCGAGAGAGCACAAAACAAGCTCTGGAAAGAGTACATACAGCTTGTCAGATGGTGGTAAGGAGTGGGAGGGGAAGGGAGAAGTTTACGGAAAGGAAAGAGATAAGGCAGAAAAAGCCCACATTATTGCAACTATATCTTTGGAGGAAGGACAGTGTGTGGGGCTGAGTGAGGCCTGACACCGGAGGGTTTCTGGAACAAGTGGCTTGCTTTTAATCATCCAGAGGCCTTCCAGGCTCCGGGAAAGCAAGAGCCAGGTGGTTGGACAGTGGGAATCAACACTGTGAAAGGGAAGCAGAAAGATGAGATGTCAGAGTAGATGGCTGAAAAAAGTGTCCTTCCAGGCACAGGAGCTGGCAGCTGGCAGTTGTCTCGGTCTGTGTGGGAGGTGCACATCGCTGAACACTTGTCTCTTCTTCCTCATGTCTGTTTTCTTATGGGAGAAGCATCTTCCTTCTATCCTTTCCTGGTTCTGAGTCTCAGGTACTGTCTGGAGACTTGCTGTGTTTACCTAAGGAGAGACTGCTTATCCCTGGGTGTGAGGAGACACTCAGGGACGGAGTTTACAGAACCAAATTGACTGCTCTTCGACCGAGTCTATGTGTTTCTTGTTGGTGTTTGTGAACATGACGGTGCTAGGAATTGAGCTTTGTAGGGTCTAGCCTTAAGAGTTTTAAACTTGTCCCAGAGATGTAGCTTTAGAATACAGTTACAATACTGAAAATCATACTGTGAGTTAATATATGGGTAAAAAA
Source organism: Eospalax fontanierii (assembly GCA_035773235.1). Lineage (NCBI taxonomy): Eukaryota > Metazoa > Chordata > Mammalia > Rodentia > Spalacidae > Eospalax > Eospalax fontanierii. The sequence continues at coordinate 27,572,515 of CM069548.1, read as the reverse complement.
AAAAAGAATACAGAGTTGACTACTGGCCTTGGGTCTTTTAAATTTATTTTCTTTTTTCCTTTTCATTGGCTCTATATTAATTACTTTTCTCACTGTTGTGATGAAATGTCTGACTAAAGCAACTGAAGGAAGTGTTTACTTTGGCTTACTTAAGGGCTAGTTGAGCATGGTAAGGAAGTTATGGCAGCAGGTGCTTGAGGTGACTGGTCTTAGGGCATCCACACCAGGAAGCAGAGCATAATGCATGCTGGTGTTTGTCTTTTCTAAAACGTTTGGTCTGAGGCCCCAACCAAATGGAATGGTGCTGCCTACAGTTAGGGTAGGTCTCCCCACTTCATCCCAGTCTGGAAACTCCCTTACAGTTTTTCTTCCAAGGTGATTCTGTATCCCATCTAGTGTACAATCAAGACTAGCCATCACAGAATCCCTCCCTGCGCACATATCATTTAAGTTGTTCTCTCGGGACGTCGCCTTTGAGAGAGTACACATACATACTCTCAGAGATGCAGTCCTTGCAGGTATTCAGAAGTAATCATAAATTCTCTTTGTAATAAAAGCAGAAGAGAGTCTAGCCATGCATTGTGCTTGCATTATGATATATGTGGTCTGTGGCTGTTTACTTGTCAGGGACCACTGTTATTAAACTTGAAATTGTGTTTAGCATACTGGTGGTTTGCATAACAGTCGGCCAAACAAAGCCTGCCTGTCAGGACTGTAGAGTGCTTACTGCTCTTGCAGAGGTCCTGGGTGTATTACCAACACTCACACCAGGTGGCTTATAGCCACATGCAACTTCAGCTCCAGGGTGTCCAACATCCTCTTCTGGCCTCCCTAGGCGCCTGCATGCATGTGGTGAACATACACTCCCTCAGGCATGTACACGTATACTTAAACAACATTCTTGTCTGCTTTTTACAAAATGTGAAGGCCTCAGTAAATGCTGGAATAAATTCTTTTTCAAAATACAGCTTTTATTCATTTTTGTCAGTTTCATGCATGTGTGCACTGCGTTCCACTGCTTACTCTTTCCTTTCCTGTCCCCTTACCACTTCTGTCATGTTTCGTAGTTTTAAAAAAAGAAACATTGATTATAAAAGGTACTGAAAGTGTTCTTAAACCTTCTAAATATTTGTCTGTTTTTCTGTCAAATGGGCCAAGCAATTGCTAATTGAATCTGTTTCTTGCCTAGCCGACCCGAACAGTGAATGTGAAAAGGTGGAATTTGTGAACCTGGTGCTGCTCTTCTGCGAGTTTATTCGCCATGACGTCTTCTCCCATGATGCGTACATGTGCACCCTCATTTCTCGTGGAGACTTGTCAGTCACTGCGTCTGCTGGGCTGCGGTCCCCAGCAGGGGAGAATGCTGATGAACACTACTCAAAGGACCACGATATGAAAATGGAGGTATGGTCCGGGGGTGATGCCCACACCCTACCCCAAAGTAAATGCCACGGTGGGAGTCAGTTTGAGATGGGCAATTTGGTCATAGAAAGGCAACTGAATTTTAGTTCTGTTCTCTTTCTAGAAAGTTCCTTTTTCTCTGTTCTTTATACTTAGAAAGGACAGTTGCACTATGTGACTTTCACAGTTTTCTTTTTTTTTTTTCAGTTAATGAAAAGACATGACTGGCCATAGGGATTTTTTTTTTTTCATGAGATTACAGTGGTACACTTCTGGTTGTAGCTTGAAGTTTTCTTTTAATTTTGTGTCTCACAAGTGAGTGAGTTTTGACATCAGACTCCCCTCACTTTTCATTCTGAGGAGCATCCTTTCCTTCATGGGTTGCTTATTTCGTATAGCACTCTGACACATTCTCACACACTCTGTATTAGTAACACATAATATTTCCTTTTCAGTTCAAAACTTAATCTCTGTTTTTCAAATGTGGTAGAATTTTTATTGCAGCAAATTGTTTTATGCTGCGTCTATGACCATATGATTTTCTGCCTGGTGTGAATATTTTGACACTCTTCTAGATATTTAAAATTTCAAGATAAAAAGATTTCGTTTACAGTAGGGAACAGTAGAAAATGAGCAAAATCTCTTAACAGTCCTCGAAAAACAGATTCATGTTGGTTATGTAATATGCGTTTATCAGATACTGTTAGGGTACGTTCAGAGTTGAGCTTGCATTTGTACCTTTTTAAGGATTCTTTTCTGTTCTTGGATATTTAAGTCTATTTTGTTTTCATGACTAGAAGCCCAATGAAAGAAATTATGGCCAGTTTGTTTTTAAACAGGAAGTTTATGTGCTCTTCCCTTAAAATACCACAAGAGGTCAAACTTCCTCATTGTGAGTGGAAAATGCGTGACTGTTCAAAGTAATACATGTCTTAAAGGTTCCTTCAGCTTTTTCTTTTTTAGAGAAAAGGAAGCCAGTGGGAGTGATGGATAGGATAATGAAAACTTTTGCTGTCATATTTCAGCTTTTGTTTCTTAAAGTACAACATTTACAACGTGACTTTCTTTCTCTGGCAATTATCAGGAACAGAGCATTATGGCGCATATGGGCCTTGGCTCAGGAACCACTAACATTTTTGACGAAGTAGACAAGAATGACTTTAAAAGTGACTTTGGTTCGGAGTTTCCAGTAGGTTCAACCTTTGGTTCTTACTGACACTTAACGCACCACTTCCCACCCCAGCTGGGCTTCATCCTTTTATTTCTCATCCAGTGTATCAGAACGACTTACACACTTTGTGTACGTGTGATCCTGCCATTGTCCACCCTGATCACAGCGATCATTTCCTGCACTTGTTTCACCTCAAGGCATCCTCACTTTTGGCTGTGCTTGCTGCTCTGTAAAGCCTAATATTCCTCTGAGCTTTCTGCCTATGACCCTTGTTCATTTTGAGATCCTCATTTCTAAGGAATGTGTGAATGTTGTTTCATTATAACAATCCACGTATGTCTTGAGTCTCTAAAGAACAGCTTTGTGACTCATTCATTTTTCTGCTGTTTCATCAGGATAATTCTAATGTTTTTCATGAATCTTGTCGTGTAACTGTTTATGAATGCATTGTCTGAGGTGCAGATTTAAACCTTGCTATCTGTTGATTAATATTTTAATTATTGTTATGTATGTTTTTGCAGGAAATATAGCCCATTGAGGATATAGTACTTATATTTAAGTTTTCTTGTATTACTGGTCCTCTGGTTGGTGTAGACACATTTTCTCCTCTATTAGATGTGCTTTTTATCTCCCTGTTTTCTAAATGGGGTCATGGTACTGACAAAATTCTACTCATTTGAATAGAAATTTTGTGGAAAATTAAAAATTTCTACCTATCTTTCCCATCAGTAGTAAGTAGGAAAAGCTGTTCCTCTGTGAACATCTTGTGTTCACAGTTCTGGTATGTAGGACTCGGGTTTGATTTTGCTCCCTTTTCATTTACAATTTCCAACATTTGTTTTACATGACTTAGATTTTTTCTCCCATGCCTGGAGACTCCTGTGAGAATACCAACCCTTCTTTGAGCAGAAGAATGTCAGTTAATGGTGAGAAACTGGCGAAGAGAGAAAAACCCAGGGAATTAATTTTTCCTTCCAATTATGACCTCCTCCGTCACCTGCAGTATGCAACCCATTTTCCCATACCTCTGGTAAGTTGTTGCTCTGTCGGTGTGCACACTGAGTATTTTATCAGGTCATTAACCACTGACTCCCAGATTATCTACCTGCTTGCCCTTTTATCAGAAGGACTTGAGTCACTGCAAATGAAGTCTAACTATGTTTCCTGCTTTTAACTTGGAAGTCATCTGCTTATTGGTTTTCATATGTACACTTTGACTGTTGATATTTTTGGCATTATACAAATCAGTAAGAGTTTCGGGGCACAAGAAAATTCTTGTGAATGAATAAGGAGAGGGGCAGATGTGAAAATGCATGTGCCACCCGCTAGAAGGTGAGCGGTTTGGCATTCCCTGATCCCTTCCATCTCGAAGAATGAGTATTGGAAAGAAAGATCATCTAATGACGTGATGGAAGAGGTTGTGATTGAGATAGATTGGGATTTGGTTAGCACATTTAAAGAACATGCCAAGAAATTTAGTGTTGTCTTAAAATAGTGTTGTCTTTATTCCAAAGAGAAACAAAATGTTAGCAATGAACATTAGGCTAAATGCTGAAAACATTTTAAATTATTTGGTTCACTATTTCCTGAAATCTTATAGTAAATGCAGTTTCGGGAGATCTTTTTCTAGTGTGTGCATGAGATTTTTTTCGATATCAGAAGTATGACTGGGAGGCATGTTATTTTCTGGATGCCTTTGGAAGTTTGATAGTAAGTATTTTGTTAAAGTTAAATAGAATTGTTGTTTTGAAATATCCTCCAAAATGACTCAAAAATCGCTAATTCCTATTTTCTTTTGATTTATTACATTAAAAATTCCTTTTTGTTTTTATGTCCATGAGGACATTACAGCTTTATTTATCTCAGAATACAGTCAACAGTTTTCAGTTGTTCTCTGTATCACCCATTTTCAGTATAGCAGAAATGTTCGTGGATAACCTCTCGCATCTCGGATTTATTTTAAGATATTAAGTGTATGGGCTGGAAATAAGCTCAACGGTTAAGAGCACCGACTGCTCTTGCAGATGGCCCAGGTTTCATTCCCAGCACCCACATGGTAGCTAACAACTGTTCTAGCTCCAGTTCAAGGGATCTGATGCCCTGTCCCGACCTCTGCAGGCACTGCTCAACGCAGGTATACTTAGAGCCAGAGCATTCATACACATAAAATAAATAAAATTTAACAATATAAAATATTAAGAGTATGGAACTGGTTAAGAGCACCAGGTGCTTTTGCAGAGGACCTGGGTTCAGTTCCCAGCATCCACATGGTGGCTAACAACCATCCGTAACTTCAGTTCCAGGCAGTCTGACACCTTTTTCTGGCCTCCATGGGCTTGTGCTCATGTGATTCACTTACACACAGCAAAATACTCCTACCCATAAAATATAAAGAAATCAGTATTATGTGTAAAATAAACTTTAATAAATATTAATAAAATAATAAACTTTATGTGCTACTAATTCATTAATACTAGCTTCTTAGTGTCAACAACATATCATAGTTCTACAAGGCATTAACATCATAGGGAACAAATAAGTCAGTTAGGAACTCTGAACTCTCTTGGGAACTTTTTCTATAGACCTGAATTACAAAGTTTATTAAAATAAAGGAAAGACAGGAACAGAGTAAGGTAGAAGAAATAGAGGGAAGTGGTGAGCAAAGCCTTGCAGATCTCTCTGCTCTGTGATTCTGGGGTCTGAGGAGGTGCCAAACATCAGCTTCTCCAGCTTGTACCATCCTAAAGATGCCCACTTCCCTAGAAGAAAATGCTTGATAATGTTCCTTGACAATCGATGCTGTAGGATCAGTTTTTAATTTCTGTTTTTTTTTTGTGTGTGTGTGTGTGTATAAACGTGTATGCATGTGTGTAAGGTGTATGTACAAGTGTAAACAGGTGTGTATGTGCCTGCACATGAACTTACTGAAGCTAGAGGAGGATGTTGGGAGTCCTACTCTGTTACTCTCTACCTTATCCTTTGAGAGAAGGTTGCTTGCTGAGCCTATAGGCTGGTTGCCAGTACGCCCTAGTGAGCTTCCTGTCTCTGCCCTCACAGTCCTGGTGATACAAGCATGCGTGGCAGCACCTGGCTTCTTATGGGGGTGCTGGAATCCCATTTCTGGTCCTCATGATTGCACAGCAAGCACTCTTACCCACTAAGTCATCTCTCCAGGCCTGGATCCAATTTTTAATTAGCTTTCCACTACTGGTTTACTTACCCCCCCACCCTAATGACAGCTGTAATTCAGAATAAATTATCAGTATGAAAAATGAAAAGAATAGGTTATTTAAATATCGACATTATATTGAGAGTCTGTTTTTCCTCTTTATTAGAAAGAGTAAATCTAGCTAATCTGCTATGTATGTGAAGAGGATATAAATATATGCTTAAAAATGTTTTGATCTTTTGCTAACTGCTATGTGGTCTTAGTGACCTGAGAGACCAAGAAGAGAGAATGCAAGGGGACTTGCGCAAAGGTTCACAAGTATAGTTCTGTTCACACAGTTACATGGCAGATACTTTGACCTGTCCATCAGGAAAATGTGCTGCTTCGTAGGCATTTTACCAGCCTGTAACCGGGGAAAGTTGTTTACACTGTGTAAGATACGTGTTAATGATGAGAGTCCCTGTTCGTTTTTATTAGCTAGACTTTTCTAGAACCTATTGTGTTACAGATTTTTAAAATAGATGTTTTGTGCTTTTTAAAGTTTAGTTAGTGAAATTTTAGTTTAGTGAGATTACAAATACCAGTTTCAAGCTTCTGAAACAAGTTCTTTAAGTACAAAAATAGCTTTTGGAATCAAATTTGTGCTCTTGGGTTCCAGGAACTGTATAGTCCATGCCATTTTGTGATTCTTCTGCCTCAGCTCCAGAGTGCTAGCACTATAGACACGTGCCACCATGTCTAGCCAGGAGCAGTTTCATAAGCACTGCAGCCGTTACAATGTATTTAAAACTTTTAAAAGTAATTTATGTGTATGAGTTAGTATTTACATTGTGTATATGTGAGCCATGTGTATGCCTGGTGCCTGTGGAGGCCAGAAGAAGGCTTGGATCTCCCTGGAGCTGGAGTTATAGGCCATTGTGAGCTATTTGATAGGAGTTCTGGGAACTAAACTCAGGTCCTCTGCCAGAACAGCAAGTGCTCTTAACCATTGAGCCCTTTCTCCAACCCATTTTAACTGATTTAATGTGGAGTTTTATAATATTAACAATACACACAGAAGCCCCACTGTTGGGGTTACATGACTGCAGTTCAGCACTGAAGAGGTAGAGGAATGAAGATGAGGAATTTAAGACCATCCTTGGCTACATAGTGAGTCAAACTGGGCTATACAAGATCCTGTCTCAAAAAAAAAAAATGAAACGAAAACAAAGCAAGAACTTCACAAAATCTCACACATGCTTAACAGTACTTTTCTAATCCTCCTAGTAAGTCTTTTTCCTAGTAAGTATTTTATTTAATGCCGTGCATCAAAGCCTATGTGTATACTGGCAGTGGAGAGGATCTGATCAGAGCTGGACTGATCTGTACTTGACACTGTGGGTCCATGTGGGTCAACCTGGTCTCTAGACTTGAGAGGGGCCATGGCCTGGTGTGGGCTGCATTCCTAGCAAGGCTTTGCTTTGTGAATCCATGTCTCTATTTTGGGACTATTTGGAGACTGGAGAGGTAGCTCAGTGGTTAATAGCACATGCTTTTTGTCTAGAGGACTTTAGTTCCCAGCAACCACTTTGGATAGCTCACAGCCATTAGGGGAGCTCACTCCAGCTTCTGGGGGATCTGACAACTCTGGCTTCCAAGGGCTCCTGCGTTCACACACACACTCACATGTGTGCATCATTATATACACAATTTTTAAAAATCTTGAAAAATTTTAAAGGGACTGTTTGGCTGGTTTTATTTTTCTATACCTTTGATGTGAGTTTCTAGTTCCAAAACAGTTTCAGTAGTTAATACAGTTCCCTTATATTGTTGAAGGGACCAGGTATTCATATGATGACACAACAAAAACAAGAGAGTATTAATTTTGTCATTACTGGCAGTAAGATGCCTTTATTTAAAGACCAATAGGTGGAGTATAAGTGTATATAAAACATGCAAACCCCTTTTAGAATTAATTAATTAATTAATTTCTTAATGAGAGACATGATCTCATTTCATACACCTGCTGGCTTCAAACTCATGGTGAGCCTTCTACCTCAGCCTCCTGGGTGCTAGAATTAGCAGGTATGAGCCACTGTTCTTGTCAGTGTAAGCCTTTTCATAAATGAAAGTTGTTAGCTATTCTGCTACAAAAAATTAGGTGTTAAAACCCGGAGTAATAAATAGAGTTTATTATCTGTCAGTGTGGTAGGGTAGAAATTAGACACACTCGGTTTGATACAAGTTTTTATCTTTTTAAATGATCAAAGACCTTTAAAGTTGTGTTACTGAAAGTCTTCCTGGCAACTTAGATGCAGATCATTTTGCATATTTTCCTCAAGAAGGAAGTTCTACCCATTGAAATGAATCTCTGCATCTGTATCATAGCTCTCATTTTGATTTGAAGGATAGTTCAGTTTGACTGTGGTTCAACAAGACTTTTTAGTTTTCCTGTACAAATATTTTGGTTAAGGAGTATCAGCAACCATAACAGAGTGTAGGATTGCCTCTGCCTTTATTGAAAAATGAGCTTTGTACATTAACTAGTTTGCTAACTCTTGGTTGTTTGTTTTATTACCAAGATTCTCCTTTGCTCTTTGAAAATTATGACTTAACTTTCTGATCTAGAGAGAGATGATTTCCTTGAAAAAAAATTCTTTTATTTAAAAAAATTATTTTATACGTTGTTTTCACTTCTTGGTTTTTCTTTTTGAGCCTTAGTCTCCTTAGGAGAGGCAAAAGTCTCAGTGACCTTCAGGCGAAATGCTTTTGAGAGATGATAGTACAGGATCGGGTCAAAACACAGATTCGACACAGCCAGGAGCAGTGTGGCCTCTTTGGCTTTAAAGAGCGAGATTCTGGTTGAGCAGTCAGATATGACTTCTGTCTGGCTCAGAGTGTATGGGATGCGCACAGCATGGTACGGAACAAAGCATATGATGTAGCCAGTTGTCACTAAAAGTATGTTGACAAGAGCTTTTTTCACATTTGGGTAGTTTTCATTGTCTTTGTTTCTGTAGAGCTGTCTCACTACAAGGAAGTTGGATATTAAAATGATGGCTGAGAAATTCAAAAATATTGCCACACATATGAAGTTTGTCAGCAAATGCCAGTTTCTTCCAAACTCCTTTTTAAATTCCATGCAACCTACACTCAACTTTTCCTCAATGTCCTTGATGGGAATCACCATGTTTGGCACCATTATAAGAAGGACCATGAGCCATACCACAGTCGATATCATTTTGGCAAATCCAGGTTCTTGTATTCGGTAAATCTTAGAAGTATGTGTTAGCTGAAGACAGCGATCAATACTGACAAATGCCAAGAAGATAATTGACAAGTACATGTTGATGTAGATGAGGCAGGCTGTTACTTGGCAGTGGAATATCCTCAGCTTCCAGGGTGCCACTCCCAAGTCAACAGTGATTTTCACTGGTAATGCCAGAGTAAGCAGGAAATCGGCTGTAAGCAAATTAACTAAGTATATGCTCACACACCTGTGATTCGTGGTTTTCTGTGTAAAAGCCCAGGTTGCAAAACAACTTCCAATAATTCCAACAAGGAAAACTAAATAATAGAAATATGTGAATGGTTCCAGGTCTCCATAAACTGGACAGAACAGCGAACTGTTTGTCATCTTGAGGGAAAAGAAGTAAGGGTTCAATGACTTAAAAAACAAGAGTCCAAAGGATCTGTGAAAAAGAAAACAAGGGAAGTGTTAGTAATGAAAATTAGAAGCTGACTTCCTTACGAACATCTGTACTCAGAATATCATCGTCTTCCTGGTTCTTAGGTAGAATTTCATTGGTGAACCTAATGGACTGTATGGGGACATCCTAAACTCTGAGCAGCCCAGGTTTTCCCTCGTCTGGTTTCTGTGACTTTCAGGAAATCCCATGTCGATTTGCTGTTTGGAAGCAATATTTTTGACTTCATGGTTTTGCACTGTGATAGCTCTTTAAATAGCTAAGTTTAAAGAAGCTTCTTTGCAGAGAAGGTAAGTGGCCAGACATTCTGAGAAGTTACGGAGGGGAAGTTGGTGATGTGGTATTGCCTGAAGAGATCTCAGTGAGGCTATCTGGTTTGCTCTTTATAAATTTATAGCTTATGCTGGAAGAATGTAGGCTGATGAGAGGAAGTCTGTAAGGTTTTTTGCAGTGTTGTTTAAAAAGTAGGCTTTCTAGGGTGAAACCTGCTAGACTATTTTTAGAAATAGAATTTTGTCTCTTTTGTTTTCAGAAGGATGAATTGAAGTATTAGAATTCGGTACTGCAGTGATGCCCATCACCTCTCTTATCACTGTGCTGGTTTCAGAGTGGTGTGGATATGCTGGCCAGCATTGTGGCCTCCAGCCACGTGTGGCTGGTGAATAAACACTTTAAATGGTGAACACATTAAAGATGTGTTTAATGTCACATTCAGATTTTATATTGAGCACCTATGAAACATTTTTGTGATATTAGGCTCAATATATTAATGAAATTTCATTGTTGTATTTCATTTATTTAAATTTTAATTTTCTGTGTAAGAATGTTCTGCTTACATGTATATAAGCGTGAGAGTATCACATGTGTGCATTTCTCACAGAGGTTAGAAGAGGACATTAGATCCCTGGAAACTACAACATCCTCCAAGAAAAGCTAAGTTATATTGGTATCAAAACATAGAACTTTACTGGACCTGGTGGTGGGCATTCAGGGGGTAGAGGCAGGAGGTACACAAGCTCAGGGTCATCCTTAGCTACTTGACAAGACTAAGGATACATGGGACCCTATCTCAATCTCAAAACAAAAAAATCCGACTTTAATATTAAGTATTTTTTTCCCTTTGGCTGTGAGTTTTGCTGTAGTCAAAAGTCTAGAAGACATTCTCTTAGAGCCACTATAGTTGATAATGACTACAAAACCTTGTCATGTCTCCCCTAGACAGGAACACTGACTTGATTTATGGGCCCAAGTTTAACTGAGCTCTCATTGCCATGGTATGACTCCCTTGTTTAGGGTCATAAGTCCTTCTTTGTGCTTCTACCTCTTGGTGTGGGCTCTCTATTGCATATTAAACAACTTTCTTTGGATTTAAAGTCTAGAAGATTGCCTTTATGTTTCATCAAGAAAAATCCATATATATTATGTTACAAGATATTAGAAGTATAATGACTGGCAAAGAAGGGCCCAGTGGCCATCAAAATTTGTTTTAATTAGATAACTTCTGAAGTCCTATTCAACCTTAATTTTCCAAATTATTCAGTGATACGTTGGATATCTTTTAAAAATGGTTATTATTATTATTTGTGTGAATGTGTGTGTGTGTGTGTGTGTGTGTGAGAGAGAGAGAGAGAGAGTATGTGATACATGAGTAAGGTTGTGTTCCATGTAGACGGTACTTTTTCGGAAGGAAGTTGGGCTTCTTGGAGTTGACTGACTGTCTCCTTCACCTTTACGTGGATATTCTGGGAATGGAACTCAGATCTACTTAAGCACCTTTACCTGCTGCATCATCTGGTGCTATTGTGAATGTCATTGAATAAAACAGTGTATGCAAACAGGTTGACAAGACAGATGTACATCAGACCTTTTAAAACGTCACTTAAAAGTTACATGCCCTTCCCTTTCTTCTATCAGAGTTAGGGCTGTAGGGTTTGATCATTCTGTGTCAAACTCAATGAAAATTGTAAGGCACTTACTGTTAGTGTTTGGTATCTATACATTCTTATTTAATCTTCCATCATTCCTGTGCATAGTTGTTGTAATCTGAGGTTAAGTCCCTGGGCTGTGTAGTTGGAATTACAGAGCCAGAATCTTGGCTCAGTCACATCTCAGAAGCCACAGTAATGGGGAGAATGATTCTAATGCTAATTACTAATTCTATAGGGACCAGTCCCCACCTGGGGGCTATGTGACTGGAATGTTCTTACTAATTTCACATAAAACAGCTGAAATAAAATATTTACTTTTAACATTTTCCGAAAGTACTATTATAATAAAAGAAGTTTAGGCATTTCGTGTGTTTTGCTGTTTCATCTTATTATATATATCTGAAAACTAAATTTAGGTCTTATTCTATAATTTGGACTTTGCTTTCAGTGTTCTCACAACTAATATTCTCATTAGTATCCCCACGGTTTATCTATCTGTCTGTCTTTGTTTTATGTGCTACATTGAACCCATGGCCTGGTGCTTGCTGAACGGGTGATCTGCCACTAAGCTGCACCTCCCCCTCCCTCAGTCCCAGGTCCCATTTTAGATCGGTCATATCTGCACTTTCTGTGAACAATTCCTTCCTGTCTCAGTACTTTAGCAGGCGGTAGGATTTTAGAATTTTAATACTTTGAAGTTAAATGGACTCTGTTGATAGCTTCTTTCCAGTCCTCAGATTGTTGGAGGAGACTGAGGTCTGGCACTTGCAAGTTGCTAAAGATTCTGCATCCTATTTGAGCAAGACAAGGATCCGTGGTCCCTGATCATCTCTAGTCTTTCCGCCTTTATCCTTACTTTTACCAAATCTTGCCTATTGTCCCACAGACCTGAAGGGAGCTCTTGCTGTTAGAATGCTATTCCAGGCTTCTCTCCTTATAACCCTGGGTTTTATAGTTACAACATTTATATGTATCGTGGAATTCTGAGACTGGTTTCATCCCCATGTTAGCTTATTGCTTATTTTTGGGGTGCTGTGAGTTTGATTTCAGCCCCTTTATTTCATTTCAAGTGTTACACAGTGATAGTAACATAATAATGCATTTCTTCAGGTGCCTCATTGCTTCCATAATTATATGGCAGTAATACTTCTGTGGTGAAGAGAAGTATTAGAATAGTTTGTTTTGATTGATAAGTACCCTCCGTAATTTGAATTGATATTCTAGAAGGCAGTAGCTTACTTCAAATAATTACAACATAACTGCTCATTCAGTAGTGCTTGAGAGTATGCTTCGCATTTGCTTTTTATAAAATTCTATCTGGGTTTCCATGGAGAATAGTTTATTAAAAATTGGCATATGTTGAGTAGAGTTAAAATTGACTATAATCACATCTTATGTTCTCTACCATGAATTTGAGATCTAAGAGACTGATAAATATTTTGCCAGCAAGTTAGCAGCCAGTGGGAATTAGATATATACTCCAGTAACGTTAAAGTATTTTAAATATCTCCTTAGTGCCCATAAATTGCCTGTTCCTTAGGTCAAAAAGAACCTCCTCAGATTTTCAGAAGGATTCATAGTGAATATTTTTTTTGAAATTAGTTATTGTAGTACTTGTAAAGGAAAGCTCTGTTAAGACCACATGCTGCTGGCCCTTATCTATCTTACTGTGAAACCTAGTTACCAAAGTTAGCTAGATAATTACTCCAGTTTGGATTTAATTGTCTTTCTGAGACAGGTGGACGAGATCAAAAGAGAGCATTTAATTATAGAATAGTTAGCTAAGATCTAGTCATAATTTAATAATTATTGTCCTGTTACCCAGCAGCCTTGTGATTGTCGACTTTCTGCTTAAATGTTGAAAAGTCTTAAGTTTGTCTTCTGTGGAAAAGCCCTGAATAGGTAAGCACCGAAAAGGACGTACCTGAGTGTGTCCTCTCTGGCCTGAGCAGGGTCCAGGTCTTAGAGAAGCAGGAGCTATCTACTTAGCAGCCCCATTGCAGGGCTGCTGACTGAACTAAGAATTTCCTTTCCTTTTTGTGTGGTTTAAAAGTGTTACAGATTGACGTAGATGAAACTGTGGTTTGCAAATAGCTTAAGCTGTATGAAAGTCTCCTGAGGAAGCTTTTGTAAGAAAACAATTTTATGGAACTCAAATTTGTAATCTTTCTTTTAGAGAAAAGATTTTCATTCATTCATTCTAGTACTTTGTCTTTTCTTTCTTTTCTTTTTTCTTTTTTTAAAGTACCCAAGATATGTTCTCTGTCATAATAGTTTAAAAAAATGTCAATGTAAGCCTTGTGTGAGTTCATGACTAATGACAATAGGTACTTGAACAAATACTTCTTTAGTTATTGACACCAACATTTTAAAGGTACAATGATATTGCTGCAGCTTAATTCCTGATAAGCTCTCTGTTAATTAAAAATAAACATGATATGCTAACTTATGGGCATCTATAATCCCAGCACTTGGGAGGCTGAAGAAGGATGATGCCATGTATTTGAGGCCAACCTGGACTCTATAGTGAGTTCAAGGTCAGCCTAAGCTATGAAGGAGACCCTATTCCACAAAGCAAACAATGGACAAAACAATTTAACTGAGTTTGGTAGAACAGATGCTTTATTTACCCCAACCCTCATCCCTCATTTTTTTTGGTAATCTTGAATTGTTTTTGCATGTTTGCTTGCTTGTGTGTATGCGTGTGTGCGCGTGTGTGCGTGTTTGGGCACATGCTTGGCATGGTGTATGTGACAACTTGCCGGACTTGGTTTTCTCTTTCTATTATATGGATCCTGGAGAGTGAACTCAAGTTGTCAGATTTGGTGGCAAGCACCTTTACCCATTGAACATTGTAGAAAAACCTTAAATACAAATAAAAGAACATCATTATATAGATAAATACTTAAAAATTTTGTTTCATGTATTTAATTTTGTCTGTGCTTACTCAGTCACTTAAAATGTTATTGTGCATATGGCTTTAGAGTTTGACATCAAGAATGTATTACATCTAGGCCAGAGAGAGGGCCCAGCTGGTTAAAGCATTTATCTCAGAAGTGTGACACCCTGGGTTCAATTCTTAGAACCAGTGTAAAGGTGGAAGGACAGAATTGACTCCTCAAAGTTTTCTTCTGATTCTTCCACATATATACCTTGGTATGCATCTCACACACACACACACACAAATAATAATAATAATAATTAATAATAATAATAAATTGGAAAATTATTTCATCTGTTTTTTCAAGTTCTGAAACTAAAACTATACTGTTTCTCAGTTTGATTCAAACAACACAATTAGTTGAGTTGAGGCAAGTATTTAGTAATTTATGTGTTATATTGCTTGGTTCAACATTCTCCTGCCTGCAGTGAGAAGATGCTAACAGAATGTGTGCTCCTAGCCTTGGATAGGAAGGAACACTCCCTGAACCTCTTACTGAGTCTGAAGAACAATCTTGTTACTTTGATGATTTTTAAAATTATTTTTTAATAAGTTTATTTATTTAATAAGTTTATTTGTTTATTTGGCACCTTTTACTTTTGTGTTGCTGTAGACCAGACCCAAGGCTTTAAGTATGGAAGGCAAAGTGAAGCTAGTTTTTATGACCTGAGCATTTTCCAGGAGTGGTAAATGTGCTGGTGCTAAGTGTTTGTAAGTGCTGAGCTGGGGCCTGGGTGCTGCTCTGATTCTTTATGCTTCATTGTCTGATAAGTGCTTTGATTTCTCCTCTTTTTCTCCTGATGATTCTTTGCCATTTTGCAGGTAGATAGAAACAGGTCAAAAGAGAACTCTTTAAATCCCAAGCAGATCCTTTGTTACTAGCTTAATAGCAGAGAAATGAACAAGCACCTGTGTCTTAGGACTGATCCAATAAGAAATGTCTGGCTAGCGGGACCTCAGGATGCATCATAGGAATTTTTGAAAAAATAGTGGAGCTGTTTGGGATGATAATCCCATTTGTTTAAGAGTCTTTGTTCTCTTTTTTATATGCACTCACTGATAAAGTTGAAGGAGTATTGTTTCTTACGTTTTGTATTTGATATTCGGATCAGAAATGGTCCTCACTTTCACCATTATCTGGGAGCAAGTGGTCCATCTTTAAGATCTGTGTTCTGTGGTAGACAGGACTCACCAAGGCCTACTTAGAGGAGAGACATGTGTGAATAGAATATGAGGCTCTAGATCAGGGCTTAACGTCACTGGGAGCAAAGGTGAGATTGAGGGCAGGTAGAGGTGGAATTGGCTACTAACTGAATGGTGAATAGTTTTAGTGAGGTATATGGGAAAATTGAGGTAAAGATATCTAGTAAAATTTTTCTTTATTTTATGTAGATGTTATGTTTACTTCCTTGCTTTACTGTAAGGTTTATAAGCAATTGAAAAGTACACGCAGCCATTATTAAAAAAATCTAAGACCACAGTTTGTATTTGAATTGCCAAACCCTAGAAAGCTAAAGTATCCTCCTTCTTAGGTGAGATATTTCTTACCTTGAACAGTGGGAACTAATCAGTTTATTTATTGTTTTCTTGAGGTAAGACCTTCCCAAATTCCCCAGGGTGGCCTCAGACTCACAGGGATCCTCCTGCCTCGGCTTCTTGAGTGCTAAGATTACAGATGTGCATCACTGTGTCTGAGACATGCTGATTTTCAATAGTGAAACCAAATTGTAGTTTTCCTTTTTTGGTTGTTGTTTTGTGACAAGGTTTCACTGTGTAACCCAGTGTGACTTCAAACTCCAGTTGTCCCTGTCTCCCAGCATGCCAAGTTCTGAAATTACAGGCCCTTGTGTATTCTCCTTCTGATAGTGAGATTTGGCATCTGTGCTGTGTGTGAAAATGTATTCAGTGTGGAATAATATTTTTCCTCTACTGCCCTTAGTAATATTTTTAAACATGGGTTTCATTTGAATTAACGGGTGGCCCTTCTTTCTGTCTCATTCAGAACAGTTTTGCAGACCGTATTTTGTTAGCGTTCCAGGAAATTGCGTGTCATCACTAACCCACTGTTTCAGAAACCCAAGTGGGAAGAAGTGAGGTCAAGGTATTTTTCTCTTACTTTGGTCATGGTGATATTTTTATGTCGGAAGTGATGTTTTAGTTGCTTTCATGTATATTTTGTATGTTTAAAATGCTATTTGGATCTATAGATTAATTTGAGGTAGGAAATATTTCTGATGCATCATTCTTTTAATTTTACTGAAAGTTACTAGATGATATTATTTTAATGCCTAATATTCTTAAAATGTGACTTTCCAACATAGTTCAGAAGCTGTTTGGAGTTAATGGGGAAGGAGAAACCGAATACTGGGTGTACCTAGCTACTACCATAGCTAGGCGTGTGTTTGAGAACTGACTTCCTCCTTCCCTTCCTCCCCTTCTCCAGCTTTCTCTCTCTTCATTTCCCCTTTTTCTTTCTTATTCCTTTTTCTCCTCTTCCACTTCTTTCTCTCTCTTTGAAACATGGTCTCATGTAGCCCAGGATAGCCTAATTTATTGTGTGGTCACTGGATCTTGAACTCCTGACCCTCCTGCCACGACCGTCTTCCAGTTATAGGACTATAGGCTTGTACCCCATACTAGGCTCTGTGAACTTACTTTCTTAAGAAAAATAGATAAATAAAAGGGCCCCCAAAGCATAAAGTATCTTTACAGATGAGGAAACTGAAGCATGGAAAAAATTAAGGCCTCCCAAATCAGGGCTGAGTCACTATATCATAGGCAGATGTTGGAATCTGGAACACACCCATTGGGATTTCAGAGTTCCTGTGTTTGTGAACAAAGATTTGGACAGAGACAAATGGATACCAAGATGAGATAGTTTATTAAGGGAAAAAGGCAGAAAGTAGAGGAGGGCCAGAGTTAGCAAAAGGTCAAAGGCTCAATGCTGAGCATTGTGCAAAGATTGTTAACCTTCCTATTCCAGTATGGTGGGCCCTTGGATCATTTGCATAGTAGACACTTTCTTGCACCTGCTCTGTTACAGGCCAGCTTTGAGGTGTGGGTGTATTTCCAGTCTTTCACTCTGTTCACTGACTTTTTATCATACGCTAATCTTAAAACTTCACTTTCTGCCTCACTCCCTTGGCAGCCTGCCTCCTAAACAGTTGGTTCTAGGAATCCTTTGGGAGACCAGTCCTCCTTAACTTCTTCCATGATGATGTGGTATGTAGTGTGTTCCATTAGTTTGGATCCCTTGTAGTGGAAATTGGCTGGAATCCCTGCATCATAAGGTGTTTAACTTGAAACTGCTGTATCCCAGAAGACACAGCTTCACAAGGTCTAAAGAAGAGTAGTGCTGTTCTACTTAGTGTTACTGTCAGGCTGACACAGCCTAGAAGCAAAACCTCTCAAATGGAGGAATTGTCTGTATCTGGCTGGTCTGTGGGCATGTCTGTGAGGGATTGTTTCAATTATTAATTTATGCAGGAGGGCCCACCCCATCCATGGCACTAGGAAGGGCATGAGCCAGGAAAGCTATGACCACCGTGCCCCAGGAGAGCCATCCTGTGTACTTTGTTCCTGGAGGGAAGATCCCTTGGAATAGTAAAACAGACAGACAGACAGACAGACAGACAAACAAACAAAAACAAACAAAAAACCATGTTGATTGATGTATATTGAGACTATAGCAAAATACAGAAGGATAATTTTAAGAAGGAAAAGGAAATAGTGTGAGATTGTAGTCCTGGAATATGTATTGTATCAACAGTCGTCAAAAGATCGTCAAGTAAGTCAAAAACATATAGTAAGTCTATAACTACTGATGGGATCTGTAAGTAAAGCCTATCTTTATAAACTAAAATGTTATAACCCTTGTTTGAAGAGAATTTTGTTGTCTTTTAGCAGTTTGCAGGGGTAAGTATCCTTGTCTTCAAGATGCTCTTGAGGCCCGTAGAGTTTCAGAATAACTTTTTGAGCATGTTTTTGTTTTTGTTTTTGTCTGGGTGAGGTAAGCCTCTGTCCATCCTGAGGAGGAGTTAACAAACATTGGTACATATCCTTGACAGGCTTCATCTATCACATTGCTTTAGCTGCTATAGTTGATAACCATTTAGATAGCCATATGTTACATTTTTAGCCAGAGAAGTAAGTTATGGGTCTAGGGATGTTCCCTAACTTTTAAGTGAGGATTCTCAATGGCATGCCTTGTTAGTAGGCTTTGTATGATGGCAGTTCCCAAGGCTGGGGTTAACAGCAATAACCCCTTTAAGTTTTGAATGTTCCCACCAACACTGGCTATTGATTTATGCTTCCACATAAACCCTGGTTTATCTGACTTACACTTCCAGAACACAGGTTATTGATGAAGGCAGATAACTTACTCCAGTATTGGAAAGAAAATTAACATTTTATCTGTTATGTTAAGTGTTACCTGAGGTGCCTTGATGACTGTTTCTAGTCATTTTAGTGGGGCTTTTTGTCACAGAAGCCTGGGCAAAATCAGTCTTCAAGGGGAACCCTCTTTGGAACTGAGGATCCATTGTTCATTTGGATAGAAGATTGTCCTTTACAGTGATTTCTACTCTTCACAGAAGGGCAGATCCCTGCATTTTAGATATCCTCCTTCCTGGAATTGTGACCAGCATTGGTGCTTTAGAATATTCTCTTCAGCCTGGAGGTTTCTCTGAGATAGGAGGTTGTTAGCTGTCTGGGAAATATCTTCTTTCTTGGGGTTAAGGTTATTTATTTATTTATTTATTTATTTATTTATTTTGAGACAGGATCTCCCTGTAGCTCCAGCAGGCCTGAAACTTGCTATGTAGACCAAGCTGGCCTGCATATCACAGAGATCTGCCTACCCTAGTACTAAGATTAAAGTCCTGTGCCACCCACCTGGCGTCCTAGGGTTAAGGTTATTAATTGGGTTTGGGCTTGTGTTTATAATCGTTTCCCTTTTGTACTGTCTCTGTTTTATTTCTGTTGCAGAGAACCTTAAAAGCCAAATTTAGAGTTACCTTGGAGTGTCTGAGTCTCATTGCCTCCTTTTACAGTTTCTTCCTCATCGGGAGCAGATTAACAGGGGAAATAAGCATCTAGCTGCATCTGTCCTCAGGAGAACTTTTATTACAGGAAACTTAATCATGTAACTGCCATCTTTATGTTTTATCTCTCAGTAAGTATTTTTGTGACTTCCTTAGACCTTCTGCAACATGCTTAACGCTTTCTGGTTTTGTTTTACTTCTTTTTTAATTTCCATTTAGAAAGCACCCTTTAGGATTAAACTACCATCTGAAATTCTTTCTCTTCTGAAAGCATTTTTTTTTCTTCAGCAGAAATATATTTTATAGAAGTATGTCAGCACCCCAGAGACAGACCTGGAGCCTCCGAACTGCTCTGTCTGCTTCCTCTGTCATGCCACATTGATTAAGTTTTTTCCTCTGTTCTTCACCATACTATTTCTTTAATTGACGTATTGAGACTAGTGGTCAAGCGTAACCTGTGTATGCTCTCAGAACTAGGGCTTTTTGTGTAAAAATTCCACTTCCACTAGGAAGTAAAGGGAATTGGGGCTAATTTAATAGTTTTAGTTTATGTGACTACTCACAAGCCAAGTTGGTACCATGTAAACAGTGTAAAAATATAAGCACATGTAGACAATAATGTACATATAGCATATGTCAGGAATAAAAACATCCAAAGATTTTGTAGTTCATATTTAGATTTGGTGCGTGCGTGCATGCATGTGTGTGTGTGTGTGTGTGTGTGTGTGTGTGGTGTTTATGGGCACATGTGTGTAAGATCCTGCTTGCAGAAGGCAGGGGAGAGCATCAAATGTCTTCTACCACTTTCTACTTTATTACTTTTAGGCATGGTCTCTCCCTTGCACCTGGAGCCACGGCTGGCCTTACATTCCTGATAGCCCTGCCTCCACCTTCCAAGAGTTTGAATTATACCAGGAGAGTTATGTTTTTAAGATGACTCTTTTGCAAAGATGTCAGGTAATGAACTGGTAAGCCACATGCTATTGCACTCTTGTAAAAAGTAGATGACCCAAAGGAAGTAGAAGTGACTTTTTATTGAAGACCACATAACAGCTCATAGATCCTCACAAAACCGTTCACCTCAAAGATAGGCCATTTTTTGGGGGATAATCTGTTTCTGATTTGTATATTATCCTTTGATGTTACAGATATTTTTGTATTTATAATGATTCCCCACCCCAAGGTAGAAAGATCAGGAGGTACCTGCAGGGTTGAGGACAGAATATTAAGCTAGTGGTGAATTCTTTCCAACATCAAGTGGGAGCAAAGCTCTGTGTGAGGGCGTGCCTGGTGTTTCTGGATGACTATTTTCGATGAAGCCATGTATCAACACGTTTTCATCTATTAGTGACCCCTTTCCCTCAAAAAATCCTACTTAAGCTTATGCAACAAGTTTATTGGTTGGCATAACTACTGAGTGTCCAAAGTTGTGGGTGTGGTTTTAGGCGAGGGCTGACAAAGGCACTCAAATGTGAAAGCTGGACTAGATTTGAATTATTTCTAGTCTGCCTTCCACGGCATGAGCATCAGTTCCTAGCTGTTCTGGTGTATCTAGACTTTACATCTTTTCAGTCGTCCCCTCATTTTATAAGATTTCTTCTTATTGAGTCAGTTTGGACCCTGCTCTATCCCGACTTGTGGTCAGTGGGTTCAGATGTGCAAATTAATTACCTACTGCTGATTCATCTCTGCTGGCTCTTTGGCTAAGAATATAAAAAGTGACTTTCTCAAAGGAAAAGTTTTACTTCTATTCTTGAGAAAAGGGGGTGGGGTGAAGGAGTTAATCTGACAGGTGAGTGCTGCTGGTGATTTGTGTGAAACTTGAAGGGTCACCTCCCTTGGTGGGTAATGTGTAATCATTTTATGTGATTGTAATCCCCTGTGATCTGTTTCTTGATTCTTCTTGTCACAAATACTCCTCTGATAAAGCCACTTTTGAACATTTTTACCCAGGTACTTGAATCAGTTATATATCAAAATGAGCCTTAATTTAGGTAAAGCAAGCAGAAAGCTTTCAATAGAGGGAGACTTTTAGTTGTTGCAGGCTCCTTTGGAACACCTTTTCAGTAGTTTTAGATTTTTCAGTGGCTGAAAAATTCTATCTACACATGCATTTTCATTTAATTACTAGCCCAGCAGTGTAAAAACCTATGATTTTACGTTCTCTTATAGTAATGAGGAAGTAAGAGTTCGCAGCTCACCATCCTCTTCAGCTTCACTATGGCTGTTTGCATTGCCTTCTTCGACACTGCAGGTATCTGAGCTTGAGGTGCTGTGGGACCTCTAGTCCGTACTGTAGCTTCATCTACAGAGGCACAAGGAAGGTGTCCCGGGACCATCTGCACTAGTATGGGTGCTCTCTGAAGAGTGTCTGGATTAACCATCTGTCGCCAGTGCTCTGTGCATCTAATAATAGTTCTAGCATGCAGCAGTTGCTTCACAGCAGTGGTTTCCAGTCTCTTTATCTGCCTCACAAGCCATTTCCTGAAACACCTTGCTTTCCTGTCACTTGTTTGCTTTATTTTAGCATACTGTTTATAAAGGCATTACTTAGTCCTATGGGGAGAAAAGTGACTTTCTCACCGAAAAGTTTCACTTGTTGGGAAAAGAGGGTGGAAGGTGAAGAGATGGCCCAAGTCACTCAAGCAATGCTGTTGTCAACCTGTTTTGACTTTCATTTGCTCTAGTGGCCCAGTGGGAGACCTTTAAAATCCCAGGACTTGCTCATTTTCTCTGGCTGTGGAAGGTGTAAAGAATAACACAGCCTCCCACCTGCCCCCTACCCCCACCCTGACTCCCACCCTCTCCCAAGTGTATTAATGCAAACACATGCAGCAAGCTTAGTAACCACAGTCATGTGTCCGAGCTTGATGATTTTTGAAGCGTTTCTTTGTTTCATCATTGGGAGCAGGGAGCTGTTAGGAAGGTGGAAAAAGAAGACCTAGCAGAGCACATAAACCTTCCTGTTTCTGTGTGGGGATATTTCCCAAGCGTTCTTTAAACCCTGCATAGGTCATAGAGCATATGGAATATTTATTTTGGAAAGTCAGAGACAAGTGAAATATTTACATTCTCTGTGTAACTATCTTCTTTGTGTTAAAATATATAACCCAGCATACTAAAGCGACCTGTGCTGGACTGTGAGGAAATAGTTGTCTTCCCTCACATGTTGATTTATTAAGGGGGAAAAAAACCCTGACAGTTCTGATGAAGATTTCTTTATTGATTTTATATATATATATATATATATATATATATATATATATATATATATATATATATATATTGAAATAGACAGGACCATTACTTACAGGAGTACTTAGGAAGAACACCTGGAGGTGTTCTAAGAAGTAAGTTAAGAGCAAAGAAGGAATTTTAGTTTCAGTGACTCATAAGCCAGAAACCATATTTTGTTTGTCCGTCCATTTGATTTCTTAAAAATTGTGATGTGTTGTGAAATTTCATTTTACATGGAAACTTACGTTTGGATTTTATTAATTTTTTATTTCAGACATAATATTGAATAATAATGATAGATAATATTACTCATTACAAGTATGCTTTCTTATTCATTTCTCTCAGTTGTGTGACCAGATGATGGCGTGTGGACATGAAAAGTACTTGGAAAGAAATGGGGATTCACAGAGTATCTGTGCTTTCATGAATTGATTTTTCCCTTTTGGTTTTGGAATTGTCTAGGTCACTCTGTGGTTTTAATGGGATGCGTAATTTTTTGTATAGAACTTCTCTAAATGGCTGGCACAAGAAAAAGTAAATGACGGGGTCCAGGCATACATTCGCAGCGGACAGCAGCAGAGTGAATTCTTTCGCATAGAGTAAGGTTTCTTTGGACTGGCAGCTGTAATGGGCTTCGGTCTGACTCTTTGTGTAGGGGATTCTGGTAATGTGGTAAGGTACAAAACACACAAAAAAGACAAGCATGATGCTGAATATGTTGCGGCTAGATTTCCTCTTGACTGAAATGGAATTCTTTCTGGACCTGAGGTGAGACTTAAAGATTTTCCTTGTGATGGCCGTATAGAAAATGAGCAGCAGAAGAAACACGAGCCAGAAAATGCTCACGGAGATGTAGTTTGATGCTTTGTGCCACTTCCGCCCCAGCTCACTTTTCAGTTCCATGCATTGTATTTTTGTAACCTCCTTGATAGGCTGGTTGGTCAGAATGATGTTGGGAATAGTAAGAAGAAGCATGAACACCCACACGACCACGGACAGCAGTTTGCTGTAGCTCACTGATTGGATGAAAGACGTCAGAAGGGGTTTTACAATTTTGTAATACCTGTCAAAGCTTATGAGCCCAAAGAACAGGATGCTGACGTACATGTTGACGTAGAAGAGCACTGCAGAGACCCTACACACAAACACACTCAGCTGCCAGGGACCGAGGCCCGAGTCCCCAAGGACCTTGAAAGGGAAAGTCAGACCCATCAGAAAGTCAGCCACCACTATGTTCTTGAGATAGACGATAAAACTCTTAGAGCTGGGAACGTAAAAGAATATCCATCCGGACACTCCGTTGAGGAGGAGCCCCGTGATGAAGACCATGAAGTACAGCACAGGGATGACCTGCTGGGTGATGAG
Organism: Eospalax fontanierii; assembly: GCA_035773235.1. Taxonomy (NCBI): domain Eukaryota; kingdom Metazoa; phylum Chordata; class Mammalia; order Rodentia; family Spalacidae; genus Eospalax; species Eospalax fontanierii. The sequence continues at coordinate 27,548,575 of CM069548.1, read as the reverse complement.
GGTGTTCCGGGAGCATGGCTGCTCTGGGGACTCTGTGGCCGTTGAATTGGTCATTCTGTAAGTTCTGGAGCCAAAGACCTGGATAGAGAAGCGAAGTGGTTACTCAGAGGATGCTTTACACTTGAAGGACACCTTGTAGCCTTCAAGTCACAGTGAACGTGGTGTGACCCAGACCTTTTTGAATCATTTGCCCTCCCTCTCGCTGGTGGGGTCTTTTATTTTTTATTGAAATGAAAAGAACATGTGATAGCTTCTGGGTGAGAGGCTAGTGTTTCCCGACAGTTATAATGGTTGCTTCTAAAGCTATAAAGTCATAGGAAATACTAATTTGAATTTTGGCTTAAAAGTGATAAATATAAAACAATCTGTTGCATTTTATTCATAATTCCTTTTAAAATGTGTCAGGTTTCTCCCTGTGTATTATTTTTGTTACAAAAATAAAATTTATGGGTTCATAAAATGAGTCTAGGTATTGTCTGTTTTCAGAGACTTGTTGAGGTCTGCATACGTTAAAAAGAAACTTATGTCACATGTACTTTAGACATAAGACAACATCTTATAGACATACACAACTAAATATTAACTGGTATTTTAAATATGAGACTATCTGTAATTCTTAAAAAAATGAGTTTTTCTGTATTTTTATCAACAAGCTGGTTTTGGGGCTGGAGAGATGGCTCAGTGGTTAAGAACACTGACTACTCTTGCAGAGGACCTGGGTTTGATTTCCAGCACCCATGCAGCAGCTAATGTCAATCTGTATGTCTTCTGACCTCTGTGGGCATCACACAACATGGTACACCTATACACATGTAGGTGATACACTCATACACATAAAAATAATAAACAGAATATTTTTTAAGAAGAAAAGTAGGTTGCAATATAATTTAGAAAAAAAATAATAAAAGTTCTATAGAAATTCTGAGAAATGCTTCCTAAACTACCTTCTAGATGAGCCTTACCCAGTGGAATGTGTTGGTATTAGCCACAAGTAGCTATTCAAGATTTGAAATGTGTCCAGTGTAGACTGAAGGTACACTGTAAGAGCAAGATATATACTGGATCTTGTAAGACAGTACAAAAAATTAGATAAAGTAAAATATCTCCATATTTTAAGTTGATTATATGTTGGAATGAGAATTCTAAAGAAAAATATCATTAAATATGATACATAGCTAATCTTGATTTCTGTTTTACTCTTTAAAAATACAGACTTTAAAAAACTCAAACTTAGGGCTGGTGAGATAGATCAGAGGGTAAAGTTGCTTGCCACTAAGCATGCTGATCTAAGTTCAAGCCCTGGAACCTATGTGAGGGAAGAGAAAACAGACTCTTGCAACTCTTTACTATGTGTATGTGTTAAACTTTTAAAAAACAAGAAAAGTCAAAGTTCATTGTGTATTGTTTTGTTCACTTTTAAATTGCTATAAAAATACCTGAAATAATTAGCTTACGAAGAGAAATGGTTTACTTTGGCTCATAGTTTTGGGGGTTCTGGCCCATGATTATTTGATTCTGTTGTTTTGGGGCTGAAATTCATGGTGGAATGTAACCACTCACATCACAAGCCAGGGAGGGAAGAAAATGAAGAGACCAAAAAGCCCTTAGCTTCCTGCAGGGACATGTCCTTGTTGGCCTGAAGATCTTCTATTATGCTCTGCCTTGTAAGCATCTCATTCCCATAGCACTGTTCTGGGAACCAAGCCTTGAAGCCTTTGGTTCAAGTTGGTGGCCAGCCTGTAGTGCATATTAAGTGATAAGGGAGAAGAGTACATTTTCCATTTTTAACTACTTACTATAACAAAGAATCTTTTCTAAAAACTTGCTCCTTCACTGTGGGATGCTTTTTTTGTCCAAAAGCCTGTTGGACAGGGCCCGAGTCAATGCCTGCTGCTGTATCTCCTGTCTGTAATTTGATGTATCAGTTTGGATGGTGCAGTGTTCATGGTAGACATTTATTGATTTGTGGAATTAACTTGACGTTAAGTTCCAAAATAAAAACTGTAGCTATAATTTTGAAGAAGAGAGAGTTCAAGTGTGTAATACATAACTACGTAGTGAAATAGTGAAGAATTTCCCAGAAATGGTTTAATGAGAGCCAAATTCCTTTCCTTTCAGGGATGGTATAGAAGCTACTTTATATAAAAACAGTAAAGGATTTCCCTGGAACAACTTCATGATAGACACAATTCCTTTTTTATAGAAATCTGTTTAAAGTTACATTCCCAGGGTGGTGGTTTGAATAAGAATGTCCCCCGTGAACTCCAAGTATTGGAGAACACCTCACCCCTACTTTAGTGGCGCTATTTTTGGAGGTCTGGGAGGTGCAGCCTTACTGGAGGAAGCAAGTCACTGGGCATGGGCTTTAGCCTTGCCCACTTCCAGTCTGGCTTGCTTCCTGTGCTTGCTTTAAGATGTGAGCACTGAGCTTTCTCTGGCTGCCTCTTACTATACATCCCTGCCATGACGGAACTGTAAGCCCCATAAATTCTTCCTTCTGTAAGGTTGTGACGATGTTTATCACAGCAACAGGAAAGTAGCTAATACACCAGTGACTTGGGGTTTCTAAACATTTGTGAGTTGAGTATGTCTGCTTGTGACCTGTCACCACTGACCTGGAATACTAGTACTTCGAGTTACTCTAGGTGCTGAGAACCTGTACTCACATTCAAACAGTGCTTTCTCCCACTCTCCTTTTGATTTGACTTGAGGGGTCTAACTTGATTCCAGTGGGCTTTGCTATTCTTACTTTCTGCAGTGGTTGCTGGTGAGAATCTGCTTCAGGATGAACTGGTTTGAGACCTGCTGGTGTGGGAAGGACACCTTCTCTTCTTCACTTTATTGATGTGCCAGAGGCTCAAACCAGGCAAATTGCCTTATCCTAATGGAACATTTTAAATAACAAGCTAAAATGTAATGTTTATTCTTGATAGTAATTTTAAAGCTCTTAAGCATTTTGTTTGTATTGCTTAGTGTTGGCAGGGGATGATGAATGTTCCATCTTGTAGCTATCTCAAAAGTGTGTAGCCCTTTTCGGGGCTGGAGAGATGACTCAGCGGTTAAAAGCACTGGCTCCTCTTGCAGAAGACCCAGGTTCGATTCCCAGCATCCACACGGTGGCTAACAACCATCTGTAACTCCAGTTCCAGGGGATCCAATGCCCTCTTCTGTCCTATGTGAGCATTGCATGACATGGGTCCACTTACACACATGGGAACAATACACTCATACACATAAAATGAAAATAATATATTTTTAAAGTTTGTAGCCTTTTCTTCATATAAGACAGATCAGAACAGTGATCAACTGACAAAGGATCTGTTAAGGTATCTATGAAAAAGCAAAGCCAACTATATGTCCAGACCAAAAGGAGAGAATATATATTGCATATGAAAGAGACAAGATCACAAAGAGATACATATCATTTTGACCTTCTAATATCTGAGCAGTCTCTCTTCCTTATTCATTAATAGAGTTAGTAGATGATTTAATGTCTGATGAAGAGAGACCTTCATATTACTTCACAAGTGAAGAAATGGTCATATCCTGATGTTAACTGTGTACAGTAATGTGAAATAAATGAATGAATGATTAAAAACAATCTCTTGGTGTGACCACCTTCCCCATGCCTCATCCCCATGATGCTAACTGGGGGATGGAAAAGCAGGCCTGTGGTAAGACAGCGTGCAGAGACCTGTGCAACCCTGTCCATGGATATATTGCAGCTTCAGATATTGTGGCTGAATTTCTGTGCTGAAAGTGTTGACTTTAGGCATCAGTTCTTCCTAAAAGGTAAAGGTTACATCTAAGAAAGATTTCACTCTGCGAATATACTTCTTAAGAAGAGATCCTAATGGCCTGTGTATTTAGGTAGTCTTAGAACCCTTCCTTGTTTCACGGAATTAGGCAAATGCATGGTGTGAGGTTCTTCTGCCTGCATTTACCATCACTTGGCATGTCTTGGCATGACATACTTGGCAGAGTGTGGGATTTGCAAGTCTCTAAAGCAGGTGTAATAGCAACAACATGTAATTTGCCCTCCCTTAATTTTTTTTTGACCACAGCTAAAAAGAATGCCAGTATAAGATTGTATGTGGTATAGACAGTGAACACACTTGTTCTTTAGAGCAGTATAAGGCTGTAGGATCGTGCTCTGTTATTTTTAAGTTGAAGAGTGTACATACTTCGGGTCTCCTCTGTTCGCTCAGGCTTTGATAAATGCCTTTCCAGAGTACTGCTTACTCCAGAAACAGACTCATCTCAATAAAACTATGCTTAACTCTGAGTCCATTCCTCACTTTCTGTGTATTTATATTTTTTCTCCTATGTGTGGACCACCACCTGTATTGTGCCCATAATTCTACTTTCTCTGAAGTTACTCCCTTTACAACATTTTGGTGACATTGCAAAGCTTTGATAATACTTGAAGGGTTTTTTTTTTCAATTACCTTTAGAATTTTTTTTTCACATGAAATATGGTCTCCTTTCAATGCTGTAATTTAGTCCAGTGAGTCCTTCTCATCTTGAAGTGGCCAGTTTCATCATTAAGGATTCTAGATTATGAGAGAAAAATGAGTTAAATTAACTGAGCACCAGGCAGTTTTTATTGGAACAGAATACTTACTTTTGCAGTTACACTTGTTTAACTGTGAAATATTTCAACGAGTATGTTGTTGTACTAGGGCTTGATTATCAGCATTGATTATTAATTTGATTGCAAACTCTTGTGTGAAACTTATGAACTCTTTGAGAATACTGACCATGAAGTGTTTGGGATATTGGTTTTTATTTGTTTTTTGTTTTTTTTTTCCCCTCCAAGAAATATAGATGTTTAAGTCAGTTCTTTGAATTACTGAATTTAACAATTTATTTTTTTCATGAGAAATCATGCTGGCGTTGTTTCATTCAAACCTTTGCCCTATTGCTGTTTTGTAGAAGGCATAGCTTCATTCTTGATTTATACCTACTAATTGTGGGTAACACCATCCCTCGCTTTCCCTAAGCTGTAACTGTCAGTATTTCTAGGTGACCTTTGGGGGAATAGATCTGCCCCTAGTTGTAGCAACTGCCCTTCATAGTCTACTGTGTGGACTTTCCATGCTGTCTGACAGGAAGATGATACATTTAGCAGAAGATAAGTTAGATTTGGTTTTACTTGGTTTAACTTCTGACTTTTCTGAATTCTAAAAAACCAACAGTAACACATCACCTGGGGATTCTGCTAAAGTGAGGACTGAGATTCCATGGGTCTTGAGTCTGGCATAATGAATAGCCCAGGAATCTCTGACTAACATGCTTGCTTTTTTAACTTATGCAGGAAATGTTTAATAAATTGTGTACACACACACACACACACACACACACACACACACACACACACACACACCCAGGGACTCTAGACAGGATAATTACTGTCTAGGATACCTCAAAATCTAGAATCTTTCTTAGAAATTATTACATATTTCTTCATCATTAGCCTTGTTATATCTTAGAATGTAGCTACAGAAACCTCCTGAGAAACACATAATGACCATGTTTATCTTTTATTTACCTCGAATAATCCTGATGGATCTTAAAAATCAAAACGAAGATACTAAGGTCTCAATGGAGGAATGATATGCTTGATCCAGGGTACTATGGAACACATGCTGGTTAAAAATGGACATTTGAGTTTTAGCATGTTTCTTACGCTGGACAGGGGAGTAACAGAAGGATGGGGAAAGGCGGCCAGGACTTGATTGTATCTTTTACTATGTGTACTTTGTTTTGAATCAGTTATAATGCAGGTTTCGTACCCTTTATCGAAAGTGTGTCGAACAAGAAATGCTTTGGGTTTTGGAGTAGTTGTGTATGTGTGAGTGCCTATGCATGTTTGTATGTGTGTATGTGTGTATGTGTGCATGGGAGCCCCAGGTCAGCTTTGAGTGCTGATACATACCTCAGGAGGTGCTTGATACATTGATATAACCAGCATTAGTTCTGATGCTTTTATTTTTGTTCCTTTGATCTATTTCAAAATTAGGAATAAAAATATACATGATAAACATATTGCTTTCAAATACATCTTATCAGTACCTCCTTATGCTAAACCTCTTTCCTTTTCTTTTTTGTTCACTTCTGACAAAGGAATGCTCCTGATATTTCCTCTTGGTCCTTGTTGTCCAGACATGAAAACAGTTTCATCAAAAACCTTTTCATATGAGATATTCATCTTAAAGCTGATTCCTTTTTTACAGATTTATTTTATTTGCTTATTACTTTTGTGTATGTATGTACATCTGTGTGAGTGTGTATGCACTGTGTGAGAGTGCCCATGGAAGCCAGAATTGGGCATTGGATTCCCTGGAGCTAGCATTGTAGGTGGTTCTAAGCTGCCTGACTTGGGTGCTGGGAACTGATCTCCAATCTTCTGGAAGAGCAGCAATTGCTTATAACCACTAAGCCATCGTCTCTCCACTCCTCAGATTCTTACTTTAACAGAAAATAGTAAAAATATTTATAATCATGTGTGTAGCTCTAGATTTTCTCAAGGGCATTTTCTTATTTCTGCTTTTCTTTCCCTTTCCTTAATATGTTCCCCTCTCCTTCTTTTCTATCAAGATTCTACATAGTTTCCAGGGAATTTGTTTGTTTGGCCTTATGGTCAGTCACAGGCGATAGACTTTTACGTTTAAAATTTTTTTTGATTTATTTTATTTTTATTTTATGTGTGTGTGTATGAGTATTATGCCTGCATGTGTGTAAGTGTACCTGTGTTGTACAGTGCCCGTGGAGGTCAGATGAGGGTGTTGAATCTCCTGGAACTGGAGTTATGGATGGTTGTTAGCCGCCATGTGGGTACTGGGATTTGATCTCTGGTCTTTTGCAAGAACAGCCAGTGTTCTTAACCACTGAGCCATCTCTCCAGCCCCAGAATTTTATGTTTTTAAATACTTTATAACATTATTTTTAAAGTATTTTATATTAGATAGTTGTAGTATTTACCTTTAGGTCTGCCTTCAGGCTCTTGTCTTTCTTACTCCGCATTAGGCTAGGAGGTTTAGAACTCACACTTTGGCCTTTGGCTCTGCTTGTATTCCCCAGCATTATGACTCCCACATAGTGTAGGCAGTGCTGTTTGCTTCTGAGGAAGAGACAGTCCTCAGCAGAGTCAGTGTAGCATGGCAGGGAAATTACTTCTTTGCAACAGACCATACTCCTTTGTTTCTATGAAAGCCTCTTCTTGGCTCGCTGGCCATCCCAGCCCGTTCCTGCCCTCCCCATGGCCTCTCCTGAGTGGCTTATGCATGCTCTGGCTCAGCAGTGGGAAGCCCATGTTGTCCTCCACGCAGAGGGAATCTCTTCCTTTTCTTCACTGCTGAGGATAGTAAGTGTTTGACACCAAGGACCTATTTTCAGTGTCTTGCTCTTTTCTCAGTTGCTCTATTTTCCGACGCCTGCAGCATTTGACGTTTCTGCTTATTGAAAGTTTATGTTCCTGCAGTACACTGTGGCTCTTAGCTTCTGCTATGCCCTTACTCCTTACTCTGTCAAGATCATTTGTTCATTTGCTCACTAAAAGCTGTGGAACACGTTTGCTGGGCACTGCAGAAGGCCATCAGCCACAGAGCACTCTGAGGAAGTTTCTAGGCTAGTGGGAAGCTTAATAGAGTGGCCCTTCAAGGTGTGATAAGGGCAGTCATTGAAGAAAGCACTGGAATGGTGGGAGCACCTACATAGCCTCAAGAACAGTGGACTGGCGTCAGGGCAGCCCCTCTGGAGCCCATGATAGTAAAGCCTGGCACATGGATTGGCTTTAGCCAATGGGAAGGAGAAATTTGGGGACAATGTGACAGGAACAGATACCAAGTCATATGAGACAATAGCATGGTGCGGACATGGGTTGCCCAAGCTTTGAGGTAGAGCGATGCCCAGAAGTCACTGTTAACCACCCTCTTAGAGATAAAGATTAACTGGTACTAAAAGTGGTCAAGTTACCAAAAGCCAATAGGGTAGCTAGTGCATGGCAGTATCTAAAGTTAGACTGTTTCATTTCCAAGTCAGTGCTCCACTGCTGAGACCATATAAGGAGAAATTCTGTGTGTGAGCATGCTCACAGGCCTTTTAGCAGTTTTCTGGAGTCTTGCTTTGAGGACTCAGCCCTTCTTAGGGAAGGCACGTGTATGCATTTGTGAATGTGTGTGCCTGTTTGCGTTTGGGCTTGAAAATCCTGCGAGGTGTTGGATGCCTTCAGTTTCACCTGATTGCTTGCCCATTGGCCACTATGGTTAGTGATCCATGTATATTAATGTAATTTACAGTTTGACAAATGCCATGGTCTTACCACCACGGAACTGTGTTAGTTAGCTCTCACTGTGGAGGTGTGTCTGCTCTTCTTAGGCCGAGTTGCAGACTGCTAAGAACTTCCTCTTAACCAAAGCATAACTCAGCTGTTTTGACTTGCCCTCTAGCCTTCTAGAAGATAAAAAATGTACACCACCAGTCTTTGACGATGTGTGAAAAGATGGGTTAACTTGGTGTTGTTAGCAAATTGATAGTATTCAAACCTAGTGTTTTAATTCTAACCACTTCCCCCAAACACTGTTAGTGGAACTTGCCACAGCACGCAAGTCTGGCATGTCCAGCGCATCTGAGAACCTTTTGTGTTCAGCATCTTGCAACTATGCAGGCAGATCATGGGAGATGGTAGCAGAGGGGAGCAGGGTGTGGTGCAGGGACCTTGTGCTTCCAGTGCGTGGTCCTGTGCCACTCAGAATATCAAGCTTTGGAGGCTATAAAATGGCAATACATTACTAGCCTCTACACCAGGAATTGCACCTAGACAGTTAGGATAGAAAGGTGGCAAATTTTCACCTGTTGTCTTTGAGCTAGTTGATGGTTTCTTCACTGTAGCACTGGTTCCAGCTCCTCATAGGTAGATTGTTTTACACATTGCTGCGTGCTCTGTGCAGCCCTGGCTTCTGTCCACTAGGTGCCAGTAGCTCTACGTGGTTGTCTCTAGACACATTGCTAACTGCTGGAATAGCTCCTTAAAGGTACATGTGTTGATATTTATTCTCATACAAGGAGAATATCTTCTTTGTGCCAAACCTTAAATGTAAGTTGACTATATCATCAACACCAAAGACCCTTTGGGACTTTATTTACTGCCTTTTTGGAATAGTGGACAAACCGTCCAACATAATGACTGAAAACTTGTGTGTCAGATGCAGTGGGCTCTGAGTAGAAGTATGGCTCAATTTCTTGGGAGCTGAAGACAATTTCTTAATAGTGTCAATATTGTAATAAATGCCAACTACTTTTATGTATCAGTTTTTGCATCTGTAAATTGAGAGCATAGTAGCTGCCTCATAGGGTTCCTGTTTCTGTAAGTGTCGAACACCTGGCACTTGGCAATGTGTGACTCAGTGGGAACTTTGGCAGTACAGGGAGTCACCAAGCCGAGAAAAGAATAACCAAATGCCTCTGGAATGCCTTGTCTCTCAGCCCCTTGGTTTCCCTTGCCTCTGAGTATTTATTTAGGTTGACATTCTTTTGCACTGAGATGGAGGATTACAGGAAGCACAGGGGACTCTTTGCGTAGTGCTCTGAGCTTCCTTGTGTGTGTAGCTCAGCATGTTCCCACTGGCCCATCCCGTGGAGGAAGAAATGGTGGGAAGCTCGGCCTCTGATGGTTCCTCTGTTCTAGTCACAGAAAATGATGCTCAGTGATGAGAGGAGGTGAAAACTAGTGCTTCATGCTTGTGTTCAGCAGTCAGTGCTAGCTAGCATAGTCTTTCAAGAGACTAGCACAAAACTCTGCAGCTTCTGTCTTCAGAGTCTGCAGAACCACTAGGCTAAGCAGCTTGGATTTTTTTTTTTTCTCTCTAGAAGTATTGTTTTGGAACACACAGCTCTATTCTCTAGAGCCATGCAAGGAAATGAATCTCTGACCTCTTTTGGCCTCACTGAGATGGTGTTTGCATTTCCTAGTTAGGCAGCTGCACTCAGACCTCCAATTGTGGTACTTAGGCCATTAGTGAATATCTTTCGGTTATATGGATAGAGAACAGATTTCCATTTCTGACAAAGCAACAGCTTTCACTCTCTAGCTAAATAGCAACCACTTACCTGTATGTTTGTTTAAGGTCCTGGATTATATAGCCAAAGGCAAAGACCAGGACTTTTAGTGGGAATGGAAAAATTGCACAGAAGTAGTTCCCGTATACTTTTAACCTCAAAGTGTTGTGTGCTCTCTCCCTGTTTTGTCTATCAACCCCCACTGGAGGGATCAGTGACCCTTGGTTTTAATGAATTGGATGGTGACACTAGCTTGTGCACTGAGCAGTGCTTAAATGAGTCTGTGTGTTTTTAAACACATCGTGTGATAAGAAAACAGTCATATTCCTTTCAAAGTTGGCAGAATTAAACTGTGGAAGGTGCATCTTTATGCAGCTTAAAGGTGATCTCAGGGTACGTTTGAATTCAAAGACTTAGTTTTTCCTAACTCCTGACCTATAGACTGGACTCATTATTGAACATATACATCTTTTTTAGAACATTTCATTTTCCCAGTGGATTATTGTAGGATCAGTTAAGTATGCAGGAAGAAACTTGTCTTAGTCTTGCTGTGCCCTGTGTGGCTGTTACGTGTCAGTTCCCTATTGCCTTGATTTAGCGTCTCTGTGAAATACTCTAATAATAAGCGTTCTTTCTGCTGGTAACTGGCATGTATATTTTATGCTCATGACTTCCTTGTACTTTATTTTTGCAAATGTATGTATATGGCATGATGCATGTGTGTATATGTTTCCAGCTGTGTAGGTTCGTGTGTGTATGTGGGGGTATATGTGTTCTTTTTTTAAAAATATATATTTTTATTTTACGTGTATCAGTGTATTGCCTGCATATATGTTAGTGTACCTGTGTCGTTCAAAGCCTAGGGAAGCCAGAAGAGGGAGTCAGAGCCCCTGGAACTGGAGCTCTGAACAATTATTAGCTGCCATTTTGGGTGCTGGGACTTGAACCCGGGTCCTCTGGAAGAATAGAAAGTGTTCTTAACCACTGATGCTCCAGTCTCATATGTGTACTTTTTAACACTGTCATTTATAATGCAATTATTTTCCTTCCTTTGCTCAGATATTCTGTTGATATCAATGCCAGGTAGTGTATTGGATGTTGAGGATAAAGCGATGAAAGACACCGACATGGTCCCTGCCCCCTTGGAGCTATAGTTTGGTTTTCCTGGTCTCCAGCAGCTTCCTCGGTGCTCCCTGAAGCCTGCTCAGCCCCCCTGCAGCTCTGGGTCATTTACTCTGTGTCTTGTGGAAGCTGGGAGGGAAACTGAGTGGTGCCAGTGCTCACTGCAATGGTTAATCCTGCCTTGACTTGGTTACTGCTGTGTCTTGGCCATTGATTACATCCTATAGCCGTAGCTACCATTCATTGAAAATCCCTCACACTACACATATAGACAGCTCTATTAGCTCTAGCTTTTCTTTTCAATTGACTATTCAGTACTTTATTTAATATAACTAAAGCACGAGAGAAAGAACCTAGCAGCACTCAAAGCTCGAGCCCCACCAGCCCTCCTGCATCCCATCCCTGCTCCTTCCTGGACATCTGCCCCCTTCCACCCAGAGCTGCCCTGAATTTTGTGCTTCTCATTTCCTCCTCTTTTTTTTTTTTTTAAAGAAAGATTTTATTTTAAGTGTGTGTGTGTGTGTGCTTGCACATGCATGTCTGTGTGTCTGTACATGGATATGTGTGTATATATGCAGCTGCCCACGGAAACTAGAGGTATAGGATCTCTGGAGCCGAGTTATAGGCAGTTAGGAGCCACTAGTCATGGGCTGCTGGGAAAAGAACTCAGGCCCTCTAGAAAAGCAGTACAGTACCCTCTCTTAATCACTGAACAGTCACTCCAGTCCCTCATTTCCTCCATTTTAAAAACTTGATTTTAAACTCCTGCATGTGACTTCCTTCGTAAAAATTTTCCAGGACTTAAAAAAGTACTAGTCAACATTATGTCTCTAAAGTTTATCACTTTGGAAAATGAATTAGAAATACTTGGTGGGAATGCACATTTCCTCATCCTGTGGTGGAATATTTTAATTTCTAAGGGAGACCAGAAAACGCTTGATGTGTATCAAAAAGTTTGAGCCAGTGTCATTGAACTACTGTTAGTAGTAGCAGAAATGACCAACTGGCCCAGATAATGATTGACTAGAGAGTAGATGGGATGAAATATTTATCCAGTTAATTTTTTTCTGTAGTAATGAGAATGGATGATTTATAGCTGTGGACTTTTTAAGTCCTCGGGTAGTCTTGGTGAGATAGACTCCTCATTTTATTGAGAAGAACTGTGTAAGAAGCTTGACTAAATCAAAGTGGTGTGCCCATTATGTCCTAGAATCAAGAGTTAAGTTTAGATTGTTGCCCTTGTGAAGCCTTAACTAGTTGGGAATATTATATTATATTCAATTAAACATGTCTCTTTTTTATATTTTTAATATTTTATTATTTTTCTTATTTTCTGTGTATGAACATATAGCCTGCATGTATGTAAGTACACCCATGCTGTGAAGTGCCAGTGGAGGCCAGAAGAGGGTGTTAGATCCCCTGGAACTGGAGTTACAGATGGTTGTTAGCCAGCATGTGGGTGCTGGAAATTGAACCTGGGTCCTCTGCGAGAGCAGGCAGTATTCCTAACCACTGAACAATCTTTCCAGTCCTTAAACATTTTTTTTTCCTTATTTGTTCTGTCTGGGGAGTAAGCTTTATGTTTCCAAATGACCCAAGAGATGATTTGTAGTAGAGGTATAGTTGTTGATGGATGATCTAGAGCATCCCTGTTTTACACAGAAAGAGAACCGTAGCCAATGCACCTGTGATTGTGACTCTGCTTTTTGAGCTCTTTGAATCCTTTGGTCACTAGAGCATCTAACCTGTGTGCCCTCACTTGGTGGAAGGCAGCCTCTAGCAGGTACCTGGAGAGATCTGGTGGAAGTGATGCTGGTAACTGTAGATGTCACTGACTGTGTCCCCGTGTTCCCCAACCCTCATGACCTCCAATTCTCTGCTGATGGCTGGAAGAGGCCCTCTCCCTGCTGTGTGGGGTTGGCTCAAGCTGCCCCAGCACAGGAGCAGTGGGCTTTCACGTAGTTATTGAATGCCACTGACACACATGGTCAACCTGTGGGACAGTGCAGGATCGAGGGTGCGGAGAGCAAGGGAGCAGAGACTTGGTGCCTTGGGTAGACTGATAGTTGTTGCAGGTGTAGCTTCTTAGGTATTTTGGATATTTTGGGCCCAGTAACCAAAATGACAAAATGAAGCAAAATGTTTTCCCAGCTACCTTGTAGTTCCATCATTTGGTTCCTGCCAGAACTGAGCTGGAGGATGTTTTCTGTTTGTCTCAGTAAGCCCCGCAGGATTTCTGTCCCTGTGAACTGATGGGAGTCGTGCGCAGGGTCCTTCACGAATGAGCAACTGAATTTGTCAGACACCGCAAAGGAATAATGGGCGTGCCTAGCTGGTTTGTTTCCATACCGTCACTCTGGTGAGATGAACTCTAGAAAGCTCAAAAGTCAACTTTCCAGGGCAAAGGTGGGTGAGACCCCAGGCTGCCTGTGATTGTCCCTGTGTGACTGCAGCCTAATGATCCAGGTGAAATGCCACCTTCTCAGGAGCCTTGCTCTCCTCAGTGTAACAGCCACATCCAGCTTGTCACCTCTAACTCCTCATCATGTGTATTTCTTTACATCTCTCTTAATTATTTAAAATGATATTTTCAACTTACTTCCTCTCCTCTCTACATTTGTACATATACCAGTCTCCCCAAAAGTGAACTGCGTGAGAACTGAATGTAGTTTCTTTTTTGCTGCTTTCAGGGAGACTCAGAATAGTGGCTAACACATACTAGAGGCTCAGAGAATATTTATTGGCTTTATGTTAATATGTATGGGCAGAGTTAGCACTTAGTTTCTTAGCTAGCAAACAATGAGTCAGTTCAGCATCTCTAGAGTTTTAGAATATGTTCTTTTCTAAATTGTCACATTCTTTAATGATAGGTAAATTATGTAGATACCCATTATAAATCTCTGGTCACAAAATCGGAATAAGTATAATTTTTGATTTATTATTCATTTTTAATCATTGCAGTATTTAATCAGGGTTGACTTTTTAACATTTTATTTTATTATTATCTCCTTCAAACACAATAGCCCAAAAAGCGAGGCCCTTGATGGTAAGCCTCTACATGCAGCTAAGTGGCCCACCTTCAGACCTCTGCCATGGGATCCGAATCCTGTTTTCTTCAGTCTTCCTATTTCTGTATAGCTTTGTAACAACTATGTATAGTCTTAAAAGTGTGTGTGTGTGTGTGTCTGTGTGTGTCTGTCTGTGTGTTCACGTGTGTACACTCGTATGTGGTGTATATAGGCATGTATATGAAATTTTGATTTTTAAAAAAAGTCCTTTTATTGCATTTATTTGTTTGTTTGTTTATTGGGTTGGGGTGTGTGTGTGCTAAGGTACGTGTCTGGCAGTCAAAGGCCAACCTGTGGGGAGTTGGTTATCTCCTTCCACCATATAGGTTCTAAGGATTGAACTCAGGTCCCCAGCTCAGCAGCAGGTTCCTTCACCTGCTGAGACATCTTGTTGGCCTGAAATTTTGATTTTTTGTTTGTTTGTTTTTGAACTGTAATCCTATTGGCATGTAAATACATAAAATCTGGTTTTACATATATAAGCTGAGTTTCTCCTATAACAGATGCTTGGAACCAAAAGTATGTCAGATTTCAAGGTATTTGGATTTTGAAATGTTTGCATAGACTTTACTGTTGGAGCATACCTAATCTGAAAATCTACCTGCTTACGAAATTTCAAATTTTAATGTGTTTTGAATTCTAATTTTTGAATTAGGGATTAACAGTCTGTATTCATTCAAATTTCCATGTTGTTAACGGTTGCTTTAATTTATTCACCTCGGTTGTGTGATGATAATACAGTACATTTACTTGGTTTCTTTCAGGTAGCAGAATTTTAGAAACTTATGTATACTTCCATGCACTACAACATCCTACTCTCTAGGTTTCTGTGACAATGCTAATACAGTCTTTTGATGTTATATCATGAAAACCTAGACCAACATATCAAGCAGGAGTAAAAGATCTGTTTAAAGATCAAGACCAGAGGATTTCGTTGTAACAAAATGTTCAGTATCTGCATGCGTGGTGTTTTAGTTCTCACAGCGCAGTCTTGCTTCAAGAAACTACTCTTGTTGAGTTTGGATGTGGTACCAGAGAGGAAAATCTAGGGGTTTGAATATTCCTTTCCTTTCATTTACTTATGTATGTGAATTTGGATCTTCTTCACTATGCTTCAGCTAAAATAGCATTCCGTAGCAGATTGGCTATGCTTGCGGGTCTGAGAATCACCTGTCTTTTGTAGGCCAGGTATTAAAGAGATTTGCAAAAATATAGAATAATGGCACTTTCCTATGTACTTTTTTTTGAAAATAATTATTTCTCACTTGATATTTACATTAACATATGGTGTTAGTAAGTATAGCTAGGTACATATAAACAATAGCTCCTTAGGAAGTCTCCCATAGCTTTTAAGAGGGAAAGGGATTCTGAGCAAAAAAGCCTGACCATTCTTTCTAAAATATGTTCACTCTAAATACCCCAAAGAATACCAGACGCCACTGAAAAGTAAACAGCATGCAAAGCTGACAGTCTGTGTTGCAGCTCCTCAGATCCAGCATCTCTCATTTTCGTTCTTTCTTGGATCTTTTTTTTTTTTCTTTGGTGGGGGTGGGTTGTGGTAGGTGTGTGTGGGGTGGTTAGTTTATTGAGCATGTGAATCAAGCAAATACCAACCCTTGAGTCTTCCTCTCACTTCTTTTTGTGCATACCCCCACCGTATAGTCACAGTCCTAAATTTCAGGTTGATTCCTTGCAGGCCCACTTTCCTGCTCAGGAAGGTGGCGGGATTGTGTGGCCTGCAGGTCAGGCGGTGGGAAGCATCCAGCTGAGAGTGCCTTAGTGCCTGGGCACTGGCACAAGGCAGTTTTCTGGGAGTGCTGTAGCACATAATTAGGAGAGGTGTTCATTTCTCTGTTTCACACCTTCCTTTTTCAGCCTCCCAGTGGCCCATTGCAGTCTGAGCAGTTCCCTGTTGGTTTCTCTCTTGCCAGCTCCACCTCTCACTTCCTAGTTATCAGTAGGATGGGAAGGGATTCCATTTGTATTGAGTGACTGCTGTGTGCCAGTAACTAAAGTGTCTTAGTTTTGTCTTTTTAAATAGGTAATGGGGGGACTGGAGAGATGGCTCAGCGTTAAGAGCACTGACTGCTCTTGCAGAGGACCTGGGTTCAATTCCCAGCACCCACGTGGCAGCTAACAGCCATCTATAATTCCAGTTCCAGGGGATCCTCTGACCTCCAAGGGCATCACATAACACAGGCATACCTATTTACATGCAGGCAATACACCCATATACATAAAAAATAAAATAAAACATAAAAAAGTTCAAAAAAAATTAAATAGGTGATGGGACAGAGGTGAAACAGGTTAAATGGTTTCAAAAACCCAAACAAAAGATGTCATTCAAGGTCTCAGTAGATCCAGATTTAGCTGTTTATCTGCAGAGCTTGCCTGCTTTTTTCATCAGGCCAGATTGCCTCTATAAAAATTTAAGTCCCAATAATACTGACTATTTTATATCATGGGATTATAGTCATTATTATGTAAACAACCAGGCCAGAGGCTGAGCAGTCCTGAACATTCTTGCATCTCAACCTGTATTTATGCATAAATCCCAGTTTTTATTGGACACCATCTTCTTATGTTAGAGACAAGGAAGTGGATTTGAAGCCAGGTGACTGTCTTCTCAGAGTATCTTTCTCGACCTTCATCAGATGAGTCCTTTTGTCTCAGAACCTCTCTCAACTCCTTTCCAAGTTGGGAAAACAGAGGCATAAGAAAAGGGGTTTTCTTAGTGTCACCTGGCTTCAGAACATCAGCTTCATGTGGAGTTGTTAGCTAGAAGTCTTGGGGATCTCTGTCATATAAAATGAGTTAAACTATTACTGTCCCTTTGCCTTTCTGAATATGACCTTAGCTAAAAGGCAGAGAAGGATCTCATCTTCACTTTTATTAATTCATGTAATCAAATTGCAGATATTTGACTATTTTTTAATCCCCCCAAATGGCAGTTTCTTGAGGTTAATGCTAATATCTTGGCTAAATATTAAATTTACTAATTTTAACTTTTTTCAGAGAGGGGGTTGCTGTGATTCATCAACTGCTGTCTTTCCCTTCATTCAGTTGCAGTGTTACAATTTCTTTATAAAATGTGACTTTTTAAACTAACAGTTTTTAAGGGGTGCTGGGAAATAAAGTAGATTATAATTACGTTTATTATTAGGCTTCCATGGACGCTACTTTGCAATTTATAGAAAAATAAACCATGGAATAAACTTTATAAGTTATATTCTTCATCCTTGCCACCTACAAATTAAAACTAAAACCACTCGTTATGTGTTTGTTAAATCTTAGAGGAGGAAACCAAAAGTTAAGAATCAAGGAAGTGAAAATTAAAACCTAAGACTTTAATACACAAGCACTGTAAGGCCGATTTAATTCCTGTTTCTTTCTTTTGAAAGTAAATTGTGACTCACCATCACATCCATGCCAGTAGCCTGGGCATTCTGTGTTTCAGAGAAGACTCGAGGCTTCCTCGCATGAAGCAGTTCACGTTCGGCTTCAGTGTTCCGGGGACTGTGGCCTTTCATGCTCAGTGTTTGTTTTCTTTCTTGAGCATTTTAGTTATTGGGCTGACTTTGCTCTGAGGATTGCGTCATAACCCAGCTGTACTAGTCCACTTTACCATATCAGATAACTCATTTTAACTCCTTATCTGCTTATCCCCCTTGCTGTCTTGCCATCAGTTTGCAGTTTTCTTAGAGTGGGGAATTTCCCCAATTCCTAATACAGGAGCCCACAGAAGAAAATTATGTTCCATTCAAAGAGATAGTTACAGAGAAAAGCTAAGGAGGCATAGTTTTGCACTTGAACGTGGGGAAGTTTAATCTCAACTATAAAATCTGATAGTCCAGTCATAAAATAAAAAGAATTAAGAAGACTGAAAGCACAAAAGCCATTTGACGTTGTAATCACAGATACTCAATCTATTCTGCATTGGGTGGAATTTGCCTACTTACCAGGTCTTTCTGTCTCTACAGTCTCTGTAGGCGAGATTGGATCAGCAACTGAGTGTAACATCTGACTGGTGTTGAGGGAAATGCACTTTGCTTCTAGCCTGTGTTGACCAGTGGGGAATGCTTCATTCGCTCCCAAACTAAAACATTTAAAAGTGCTCTCTGAAACGCTGACAGCTCTCCAAATGCTGGAGCATCAAGCCGTACAGATGTCCGCTACTCTTCAGAGGCCAGCTCTAATTTGTGCTTGTATAAGTTGCATCCGATGTGGATTTACTTAGGGTTACAAATTATCATGACCCGACTAAGGTAAATAGTGTGAAAGGGTGTGGAGAGAGAGAGAGGAACCCGGCGAGTGAGAGCTGCAGCCGGTGGGAGGATGGATGTTCCCATGCCTAGCTGTGACCTTTCCTGTGAGACTGTAGTAATTATAGCTCCTGCCTTCTCTGTTGGGAAGCATTTTCAAGTTTCAATTCACATGACTTTAACTAACTTCTTGAAATTTGTTGGCAAACTGAAAAATAATGTGAGAGTAAAGCACACCTGTGCATTTCCACGTGCCGAGTGAGGGCAGCCGTGTGTGGGTATCCACTAGTGTCTTGATCTGCTCTGGCAAAGTGGCAGTAGATAAACAGTTTCAGAGGATGCCAGCCTCTGCCCTTGGGTACATGGCTGCCCTATCCCAGGGGTGAACTGGACACACATAGCGCCTAGCATACACCAACTTTTAAGTATGCATTGGGACCTTGGACCATTTTCCAGTGTATCAGTGTCCCTGCAGTCTGACTTTGGGCAGCCCTTTTTCCGTCTTGGTTTGTTGTGAGTTCCCAGGGTTTTTTCCGCTTTGGGTATAAATTGGATTAACACAATAAACACATCTCTGAGGGCACCTTGCTCTGGTCGCCTGAGGTGGAGGGTTCTCTTCTGACTTGTCCAGTGTTGGACCTGCAGCAGTGTCTTTGCTGTCTTTTAAATTTCTCATTTTTATTTCATAACCCCCCCCTCTTACAGAAGCACACTGCTGTCAGCTCTGCTTATTTTCATCACCAAAGTAAAAGTTCCTCAAACTCTTTCTTACCAGCCTTTTATTCTAAGCGACTGTCAAAGTTCCTTTAACTCCTTTTGTAGACCTGTTGAAAGAGGTCTCTGTGCACAGTCTCTACTTCCCCTGCCCATGTCATCTGTTTTCCTGTGTCTTTATGAAACTGCTCAAATCCTTCCTCCGTCTCTTGCTCAATCTTTCAGATGTTTTAAAAGATACTCATTTGAAGGCATCATTTTCTTATCATTGTGATGATATACACAAGGGGTTCCCCCTTCACCCATTTGGTTTCGGTCTTGTTAGGGACTTCGGGCTGGATTTAAACTTCCCATCTAGCCCAAGCAGGCTTTGAAGTTTCAGTTTAATATTTCTGTACCACTGGGTGGTGAAGTTATAGGCAGGAGCCACCACACTTGGCCCATTTTATTTATTTTTTAAGGTTTTTTTTTTTTTTTTTTTTGAGATAGGGTCTCCTGCAGCTGAGGCTGAACACCTGATCTTTTCTGCCTCAGCCTCCCAGATCCTGGGATTACAGGTGTGAGCCACCACACCTAATACTTTTTTTTTCTTTCCTAATTATCTTTTTTTATTGAACTTTTGCGACTTTCATCCAATATAATTTCATTGTATTTAGATCCCCTCCCTTTTCCTCACCTCCTCTTCTTACTCCCCTGCCCAATTTATTGTACTCTGTTTTGTGTGTGTGTGTGTGTGTGTGTGTGTGTGTGTGCGTACAAAATAAGGCCTATAGGATCCAGTTGTGTCCTTGAATGTCCTTTAGTGTGGATGCTTCCATTGGCACCTGGTTAACCTATAGAATATCCCATCTTTGAAAGAGACTGTCTCTGCCCCTCCCAGCAACCATCTGTTCCCACAGGTTCCTTAGGTGGGGTTAAAGTGTGTATTTCGGTGACATTAGTTATACTTAAACACTGTCATGCAACTGTCTCCACTCTTCACCTCCCAAACTGAACCTTTGTAGCTATTACACGGCTCTGTTTCTCAGTCTCTGCAAACTACCATTGTGCTTTCTCTGTGTATGGACTCGTGGAGTCACATAGTATTTTCCCTTTTGTGTCTGATTTGTTTCACTTAGTGGACTGTGTGTGTGGCTTATCATGCTCTACCATTCATTCCCTTTTCCAGCTGGATAATATCCCATCACGTATACACAACACTGTTCTCCCAGTGGCTGCCTCATTGCTTCTGCCTGCCTTTGGCTGTTGTGGCTGCGGCCCTGTGGATATACAAATACTTAAGGCTGTGTTTTCAGTGCTTTCAGGCACCGCAATCCCTTCCTTCTTAGTGGTGTTTAAATATTAAATGGAAAATTCTAGGACTAGTGTGATTTACATAACATTCTGAGTAGTATGGAGTCACCTTTGAAATTAAATGCTCGCTCTCATCAGCAAAAAACCAAAATGAACAAAAGGAAAACCTTTGATAGCATGAGTCATGTGTCTTTAAAAGACTCTGAAATAATGCTATGACTCTAATAAATTTGTCTTTGACTTATCCCTATTTCCCATCTCTGTGGAAATGACTGTTCAGACAGATACAGCTTCACCTCTTTCCCCTGGTGGAAAGTTCTCCTTTCTCTCCCCCCACTTTCCCACACTAGTAATTCAACCTTTTCTTTGCAACCCCAAATGCTATTTATCGCTCTCTCCAGAAAGAAGTCTTCCTTCCTTCCTTCCTTCCTTCCTTCCTTCCTTCCTTCCTTCCTTCCTTCCTTCCTTCCTTCCTTCCTTCCTTCCTTCCTCTCTCTCTAGTCAACCAGTTAACGTTTATAAACTGCCTTCTGTGTGTCAGATACTGTAGGGATATGGGGTGCATCCACAGCAGTAGACCAGCTGTTTTTTTTTTTTTTTTTTTAACTTTTGTTTTTTCTTATCATGAGCTGATGAAGGCAGGCATGATTTGTCAGTGACTTCTCTCTCTTTTGCTGGACACCTTCAGTCAACTTGACATACCTGGGTTGAGGGAGCCTCAATTGAGGAATTCTCTCCATTGGCTTGACTTGTGGGGCATTTACTTGATTGTTTGGTGATGTGGGAGGGCCCTGCCATCTGTGGGTGGTGCCAATCCTGGGCAGATTGTCCTGTATTGTATAAGAAAGTAGGCTGAGCATTGGCCAGGAGAGCAAGCCCGTAAGCAGTGTAACTCCATTATCTGTGTTCCAGGTTTCTGCTCTGAGCTCCTACTCTGGTTCCTCTTGATGATAAACTGTAAACTGTAAAGTGAAATAAACCCTTTCCTTCCCAGGTTGGTTTTGGTCAGTATTTTTATCACAGCAATAGAAAGAAACTAAAACAGATACCATTTTTACTTGTGGTATTAAAAGAATACAAGAGTAAAGATTTGATTTTTCATTTTCTCTTCCATGGATTATTAAAACATGTATGCATTTTATAAGTGATGCTTGTGTATGTTTGTGAAAGCCACAGTGAGAATAGGATGTGCTCACTTCTGAAGTCTGGTGATCTATGACATAAAACACTACTGTTCTTTATAAATATTTCTGTGATATTCAGAGTAGCTTTGTTCATATATAATCTACTAGTTGCTGGAGTTTTCTTCTGATAGAAAGCCTTGAATAAGAGGAAGAAAGAGAGAGAGAAAGACAGAGACAGAGAGAGAGAAAATGAATGAGAATGAATATACTAACACCATAAATCCAGATTTTTTGCCTCAAACTTAGTTCATCTTTATGGGATTAAAATAGTGTTGTATTGTAGGAAAGATCAGGTCCTCTGTGAGAGTGCTGAGGGGAAAATGTGGGTTTTAGAGACTGTTTCTAAGTGATTTTATGTTTTGTGATCTGAAGGAAGAACTGATGGGATTTGAAATCAGAATCTATAAGATCTACAAGACAAGTTCAACACTATTGTGTAAATACAGTGAAAAACTGCTGTTAGAATGCACTGTCTATGACCAAGGACTTGATGATTTGGGGAGACTACAGGCTCTTTGTGTAATAAGATAAATGCCAGTATCTGGGATCGAAGATCCATTGCCAAACTAAATTGGGCAGTTTAATATTGGAGACCCAGGGATTTCCAACTTTTTGACATTGCAGCATGACCATTCATCTATAAATGTATTGAGCTATTCTTAAAGCTGTCTGAGTCACCAGGGCCTGTAGTCCACATGATGGCCATGTTTGGTATATTTCTGTTTAATAATTCGAGGCACACTACTTATGGCTTACATGTATGAAGCAGCTTTCACTGATTCAAGGCTTCAGGCACTCATGAGATGGGAAGTTTATGTTGACAAATCCCTGTGGTTAATCATTTCTCCTGTACTTCTCTGCAGAGGCCTTTTAGCCTCCTGGTCTTAGGCATTTTACTTTTAGCCACTTGGAGCCACTATAGTCTCATAAAGACTTAGACACATTATGTGCATGCTTCCAAACTACCTTTCCATTCTGACCTTCCAGCCTGGAACTTACCTGCTACTCAGTCCCCATTTGGCCACAAAAGTGAGCTCCACATTTTTTGAGCTAGAGGACTGTGTGTGTGTAATTTCTCTAAATCTCTTTCCTCATCTGTAAAATGGTATTTACCTCCCTCATTAAGGCTTCTGGAAGTTCATGTGTAACAGAGTACATTTTCTTATTGTTATGTCCAGTCAAAATAGATGTGAGGTGCAGCAGGTCTCCACGGAGTAATGTTTTCCTCACATAATGGCATTGCTATGCTGATGAAACGCATGCTACTGAAATACTCCTTTAATGCACAAAGTCCAACGAGACAGCTCCCTCTTCCATGGGCTTTAGGCAAAAGGACATTGAATTTTGCAAAATAATCTCTTACCCTTTGTCAAATCAAGTATCACTTATTGGGTCCACATACGAAGTGTGTGTGGTTTGTGCGAGGTTAGGATGTTTGACTTTTGTTGGAGGCAGATAAAGGAAAACAAAACAAATAGACAACATGCAGCACTACCTCTTCTGAGGCTTAGGAACAGTGTCCTCAGAGGAGTGGGCTCAAGAGATGCTCATACTTCTGTTTGTTTTCTCAGAAGCACTTAGAGTAAGGAGACCTCACCCAGGAGTTGTGTATGTGGCTTTTTTCCCCATTGCACTTAATCCTCAACTTCAGTGTAATCCTCACTGTAGTGCTGCCAGTTGGCATGCTGCATTTAGTTTAAACACTTAGAGGATCTTGCCATTGCTATGAATTTTTTAGACAGTAGAAGCATTTGTTGACCTGTGGTCTTAGTGATGTCGGAGGAAGTACGTTTGTGCAGTTAGGAGCATGATATCCAAAATAAATTTCTTTAGTCACACATCAGCTGTGGGTCTTTTGGCACATTATTTAACCTCTCTGTGCTTCAGTCATTTATGGGTTATCCCTTATTCTTTCCACAAAATTGAGGATGATACTCCAGAACATCATTGTGAAGAATATTGTGAGTGTTGGGCACATAGAGAGGCCAATGCCTGTTGCCTTTCATCAATATTATTACTATCTGAAGAACTGAAGAAAAGTGAGGAAGACACATAGTAGGGGTTTCCTGCCATTTCTAAGAGTTAACGAAGATTGCTTCAGGCACTTATTGATCCACCTAACAGTGTTCCACAGGCCGATGCTTAGTCTGTTGTCTGTCTACGGGTCACTCAGACCATTTGGCTTAGGTGAGAGCCGCACACATTCCTACATTCTGCATTCTCGAAGTCTCCCCATTCTGCTACTGTGGACTGATCATCGGCCTGTTACCTCTTTTCCCATCTCCCTCTCCTTCCTGTCAGGTACTTTTTGTCTGTAGAATAGGAGAGTCTGCTTTAGCTTCAATATCAGTTTACCTGGCAGGAAGCTCTACTTTAAAAAAATAGTGTGTGTGTGTGTGTGTGTGTATGTGTGTGTGTGTGTGAATTTATCTTTGCATGATGTGCATGTAGGAGTACATACCATGGCATGCATGTGGAGATCAGAGGAAAACTTTGTGGAACTGGTTTTTTCCTTCTACCTGTATGTGGGTTCTGGGGATAGAACACAGGTCATCAGGCTTGTACGGCAAGTGCTTTACCCACTGAGCCATCTTACCTGTCCTTGAAGCTCTGTTTTTGCTGTGCCTAGTTAGTAAAGGTACAAACTGAGCATCATATCACATCACTCTGCATCCTTAGGGTGCTCGGATGCATTTGTAGGCTAATTGGGGGGAGTTTCCTCTAAATCAAGTGGCACAGAACTACCTAAAGCCACCCTAAGATGAATTGGAATAATCTGGAAATAAGATAGGAACGAGATCAGAGTCAAAGAGAAATCTTCCAGACCCTCATATCATTACTTGTACGCTGGGAAAAGATGCACAGAGCGGGAATGTGTGTTTAAGAACTACTGTTAAATCAAGTTTGCTGCAGCTTTGGCTTGAGAACATCTTTCAGAATCTGATGAAAGCCAAAATGGCTTATATAATATGTTGTTTATAATACAGGGTATCTGTGGACTTCTGGTTAAGTATTGTGATATAAACTAAACACTTTCTTTTTCAGAACTCATCCTATTAAAATGATTTGATTTGAATTATTTTATATTGGGAATTTGATTATTATTCATCTATTTCTTGGGCTCTGGACTATAGTTTGCTTCTAGCATTTGTAGGGAGAGAGTTTACATCCTGGTTCCAGAGTTAATGTTAAGGCCCCGTGACCAAGGTAAGAATGGCCCTGTGGATGGCCCTGACACCTAGCTGACAGCAGTGGGCACCTGCTTGTCCTGCCAAAGACTTGAAATGGTGGAGCCATCCTGAAGGGGATTTGCTGAGTCCTGTCTTTTTAGAAAACTTATTTTTTCCTTCTTTTATAAAGGAATTGTCAAAATGTAGACAGATTATAAAATATAAGTAGGAAAAGCAGAGAAATACCGCTAGATTTAACCTCAGCTAACCAGTTTTTGTTGTAAAGAGTAAACTAAAACATAGGAAATTTGGAGACTTTGAAACTGGAAGAAATTTTTATTTTAAACTCCCAGTTATACACTAAGAAAATAACAGTAATCCCCACACTTGACTAAGTCTTACTAAAGGTTAGTAGCATAGTGCTCTAAATAGCATAAAGCCAAGGCAGATGATGTATGGCTCTCTGGAGTGCTGCCTTCTCCTCCTCTAGGAGGATGAAATAACGCTGCAGTGGTGACTGCTAGATGGAGCGAAGACCCTTCTGAGTGTGTCAGGATGATGAATGCGGATTCAGATGCTTCTCTGTGGGGGAAGTGGGTGCAGAGGTAGATTAGCAATAGGCCCTCAGCCTCTGGGACCTTTAGTGAGTGATCTGGACCTGTGTTCCATTCCAGTCATTAGCATGTAAAACTGCCAAAAGAATGACCACTGATTGGAGCTTTTTCAACTTACCCTAAAATTGTGTCATATGATTTGTATGACACTGTGTTTTCAGTGCTGGAAATTTAAAATCATTTTGAACCAAAAAATAAATAAACAACCGTGACACTCATAGTTCAGTATCCTAGCAAGGCAGACAAAAATGTCCACTGCCTATAAATAGCCCTGTTTGTGAAGTTATTCTGGACTTTGATCTTGAGTTTAACAGGAGTGTGGGTCATATCAACTTTGCTAAATATCAAGAGCTTTGTAGATTTCGTCATTAATTAAATTTCCTTAGAACTGTTTCTCAGAACACTAAGTGGAACTTTGAAGGTTTCCTTTAATGGTATTTGAAAGAAAGAATCCAAGAGCAAATTGATTTACTGTTCACTGTGAGCAAGGACTCATCTCTAAGGGATTAATACAATGCAGAGGTTAACACAGGCTGCAGGGTTGGAATGGCTCAAACACTCCCTTGGCTTCTCAACTGTGTCATTGAGATACTCAGTGCATCATTTCAATGGTGATAATTCTGTGTATCCATGTGGTTGTGGAAAGAATTCAGAGAGGTAGTCTCTCTAAAGCAGTGTTGATATTAGTGTGGCCAGTCATCAGTGAGCAGTTTTTAAACACAGAAAACCACGGGCTGCATAGAGTCTCTTGCACTCCTCCACACCCCCCTTATTTCCAGCACCCCTTATTTCCAGCACCCCTTATTTGTATGTTGGTTCTTAAAGCACTTCCCATTTCTGTTGAACAGCCGTACATCTTTCTGTTAAAGAGAGGCATCATGATGAATGCCCCTCGTAGTGGGCATTTGGGTTTATTCCACTCAAAACTTCCAAGGCTGGCTTTGAGTTTAGTGTCTATACCACTGGGGTAATCTGTTCTCTTTTTAGTAAGTACTTGTTTGATGGGTATCATGAAAGTCTGTGCTCATTTACCATTAAATTAAGTCATTATTAGATGTGCTGTCCTAGAAATCGAAGAGCTAAACTCTGTTCACGGAGGGCAGTAGAATCACACGTTGTCAGATGAGGAAAGGAAAGCCACCTAAGAGCTGTTATTCAAAACCTCTTGCAGCCTCAGAAATTTGAACCGAAGCTGGTAGCTGGATTATGATGGTACAAATTGAGCATCTCCCAGCTGAGCAGAGACCCACCTCTCTCATTTGCATTGGATGCAATTAGTGTCTTTCCACCAAAATTGTTGCTCATCAGACTGCGTTTAATTTAATAAAAGCCTCCCCTCGGTCCTACCAGTACTGGGAAACAGGAGTCTTTTAATTTTTCCGTCTCTTAATATTCTCTTCACCCGTCCCTCTGTGAAGATAGGGGTGTCTTGTCACACTTAGAATAAAGTCCAGATTTCCAGTTCAGCCTTCGTGGCCCTCCGTGACCACTGCCTGAGCCCATCTCTCTCCTTTGTGCACATGCCTGTGTCTCTCCCCTCTGGTGATACCACATTGCCCCCTTTGCCCCGAGAGCTCACCATTCTTCGCAGTTTTTCCCTGTGTTCCTCCTTTCTGTTCACCATCCTCATTTCACAGCTCTTCATTCTGATCTGTCGTTTCCTTGGCAATCTCCCCTGACCCTTCACCCACAGTACTCTCACTTCTGTCCTGCCCCTAGTCTGCCTCTTTGGCACAAGATGGCTGCTCGGGTGGGGGCACAAGTCACCAGCAAGGAAATTCAAGTTCCCTTTAAGAGGAAGGAAAGAGGGAGGAGATGCCTGAGGATGGGGCAGGGTAGGCAGGCTTGTGTGTGGTGCTTCTGGGAGAGAGCTGGAGAGATGCCCTTCCTGGGGGGAAAGATCTCAGCAGGTAGACTCAGAAGTGGGCGGCATTTAGGACCTGCTGGGGTCAGGGCCTCTCGTTTCCCTACCATACCTTTAGTGGCCTTTTTCTTTCTGCTTTTTGGCTGTGGCTGGTCTTTAGGTTGTAAAGCAGAATTTTCTCTTTTAAAAAGGAGGGGTTTTACTGTTTATGTACCAGAAGGTCTCCAGCCTTTCCTATACCTGCTTCTGCATTGACCAGCATGCCTCTTACCCTGTCATTTGTACCAGAACATGCTGTTAGCACAAGCCAGGCTCTGGCTGATTCGGGCTCTGGCTGATTCTGATCTAGTGATATAACTTGTCTCAGATGATATACCTGGGGAACAGGTTGCTGTTTAGGTACCTATCCTTCCCTCTCAAAGCTAATCCTTATGCTGTTTATTGGAGGTCTTTCTTTAGGACCATAGGCCTGGTTGGTATTTACAATACCAAGCATTAAGAAAGCATTTTTGTTGAGTGAATGAACTTAGCCTCATATACAGCTTATGTAGACTATAGATATTGTTAAAGCTTTATTTACACAAAGTGCTTATTTAATAGTGCAGTCATTTTTCCTAGTTGCATTTCTGATTTCCACATTAATATTGCCTATATGAGAGGTGGTGGCCTGTAATATATTTTTCTTGAATATTCTTTTTCAGCATTTGTCAGACTTTCGGTAAATGACACCATGAATGAGAAAGTGGGCTGAACAACAAATAGAAAGGCATTCTGGCTGAAGGAGCCAAGCTCTGGGGCTTGGCTTGGCACAGGGAAGAAGGGCTAGACTCCAGTCTCATGGAGTGCTGTCAGTGTGATTCAGACTTGATTATAAGGGGCGGGGTGTGTTGCATCTTCATAGCTAATGTTGGTAAACTATATTTACGTCGTAAAGTACAAGAGAACATTCCTTAATTTAATATTCTGTAGGTAGCTCATTGTAAGGTATGTTTCTTGCATGTCATCGTTTCTTACACTGTTCAATGAAACGTTTACTTTGACTCTGACTAAAATCATTTAACACTTCATAGACTATATGTGGCTTAAGATAATAGACTTCATTGGGAGCTTTTTGCTTCCCTATGCTTTTTGCCTTTGGCTATGGAAAAGATTGTACATCTAGAAAGGTATAAAAATAATAGGGTGCCATTAAGGTAATGATGGTAATTGAAATGCTTGATAAGAAAAGCAAATTAAATACTTAGCTAAAATAGCAAGTCATAAAACATCCTTTATTTCTTTTAAAGGAATAAGATCAGGCTTATATGATACTGTCTCACTTTTCTTTCATCCTAAATCCTAAGCATCTTACTGATTGTCTAGAAGAAATGTTAGTCTTGGATCTAGGTAATTACTGAGAACAGAGTACATCCGAGTGCTCGAGAGTGCGCAGGCCCTTGCTCAGACGCATGTTTTTCCATGACAGCTGACCAGTTGCAGTACAGAAGCCGAGCTCCAAATGGGAGTAAGACGTGAACGTTATTAAACAAGGCCCAGTCCTGTCAGGGAAGCAGCTGTCATCCAGCTCTGAAGAGTCATGTTTTATCTCTTTGTATGTGTGCTCTGTTACCCAGTTAATTCAATAATTTCTCAAAAACCCAGTGAAATGAAGAGGGCTGTTCTCACTCCTTTCGGTCTTTCGCTTTCACAGGAAAATTTCAAGAGAATAGCTTTGAGATACTCTATGTCAGGCTGTTTTTATGCAGTATTTCTTTATCTGAATAGTAGAAATAATCCTCTTTATGCTTTGAGTTGACATTTTTCAAGAAGAAATAGAAGGGGACTTAAGTTTCACTAAATAACACCCATGTTTTAGGCCATGAGAATATGTCTTCTGAGACTGATCTTCTAAAATGTTTCCTGCTCACTGGAAGGTTTTCAGCAGAGCTGCTGTGATCTCTGTTTTATGGAGCCTCATTTGTAAAAGAAAATTCAGCCCATACTAATGACATAGTAATTATTCTAGTTAATGTATGTTCAAAGAATAAAACATGAGCACAACTCTCCTGTTTGCTATTCTGGGTTAAACTCTTAGGATATATAAATAGGAGCACTGGATTTTCCCTGCCTTAATGGAAAGTTCCTCCTGGGGCAGGGCAGGGCAAAACAGGGCAGGACATGCATTCTGAATGATGATGTAGCTTGCTGCCTTGAGTCATACTTTTTACTTTCTGTTTTTAAAATAATGTCACTATGTAGCCCTGGCTGGCCTGGAATTTTCTATGTAGATTAGGAAGAACTCAAGCTCACACAGATCCTCCTGCCTCTGCCTCCCATGAGTAGTAAGGCATGTGTCACTGTGCTTATGCTTTCTTTTTAAAATTTATTTGTATGTGTGACTGTCTGTGTATGCATGCATATGTGTGTGGGGGCACCGAAGGAGGCCAGAAGAGAGAATCAGATCCCTTGGAGTTACAGGAGATTGTGAGCCTTTTGACCTGTATGCTCGGACCTGAACTTGGGTCCCCTGGAAGAGCAGCAAATGCTCTTAACTGTTAATCCATCTTTCTAGCCTGAGTCCTGCTTTTGACACCACTCTCTTCTTGGTATGTTCTCTGAGAATGGGTTCTGCTGGAGACTGTCAAATATATTTTCCTGCCATGTGGAACATTTAGAAGTCAGTAATGTTTATAAAGCAATTACTCTTTGCAGAAAACTGTCAGCACTTATTCACAATGTATAGTATACCTAATGTGAAACTAACAGCAAAGTTTCTAAAGGAAAACAGAATATCTTCCTAATCTTCGATAGGTGATTTTTTCTGGTACAGAGTATATCATTGATAAAATAAAAATTAAAATATTGGATCTTGTTAAAATTTAAAATTTAAAACTTCTACTTCTCATTAGACACTATTGGCATAGATGGAAGGAAACATCCTATGTAGCTATCTATGCTAAAGAATTTAGGATATTTACAGAATTTTTATTACAAAGTTCTCAGAAAGTAAAAAAACACAGGATCTCAATTTAAAAAATAGCCAAAGGACTTGAGGAAATAATTTAAAAGATTTGTTTGACCAAGAAGCGTGTGACAAGAGTATCAACATATTAGTCAAGGGAAATGCAAATTAAAATGACAGTAAACTGGCTGGGTGTGGTGGCACATGCCTGTAATCCCAGCACGTGGGAGATGGAGGCAGGTGTTCAAGGCCAGGCTTAGCTACACAATAAGTTTGAGATAAGCCTGGACTGCATGAAACTCTTATCCTAAAAAAGAAAGACAAGACAAGAAAACAACCACAAAGAGAATAACACACTAGTATTAAACACTCCTTAGAATTTCTCTCCCTAATTCCTCCATAAAACCTTGTAGGAATTGACAAGGAAATTGAATAATTGATACTTCAATTATTGGTATTTTTGATTGGGATATAAAATAATAAATCCACATTGGCAAATAATTTGGTAACATGTTATTAAGTTCAATATATAACCTTATGACCTTGTTATGACCTTATGACACATAATCATATGACCTAGTAATTTTACTAATTATACAAAAGAAATGAAAGCATGTGTTATCTGTAAATACTGATTAGAATGGTTTTAATAACTTTACTCATAAACTAGCCCCAAACTGGGAATAACCCATCTGTTCATCAGTAGGTTAAAAAGGAGAAACAAATTGTGATATATTATTATAAACAAGTACCTCTCAGGGACTGATACATGTCAGTAAAGTCTCTCTGTATTATCCTGAGTAAAAGAACTCAGGCACAGGGATGCATATTGTGTTGTGACAGTTAAACGCAGTTTGACTGCTGGTAGATCTAAGCTGTGGTATAGAAAGCAGAATGTAGGTGCTTGTGAGAGAGGGGCACGGGGAGTTTTTGTGATGGCACTTTCCACCCAGTGCCTTGTGTATGCCAGGCAAGTGCTCTGTAACTCTCTAGCCCATGTGGAATTTTAATCTTAATCAGGGAGTGATGATATGGTGTCTGACCTCATTGAGTTGCAGGTTTAAATTGTTCCTGCTATTACACAGTTTATACCCTAGCAAATTAAGTAGGAACAGTATCACCAGCATGAACCCTTCCCCTTAAAGCAGCATGTTTGTTGAGCATTGTGTAACTGCTGTAGGAATTTGGATGGTGGTGGTGGTGGTGGTAGTTTGTCCACTTGAGCTCCTAGAAAAAGATAGAATGTACAGGAATGGCATTCAGAAGAAGAGATGTTGGACTCTGAAGGTGCAAAGATGTAGTACATATTATCAGGATTAGGGAGAAATATATTCCAAATCAGGTCAAACCCTGTAGTTAAAGATCAAGTTAAAATAAAGAAGGCATATTTCCGGGTTAATAAAAATAGCAACTAATGTTTTGTTTCCTTCCTAAATGTGTCATTCCTGTAGATCATATGTCAGTCTGTCATTTCCCTCACATGTATATCACTTTCCTCTTTAAAGCTGAGGCACACAAAACTTGTTCCTTTTTGGATCTATTTTAATATTACACTGTGGCATTTAATTTTTTCTGGATTATTTTGTGTATTTTCTCATAAAATGCTTTATTGGGAAAGGTAGCTTGTCTTTGGGTAGAGGTTTGATAGATACATAGGAGGGGATGTATGTTGAATGTGGATTTGCTGTAAATATATGCTGTAGATGTGTGTGTGTGTGTGTGTGTGTGTGTGAATGGCTATATGTTGATGGTTAGCTTTATACCAGGCATATGACAATTATTACAATGATTCTTCCAAATGCTATTTTTATTCTATTTTTATAAATGAATAAACTGGGAAGCAGAGCCTAAAGGTCAAATTGGAACTTAAATTTGTAATTATGTCTTCTTTTGCTCATGCAGTCTTCAGATTGGTACACTACTGTGCTGAGAAAGAAAATGGTGGCGCTGGAATCAGTGAGCATTGAAGGCCTTCTTGTGTCAGGCCAGTCATTGTTTTGGACTCATTTGCTCTGTATGACAACTTGGTGAGGAAAACAAGGCTTAGCGTTATTAAGTAGCTTGATCAGGGTTATATAAAAGCAAGTGGTATAGTGAAGTTTTTACACTGGAGAATGAATTCCAGAGTGCGCACCTGTTCTGATTGTGCTCTACTCCTTGTCTTTGTAATGGGGGCTGGCCGCTCTCCTGAGGAAGGCAGAGCCCTGGGCCTTTCCCTGCATGGCTCAGCAGGGAGTGGCTTTAGACAAAACCTTTAGACTCTGGTTTCAGTGCATATCTAGTGTAAGACTTTCCTTATTTCCTTCCATTTTCTGAGAAACTTTACTGTTTACTAGAACAGAGCCTGTTCTCTTGAAGGATTTTAGGTCTAGGCCTAGGTCTAGCTGTTTTTGCTCATGTGACTTCTTGGTTGTTTAAAATATTGTCTATTGTTTAAAGGTTGTTTAAAATTCCTATTTAAACTAGACTAGGAAACTGAACACAACTGGAAGACTGCTATGTTTGCATGAAAGATAATCAGTATATCTCTAATCAGCAAATCATTAAAAGACTTTGCTATAATACCTAAAAATTGGGCAGTAAAGATGCATTGCATATTCAAAGTTAGAATAATGTATTTAAGGGCTAGCGAGATGGCTCAGTGGGTAAGAACATTTGCTACCAAGACTGATGGCCTAAGTTCAATCACCAGGATGCACATGGTAGAAGAGAACTGATTTCCATAAGCTGTCCATCACACACACACACACACACACACACACACACACAAAATGAATGTACTACATATATATACATATATACACATATATATACATATATGTGTGTGTGTATATATATATATATATATATATATATATATATATATGAAATATTTGTTCTTTCCCAGATGTTTAATCTGTGTTTTTGGTTGCATAGCCTGTGTTTTTGGCTCACCAACTGCTTTAGTAGCACAGACTCAGTGCTAGCAGGGACAGCTGGTCTTAGGTTTTCTTTTCATCTCAGACCCCATCTTTTTTCTTCCCCTTTTCACTTCTGTAAAGATGGTACTTGCAGATTTATTTAGAGTGGGAGAAGAGAAAGTGAGGTCTGTCTGAAGATCAGCAGTTTCATGGAACAGGAGAGTTAAGAGAACATTGAATACTAAAGCCCAACTCCTGGTTTGTTTGTTTCTTCCTTCCTTCTTTTCTTTTCTTTTTCTTTTCTTTTCTTTTCTTTTTCTCTTTGTTTTTGTACATGTAGAGATTTCTGCTCCCAGCAGGGTTAGGTTAGGGATTTGGAACAAGTCAGAGAATGTACATTGGCTTGTAATGAGATGAGAAGCTCTTCTAAATGTCTATAAAGATAGTAAAAATATTCCCTAACAAGTATACACTCAAAGATTGTTGGCCTGATTAAAAAACATCAATTCCTAGGATAAGAGTGATGATGTTAAAGTAATGCTTGCTTGTGACCCGTTTGAATGAAAGGCCCATAGGCATGCTTCATGCACAGTGTCCCTAGCATCTAGAATTGTGACTGTCACATGGTTAGGAATCAGTGTTTATTGAGTGAAGAATTGATTTCAGTATCCATAGAATGAGAAAGGGGGTCTCGCCATACTTTGTAGCAGGATGGAAATGTTTTTTAAATGAAACCTTTGTGAGCTCATCTTCAGGGCTTCTGGGAAGATCCCAGAAGCAACAGGTGAGTCCTTTCCAGTCAGGTATCTCTCCACTACAAAAGAGAAACTGGTCATGTTTCAAGTCTCTGTGGTTTTAAATTGTTCCTAGAGTTCAGTGGCTCTTCGTGATATAATGGAAATAGTGTGTGTAATCCGGGGATACCAAGGATCCTGCTCTTTCCCATGGTGAAGACACCAGAACATATAGTTCACTTTGGACCAAGCCCCAGATGCCACATAGCTGGTCTTTTTCTCTTTTCTTTGCTATCTTAACTCCAAGTGCAGATGCTCTATAATTGGACAGAAACCACCAACCTTTTCTGTCTGTTTTCTTCTCTGAAAGATGAAGGGTCAGAACATGACATCTATGGCATTTGCTGCTTTTAAGTGACAGATGGCTGACCTCAATGGAGAATGAAAAGCCAGCAACTTAATTTAGACTGAGCAAAGACAGAGGTTTTAAAAGAAATCTGAAATTGATTAGATCCCAAATCAGTGACCTCAACATTAAGAGAGCAGGTGGATTGGGAAGCTTTGTAGTAAACTCAGTTTCCTGTGATACAGCCCAGTGGTTACTACAAGGATGAATAAATTACTTCCTGGCCTGATCCTCTTCTAGGGTGCTAATGAGAAAAGAGAATTTCTATAAAGTGAAGCCAGAAGATAGTAAGGAGGATTTTAAAAACCTGGTTGGGTCAGCGTGTGGGGGTGGGGGGGGTAGGGGGTGGTGTGGGGGTTATCTGTCTTATCTGCTGCTTCCTTAATGCTGTTTAGGATGCTGGAAATTTAAACTATTTTACATATTTTGTTGATATGTGTTATTTTTGCAAAGAGAAAACAGCTGTGCTGAAAGTGGTTTTCTAAGTTGTGCTGCCCTGACTCGGAGTGAGTCTTTGTGCCTTCGTGGAGATTATGAATATAGCAGCAGACTTACAGCTAAATTGAAATTCCAGATAGTACATAGAGCACCTTCTCTGAACCATAAAGGTGACAAGGTCACTTTGAAATAGAAATGGATGGAGTTGGCTAGATGGCTCAGTGGTTAAGAGCACTGGCTGCTTTTGCAGAGGACCTGGGTCCATTTCCCAGCTCCCATATGATTATCTAACAACTGACTATAATTTTAGTTCCAGGATATCCAGTGCCTCTGTAGGCATTGGAAAACATGGGTGCTCTTACATACATGCAGAAGAAACATGCATACACATGCATAAAAAGAAAAGAAAGAATAGGAACACTATTTACAATTTTGACCAAGTAACAGGTTAAAATTTTGAGCTGTTCTAGTATATATGGTCCTACTTAATGCAGCTCAGCCTTAAGCTACAAAGTCACCAGAAGGATTTGTTCAAACATAGATTGCCTAGCTCTACCCCTACAATTTTTGATTCAATGGATCTGGGGTCAAGAATTTGCACTTTAAACAGTTTCACTGGTAATATCACAGGGCCTAGCTTTTGAGACCTCTTCCTAAACAGGCTTGGCACCCTTAAGCTAATAATTTTCAGCGGATCGAATTTTTAATTATTTGTGTCCCTACTCCTCCACTAGATGGTCTTTTGTAAACAAAAATGCCCATGAAAATGTTGACAGATTGTTTTGCCATTTTCACAGGATAGTGCATCTTTTACTGAATTACAGGGAAATTTTGGAGCCAGGTGCAGTCAACCTGACTTCTGGGTTCTCAGAACAGAGACTTAGGCTTAGAGAAGCCTCAGTAGCTAAGTCCATTTTAGAAATGTTTAGTAGGATGAACAGTGTTTCTAGGATCAGTGTTCCTCTTCTGTTCAGCACTTGACTTCAGAAGCACCTTGAACCTATAGGAAGTGTCTTGGCCTGTGCTCCCTCCTTTCCTCACTCACTGCTCTGTGGAAAAGACTAATGAAATGCTTAATTACATCACAGTTAATATAGGACATTGGTAGACGCTGGAATTTTTTAAAGCATTTTTCATTAATTATGTAAGTTAGATTGAATAAGAAACTTGTAGATAAAGTACAATAAAGTACTAAAATACAATGTGAATGTGAACATCACTTGTGGCTAAGTAGACCTCGGATTACCAGCATCAGCATCACTCAGGAAATTACACATAAACATTTATATTTATATCTGACATGGATTGTTAATCGGAAACCCTGTGAAGGTAGGCCCAGGGGTCTATGTTACACCTATCGTCTAGCTGAGTCACTGATAGGCTAAAGTTTGGAGGCCTCTTTGGTGTTCTTCTGTCTTATCTGTTGTCACCCTTGTCCTGTCACTTATGCTTATCTCTTATCTCTTGTTTCAGCTTACCTCTTTTAATGTTCAAAGGTATTAGAACCCCTAAATTGTGTTCTAATCGTGTGTTGTATAATTATATTTATTCCCATATTGTAATCTATAAAAATATTGAAAGCAGTGATATTAGTTCTTATTTACTGAATATTAACTTCATGTATTGCTTTATTAATTATTTCAGAAATACTACCTGAATTAATGTTTTGTGGAATAGGAAATAGGAATGGGGCCTAGGGTGCCTGGTGGATAAGCTACTACAAAGGAAGGTTACTTAGTACCCTGTTGATTAGTATAATCTTAACTGTTTTAAGTGCTTTGCCCTTTATTACTCTACTTTGAGAGACATCCCCCACCCCACTGTTTTATCCTTCTTTCTGTGAGAGTCTATTTAAAGGATGTCAGTGATAATTTAAGAATTATATCCTAAAAATTCAGAATTGAGGGAGAAAGTAGTTAAAGAGGATTGGCGAGGACAGCAAGATGTTGATCTGTGGGTTACTGTTGGGTCATGGGGCAGGGCAGGAAGCAAGCAAAACTGTCACAAGGCTGAGCAAATGGAAATCCTTTGGCTTCAGAAGCCAGCAATAGTGCAAAAGTACTAGCCTTCTAGTGTGCTGGGGATTCCAGTTCTTGGTGAGATCAACTTTATGGCCTGGCCTCTGGATACTCCCTTCCTCAGCTTTGAAGTGGCCCCTGTACACGTCAGCAGTTGGTAGCTCCTTCCCCATACCCTGCGCACTTCCCCTAAGTGGGTCTTCATGCTCTGTATACCTTGGTATCCTCTTACTTCTCCCTTGGGTTTAACATGTACGACAGTATGTAGTTCATATATACCTACTAGATTATACTTGTGTGCTTGTACTTGTAAATCTTACTAAAGTATAAAATTTATTTTACATGTCTATAGGTCTTAAAATGTTAATTTGATACTTTTTTTACTGAGTACCTTATTTTCTTATTTTTAGCTTAATATTTAAATTTTTGTAGTCCTAAAAGATAAATATGTAAACTGTTTTTTCTCTAGTGTCATTTTGAATAATTTTACCCATAGGGTTAATTGTCCTTACTTGAAAAAAAAAAGTATGTCTTATGGATTGCATGGAATCATTGAATATGTTGACATTGTAGGTCTGTGTGTAATGTGTATAATTTGAAACAGTTAAAGTAGTTTAAGTAACTTAGTTGATTAGTTATAGAGTGCAAATAAGTATCATATGAGTTCAAATTCTTGCTATAGGATAAATATTTTATGGTTTATAATTAATTCTCTTTAATAGCAAATGCATATTTTTTAAGTGTTAGTAAAATGAACTTTCCAAATAATAACGGAGCTGAAAGCTCTTATTTGTACAAGCAAATATTCAAACTGATACAAATATGTATGTGTACAATCATGCAATTGTAAAATAAAAACACATTCATTATGAGAAATAATATATTATAGCTCATTTTGTACTTTAGAGAACCAATTTTAGCACCCTTTGCCAGGGGTTTGATATGTCCTGGATCAGTACCTTTAAACCGTTATTTTGTATTACTCCAGCCATGTCAGAAAGCCACAATAGGAAATTCCAAACAATCATCAGTTACAGTATTTGAGGTTTAGATCCCAAAATTAGTATTGGCAAATATATTAACATACCAGTCTATCAATTACAGTTTTCAAGCATAAACTGACTTTTATCAGTAGAACAAACATGGGAATTTTCCAGTGCTACCTAGCCCAGAGCTACTCTTCCACTCAACACATTCAAGTTATAACATGGAGAATTATTTCTTACCTGCTTTAGCCCCTCCTCTGCAAATCAAACGGCACTCATTTGGGAATATGACTCAGTGTAGGTTCCAAAGGACATTTAAGCAGAGTTCTTGTTTATCATCAAGAAGCAAATGAAAAGCAGAACTTGACAGAAACCACGAGATAATGGGCTGGCTGTCACTACTGAACTGGTCAGTTAGAACTTACCAAGGGCTTGGAAGTGGAAGCAAGGAGGAAGGCAGAGATGTTTTGATCTGTGTGGGAGTGTGGGTATCATGTTGACTTCTGTGCTGGTTCCTTTCCTTGAATAGGACAAAAAGTGACCTGGCCAAATCTCTCCTGCCCTCCCACCCATCACTTTTTAAAAATTTCTTCCTACATTTTCCCATGTCTCCTTTTCAACAAATGCATGAACATACAGCCAAACACCTACATAGGATTTTTTTTCTAAAACTGTGATAAGAGGTGGAGAGCAAGATCTGGTTCTGTCTGGCACATACTCCTAGAGTGCAGCAGGTTCAGTGGTGGGTGGTAATAGGTGCTACCTGGAAATTTGGACTTAGCATTTGCGTAAAGAAGCATTTTGACTGACACCAGTGACCAAATCCAATACGTGGGAGATGTTGTTCTGTTTTTATCCATATACAGTTCTCTGTGTTTGTCCATTACTGACAAGTAGATCATGAGTAGGACTTCAGATAAACTGACCACATGCTAATACTTTGCTAAATTTGTATTGTTTATGTTACTGTCTTGAGTCTTTATATTCTTAGTGCATTCCAAGCTCTGTAGTATAGCTTGTAAAGTCCTATGCCCTTCCCATCTAACAGGGGTCTGCAGCCCTTTTGTGTCCATGGCAGGATTGGTTCTCCTTTACTATGATAAAATCCACAGTTGCTCAGGTCATCTAGACACTCATATTCACATGAAGTTGTTTATATAAAATGATGTATCTGCATGTAGCCTCCCCCTACCTCATATAAACACTTTCAATAACCTCTAGATTACTTATAATATTTAACAGTGTAAGTGCTACGTAGATAGCTGTTAGTGTATTATTTAGGGAATGACAACAAAAAGTCTGTATGTGTTCCATACCTATACGTCAACTTTTCCCAGTATTTTTTATTTGTAGTTGATAGAACCTTGAATGCAGAATGGATAGATTTAGATGGAGGGCCACTTGCACTCAGAAGCTGACTACAAAAACCTCATCAAAGCATGGAAATGAACCCCTTGCCTCCCGCCCCCTCCCCTCCCCTCCCCTCCCCTCCCCTTGTCCTCACAAACTGAAGGTAATTTTTTTTAAGACAGTGTGAGGAAGAACTGGTAGTGGGAGGAGCTCCAAGAGGAATGCCCAAAGGCTCCTGTTTTAAATGTGTTCATTCAGGTTCCATTGCCATTTATGGGCTAACCACTTAAGTTTGTAATTCATTTTGTCTTAAACTCTTAAACTATGTGTTGGCTGTACTAATTCCAAGCCAGGCATCACTCTGGATTCTCTCTGTGTACTTATTAGGTAGTAGGCAGTGTTCTGGACACTGGAGATGGAGGAACGACTAGAGTACACTCAAGTTCTTTCCTTTAGGAGGTTCAGTTTGTCTTGTGTCTCACAGCAAACTTATTCCTACTCATCCTCTTCCACAGGCCTTTGAGACCAGAGCTGGTTTAGGGAAACTGCCTATTTTCCTCTGGCACAGACCCACTTCTTTTCTAGACCTCCACACGACCCATGTAATTCTGGCTGCTGCTTTAACTAAGGGGCTGAGAATACTTGCAAGCAGAGAGAGCCCTCAGCATCAGCTGCAGTCAAGTCTCTTGGGTAAATAGACTTATGGACACATAGATGAAAACAGGAGCCCGAAGAGGCTAATTCCTACCAGGGCACAGTGCAGAGTCTCCCATATGTAAACATTCTGTGATTAATGGGTGATTTGGCATTAACAGTCTCTAAGCTGCAGCTCTCAAGACCTTCTTGATTTATTGCAGGAGGCATAGCTCACTCTGACAGTCTCACAAATGCCAACTTGCATCCCAGGGCTCTTGTGCTTTCTGATCTTCCCCTGGGACGTTCTCCATACCTGTTGAAGAGTACAGTTGGGAGAAAATATCACGCTTTTGTTGAACTGGAGCCTCTTGTTTTCCTTTTAATTCCAGGAGATGTGAAGTATTAAGGAAGGGGTAGACGTGCATGTGGCACAATGTGGTAGATTCTTGGAAGAAAAGGAGGTAGACTGGAGAGCTGATGGCCTGTGCATGGGTCCGCTGCCACTCGGAGCTTGCCTGGGCCCTTCCTTGCCTCATCATTCCTTGAGCCTTATCAAGAACACTGAGTCCTGAGTACATGTGCTGTCTGGAAGCACATAGTGTTTTACTAAGAGAACTTGCAGCAGCTCAAAAGCTAGATAGGTTTCACTACTGTCCTCCACCCTCACCTTTTTCTTGAGACGAGGAAACTAAGGCAAGTACATGTTCAGTCAGGTTTCACAGCTGGCATTTGAACAGAGCGGCTGAGCAGTTCCCAGAGCCCCTGTTGTTGGTATCTAGTCACAAAACTTTGGAAACCTGTATCAGCCTAACACCTTGTGCTCTAAGACACAGTCTAACTCATGGACTCAGTACAGCAAAATTCCACCAGTGAGCAGCCAGTTTATAGACCGTTTCGGGGTTTTAATGGGGAGAGGCAGGGCAAAGATGATTGGAGGGGGATTCAGGCACTCCTAAGGAGATCCATGTATAAAGACTAGAGCAAGGCCAGACAGACACATACTGATTGAGGAACACTCCCTTCCCATTGACTCCTTTCAGTCAGTACACAAAACAACCCTAGCATGGGAAAAGATGAATACGTACATATCTGTGAAGGATTCTGCATCACTTTGTGCATTTGTCCTGTGCTCTTAAGACTGTCTCTCAAGACAGGCAACATGTCTCATCTTCATGGGGTGCTTCCTGAGAGCCTTGTTGGCAAGGAGACAGGGGTTATTCTTGTGTTTTTCCTTTGGTGTTTGGGGAAACTTTAAAGTAAGGATTGCTTGGTCCTGCTGTTTCTTCACCTTGGATGTCTGGATGGTTCTCTTTGTCCTTGCTCACTTGTGTGGTCCAGATAGTTTTCCCTGGCTCCTTCAAGGCCATGGTTTCTATGCCTGGCTGCCTGTCATAATTCATCTGGACAACTTTTGCAATTTATATTTGTTATGGATTGGATATGAACTGTCCATAAGTGGCTCGTATGTTAAACCCCCTTGTGTGGTCAGTAGAAGGACATTGGGGCAAGTGATTGGCTCTTGAGACCTCTGACCTAGTCAGTGGGTCAATTATTGGGAGGTGGTGATGAACAGGAGGTGGGGGAAGGAGAGGTCACTGGGATGTTGTAGAGAGCTGAACTTGCCCCCGTTCCTTTCTTCCTCTCTCTCTGCTTCCTGGCTACTGTATTGTGAGCAGCTCTGCCCCATCACATGCTGTCTGCCATAGTGCTCTGTCTCACCTCAGCCCCAGAGACAGTGAAGCTTAATTGCAAAGTAAAGTCCCCCTAGGGACTATGAGCCAGAATATGTCCTTCTTTCTTTTATTTGTTTTGGGTTTCTTTGTTTTGTTTTGTTTTTAAAGACAGGGTTTCCCTGTAGCCATAGCTAGCTTTGCATTCGCCACGTAGACCAGGCTGATTTCATAGAGATCCTCCTGCCTCTGCCTCCAGGTGTGTGCCACCATGCCTGGTTTAAATTGTTTGTCATGGTTTCAAGATCTTAAGACCCGACTTAAAAGGAATTAAATACCCCCCTTTCTTTTTCTTTTTTCTTTTTTTTAAATTTGGGAACTGATATTCTCAAAAACACCCATGTAATTTAGAAATGTGAATGGCTGTCAGCGTTCCCGCTTTTCCGTTTGGAAACCTCTGTTCTTAACCCCAGAGGGCCATCTAGTAGGCACATGTCTCCCTTGCACCCTGTTACATTTGTTCAGTGTATTCAGGTATCTTTTATGTGTAGTCCTGGACATCTGTGTGGACATGTACCCCAAGAACAGAAACTAGGAACTAGCTAAGGCAATACCAGTGAGAAAGGGAGGGAGAGAGAGGGGGTGGGGGAACACAGTTGAGGAGCTGTGGATTTGTAGAAATGAAGGAGAAAGACTTAACAGAAGATTTTCCACTGTAATGGCCATGGCCACATATTAGTTTTGTTCGGTCGTTAGGCTTTGGAGAGCTTGATGACCCCTTATCTAAAGTGTTTGGAACCAGAAATATCTCTTCAGATTTTGGAATTTATCAGATGGAAAGAACTCCCATGTTCATGGATTGGCAAATTGGCTATTTTGAAAATAGTGTATTGCCTAAAGTACTCTATAGATTCAATGCAGTTTCCATCAAAATATCAGTGACCTCATAGATCTAGAAAAAAAATCCATCCTAATATGTATATAAAGCAAAAAAGTACCCGCTCCCCGCAATGCAATCCTAAGTAGAAAGAGCAATGCTGGTGTCATTGCAATACCTGATCTCAAACTGTAGATGGAGCCATAGCAGCAAACCAGCATGGCACTGGCAGGAATACAACCACTTAGACGAGCCGATGAGAAAAGAGAACCCCAGATAAACCAGCACAGCCACAGCCACCTAGTCTTTGACAAAGGTTTCTAAAACATGCGCTTCGGTGGTGCTGGGAAACTGGATAACCACATGTAGAAAATAAAACTATATCCATACCCCGCACCCTGCAGAAATCAACTCAAAATCGAACAAAGGCCTCAAGGTAAAGACCAAGAACACAAGTTAAAAAACCTCAAGATACAGCGATAGGTAAGGGTTTTCTGACACGGAAACCAGTAGCGCAGGAAGTGATGTGAAGAATGGGCCTGGGCTCCACGTTGTTTTCAGAAGGGTCATGCTGGGAACTTCGCGTTTATGAGTAAGGGTAGATCACATTGTGTGCATTTTCTTTTTCGGTTAGAATTTGAAGGTTTTTTTTTCTGTTGTTGTTTTGTTGTTTTGGTCTTTTTGAGACAATATCTCCCTTTAGCCCCGCATGACTGGAACTCACTATATAGACCAGGCTGGCTTCTCCCTCCCTAGTGCTGTGACTAAAGGTGTGTACTACTACCACACTTAGCTTGGATGTATCTTTTTTGCTTGAAAAAAATTTAATTTTATCAACAGTATTTATTGATTATACCTTCATGTATTTTTAAAATTAAATATTTTATGATGTTGTCACCACAAATAATTTGGCTTATTCACCACTAGACATGGGGAATAATATAAAACAATTAGTAATATAATAATTATCATAAAATAAGAGAAGACATAGTCTCTTTCTGTGGGTTTCACCATCAAACAGAAAATGAAAAGACTAAAATAGTGTTTATTTTCCTTTTATCTATGGGCCTTTTAATTATGCTGAACTATTTTATTTTCTCGCAGCATGTTTTGAAAAAGGAGTTGGTGACATTTAAGTTAACCCTTGTGATTTTTTTTTTCTCTCAAAGTCTCTCACATCCCCTGGTAACCTATCCCAAGGCTCATCGGACATGCTCATCGGACATGCTCACAGACATACGATTCCTTTCTCAAGTACTCTTTCCAGGCAGAGGCCTTGTTAGTAAGATGATTGGTTATATATAAACATCCCTTGTGTATTCATACTACAAACAGAGGGATTTTAACGCATGTAATCCCAAAATACGTCTGTTATTGTTTCCAGTCACTTGTGATCTGGTGTGTCATCGACTGCCCTTAAGAGCTTTCATTTTTATATTCTGATTTCATAAATGTTCCGTTTTGTTCCTTACCCAGAATTCTAGCTCTTTTTGTTTATTTGGGGATGGACAGTACTGGGATCAAACCCAGGTCCTCCTACGGGATAAATACTTGCAGTAAATTACTAATGAGCTAGACCACAAGCTCTATGTGTGGTTCTTGAGAGAGAGGGGAGGGAGAGAGAGATCACATGTGAGGAAGGCAGGGGTCAATGATGAGTATCTTCCTTAATCATGTTCTATCTTATTTATTTTATTTTTACTTTTTTATGTGTATGTGTGGTTAGTTTGCATGTATGTAAGTGTACCATGTACATGCTGTAACCTGAAGAGGTTAGAAAAGGGCATTGAATCCCCCAGAACTGGAGTTATGGAGAGCTGTTAGCTGCCACGTGAGTGTTGGGAATTGAACCCAGGTTTTCTCCCAAAACAGCCATTGGTGTTAACTACTGAGCCATCTCTCTAGCCTTCCACGTTATTTCTTGAGACAGGGTTTCTGATTGCACTGAACTTACTGATTCAGCTAGACTGGC
Organism: Eospalax fontanierii; assembly: GCA_035773235.1. NCBI lineage: Eukaryota > Metazoa > Chordata > Mammalia > Rodentia > Spalacidae > Eospalax > Eospalax fontanierii. Next base: position 27,504,297 of record CM069548.1, on the reverse strand, counting down.
TAGTTAGTAAGCCCAGGGGACCCTCTATTCCTGCCTCCCAGGGCTGGGATTCCAGATGTGCACTGCTGTTCCCGACTTTTTCATGGGTGCTGGAGATCTGAGCTGATGTCCTCATACTGCTGTGGCAA